>JASKOS020000010.1:5000000-10000000 GCA_030770465.2 Perdita meconis | reverse complement strand
GCTAATTGAACCACGTTCCCCCGCACCGAAAAATGTCACTCCCCCTCTCAAGGTTGTTACCAGATTAAGCGCTCAAGAAAAAAAGAAGGCGATGGCTCGAAAACGACGCGTTGAAGGACAGCTGGACGGGGAATAAAAGCGACGGAGCACTCGGCGTGGATGCGAGCGACAACAGTATTCACGACGTCTGTCGCGAGTTTCGCGGAGCACGCTCGACAGGCCACGCGGAAAGACATTTTCCCATTCTTAGCCATCGACAAAAGGAGAGAGAGAGAGAGAGGAGGAAAAAACGCAACCACGCTAAATCATAATTACATCGGCCGGGTTGTCTCCCCTTTCTCTCCCGACTCTTTCAAACTGGGTCGCGAGCATCTTTGCGACCGTATCAGACGCAACTGCTGTAAAAATGAATAAACGCGACAGAAAAGCGGAAGCGACGTCAGAAAGACTCGACGTGAATTACAGCCATTCTTCCTTATTCAATTCGCCGGCGCCGTTGAATAGGAACCACGCTCCGCTCTCTCACCCTAACCCCTCTTTCTCTTTCTCTTTCTCTCTCTCTCTCTCTCTCTCTCTCTCTCTCTCTCTCTCTCTCTCTCTCTCTCTCTCTCTCCGTCTCTTCGGCCGAGCTGTTATTATTCGCGCTGATTGTTTCCGATTGATCGACACCTTATTGTGTAAACGAAACGAGGCACGCCACCGATTTACTCCATTAACGGGCACCCTAATCGAGAAAAGCCCTTCTCTGTGTCGGGCAGGTGTTTCTACTCGCGCCGAGTCACATTCTGACGGACAAATTTTCACCTATTCACCCGTCCTAAATTATTTCGGTAAATCCCCGTTCGATTAAACGCTTATTCGTTGGCGGTGAACGATGGTTCCTTTGTTTGAGGTTGGAGGAAGTGAATCTTAGTCGTTTCTGAATTGAGGATACCACGAATCAAGCGCAATGTATTTGGATATTCAAGTATGTAAAAATAATTAGTAATGTGATCCAATTTGCATCATTCGTATTAAAACTTTTTTTATATTTGTTCCAAATAAATCTTGATATAAAAATTTATTTCTCCATCGAGACTTTAATTTTTCGAAGCGACACATTGGAGTACAACTTCTGAATGAACGAAGAAACAACTTAAATTTAATACAAAAACATTGTTTCGGTAATCTTAAAATAAATGTAATATACAAAGTTCTACGCAATTAAAATTTTCATTTACTAAATTCAAAATTTATGAAGACCGTTCAGTTTTTCTTCCGGATTATCAGAATACCTCCTTAAATTTAAAATAAAAAATTCTATATTATACAGGTTAGTGCAGACATTTTTCAATTCCTTTTTTCTATTTTACTTTTTCACTTCTTTAATTCTTCAAGAATCTTTTCGTTCAAAAATTTCCGCCTCTCTGTGTATACAGTAAATTTCGAAAATGTGTGGTCACAAAAGTAATTCATTCCTTCGCAAATAAAAGTACTTAAAAATAGGAAAAAGATTGAAGAAATCTAATATTTTGTGTTTCCGTTTCCAAAAATCGTTGTGAATATTGTGAACCAAGAAAGTTTGTATCTAGGATTTCAGTGAATTTTGAAATGTTAAAGTTCCGCAGGCTCCACGCAACTGAACTTCCTAAATTTTGTTAAGCATGTTAACCATCCCTTAACCGTGCAACTACTTTATCGCGAGCCTTAACTTGCATCTGACAATGAGGCGATAAATTAAGGCAAACGGTGCTGAGGCTGCTACAGTTGCTCACAATTAGCTACAAACGCAGAGATTTAGGTGAACTCTAGAACGCTAATGACAGTACCATACAGGGCTACCTAGATGGTCATTTGTCTTAAACTCTAACCATATTCAACTTCAACTTCACTATCAGACTCGGACTAGTATTATCTGCGCGCTATTAACGACGAATTTCTAGATAGTTACTTACGGCGACAATAGGTATATAAATTTGAACGCGAACGAGAAACTGGTAATAATGATTTCACTATAATATTAGAAAGCATCATAAATGTACTGGGAATATTTATGCATCTGTCAGAAGTGCGAATTGGTAAAAATGTTCAGAAATGTGCATAGCTGCAGAAGCATATAAATATTAAAAATAAAATGTGACGGGATTCAGAAGATAAAATAGTTAGATACTTTTATTGAAGTTGATGTTCTTTATCTGTGTCTATGAAGAAGTAAATTTTGATAAACATTTGTAGTTTAGTCATAAATCAATTTCAGGTTCTACCCCATGGACAAGCATTTTTTTTTAAATAAAAGGCAAACTAAATTGAAGTCTAATTTTTTTACTGCTCTAAACTTTCAAAAAGTGTTACAAAATTTTTGGAGACTTATCAAAATCTATATTACATTATAGGAACTTTTATTACATGAAATGCTTGAAACTCAAAATATTGTAACGCAGCAATACCTGATGTATTATGAATAATTATGTACCCAATTTGGGATTAATCAATTATTCCTGGCTCAGAGGAATAGTTTAATAGTGAATCTATAAATTTAAACACAGATCAAGCCACGAAACGCGCAAAACAAAAATAAATTATTACTAACTTATTACCTATGTAGTATTACCTGTGTAAATGAATAACACATTAATTATTCGTTTACCCAATAAAATAATTGTTTCCTCGGCCCCGGAGCAAGTTCCGCACGATATCAACAGTTCCATTCACGATCATCACCTACTATTTCACCGCCACCCACGCGAAACTTGATAACCAGAAATCCTAAACTACAACGATAAGGCCGGCTAACCACCGCCAGCATTATTACTAATTCAGTACAAGCTATTCTAATCTTCTCTAAGAGTACTTTGAGCCGTCCAGCAAAGATTCCACGATGTCCCGGCAATTTTGAACGGGCCCGTGAATAATTGAGAGCGACCGACAAACAAGCATCCCGGACATTCGCTCGTACAAGCCCGAACCGTGTCCGAGCGAACCGCGACGATCAGATTACAGGCTGCGTCGAAACAACCGGCAAAGATTCCGGGTGCTGGGTCATTAAGCCGAGGACGCACAGTTTTAGGCAGATATCGAACAACCCGACGATGCCAAACGTCGCATGGGAGTTTCCACAGAGTCGGCTCCCTCTCCTTTAGCCGGGGCCAACCCAACTCTGATAATCAGATGAGAACTTGCGCTGTTTGCGTGATAAAGCCGTTGGCTGTTTGCGGTGCTGTTAGCGATACCTCCGTTCAAGTCGGGGCACGTCGCATCGCGAAGTAAGTGGTAAAGATTCTGCTCGGCATTCGCGACGGTGATTCGATATTCGCATGTCGTTAAGAAATCTGGATATCGAGAAGTTTTAAGGGTACTAGTGGCGAGAAATGTAGGGTTCGTGGGCGGTTAATCAACTGACCGGTGAATTGGAGTCAACTATCTCGTAATTATTTAGACGAAAAATTACCGCCTATCATGAGCTTCTCCCGTTAAAGATGTGTACAGGGCGTATAAAAATTACATTAGGTTGGGGAAAAAGAAATCCATTATTTTTCCGCTTGAAATAAACGTAAAAATAATGGATTTCTTTTTCCCCAACCTAATATGTCACCCTTTTACTATTACATCAGGATTCTATACCTTCAATTTGATAGAAAATGAAGTAAGAAAGTTGTTGCAAAATTGACTGCGATTTTAAAATTCAAGGTGAAAGGGTGAAATTTTTTTTATTTTGCATCGTATTCTACTCTTTATAAGGATCAATTTTCAGAATGGAACCATGAGACGCGACTCAAAAATTTCCTTGAAAAACGGTGTTTTAGTTCTTAAGGTGTTAAACCTCTGAGGAGCAGTCGACGAAATGGTACAATTCAAAATGTTAAATCTAAAGCTTACATTATTTGCTTACTTAGTATCAAGGTGAAGATCAGTTTTGTGGCAAGATTTTTTACATCCGTTTTTACCAAATCGAGTGTGTAGAATCGCACCATAATGGCCGTAACATGTAATTTTTATACACCGTGTAGGTTCATAGAATGGTTTACTGACAATTCTCATATGTACTTGAGTTATTCTCATATGTATATGAGTTACTTTCAATAGTAGATAAGAACATAAAATATCCAACTATTAGTTGCATAAGACCAAAAAAATAATGTGGTGGAATTGCAGTTATCGAAAACTTTTTCAAACTTTTCCTCTTTTTTTTTTTTGCTTCAAATGTAGGATTTCAATTATTCGCTGTTCTAGTGCATGTAGAATTTCAAATAAAATGTGGACTGAAATTTGATGATGCTGTAAAAATTAAAAAATTCTGCATGGAGAAAATGTTGCATCAACGATTGACGATCGACGTATGATGAACGTAAAACGATAGCAGTCGCTAGTCAGCCATTGATGAACAAATTCTTAAAGTTTTCATTAACAACTGTTCCATTATTTTGCTCCCACATTTGCAAAAACAGTTTCCATTTTAGACAAGTTTTCTTTGAAAAATATTATGTACACTTATGGGAATAATCCTGTTCATTTATTAGAAATTTATTAGTCATTCATTGGCCATTTGACCCCATACATACATATTTCACTTATTCCAATGACAGACTTTTATCAAGGGTTCTAACTATCAAATGTTACAAGAATTTCACTTCATTATGTATGTCCTAAGTAATAAAAATGCGTGTTCAAGATTTTAGTACTCCTATTAATTTGAGAAACACTATGAAATTCCTCCATAGAATCTTCAAATTCCAAAGCGTATAATTTATATTGATCCTAACACGAAAAACAATTATATATGTAAATTCCTGGAACCTAATCAAACACCTCAACCACTAAACTAATTAATTTTTATGGTCACATTAAATTATGAATCGAACCAAATCTCCATTTAACGTGTTGCAAACTACTTACACATACTAAACACTGTCAGTTCAGTCTGCTAATATTTTAAAATGGTCCTGCATACTTTATGCCATAAAGCAAGCTTTAAATTATATGACATACAATAAAAAAAAATTGTAATCTATACCAACTCTTTCGATAATAACAGAGATGATCTACAACATCCGGTAGCAAACCATGTTATAAAAGATGATTCATAATCTACAGTTAGAATCTAAAAAGTTACGAAGCAGTTTCGCCAATTTATTTAAATACTCTGAAAAACAATCAGTGTACACATTCTAGTATCTCACAAATTAAAATTCGAAATTTATAACAATTACCACTTTTCGCAAAGATTTATAAATGTTTTTTTACATTTAAATTAAGAAATATTGTAAACAATTTTTGGAAAAATTCACCTCCACCAAACATAAATAAAATACATACTTTCAAATATATACTGTAGACCATCTTTTTAGTTGTTCGAAGGAGCTTTTATATTCGATAAAAAAGTAAATTGAACTTTCCAAACGAAATTCAGACATAAAACGAAAAATCTCCTCTATTTTCTCAAAGCTATTATATAATTTATATAACCAATCACGATATTGTAAGCCACTTATGTTAGTCTCGACACGCTCTGTATTAAGTCCAATCTAAATAAATTATGTTGTCACTAGACTGCGGATGTTCATGCATTTATGATGACTTTAAAAGTGCTAAAACATATAAAAAAAGTGTATAGATACAAAAATATATGCTGTATCCGGTATGAAATGTACTTTATGATATTCAGAAGATAGAAGACATTTTTATTTAAGTTGGTTTTCTTTCTCCATGCCCTTGAAAATATGAATTTACATTAACATCCTCAGTCTAGTTATCACAATTTAAGTTGATAGTAAGCGTAGTATTGTGATTGTAATAAATTTGGTTAATTGTGCTGACCAATAACAAGAAAAATGGTCAATATATTATATACAATACATTTAAAAAACGATTTCTGGATACTATAATAATTTTACTAAACAAGAAGCTTCAGTATTCGCCCAACCAGAAAGAAATGCGAGGGAAAACGAGAGTTGACCTGAGGAACGGTACGAGTCAAACTGTAGCACGAAAGTAATGAGAAGGCAAAAAAGATATACGACTGACAGAATTATTCCCGAATTTATTCCATCGACCACTGGGCACCGCCACTGTCCAAGCGACGGACACGGTGCGGCAACTTTTTCGAGCGTTGGACACCTGTGTGAACACTTGTATTCCGTGATGCACCACTCAATAGCGACACTCTGCATCGCCACAAACTGTCCTGTGGGAAACGGTTCTGCGGGTCGGCAATAAGTAGAAAACAATCCGGGGTCGATATTGATTGCATCCGACGGTCTATCGCGTGCAACAGACAAGTCGCGAAGGACTAAACACTGGGTATCATAAAAACGGGGCAATCTGCTTTTCCGGAGTTCCCTCGGCCATAAGAAACGCGATGTTATTCTTGTTTGACCGAAGACGAAACGAGTTTGTGTACATAGTTCATGTTTCTTGGAAATTCGTGCTTTTATGACGTTCGGGTTTGAAAAAATAGAATATGACGCTTTCGGGGAAAGAATTTCTTCTTTTGAGAATGGAGATACGTGGTATAATATTGTATTGATGTTTAAACTTTTTATGGTCACATGTTTTCATTTTCGAGATACTCGCGTTTAAAGTTCCGTTCACCAACTGTGTATGTATTATGATCTGGAATGTCATTAAATTCTCACTTTTAATGAAAAGCGTTCATTTGAAACACATTTTTTCTCCGATAAAATAGATTCAGTTTTCTGGACCTGAAGGCATACGCTCAAATTTTTCGAAAATGTGAGCTGCGTCGTATTGCCTAATAGCCGCAGATTCTGTCTTGCGATTTTTATAGCCGGGACATTGAGAACAGGTTCAGCTATAAATTCAAGCACGAAGTACGTAAAAAGAATTAGAATAAATATATTATAAACGTTTAAAGCTTGCTAGGATTTGTTAAAACCCACGCTTCCTGTCAAAGTTTAAAATTTTAGCATTAACACTGTTCCAGGTAATATTATGAAGATGTGTTAGAGTATTTAAAATTTCACATGTTTTTGACTCGAGTAAAATTAAAGCACATTATGTGAAGTAAATTCACTGGAGTGCTGCAAAACCAGGAGTTTGAAAATGAGGGCGAAACTGACCTTTCCAATAAAACCATTTTTTAGCTCTGTAACTAAAGTTTAACCCTTCTCTAGTTTCAGTGAAAGAACCTCTCATACCATGAAGAATTAAACAGTTCTATCGCAGCGTTAAATTCGAAACCAATATCATCAAACCATGTACCAAAAAATATCACCCCCAACAAGGTGTTTAGCCTCACGAACCCCCAAAACGGTGATAACCCTCACCTCTTTCACAGCGTCGCCAGATCACAGTCTCCAAGATCACCGGAGAACAGAGGAAGCGCGTTACATAATTTCCACAAGTAACAAATTTCCTCCGGAAGCTAATCCCAACTCCGTGTCTCGATCGTCAATCTCACTGAACACCGCGAAGTGTCGCAACAACCGAATACCACTACGAAACCAAGAATTCTCAACGATCCTATCACTGAAACACGCCTCGACCGTCTACTGGATCCACGGCACCCTTTCGCACAGAACGACGCACCCCCGGGACCGGAGTCAGGCTACAACTTGTTGAGAAGCTCGAAGGATGGATCTGGGATCGTCACGCGGCCCTCGATCCGTCGGCCGAGCGAACCGCGCGAAGCGTCAAGCCTCTTCAACCCCCGGGACCACTGTCCATCGCCCCTGGTCACGATCCATCGCACCCCGAAGACGATCGCCGCACCGACTGCCCCTCGCCGATATCACCGATCCACGTGTCCGTCGACTTTCATCCGCGACGCTCTCTCACCTTTCGGTTCACGCCGAACCGAAAGGAACTGGAGCCAGGGAACCGGAGAACGAAACTTTGTGCCACTGAACACTCGTCGCAGCGTTTGGAAAGATTCGGTTTGCGTGGTCCGCACGATTACAGAGGCGGTCGACCATCGAAGGACGACCGGAGCAGAAGGAAGCGGTTTCGCGCGGGGCGAGTTTCTACGGCGGACTGTGTACGTGTGTCTCGCGCGCGCGCGGTCAACCCCCGTCGCGAGGCAGAACAGGAAGCCAGAGGTCGTGTCCCAAGGACTGCACGGTAATCACTGAGAGACGCGTTCCGCGAGACACGAGGCGCGCGCCGACTCCCCGACGGGAGCGCGCCCGAAGACCGCCGATGGACGCCGAGCGGTCACGAGCCGGCCGCAGGACGCACATACGCGCCGCCGATCGAGAGAGAGGGCCGTGGGCCCGCGGCCAGGCCGCCTGTAGGCCACGCGAGACTCCTGTGTCGCGGAACCACGACTCGCGGGGACGTGTGGATGTCCCCCCACCTTGGAAGGTGTAGTGTAGTCAATGCATCGTGACGGTCGGTGCGTCACGTCGCACAGTGTTTAAAAACGACTGTCTGACTGGGAAAAAGTCATAATTTCGATAATTTTGTTTTACTTGTTTCTCAATTGTTTTAGATTTATAAAATCCTAGGGAGCTTTGATTGTACAATTATTTACTTCTAAAGATTGTTTAAATAACATAATATGTACATAGAATTTTCAAACCTGTACTGTGATTAGAAATGTCATTTAGCACTCGAGATTTTTCCTTCTCGTAAAAGACGAAACGTGCAATAAATTATTTTACGCAGCACAGATTTTGTAGACGAAGGTGTATACTTATATTTTGTAATAGGAAGATTAAAAAAAAAGTTTGATGGGACATCCGAACAAACACACTCAATAATAGCTAATTTTGCTACGCATGTGCTTTGATTTTTTAAGTACAACCTTTTTTATTGGTAAGGATTGGTCAAAATTTCAATTCTATCTTATAATACAGGGTCAGCACTATAATTGCTGTAAAAATTAAGTGCTACTTTTTGCAACTTTTTGCATAATTTGATTTTGAATTTCGCGAATCCTTCACAGACGGTTTACAAACAGCAGTGCTCAGCAGAAACATCAATTAATCAATCAAGAAAAGACTGTATGGAGGATTTATTCCATATGCTCCTGATGCCTTCAGATCCACTAATAAGTAGTTTAAGGGTTAAAACTAAGAAAAGTACTGGACATCTTCCGTTGGAAGTATTAGAACTACTAAAAAATATGGATCAATAGTTAAGTTGTTAAATTAACTATTATATTTTTATATATGTATATTGTTTTTACCGTATTCCGTATTGGAATAAATAAAAGTAAAATATTTTTTCCAATCGTAAAGAAATTAACTTTAAAATTTTTTTAAAATAATTTAGTTTTTGTTTCAAATATTTCGAATTTAGACAGAACATAAGGTTAAGAAGTCGAAATTATCAATAATCTAACTTATTTTCGATGATTTATACACTTTCATTTCAAAACATAATTTTTCCCAGTCAGACAGTCGTTTTTGAACACTATGCGTCGTGCATCTTGAGGAAAATGCAATTAGAGGAAATCGGCAAGCCGGACGTTTCTTTTGTTATCTACTTACATATAATAGAACCTCGATTAATAGACTGGATATTTGTAATACAGGCTGTACCAAAAATGTTGCACGTTCTTGAATGGAGTCATTTTTGGAGACTTTGTTAACGAAATATTACTAAAAATCCCCAAGCAATCAGATCACGAGTAGGGGAAGGTGGGGCAAGACGGGGTATTTAAGGTTCAACAATGAATAAAACATAGGTTTTTGTGGTGAAAAAATGAACTTAATTTTTTTCTAATTCTTTGATGAATAGTCTTTCAATTTAACTACAGTTAAACCGAGGTTTTCACAGTATTGAAATTATACAAATGAAAACTCACAAAATGGCATTTCTCCCCATCTTGCCCCACTGGTGGGGTAAGACGGGATACCCTCGTGGGTAAGATGGGATACTTATTAATACCTACCACATTTGGATATATGAAGGAATCAGTAAAATCAATGATGAATGGATGAGGGAATGGCTAGATAAAATGCAGTATGCGAGCAATTTATAACTTGATATTGAAGAAATGTTAAACGATGTGGTTATAGAGGCATACGAATATAGTGCAAAATTTGAAAAGCGAAATTAATTTCCCAATCAGGGAAATTAGCGTTGACATCGCGATTGGGGAATTTGCGAGCGGTCCATCGGATTGGGTATTAAGAAATACAAGGTAACCCATCTTGCCCCTTCTCGTCTAAACGCAGTAATACCAACATATTCTGTAAATAATATTTACAGAAGTAAAAAGTAAAATGCTTACCTTGTTACCTATGAAATTGTCTTTCAGAAACATATATATTTATAGGGGAACTTCCACAATTTAACAGTAATTCTACAAGTGAAAGACTATGATGAAAAAATAAGAGAATTGCACAATATGATAAAATGTGGTCTAATTCAAACATGCAAGCACGTGCTTCGCTGGCTCGTTGATCGTCGTCTGCGATTGAAGCGACATATCGAATCCACATGATTAATTGTGATTGACACATTTACATCACGTGGTACAGGGCCTACCCCGTCTTGCCCCACCTTCCCTTACAGTAGATAAATCTAAGCGCGGGTTTCAACTCCCGGGTGATTCTTTCGCTAGTAAACACAAAGGTATTACTACTTTCTAAAGGTTTACAGCGGTATCCCCGTTAATGAAATGGCCTAAACCATTGATAGACCTGCAACATTTTCGTTATACCCTGTATACAATTCTAAAGTGAATGCATCAATATGAGACAGTACTTTCGTAGTGGACACTTTAAAAGAACTTAACTGTACAATCAAAATCCAAAAAGGCTTATTTTCAGACACCGTAAGTTTGGAGGTAACTGAGGCGAGAAACATGAAAACTATGGAATTCAGAAAATAACTACACTTTTTTTTACAGAAACACAAATTAGTTCACATACTTATGAAAGATTCAGAAGCCAATCAATGTAAGTTGCCTGCAACTATAAATGACTTGTACTTTATACTGCATAAGGCATAAATATTCATTTCTAGTAACAATTATCAGTCGACAAAGCAATTCAATTATACATAATATGAAAATTTCACTAATAGACATACTGCTTATATTAATTATATTAATCATAAAAAATATCTCACTCAACTATCCCTGTTAACATACTTTGCGACTTGCACTAATTGGCTTCTGAGTCTTCCATATGTTAGTTTTGAACAAGCTTTCCAAGGTTTGTTACAAAATATAACAGTTTATGCATTGCTACCTAAATCATGAGCAAGTTTAACTATTATTCCCTTTTCTGTATACTATTTCAAACCATAGTTAACAAGAATAATAATAACTTCAACTTTTTCCTGCTTCTACTATCTTCCCTAATTACAAAGTTACATTCCAAAAAATGTATCTCTCAACCTTCCTCAATATCATCCCAATCATTGCTTACAAATTTTTGGAAAAAGGAATTCAACTATTAACTAAAAGCCAAAAAGTTGTCACCAATATATCTTTATTTCAACATAATCGACACTAAGAATTTTCCACTAAATAAAATAATCTCCAGAGATAATTCTAGCAGGATGTCCTACCAAGAATGATTGATACAGAAATATCCGAGACAATGTAAAACGAAACAACTCTAACAGAACTCCGCGGCAGGTTGCTCCAACAAAGGAACATAAAATGCACTCGCGCGCCTGGTCGCGTGAAACAAGACGCCCAGTTGGTTAAGTTGCAAGTAGCAGGTTCCGAGATTCGAAACCAACTCGACTACCAAGTACAGCAACTATAATCGCGGTGTTCGTGAGTATTACAAGAACCTACGCGAAGCCAGGCATCGAAATTCATTCGGGTCGATGCAACTAATATTAATTCCTAGTCTGAGGAACCCGCGATTTCATTGGAAATCCTACTTCCTGCAGAATTTATGAATTCTCTCCCATCAGCTGAATCCACCGGGACATCCGTCAATCATCCGCGACGAAGGATCAACTGCACGCGGCGGCGCTTCGATCGGTCGAATAATTCGAACACAGACTTCTATATATTACACTAGACTGCTAACGGACTTGGCTTGCCATAGGAAAAAATGATGCGAGCAGATGCGAGTGGAGGGGGGGTGTCCGCCATTTGTAGTGTAGACTTATTGTAGATACAGCTGAGCAAAACTAAAGTGAAAAGCATGCTACAGCAAACGAGAGTGATCGTAAATTCGTAGTTTTTCTTTAAAGAAAGTAATTTATAAGTGAAAATTTTGTAAAACATTCCGAAATTAAACATGCCTACGTCACCAACGAATCATTGTGTCCACCATTTGCAGTGTAGACAAAATCTCATCCCCACCGCTCGCATCACCTTTCTCTCTGCTGTTAGCAGTCTAGTGTAATATACAGGGTGTTCCCGTTAAGTTATGCCACCATTTTTTAGGCATTTCCGGTAGTGCAATTAAAAAATATTTCAGACAAAAATTGATCAGTACTCGGTCGACTACATGTTCGCATATTCTGAAATCTCAAAAAATGCTTTTTACGTGAAATAGTCATGATCACCTTGACTTTTTTAATAGCACCATATGTTTTTAACATCATAGGATTGTTACTGGCGTTGAGACGAATTCAACAACATATTATACTATGCCCTTGAAATGACCTTGAACTCGAAAATTTTGTGGAAACCTAATTTTAATTAAAGTGACCTTGAATTTTTTACGTAAAAAGCATTTCTTGAGATTTCAGAATATGCGAACGTGTAGTCAACCGAGTACTGATAAATTTTTGTCTGAAACATTTTTTAATTGCACTACCGGAAATGCCTAAAAAATGGTGGCATAACTTAACGGGAACACCCTATATAGAAGTTTGTGGACTTGAACGATGCGGCAAACGGTTCGTAATGATTCGGTGAATTTCTAATCGGATCAATTATCGAATTTAGATAAACAGACCGCGACGGCGCGGACGCGCGCGCGCGCGCCACGGAATCGATATTTCGCGTACAGTTTCGTCTGGTTGACGGCGGCAACGCATCGAGATGCTCGCAAGCTTTTCCGTGGAAATTGCGTACGCAGTCGAAAATGGCACCGCTAATGCGAAACATGTGTTCAATTTTCGCCGATGTATCCTCCGCGCGATGGCAGCTCGTTCGAAACGCGTATAACGTTCTCTGTATATACACGCGATATAGTATATATTTTTTTTCGTGCAGACGCATCGACGGCACCCGGTTGTGTTCCGCAACCGTGTTTCATTCCATCGCGTCCGCTGCCATTCGTGAATGCAATGAAAACGGATCGCCGCGCGGGGTATTGTGTCGCGCTCGTCGCCGCGATAAGGGATCATCCTTCGGAAAATTATTCGACGGGACCGATCGCGTTAGGAGGCAGCTGGCCGGAACGGTGCCTGGAAAATTGAGTTCGTCGCGAAGGCGGAGCTGATGAATGGACTGGATGAGCGATTGTTTCGTCTTATTCAAGCCATGTGTTTTCATTAACACCCCCCAGGATAGTAATTTTCCCTTTTCGCTTTTATTCGTTTATTAAAAAAAAAAAGGAGGCTTTGGATCTTCGCTGATTTGTAAGCAGAGAGGGTTTTCAGTTGCGTTTATCGAACCGGGAATGTGAATTTCTTGCCGGTGTAGTAATGCGGAAAATTGGGCGAAGATTATTGGGAGAGGAGAGTGATGGAAAATGGCCATTTTTGGTTCACTGGGGAAATAGAAAATTTGAAGGAGACATTTGAGGATCTTTTTTTTGGAGAATGGACGATGTTATGATCGTTTTAACGAGAAAGGTTGGAAAAGTTGCGAAAAGTGCATCCAATTCTATTATTTTTTACCTTATTAGATTATTGATTTATTGCTATCTTGAAAGTAATTGAAGAAAAATTCTGTAGATTAATCGATTGTAAATTGGGTCAAGTATTATTATCTAAAAGCTAAAATATATAGTATAATACTGTTGCTATATTTATTTTTAACATTTTAAACATTCTCTAAACTGATTCTCACTCATTGTTATTATATTATCCACTTTCTCTTTATAATGTTTATCTTCATAGCAAAACAGTTTTAATATCCAAATGATTTCAAATTATTTCGAAGGAAATGTATTTAAGTACGCTTGAATCACATAAATTGTTTGAATATTACGATAAAATAATATTAGTTATTAAACAACACAGTCAAATAAAAATATACATATCTGCTGTTTCTATTTGAGGAAGCAATAATGGTGAAAATCCAAAAATACTTTTTGTCTTAAACTTTCTTACTGCCTACATAAAAAATGTATAATATGTATCTCGTTCGTTATTATTATCTGTTAATTTTGTTGTCGGTTAACTCTGCTGTCGGTAAAATTTGAAGTCGGTTTTCTTGTTAGTAAAAACAATGTCGATGAAATCTGTGTCAATGATTTCAATAAAACCCTAAAGAACGGTCCAAAAATATCTCTTCTACGAGAAACAACCTCTTTAAGTGATCGAGGTCCGTCGCCAGAGAAACGAAAATCTGGAAAACCGAACCGGCGACGAACGCAAGGCTCGCGACCCCTAATTTCTTCCGAAAATCCGTCACACTCGACACATCCATCCCGAAGTGTCACAGGCACGAAATCCCCCGGGCTTCCAGGATGCTTCAACGTCAGAGGGTTGCTTCGATTCTGCAAAACACGCGTCCAAGTGTCTCGTTTTTATTCATGGACTGACATATTCGCGCGAGCGTGAAAGCAGCGCGGAGCAGAGTGTGCCCCGGCGAATGAAGTATGTATAAATAAATCGTCGTTCGGATTACACGTGTCAGAGTCACGAGATATCATGATCAGCGGGGACGGGGATGGTTCTCCCTCCGTTCCCTCGGTTCCACGGAGATCGAGATCCCGAGCACGTACCCGTTTTCTGCGTAGAGGAACGCCATCCGAAGGAACGCTCCCAGCCGTCTCGGCGAATACGCCGAGATTCGCTTGTCGCTGCTTATGAGAATGCATGCACTCCGTCCTGGGCCGCGATCGACGAAAAGGAGGGAAGATCGCGATATCTTTTCGTCGCTCGCGTGTCTGTGCACACGGATGAGAGCGGAGAGTGAATATTTTTGCCCGCACGATCTGCGGGCGATGAGCAACTGGCTGACAACGTGTTCGTGAAATATGTCGCGCGATCGTGTCGCGAGCCTATCGCGAACTTCCCTGTTTATACGGTCCGTGGGATTTTCGTGGAAATGAAGATCTCCGGGATCTCTGGCAGGGATAATCCTGCGGACAGGATTTTCTTCGGTTGATCGATTTATTAACGCAATTCTGTTTAGCTGTACGTGATGTTAACTCTTTAACGCCCAGATTCTTAATATTGAAAGTAATATTAAAAGTGCGTACCTAATACATGTATTGTATTTTATTACTTTACTATTTCTGCTTCCACGATTTTGGAACTGATTTTTATGCCAAATTGTGATGAGACATTAATCGCAACACATTTTTAAGTTGAATATACAGGGTGTAAATTATGAAAATATTTAAGCGTATATAACGCGGAGCTCATACGCTTCAATATAAGAACTTTTATATGTATGAGTGCGATAATTTAGAAAATTGTTTCCAAGTTTTTGCTGACCGCAAACAATGAATCTGGACTTCGATTTTCAAAATTCGCAACGACCGACTTTCTTTTATTTTTAGTGATAGGGGAAACTTTTTCCAAGGCCGGGATAAAAATTATTTTTTCCTTTTTTATTACTACAGCCACAAGTTCGAGTAAAACGAGAAAAAGGGAAAATTGGATATTTCCATTCGTTTCAAGGTAAACTATCCCTTTAAGTTTCTTAAATACAGGGTTTCCTGGATTTACCCGGGCACGATAAGAAAAGCAGCGCGAAGCAGCTGGCGGTAAGTGTTTTTTCTCCCGTGAATAAAGGCGAACACAATTCGCCACAAGTACTGCGAAGGTTTGAAGATTATAAAGAGGAACGATCTAACCCGCCGTGCCGCGTCGCACCGAGGACCGTGGAGAGAGCCATCCTCGCCTCGAGTGTCAACCCAGCAGGTGCTCTCGTGAGATTTGCTTGTCGAGGCTTATGAGCCCCGCGCCTACTCTCTCCTTCCCCCGGTCGAAGAGATATTGATATTATCGCTATTGACGTTCTACGGCCAAGAGGATATCCCCACCCGCGATAACAGATACGCGTTACGTGGAAAAAGTTTTCGCGAAATGCACACTCCGTATTTCTGGAATTATATGCATCTACTATACAAGGTGTTTGGGATAGTATAGGCAAGCTTTGGAGGGGTGATAGATCACGTAAAAACAAACAAAAAACTTCTATACAACTTGGGTCCAAAACTCAACCATTTTTGAAAAAAACTGTCATAAACATTTAAGCTATAAACCGCTATAATTCAAAATAGGAACGTTTTTCGTAAGCAATTTCTTCGCTAAAATAGAGATTACGATCTTGTTAATCCAATAAGTACAGTAACTGTGATAATGTTACCTCGTATCGCAAAAAAATAGTATTTTTCTAACCCCCTAAATTACCCTTTAAAATCGCGATAATTTAAGGGGTTAGAAAAATATTATTTTTTCGCGGTACGAGGTAACAATATCACAGTTACTGTACTTATTGGATTAACAAGATCGTAATCTTTATTTTAGCGAAGAAATTGCTTACGAAAAACGTTCCTATTTTGAATTATAGCGGTTTATAGCTTAAATGTTTATGACAGTTTTTTTTCAAAAATGGTTGAGTTTTGGACCCAAGTTGTATAGAAGTTTTTTGTTTGTTTTTACGTGATCTATCACCCCTCCAAAGCTTGCCTATACTATCCCAAACACCCTGTATATTCCACCTGAAGTTATGAAAAAGATCGTGGAGGCAAATATTGTATCGCTTTTTCTTGTTATTCCCATTTTGTGTACAGCCCATCGAGAAATGCTTATGTTAATTAATACTAATTCTGAAATACTGATTCGACTAATTGCGGGTTCGAAATACACGCGGGGGAGTAATTGCAAGTTAGTTCCAAAGGCAGGAACTATGTTCGCGGAATAATGTATAGCTGCCTAATATATGCTGTGTTGGTGTATTTAATCAGTTTAATTAGTAGTTAGAAAAAAACATTCACGGAGAATTTAATATCGAGGTACATTTCTAATTCGGTACAATGGAAACCCGAAATGCAGACTTCATTCCCATCGCAGATTTTTTCCGAAAACATAAACTAAAATTTACGTACGCAATGCAATATATTTTTCATTCAATTCTACAACTACCTGCGATAGAACGTGTTAATTAATGCAAATATTTCTTCCACAATTTTTTCCCAACTTCCCCGAGAACAGAGTCATAACCGCCCTACTTACTGCACACGCCCAGCGCAACGGTGCATAATTTCACGCACATAAAACGGAAATAGCGAAGAAGAAGTAGGAAATACATTGAATATCCATTACATTCCACCGGGGAGGCAAAAATTTCACACCTGCCGCTTTTCCTGTACCCGCTATTCGCGAGCGTTTTCCTCGAGCGCGAAGCAGTCGCAGGATTATTCCTCAGGAAATGACCACTCCCGGCTTGTGCTCGAGCATCGCGTAAAACGTTTCCGTCCGCTTAATCCGCGACTATCCGGGGTGGCCAATTATTCAAATATAATTGAATACATACATAAAGAATCAAGCGAAGGGGCCTGGATGATCCGCGGGGCCGAACGCCGGCGATGATGTATATCCGTGGTGCGGCGAACGACCGACCGGTCGTTATTCGCAACAGCCGCTCGGCAGGGTTTTCTTGTCCCTAGCAATGCGATTCCTGCTCGTTCTGCTCTTTTTTGTGGCGCGTCGTCGAGCAAGGAGAAAAAGATTCGCTCAAAATCGTTGCAATAAAAGGTCGAGTGCCGCGCGGGGCAAAAGTGGACCACCTCCGGGATCCTCGAACGTTTCTTTTCCGAACGCGCTGCGTCGCGATGCAATTAAACCAATGCTTACTGGCTGTGCTGAAAGCTGTACTCATATATTTATTGGCTATTTAGTGGATAAATGGACCAGCCAATTATTTTCTAATTATCCTTCGTGTGTGCAATGTGTCAGAATTTCTTCGATGTTACAATTCTTAAAAACATCAAGGTTTTAGATTGTTTTGTGGTTAGAAGAAATGAAATTATACTGCTGTTTAAACATAATCAGACAATTTGACCTTAGAACTACGATGTTTTAAACATTGTAAATTTTTATAAAAATATTAATGAACCTAAGTTTTCTAAAAGTGACTCGAAAGAAATGGTCTGCAATTCAAAATTGTATTTCCCTTTTATCTCATCTGTTCATTCATTTTGTTTTTTTTTTTAAGTATTCAATCTTCAAACATTTTAAAAAAAGAAGCAGTACATCTCTTTCGGGATAACTTAACGTTTTGTTTCGCGGAATGAATAAATAGAAACGAAAATCGCAACGGTGACTAGAAAGACAATTTACTGAACAATCCTGCCGTATGCTCGTATTTCATTTTTTCCAGATTTCCCACCGACAAGAGGTCGCTCGAGGAATATACACTGTTGACCGGAGGTTTGGAATTACTTGGAAAATTAAGAAAGTGAGCGGTAGAAATGGGTTAAGGAGTTGTTGTAGGTTAGAACAAGTTGGAAAGAGTTGGAGTTGAAAACTGATGATTAACTACAAACTGTATTCGTTGTTTTAATTGTTCCGAAAGGAAAACCGTTGTAGTTGTGCTTAAAATAGTTTTTTTTGTTTCTTGATGACTCAGTTTGGAAAAGAAAAACATAATTTTTGAGTATCGAGGGTGTCAGTATCGATTTTATTCTGAATAATTTTGCAATTTTGATTCTAATTACACTTGTTAGATATTGAAATAATTAACTCTATTTCCGAAACTAAATACCATTAAATACACAGAATACATTTACCACACGATACAATCAATAGTTAATTTGTAATCGAAAGAAGCTGTACTGCATTCAGTTTACTAAATGCTAGTTTAGTATTTCTAGTAATTTAAAATACAAACACGTAGATAATTCGAGATTCCTAAACAACATAATAATAACTGTGTACATGTAATTTAACCCTTGCCATGCGGCTGGTCATTTTAGCCTATAGCTTACATATTACTTCGCTAATTTTACAAATATATTACACATAATACTGTAACGCGATTCTAAATTCCATAGCACACTAGATGAAAAATTTGTCAACGCAAATAAATATATAGATAGAATTGTGGAAGACAATATAACACATCGAAAGAATCAAATAATCCGGACTATAGATCTGTTCCTATACAGATAAAAAAAAATTGTTCAGAAAAATTTTGCGCCGTTTGACAAGCTCTGTAGCTATGCATTGCGATTTTTTCCAACAGTGCATCGGTGCATGGATGCTACGATACTTTTTCCATTCACACACTTGTCAGTTGCACTTGGTAACAGCACTGATGCACTTTCACAAAAATGTGTACTGTATGGAACATAGAACAATATAATTAAACACAGTAATTAAATTCTTGTACTTAAATAAAAAAAAGCGCAGAGTTCCCTAACTTACAAATGGAGATTGAAACAAATCATAAAAGATCAAAATCTAGATCTCGATCAGTTACACAGAGATAATAATTCCTAAAAACTCAAAAACCACGCTCACCCACTTAAATAAAAAGTAGTGACCAAAAATGAAAAAAAAAAAAAAGTAAAAACTTCGGTGATCCTGCCGAGGGTCAAAAAATTCCTTCGCTCAGTTTTCTCGGAACACGTTTCGGCGTCGCGTCGTAGGAACACGGCATCCTGCCGTCTCGTCGCCGAGAGTTTATGAGAATGCATGTCATTGTCCCTATTGTACGGCTCACGGTACGGGAGCACGAGAAGGAGGCGAGCAAAGTCCTTCAAAGTGCTCGTAAGAAGACACGAACATTCTCCACGCATGATCTCCCATTGTTGCGAGCTCGCGCGCCCGTGCGCATTCGTCGCGCCGCGCCGCCACCCTCGTTCTGATTACCCTTATTCAACCGGACGCCAATGGAAATTTTGTTTCCGCGTCGGAAGGCAATCGCTCCGCGTTAGAGCTCTTACTATTACTCGGATCTATGGGTATCCGAATTTGAGTACTTTACTCACAGCCAGTTTTAAAGACCGAGTTCGGGTTATGACAAGTATTTTGGGTACTCGGGTACTCGAGTAGCAAGATCATGACTCAGGTTTTCAAATCCGAGTTTGGGTTATTCTGAGTATTTCGAGTACTCGGATACCCGGATACATCCGAATAATAAGAGCTGTACTCCGCGTTCATCAAACGTTTATGACGCCGCTGGCGAAGGCACCGGAGAAAAAATGCGTCGATAAAACTCTCGCGAGGGTGGGGACGAGGTGGGGGGAGATTAATGACAGAAATTAAACGGACAATATTGAAAAGGACGAACACATGAGAGACCGTTAAAAGCCTGTTATTTATGAGTGCTTTATTGGAGGTTACTCTGTCGAAACGACTTTATGCACTGTAATTTGGATGGAGATTAACCGTCCTGTGAAAGGCATGCAGGAATGCTTTATTTTAATTTTCCCGGTCGAAGATTTATCGAATTCGTCGCGGCGATTGGCCGGATCGGTGGGGGCTTCGATTCTGGTGAACGATCGCGAGAACTGGGTGAAATGATGGAACTGTATGGATTTCACGATTGCGAAAGGTGAATTCTTGAATGAGACTTCAAATATTACGTGTAGAAATGAATTATTTCCGATATTTGAGTAAAACGAAAATTCTATTAGGAAAAAATAGAATTGTCCAAGCATTGAAATACGTGATTATTATTATCAATGACCTTACGCAATTTTTCTAACAAACAGTTTTTAATTTTATTTGAGATCAATTTACTATTCTAATTGTGAGGGATTCGTCGGAATGAACTCATTTCTACACCTAATACATATCTATGATTAACAATTCTCATCATTCGAAATTGATACAAGTTGTGAGTCTTGAATGTTAAAAATTCTTGGAATCCAGTCCTCTCCATGTTTTCTTTTCAATATCATATATTTGTTAAAAATATTGCTTATAGTGAGTGATCGAATTACTAGAGCCACAGTACAAAAGTATTTCTATTTTTAATTATCTAGAATTTTTATTAATTAAGGCACTAGGTATAAAAGTGCAGTCAGTGGGACTCCGAGTAAAACTTGAATCATTTTATTTTATAAATTTCAATTCGAATAATCGAGGTTCTACTGCCGGTGATTTGCAATAAAATTATTACCTTTATTGTTTTTGGGAATGTATTTTCAACTGGCAGGCATCAAAGTTTCGTAAAACTATTTAAAAAATTCAGTGTAACTAGGCCTTCACTGAATAATAAATTGTTAGTGCATAGAGATAATTTTAATAATTTGATCGCCCACTATAAATAATATTCAAAAGACATAAAATCCTATGAATAGAAAGGATATCATCCCTTTTTATACCTTAATTCATGAAATGTTCATAAAAATTATTTTCAAACTCGTACTGCTTAACTCCTTTACTAATATTTATCGCCCACAATTTTCTATAATTACCCTAAAAATATATGAACAGTATTTTCCAGCCCTAATCCTTTTCCTTGATAACTTGAAAATTTCCACTCAGTTGGGGAATTTGTCATCGACTAATAATAATCCCCCAGGTTGTCTTCGTGGCGCGGAAACGTCCTTCGTCCCTGACTCCAAACAAATTAATCCAACGGCCGAAGAGAAAATAGGGCGTTGATCGGCGGTAACCGGGGGATAGGTGTGAGCCTATCGGTTGATTGGCTGCGGAAGGGGGATACTCTTCTATACGTTTCACGGAGCGCGCCTAATGCGCTTAGACTGATCCCGGCTATGTAGACAGTGGTATTACCGCTATGCAGCCGACGATCGGAATCCAAGTGACACGCACTAGTTCCCTCCAATTGCCGTGATAGGAAGACGTTCAGCCTCCCCCGACTCGCGTCGAGGGGGCGACAGAACGACGGCAACGTGGGGATGTTCGAATATCCGAGATTTAAAGTTCGGATTCGGGTTAGAAAGAGGAAGACAATGGCGATTCGATGAAACACCGACTGAATCTTTTGCGGTTAATTTGATGAATTTTAAGCTATAAGATTTAATAGTTATATGTCTTTGTTTCTATATTTGTTTCGTATTTTAGTTGCCACTATTTGTAAACAAGTTTATATCACGTTATCAGAAATAAGAATAAAGAAAAAATAAAAGATGGTATCACGCTATCTATTTATATTTTATTTGCTAATTAGTCTACAAGTGTTGCAATTATTACCTAAATTCCATCATTATGTTGGATTCTATCTTCACTACTTAGCGAAAGGGCTTCGGAATCTTTAGAAGAGGAGAATGGATGTAGCAAAAATTAAGGTAAATTAGATTCTCTGCAAGAGGCTTGCTGATCCTCTTGAATATAGGCAAAAATTTATTAAATATTATACGTATTTAGGTAAGTATACTGTATGTACATTCCACAGCTATATTCAAACAAAACAATATGAAATACAAATCTTAATCTTGTTGGAATGTTTTTGTGATGTTCAATGGCAGATACTTCTAAGAAATACCAACTTTATAAATATCGTTACCATTATTGGAATGAAATAATTATTTTGAAATTTGCAGCGTGACTTCAACCTTTCAAGCATTAATAATTTCTTTTGAAAGCGTTCGAACACTTTCGTGACACATCGTGCATCGAACCTTTACCTCGTTATTTGTTTTACACAAGCATCCAGACAACAATTATTTTCTGATGACAATATTGTTACTGCTGCGAGAACGAAATTAATATCAGAGAATGCAGAACGGTTGTGTCCTCTATGTTCGAATTTAAAATGAAATAATATTATTTCGTGTAGTACGTCATCGAATGGTTTTCTTGCTCGTGAAGTTTTACGTCAAAGACCACGAATATCCTTGTAAACTAGAAATTCAAATACAACAGCTGATTAAAGAATCTGGAAAAGACAGAAAACCCGAAAAATTGACTTTTGGCCAGTGAAATCGATTTTCTTCCCATCGTGGCGTCGGTTGATAAATCAATTTTTTAAATCGAGAATCACTGTCGGGGAATGATTTTGTTTTCTCTTTGACGACGAACGTGTTCGCGCGCGATTAAAGGATCCTCTGCGTGGGTGGGGGACGGAGATGTGAATTTTTCACGAGACAAAAATGGGAGAGAACTCGGAAATGGAAATAACCGGGAACTTTGTCGGCATAAAATCAACGAAACGCAGAATTTCCTGTCTCTGAAAGTGTTTCTGAGGCTTTTGCGCACCTTTTGCAATTACGGGGGTTGTTTCGGGGTTAAATTATTGATTCTGAACTAAAGATTTTATGCTTATGTTGAGTATAACTTATATCGATCGCGTTGATCAATCAAGGGTTGCATTTTAATGGATGAGACTCACTCTATTTATGATTATTTAAATCTAAAAGGAAAATCCAATAGAATTTCTCAAAGGACTTAATACATCGGCGCTATTACTATACCTCCATAATATCCAGCAATTGACCTTTAAACAAAAATCTGGGTTACTGTGTTGGTCATAAAGCGCTCACAAATCCGATGCTCCTTGCAAAAAAACAGATCTCGACGAAATGAAGCTCGAATCCAAATAGAAGGCAAACGGAAAAGCGTTCAACTGACGTCATTCGATTAAATCCAGCATATTTCTTGCAATCACGGTGGAAAAAACAACGGGAGAAGCGGTACAGGTGGATCGCGAGGCGCAATAGTCTGTTCGACGGTGAGATTTTTCTTGGCCGCGTTGTTGATCTTCCGAATTGAGAGCGGGCAACGTAAGAGCTAATTAAACGTTACGCCTGCTTAACCTCCCGAGATATAGACACCCCGGAGAGTGCTTACGACTTCTGGCTCACTCCGCGGAGAACTTACTTCTAAACGAAAAGAAATTTCCTTCCAAGTTTCCCCCGCGGGTACACCACTGTAAATATTTAATGACCGCAGTTGCCCCCGACTTATTGTGAATTAAGCGCCTTATCAGTGCTTGATGCTGAGCAATCCGAGACTGTTTCTTTTCTCTCCGATCGCGATCAATGGGAACGGCGACTGGTTGTACTTTTTATCGAGTTTTGTCTCTCTTTGGAATTCCTTGTAAGAAGTATTCGAGAATAAATGTGGATTACAATAGAGGGTGGTGTATGTAGGAGGATCGAGGTAAAATGGTAAGCAAAGTGAGGAATTTAGTTGATTTGTTGCATTTTTTATGCGTATCGACTTTCTTTATTATTAGAGTATTGTCTAAAAGAATTCGATCATAATATTTTTTTTGCGAGGAATAAGTATTCTTATTCTTGAACTATAATTCACTATTATCAGAAGCTATTTATATCTTTAGAAAGTTCTTATACAATTTTATAACTGAAATGTATTAAAGGAATTTACAGTGACTAAATACTTTTGCTTATCACCGTAAGTCGACAAATTTAATGACGCAAGAATTTCTTCTTGCATTTTTATATCTTTCATGAAGGTATAAAAATTCACGGTCTAATTGTCAGTTATGTTGGAATTGTTATGTGAACCACATTGTCAGTCATATTTTCTTATATACAGGGTGTATCAACATTATATGTCACGACCACTATAGCGCGGTTCTGCACCCTCGGTTTGATGAAAAATGATGTAAGAAAGCTGCCGCAAAATTGACCTTGACCTTGAATTTCAACGTCAAAATTATTTTTCATACGGGTAAATTTGGGAATTTCCCCATGGGAAAAGTAAAAAATGAGAATTTCAAGGTCAAATCTTTTTTCCCATGGTTCCTTTGAGACTTTTATTCCTCTTGGTAAGCATTATGCAATACAATAAACAAAATTTTGACCTTGATTTTCAAGATCAATTTTGCGGCAGCTTTCTTACATCATTTACCACCAAACCGAGGGTGTAAAACCGCGCTATGGTGGTCGTGACATATAATTTTTATACACCCTGTACAAGTATAATAATTTTTCAAATTTATTCATTGTGTTCTTCCATTTTAATTAAAAAAGAGAAATATAACTACGAATTCAATGCTATGAATTTGCATAAACATCCACATCCCACTCATAAGCAAATATTTCTTTTTTTTTTTATTACAAAAATTAAGTATTCTAGAATTCCTGTAAAAATCAACTAGTTATAAGGGTGCCATATTAAGTATCAGTTTTTTAACAACAGATTTTAACTTTCTCTATTCTTTTTTTCATAATGTCAAATCCTTCAAACTTTTAGGGTACATCCTTATGTACTTAAATATTAACATTTATTAATTTTGTCACATTCTTTCATTGGTCTCATTAAAGAAAGCGAATTCCTCTGCCTCTTTACCACAAGTAATTACTATTATAAAATTGATAGCTCCATATTAGCTACAGTTACTCTATTTATCTCACGTCTCCATTCCCTCCACCCTCGCGTTTCCCATGCTCCACTAACGGTACCACTTCAAACCTAAAATTCTAATCCAAACACAGCGCACCCCGTGTAGCTTTTATTCGCCGCCAAAGGGAACACGGTATCTAACGGGTCAAAACACGCGGATCCCCTCGGATTCCTTGGCATATCCTCGCGGCTGCTTTGCGTTCGAACAAATCCTGTTAAGAAGCACGCCACCTTGATTCGAAGCCATAATGCATTTAGCACGGGGCCGCATGCATACGGGAACCGTACCTCTCCTCTATCGTTAAACAGTCTTCGCGAATATCGTCGGTGCAAATATCAACCGGCAAGTCTCCGGCACGGGCGTGCATTGAGATTCCGTTCCAGGCGACGCGAGTTTCCTTCGGCCCAGGATGGAAGGAAATGCAAGGGCGACTGTTATTGGAGGATCCCTTCGTCCCTTCTATCTCCAACCGTCCGTTCGTCCTTGTTTCGCCCTCGCCTCCCTTGCTCGCCCTTCGTCTTCCTCCCTCTTTGTCCCATCGGTTCTGATGTGCGCCTGCCGCACCTCTTATACCATCCCTTCGCTTGCAATTCAACGGAATTGGTGGCTCAGTCACTGTTCCACTCCAGGGATTAAGTGTATATCAGATGATACGAAATTCCCCGAAGTTGAATGCGTCAATGACGGTTCACGAATTATTAGGGTGAGTCGGAATCGATTTCATTTGAATTTCGTGCGCAATGTTTCGGTTTCGGTTGAAATTCAATAAATGTACACGGGAGTTGGGGAAGTCAGTCTTTTCTTTAAGTGAAAGTGTTGGAAGTCGGAATTGAGGAGCTATTCTCGTTCCAATGAGAAGGGAATATACTCATTTTTTTGGAAACCGCAAAACCTGAATTCTATCAAGAAACTGAGTGTTTTGTATAGTCTAATTTACATCGTCAAAGGTATCTTCATGGAGCAAAATAAATACTTAAAATCGTAATCGTGATTTTTTCGAAATAACATTTTCCAAATTGGCGAAGTGATATCTCTGTAACGGATTGAAGTAATGGCTTTCCAATTTTAACAGCTTGTAGTACATATAATTCGGCAGGTTTGCTACTATAATTAACAGAAAATATGTAATACTTTTTTTTGACATAACAAGATTCGTGTAGAATTTTCTCTGAAACTTCAGCATTCTATCTTTTAATGACTGTTCTGTCATTACTAAAGTTTTTGTCAAACAATACTTATGTTAGTAGTAAAGTAAAGTAAAATGTCCCTCTTTTCGTTTGTTTGTCAATTACTAGAGTATACCCAAATTTTCCCAAATCGTAGATTAAATCTCCTAACGCTTGGGCAGAAATGAGCTAGATCCCAGTTTTTATCTCTAATATAATTTATTGTTACGCTTACATTTACTAACTTATTGAAATTGTATAACTCTCAAATTACAGTCAGATAACAAGGCTTCGACATAAAAATACAATCGACGCGTCTCACATATTAAATTTAACGAACTTCCAACCGAAACATGGTTCATCAAAACGAGTTATCCAATATCGAATCACCGTCTCACGTCGAAGATTATCGAGATCACAGAGAGCTCGCGATATTTCAATGAACAGAGAACGATCGCGTCGATTCGATTGTTTAGGTTTTTTCCCTCCGATAGCGAGATACGAGCGACAGAGTTAAGCCGAGCTCGACGATCGCGCGGCGCGTCGGCGGGCCGATTCGATTCCGCGCGCGTGAAAATCCGGCCGATGGCTCGAGAAATCGACCGAACGAAATTAAAATAAACGGGGGAGGATCGCGCGAACACGTCGCAGAGGGTGTTTACGTGCGCGCAAGGAATGAAGGATAACGGAGAAATATGAAAGCCAGGTGACGCGGGGCTCACGATATAATCAACCGCGTTTCTCTCGCTCGTCCTATTACATACTATTATCCGCGGACCATTTTCATGAATAATTTTCGTCAGAATAAACATTATTTTAACGCGGGCATATAAACGATCTACTTCTGTTTTTAGCAGTATACTTTTCCCCCCACTCGGATGGAGGCCAGCGCCGAATGGAAATTATTCAAATTCGACCAATTTTCTATTACGATTCCCGGAGAAGAGGAGGATTGTTTTTTCTTCGTTCGCTCTTTCTAATTAAGAAACTTCGATCGACCTGATATTTGCTGCGAAATGGAGTACGATGAAAATATTATAAAATACTGAATAGGATGGTTTAAATAACGAATCTCATACATAAATATTAATAATTTCGTTCCGCGAGTTCTCTCTGGCTTCCTAGCTTCGAAAATACGCGTTAGGAATCTACACACTCTCCCTATGCAAATTTACTCCGGCTCGACTTTCTGGATGTGTTTACTGTTTTCACACGGGACAGCCATTAACCAATGACATACATTTTTCACTTTTAAAATGATTTATGCGGAGGAATGAAACCTACTGCTGTCTGTCACGTTGACTTCACTCTAACTCCAGACTGCGATTTTTTTACTAATACTAATATAATTATTTTATTATAATAAATGTTTAATTAAGATTAAGATTAAAACATTCCACTTGTTTTCCAAATTTTATCGTGAAATATTGGGTTGACCAATATGTATATTCATGCGGTTTCTATTTCCATAAATAGCGTAAAAAAACCACAATTTAATAATGAGTTACGATTCAGAAGACACTTTGGTTTTGATAAACAACGTTTTTAAGCTAAGAATAACAAAAAATAATTACGAATAATAACGAAAAATAACGATAATAATAGGTGAAAATTTAACATTTTTAGGAAACCGCACGAACTTATTGCAACATGTTAAGATTTAGTATAATTATCACACACTGAATCCAGAAAATAAAAATTTTAGAAACGTTGACCGACTTTCGCAAAACCATTTAGTTCTCAAATGCTTAAACATGTAAAAAACCATGAAGTAGAAATTTTAACAAATAACTTAAAGTAGACTTCTACAATTAAATTTATTGTTATTGTTATTATTGAAATTTTATTGTATGAAGCTATGTAATGCTTAGTACAATCTCTACAATACTGTATATTCTATGATAGTTACCGTTTATTATAATATTTTTATTATTGTTATTATTCTATTATATTTTACGTATATTCTTTACTGTATCAATCTTGCTACCTATCCTAACAGCTATTGTATTATTCCGATTGTATTCTATTATCCTATATTCTATAATTAAATTTCTTCGATGGCTACAACACTACAAAAAATATGTTTCCACTCTGTCTCCTCCCAAAAAGTAAAAATTCCTCTACTCAATTATACCCTGCAAATATAAAAACGCAATTAAAACTCCCACCAGTACGCCAAGAATCCCCTGCAACCTCCTCGCGGAATTCGTTGTGCAATCGCTCACCGTAACAAGCCTCCCACAATTCTTCACTCCCACCTCTTCCAAATCCGAACGCAAACAAGCTAAAAGATGACACAAGACTCCCAGCTATAGATCACCGATCCAGGATCAACGAAACCCCGAATCACCGTTGTCACAGGGCCACGAAGCTGCGCGTAATCCGAAACAAGTGACCGGTCCATTTTTATCGACGCTCGGGACGTTCCCTTCCCCCACGTCCGAATGAACTTTTCGGCTCATTAGACGAAGGAGCCTCGATCCCCTTGTCGCCGTGGGGGGTTGAACGCAGACCACGATGCTCTGTCCACCTTTTCCCATTGCTCTCGGGATCGTCCGACTCCACGATTCCTCCCGGTCGAGCGATCTTCTCGTATCCGGGAACGACGGATCTCCCGGCGGCTCGGGGATTAAGCGTATATCAGATGATACGAGATTCCGTAGAATTGAATGCGCCGCTGTTGGCTACACTGCCCCCGACGATATACCGGAGGATTATTCTGTTATTTTATCAGGATCGAACCGCGAATCTCCCTCGAGGAGGGAAGGAGCCAGACACTAGCTTCGAGTATATGTATAACAAACCACCCCTTCGGGGTAACTCGCCAGGCCCACGGAGTGGGCGTGCATATTTTCGAGGCGCTGGGCGAATTTCACTCCCCCTCGTAACGCCGCGTAAAGATATACATGAGTGAGACTTGTGTTTCCAGGGGGGAGGAGGGGAGGGACTTAAACGACCGGGTGCGCAACCCTAAAACACCTCGCGCTGACCACCAATCATCGGACAATTATGTTTACGCGCCGACGTTAGACCGGTTTTCAGACGAACGAGATTAAACGGGACGAAGGTATCGCGTGTGCTTGGGTCGAATAGTGATGGGGTCTGGAATAGTTCGAATTTGTATATAGGGTGTTTCATTTCTTTTTGGTCGAGTCAATGTGGAACTTGAGTATCATTAATCCCTTGATGAGTCAGTACTCATCAATTGTCATCAATTGTCATCAGTAGTCATGAATTGAATCGGTCATTTTGTAAAACTACGTAAGTCACAGAATCAGAATCTTACATGAATTAATAAAACTTGGACCACACGCCAAACATCAGACTTTCTAAAATCTTTTTTCCGCTCATTGTTTTTGTTGTATCTTTAAACTTGTTCGTTACTTATCACTTTATTATTTTATGACAATTTAGATTAAAAAATCAGCAGTAGGGGAAACTGGGGACGAACATAACGGCGAGGTGAAAGTAACACGCCCTCTCTCTCCTTCCACAAACGTTTCCAGAATATTTCCTTTATACAGTTATATGTTTATAGTGTTCCTTTTATTTCGCTTATTGACTCTGAGAGATAACACCAATCGTATATTTGCAATCGAGCTAAGTTTGTATTTAGGTCATTCAAGTAAGTTTCTAACTTTTCTACATTTCTTTTTACTCACAGTGCAACCAGCATTTTTCAAACGAATCCTACAATGTGCCACATAAAATCCTCTAACAAGGAGAGGTCGCAGTCATTGGGTCATCGATTTTGACGATACTTTTTTTGGTGAATCTAGAGCAAAAATAAGCCGACACGTGTCCGGCTGTTTTTGTCAATACTCATTATTTAAAAAGATATAATTTTTTTTTATTTAATATTTAATTCTGTCGAGATACGTAAATAACGAATTTTTTTTCTGTTTTGATTTTTTTCATGAATACATTTAAATAGTTTTACACGTCGTTTTTTGTTAAAATTGTATGAAATTATATTATTAATTTTTATTTTATTTTTTTCACTCTTCAGTAAAAAGTAAAAAAAAATTTTTTTAATTAATAATTTAAAAAAAAATTTAAGAAGAAACAACGAGTAAAACTACTTGAATATATTCATAAAAAAAATCAAAACAGAACAAAAAATTCGTTATTTAAGTAACTCGACAGAATTAAATATTAAATAACAAAAAAAAATTAGATCTTTTTAAATAATGAGTATTGACAAAAACGGCCGCACCGTGTCGGCTTATTTTTGCTCTAGATGCACCAGAAAAAGTTTTGTCAAAATCGATGACCCACTGACTGCAACTTCTCCTTGTAAGACAAAAAAAAATAATAAAATTCGCGAAGTAAATTGAACCCAAAAAATTCTTTCTAGCAATAGCAAATGAAACGAACACATAAACAATCCCATCCAACAAAGCAACCCTATATCCACACCATATAATTCAAGTTTTCCACCTTTCCTTCACTCACAATATTAATAATACCATTCGATCTGATGATACTTTTCAGTTCATCGCTATTCAGGCCCAAGCTTTTGGAGGCCAATTCGGACAACGAGGCCCAAAATGCCGCGCACCCCTCCGGGGCAGAAGACCGAGATGATCCAACGAGGGACTCGTTGCCGAAACGGGACCAGGTTTCTCGTGATCATACAAGCGTGAGAGCGCGCGCGATTATTGGTCCAGGATGCGGCACTCTGATTCTGAATCACTTCGAGGAACCACGGGTTTGTGTGTTTAACCAACGAACTGCCGCTGACGCGAGCGGAATGATTTACGGCTCGGCGGTAATTACATGGCTAGACGTGCTCGAGATTATCGGTTCCGAGCTGTTTTAATCGCGTTGCTATTCAAACGGAGTTATTGAATACGGTTCAACGTCGCGAAGAGGAAGGCGGCCCGCGAATGTTCGGAAGCTTGTTAATGGTGTTCGGAGGGCGCAAGGTTTTCATTGGTGGGAACCCCTCGTGGATTTTGGCAAATTAATAGTGGACGAGTTGGTGATTAATATTTATTGAAGTTAATGGTACTTGGGTTGTGTCGATTATTGTGAAGCAATGGGTAGGGTGTTGAGTCGGCAAAGGGAACGTGGATTGTAGAAGTGGTGTTCAAGAACCCTCTTCAAGTTTCTATGTAATTTCGCGATTTTTTGTATCTATTAAAAAATAAAAGGTTGGATTTCTTATGCGATTTTCAAAATCACTCGACAATTAGTAAATAGCAGAAATGGACAAAAAAGTTATTTAAATAAAATCAAATGACAGATAACTTCACTTTCATCCGTTATCCGAATATAGAAATAACGCGATTCATCTTTATTCGAGGCTCACGGATGAAAATAATTTATCTCCACTAATTAATTAAGAATAAGTACTATTAACTATTATTTTTGAACATTTTGTGATTCTTAAAATATAAACGACACATTTATTTAAGTGGGTTTACTTTTTCTATCCACTTGAAAATGTTAATTGGCTCTTGCAACAAAAACTAAATTTTTGTTCCCTTATTTTAACCGTTTCGTCAAAGTTAACCCAGTTCCCTTAAAGGGTGCAATACATTTTTACGCGAATAGCCGGCTCTCTTTTTGGTACAGAAGCTGAATTTAATTTCAATTCCCCGGAAGCTATATGTAAAGTAGGAGGTATAAACTTACTCTGCATTATATCTTAATTACATGAACAGTTTAGAAGCTACTTCAAAAAGCACTTGTCAGAAATTTTAATGCCGTCTGAAACTGGAAAACCGAATCCACTGCAATCGATATTTATATTTGTAGAAAGTCGTAGTATTTTTATACCCACAAGTCAATATTAAACCTTGCCTACACGTTTTGAAACGCCGCACAGAAATAAAAAGAAAAAACAAAAATCTATTTACAAACACAGCCCGTATATAGTCCTAGACGCGGACTATTTTTCGGATCTATTGACTTTGATCTCCGCGATACGCAGGCAACATGACACTATGAAAAAATAGGTAGATTCACGAAAACATGAGTAACTACGGGAGAGATGGGTACCTTTTTAAAAATGTTTGAGTATTGAATATTGAATAATAATGTAAATGAGTCAATTATTTACTTGAGTAAAGAATGATCTTTTGTAGAATATATAATTTGTATAACATGATACTTTTATAAATAAATGCGGTAAGAAGATAATAATGTTTTGAACTATGGTCCAGTTTATAAAACTTATATTTCTGTATTAAATTGATTCATAACCATTGTTTCCTTGAAGGGAAATATTTTAGTTATTAGAATAACATAATTTTGAAGCATTTATTCATATTGCTCGTACCATAACCACATGCACTATCAAATTTGAAACATCCCTTATAAAACTAGCGAGAACAAACAATACATTCGATCCTACTATTAATTTTGTTGTGTTTGTTGCTATTTTCATTAAAACTATCGCACAAATTCTTTTCGTAGTAAAGTAGTAACAAGTTGTCTAATTTATCGCTATTACAATGTCCACTTACAGGAGATATACATAGTCGATCCAACTAAACAATCGCCATTCTGAGAAAATTTGTATACTTCCTAAAACCTATAATATTGATTTTCATAATTTCATCATTACTCTGAAATAAAACTAACACATTAGGGTACAGGTCCCTCTTAGTGAGCCTGAACCTATTAGTCTGCCTTTACATTTAAATAAGTTACAAAAAAGGAATTTCTCTAGAAATAAAAGGAAAACAATTTTTTTTAATTAAGTTAAAGTATTAAACTTGTTGAAAAAATGTTTTTCTTTTATTTCTTAAAGGTATACTTCTTTACAACTCATTTCGCGGTGAAGACACACTAATAGGTACAGTCTCATTAATAGGGACCATTACCCTACTCATAGAAAATTTAGAAAATATTTAACTGATCCATCTTTCCTGAAGTTAACCTATTCACGGAATACCGTTCGCATCGCTCGCAAATATCGACGGCCAAAAAATCTCCATTAACGTTCTCACACCCCCTAATTTACGACCCTCCGAAAAGTCCCCCTCGCAGCAATTTTTCTCGCAGTTCGACACGCTCTAATTTATTCAAAAATTCAAGCACCCAAGCGACAGACTCGGCGAATCCTCGCGAATACTCGGGACGCAAACAGTTGCATAAAACGCAGCGTTTCCCGAGAGGGAGGTTTTGAAAAGTACCTCTAGTTTGCGCGCGTGATAAAGCGTGAACGTCGAAACTAATGACTCAAGTCGAGGCAGAGGGAGGGATGAGACGCTGCGCCGCGCCACGCCGCGCCGCGCCATCAGGTGGGCGTGTTTCGTTCGAGAGGAAAGAATTGTTTACGCGTTTCGAATACCCCCGCGATAAAGGGCACCACGACGAGGGAGTGCGCTCGCACGTGCATCCCCCGATACGGGGTTGCATAGAGCGACTCCACCGCCGCGCCGCGCCGAGAAGAATGGAGCTCGAAAATAGTCTCGTGGATCTGTTTTCGTGCGAAACTAGCTGGCTCGGCAGATGCGTTCGCCGTGGAGCATCGCTGAATATGGTCGCGTGATAAGAAACGTGCTTCGATTTAATACCCGGAAAGATTTCGCGATTTCCGCAGGAATCAGCGAAGTGGCCGATTCCGATATGACGCTATCCCGCGCCGCGCGCCCGCCCCTCTTCCCGACGGCCCCGCGCAGTCGCCTACGGTAAGTCAACGTCAAGTGAAAAACTTGCGGAAAACACGTTCCACGATCCGGTCGTAACTTCGACTCTAATACACTTTTATCTGTAATAAGTTTCCTGGTCGCGTATTTTTTCATTGGATCGGGAACCTTTGACGAGGTGATTACAAGTTTCCTGTTCTCACGGAATTCATTGTGCGGGCGATGATATTAATCACTTTTCTTTATTTGAAAGTTTAATATTGTTTCGACATCTGAGGTTACAACGTTCATCACCTATTGGAATACTGTATTTATGTAACAATTTGTTCAATAGCTATAATGTTAATTTGAAAGGATTCTTCTGTTCTTGTGTTGTTTTACCTAGTTGTTACGTTGTTTTGTTTAGCGCTGTATACACTAAAGGGTGCATACCCGTAAATAAAGAGATTATTATTATTATTATTATCTAGATCATTAGCGACGCAATCTGTTAGTTGACTTTGTTAGTTGTTGATTTGCCTTAGGAATTTGTTATTTTAACATTTTCTATGTTACGGAAGCAATAGAAATTAAAAAATCTAGATGCATTCAATTCGTCCTACATAGAGTCATTCGGGATAAAAGCACGCACTTTTGCTGTTTTTGCTTCACTCAGCCGAAACTACCATGATATTAAGAACACTTTTTTGCGCTATCGGTAGCATATTTAATAGACTCATAAAATACAACGAGTAGTTGACGATAAGCCAAACGGTTTTTTTTTTAATTAAGCAAAAGAGTGACTTGGTCAGACTGCGTACCTTTACCCCGACATGTGGGTAAAAATACGCAGTCGTGTGGGTAAAAGTTCGCATGTAAAGTAAAAGTATGCATTCAGGTGTAGTAAAAGAAAATGAACAAATAATACACAGATGGAACATATTTTGATATTATTTTTAATAAATGAAGCTAAAGATAACAGAAACAATAGAAATTAGGAACTTCAAATTTAGGAAACTATCATAAAATTATAATTTTGCATAGATTCAACAAAACGAGCATCAGAGCAGATATGTTTTTAATCCAAATATTATTAAGAGTTCAAAAGCAAATAGACAGTAACCAAAATACTAGTGCGTACTATTACCCCCGTCCTTTTACCCCATTTAACCGGTAACCAAAACATAACCTATTACATATGACCTATTACATAAGGTCATTGAAGGTCATACAAAGTAGAGAAAGACGATTCATTTACTACCAAACCCGTAAGTATTATCGCCTTTCTCTACTTTCTATGACCTTCAATGACCTTATGTAATAGGTCGTTGAACTCGTTTTAAGATCCTCTATCACGATACAGAAGCAAAAATATACCAATCCATTTAAAAAAATGGAGGTGACCTTCAAATGTCCGAAGTACCTCCACCTGCAAAAAAACTATTATCGCCACCGGATGGCCCCCTTCGTACTGTGCAATTTTATTTCGGCAAATATTTCTGTGAAACTTATAGTTTCCGAGATATCTAAGGTGCTAATAGTTATTGCCCCACCCTATATATGTATACATATACTACACCTTCAGCAATTTCGTAATGCTTGCCTCGAAATCAGATTTTATCTAAAACATTTTTCTAGTATGAAAAATAATCAAGGTATTCACGGTGGTTCGCCCAGTATTTTTACAAAAAAATCAATTTGCAAATCAAACAAAAAATAGTTAACACAATATAAGGATCCTATACGTCCTAAGCGATATTGTATCGAGTTAAAAGCCCTCATAAATAAGAGGAAAACTTTTGAGCCGAGCTTTCAGATTTCGTCACCGATTCCATCAAACAAAGTCACTTCCTCCAGCATCGTATGGAGGCTCGACGATACGACAATAAAAGAAATCACTGTGCACTCTCAATACTAGATCGTCAATTAAAATATGTGACGAAAAATATCGAAACAATGAATCTGTCAGTTACCATATACTAGGTACAGCGACCAGGATATTGACCAACGCACAGCAGCCAAACGATTTTTTTATCCCTCGCACTTTTACATATGCTGTATGTACAGGGTGTCCCAGATTTTAACAGCAAACTCTGTGAACATATTCTGTGGGTTTAAATGAGAAAAGAATTTTGTGTAAACCATAGATCATTTGATAAATTCTTCCAGTGAATATGGAAGATAGAGTTAGTTTAGGAATAAATTAGATATGTTTATTAAATAAGAGAAACTTGAGGTTTTTCAGAAGGAAAACAAAAAGGTAAATTAATTCTTCAGCATCCGGGGACTTTTCTTTTCAATTATTACAGTAATAAATTTCAAATATTATTTTAACAACATTTTGCAAAATATTCCAGGCTGAATTTCCAGCTGCACGTTGTCAGCGCATTCCATGGATATAAATAAGAAAAAATATATAAAAAAAAGGATCCGGGACACCCTATGCATGCCCTTTTTTTTAATCCTCGCGCGGTATTCGATTGTTTCGGACACGACAAAGTGAAAACCGAACCGAAACGAAACGAACCCCTCTCACCGATCTCTGCTAACTGCATTTCAACGGCGCGCTTTCGATTTGGAATCGTACCAGGCAACGAAATAAAATTGTCGACGATATTCACATTACCGTGACAATTGGCGGGACCGACGTAACGCAATCGGCGAAAGTTAATCGCCGCGTCGATAATTCAACCCCCTTCCACTGATCCGTACGTCGCGTCGAGTAGAAAGGAATTAATTTCTCATAATTAACAGAACGACGCGAGAAATGTTCTGCGTCGTCGCGTCGAACCATCTATTGAAATGTTTTTGCTCGTTATCTCGATGCCACCGTGGTATACTCGAATGCAAAGTACATAAATGCGATGTTAATTTATCAGCTGAGTGGCTAACGCATTTTTGAGCCTTTTGCGTTTCGGTCTTTACAATTGCTCGCGCTGATCATCGTTTACGGACCAATTTCTGCAACTTTGCGTCTCTGCAGGTAGAACATTACTGTGAAGTTATTGTTGTTAACCAAAAAATTATTTTTACTATACGAATCTGCTCAAATCCTATTATCAAACAAAAGACATGCCAAGCCAATTTAGATTTATATCGAAACTGTTATAATATTGTTTTAATTCTTTTAACCTAAATCTCCATGTCTGAATACAAATAAATTGCACAACGTTACTGATACGAAATCACAATGATCGCAAATGATCCTAGCGACTTCGTGTCGCTCGTGTGCATCGTGACTTAAGCCGGGAATCCACCAGAAAGCTAAGCTAAGCTAAGCTATGCTATGCTATGCTATGCTATGTTTAAAAAAAATTAGCTTCGATACATTTTTATGGACCCGTTTCCACCAAGAGCTAAGTTATGTTATTAAAAATGTATTGTTTAAACATAGCATAGCATAGCATAGCTTAGCTTAGCTTTCTGGTGGATTCCCGGCTTTAATTTTGGTTATGAAGTGCTGACAATTTTTAAACAAGGATTCCGCAAATTAAATAAAGATGATCATCCAGAAATTTATCACAGAAAAGAAAATAATCTGCCAATTAGTGATTAATAGACTGCGGATATTTATGCAAAATAAAATTTTTACGGACACAAATAAAAAATAGGAACTTGAAAGACAGTATGTTTAATGTTCTAAACGTTGTAACTTGAATAATATTTTTGACATTTTGTATATTTTGGAATATATTAATAGTCTGGTAGAAGTTTTACATACTTAGCGTTGCCATAAATGCATAAAATCCGCAGTCTATTGATTAAATACAACTGTAAACAATTTTTAAATTTACTAAGCCATGAAAGACCCTGATTTACGATTAACCCGATTGAAGGGTTAATTTATAAGATGTAATGCAACTTTGATTGAGTTCTTATAGAACTACTTACTGCTTTGGTCAAAAACTCCCGAACTGAACTACCTGTCTTGATACTCTTCTACATTTCACCCGAGAGTAAACCACTATCGCCTTAATCAAACCTTCAAACTTGATGCCCATGACTAGGCAAACGAAGGTACAGTTAGCATCCACATGTCAAATCATTGACCACAGTTCCCCCCCGTCGCAAGAAAGCGTCGTTAGGAAATAAGGATGGCATTTACATGAGGACGTTTCACCGGGAAAATCCAGCCGATTCACGTGTCGCCTCTAATGCGGATCGTTAATTCCTAATTTTTTTTTTCTTCTCTCTCCGCATGCATATAATTTCACGAACGCCGCACGGTGGCTTCGGATCCGAAGAGCTCCATCAAAAGAGCCGCGAGGACAGTCGCGAAAAGGATTTAAAGGGCGCCCCGGCACGGATGACAGGCCGGTTGCGACAGAAATCGCCTGGTCGGTCGGACAGTCGATTCACGAAAGCGAAAAAACATGGAAGAGAAAGAGAAGAGAGGATGCGTCCGAGTCGAGGCCGCTGGAACGATCCTTTTTGCGGCGCCGGTAGATCGATCCCTAGATACCGACGATCTTAGTAATGTAGCTGTCAGATCGTTTAATTAAGGAATCTTAAGAGTATCGCTCGGTACTCGATCGAAGTGATAGGGCTGACGTTCGGGCTCACGGACACGGAGATGGACGACCCTGCACCGGCCCCGACCCGAGGAGGAATTATGCCCGATTCCCTCGAACGCGCGCGGATCGATTCAAACCGAATATATATGGTAATTTATCGGTCGTATTCGCGATAATTAAGGGCCCATATACCCCTCTCTTCCCCCTCGTTCCGAGGAGTCTCGGAATTGTTGAGATGTCTTCGGTTTGCTTCCGAATCGACGCTGACTCGCCGGATTCGCGCTAATGGAGGTAACATGTCCATTTACCGGGATTGTATAGCTTTTCTCTTTAGAGCGGGATTAGGGAAATTAGTTTGGGTAATTAATGGTCAACGGGACTGCAAATAAACATCCTCTCTAGGATCTGTTAATTCTTTCTATCCGGGATCCTTCCCCATTGATCGGCAAACTGTTTTATGCACTTCTCTATTTCGAGTTTGCTTGACATATTTTTTATTTACATGCAATCATTTTTTTTTTTTTTTTTTAAAGATCCTGTTTTGCAGATGATGGCTTCTGTGAATATTTATGGAAGTTTCAACAGATTGAAATCCAAATTTTAGGAATTATGTTATTTAAAATGACGAAGTTCTCAGTAATTATAATTGTTCTGTTACAAGTCGTAAAAGTCTATATGCAGAATTTTTATTTGCGGTATTTTATAAACAGATTTTAGACATTTTGAAAACGTCATGCCACAAACAGATATCAAAACGTCTTCAAAGTACAGATCAACTTTGAAAAGAGACAACTTCGAGAAATAAAAGACATGTCCTTTGACTTTGACCGACATTTTCTTCGAATTTTACTTTCGGTAATAATTGTACATTTTTTCACTCCCAAGAATTAATTTTTTCTAAAAATAAGTAATTTTTCTGTCACGTTATTAACACTAAAACTACCAACAAAAATCTTGTACATTTTTCTACAGATTGTCAATACGACAGATTATTTAAAAAATACTTGATACAAGCAATTAATACAGGAGAACCTCGACTATCCGACTCCCAATTTCCCTCAATTTTTATTACTCAGAGTTTCTATTTTTTAATACATCATAGAAAATTGTACAATGGAATTCCAAGTAAAATTTGAACCATGATTCATTAATAGCCTACTAGTATTTTATATTGCAAATTCTATAAATAAATAAAAAATACTCTATAAATAAATTGCATGTAAAGAATAATTCATAATTTTAATCCCCTTGGTACTTCCAGTGTAGAGAATCATTTCCGTTGATTTAATTAACCAAAATCCGATAAATTTATATGAAATCTTGCAGTACACAAAACGTGAAAGAGGGGAACGTTTATGAAAATTCGAAATACGAAATCTCCGGATTTTCTGGAATTTTGTAGCTTTAATGCCCGGCCGTTTGAAAGGAGCGTCGTCAATTCTTGGAATTAGGTTCCCTACACATCCAATCCAGTCTAAAATCCCTCCTGCTTTCGCGATACACGCTCCCCTGGTAGATGCACTATTAATTTGAGAGAAACGAATCGCGAGATAGGGAGTCCATTAGAATATTTGTTGCACGCGCAGCATGATTGATAGCCCGACGCGAGGCGGAGCGACGGTCCAAGACTAATGACCTCTTTCACGAACGTCGAAAAAGAGTTATTTTCGCGAGCTTATCATCCGCCCCCCCCCCCCCCCCCCTCCGCAACCGTATGCGTGTGCAATAATCAAGCGTCTTTATACAGAGTACCAGGTTTGCTACAACGCTAATGAGACTATATGTATAAAAGTTATGCGGGAGCTACAAATAGATAGTCCTGCTGCAAAACAACACATTAATGGAAACGTTTCTACATTTTCCATGAAATAATGTTAGTCTTCTATTTTCTAGTGTGTTCTATTTATAGAAAATATAAAACATGAACTTTTTTTAAATACTTTTAGTGGAAGGAAAATAATAATTCTTCAAATTATTTTTAATTTTAGGAAATAGATGAAAGTAGAAGATTTTACGATTATAAAAATGAAAATGTAAAAAGCTGTGTAAAAGGTTCGCAATCTTTGCAAATTAGGAATTCTTGCAAAAGGATGCGCCGTAATATTCTTCTACTCCATGTTCATAATGTATTCTTTAAATTCATTGTTGCTTAGCTGAACAACCACGAAATTAATCGACATGTCGGCGATCGAACTTGCAAAACAAAAATATTTGTATTATTCCTGTGTTGTGAAAATCTTCTCTGCAATGCAAACAGAATTTATTCCGACAGATCTATCCTTCCTATTTAATACAAAGGAAGAGCGAAATCCTGCTTTTGAATATTTTCTGAAATCAAAATTAACTTGTGAAAACAGTTTTCAATAAAAATCGACGAAAACTCAGAACCTTTACAGCTACGAGCAATTTCAAAACTAAAAGAATTATATGGATGGAATAATTTAAGCTCCCATCCCTGCGCCTAAATTAATTTCAGGATTGTGGAAAAATTTGCTCGCGCGTCGTAATATACCCGGCGCATTCGTTTTCCAGCAAGGTAAGCAATCCATGTTGCAAAACGAGAAGTCTCATTACTTTCCGAGCAGACCTCGTACATCGCGGAAGCGGCGCTCGCGCGCGCCGGAATCCTTAATCAAAATTCTATCGCTTCAGGCGCGTTTTCGTAATCTCCTGAAAGTGGGGCGTGCTCCATCCTTTATCCTCCGTTTCCAATACGTAAGTCGATCGAAAAGACGTGTAGGTCAGAGTGGCAGTAAGGACAGCAATATTCTTGTTTCTTGTTGTTCGCGGCGACGAGAAGGTTTCACGTTTGTAGAATCTTTGGGGCGTCGCGACGCGATCGCGATAAACCGTTGCGGGTGGATCGCGTGCAAACGAAATAAACGACGATTACTCTTATCGAGATAGATAGCGCGATGGTACGGGACCCGCGTTGGATACCTACACCCGTTAATAAAGTCTCCCTCGAGCGGGCGAGACGCTCAGGAAGGACAGGTGGTAATATGCTAATCGGGCTGCTCCCTCAACCTGTTCAAACCTATCGCCGCGATACTGATAAACCGATACGGTACTCGCATGCCAACGATTCGTTCGAGTAGAAGATCGACTTCGGGAGAAGGCTTGAGCATCGAATTTTTAGTATGCAGGCTATTATGGAGCACTGAGAGAAATCGGTAAGTTTGTTGTGGTTATAATTTAAGAAGGTTTTCTTTGTATTTAAGGTCTAGAAAGTTAGTTTTCTTTGAGTTTCTAAGAAAAATTTTGTGCGAGAATTTTTTAGAATTTTTCTGGACAAACTTATCTGATGTCTTAGTTTATCTTCTGAATTTGGGTTGAAAAAGTAAAACAGAAAGCGATGTTTAAAAAGAAAAGAAAAATTGTTTTAATAAACAGGAATTATCAATTAAATGCGAATACGAACATTTTATTGCTATCAAAATGTAAAGTTTAGCAAAATGTTGAATTAAACGTATCTATATTAAACTTGAGTTGTTCACAGGTCAAAACGACTAATTCCATTTACAATTATTAGTGAATTCTAAATTGCATTTAGAAAACTAGAATTATCTGGCTATTTACATATGTGTGAGATTTATTGCAAAGGTAACAATGTCTCCTGAGAAAATTAGTAGAGTTTTTATGATTTATAAACTTTTTTTAGTATTGTATGTTTTTTTTCACTAAAATATTTCTCCTAAAAGTGAAATATTCAACAAATTTTTCAGGAATAACCTTTAACTCCGTACATAAATAGGCAACTTTTGAATCGATCCTAAATCCATCGAATTATAATCCAGAACTCGTCTAAATATCTCAACGCAACAAAACGGCACAATGTCAGTTAACAAAACCAAATCCATCCCCAAAATACGACCCCTTCCGTGTCGCCAAGACGATCCGCAACAGTCTCAAGACTTGCCAACTAAAGACACGTCCGACAACCCCGTCGACTTCGTCGCCCTTCCGTTCACCTATACATGTATAATCGCGTCGAGTTAGTTGGCGGTGAAGCGTAATCGCATCAATGATTCCGCGGGATAACCCATAATTCATGCTTTGACTGCTCGAGAGCCTGTCAGCTATTATCCTTTGTAATGAGTCGAGTGCAAAGCGGCTTAGCAGTTCGTGTCGCCATCGATTTCGAAGGGAGCGCTCTGACGAGCAATAAGTAAAACGGTTTCCGTGGCGGTGTACCCAGAGAGCCCGGCGCGGTGCGGGGCGACGCGGCGGCGCGGCGCGGCGCGGCCTCTTTAACGATAATTATCAGCGTGGCCATCGATTCGAACCGGGCCCCGGCTCTCGACTATTAGTAATGTAACCCCCGAGATCGTTTAATTAAGGAATCTTGTGCGCGTGGTGCGCCGTACGAGCTGAGTGATGTGTTAATTGAAGACGCCCTCGGTCGTTTCACAGTCGACGAGCAGATAAGACGACTATTCGTGTTTCCCCCTCCAGTCCTCCTTACCGATTTCTCGGTGGATCGTTGTTGGTTCGTTATTGCTGCTTCTCGTAGCCAGGTTTTTCATTTTCCTGATTTATGGGAAACTGGTGACTAGGAATGGAGACGCTTTCTCTTCTCGCCTAGGGCTTCGAAAGAGTTAATATGCATCTGGTTATTCAAAGGCCTCGTTAATTGGGATCTAAGAAAGGCAATAGACGATTTTTATAGACTTCTAGAAAGGATGATCAAGATGTTTGGAAATAAGATTTAGGGATACGCGATACGTTTAAAGATAAGCGTAAAAACTTCCACTTGTCTGTCTTTGTAAATCGAAACCGAACAGAATTAATTCGAGTATCGCTGATAGCGACGCGATTGGGTTTATCAGAATGAGATTAAGTAATCTTGCAGGACTCGTAGAATGTAGAATTCTTTCGTAATCTCGTGAAAGCTTGTCGGATCGTTTCTATGAAACGCACGCGCTTCGACGATGAAGAAATTATTATGGAAATTAATTGGTCCGGTAATTAGAATTCAATGAATTCACCGGCAGCACTGTAATTGCGAAATAATTTATGGGTGTGATTTGATCGAGCGGAATTTTGTTCACAACGAAATGACAACGATTAGTACCGTAATCGTGACGAAATCTATGTAAGAGTTATTGCCAGTTAAACTGAGAATTTCCTTCGTGGCTACCAGAAAATGATAGACTAGAAAAACTTGATCTATGATAAAGGCTCGATCCGAAATGCCGTTAGACATCCGAAGCGATGTTCCCCGAATTACGAATCGACTTCTGGACGATAAATTACTTCCTTTGCTGGAGTTTGTTATGGAGAAACGTCTTCAATATCGCGGATAAAACAAGCGATGTATTAATAAAAAATTAATGCGAATTATAAGGACGCACGACATCATAGAGAGATACTTTTATCAAAATGGTTACCAAACCTACTTTTATATTAAGTAGGCCACGAAATTCATACTATTCCTAACAAGGGAAGTCAAAGAATTCAAAAATTCAAAAAACTGTGAAACTCTGTGTGCAAGTCGAGTAGTTCTATTCATGCATATCAAAAAACTATTTTTTGCTTGTGCTGAATACTTCGTTTTCGTGGCATAATTCGAGAACTGTAAGAGATAAGGGAAAAAAGTTTAAACTAAAGTTGTAGCTACATTTTATGTCTACAAAATAGAATAAAAAATTTTTGAAAAAATCCATGTTTTTTCTTTACTTCATAAAAAAATATAGATATTTAAAAACCCTTTTTATACAGTTCTGTAGATACACATTATAGCTACAACTTTTGTTAACATTTTTTCCACTATCTGTGACAGTTCCAAGATTAATGTACATACGAAAATGAGAAACGCGTGTTTTTTCAAGGTGTGAATTCAACCCTTAAAATCGCATTATGGCACGAAGAAAAAATAGTTTTGTAATAAGGATGAACTACTCTACTTGCACACAGAGTTCCTCAATTTTCTGAGTTTTTGAATTCCCTAACTTCCCCTGTAATTTTCTACTTGGAGAAAATCGTTCCAAGTAGATTTGGTAGTTTCGTAGTCAGCCATTTATTTTCTACCGATAATTTAAAACCTTGAACAAAGCTTCCGGAACCGAATTTTGGTTTTGCTATGTTTTCTATGCATACACACTACACGCACGTCGCGTAGTGACGAAACGACTGGCGGCATACGGGGTCGAGCCAAGGAGAGGGAGAGAGAGGGAGGTGACAGAGTTCGCCTCTATTATGTTATCAGTGGAACAATACCGGCAATTACGGTCCATAATTATTCAGCATTATTGTCATTATTTAAATCACGCCGGAACGTATAATATGTCACGTGGGCCGATATTACGTATCCGTCGAGGGTGCAAAACTCTGTTGTGTGGGTGTTCGAACGTGCTCACGCCGCGAGTATTAATCACCGGTCGATCGTAAATCGGTCTTCGATCAGCGTCACGTTCCCGCTCCGCCCTCGCCCCGTTTATTGCAATAACAAGCTTCCGTTGTTGTAGCCAGGATCGAAGAAAACGATCCAGACGAAAAGAACAGCGACAGAGAGACGACCGAGGGGGAAACGGGAGGAGTTGAGGGGGTGGGAAACGGGGTCGAGGGAGGCCATCAATCGCTTACGTTTGCTCACGAAATCGTGTCTCTATTATTCGTTAATGGGTATAGATTATTATGGACGGAAACTGCTGCTAGTAATCGTGACTGTTTAAGAAGATGCATAGCTTTCTTACACAAATTTTTTTTATTAACAATCTGAAGCTTGGAGAATCTTTGTTATAGATTATTCAAAGCGATTGAAAGCTTTGCAAATCTAGAAGTTATGTGAAAATCTTGTTTGTTCATTTTGTGGAAGTAAATAATTTCTGTTGTGAAAGAGGTTCAAATTCTCTTCTCTTTATATCTTCGTTAGTATATTTTTCTTTGTCTTGTTAGAATCGTGTTAGGTTTGACGTCTTGAAGTTTTTAGAAATTCATTATACATATGAATTATAAAGATTATTATATTCTTCCTGTTATTAATCTTAAATCTTTACAACGTGTAATAAGCCTTCCCCCAAGAACCAGTTTTATTCAAATAATGAAATAAGTAAGAGAAGAACTTATTGCACTTATTGGATTTTTATGCAATTTATGAATCCTTATTATCTTTTCACAATCATAAATACTATCTATATAAATAATTTCTTACAATGTCCGCAATAGCAATAATTCAAAGGGTATACAGTATACAGGGTTTATTATTCGGAAAGTGTCTATTACTACCTTCACTGTTTCTTCTTCTCGTAATTATATCTGTGGCTGTAAGGAAAAACGACGCAAGTTACATTTTCAAAAAAAATTGTGTTTATGTCTTAATTCATCTCTAGAAAGCAGAATTGATATTATTATCAGATAGAAAGTGTATTAATCGAATTTTCATTTGAAACCAACGATTTAATAAAATTCAATACTCTAGTAGGCTATTGGTGATCACAACTCCAAACGCAAATATCTCGAAAATGAAAACATGTGACATGCGGTGTTTTGCTTTATAACCACAGACATTGCATATATAACCACAACCCCAATATATTTCTACGACTATTGCATTGATATACAGAGGTGTTCCGAAGAGTGCACAGACTTCCCGTTCCAAAAAGTGCTTCTTTTAATCTGCACTACATCTACAATTTCCATAACAACTAAAAACTTCAGAAAAAAAATAGAACTGTTTCACCCCATAAACTTGACTCCTCGGTTTTTGGTCTGTCGCTCTTCCACGCTTCTCTCTTCATCCAGAAACAGAGAGATCCGCAATATGCTCGCCATTCCTAACCCAAAACTCACCCCGAACCGTCACCTAAAATCGAAACAAATCTCCCATCCCTCGACGCTCTCAATGTCCCGCAAACCCCATTCCACGCGAAAAAAAAAAGAGGGGAAAAAAGGAAACACAGTACCGAGCATTAACCCCACGAGGAAAGGATACGATCGAGGGGGTAGAAAACACGGACGAGGGTGTACATTGTGTTGCCGATGCTGTTGGCGTTGGCATTGATGACGTGGTCATTGACGTTGCGCGGCGGTATACAGCAGCGCGAGGATAGCTCCACAAAATATCGGAGCTGTTTGATCAGCTCCCCCATTTACTCAAATGGCGTGAAATTCAACAAAGCTGTTGACTGGCATTGGCTACCGCTGCCCTCGAAATATCCCAACGTTCATCGGCGGCGGGGCGCTGTTTCGCGCTGCGCCGGCCGGTCGCGAACCTTTCCCGGACACCCTCCGTCATTCAACGCCCGCTCCACCTTCCCGCCCGTCCGACAACCTCCCCTCGAGCGGCCTTTTAAAGCGCCACTAAATTCCATTCCGCCCTCGGCACCAGCTGATTAAATGCTTCAGCCTGGAGATGTAAATTCTGGCTCGCGTGGAAAAAATGAAACGCTGACGGATCCCTCCGCCCCCTCCTCGCTATCTTCTTCTGTTCCACCGCGGATACCTATATTTACAGGTCCCATTCGGCCTGCTCCTTACCAGCCTTTCCACGGAGCGCGTATTTTTCGAGCGAATCGACGCACGGTGTGATATTTCAGCGACCTAAAAGGGTAAAAGTAATATCTTAAATTCAGTATTGTTTATCCTATTTTTTTTTAACTGTACTGCTATTGTTATCTTAAATCTCTCATTAATTAGTCATCAGTAGACTGCGGCTCTTTATGCAAGTTTACATTTTTAAGGACATAGAAAAAGAAAACCAATATAAATAAAAGTGTCATTTACCTTGTAAATATTATAAAATGATTTTGTTTTCGGTATTTCATGCATTTTTGCATTTATGGACGCCTTGATGCAATTTGGGACATTTAAAATCGTCATAAATGCATAAACATCCGCAGTCTAGTCATCAGCAATGAGAAGAACATGGTGCAACAGAACCTCGATTATCCGAATCACAATTATGACTCATTCTTATTATCCATGGGTTTCAATTAATAAATGTAATATGTATACAATTGCAACAAAACTTCGTGTAAAACGTCACGTACGATTAATCAATGATTCACTGACTATTAGCATTTTATACTTGAAATATCAAGTTCGTTAATCGAGGTTAAACGCTTGAAAGATTTACAATAATTAAATGTGTATTATTTATTAATGCAAAAAGATTTGAAACAACTAAAACAAACAATGCTGAATTTAAAATATCACTTCTTCCCTCCTAAATCGCTGAAATATCACACTTTGGCGGTCGTTTCGACAACATCAGTTTATAAATACTTACTGAAATTATAAGCCTTCACGAAATGTTTTTTTTTCATATAGTTAATAAGTAGACTGCGTATGTTTATTCATTTATGGCAATTTTAAAATTATAAAAATCTAGAAGGATACCAACAAACATAAAAATATTATAAAACAACCAAAATATAATACATTTCATAATTTTTAGAAGATAAAACACACATTTATTAAAGATTCACTTACTGTTCTATCTCTATAAAAATATGAATTTGCAGTAACTTCTGCAGGCTATTAATTATTAATACCAAGCTTTCATATCCATATAACGTAAACAGAATATAATATAATATTATGTATAGAAATTTTAGTAAAAACCTTAAAATAGGATTTACGTATGTTCAATAAAATTTGCGAGTTAATGAAAAGCTGTTTCGAATGCAATAGTATAAAAATTCAATATCTGTATGAATGCAGAAACAAATGGCACCAACAAAGAATCACAAAGGATCGTATTGTACGAAAAAATCTATATGAAAAAAACACGTTCGCCTTCGAGTCTCATACAATTATTGCCAATAGTTACAGATGTTCAATAATTTCAACAATTCACATCGACAAACTTGCTTATTTTCAAGAGATATAGACCTTCCACGGGTAAAGTTCAAAGAAATTCACTCAAAAATTCAGTTATACAACAAGGAATTGACTTTTTTCCTCCTACATCGTAGAAATATCAGACTAGACGACGTGGAACAAGGAACATCAACGACCGGTCGTTAGTAGACGATCGCCGAGCTGTCGAATCGCGCAACAGAGCGAGTTTCTATGTAGTCTTCAGCTCCCCACCTTCGTTCGTGATGAATCCCCCGGTGAATCCGCCGGAATTGGAACAATTTGCAAGCTGATGGTAAATTTAAATTGCGAGAAGGATAGTACGGGGAAGCGCGAAACTGTAATCAGATCCTTAGCGGTGCGGGGTGCTGCGAACGAGCCTCGTTGCGAGGTGAACGCGCGCCGCTCGCTGATATCCCGACTATTAAACGCTCGGGGAGTAACTGCTAACAGCCCTTTTCCCCCGAACCTGGAATTCGCCTACTTATTGCTCGATTACGAGTCTCCCGTCCGAAGAGGATGGGAAAAACAACGCAGACTGTCAAAAGCAGAGCGAGGAAAGCAGAAATTACGGCCCGACGGCCGACGTCGAAGTCGAAAGGATCGATGACGGCGATCAACGAGCCACCGTTGCCATTCTACGAGGAATATCAAGCCACGATTGACAACCGTTCATTCGCAGCGGCTGTTCCGTGAAATCGGGTATACGGGGGAACGTCCGACGTTTCAGCGTACGTTTCGGCCTATCAAACGGTGCGCATCTGACCGCATAACGCGTAAACGATCCGGCAATTAGCAACGTTCCACTCAATATCAGCGGCGGATCGTGGCGTGATCCTTGACGATAATCCCCCTTTACGAAATTTCATTAGACCGTCTTGGTCGGAGTAACCAGAGACCACCGATATTATCGTAAATTGCTCGTTCGACGGAGATCGCCGACAAAATTTCTTACCTCGCGCTCGTTAGCGGTGGCCGAAGGCTTCAACGCGCTGCCGATCCGGAGTGACCGGGTGCCGATGGGACCTGATGAGAGTTTTCTGGGAAACGAGGACTCGTGTCTGGGAAAAAATAAGGAGATTTTAGTTTTCGATGTAGCTTCTTCGTGGAGATGGAGTCTGTGCCTAACGATTAGACCATTAGTGTGACACTGCATATTTTTATGTATTTGTATTCGTCTTAAGTACATAAAATCCGCAGTGATGATGTAATAGGCGTTGCTGATTCGGATTTTCATGTTCTCATATTATTCTAAGTCAGTGGTGTCAAACTCATGTATGAATACGGGCCACCAAATTCAGTTTAAGAAAATCCGCGGGTCACAAACAGGAAGAAAAAAAGTCTTTTATTTATAATGGAAAATAATTCATTTAAACTTTACATTTATTTTTCTTTAATAAATTTACAAGAATTAAAAAAATACATTAAAAGATACATTAATTTTAGAAATTAAAAGACTTAATATTTTTTACTAGACACGGTATCTTTTCGCAGATACTATTTTATCGATATCGAGTGTAATTGTTTGGGATAAAGATATTTTTAACATAGATTTTAAGTGTTCATTTGTTAACTTCACCCTGTGTGAAGTTTTATTGGTCTTTAAGACAGAAAATAATTGTTCACATAGATATGTACTACCAAACATTGCCAAGATTCTCGCAACAAACATACGCATTTCAATAAAATGTTCTGACAAGTAGGAATAAAAATCTGGAATGCCAATTTCATTATATTTTTCCTTTAGCATTGTGTTGCATTGTATTTTTTTGGTAATAAAATTAATTTCAAGTTTTGGGCCGCGGGCCGCACTCTAAGGTCTTGCGGGCCGCATGTTTGACACCACTGTTCTAAGTGGTACATTTATAACTATGTTAACCTTGAGAAAAATATAAAAAAGATTGTTATGTTGTATTTCTATATTTAAATATAGAAATGTATTGGCTCAATTAAAAATGTCTATTTTGAATTACATGTCACACTAACGACTTTATTAACTTTAAATTACAATTCGTTCTTAGCCGTGGAGGAATGTGAATCTAATCGCAATTGATTAATTTCGTACACAGCAATTTAAGAAAAGATTCACGTGACCCAACAAAGATAATAGTGTTAATATTTATGTTCTTTGTTTTTCGACATTACTTGAAAATTTCGTAATTTTCATTCATTGTGATATATTCTTATTTATTTATGTTGAATACTCTTTGAATTACAAAAACACAATTATATACAATTTGTGCAGCATAAATTAAGAATTAGTTCAAGTTAGGACGTTTGAACTGAACTATCTCATAATACCCATTTTTTAAGTTTATATAGATTTTTAAACTTATGTTAGTTTTATATTCAAATTTCAGATTCGATTTTATTAAACTTGAAACCTCAGAAGTTGAATCACTTTCATACTTTATTTAATAAACATTATAGAATCTTCTGCTTTGTTTCAAATTTTTTTTGCTTCTCATACAGGGTGTAACAAAAATGTTGCAGTTCCTTGAAAGGGGTGATTCCTGAGGTGATTTTAAACAACTTTTTCCTTAGCGAAAATGTTAGGTGAGGCTTTGTTAACGAGTTATTAACGCAAAACGCCGCCCAATCAGAGAGCGGGTATAGGGGATTAATGATGGCGCGGACGTTGGCGGGCCAATACTACTCACAGCTGGAGCCCGCGCTGAAATTCATCCACTGTATTCGTGCTTCTATTGGGTGGCGTTTTTCGTTAATAACTCGTTAACAAAGCCCCATCTAACATTTTCGCTAAGGAAAAAGTTGTTTAAAATCACCTCAGGAATCACCCCTTTCAAGGAACTGCAACACTTTTGTTACACCCTGTATAATAGTTGAGTAATCGCTGCAAACCACAAAAAGAAGTTTTCTTTTTGAGTTTTTAACGGCAACAAATCTTCTGCGAAAGAAAATAATAATGAAGCCTATGGTAACTCATAATGAAACCCTTTCCTCACCTTATTTGTGGTTCGGACATTTTCGATATCCGAACCACAAATAATCAAGCCACAGGCCATATTTCAAAGCTAATTCCTTGTGAAACCCTCTGCATCACACTTTCTAAGCCCAATTTTCTAACATTCTGCAGCAGCAACTTCAACCTTTAATCTAAAGTAGACTCGCCCTTCCTCTTCATCTGTAACTACATTCTGTCATACTTACCCAGCTCATAAAATATACATCAAACAGCGAACAGAACCGTTCCAAGAATTCTGACAAGACGAATCACCCTGGACTACGCTTTAAACGAAAACAGTAACCTCGTAAATCTTCCACGCTCCTCGCCATTCACCTCCGAACATTCAAATAGGCCCTGAAATCTTCTCCGCCACCGCAAAAATCTAAAAACCTTCATCTCCAAAAATTACTTCGATAACGTATGTCTCATTCACCAAACACCAAAAGAATATTCCGACTTCCCGCCATCCGACACAAACTATTCCACCTTCCCCCTTTCGTTCCGCGAACTTCTCGCTCCACGGTGATTTCTGCCGAAGCAAAGAGTTCGCGTTGCCCCCGAGCGTCAAGAACGGGGAAAGGAAAGGGAATAACTTCATAGTAAAAGCAGAGACGGCGGAGCGGGTGTATTTATTGTCGGGATGTTCCGTGGCATCCGACCGGTGTCCCTACCGCCGGCGAAGGGCCCCGACCTGTAGGTTCCTCCCTGCGGCAGCACGGCGGCGCCGAGCCGCGCCGAGCCGCGGGAATAGATGGTAGGTGATGATTACAGGTTCGAAACGGAGGCGCATAACGACGTAGCAGCATCGACACGCGCGAGGCTATAAAGTATACCGAACGAGCTGTTATTCCCGACAGCTATGGCTAGGTCGGCCACGGGAACAAGAATGTGGATCGATGTGGATTTTGAGAGGAGACCCCATATTTGCCCTTCCCCTCGCATAGTTCCACCGTGTACAATTCTATTCGCCTATTATCGAAATACCGGGCTAATTAAGCGACCCCATCTTATGGCCCATTGGTATTTGCTTAATTGTCCTGCTTGGGATCTTTATGACGATTGAAATTAAACATTTTTTAATAGGGCTTTCTAGTTTCAAGACTCCACAAATTAATTAGTAACTTAACTAAATAGCATTTTCTGTCAATTTTGTTAAAAAGAAAATTTTTTAGTTTGCTTCGGTACTTCATAGTGTTCAGATTCGGGGAATATTAAGATCATTGTAAAATAATAAATAATATATTATATTGATAATATGTTCAAAAATAAATTGCGAACAATGAAAACAAATAAAAAACTGATTCTACCATTTACTCCTTTTATTAGATCCCTAAAATATATTCTTAATGTCTTCCAAAAGAAAATGCACTCCCACGATTCCCATAAACTAACTTTTTTCAAAAAAAGCTATCTGTGCCAAGGCAGGTGCCCCTATTACTCCCCATATTCAAAAAATTCTTGAACACACAAGTCCCATTTCTTCCCAACCCCCAGTAACATAAAATTTTTTACGGAATCTCCTAATTTAAAATTCCACGCGATTCAAGATGAAGGAGAGAAGATCGCAGAAAAAACTGAAAGCTATAAAAGAGAATGGCAACCCGCCGTCTGAAAAACGGCCCTATCGCAATCATCAGCGTGCCGAAAGAAGGTCGCTTCGCGTAATTAATAACTACACCTTGGCCCCCGTTGGATGCTGCGACCCGCGTTAGCATAATAAACTCAAAAGACTCGTCCTCGTCGCTGTAATTACGTAATTACATTTTATATTCCGTCAAAGTGCTCTCGCCATTGTAGGAGTCCTTTACGGGTACTTCCGAGCAACAGATACATCTGACTGATAAGGTGAGAGGAAGAAACAGAGAGAAAGAGAGAGAGAGAACGCGAAGGAAGACGCAAGACGGGCGAAGACACCGAAGATATTTTCCCTAGAGTCGTAAACTGGCTGCACGGAATAGATTTTTTTCTCCCCCTCGGTGACCTCCTTCTCTGTCGTTCCTTCACCCCGTGAACCTCTTTATCGCGTCTTCTCTCGCCACTTTATTATTCCGAGATCACTACTGCGACGATATCGACGACGGAAGTTCGACGGAAAGCACCGAGGCGCGAAACTGAAACTGCGTTCGCGAAACCAAGTGGATGAAACGTAAACGACAGTGGAAAATCTTGGAAAATATCTGTTGGGTGTATAATATTAATGAACTTTGTTGTTTCTTTGGGTTTCGTTTCGTCTTTGAAGAATAGGAAACTTTGATAGGTAATTGGATGCTGACTGGAAAATTGAAGACACCATTTTTGGGTTTCTTTTTTTAGTATAGAAGAAATTGTATCGAATGTGTAGCTTTAGGATTATCAAGAGAAGTTGTTAAAATAAAACAAAGTTTAGTTAGAATATTACGCATAAATTTTGTAAATTTTACATGAAGGTAAAATTATGATGTATACCAATGAATCTCCTTGTAACAGACACATAGTCTGGTGTACAACAAATTATTTATCCAATCACTGTCATAATTAGACTGCAGATATATATGCAAATTTATAGTTTCAGGAGTATACAAAAAGAAAAGTAACTTAAATAAAATTTCCTTTTATCTTGTAAATATTATACAATATATTTTATTTTCGATATTTCATGTAGTTTTAAATCTATGTACATTCTTATAAATTTTTACACATTGAAAATTGTTATAAATGCATAAAAATCCGCAATCTATTTAGTAATAATATTGAACAATTGACATTCTACTATATGTATATGGGTTATTCCACCAAATAAAATTTTTTTTGAAGTATAAGTACTTTCGTAGTAATGATTTTTTGAATTTTGACCATTTTTTTAACTTTTTCGTTAATTTTTTTGAACTAGAAACATTTTTCATAAAAATACGAACAGTACGGTTTTTATGTAAAAAATTCTCAGCTTTCCAATGGAGGTATTCATTTTTCATTATAAGTATCAGAAGACCCTTAAAAATTCAATTAAAGTGAAAAAAGCGATTTTTCTGACATTGCGGCAAGTTTTATTTCAAATTTGATATTTTTTTTGGAAGCTGAGAATTTTTTTACACAAAATATATAATTTTCACGATAGGCTTATTTTTTGTTTAAATACAAATAAATAAAATGTATGCTCTCTATGATTAAAAAACTTTTATTTTTGAAATTATTTCGGATGTTGATACAGTTTTAATACATGCACATCCTACTTCATCATTAATAGGTAAAAAAATGTGCAAAGTTTGAGTACCTTTCACAGTTTTTGATTTGGAATATCGTGTGTCTAAAGCATTTTTTTTGTTCTAAAAGTTTTTTAACCGTAGAGAGCATACATTTTATTTATTTGTATTTAAACAAAAAATAAGCCCATCGTGAAAATGACACATTTTGTGTAAAAAATTCTCAGCTTTCAGACAAAATATCAAATTTGAAATAAAACTTGCCGCAATGTTAGAAAAATCGCTTTTTTCACTTTAATTGGATTTTTAAGGGTCTTCTGTTACTTATAATGAAAAATGAATACCTCCATTGAAAAGCTGAGAATTTTTTACACAAAAACCGTACTGTTCGTATTTTTACGAAAAATGTTTCTAGTTCAAAAAAATTAACGAAAAAGTTAAAAAAAAAATGGTCAAAATTCAAAAGATCATTACTACGAAAGTACTTAATATTAAGAGCTAAACTCTTCAGTGAGTCATCATTTTTATGCAGAGAATAACTCCAGAAAATTTGAAAAAAATCCGCGGGGGTCACACTTCAAAAAAAATTTTATTTGCTGAAATGACCTATATTCAAATTTAAAGCCATCGCCTATCTTTATGAGGATATCAATTTGCATAAACACGCACAGTCCATTAATCAACACAAACCTAACCACACGAATAAAAAAGGTACCCTACAACTTATCTCCACCCCGAGAACCACCATCCGTTCAATCGTCGCTCCCAGCAACATAAACCGCGTAATTCTCCCGCTGCGCAGACAGGCACATCCCTCGCCCCGCCATTGTAATTGCGCGATATTGTCGGTTGTTTTACATTTTACAGTTTGGTTGTTTATCGCGTGACCGTTTACCGGCCGTGCCGGGTCGTGATTTGCGGCGAATAAAACTGGCCGCTGCACCAGTGGCAGGGATTCAACGCCGCGCGCAATATAAATCTGTTCGATTCATATTGCGCGCGGAAAACAGTTTCCGAACGGCGTAGCAAAATTGAATCCCCGCCGCGGGAGAAACTTCCGCGCGCAACTCTGATACACGCCATACATATATGCATATTGGTAATTGATGTTTGCCCGAGTCATCGACGGCGCGGACAGAATCAATCGCGACCGCGGCGAGGGGAACGAAGGGGGAACAGGGGCGTAGGACGCGTTTAATTCGTAAAAGTTTCGCGGTGAGCGACGTATCCCATAATGGAACTAGTTCCAGCTGATACCTTAGAATGCTCGAGGCGTATTCAACGAGGGAAACTCGCAACACACGCCCCCGCCGCGCCGCACCCTCTCGCGGCGCAGCTGCCATCCGAATGCGAAGTCCTATCTGCAACGCCACCGTCAAGCAACTTTGCGCGCGTGTGCGCGGCGAACGCGAACGAGCCTCCGGAGCAATGTGACCTCCCCTTCGCGGGGACGAATGTGCCCGGGGCGCGGGGGCGGTTACGCGGTGATAAGACAGTTTTCAGCGCGGCCGCAAATGCCGATCGCCGATAAGAGGGTCGACAGGCTCGCGGAGGAGCCATGGAACGGAGAATTGGTTACGAATGTTGCCTCGGATGGAGTTAAGCATCCCTCGTTTTCACCCTCGTTGGTCATTATATCGAAAAGCACCCTGGGATAAAAAGCTATCCTCGAATTCATAATTGATTTAAAAAAGGAAGGAGGGTGGAAAGTGGGGCGGACGGCACCGCGAGAAAACGATGTATCCTGGTTTAAATCGCTTCTGAAGGCGGAGATAAGCGGAGGGTAATTAGGGTTGCTTTGGATAATTGTCGACGGGTTTATAGCAGAGTTGGGCAAAATGTAATCTAATTACGAATCAGGAATCGTGATTAAGATGTAATTACTAATTCATCTACGCATTATTTTCTGTCATCGTAGTGTTTATCGACTACATAAATGTAGGGATATCAGATGTATCGAGTGTATCTGCGTGAGGTGATACCGTGTTTATGCCTGAAGGTCACCTCACGCGAAAGCCGTTAGCGACGGTACCGCGACGCTGCGATTCGAAGTTCGGCGTGCGAGAAAGAGAGAGAGAGAGAGGGAGAGGGAGAGAGAGAGAGAGAGAGAGAGAGAGAGAGAGAGAGAGAGAGAGTGCGAGAGCGATCGAACGGTGTAATCATTGTATTGTGTGCGAGAACGAAGAGAGGATCGCAAACGTGTGATCTCGGTGCGAGAAATCGTTTTGCGTAAAGTCGTTCGATAGAAAACTCGCGAGTATTCCGTGCGTGTGGAAGTCGCGACGGAGGCCGAAAGCGACGTGACGGCGGAGAAAATCGCGAGCGGTTTGTTTTGTGTGTTGGAAGTCGTGGCGGAGGCTGAAAGCGACGAGAACGTCACTTCGTTGTGTGAATGTGATATAATAAAGTGAATTATCCCATACAAATAAATATCATTTCGATGAAATCGAACGAGTTTTACTATCATCGACTTCGCTGTTTATATTAAATTTAGACATAACAACAGTAACTTCAATATCCTGAAGTCTAAAAAAAACTTTCCTCCGAAAGACTTCAACGTATCAACTTTCTCTACTTCTATAAAAAGTTCACTTTTTGAAGTCTTAGTTATTAACTAATTTATAATATCCTATTTAAATAACATTAAGGACAGAATGACTACAATTAAGCGACGTATACATATAGACTTAAACCGCACACAGACTTGATGAATTTTCAAAATTAATTTCTCTAACTAAAGTTTCTCCCCGATCAAAATAAATTTCAGTACAAAACGTTATAATGGATCATACCGAACAATACCGAATCAAAACTTCCGGAATCCCAATTCGTCTCTGAACATCCACCACTCTCTTTTCCCCAAAGATACCACATGGACATCGAAAAGTCAAATCGGTCTAATCGCGAGATAGAATCGCCATTCGGCGGTGAAAACAACCCCCTCGCTTTCTATTTCAAGGATACCCCTCGGTAAAAATGACCGGTCCAATACGCGCGACGTCTCAAGAAACTTCCGAACTCATCACGAAATGTATCAATAGATCCGAGGGGAGGGGGGGAGGAAGAAGCCTTTGACATCCGGTTACGGGGCTAGGAACGTACGTCTGCCACAGTTCTGTGCTCTTTCGACTCTGGCTGCACCCTTTGACGTCTATTTATCTAGTATCGAGTACTTTCATTACTCGAATTGAAAATTCTCCTCGCTCCGCCCGTCCCCTGATCCGTCCCCGCCCCTATGTTAATCTCGTGGAACAATTCCGTCGCCGGCGTACGCAATATCCAGGCAAGTCCCGTGTCTTTATCGAGTAACTTCGATGAGCCTCGACCCCGTCGCGTCGCGTCGCGTCGACCGGTTAGATAAGGGAAATAGTTGTATCACCGGTAAGACGGCGCGACGTCGCTTGAATCCGTTCCGGAAGTTGAGTGTCTCGTGGAAGTCGCACCCTCGATGGTTCGGGGTTCAAGGATAACCGTTGTACAGCGTGTTTCTTGGTTGGTGACGCGACCGGAAGTCAGGCAATTTCTACGCGATGGAAGAAGAGGGGATGGCGGAACGTGAAGATGTTTGGTAGCACTTGGGTTTTGGAAAAACAGAGTTTGAATTTTTAAGGATAGTGCTTCTACTTTCATCTCCTTGAATTAATTTTTCTTGGAAGACGCTGCTTTACTGGGAATCCAAATAGACAGGAAATTCAAAGTAATGTTTTTCCGGGAAAGTCGGAAGATTCTACGGAGCTTAAAAAACAGGATGAAAATGGATGAATCGTTGGCCGGGTAACTCCGGCATCTAAAATATTAATAAGCTATTGTTTCGTGAATCTTAAAAAATTGTAGAAGCAAAATTTACTCGGAAAGTGATGAGGATGTTATTGAAAATGTGAATGGAGTTATTTTTAGACTGGTTTGTAAAATACGAATATTGAAACACTATTTTGTATCGTAAAGGAACTAGTAACTGATCACGTACTAATTTTTTGTCAATTAATGAAGTAAATTATTCTTGTAAATTTATGTTAACAGATAATTGTTCGAAATCATTCCTGAAATAGAGATTGTATTTAATAAGTGAAACCGGTTAAAATATTGTGAGTTTCGTAAAAATAAATATGTACTTTAACATAATTAAAGAAAAAATAGTAGCGACAATGATATACAAATTTTTGTTGCTTTTGCAATTATTCAATGATATTTTTATGCATTTTGTATATTAAATAGTTTATTTAGACGTATAGCAGAAATTTTAATATTATATATATATATTATATCCCTTTAATTGAAAAGTAAGTGACCAAATGTATATTTCCAATTTTCTCTTGTGAAACTAATTGTTTAATCAACCGAATAATAAGAAAGCAGCGTCTAACTCTCATTAATAAAGAAATGTCTGCAGTTCGAAGGTTTATTAGACCAGGAAACAGTATTAAAACAGAAACTCCTCTAAAATGATTAAAAACTAGTTCTTTAAGATAGCTCAAAGTCCAGTTTTATATTATACACGAGAGAAAACTGGCAGTAACGTTAATTAACAACCGTAGCACGGAATAAATTAACTATGTAATTAAGTTAGTAAATTAAGATAAATAAAATAAGGTACCCCAATTTTGACCATCTCCCATAATTCTCCTTCTTCCTCCCTGACTCAAATCACCATAAGTACTGAAACCGACTTCACCTCTTCGCAACAACCCCTCAAAACCTGATGCGCGAGTTCTTTCCGCTATTTTATTGCATTTAAACAATCACCCGTTTATATTTGCATACCTCTGTCTCCGACCTCTGACGCACTGAATATTTTACTGCAAGTAATTAACTCTTCCACCGGACCTAAAATGACCGACGCAAAGGACACGAGGAGCAATGGTCGGCATAAAGATACGAACAGCATTTCGTTATTGCGGAGACGAGGCGTACACAGAAATTCCGCGCCGACCCCATCGAGATTTCAATGCAACGGTTCGCAGAGCAAAGACGGTTGTTTCGCCCGTCGAGAACTCGAATTCCCTGGCAATTCGCGATCCTCGAGAACGCCTCGGCGCTCCGTTTAAAACCGACAGAGCCTTTTGTTCGCGCGAAAATCGAGCTCTCGGTCCGCGTCGCGACGCGCAGCGCGCGGGGGGTTATTTCCAATTAAGACTACTTAATTTCCCTCCCCCGCGGCCTGGAACACGTCGAGCGGCTCCTCCGACAATAATTCATGCGACTCGAGCGACGAAGCTGCGACGTGACTCGAGTTTTATCGTCGAAAGGCGCGCAATCGCTTCGATCGACGCGGCTGGAGCGCGCGCGATCGCGAAGATAAATACTTCGTTAAAATACCCGGCGTTCTCTCGACGCGATTCGATTCGGGGTTAAACGCGCCACTCGAGCCTCTTTCTTCGTTTCCCTCTCCACCCGAAAAGGGGTACGCAGCGATCCAGCGATCAGGGATTTCGAAGGAATTCCTGGTGTCCCAGATTCATGAGTCGCAGGACTGGAGAATAATTAGATTCGGCGATTGGTTGTCGCGTTGAACGATCTGGACTGTGGAAACAATGGATTGAATCTAATTCGACGGACGCGGCTACGTTTTCGGGGAAAACGCGTATTTACCGATGTCGTTGGCTAAATTAGAGTCCGTGCGTGTGCCATTGCGTTCGGTGGAAAATTCGGGGAATACGAAAGTGATATGCGAGTTGCAAATGGAAGAATGGTTTTGAATATGCGTGGAGGCGTTTTTGGTTATTTGGTGAACTGTGAGAGCATTATTATTGTCGTTACTATTTGTGTTCAGTATTTATTGTGAGTTATATCTGTGGAATAAGTTGGTAAGTTTTATGCAAAATAAAATTTTTACAAGCACGAATAGACGATTGGAACATGAATATTAATATTTTTAATTTTCTGAACTTTCTAACTTTGATTATATTTTTGATATTTTGTACATTTTGGCATATGTTAACAGTCTTGTAGTATAAATGTATAAAATCTACAGTTCAGTGGATATAAGAAGTTATGAATTTGACTATATTGTGTTAATAAGCCTGAATTTTAATCGTTAATTAATCGTAAGTGTATGTAGATTTTAATATAACAAAGCAGTTATTTAATTAAATTTATCTCATGTAAAATTGAATTTACTTCTTCATCTTATTGTAAGACCGAATTCAAACATAGATGAAATAAGAAACTAATGGAATTTATCATGATCTGCAGGATGATTTAAAAGAAAAACAGGATGAATAAAATATCTAACTAAAATGTAAAAGTAGAGATTGTAATGTACAACAAAAGTAAAGAAACTTGTATTCATATTCAGTAATACAAGATCAAAAATGCTTATACTGTTCAAAAGTATGCAATAAAAAACTACCATCTACAAAATATTATGAGTAAAATACATATATGACTTAATGTATTAATGACCTAAAGATGATGCGACGTATTAATTAACTAACACATACCTAACTCATTTTTTCATCATTATAATACACCAGAAAATCTAAAAATAATAAACTAAAAAGGAAAACAACTCTATTCAACTCCTCGATCTACGCAAACCAAAATCTCATTACCAAATGCGCTCCCTCAATCTCACCGCTTCACCCCTAACTCTCCCTCCCAACAATCAATAAAAAGACCGAATCTCCAGCCGAAACCACGTCCAACCCGCCCTAAACGCATCCTAACGACTCGAAACGCAACAGTATTCCGCGCGAAAGTATCCCACACGATCATGCAAAGCGTGTACACAACGCGAGGGCCGAAACGTTCCGCAGAGCGGCCCCGCTAATTACCACATTACACGTACGACGGATTTACACGGTGCGGCGGCGGCGGCGGCGGCGATGTCGAATCGCATTGTCGCCACCGATGAAAGGGAAACCCGGAGGATGAACCGGGTCAACGGACAATTACCAACGGCAACAGTTTTCGGGCGTCGGATCCCGGACACGGGATACCCTTATCAAAATACTGCATCCGGTGAGTGGGGATGCAGCGAAACCCGGGAGGATCGAACCGGTCGAAGAGGAGCATTTTCATCGGGGCAGCTAGGGGAAAGGGAAAGACTTATAAAGAGAAGAATGTTGACTTTAAAGGATCCTCGAAGGCCGATGAGGTACGTGTAGATGGCGAGATAGCGGTACGTTTAATATACGCACACGCGTGTAACGTGACTCCTGTCCGTGAACCCACCCCTGCTAGTTCCTCCCTGCCCCGCGTCTTCCTCGTTCCTTTCTTCCCCGACTCCTTCCGTTTGCCCTCCTCGTCGCCGGTATACAACGCGTAGAAGAGAGCAGCCGAATGTCTTTCCCGCAGGAGATTCCCACCGAAACCGTACCGAATCTCTTTTCTCTTTTGGCAGGAAGATCGGGGGCGGGGGCGTTTTCTTGGTTGGCGCGCGTACACACGCTCTACGTAACCCGGATTCTCAGAGACGTCTTATCGGATTCCGCGCACGCTGAAAGAAACGCCGCATCTCGCCCTCCACCCCTCGGCTTCTTCCACGACTCCCACACCCCCGCGAGACCCGACCGGCCCGTTCGAAACCCAGCGGCGAGAATTCGAGCCGTTTGAGCGGTTGATCGCGCCAGTATCGATTCCGATGGAGTTCTTCGCTTTTCTATATCCTCCTGTCTTCTCCCCTCCCCCACTCACTCTCTCTTTCTCTCTCTTACTCTCTCTCTCTCTCTCTCTCTTACTCTCTCTCTCTCTCTCTCTCTCTCTTTCTCTCTCTCTTTCTTTCCACCAGCTGCTCGTCTTCCTTCTTCTCGCCTCCTTCGGAACGGTACGAGCTCGAGCGTAATTCTCAACGGTTCTACCCCGTCGCTTGTCTATCGCGCGAGGAAACGCTCCTCGGGTTCAGCGGAATTTATGCGGGAATTGATTGCAATCAGTTCCGCGAGGGATGGTTTCGAGGGAATATTGTGAGACAGGGATTGCGAAGACCGTGGTTGACTGATGTTTCGACTTGGAGAGGGGCGGGGCGTCGAAGAACGCCCGCGAATTGAATCGAAGGGGTAGAACGTGTTCGGGGGTTGTAGTTTCGGATGAAGTTTGAGAAGCGCTAAATGCACCGAGACGTCCGAGATTTTCGAGGGGCCCTGGAATTTATTGCCGGGAAGCCGGAAAATGGCTTGCAAACTTTTAGCAATTATTATTGGTATTATTGTGGAATGGCTTGTTGGGAACTTTGTTAAGTGATTTTCTAGCCCTTTGAAAATTCGTCGAGAACTCTCGGTAGATTCGCGTTCTCTTTTTATTTATTTATTTATTAACGGGGTGGCCCCCTTTGATACACTGAAAATAAAAATAACATTAAGATTCGCTGTTACAGACGTATTTACATTGATCAGAAAAAGATTCAGTCGAACAACCAAAGAAGTCAAGTTGGTTTGCAAACATATTAGCTTGTCTACAGCAACGTCTGATACATTCGTTGGCAGAGATGTTGGATCTATAATAAGATTCATGGAATAACAGGTAGTTTCTGAGAGTTCTAAGCGGAGCATTAAACTGCATTAGACGTAAAAGATCGAGACAGTCAATATAATGATTTAAAGTCTTAAAAATTAGTGATAAGTCAAATCTAAGCCTACGTTGAGCAAGGGTAGGAAGTTTGAGGAGATTAAGATAAGCATCATAATTGTGGCAGGTTTTTGGTATAGGCTCATGTATTTTGTAAAATATAAAGCGCAAAAACTTGTGCTGAATTTTTTCGATGGAATATATATGATTTTGTAATTTTCCTAGTAACTATCCTTTAGTATTTTTCTAATATTTAGAGCAGTATCGTTGCTTATCTAAATTTCTGAAAAGGAGAGAAAAGGAGAAATAGCTAAAATAGCTGCTAAACCAAAAAGTTATCCAATATTCAAAACAAAAAGCAACTTTTACTCCAAAAATTTAATCGCGTCTGATTCGGCAAATTCCAAAAAAAAACTTAGAAGAGAGAACTTAAATCCTTCTATCTCCAATTCTCAAACTAGTTCATCCAGCACTCCGTAGATCTTCGTCAGCCCATATCATTATCTCTGATTGAGTGAACCGGAGTCCACCCCCGGCGAGGGTGTCGACGCGCGAAGGGTTGGGCAGGAACAAGAACAAAGAGGCAGTAACCGAGTTGTAAAGCAACCCCAGTTGTTACCTGAGTCTTTCCAGAGCCCCGGTCGACCATAAATCCAAGCACTCGAGTATTTCGCAACGGGTAAAATATCGTCCGCGCGCGAAAGCAGCAGGATTTGTCAAGCGGGACGCGTCTCGCGGGGCTGCGCCATCGCCGTGCGACCGGCCCCGGAAAATATTCCAAGACCAGGGCAATGAGTATGGTTCCTAGAGCACGGAAACCGACGTTCCACGACATTTGATCCGAGCGCGACCCTTTAAGTCACGAGCAGAAACGCGAACGCGAATCGCGCCGGGGGACGCGTGCCGTTTTCGAAACAGAGGGCCGTTCTTTAATCGACACCCACCCTTTCCTCCCCAGTTTGCTCACCCCCTGGATGGTTTGACAGTTTCCATTTAAATCACGTTCGACCGGACGTACCTCTAATTACCTGACACCGGCAGTAAAATTAGGTGCGCGTACCCCACGTTAACGTATTTTCGCGTAGCCGTGGCGCAGAAGCGCCGCCGAAACGGGGAATGCGAGCGAGCGAATGTCGCTCTGCTACCGACAAAGACCGGTGGAAAAGAAAAAAAAAAAGAGAGGAAAAACGTGAACCGAAAACTGGTTGCAACGACCGAGGGAAAAGAATGAAAGGGGACGGGAAATAGGGTCGCCGGACGAAAACTATGCGGATCGCGGATCCGTAAAGTGGGGCATATATTTTGTTAAACGTAAAAGGGACACGTCGCGTTGTCCGTGCTTTACCGCGTTCCGAAATTTTCGACCGCCGCGCCGACCAGCCAGTGCTCGAATCACTGTTGGGGAAAATTTCCCTCGCGTAATGGATCACGGACGAAAATACGGCGCAACTTTTTGCCCACGGAGGTCACCGGCGCGGCGTGAAAACGTTTGCAAGAAGGGACACCAAGAGGGGCTCTTCGAAGACGACATTTAAAGGGATGGATTTGTAGAATTGTATTTCTAAGATTTCTTAATCTATTTGGTTTTGTTTGTATTTATCGCATTTATACCTTATTGAACCTATATGATGATTTTGATATTTTCTCTGATCCTTTAAGTAAAATCCGAAAGGTACTGTGGCTATTGTTAAGCGACTGTATTGATTTATTCTACTTTATCTATAAAGTTTTTCTTTATAGGTTTGTTTCACAATTTTTTATACAATTGTACTGTGATTATAAATTGTGTGACAAATATCAGGTTCTTCCTGTGTTTAGTAAGTTGTATAAATCACTGAGTAAATGTAATAATTTTCTTGTAGAAGCATAATTTTCACATTGCAGTAAAATTTGTTCAGTGGTAATAGATGTTTGACATCGTTCACATACTGGTGGCTCAATTTATTGAATATACTATTTGAAATTTATTTAAACTCTAAAAATGATATTTGCTTCTACACGATAAAACGCATAGAAACTGACGATGGGTAATAATTAATCGTGGCAACTGAAAACGGCCCAAATTGAAAGAAAAAATTAGAACTGTAAATTTGACAGATAATTAACATTTGAAGTACTGTACATATAAAAAAATCTGAGTCATTGTTTATAAAATATATAGATTTTGTATAAATAAAAAATTGAAACTTGAATAACAGTGTTTCATCTTTTCTAAAAATCCAACATGTACTTTATTTTTCATACTTTGCATATTATAGATCCTATAAAACATTTTTTTACTAGATTTTTACATACTAATCTTTCTTATAAAGGTACAAAAATCCACAGTGATTAGTATAATTACCTTACGAAGATGATGTGATTAAGTTTTGAATCTTAACAGTACCTACAAAAAAATTTGCTATATATTTGTTAAAATATTGCAATCATCGATTACATTGTAGAGATATTAAAATGATAATTAAAAAGTCCATGGAATAAAACGACTTCATAGAACTTTAAATTTCGAATTTAATTCTAATTTGAAAGCGCTGTGTAACATTTAAAAATTGAATTTGAATTTGAATTTTCTGAAAAATAACACAATGACTATAACAACAATTTTGACGTTAAAAATCATAATTGTCGTTCGACGAGTCATCATAATTTTCCACGACGATTTTTCATCGTAATTTTCCGTGACATGCAAGTTTAGTAACCCAGTGACGCAGAAATCGTTAAAGCTTCATTTGTAAAGCAGGCTTGGAAAAACGAGAAAGAACGAAACAATGAAACGTGTTTCATGGTACCAATAATCTCTCATTCCTGTATTATTCACGTCAATACTGCGGTAACCACTATGGACCATTGTAAATCGGATTAAATTTAGAAGTACTGATAACTTATCAATAGAAACTGGTCGGATTTTGAAAGAAATTATTTATTCAAATTTCATAGTCGCGGATTTCATGGATTTTGAATAGGGTATGGTTAAAAAATAATAGCTGTTTCGAAGGGTTGTTCGTACAAACGTTGATAATCAATAAAACATAATTTCGGGAATAATGTCACCATTCTCTATACAATACCATTCTCCAAAAATTGTATTATAATTTATTTTCTCCTTGTCTTCCTTTCCCCTTTCTCATAAACACCTCGACACAAATAAGGGTTAAATGTTGATAAGCAGTTCCACCGTGAAAAATACCTTTGACAAACTTTTTCATCAACTCTCCGGTTCCCCTAGATATTCAATTATAATACACGAATCGCGTCCTTTAGCTCCATTTCATCGTCCCCTTGAGCCGGTGCTTTGCCGTAACACCTGTATCAAGTTTTTACCACGGCTTGCAGTTTTTCACACCTTTATAACCGTGGAATATGAGAAATTTTTTCGCAGCGAAGGTAAACGCAAAGGAAGAAAAAGCAGCAACGCTGATGAAACACTCATCAGGAGCGTTTTACGTTCTTTTCAAAAGCGTTCCCAGCAACGCGGCGAGAAAACGTCGGACCCTTCCGCCGAGGTGAAAACGCGTGTCCCCGAAACACAGGACGATCCGTCAAACGCGAACGCGTAGGTCAAAGACGAATTTAAACGCGGCGAAAAATATTTGGCCCGCGCCGCGGCACAATTTTCACAGTCAAGTGAAACATCGATGAAACTCGACCGCCTTGATTTTCGAATAATCCTCAAACGTTCGCATCGCGACCCGACCCATTGCCCCCCGAAACTGTTTAACCGTATTTCACACGCCCGATAACCCGCCGTGCGCGAAATTCTGGGATGGCGAATTCGTAAATGAAAATAACCGAACACGCGAAAGCGGCGGGAACTCGCGGTCGAACGGGGACAGCCATTTGTACCAACTTTCATTATTATTTTCGCGCGGTGAATTTACTTTCTGAAATTACGGCCGCGTTTCGCGACAGAACGACCTGTACATTAAAATATATCCGTAGTTTTTCCGCGAGCATCGCGCCCTGTTTTCCGACATAATTTCCCGCGGCATCGAGTTCGTCGCCGACCGACCAAATAAATAATCGTCCGTAAGGCTGGATCAACCTCGTCTCGTTCGCCTGGGAATTAAATTGAGGGGATATTTTACTGGAAAAAGAATCTTTTTTCGCTTTCTTTCTAATATTTTTACCTGAAGAAATTGTTTCATTTTTTGAGTTGGCGTTTTAAATACAGATTGGTTCAAATTGAATTGATTCTACTGTAAATCGGTAACTTTTCGATGCATTGAAGATTCACGGAAAGTGTGGAAAGTCAATCGATACAATGGATTAATTCTTTCTGAAGAAAAATTCACGATCAAATTTGACCCAGAATTTTTGCGTTCTTACATCTATTTACATATTATACTTTCAACTAATTTACTATGAAAAAAAATAAAAAAAACAAAATTTAAGAAATTAAAAATATTCCTCTAGTAAATATACAAATTTGAGGGTCAAAATGTTGGGAAAAGTCGACTATCACCCGTCAAGTTTACAGAACTCTTCAGTTTTAAGAATTTGTTAGCCAATGCATTTTTAAAATTCCGTTCCCTACAAAAATGCAAAAAAGAAGATCGATTTCCCCGAAGTCCTGTAGTAAAAGTCCCCCTTAAAAGCTCGAGGCGATCGCATCGACTGCAACGAGAAGATGATTCGGCTTATCGCGAGTGGATCAATCATCGCGTTATTTATGAAAGTCTTACGCATACCGAAGCGTCCTGCACTCGCACGTCCTTTATCGGGGAAACGAGTTCTTGTCCGATGAACGCCACCGAGATAGAGATAAGGATAACTCGTATGCATACGAGCTTCCGTCGAGGGATCCCACGACAGTGAAGGCCCTGTAGTAGTGGTTTGGAACCCATGTGAAAACGCTCTGAACGAAAGGGGTAGATGATTCGAATTTGGAGATGAAGATTGAGACATCCCGATGTTTAATGAACGTACTTTGTCCGGGTGAATTGAAAATTGATATTGATGCCAGATCAGATTTGAATACTGAATACACAGAAGATTATTTTGAGATTGTTGTGATGAATTGTTTGCAGAAAGAAATTTCTTTGACGACGCTGTATGAGCAAAAAAATATAGAGTACGGAGAAATTCGTAATAAAAGAGGGTATAAGGGATCTTTTATACAAAACTAAACTACAATTTTAAAATATAATTTGTTGCAACACTATCTACTTACCTTGTCTGAACTTTGCTGACTAAGGATAAATAGACTTCTACTCGCACTCGGAGGCTTCATAGCTTCTGACAGACCTAGACAAATATTTAAAAAGAAAAGTGTAGAGTAACTACTTAGAAAAATGAATAATTTACACTATTTTATTAATTTTATTTAGCAGATAATGTTTGAATAAAAACACGTTGGGAGATTCGAAACGCGAGCATTTTTAGAAACAGCTCTCAGCTCTATGCTTCTAAAAGTGCTCAAACCTCTGAATCGAAGACAAGCACATTTCGAACAGAATAGCGTTTTCTACTTCTTGTACTACTATTAAAATTATAGTTTGTATACAGGGTGTAAGTGTATGCAGTTCCTTGAAAGAGGTGATTCCTGTGGTGATTTTAAACAACTTTTTCCTTAGCGAAAATGTTAAGTGGGGCTTTGCTAACGAGTTAAACTCACTCTAAACCAGTTCAACCAATATAGGAATAAAAACAAAACTAATATTTCCCCCGCAACACTTGTTTCGTATCCATCCCTAAACCCTTCACTCGCATCTTCTGCTCATTATCACCGCGTCAGAGCTTGAAATCGCGATGATTGGGTAATCCCCCGTACACGACAGACACCGGGTCCGCCGGTTCTAATCCCAAAGCGGGACAGCGCAGCACAGCGTGTGTGTGACGCGCGCGATAATGCGCCGCGGAGAGGCGCGTCGGCCACGGCCCATGAAATCGTTGGTCATTTAACGAAGTATCGTTATTGGTCGGCCCCGGGATTATAATGAGCCACCATATCGGGATTAAACGTATTAGCCGGCCGACGCGGGTGTAATGCCCGGCGGGCATCGGCTGGGATCGTAACGGAAGAACAGCAGTCGAAACGCGAGCTGACAAACAGCCCGACGCAGCGCGAAACAACGTGGTCGAACAATCCGGCTGGACGGCCGAGCCGCGCCAGCGTCGGACTTCCGTGGATTAAGGTAAATGTACCAATAACTGGACGTCTAAGAACAAGGAGAACAAATATCTTAAATTTAAGGCATAAAATTAACTTTAAAGTAAAAAAAAATATTGCATTTTGAAGGGTATTACATTTTACATTAAATAAGTGCAAAAGAAACGATTATTTTCAACGATATTAAATACAAATTAATTAAAAATGTAAGGAGACGTGATGTATCAATACCTGGCCAGCCAAACGCGATTGTCCCAGTGTCCAAATTTCGAGGTCCCAATAAGTGGCCATGACTAGTATTAAAAATAATGTTAGCGAACGAAATTTTATTTTGTACAGTGAAAATAAGAAATAAACTAAATCAGAAGCATTAGAAAAGTTAAAAAGTACGAATATACTTAATAAAGAGGCCATTAAAAGGTTAAAAAGTAAAGTCGTGAAACAAGGTTTTACTGTGTAATAAATGATATATTTTTATTATTAATCAATTTTTTTTGTAATGCTTTTTTCATAGTTGTCAGTCGTTTAATTTCTTCGTCCAACTTTTTCCTTTCTTCAGCTATTGCCTTTTTATTTTCTTTCTCTTCTGCTTTTCTCTATCCTTGCCCATTGTATGTTCTATAATTTGAGGTTAAGTGTAGCATATATAAGTAAAACTAAATAAATAAATGTAAAACAACAAAAAACCTATAAAATCTAACTTCATTCTTTATAATAAATATTAACTTACCTAAATTAACTTTATGCAGAAACTAAAAAATAAGAAAAATGTGAAACACGTGTCGCGGTTAGTTATTGGGCAAATAAGATTATTACGTACTAGTACATAACCACATAAATTTGCGACTTAAAAACTATTTACATGCGTAATTCTTTGTTTTCTATTTATTATAAATATTCTTAAGATTTTATAACTGCCTGTTTTATATAGAAAAATGTAGTATAATGATATTTATCATCTTAGTAAGTACTACGCATTTCTTAGCCATATCTTAAGGAATCCACGAAGATTCATGGTGCATTTGACTACGATATTTCAAACAATATTTTTAATATTTTAAACAAAAAGTTTAGGGATATAATTTTTAATTTAGAAGGCTGAATGTTTAAATAATAAATTGGTACAAATACTATTTTTATTTTATGTCAGTTTAGCTTGTTAAAAAATAAAATGTCATCAGTGGCCAGGTAATGGGACGTGGCTAGTCATTGGTACATTTACCTTAATACAACGAACAATTTGCCGCGCAGTCAAGGGTGCATGCTGATGTGCGTATAAACACGACGATAACATCGTTCGGGTGTTGGCTGGAGAGGAGAAGGAAAGGCTTGCTATCGCGACTTCGCCGGTCACTTGGTCAAATAAACGGATCCCGGTCTCTCGGACTCGACGGCTGACCTTCGCTCTCGACCTTTGTTTATCGCACTTGCCGGACCATCGCAACCCTTTCTCTCCTGTTCCTTGTCCCTCTCTAAGCTTTTGACCGCGTTCTTCCTTCTTCCCACCGTCTCGATCCTCCGTCGAACGATATATTCACGGATCGATTCGCGTTTGATACGCGCTCTCGCTGCCCGTGACCCGACGATACCTGCCCGCTGCTATCGCGAAATCAACGCCGCCCTAAAGGCAAACTTATAATGCACGTTGCGCTCGTGGTTTAGTGGCCGAACGTGCCTCCGTTGCTGCCCCCCGACAATAGGACCACTGCGCCCCGCGCTGCGTTGCGAGGATCCTAATGGAGCCGAAGCTTGATTAACACTCGACCGACGGGATGAGATTCTGAGAGCGAGGGAATTCGGTTCGGGTTTCTTTGGTGGAGTGATTAGGCGCGTATCATCCGTGTTACGGTGGATCTTCACTACTTTTCGTACAGTTTTTTTGTTTTATTCACACTTTCGCTGGTAGTGTTTTCGCGAATGAGAGTTCTGGGAGATTCTATTTTTGATCTGTTAAGTATGATGGATTCTTTTCGAGAATTCTGAATAGAGCATTCTGTCATTATTGTGTTCATGTTAGAATGTGAATATTTATGGGATATATTTCACAGATAGAAACAAGGAGTTCAAGTTTGAATAACAGTGTACCTTATTTTTTAAAAAGAAATGAGCCTGGAATAAAATTGTATCTCATTTTCCAAATATTACAAAATGTATTTTATTTTGTATATTCTAAACCTGCACATTTTTTACCTAAAATTGCTATAAATGTATAAACATTCGTCGTCTAAACATGATCCACTAGTAATAAAAATGATAACAATGAAAATTTCAAGAGAGGCATATCGAAGTTACAACCACTTCAACGTAAATGTCTTAACCCAATTCCTGCCCTCGATTTCCGCGTCTTCGAATCCCGCCACCAAATTGCTCATTCCCATCCCCCGAAGGGATTCGCGACGCGTCGTAATTAACATACCGATCGAGGATTTTTCCCCAGAAAAAAAATCTCCACGCTCCCCACCTCCAAACAACCTCGCAATTTTCAACTGAATGGACCCCCCTCCCCCCGCGCATCGTCCGGCGTTCGCGTGGCTCCCATAATTAATCGCATTCATCGGCAGTTTTTGTGCGGAGCGACGCGAGCCCCGTCGGATTCCGCACAATACAAGCGAACGGCGGACGACTCAACGGCTATATTATCGCAACAATGAAGCACGCTCGCCCCTTTTATTACAATAGATAATGAGTTTGATATAGGAGGCCACCTTCCTCTTTCGAAATCCCGGCCCGGATTTTCTGCCGCGACGGAACAGAAAGGAAAAGAAACTTATGACCGCTGTGAATACCGGCTCGCAGAGAGACCAGGGGGGAGGGGGGCGAGGCCGGAGGGGGTTTGTATCGCGGTTGACGTAACCGCGCCGGGATTCATAAGGATTACAGGAGTTTTAATGTCTTTGCCGATTCTCTCCTCTCCTCGCTATGAAAAATCTGTTCGTGCCCTTTTAAACAGTCGCTCGTTTCCGCCGCCCGCGTTGCAAAGGATCGAAAACGTCGCTTGGAATCCACGGGTATTTCCTCTTGAAAATGAAGCCTGCAAATGAATCTCGAGTCGCGATATTCGTATAGAGTTCCGCACGCTCACGATCGCGAACAAACCGATGCGACGATAAGTAATATTAGACTTGGCGAAGATTTGGGCATATTTTCCTCTTGTAGGTTTTTTGGCACACTGAGAAAAATAAAGTTCTAAATTTTACTACGTTTTACGACTCGGAATGTAGCTAATCGTAAGACCGCGCGAAATAGTGATAGGTACGCACTATCAATATTATGAGACGGATAGTGGATGGGAAATTGATCGGTGAACAGTAAAGGAGCGTCCTCACTGGCGTTCGCGAACTGTTCGCGAACAATATTACAGTTGAATTTCGGTGAAATCATCTGTCGCGTACGTGATCCGCATAGGGTTTTCAATAGTTCGTGTAACATCTGTGAAGAGATGACGTAGTGTTTGTTTAGTGTTTATAGAAAGCTTACGAACTGTTTGCAAACATTGTATGCGAACAGTGCTCGCGAACTGTTCGCCAGTGAGTACCCACCTTAATACATACAAAAATTTACAGTAGTTTATTCATATGAAGAATAACAGTAAAGAACAAAATATAATTTAATACAGATTAGAAACTGTATTGGACTAATTCATTTTATTTTCAACGTGGAGGTCGATATTTATTTCTATCTGATTCAATTCTGTCTGAGATATTGGTTGCATAATTACAAACTCTATTTATGAGGTCGCTAAAGCTTAAATCAGTCTTGAATGATTTCCTGACGGAAAGTAGAAATTGTTCAAGTAGAGATGGATTGTCGATGACATTATTCATAATTTTAAATAAGAAGATAATACCAGCATGTTTTCTGCTGTCTTCTAGTATTTACATATTCAGTTATGCTCTTACGTAGAACAAGTATAGGTAAAATTAAAGCTACATAGCTCCAATCAAATAACGAGAATGTAATACAAAGTATTTGAATATTCTAAAATATTTGATTGGGCAAAAGGTAGCCCTGACTAGGAGCCACCTAGTCTACTTACACTAGATCGTAACGTGTAATTTCTAGGACGTCTCAGGAGCCGCGTTGCCGGGCAAACCCGAGCAAAAAAGTAAACAGAAGGCTGTTCATTAGGAAGGGTCGCGATCAAGAAAGAAGCACGGCCGGAAGATGGAGGGGAGCGAAAAAAGAACGGATTGGTTATTCCATTATGCGTGGCTCATTAGGGAGCTGGATATAATTCACGGACGAACGAAATTATGGCCTCGGAGACGCTGGTGCGGAAGATGGAAAGCCGCGGAGGCAGTTCCTCAGATTCCGTGACGGTGATGAATATTTCATACGCTTCTGAAAGTTGACACGACGGCGCGGCGCGGCGCGGCGGCCACCGGATTCACCCGGAGCAGCGCGTTTTCTGTTAGGTCGCTTGGGCCCACCTCGAAATTAAGGTGTCTCTCCCCTCCTTGTCACGTTATTTACACGTCGGACGATATTAATGGGCCCTCGACTCGCCGCAACCTAATTCGATCGCCACGGTAGAATTTCATTTTATGGCGGATAAATTATCGATCGAGCCTCGAAGGACGAGGCGCTCGTTAATCCAAGCTGTTGCCACTGTTTGGGTGCCTTTGACGGCGCGAGGGACGACGGATCCCGTTTTGATTCATGACTCGAGGGAATGGTGTCGTTTGTTCTTCGGGTATACCTGCGAACCCTCGGGGGAGATCTATCCCGACTGTACGTTCATCCACTTCCTACCCCATGGCCTTATCGAAATTAAATCAACCACGTTCTGTCAGTTGCGCAACAAGTATTGAGACCGTCGCGGGTGGCTTTCCATCACCGGTGGCTCTGGGCGAAGTTTCTTAATCTCGATTGAATGTTCGTATTTAAGGGCGATGTGCGACTAGAGGGGCTTCAAGTTCACGTTCATTCATTTCTAATAGCCGACCATTTTTATTATTTAGGTTAAAACAATAAATGTTTGAAGAAAGCGTTTATCAAATGATAATTTTATATTCCATTTTAAATGTTTAATTTCAAAATACGACAAAAAGCGGTTTTCAAAAATATAGAAAATAAGTACTTTTAAAAGTATCGAAGTCGGTTAATGACCTGTAAACTGTAAACAAGTTTTAATTCTACGTGTGCAGTTGCTGGTTTTGTATACGAGAAGCCCAAAAATGAACGTTGAAAAGAAACAGGCAATATAATTCAACTGTATTCATTTGTCATTGAAAAATGAGGCTGTATATTATTTAAAAAATATCAACATTCTTGTTTGTGAACTTAGCAAATTTAACAAATGGGATAATTTACAATATACGTATAACACTTAACGCTAATTACTTTTTTTCAGAACTTTCATATGCAAACAAAAAATACCAATGATGCATTAAATAAATTTAAAGTACTATACTGTATTTTATATATTTTACAACATTTTACTTCCAGCTTAAGGAATGCAATTGCACGCAAAAATCGAAGAGATTCTGAAAATAAATGCCACAAACAAAAGTTGCTAACAGTTCCTGGTTTTCTCTGGTGTTTATAATGCAAGGGTATTAATGAACGTCAGATTTAATGACGGTCTTAGAGTAGCTACGTAAAACACCTGCCAATAATCACATTCCACGATCAGTGCAAAGATTACGCGCGTCTACTTAACCGCGTCCACTACCAAGCAACGTTATCTCGAAGCGCCGAACGCAAAGGTGCCGTTAATCGCGCCCGATAACGTCGAATGATCTCCCATTAAATCGAAGCAACGATTCTTCAAGAAACCAAGCGAACAACTCGTGATTGCGGCCGACTGTTTCGTGGGGAATGCAAAGAAAATTTTAACGCTCGTAAGAGGAGATGAAGCCGTTTCCACGACGTCCAAAGCGAGAAAGTGAACTAATTTGACAGGGTGCAAGACACTAAAGAAAAACGCAGCCCGGATTCGCGCGAGCGAATCGTCCGACGAAGGAGCGAAGGAGGAAAAAGACAACGAGGAGGGTGGGGGAGGAACAGAAGTGGGGGGAAAGAGGTAGGGACAGGTGGAGAAAAAACAACCACCGGAGATTCTCGAATGAGAGCGAACAGAGCCGGCTGACTTGCATTCAACGTGCCGAACCGCCTCGAGCTCTTCTACCTTTCTCCTCCTTCTCCTCCTATCTATCTCGATCGCCCCCGACGACGCCCGGCCTGAAATCAAGACCGGCTACCAGTTTTTCCTTTTCTTTCTTTTTCTTTCCTTTTTTTTCATCCTCCTCTCTTCGATCGTTATAACACTGCGCACTGCCCACCGGTTCCGGCCTGGTTAAGTCCAATTATTTAGAGTTTCCCTCTTCGAGATTTCGTACTCCAATAGCTCCTCGGATTGTTCTCGGTTCACTGTCTCTTGACCCGTGTATCTGTCAGGAGGATCTCGGTCTGACTTGCACGAAGGGGAGTGAAATAGGAAGATAGCGACTTTGATAACCTTGAAGTTGGGGAAGGTATGCAATACTGCATGCAGGATAGAATTTCTCTGGTTGAACTGTGTTTGAGTTGTTGTTACTTATAATTGATTGTATAGAAAATATTTTATACAAGTAGTTACTTTTATAAACTCTTTCCAAACGGAGAATTTCATGTAGAATCATTAACTTAAAATTTCGTTTTCACAAAATTTACTAAGTGACTGGAAAAGCGTTTCAAAAATAATCTATAAATATTTACTATTTAAATAGTGCATAAGTTGAGTACTCCACTATTTTTACCCAAACAGAAGCAAAGTTCAGCTTTTCATCGAGCTGAAATTTATTTGCCAAACATTTTGGAAACAATTTTCTAAACTTTTGTTTGAATATAAATTGCTAAAGCAATGATTATGTATGTGTACAACTGATAAATGGTTGGCTCAAGAGATTGCTTTGGGTTTAACCTTCAACTAATAGACTGGGCTCCTATCAAATTGTTTAACAATTAACTATTAAATTCCTGTGTACAGATACATCAACCTCTGGCGATCAATAGCTGTCAATTGTGGTTCAATTCTGTGTACTAACCATCGTAGTGTCAGTGTATGTATACTACGATTTTGCTCTATAATTTGAAAAAATTAGTTACAATTATCTACAATTAACTACTAAATAACTACAATTTATAAAATTCCACTTTTGTTTGATCGGACAATAAATTTTGACAGGTCAGTTTATGAAAATAAAATTTTTAGATGAAATGATGAAATGGAAATTGTATAACACTGAAAAGTTGATTTGTAAGTAACTGCGAAAATTTACAATTGTATCAAAAATTAATAAAACTTTTTTAACCTGGAAGCAACAAACTGAATGGAGAATAAGAAAATCTGTCTTTTCTTCGAGAGCCAGAGACAGAAAAATAATTAAATGTGAAGAATGAAAATTACGAATCTGTATAAACTATTCTGCTTTTTTATATAGTAAAGATCTTATGTAAAATTTATTTTAATAGAATTTATTCTTTCAGCTATATATTTTTCGATGTTTGAAATGTTTATTTTTTGTCAATTTTTCTATGAAGTTAAGAAGATGCTTATAAACACTTAAAATACTTTATTTCCAACTTAATTTAAAAAAATTTATTTCCGATTTAAGTAGAACTAACATTTCTCACATTTTTGCACGACACAATTAATAATTTCCATTCAGTTATTGAATATTCTGTTCGCTAATATACGTAAGTTGGTGTGGTTTTTTATAAATGTAAAATTTCTTTTTGTGAGAGAAAAAACTCCACGAATTTATTGACCCACCCAATATATTAAAATATTACTCTATCTTCCACGAAATTGTCTTTCGGTCGAAATAACTTTCCCAATATTATTATCCTAATAGTTCTAATATTCCCAAACAATTTCACGATTAATCAATCACTATTACCATGACTCCCAACGATATCAATAACTTCTTACGACTTCGTCGCCGTCATTAAGAACACCCCGCATTAAAACAAATCCCCATTTGCCGATTTTATTAATGTTCCAGCGAATCCCGTTCCTCTCCGGCAGTTTCCACGCGAACAGCCAGAAAGTTGCCCCGAACGAAGAGGCGTGAAATGATTGGATTAATCCGGGGATCGAGACGGCAATCTTCGCAGTGTCCTAATGGCGAAGGACGAAGCGGTCGGCGATCCTGATTTCGCAAGGGCGAGTTTACGAGCGTCGAAAGAGAGAACTTTTGAAAACTGTTGGACATAAAATTGTGGGGAGCGAGAGATCGCGAAGGTCGCAATATGTTCCGAGTTGTTAGCGCGAACGGGTGGAGCGAAAACGAAGAGGAACGACGCGACGGGGTGGTTCTTGCTCGCGGCACCGAAAGGAAAGGATCCTCGTCGATGGATCGGCACGCATGACATTATATTAAGATCGTCGAGATTTCGATCGACAAGGCGCGCGACAAGGCGCCGCTTCCTGGCTCCCCTCGTTATCGATTCGCGCGAAATGACCGTCGATACATCAACCAGTTTGCAGTCGCGTAACGGTTAAGGGCGGCTCTCGAGGCTCGCGCAAAAACGAAAGCCGTCGGGGATCGAGCGGAAAATAATTGGATTCCGTCGGGGCGACGCTGTAATAATCGGCGGGAAGAAGGGAAACTGGGGTCAAGGGGAGGAAACGGCGCGACGCGACGAGACGATTAGAAACGCGAGAGTGAAGGAACGGGCCTTCGACAATTTGAAACAGGCGTTCACCTTTTCATTATCTTCCTCTGATTCATCAACTTGTTCCAATGTCTTATAGGGATTTATGTGTTCATCGTTTGAAGTCTGAACTTTAATGCGTTTGTCATGGGACGGAATTTCTGACTTTCGGTAGGCCTTAAGAATTTACAGTCGTGTATAAATCTTTGTAGGGTAACGCATACAATTGTTGACCCCCCTATACAATGATTGACCCTTTCAAGAAAAGTAAAAAATATAGTATAATCCTTTTCTTATAAGGTAAAATATTAATTGTATTCGAAACAAGAATATTTGGATCATTCAAATGTATATATATATATATATATTATTATGTAAGAAAAGGATTATACTACATTATTTACTTTTCTTGAAAGGGTCAATCATTGTATAGAGGGATCAACAACTGTATGCGTTACCCTACCTTTGGTGACAGTTTTTGCATTTTGCTATCAGTTTTGTAGACTGGTTAGATTTTTATATTTTTAATTGGTTAATTATAGAACTTGTTAGACTTGATTTTCTTTCATTCTATGTTGGATTTATGAACTGAAACGATAACTTCAAGCGCTGTTTTCGTTACTTTTTTTTTAAATCTGACATTTTTATTTCTTTGATTCAGAGTAAAATTTTCATTTTATTCCATGTATAATAATTTTTGTCATAGACAAATTATTCTATTTTTTGCTATAAGTTTTATGAATAATTCTAATTATGTGTAGGATGAATTTTTCAAGATAGAATAGAAATACGATGTAGCGTTCCATTTTCAAAAAGCTTAAATTTTCATTTCAATAATTTGTATACATATAATTTTATGAACTGAATATAATTCAGATAAAAAAACATGACATTCTGTATTTCTGATAGTATCGTGACTATAAAAGTAGTAAACATGTTACTATATGCCCTGCAGTACCTCTTTTTTTTTAACACGTAGATAAACATTTTAATTATATTTTAAAATGTCGGACAACTTTTATTTTATTTTATGAATGCACAAGATACATATTTATTACAGATTACCATTTCGTGCCGCACTGTGACCTAATATTGTTGATTTATGCGCCGCACGTTTGTATTTGCTTGTATTTTTTTTTTTTTTTTTTTTTTTTTTTTTATTATTAAAACCATCGAAAAAACTGTGGGAAGAATACTGAAAATATGCAGAGACATAAATATTCAAACAATTATGCACAGGTATTTTGATAAGAAAGTAATATAACATTTCAATATTGATATTAATATCTTTATGTATATTTTTATGAAAATTTAAAGTAGTTTATAGCAGCTTTAAAATGCTTGTTGCATATTACTAAAAACACAATAACACAGTTCTACAGAAGTTAAATAATGATGTTACACAAAAACTGGCTAAAAGTCATAGAACAAAATGAAGAATACTTCAGTGAACAAAACTACATCGAAATAAGAAAAATTGTCTTGTAATTTAACTGAAGAATCAGCACGATCCTTCTGCTCAGGCTAATAAAAACTGTTCAATCGATCCTATCGCAATCCAAAACCTTTCCCTTCAAAGCGTTGCCAAATGATTGTTTAAAAAACTCAATAATCAACGGTTAAAGAAAGTATCCTTATTTAGACTCGAACACCAGCAAGCAATACCTTGATCCGAAAGTTACCGACGAAGCTCGTCGCAAGCATATCGCGAAGGTCCTTCATGAAAGTCACAATAAAAAGAGCCCCGCGTCTTAAAGCTCGTCCCGTTCATCCCGTTTCCCTTGTCATCCGTCCACCTTTCCCCTCGCCACTCAATCAATTCGAGATTGAAGAGTTTGGCATCAAGGACGGAAGTAACTTCGTTTCCCGTGTTTTACGGCGAATTAAAAGGACCTTGAAATCCTTTCAAATCGTCCGGCCAAGAGGGCTTCCCTCCCTCGAATCCCTTGCTCCATTCTTCTCCGCAATCTTGCCTCTATTGCTTCCATCGCTCCAACGAGAAAGGGGGAAGGGAAAGGACGGCGAAGAAGCGAAGCGGAGAAACAAAAATCAACGTCCAAACTTCGATTTGTAATATCGCCCCGGAGGGGAAAACTTTTCCCGTTTTTGAACCTCAAAGTGTCCCGTCCGCCGCATTCCCCGCTCGTCTCCGCGCGCAATCGTCGGTAAACGACGGATTCTTCTGCCAATTAGCGAAGCAAGTTCGTTAAAGCACGGTCAAAGAAACTGCTTCTTTTACGAGGATACCGATGTCGACCTTCCTCCTTTGGATTTCATCAAACTACGTTAATTCAGACAATAATCCAATTATATTTGCTGCGCGGTGGATTTTATGCTGGCCCACTTCTAGGTTATACAATCTGCAGGGTTCGGTCGAGATGAGAAATTTTATAAAGCAATCGTTTATTATCGATATTGATAAGAACAATTACTTGGAACTATCTTTCAAGTAGTTTCCTTTTTCCTTTGTGTAGGGTGAGTCAATTAAAAGGAGAGTTTCTTTGAATTATTTCTGCTGTTTGGAGACCGGGAAGAAATAATTTAATAATAAGAATGAGAAGATATTTAGGTCTTGCAGAAACATTAAATTGATAAAAATTTTTTTCAAATAGAATTATAATTTAGAAGATTGAACACTTTGAATTGAAATCACAAATTTTGTCTGCGTTACTTCTTTCCTCTAATGTGAAATTTTGTTAGCAACACTTTTATAGAAATGAACTTAAAAAGTTCAAGTTTACACCAATAATCTAATGACTAGACAGCGAATTTTATGCACTTATGTGCCTATTATCAGACCTCCTAACCTTCCTTCCCCTCCCATTTTCTTTGTCTTCCCATTTGCTCGACATCAGCCCACGACCAAAATGGCCCCGAGTCTCCTGTGGGTCCCGCAAACGACGGTCCTAAGACCCCGAGGACAGGATTCGCCGCTAATCAGCATGCACACTTATTTTGATCGCAATCGAGACACGAAATCGTCGGCACGGCGCGGCGGTTCCAAGAGGGGCACGAGACCATCTACGTTCGGTTCTTTTTTCCGACGTGTCGACAGGTTGGTTCGAGGACCATTTTACGGCTCGTAGAAGCGTCCTCGTTTGTAAAGGGAGAACCGTGACGATAGAGGGAAGGGCAAGAGGAAGGGGGTAGAGCCGCGATGAACAGCGAAACAAAAATGGAGTCTGGTCGGCTTACCAGGCACTGTTACTGATCCTACGCGGCTTAAAGTCCCGTCACGATGAAATCCGCTTATTCCCGCTTCCTTCTTCGAGGATCGCGCTTTAAAAAGCCCCGGGTCACGGTCCCCGCCAGCGGACGGATATTCGTTACACGGTGAACAAAGCGTCCGCGTCGACTCGCGTCGCGTCGTTTCCCCCGCTCCGAAACCCGCAGAGATTGAAGCGTCCCGTAACGAGGCGACTGACGCGTTAATTAGCACCGATTAAGAAAGAAAATTTAAATGGGAACGAGGAGGGGCGGTTGGACAGAGGCTGGCCGGGGACGATGGTCCCGTTGAAAATCGAATTTTCCAGCTGTCGACTTTAAATCAACTGCACCCGCCTCTCCCTTTCTCTCCTGTCTCTATCTTTCTCTCGCTCTTCAGTATCCCTTCCTCGTCTTCCCGGTTTACGATCGTTATAACACTATACCCGGCCAGTCCCTCCACCAGAATCCAATTATTTCACTCCCGCAGTCGCTGCTTTCGCCTACTAACCGACTGGCTGCGCCTTTTTTAATGCCCCCTCGATCGGGGGCGCCGCGCCGCGCGATCGAGGATCTCTCGACGACGACAAACGACCTCGTGTCCACGGCAAACTCGATTACTCTTCGCCCGCTTGGTTCCTCGAGGTATCCGTCTTGCGCGGCGAGAGACTCATTACAGTCGAGTCCCGGGGAAATGGTCCTGGATTTTTGCATAATTCCGAGGAGATCTCGTCGAATGCCGGCGAAAGAACGAGGAAATGGTAGAATTGTAGGTGGAAGAGAGCAAAATTGAAGGATGGTGTTGACTATGACGATCAACGTACAAACATTTTTTTTTTTTTTTTTTTTTTTTTTTTTTTTTTTTTTTTTTTTTTTTTTTTTTTAGTCGCGTCATTATGGTGAAGCGGTTTTTTTATGCTACGTGTTCCATGGGTTAGGATTCATGAAAAACGACGCAGTATTGCATAATATTTCTCCTATTATCAAGGGTTGAATGTAAAAATTGTATATCTCTACTATTGTTTAGTACGTAATTATCATAGTTTATAGAGATACGGACAGGGTGTTTCCCAATTCATGGGAAATCTCTGAGATACAGGTACTAAACACGAAAATAATAAAAAAAGTTCTTATTAGGGCTCTTACTGGGTATCGAGTACTCGGATACCCACAAAATTTATATTCGGGTACTCGGATATCCGGATACCCGAATTACTTACTTTCAAAATTGAAAGAACAACAGCCTTCTATTGGAGTCATCCTGATAAAAGATCCAAAACCGGTCACTCGAATACTCGGATCCAAGCCTGGATACTCGGATCCGAATCCAAGTCCGGATATTCGGATCCGGATCCAAGTCCGGATACTCGAATCCGGATTTTGATCCGGATTTCGAGTTACAATGAGTAATTCGGGTACCCGGATATCCGGATAGTAAGAGCATTAGTTCTTATGCAATATACTCGGAAATGGTTAGTTTATTAGTTACACACGGTTTTACATTTCGTGAAATGCCGACGTAACACTGCTTCATCCCGTTTAAAGCCAGTGACCGCGCTTAAAGGCCCAGGCATCTCTGGGCCTAAGTGGAACTCGGTGACTCGCAACGTGTATTGGGATGAGATGTTTCTTCGAATGAAAAATCACATATTTTGTAATTAAAAATTGAAATTATGACGAGTGTAACACAACTGACATTTTTCCACGATGCAGGGGCCCAAATCGCGATCACTGACCTTACATGGGATGAGCCTTTCTTACGTCGACATTTTACAAAATATAAAACCGCGTGTAACTAATAAACTAACCGTTTCCGAGTATATTGCATGGGAACTTTTCTTATTATTTTCGTGTCTAGTACCTGTATCTCGGAGATTTCTCACGAATTGCGAAACATCCTGTATAGCTCCCAATGTCCTGTCGAAAGTCTAAACCTCGGTCCTAACGCAAAACGTCTCAACATAATGATTAATAAACAAATTTTAATATTAATATTAAAGTTTTAATATTAATATTAATATTAATTTTAATATTAAAGTTGAAGGAAAGCTTCGATATTCAAAGTTTGATTGACACCACCTTAACAGTGATTTCAAAGAAGAAGTTGCCGAGTTGCGATCATCATTGTCAGTATTTGGCCTCCTTTTCAGGTTCCGTGGAATAAACGGCTGAAGCTGACTAATGCAACTAACACAAACTGCCAAATGTAGGGGGGCCAAAACTCTTCTCTTACAAGTAGTACGAGATGTCGCTGAGGGAAAATTGAGTTTGAATTTCAACTAGATACAAGCGCACAGTTTTAAGCGTTTGAGAAGTACAATTAGGAATTCATGAATTTAAAGGGTATATACCACGAGATGAGGGGTACACTTTGCAAAGTTCGAGCCTGGAAGATGTTCCTATTTAATACGCCACTATCAAGCATTCATGAGCATAATGGTAGATCCTATAGAAACTCAACAAATGATACTGCTTACCAAATTTTTTCACTTTATCCTGCCAAAACACCGACTCTGAGCTCAACTACTTTCATCTCGACCTCAAAATAACTCCCCTGTGAACCTCTAAATTCTTCACAAATTTTCATGGATCACAAATTACGATTCAGGACTGAGGAATTGTTTAATTTTATCTATACTTAACTATGACAGCTTAGATCACTGAATTAGGGAGATTTAGGATAAGAAAAGGCTTCTGTTCATTAACCTCTTGCATTATTTCTTACTTTATATTTCAGGATTTCAGACCGTCAGACCAATTTTTCTATTCTACGTAAAAAGAAACACCAGCATCTATAGATATGTTTATAAGAAATAATTTTACGTGAAAAGATTTTTCCCAAAGATCCTGATGCCTTTCTGTTGCAAGTGAAAATAAAGACAATGTACTAGACTTAACCAAAAACAAATCACGTGAAATACGTTTTCAGAGACTAAGGGGTCATATACGTTTCTCAGGACTAAATCGTAGTCAATATTTAAGTGTTGGTTACTGACAAACTATTAGACCGATTGCACTAATTCTTTTTGTATTATAAAGGTACTTGTTTTTAGAGTAGAAAACAGATATGACAGTTCTGAAATTATTATAAATATGGCGTCTGCGTGCAATGGCGTTGTTACGTCCTGTGACGTAATCCGCTCCGACTGTCATGGCTGGCGGTAGTTTGGGGGTCTACCGCTAGGTGTTCGGAAACTTCAAGAATCTTCAGTCGTCTCAATCCTTTCTCACAAGTAGTGAATCAAGTCTTCGTTTGTATAAATATAAGTTCCGAACATTAGTTCCCATGCGTCTGGGGCAGGGGTCGTCAGTCGTAGCCCTACTGATGAGTCTGGCTGGCGATCCTAAGACGAAACGCCACATCTCGCTCTCGTCGTACTCCGTACGATACCCTCAATTCTCCTTCTCTCTCTTTCTCAGTTGCGTATACCGTGTAAACCTTAGCGGCACCGGGTACGTAACAGCGTAAAACTGTTTTTTTGCCGCCCTAAACGGTGAGCATGATTCAGCTCGTTCCAGTGATCTGAAACAAAAAATGTTGATATTTTACTACTTTTTGGGATAGTAGTTATCGTGCTACGAGGGGGTTTTTTGAGAAAAAAAATTACGGCATTGACAGCAATTTAAATTAGGGTGTCGTGATTTTCGCTTGAAAAATCCTACATTTTTTGTTGTTATTTAAAAATGGTTCGATTTATTAAAAAAAGCCTTCGTTGAAAAGCCTAAACATTGACTACGATTTAGCCCCGAGAAACGTATATGACCCCTTAAGAAAAAATTAAAGTGCAACCCGCATAAAAAAAATGAACGCGAGGTCAACAAATTCTTTGATTTCACTATCGTTAACAGATCCCAACACTTAACAGCACAATTTCCCCGTCAGAATACCCATTTTTTCAGAAAATATTTCCAAACCGATTGTCCTCTCTAGATAAAAACTCATCAACTACGAGCAGCAAAAGACGCAGCCCGAATTTTCGTACGTAGGTGGAACCAGCTCTCAGTTCGTTCTCCCTGTTTGCGTTCAGGACAAAAAGCGGTCGAGGCATCGGGTTCGGGTAGGAGGCCGACGCATAGAGTATTCCGCACGGCTACCTCCGATAAATTCGTCGTCTGCTCGGCACGAGTGGAAGAGGAAAGCCAGAGGGGGCCGGATAACGCGGAGATAAGAGGGACGGGAGGAGACAGAAGGGTGCGAGCGGTAGACAACGCGAACGTGAACGGTGTACAGGTCGGCGGCCATTAATTGGAGTGTTCCCCCCTCTATCCTCCTGTCCCCCCTCCAACGCGACTCGTGATTATTTCCATGACGTTTCGATTCAAATCAAACGCATTGTTAAACGCCGGCTCATTGTGCACCAAGCTCCAATTTGCAGCTATATTTTACTCCGGGTGCCCGGCGCGGTGCGGCGCGGCGCGACGCCGGACGCCGGACGCCGGACGCCCCTGCCGATATGCAGCGCGCGTGACTCCAAACAATCCCCTGACACCTAGCCAATGGCCCTGGATGGCCGCCGCGAGCCCTTTTTTCACCAAGCGTTGCACAACTCGCGGCGCTTGTTCACCGTTTCGTACCCCCTTTCTTTCTGCGCGATGTTTGGGGCGAAGTACGAGGCTTGCGTACGCAACTAGACCACGCGGAACTGTTTGAGATTTGGGGTTGGTCGAGGTGCGTTTGGGATTTTGATTTGGGGTCGGGAAGTTTTGTTGAGAAGAAAAACAAACACGCGATAGAAGTGAAACACAATGGTACTTCGTGCAAGTATGTAGGAAGAAATGGTAATTAAGAAAAACGCAAATAATTGTTTCATATTTTAGTTACCACAAACCTGTCATTTCCCTTGCAGGCAATAAATTAAGAAAACCACAAAGAAATAATTATTGAATTGCAAGTTCCCTGTTTCTTAACAGAACAGCAGAGGTCCTTCAGCCATACCGTCGCGTCGCGATAATAAAACTTGTTACTCGCAAGATCGTCAAGAGCAGCGCGCTGAGAACGCATTCACAGTGACCGCCTCGAATAATGAAGATCGCGTCCCTTCACATTTCAGTTTTTTGTCAATTGAACTCGCGCCGCGGCGGGGTAAGTCGCAGCAGAAACAAGAGGAACCGGTTAACAAGGAACAGTTATCGCTAAAAGCGAGCGTCGTAGAACGCGCAGCTTTACATCGTTAACGAGCAAAAACGTTCCACGAGTTCCTCGCCGCTTTCTTCCTGCCGAACGGATTTCACGGTGAATCGTTAATTAAACGATTTTCTTTCCTCCCCCTGACTCCTTGGCTGTGCCCACGCCACGTCACCATCTCTGCTCGCTTCCGACTGCTCTATCACGCACTCGCGTTCATTCATGCCGCGCGATTCGCGATCCACTCGCCGTTCGATTTTCACCGGCTTCGAGCCGCTGTGTCGACCTTCTGCGATCCGCGATGCGGCGGAACACGTGGAAAAACCTCCGACGGAAATTCTAAGCGCCGCGCCGTGCTCGGTCACCTCCTCTCGGCACGGAACTTTCTCATCGATCAACAAACACGATGTTTCATCGAGCTTTCTTCCGTCGCGTAAGAATAACTTGCGAAATCGTGCCTCGACTTCGGACCCCGGTGCTTCGTTCCCCCCGCGAAACGGTCATTAATTATGATAATGATCGGCGCGCCGCGTTTGCGATGGACATCGGAAGCTGTATTGCTCGAGACGATGGAATAAATAAGAGGAAAGGCATGATTCGGTGAATTGTATACTGCGCTTTGAGAACAGAAACGAGTGTCAGAGATTTTAGGATAGGTACACCCCCGCTCAAAAGTATGTGGACACTAACCATTTTTATGAAATTTGTATACTGTTGTTGTTAGACGGTTTTTATTGTTAAATTCTGTTACGTACATGTATGTAATGTATTACTAGAACATTGTATACAACTACTTGAAAAAAATAAAATTTTATTTTTTTCGATGATACTAATAATATAAAATTGGAACTGATTTTAGATTGATACGTTGGATACAGCTACTTGGAAACAATAGAATTTTATTTTTTCGATGATACTAATAATATAAAATTGAAATTGATTTTGGATTGATACGTTGGATACAATTACTTGGAAACAATAGAATTTTATTTTTTTCGATGATACTAATAATATAAAATTGGAATTGATTTTGAGTTAATACGTTGGATACAATTACTTGGAAACAATAGAATATTACTAGAATACATCACATACATGTACGTAACAGAATTTAACAATAAATACCGTCTAACAACAACAGTATACATAATATATCACAAATTTCATAAAAATGGTTAGTGTCCACATACTTTTGAGCGGGGGTGTATGTTACTTTGTTTCGTTGTCTTTGATCTTCATGAAACTACAGTAGAATGTCGATTACACTGTCCAACGGCCAATTTGTATTCCGATATTCATTATATTTTTCTTGTAGAATTTCCGCAAAATCGGTGTCACTTTACATTTAATGACTATTTAGCTACGCATAACCATTCACAATGCATTAAAAATTAATATCAATGTATTCAGGAAAGTCTACGGAATCATGACATATAAACAAAATTTAAATATCCTTTACAATTATTAATTACACAAAATTAGTTTGAAGTTGAAAAATGTGAAATTTTTCTTTTTAATTCAATTTGTCAAAAACTGTGGGTGATGAAAAAAACGGGTTTCAGATTTGTAATCGGCGCACGAAATTCTATAAGAAAGCTATAATGAATATCGGAACACAAAAAAAAAAGTTAAAATTTGTTGTACTATGCCACTCGATTTGTAATTAGTTTGTAACGAAGTCGATATTTATATATTATACATATAAGAACACAGGTATGATCAATAACAACAAACTGCAAAAAAGTGAGCTAAAGTATTAAGAATCAAAGCTTTCATAGAATATATACATCTAAATAATTTACATATTGAAGTAACTTATGCGTAAAACGAAAAGTACTTAATTACAGAAAAGATTGAGCTTAGAAAAAAGTGATTGAAAACACATGCAAATATATAATTCATTAAACAAATAATTTTCAAGAAAGTATCATAATCCGTTCATTCACGGCAAAGCCCATCAAAACTTTAACACTTTCAAGGAAAAGACCAGACGTTCAGGTCATCGATTTTAATGAAACTTGGTGCATTGCTAAAGGACTATAGAGTAAAAAACATGGTGAAGTAGCAAAGTGCACCGAACACCACTCAAGCATTCGCGAGAAAATTGCGTTTAAAGTTCGTGGCAGTACGGAAAATAAGTTTTGTATAAGTCTCGCAAAATCTTAAGTCTGTGAAAAAATACCTGACGTTGACGGGTTAAATAAAATTTTTCAAAACTTCATTTTAACCGCACAATATCAAGTATCCCACATTATTTCGTACGAAGTTACTTAAAAATAATTCTATTCTAATTTGTTTAAAGAAGAAGAAGAAAATGTGTTTTGTCTAAATAAAGTATTTTATTATTTAGTCATCGAATGAAAGAAGTTTTTATTTTACTTTGTATGCGAATGAATTTTGTATTTTCGCTCCGGATAAAATTTGCTCAGGTCCGTGCGATGATGGGTTCGATTTTCTATATGGGTTTCCATCAATGCTCGCTCGATTCAGTATGACCTACGAAGTTTCCCAGATCAAGTATAATTTACTCAACTTGCTGGAATATTGAGAACTGCGGCGCGAATTTAAATCGGACAGTAAATTTTCGGTTTTATTCGGTTCACGTTTAAACGTACAAATAGATAATACAAAGAATACAAAGGATAATATAATATGTGTGCAAATCTGAAAATACTATAGAAATAACATCTGCAAAAGCAGATAATTAAAGTTACTGCGATGAAAATGTTAAAGTTACTGCGATGAAAATGAAAATAACGAACAAACCAGTTGCTAGAAAAATTAGCAACCGAATGAAATCTAAAAACGAGAGGAACGAAAATATAACGTAATCTCTTGTATTATATTCCGTTGATTCACAACGTAACAGTCGAGATTACAATCGAAACACGTAATAAATTAAATTGCACTCCTACAATGCGTTTATATTAAACAACAGGCACGCTTGCATATTCGGAACGGTATAACTCCAGAAAGCCGAGCAAACTGAAGCAAATCTGGTTTCAACAGAGAAGCGTTCTTAATTATTCGCATACTATCTCGTAAGCGTAAAGTGCGCTAAATTAGAGCACCCGACACATTTGCACTTCAGCTTTTGATCGCTCGAATCACGCGGGTAATTAACGATTTTCCGCGGGGGTTTGCTTTTGATTTTTCGTGTCCGCGAGATCCTTGCGAGGCCAAGCGCGGAAACCTTTTAGATCGGTTCCAATTAAGGGACATAATTAGAACGCGGGTCGCAAGATATCTCGCGATATCAGGCTTGCGACTCGAATTTTCCGTCGCGCTTCTCTCGCTCTGCGCGCGCACGCGACTATGATGCTTAATATCGCTGAAACTGCATTTAACTTAAGAATACGCTCGTTCCGTTTCGAAATATTGCCTGACACCGAGCCTTTAATCCTTTTAATCCCTCCAGTTCTAATCTTCTTAGGACCGTCAAACTCCCAGAGCCACGTTAATTTATACATCCGCCTTGATTATTTGAACACCCGCGATGTCGTTGGATTTTATAAATATTTACTTTCCTGAGAAATGGACGAAACTTGTACCTTGATCTGTGCCGCTGATTATAACGCGAGAATTTAGATTACTCTGCAAGAATTATATTTCTACAATTTATATTAAAAAAAAAAAAAGAAAAGAAAAAGGAAGAGAAATATTTAGGATACTAAACAGAAATATACAAAAATTTACGAGAACGTACACACATCTAAAAATACATGAAACATTGAAAATAAAATACCTACAAATAAAGATAATTAATTTTGTAAGGAAGTACAGTTATAATTATAATACAATTATAATAACTGTTATATCATTCAGGAATTAAGGGCGTGCATTTGAATTTTGATTGTTTACTCTATGTTTGTGAGAATATGAATTTGCATAAACGTCAGCAGCCTAGCGCGAAGATTTCAGATAGAAGATTGAATTGGCGGAGAAATTGGAAACTTGAGCGTGAGAGTGTAGCGCGTGCAACGAGAAAAAGAAAACGCGTTAAAATATCATGAAGAGTGAGGAGACATGGAGGCTGTAGAATAGAGGGAGAGGAAATTTTTAGACGATAGGAAAATAAAAAAAGAAAAGGCGGACGAGAGAACGGATGTTAAGGAAAGAGGTCAGAAGTGTGGGAGTCGGAAGTGTAAGAGCATAGTAATGTAAACGCACATATGACGGGTGTTAACAGAGACGAGAATAGTATAAGAGGCGGGTTGCACTTAGGAATACAGGAAATTGTAGTGTGATGTAACTGCGAGTAAAAATAAGCGAATGGCGTTTATAATGTAACTAGAAAAATTTAATGTTAACGTATACGATGTGTGATAATAATTTATGTGGGATAAAAGTTGTATCGAAAGCTTTTATCTTTTAAAAATATGAATTGGTATGAATATCTGGTCTCTAATTATAATATTCTTTATTTTAATGTAATTCAAAAGTGAATATAGTTATTTGTAGTTGAGTACAATTATTTATTTATATGAAAAGGTATTTACTACTATAATAAAAAATATTCGACAAATTTCTGTCGAATACCCAACTGCTTTGCACTTTAAATTTATCATAATGGAACACTTTATATAATCGCATAAAAAATGATAAAATAACTGGGGAAAAAATCTGAATTATCCAGAACCATCAATGATTGATGTACAGTGACATATAAAAGTATGCAAACACAATACCTCTTCTCACAAACAATAATAAATACCACGAGTAAAAATATCTGACTTTCAAACTATAATGCAATAATATCAAAAAATATTTTTGCAATAGAAAATTTCTCATACGATATCCCAGTAAAAGTATATTATACATAGAAAAGTATTACAGCTAAAACTCTATGCCTGCATGCACCCCATCATAATATTTTCCGTAAACTTTCGTTGTGTAAAAAATTTTCGAAAAAATGTTCAAGGGTTGAGAAAATTTTCCGAGACTTTTAACCAACTTATTCCACACTCTTCCACAGCAAACCGCACCTAAAAATTTCCCAGCAAAGTAAAATCAGAGAATATTTGCAACGCGGCGTCCTTCCAGTCCTCGTAACACGGTGTAAATTAAAACACTATGGTAATTCCGTAGCGAGAACCTCTCCTATTTGCCAAATGCTATTCGTTCATCGGGCGATAACGAGGGTTAATTAAGGTTACGAGTAAATTCGCGGCGAGGTTGCGCGGGGGACGTAGGTGGCGAGGCAACAGCTCGTTGGCCCGTTTTTAAGCGAGGAAAAAATAGGGGACGGCGCGCGGCGGGGCATATTTTTGCGAGTAGGATGCGCATTACAAATGCAAAGTGCCATTTGGACGCAACAGCGTCGATCGCGCGGCAACCCGCACTGGAGAAAGCCAAATTGGCTTGCTTAGGAATTCGCGGGAAATGTATACGCGCGGCTCTTTGCGCGTTACCCCGCAACTCGTTCGTAACTTTTACACCCCTTCCCTCTCTCTGTCTCTCCACGCTCACTGCCCCTTCGTCTCATTCGCTCTCTATGGTCTCTTCCGTTCCCTCTTCCCTCTTCCCCCTCCGCCTGCGCGTCCCTTTGGCGCCTTGTTTCAACGAAATTCCGTGCTCCAAAGGCGCGGACAACCCCCGAACCCCGGTGCCAATTTTTCATTAATATTCCTCGTAATTCCTCATAATCGCATTACCGCCGAACTTCCGGGACCACGGCTCGACGGTCCTTCGCGGGAATAAAAAGACTCGTGAATCTGTCAGCAGGGAAGTTCGTTAAGTAAAACACTCTCCCGCTCCATTTTCACGTTCAATTAGGTGATCTTAAGAGGTCCTTATGGTGAATTCGTGGTCCGGGAAGATCGTTACAGTTATTAACGATGGTAATGACGATGTAGACTATGATCGACGAAATTCGAATTTCGCGGTTCGATGGCGAAACGTATTCGGCTCTGAGATTAAAAAGTTGCGGACTAAACGAATGGAATTCGTTTTGGTAGTTTAGAGAATATCATCTTTCCAACTTTTCTATACTTTTCTATAGGAAGTTCAAGTTTTCTGCTATTCTTCGGAATTAATCCTTAATTAATAACGTGGAATCTTGGAAACTTGTTTCGAAATTTTTTAGCTAATGAAAATATAATCTGCATACGTATACATAGGAGGTGTGGAAATAAAGAATGCAGCGTTGTTTTATATAAAATTGACGCTGCTTATTTTGTTTACTGAAACTAAAATGACTCAAACTCAAAGGTTCATCTATATGTATCCAGAATATTAATTACAAAATTTGATCTCATTGGTTAAAGGTTAAGATAAAATTAATATTGTTGACAGTAAAGTAATTTATACTGCATTCCATATACGTGTTAACACTACAGCAATATGTAGAGTTAGCTAAGTGGAAAAAGAAAAAGCTGAGGCTAAAGGATAGTTCGATTTGTTTGCCTGATGTCACTCGAGTTGCACAAAGAAGAGAATGATAATAACTAAACGCAGAGAGGAGGCAGCTGGAACAAATGCAACTGGCAAGAAAAAATCAAAAGCTACTTGGGAAAACTAAACGATCGCGCTCGACGATCGAAAAATAAAGCGGGAGTATAAATAGAATCTTGCGGCGATGTCTGACCATGGGGCGACTTAAGCTACTTCACGCACGAAAGGGAAGTACAAGGGGCTAAAAAAGTATCGAGCCTTTCTACTAGCCCTAAAATTAATCGAATGCGTTTGTGTTAGAGTGCAAAGTATTTTTTAGATGGTTGCATACAAATTTCTCATACTTAAAGGGTTCAAAGTATAAGACTGACATGTTACAAATGTTAAATTGACAATAAAGCGAAAAGATGAGACACTACTTTTTCAAAATTACTACTTTTTCTTTTGTCTTAAGTATATCAAAATTATTGTCTGTTATCAGTAAAAAACAAAGGGCTTTTTACAAAAATTATGTGCGGTGATTTCTGAACCGTTCAATTCGACTGAATCTTAACGCAGAATAATTCACTTTGTCCGATAAAACAGAAAGTTGAATATTCCGGAGGTAAGAAAACTCTAGAGCCGCTATCAAGAGGAAAGACGAATACATTAAACTCTTAATACATTCACTACCAACTACTTACTAAGGTAACTTAAATGTTCAACTATTTTAAGTCCCCCTTTGCCAATAGTGTAGTATTTCATATTTCCCAACACTTTACGAAAGTACAAAACCTAGAAAAGTAAAACTTTGCACATACCTTTTGAAACAACCCTAACTTTCGAGTGCGAACCTTATAACGTCAAAATGTCATATGGTAAATTTATGCGTAAAGTTCTTATCTAACCCAAGATAGCGCCGAGAGGAAATCGGTATACTTGAAACTCAATGTTTTAATAATTGAAATAATTACATCCCTGCTTCGTTTCTTCTATTTAGTTTCTTTCAGATCGAAACAATTCTTATCTAAAGTAAAACTCGCGACTCCCAGTTTCATATCTCGAAGCAATTCCAATGAACATAATTCGTCACTCAAAACAGTAAGTACCATTCAAAACAATTTCCAAGAATTTTTTAACCATCACCGAATCTTTCATTCCGCTCCCTACTATGCACTACGCACCCCTAGCTTCACACGTAGCTTTGAATAAACGACTCCCAGCCTGTTTCCCACAGGTGCCAAGCGACGCGGAAGGAGGAATCAAACGAAAAGTGTCGATGGGAAGCAGAAACAAACTGCCTCCATAAAATATTTCGTGCCCGTAGCAAGGCACGCGTGTGTACAAACATCTCGGAGCACGAGAAGGAGGGAGAGGAAACAGGCAACGTAGAAGTGCAAGGTACATGCATACCGAGAAGAAAAAAGGAATGTGAAAAAAGTGGGGAACGACGAAACTTTTTCACTGGTCGGTCCTATTTCACCGAGTTCCCTCTGCCTCGCTCTCGTTGGGTCTCCGTCTCCCTCTCTTTCTCTCTCTCTCCTTTCATTTTTATTGGCAGCAAGCCATGAATTTAAAATTACGCCAATGGGGTACATTTAGCTCTTTGCCAGGCGTTCGCTAATTTACTTCATGACGGTCTCCTACCATCGCCAAATATTCTTACGCGTTGTACCGCGAAGTGCACTTACTTGCGTGCACCGCGTATTTTTATTAGCCTCCCCCTTTCGCCTCCCTCTCGATCCCCTCGTGCATATTTATCGACGCTTCGGATAAAAGCGTCTTTCTGATCGATTCAAGTGTAATCAGAGATTCTGGATTTTGTTTGATCGATTTTTACTTTGGTCGTGGAAAAGGGGAACACAATTTCGTATTCGATGATGCAATTGCGGTGATTGTGAGCTGCAGAAATGTGTTTGTTATTCTTATAATTGAGCTCTTTAATTGATAAGTGAAGTAAATCTTCACTCCTTTTTCTTAGTATTGAGAAAATTGGACTTTTATGTAATACTTTATTTATGAAAATGAAGAACAGAACGTAGGTATGCAGTGAGAAAATTAGGTGATAGAATAATAATTATGGTAAAATAAAATTAAGGACATGAAGTTATTAAAATACTGGAAATTTCTCTGGCATTTAAAGGAAAATTGTACCAATAAGTTATGCAATAAATAATACTTATCGATATCATTCTGAAAATACTCTTTAAATTTTTATATGTATAATAGAATATTATATTCAGATCTTTAATTGTTTAATGCATTATGTACATGAATGCAGTAGAACTTCAAGTAAAATTTAATAATAATCTGCTAACAATTACCATTTTATATTACAAACAGTAAGTCGATTAATCGAGGTCCTGCTGTATCAATATTTTAGTCTAAAATGCTCCATTTCTACGGAAGCATAGATCCAAAATTGTCTCGAAAATTGAAAAAGAGTCTCGGAAAAATAGTGACTTGAATTGCCAGAAATAGAATAATTTCCCCCTGCCAGCATTTATCGCCGCATCGAAATTACAATTTTCTATATTTCCGGCAAATAACGATCAGGGTAAAAATAAATTCGACGATCCCGCTCGACAAACACGAATCGAATCGCAAGATTTGGTGGCTCGGTCGGCGCGCGCGTATCGCAATCAGACCGACGGGGAGCGTATTTCACGAAACTTCGTTTCTCGCGCTCGGGCAATCCGGGACCAAAAAATCCACGGAATTGCGAGCGCGCCTTAAATTTCGCCGAAAGAAGGTAGAGATTGGTGTAACCGTGGGTCTTGAAATGCGAGCGTACATCTACGAAAATTCGTCGATGCGGTGGAACGACGAGAGGGGTCGCGGTGGGGAAGAGAAGGAAAAAGGAACGAGGCCGCGACGGCGGTAGGAAAATAGAGAAGGAGCAGACGCGGGCGGGTCCAGTGTTTTCCAGTACTCTTCGAAAATTGCATGGCAGAGCCAGCGTAAGTATTTTATATCAAATAGTTCAATGTTTGCCGAGCAACCAGAGCCAATTCGCCCGATGGCCGTTCGACGCCAACTTCCGCGGATTTATGGTAAAATTATTCGCGAATATTTGAATGGTAAGAATAGTATCGGCGGCATCGTAATAATGCGCCCATCGAGCAACGTTCGCCCAGGGAATCTGGCAGTGATGGATTGATGGAATCCTTTGGAAATCGTGATGCATCGCTTCGCCGAATCACAAACCTCCTTCTTCCACCTCCTCGTTTGTTCCCCTTTTCTTCGACGAGCTCATACAGTTTGTAAGGAACGCGCTTATCTTTTAAGGTTTTGACGGACCTTTTGCGAAATGGTAATCTGGCGATTACTTGCTACTATTTGCCGAAATGTTCGGTGCAAACGTATCGTCATATTCAGAGGAAGTTTAGGTCTGGAGCGACGATTCTGTTAATTATCTTTCAGAATTGTTTCAGAACGTCCTTAAATTTAACGACTATTTAAAAGAATCTATGAAATTATTTATTTATTTATTTATTATTAATTTACAGGAAAAGAACCCATTAGCACAAAAAAGAATAAAGATACAAAAAGTACGAGCTAGAAAAAAATACAATTAAAAAAAAGAAAAAAGAAAAAAAAATTACAAGTAAATTATAAGTAGAATTAGAAATTACGTTAAAAAAAAATTGCGTAGTGCAGATTTAAGCGCATGCGATGAGAGTAGCAGAAGGTCTGAATGTACATGTGACATGTTTGAATGAATAAACATACAATTGTAACAATTAAAATAAGCATAGGACGTACGGTGGTATTCGATATGTAGCAGTTCTGGGTGTCGCAAGTTCCTAGATGGTACATTGATTGAAAATTTTTCAATGATGTCAGGGCAGGTTATTAGACCATTTAAGATTTTATTCACAAATAAGACATCGGCTAGTTTTCTCCTGTTCTCCAAGGTGGATAGATTATTTCAATTACACTTAATTTTATGTATTTATTTTTCACTGCGTTAGAAAACATATTTTACATAATCAGACATTCAATACTTAATGATTTTTCAATAATGAAAAATAATTACATCTTCTTTTTTATCAGTGTATCCACTGTTTAGATCTAATAACTAAGACCACGGATTTTTATGCATTTATGATAACTCTGCATATTAAAAAGTCTTGAAACTTCAGTTTTTACTAGTTGTGACTGTATTAGTAACTGTTGAACTATTACCAGCCTTACTATCCCGACAATCATTTTTCTTCTTATTTTGGAGTCAACAATTTTCCCATAGAAGAAAAGAAATAATTTCACAATTTCACCCCAAACTCTTGACAGTGAGTAAATGTACATACATAAATAAATAAACTGCGAAAACTAAAATAAAACACGGGATCAGCGAAGGAAAAAAAAGTTTGTAAAAGTTGTACAATAATGTCCAGCGATTCCGTTGATGGAATCTAGATAAAGCAATTCGGGGTTCCGCGCGGAGTCAAAGTAATGTTCCGTCGAAAGCCTCGCGGGCTACGTAAAAACAGGATGAGGATGAGGCAAGACCAAGCCAGAGTTAAATCTCCAGCCGTCCCCCGTCGCAAAGACAGCTCCGGTAGTTTCATTTCCTTCGCAGCCGTTAGCACGCTCTGTTATTAGCCTAAGCGTCTGGAGCGACGGGCAGAGCACCACGCGACCGTTTTCGCGTAGTTGTCCCTTCCTGGAGGGCGTGTCAAAGGAACGCGCGTTTTCCGGAATTAAGACTTCGCGTGTCCGCGATCGATGTCGTGTAATGACCGTTAGTAACGCTTTAAACGTGCGATTTATGGTCGCTTTGGTCGTTCGAAAACGATTGAGGTAAGGCGTCTTCTACTAATAAAGAACTCATAGAGTTGATGAAAAAGTGATTTTAATTTGAGATGAAATTGTCTCTGAATATTTGCTAGCAGCGGATCTTTATGCAAAATAAAATTTTTACAAGCACAAATAAAGAAGTGGAATTTCAAAAACAATATGATTAATGTTCTAAATATTCCAGCTTGAATAATGTTGTTAATATTTGGTATTATTTTGACATATGATAGCAATCTCGTAGATTTTTTACATACTTAATATTGTCATAAATGCATAAAATCCGCTGTCTAGTTATCTCAAACCGATAATAATTCTCAACTTTTTCTACATTCGGAGAAATAGATCAAACACTCATTTTTCAAATTTTATAAATTAATAAAACTAAAACAGTGATTTGTATTATTCAGGATTTCATTTAGTTAATGCGCTATAAACATAATACAAGAATAGAATAGAATTTTGGATAAGGCTTCAATCATTATTTAATTTGTTAGCATTGCAGTCAACCAATTATTATTTTATATTACAAATATCAAGTCGGTCAATTGAGGTTCTATTATAATTTGTATCACATTCTGGACACATATTAACGTCAGAATAACAAAGTTACTAAATAGCAAGAAGAAGGAACAAAGACCTACTGTGTATTTGAAATTATTTGCCTAACGTCAGTCGAGTTGCACAAAGAAGAGAATGATAATAACCAAGGGTTGAAGAGAAGACAGCTGGAGGAAATGCAACTGGCAAGGAAAAATCAGAAGCTACTTGAGAGAACTAAACGATCGCAGCCGACGATCGAAAAATAAAGCGAGAGAATAAATAGAATCTTCGGTCGGCGTCTGTCTACGAAGCGACTTAAGCTACTTCACGCACAAAAGGGAAGTAGTACGATCGATCAGAAAAGTATCTTGCACTCTAACTCAAATAACACGATAGCAATTTTACTTGCAAATGGTCGAATGCATTTCTTTCAGTTTTGAGATCAACTGAATCGACAGTATATTTGCTTTAGAAAGTAAGAAATTTTTTAGCACCCGTGTGTAAAAATTTGTTACGCAATTGGAGGATTCAGGAAACGAAACTGTCACATGTTAAAACTATTAGGCGTCCCGCACACGGTTGATAATATTGATCAATCCTAATTTGACAATATTATTGTGAATCTACTTTCTTTCTTTTTAATCATTCATCTCAACATCCATTCTAACTTCAATATCAAGCACACACACTCAATAATAATTTCAATACAAATAAATATGAGGATTCCTATAAATTTCTAGTAAATCAAGCTTAAAAACAATTCCTCTTTTTCCATTCGCAATCGCGGAACAATAATACCTTTCAACTGTTTCAGTATTACGAGGAACAAGTAAACGAACCGCTTCTTCCCAAAATTTCGTAACTTTTCACCATCCAACGCCTCAGAAGAATCTGCCGCAATATTCTACCACCTTGCTCGTAGTTTTATTCAATAACGCAGACTAATACCGGCTGGCAGTAGGTTCCTTATTCATTTTGTACCGCGCCGCGGCTCCGCATTATGCCCCGCGGTTCTTTATTATGACGCGCCGCATAAAAGCATCATTACGTGATTTTTCAAGATGATAAATTGTTCGCCACCGTTGAAATACCGTCCCCACTCCTGTCCACCGCCCCGACGTCGCCGCCGCAACTCTGCCTCCGTTCCTCGGCCACCCTTGAGAAAGTGAGTAATATCGGTGAAATAAAAATTCATTACGTACTTTCAGGTATATACACTGCATTGTGCCGAGACAATGAACGCAGCCGAAAACAAAAGAGTAACGATGGAAAGAAAAGACGGCGAAGGAGGCGGGAGGAGGGGAAAGGTTACGATAGGCACGGCGCGAACACAATAATCCTCGTGGACGGATAATGCAACGTTGTTACAATTTACTTCTCTCCGAAGGTATGAAATTATTTCGGCGTTACTGGGTTAAAGAGAATTGGTCCTGGACGGCCCATTGTACCCACCTGCACGCTCGTATCGTAAATAGAAATCCCGAAGGAACTGCCATGATAATAGACGGAAGCGTGAGTTATGCCGTTTCAAACGTTATCGGTGATCCAACGCCACCCCCTTTAACATACTAGAGCCCTTTGCCCTTTTATGGTAACGCAACGCGAGGAAAATTAAAAGTTCCGTTTGCATTTCGTGAGAAGAACGTTTTCTTACTGAGTATGAAGAAAGGCGCGATGTATTTCTGAATATAACCGTGCTACATTCTTATTGTAAATCTGAATTTATAACATTAATTGTTACTACATAATTATTGAGGTTCGCTGCGAAATTTTTATAGAATGCTAAGCCGCAATAAACGTTTATAATAATAGTAATTGTTTTATATTTTTCATGTGATTGAAACATTTTTTTGACTGAAATAAAATATATGATTTGGTTACAAAATATAAATATTTACTTACACAGCAATGATAAGTACCTTTGTGTGGATCCCTCTTTTCAGCGGACCTATTTGGCCAATTTGCAATAATTGCCGTAACAGATTATGAAGAAACAGATTAAGGATTAATCCACCTCTTTTTTTTTTTATTAAAAGGCTTGAAGCTTCGAGTCCATAGACATACTTAATCTATTCCCGGACTTACCCCTTTCGTCGTTAGAACCCCCAATTCGCAGCGTTTCCACTTCCACCGAGTAACGTCCCTTTTCTCCGGCTAATACGTCCGGTCAATACTTCTCCGTGCCTCCCTACGTGTCAATGGTCGGGACGGACGTCTCATCCTGTATTAACCCAGTTTCGGTGGGGTTTTTTTTTTCCTCCCCCGACGTGTTCCGTCCGTCCGCCGTAGCCGAGGGCCGGGGGTAGCGCAGCGGGATTGCAGAGCGGTGGATGTAAGGATGATATATCGATGGTATACATTAAGGCCCGTGTTTGTGTTTTCTATTAGGCTAATCAGGACCGTGACTCGGAATACGAGGAGGTAGATGCGCGCTCGTACGTACGCGCAGACACCCTTTACGCGTGCATGCAGAGTACATACAGGGTCGGTGGATCGGGGCTGAAACGTACAGGGTGTCTCAGCGATGACGGTCGGACCGAAGCAAGGCGTGGTTTTTGGGAGGAAACAATGAGGAAATAGGGAGCAAGATTTTTGCGTGTGAAGTTTCGTTTTTTAGGGAGATGAGTTTGATACTTCGTAACTCAATTCTTTCTTGGATTTTCAATAAGAAGAAAATTGTAAATATTAATCATTAGACAGCGGATTTTATGCATTTATGGCAATGTTGAGCTTGCAAAAAATCTACAGGGTGTAACAAAAATGTTGCAGTTCCTTAAAAGGAGTGACTCCTGGGGTGATTTTAAACAACTTTTTCCTCGGCGAAAATATTAGGTGGTGCTTTGTTAACGAGTTATTAACGAAAAACACCGACCAATCAGGGAGCGAGTACAATGGATGAATATCAACGCGGGCTCCAGCTGTGAGTAGTATTGGCCCGCCATCGTCCGCGTCATCATTAATCCGTTGTACACGCTCCCCGATTGGTCGGTGTTTTTCGTTAATAATTCGTTAACAAAGCCCCACCTAACATTTTCGCTAAGGAAAAAGTTGTTTAGAATCACCTCAGGAATTACCCCTTCCAAGGAACTGCAACATTTTTGTTACACCCTGTATAGGACTGTTAATATATCCAAAAATATACAAAATATCAACAATATTATTCAAGTGAGAATGTTTAGAATATTAAACATACTATTTCTCAAATTCCAATTCTTTATTTGTGCTTGTAAAAATTTTATTTTGCATAAAGATCCGCTGTCTAATCATTAATGATAGTGGTGAACGAAAGAAATTAGGTAAATTGAAAAAGGTTTAAATTCTAGGAGAAGGTAGGTAATTTTTACAAAATGAGACTCACATGTTGTATTTAATTGTTTCATCTCGAATAATACCGAGAATAATTAGTGAACATTTTGAATTACTTCAGGATAATTTCGTTGTCTATTAGTTACTTTGTACTATCTATTAGTTACTTTTGCAATTCTTCCCCAGAAATTCTTGGCAATTTAAAAAACATAAACCTATTTAGAAACGGTACGAACTTTCCGGATCCAGTAGTTAATGTATAAAACCCGTAAAAAATTTCTTCCGTTCTTCCTCACAAGAAACACTAAAAACAGATGACCAGCTCGAAAGATTTCCTCGCGCTTTGAATCCAGAAATCCTAGAAACGGACGGTCGTAGCCGTAGCGACTCGAAGAAAAATGAATCTAGAAGGGGGGGAAAGCGGCTAAAGCATGGTTGTTCATATTTCAAGCGTCTCGGCAGGAGCGCAAGCGCGTCGGGCGCGCCGGGCGCCTCGCAAGGCGAAAGGAAAAAGCGAAAGACCGTTCGAAAAAATCATATTGGAGAATCTGTTGAAGGAGGACGGGCGAACGAATAAAGGAGCTACCCCAGGGCGAGAAAGGGACGAACGAACAGCGTCTCAAAGATGTCTGAAGGCGTTTCCAACACCCTCCTCCTCAACTCCAGACCGAGGGAATTCGTAACTTCATAACTTGAACGATTCCGCGCGAAAGTATTAAGAGACGGTGATGTATATTGGTAGTACAGGTTCCCTTGGGTGTCTGCTCGGATTTTAGGGCGAACGATCGAATCAACGCCGGGTCTCAAAGGGATGCTTGCCGCCCTACTTTGCTGCCCCGAACCTCCCCTCGTCCCTCCGCTCGACGATCTCTCGTGGGGGCCACCGGGGCGTACGACCGAAACTCGATAACATTCGCGAAAGTAAAGTCGTCGGTGCAGTTTGCAAACTCGATTATTCGACCGCTTGGACATAATCGCGTCAAAATATACGATCCCTTGACCTTTACCCTGGAATGCCGCCCCCAAACCCGCCTTCGATCGGTCGCTGTCTGGGTTTGGTTCACAGATATTTGTCCGATCGCGAAACTGACCCATAAAATGTGTCGGAATTGTGGATTCGGTGAAAGGGATTCCCCTTTATTGTTTGTTCAGTGAAACAGAGTCAAGGTGAGTTTTAGTGTTTTTGAGGAGTTCCACAATGATTCTAAACAATTTCTTAGTGAACACGATTCCCAATCTTATCATCTTATCTCAATCTTCTCATTTTGTAGGTAATTAGATTTACTAAAATGTTGTACAATTGCTTTCAACATTTTCTCTGTGGTTTAAAGAAAGACAAAAAGATTCTGAATTCATTGTGTTGAAGTAAGTTCACTCGACATTTACATGAACTTATTGTTCTTTTCTTGGCATTTTGATTGTCTGTATGGATATATTTCACAGAAAAAAATACAGTTTACAAGTCAGAGTTTTAGAAAATTGCAAGGGAAATTAAACTTTTAAAGATAATTCTATTAAATATTCTTATTTCAGCTTCACAGCTAGAAAATTTAAATTTCACTTACGTTCAACCTAATTTTACAAAACTAACAACCCATTAATTTATCCATTCATTCTTTCTTTTCCTTTCCTTTTATTTGACTCTCTTAACTTATTTCCAATATTTTTCTAATATCTACATACAGGGTGGTCCAAGCAACTTTGTGCACCTCTATAACTTCCAAACTATGCGTTGCACGAAAAAATTTTGTACACAAAAATTGCATGATCTAAAGGGGTACATTATGTAGTGCATTTATTTTTTTTATAGGTGGAGGCGTTTCGGAGATTTGAAGGTCAGATGTGTCACGTAAACATCGCTGTCCTGCGGAAATCTGTGATAAGGTTGAATCTCCAACTCGATATTACGTGAAGAAAATTTTCAAGAAATAAAGTGAAATTACTCGCCAGCTATTAGGTTTAGGGCTAATAAAGGTCAATACTTTTTGACTCCGAATTCGATATTCTTCCAAATTTTAATATAGAAAAAATAGTATTCTATTTAAAAAAACAAAGTTGACCTTCAAATCTCCGAAACGTCGCCACCTATAAAAAAAATAAGTGCACTACATAATGTACCCCTTTAAACCATGCAACTTTTGTATACAAAATTTTTTCGTGCAACGCATATTTTAGAAGTTATAGAGATGCACAAGTTGCATGAATTACCCTTATTTATGTATCTCTTGTTTTATTTCTCCTTCCTTTTCCTTTCTAGTTTTCTAAGCTACTCTACTAAATATTTTATGGGTATTTATACTTATGGCAGCTTATCTGATTGTGAACTAAATATTACACAGTCTGAAATAGTAACAACAATAACTTGAATAACAAAAATCAGCAAAGTTTGAAAATTCATTTACTATGAATACACAACACTTTCACGCTCCAAACCTCTCGATTCCAGATTTACGCGGAGAATCGACGAGTTTTAACGGGATACGCTGCAATACAGCGAGTGATATTAAGCACAGTGAACTAAAGCTCTGACGTTGAAATTAGAAGCGGGCTGAATACGGTGCAGAGAGAGAGATACAGACGGGAGTGTTTGCCGGAGGGAGGATGCCCTTAGCCCTTTTCAACTTCGTGCCTCGCGCGAATTTAGACTTTGAAACGAAAAGTGAGGCGACGGCGTGTAGCGCGTTAGGAAAATACGCATTGCTGTTAATTAAAAGTTATTAGGCGCGCGTTCTATTGATCCGGTGACCGACAAGGAGTATTAGCCATTCAAAGATCTTACAGCGTCATAATTAAGCGAGAAAAAAGCGCAAAGGAACCTGTAAAAGTAAAGCTCTCTGGCTGATTGAAATCGGAAAGTATTCATTAACTTCGAGCGATTTTGTTTCAGTTGAATTCAATTTTAACGCGGAATGTAGATTTCGAGTATCAAAAATTGAAAAATGTTCAAGATCTTTTTCACAATATATTATTAACATTTATATTTTCTACGCTTAGATATTCCACAAGAAATTGACTATCTATACTAACAACAATGCGTTGATAATCAAAATTACTCGCTGTCAGAGTTTTCAAAAGCAATTCCAAACGCAGTCGTCACAATCGTCCAATCAAACTCGCAATCCTCGGACCACCGAGAGAGAAGAGAAAAAAATCAGCACAAAATTAGTAGTTACGCAGTATTTTTAACGCCTCCGCGCCGTTACCGTCATCACGTCCACGCAAATTCGGCGTAATTAACGTAATGACAACGAGAATGTAATTACAGGGCGCGGAAACGTAGAAACAGGAGCGAGGTTCATCGTTATGCCGCGTTTCATTGTTACACAGTGTCGCGTTACATTGCGGCTCCGTCCTCATGCAAAATTCACCTTCCTCCCGCGCAGAATGACGTCCGCGCCCGGCAAGTTTACATTGAAATTCGAAATCTGTAGCGTCCCAGAGCGCCGCGACGTTCCTCAGACCGAGGCGCGACATCCGCGGGTGAGAAAATCTCCGTGACGAATCTTGCGCGCGACGGCACGGTCACGGGACGGAAGTTTTTGCCGGTGAGAGAGGCGACGACGACGGTGGGACGAGAAGAGCCAGGGAGACAGAGGGAGAAAGCGACGCCCGGGACAAATGCAAATTATATTGCCGACGAGCGTTCGCTGTGACCGAGAAACGCCACGCCCGCGATGTAGGGCTCGACGTGTTTTAAAAGCGGACCGCAGTCGCGGCAAGTGTCACCTGTTAAGCCAGTTAGCACGCGCTTTTTTTTTTTTCTTTTTGTTTTTGTGAACGCCTCGCCGAAACAAGCGAAGAAGCATTGTCCTAGGTGACGTATGGAGAAATGACGAGCTCGTTACACGAGACGTTGCGCGATTTTTCTTGGGGACAATGCACAGGCTACTTATGCGAGGGAATTGAGTAAAGTGTGCCTTAGTGCTGCGAGCGTTTGCGACTTTACTTAATTGTGTAGATAAACCATGAGAACTTTTTCTATTTTTCGTAATAAGATTATTTCATCGAGCATTTAAAGTATGAGGTTAGGGTAGATGTCCCAATTACTGCCAGTGTCCCAATTACTGCCACTTTATTTATTTTATTTAATAAAAACGTAATGGATAAAAAATTAAGTATGGAAAATGAAAAAAAGAAAAAGAAAACAACACAATTTAATAATAACATTTGTTTGTATGTTATTCGTTATTCGTTACGTTTTCATTAAATAAAATAAATAAAGTGGTAGTAATTGGGACACTGGCAGTAATTGGGACATCTACCCTATAATTGTATAAGTTTGTTCAGTTTTAGGTATAAAAATATAAAAATGTAGATATTTATTATATAATGTATTAATATAAAACATACTATTTTTTCTAGCAAAGTCGAAATAACAAGAAGTTTAGCGCATATTTTGCCTTTTATATACAATTCTTCTTTTTTCTAATATTTTAATAATTATTTCCACTAAAATAAATAACGTTGAATCCTTAAAAAAGGTTTGACTTGGTATGAAAAAAAGAAAACGCGAAATTAGCAAATTAGAAATTGTGTTAGAAATCCATATTAAACCAAAAACTTCGAAAGAGTATAAAATTTCTGAAGTTAAAAGTATTTAAAATTTTTGTGCAAAAGTTATTCTATTCGTGCAGTATTATTATTTAGAACATAGTTCGCAATAAAATTCCTTCTATTCCTCCTTGCATACAAAAACGGAGTAATTCGATTATCCGAACGTGTTGTGTTTCAGTTCGAATAATCGACTGTAGTTAACTGTATTGGTTGGATTTCGGTTATGTTGGAGTAGTGTGCTTGTTGATTTCCGTGGGATTTGTGGAGTCGTTGAAGCTGGATATAACTTGCTCGCGTGTTTGAATAGTGATTTACTGTATTGTTTTGACTTGAGAACGAAGCTTCTGATGCGATCTAAATGTGAGTATTATCATAGGATATTTAGATCGAGACGAATCTGTATTTAGGATAATTCATTGTCGGACAACCATTCAATTGACCTGCTCCGATTTCAAGATTACAGGTGAGTAAAGTGTTTACAAGTATGCAGCATGTATTTTTTACAGCTGTTTCGAATTTTTGTCTGTTTAGAATTTTTTCGGAAATCATTGGATCAAAAAAAAAAAATAAAAATACGGAACAGTAAAATTTCTAACGCAAGTAATCAAACATCTTCTTCTTATTGAAAAGAAACTGCTAATATAGCTACTAATGTAATGTCTTTTATCTACTAGTTTGCTTAATTACTCCAACATGTATTTTGTAATATATCCAACATTTGTATTTCTGCACTTGTCATAAATGAATTAAAATTGCAATCAATGGAAAATCCACAAACACGAATCAAATAAAGTGAAGAAAGGAATCAATCGACCAATAACGAAATAAAAATAGAAAGAAGCGAACAGAAGCAAAAAATTAGCGGAAACTAAATGGCATATGAAACGCACGAAAATGAATCGAATAATCGCATCCCCTCGAGCAGCGAAAGCTCTCGAAGAAGATTGAATTGCTTATCGCAAAGTAGATCTACACATTGCGATAACTGCTTATAAATCACAACCGTTTAATTCCCTCTCAATCAAAAAAAATCGGGAAATCAATCTTAATGAGCTTTCGTATTCGCGCTTTCAACGTCTCGCTCGTAACCGCAAAATTTTGTTTCGGTTGACGGTAATTCGTTAATTAGCAGACAGAAATCACGTTATCGATAATCGCGTGACAAACGCAGCAACGACGGGCTGGAATGCGTGTTTATGGACGGGCGAGCGTACAGAGAACCGATAAACGCCGCCCGTTTCGCCACTTGCTTGTGTTTTATTCGTAAAAATCGTTATGCATTATCCAATTACGCATGCAGACCGGGCGATATCGCGTCGAGATCTCCGGTGGCTTCGAACAAACCGGCTACACGATCGCTTCAGCTGCGAAATTTGCTCAAATCTCCTGACTCGAAATTCCTTTCGTCAACATTGGACACATTTTATTTTAAGTAAGAAACTAAATAATCATTTATTACACTACAAAGTATACATATAAATTCTTGTCACTATTTAAATATTTAATCAATGGCTTTTGTGTTTATGTTGATAGATAGAAGAGCTGAATAAAATATGCAATTTTACCGTGCAGCTATTTGGAATGCAAGGCAGCAGAAACGAAGACGGATGAGTCACTTAGCGAGTAATTAGAGCTATAAAATTGCAAGTTTCTGTATTTTGCTACCAGGAAATGGAGAACAGCTTGTGTTACATTGCTTATGAAGGAAAAAAACGAATTGTATTTAGTAATAATTTGTGGAACATTTCGTAAAAATAGAAGCTCACAGTTTTTTAATTTACAACCGCGTCTTTATTTTACGTTTAGGTTCACACTTTTGCTGCACAATTTTGTATTGCTTATTAAAAATGAATTTCTTTAGAAGTTTAGGCAACAATGATTTCAATATCGTAACAATGTTATTATATGGAAAATTTGTTGGGAGACGGAAACGCAACAGTTGCGTCACCAGGAACGAAAGTGTCAACATGGTTTTCCTCGATACGTTTAACTGCTTTGGGTTCAGAGATAGAGATACGCTTTTCGACAAGCACAAAAAAAATAGTCGAATCTGTTTTCCTTTTTTATGTCCTGTATAAAAAAAAACAGACGCCGTCAAAACAGAGAATCCTGGTGACAGAATCAGGAATGATAGAAGAGCGTTTCTATTTTAGCTGGATTTTTGTACCACTGTGCGCCAATGTTTGAAATACAGTAGAATTTCGATTATTCCAATGCTCAGCCAAACACACGTTTCGAATCTGAATAATTCTATTTTCCTATGCAAGAAGGTCGTTTACTGTAAAATATATAATAGATAGTAATAAAAAAAATAAAATTACTTTTGAACCAAAACTTAACAAAATTTCCATCCCTATCCATTCTTGTTTTCTAATTTTCAATTCTTCATAGTCATTTGTAGTCAATTAACAAATTGTATATTTTTATAAATTCCTGTGCTTGATGAATTTTCAAAACGATCTCTATTTTCTTAGTTTTTTTTAATCGTTGCTTTTCTTCGCAACTTCCTCAAATCGAAAAGAAAATTTGATAGCTATGCAGCACGACGTTCATTATACAGATGTAATACTAACGCAATGTGGCAACAAAGAACAGGTTAGAAAATATTTAGTCAACCGGAATTGACTATGAAAGCGCTGGGCATTCTATTTTCTAGTCCGAAGCGGTTCGCTAAACGGTTGAACGCGAGAATTATTAGCCAGAACAAACGCGGGCGAGGACCAGCGTTATATTTAAACAAAATAGCAGACGCGAAACGAAGGTTCGTTACGTGGGCGGCACGGTTGAAATTTTGAATAACCGTATTCAGGTCTCTCGGCGGGCGCTTTACTCGCCCGGCTCCATCGTCGGCCCGAAACGGACTTAATATCTTAATTCAACGAAGCCCGCGCGCCGATTCAGGACACAGAACACCGTCATAATAAGGCGCACAGTGACAGTAATTAACGCGACTGTAAATTCGTAACAAATACGGAGCACTAACGAGCGACCCAGCCTCCTCCGGCCTCCGACCGCCGCGCCGCGAGCCGCGAGAATATTGTAAAGCGTTGTAAAAACGTAAAAACATCCCGACCTCTCATTAAAGCATTTCTCGAAGGTGCACCTGTTCCCACGCTCCCAGTGTTAACGAATATTCCGAATGTAAAGAAATGTTTCCATTGGACCGAGGGACACTCTGTCTTCGGAGCGAATATCACCGATCGATCGATGTTATCGCGACCACGTCCTCGGGCCACGACGTTCGATATCGCTCGGAGGTTGTTTAACTTGTTAATTGGAGAGGACGAAGCTGACTCGTGTGAAAAGTATTCCGCAGAGGGCGAAATGAATTTCTATTGGAGATTTAATGCTCGTATCTGGACAGTTCTGCGAAATTGGGAAGTGGAGGTCTTGGTTTGGGGTGGGTTTTGCGGTGGAGAATCGTGTAGAAACTGATAGCGTACTTTCATTGGCTGGTATTTTAGGAGGATATGAGGTTGTTAGGTGGAGTTTGATAGTTGCGAGGTAGGCGTGTAGTTAATTCCTGGAACTAGTGCGTTTTTTGTGGCTCTTTTTTACTAAATTGTCTTTCTTTTATTTTTTTTTCAATAGATGGTCTAATTTCGAGAAAAATTTTAAGATGTATTTAGTAATACAGTAGAACCTCGATTATTCGACTCTCAATTACACGAAACTTGTATTAGCCACGGTTTCAATTATTAAATTCATTAAGTATAAGAGTGCAATAAATCTTCGAATAAAATTTGAACTATGTTTAAGTAATTTTCAACTATTAGGTGTAGAAATGAGTTCTTTCCTACAAACTTCTTCACATAATTAATAAAGTAATTTGGTCCTAGATAAAATCAAAAATATTTTGAGAGAAAATGGTGTAAAATCATTTACAATAATGGTCGAACATTTCAATGATTGAGCTATTATGTTTTTCCTAAGAGGAGTTTAAATTGGAAAGAATTCATTCTACACTTAATAAATACTTTATGTTAGATTATTTGTTACCATATGTCACATCATTTCATTCACTTAATAAATACTTTATGTTAGAAATAATAAATGGAATAATCGAGGTACATACTACTGTATTTACATTTACTGCTCTTCCAGAGTGTATCAATAGTCAGCTACCTACATTCATAATAATGTAATGATAATCCAATATAGTGATACTGATTATAATTGCTGATTGTTCAATTTTACTATTTTATAAAATTCAAATCACTTTTGTCACACAAAAGAAAATATTGGAGTGTTTTTTGTTATGATAAATAAACTGCGGATTTTTATACGTTTATAACAAATAAAAAAAAAAGAAAAAGTGTAAAAACCTGTGCAGAGGTTTTAAAACATAAAATTTACTAAAAATGAATTACTAAATTTACAAAATAATTACACTGTCACTCAACCATTAATTCTTTATTAGTGTCTATAAAAATTTAAATTTGTATAAACATAGGCAGTTTACTAATTAAATATCAATATTTTGGAAAAGAATTCGTTAGATTTAAAGTGATGAAATCGACAGATTCGACAGCTCCTGATTTCTTTTTTAAAGGATTTCTAATTAGAGAAGTCTACGTTAATAATGTAACAAAAATTAAGTAATTTAGTGATTCGGTAATTTAATAATTTAAATATCTTTAAAAATGTTGTGCAAAATACTCTCCACGGAGTTTAAATATATTGCAAAAGAGATGACATTTAGACACCATTATTTTTCGTGTCTTCTGGGATTTAAGGCCTCGGTCACACGAGCGACAAATTGACGTCCGTTGCGACGGATGTTCCTTTTGACGGAGATTGAAGTTGCGGTCACACGAGCGTTTGTTTTGTCGTCCGTACAAAGAGTAGATATAACAAGAAGCGACACAAATGTCGCAATTTTTATTTATACTATTTTAAAAATGCAAAAAAGAAGACGCAAGGAGAGAAGATATTGGGTGCATCCTATAAATAACACAAGGTTATTACAAGGCGCATCTTACACGCTTTATAGTCAACTTCGAAGTAATGATAAGAAGTTCTTTAATTATTTTCATATGTCAATTACCATGGCAAAATGACAAAGTTTAATTAATTTGTGTTCATTATATATATTTATTTATTGTATTGTATTTATTTGCATGTATTTGTTTATTGTATTGTATGTATGTTTGTTGCATGATTTGTTGACTTGCAACATTTACGTACCAGTAATTTTTTCCTCCGTTTCAGTTTTCTCTTGAAAATATTGATTGACTGTAGCTGCTACACTTAACCAAACATCGTTCTTTTTAAATTTATCCTTGTAATCCGAATTTGAAATATCCCATAAAATGGAGTGTTTTTCTACCTCAGATGTTAAAATTTCGATGTCCATTATAAATGAAATTTAATAAAACGGACGACAAATCGACGGTCGTGTGACCAGTGACCAGCCTCATACAAATTTCTGACGTTTGAAATGACTGCTAAATAGTAAGTTATAAAAACAAATATTAAGAACATCTTTCTGGTTGATTTTTATATGCATTACGATGATAAAAAATATAATAAACCTATTAGAAATAAATACCTCTTTGCTAGACCAGCTTTTTACTTATTAATACATTAATACTGTGAATTCATCATTAACAAATAACGATATATCAATAATAATATTTTTTACTGATCTTTTTGGAAAGCATGTTGTTAAAAACTATTCATTATTAGAATCCAAGAATTTCCAGAATATCTAATACTTTTGCGACTGACTTCGTATAATTTCCACTATTCGCGTTCACCATAATGAAAAAGTTCCTACACCAATAATAAAAAAATTTTCTTCCATCTGGAAATCGAATATCTCCAACCTAAATACTTTTAGACGCCCCAATTAAAACATCCTATTGTATAATTAAAACTACACTAACGAAATTCCTAATAAAAAACCGACTGAACAGTGACATAAAAGGTGTCATAAAACCACTTTAAAGAAAAACCGCTATAACTTACACCTATAATAAAGCCAAGATTTTCTACAAATAAAATTTAATCACCACGAAAAAAAAAATCTGAAAAATTCCATCCTAATTATCAAACATACATAATTCAAACCCTTTAAAACTCTAGATTTTATCTACGACACAGATGAAAGCTCGCGAATCGAAACAAAAGAAAATCGTAATATGGTCGAAAACTATAATTCAATCTCCACGGTTAGCCCCGGCGCGGCAATAAATATTCTCGCTTGGCGAAAGTCGCGCGTAAGTAAATCAACATTATTCGACGAAGCGTGTACACGTGGTCGCCGCGGAAATTATCACCTCGATGACCTTCGTCGCGTCTAGGACGCCGCGTCGACCTTCCGAAACCACCGTTTCATTCCGCATTCCAAACGCAGAATACCTAACGATCCGTTCCGAAAAAAAAAAAATCTAATACCCGATCTTCCAACCGAAGACAAATCGCACCTCGATAAATGATCTCGAGCGATTTCCGAGTCGAAAGCCAATTCGAATTGAAGCCAAATGAATCCGAACTCGATGCGTTCAACGTTTCCGCGTTCCAATTAAAAGTTAGAGCCCCGGCTCTCAAATAGGAAATTCACGGCAGAGGCGGATTCGCGGAACTTGGAATTGAAAAATATAGCTCGAAGATACACACCCTCGCCGCCGCAATCATTTTTACAATGCCAGTAACCGCTGCAATGTTCGCGTCGCGAACGCCTCGCGAAAGTAAAGAAAAAAAAGAAAAGAACCGGAGAAAAACAAAAAACGGTCTTAAACCGAGGGGTCGCAAACTAGTTGCAAACATTCTCCATAAATTCGCATTTGCGACGCAACGTTTTGCAATTTCAAATCGCGGTGAGACAGGGGTTAACAATAAATTGCGCGTCGGAAGGTGGCGAACGACTAAGACGTCTCTCAAGCCCCGTGGACGTTTATACGTCCCGCGAACCGAAGGGGAAGAGTAAAACCGTTTCGCGATAGATAAGGCGGAGATAGTGGCGGTGAGCCCCCGATTATGGAAGTAGTAACAGATTACACATTCCAAGAGAGTTTGTTGGACGATGGGGACGATAAGATCGCCGCGATTCTGCAGCAGAATCGTCGACGGTTTAACTACGCGGGGGAGTTGTGGCAAAAATGCTCTCTCGTAGGGTCTCGAAACTACGTGGCGCGAGAAGTTTCAGTCCCCTTGAGATGAAATTCAGTGGTACCCAGTGATATAAGTAGAATTTATGTCAGACGGTGTCTTATGTCGCCGGGAACGAATTCGATGCATAATTTAATGCGACGGGGGAGCTGGATCTTCATTGGGGAACAGATATTGAACGAAATATCTAATAAATGAAAACGCTTGAAACTTTAATCGTAGCTGAACGATGACGCGAAATGGCTGGGACTTCGTTAGCCGGAAGGTCTTTTTCATTAGTTTGATGGCTTGAAGGTTTGAAATTTTAATGCATCTTGAAGTTCGACGTGCGGCAAAGTTATTCAGAATTTTATTTAATTAAATTTTTTTATTTATTTATTTAACGGTAATAGTTCCAATTTTTACACTATTATAAACACTCGGTAAAAGTATTTTTCTAGATTCCGTTGCATCGTGGGATACAGGGAAATGAGGAAGTGAATCGTTTAGCGATCGACGATAGCATCAGAAAATATTGTTCCAACAGTTCCACATTCTGATCTATTCGAGGCATTCCACGACAAGGCTGGATCAGAAACAAAAAAATACTATAAAACAGCTCAGCCCCACTAAAAGAAAGCAATACTCGTTACATTTGCTGTATCCTCTTTCTTTCTATATGCAATAAAGACGTTAATAATAATAATAATAATAATAATCTCTTTTCGTAGTTTTAAGAGATCTATCACACATGCTCTGCAGTCACTTTAATGTTTTTCCACAATTGTTTATTATGTACATTGCTTGTTACTTTTTTATACCAAAGGGTTCTTTTATCCGTTAATAAAATTTATATTATACAGGGTGTGTGTTTTATCAATGAACGCTTAAATATCTGCAAAAATATTGATGATACAAAAAAATAGTTACGACAAAACTGGTAGGGTTCGAAGGGGCACATATGATGCCTATATCAAATTGACCCTGTGATGACCTTGAAAAGCTGTATGAAGGTCATGGGTACATTTTTTAATGAAACGCTATATTCTTTATTTTATATTCATATAGTTGACATTAAAACGTTTACAAAACACTCTACACATGCATTTTACGTTAACCAATCTGGATATATTAAATGAGGAATCTTATGTGTCGCCAGCATTAGCGTCATCCCATGTATGTACATCGCGGGGAGGTTATTCGGTTGGACTTTGTACATCATGGTGGCCCTAAAAATGGTACTTCGTTTAACGAAACGTATAAATCTGTGATGTAAATAAACTACCATTTTTAGTAGAAGTTTAAAGTACCATTTTTAGAGCCACCATGATGTACAAGATCCGACCGAACAACCTCCCCGCGGTGTACATGGGGTAACGCTAATGCCGGCGGCACATAAGATTCCTCATTTAATATCTCCAGATTGGTTTGCGTAAAATGCATGTGTAGAGTGTTTTATAAACGTTTTAATGTCAACTATATGAATATAAAATAAAAAATATAGCGTTCCATTAAAAAATGTACCCGTGACCTTCATATAGCTTTTCAAGGTCACCCCATGGTCAATTTGATATAGGCATCATAGGTGTCCCTTCGAACCCTACCAGTTTTGTTTTAACTATTTTTTTGTATCAGCAATATTTAAGCGTTCATAGATAAAACACACACTCTGTATATTATAATATTTTCAAAACTACTACAGTGAAAACCGACTCCATGGTACGACCACAATGAGCTCCACGTGAGCTATCGTTACGATTAATCGATTAATTGTAAGGGATTTCAAATGCTTAATACAAAAGAAATGAAGAATACAAAAAATAAATTAAAGATCGACAAGCACTGAAATCTTATCGTTCAATTAAACCAATTCTGCAATACAACTTTCTTACTTACATCCAAAAAATATACAAACGCTGTTAAAAAATTAAAATCTTATCCACAAACGAAACAATGAAAAAACTGTTTAATTACCCGTAAATACTAACTAGACAGCACTTTTACTAACGAAAAAAAGTAGGACGTCCCAGACAAGGGTGAATCGGAAATCGATGAAAAGGACATGAATTTCACGCTCGTCGGCCAATTTAAAGAATACTACTGCGAATAACGGTTCGCAAAAGAAAAGGCGATTAGGTGATACGGGCGCAAGGACAACTGGGGTCGCGATTTAAACCAGAAGACACCGAAAGGGAGGCCGACCGGTGGAAATGGTGCATCGAAGGCTGGCTTACGTGATCAGAATTAATCACGGTTATTTATTGGACGAATAAATTTTCCGTCGATCGGCGGACCCCGGCGCGGCGCGGCGCGCATCAGCCGTGCGGCATTTTGATGCAGCTGCGCCACGAAAAATGGCAGAGCGTCGCGCTGCGGGAGAAGCGATCGCAACGGGAAGGAAGCAACCGAGGAATAAATATTAATTTCATTGGAACCGGTAAACGTCGTCAACCCCCTCGAGACTCCTTTTCACGCGACGTCTCGTTAACATTCCGCGTGAATGACCCTGGCGTTAAATTCGTTTCGAATTCAAACTGTGAGTCGAAAAAGACGCGCGACTCCGAAGGAAGCCTCGCAATTAATGTGTCTGGGTTCGAAGCGTGTAACAGACTCATTAAATCTTCTATCGCAGACGGGGCAACTTCTGCGAGAGTATATCGTCGTGCGTAGCTTATTTCTGCAGGGGTAGCAGTTATTAAAATTTGTATTTGTTCGTAAATTAATAATTTAGAAAGAGGAGAACAAGTCGGCTTGATTGAAAAATCTTGAATATGTTTTGCAAGGTAGAATAACTTAAGGGGTCTTGCCTTTTAGGAATTTTTTCTTTTAGGAAAGGAATTTTTTTTTTTTTAAGTATAACACTTACAGAAAAAACAATTCGTGTATTTGAAGGCGCATGTCTTTACGAACTTTTTGTAATTTTTGTAACAAAAACTATATAAAAATAACAATAGTATAGTAATTTTACTAGAGATCCTCTTAATGCGCGATGACCACTCTTGCTCAGACTGGGGTCATCTAAAATCAAAAAACGAAAAAGATTTATTTTGTGTATGAAATTATCTAGTCCTTGAACGAAGGATTTCTTTTTGCGATACATAGTTTTTTTTTATTAAAAACAAATGAGTGATATTTTCATCGAAAATCGTAACATTCACTTCAAACGTCCGCCATTTAGTTCCAAATGAATATTTCGAAAAACCCTTCGTCCAAGGACTAGATAATTTCATACACAAAATAAATCTTTTTCGTTTTTTGATTTTAGATGACCCCAGTCTGAGCAAAAGTGGTCATCGCGCATTAAGAGGATCTCTGGTAAAATTACTATACGATTGCTATTTTTATATATTTTTTGTTACAAAAATTAAAAAAAGTTCGTAAAGACATGCGCCTTCAAATACACGAACTGTTTTCTCTATAAATGTTATACTTTTAGAAAAAAAAAAATCCTAAAAAACACGTTTTTTTCGGCCTCCTGACTAGACATGACCCCTTGAGATGATGGAGGGAGAAGTTAGAATCCAGTTAACATTCTAAGATTCGATTAAATGGAGTGATCAGCGCAAGTTGCAAAGTGTCTTCGAAATTTTTGTAAATAGATTTTCTTTAAATATGGGTTACAAGTTACAATATTTAGAAAATAAGACGTACTGTTATTCAAGTTTCAATTCATTATATGAATTCCTAAATTCCTAAAAATCCGTAGTTTAATCATCACTTAACATGAAAATTTGCCGCTTTATGACACATTTAAAACATAACTATCCAAAAAAAAACCACATTTCTATACAACAAATAAAATTAAATTTCCAACAACTTTTCAGCTCTGAAAATACAACTAAAATCACAATTTTCCTCTCAGTATAAGGATCGACCATACACAGACATACAGCTATCCAGTAAAATACAATAATTTTTCTGAACGTCAAATACGAAACGAACAACATTCAAAAACGCCAATGCCAATTTTCACCCGTCGCGAAACGTCACCTAAGGACACGCTAAATTGCACGAACTGTTTCGGATGAGTCCGGATATGACAGCATCCGTCCGAAAAACGCGTATTATCCCCGCTCGATGCGAACGGATTAAGAATGATGTATCCTCGAAGCGTCACGGTGAAATATTTTTTCCAGGGAAAATTCGAACCGCACGCAGGAAGATCGCGACGCATTACGACTCGCCCGTCCTGCCCCGTTTCCTATTGGCTTCGTCAAACGACAAACACGCGTCCGATAAAACGAGATTGAATGGAATTGGATCGCTCGCTCGGATCGACCAGATGAGTGATCCACGTCAATAAACGAAACCCCACGATTAACGAGCTGGTTCAATCTGCGTTGGATATGCGAACATTCGATCTGATTATTCGACCTTATGGAGATTCTATGAACTTCTGGGAATAATTGAGCAGCAGCTGCGATCTGGGATGAGGGATCAAAAATTTTTTCTTTCGATTCTGGTGGGCTGAATGATGATGATTGAATTAGTTTATACGGAGAACAGGTTAATCTGGATTTGAGTTTGACGTTACTAGTTGAGATTTTTATTTTTTTTTTTTCAAATTAGAGTGCTTCAATGAGGAAAGTATTACATTCTCCGTTATTTACAGTATCATAAATTAATTTCTTTATCCTTTCTTTCTCTTTACTCTTAGTTTTCGGTATTTTTTCAATTTTTCTAGGCTCTTTTTTGTTTTTTATTATTTATTCTTTACGATAATCTTTACATTTTTCTGAAGTTACTTAAATAATTTGTCACAGGCTTTTCATTCAAAAGAATGTACATCTCTACATGTATTTAAATCAACTATTTGTACATAAAATGTATAATTTTGAGATAAAGTTGTGAAAGCATAAAATCAGACTGTTTGTAAGTTTGCTAACTTACGTTTTCTTTTGTATCGTCAAACTTCAATAAATAAAAATTAATTACTTAATTATTGTAAAAGATTACTTAAAAAATTATTATTAATTTATTTCATGAACCGATCAAAAATTAGTTCCTTTACGGTATAAATTAGTTGAAACGATACAATATCCCTCTTTAACCTTCCACAGGCTAATATACTGATTCAATAATGCTTCTAAAAATTGCATGGGAAACGTGCAGAGCTGCAGCTGAAAGGTACAGGGACCGAGCGCGAAACGTCAAAAAGAATCGGTAAACGACTCTACATTTTAAACGACCATTGGGTTTTTTGGCCAACCCATAATAGATCAGTCGGATAACGCCTCGCAGCGGAAACTATCGAGTAGCCGACGGGAAATAATTCATTCGATTGGCGCGTGTATCGATCAAAGAAAAGAGCCCGGTTGAAAGTTGGTGAATTTCGCTTTACTCCCGAATTATCCGAAGATGAAAAGACATCAGCAAAAAGGAGAAAAAAGAAATAATAACAAAAGTACCCCGATAACTCCGGACCTTCCCGACTACCGAAGCACCTAACAAATGCATCCGCGAGGCAATCGCGCGTGGCGGAAAGAGCCCATAAATCGAGCCCGGATCCCCGTCACGCAGCCTGCATACGATTGGTTAAATTAGCGACGCGCTTGTGGAAGTGCAACGCGATACTTTCGATCGGATCGCGCATCGCGCCTCGGGAACAGTAAAACGTGCGCGTTGCCCTCTCTCGTCTCTTCTCTCTCGCGCGGAGTTACGTATCGCGCGAATCAATTTGCCCTCGCGCGAGATGCTCGCCGCGCGTATGACGCACGGTACTTTTCCAGTTCTCCATCGTTACTATCGCGCTCTCCATTAGCATGCATCAGCATTATTACTTTAGCCCCGGCATTATCCGCGGCGGCGTTACCAGCGCAACGGGCATACAGACCAAAATACGGTAAAGCAGTGGACGAAAGAACGGATCTAAATTATAGCGAATGGATGCGCGCCGACGCCCGCTTTTGATGATCAACGCGGATATCATGGAACAGAGATACCTTCGCCCTCCACCGCCGCTACGTCCGTTTCGCCGTTAACTGTATCCTTTTGGCGATCGACAGCGAATTCGAATACTGTTGAACTTCGATTCTTCGTTTTCATTATCCGGAGTTTTAAGGAACGGAATTATACATAACGAGTCAAAAACTTGATTTTTTTTCTTTGATTAGTAGTGATGCGCTTGACTAACATAATCCTAAAGCTTTAAGCCAGAATTCCGAAACGCCAGAATGTTTATGGAACTACAGATGAAGAAGCTGCTGCGCGTCAACTGCGAATTCGTAATTTATTATAACATAAGTTGGGGCGTTAAAGTTTTTAAAATATTTAGAATTGTCGTAAGTGCTTAAAATCCGCGGTCTTGTAATGAAACAAATTTTTTATAGAACTTTGAATAATATACAGGGTGCGCCGAAAGTATGGAAACGGTCAAATATTTCGAAAACGGAACATTTTCGAGGAAAATGTTTTAGAGCAATGTTTTAGGGTTTCAAAAATTATATTGAGCGATCGTATCCGTTTGACCTTCAGAGGAGCGGTCAAGGTCAAGTCAAGGTCAACATGATTTTTTAAATGGAACACCCCATTTTTGATCATGCAGTGTTAAAGCTGACGATGAGACATTTTCAAAACACTAGCTGATGATCTATTTCTGTTGAGAATTGCCTGAGTTCTGAGCGTTGAGAATGAAGAAATAGACTCTCACTTGTGTACAATGATCATTCCAGTGTTTGCCACATGACTCGGCCGAAATCACATCTCAAAGATGTTACTGCACATGTGCTAGAAATACCATCGAAATCCGATTTTACTACTACTATCCAATGACATTAATTCTAATATAAAACGACATAATACTAACAATAACCCTGACGGTCTCGATACATTTAAAGGTCAGTACTCTAGCAATTTTCAAGAGAAATGGGTCATCAGCTAGTGTTTTGAAAAGGTCTCATCGTCAGCTTTAAAACTGCATGATCAAAAATGGGGTATTCCATTAAAAAAAATCATGTTGACCTTGACGTAACCTTGACCGTTCCTCTGAAGGTCAAACGGATACGACCGTTCAATAGAATTCTTAAAACCCTAAAACATTGCTCTGAAACATTTTTCTCGAAAATGTTCCGTTTTCGAAATATTTGACCATTTCCATACTTTTGGCGCACCCTGTATATAAAGTACCGTAGGCTTCATAACTACATATTCTTTTAATAGATTTCTGGTAAAAAATTCGCAAAAATTAGTTCATTTTTTAATTTATCTATTAGATTTTAAGTTTCCAAAGTGCCTTCTATCTCTCCTTAACCCCACAAAGACTTTCAAAAAATATAAAAATACCAGTAAAAGATGCCTTTCGTCACTCACAAATAATCGACTGCGAATCATCATTTTCAAAAAGCCCTAAAAAAGAGGGCCAGAGAAAAAAAAAGGATGCGCGTTTCTCCCCGCAGTGCAATCCGTTTTGTTGAATTTTTTCCAGAGGCACATTGATTACTTTGACAGGTAAATAGCCCTCGTGGCGCCACCCGGCCGATCGACCCATAATTATTGCTGAAGGCTATCTAGGAGAGAGAGAGAGAGAGAGAGAGAGAGAGGGGGGGGATCCTAGAATATTGCGCAACATGGGTCGAGGCATCGGAACATAGCCGAGTAAATAAGGCGTTCCCTCGACTGCGAATCCGTGTCCCGTTCAACGGGGGAAACCCCGTCGCTATTTTATTTCTCCTTCCATTATTGGTGCGAGCAAATGCGCCGCCACGCTCTCGACGGTAGTGTACAGTGTTTCGCGTCGGATAAAATTGATTGCTTCCTGACGCGACTCCGTGTATCGGAGTGCCGAGTGCTTCCTCGAGACGGTTGCTGGAGAAATGTTAGCTAGTTACCGCGTTAGCTATCAACCTTTACCGTGACAAAGTCGTAATTACGGTCAATGTAAAGAATTACACTGTTTGCGCGAACTATCTATAACTGTTCTGCTGGATAATTTAAGGATTTGCTAATTGTCTATCTATGGAGGATTAATTACCTCGTTCCATTCTATTACATACACTGTCGATTCATGAATTTATGGCTGTAAGAAAAAATTATGCAAGTCACATTTAAAAAAAGATTGAATTTATGCTTGAAGTCTAGAAAGCAGAATTTATATTATCATCACAGAAAATATCAAGAAATACGCTCACTTCCCACTCCTAGTTCTTTCGAAACTGCCTGTAACAAAATCCGGATTCATTTTGCCTAATCTCCCTTTCTCCTTCTGTTCTAGTTCAGCCCTGAGTTCTCTATCGGTGTCGTTATCGTCGTTATCGTTATTACCATGTATCATCGTACTATGCTCAATTTGTTATTTTAGTTTTAGTTTTAGTTTAGATTAAAGTTTCATTTGATGTTCATTCCTTTCTTTCTGGGTTAGGTTGCAAAACAGTCCATGACTGAACCTCGCTTTTGTCGAAGACAAATAAAGTGGCAATAAAGACGTTATAAATAAAATAAATAAATAAAGCTATTAAACGAATTTTTACTGTAACCATGAACTACTAATCTTAAATTAGCATTACTCCGTCACTAATTATTTTATTCATAGATATTCCTTTTTCATCAAGCCGGAAATAATTAAAAAATTAAATTTTTACAAGCACAAATAATGAATTAAACCGGAAATAACAGTCAGATTATTTCCTAAATATTGTACATGATACCGTTATTCAATTTTAAAAAAACAATAAGTATATTTTTGATATTTTATATATTTTTATATCTGTCAATAACCTTATAAATTTTTCTACGTTCGGATTTATTATAAATGCATACGAATCCGCAGTCTAATGATAATATATCTTTCAACGTGCCACAGAATTTTAATAATTCTTTTATGAATGCCATAGGATGAAAAATGTTGATAATCGCTGCTCTGTATTTCACAAAAATTTAAGTAAATCGACTAATAAGTCCAAAAAAATCCTTCACCCCGAATTTCATCCGCCAGATCGGCGCCGGCCTACCGTGGCGTTCAACGAGATTCAAAAATTATTCGCGAAGCACCGTGGGACAGCGGGAATTAGTATTACGAGATTTATCGGCGCTTTAACAATTTAATATGTAGGAATTTCCGTGGAGGATCCATCGATCCGCGATATATCCCCACCTCCACGGTTCCTTGGCTAATTTATTTCCCGCGCGAAAATCAAATTCAGCGGCGCTCCTCTCCTCCCTCGTCATCGTGTAAATTGTTTTACGATCGCGTCGGTTGTATTTCATCGCCGTTCCACTTCCCATCAACAACGTGTGATAGTTCGACGAGGGCTACTGTTAGGGGAAACCAGGTCTGGTAGGCTAATTTTTCAGTCTTTGATTTTTAATCAATTATGTGAGTGAAATATCATTATAACGATTATTATATTTAGCAAGACATCTGCTTCACTATCAGATTAAATGATTACTAGACTGCGCAAGTTTATGCATTTTTGGCCATTTTCATTATGTGAAAACCTGTAAGAATGTGCATAGATACAAAACTAGAGGAATCATCAAAAGTAAAACACATTTTATAATGTTTAGAAGGTATGACATACTTTTAATCGAAGTTTAGTCCCTTTTTGTGGGTGAAAAACGGAGAAATCTGGGATGGGACACAATGTCACACACGTTATTATACAGGGTGTAACAAAAAAGTTGCAGTTCCTTGAAACAGGTGATTCCTGGGGTGATGTTAAACAACTTTTTCCTTAGCGAAAATGTTAGGTGAGGCTTTGTTAACGAGTTATTAACGAAAAACACCGACCAATCGGGGAGCGAGTACAGTGGATTAATGATGACGCGGACGATGGCGGACCAATACTACTCACAGCTGGAGCCCGCGCTGAAATTCATCCACAGTATGTCGCTCTTCTATTGGTCAGTGTTTTTCATTAATAACTCGTTAACAAAGCCCTACTTAACATTTTCGCTAAGGAAAAAGTTGTTCAAAATCACTTCAGGAATTATCCCTTTTAAGGAACTGCAACATTTTTGTTACACCCTGTATAATGCTTATTATATTTAATATCTTAGTAAGCAAATACAAAACAAAAGGTTCGTCTATCGATCGGAACATCGATTTGCGTAACACACCATTGTAATGCGCACAATTTTTCGCACGCGTCGCAGCATGGCGACAAACATAAAAATGTCCATTGTTACCAATCAAAGAAAAATAAAAAACAATATACTCTCACACTTTTCGTGTCTGCGAAAATTTGAATTTGCATAAAGATTCGCAATGTAATAATTACAGTTGATCTAATGTGATAGTGATTGAAGTATTTTTGAAAAGCCTTCCATGCTAATCGACTAACCCCATAGCCTGGATTGGTAGATTTCTGCTATAGGTACGAAAAGTTAAGTAAATGTTATTAACAACTTATCTGTGGTAATAAAACCACATAATGCCGAAAAAGTTGTATCACAAAATATTAACCGTAGGTAAGCATATTGTCTACGATTTATAAACATACCGAATCGAAGCTTAATTTTTCATTGTTGTACGTTATCAAACAATTTAAACAAATTCTACGATACTTATCAAGGCCTCTATTACATTAAATGTATGATAAATATAAATACGCAATTTTCAAAACTGTTTAGATGTATTAAAATATATAAAATACCAGAAATATATCCAATACACGTATTAACAACAATAAGTCACACTCACTGTCAATCAGGCTTTAATTTTTAGTTGTATCCTTAATACCCCTAATGAAACCCGAATCGATCTCCGGCTTCCGCGAATAAATCACATTAAACGGGGAACGGCTTAGCCGTCGCTGAAAATCACGCGCGGCGATTACGCGCCGCAGGATTTATCTTGGCTATCGGTATTTACATTTAATAAGGAAATTTAGTAGCTCCCAGCGTCGACGAGGCTTTAATGGAATACGGCGAACGAGTGGAAGGAACGAGTTTTTCTAAATTACACGCAGAGAGAGAGAGAGAGAGACCGAGAAAAAGAGCAGGGTGGTGAAATTAATGTGACATCGCGGAAATATATCGCGAATAATTACGCTACGAATACGCCGTTGCCTTCTGCCATTTGACGCGTCGGCTAATGCCTGCCGCATCGTATATTAATTTGCTCATGCATAATATAAAACAGTATATATTTCGCCGCGCCCCACAGCCAACCTTCGCGATCAATTATCATTAAGAGGGGGTTCGTCGTTAATAATCGAAAACGAATGAAGGAAACACGAAGACCGTCGGACACTGCGTGTTCTCCCTTCGCGGTAAACTTGTGTCGCCTCGGTCTTGGATACTTACGACGTGTCCAACGCTACGTTTCCGGCGACAGCCGCTTTCCGGCGTCACGAATGCGTGCCTCCCTGTCGCAAACTTCGCCTTCCCCGTGAACGACGTTAATGTGCCTCGGGCCAGGGGGACGTCTAATGGGGACGATGAACGCGCAGAAATCGAACTTCGGCAAACTGTCCTTCGCGTCGCTCTCCGTCGTTGTCGATACTCATCGTTCGTCCACCTTTCGTTTTGCATTCGCCCGGAGAGAGAGGCAGTTGCCGAGTTCTTGGCCGACTCGCCGCGCCGCGCGGCCGAAGGGACTTGTCGCTTTGATTAGCATGCTTAGGTTACGGGGATCGTGGATAATATTTTCCGAGGAAGCTGCGAATTGCGTTACCGGAAGGGATAGTGAAAAGACAAAGAGAGATAAACGAGATTCTTTCTTAAATTGAAATCAACGTGTAGTTATTGGAGTTGCTACTTTGAGAAATATTTGTCTGGTATTTATTCTGGGTGTGCTATGGTTATACTGTTTACTCTTACTGTACTATTTATTTATACTACTTGCAGGTTATAGACCCAAAAAAATATACAGAATATCAGACTATATACGTTTTAGAATATTTAGAAAGTAAGATATACATATTTGTTCCAACTTCTCTTCTCTTCTCAGTTTAATATATTTTATTTTATTAACAATAATTTAGATCTCACTGGCTTCATAAATTAATTAGTGTATAACAAGAGCATTTAAAAATTAATTTTTTCTTGCAAGTCGAAAACAGGGCAATTTTCATTTTTATAAAATATTTCTTAACTCGTGCTTCACAGAAATATATTTTTTATGTTTTTAAATTAGTATTATAAACATGCAAATTGATGTGGAATTTACTACAGAAATACTTCTGAACTCCAAAGCAGTTTAAAAAATGTAAACATAAAATGATTGTATTCTATAAGAGTCTAGATGTAAAGCGAACGAAAATTGTTAATTTATAACCGGTGATTATAAAATGGCAACCTCATAAAGAAAGAACTCCATTTTGTCCTTTTTTCTATTAGCTTTTTATAATTTAGAGGTAAAATATTACTGCATTACTCTGCGGAAAATTAAAATTGAAATTTACTTTTTTTTTATAATTTTTAGTATTTAGTCTTAAGATTCACAAAATTACTAGGTTGTATAGAAAATTCCTAATGTTTCAAAATTTATATTTTCTAAACTCTAAACAGTAAATTTCTTAAAAAGAAAAATCGTGAAATAGCCTTATAAATATCAAAGGCAAATTAAACAATGTTCGTCAATCAGTTCTTGTCATTGCGGAGCAGAGTTCCAAGACTTAAACCACATTATATGGCAATGTACAGAACACGAACCCAAGCATGTAACAATGTTACAATCCCTATACCAATTAAAACACAACCCACCATACAATGTAAATGTATTTCTAAGCGAACCAAACATTCCAGCGTTAAAAATTATTTATAGCTTTTTAAAGAATTGTAACATTAAAATATAAGTAAACGTAGAATGCCAGTGCTATTACATTGTATGCTATATATTATATATTACGGCAAATAAATAAATAAATAAAATAAACAATGCTCGTCAATTTCATGATTCTTGTCCCAAAAAGACTTCATTTTCGAAACAGCAGAAATTCCAGAATGCTACAAACATTCCGGACAACCCAATACATTCTCTATTCACAAAGCTTCAAACTTAAAAATAAAGAATCTCACAAAGTAAAATGGACCCTGAATCCCGAATCTATGAGCAATCCCCTCGCGCCCCAATTTCTTCAATTTATACTATTTTGAGCTATCTGGAACAATCCGAATCGAAACTGGACGGAAAAGAATGGCGGAGAATTATAAAGCCATAAATCCCGCTGACAGGAGCGTGAAAGAGGGACGAATTCACTAATCCGACAAAAGCGTTCTTCGGCTCGTCGAATCCGAGTTCTTCTATTTTTTACACGCTCCTTTTGTCGCGCGATCATCGTCCCTTTCTTCGCCGATGGCCGAACGCTGGCGAGTCGAAAATTTATTTCCATTATAAATATCGATGATTAATCGCGGCACCCCCGAATAACAGCCTCTGCGTTCGAGTGCCGCGAAACCGTGTCTATCTCCCTGGGAAGGAGACAAATGGTATCGCGGATTACCAACCGGGGTTCCGGCTCAAGGACACAAAAATGTCGCAACCGTAACCGAGGCAGCAAAAAAACTACTCAACTTTTTCGAAAATTTATTCTGGGGATCGAGCTTAAAACAGTTTAAATATGTAAAGATGTATAAAAGTATCGAGAAACACCAAAACACAGTAGAACCTCGATTAACCTAATTATTTTTTGTATCTATTACCTTGGATCCCAATTATTCGTTGCACTAACAATAAAAGTACACAAAAATTTCGAGTAAAACTTGAACTCTGACTTAACCATGATATACTGAAAACACAAAAATTCTGCAGAACGGAAACGCTTCAGTTTCGATTTCAATATTAAGCTGGTTAATCAAAATTTTACTGTAACAACAATATCAGAAATGTAATACATGTTGCAATATTCAAAAAGTATGATGCTTAAAGGATGATAAAAATTCTATAAAACGATGCACTCTTTTTAGCAAAACAAAAACGACGAAGATTATCCATTTTTCAGCTTTGAAATAAGAAGACCATTTCGCTCCGATTCATTGACACTAATCCCTTCGCTCGCGTGAACCCGCGAAACTTCATACGCCTCCACAAATGATCGCGGCCGTCATCAGCGATCAAATCCGGTCGCCGCAAATTGTCAACGCGCACGATTTTCCGCCACGAAGCCGCAATCGGCCGCGCGCGACGGGCTATTAAAGGCTCGGAGACGGAGCAATTCGCCGCGAATACCGCGGCAGTACGTTTCCGCGCTCGCAATAAGTACATACAAGCATGATACAGCGGCGAAGAATCGTATTTCAGGGAACGGGGTAGATCCCCGGTGGCGAGGAGAAAAAGGAGGAAAAACCCCGCGGAAAACAAAACGCGGAGAAACGAGATCCTCTGCGGAAAAAAACGAACGCCCGGTTGGAAGGGCGGAAGGGAGGAGTGGAAAAAAAAACACGAATGAGAGGATGAACGAAAAACAGAAAGTGTATACGCGTATCCCTCGACTCGATGCCGATAAACGCGCGCCAGCATCCCCCTCGCTCTCGCACCCCCGAAGAGGAGAGCATTAATTTCGTTTTCTACTCGTTGAACGTTCGGACTCCCTAACGAACGAGCCGCTTTTTTCGACGTCCGCGGACGCGTGGTCTTTCACATACCACTTGCCGCGAAAAGCTTCTGTTTAATGCCGTGTCCGTGTTCCTTCTCGCGGAGGAGAACAAAAATGCGGCGCGGAGACGACGACGAAAGAGGGCGACGAGGGCGTCGCTGAAGCGACGAAGACGCGCCGCGGGACAAGTGGGAATAAAAGGATCGCAATTAACGAGCACGAGTCTGCGGCCGCGCCGCGACGCGCCGCAACGCGACGAATCTATGCGCGGCCGAGCAACTCCCGTTGAAAAGGGGATTGGGGGCGAAACGGCCGTTCAACCGTCGCGGAAACGAGGGACAGGGGATGCGACGTTCGACCAACGATACCTGTTGTAACGTCGCGACGCAACATTGCGTCGTGTTCACACTGTTTTGCTTCTGGTTACTTATGGGCACTATCGACTAATTCGATAGTAAGTGACTACTATTTTCAATCGACTGATTTTCTAAACTACCGACTGAATTTATGGGATTGTAAGGCAGATGAAGCTATTAATTGAATTTGGAGTTGGATTGTCAAATAGATTCAATCATGATATTTAAGGTGAATGTCCCAATTTCTGCTCCTTTAAGCGTTCACTCGTTATGAAAAGGATATAAAAAATTTGTTTGCAATAAAAATTTGCAAAGTATTTGATTAATACCCTCGATAATGAATCAATTAATTAAAAAATATTTTAAAAAGATGTTATATGACGTTTAATTATTAATGATGGCTAATTCAATGTAGTACTCTAAATGTCCGCATTTCTCTTCACAACAAACAACTCACAAAAAATCCAGTAAAAATCCAGAGTAAAATACAGTAAACGTTTTTAGTATTAAATGCGATTTATTTCTACACACACTACACTCGGTCCAATTATCGAATCACAATGAAATTGCTGTTCTTTAGTCTAAGCTCTAAGAATACGATCAGAACGAGTAAGTTCTTTGTTCTAACATTTTTTTTCGTTGCTTACGTAGCACTTTCTTTCTAACAAACCTGTGCATCACTCGCATGAATGATCAAAGAACTTCTAATTATTTTTTTACAGTTATGGTACAAACGTAACATTTATAATAATAACAAAACTACGAAGTGATTAGAAATCGGGACATGAGCAGAAATTGAGACATTTACCTTACTATGGTTTTATTATTTCACTATTTACTTAATTATCGTTATCAATGTAATTCATTTATTAGTAGGAGCAATCGAATAATTCATTCACTATAAGCATATGTATATTCAACTGTTCTGTTACTATACTTCCCTAACCTATAGTCAATCATTAGTATATTAATAAAACTGTTTTATTTTATCAATGCACAGTACGATGCATTAACAATTTTTATATCAACTTTGACCAAAGTTCAACAAATTTAAACACAACACAAAATATTCAATTTACTGAGAATGAGTTATAAACTGAAGTTTCCCAAATTTAAAACTACTGCAAAAAATAGTTCAAACTAATACAAAATTTCTCAAAATTTAAATTTATTTTCCAGTGAATTTTGTCTGAAGTTTCACAACTTTAAAACTGACATAAAATTTGAAGTTTCTCAAAGTTTCAAACTAATTGAAAACTGAACTTTTTCTTCGTAAACTATATAAAATATATAGCATTCCATATAAAAATTGAAGGTTACCTTCATTTTTTTTTTTAAATAGTACAAATACAATACATTGACCACTATGTTGCTTGCAAAAAGCAGTACTTCGTCCGCTTTTATTTTTTTCCACTACTTCTCAAACACAAAAAGAAAAAAAATGCTGCCTATTAATACACTAATATTCGACTACAGACGAAAGAAAATAAAAAGTATGATTTTAGACGCCTCAATAAAACAAAAAAAAAGAAAGAAAATACTATTATAAAATCTGCCCTTGATAATTGTGAGCATCTAAAAATTTAGCCACTAAGGTAAGAAAACAATCACATTACGAATCTGATTCCAAATTGGAAAACATTCAGCAATACAAGCCAGATGTTTAATTCGTCACACTTGTGGTGTTCGATTGCATGTATTCTTTTTCACGTAAACTCGCACGCAGTCTGAACGCAGCATTACCCTCGCAACGCGTTCCCCGATCCTCGCGTTTTCCTCTCGACGCGTCTGCACGCTTCAGAGTCTGCAGAGGCGCGTCAGAGACTGCACACGCCGCCGATAGCCCTGCGGCTGCAATTTATTATCCGCGAGATGAAGCAACCCCGTAGCTGTTCCCCGCGATTGCGACCACCCTCCTCGGCGAGATCCAGCGTCGGCGCGGCGGGGTCGAGAGTCGAGACGCGTGTGAATAAAAGGAACGCGGGAACAGCCGGTTTCTTTTTTGCTAATTACTGAGTTTACTCGATATGAGCTTGGGGTTTGGGGAAAGCGTCAAGGTTGCAAAGTGCGGAAGTTGTTTGGTGTGTGAGAGTTTGTGGTGGCATGGAGTGGTTGAGTGGTTCGCTTGGGGAAGTTCGGTGGCTTTTGTCGCGCGAAAAATGTGAGCTTTCTGAAGAGTATTTTTAGTAGCCGATGGCATGTTGAAAGGAATTTATATTTGCACTATATTTTAACCGTCTCTGCGTTATGATGCTTCGTAAAAGTGCTCGTTACGATTCCCAATGTTCCTTTTATAGATTCCATGATAATAAAAAGTGTTGGATATCTAATGCATTGCAATGTTCAATGTCTACAGCAACTGCGTATCAATACAGGCAAATCCCGTGTAACACGGTATTTTACTACACGGTTTCACTTTAACATGGTTCAAGTATTGGAATATTAGAAATAATTAAATTGCAAAAAAGTACGAGGTTCATGATTAACGCTAAAATATGCAAAACATCAAAGATGTAATAAAAATTAAGGTGTCTAGAATATAAAACGCATTGTTATTCAATTTCCGATTCTCCATTTGTGTCTTTGATAATTTGATTTTACATACAAAATCCGCAGTTCAGTAGTAATTTTGATAAATTGTTTCAATATACATATTTCTCTTACGAGGGGAACACCCCAAGTGTAACGCTCATATTTTAATGAGCTTTTGCTAGTTTGTAGAACTCATCAAGCCGAAAACGCCAATACCCCGTTTGGGTGCAAATGGTCAATAGTTTATAAGATATTAATAATTAAAGTCTCACAGTATCTCTTAAATTGATAAGTAGAATACGCTTGGTCGTCAGCCGTTTTAGCGCAGTCGGTTAAAGCTCAGTTTTAGAATATATTTTACCGCGAGTGCACGAATTCAAATCCCCACTGGGTGGATTTTTTTTTTTCATTACATCTTTGCGTTTCTTACATGTTCAACATACCAATTTTCGCACAATATTTACACTAACTTCTATACACTGGTTTTACTGGTATCTTACAATTGATTACACTAATTTCTTTAAAACTAGTCATACTAGCTTGTTTAAAATTAATAATAAGAATTGTTTGCAGTAGTTAAGCTAAGCTTTTACAGCTGACGACCGGCTGACGACCGAGCGTATTCTACTTATCAACTTAAGCGTCACTATGAGATTTTAATTATTAATATCTTATAAACTATTGGCCATTTGCACCCAAAAGGGGTATTGGCGTTCTCGGCTTGATGAGATCTACAAACTAGCAAAAACTCATTAAAATATGAGCGTTACACTTGGGGTGTTCCCCTCGTTAGTTACAAAATTAAATTTTCATCTCAAAAAGTGATCCTCTCTAACCCTACTAATTCATAAGTACCGCAACAAATCAGTCTCACGCTCAAGAAACTCCCATTTTGAAACCTTTTACGATACATTCGAGTCCACTACATCCCATAACCACCGCCGTCAAAATAATTATCCCCCCGCGCACACATCGAATCTAAAACCCTCTTCTCCTTAAAAATATGATCCCGGCGGAATACAAAAATATGTAAATACCCCGCATAAAATGTAAATTCGAGGCAGCTCGACATCGGTGGAAAGAAGACCTTCGAGTTCGAAATGGGAAAAAAACGCTTCGGTCAGCCGGCGGAATCAAAAATGTAAAAACTGTCAGGCAGCGATATTGCTGAACGCATCAACGTTCACCGGTCGATCGTAGGCAAACAGGAATAAACAAAAACACGGTCGGACGTATCAATTGACGGGGGAACGGGTGGACTGGGCTCTCGTTTCAAGAGAGGGATAGAGAAAAAAAAAAGGGAAACATCCTCGAAAACGGAAAAGCCGTCGAAACGTCAGTTTACCGCGGACCATTACTTAAATTGAATAGCCGCGCGGGTGGACGCGCGCAAGCGCCCCCGCGGTGCATCGGTGCATCGGTGCATTAATATGAATCCTAGGGATGCAGGCACGCCCGTTTCGATTCGAGCATTTAACCGAAACGCGGAAGCGTCGGTCCGGAGAAAGGCGCGCCGTCTGGAAAAATGAGTTCATCGACACTGACGAACGATAGCTTTTAATCTCGCGTTGTACCCGTGGTCGTATTTTTTTTTCTGCCCAGTCTCGATGTAATATCCGTTGTAAATGCACTCGGGGGAGAATGCTACTCGATGCGAGGCGCCAGCCGCGTATCCTAGGTACACGCGTTCCTGTTATTTAGTATCCGCAGGGCATGGAGCCGTCGCCGGGAGCCCCCAACGGTGCAGTCCGACCGAGAAAACTTTTCGACCGTGATCCTAAATCCTGAATTCCGGGACCCTGACGACCGAAAGATTTTCCTTCTTCCAGGAGCTGGAAGACGGTACGACTTGGGTTAGATACGACTTTGTTTCTTTGAAATGGTGAGCAGAGGGTGAAAATCTCGTGTCGTGTTTTTGTGCGATGGAAAATAGCGAATGATTTAGTTCTTATTTATTTATTTATTTTGAAAAAGTACGGGCATGCGCTTGCTCAATTTACAAAAAAAATCGGCCAAGGCATGACAGAGAATAAAAACTAACAACTAGAGTAGACCCTTAACATGAGATAGAAAAATACAAGAAAACACGCTATCGCATTATAAAAAGCACGGTAAGAATGGCAAGTTATAAATAAATCTAAGGATTTGATAGATCTTTTAAATGAATTTGCGAAGCCTGAATAAAAATCTACAACATTAGTATCAATATGATCAGCACAGATGCAGGCTCTGATAATAGGGTCACAGAACTTTAAATGATGATGAGTTGCGAGAAAATTGATTAAAGAGTGTTAGAATTTCTTCTTTGAGGGTTGAGAAAATAAAACACTTATATTACACACTGTGTATGAAATAATTATTTTCTCTTAAAACAATACACGCAGTATATCCGCGGACCAGTATAATTAGTAACGATTATAAAATGAGAAAAAATTAGAAAAAGAATGCTGGAAGCTAGACGATCTGCACTGGTTGCCTTATACTTTAGAACTGAACTTCGGTCGTCGCTTTCGGTCCCTGCCAGGACCCCCGCCCCTTCTACTGCTGTTAAGAAAATAAACAGCCCCTTTGCCCCAAGGCCTTGAAGTGGCAATCGTTGTATTCCAACAAAGAGGAAAGTATTTAATAATTAATACTGGTGTGTTTAAGTACCTTTTTGAGGAAGATGACACTAAAATAGTGATTCGATAAATGTCAACTTAAATTTCTGCATTGAACGGCAATCGGAGGAGAAGAAGACAATAAAATAACGATCCAATGCTTGAAACAGTTACACTCTTATTTAAAACGAGGTTTACATTGAACGTCGAATTGCGCTCCCGTATGAAGTTACATATGTACTCTTAATAAAAAATCTAAGCAGAAACCATTTCCTCCCAACAAACATGCCATCCATCCTCGAGCCACCCTTCCTCAAACGTCATCTCTAAACAAACATTTATCGAGACATTTATCCAACAAATGGGGAACTACTCCACCGCAACCAGATAGAGAAACTCTAAAAAGTCATCGCTTCGTTTCTATAAACAACATTATAAAAATACGGCGGCCTCGTTCGCGATAAGAAGGAGATAACGCTCCTCGAAGGAGAACAATAGAGGATAACAGAGGCACGAAGTGGTCACATAATTGGGGGCAGGGGGCAGCATAGTAACCGGAAGGCTTAGCGTGCAATAGCTGCCGGATACCTCTTTAATAGAATGGAGTCGGTCGGACGTATCTGTTGGTGTTGGTAGTTCGTAGCGAGTAGCGACCCATGTTCCTTCGCCGCGCCGCGCCGTGACAGGAAAACAGCGGAGAAAAGTTATTTTTCCGCGGCCTTTACTTTATACTCGGCGCGCCCCGGTGTACAGAATTCTCAGCAGACGGCGGGCGAGAAAACTTCAAACGAATGAACAGGAGAATGGAGCTGCGAATTCGATAAACGTATTCCTTCGGTTACATAGATCCCGTGAAAATGTTGTTCTTTAAGCACCGGCCGACACGTTCCTCTCGAAAAGGAGAGAAGGAAGAGAGAAAAGAAGAAAAGAAGAAAGGAAGGAAGGAAGGAGGGATGGGGGGAAAAGTGGGAAAAAATCGACGCCTCTGCTCCTCACGATGTTTTGTTTTCATCGATCCTTCCCGGTCCCTCGCGTTATCAGCAGGAATCTCGTTCGAAAGCTTCCGAAATGATCGTTCCGGTGTTTGGAAGAGGGTCGCAGGAGGGGAACAGGTACCCCGGCGCGCGTCCGTGTAGCTGTGTAGACTCGACCGAACTCCCATTATCCCTTAACTGATCGCGCACCCCGCAGACAGCCCGACGAAAACCATTCGAAGCGGCTACATAACGAGATTTGAAATATGCCTACGCGACACGCCGGACTGCGCCGTAATCCGACTCGTGTGTCCGAGAGTAAAAAGTCAGGGGGACGGCCAAGAGGAACGGATTAATTCCAGCGTCTACGAGGCTTGGATGAAGCGTTCGTTCCGTTGAATCGAGGATAAATAGAGGTTTCTTTGCGGGAAAGAGGCTTACGGAGTACTTGAATAGCGTAGGAACATGTAATACACACAGGGTGTCCTAGTGTGAGTGTAGGAAACGTAAGGTTCGTTGCAGACAAACGGCTAGCAGCAATTTGCCGCAATTCACGCGAAACGCCTGCTTCACCACGATCGTACCTCGTAAAAATTGCGATATATATATATTAAATATACAAACGAAAACAAAACGAAGATAAATTGCCGCTGCGGCGAACTCGCCTGTCTGCAACGGCCCTTAAGAAGTGATTCTGCTGCAATTTCAAACAACTTTTTGCAGCCACTGCTTAGTGTTAGCATAAACGTTAGCTGTCGCATTATCGTACATAAATTTAAATTTAGCTTATTGAAAACGACGCATGAGTGGTAGATGTGTCTTAAGAAGTTTTTGATACGACCGTCAATCCATACAAACATTAAAGAACACTGAAGTGTTGTTTCCAAATGTCGAAATATTGCAATTGAAATTTCGTTTAGCAAAACGGACAAAACTTCTTTAAGAAAAGGCTAATTGCTCTACAGTAATGACTAGAAGTCCAAATGGATCTATCTTTTGGTTATGCACTGTATCAAATACTTAACTCCTACGTTCCAAAGCCTCTTTCCACTAAAACTAACAAAAACAACAAAACCAACACTCGACATATCTGAATCCAATTCGAAGCCATCAAGCTGACGACAAGAACCCTTCTAATTTCCCACGAACTACATCAAGCCCCGATATCGACCGAGGAAGCAGATCGATTACATAGGAATCTCCCCATTCCTCCGTAATAACAATAATAACACCCTATCGCCGAGCAATTCTGCACCGCGAAAATACGCGTGTAACGATCTTCCCTTTTCCTCCATTGGACCACCTAAATCCTCAGCATCCGCGAATAATTCCCCTAAGTAGTTCTCGCAATTGTTGCCCAATTTTGTAACACGGTGTGTTCTCGTAAATTCCGCGACACCCATCCTCCTTTCGAATCCACGTACTCGAGGATATCCCCGCTTCTTTCGGATACTCCTGTTCACAGTGGTGCCCCCAGCGCGGCGCGGCGCGGCGGCGGCGACGGCGGCGACGGCGGCGGGGGCTCGTTTAATGCCAATCGGCGCTAATAAAAGGCAACCATTAGCCGGCGCCCGAGTATCTTCTAAACGATCATCTTCTTTCAGTGGATGAGCTTGGCGCGGCTTCTTAGCCGAAACGTGGGCTCCGCGGGGTTCGAGGGGGTCGGTGAAAAGGGGTTTTGCAGAGGGGGGAGACGGACGAACAGAGAACCGAATCCACTCCTGGAGCACTTTCCATCCCGCAGCTATACACTCTCCCGGCTCTGTGTTGCGGGGCCGAGGGAAGGATGGGGTCAAGGGGGGCAGAACCGGAGGGGTTGGGGGTGCATACAGTGCACCATCGATTGGTGGATGCAGTATAGCCATTGGATAACCGAGGCGGACGGTGGAAGGGAAACAGAGGAGAGGAGCCGAGAGGTTACTGTTCAGGGTTTGATCAACTGGTCTGCAGACCCTATTTCCTCTTACTATCAGGAGGAAATTGCCACTTCATCAGCTGGATAGCGCGAAAGATTAATGTCCGTCGCTCTCTTGTCATTTACACAGTCGGCCGACCGACAGCCCCGGCCGCGGGTTCTGATGAAACATCTGGGAGGAAAAAAGACCGTAGCCTAGCCCCCATAGAACCAATGGCCCCCCGTGGCAGTCCACGAGGTCTATAAGCTGTTCCATGAACGAGAGAAAGCGAATTAATCTGCGGGAAACGTTTTTCGCGATTGGCTGATTAAACGGTCGTCAATTCTTCGTTAATCGGTGTCCAGGGCATTTATGGATTTGGGCTTTGAGGGGTTTAGGGGAGTCCTGCCCGCATAGTGGTTCGAGTTTTGATCGGTTATTGCGGCAAAGTGTTTCCGCTAGAGAAGATCATTTTAAAGATATATGCGATTACTAGGCAGGTAATAGTGCATTATGAGAGATCCGTGAGTTACAAAAGAAATAGAAGGGACTTGATCTTATATCGAGTAAAAAATACCCGTCCTTAAATCGAAACGACGCTGTACTATCACCGAATTTCGTAAATGCACAATTTCTATCAATGTATACTTTGAAAATTAGACAATTTGTTATACAATTAGAATATACTATTTCTTCCCAATACCAATGAAAAATTATAAGAGAAAATTCCATTCCATAATAATAATATAAAAGTCTCTATTACACGGTGCACAAAGTATAGTTCTAAACAGAAATTGCTGTGCAAAGAGCTTCAACCATAAATTGCTGCTATTAAATCTGACCCCGATTAATAATTATTGCACGCAAATGTTGCTTCCACGCCTTTGAATATTTGAAAAGGAGTTCAAAACAAGCTCGAAATGGACATAAATGTACATTCGGCTACCCTACAACCTGTTAGCACTCGAATACGTTCCCAACAGTAGTTAGAGCACACCGAGGTAGTTTCTAATGCGACACCTTTAAAGGTACAGTAGCTAAATACGTTTTATAGGTAAATGTTCCTAAAACCCAAGTTATAAAGCTGTGATGGCACGATACTGCAGTTCAGGGGATATAGAATGCACGACTGTATTGAAAATAAAGACCCCTTTAATAATTACTGCAACGGATGCCTTGACACAGTCAAATTCCTGGTTCCTTGTTGGAAATAAAAAATGCCTGATTTGAAAATATTCTAATATGAAGATTGAAAGAAAATATGAGCTTTTATTATTCCATTTTTCGACTGTTTGCTTTCTTTAAATATTTTGAATGTCAGAAGGAAAATTTTTAACAATTTACAAATTTGATGAAACTGTAAACAATATTTGAACCTGAAATGTTTTGTCTTTAAATATTTTTTTACTAGAAATTAATTGTAAGCCTAGGTTTCCAAATTTAGGAACCAAATATCAGAAAGTTTGTATTTCTTTCTGTACATACAATGAAATTAACAAAAGAGAACAAATTTTCCTTTTGAGTTTCAAATGCGTCGATTCTATTGATTTTCAACTTTTCGGTCCGAAGTTAAATTTAAACTCGAAAAAATGAAATAAACCTTAAAGAATTTGCTACCTTGTAATTTTTCAATGATGCTATTTAAAATTGACTTGAGCGACATCAATTAAGTTCTTTTTAATAAATAAAAATATAGTTTAACACTTTAAATGTTAGTAAATTTGATACAAAAATTTTCACTTCTCTACAATCCATATAACATTCTCTCAAAGCACAAACCAATAAAATCCAACAAGAAAAAAAATAGTAACTCCATTGAATTCTTCATAATTTCAATTTTATTGTTCTCTTTCAACTCCAAATCAAAAACATATTGATCCATTGAATAGAAATTCTGCTTCCATCGAAACTGTTGAAAACTACAAAGGAAAAAGTGTGAAAAGTAACGGTACGATACCATCAGCCGCTTTTATCAATCAGACAAATTTATTGACAGTTGCCCGTCATTCGCCGATCGAAACGACACCCGCTGGCAATTCTGTTTAATCTTCCCGAATGATATTTACGTGCGCGAACATTGTTTCGATGGGAGGAAGAATTCACCCGATACACGGACCGAACAATTTCTCCGTGAACCGAGGGAAATTTAGGGAAGATCAGCAGGGAAAACATTGCGCAGCCGGATTTTCCGAAGGATTCGCAGGAAAACTTCGCTCCCCAGGGTTTATCGAGGCACGATGTTTACCAATAAATACGCGCGTCTCGTAATCAATGAAAATTCGACGAGAACAAAGCAAGCGGAGCGCCATGCCATCGCCCTCCGCCTATACTTTCGTGAAGGCGTGTCGATCGCGAAATTAATTTCAATTAACGCTCAGGCGGTCTTTGGGTCTTTTTTCACGCAATTGTACTTTTCGTACGTATGTTTTCGCGCAAGAAATGATCAACGACTCCGTGGAAAAGAAGGGCCGGAGCGCAGCCGTGACAAAAGCGAACTATCAATGGAAGGAGAACTGTCGCGAGAAGAACCGCTAAAGTAACCGGAACGAGCGTGTGTACGATGACCCCCGACCCCATCGTCGCGTCATCGCGTCATCCTCAGGGTCGGAAGCGCGGTCTTAAGAAGACAAGAACACCCGATACCCGAGTTACGTCTTCCGACGCGACTAATTCCGCGCTCGAGCCGAGAAGCTCGGAATAATTGCGCCGGAAAGGAGGCGAGCACAAAAGCGAAAACGGCCCCATTGTGCCTCTGCTGTTTCTGAAGCGTCGCGTCGCGTCGTCGCGTTGTAACGCGGGGCTAAACGGACTTACCGAGGCTATCGGGCAGAAACAGGGATCGTGTCTCAAACGTGCGGGTTGAGGACATTTTTCCTCTCTCAGCGTTTTCGTATCTCGCGCGCCGGGAGAGGAGAGCCTCGCGGAAAGCGGGCCCGGGATTCCGTTGGAGTTTCATGACCCCTGGGAGACCGGCCTATAAAACCTTGTTGCTGCCTCGTCCTTTGGAAACGGCCACTGTCCGACCACCGAGCAAATGGTTATTACACCGTGAAACAGGAAACCCGAAGGACTTATCATACCCGGCGGGTGGGGAGGGAAAACCGCGGAATAAGTTGAGGCGGTTACCAAGGCGCAGCCCCCGGACAGCTGGGGATTTCGAGGGAGAAGAAATAAGCTTCCTCGACTCGGGGGGTGCTCGTTTCTTTTGTTTTTAATTACTTCGCTGATCCGTTTAGGGGATGTAGTGAATCTCGCAGCGGAGTCGCGCTTATCTGCAAAACGCGCTGCAGCTGGATAAGGGTGGAGGAGGGGCGAGGGAGGTATGATTGATTTATGTTTTGGATCGGGGAAGGTTAACTCTTGATGGCGAGGTTGGAATATTAACCCTCCAGAGGCAGAGCATATTTTTTCATTGTTTATAGAGAAGGTGAATCGAAGAATAATTTTTTACTGTTCTGGGTTTTCAAGATATTTCAAAAAATTTTGGGAGACATGAAAGATGTCTAGATTATAATCACAATCGCTATGGTTTACATACAACATTCTATCATAGCTAACCGGGTATCACAATCTAACCGTTCTTTTAAACCTAGTTTTTAGTACCTAGAAGGGATATAATAAAGTTGAGGCGTGATATCGTGCTGAGTATGTATGCAATCTGTATGAATTAGAACTTGAAAAACAGTATGTGTAATGTTCTAAACATTCTAACTTGAATAATATTGTTGATATTTTCTATATTTTGGCATATGCTAGTAGATTTTTTACGTACTCAGCATTGCCATAAATGCATAAAATTCGCTGTCTACGCCGTCTTTCTTTAGGTTCCCAATATCCCAACTGTTTTCGCTAAGTTTGTCGCGCCTTTTTCCAGATCGACATTTTTCATCTGCTTTATTATATCTCTTCTAGGTACTATAAGAATTGTTTTATTGTTGTTTGAGTATTTAAGTATTTAATTATTTATCGATGTACTCTAATACTGCAATTGTAACTAAAAATCTCCTATTATAAAGCTTCAAGTGTCCAATTCCAATTTCAAAAATCTCCTAAACTTGAAATTCTCAAATCCCCAACTTAAAATCTCAAAATATTGACAAGTTTGGTCTTCGTAATGAGAAGTATCCTATGCAACCAAAAAAAAACGTTGATCTTGAATTTCAAGATCAAGGTCCAATTTGTAACAATTTTTTTCAACAAATTTCTACGATTACCATGAGAAAAAAAAATCTCTTTCCATCCTGTACACTTATTAATTTCCCCAATCATGCGTCATATCCAAAACACCAACAACCTTTTCCTCCAACTACATCAAAGACAAGAAATTCACCGCGTCCGGATTCCAGCACCCTAATTCGTCGCATTAAAATCACCCAATCGTTAATAAAACGCGAATGGAATACAAGTCGGTTCTCACCCTCCACGTGGCCTCAAACTCCTACGCCACGAATTCGTCGGCTCTCGTCAGCGGCTAATGCCGTTTCCCAAGGAAATGACCCTATCATTCCGGTTCTGTTCCACCGACGCGCTTACTCGATCCGCAATACACACGCTACCCCGCTCCATCAGCGTCGTCGTTCTCCGGTTCCAAAACGAAGTTTGCCCCGTGCTACTTTGATGTTGCCGCCTTAACAAGGTTCGAGGCGCGCCGCTTTCGTTAGCGGTGCTCGCACGATTGCACCCGGTGCCGGACGTTCGAGAACTTTTCTTTGACTCGGGTGGTCCTCGGCTAACAAAGGGAATCGAGTAATGCGACGAGGCGAGCCGCGACGGCCGCGGCGTGGCGCGGCGCGGCGGCACGAAAGGGAATCGGGAAAGTGAAAAGCCAACCGCGAGAACATGATCGATCGCGGCGCGTCGATCGAATAAATGATACCGATTCTTCGTCGCCGCGCCCGCTATACTATATGAAATACAGTTGCCGCGTTCCGTACACCTGCATCCGTGGAAACAAACGCGGCTGTCTCGACGTATCGATGGATCGATTTTTCTGGACGCTTCTCCAGGGGGACGGTGAGGGGCGAAGAGGGAGGAACGTTGGACGAGGGACGATACGTGCCCGAGCTCTTTTCATTTTTTTGACAAGCGAATGTCTCTCGACTCTCGCGACGCGCGGAGCACGTGAAATCGGCGTAAGAGAATGGGTGATGCACGGCAACAGTGTCAAAGATCGGTTCGAGTAACAGATGCGGAGAGACGGAATTTATTCCGGAGAGGGTGAATCCAAGTGTGGAGGATGTTCGGTGGAACGAACATCTATTTTGGGGATTTTCTCTCATTGTGTTCGATGTGTTATGGTTATGGTATTCTCCTAGGTTGGACATTAAGGCATGGCTTTGCGAGTTGTTCTTTTGTAAATTTTAATTCTTTTGTTGTTAGTAGACTGCGGATATTTATGTATTTATGGCAATTTTTAAATTCCCAAATTGTACAAGGATTCCCACAGATATAAGAATACAATAAAATATCAAAAATATAACACACGTTATAGTATTTAGTAGAGCTCTTATTATCCGGATGTATCCGGGTATCCGAGTACTCGAAATACTCAGAATAACCCAAACTCGGATTTGAAAACCAGTTATGAGTAATGATCTTGCTACTCGAGTACCCGAGTACCCAAAATACTTGTCATAACCCGAACTCGGTCTTTAAAACTGGCTGTGAGTAAAGTACTCAAATTCGGATACCCATAGATCCGAGTAATAGTAAGAGCCCTAGTTTTAAAGACCGAGTTCGGGTTCTGACAAGTATTTTGGGTACTCGGGTACTCGAGTAGCAAGATCATTACTCATAACTGGTTTTCAAATCCGAGTTTGGGTTATTCTGAGTATTTCGAGTTCTCGGATACCCGGATACATCCGGATAATAAGAGCTCTAGTTTAGACGGTTCGAGTGAAACGCAGAGGGCGATCAAATTATTTTGATGTGGTGAGTAAGTTACGTATTCTGTGTTTTCTGTGGTGGAAGGAACAGGCTGTCGATCTTTATGCAAATTTGTATTTTTATAGATGTAATAGGAATATGTTTTATCTTCGAAGTGTTGGAGTATTTATTTTATTAGCAATATTTTCTAGATTTTTGTACTACTGCATACTCTTACGCATTTGTGTGTGTTTGTATTTAATAAAAATTGTGTGAATACCCGCACTGGATTTGTAATTTCAGTAACTGTAAAATATATTCTCTTGTTTTTGATATTTTTGTAAATAGATATTTCGATACGTTGACTACATCACTTTATTTTATTAATATTAGAGCTCTTATTATCCGGATGTATCCGGGTATCCGAGTACTCGAAATACTCAGAATAACTCAAACTCGGATTTGAAAACCAGTTATGAGTAATGATCTTGCTACTCGAGTACCCGAGTACCCAAAATACTTGTCATAACCCGAACTCGGTCTTTAAAACTGCCTAAAACTCAAATTCGGATACCCATAGATCCGAGTAATAGTAAGAGCCCTAGTATTTAGAAAGTAAAACCCATATTTATTTAAGATAGTAGACAAATGTATTCCTAAGTCTTTTTTCAAAATTTGCAGGTACTTATTCTAGGATTCAAAACCTTCTTGCATAAAATAAACGAAATCTTTGCGCTTGACAATGAGTAGTAATGGAAACCCTTCAAACGAAACTTAGCTATTGAAATTCTGTCAAGTTCTAAGTACGCGTTCAATTTTGTTATCGCAACCCCCGAATTCTAGAAAGCGACACATAGCAAAACGCACGGCTGCATCGAATTCCGTACAACCCTGCGACCAGAGATACACATGTCTTCGGCTCCGAATCCACCCTTTGACAGTAAAACTTACAAATTTCCTCTTCATTAACAATCGTGTCCAAGGGTCGCCCCCACCTTGCCCTCGCCTGTGTATAGAGGAAGTGTGTGCCAAAGGCAAACGCCAAAAAAGAATCAACGCGAAAAAGGGCAGAGGGATTGGCCGGGTGGAAAAGGGTGGGAAAAGGGAACTAGGGAGGGTTGGAAAAAGGGGGAGGGGGTAGTAAGGAAGTGCCGCGCTCTAGCGGAAGTGGATGAATTGGCTCAAAGGCCGATATGGTCTGAAAGCCCGAAAGAGGAGGATCCGGCACTCAGGCCGACATAGATTATTCATGTAATTCTGCACTCACTTTGCCTGGCGATCGATCAGTCACGGAACGATGCTCATCTGAATAATGAAATTCGAGGATTCTTCGGGGCCGATGACATGGCGACGACGACGCGACCCGGCACCGGAGATTTTTCGAGTTTTCCTCGGGTATCCCCTTTCGACTGCACGTACCTACCCGCGATCCGAGAAGGATCGCGCCACGAGCCTGGCACGTTCTATGCAAAACGACGCTTAAGAATGTTACCCTCGATGTAATATTTACTTCGGAGGGTGCGGGGCGAAGGATGGAAGACGGGGGTGCCGCGAGGAAAACAGGATGTTTCAGGAGCCCCCTCTTACAATGTACACAGCGATGGTGGAATGTGGTTAAAAAAAGTTTGCTACGGTAAACAGTGGATCAAAACCTGAAAATCCTGGCCGAAACCAGAGTTGGACGAAATGTAATCTGATCACAAATCACAAATCGTGATAAAAGTGTTTTACTAGATTGCGGATTTTATGCATTTCCGGCAATATGAAGTATGCAGAAATCTACGAAACTTTTAACGTATGTCAAAATATACAAAAAATCAAAAATATAATTCAAGTTTGAATGTTTAGAAAATTAAACACACTATTATTCAAGTTCCAATTCGCTATTTGTATTTTTAAACATTTTATTTTGCATAAAAATCCGCAATATAGTAATTACTAGACAGCGAATTTTATGCACTTGTGACAATGCTGAGTATGCAAAAAGTCTATAAGACTTTTAACATGTGCCAAAATGTACGAAATATTAACAACACTATTCAACTTAAAATGTTTAGAACAATAAACATACTGTTTTCAAAGTTTCAATTGTTTATCTGTGTTTGTAAAACTTTTATTTTGCATAAAGATCCGCTGTCTAGTAATTACTAATTCAATTACACATTATTTTCTGTAATTATTAATATTGTTTGATTACTCAGTTAAATTATAATCGGTAATAATTAATAATTACAAAAAATAACTCATAATTGAATAAACAATTACACTTTTACCGCAATTTATAATCAAATCGCAGTTTGCCTGACTCTGACTAAAATTACTAGGATTTCAGTAGTAGCCTGTGGACTAAAAGGCCCAAATTTTGGACCTCTTCAGGTTTTTCATCTAATCATTGAAGGGTATTTAATATTTCAATGTAAAACCATTTCTATAATCACCTTGAAATCTCACTGATGAAACATTGTAATCAATGTTTTATAGAAGCAACTAAAAATAAAATAAAAAATAGAAATCTGAATACATGTGTTTATTAATATTAAAACTCAACGTCGAATTCCATGTTTCGTGTGGACCCAGAATTTTGCGTGACCAATCATATAACATTTATTTTTGGTGTAATTATTGTTTTATAGTTTTATGAAACAAAACCTATACCTCTACCAGCAACTGAATTGAAAAGTTCTCGTTATCAAGGAATTTAGTGAATATAACCTCCGTCTGTTAATTAAATCAATATACAAGGTGAAGCCAAAATCGTAATGCAATGGGAGTGATTCTGCGTGAAAAAATAAGAACAAAAAATTTAGTGTAAGATTTATTTGCCTGCAGCTTCGTTCGAGAAAATCGATTTTGAAACAAATATTATATTAAATTTTGTTATTATTTTTTTCCACGTAAAATAACACTTTTCCTGGTTCTATCACGATTTCCGCCCCACGTTATATATTAAAGGAAATAAATTATTTTAACTATTGAGCTTCACCGCAAAATGAATACAGATTCATTAGAAATCGCTTCTTCTTCGCAGATTTTGTCCAGGTTTTTCGAATTTCAAACCACTGCACAGTTCCGTCGAGACGACAAAAAAGAATGCTTCGGCGATGGGGAAATATAAATCACTTCCCCTCGAAATGAACAGCGATTTTCAGCCCTCGCAAACTGGATCTGGATGCGTTCTATAAAACACGAGGTTGCACAGGTAACACGCGAAGTCCACCGATACGCACGACCCCCATCCGAATGGTAGAGTTATTAGGACGATGTAATAAAATCACGAAATAATTCGGAGTAATCTTTGGTGATTGTTTTCGCATTGCAAGCGACGAACAGACGCGTTACCGAACCAGGAAATTGCTGTTTACGCGGGGAGCGTTAATCCGCGGGACTTGCGCCGAGCGAAACATTTTTATTTGCCTGAGAAAATTGGCTTTGTCATTGCAAATTTCGTTTATTTTGTTTTTTTTCTTTTAGACCACGCGAAATTCGGACTGGTGAATTTTTATAAATTACCCGAGATATTACTCTATTCGATATAACTCTATTCGAACCGATTCTGTTTGTTAGTGAAAACTCAATTGTACAGTATAGGGACATAGTAAATATTGCTCGTTGCGACCGAATTAATATTGATATTGCGATGCTAGATTGGTGAACGGTGAGTTGCTTAGTCAGAGTCGACCGAAAACTATATTTTTTCAAAGCTTTATAAACGGTAAAAAATAAATCGGGATTAAACTGCATTTATTAAACATAACGGGTCTTTTTATGGTCTGCCCGATTGACTCACAATTCTTTATTTGCCACATAGTATATGGACTTTGCTGCCATTTTGTAGGCAATTTGTTTATATCTCTACCGTCAGATTTTTCGTTTTCATCGCGGGAAATTTGGTCACTTGCATTGTTCTATTGTTTTGGTGTTTCAAGGGAATATTCTCATTCAAAGCGGTCAAATACAAAATTTTATACTCTACACTCTACACTATCGAAATTTTATACTTGAACTGATTAAAAATAAGGCGATAGTTTACACGATCTTTTTAAAACTATATTCCTCAAATGGATTGGTATAATACATTATGAAAATGAATTGATCAATCTTCTTCCAATTTTACGCATTCCATTTATATCAATTTACAGGGTAAATTTTTTTATCGCCTGAAAAAGTTACAAATTTAATAAATTTCTGTTTTATATTACCGTTATTAAATTAAAAAAAGCTTTTCTATTTTGTTATAATTCACAAATTAATTACTTTTATATCAATTAAAATCATCCTTAGTTTTTTTCTCATAAATAAAAAACGTTTTTTAAATCATAAATCACAATTATCCCAGAATTTTACTGTCTAAAGTATCAATCATTTAATGCAGTAGATGTAAGAATAAAGTAGGACTTGAAGTACCTGCTGGACTATCATTTAATAATAGATCTATAGGTAATAATTTAAATAATAACGAAGATTAACGAAGATAATTATATAAAAATGACTTGATAAATGACCTAAAGTTGACAGCTCTAAATGAAAATACTCCAACAAGTAATTTTTCATTGCGAGGTTTTTTCTTTTCTAAAAACTAGTTCATCTGATGTTCCTATTATTGCTTTCAAGCAATAGCATTGGCACAAAACATTGTTCAGTATCGATTACCTGACTGCCTAATAAAAATGTATGGCAAAGTACCTTTTCAGACTTTACTCAATAAACATAAATAAAGTAGAATCTTGATTATCGGAACACCCATTATCGAAACCCTTTTTCATCCCTGCAACTTTACAAAATTACACCAGTTACAAAAATTTATGTAATTTTGCCACTGAAAAGATATGCAACGCGTTTCTCTTCATTTGCAGTATTATGCTTAAAGTATTATATATGAAGTTTCACGTTATAAAATTTGAAAAACTTCTTTAAAACTTCTTTAGAATGCAAAATAACTATTGAGGTAGGTATTAAAAAATTCTAAACTAACCTTTTTTGCCAAAGTATTCATTTTTCTTATCCGAAAAGCAATCATTAAAAAATTGACAGGATTTAATAAGTCCTGCTGAATGAATTCATCGCATTCATTCACTAATCCTAAATCATTTCAATACATTGAAACTAATTTCTACAAAATATGTAAACTTCTAGCAACGTCTCCTATATATTCTTCAACCTTTCGCAATTCATCTCATACTCATAACTAGACAACGGATGTATATGATTTATGGCAATGTTATACGTGCGAAAACGTAAAAACCTGTGCAAAACTGCAAGGAGATAAGAACATTTTAATCCAAGTTTCATTTCTTTCTCTGTGCTCCTGAAAATAATAATTTGCTAGCAAGCTTCTAAACTTCCCTTACAACTACAACTTACAACATTCCTTAAAGTTTTAAGTGCATCGACACTCATTCCTTTCACAATCATCCAAATAATTACTACCAAAAAAAAAAGAGTTCCAAGGAAGATAAACGATTCCCAAGCGAAGTGATAACCAACAATCTGATATATTATCAGAGCAAGCTAACGTGCCTCGATTTTTGTGATCGATGGGGTCGTTTACATATTAAACGCGCAATTTACGTGCACGCCCGTATTTCTGACTTGATATCATGATATACCAGTCACCTCGTAATTCGCACGCAGGTGTTTTTGATTCTTGTGGCATGAATACCGGCGCAACGCGTCGCGACGCGGTCCTATTTCGTCGCGTGTACGCGCGCGTGCTCGTGCACCACACGCACGCCGCTCCTCGTACTCGCGCCCACGCTTCCAGTTTATGCTTTTTCTACTTGCGTATATTGGATTTTATTCTGGCGTATTTATATCCGCTGTACGTTGCCGGTTCAGCTCTAAACGCGATAAAAACGTTTTACGCTGGCTGCCTGACGTACCACCCACCCCAGCGCTCGGAAGGTATCTGTAATGTGTAAGAGGGTTAACAAACACACGCTAATATAAAGCTAGACACCGAGATAAACTGCAATTTCGTATATTATAAAGGTAGTAACGTTCGGGGAAATGCGGAATATCTGGATCGTTGCTATCCGAACGTTTCGTAAATATTAGGTTGGTGCAGATGGAATAGCCGTTTTCGAATCTTTGTATTAAACTTTTACTTGACAAATTGCATCAACTTCAGTGCACTTCATCCATTGCGAATATTGTACACAAACGTAAAAAAGTTTTTCTGAAAGAAATTCGTAGTCGCAATAAAGTGAGGCAATACAGTTTTTACAACGAAACAATATTTTATATTTTAATTGACGATTGGTTTGAGTTTGAACTACATTCTGTTTTCGACCCGATTTGTAGCAGTTCTATGACTAAAGCTTCTTTTTAACTTTAAAATTCAAAGTAAGAAAAAAATAATAAAAGAAGTTCCTACAAACAATCACGCCATTTCACTCAATTCGAAAATTTACAAGTAAATACTAAACTCGAAAGTTATAAGTTAGCAGTTTTATGTTCCTATCATTTTGATTACAAACTGACGTTTACTTGACGCTTTTTCATTAGCTTTACGCCGCAAACCACTTTTCGGATTATTCTCAAATATTTCGCGGCACATCGTTTAAAATTAAGCTGCATAATAAAGTCGATAATAACAGTTTTGATTTCCTAATGCAATATTCATTAACTAAAGATGGGAATCGCAATATTTGGTTAGTGAAAAATATAGCTCGAAATAACCGGGCGAGGGAATACGTAATGTTGGAAAGTAATTAAGAGGATGAAGCGACGATTTGCAAAATATCATCGACTGATCGAGATACGAACGAGTATTAGCCCCCCCGCCGAAAATTCGCCCGTGATACTTGGCGTAATTAGCGCGATAAACATCGATGGTTTATGGCCGTGTGTCAATGAGTTACACGAAGGTTGCGATCGTAGTCGCATAAATTGATTTGAAATTCATTGTCTGCAGTAAAACAACGATCGGCGGCCGCATTAAGCTCCATGCAAATGAACACGGAGCAGAATCACAGGGCAGTGTTCTACATTATCGTTTACATCGTTAATACCCGTTGCTCTCCTGTTCAGCCCGCGCTCCAGACATTCGACAATCCCAGTTTATTTTTAAGGAACAATCGTCGCAGCAATTCATTCACGAAAAAGAAGAATTTATCACTTAATGAAAATTGATTTGACACTATTGTTTACAATTAGAGTGATAAGATAATTTCAATTGTTTTGAAAGAAATAGTTTGAAGGATCAATTTTTAAAAGGAATTTTGAAAAGTTTATAATCTGGAATTTAAAAATTTATTCGGAAGAGTGAAAGCGGAAGAGAATAGAATGAAAACAATGACAACTTTGTTGCAAGGCAGAAGATAAGGCAAGATAGACTACAAACTTTTAGATATTTGAATCCTCACGTTACTAGAACTCTAAATTTTTTAATCGTATACATATTTGGGGACTTTTGAATGTCTGAGTCCTGAAAATTATTTTTGAATTTTTTAATAGATGGATCTTTATGGATTTATGGATTTTTTTATTTTAATGATTGATTAAAGCCTTAGATTTCGGACTTTTGACTTCTTTTCAAAATCATTGTACAACTAGAATTCTGAACCCCTCAATTTTTTGGTCCTTAGATTCCTAAGCTCTTACAAATTCAAATTCAATAGTTTGAGACGTTTGGATTTCTAAAATTCAAAGACTAGAGTAAAAGACCGATTTACAATTACCTGCTGAATTCTGACACTCAATTATTCTACTTAAAACATGGAATAAATATGGTAAAACTACCTACTTGTAAAAAATTGAATATACAAGTGAAATTTTAAAAAGCAACCCTGAATTCGTCTCATCATTCATTTTTATAAAATAATTCAAATTTGCTAAAAACAATTTATATTCCTTATTCGTGAAAGAGAAATTAAGAAACTATAGAACAGACTGTAATATACATATAATATTACATTTGTATAGCATACATAAATATTGTAGCTTGAACAATGCGTCTGCTCATTACAGACTGTTTCTACTTATTGTGAGAAAACGATTCTTCAGCAGTAACTAGTGTTTCAAAAATTATTTAGCTGTCATAAAACTGTTGGACAGAATAGTATCTTGTATACAAACAATTGGATATAATTGTAAATACTAACTTTTTCTCATATTAGCAAATGCATTTGTTCCAAAAATGTAAAAGGATTCAAGAAAAGTACTACATAATAATGTCCTTATAATTAAACAATGAATTCATTCATTATGTATTTAGAACGAATGAGCGAAGGTCCAATAAATACAAAAGCAATTATTTCAATTACTGCGTGTGAAAGTTTTCGATTAAACGGTACTCGATAACTACGTTATTTTAGATAGATCGCGATTGAACTGTAACGTATTACCAGAGAAGAAATTCAAATAATCAACGCATAAATCAACATATTGACTAGCACTATTGTTCGATTAATTGGGTCAATGTATAATAATAAATTCAAAAATAAATCTATATTTTTAAAATCACAGAAAAGAAAGCAAAACTTAAATAAAAATACATATATCTTATCTTCTATATATTAGAAAATATGTTTTAGTTCCGATATTTTATAAATATTTTTGCATCTAATAATTTTGCGTAATCGTATACAGGGTGTAATAAAAATGTTGCAGTTCCTTGAAAGGGGCCATTCCTGTGGTGATTTTAAACAACTTTTTCCTTAACGAAAATATTCGGTGAGGCTTTGTTAACGAGTTATTACCGAAAAACACCGACCAATCGGAGAGCGAGTACAGCGGATGAATGATGATGCGGACGATGACGGACTAATACTACTTACAGCTGGAGCCCGCGCTGTATTCGTGCTTCTATTGGTCGGTGTATTTCGTTAATAACTCGTTAACAAAGTCCCACCTAATATTTTCACTAAGGAAAAGTTATTTAAAATCACCTCAGGAATTACCCTTTTCAAGGAACTGCAACATTTTTGTTACACCCTGTATGTTTTCAGATACTAAAAACTCCCATAAATGAAAAAAACATCCGCATTCTACTTATAATATTCCAAAATATTCACCCTCCTAGGAGCTATAAAAAAAAAACAAGTAAGACCACAATTAAAAACCACTACAATATAAAGTAAACTCCCCAAAAAAACTTTATCAAAACTCTCGCTTCCAATTCTATAACACAACCTTCAACAACAAACCATCGACTGTCTCTTCTCATTCAACTAAGCCACGCAATTTTCCCAACCAAATCCAAATCCACCGTATTCCGCAATTATCTCGCATAATTGAGGCGACGGCGCGTCGCAAACAGCGTCCCACCCGGTATATCAAAGCGGCCCAGGGGTGCGACAAAGCGGCCGCAAAACCAAAGCACCGGGACTTCTTCAAACACGCGTCGCGTCGCTTCTAATAAACAACCGCGGCTATTTAACACCGCACCGCGTGCGCCCGGCGCTGCGCGACGCTCGGGAATTCCTACTCTGAAACTTTCGCCCCCTTCTTTTTCCATAAATTCATTAACCGCGGCGTGTCTTCGCGTGTCGCGCAATTTGTACCGGTCAACGTGGTCGGTGGGGGGTCGCCGCGATAAAACTTCGGTTAAAACAATTATTTATCCGCGGGTCTCGCCGGTGTTGCGGAACGAGGGAAAATGAGTCGAAGTTATAAATAGCGCGCGGCGGGTACCGAGCGTATTTCTGGTTTCTGGGCAGCGGGCGCCGCGCCGCGGTGGATAAAAGCGAAAGATGTACGAGGGACGAGAAGAGGTCCGCGGAACACGCGGTGGGAAGAAAAATAAATCTATTTTTTCCTAGTTTCATCCTCGTCCCCTCCCTGACCATCCTTTTGTCTCGACGGGTGGACCTTTATGTCTTCGTTCTTGTGTTCTACGGAGTCGAACGGCCGGTTGGAAGAATTACAGCGCCGCTCTTAAGTCACCGGATGTGATTAGAGGGAAGTCCGCAGAAACACGATATCCTCGCGTCCAGACGGCCTGATATACGCGGATGCGACAGAAACGGCAACAACAATCTGACCGTGATGTATTATGATTTACTTTTTCACATACACTCCCGCTCAAAAGTATGTGGACACTAACCATTTTTATGAAATTTGTGATATATTATGTATACTGTTGTTGTTAGACGGTATATATTGTTAAATTCTGTTACGTACATGTATGTAATGTATTCTAGTAATATTCTATTGTTTCCAAGTAATTGTATCCAACGTATCAATCCAAAATCAATTCCAATTTTATATTATTAGTATCATCGAAAAAAATAAAATTCTGTTGTTTCCAAGTAGTTAGATCTAACGTATTAATCCAAAATCAATTCCAATTTTATATCATTAGTATCATCGAAAAAAATAAAATTCTGTTGTTTCCAAGTAGTTGGATCCAACGTATCAATCCAAAATCAGTTCCAATTTTATTTATTAGTATCATCGAAAAAAATACAATTTTATTGTTTTCAAGTAGTTGTATACAATGTTCTAGTAATACATTACATACATGTACGTAACAGAATTTAACAATAAAAACCGTGTAACAACAACAGTATACAAATCTCATTAAAATGGTTAGTGTCCACATACTTTTGAGCGGGGGTGTACGACAAACACTTTTATTGAAAACGTTCGATTTTTTAAACACTATACGATTTCTCTATAAAATGAAGAAACAATAATATAAATATTATAAATTAAAACCCTTGTTTTTTGATATCCATGTATCCATGGTAAAATGTATCCATTTACTGGGTGACGTCTATGTAATTGTTTCCTATGTTCTCAAAAAAAAAGTTCCCCAATTTTCCCCACCCATTTTTCAGTCCTCAAATATCCAACAACACATTCTAAATAAGATATCCCTGCATCCCTAATGCAAGACAAAAGAAAAATCAGCGGGATACGATCAAACCGAGATGCCTACCCAAACTGAATTAATCGGATACACTCCCCACCCACCTACAAACTCCAATTAAAACCGACATAAACACGCACGACCTCCTCCCGCGCGAATCAACTCGAACGCAATTTATCCATACAGTTCGATCCCCGTAAAAAGCTAACACGTCATGTCGAGAGGTCGATCCTCCGAAGCGCTAACGATTAAGAATATCATCGTCGGCCGTCGGGATGGGACATCGAAAGAAACGGACGGTATCCCGATGACGGATACTAATTCCCGCAAAAAATAAATTGATCGAAAGACGCGGAACAGTTCTCGAGCGGCAAGCGGCGAGCGGCGCAGCTCGCGTTGATCGCCTCTACAATTTTCTGACGCGTCCCAAGAGGGGACACGACTTCTTGCACCAGCCCCCGCCCCGGCGATCGACGATCGCGTCTGCGCGACCCCCACGATCGCGCAGCTTTTTCCCTGGATCGTGAAAAACCCTCGAGTTTCAAGTGTCTACGTGCCGCGTATTACGATCGGTCAGGTGCAATAAAAACAGTTGCGAACGGGCAACGCGAATTAAAAATTATGATCCACCCGTTTGTTAAGCTCCAAGGGAGTGGACACTGTGTTCCTAACGTCGGTAATATCGCCGTCTGGCAAACCACACGGTGCGACTCACTGATTCAGTACGATCCCAACCACCCTGTATACACGTATCCGCCGCCTGCGCACCGTCGCCCCATGACCTTCGACCCCACGTCCGCGTTTGTCCACGCCATACACTTTCGACTAAAGTAGTAATAAACGTGTTCTGCAGTTTGCGCTCGGCGTGGCCCCCGCCATTATTACATTGCTCGAGCTAAATAAATTATTCCGACCTGCTACACTCGTCGCGGCTTGCACCCCGTCGTTGCACGCGCGAATACGCGAGAAAACCGCGTCCACATATTGGCCCCGATGCTCGGACCGGTCTTACGCTCCGTTACGTGACCGATTTTTCGCTGGTGCCATTCGTATTTTTATGTTCGCGGTCGGTACGGAGTTTTGGAATTCGGGGCTGATCGTTGCGGCGACTGGTTTGTCGGAGACCTTTGCGGAAATTGAAGTGTGTTGAGGGCTGGTGATGGCAAGATTTAGATGTTTAAAGATGAAATGGTGGAATTTTTGAATTTGGAAAATTATAGACGAAGATTCTAGGGTTCGGTGTCGTAGTATTTGGTTCTGGGTTCTTGGAGTTTGTATTATTTAAAAGATGTTTGAATTGTTTAATAATTGAGTGAGAGAGCGAGATGGAGCTCAGAGTAGGATCTTTAATTTTTTAAACCCTTGAACATTGGACTCCTGAGTTATTTCCAAATTCATTGACATCCTAAGATTTTGAATCCTAAACCCTTGGATTTTTAGATTACTAAGCGTTTAAAGATCCAACATTTAAATCTGGTGACACTTGGATCCCTAAATTCAAAAAGTAAATGTCAGGCTAAACTCTTAAGGGTGTCGGATACTGGATTAGCGGCGCGTAGGGGTGGAAAAGTGAACTAAAAGGGCCCCATGTATTTCTTATGGGACATCTGATGCAGGATTTCGGACAGAATAGGAACCAAAACGCATAATAATTATGATATTACTGTTCAGGGAAAAAAGGCCGAGGTCGCTACAGAACCCTTTTTTTGAAAAAAGGTCCAGGAATAAATTTCTTCTATAAAAACATTGACATCCTTTTTTTACAAAGTTTTGAGAGCCAAATTGCAAAAAGGGCTCTGTAAAAGAAATTATTTTTAAAAAAATCATAAACAAATAGTGTTTCTTCGCTGCAAAAAGTTGCATCTGCTGAATGTATTGAAATCCGAGCTGTTTGTTTACAAACATGGCTGACCTTGCTCGCGCCCTTGCCATATATAGGTTGAATCAGGGCCGACGTAAATTACGTGGACCCTGGGTGTATTCCTATATTTATATTAAACGTTATTATTAAGTTCTAAATGTTTACAAAGCATTGATTGTTATTGTAGTTATCATAGAGAACACTCTGCTAAGTTAATTGCTTGTTTATCAATAAAAGTTGTATGTATATATTTTATTATGTGGACACGGGCCTCTAGGTAAACTTGCTACGGTACTATCCTCTAACCACGTGACCATAAGTCATTGCCATAAAGTATCTATATCGTAGTCCATTTTTTTTGGACCGTTTTCTTTCTGCCCCCAGAGGTCGGTAATCCAGTATCCGACACCCTTAAGGTCGAGTCACACATATCCGGGCGTTCCGATCCGGACCGGGCCGCGCCATGTGAGCAAAGAAGAGAACAGCCCGGCCCGGTCCGGATCGGAACGCCCGGATATGTGTGACTCGGCCTTTATTCTGACCTACTAAATTCCTGATCTAAAAAGAAGCTTTTAAGGTCCATATTTAGAGCTTTTAAAACTATAAGTCCTGATTTACTATATACTATTGAACCTTCAACTTCCTAGATCTTTAAACTCTACATTTTTTAAACTTCGAACTTTTAAATTACTAAAGCTTTATACACTGAACGCTTGAACTCATGCATTTCACAATCTGCGAAATCCCACAAAACTTTTGAATGTTCAAATGCACCAGTCCAAAAATCGAACCATTTCCAACAATTTCCGAACAACTCACCAGCTCACGAGACTACAGCTCATTCAAAGCCCTAAAAATGCACTCCCCCCCGCGCCAAAAACAAACAATCCATAAAATTCTGCCCAGACGACCCTAAATCGAGAAACTATCGCTGCAAAAAAAAAAAATACCGCTTGAATCATCCCGCCACCCATCACGGTAAACGAAATCCCCTCCGCGCCAGATACGCGAGAGTCAAAGTTACATGGAAACGGCCGAAGCCCCCGTGCATGAATTATAAACAAAGCGTCGGACCTGATCGCGTATCTCCGGAAAGGCTCGGGCCGGCCTTTGAAGCGACCGGAAACGATGTTAATTTCCCAAGTGGAGCGGCAGTAAAACGCCCCGTGGGTCTATTGGCGTGACGGCGCGCGGCCGCGTCTGCAGTTAAATGCACCGGCCGTAAGACAATAATCGGGAGGATAATTATATTAATAACGGATGGAGGTCAAACACGGCAGACCGAACATGTGGTGGGGCCGTGCATGTCCCCAGTAAATACATCCAGAGTGCGTACGTGCGAAACACATGTACACGGTGGGTGCGCGGTGTGTCGTACTCGGTACTTAACTCGGCAGGATATTGGATACTCTGTTATCATAGTAAACCTCCATCCCTCACTGAACCCGGTGACGACGTAATTATCTCTAGTAATTAAAGTACACACCTACTTTGCACGATATTGGCTCTTTAGTGGCCCGCCCCTTGCTACGTACGAAGTATGCAGAATTATGGAAATCATAAGCAAGCAAACGGCCCGCGCAACCGCGTTGCAACCCCATAACCATCTCCCGTTATGGACAACAAACTCGGGCGAAATTCCCGTCGTCTCGCGAAACCATTCACGTGCCATGGAAAGTTGATCGAAGATGCGGAACTTTCGCCGGCATTTGTAATCAATTCTTCATGTCGAGATTGATAATTGATGGATTGGGCAGTTTCAGGGAAATCGGACGCTTTGAGTGTGAATAGGTTACTATTTGTAACGAAGCACTAAGTTCAATCTTTAGTTTTTAGAATTTGTGAAGTGCTTGTACGTATTAACTCGGTGCCATTAAATTTAATGGATTATAACATTGTTTTATATTGAACATTACTTTGATCATTCTCATTTCAGAACATCCAAAAATGTCCAAAAAATTTTCAAACTTCCCCAGTTGCCTGATAGATGACTAAACGTGTCGAAACTAATGAAAATTACTTTCGAGGCCAGAAGTATTTTGTTATAGCGTAAATAAATATCAAAATTATTATAAAAAGAACATCGAATTCATTTTAAAAGTTGCTAATAACACGTATCTGTTATATGTACGTATCTATTATACAGGGTGTTTGGGATAGTATAGGCAAGCTTTGGAGGGATGATAGATCACGTAAAAACAAACAAAAAACTTCTATATGACTTGGGTCCAAAACTGAACCATTTTTGAAAAAAACTGTCATAAACATTTAAGCTATAAACCGCTATAATTCAAAATAGGAACGTTTTTCGTAAGCAGTTTCTTCGCTAAAATAGAGATTACGATCTTGTTAATCCAATAAGTACAGTAACTGTGATATTGTTGCCTCGTATCGCAAGAAAATAGTATTTTTCTAACCCCCTAAATTACCCTTTAAAATCGCGATAATTTAAGGGGTTAGAAAAATATTATTTTTTCGCGGTACAAGGTAACAATACCACAGTTACTGTACTTATTAGATTAACAAGATCGTAATCTCTATTTTAGCGAAGAAATTGCTTACGGAAAACGTTCCTATTTTGAATTATAGCGGTTTATAGCTTAAATGTTTATGATAGTTTTTTTCAAAAATGGTTGAGTTTTGGACCCAAGTCATATAAAAGTTTTTTGTTTGTTTTTACGTGATCTATCATCCCCCCAAAGCTTGCTTATACTATCCCAAACACCCTGTATGTACTACTGATAAGTAGAATCAGTAAGTAGCAAACAGAAATCCCTAATGTCTATAAAGATTCTCAAAATGAATTTTGCAAATAATATAAACCTCCACGCCAAGACCTCCTCCACAAATTCTCTTTATTTTCGCGCAGAGAGTCGCCCCCTTCGCGAAAGGTCCCACAAAATATGTCCCACCGATTGAAAAATATTTTCACACTCGCCCGGTCGATCGCCGGCTACATTTCTCTATCCGTAGTACTTTCATCCCCCTCCGCCGCGTCCTTTTCGCCCTGAAATTGCCCTACGGTTTCGCGTCCCAAAATGTAAGACAGAGGGAACAGACGAAGCAGTTACTCACATTATACGACGAGAGCATTTGGCACCTGAAGCCTCGCATTTGCAGATTTGTCCCCGCGCCTCCTTCAGACGTTTACCACCCCCTCTCTCTCTCTCTCTCTCTGTCTCTCCCTCTCTCTCTATCTCTCTTCCGTCCCGGAGGAAAATTGTAATGCGCCGTCTTCTTGCGGGCCGGGCAGCTTTTAAGGGATTTATCGAGCTCTACATTAAATGGCACTGATCTTAGTAAATCCAGATGGAATTCCCGTGTTTCCGCCACTTGGCGTGGCTTCCAGAACTCGCCACGACGACCGAACCGCGGCGCACAGCTACGCCAAAAATCGATTTATTCGCATTAATCGTCGGCCTGCGGATGGCGCGACATATTTTCATATTAAGGATTAAGTGCTCGCCCTATGAACCGGCACCCAGGGAGCAAAAACGCGAGGAGTAATGTCTCTTGGTGGGACGGCGAATCCCCGCCGGGTTTTAAACACTGTCGCGACGGTGTCTCGTTTCCGCGTCGAACAACCGCGCAGTAAATATCATTTTCTTGCCCTAAAGGTTCACCGTTTGACGGATATGACGTTTAAATAAAAATATAACGTTGGATTTTCGAGAAAGCGTCAATAATCAGACATTAGACTCTTGTAATTAACGGTTCTTTTTCAGTTTCTTTAAGAAGAGACTAATAATTCAAACTATTTGCACGATTTATAATTCTTTAATGAAAATGTGAAGCAAGTCGACGAAACTTATGTACTTTGATCAAATCAGTCATAAAATTATAATGTATTAAGTTTTGTACATTACGAATGTAATTTAGTCTTTACATTGCATAATATAAAGTGAAATTTTCCTGTGAAAGTCTACTCTTCGAATATTTTTTGCGAAAAATCACTCAATTTTATGTGAACTACATTTTTCTTAGAAAAATGAAAACTAGGACTAAGTTTAAAATCGAAGCAAGCTAAACAGGAAACTAAACATTATAAAATATTTAACGTTTCATATTAGACTAATGTCTGCTTAAATTCTACCGTGTCTGACTTATTTAATATTCGACTACTTAAGGATTCAATGGATGAAGTTTCTAATTACATTTATAATTACAAATATTTTCAAAGTATTAATACTATTTCCTTTAGACCTATTTATCCAACGAATTGGGTAACAATATCTGCCACAAAACTACGCTGCAAACTATTAAAAATTTTTTTTTCAATATTTCAGAGTTTTCACTGTATCCGGATTAGTCTAGAAATATAAGAACACCGAACAATGCTCCTTTCTAAGAATTTTTAAAAAGAAATTAGTGTTCAAATTAGGTCCGGATTAGTCTAAAAATATTCAAATAGTGTCCCACAGATAACAGGAAAATCCTCCTTTTCTTTATGATAAAACAGAAGCTCTAGAATTCGGTCGAGTAATGTAATATAGTATTTGCAAGCGAACAAGATGTCTAAATTAGCGAAACCGGGAAACTATGCAGCGACGCAGGAACATATTCAGTATACTTCTGTCTATTATTATCCTCCAGTGAAATGCGACTCGTTTATAGTATTAAAGATGGAAGTTTACCCCTAGTTATCGTATAGATTTATGTAATACCACCATATTACCGTCTCCCTCTCCCCCCCATGAACATAGTATGTCCAAAGTTCGCGGGTTCAGTTCAGTCAGTTCTCCGCTCAAAATGGCTTTCCGAGAACAAAGGATTAGAACTGTGTGTACGGCTATTACAGTTACAAGTCCCCCAAAGCTAATGAAAACAGAATTGTAATTGGCGGTGCGGCAATTATATGTTTTACGTGAAATAACTTTCCCTCGGTCTCCACCCATAGTTTCGCCACTATGAAGTGCACCGTACCTCGGCGTTGCAACCGCCACGATTCAACAATTTGAAAAATTCTAATTGCGCCGGCTTACGAACTTGGATTAAACACGCTTCCATTAAACTAAACAATAATTCTACATGATCTTCCGCGTGAATTACGATCTTGAACTCCTTTGGCATCCCTTCAAAACCTTTCCCTGTATTCGAGTTATAATTTTTGTTAAAGGTGTTTAAATGCTTTTCATTTTTACAATTTTTTTTCGCGGAGTTTGAACTTTCACTTTTAAATAAAAAATTCGTGGGTTTAATACAAATGTACCGTGAATTTATTTTACCTTTAAGGTGGTTTCAATGCGACGATCGTCAGAAAGTTTTCAGAAAAATGAAGGCCAATGAAAATGTTTGTTCTTCGAAGATAAGGCACACGGTTCTCCATGCTTGCATCTTTTACGAAGAATGATCTACAGGGAAAAAAAAGGAAATTAAATCTCCAAGTAAATCTGTGCATACAATGACTCAGATTTGTTCACAAAAAGTATGTGAATTTTGTTTAAATTCCAAAAACAGTATTTGTTTATCTTTGCAGAATAAAAATAATGGAACCTGAGAAACGATTGAATGTGGAATCTGGATCGGTATCAATTTATAAAAAAAAAAACTATAATACTGGGGATTTTCCAATGAATTAACATTTGTAATACACGTGAACGAATCTGTGAGTCACTGTATATAAATATAAATTCTACAGTAGATAAAGGAAGACTGACGGAACTTTATCCACCAAAAATAATTCGATTCGAAAAACAGCGCAGAGAGTCCCAAGACCAAAAGCACAGTCGCCTTTGCGAAAAGCTTGCGAAATCTATCAGTTTCCTTGGCGCCGTTACTCAGAGGACTGTCTTTCGGCGCAATACAGAGGGCAGAGGGATAAAAAGGCCCATGATACATGATAGAATGGGCAGAGGATCGGTGGAGCCCTGTAGCCGCGTTTCTTCGGGAAGAGAAGCAGAGGAGACGCGTGGTGCAGGACGGTGCAGAGGATAGACTATAGACAGTGGAGGTAGTAAGTGGGCTAGTAAGTCTCACGATAACAGTTATAAATGACCCTCTCGAAGCGCGGCGCCGCGCCACCCAACCCTCAGCCGTGCGCCAGACACTGGCTGCTCTTTCGTAACCCGACACATGCCCCCTCCCCACGATATAGTCGTAAAAGGCACTATATAAACAAACATACGCTAAGTGGCCCGAGTCGCGACGCGTGTGCGTGCGACGTGCGCCCCTTTCATCGATAATAATCGTACGCGGCATACGGATCCAACTCCTGCATTATCGCAATTTCGATCTCCTTTTTAATGTGTGAAAGATTTAAGGGGGGGAGTCCGGTTAAAAGTAAGCCAATATTCGAGAGTTTTCATTTACGAAACTGCTCAGCGGATTTTTCTACAATTTTTAAGGTATTTTCTTTCATATTCTAACAATAAAAGTTAATTTTTTCGTTACAAAATAATCTGTAGAGATAGTTTTATATAAACAAGTTCGTAGAGCTTCACCACTGAAGTGTTAAATTTACAGGAAGTCTGAAGCCTTTGATTGTTTCCTAACAATCAAAAAACCAAAAAAAAATAGGTATTTTTTATGTTTCATATAATCACACAGTCGATAAACCTGTGAACAATTTTTTAATAAAAAAGTCAACTTTTATTTTTTAAACATGGAATAACACACCTTGCAAATTTCGAAACGATTCGCTTCGTATAGTTTCGTAAAAAGAAAATCCCAGATCAGTTTATTTTGAGGAGCAGAGATAAATGAAGAAGAAGGGTGATCCGATTAATCCCGTATACAGGGTGTAACAAAAATGTTGCAGTTCCTTCAAAGCGATGATTCCCGAGTTGATTTTAAACAACTTTTTCCTTAGCGAAAATGTTAGGTGTGGCTTTGTTAACGAGTAATCAACGAAAAACATTGACCAATAGGAGAGCGAATATAACGGATTAATGATGGCGCGGACAATGACGGACCAATACTACTGTAAGCTAGGGCGCGCGCTGAAATTCGTCCTCTGTATTCGCGCTCTGATTGGTCGGGGGTTTTTATTAATATATCGTCAATAAAGCTCCATATAACATTTTCGCTAAGGAAAAAGTTGTTTAAAATTAACTCAGAAATCACCGCTTTTAAGGAACTGCAACATTTTTGTTACACCCTGTATAAAAGTTTGAAAATGACTAGATTATTTAAACGTATTGTAATATATCAGTCTAAAATATACTAAATACAAATTTTAAACACCATGCAAACTAATAATAATAAATACATTCAAACATCCAAGCTTTCCTTTTTATTTTAAATACGAAATTGTGGATTGTATACTTTTACATCCACACAAAAATCGTAATGTCCGTACGCGTCTGCCTCACTGAAAATGTGTACCGATACTAAACAACGGTTTTAAAAAATTAGTAAATTATTGTAATAAGTACAGGGAAGATGGATGAGCAATCGAAATGGCTGTTTCCATCGCGACGTAAGAAATACGGACTGAATTGTTGACTGAACAAAAAAATTTTGGCGCAGAAAAATCAATTTTTTACGCGCCAAAATTTTTTACATTTTCCAAAAATGTACTCTACTCTGTAAGAAGTATTTTTCAGAAATCGAAAGAGTCTTAAATTCTCCTGGATTAACAATTCGGTATGAAATAATTCCACAAAGTTTCCGAAAATATAAAAAAAAAGAAAAAGGTTTTTCATACGTGTTCAAGCACGTATCTCCTATTTTTCTCTCGCGCATCGAAGCGTCATCCTTTCCCGCAGCCCGCAGGCTATCGATTGACACGCTTCAGTTTTAATTAATCTCTCATAAACAGAGCGTTAAGTGTGTTACTTTTAAATAAACAGTTTTATTCGATAAACAAAATAAGAATTATAGAACGTTATGCAATATAATCTATTTAAATGCATATCCAATATTATTAGAGAAGCAAAAGCTGTGTTTAATTTGAAACGGGAGAAACGCGTGCAACATTCGATTAAAACTTTCGATATTGTTGTTGGACGAAAGACACCGATATCACTCTCATTTTTTTGCGCGAAATGGAATGCAGCATCGCGAATCATATACCAAACATTTCCATCAATATGTGTAATAATATTTGCGGTACTTCGCGTTTACATCGATAACTGCATTTTTTTATGTACAATCAGTTTAAATGATTACAGTTCGTTCAAATAATTATGCTGCGAAAAATTTGATAACAACATTTTACTTCCTTTTTTTAATTATACAATTTTTTATCTTTCAGTCGTTGAAAAACTAGTTTCGTAATATTCGCAATTAAATCGAAAACACTTGGCAAAGAGTCGTTTGCGAAACGCCTTTATATTTAAAAACAAATGCGCCAAATTGTCTAGCGACTCGAAAATTCTAACGGCTACCCGAATATCAAGCTACGTAAGTAAAGTACGTTGTCTGACACGCACGCAAGATTATTTACTTTAAATTCATAGAAGAGATCCAATTTAACACCTAAAAGCAAGATTCGTACTACGCAATAAATTTCTTAACCTAAACGAAGGAATCGGATCGTTTTCTTTCAACGAAACAACAATTATTTTTGACCCGACCGAGAAATAGCAAGAAAGTAACTGCAAAGATTACCTGCAGAGTGCGCCAGCTGCCGAGAAGCACCGAAAAATGTCGGTACAGTATCTTCTAACGACTGGAAAAAGCTGGACTCTTCAAACACTCGAAACTAATCAATATTTACTTCCCAATTGAAAGTTTCTATCAAAAAGTGTTCAAAACCGGTTCACTTACTTTTTTGTTACACTTTTAAGACCGTTCTCGTAATTGAAACCTCGAAAAATTGAACAAAACCGGGAGTCGCGATCACGATACGAAAAAGATGACACCCGCGCAGTTCAACTGAAGCTGCGGCGCGAGATTCGAAAACGTAAGCGCACGCATCGTCTCCGCGCACGCGAAGCAGCGCCTAAACATCGACAACTGTCGACGACGCACGAACACTGAAGCGAAGTTGCAACATACGTAATGGCGCCAATTTGTAGAAAAATAATTGACGAGAAATTTTTTCTATACACAATTCTAACCATTACCGAAAGCTGCATTATGTGCGATGTAAAATGCTAATACTTAGTAGACCATTATTAAATCATAGTTCAAGTGTTACTGGAGGTTCTATTCTGTTACTCTTGCATCTAATTTATTAAACAATTGAAATTTTAGATAATAAAAATCGATGACATGAGTCGGATAATCGAGGTTCTACTGTACATTATTTCAATCAAAAATGTATTTTTCCAAAAATCTATTATATTAAACCTTCAAAGAAAAAAGCACATATAATAATCTGTAAACCTATTGTAATACTCGTAAAAAAATCTAACCTAATCCGTAAAACCAAGATCTATATTACACAATAAACTCCTCAATGCAAACGAAATAATTTAATCACAAAAAAACGACATAATAAAATATCAATATAAAATACCTTTTCTGTTTCAAGAAGCAAGGAAGAATTATTTTCCAACTGAAGAAACCAAAGGAATCGCAAGAAGATAACTGCGAAGATTGCCTGCAGAGTGCGCCTGCTGTCAAGGAGACCCAACAATGTTGGTAAAGCATTTTCTCGGGTTAGAAAATCTAGAATCTAGACTCTTCAAGCATCTGAAACGTAATCAATATCTACTTCCTAACTGGAATTTTATATCAAACAGTTGAATTACCTTTCTGTTACGTTTTTAGGGCAGTACTCGTACTTTAAACTTGCAAAAATTGAATAAAATCGAGAATCGCAGTCCCGATACGAAGAAGACGCGCGCAGTTCGGCAAGTGGCGTCATGGCGCGAAATTCAAAAACAGAAGCGCGCGCGCGCGCATCGTTTTCGCGCACGCGCCGAACGCCCACAACAAACATCCACTGAAGCAAGGTGGAGCGTAAGTACACGATGGCGCTAACTTCGGATATCGATTTTGGTCCAGTGGGATGCAGAACGCTCGTATTCCGTTGATCGCGTTCGCCACTTTCGGTGATCGGTGAGGAAAAACTAGTCCAACGAATTCGGCAGTTCTCGGTTGACGTTCGACGATGTCGAGTTGAAAAAAAAGCTGACGTGTATGGTGCCAGCAGGTGAACACTTCGCCCTCCTTTTTTTTACTGGGAGTGGTCGTAACCATCTCGTCCCTGTATAAACTTGTAAATAGTAACCGCTTAAAATGCGAGTATCGACGCTCAGTATTCTTTTTAACACTCTCAGTATCATATACGGTGAGTCCCTGCTATAATACGCTGCATTTACGATTGATACCGCGAAACCCTCGACATTTCCTCGCACCCTCCTTAGGCTAGTCTAGTAGGTTGCTTCGTTGATGAAACGAGCCCAATTGCTTTCTCGTGCATACGTTGAGAATCTCGAACAGAATGTGTGTCTCGATCAGGTGGCGCGGGAGTGAAAATTTACGAGGCGAACCCGGACACCAAGAGGCTCTACGATGACCTGCTGTCAAATTACAACAGGCTCATACGCCCCGTCAACAATAACACCGAGACGCTGACCGTCTGGCTCGGCCTAAAACTTTCGCAACTCATCGAAATGGTGCGAAATTCAAACATCTTCGTTTCTACTATTTCATGGTGCACCCTTTTTTTCATATTCTTTTTTTTTGTCGTTACAGAATTTGAAGAACCAAGTGATGACAACGAATGTTTGGGTGGAGCAGGTAAATTTTATAAAAAATTGTTTTCCCCAACTTTTTTGTGTTGAATAGGTATTGCAAATTAATGACGAATAGAGCAACTACTTTAGAATAATGCCATGAAACTATAGAATTGAAATCATTCAGTTATTATTTAGTATTAATGAATGGCACAATGATCTTCGTTCTTGTGACTTGTGAAGTTCTTTCTATGTAACTTGGCTTTTAAATTGTGTAGCATTTGCTTCCTCAATTGACACAATTTAATTTATCTGATTCGGATCCGCACGTGTTTCAAAGTCAAATTAAAATAAAAATTTCTTTAGTTATAATTAGACAGTCGATTTTTATGCAAAATAAAATTTCTACAAGCACAAACAAAGAATCGGAACTAGCAATTCAGTATGTTTAATGTTCTAAATTCTAAACATTCTAATTTGAATAATATTGTTGATATTTTAGCATATGTTAACTGTCTTGTAGATTTTGTGCATACTTAGCATTGCCATAAATGCATAAAATCCGCTGCCTAATTATAATATACTTTAATTCTGAAAATTAAGAGATAAAAAACAAAAGACGTTGAATAAAATAAAACTAACAAAATTTAGATATTTATTTCTTTAGTATTTTTATTTTTATGTTGTCAAATATACCTGCGTTTAAATAAATTATTATATTGCACGAACAAAAGTCTGTTTTCATTTATCACTATTATTGAGTACCTTTTTTAAATCTTTATTTGTGACACTTTTTATAAATTCGAAAGTGATTTTCATTATAGTCTTGCAGACACAGTTTCTGAGGGTTTTAGAAAACTATTCAGAAATTCTTTTAAAAAATGAAATTTTAAAGGTAACTTTAAAAAATTTATACAAGAAAAACCAATAGAGGTCCGATTTTGATTTTCCTTCTATTATTAAAAATTAAGAAGAAACGTAAACACTTTATTTGTTGTATTCTTTCAGAAATGGTTCGATTATAAATTACGATGGGATCCAGAGGAATACGGTGGTGTGGAAATGCTTTATGTACCTTCCGAAAACATTTGGTTGCCAGATATCGTGCTGTACAATAAGTAAATGGGATTAACAATTTTCCTATTTTAACTACTCATTTCATTTTAAAGGGGAAGTTCTGGTCTAGAAGTGTAGAAGAATATTATTCTTTAGAATATTCTTACAACAAAATATATGAACAAGACGATCTTGAATGTCTCGCTTATTTTTTGTGATAGAGAAAAATAACAGAGAGAAATATCATTTTGTTTAAAGGAGCAAATACTATGAAAAGCAAAGACACCATAGATCTTGAATGCGAAAAATTCATAAAAATTAGACAATTGAAGGAAATAGTGACTTTGTTAATTAGTTAATTGACTTTGAAACTTCCAATATTATATTTTTCCAACTAATGTATGTCGTTACACCTTCCACGTTTAATTGTTTCTAATTTTCCATAACATTTATCATGCAAAAATAAATACCTTTTTTAGAATTTAAACAAATTTGAATGAAGGAGATTTTATTTTGAAAAGTGCTCAAAATGAGCTTCGCCAATTTCAACATGAAGATCTTATAAAGGTTCAATATAATAAGAATATGCAGTCGCACGTGGTCTAATGTAGAAAAACAAACTACAATGTATAAAAGAAGAAAATTGTAAAATATCCTGACGATTTAGTTGTAAACCAAAGAAAAAGAGAACATAATTTCTATTAATTCATTACCTTCGCAGCGCCGACGGAAATTACGAAGTGACGCTGATGACGAAAGCCACGTTGAAATACACGGGCGAAGTGTCCTGGAAACCGCCGGCGATCTATAAATCGTCCTGCGAGATCAACGTGGAGTATTTCCCGTTTGACGAGCAATCGTGCATCATGAAGTTCGGCTCGTGGACGTACAACGGCGCTCAGGTTTACAGCTCTAAGATTAATTTAAAACCGTTGACGATTTAACGCTGGAACGAATCCGCGTCGAAAAGAAGTCCTCCTAAGGTTTGTCCTATGGAAATGTGCTTTGTAAAGACTTTTACCCGTAGGTGGACCTGAAGCACATGAAGCAAGAGCCTGGCAGCAATTTGGTCGCGATAGGAATAGACCTGAGCAACTTCTACTTGTCGGTGGAATGGGACATTCTTGAGGTGCCGGCGTCCAGAAACGAGGAATATTATCCGTGTTGCACGGAGCCGTATTCGGGTGAGCATAATCGAATACCAAAACGAGGAGAACCTAAAACAATAATACAGTTTGATACGTTTCGTAGATATCACATTCAACATCACGATGCGCAGGAAAACGCTATTTTACACGGTCAATCTGATCATTCCTTGCGTGGGAATCACGTTTCTTACGGTGCTGGTCTTCTACTTGCCAAGCGACTCGGGAGAAAAAGTCAGTGAGATCCACGTGAAACAATAAGATAGCAAAATAATAAAATCATTTTGTGTACCTTGACAAAAATGTTACTTCTTTACAGGTATCGCTGTGCTCTTCCATTCTTCTCTCGTTGACTGTTTTCTTTTTACTCTTGGCAGAAATTATACCTCCGACTTCGCTAGCAATACCGCTTTTAGGAAAATATTTGTTATTCACTATGATTCTAGTCACTTTGTCCATATGGATCACCGTATGCGTTTTAAACGTTCACTTTCGGTAAGCTCACCGCAAATAGAATTTCGTATTTTCTATTAATAGCCCAGGAAAATTATAAATTTCTGCGAAAAAACTAAAACTAGGTGGATCTTTTCACGAATCGCTTATTTTTCTGATGGGTATGAACTTCTGAAAGATCACCGTCGATCGACTGTCGGCTTCCCCCCTTTTGGGTCAAATGTTAAAAAAGGTAGTTTTTCGCAAATAACTCAAAAATGATTAGTCTAATTGAAAAATGTTTTAAATAAAAATTTAAGATCAGGGAATTCTGCATTAAAAAGGTTCTATAATATTTTTTCATAAAATCAATCCTTTTTGCGATAACGTTCAATAAACGTGCTCCTATTATAATGTACATACCATTGTGAAAACATTAAGGACGTATTTATTATTGCAAAAACGGTTGCATTTATCAAAAAATATTAAAGAACCTTTTTTACGCAGAATTCCACGCTCTCAAACTTTTATCTAAAACATTTTTCAATTAGACTAACCATTTTTGCGTTATTTGGGAAAAACTACTTTTTTTAACATTTGACCATTGCAAAAACGGTTGCGTTTCTCAAAAAATATTAAAGAACCTTTTTTACGCAGAATTCCACGCTCTCAAACTTTTATATAAAACATTTTTCAATTAGACTAACCATTTTTGAGTTATTTGCGAAAAACTACTTTTTTTAACATTTGACCCAAAAAAGGGGGGGAAGCCGGCAGCCGATCGACGGTGATCTTTCACAAGTTCATACCCATCAGAAAAATAAGTGATTCGTGAAAAGATCCACCTATTTTTAGTTTTTTCGTAGATTGTCCACTTTTTCGTCTAATTTTCCTGGGCTATAAACTATCGATCGTTTTCTACAGATCTCCATCTACGCACAATATGTCGCCGTGGGTCAGACAAGTGTTTTTGAATTGGATGCCGGGGATCTTGATGATGCGGCGGACGCCGTATTCCACTCCGGAGTACGATGACACAGAGGACGACGATCTTAGGTAATTTAGATGAACGAAACTCGTGCAGCATACCCTGTTTCTAACGTTTGCGTGTATTCTAATTTTTCCCTGGCAGCGACAGCGACTATCCGTTAGAATTGAAAGGTAATTGTAAACCTGGTTAATTCTTGTTACTCACGTGCGACACACTTAGCTCGTATCAAATTTTATTTATCATACATACATGTAAAAATGAAGGCAATGTTTTCTCGGAATTTTTTCATAAATTCTATCGTAAACTAACATTTTTTACTTAGAAACAAACAAAGTGTGCGACATGAACGAATGCGTATCAAAATTGATATAGTGACCCTGCGCAATGCGTAGCATTGGGTAACAATATCGTGTAAGATTTCTTAAAATATTCATCTAACGATGAAACATTGTTACAGTCCCGGACGTGTTATCTGCTTTGAAAGGCGTGCGCTTCATTGCTCAACATATAAAAAATGCAGACAAAGATAACGAAGTGAGTTCAATACTATAGTGACTATACAACGTTTTACATTCATTTGTTTCACTTTTGATACTTAACGATTCTTCTCTCAACAAATAATCGTTTTTACTATTAGTAGAATCACGTACTGTTGTGCAGCAATTAACTTGTTCATGATCGATAAGATTAACACGCAACTCTCAGGATTACTTTGATGAAAAAGCTATCTTTGTTTAAAATATTTTCTTCTTTCATTTTCAGGTCATAGAAGACTGGAAATTCGTGGCCATGGTTTTAGACAGACTATTTCTTTGGGTCTTCACGTTAGCGTGCACTGGAGGAACGCTTGGTATAATATTTCAAGCACCAAGTTTATACGACACAAGAGAACCCGTGGACCAACAACTCTCAAGTATATCACTTAGGAACTACATGTATCCATTCGCGGGAATGACAAGCGAACAACCTGGGAGCACGAACGAGTCGGCGAGACATTAAAACGAAGTTACAGAAGTATCGCATTGTTAATATCCTATTTGTATCACGACGCTCCCTAATTTTATTTCGAACTATAGGATGATTGACTTTTATATGAAATAATATCCGTAATAAATATAGTCTAAGCAGTTTTATTAACCCTGATCAATTAAACAGCTTCAATAGAGGCTCAACATTTTCGAAATATATTTATATCTAATATTTCACGATACTTCTACCGCACAATGAACGATTCGCAGGAAAATAGTTAACGTCTTACGCTTAATTCGCTCACTTTACGCATCAAGGTTAATAAAAAGCTTATACTGCGAAAGAAACGATGTCTTTATTATTTTGAGTGAAGATACCAAAAAGATTTATTAAAATATTTATTCGTTCTAACTTCAGTTCGATGATTCTTACTTTTTCTTCTATGTTTATGTATAGTTATAGACATACTGAATTTATTTACACGCGATGACAATACAAAACAAAATGCCGATTTGATATGATAAAAAAAAAAAAAGTTAAATAGTTTCTCTTATTCAGTTTCGTCTTTTTTTTAAGTACCAAAAGTAAAAACGTTATGAATTCGCTTATATTACATTCTTATGATAAATGATAACGTAAATAATCACAGAACTGAGAAACTTTTGGTGTTTTTGTTCTGTACAAGATTCACATCAGTTCTTAAAAAATTTGGCAATCTTATAATAACGATTGATATATAAAAGAATTTTATTCTAAATCAATTATCATTAACTCCGGCGATTCGCTTGTACCACTAATCGAGTTGGATTGTGTTTTTTTTGGCGAAGGAGTGCTACTAACTACTTTCTTTGTACTTTGCACCGGTGTACTCTCGTCATCGTCATCACTATCCGATATTAAATCAATAACAACAGCTCGCTTCTTTTCCTTTGGAGGCGACGGATTGCCTTCGTCTAAAAAATCAAACGTTATCATATTATGTACAAATATTTTAAACTAATCGACGAATAATCATAACAAAACAAGTGAATGAAAATTTTCTTAGACTCGTTTCTATATACAAGGAAAGCTTACCCAAGTCGACAGTATCCACGTCAATCTTATTATTTTCTTGCAAATTCGTATCGACCTTCGTCTCGCACTTATCCTTATCTTTCTCTTTCTTCAAAACCAAATTCTCCCACGATCCATCTTGCAACAACTGAATCTCATTTACATCCGGCAATAACTTCTTCGAATTCAAAACCTCTTGGAAGTATCCATCAATAACAAGCGTATCGTACAGCGCCGGTTTGTCGCAAACCGGACAGTTCCACGTCGGTTTCCTCTCGTTCATTTGAAGGAACAACGACGCATCGAAACACTGCAAATGCGAACAGGTCGACGCTCGACACGGCGTAGCCATTCGCATCTTTCCTAACGGACAAGCTAACGACACTCTAAGCGACGTTGTCGCTATTTCGCTGTCCGCATCCTCGTTAAGCTTTTCCTTAACTACGAAGAAAATTATATCAATGACGGTCATTTCCGACGTTTCGTCGTTTCATGCATGCATCGCAGATACTTACTTAAACCTCTCGTGTAATCCGAATGTCGAACCCCTCTAGTTTTTAACCGAGACAATAATTCTGCACTCGATAATTTTCTAACTAAATATATTGCGATCGCGTATCGTCTTGCATAGTCCGCGGACCATGTCACGTGAATTTGATTTCCTACGGTGGGAGATAACTTAACTAACGGACTAATATTCACAGGCCGCGGTGGTCTCTTTGGTTCTACTCCTGGTTTGTTCGTGGGTATCGGATTCTAAAAGAAAGAGAGGAACATCAATTGATTACAATATTAAAAGTATCGAATAGTATTTCAATCGGGAACGAAACATTTGTTTACTTACAGGTAAAGGACATAACTTTCCATTAACTTTAACAGCGATGCTAGGAGGAAAACAGTCTTCTTGTTCGCAGGAAGTCTCTTGTAAACAAAATCTCATTTGTGCCTGAAATAACAGTAAAATAAATTACATATAACTCTCATACGATCACGAAATCACGAAATCAAATCTCGATTGTACAGTAAAATCTGCTTAAACCTAGGCAGTTTTCTTTCTACACGCCTAGGCTAATGCCTCCAGCCACTATTTTTTGTCGACTTGGACCGTGTCAACTTTCTCTACCGCGAGCTCGACTCCCGAAACAATGAACTATAAAAGACAAGAATAGCACTACTAGGCATTTAAAAATGCTCGTGACTGATTTTCATCTTTTTCCATCGAATTTTCGCGAAAGTGACGCCAAACGATTCCTTATACTCGACCGATTAAAAAAATACCAAACACGACATAATTCGGTCCATAATTAACGAAATAACGAAACAAATTAATTTTCACGCTTCAATTCTAACTTCGCTAAAAATAGTCCGATTTACATGAAATTTGGTGTTATTTTAATCGGAAGAACGCTCAGAATCCAATAGTGAAACTTTTGTATCGATACGAGAACGGATAAGATCACGGAAACTGAGAAAAATTGACGACTCAGCGCTCGAGCGACCCTAGCCACGCGCGCAATCCGATGCCGTCGCTTGGCGAATATCAAAGAATACCGCGTAGTCAGGTGTGAAATATTTCCTCCTGAATTGTCATCGGTTACTAATTATTGTCGAATGTTTATAAAAATGATACTACATACTTTCTTACATTTTTCCGATGAAAATCAGTCGAAATACGACATAAATCGGACTATTTTTAGCGAAGTTAGAATTGAAGCGTGAAAATTAATTTGTTTCGTTATTTCGTTAATTATGGACCGAATTATGTCGTGTTTGGTATTTTTTTAATCGATCGAGTATAAGGAATTGATTGGCGTCACTCTCGTGAAAATTCGATGGAAAAAGGTGAAAATCAGTCACGAGCATTTTTAAATGCCTTGTCTATTATGGCCCCATTGTTTCGGGAGTCAAGTGCTCGGGCTCGAGCGTCCAAACACATAAAAACCAGTCAAGCGAGAAATCGGAGGTGCGAGATTCACTTCCCACTTCGCTTAAGTCTTGAAATACGGACCCGATTGCCAGAACCTTATGCGGAAAGTACTGTACATACCTGTACAGTGTAATCCATCTTACTTCCCGCGCGACAGTCTCGTGAAGTGGCTATATCCGTCGATTGTTGTGGCGTTAAATGGAAAATGAACGTATTCTCTTGCAGTCTCATAGACCCTTGTGGCATTAGACTAGATGGCTTCAATAATTCGCCCAGCAGATCGTAAAACGGTAATTTTTTAAGTCTAACGTCTGGATGTACAGGATACTGTGTTCTAGGCTGTATTTGTAAAGGAGGCGGTAAAACCTTCTGCGGATACGAGTACGGATTGTAAGCTGCATTAGTGGTCTGTTGGAACATAATAGAAATGTAAAAAGATCAGTAACAAGTAATAATTTCTACACATTTCGTACAGAACTTGACAAACTGACCTGCGGCGTTACGCTGGTGTATCCTGAGGCCTGATATACTGGAGTAATTCTGGGTCCTTGAGGTAGAGACGCTTGATGCGCCGGCGGTAAATCTTTCCCACTGGAAACGGCAGACTGTGATTGTTGCTGCTGACTGATAGCTTGTCTTCGAATTAAACAAAAACAATGTACTACGTTCCGCTTAAGATTATCTATTAGGTTTTATCCAACAGATTCTTCGTTGTTACCTTGTGTAATAGTTTCTGGAATGCATATTCTGATCGATCTGTGGTTCCCCAGAACCACCTGTTTGACCATACATTTGGTGCGCTGCCAATTGATCAGCTCTAAACAAAATCGATAAAGAAACCATGAAACTTGTGCTTGGTTAAATTTGCATGCCACTAACAAGTATGATACTTAAAGTATAATAATATGCCATAGTAGATACAAAGAAACAACCGTTCTTCATAATATTTTACAGAAAAAAGATAGAAACGAAACATTTGAGAAATGTAGAAGATGATAGCAACGCTATTTCGAACAAATGGTATTTCAGACAATAGTAATATACTCACTGTATGGTTTTATACAGTTCACGTATTTTGAGCTGTACAGGATGGGATCGCAAACGTAATAATTCTAATGCACGTGCTTGCAATTCGTTTTTTCTACCAGATTTATTTCTACCAGCGAAACCAAGAAGCATCTGAAGTTCAGATACTCGAAAACTCAATACCATATTCTGCAATCACAAAATTATAGTATCCATGTACTTCACACATCATACGTGCACTTATCCTAAACTTAATAGTCAAAAAAAAATATGTCGATATTTGAAATGGAAATAAAACTATTAAATAAAAAAGAGGAAGCAGATATTATAATTGGTCGTTAGTTTAATTTTATCAATTGATGAACATCTTCTTCAATTTTATTCATTCTCGCGATATTCTACCGTTAAAAAGAATTGAATCTGTACTAGGCATAAAAATCATACTTCAAGTTTTTCATTCTAACAAAGCCAACAATTTTTCATAACAATGTGAATACTGGATGAAGACAAAAACATACATTTAATTTTTACGATCACTATCGATCGTCATTGATATTTCTCTGACGATACGATTACAATGCTCGAAATGTATGAAAATGATGATAAACATTCAATAATTCTCTACGAAAATAAAGAAAAATTGAGGTTACCTATAATTATGGCGATACTCCCGTCTTCCGTAACGATTATTCGGTAGATAAGACATGTTGGAAGCACGATACGATTAAAGAAAAGATTCTATCAATTGATCTCTAACGTTTCTTGATGAAAACAAAACGGTCATTAACGAGGTAGGCAAAAAACTTGCACAACGCTGCATTTAAATGTCTAGCGATACAATCACCGACGCAAATTATAAATCGGTGATAACCCGGATATAACCACGACAAATTCACAACGCAGACCTGCCGACTTTTCTCTAAAATTTCGCACGCATGTCTATAACTCGCACTGCACCACTTTTAATACTTCACTCACCTCTAATTCTTTGGACTCCGCCATCTTCTTAGACGATTTTTTTTGCGAAGCCGTTTTGTCTATATTATTTCCAACTTTCGATAGAAAAATTCTCCTACACCTTTTCTTACTCGATTTGTTTTGTACCGTCGTCTCTATATTTTTCTTGCTCTCAAATGGAACTATTGAATAATACTGTTCAGTGGCGCGAAATCGATTTTTACGTTCTAATTTTGATATCGCTCTGAAAGAATCTAGCTTTCGTGGGAAAGCTCGGTTGTTGTGAAAATTTTTTTATGAAAGCCGCGCAAGATAAACCAATTATCGATATTTGACACTTCGGTCGTTCGAAATGCGAAAACGGATTTTCCAAAATGGCTGCTTACAGTTGATTCGCAGCCTAACTTGAATTTATGTAATTCGATGAAATTTCGGAGCAGACCGAGGTAAGGCCCTTTTCAGCAACGTGACGTTTTAAAAGAAGGAATAAAACGTTGGACGAAATACTCACATTTCACATGAATGTCGTAAATTTAAAGCTTCCTTATCGCTTTTAATTTTCTAACAAGTTTATACGACAAAGAAAATCTTTATAGATGTATTTACTGGTTATGTTTCATCTACATGTTAGATTGCGAATACCCAACGAGCATTTTAACAAAACATCTTTAACTAAAGGCGCAAGAAAAGATTACTTGAACACGGTGCAGCTTTTTTGTCAAATAATCCCGAAGATAACTAATATTTATATATTTTCTGTAGTTTTTTCGCATTTAAACGCGCGATGCAATAACGAAACACTGTCGTATGTACTATACATATATTGGAAACCTGAACACATGCACGTTGCATTACAAAACCGACACAATTTTCGGAGAAATTCATCTTTTTAGAAGATTATCTGAACGTTATCTAAACTACATTTTCACTAGTTTTTCTACGATTTGATTGGAACGCGCCTAGGGAAATAATGCATTGTATCTTAGATTTTAATTACGTCATCGAATAATTCCCCTATGTTATCATCAATCTGATTGGCTGTTGACGCGCGAAACTATCATGAAAATGTGCCGTAATATACATATATGCTATCCTTTAGTGGAAAACTGTGCTTACCTCATAAAATAACTATGCGTGCATCCATCTTAAAACGTAATATACACCAAAATTTAGTATGCAATTATAAATATATGTATACACGAAGATATCTATGACAATTCAAAAACATGGCTACCATGTGAAAAATAAATTAGTCGCATTACGGTTTATAGACGACTTTCTGTTTCATTTTTACGATAATTTTGTTTCGCGAAATCAACGAAACTCGTAGTTCGCGAGAAACGGACATCGTCACTGAAACTTACGAAGACTTGGCGCGGATTTCTCGAGTGAAACGTTCGTGTTTTTAATAGTTACAGTTACATTTTTCAGGTGTATCTGTTGGTCTAACAGATTTCCAAGTAACAAAAATACATCTACGTACAAATATTCCACGAGATTTTGCGGCAATACGCTCCCCGAAAGTACACTAAATAATGGTAACCTTACTTCATAATATTGAAGAACGTAGAGTAAATTAGAACGAAACGAGATTATTTAACGAGCATGTATTAGTTTTACCTCGTTTTACGTATTTAGTAATAGCGATTATAATTAATTCTATGACTATCAAACGTTGTATATACGTCAATGTACTTAATACTTGCATACTTAATGTGGTTAACTTAACCTATTTTCTAGATATGTGGCTGTAGCTAAACATATCAACAAACGGAAAACCTTACATTTACGATCTGTGAAATTCTCTATTGAGTTTTGTCGACAGTTGGAAGAAAATTATACTTTGTTAACGTGTTATTGACGACATTAAGATGATACATTTAAAAATATATCCTTAATGAAAGCAGTTTTTCAGAAAGGTAACTAACCAATTCTAGTCACTGAATTATTTATATTTCTATGGAAATATTTGATATATTAATAATCGTAAATCGATTGTGGTTTCAGATGATAATACGTTAAAACATTAAAAGAGAAGACAACGCGTGCAATAAAGATTCTATGTATAATACTGCATTACGTTATTTATAAATTCGCCTCAATGGATTCCGTTGATTTCGAAGCAATCATACGACATCCGCGAACTATAATTCACATAGATGTCGACTGTTTTTACGCTCAAGTGGAGATGTTGAAGCATCCTGAACTAGAAGGCAAACCGCTGGGAGTGCAACAAAAAAATCTGTTAGTAACGAGCAATTACTTAGCGCGCGAGTATGGAATTGAAAAGTGTATGCCTGTGCAAGAAGCGCTGCGGAAATGTCCGGGGCTGGCCCTGGTCAACGGGGAAGATCTGACAAGTTATCGTCACTATTCCACCAAAATACACGAGATATTACAGCAGTTCACTCCGTTGGTCGAAAGATTAGGCTTCGACGATAACTTTCTGGACGTAACATCCGTCGTACAGAAGTATATGAATTCCGGGAACAATTCTGAATTAAATGTAAGCATTTCCATGGAAGACGAGAGTCCAGTTGGCGAAGTGTTCGGTCCATCCGAAGAAGAATGTCCTTGCGGTTGCCACGCTCGGTTAATCGTTGCTTCCAAGATTGCGTCGGAGATTCGCAAACGGATCTACAAGGAATTACGCGTGACTTGCAGCGCTGGGATAGCGCACAACAAACTCCTGGCAAAATTAGGTGGATCGTTGCATAAGCCGAATCAACAAACATTGATATTCCCATGCAGCGGACCAATGTTGCTATCGACGATAGGATCGGTGTCGAAGATACCGGGCGTTGGACAGAAAACCACGCAGCTCTTGGTGTCCAACAATATCAAAACGATCGACGATCTGCGCAAAACGCCCTTGGAGAATCTGGAAATGAAGATCGGCGTCGATCTGGCGAGGAAGCTGAAGGACAACGCCGAAGGCATCGACGAGACTATCGTGAAACCGACAGGCAAAAAGCAGTCCATAGGTTTAGAAGATGGTTTCAAAAGCGTTTCTCTGGTGGCCGAAGTAGAGTCGCGACTCGGCGCGCTGTTAAGAAGATTGACGGAGTTAGCCATGGAAGATGGAAGGATTCCTCTCGCAATGCGAATAACGGTCAGGAAGCACGATTTCAACAAGCCGACTTCGGGCAAACGGGAAACCCGACAGTGCGCTCTACCCAAACATCTCTTGCCTTCGACAAAGTCCGGCGTTTACGATCACGCGAAAATGTTGACCCTGGCGATGAAGCTTTTCCATCGCACCGTTAACGTGTCCAAGCCATTCCACTTGACGCTTCTGGGCGTCGCGTTCACCAAGTTCGAAGAGAGATCTTCCGGGAAAAATAGTATTACGTCTTTCCTCCGAAAGCAGGTCGCCGTTCAGTCCGTTTTGGACATCAGCTCGGAGGAAGGCATCTCGGACGTCAGTTTGGGATCGCCGATGAGCATAAATCAGGACAGCAACGACGGCTCGGCGATGAGCACCACCTCGTCGCCGATCTCGAAATCGATCGGTGCTAACAGTCCGTGCGCAGACGACGATCTGCTGAACGAGATCGAACCTCTGCCGAAGAAGACCAGACTGGAGGTGTGGTTGAGCGGGCGCAGAGAATCTCCGAGCAACGAAATGGCGGACCTCAGACTCAGTCCCTCGTCGCCGATGCAGCTGTCGCCGAAAATCGACGCGGCGGTGCTGAAGTCCCTGCCCATCGACATACAGAGGGAAGTGACGCGTCCGTGGCCGACAACCAGCAAACCAAAACCGAATAATATACTTAAATATTTCATAGCGAATAAGTGACGGAGTTCTGCGGCCTAGAATATAACGTAGCCATCTTTCTGTACACACTTCCGTAATTACAATATTGGATGGCAGCACCATGTGATATTATGACTTTAAGTTTAACTGACCGTTTAAATTAGTTCCCTCAACATTTCGGTATTCAAGTTTCTCTGTACACACGTATTTTCTATAGCATGCACACGCGACGATGAAAAAAAAGAAAGTCTTGAACGCCTCATCGAATGCGAGAGAAATTTCTGAATAAATTTGCACGGATGTATAAAAGAAAACGGTATTAAATACTCTTATTTATTTATCTTGACTGATCCAAGGATGGTTGACTGTTTAAATTGCTTAGAGTAGACGAATGTTTGAGCCAACATGCATTTACTATTACGTCACGAATATATTCCATTGCGTTCTTAAATGTCTCGCGGACGTTCAAGAAAGGCAAGAAGAATGTCAACTGACTGCCAGCATATCTTGAAAACCATTTCATCTTCATTCTTTGCATCGCACGCATGAACACCGTTGCAACCTAAAGCTTTTCGTTGTTCGTTCCTCGAACGGTTCTCAGCATTCTCCAAGCGAAACATCCACTTTCTTCTCTCTGTATTAATCATCTCTTTTCTCATTTTCATTCGCGTTCGTCGAAAGTTCGTCGTCTCAAATGGGGTGCTGGCATTTGATTTTGTACGTACTCTCTAGCGATTAAACTATTATTGTATGATTTAAAGTTTACGAAGGAAAAAAAAAAAATGAAACGAGAATGTTTATATTTTTTAGTACTATCGTCGTTATGCTGTGTGTAACCGAGCGTTGCGAGAAGATTACATCGTACGAAGAATACTCTATCGCTCCCGCGCCGATCGGCGACGGAGCCTCATGCGATTTGTAAAACATAGTTTATACGCATTATAATAGTTATCCAGAATATTAGACAATCATAAAGTTCTATCGGTTCGGTACAAGGTGATTACTTTACGTTAGCGCATACTCGAGGTAAAAGGCGCGGCGCGGGTCTCGGAGTTATTGCGTCGGGGTGTGCGTTTACATACTTTCACACGGTTACTTAAAACGGACGCGCGTCGAAGCGTGGCCGACGGCAAGTGATACTGAAACAGTAGCTTTTGTAAAACGATAAATACTTATGCGCGTAGGGGTACGGACGGTTTATACGTTACGAATAATGGGAATCGGTTCTCGACGCTCGACGAACGAGGCTGGAGCCGAGCTTTCCGTTTTTTTTTTTTTTTTCTATGTGTTTATTTATTTACTTGTACGCACGGGGGAGAGACGGTATCATTTTCCGACTATTAACTACTTCTGGTTGTGAGACGCATGGAACATTTTATACGTACACGGCGCGGGGAGTACGAGCGCGGTTGCGAAACCCGAGCGCTCGTCATCGTCGCGAGTTCTGATTAATTAGAATAACACGCGTCGGTTCGTGCCTCTTCGGATGAATCCCGCCGATATTGGCCGAGGATCGACGAGAGGGAAACACCGAATCGAGATCGACTTTGTACAAGCGTCGGACGCACCGACTGCGTTCGTATTTCCTTCGATTTTTCATTTCAATAAACAAAAGTTCGAATTGTACGCCTACGATGTCCTTTCCACGCGAGACCTTTGCCCTTCACCTATTTCACCGCTCGAGGCTGAGTTGCGGCTCGAGTAACACGAGCGCGCTTATCAATCGCGACGAAACACTGGTCTCATTAAACGCTCCCCTTCGTAATTGGAATCTTCGCGAAATGATTAAAGCAGATAATCCGATCCGCTCGTTATTCCACGGATTCCGATGCGACGGGAAGATTAAGGGGGGAGCCCGGTTTGGAACGCTAAAAGTAAGCCAATTTTCGGGAATTTTTTTTTACGAAATTGTTGAGCGAATTTTTTCGAGACATTCAGGGTATATTCTTCTATGTTTCAACAATAAAAATTAATTTTTTCGTTACAAAATAATTCGTAGAAATAGTTTTATATAAACAAGTTCGTAAGACTTCACCGCCGGAGTCTTCGATTTGCGGGAATTCTGGAGGCTATAATTTTTCACTAAAACAAAAAACACAAAGATTTTCTTGTTTTTCATGTAATTACATTGTCGATGAACCTAAAAGTCTAAAGAAAAGTACATAATTAGTCAATTAATGGGACTTCAAAGGAAAACTTATGATTTTGGCTAAAAATTTTCATATTGTTTATGTTAAGAAAATTGTTTAAATTAATTTTTTTATAAAAGTTTTAGGTTCATCGACGATGGTTGATCATTGTTTAGTTGTATGTACAAGGACAAGTCGATTGAATTAATAGTTTTTTTTCTATTTGTCCCGCAAGTTTTAAAGAAGTGGTTTCGAGAAAAACGCGGATACATATTCGTGTTGGGAAATGTCTTTACAGGCCGAAATTCGGAGTTTGACTGACCGTTGACAGTAACTGCTTAAAAAACGCAGTACTGGCGGAAAGTCATAAATGTGGACTCACAAAATTCAGGTAAACAGTTACCAAGCTCGGAAACTTTATGCGACGGACCCAGAACCGCGGTTCGCTGCGCGCCTGCAGGTATACCTGCTTGACGCGCTGCAGTTTCATGATCCGTATCTACATAGTTCCATCGAATTTCGGTCTGTAACTTTGGGAACATAATTTTAACATGTATTACTATTGATTAAAGCAAAAAAAAAAAAATCGATTTTTTGAAGTTGACAAACCGGGCTCCCCCCTTAAAGGGATCGCGTCCGCGTTTTCTATTGAGTCGTTAGAATGAAAATATGGGAGAAATTATACAAAATAATCCCCTTAAGATAACATTTGTATAAATAATGCCGATGCACATTACCTAAATTGAAAATAAAATAGTTTTCGTAAGATAGGACACTCAGAGCTGGGGAAAATAGGTATTTGAAATAGACGTACGAAATAAATATTTCCATTTCATCAATTAGTAAAGAACATCGGAAATAAAATATTTCATATGAAAATGGTTCACCGGGAAATAGTATTTCAAACGCTTTAGTTGTAACCGATCGAAATATTATTTTGAAATAGTATTTCAGTCATTGGTTTCTATTTCAGGGGGGAAATAGTATTTAGTATTTCTTCTAAAGCACAATGCAAATGAAATATTTCACACATGAGTTATTTTCACAGGTACTGAAGTTGTTTTCTATTTCATATTTTCTGTTTACTATTTCCTATTTCAAGACACATATGCGTCGACACGGTATCAGCATAGAGTGGATCGGCTGTAGCATAAGACAAACATGTACATACATACAGGGTCATGTAATTTCATCCAGCGTGCATCTGTGTTATTAGAGCACAGGATATTTTTTGCTGCGTGCCCGTGTGCCCAAAGATAGGAAATGGTAAATAGAAAATAGTTTCAGGACCTGTGGAAATAACGCAAGCGTGAAATATTTCATTTACGTTACACTTTCGTAGAAATAGTAAATAGTAGTTCCTCAATGAAATAGGCACTGAGTAAAATACTATTTCAAAATAATATTTCACAAATTTCACTTCAAAATACTAATTTAAAATAGTATTTCATTGTACAAATATTTCATTTTCACTATTTCGTCCTAAACTATTTCAAATTCTCCCCAGCTCACAGTGGTCAAAAATCGCAAAAAAGTGGCCAAAACCTCAAGATGAATTCCAATTTGGACACAAATTGGTAGTCGGGGGTTTCTGAGGCTGCTGATTATGAATCCGAAATAAAAATTTAAAAAAACAAAATGGCGGATGCAATATGGCGGATGTGTACATTAAAAAATTGTTCATTCTACTCAAAAATTTATATTGTACTGTTTTTCGGGTTACTGAATACGAATTTGAAGTTAAAATTTTAAAAAACAAAATGGCAGATGCAATATGGCGGATGTGTACATTAAAAAATTATTAATTCTACTCAAAAATTTATATTGTACTGTTTTTCAGGTTGCTGAATACGAATTTGCAATTATAATTACAAAAAAAATGACTGCGAATTACACCATATTCTTACGAAAATCGGTATTGAGAAATTTTTAAATTAGAGTGATAGAAATTTGAAATTTCGTGTTAATTTAATTTTGAATGATTTATGATTAAAAGTACATATCAAAAATGAAAGTATGTTTACTAAATTCAACATTTTTTACAACAAATTCAAGGATGTGTGACATGATGTGGTTAATAATTATAATATACTAGCTATAAATCAATAAATTATGTTTCGAATTCTTGCGTTTCCTTTAATTAAATATTGGTAAATAAATATTAACTTCCTTTATTTATGTCGGTAACTTAAGAGATACAAGAGGATAAAAAATGCGGTCTTCGTTTACAATGCGCAGCCTAATGTGTAGTTGTTAACCCCTATAATATTATTATATAATATATAATAATTAAAAGCCACATCACGTCGCACATCGTTGAATTTGTTGTAAAAAATGCCATCGAACTATAGGGATAAAAATTAGTTCCATTAAAAAAAAAAGGAATTTGACTTTTCAATCTCCCCCACCACTCGATCTGGGAAAAAATAATTTACACCAAAAATTGTATTTCCTTATGCCAAGTCATTTTTGTCTACATATTTTTTTTATAGGTTCACTCCCTCGCGAGATATTTCCATTTTTTTAGATAAAGTAAACACTCTTTACATATCTAAATATGTAAAAAATTATTGATTTTTTCGAGTAAGTAGTTTAGTACTTTTTTATAGGGTATAATGATCTGGTTAAAACGTTACACAAAAAACTGTATCATGTTACGTAAAGAAAAACAAATTTGACCTTCACATGACCTCTATTCATCAATATAAAAAAAATGCATTGCAACTAACAATAAGTCAACCCGAAACCATACAATATTTATTTGAAAAACTTTTCAATATCTTCTACAGTTTTCGAGAAAAAACATCTAAAAATAACACGAACGCTGCAATGCATCACAAAAAATGGTCGTACGACCAGGTCCGCAGCTATCCGCAGCTAATTTTTACAAATATCGTAAGATAAAAGTACCAACTACAAGAATAAAAAAGAATTTCAGCGTGATATTGTGGAATATACAACTTTTACCTTGCATCTTTAAAATTCCCGTGTAAAACTTTACCGCTTTTTTAAATAGTACATTTTACAGTTATATACCGTAGTTGTTAACTATTTTACATATACTGATACTTAAAAATATTCTACTTACTTCCAGGAACAGCGTCTATTTTACAGAATTGGAATATCTTTCTTCGTTTTAAAATTATACGTTTGACAGTTTTTGCTTTCCACTGCACTTCACTCCATGAAAACTCCGTGACGAATGAAGCCAATGTTTGAACGTTGACCATTTTGCAGGTATAAGTCATAAAAAGTTAGCACCTTGATTTTCCCATAGCCACGTGTTTAGAGTACCCAACCCAGCATTTGAAATGCCCCTAACGAAACATTCATTTTTGAGGTTTTGGCCACGTTTTTGCGATTTTTGACCACTGTGCAGCTCTGTAGGACACTCGGCGACAATCTGATGGGACACCGCTGGATTTCTTACATTTTTTTTAAGGCAACAAGATTTTGGGAAAATTCGTATGGAGAGTGTTTATAGCAGAGCTGGGGAAGATTTGAAATAGTTTAGGTGGAAATAATGAAAATGAAATATTTTGTACAATGAAATACTATTTTAAAATAGTATTTTGAAATGGAACTTGTGAACTACTATTTTGAAATAGTATTTCACTCAGTGCATATTTCATTGTTTAACGTAATAATAAAATATTTGACACTCGAGTTATTTCCACAGGTCCTGCAAGGGTTGAAAACAGTTATGATATTGGTTCTAGTTCTCGAAACAATTATGGAGAACCGAAATGACGTTATAATTCAGTATCTGTGAAAATAACTCACGTGTGAAATATTTCATTTCCATTATGCTTTGGAAGAAATACTAAATACTATATTTCCCCCCCTGAAATAGAAACCAATGACTGAAATACTATTTCAAAATAGTATTTCGATCGGTTACAACTAAAGCATGCGTTTGAAATACTATTTCACTGGTGAACTACTTTCAAATGAAATATTTTATTTCCGATGTTCTTTATTACTAACTGATGAAATGGAAATATTTATTTCCTGTGTCTATTTCAAATACCTATTTTCCTCAGCTCTGGTTTATAGTAAACTATAACTCTAGTGGATTATAATTCTGTTACAAGTGTAATTAGAGAAAAGTCGTAGAGAAATTATAGTTTTTATTTTTTTATGTTCCTGAATTTAGTAGCAACGTTAGTTTTATTGCAAAACCCATTGGAAAAACCCCTTAAGACGCTTTATGATATTTTACTTTGATGCTATAACTATTATTATAAAATTTGGTCAAAAACATAATTTTAGAAGTTAAAGTGGTAACGTATGTTTGGATTCGAAGTGATTGAAATCCCATCACTAGTTACGGATCAGTATTAAGTATTATGAGTAGACAGCGGATTTTATGCATCTATGGCAACGTTGAGCTTGCAAAACATCTATAAGATTGTTAATATATCCAAAAATATACAAAATATCAACAATATTATTCAAGTGGGAATGTTTAGAATATTAAACATACTGTTTCTCAAATTCCAATTCTTTATTTGTGCTTGTAAAAATTTTATTTTGCATAAAGATCCGCTGTCTAATTATGAGATAGCATCATCAATAGCTTTAGGACAAACAGGGATCATTTCGCCTCGAGGAATTGTCTTATACACAAATCACCCACTCTTTTATGATGTGAACTGCTCCTCGTCGCGATCCACAGCGACGATATTTAAGAGCAATATCAGAAAGCGCCGTGCGTCCCAAGTATGACGACGGAATTAGACCCTCACCACTACCATGCAATTTGAATGAGGCCAATCACCCAGACACCGTCTCTGAATGGGACATAATCAGGGTGAGTCATGTCATAATGGGACAAATTGTGCAGCTTTGTGCCTTTTTAAATTGTCCTGCGCCCTCGTTTAATGAGGGACCCCCTGAATAATCTCTTTCGAGCCATTGATCGCGAAAGAGACGCGAATCGGACGAGCCGAACGATCACCTACTCATTTTTAAGCCGAATAATTCACTGATGCGACGCGCTTCGATCTTTCGATTGAGCGATTGAGTCACTCGCGCGTCAAAGTCTTTGCAAGGAAATGCGGTTCGATTATACGAAAAGCGAAATTTCGTATCAAAATTAGGGCTCTTACTATTACTCGGATCTATGGGTATCCGAATTTGAGTACTTTACTCACAGCCAGTTTTAAAGACCGAGTTCGGGTTATGACAAGTATTTTGGGTACTCGGGTACTCGAGTAGCAAGATCATTACTCATAACTAGTTTTCAAATCCGAGTTTGGGTTATTCTGAGTATTTCGAGTACTCGGATACCCGGATACACCCGGATAATAAGAGCTCTAATCAAAATCGCCAAACGCTTACTGGGAAATCGGGATTCGGTACGATGGGTTTCGATTGTTAGTCTAGAATCGTTTTCCTCTCGAACGATAAGAGCACTTTGTCGTAGTTGCTCTATTCTTCTATCGTGGTGGACGTGAGATACATCGGAACGAGCGTTTTCGTAGCCAATATCTGACCCAAATTTAAATAGTCGCCAGGTGTACCTTTAATTCCCATGGACATTAAGAGCATTGTCGGTATAAATACCCTTCCGAATGTCTCGGGGATGTCAGATTGATATTCAAACTCGTGGAACGTGGCCGCCGAAAAAAACCGAGGATTCCGAGATGGCTTTGTTACTCTGCGTTCTCGCCGTTGTCGCGGTGCTCCAGGCGTCCGGTAATTATCCATTCCCTTCTTGTTCACGAAGACAATTAAAATTCCATGAAAGAACCGCGATTTATTTGAAAATCGGAAAAAGAAATTAACTATACAGGGTGTAACGAAAATGTTGCAGTTCCTTGAAAGGGGTAATTCCTGAGGTGATTTTAAACAACTTTTTCCTTAGCGAACATGTTAGGTGGGGCTTTGTTAACGAGTTATTAACGAAAAACACCAGCCAATCAGAGAGCGAGAACAGTAGACGAACCTTGGCGCGAGCGAAGGCAGACCAATGCTACGCATAGTTGTAGCCCTCGCCAAAATTCGTAGACTGTACTCGCTCCCTAATTGGTCGGTGTTTTTCATTGATAACTTATTAACCAAGTCGCAATGAACATTTTCGCAAAGGAAAAAGTTGTTTAAAATCATCCCAACAATTACTCCTTTCAAGGAACTGCTACATTTTTGTTACACCCTGTATGGTTTTCCATTTACGTTTCTTTTAATTTCTAACTCATTACAATACTGATGAGTAGATTGCGGATTTTTATGCATTTATGACAATTTTGGACAAGCAAAAATCTATGAGGTTGTCGATAGACGCCAAAATATACCAAATATCCAAAATATAACACAAGTTATTTGAAAAATATGGCACGCTATTATTCAATTCTCAATTTCTGTTTCTATAAATTTGATTTTGCATGCAAATCCGCAGTATACTGATCAGAGAGACCTAATTCATATTATTAATCTCTTCTACATTTTATCAAAATCCTAATTAAATTACTGAATAATAATACTAATTAATCCATAACTACAGCGGCAAGCATAAACGAAGTGCCAAAAATCGTCGGCGGTTCGCTCGCCGACGATGCACAGTATCCATATCAAGCCTCCCTCCGATTCAAAGGTCGTCATTTTTGCGGAGGATCGGTGATGAACAAGAGATGGATATTAACCGCGGCCCACTGTTTATCGAGGTTCCTAATTAATTTTCCTCCCGCGGAAGATTGCCGGCCATCTTCCAATATTTACACCCGATATTAATTTTAGTTTCAACGATACGGCAATAGCCGTCGTGTTGGGCTCCAACACTTTGGACAAGGGTGGCGACGAGTACCAATCCGAGAAAGTAATTGTTCATCCGTGGTACAGCTCCGCGTTGATCAGAAACGACATCGGATTGATTAAGTTGAACAAAGACATAGTTTTCGGGGATAAAGTGAAGCCTGTTGATCTGCCCAGCGAGAACTTCAGTAAAATCGATTATCCTGCCGTTTTGTCTGGTTGGGGAACCACCAGCGTGAGTATCTTCTCCTTGTGTAAACAGCCGCTCAAAATGTAGTTTTTTTAAGTATAGAGTAGGTCTAACATACTTGAATTTGATATTTTTAAATATAATCATTGGTTATGGATATACATACTGACAAGGGACATTACATTATAAGGTTTTACCTTTAAGGAAAATCGGACATTGATTTTGATAAAAAAAATTTCGAGTTTTTATTTAAAACTTACATTGACCTTTCCTTAACTTTGAATTCAATTATTCAAAAATTTATTTTTCCACGTAAAATGTACCTTTTCTCAGGAACTACAAGAGATATCTCCAAAAACATTTTTTTGTTCAATTCCTCACTTTATTCAAAATCTTTTAACACGGGGGTTTTCCAAAATATTACTTCTTTAAAAAATTATTCAATTGTAAGTGCAATTTTCTTTTATTTTTTGACTAACAAATTTTGAAAACTTGTCGCAAATATAATTTTAAAAATTTTTGGAAATTCTCCCGTTAAAGTATGCAGCGAAACAGGAATAAAAAAAAAAAAAAAAAAAAAAAAAAAAAACAACAACAACAACAATTAAAAATAACTCTTATATAGTTACTGAGAAAAGGAAGACTGAGCATACAGGGTGTCCCAAACTAAGTGCGGGAACCGTTAGTTTGAGACATCCTGTATATTGGAAAATTTGTACAGGTGAGGATACTATGTTCGACTCTGAATTTTAGTCCTAATAATTGGGTAAATCGCAAAGATTCAAAGAATTAAAGTAGACATTTTAATTATTAGATGTAAAAATTAATTCTTTCCGATTTTTGAATGAAATAAAAGTTGTATTAAGAAAACCATATAGTAGCTAGTAGCTCAATCATTGAAATACTTGTCATTAATATAAATATAAACCTTACGCTATTTTTCTGGTTAATAATTTTTGATTTCATATAGAAAAAAAATTAGTATACTAATTGTGTTAAGAAATTCGTCGGAAAGAATTCATTTCTATATCTAATAATTTTAGACAAACATCGAGTAATCATGAATTTTTTTATTAAAATTGATGTATAAACGCAGCTTATATGTTAGTCTATAATTTATAATAATTGCAATTTCAATAAAATATTCAAATTCAGCAGCAACAGGAACATGAAAGAAGAAATTTGAGTTTTGTTCAGGTTTTGGGAAAAGACACCACTGCGCGTTGATCTCAATAATATTTACGTTCGCGCGTTCTCGTTCTGTTTTGCAACTTACGCAAGCGTTTCGTTTGTTTGTGCACGCCTCGCTGGCCCTTCCAACGACTGAACCCTAATGCAAATCACACGCGGACCGCATCAAGTATCCCGGAGAAACGCCGAACGAATTGCATCACATCCAGTTGAGCGTGATCGATCAAAAACAATGTTTAAACGCCAGTTTTCGTGTCACCAACGACAATATCTGCACACTTAACAAGAGGGGTGAAGGCGCTTGTCACGTAAGTGCATTCACGTCTAGTCGTGGTACTCGAGAAGAGAAGGGCCCTTTCGCGTCAAAAGATCCCTCGGGCCTCGGGCAAAGCGACGCTCTTTCTTTCTATTTTTTCTCCCTTTCTTCTTTTTTTGCGCTTCTTATTTGCCGCCCGTCGTAAAAACCATGAGAATGTAACAGCGAGGACCATTCAGCTTCACTTACTTCTACCGGTTGAGAGAAACACTTTGGCTTTTTTATTTGATAGAGTCACATGCTTTGTTATGTGATTTTAAAAGAATATTTGATTCAAAAAGATACAATTATTCATATATGTATAGTACAATTGAGGACGTTTCTGGAAAAGGGGACCATAAACGGAAATTTAGTTTCGGTTTTTCCGATACACATATGTATTGTTATGTTTGAATTACGTGGTTCTCAACAAGCGAAATTTCAGAGAAACATTTTTAGATATTCGACAGTCAAAGACGATTTGCCAAAAAAGAGTTCATAGATATATGAATTTATGAGTACATAAGTACATGAGTACATCCTTAATTATGGTTTTTTTTTTTCGAAGGACAAAAGATAATTTTTTTAAATTTCAATTGTGGTTTTTCAATACTTTTTTATCGTTACAATGACAAGTGAAAGAATAAATAAAAGACAAAGGACTCCTTGCCTCGATCTAAGGTGATACTCCATTTTAAGTTGTATCTCAGGTGACTTTAGACTGAGGTAATGGTCCCTATTAATGAGCCTGTACCTATTAGTGTGCCTCTACACTTAAATAAATTGTAAAGAAGAATATCTCTAAGAAATAAAAGAAAAACTTTTTTTAAATAAAGTCAAAGTACTAAACTTAATGAAAAAAAAATGTTTTTCTTTCATTTCTAAAGGGATTCCTTTTTTATAACTTATTTAAATGTAAGGGCACACTGATAGGTTCAGGCTCACTAATAGGGACCAGTACCCTGTTTTGATTTAAGATGGTATTTGAATTTTAATTGTCTCGATCTAAGGTGACACTGGGATCTAGATTGTCTCGATCTATATCGAGATATAGGCAATACTTGATTTCGAACTGTCTCGCTTTAAAGTAAAACTCAATTGCGAACTACCTTGATCTAAGTTGACACTAGGGTCTGGTCTGTCTGGATTTAAGGTAGCATTTGGATCCGAGCGGTTTCGATTAAGGTGACACACGATTTGTATATCATCACCTTATACGTATCGCAACGAAATCTTTTAACCTTCTCAAATCGAATCAGAACTCTTATCGTCTTTATATAAGGTGATACTCAATTTCAAACCATCATTTTGAATCTACAAATCTTTATATCTAATTTAAGCTATAGTCAGTTTTATACAGGGTGTAACAAAAATGTTGCAGTTCCTTGAAGGGGGTAATTCCTGAGGTGATTTGAAACAACTTTTTCCTTAGCGAAAATTCTAAATGAGGCTTTGTTAATGAGTTATTAACGAAAAACACCGACCAATAGAAGCACGAGTACAGTGGACGAATTTCAGCGCGGGCTCCAGCTGTGAGTAGTATTGGCCAACCATCGTCTGCGTCATCAGTAATCCGCTGTATTCGCTCCCCGATTGGTCGGTGTTTTTCGTTAATAACTCGTTAACAAAGCCCCACCTAACATTTTAGCTAAGGAAAAAGTTGTTTAAAATCATCTCAGGAATTACCCTTTTCAAAGAACTGCAACATTTTTGTTACACCCTGTATATCAAAGCCAATTGTTTGACATTATTATTATAAAAAAATATCTGATTGAATTATTAATCTCGAAACAGGGTGACTCTGGTGGTCCTTTGGTCGCTGACAAACAACAGATTGGTGTAGTATCCTGGGGAATACCTTGCGCAAGAGGACGTCCGGATGTCTTCACCCGCGTTTACAGCTATAATGAATGGATCAAGAAGCACATTAAGAACGAAAGCTAAATGAAGCTAATTTTCTCAACAATTTAATTTATCCGTCCAATAATTAAAAAAAAATCTAACTTGTATTACTCCATTGTTTCGAATGTATAATACATACCTACTGTAAAAATGTTAACTTTACGCTATTTGATTATTAAATAAATAATTAACGCACCAAATGTACTCGTCATTTCTTTCTCGCGATTAATACAAAAAAGAACTATAAATTGTACGAGATAATAGAAAATTTCAATGAAACTCCATGGCGTTGTTCGCAGCCCGGACGAAGTGAAATAATCGTGAAAGCTAATTAACAGGCCAAATCGCGTTAAACCCGATGCTCACGAGCGAGAAAAAGTCACGATCTTCTGCGACCATTGCGATTTCATGTCAATGACGTTGTCCGATTTATTTTTATTCGTAAAAAACATAGTAGAGTCATTCGGGGTAAAAGTACGCACTTTTGCTGTTTTTACTTCAGTGAGCCGAAAGTACCATGACATTAGGAACACTTTTTTGCGCTATCAGTAGCATATTTAATAGACTCATAAAATGCAACGAGTATTTAACGATAGGCCAAACGATTTTCTTTAAACAGAAAAAGTGCGTACTTTTGTCCGCTGCGTACTTTTACCCCGAATGACTCTATGTAGTACGCAGAATCACAGCGATTTTTTCTCGCTTGTGTGTATCGATTCTTATTCTGTTCGTTAAAAAATCGGTGTGTCTGTGTCGTAGGTACGAACAAATTACGTGAATAGGAATACGTCTACAATGTTCGCCAAGAAATCGTTTTTGTTGTCGTTGGTATCGAAGGAAGGTAGGAAATAAACAATAAAAAAAATCTCCACTAAGTGAAATAAATTCTTTGATTCTTTAACTATCACGTGGTATATTTTGATTTTCGATATAAACAATAGTTTTTGAGCTGCAACACGAAACTGTAACCCCTAATTTCGTTATCATGGATTTTCTGTAATGCTCCCAGTACAAGAACAATCCATAACAAAGGGATCACCTCGGTCCAATTTTCTTTCTGTTTCACAAATTGAACACAGCCGCCATTTACGTTTTGTTGCACAAGGTACGATGCATCCTACGCATATGCAAATTACGAATGCGTTTTAAGGTGACACTAATCTACGCCTCGCATACACGAATTAATGTCACGCGTATCCAATGCATTAAATTAGATAGAACATTTAGGTGGTGCGTAACGTTAAACCTGAAAAAAAACAACACTTGTGACCGCTGCGCCGCAGCAATTGTGCATAGTTACTGTTGGGAACAGTGTAATCATACAAAAAAACTGCATGTATCTCAAGTATCCTGAACCTACTTTCTAAAAATGTGCTAAATGGCATTCTAGATAGAGTAATGGTCCCTATTAATGAGTTCTCACCTATTAGTGGTCTTTACATTTAAATAAATAAGTTTTTAAAAAAAACACCTCTAAGAAATAACAGAGAAACATCTTTTCAATTCAGTTAAATTATTCAATTTAATGAAAACAATATTGTTTTTTTATTTCTTAGAGATATTCTTTTGTACAACTTATTTAAATGTGAAGACACACTAATAGGGACCAGTACCCTAACTATTAGAATATTTTGAACAAATCTATTGATCATTGATGAAGAAAATTTGTCACATTTATGCAACTTTTTGTGCAATATTTGTTCCAATTTTCTAACTTTTTGAACCAAAAGTGGAATACTAAATTTTAAAAATCAGAAACTGGTTAGTATTTGCAATTATTTCTATTTCAGTTCAATAAGTGACATTAACGATGGATAATTGGAACAAAAAGAAACCCTTAATACCAGATAAGAGTAGAAATCTTGAATCCCGATTTCGGTCAAGTGCCGAATGACCTGAATTTGATGGCGCATGCCTCACATAGATGCATACGTCAAAAATCGTTTGGGTGCAATAAGGATGCTGCACGCAAACATTTCGACGATTTTCAAGGAATCGAAGTAGGCGACGAGCTATCTATACAAAATTCCAAAGTGAAGCACACTTTTATTTGCAGTAAATAATTATAAAATAAACTGTAACAGATTGTGATAAAAAGCGCGTTTAAAAATTGGAACGTTGCACTGGTGCAAACCCTTCTGGCTACACCACTGGTAGCACTTATTCAAAGATTGCCAACATCGGGGCCAAGGATGCGCGCTACCACCCCGACCTGGTCAACGTCTAAAAACCACGTTTGCTCTACGATCGATCAGGCGGCGTTTAAATCGCGTTAGCGTTCGAAAGCAGCGTCGCGGGGGGTGACAACGTTTTCGAAAATTCGAGAGGGAATGGTCCCCGTTTCTGGCGCAGTGGAACAAGGAAAACCCTGGAATGTGTACAACTCCGATGTCCGCTCGTCGAGCCAACGTATGACCTAAATCGCGTCGCGCATGCGTCCCCCGAGCAAGGACAGTTTCGAGGGTGTGTTTTCATCCCCCGTTTCTCTCCGGGTGTCTCTCCGTGAAATTCATCGCGGCGCGTTCCGCTCGTGTGAATTCGCCGTGGAAAAATTGCGGTGTCGGCGAAAGACGAGGGACTGGCGTGGACTGGCGGCCGTGCCACCTGCTGGAGCTCAACGCGCATCGTCTGAAATCGATATCGCCGTCCTTGTCTCGCGCCGTCTTCGGCACTGTGTTACTTTAGAGCACGGCTTGCACAGGCGAAATATGACCGCGACGGAAACTGTACACGGGAGATTGTGTTTGAGAGAGTGGTGTTGAAAACCTTTTGTGCCGTTCGTCGCGCGAGAAAAACACCCGGGGACCTGTCATCATCTTCCAGGGAATCTCTGGTGGCGGAAACCTGCCTGGCCACTGGCCACCCACCGAACGCTCATTCGACGCGATATCAACGATTTGATAACCTAGCGCCGAATACACCGCCACCGCGCCGCGTCTGGACGCGGAATCGTGTTTATCGAATAATATATAAAATCGGTGAGGGTCAACGCGCCGATAAACACAACGTTTGATATCGGGCATGATACGAGCGCCGATACTGTTTTAGTTGATGACATGTACCGGGGATGCGCTCGTCCCCGTCGCGTCGAATCTCTTGTTTACATTCGCGGAGTGTGACAACGATCGTTGAATAAAGGCCTGAGGGACTGTTTACGGCAACCTTTATCATGCATCGACGCTGGACCGCAAGGAAACAATCGCACGCCATTTAAAACGCGATACGTCGGAAAATGCTTTCCTAAACAGCCCCGCGTTGGATCCTGTCATACTCTCCGCCGCATCATGGTGCTTTGTTAGCGTGCGGATCACGGCCGCGCGAGATCCTTGCGACGCCATAAATAATATATCACGCCGATACACAGACCCCGTGTAAACATAAATTATCATCCGAAAATATCAAGGGAAGCTTCATGAGCTGCTGTCCATTCATGTAAGTATGCGACGAGCTCCTCCGAGCAACACCCGCGCACACTCGACATCGTAATAACGTTTTGCACAATTTATGGTATGTACGTGATACGCATTCGGAAGGGTTGATAAAAATAACGATACGTGTTTATAGTTTTATACCGTCGCGGCCGCGTTCCAACCGCGACTTACCGTCTTTATTTTCATCTCTCGGCGAGTTCGGTGGCATTGAGAATACAGAATACGTAAGTATGTACATAATGCACGATTTAAATACTTTTTTATATTTCAATATTCAATCTCGCATAAATATTCATGCACGATGACCGAGGGCAGGGATGACTTTGTATTCGAGAAATGCTTCGTGCCGAAGATACGGCGCAGAGCGAGCGTGTGCGCCGTTACATACAGATGAGAGGGGTTGACGAAAACACGAAATTCGTGACCGTAGAAAATAACACAGCTGTCCGAGGGGTCCGCCGATGGCAAGTGCACGCAAGCAAGCGAACGCATGCACACACGTTGGAACCACTACACCTTTTAGCGGGCGACTGCGCAGTAGACAATTCAAGTTGTCTATATGGCCGTGCACAAGCATACAAGCATACCAAGCATTTCTCCGGCTTTGTGCCTGCTGCCCGCCGCGCTCAGCCGCGCTGCGCGTCTCCTTACCCTTCGGCAGACGCGTCGCTCTCTCCTTCTTCATCCTCACTTTCTCCCACGCTCTCCTCTCTCTTTCTCTCGCGGCGAACGCTTGACGGTGCGCCAATACTCAGGGACGTAATAATCTCTGCCGCGGAACTGTTGCACGTTCTGTTGCGCTCGACGACGTAGCTTCTATTTTTCAAAACCGTTCTCGCTCCTAGCGATTCCGCTTTATCAACTCGAACGAGATTTCTCCGTTTCTATCCGTAAACGCAGGGGGAACTTGAGGAAAATGACGCGGCACGCCGATACTTATCGGCGTTATTTACGCGGAAAAATGTGGCGCTTATCTAGGCGAACCAGTAAACGTCGCAGGCTAATCGCGGCCTTTAAACGACGAGGCCGTCGAGGGTCGGCGAATATCGGGGAATGATCGAGGATGTTCCCCTGGTCCGTATCGGGGATGACGGCGTGGAATCGTGGATCGTGGCGCCCGCATGCAGCGCGCCTATCATTTCGCGGCCCTGGTAGTGGTGCCGGCTGCGGATGCAGAGAACGTGCGCAGCTGTAAAACGTGAGTCGCCGCCGTCGCCGCGCTCCGCAGCTGATGCGGTTCATCACCGCGATCCCGTGGCCCGTGTTTTGTTTTGAGGGAGGGAAATGCGACAGAGTCGTCGCGAATTTCGACACTGTCGTCCGTCGTCCCGGTCGAACTCCCACGCGCGTCGGTCGGGATTCACGTCGCGAGTGACCGCGGTGAATTCGAGAAATGACATCCGAGATTCGGTAAAGTGAAACGGAAGCTTAAATGCGAGAGATAAGATTGTTTCGGTTTTTGTGCGCGATTTCGAACCGCGATGCGTCGGTGACCAGCTGAAAGTGCTCCGGTCCTAGGGATCGCTTCCGTAGTCGAGGACGGAACAAAGAGTTCCCGTCGGCATATGCTTTGTGCTCGGTGGCAAAAATCGTGAGGGAAGTGTTCGCGCTCCGTGTAAATTTGTTTCGCTTCGCTCGAGATGACCGATTCTCGATGAAAATGGAAACGTGCATCGAACTTCGCGCGGAGATATTGTGAACGGGGGAAAAAGGAACGTTGAAAGTTTCTCGGTTCTACGATGCTTGGAAAATCAGTGTTTTGATTCTGTTTGTGTTGATGGGTTTCGACGATCGCGTTCGCTTTTGACTCTCAAGTGAAAAAAATGTGAGTTAGACGCGGGTTGCTCGATAACCCGTTAGTTTCGATCGCTCGACTCCGCGATGAAAATTTATGCGAAAGAGACGTGGTATATTCTAAGCCCGCTAAAACATGTACGATGTAACGGATGTATACGTTTCTTGAGACGACAACTACGGGCCTAACTCCACATTATGGAGGCGTTGCGTTTGGCAATACAGTGAGTTTATTATTTGAGGAACAAGCAATCTTCCGAGTATACCCTTCCGATGCGTACTTTACATTTGTCACGCTCCACGGGGTTGAAGCGGACTATGAACGTCAAAATGCGTTTACTCGATCGCGCTTCAAAGATCGATTGTTTTCACTGTGCACTGTAGTGTTTATTTTAAAGAAACTATGAATAAAATAATGACTGAAATTATACCATTCTGAACATGGACCTAATGATTCTGAATAATACTCGATGTTAAAAAATATTATCACGAAAAATAAATACATCGACTTTTAATACTTGTATTGTATTTATTTATTAATTTCAACTTGCAGGCTTAGAAATAGATTTGGTTTACAATATTATTTATCACACTCGTGCAGCAATTCGTTCTTAACTTTTAATTCTCTTTAGTCATTAAAATACACTTTAACACTTTTTATATTTTATATAACATTTATTCTAAACTTATGACTTCTTTGTACATCTGAGAAAATAATTTCTATAGCGCACCTTCACCATTTATTTGTTTAACTCTAATTTCATTGCACCGCATAACAATTGCAACCCAATATACCCTTAGTCTCTCAATTTCTTTTATCCATTTTATTTCTGTACCAGAACCAATATTATCAATGTATTATTACATCTCTCAAGTTTATATCGCAAAACCACAAATTTTTATTGACTTTGTAGAATCATTTTATGCAACAGATTAAGATAATTTATTTTTATTTATTTCCCAGGACACGGCTAGGGGAGAGGATGGTCAGCATGAGCTCTATGCTCGTGGAGACAGTTAGTATAAATTATGAGGATTTTAACGAAAGTTTTTTAACATGTGGCACATGCCTTTGTGTCTACGACGGCGGAGAGCATACCCCTAAATTATTACCATGTTCTCACACTGTGAGTATTATAGTAACTATTTGTATTGCTTTATTTTAAGCAATGAATTACATAACAATTTATTTGTCTATTCCTTCGTATAGGTATGTTTACATTGTTTAACAAGAATCGCTGCATCTCAGACTCGCGAGACTGGTGCCTTTCGATGTCCCATTTGCAGAGAGTTAATAACAATCCCTCGCGGAGGAGTTCCTGCTCTACCACCTAGTTTTCTTGTGAATCAACTTCTCGATCTTATGTCCAGACAGAGACGAGAGGTTCGAAGCAATACTCATTCTATAATTCTTTTAGCTATCTCATTAAATCCAATGTACAAAGTTTTCTTGATTGTTGTAGGTCATTCCAAAATGTTCAGTACACATAAACCAGGAATTATTATTTTGTGAAACTTGCGATACAGTGTTTTGTACAGTGTGTACGGGTGGTAATCATGCAGGAACATCGCCAGGATGTACAGAACACACAATTATACCTTTCAGCATTGCAATAAAACGAATGTCCGAAATTTTACTCTATAAGGCCAACGAATGTATATCTAAGGTAAAGATCCGCTACTTCTGTTTATGGTATCACAGTTCTTTATAAGCACGATTTGTTTATTGTATTTGGAATGAAATAATTGGTTTCAGTTAACGCAAGCTCAAGATTCTGTTAGTACAGAATTACAACGTTTGGATGCTTCTACTCAAAGGTGTTTGGGTGCTGTGGACAATGAATTTGCTGAAATTATAACGAAAATCGAAAGGAGACGTTCGGAATTGCAAGCTGCTGTTACTGCTGCCGCTAGAGATAAGAAACACGTACTAGAAGAACAGCATGCTCTCATAGAAGCTGAGAAAAATAAAGTACAAAGAGAATGCGAGGGATTACAATATCAGGTATGATGTTAATTGCTTCAGTTCAATCGATGTTTCTTACATGATTTTATATGAAATGTATTCTTGTTTAAAGGTTGAAGTCCGAAATATTACACAGAGGATCGGTACTTTATCTGATCAGCTTGATGCGGCGTCAGCACTTAGCGAACCTAAAGAAAATGCCTTTATAACGTTTGAATTTAATCACAATAACGCTCTTTCTCAGTTAGAGGAAGGTCTTAATAATTTGGGACGAGTACGTTCTAGTACAACATTGCCAGGTATCCTGAGGATTGATAATACAGTAAAGTACCTGCTTCAAAATTGTTATTAATCGTTATAAAAACGTTGTTGCTTTACGTCCGTGTATCATTGCAATTACGAAGGAAGAATGTTATTTAATTACGCATCTTTTTCGCGATAGGTTTGTGCAGAGCCAGGCTGAAAGATCCTGCTATAGTTAGATTACAAGCGACTGTGATAGTCGAGACCCTCGATTATCACGGCCATCCTAGAAATGTCGGAGGAGATCTTATCACTGCGGAACTAACCTTAGCCGATAGTATCCATACAGAAAACCAAAGTACCGGCATCGATACTGAAATCGTGGATTTGGATAATGGTACATACGAAGTACTATTCCGACCGCCGTCCGCAAGTCGCTATGTTTTGAAATTGTCGGTCTTCGAGCGGCCTATTAAAGATTATCCTCTGTTTTTCGACGCGACTGAACATAACGAGCCAATTAAAATATATGGAAAACGAGGGAATGGGAAAGACGAATTTCATCAACCGGTCGGAGTTGCTGTTGACGATGACGGCATGATATACATTTTGGATACTGGGAACTCACGTATAAAGGTATAACTAAAGTTGTGCTTTATTTCGAAATATAAATGATCGAAGCTGATGAAAATTGTGTGCGTTTCAGGTACTCAATTGTGATTTAGAATTTCAAAGGCATGTACATAACGAAGGTCTCGAAGGTCGTAGTTGTACAGGAATTAGTATATCTGAGCAAGGTCTTGTCGTCGTCAATTGGAGAACGCGAAAAGTAACAGAAATGAGTGCTTTAGGTGATACGATAAAGTCTTTTTCTCATAACGCATTTCAAGTTAGTACTCTTTGAATTTATTTTTATAAAAACAGAGATTAATCCTTTATACATTGAATAACACGATTCCTCTTATTTAGGAACCAATCGACGTTGCAGTGGATAAAAGTTACGGACATATACTTGTTGCCGATAATGGTCAAAGTTGTGTTTTCATATTCGACTCTGAGGGAAAAATTCTATTTCAGGTTGGATGCTTATATTCCTTAAACTCGATATTATTCAAATTACGTATACGTGTGTATTGAAATGTTACATTGTTGGTGGATAGGTGGGAAAGAGAAGCACGTTCAAACTTATTAGTTCCGTCACTGTCGGACCCAGCGGTGAAATCATAGTCGCCGATAGTCGTATACAAGTATTTTCTGCGAAAGGAGATTTCTCCGAAGAAATATATTCAGAAGGCAAAGGTAAACTTTACCTTCGTAATGTTGTATCGCACACTTTTGCATCGATGCTCGAAGGTATTCGAAATTCATTCTATGTTTATAGGAAAAGGCGCTTACGGAGGTTTAGCTGTGGACGCAGAAGGTAGAATACTCGGTACTCGCACCGATAAAGGACGCAGTATCATCCAAGTGTTGAAATTAGGAGGAGGTAACATCTTAACCGAAATCGATTCGCACAGTTCGAAGCTACGACGTCCTTCAGGTATTGCAACATTACCTGACAATCACTTGGTGGTTGTAGATTTGGGAAACGATTGTGTAAAAAAGTATAGATATTGGTAAAAACAATTGACTATAAAGCATAAAGTTTACCTGGTGTCGAACGAAAACAAATCACATTGCAGAGATATACCCATACCAAATATGTGTTTAACATGAATCACTTGTTTTTGTAAAACTTTCGTTTAATAATTCTACACACAATTTGTATTGTATGTACAACTTACGTTTATATCAATTTTTGTACACGATTTTCATAGTTTCGAAACTTGGGTAAATCAAAACAGTTTTGTTGATACAAAAAAATAATATTAATCATATTTAATGAATATTACATATGCATATGCGTATGTGTGTAATACTTACGTTAAAGTGATATGAAATTATTTATGTGTTACACTGCGACGTACGTCGTATTCCTAAACTGGAAGAGACTTGATTAATATAATGTAATTTATAGTATTTTGTGTCATTATGTACGTTAATTTAATTTATTTACTTAAAACGGAAATAGTGATTTTTATCAGTTTCTTTTTTTTTCTAATGTTTTAACGAACATTTGATCGTACTGTAATACATAGTTCTCACTGCCATAGTCCGATATTTTAAATTCACAATTATCACAAGAATCTACATATTTCGTAAAAATGTATGTGTATAAATGTAATGATAGACACTAAAAGTTCAGACATAAGAAAATATTTTTATGACGAGAATTTAATTAGATATTGAGTGACAAAGTTCCATTCATTTGCCAGACCTAACTATTTAGTACATTATGAATTTTATAATAGATACATTTTTGTCATCTATACATACATTCAACTCCTTTTGAGCAGATTAGTCACTTTGTATTTATTGATATCATTTCGCAATGAAAATCGAAGAGACTAGTTTCATAGTTACTAAAAGACTTGATGTAACTTTGTAATTATTTTTTTATATCACAAATGCGTATCGTATACAAGGCGAATGCTTATTAAAAAAGAAAATATGAATGAAATTGTGTAAAAACTTTGTTGCGAGAGCATAATTTTACTAAACTCGCCAAAGGAATTTTATTCGAGACAGTTACTTTTGTGTTCTTATGTACAGTTTATTTTTCATTGACAAATGTGCTTAGGTAATTTATATTACATCACACTTCTGCATTTTATGTCTATTTTGTGGTATTTTAATGCTTTTCTATGGTAAAGCATATAAGAAATCTTATTTTGTGGTCATTAAAATTATTAAAATTATTCGTACGTTCTTTTCCATACCTAAAATAATCCAAAATGCTTTTTATGAGACGGAACAAAGGGTTGTTTGACAAAGTACTCTTAATTAAACTGACATATCCGACGTTGCGTTAAACAACAAAAATTATCATACGAAACATTTTGCACTTCTAGCGCTTTTGTTTATTCAATATTTAAAAAGTGATTAGCGTATTGTAAATAGATAAGCGAATGAAAATAAAATGCGTGCTAATATTTTTCCAGTATTATTACAGATTGAAATAACGATATACTTTGTTTGTAAACATTTTTCGTGAACTTTGTATAAAAAATATTGTGCATACATACGTATATAAATAAATGAATATGTATAAATATACATATATATATTTATTTATTTATTTATGTATAATTGACTATTGTTACAAATAATAATTCACTTTTATTTTATTCGTGCCACAGATTGTCTTATAATAATATAACAGTGCTAAATAATACTATGAAATCTTATTTTAGAAAAGCTGATGAAGAGACGCAAGTTTAATTGATATTCATTAAAATTTCGACAGATTTGCAGGAACGTGAAATTTATTCTGGTGTTTGCATCCTGCCTGTTATGCAATTAATAATGTATATACGAACGTAGTTTAACATATGCTATATTCGCGTTTATCTATAAGACTTGGAAATTCTTAAATAATTGATTTGTTTAATTTTTAGTATAGAATAACGTATTTTTTAGTCTGCATTAATTAATAATAATAATGGTTGAAACGGACTGGTTTAAGAATAACTATATGTATTGTGTTCATTTTTAATAGATAAAACATAAACTAGAGTTTAAAAAGTAATCAATTTGATAGTATACTAATATTCGCAATTAATTTTTATAGCGTACGTTATAAGAAAATATAAGTTTTATGTACACCATTTATTACTTTTTGTTATTAATCTTAGACACTCTTGTTTTTTTTATCTTTATCTTCGAGCACCAGTAAATGCATTACAAAGAATCATATTTGTAGATGACCGTTCTCGAAGTTATGCACAACATTCCTAGTAAACTGCTTTGTAGAATTACTTAATATTACTTAAGAGGATATAATTACATTAACAGTTTAGCCTTTAGCGAGAAGCATGGCAGTGCCTTTATTAAACAAGTTTCCGTGCGATATATGTACCTATTATAATTATATGCACGTGAATTTTGACATAATGTAAGACTTAACGGCGAAAGTTAAAACTTTAAGTTCCTTAATCATATAATTACATCACAATCCTCATTTTCTCTACTTTACACGAAACACGTTGTTCCGTATGTTAACGAGACTCTGTTTCACTGTGCTTTTACAGTGGGTGATCAAATTATTATGAACAGGCGAAAAAATTATACATTTTGTATTGTTGGTAGCATTGTAATTTCAGTAATAGTAAGAAACATTTTTTTTTTCTCAACGTACAGATGAATATTAATTTTGACTAATCCATCAATAAGTTCGAGAAGATTGTTGGATTAGTATTTACATAAATTTTTCAAACATAGTTTTAAATATTATAAAAATATATAACAATATTTTAGTTTCATAACTCTCCCATTTTTTTTAAGTAAAAAAAATTGTGCTATCGCTACAGAATTTTTCTAATTTTTTATTAAAATATTTTGCATTGAAGCACAAAATTATAGGAGGAGCTATTATAATTATTACTTTATCAATTTACAGTACAATCCATACGTATATAGCCAAATCTAATCGAGCAGATTTTTGCAGAATCTGCAATTATAGCATTTGTTGTTTGATTGGTGACAGAATCTCTAATGTAACAGGACCGTTGGCAGATTAGCAACAGAATCTGAGCAGGTCCTGCTGACATAATCTGTTGGTAAATTGGCAGCAGAATTCAAGTATATACTTGTTGAGACCTGACGGCAGGTTTTGCTGACGTGATCTGTTCGATTTCTGACGCCAATCTGCTTCACGATCTACTAATACAAGTCCTGTTAGCAAAACGGCAGCCGAATGCGGAAACAGATGACTATGGATTTGCAAACAGATTCCGTTACATATGTTGAGAATCTGCTGCCGATCTGCACGCTTTTTAATCCGCATTTTGATATTTTCTGATCGTGAAAAAAATACAAAATTTCAAATTCTCAAAACTCAAAACTTAAATTAATACTTTGAATTCTATTATCATTCAACCTTCAAATAAATAATTTCAAAGTGATCATAATAATTTGATCACCGACTGATATTAGCAAGTAAAATACGGTAAAAAGAGTATTGAAGAAATTTCTTTCAAGTATGCATTTCATTAATTGACGCGTTTGTCAACGCGCAGAAAGTGTCGGCTAACATTCGGAATTATTTTTTTTTTTATATTCTATAATCTAGTCATGCATCGGTAGTAATATTTAACGGTGTAATGTAACGAAATTCCGTGATGTAATGTAAAGTGCATTGTAAATAAATATACGAGTTCCATTCACAGAAACAAAATTCTTAGCGTTCGATTATTTATTATTTGGCGGAAAAGAGAAAGTAGTTTTTCCGCGTCCTTCGTACCTTCGTACGAATGTTATCACATTTCCATCCAACAAAATAATCGTTTCCACCGAACAGAACAAAACGGTAAGAAACAAGTTACCGATGCGCGAGTTTTATTCAGGGAGTTTGAAATAGTCTATAAAAAAAATCATTGCTCCCGCGAGCGGCGCGTTCGAAAAAATCCACGCGCGTTTGAACGCAATCGAAACGAAGCCCGCGCCGCGCGCAATATTGACTCGATCCCCGCGGCGAACGCCGACCGATTACTCGAGATCCCAGCGAGAGTATCGAATGAACGTAGCGTGCACGCGCCGTGGCTGAAAAACGTAAGCTCGGATACTACGCCTGTGCTAGTACGTGCCCCCGTCGTACACGAAACTTATTCACACACCGCTATTCATCGGCTTCGCTCCTCCATTACTGTACATAACGTGAAACGTAAGACGCGCTACATACTGGCTTCGTGCGTGTGTCGTGTACCAAGTGTATATAAAAGCAGAGTTGCGCACGAGCTCGTTCGCCGCGAGACACACACGCAAAGACAAAAAACATCGTTTCGTAGCCGTGATTCCGCGGAGGGAATGGTTTCGCGGTGTGCACAGTGCGTTTGAGTGCGTTCCATGGTTCCAGTGCGTTCGGTGCTGCTGGTCGAAATCGCGGACGACGCGGACCGCGGCGCGGCGTTTCCCTCGAGTGCTCGAGGAAGCGGAGAATCGTGTTCCCAGCGAGAGAAGCCGACGAGCGCGGAGAAGGTTTTCGGGTGAGCGTCGTCGATCTCGTCGGAAAAGGGTGAATTTGAGTGTCACTGCGAGTAGCGCGAAGAGGAGACGGCGAGTCGACGGAGGAGAGAGGGAGAACGCGATAGGACGCTAGGTACGGTGCTACGGTGTTAGTGAATGGAACGCGGCCCCCACGGGTGAGCGTAGTACGACGCTCGGCACGGGCCAGCGTTGCACCAATGACCAGCCAGGACGGCCGATCACGTGACGTGCGTGCCGAGCCAGCAGCAGAACATTGCAAATGACAAGACGCGTAGGGCATTGTCGTCGCGCCGCCGCCGCCGTCGTCGTCGTCGCCGTCGTTTCTGCCCGCCGTCGTCGCCGTTGGTGAAACCTTCGCGCCGAGATCTCGCCCGCGAGCGTCCTAAGAGACGGAGACCCGGGGAGAGCCTCGTCGCTCTCTCTCCCTCTCTTTCTCTTTTTCTCTCGTCCCTCGGTGGTGTCCAGCACCCGCTACCACCGTCGGCGCGTGTGCGCGACACCAAAGTCGCGGGTGCTCGGAGGCCTCGTGCCCTGAACGGCGCCCGCGGCGGCGCCCCCTCGTCCATCCCGGTGCCGATCGCCGCCGGACCAGGACACACACACATACACACAGTGCGCGGCTCCGAGGAACACGCGGCACCCTCTGCACCGCCTCCCTCTCCTCCCTTCCTCCCCCCAGGTGGCATTCACGGCTCTTGCTACATGACAAAATGTCGGGATCGCAGCGGATGCGAAAGTCCTCGCCATGCTCGACGTCAAAGCAGGGCCCGATGCGCGCGACTCTGCCCGTCAGCTCGCTGTTGCGGCAGGGCCGGCAGGGCAGCAGCCTCAGGAAGAGCAACAGCAACAGCCCGACGGTGTCACCGACGAACGCGAATGCGTGGCGGGCCCGTATCTCCCCGGAGACCTCTTCCTCGGGACAACGAAGTCCCGGTTCTCTCTCTTACAAAGGTATTATGCCCGCTTCTGGCCCTCCACTCTGTGTACATATCGCGTTTACATGCCCCCTCCTCTTCCCCCCGTTCTACCCCTTCACTCGCTCTCCCCCCTTTCTCCTTCTCCTCCTCCTCCCTCTACTTACTCTCGCTACACACTCTGTTATCTTTCGATCGACTTCTTTGTGTTGTGTTTGTCATTTTACGTTTTCCCAAACCCGCCGGCCGAATCCTCGATTAAGGATGCGCGTCTCCCGTTTGCCACCTTCGTCCAGTTTTCCGCAACTGCCTTCGAATGTTTATCTTGTCCTCGTAAGTTTTTCTCGTTTTTCCGATTTATCTGTCGTGTGTTTGCAATCGTATTGTCATTTTCGTCGTTCGTAAATATTTAGGTTCTTGTTTTCGTCTGGGAAAAAAAACTTGACATATCGTGTCGTTCGTTATTGTTGTTCAATGTCAAATCGATGTGTAAAAGGTCCAATGTCAGTGTTTATAGTTATAAGAGAATTACAGAGAAAATATTGAGTGTACTTTAAATATTTGTTTAATTCGAAGCTGCATAATTTATACGCACTATATGTGTTGCAAATTTGTCAATATATTTGAGCACGTTGAAAGTTTGTGCATAGTATTGAGGTAATATATTTGTGAATTTCAATTATACATAGTGTGTTTAACATATTGAATAAGTAAATAAGTATATTTGTTGAAGCTAAATTTTTACCTGAAGCGCGTGAAGCAAATCTTTCTCTGCTTTCTTTATTTTTTCTTTTTTATCATTCCTGTGATTTTTCAAGAGGGCAACCGAATATACATTGTTTAGATCGGTTCCATGACAAACGAGTGTAAAATGCATTACTGTTTCCTTTGTCCTTTCATTCCACTCCTTTTTGAATTCTGTTCTTCTTCTTTTTCACTTTACCCAGTAACCGAATACATTCTCCATAGTCCGGTTCTGGTTTACGCTTCAACGTATCAGTATTGTGTGCTCGTGAAGTTCTGAATATCCATTGGAAACTTTTATTGTGTACAGCAAAATCAAAAACATTAAGTGGAAGATGCAGCGAAAGTTTAAGTGGAAACCAAAATATCAGAAGGACAGCTTCGTTAGATACTATCTACTTAAAAGGACAGTGGCCTCGTGATTCTTACTACATTCATTCCATTATGGTCGACAGATCTACTCAGGTAAGTTTATATCATTACAAATTTAATTCTATTACCATTGGCTTTTTTGTATTAACTATTACTTTATGTTTGTGCTTTGTCAGTGTTCTATGTAGAGATAAAATTATTCAATTATTATTATGGAATTGTTTTTTTATAGACAGAAGAATGGTCCAACGAACCAAGGAAATTACACGCCCGCCATCCTACAGAACAAACTACTACAGATGAAAAATTGGAAAAGTACTTCAGGCATAGGTATGTGAAAATCTTGAGGATTCAATTTTTTTATACCTGCAAGGTATCAAAGATTTTAACTCGAATTTCGAATTAGTATCCATGCAATATCTATTGTTTTATTATAAAAAGCATTTTGTTGTAGATTACAACGTACAAATAAAGAAGGCACTAGCAGTAGGGAACGGACAGCTGTGTTCGGATTAATAATGCCTGGCGGACCACCGCCAGCCTTTCCTGCAGACCACAATGTACTTTTACCCAGTATTGCTTCGCAAACGTCTATACGTAAGTTTATTAATTTGTGCAAAACACTATAAATTACTTCCCTTTCTATAGAAACGTATTTATGTGTCCCATTCTTGTTACTTTGTTAGACAACCAATTTAGTTTGAGTACAAAAGCAAGTCCCATGAATATCCCTATGAAACCAATGAGGCCTCCAATGCGTTCTTCTATCGAAGGATTGAACCAAGAAATTGAAGGACTCGTTCTTAAATCTGCCACCAACCCTAGCGATCCTGACCATACAGTGGAAGACAAAGTAAGTAAATATTTTGTGTACAGTGATAACTCAACTTTCCCCCGAAAGAAGTAAGAATCTTTTGAAGAACGATCGCAAAAATGATTTGATAGAAAAAAAAAAGCAGTCTTAGGTATTAATTCCTTTAAAATTAAAATGACCTTCGAAGAATTATTCATGGGATAACATAATATTCATATCGTACTATTTCATTCGTCTATCAAAGTTGCATTTAGTTAAAAAAATAAAAACAATCCTAACTGAATTATTCAACGCGTGTTACAGTATGCACGGTATCGTGAACAAATAACACCAGAAGGACATCGTGCACCCCTAGCAGACTTACTGAAGGCTACCCGCAGCGTTAATACACAAACACCAGCTACAGACCTTCCCTCCAGTTCATATTCTTCAGGTAATTATAAACTCTGCTTGATATTGATTCGTGGTCTTTAAATACATAGTACAATTGGCAATATTGTTCTGCTATACGCAATCGTAAATGTTTCACGTTAGAGTTATGAGAACATTCTAATCGTAACGTTAATGTCGAGCGTATAATTGCTCTTAACAATTATACTTTGTTTTGTATAATTTGAGAAATTTAAAGTTATATATATTTCTTAATCGGAATGTATATAAATATGTGTGAACTATTTCTGGTTACTGGCGACACTATAAATAACAGACTAACTATGGTGTGTGCCTGTTGAGACAGGCCCTCCATCTAGGAATTCTGAGTCTCCGTTGATTCCTGGTGTTATGGATGCCTCCCGTCCGCCTAGCGATCTCTTACAAGGTTGGCGCATATTTGCGGAAAAGTTTCTCCTGTTTTTTATTCATCGAATTTCTTGATCTTTATTTTTTTTCCCCGAATGTCCCTACACATGATAGTTAACAGGGTTTTACATGCTCTAAAAATATTTGACCGTTTCGTAAACATATATACACTTAAACGGCGTATACATATTTTTATTCTGAAGTATGTGCACGAATTGTTTGTTTCTTATCGAAATATATATATTGTATAGGATTTCAAAGTAAATATTACATCTGGAACCATTTTCTTTTTTTTTTTTTTTTACACACTTACAATTTATCGTATTTACTAAAAGATTTCATACCTTTTCATAGAATAATTAATGCCACATTGAATGTTCACAATGCATTAAGACTTTAACTATGGTAAACTAATCCAGTTTTAATCATTTTTTATATATTTATAATACTCTTTACTATTGCATCAATGCTTGCATGTAACATTTTGTGTTATATATTAATTTTCATCTACATTTTATGTATTGTAATATTTTTGTTTAATGTAATTGTAATTTTTTTTTAATATTAAGCGTACTTTACACGTTCAAAACTTCGTAGTTGACATTGGAATATACTAATTACACCTGCATGATGGAAGGACATGCAGGTAGGTTTCGATTAATGCGAACAAAGATTTGCGAAGTTAATGCGAGGTTCACATTTGCAGGACTTTTTTCCATTTAGTAAACCTGTGGAAATTGGATTTTTGTTTTAACGATCCTCAAATTTAAAATAGTTCAGTCACACTTTTTTTACTGCAGCAAAACTTTAGATTTTTCGTTTGAACCTCTATAAACTGCTTTGAAATGAGTTCACAATATTCTGTTACAAAGAAAGGAGAGTTCTATTCATTTCTCTACGTGTTCAGCTGCCTTTTTTATTGTTCTACTTCAAATTACAGTTATAAAATATGTATTCGTCTGTTTGTCAACTATATAAAAAATTATAGAAGTATCCTAGAGTGTATGAGACGAACATTAATTATTCGGGGCACTAGAAATGATAGTGTAGCAGAACTTAAAAATTCAACCTAATGATGGTTAAAAAAAAAAAAAAAAAAAAAAAAAAAAAAAATTGCACATCAGAAATTTTTCACTTTTGACTTTGATAATTCGAATAACACGATTAATTTCTGGAATTATTACTAGCACTAATCGAGACCTACCACCTGCACTACGAAACTTTTTGTTTCTCCGAAATGGAAAAAAAATTTGTAATCACATTTTACTTCTTATTTCTCACATACAATTATTAGTAACGCTGAATAGAATCTAATTTTAGTGTGTAAAGCTGTTTATATTTTATGTAAATATACGCATTGAATGACTTAAGTTATTAATAGCATGAATTTGATTGATCTTTGCTTTTTAAGTTTGTGTACATCACGTCCCTATATTATTTCTGTGCCGTTAATTGAAATATTCTATTTTATCTTTAAGGTGGAAGTCGTGGTTCAACCCCCGAGCAAGATAGAGAAGGACGTCTCGGCACCTCTCCTCACATTAACAGGTTCCTAGCAAGAGAACCACCCGATGGCTGTGAGAAAGTCAATCTCAGATTTATCGAAGAAGCCAGGTAATTCCACGTTGCATGTTTATTTAAACTTCACATACTTCACAGGCAAACCGAAAAGACACAGAGTAATAACGTACATACGTTTCTCGTATGTCCTTAACGCTTAAAGTTATATTAAATGCATCGGTGTAACACCAGAGAAACGATCTAAATTCGCTGAAACTGAATCGGTGTTCCTCGCGACATTAAATATGATCAGAGTTGTAAAATATTCCAACACGAATTTCGGTATAAATACTTGAACAGCAATTGCATTTGTATGTATAGGCGACCCATGATAGACTTGAGCAAACTAGACTATTGCTCAAAGCCGTGTGTAGCATTCCAGTTAAAACCTAGCTTGGGATCAGCGTTCCTGCCATTACAACAACCAGCCAGCCCAACGATGGTTGCAAGTGCATCACCCTCTTCGCATACAACACCAACGACACCTCCTCCAAATCCATAGTCCTGCTCTTTACCTTACGGTGTAATATTTTTAAACCCAATTGGTATATACATATATATATTTTTCTTTTCAACGACCTCATGGATAGAAAGTGGTTTACTTTAACACGAAAGCATATACCAACAAAGAGAAAAAGTTACCGAAAAAAAACAGCCTGTTTCCAGTGCGACTCAACGTTCGGGTATCGTGATTGTGTAATTAAATAAAAAAATAAAAAAAAGAAAGAGAGAAAGGAAACGAAAGAAAAAAAAAATTATAATTGCATCGATACAAAATATTAAAAAGGCATCTGAGCTCCGTTAATGTTTGAAACAATAATAAAGTACGAGGAACAATAATTTGTGATAACTAAAAAGAAACGACATTTAGGAATAAACATTGTGTTCTACAGGGAAAAAGACTAATAAAATTGTGTATTCTAAATTTAGTGCTAAAACGTGCTAAACGACTTTAGTTTTGTATACAGGGAGAAATATTCAAAATGTCGAAAAGTATTAAATTTGATTGTTGGGGACAAAGCAAAATTCTACGGATACAAGATGGGTAACGCGTGCCTGGATATGTACATCGGTACCCCCCTTTAATAATATTCTCATTAGATCTTTGTCACTTTGAATAATTCAATTGCATAACAAGACAAAACGAGGAAAAATGCAAGAAGAAGAGGAAAAAAACACCTGTTAGAATTTTATATCGTTTTGTATTATTACTTGTACGCTGAAAATATTCAATATATTATTACACGAGGAGCTCGAAAATAGTGTATCCCTATGGTACATTATTCCTTTTAAATTATATTCTCTAGATTTATACACGTACATTCTCTTTACGTCTTAATGTCGCGTATGTAAGATAAAGGCATAAATTAATTGTCACGGATAGTTTATTTTGTATTACGTGTACAAACGTGCACCCTTCGCGTAGCTCCTCTTTTTCTCCGGTTTTTTTGTTTTTAATCTAATAGTTTCTTAGGCGATAAGTTTTTACTTCGGAAGTAAAGCAAGCACTTTGTTCAACTATAGTGTTCAGTGTCATAAAGCAACTTATGGAACTTAAGTTAGTAGCAAGAGTATATTTTATTGTTTAATAATTATTTACGTTACGCATATACCATAGGGTTACAAAATTTTTGGTTTAACTTGTATTATGTTAGCTTACTATCTGAATATGTACAACCAATACAGCATGTAATGACAGGTTGACGGATGTATGATAGAATGAACCTAAATGATACATGGTGGCAATTGGCAATGTAACGAGCAAAGACGCAGCGAGTGGTTCAATTAAAAACATTGGTCAAAGTAACAAGTGACGATACGTGCTTTAAGCCAGTGTGGTATCAGATGTGCATACAATGGCTCCCTAACTTGGCACAGTATTGGTGTGACTGTAGGTTCTTGTATAAGCGCGGATCGTAGTATAAAAAAAAAAAGGTTTTATAATCCGCGTTTTATACAAATACCATGTATGCATGTGTTATAAGATCAGAATCCTGATTAAACCATTCACGAATAACATTGAAATTTACTGTACTATCGAAAGATGAATTTTGTACGAATATTAAGTAACCGAAATGTTTTAGAGTTTATTTATATACTAGCAAGTTACAATATTTTTAATACATGGCCTGTAGAAAATCTTTCGTTGTGTTTAAATGTTTATAGTTAATAGTCGTTTCTACTGAATTTCTGTCGCGGTAAGAATAATCAAAGGAATATCGAATATCAAACGTATTTTGATACGAACTATTGTACTCTATATAAAAGAAATGAAAAAGGTCAAGAGTTATTCGTGCGATGGGTTAACTTATTATTTAGTATATGCAGACATAGCCACTCAAGAAGTTCAATTTATTTTTTGCTTTCTAATGCAGAACGTTTTGCAAACGATTTTATAGTTACGGTCGGAGGAATAAGGATCTTAATTAAAGTATAGGATCGAGAGCAGGGAAGAACAGTTTTTTAAATACAATAGTAATATACTTTCTAATATTATAATGTATCTAGCTACAACAGTGAAAAAAAAAATGTTAACACATAAAGTACCTGGCACACTGGTCTATGCTCTCTTTTATCCAGCTCACTAGGAAGTTCATGCCTTAGAATGCGTGGCAAAGTGTGCTAAATAGACAGGAAGGTTAATCAGAGAGTCAGGATTATATATAAAAATGCACTGGCTAGTTAACGAGTATACAATACAAAACTAATCTGCTATCTACTAGCTTAAGAAGATTTTCTTTTATTTATTTTCGCTATGGACCTAAATGACATTATCCCATCGCTGTAAGAATACGTGAATGTGAACGTCGACATTTGTAAGCGCTCCAAAAGAGATGAACGAAAAAAGAAGAAAAAAAGACTCATTGGTCGCATATTTCATCTGTTGGCATATTTTCACTTAAACAGAGGACGAAATGAAACAAAACGTTTTAACGTAAACAACACATTGTATTAATCATAGTGAATAAAAAAAAAAGAAGTTTCATACTTTTACTAATAAGCAGAGAGGGAAATCACTTTAGATGAAAGAAGAGAAGGCTAGCCTTATTATTTTTTATTAAACTCATAAGGCTCCACTTTTTAACCTTCGTGTACTTGCATAATGTGTTATCATGATTGTTAGCTTTTGTTGTCAATTTCACGAAACAGAGGAATGTGTGTAAAGACTGCTGAACTAAGGATTACCTGTTATTTGGATATATCGAAATTTAAAGTGGAATTCAATTAGGCTACAATTTTCCTCCGGTTACCTTGTGGAACGATATATAGAGGTATTCTTTATGATTCGTTAACTAAACGACGATCCTTACGTGACTACTGTTCGGTACATTCTTTCTACATATCTAAATCTGAGCAGGCTTCAGAATGGCAAAATGATTATGTCAATTATGAATTCATTTATCCCTAGGACTGCCCAGACGTATCGTTGTTGTATCTGGCGCGAGAACATAGCTTAAACACAGCCAAACGAGCGAAACAAACCAAGTCGACGTGTCGAACTAAGTGACATTGCATTCTGTAAGATGCTCATCGTCGAAATTATGCAAACGTTTTCTTAAATGCATAAAACTCGTACGTCGCGAAGGAGTGTCCGAAGAAAATTTTATACGTTCGGTGATCAACGCGGTTTTTATCGATTGTTTTATAGCGGATACGTGAAATATTTATTGTTATTTTATGTTAAGCACAAAGATACGAAATCTTTTTAAATAAAATACTACGCGTTGTTGAATGTAATTAGTGGAAATTGTATATTTTTCAAGCTCAATCGTTTCTCGTTCGTTCTTTCATCGCGTTTCATTTCGACGAAAGACGATTCTCATTTGGACCTTTTCGGAAGTCGCCTGTGCTCGGCGAATGCATCAAGAGTATCTTACAATGTAGCGTGATGAATTTGTTACTGGCAGATTCGCAACGGTACATCGAAAATCAATAAAAAGCGTATACATAAGGATCTATCGACTCTCTAATCTGTCCTAGGGCTAAATCAAAATTAGTCAGCGAAGAGAGCTAGTGAATGTAAATAATAATTTAATCCGTTTACGATGAAACCTTTGTACGGAACGTAGTGACTAAGGCCAACGAATTCTGTACTTTTCAATACGTCTCGCGAAAGTTCGTTGAACGAAAAACTTGTGGATCAATGCGAACTTTTCATATGTATAAAAGAAAAAAGAATTACCACACACTGGGCTGTCCATAGTCAACTGAGAATAGACTCCTTTTTCCGAACGGCACAATGCAATTATCAAAATCATAGTAAACGTTGATTACTTTTCTTTTTCAATAATGTTGATTTCACATTTTAATATCGCAATTATTAAATCTATCGAGTTTTCGATAAAAAATTTAGTTACTGAAATTTTCGCTCTTCTTACCGAATACCTTGTATATTTTTTTTCGTTTTTTTTTTTTTTATTACTATTATTATTACTATTACCCAGATAGCCAAAATCTGATTGAGCAGATTTTTATAGAATCTGCCATTACAGCATTTGTTGTTAGATTGGCCGCAGATTTTGTGCAGGATCTGTAACATACATGACTTCCCGGTCTGCTAATGCAGGTCCTAAGGGTAGGTTTATGTTGGAGTTGCGATAAACAATAATTTTCTTTTCTTACTATCTCCTCGCTCTTTTATCGTTTATCGCAGCTCCAACATAAACTTATCTTAATACGGAAACAGATGGCTATGGATTTGTAAACAGGTTTGCTGCCAATTTGCTGTCAATCTGCGCGCAGATGGTTTATAGGATATCTTTCGTTTGAATTTCTTTTCTATTTCAACGATACGATATCGAATTTAAGCGGCATATTCATTCGTATCTCAGCGAATCGCGAACGATGATATCTTTCTATTGTATTAAATATCATTTATCGCATTTTGAGTAAGTACCGCGAGTTATCAGTATTGCAAAACATGTTAATTTCTCACGATCGAGATTCATTTCCTCGTTTCCTTCAACTCGACAAATTTTCACGGAACGTTACGTGTATAGAAAAACTCATATTTTCTACGGAATAAAATACTCTTTAAACGATAAATTATATATTGTATTTTTCGTGCGTTATCAAATTTTTGAATGTAAAGGCGAATTAAAATATAAGATTTAGTACGTAAAAGAACATTATTATTGCCTTATTTTTGAGTATTTTATCATTATTATATATTATTTATATTTGATATACGAAGTTTTTAATAATTCACGTATTTAGAAATATTTTAACGACCTTCAATCTCAAATTTTCATTTTTGTACTTGTCCCCTTTATTTGTTTTAAAAATTTCTATTCGCGTTCGTATCTATCCGAAACGTTGGAAATCCATTCAAACAGATTTCCGTTTGATTTCTTTTTCGTTGTCCTTACAAAACAGGTCATTGTATTGTACGATGATGGTCTTGAAATAAAATGTGTCTGATTTGTAATCGATTTTGCATATGTAATATAAACGCGTATCGTTACGTTTACGAAACTTACTATGATTATGATGCTATGATTGCGATGCGCTATAAACATAGATTCCATAGATTCGTTTAAAGCGTATGTAATTACAATTAATACATTGACTGCCACGCAGTCTTACTTCTTGATACATACGTATCGAACGTAAACGTAAGCGACTACAAAACCCTTGAGAATCGACAGGACAGTCGATTCGCCCGAGGTTTTCGTCGTTTATTCTGTTGCTTTTTCGAGCAACGAAGTAATAAAGCTCCTGTCGCAGCGTCGTCGAATATACTATGATGTAACAATAATAATTAATATACGAAACGTACCGTTGGTTCCTTTGTAACTGAAATACATAACGGTTCCATACACGGCGGTCAAGGTATTAATCATGATTATATTAATGATGACTCGATAAACTTTGCTAATACAAGAAACTTTTTATATCTCAATATGGAAAGGTAAATGAAACGCAGTCTTGCATCGCTCAGTACAAATGTATTGATTCGGATTCATTGACCGAAGTCTCCTTGTTAAGAAAAAACGTGTAAAAAAAATACAAAAAGAAAAAAAATATGCGTATTCATTATTTGAAAGAAGCGTGCGTGCCACGCTCGAATGTGTTCTTGATTCGACGATTGGTTCTTTGAAATTCTCTTATCGTTACCTCTCCATAGTGAGACTCCTAAGCGAAACTTGTTAAACCTGTGAATCTTATATGCGATTAGTTGTATTATTTACCAGCATAATACTGTATGTACTTGTTCCAATAACAATATGCACTTTTATTTTTATCATAAAGTATAAATGGAAAAGTGTACCTTTTTATATTACTGTTAAGGCGCCTTACATGAATAAAATTTTTAGAAAATGAGATTCAACTCGATATTGTACAACTTAATTGATGAACGACGTACGATCGTTTTCTTTGTTTTTTTTTATATAATTCTCTCGATAGCTTGTAGTTTCATTCTATTTCTTTTTTTATCTAGTTTTGTTCATACGTATGTTAAATAATCACTTTTCGTATATATATATTTTTTTTAGTTAATTGCATTTCTTTTATTTTATAAACTACATTAAAAAATATTTTTCAACACGTTCATTATAAAGTATATATAGTATACATATATACATACAACAAATTTATATTAGCGCATAAGAAATATATATTTTTTTATCTGATTGAAAGATCGGAAAAAATAGGATTAGAATTTCTCTCTGAGCACGAGTTCGACTTTTTAAACAATTATATATATAGACATTTGTAAAAAAATAATACATACTTTTGTACAAAACGATTACTTTTTAATTATTTTGACTACACATTAATTTTATACATGTTGTCGTATATAAACGGCATATGTGTGAATGTATGTTAATTGATGATTGTATACATACAGGCATATGCTCTCATCTCTTCAATTGTCAACAATATATATATAATATATTTATAGGGCAACATAAGTATTTTATACATTTAAATTAAAAAGGCTTTGTGTATGTACAAATTGTCTATAAAAAACGTTAATAATTATAAACCCATGTATTGAGGGGAAGAAGAAAACGTGTTTCTTGTAGAGTTATTTTTCCTCGAATCCTCAGTATTAGGGTTATCGCTACAAAAAAAGAGAAGTAATACGTATTTTAGTAAGACGACAAGAATATAGATCGTTGGTTACTGTTCAATGTAGTTTTACGCGAGATCGAGATTTCTCACGAGTTTTGAAGGAAAATTAGTAAAGCGATTTACCCAAAGAAAGGCATTAGGGACACGAGTGTTTGCCGGCTTGGTCTCGACGCAAACGCAGGAGAACATTGTGCTAATCTTCCTACAACTCGACGTAACCAATGCTGTAATTTCTGTCGTCTTTCCTCCACGAATTTGGCATCCTAAAACGAAGAAATATGAAACGAATGTAAAGCAACGTTTTGTCCTTACCTCTAAGTGGTATTTTAATCTGGATATGCAAGCCTAGTAAGTGAGATTTTCATCAGTACAAATCACTAAAAAAATATTTACAAATCTGCTAATTACTTAAAATAAATGTTAACACTTTTCAGATTAAAATACCTCTTTAAATATTTTTCACTGCGTGTACCTTATTCCCTATTGTCTTTTTCGGTGGAAATTCGAAACTAGTAACAATCGCATCGTGTTTTTTTAATTCTCTATGCAGTGCATAAAATTGCGCGTATCTCCTGTATATGTTCCATTCGGTATCTCTAATTCGTACGTATATCTGCGACAATAGAATAAAAATTACACACGATTGTACAAATAAACCTGTACCATTGCGTTCGAACTGAACGTTTCTGTATTTAACTTAAATTACCTGGTAGACATGGTGAATATCAGAAGATTGACCGGTAAGGAAAGCAGACGGAATCCATATATGAATGAGACACGGAGGTTCCGTTGGTAAATCGTCTTCGTTCAACGGACCGCGAAGGCACTCTAATTCCGCTTGTAATAATTTAACTAACTTATTCCTACAATTTGTTCATACAAAAGTTTAATACGACGAACGGTTTGCTAACGATTAAACATATACAGGGTGTTTCGCAATTCGTGGGAAATCTCCGAAATACAGGTACCAGACACGAAAATAATAAGTTCTTATGCAATATTCTCGGAAATGGTTAGTTTATTAGTTACACGCGGTTTTACATTTCGTAAAATGCCGACGTAACACTGCTTCATCCCCTTTAAAGCCAGTGACCGCGCTTAAAGGCCCAGGCATCTCTGGGCCTAAGTGGGCCCCGGTGACTCGCAACGTGTATTGGAATGAGATGTTTCTTGGAATGAAAAATCACATATTTTGTAATTAAAAATTGAAATTATGACGAATGTAACACAACTGATACTTTTCCACGATGCAGGGGCCCAAATCGCGATAACTGACCTTACAGGGGAGATGAGCCTTTGTTATGTGCCTTTACGAAATATAAAACCGCGTGTAACTAATAAAAAGACTGCGGATGTTTATGCAAATTCATATTTTCAAGGGCATACAAAACGGAAACCAATTTAAACATAAGAGTTTTTTACCTTCTAAATATCATTAAATTAATTTTATTTTTAATATTTCATGTATTTTTGCATCTATGCACATCTTTATGCATTTTAGAACATTTAAAATCGCCATAAATGCATAAATATCCGCAGTCTACTAATAAACTAACCATTTCCGAGAATATTGCATAAGAACTTTTCTTATTATTTTCGTGTCTAGTACCTGTATCTCGGAGATTTCCCACGAATTGCGAAACACCCTGTAGACGTTGTACCTATTAGTCAATTGAAGAGTTAATCTAGCATTAAACTCCATTAATTCCGCGTGCATGTCCGCGACTTGAATCAGTTTCTCCTCGTACTGTTGAGCTTCGTAATGGTAATCCAACGCTGGATCCTCTTCGGAGACCGTAGTGGAATCGGAGTCTCTTCTTAACATTTGTACTGCCGTTACGTATTTGCGTAATTGTTGCCTCAACAATTCGTTCTCCCTGTTGTATCGTCGTCATACATCTGTTATCAATTATTTACACATACGGAAGAAAATGAACGGAACCACGACAATGTTTACCTGTTGAGCGTTTGTATTTGTAACTCGTGTCTCTCGAGATAATTCTGATGTTGCCTCTGTAAACGAGCAAGCTGCATTCTGCTAGTCACAGCATCTTCTTTAGCTTGTTCTAATACTTCATTCATAGCTAAAAGTTTTATTCTTAACGTCTCTGCATCTAGATTCTCCGCATCCGTGTGCGCATCTAAACCTACGAGTGGTTCGGTGGCTTCCATTGCAGCTTCTGTAACTTCGGACGAATCCTGCATAAACACGAATCAAATTATTAATTTAACGCTTCGTTTATTATACTTCAGGTAGCTGGACTATAAATACGCGTACATCTAAATAGTTTGGCAATGCTATCAACATGTCATCTAGAGTTTGGTCTAAAGGCGATACTGGAACAAGTCCGCCCATGTTACCAGAATCTGTGACCGGAGTTAATACTTTCTCTTCTTCGAACGATTCGCTGAAGATAAAAGTAATTACAATCATTCCTTCGATGATAATAATAGAGTACTAAATAATATAAACGAATGCTTACCGTTTTTCCCATTCCGAAGTCTCTTTGTTAGCCGTTTCATTATCGTCGTTTGATTCCGTTTGCGATTGCGTCACCGACACCGATGGCACAGTGTTCTTTACCGAAGTAACTGTAGGAGAATTGAGACAAGTAGGAGGTGCACTAACCGAAGCAGTATTTTCTGTAGTCTCTTGCTCATCGTCCTCGTTATCAAACGAAATTATATGAGTCGGTACTTTTTTCCTTTGTTTCTGCTGCTTCGAAGTAGGCCCTAATTTTAACGCGATTAATTACAAACCAATTACACGAGTTTCAAACTTTTACGGTACAAACTAGAATCAAAGAGTATTGAGGTATAATAAGAGGCAACACTCCAAGCGTCCCTTTACCAATTGGTTGTGTCATTTCGTCTCTAAAAGTGGTTTCTTCGTCCAAGTATCGCCTCTTATTATATCTACTCTTTGCTAGGATACACAAGCTACCTGGTATCGTGGACGATATAATTGGTTCAGACAGTGAAACTTTCTGTTTCTCCATATCTTTTCCCCTCGAATTGTTATCCAATTCTTCATTATCTATCCTAATTGCAAATAAAATGCTACCAAGTCCTAACAGTTAAAATGATTTTTAATTCGTTTGAATGGATTAAATGGTAAAGCATAAAATTAGAATGTTTTTATACCTGCAGCTACATTCGGTAGAACTGAGCTACGTTCTTGGTCAAGTAAAAATGCCCAATCCTCGTAAAAAGAAGACAATACGGTGGGATCAATTATAGCGTGTAAATGTCGTTCCAAAGAACGTTCGTTTAAAACGGCTCTCAGCCACGCTCTACCCCGACCGTAATCTGTATGAACTCTCTTTAACACACTGAAACGTTCTTGTTCGTGCCACGTTAATTGCTCTTTTATGTACGGCCAAAACGCAGCTTCTGACATATTGCACGATTTTGTACTACCACCAGATACGATGTCCGACACATGCCTGCAAAAGCAACACAAATTAACACAATGAAACAGTTGGTTAGATACATATATCTTAGTCATTCTTTGCTTTATCTTTGGAACATTCGTCAGCTGATATCTTGCACAAGTGATAATGCATAAAAAAATAGGAAAACTATGCGGCTAATGAATATGCTTATTATATAATATTATACGATAGCGTTTATGCAGAACGAATGACGTTACACATAAATAATGTTTTCTGCATTTGTGTAGATATTAAAAATCAACCAAAGTTTATTGCTAAAACAACAAATTAAATTTCTATCTTTGATTTACAAAAATATATATACTTTCTAATACCTTAATGCTGAATTAATCTTTTCAATGCAATTTGTACGTAATCCATGACCAAAGATGGATTCAAATATATGACATAACTGTGTTACGCATATATCTGATTCGGTAGCTAATTCGGTCCGTCCACCAAATCTAGCGTGACACCTTTTTGCGGCGGCTAATAAATCTTCTAATAGTTTCTGGCGCTCTGCAGCATGATTACAACTCTGATTAACGTCAACTCCATTATGCGTGCTTGGCACTATTGCTGACATCATACGTAAAGCCTAAAAAATAGGTAAAAATGATGAAAATGATTGTGTAAGTGAGTTTCGCATGCAATTATAGATTGACAAGTCAGAATAAAACCTTGAAGATGTAGATTAAGCATAGATAAATGAATAACGTTTATGCTTATTAATTTTTACCAAAGAAATTACTTGTCATACTGAGGTGAATTTTTTTTATGTTAATAGAAAAATCAAGGATTGTAATTATATTGTAGACGTGTTTTTAATACTACGTAAACGAAATTCAAAGAAAAAATTAAGTGTTTCAATAAAATTTAATTTACCTTAAATATAGTTGTTAAAAGTTGTTTAACATTTCGATAATTGTCATAAATATAAATGGTAGCAATGTTTATTTACACTATCGAACGTAAATAACGGTGAAAAGTAGGAAAACAATTTATCATGTTGACTGACACTTTCTAACGCGCAATTTCTATGCCATTCGTTTCAGTAATTCTATTGTTCGCTATTTAAAACACTTGCAACAAGAACGTTTAATTATTATTTGCGTTACTTGACAAAGTATGTTGTGAAATAAGCTCCTTGATCTGACAGACTCCCACTGACAAGGAACGACTTGATTACAAATTGGGTTCATGTAAAATAATAAATACATACCATGGATACTAATCAGTGGAGATCACCGTTGATTTCCTTTCAAATTGTGTTCGTCATTAAAAAGAGTCATACAAAAGATGTGCATAAATAGACGATCACTCCTGGTAATTGTTATATGTATGTACAGAGCTTCTCATCGAGAATATTGTTACGTTGTAACTGCCTCATGACAGTTAACAAAAGATGATGAACTGATGAACTTCCTTCTGACGAATAGATGTAAAATTTACATAGCAGAAAAGTTCAGGGGCGGAAACTTAGTCCCCTCATCCTTGATCTCTCCTCTCAATCACAGATGTATCGCGCGATTTAGATACTAAACAGACATAGAAAAAGTGGCCACGTTTGTTGAGCATTTTACGTGGAGAAACGTTATCAATTTTCGGTGTGCACGCGATAAATAAAAAAATACTATGCGTTCGTTATAGTTTCGATATTTTTACGAACACATTCCTTATGCTTTATGCTTTCATCCAAAGAGAGGATTAGATAGAGCGGAAGCTGCTGTATCTCCTTTTTGCGGCGCCCTCTGGCAGGTCAGAAGGGAAAGAATTCACAGAAATGATGAGTTCTATTTCCTTTCTGGTACTTTTCTTGTGCATGCCGACGTCAACTAGGCTTACGCACTGAATGCACTGAACTATAAACTACCTGGAATGAGCAGTACGTGTATAAGCAGTCGTGCCGACAGAAAGGGCTATACGGGGTATCTCTGTCTCTTTCTTATACACGTCGCGCGGTCATTTAATTACGCGCAATTAGTCATTTGTTATATTTGCAACAGTGTATTAGAAAAGGATAAAGATACCCCGTATAGCTCTCTCTGTCGACACGGTTTCTCCTATCCCGATCCACTGAACTGCTCATTCCAGGTAGTTTATAGTTCAGTGGGCTTACGTCATCATTTTTTCAATTTTTCATTTACGTATATTTGCGGTGATTTGCGATACATACACGTGGATATCAGTGGATACATCAGGGTACATACACGAGCGCTTATTTATAGTATCGAACAGTGTCGAGTGTTGTTTTGAGCAAAAAAAAAAACATTTTTAAAATAAATATAAATATATGATTTTTATTTGCGTTTTATTTACTTCCTAAAAATCTATATCACATGTGTATATATGTAAATTAATATTTCAAATTCTTCAGCTCTGCAATGTGGGGAAAAATTACAAGCCCGAATTGAAATTTCATCAGTTTCACAAAAAAATTTAGTCATACAATTTATTGTGAATCGAACCGTGAATTGAGAAACTGTGGAGGGGGTAGTTTTCGGATTGCGGGGCAAGGGGACGGATGAATAGTTTCCTTCTGAGCTGCTTGAGGCTCTGAAAAATGAGATACACTTTTATACATGGGCTCTTATGGGGAGCTTCCGCTCTATCTAATCCTTGCTTTCATCGTTCATTGTCGTTGCTTCAGGAATTCGAATTCGTCAATGACTTGACGTGACATTTACAATATCCTTTCGTTTATTTAGATTACGCCAAAATTGTCATGTATATAGCAGTTTATGGAAAAATATGTGAAAATACATATATCGATATGCGAAGACATATGTACATACATACATATATGTACAACAAATAAGGCCCGATCCGATTTTTGAGTCGTGCGAGAATTCTCTTAGGGTGCAGTCACATGGAGCGCGGAAACGCGGATCGGTAAAGTAACTAGATTTCTCTGTTTCCGCGTTTCCGTCGTTCCGTCAGTTTTGTTTCCCTCAATTTACATGGAGCACAATTTGCGCGGAAAAGCGGAACGGTATAGTGACAAATATACATTTGTATTCATTTCTTTTCATTCTATTCACTTAATTCATTGCAATTTTTATGAATATATGCTTATCTTTTCAGCTTATCTATTGAATACATACAAGCATTTTAATCAATAAATACCGACATTTTATATGCCCGCGTTTCCGCGCTTCATGTAAACTAAGAGAAACAAAACTGACGAAATGGCGGAAACGCGGAAACGTAGAAATCTAGTTACTTTGCCGATCCGCGTTTCCGCGTTTTCGCGTTCCATGTGACTGCACTCTCAGTGGGAATTCTCACATTCCCCATCTCAAAGTTTATGTTCATAGGCGTTCGAGTCACCATACATATAGAGTTTTTGCAGGCGAGAAGGAAACTAGGGAAAGTTTTGAAATAGTGGCAATAAACAATATCCAAAAATAGGCGATTTGCGCTGGCTGCTAGATGGCGTTGGCAAGCAGTTTCACATCTAGAGACACTGAAATTTCATCTAGTTTCATTAGAGAGAGAAAGAGAGAGATATAGACAGAGGCGTGGAGTGCGACAAGGATAAAGAATCACTTTTTCATCCTTGTCGCACTTTTGGACCTCTCTCTTTTAATAACAATAATTGTTAACAATTTGCACTGAATAATGTCCAACAAAGTAGTTAAGCAATGCTCAAGCAAATGCTTGAGCAACGACTATGAATCCCGCCCCATAACCCTCGAAAACAGGCAGTTGGGGAGTCTTATAGGAATAGTCAATGAAGATGGAGAATCGTGGCACCAACTTTGAATATTCCTACATCCATGGATTTACGTATTTATTATTTATTTATTTCAAAATTTTCTTAGCATTTATGTATTATTTAGAAACAAATAAATATAATTTTAATCACTTTTATACATTGAAAATTAATTGTTTTCCCAACTTATATTCATCAGTTAGATGTTATTGTATAGATTGTAAAATTATAATATAAGAGTAAAAATAAATGGAGCTGAGATGGAAATGAATTTATTCAAACGTTCTGATTCAAGTTTATTTTTACATCGTATTCAAATATTCTAAGGAACGACTATTATCTTGGCAGTTCTTGCTTGTATAACTAGTGAAACATAAATTTACATTGCAAAATCGTTTATTTTACACCTCGTCTGTGATGGATTCTAATGTATGGTTATGTTTAGTGTTTACTATAAAACAGTACATGCAAATACCGGTTGTATATAATAAAATAAATAACTAATCTCATTAGATATTCAGAAATATCAAAATGAATGTATTCGTAAAAAGACTAATTAATAAATTGCGTAAAATATACCATCGGCATGTTCATGTCGAGACTAAACAAAAACAAACACAATGGTTGAAACCCATTGGATATGAAACAAATCTTACAATTTACAATCCCGTAACAAAATGCAAGGTGCCATTAGTTTTAAATAATAAAAATATCTTAACTTGGTACGTTTGTGGTCCAACTGTCTACGATTCTGCACATATTGGACATGCAACGTAAGAAATTTCCATCGATGTTTACAGTCTTTTTTAAATACTTACATTTACGTACTTTCTTCTCGATTATTAAAACAATGTACAAACAATGTATTTTGTTTCACAGAACTTATGTCAAGTCAGATATCATCAGAAGAATATTGTCTGATCATTTTAACATAAATATTGTAATGGCTATGTGTATTACAGATATAGATGATAAAATAATAGCACGCTCAAAAGCAGCCAAACAAAATTGTAAAGATTTAACACAGCATTATGAAAATGAATTTTTCGAAGACATGGAAATGTTGAATGTTGTTAAACCTCATTTATACTGTAGGGTTACTGATTATGTACCACAAATTATTCAATTTGTTAAAAATATTGTAGATAAAGGCAATGCTTACATGGCAGAAGATGGTACAGAAATTTAATACATAAAATAGTAGGTCTGTTGTTTTGTATCATTCAGTTCTTTCTTATAGGATCTGTATACTTTGATACCAGTAAGTACAATGCGTATGGAAAATTATCGCCTCCAGTTGTATATGAAAATCAACCTTCCCATCCATACAAGAAGTCAGTAACAGATTTTAGCTTATGGAAAGCTGCTAAAGAAGGAGAACCGTTTTGGGATTCTCCATGGGGTCGTGGAAGACCAGGATGGCACATAGAATGCAGCACAATTGCAAGGTAAAGTTTCTGGAAAACTATTTTCCATAAAATTGGACTAGTTCTACAATTCTATCATGTAATTTATGCAATACCAACAAAAATGTTTGTTTCAATTAGCACAGTTTTCGGAAATTCTCTGGATATCCACAGCGGCGGCATCGATCTCGCTTTTCCGCACCACGAAAATGAAGAAGCGCAATCGTGTTCTTACCACGAAGTAGATCAGTGGGTAAACTATTGGTTGCATTGCGGCCACCTGTTTCTAGAAGACGTGAAAATGTCAAAGAGTCTGTCAAACACAATCAGCATAAGGGAATTCCTTAACAAATACTCTGCAAATCAGTTCAGAACTCTCTGTCTTCTTTCCAATTACAGAACCGGTATATATTTCAAATTACTTGATAAACTGTAAATAATCTTAGATCAAGTAACTATGAATGATGTGATTCACAGGAATCAAATTTTCCGACGAAGTAGTAACCATTGCGGTAAATACATTAAACAAATTTGAGCACTTCATGAGCGACTGTGATAATTACATTGCTGGAAGATGGAATATCGGCAGCATAGATGAAGTTGCATTACTTCATGTTGGTAGATTTTTGCTATTACGCACGTGTTAAAGCATTTACCTTAAAAAAAAAATTTTTATTTTAGTGTTTAGCTGAAACGCAAAGTAATGTCGATGTAGCGTTAGCAGACGACTTTAACACGGGGCAAGCTATGCGATTTCTCGTAAATCTAATTGATACCGGGAACAAAATGTTGCATGAACCCCAAGTAAATATTTGGCTACTTCTATATCTGTATTCAACCTAATATTAAAAAACGATTTAACTCTTCTATTGAATTATTTTTAGAAATCAACAAACACAAACATACCTGCTATAGCAGCGGTTTCGAATTATGTATCAACAATGCTTTCAAAGTTGGGCATTTCAAATTCTGCGACGGCAGATGAACACAAAATTAATACTGTTATCGATCATTTCGTACAATTTCGGAACAAGGTACGAAACAGAGTTTTAGAAAATAAAGTAAAAGATAAAATATTGCTTGCCGCATGCGACGAAGCGCGAATAAATCTCTCCGCGTCTGGAGTAACAATAAAGGTACGGCATACGTATAATTTAAATAAGATCATGCAGTTCGTATGTTGTAAATTCTATCTTTCTGTTTTTCTAGGATGCTAAAGATGTATCTTCTTGGAATATCAAGAAATACTGAACATTCTAAAAACTTTTATATTATACAGTAACGCTTTAAATAAAAGTAAATCATTATTTACAATTTCTGTCACTTTTAATTCCATTAATCAGCTGATTCAGTAACATTTTTCGATTTTTTTAAGCTGCTCTCGTTACCGTTATCAGGATTTTTTCTCTTTAGTGCATCCTTTTTCTCCGCTACTGTTTTCTTTAATCCTTTCATCTTTCTTGTCTGAATACTATTAAGATTCTGTGCTCCAACATGAATGCGACCGTACTTAGTACCGAGATTATCCATAGAAATGTTCTTCTTCTTTTTAATCTGCGATGGAAAAACCAATTAAAACATCGTGATTCTTCTTCGTGTAAAAGCAAAATAATACCTTGAGTTCTTTTGGTTTCTTGCACGCTTGCTTGAAGAGATCTTCCGAGGCTAGTTTCGTACGTCTACACACCAAATCAGCCCTCGGACCTATTTCTTCTAGTTCGATCCTCGGTATTCTGCAGTCAGACTTCTTCAAAAGTATTCTGAAGAAATTTTGCTATAGAAAGAAGCCTCGATAGTTAAAATATTCGATAAACGAAATAAAAACTCACCTATAACTACGTAAAAGTATTTTATTTTCAACAGCAGTGAAACTCAAAACGTGTTCAAGACCCTGCAATCTGATTTGTTCAATGGGTTCCCTTTGAAACATGTCTATTAACAAGTTCTTAATCCTATTGAACTCGTGGTTATTTTCAAAAACCTCTCCGCTAAAAACTAATAGAGGTTTCAGTCCTTCAGAAATTTTCGGAATTTTGAAATCCTTCAGACCTATGAAATTTTCCACTCCAAATTCTACCATGTCTAATAACGTGTGCTCATACATTCTGCCCATTACAAGATTATGTGGACGTTTTTTATTATGCAGAGCAATCATAAAAAGGGGTGCATTATATTTTGCAGCAAACTTTTCTATTAGTGTTATATCTTCAAAAGGCAACACATTATTTTTCTTTTGCATCATAACTGCATCTGGTTTTTTGAAATTATACTGAAATAATATGATAATAATTAAACATGATCATAATTTATTATAAATTTTTTTTTATTTCAACTTACTAGATCTTTCATGAAATCAACCACCATTTGAGAAGCATTTTTTCCTTTGAAGCACATAGTTTGTTTCACATCCTCTATTATTTTGGGCTCTTTTCTTAAAAGTGCTCTTTTCCCTCTGTGAGTAGTTGGTTTCCTGTAAAAAGAAATGTTAGTTTAACATTTATTTATATCATTCTTAATGTCACATGTTTGTTCAGTTAATTTACAACTAAATGATACAGGGTGTTTCCAAAATCATGGTATAGCCAGCTACTGAGCGATTCCTTCTATATAACTGAGCAAAAATATAGAATAAAGTTTTTGCATAAGAGGCTTAATTTCCAAGAAAACCCAGTTTAAAAATTTCTTAAATACGTCCGTACTTAGATAAAGCAAACGCCATTATTACTTACATTTATAAATAATATCAGTTAAAATATTTATTACATAAATTTTTGCTAGACGAAAATTAATTAAATGCTATTTAACGCTCGCCTAAGCTTGACGTTTTGTAATGTATTAAATTTTAAGTACTGACGAGTTTTCAAACTTCATTTTCTCGGAAACGAAGCTGCCTACAAAAAAATGTTACTCTATATTTTTGACTCAGTTTTATACTAATTGTAAAAATTTTTACCCTAATCCACGACCTTGGAGACTGTATTTCTGCAGAGATTGTAAACATTTACGGCTTTAGTAAGATGAAAACATAACCTGAAATTGTCATTGCGAATAATAATTGTAAATACCATGTAAATACTTACACTACTCTACTTATCACACCCATTTTGACAGGAATTACAAAAACTGCTTTTTATTTTACGCAAAGAGCACTTGCAAAATTGCACTACGCACGTGTTTCTCCGATGCAAGGATCATGTCGCGTATACATTTTCCACGCATGCGCGCGTTTCCTATTTGAATACTTTGAATATTCGCCAACTTCAAGCGGGAATTTTTAAAAAAGTAGTTTTTAGTTTTTCTCTTCCACTCAACGTAAATTATTACAACGTTGAAATGAATTGCGAATCCATGCTTCTTTATTAAAAAAGATTATATTTTCCTTAATATAGCTTATAAAAATATTATTTATCTGTTACTTCGTCCCTCGATTGTTCTTCAAGATAAGTTTTCATAACAATACATTTGGTCAAGTAACAATGGCAAGGAACTTCGTGTTCAACTTCCAACGAGTCCAACAACGTCAATTCCATGTTATATTGCCTAGGTTTAGAAGAGTTTCTCGTCAACTCTAATTTAAACGCAACAGGCTCGGACTGCGTTACTTCCAGATCGTTTGGTAAGACGATAGCAGTCTGTTTCCAATGCGTCGCTTCGTCCGAAGGACCAGTGGACAATTCTGATCCGTCCGGAAACTCAACAGCGAACCAAATACATATCCCTTGGTATCTCCCATCTTTGTTGCATACGGAAACGTATTCTTCTCCTCCTAGTTGAATCAGCTCTTGCACGTCAATGCATCGTAGATCCAACCACGTCAATAATTTCCCTTCGGATAGAAGGTCTGCTTTATCCACAAGCAGTATCTCTGGCTTCATCGATTTCAATTCTCTGTATTCCTTTCCGATGCAACTGTAATCCAAGGAACCAGAAACTATTATTTATTATAGAAATAATAATGTCTTTGAGTTATTTATAATTGAATATTCGTTATTACTTCATACTAACTCCAAAAACGTCGCTCCAGAATTCATACATTGACGGTAATTGACACGGCGATGCATACAGTTTGGCAATGGATGGGAACAGAATGCCTTCGTCAATCAAGAAATTATCTCTAGCGAAAAGAACAGAATCCAACATTCCTTCGTGAACCAAATAAAAGCCCATCCACTCTGAAACTATTGCATCAACTTTCTCAATACTACTTGGATCGATGTCTTCTACTTTACTTTCAATTACTGTAATTCTGTCATTCAGTTTGTTCTCTAGTACTACTTCTTTTGTAAGCTTCGCCATTTCGCTAGCTTCCACTGCGTAAACCTTTCTTGCTCCTGCTTGAGCACAGAAGACTGATAATATGGCTAAAAGCAATTAATATATTCAATTTTTAGTATTTCCTTCAAGTTTAAATCATTATTATGCACTTATGCATTTGCATAAACATTCACTGTCTATTAATTGGTAATTGATTTTGACTATCCATAGTTCTTTGTTCTTCAGAGATATATAGTTAATCTCTTCGAACTAGGAACTACCTAGAATAATTCTGATCGAACATCACTTGTAAGTTCGTTTGATTTTAAATTACGATTGAAGCATTGAACATCTTACCCGTTCCAGCACCAACATCCATAACAACTTTATCTTTAAACAGGTGACTCGAATTCATTATAGCATTTTTGTAGGCAAGAGTTCGAGCTTTGTCACTTAACATTAACTGATGTACCTGTAAAATTATAAAATTATACATTTTATTCCTTAAATATATTTAGTACTTACACATTTACATACATTCAATTCTTCGTAGCTCTTAAAATATTGATCCATGTCTACAATTTCTTAAAAAATACTTTGTTTTTTAGTCCGTTCTTTCACAAAAAAAAAACCTTTAAACGCCTCACGTTTCAGAACATAATCACGTTCAAATTTTTCTTTTCTCATGGGATTCCTAACCTCAATCTGTAATGAACACTCGGCTCCTACGTCTTATCATCCATCATTTATTGAATGATAATAAAAATTTTATACAAAATATACATAATCGATACAATAGACATTTGTTATATTTACATTTCATATATATAAATTCATATATTCTATATATGTAAAAAAATGTTTCTAACATTAATTAATATTTAGCATTAGGCTTTTTATTTTCCCCAGCATTTTGTTTCTCTCTTTCCTTCATTTGGCGTTTGAATTCGGCTTGTTTCTCCATCTGTTTTCTCTTTCGTTCCATTCGAAGCTGTTCTTCTTCTGACACTGCCACAATTATGAAAATATACCTCAATTTTAGTTCTTATATCAATGGATAGTTGTAATTTGAATGAATCATAATTATATACTACCATTAGTAGTTCATTTCTTTACCTTTTTTCGGGTTTGAATGTTTATTCGCATTATCTGGTTCACTTTGAGGTTGTGCTCTATTTGATTGCAATGAACCTTTAACACCATACAAAACCTTCAATTTTTCCCCTACAGATTTCATTTCTTTTATCTTTGGTTGTAATGTTACTTCGTCATTAGACTGACACGCATTTTCTGAAACGTACTCAGAATTAATACTTCATTCATTACAATTAAATAAAAATTAAAATATCTTCTAAGAACCTGGTTTTTCTATGGGTTCCTCATTTTGACGAGTTACAATTGGAGTGGAATGTGTGCTTGGCAGCTCAAATATATCTAATTGTCCAGGAGAAAAAGATAACTGCAGTTCATCTTTCATGACATTATTTGTGTGAGAATTCAATGGCTGTTTCAGTACCTTTTGTATTTCAGCCTCTATCGTACTACCAAAACATGACAATGTCTTTTTGAAAGCCTCCGTTAGAGAACCCTGAATACAACAATGAAAATGTAATTTCTTTGTATCATTAAAGTACTTCAAATGTTAAACGTACAGTTCTCGCATAATGTATCGATAAACCTTTCCTATCTCCCTCCGTGTGACAATAACCCATGTCTTCGTGGAACGTTTCATTCAGTTGAATTTTAACAAACGTTGCGCACCCACAAACATATTTGCCCATAAAAGGTTCTACAAAGTCTGGAACGAATTGCATTCATGAACTACACAAAACGACGAAAGAATTTCGAACGAACGCATCGAATCAAAAATACGTACCGATTGTCTGACTGGTAATGCTATGACTCCATTTTCCGTCACCAAATATTCGATTAGCTAACGATATTAATTCACTGTTCACTGTCGACGATTCTTTCAGGTCGAATTTTTGGGGAACCATTGTGTTTGATGCACTTTGTTTTGAATTTGCAGCCGGCTAAACATAATATTAACCTATTATTTAAAACTTGTTAGGATAGATTCTTAACATTGAATTGCGTAACAATGCTGTGACTTGAAAGAATACTTACAATTTTTATACAAGAGGGATAATTAGTCGCGCTGTTCATGGTTCTAATTGAATCAAATTAAACCGATATTTTTGGTTTGAAATATCATGAAATCTTGCTTGTTCAATCTTGTTCGACGTGTGGCGCCTGGTGACGCCTGATGGCGGTGGCGCGGCGCCCATCTGCGCATCATGTTTGTACACAAAGGATACAAAGTTATTCAGTATGGCAGCACTAAAAAATTTAGAAAGTGCTATTGACGAGTTCAGCGAAGTTATTTCCAATTTTCCACTGGGAGCGATTTCATTGGAGGATTTGAAGCCGATTGGGGAAAGAATTAGGAATCAGAAGGAAACGTTGCAGAGTTTAAATGCAAAAGTTTTGGAGCTGAAAGCGTATCAAGATTATGGTGTGTTGATTAAGATGATTATGATTTTGTATCAGGCTTAAATTATAGCTGCATAGAAAAGAACTGGCATTGTTACTTTTAGAAGAATCACAGGATGATATCAAGGAAGATGTAGAAAATACAGTATCTGATTTACATGAAACAACAGCAACTGCTCTTATAAGTAATTCTGCGATAAAATTGTCTATACATTCTGTTACTATTCAAAGGATTTTAGCAGGCGAAGAAGGTGATGAGAAAACGCAAAAGTAAGATAAACTGAGTTATATTAACAATATTCTGAAGTCTTGAGCCACCTGATATATAATTTTCACATTTTGTTTCAGTAAGATTTATGCCTGCATGCAGAAATTATATAGCTTGAATGTTAGCATCTTATCTATGCAGAAGGAAATAGAGAAAGTATCGCAGAAGCAATTGGACTTAAAATTAGAGTGTCAGAGTTCATTATTCGAATACAAAAACTATTTAAAAGAACAGGAGGAAGTATACAAAAGGAAATTAGATGAAATAAATCCTGAAATAGCTAAGTAAGCACAATAATTTTTTGTTGTCTTAACCAACTTTTCATCAATTTTTCTTTTTTAGTGAGAGAAAAGAAATTAAGAAGCTTCTAACAAAGGCTAATATTATAAAAAAACTCATTGTAAATCTTATTGCTGCTTCCTATGAATTGTTATTGGAAAAACCAGTTCTTTTAGAAATGCTGGAAAAACATAGAGAATTAATTACAATGGAAGCAATAACAAAAATGGTTGAAAACAGAAAGCAAGGTACAGAAAACGACAATAGAGAAGATAAAGTGGTGGAATGAAATTGTCTAATGTTTAGCTGTAATTTATATTTATACTTTTGTATTTCCTGTTTCGTAAATGCAAGACTCTATCAAAAATTGGAAGAAAGTACAACAATACTTTTTCAAATAAAAAATTAGAATTAAGTTTAAAAAATTGAAAGTTAAAGCTGCTTTCCTCAGCTTTACAAATTTTTATCTTACAAGTTAGTAGTCTCTTCCCTTCATTGGAATTACAGTTTTATAGAAGTTGTTCAATTTAAGCTCAGAGTGATATATTATTGTATTAATTTTATATTAAATCAATAGTTGTACATAACTATTTCGTTCACTTTATTCCTTTTCCTAAATAATTTGTTTCTACGGTAGAATTTGTTTTCTACGTGTCTAATTACAAAGCTGAAACAATCATGAAAGATTTAGGAAAAGAAAATATGTCTGTAAATTGTATTGCAAAAAATTCCATTCTACAAGACAAATTTTTAAACAAAATAAGAATTTAAAAAATTTCTATATTGTAAATAGAAGAAAAAATATAAAATAAACTCAAAAGGTAATGCCAAAATTGCTTAAATCAAAATGCAGACATATAAGAAATTCATGAAGAATTTTCTTGTTTTTATAGATGAACAGGCACAACAGATGCACTTATTTACGAGGAAAAGAATTTCCTCGCATTCTCAATGCCTTTTTCAGTTCTATTAAAGCAGATTTATCAGACGGTTTTTCTTTTTTTTTTTTCGTTACATAACTGTTTGTAAGCCAGTAAGTACGAGTTAAAAGGTAGGATTTCAATCACAGCTGATCACAGCTTACAATATGTTACAAACTACAAGTACGATACAAAAAAAAGACAGAATGAGCCATTCCCGATTGTTCCCGATGATGCGATGAACCGTCAACCAATTAGCTTCGGACCCAAATTGCAGAAATCCAATCTGGCTGCTTTTGCACGCACGCGTAATGATACCCCCGAGAGATTTAATTCCAAGTTTTAGCTAATAAATTGATTTGGAAATGAGTATTTTTCCTCATCACATTTTTCCCTAGAGGCAAGAATCAACAGAACTGAGCGTACCGCGATATACGAACACGTGTAAAGAATAAAAATCAGTTTTTCCATAAGTACTCATAAGTTGTGGAAATCCCCGTTACCACGTGGTGACGATAAAAAAGTTGATTGGACGCAAACATTTCAATCCCTTTAGACGCGCTAAATATTTATAAGTATGAAAAGATATTCTTTGCTATTCTACATTTTCAGATGACATTTTTATAAGCGATACATTTTACGTTTCTTATAGGTACGATAAGAATGACGGTACTGTGATTTATTTTGTATATTTATTTATACAATAATCATTATAATAAATTATATATATTTATATATTTATATTATGCGTGTGTAGTGATAATATATATTGCATAGAAATAATGTTTGACACGATTTTGGCGAATAGATCGGCTAAATTATGCCTTGTGACTCACACAATTAATTGCAACTGATACTCACCACACTCTTGCTATCTTTTGATTAAAATCACCACCGAGCCTCTATCATTTTAATTTTGGACTTTGCCTTGTTGCATTCGTAGTTTAAGAACGTATGCATTATTAAAAAGTAGCAAACCTTTGCTCGCGGCTTCGTCGCCGATGAGATTTAATAAATTATTAATGTACAAATTCATAGAAAATACACGGTTTGCAATAAAAAATATTTATGTACAATTCGAACCAACCTTTTATTGAAGCTTATATAAATTCTCTTTGGAGACACCGGTATCGGATTTCTTAACTCATATAGTTCTTGTACACGGAAACAATGATTTCTAAATTAATAATATTAATAACGTCTTTTGCCACTTGTTGATAATACACAGCTCTCTATTCGAGTCCTAATATTATTATAGTTCTTAGTAACCTTATCTAGAAGAACGTTTGTCTCACATTTAATTATTTAATACAATAATCATAAAGTATATAATAAGTAAAATTCTTAAGCCCGAGGCAATAGTTCTATACATATACACTGATCGTATATTTTTTTTTTTTCGTTTTAGCGGGTGTTGAAATATCTAAACAACAGTTTTACTTTAACAGACACACAGTCACACTTAGTGTCATTGAGCTGATCTTATTACATCTAATCGATTTTCGAAACTATATTCATTACGATTACAACGTTAACAGAATGTTCGTGGAAAAAAAAGTGGCTTTCACTGTGATATGGAGCCGCCGGTGCAAACACACCGACAGCCGTTCAAATGTTCTGTAAATGTGCTCGAAGAACTGCTTGTAACGTGTCGCGAAAGTGACATAAAAGGAGAAATCCGATTTCTTGTACAAAAACGAGTTACACATTTACATGCTTGAACGCCACGCTTCGAACTATAACTGGGATCGAATGTTAACTATCGCTACCCTTAAAATCTACGCAATATCGAAAAGAAAGAGAGTTTGCGACGGATTAGGAAACACTTTTCCGGCTACTAGTAAGTACCGGTACCATTCGACAATTTCGTGGAACGTTTCTTTCTTTTGGCACTATTAAAATATTCATCATCGTGGCATACACGATGCAGACAAAAGTTTCCAAACGATATCCATTTCCATGTTTCTTGCAGTTTCATGTATTTCATTTGGAGCAATAGAAAAATCGAATTATGTCTACAAGAATAAAATCTACAAGAATTCACCGAAATCATATTTATACAAAATCTGTAGCCTGACAAAAGTTTTTAAACGATTTATTAGTATCTGGTTACTCTGATTGTTTTGTGAATTATAGGAATTTCTAATGTATTGTTTTTAAATTTCCAGGAATTTCAAAGTTTCGAATCAATTATCAATTGGAGGAATTTCAAACCATTTGCACGTGTTGAAATCAATAGTTTTCGAAATTTTGAAGTGCAAAGAACCATCAACCCCTTAAAGCTGACGATTTATTTACAGAAATAAGCTAAAGATTGGAATTTCTTATCCGAATTCTATCTGCAAAGACTAGTTACAAGTATGCCAAGGAGATAATTAAATTCTATCGATGCGTATAATTAGACTTTTCTATTACTCCAAATGGAATATACGAAACTGCACGAAATATGGTAGTTAATACCGTTCGGAAACTTTTGCTCGCATGTGTATATTCGAAGTTCGAATTTCGAACGTACCATAAATAATTGAACGAACCTGCAAAGAATTACGTAAAAGTTCTCGACAATGCAATAATCATTAATGACGTTAAAAATTATTCCTACAATATGTATACTCTGAACTGGTGTTTTATATACATGTGATCTCAATAATGCAACAGTATCTAAGTATCTCTAACCGAAATTTATCCTTGAGAATTTATATCCTTAGAAAATAAATAGTGAAACAATAACAATTTAAAGATCTTACACGTAGATAAAAATATTTTATATACGTATCCGTATGTTATATTTATATAAATTTAAACGCAGATGTGATGCGACCCCACGTTAGAATGATAAATATCGCTATTATATATATATTACATGTTACGCATGTAAACTGAAAGAGAGAACATTACAAAGTAGGAATTGTGGTACCTTATCGAGCTACTCGAAGAAACCGACGCTTCGACACTTATTTGGCAACAATTCATAGGTTCGCGCAGACATTTCTCCCTTTATGTCTCGGAGCAAATCTAAACGTTGCACGTACGTATATTACTTGAACGACAAGACGCGTAAATTTGTAAACGAATAGACACAGTACAAAAAAAAGAGAGAGAGAGAGAGAGAGAGAGGAAAAAGAAAAAATAAACATAATCACAGCTGAGTTGGCAGGCAGGCGGGCAAACGCAGGCGTACTATTGGACAGGCTTGCTCGACGTCTTGATGCGTTTCATCGCTTTTTACATGATTCTTTTTTTTTTATTTTGCTTGGTCGACATTACTTTGATAGCCTGCTGAGCCCGGTATCATTGACAGATTGAGTCTTAAACGTAATCGTTAGTTCCAGGACTCGTTAAAGGTTCCTGAGCCTAGTGGAATTAAAACGTTAAAACATGTAGTGAAATGAGTTTCATCGATTAATATTCATGTAGAATTATAAATGCAATTCTACGTGGTACGTGATATGTCGAATAGAGTAATTACCTCTTCTCCAACTGTAGCAGTGGGGAGCGGAAACCTATTCTTTTCAAGACTAAATTGATCCTCCGTGGTTTTCCTGTACACAGGATTATCGAAGTTCATACTCGTTACGTTACGATGAAGGTAATGCCTATAGCATAATACTGCTACTAATGCGAGGAGCAACAGCCCTAAGGACGCTACGCCGATCACTATACCGGCAACCAGACCAGCATCCGTCGATTCGGTTGCTAGACCTTTTCCATCGGCATCCGCTGTGTTTGCTGGATCTAAGAAAGAAACGCATTAATTCGTGTATCAATTGAAATAAACAACGTCTAATATAAAATGTGATATGTGCGAAAGCCAAACATTTTGATAAACGATCAAAATACTTTTACTACGTAACTGTAATCGTGCAATTTTACTTACGAATAGTCGTGGTAGTCACGTTGATGGTATCGAGTCTCTTGAATGGCTTAGTAATTTCTTGCGTTGTAGGCGCTATAGTTGTAGTTACTGCAATATTCCATAATCATGCAACAACGATGCGAAATAATATAATAAACAATAAAGTAAAAGAACATCAGATTCTAAGGCAATAATTATATAACTATAATATTAAAATAAGAGATCGGGGTTCGATGCGATGCTATGATGCAAAACGAACGTAAAATTTTATACATGCATCGTTTTAAATCTCTGAGAAATTTCTATCGCAAGCATTAATCGTTCCTAATGTCATGCGACACGATGATTTTTACGTAATTCTTTCGATTTCTTTCGAGACGTGCATATTAAATAAATATTGGGTTGTCGGAAAAGTCATGACACATGTGTTTTATGTTTTTCAATAGTCATTTATTTGTATGAACAATAAAGATCAATCAATTACATATTACCCGTTTTATTCAATGACCTTTTGCCATCTTTCAGTGAGCTTCATAATTCCTCGCTCATAAAAGTACTTTGTCGGCAAAAAACTGGATAAGGTGCTGTTTCACATCCTCATCTGATTTAATCGTGATATCGCACAAAGAATTCCAAACAAGTGGAATTCTGAGGGCACAAGGTCAAGTGAATATGCTGGATGTGGCAACACATCCCATCCAAGCGCCAATAATTTTTGACAAGTGATCATACTCGTATATGGTCTCGCGTTTAAATCAGATGAGGATGTGAAACAGCACCTTATCCACTTTTTCATCCACAAAAACAGGTCCTTTTATGGCAAAAAGTCATTGAACAAAACAGACAATATGTAATTGATTGATTTTTGTTGTTCATACAAATAAATGACCATTGAAAAACATAAAACACATGCGTCATGAGTTTTCCGACAACCCAATATATGTATATTATACGTAGTTTTGGTAGGGGATGAAGATAAATATTTGATTGGACTCACCTTTCTCTACGCACATCAAACCATCGGACAACAATCTTAGGCCGTCGGGGCAAGCGCAACTAAGAAGCGGCGATTTCGAGTTTATTCTCGGCGCCGGTAAGCACAAATGACTACAATGACCGTTTACAGCCTGACACTGATTCATTCCGTCCGGTTGTCTGTACGGGTGATACACGTGAACGACCATCGGGTGTTTCAACGTTCGAACCGACGTGACGGCTTCAACCTCCTTCCCGGTAAATTTATTCGCCTTGAATATCGTTTCTTTGTCCCAATCGGTCCAATACACGTAATCCTCGAACGTCGTAATACTGAAAGGGTGCCTCAACGCGTCGGGCGAATACAGAACCGTTCGTCTACCAGAACCGTCGTAGTTACACGATCCTATTATGTACAACTTCGCGTCTACCCAATATACCTTTTTACCTATTAAATCTAAGGTTAATCCGTTTGGCCATTTCACGTCGTTATCGACTATCACCTGCAACAGTTTCATTTATTAAAAACCTCGTTATTTGTATGCTTTGCATTTTTTTTAGAGCGCTGTCATAGGAGCATCAAAGCAACGTTTCAGAAAAGAAACATTATGAAAATGAACCACTTTAGAAATAAAATCTTTAGTCTCTTTAAAGGAGTACTCTAGTGTAACTTGCTATTTTTCAACGCTATATTTAGGAATTTATAAACAAAAAAACTATAAGTTTATACTGAATGGCGCTTTGCCTGCACATTATTTATTTAGCCGATAGCGCAAACTTCTTAAAAATCATTTTCTTTCGTCGGACAATCGTGTAGAGACCATTGTAGCCTTTCAAAATGAAAAACGAAGGCTTATCTTCTTTAACGTGTATGTCGCTATGGTTCGAACTACGGAAACTATCTAAAATTAAAAATTTGCAGACTGACAGCATTTTGAATGTATATTCGATTTTCACAAAAAATTTAGTCGTTTTCGTTATGTACAATTGATTTTTTGCACGATAGAAGGTCGTCCGTAGTTTTAATCATTGCCAGTTATGTTGTGAATATGTATGCAACAGAGCTACTGAATTGGTGCACTATTTTCCGAGATATGTAATCCCCTGTTTTGGGAAACGTTATTTCGAGAAAAACGCATTTAAAGTTTTGGCAGACAATATTGTAGGTACAGAAGATCTCTTTGCAGAGATATTTATTACACCAAAGTCTATGAGATAATGTAGAATGTAGAAGAACAAATTATTTTTCGAATCTCTACACCAGAGTATCCCCTTAATTATTGAATGACCTCCGTAATTCTGATTCTACAGTAAAGTTAAAAAAACTGAATCTCAATCAACTTTTCTATATCTGCTTGTTGCTTCAACGCTTGTGCGACCCATTTCTCAACGCACCGTTCGATGAGAACCATCCATCCCAGCTTTTTCAATACGAGCTTCGTCGCTCCAATCAGTCCAGAACATCCATCCTTCCAATGGATTCAAAGCTATCGCTCTAGGTTCCTGTATGCGATCACGTATGAGAGTCTTCCTCATATTCCCTTCGAAGTTCGCTAATTCTATAGTATTCTTCGCGGAATCGGTCCAATAAATATGACTGTATATCCAATCAACGGCGAGACCATCCGACGTAGTCAAACCATCATCAATGACCACCGCGCGTTCATTACCTTCGTCTATCGGTGCTCTAAAACAACGAGAATCGTATGCACCAATGAAAAAAAAAAAAAAACAAATAAACTGTAAATCAAAATAAATCAGCCCCAATTTTATATTATTAGTATCATAAAAAAAAATAAATTTCTATTGTTTCCAACTAGTTGTGTCCATAGACATATAAGAATAGACTGAGCATCACGGGGAAAGCAGATGGTCCAACTTTAGAAAGAGTTAAAAATGCTTTGGGAGGACTTGCTATTTTCTTTCTATTCTCTTGTTATCTTCCATCTGTCTCATTCTTCCCAAGTACCTCCTAAAGCATTCAACTCTCTTCAACATCGGGCCACGGCTGCATGCTCACGCGCAGTCTATAGTTAGTATGTCTATGGTTGTGTCCATCAGATTCGACCAAAAATCAACTCCAATTTTATATTATTAGTATTATAAAAAAAAGTAAATTTCTATTGTTTCCAAGTAATTGTGTCCATCAGATTCGACCAAAAATCAACCCCAATTTTATAGTATTAGTATCATCAAAAAAAGTAAATTTCTATTGCTTCCAAGTAATTGTGTCCATCAAAATTCGACCAAAAATTAACCCCAATTTTATATTATTAGTATCATAAAAAAAAGTAAATTTCTATTGTTTCCAAGTAATTGTGTCCATCACATTCGACCAAAAATCAACCCCAATTTTATATTATTAGTATCATAAAAAAAAAGTAAATTTCTATTGTTTCCAAGTAGTTGTGTCCATCAGATAATTTATAAAAGATAAATCGCGGGTGGGAATGCTTACTTATAGATCTTCTTCTCGCTCATGTCGCTCCAGAATATCATACCAGTGCGGAAGACGAAATCCAAAGCGGTCGCGGTCTTCGTATTGTTCACTATGTCAGTCATCTCTTGGCGATCCAAAGCCACCTTCCTGATGTCGTTCCTTCTGGTAAAGAGGAGGCTCGCGTGGCCCTCCGCCGCCTTGCAGCGGGTGTGATTCCTCGGATCCTTCATATAACCCGTAGCGCAGCTACATTTGAACGTTCCTTTCTCGTTCAGGCAGAATTGGGAGCAGCTGCCTGGCTCCAGGCATTCGTCTATGTCTACGAAACAAGAGAGTACAGCGTTATGCATTGCACGATATCTTTTGGGGAAGTTTACGAGGTTTACGCATCTTACCATCGCACGTTCGATTATCAATTAATCTATACCCTGCGCTGCAGGCGCAACGGTAACCGATCGGCATGTCGATGCAGATCTGCGAACATCCGCCGTTGTTCTTCAGGCACTCGTCCATGCCGCAGAGCTCGACGCTCTCGTCCTCCCAGCCGATGCAATCCGGCTTCTTGTTGCATACGTTGTGAAGGGGGATGCAGGAACCTTCGCTGCATTCGAATTGAGTGACTGGGTCGCAGGGCTGCGTCTTCGTCGTGCAGTTCTTCTCGTCGCTGCCGTCGGGGCATTCCGGTTTGCCGTTGCAGTAAAGGTGACCTGGAGAGCATCGACGGAATTAATTACGCTGACTGATTTATCACGGTTAAAGACTTCAAATTGGAAATTTGAATCTATAGGCGGCCAACAACCCAGGAATGGCTCTGTTTATAATAATAATAATTTATTTCTTGTGTACGGGTGAGAACCCTTTGGTTACATATAAAAAATAAGAAAAAGAAGATAACATAGTATAATACAATCTAGTATAAACAAAAATATATGCAACAATGCAAAAAGAAAGAAAGAAGGAAAGAAAGAAGAAAGAAATAATAATAATAGAATTGTGAACTATTATAAGAATAATACAATAAGAATAAATTTTTTTACGTAATTATAATAATAATTAACGCAACAAGTTATGAACTAACTTTAGGATGGACTCACAGTGTGTCACGTATATGGACGTTCGGAACAAAACTCATAACTTTTAAACTATTTAATTTTTGACCCATGTACCTTAATACTTTTTTAAAGAAAATGCAAGAATACATCGATTAATGCATGACAAATATACAATTATATAAAAAATTATTGAGGAGATATTGATTTTTAATTAAATAAAAACTTTTTCGGTAATGTTTATTATTAAAATGTATTTTCAATTAAGAACTGTCTAAGTTTTGTTTAAAACATTTTTTCATAAAATTGACGGAAAAGCATGAAAAATTGTGAGGAGGATTATACGGTACCGTAGCAAGTAGAACATTATATTTATTTACAAATCATTACAAACGTTAAAATTTTAAGACCTACATTCTTTTATTAAAATTTCAAAATACAACAAAAAGAAAAAGAAAAGAAAAGAAAAGCTGAACGTTAGTCGAAACAATCTCAAATGCTAATCGCTTCAGGCCTGAACGGTGAGCGCCTTGATAATGATTTTAATTATTTTCTTCGTTTCGGGCAAATTCGGGCAGCTAAAGTTAACGCTAATATAAAGTTTAATGTTTCCTAAATTAATAGAAAAAAAATTATGGAGGTATTTTTTGGTGTTTTTTAAAAGTCTTCTCAAAGGTGACAAACATTTAACATTAAAAATTCGAATAAATTATTATTATTGTAAAAAATTTTCTCTGTAGTCTTAAAAGGATTATAATATCAAATACGATGTATAAAAATCAAACGAAAAACATATACATTTAGCCACTGGCATGTGTTTGAGGAAATACACCGAAATTTGGAATAAACTTTTAATATCAATTTTGGCAACAAATTAGTAAATTCATAAAACGTGATGGGTAGTATTAAAATCTACGTTCCTTTCTTAACATCTTAAGATAAAACACATTGTGAATTAAACACTTCAGATTTTTGAGTTTTGTCCATTGAGCGACACACTGTTGGACTGTTTAAAAGAGTTGAAGGATTTTACGATCATATTTCTTCGTGTTTCATTAGAAAACGAATTGTTGCCAAGTTTCGAAGATCTTGCACAACTGCGCGAGATCAGAGACCAAAATCCTTTTACCTGATATGCAAGTGTGACGGTCTTCGCATTGGAACTGATCAGGTCTGCACGTGATGTTGTGACAACGCAACGGCGACTCGTCCGCGCCGTTCGGACAATCCTTATCGCCGTCGCACACCCAATTCTGGTGTATACACATGACGTCGTCGTCGCAATCGAATTCCTTCTTGCCACAGCGACTTGGACGCTTGCCATTGGGGTAGTTCTGGAAATTTTCGAAACATTTTCGAATTCAGTCGAAGTCAGAATAGTTTTTGGACTCCGTATTTTCTTTATCCGAATCTCTTACATCTTCTCCCGTTTTCTATTAGATTGTGCGATAAGTTCGTTTCTCGATAGCGAAGAGAAAAATCGGAAAACCGCGAAAATCACTGCCAATCGAAATACAAACTTCTCGCGGCTCAAACTATTTTGCACGCATTTAGGTGCGTTGCCTTACCCTGGGAACTCGATTTCAGGGAACGTCGACTGCCGCGAGTCGAAGTTTGGTTCTATAAGTAAAAGTTTTTATCACCGTTGCTTCTAAAATTCGAAGTGCTATTTCTTCCACGAAACTAATCATCTTTTGTCGTGTCTCTGACGCTCAGCAATCGACCGTTTTCCGTCAGTCGAATCGAAAACGTGGAATTTCTGCCGTTAGGCTTGCGCATTTTCGCTTTTCCATTTCTTTTGTTTCGATCGTTCCTATTGTGGCGCCCAAAATGAATACTATTATATAAAAGTTTCAAGTGCACGTTGTTGCTTGAAAGGCGACAACAATTGAAGCAGTAAAAATTTAATCTAACAAGAAAAAGACATGGAATTCAGAGCAAATTCAAATTTTCAAAGCCTTCTTTGGTAGTAAGGGAGACCGGGGCTGGTTGCCTATAGGGGCAGGTTGGCCAATTGTTAATATCTTTACACCTACGCGTAATTTGCCGCGGAATAATTTATTGTTGAAAGAAGAAACTTCTACCATGCCATTCATTTATTTCCCACATTGCCGTTAGTCGTCGTTTAAGAGTTGCACACGTTTGTCAAAAAATTAACTGCGTAAGTAAATATGTTTTCTCAAAGATTTTATGTTTCCACAACCTATATAATTAGAATAGAGTAAATGTTAAGGGACTACATTAAAGTTTGTTCATTAGACGACTTATTGAAGCAGTAGTCTTTCATATACAGGGTGGGGCAATAACTATTAGCACCTCAGATATCTCGGAAACTATAAGTTTCACAGAAATATTTGCTGAAATAAAATTGCACAGTACGAAGGGGGCTATCCGGTGGCGATAATAGTTTTTTTGCAGGTGGAGGTACTTCGGACATTTGAAGGTCACCTCCATTGTTTTAAATGGATCGGTATGTTTTCGCTTCCGTATCATGATAGAGGATCTTAAAACGAGTTCAACGACCTATTACATAAGGTCATGAAGGTCATAGAAAGTAGAGAAAGGCGATTCCTTTACTACCAAAACAGTAAGTATTATCGCCTTTCTCTACTTTCTATGACCTTCAATGACCTTATGTAATAGGTCGTTGAACTCGTTTTAAGATCCTCTATCATGATACGGAAGCGAAAACATACCGATCCATTTAAAAAAATGGAGGTGACCTTCAAATGTCCGAAGTACCTCCACCTGCAAAAAAACTATTATCGCCACCGGATAGCCCCCTTCGTACTGTGCAATTTTATTTCAGCAAATATTTCTGTGAAACTTATAGTTTCCGAGATATCTGAGGTGCTAATAGTTATTGCCCCACCCTGTATAATTGTCTGAAGATTATACATAGCATTGATAGACCAGTCAAATTAGAGTTTGTACGTGCAAAAATTCCGCTTAGATTAAATTATTTAAAATAACTTTAAGTATTTTAATATTTTTCCAACACCCTCCGGGCTGGTCAACCTACTCCGGCCATGGGGTTGGTTGACCAACTTGGAAGGTGTTAGAAAAATATTAAACTACTTTTGTTGCATTCGTTTTAGATTCACTTTAAAAATGTAATCAGATAGGTGAATATATGTCTTATCCCATATAATAATTGTTATGGTGATATTTCACTTAGATAATTTATTAAAAATCAAATACCAAAAAATTAGCCAACCAGCCTCGGTCTCCCCTACCCACTTTTTCAATTTCAAAAAATGGAAAGAAAATTTCGAGAGGAAAACGAAATCGCAGAAAAAAGGAGAACACTGAATTCACGACGGAACGAAAAGAAAAAGAACAGTAAAGTTAACAATTAATTACAGTCTTAAACACTCGCGAACGAATCCGAGTTGCAGTAAGCGCATAACCGACTTTCGAAAACCGAATTTATCTTTCCCCGAGTACCGGCAAATCGACAAACCTTACCCGTCGCGTACAAAGCCTCTGTAAATCGAAATTTTGCCGGCAAAACTTGCTCAAAAACTTCGATAATAAGTCGAAACTTTCATAACCCGAAAATTTAAACTCTTCCCCCCCGGAGATTTGAGTTGCCGCGGTTGCACGCGAGACCAGTTCCGCTCGTTATTCGCTCGAAGAAACGCGAACGAAATTATTCGTGGAAGTTATCATTTTAACTGCCTTCTGTCAACAGTTTGTCTTACCTTGCATCCCGCCTCGTCCGAACGATCCGGACAATCGAAGTCGCCGTCGCATCGCCAGTGCGAAGTTATGCAGTAGTTTTCCGAGCAAGCGAACTCCGTTTCCGGACGACAGGTGACCGGCTTGCAGTCCTGCTCGTCGCTGCCATCCCCGCAATCATCGTCGTTATCGCACACCCAAGTCTGCTCGATGCAGTGCTTGTTCGCGCACGTAAATTCGTCCGATCGACAGGTGTCGTCTAGGAGAAGCGCGGGTGATGGCAGAAGAAATATATTATTAAAACTCGTCCAGGCTTAGGACGCAATCCTTATCCTCTATATTTGAGTAACGGCAACGTGCTCAAAATAAACGAGATCGCAAAATGAGAGACAGAGGAAAATCTTTTGTAGAAAACACCGTAAAATGACAAAATTTGGTGTTTTTATGCGAAAATGTTCCACAGGCTTGAAAATACTACAGTAAAGCCTCGATTAACCGAACAGATATTTATAAAATAAAATGCTAACAATTAGTGAAGCGTAATATTAAATCTCACTCGGAGTCCCACTGTATTCTTATAGCTAGTGCATGAATTAATTGAAACACTAGATAATTATAAGTAAGGATAATAGTGATTCGGATAATCGAGAGTTTACTGTAATGGGAAATTATGTGAGCGCGATTTATTTCTGTGAATAGAGTGAAAAACCTTTACTGTCATCCTTTATTCTGTGGTTGTAAGGCAACGCATGCATATCATTTTTATTTTTAAGAGGTTTGCGCTTAAAGTTATCCTATATACAAAAAAAATAGAAAATTTTAGAAAAATAGAGAAATGTGGGGAATACTATATGTATAGTTCAGTAGGTTCATGCAAAATGCCGTGTGTAAGAGTTTCGAATGGCGATTCTTTCAGAATATCAAAAGCTCGCCAGTAAATGACCAAATACATTAATAAAATCAATGAAAAAAGATTGTTTGAGTTGATAAAAGTTAATGGAAACCATATGACTTACTCACTTTTTTCATTAATAAGGTATAATTATTGTTATTGAAAGTACATAAATGCTAATTGGCAGATGTGTTATAAATATGAAACGGAATGTAGAAATAAAACATTTTAACAGTAAACATACAACTTTGGTGTATATAACTCATAAAACAGTATAGAAAACCAAAGAAAATTTTACGTTTACATAAAATTTCAACCGACGCGACAATTACTGTTCCATTAAAAGTGAGAAAGAAAATCAGGAAACTAACTTGCAAAATGTGCTTAGAATTTAGCCAATACGATTTGTCCCATTCAAAATCTGTTCCTTTCATAGCACCTGTCTCCTACAATTTAATCTCACAATCAGTTAACTTCCTTTCTTCCTAAAAAATACAATTTCCATCTCTCACAGTGTTTTCTACAAATGCTCTTCAATTTCATTAAGTTTCCTTCTTCTACAACCAAAAACATAGCTAAATAAAAACAACGAAAAAAAAATTAACTTTCTCAATACTACAAATAAGCCTACAAAACATTGATCATCGTGCTCCTTTTGCGTTACTCGTCTAAGGAAACTCATTTCTTCGACACAAAATCTCTTCAAAAAGTGCGCCAAATTTCCCAAAACTGTCTCTCAAACGGAATCGAATGAAATCAAACGAAATTACAACATGCGACAAGGGAATGAAAAACGGCTCGACCCAAATAGAGAACCTCTCCGACTCTCCGGTGAAACGCGAGCATCGGACAGTCGACAATCCAAAAATCGTTATGCTAATTTACTTAAATGAAATCTGCATACGCGCACGAAGCTTACACGGTGAAACCGGCGCGTTCATCGCGCCCCGACCCTCGACGACGCGACGGTAGGTACGCGAGAATTATGCGACGAGCTGCTATTTGCGCTTCCAAGAGGATAGAGCGGCGAAGAAATAAGTTTCTTAGCGCGGTCCTGTAATTAAGCGGGGGTAATTAACCGCCGCTTGATCAACGGGAAACGCGATGCAGCGCACCGCCAGCGACGACGCGGCTTCGCGTCGCAGGTAAAAAGCTACCTGCTACGCGTCGGGGTGAATTATTGTCGCTGAAAAAGAGACACCCACGTTCGTGTTCCGTGAAAATGCACCGGATACGACGGGCGCGCTTGTAACGATACTTACGTAACACGGGTATCGCTTGCTAAAAAAAATTGAGAGATATTTACGATCACGTGAACATGCTTGCGAAAAGATTTTAAACGTAAAGTGGACCTCGATGCTAACCCTTTGCTGTTTTATTGGATTTCGTTCGAAAGGCTGGAATTTTCATGATGCTTTTTTTCTTTGCTTGGGGAAACTGTAATTACAGTCTTAGGGAAAAAGATTGTAGGCTGCGGGTATGACTTTATTTTTACTTATTCAGCTGTGGACCGAAGTTTTAGATTGTTTGAACTTTGTTAATCAGTTGAAACTGTGTAAAGAATTTTAATCAACTTTATAGATAAATTTTTTACCGTAAAATCTTTATCGCTGTTAATAAATAGAAAAAAGTTCTATAAAGAATTAAGTACAGAATGTCATCGATCTATTTTTGTTTACGTTTTCATTTTCATTTTTAAGAAGTAAGTATAATATTATTGTGACTCGTATTTTTATTCTGTCTCTCATTCTTCCTTTTTTCCACTTTTTTTTTAAATAAAAATATGCTGTCGTTTCTTTTGCCAGAAAAAACGCGCATAAAAGGAATCTAAATATACAATATTTAATGAATAGAAATTGAGTCATATCCGTAACGTGTTATCTTTTTTCCTGGACTGTATAACAGAGGCTAGATAATTCTGTGATACGAAAAATATTCCATAATAATGCATCATCAAAAACTGAAGTTAAGAAAAATTGTCCTCGTTTAATAAAAACCGATTTCGAGGTTTGATCGCATCGAGCAGCAAAGAGTTAACGGAGGAGCAAAAAACCAAACGGAACAGAGAAATACTGTGAAAACAGGCGAATTGCCACGGCGAACAAATTTTGCGTCACTTGAAAAATCGAGATCGTAAGCGACCTGTCCGCGAGTTGTCCAATAGCACGATTCCCCGAAGGAAAAGCCGCTCCAAGAGTTTTAGTAACAGCAAGAATATCCCAATGCCAAATTTACGGAAGGAGCACAAACTTCGAATTATTCTATGCCAAGGAACTTAATGTTTGCAACAAATAAACGGAACTTTGATGTTGTTCCGAAGCGATTGGTCAGCGTTAAAAATGAGATAAAGAGGATTACTTTGCCCGTGAGGAAGTCCATATTTACGGTGAACACGGTTTTGTACGTGGAGACTGCGGTGTTCATGCATTTGTGACGAATGTAATTATGCAAATGGGTACGAGGATGCGTGTGAACATAAAAATATATGAAATATCAAAAACGAGGTACGCGCTACAATATTTAGAGGATGAAATAGACCTTTGTTGCAGTTTTGTCAAAATTTGCATAAACATTTGCGGTTTGTACAGCGTGATTTATTTAAATAAAGTCACCTAAATATAGAGTTTCTACTTGTAGAGGAATAAAGAATATTTTAAAAATCTCGTAGCATGTTGCGAGAATATTTTTCTTTCATGATCGTTTTTCCAGAATTGTCAAAGCTATTGATACTTTTTTTTTAGCACAAAGCTGTATATTTTTTTTAATTGCATCACAGAACTGACGTTAAAATATGTACAAAGACACGAGATAAAAGGACCTTTGACTCTGCACTCCGCAAATAAAAGTAAAATATTCAGTGCGAATGTTTATAAATACATTTAGTATTGCACCGCAGATTATCTCTCAAAATTTAAATACGTGATTACTTTAAGCTTATTAAATCGATATTGAGCAATGCATTACGCAAAGAGATATTCATTTACCGCAAAATTGATGAACATTTAAATTTAAAGCATCGCTTCAAATTTACAAGAAAACAAGATTTGAATGTCAAGAAATAATTCTCCTAAAACCCTCTAAAATCAAGATAAAGGGATTAAAAAATGCTCTGCAAATTTCATCATCAAATCTTGTTTATAATAACTCATTATTACTTTCACATATACACAATACACACTTTCACTTTAAGGATGAACTCCAGTAACATTAGAAACAAGCGAAAATCTTTAGAAATTGAAGGAATGAATTTTTATGCAATCTTTCTGACTGGTTTTCATCAGAAAAAGAATGATTTTTATACAAAATAAAATTTTTAAAAACACAAATAAAGAATTAGAAGTTGAATAACAATATGTTTAATTTTCTAAACACTGTAATTTTAAGTATATTTTTGATATTTTGTATATTTTAGCATTTACCAACAGCTTCGTAGATTTTTGTGGACTTGGAATTGCCATAAATGCATAAAAATCCGTAGTATATTCATTTATTTTTTGGAAATTGATTAACTTTTGGCTAAGATTGTTACTGAAGTTCGCCCTTAATTCGCAGAGTCAAAGTTCATTTCGAAGACGTATTTTCAAATTAGTCACCCGACGCAACAGGAACAAATATGCAGTGATATGCAAAACAAATATCACCGACAAGCTTTGAAAACTCGGAAAAAACAGACCTTAAAAAACAAAAATAATATTCTCCAGCGCTCAGACCCCTCGATATCATACAACCTGCATGCGAAATATTTTTCGCACCATTGCAATCGGCAGAGATATTTAGGTGACTTTATTTAAATACAGCAACAACCTGTACATGACAATTGTAACAACTTCTCCATTTTAAAACCACTCTCCAAACATTCCAAATAAATCGCATTACTTTGCACCGCGAGAACGCTAAAACCGACGCCAGAAATACGCGTTCCCGAGTAATATAATTATTGATATTAATATTCAGTGGAACTGAATGCAAAGTTACTGAAATGTTAAAGAATAATAACGACAAAAATCGTCGCTCCGTAGGAAATGAATATTTCTAACACAATTGCGGATTCGTGACAGTGCTCCGAATTTAATCTGGAAATTTAATGCCAACCCTTAAAGCGCGAGAAAGGGGAAGAACAAAATGAATCGAGAGTGAATGAGACGTCCCGAAGATAAGAAAAAAAAGAAAACGAAGAATAAATAAATAAATAAAAGGAAGAAGGAGACTCTACTCATTTAAGGGGATCCTCTAGTATTACATGCGATTTTTAAAAAATTTTTTTAGAAATTTTTTTTCTAAGACTTACAAGGGACATTATTTAATCCATGCACACCGAATTTAATGCACTTTTAGTATAGTATGAAACTTGAAAAAATATTTGACACGTATTCTTTTATCGGCAATCATCCATGTTGGGGCGAAAATCGCCCTCAAAGTTGGGGATGAAAAACATATCAAGTGTCTCTAAGTTTTTAGTTTCAACTTTTCAAGCTTCAAATCTTTTCAATTTTAACTTTTAAAGTTTTAAGCTTATAGTCGTTGTTTTAGGCTTGTTGGTTTCAACTTTTCAATTTTTGAACTTTCACTTGCAACTTTTTAAGCTTCAAGCTTACAGTTTAAATTTTTCGAGCTTTTATTTAAAAATAAAAGTTGAAACTTTGAGGTTTCTAGATTGTAGTTTCAATTTTTCAAGCATTTAGATTATAGTTTCAATTGTTCAAGTTTCAACGATTTAAGTTTAATGTTTTTAAACTTTAAATTTATAATAATAATCCAATGCCTGAGATATTGAGTAAAATATATTTTTCAACCCCAACTTTGAGAGCGATTTTCACGCCTTCAATATCGATGATTGCCAATAAAAAAGAATACGTGTCAAATATTTTTTCGAGTTCTACATTATACTAAGTGTATCAAAATTGACGTATATGGATTGGGTAATAGTAATGCCCCTTATTAGTGAAATAAACACAACTTTTTACTGTATATTTAATATACAGGGTGTAACAAAAATGTTGCAGTTCCTTAAAAGGGGTGATTCCTGAGGTGATTTGAAACAACTTTTTCCTTAGCGAAAATTTTAGGTGGGGCTTTGTTAACGAGTTATTAACGAAAAACACCGACCAATCAGGGAGCGAGTACAGTGGATGAATATCAGCGCGAGCTCCAGCTGTGAGTAGTATTCGCCCACCATCGTCCGCGTCATCATTAATCCGCTGTACACGCTTCCCGATTGGTCGGTGTTTTTCGTTAATAACTCGTTAACAAAGCCCCACCTAACATTTTCGCTAAGGAAAAAGTTGTTCAAAATCACCTCAGGAATCACCCCTTTCAAGGAACTGCAACATTTCTGTTACACCCTGTAAATTAAACTATAAATAAGATATTATAATTCAATAATTTATAACAAAACTATGCAACGTTCACTTAAATGTAGAAATAATTTATAATAATTTTGTTAACTATTGTAGTAATCCAAGATTTATAATACTAAGAAAAATACGAAATGAGAAGAAACCGAGTAACGAGTAGAAATTGGGATGTTCGCCTCAGCCGTAAAATCGCGAAGAAGCGGACGTCACTCATTCCGCGGCGCGGCTACTAATTAGGAGAGAATGCAAACGATCTCGTAATCGCAATAATTATATTTAGAGCGTAATAAAAAGGACAACAGAGGATGCGGCGGCAATATCCGAGAGTCGGGCGACGGGATTCGCGTACGTGCAACAATTATTAATTAAAGGGAAGCGCGCAGCGTGCAACGATTACGGGGCATGCGGATGGCTCCGCGTATTAATCCCTCGAAACAGGGAGGGCGAGGTCGACGCCCGTCTGTTCAGCCTTCGTATTTCAACCCGTTTTCGCGACGGCAACTTTTGCATAACCGCCCTAATAAGCGGCGCCCTTCGCCACGCTCACCGTTTCCACCGTGTGTCGGTGCACAACGACGTTAACAGTCCATCAGACTCCCTTTGTTTAATAATTCCGTCGTGTTCGACAAACTGGCCGGAAAAGTTTCCGTCAGTTTCGTAATTTCGCCCCGGAGAACCACACGCCGCGCCGCGACCGCTTCGGTCGACTCGCGGAGAATCGATAAATTCATGCCGCCCCCGTTCTTCCGCTGCTCCCCTTTGAATCGCATTTGCATTTCTTTCGACGAACATCCCTCTCTCCGCGCGCGGAACGACCGGAAAAATACCAGGGTCGGGGGATCCCGCGGAAGGACATTATTCAAAATCCGCGACGTCGGTAAATTATTCACTGGGAACTCGAGAATATTCGCGACGCGGTGATGTCAGACCAATCAGGGTAATCGCGGTGAATAACGTCTGGGGAATCAGTATTCCTTTATGATACGTAATTCGGTGAACGAAGCAACTTTTTTTTTTTTAGTGTGAAAGATTTTCTTAGGGAGATGATAGAAAGCGCTGCTTTACAGGGTGGCTTTTGATTTTGTTGTTTCTTGTTTGTAGACTGTGGATGTTTAGGGATTTGTGATGAGTAGACAGCGGATCTTTATGCACTATAAATATGCAAAAAGCATACGTCATTTATGCATTAAAAATATGTAAATATACATATACAATAATATAGTGTAATAATTATTGTACACAATATACTGTGTTGTACAATATTTTCTATGTACATATATGTACCTATACATATAGTTAACAATATTTTGTATAGTACATTATGTACTATAATATCATACTATTGCGCTAAAATATTATAGTACGCTGTTACTGTATAATGTTATGTATTACTATATGTATATTATTGAAAAATACATTTAGTGTTAGTCATTTTTCACTATTTCATTGAAGGCTGCAATTAACGAACTAAACTGTATGAATTCCAAACACAAACTGCTACAACTAGCGTTCAATTATAAGATTACTCAATGACAAAAGCATAATTTTTGTCTATATGATTCATAAAGTTATAGTATAAACATTTATTCATAGACGAAATAAATTTGAAAGAGATATCTCATATTAGCACAATAAATAGGCAAAGCATATGCATTATGTAAAAAATGTAAAATAAAGAACATATTTTTAGAATCCTCTAATCACAAAACAAATTTCTGTCGAGGTTCGATTACATTATTTATTTTCTATCAAAATATGCATTTGCATAAAGATCCGCTGTCTAGTGATGAGAAAAAATATATAAAATGTTTGAAACGGACAATGGAAGAAATACTGCGAGTTTTTATGCAAAATTAAATTTTTGCATATATAAACTAAGAATTGAAGTTAGAATGATACTGTGCCTTATTTTCCAACTATTCTAACTCGTATCATATCTGTAATATTTGGCACATTTTGACGGCTATCGACAGTTTCATAGAATTTCGCAGACTAGAAATTTTCATAAATGCATAAAAATTCGCAGTTTAATTCTAACGTTTAAAAGATGTGCAAGATGACTGTTTGTTGAAAACGATTATTAAACCCATTTTAACTACATAAACATCCGCAGTCAATTCATCAGAAATGCCTATTAATCACGTTAACACTTTAGCTGTCACGTTATTGGATTCGTCGAACGAAACCTGCAATTCGTTCCCATGCGTTTCTAACTGAGCGCAATTTGTCAAATTAATGGCGCATCCGTGGCGTCGGTGCAGTTCGGTTTTTTTTCTACCCTAAGTGTTTCAGGTAAAACAAAATCAATGAGTCGCTCAAGGCTATCCTCCCACTACGAGGCAGAAAGTGGTGGACAAACTACGCGGTGGGGATAATCCTTCGGTAACCTTGAACGTCCGACGGATTTTATTCTGCCCACGTGTGTCATAAATGATGCACCGAATGATTATGTTCTACTCTTCGTGCACTTAAGTAAAGTGTATGCTGCATGCCACGGTTTCAGTTAACTGTATGATCTATCTCAGACATTACGAGGAGGCTAATTCGTCGTTTTAAAATTAGACGAAAAATGTAGAACAAAAATTCCGTACAAAGTAAAAGTTCAAGGTGCAACAATTAACAAATTTATTTATTAGTTATAAAATCTACTGAACTATATTTTTTGTTTGTTTGAGCTTTCAATTTTCGCATTTAATTATTGTCCACATTCCTTAACGTTTAATTTAGAATCGCAAATATTTTCAAACTTTAAACATGTAAATTGAATAGTAAATTTTATATTATAATCTTAATGCATCATTAAATTTTGCACAAACAAATTTGTGAGTGACAGAACGTCGACTAAATTTTTCTAAACTCGTACGTCGAATCCTATCTTCGCTAATTAACGAGGGCTCTCTGAAACACTTGGAGGTGGAAAGTGACCTCATGACCTTAAGTTGACCCCGTCGGAGTTAAAAAAAAAAAAAGGTCTAGTGCTTTCGACGGAATATCTGCGTCGGACGTTCGTCAGGAATTTTCGAACGTACAATTTTCATCGCACGAAAGATCGATCGCGACGCCGCGCCATCGGTTTCGGAAAAATGCTTCCATCAATTTGTTATTTAATAAAGCAACTGCGTTATCCAATTCGCACATGAAAGTGCTTCAAACTACTCCGATGAACGCCATCCGCTGTACACTTTGTCGGAACGCAATAACACCTCCATTGAGTGCACCGACACCTCGCAGACTAGAAAACAAATTCCGTGGAAAACGGAGCTTCGCACGGGGAGGAAAATTTATTCTACAATTTTCGCTCACCTTTGAGGGATCGCGTCTACTTGGAGGCTCCAAAAAAAACAGACCGATTCAATATTTTTAAAAAGCATTTATCAATACAAAAATGAATGTCAGTATTTTTCTAGTAAAATTTACAGTGACTCACTCATTCATTCGCGAAGAGTATATTAAATTCGTCGAAATTCTAAGAAAAATAGTTGCCTGTACAAAATAAAAACCATAAGAGTCTAAAGAGTCTAAAGTGAGAGAAAAAGTTAATACACTGAATTTTACAGTTGACTAATATTTGGAATACATGCGAACAAACCTGTGATATTATTATTAATTGTAAATGTATATTGTTATAATTAATTAAACTGTCTACAATTTTTAAATCTATTTGACTTTTTATCTAATAAGGAAACATTCCAAATTGAGAGTCGCGATATCAAGTAGATATCGATACTGTTAGAAACCTTAAACGCTGTCAAAATAATCTGTAGAATATTAGCTGCTAACGGATTGTGCAATACAAGAAAATAGGCTAAAAGGATTCTAGCTATTTGGCAAGATCAGAACCTTTACTACTTTTTTAGGCTAAAAAGTAGGAGATTTAAATATTTCAAGGCGCAAATTCGGAGATTTTCAGAGTTGATATTGAAAATTTGAAAGCTTCATGTTTGAGATTTGAAAATGTTAAGTTTTAGGAATTTTACAAAGTTAAATTGAGAAGTTTAAGGTTTTAAAGTTGGATATTTGAAGATTTGAAGTTGGAAAATTTAAAAGTTTCAAGTTGGAGATGCGAAAGTTTCAAGTTGAACAGTTGAAAAGTTAAGGTTGAGGATTTAAAGTATAGTTAGTTTTTAAATTTATTCTTCCAGATTTTCTACGCTTTTTTAAACGATCAAATTTGCTCAGACTTCATTGTATTTCACTTTTTCAATAATCTCTAAAGACTTCAAATTGCAGATTTAGACGTTTTTCAAAGGTATCATAAACGGTATCCAACTATTTTTAGTGTTGCATGAGCTATTAGCAAAAAATATTCTACACATCATTTTGACAGTTCTTAAGGTTTTTAGCTGTATCGATATCTACTTGATATTGCAGTCCTCTATATGGAATGTTTTTTTGTAAGACTAATGTTTGTACTGAAGAATGTTTATTGTAAAAATTTGAATAGTGAACACATCTTTTAGTAGAAAAATATCTGATGTGTTTTTAATTGACACTTTCTTATAAAAATATTTGGGAATATTTATCTCTTTTTTCTGGACGTTTAGGCGGATGCGATCCCTTAAACGAGAAATCATCTCCTCCAACATGGTTTCCCATAAACTAAAAGAACGATCACGAACGAAGAAAGATGCGACAGTTCCACCCAGGCTGAAAAATGAGCATGCAGCGTTCGTTTTACGTTGGTCAATGCATTGGAAAGACAGAAAAGCGAAGCGACAGTAGTCTCCACGATATATCGAGGTGAAAATATTAGGGTGTCGCAGTCAACACGATTCTACTATTAGGGCGAAGGGAAGTAACATAAATATTGGGAGAAAAGGGCTTCAACTTTTTCTACTACAAAAATATCTGTTTACACGTCAATTAATGCAACTTCTGGTTCACTAAATCGATTAACATCCAATGTTTTTCTTTCATGATAATTGCAAAAAAAAATCTAAAATTGTAAAATTCTAAGAAAATTTTCAGGAAAACCAAGAATTTTTATAGAATTTCAAGAAAATTTAAGGAAAATTGAGAATATTCAAGCAATTTTAAGAAATTTTAAAAGTATTTACGAAAAATTAAGGAAATTCAAGGAATTTCTAGAAAATTTTAGGAAAATCAAGGAAATTTAAGGAGAATGGGGAAAATTCAAGCAAAATCAATAAATTTGAAGGAAATACAAGGAATTCCTAAAAAATTTAACAAATTTCACGGAAATTTAAGGAAAATCAAGAAAATTTCAGGAATTTCAAGAAAGTTGAAGGAAATATAAGGAAATTTCGGATCATCACTCATCCAAATCTATCAAAAGTTTCTAATTTCGTGAAAAGCGTTCATCGGTCAGTACCGGGGCGCAAAATATCTCGTGCAGGGATATGAATTTTTGTCCAATCTATAAAGCTTACAAATGTAAAATTTTAAATAAGAAAAAGATAGGGCGCTGAAAAGCATTTTGGCCTAAGGGTGTCGGATACTCTTGAGCCGGCCCAGTCAACACTTGTTCAGGATTTTAAATGAAAGTGCAATGCCACGAAAATCCCTGCAGAGAATATAGGCAATAACCGAACGGGTCAGCAGACGACCTCGTAATATCGTGAAGGCCACTGTACATATAAGTACGAAAAGATAAGCAAGATTAAGGGAGACCCCCATGCAAAAGCTTACTGCACTCAGCCTCGTCTGAGCCGTCCGTGCACTGCTCGCTGCCGTCGCACATCCACGCGAGAGCCACGCACTCGCCGTTCCCCGAGTGACACGTGAACTGTTCCGCCGTGCAATTCTTCGTACCTACAACATGACAATCGATTGAGCGATCTTTTACATGAAGGTGCGAGCGAGATACCCGGGCCGGGGGACCCTCCGCTTTCACCGCATCGGATTCAACGATCTTTTACATCGAGAGATCGCTCCGGCTCTATTTTCGTTCGAAGGAGGTTTCGCCTTCGGTCTTGGATTCGCGAATCGCATCCCCAGGGGTCAATTCTATTCGACCGAATTTTCATACTATTCTGACGCCGTGCCGGATCGCTGTTTCTGATCGCTGGAAGACAGGATCTTGGATACGGTATTTTTGGTGGCTTTCGTTAAGTATTTAGGCCAAGTTCTGAGATACGTAGTTATTTTTGTGTGTATTTCTGCTAGATATTTACATGATACTTTTTCAAAGTGTAGTTGATTATTGTACAGTAGATTTGTGTTGCATTTTTCATCAAATTTAGCCGACTATTATCCTGTATTTTAGTACAACAAAAGCACAGTATTTTGTGCTGAATATTTCTATCTACTATACTTTTTTTTATAATTTAGTTGATTATCATGGTGCATACATGGCGTATTTATACTGCAGTGCTGCTTACAATTCATATTTTTCAAAAAATCTAACTATTTGCTACATATTTCTATTCAGTATATTTTTTCGTAACTTTGACTATTGAGCTTAATATTTGTATTTGAATTTTATCCAAATTTACTTCGCTATCATTCCATATATTTGGATTACGCTTTTCTAAAAATTTAATTAACCATTATATTATATGTATCATACTAATTTGCACTTTTTCTAGAACTCTACAATATTTAAAACAATTTGAACAACGAATAGCAGAAACCTTTTAATAACTGCAACGAACACAACGAATAGCAGAAACCTTTTAATAACTGCAACGAACACATATCATACATAACGTCAAAAATATTTCGAAATAGCTGTATACATATGCAAACTGCGTAGAAAGAAAATATTAAAAAATACCATGTATAAATCCGTGCATCGTCCTGCCAATACTTTTATGAGTCCCCGTAGACATCAATTACCTCAAAATTGACTGAAATTCCCACGAACCAATTTCCGTCGATTTTACATGACCATCCCAAACTCATAAACGCATAAAAGTTAAGAAGCCTCGAGGCCCCCGTCCCCCAAACTGCGTACATTCATCGAACGTTCGAAAACCCTCCATTTTCCCAGCGACACTTGTATACCTCGTACACGGCTAACCAGCTTTATCAGTCTTTCAGCTCCTTTCGCCCGTTCCCTCGAATTTACAACAATTTTATGAACTCCGCGGGCACGAAAATAATCCGACAGGTTACCGGTGCGTTCTTGCAACACATTCTCATTATGCAAATGGCCATAATAGCAGAGAGGCCGAGTTATCGCGGGCAAAGAAAACGCCCGCGGTACCAGTTTAGAGAGCGACGCGACGGAGGGAGGAAGAAAGAGGGGGCTTGGATATATGTATCGCGGCGAAGCTTTGGAAACGGCGAAATTACACGTTATCCAGGCGCCCGGTGCGTTAGCAACAATAATTTCACGAGCCGCGTAGCGAGTGTGCTCCGTGAAAAAAGTGCTCTCCTTCCCGCCTCGAACCCCACCACGCCCTCGACGATGCAAGAGGGCGAGAAAAAGAAGGAGAGAAGTCGACGTCGCGGCGGCCGCTTGTAGATTTAGAAACCTGATATTTACCTTCCCGGGGTAATTTATTTTCTTCCAGTGGACGACTCGCAATTCCGTTTCGATTGGAAACGAGTTCACCGGTTAAGGGATGCAATTTGCGATTTCCAAGACTGGCGATTCTCCCTCGAAACCACCCCTAATAATCTCTGGTCCGTCGCCCGTTTCGCAGTTTTTGCTGCTCGCTGATTTCGGTTTCAGCGTTTTTCTCTGTCCGTTGGCTTCTCCTAGGGGTCGCACCGTCCCCTATCCCCGCGTCGACCTGTGTTACACATTTATTGAGAACTTACTGCCGCAATTCTTCTCATCCAGACCGTCCTCGCAATCCAGCTGCCGATCGCATAGCCACGATTTCGGTATGCACTCTCCTGGACTGCACTCGAACTCCGTCTCGCTGCACGGTTTTGAACCTTTTGATTTAGCGATTTGCTCAGTCATTTGCTTTGTCAAATTTGTTTTTTCAGAGGCCTGGTTAAACGGAATTTTCTTTTTTGCAATATCTTTGAGGAGATTTGCTGTTTCTATTTATTTCAGTTTATTACAGTAGATTCGGTGAGTGCAAAACTATGTGCCCGATTTCTAGTTGAGTTTCAATCTTCAATTAGAAATCGCGTATGAATTTTTGCACTCACCTGATACATGTTTTCTTGAAGCTTCAGCGTTTTTGTATCCTATACAGGGTGTAACAATAACGTTGCAGGTCACTGAAAGGATTGATTTCTGGGGTGATCTGAAAAAACTCTTTGCATATAATTAGCGAAAATGTGCACGGATACTTCGTTAACGAGATATTTACAAAAATCTCCGATCAATCAAAGCGCGAGAACAATGGATGAATTTCAGCGCGGGCTTCAACTGTAAGTAGTATTGTCCCGTCTTTGTCCGCCCCGGAAACTACTCGGTATGCTATAATCGCTCTCGGATCGATCGGTGTTTTTCGTTAATAACTCGTTATCGAAGCCCCACATAACATTTTCGTTAATTGTAAGATGAAACTTGTTTAAAATCTCCTCAGAAATCGCTTTTGCAAGGACCTGCAACATTTTTCTAACACCCTGCATGCATATAGGCATGCTTACAAATTTTTACCGTTTGAAATAATTGCTTAAAGTATAAACATGATCAGTATAAAATTCTCTTTCTCTTTTTTGTTTCACGTATGCTGTAAATCTTTGGAAATGTTGGGTTCTACACGTGAATAATAATAATAATAATAATAATAATAACAATAATACAGTCGAACCTCAATTATTCGAACCAGAATTGTCTTCAAGTTTCACTTCTACGGGATTTCAATCATTTAATGCTCTAGGTTTAAAAATACAGTAGGATTTGGACTAAAACTTCAAGTATAATTTCATAATAATATAATAGCTTTTAGCATTATTATGTTACAAATATTGAGTCGGATAATCGAGTATCTACTGTAATAACTAGATTGCAGATTTTTATACGAAATAAAATTTTTACAAACATAAATAAAGAATTGGAATTTGAATAACACTACGTTTAATTTTCTAAATATTCTAATTTGAAGTATATTTTAAGTATTTTCCAACAATTGTCAGAATTGCCGTAAATGCATAAAAATTCCGCAGTCTACTAATAACATTGTAAGCATCTGTGCATGCTTTCAGCTATATTTCCAAATGCATCTCTGCCTTTCAATTAATCATTCAATATCATTCCGAATCGAGGAATGCTTTACTCGCGCTAATGCGTCACGAACGTATTATGCGCGAAACGAATCGCCTATAATAGTCATCGAGCGGAGACAAACGAACGATGCATTTCTTCTCGTGTCCCGATTTTCGGGAAGAGAAAATGGAAACCAAACGATGATGGTTGTCGAGATCCGTTAATGCGGAGGGGTTCGGAAGAAACGCGATGCATTGTTCCGGGATCGATCGTACACGTCGAAATAATGGAAAAAGCTCCGTGCGCTGCGCCGCGACGCAAAAAACCATTCATACACGTGTGGCTCTTGTTACCCAATTCGCACTATTATTTCCAATTTAGTTTCAGGATAGTTCGGTCTCTTTTATTCGATTTTGTTTTTGTTTCGTTTTTTAACTAGCGCCGCGCCGAAAACGGTGTTGTCGAGTGACAGGGCCGCGATCCCTTCTAAATTCGAGTAGGTTCCCTTGGTACTTGGTAGTAGGTAGTAGGTATAGTATTTTGGATGGGTTCCAGCATAGTTTTTTTTATTGTTCCCTGAAACTTTTTTTTATTTTATTTTGATTTCACTCTTTGAAGACGACAGACTTTTGCTGGAATTATGAGGGCAGTTATTTCATTTAAAGGTAATCAAAAAATGGAATACGTAAAATAATAATTATTTTAGGAATAAGTTTTTTAGAATTTGTTTTATAGAATATTAACAATGTGTGTGATACGTTTTACATTTTCAACGAGTTAAGTTGGAAAGGCTGAGAATAATTAAAGCAAGTAGAAATATCAATGACAGTACCTACATAGCTGTATGTTTTTATACATATGTAGTAGCAATTAGATATCGCAACTAGACTGCGGATGTTTATGAAATGTTTATGAAAGTTACACTTTAATTCATTATCTGTACCTACAAAAATTTAAATTTGTATAAATGTCCGCTGTCTACTTGGTAATATTGCTCTGAATCGAAAAAATTAATACTAGTCTCAGCCACATAAATCACTATTATCATTCATATATAAGCAACAATAAGATAAACGTGTTAATAATAAATATTAAATTGTTTAAAGTATGCCGCAACTCATTCACTAAATAATGAATAACTTGTTTATGCATCTAATATTGTATTCAAACAATATTTCTACTCTTTTCCAGTTTTCAATGATAATGATACTGGGAATTTGTATGTAAAATCAAATTTTAATCAAACAAGCACGAATAAAAAATTGAAACTTGAATAACAATGTGTCTTATATTCTAAACACTAATTTGACGTATATTTTTGATATTTTGAATATTTTTGCATCCCCGCTAACAATCTCATAGATCTTTGCATGAAAATCCACAGTCTATAAATAATAATTAGACTGTAAAACTATACAATAAAATACCGAGACTGCAATAAAAACTAGAATAATTAAGAGACAAGACATGTTTTTATTCAAGTTTCAATGCTTTATGCACAGTCCAATATAATAATACATTATACTGCAAAATAAAACTTAAAAGATCAAAAAACGAACGCTGTGTGCGGCGCACACAGGGTACCGTCATCTTTTCCTAACAAAATATAGCGTCAGCAAAGTTTCCAGTCGCAATTTCTGCGCACCTGAAAATCATGACTCGAGAATTTTACGACAAGAGGCGGAACACAATTTGGTAAGTAAACAGCCGCTCCAAGCAGTCGACCAATTTACTCCCAGGACCGTGTACACCACATTCCCAGCGATTCTAAAATGATATCCACCGGCGAAGTTTACTCCGACCTCCGACAAAGCGGAACGGAAAGTCACTCAGTGCCAGACTATCGTGGCGTTCATTAGCCTTTGACACGGGACTATTGTATACGACTTTAAGTACCTACCAGAGGGGAAAGAAGACACAGGCGCACGTTCCACGTCGAACGATTTACAGCCAAACGATAATCACGAAGAAATACGAATCACGCGGCGATCGCATTTTCAACCCTCGCGATTTATCCCCAGAAGCGGCGCACAGTGATTCCAAATGTCTCAATTACGCACTAAATTCAGTATTTTTAATATTTTTCTTTACAAAGTTGCTAAGAAGATTTTACTTTCAAATGCTAAAAAGATTTTTTTGTCTTACAAAGGACATTATCCAAACTATACACACCCATTTTGATATATCCTTAGTATAGTATAGACCTCGAAAAAATTTGTTACACGTATATTTTTTTATCGGCAAGCCTAGCTTTAATAGTTTCTGAGATATTGGATAAAATATATTTTTCATCTCCAACTTTGAGGGTGATTTTCACTCATTCGATATGATTGCCATTAAAAAAATACGTGTCAAATATTTTTTCGAATTCTACATTCTACTAAAAGTGCATCAAAATTGACGTGTGTAGATTGACGTGTATAGATAATGACCTTTGTCAGTCACATTTTTGTGTAAAAGTATTAACTGAAACTTGGCATTGCAGTAAAAACTCGATTATCTGGCTCAATTATTATCGATTTTTATTATCTAAAATTTCAATTATTGAATAAACTAGATGTAAGAGTAATAGACTAAAACCTCCAGTAACACTTAAAGTATAATTTAATGATAGTCTGCTAAGTATTAATATTTTATGTTGTAAATATTATGTCAGATAATCCAAGTTCTATTGTAATGGAAAACTGAAAACACACACTTTTGACAAATAGAAGTATTCACTAAGTAACCACATAGTGCTTGAAAATTTGGAATTTCGACCATGATTACCACAAACAAAAACGTCTAAAGTATCAATTTCATATACAATTATTATTAATTTAATAACAATTAGAAGAATTAAAGGAAAGAATCAACGTACAGAAAAAATACAGTACTTCAAATTTTTGAAAATAGTTCTCAATATTTTGATCCGCTTAGATTCTCTACTTTGACCACTGTGCGGCGACAACATCGAATATTCTCAATTAATCGCCACCTGTGCGAATAATTGGAGCATCGACGACCTTCCCCTCTTGATTCCCCGCGCACGAATTTTCATCAGCATTCGTACATTCCAATTTTTGTTTCTTCTTTTGTCTCTCCCGTCCTTCCACCCTAATTGCCCCCGGCCTCCGACGATATTGGAAGCGTTGAATGATTAAGTCGGTCGGAAGCGTTTTCCGCGTCGCAGTTCGACGCGAATTAATATTAAAAGCGCGCTTCATTGCACGACTGTGGACGCGGCGCCGCGATCCACGTCGATCGATAGGTCGCTGAGAACGGGGATCGACGGAGATCGATGCCAAATGCTGGAAATCGTGAGCCACGGTTGCCGGAGAACGGTTCGCCGCGATCACGGGGTCATGGAAATCGAACGCGGCCCGATATCGACGGGGCAAGTGCAATCGTATCGACGCTTTTGTTTGCAAATGAGACTAGTGAAGAGCTCGGGTAACGAGCCGTGAAGCATTAGGGCCGATTCACACTATTCGCCTGTCGGCGGGCAGCCGTTAAATCTTTCTTTGGCGTGTTTCGAGTCTCTTTTGATCCTCCGTTAAACCTTTCACTCCCAAATTAATTTAATGGTTACGAGAAAAAAGGTTTATTGGTATTTTCATGTGTTTTACACGACGTATAAGTTATTTGTGAAAAGATTGCTTAGCAAATCATGTAACAAATTGACGTAGTTTTCATGATTTTTATTAGTCTTTAATATGATCCTTTTTTTAAATATTCTTCTTCTGTCAATTATCTATATTTTTGCTTCTTATTCATAAATAAAAATACTTTGAAGCGACTGTATAATACAACGATTTTCAACCTTTTTCATTTTACAATACATAAACTAATTACTAAAATTCTGTGACGTACCAAAGGATATATCTAAGGCCATAAGGCAAAACGACGTATGTCCTTATATTTGTTATAAAATTGTTTTTGTGGTTACTTAATATTTTTTGCCGTAACAAACCATCGTATGACGCATTGCAAACTTCAGTAAGTATCCCAGAATTTTTTCTTTATTTAGCGCTTCTGGATGCTATCTGTATAATAATCTGTATAATAATACACAAATGACGTGATTTTCACATGTATAATGACTTGGCGAATTTTGAAAAAATTGAGTGGAGTGCTTTCAAGTATTTTGTTTAAAAAGCGATGTAATTAAAACGTTGGAGAAAAGAGCAGAGGTGATCTTTTCAAGCGAACTCTTTTCTATTAATTTAAAAGAGGAAATTGTGTTGGGATCGTGGAGGAACTAGCGTGTCACTTGAGGGTTAGGTCTTACGAAAATAAAACTCGGTAGACTTTATGCATCCTTTTTCGAACTGTACAAAATATACTAAAATTATTTTTAAAGCTCATCATCAAATTTCGTGTAACAAGCTTTCTATGAATTCCAGAGGAAAACAAATTGCATCCAATCATAATTGTTTTTGGTTCAAACTACTCCATGAATTGATCTAATTTTTTTTTACAAAAATAGAAATACACTGCAAGTTGTTTAAAAAATTGTCCAAGCCGTATAGTATAAACAAATATGACCGACAACGCAGTACGCATCGCAATGCCAACATAGCCTGAGTGTTTGCAAAAGAACTGGATCAATTTACAATATTTTTCTACAAAATTTTTTGCAACATGCACCTAATAAAATCATCTTTTTTGCTATTTTTCAATTTTTCCGAATTTCACTCGGCGATGAAACAGAAACTTTTCACGCCGAACTCTTTTTTTTTCCTTCATCTAACACGCTTTGTTAATTTTACAAAATTTGAGGCGTGATATTTGACTGATCACAGATGGTACGATAATATTAATTAATTTAATAACATTCCATCCACGTTCCGATCGAACCACTATGAACGTATGAATTAAACAGAATTGCAGTTACGTTCGCAATAGCTGCATGTATGGAAATTATTTCCTCGGTCATATTTGATTATCTATACGTCTATCATGTTTCTTAAATCATTTACCGATATAAAACAAAAAAATAAATAAATTTATCGAGCAGGTTTTAGTCAGTGATTTACCAAAAAAATGCTTATTTCATTTTGATACAAAAGTATATGCCACTAAAATATTAAACATGACTTGATTAAATAAAAAGCTCAATGTACGCAAAAAAATGTACAAAAAAAAAAAAAATAACGCTGAATAATAGCTGGGAATATTCTAACTAGGGTAACTGTCCCAATTACGGATGGTGTCCCTATTATGGAGGGTTACTACATATTCTTGTATTAAAGACACTCTATTTGCACAATACCTGAAATACTATTTTTATAATATATTTCAATTTCTACTTTATTCGGAGGGGTTAAAAGTTTCCTGTTTAAGACACTTTTAAACATTCAATTTCATATTTTAATGCTGAACCGGGTATTTTAGGCACGATTTTTCGAACAGTCTAAATAAAAGTGCTAAAAAATCGCATTTTTACGTAAGTAAAAATTAATAGTGTGCTTTTATGGAATAAACCACATATATTTAAAAAAAAAAAAGTAAAGTAAATTATAGTATTCTGTAACATAAGCGTCTTTGTTTTGAAGACTCCGTAATAGGTGCAATAGTTCTTTTCTTTTCTTTCTTTGGTATTTCGTTCATTGTTAATGATTCCGTAAAAGAACTATTATTTGAGGATTCCGGATGAATTGCACTTACTAAAGGACACGATTTTTAGGAATCATCAATAATTTGTTATGATTTTTTAGCAACAATAAGCCCGCGGAACCACTAATCTGTCCGTAATTGGGTCAATTACATAATGCAGATTCCTGTGCAAATTTAATTTCATAAATGAAATAAGATTTTTAATTATGTATATTTTGATAGACATAATAATATTTGACAGATGCCATGTATAGGATCCATTAATTATTGATAATTAAATACAACAACAACAAGCAAAGTTAATACACTTTCAATCTATAACATTGCACAAATATTTGAAAAGCAATTCCATGTCCTCAAAAATCTTCGATCTCAAAACTAGAAATTCGCCATCAACCATAGTTCCTTCCCCCCAAAAAGTAAACGCGTATTTTATCCGTAAGTCAATGAAAGAAATGTTGATTCGCTAACTTGTTGAATTGCAGAGTTGCCTAAGTTTCACTGAAATGTGATATTGGCTCGCGTAACCTTCGAATTTCTATGCACTTAACGAACTTATATGTAATATAGATTCAACTTCTGTTTCCAATCGTGCCGCGAAACACAGATGAGATAATAAAACAGTAGTCGTCACGATATGTTCACGTTTTCTTTGAGAAACGGTCGATGAGATTCTAATGTGCATAAATAGACTCTTCAATTATTCAGAGCCGGCACTTTCTTTGCCCCGCGGAAGAATTTCATTATGCATGAGACATGGCCACGTTCGCCGGATTGTATAATATCTGGCGTTGTCATACTTCCACGACACGAGTCATTTCTTGTAAACACGAATTCAATTAGACTTTGATACTCTTTGATTTTATTGCGAACCGCGTGGATCTTAAAATTAGTTGTTTCTGCAAACGTCAAACTATTAAAGTTTGTGCATATGAAATGTCAGAATTTTTAAAATCCTCAATTGTAAACTGATAAATGCAATAATTATGAATAATTAAGGTAATCGTACAATTTTTTATTTAAAATTGTACTTTGAAAGTTATTCAAAGTAGACTAATTAAAAAAGTAAAGAAAATTCATATAAATGAGTTCTACATGAATTCGCAAATTCCTTTCATTGCCTCAACTTCATGTTTACTGATTATTATTTACTTAAACAGGTAAATAATTTTACAACGAATGCATTGTTTCGAAAAAAATATTCTGTAGAAACAAGAATATTTGTTGTTTTTAGAACCTATAATTTTTATAAATTTGGTATAATAAAATTAATTAATTAATGAAAAAAGTTCAGAGAATTGTATGCAAATTTTGTTAATTAAATATGCTGTACCTCGAATAAATTACATGCATTTGAAATTTCGTTTCAAAAACTATCTCATTTGCATCAATGCTTATGTGAATGCTGAATTGAGCTTTCTATTAACTTTTTCTTGCTTGTCTCACACTTTTTGTTTCAGCGATTTCTACTTTCTTGTTTGGAGTCACTCTCATTTTCTTTCCCTCGGTGATAACGAGTCTGCAACTAGTCCATAACGAGTAGGTGGTATTTGAATTAAGTTGTTATCCTAGAAGGATAAGTTAACTCGTTTAGAAATTTTTTTGAGAGTTAAAACAATTTCTTCGTCGAACATTTAATACTAACTTTAACAAGGTTCATGGTTTTTTGTCAACATTTACTGGTACTTTGGCAAATACTATAATAGATACTATAATAAACTCAAATAATGTTAATTAGAAATTTTTGTCAGGAATACCAACGGACAATCCGCGTATAATTGTGTTTGAATGATGTAACCACGTTCTACTCTATAATAGAATATATGTATTATGTATACATATAAATCTCATATATTACAAGTATCTTACTTGAGTATTTATTATACCCATAATCCTAACAATTTTTAGTGATAAGGAGCAAATCCAATATATCGAAAAGATAGCTTTGTCAAAATAAATCATGACGGATTAAATCAAATGGATATATAACTAGAAATTATCGTTGGAATTGCCCTGACCTACATATAGGATAAGAGACCGTGAACATGAGAATACAAAACAGGAAAATGCGGTATCAAATCAAATGCAGTCACTGCATATAAAGTGGTACTAAATTAGACTGAACAGGAAATTCGTGTCTAATTTCCAATATTTATTCGCTTCTATTTATTTTTCCTAAACGCTTCACGTTATTTTCTATAGCGTCCTTATAGAATTTTCATAATATGTACAAGAAAAAGTCTTGAAAGGCATTATTGACCAGTTCATAAAAGCTTGTGCTTTATATTCAGTGAACTATGCAGAAAATCATTTATCCTGAAATTCTGAACTGTTGCAGCTAAAGTAGATCATTAATTTTAAAGTTTAGCGTCAAAATTTGACACAAGTGAACTAATATTTGTCAACAAAGCATTTATATATTCACTAAAGTCGATAGACACTATTGTCTTTAATAAGCAAATTAAAACGTCATTTGTCTCAATGAAAAATATACTTTAGGAAAATCAATATTTTGTAGTTGTTGTTTTCATAATTTTATTTATTTTATAGGCTCAGTGCAGAATCACGTATCATATATTGTCTGATAAGAAATCTAATTGTTAATAATAATAAACCTCTCACACTACTCCCCTGAAGAAAAAAGTTGCTTTCGTATCCTTGGACGAGATATCTCGCGCTCAGTACTGGCGAATTGACCCTTTCGACGAGATTTTGCGTCTCGCAACCCAATACGTTCTGGAACTTTTAAGGGAAACGCAAGGAATTTTAGGGAAATTTGAAGAAAATTGTAAGAATTTCAAGTAAATTTAATGAAAATTCAAGGAATTTCAGAGAATTTCAAAAACATTTAAAGAAAAAGCAAGGAAATTCGGAGAATTCCACGAAAATTTGAGGAAATTTAAATAAATTCCAAGAGAATCTAAGAAAATTAAGAAAATTCAAGGAATTTTAATCAAAATTTAATGAAGATTCAAGGAATTTCGAGAAAATTTAAGGAAAATGAAGAAAGTTCGTTTCTAGAAAATTGAAAAAATACAAAAAAATGTCAAAAAATCACTCATCCAAATTCATAAAAAATTCTGACATATCTGGTTAAAAGCGTCAATCGGTCAATACCGGGTCGCGAGATATCTCGTCCAGGGATACGAAAGACTCAAAGGAAATAAAATACCCTCAGAATTCCCAATTCCATTCATGAAACAAATTCCCTAGAAACAGGTTAATACAACCTAACAAACAAAAAACACAAGAACTTTCTCCGATGCTCAGTGAATGCAGACTCGAAACACAGAGCTACAGTTTCGGTGCGGACGCGTTTAGTCGCCGAATACCCCAATTAACAGGTTAAACAGTTAAAAAGAGCATTGAACGACTTTTCATCAGGCTCGATAAATTCGACCCTGAGGAGGTTAAATTGTTCAGCAAAGCGAGTGGAACGGGAATCGCGGCGCGATTCATTCGGTGAAAGGGTTGTTACTCGCAAAGAACTCATTTAACGAGCGACCGATAAAGCCCTCGCTCTCCGCGGCGCGTGCATTCGGCGAATTACAAGTAATCGCGACAAAGGGAGCGGGAACAACTCGAAAGCGGGTGCGTCGCGTCGGCGGGCTAACTGCATTACACGTCGACCGAGTTCGGGCGCGCAGCGACGTCGACGTGTCCCCGTCGTCAAACGTAACAACGACGGGGAACGTCATTATGAAACTATTCCATTAGCCGCGGCGATACAAAGCGTGAAAGCGATCGGCAAACAGGAATACGCGTCCGATTTTACGAGCGCGGTCGTAGTTCCGGCATTTGGGTCGAGCGTTGCTCGAGCGACGCGTTTGTGTATCGATAGCGAAACAGAAACGTCGATATCCCAACGACGGTATTTAATTAACAGGGGGATAGCGGGATAGGGGGAATAATAGCGGCGACCGGGACTCGAAAGCGGGATTCGGGGGGTCAGAAAGCGCGCGATTATGATTTCTCTGGCGCGACGGTTTGTTCGATCATAGATCGCCAAGTCGTGACAACCGAACTTCGCGTGGCGAAATCGCTCGCGAAAACTTGTTCGCCAGGCGCAATTTCGAGTGCGATTTCGAACGAGCGGTGCAAATGTCCGCGAGGGGATCGAACGGGACACGTTCGTCGGGCGCGGCGCGGCGATTCGAACGCGACGTGCCGCCCGATTCCGCGCCAAGGGGGAAACATAATGACGGAAGTTCGAAATCGCCGGGAAATTTCGCGGCCGGCCTGCTGCGACCGGCTTTGATAAATCATTCTTTGATTCGAGTTACTTTGGAACTGTTTACCTTGGCGATGACGGCGAGGAGAAGTTGCGGAGTTTAATGCGAACTGAATTAGTGCTTTCGAATTTATTTCGAGTTTGAGGTAGCGACTGGTTCAGGAGTTTCTTAGCTTAATGACTATTTCATTGAAGGCTGAATAATGAGCTACAGGGAATTCTCGTTATAAGAGTCCTTGATCACAAGCTGAGCCAATCTTTTCAAAAAGTTACGCATAGAAAGGAAAAGGTAGCTTATACCGAGAAATGAGACTCAATTGTTGTTGGAGAATTTGATAGGTTGCATTGTGAGATTTGATTGGTTAGTTATCATCAAATTCATTTCTAAAATATGAAAACTTATGTAGGCATAAAGGAGATGCAAGGCTGAGAGTGTGAGAGCCACAGATTATGATGTGGTGACAAGTAGATTTATCTGCTATTTTACTTTTCTATTTGTTATATACTTAGTGGTTCTATGGCGTGATAATCGTTTATAACGAATCATTGGGATTAAAGTCGCTTATAACGAGTAGTCGCTTCTATCGAGAATTGACTATAATATTTTTGGAGAAATGATTTGTTTATAGTCTATAATAATAGACTCGTGAGATTTAAAAAAAAAAGTTGTTATGAAAACAGTGTCATTGATTGATAAAAAATTCCTTTCATTACAATACGATAAATATGGATGCCGTCAGTGACTCAGTTCTCGATCAAAACCGAATTTCAAATCAGTTCAACTCTGCTACGTAATTCTTACTCAATTAAGAAATGAAATGCTACTATTTAAAGAAAAAAAATTACTTTTCTCTGAAAGTGTATTCGTTTACTCACTTGTAGCCAACTTCTTAAAATTCCAAAAACCGCGAACCACTTACTGAACAAACTATAGCAATCAGTGAAGAAATTTAGAAAATTGTTTCTAGCAAAAATGTTAATGCGTCGTAATTAGATTGCGGATTTTATACATTTATGGCAATACTAAGTATACAAAAAATCTACGAGACTGTTAACATATGACAAAAAAAAATGTTTAAATAGTTCCATTTAAAACAATTAGAAATATAAAAATATAAACATACTATTACTCAAATTCCATTTCGTTATTTGTGCTTGTAAAATTTTATTTTGCATGAAAATCCGCAATCTAGATATTCTATCTAGAATATTGCAATCATAATTTAATTATGAAGTATTTACTATCTAAATAGATTATACATCCCTATACTTTTAATTAAAATCCTATATCGTAAAAGCTAATTATTTTTAACTTTAACAAATAAAGTAAAACTAATATACGTGCGACAAGGAAAGTTAATCGTCTACAAACTTTCTTAATAAGCAAGCTAATTTTTGCGAAATGTTCAAACACACCTCACCAGTGTATCGCGGATTATTAATCATTTAGCGCAGACGTAATATCGCTCTTAACATTGATCGATCTCACCCTTCTTTATCATTGTCCATTAGTCCATTATCACCGCGCGCATTAGAAACCTTAGTTTTTCCACGCCCCGAAATTCGGCTTTAATACTGCCTGAGAAAAAACGTGTCGCGTACTGTCAAGAAAAAAAAAAACGTGACCCATGGACCGCATTACATTCATAGCACGAAATATTTATGTCGCTCCGCGAAGTTGATTTTCCCGTTTCACGCATAGCACGGGAAACGTTTTTGTTTTTCCCTGAAAATCGATTATCACGCTGAATGGCTCCGGTCGCGTTCTCTCTTGTTCACGAAGTAATATCCACTCTGCATAAATTTCAGATTAAAATTTCAAAAAGATTTTCATGCACGAATACGCGCATTTTTTGGGCGTCCGACTGCAATAAATTTGGTAAACGACCGATGAATATTTAGGTCCCTGTACAACCCCCTTAAACGCGACCGACGTTTAACACTTAACTGGTATACTAGGGTCATGCTATTATTTTAAATTAATTTTTTGTCTTTAATCCAACATTTTGGGGAAACCTTGTGGATATTAATAAGGGAGAGCATTTTGAATTATTTATATATCAATTCATTTTTGTGCAGATCTTACAGTAATTCTATTATAATGCTGTTAAGGGGACTCGGACATTGATTTTGGTGAACAATGTAGAATTTTGGTTTAAAATTGACATTCTCTTTCTTTAATTTTGAATCCAATTATCCGAAAATTCTATTTTTCCGCATAAAATATACCTTTTCTTAGGAACCACAAGAGATATCTCTAAAATCTTTTTTCCTTTGATTCCTTATTTTATTCTACGTCTTTTAACACGGGTGTTTTTCGAAATATTACTTGTTTGAAAAATTATTCAGCATTAAGTGCAATTTTTTAAAATTTTCTGAGAACCAAACATTTAAAATGAAGGAAGGTAGCAAATAAACACTAAAAAATGGCAGCGCACCGTACTCCGTCCCGCGCGTAAATTCTTTGATTTTGTAACTATCACGTGGTATATTTTGAGTTTCGATATAAACAATAGTTTTTGAGCTGCAACGCGAAACTGTATCCCCTGATTTCGTTATCATCGGATTTTCTGTTACGCTCCCAGTATAAGAGTAAATTTATAGACACATTCGCGTCAAAAATTTGTTAAAATATCTCTTACAGTTCCTGAAAAAAGGAGTAATATTAAGAAATTTACACGTGTGGGAATACAATATCCGACTCCCCTTAAATAATTAATACTAATAGTATTCCACTTAAGGGTTAACCGGATTCGGATAATTTTCAAGTCATGGAAAGCTCGAAGCAGCTCCTCGCAGAATTCGGTAAAGGGACGCGGCCAAAAACCTCCGAGAACGTCTCTCGATGCTAACGGTAGCCTTCGTTCGTCCATCAATTCGTTTCACCTGCGCGAAACCGGTCCGAAAAGTTGCACTTTCACATACCTGCGTCCGCGGCGCTGGGGGAGAAAATTGCGTTACGACCGGGTCGATCCAGAATCGCAGCGTCACGCCGGTCGAATCGCCGATCGTCGTCGATCTTTCTTCCCAAAACTCGACGCGAGGAAATTCCCTCGCGCCGAATGTTCTCGCGGACGCGCACGAAATTTCACAGTCGATGGAACAGCGACGCGATTTATTGTAACCAGGCGAGGGGCGAGTGAAGCCGCATTCGTACCCACGCTGCAAGCTTATTAGAGCGTTCAAACGGCTCGAAAATTTTACTGACGCTCGAAGGAAACGCTCCAATTTTAATCTGATTTTGGTTCTATTTTCAAGATTTTTTGGGTTTAATTTTGGAAGCTGAAGTTCTTGAAATATTAGGTAATTCCGGATGAATTAGATAATTTCTTGAGAAGTTTTACGTGTCGCAGCTTTTGAAAATTTTAGTACTGTTTGGAAGTTTGGAAGACAGAAAATGATCCGGTAAATGTTTGAGGAGCACGAAAAGTGAAATATTGAGGAGTAAAATTACAATAAAATATTATATCTATCGTATTAGAAATTCTACATATTGCGTAGATCACTAGATTTTCTCAAAAACGAAGTCATTGCAAAAAAATATAATAGATAAGGCACTTAAAATCAAAGTTATGCAAGTTACATTTTCAAATATCGAGGATATCGAAATTATTTCAATTATTTACTTGGCAGTCAATTTTTCTAGTCTCTAAATTCTAAACACATAATACCTACTTTATAATATAAATTTGATTCTTTTATAATCTGAATATGAACTGCCAAGCAAATAATTTAAATAACTTCGATTTCCTCGATACCAGAAAAATGCCCGGAAAGTTCACTGCGTTTCTGAATTTTAATTTTTCAGAACTGAAATGATTTTTGAAAAAGAATTATGAAATCGATTGACAGATTATTGTTCGCTTAAATCACTTTTCACTATCAGTTAGTTAATTTGACGAGTTATCATTATTTATTTTGAATACACATTATCGACGAACTCAACATCGATGAAAACATTATCGGTAAAATTACTGTCGATGATTTAAAGGTAACCTGATACAAACTACAATAATTAAGAGACAAGAAATATTTTTAATCAAGTGTCAATGGCGTCGCTGGATGGAATAAAGGCACATGTGCCTTCCAGTGGCCCATTTCCACTGGAAACGTGGCTTAATACAACAGAAGTGAAAGTAGAATTATCCCCTATCAAAAAAAAAGAGAGAGAGAGAGAGAGAGAGAGAGAGAGAGAGAGAGAGAGAGAGAGAGAGAGAGAGAGAAAAGTGTAATCATTCCGACGCGAAAATGGTTCCTTTGTTATCCTATTATTCCTTTTAATCTAATTAGCTTCCATACCGCGGCGAAAAAGATTTTAATCCAGATTCTACAGATGATTACTAAAGTAGTAGGTATATACAACCAATGATAAACCCCAGTGCGCCCAATCGCAAATAATAGTAACGAAGGGGCGATCGATATCGACCATTACCGAAATATTCGAGCGAACCGCCGCGCCGCACCGCGCCGCCACGGTCCCGTGATTACGTACGAGCTCGTCACGATTGAATATTAATTACCAAATCCGTAGAGCCGTGTAATATTAATGCCAGATTCCGTGGTGAAATCGGAACGAGGCACGTCGTCGTTGCGTTATTAATAACAGAATCCCGGCCCGTTGCGATTCGACCGGCTGGAAAATAACAATATATGTGTATACGCGCGTATCACCGATAAGAATTATATCAACCGTGGTAATCACGGCGATGCGATGGCGGCAGCGGTACGAGTTTATCTCCGTATTCGCGAAACGGATAAATTCGTCGATTAATGTGCTCAAGCGCGGCGGACAGTTCGTATGTTACATACGATTTGCCGCGTGCCCGGACGATATTTATTTAAACAGAAAACATCGCACCGGCGCGGTGCGCCGGCTCGCTGGGCCCAAAAACGAGATAATCTCCGTCCTTCCTCTGCGCTTCGATTTACTCGATTCAATAATTCACTCGTTAAACGTGACAAACGAACCGTTCGCGAACGTCGTTTCTTGTTTCGCGCGGCACGAATCCGAAGCCCTTCCGCGCACGCCGCGCGCCGCTTCAGCGCGCTCGCGATAGGATACGCTTATGACCGGTTCATTGGGAAATAAAACGCTCGTTCGATTCTGCCCTCGGTAACTCTTCGCCGTTCCCCAGTTTTCAGTCACTCGGGATCGATTTATCGCGCAGGAGATACGAGCGGTCGGAAGGCGAAGAGTTACGGCCGAGTGTATTTCACTGTTAACCCGGAATGATTTTCACTTGTTCGACGGAATGTTCACGAGCCAAAGGCGTGCTTTCGTGCTTTCGCGTACACAATTGGACGAAAAATATTTTATGTGGACGTATGCTTTTCAAATCGGCCTGCGATTGGATCTATTTGTGCATTTAAGTTACGATGGGGCATCAAATTATTATGAATTCCGAAAGCAAACTGAAAATATACAATATACAGGGTGGTCCACGTAACTTGGGCACCACTGTAACTTCCAAAATATGTGTTATACGAAAAAATTTGGTATACAAAAGTTGCATGGTTTAAAGGAGTACATTATGTAATGTATTTATTTTTTTTATGGGTGGAGGCGTTTCGGAGATTTGAAGGTCAACTTTGTTTTTTTTTAATAGAATACTATATTTTTTATATCAAAATATGGAAGAAAAACTTATTTCTTATTTATTTCTTGAAAATTTTCTTCACGTAATATCAAGTTGGAGATTCAACCTTATCACAGATTTCCGCAGGACAGCGATGTTTACGTGAGTGTTCAAGAAATAAAGTGAAATTACTCGTTAGCTATTAGGTTTAGGGCTAATAAAGGTCAACACTTTTTTACTCAGAATTCGATATTCTCCCATATTTTTATATAAAAAATATAGTATTCTATTTAAAAAAAAAAAACAAAGTTGACCTTCAAATCTTCGAAACGCCTCCACCTATAAAAAAAATAAATGCACTACATACTGTACCCCTTTAAACCATGCAACTTTGTATACAAAATTTTTTCGTGCAACGCATATTTTGGAAGTTATAAAGGTGCGCAAGTTGCGTGGACCACCCTGTATATGAATGAAAATTTTTGGAAGAATGTGTAATTCTGACACGAAGACGAACATGAAAAGAAACGTAGAAAACTTTCTGTGACAAGGAGAAAGGAAAATGATTAAATTTCCATTCGGGAAACAACAAAAAAAATTGTTTATTAATCTTGAAAATATTAAATTCTTCTATTTCTTCATTTCTGTACTATTTGTTCTAGAAATGATGAACTTTCTTTTTATTATCAACCCCGTATAATAAGAATATTAAAACTTTTAGGAGTCACCATCGTGTTTCCCTAAGCAATAAGAAACAATTACACTTGATTAACCTCGCCATAATTGAGCTTTATAAATATCTACAGGCGAGCGTCTACAGTAACATATTTTTATATCACTGATGAATACGAAATAAGATAACGAATAAATTTGTGTGCAGAGCAAGACAGCTACAATATTAAGCCTCGTAGTCCTTTTTGATACATAAATTTGCATATTCACAAGATTTACACCCAAAAGCCTCTGTCTGATGTCTACACTACCGCAATCAAGCGAGAATCACTTTGTCCCGGGTTAACCAATGAAAATACTGGGTTGTTTTGTTGCATCAGAAATTGAAATTCTCAAACTTCAAACACTTCTTTCTACTGATCTAGTAGCTCTAATTTTCATTAAACATTGCCACCAATATTTTCATTTGTAGTTTAATAACTTTTTAACTGTAATTTTTCTTAGACTTTTTATGAAACGACAGACTTTAAGTTTTTGTAAAAAAAAACAGAAATAATATTTTTAATAAACAATTGACTAAAATTAATACGCAAATATGCAGCACATCGAGAAAAAAAAATATTCTGTGAAAAAATTTTGCAGGGAAATTATGGTGGGTAAGATATTTTGAATAACGCAAATCAAAATGTTGCCATAGAAAATGATTCAGTACTATCAGGCTTTGATGGTGTTATTCTCCTTATTCTCATTCAATCTGTCTGATTAATGCTGATTTGTGTTTAGGCACTGCAATTTATTTTCGGCAATTGTTTGCTCTAAATTGTAAATTGCAATCGTTTTAAAACAAAAAACCATGTAATTAATCCTTTTATGAAAGATCTGTAGTCGGTTCTTCTTTCGTTTTGCATTAAATATTCAACTTCAATCAATGTGTCATTGGTACACAGCGGATTTTTATGCAAACTAAAATTTTTACGTTCACAAAGAATTGAAACTTAAATAGTATTATTGATATTTTGTATATTTTGTATGTTTTGGGCATACGATAACAGTCTCCTACATTTTTGACATGCTTAGTATTGCCATAAATGCATAGAATCCGCTGTCTATTCATTACAGTACATTTGCTATTCGCTATAGATTCTATCTTTAACAATGAACAAATAACAAATATGATATTTTACGAAAAGCAGTAAAATACATTTGTTGTGAATATGCAACTAAAAAATTTGTCAACTATAACAAACTGAAAGCAAGGAAATAGTTGCTATCTCGCTTTTGATTTGCTGAATATGCTCAACATATTTGCTCTCCGTCAAAAAACAGTAGCAATTCCATTCCCTAAACTCTGCGCTGGAAACCGCAGTTCCCTATGCAGCAGCCCAGAAACAACAACATTACGAACTTGTACAACATATACAACAGAACCTCGATTAACCAGGCCTCGATTATCGCGGTCGCTGTTATTCAAAGTTTTGGTTATTCGATATACCTGCGATAAGACTGCAGTAGGGCATCGATTAAAGCTTCAACCACAATCCGGCAGTAATCCGATGAAAATAAAAAGATCAGCCATCGAGCAAACGCTCCGTTTCCTCCTTCGACTAATACTCTATCTTTTCCTCGATTTATCTTTATGATTGGCATCGGAGAAAACAGTAGATGAAAGAAACGATATAAAAGAGAGCGAGAAAAAAAAAATAAACATGGACCAGAAATCGATGATTCAATTAATCCGAAATCTTAACGATTAGAATCAATTCTATGGGAAACTATTTAACCGGGGAGAGGCGATCAGAGTGAATTGAAAAAGAGAAAGGCTTGAGTTAAGTCAATCCTTCAATCCAGATTTTCTTCAATTCAGCTGGATTTAAAATAACATTCTTTTTTTTTTTTATCATATCAGCAGAAGATAAAAAAGTTAAAGGAAAGATTATAAAAGGAAGCTAAAAATCAAACGGAATAGTTAAATCAGAAGTCAAAGATCACAGGGACAATGCCACAAGGAGCTATCTGACCGGGAAGTGATTTATATGTCTCGAGAGAGAAAAAAGTTTAAGCTAAAGGTCAAAGCTAAGTTCGAACTAACCTAAGTTTATCTTTTCCTCAATTTGCTCTCCTTTTTAAATTATGTTCTCTTTATCTTCCTTTTATCCTTATCGTTAGAAGATTGAAAAATAAGAAGAAAAATGGCAAAAAAGAGATAAGGGGGTATGAGTAGCTCCTCAATCGTAGATAATCACTGATTGAGTAACTTCTCAAGTAGTGTACTGCGAAAGGCTATTACTTTCAATATTATAAGGTTGTTCCAAATGAAATGGCGGTTTTCCAGATATTAAACTGTGTTTATAGCATCGTATGAGATTTCCATTTAAATAAATTGTTTAATGGTACACAATATATTACAAGATTTTTTATTTTTTGTAGATAATAAATCAAGAATTTGTTTGTTTCTGGTATTTATTATATTGTGTTGTAATACTATAGCGTGTCATGTACACATCCAGAAAATGAAGAATTCATGTGCATGATTGTATTTTGAATTTGCAAAGAAATTCAGAATTACAATACTGCAAATTTCAGTTCTCAACCCTTATGCGTTCCTTTAAAAAACCTCTGACGTGACTTTTATGTTTTGTGTATCATTGTAAATGTAAACAATTCATTATTGAATGAATGTCAAGAATCAAAAAACGTATTAATTTCTTTAGACTTTTTAAAAATTGAAAAACTATTAGAGAACTAAAATGTTTGATTGTGTCCAAGGAGATCCAAAGACCAGTGGCAAACTATAAAAAGGTCTTCACGGAATTCCGATTATTCTTATGGAAAGAACAGAATTACAAAATTGTCAAAAACTAAGAACATGAATACACATCGTCTATGTATTCTATTTTGATTAAAAAAATATGTTTCAAGTCTGTCAAATCTGTGGTCTTAAAGCAAAACGCCGCTTGTCACATGTTTTCATTTTTGAAAATATTCACGTTTAAAGTTCGGGACCCCACTATTGCACTATGACCTTGAATTTTATGAAATCCTCATATTCAAAGGAAACATAAATTTTGTAGCATAAATTTTGCTTTTTAGATTCGAGTTATAACAAACTCAATTTTAAAAAAAAATGTGCCTTGCATCATTTTTCCTTACAGCCACAGAAATAAAAATTCAATAGAAAACTTGACAAAACCGCACATTTCATCTGCAACAATTTAATATCCAAAGAAAACGGTCCTGATCAACTTTAGACTAAATTTTTTCAGATTGAAGTTGTCCTTAATCGATGCTCTACTCCAAAAACAAAAAGTATCATTAATCTAAAGAAATGAAGAGACGAACTTACGGCAAACAGCTGGGTCCTCGTCGGCGCCATCGTGGCAGTCCTTGTCGCCGTCGCAGTGCCATGCCCCAGGTATGCATCTGCCGTTGGTGCACTTGAACTGCGTCTCGGTGCACCCCTTATCTGCAAACCAATCGTCGTCGTGACGAGCCTCAGCACCGATGCATATCACCAGAAGCGCGACGCACGCGAGTTGCATCATCGTGCACGTGCGTCGCGACGCGATCACGCCTAAACGCATCGCTCCGGAAACGTGTTCTCCACGAAACGAATTTCCCCGTCGACGATTCCCTAAATGCACCTTCCGCGTGATCGCGTCGGTTCCAACAAACGGAAAACTCTGCGCGCCGATTTCGCGTAGTTTAATGTTCTTATAACGGAGAAAATCGTGCGATCGTTTTCCGACGAAGGTTCGTCGATCGATGGGCACTTGGGCACCGATAAAATCGTCGGCGAGTCGCAGCCAAAGGGAAAGGACAGCACGACGAAACAATTCGGTGTCTATTCAGAGCATCGTCCGCGCTCCGTCGGCTTCCTATCTCCCCGGGATCGTCGATCCGTCCAATGGCTTTGTCCCCCGCTCACGACCTTCTCATCCTTCCTCCGGATCGACCGATCGATACCACCCTCGAGTTAAACGATCGTCCGTGAAACGACTCCCTCAGCGATTCCCCGCAGCCCCTTCAGGATATCGCTGGCAACGACTTCCTCCCCTCACTGTCCTCCGATGCGGAATGGACTCCGATCTATCCACCAGACTCGAAACGGCCGAGAACCGATGGAGACGATTTCCCGATTCCTCGACAAGTTCGCGGACAAACTGAACTCGGGCGATTGTCGAACTGTCGCGGATTAATCCGACGGAGACGCGGAGGAATCGTTTTCTCGGCGAAGCGCTGAGACGGAGGAGACGACGGAGAAGACGATGCACTCGCGCCGACGACCGCGGATGCTGTAAGCCGAACGCGCCGCGAACCGGGCCCCTATATATGGGCCCTGCTGCCCCGACTGCCGCTGGCGACGCGACGGAGAGAGGGACGGGGTGGGGGCGAACGAAACGACCGTTGGTCCTTTTTGCGTGTTTCGCGGCGGAAAGACGACGACGAATTTCGCTGAATCAGGAAACGCGCGCGATCAAGGACCGTCGTGAGGTCCGGCTGCTACGGTTGCGCGATAATGTGGCAATGAAACCATTTCTGCCGATTACCCACGCAATACGCGGCGATTAGGTCGTCAGAAGGAGCTCGCCTCGGAGGGAGGTCGGCTATGCGATTGCTCCGAGGCCTCCGGTGCTCGTGGGGAAAGGATTCGATGGGAGAGCTGTCCGCCGCGCCGGCACACAGTGGTGTATTCTCGCCGAAAAACCGGACAAAACCCCGTTCAATGTATCAGGAATCAGGAACAAATACATGATTTATCTTTTCTTTTTCTATTAGTTTAAATATTCAATCAATAACAATTTCGAAGTCCTGCTATTTGTGTATTTATCGATTCGATCTTCTTTATACAAAAATATGCAATCGTTAATTTTGAATATTTTTCTGTTTTTACTCTTTCTGAATTTTTTACTTTTTCTGAATAGCGAAAACACAATTCATTTTCTGTCTCCAAGCGCCAATTACCTCGAAAATGGTTGAATGGCGGATGTCGTTTGAATAAAGAGTCACAAAAATTGAAGTTCCGCGCGGTGAATTTCTCTCGGCTAATTCGCATGAAAACCCGAATGTCGCGCTCACTTATCAATTCAAATTAACCCGTAATTACTAAGGTGAGATCTATCAGAGCCCCAGTAATTTTGTCCTGGCGTCATTTAACAAATACCCGTCGTGAATTTAACTTTTAAAGTCTGTTTTACTTTTAAAACAATTTTTAATTCCAATAAATGCGTACCTATAATTTGCTATAATTTTTTACCCTTTAGAGTTTGTTTTTAATAAATATGTATGTATATATAAAAATAAGAAAACGATTAGCGTATCCATCATTCATTTCTAGTTACTAATCTAAATATGTATCAAGAAATCGATTTCTCGAGAAATGGCAAAGATTTCAGTAAAGTTTAGTGTTGTATAATAATTTATTTAATATGATATAATTTAATACTTATTTCCTTGAGTGAAATTTGAATCGACAAACATCATCGTTTATGAAATAATCCAACATTTCCTATTTGGAAGGAGATTTTAATTATACCCAATTGGAATTAATTTAATTATCAACAAAACCTCCATTTGCCTTCCGAAATTCAATTCGATTGCCTTGTTCGGACGTTCCTTTAATTATACATATACTGTGGTTCTTTTTAGAGGATTTTCTTTCTTAAGTCGTTTTCACGTTACGTGAAAAACAAAGGTAACAGAATATTTAAACGGGACAAATTAGCGAGGCACAACTTCATCCTAAGGACGAAATTACTGCAGAATTATTAAATGAAGAACTGGAAAAGCAGGTTCTTCATATTTCATACCGTATTTCTACTTTTCCCGTAATATCTCGGAAATTACCGGCTAAGGGAGGAAAACTGTGTTGTAAACAAGCTAAAAAAGTAACCTGAAGAAATGTTTTTACCTCGATGCGTTAAGTCGCCCGTAAAAGTTCGCGGCGTTTCGTATACCCATTTCGAAAGATTTCCACGGGACTAAAATTTTCAAACGAGCAGCGAAAAGGTACGAAAAAGTTGTTCAAAAAATAGAAACTTCACTAATAATTAAGAACCGGTTTCATAAGTTCTTCGGAGTCGATCAAAGAGAGAATAGTCAATCATTTGCAGTCAAATTAAAGTTTGATTAGGAAGATAAAAAAAAATTTATAGAAAAACAAAGATAAGCATCGTGCGAAATTAAAAAAATAGTTAGACAAAGCAGTGAGCTTTCAACTTATGAGTCAATAAACTTAAAGTACAAATTTTCTTATAAATTAAACACTCTGGAGAAGTATAATTTATAGAACGACCTAATATATTTATCAATAATATTCAAACTTATGCGAAAAACGAAATCTGCACGTTTTAATCCTCGAAAAAATACCAGTAAATCAGAATTTAAAATTTCTTATATAAAGTTTAATCGAACACAAGTTAAATAAGATTAACTATAAAATTATCATAGATATTGAAAATTAGAAGAATATATTTAATTGTAGAGACGCGTTTTGTTAAAATAAGTAATTCGTATGAGTGGATTATTCAAAGCAGAGAAAATAAAAAAGTATATGTTATACTTTCAACCAGTTTTTGTTTATTTGGAAAGCGAATATGATATTTTGTAATGTAAGGGTACAAACACGTAAAACGCTTGTTGCTTACGCTTGTTCACCAGCGTTTTTTTTCTGTCTTTGTTCAACCATCGCGTTGATAAGGACAAAAACAAAGACAAACACTAGCTTGTTTTTGTCTTTGTTCAACCATTTTCTCAGCGCGATGGTTTTTGGTTTCTACCCTAAGAAAGGTTAAATAAAGGAATTCTCAGTACTGAGACTTCTTTTTCTGTTTTTCCCCCTTTTTTTTCTTGTGATACAAAATTGGTAACTTAAGTTTGAAATGTTATTAATAAATAATAATTTGATTAATAAATAATAACACGAAGTCAAAATCAGGCAACAATCTCAAAATAAATTTTACAGTATATGTACATTGTGACTGCTGTCATGAAATGTTGAACATGGATCTTGCGAATCGATCGATTCGCTTCGCAAAGCGGTGTGATCCAGTTCGTACGTAAATATGAAGCCCCGATTATTCGAATATTTCATAATCGCTGGAGAACGGCGCGCGTTTCGCGAGTGGCACTCGTCGAACTTTGACGAGTCTAATTATCAAACACTCGCAGGAGATGATTGCTAATTGCTATACGTATAGTCGGGGCGTTTTCAAGCATCCGAGAGTCCGGGGCTGCTCACCTGTCCCCGGCCAACAGGTCGAGGCGCGGCGCGGCGCGACGCGTCGCGGTCGTTTCGTTTCTTCGTTTCGACCTGCACGCTCCGGAGTCGGGCGACATCCGAGCTGGTTTGTGGAGGTTGAATTACCAATTTAGGCTGAACCCAGATACCCTAAGCCAACTTATCGGTTAACCGAACACGGCTGCGCGGCCTCGAGCCTCGGACAAACTGTGCTCGCGATGCGCATTCGCGTCCCGAGTCCCGAGTCAAACCAATTTCGATATTAAAAATCTGATATTAAGCTTCGCGGGACTGGCGCCAAGTGCCCCGGTTCCCTGGGCTCGAGTTTTCGAACAAACTTTTGGTTGTGGACGGGGCGAATGAAGCGGGAGAAGTCGCGAAAATTTCGCTCGGCCCGTTTGCGAGTTCGGATCTTGCCTCGTGGAATCGATAAGAAAACGGCGAACGAAATGTGTGCTTTCTGAAAAAGCTGTTTGTAAAGTGTAGTTAGCCCTTCTTATTTTTTTTTTTTTAATTGCATCGCACTGCTGTTTGATATTTTTTAGATTCACTTGAATGTTTTCAGTTGGTAACGTTGGATTTATTTATTCGTCCATTTGAAGCGAATGTGAATTATGCAACAAATACAGGATGCTTGTATTCTGTTTGTTTGAGACGCAGTATAATTTCGAACTTATAATTGGTTAGTTCACCTAACAAACCCGGACAGCAAGGAATATTGCAGGAATATTTGTCTTGTAATACTTAATCTTACAGGTTATATTACAAAAATCTTCCTGCAAGATTGCTGCCATATTCCTATGTACGTCCGCTTTTTTGTAAGTTACGAGAATATTACACGGAATATTTCAGTAACATTCAGGAATATTCCTGCAATATTCCTTGCTGTCCAGGAAGTTTACAATTATTATAAGTTTATAATTATAATTGGCATTATTCAATTAAATCCTATAATTATATATTTTATATTGTATATTACCGGTTTTTGTTACAATAGAGTTTATATTTCATATTAGCACAGTGATTATAAAATATTGTTCATGAAAATTGCAATATTTATAATAATAATTTTCACACTCACGATTCTATCGTACAATATAGAAATTGTATCTAATAATGTGTAGCACTGTTAATAATTTATGCTTATTTTGATATTTAATTTAACAGAAAATTTGTTCATGTTTAAATATTTGTATAGTTGTTTCAGATTTTTATTTTCTATTTAAAACTTTGATCGAAGTGATTTGTGATTCTATATCTATAGCGTGTAATTTTGTTCATTAACTCGGAATACTTGGAACGCTTTATTATTCAGAATACCTTTTAGGTTCAATTTTGCTAAATAGAATTAAATAGAATTTGTAATCTGGTTAATTATTATATTATTTAGGTACAAATTTTGTATCTGGGTCCGCCTCTTATTTTAGGACTAGCATTTTCAAGTTTTCAAGAATAGCGAAGCGAAGACAATTAAAATTGTATGTAAGGTTATCTGTGGTCTACTATTATTAATAAATTACACATTCTATATATAACTTATTTAAAATTAACAATTTTTACATTTAATATTATTTATCGATCTTTATGTTATAAATTGTATAGGTTTGTAGAATATACAAAAATAGAATTAGTACCTGAGGAAATAGGAATTTATTTAAAAAATGTATTACGAAGCAATACCTAATTTGCAAAGACTAACTTGCAAAGTCAATGTTACACAGTTAAATATTATTTCCTGCAAAACTAATAATTTTTAAGTAAACCCTTAATACATTTCTTCAATCCAACCTGGCCCTTACAAATTTAATTTAAAAGATGAAAGCCAAGTTATCTTCGCAATTGAAAAATAATCCAACAATCGTAATCATCGTGATCCTTTATTCATGTTTTATTTTCTTTCTCCAGAAGTTTCTTTATTCTTACTTTATTAAACCATCTTGTTTCGGTCTTTTCTATTCCTTTGTCTTCGCATCTTCGCTTTCCTTCGCTTCTACTGTAATTCTAATTATCTCGTTGCATGTTTCACTGCGCTTTGTATTAAAAGCAATCTTATCTATCGGTTAACGAATACTGATAATAGTATTATTAATGAAACTCATCTCTTGGTATCGCGTTACTGAAAAAGATTGAAGATTATTAAAGTTTAAAAGAGTGGTAATACGTATTTAATAGCATTTGAGAGTGATCCTTCTTTTTTATTCTTTTATTCTGTTCCGAGTCGGTAAGCTAAGGGAGCTCGCGAGACCACCCAATGAACGATGAAAAAATTTATACGAACGATAGATATAGATGAAACATAGTTTCGAGTAATATGAGCCACGCTGATATGTCTTCGCCATTAACGAGCAACGAAAGGATTGAATTGCATTGATTTTGTGTTCTGCGTTTGGCGATATTTCGTTCATCATTTTGAAATTAATCTACTAAAGTCTGAAGTCTTTAAGAAGACAAAAAATATTTGAGCCTTTGAAATATAAGTATTGTTAATTATTTTTATTTCTCTTTCTTTTTTATCTAATTTCAGTCATTAGGAAATCTTTCCTATTTAATTTCATTTCTATTTTCTCATTTCCACGATAGTTATCAACATTCGTAATGCATGTATTTAGAATAATTCGAACTTTTCAGACTTTTCAAATATTTTTTAAACCGCTTGAATAATCATAAAAAATTGGAAAATAATCATCAAAAATAAAAAATTGGAGCTTGAATAACAGTACGTTTAATTTTCTAATCATTGTAACTTGGATTATATTTTTTATATTCGGTATACTTTTGCACATATTAACAGTCCTGTCGATATTTAACATACTTATTATTGCCATAAATGCATGAAATTCGCAGTCTACTCATCTACTCAAAATTTATTGACTCCTCAGATTTTTGAAACCTCGTATTACTTGTATAATTCGAATTTAAACTAAATTATACATATATACATATTTTTTCTTCCCTTTCGCTCGTCTCCTTTTCCTATTTGAATTTGTATCCTATTTTTTCTTTTAATTGTTATTTTTCTTCTGAGATTATATCAAGTGACTGTTAATCTTAGCACTATTTATAATAAATCCTGTTACTATACAAATAAATACTATTTTATTATTTCATTAGCACTCGTTCCATCAGATAAATGTTTTAATTTAGAAGGAACAAACGCAAAAAAAAACCACTCAATTCAATTTCCCCTCTTTTTCCCTCCACTTTCCGGAAACCTTCAGACCTTCCTGCATACATAGAAATTCAAAGCAATTGAAAGAGTTTCAGATCCCATCAAGCAGACACGAGTCGACGGAACATGTGCGGTTTCGTCTCTCCGCGCTTCCCTTAGCAAAAATCTGAAACGCAATTCGCGCGAATCACTTCAGGCGGAGCGATCAGAGCTAAAGAGCAACGGACGATGTATTTCTGGAAGGCGATTACGCGAAGCATCGATAAGAACACGGTCTAATTTTTCCTCTTGGCATTTGTTCCCCCTTTTTCGTCCGACCCGCGCCGCGTCCGCGACTGTTTAGTCGGCCTCGCGCGGAAGAAACGCGCGCAGAAAATTGCACAATCGTCGACGAGGCAGATAGAACCGGAATTGAGGAAACGGATCGCCGCGACGTAATTGATCGCGGCTGGAAAACGGCCGCGTCGCGTTTGGGTACGCGTGATCCGATTCGCGGAATGACCGGACGGAAGTCGACGGAAAAATAAGGAAAAAATCGGAAAAATCGACGGACGAAGATTCGGTCGAGCGACTATCGCGATCGTCGGAAAACGGACCAATCATCGGTCGCTCCGTCGCGACGCGACCGTATGTTTTAATCGGAGACGTCAATGTGAAACTAGATTCTTGCGGTTCGCCGATCGCCCCAGTAACGAACGCGAACACGATACAAAGAATATTATATAATCGATAAGTGGGTGAAACTTGAGGAACGGTAGAGGGAAAGGAAAACGAATCGCGGCGGATTTTCAGCTGACCGCGGAGAACCGCCTTTGTCTTCGACAACGAGGAAACACGATTGTCTCGTTCGTGATCGATGTGTGGATCTGGGACACCGCGCTGATATTTCGGCGCAGTTCAACATCTGTATGCAGTAGGCTCGATTTATTCGTGTACACGCTATTATTTCTTCAACTATTCAAAGCACGATATTTTGATTTTTTTTTTTCTATTGTTATTTGAAGAGATTTGATTGACAAGGGAACTTTTATAAATGGGATCGTATGTTTTTATTATTGCCAACTTGTTACGCTTTTCACGACGAATTCGGTAAATGTTCATTTTAGGGTACACCTCACCGGTTTTGATGAAATTTAGATATGTTATAAAACTCGAAATTCTGAACAACTTTTTCCTATACATGTAACCGCCGCTCTGCTTTGGTTTCCGAGATATTCGCGAAAAACCGCCGCTACTACTGGATTGTAGTTAAACTTGTAGAAACGCTATTTTCTCACCGATTTTGATGGGACTTTTTTTAATCACTTTGTTTGATCATTCTGAACAACTTTTTCTTATACGTGTAACCATCGGTCGGCCTCGGTTTTCGAGTTATACAGGGTGTAACAAAAATGTTGCAGTTCCTTGAAAGCGGTGAATCCTGGGGTGATTTTGAACAACTTTTTCCTTAGCGAAAATGTTAGGTGGGGCTTTGTTAACGAGTTATTAACGAAAAACACCGACCAATCGGGGAGCGAGTACAGCGGATTAATGATGGCGCGGCCGATGGCGGGCCAATACTACTCACAGCTGGAGCCCGCGCTGAAATTCATCCACTGTATTCGTGCTTCTATTGGTCGGTGTTTTTCGTTAATAACTCATTAACAAGGCCTCGTCTAGCATTTTTGCTAAGGAAAAAGTTGTTTAAAATCACTTCAGGAATTACCCCTTTCAAGGAACTGCAACATTTTTGTTACACCCTGTATACAAAAACAGTTTTGTTAATTATTCGGAATTGGAATGACCTCATCGATTTTGATGACCTTGGAATATGTTGTCAAGGTCATCATTCTAAACAACTTTTTCCTACACATATACTAGGCGGTCGGTTGTAATTTCTGAGATATTCGCAAAAAAAGGAATCTAACCCAGACCTATATAGTGCTAATACCCATATAAAAGATATAGATTTATTTTTTATCTCCCTAAATGAACTTCGTAAGATACTGAGAACTCAGAGCTTTAATGCGTAAACTAATCCGTGGCGTCCTATATGTATTTTATATGTATTTACATCATCTACTTCTATCTGTAAACTAAAGGGAATTCCCGTAAATAAATATTATTATTATTATTATTGTTATTATTATTATTATTATTATTATTATTATTATAATTGGTGTATCAACTATTTTCGTAAATATTGGTAGTAAACTTCAACGTCGGTAACGCGTGTTTTTTCATCTAAATACATCTAACAATTACAATTATTCAAATTTTAGCTCGCATTTTTAAAAAAATTCACAAACTGATTGCAAAGCTTGAACGTCGAGAGTGGCAAGTAGGTTCTTAATATTAAACAATGGATACTGTTTGCGTTTTCTTAATTTTTCGAATATTATCTGTCCATCTTACATCATTACAATTACTTAACATTAAGATAGCGGCCCGAGCCTCGCAGTATGTGTACACGGCTTAAGACCAAATAATACCTAAATGTTATTAATGTTCAATTTCTGAGAATGGGTTTGGAATTGATTCTAATTAAAAAGAAATACACAATAAAAATTTTCAACACGAATTTTTAGAACTCACAGATTCGTCAACACGTATTCCAGAAGTTTATTGACTGCGAAATCCACAGTATTATATTTTTTCTATTAGTTTATGTCATTCCACGACTTTTATTATTCAAAAGCAAATACCTTTTTAAAATTTAAACAAATTTGATATACTCTTTTATGAACAAAGTGAGTCATTGAACTTTTCCATGTGTGTTCTATCAAATTACAATAGCATAAACGTGTCTATTATTTTTCAAAGTATTTTAAGCTCAAAAATCGTTACCAAAAAAACTAATTATTGAACGCGAATCTCTAACTGAATTTTCGTTAGCATTAAACGCGGCCTAGTAATACAATTACAGTGGAACCTCGATTATCCGAATCACAATTATCCACATTTTATTATTCAGTGTTTCACTGAATTATTAAAGTATAAGAATTCATTCAGTGGGACTCCGAGTACAGCTTGAACTATGATTTAATAACGTTCTACTAATTATTAGTATTTTATTTTATAAATATCGGATAATCGAGGTTCTACTGTATGTACAATTTACAACCCACGAAATCGTATTAACCTGGGAGTAGTTGCAATTTCAGAGAACCAAAACTTACGCTCCGATTTTCAACTGCAACGAAATGTCGACGTCCCCGCCTCGCGAGTAGTTAAATAGTCAACCGTAATTGAATCGTGGAACCGTGGAACGATCGAATCCCTCGCGAATCGAGGAACTGTATTAAATTGTTCTATAAAGATTTGACGAATGCTCGCGTTCCCTTCGGTTGACAGAGGATCGACGGTAGTTTGCCGAAGTTGTTACAAACGGAGCGGAGCACTCGTGACGGGAACGAGGCGGATCTTTTTCGTTAAAAATGAAAACCGAGCTCTTAGGAAGCGTCGAATCACTTCTGCAGACAAACTATAATATTCATTGCGCCGAAGGTTATTAATAATTCATACCGAGCTCCGTTGAGACCCGCTTCGAACCCGTTCGCGACAATATTTGAACCGTTCCCTGCCGTTTCCCCTTTTCACGCAGGAGCTCGAGTGAATATTCCCTACACAATTTCGACCTATATTTCCCTGCGAAGGGATCATGCTTTTTCATTTGCCACCAATTACGCGAGCAACCCGTGGCGAACTTCGACGACTATCAATATCCGATATCTGCTCGTGCTGCAAATGGAATCGATGCGACGTAAAAATTGAAGCGGCACGTTGCGCTGCGAGTGGAGGAGGAGGAGGATCGAAAAGGAAGCGCGGAGGGCGACCGTCGAGCTCGATCGCGAGGTGGAATTTCACGCGGGACAGGATGCCACGAAAGTGAAATCGACCTCCGGTCGTCGAGGAAGGAATTGCCCCGTGCGGCCGAGCGCGAGCGGCGGGAATTGAAAAAGCGACGGGCACCAGGAAACAGGAAGCTGAACGATCGTGGAGACTCGAGATATTGAGGCGATTGGTAACGCAATTCCGTCGGCTACTAATCGGAGACACATGTACGAGAACGAGATTCCTGCGGACGGAAACCTGCCGATCCCGCGTCCCTCCTTTAACGGATCGACTGGATCGACAGCGCTCGCGCGAACGTGTCGCAGATCGCAGAGCGAGGGAGAAGGCACCGGGAATCGTTAAGCCGCGTACGCGCTTGTCTCGCGCCGTCATTATCTCACTTTCACATTTTTCTTTTTCTTTCTTTTCATTCTATTACCATTTTTCCCTTGCATCTGTTTTTCATCTTTACTGTTTTTATTATTGTGGGATTTATTAGATTAAAGGACAGTTATACAAATAACTAATAAATACAACACACAACCACACGACACTAGAACAGTAAATTCACGACACGAAACAATTTCAGACATGTTTCTCGATTCTGTTCCAAGCTCTGTTTTTTTAAATGGAATAACAAATCGAGAACAAAAACTCGGACAAAACACTACATTAAAACAAAAACACACACCACATTCATAGTTCATTAAATATAAACTACATTACAGATTTTTAAATATTGTAAAGGAACTTGTTGCATTATTTCACAAACTCTTTCATTGTACATACAAAACGAGTTTTACGATAATCACTGTATAATTAACATTTAAATCACTGTTCGATTTTGGTTATTAAATTTCAAACTTGTTACGATTTAAAGTCAGGCTTTAAAACTGAGTTATTTGAGATGAAACTGAAGAGACTTTTTAATTTTGCTTTGCTCGAAAAAAAATTGTTTAAAAATTATGAACTTCAGAACTCCACAAAATGTAGAGAAAACAGTAATCATTAGACTGCAGATGTTTATGCCAATTCGTTTTTATATAGACATACAACAGCAACTGAATTTCAAATAAATGTATATTTTATTTTCTAAATATTATAAAATGTATTTTATTTTTCATATTTTCTACATTTTGGCGTTTCTGGATCAAAACTGCACATCTTATAAAAAAAACAAAAGGCTGGCTATGCAAGGAACCCAAAAAGTTAACTCTACACCATTAGTAATGAATAAACTGCGGATGTTTATGCATTTGTAGCAATTCTAAGTGCACAAAAATCTGCGAGGCTGTTGATAAATGCTAAAATATGCAAAATGTTAAAAGTATACTTCAAATTACAGTGTTTAGAGAACTAAAAGCTTCCATATCTTTATTTGTGCTTTTAAAAATTTTATTTTGCATGAAAATCCGCAGTCTAGTAATGAACTATTAATTGAAATTAAGTAACTATGTAACCGTTAGTTAAAAGCATCCACCATTAGAGAACATCTTTGAGCCTCTTACACGTTCTCTGCTTCTCATTTGAACATATTGAGGAAACCAGTAAGTTACTGTCAATCAACAGTAAGCTGATAAGGAATTAGTAAGTTATAAGTAGTTCAGCAGATAATGCTAATTGGAATTGCTAATTTCTGGTTAATTAAATGGCGTGAAAAAACTAAATGTCTCGAATTATATGTAGATACGACACTTTAAATGAAAGATAAGATAAATTAAAACCTTCATTACCGAAACTAATAAGAAAATAAAACCATTTAGATAACAGAAATTTCTTAAAACAGAACGAGAAATTTAATTATCTAAAACTTCATACATTTCAAACATAATTATATAATTTTACAAATTAATAAAATGAGAACACGTTGCACACTGTACGTATCCAACCACAACGTACTGAACCGTGAAGTCATTATATCACTAAACAATAATTAACCCGTTGTCCTACAATTTTATATTAATATTATTTTAAATAGTAGATAGAACCATAAAATATCTAACTATTGCGTGAGATTAAAAAAATAATTTTGTAGATTTACATTTATGGAAAACTTCTTAAACCTCTCTTTTTCTTCACTTATAATAATTTAACTACGTTTATTCCAATATTTGAGTCACAATTCGCATTACAAGTGTCACACATTATTACAAAACAAGGGATTAATGACTAAATTAACGCTAAAACACAAAAGCTTCGGAAAATATCATCCATAACTTCATCCATAGAATTCCTTTTTCTACTAGACATATTTAGACGAAAACCATTCTCTAAAAATTTGCACCAAAAGAAAAAAAAGTCGATAGCTCGATTACCACGTTAAACGCCAAAGGCAGAGCATTCGTAACCTTCAGCTTCTCTAAAGTTACTCGAGCAGCTCAGCTGAATAAGCAAAATGCTGGGAAACAATTACAACGGTAAAAAGTTTCTTTAAATTTTCCCAACGTTTCCGTTCCAGCCTGCGAAACACAAATTGTTCGACTCTTCGCTTGTTGAAACATACTTCTGCCACGTTTTCACGTACTCAAACGGATCAAAGAAATAAAAAATCAGCACGATATCCTCCCGGCGTTGTTAATTCAACTCCGTTTATCATGCTCAATAGAATGGATTTCCCGAAACATAAAAAAGTAAGAGAAGAACAGTTCATTTTAATGAATGGAAACGCGAGGATAATTAATTCCATTATTAACGAGGTTGAACGAGCATCATTTTTAGACGGTCCAGTGTCCGAAACTATTTATTGGCCCCGTCGATCCAATAATCCCTCCGCGACTTACTCAGCGCCAGTTTTCCAACTACTAATTGCTGCTAAATTCGGGATTGCGCGAAAATTGCGTTTTCGAATGCGGTGCAGTTATCGAGCGCGATCGATACTCCGTCCAAGTTGCGGAAACGCGATTCGGGCGTCGCGAAATTATCGACTTATCAATGATACCGTTCGATTTCGTCACTATCCTGTTCGATTCGTTCATTTTCATTCCAAATTCCTAATGCACAGTCGAATAGAAACCCAGAAAACTAGAAAAAATATTCAATAATCCATTTTATGTTCTCCAAATGTCATTTTTTAAGGAGTTACATCAATCAAAAATACTTAATACAATTGTATTCATAGGTTATCGCTAAATGTAAATCTTTACTGCGATGTTTTAAACTTTTTCTGTTCTACCTACATCTTTAAGCGAAATTTACTCCTTGTATTATTGAACTTATCTTCCTTCTACTGGAATTATGCATTCTAAATATACTAAATGGTGTTGCAGCACGTAAAATTAAATAAATAAATTGTTTGATGATTCAAGGCTTGATGCATTAAAAAATTCAATTCCGTAATTTAGGAATTTCAACGAACGTTTCGGCAGCCGAAGTCCGAAACTTTCGGCTCCTCCAAGGATTTCACGAATCGTCGAGGAACTTGAAGAAAATTTCAGATATGTACCTCGGGGTCGATTACATTTGCAAAAATGTTCCTCGGACGATTGTAGACTGAACTTTCAAGAGATTGTTATTTGAATTTGGAATGCAAAGCGCTTCGCGAACGAGTTCTACAAGTTTCGACGATGTGCAAAAATTATTTGGCATCTTTTAATTCAAATTTAGAGGAAAAATCGTCTGTAGTATAAAAAAATTAGTGTTAAAAATTAGAGTTAAACAATTTTTTTTTTTATATCATCCTAAAAACAGTTTAAGTCCGATAATGAAGTTGCTTGCAATTTTAGACAAAAGTCTCCGCGAAAATATTTAAAACAGAAACACAGCTCAACGTGAACGTTAACGTTATTCCCTTCTGATACAATATTCTATAAATAAAAGTGCAACATTTGCACGACCGCGTAAAGCAGCCCTGAGTGCTTTCAATCCTCTGGACAAGATTCGCAAACCCGCCATTAATTAAACAGTGTTTATACGTTTTCGCGAATGACGTTATCCCAGTTTTTAGATAGCGAGGTAGATACATAAATAAAAAGTGAAAGAAATGGTGAAAGTTGATACTGCGACTGGGTAACAAAAAATAACTATTGATATTAAATATCCACGATCACCTTTCTTTTCTCGGGTTTTCGTTCTCCCTTTTCTCTATTCACGAGAAAAATGAACGACGGAAATATTTTCTATTACTTGATGTGTCAATACGCGGCGAAGAATTGCGTGAGATCGAAAGTAAACGCGAAACAGGCACTCATCGACGCGTAATACGTAATTTGCATAGTTTCCGCGGTGATTATTAGACACATCTATATCGATCGCTCAGCCTATCGTTTCCTTTCCGATCGTTACGTTCAATAATGATACTCGTGAAATTGCAAAGAAACTTGAATGAGTGTCGAATGCAGATACCGCGGAACTGAAAATCAGGAAGATCCTTTTTTCGCGTAATGGAAATATAGAGGCGAAGAATCTGCAAATATTGAGACCATCGTTATTTTGATGTATTAATTGTAATTTCAAAGGAAATGGAATCTAACAAATATATGAATTATTAATTCCTTATATCACTTCATTGCGCGCATTTTGGTTCATAACTTTTCAATAAAGCGTTAAAAAATATATGCTTATGTAACATTTTTTTCGATTTAATTCGGTTTTTTTTTGTTTATTTAAAAAATACCAAAACGTTGATATTTTCGACCAAAAAAGAAAAAGAAATTTCCCCCTTAAAACCTGCAACACTTTGTATAAAAATCCAAAAATCAAATCTTTGAAAATTACGATGGGTTACACGCTTAACCCGGCGTTGGTAAGGTGGGGTCTCACAGACCCCAAATATTTTCAATAGACTATAACTTTGTAACAACACGTAACTGCGAGTCGTGCTGCAATGTAGTTTCCCCTCCCATAACCCACTCCTCGATGCCATACATGAGAAGCTGTTTCGCGCAAGTAAAGTTACTGTGTAGGTGTAAAGTGTGCTGGGACCCACCAGACCCCACCGTACCAAAGTGTGATTATATTTACTTTCAAATCGTAAGTTATTTTCCTGTATATTCTAAAAAATGTTTATTATTGTATTATTATTATATTATTAACTTTTTATAATGTATGTTCCCGTTACAAATCAAAACCAAAGCACTGATTCTTTTAATTCGTTCGTTATATGAACTAGGAAGATTATACTTTTGTTGATTTATAAAGATGTTCAATTAATTAAGTATTTTTGAATAATAAAGATTTAATTTTGCAGAACTGCGTTTTCATTCTATACAATTACACAACACATAAAAAATACACAATCTAATACCGATTAAAAAGATAGTAATTTCAATAATACATGGGGTCTGTGGGACCCCACCTTACCACTTCTGTTACATTTTCCCACCTTACCAGCGCCGGGTTAAAACACTTTCCAAAATTCTCCGAAAAATCCCTGTAGTTAAAAATATATCTAAAATTTACCTATACAGGGTGCGGCACAAATTAGTCCCCACGATTTTTCAACCCCTTCGGATGGTCTGACAGAAAAGTTTTTCCTACCAAAGTTAATCAGTATTTAACTGATAAAAAATTGCAGTTTTTTAAATTTAAAAAAAAATTGATTTTTAACAAAAAATCGTGATTGCCGTCATATCTTTAAATGGAACTGGGTATTTTTAGTTTCATAATATTGTAGGCGACGTCGAAACGAATTCAACGACCTGCTATACGATGACCTTCAGATAACCTTGAAAGAAATTATCGCCATAAATAGGTTGCCAAAATATTTGTTAATTACATTAAAAAGTATAAATCAAAGTATAAATTTGTTTTTTTTTTGTGAGTCAGGTTCTGAAGCAATGTTTACATTTATTTGTTTACCTCAAAATGCGAGGCATTGCTATTTGCTATTACGTATTGTCGAATTATTTCAAATATTCTGGCAACCGATTTATGGCGATATCTTCTTTCAAGGTTATCTGAAGGTCATCGTATAGCAGGTCGTTGAATTCGTTTCGACATCGCCTATAATATTATGAAGCTAAAAATACCCAGTTCCATTTAAAGATATGACGGCAATCACGATTTTTTGTTAAAAATCAATTTTTTTTTAAATTTAAAAAACTGCAATTTCTTATCAGTTAAATACGGATTAACTTTGGTAGGAAAAACTTTTCTGTCAGACCATCCGAAGGGGTTGAAAAATCGTGGGGACTAATTTGTGCCGCACCCTGTATACAAACCATAAATTATTTCTCTAGTGATTTGTTATATCCAGAAAATGTATTCCAATTTGACAAAATATTCAATTGTTCCCCGATCTCCTTTACTAATGCATTTCACGTTAATAACGTCGGATATCCTTTAAACGTGTCAACGGCAGAGAAATGGCGAAGATACGATTTAGGGAAGCCCGATACAATACCGAATACGGACGATTCGCCCCTCTGTTTTTCCTCCAAATTCTCGATACTATTCTATCAGTGCAACAGAGCGCGGCGAGCGTAATTTCATCCGAGCGGGACGCAGAGGCGAAGGAAAAATTAAATAAATAGCTTGTGTCAAGCCAGTGCACCGTATAATAGCCGACCGGTGATGGCGAGATTGCGAATTCCGAATCCGGGGCGTCGGGTATTATAACGCATTCTTCCTTTGCAATTTTCGATGGTGTTGCAGCCATCGGACGCGAGGGAAAAAGCAACTACGAACGAAATAATAATAGTAAAAAGAAAAAAAAAACGGCAGCCGGGAATAGGAAAAATTGAATAAACAGCTCGTCGTATCCGTTTGCTGCATAATGGCGACCGCGCAGATTGCGAAACCGCGAATTTCTCCATTTCACGGGGGCGTCGCTATTGCAAAGCTTCCGCCGCTATTTTCAAGAACGTTTTCATCCTTCCCGATTGCGCGAATCCGTCGAGAACGTAAATTCGAAAAGGAAAGAGAAGGGAAACGACCGAGCAAACGGATTACGGGGGAAATCACGGCAACCGGGGATTATTTCATATTATCATTTTCATCGGCCAAGAACCGTAATCTTTCGCACCGCGCCGCTGCGAATACGGAGAACGCGTTTTATTGCGTTTCGATAATCGCGCGTTTTAGCGAGCGCGCGACTCCCAAAGCAAGACACGTATCGCTGATTTAATATCCGATTTAATATTATTTGGCGGGGCGGAAAACCGATTTTCGGGATTTCTCAGCGGGAGGATTTTGAACGAAGGGAGAATTCGTTGCTGAGACAAATTTGATGCGTGTTGCGATTTTTAGTAGGGTGAAAGCACTAGTAGTCGACCACTTAAAGCTAAATTTGAATTATATGTATTAACAAAACGAAACAGGCAATGTTCTAAAATATATGATATACATGATAGTACTTTAAATTTATTCAGTGTATCACTAATATTTTTTGTTTGTATATAAAAGTTTTAGAAAAGACGTAATTAACATTAAAAGTAAAGTGTCCGAGCCGCTTCAGTAGTAGACCATATAATCTAAATTATCGCATTTCTTAAATTTGTCAAGCTCATAACTAAGAATGTTGATACTTTTTAACTAGCATACACCCTCATTTTACACTGAAAAATGTATACAGCTGAATTACATAAGCTATTTTTTCTCAAAGCTCGGTTTTAGGCGCCTCGTGTTTGAAACCAGCAATTGTACCTGTAGAATCAAACCTTGTTTAGAAATCATTTTAAAAGCATTTGTTTTCTTTACTTTTAAAAATTGCTTTTTGTCGTATTTTGAAGTTAGACATTTAAGTAACAATATAAAATTATCATTTAATAAATGCTTTATTCAAATATTTACTTTTTTAACCTAAACAATAAAAGTGGTCGACTACTAGAGGGTGGTCGACTTCTAGTGTATTCACCCTACGTAGGGAAGAAAATATTTGTGCAAGAACAAGTGAATTTTAAAAAAAACTTTGCGACTAGTTTCAATTACCTCCGGACTTAAAGGGTTAATAAACTCGTTGAAAGTGCAAACATAAAAATATGCAACACTTTGATGGTCACACATTTCGAAATTCATTTTATTTATTTTTGTCATTTGCACACGCTATTATACATACGACGTAAAATCGACATCGAAATAAATATGAATTCATTTGAACAATACGCACCATTGAGATAAAAAAAACTGAAATCATGAATATGTGACTCCAATATCAGAATATTTAAATAAAAAACGTATGGCTTTTTCCTAACAATATTTAAACTCTCCATATTGTTCATAAAAAGTATACAATGATACATTTTTTACAATAAACATTCTATTCTACCTCCATTACTTCTCGAAATGTTTGAATAAGTTTTTCATCACTAGACAGCGGAGTTTTATGCAAAATAAAATGTTTACAAGTACAAATAAAGAATTGGAATTTGAGAAACAGTATGTTTAATATTCTAAACATTCTCACTTGAATAATATTGTTGATATTTTGTATATTTCTGGATATATTAACAGTCATAGATTTTTTGCAAGCTCAACATTCCCATAAATGCTTAAAATCCGCTGTCTATTCATCACCAATTTCGGAAATAAGTTTCATCTCTTAAAAGAACACGCATGCATATTGAATACTTCGTAATGAACTAATTTCCCTAACAAATTTTAACGAACTCGAAAATACTAATAAAATGAAACGAAAATAACTTGAGACGAAATTAAATAAAGTAATGAACGGAGAAAAGGAAGTGGCACATGTGAGTTTAATCCACAGTTAACCCAGATCTCGTGAAATAAAATATTAATCACATTTTTCCAAGAGCGCTATACAGAAACGATGCGATGAAAATTGAGGGTTAAGTGCACACTTTTAATTGAAACTTCCCTATCGATTATTACTCAATACTATTTTTGAAATCGAAGGCCAGCGATTGTGTCGAACACTCAGCTATTTGGAAGTACGTATTTTGTTGAATAAGGGTGAAGATAAAAGTCTTGGCTTGGACAGTTGCCCATGTAGAAGCAGCAATTCAATATAGGAACAATTAATCAATAACGTGAAGTGGAGACATGTACAACGGCTTCAGAAAGCAATATTTCCTCTTCTTTGTTCGCTCCTCTACGTCTGTTAAATCGATTTTAATCTGTGATATTTTCTACCAACTGTTGTTACTTTATTTAATATAATTGCAACATTATTTGTCAAGATATTCAATACGATTACCTATATAGTCAAATTTGTTAGTAGATTATTCTCACACTGAATATAATATTAAAAAAAAGAAAGACTTACACTGTTTGTAAGTATGTGGTTCCATGGAACAGAAGGAGGTCTGACTAATTACAGTAGAATATGCTTCATTTTCACTTATTTCCACGAGAATCTTCATAAGCAAAACGCAGTAAATATTTTCCACGTTACTCGTCAGAATATTGTGAATCTTAATGCGAATTTATATTTTTACAGGCACCGAGAAAAAGTTGAAACTTGAACAATGTGTGTTTTAAAGTTTAAACATTTTTACATTTATTTGATCTTTGGCAGTTTGATTTCTATATTTGCGTACATCCACAGTTTGTTTATCACAGACAGATTACTTTAATATTTTGCTGGTTTAACAAACTGGATTCTATTTTCCAAAATAGCAAAATTCTAAAATCAATATTTACAATCAGTATTTCAATTTTTAATGGGCATAAAAATTTCCTTACTTATGAGGTCATTATTAATAGGATTATTTTACTATTCGAGCAAAAGTTAACCCTATTCTCGTAAACTTAAGCTTTGATAGCAAATATTCTGAAAATTCTGACACAGAACGAGAATTTTCGAAAGAGTCTAAAACTGAAAACTAACTAGAAAACGGTAGCGGTTTGGAGATCGTCCATGTGCTCCATATAAATGAGGACAGACGAACCTGTGCTTGGTATAGGCCAGACGATTCATCGTCCAAAAAGAAGATTGGATAAAAACCAGCGCATCAACTGTAATCAAGATTACAAAAAAACCAGCGAAACAGCTGACTGAATCAAACGTAGAGTCTGTTCACTCTGTTCTCGCCGGCTTCGTGAAAAATGCTCCAAGTTGCCAATTTTATACATACATATACACACGATTATTGCATGAAGAAAATGTATGAATGACTCTAGATCGTCTGTTGTTTTTTCAAAAATCGTAGGTGAAAGTCGGTCAAAGCCGAAAGGTACATATACATGTACTCTTCATGAAAAAATTTGTGAATCACTGTACTTAAAGATGAATTTTCAGTAACAATCTTAACCAAAAGCTAATCCCATGTAGAACTCGAAAATTGTTTGCTTTTTTCCCAAGTCAACAATTTTTTCAAATTAAAAATCTTTTCGGTCGTAGAAATTTCTTCTTTGTCATTTACGGAACAGTAGCACCGCCATTTTGTCAGAAACTGTTATTTTTACTTCCTTCGGTGCGAAAAATCAAATAGACGCCCCTTGCAATATAGTTTTTAGGGGGCACTGTTTATATAATAATAATAATAATATTTTATTTTCAACGGGACGAACCCTATGTTACACAATGTAAACAAATGATAAAATTCAAATGAACACAAAAACAAAATAGAAATAGAAATACAAAAAAAGAATAAATAAAAAGAAAGAGAGATAACAGTAAATATAAGAGTATAAAAGAAATCGGCATAAATTATTTAATTAAATATAACCAACACTTCAGATTTCTGGTCCTGATTAGTATTATCAGAGGCATTATCTTTTTTCCTTGACGATGTTGACGTCCCAAAGCCATTGCGTCCCTTGTGCCTTAACATAAAGCCGACCCCGTTAATATCCACAGTTTATTGCGCTTTGATATTCCATAAAAATTTCATTATTCACATATACAATGTGCTAATAATTGAAATTTTAATAAACAGAGTTGCAAGAGAAGCATAGCAAGGTGTAGAACGAAAGCGTTAATAATTTTTGTTCATTTCTGCAACTGTTTATTGTAGCATTCTACGAAAATTGTATTTCCACTTACAAAACACCCGGACTCGGATAAAGGTAAAAACATCCAGTACAAGCCGGTTAATCCCGGTCTCTCCGCGTCCGACTCCGCGACTTTTTAAAAACCCCGTTACCATGTTCCCAGAATTATCCGTCCGCTCCCGAGCGCAAACACCCAGGGGTTAATTCCGGCCAGGAAATTCGGAGCGAGCCGCGGGTTCTGCAGAACCGGTGGAGATTGCTTTCGACGTAGCGTGAGGTTCGCGAGGGCGCATATTCATACGCGGAAACCGAATTGGGACACCCTATAGAGACGGGGGAGGAAGCGCGCGATACGCGTTGCGTCGCGTCGCGTCGCGCCGAGTTCATTAGGACGCTCGCGAACGAGCCGCTGGTATCCCCGAGCGACAGATAATTGGAACAGGGGAAACCGAGGTCCCCGGTATCGTAACACTGATATCAGCAATTACGTATTTTATGTAACGTCGGTGCACGCGTAACTTCAGCGGGTCGAAATCGCCATCCCCTCGCCCCCAAAGCCGCCCCTTTGCGACCTATCCCGTGTCCCCACCATTTTTCCTCCAACCCTCGATGAACCAGAGCCGAGCTGCGACCAGGCCTCTCGCCTTTAAGGCTCCCCCGCCTTCGAGGAGGACCAATTCACACGGATCTCGAACTACTTTTTCCACCCCTCGCGTCGGGGTGTTCGTGACACCCGCGGCTTTACGTGTGTGCCCGAGGTGCTTGCGAAACGCTATAAAACGGAGCTCGTAATATCCCGCCTTTCCGGCGTCGCACAATGTGCGAGCTTGGAAATTTCGCCGCCATCCCTTCGCGGACCAACCTCCCGTGACACTGGCAATCCTAGAAGCTACGGGAAATCGTGTAACGAAAGTTACGTTCGAGTCGTTAACTTGACGGACGGCTTGCAACATTTTTACGGCGGGGAATATTTTTCCGCCGATGAGCCGCTCTTCAAGTACGAGACGCGTGCTGGCATTAATACTTGATAATACTTGATTGAACGGGTCAAACAACCCTTCGGTACAATAGATTATTGCTAGAGCTCTTATTATCCGGATGTATGCGGGTATCCGAGTACTCGAAATACTCAGAATAACCCAAACTCGGATTTGAAAACCAGTTATGAGTAATGATCTTGCTACTCGAGTATCCGAGTACCCAAAATACTTGTCATAACCCGAACTCGGTCTTTAAAACTGGCTGTGAGTAAAGTACTCAAATTCGGATATCCATAGATCCGAGTAATAGTAAGAGCCTTAATTATTACAAATACCAATAACAGTCTAGATCTCTTATATTTAAAAACAAAAGGAAACAATGAAAGATCACTCTGTCGGAAAAGATCTATGCGTAAATCGCAACACACAGTGGAACCTCCATTAACCGACCTCACATTTTTAATATAAAATGCTAAAAATTAGTGAACCATTGTTAAATTATAGTCCAAGTTATACTTCAAGTCCTTTTTTTTTGTTACGTCTACTACATTAAATAATTGATACTTTGAACAATAAAATTTAGGGATAATTGTGATTCGGATAATCAAAGTACTACTGTATCGAAATATTTTTCAATATTTTCAAGGTATAAATTGGCCAAATTACACAAGCGATCGATAGAATTGTGATTGCCGAACAGAGATCGGTGAACCTTGACGTTAAAGCGTCTATGACTTCTTAAGTTTCGAGTGGGAATATTGAAATTAAGTTTTTCATGAATGGCAGGACAATTTGTGGTCAAAAAGATGGCCAAAATGTTGGAGTAGATTCGATTTTTGTGTATAAAATATTCTCAACAGAATATTTTAGATAGAAAACAAAAATGACTGGGAGAACTGAGAGAAACGCACAAAAGATAAATGAATTCTCACGAACATTGATAATTTGAACGTTCGTGTGAAATTGCAGATCTGAAATGTCGAATTTAACATAACGCCCTCAATTTCAAAACGTTGTCGAGATCAATTATTCTGAAACTTGTATCTTTTCTGATTTACATGAAAAGTTCAGCGATTTTGAGTTTAGTAGGTCACGAAAGTTAAATGTATTGTTGAAATCAATAATAAACAAAGCAAGGATTATAAATATTCGAAATAAATATTTTATTAATTTCTGATGAATTGGATAAAATATTTCCGATCTTTGAGCTTACTTTCATTATTTATTTTATTTTTTTATGTATGAATATTTTTACAAAGAAGATGAAAAATTGACAATCAAGAGGCAGAATTATTTTTTGGATTGTAATAATTTTCTAAATTAAAAATGAAAGTTTAGAACGCAGTTATAGTATTTTTTTTATTTATGTTTTACTTGCACGATACATAAAAGCGAATACCTTAAGGCATTAAGGTATTCCCATTTACTTACTTTAATTAGTTTTCCTGTTGCTAATTTATTAAAGAACATACAGAAATTAACTCTAATTGCGTAAATAAAAATTAATAGTTCAACTGAATATTTTTTACATATCATGAATTTTCGCGGTACTTTTTCATTAAATATTACATCTCAGACGTAATTTAAAATGAAGATATTATATATTGCAGGATGAAATTCGAGGACTGTTATAATTACTTTTCTTCCATTGTACCGAAGTATGACTATAAAATTTATAACATCCTGAGGAGGGAAGTACGAGATTAATTTCGAAGGTATTTTGCATTGTTCTTGCACAATGCTCACGTTTAAAACACCTATTTTCACAGCAACATGTTCCGCACGTGAATTTTTAAAACAAACTTTATCTCAAACATTAATTGTTTTAGCATTGTCAAGATTTTAAAAAGTACAAAATATCATAATTTATATAAAAATTGCACGATATTGAAAAGCAGATATTTTACTCAAACGATTTTTTAAAACAATCTATTTGTTTACAAAACATACAGGAAACTTAGCATTTTTTAAATGGTATACTTTCTTCATGAAAGTTTAAAAACGCAAAAATTGTTGATTTGAGAAAAAATCTATTCAAGCCCTAACTCAACAGATTCTATGTTTATCTTATATTTTTCTACCTTTCTATTATACTTTTTACTTTTTTAAAATTGCTTTGAAATTTCGATGCGAAAACACACATTCTACTAAAAAAAATACTGATATCCCATGAATTAATGAATAATTCCAAGTAAAATCATTTCAACATCACATAGTTCTTTTTTTTTTATACCATGTAATTTTTTATACAAAACACACTTTTTTATAAAACATCCTATACATCAGCAACTAACCATCACATTTAAAAACCATCAAGGGGCGCGTTTGCTGCACCAGTTAAACGTCATACTAACAAAAAACGATTATTTACGTGGAAAATTGCATTTCATCTACCTTTTCGCGAAAAAGCATCGCCGTACCGCGCGCCGTGCTCCACTCACTCGAATAAATAATCACAAAAAAAGTCGCGATATCTTGGAAGCAGGATATCAACCGTGATTGCGGGAACGTCGCGTCCATGAACCTAGGAATATTATGGACGGAGTGCAAAGTCCCACTTTAGGCGAGGGGATGGATCCGGTCCATCGGGAGAGAAGTCGTGATGAAGGACTTGCAATTGGCTAATTAGTACGCGTGTGCCGCGCTCATGGCAGCGTTTTATTTAAAATGGAATGGTGAATAGTAAATATAACCTTCATAAAACAAATTGAATCCTTTTAAAGTATGTCATAATTATGAACCTAGGAATTTAAGTCTATGGTTATAATTAGGGCTCTTACTATTACTCGGATCTATGGGTATCCGAATTTGAGTACTTTATTCACAGCCAGTTTTAAAGGCCGAGTTCGGGTTATGACAAGTAGTTTGGGTACTCGGATACTCGAGTAGCAAGATCATTACTCATAACTGGTTTTCAAATCCGAGTTCGGGTTATTATGAGTTTTTCGAGTACTCGGATACCTGGATATATCCGGATAATAAGAGCTCTAGTTATAATAGAATCAGCAGTAAAATTATTTTACACAAAGAAAGATAGGAAAAACGAATCGCACTTAATAAATGAGAGTATGGACACTATGGACGCTATAATAATCAAAGAATAACGTTACATGACATTTCGAGAAAGCGCGAAAAAGTCAATCAACGATTCTCCATTACCACATGCGCAGTCCCATGATTCCCCCTTACTTGCATGAGCTTAGACCCCGCAGGCTTGTGCTCCGTCCTTATATTCCTAGGTCCATGGTCGCGTCGATTCGCTTTTTCGTTTTTGGGATTTTGTTTCCACCTCGAAAGAGACATAAACCGAAAGCCGCATTGTGCGAAACGCTTCAGGGAGACGGTATTGGAAACCGACGCTCCTTAAAATATTGTTCTCGGTATTGTGCCATTTCGAAAAATATCGCTACCGTCCTCCGAGCTTGCAGCGAAATTTGAGCTTTGGTGGAAACCGCCACGGCTGCGGATATCGGAAAAGAATAAACCACTTGCGGTCCGACCTCGCGCCGACGTTGTAATAAGATTTTTCTTGACACCTCGTTCCCCGACGCCCGTATTACGTAAAAAAATACGTATCTATCGCCTCCCTCTACGAACCCTTTTCTTTAAAAGCGAATTTATATCCACGGAAAGCTGGGCGAGTTCGGAAAACGCCACGCCGCGCCGGTAAGAGGAAAATGGAAGTTACAGGATGCATCGTGTAAAATGCAAGCTTAGAGCTAAAAGACCTCGATGTTCAAACTAGATTTCTTTTACGTTGCAGCACGGGTACAACCCTCCTGTCTTCGAGCTTTTCCCCGGAGGACGATGAAGCAAGTTTGGGAACGTTGCGAGAGAAAGCTTGCGAGTTACACTCCGTGAACCTGACGTGGAAGTTCGAACGCGAGGAAGAAAAGGAACGCGCAAAGCGTCCGCGTTCGTAGATAGGGCAAACCGAGGCGAATCGGATCACTTTCTGTTTAATGATACATATTATTAATTATTGTTAAACAATAAAAATCTAATTTTCTATTATAAATTCATAATTAGTAGGGGGAGATCCTTTAACACCGGACGGCACCTAATACCGGACACTAGCTATATCTGTGAAATATGAAATGCTACCGAGCCATTATTCCGTGTAAATGGGAGTGGGGATAAAAAAAACAACGATTGGGTGTCGACACGTTCCAGTCGCGTGTGCATAGCTAATGAGATCGTTTGATTGTTGAGTGTGACAAAAATCCTGTGCATCGTATAAATTATAGACCATTATATCTATCAAGTTTCGTGGTTGAAAGACGTATAAATTGCGTTATTATATCTTTTATGTAAGTATTTTTTAAATTGCCTTTCCATTTTGTGTATTCAGTGCACAGGTTTTCAGAAAAAAAATTTTCATAATTGATTCGCTGTCTCCTGGTTCCGGACGGAACGTTGTCCCTTATTGCCGGACACTATAAATTTTAATCTTGTAAATAGAAATAGCAGTGTCTGGCTTCAAATGCTCTGGAATTTATCCTTTGAATAGGAACATATATTCGGATATAGATTATTTAGGTTGTGACATGACAAATATTTCACTGGAAGAAATAACGGAACAACAAGATTTGACTTCTACAGTAGAGACACCTCAAGCAACTGATGTCCCTAAGGAGATAAATGAAAAGACATTAGACGTGCAGCCATCTACTAGTTCTGTCGTTAATGTTTACAAAACCATCCTCGAAATGTCCCCTTTACCTGAAGCTAAAAGGAAGCGAACTGAAGGAAGGACAAGAAGATCTGAGAAAAGTGAAATTCTCACTTCATCTCCTCGCATAAATTGTTGACTAAGAAGAAAGAGAATAAGAAAAGAATTAAAGAACAGAAAAAAAAATTGGGAAAAAACCTAACAAGACCAGAACATTAAAATCGAAAGAAACAAATCAGGACATTCTTTGTGTAGTTTGTTCAGAAAGCAACGAAGAAGACTGGATTCAGTGTTTATTGTGTTTAAGCTGCCAAAAATGGGCACATGAGGCGTGTGTCGATATCCCAGAATGATCCGACGATTATATTTGTGATCACTGCAAATTATATTGAAGCTTTTACGTTACTAACTTTTCCTGTGTCCGGTATTAGGTGCCACTTAATGATTCCTCAAAATTATAGACTAAAATTGAATGTTCATTTAAGTTATCTATTCTATAATAATAATAATAATACTTTATTAAACGGGTTGACAACCCTTTGGTACAATATATTATAAGACATATTCTGATAACATTGATTATTCTGATGCTTTACTCTGATTACTAATATTATTAACTTATAAATAATGCAGAATAAAAAGAATAAAATATTATATTTTTCTATTTGTTTAAGAAAAACCTTAAGCGTCCGGCACTAAGGGAACTCCCCGTACTTATTTGGCTTTAATATCAGTAATAAATCATAAACAAAAGCAAAGTCTTTTTTCTAGAAATAAAAAAACCAAACAGTGAGAACGATCTGATGGATAGTATAATAATTAGACTGGAGATCTTTATGCAAATCTAAATTTTCGCAAACATAAAAAAGAATCGCTATGCAATAGTAAAACCCCACGCAAAAATTAAAAAAAATTTATTAAACCTTCAATTCTTGTGGGAAAACGCAGTATTGAGAAATATATTACAAAATTAAAAGTAAAGTTGCTAACAGTTGCATTTCAAGTACATTCCAACAAACAAGTTCATGACAAAGGTCAATATTTCTGGCTGGTTTTCATCACAAGTAGAAGCCTTATTAATATCTTGGAAATTGATTAACTTTTGGCTAAGATTGTTACTGAAATTCATCATTCAATAATCAACCCTGCTACGATCTCCGGGTCTTTGTTGACCTAATCATATATTTTATTTTAGTCCACCAATGGTTCAGTTTTAAGAAAAATGTAGACAATGTAGACAAATCACAATTACCACCAACGTTTATTGTTGCGGAACATTTCATAAAAATTTCTCTATGTAGGTACATTCATAATTATCTGGGAATAATTAATACTATTACAAATTCAGACTTTTATGGCAAACGTAGCAGGATTAAAAAACACAATTCCAAAACAATCAAATCGTTAAGGTACAAAACGATCCAAGAAAAGCCTGTAAAAAGAACGCAGCTATAAACAAGGTCAAATAACGAAGACAATATCGCTTCCCCGTATCCCCTAGGCCCTAAACAAAAAAAAAAAAAAAAACACATCGGATGACATAGGGGTTAATTCGGGCGACGGACGTGCTCGGAGAGCCTAGCAACGGCTACTTTTCCCCCGAAAAGGGGGTGAATTCGTCGTGGGAAAATCCGAGAACCCGGCCACAAGCCGACGGGTGTCTTTTGTATCGAATGCAGACCAATCAGACCCGGTTAACGATTTCTAACTCAATTGGGATCAATCGAAGGCTGGCCATGCTGAAAAAGCGGCGGATAGAGGCGGCCGGGGCAGAAGTAGCGCTGACGAAGGCGGCGCGGCGCGGCGCGGGCGGAGGGCGGGAAGCACCCTCTCTCAAGGAACGGCGAAGGAGCAATCGATGCGACCGATGTCGACCGCTCGGGCGCGGACTCGTGTGTAATTCTCCTGATGCAGACCAGGCCGAAGCGATTGCCGGCCACCGACTGGCTTTCACCGTAATTATATGGTGCGTGCGACGGATACAAGGCGCATCCGCGCGCGTGTAAAGGTGTGCTTTCGTTATGACTGCCAGTCGTCGCGATCGCGACTGAACGCGGCGTCCAACACATACAACACACAAATATGAAAAACCAATACAGTAGATCGCATGTATATTGAAAAATGCTACATGCACTGGACGCCGCCAATATCCAGTCGCGACAACTGGCAATCGTAGCGAAAACCCACCTTAAAGCCGGGAATCCACCAGAAAGCTAAGCTAAGCTGTGCTATGCTATTCTACGTTTAAACAATACATTTTCATTACATTAGCTTAGCTTTCGGTGGAAACGGATCCATGAAAATGTATTGAAGCTAATTTTTTTTAAACAGCATAACATAGCATAGCTTAGCTTAGCTTTCTGGTGGATTCCCGGCTTAAAGGTGTCATTCGATAGTCGCAATGCAACGACGCGAATCACGCAGTCCTCAAATCTAGTGATCTTGAAGGTAGTGTGATCGGGAGAATTTCTGCTTTCGGCCAACCTGTCGATGTGCTACGCCCTCACCTGACCTTCAAATATGTTGCCAAGGTCATCATTCTGAACAACGTTTCCTTATACATGTTACCTTCGCTCGGCTTTAGTTTCCGAAATGTTCGCAAAAGAAGTTTAAGTATTAAAAAAGTTCATCGGGAACAGGTCCGTGTTAGATTCCTTAGCATTAGATTCCTTTGTTGTCAAACCTCCTTCCCACTAAGGAGGACATACAATTGACGAATTTCTACCTGATGTGGTGTAGGTACATACTTGAAACTAATACATACCTACTTGAATTTATACGATACGCAATGAAGGATACTTGGTTTCATAATACACGTCTTCCCATACAAATGGCTTGCTGTTTCATTGCGTATCATATAAATTCAAGTAGATATGTATTAGTTTCAAGTATGTATCTACACCACATCAGATAGAAATTCCTCAATTGTTTTGGGGGAGGGGCTGCCGCCTCTTATGCAAATTCATATTTCATGTATTTTTGCATTCAAACATATCTTTATGCATTTTAGAACATTTAAAATCGCCATAAATGCTGAAATATCCGCTGTCTAATTATAATACAATTGATTTGTCGATTGAAAATTGTTACAAGAAATGAATATTTAATAAGTCATTTATAATGAAAATCGATTGGCTTTTAAATCCTGCAAATATATGTTCCAACGCAAAAACGTTTACTCAAACTTCCCCATACATGGTCTCCCAAAAAAAATTCCCAAATTTGTACCTCTACTCAGCCTACTCGACTTTTTGGTTTGAAGGACCCGAAGGACTCGGTCCTCGATACGAATCGGTGAAAATTAGGGAAAATTGGTAAATACAGTCCTTCGACGCGTGGAAATGCAGCGTTATTGGCTCTTGACCCGTGTCTCGGAGTGAACTCGCTTCCAGTCGAGGCGCCGCATTCTGATGCAACTGATGCAAGCCTTGCGCTACAAATTACGATAGCCCTAGGCACGGGAACGGTCCAGCGCGACCAACGGTGAACGCCGCGCGGCGAGAGAAGCAAGAAAAAGTCGATGACGGAACGAGGGGAAGGACGGACGGCCAAGTTTGGAACCGCGACCGAAGGAATCGACCGAAATGGACGGACCTACTAAACCCTGATGGCACGGCGACGATGGACCGAGGCAACCTTTGGCTGGATCTGGGCGGCTTTATTCGAGTGGTCGCAAGCACCGTACAAATAGTCCAAGACGGTGCAACCTTCTGGAGTTTGTTTAGCTTTTCGTGCTATCTGGGAACTGCGTTGTTGGGAGATACGGCAAAACCTCGATTAACCGGCCTTCAATTGTCCATCGTTTCAATTATTTGCTGTGCAGTAGAACAACATCGATTATTCAACTCGAAATTATACTAAATTTTCGTTAACCAACGTTACAATCATTAAATGCATTAGGTTTTCCGTTGTTAGAAATCAAAGTATTCTACCCTAATCTTTTATTTTACTTTTCATTAGTTCGCTAACAAATGGCATTAACACTCATATTCTCACCTTATAAGGATAATACGTATCGTGGTTTTTTTTTATTTTTTACTGTGTTACGCAAGGTCCTTATGTTTGTCTTTGGGAGTCCAGTTGTCTCTTTATGCTTCGAGCCACGTGTGGTTAAATCACAGAATTCTCAATATTACAATTTACTTTTGTTTGTTATATTCAAGATTCCTATTGTTGTTACGTGTCTATTTTATTGATAATAACAAAGACTTGTCTTGATTTCTAACATCCGCACTTTGAATACTGGCTGGAAAGAAACTATTTAAATCAAGAACAGCTTTAAAGAGAAATGCGATTGAACTATAAAAATTCTCACATTCGAAGTCGCCATTTCCTTGTTAATAATGTACTTGTAATAATTCTGCACAGAATGAAATTACTGTATGTACTGATTGCGTGAAGAATTTCGTCGGAAAAAATTCGTTTCTACATCTAATAATATTCATTAATCATATTCCGAAAATAAATTACTTTCAATGCTTTCCCAATCACTGAAAAAAAATTCTCCCAATCGTACCAACCAACCAAATCCAAAAGCACAAATTCGATTCCCAAACCCAGCAAATTCAGCCCCAAATTTGAAATTCATAAACCTGCATCAGCCTCCCCAAAAAATATCACAAAGCGCCGCGCCTGAAAATTGCATGTCGTCGCGTTTCACGAAGCCAAAGGAAAAGGATTCCCAAAAGACGAGCCAGACCAACGAAATTTCCAGAATCTCGGCCCAATTTTATTTACGCGGAAACGAGACTGCTCCCCTCCCCGCGGCGCGGCGGTCGGTGCACTTTCATCGAAGTTCGCGAATCGGTAAACGCTCCGAGCAAAGCATGATGCAAGTCGGCGCGAACTTTGCGTGGTCTGTTCAAAAGTATACGGGCAAACGAAGGAATCGTGCAGATGGAAGAAGAACGGAACGGAGGGAAAAGGAACAACAAGCCTCGGGGAACAAAGCGGCGAGAGGGGTTCGTGATACAAAACGAAGATCCCAGGGATCGGAGTTGGTTTGGCCCGCTTGTAAAGCGAGATTGGTTAATTTAAAGTTAAACGTTGCGTCGTCGTGTCTTATTGGCCGTCTATATCGCCGTCAAATCAAAGACGAGGCGACGTCGCGCCGCGCCGTTCGAACAAAATGCTAAACTGAAAATTACTCCGTTGCCAGAAGCGAAGAAAATATTCTCGACTCCCTTTTGTCCGTTTCCCGAGTAACGAGAGTCGCGTTTAACGCGAACGAAAATGAATGGGAACCATACGATTCTGCAAGAAATTCGCGAAAGGGTTGACGCAATCAAGTTAGCAGACTGTAATGGAGAGTCGCACGCTTCCAAAAATTTAGCAAGGAAATTTTTCGGAAATCTCCGTAAACTCTAGAGATTGTGAAGGTTCAGAAATTCTAAAATTTGGAAGAGAAGACTATTATCATCTCGAAGTTATAACGAGCAATGGCTGTACGCCGAATAATTGAGCTTCTGTGCAACAGATTTTGCATAATGGGAGGTCCAACTGTGCTCCGATGCAGGAGAACAAGTTTCGTCAGAGTGATGCAATCGAAGATGCACGAAACAGCAGACTAGTATTTGCGTGCGAATGATCGACGCGTTCCGAGAACCAGAAGCAGCGGGGCGAAGTCATCGTTTCTGTGACTGACGTCCGGTTCCTTAAATGATGCTATTTGCTGCTCTTTTTTTGCATAGTATTCGGTGGACCTACAGACTATGACGACAGAGCTTCTCAACCTGAACGCTTTGATGTTTAAATTTAACCCTCGCGTAATGCAATTCGTTTAATAATTTTAACACTCGCAGGGGAATGGTTTTGCTTGAGGGATTAGACTAACTCTGAAATCCTAAAATCATAGCTAACTTTGTTTATTTATTGTGAATAAACGAATTGCTTTATGAAAAATTGTATACAGTAGAACCTCGATTACCCGACTTAATATTTCTAATGTAAAATCCTAATAATTAGTATAAAATTATTGAAACAAGACTCAAATTTTACTCTTACAACTTATGTATTCAATAATTGTATCTCTGGCTAATAACAATTTTGGACAATTGAGAGTTGGATAATCGAGGTTCCACTGTAGAGGATTTCATTCAAATTGTTTAATAAATTCATGTCGTTTTTGTTTCCATAAACTCAAAAAAGACGCAATTTAAAAATGAGTCACGATTCTGGAGACTATTTGGTTTTAATGAAAAGCGTTTAGGAGCCAAAAATGGCAAAAAGTAGTAACAATAATAATAATACTAATAATAAATGAAAATTGTATATTTATAAGAAATTGTACGAACTTATTAAACGACTAGATATGGCGGAGAGTATACAAATATTTTTCCATTTTATAAGAAAAAATATGTTTGTACTTTTGAATATATGTATAACGACGATATCGTCTAAATAAATTTTTTTTAAAGCAATTTGTTTATTCGCAATAAATTGTCAAAGTTATTTAAGAAGTTGCGTCTACCTCGAAGCTCTGAAAAAAGAAATTCAGGAATTTTTTAAAATGAAACTTCACGCAGAAATTAAACCGAACTTTGTCCTGTCGCAAGATATAAGTACATAAATATTTGCTAGTTAACTTTCTCAAGTTTTCGTTAAAATAAATATTAACAATTAACAGAGATATCGCTGCCAGAAGCAAGCCATTGAGCGGAAGATTCATCTACATTCTACATAAAAGAACAATGTCTTCAACAATCTCAATCTAAATTCTAGAAAATTTAATTAATAAGAATGCTTCCAAGAAAAGAGATATTTCATTTAATTTCCGCGTCTTCTTCTAAAAAATTCCTGAATTTGCATTTTTATGCGAGGTCTCTAAATAAGTCCTCAAAAAGAATAATTTTTGTATACAGAAATGTGTTCGCATAGTACACTAAATACTAAATTTAAAAACTACTAAAATAACAAACTGCTCAGTTTTTTTAAATAAAACTGAAATATTTCCGTTTCTTTTTTTTATACTCCAAACTATATTTAAAAAATTGATAGTAGACAATGTTCCCTTCATTTTTGGAGTTATTCCTTAAATTTCCAGTTTCTAGGTTACGCAACTTTTGGATCGCTTTGTACGAGAAACTTTTTCCTGCTTCTTTTCTGCACTCGCGACATCGTTTCGCGGATTAACGGGAGATGAAAGCCCCCAGACCTGCACTTAATGCAGCAATTTCGGTGCATAGACTGCGACCACTCCACACTACCTTTTTCCCCGACGCAACGCGCGCATCGCGACGCGTCGCATTTTCTTTAACAATCGCTCAGAATATCATTAAAATTTTCCATGGCATTGTTTTTGCAACAAAGCAGCGCGAAATTTCTTGCTCGCTTGCGCAAATCTTTCTCACGATTGACGTTTGAAGATTGAGCAAACAGGCTCGCAAGTTCAACTTCAGAAATCTGCATAATCTCGTTGAATTAATAAACTTGTGTACGAACAAAACCGTCGTTACCGTTTCTCTCGAATCCCCGAGGTTCCCGCTTCGAGTAATCGATACGCTAAAACGGCCCCGACATTCGACGCGAGAGAAGTGGGAGCGCGAAAATAACTCAATCTACTAAGTCGTCTTTCGTTGCGAGGCACCAATTGCATTCCCGGCTACAATACACAGGGATCTGAATGAAATCTCCGAGATGCTCGCTCTTGTTTACAAGCCTCGATCTTTCACGGGTCGCCGCGCCGCTGCGCTGCAGCGCTGCGTTCTTGGCTGTCGCGAGACGAAGAATCGCGTTAAGCCGCGTTCACACGCTTGCGAAACGACGCGAAATATAACGTAAAGTTTATGATACTATTTTCGTTTGTTTCGTTGAAATTGGAAAATTAAATGTGATTGTGAATAGTTTTAACAAATTAAAGGCATTGCTATGAATCCATGTTATTGTGTTGCAATGAATGTTGCGTTGCATGTTACATTATGCTCGCCTGAACGTAGCCTTAGTGTGCCACGATTTTTATAATGACAGCATTTTTCTCGTACAACATTTATAATTATTGCAACGTGTGAGAACAAAAAGATTATGATAAAATTTTTGTTACATTACGTGTTGCGTTACATTCCTCTGAATGTCTTAAGGCGCGTTTACGCGTCTGCAATGTAACGCACAACGCAACACGAACCTCATAATGATTTTTCTCGCAGACAAATTTATGATTGTCGCCAAGTGGAAGAACAAAAATCGTAAAATGAGGATTCCATGTTGCGTTACATGTTGCATTACACGATTTTTAATACGGTCTTAAGTCTCGTTCAGACGTGCACAATGCGACACAAATTTCATAATCATGTCTTTCCTTTCTCAAAACGATTCATAGTTGTCCCAACTTTAAAAATCAAAGAATTGAAGCGTTGAATAGAAAAAGGGTATACAAGCTACAACGCTATTTAAAGCGAATCGATTTCAGAATTTTCATTACGGTATTATTTAATGACAAATAATATAATTACATTCAATTTTTATTCGTGAATCTAATTCTATTGGTTTTTTTCCCCAAATAATATCGCAATGGAAACTTTGGAAATGACTTCTTTGACACGGCATTTTATGGGCCTTTTTTCCATCGAATACCTCAATTACAATAAAAATTCAGCATTGCGTTGTAAGTTATACTCGTCTGAACGCAACTTTAGGGGCGTTTCGACTCGCTCGACGCAGGATTGTAATGGGTCTACCCACGTTGTTTCCCAATGTATCGTAACAGGGAAAACTATGGGGACCCAACGAGGACGTCTACTTTTTTTGATCCGTTTGTTCCCTTCACAAAATTCCATTTGTCCGAAGCCTACAATCGACATGCCGTCAAATTATTGCAATTATCATCGCGCATAGCTTGCTCGTATTAATAACCTGTTCCGGTCTCGTGCGTCGCGTTGCATAAAATAAACGTTAGACCTCGTTCGCGTAGTGCGACGTTATCGCGACAATGGCGCGCACAGTCGGGAGCAATTTGTAATAAATTTCAGGTTAGAACTTTAATAGGTTTCTACCGAAGCAGTCGGGGCGATAAATTTTTGACTACGTTGTTATTATAAACGGCTGAAAAATCCGTTTCCTTGGAAACGCAAGATACACTAAAACTGAATGACTACATATATTTAATTTAATTTACGGAAATAAACGGAAAAACTTTTTTACAATAAGTTTATAAATACAATGAGTTACTGATTATGGACGGAATTTCCTAATTTATTTTGTACGTACGCGTGATAGACGTGGTAGAATATGTAATTTCCCGCGGAAAGTGACCAACGGTGTAAAAGGATTTCAATAAGAACTATACTCCGAGCCAATTCAACAGGCCGTTCAAGGCCACCATTTTCTGTCAGTTTTTTTCGGAAGGTAATGACACTACGAAGGTTTTGGAACCCTTGTGAAGTATTATGTGTCCAGAAGTCTTCATATTCACAGAAAATACCGTCGTGGAGGTTTCGCTATTAGAAAACTACAAAAGAAAACTCTGACCTTAAACGTTCTGTTGAATCGAAGTATAGTGGATAGAGCTCTTATTATCCGGATGTATCCGGGTATCCGAGTACTCGAAATACTCAGAATAACCCAAACTCGGATTTGAAAACCAGTTATGAATAATGATCTTGCTACTCGAGTACCCGAGTACCCAAAATACTTGTCATAACTCGAACTCGATCTTTAAAACTGGCTGTGAGTAAAGTACTCAAATTCGGATACCCATAGATCCGAGTAACAGTAAGAGCCCTAATAGTGGACTGTATTGACAAACGTGCTTGTTTATTAAAAACCTGTGTCCTTCAACCAAAGCGGACTCAAAGGACAGCCTTGTTGAGTCAATGAGCGGAAAGCCAAATCTGCCTGAAGGGCGGGCTTCTTACAATCTAAGGGGAGAATCCCATGGCCTGTGTTATGGCATGCTAGGGTCGTGATACGCCTAAAAAATGACAACGCAACGGCACTCCGCGAGGCACGGGAAGTCGATGCAGACGGCCTGCCTGGTCGCCGTTGGCACGGTACGCGACTGCCCGTGCCTCGCGGAGTGCCGTTGCGTTGTCATTTCTTCGGCATATCACGACCCTGGCATGCCATACCACAGGCCATGGGATTCCTCCTTTAAGAACTCCTCGTTGGAGTCGATCCCCACTTCTGCGCAAGGCCCACATGCCGAACCCCGAACCCTTGTTGGGAGAATAAGGTGCTAGCGTGAGCCGTAGGTGGACGACAGACCGGCAACGCCGAGCGGCGGAAAATCTAGCGGGCAGCGGACGCAAAGTCGCAAGTCGCGAGTCGCAAGGCGAACGATGGTCTCTGTCCAAGTCTACTACCCTTAAAAAGGTTATGTTATCACACGACCTTTTGAACTGTCGAAAGTCGAAATCGTGCGCAGGAGGGTAGTTTTCTACTCAAACGCACATTTGGGCTGCAAATGTGCAAAAAGGAGAATTTTCGGCGATGCGAAACCAGCTTCGCCAGAACACATTTATTCTATTGATCGTGTTGTAGTGATTGATATATTATTAAATATATTTTTAAGAGAAACTTAGAAAAATCGAACCCCGGCAGATATTAAAAGATTGTAATGAAAAATTCTACAGAATTACCTCAGTAGGAAAAGTATGAAAATATACGATAAAAAAAAATAGAATTATCGTAAATTCTTTGCTCCAAATCTCCCGACTTTTCTTATCTGCTCGCATCGCTGCTATGCGAAGTATAATACATTTTTCCATACAGGTTTTGGAAAGAGTTCTGTACAGAATGCACTTAACGCCAGGGTTAATTTCATTAAGTGGAGCTTTAATCTTCCCGGGACCGACGGCTATAGCTCGTAACGAATTCAGTAAGTAAAATCACGAATTCTGGAGGTAGAAATGTAAAAATTGCTACGAGGGCCACTTTTCGCGACGATACCATCTAACAAGGGAAGGGTCAGACATTCAGGTCCACCGATTCGAACGACACTTGATGAGCATGTAGTCTTTGATGTATATAATAAACTGTGTTTGTCACTCGATGCGCTTCTCAAGCGTTTTCGAGAAATAAATAATTGAATTTCGACACGCAGTCATTAGTTCGATACCCAGTGGGTGTAATTTTTTTCTTTTTCTTTTTTTGACATTCATTATTTTTAAATAGCAATTAAGTGTCACTACTTTTTTTTAATTCCATTATATTCAAATTCCATTATTTATAAATACATATAAATACATAAATACAAATTGTATTACTATACATATAGTAAATGTAACAATAATTGGAAATACAATTTCATATATCTATTTATAAATATAAATATAATATGTCGAATGTCTGGCCCTCCCCTTGTAAGTTTAAACTGGAAAACGTATATCAATCGTCTTAACCCTAAAACGTCAACTTTTGCATTTTTCGGCATCAGTAACATCGTGGAGTCGCGGGCGACCCAAAGTAAAACCTTAATATTTTAAATATTGTTCAATATTTTTGAAAAATTCTTTTTCTGTTTTTCTTCAGACTTCTTCAGAAATGATAACACGACGGTATTATTTCTGTTAAAAGAAAGAAAATAAAAATGTTTGTCTTTACCAAAATGTTTATTTTTACGTCTGTAGACACGATTAAAATTTTGTGAGGTCGCCGGCAACCCCAGGGGGTGTCGTTCTAGGATTAATAACATTTTTTCAGTATCCTACAGAGGTTCGCAATATCCTTTACACCAAACAGGAAATATGGAATCGTATCTAAAACCAATTGTCGGTGGAACGATTTTTCCTCGCCGCATATACGAAAAAATCGGAAGCTCGCACACATCTCGCGGCACTTTTTCAAAGGCGCGATTAATCGTATCGCTCCTCGGGCGAGCGACTTGTTTTGATGTTTATTGCTGTCGATGCGCCGTCGCTCGTGATCGCTTCTGAGTTCTGATTGGTAGTCGATACATGGTGAAGATTCGATGCGACGCAATGCCGACGGTGATTCTTTCACAATCGAGCGTGCATCGTATCTTCCGGGGTGCTATTAATTATAAATAGAACTTTCTGTGCTGCGCCGATTTCTTTATCAACGCCTGTTACTCAATATTCCAGATCCGTTTAGCTGATACAGCACGTTGAAATCAATCTGCCATTAATAGCATTACATAAACAGTACTAAATTTCAAATACAAAATATTGAAAATAGTAATTAAAATATTTTCATTTAAATAAGATAATATTTCAAACTGTATTTTAATTCTCAGTTTTATGTAGAAGAATATTTGATAACATTTATTATATATGGATTGGAATTATTAAAATAATTATTAAAAACAAGAATTACAAAATTAAGGCTTAAAAGCCTGAAACTTGAAATTTTTTAACTGGGAACTTTAAAAAGTCAAACAAGGTGACAAGTAGATACAGAATACTTGAAAGCTTGAAATTTGGAAATTTGAAACGTCGAAACTTGAAACTTGAAACCTGAGCTTGATGATTAGAAGTTTTAATCTTTGAAGCTTGAAATTCTGAATTTCTGAATATCCGAAAACTTGCAAATTTCAAGCTTCAAATTCAATTTGTAAAGTATGAAATTCTAAAAATTTGAAAACTTGCAAATTTAAAGCTTGAAAATTTCAAACTATTTCAAGTTGCCGCTAAATAATATATACATGTAAAATACATACAGTGTTTGCATTGATACGAAAATAAATACAGTAATTGAAATACATATATGCATGTGTGAACTCAAATATGTTAAAAAATATTTTCATTAATGCAAAAGTATATAATTATTTAACAATAATCAATTTAACATGGTCTAGGAAAATACTCTCTGAAAATATTTCTATTTTGTATTTCAAATACTAGTTTAACCAACTCTGCTTTATTGTTTCCTACGCAATCAAAACGAAAGATTCGCAGGTGGTTCACTCTTTTCTCAAACAACGTGGAAAGATATTTCCATCCCTCGAATTTTAAGCACGGCGTGCAAATTTAGACACCATTCTAGTTTAATTCATTATTCGCGTCTTCTCTATTCACAGAGTAGGATCTATTATTATATCTTTCAACGAATTCGAAAGAAGACTTCCTCGAATTATCCGATTCTCATAATCAGTAAGTCGAAGAAACCGAAATCATTAATCCACGGAATCCCATCAGTAAGAAAAAAAAACTTTCATCGGATGAATCGACATATTTCTCGATTCGCCGCGCGGTAGGAGATGAACGGAGAAAAAAAAGGGGATGAAAGTACGAAGAACTTAGCGCGGATAACTCTCTCGCAATCCTCCGTTTTAACTTTTCGACCTCTTTTCGCGCCGCCTTCATAAATCTCGGCGGACGGCCGCTTTCGACGTCAACTATTGGCTCCACTTCCAAGATCTCACCCTGTAGAATCGGCGACTTCGCCGCGACCTCGTCTATCGAGGGAAAAATTAACTTCGTATCGCGATTGACCCGTTACCGAATGCAAAGCCTCCGGATTCGTTGAGGCTGATCTCCGGTTCATTAACGCGGACGCGTGTATCGCCATTCATAGATTTCGCAAAAACATGGCTGATAAATATTATTGTACAGTCATAGACTACTGCGAATAAATCTGTAGTTGCAAAGCAAACTTATTTCAATTTTTTTATGTTGTTAGTTTTAATGGAAAACATTCTTCTAATGCATTTTTTTCTCTGACGAAAATATGAATTTTACTTTTTGGATCTTAGTTAAGGCTAAACTAAATTTTTTTGAAAATGTGACATGTGTCTTCTTTCCCTACAACCTACAACCACAGGTATATGTGATTATAACTCGTGACGACGCATGTCACATGTTTTTACCTTTGGCATATTTCAAATTCTCATTGCAGATACTCTACTACATACAGTGACTCGCAGATTTGTTCACATGCATTCCAAAAGTTAATTGACATAATAGAAAGTTAATTCAGTTTTATTAAGGGAAAAAGATTCGTTTAAAAATAAACTTCAGTAACATTAAAAATAAGCGAAAATCTTTGGAAATTGAAAGACTGAATCTTTATGCAATAGTAAAACCTCACGCGTAATTACACAAAAATTGATTTGGTGCTTTTTTAAGTGATTTAACTTCTAATTTAATATGTATACTTATGGGAAAACGCACTGTTGCAAAATATAACTACAAAATTAAGGGTGAAGTTGTTAAGAGCTGCTTTTCAAGCATATTTCAACAAGTTAATGACAAAAAGGATATTGATAATATCCTCTATTCAATATGGATTCCAGAAGCAAATACACACCACAACCTCCCAAAAGCTCTCTCCAAAATCTGCGCTAATTTCCCCGAATAAATCGGCCTATCGAGACTAAACCCATCGCGAATTCATCGCCACCCGGTACAGTATTGCATCCCGGCGCGCGATCGCAACGACTCTATCGAAGACACAATTAAATTACCGGTATTGCGCGGGTATTAACAGGTTCGGTAAACAAATCGAGATGATTAATTCCCGAGCCACGGTTCTCGGCGAAGCACGGCCAAAGGGGCTCCTATATTTATCATCCGCGTCGAATATAGTTTCGCGTTGCGCCGCGTCGGAAATGCGTCGCCGTTTGTGTACATGCATGCAACGGCGTATCAACATCGCCGGATAAACATCGCGCACGTCGCGCAAGTATTCCACTCGTCGACTGAATAGTTGATTCTAATAAACGTGGGCCGCGCGCGAAACCGACGCGACGCACGGCCAGAAGAAAACGCGCCGATTGCGAAACGTGTTTTCGCGCGGCGACGATTGGCCGAATTTCGTTCCGAAAATGTTTCAGTTTCCCGGCGAACCAGATTGCGGACCGGGGGTCAAAAAGAGTTTGCAGCGAGTAGAACGATTGAGTTTCTGATCGATTTCGAAGCCCGCGCGGAAATTTTATTCGTCCGATCGCCGAGGGAGAATCGGTGATTCTTTGAAGGGAAAATTTCGATCGCATGGTTTAGGCCGCGGTTACAGTGGACGCGATTTCGCGCGAGAAGGAACAACATCCAGCGACAAAACGTGTAGTCACACGCAAAACAAAATTGGGATCTGACATGGGGGCGGAGATTATAGATTACATCATCAATATGGCGTCAAGAAGCCACCACTTTGCATTACGTATATGAGTTACACTAGGTTTTTTTTTAGAAAAATGTTAATTTCTATGGAAAATATTTGTGATTGGACTGGTGCAAACCCAGTTCAAAGAAGGTTTATCGAAGTAGAGCGGGTTTTGCGAGTAGGATATACAGGGTGTAACAAAAATGTTGCAGTTCCTTGAAAGGGGTAATTCCTGAAGTGATTTTGAACAACTTTTTCCTTAGCGAAAATGTTAAGTAGGGCTTTGTTAACGAGTTATTAATGAAAAACACTGACCAATAGAAGCGTGAATACTGTGGATGAATTTCAACGCGGGCTCCAGCTGTGAGTAGTATTGGTCCGTCATCGTCCGCGTCATCATTAATCCACTGTACTCGCTCCCCGATTGGGCGGTGTTTTTCGTTAATAACTCGTTAACAAAGCCTCACATAACATTTTCGCTAAGGAAAAAGTTGTTTAAAATCACCCCAGGAATCACCTCTTTCAAGGAACTGCAACATTTTTGTTACACCCTGTATGATGAAATGCGGGAAAAATACTGTGTCAAAGCTTGGTGTCGTAATCGCTTTGTGCTTGCAAACGTCAAGCTTGAAAGACAAACCACATGAAATAAAATAACACACAAATCGCATAAAGATGACATGAAAATTCATTCCAAATAAGTATAAATATATTTCATTTGTATATTTATACTGTAAGAAGTTAACCTAGCTTTTTTATGGATATTAACTTATTTGGTAAAATGTAGGCATCCTACTTAAAATGCATTGAACGCACCTTTATTTTTGGAATAACTTCGTTTATTTTTAAAGCTATTTTTCATACTTTGAGTACATGTATTTTCAAAATAATATCAAGTAAATTTTCTTTGTACACAAAACATTCACTCTTTCGGAAATTTATGAAAGCGAACTGTTAAGTCTCTGCTCGCTTTCATGTTACAACCCTTCACAGAACAACTATTAGAGTTTTTACGACGTGGAGACAATGTCATAATATCCATTTTGCACTATTTATATTATATAACAATAACTCAACCTCGCAAGCTCCAAAAACAAACTATGCAAAGCGGTGGCTTCCGCAACTTACACTTTTCGCCACAAGATGTCGTATCTACCAATGTCAGATCCCAATGCATGCACACTAGGGGTGTGCGGGTACCCGAAATTACGGGATCGGGTCGGGTCGGGAATTTTTTTCGGGTTCGGGTCGGGATCCCGAAAGTTTGTCGACACATAAATATATTCGGGTACCCGTCATTTCGGGACCCGATTTTAATTCGGGACCCGATTTTCAATTCGGGACCAGATTTTCGATACACGCCGTATTACATAATTTTCTCCTCAGTTACAAATTCTTTCATCTGATTTCATAGAAAAATTACATTTTAACAGTTTAAGTAGAAAACCAGAATGAAAAGTTATGTACTGAATTAAGTACCAAGTCCCGATTTAAAAATCGTGTCCCGAATCGAAAGTCGGTTCCCGAATTGAAAATCGGGTCCCGAATTGAAATCGGGTCCCGAAATGATGGGTACCCGAATATATTTATGTGTCGACAAACTTTCGGGATCCCGACCCGACCCGTCCCGAGCGTTACCCGACCCGACCCGAGGCTCGGGTACCCGTATTTTCGGGTACCCGCACACCCCTAATGCACACGCATGCATATAGCGATTTCCCGCGAACCGAACATCGCATTCATTATAACCGTAGCCTCATGCGATTTCGCGGTCGCCGTTACGGCGCGCTGAGAAAATTGTTGCGGCGATAGCGACGTTAACGAGAGACTCGAAAGATTGTGATTGCAACCCTCCATCCTTCTGTCGATCCTGAATCGCGGCACAATCCCCACTTTCGGGGTTAATGCGGGGACGGCTGTGGGGGTAATTTAATGGGGGTGGAGAGGGAACATCCCTTAAGTGAACTCGAGCGAACGGTTGCTTTTGCTCCGGCTGTAATTCAGTTCCTTTTATTGAGGGGGCTGGTAAATTAAGTCTGTTGAATTTAAATACTGCTCGGGATGCATTTTTATCCTTCTGGAGATTTTCTTGGGGATCGTGAATCTTCGGAATAATTTTGGCAGACTTATAACCCTTGAACTTTGTATTAACTTTACTACTGAAGAATTATTACGTCACTATGGATGCATGTCACGTTGCATGATGCATTACACCTTGCATTACATTCGTCTGAACGTACTCCGAGAGCGAAACGATTTTCGTAATGACAGCATTTTTCTCGAGAAACATTCATAACTCTTGGAGGGAACTTTGATTCCTTCCATCTTTAAGGTTCGGTAGTTTAAGGTTTAGAGTTTAAGGGATCAGTACGGGTTTATTTTTTCAAAAATTCGATTTTCTGAAAACATCGGAAAGATTGCAAGAAAATGATGCTTATGAAGAAGCTGAAGGGATAATGTATGGAGCAGGCATCACTGATTGAGGGTACGACGCTTTTTTTTACGATTTTACGATAAAAACTTTAAACGCGTTTTTTTCAAAACAACGTTTTTCGATCTCGTCGACACGATTTACGAAAAACTGCAAAAAATTGCACCGATTGTGCTCAAATTTTCAGGGATTATTCTGAACTCGCATAGTTTCAGTCCGAAGTAGAATTATAAATATCCATTTATATTCAACCATATTTTTAAACAATTTAAGTTGTAAAAAGAAGGTCGAAAAATTCAAAAGTCCACCATTTTGTTATTTTTCATCGGGAGTGAAAAATTTTACTTCCAACCATAGCGACAACTCTATTTTTTAAAGAAACTACTCGATTTTTTGTTATTAAATGCTCCAAAGTCCAGATATGTCGGCCAGGAACAGGCAGGGCTCACTTCAAGCGGTCAGATCATCAAGATATATCAATAAAAAAATGAAATAAGAAATTTTGTCTATTATTTTAAAACCTCTATTTTTATGTATGAAAAGATGGAAATGTAAAAATAAATTTTAGTGTGAAAAAAAATTCTTTAAAATATGTACAATAAACCCGTACTAATCCCTTAAGATTTTTGTAAAGAGAGATCGATGGAACTTTGATTCCATCTATCTCTCTCTCTGGGTCTCCACGTGGTGAGACCTGGACAATCGATAATTATCGAGCTAACTGATAACTAGGCCACGGATTTTATGCATTTATGACAATTTTCACTGTGCAAAAATTCAACAAATCATTGAATCGATGGTCTTGAATTTGATTAAAATCTCGTTTTCGAAGGAAAATTTTATTTCATAGACTTTTTCATCGATAGTAATATAAATTCTGCTTTCTAGACTTGAGTTAAGGCAGAAACTCAATTTTCTTGAAAATGCGACTTACGTCGTTTCTCTTTGCATCCACAAATATTATACATTTTTGAAGTTTTTACACAGACTTCGAACATTTGTTAAGTTTCATTTGTTAAATAAGTGATGATGAATAAACTGCAGAAGTTTATGCAAATACACATTTTCAAAACAGTAAAAAAAGATAATGTAAAAAGGTTTTGTACTTTCTAAATATTATAACATGTGTTTTGTTTTCTATATTTCATGTATTTTTGCATCTATGAACATCGTTATACATTTTAGCACATTCAAAATTGCTATAAATGTATAAACTTCCGCAGTATAATGATGAATCAACAACCCTAAATGAGCTATGCAATTTACACTCGCAAATTTCTGTTTCCGGCAAATATTTTCAAATTTTCCACCGCGAGAGTAAAAATTCCGTGCAATACCCGGATATAACACCGAAGAAACGAGCCCCTGTATTTTAAAACATTCAATTTCCCTTACAAATTAAATTTAAAGTTTTTCAAACTTTTTCGAACTTTACGCCAAGTCGCCGAAGGCAATTCATCCTCGCCACTACGCTCAAAGTCTCCCTCTTTTAAGAAAAATTTCTATCGGCCGAAAAAATTACACATTCACGTGCTCCAACTATATTAGGTACTAAAAAAGCTAAACCGAAAACTCGACCGTAACGAAGATCGAGGCTAATTGACTAACTCTGATTTCTAGTATACTAAAAACATACAAAATTTCAGATTAATTAACTTTGCAGTTTTGTTTATTTAAAAAATATCAAAATATAGATAATTTTCAACCAAGAAAAAAGAAATTCCTTCCTTAATGAAAAACTATTTTGAAAAGTAATAGATTAAAATATATCTTTAAGAATAAAGATACAAAAAATCATGAAAGATCATATTGTATTAACTAACCGACATAAAGAAAACACTTTCTCTTTCGATGCTCAAACGATTATTGCCAAACATGCTTATTTTCAAGAAATATCTGTGGTTTTAAACCAAAACGTCGCATGTCACATATTTTAAATTTCTGAGATATTCACATTTCAATTTCTGTTTACTAATACTGTATCATGATTTCAATTTTGTTAAATCCTTCTTGTTAAAGAAATACTTTCGTTTGAAACACTTGCTCTCTAATAATAATATAAATTCTGTTTTCTAAGCTTGAGTCAAGGCATAAACTCAATTTTTTCGAAAATGTGACTAGCGTCGTTTTTCCTTGTAGCTTTAAAAAATTCAGTTAGAACAAATAATTGTCTATTTTCCTTTTAGATCGCTGAAATATCACACTGTGCCTCGGTTAACAACACAAACTCATTTTCATTACTCCGATTTTTCGCTGAATAAAGGATCGTGATCGGCAGAAACATCGCGCCAAAGCTATTATGTAATTTTTCCCAGGGAAATAAAGTAAAAACAGGTTTTGTTTAATCCTCGATTACCTTTTTTCTTTAAAAGCTTAATATTGATTGACCCGCCCTCCTCACCACGACTCCCACGCTCTCATTTCCATCGAATAACGGTTTTTCATTCTGCGGAACGGGGAAATAACCGCGATACAACGCGCTCGTATTTCACCAGATCTTTGCGCGCGAGAAAACTCCGTGCATCATCGACGGGAATCGCGTCCCTTATCGCACCACGCAGTACAAACTTGTATAAATCCGTCTGATCGCTCACCTTTGTTGCACGCCTCGATGGACTCGTCCGAATTGTCTTGACAGTCGTTGGCCGAGTCGCAGACCCACGAGATCGGTATACATTTACCATTCGCACATTGAAATTGCCTTAAAGTACAAGTCTTGCCTGAAACGAATCCAAAAAGAAAACGAAATGAAATCCCATACGAATTTCCAATCGGCGACGAAACGAAAAGTAAAAAATTAATGTGCAAAAGATAAGAGAGAAACCGAAAAAAAAAAAAGAAAAAATACGGCCCGAAGAGGTTAGAAATGTACCATATCGCGACTCCGTCAATACATACAAAACTTTTCGGGTCTCTGACTCTATGCTACTCACGATTCACGATCCGCACATGCCGCACGAATCTTTATTTTCGCCTGTGTTCGTTTACGTTTGTTCGTCCGCGTCGATTTGTTTTCATTTCGCGACGCGCCAATCTGTTCGGTCACCTTTTTCGAAAAATTAACGCGCCCCTCGCGGCTCTCGTCGAACATAATTCGCGGCGAACCAACAATCTCGCTGCAGAAAGAAAAAAAAAAAAAAAGTATGGCGGACGGTGACCGATAATTGACCCCCGAGTCTTTTCAATTGGGTTTCCATCAACTACGCCCGATGCGAATTATTCCTGAAGAAATATCGGTTCGCTGCACACGAAATCTCATTTATTTTTCAATAAAAGTTTCAACGACCGCTCGGAGCCTTTCCAACTTGTAAATTAATGCGATTAATCCCACGTATTACCGCGGTAATTCGATTATACCAAGAACGATTGCTGAACACGATCTTCGATTCGAATAAACTTTACTTCATACTTTCAACATGGTGGCGTTTTGGAATTTTTAAATGGCGCGAAATTTTAAATTTAATTATCTACACATCGGTAACGGATTATTATATTTATAAATTTCAAGCAGCATTTAACATTAAATAGATAGGTATATTAAATACGAAAAAAGGCAATCTGCTCTACATTTAAAAAATTGCATTTCAACGAACTTTCTAGAAATGTTAACCGTGTTTTTAATTCACGTTGTTTCCACAAATCATCCTTAAAACGACACCGCGAGGTTAATATCCGTCGCGATCATTGTTTAATTAATGACCGACATTCGGCTTGATTAATAAAACGTTAATTGCATCACGCTGCGTAACGCGGTACGCAGGGGGCGAAAAATTGGATGCGCGACGACAATAAATTATAACGATGATGTTTATTACCTAGGTTGGGGTAAAGCTCTATCGGATTCTTCAATAATAGTCGGAGATAACAATCGCCCAATGCTATTAGCGGAATTCGAACGCGACTCCCAATTGTCGAACAAAAGTAACTCGCTGATGGTAAATCGTTCTGCTCGTTCGCTTTCGATAAATTTCAAACGTCTCCTTTTACCAGTAGAATTCACCGATTCGCTTCGACCGCCAACAGCGCCATCTGTATAAGAAATCTAATTACGTGCACAACTGCATGGTGTATACACGCATCTCGTTAGCCACGATGAATATCGGGAAAAGTTTTAGAAATGTGAAAAATATTTATCGCGAACACGGAGACATCGCAAAGTGCCCTTTTAAAACTTTCGTTATAAATGATAGTTAATAGCGTTTTAGTGTTCGTTAGAGGGAAACAATGCATCTCCGCAAATTACACGTGCATTTGTTGGTTACGTGGATAACAGATTCGGAGATCCGAGTGAAATGAAACGAGAGAATTAATCGGAGCATTGAAATTATACCAAGTTATCGAATTCCCAGCATAATATAGGTATGTACGCTTGTTGTCGAGTCACAAGGTAAGAACGTGGTCGAGTGCTTTTTCATGTCCACTTCAACGTAACAGAGACAAAAATAGTGATGCAGGATAAAAGGATCAATATTGACATCCCGATGCACACGTACTTACACAGTACACGCGATATTTTTTCGGAACACGTAGACCAAGAAAATGCGCCGCGTTTGTAATATCGTTTAGTGGAAATAAATAGCCGAGGGCTTCACCATTCCCACCTAATGACCTTATGATGATAATTGCCTCGTGTATTAGAAGATTTCGCGAAAATAACCGTCGTGCTCGAGGAACGATAAATCTCGTCGGGTAAAGGAAACGATGAAATGCACCTTTCGTTTGTCGCATCGAAAACGCATTTTTCGCTCGTTTCGAGCTAACAGCGTTTAAAAACGAGGACAATAAACCAGCGGGAAAAGTACCCAAAGAGTTCCACTGACAAGTACTCGAACCTACGAGAGACTGCGATAATTCGATGTATGCAAATTATCGAGATTCGATAGCGGCATGCATTATTCCGCATTTTCTATCTTCTGAAAAGATTCCGTCAATTCTGTATGTAGAATATTTCGAAAGAAATAGATACCTTTTCTTTAAGTATATCGATTGATAAGTTACATCGAAAAATTATCGAATAATGCTAACAGGGGGCGATGTGCAATTACCTGTGTAAAGTGCATACAGCATTCGTGCGAGTGCACTCGAGCAAATTAACGGCCAATCAACGTAGACATTTCGTAGCCTTCACTTACAATTCGATTTATTTGATAAGTTATTAAACTAATTAACGCCACACGTATATATACACACTTTTTAACTAAAAATCTGTGTTATGAAAATAAATTATTTATTTGGATGCTACGAATATTACCCTCGTAAATATTTGAGTCCAATAATAACGCGTAGGGAAAACTTTTGATAACGGATTACGACTATTATAGACTGCGAGTTTTTACGCATTTATGATAATTCTAAATACGTAAAAATCTGCGAGGTTTTTGACAGATGTTATAATACGTAAAATATCAAAAATATAATATAAGTTACAACATTTAGAAAATAAAAAACATTGTTGTTCAAATTTCAAAACTTTATTTGCGTTTGTAAAATTTTGATTTTACAGAAAAGTCCATAGTCTAATTATGAATAACCATAACTTGAGTCTTGAGTTTTTAATGCTACATCAGTTTTATTAAAAATTCGAAATTCTAAAATTGTATGCTGAAAGTTTAACAACTATAACCTGGAAGTTATTTTAAAGAACATCAATGAACACTAAGGAAAAGTGTTAATGCTTATATAATAAAACGCGTGTAGTCGATATTTTTAATTAGGTATTCCTAAATTTTCACGTATACTAAATTTTTAAAAATTCGTGAACAACAACTGTGAACTCATAGAATTGTTAATGCTATTAAACACAAACAAAAATTTTGTAACGATTATATGCGTTCCTAATAAAGAAAATAAATAATAATAGTTATTCAATATTCATAACAAATTCGTATTCCTTATTTCCATATTTGCAAATCTGTATTTATATTAGTTTGTAAAATTCATGTAACACTATGCTGAATAAGCTAAAATACGCAGGCGAAATAAATAATCCTCCTACATTGTTTATTTCGAAAACAAAGCCCCTATATTTCATTTAAAGTTGTAATTCTTTGTAAATACTAGAAAAATTTAGAATCATGCAATCGACTCGAATACAGTGAATCACAAAAATATTCGGACATTGATATAACTGTAATTTTTATGCTGGATATCTGGAACAAATATAAATAATGCAACAAATATTTTTTGCTGTACAATAAACTGCAGTATAAAGATGTCGGAAAGTAAAAAATTTAATGCCTGGTATAGTACCGATGTTTGTATATTGAATGAAATATCGAAAGAAAGTTTTTTTTTATTTTTGGTACATAATAAATTAACAAATTGTTTATTTTTCGTATTTATGTGTTGTATTGCAATATTATATGTTATAGATTTCTACAATATTGCATGTAGGTACTTAAAACATGAAAAATCTTCTGATTTATTCTAAAATATGCCAAAGGAAAATGCATTTTAAATTGTGAGAATATTTCGACAAATTACGAGTTTCTGTGAACTAAAATCACAAATTCTTGACAGAGTTATAAGTTATAATTGTACAGCGGATTTTATGCGTTTATGACAATTTTAACTATGCAAAAATTCAATAAATTATTGACTAATCTCAAAATATGTAAAGTATTAAAAATATAATACGAGTTATAATATTTAGAAAATAAAAAATACAGCGTGGGTAAAAGTGGTAAAATACAGCGTCGATTATTGTCGAAAAATAATATTTATATTTCATATTAGGCATCGTAAACCATATTGTAAAACATTAAAAATATTGAACAAATCACTAAACTTTTATAAAAAGTTCTTAAGTTAGTTCTCTTAACTGAAATTCATAAAATATTTGAATTATTTTGCAACACATTTTCTTTCTTTCTACAATCTCTTTTAATATTTAAACAACAGTATGTGTAATGATGAGAAATATGTTATTTTCCGACATCTACACTATGTTTCAATAGAACGCAAAAAATTTGTTGCTGCTTCGTTCATATTTCAAATAGCCAAATCTGCTCGAGCAGATTTTTACAGAATCTGCCATTAGAGCATTTGTTGTTAGATTGACAGCAGATTTGATGCAGGATCTGTAATGCACAAGACTGTTGGCAGATTGGCAACAGAAACTGAGCAGGTCCTGCTGATATAACCTGTTGGCGGATCTGTTGCCGGTCTAACGGCAGATTGTCAACAGAATTCGAGCAGATACTGCTGACAGACCTGATGGCAGAATCTGCTGACATAGGACTATGGAATTACAGGTAGGTTCCGTTACATCTGCTACTGATTTGCACGCTAATGGTTTATACTTTTATAAGGTATTTCAGACACAAAAGATAAAAGTTCAGTGTCTGAATACTTTTCAAACTCATTGTACATCGTGCCATTGTCGCGCTGGACAATGTTTATTTCCAAACATTTTTGTTTATTGTTAAAGTGTTCAGTTGTAAAGGTAGTATCGTACGTTTCCCTGCTACAATACAAAACCGAGAAGAAAAAGGCGGGTTTTTGTTTTCCCAGTACAAGCGCACGGCTGTGATTGTGACGGAAAAATCCAATGCGTCCTGAACGCTTCTATGCCCTCCCAAGGATTTCCAAGAATATCCTGAACAGTCGAACGAGAAAGCATAGTGTACCGAGATCTTCACGTGCTTCCATCTATCGCGGTCTTCCCCCATTTTCAGAGCAACGCGCCTCTGTCAGCATCCCCCTTCGCCGAGATCGTAGATATATCGAACTCCGGCACGATACTATTCATTTACGATTTACGATTGGTTCGCACCGTCCTCCTTTCCCGCGGTCCCACGTCAACCGATTTCCAGAAATCGCACGTCGAAAAGGAATGACGGCGATCGGATTATGTAAGAGACACCCGGCGCATGCCACTTCCTATACGCGTATTTCGTCAATCAACAACGAATTACGGACGCAACTTCCCCCGATGACAACTTTACCTCCCTCCCACGTCGCGTTTATTATTCGGATCGTGGCATGACATTCAAAACATGCAACTTACTCTCAATGGAAAAAGCATCAGCCGCCGCGAGGAAGCCGAATATAGCCAGCAAATGCATCAGCGTGAGAGCCAGCAGACGACAGCTTCGCCCCATAACAACCCTCTTTCGTCGCACACCCGTCTTCCTTCGGTTATCTTCCTCCACTACCACTGCTTCCACCACTACCCACTGACACTTCGAAGCGATTCCTCGGAGGGAGCCCCACGGTGCGATCGTTCTCCCCGGATTCACCGTCTTCCCACGGGTCCGGTGACTTTGACAACCGGCTCGCCGAGCGGGGGGGATGGTTGATCAACAACAACAACAACAACTATCCTCGCACACGACGTGCTGACCGATCGCCAGTGAAGTCTGGCAAGACCACGCGGTCCACGAGCCTCCGCTCCGCATCGGGCAGGCCACGGTGCACGGAATCCCCTCGATCGCGTGGGCGCAGCGCAAACACGGCTGACAATTGAGAGAGGTGGGCTGCGTGCTCGAGCACAAAATAAAAAGTGCACTCCACAAAGTGGTTGAGACTGGCAGGCCCGCCCCGTATGCGAACACCTCCGTGTCTCTCGGTCTCTCGCCGTATATCTCTCAGCTCCCTCTTTTCGGCGTCCGTCCTTCTCGACTCGCTACACCGACCCGTCAACGCTTCTCGCTCCGACTACAACGAATCGTTTCCTCCCTTTCTCTCTTTTTCTTTCCTTCTCCCGGGCGAGACGGTGGCGACCACCGATTCTGACGCACCGATATCGCGCCACCTGCGCGCGCAGGTGCTCTTCTCTCTCTCGCTCTCCCTCATCTACTAACCCTCCTTATTCTTCTTCTTATTCTTTTTCCTCTACTTGCCTCCACTTGCCTCTACTCCTTCCAAGTTACGCTACAAGCGTACCCGTTGCTGCTCGTTGCCTGTTTCTTTGATTGTGTATCGTGACCCAGCTTAACCTAACTAAACCTAACCCATATTCCGTCTCTGTCGCGTTCAGGTGAACCACGCCGGGTGATAACACCCGCGAAATTTCGCAGACTCGCTTGGATTCTACACCGATTTTCTATCATTTCCGGGTAAATCGAGGATATCTAATCGAATTTTTGATTAGTAATCGAAGAATCGTAACGTTTGCATCATAGGCGCTCCAAGTGATAACGGAAGAGATAAGCGCGAGCGATGGCAAATCGTGACGTTGCCACTGTTTGTCAACATGAAGTGTGAACGGGAGGAACAGTTGGAGTGAAGTCGCGTGAATGTTTACTATCTAGTTTACTTAAATCTTGCAATCGATTTTCTTTAGAAATTAAACTTTCAACAGGGGAAATTGTGTTCTATGCTTATTTTTCTCTATTTATTGATTCTGTCGCTTGATCTCCTATGAATAAATATCTTATATATTAACCCATTTGCACCGCACTGCTCAGAATACGAAAGTGTACTAAAGTAACTTTGAAAATCATAGAACATTGCGGAATGTTCCGTGATTGAATGACAAGTGACAGTCATTGTGTGCGAATTATTCCGGTTATGAATGCAAATGGGTTAATTAAATTCTTACATTCTTTCGACTATATAATATTAACAATCTTAGGTTATATATGACTGTACGAACATTTTTTTACGTAAAATATTCTGTATTTTATTATGATGCGATATTAAAAACTCAAACAATGGAACCTCGAAGTTTGCAAAGCTCGAAATTCGAACAAAAACGTGTTGAAAAGTTCAGTTTCTAAATTCGAACGAAAACTCAAAGTTCGAACGTTCGAACAAAGAGAATTTGGCTTTTTACTGTTTATCATTGTTTATTAATATAATCTTTGGAATTAGATATTTTGAAATAGTATTTTTCACTGTGTATTTCCTGAAATAACAATTAGAAAATAATCCGCGTTATTCATTTTTTTAATTTATTAGTTTGAAAATATTTAATTTTGAAGTCACCATGTACAAATCTCAACTTTTACTTTCAACAAACGCAAAAGAAATATGTTTATCTGAAATAGATTTTTTCTTTTAAAATGTTATGATGAGACTGCACATTTTTACAAGCATAAATAAAGAATTGCAACTTGAATAATGATACATCCTATTTTTTAAACATAACTTGAATTATATCTTTAATATTTTGTATGTTTCGGCATATGTTAACAGCCTCGTAAATATTATGCATACTTAGTATTGCCATAAATGTTTAAAATCTGCAGTCCACTTATAATGATATGCATCTAGAGCCTCCAAAAGGTTAAATGCCTTAATCAATCGTTTCAGATTGATAAGTCAAATTATGATTATAAGTCAAAAACCCAGAGAGCTTTAAAACCCCTTTAAGGATCTTCTGAAACATTCGCAGTTTCTTGAACTGAACTGAGTTTTCTCTGTCAAGAGTTAGTCATTTAATCTGCCAAAGCTCTGTATAAACATCGTAATAATTTAGTTATTCCAGCTACATAATTAACAATCTTAAAAGGTTGTATCTTACGACTAATTGTACAAACAGTTTTATTTCTATAAACTATTCCATACTTTATTATAATACAATATAAAAAACTATCATCAGTCAGAAGCTTCAATTATTCCTGTACAGAAGATACTGTAGACCACATCAACACACTCTGTCCATTAGTAGCTAAGAAACAGTTTGTCTGCGGATGAACACTCAACGACACTATAGGATGTTTCGTCGGTTTATATCCAGACAGTTTAGCAACCACTTTTTGGGAAACTAAATCCCATATCCATAACTTTCCATCAGCAGATCCAGAAAGAATACGAGTATCCTGAGTATCGACGCTCGATTCCAGACACAAATTATCTGCTACGTGACCAGTGAATTCACCTAACAGTTCTCCTGAATCTTTGTCCATTAATCTAATCACGGCGTCGGCGCAACTGACTACTATACATTGTCCATCCCTTGTGAAACTGCTGCAAGTCACTGCGTCTGTAATTATATGGAATTGTAATTGAAATCTTTGCATAAGATTTTTTGCAACGCTATTGAAATACTAACTCACCTCCCATATAATCTGCATACATTTCTCCGACACGGATGTCGTATCTACGTATTTTACCATCGAACGAAGATGACAGAATCTCGTGGTCTGATATTCTAACGCTGGAAATGGAATCTTTCGCTTCGCCTAAACATTGTACGGGATCTTGTGCTTTTGAACGAATATCCCAACACATGACTGAGTTGTCCCTCGATCCGGAAACAACCATGGAAGATTCTTCGTTGAACCTATTGTTTAAAAAAGTTAACTTTGTTTGTAGAAAGCTACTAGAGTATGCGAAATTTATTAAACAATATCAGAAACACACCTAACTGTATTAATAGGGCCTGCATGACCTCTTAAACGTCGAACTGGAGTTCCTGTTGACACGTCCCAAAGTATAACCGATTTGTCTAATCCACAAGATACGATTTGACTACTGTCGCAGGATGCACATGCATCCATTACTTCGTCGCCGTGCCCTCCGTATGTTTTTAAAGTAACACCTCTATGGGGATTCCATAATTTTAATTTTCTATCAGATCCACAGGTTAAACAATAAGCACCATCGACTGGAAAAATATTTTATGCAAACCATTGTTTGTCATCAAAAAGTAAACATTAAAAAAGGAAAAGTGTACGTTTATTTTTTACATACCACTGAATCGTACCGATCTTACAGCTCCTTGTTTACAATCTATTTCCCTTAGAAGTTTATATTCTATTTCCATCTTTGGCGCGATTTAAAAACTTTCATAACATAAATCCTTAGAAACAGGAATAACTGATACGATTTTCATTTATTTTCCTACGACAATCTTATAGTATTTTTATAACATTCTCGTTATCTGTGCGCATTTTTCTTCTACATATTATAGTATGTTGTTATATTGTTGTATTTTGTAATACTGTATAGGTTATGATTAACAGACTGACATGGACGTCTATGATTCGGTTGTGCGCACCATAAGTATTACTTATTTACGACGCGCACTGTTAGGTAAATCGCAATACTCATATTACGATTGTTACGATTACTACGTATTTTTTCAAACAATATTCAATATGTAAAGGTTACTTTGTGCGAACATAAAGATATGAAATTCGAATGTTAAAAGTTTCGCGGTTCTGTCAGCAACGCAATATTTTAGTCAGTTGTTCCGAGTTGTTCGATAATATCCAATGGGCAATTTGATTTACTAGTTTAACAGACGCAGCGGCTTCGACCGTTTTTATATTTTACCAGATTTATTATCGAACGCTAACGCTTACGAATATAAAATTCGGTTTAATTACAAATACTATTTCACGATACCTAGCTGACTGGAATTATGAATGAACGTAAACGGACTGCTTATATCGTGTTGACGTTTGAAGGCAATAACCGTCATTGATTTATCGTGAAATTTTTGCGTATTCCGAAGTGACAGTATTTATTTTTTGGTGCAGTGTGTATTCCAGTTACAATTATTTAATAACCAGTAAAGTCTACTATCGAATCTCAGTAAATAACTATTGGAATTCGTTCGTAAAACTGCTATTCATTCACGAGAAATAACCATAAAGTTTATTTGTTATATTCGAATACCGAAGATATAAATTTTGGTGAAGCAAAGGATGAGCGAAATAATAAAATCTACAATATAGAAAAGGAATTATGTAGATAAAATGGTTGCAAATACAGCAGCTGATATGACTGGATCCATATACCATGAAAGACAAGTAATTTTTCTAATGTTTTGTTGTTTATTTACGATTAGACAATATGTAATAAAATACTAACAATTCTCCTCGATTTTCGTAGGTAAAAGAACTTTGTGCGTTACATGCATTAAATAATTTATTCCAAAACAAAGGATTTAGTAAACAAGAATTAGATCAAATCTGCAACAGTTTAAGTCCAGATGTATGGATTAATCCTCATAAATCGCTGTTAGGGCTTGGCAATTATGATATCAATGTTATCATGGCAGCGTTGCAACGGAAGGGACGCGAAGCAGTTTGGTTTGACAAACGCAGGTATGCAAAATGAAATAATTACAAACAATACTATATTATTATAATTATAAATTTCAAAGTCTTTTATCCATGCATTTGTTAAATGTTTCAGGGATCTTGAGTGCTTATGTTTAGATAACATTGAAGGTTTTATATTAAATGTCCCGGCAGAATTTAAATTAGGATTCATACTCCTTCCTCTAAAGAAACGTCATTGGATCGCCCTGAAAAAAATTCATGGTGCCTTTTACAATCTGGATTCGAAGCTTGACTCCCCGCAACTAATAGGAAAGGTTAATGGATAATTTATTTGATACATGTGCTGTGCTCTTCTTATTTTGTTTCGTTTGTTAAACTATATTAATTTTTGATTAAAAATACATTATTAGGAAAGCGACTTGCTAGTATTCCTAAAGGACCAGATAGACTGTAAGGAGAAGGAATTATTTCTTGTTGTATCGAGAGAAGTGGACAGCAGTCAAGGATGGTTACTAAATATGTGCGACAGCAAAGAAGGAATTACTACAGACCACGATTCAATCACATTTATCGAAGATAGTCTTACAGATTTAGATATAAAAAAAGAAGAGTCTAAAGAGATGAATGACAATGAAGAATCTTTAGACAACAAAAATTGTAGGTAATCAAAATTCTTCAATCTTTTTGTAAACCATGTATTTAATGCTTCGAGAACATTTAGGACAAATGGCCAAAACACGTTTGGAGTGGATGTGGAAATAGATGGGTAATGTGAAAGTTTTAAGTCTGAAGAATTGAAAAAAGATATAAAGAAAGAAAAACTTGAAAATGAATATTGCATATAAATGTTCTTGCACAAAAGAATAAAATGTAATTATTCTCACTCCGTTTATATTGATATTTTATTTGTTTAAAGTATGTAGTTATATTTTAAAGTTTATTACGATATTTATGTAAACGAAAAAAGTTTAGCGCACTGAAATTATGCATTAATAATGTGTCATTCGTTGTTAATTTTAATATAAAAGTTGTCACATGTTATGTTTGTTATAATAATTCTAGGAATAACTTAAGATTTATAATATATACTTGTTTTAAAAAAGTTTTAAACGTTTTTATTTACACAAAATGTTAACTTAAGGCATAAATTGTTTATTTTCTAAGTAATTTGTTTTATAGAATATTACAATATTAATTTAACAAAGCTGATATTTCCACATTTTGTTTACTGTAACAGTATTATATTGAGAAAGCATATAATTTTGAAAGTAACTATATAAAGAATATGCAGTTACATACACTGCTGAACAAAATATTTCGAAAAATTTTAGTGTTCCTTTAATTTTGTTCAGCAGTGCATTTGCAGGATATTATTTCATAATATAATATACAAAGTACAATTTTACTGCTAAATAAGAAATATAAATAATTTTTTTTTATTGAGTTGAACTTATGCGAAACCAGAAAAGACAATCTTTTGTATATACTTTGAGCAAACATTACTATTGCTATTGATTACCAATATGTGGTGGAAGCGAGTGAAGAAGACGCCGACGAGTATAAGTGGTACTTGGAAGTAAAAATTTGAAAGCTAATAAGTGATAAAGTAGGGTGAAAGGTGGTATAAGGGAGGGTTACAAAAAACAGAATTAGAGTGTTGAAGTTTTAAAGACAGGAGCAAGAAATTTAAGGAATAAAACGCCTTATCTGACTAGAAGTAGAGGTTAGGTATCACGTGGCGATCATGAATTCTGGGAAGCAGCAAGAAAAAATGCCGAAAGTGTGCCAATTGGGAAGCTTCGATTAAACTGTTTGAAACAGTCGTCAAGACCACACTCAATTATAGAGCTGGTGTATGGGGAAGGGAATATGGCAAATGGCAGAGCTGGAGATGATCCAGACGAATCTCCTGAAGAGAATCCTGGATGTGCCAAAGTGTACCCCAGGATACCTGCTAAGACTTGAAGCAGGTAGAGTCAAAATGGAACATGAAATAATTAAAAGAGTACTAGAGATTATTGGGTATGAGAGAAAACAGATTTCCGAAGATCTGCGAAAACAACCTGGTACTGGTACTAAACAGAAATTGGTACAGTCAAATGTTTGAAAAAATAGGAAGTTACGGGTGTGGAAATTTAATGAGAAATGTAACTGAGAGGAATGTAAGAGAGAACATTCACGTTATACTAAACAACACATAGGAACACCTGTACAGTGTGTAACAAAAATGTTGCACGTCCTTGAAAGGGATGATTCCTAAGATGATTTTAAACAACTTTTTCCTTAGCGAAAATGTTCATTGCGACTTGGTTAATAAGTTATCAATGAAAAACACCGACCAATTAGGGAGCGAGTACAGTCTACGAATTTTGGCGCGGGCTGCAACTATGCGTAGCATTAGTCTGCCTTCGCTCACGCCAAGGTTCGTCTACTGTTCTCGCTCTCTGATTGGCTCGTGTTTTTCGTTAATAACTCGTTAACGAAGCCCCACCTAACATTTTCGCTAAGGAAAAAGTTGTTTAAAATCACCTCAAGAATCACCCTTTTCAAGGGCGTGCAACATTTTTGTTACACACTGTATAGTGAAAACGTTAACAGAGCAAGAAATTCATTGTACAGTGGAATATACAAAAGTATAATAGAGGAAAGAAGAGATGAAAGGGAAGAGTAGGAATGGGGTTGCCAATAAGAATTAAAAGAAGTCTCGCTGAATTGAGACTGGAAGGAGAGTTATATTGAAGATTAAGAGATAAAGATGGAGCAGCAATGTTAATTCAAAGGGATAAGAAGTGCAAATTATGCAGCCTGGACGAAATGGAAACAGCAGAACACATATTAAGAAAAGATCCCATGTACAATGAAATTAGACCAAAGGAGTTCTCAAATACCAAAGATTAACAAGGAAGAAGTGTGAAAGGAAATTGGATAGTAGAAAGAAAAGCGTCGAGTTATGGTAGCTTATTTTTAAACATAAAGACTGAAATTTTCAAAGAATCTTTAGATTAGGGTGTCGGATGCAATAACAATAGTTTAAGTGCAAGAAGGATTTATCCAGAAATTCTTAGAGTAGGGTATTTAGTTTTAGGTAATGATAGGTTTAGGAAATAAGGAATTTTATCTTTTTATACTTAAATAATAACTTGGACAATTAGATGTTAGAAGATAAGTAAAACTGTACACATTAGCCACTTATTACTCATCTGTAATATAAGATTGTAATGGACGAGAGTCTAACACAATAAATAATACATACATACACACATGCATATTACTACGCATATGGGATAGAAAAATAATTGGTATACAATCTATGTAACTTTTTATATTTGCTGTACATTTTAACATTATATAGAATAAACCTAGCTGTAAGTTAATTACTTTATAGAAAAATATGTTATAATTTATGTTTGTTGAGCTATTATACAGTGTCCGCCGAAATCCTGGACAGTCGATTATTTCCTAATCTATTAAAAATACGAAAAAAATCTTTACATGAAATTGAATGGTTAAAGGGGGCAGATTTATTGGGTGTAACAATTTTTATTTATCATTATTTTTTACAGAGATATGAAGGTCAAGTTTGGTTTTTTAATCGAGATTATATATTTTTTGTCTAATCAATTGATAGTGCATTTCAAGACGAATTCAACACCATTAATGTGTATATCTTTTTTTTAAATGGTTTTCGATATATTGAACTTAAAAGTTTACTCATTTTCGGTGGAAGAGAACCTGCTAGAGTAGGAAGAGCCATAGGTGGCCTCAACCGGTGCTTGAAGTGCCACGTATTAAGTATTGTTCCTTGAAAAGGTCATAAACAGATACAAAGGATTTGCGGTAGAAGCGATAGGCCCGCAGGCCCAAAAAAACAAAGGATTACCTGCGGTGCTTCCCATTCCAGCAAGTTCTCTTCTACTGAAAATCAGTAAACTTTTACGCGTAATATCTCAAAAACTATTTGAAAAAAGGTGTATACATTAATAGTTGCTGAATTCGTCTTGAAACGCACTACCAGTTGATCAGACAAAAAATATATAATCCCATTTAAAAAACCGAACTTGACCTTCATATCTCTGTAAACAATAATGATAAAAAAAAATTGTTACAGCCAATAAATCTGCCCCCTTTTGCCATTCCATTTCATGTAAAGATTTTTTTCGTATCTTTAATAGATTAGGAAATAATCGACTGTCCAAGATTTCGGCGGACACACTGTATGTTGCATTTTTGTCATGTATAGTTGTATTTTAATATATCTTTTATTTAAATAACATCTGTATTATTAATGTTATTAAACCCTCAATGCATATACTTATACAATTATTTTATTACAAATAGTATGTACAATTTATTTTACAAATATTACAACAGTATTAATTACCATTTTATTGTAAGAGCCGTATTCATTTTCTTAATTTCATGATACTGTGTGTGAAGGAATGCCAAAGCTTTGTCTGTGTATTCTTCTCCTAGCCAACTTTTGTACAAGTTCTGGACAACTGGATTACTTTCAGGATTACTCAGAGGAAGTTCGTGGTACAAAGATTTCAATTTCAAAAATAATTCGTGCGATGAAATATCGTTCACAGATTTAATTTGTGCTCCTCCATTGAGACAACCTAATAATTATAATCGAACACATTGATAAAAGATATTTGCATTACTTTAATACACTTTAAATAAAGCTTACTTACCGCAAGGGCATGCCATAACTTCAACATAATCATAGTGACATTTTCCAGATTTCAGTTTTCGCACCAAATTATGTATATTTCGAAATCCATTAACGATCGCGAATGTTAAAAGCGTCTGTCCATCTTTTTTGAAAACAGCTTCTTGAAAATCAGAATTTTTAAGACTTTTATATTCGATAATTACACATGGTTCGTCAAACAGTTGCTTTGCAGCATAACGAAATATAAAATCTGCGTAACCACCAGATCCTGAACCACTGTGACCATACAAATCACTTTTCGGATTTTCCGTTTGCGACCCGAAAGGTTTTAGAACTTCTTTGTTAGTTATTTCACTTAATGCTATGTTCTGTTCGCTCAGCATCTGCTCTAGTTCAACTGAAAAATAGAAATGAGTATAGAAAAATACAATACACGCACTTATTCGTGATCGAGTATCATTTACGTACTTGGCGTTATAACACAATCCACGTCTCTAGATTTCCTTTCGTGATTATAAAAATCTTCTCTAGATGCTTCTAACTTTTTGTCGTAACAAGGCATAAGAGTCACATGGTAAACTTGCTCCGGTGAAAGACCCATAGCTTCAGCCAAATGATATTTAATTAACGACCCCATGAGTTGTTGAGGGGATTTCGTTACGCTTACATATGGAAGTATGTAGTGGCCATGAACTTTTTCAGCGTAACACACCCAACCTATATTTGAGATAATATATTATCCGTAAAATAAATTAGAACAACGTGCAGTACCTGGACAGGAAGAAGATAGCATTGGTAACTGATTCTTTGAGCCACTTTTAGCCATTTTGTAGCGTTCCACGAATTCTTTAGCAGACTCCAGAAGAGCAAAATCGTCGGCTACGGTCATATCCAAAACTGCATCTGCTCCTAGCTGATAAAAGTATCCAGCAAGCTTATGCAACGCTTCTTCTGGACTAAGAGTATAACGTTCCGCTACCGATAGAACTGCTTGGACAGAAAGACTGACGACTATGTATGTTGAACACGAGCCAGCTTCGCTCTAAAACATAAATGTTGAATATAAATCATAATCCTGCCATATAGATAAAACAGTTTTAATAATTACCTGACTTTGAGACACCTTTTCGCGAAACACTCGCAGCAATTCCTCTTGGCTCTGTTGAGTGATTAATACACTTTCCGCGGACGTGATGCAGCCACTGCAAGCCAAACAATCGCTGAGCGTGATTTCAACTTTCTGTAGCTTCTGTGATTGTCCAGCCTACAAAACGAAATTCAGGTAAAAATTTATCTAATGACGTGGGAGAATAATCGTAATAATGGGATTTACATCGTCTAATAGAGCAGGTGTTCCGTCTTCCTCGATTTTTATTTTTGCGCCGGTTTTGCTTTTCGATGCTTGAATTTCTATAGGTTTTATACATTCCTTAAAAAAATGTAAAGCGTTTATAATGTGTAACGAAGTTTAACGAGATTCTATTAAATTGTTATAAATTATGAATACCTGTGAAGGTGTGATAAAATCATCCAAATTGGTAATTTGCAATGCTCCGCTAAACCGCGACGTCATTTTTTACCCAAGATATTTAAATGTTGCGTTAATATCCTACGAATGTTGGTTTCGTTATTTATTATTTAAAATATTTTACACAAAACAATTCCTTCAAATTATTGTATTATTGCATTCGATTGCATTCTTATCCATTCTTATAACTTTTGTTATGTGAACATAGGTTTAAATGCAGCACTATCATGAATTTTGAATTTGGAGCGAAATTTAAATTAAATAAATGTCATTGGTTTGCTAGTTTTTTCAAAGTGAGAATACAAAATTCAAAATATTCGTGGCTAGCGAATTCAACGAACGATACGCAATAGCTTTACAATTTACAAGTGTTGAGCTTTCTAGGAATCAATTTTACATGACAGAAAACATAACCTCAATTAAAAGACTAAAATTGAAACATGTTCTTAAATAATATTTGATTATGATTAATCAGAATTCGAATGATAAAACAAAAATATTAAATTTTCTATTGTTGCAAGCAAAGTATATAATATATTATTACATTTATGTTTATTTAATAATCCGTCCGTGGTCGTATGTATAAAATCATTCAGGAATTATGTAATATCAGGATATCAGAAAATACATATACATGCGGTATCGCTTATCGTTTTTTATTCGATTTCCAACTTCAATCTCAAGTTTGAGAACCTCTGTTATCAGGGGTAAGCATGCGCCTGGAAGATGGCAATTTTCGCATCCCTCTGAAACGGAGCAGACAGTACCTGATAAAATTTTTATGTAAGTTTAATCAAAGAAACATGACCGAAGTAAAGAAAGACGACGTTGTTAAAATTTTACATACGTATCCTCTTTGCAGGGTAAGTAAAATATTTTACATCTATCGAGAAACGATTTACACACACGAAAAGAAAAGGGATTCAGTTCTTAGTCATCAGTGTTTAATCAATAGCAGAAGTCATTATGCAAAAACGATTATTATTTAGTTATTGGGTTTAAATTATTCTTATCGATACATAATACAATCAATTTAGCGTTAGATCACCGAGTCACCCTCATTAAAATTATTAAATCGAATACCATTTTATACGTTTATTTATCTGTTGTGATCAGTGTGTTTACGGTGTTTTCTGTATCGTAGAAATGTGATATGTCGGATGAAATGAAACAGGAAGCGATGGAATTATGCGTTACGGCAGCAGAAAAGTACGCGGATAATTACGAAAGTGTTTCACGAATGATTAAAGAAACGATGGACAAAAGATTCGGCGCTTCGTGGCACACGGTCGTGGGGGAAGGATATGGATTCGAAATAACTTATCAATTAAAACACCTTCTATACATGTACTGCGCTGGAAATTTAGCGATATGCATATGGAAATCGGCATAGTGAAATTTACAAAAATCGGAAGCGTCATAAAACAATCTTCGTTTCAAACATTGTCTCGAACGTACAAATGAATTTTTTAAAACAGTTGATCGAACTTCAACAATAAAAAAAAAAATTCACGAATATTCGAATTCGCATAAAAAATATATTTGCCTACTTGCCTGTAGATCTCGTACTAAAATTCATAAAAAAATAAGAAATAGAGAAAAAGATGTTTCTAATTTTTCTACGAATGCAGAAATATATTGATATTATATGAATGAATAAACTAGTCATTCGAAAACGCTTTATGATATTTTAAGATTTTAAGTAATTATTCCATGCGTATTAATGTCGATAATGTAACTCAGGAACCTTTGTGTCATTATTTCATGTGATATTGAAATATATAGACAATGTATTATTATTTGTATAAACCCACGCGCGCGCGATAGATTACGTACATATATGTGTAACTAATTTGTATACATATAATTTATTACGCAAGTAATTTAATATTTTATATCACTATCGATTTGTGTAAAATTATTTAGTGCAATTGTTGTGTACTGTTATATGTATAAAATATATGTTACCACGTGTAATACTGTCAAAAAAATCATACTATTGTATGAATGTTTATCCTTCCATATCGTTCAAATTTATTTCGATATTTTAAATGATCAAACTCTATTTTTATATTATATAAATTGAAAGACTTTACAGTGCAATCTTCAACTGATTTATACGAATTATTTCTACCAGCACCGGCTTATAAATTATGCCTCAAGGAATGTTTAATACATTCCAAACTAGACGTAATTTTAAATGTTAATATAAAGTTCTGAAAATGTTGAAAAAGAAAAAACTATGGATCGCGTTAAATAATAGGCATCAGGTTTTTATAATTAATAATAATCGTTTGATTTATATTAGATATTTACATAGAAAGTGAGGAATGATTTTTAAATTACATAGGTCAAATTAATTTATTACATTATTTAATAGTAGCAATAATACCTTCATAGTTTTCAATTATTTACTATCACCATGAATAATACATATGCTCTCCATTTTCCATTTCTGTAAGATGAATTCTCTAGTATTTACAACTCTTACAGAGACTTCTACGCGTGCTGCTAAATCGTACGTTCCGGGAGCTGAGAGCACAGCTTGTAATTTTACAGTATTGCTGGTAAGTGGTTCTATGTGAGAACAAATCGCCGAATGACATGCATACCTATAGAACGTCGAAGCTTGCGGAGAGAACAGTTGCGATTTTACATTTGGAAGATAAGTCCCGCTGAAAATTAAACGAAATAATTGGTAAACGAAATTGCGAACGCATTTCCGTAACATTTCACATGTCTGTTAATATTTACCTGCTAGTACCTATTGTATTTACTTTAACATCGATCTGCGACTCTAAATGATTCTGTATGTACATTATAACTGGGACGAAGCACAATCGACTTTGATTAAAATTATGCGTGATCTGTCTAGCATGGCTCAACGAGAAGGAAATGATATTCTTCAAAAATTCCGCTTCCAAAATTTGTTCCTTTTTCGCCACAGCAAAAGAATCTGGCACGTTTTTGTCCGGTCCAAAAATCTTCAAGCGTCCTTCGTACTCGTTCGGTTCGACCGGAATTTCCTTCGGATGTTTGTAAGTTTTGTTCAAATATTCAAGATCAAGATGATGCTGACCAATCGCTTGTCTAACAATAATCCCACCCTCGATCACTTTCGCTCGCCATTTCAGAATCAAAGTGGAATTCAACGTCATAGTGACGGACGAAGGCGAGTGCTCGGCGTTCTGTGGCAACCGTTGAAATTGTTGCTGCATCTCGGATAAATTCTCGTTCACATCCAACGACGAAATATGCCTCCTCTGTATGAAATTGATGTACGGATAATTCACATTGGATTCCGAATCGTGAGTTTCTCCGGTCAACGAAACGTCGGAAAATGTTGACTCGCCCTCGTTCTTCTGTCTCAGTTTAAGCATCACGTGGAACATTTCTTGAGGTTGTATTTTAACGTCGGTGGGCAAGACGGACGAACTGAATACAGACCACGCGTCGCTTTGAAACGACACCGTGGATAACATTATTTCGTTTGTAACGGAGTCGTGAACTTGATTCGCGTTCTTGACGCACACTATCAAGTTCAAAGTTGGCGAATCGTCCTTAAATAACACACTCCTCGAAGCAACCGCGCTAATTCGTATGGAATCCAAGACAGTGAAATGCCACGTGTGTCTGCAGAGTCGATGCTTTATCGTGCTTTTCGAATCGATATTTTCGTAGTAAAAAAGTAAATCTAAACGATGCGCTCCTTTTTCATGCGGCGCACGTATCCACAATGGCAACGTGCAAGTTTCGCCGACGTTTAGCGCATCTCTATTGGAAGGTAACGGAATTTTCGTTATGAGTTTATTACTTTTCTTCGTCGTACGCTCTGAAATAAAAATTAAATCATTACTTTGCAAAGTTATACCTAAAAACTAGATAAAATATACAACCTTCGTTCGTGTTTACTTGCTCATCTCCCAACGAGATCAATTTAGCGTCTGTAGATGCTAAATAAACATTAGACAACGACGCGTTACCAACATTTTTCAATGTAATATCCACTTTCTGAATTTCGCCGCACAACAGTTTTGAAGATAAATTGCTAAGGAAAATCTATAAAAGAAAATTTTAATCATATCACAAAGACATTGAGATTTTCACATCGCGTTTAAATTTACCTGCATAAAAGGTGCTTTTTCGATAACATTCATTTCCAATCTATTATCCGTGCCATACATATTTACACCAGGTTTCTCTTTAACGTTCTTCAACCTCGGTCCTCTAACATCGAACAACCTTTTCCCAGTAATGGCTATTGTCGGATTAACGACTGGCGGATCTATTACGTGCGTAGGATTAGATAAATCATAGTTCAAACCTAACACTTTCAGTTCTCCTACTTGTTTTGGTACGAGAGACAGCGTTACGTGTTGTCTAGAAGCTGGTTGCAAAATAATTGTTTCGATTACTTGCGCCTCTACCGGCTTCACCGTTTCTGGAAGTTTCACTTCGTTCGTGATCTGTCCGTCCGCAGAAGTGAACAACCACAACAGAGTGACGTTAGACAATGGCAGCGGTATGTGCAGCGGATTATACAACTCGATAAAAAAATGCACTGGTTCGCCTAAAACTGCATTCGGTTTCGCACTGTTATTACTTGTCCTAGAGTATAACGCAACTGTCGGCTTAAATATCATAGCAGGAGATCCCTGAGCCTCCGTTAGTAACATCTCTTCCATTTTCGTCCATCTTACGTCATCGCCTTCTTCGGTGTTGAACGAAACGTGACTCGCTGGAATATTATTCTCGTGTGGTCTGGCCACAGGGCCGTACAATACTTTAATATCGTTACTATCTATTAATGGTAAAGGCAAGATAGGAAGCTCTTGATGACTTGATAAACCTTCCTGAAGAAGTAACTGTAATACACAGGATACAGATTAATACGAAATAAATATAACACAGAACATATTCCATATAATTTTTATACATACATTATAGATATGTAGAAATTCGCGTAAAAATGTAGCTTGTTGCAGAGCTGGTTGCTTACTGTGAGCGTTCAACAATTTTTCAAACGCTTTGACCGCTTCGTAGACTTGTTTCAATGACGTTGCCTGTCTACCGATAGTAAAATGTATGTGGTCTTCGGCTAATGACCAACCCCTTCCATTATAAATCTAACGACAAATACACGAACGTGTAAAAGAATCGTCTTCATACTCCGATTTTTAAATTGAAAACTAATTAACGGTACCTGATACGCTTGTTGGTAACACCGCAACGAATGCTTTCTTTGGCCAGCCTTCGAGAACCTATGGCCAGCAAGAACGGCATGAAATGCATACTTTCGCACCATTTTTGGTCCGATGAAACAGTAAGCAGCTTGCTCCAGCAAGAGCGCGGAACGCAAATCTGAATCCTCGCTGGTCATACGAATCAACTGCTTCGCGGCTTCTCCGTATAAACTTCTGCCTTTCAAGCACTCAGCGCTGAGCAGCGTTGCTCTCGTTGCGAACTGAGGCCTTTTGCAACTGTTCGAATAAGTTAATATCGCATCGTCCATGTACTCAATCGTCTTTCTGTTAGTTTCGCCCTGCATGAACGCGCTCAGCGCAGCCATCTCAAGAGCTCCTGCGTAGTAAAGCCAGGCTTGATCTGCCGCAAAATCTCTCTTCGCGCTGTGATAGGCTTGATAAGCAAGCGAATAGTGACCAAACATGAAACATAAGTCGCCCAAACGACGCAACTGTAATTCCGGAGATTCCGTAGTGTAACTGAAATCCAAACAAACTGGAACTTTATATATTTATATATGCTACATTATGCATTTATAGTGTTATATAAGTCAAAATTAGAAATGATTATTAAGGGGTTACGCCACTCTGAGGCGGCCGAAATGACGTCAAAGTTTACGAATTTTTATTCTACGAAACTATGAATGTGACAATTACTTCATTATTATTTATAGTTAGGGTATACATTAAAGGACATATTGTGTAAATTTGACAGAAAAATATTTAAAAATGGCCGAGCTATCCGTTATCCTGCAAAACTCCCTCCGGTGTAACGGATTGTGATGCCCCGGATTATCTGAAACTAAAAAACCCATAGTTTCATTGTTCATTGATAAAATATCTATCATGTAGCATAAGATTTTTTTGATACCATATCCCAATTGTTTATAGTAATTGTTTGAATTTTGCCTTTTCTGGTAAGAATTTAATGTTCATTTTCACTTTGCTCGCATTTGTACAAACATGATTTTTTCTCTAAATCCCTATGCTACACGATAGATATTTTATCAATGAACAATAAAACTATGGGTTTTTTAGTTTCAGATAATCCTGGGCATCACAATCCGTTACACCGTCTCCGCGCGTCCTGACGGAGGGAGTTTTGCAGGATAACGGATAGCTCGGCCATTTTTAAATATTTTTCTGTCAAATTTACACAATATGTCCTTTAATGTATGCCCTAACTATAAATAATAATGAAGTAATTGTCACATTCATAGTTTCGTAGAATAAAAATTCGTAAACTTTGATGTCATTTCGGCCGCCTCAGGGTGGCGTAACCCCTTAAGAATTAATAAGCAACATACATTACAGCGTTTGATGGAGCAGGTCCTGGTATTCCAGGTTTATTTGTTCCAAACCATCGCCTCGTAGCGCTAAAAATCGATCTACTGACACCCTTTTTATTGGAAATAACGTCGTTTAGTAGACCAATCTGTTTCTCCACATAGGGTAATAAACTTTTTAGACAGAATTCCGTTATTAACGTTCGCAACCTTTCAAGATCTTGCATAGACAATCTAGCACCATGTTGCGTCGCTACGTAACTAGGAGAGTCTGCCCAGACATTTACATTTATTGGTGTATCGCTAATTGCGTGTCCCCTTGTATTTACAATAGAACTTATGCTTTGCGGTTTCTCTGATGTCGGACTTAAAGGATGGATCGTGACGGAAACCGCTTCCTGTCCAACTTCTAGATTTGTATTCACCGACTCCGACATATCGGAAGAAAAATTAACGGTATTATGTACATCTGGTGAAATCAATGCAGGATTCTGTGGAGCTACAGGTGTTCCAGCCTGACTTGTCCTGAAATGCAAACTTTAAACATGTGCTCCACAAATATTTGCGTTATAATAAGTAGACTGTGGATATTTATGAAGTCCTCATTTTTTAACTCATTCCTATTTGCATAAACTTCCACAGTCTAATAATGAAATACATACTTGTCTGAATCTGTTGTAACTTCGTTTGGCATAGCAGAAACACCGCTAATGTCTGCAGGCGTGCGAGGCGAACTGCCTTGCTCGCTACTCCCAGACAGTTCTGAATGTTTCACCAAAAATTGACTCCAAGGATCCGGCAGATGAGTATTATCGTCGACCTGACCTGGCGGTCTAGAATTCATTTGCAGTAAGAAACAATTATTAGCACCGTAAATGTTTTTCATATCTGCAAAAACTACTTCAGCCCTAAAAGAAAGTAATAATCAGTTAATCATAAAGGAATAGAAACTTACAAGTACAAGAGACTATAAAATTAAAGCAATTACTTGTTTCTATCGTCCTGTATAGTATCGTGTACTAATATATAATATCTAAGTGTATTATTGTTAAACCATTTTGGTAATTTCCCTGGTATACTTTGGTGCAACTGCGCACCCATGCTTTGTATTTTCTCCACAGGATTGTCTTCTGCTGTAGAAACGACTATCATACAGGCAAGAAAATGCTTTGTGAACTCATGATCCGACGGAAACTGAACGCTCAGGAACATTTCTCTCCACGCTTCGAACCAAGGAACCGAGACAGGTATTTCGAGCTCGGTTGTTCCAACTTTAACAGAAGTCATGTGCTCGCATGTAACCGAACTAACCGCTTCGTTTAACATTTTCTTAGCGATGCTCGGTTCTGGTGGCTGTGCATTAGCATCTTGTATAAAAAGCCGTAGATTTCGAACAGACACAGAATTTCCCTGTGGATCTTTGAAATGACCTACGAGCAATCAATGTTCTGTAGAAATTCTCACGATATCAATAATAAAATGTTCGCTTATAAAATGCATCTCAAGGCAATGGGAAATTGAAATTCAGGACATCATTGATCTATTTAATGAAGTGTCATTTGTTTTTTTTTATGAAATCGGAACGAAAATACATGAAAATTAACTCTGTTTTGTCACAATAGAAAGATTTTTATAGGGTTTTGTCTATTTTGTCAGTAATTCTAAAAAATATATGTATACGTTATAAAGATAATGCGATTCTCACCTTCCGTGTTTAATTTGCAAAACGGTTGTAGAAGTTCGACGAACGATAAATTATTTTTCTGACAAGTAGCATCAGCCACAGATGAACATATCGCGGCAATTTGCGGGGAGAAGGCGTTGCTAATAAACTCGCGAGGGGTTAACTTACATTGAGCCATGATTATTTCCTACGGATTCCACTTGGATGAACAAGGTTACGTATTTGGTAAGTAGTAATAATCACACGGCAACGTTCATTTTGGTTGTTCTATTACTATCGTATATTATCGTGAAATTTGACGGAAACCGAACTTCTAAAGTCAAAAACATCTCAAAGAAGTTGTGATAAACATCTCCACCACTGAACAGCTGTTTGTGGGTATTTACCCCATGAAGGGTAAAAATACGAAGATCACATATAGATATCACAGGGCAGATATCACAATATCAGCCGGAAACGCTCATAGGCAGAAACCCTCTGTGCAATTGGGCCAATTTGTTTGGTTTTAAAAAATCCTCGCTATTCACACGCAGATATCAATATTACTTCTCTATTTGAAAAAACTCTGAAACTTTCTTGTTTTTTTTTTTAAATTATCTAACATCGTAGTACTTGCATACATAATTTGTATTTATTTTAATCGATTTTCTATTCTCATGAATTCTAATATTTTAACAAATTATGCGTCTTGTACGTAGTCTTATTTGTGAGAATTGATTGCAATTTGTGGCCATCTAGTGGTGCGTTAAAAAATGTGTTACCTTTTAACGACTTCATTACCTTAAAATTATGTACTGTATGGCCAAGTGTATATGAATATGATAATAGAAAAAAAGATTTATTAATATTAATCTATAAATTTAACCCTTTTCAAAATACGATTAATAAAAATACAGTAATTTAATGAAGTATTTAACAATAACAGACTTATTTTTTAAATTTAATATTCTTTAGAAAATGAATCTTTATTGCATTCTTCGTAATTTGCATAAACGTAAAGGAGGGTTCGATGGTGACGGTGACTAAACAAATTTAAAATAGAAGAAAAGAATCGAAAGAGACAGTAGTATATCGTTCAGCTCGTGCAATCGATTGTATTATCGATAGGTCAGAATCTCTAATCTCTCTAATACACACACACACACACACAACATTGCTTGAAATCATCATCTTGGATGGAACGAGATCGCGCAATCCGCAATCGTTGACAGCTTTTTCACAAGCACGTCGATCTCTTTCAGGCGCGTAAACTCCTGGTGCGCGATTACGCAAAAGTATAGTGCATAATACGGGCTTATTGTGACAGGTATACGAATGTGATTGTTCTTATGTAAACTACCAGCTTTCACATTGTGAATTTACTCTCTCAAAGTCGAAATCTATATGTGACAGTTCGGTACAAAGCTTTGGTTCAGTACATACACACGATCTTAGACCATATAGTATATATGGTCTAAGCACACGATACATACGCAGTACGCGAGCAACATATTTCTCCAAAAATAAACAAAGATTTTCAGTCGTATGTTGAATGAACTGAGAAGCTTTACGCGATTGAAAGAATAAACGTTCCCGTAACAAAACTATTGACAGCTGATATTGTTGAGTGAGAGATTTACCTTAAACAAATTCGTTTTTTGTTATCTTCCTCTGTTTATAAAAAAAAAATAGATAAGCAATCGAAATAAATGTTTACTATATAAATCTTTGTCTTCTTCACAGTTTATGGTTATGAAGACAATTATGAAGCGAACGTGTAATTATTTTAAGTAACAGCGTAAACCAATGACATATTGATAAGTTTGTATCAATATCAAAAGTATTATACGACAGTTATGCACGCTGTAATACTAAGAATCTACAGACGAAAATTTGGATTCAAATATTGGAAGATGTTCAATACGCTAATGTGTTTATGCACCATTTAAACTTTTATATTAATCGTTTTATAGAGGCAACAGAATAAGTTTGTAGCACTACTTAAATATATACGTAGAATTGTAAATCATGGCAGGAAGTGGATCGACGATCATATCACCAAACATAAAACAACTGCACAACGAAGATCATGTGCCTATTGTTATAGATTATTCTAGTATAAGGGGAAAGGTATGTTTGCCTAATCTTTATATTTTATAAAACGGATTCGAAAATGTAGAATAAAGTTTTTTCATATCATGCTCCATTTCCAAAAAAATGGAGTTTAAAAATTTGTTAAGTATGCCTACATTTAGACAAAGTAAATACCACTATTACTTCAATTTGTAAATATCAGTTAGGATATTTAGTTTAAATGATAAATCATAAATTTGTTTTAGTAACTTATAAACATTAAAAATATTGTTCTCAATGTTGCAGGCAAATTTTTGTTCAGCAAAATAATGAAACGTAAACTTAAAATAATGTATTTGATTTTTAGATTTCTTCAAACATCTGAACAACATTATTTTTTAACTGCTCGCGATTTAAATTATTTCTGGAAGTAATTTAACGCTCGTCTAAGAGTCTGGACATTTGTACATGTATTAAATTTTGTCTAAATGCATAAACAAGTTTCCAAACTTGATTTTCTCGGAAACGAACCTCTGAAAGAAAAACACTATATTTTTGACTCAGTTTTATCCTAAGACTCGTCTTTCTACCGATTGTATCACGATTTCATAAATATTTTTTGTGCTTAATGATAATATTAATCAATATATCAATACATTTCAGGGAGTTTTAGTTAGCCCGTCTGAAGAACAATATGAGTTACTACTGAGGCGCTTGAAAGAACGGATTCAAGACGGTGGTAGCGAGACAATTTTTGATATCGGTATTGGTGAAGGTTCGTACCTTACACGTAATATTATTAAGGGGCTACATCCACCTAGAGACCCGGAAATTGGTTTTTCCACCGGAAATCACAATCAAGTGGCTCGCTCAAAGCTCTGTAGATCTGTTGATATTTGAAATATCGCTATGAAATTTTGAGGAAATATTGTCAAGATCTAAAGCTTTCTGAGTTTGTAAAAAAATTAATTTTTTTTTACCTATGTAGGTGAACGTAACTCTTTAAGAACTTTTTTTTTTTTTCTCACGAAATTAATTTAATGGATGTGGAAACAAGAACAGAATTTTAATAGTAGTTATTTTACTTCAGACGGTTCAGAGGATGGTTTGAAAGAAGATGAATATGATGCGTCCGTTGCTACCTTACAATCCCTGGCGGCAACGTTAGAAGCGGACTGCGTACTGCTACGTCAGACTAAAGTAGACCAGGGGCTTATAGGACAATATCTTGTTCGAAAGCGATTAGACAGACAAGATTTCTTGGAAATTAGGTCTCTATTCTGAACAATGCAAAGCATAACAGAGCATATTTCTTTAAAATGAACGCAATTAAGTAAGACATTACGTTAACAAAATCTAATTACAGAGTGGCTGTTGTTGGTAATGTTGATGCTGGAAAATCAACGCTTTTAGGTGTGCTGACGCATGGGGAGCTCGACAATGGTCGCGGTTTAGCTCGTCAAAAGTTATTTCGTCACAAACACGAGGCTGAAACTGGTCGTACCAGTTCAGTCGGAAATGATATTCTTGGGTTCGATAGTGTCGGTACGTTAACAATATTATCATCAAGTTCTGTGCTAAACGTTTTTATTTATACAATCGTACAATCTCCTCCATTTTGTATACAGGTAACGTCGTTAACAAACCAGAACATGGATCGTTGGATTGGGTAAAAATATGTGAGAAATCTTCTAAAGTTATCACATTTATTGATCTTGCTGGGCACGAAAGATATTTGAAAACGACTGTTTTCGGAATGACAGGACACGCTCCTGATTTCGGTGAAACTAATGATTCTACAAATAAAAAGATGTTTGCTCGTTCGTTTCTTACTAACGAATACATTTTAGGCATGCTGATGGTCGGAGCGAATGCTGGTATCGTTGGAATGACGAAAGAACATTTAGGATTGGCTTTAGCTTTGTCGGTGCCAGTGTTTGTCGTGGTCACAAAAATTGATATGTGTCCATTGAACATATTGCAAGAAAATTTGAGGCTGTTAATAAGGATCTTGAAGTCGCCCGGATGCAGAAAGGTTCCAGTTACCGTGAAAACACCCGACGACGTCGTTATCAGCGCTACCAATTTTGTATCGGAACGGTCAGTTCAACATTTTTCTATCAAGTTATTTGCAATTCGTAAATATATCAACTCCGTTACTGTGTTTGCGCAGATTATGCCCTATTTTTCAAGTATCGAACGTAACCGGCAGAAATTTAAATCTTCTTAAAATGTTTCTAAATTTATTGACTGCGAGAATAACTAGTCACGACGATGAACCCGCAGAGTTTCAAATAGACGAAACGTACTCGGTACCGGTAAGTATTCAACGATATGCGAGCGAACTTCGCTTAACGTCAGACGTTGATTACAATTGTTCCTCCGTTATTTTAGGGCGTTGGTACCGTAGTTTCCGGAACTACTTTGAAAGGTGTGATAAAATTGAACGACACTTTATTACTGGGACCGGATCCTTTGGGACGTTTCATTCCAATCGCCGTGAAAAGTATACACAGGAAGAGGATGCCTGTTCGCGAAGTGAGAGGCGGACAAACTGCCAGCTTCGCGCTGAAAAAAATCAAGCGATCGCAGATTCGAAAGGGTATGGTGATGGTTGCGCCGGCGCTGAATCCGCAAGCTTGTTGGGAATTCGAGGGAGAAATCCTCGTATTGCATCATCCAACGACAATCAGTTCCTGTTATCAGGCCATGGGTAATTTCCTTTTACTTTATCTTCCTATTACTTTAATACTTTAATCTATGATCTACGATAAATATTAAATCATTTTTAGTGCACTGCGGAAGCATAAGGCAAACGGCAGCCATAATTTCTATGTCACAGGATTGCTTAAGAACGGGAGACAAAGCTTTGGTCCGCTTCAGATTCATAAAGCATCCTGAATACATAAAACCGGGTCAAAGGATGGTATTCAGAGAGGGACGTACCAAAGCAGTCGGCAACGTTTTGAAATTGATCCAGAATTCGAACGCCACAGCCACGCAGATAAGCAGGATGAGTAAATCAAGCAAAACGTCTCAGAATCGTCAAAGCTCGTCGTCCGTCATGCAAGTAAGTAATCGAATTGTTTGCAGCGTGTGTCAATTTTTATGTAACGATTAATATAAATTTGTTTGCCACGCTAGTCTTCAGACGCAATGGAAACGAGTTCCTCGTTCGAAGAACAGGGTTCGACGCAAGAAAATTTACTTCAAAAATCAAACACGAGTCAAAATAAAAAAGGCAGAGGACGGAGAGGTGGACGATCTCGTAATAATGCTAATAGTATTATTCAGCCTCTGTCCGAGCAGAATTCTCCGGCAAAAGTATAAACGTTTATGTACAAAATTCCTATACATGTATGTACATATGTCCACTCCCGCGAGCAGATCATTTTAAAATTCTTGGGAATTAACAATAACACTTGATATATTTGTAGTACTTAGAGCTCCTGGGTGTAAATAGTTTCCTTTCAAGAAAATTTATTATCAGAATATTGATCTCGTTACTTTCTTCGAACGAAACAATTTACACTTCGGAGCCTCGAACGATAACGATAAGTTATAAATATTGTGTTTATTTAGTATTTTTTCTCTAATCGATAGAAATGAGTATTGTTTAATTTTTTTCTGTAATTAATTTCCAAGATTTATAAAGGGCTCTGTTTATATATAAATACATATGTTATTTTAGTAGTTATTTATATTAAATATGTATAAAACTTTCTCTCGTAAAAGTGGAAAATTTAAGGGGTCACTTGTATTCTTTATAAGTGCTGTCTTTCACCCGAAACATAGAAAGAACCCCTGAATTATTAAGATGCAACGCACATCGTGCTGTCAACCTTATTAGAGTACAAATTGTCTTTCACATTTCGATTAAAATATTGATCTTACAAACGAAAACATGTTTCTGAAACGTATTGAGGTACGTTGTTATTCATAGTGTTTTATTTTTATAAACACGAATGTATCTTGAACTAATACAGAATAAATATAATCTATACGAAGAATGTAAATATTTATTCCTTTCGAAACGTTAGTCGATCACCACGTGTATTAGATTTATTTGACAATCTGCGGCATACTTGAACAAAAGGATATGTTCAGATGTTCTTTCTTTGTGGTATTAGAAATTTATTTTAATTAAAAGTTTGGAAGAGAACGATTATCGTTATTTCGACAAATGTAATAAAACTCTTTCATAACATATTTATAAAGTATACAACATAAGCCTGTGTGTTACAATACACTTATTATACTGTATTTAAAGTATAATGCAATAAAAATTTTCATAAGGACATGTATATATTACTTCATACATTGTATTCTTTATAAATTACATCGTTCGCTACATTTTTTAATAAGAACACAATTTTTTCTGATACAATCAGATGAAGAATACAAAAATAATATTCCTTTACTACTTATCGTAATTATTATGAACCTAATCTTTTTTTGACTGAACAGAGTAAAAAATGTTTTTATCAAGACTATTTCGGTGGATCTTTCTTAATATCGTCTTTGACTTTCTTTAAATCTTCTTTAAACGTTTGAGCTATATTTTTTAACTGTTTCATGAACTCCTTGGGATTAGAAAGAGGATTTACCGTCCCGTGTAATGTACCCGATCGAGCTAATAAATAGACTACAAACTGTGCAGTTCGTCTCATTAATTTAGATTCGGCCAATTTGTTGATCAGACGTTCGTTATTCATTAAATACAAAAGTAAAGTACGAAAGAAACGCATGTTGATGTAATTTTATTCCTTCACAAACAGATCGTCTTTATACTTTCGGAACTTCGAACGTGCACATATTACGGTATTTTAATAAAAGCTCTCGCTTAAGTCGAAGCTGCCTTCGAAGAGTTTCTAGCTTTTGCAATTGCTCCTCTTTACTATATTCTATTCCAGGCAATCTTTTAATCTGCAAAATGTTAATAATGCATTATATAAAATTTAAATTACCGTGTTATAGAGAATAAATTTATTATTGCATGATGATTGCATGTGAAAGAAAATGAATCGAAAGTATAAAACAAAATTGTTTGATTCTGTGTTTTGATTTTGAGAAAATCGAGTTTATTGTTGACTGCGAGACACTTTACATTATATGCAAAATACTTGTAGGTAAAATTTAATTGTACATATTTTATATATTACAGTATCTTACCTGTGCCCTTGCTGAATCTAATTTTTTTTGAAGCTCTAATATTTTATGACTTGTATCCTGAGATTCTTTGGCTTTCTGCGTGCTGTCATGTGGATCTTTTTCAACGCTAAAAATAAATTCAACTCGTATAGTAACAACCAGTTGCATAATAAAATTCTTATAATCTAACTTTAACCCATTAAGGATTCTGTTTCCTACTTTCATATTTTAGTAACTGCTGAACATGTACTCTGATTATTATTACATGTTTTTTGAATTAGTTTTTAATAGAGAAGCATGTGTACTTTATTTTGTTAATATAAATTTGACTTTGCAGCAAAGGGAAAAAATTCTATGTATAGCCGAACATTGTCTTCCTTAACATTTCTAATATAAAATGCTAATGATTAGTTCAAAATTATTGAAGCATGATTCAAGTTTTACTCAAAGATCTACTGTACTCTTATACTTGATGCATTTAATAATTAGAACCCTGACTAATTTAAATTGAGGATAATTGATAGTCGGATAATCAAGATTCTATTGTATATTTTAATGATTTTCGTTTATCAACTACAAAATAGGATTCATTCACAATTATTCATCTTCTGTATCTAAATTAATATCTAATCTTCTGAAAAAAAATTTTGTTTTACAATTATATGATAAAGCTCCAAAATGAGTAACTTTTTACAGAAAAGAAAAAAATTGGTGTATTGATTACGATCGTAATTTTCGTAACAATGATACAAAAAATTCTTATTCGTAGAAGCGGATGAAATGCAATGTCTAGAATTCGTAACATCCTCAGGCATATAAAAAGCTTTATTATTGCAAAATCAAATATGAAAGAGGGTTATGCATTGTACTGTCGTTTCAAAATAATTCAAAGGTATATATCAGCGACCCATATATCCTAATTATCAATATATATGAAAATACACGAACCTCCGAATTATTTCGTATATCAGTGGCAGTATTTCAATATCTAAATCATCAACTGTAAACTGGGTGCGCAGCGGAGGCTCTTCCGACAATTCCGCGGACTCCATTACGATATTTTCTTTTAAAGAACCAAGGTTCAAATTATATCTCTCGCGCGATATAGATGGGAAAGTATAACTTCGATATGTTCCACGGAAACTCGTCGCTCATTAGAAATTATCCCTAAACTTGAAAATGCAGTTTGAATGGTCTGAGGTCTAAGGTGTGTGTGAACGCCGCTTTTGCCAGTGACTTTTCAATTATCGCGAACTTCACCATCTAAACTTGCGATTCAATTCGTGCCTGAAAGCTCTCTTCGTGTTGAACGTTGTCTGGAGCCACAAGGTAGTAATTTCGTTCAGGTTTCGTAATCCTTAAATATCTCGAAAAATATTAGTCATCCCCCAATTTAGTATCGTTTAAAGTTATAAAATAACATTTTGAAAATATCGTTTCATTATCTAATTGTTATTTTTTATTCCTAACAGCCAATATGGGGCGCCGACCAGCTAGGTGGTACGTAATAAACATACATTTTTCTACGTTCAATCAAACTTCTAACGAGTCAGAATAAATAAACTTTACTTGCTTCTTGTTATTTCATATATTTTCTATATTAAATCATCTGAAAATATAATGTACGATTTGCATGCGAGGTTAGGAATTCACGTTTCATCTTCTCCGTGATGCAAATTTTTTGTGCTTTATTCCAGTTATCGGTATTGTAAAAACAAGCCATACCCGAAATCAAGATTCTGTCGTGGTGTTCCTGACCCAAAGATTCGTATCTTCGATCTTGGAAAGAAGAAAGCCTCCGTCGAGGATTTTCCACTATGTGTGCATTTAGTGTCAGACGAGTACGAACAACTCAGTTCAGAAGCCCTTGAAGCTGGACGTATCTGTGCGAACAAATACATGGTGAAGAACGCTGGAAAAGATCAATTTCATATTCGTATGAGACTCCATCCATTCCACGTCATTCGTATCAATAAAATGTTATCGTGCGCTGGAGCTGACAGGTACATAAATGATACAAAATATTTTAATTCCTTCAAATTAAGATGACGGTTTCTGATAGATAGCTCTGAACTGTTTTGTTGCTAAACGTTTAAAGAATTGAAACATATATTTATCAAAAAAACTCATCCACTTTGCTTACGTTTTAAATAGTTACAATAACATTATTGTCTTCTCTTGTTTTCAAAGGCTTCAAACTGGAATGAGAGGAGCTTTTGGTAAACCACAAGGCACAGTGGCTAGAGTGCACATTGGACAACCTATCATGAGCATACGTTCGTCCGACCGTCACAAGGCTGCTGTTATCGAAGCGCTGCGCCGTGCAAAATTCAAGTTCCCTGGTCGTCAAAAGATCTATGTTTCTAAGAAATGGGGATTCACGAAATACGATCGTAGCGAGTACGAGGACTTGAAAGTGAGCGGCCGCTTGGCACCAGACGGTTGTAACGTCAAATATTTACCTGAACACGGTCCTCTGGAGGAATGGAAGAAATTCAAGAGAACTCTTCAAACGGAGTAAAGAATAAATAACTTTTTGGAAACGGATTTCATTAAATCAGTTTTAAACGAACACGTCTTATTAATTCTTTCTCTTCCAATTTTCATGTCTCTTTATTTCGTTAACATTGTGGAAACAGGTTTCAGTTATAATCGTTACATATAAATTATAATATCCGCTGGTATGCATATCGTGTAAATAGCTTCGAAATGCTTTAAAATAACAATGCTTTGCTGCACTTACAGTTAATATTTTATTTACAATTCGAAATCATAATAACGTGGAAATCTATACGATTTTATATTACAAAAGGCAATTGACTTAAATATACATTTTAAAATCGATATTACGATTAAATATTTTGTACATGTAAAACAATTTTTAATGAGAGTGACATGTATTGTCGGCATCCGTTTCGTTCTCCGTGTTCTGAATTTCATCGTCGTAGGCATCTGATGCTTCTTTATTTGTTGTAACGTCCAGCAAAGGAGATAATTTTTCCGCTTCGCTGTCTTCGTCTTGTCCTTGTCCCTGGAAATACTGATTTATGTAACTGTACGAATTTATGCTTTCGTTTAACAAATTACCTCGTAAAGGGAAGCAGATTGTTTTTCATTGACGAGTCGAAGCGTGTCGCGTAATCTCAAAGCAGACTTTTGTCGCAAGTGGCCCGAATTTTTCATTCTCATCGCTGGAGATTGGCTATGAAGATCTTTCTGTGATCCCGAATGTTCGTCTCTGGCTAATAAAACTGACATTCGTAATTCTGGTGTAGGAGACGTGGTGCCACTTGTCCTCGCAGATAGGTCTGTTTCCTTCGATGCATGTTTCGACACGGGAGTACGTTCTACAGATCTGTTGAATTCCAAATAAATTATTATTATTATTAAATAAACGAAGAAACAAGCCCCATTAGTATACAAAGTTAATTACAGAAGTGATGTAACAATAATTAATTTTGTAACTGAATTAATTCTTGAAGTAACTGAGGGCAATAAATAACTCCATTAATCAATTTAAATTATAAGAGCAATTATAGGACAGAAAACCGAGTTTGAGTAATTTAAAATAATTAACTCTTTCCACCCTGAATTATTTCTCTTGAGTGAAAACAAATTTTTCTCGTTAGTACATAAATATTTCTCAGGATATCGGAAAACATGAAATTTTTTAGTAAATTCTAAATAACTCCAATTGACGTCATTAGAGGCTCTGAGAAAGATATGAAAAATGGAATGTAATTATACGGTCGGAAAGGATTAAAATATTTTACCTATTTAACGCCGCAGCCGCTTGAATTGCACTAGCCGTGTCTGTGTCAGGTGTGTCGGGAGATTCTGGAGCGACGACAGCAGTTCTAGGGCTGTAGGGCCCATTTAAAGCTTCTATCAACGACACAGCCTCGTACCCAGATGGAATGTTTTCGCAGCTGCCCTAAATTTTACACATTTCAGAATTAAAATAGCATGAAAATCATTAAAGAAAAAATCTACGTTAAACAAGTAACAACCTCGGGTAACGGTGGATTCGATATAATATCACCAGTTGCTTTTTGAAGCGCCTTGATTTGAAGAAGAGCTCTAAACGGAGCACGACATATCGGACAATTGTTGGCTTGATATCGAAGGGAATCCGCGCAGCCGTTGCACAGGCACAAATGTCTGCACGGCAATATTAAAGTGTCTCGAACATCAGACATACAAATCACGCATTCCGATCCGTTGTCGTCCGTATCTTCGTCGCTTCCTTGTTGCTGAAATACAAATCACTGATGATTGTAATAGGAATTATGTAATTACACGATATACCTTTGCATTTTCGGCGTTCTTATTCTCGATCCCATATATTTCCTGAAGCAAATAACAGAGACCGTCGACGTAAAGCTTCTGTTTGAGTGCCTTTAAAACATACGTTCCGTCTGAATGTTTCTCGACTATTGCGATCGTGGTGTGCGATTGCTTCGGTTCGTCCGAACCTTCTTCCGCCACGCAATGTATTGCTATTGGTATCATCTATAAATCGTTGAAATAATTAACAAACAGTAATCTAAACAATTAAAAAATATACATACTTCTCTGTCTGTATTATACACTAAGTCTTCCTCGCTGAACAAAGTTGGGTCGAATACGTGCGAACTTTGAGAAAATAGTTGGTTCGCACCTTTCTTGTAATAATAAGTTTCAGAGTTCATTGAAGCATCTCGCGGCATGTATCTGTAAAGCAATTTATGCGTTTCGTTTCATTCAATATTTTACGAAAAGATTTTCAACACTTAACCGGCGTTCATACTATTCAAGTAACATTCTCAAGTCCAGTAAAGATGAAAGAGTTTCTACTTTGTTTGAAACTTGAAAGGATGTTGCAAATCAAAAGTAATTCAAATTGCTTGAATTCAAGCAATTTGAAATCTAATAATTTGATAAATACGAACGCCGTTTTAGTTCCTTTTAAATTCAACTGAGATCGCTCTTGTCTCGTTTAATACATACGTAACTCCTTTTGTTGTAACTTCCTCCGTGCAAAAATAATATATAGTAATCGCACATCTCACGTCACAATCGAACGTGAATTCGATGTTATAACGATTTGGCTTCTTATCAATGTCACAATCCCCATAATGTTTAACACTGTGACATCGTGGTGAAGCAGAGGTTTGATCGACGTTACGAACTAATCTTAAAGATTCTCTTCTTATGTTCACCAAACTTTTTAACGTTTTTGTAGGATCGTTAGCTTGCGGAGGAGGATACGGAAACTAAAAAAAACAAAAGTGTTGGATATGATATACAATACTATTAGACAGGATGCAGAATAAGGTTTTTACATGCAGAGCTTAGTTTTCAAGAAATCGATTTGAATATCTTTTGCGTAGACTGCATTCTGTTCATAAACAATATCATTATAGAATACTGTAGCAACGTTATAGTACTATACACAGTCTTACAGGTGTTGGGCGACTTCCTAAAAAATTTAAGTCAGCATTCTCTCCAAAAAGATATGCTTCCGGTTGAGATGTGTCAAATCGTTCGCCACCCATTATAAAATGACTACCAAAATAGCTTCCTAGAAAGTAAAAATTAATGAATGAAGACTATATTTCATCGCGATTATAATCAAAGTTACTACATGTAAAATTAGTTAAACTATTTCTTAACATTGCAAAATTATCCTTAAATTAATATAAACTAACCGGAGCGTGGAGGATATTTGTAGGCATGATTTGAAACAATATCAACTTCTTCTACGCCAGCATTCTGTCGACTTGTTAGCGATCCCATCGCTTTAATTGTATTAAAAATAATTACGAATCGCCCTATTCAGGTAAACGCCACTGTTACGAATAAATTAACTATGCAACAATTTATTTTTTAACGATGCTAAATCGAATTACAAGCAGGTGAAACAAGCCATAATCATTAGTAAACAAAGATCTCACAGTGCCAGCAATTTTGACAGGTAATTTGTCCAGTTGACACTTCGTTCAACTCCTCATATGTGAAACGCATGAAAGTGTTGAACATGTCTTACAGGCTCGCCAATATGATTTAAACCATTATTTACGATAGTTTTTCGTCTAAGCAAATTTATTGAAAGCAGTTATATATAAGCAGAAATATATAATTTATTAATAAAACTTGTTATAAAAGAATCGTTCTATCTATGTGTATAAAAATACAGCAGTTGTTACGCTGCTACGATGAATTTAAAAAAATGCGAGAAACTGTGTGTGTGTTGATGTTTCTCAGACTGCTGGAGGTAAACGCGCTATTTTAAAATTTTTAATAGCGTATTCTGTAAACTTTACGGTTGACGTTTATTGACTGTACACTGACATCAGTTAAACGTGATAAGTGAATAATGGAGTACGCATTGTTGGAGTCGCGTCATTGACAATTGGCAATAAGTTTCGAGGACTGCAGCCAAACTTTTTAATAAATGTAGTTGAACCAGCCAGTAAACATGAATTATATACACATTGCGATCGTGCGATAGCTTTTATATTATTCAGAAAACTTCGTCGTGCGAATATAATTTCGTTCATCATGAAGTTCAATGACAAAGAACTTATGGAAGCAAGTAGTGGTCCCGCTGATTTCGAGGGTCGTTTGAACCATAAACGAGCTCATAAGTCAGGTTAGTTTAGTCAAGAGTTCAATAAATTACATTCGAACGATTTTCGTATTCGCTAATTTATTAATTATCTAACCTCTACGAACGTATTTTATTAGTACTAGAAAAATAGCTTCTGTTTATTAGAATAGATTATATAATGAAGTTCCTTCAGTAGCTCCATAACAACGTGTTATGATGTTTGCATTATCTGTTTTTCAGGATTCAAAGAAAAATATTTCAAATTACGTTACAATTTGTTATTTTATTTTAATATCAGCGAATTGGGACAAATCGATAGAAGATATCCAGCTGGAGTGATCATATTAGAAAATTATAGTATTAATGTAGATACCACGTCCGAAGGGATGTTCGCATTTAGTATAGCATTTCGGGACGAACACGAGAAAAGGCACGTTTTGAGTGGCCGCTCGGAGGTGCAAGTAGAACAGTGGATGAATGCGCTTAGAAAAGCTAGCTATGAATATTGGAGATCGCGTTTGATACTTCTTCAAGAACAATTATCTAAAAAAACTGGAAAAGATCCTTTGCTTATGTATCCGAGGAATCAAGGAATCATTAGAGACGAAGCGTGGGCGTCCTCGTCGACCTTCCGATCTCATGTACGTTCCTTCACAACATCAGTCGTAACGTCAACTGCAATAAATACAGTCACGAAAGAAGTTAATCTGATCGAGTTTTGAAACAAGCAAATTCTCTGTAATTTCTACAAATTATTTAATTATAAGTCTTGCACGAAGGCATATAGTTTTGCAGAATGAAATGTAAATATTGCAAAGGAAATGCTAGGTCTCAGAAAATTATTTATTGCAGTTTATATTCATACAACTTATACATACAAGATTGAATAAGAATTTTATACCATTGACAATTATCTACATAACATATTAAATACAACTGTTTTATTATTTATTAACATAGAATTTTATATGTATTTATGTAATTCTGATAAAACCAAAAAGAATCATTTTAATGGAATTTAATTTTAAGTAGTGTTATTTCAAATCTATCCTACGATGCTAGCATACTGAAATCAATGCATTCTGTATTGATTGTACCTTTTAAAGTAATTTGTATAATTAGAAGAGAAACAGACTATTAAGTTGTTGCCTATATATACTCTCTAAGATGCAAATTTTTCAAGTATTCCCATACCAAATACTCTCTATTACGTAACAATCATAGATACTATTAATTTTTATCAAATGATCATATCTTTGTAATATTGGAATGAATAAAACCTATTTTTTTAAGCGATGTATTTAAATGATTTGCGAAGAATCATTCTTCAGTATCCCAAATTTATATTATTATTTAATTACCGAATATCGTATATTTTAATATGTCTACAGTATTTCCTTGAATCTAAAGTTTTCTTACGTGATATTTTTAATAAAAATGAAATCAAATTTCGAAGAGGAGTTTTAAATAAGAATCTAGTAGTTTTCGTAATTCAATATTTTTCTAGGGGAAAAAAGTAATGAAATTCACCTCAGAAAATAGTGTGGTAAACGCTTAATTAACGTTTTTTATTAACATTAATCCCGCATATTAATTGTTACTAACAATAGCGGCTATGTATAATTCAAAGAAATACTGTATTTCTGTATTTTGTAAGTATTGGAGTATTGGATATCAAAAATTAAAAAGTTGGTGGTACTGTTTCCAATTTATTTACACGTGTAACCACGCGCATCCACGCGTCCTTTGAGGCCGCCACAAGCAGACTGTAGACGTGATCATTTAACCTAATATGGTTTAATCAGCCGGCAGTAAATTCTACTTTACTTATAGAGAATTAATAGTATTTATCTTTACGCGTGTGAAGCGAATAATTAGCCGAAGCGAACACAAAGCAAGAAGATGATTCGATTTGCAATTTGTATTTTAATAGTTAGTGGAATTTCCGGGATTTTTGGTGAAACTTGTCAGAAACCCGAAGTTGTCGCGTCCGGATATGTTACGGAGGATGCGACGATTTTAACGAATGTTGCGTTCACAACACAATTCGTGCTGAAATGTAGCAACGGCGTGAAAGGTATCACGTTGTACGCGGAGGTCGAAGGGAAATCGCTACCTGCTGCCAGGTTAAGTTCCGACAATAAATACCAGGTAATTTACCAGCCTCGAACTTCAATCATTCGAACAGTGTATAAAATTCTCATTTATAATCGTTGCGAAATCAAATTTTGTAGGTTTCGTGGACGGAAGATGTGAAAAAAGCTCACTCTGGAGATTATAGAATAAATCTGTACGACGAAGAAAGATACGCAGCCATTCGTAAAGCACACAGAAACGGAGAGGATCCAAGCACTGTTAAGCCCTTGGCTGTAGTAGTACTTAACAATCCTGGAGTCTACCTTGGACCTTGGGTCAACTCCGAACTCCTTGCCGTTCTCTTAGCAGCTTTAGTCTCTTACTCTGCCTTCTTTTCCAAGTTCAAACTTCTTGCGTGAATGCTCGTAAATAAATAATTCTTAAAATAAGTTATTGTGGATGTTGAATATTATTTAACTGAGAATGATCGATAGAATTATGTAATTATAATATTGCTGATGTCACTGAATTTCTTTAAAATACAATTCTTTTTATATAATTTCAGTTCACCATGTCTCTATTACTTAATTCACTCATAAAATAAAGGTATTACAGGACATTTCGCATAAGCTTCAGGCAATCGGGTCCGTATTTCAAGAATTAAACGAAGTGGGAAGTGAATCTCGCACCTCCGATTTCTCGCTTGACTGGTTTTTATATGTTTGGACGCTCGACTCCCAAAACAAAGAGGCCATAATAGACAAGGCATTTAAAAATGCTGGTGACGGATTTTCACCTTTTTCCATCGAATTTTCACGAGAGTGACGCCAATCGATTCCTTATACTCGACCGATTAAAAAAATACCAAACACGGCATAATTCGGTCCATAATTAACGAAATAACGGAACAAATTAATTTTCACGCTTCAATTCTAACTTCGCTAAAAATAGTCGGATTTATGTCGTGTTTCGACTAATTTTCATCGGAAAAATGTTAAAAAGTATGTGGTGTCATTTTTATAAACATTCGACAATAATTAGTAACCGATGAAAATTCAGGGAGGAAATATTTCACACCTGATTACGCGGTATTCTTTGATATTCGCTAAGCGACGGCATCAGATTATGCGCGTGGCTAAGTCGTTCGAGCTCTGAGTCGTCAATTTTTCTTAGTTTCCACGATCTTATCCGTTGTCGTATTGATACAAAAGTTTCACCATTGGATTCTAAGCGTTCTCCCGATTAAAATAACACCAAATTTCATGTAAATCGGACTATTTTTAGCGAAGTTAGAATTGAAGCGTGAAAATTAATTTGTTTCGTTGTTTCGTTAATTATGGACCGAATTATGTCGTGGTTGGTATTTTTTTAATCGGTTGAGTATAAGGAATCGATTGGCGTCACTCTCGTGAAAATTCGATGGAAAAAGGTGAAAATCTTGAAAACTTTTAAATCCTTGTCTATCCTTGTCTTTTATAGCCAATTGTTTCGGGAGTCGAGCTCGCGGCCGAGAATGTTCCCACGGTCCAAGTCGACAAAAAATAGTGGTTGGAGGCATTAGCCTAGGCGTATAGAAAGAAAACTGCCTAGGTTTAAGCAGATTTTACTGTATAAATATTAGAACGTGAGTATAAAGTTTAATATATTTCAGGAACAGGTGGATTACCATAAAAGTATTCCCAAGATATGGGATACTTAATATCGTTCTTACTTGTTTCTATTAAATTTAACCATTGATTTAAATTTTTCATCATTGCCAAAGCATCAGTAATATTGTCTCCTTCAGAACAATAACAAAACAACACTGTACAAGGAATTTCTGCAGACGTAAGATAATCGTAAAGATTATTCGCAAATCCACCTCCTGGGATGAAATTGTTTGCAGCAGACTCTGCTAAACTTTTTCCCATGTGCTTTTTCCAATCAAGCATTTCAAGAAGCTTCTCGTTGTTTAATAATGAAGTGTCCGAAGTAAGATATCTGAAGCTAGAACCTGATCTGTCGGAACACTCATAGTCGTAACTACTGGTTAAGATTACTACCTATAAAAATAAATATTTCATGAATACAGAAACAAATTCGTATTTATCGTTAACGTACCTTTTTGATTTTCCTTTTTTGGACAAATTGTGTCAATTCATCGAAGAAATCAGTCGATTTACCAATGGAAGGAGATCGTATTTGCAAAACGATTAATTGTGGCACTGTTGCGATGTAAAAATCTGCGGTAGTGCAAAGAGAACTAGAATTTTTATTGTAAGGATCGAGACCACAGACAGGAAGAAATTTAGGACTCCACACAGATCCGATTTTGGTCATATTCAAATTGAAGATCAGTAGATCGGTACAGAATTGTCCAACATTTCCAACAGCTACTGATGGAAGTATTAACGTGAAATTTTCGAGATCAACTTCATCTGGTAGTTTTATCATTTTTCAACGTTGATGAAACACCTGTGTTGTTAATAGAGTTCATTGAAATGAAGATTCAGGTTGTAAATACTTATCCAATGAAAATTATTGCAGTAAAGATAATATTCCAATAAAATCAACACTGAAAATATCATCGCCTATTGGTTCTATAAATTTAAAATTTACAAGTCATCGTAACAAAACATTTATTAAACTATGTATATATTTACTGCGATGTAAGTTTCTAAATATACGATAACATAACCCTTACCACATAAGATTGATAAAATTATTTGGAAAAGCGTATGAATTGGTATGATTCAGTCACTGAACTATAAACAACTATAAACAACCTGGAATGAGCAGTTCAGTGGATCGGGATAGGAAAAACCGTGCCGACAGAAAGGGCTATACGGGGTATCTTTGTTCTTTTCTAATACACTGTTGCAAATATAACAAAGTACTAACTGCGCGTAATTAAATAACCGCGCGACGTGTATAAGAAAGAGACAGAGATACCCCGTATAGCCCTCTCTGTCGGCACCGGCTGCTTATACACATACTGCTCATTCCAGGTAGTTTATAGTTCAGTGGATTCAGTATGAATTGATGAATTCAAACTTACAAATTTTGCGTATTTAGTAATTACACATTCTACACGCAGCTATAAATTCTACAATTAGCGGGATAAAAGCTAAAGTTGGTAGCACTAGGTCTGTTTTCTGGGTCTGCACGTCTGCACTTTCTGAACTAGTGCAGAACTAACTTGCTATCACCTTCCGTTTTGTGAAATAGAAAAAGATAGCGATAGATGAGTTCTGAACTAGTGCAGCCAGTGCAGGAACAGAAAATAGACCTATTGTCCTAACAAGTTTAAATTTTATTATCTATATATAAATAATTATTTAAATTAATTGAATGCTAAATATAATTGTAAACTTCCGTGTAAGAAATTAATAAATAGATTAGAAATTGGAGCTTGGTGCTGCAGACAGACCCCCCCCTTATTTCTAGTTTTGATTTTTGATAAAATAAATAGCTTCATGATTCTAAAATCGTGAAAATGGAACTATAATTATAAAAGCACACAATAAAAAAAGTATTTTCTAAACTGTTCTAAATTCATGAACGTGTATTTGCGGACCTTTGTGCGTTTTTAACTCATTGTCAGTTTTACTTTTAAGACCATTTTCCATCGCCTTTTGATTTTGCATTACGGAAAAAAGGTACTGAAAGTTATTTAGAATATTTCGCGGGACGAAGACAGAAAATACGAGCATTTTGATTGGACGAAGCGTAATCGGTACGAAAGGCGTAATTCGTTACCGACCGCGCGGAGTGGCGGCATGTGACGTCACGCATCACCGCCCCGCGATGCCTTTCGGGAAATAGCGCCGCCATCTTGAGTGGCATGGCCCAGCTAGACAGTGCGCCCTGAGCAAAGACATGCGATTTATCGCGAAAACATTGAACGTTCCGAGGATCACGGATTCCTGTGAAACATAGCGAAACCTCGGTGCTTCGCACCTGCGTCGGAATGGAGGCGGTTAAAGCGTTTAACGCGGAGGTGAGTCCAATCTTACCCTCGATTCTTCTTCTAGCCCGCCGACTCTCCCTCTTCTCTTTTTTTTTCTTCCTATCATATTTCTTTTCCCCTTTTACCCGTTCTCGCCGTCTTTTCCACCGCGGAGACGTTCGAACGGCACGAGTGTGAAAGAAACACCCGAAGGAAACGTTCCATCCGACGTTTCCGAGTATCCGTAAGACGAGGAACCGAGTGATTTTCGTTCGCGACGAATGCTTTGATTTCTGGTCCTTGCGTATGTGTGTGTGGTGTGTGTGAGAAAGAGAGAGAAGGAGAGAGAAAGAGCGAGATGGAAAAAGAGATAGAGACAGAGAACATGCAAAGGAGAGACTATCTCTGCATGTGAGTAAGACGGAGAGAAGCGAAAGAGAGCATTTATTGTGATTTAGAGTTTTTCTGTGAAAAAAACGCGACGATTATCATTATTCTTTGAGATTGTTAAAAGATAAATATTTGTATCAGTGGGCTTTTTGGAAGACGATAAAGATGAGCCGAAGGTACGAGGGAATGGAGCAGAAGCTAGTCTCGTTTTGGAGGATTTACATGCAATAAAGAAATTGTAGAACAGAGATAACAAAATTTAGAAACTATCGAAGAAATATTATTGAAGAATAATTATGGAATAATGTTTCAGCTTTCCGCGCTCTACGATGTCAAACCACCCATTTCCAAGGCTAAAATGAACTCTTTGACTAGAGGCGCAATCAAGGCAATCAAATTCTACAAACATGTTGTGCAAAGTGTAGAGAAATTTATTCAAAAGGTAAGGGGATATCATCTACTACTTGAAATGAAACTGTTGAAAGAAAGAACCTATAAAATCTGTGATTGTATGTTACAGTGTAAGCCGGAGTACAAAGTGCCTGGATTGTACGTTATAGATTCGATTGTACGCCAATCCAGACACCAGTTTGGAATAGAGAAAGATGTCTTTGCTCCACGGTTTGCCAAGAACATGCAAACTACCTTCTTAAACCTTTTAAAATGTCCTCAGGAAGACAAGAGTAAGGTGATAAGAGTTTTAAATCTTTGGCAAAAGAACGCCGTTTTTCCTTCCGAGGTTATACAACCTCTGTTCGATCTTGCGGATCCAAATCATCCAATACACAAAGAGCAAGCAGTTAATACCAATGGTAAAATTCGTTTCTAAACTTGATATTAAATAAGATTCATATTAAACTGAAAAATAATTATTCCTTCCCGTAGGTACACTGAATGCTTCTTCAACAAACAATACAAGCAATACTGGTGCTGTCGTCAAAACTCCGCCTCTGACTGCAAAGAATGCAGTTAAAGACCCGAAATTATTTTCTTCTGCAAAACCAATCGATCCCGTTTGGCTTGCGCAAACGAAAATGGAAACAGCAAGTATAGTTAATGCTAATAAACTTCTGGTACGTTTATACGTTCGCGTATTTCTTTGCGTATTGAAATCAACGTTAATAATAATTTCAAATGTTCATTTTTTTTTTTTTATATATATATAGGGGCAGTCGAATTCCAGTCAAATGGACGCTTCTTTCCTCGATCAGTTGCAACATTTACAACAGTTATTACTTAAGAAACAGGAAGCAACGAACGAGCAAAAGAGTTCCGTAAAATTCGACAAGAAACTTCTTGATTTTGATTACGGCGAGGAGGAAGACGATGACGTCGTTGTTGCGAGTTCGCCAACGACGACAGCAGCGTCGAACGCTGGTCAACACAATGTAGTTTCTACGGGGAACAGTTTAGAAAGTCTCGGACTTCTCCTAACAAATCCAGAGGTATATATTCGACTATTCGTTGGTTAAATAAATGAAAAGAAACGTTTGCATCGTTGAACGGATTGTTCGCAGGTATTAAGGCAGCTTCAAACGCTGCAACAAACGATGCAAGGAAATGCTTCTTCGTCGCAACACGAAATGGAAGAGAAAATGCGAAAACTTCAGCAAATGAAGCAACAGGAAGAAGAATTTGATAAGCATTTAGCTCAAACTGTTCCTGTACGTAGTTTTGCATAAGAAAATCAATCTTTTATACGTGGAACTTGTAAAACGATTAATTACGGCAATACGTTCTAGTTATGTTAATGAAATGTAAACTGCTTTTTGTCCTACTCAGAATCTGCCGTTTGCATCGGAATGCGAGTTGAAACCTTCGGATATTTTGAAACCAAGTCAACAGAACGCATATACTGCGAATGTAAGTAGCGGAGTCATACAAGATTTGAGTCAACCGCCACCTGGTTACCCACCGGCTCTACCGTATGTCTCTCAACCTTTGTCGAATATTAGGCAAATCAATCAACAGGTGCATCAAAATCAAAAGAGTCCGCTTCTGGATGAGCGACAAGACGCGCAAGATTACTCGGGGTAAATACACGCCTCGCTCCATTCCTCAATTCTATTGCAATTTTTTAGTTTCAAACTGCATTCTTTCTATATTTTAATCTCGTAAGTCAGAGATTGAACTTGATCGATTTTTAATTGTAGGAACGGTGCAAGACGAGACAGCAGTAGCGTAGAAATTGTAAATTGCGAGAGTACAAGATCGCAGAGTAGATCGCCCGATCGATACAGGCATCACAGTCGATCCAGGTCGCCGAGACACAGAGATCGGGACAGAGATAGGGACAGGGATAGAGATCGAGATAGAGATAGAAAGTCTCGGTCAAGAAGCAGATCCAGGAGAAGAAGGTAATTATCGAATATCCTTTCATCACGATACAATTTGTTGTTGTTTATGTAACTGTTGTCGCATCGATTGGACGATTCAGTAATTTCTGACTTGACGCTATCGCGTTGCAGATCTCGCTCGAGAGACAGGGGGCGTGACAGAAAACGCGAAGATAGTCGAGAGAAAATGACGGAAGAAGAACGAGAGAAAGAAAGGGAAAGACGAAAACGAGGACTGCCACCGATTGTAAGGGATAAATTAAGCGGTAAGTTTCATTTCATTTAATTTATTATAATGAACGGACAAAACCCTCCCATATGGCCAAATCTGATCGAGTAGACTTTTTACAGAATCTGCCATTGCAGGATCTGTAATGTACATGACTGTTGGCAGATTGGCAACAGAAACCGAGCAGGTCCTGTTGGCAAATCTGCTGCCGGCCTGACGACAGATTGGCAGCAGAATTCGAGTAGATACTGTTGACAGACCCGACGGCAGGTTCTGCTGACACGATCTGGTCAGTTTTTGACGCCAATCTGCTTCCCAATCTGCTAATACAGGTTCCGTTTGCAAAATGGCAGCCTAATGCGAAAACAGATGGCTATGGATTTGTAAACAGGTTTTGCTGCTAATCTGCATGCAGATGGTTTATAGGGCTTTTAAAATGTATTTTATTTTCGATATTTCATGCACTTTTGCATCTATGCACATCCTGGTGCATTTTAGCACATTTAAAATTGCCATAAATGCATAAATATCCGCAGTCCAGTAGTTATAAACGTATACGCGACGTAGAATAAATAAACTGCATTGAACTTTAAAAATTAGACAGTGCTCTGCATGTTTAGGTTCTAAATCTGTGTGTATTGAAAGGCCAAAAATCTACCTGATAATTAATTATATTCCTTTCTTCAGTTATTCTATTGATGGTGTTGTGGTTGAATCTGGAGTTAATAATTTTTCTTAAATGGAGGTATATAGAAATTAATAGAACCTAAAAGTTCAATGCAATTTATGTGACCATTTAGGATTAAGCAGTTAAGTTAAACATTTTTGTATTTACTACGCTTATTAATTATCTAAACTGTTTTTAATTGTGTTTATAGTTTGCAGTACGACTCTTTGGGTAGGACATTTATCGAAATTGGTACATCAAGAAGAACTGTCAGACACTTTCGGAGAATTCGGTGATATCGTCAGTATAGATTTGATTTCACCTAGAGGTTGCGCCTTCATATGCATGAACAGACGACAAGATGCGTACAGGGCGCTTACTAAGCTGAAAAATCATAAAATGCAAGGAAAGGCAATTACTGTAAGTTGTTTGACTCGCAATCAATTCAAGCCAATTTTAACCACTGGTCGTCTTTCGTCTTCGTGCTAAAACGTATTGTATTTATAGAGTAATTGAATTTTTAATGTATTCCAGTTAGCCTGGGCACCAGGAAAAGGCGTGAAAGGAAAAGAATGGAAAGATTATTGGGAGGTCGAATTGGGAGTTAGTTATATTCCATGGAACAAATTAGTGAATGTTACCGATCAGGATTTAGAATTACTCGAGGAAGGTGGAATGATTGACGAAGACACTCTGCCGCCCAGTTTGAAAGGTAAATAAAATAAGATTTATGGAGAAAAACGCGTGAAGATTGCAAATTGTAATGGAGTAATCGATTCGCAGGTAAATTAAAGCATTCCGGAACGAACGCCGACGTGCTTCAACATCAGTTGCAGTTGCAGCAACAAGCGTTAGTTGCAGCTGCCGGTATTCCAAGCTTGGCAGATGGCATCGTGAGCGTGATGCAGCCTTCGACTAGCAGTCAACAGCAGCAGGGTCAACAGCAGGCTCAGCAACCGGGCCAGCAGCAACAACAAGTGATCGATACGAGTCAACCACCGCCGATCAGGCCTCCCACGTCAGCTGCGCTTCTGCCGCCGCCAAATACGCAATTGCAGATGATGCCACCTGCTTTCACAATGCCGGGAGTTCCTCGTTAGTTTATCATTTGTCTTCTTCAGGCTTATCCGAACGAAGCTTTCCTTCGTTTTATTCTACTTGTATTTTTCTGTTTTACTCGCAGGCATGCTTGGACCAATGGGATTACCAATGGCCCACAGTTTGATGCCTAACGTTCCGATAGGCGTGCCGCCTCCGAATATGCAGAGTTTGTTAGGTCCGCCTGGAATGATGCAAACGATGCTAACTCCGCCGGTGAATTCTCCGTTCGGAGCTGGCGTTGGCGTTGGTTTATTAACGCAGATTCCTTTGCCAGCGCCAGCCGCTCCTTCCGATAAACCGAATTCCACTGGTACGTGGGATCGAATTGAAATGAAGTTCGTTCATTGAAAGAGAAGGGAAAGTGTATAAACGTTTGAATGTGATCTGTTAGGTATGCCACACAATGTTCCTCCAATAGGAGTTCCACCACCGACGACAGAAACTGGTATGCCAAATTTGCCAATGTTACGTCAACCTTACGGTGTTGGACCCTCTGCTTCCTTGCAAATGCAACTACCTCAGCAACAACATTCTGCAGACGACATGGACGTGGAAATGGAGGACGCGATGCCTCAGAGTTCGAACGGAGCTAAAAGCAAAGGCAATTTAAGTGATCAGCTTCAACAGAACGACGATAGAATAGAGGTTGATCAACAATTAGAGGTAAATGCACGAAATATTTAATATTTGTATAACCTGAAATGTATTATACAGAATCGTATCGATTTCGTTTAAATTTAGCAACAACAGCATCGGGATTACAAGGAGAGGGAAAGGGAACGCGAGAACAGAGAGAGAAGAGATAGAGAAACGCATTTGTCTCACAGAGATAGAGAAGGTATCGATTCTAGGATGGATCGTGGAAGGGAAAGAGGCAGAGGGAGAGAACGAGGAGGGCGCGATCGGAGAAGAGACATTAGGGACAGAGACAGAGACGATAGAAGGGAAAGGGAAAATAGAGAAAATCGCGAAGGGAATCCACAACCTCAAAATCTTCAGGTAATATATTGATCTACTGTACGTTAAACATTCTGCTTCCATCTAATAATGACGCGTTTGCTTGTAGGAAAACGATTCGACTCCGAAAAAAGACGGCAAACCAAGCTTAGCCGATCGTCTGCGTCAATTGGCTGACGGAACTCTGCCCCTTGAGGATCGTAGCGATCGAATACCTCCTCCGCGCAATCGACCGGAGCGAGACAGATCGGACAGGAACTTCGAAGATTCTCGATCGTCACGCGCAGAACCTCTTTCTTCCTTGATGGATTTGCCGAAATTCAATTTGCCTCAGGAAAGGGGCGACTTTCCCGCTCGACCGACAGATTTTCGAAATCCTCAAGACCCGAGGGAATATCAACAACAAAGGGAAAGACAGAGCTTTGGCAGAGGTCACAGAGGATCGCAGATGCACGAAGAGTACTTGGACGTTCCGAGGATACAAGGGGGAATGTATCAAGAAGAGTTTGATAACAGAATACATAGTCAACAGAGAATAGAGGAATTCGGAAGACTTGGTCCCCCCAGGGAACAAAGGTAAAAATATCTTCAATTTTTAAAAAACTTATGGGAAATAATCTCATCGCGAATTATAAAAAATTTGATATTACAAAAGCAGTGTTAACCCTTTAAGTCCGGAGGTACTTTCAATTTATCGTCAATTTTTTTCAAAATTAGCTCGTTTGCAACTGTAAGCAGTTTACTTTTGGGTTTCGATGATAAAAGTTTCATCCCTACGTACTAAAAATCACTATACGCATTAAACTATTTTTGTAGCAAATAGTTAATATTGCGTGAATGAAGATTCGATCCGGCAACCTCGGCTGTACGAGTCTCGTTGTTTGTCATTGCGCCATCAGTTTTATAGTGAATAGTTAATAAAGATTCGTTAGAATAAATGGGAGTCTAAAGTCCCATTAGGACTTGGAGGGTTAATTTGATATCGAGTAGTTTACTGATAGAGTGTATAAATTGATTACCGTTTAATCGACGATTAATTATTTGTCAAAGGGAGGAATTCGATAGGTCCGAAGTACGGGGAAGGAGGCCACTCGACGATCGGGATCGTTTTGAATTCGATATCAGACGAGATGGTTTCGACCCGCGGCTTCAAGAAGGCTTCGATCCAAGGGGACATCTTGATCGAGGCGAATTCGAGCCTCGGAGGCGAGAATTCTTCGGAATGGAACCTATGTTCGGAATGCCACCTATCATGGGACCTAGAGGGCCTCGTCCAGGGCATCCAGATGGATTCGGACCTCGTCCGGCTCCCCTAGGAGCGCGTGGACCTGGTAAGAGAAAATATTCCATTAAAGGGGGGACCCCACCTTTGGAGCATCGAAGAATGAAATTCATAAGAGATTTTCAAATTATAAAACATTAGCTAAAGCACTATGTAGAATTTTCTTCGATATTCTAATTTTACAATTTTTTAGAAGCAGTTTAATGCGATTTTTCTGGGATAAAAATCACCATATTTTTTTCAAAATGGTGCCATTCTCGTAATTTCTCCAATTTAAAAACAATCCTACGCTACATTGTACTTAATGTATTATAATTTGAAAATCTTTTATGAATTTCATTCTTCGATCTTTCAGAACTTCGCGATGATATGGACCAGCAAGGTAGTAGTACCTTTTTCTTTGCAAGAGTCGACACGTCCAAGTCTGCCGGCTCGTCAAATTTCTATTTTTTTTTACTGAACAAATTTTGTACGATTCTTCAAATGTGTCTCTTTAACATACGAAAAGCCCGGAGTATTTACATTACTTCTTGTACTAGAAAAAAATGTCTAAAGATTCCCTTTTTTTATAGCGCTCAGGGTGGTCCCCCCCTTAACTGTACAAACTACAAAGTTGGAAACGTAACCATCGCACTATAATCCGTTATGATTAGTTATTTATTGGATTACGGAGAATTGAGATTTTTATCTTGGAATTTCTAGGTCCTCTGATGTTCCATCCACGAGGTCTAGGACCTCGTCCTCTTCGTCCTGGAATGAGGCCATTCGGACCACGTGGCCCGCCTTTCGATCCCCGAGAACCGGACGCCTTTTTCAGACCTCCTTTCGACGACATTCGTCCACATGTGAGACCGCCTTTCGGTCCCATGGGCCCACCGTCGATTATTCCACCGGAACCCGGCGCTCCCTGGAGGAACCAAGAGCATCCGCCCGGCTCCTGGCCGGCCGAGACGGACAACCACTCGCAGCGAGACAATGCCAGAGACAAGAAAGGTGTAAAGCACCCGAACAACCAGAACATGGAAAGAGAGAATCGAAACAGAGGTCGTAAGTCCAGATGGACGAACGTGAGTCCGTCCGGAGAAGAGACGGAGGATTCGAAGGAGCAGGAGTCGGCTGTCGAGGCTGTCGGCAGTGTCGAGGAGAAGGAAGAACCTGTAAAGCAGGAGCCGGTGGTCGTGAAAGAAGCAGAACCGGAAACGGAACCGAGGGCGCCGGTGGTGTTACCTAGTGTGAAAAAAGAAGACACGGAACAAACAGTTGACACAAACCAGGAAGGCATTGAAATGAAGAAAGAGGAAGAGGACCGCAGGGATTCTTAGACCAAAGTAAAGAGCGATTTTTCTCTTTAAGATTTTTTTTCTTACTCTGTGGAGTGGTGTGAGGGGAGAAATCGTTGCTTCGGGCTGAATCGAGTCGAAACGGGGAAAAACTCGCTTTAGAAAATGGAACGTTGAATTTTAGAATAACTGTTTGCCTTCAATCGACTGATATGTTGTTATTGTACGAATAATCGTGCGCTTGGAATTTTCTCCTTTTATGTGCGATCGATAAAATCCTCTCTTATTAATGGAGTTAGATTTTAAGAATTCCAACGATCAATGTTGAAATTTGAATAAATATTAATGAGATACGAAAGCTTTATGCATTACTTTAAATTAATAACTTCATTCTTTTACTTGCATTATTCTTGAAACGCATGTTTGTTCGCTTTTAAAATGCGAAATAAATTTGTACATTACGATGCGTAAGAAACGGCAATAAGAAATATATCGTCGATTGAACGGAAGGAGTTTGTTTCTTTGAGTCAGCGTTTCGAATTTCAAAGTAATTAGTTTTGTAATCGACTCGACACGTGAGGCGCTGTGATTTGTAAACACAGGACCTATGACCCGTGGATACTCCAAGTGGCGACTTATTTATTGAATTGTAAATACTTTTGTATTTTCGTAGTAAACGGATATATAGTATGTACGATTTGCACGAATACGTTCGATCGTTTCTCGGATTATTGATGATTACAGAAAATGATGTAAAAATTATTTGTTTCAGAAAAAGAAACGTAATAGAGGAAACAATTTTTTTTTCCACTAATTAGAGTTTTTCTCGAAACGCACAATAAAGTTAGGATAATAAATACGTAGTTTCATTAAAAAAAAAAAAGAGACGATCTTTTGAAATTAAAAATATCTAACCCCATTATTGTTTTTTTTCTGAACTACATAACTTTTATATACACGTTCTTGCATCTTCAGCAGTCCGAGACATAATCGAGTATCATGCATTTAAATCGAATGTACTGTATAGATAGATGAATCTTACTAGTAGTAGGATCTTGCTTAACCGTGGAAGTATTTTCTTATCGACATTTTCGTTGATTGAACTCTACATTCATATATGAATTGAAATGAATTTATATTTTAAACGAATTAAATTTTATGATTGTCTAGATACGATTTATCATGATGATTTTCTGCGTAGATCGAAACGTCCAAGTGTCGGAAAGGGCAGAAAGGGAAATTGTATTATATTAATATAGAAAACTGAACGTTCAATCAACTGAAAACGTCAACCAGTAATGTATGTAAACGTTAATTCGGATAAACAAGATTCTACCAACATAAATATTTAAATAGATAGAGAGAGAGATTATATATATATATGAATAAATATATATATGTGTATGAAAGAATGCAAGCTGACCAAGAATGGGAGAGAGTGAAAGAGAGGGAGAGAGAGCGAGAGAAAGTGAAAATTAGAGGACGAAAATATATATAGCGCCGATGTTCGGCGCGGCTCAATCAAACGAACGAAAAATAAATATTTTCTATATAACGTCTTTCTTCATAAGCAGAATTATAGCCTCTCATTCCGCTTGGCTCCCGGAATTTATATTTATTTATTTCTTTTTCGATGATGATTCCTGTTATTGGAAACTTTTAAGTAACTGATTAAAATTCGCAGATTTTATCTGGGAGTCTTTACAGGAAAACTAAGAGAATTTAATTATTTGTTCATTTGAACAATCGTTTTTCATTTTTTGTATCTGCTTCCCTTCTATGTATAGTAGCTAAAATCTTCTACTTCATTTTTGGAAAAAAGTTTCAGGAAAAAATTGCGTAGTTCGAATACCGAAAAAAACGGCGAGCCAAACGACATTATTAAAAAATGTATAGATTGATTTATAGATAATTTTCTGTTCGTATTATAATCACTTTGAATCAGACTTTAGCGACTGTTAAATGTACATAATCACTTCGAAATGGAAATTGAAAGGGGAAATGCTTCTTTCTTATCGAATTTTTAATGTAGTTTAGTTCTTTATTTCTATCGCAGCGACGTATTTGTACATTTTTCAGTATCTCACTCCATCATTCGATTCTGTCGACTATGCAATTTTTGTCTGAAAAATTTTTCCTCCGAATATCGAATGTAAAAGTAGATTATCTGTATTCGATCGAAGACTGATATTTAGTTAAAAGAAATTGAACATGTTACGAGGGATGAAACGAAGGCAATTGAGAACGATATTCGGAACGGAATGAAATCTTTTCAGAGCAGCTTTGGATACTTGTTCAGTACTCGTACTCAGTGTGTTCACATGCGTGAGTCTCTCTCTCTGTCGCCACACGACGATGGAACACCAGCCACCAGGTCGCTTGCGCTCAAACTGAGCGACAAGTGCAAGGTACTGTTGTGTTTATAACTCATTATATTTATATACTGAATACTATTTTTCTTTCTGGACGAACTGCAAAGGCGAACGGCAAATGGCTATGCCGTAACGAATCGATTTGTTGCGTTATAACAAGTGGAGGATAAAGTGAAACAAATCGTCTGTGAAGTTTATAACTTCAATCCGAATTTCAAATCTGTTCAAGTGTATTCTCTCTTCGAATACACTTGGTTCGGTTCGTTTGAAGTTCGTTAGCCTCGATTCTTGATATGTATTATTCAAATTCGTGAATTAGATTTCGTTTTAGGTATTGGAAATATAATTTTAATTAACTTCGAGACTAGAACATAATGCTACGAACTTTGTATTGTTAAAGCAATTACTAAGAAAAGTTGTATATTGAATTGATGTGCAATAACGAAGAACGGAAGTAATTAATTGCACATAAAAGAATTAGCATTGTTGAGTAAGTGACAAGATTTATTTTACTTAATATATGTGGATTGATTAAATTATTAAATTTGCCGTCACGTTTTTCGTTTGGATATAATCGAGTAATCAAGAATGTAGTATACTTCTAATTGTAATGTGATTCCTCGCGAGATGATTGCGAAAGTTCGTCCAGAATGTAATGATATTTTTTTATCGAATTATAGTGTTACAAACTTTTGAAGAAAGCAAGATAAAAGGAATAAGAGCCTGTGCACCACTCCGGAGCAGAGTTTAAGAAAAAAAATTCTCTTTTCTCATTTTTAAGAGATTAGCTTCAGTGTGAAAAAAAAGTAGAGAAGGACACGCGTTTAATTTATTTGCATAAACATATAGTTGACCGTTTATGCGAATATCTGTTCATACGTATATAAAACGGCGAGCAATAACAGGATTGGATGGAAGAAATGAACAACGAAAATGATATCGACGATTTTACAGCAATTGTAAATAATTGTTTTTAATTTGTCCTCGATGAAATTGCTTTTGGGAATTTTTTTTTTCTTTCGACTCGACATCAAAGCGTCTATAAATCCAGTCTCATGTAAAGTATGTTTTATTTCGTTAATATAATCATTTTACGTTCGCGTAATGTGTGCATTTCGTAACCTGTTATTGACGTCGATTTGATCGGTGAAAAGATTGGTGCGCACATGCGCAGAGGTTCGTGGTCAATATCAGATTTAGAATTCTAGTATGTACAGGGTGTCCCGCATGTAATATCAACTGTATTTTGTAAGAACTGATAAATACCAAATTTTTCCCTTTTTCTTCTTATTAATGTCATCATCATCGTTGTCATTTTGTAACTGACCCAAGTTATAAATTTATTATTTATTCGACAGATATAAATCTTAATTCTAAAGGCGAAGATAATGACTTCACAATTTTCTAAAATAAAATAACAACTAAACGTTGACACTTCCTAATATAAAAAATAATACTCCTTTCACAGTTTGCATAGTTACATAAACATTGTAAAAAAAAATGTTCGGTAGTAATGAAATTGTAAAAGAGAATAACATAAATGCGTTTTAGATTTAAACCCATTATGATTGATCGTATTTTTCTTCATTGATAAAAGATATGAATAGGTTTAGTGTTATTAAACATGGGAAACAACAATAAAAAAAAAAAATGAGAACATTTAGACACATTTGCTTAGTTTAAACAATTAATAACTCGATGTTAAACATCTCGTTTGAAATTTTTTAAACAAAATATAGTATTTTTTACTGTATTTTTACATCGATATAAAATCTGGAAAAGAACGATGTTTCTGCTTGTTATATAAAACCTTCGAGAAGATTTAAATAATTAAATGAAAATTTCAGTGCTGTCTATGATAGCGAGCAAAAAAGTAATTTGAAGGTTTTATGCATTTTGTGTGGTACACCCTGTATAAACGGTAACCTCGAATTTGTACGCATTCTTGGACGTTTATATTTAATTACCGAATACTTATAAATTGTCCAATTACAAGGCGTACTTTGTCAAATTTGGTATAAATTTTACTATTAAAATTTAAAATGTAAACACTTGTTAATATTTTCATGGCCATTAGCTAACATTTTTATCAAGCTCTAAAAACAGAATTGTACGTATAGTAGTTCAACGCGATTTAGAAACAATTTTTCATTTGATCATTACGTCTTGTAACGGAAATCAAAGTTTCATATATTCATTGTGAAAATCTACAATGAGTTATATATATATAAAAATAAAAAAAAATGCAGTTTCTTGTGAAATATTCAAATGTATGTACACATATTAGTTTTGAGTATAAAGAAAGTGAAACCTATTTTAAACGCTGTTCAAACTTGAAAACTTCATTTCCTAATTTTTCCACATTTAATTAAATGATTTGCATACGTAATGTATATACATATACCGATATTAAAGGATGTTGAAAATTAAAAAGAATATTATATATTAGCTTTATAGCATGTACTTCGAAATTTATTATCATTGAAATGAGGTTTATTATATTTTTTACTAGATAAATTGTAATACTTGAAACGGAAACCACATAAAATCTATTAAAAAAATCTTCCGATTATAAAAACAAATATTTGTTGCCGGAAAAAATAGTAAATTTTTTATTGAATCAGCGATTTAAAGTTCTTACATTTTTATTCTGTTTCAAATCTTCCACCGAATTTCGGGATCGAAATAATAAATTACCAATGGTCGTATTAATTTCTCGTGCGAGACTTGAGCTAAACATGTTTTATTGTTATCTGTTTCAGGCATGTTACGTCTTGGAACGACGAATGGATCTTTTACGTGCTTTTTCCTCAATTCTGTATATTTATTGTAAACACGAGCATTTTAATAAAATTGAGATATAAATGTATAGTACAGCATGGATATCATATATATATATATATATATATATAACGTGTATTTTTTCTGTAAATTCTTATTTATCTTTTTTTTTTGTCTTTTTGAAGCTGATTCCATTTTGCAGATATAACTTTTAATATCTTTTATACAAATTATAAAATGCATTCTATAATGTTGCAGGAAATTTAGATGAACGAAACGATAATTGCCGAATGAACATTTAATGTTTAAATTAATTATTAAGTACACGTAATATCGTACATAAGGTTACATTTTACATAGAAGCCTGTATACAATTTTTCATAAATGCTTTAATATTCAAATAAATTACAGATAAAATAGAAATTGAATGAAGAAATGCTATACATCAAATACGATGTTACTAAATTATTGTTAAGTATTTGTAGACAATATTGTATAATTGACGCAATTATACGCTTCACAATGCACACTGTAAAAAAGATATTAAATCTTGCCAAACTGTTACACATATATCTAATATTGGAAATGTATATCTTTTAACGTTATTTTATCTTGTATGTATGAAACTGATACACGTAATATTTTACTGTAATTAATATAAAAAATATAAAAGTATCAGGATGAAGAAAAAATGTCTTTGTTTGTAAGAGATCACTAAATAAGTTTTAATATATTATATTACCATTTGGAGAAAATACTTGAAGTTTTCAGTATTAAAAAGTATTGTTTATAATTTGAAATATTATTTTCAATTATAAATAATACATAAAATAATAAAACTGTTACTTTCATTTTATTCAATTTTAATAAATTCCAGTCTTTTTATTTGCCGTCCTAAAACAAAATCTTCAAACTTTTAGTTACGAAATCTAATTAATCTAACTCTGTAATTACTTTTACGATCGATGGTAAACTGCATTGTAATTATTTTTATAATTGGCACATTGTATGATGTTCAAATTAATCTTCTTTGTCGATAGCTTCGAGTCTTTCGAGAAGTGGAGGATGACTGTGGTGCCAACCGGAGTACAGTTTATCATAAAGAGGATAACCAAGGTTGTCCTTTTGTAGTTTAATTAACGATCGTTTCAGCGCATCTCCGCGTCCTAAAATCTTCGCAAATCTGTCTGCTTCAAATTCAAATTTTCTACCTATTACTACTGATACAAATTGTATTAACTGAAAGAGAAATTACCAGCAATTTTAAACACAGCATTGAAATGGTTCTGTAGTATTATATGATACATGGAATTGAAAATAATGAACTTACCGTATTTAAAGGTATTAAAATATACATTGTGACAATAATAAGTCCTATGAATGTAGGTTGCGTGTCCAAGAACCCAAAGGCAACGTACATTGGCTTGTAAGTAAGAAGTTTTGCATACAGAAGAGTATTTGCCAAGAAGCTCACCTACAAATGCATCATTTCAAAAAATACAAACATGAGACAAATAAATTACCAATTATTCGGAAATTCACCTGCGTTAATATAAATCCTTTCAGTGTGTGACTGTATTTCCAGTGTCCCAATTCATGAGCTAATACTGCTAATACTTCGTCCGTTTCGCACCCTTTAGCCTCTCCTTCAACAGATTCTCCTTCCGCCGGTTTATAATATTCTTTCACCAAAGTATCAAACAATACTATTCTCTTATGCTTGTGGAATCCATATAAATACGCGTTACTGTGCGAAGATCTCTTTGATCCTTCGACAATAAACAATTTATAGAGTGGAAATTTAACGGACGCTGCCAACTCTTCGATCTTTGTTTTTAATTCTCCGTTCGGAAGCGGCGTATACTTATCGAAAAGTGGAGCAATAACTTCTGGATAGAGAATCATCATGAACAGAGTAACGAAAATGGAGAAGATCCAAAGGTAAAGGAAGAAATAATCCCCTCCATTTTCTACGATCCATATCACAGCGCATAGAAAGGGTATTGCAATCACTTGTGCGACAATAAATTTAAGTAGCTGATCTTTGACAAAAAATAATGGTGTCTGAAATTAACACAGAGATTAGTGTGAAGCTTTCATATATTTATGGAAAAAGAGCTTCAGTTCCCTTACTTCCTTATTAAATCCATGTTTCTGCTCCACCACAAATGTATCGTAAACTTTCAGTGGCAGAGAGATTGCGTCATACACAACATTTATGATTAACATGCAAATGCCACTTAGAAGAATATCGTTCTCATGATTTAGCCCAAAGTATTTCGCTACTTCGATGCTGTAGTCCCAGAAACGACGATAACACAGGACTAACAAGAAACCCTACACAAGTGAAAATGATTGTAATATTTCAACGTAAAATAAATTGTTTAGACAGCAATATTTAATGGTTAAGGAAGCATAAAAAAATGTAGGTATTTTTCATACCGTAGTAAAGATATTGGAATAAATATCTTTGAAGTTACTAAAGTTTAATCTGTCCAAGACGTAACTGCGTGATTTACTATACACCTCTTTCGATAGCAAGCCTTCAACAGACTTGGGTAAATCGACTAAACGTTCCATCAATGCCCTCTGAAAAAGTTTTAATGTTCTTTCAAACAATGTCGTTCGCAATTTATTTAATATTAATTTCTTAAACTATGAAAACATATTTAATCGATCTATTCGTTGCGGTGTCAAATACCGGATTGTTTAAAACATTCATTATCGTATTAAAACGACGTAATTTAAAGTTCAACTTTTGGAATAAATTAGTATAAAAAGATTTCATAAAATAAGTTAAGCGACGGTAAAACTAGGTTAAATGCCGACTTACCTGACGAAGGCTCAGATAAAATTTCCAAAGAAAGAGTATCCATATCACTATTAAGATTTCGTAAAGTATATTTTCCTCGATCAGTTTAACAAAGTTAGACATTATTTCTACATTTAATAAATGCAAGAATCTCGATTCCGGTGTCTCACTGTGGCTACTACTGCTTTGCCTGGCTTTGCCCAATGAAGGTTAGGTATTAGACCTCGTTGTTACTCAACTAATGATTTAAATCTATTATCACAAGACGTATCAGATATTTGTTATAAATCCTAATAAAAATTCTATTCGAATTAGACAATCGAAATATTGTAATTCAAGGATTCGTCACAAAGAAAATTCAAACTTGATTTCTTTTCACTTTTTTGAAACCCGGTGACATGTTCAAAGAGCGAAATATCCAAATATCTCTAAGGAGGAAGGGCAGGAAGTTGGTTGCAAACCTGTCCGATATCTCGTATCTTGTCTGTGCCGCGATGAATGGTAACTTCACAGTTGTCAAAAACTTAATACATATTTGCATGCGAATCCGTAAAGCTTTTTTTTGCAGTTGTAGAGGGGTTATGAACTTTGTACGAGAATTTTCAATGAAAGAACGGTAGACGAGTTATCGTTAACGATGGCGCCTGAAAAGTTGAGTGGTGTTCAAGCGAATCAGTTAAAAAATGTCTCGAACGTTATGAGCAGGTATTTACATGTCAAAAATCTATTCAAATCAAATCCAATATACATAATACGAAATTTTTACACGCAGTTAAATAATTGTTTAAAGCAACGCATAAATTATCTCCGATAGAAATTAATAACGACAGAATGATGTGGCATTAAAAAGAAATTACAAATGTCATTTCATGTTGTAAACAATTTTTATAAAAATTATTGCTTGTGCTTTCTCTATTGATTTTCATAGTCAAACTTTGCTTACGATTATCGGGAATAAAACTAAATAATTGAAAAGATCGTGTTGTATTTATATTATAAATGGTATATTGTATAGTGTTATATAAAAGGATTTTATTTCAGCACGCCAGGTATGTCCTTGCCGTTTGTTGCTTCAAATATCCAAACAGGGAATCCACCGCCTGTACCACCACGACAACCAGTCCAAAATTATTCAGGATATAACAATTACAGTCCACTTGGCCTTAACTATGGTGGATACGGATATGGGTATGGAAATCAGTATAGAGGATTTGGGGGATACAATTCTTATGGAGGATACAGTCCTTATTCTAGTTACAATAGTTATAACACATTCGGCGGGCACAGCGGAGACGTTGAAAATAGATTTTTTCAATACTTTGAAGAAAGCACTAGGCCGACTTTTCAATTGATTGAAACAGTCCTTCAAACATTTTCATCCGTGACAATGCTCTTAGAGTCGACATATTTTGCTTTGACAAATTCATTCAAGGCAATTTTAAGCGTTGCAGAGAATATTGGAAGACTACGGTCTACCGTAGGACAGTTATTTAGTACCTTTGCATTGATCAGATTTCTGAAATGGTTATATAGAAAAATAACATGCAGTACTGGTAAGATTTATATAAATTATTTACACAAATTTAAAATCGATTCTGTAAACTGTTCTGTAAAATATTGAACAATATAAATATGTTTCTCAGGTTTTCAAGGCGAAGGTTCTATTAATGAGGAATTGTGGCAGAAAACTGCAGCAAAAATTGGAAATGAAAATAATGTGAATAATTCTTTCTGGTCTGGATTTTTAATGTTCAGTGTATTTTTCGTTGTACCTTACATGATTCATAAAATAACGAGCAATATTAAACAGTATAGAACAAAAGGTACCAAAAATAGCAAAACATTATTACATTTAGTAATTAATGTAATAAAACTTTTATGCAGAAATTTCTAAATAAATAATACGTGTTTCAGACAAAGATCCAAAAGAATGGCATCAATACGAAGAGCCAATATACATTGCAACAGTACTTTATGACTTCGTCGCGGCGAATAACGAAGAACTTAGTATAAAAACGGGCCAGAAGATTTACCTCGCGCCTCAGTCGCTACAACCAAAAAATTTACCGGGATGGTGCAGAGCTTCTGATAACATAAACGTTGGACTGATTCCTTTTAACTACGTGAAAATTGTAGGACAATTAAAAAAGAGGAAAGAAAGTAACGAAGCGGCTCCTCCAAGTACCGAAAACACTTCTCCAAGCGAATCTAATTCTAAGAACAGTGAAGACGGTCCTCAAGTTTTAAAAACCGACGAAAACTTTACGAACGAAATGTAGACGCGTAGAACTAATTTCCGAATATTTTTCCTGTGATTTTTTAAAGGTCTGATATTTGAATGATACATCGAACGTTTTGCAGCTGTAATCGCAAGATTCTTAATTATCCCGAGTCTCGTATCATCAAACTTATTTTGAGAAATACCGAAATTGCCTTGAAATATATATCATAAGGAGATACATGGAGGATAGATTTTGTGAAAGATAATGAAAACTTCAAAGAAATTTTTAATCCGATGCAATTGTATTTAGCAAAGCTATAAACTGGTTAAACTGGAATTCTATAACCATTAATTTTTAATGTAAAATGTAACGACTGATTTTTAGAATTTCTAGTAAAATTACAAGACAGTACACATATACTGCAATAATACATACTGCGAATAGTAGTAGATAGTTTTAATGATAATCGATGACTTACTACAGTCATTTATTACATTGTTACATTTGTATACAGTTTTCTATTTTACTTCATTTTTGTTTCTAATAAATCAAATATTTAAACAAAAACTGTACATTTTTACTCTGATCAAAACAATTAACATTATGTATTTTACATGTAAGTACTGTTTAAAGAGTTCTTTATCGATAAAATGTTTCCAAAATTAAGTTTTTAATTACAATAAATGTGCTATAAAAAAAAAGTGTGTAAAATAAAGATTATAATACTTTTTACGTGCGAATCAAGCTTTTTTGAAATAGTTCCATTATTGCAACTATTAAAAACAGAAAAATAATAAAAACAAAATGAATTACTGTGAGAGGAAATCAGTTTTTTTTTTTTTTTTTTTTAAGGTAAACATTTTAAAACATTTACAATCGTGTTCACATAAAGCACTTTATATAGATATATGTATATTATATTTATATATATATATTTTTTTTTAAATTCGTAATGCACACGCTCGCGCGCGCATATTCATATAATTTACAATTTTACTTTCTCTTTCCAACAACGTTGACAATAAATTCTACATTCTATACAACGAATTCTGCAGTCATTTTAGCGTTCTAAAGAAGGGAATGTTTTGTTAGGAAGGAAAAAAAAAACAATGAAAAGAGAAAAGAGAAAATGATAAAGGACTTTCTTTTTAATCACTGAACTTGCGATTAGGATTGCTTCCAAATAGAGCAGAGCGTATATCCGGTATCAGCTGCTGTGCTATCAATTCTAGTCTTGTTTCCAAAGTGTTGCTGACTTTGATACGTCCTGAAAAAGAAAAGTATATGTCGTATTTTAGTCGTTTAAATAGACGAAATTGAGTTTGTTTTGAAGAGTAAAAAGTAATTGTAGTGATAGAATACCTTTGGCTGCGAACAAGTCAACACCGCCGCAACTATCAGCAGGAAGAAAATTGTCTTCATCAATTTTAATTAGAACATCCTTCTTCGTCATCTGCTTATAAATATCGTAGACAGAATCAAGAAGGGACTGTGCTAAAGGAACATCTACTTGACGCGTACGAATAACAACGTGGCTCTCCGTCAACTGCAAATTCAAAATGTACAACATTATTTAAAAGTTATTCATGGTTTTAAAAGGAAACTTCACTCTCTGAGTGCTATAAAGAAAAGGCAATTTTAAAAAATTGTTTTCTGGTACAAGAAATAGTGTAAACACTCCGAGTTTTTTGCATGTTATAAAGATATATTCAAAAAGTTTTACAAAATCTGTTAATGTAAAAGAATAGAGATTTAACGAGTTGGCAGCTACCGTCCTCGACTAAACAACGACCCTTGCTAAACAATAGGTACTTTACTGGCCGAAAGTATTGGGTCATTCCATGCGAAAACGGACACTTTTCGGAGTCACATGTTGGATTTTGTTCACATTTGGATATGTTGTAGTCTTTAAGGGCATATAGACGTATCTCGAAGGATTTTTCAAAATGTCAAAAAATGTCGATTTTACAGCTCTTTAAAGTTTGATTTTTCTTCAAAAAATTGCATCTGTGATCTTTCTTCGAAAAATTATAACAGTTGAACTAATAAACCGATTAAAATGAGCTTTGTGGTGCTTATAGTAGAGACTGGAGTTTGGAGTATCTATTAAAAATTATTTTAGTTGAGGTAATAATTTTTTAACCATTTATTTTGCAATTATTTTACACAATTGCCATTTGTAACCGCAGGGGAATATTTAAAAATTTGAAAAAAAATGAGGGTATAGCCTTATTCGTCCCCTTCATGGTCAACTTTTTAAAAATATGGTCATTTTAATATTAGCCACAGAAAAATTATTTGAATGTAACTCATTTTAATCGGTTTATTAGTTCGACTGTTATAATTTTTCGAAGAAAGATCACAGATGCAATTTTTTGAAGAAAAATCAAACTTTAAAGAGCTGTAAAATCGACATTTTGAAAAGTCCTTCGAGATACGTCTATATGCCCCTAAAGACTACAACATTTCCAAATTTGAACAAAATCCAACATGTGACTCCGAAAAGTGTCCGTTTTCGCATGGAATGACCCATTGTAAAATTCTGAAGCACCGAAGAATGAAATTGGTAAGAGATTTTCAAATTATAATACATTAGCTAAAGCGTTGAGTAGGATTTTCCTCCATATTCTAATTTTTCAATTTTTTAAAAACATTTTAACACGATTTTTAGAGTGAAAATCATCTTTTTTTCACAAAATGCAGCTATTTTCATAATTTCTTGAATTAAAACAGAAAAACCTGCGCGACACTTTAATTAATGTATCATAATTTGAAAATCTCATGAATTTTATTCTTTGATCTTCCAAAACTTTGCATTGATCTTGGCCATCAAGGTACCTTCGATTTTCAAGGATTGCATTTGCAAATTTTAATTCTTTTACCTGAAAAAGTGTTGTGCAATTCTTTAAATATATTTCTGTAACATAAAAAAAACCCAAAGTGTTTACAGTATTTCCTGTACCAGAAAAAAAAAATCTTTCCTTTTTCTGGTAGTGCTTAGGGCGGGGTCTTTCATCAAAGTTTTCAGAAAAGCTACAAAATAGGTAATATATACTACATACCCGACAAAGGCCCTGTACAATTAATAACTTCAAAATTCCTCCGTATCGTGTACTATCTTGCGTTACTTCCCCTAATCTTTTTCTAGCTTCATCAAGTACATTGCGTACGTGATCTTCTCTAACTTTGAGAACCTTCAAACGAGCCTGATTCAGCATGTTTGACGATTGGCTGTACAAAAAGATTTCAATTAAGACAAAGCAACAAAATACAGAAGGAATAGAATAATCAATATACATTTTTTTCTGAAGTTCCACTTGTTTCTCTTTCTTCTCGTAATATTCCATAATTTTAAGTCTCTGTTGCTGAACTAAACGACCTTTCTCAATATTGAACTCTTCTTCTGCTTTGGCATCAATTTCCTCTGCCTTTTCGTTGGCCTCTTGTTCGATAAAGGCCATCATATGTTTAATCTTAAATGTTAAATAAAACGAAACTTAACATTAGAAATATATGTTAACATAGAAATATATATCACAAATATAATATAGATAGATAAATAAATCTTTCCGAAATATTTAAATAAATCATTTATCATCGTCGACAAAGCAGATTATTTTAATTAATTAAATTATTTCAATTTATTTTATGTCCTTGTACATTTGCAACAAGAATCTTCTGATATAATTTGTTTAATAAAATTTCGTTTTTCAAGTTTTTCATTGCAAACGAAAAAGAAGAAAGGAAATTTGACAGGAAAACCTGCCAAAAACAAAAATTCTACTAAACCAACAATATATAGAATAAAATGCAAAAATAGCTTAAAATCAATGCTCGACGACAGCTGAAAATTACTTTAATCTGAATGGTTTTGTACCTGTTTTTGTACATCAGCATCGCTTAGTGCCATGATGAAGCTTGGGAATTCGCTGCTTTCCTCACAGTAAAAATTTTCGGAACTGTTTTCCGAATTTTAACACGTTTCGAATCGAATTTTTCAAGGAGTCAACGCCTACTGACGAAAGTGTCTCCAGTTAATGATGATCATATGACACGAATGGTGTGTTCATAAATTGATTTACAGGTTGTAATATATAGAATACCGATGTGTTCTTAAAGTACACGAAAAATTATCTGATCAGTAAATATTATTTTGAAAATTGTATACATATAATATATTGCAATTGTGAAACCGATGAAACCCTTTATGAAAAGTGAATAAAAATACGCATTTGTTAAATCACGTACCCTGAATTAATTTTTCAAAGTAAAATAAATTTATAACGTATATATATATGTATATAAAACTATCTTCTTGCTTGATTGTGTTATACATATCTCATGATGGAACAGATATATGATTAATCCATTATTCGTTATTAATTTTAATCGTAAGTTTCCAAGGCCAATACAATATTTTGTATGCGATTTTTTTGGTTAAAACGTGCACCTTGTGATAAGGTACGTTTTCGTCGGTATAAACAGGTATAAATTATGTTTTAAACATTATATGTGTTATCTTAAACTGAGATAAAAAGCGTCGTGAGACCAACATATACGATACAAAAATCCTACTTTATTCACTTTATTGTGACATTTCGGTGCACTTGGAAACTCGAATTAACTATCTCCTCGATCTCCTCGTCTTCAACGTTCAACGGCTTCAACGTGCGTGTCGGTGGTTGCGTTTCGTACTTTTATAGAAAGGTACCGTTGGATACCGTTCTCAATTAGGATTTGAAAAGTTTTCATAATTCAGTGCAATTTAACTGATTTGAAAAGACAACATACATTAATATAACTGCCAGACAAGTTAGTTAACAAATAATTTCGAAGGAGATAATGCTTCATCGATTCTAACCTACAAAGACACGCGCTCTATTTCATCATCTGATTTTCAAATAGTGTCAACAAACTGTTTTGATTGTTACAATATTCACTTCTCTGCATAACCGTTTCAATTGTTTTCGTTCATTCGTAATATTTTATTGACTTCCATTACATTTCCTTCTCGTTAAAAAGTCGATCTTTGTTTATTGTACGTCGAATTTTAAGGTTAAGTTATCAATTGATTCTAGATTTTAATGAGCACTTGTTTAATAATATTTAGATCATGAATAAGTATTGAATCCAATCACCTCGGTAGTTGATTTATCAACGGTGAATTATGCTATGTTTTCTTATTAAAAAGTCAAGTAAAAATTTTATTATACAATGTGTATTAATTTTAATAATAATTTATCAACTAATTATCTGCTTACCAATCTCATTTTTTAAAATTTTATACTCGCTTTAATTGTAATTTGTGGAAAAGCAAACATTAGAGTAAAAGTATCAGTTTATTTTATGCAGCAGTTGCAGCAATTCTTATTGTAATTATAATAAATATCTTATTCTATTATTAACATATTTGTCATCGTGATAGTCATTAATGAACGATATCTAGTTTTTTATTCAGGCTAGATCAGTTGAATGTAATTTTAACGAAAAGCAAAACATTTGGAACAAATATAAAGTTTGAATATAATGCATAAGTATTTTAGGAGAATAAATGAAGTTGTTACATTAATTTTAATAAGTACTTGCGTTAAATGTATTAAATTCAATTTGTATTTATAGTATTACAGAGAAAAAGATGTCCAGTGCAGAATCATTAGCAGAAGTAACAGATGTAGTTCAAATTCTCAGACAATGGGAAGAAGAACACACATCGCCTACGTACGATCCAATCCCCACACTTCAAAGACTGGCAGAAATTATAGAATTAGAGACAGAGAACTATTTAAAAATGGACCCAGATCCGTTCGATGAAAGACATCCGTCGCGAACAGATCCAGAGTGCAATTTTGGGCATATATTAAAGGTTTTGTTTAGGAAAGATAATTTCATGACCAAAGTAAGTGTAACGCATAATATCAATCGTATACAATTTGTTATTTTTATCCTATTATAATATTACACTTTCAACAGCTCATAAACGATTATTTGAGAGACACTTACTGGTCTCGCGCTGGCATCACAGGTCGTGATGTTAGGAAACTCAATATCGCTGCTTGTCGTCTGATGCTCGACATTCTTCCTGGCTTAGAAACTTCCGCTGTATTTCAACCAGATATGGAAGGACTTATTCACCGCCTTTTCTCCTGGGCGGAAAAAAGCATAGAACCATTGCAGAGTTATGCAACTGGACTTGTGGCTGCTGCAATGGAAGTTCAGGAGATTGCTACAGGTTTTTGTTTCGTTTCGCAATAAATCATTTAACGTTTCGCCACTTTGATTATATTAGAGAAACAGTAATAAAAACTGGAGATTTTCATTTATTTGTTTGTTATTCAGGATTTAGAGAATTAAACGCAAAAATGGTTCCTTTGATGCTACAAAGACTTCACAAACTACAGGAGAAAGCACAAGAAGACAGGCAACTTGCGGTCGATAATCGACCGTTCGCACATTTCGGTCAGGATAGAAACAGCGGAGGAGACGGTGAAAACAAAGGTGTTCCTGGAAAAAGAAAAGTAATGACTAAATCCAGCAGCACTGATTGACAAAATGTTATATATAAGATCGTTAATATTAAAGTTCTGTTCGCAGGTGCGAGAAAAACGAAAAGAGAACGGAGTTCTCAAAAGTCCCAATCGTAGTAATTATTTTTCCGACGAAGAAGAAGATTGTCTACAATCCCCGGAAGATTCTGCTCCGTTACCAAAAAAGAAAAAAAACGATAACGAATGCGAAACCCCCGTTAAGAATGACGTTCTGTATCCAGAAATAATGTCTCCACCTCTGTCTGTGCCAAAGAATTCCAGCTTCTACAATCAAGTAACACCATCCAAGGCGCAAAACACTCATGGCAGGCCATTGAATGTTTCTTCGGCACGTTGTAATTTGCAAAAAAATTCTGGATCCTCGTTACAATGCTCCAGCAGTCCGTCTACCTTGTTGGAAGGAAATTCAAACTCTTCGTGGGCGGAAATGGAGTCGTACGTTATCGGAAATGTACAAATACATCCTCCAACGTTGGCTACGAGGCAAATGCTGATACTTAGGTAACGCTAATTAATTCTGTTACGTTTATAATATATACCATTTCGTTGTTATAACCCTTCTGAAGATATTTCCAAAGATATTTGTGTAAACTTGATTCAATAACTTAAATCCATTATGAGAAAATTAAAATTAAAATCATCAACAGAAAATGATTTTGAATAGTATATTCTTGTTTACAACTATATTACATATTAACAAATTTTCGAAACCAATCACGTCAGATCGTTTCATAATTATAACGCCCGTAATGGAAGGCAATAAATATACAAACTTAATATTAATTTCACTTTTTTAATATAAAATGAATAATTAATGTGATTCCTTCTGGCTTTTATCAGCGCAAATAGCGGTTTTTTCCACTGATTTTATTAATGAATTTAGAAGCTCGTCAAGCTTTTGCCATTCCGAAAGAATTTCAATCAAAAGATTGATTCTGAAAGAATGAATCTGCTTGACTAGCAGATTACCTAAATGTTTTCAAGTTGGTTGAGTTCTGAGGAACAGGCTTGGCGATTGGTGGACGAAATTGAAACGAACAAAAATCATTAATTTGCAAGAAATATAAAAAATAACAGTATTTGGTAATAATTCATAGAAAAAATGACATGCAGTACAAAATCGACAATCACAATCTAACGCGATTACGTTTGGTGGGATATTTTCTTATTGGATCGAAATAATTCCAAATTATTATGTATGTTGGAATATAAAACAACACTAAGTAATTGGTTTTTTTTAATTTGTTAATAAAATAGTTGTAACTATCAATGTATGAAAAAAGTTTTTTTTTCCCGTTGAGTTTCTTATTATGAATTAAGTTTGTTGAATTAAGCTTATATAAATATGTTTATTATTATTAGAAACAAATACTAATTTGCTGGTGGGTTATAAATATGAAATGGAGTGTAGAAATGCAATAGAACGATAGTTTTACGAAATTCGTTTTTTATCGTCTAACAGGTATCTCACGCCGATGGGTGAATATCAAGAGTTCTTAGGTCACGTTTTCGAACAAAATGCTTTGGAGCTCATACTCAGATATATTAACGTTAGAGAAACGAAGGACAGTCGTTTAGCTTTCGAAGCTCTGAAATATTTAGCCTCTCTTCTCTGTCATAAAAAATTCTCCATCGAATTTCTGAACGTCGGGGGCTTGCAGAAACTGTTAGACGTTCCAAGACCGAGTGTCGCAGCCACCGGAGTGTCTATTTGTTTATACTATCTCGCCTATTGCGAGGACGCAATGGAAAGGGTGTGTTTATTGCCGAAACACGTTATCTCCGATCTCGTCACCTACGCATTGTGGCTTTTGGAACGGAGTCACGATTCCGGAAGATGTCACGCTACGATGTTCTTTGGCTTTTCTTTCCCATTCAAAGTAATATTGGAGGAGTTCGACGCGCAGGACGGGCTGCGAAAGCTTTTCAATGTGGTATGTGTTTATGCGAGAAATAAAACTGCATCGTTTCTTATTTATTATTCGACTATTAATTTTTTTTTTTTTTTTCCTCCAAAGATATCAACGTTACCAATCTTGAACGTAGAGGAGGAGCCAGCATTGAACGACGACGAGGAATGTGCTTCTAGGCAAATAGTTAGACACGTTGCGGTAGCTTTGAAGCGTTACATGGAAGCTCATCTACATTTGAAGGCGGAGCAATTGCAGAGAGCAGAGAATGTCAGGGCGGAACGCGACACCTGGCAACCGTCGTTACCGCCTTACAAGGCTTGCAAATTGAGCAGCGAGGAAGTCCAGGCGAAGGTGAGGAAAGATAGAAAATTGTTTGGGAATTGTACTGATCGTATTGTATTTTGTTTTAGGTGGAGATACTTCAGGAATTAATGTCTGTGAGAGCAGTATGGCCGCCAGTCGAAGAGTTGCATCGTCTCGGAGGCATTACGCTTCTTCTCCAGATTATCGCGTTCGCTAGAGAATGGAATTATAGCGGACGAGTTCATACAACTTCTAGCGCGGAAACAGTACGATCTTGTCTTGACGTAATAGCTATTTGTTCTGTTGTGCCAAAAGTGATGCTGTTACTTTGCGAAAGGGTGGACATGCCAGATATGTCGATGACGATGGCGATTAATTTACTCTTGGCTGCAGCGGAATGTGAAATTATTGCAGATCCGGACGTGCAAAGGGCGGCGCTGAGAGCCGTGATTAATTGCGTCTGCGCGCCGATAAATAGGATCGGTGGGAACGTGGCGAGGTACTCTGTGACCGGTTCCGCTAAGAAAAAAGCGAACATTAATAATAGCGAGGAGTTGATACAAAAAATTTGGGAAAGCGTTCGATCCAATAACGGAATAATGGTTTTGTTGCAACTGATGATGGTCAAGACTCCGATCACAGACGCGGACAGCATAAGAGCGTTAGCCTGTCGCGCTTTGGCGGGTTTGGCGCGCAGCGAGAAAGTTCGACAGATAATTAGCAAGCTCCCGATGTTCACCGACGGACAGATTCAAGCTCTCATGAAAGATCCGATACTTCAAGAGAAGAGGCAGGAGCACGTCACGTTTCAAAAGTACGCGTTGGAGTTGATGGAGAGAGTCTCCGGGAAAGCGAAGCCCACCGGAGCAGAATACGAAATCTCGTTGGCCAGTTTGCATCGTGCGAATGTAGTGGCGCAAACAAGAATACAGTACAATGAACAACAACTCAATCAATTGATATACCAACATTTAATGTCGAAAGGCTTGACAGAAACAGCTACCATTCTTCATAAAGAAGCGAGCTTAGATTCGTCTGCAATTATGAAAGCTGTGTGCACGTATCAACCGTTCACTTATCGCAGTCCTGCAACTACCGGAGTATGTAAACTATACTAAAGCTTCCCACACACGCCAATGCGAATTTTACGCCGCGAGAGATTTGCAATACTAAAATTATAGGGTGACGCATACAGTTGTTGACCCTCATATACAATATTGATTGATAGTTTCGAGAAAAGTAAAAAATATAGTCTAATTCTTATACCCCAATGATATTCTTTATTTATTTAAGAACTAGACGGGCGAAGCCCTTTACATGAAAATATTAATTATAATAATACTTAAGACGTGGTATTTACAAATTCTTAAATTAACTTGAGAAGTTTACTCTTAAACAACGAGATGTTACCTGAGAAAAAATCAATGTTGTGTACATATGTACTACTTGTTTCTTTGAGTATTCGATTAACTGGATTAAGTGATCCATATTTAGACTTGTAGTTTCGGGGTATAAAAGGTTGTCTTTTTCTGACGTTTCTAATTGGTACGTAAGAATTGATGAGTTCCAGTAGCGACGGACAGTTTACTTTTGCATTAATAATTTAAAAAAAAAAATCATATTCACTATTCTACGCGCAGCTAAGGTTTTCATGTTGAGTTTTTCAAGAATTGAACTATAGTCGTGATTGGAAATGGGTCTAGAAATGTGTAATTTATATTTTATGAATCTTAAAAATCTGTGTTCTACTCGTTCTAATCCAAATATTCTTGTTTCACATACAATTCATATTTTATTATATAAGAAAAGGTTTACTATATTATATTTTTTACTTTTCTTGAAACGGTAATTCATTGTATTTGGGGGTCAATGTCTGTATGCTGTATCCTATGGCGAAATTTCCGCGTTGGTACGAACGCATTCGTTGAACCATCGCGTCTGTGATTTTTCCGCCGCGATATATTCGCGTTGGCGTTGTTAGGAATGTAACAATAGTGAAAATATTACGAACAGCGTGTAACGTAAACTAATCCCTTTTACTTCAGACACGAAACGGATTTTCTCCTGGTGCTCCGGTCAATTTGTACAACACGAGCAGATGTAATCAAAGAGAGACATCTTCTCGGACCAACACCACCCCTACTTCGACCTCTAGGTTTATATCTCACTCGAATTCTGGCTCCGGTTCATCCTCTCTGTCTTCAGGAAACAATATACGCTTGAAACTTTCTGACTGCCTCAATCAAAACGTTATTCCAAATAGCACGAATCAACCGATTAAATTACAAATCAACCAAAAGTGAGTTAAACTTTTATACTTCTTTTTAATTCACAAGTATACAAGAATATTTACGAAAACGATCATTTCAGGAAAAATCAAGCCGATAAGCAGCCGTTGATCGGTTCGATGAATTGTCACTCGATTATGCAGCCGATAGCATGCAGGTCGTTGCAGAAACAAATTTCGAGAGACCCTGGGAGTGGCGGAGGACCTGGAGTTGCCACGTCTAATCCAGCTACAATTACTCTAGATTCCATTATAACAGAATACTTGACTAATCAACACGCGCTGTGTAAAAATCCTATGGTTACTTGTCCGCAATTCAATCTCTTTGCGTGAGTATATTTGATCGCGTTGATCACAGAATGGAAGAGAATTTCTAACGAAATAATACTTTGATCGCAGGCCGCACAAGTGTCCAGATCCCTGCACGCGAAACTCGACGCCTACCAACGTTACGGCACGGTTGGCTAGAAGAGCTTTAGGCGTGGATGGTAGAATGTTGGATAGGAGACACATTTACAGTCGATTCTGTCCTGTGAAAACTTTCCGTCCTACCGACGTTGGTACCTTCACCTGTTGCATTTTCTCGGTAATTATTTTTCTTACAAGGAAACATTCCGAGTAAAGGGGTCGCTTTCTACTTGATATTGATAATGTTAGAAACCTTAAACAATGTCAAAATGATCTGCAGAATATTGTTAACTGTTAATAACTTGTGCAATACAAGAAAATGGGCTAAAAGGATTTTAGTTACTCAGCAAGATCAGAACTTCTGCGCCACTCAGTGTAACGAGATAATTTCTTGTTGTCCAAGTTTGAAGATTTAAAGTTGGAATTTTGAGGGTTTGAAGCTGAAAAGTTAAGATCAAGGATTTAAAGTATAGTTAGTTTTTAAATTTCTTCTTCCAGATTTTCTATGCTTCTCCAAACGATCAAACTTGCCCAGATTGCATTCTACAGTAGAACCTCGATTATCAGAAATGATATTTATGACACGAAATGTTAATAATTAGTATGACGCTGTTAAAACATAGTTCAACCTTTACACAAAATCCTACTATATTCTTATATCTAGCGCATGAATTAATTGAAACCCTAGATAATATAAATTAAGGATAATTGTAATTCCGATAATCGAGGTTCTACTGTATTTCAATTTTTCAATAATTCGAAGATTTAACATAGAATATTTTTAGGCTATTTTTAGTGTTGTAAGATACTGTTTCTAACAGTATTAAAATCTACTTGGAATACTTCCCTCTTGGTATTCAGTGATAAAAGATATAAATAAAAAAATTAACCGTGAAAATTGCGCCAACCAACGTGTCAATATTTATTTTCGTAGACCTGTCAGCAGTATTTGATGCTGGGTACTTACGCAGGGGACGTGAAAATATTCAACGCGTACACAGGGTTAGAGGAAGGGACGTACCCTTGTCACGAATCCTATGTATATCATATGGAGTGCAATCAGCGCGGCAATTTATTGCTGACGTCCACCGCGTGGAGAAGTCCGATGTCCGTGCTATGGAGTATAGGACCTTTCTTCGACATGAAGTTATCGTTAGAGAATGAAGATTACGTTGAGTTCGGGAAGCTGCAAGATAGAATCATTGGTACGCAAGGTGAAAGCGCCACGGTACGTAATCTTTTTGTTAGATCTCTCGTTCAGTTTACGTGGAAATCGAACGCGCGAATTTCTGTTTGCAATTATTTTCGTTCACAGATTTATGACATAGCCACAGGGAAGTTACTAGCCACTCTCACTCCTTCGATCTCTAATCAGTACACCAAAAACCGTGCTACCTTCAGTATGAACGACGAATTGGTTCTCAGCGACGGTATTCTGTGGGACGTAAATTCGGGAAAGGAAATTCATAAGTTTGATAAATTGAATCAAACGCTTAACGGAGTTTTCCATCCGAATGGTAAGACTAGTTTACGTATTTTAATTAATAGTATTCGCAAAAAATAATAACTTTATATTGTTCAATATGTTTGACGTTACTTTATTTTCGAACAGGCACAGAGGTTGTGTCTAATACAGAAGTTTGGGATCTGAGAACCTTCCATTTATTGAAGACGGTGCCGACTCTCGATCAAATGGAAGTCATTTTTTCCCCTGTTAATAATATCATATATGCTGTGTCTTTGGATCAAGAAAATGGCGATGAATCGCATTACGTTACTTCATTTAAAACATTAGATGCCTTGGATTATAGTAATATTGGTAAATTTTATTGCATCGCATCTGGGATTCGTAACCAACGATTAAATTTAATATAGTATTAATGTTCGATTTTATTTTGAATTCTAGCAACTTGTGATGTTAAAAGAGGAATTTACGGGCTGGCTTGTAATAAATTTGACACGCAAATAGCAATAGTTGAAAATCAAGGCGAATTCGACAGTATCCAAGAGTCTTGCGTTAGGCTGTACGACGTCGGCAGAAGAAGAGACGATGAAGATGAAGCCGATGAAGACGATGATGAGGAAGATCTCGATGCGAGTGACGATGACGGCTCAAATTCTGGTTCTGATGATAATAATGCCGATGGTATGCATATTACACTCTAAAATATTGTTCCATTTCAATCTCTAAAAAGTTACATAACTGCATAAATTAATCTCTGTTTAAATTATATTTCACTTCATATATTTTAATTTTTAATTGTTTTTAGGTGTAATTCACTTTGAGTTCGACTTTAACATTTAGTGCTCTGTGTCATAATTATTTATGATATTGCCTACTATTTCAGTGGTGACGAACTTCTTTACCGTCGAGAGCCACACTGGCTCGCGAGCCGCTTGTTTGTCACCCCTGTACTATTTTATTTTATTTGGAACACGAAACAAAATTCGTTTTTGATTAGACGCAGACAATCCGGACGCGGTAGCAGAAGAGAACGGCGATGAAAATGAGCGAAACAATCGTGAGAATAACGACGACGATGACGACGACGACGATGATGATGACGATGATGCAGCTGATGGCGACGATTCCGGAGAAGATCTAACGGATTACAGTCGATCTCCCGATTCGCCCGAGTTCTCTCTGTCCGATGTCGATGATCTTGAAATTTTTTTTCCATAAACGTCTTTCAGGCAGGTTCTAAACGGATTATGAATTTTCGTATTATCCAATTCCGATACATTAATACAAAAAAGTGTTTAATTTTATGTGAAAGCAAACGGAAGGCTGAAGTGCGAAGTTCACTATAACATACTTATTCGTCGCATCAATTGTTAATTGGCGAAATGAGAATGTATATTTAAACAAATGGGGGAAAAATATTGTAATACAATCATTCAGAATGCGTACGACATGCCGTGTATTATATAACTGGTTTGTCTTCTAATTGTAAAATAATCAAACTTAAACTAAGTAATCGATTGTATCCTGTTTTAGTACTTAGTTTGATCGGAGAAATTTTCGGCATTTTACTTTAGATGAATTTGATAACAATTAAAACTGAACTACAGTAAGTAATTATAAATTTAATTTTAATGTTAAGTTAGGTGTAATTTAAGGTGTTTGCTAAAAGTTTCCAACGAGACTATAAAATAGTGAAAAAGAATTCGAAATGTACTCGTTTCGCCAATATTGGAATTCTCAAAAAAAAAACCTTCAGCTAAATCAATAGAATTGCGCCATTCGGATTGAACAAAGAAATAAAAAGAATGTTTAGAAATCGCTGAAATCGAATCCTCGATCATTTTGAGATCTTAATCGATGCGCTAAATTTTCAAGATTCTTTGAACGTATACTTACATGTATATGAAACTTAAAAAAAAAATTTAAAAAAAGGAAGTGCAAGGAGTTTGGACGTGTGTGTGTGTGCGCGCGCGTGCATATGTATGTGATGATGAGAGAGAGGGAGAGAGAGATTGTAAAAAGTTGATTTAATCCTGTCGTTTGTTATTATTAATAAAGAATCGTGAATTTGTATAGACTTGCTCTAATAAATAGAACCGCGCTTTATGAAGAATTTTCAGTAAACCTATCAATACTTCAATTTTTTCATATCAATTTTGGATTTAATATTTTTAATCCTTATATAGCAGCTGTGTTTTTATAGCCAGACTCGAAAAATCAGACTGAAAAACTTTTGTTTCTATCAAATTTTTCATTTTATAAATTTTTGTCTTATCACGCTTGAAATATTATTTTATTCTTATTCGTACTGCAACCAAATTTTTTGGAATAGTATTTTTTGTAATCGTATTTTTTGAATTCTGACAGATTTTTACGAGGCTTCAGTGTTTAAAAAATTGTTCAATAACTTTATAAAATATTATGTAAGAACTCTAAAAGTCTTGAAGAACTTTGAATTCTTTCGAAATTCGCTTTCAAACATTTCGAACGTCCATCACCATCCATATCTGATATCACACAACTGTTGTGTGGCGTTTTTTAGTATTTATATTTTCTTTCTAGTTCGTTAAAGTGTATTTTCATACGGTTGGCGACATTGATTTCCCTTATGATGGCTGTTCTCAGTTCACGGTAGTCAGGTGGAATGGGAGACGTGTCCACAGTATATAAAAGAGCGATGCTACGGCGGATCGGCTTCTGAACGGGGGCTGATTTATTCGTTGGATTATTCCTATTGTTTCTGTAATTAGACAATACGAATTATCCTCGCTATGGCCCTCAGTCAGACAAGTGTGGTGAGTAACAAATACGAACAAAATCAACCACCGATCAAAGGGGCAATTAATTACGATTATTACGCTGACGGCAATGACGATTTTTGCTATTTAATTTTTTCTCGTCACCTTTGTCAACCTAATCCTCGTCGACAATCATTTTGCTACGACCATAACTGTACGTTGTTTATAAATTTATAATAAATTTACGTTTTACCGATTAGATACCGATTATCATCATTTGTACATTTTTAATCGTATTCGTTACAGTAACAACGTTTATGTCACTATCACGTTCAGATTAAATATTCTCGCTATTACATTGCGGTTATTTTTTCCTGGAAAACGTTTCTTTTACACTCGCATACGATAGGTTAAGATTATCTTTGGTACTTTTAAATTTCAATAACGTTATTTAAATTTAGAATCAATTTACATATATTGCGTTAAACATTAACTATTTTACATTAGAAATAAACTTTTGAGTTTCTTTAAACAGAGTAAAAAACAGTGTCTTTTTTTTTTCTATTCTATTCTATTGAAAAAGTTCAAATAGATTTCTTGTTCATTTTGCATAAGCTGTCGATTCCCTGTCTTTTTATTGGAAAATGAAAAAAATTATGTATTAGAGCAAAATTGAAAATAGTATGTCTATTTAGTTCTCGCGAGCCCAGAATTTTATTGCATCTACGACTGAGCAAATAGAATTTTAAGAATCATCTTCTTTTCCATCTTGCTGACAATGAAATATTTGTTACTGTTACAGCTAAAATTATATAATACTGTGATAGAAGATGTTATATCAGGTGTAAGAGAATCATTTTCGGAAGAAGGCGTAGACGAACAAGTACTACAAGAGCTCAAACAAATATGGGAAACAAAATTAATGTCTAGCAAGGCTGTTGAGCTTAATCCAGATCCTCCGGAGCCCCAGGTTCCTCAAATAAATGCGCATAAAGCTGTGTCTGTTAATAAGGGTACGCAGCAATGTCTTTAACTATTGGAATCGCATAAAAATTTTTCAGTGGAGAACAGTTATTAAGTTTCGTGAAATATTTATGAGCATAAACAATACAGTTTTCATTTTCAGGAGTAAATATAGGAAATCATTTTGTACAACAAACGGGAGGGAATTCAGCTCCACAGCAAACGTCACAGCAGCAGCAACCGCAACAAACGCAACAGCCTCAACAACAAACGCAAACTCAAACACCATGTCATTCGACTACAACTGGAGTGCAACAACACACTAATACGCCGGTGCAACAATTAGTAACGTCTACGTCAGCGGTGATGGATCGGCAGGTGCCGATTCAGATAACTTTGCCACCGCAGACCGGTGTTCCTGACGCTCCGCAAAGAGTTTTAACCATTCAGGTTCCTGCATCTGCGATTCAAGGTACAGTCGTAACCATTAGTGTGTATTGATGATGTCGCAATTCGTCTTTCAATCATGTATTATTAATGAATTAATTTATGGTTTTAGGTAATCAGTTGCACACCATTTTGACGGGTCCGATTATTTCAGCCGCGATAGGCCTACCAGCAACCCTGGCTTCCACATTGATCCAACAACACGTTAATTCCACGTTGCAAGGCCAAGCGACATTAACGTCTCTCCAAGTTAGTCAGCCAATTCAAGTCGTTACGCCGAGTACGAATAATGTCTCGCAACGACCTGTTCAAAATCAGGTAATCAACGAAAAGTGATTACTAGATTGCGAATTTGTATGCGAAATAAAATGTCTAATAATGCATACAATGAATTCAAACTTGAATAATAATCGTCTTATTTTGTAAATATTGTAACTTGAGTTATATTTTTAATATTTTGTAGATTTTGGCATTTGACAATAACCTTGAAGATTTTTAGAATATTTAAAATTGCCATAAATGCATAAAATTTGCAGTCTAATAATTACACACTGATGATTATTTAAAAAGGATTCTGTTTTATTAAAGAGTTACATCGACTTAGATAGCTGGAAAGGGCATCCAAGATCAGGAATTCTTTTTTTTTTTTTTTTGGGAAAAGTATAAGATCCACAATGTGTTTTTTTTTTCTTTTTTTTTTCTTTTTTTTACTAAAAGATATACCTTCTACACTATATTATTCTAAATTTTCATGGAATATGAAAACTAAGATTGAAGTATTTAATAATTAATGGAAATATTAACTTGAATATGAATCGCGTTTTCTTTTTTGAGAACGATGTCAAATAGATTTCAAAGATAAATAAAATTTAGAAGTAATGTCTACGTAAAGTTAATCAAAATCGGAATTGATTTTTTAAATGGAAATCCTAATCAAGTGGCTATGTGTACCTGACACGCTAAATAGCTACGATCTTGTATCGTTCAAAGCTGTGTAGATTTATTATTGTGTGATATATCATTATTAAATTTTAAGGAAATATTGTCAAGATCTAAAGCTTTCCGAATTTCTAAAGAAATTGATTTTCTTACCTATCTATAGATAGATTCAACTCTTTAATTTTATGCTTGAATCTTCAATAATTTTTCTTTCTTTCTAATAAAATTAATATTAATTTTTAGAATAATATAGCACAGTTAGACGGTCCACTTGGAGACTCGTCGGATGATGATGAAGAAGAGGAAGAGGAAGATAACGAAGACGAAGAAGAAGATCTTGATGATAAAGAGGAAGAAGAAAATGATGAGGCTGCAGCAAGAGAAGAGGTATTTAAGTCTTCCAGCGCGTTAAAAACTCTACTACTCAGGACTGCATTTACTATAATGTGTATTAGCCGCCAGCTGAAGCCTTGTTTCTTGTGGAGCCATATTTTAAAGCTTTGTTTCGCATAAACAAAATAAGCTAATACATTATATTTTGGATATTTTGTGCATTTTGGCATCTTTTCACAATATTGTGGATTTTTATATATTGTATATATGCAGCCCTGTTTATATTTTTCACATAAAACAAAATATTTTCTTTTAGGAGCCATTAAATTCAGAGGATGATGTAACGGATGATGATCCATCAGATCTTTTTGATACAGATAATGTAGTTGTTTGTCAGTATGACAAGGTATGTTATAGATAATAATACATAAGATAGATAACATCTATCGTAGAGTTAATTTTTTCCTGCATCCAAATAATTATCAATTAAACGGTGACAATTTTTAGATAACAAGGAGTAGAAACAAGTGGAAATTCTACCTCAAAGACGGCATAATGAACCTCAGCGGTAAGGATTATGTTTTTCAAAAAATGAATGGTGATGCAGAATGGTAAAAAATTTATACGGAATGGTAAAAAATAATATATAAAATTATGAAAAAATTGACCTTGATAATGTGTTCACGTGAAATTGATATGAAAACTTTTCTCTAGATCCGTTTCGAGAAATATTACAATTTATTTCGATTCAAATAGTTTTTGCAAAAATCAAGAAAATCCATTATTATTTAGTCGTTTCTGCTAGACTCGATTAGAAGATTTATTTCTTTCTAATTAAGAATGCATTGTAACCTCGATTATTCGAATTAATAAACAACTTTTTTTTTTCATTTGTGTTCAATGAAGATTAGGAAAAATTCCAAGCGATTGAGACAAGATCTTCAAAGTTCTGACAAAAGAAAAAATTAAAATCATGCATACTTATAAATTAAAATTGAAAGAAAAATTCTTTCGAATAATCATGGTTTCACTGTATAATTAAAGGCTCAATAATAAATACTACTAAATTATATTTTGAGGAATTTAAATGCGGATTTTTTCACGTGAGTTTAATGTGTAAATAGATTCTAAGGGATCGCAATCTACCACAAGTATGTGATGCTCTTGAAAATAAATGTGTCTTATACTGTTAACAATCTTAATACAAAATGTTTCCTACGGAACTATAACACTGTTAATGAAATGCCATTGTTATTCCTTTTCTTAGCATTTATATGCTGTCGAAGTATTTTTATTAGAACTTTTTGTGGTTTTAGAGAATTTACAATTACCATATATTAGAGGCGTATTTACAATAGCTTTAGGAATGTAATATAAAACATCACGCTTTTATTATATTCCGAAATTTTGCAGATTAAATTATGAAAAATAATATTTTTATATCGATATACGCAGATCATTGACGTATTTTTTGTACACTTTCTATTTCATTGACAATTCGAGGTATTTCTTGAATCAATTCATCCGCGGTTGCTTCAAAATTTTTGTCCAACCAAATGTTCTTTAATTGGAATAAAACAGTACCTATCATTTTTCCTTTTGGTACATGCGTTTTTAGCACGTGTCCATTAACTGGAAACCTAAAAACAAGTATTCTTTGTATAATATATTATGATAATAGTCACGATTATTAGTAAATGTTAATATCACATAAAATAGATAAGATAGTAGAGGCAAATATAATATGTTACATTTGAAAAATGATTGTCGTACCTCGGTATCGTAGATTTTTCGAACTGTTCTAGAACATTCAGAAGTTCTTTACATTTCAATAATTCGCAAATATAACTTCTGCAATTGTTAACGCTTCCTTTCCAATGAATAACAAGTCTAGTGTAAAACTTAAGTAGATCGTCGCATGGTACATCTTCCCAGTATCGAATTAAAAATAATGCTAAGTCTCGTTCATACGCGGAAAGCTTTAATTTGCTATGAAGATTCATTACTTCTTCTTGGTCTTTTAACATGACGGTAAGAAGAGAAATCGGTTGCAGAGAAAAATTATTCCTCTTAGACACGTCGAAAACGATCTCCAGATTTTTTGTATTTGGATTCTCTGGAAGCCCAACATGCCTGAAAAAAACGTATTATTTGTTCAGTAAATCCGGTATCAAATTCATTGTGATATTAGAAAGATTTATATTACTTTCCAATGCCACATTCCAACATTTTTAAAGTTAACTCTTTGGCATAGTTTCCAGAGAGAATTTTCGCCAATTCCATCCAAATTCTTTCTCCAGCTATCTTTCCCAAACCATCTATATTTTCTTTTATTGCTTTGATCGTTGGTTCTTCGTGACAATCCGGTTGTTCTGCGATTCTTCCGTAAAAACGGAAGTACCTATGAAACATTACAATTTTTAAAGAAATTCATTTCTGAAGTTGAATATAAAATATTAAAATGCTAATTTCTTCAAAGGCATCGAATAATTAAAAGAAGAGGATCTTCTTCTGAAACTTTAACTCATTAAGCAATTCAGAGCTTTCTAATGACTTTCCTTGTAATTTTAATAACATGAACGCAACAGACGTGGATCGCCCACGCATTGTACCTTAATATTCTCAAATAATCTTCTTGTATTCTAACTTCAGGTTTCCCCACAAAAACGACTCTTCTTTTCTGTAAGTCCTCATAACCATAGAAGTAATCGTAAACTCTTCCCTCAAGATCTAGGAACATGGAATTTATGGTGAGGTCTCTGCGCAAAGAATCCAACACCCAATCTTTCGTGAATTCAACTTCTGCATGTCTACCGTCGGTAAATGTATCGATTCTAAGGGTGGTCACTTCAAAACTTTCCTTGTCATTGATCCTTGCGGTAATTGTACCTAGAAAATTAACAAATCTAACAAATAATATTGTACATTTCTTCTGCAATTCGAAATAACAGAATCAACTTACCATGTTTTTCACCTCTGTTATTAATCATTTTAATTTGCTCTTCTTCGAACATAGTCTTCATTTCTTCGGGCGTTGCGTTTGTTGCAAAATCTAAATCCGTCGGTTTCTTATCCATTAAAAGGTCTCTAACAGCGCCACCAGCAATTCTTAATTGATAATTTCGTTTACTAAACAATTCTGCTAAGACGTTAAGTTCTGGCGTGAATAGAGAATGAAACAGTGGATTATCCAGCTTTTTGATTACTGGATCGTCTCGGTGCGGTGGTACCGGTTCGTTCTTCATTTTGACCCTTTGCCAGTGAGTCTAAAATTATTAATTATATTAATTGCAGTGGTCGTATTTTTTGCTAATACAATTAAACTCTACTTATTTGTAATGTTATCGTTTTGCGCAGAAACGAAAGCAATATATTTCGTAAATATGAACGATCGTAATCGTTGTTAATGGTTAATAATTTAACCTCAAATTTCAGTTAAATTCAAGAAAAATAAATTACTCACTCGTAATAAACAACGTGTAGTGAAGTAACTTGCGCGACAACCGACGTTCATTATTATTCAAACTGAACCATTATTTTGAATTCAATAGGAAACTACATCTACAACAAACGTTGTATTCAGTTGTATTTTCGCAATATTCATTTGGTATGTAAGTATGTGTACATACATACCATTTGGTACTCTTTGGGGCTGAACTTTACTTTGGGGTAATAAAAATTTATGGGATTTTTATATATATTCTAATAGTACTGGTTGAGCGTAATCCAAAAATGTAAGTTTTAAATTTTGGAATCCATAAATAAAGGTCAGTATTTTTAGGTTATTTCGTTAGTTATTTCGACGCCATATTGGCTCCTACACGCATGCACGCAGCTCAGCCAAGAGCTGGTTATGAGCGATTGCACGAGGTGGCGATCATTTAGGCGGGAAAAATCAAATTTCACTACTTGGAAAGTAAAGGTTCAACTTGGAAAATACTGTAAGATCGGAATTAGGTTTGGACTACACTTCATTCACCGAGACGAGTCACAAATGTTACCAACTTCATCAGCGAAAAGCATGAACACATGGATAATATGTCGTATTCAATAGTATCAGAGCTCTCTGATAGTATTCATGCATGGCCATGGATATAGGAATAACGGGATGGAGCATAAACCCCGTTTTTAGGCGAGGGGAGTGAAGTTGCTCCCGGGGTGCGGGAACATGGTGTCGACCAATAGAAAAGTATTAACATATTGTCCGATCACTCCCTGGAGGATCACTAGAGTGGCCTAGAGTAATACGCTCACTGAAGACGCGCGAAGTTCAAATTGAATATAATAGAAGGAGTCGCAGGTGAAGTTGGTATAAATTAATAGGTTTGAAATTAGTTAATCATGATTAAGGGGGTAGTGGTATCACGTGACTTTCAGGATTCGGAAGTTATATAGAGGTTTTTTTTATAATTATCCATTTTTTATTAATATCATGTTAATTCCACGTTTTAGCTAATAAATTGATTTGGAACTTGCAAGAATCATGATAAAAGCGCTTATGCGATCTGTTTAAACTTGAGAAAAGGAATAAAATCATATTCCTTCTGAAGAGTCGAAATTAAATTGTTTGCTACGTTTGAAATGCGCGGACAAATTTTGGGTCAGACGCTTATTGGTTGCCCAACCATCCAGCTGCCAATATGCGCAATGGTTCACCTATGCGTGGACTTGCGTGCCGTGGACGTGAACCACCTTGGACCTGCTTGGATCGTGGTGGATCGTGGACCGTGGACCATGTGGATAATATGGATCTTGGTGGATCTTGGTCTTGGTTGATCTTGGTGGATCTTGATGAATTTGTTGTATGTACGATAAATTGTACTTACAGATATAATTATGTGTTTGAAATGATTTATCCGAAATTCTAGAAATTGTATATAATTATTGTTATACCTATACTATATAATTACTCATAATTACTCACATAATTACTCACAATAGTTCGCATAATTACTCTATAAACACAAGTATCGAAGGAGGCAATCTTATATTTTATTGCTAAAATTAACCTAAAATACACATTTAATACATGTTAACACATGTGAACTCGTTCCAAACAGAAAACCTCACCAATACATTTACAGAAAAAAGCAATCTCTTTAAATTCTTCGTGATATTAATTAGTGTTGTTTTGTTTTGCCACTTTCGTTACGTATAACATGCACCGGTAATAACCTAAATATATGTTATGTTGGTTTTCGACAAATGATGAAATTGCATCATCGGTTAGTTAAAGTTAGCGAAATTTTTAATCATCAATCAGATTAAACGTGTTTGTTTCTCTTTACAGGTTCAAGAAACCGAAATCGTTAACCCCCTGCGATGGTTCGATTGACGGTACGGCTTTGTAGAAATATTTTCGTACCTAATAAAAAGTTTAATGTTAAGAGAAGATATAAGCAATTAGATAATCGCTCCGAAGTCTATAACAAAATGTCCATGAAACAGAACAATACGATTAAGTTCTTATGTTATCCTAATTCCATTGCCACTTTACAGGTAAGTAAATAATTCATCAACAAAATGTGCGCAAAATCGAGGCGTTAATGCGTTGCTAATTTTTTAAATTATACAGTAGCAATAATTTGTAGTTCTTTTTTTCTTTTCTACCAATGGCTAAAACAGGTTCTTGGAAATGGAGTTCCTGGAACAGAGAGCTGTATATTTCTGTCGACAGACCACGTTAGTTATATATTCAATTGCGGAGAAGGGACGCAACGATTAGCTAACGAATATAGCTTGAAACTCACTAAAATAAAACATATATTTGTGACAAGACCAACTTGGACAAATATCGGCGGACTTCCTGGTCTGCTTTTAACGGTACAAGAGACAAATATGTATAAAGTAGCTATTCATTGTATGAATAACCTTCAAGGGTTTGTAAACGCAGCTAAACAATTTCTTACCCTGCAAATGTTGGATCTCTCGTATCCCCCTACCAACGAAGTACAACCATACGAAGACCAAACGCTGAGGGTTCACTACGTTCACGTGAGAAAGACTTTGAAGAAGGTTCAGGGAAGTTTCTTGGACATAGATGACGAAGATCAGCATTCTTCGAACGAACATGGGAAAAGGGTTTTTGATTTTGCGGTAGAGGATGAGAGTTCGGAAAACAAAACAAAGAAGTTCAAGGCAGACACAGATTTAATGTGTTTCATTTGTGAACTTAAACCGAGGAAAGGAAAATTGTTGCCAGACAAATGTAAAGAATTGGGCATACGACCTGGTCCCCTCTACGCGTTGTTAAAAAACGGGGAGGACGTTAGGAAGGAAGACGGAACAGTTGTTTTTGGTAAAGACGTTTGTATGCCCGATTCTCCTGAAACAACCTTTATAGGTATGCCTGAGAACAATTTAAAGGATGTTCCTACTTTTCCTGATACTTATCGCTACTTTACTTTCAGTTTTAGAGTGTCCTACAGACGATTATTTAGATTCACTTGTAAATCATTCCGCTTTTTCGAAATATCAAGACGCGTCGTCGGAAGAAGAAAGAAAGGAAGTTCATTGTATATTTCATATTACTCCTGAAGACATTTTTAACAGTCGAAAATATCAAGACTGGATGAAGAAGTTTTCATCAAACACGCAGCATATAGTTTTAAACAGTCACAACACTGGTTTTAATAGCAAGGCTGTTCACAAAAATCAATGTCTTTTGAATCTGTTACACCCGGAAATATTTCCTTTATTACCTGGTACTAACTCCAAAGATGAAGAACAGGTAAATAATTTTGCGAACACGGGTTGATTGAAAATACTCAGCCAGATCAGCTTTATAGCTATTACAGCATTTGTTGTTAGATTGGCAGCAGATTTTATGCAGGATCTGTACAGGACTTTTGGCAGATCCTGCTGCAGAATTCGAGCAGATACTGCTGTCGTAATCTGCTCGGTTTCTGACGCCAATCTGCTTTGCGATCTGCTAATATAGGCCCTGTTTGCAAAATGGCAGCCTAATGCAAAAATAAGTAATTATGGATCTGCACACGGGTTCCGTTAGGTCTGCTGACAATCTGCTGCCGATCTGCACGCTGATGGTTCATAGCGTATTAATATTTTCGTAAGATTGTTAAGAAATCGTTTCGTTTCAGGTGAAAAATGGTAATATACATCGTGGAAAAATGATGCATACGATAAAATTGCGCCCTGATATAGAAAATATTACTGTACCTGACATTGAATTAGATTCTAAAGTGTATATCGAAGAAGTAAATAAAATTGCTGATTTTCCGGAGAATTTGGCGAAATTAAAAGCTGATATTGACAGGGTGACAGCGAAATATAATATAGCAAATGCTCCAGAATATCCGCGCCTTGTTATGCTAGGCACTGGCTCCAGCAAACCGAATAAAATTAGAAATACAAGTGGAATTCTATTGAGGATTAACGAAAACAGTAACATTCTACTTGATTGCGGAGAAGGTACTTTGGGGCAAATGACTAGGTTTTATGGAAATTCGGAAGTCGATAATATTTTACGTAATATCAAGGTATTTCTTTCTTTTTTTATTGCTTGAATTATCGGAGAGTATCTAAGCTAGAAATAATTTTTTTTCAGGCTATTTACGTATCGCATATGCACGCAGATCATCACATGGGCCTGATCAAGATACTACAAAGGAGAAAAATATGTACAAATAGTAAATTATTTCTGTTAGCACCGCTTGAAATATCAACGTGGTTGAAGTTTTACGATCAGCATTTTGAACCAATTTCTGAATCCTACACTTTAGTGAACAATTATGATGTGTACATGTATAACCATAAAGTCAGCAAATCCTTCGAAACCGCGCTTTATCAATTACTCAATATTAAAGAAATAAACACGATATATGTTAAACATTGTAAACATGCGTATGGTATCGCTATCACACTCAACGATGGGAAAAAGATCGTTTACAGGTAAGACTGATATTTATTTCCTTGAAATTATGAAAACAAACGATCGCTTTTATTTTTATTTTTGTTTTTTTAGCGGCGATACTATGTTTTGTAGAAATCTGATAGACTTAGGTAAAGGTTGTGATTTATTAATTCATGAAGCAACGTTAGAAGATAAACTTCAAGAATTAGCGATACAAAAAACGCACTCGACGATGTCCGATGCGATAAAAGCTGGGAGAGCGATGAACGCGAAGTTCACTTTATTGACTCACTTTAGTCAGCGTTATTCGAAAGTTCCTGTATGGTCCGAAGAAAACAAAAACGTTGGATTGGCGTTTGACAATATGGAAATTAAATTGTCACAATTGCCGCTGCTGCATCTTTTCTGCTCGTGCTTGAAAATAATGTTTAGTGAACCAAGTGAAATTGTAGAAAATCACGTGGACGTTCAAAACATACTAAAAATATAAAAATCTTATGTTTACTTGACGAACATTTTGTTAATTATTAACTCTTTGCACTTCATCATATTTCCCGATTCGGAAACTCCGAGTGCAAAGGGTTGAAAATTTTTGTTTTATGGAAATATAGTTTTTATGCTATAAAACTGTGCTTTTTATTCTGAAATATAACTGACTATGTAGACATTTAAAATGTATACGATTGCAACTTACTACTAGAACGAAGATACTGCGTGGTATTAATTAGTACTATAAAAGAAATTTTTGAGAGCAGAATTTATTGCTTACATAGTACATTCATTTTATCCCGCTTTCCTCAATACGATAAATAACGTAAATTATACATAGTTTCCTTGTCGCATCGATCCTAATACGAATCATGTTTGCATATAAAAAATAGAGAGCAAGTGATAAAAATATCATATAAAAGGTAAAAAGCAGATCGAAAAATAATTTATCCCATTCTGTCAAATGTAAACGTCAGTCCATTTCGCAAATACCGAAACTCGACAAAAAGATGGAAAAACCGTTTTATTTCCAAGTTAATAAGTTACGCGGCCGTAAAATCGGCACCGAATCAGTACGAAATTCGTGTTGTGAATGTGTTTTTAAAAGCGGATAATAATGCATAGTCCCTCCACAAAAATAGCTGTAAAAATGTTTCGACCATTGAACAGTTCGCGGAATGTGAGTCTTACGTAGAAAAAGCGTGATTTCAAATTACACAGATTAATTCGATTATTGCATCATTTTTTAAAGGCATGTACACTAGATAGCAAGTTTACGCGAATAACGCGGTTTGTGCATTCATATTGATAGTATGTTTCGCTTACGAAAAATAAATGCGTTTAATTTATGGAATGATTATTACTTTCTTCAACCGAAATACTATTTCCTTCATTGACAAACCCACGCTCTCTAGTGTATAAAGTGGTTTAGAAGAATTCAAATATAGTCAAAAATAGTATTAATATTAATATGAAGACTAGAAAAATCGATTCTTTCAAACACTTGAACGATCAGCCAGGTTGTCGATACCTTCTGTTTTTACTTCACCCTTTAAACGTAAATTGTTCACTAAATAACATTGTTTACCGTACGTCCGGATTGTATAAAGAATATAAAAATCGATGTACATCGAGAATAATTATGTATAAGTCTAACAGTTATTGTTACGAGTTCTCGCTACCACGTATATCTCAATTAAAAATACAATGCAGTTATGAAGTTACAAGAATCATAGCAATATAAAATAATAACGACGTCAAAAATGAAACGATTGAAATCGGAATCGCCAATCGATCAAGAGTTAAACGTTAAAAAATAAATAACATTTGTTAGAAAACGTTAAAATGACAGTAAGTAAAATTACATTTTTAAACATCACTCGATTGTTTTCACGCCAAAGAATGAAAATTATTGTTGCGTCTTTCTGTTTAATCAAGGAACGATGTATTAACCGCTAATTGTTCTGCAGACGTGTGAATGATCAGTCTTATAATACGATATTTCGTGAATGAAAAAAGTTATTAGTTAAAAGATAAGTATTAAAAAGATCGTAGAAAAGTCAATTCGACAATATACTCCTAATTAAGTACTCGATCGGAGTTCTTCCTGTACTTATAAATATGATATTAGATTACGTTCGAAGCTATAAAATGGTCAATGAATTTCAGCTGTGCTTTTTTCAAACTTCGATCCAACGTTGTTTTCAACTTTCAGAAGAAAAACTTATACTGCATCTTCCTTTACTTATCGAGATAAATATACGTAGGCAGTGTATTTATTTTCGTTTCAGTATTTCCTTTTATTAAATTTAGACTTTATGATCGTTGAATACTGATGCGTCAAGACTTATGCGAAGAAAAAAAGTATGAAAAAAGCACAGTTCTTGTGCGATTACTCGATCAATTAAAATTCCCATTTTGTAGCGGATTCATAGTCTGTTTCTCCAAGACGCAGCGCTCCATTTTTCCCTGCTGCAAGGTATCTTCCGTCAGAATGTTTAATACAAATGCGAGACGGTTCTCGTAATTCCAAGTAAAAACCGTCAGAAGGAACATCGGAATCTACGTTTACTCCTTCACTATCTGCGTGCCAATATTTGCCGTTTTGACCTGAAATACATGTTTTCATTTTTTTAAACAATCAAAACTGCCACAAATTATTAATCAAGATAAGATTCACTCCTCGTCTATTGAAATTAAAGATCGTGGATTAGAAAATTTTCATTAGAAAAACGAGTTTTACCTTTAAATCTGACAATTCCACGCTCGCATCTCTCCACTCGAATAGTTTCGTAGATAGCTTTGTTGCATTCCAATTTCGAACTAGACGAACTTTTGGGCCCCACGAATCCTTGCTCGCAACGCAAAACCAGAACAGGCCTGTTCATCAAATAGAAATAATATTTGCTGGCGTCGGAGTCCAAACCGTTGACAGAGTCTGCGTTGGCGTAAAGGTGTCCGGAACGTTTGGTCGCCAAGAATTTGCCGTTGTTTGCACGCAAAGCTACCGTGCCGTCTTCCGATTGCCAAATCAGGTCAAACAAAGCGTTGGAAGAGCGTTTGTGCTCCGACGCTTGAATGCCTCCGCCGGCTTCGAGGCTCCAATAACGATCCTGCATCGTGCGCACGTACCACCTTTTGGTCACACGATCGAATTCAAGTTGGAACGTTTCGTGGCCCGAAATTTCGTCTTGGTTCGCCGTCACGTCGACTCCTTGTTTCACAGACACGTATCGTTGATTTAAAGCAGCAACGAACGAAGCTTGCGGCAGTGATTCTTCCAGAGAGAATAATTCGTCTCTTGTAACTGTCGTCGATCTTGATTTTAGAACAGCTTTACTTCCAATAGGTGCTAAGTATGCTCCGTGCAAATCCCTTTAAAATTTGATTAGATCGGTTACAATCGATGCGATACGAAAGCGAGACGAATGCGAATAAATTTTACCTGAGTGCGAGCAAGCCAGCGTGAAACTCGGCGGCGTAAAGACAATCTCGCGTACACGTGTCCAACAGTTTTCCATCGCGCGCTAGATATTTATTGTTACAAGTATGAAGAGCGTAGTGTCCCCCTTCGGACTTATTATGTTCGTGATCGTTTTCTATAGAGGAAGGACGAAATTCTAAAGTGAAAAGTGTATCTTCTCCCCAAGGAACTGGCGCGTCAACGTGAATTTCGTCCTGTGTTGCGCTTAAATGAGCGAAACGTTTTCTTCCAGCAGATTTTAGGTTTACCTGAGGAACAGTCGTTTTTCTCGATCAAGAGCCTCGGAGTATTCCAATTTCGAGAATTAAATGGATTACCTGAGGTCTAGCTGCAAGGTGCACAAGCCAATATTCAGCTTCGCCAGGAGCTTTAGCCATGCATTTAAGTTCATCTTGACTCGAACCCAAAAAGTATCCTCTTTGAATATTCTTCAAAGCCCATCTTCCGCTTCCTAATTGATTAAAAAAGAATTAAACTTCTGTAAATATGAGAAATTGTAACAATTTGTAAGTACCATCAGAAGCCAGTTGAATCTGAAAGGCGCAACCAGGATCGTTGGGATCTTCTGCTTCACAAGTAACATTTCCAAACTGATCCACTGCCAAATAGCGATCCAAATGAGACCGAAGAAATACTTGTTGCTCGCTGCCCTCTAAAGTCCACAATTGTTTCTTCTTTAAGCTAGAGCCATTCGCATTAATTTTAAATCCAAAAGTTTCTGCTGTGAGGTACTTGAACTTTCCATTTATTAATCCAACCTAAGAACAATAGTAGAATATTAAAATAAAAGCGAAATAGAATTTTTTCTAATTACAATAATTAATACAGAATAAATGTTTCTATTAATACGATTTGATACGAATTTAATTAACGATTAATCTTTAGTTTTTCGATAAATGAAATATTGAGAGTAATTAGAAATTACCGTCCACCCTGTTCTGTCGTTTGCATTTTCGGAACCGACATGTTCAGAACCGTTGGTCTGCATCGTTTACTCCAATCGATTGACGCTCAGACGCACGTGTAAAAATTTTACGAAACACTTCTGTAATAATAATTAAACATAAAATATACACTACATGTAACGTAAATATAAATCATAAATACGATTACAAGTTTCGTGTGTTAAAAATTTCGGAGCCTAATAAAAAACTATAAAAAAGAACATGTTTTTATTTTACACTTTTTTAAAGTACTCTGTTTTCGTAGTTATGAAATATTTTCTAATAAAAATTTACAGTACACGCTCAGATAGCCAAAGCTAATCGCGCAGTTTTTTACATAATCTGCCATTAGAACATTTGTTGTTAAACTGGCAGCAAATCTGATGCAGGATTTGTAATGTACAGGACTGCTGATAGATCGGCGACAGAAATCGAGCAGATCCTGTCGACATAATCTGTTGGCAGATTTGCTGCCGGTCTAACGGCAGGTTATGCTGGCAGAATCTGCTCTGTTTCTGACGCCAATCTGCTAATACAGGTCCTATTCGCAAAATGACAGCCTAATGCGAAAACAGATGGCTATGGATTTGTAAACAGGTTTTGCTGCCAATCTGCACGCAGGTGGTTTGTAGGACGTTATGACACATTATTGATTTAATAAATATTTCCTAATAGTATGTGTACAAAGTACATACATACCAGTAATTAAATACTACATGAATAATTGAAATTACTTTTTTCCCATTCGTCAAAATGTTTAAATTAAAAAAAATTGAGTTCTAAGATTCATACAAAACGTTGATTACTTTAAATAAATAAACTTATTAAATATAAGCAATATTATTAATATTAAAAATATCACACATTTAAGTTTTATGTTAAATATTTATTTATACAAATAAAGTGCTTAATTTTCAATAATATTTCATCCGCATACATTTTACGTTATTTACGCATTTTAGTAATTTAAATACAAATTGCTTTTTTGTTTGAAATTGCGTACAAAAGAGATATAATAATATTAAAAATAGTAAGAACTTAATAATTTTGTTCACAGAGTAACACTTTATACCAAACATGAGAAAAATTATGATCACCTATTATGTACTATTATTTTCGATCATTTTCACGTAACATTATTATTGAACTTTATAAATGACTATTTCCGATCAATATTTAAATGCGCCCCGCTGCAAGAACAAGTATAGAAAATAGTAACAGAACGCCGCGACTGCTTGCGACTTCTTCCAAGGTTCAGGGTCATGTTCGCACGAAGATACAAGCCTGACCTACCCAGAAAGATAGTTTGGTCAACGCGGTCTTTAACTTTGAATATCGCTATTTTCGTCCCCGAAATATTTTTCTCTCCCAAGGGATATTTTATTTTCAACTCTCAACTCAGTGACTCATTTCTACGTGGCTTCCGCTGGGTGGGGCCAACTCGTCCAATGAAAAGATAATAAAAGGACGGTTTCGTCCTTTACGAAAATTCCCACTTTTTTTATTTACGGTAAAAACGAAAATCAAATCCACTTCTTTTAATCTTTGGCTTTTTGATCGCGACAAAAGTACATACCGTTCATATCTTTCTTTAATCGCGTTTAGAATATTTTTCGATATATTTAATATAATTCGTAAGTCCTTTGATTAGAGTAGAAAATAAATTTATACAAATCTACAAATAGATCAAATTTATTATTCTCACAAATATTTTATATATTTGTTCATTTATTTATTTTCTAAATGAGCAAGTAACATTAGTCATTTATTTATATTTGAGATTCTGCAGTGAAAAAATTTTCATTACTACAAGATAAAATTAAACAGTAGAAACTAAAGAGCAAAATTATTCAATTTGACTTGTAATAAAATCGATAATATGATAGAAAAGTGAGAGCAATGACAGGAGCTTCACTCGCTCAATTTGAAAACAACCAATTTCGAATAAGAAAAATCGAAGTAAATCTATGTTAATCCACAGTAATATAAGACATTTTTATTATAAAGACGAAGTCTGAAATAAATTACATGAGAAATGATAGAGTTTAAAGATTCGAGTAAAATTTTAATGAAAATTGCGACTGTCATATTCGATATTTCAAAGGGATAATAGAAAATCATAATACATGTTCTTTTAAAGATGATAAAAACTGCTTTCGTCGGGAGAGCACGAGCAAGTGATAAATCAATAACAGCAGTAAGTATGCGTGTATCTGTATTTCAAGTTCACGAGTTGAACGACTAAACACACGTACCATACATTTAAAGCGGCAATAATGAAAATCTCGGCGGAGGCGTTACGGTATTGTTACCAAGCAGATGCATAAACTCACCGATCGGGAACGTGGAAAAGACGAAAATACGTGTAGTTGTCGCGGTGGGACTGAAAAAGAGACAAGGGGAGGAATGCGTAAGGGAATCGCGAGGCACGGAGCAACAAATTACGTTCGTCACAACAAAGATACCCGGCGACTGACTCGACTCACTTGTCTTCTCCCGATTGTGTTAAGGATCCCACAGGACTCCCGACGCATGCGCGCCGCTTAATCCCACCAAGTTATCAGGTCCGTACGAAAGGCACAAAATTCCTGTGCACCTTCCGAAAACAGTTTTGCATTCGTTACTCGTGACAATCGACATTTTTGGCTTCTCGTCACGAAAGAAGTTCGACACGCCGAATAGAGAACAATCAAAAACAAATTGCAAAGCTACGGAATATCACCTTTCGTAGGGAATTACATATTTTCCCGATGACAGTTCGAGGAATTTCCGTCGTACGGTCCTGGCGAAATTCTGTCAGGATATCGCGCGCGTGCGCCGTTTTAATAAGGGGCTATAGTGAAAGACAGGGGATAAAGAAAGAGGGAAAACGGTGGGGAAACAGACACAGATCGAGTTGGATCGAGTTGTCGACTTTCCGGAGGGCCGTGAACTGCAGATCGACGACCCTGCTTTTGTGATCCCTGTTTTCCTGATGCCATTGTATGTACCAGATTCCGTTTTGGTACTCCTCGTTCTCACCCATTCATTTACTCCAACGCAATCGCATTTATTTTTCGTGGCAGATTATAAAAATGTCGCATTAACGTGTTCGGTGTAACACAGTTTGACCGGAAAGGTCCTGGAATGATTATTTTTTTCCGGATATGCTAATCGATTTTTGAAATTGGTAACGCGTAAAACAATTACATTTACGCTTGGTAGTTAATTATAATTGCATGATCGCAGCATTTTATAAAGAAGTAATGGATAGACTATTCGAAAGAATCCGGCGAAGCGAAACGTGGGTCCTGCTGCATTGGTAACACCGACTCACGCTTCAACAATAGCAAGTCAATATTCGTCTAAAAAACAGTTGACAACGATTTTGTATTCACTCAACTCGCCGGACTTATAGTTTGCCGATTTTTATTTCTTTCCACAATTTAAACTTCGTACAAACTTTTAAGGCTAAAATAAGAAGAAGAAAGTACAGTTAACACTGTTAAAATATTTAAAAAAATAATGAACATGTTTATACTGTTACAATTTAGTAAAATATTTCTATTTTGTATCGTATATTTCTTTTAAACTAGAACCAATACCTATATACTATATATATATATATGTTAAGTATTTAAATATTACGATGCCTGTATATTTGAGTTTACGCTGCATGCATAATTTCGTGCGTAATAAAGGTATGAATAGTTTATTAAGAAAGTGAAGGTCATGGTATTAATAAAAGCATTACGCGACACCTTGAACAATTACCTAGAGCATAATTAAAGGTACCTAGTGCTCAAATGTGTATAAAACTATAATTTGTTTGCATACCCACGTTCAGGACCGACATTAGGGTGCTTGGCGCCCTTGTGCAAGAATTTATTATAGCGCAGTAGAATTTAACTAGACTTATTATGTAACATCGTGGGGGAGAATAGAAAAAGAAACGTACAAAACAAAACACAAATGTTCTCAGAAATAGTGTTTAGTTAAAATTAAAAAACATTTTTTTGCGATTGGTGCCCTTAACTTTAAGCGCCCTTATGCCTTGCATAATACGTTCCGCTGGCCCTGGCCACATTTTAAAAGTTAGTAAACATTTATAATACTTCGCAAAAAATTTTGGTAATCCTTATAATAAAACTGCGGATGTGATGCATTTATAGAGATTTTAAGTATGCCAAAGAAAGACCTGTCCACAAATCCATAGTCATTTGTTTCTAATTAGGGTGCAATTTCAGAAACCGAGCAGATCATGTCAGCAGAACTCGTCAGATCTGTCAGCAGTGTGATCGAATTTTACTGCCAATCTACCAACAGTCCTGTACATTACAGATCTTGCATTAAATCTGCCACCAATCTAACAACAAATACTGTAATGGCAGATTTGGCTATCTGGATGCATAGATGTAAAAATACATGAAATGTCGAAAATAAAATACATTTTACAATTTTTGGAAGATAAGACCTTTTTATATTTTCTATATTTAAAAAAAAAAAAAAAAAAAAAAAAAAAATCGACGGATTTCGTAGAAAAAGTGCCATAAGTCTAATAAATCGATACATTTTAAGTCTATTTGCATAAACACTAAATCAGAAAAATATAAATATTACTAAGCAACACTCTAAACTCCAAAACTTCAAAATTAAAATGATCAAAAAATGCTCCAAAATCTATATAAAACCGAAAAATAATTTTGATCGGTTCATTAATATATATCGTAATTCCTAAAACAAGTAGCTAAATTACTTTTCCTTCATCTCTGATAAATGTACACATCTGTATAATTAGTAACTTAATCTTGCCGCCATAGACAATTTACAGTTAAACGGTATACAGTTATTTCGTCCTCTTTATGTTGTTATATAGACTTTCTGTGATGGTAATTAACCTTTTTTTCCAAAGAGCCTTTAACAGTTCGCTAATTTGGCATAGTGAACGGTATATTCCGAGCGAATAAATCGCTGTCTCGTAAAAAACGGTTCAATAGTTAAACGTTAAAAGGCATAAAAGATTGTTTGTTCGACCATTTTGCTTCCTCATTTCTTTCGCCTATTGTCCTGCTTCTATTTGAGTTGATGTCGCTTCAATCGCAAGCAAGTCAAGTGCAAATGCAGTTCTGTCAAAAGAAATGAACTTCCGCGAAGCAGCGTCTCAAAAACACGAGGATTCTGCCGCGTAATCGTAATTTTTTATCCTGACGGAGCGTTTCAATTCTTTTTTTTTTTTTGTCCGGAATGAAGGAACATTGTATATATGTATGTATGTACCGCGATTCGTATTAAGTTCATACAATTTCGTAACACGAATTTCTTCGAACATTTTTGCGTCTACTGAAATACGTTTTAATGTATCTACAAGACGTTAGAAAATAATAAAACCGATTTACAATTTTTCGTATCAGAAGATTCAATTTTCCGTGTCGGTAGTAATTTCGCGTTTAAAAAAAAAATAAGAGAAAATACAGATGATCTTGAACATGACCTTGAGAAGTATGCCCGCTCATGTCATAATCGTATCGTACTTGTCCCGTCCCGTCGAACTGGTTGCTAACATTATTCAAGGTAGAAATATCTCAGCTGCACTTCGTGAATTTATAGTATTTATATCAAGATTTTGGTAGACAAAAAATATAGGTTACATGTTCAAAAAAAAAAAAAAAAGAATGGAATGCGCGTAACAGTGGATCAAGGACGTGTAATAATCGGAAATTATTTCGAATTAATTTGGCAGCCAGAATTTCATGCGATTTCGTTCAGGAAGTCCGAAACTTTCGAGCGTGTCTAACGAGAAGTTCACACTAATTTAGTTTTTCCTCGTAAATCGCGGACGCAGAACAATCCTGAACTTCTTTCTGTGCATTTGCAATTAGATCTCAAACTCCTGTCCACGTAATCCTTACCTTGTTAGAAAATAATCGATACCTCCGACAGTTGTGAACAACAAAATTGTAAATCAAGATTCTTATAACTAAAACTACTTTCTTCGATTATCACAAAGATATGTGACCTATAAAAAAAATACATAAATGCGTGGAAATACATCATTTGACCGTCGCGTATTACAACTGCATTTTCGTCAACACAGTGATAGCGTTACTCGAAATAAGTTCTAAGATTTTTCGAGGCAAATAGGTAGCTTCGTAACTTGGTCAAGAACAAAATTTATTTCGCGATAACCTAGATGCATCGAAATAGCAACGTCATTAGGGAAACTGTAACTGATCGAGAGAATAGGAGAACCGGCGGAGAGAAAGAGATGTAACGAAGAAAGTTCGTTGACCGTCAGAGAAGTCAGGAGCGTGACTGTAACCGTGGCTGTGATCGTAATCCTGATCGCAACCGTGATCGTAACCATGACCGACTTGCGTTTATAGATCCTCAGAAAAGTTATGCGCTATTGTAGATAATATATAATATCAGCGTTATACATGTGCACGGACGAAAGAAAGAATTTGTATCGTTTCCACGATGCGGAGTTTGCGTTTACAAGTAAATCTATTCGTCAAGAAGCGACTGAAAATTTACCATTCGCAACACGTTATATGTGCCACTTAGTATTCCATTATCTCATTTTAATGTGATCCGTGTTTTGTGCATTAATTTCATCTCGCAAACAACACGCAGTAATATATATATATTTATTTTATTTTTATTGGATATGAAGCAAAAAATTCGCTAATTGTTTGAAACGACAAATGTAATAATAATTTAATGAACGAAAAATATTCTGTATTTGTGCTGTAAAATATAATAGATATTTACATATTGTGTTTTTTCGATAAAGAAAAAATAGAAATTAATATCTATAAACAGAATATTAAATTCATCAAGCAAAATTAAAGGTAAATATTATGTAAAAATAATTTAGAAATTATTTCTACGACTTTTACTATAATAATATTTAATATTCTTAAAAAAACAACCGGATGTAAAAAATGTCAGTGTATCTACTTTTCCTTTATTAATAAATTATCGCAAATATAACTCCTCTGCGATATTATCCATACGCATGCAGGATGCTATATAATCTGTAGATTATTATATCAAATGTGAACATGAATACGTGTCCAAAACATCCGTTATTTAGTATATGTAGGTATGCATTTCAAATGATTTCAAATATCCAAGGTGTCGTGTGTGCGATTAAAATTTTATATTGCAGTTCTATATACTTTGCGAAACATTCGCAATTGATTTATTTCAGAGTAAAATCCGAATATCAATACGTTCATTTCCTTACAAGGAAAACCACAAGCTTTAAAAATAATTAACATACTGAAATGTAAATAATTTATCGTATAAATGATTTAAATAAATAATTATCTAATACCGAATATAAACAACTTTTACTACAAATCGTAAAAATTGTGCTTCCATTGATTTATAATTATTCTCAATTTAAAAAAAAAGTTACCTATTCATTTTGGTTCACTTCAATTCCTGTCATAAAATAAGAATGACAGAAGTTGTAACTTAACCTCAAATTTTTCAAGTTCACCTTATGCAATGTTAATATTTTTGCTTGTCTATTGCAGATTTCCCAAATAAATATTTGCTAAAATTCTAATTGAATAATGTATAATCGTTATTAAATATTGAACTGTAGGTAAAAAAATATTAAACAAACCGCAATTACGATAAGGTGCAAAACCAAAAATTGCAAAAGACGATAATTATAATTATAAAAAATTGTATTATATACGATTATAAAAAATATTGCAGATAGTAATGAATAGAATGTATGCTAAACACCCCACTGTACAGTTGAAATAAAAATATAATCGATGTTAGTAACTGAAATAAGTACAGATAAATGAATTGTATTGAGGGTTAAAATTAAATAATTAATAAATCTTAAAATGATATATTATAATCGAAAATTGAATTTCATGCTTGTCACAATTGTTACTTTGAGTGTGAGCATAATAATTTATCAGGTATATTTTAAAATATACAATGTATATCACAGCTTTATTAAATAATGAATGAGTATAATGTTACGTTAAGCAATAGCACTTACAAATTAGTTTGTTCAGTAAAAAATGGATGGTTTTAGGTATGTTTAGTTCAATTTGACGATGGAGTATATTATTCAGGTATATAAAATTCATTGATTTTTTGTTATGTTGCAAAGCATTTATAAAAAAATAAATGCATAGAAATAAAACCAATATTAACAATTACATTTTTTACTTTTTTTACTGCCACAGGAGAAACGCCTGTGATTTTATGGTGGACTCCATTTGGTACGGATGGAAAAGTTCGAAAATGTAACAACTATCGGTGTTATTTTACGAACAACAGAACTTTTCAGTACCACCAACACATAAGCGTAATTTCATTTAAAGTTATTTAGCTTCTTATTGCAAATACAAATCAATAATTAAATTCAATTGTTACATAAAGCCGATTTATTATTGAAAAATTTGTTAGTCAATGATTTCTTATATTTCACTCTGAGGTAAATCGATCGACCTATTGTTAGAATTATAATTATGTTTCTGAAAATTTCAGAGTTTCCTTTTTTACGGTAGCAGTTTTCAAATTGACGATTTACCGAAGTGGAAATCTGACAGAATCCCATGGGGCTTGATACATGAAGAGTCTCCGAGAAATAATCCTATATTTCTTCACCAAGATACTCTAAACCTTTTTACGTTTTCTTCAACATTTAGCAGATTCAGCGATGTGCCCCTTACTTTTGCTGATCTACCTGGAATTACGGAATTACTAGGTAATTATAGACTCATGATTCCAGAATGCAGTAATGCAGAGAAAATATTTTAGTCCTCATTTAAAAAGCAACGTTTGACTTCGATATTTTAGGTAGAAAATATTTCATACCGACGAAAGAAAAAACTAAATTGATGTACACAAAAAAACTTGCACCTTTGCTTTATATACAATCAGACTGTGATACAGCAAGTAACAGAGATATTTATGTAGCAGAATTAATGAAATATATACAAGTAGATTCATATGGGAAATGTTTGAATAATGCTCAGCTTGATGAAAGGTAAATTGTTTCTGTAGATAAAGAAGAATGCCAATTGTATTGACTATATTATATATGTAAATAATTATTACGTAGGCTAACGAAAAATTACCTCGAAATATTAAATAGCGAGGATTTTCTCTCTTTCACTGGCAATTACAAGTTTACAATAGCTTTTGAAAATGCAGTCTGTCAGGATTATATCACGGAAAAATTATGGAGGCCCCTTATCGTCGGATCTGTACCTATATATTATGGATCACCATCGTTTCAAGTATTCGAATTTATATCGTAATTATTAGTTTAACAAATGCGAAATGAAGCAATGTATCTCTAGATTTATGTAAATGCAGAATAGATTTTACAACTTGACTGTTTCCATAGTTCAGGAATCAATCAATCATCTATGTTTTATGTATATATCAGAAAATATATATTCGTGATAATTTTTTATAAAGTATTTATGAATTTTATGTTTCAAGGTGCTCCATAAAAATAAGGTAAATACGCTTTTTTGTTTCTAAGTGAATTATTTTTAATTCTAGTGAACGATATAGAAAGAAAAGATTCGTTTTATAAAACAAAGGTGATTATTAATAATTGTTTTAGTTAAAAAAAACTTTTGCATTAGATTATTAATCATGGAAATGGTCAAACTATATGAATTATATGATCGATTCCAATATAAAATCGACTCTTATTAAATTCTTTCAGGATTGGCTTCCAAATAACATGTCTGCTATTTCTATACTCGATTTTCAAGATCCAAAAAGTTTAGCTACTTTTTTACTCGATCTTATTAAAAACGAAACCGAGTACAACAAATATTTATCGCATAAATTGATTGATAAGTACGAAATACCTAATCAAAAATTGAAGGAAGCGTTAGAACACAAACGCAAATGGTCTTGGAATGATTTTGGAAATTATGTGGAAGAATTTGAGTGTTTCGTTTGCGAAAACGTGCAGGAAAGGAATAAAAAAGAAATAAAAATTGTAGACGAAAAACATTACGATTGTCCATTACCGAGAAATCCTATAACAAATAAAATTGACCATGACAATTGGTGGACGAAGCAATGGGTTATGGAAAAATGTGGAGCAAAAGTATTAGTTAATTATTTGACAAATAATTCGACAATTACTAAAGAGAAGTTTGAAGAAGATAAAATGAAATTATACTACAAAAACCAATGTTAAGCTACTAATTTAATATGTTAATTCGTAAAGTATTTTTATATCAATTTATTCCATTGTATATTTCTATAAAACTATGTATGTACTCTAGACTTAATTTATTTCACCACGTCACTATTGCATAATCGATTTTTAGTAAACAATACTAATTGTAAGTATAATAAAATATGGTTTTTCGTTTCAAGATTTTACTTACCCATAATATGAAGTGGTACGAAGAATAAGACGAAGTTCAGTTCACAGCTTTAGTTTGCAAAACAGGAGCAGGTACTTTCATCAACTCGCAAAGATGATTTCTTATTGGTCGCAGTTCAGAAACTGATCTCTCCCAATCAGTAACATTTAATTCAGTCAAAATTTGAGCTAAATCTTCTTCGGAAAGATCCATTTCTTCCCCGTAAAGAGTTAAAGCTTCATACGTTTTCGTCGCAGCTACTTTCCGTATACATTTGTATTTATGACAAAGGAAAATGCTCAATTGGCAGAATGCTCGTTTCGAAACTGGTCCACGTACCTAAAGAAACAATTATTTCGATCATAAAGGTCTTCGAAATCCACTCTTTCATTCCAAATAAAAAAAATGTGTAATACCTGCAAGAGTTGACAAAAAACGTTTATACTGCTGATCAATAATTTTGTGTTACTCGTATTTTTGATTTCCTGTTTGAGTAGCGTCAAAATCTGTTCCGCAATACCATTCTCAAAATCATCGAGAATATTTTGAATACAACCGGAGCTAAACAAACGATCCAAGAATGCCAAAATCGATGTAATCATTCTTTCATTTTTGTGACTTTCTTCGAAAATATTTACAATTTTGTAACACAAATTTCTGAGACCTTCTTCGTCTATTTCTTGTAAGTAGGAAAATAAGGAAACGCTGGAATATTTCACCTACAATCAAAAATGAAAAATGTTACGATTAAAAATGAGAAATGCTTAAGAAAATTAGATTATTTGTCTCCCAAGCAATAATTACCAGAGATTCGCTTAAACCACCGACGCTAAATATAATTCCCCGTAAAAGATTCATTGTGTAGGGCGGATAAGATAACATTTTAATAAATCGAGGGAAAGTAGCAGATTCCATTCGCCACTCTATAGTTTCTTTACATTCTTCATACGGGAAAATATTTTTCAATTCCGCGTGATATGGAATGTTCGGTAAAGGCGGACTGCTGTGAATGAGGGCGCTAAAAACAGTTCCAGCTTGTGCTCGAATCCCATCGATTCTTTCGACAGCCTGTTGCGCAATACCTCCAATTATGTTTGCCATTAAGTTTTCGTTTAATACAAATGTTAAGCCCGCTTGAAATACTAAATTCGTTAGTGTCTAGAAACATTTAACAATTATTAATTGAAATGTTACGTTGACAATAATTTAATTATAAAATACTTTCCCTTACGTGCAAACCACTCATGGCTGCCTCTCGTACCCAAGCTCCTATATCGCCGCGACTGTCTATCGTGTACTCTTTTAGAGCCAGCAAATAACAATCGTACAAATGGGGAACAAACATTTGCCATTTATCTAAAAATAATACGAAAAGAAGCCGTTTAAGTAAATTAAAAATGATGAGTAATGAAAATCTGAGTTTTTTTTTAAATAAAAACAAACCTGCTTCTTTCACTCCCAAAGTCTGACATACCATTATCAATGCATGAATTACTTCCTTTCTACTCTCTGCCCATTTCAAAGTATTCTCCGATATTTCGGTGCATTTAATGAGAATCTTTATCACATCTTGTACTCGCTCGTGAATTATAAATAAGGGAAAATATCCTAGAAGATATAGTAATAAATCATGGGATTATAATACATCTTCGAAATAAGTTCTACCGTTAGAAATAACGGAAATTGAATTAATCCGTTGCAGACATTCAAAATTTACTCAATGTAAGAAACTATAAATGCTTATTTCGAAAAATCGTATTGATAAATAGTAAAGAGAAAAACAAATTCTTTTTGTTCGAACTTCGAATGTCCACTGTATAGAAAATAATAAATAAACATAATATTTTTACCTATAGCGTGTGCGAAACCTATTCGTACAATTTGATTACTGGACTGTAAATTATCAAGATAGCGATTAATAACAACATCGCGACTACTTCTGTCCATATCGGTATAATATTTTGTAAAAAATTCTGTGTGTGCTTCCGCTGCTTTCGTTCTCACTATGGACACTTCGTGCCCTAAACATTCTTCTAAGAGAATTTGCCAGTCATCTGCAAAAACGATTTTTAAGACTTGGAAATATTTTACCATTAATACATTAATAATATCGACTTACAAATAACATCCATGGATATCGGAAAATGTACGATGGAGCATTTTTTTATGAGAACAGCACAAGCTTGTTTCATCAATTCTCCTCCCAGACCTTTAAACTGTCCTCTTTTTCTGAACATATTCACTATGTTCTTTATATTTTCCGTGGCCGTTGCTCCAATGATATTCTCAATTTTCTCGTTGTAACAGTTGTGCAATGCTTCTAAAATCTCTGCAATAGCTAGTACTGTGCCGTGCCTAATATTCAAGTCTATAGAATTTAACATATCTAGTAGATTTGGTATGACTGTATCCTTAATATAATTTGGATCGGCAGATGTTAAATTGAAGAGCGCTCTAGCCGAAAGTTCTCTGATCGCTGTATCCCAGTGTGTGATTTTCCTGGCAATCAAATGATCGATTAGAGGCTTTTTATACTCTTCGTACTGTGCAATTTGTGAGCTGATTCTTAGATACGCATGATTTCTGACTCCGACTTCGAAATAATCAGCAATAGTTAGTATTTCTATTCCGTATGGGAAATTTCCTTGTCTACCCACGTTTTCTTGGAAAGCTGCAGAAGCAGCTCTCCTACAGTTGATTTCTCTATCGAAGCAAGTGACAACCACTAATGTGGCTGCAATTTCTTTCACATACGGTTGAATAATATCAGGATCGTACGCCCTAGGAAATGACCAACAGATGTAACAGGCGGCATCTCTGATTAAGTATCCAATCGATCCATAAGCTCTTGGCTCGTCGAACACTAAAGCCTGGAGAACTACTGGTATTACGTCGTTCAAACGATGAGGCAAAAGAAGCCCGCGTCTACCCAGTTCCGCTAATGCCAAGCATCCACCATGCCAAGCAGTATCAGACTCTCTACCGGAGAAAAGATTCAGTACAAATCCTACTACATCATCCGCCAAATCCATCGGTAGCCTTGCTGTTATTCTTCCGATTCCCTTCGCAGCAGACCATCGTATCGTAATCGCTTTATCTCTAAGACCCTGTATAAGTTGCTCAATGATATCTTCCGTAGCTGATGGAACGTCCTGCTCGTCGTGATTCATCGGAACGTCTTTAATTTCTTCCAAATGTTCCACGATATTAGCATTTTTTACATTAGGCAACAAACATATGGGTCTGCTGGTTCGTTGATATCTCCACGGCGCTAGTTTCGTTCCTAGCAACACCAGTCCAATTCTTTGTACGACTTTCATTCCAAACTTTCTGATAAGGTCTGCAGGATTTTCGTTCAAACGAAATTGTAAAAGTTTATCTAAAATTATTTGGGTGTACGGCCTAACATCTTCCCTTACGCCATGTTTTAATATCGATGCTATAACAGCTAAAGGACCGTGCCTCAAAGGATCGTCCTCCACGCATTGCAAACACCACATTATCATTTCTTTCAAATACAACTTTTTAACATCCGATCTGGTCAAGAAGTTTGCGATCAAAAACACTGCGGCAACTGCGCACGCATCCTTCGACAAACAGAATAATTTGCATACTTTCAAAATCCTAACTATTATCGATTGTTCGTAATCAACGTCTGAGGTTTCTAAGCGGGAAAGTGGAAACGGTATCTTGGATATTATGGAGAGCCAAACTAGAAGCACGTATCGTGTCTCCCATGTTTCTACGTCGTTTGGATCTTGCTTCTCGAGCATTCGGAGAACAGGAAGAAGATCTGCTACCTGCATTAAATTATAAATTCACACATGAAAATGAAATTATAGAACAATTTACGAAAATATAAGTGAACTTATATACCTCGTGCGGAAGGTGCGTAACGATTTTTTTATACGTTTTGACAGACATAATAATAAAAAGGTATTTGAATGCGTTGTGTTGCATTGCTTCCGTAGAATTTTCATCTTTCACGATATTGATCAACGGGTCTAAAATATCGTCTAAATAAGGATCTAGCAATTGTCTCTGATCTTGATATTGCGATAAAATGAAGTTAAATCGATCCCGATTTTTTTCGACGAGACTCGGCGAAAGATTAACGTTTCGCAATTCCGTAATTAGAAAAGTCACTTCGTCAATTTCCTTAAAAGCACTGAACCCACAACCGATTGTCTCTGGATCGGGAAAATCATTTAGCACCATTTTTTCCCTCGTTCTTTATCGTTACTTGCAAACGCCGTCGTGATCGTGAATTAAAATTCATTCATAAACAATTCAGATCACCTATAAAAACAGAAAAATGTGGTGAACAAACTCTTTCGATTTCACGAAAAACGATGCCGGATTGTGACGCATGCGCAACTGTATAATAAACATTTTAATTATAGTTGAACCGAATCAACCGAATGTGTTGAATATTTTTTTCCAATATATTTCAACTCCAACTTTTACTATATAGCTAAAAGTATTTCTCAAATACTTATACATAATAAAATTATGTACTCGAAACTTTAGTTCAATACTTGATAGAAATGATGAAAAAAAATGTACATTATTTGCAAATGTTTTCGGGGCTCGCGGCTAAGATATGAAATGTTGATAGGTATTTTAATAAAACTTCTTGCAAATTTTATTTGCATATAACCTTCTTGAGTAGAATTTTATTATATGAAAATAATCTCAAATCTTTCACTCGAAATGTTTTAATTAATCTTTTGTTTAGGATTCATTACAGAATTACGACGAGATTACGATGAAATTACGTTCTTTAGAAATCTAGCATGTTGTAGATTGTAGATTGTAGATGATTCGGTTCTTTCAATCGGCGAAATGTTAATAAATTGAATCTTGTAAAAAGTCTTTGAAAAAATAATTTAGATGTGTAGAATTTAGATGCAAGTGAAAAGATGTTGATTCAACATGAAAATAATAAAAAAATACGAGATAAAATTTGTATATCTTATGTTTGTGAGAAAATTGATTCTGAACTTCACTTTCATTCAGTTCTAAGTTCACTTTAAAATTTCAATGCATGCATAAAGACTGATAAAGATAAAGGAGTTATTTCAATCATTGTCCTGCAAACAAGATTATTGTTGCTCTTGTTTTATAGTATATTACAATTTATCTTTGAAAATTTACTTTAAAATTGTAATTGCTTCAATGAACCCTAAATATATCTGTACTATGAACTATAAAATATCAAAGAATGTTTCTCCTTTTATCTTTTGTACGTTATAGTTGCATAGAACAGAAAACATATTTCCTCTTTTCCTTGTTTGATTATTCTTACAATCATGACTACTTCCTTAGTATTGATATTAAACAGAAGGAAGAACAAGTTGCCACAGAGAAGAATATTGTGACTTAGGAAGTAATTGCGAGGAAAATATTCCCTTTCTCTAAGCAACTTGATCCCAGCATATTCATTAGATTTTCATCTATCGTTTACCATTTCATTTTCATTTATAAAAGACTCTAACAGAGGAAAATTACTTCAGAGATCAGAAGGCAACAAATAATGAATCTGCATCAAGTACCACAATTGTTATTCACTCGGTTAACATAATTTTAAACAGTTACTATTTGCTAATGATAAACAAGTGCGTATGCACATTTATAATGCTTTTACATTGAATTACATTAAAAATATTTGCCAGTAGACTACATTAACTTATATTGTTCTTATTGTACTTGTTATTTTGCCTCAAAAAATGAATCTTATGTAATGACAAATAAGTTTATTCTAAGAACTTCTAGAAGTTGAATTCAGAAATTTCAATGACATAACCTGAGAGATTAGGCTTTTTAAAGAGACATAAATGAAATGAAACTCATAGCCTGGTTTTCCTATTGATCTATTGAACTGTACCCATCGATTAATCAAATGTTCGGGTTGATCTGAAAAAATGTTCACCGTGTAAAGGTTTTGAGGAACTGAAACTGTTTATCCACAAGCTGAATGTGCTGCTCGTGGTACCGTTTCGTCTGAACGGTAGAGCCAAGAACTTCTGGGTTTCGGAAAAATGGAGGTCGTGGCTCGATCGCGATCGTGGATCCGTCTTCTTTAATAGTAATCGAATCGTGTGTTTTCCTCGCTACGGAACCGATTTCTAATACACTTTCTCGAATCTTGGAACCTCAATTTCTTCATACCATCGAAAACTAAAAAGTGAAAATCAATTTTTACGCAGTAAAATGCAGGAGAGACGGTACATCTCTATTGTACGATTTTCTGGTTTCAATTTTAAATTTACTATTTTTATTAATAGTTTATGTATATGATATACTTCGGAAAATGTTTTTTTTTATTTTTCAATTATATCTTTTACAGATAATCCAACAATTTTTATGAGTATCACTTTCAGTTACATCATTGTAATTGCTTTCATTTACCTCTATCTTAAAATATCTAATTTTCTTATTATTGTTTGCATTTAACTGTAATCCCATATAATTTATTAACTCGTTCTCGATCTCAGATTTTTTTTTGCTCCAGCATTGCGTAACACAAATTATTTCATGGATCGTTCTAATTTTTCTAGTTCTAACGGGACAATATATTTGACGTACAACGTAGGTAAAAAATGAAATCGATGAAAGCGAAAGCGAAGAGCAAAAAACCTAACAGTAAATTTGGAAAAGTCAAGTATTCCTCCAAGGAAATTGCTCCCAGCGACCCAGATTTGTCGCAGCTACGTCCCCCGATAGATACCAGCGTCTCAACTTTGTATCACGTGAGCAAAGTTTTAGAAAATGGTAGCGACGAAGTCAAATCTATTTTGGCCTACGAATGCGACTTGGTATATGAATGTCGCGTATGTCGGAGCCTCTTCAGAAGTCTGGTCAACTTCATCTCCCATAAACGAGTTTACTGTAAAGAAAAATTTAATGTCGCATTCAAGAGAAATCCTCTCCACGATTATGATACCGTACGTTTTAGCTCATTTTTTCCTCAACAATAAAGCGCTTCAAGACTTACAATACACATTTATTGCAGATTTCAGTCAGCGAACTGCACATGCAGAGAGACAAGACAATCGAAGAGACTTGCGGGAACGACCGAATCTTGAGGAGTCAAGTCTGCAAAGAGGAGCCGAAGAAAGATCTCACTGCGGTAGTTAATATGTTACAGAAGAAGCAAATAGAAAGTTTGCAAACCACTACGGAGCGAATACGCCTAGAAACTGTGCAATCCAATTCATCTGCCGTTTACCAAACAGTAGAGACGACAGTTTCGGCTGAAAATTCTACAGATTTAATGAAGACGCAGGTATAGCTTATAAGTAAAGTAAATTTGAGAATACTTGATGGAGTATCGATGTTAAATTCTTTCTGGATGTTAGGTAACGGAGCTAAAAGACATGATTTGTGGACAAACCGCGGTGCTAGGTCCAGATGGACAACTTGTACAACCTAGTCAAAAATTGAACAACGATGCAACTGATGATAGCAATAAGGAGATTAGTAATGTTCCAGAAAATGAACTTATGTGTTCTATATGTATGTTCTTTCCTTTTATTTCCTTTTTCTCTTGCGTGGAATTATGAAGCGTAACTGTAATATATTTTTACTATTAGGTGGTGCAAACTTTTCAACACGAAAAACATTAGCAGTCCACACGAGGACATTGCACACGTCTCACAGACTGTGTTACCCTTGTCCTTGTTGTTCTAGCACATTTGCGAATACTTGGAGCGTTTACAGACATCTTTTTAAAGGTATTCATAGAATTGTCTAGGGTCATTCCACGCGAAATCGGACACTTTTTGGAGTAACATCTCGGATTTTGTTGAATTTTGGATATGCTTTAGTTTTTAGAGATATATAAACGTGTGCGAAATGATTTTTAAAAATTTTGGAAATTATAAATTTTAGAGCTCTTTGAAGTGTACTGTTCACTTTTTTCTATTAATTTTAGCTCTTAAACTAGCAAACTGATAAAAATGTGCTTTTGGATGCTTATAGAGCAGACATAGCAGTACCTAATAAAAACGATTTCAGTTGGAAGAAAAACTTTTTTAACCATTTATTTTGCAATTGTTGTTAACAAATGCAGGTTTTTCATAGCGGGGAATTATTTAAAAAATAAAAAAAAAATTGAGAATGTAGCCCTATTTGTCCCCTTTACGGACCATTTTTCAAAAATATGGACACTTTAAAATTGGCCACAGGAAAATTAATTGAATTGTACGCTGCGCGTCGAAATCCACTGATTCGACCAGCCGAACGCGGCGCGCTAAAAAAGTTTTTCTTTTAACTGAAATCATTTTTATTAGGTACTGCTGTATCTGCTTTATAAGCATCCAAAAGTACATTTTTATCAGTTTGCTAGTTTAAGAGCTAAAATTAATAGAAAAAAAGTAAACAGTAAACTTTAAAGAGCTGTAAAATCAACAATTTTTAAAATTTTCTAAAATCCTGTCGCATACGCTTATATATCCCCAAAAACTAAAACATATCAAAAATTCAGCAAAATCTGAGATGTTACTCCAAAAAGTGTCCAAGTTTGCGTGGGATTGACCCTATAATATTATAAATCACTAAGATCTTAATGATAACGAAATTTCAAACACAGTTCACAGAAAATCGAACGAGCAAGTGCGAAAGTTAAGATCGCAAATCCAAGAGAAAGCGTTTATCAAGGATACCACCGTTGCAGAAGATTTACAAAAGGAAGACGCTAATAAAACTTCATTAACTAACGCGTTACGAGTTAACGAGACACAGGTATCTTATCCTAAATTTCTCTCAAAGTATTATTAATTTAAAACAACCGTTTTATTAGGAGTGGATGGATCACTTAGAATCCGATGCTGAATTGCAAAGATGCGGAGGCTGCGGCAAAAGGTTCGATAGGAAGGCAGCTTTATCTTCTCATTCGCAGTACTGTCACCGACGCGTCGCAGCATACGAAAGTACAACGAAAATCAAGAAAACGAATAAAACTTCGCCGGTCGCCGTTTTAATTGAAACCGCGCCTGCTGCCGTAGAAAATCAAACCGACTTGACGGAAACTCAGAGTTCCGTGTCGGCGGAAACTGATACCGAAATATCTATCCGCGTGGAAACTGTTGCCAGTTTAAGTAAAGCGGATTGGGATATGTTAGGTAGCGAAGAAGCAGCATTGCAAAACGAAAGCAATAAAGATGTGGCTATCGTCACGAACGGAACGAAAGAGAATGCGGCTAGACCTAATCTTTCTCCCGTGAGCGACACTTCCGATCCATTGGAGATCGTGTACACTAGCATAAGTAAGCGAAAAGTTGGCAGTAAAAAGAGGAAAAACAAGGACAGCGCGAAGAGAATCACTACTAACATCGGTAAGAATAATATTATTTATTTAAAGATGAATTTCAGTAACAATCTTAGCCAAAAGTTAATCAATTTCCAAGATATATGAGGCTTTTTCCTGTGACTAAAACTAATCAGACCAGTACTTTTACCATAAATTCGACTGGATTCGCTTTTACTTTTTAGTTTATTTTGTCATTGTATTTGATATTTGATCTTCTAAAACATAAAATTGTCAATTTCTGTCATAACATTTAGGGAATAAAACCAGTTAAATCGTGTCAATTTTAGAATGATTGCATTTTGAAATTGTGTTAAATCTTCCATCAAAGAAAAAATTAAATACCAAAATGATAATGGTACTGTTTATTTATACAGTGAAAATAATATTATAAAAAACATTGTTAGATCGATATTTTTGAATTTCTTAAAAGAAAAACCATCGAATCAATTGTTCGGAATTTTTGTGACAATTCTGTTTAGCATTTAATCGTTTTGTATACAAGATTGCATGAATTTTAATCTATTTGGTCTCAATATTTCGTTTTCTTAAAGAGGCTAATACATGTTAAATTGAAAGTTAAATAATTTAAAAGCTACCGAATCAATTTTTCTAAAATTTTGCAAGGTGTTTAACTACTGTATAAATATTCGCTCCTCCAATTTTCAAAGATTTTTGCTCATTCATTCTAAATAATTTGCATGTATTATAATGCGAAACTGGTTTTAGGAAACGCTAACGCACCGCCACCGCAGTGGAATGCTCCTCCGAAAGTCAGCGTCGATCAAAGAACGGATATGGAGAAAATGGATTATCCAATATCGATGGAGAAAAAAGTAGCGTCGATAGTGAATCTCCAAAAACTTCAGTGCCTTCCGTGTGATCGAAAATTCACATCGGTCACTAATCTAAGAAGACACGCTGCCATTCATATCGGTTGGAATCGTTATCAATGCAAACTCTGTAACTTTAAATGTTTCGACAAGTGTGATTGCGTGGCGCATTGCAACAAACTGCACAACGCGCAGAACAACCGCGTTATTATCGAAGACATGATAACGCAGATTCCGGAAAGTCAGTTTACGTCCGAGCAGGACGATATCTTAGTGATAACGAACATACAAAAGGAGCCTGAGGCTCCGGAGGTTGTCGAGGTGAGGAATTTGGAGCCGGAGATTGAAATAGAAGAGAAAACGGTGGAGAAAAACGTAGATGCGGAAACAGTAGTAGCGAATTCGTTGGTGGTTGAAGAGGTGATTAACGTGAACGGGGAAACGGAGGATTCTTCCAGTAACGATGTTCAAAATCCGAATATGCTAGGATTGGATCCCGATCTCAGAAAAATGGTGATGGAAGTTATCTTTGGATCGTCGGAGGATAAAACCGCGAAACAAGGCGGAGCGAAGGAAGCAATATTTTTAGAAGATACTAATCCAAAATTGCATAACAAGGAAGATACCGAATTGGAGTCTGATGTGAAGGATTGCAACGTCGCGTCCATGCAGGACAAACCGAAACCGCAAAGGCCGATTCGCAATAAGATGAAACGTCTGAACAAAGATTTTGTTTACGATTTGAAGGAAGTCGCGTTTCGAAAAGATTCTTTCATCATGAAATCTTTTAATAAATCCCTCGCTAAAAGGTCTGTAGCACAGGAGGAGGATAAGGACAGGGACCCGGAACAACCGTCCAAACGTTTCAAATCCTTGCAAAACAATGGTGTCTCCATTCTTTGCGAGAACAATGTTATAGACAAATGTGACATCAACCTTGACTGTGAAGATCTAAAGACTAGGCTTACCTTCTCACAGTGCCACAGCTAGTTAGGCAAATGTGTATTGTAATTCAAAACGACGACATTTTCAAAAAGTGTGTTATTTTTAATTGCTCATTTCGCGAAATATCATTTCTTTTCTAGATTGCGAACTGTTTATTATAACGACGTGCATATTGTAATATATAATTGTTTGTTCAGAAATTGAAAACCTTTCAATTATTGCAATTTCTGCACGTATTGTAATTGTTAAACATTTAAATTTCCGTTACGTTGTTTATTGTTTTCCTTCGTAAATACATAATTCGAAACTTTTATTGGAAAACAAAGTTTTTTTGTATAGAAAATTATACAGAGAATTTTATTTAATTTGTAACATAATTTAGGAACATGGATAATAATTTACGTGTATATCTAATAACTGTATTTTCATGGAAATAACTTGGTCTTTAGTGCGTTGAAGAATTGTTCATGTAATACTCAAAACAATTTGTAAAAAAAAGTTCCTCATATTCCTTTATAAATATTCAATTGTAAGTTTAAATTAAAAAATTGTTGAATCGACTTATATTTAAGGCAAAACAAAATCAATTAAAATTAATATAAATTGTATGAAAATTAGAGGCAAAACAATATTTTTAGTTTTCTTATAATATGAAACTTCAGTTTGTATGTTGATCAAATAAATTTAATTTGTTGTTACGTATATTTTATCTTGATGGTTTATGGCGATCACAATGAATAAACCATATTGCTATCCAAGCACCGCTTACGTCGTTTCTAATACGAAAAGTGTTTAGGAATGATCTTGTTACGTTTCCAAAATCGGATTCATAGTTGGATCACCATAACCGTGAAATCTAACTGTTTATTAAATACCTTTGGATGATTCTGCAATCGTCTTCTGCACAAACACTCGCGTTACTGATTATACTCCTTACACTCTTTTTCAAATTAGAAGCAAATGTCACATATGCAGGGTCGTAATTAAACTATTGGAGGCCCTAAGCGCATCGTTATGATATTTCGAAAAAGAAAGTCTATTTCAGTTAATGAAACTGCAACACATTTTCTTGCTAAAATTTCTATAATTATTATATAATACAACATTTATTGTCGAGGTTGGAGATTCGAAACATCAAAGTTGGAAATTTGAAGAATTTTTAAGATTTTAAGTTGAAATAAAAGATTTGAGAAGCTTGAGGATTTGAAGTTAAAATTTTAAATTACAGATTTGAAGGTTTTTAGGATCTCAGTTTAAAAGTTTTGGACATTTGGATATTTTTAGAGTTGCAATTGAAAATTTCAAGATTTTTGGAATTAAAATTGAAAATTTGAGGGTTTGCAGTTGGGAATTGGTAAATTTTAAGTTGGACACTTAAAAATTTGAAGTTGCAGATTCAGAGTTGTGGATTTGAAAATATGAAATTAAACATTTAATGACTTGAAGTTGATTATTGAATTGAGAAGTTAGAAGAGGAAAATTTGAAATATTAAAATTTAAGATTTGAAAATTTCAAGTTGCAAATTTAAAGGTCTTTATCAGCTCTGGCTGGTGGTTTAAAGGGAAGTTGAAATTTTGAAAAGTAGAAGATGGAGAATCGAATTGAGAACAGTATTTCAAACGGAGAAATTAATTTTCAACGGCTTCTAATGATTATATTACGAAATTAATACTTATCTTGTTTATGCGAAGCAAAGCTTTAAAACGTTGGGTCCATAAAAGACGAGGCCGCAGGTTGCATCTGATGCGCCTTATGGTAAATGCGGCCCTGAAAATTCTAACGAGGGAAACAGGGTGTGCATGTGTACATACATATGTATACGTACGCTTATCGTATGCATACAGCACGTCCGGTAAGGCGCGAAAATATTCGTTACTGCGATTGGTGAACGTTTGAGATGTCGAGTTTTTATTGGCCCGTAGTTCGCCTATCGCGGCGTGGCCGACGCCATTGGTGGGAGAAGAACCGCGACAGGCATCTGTGAATCTGTGGTAGATGCGCGGCAAACAGCGTGGAGTAACGACGTCTCCTTCGTTTGGCTGGACCTTATGAGGATCTGTTAGCACGCATGACGCCGATAAAACTGTTGCGATTTCATTTTTTTATGCGTACGACGATGGTTAACGGTGGCGTAGTGTGAAGTGTGAAATTCTTGTACGAATCTTGAGCCTTCCGGAATCTCTCACTGGAGTATCCTGGGCGCAGTATCATAACCGTAAGTCGTCTTTTCTTTTTCTTCTTCTTTCTTCTATCCTTCGTTCAAGGATATTTGTGTATTTTGCCCGATAACGAAATTTTCGTTGCACCGAAATCCTTTTCACAACCCGCATTCGTTCTCGAGCTATTCATTCTTCTTTTTTTCTCTTTTATTCAATTGTCCCCGACGCTCTGCATTTTGTGCATTCCATTCGTTTCCCCCGTCATGTGGGCACCATACACAATTTGGGAAACCAGCTTGCCTTATTGTTATTGTCAGTACGAAGTACAATAAACTTTCATTTACCCATTCCTTGCATTTTTCTTTGTAAAATAATTTAAATTATGTGATTTTGTGAACTGATAAAAAGATAGAAGACTCAATTATTTATTCCAACGAATTTAAATATCCGTTTGAACTGTTTTCTGTTAGCTCAATGCAACGGTTCCTCTTCCTCGTTTCGGACGTTTTTTTTTTTTCTTTTTAATAATGTGTTTCTTTCACCGCGTTCTTGTAGCATACCGTGTGCGTAACCGTCGTCGCAATCGAATAACTTATTGTTTGTTATTCGTAATTGTTTTCCGACAGTAAATTTAATAGGCATTGTATTTAAAATCTACAACACAGAGTATACAAATTATTAATGCATAGTGCACACGTACTTTCGGTTTGTAAAGTAAAAATAGGCAGTGTAATAAATTGAATAAATTCCAATTTAGAATTACGGCCGTGTGTATTCGCGACGATTAACTTTAATGCTCGACGACGAGATTTATAGGCGAGTGTGACGAACGTTTCTCTCGATGTACATACATACTAACGTATTCTTAACTATCTTGTAACGAGTATTATACAATCTCCTTGTTTCTGTCGGAAAAGGAAAGTTATCCATATTTATCGCGATTAGTATATCGCGGCAACGCGATTTCTTTTTCCGTGCAAGACGTCTTGTATCTTTTTATTTATTTGGGGACGCTTGATACAAATTTTTCTCATACAGAGTATTCGATTGGGAGTCCGTAAGGAAGCATTCAGTTTTGAAGGTATAGAAATTGCCGGCTTCCATTCAAAATTAAACAATTTTGTAGCCGTGTTTTGGGATGACAATTCACTGCTTTATTCGTGCTTGTAATGAATCGTGCGACTTTCCCTTCTTGGAAATTCTCTTCTCTCTCTCCCTCTCTCTCTTTCTCTTTCTCTCTTTCTTCCTCTGTCTCTCCCTACACCTGTTTCAACCTCCTTGTTCCCCTTTTTTTTTTGTGCTCGAGGGCAGAGTGCCACATACTTTATACTTTATATGTATGTATGTGTAAATATTATCTGCTGTTCCAAATAATTTTGGTGTAAATAATTTAGTGTAGGTTTCTAATAAATATGTTTACATATGAGAATGTAGTTTAAACAATAAAATACAATTCTAATACGATATAACATATTACTTACATTTTATTATTTTATTACAAATAACTTGAAAAGTTTGAAAATATAGAATAGCACATTTTTTAAATTAATGAATTTTTTTTCAAGTAATACTTTGACAGTTAGCATAAATATCAATTTATTTAGAATATAAAGTGTGATTGTGATACGTATGCAGAATTGTTTTTAAATGTAGCATATACATAATTTAATGTATGGCACATTAACGCAATTTTGTTTTACGTAAAATCAAAACACGCTGACGCATGGAAACGTTCGTATTTGTAGGAAATTCGAACACGGAAGAATACCTGTAAATCCAGAAGCGAGTTGTTTATATGTATACATTTAAAGCCATTTATTTTTACGCTACTCTTGTTGTTCAAAACGCGTGAATATTTAAAGACCAGAAGGGGAGGAAAATAGAAATTTTTAATTGCTACAACAAATATTCAAATTAAAGAAACTTAGAAAAAGAGGAAATAGATTTTTTTACACTGAGCCGATCTGAGAAGATTGTTTTCCGAGTAATGTATGATAAATTAGATCCGAAAGCCATCTTTTCAGCTTAGCACAGAACAAATTTAGGACAATGTTATTAAAAAGGTCATTAGAAAAAAGCAAAGCATTTTAGAAGATATTTTTTACAAAAATAAAAAGTTTCGCCCGTTTAGTTTCCTTTCGATTTTTATCATTGTCAGTCCTTTCATTTGGTACTCGGTCTTTTTTATTTGGAACTCAGTTCTTTTATTTGGGACTGAACACCAAATCCATATGAAACTCGAATAAAATTAGTAACTTATATTATTTTTGATCCCACGCTATTTATACAAGAAAGTTAAAATTTTTTATCACAACAGAAACATTGTTCGACACGAATCCAGTTGCGCGACAAATTAACTTGGCGAGATTAAGAAAGTTTCTGATAGTTATCTACGAGGTGCAGTTATTTTACTACCACTTGTTGCTGTACCTTAACTGTTATACATTCATTTTTATCGACACTTACATTAGTTACCATTGTTACCAACCTTTGAACTGATTCCACATTGAATCTTTTTAATTCAAAACCATTGACACTATTTTTATTAACTGAATATATAAATTTTCATATAAAAAACCTAAAAAGAAATTTTTCTTTACAAAATACAAAACTGAACTTTATAAAAAAATAGCAAAGTCTTTAATGAATATTTTAATCTTTAGTCATGAAAATTGAGCTGATAAAAAAAATGTGAACATAATAATAGTGATAATTTTTTGTTAAAAAAAAAAATATGTAATTGTAAAACAATGTTAGTTCCCAGGCTTCTAAATAATTTGTAGTACGATTTATTGTTTCTATAGTACCTGAATTTTATAATTTTTTATAGTGATGCCAAATTGTAACATAATGTTTCTTCTAATTTTTTATCTTCTTATTTGAAAGTGTTTTATATCGCCATCTAGTAATTATAAAATTGAAGCGGTATAAGAAAAACTATGCAATCGTGCCTGAAAGAGTTAAGCTGTGCATCCTTCCGTGAAAGCATTTCGCTTTACAAGTCTTCGGAATGTTTCATAATGGTGAACGGGAATTTTCGATCATTTTCGCTTCGAAATGCAATTTATAGATGACTTAGGCATTCGTTTATTTCGATTTAGATAGAATACGAATAGGGAAAGTGGTAGGGTGTGAAAAAGAAAAATTGGTTCTGCGATGAATCGCGTTACCATAACGACACGCGGTATACACTGTGCACGTCAATGCCCTCGTTGCATTACGTGTTCGAGGCTGACTTAAACGAAAACATTTCACAGGGGGTAGTACCGACTGCTCGTTGAGCAAACACTGTTCGCACTAACGTGGTACGAGCACTCGGAAAAACGTGACTAAAGGCATGCTGGATCGGATGAACGCGCGAATAATTCTGGCTAAATTGTTTCGCAAGAAAAAAAAAAAGAAAGTTTCATTTCTTACGATTTTTTGTTTTAGTATTACAAACTATAAACTGTGCTTCGATAATTTTTCTTCTTACGTAGAAATTTGTCGGAAGATAATTTCGAAAATTTGTCTTCGTATCAACTATGATATCGTTTCAATGATAATGTTAAATTCTGTTTAAAAAAAATTTGACGACCTTGAAATGTCGTAAAATACAACCTTGAAGAGAACCTTTATCACAATATTTACCTTCTTGTGATGTGCCAAGCAGCACAGATATTTTAGTGTCTAAACTCATCCTGTACTTCCAATACACAAATTAAACTTAACAACTGCAATCAGTGATTCGATTAATCCATTACATCATTATTGCATACGAGAGTTTCTGAACCACGAACATAATTAGCAAAATTTAAGATTGTGCTGCAAAAGAGAGGCAACTTCGTAATTTGCTGTAATTTAGCCACATGCAACATTGAATGCTAAAAGGAATTCTGAATAAATTGATGCAAGGAGGATTTAAGAAATAATTTCATGTTGATTTTTAATCTACTACATATTTCTCATTTTTTTTTCTTTTTTCTGTAATCGTTTCTTTGAAAAGTAGTCCAGCATCTTGCAGAGAGATTCTTAGTATAGAATCACAATAAGAAACGTTCATTTTTATCTGTTTCCAAAATAAGTTTTTGGCTTATTTTTAGAGAATCCCGCATTTCTTGATCATCCCACAGAATCATTGGACACGTACTTCCACAAGTTCTTATCGATGCATGCTAATATCGCAGAATTTTCATTTAACGCACTTAGAGATACGAACAATCAGGAATGTTTTTCATCTCTTCCGCGGTGGGTGGGAAATTCCCATTGATTTTCCCCACGCAGTTTCCTTCAACACTTAAATTTTTTTCGTATCACCTGATAAGTTTTAATGTTATTTTCATTTCAAATTATGCAGTTGTTATTTTGCAGGATATCTTCAGTTAATTGATTTATTTATAATCTTAGGTGTATGTAACTGCTATAAGAAATTTATTCGAAGTTGCATGGGGTTCGAGGAACGAATCTAAAGCGCGATAACAGTTATGCACAAATTTCAGTTGTCCTTGAAGACTCAGCAAGCCATAAAATCTATGCATAAAAATGTTGCCAGAGCATGCCATTGCGGGAACGTATGGGTGAATGCACGTGGAACAGCAACTCGAGCAATGGATAAAAAAATATCGCTTGCTTGGAAGCGTGTGTTCAACGGGATAAAATTTCAAGTATATATGTAGCTGTACAACGGTGACAATATTGAACGATAATTGAGTGTATCTCTCTCAGTAAAAATCAAATTTTTACAGACACAAATAAGGAATGGAAAATTAATTAATAATAATGTCTAAAACTTAGCATGTATTATATTCTTGATATTTTGTATATTTTGGAATTTATCATCAACCTCGTAGATTTTTTCTTACGAAAAATCGTCTGTTAATTATTTAACAGTATTGCCACTGGATTACTGAGGTCATTTGTAAAAATGAATTAATATATAAAAAACTCGTAATACTTTATTGATTTCTACAAGGTTTCCTCAAAGTGTTACATTAAAGATAAAAAAAAAATAATTTAATATAACGCCGTGAACCGTGATCCCACTTAAGGGTTAAGACAAATATAAAGCAATTAGTATTACTATAAATGTTTGTTGTTGTTTAACAATCTATGAAAATTTCCAAGTGTACCTCAATAATTATGTATTCACAATTAATGTCATAAATTGAAACTTTTAAGAGGAACGTAGCAGGTTTATTAATGATTTACAAATAACATTTATGCGAATAACACCTGTTGAACGTTAACGCCATATTCTTCGACGAGCGCCTAGCAGGTACCGTTTTTGCGTCCCGCTTCTATGCAAATTCCATTGGGCCAAAGCTTTCCGCGTACGAAGAGTGAGATGTGCAGAAAGAAATTCAACAACGGACTTCGATAGCTTGAGTTCGATAGAACTGTGCGCTAATGACAAAAGCGTTGTGGCTTTAGGAGCCCGGGAGAGTCGAAGCCGAAGAGCTGAAACGGGCGGACGGAACGGGACCGCGATGTAACTCGGTCTAATAGCTTCCTGATTATTTCGTGAGCAGCTCAGCTGATTTCCTCTCCCTCCTGCTGCGATCATTTTGGTCCCTCGTTGTCATCGAGACGACGGATTATTTCTCACGGAAAATCCCCTGCCTCTTTGCACTGTTCGCGTTTCTTCTTTCGTTCTTTCGCTTTTAGATTTTTTAGTAAGATGAAGGCAGTAGTGGTCGACAACTTTTAGCGTTTAGCTAAAATAAGGAAATGTTTAAATAAAGCTTTTATTAAATAATAATCTTATATTCTATTTTCAAATACGACAAAGTGGTTTTCAATAGTAAAGAAAATAAATGCTTTTAGAATGATTTGTAAACAAATTTTGATTAAGAGACGCCAAAAACGAGCTTTGAGAAGAAACTGCTAATGTAATTCAGCTATACACATTTGTCACTGAAAAACGATGCTGTATGTACTTTGTTAAACAATTATTCCAATTGTAAGAAAAATATGAAGAAGTTAGTGTTAATATTTGCGTTTATTTTTCCTTGACGTTCTGTGAAAATTTTTATTGACCATGTTTATAATGATGCATTAATAATTCAAGTTGTAATAAATAAGAATTTTAAGAGGAAAACAGCAGAGGTAAAAAGTAACAAGATTTTTTTAAACCAGAGCTTAAAAGTTTAACAAATGCGATAATTCAAGTTTCGTGATCGACTATTGAAGCAGCTCGGATACTTTAAAAACTGAAAACAAAAAATATTAGTGAATAAATAAATACATTTGGAGTACTTTAATGTATTTTATATATTTTACGATATTGACTGTTTTTAAATATTCAAATTTAGCTTAAAGTGTTCGCAACTGCTATTATTGCCTCTTCACCCTTTAGAATTAAGAATGTTATTCATAGACTGAATGTTAATACAAATTCATATCTTTATAAACATACAGCAGCAATTGAATCTTAAATAAATATAAATAAATATTCTTTGCTTTCTGAATATTATAAAATGTATTTTACTTTTGATATTTTATACATTTCCAAATCTACGGACATCCTTACAAATTTTCGCAATTTTTAAATTGCTATAAATGTTATAACATCTGCGTTATCAATTATTAGGCTATATGTTATGTTAAAAAATGTTGGTCGTGTAGAATAATAACGCACTGCATTCTGTTGTTTTGTTAGAAGGAATCGCAAAATTGTTCAGAAATTGAAATATCTTTCTGCAATATTAGTTTAAATACTGTTTCAGTGAATTTAATCTCGTACAGGTTGAATAGTACAAAAAGAATGCATGGTAGAATTTTCCTAGCGCTCGTGGTTCGACTATTCGCGTATTCGGATGAAAAACAAGGTTCCGAGGAAGAATTTTCTCACTGTGATGCAATTTACCATGGAATTACTCATACACGGTATTCACTTAAGGAAATCATGCTGCGACGCGGGGCAACGAGCGAACATAATCCATAATTAACGCCATTATGTAAAATCTCCCGTATACGATTCACGTGGGAAAAGTGGAGGATACCAGGGAGAGAAATAATTAAGGAAAAGGGCACGCTGAATAATTTGAAATCAGTGACCCAGATTTTATAGATTTTCAGTTTGCCTTTGGTTACACACCCGCGTGCAACTTCTATAGTGTGCGGTACCAGCAACGAGCTTATAAAGAATAAGACACTTCTCGTAACTACTTATGAATCTACATATATCTGACTCCTAAACGGAGTCTAGAAAATACAGTGACTCTCGAATTTGTTTGACATAAACTCGAAGAAATAATATAATACTTCGAATTTCACAGTCAATTAAATAAACCCAAGTCAGAATTAAATTGAAGAACGTAATTGAGTTAAATGAAAGAATATCGTAGACAAAAAAATATGAAATCTAAAAAACAAAAGGCTAAAAATTGGGTTTGCAAAAGATTGTTCGAATGCAGCCGTCGCAGAGCGTGTAGATTCGAAAATATTGATTGGTTTGGTCCATCGTGCGTTTGGAGACAGGCGTCGCGTTATTTATTCCGCGACGATGAACGACGAAACGTTTAGCCATGAAACCGAGGCTGAATTCGCGATTGCGAAAGGTAGCGAAGACACGTGCACGCGGGCAATTAGACGTTGCAATTAGTATGGAGGAACAGCGAAGAATATAGCGACGAGGATTAAACGGAAGAAACGATGTTGATACGACCCATTGGCCTGGTCTCTCCGGTGTCTGTTGACCCAATTTTCCACGTGTCATTGTCCCCCGCGGACGAGAATTTACCTTAGCAATGGCTCGCTCCTAGGAAGGCTGCAGGCCTTTTTCACCGGTTGCGTTTCCTGCCCGATCCCCGGAATCGGTTGACGGTTGATCGCGTTCGCGTACCTTTCTTTGCTCTTCGTTAGATTCGCCTACATAATTTCGCGGTCCTTCGACGCGCGGACGAACCTTGTATGCATGCACACTATTGCACACTATGCTTTTGAAATGTTGGAGGGGCGCCGATCGCGGGAAATGAATAAAAATGCCTTTCTCGATGCTCGATACTTCGGCTCGAATCGTCGACAGGAAAGTAGGTTCTATTGGAAAGTTAAGTACTCGTTCAGGCTTGGATAAATTTTATTTGAAAGGGAGATAAAGCGGTGACAACTTGAAATCCTGATTTATTTCTAACGTTTTTGGTATTTCTGGTTGGAAAAGTGACACGCGGAAGTCAATTAAGTTTCATTTCAGAACGAGATCACTTATTTTGGTCCCAGTGGTTTAGTAGATTGCTAATTATTTGTATTTATTGTAATAATTATTTGTTTCGTTAACGAGATATACATATTGTGACCCCATACGTTCTAGGAATTCTAAAAAATCTTTAAAGAATCTTTAAATTCAAAGAATTTCATAAAAGTTTAAAGAGAGTGCTAGGAATATCAAGAAATTTCAAGAAAATTGAACGAAATTCAAGGAATTTCAAAGAATTTAAACAAAATTTAATAAAACTCAAGAAATTTTAGGAAATTTTAATGATATTTGAGGAAAATTCAAGGAATTGTAAGGAATTTCAGAGAATTCTACAAAAATTTAAGGAAACTTCAAGAAAATCTAAACAAAATTAAACAATTCAAAGAATTAAAAGAAAAAATTAAGAAAATTCGAGGAATATCTACAAATTAAAGGAAAATGAATCAATTTCAGGGAATTTCTAGAAAATTCAAAAAGATTAAAGAAGAATCAAGAAAATTCCAGGATTTGTCAGAAAATTGAAGAAAATATAAACAAATATATACAGGGTGTCCCACGTAACACTTTTCACGATTTTTCAAATACTTGCGATAATCTGACAAAAAAATTTTTAAACAAAAGTTGATCAGTTTTCGATTGGCTATACATTGCAATAAATAAAAGTTCGATTTTTTTTTTTTTATTATTATTATTATTATTATTGTCAGGGCCACCTTCATTTTTTTAAATGGCACTTTGTATTTTTGACTTAACAGTATCACAGCCCGTATCAAGACGAATTTAACGACCTAGCATACCATGATCTTCGGATGACCTTGAAGTGCCATTTCAAAAAATGAAAGTGGCCTTAACAATGATAAAAAAATTTCTTTTCATTTTCTTTTTTTTATTGCAATGTATAGCCAATCGAAAACTGATCAACTTTCGTTAAAAATTTTTTTTTGTCAGATTATCGCAAGTACTTGAAAAATCGTGCAAAGTGTTACGTGGGACACTCTTATAAAAAGAAAATCATTCATCTAAATCCATAAAAAATTCTGAAATTATAGAATTGGAAAATAAATGGAATGAAAATCAAGAAAGCTGAAGGAATTTCACGAAATTTCAACGTTAATAATTTCATTAATTTCATGGCATTCATGGCCCGTTCAAAATTGAATGCGGCCCATAGTTGAGAAACCCTGTTCTAAATGTAATCCTCGTAAGAAAGGCGATTCGCTATCGCAAATGAAGAGGGTTGAGCCGCAGGAACCGTCAGCCTACCTGCGCTCGAACCTGGACGCGAACGTGCATTGAACTTGATTGCATCAAGATGACAGTAGGAAGCGTTACGCAACGCTTGCGTGTTCGTCCCGCGCAATCGAACAAAACGGAAGAATAATTGAACTGAAAGACTGAGGAGAGCGAACCTGACAGAAGGAGTCGTCGTTGCCGCGAGTGCATTCTAAGCTCTCGCAGACTGCGTGCATTATGCAACGGCGGAGGGGGGCAACGATACATTTGCGGGCACGTTGTTGCGTCACTGTCGAAAGTTGTCAAACTCGTTGAACCGCTGAAATTAAACGGATTTTAAATGTCGGGCAAATCGACACCTTAACGCGACCGGCGCGAAGCGACATTAGGCGTGCGGGATCGACTTTCGTGATCGAGACCCGGTTGAAAAAAATCCAAACGTAATTAAGGAGGAACTTCAATAACATTAAAAACGAACGAAAATCTTTGGTAATTGGAGTAATGAATATTTATGCGACAGTAAAACTGTACGCGAAATTTTAGAAAAATTGATTCGGTAGTTTTTAAGTTATTTAACTTTCAATTTTAAATCCATTCTTATGAGAAAAAAAAAAATTGTTTGAGAAACGTATTACAGAATTAAGAGTGAAATTTCAACAGTTTTCAAGTTGCATTTCAAGTTCCATTTCTGACTAGTTTTCATTCCAACAAAGTAGCGTCAATAATATCTTGGAAATTGATTCACTTTTGGCTAAGATTGTTACCGAAGTTCATCCTCAACTGACGGACACGGAACTTTCGGGGATCGTGAGCCCAAGAGTGTGAACGTTCCTCCAACCAGGAAGCTTCGTTCCCAGGGGAATTTAATTTGAATGGCTATGGGATCCGTTCACACGTGACTGTGCAGTAAAGCTACGTTTTCATGTTTGCGACGCACTGGCGCGGAACTCTGCTCGAAAGACGTCTTTTCCAGCGACGATAGGCGATATTGTTTCGAGAAAATACTTGAAACCATCGGTTTCCACCATTCGCGTGAACGATTGAGTGCTGAGATTAATTTCATTTGGTTTGTAGAAGAAAAATTTCCTGGGATTATTCAGAAAGTGCTTTGTTGATAAAAATGAGACACTGATGATGAGTCAGAAGCGAGTGTTCTGGATTTATGAATTTTTGTTAAATCGTCAAGTGATTAAACTAATTGCTATACAAAGTTGACTCCTGTTTTTTTTATTAATATAAAAGTGAATAGTGTAGAAAGTTGAATTTGTAAATAAATACTACATACGTGCGTGACGCCATTATTCAGCGCATATGTACACACGTTTATTCAACATTCAAACCGAATAAAACAAATGTAATAGACAAGTCAATATCGTTTCTTTGATTTACATGTTTGTTCAACAGTCAATCGCTTCGTGTGTGTCAATCCTGTATCATCTTAGCATTTCAAGAAACATGCACTGATTCAGCGCAGCGAGTCTTCGATCTTACTCGCCTGAATGCGCAATTAGACAGTCTGCTATCTATTAGAGAGTCTGCAACAGTGTCGGCATTGAAATTCGCCGAGACTCCGACGAAAAAGCGGTGGACAGCATAACTAATTAATAGACAGCGGATGTAAATTGCATTTGTGACAAGTGTAAATAGGATATGCATAAAGACGTGCGGAAATGCAAGAAAGTGTAGAAAATAAACTTTATATTGCAAAATAATAATAAAAAAAAAGGAAAGAAAAAACAAGACAATCGTTGATCTAAATTCACTAAAATACGAATTTACATAATTCATAGTCGTACGATGAAATTGAAATTCCTTCGAAGAACGGAGCAGCAAGAAATCGTTTTTCGTAGAACAAACATAATCCTCTTATCTTCAACCTGAACAAACGATTACGCACTGCAGGAAGATAGTCACTCTCCAGATACAAATTCTGTTAATCGTGGCAACGTTCGCTGCTAGTGAAAACGTCGACGTTATTTCTCAACGATTTCGCAGCGTAACGCACAGGAGCGAGCGACACGCAGGACTGTGATGCAAAAGCAACGGTTGCGTTCGTTCGCGAGGAAACTTTGCTCAAACGGGCCTTGAACACCCGAGACTTGCCGCGTCCTTGGATTATCTTTTACACGATGCAACAATTGACAATCCGGTTTCTTCTTCCGCTAGCATCTCATAATCGGTGTTTCGAGCGTCGCGCGCGTCACCGGGGGATACCTGTGTCGTTTACATATTACGTTTTCAACGCCTAACGCGTTATACATACTTGATGCGATAATGGTATCGCGGACATGTCGTCCCTGCAACAATCCACCGGTTGCAAACTTACGTAAATATTAGGTCATCCTGTAAATAGCGTCTCTCAAGACTCTATTAAGTCGGTGGTAAGTCCTGGTTACATTCCCAATGACAACTATTTAAAATGGTATTTATTATATTCAGACGTAAAGACTATCATAATCCTTCTTTACAGTGGAAAAATTTATTTATTTACTAATTTACCGTGCACATTAGTTACAGTTCGACGGCGGATTTTATGCATTTATGGCAATGCTAATTGTAAGTATACACAGAGAATCTACGAGATTGTTAATACGTACCAAAATACACAAAATATCAACAACAGGTTGTTTATTTTTTAAGTCTACGAATTTTTATGAATTTTAATTTATTGATTAATAGAAAGAAACAAAATTAATTAATTAATGTAAAGAGTCTACAAAATTATATAACAGTTGCTTTAGTTTAGTGTACTGTATTTTGAATTAATTACATGCATTTGAAGTTCTGCTTCAGAATACATTTTAAATGCATCAACCTAACATTTGCTTCGCGTAAAAATTTTAATCTAAATCTTATCGCTATTTTCAATCAGCATTTCCTAACTTTCAGATAACGTTAGAATTTTCTACTTCAAATTTGTTCTAATCTCTTGCCTCAAAATTTCTTTTAATCTCTCTAATCCATATCACATAAGGCGATTTAATAAAAATAGAAACAGTTTGAGCTCGAAGTTTAAAAATGCTCAAAAGAATCTTATAAATGATTTAATTGAAACTCAGTACAATAAAAAATTAGGGTTCTATTATAAAATTGTTTTTCGTCAATCGCTTATTACTGTAAAAGTAATAAAACTTGCCAAATGATTCATAAAATCTAAGGAATGTTCGATATTTTTATTTCGAACCTTGCAATCATGCCTAACAGATCGCACGTTTTATAGATCGCAGTAACCTCGGTGACGTTACGAGTATTAATGCGTCTCTTTATTGCTGCTGGATTGCATCTCGGGTGCAAACGTGAAAGACGCTTATATTCTTGATTAACAGGAATTCGTCCTAATTCGCCCAATTTTCGTTGCTTTTTGTTTCCCGCCTACGTACGATCATTCTGACGACAAATACGTCTTAATTAAGTAACTGGAGCATCACGGAGACCTTCCTTCCAGACAACCATCATCCTCTCCTTTAAACAAACGCTCGAATTTATTTTAACTTCGCTCGTAAGCAATTTAACTTGCTTCCTTTCACTTAATGAGAGCACATTAAAGCCAACGCAGTTTTCAAAATTATTTCATAATCTGTTAGGAACTTCGCAGAATCATCATAAACGGACTGCGGATTTTCATGCGTTTAAAATAATTTTACGAAAATATAAAAGTCTACGAGGTTCTTGACAAATATCGAAATATACGAAGTACCAAAAATATATACAATTCAAATTTTTAAGCCTCTATTTCTGCTAGTAAATAATTTACCTTGTATAAAACTAGGCAAGTCTAATCATGAGATTCAATTGTTCACGGAAAATATTTTCCCCTTGGATATTTTTTTATGATTACACGAATTACTTTTCACTTAATTTTACTTTTTAAGTTATTAAGTCGTCTCCTTATCCTATTTCTATTCCTATTTTGTTAAATGATTTAGGAATTATGAAGGGATTTTTTCTAGTTTCAATCAATTCATCGTTGAGGAGATTAAGAAGGCAGATTATAATGAACAGGCTCACTGAATGACTGAACGTTCGTCTGCGAACTGTTATTAAGATGAATCATGCTCTGCTACTGTGTATTACTTAACCACACTCAAAGAACATTTGTTGTTTTGTTTAGTTGCAGATACTACCGGAGCAAACGGAGCCAAAATGGGTTGTGTCTCGCAGTGTGCCAAGTATTTTCTCTGTTTCTTCAATTTCATTTTCTTCGTGAGTATACGAACACGTGTTTATCCTAATGATACGGCGTTATTTTCTCCTCCCTATTTCCTTTGTAACCACTTCACAGCACTTTACTTCACAGTTCATAACCTTGCGAAATCGTGTATTGGGTCGAAGCGAATTCATTCGGGACAAAAACTTCATTACGATACAAGTTAATTCGCTTTTAACTTCATGAGAAGTTAAAAAACACTTTCGAGCCCCAAAAATTTTAAATCAAGTAGATATTGATACATTTGATACTTGTACAGTACAAAAAAAAATAGGCTAAAAAGATTTGACATACTGTTGCAAACGGTGTAAGAATATTTTGTGACTTCACCCATCGAACCGTGCGCTAATTATGATCAATTAATGAGACCGAAGGGAAACGAAAGAAACTCATTGATGGATAAAGATAACCACGCCAGTTATACGAGGACGGACTTTCAGTAAAGTTAAAATTAGAGGACGGAGGGGGGTGTAGAAATTTCGCTGGAAAATATCTGGGCTACAAAGTATTATCTAACACTAAAAAGTGTAGGTTAAAGAATTATTAATATTATTGTTAATAAAATAAACGAATTGGTAACCCTTTGATACATTACAGAGGATGATTCAATTATTATCATTTTATCATTTTTCTGTGAAGCTTTGATGTGCAAGAGTTTAAAATATATACTAAAAAATGGTGTAAGCAATTTTTAAACAATTCCAAAACACTTATTTTAGTACTATGACTCTAATAATTCAATTACCCATCAGTATAAATTATAAATACAAGAGTGGTAGAGAGAAAACGTGTATAAAGAGAATATAGAGATGGATAAAGAATATAGAAACAGACATTGAATCTAATGTTGATTAATTAAGCAACTTCCAGCACCGATTCAGAATTCAGGTACTTATAGGGACGCCGTTTCGGAGCGTTTAAACTCCCTCGAGACAGTTTTACATTATTCAGAACCCGCGTTACCCGAGTGCGTACTGCGTACCAGTTTCGGCGAGGAGATCACAGAAGATGCTCGAGGAGAGAATGTTGATACCGTGCCAATAGATGCAACAGGTATATGCGTTTGAAAATTTCGACGTAGAAAGCACTTCTCGCGATTGTCGCCCGGCTTGACGCGAAGTCGAAAGTAATGCACGTTATCCGAAGGTATTTTCAAAGTGGCTGTCTTACATAGGAATTGGGGTCAGATCGACGAACGTCTCTGGCAGGCGTAGCACGCATCGGCTGCTCTTTCAAATCGGGTTTGTGTGTTTAGTAACACTCCACGCGAAGAGGTTTAATAGACTGAAAACGAGAAAATGAGAAAACGTCTTGACCACGTTGCCTGTAATGTTTACGTTAAATGTTATCGATTAACCGAGGAGCAGCATGATCGATCAATTAACTGGGCATTGATCTGTTTCTGAAAATAGGAGCTCTAAGACAAGCGACTTCTGTTATTTAGAAATTGTTGAGAAGTTAAGAGCACGGAGATTCAAAAATGTCTCGATTACGGACAAAATTCAATTTTTGTAAAATACTTTTTTCTTTGAAATTGTATAAAAATGTTACTTGTAAAGAACGCTCCTCTCTGAAACATTTTAAATATGTCAAGATAACAACAAGTTTACATTCAATGAATTCGTTTCGAAACCAAGGGTTCAGAATTTTTTTTCTTTTTTTCCCCACTCATACGGAAAACTTATAAATTTAATCCCCGATGAGATGAGCAAAAAATGGTAGAAGTCCGTTGAGAATTCACCGACAATGAAATTAATCTAGATGGTTTTAGTTAGGAATAAATAGAATTGTTCAATTGTAATCTGATAAAGGAATTGAACTTGTTTGTTTCCAGGTTGCCGGAGGAGCTGCGCTAGCCGTTGGAATCTGGCTATTCGTCGACAGCAAGTCTTTTACCGATCTCGTAGGTCAGCTCGACGAGTCGAACATTCTGGTAAAATTTTTTTACAATTTTTTCCTCGAAACGAGTCTGTATTTTCATCAGCGACGCGATGGAACGTGACTAGAAAAAGCACCAAAAATATTTGAAACAAATTCCTGTTTATTAACTGAACTTCCAAAATTATTGCGTTAAACGATTAAATAAAATTGATATTCGCAGAATATAATGAAAGAATTCAATGGTTACATACTATATTTGATTTAATTGCAACGAATAAAGACTAAGAATAAAGAGAAGCTTCTTTGCATAGATTCCAACATGTTAAACGTAACAAGATGTTTATTTTATATGGCCATAAGTAGGCTGCGAGTTTTATGCATTTATAGCAATATTAAGTATGCAAGTAATATATAAAACTGTCAACATATGCCAAAATACACAAAATATCAAAAATAAAATTAAAGCTAGGGACTTTTCAAAGTTGAAATTAGAAGTTTAAGGATTTAAAGTTGGAAATTTGAAGGTTTGAAGCCGTAAAACTTGTAAATTTCAAGATCTTTCAGAGTTCAAAAAGAATATTTGAAGGTATAAAGTTTGAGATTCGAAAATTGTAAGTTTTGGGGGACTTTTCAAAGTCAGAATTAAGGTTCGAATGTTTAGAAAATTAATCACGCTGTTATTCAAGTTCCAATTCTATATTTCTGTTTGTGAATATTCGATTTTACATAAAAATCCTCAGTCCAGTCATACGTGATACAGGAGACTGGAACGTTTTCTTTTTCTTATAAGAGCGGAAAAGTCACGAAAACTCTATCAAAGATTGCACCCTATCGGTAGCGAAGGAAATTTTTTCCAACGGGTTCACGGTTCGTTGATTGCAACACGAAAGCGTTGCCAATTAGTTTAACCGGCGAGAAAGAGTATCCGGCACTTTCTACTCGCAAGCTCGTGTTATCTAGGTTTTCGTTTTCGTTCCTCCGCGATTATAATTACGACGAAAGTGCACGTAATATCCATATAAAGGAGCTTCGTGCTTCGTTCGGATTGCGAACCCGATTGAACGAACGAGCAACCTTCGATTATTATCAGATCGTCTCATAAATAAAGCACAGTCTCGTGAATTAATTATTTACGAAGGGGAGGAATGAAAAATTAATAGATACGTAAGAGACTACTGCGGTAGTTGGTAGGAAGGATATAATAGATCCTTTGCTTTATCCTTTTCGAGACAAAAAACAGTAATAATGGTGATTTATATTATTTATGGTAACTGTCTCGCATATTTAAACAAATTCTGCTCAAAGAAAATTTTACACGCGCTTGCTGAATGAGGAATGATTCTGAAATGTATAACGAGGAAGCTCAACTTGATGCGATTATGTGTTACAGAACAAAACGGATGCCAGCGTTATCAGGATAATATCGTACATCTTAATTCTGACAGGAGCACTGACCTTTATTGTCAGTATCCTAGGTTACTGTGGAGCGATGTTTGAATCTCGATGCCTTCTCTGTGGTGTAAATATTTTTAACAACAATTTTTTTTCAATTAATAGAATGTTTAAGCACCTAATCAACTTGAACTTCTATTGCAGTATGGAGTTCTTATTCTTCTAGTACTGATGTTAGAGTGCGTGGCAGTGGGACTTGCATTTGGTCTTAAAGGGGATGTAAGTTATCGTGTTCTTATTCATACTCAAAAGTTATTTGCATTTGAAAATCTTTCGAGTTCGAAAAGCTGATTTAAAGCTAAAGTTTTTTGAGATTACAGATCATTTTTGTATCAGCTTTGATTGAAATTCGATAAAGTTAGAACTTAACTAAAGACTGAAGTTTCTGAAGATTAAAATGAATTTTCGAGTTAATCGGGATTAAAATTCCTCAAATTTAAAGCGGACACGATATTCGAAGATTCTTCAACTTAAAATTGACTCTAATCTGAATTTCTCAAGATTATAACTTTTTAAATAAGTTTTAATTGAAGTTCAACAAAATTTTGAAAACGATACAAAATTAAAAACTCGCTGGTTAAAACTGATAGTGAAATGTACCAAGTAGAGGGTCGCGATGCCGAGTAAATTTTAATATTGTTCGAAATTTTAAACACTGTCAAAATGATCTGTAGAATATTAGCTGTTAATAGCTTGTACAGTACTAAAAATAGCCTAAAAATATTCTGTTAACTACTACAGTAACTTTAACAAAGCTCTAAATATGGAATTTATATAGCACACTGATAAATTCGTCTTAAATTTCTCTTTCACTTTTTTCATCCTGTACAAGAACGAATTTAAGCTTTTATTAACTTAAAATATTTCTGACAATATTTCTATTAATGTTTCTAGACGGAGAAAGGCACACAAGAGTTTCTGAAATACACGATCAAGTATTACGCCAGTAATAACGACAAGGCAGAAGCGATTACAGTCGCTTGGGATGGCATAATGACTCAGGTTCTTGAAAAGAATTAATTATTAATCGCCAGATCATATAATAAATATTTGGTTTTATAATACTGTATTATATATTCGTAGCTCCATTGTTGTGGAGTAGAAAACTATTTGGACTTCCGAGAGATCGCGAATTGGACGTCTCCAGATCGCGTTGTACCCGAAGCGTGCTGCATGAAGGAGAACAACGTTTTGTTGGATCCTTCCTGTCCTATCAGCCCCACGTCCACCAATTCTTATTATAAGAAGGTCAGAAACGATACGAATTAAAATAGTGAACAGCGATCGATAGAATCGTGTGCAGTATGAAAACTTGGAAAACCGAGATAAAAAGTAAATATCGAGTAATATAAATGCCTTACAGGGTTGTTACGAAGCAATACTAAAAGCGATCACGGAGAACGCGGCGATAGTAATCGGCGTAGGCGTAGGACTGGCGCTCGTCGAAATCCTGGTGATTATTCTAGCGCTGCATCTGGCGTGCTGCTATTGGCGACCACAACATGGTAGGCTTGCACTTCTCTCTAAGGCCTCTTAATCGCGCAAAGAGAACGTTTCGTTGGAAAAATCCGCAGACAATACATGTTGAATCGCTAATGAAGCAGGCGACGAAAAACGGTCAAAGAGAACTTTTTCTTCTCCGCTCTAGCGACGACGAAGCGTCTCTAGAGAAGCTAGAAAAGTTCCTTTCGGAGAGTTTGATAAAAGAATTCTTTTAGCTTGCATCGACGTGTCGTCGAGACAGGCCTGGTGAACTGTAACTACGACGAAGATGTTGGTGTTTACTTGTTCCAAGTAAGCCTTTAGAAAAAGGTGTTACGCGTGTCACTTTTCTTTAACATTCTTTGTAGATTTTAAGTAGGCTTTTGCATGGCCATCTTAACGATATTTTAATAGCAACGTCGAAACGTTTCGACGAACGACTACGGTATCGAGATCCGATTAGAGACGATTGATAATTACAAATTTGTTAATACAGAACTATCGACGTTCGTGAAATTGCCACTAATATTTTATGACTAGTCCTCGCGCGTAAAATTAATGACGCAGCGAATAAACATTGCGAACGACGTTCAATGTTGTAAAGTATCCTGCACTTTCTTTATAACATTGACAATACTCGTGTAACTGCGAACGCGATGCTTAACAAAATTCCGAGAATATGTTGTTTGTGGTTCTAATCGTAACGAATCGGAACAGTTGACGCAGTCATGTTAGTTTCATACCGCGCACACGAAACATTTTCGTTTACAGTTTTAACATCTTGGTGCTGCTGTTGACCAGATACACTTACAGCGAGCTCTTCGCACCTTCTTGGCACCTATCTTCGCAGAAGCGAATCGTTGGCTTACGCTTGCTCGAAACTAGCTCAGGATATACGTTCGACACCCACCATCTGTACTCTAATCTACTATTTTTTACTACTTTTCTAAAAACAAAGTTGGCCATTTTTTTTTAAGTAATCATTCGAGTATCTTGCAAATCTATTCAATACTTATACGAACAGATGAAATTTGATAGAAAGAAATTGTACCCTCTGTAGACAGAAATATCCAGATTATTTTGTTAACTGAAGTCGCGATCGTTTGAAGCGATTCAAACAGAATTTTCTACAAGTGGTTCGAAACTAGCGATTTAAACGGTTTTTTGTACAAAAACGGATCGTCTTATTTTTGAAAACAAGCGAATTAGTACAAAACCAGATGAACAAAGTTTAATATTAAGATTTAAGAGAGCGAGAGAGAGAGCGAAAGAGACAGAGAGAGAGAATTCTACACGCTTGTGCTAAAATACTTTGTATATATTTAAAGTAATTAACGCAGATTAATATTATATTGCATTATTTTATTAAGATTGTATTTGCTATATTACATTAGAGTGTTAGGTATTCTATATTAAAATTTTCCTATTTGTAAAAGGACTAAACTGTACATGAATATTTGTAGTATTTTATAATATATATTATATACGTTGTTTTCTAATGTACAAGAATCTTGATAAAGATTTTGTATTATTTTTCATTTTTTTCTTTTTTTAAGAATTCTTTGTAAATCCTGTTAATCACTTGCAGAACCACAATCCTTACGTACAAACCACGGACCAAAAGATATTTCATTGCTCGAAACTACATTATATCAAACGTTACAATATCAAAATTATCTTACAAGATTACTTTCATTAAATCTCAATATTATGAATAATTTTCTCAGTGATATCATGCGAATGGAATTCAATTATCGGTAACAATACATTATTTGAATCATTGCAGAACATATTTAAAATATTGTTTTTGGGTAATTCCACGCGAACTCGGATACTTTTTGGAGTAACATCTCGGATTTTGCTGAATTTTGGATATGTTCTAGTTTTCGGGGGGTATATAAACGTGTGCGACAGGATTTTTGAAAATTTTAAAAATTGTGGATTTTACAGCTCTTTGAAGTTTAGTGTTCACTTTTTTTCTATCAATTTTAGCTCTTAAACTAGCAAACTGATAAAAATGTGCTTTTAGGTGCTTATAGTAAAGGCATAGGAGTATATAATAAAAATTGTTTCAGTTTAGAAAATAATTTTTTTAACCATTTATTTTGCAATTGTTTTAAACAAATGCAATTTTCACACCGAGGGGCCAATTTGAAAAATTTGAAAAGAAAAATATAGGAATATAGACGCGCGGCGTATAATTCAATGAATTTTCCTATGGCCAATTTTAAAGTGTCCATATTTTTGAAAAGTAGCCCGTAAAGGGGATAAATAGGACTATATATTCATTTTTTTTTTGTTTTTTCAAATTTTTCAAATTGGCCCCTCGGTGTGAAAATTGCATTTGTTTAAAACAATTGCAAAATAAATGGTTAAAAAAATTATTTTCTGTACTGAAACAATTTTTATTATATACTTCGATGGCTTTACTATAAGTACCCAAAAGCATATTTTTATCAGTTCGCTAGTTTAAGAGCTAAAATTGATAGAAAAAAAGTGAACAATAAACTTCAAAAAGCTGTAAAATCCACAATTTGTAAAATTCTTAAAAATCCTTTCGCACATGTTATATACCCTCGAAAACTAGAACATATCCAAAATTCAGCAAAATCCGAGATGTTACTCCAAAAAGTGTCCGAGTTCGCGTGAAATGACCCTTTTGAATGAATGTAATTAAGATAATTCTTTCTTAAGATGCATGAGAACGATATCATTTTTAGGCTTTAATGATCTCTGTGAATAGGAATCGCATGATAGTTTCAATACTTTTTAAACATTGTGATTAATATAGTCTGTTATAGTTTAATGAATTCACACTTCCTTCTGACGAAAACAATTGTTACTTGAGAAAAGTCTTAAACCATACTGACATCTCTATAAACTAAGTGATCGAGAAAAATATTTTTCCAGTGCATTTTCGGAGATGTTCCCTCCACATTTTCAATAATATTCGCTTAAATAAACGCATTATTCATATACGAACATTTAAGGACTACATTCTTCTGAATTCTACAATTTCAGAATACTAAGTCTAGTCATTAGAATTTATTTACTCTATAGGCTTGAACTAGTATCACAGTCGCTGTTCATAATAAAAAAAAAAGGTTTTCCCCATTCGTTATAGGTATGATTCTTGACAAATTACCGAAGTTAATAGCGAAATGACAATTACCCCGAAGTTCCAATAAAACGCACGAGTTTGCCATAGAAAGTTATCAACTATTTAAAACGTTCAATTAAATAAACATGTAACTACTTCCTCTTCCAGAATCACTAGATTCAACTAGAATCTAAAATTGATCGGTTTTAAAGAGGAGTTCACTGTACATCGTTGATAAATTCTACAAAACCCAGTCGCCGGTACAATGCGAAATTTGTACTTTGAACAAATGTACAGTACAAGTCTCTGTTTAGTGTCGATTCTGACGCTAGATTATCGTGCATGCAAATTTATGCAGACACAAGATAATTAAAGGACGGATCGTCAACGAAAGTAAATAATTTATACTGTAAATGAAACTTTTGATCTGTTCATCCTTTAATTATCTCGTGCACGTAGCACTGTTTCTGTGATGCGTATAAATTCGTATTAATCGAACGTTTTAGCTAAGATTCTTTTTACAACCGCAGATATTCGTGTACACGGCTGTTTGTAAAGCAAGCTTTTTCATCAAAACAGCTCTCCTAAGATTCCCCAAAATGATGGTCCGTCGGAGTCAAAAAACGCATTTATAGAACGGACATTACGATTCGACTCAGTTGATCCAGGACTGATTCGGCATGCAAACGGGGCTAGGAGAGTAAAGCATGTCCTATTGAGGCGGTCCGCCCATTATTCCCATCGGTGGCATTCCCTGGATCCCGTAAGGAGCTTGCGGTGGACCCTGGTTACCGGCCATCGGGGAATGCAGCTGCATGGCGGGACTCTGAATCTGCTGCGTCGGCGTTACCTGTCCACCGGCTGGCGATGGAACCACCTGTACATAGCAATTCATAAATACTAACGTTCGTTTCTTTAAATCGTTACTACCTGATGCGTTTTCATATTATTTCATATTTTAAAAATCGTTTATATAAAGTTTTTCATTCGTAAAAATTGTCAAGTTTACCTACTTTGTTATCGCACTTGTTTCCATTTTTTTTTTTTTACAATATTAACACTGTATTTTACGGTACTTTGTAAAAATCAGTTTATGTATTTATAACAACGTTGTAATTTTGCATCGATGACTACTGCAATAATGTATATATCATTTTTAGACTGTGTCGTAGCATTTAGAAATATACATGTAAACAGTTTTAGAACAACGTACGTATTTTTTGATAAATATCCACGTACCTGAGACATGACCGGCGGCTCCGAGGGAAGAGTCAAATTAGCCAGTAAATCCCTAACAGCAGGAAACAGAGAACACTCCGATTGGTTGGCGCCGTATTCGGCGAATCTTTTCAGTTGAAGGGAAGCAGCAGCCATCGCGGAAGCCGGACTGGGATCCCTTTTCTCCGCCAGTTGCGTCAAGTTTGTACTAACATCGTACACTAACGGCAAAACCAACGAGGGTGTCTCGCCCTGATATGGCAATCCAATTCTAGTTATTTGAAGCTAAAAAACAAATCGAACAATTATTAGTTTCGCTAACACCGAAACAGAATATCTCAAACAGTAAAATACACTTACGAAGAAGAGAATTTTGTTCCTGCAAACAAGCACCGCTGCCATGCCAGTGGGTACAATGGGAGTGCCAGAAGGAGGAATCCTCAAACACCATTGCACGCTCCATTTAAGCTGTTGCTGCTGCGCCAGGCCAGGTACAAGTTCCAACTTCATAATTTGCACGAAATCTTTCAGAACGTTGAATGGAACGTTCAACATTCTACCGAAGCCGGAAAGCGTGTTCGGTTTGTATGGTGGAGCTGCTGCCCTCGTGTCGAAGAATTTCTCTATAATCTGCGAACGAAAAAAAAAAGGCATGTGAACTCATTCGCTTGCGAATAACGCTAATTAGCGAAATGCATCGAAGGCATTTAATTTTCAATGCGCAGCGAATGGACAAAATACAAAAGACGGGGTAGAAATTACTTGTAACTCTTCGAGGGTCCATTGGTCCTTATGCTCTGGAAGAGGCTGCACTTTGATGTGAAGAGACTGCAAGTGCTGTGGATTTAAACCTACTCGACATTGCAGGCTTTCCACCTTGAAATGTACAACTCCCGGTTCCGTACTGTTGATTGCAGTTAACTGTGAAAAATTCCTTATATTAATAGAAGAATTATTGTATTATGTATTGGGTAGTTCAGAAAGCTCAAAGCGTTTCCATGATTATTTTTCAAAGACGAAGTTCTGGGGAAAAGTCATGAAATTGACCGATTGATTTAAACAAACAATGATGAATCATTTCATGATTCTTTTCCCAGAAAAAAATTTGATTTTTGAAAAACCGGAGTTTCAAAGCGCTACCAACTTTCCCAACTACCCAATAATTAAATTCGTGTCCCGAATTATGTTAAATAAAATTCGTACACAGTCGTCGGTTTGTATAAATCGCTGGAATTGTCTGCGCATATAAATACATCCTAGGAATCTCTCTAACGGAGAAAGATCGGATCCAGGGAGGCCAGCAGGGTGCGGAGAAGGACAGCAAAGCAATTCCAAAGCTTCGTGAGTGAGCAGCGTGGGAACAGCACCGGCCCACGAGCGCTGCGGAAGCACTCGCGAAATGTGTGTTCCAGTTTTGTGATCGGATGCTTGGGGACTGTGCAACGCGTGTCCTGGACTCTGCGCAGGCCGTGCTGGGGACGGTCTGGGCACACTGGGCGACCCTGGCCAATTGGATGCCGCTGGCGATGCCATACTTTGCGAGGAGGGAAAGGGACTTCCATCTATGTGGCCTAAAAAAATAATAACATCAGAAAATAACGCACGCACTTAGCAATGGAATTTCAATCGCTTAGAAGCGCTTCGAATCATTCTGTATGACGAAAAATTGGAATAAAAAATCATTTCGAACGCGATTTGAAACTTAGAACTATTAAAAGCCTTGAAAACTCTTAAAGTCGTGGAAATCTGGACAGTCTTGAAAGATTTTATCTTCCTGAAATATTTCATGTATTTAATACTTTTTATAAAGTATAAGGTATCAAATTTTCATCAAGCTTTCAAATATCTATCGGAACTCTTACGATTCACATCTTTCAAATTTATCTAGAATTTCAAGACATTCAAGAATTATAAGCCACAAATCGTGTCCGAGACGCTTCGAATTTCCACAGGCTTGAAAAATTTCGAATTGTCTCAAATGCCCATCACTACGCATACTGATTTGCCGTACTGTAATTGATATATATATTTTTTTTTTTTTTAATAAAAAGAACCTTCCATCGCGTTCTCATCGGTTCTTACCAGTTTGCATAAAGGATCCCGCAGGAGAATGTCCAACCTGAACGTTACTGCAAGGTCCAGGCGAAGACGTAGGCATTAATCCAGCTGGACTAGGAACGTGCATCGGATTCAGTGGACTGTTGGCGACCAGCCCGGAACCTGGCGAAGGATGTGGCAGCATGTTGGGCGTGTTTGGTGGAAGAGACGGCGGCGAAGCTAAATTGAAGGACGTGGCTGGGCTGCTTCCGAAACTCTGATGTTGATTCGTCTGTGAAATGTTGGAAAGAAATGAGAAGTTGAACACGCGTATGTATAGCCATAAGCGTTATCGAAAAAGTACCTGCGATATGTTAGCGGTATGTGGGCTAGCCGGAGTATGAGGGTTACTGCCAGACGGAGGAGTAAGAGGCGGATGAAATCTTAAACCGTCTCTTTGCTGCGCGGGCGACTGCGGTCCGCTTCTGTGGTGGCTCAAGAAACCTACGTTTCCGCTTCCGCTGCCACCGTCGCTGTCCATCGTTACGGGGGAAGGAGGATTGTCGTCTTCTGATTGGGATCGTCTTCGGAAAACAGCGCTCTCGTCCACGTATTTGGACAGGAAAGCCTGGGCAATCGACGGCAATATAAATGGAAATATTTTCGCAGATCCTTCTTTTCGTGTTTACAACTATATAGTAAAAGAAGTTTACATTACCTTTAGACCCTGCGTTGGAGTAAATTCGTCTACAACGTAACTCCGATCGAAGCGACTGTATGCTCCGTCTCTCAGACTCACTAATCCACCTCCTCGCAAACGAAGTTCCAAACAGTACATACCTTGATACGCAATTCTAACTAATGTAACGCATTGTGGCATAATGGTGAAGGTCTGCACCGGCACTTGGGGTCTCTGCAAAAAGCGTTTCATTCAAAATTAATACTGATCAAATTTCAATACGTTCAGAGAAACCGGAAGATTTTAATCGTACCGAGTTATAGACGCACAGCTGCGGAATCGTCGGCAATTTGCTGATAGATGTGAGAGGTTGAAGCGTCTCGTGAAGAATGTGTATAAGCTGCGCTAGATTTCTATGCCTATTCAAATGAGCCTCCAATTGTTCTTTCATGATCGAATGAGCGTTGGTTGCGGTGCTCGTTGGATCTACGTATTTAGGAAAATATTCTATAATTATTATATAATCAACATCGCGGTAAACATATTCGCGAGGAAATACTAACTTTTTCCGAAAATCAACTTGAACGCTTTGTCGCTCGTATTCCATTGCACGGTGACAGTGGCACCACGATTTGGACCGTACGTCAAAACTAATTTACTATAGTTATACGATTTTATGCTAACCATATTGCGCAAATTATATTTCTCTGGAACGATGAAAGAAACAGTCGATTATTAAAATGTTATACATATATTGGGTTGAGAAATATGTTTGTGCCGTTTTTCTTTTCTATTTCTTTTATCCAGAATAGAAATTCGTATGATTAAATGTTACGTACTACTTTGCAGCTCTTTATTTGCTTTTCTAAACTGCATTCATTTAATAAATTGCTTCTTTTTAAAATTTCGATTTCTGGTACAGAGTATAACTCTGCAGGTTGATCAAAACGAATACCTCTGACACTTTCTTCTTTTCTGTTTTAATCGTGGCTCAAGTGCTGCTCAGGCGGTTACAAACATCAACGTTTACGGAAAAAGCACCTGAGCCAGGATTACAGTCGAAAAGGTGTCGGAGGCGTTCGTTTTTGTCGACCTGAAGCGTCAGACTCTTTGTTCTAGAAAACAAAGTTTTAAGAAGAAGCAATTTATAAAATGAATGCACTTTAGAAAAGCAAGAAAAGAGCTGCAAAATAGTATGTAACTAGACTGCGAATTGTATGTATCTATGGCAATTTTCGATATTCTAAAAATCTTTAAGGTTGTTGACAGTCACCAAAATATGAAGAATATCCAAAATATAATTAAATATAAGATACTAAAAAAATTACGAGACTGTCAACATATGCCAAAATATGATTCAAGTTAGAATGTTAATAATTTATAACATTAAACATACTGTCTTTCAAGTTCCAATTCTTCATTTGTACTTGTAAAAATTGTATTTTGCATAAAAATTCACTGTCTAATAATTAGTGTAGCAATGCTTTTTGGAACATAATCATGAAACGTACCCATCTTGAAATATTCTGCTAAATCGTGCACTATAGAATACAGATGTACAATTTGGGCCCAATCGTTCAGCAAAGAGTCTATCGTGCGCGACACAGTGTCCGCTGTTCCCATTTCGTATTGAAAATACACTGGCCTCCTCAGTCCTGCGAATTGCTCAATTCATTCATCACCGTATAAATTTCTTTTTCAACTATTCAACATTACCTTGCTCCTTCGGATGACTGCTGGATAAAGGGCTACCATAAAAAACGAATTCAGCCATCCACGTTTTGGCCATTCCCTTGCCTTGAACTCTGATCGAAACGCTGAGCAATCTTTTAAGAAGCGCGTGCCACGCGCTGCTCGAACTTATTACAGTTGAAGGAGCAGGCAGCTGGACCAATTTCAAGACTAACGCAGTGGCATTCGCTTCCACTTGCAGACCCTGATGAGCTATATCTCTCTTGGTCAGTTCCTGCGCCAAAGTGACGAACGGTATCCTTTCGTCGCAAAGCGCGACCACGTGCGCTAACTCTGGAATGAAATACGCCGGCTGCTTCGATCTTCTGCTCTGCAACGTGGTACTGGCGTCGGTTCTGCCAGCAGGACCTGTGCTTCTGCGTTTAGCGCCGCTCGTCTCGGTAGACTCTGCAACACGTTCCGTTATACATCACGTTCCGTGTAAAGGCGAGCGAGCTGCGATTAAAAGAAACGTACCGGTATCGACGCTGGTAAAAGGGCCGTGAGTTATAACGAAGGTGTCGAATTCGATCAAACTTTGAACCTTCAAATACATTTTCGGTATTTCGGTTTCGATGCTGTCGTCCTGAGGATCGTCTTCGACGGAACTGTGTTTCACTACAGCAAGGTAAAACGAACATTCAATCTCGCACGGCGACGTTTCCTTCTCTTTGAAAGCCACTATCAAAATCACCGTAGGATGTCGATGGAGCTGAACGAACATACGATGCCTGCTGATCTTAGACATCGGATGATCCGGGTGATGAAGGATCGGCAGTCGTTCGTGCGCGGTTGCTGGGAGATGCTGCAACGTTTTCTCGCATCTCCGTTGCGTTATCCAAAATCTGTGACAAATCAAGTTGAAAAGTGTAACAAAAACGAAGCGAAACGAAGCGAGACGAAGAAAACAATTACCTGAGTTCCGATATTAAAGTTGGAAGACGGGAATGATCGCCGTTCAAAGCAGTAGTTAGCTCAGGAACCAAAGGCGCCTCGTACTGAGGCACGTGGCATTGCAACATTCCAGTGTGAGTATCGACGGTAACTAGGAGATGCTCCGCTCTCAAGCAAGGTTGCAGTATCGGAACGGAAAGAATTGCAGGCGAGCCAGCCAGGCTGCATTCGACGTCCTTCAACATTGCTTGCAGCTCTTGCTTCAAATCTAATAACCTACTTCTGGTCCGCACGTAAATTGTGTGCACCAACAAACATTCCATCGATAATTGGTCCGATCTGATCGCTCTGTCCGCTATTTCGCTCTCCTTGCTGCCTAACGACGGAACGTGCACTATCGCCAGGGGCCTGGCCGGATCGTGTTGATCGACCTGCACCGTAAGCTTGTATCCCAGTTCCGATCGAGGATCTTTATTGGTCAGTTCCCTCCAGTACGACACGGAAAGGCATTTTCCTGGCGTGTATTCGTCAACGTGAATGTGATCGTCCAATCTGTCTCGTATTAATCGTAACGTCTGAGAGTAGAGCACTTCCAGTTGCAACGATTGACAGAAGTAATGCAAAATATAGTAAACTTCCGATAACGGATTCGTACTCTCTGCCAACCTCGACTGAACCACCTACAAGGAAAAACGATTTACTTTAGTGCTACGTAATCGCGAACATATTCAACATCGTCTAAAGCAGCCATACTCAACCTGCGGCCCGGCAAGTTTTTTTGTGCTGCCCGATATAGTTACACTTATTACAAGATACTTTTTTAAATATATAGAAATTTAGATTTTTTTAATTTTGAGATGTGCGGTAACAGACGGTCACTTGTTTTTTTTTATTTGCGTAATATCGGCGATGTCCGACGATGCGTGACCATTTAGTTTCCTATAATTTCAAGTGCCAGCTACACGGAACGAATATATCAAATTTGTGGTTGTTTTGAAACATATTATTTTAAGTCAAGTTATAACTTAATTGCCCGCAATGGCAGGAGTATCTTCAAAATGCAAACAAAAAATATCCGACGAACACAGAGTGTTTTAAGACAACTGGGAAAAAGAATATTTTGTTGTGCCAAACAAACACGGTATGGTAACTTGTTTGATTTGTCGTGAGTGTTATATTAAAAAATATAACATTCTTCGCCATTATACCACGAAACAGAAATCATTTAATGATACATTCCCTTACGGGTCTTTAATAAGATGCGAAAAGTTAAATTTCTTTAAGAAGTCATTGCTACAGCAATAAAATGTCAGTGGCCATATCACAAGATGCAGCGGTGACATATGAAATTTAACGTCATATGAAATTTGTTGTACATATACTTGATAAACATATGAAACCATTTACTAAAGCAGAAGTTGACTCGACGTAGAGTTTTTTGTTTAATAACCCATAAATAAAGCCTCAGTTAACATTTTTGCTAAGGAAAAAGTTGTTTCAAATCACTCTTGAATCACCTTTTTCAAATTACAAGATTTTTGGTACACCCTGTATTATGAGGTACAGTGTATTATGTTGCGGCCCGCGTAACGTAGCAAATGTATCTATGTGGCCCGAGAAAAGAAAAGGTTGAGTATGGCTGGTCTAAAGTATAAAAGAAAAACAGTACTTGATGGACGTAGTGTGTTTGCCGCGGATGCACCAATGCTTTTCCATCTCCTGTTTCTCTGTCCGATACCAAAATTTCTAGCTCTAATAATCTCCAGGGCACATTTGGTCCGTCTCCCATTACAGTCAGAGACACTGAAAACTCTTGTTCTACTAGGAATGTCACTCGGCCTGCTTCTATCTTTAAATTACGCATCTGCGGTAATAAATTCCCTGTTACTAATCTATGTTGAATTACTTGATTTAATCTCTGAAGTGTACTTCGTTTCTCCGCGGGCGTGATCGGGTCTGGCGGAACGATTCTTTCCTATTAACAAAGGTATTTATGTAATATAAAGGAAATGAGATTTATCTGGTTATACGTAATGATTTGAAATTACTCTTATGCACGCTGGTAGACGACTGTACGTTCCAGTTGTCAGAACCTCCACCGCCGCAGGGATATGAAAATTGGGCAACCTGGCATGCACCAACGTTTCCCGAGCCATTCTTGCAAGCATATCGGCTGTATCGACGAAAAGCAGCGACTGCTTGTCCAAGAAACCCATTATGTGCTGTGAAAATTATTTTTTATTAGTTTTTTAATATTGCGTTATGATCATTGTATTTGGAACAATACAGGGTATGACAGAAACCTCCCATATTTTAAAGATTAATAAAACTGGCAAAGTAAATGCAAATCAAAATATCATTATGTAGTCTGAAAGTACACAGAATACTTTTACTTAATTGTTTTCATGTATTTTTGGTAGTCTTTGCATGCGATTCACATTTACAGTCGATTTTTTATAAAACTATACAAGAAGAAACTGTATTCTATGTATCTTTACACTATAATAAAATTTGTTTCATTCGTATTGTCTGCTTTAGTAACCTTTAAAATAAGGTACGTTTTATTGCAGCACTTTGTATTACAATAAAGAGGAAAATATTAATTTTCAAAGTACCGCTGATCTGTCGACCTTCGAAGCACTGTTGGCCCATTTAACCAACGCTAGCAATCGTACATACAATTGCCTAGTTCTAGCAGAGAAATTGTAAATCTCTATTTTGCGCTCCATGTCAGTCTTTCGAGGTAATCTATAAATAAATTATATTTGTATTTATAATATATAGAAGAATTGAGTGCATTGTGTCTCAAGTTTGAAGTTTTATCAATCAAACACTGTTCATACTGTTTGTCTAATAAGTTTCAAAGTATAACACAATGTAAGAAAGTAAATTATTTTTCTTATGTACGAAGCAAATGTATTATGAAACAAAGACAAAGTTTTTATCATTTTTACTTACAATTCAGCCAAAACTGTGAGTTCATGATAAGTGCGCTGTATGATAAAGTCGATTAACATGCCGAGGGAAATAGAACCGCCACGGTTTCCTTCTTGCGGAATATTATTGGTAACAGGGGTCTGATGACCCTCCAAAGGCACTGGAGCCATTTCGTGCCTTTTTCTTTTGTTAACGAATCTAAAACTTAGAAATTATAAGCAGTTAACTTAACGATTGAAGCGTAAGAACTTGCAATTGTTGGATTGAATATTGCAAACAGCATTCTCACATTTTACATATTTATCGATTCTCTACGATACTTCGTAGGTATTACACAATTACTCACAATCACAAATTAATCCAAATAAATTAATTACAGTGTAATACATTAAAACTACAAACTGGTGGAATGAATGTATATAAAACGGCGAAACGATTTGCTATTCCTTCGTGATTTAATAGTCCCATAAATATTTGATAAATATACTAAGCATTGATAATTATTCTAAAAAAATGTAACGTCAAATAAACGCGATCTTACCTGCAACATTTATTGTCCACTGTTTTTCATTACTCAACACTGTTCAACACCATTCAACACTGCGACAATATTGGATAATATTGGACAATATCACTGTTATACATATACCAGAGAACAGTTACCAATAGTTACACAGAGTAGTTTGGAGTTTGGAGTTTGGAGTGATTTGGAGCAATTTGGAGTAGTTATATGTTATACAGAGGCGAAATTCCGTCTCTTTCCCATTGTTTTCAGATAGCCAATTTTTTGAGCGCATGCGTCAGCTAAGGCGTGACACATGAATATAGCTACAGACTGCAGTGCGCATGCGTTGACGATAGCGTGTTGCCTGAATTGGCTGCAGAAGCTTTCGATTCAAAAATTCAAATGATTATATAGCTAATATCACGATAAATATGATATAATAAGAATCATAATTAGAATTTCGGTTACCATTTTGCTCTTTTTGACTTTTCATAGAAAAAGAAATATTTCGACAATTTTTTCTAAGACTCGATTCCTTATGAAATGTCATGTAGTTACAAATTACGCTTCAAATATTTTCGCGCTTTCCACTCTTTCTTTACATCTTTCTTTTCTCTTTCGACCACTGGTGGGTGAAAGATGGAGATATACGTTCATGAAGAACTGAGAACAAAGGAGTTTCGTCTCTGTAGAGTATGTACTCTGTGAATAGCTCCCATTGGATATATTTTTGGTTATATCTTATATCCTAAAGATATCTTTTTCAGATATCTTTCTCGCGTTTGCAGATATCTTTGATTTGCTGGGACCATATACATACATACATATATAATTAGACTATTACACCATGGATTTATCATACAACATAAATTTTTGTCTCACATTTCGTTGCAATATAAAAAACATAAATTTTAGTTGAATAAATAAAGTTGACCTCGAAATATTTCAAATATATCAACTGTGTGTCAGTTTCAAATTTTCTCATTTTTTCGTATTATCAAAGATTACGCGGGAATTTAAATTTCTCGATCAGAAGCATGATATACATACATATGCATCGAAGGCATAATGCATTTTATATTTTAACATGGAAAACAGCTAGAAAAGAATGAATCTCATTCGAAGATTTTGAAGAAGGAGAACAGTAAAATGGAGTAAAATCTAGAACATTTGATGGCGCAATTATGTCAAAAATATAGACAATACATACATATATAGCAAACGATGTTGACGATAGTAGAAAGGGGAGAGAAGGTAATACTTGTTGCGCATGTAAGTACGAAGTATTGCAGCTGTAACAACACTGGTTAAACAAGGTTAAACTAGGATTACACATCGTGGAGGCACAATTGACGTTTGATCCTGTGTTTTGAAACTAAATTTCTGCGTTTTCGTCCGGAGGCTCGATGTGCTTTATGGAGGAATCAAGGTTAGAATGATGACCGACAAATTTCGAGGGGAAGGAAACTCACAACAATGTATTTATACAATATTCGTTATATATACAGAACGTTGAACAAAGAGGAAGCCGTCAGTCCAAATGAAGATTCGGCAGAAATGCTAAATTCACTCGTGTCGCGCGTCTATTACGCTGCAAAAGATGGTATGGCTATCGCGCTTTATAATTTTCTCAGGGATCAATCTCCAGAACAAATTGATCGTGTGATTAACCAAAAAGTGTTTGAAGAGGATGGTCATTATTGCACCCCGCTAATAATAGCTGCGCGATATGGCCATGACAAAGTAGTGAAAATATTAGTCGACAAGTTCAAACCTAATTTGGAACAAGAGGGAATAGTGAAGTTCGACGGGCATGTCATTAAGAAAGCGAACGCTCTTTGGTGTGCTGCTGGCGCGGGACATTTGGCAGTTGTAAAGACACTGGTAAAGGCAGGGGCAAACGTCAACCATTGCACCGAAAGTAATTCCACGCCTTTGAGAGCAGCGTGCTTTGACGGACGGTTGGACATTGTCAAGTATTTGACCGAACATAACGCAGACATAAACATATCCAATCGTTTTAACAATACGTGCCTAATGCTCGCTGCTTGCAAAGGTCACATCGATATAGTGAGTATCATTTTAAACATACCGAATTCAGATCATTTTTATCGTACGTATTTTATTTATGTATGTATTTACAAAATAGGTGAAATTTCTCTTAGAAAAAGGGGTGGATCTCAACGAAAAGATGACCAGCGACGAAAGCACCGCTTTGCATATAGCCGCCGAATATGGATTTACTAATATGGTGTCAGAGTTGTTGAACTACGGTTCCAAAATGACGAGAGACATTCATGGAATGACGCCATTATTATCGGCTGCGGACCGTGCCAGGGAAGAAGTTGTAGAATACATTATAAAGTGGGCGAACATTGGCAGGGAAGAGAGGATCGAAGTGTACGAACTTCTTGGTGCTTCGTATGTCAATAACGTTGAAGAAGGCTATGATTATTATGTGACAACGGCATATAAATACTTGCTGAAGGCAATGGAACTTAGGTGCATACTTATATATTGGAAATTAATATTTTCTTTGAAGATTATTAGACAATTTTTTTATGCTGTAGGTACAAAGATCCTAAAAACATTATTTATAAAAAATTGGGTGAAACGGTCAAGGCATACGGATACTGGAAGGAATGCGAGACACTGGACAGTCTGAGAAGTATTAAACACGATCTATATGCTATTCAAATGGAATCGCTGGCTATCAGAGAAAGAATACTAGGTTTGTATTTTAGGGTTGTAAATAATAGAGGCAAAATCGAAGCTGTTTTATCAAATATCTACTAATTGAATTTGAACAACTAGGAAAACGTAATCCAGCAGTCCCCGGTCACTTAATACTTAGAGGAGCAGCTTTTGCCAACAATGGTATATTCGACAGGTGTACACATTTATGGCTCCATGCGATGCATTTGAAACAATTGAATAATAATTCGGTTGCGAAGGATATTCATAGATTCGCGCAGGTACATACTATTTTCAAGTCTTTATAATATGTTACTTTGTCACAGATACTTAATTCTTTTGTTTCTCGTTTTTCCAACAGATATTTTCGCACATGATACTCGCAGGAGAAAATTTCGATTTCTCCGACGTTCTGAGTCTTCTGGAGATTTGCGTTAAAGAATTCGCCCTTAATAAATCGAAAATGAATAACACGAATAATGTTGATCCTGAGGAGTATGCTGAACATATTGTTAGTTGAAGTAACAAATTTTATAGAAATTTAATGAATACTCGTACAACTATATTTTAAATAAATTTTAAAAAGTGTACTTTCTAAAAGGGTGAAACAATTTTAGGAGGAAACGGAATTAAGCATGACAAATACATTATACATACTGTCAATATTAACGAAACTATTGAAATTATATGGAAGTACGTACACGGAACAGGAGAAAAATAAGGCGTATCATCTAGTCCATAAACTTTGTCTTCTACGATTACGTTTAAACGACGGACAGACGTTGCTTCATCTCGCTGTGAATCCCGAGAGAACCAGCGACGCGATTCATATTTACGATGCCTGCAAGTCAGTTTGTTAGCAAGATTTTGTGTATATTTTCTTGCTTATTATTAAAGAAAATTTTTAATTTCACAGGTTTCCTTGCGCTGCAACAACAAAATTACTCGTTCGTTGCGGAGCTAATGTAAACGCAATGGATTATAGGAGAAATACGCCTTTACATTTAATCGTTGCTTGTAGATACTCAAGCAGGTACTTTTATCATTTTCTATTCCGTTCCTTTACTGAATAAAAATAATGCAAATTGAAATGTTTACAGTGACCTTGCAACTTGTAAATCTATTATCAAGGAACTTACAGAAGCAGGAGCGCATGTGGATACCGTAAATAGCGAGGGAAAAACTGCATATAATATCACCACTATGGGTACGATACTTTAACAAAATCCTCGTAAATAAAAAAAAAAAATAGTTACTGTTTTCACAAATCGTTTTCTTAAAGTTATAGTTGAAACACGAAGAAGCATTGAAACTACTAATTGTTTTAATATTATTCTTATTTCCATAGGTGAAGTAAAAGTTACATTAAGAACTCAGACGAAATTATCGTTAAAGTGTATCGCTGCAAAAGCCATCCAAGCCTACGGATTGGCTTTTCACGGAAAAGTGCCACGTTCCTTGGAAAGTTTTATCGAACTGCACGGCTAATTTACATTGTATATGTTTTTGTTAAGTTAACTCATTAACATAGTATTAAATATATCCAATAAGGAATCGATCGTGAACTGATGATTACTGTGATGTTTTTAAAGCAAATAAATATAGTTCTATTTAATATACTTCGATGTATGTATTTGGATACAGAAACTGGAACATCCTGCTTGGACATGACATTGTTACAGACTTTACAAATGCAAATTGATATCTCATCATATATTTTCTTATTTATATTATTCGATTTTTATTTAATAAATAAACATTAAACCAACTTTATATCTCATTTTGTCTATATAAAGAAAAATTATAAAAATGAGACTTGAATGGTGTGATTAGATTATAGGAATATATCTTATTCCTATATGCATGCGGATAACATTTGTCAAACTTGAAGTTTGAAGCAAGAGCAGCTTGAACTTGATTCCACGCAGCACGCAACACCACGTGGAGCTGCTGTCGACGACTCAGTTTATATCACATATCACGTATTTTTATCTCTGCTTGCGTTAACAAATATATATTTACTGAATATTTTGTATGTACATTTACGCATTCAAAAAATGGAAACCATAGCGTTAGAAGAACCTATTAGACAAGAAACCATGATGTAAGTAAATATAACCTAAAATATTATTATCGAATGTATAAAATAATTAACGAATCGTTTAGTACATCAAATACTTTTACTTTTCTTTATTAAACATACAATTTAAACTGTAATTGTAGCGATTTAACGTAACAACTACACGCGTTTTACGCAAATCAAAAAACATCAAATTGGCTATTTTTTTTTACGATCGTTTTTTAACAAACTATTACATTTATAGATTATGTTGTATTTGCGGTATTGGTATCGAACCAAATCCAGCGAACATGTGCGTAGGATGTTTGCGGACACAAATCGACATCACAGAGGGTATTCCAAAGCAGGCAACGATTCATTTTTGTAGAGGATGTGAAAGGTAATACGGATTAGCATCAACATATTGGGTGCGTTCAGTGCACATGATCACTGATCATGATCATTCCGCAACTGTTGTGAACTGAATGATCAGTGATCGTTCCGCTAAACAACACTTTTTATTGGTCGTCAAAATTTTTACGCTGCAAAACATGGCGACCGATCACTGATCATGATCAGCGTTACCAAATGAGCGGTAGCGTTCAGCGTAAATTCACTGAACAGTTGCGGAATGATCATGATCTGATCATGTGCGCTGAACGCACCTGTTTTTAATCTATTCGTTTCCATATTTCGTTTATAAATAGGAAAAATGAATTTTCACTTATTTAGATATTTACAACCACCTGCGGAGTGGATTCAGGCATCGTTGGAATCCAGAGAGTTGTTAACATTGTGCTTAAAGAAACTGAAGGGCCTGAACCGTGTAAAATTAATCGACGCTGGGTTTGTATGGACGGAACCTCACTCAATGAGATTAAAGGTATTTTCTGATCGAATAATTTTGTCAGGAGATACGTTAATATTACACATTTCTGATTAGGTGAAGCTAACAGTGCAAGCAGAAGTTATAGGTGGTGCAGTGTTGCAACAAGTATTTGTAGTTGAGTACATAGTGAATAATCAGATGTGCGATGATTGCCACAGGACAGAGGCAAAAGATTATTGGCGCGCTCTCGTGCAGGTACGACAACGAGCGACAAATAAAAAGACGTTTTATTACTTGGAGCAATTAATGTTAAAATATAAGGCGCACGAGCAAACTGTAGGCATAAAACCTATTCATGGTAAAAAATCAATTTATACAATCCAAGAGATACAAAGCGAATCACGAAGAATAAATGTTTTTATCAATTGCCTATTTTACTGTTAGAGGGACTTGATTTTTTCTACGCAAACGAAGCAACTGCTCGAAAATTAGTTGATTTTCTTTCGAGCGTTGTACCTTGCCGCTACGACCATTCCAAGAAACTGGTATCGCATGATATTCATAGCAATATTTATAATTACAAGTTTACATACAGGTAAAATATACCTTACACACTTTTCGAGAAAAATACGTCTGTTATAAATTATCTGTGACAGTTAAACTTTTGTTATTATCTTCTAAAATAGTTTGAACAAATCGATTTAATTTGTATTTAATGTACATTTAATCTCTTTGTAGTGTTGAAATAGTGCCAATATCGAGAGACAGCCTAGTTTGTCTTCCGAAGAAGTTGAGCCACCAACTGGGAGGAATAAATTCCATTTGTCTAGTATGTAAAATTACGAATTCTATTCATTTGATAGATGTGGCAACTGGACAAAGTACGTGACAAAGTATCATACTTGTTTCATTAAACATTGTTTAAGTTCTCGAAATTTGATTTATGGAACGATGATTGTTTAATATAGTTGCAGAAGTGAATGCTGTACTCTATTGGCGGCATACTTTCAATAGCATTTGCGATCCGAAACAATTAATAGAGTATACCGTGATGGATATTGAACCTATGCAATATAAGGACAGAAAATTCTTTCCAGGGCAAGGAGCTATTTCTAATAAAGTAAATATCACACGGTTAAGTATTAATTATTATTTAGTCAAGTACTGTTTCTGAAAATGCTCGCTTTTCAAATCTAATGCGTTATTAAAGTTTCTACCTTCCATTTGTAGCACGTAATAGCGGACGTATGGTTGGTCAAAAGCTGTGATCTGGGAACGAACGATAATTTAATACATACGCGCACTCATTTGGGTCATGTATTAAAGCCAGGCGACACCGCTTTAGGGTAAGAAAGGAATAATACAGCTTTAGAGTAAAATACGTGTAATAATAATAAAGCGATAAAGTAATGTATAAACTGTAATAAAATCCAGTAGATCCGATAGTTATAAAACGATATCCATTTCTAGGTACGCCCTTAACGACACCAATATAAACAACGACATTTTCGATAGCTTGAACAAGGATTTAGTACCGGATGTGATTTTAGCTAAGAAAAGCTACGCGCAAGACAGAGTGGCGCGCCGTAAAATGAGAGCTTGGAAATTGAAACACATGATAAGAGATACGGATAATGCAAGCACAGATAAGTACGTGAATGTTGATTATCTTCAAACAGCTGGAAATTCGTTTTAACGTTAAAAGATATAAATGTCTAAAAGTAATAGTTCGCTTCTCACCTCGTTCGTTTCGCGTTTCAGTGATTATTGCGAATTTTTGGAAGACATCGAAGAAGATCCAGAAATGAGGCAGAATATAAATATCTTCCGGGATCGCAAGAAAACCATTCCCGTAGACAGAAACGAATTATCTGATCCTACTTGCCCACAAGTAACACTCGAGGAAATGTTGGAGGATCTTGTAATCGACGACGATGTCGAGATACCAAATGCTTATTAACAAAGTTTATTAATAAAGATGTACTAAACCTTACTTGTATTTTCATAAACGATATCCTTGATGCAAATGTAGTTAGAACGTAGTTAGAACTTTTAGTTTTCGTACGAAGAGATGCTACAGAAATTTAGAAAAATTGTACTAGTTTTGAAAAAAAGTTAAGTCTTGTAAATTCCGAATTGCATTAGAATTTCTGAAAGCCATACTCGAAGATTAACAAAAAACGCCACACAAATGCGAAAAGTTAAATGCTATTAATCTTTCAGATTAAGAAAGATACGGCATTATTTACTTTGTTTAACAATTACGATATATATAATTGCTTTTTCTTCCTTATCAACGAAGATTATAAATTGGAGTAACTCATTAAGTATTCAGTGACAAAGTCAAAGTGTAATCGTGTGACGTGAGATAAAGTATAAACATTAAAATATCGGTAGTTTCGAAGGAAAGTATCACGTTTATAATTATGATATAATAAACGTCGCATTTAATTTTCTTAACTTTCAAGTAGTGTTATCGTAATCGACTTACTGTTTACTTATTAACACTTTACAATCGTATTTCACAATCATCGAAAAGATTAATCTGTTGAAAAGAATATCTACTGTCTGAGTTATCAGTAAACGAAAAGTGAAGATCAGATAAGGAAAAGTGAAAACTTTAGAATGAATCAACTGGCTATATAAGACACGGCACCGCGAGAAAGTTTATCAGAAATGTGGCTCAAGAAGTTCATTTTCGTTGTGTTCATTTTGAACGTCAGTGGCTCCATTAGGAAGGCAGAAGGTAGGAAACAATTGTAAAATAATACAAAATTCTCCTTTCTTCTTCACATTTCTACATCTCCGCTGTTACTTCGTGCATTCATTTTTTTCCCATTTGATTCTTAAACGACGAAGGACGGCGCGAAAATAGCCGTTGTATCAAATTCGGAAAACCTTTTTGCGCTCTTTTCAAATGCATTGTCAATTTAAATGATTTTGCGCTGTCAGAAGTACTTAGATATTTCTACGTTTGCATATATATTAGTTTTTTTCAAAATATATGTATCTTTGATAAATTCGAAAAAAATCATAATTTTAAGCGCTTTAAAAGCGCGATAATTTTATGCATTTATGGAAATACTAACAATAAGTATGCAGAAAATCTAAGAAACTATTAACATATGCCAAAATATACAAAGTATCAAAAATATAAAATTCCAATTCTTAATTTGTGCTTTAAAAATTTCATTTTGCATAAACATTCGCAGTCTAGTATGAAAAGTTACTTGAAAAGTTTCTTTACAATATACTCACAATTTTAGGAAAATGTATTTAAAATCCATTATTATGTAATTTCTTCAAGAAAATTAGTAAAAGATCCCACTTTATATTATTTTATCGATTAAATAAAATAAAATTGAAGTACGTCGCACTTTATGGAAAAGAAAAAAGTATACAATTTTTCTATAATCATTTTTAAAATATCGGTGTAAGTTATTAAATATTCATAGGTTTTTTTTCCATTCACAGATGTTTCCGTACCGTTATTCACACGCGAACTGGAAGTTTGGACGGAGCTACGCTATGAGACGGAATCATTCAAAGAGATGATAAAGACCCTAAAAATTCCTACGGAGCTCCAGAACTCCGATTGGAGAACGTTTTCAGCAGGAAAAGATGTTGCGATTTGTACAATATGCCAAGGGATTATCGGAACCTTCGTTAAAATGCGACGTCAAGGGATGTCCCAAGAAAATATACAGAGAAAAATTGTTAAACTGTGCACATTGTTGAATATTCAAACAGAAAAAGTCTGCAAAGGAGTGATTGAATTAAACTTGGTAATATATTCATAAGTAAAATTTGCTTAAGTGTTTTCTTTAAGATGACTCATTGAATTCGACCTCATTTTAAATTAAGCTCACTTTAAACATTCTCACATTAAGCATTGACCTCACTTTAAACATGATTCGTAAAAAAAAAAAATATGATCGAATTAAACGAATTTGTCTTATGACTTGTTTCATAAATTTAATGTGTACACTCGTTGTAAAAGGCTTTTTAATTGATTTTCCAGCCGATCATTATCTACATAATAGATTCGAAGCCGAATTTGACGGCCAGCACGATTTGTGGCGTTGTCCTAGAAACAAAATCCTGCCCGCTGACAAATCCAGAATACGAATGGAGTATCGGTGTTAGTGAAAGTTCTAACGCGACACCGTTAAAGCATAACGTAACAGGACACTTAAATATCTTGCAACTAACAGATTTCCACTATGACCCTATGTACGAACCAAACGGTAATGCGAAATGTGGAGAACCCCTTTGTTGCAGAAAAGGTCAGAATACGACTAATGTAACTTCGTTGGCTGGATTTTGGGGAGATTATAACGACTGTGACACTCCCTGGCATTCCGTCGTTGACGCTTTAACTCATGTTAAAGAGACGCACGAGGTAAACATGGTTCAAAGAATTTCGAGATAAACCAATCCCATGTTATGACCAGGAGACGCTGAAACTGAAAATCTCTTTGTAGAACATTGATTACGTATACTTCACCGGCGACGTAATAGATCACGGAGTGTGGGAAACTTCGAAAGAGGGGAACATAAAAAGTATGAGGGACGTTTATAATAAAATTCATGAAACTTTCAAAAATGTCCCAGTTTATCCGATTCTTGGAAACCACGAGCCTAATCCGTTGAATCAGTGAGTCGATAAAAAAATGTGTAAAGTATTCATAGACTTCTGTTTACTTTACGATTTTCTAAAAATATGTCTACATTAATTGCAGATTTGCGCCAAAAAATGTAACGCGAAGTGATTTAACTACGAATTGGCTATACAAATTCGTAGCGGATCTATGGATCGATTACGGCTGGCTACCAAAATCTACGCGTTCTACTTTACACGAGGGCGGATACTATACCGTTACTCCGAAAAAGGGATTCAGAATTATAGCTCTGAATAGCAACGTCTGTTACTCTTACAACTGGTGCGTTCAAGCGATTCATATTTTCTAATTTTTTCTCGTTTTTGTTTAAGAGCTGTATGTATCATGAAATGATTATTTTACGTAGGTGGCTTTGGTATACTCCGAAAGATCCAAATGGCCAATTAGAATGGCTTGAGAAAACTCTTTTCGATGCGGAAAAGAACGGAGAATTCGTACACATTTTATCGCATATTCCCGTTAATAGTAACAGCTGTTTGAAGACGTGGAAACGAGAATATCTAAAAATAATTGATAGATACTCTCATTTGGTTAAAGCCGAGTTCAATGGACACACTCATAACGATGAGATTAGCGTATTTTATAATTCAAGCGGCGCAGCGAAAAACGTTGCCTGGAACGGTGGCAGCATAACTGCTTACTCAAAACTGAATCCGAATTACAAATTGTATTCAGTAAATAGAAGGAATTACGTAAGTTATTTTAATTACTACTATAGAATGACTGACAAGACTGTGGAAATTTAGAAACAAATTTAATCGAACTGTTTTCTTTTTAGGAGGTGTCGGATTATCAAAATTGGATGTATGATCTTGGTTCTGCTAATAAAAATAGTAACCAAAAGCCAAAGTGGTATAAATCATATTCTTTTAAAACGGAGTATGGTCTTTCGGATCTTTCTAGCGCATCTCTAAGTAATTGGTTCCATACAGCAGCAAATAATGAAACATTATTAAATAGATATTATAGGTAAGACGAAGTTAAATATGAATTATTATAAGATATTATTAAGTTGCAATCGTTATAAACAGTTAATTTTTTCCAGAAACTTTTTCAAACTGGCCAAACCATCGTTGCAAGGAAATTGCGACTTGAACTGTAAGAGACAATATCTATGTCGCGCGATTACGTACGAAAAAGACACGAAAGAACTTTGCAATAATATTTTAAAACGTTAAAGTCATTCGTCGGAAACGTCTGCTAATTCTACTCGTTTAAATTTACATAAAGAATGTGAATCTACTATGTAGGCTTAATATATTTGTTATACGAATTTCACCTATGTAATATTTACAAATTCATGTACAATAATAATGTGTTACCTAACATTCTTTAGATTTACCCACTTTATGGTTGTTGTAATGAAGATTTCTTGAGATGAAATCGTATCTAACACGTTCATCTAAAAATATAGATCGTAAATCGTTAAATTATATCGTAAGAACTTGTAACAGGAGAAAAGTATTTTACCTGTTTTCTCACATATATTAAAAGCCTCTCGAGTTGCTCTGGATTGTTGCACTCCAAACCAAAAAACCTTCGCCATAATGCACCGGCTAATATTTTGTCCTCTGACAAAATTCCTTCGTCGTAATTAATTATAGCAGCATTAAACTGTTCACATAATTCTTTCAGTTGTTTCCTTTTTATCTTCGGATGAATCACCTGATGAAACAATTGCAATTAAGACCGGCGCGCACTATGACGAAGCGCGGCGAAGCGAAGTGAAAATTTGATAAAGAATTGAATATTATGGAGCCACGCAAACTAGGCTGCAGTTCAGCAACCAATGTGAATAAATTTCTTCAAGTCGCTTTGCCGCGCATCGCCATAGAGTGCGCCGGTCATTATGTTTCGTTAGAAAAATGATAAAGTACAAACAGAATTCCAAGAAAAAATTGTTTGATTACTTACACCAAGATTACTAAATCTGTTTTCAACATCCTTCCACATAGCTTCGACTAGATTATTTCTGACCAGCTTACCATTTTCTCCTTCTGCCATGTAACGTGCCATTAACATCCATACATGCAATTCCGTAATTAAAAACCACGAGAGTAATGTATCTGGCATGTTAAAATCTGAAAATGAAAATACCATATTAAAAAGAGTCAGAAGTTTTGCTGGACTGTTAAATACTGTTTAAAAAATGTACTTTGCATGGCTAGTAGCTTAATAATTAGAATGTTAAAAAGGTGAAAGAGTTCGGCTTAGTTTTAATAATAGCACCTTTGATTACCAAATTTAAAGCAGATCTTTTCCGCTTTTCCACAATCAACGGTTTTCTCACTCCATTAATCTATTATTTTATCAGCCATGTACAGTAAATAAAAATATCAAAAGCAATCGAAATCACCTTTATAAAATACTGAATAGTCGATTCCATCGATAATGTTTTCGTAAATGAAATAGCCTAATGCCATCAGTTGCTGAAACACAGATAAGATTATATAATTGTAGAAATATTTCTAATAATTATTTCTCCAGAAATAAAAACATACATATTTTTCCTTATGCAGACCAATTTTACGTAAAAATGTGCTAAACAATCCATCTTTAACATTTATTGGATTAAGGGTTTTGGTCAACTCTTTTACTCGAGGGCCTTCGCTATATCGACGAAACAGAGGTTTTATCAGGAAGTCTATGCTGCTGTTTACGGCGTATTGACGTTCCACAATGTGCTTCAGTGTTGAAGACCAACATGCCTTTTATACAGCAACCAGTTGATATAAATTGTTCATTATGAAAGAAAACAAATGTAATGAGTTGGTTAATAAAGATTAAATCAAATAAAAGTTTAGAGTAATTATGATTTTCTTCGGATTAATAAATAAACGTATGTATTTTTAAAAAATATCGTAATATTAGGAAATACGTGATATTAAAACGTAAATATGTCATTTGTATTTATTATAACGTACGAATAAAAATTTGTATTTATAAAAATGTAGAATCTGGTAGTCGCGAAAAATTGTTTACATTTACGAGAACCAAATAATGGATAAAAATAATTTGTAATGTATAGAAAATCAAACTTTTGTGATCTATAGCTACGAGGTTATGATGCAATATTTCTATTCTGTAGAAAAACACACCTTTCTCAGCGCTAACGTCCTTACACAATGCATTCTTCTGTTATTTATGTCTATATATTCATCAAACCACTTTAATTTATTTCAATTTTCCGATTAAAGAAAGGAGAAGCAAAGTAAACCTGCGTTCACCTTTTTAAATGTGAAGACATGTTTTTTGGTAATTTTAACATGAAACGCGGTAAAATTTGATTTGGTATATATTATTAATAGTTTGAATTTCTTGAAATTATTTATAAATGAGCTATTATTAATGCATTTAAATGTACATACATATGCATTGTTATTGAAACATATGCGTTATTTAATATTATCTCTTCCTGAATGAAATAGGTAAATAAATATATAATATATATATATTCTTTCTCATAGCAGGATATAAATATATATCAAGTATTTTCCGAAATGTACGCAAATTATAATATATTGATCTTAATTTTGGAATATGTTCAATATATTTCATTGAATAATCTTACAAATAAATTCTGTAATTTACGCATGCGTTTTCGCATTTGCCGCATTTGTATTCTTGAACGAAGTCTGATGATTACTGTTCGAAGCAGTTCGAAGACGTCAAGTGGGTCATCTAAATAAAATGTGAATTGTAGAGAAAAGGCAACTTTGAATTCGTAAAAAAAAGCGATCGCCGAAATGTATTCGACAAAAACTCCTTCTTTAAGAATCGACGAAGCCGATCTGAAGTGTAAAAACGGCTGCGGATTTTATGGGAATGCCGAGTGGAAAGGTTATTGCAGCAAATGTCATCGTGAGTATTTGCAAAAACAGAGATCGCAAACAGAGAGTAACACCCATGGACAAGGATCTGATGTGTAAGTTTATTTATTAATAATAATTAAAACTATCTTCGATTATCTGCTTTAAAAATTTTCCCGAAATTAATCGCTGCTTTTTGTATTCTATGCGAATAAAAAAAAACAAAACAGTTCTAATAATCTTCGTCTATTAATATTTCAGCAATTTCAATAGTAGGAGTACAACTAATGCTCAACAAAAATATGAAGAGAAGAAAGTTCAACAAGAGAAAAAGTATAAATTGTTGAATATATCTTTTCGCAAGCCAGCTACAAAAGGTTTGTAACATTTAGGTTTTTAGTTGAAATTCGCATCATACAGAGTACATTGACTTTTTTTTTTTTTTTTAAGAATTGTTTCTCGCACGTAATTCAATCATTTGATTTAAGTTCGCAAATATTCTAAAACCTTTTGTTTTTATAAGAAGCACAAGGATATCAAGAACTATTTTACGAACTGACAAAAGACAAGCCAGACTTGGAGAAAGTCAGAGCAGAGAATCGTGAATTGTTAACTGTATTAACTAAAATGGGCGTGGAAAGAGACGTCAAAAGGTGTATGCAGTCCTTTATAATTGATATACTCCAAAATAAAGATGTAAAGAGGATAGAGGAACTGTCTGAAATTACGCAAAATTTTTATCAAGTCTTTGCTAAACGCTTAGAAAATAGTGTTAAATATGCAGGTAATATACAAAAAACAAGCGCATCAAAAACAATAAATAAGCAACTGAAAATTTCATTGAAAATACAGGGTGTCCCAAACTAAGTGCAAGAGTCGTTAAGTGGAGATTTCTGAGGTGATTTTAAACAACTTTTCCCTTAGCGAAAATTTTCGTTGTGGCTTTGTTAACGAGTTATTATAGAAAAACACCGACAAATAGAAGCACAAATACAGTGTATGAATTTCAGCGCGGGCTTTAGGTGTGAGTAGTATTGACCAGCCATCGTCCGCGCCATCATTAATCTGCTGAACCCGCTCCCTAATTGGTCTGTGTTTTTCGTTAATAACTCATTAACAAAGCTTCCAAGGACATTTTTGCAAAGGAAAAAGTTGTTTAGAATCATCCTAGGAATCTCCCTTTAACGGCTCCCGCACTTAGTTTGGGACACTCTGTATTTAATTAGGTTGCAAGAATATTATTTGAAATATGTTAATTGTTTCAGAATTAACGCCAGAAATCAAGGAGAAATTATTGGATTACGTAGAAAGGTATACAATGACGTTGCTTTATAGGATTCTTTTCTGTCCTCCATTCACAAGCGACGAGGAAAAGGATCTAGCAATACAGAAGAGGTTTGTCGTATTTACGAAACAAAATTAATTTGTTTTGTGCACGAAAAACTGAACAATAAAATATTTTCATAGAATCCGGCAGCTGAATTGGGTCAGCGGAAAGAATTTGGAGTGCAGAATACATGAAACTAGTTCCGAAGTTAGAGAAATTGTCTACAATTCCATAACAGGTTTCTATTCGATAAATTCTATTCGTACAAGTTTTTTTCCAATAATCCGAATTAAATCATTCGAATTGTTACAGATCTGTTAAATATGGATTCTGCGAAAGCTCCGCAAGAAAAACTTTCTTGCGTTATTTACTGTTGCCGAAATATATTTTTAATGTTGCAACAGTCGGTAGGTGGACCTGCGTCCGCGGATGAATTTCTTCCAGCTTTAATTTTCATTGTTCTAAAGGCTAATCCTGCGCGACTTAAGAGCAACATTAACTTTATTACGAGATTCTGTAACGCGAGTAGATTGATGACTGGTGAAGGTGGATATTACTTCACAAATCTGGTAAATTTTTCAACTTATTTGATATGAAGTTAAAAAAGAAAGTGTCACAAAAACAGTATAAAATTTTTAGTGTTGCGCCGTGTCGTTCATCGAAAATTTAACAGCTGAATCATTAAATATGGATGAAAAGGAGTTCAATGCTTATATGAGCGGAGAATGCGTACCTGCCAATACCTGGGAATCGGCTCTAATGATCTGCGAAGTATTTATCAAATCTTTTATACCAATTGCTTTAAATTAAGCCGACGTCTTTTACTTCTTTTGCTTAGAGTTTGCACTTGATGTGCGAAGACATCACGCTTCTGGACGAAATGAAAGCTAAAACTACGAAGATGATGAACGAGGCGTTAGACTTGAAGGAAAAAATGATACACTTTCAAGAAGAAATCGAATCGGAAGTGAACGCGGTATTGGAAAGGACTCCGTTGTTAATCACGCACAGCCAAAGATTACCTACCAATTTGGACTGTGAAGATATTGAAAGTTATCAATTGCCACCTCCAATTGTTCCACAGGTTTATCAATTGTCTTTCGTAATAATGTGTCAGGAAATATTTATTATAAGCAATCAATTTCTATGATCGATTACAGGTTTGTTCTACCACAATTATCAATCCCACACAGCAAAATGATGGGAGAGCCTCTTTAATGGAAGATTGCGTTACGCCATCTCCTACTTTCGATTTTCCGTCTTTCATGGGCGACGACAGTTTCGATGTGAGTAAAGCGGAGGACGAAACTAGCCTCATAAGTTTGGACGCGCAATGTGATTTCGACACGCAACAAGAGAAATCTACGAACGAATTGTTGACGTCTACTCATTTGAATTTATCCTCTGCGGCGGAATCAGAAAAGGAGGATTATCATGGATTTACAGTTCAGGGTTCAAGTATACCAACAATTCCTTGTAATACCGGCGAAGTGTCTCTGAATTCTACAGAAGGAGACAACGAGAGTTATACTAGTTATTTTCGTAATGTATAATAAAAACGCTTTAACCGATTTCAATATGTCTTAAAAATGTTTAAATTTCGATAAATAGATCATAGAATTTTATCAATGAAATATATTTAATTGTGATATAAATAGTTTAAACCATAGTAATTTTGAAAATATGTAAGTAAACGAATTTTTATTCGTACATTTTCAACTTGATAAAATGAGATATTTATCTGTACATACAATTAGAGAAGAATTGTAAAGAAATTAATAATTCAATTATTAATACTTGATGATTGTATAGTTGCAGAGAAATAATATCAAATAATACACGTGTGTTTCATTTTTATTCAGTTTACACAATACATAATTTAAATAAAAAGAAAAGTACTTTCAATTAAACAGCTAATTGCTCTGGATTCTATGATAAAAATTTCAATCACCTACGAAATGTTTTTCATCTTGCTAGTATTGAAATAAATAAAAAAGTTTACTGTAAATGTGTTGGAGATGCATTTGGCACAATTGCACAGTAAATACAGTAATCTTCATTTTAGAGAATAAACAATCCTGTTGATTAGAGTAAAATACAGAATGGTTATATTCGCAATTACTACACATTAATTAAAAGCTATTTAATCCTTTAAATACATGTGTATAGAGTCTAAATAATAAGTTTACCAATTGAACTTAATACATCCATTTCCTCCAAAGCAAACGCAAAGGAAGGATGTTATCACGTCTATACAATCTTGGATCAAAGATGTTAAAGTCTGCTCTCCTTAATTCTGCCAAGTAATGTTCCAGGCAAACTATAGGCAAAAAAGTCAGACCTACTTCCTTTTTGACTTTAGTTTTAAGTGATTTCGCCTACAAATAAAAATAGTGTAAAGACACGGAGCATGAGTTTTCATTACACAAGTGCATCCATGCGCGATCTTTACCTTATCCAAATGCACCTTTCCACAAGAAGCTACATCGTATATCACATCTTTCAAATCTTTACTCGATTCGCCTTGAAACACGGCCTCCGTAGAAACGCCATATTTCATTAAAATATCTTCAGGCAGCGTGTTTATCCTCCTCTTTACGTTATAAGGAACTGATCTAATTAAATTAACTATTCCATGCGCTTTGCCCATATGACTAACAGCATGATCTGCATCGATGCTGGTTACGTTATGCGCCTCCAATAATAGATAATAAATAGAAGAAGTACTATATTCTGCATACTTTTCTATCGCGTTTAGATCAGGAAACGAACAACTGCTAAATCTCTCTAATCGCGCGTCAATCAAACGCTTGAAGTAATGTTTGGAAAGAGAATGCTTCTGCAGAATCTGTAAATCGCTTTGTTATAAAGAATCATCTTTCAGCGGTGGTGAGAATCATAACGCAGAAATGAAAAAAAGAGGAAGAAAGCATGAAATTGTACCCTATGCAACTCCAGTAGAACAGGACTTCTCGGAGGATTCCCTTTGTATATGTTATTTATCGCGTCCATCCAAAATCTTAGTCTCATTTCTCCTATTTTATAATCGTGTACTTGATCCTGTATTTGAGCCACTTCCACGTTAAAAGCGCGAATCGCAAACGCAGCTGCTCTAGGTTCGTGCGGTAGCAACAATGTACATAAAAAATTTTCATAGTCATGTTTTCTGGGAAATGTTAACAACGAAATGATGATAAGACAATGAAACTTATTCTTTTCGGTTGAAAAAACTGTAATACGAATGCAATCGTCTTAATTCACGTAATCAAAGATTTTATTATTGCTTTGTATAGTTCATAAGGATATCGAAAAACAGAACAGCAAACAAAGTACTGTTTAATCGTAATTGTTGTATTTAACAAAAGACTTCAGTTATTAAGAGACTTCATTCATCGTTACGATAAATAATAGTGATATACCTAACTAATTCCAAACAATATTCTGCCGGCGTTTGTTTTGCAGTTACATTTGAGTATTTTGAAGTTTGTAAGATTTGTAGTAACACATTTCGTTCGAGACACAATAAACTTCGATTCATAACGAATTTTTAAATAATGTCACCCACGTTCTTGATTGTTTTGAATAGATGAAGTTACGATAATATAACACTTTCCACACGGAAAGAAATAGATTAAAACATGAAAAAAATAATAGTTGTTAGAATCGTTTTAGTATAACACTGATTTTAATATTATTTATTGTAGAGTTTAAGAAGAACTTATACAAACAAATTATTATACCAAATTATGTGTCGAATTAAATTTGGGCTTATAACCTGAAATCAGATCACAAAGTATAGTGTAGAAATTTACGACATAAAAATAACGTTAATATCTTTGCATAATAAAAATAGATTACTTTGTGTTACAAAAAATCAATGTTTCTTATTTACGAATTATTACTTAATCTAATTTTAGGAATCGAAGACGATAGAGGTTGAATTGTAAAAAATTTTTTTGAGTTCCTCGTAATAAACATAATTAATGAATTAATTTAATAAGTATAACATTTAAAACAATCTTTTAATTTTTTTACACTATTTGTACATTTTTATTGAATAGAAAAAATCGATAAATTTTATTTAATATAAGAAAAAAAGAGAAAATCGTTTCAACGATGGAAATAAGTTCGTAAATTTTTATTGAACAAAGTCAATTTCATATAAAAAAATGTTTCAGCTGATTATAAAAGTTGTGTATCAAAGTGTAACAATAAATTTTAATTATAAATATCCCACAGCGCAATATATCCATCTTTGGCACCTGTAGCCATCATGTATTTATTGTCATACATTTTTATTCTTTGCGAAGAGTAAGAAATATCTTGCACCATGTCCCTGTGTTGATCCAAAGCAGCCAACTGTTTCAGACTTTTCCAAGAGAATATTCTCACTCTGCTGTCCCATCCTCCCACAGCTATAATTTTTGCATCCGGTCTTATAGAGATTATAGAAGTGCCTGCATTTTTCAACATAATTTTATGTTTGCTATGCAGAGAGGAATCTGACAAACTGAATATCTACAAGTAGAAAATATATAACATATATAATATTAAATATATAAATATATACACATATAATATATAACTTCAATTTTTTTAATAATCAATGGCTGCAAATGTACCTGTAGTTGATCAGAAGGACCACCAATAATTCCTTTCATCAAAGTAGTATCAAAATCTAAAGCCATTGGGCATGTTTCAATGGATAAAGAACTCAATGCACTCATTTGTCTGACGTCCCATAAAATCAACTTGCCTCCTTCGTAGCCAGCTAAGATTAATCTTTCATTCTTCAGTGGTTTAACGACCATAACGTCTCCTAATTTCTCAAAATTGGAGGGATTCAATTTTAATTCTACATTAAAGGTGTTTGTAGATAACAGTCCAACGTTAGATTCTTTAAGTGGTACAACTATTTCATTTTCAGAAAATGCTTGGAACCTATTGTAGATCGTTCATTATGCTTAAAAATTTTTATACATTGTTCAGCATATTATATTTATGTTATGTTTACAGAAATTTTTTTGTATACTGTGGTCGAGCCAGAAGATGTCTTTGAGATTCTATTGTTCATATCTCTTTAGATCTACTTTTAGATTTGTGTTTTGAGAGTTGGAAACTATAAACAAAGTTTTTATATTGCGTACAGCAATTTTTTAAGGACACATTTTGACTCCACAGTATATATCTTTATATATATATACATATATATATATATGAAATATACCTGCAATAATGGCAAAAATCTATGTTAATGGATTTAAATGCGTTCCATTGAGACTCTGTTTTCTTATAGAACTTTATTAAGCCACATTTGTGTTGTATAAGCAAATCATCGTCGCTTAAGTTCTGCAAATTTAGGCAAGCATCTTGTTCCGATTCTATGCGTCCTAATTCTCTGTGCGTCTTTAAAATACAAAGTAATTACATTATGTTCATAAATTTGTATTACAAAAATGCTTTATGAATTAAGATATAATATTTGAACGATAGTACACATTGTTTTAGCTATACTTTGCAGATATATCGCATAAAAATATAAAAGATAAAAGACACAAGGACTAAGTTTATATTAACGTTAGTTCAAAAAGAGTATTGTGTTGTATATACTTTTAAATCCCAAATGTGAACATTGCCAGCAGCAGTGCCTGCATAAAGATGTTCTACGGTTGAGCTAACATTAAAAACAACACAATGAACGCAGCCCATATTGCCACGAAAGAGATACTTTGGATCAGGAGGGAGTATTGCCATTGTGACAAATTTTTTTCGTATTTCGTTACAATATCTAATAAGAAAATCAAGTTCCTTTTTAGGAATTATTTTTTAAGAAATACTATTTAAAGAAATAATTATCGTAAATGCATTTGAAGCAAATTATACTATATGGACGTGGTAGCACCAATTCGAAGAACTGCTAAAGAAGTTTGACTTATTGCAACTTATTGTTAGTCAACTTTTTATTAATAATTGTCAGACGTTCAATTGATTCAAACATTGACACTCCGGCGATTGAGTGACAAAATTCGATTACTTATTTAGTATTTTGATTTAAAATCCATCATTGCGATAAGTTGATAGCCTTATCTGCTGTTACAATATTAATAAATTAACGAATTTTCACTGTAAATCTCCAATAGTTACACAAGATACACAAACGTTTATTGATGTTTATATTTTCTACTTATTGCATATATTGACAAATTGACAACACATGACAGAGCCTCAGAAATTCCATAAGGTTTCCGGTCTATTTTGTATCTTGTCTGTGATAAAACTATAGGTCTGTTTTCTATTCCTGCAATTTCTGAACTAGTTCAACTAGTGCAGAACCAACCACTTGATATCTCCTTCCGTTTTGTGAAATAAAAGAAGAAAAAAGCGATAGATGAGTTCTGAACTAGTGCAGCCAGTGCAGGAATAGAAAACAGACCTCATTGCATACCTCAGGCCGTGTCTATAGGTATATATGGTCTAAGGTCTAAGGGTGCAGTCACATGGAGCGCGGAAACGCGGAAATCTAGTTACTTTGCCGAACCGCATTTCCGCGTTTCCGGTTTCCGCGTCTCCGCGCTCCATGTGACTGCACCCTTATAGGTATTCAGCACGCGATTACCGCCACATCTAGTGAGGTTGATGAACTGCGGCAAAAAATGGACCATGATATGATATATATACTTTATGGCATTCACCTATGGTCACGTGGTTAAAGGATAGTGCCGTAGTAAGTTTACCTAGGCCCGTGTACGCATAATAAAATTTATATATACCAATTTTTACTGATAGGGAGGCAATTGACTTCGCAAAGTGTTCCCTATGATAATTGCAAACAATTAATGCTTCATAAATATTTACAACTTAATAATTGTGTTTAATATAAATATAGGAATACACCCCGGTCCATGTAATTTATGTCGGCCCTGCTTACGTCGGGCGCGATAAGGACCCGGCCATGTTTGTAAACAAAGAGCTCGGATTTTGTCAATATCCTTGTTCCAAGATTCCGAAGCGAAGAAACAATGTTTTCTCACGATTCTTTTTATAAATATCATTTGTATACCTACAAAGTGCGCTAAAGAGCCCTTTTTTGCAATTTGGCTTTCAGGATTTTATAAAAAATAAAGGCAAAAGTTTTTATAGAAGACATTTTTTTTTTTTTGATACTTTTTCCAAAAAAGGACCCTTTAGCGCACTCGGCATATTTTTTCTGAACAAGAATATCATAATTATTATGCGTTTTATCCATTATTCTGTCCGGAATCTTGGAACAACTGTCCCATACACGGGGTTAGTTTAGTTCACTTTTCTGTCGCGAGAGGCGGTTATCGCGTGCTGAAACCCTTATACTTATACCCTCTGTACCCGCGCGATCGATGATTTTTATATATGCGTAGACTTTCCTCTCTATACAAGCATTACAGACTCTCGTAGTTGAAGGTCTATACAATTTGTTTTCGTGACGTCGTATTCAATTAAACTTCATTGTCAATCGTAAATGTAATGTTTTCTCTCGGAGAGATGGCGCTTGGAAAGAAGACTCCGAAAAAGTGTCTCTATCCGAAAACTCTTTCCCATCTCCCAATAATGTAAAGTGATGTGAAGAAGAGATGGAACAAGATGGAACTCAGTTTAATAATTATTTTGACTGCGTGCTTTTTCAGACTTGTCCTTCTCTCAAATGGTAAGCCGCATTCATTGTTTTATTTTCAACTCAGTTTTAGGGTTATGTTAAGATTTTCTAATTGTTATGAAAATGCAAACAATATTATTGTAATTTATCTTTGCATTATAATGATATACCAAAATTTTATTCTTATCAAAAATGGTACTCATATTTTCTCACTTTCAATTACTTTTCGTTACTTCTTTGGTATATCCTTTTATTTTCATTTTTTTACTATCAAATTGTCCTTTATAATGTAATTCTCATACATTGTAAACAATGTTTAATGATATAATAATTGTGATATTTCTTAACATACAACAAGTGTAATGAATTTGAAAATTTAGAAACTACTCCACAATTTTGACACTTTATTATATTACATTAATTTTTACTCTTCACTCTTTAAAATATATTCTTTAACTCATTTCCTGTGGATAATTTCAAAATATTTGTTTTACAACAAAGCATTTAATTTTCTATGCATAGCAAATAAGTTAATCGAAGTTTTATCCATTTGTATAATATAAATAATTATTCCAGGATCGCCAACACTTCTCTTTGTCACGCAGAAAGATATTAGGATGGCTAATGCATCTCGCACAAATAAAGTAGCCACAATTATAAAAGATCTCTCGGAAGGTGCAGCGATAGATTTTTACTTTAAGCACGGATTGGTATGTTGGTCGGACAGTGGTTTAGAAATAATTCAGTGCATCCAAACAAACGGCACGCATAGCGGTGAAAGGACAGTCGTAGTGAATTCTAGCTTAATTTCGCCCGACGGTTTAGCATGTGATTGGTACACAGGAAAGCTGTATTGGACGGACGGTGAAAAGAATAGGATAGAAGTAACTAGTATCGATGGACGTTATAGAAAGGTTCTTTTCTGGACAGATATTTATCAGCCGAGAGCGATTGCTCTCGTGCCGATGAAGAGCATACTTTTCTGGACTGATTGGGGTGATGTGCCCAAAATAGAGAAGGCTGCGATGAACGGAGATCCGTCGACAAGAGAAGTGATCGTATCCGACGATATATTTTGGCCGAACGGCTTAACAATAGATTACGAGAACGAGTTGGTCTATTGGGTAGACGGAAGGCTCAAATTTATAGCAGTGATGGATTACTATGGCCAAAATAGACGGAAAGTGGTAGAACAAGGATTAGATTATCCTTTCGCCGTGACGTTCTTCGATCACAAATTGTATTGGACCGATTGGAAAACGTGGTGCGTGCACTCCTACGACGTGCGTCAAACTCAGGCGCATCCCAGGGAATTGTTACACGGGGAATATATTCCCGGTGACATAGAAGTTTGGGATGTTCGGAGGCAACCGCAAGGGAGTCATCCTTGCGACAAAAATAATGGCAACTGTTCGCATTTGTGTCTCCTAAGCATGATGGAACCTGGATATACTTGCGCGTGTCCAACTGGTGTTAAACTGGTGGACAATTTGACGTGTGCTGAAGGACCAGAAGAATTGTTGCTAATAGTCCAAAGGAATGAGATTTGTCGGATATCTTTAGATTCTCCCGATTATACTAATTTCGTCTTGCCGCTAACAGGTATAATTAGTTTTACTACTACATATCTTTTTACAATAGAACCATGATTATGCAAATACCAATTTTGGTTGACCAGAGTTCTAATTATTAAATGCATTAAGTACACAAATAGGACTTTGAGTAAAACTTCGACCAGGTTTCAATAATTTTCAACTAATTATTGGCATTTTATATTAGAAATATTAGGTCTGATAATCAAGTTTCTACTGTAATGTGATAATTAGACACTGGATGTTTATGCAAAATAAAATTTTTCCAAGCACAAATAAAGAATGGGAACTTGAAAATGTTCTGTATATTCTACCTTAAATTCTACTACTATACTTTTCTATTTACTATACTAAACTATTTCCATTTACTGTTTTAACCCAGACATACATACATACAAATATTCTCAGAGCATTGATAAAAGCAAATATATGTTTCATACAGCTTACAAAAAAAACACAATGTATGCTTTTTGTCCCATAATATAACATTCCCATGTTTTCTTTTTATAAAATTAGGTATCAAGCACGCGATAGCAATTGACTTTGACCCCGTGCAAGAGATGCTTTATTGGACAGACGAAGAAGCCTGTGCGATTCGTAGAGCTTCTCTCGACGGCTCAAATCAGGAGAACATAATAACAGCTGAAGTGGAGAACCCTGACGGAATAGCAGTCGATTGGCTAGCTCGAAATCTCTACTGGACCGACACCGGAACTGATAGAATCGAAGTAGCACGATTGAACGGCACGAGCAGAAAAGTGTTAATAAACGAGGACCTAATTGAGCCGCGAGCAATCGCTTTGGCTCCGGAGCTCGGTTGGATGTTTTGGACCGATTGGAACGAAAAACGTCCTAAGATAGAACGAAGTAATCTCGATGGAACGGAACGTATGCTTTTGGTGACTAAAGACATTGTTTGGCCGAACGGAATTGCTTTGGATCTCGCGAGAAGAAAGATTTATTGGTGCGACGCGAAAACGGATAAGATCGAAGTGTGCAACATGGACGGTACTGATAGGCGAGAAGTGATTACGGAAAATCTTCCGCATCTCTTTGGATTGAGTTTGTTGGGAGATTACCTCTACTGGACCGATTGGCAACGACGAAGCGTAGATAGAGCGCACAAACTCACCGGCGGCGAGAGAGAAGTTATCGTTGATCAAGTCCCAAACGTTATGGGTTTGAAAGCCGTGCATTTGGGGAAAGTCAACGGCACGAATCCTTGCGCGAGGAACAACGGAGGATGCAGCCACCTCTGTTTAAATCGCCCGGAAAATAAGTACGTTTGCGCTTGCCAAATTGGGTACGAATTAACGAAGGATAAAAAGACCTGTGTCGTACCGGACGCGTTCATGTTATTCGCAAAGAAAGAAAATATTGGTAGGATCAGTATTGAAAATGCGAATAACGATAACATCATTCCGTTGACTGGTGTTAAAGATGCGAGGTAAATTTGATCATTTTAAATAAGAAGTTTCTTCTATTATTATTATTTATTTATTCATAATCCTTAAGGATGGCTTTCGGTTTACAGTTTACAAATAGTGAAATTGTTGTTAACCCAAGTTGGACACCTCAAATTTAACTTATTTTCTATACATAATATTTTGTTAAACTTAATTCTTATATCTACCTTTAAACGCCTTTAAACAATATCTATTAGCCTTATAACTTAATCCTTATTCTTTAATTGTTTTTCTTTAAAACATTAGACACTACTTATTAAAACTTGAATTATACATATATGTATATTATATATTATGAGACATTAAGTAGTAATATATTTGAGGAATTAGTTGTATAACTTTAAACTTTTAAACATTGAACATTGAATTTTTACATTAAAACCTTACGTTTAACTGTTGAAACATTGATGTATTAAAACTCCGAAGCATTAAACTTTAAACGTTAAAACTTTAAAACATTGAAACTTTGAAATTTTTAAATATTAAAATTTTAAAACATTGAAACATTAAAACATTAAGACCTTAAAGCATTAGAACATTACAGAAGTTTCAGTTGTAATATGTACAAATATATAAATATATAGATAGAATGATTGTTTTAATAATAACTGATTCATTGAAATATTTTATTTGTTTCAGCGCCTTGGATTTCAATATAGCAGACAGTCGTATTTACTGGACGGATGTTAAATTGAAAACAATTACAAGAGCCTTCATAAATGGCTCCGATATGGAAAGAGTTGTCGATCTCGGTTTAGAAGCCCCCGAAGGATTAGCGATAGATTGGATCGCTCATAATTTATATTGGAGCGATACAAGCACTAGAAGAATAGAAATGGTTCGATTGAAAGGCTGCAGTAGAAAAGTTCTTGTATGGAGTAATATTATTGAACCTCGATGTCTGGCTTTGGATCCCGGTAGAGGGTAATTATTCATTTGTGAACTAATGTATAAAATAGCGTGATAGAAATAGAAGGAAAATTTTGAAAATGTGAATTCTTTTCTAGTCACATGTATTGGACGGAGTGGGGAGGTTCTGGCAGTATAGAAAGATCATTTTTGGATGGTACAAACCGCGAGATAATACTTTCGAATGTTAGAAGAGCGAACGGATTGACGATCGATCATTCAGCACGAAAGTTGTACTGGGCAGATTTATATACTCCGGCTATCGATAGCTTTGATTTACGCACGAGAAAACAAACTGCGATTATAACAGAAAATATCGTATATCCATTTAGTATTACTCAATATCAGGATTATATTTACTGGACCGATTGGAACACAGGTGAAAGATACATCAGAACTTCGATTGATCCTTTGTCAGAAAATTAGTTTCGGAAAATTATGAACATATGTACATACGTCATTGTCCAAGGGTTAATAAATAAGTGTAATTAAAATATTCCTTCAATCAACAGGCGATATAGAAAAGGCCAATAAAACTACTGGAGCAAACCGAGTGAAAATACATAACAAATTAGAATCGGTAACGGATTTATTAGTCTTCCACGCTTCTAGACAAGCAGGACGAAATCCCTGCGCGTTAAATAATGGAAACTGTAGTCACCTTTGCATTGCTTTACCTGGAGAAAATGAAACTCTGTCTACTTCCTTAAAATGTGGATGTCCTACTCATTACAACTTGGCAGGAGACAATAGATCGTGTATTGGTTGGTATATTTACATCGATTCTACTTAATACTTTTCATAATTTAAGTATCAATAAAATTTAAATATAATACTTTTTTTTACAGCACCAAAGAACTTCATGATGTACAGTTTGCGCAACGCAATATTTCGCTTTCTTCCTGACACTAGCGATTGTCCAGACATCGTTCTACGAATTCAAGGCTTGAAAAACGTGCGATCCATAGAATTCGACCCTATAACTCAAAATATTTATTGGATAGACGGTCGAACTTTATCGATACGAAAAACCCAAGAAAATAAAACGCACTCGATTATAATGGTCTCCGGAAGTTCCGGACATCCTGTGGATCTTGCGTTAGATCCTTTGGGAAGGTTGTTGTTTTGGTCTTGCGCGATAAACGATGCGATCAATGTTACGAAATTGGACAACGGTTCTGCTTTGGGCATAGTAGTCAAAGGCGACGGAGAAAAGCCGAGAAACATCGCGATACACTCGGAGAAGAGATTGCTCTTCTGGACAGACGTTGGAAGGAAGATGAGAGTCATGCGCAGTAAAATGGACGGCAAAGAAAGAGCCGTGATCGCGACTGATCTCGAACAGCCGTCGAGTATCGCGGTTGATACATTCGCAAATATCGTGTACTGGGCGCACGGAAATCGAATCGAGTGCGCAGACTTCGACGGAAACAACAGAAGAGTCCTAGTTTCTCCCGTTTATCCTGTTTCTCCTGTCTCTCCAGTCGTGCAAGGATCAACCGTTTATTTGTCCGTGTTCTATGACTTTATTTATTGGTTCGACAGAGAAACGTCGAACTTGGAGCGCGTCGATAAATCCGGGAACGGAAGGAAAGTGATCATGAACAAAGTCCTTTCGGATTTGATTACCGTAAATACTCCTCAAGACGACGTCATGAATACTCACATTTGTAGCCCTTTTCGCGATTACGGAGGCTGCTCCCATTTCTGTATCGGAACTACTTCGTCCAAGTAAGTTCGGATTCAAATTACTGTACACTGCGATTATACGAAATCCGAGGTAAATAATTCGAAACCGCTTTCAGGTGTTCTTGCCCGAAGTCTTTGGTTTTGTCCGAAGATGAGAAAACTTGCAGAGCCGCGCCCGCTTGCGGAGCGGATCATTTTACTTGCGCTGCTCCCAGTTCCGCAGTGGCGAAAGATTGCATACCTGCGACGTGGAAATGCGACGGCCAAACCGATTGTCCTGACGGCAGCGACGAGTTAGCGTGTCCAGCTTGTAGCCGCGAACAATTCAAGTGTCAAAGCGGCCATTGCATTGGTAAGAATATTTACTGATGATACTAAAAAGCTTTTCAAACTATATTTTTCACTTATTTTCATGTAGAATCACAATTTATTCTTTTATACGAATTTAGAACATACCATATTAAATCATTAATCGTTAATTAAAACAGAGGAACCTATTATTATTTAAACATTCTGAAATCTGTTAGACATGTCGTGGGTATGCGACGGAACCGCCCACTGCCACGACGGCTTAGACGAAGCCCACTGTTGTCGCCCGGACCAGTTTCGGTGCATTGGCAACGACGTCTGCATTTCCGGCTCGGCTCTCTGCGATGGTTGGGAGGATTGCGCCGACGGCAGCGACGAACTCGCGTCGTCTTGCATACCGCCCAACAACCATCGCCAAGAAAACAGTGCACTGGAGTCGGGAAAAATCACCTACGTGATCGTTGTGCCCATCGGATTAGCTGCGACGATTGTCGCAGTCGCGTTTGGGTTTTACTACTGCAGAAGGAAAATCATAAACAACGAGGAGTTGCCTGACATTTTACACGATTCCGCCGGAGATCCTTTATCGCCGAAACCAGCGAGATTAGTGAAACCGATGTTCGCGCAGAAAAATTGTCGGAAGGATTTGAAGATGGGCATGGAGACCGTGAGAATGTCCATGCTAAATGGTAGCAGCATTGGATCGAGTTACGATCGAAGTCACATCACTGGTAAGTTCTTTTTTTTAGTTGATAAAGCATTTCGTGATTTGACATAAATACGATTTATATTAAGGATGAACTTTAGTCAAAATTTTTGCCAAAAGTTAATCAATTTCTAAGGCTTCATCTTGTGATGAAAATAAATCAGAAATATTGATCTTTTGTCATAAACTAGTTGGAATCATGTTGGATTATACTTGAAATGCAATTTATTTTGTAATATATTTCTCAATATTGCGTTTTCTCATAAAAATTGAAAGTTAAATAATTTAAAAATTACCGAATCATTTTTTCAAAGATTCATTCTTCCAATTCTCAAAAATTGTCGCTTATTTTTAATGTTACTATAGTTCATCCTTAAAGAATGTTTAAGAAGTTAAACTACATTAATACGTATTGAATTTCAAGGGGCATCAAGTTCGACGAGAGGAAGCTCTGCGGGGGGTTATCCTCAAGAAACGTTGAATCCTCCTCCGAGTCCAGCAACGACTGCGAATTCTACCAGGTGCTCAAGCAGCAATGCGTCTAGATATAAACCTTACAGGCATTATAGAAGTATTAATCAACCTCCGCCACCGACTCCTTGCAGCACGGACGTCTGCGACGAGTCGGATAGCAATTATCCAGCGAGATATAGATACGAAAGCGAACCCTTTCCGCCGCCGCCAACTCCGAGATCCGTTTATCAGAGCGACGCAGGGATCAGTTGCCCTCCGTCGCCCAGTTCGAGATCTTCTACGTATTTCAGTCCTCTTCCGCCGCCCCCTTCCCCCGTTCCATAAATTTATTGCAATGTTTTGCTATTATATTTTTTTAGACAATCGTATTTTGTTAGACATTTTTAATAATTCTAGAGAAACGTGATCATTTTATCGTGGTACTCGTATTTGAAGATAACGAAAATTGTTGCTGTGTAGTGTTCGAATTCTCAAACGCCAAACTCTAGGATATTCTTATTTATTCGTACTCGGAAGTAAAATGAAACGAAAGAGCGAGTCTCTCAACTTCGCAAGATTGTTTTAAATTATATTCGAATAAAAGAAAGCGAAACTAACGCGGCAAAAGCAATGAAAATCTCCGAAGGTGCGTGTTTTTTTTTTATCGTAGTTAATTGTCGTAGTAAATTTGTTCTTTAATATCAGTTTTCTCTGCGATTATTCTTGTAAAGAGATCCATACCATTGTGCCTATTAACTTTATAACGTAATAATACGTGGTTTAATCGTAAAGTATTGTAAATATTGTAACAATGTATAAAAATTGTATATGATTTTTAGTGATTGTGATGCAGACTGTTTAAAGGATACTTTTTCTGTATCTGTAACACTTTTTTTTAGATATTCGACTACTTATACACTTACTCTATATACGTGTAATATTCTATACGCAAAATTGATTTCATAACTACAACCGAAACATATCAAAGTCTATAATACAAAGTAAAAATAAGCATAATAATTGTTAAGAGAAATCTTTTTTAAGTAGGTAGACGAATCGGAGATTATTTCTGATAAGGACGAAATCAAAATAATAGTAACGAAAAACATAGCGATTAAAGTAAGTGTACGAAGAGTATTATGTGTTTGTAGACAGTCTCGAATTTTTTACGGTTTTACAACGGAAACGAATGTTTTTGCATTTGTTTGCATTTTTGTGTAAAATGTCACTGATGCGGTGAACATTGAAACGAGTTGCAATTTTAACTTATTATGTAAACGAAACAATACTGTTCCTGTAATTTTGTAATCGGATCGTGCCATAAAATATTCAAGGTAATTGAGCGACTGAAACACAAAATTCAAAATTATTGTGTATACGATACGTAAATTTATCGTATTCGTGGAAATAACTTTTACCTCGCACTGCCATTATACGAGCCTTGAAGATGTACATCTTCTATTAAATTATTCTCGTTTAGCATTAAAGACTGAAATAATTCTTCTATATTTTTTTTACATTTGCAACGAAACGTGCATTGTCCTATGTATGTAGTATAATTGTATAAAGAAATAAAACTTTTGTTACATATTTTATATAACACTTGTTATTTCGCATATCAAATATTCATTCATTCCGTTTTGAGTAAAAAAAAACACGAATGTAATTTAACATGTCTATTTATTAAAATTTGTTTTCTATTTACACACGCAATATCTGTGTACAATTTGAAGAAAGTAAAAATAGCAATAAAAACATCGAATAAAATACTATGTATTCTAATGCACTATACAAACGCTCTATTTACATTGGTTCTTTTTTTTATTTCTACCTATTTTACAGATTTTACAGGCTGACGCGCGCCACGGACGATTCTCAATATCCTTTTTTCCACTTTGTTTTTCTTTTCCGTTTTTTGTACAAATATACATACAATTTAATTTTTCGCTAACAGAATAAATAATTGTTCTTTCAGCAGGTACAGTTTGTTATTGACGGCAGGAGTAATTGATACACGTTTTAAAGATACTTGCGTTTTCAAATTGAATCTTTCGTCGACGTTAAATTTTTAAACTTTCGCGAATTCGGATCGAAATAATCGCTAACGTTAAAATAGAAAAAACAGTCGATCGATAAAACGAAGAAATAGAAATCGAAGAAAATGAACTGCATACAACAGGCACGATTAAATATTTTCTATAATATGTGGAATGTTATTATAATATTAGTACACATCTTCGATACGTGTAATATTCATTAAAATAAAAGATAATGATTAATATCATTAATTTCAAATTACAAAGTAAAAGTAACTTAAAATATTGAATAACTTAACATACTTTCTTCTGTGACTTTTTCAAATATCATCTTAAATTCGATTTACCATTACAGAAATGGAACGTAGCTCGACGATTTATAAATGGAAGTACAATCTCATTAGATATAAAAACGAAATAAGAATCTACGTATGATAACGTTAATTCTAACAATCATTTTAATCTTCGATTTGAGTAAAATGCGAAATTAAGGAATATAATGCATACTTCTTAAAATACATCGCGACTTATTGCAATTACTTCGTCTTAATATAAATTAGTTTATATAAAATAGAGAGCATATTTTCTGTATTATAGGAAATTAAATAGTATTTAACAAAAAGCACCTCTGTACGATTGTTTCCATGTGTCTCTCATCAGATCAATTATTAAAATAACTTTCGATACATACGATGGTATCTAAGAGATACAAATTATTTATTTAATATAAAGTGCAAGTAAAATATGTTAAGTAACATTTCGATTACTAAAATGGGGGAAAAATAGTTTCATTAATTTTCATAAGAGTATTAATGCAAGGAAAATCATTGAAACTATTATAGAAATAATCGACGTATAAACAGTTTAGAGAAATAAGATAAAGAAATTCTATTAACAATTACTTGAAATGGCCACATTATATGTTATAGAGAAAATGGTAAGTAAATGTTAATTCAGAATTTTTCAATTAACAGTTACAATAGTGTCTCTTCCCTGCCGTCAATAAAAATCGATGGTGTATTTGTTCCAGTAAAATTGATTCCACCAATACCAACAGATCCAATGATTAATTTTTTTTTTTTAAATTGTTCCCTAAGAGTACTTAAAATTTTGGCGCGCGTATTTCCTTCGATTTAAATCCTTGTTTAAAAATTCTTTGTTCGTGAACGTAAAATAAGGCACAAGTACAAACAAGAATTAAAATCCGAATTGTCTAATATTTTCTTTTGTCAATTTTTCTTTTTTCTGCGATCAACAAGTTTGATTGGTTACACGCGTAACAACAATCGTATTAATAATCAGAGCCGCCCTTAAGGATTGCGGGGCCCGAGGCAAACCCAGCCCTAACAAAGCGACGATGTATACATGAAATGTGAAAATAACTAACAATAAGTGTGGGGCCCGGTGTTAAGGGCGGTACTGTTAATAATATATATATGTATTCTTATCTCCTTTTACACGAAATTTGGAAGAACTCGAAATGCTTGTATAAAAATATTTTATTGCCCCTATCTAAATCTTTTATCGACGAATCAAACTCTATTCCATTCACAGAAAACAAGCTTTCGATTCGAGTTGAAAGCTTCAGATTGAACTGCTTAAATGCGCGTTAACCGTACAAACGCACAATAAACGTATCCTCGACGCGTTTGAATCTGGCATAGTCTAACTGTCCGCTCGATAAAACAATGTCATCGTTCTCCCGTATTATTAATGCCTCGTCAAACCATTCTCACTTTAGCTACGTAGAAATTCTTCACTGTCAAAATATATATTTCACTAAACCAGTCCGCGGAATGGTCAACGGCAACCGCATCCAAGAACAGCCATGTCCTGGTAATTTTTCAAGACCACTTTATTCTCTTCGTCAAGGTAAAGCATGGATATCGAGCTGAGCGCGGTGGGCACGCAACAGGCTTTCGGTACCATGCTCGGCTTCGTCGAGTAAACCAGATTTTGGACGATCGCGTGATTCGTGGAATTCAAATGATCTGCCAAGGGGAAAGGGCAATCGCCGTGACAATAAAATGCGTCGTAACCGGGAGGAGCAACGATCCAGTCGTTCCAACCGACGTCCACAAAGTCCACGTAAAGCGGATGTCGCCTGCAATTCTCGCGGCCGTCTTTTCTGCGGTTCTTCCGAAGCGCCGCTCTTCTGGCGCGACGGTCCATTATTTGACTCGCGGAAGACATTTTATACCTAAAACATTAGGCAATATTTTTCTGTAATTTCATTACTTTGACATAGAATTTAAAAAAAAAAAATATATATATGAAACTCAAGTTTAATTTACAGTTAATCCTCCGTAATCTTTTTCAAGATGAGATAAATGAAACTATATTCTTATATTTACTAAAATCCCATGACACTTTTTTCTTAATATCTATTTATTGTAGAGATTTCTTTTTGCAATCAAATACCGATTTTTTCTTCCTTTAGTTTACAATTTGATTTTTATTAAAAAATCTTTTAACATTCAACTTTAAACGCTATTGGATCATGTAGTAGAGACCCTAGAAAGTATTCTAGTATTTTTTTAGATTTTTTAGATGCTTGTAAGATAAAAAAAAGAAGAAAAAAAAAAAAAAAAAATACACAGAGGATTAAGAATAATCCATATGCTTTTCTTTCGAATGCAGGTAGTAAAAAATCTAATGTATTGAAACAGTTTATGAAAGGTGAAATTTCATACCTGCCATCGTCGGTATAAGTGAATAAAATAGGTCGACTAACGACCCACGTATCGTTCCTCTCATTTATACTCCTTTTCAGACGTACATGCTCCTGTTTTGTTCCACGCACTTGTACTAAGAGGCCGTGATTGTTTTTAGGATCTTTGACCCACCTCTCCACAGCAGGGTGTACATCGAGACTAATAGTGCTATTCTTTTTAGTATTTACTGGTTTACTATCGATCAAACGTAGCTGCGGAGCTTTGTGTCCTTTCATCCCAGGACGCAAAATGTCGTAGACAAGTATTCTGCCCAGTTTTGAGGTAGAGTCCTCCTCCGTCAAGACGGGTATTCGAGAAAGAACCAATTCAGCGGCTTGCAGCTTCTCTCCTGTGGGTATGCTGCTTAAATCGAACGAGAGACGAAAGCGATTCGGAGACTGAAACTTATGGTCCAGGTCGCTCTCTGCGCAGGAACAATTACATCGTCAGTAATCTTGAATTTGGAAAAGCAACGAGAGCACTGCTATTGTGTACCTACCAACGTGAGAAAAGGAGCGAACCGTGTTAGCAGACCTGGTATGAATTCCAGGCCTAGCGATATCAGCCATACCAATGGTATTTTGTTTGATGAAAAGCTTCTTCATCGATTCCGGAACGTAAGCCGGTCCCTGGGGCTTCGGCCTCTTTACGAATCCAAGGAGCGAGAGAAGGCTTGCCTCCATTCCAGCAATAACTTGTTCACGCTCGCTGAAGGACAGGTGATCGATACTGTCGGAATGCAGGTTCATGTGACAATTCGCTTTGGTGGTTGCCAGCAGCAAACCTGCTGCGACTAAAACCAATCTCGGTGGTAGCAACATGCGCATTGTGATGTCCTTGCTCATGGATGTTACCTCCCTGATTAAAAAAGATAAGTACATTATGTTATTTCGAACGTATATTGTTTAAAATAAAACTGTCATTCTCATAAAAAAATTTTCAACGAGAATTAATATAGAATTTGTTAAGAAATTTTTAGTTTTTATTTGAAAGAATGTGGAATGTTAACTTTTTTAATCGAGACTATGTATAAAATTATTTATTATTTAGAGCAGTTATTTTACTATATTAAATTCCGTTTAGTTTATAAATGCTAGAAGTTTAAAGAAAACAATTTGACTCGAGATTTTGAGCGATGTATTTGAGAACCACTGATACAGACTCGCAGTCTATTAAAGATGGAGATGGAAGCAGAACGGATTCGAGCCTAGTGCCAAGCTGTCTGCTGCTGAATGATCAGGGGATTAATTTAGCCGCGGATTTTCCACGCATGCGTGCTTTAGAACCCTACATTCACCGATGGGATCAACTCTCCCGAAAAAAACCGAATTATCGTATAAATCGAGGCCCATATTTGAATGCGATTTACTGCACTATTATAAAAAAATTATCACAGAAATATTTAATTTTTCTATCGTAATCTGCAACAGGTTGTGTTTAAAAAATATTAAAACCTTTTTAGCAATCACTTAACAACATGTATTGAATGTATTTATTTAAAAATTTGTTACTGAATGATAATGGAAATAAAAAATTAATCTGGATAATAAAAATTAAGAAATTATACGTGAAATATATTGTACCGCGTTATCGTATGTGCATCAAGAATTTGGTAGATTATGGGCAACGGAAAGCGCGTGAGATTAATTCCACCTGTTGAAAACCTGCATACAAAGAGACTATTAGCACGTTCGCAGTAATATTTAAGTATTGATATTCTATGGAATTTGTTTAAAACTGTGCCGGTGGAGTGCATATTAAACTGCATATCACGTATTTCCCCCGCCATTTCATGCAAGTTGAACGTACACTATGAAAAATGTTAAATAATTCACTGGCGAACCTGCTTTCACGGCAACGACTCGGTTGTACGCGGCCCTGCCTCGGAATAAAAACGTTTGTCTTCTCTTTCGAACTTTAAAACCGCGTTGCCATTATTATTTTATGAAATTCTATTTACGCGCGAGAGGTTCGAGATCCTTATCAACTTAGAAAAAATAATTAATTCGATATGCAATGATCATAAGCGAACGTGGAATTTGGAAATCTCTCACTCCGAAACCAATGATAGATTATAAATACATAATAAAAAAAAACTTCATAAATACGCAATAATTTGCGAACGCGATTTAAAAATGACCTAATTGAGTTTTTGCGTAAAAAAGACTCGCACGAAGAATTGAGAAACGCTCGTTGAAGAGACACGAACGATGTCTACGATTCAGACGAATCGCGAATTCACCACGAATGCCTCGTTAAACACTTAAAATAAACACATGTTATTTCCTTATACTTCCACGCCGCGCAGTTTGTTCGCGATTGATTTCTGCTCGAAAAAACGTAGCCTAACGATGTACTAATTGTGCAACGTCCATAGGAATCCGTCTAATTTTGTCACGCCGGTTCTGGACAGGTTCAAAGTGGCACCAGAGAGGCAGATATGTATACCTATACCTAATTCTTTGAACGTGCTGCAGGAATGCACGACCACCCGAAAATATTCGAGCATACCTAAACGCGAAGCTAACTGAAAGCTATTAGGTTTGTACTTAGGGAACCATTCCGCTTCCAGGAATTGAAGTTTCTACCTGCTCCCTGCGTAGAACATTATTCAACCGCTTTATATCTGGTCCGTCTTTTCGACCCTTTAATCTTTTTTCCCCGCCGCTAAAAGAACAGCTATCAAATATTTGACAGAAGACCGTTAAACATTAATAACGTTTCGTTAAAGAATTTCTATATGTTAGAATAATGCGATTTTCTAAATTATTATGAATTCTTTTGAGACGTTTTAAAAATATTAAGAATATTAAAAGCATTTTGAAAATTAAAAAATCAAGATTTTACTTTAACATTTGTGGATGTTTATGCATTTATGGCAATTTTAAAATTACAAAAACCTATGCCCAGATAGCCAAATCTGATCAAACAGATTTTTACAGAATCTGCCATTACAGCATTTGTTGTTAGATTGCCAGCAGAATCTGTACTGTGCAGGACTGTTGGCAGATTGGCGACAGAAATCGAACAGGTCCTGTTGGCACATTTGCTGCCGGTTTGACGGCAAACTTGTAGCAGAATTCGAGCAAATACTGCTAACAGACTTGGCGACAGGTTCTGCTGACATGATCTGCTCGGTTTCTGATGCCAATCTGCTTCCCGATTTGCTAATACAGGCTCTGTTTGCACAATGGCAACCTAATGCGGAAACAGATGACTGTAGATTTCAGCGCAGATTCCGTTACATCGATTGACGATCTGCGGCCTAATGGTTTATAGTTTATAGCTAGGGTAAGGATGCCCACAGATATAAAAATACAATAAAAATACAAAAAATATAATACATTTAGTAATATTTAGAAAATGAAACACGCATTTATTTAAGATTCAATTGGTATTGTTTGTTTATAAAAATACGAATTTGCATAAATATCCGTAGTTTAGTTGTAATGAAATAAAAAATTTTTTTTACGAAAAAATAATATTTTTACGAAAAGAATTACGAAAGCAAAGTCTGTAAATTTAACGAAATCGTAGAAAATTCTACCAGCGAATGATCTTATTCGTAAAAGTAAATTGAACGTAGGTGGTTTCTTTCCTCTAAAAGTAATCTTAAAAATTCCGCTTTGTGTTAAAACCAACCGCATATTTCCGTTATAAAATAGAATAATTGTACCCTTCACATTTCCCATTACATTTATATAGCGACGTGCAATTAGCGTGCAGTTTAAAACGAAAAAGTTTAAAAAAAATTGAGTTGAAATTATGAATGTTCACATTTTTAATATTTTTGCAATGCTATTGTTTATCATAATTTATAATAAATGAGAACAGAATATTTATATCAAATTTGATAATTACGAGTATTCAGTATTTGTAGTTCAACTTATAATATTGGAAAATATTTGGCTTATCTTTCAAGAATGGAAACTACTTTCATGGAATTATGGTACGTCAAAAGCGCTAAAAGAAAACAGTAAGTAAGTACAATGACTGCCTTTTATGATTGTAGAGCAGATACTCGAAGTTCGTGTTACATTCAGTTTCGGTAAACGGTTCGATCCTCGAATTTCTTCAATTTTAAAATAATAAAAATTGAATTAATCTGTTCTAGATATATCAATTGCCTATTTCGAAAAAAACTATTGATAAGCAGTAAGAAAGAAATAAATCCTCTTTGTTCGAGTTTCCGTTTGAGTTTTGAATCTGATTTTTCTACATATTTTTCTTGAGACTTCGAGGCTCTACTGTATTCCCAGTATATTCCCAGAATAATGAGTTTCTTCAAAGTGTTTTCCTTTTCATAACGGACGAACTGTTTAAAGAATGTCCCTCAAAAATTGACAACGCATAAGAAACGGAATTCAACAATTTCACCAACGGCATCGCAACATCAACATTTCGATTATCCTGAAGCTCTGATCGACGAACGATTTAACATATTGTTTTGCGGTGAATCGATCGTGTCGAAAATCGTTCGAAGGAAGAATTCTATGCGAGTCGATATGTCCCACGATGTTTAGATACCTCGATTCGCATTTTTGGACATTGAACGCTGGCTATAAAATCGGTGGCCGGATTCGCGTTTGTTCGACGAGATTTCCGGGATGGGAAAAGCGTGCGGGGAACGTTAACGAGCCTCTATATGTATCGATATTCTGTTTAACTTAAATATCGCCGCGGTTAAACCGAAGGAATGCGGCACGGATAGAGTAAGGATACAAGGTGATACAAGGTGATACAAGGTGTCGAGTGTACATAAGCAGCCAGCACGTCATCGTCTAAAATAATCGGGACAGCGGCCACAAACGGGCGAAACCTATGCTTCGTTCGACGAAGGCACGCGTTTTTCCGCGAATACGGAGATCGAAAACACGGCCGTTCGACAGGCCGCGTGCGAAAAAAACTCACCTGAGCTAATCGTAAGTTCGTCGTTCGATGAGCCACGATGGCCACGACATTTCAACGAGTCCATGTAACCTCACTCTGACACTATTGTCTCAAAACCTCGCCCTCGGGAGATTCTTTAGTATCGATACATCGATGTCGGAACTCCGGTCACACTCCGTCTGATGTTTTCGTACTCGCGCACAAGGAGAGAAAGACGAGGGCCTGCGACTCGCAACTCGCAAGCTGCGAGGACCAAACGAACGGAGGAAAGGAAATGAAACAAAAAAGAGAGAGAAAAAAAAGTTTTAGAAAGAATCCCTTCGAGAGGTTTTTCCGAACGGTTCACAGGAGAAACGCGAACTACGTACGACTAGCTTCTACGAACGCCGATGGTTATTCGCGTAAATAGAGGAAACGTTTAGGACAGTGCACACACTGATATTCGTCTCGACTGGTCTCGACTCGACACTCTCGACTCGATACCACTCGATACACGGAAATCTTCGAGAAGTCGAGAGGAAGAACTGCTTAATATGGTGGGAAGGAGCAAGGGAGAGGGAAAGAGAGAGGAGAGGAGAGACAGAGATCGGTAAAAACATACTATCTCCTAACAGTAGGAGATACCATAATACCATGGAGATACAAGCATAGCGCTGCGTGCGAATGTTCTGTAAACTAACGCTTAGAGCAAGCGGAGCAAGTGTTTGATATTGATATTGCTTTTGATTGCTGTTGAAAGTCTGCATTAAATAATAAAACCAGCAGAAATTATATTTACATAATAATCGTCTAACTTAATTCATCCTGGTGTGTTATATAATCTATATTCTCCGTGTGTTTATTCGTTTCTGCAATGAATTTTGCATGCAGTTGACGATAAAAACAGTCGACTCATTTTTAAATAAATTCAATTTATCTATAAGTTCTATATTCTAAGTCCGAATAAAAAAACTTAATTATACTCCAATTTTATTTAATTATCTGCTTTGCGTTGCAATTGATATGTAATGGCTGATAATGGTTTTAAATAAATTATCATATGTTATATCAATATAATTATCATAGCTCTTTCATACGCATAAAATATTTAAGCTTACCAGAGCTTTAAATTGCTTTTTATTTTTACAATAATTTTTATTTAAAGAATAACAAGTCCACAATTATTTAACTGCATTCGAAAACTCTAAATTTTTGAGTTTACTCCAAAAAACAAATTTTGAAAAACATCGATGTTTTCCCCCACTGAAACAAAATTTTTTTCGAAATTAATTTGCTTATCACACGATTTATTTAAAATTAAAATTCAAGACTGAAGCGATTTAATTTTCAAAAACTAATAATTCGTATATTTATTGTATATATTTATATACGACTGGTAGTATACTAGAGACTAGAGAGTACTAGTGCGGTTACTAGTATCCAACTAGTGTCCAAATGATTCTTGACGGTTACTAGAAAATCACCATGAGGAAAAGTGCCCATTCCCACTAATTATGCATAAAAAAATATATAATATACTAAAAACACTACGGAATATGTATGTATTGTATATATTGTATTTTATAGAGGGTGTAACAAAAATGTTGCAGTTCCTTAAAAGGAATGATTCCTGAGGTGATTTTAAGCAACTTTTTCCTTAGTGAAAATACTAGGTGGGGCTTTGTTAACGAGTTATGAATAAAAACCCTCGACCAATCAGAGCACGAGTACGGTGGACGAATTTCAGCGCGCGCTCCAGCTGAGGGTAGTATTGGTCCGTCATCGTCCGCGCCATTATTAATCCGCTGTACTCGTTCTCCTATTGGTCAACGTTTTTCGTTAATAACTCGTTAACAAAGCCCCACCTAACCTTTTCGCTAAGGAAAAAGTTGTTTAAAATCATCTCAGGAATCACCCCTTTTAAGGAACTGCAACATTTTTGTTATACCCTGTATATTTTAGTGGGAAAGGGGCATTTTCCCTTATCCCATTTTTCCCTAGAGGTAAAATCTACTACATATACTAGGGATACTAGGCGGCTGTGCTGTGTTTATAACTTATTGCTTACTTCAGCAAACACAAGCTAAAGGCGAGTTTCAAACATAGTGGATGCTGCCAGAATAAACTATATATGTATGTATAGGCATGCATGTCACCATGTTATTAAATCTAGATAGAAACAACAAATTCGGTTAAATTTCTTTTCTCCGTTTACTTTAATCTATGGCAAACCACTCAAATTTTTATTCTCGGCTTCCTTGGGTTGTAATGTCAGTTATATTGTGATGTTCGACGCTTATTAAAACGAATTTTTTATTGTTTGTAACCAATTGTCGATGTTTTATTATATATGAAATAAACAGCAAGAATTTTAATTGCATGTTTATTATTTAAATGTGTTTTATTCATTGAGCGGAAATAATTCTCGACTTTACTCGGTCAGGTACGTTTATCATTTTCTTCGTACATACACGTTATTTATTTGTATCTTGTAGAATTATACGGGATGTATTCTTCTTATCTATTATATTACGATAAAAAAGGTCTTAGTATAATAATTGAATCTAAATAATTGAAGTGGCTCCTTGAAATATAATTTTTTGAAATTGTTTTATGCGAACAAAATATTTATAAAATTAATACTATAAAAATGTTGAAATAATAGAGAATACGGACTGTCTTTATGTGCAAATATTTTCATAGCAAACGTTTTACAATTAATAGTTCGGCCCAGTATCGTTCGTTCTATGAATCATACTTTCCTGCTTTTATCGTATTCCATGAAATTACTTGTTTAGTTTGGAGTTCAGTGGTTGCAGGTAATAGGAAAGTTTTGGGTTAATAGTCTAACTTCATGAATATAAAATTAAACGATAAATAATATTGTTTTATGAACAACTAAATTCGTAAAACAGCTATTTTTATATATCTGGTACAAGTTTAATATTCTAGAATTCTAATGTTTTATCTGAAACGTTTTTATGAACTTTTCTTTAGTGAACTGCATTTTAACTTGTTTACTGTCAGAAACTTATGTGATACGCTTATTATAGTATATAAATTCTCTAATTTATGAAATTCTTTTTATACTTTCTTATTATTTTTCGTGCAAACTCTACAAAATTTCAGTAAAATTATTCATACATATTATCAAGAAATTACAGGTTATGATTGTTTGAAACTGAATATTCGTTTGAAAAATATTGTGGTAAAATTGTTTACCCTGAAAATTGATTGAAGTTGATTTTAAGACTCAATCATTTTTTGGGATTAAATTATATTTTTAATTGTTGAAGATTAACACATTGAGTGCTATTGTAAAATTTCAGTCGTACAATAGAATTCAAAAGTCGATCGAAAAGAAAGATTACAATATTTAGTAATAAAAATGGAATAGTTGCTTCAAATTATTGAAATCGTCAACCTGCTTTTGCTATATCTTGTATCAATTCCAAATTCTGAAGCATTTACTCGTTTTACAAAAATTTTTCACATTAAGGTTTAAATACGTAACAAGATAAAAAGTTGCAACGTAAAACCGAGAGAAACATAATAAATATAATTTTCAGCAAAGGTAATCATCCCATAAGATGGCTGATTGTAGTGATTTAGATCGGCAGATAGAACAGCTAAAGAAATGTGAAATTATCAAAGAGGCTGAAGTAAAAGCTCTTTGCGCAAAGGCTCGCGAAATTCTCATAGAAGAAAGCAACGTGCAAAGAGTCGATTCTCCAGTGACTGTATGTTTTTACAATTAAAAAGAAATAGAATTTATAACGATTGTAATTCCTATGAAAAGAGAATTCTCTTCTTTTAGGTATGCGGAGATATTCACGGACAATTTTACGATTTGAAAGAATTGTTTAAAGTTGGCGGAGATGTTCCTGAAACAAATTATTTGTTCATGGGAGATTTCGTTGATAGAGGATTCTATAGTGTTGAAACATTCCTTTTACTGTTGGCACTAAAAGTAATTAAAAGACAGTGTCATAAGTGTTGGTTTCTTTTCGATTTCAATTTATAAATGTAATTATGATTGCAGGTTCGTTATCCAGACAGGATTACGTTGATACGAGGAAATCACGAGTCTCGACAAATCACACAAGTTTACGGTTTTTACGACGAATGTCTGCGTAAATACGGCAGTATTACAGTTTGGCGATATTGTACCGAAATATTTGACTATTTATCTCTTTCCGCTATAATCGATGGAAAAATATTCTGTGTTCACGGAGGACTCTCTCCGAGTATACAAACGCTTGATCAAATAAGAACTATAGACAGAAAACAAGAAGTAAGTGAGAAACATGTTTTCTACACTAAAATAACTACAGCGATGTTATAAAAATACAGGATGGGCAACGTGTAATCTGATTATAAATCGCAAATTGTGATTAAAGTGTAACTGTTCCAGACTATACATATAGTCAATAACGATTAGCGGTCATAGAACGATTTGTGTTTGCTCTGAAGTATTAGAATAAAAACAAATGATGCAAAACGGGTCTAAAAGAAAGATTTTACTTCTTTAAATAATGTAGTAACTTTTAGCCCACCTTCTATTAAATTGCGTCCGATTTAACAGAATACGAAATATTAAATTTGATTGTAATTTCTAGGTTCCACACGATGGACCAATGTGCGATTTACTTTGGTCAGATCCCGAGGACACTCAGGGTTGGGGAGTTTCACCCCGAGGAGCTGGTTACTTGTTTGGCAGCGATGTTGTAGCACAGTTTAATTCCGCAAATGATATTGCCATGATATGCAGAGCGCATCAATTAGTTATGGAAGGTTATAAATGGCATTTTAATGAAACTGTATTGACGGTTTGGTCGGCACCTAACTACTGCTACAGGTAAATGTTGTTCATTTACATATTTCAAGTTTAAATAATTACATAAATTAGTAACACAAATTCGTTTGGAACAGATGCGGAAACGTAGCTGCGATATTAGAATTAAATGAACATCTTCAACGAGATTTCACAATATTCGAAGCGGCGCCGCAAGAAAGTCGAGGAATACCTAGTAAAAAGCCTCAAGCCGATTACTTTTTATAAATGAAATTTCCATTAATAACGATTGTATAAACCAAAACATGCCCCAAATATTTTTTAAAATGGAAGAGGAGTCATTTGAAACGATCGCATGGTACATATTTAGACGCATACACGAAAACGTTATGTTATGAAAAACGAAAGTAACTCGATTGCAAAGATGCTATAGACGAATGACAAAGTTAATCGATTTCTAATTAACTAATGTCGGTGGAGTGCTGAACGGTATTGAAAATACCAATTTGATATAATAAATATTGTGAACCCATGTGTTTCTCGATATTACATTTTTGTTAATAATATAGCTAATTAAACATTCAAATGTTTGTTACACAATTTTATTCTCAACGTCTGATTCAAATTTATTATTAGATTAGTTTAATGATGAAATTTATAATCATGAAAATTCATAATTTTATTTAAGCTTACAAACGGTATAAAGAAATTAGAAACTTCTATTAAATTAATCGGATAGTGATCACTTATGCTCGTCTGATTTTAATGTTAATTTAAGCTACAGTCTTTTTTAACAAATCTCGTTCGAACAATACACTGACACGTTTCAACTATTATTGTAAATGTCAAATTTACCGATTGTCTGTGTAAATAACGATTTAACTAGCCATCAATAAAAATATCAGTCAACATCGTTATGTATAACGTAATGTATTTATAATAGAGCAGATAATTTTGCATGAAAAAAATATTGTACATAATATCAACTCCTGTTTACATAAAATAGTGAAAAATAATATTATAATAGTTAACGTATACATTGACAAATATCAAAATACTACACCAGCATTTTCATGATTTTTTTTTTTTTTCTTTTTTAATATTGTTATAAGTACGTAAAAGTTTCTAATGTATCCGATAGTCATATTTTGATTACACTTTATTAATTGAAATGAAGAAAATTGTTAAAAAAAAAAAAAAAAAAAAAGTGTTTTTAAGCGTTTTCAGATATTTTTAAATATAGATTTCTACATAAGCAAGTTGTATAAGCGGAGTTGTTTTTCTTTATGTGATTTGTTACTAACCCGAAGCATATTTCGAACTGCTTTTCAAACAATAAAAGCAAACTTCGGATGTGAATTTCCAGTTAAGTAAATGTTTCTGTACAAATAAAACTTCTATTGAATTAAATTTTTCTGAATTATATTTTCCGCTTCTAAATTCTGTGGATCTTTTCTTCTGTATCATATCACGCTTGCTACTTTTTCTCATTGCTAATATGATATAATGATATTCGTTTTTCAATTTCGCTCCAAATTTATATATTTCTACGTAGCTATTTTCAGACGACAGGAAAATGAAGAACGCAAAAACCCTGATCTGAAAATCACTATATAAAATATAGTTTTATTTTTGTTTTACGTATTGGCGACAATACCAATACGAGTTGCAAAATGGCTGAAAGTGGCTTTTGCTGTTGAATGCTGTTGAACACTGTTGAAAAATAAATAGAATGAACATACATATTTTCTTTACGCTACAAAATATGGCGACCGCTCACTAAACATGTTGAACAGTGGGCAACTAAGCGGTAGCGTTCAGCGTAAAATCACTCAACGATTGAGTCCGCTGAACTCGCCCGATGGATTTCTAAACATGCCACTCGAATCTACAAATTTGGATGCGTTATCCACAAAACGCAGAAGGTGTTTGTCTATTTTTGCGAACCTTTTACGGATTAATTCTTATATTCTTGCATCTTTATCATTTCGCCTAAGGAATAATGCAATATTTCAATTACATAAACCGTATCGGTTTACAGATACCATTGTGTTTATCGACATTACGAACGACCGGAAATAATAATAGAACGTAAATGAATTGCGATTTCGAGTTATGCATTGTTATTATTATAATTTTATAGCTCTTCACGTACGATAAAACGCAGAAAATTCGACGATGAGCTTGTTGAAACAACATTCAACTTACAACCTCCAGCCACAAGTACAAAATCCGCCTCCAGATCTAGAACTGTTTCTATATCCACCGCTCCTATGGAATCTGTACCGCAGCAAAATGTACCGAGCCCAATACAGGTTTCCACAAATATTTCTCAGTCGGACAGATGCAATCGACGAACAAGTAGACCCGGAGGATCCAGCGCACCTGGGAGGAAAAATAAAAAGAACAAAAACCATTCGCATTCCGTGAACGCCACCAAGGATCTAGGAAGGTGGAAACCTACGGACGATCTAGCATTAATTACTGGCGTACAGCAAACAAACGATTTAAGAATGGTGAGTCTTTAATTTTTCTGTAACGTCTAAAGTTTATGCGAAAAGTGATGAAGCAGTTTAATAAAATTCATGAAATATAATACAGGTTCACAGGGGTACAAAATTCTCTTGTCGTTTCACGTTACAAGAAATACAACAGAGATGGTACGCTTTGCTTTACGATAGCGCAGTTTCAAGAGTCGCCGTACAAGCGATGCGCAATCTGCATCCAGAATTAATTGCTAGCGTGCAAGCCAGAACTTTATACAGTAAAGCTGAAGAGGATCTTCTTGGTACAATAAAATCGGTAATTAATATATAATCGATTTCAATTTTTTATTAGTGGTCAAGTTTTTTTACTCTTAAGGGATCAGTACAGGTGTATCGTACATATTTTCAAGAATTTATTTTTCATACTAACATTTATTTTTACATTTCTATCTTCTCACACATAAAAATAGAGGTTTTAAAGTAATAGAAAAAATTTTTTATTTCATGTTTTTATTGATTTATCTTAATGATCTGACCGCTTGAAGTGACCCTTGCTTGTTCCTGGCCAACATGATATCTGGACTTTGGAGCATTTAAAAACAAAAGATCGAGTAGTTTCTTAAAAAGTAGAATTATCGCTATGGTTGGAAGTAAAATTTTTCACTCCCAATGAAAAATAACAAAATGGTGGACTTTTGAATTTTTCGACCCTTTTTTTACAACTTAAATTGTTTAAAAATATGGTTAAATATAAATAAATATTTATAATTCTACTTCGGACTGAAACTATGCGTGTTCAGAATAATCTCTGAAAATTTGAGCCCAATCAGTGCAATATTTTTTTGTAAATCGTGTTGGCGAGGTCGAAAAACGTTGTTTCGAGAAAAACGAAGTTAAAGTTTATCGTTTAAAGTTTTTATCGTAAAATCGTAAAAAAAAAGCGTCTTATTCTCAATCAACAATGCCTGCTCCATACATTATTCCTTCAGCTTTTTCATAAGCATCATTTTCTTACAATCTTTCCAATGTTTTTAGAAAATCGAATTTTTGAAAAAATAAACCCGTACTGATCCCTTAAATTTGATCAGAATTTAACTTACAAACATTTGTATATTTCATTTTTGCCCAGACTTCTCAACCAGCTTTAGATGTATTTCAAGAACTTCTCGAAGGAAATACGCACACATTTTATTCTGCTAGAACTGCTAAAGCTTTATTAGCTCATTGGCAATTGATGAAACAATATCATCTTCTTCCCGATCAAACTGCACAAAGTTTACCGAGAGGCGAGCACGTCCTGAATTTCTCCGACGCGGAGGAAATGATCAACGACACGGAATTGCTCGAACAGAAGGACGAGTTGGTAGATGCGGAGCTTATTGCGACAGATCGGAGAAACAAAAGGGAGATAAAAGTATTAGAGAACGAATTAACTAGGTGGCAGGTTCTTGTTGACAGTGTGACGGGAGTGAATCCGCCGGATTTTGATAATCAAACCCTGGCAATTCTTAGAGGAAGACTTGTTAGGTATTTGATGAGGTCAAGAGAGGTAATTAAAATTATTTCTTCAATTTCGCCTACAATACACAGTAAAATTATTACTTTAGTTTTAAATGTGTTTGTCATTGAATGTATTTTCTTTACGATTTTATTTTTAAATGTTTATTTAGATCACCGTAGGCCGTTCTACGAAAGACCACAACGTGGACGTAGATTTAACGCTAGAAGGACCAGCCTGGAAAGTTTCACGAAGGCAAGGCACTATTCGTTTAAGAAACAACGGAGACTTCTTCCTCTCGTCGGAAGGGAAACGACCAATTTTCGTAGACAGTAGACCTATTCTTGCTGGAAATAAAATGAAACTCAATAACAATAGCGTGATCGAGGTAATGGGATTCAAATCGCCGTTCATTAAGGATAAACTTTATTTATTTACATTTCTCGATATTGAAACGTGGTCAATGTTTGTGAGCGATCAGAAATCAAACTATCAAATTAATTCACTTAATTATTTTTATTTCGTAAAGGTAAATTTCTAGCAGCCTTTCTCATCTTTCTTTCTAATAGTATTTCGGTCTAAACGTTAGTAGTATACAATTCTTAGAACCTGATGTCCTGATATCACCGTATATCACATGAATTAATTAGTTATTAGATTTTTTTTTAACCACATAAAGTAACAGAAAATTTACAATTATTTCTTTGCTCAAAATTTTTGATTACAATAAATCTAGAACGATGAATGCTTTTATCTAGATTAATTGGATGCAATTGTCATATTTTTAATAGTTTTTAATTTTCTACTCTACAAACATGTAATTTTATAATACAATGAGAATTATGTAAGTCCGCTTTACTATTTGTTCTCCGATCACTCGATGAACATTCATCACTATTTAATGCTGAGAAATGTATTTATATGACCCCTTAATTATCATATTGACGAAATGTTTCCTGTCGCGGTATAAAATATTGTTTCTCGTTGCAGATCGCGGGTCTCAGATTTATATTTTTAATAAATCAAGATCTTATCTCTGTTATACGTCAAGAAGCGGTGAAACTGAACTTAAAGCCGTGAACATACCATTTCATTCCTTAATTAGTAATCAGCATTATAATCGGTAATGTCCGATACATATTTATTGCATTATACGAAAGCTTTATATGAAATACAGTACAATTGTTCAAGTAAGAAAATAATAAATTTTGCTCAATTTTCTACATTACCGTTTTTCAATCTAATAATTATATAACTTATTAAATTTAAATTAGGTACGCCGAAGGTTCTGAAAAAAGGGACTATGTAGTCAATTAAATTCGCAAATGTTTATTCGTGATTGAAAGTCAAACAGTAAGATACACAATCGTTGAGAGAAATAGAATGATGAATACTAAAACTCAGTTAAGAAATTCTGATTCTTTTTGTAGCTGAATTCACTCCCATCAAATTCGACTACCAGACCCATCAAGATCTTCCAACCCATGCTCTTCCTCCCCAGCCCCCCCATCCAACACTTTTCCGTCCGCCCCAACCGCTTCGCCATCCACCGCCATAACGCCACGGTCTAGCATGCCTTCAAATATTACAAATTTTTCATTAATTAAACGAACAAATATTTCACTCGATAAAGAATTATTTGTTTCAGATACGTTTGAAATATTTAGTGCGATTTTCAGATCTTCGGAATCTCTACGAAATAATGGAAACGTTCGTATAGTGACAAACAAATTTAGCAATATTATATCTATTCTGATCAACATATTCGCACAGGTTTTTCGCAGTTGAACGTTATCGGTACTCAAATGTGAGTCATCCGTTGTGAATGTGTTAATTATTTTTTATCGATTTACCCCCAAGAGGATGCGTCTGCGTCTAAATCGTTCGCACTGTTCGGGGAAGGTTCGATCTCCGTGCGAGTAGGTTCTAAAGGCTCCTCCAAGGCGGCAATCAAAACCACCATCACGAGTAAAAGTACCTTAAAAAAAAAAAATAGTTTTTCTGTCGATCACACGAAGCAAATTAAATTTGCGTAACGAAGATTTAATAGTTTTCAATTATTTTTCCGTCGTATAATTCGTTTGCTTCGTAATTTATTTAGAATGGATAACTAGAAAATATTAAATTTAAGAATTTGAATTTTTAGTTAAAAATAAATAACTCACAAAAGAGTTTATCTCCGCATAATAAGTAAAAGAAGCGCACGGTGAATGTTTACTTACCAAGTGCACTGGTCGCAGCATGTTGAGAACTGAAATCGCATCGTTCAGGACGAGGTTTATATACGTGTCCCGATAAACAAAGGATGGCGAAGAAACCTTGACTGCATCTACGGAATAAATTAAAACGAAAATAACGAAATTTAGAATCTTTTAGAGTTCCGTTCAGTAGTTTCCTTGTAACACACGTAGAGAGTGCAGAGTATCGTTTCGTCTTTAACAAATTTCGTAAATTATTGTTCCACCGATTGAAACACATTACGTATAATTTAAGTGGGGATGAAGTTCCAAGAAGAGCAATTTACATTTATTGTTAACGTAATTAACATCGTTTTTATATTTCGTGCAACGTATTGTGTCGTTATCTCTTATTGTTGCGTGTTGTTATTTAATAAAATAATCTCAGTTATTATAATTTACAGTTATTTAAATATTTTATTATGTTATTTATGCATACGCATCGAAGAATTCGTTCATGTTTTTTTTCGTCGCTTTTTAGATTTGTAAGTGTAACATTTTTTAAAATTAATTTGAAACAAAGGTCACAACGATACAGAAGCGAATGCCCGCCACTTTTCAAGGTAGACAGGTTACATTCCAGTTCTCTTGAACCAAGAGCTGTTTGGTTTTTTTTAAGTATAGGGGTAAATATACCTTTATGTTCTTTAGCCACTACATATATCTACATTGGCAGAGAAAATATATTGTCGGACCGATTTTGCATAACATTTATTTTTAATTCGTAACAATTTTATCGCTTTCGAATGTTCAGTTTCTTATTCGTATCATTTGAGTTTGAAAAACAATGGAAATCATTCAGGTGAATCATCAATAATGCAAAATAAACAATGATAAAAATCTAGAAATCTATAAAAATTTAAAACTAATTTCAGCATCCCAAATTTTTTAAATAATTATTCTTTATTTGTCATCCTTATTTTTTATCGCATTAGTTCTTTTCAATAACGACAAGAACGCATAAATTACGTTTTCATCGTCTAAAATTGAACGATAAATTACTTTAGAAATGATATAGTTATTATAATATGATGCCAGTGGCGGATCCAGGAGCCTTCCTTGGGGGGGGCGAAATGTATAAAAGTAAAAAAGTCTATTTTTTAACCGTCTTTTCAACCTTGATAAGCAATTAGAATAATTACGTGTTATATAATTGTGATTAGACTTTATTTTATCAGAAAAACAGATATAAAAGATATTACAATTAATGCGATTACGGTACTTCATAATACAAATTCTGCTCTACGTTGGCGAATTTTTACCAGGCAATATTCTGAAAATATTTTAAAAACTTCTATGCACTAGCGCATTAGTGAGCACGCTAAGCAGAAAAATCTCGAATACAAATCATGTAACACATTCAGTATATACGTAATAAGTTTTTCGGAATGTGAGGAAATATTTTTATATTTTATTACTCTTGGGGGGGGCGATCGCCCCTATCGCCCCCCCCCCCTGGATCCGCCACTGTATGATGCACCTAATTTACATAAATTGACGTGTGAAAAACAGTAAAGAAATCACGTGCGCGAAAGGGGATTGCAAGTAAAATAAGTCGACGAAGAATCTGAATTCAGATTCTTCGTCGACTTATTTTACTTGCAATCCCCTTCGAAGGTTGATTTTCCTTCCAACCTTCGAAGGTTGATTTTCCTTATTGAGGTTTATCATCTGTGGATTTGTATATGCGCTTCCAAATATAAGAAATACTTTCAAATTCTTTACAAATGTTGTAATATTCAAAATATTTGAAGAAAATATTTGTGCAACAATTTTCTGAACAACATATGGAAAGGATGGGAAGCCGCAATGGCTAACATTCTATTATAGGGGAAATAGGTAGTTGAAAAAGTATCGAAGAAATGGAATAGAATAAAAACTAGATTAATAAAAAAAAAATGATGGTCCAACTCGTAAACAACAAAAGAGAACGAAAGCAATAATTTATTCGTCAAATATTTCATACACTGTGAAAGATTTATAAGCATATATTTTTTTTCATAGGGGATGTTAAAAGAGAAAAAGACGCTTTTTTGTATTGACGATGCATCGTCTATAAAAAATGTATAAATTCGCATAATTTATATCTGGGTGATTTATGAATTTTCTAAAAGTCTAGAGCATTTATAAATATAAATCACATTATCGAGATGTGTTTTTGTTTTGTATTTCATGAAAAAGCGTCCTTGACTTTCATCGTTATTGAAGTTATTTCGTAATAATGTGATTGAAGAAAGATAAATTATTATAGAAATAGAAGAAAAGTTATATCCAAATAATTGCGGTGGTTCTAAAATCGAAAAGTGGACTTTGTATTGAAAAAAGGTACGTGGGTGTTATAAAACATTTAACCACAAATTTAAATGAATAGCAGTTACAAAAAACTACTAATATTCAGATTTACCGCGAAGAAATAAATTTATTCAATAAAGATTTGAAATAATAAGAAACATCCTTGAAAACTATATTTAAGAAATCGTTTTCGAAGGGAGTAGAAATTAGAGTAACTATTTCTTTGTTACAATTACATTTTTTGAAGTCGTTGCAGAGGTTCTTTATTAAGTCCTGTGTTACAATTTCTCGTGCAATATTCAAGTATCAAAATATCGTTAATATTATACTTATATTATTACCCTGAAGTCATTAACTTTATTTAAAAATTACATTTTTCATCCAATCAATATTTAGTATTTAGAACTTAGAAATTAGTACAATTTAAAAGAATGGAGAATTTCATTGAACTATGGATTGGACACCCACTCTGGCCAATTTTGAATTTGCTCGTAAAGCTCAAATCCAGGACTGGCGCTGTTAATAACTTGTCTGGCTCCTATCACACGAACGTTATCTCTAAGTACGCCTTGTGATTTACCACACAGAATTAATTTGTGTGCTGCTTCTAACATTATATCGTTTGCAGCTTTATCTATAATAAAAAAAGAATAGTTAATAATATAGATTACGAAATAGTTAGCAATGTAAAGAGTGTTCTGATGAAATAAATATGAAATATATTACGTGCCTTGAAAGTTTCCTATAAAAGCAATTGCAATCGACTTCTTATTGTATCCAAAGGTATGAGCTCCTTCTTGCTCCCAGCCGCAACCTTCGTATACACTACCATCGCCACCAATTAAAAATCTGATAATTGAACGAGAAGTAGAAAATTAATTATTTTGCACTATCAATGCATAGTTTACTACTGTTTTCAAACAGATTCATCTCCTGTTTGGATTCAAATAGAAAAGATACTTAAGAATAACCAATATCAGACCATCCAAGATCATTTACGTGGTAAGAATAAATGTTTTCGAGCACAGAAACACATTGACTCTTAGTACTGCATTCGGATGTAACAGTGTGATGAATTATAACATATGGAATGGGAAGAATTAGGTAATTCGCATCTGTTTTTGGGGCATTGCGTTTCCATTTAACAATTTTAGGACATTTTGCGTCATCTGTAAAATACGAAAATTTTAAAAATATAAAACAGAATAAATTAAATTCTGTTTTGATTAATTAAATTTTTTGCTTAAAAATTACATTTTGTTATGTTTTAAAAAAGTCTAAAGATTTAAACAGATTATATCATAATTTTCGAGAATATAATTTATAATTAAATTATTTTATACATAAGAAAATTGATAAAATAATAGGAATCTTTGGAAAATTTTGAAAACTTATATTATATATTTTTATATTTATCGTCATTGTAAAACGAAAAAAAAAATTTTTTTAATAGTAAAATAATCGTTTCCTGTTATTTGGTTCTTTATTTATCATTTATATTGAGTAAACAAATAATAGCTTACCAGCAACAATGACAGGAAGAGCAAGAAAAATAATCGTAAGTATTTTTACAAGCATTTTTTTGAGTTTCAAATGAAAATTTTACTTTAAAAAAATTTGTTTAACTTTTTTGTGTAATTATACCGTCGGATAAATGGAATACTCATATGATCATATGCTGTGATTCTACGATTAAAGATTTGTGTTCTCTTGATCGACCTTGACCTTTTTTACTTTTTAGGAAATCGTCAGATTTTCTATTTTATAATAAAAAGTGAAAACAATCAGGGAAAATAAAATGAAATTTCAATTCCTGCATATAATGCAAACTTTAATTCTTATACAATCGTAGATAAATAATTGCGTTGCTAAGACTAATTACAATTGTGTAATAAGAAGTAACAACAAATAATTGTTTCATGAAATAAAAGATTTATTAATAAGTTGACAAAAAACATTATTATTTCTGTTATTCATCCCTATATATATTTATATCTTGAGGGTTCTCTTCTAATTTTTGTTGATCTATAATTTATAATTTACAATTAAAGTTTATCTCGAAGTTTATATATCTCATGATTCTTATTGTTTTTGTAAACTATATATATATAATGAATAAATGATGACATAAAATTCTAATTGAAGTTCTACTCGATCGATTTGAACAATCGATCATGTAATCGTTTTTTTAGCGCGTAAAATCGTATATATCGATAGAAAAATAATATGCAGCAAAATCAAATTGAATATACTTGTATATTTTGAAACAATGTTAATATTTTACCAGCAGATGTTTAATTAGTTCTTTAATTAAAGAATATATATTTCCACTAAATGCGCAAATAATATATTTAAAAAATAGACAAGTAGAAACTAATGCACAGTCAGGGGCCCGATTTTTGAATCGTGCGAGAATTCTCGCATGCGGGATCACTAGCATGACCTGTTTGCCACCACAAAGTTGTATGTTCATAGGCGTTCGAGTAAAGGTGGGTACTCACTGGTGAACAATTCGCGAGCACTGTTCGCATACAATGTTTGCAAGCAGTTCGTAAATTTCTATAAACACTAAAAAACACTACGGGCGGTATTCATAGTCAGTTATTCTTAAGCATTTGCTTAAGTCTTCCCCTACAATGTATTTATATTATGAGGGGGGGACTTAAGCAAATGCTTGAATAAGAACTGACTATGAATACCGCCCTACGTCATCCCTTCACAGATGTTACACGACTATTGAAAACCTGTATGCGAACAGATGAATTCTATGAAATTCAACTGTTATATTCTTCTTGTGAACAGTTCGCGAACGCCAGTGAAGACTCACCTTTATATTGTTTGCGAACAGTTCGCGAACGCCAGTGAAGACGCACCATAAGCATATATGAACTTAGACCATATATACCTATAGATACAACCTGAGTCATCTAGATTGATGCAAAGATAAAATCATCTACATGCGTTCATGTGGGCATGCATCACGTGGGAAAAGAATATCTAATTTCAAAAAGTATCTGTACAGTCTAATGGCGTCTAATCGACTGATTGGTCTGATAGACTATTCACCATCATGAATTATCTTTTTTGACGTCACTGTGGGCAAACGGGCAAACTTGCTTGTATCTTTGCGAGTGTCATGCCCTCTCGTGGCCAGAGAAGGGAAAGTGATGATAAAAGTACTTCAATTACAATTGGTTTCAATTACAACTTGTTGCTACAACTTAAATAAATGAACATATATTTAAATCACTGATTTAAATGTGACTAACTCTTTTTAACTACCTACATTAAAGCCTCGCTGACCTACATTACCTACGTACACAATAGGTACTTACTTACGTATCATATCATAAATATGCATACATATGCAGGATGCAGGCATATGTAAGTAAGTACTTGGGTGACAGATCGGTCTTTCCCAATTAAACATGTTTGTTAAGTTTGTTTATAGTTGATATTCCTATGTCCATGATCATGATGGATTACGAATTTAAAATGAAAACTCAAAAGGATCGAACAAAAGTTGAAGACCTGTTCGAATTCGAAGGATGTAAAGTTGGAAGAGGGACTTACGGGCACGTATATAAAGCTCGCAGAAAGGAAGGGTTAGTTTTCCTAACCTCATGTGCAAGAATACATAACATTTTATCTGTTAATATTTTATATTTTTCAACACTAATCTACATGGTAGTTCATTTTGATCAATTTTTCAACTTCCTCGGAGACTTTTTATTCTCACCTAAGAAGTTTTGACCTCTACTCAGTTGTTCGGATTAATTTTTTCCATTGAATTATCTTCCTCATTTAAATTTTCAAATTCATGTCGTACCTAATTCTTTTTTCACTCGAAAAAATTATTCACGAAACTTTATAAACTGGCAGAACGTAATACACTAGGAACAATAACTGCATATTTGTATTTTGAATTGAAACAGCGTACCAGATAGCGAATTAAAATCTAGGCCGGATACAAAGGATTTTGGTTTAAAGCAAATCGAAGGCACAGGTCTTTCGATGTCTGCTTGTCGCGAAATTGCAGTAAGTATATTTTTTTGCATTTCAATATGGAATAATTAATAATGAATTGATTTTTTTAGTTACTTAGAGAACTAAAACATGTCAACGTGATCACTCTAATCAGAGTTTTCTTATCTCATAACGATCGAAAAGTGTGGTTGTTATTCGATTTTGCTGAACATGACCTATGGGTATGTATATATTTTTCTAAACGCCAGTTTAGTTTCCACATGAAGCAATTCTTCCAGAAAAAAAATGTACAATATGTATTTTTATTTGCAGCACATAATAAAATTTCATAGAGCAGCAAAAGCTAATAAAAAGCCTGTTATGGTGCCAAAGGGTATGGTAAAATCTTTGTTGTATCAAATCCTCGATGGTATTCATTATTTACATTCCAATTGGGTGCTGCATAGAGATTTGGTGATTATTACTGTATATGAGTATTATTTTAAACTCGATACAAACGTTTGTCGTTCTTTTAGAAACCAGCAAATATTCTAGTAATGGGGGAAGGAAATGAAAGAGGACGCGTAAAAATAGCGGACATGGGATTCGCCAGATTATTTAACGCTCCTTTGAAACCCCTCGCCGATTTGGATCCAGTTGTCGTAACATTCTGGTACAGAGCGCCTGAACTACTTCTAGGTGCTAGACATTACACCAAAGCTATAGGTATACCGTGTGAATTTTAAAACCGGGTTTACATTGTTCTACGACTACATGAACTTTGTTTTCGTTCGTCAGATATCTGGGCTATCGGGTGTATATTCGCGGAACTTTTAACGTCAGAACCCATATTCCACTGTAGGCAAGAAGACATTAAAACTAGCAATCCGTATCACCACGATCAATTAGATAGGTACGATTATTACTACTTTAACGATCCTTAAATTTCGTCAATTTAAAAAATACCAAGAGAATGAAATTGTTTTCAGGATATTCAATGTGATGGGATTTCCTCTGGAAAAAGATTGGGAAGATATTAAGAAAATGCCAGAACATCCTACCCTATTAAAAGATTTTAAAAGATCGAAGTAAGTATCTGTTTAATGACGTCGTTAATGCCTATCGTCCATTGCGAATAATCTGTATCTTGCAGTTACGCGAACTGTTCTCTCACAAAATACATGGATCGTCATAAAATTAAACCCGACAGCAAGGCGTTCAATCTGGTAGAGTTAAATCAATTACGCATTTCTCTGATTTTTATTTATTTATTTTTTTTTGACAACAATGACAACTCTGATTTAACTATTTCAGCTTCAGAAACTTTTAATGATGGACCCTAATAAACGAATAACGTCTGAACACTCGATGCAAGACGCCTATTTCCAAGAAGAACCGCTGCCAACGCAGGAGTATGTTTCTTTTAGCTCGTACATTGGTCCGACATTTTTCTGTAAAGAAATGATTGTCCAGTAATACATTTGACGAAAACCGTAACGTTTCAGCATATTTGCCGGATGTCCTATTCCGTATCCTAAAAGAGAGTTTCTTACGGACGATGACACAGAGGAAAAGACTGAGAACAAAGCACGACAAAATCAACAGCAAACAGTGAGTGCATCGATTCATTTTATTTATTTACTTTTACGCTACGCGTTTTACGAAATTTTTAGCAGCAAAATCAACAGCAACAAGGAAACGGTGACCATAATCACGGGCAAAATGCGAAACGAGTGAGGCTCAACGGTCCACACGGAGCGCCAGAATTTCATCAACACCAGAGTCACGCGATGACCCATCAACAGCCACCCGGAATGGTCTATTCTACTGCCCAGCCAACGCAACCCTCCAACTTTCATCAACGTTTCTAAATAATATCCATTACGAGAGAGCTTATGGAACAATTAAACTCCTGGTTTATTCATTTCATTGATTTGATCTCTAATTTATCAAGAGATCGACGATTCTTGTATATTGCATTGCAGTATAATAGTACAATTTTATTTATATAACGCGTGTGTATTATTTTTTACCCTGTCGTATTTTCTTTGTTTTTTTTTTTTTTTTTTTTCTATGAGTGATTCTAAAAAAGAGGGTTTGATTATCACTGATTATAAGAGAAAGGAGAGACGGACGAAGGATAAAGAAACAAATACTTGGAATAGCTTCAAATTTGCGAATTTCAAAACTTTAAGCTTCAAGATTGCAAACTTTAAACTTTCAGTCTTCTTCAAGTTTTCAAGCTTTGAATTTCAAACTTGTCAAATTTTTGGAATTTCGAGCGTCAAAAATTAAAGTTGAAATATTTCAAGCTTTAGAGATTAAAATTCTTCAAGTTTCAATTTTTCAAGTGTTCGAATGTTTAGGTTTGAATTCTCAAGTTTTGAAGTTTTTAATTTCCAAATTTCAAGCTTTCACGTTTTCAGTATCAATTTTTCACTCTTCAAGATTCTAGGTTTTTAGTTTCACGTTTTAAAGCTTCAAATTTTAAGATTTCAACTTTGGGGCTTTCAAGTCTTAACTTTTTAATTTTTAAGCTTAACAATAAAATAAATATCATTTCAAATAATTATTTCTAATAGATTCGAAACGAAATATTTTAAATAAATATTTCTAATGCATCCTACAAAGATATTACTTCAATTAATAATTCCAATCCATATATAATAAATAGACTGCCGATGTTTATGCAATTTTAGTCATTTTCATTATGCAAAAACCTATAAGAATGTGCATAAGTGTAAAAAAATATTAATAAAGGTAAAATACATTTTATAATGTTTAGAAGATACGAAGTATTTTTATTTAAAGTTCAGTTACTTTTTTGTGTCTGTAAAAATTTGAATTTATATAAATATCCTCAGTCTAATAATATAAATATTTTCAAATATTCTTGTACGTAAAACTGGGAAATAAAATACATTTTGAAATATTATTTTATATAAATGAAAGTATTTCAATTACTATTTTTAATATTTTGTGTTTGAAATTTACCCAACACTGGTTGACAGTTGAGCATGTAACAGTATGTAATAATACAGAAGGAGAGAGTGGTCGCGACTTACAATTAGCGAAGAGGGAGTAAGTACGCATGCGCGGTGAGTCGCTCCTGAGGTTCGCGGCGGTCCGTCGCGCGGTGCGCGCCGCGCGCTCCTGAAACGCAGTTTCCGTGAATCGGTGCTCGGCGAAAAAAGTATACGCGCGCACGCTGCGCGCTATTGTGTTCGGGATGCCAAGTGATCCACGGATCGTTCACTCAACGGTTCAACTGTCGATCGGATGATAATCGAGGGTAAGCCGAATACTCTTCTCCGCTTATTGCCTTCGTTCAAACTGTTCTCATCCGTTGGACACCTGTCAAATTTCATCGCAATGCTTCTTCACCCCTCTTCGCAAACAAAACGTTCAAGCATTAATTATTTTAACAAGTGCAAATTTTAAACACGTACGGCATATCATTAATTCCACGAAATACATTATCGGACTCTTTAAGGATGCGTTACATCTCGTTATTATAGTTTATTATATTTCTGTCATTATACGATTCGATTACTCGTCTCAAACTGCGATGCGAACCTACTGAAACGGCTTCGTCTTATTGTTAGTCGACGTTTCGACGAGAGAAAAAAACTAAAAAGTCTCGTGAATTAAACAAGACATTACGTAATTCGAATTGGCGCAACAGGTAGTTTGTTTTCGGAACGCTTTCGTATTTGCGTCCTCAGCTATTGTCTCAGACTTTTTCGTTGAAATGCTCGCAACGATCGAACGAAATGGCTGAAAAAAGTGTGGAATACGTAATGACAGATACGTCGATGAACGCGTTGATGTAGAAGTAAAAGTGAACGCGGGGGGGGGGGACGATCCTGACCACTATATCCCTCGCAGCCGCTAGCCGGGGCCATGACCACGTTGCGACAAGGTAACCACGCTTAGCTTCGATCGATGTAGAACGATCCGAAATCCCAAGCGCAGGGATTATTTGCAACGATGATTAAAGCATGTGTGTACTCGACGCGACGCTGCGACTACTTGAAACGCGAGACTCGGCAAACGGTTCCATCACATCTTGTCTAGGAATCATGTTAACGAATTTTAATGATGCTTGAATCTCAATCTCTAGATTCTCTCCATTTTCTTTTGCAAACGACGAAACGACAGCGTCGCGATTATAATTTAAACTACATTAAAGTTTCGAACTATACAGGGTGTAACAAAAATGTTGCACGTCCGTGATAGGAGTGATTCCTGAGGTGATTTTAAACAACTTTTTCCTTAGCAAAAATGTTAGGTGGGGCTTCGTTAACGAGTTATTAACAAAAAACACCGACTAATCAGGGAGCGAGTACAGTGGATGAATATCAGCGCGGGCTCCAGCTGCGAGTAATATTGGCCCGCCATCGTCCGCGTCATCATTAATCCGCTGTACACGCTCCCCGATTGGTCGGTGTTTTTTGCTAATAACTCGTTAACAAAGCCCCACCTAACATTTTCGCTAAGGAAAAAGTTGTTCAAAATCACCTCAGGAATCACCCCTTTCAAGGAACTGCAACATTTTTGTTACGCCCTGTATAGGATAAAGCCGTCGACCACACATCGTTATTTGGAATCGTAGCGGCGAAATAAAAAAAACTAGCTCCAAGGATAGTTTCGTGAAATCCGATATCCTCCCAGATAGTCGCGTACCAACGGCTAACGATGAAGCAAATGAAATTACGTAGGACGATCGAATGGAATTGCAGACGGCGGCGGCGATCGGAGCATCAGCCGCTGCCTACAAACTCGCGCGACGCAAGTGCCGCCTCGACGACTTTGCTCGTTCGTCGTTTCATCGTTAATCGATTCTTCCTAGTTCGAACCGCGCGTGTAGCGGATTAGAAAATATCCAGTCAGATGTCCCCGATCGCGTCCATACATGGCCACTTAACGCGGACGCGGCTTCTGTCCGTGTATGTCCTTTTACAAAAGAGCGACCAGCGAAACAGTTCCGAAATGTTTCTTTTATTCGCGCGTATCGGAGGAGCGCGACGATTTACGCGCGCGGCGCGACGCGGCTCGACGCGACGCGACGCCGGCGTCTTCCTTCGCGATTCGCCGCCTGTCTCTCGGTTTTCTTCAGACTCGATTTTCGGTTCGTTGAGAAAACGTTACGCGTTCTCCTGTTATCGGCGAGGAACGTTGAAGAAAACGAAACGACATTGGCGACGGTCGAAACTTGTTTTGTCAGTAGTGAAAGACGTGGGAAGAGAGGAGATCAGATAGTCGATGAACACACGCTCAGGTTCGCGTTCTCGAGCGAAAGAGAACGAGAGACAGAGAAAAGAGGCGAGGTCAACAAGGTACCCGATATGGTATCCCACGTCTGCCGTGAGCGCTATTTCGTATATATGTATGCCTAAATACGCACGGTACACACGCAAATTTACCTACGTCGTCGATCACGCGCCTCTCCCCGCCCTCCTTATCCTCCTATTGCCGATCGTCGCGATCGAACCATCAAGCGCGATTTCATGCGCGTCACGGAGCTCGGAGTCTACGTTTTCCGTCGCCGTACGCGCGCGCGCTCAGACCGAAAGCCGAAAACAAAAGTTTCTGGTCAAGCCGAGCTTCGCTTTCGAGTCGAACAGCCTGTATAATCGGTTTAACGTAATCCTTTCCGCCTAGAGACCGTCCCACGCGCCGCGCGCACCGTGCAATCGACGAGCGGTACTCGACGTCGCGAGGCGAACGCTCGGATCGTGTCCAGCCGAAAATTCATCGTCGAGTGACGAGCGACAACCCGCTTCGGAATCTCGGAAGACTCTCGAAGTACATCGGAAAAGAACCAGATCGTCGCGTTGATTTTTTTTTTTTTCTTCGTTTCGAACGCGGCCTTCTTAAGATGGCCAGTGACCGTAAATGCAGACACGCAAGTGCGAACTTGGAGGTCGTCGGCAGGAACGATTGCAGGAAGCTCGGATGGCTTAGTACGGCCGTAGCGTGGCCTGCACGGCGTACTAGCATGAATCATTCGGCTCGTTCTACATATGTATGCTTCGAGCTGTATTTGCGAATCGCGCTTACTTACCTTCGACTCGCATCCTTTCAGTCTCCGTCAACGTACGTGTAGGTACGTACATGCTTACACTTAAGAATCGAAACGCTTCGATTTTTCTTCGATCGGTTCGAAATCGTTTTCGCGACGAGGCGCGACGCGTTCGCAATTGATTACGAAACCTCTGCGCCCTGGCCCTTAATATTCGCGAGTCTATTTTTAAACGTGACTAGAGGTATGTGCATGCACACGGTGACGCAACCTTATGGTCTTTCCCCCTATATTTCCCTCTCTCCCGCTCTTCCTCTCTTGCCCTTTCACTCTTACTCACTCTCTCTCTCTGTCTATCTCGTTTTCTATTTCCTCCCCCTATTTTCTTATCGTTTCTCCGTCGTCTCATCGATCCCATAGTTTCGCGCTTCTTTCACCTCTTTTCGTCAGCCTCCACTTACTATATACTCTTCAAGTTTTGTCCAAATCGTTGAAACTTTCGTGCAACAGTTTCATTTTTAATAATAATACCTATCTATTAAATATCAACAGGTTGAAACCTTTTGTTAGATGTACACCCCCGCTCAAAAGTATGTGGACACTAACCATTTTTATGAAATTTGTATACTATTGTTGTTAGACGGTTTTTATTGTTAAATTCTGTTACGTACATGTATGTAATGTATTACTAGAACATTGGATACAACTACTTGGAAACAATAGAATTTTATTTGTTTCGATGATACTAATAATATAAAATTGGAATTGATTTTGAGTTGATACGTTGGATACAATTACTTGGAAACAATAGAATGTTACTAGAATACATTACATACATGTACGTAACAGAATTCAACAATAAATACCGTCTAACAACAATAGTATATATAATATATCACAAATTTCATAAAAATGGTTAGTGTCCACATACTTTTGAGCGGAGGTGTAGGTATATAGTAAAAAGAAAGCGATGACAGAAAACAGCTTGCTACGAGATACAATACGTTATAATTAGAATGCAGATTTTCATTACGCAAAAACTTGCAAAAATGCGGATAGATGCAAAAATGTATGAAATATCATAAGTAAAATACATTTTATGATGTTTAGAGTTTAGAAGATTTAATTCTTTTTCTGTATTACCGACAATTTTAATTTACATAAACATCCGTAGTCTAGTTATAATTTATATACTACGCAGTACACAGAGTTGACCGATGGTTGAAAAGAAGAAAAAGAACTGTTAAAGAAATAGCGAATGTATCGCAGAAACGGTTCGCATTTAGGCTAACACGATTAAGATAATTAAAGTGGGCATATAGAGTTCGATGCGTTTTGAATGTGCAGATAACACGGCTCCTAGCTTGTAAAATTTCGCAAAGGAGTGTGGAAATTAAGTGTGTGGAGAATATTAGGAGAGTCGATCAGATTATACATAAATTTTCGTTAAGGGGGGATTTCCATATAGCGGGCCATAAAATTTGTTTGTGCTTGATCAATAGTAATGCACTTCAAGGACGTAATCCTAAAGCCCTAAGCCAGAATTCCAAGTATTATTATTATTCTTATTTATTTGATTCCATCAACGGGGAGAACCCTTTGATACATATAAGAACAGAAAGAAAGTAGTACATAAAATATATTGAAATTATAGAAATATGTTGTTGAATTATATAAACTAAAAGAAATACAAGAGAATTTGTAGAGTATTTGTAGAAATACAGTTAATGGAGCAGCAGCGTGTCGACTGCGCGCGGTATTATAAAATAACAAAAGTTATGGTGAATGCGTTAGTTCTATCGGAGATAGAGATTTGAATTTTTTGAGGAAGCTGAAGGGTTACTTTATTCACCTTGAATAGCAGATTAACATTGAACAACTGCAAGTTTTACAAGACTTTTCGCCACTGAAACTTTAGATACGTTTTTCTCGAAACTGATTTCTTTTAATTGGCGGGCACGATTAAACAAAAACTACTCAATCAATCTATCTATTCCGGTGTATACAATTACATTATAGCAAACTATAGTCGATGAACCTACATGTTTAATGAAAAAATTAATTTAAGCATCTTTATTTCACACAAATGCGTCCAAAAATTACCTCAAAAAACACACTTTTGGTTTACAAGCCCTGCGATCTTTAAAAATTTATACCTTTCACTAATATTTTTGGTTCACCGACGATATAATTTCATAAATAATAAGGAACATTTTGAATTTCTTCATTCTAGACAAAATTGAAGGAGCTAGAGTGCCCGCCAATTTATACCTCCAGCGGCAAGGCTGCAACAACTTTCTTCAATAGCGACTTCTGCAGCCAATATTTATTTATTTATTTATTTATTTATTAACGGGGTGGCCCCCTTTGATACACTTAAAATAAAAAATAACATTAAGATTCGCTGTTAGAGACGTATTTACATTGATCAGAAAAAGATTCAGTCGAACAACCAATGAAGTCAAGTTGGTTTGCAAACATATTAGCTTGTCTACAGCAACGTCTGATACATTCGTTGGCAGAGATGTTGGATCTACAATAAGATTCATGGAATAACGGGTAGTTTCTGAGAGTTCTAAGCGGAACATTAAACTGTATTAGACGTGAAAGATCGGGACAGTCAATATAATGATTTAAAGTCTTAAAAATTAGTGATAAATCAAATCTAAGCCTATTTATACTGGAAACAATTTTTTTTTGTAACTTTAAACAGTGTATATACAGTCCCGAAGGTTTCGAAATAATTCCCTTATTAAGTTTTTTGTAAAAAATTCGCAAAAATCGGCTTATTTTTAGCAGTCTATATGGAAATCCCCCCCTTAAGTTCTTGTAAATATTGCAACGTTTTGCTTAGTCACACGAATGTTCTATCTAGAGATCGAATATTGCCGAATAAATGAAATTAGTTGAATTAGTTTCATTAAGGCTGCGGTTATACTGGATGCGTATTCGGACGAATATATCTAAACTGTTTCATCGTTTAGAAAAACAGAATTATTATTATCGTTAAAATCGATCGAATCCACCTCCGTAAACGATGAATTTGTGATTGCAACCGACTTAGCAAATAATAACAATTCGCGCGACTATTTTATTTATTCGACAACTTACGATTAGTAGGTACTTGCTCGTGCATCGAAGCGTGCAAGGAAGAAATGTTCTCTTCGATTCTTCAACGATCGTTGGCGCATTACAAATTGCAAACAATATGAAAATATGCATATCGTTGTTTCAGATCGAGAACGCGGTTCTCCCAAATGAAGTCAACATGGATTCACACGTTGGTCTGGACTACATAGTGGACAATCCCGATTATTGCGGGAAGCTTGCCTCGGGTAACCGACAGTTCCAACATTCTTGCCAATAATTCCATTGGTTGGAATAATTTCGGCCAGCACCGATTCTCTGCATCTCGTTCAATTTCAGCTTTAGATACTGCCTGTCATTCGGTGAAGAAACAAGTGGTGGAACTGCTTTCCGCTCTTTGCGTTTACAGCCAGGATGGAAGACAGAGGGCGATCGATACTCTGCACGCGTACCAGGTGATGGATTATCGACTCTATCCACGGCTCTCTTTAGTACAGGCCGTAATATAGAAAATTCGGCAACGCTGTCATCAGTCTTATTCATACTCCTAGTGACGTTCAGTCGGTTCATTGACGTTTCTTAACAGTTTCATATCACTTCCATATTTGTTCTTTCTTTTAACATTTTATACATTTTTAAGATGCCAGATAAATGTTGCGTGCCCAATTGTAGAAGTAATTATGAATCCTCTGGGGAAAAACTACCACTACTACTTACATACTACTTAATAACTATATAAAATTAAAAAATAATGTGAATATTAGTTTCTCAACGAAGAGACGGAAACTTCAAACATTACAGCAATAATTGAACCTTATTTTTTATAGTAATATGTGCATGTTTATTTATTTCCATTTCAATTCTTTGTGTTACATTCCTTTAAAAAATAATTTAAAAAGTCAAAGATCTCCGCTCTTAACATCTACATGTTACCTCAAACAACGAGACTTGAAATATAATTAACAATAAAATGAATTTACAGTTATTGCTCTTCCGTAAAACTCATTTTTTGTCAAATACTTGTTATTAGAATGAAAATATACAGGGTGCGCCAAAAGTATGGAAACGGTCAAATATTTCGAAAACGGAACATTTTTGAGAAAAATATTTTAGAGCAATGTTTTAGGGTTTTAAAAATTCTATTGAATGGTGATATCCGTTTGATCTTCAGAGGAACGGTCAAGGTCATATCAAGGTCAACATGATTTTTTTAAATAGAACATGCCATTTCTTAGCATGCAGTGTTAAAGCTGACGACGAGACCTTTTCAAAACACTAGCTGATGATCTAATTCTCTTGAGAATTGCCTGAGTTCTGACCGTTGAGAATGAAGAAAGTCTACTGTATCAAATAGTCTGGAAACGATCAAATATTTTGAAAACGGACCATTTTTGAAAAAAATGTTTCAGAGCAATGTTCTACGATTTTAGAAATTCAATTGAATGGTCGTATCCGTTTAACTTTTAATGGAGCGGTCAAGGTCACGTCAAGGTCAACATAATTTTTTAAAATGGATTACGCCATTTTTTAACAGGCAGTGTTAAAGCTGACGATGAGACCTTTTCAGAGCACTAGCTGGTGACCTATTTCTTTTGAAAATTGCCAAGAATTGTCAAGAATCAGGCAGAAGATAATTCGAACATTTAACGAGTTAATGCACATTAATGCTAAATCTCAAATGCTCAATGCGTATTTATGCTAAAATCGCCCTTCGTAAGCCCATACGTGATGACCATGATTGTGCGAAGTCCAATCAAGAAACATCCTCCCGGTGCACCCTAAATAATACTAACAGTAAGGCTGACAGCATTCAAGCATTTAAAGCTCAGCACTCAGGCAATTATAAAGAGAAATAGGTCATCAGCTAGTGTTTTGAAAAGGTCTCATCGTCAGCTTTAACATTGCATGATCAAATATGGAGTGTTCTATTTAAAAAAATCATGTTGACCTTGATATGACCTTGACCGTTCCTCTGAAGGTCAAACGGATATGACCGTTCAATAGAATTTTTAAAACCTTAAAATATTGCTGTAAAAAATTTTTCTTAAAAATATTCCGTTTTCAAAATATTTGACCGTTTCCATACTTTTGGCGCACCCTGTATATAAACTATTCCAATGCACGAGGACTGATCAGTGCTAACCAAATCCTGTCAATACCTGTCAAGACACATCAGGACTGACGACTGACCAGAACCACGTGATCAGGACTGATGAAGCGCTGTTGCCATATCGTATATTACGGCCTGTACTACAGAGGGCCGTGCTCTATCGCATTTCAAACGCTTTTAAAACGGCGAAATCGAAGAATCAGTGCGCGCGCGCGCGCGCGAGACGTTGAATGACGCTGCGAGACGCAAGGCTGCCGTAACCGCTCATCCATTCCAAGTAGCAGAAAGACGCGATGCTAAACTCGGATAAAAGTCACGGTTCAAGGTTTCCCTTCGGCAAACAAACAAATCATCCGCACCGTGATACGTACTCTCATAGAGTTACGTGCGCGGCATCTTGCTACGGTCAAATATACTTTTATCGCGATAAACAAAGCTCCGCGCCGCGGCGGTGCGGTGGCTGGCTTATCGAGTATTCGAATTACGAACGCAAACACTAATTCACGTTGAATTACACGGTCACCGTCGCGGCGCGATATTAGAACGATAAGGATAACGTTTTTACGCGCGAAACGTTGCAGGAACGCAAGGGCGAGCGTTACCGATTACGAATCGTCGTCGAAGAGCTGCAGAAAGCGACCGCCGAAGATTATCGGACGGCCCTGTTGGCGTTCGTAAACTGTTTGGTCATCTCGACACCGGAACTCAAGGATCGCATACGAATTCGCAACGAGTTCATCGGTCGGTACATACCAAGAAATTTCATTTCTTCTTATTCTCTTATTTTCTGATTTTCCTCTTCTTCGCCAGGTTTGAAGCTTCTTCCGATCTTGAACGAACTACGGTGAGTACACTACGACGACCTGGATTCACGACATTAACTGATTAACACCTTAACATTGTTGAATAATAAATAATAATGAACGTTACGAAAGGGCGCTTTATTGTACCCACACCTTCTCATTTGCACCTAATGCAACGTTAACGTCGCGCATGCATCGAGCCTCGTTCGCGTCCAGCCAGGACTATTAAGCAATTGTCGTCTGTCGAGGATCGGTTAACTAACGAACGAAGCCTTCGTTCTGCCTTTGCGTCGCGCAACACTTGCATGCACTAATCCAAATAATCATCGCTGTCGCGCCGCGCCGCGGTGGCAACGTTGTCGGCGTCGGCCTTTTCCGATCGTTATGTTGTGTAAACAATCGTCGGTCGACGAGAAAAGGAAATCAGCAATCAGCGAACCGCGGCAGGGACGCGATCGAAACTCGAAGAATTAGCGCCGAATCACGATGCAGAGACTATCCGCGAGTTTTGTTCTTTTGTTTGGGTCTCCGCTTTAATCACTCCCCTACAGGAATAGTACGATCTGTCATTCCTCCGCTGGATGACGGACGAGCAAACTATTCTTGATCGAGCGAAACTATTCAAAGAAGTCGCTTAAAAGGTTCGTTTTCTATTACAGAACTGGTGCAGCACCAGTTCTGAAAAAGTGCTAGGGAGTTCTGACGAGTGCAGCAGTACAGTGCAGTAATAAAGAACGCTAAAGTGCAGATGAGTCAGATGAGTACAAAATAAATATGGCGCGAAGTTCAGTTAAATTGCAAGCCTGATTTTAGGCTATCCATTCGGAATTAAATAATTAATAGCGACGATTTTGACTTGTATATATTACTTTTATATTATGCATTACATTATTCTACACAATAGTATTAATGTTAATAAAGTATTTTCAATCCAAGAAACCTTTTATTTTTCTTGTTAATTGTAATTATTATGCGATCATTTTAAATTTTCGCGGGTTTTTTAGATTTTTCAGTTCTTGCACTCCTTGCACTGACTCCGGAACTAGTGTAGCCAGTTCAGTGAACTGCTGCACTGCACTGGAATAAAGAACAGCGTTCTCTGCACTAGTTCTGTAATAGAAAACGCTTTCCTCTGCACTACTCTGCACTTTCTGCACCAGTTCAGCCAGTTCTGTAATAGAAAACGAACCTTAAATATCACCGAAAGGAATCGTCTCGTATAGGGATTCGGGATAAAGGGAATCGGTTGGTATCGGTGCTCGCTAACGAACGCGTTCCAGTTCGCCGAGCGAACTTGCCAACGTTCGCCCAACGAGCCAAGCCCTGATATATTCCTCGCGACGACGGCAACAATAACGGTTAAAGGGCTGCTAAAACGATTGAACGCGAGGGGAACGTCAAGGATAGAACACGAAAGTTCTACTGACACGCGACCTATCGAATCTCCCCTTCCTCCTTCTCTTCTCCAACGCGTTGGGTGCCCCTTGCGATCGGCTGAGAATCCAACGAACAAAAATGAAAGTAAATGAAAGGAGAAGACGCGAAGCGAGGGGGTGGGGCGAGGAAGGGAACGAACGTAGACCGAAGGAATCTTCGCGCGAAACGAACAGGAGCGAGGAAAGGAAAAAAAAAGAAAAGCCAAGGGAGAGAGAAAAGACCGAATTAACTGTGCGCTCGTCGCGCTCGGCGCGCGTTGCAGTCGGCGGCAACCACGCGCTCGCGATCGGTCTAGTGCTTCGACGACGACCGCATCGCCACCCCCTGTCAACCCTTCTCGGTTCTCTTTTCAAACTTTTATTTATTCGCTCTTTGTTTTCGTCTCTCCTCTCTGTTAGGACGCGGTCATAGTGGACGCGATTTCGCGCAAAAAAATTGCGATACGTATGCCGCGTTTTTTTTACGCTTACCTAATCGTCTAATTATTCTTTCGCGTGCACGGTTCATTCGGTACCGTGAAAAGCTGATGCATGTACGCGTCGACTGTGAAAAAATCAGAGATTTGAGGCTTTCACGGCCCGGCGTCATACAGTTCTCACTGTTGAAGCTTTCGGATGTAAGCCGTGTCCATGAGGAAATGTTTTCCCAACGTTTCGCTAGCATTGCAGCTGGCTTCTTCAGGGGATCGAAGTTTCAGTCTGTCTTTCGATTAAGCCGTGTCCATGAGGAAATGTTTTCCCAACGTTTCGCTAGCATTGCAGCTGGCTTCTTCAGGGGATCGAAAGACACACTGAAACTTCGATCCCCTGAAGAAGCCAGCTGCAATGCTAGCGAAACGTTGGGAAAACATTTCCTCATGGACACGGCTTACACTCGAAAGCTTCAACAGTGAGAACTGTGTGAAAAAATCGACGACGTGATCGACCAATTCGTGGGCGACAGTTTCCGAACATGCATCGCGGAGACAAAAATTACCGTCGAAACGCGATTAACGTTTCATTGTAATTTCGAGACGCAATACTGTTCAATCGAAGGTTGATATTTTTAGCGAAGCGATTACTCGCACCACCAACGCTGCGCCAATCTCCTTGTTGTAATTGAATCTTTACTGCTTCTCTCCTTCCATACGCGGAAGGATATCGAGCACGTGCGATACACTCTTGATGCGTAAGAATAACCGGATAACGGATCGCAAGGTTCGAAACGGAAATGCCGTGTCGCGCCGCGTCGTCGATCATGGTTGCACCGTCGCGTCGCGTCGACGCTGTTTCTCTGACAGATCGAAGAGATGCCGCGTCGCGAGAACGCGGAGCGATCGAGGAGCGGCTCGCGTTATCGATACGCTCGTGGAAATCGGAAATGAAAGTCAGCCGAGGAAGGGAAGAGAAGAAGAGCGAGGGAAATAGAAAGAGAGAGAGAGAGAGAGGAGAGCTAGGATAGAGAAATTGAAATTCTAGAGAAAACGCGTGTGTCGAGTAGGACGAAAATAGAGCGAACAACTGCGTGAAGGCTGAAAATGTACTCGGTTCAGAAAGGTGACGATTGTTCTTGCAGGAAAAGCCACGCTCCGGACCTCAGAGTGCAGCTCGACGCGTTCGACGATCAACGAGAGACCGACGAAGAGTTATCGAATCACGGGCCACCGGGAATCGATCTTTCGTCCCACGTGGACGTCTTTTACGCGATTCTCGGACAAGTAAGAAGACAAATCGTAGTTCGTAGATCGCAACGAATAAACGTATCCGTGTCTGTGTATGCGTGTGTGTGTGTGTGTGCTCCAGATCGCGGACACCCCGCAAGAAATACCGTTCTTGAGCATCCTTCAACACCTGCTGCGACTCGATCCCAAAGATGCTGCCAGCGATTTAGCGTGGGACACGGCGGAGACGCTGGTGCACAGAGCGACGCTGCTGGAAAATCGTGAAGACGCTACCAAGTTGTTGCGATCGCCTAGTCTTCAGGTAACGTTGAAGCACTCTCGTCGTTTCTCATCGTCGTTATCAACACGTCGAAAGGAACGCGTTTCTTTCGCAGACGAATCTCTGCTGCCATTGCCGAGGTGTCGAGCCGACGTGCGGATCGTCGCGGAAGGCGTCGTTACCGGTGAACAATTCGGCGGCTCCTCCGCCACCTCTGCCACCTTTGCCACCTCCTCCGCCACCCGCCGCTCCACCAAACTCGTCTAATCAAGGCCTCGTTCTACCGCCGCCTCCACCTCCGCCGCTTTTCGCCGCCAACGCGACTCAGGCCGATGCGTCGATGGAGCCGCCGCCCATGCCGCCACCTTTGCACGTGCTACCGGTCGTACGTCCGCCCACCCCCGAACCGCCGAATAATCGAGCAAAGTTGCTACCGCAACAAGAAATACCCACCCCAAAGACTAAGATGAAAACGATCAACTGGAACAAGATACCTAATCATAAAGTACGCGTATTTCTTCTTCTTCTTCTTGACATCCGCGAACAATTTTCTCACCGATCTTTCCGAGTTCAGGTGGTCGGTAAGCGTAACATTTGGGCGTTGGTCGCCAACGAGCATCAAAACTCCCCGATGGCGGACATCGATTGGGCAGAGATGGAAGGACTGTTCTGTCAGCAAGTGCCGCCGATGCTGCCTACCGCTTCATCCGCCGCGTTCTACGGTGCCAATTCCGACGCCGAAAGACGCCGCCGAGAACCAACCGAGGTACAGTAAAATCTGCTTACGACTGGTCAGTTTTCCTTTTATACGCCTAGTCAAATACCTCCAACCACTATTTTTTGTCGACTTGGACCGTGGGAACTTTCTCGGCCGCGAGCTCGACTCCCGAAAAAATGGGCTATAAAAGACAAGGATAGCACTAGGCATTTAAAAATGCTCGTGACTGATTTTCATCTTTTTCCATCGAATTTTCGCGAGAGTGACGCTAAACGATTCCTTATACTCGACCGATTAAAAAATTACCAAACACGACATAATTCGGTCCATAATTAACGAAATAACGAAACAAATTAATTTTCACGCTTCGATTCTAACTTCGCTAAAAATAGTCCGATTTATGTCGTATTTCGACTAATTTTCATCGGAAAAATGTAAGGAAGCATGTGGTATCATATTTATAAACGTTCGACAATAATTAATAACCGATGAAAATTCAGGAGGAAATATTTCACACCTGACTACGCGGTATTCTTTGATATTCGCCAAGCGACGGCATCGGATTAAGCGAGATTCACACATATCCGGACGATCCGATCTGGACCGGGCCGGTCTGTGTGAGTAAAGAAGAGGGAAGGTCTGACCTCTTCTTTGCTCACATGGCCCGGCCCGGTTCGGATCGGTCGCCCGGATATGTGTGAATCTCGCTTTACGCGCGTGGCTAGGGTCGTTCGAGCGCTGAGTCGTCAATTTTTCTCAATTTCCGCGATCTTATCCGTTGTCGTATCGATACAAATGTTTCACCATTGGATTCTAAGCGTTCTCCCGATTAAAATAACAAAATTTCATGTAAATCGGACTATTTTTAGCGAAGTCAGAATTGAAGCGTGAAAATTAATTTGTTTCGTTGTTTCGTTAATTATGGACCGAATTATGTCGTGTTTGGTAGTTTTTTAATCGGTCGAATATAAGGAATCGATTGGCATCACTCTCATGAAAATTCGATGGAAAAAGATGAAAATCAGTCACGAGCATTTTTAACACTAGATTTACCAGACCAGTCATTTTGACTGGTCGTGCAATTTCAATTCAAAATTCCTACCGCATGTAACATTTGCTTTCCGAAATGATGTTATGACTTTTGTAGCTATAAGTAGAGAATACATTTTATGAACTTAATGTTACTTTATATATATTCGTAACAAATATATTTTTTGTTATTGACACTTATATCAGTACCAGTCAAAATGACTGGTCTGGTAAATCTATTTAGTGTTAAATGACTAGTGCTATCCGTGTCTATTATGGCCCCATTGTTTCGGGAGTCGAGCGCTCGGGCTCGAGCATCCAAACACAAAAACCAGTCAAGCAAGAAATCGGAGGTGCGAGATTGACTTCCCAGTTCGTTTAAATCTTGACATGCGGACCCGATTGGACAAGGCTTATTCGGAATGTGCTGTACTCCCTCCTTTTTTCATTACGGCCAACAGAATCTGCTTGCAACATTCGTTTGTTATTCTAGATCGCTCTTCTGGACGGCAAAAGGAGCTTAAACGTGAACATATTTCTGAAACAATTTCGAAGGTGAGTAATCAACTGGACGCGACGGTCGAGGCCAATAAAGACAGCCGGATTCGATTGCAGCTCGAACGAAGACATAATCCAGCTGATAAAGGACGGCGGTCACGACGACATCGGCGCAGAAAAGTTACGCGGCCTTCTGAAAATTCTGCCCGAGGTGGACGAGCTGGAGATGCTCAAGAGTTTCGACGGTGACAAATCGAAACTTGGAAATGCCGAGAAGTTCTTCTTGCAACTCGTCCAAGTGCCAAAGTAAGATACAGAGCAACGATCTCCTAACCGTGGACCGTACCTAGGTGCCGAGTCCGATCGTCTGATACCACGTTTCGCTCGTCAACAGTTACAAGTTGCGTATAGAGTGCATGTTGCTGAAAGAGGAGTTCGCCGCTAACATGAGTTACTTGGAGCCAAGCATCAATTCGATGATCCTCGCCGGCGAAGACCTCATGACGAACAAGCCGTTGCAAGAGGTGCTCTACATGGTTTTAGTGGCTGGAAACTTTCTCAATTCGGTATGAAAGCGGCATGAAAACTAATGGAGAACGAATACGATAAGAATATGATACAGGCTGATTCTCTCCCTATACTACTATACAGGGTGTAACAAAAATGTTGCAGTTCTTTGAAAGTGGTGATGCCTGAGGTGATTTTGAACAACTTTTTCCTTAGCAAAAATGTTCGTTATGGCTTTGTTAACGAGTTATTAACGAAAAACACCGACCAATCAGGGAGCGAGTACAATGGATGAATATCAGCGCGGGCTCCAGCTGTGAGTAGTATTGGCCCGCCATCGTCCGCGTCATCGTTAATCCGCTGTACACGCTCCCCGATTGGTCAGTGTTTTTCATTAATAACTCGTTAACAAAGCCCCACCTAACACTTTCGCTAAGGAAAAAGTTGTTCAAAATCACCTTAGGAATCGCCACTTTCAAGGAACTGCAACATTTTTGTTACACCCTATATAGGGTGTCCCGAACAAAGTGTAGGAGCCGGAAAGGGGCGATTCCTGAGGTAATTCTAAACAACTTTTTCCTTAGCAAAAATGTTCGTTATGGCTTTGTTAACGAGTTATTAACGAATAATACCGACCAATCACAGCGCACGCATAGTGAAAGATCAGCCGTGAACGCTACGAGTAGCTTGGGCCAGCCACTGAACGGCCGTTCGTCCGCTATACGCGCTCTCTGATTGCTCGGTGTTCTTCGTTAATAACTCGTTAACAAAGCCATAACGAACATTTTTGCTAAGGAAAAAGTTGTTTAGAATCACCTGAGGAATCACACCTTTCCGGCTCCTACACTTTGTTTGGGACACCCTGTATGTAGTAGACACAAAACAATTTTTGCTGTCTAAGCACCTCAGCGGTAACCTTGTTACTTAAAAGGACCAAATCCTTGGTCACCGACTTCTTATGGGACCACCAATGGTTTCAGCCATTTTATTTTATTTGATATACTGGAAAAACCCCATTACAGTAGAATCTCGATTATTACCCGACTTAATATTTCTAACACAAAATACTAATAATTAGTTGAAAATTATTAAAACGTGAACAAAATTTTATTTAAAGTCTTACCATACTTTTACACCTAATGCATTGAATAAAGGGAATCTCGGTTAATAAAAATTGGGGATAATTGAGAGTCGGATAATAATCAAGGTTCTATTAAAGTACAGTTACAATAGTACGTATCATAATTAAATACAGTGTAAGCAGAGGCAGTTATTATTCAGGGGGTTATTATTGCGATCCTTTAGAAAGTAGCAATTCCTTTGTGTCTACTAGCTAGAGAATCACCCTGTATAGAAAACTCGTATATATTGCAGGGTGGTTACGCTGGAAATGCTGCGGGCGTAAAATTATCCTCTTTGCAAAAATTGACTGAAATTCGAGCAAACAAGCCAGGAATGAATTTAATACACTACGTGGCTTTGGTAAAGTATCCTTCCATTTTTTACACGCAGGTCATTCCATGCGAACTCGGACACTTTTTGGAGTAGCATCTCGGATTTTGCTGAATTTTGGATATGTTGTAGTTTTTAGAGATATATAAACTTGTGCGAAAGGATTTTTGAAAATTTTGAAAATATTTAATTTTAGTGCTCTTTGAAGTTTACTGTTCACTTTTTTTCTATTAATTTTAGCTCTTAAACTAGCAAATTGATAAAATTGTGCTTTTGGGTGCTTATAGAGCAGACATAGCAGTACCTAATAAAAATTATTTCAGTTGGAAGAAAAATTTTTTTAACCATTTATTTTTCATAGCGGGGAATTATCTAAAAAATCGAAAAAAATTGAGAATGTAGCCCTATTTGTCTCCTTTACGGACCACTTTTCAAAAATACAGACACTTTAAAATTGTCCATAGAAAAATGAATTGAATTGTATGCTGCGCGTCGAAATCCACTGATTCAACCAGCCGGTCTTTGCACAATTAAACCGAGTCGCGCAGCGCTTGGCTGGTCGAATCAGTGGATTTCGACGCGCGGCATACAATTCAATTAATTTTCCTATGGCCAATTTTAAAGTGTCCGTATTTTTGAAAAGTGGTCCGTAAAGGGGACAAATAGGGCTACATTCTCAATTTTTTTTCGATTTTTTAAATAATTCCCCACTATGAAAAACCTGCATTTATTGTTAACAACACTTGCAAAATAAATGGTTAAAAAAGTTTTTCTTCCAACTAAAATAATTTTTACTAGGTACTGCTATGTCTGCTCTATCAGCACCCAAAAGCACATTTTTATCAGTTTGCTAGTTTAAGAGCTAAAGTTAATAGAAAAAAAAGTGAACAGTAAACTTCAAAGAGCTCTAAAATTAACAATTTTCAAGATTTTCAAAAATCCTTTGGCACACGTTTATATATCCCTAAAAGCTACAACATATCCAAAATTCAGCAAAATCCGAGATGTTACTCCAAAAAGTGTCCGAGTTCGCGTGGAATGATCCACGCGTATATCGCGGTGCCTTTTAAATGTTTTTTTCTTTTTGTTTGCGTCGCAGCAAGCCGAGAGGAAACGAAAGGATCTCTTGGATTTTGCAAAGAGCATGAACGCGATCGAAGCTGCTACGAAGTAAGTGCGTTCGAGTGTGACAGTGTGTGAGCGATACTAACAGGATATCGAAATTGAATTGTTAATCCTATTTTCATGGGATCGCAAGGACCACGACCGAACAGTTGAACAACGAGTTTAACGCGCTCGACACGAAAATACAAAAGATCAAAGCGCAGATTCAGCTTCCGTCCACGGAAATCGACATACAGGAGCAAATGGCTCAATTCTTGCAAGTACGCGATGAACGTTTAAAGAGCGACGCAACGTGAGAACTAAACGATTACTTTCGTATCGTAGATGGCGGAGCAGGAGATGAGCCAATTGAAAAGAGATACGGAGGAACTGGAGGCTTTGAGACGATCGCTCGCCGAATTTTTCTGCGAGGACACGAATACGTTCAAGATCGAGGAGTGTTTCAAGGTATTTCATCAGTTCTGTCAGAAGTTCAATCAGGCTGTCGCGGAAAACGAAAGACGAAGAATTCAAGAAGAACAGGTGTCGGCGAGGCGCAAGCAACGGGAGGAGCAGCTGTTGGCCAAAAAGCGATTGCGTACGTAGTTTAACTATGTATGTATTTCCTATTATTCACCTTGTTACTATTCCTCGCGTAATTCGTTACAGTAAATAATCAAACCGAGACGCCAGCCTCCGAATCCGAGTGCAACTCGATGGATTACAGCCTCCTCGATCTCCATACCGGTTTACCTCAAAGAAATTACAGTCGTAACGATGCCAAGGTAAACCTTCCTCTTCCTTCTCCGTGCGTCGCGTCGCGACGTTCGCGCTTGACTCTTTGCTCCTGTTTTAAGCAGATGAAAAGATTGCAAAACGGAGGAGTGACGTCGGACGAAGACGTCTCGATCACCGGTTCTCCGAGCATTAGACGCCGGTTGGGCTCCTGCTCCGGCGGAACCGTCGATCAACAATCTACCAAAGAAGAAACATATTCTCCAGGTTTTCCTCGCAAACTCTCCGTATACTCGATAATATTCGTCTACGTTTCTTCTCTGATCCATTGTTTGTTCGTCTCGCGATATAGATGTGACGCCGAACGGTACGCTTCGTCGTCGCAGAAGTCGAATTCCTTGCGAGGACGACGACGGTAATTTGATGGACTTTTTGAGGACGTCGGGGCAAGACGGTGCTCGCGAAAGGAAATCTTGGGGCAGTTTGGGTACGTCTTTTATTGTCAGTGACAGCTTAGCATTTCTTTTATTTATTTGAAATTAGTAGGTACTAGAGCTCTTATTATCCGGATGTATCCGGGTATCCGAGTACTCGAAATACTCAGAATAACCCAAACTCGGATTTGAAAACCAGTTATGAGTAATGATCTTGCTACTCGAGTACCCGAGTACCCAAAATACTTGCCATAACCCGAACTCGGTCTTTAAAACTGGCTGTGAGTAAAGTACTCAAATTCGGATACCCATAGATCCGAGTAATAGTAAGAGCCCTAGCGTAAACTAATCCGTGACGTCTTATATGTATTTTATACAGGGTGCGCCAAAAGTATGGAAACGGTCAAATATTTCGAAAATGGAACATTTTTGAGAAAAATGTGTTGGAACAATGTTTTAGGGTTTTAAATATTCTATTGAACGGTCGTATCCGTTTGACCTTCAGAGGTACGGTCAAGGTCACGTCAAGGTCCACATGATTTTTTTAAATAGAACACGCCATTTTTGATCATACAGTGTTAAAGCTGACGGTGAGACCTTTTCAAAACACTAGCTGATGACCTATTTCTCTTGAGAATTGCCTGAGTGCTGTGCTTTAAATGTTTCGATTAAGCCTTATTGTTAGTATTATTTAGGGTGCACCTTGAGGCCTTGAGGAAGTTTCTTGATTGGATTTCGCACCGTCATAGTCCTCACGTATGGACTTAGGAAGGGCGATTTTAGCATTAATACGCATTGAGCATTTGAGATTTAGCATTAATGTGCTTTAACTCGTTAAATGTTCCAATAGTCTTCTGCCTGTTTCTTGACAATTCTTGTCAATTTTCAACAGAAATAGGTCACCAGCTAGTGTTTTGAAAAGATCTCATTGTCAGCTTTAACACTGCCTGCTAAAAAATTGGGTGTTCCATTTTAAAAAATCATGTTGACCTTGACGTGACCTTGACCGCTGTATTAAAAGTTAAACGGATACGACCATTCAATAGAATTTCTAAAACTCAAAAACGGTCCGTTTTCAAAATATTTGACCGTTTCCAGACTATTTGTTACAGTAGACCTTCTTTGTTCTCAACGCTCAGAACTCAGGCAATTCTCAAGAGAAATTCGTCATCAGCTAGTGTTTTGAAAAGGTCTCATCGTCAGCTTTAACACTGCATGATCAAAAATGGCGTGTTCTATTTAAAAAAAATCACGCTGACCTTGATATGACCTTTACCGTTCCTCTGAAGGTCAAACGGATACGACCGTTGAATAGAATTTTTATAACCGTAAAACATTGCTCTAAAACATTTTTCTCGAAAATGTTCCGTTTTCGAAATATTTTACCGTTTCCATACTTTTGGCGCACCCTATATGTATTTACATCATCTACTTCTATCTGTTAACTAAAGGGAATTCCCGCAAATAAATATTATTATCATCATTATTATAGACATTAATCGAACAATAATAAATCGTTCGGAAACTTTTGTCCGCAATCGTATACAAATCGTGTATAAATTGGTCCTTTCTTTCTCCAATTCGTCGAGCAGATCGATCCTGGGCACGAAGAGCACGAGGTCAGTCGCGCAGAAGCGACCTGCTGAATGCCGATTTTTCGGTCGACCGAGAAAGGCCAAGCTCCCCGTCGCCGCTACTAGAGAACAAGCCTTTCTTGCAAGAAGAGGAAACGAAACCTGCAGGGTAAGCAGCGCCTATTTATAAGAAGACCGTTCGTCGCGACGCGAGTACAAAGTGTGTCACGCGTGTGTTTGAAAACAGGAAAGCGTGGCGGCAGAAAATCGAGGCGTGGTTGTCGGAAAACGAAAAAGAGGATCGTGCGGGTGAAGAACTTCAAAGGAGAGCGAGACAGTTGCACCAAGTGAATCGACGGTCCTTCGAAGACTCGGGTAAATATTCGCGCGTATCTCTTTTCCTTAGCTGTTCTTTATCTGAATTGGTTCGTTGACGTTTGCTACGCAGAAAGCGAAGGCAAGACGAACACCCCGAACGAAGGTAATTCCACGCACGAAGCATTCTCCGAAGTGTACGACTGGCGTCCGTCGGTCGAGAAGACCGACGTAATGCGCACGATGGAAGCTATAGAAGGTTATTTCTATTATTTTGCATTCTCGTGTTTAACGATAGACGACGCGACGCGACGCGACGCTAACGTTTCCTTCGTTTCAGAAGCCGGAACCCATCCGTCGCAGAAAGACAAGTCGCCTTGGCGAAAATCTAGCTTAAACGTACCAAATAGCATGGAAGAGACTGATCCACGTTATTCCCGTAAATTAAGGTCAAGGCTCGGCACGGAAAATATTCTCAGCTCCAGTACCTTGCAGGTTGATATTCTTTCCTTTAGTTTTACGCCAAATTGACACTATCGGATCACGGCCGGATCACGGTCGGATCACGGTCAGATCACGGTCGGATCACGGCCGGATCACGGCCGGTCACAGTAATTGAAGAAAGGGGGAGGATCGGCCGTGATCTGTGGGAATCTAGGTTTAGCGTATCGCTAACAACGAAACCTATACATTAGGGTGGAACGAAAAAAACAAGTTTTGATTTTTAATTTGTAATAGCGCGGAAAAGTTGCTTTTTGGGGTAGACAAGATAAAAAAAAATATGAAAAATATTGGAGCACGTCTTGAGGTGCCGCAAGAGCGGTAAAGTTTTATAAAAACACACTTTTTGCAATTTTTTCAAAGATTTTTACATGTCTTGATTATGCAATCAAAAGCTTCAAATAGGCGTTTTATATGTACGAGAAAACCATAAAAAATAATTTATCAAAGTTTATAATTTTTCAATTTTAAAAATTTTTTTTACAAATTTTAAGCTCTGCGGCACCTCAAGATTTTGTAGTATAGCAACCAAATTTTTTTTTCTTCTTTTTGAACCTAAAAGACAACTTTTCCCCACTATTACAAAACTAAAAAAAAAATTTTCGTTCCACCCTACTATACATACTACATATATGTCTGTGATTCTAGTCGATCAAAGAGGAGGATAGAAAGAAAAATAAAATGAACGACGCTGTAGCTTTGGCGGATAATCAAGACGAATTAACAATTTATTTGCGACAACCTTGCGTGCAGCCTCAAGTGTCACCGCCGCGAAAATTCTCAAAGCACAAGAGAACTCCGGACGAGGAGAAAATCAGCGACAAGGTAGAGATCGACTCCGACAACATCGAAACTCCACCAGCAACCAGAAAACTGTTCAGTCCGCCGAAGGAAGTGAAGCCGCTCGAGAAAGAGCCATGCAAAAGAGAGCGTTGCAACGGTTCCTTCCAAAACCGGGACCTTAGGAACGGCACGGCGAAACCTGCAAACAGTAATGCAGATTTCGGCACGGGTGAGTCTTTTCGTCTTTTCCTTACGGTAAAAACCACAGCGACGCGTTCAAAAGCGAAAACAAATTCGTCGACGACGCGACTGATCGACGAACGTTTCAGGTAACTTTGATCGTTACTCGGCAACGAGGAGAACGCGAAGGTACAAAAGGGTGCAAGACTCGCCGGAGAAGGAGTCGAAGCAGGACGCTGCGACTTCGGAACCGTTCGAGGAGAAACCGGTTCAACGTCCTCAAACGCTGCCATTGTCCGAAGAGACCAGGGAGCAGGAGCAAGACTCGATGCTGCGCGTCTGGCAAGAGAAGCTAAAGCGCCGCGAAGCGAGTTCGTTCGAAATCGACACGGCGCTGGCGGACATCGCCCGTTCCGGGCAAGATCTGCAACGGCTGTCGCGACCGACGACGTTGGCGCAGAGAAATTCGCGATTGCCGGTCAGCCAACCGCCGCCCGTCCTCGCGGTGACCAACACCGTTCTCAGCCCCGTGATGCAAGAGTCCCGGCCGCGCGAACCCTCTTTGACGGTTCTGGCGGAGCGAGCCGTGACCAGCCGCGAGCGGCAGAGAAGCATGATCGATCCCAGTCAAGTGAAAGAGGCGATAAGATTGACCAGTAATCCGCCGAGTCAAGTCAATCAAGGTCAAAAGTCAACGGCGCGAGATCGATATTGGGTCGCTCAAGATTACAGAACGTCCGATTGCTCTCGTGACGATCAGCGTACCCCGGATCGGACGGACGGCGCGCAGGACGTCGCCGCGATCAACGACGAACCGTTCGATCGCTTGTGCGGCGAACTGGAGGCGAAACGCCTGGAAGCGTCCAGCCGCGGCGACGTCCGTAAATTCGATTCCGCGCGACCGACGTCGGACGATGCTTCCGTGTTCCGCGGCAAATTCATTCCCGACATCGGCGTGGCGCCCTCCTCTGGTAAAGCTCGCGATCAGGAGATGAACGACGAGGGATTCGAGGAAACGCAGAGCTTAGTTTCGGAAACGTTGAGCCAGGAAACGTCTTCCGGTAATTACGAGACGGACGCGCACGACTCAACGCGATGCTCGCCAGCCGAGCTGCGATACTCGGCGGCGGCCGCCGAAGCGCCGAGAGAGAAAACTTGGACCAAGTCGAACCTCAACAGAGGTTTCGAGAGACGAGCGACCTCGATGAGGAGCGCGAGCGAAAAGTCCAGCTGTTTACCGAAACGGACAAACAGTTTGAAGCGCGAGAACGACGCGTCGAAGAAAACGGAATCGCCGCAACGAAATTCCAACGGGAAATGTCCGTTCCAATCGAACGGTCAACCGCGAAACGAAGTGGAGCGCTCGGGTTCCAGAAGCAGTCTGCGCAGCTCGCGCAGTTCGCTGAACAGCGCCACGTCGGTGAATACCGTACGAAACTTGGTTCCGAATCACCTTCGCACCTACACGTCCGCTATTTGCGCGTTGACCAACAACCTGCGAAAGAGCCCCTCGAATACTCCGCTACCGCCAAAAACCATCGAAAAGCGGCGGACGAATCCACGCTCGGCCGCTACCAGAATACCTGCTAGTAGAAGCAGCAGCAGCGGAAGCAGCGTCGGTCCAATCGGTCTGGTTGCGCGAACCGTTCGGAAAGCCGTGCAGGTGAGTCGCCTGAAGGAGGGATTTTCTATACATGTGTGTCTCACTCACAAGGGAACATCCCGAACACGGAAATTCAAAAAATTATGCAACTTCGGGTATGTGTAGAGCATGTGTAGGTATGTATTACGCAATTTTTTTTTTGCTGCCCAAATTCACTCTAAGGCAGGCTTGCAATTTAACTGAACTCCTCGGCCGATTCTCGAAGGCGACGCCTCCTTTCTCTCGCCGCGCGTCTCACTCCCCGCGGCGGCCATAGTGCTCGACGGGCCTCAGGCGCGTGCCATATGAACTGTTAGTGGCGCATTAAGACGAAAAACAAAAGACTGGTGGAATCGACGTAGAAGCCCTTGTTTTAGGGATTTCCTAATGTTTTAGAATAGTTTTGTCAATGTTCGTTCTCAAAAATGCATTAAGACAAAGCAGCGCAAATTTCCAAACAATGCCTCGTTCTCGTGTTTGATGCGAACAGCGGTGTCGCCCCAATGCGCCACTAACAGTTCATATGCTACGCGCCTGAGGCCCATCGAGGACTATGGCCGTCGCGGGGAGTGAGGCGCGCGGCGAGAGAAAGGTGTCGCCTTCGAGAATCGGCCGAGGAGTTCAGTTAAATTGTATGCCTGCTCTAAGGGGTTGAAACTACCCTTCGAAAATTTGGCTATTTTTTAGATTCTATTTTATAACTCGTAAACTATGAGAGATAAGAAAAAGCTTTTGAAACAGAAGTTACTTCTTTCAATTATATCTACCAAATGGTAAAAGATTGTCAAGAATTATTAATATTTTTGTTTATAACTATTTCTAATTGTTTAAACAACCGATCAATCTTTTACCATTTGGTAGATATAATTGAAAGAAGTAACTTTTGTCTCAAAAGCTTTTTCCTATCTCGCATAGTCCACGAGTTATAAAATAAAATCGAAAAATAGTCAAATTTTCGAAGGGTAATTTCAACCCCTTAGAGTGAATTTGGGCAGCAAAAAAAAATTGCGTAATACATTCCTACCACGGACGTAAAGGACTGTGCATGATTCTGAAGGGTTGAAGTAAAAGACGGAAGGGGTATCAACTGTCAGCCATCTTGGGTGGTTAAACTTGAGGTGCGCTGTATAGTCTATAGGCAACTTTAATTACTAGTGTAGCGTCTGTAGGATACACGGACCAATCAGAAATACGTAATTCAATTGTATAGTTTTAAATATTTTCGTGACGTTATATAAATGGCAGCACTAGTTTAACCACCCAAGATGGCTGCAAGTGAAATCCCTCCCCGCACAGAGCAGCACCCCTCTTGCTATAGATGTACTTTACGCTCAGTCCTTTGTCTGTAATACCTACACATGCTCTACATATACCCGAAGTTGTATAATTTTTTGAATTTCCGGGTTCGGGATGTTCCCTTATCAGCATCAATCATCAAACGCACATATTGCAAACACAAATGCAATATTATAGTATACAGGGTGTTCTGCAACAGGTGGGAGAAAATGTAAGGTGTGATTCTAGACGTCAAAATAAGAGGAAAATCAAGAGTAACGAAATGACGGTAGCAGCTTTGTTTTTTAGTTATTAGCATTTTAAAAAGTGGATGAAAAGCGCCTGAAACTTGGCAATCCGTATGGATCTCTAATTCAAAACACGGGCCCTCTCACTTAAACTTACATTCATTCGGTCCTTCTTGGAAATAATCAATATATCGATCCGCGAAAATAGCTGTGGTTTACGTTACATACACATCTTCGTTTCATACGGACAGCTCTACACACTCTGAATATTCCGTAAATTTTGACATATCTCATAGGGATTGCCATATTTCAGGCGGAAAACCGCCCACCTTTTTAAATGCTAATAACTAGGGGTGTGCGGGTACCCGAAAATATGGGTACCCGAGCCTCGGGTCGGGTCGGGTAACGATCGGGACGGGTCGGGTCGGGATCCCGAAAAGTTTGTCGACACATAAATATATTCGGGTACCCGTCATTTCGGGACCCGATTTTAATTCGGGACCCGATTTTCAATTCGGGACACGATTTTTAAATCGGGACTTGGCACTTAATTCAGTACATAATTTTTCATTCTGGTTTTCTACTTAAAGTGTTAAAATGTAATTTTTCTATGAAATCAGATGAAATAATTTGTATCTGAGGAGAAAATTATGTAATATGGCGTGTATCGAAAATCTGGTCCCGAATTGAAAATCGGGTCCCGAATCGGAAATCGGGTCCCGAAATGACGGGTACCCGAATATATTTATGTGTCGACAAACTTTCAGGATCCCGACCCGAACCCGAAACAAATTCCCGACCCGACCCGATCCCGTAATTTCGGGTACCTGCACACCCCTACTAATAACTAAAAAACAAAGCTGCTACCGCCATTTCGTTACTCTTGATTTTCCTCTTATTTTTACGTCTAGAATCACACCTTACATTTTCTCCCACTTGTTGCAGAACACCTTGTATTCTAATTAATATTAAAAAGCGTTGTGTGCATTGAACGTTGCGTCTAGCTGCAAGCAGCGATTCTCAACTACATTGTTCAATATAGAAGCCTTCTCTTCCCTTCCAGTCTTTCGGTAGGTTGAAATGATGTGCGTCCTTTCAGGTGACGACGGAACAGCCAAAGGGAAGCAAAGGGCGAGCGATTGCCTCGCGAAGCAGCAGCAGCGGAAGCGGCAGCAGCGTGGGACGACAATCGCTTCCGTTCAATCGCTCGACGAGCGTCGAGAAAGTGCTCGCTACGAAAAGCAAGTTGGTTCATCCTCGAACTGCCACCAGGAATCACAGCTTCATGAGGCCGACCGCCGCGAGCGTAAACAAAGGCTCTATATCTAATTTGCCCAGAAACATCAAAGGTTTGATCAAATGATTCCGTTGGCTGCAAAGCGGAGGAAAAACGCGAGACTCGTCCGTAATGTGTGTTCCGTGATCCGTGTAATGCATCGCGCGAAACGTACTTTCAGCTGCCACGAAACCAATCGACTGACCCGTTGCTTTTCTTATTTTATACGTACCGTACAAGTTGAGGCCAGGACGCGTTAGGAACGCGTCGACACAGATCTTTTCATGTTCGCTTTCAAGTTTTCTACATAGTGGCATTACACTCGTCGGAACGTTCCCCGGTGAATCGATTAAGATCGTTTTTGTGATGGAACGCGTAACGCCTATGCCGATAATATCGCGTGTAGAAACGTGTTACGACTCGAGCGAAATCTTAGACGAAATCTCTCACACTCTATACGTATAGATTTAGCTAGACCATTTAATACGTCATTTTTTTTCTAATTTCTTAGCGAATGACTACGAGTATGTAATGTATAAATCTATTGTGTCCTTACCTAAGGTCTATCGATGATAGATGTAGTCACGATCGTTAGTAAATTAACGAATTAAATAAATCTAATTTAATTTTCTCGAAGAAAATGGTTAATGATCGAACGGCGCCAATGCTTCTATAGCGTCATTCGGGGTAAAAGCGCGCAGCGGGTAAAAGTACGCAGTGCCGTTTTCTCTGAGGGGGGGGTGCGAGGACGGGGATGCCGGCTCGTCGGGATTGGGTGCGCGTGGGCCGCCATGTTGGTTCAACACCTGTTGAGCGGTGCGAGTCGCGCTTTGTGAATTACAAGTAAAAACTTAAAATTGACGTGTAACTTCGATTTTTTTCGTACCAGGGAAAAGTTTGTGGAAGTATTATTTATGTATTCTTAGAGGTAAGTTGTTTTTGTTGATTTTATATAGTTATTGAACGATTTTTTCCAGAATAACATTTTAACCTAACTTTATTGGAATTCGAACTAGTACGAACTGTTTTGGTTACCGGTCAAATGGGGTAAAAGGACGGGGGTAATAGCACGCATTGGTATTTAGGTTACTGTCTACTTGTTTTTGAATTCTTAATAATATTTGGAGTAAAACATATCTGCACTGATAAAGGCTTGAGCATAATTTCGTGTTGTTGAATCTATGAAAAATTATAATTTTATGATTCCTAAATTTGAAGTTCCTAATTTCTATTGTTTTTGTCATCTTTAGCTTCATTTATTAAAAATAATATAAAAATATATTCCATCTGTGTATCATTTGTTCATTTTCTTTTACTACACCTGAATGCATACTTTTACTCTACATGCGAACTTTTACCCACGCGACTGCGTATTTTTACCCACATGTCGGGGTAAAGGTACGCAGTCTGACCAAGTCACTCTTTTGCTTAATTAAAAAAAACGTTTGGCCTATCGTCAAATACTCGTTACTTTTTATGAGTTTATTAAATATGCTACCGATAGCGCAAAAAAGTGTTCCTAATATCATGGTAGTTTCGGCTCAGTCAAGCGAAAACAGCAAAAGTGCGTCCTTTTACCCCGAATGACCCTATACAATAAGAATAAAGATCGTTGTTTGCCACGGTTTGCCACGGTTTACCACTCAAGTTTTCAATGGTATTCGACAAACGACATACGTAAGTAATTCATTAAAAAAAAGGTTTCGAGAATCGAGAAAGAATCAACTTCGACGATGGTTGGTAAATTCGTTTTAATGACGAAAATGTAAGATCGAGTAACGACTCGAAGTCATTCGCGCCTCTTGGAAAACGAATATTTGGTATCTTTTTATCTTGTTGTAAACTTTAAACGATACTAAATTATACATATCGGTACCGCGGAAGAAAAAAAATAAAAAATCCCAAGAGACGCGTGGACGATCAGATATAAATACGTATTATGACAATCTGAATAGGTAACGATAAATAATATCTCGAACGGACGAAGAAAATTATTTTCAATCAACTTCGTGTACAGTAAACAACGCGAACACGCAAAGTAACAATAACGAGAGATCGAACAACGAAATCCCACAGAGAATTTCGGTAGATTAAATAAGCATTTAATTTGTTGTCGACGAAATCACGTTTTCCGTGGGCGATCGCGAAATCCAAGAACCACCGGACTCTGCGGGGCGAGAATAAATTCAAATTGCAAACCAAGTTCTTCACCTACGACGATCTCGAATTCCCGTATGACCTGCGAATGTGCAAAACGTGGTACATATAAATAACTAAGCGCGGCAACGCGACGCGACGCAGACGCGTGTGAGTAAGGTGAATGTCCCAATTTCTACTCGCGTCCCGATTTCTAATCACTTCGTATTTTTCTTATTATTGTAAATGTTACGTTTAAATTCCACAAAATTCGATGCTTAAAAACAAAAATTTTAAGCCATGTCCTGTTCTGTGATCTCTACTCTCAATAAGTACCCAAAATATCTTAATAAGTACCCAATTTTTGGAAAAATCACAAGAAACCTTTCTTGTAGAGAATCATTTCTGCTCATGTTCCGATTTCTAATCACTTCGTATTTTTCTTATTATTGCAAATGTTACGTTTGTACTATAATTGTAAAAAAATAATTGTAAGTTCCTTGATCATTCGTGCGAGTGATGCACAGGTTTGTTAGAAGGAAAGTGCTACGTAGGCAACGAAAAAAATTTTAGAACAAGAAACTTACTCGTTCTGATCGTATTCTTACTGCTTAGATTAAAGAACAGCAATTTCATTGTGATTCGATAATCGGATCGAATGTAGTGTGTGCAGAAATAAATCGTATTTAATACTAAAAACGTTTACTGTATTTTACTCTGGATTTTTACTGGATTTTTTGTGAGTTATTCGTCGTGAGCAGAAATACGGACATTTAGAGTGCTACATTGAATTAGCCGTTATTAATAATTAAACGTCGTGTAACATCTTTTCAAAATATTTTTGAATTAATTGATTCATTATCGAGGTATTAATCAATTACTTTGCAAATTTTTACTGCAAACACATTTTTTATATCCTTTTCATAACGAGTGAACGCTTAAATCAGCAGAAATTGGGACATTCACCTTAAAAATTTGTCGATGGACGAATACTCACCTTGGCCAAGATAAGCTGCAAAGCGAGATCTACGAAACGCTTGCCGGGGCACATTCGTCTCCCGGCTCCGAAGGGTGCAACCAACAGAGGCGAATGCGGATTCGTAGGCTTCAACCATCGTTCGGGCGAATACTTTGAAGCGTTTTTGAAATTCTGTTCGTCCAAACCCGCTATCCAAGTGTGCAGAAGAACGACAGTCTGCAAAGTAAAACGGCAACACGGTAAAGCCAATCGATTCTGCGCGCGACCAAAGAGTAGGTATAATAAGAGGCGACACTCCAAGTGTCCCTTTAAATTGGCTGTGTCATTTCGTCTCTTTCTAAGAATGAAATTACCGATCAAAACACCCTATGGGCATTTCAATTGGCTGTGTTATTTTGTCTTTCTCTAAAAGTGGTTTTCTTTTCGAGTGTCGCCTCTTGTTATATCTACTCGTTGGCGCGACGACGCCGACGTCACTCACTCCAGTGTTAAGATGATATCCACTGAGCTCGATGGGTTCGTCCAAGATCCGAGCGATACAAGTTGTCGTGGGGATCAGCCTAAGCGGAAGAGAGCAATAGAGAGGACGCGTTACGCAACGCGGCATAACGAAAGGAACAGTTTGGAAAGAGACACGCGAACCACCACGCAAATACGTACCGAAACGATTCGGTGATACACGCGCGAAGGTACTTGGCTTTTCGCAAGTCCTGGATCGTGAGATCGCAGCCGATCGGCGCCAGGGAGTTCGCTTCCTCGTAAAGTTCGGCTTGCACCTTCGGGTTGCGTCCGATCAAATCGAACAGGAACACCAGAGTATTTCCAAGCTGATAAAACCGCAACGAACCGCGAGTAGAGAGCAAGTTGAGAATCGTAGATAAACGTGGATGCCTTACCGTGTGTATGCCGGCTGCTATGAAGTCGACGATGGCTGCCTTCTTGTCCCGCACGTCGAGATTCTTTTGCCGTAGAATCGATTGGAAAACGGCCTCCAGCGATTCGTCTCTGGCGTCGTTTCGCTTCTCCTGTATCGTGGCTTCCACGATTTCCGAAATGATACTGAAACGAGAGCGAGCCGCCGAATGACGAGAACCGTCGCGAGCCGCGAGGAAAAGAAATTGGCCGCGATGGAGGCGAGACCGCGAAACCGCGAAACGTACTTGTATATGGTGTCTTCGCTCTCTATCAGCTGCTTGTACGCGGACGTCGGCAACAACTTCCACAGCGGCAAACCGTAAAAGGCATCGCGCGAAGCCGTGAAGTGAACCCTGACGGCTTCCGCTAATCTCGCGGTGACCGTGCTGTTGGAATCTGGCCTTAAAAAGCCGAGGTGTCGACCCAGGATCAGCGTGCACGTACCTTAAGCGAGGAAAACGCAACGTAAAGATGATGCAAAGAAAAGGGGGAAAATACGGGGAGATTATCTTGGAGCGCTTACTTTCGAGCCCCATTTTGTAGGCGAGTTCTTCGAAACCGGTTACATCGTATCCTGTTCTTCGTCGACGTATCAAATCGACGAAAGAATCGGTAACGACGTTCAAAGCCGGGAAGAAGCCAAGGACGGTGCTGGCCCCCGTCAACTCTGACGTAAGAGCCGTCCGAAGATCGTGCCACGTTTGCCCCTGCCTAGAACGAGTTATTCGCTCGGTTGTTCGCCCAGTTCGCTAGGTCCAATTGTCGATAGCTTACGAATTACTCACTCGTTCACCAATCCGAGGTTCGTGTAACGATCGCGACGACTTCGACGATAATGAGATATCACTTCCTGCGGAGGACGAAGGGGATATCTCGAGTTTCGTCTGAGAATGGCTTCGATATCGGAACGAGAGAACACCGAGATCATAGGAAAGTTCCATAGAGCTTCTTCTTTGCACAACGACCCGTATCGTCGATGCAGATCTGTTCTTCGATCAAAAACAACTCTCTATGCGAAATATGGTTCACCAAATAAATTCAATTTACAGTCGTTCGACGTTATTATCGAGCCAAACAACGACGCGACGATAGCAAACTTCTTACCTTCGTACATCTCGTGAATTTTATTTAATCGGTAGGATCCGAAACAAGAAAATATCCATCTGGTTCCAAGTATTGGCAAGGGGTACGGTCCCGGCACATCCGACACTGTTTGGTATCTTTTTTCGTCCTTCTCCTCGCTCTGAACTGTTAAAATCATTAGAAAACGAGGAAAAAGTCACCTCTCCAACTCTCAAGTCGCGCCGCGCCGAACCAATCAAGATCAATCATATACGAAAATAAGTGAACGCGGAAGCCGACCGCGTTGATTGTTCAAACAATTAAACGAGACACCCTCTTCAAATACTATTCGCGTCTCGCGATAACGTTCCATCGAACAACGATCTTTCATTTTCCAACAGCTACGTACTAAATGTCGCGTTTCACCGTTTACAAATTTGAAAGTTCTCGTATGGTAATCGCAAGAAATCAGTTTCCAAAGTCGAAGGACGAAAAGACGCGACCTTATCGCGCTTAACCGCGAGCTTGGAGCTTAGAAAGGGAAGATAACGCGATAGTACGCGTTACTTGCTCGCCGAAGGTCGCTTCGGACGCCCCTGTTAAATACGTATATGTATACGACTTTCTCGCTTTCGTTTTGTAAAGACCCGAGGCGCCTCTACGTACAACGGAATTGTCTACTTCGTCTAGATCGCGGCGCACAGTGTTTAAAAACGACTGTCTGACTGGGAAAAAGTCATAATTTCGATAATTTTGTTTTACTTATTTCTCAATTGTTTTAGATTCATAAAACCCTAAGGAGCTTTGATTGTACAATTATCTAGTTCTAAAGATTGTTTACATAATATGTACATAGAATTTTCAAACCTGTACTGTGTTTAGAAATGTCATTTAGCACTCGAGATTTTTCCTTCTCGTAAAAGACGAAACGTGCAATAAATTATTTTACGCAACACAGATTTTGTAGACGAAGGTGTATACTTATATTTTGTAATAGGAAGATTAAGAAAAAGTTTGATGGGACATCCAAACAAACGCACTCAATAATAGCTAATTTTGCTACGCATGTGCTTTGATTTTTTAAGTACAACCTTTTTGATTGATAAGGATTGGTCAAACTTTCAATTCTATCTTATAGTACAGGGTCAGCACTATAATTGCTGTAAAAATCAAGTGCCACTTTTTCAACTTTTTGCATAATTTGATTTTGAACTTCGCGAATCCTTCACAGACGGTTTACAAACAGCAGTGCTCAGCAGAAACATCAATTAATCAATCAAGAAAAGACTGTATGGAGGATTTATTTCATATGCTCCTGATGCCTTCAGATCCACTAATAAGTAGTTTAAGGGTTAAAACTAAGAAAAGTACTGGACATCTTCCGTTGGAAGTATTAGAACTACTAAAAAATATGGATCAATAGTTAAGTTGTTAAATTAACTATTATATTTTTATATATGTATATTGTTTTTACCGTATTCTGTATTGAAATAAATGAAAGTAAAATATTTTTTCCAATCGTAAAGAAATTAACTTTAAAATTTTTTTAAAATAATTTAGTTTTTGTTTCAAATATTTCGAATTTAGACAGAACATAAGGTTAAGAAGTCGAAATTATCAATAATCTAACTTATTTTCGGTGATTTATACACTTTCATTTCAAAACATAATTTTTCCCGGTCAGACAGTCGTTTTTGAACACTGTGCGGCGCGGCGCGACGCGTCCTTCGTTCCCTGCGACACCTAACTCGACGTCGCATTCCTCGAAATACTTACCGTTGCTCTTGTGAGAACCTCCGGCCCAGAACCACCAAGCCGGCCGATAGCTAGTCGCCAGGATCAGTATCGCCAGGAGCGCTGCTGCGATCACTTCGAACCAAGCGCTTAAAAGCAACATCGCGACTCGTCGTTGCCACTGCGCACCAATTCCTACGGAAATGCAAACGAAACTCTCGTTCAACGATATTATCGTCGGAACGCGACGCAAACTACTCTCCGCTTCGTTAGAAAAATACGCGAAGGAACTTAATCTGTCGCATCGATCGATTAAGCGTTCGCTCGATCGGCAATTATCATTTTTGCAAACGTTCGTTACCGCGAACTTGGCGCGCAATCAATAGCCCTGCTAGAGAAAAAGACGGTCAGGTATTCCGACGCGGATGAAATGCTGCCTACGATTAACCGACACAAAAATCCCGAGCAACCTGCGTACTGCGTACTCGTTATTCCTGTACGGATAGGTGGTGTTCGATCCGGAACGCGAGAACGTATACGTAACAGGAAATTGATTCAGTGTGCTTCTTGTAGTTCGATTTAGAAGCGAAACGCGCGATAGGAAAGGGAGCAGAAGAAGCGAGGCGTGAGCGATAAATAAAGCTGGATGCGGCGCGACTCGGCGCGGCGCACCGCTCGCACTCACGACTCAAACCCTGCGCAAGTCGCGGATAAAGGATGAAAAAATGACGCGCTGCCACTTATACATTTACGCGAGGATGTCTGACTGCCCCAGTGTTATTTACGGACACCGTCTTTCTTCTATTTGCAGTGCGCCGATAACGCGCCTTGTCTCGATGACCCTACTAACTCTTGTTGCTTCGACTCGCTCCGACTCGCTAATCGCGAAGCTGTTACACGGATCGAGGAGAAAGCGTTCAAGTACATACGTATTACATGATTGACGCTCCGTCTACGATTTAACGCGGTCGAAACCGACGCAACTTTTATCGTCAACGTTTCATCGAAATTGGCAACGATCGAACGCCGAATCACGCCGAGTGCCTCGTCTCGCCGCGCCGTCGCGTCGAGACGCAGGATCGTGGATTATTAGTCAACAAACAGAAACCCGTGCGCGCAAACTATGCGACAGACAGAAATAACGGCAGATAAAGACAAAGAATGTGGGTAATTAGTTGCAAAGATAGCAAAAACGGCAGAGCGTCGCCATCGCCGCGGTATTCAAACTAATCTCATAGGCAAACGAAGATTAATCTCGAAACCGAAATATGTATATGGGGCATTCCATGTCAAATCACCGAGGATCCGGACCCGAATATTTTTGATTTGGCTGAAATTTTTATGTTTTCATATACATTAAATGAAGTTACTGTACCAAATTTTAGGCCTTAATCTTAAAGTCCTAAGGAGTTGTGAATTTTTCATTTGTTTTCAATTTTTTCAGCCAAAAATATTTCAAATTTCGATTATTCCATCAAAAAAAAAAAAAAAGATAATTACATTTTTTTCATTTTGTTTGGTTTGGAATAAGTTTTCATTAAAAAAAATAGAAAAAATTGTTTTTAACTTTGCTTATAGCTGTTTCCTCTATTTTAAGCATTTTGATAATTTTTCAAAGATTTCTTTAAGAGCGACTCCTTCGATTTTTTTTTTTAAATTCCACAAAATTCGATGCTTAAAAACAAAAATTTTAAGCCATGTCCGGTTCTGTGATCTCAACTCGTTCTATTTTTTTTATAAGCCTCGAATTAACTAACGTAACGCTTCTGTTTTTTTTCGAAAATATCTCAATAAATACCCAATTTTTGGAAAAATCACAAGAAACCTTTCTTGTAGAGAATCAAATTTTACATGAAAAAGCTTTTTGTATTTTTTTTTTTCGAAAGGTATATTTATTGAGATATTCAAAGATAACAAGAATATTTTTTCAGTATTTAGGAGGATGATAATTGCAATATTAATTTTTGAATATCGATAAATATATTTATATATTTATATATTTATTGATAAATATATTTCTATATTTATCGATATTCAAAAATTAATATTGCAATTATCATCCTCCTTCTAAATACTGAAAAAAAATAATCTTGTTATCTTTGAATATCTCAATAAATATACCTTTCGAAAAAAAAAATACAAAGAGCTTTTTCATGTAAAATTTGATTCTCTACAAGAAAGGTTTCTTGTGATTTTTCCAAAAATTGGATATTTATTGAGATATTTTCGAAAAAAACAGGAACGTTACGTTAATTATTGGTTAGCAGTACGAATTTCGAGGCTTATAAAAAAATAGAACGAGTTGAGATCACAGAATCGTACATGGCGTAAAATTTTTGTTTTTAAGCATAGAATTTTTAGAAAATGCTTAAAATGGATGAAACAGCTATAAGCAAAGTTAAAAACAATTTTTTCTATTTTTTTAATGAAAACTTATTCCAAACCAAACAAAATGAAAAAAAATGTAATTATCTTTTTTTTTTGATGGAATAATCGAAATTTGAAATATTTTTGGCTGCAAAAATTGAAAACAAATGAAAAATTCACAACTCCTTAGGACTTTAAGATTTAGGCCTAAAATTTGGTACAATAACTTCATTTAATGTATATGAAAACATATAAAAATTTCAGCCAAATCAAAAATGTTCGGGTCCGGATCCTCGGTGATTTGACATGGAATGCCCCATGTGTACTTATCCACGTGGCGTGTCGCGGTCACAGATGAAGAGCCATTCTTTCATAACTTGCGGCCGGCGTATATCCATTACCCCGGTAATCAACGATTCTCGACACTCGTTCGAAATTACTATCCATGGAATGTTAATGGTACGATTTCAATACGACAAAGAAATTTTATTTCCTCCTGACGGGTAATAAAACTGTAACGAAGAAACGAACGCATACTGTCTCGTTCGCGCGACCTATCGGTCAATCGACTGTTTACATTCGATAACTTGCAATTAAGCACTTTTATATTATATACGAGCATTTCTTTTTCTATGCGCAAAACCTATAAATAATTGAAACGCGCGTAAATTCCGCGTCGCACCGTTGTATCCGCAGTATCGGAGATAATTCTGTGGCTCTAAGGAAACACGACCAAGTCAGGTTTAAAAAGAAATTGTGTTTGTGTCTTAACTCAAATCCAATTTTATAATTGGATTTATAATTGGATCCAAATTTATAATAAATATAAATATAAATATAAATATAAATTTATTAACGGGTAAAAGATCCCTTTGGTATACAAAGTAACAAACAAAGTACATAGAAAACAAATTGTGGAAAAACATTAAAGAGCATTCAGAGCATGTATGACAGATCTCTTAAAACTATGAAACGAGTTGTTAAAAAAGTCATAATGCTATAAAGAGAAAGTGTATTAATGAATTTTTCCTTTGAACGCAAAAATTTAATAAAATTGAAGATCATTGTGCAATATTGGTGACCAAAACTACAAACATGAATACAATAGACCCTTGATTAACCGGCTCTTAACCACTTCACATTTCTAGTATCCTGCGTTTCAATTGTTAAATGTACTAACAATAAAATTACATCAAAATTTGGAATAATACTTGAACCTTTATTCAATAATGGTCTAGTAATAATTAAAAAATTCTGCATGAATGAAACTCTTCAATTTTGATTCTAACAATGAATGCGTACATGCGTTTGCCTTAAGGCCACAGAATTATCAATTATTATTATTATACGTATATTATCAATTATTTTTATACTTACAGAGGGTGTACTGACAATGCGATACAGTTAAAAAGAGAGACGTCTTCGTCGTTGTCGTGTCGTCGTCGATGACGATGACGATAATGGTAGTGTCAACGATAGTAGTGGCGGCGATGGTGTTGATACTGGCGGTTAAATCAACCGTGACGATAACGCGACGGAAGGTGTGATTTGTTGGCGATTGATTTATTGTGCGATGAGAAAGGTAATTCCCGCGAAATCTAATCGCGAACGAGAACGCGGAACGCGAAACGCGAATGGCGAAGAGTAAGTAGTTGGTAAATTGGGCGTTACAGTTGAAATGCAGTTGTCGCGTGTCGATGAAACGAAGAAGAAAACACTGTGAAGAGTAGGAAGAACGAAGCGGGAAAGAAGAGAATAAAAAAAAAAAAACAAAGAGGCAGAGCAGGGGCAGAACGAGGTTCGAGCTCTCTCGAGAGAGTCGCGTACTCGGCAATTTGCGAGCGTACCGCCGAAATATATCGCTCGTTGCGACGAGCCGGACACTATGGAAGGATGGGCCAGACGAGAACATTAATTGCCGTTAATCGGTGAATAGTTGTCGTTTCGATCGGCCGCGCCGCGCCGCGCACGTGTCGGTCACACGAACGACGCTCCGTCTCTTCCGACTTTCGACTTTCGACAGAGGACGGAAGGAGCGGAGACCGTGGGCCCGGTCCCGGTCCGTCTCTGCTCCGTCTCCGCTTCGCACCCATTCGCACCAGCTACAAGCAGGGACGACTCTCTTATTTCCCCGGTTTCTGTTTACACTCTCCTCTCCTCCTCGACGGAGGGGATAAACTGTGGTGGGGAACTCCGACCACGATAAACCGAGACCGAGAGCCGAGAGCCGAGAGCAAGACGATAATACGCTCGACAGATGCCGCGCTGCCGCGCCGGGAGCGCGCGAGCACGCGAGCGCATCAATTTTCCATGCCTGCGAAAATCGATACTTCACCTTTTAGCGTGATCCGTCTGGGCCATCTTCTTTTCCTTCTTCTTCTTCGCTGATACGATTGCAACGTGCTCCTTTCTATCGATAACACGTGATGCGATGCTCCGAAGAAGAAAACTATCTACTCGTTGCGTTCGATGCGACGCGACGCACCGACTCCGGTAAAAATATAAATGTCTAGTGTAAGCAGTGCTGGGTACAATTCAAATAAAACGTATTGGAAATTGTAATTACAATACTTTTATTCAAATAAAGTAGTATTTGAGCATTTATTTTGTTTCTTAGTTCTACATAGAAGAATAGTTGAAAATATCTATTTATTAGACATGTATAGAAGCTATTAATTGAAGTAATATTTGCTGAACGATGTTTTAAAAATAATTATTTGAAATAATAGTTTTCGTAGAATGTATTAGGAATAAATATTTGAAATAATATTGTTTTAAGGATATATGAAAATTAATTATTTCAACTAGTACTTCATAGTATTTTACTTACATCTTTCTCTTACTCTATAATGTATAATCATAGTTATGAATGTCTAGATATATCCATAGCTTATTTCGGTGAAAGGTAATGCTGAAGTTTCATTCCACTAATAATAGCAGAAATATTTATTTCAAGTAACTATTTTACGTTCGTGTTGGGAAACACATAATTGAAATATATATTTCATATACTTGAGAGATGAAATAAATATTTCAAATAGTATTTCCATTAATACAAAAGTAAATAGATATTTCAAATTATTCAAAATAACATAGTTTTGGAAATAATCTCTGAAAATATTTTTATTTTTTATTTCAAATACTATTTTACCCAGCCCTGAGTGTAAGTACGAAAGTGCGCGGATAAGAAACACGCAAAATTGCACGAGTTGAATTGAAAGAGAAATAGCAACGAAACCTTCCTCACTTTATTTCCGTTGGCCGCGTATTAGTTGATACACTTGCGCGTACGTGGTACGACTTTCGGAGAAAAGATTAAGCGCTACAAAACACGCAGAACGCTCGCGCGCGGTTTGCCGGTCGCCGGCAATATCGTTACACCGAAGATGGTCAACAAACCAGGAAGCGATCATGGACAACTGGTCGGTCTGGGTCACTCGCCGGAATTCCGTCCGTGGCGGTTACACGTTTCTCTGGTCGGTTTACAAGTTGGAATCCTCTTCGAAACGATTGCGCTCGACGCAATTTTCTCTCGTTCTTCCGTGTCGAGCGAATCTGTCGTGCTCGAAATTCATTGAATCTAATCGTTTCTCATCTCCTATTTAATCTTCGCTCAACGTGTTGGTAAATAGAAACGGTATAACTTCGGCGAAGATGTCGATGTCTGCCTTCAAACTACGTCCAAGACCTTCGATCACTACCATACTCAAAATCACGCTGCTAAACGATCCGTCCTGTTTCACTCGATGCTTAATCATCGCGGAAAATAATTCAGCGACGACCATACTCACGTTCACCTATCAAAAATTGTCGCACGAACATTTCGAGAATGATACAGAGATAAAAGTAAATAGATAAAATTACGTTGACTTCGTTACGAATATGAAAGTCTACGATATCCCTTATGGTGGTTTTGAAACCGTCCGGATCGAAAGATGCGTGCGAACTATGTTGCAAAATGTATTCCGCCGCTAATTCTCCCTAGAAAGAAATAACGGAATGGAAGTAATGGTGTAATGGAAGATAATAGGAGGTCATTCCACTCGAACTCGGACCCTTTTTGGAGTAACATCTCGGATTTTGTTGAATTTTAGATATGTTCTAGTTTTTGGGGATATATAAACGTGTGCGAAAGGATTTTTGAAAATTTGAAAAATTGTTGATTTTACAGCTCTTTGAAGTTCACTGTTCACTTTTTTCCCATCAATTTTAGCTCTTAAACTAACAAACTGATAAAAATATGCTTTTGGGTGCTTATAGTAAAGGCATAGGAGTATATAATAAAAATTGTTTCAGTTCGGAAAATAATTTTTTAACTTCCCGATTTATAGGGAAGTTATTGTATTTGCCCCTAAAATGGAAAATCGATTTTTTAGCAGATCTCCATGTTTCAAGGTCATTGGAGTAATTTTAGGCTATTTTTAACAAATTGTTCGTGTGTGTGTGTGTGTGTGTGTGCGTACGTACGTATGTACGTACGTTCGTACGTACGTATGTGATCAAATTTTTCGTTAACGTTTTCTAAAAAACTAATAGTGATATCAAAATGGTCGATGATGCAATCGATGTGTATCAATGTAACTTAGAGCTGAATAGATTTTGTTCTAATTCGGTCCAGTAGTTTTTTAGTTTTTTTAAGAAAACCTAACAGAATAACGCAATCTAAATGGGAGAATATAAATTTATGAGAATAACTAAACTGAAATAATATATATACATATATTATTAATATTATTATATTTATATAACACACACACAAACACACACACAAACACACACACACACATATACATATATACATACATATACATATACATATGTATATGTATATATACAGGATGTCCCATTTTAATCCGCCACCACGGCTAACTTAAGAAATATGCATCGGATCAAAAAACATCCCGAACAAAAGTTTGATGGTTTGGAGGAGGACATCTGATCCTGTCAAAAAAATTTCATCCCTACCCCCCTGGGGGGGAGGGGGGTTACTTTAAAATTTTAAATAGGACCACCTACTTTTTATTGCAGATTCGGATTCCACGCCACAAAATATATAGGTTTTATTTCAAACATTTTTTTTCATTCGCGATAGGTGGCGCTGTAATCGCGAAATTTCGATTTTTCGCCTATATATATATTACAATATATAATTATAATGATATAATTGTGATAAATACATATATATGAGTATATTTATACACGTATAAATATATATATACTCAATAACTACATATTGAAAACAAATGAATATACATAATATCCATATACACAGCACACACATACATACATATACATGTATACCCCATGGGGGTAGGGATGAAATTTTTTAACAGGGTCAGATGTCCCCCTCCAAACCATCAAACTTTTATTCGGGATGTTTTTTAATCCAATGCATATTTTTTAAGTTGTCCGTAGTGGCGGATTAAAATGGGACACTCTCCCTATCTATATAGATGTTCGTTTAATGCGACGTCATATAGCAACAATGTTGATAAGTAGAAAACTATTAAATTTCTCCGAATACGAATAATTTTCTAATTAGTGACAATTAATAATGGTAATAATAAATTACAACTCGCAAATCGGGAAGTTCTTTGCGTGGCCCGTAAAGGGTCACACACAAAATAAACATGAATAGCTACAGGCATCACTACTCGTGAGCGAGTGTAGCGAGCGAGTTACAATAACTCCATTCGCGAGCTCGCGAAGCGAGCGAGCAACACGGACTAGCTAGTTTAACCATTTATTTTTCAATTGTTTTAAACAAATGCAATTTTCACGCTGAGGGGCTGAATTGAAAAATTTGAAAAAAAAAATAGTATATAGTCCTATTTGTCCCCTTTACGGACACTTTTCAAAAACACGGACACTTTAAAATTGGCCATGGGAATTTTCATTAATTGAATTTTTCGCTGCACGTCGAAATCCACTGATTCGATCAGCCGAACGCCGCGCGACTCGGTTTGACTATGCAAGGACCGCGCTAGGGACCCCGCCGCGCCGCGTTTAGCTGGTCGAATCAGTGGATTTTAGGGCTCTTACTATTACTCGGATCTATGGATATCCGAATTTGAGTACTTTACTCACAGCCAGTTTAAAAGACCGAGTTCGGGTTATGACAAGTATTTTGGGTACTCGGGTACTCGAGTAGCAAGATCATTACTCATAACTGGTTTTCAAATCCGAGTTTGGGTTATTCTGAGTATTTCGAGTACTCGAATACCCGGATACATCCGGATAATAAGAGCTCTAGTGGATTTCGACGTGCAGCGTAAAATTCAATTAATTTTTCTATGTCCATTTTTAAAGTGTCCATGTTTTTGAAAAGTGGTCCGTAAAGGGGACAAATAGGACTATATACTAATTTTTTTCAAATTTTTCAATTCGGCCCCTCAGCGTGAAAATTGCATTTGTTTAAAACAATTGCAAAATAAATTGTTAAAAAAAGTTATTTTCTGAACCGAAACAATTTTTATTATATACTCCTATGCCTTTACTGTAAGCACCCAAAAGCACATTTTTATCAGTTTGCTAGTTTAAGAGCTAAAATTGATGGAAAAAAGTGAACAGTGAACTTCAAAGAGCTGTAAAATCAACAATTTTTAAAATTTTCAAAAATCCTTTCGCTCACGTTTATATATCCCCAAAAACTAGAACATATAAAAAATTCAACAAAATCCGAGATGTTACTCCAAAAAGGGTCCGAGTTCGCGTGGAATGATCCTAGGATTAAAGCATTCCGTACATTTCCCATGGCCACCGAGCGAAAAACGTCTTTTAGATTCCGTCGGCAACGATCGTTTAGCGATACTACTAAGCCGCAATCGAGTATAATTAAGCGCGGATTGTTGACCAACGGGCTACGACCGATAACTCTCCGAAACCATGCACCGATTTTTCCACCGGACTCATGATTCGTTTCAACCAGAATATTACCAGGATGTAAATCGCAGTGAACGAAATTATCATGAAACACCTGTAACGCAGGATACGAATAAATTGGAGAACACAGGGTTCGATCGGACATCGAAAATCGGATGGCTAACCATTTTCAGCATCGTCTTGATTCCTATTTTCGCTAATTTCTCTTGCAGCTTGGTATCGTTATACTGTAGATAATCGGAAATGGGTGAACCCTCGTGGAAACTCTCGACGAGTATTTCGCGTTGCGTGAAATTCTCGTAAGGGCATGGAAAAATAACGTCCTTCTTCCCGGAAAAGTTTTGCGAGAATCTGATCAAGTTAGCCGCTTCCAAATTCATGTCGACCTTTGTGTGAAACGAAAAACGGAAAACGAAGAAACGCATAATCAATCGGGTGCGGATCGGAACTGTAATTACAAGTTATGGAAATTCGGTGAAAAGGATCACTTGATTTTTCATTGCTTCCGAAAATTCATCGATGCAATCGGTGAGGCTGAGCCAACGCAATCCTGGAACGATGTACGTCACGCATCTGCAAATGCCTCTCATTATGATCAGATCTCTTCTGGAAAGAGGAACCGAGTAAGGAACGATTCTGCAACATGCGTACTTATCGCGTCGTACCTGAGCTGCTCTTTGATCCCAGGATGCAAAATCTTTACCGCTACCGGTTGCAATTTCCTATCGCGTATCTCGTCCTGTTCACTTTCGTCGTTATCGCTCGACATTCTATCTGAAATTCACGCGTTTCAAACCTCGTGCCTGTTGCTCTTTTATTCGATTCGTGGCATTCGTGTATTTACCGACGAGGCTGATGAACGGACCGAACTTTAAATATTCGACAACTGCAAAAAGATTCGTTTGAAACGGTTCAACTTTCGTTTCTGCCGATTAACGAGTCGCTAAACGTCGATCGAATTAGGGGAAGGAGTGAGAAAAAAAAGTAAAAAAGTGCTCTAGACTGTTACACTTGTTGATATTGCAACTATACATATACATACGTGAAACACAATCCTCAACAAAAATTAAGAGCCAAGTCCAAATGGTCATAACTCTGATTTCATTGACAGATCATTTGAAAACGTGATATTTCTATCTACTTTCATATACTTTTTAGAATTTCACTCTGATGTTTATTACACATAAATATTAATGTCGCGATTTTTTTATGGTATAAAGAAAAACAAATATGAACAGACAGAAAACTATTTGTTTATTTTTTTTCTGAATTCAAATAAAAAATAATATTTCATTTGCAAATAAGAAATAGTAAATGCAGTATTTTTAGTATTATTTACGCAAAAAAAAAACAATTAAAATCATACTTTCATTTATTATTTAGTATTTGTTTACTTAAATAAAACTTTGCCCAACACTGGATGAATACATGAATATAAATACTTTTAAAAATTGTCAAATTGATAATATTCAGGACATGCTATAACTGGAAATTGTTGTATAAGTAAAAATGGTCAAAAAATTATTACAGTGGTAAAAAATACAAGAAAAATTATCGCTAAACGCATAAAAAGACGTTAGAAACTATTGTGTTATGTGTTATGCAGAATTTAACTGATACGAAATAAAGAAAAATCCCGCGTTGCCCTATGCCCTATGCCCTATACCTTCCCACTTCCCCTACATCTACGCAACGAAATCGAAACGGAACGGTCTGATTTACTTTGAACGAAGACAGGTATTCGAGGCGTTTGCGTTATATGGACTGGAACGTCCGGATCTACCCATGCCTTGTACACCTGTCAAGCCGAAAAATCGCGAGATCAATTTCACGGAGGAAGAAGAAGAAATTTGTCTGTGAGTTTACCTGAGCGCAGCATCCTGACCCGATAGGCTCTTCATTATCGAACTTGACGAATACGTTTTTCCAATTCGACCCGTAAACAGCTCGAAGCGTTTGCTTCGTGTACATCCAAGAATGCTCGGAAGTAGTACGCTGCAATTGCGAAAGCGTGCAACAAATGTTTTCCGGGAACAAATCTTTTCGCGTAGATGCCCATTGACCGAACTTAATAAAAATCGGTCCAAGAAATTCGATACCTGAAACCGTAACGGTATCGTGCAGGTGAGGCTCTTACAGTTTACAGTTTCGCTTCGTCTCGATGGCTTTTCCGTTCTAGCTTATCATTTACTACGAACGAGTAATTACTTTTTCGTAAAATTATTGGAAATACTTGTCCGGGCGTGAAACGCGTTATCAGATACGTAATCGTTAATCCGACGACGACAGAGCCTATGATGAGAACCCTTGCGAAAATGACTATACTATTGCGAATAAAAGCGAGGAAACCTTCCTCTTCCTTGCCGATCCTTCTAATTAACGATTCGTTGTTAGGGATTCGCACTCGATGCTTTGGCTCGTAAGAAAGAATCAAAAGAGATTTAGCGGTTCGTTTGTAACGCTGGAAATTAGCCTCTCTTATCGTCGACCGATTCAATTTTATCGCTCTTGCGTACTTGCGTTCTCTCGGCCGCCAATTTTCTCCTCTACCTTTAAAAAGTCTAGTCGACCGAAGTATTCTCGAACAGTTTGCAGAAAATACCATTACTAATCGTACTCGGCCCTTTTATTGGTTAATAGAAACATGGATCATTTTTCAAATTTTAACCTTACTAAATCGGAATTCGTATTTTTTTCCATTATACAGGGTGTAACAAAAATGTTGCAGTTTTTTAAAAGGGGTGATTCCTGAGGTGATTTTAAACAACTTTTTCCTTAGCGAAAATGTTAGGTGAGGCTTTGTTAACGAGTTATTCACGAAAAACGCCGATCAATCAGGGAGCGAGTACAGTGGATGAATATCACCGCGGGCTCCAGCGGTGCGTACCATTGGCCCGCCATCGTCGCGTCATCATTAATCCGCTGTACACGCTCCCCGATTGGTCAGTGCTTTTCGTTAATAACTCGTTAACAAAGCTCCACCTAACATTTTCGCTAAGGAAGAAGTTGTTCAAAATCACCTCAGGAATCACCCCTTTCAAGGAACTGCATCATTTTTGTTACACCCTGTATACTCTTGTTTATTATTCATTGGTGTCGAAGCACAATTACACGCATTACACGTTTCAAATTGAAATGCGAAAAATAAAATTCCTCTTTCCTCTTTTGGTAACACTGCTGCTGCTGCTCCACTGTGCTCCACCATCGACCCAAAAAATAGATACAGAGAATTTTTAAATGGCTCTGACTTTGACACGATTCTGTAATTAAAACGTTCAACGTAGTGCTGCACGTACACCTGCTGGTACCTACGTGTATTCAGAATAAAGCTAGACGAAAGAAAGACAATTCTAATGAACGAAAAGGAAAATATGGCCATAGCCATTCGACATAGTATCGCAAATTCTTTCGTGTTTATGTACTTTCCTAACCAAATCTGCTGCCAATCGTAACACAATATCCGAGTAAACAATAATTTTATTTACAATTCGTTACGGTAATTTGCAAATGTTAGTATATTCTTTAAACTCTACGTTGTGTGCTTTTACGTATTTGTGAAATATTTAAGAGTGAAGTTTTCAAGATTGCAATTTTGAATGATGTTGACAAATATTGGTCACGTTACAGGAAGCTTGGTTGAGTTTTGACGATTCCAAGTAGAAGGTAATTTCCAGAATCGAACGAGATAAAACGTCTAATAAGTACATCCAGTTAAGTAGCTATATTATTATTATTGAGTAGCTAAAAAACATCTAATAAGAAAAGATTACGCAGAACTTTTAGATAAGTTTATGGAACAGAGTCGGCAAGATTACAAGGAAGACTAAAGTATTTTGTTCGACTAAATCAAAGAGAGATAAAAGTATTTATTTGGTAGAAATGGAAATGGAATAGACGGACGATACGCGATGCTCTATAAATGCTTGTACCTTTAGCGTTAATAAAGATCGGATAAGATGCCTATAATAGCCAGTTCCTCCTTAACGTACGAAATTCTCATGTACTTAAATTCGTTCTATTTTGGAATGTTTGCCATTTGCGAATTAGGCATGGGATTCTTCAAAGCTGCAAATTTACCTTCGCCGGGTACGAGCACGACTCTAATAGAATTTGCGCTTTTATTCTTCCTTATAGCCACGGAGGGTGCTAGAATTTATTTTGGAAGAAAAGGAAATTTAACGGAACACGGATTACCGATTCTTATCGGAGTCATTCTAACTGTGCCTAGTTCCTTAGCAACATTGTATTTTTTAATCTGGCAAAATTATGTACTCAGACTGGAAGTAATTCTTTGCAGTATACAATTGGTGCTTTTGGCGTCTGAATTAATCATTTCAATTTTGTGCCTTATCGCTATTTACCGTCCTCCATTTCCTCAAGAATAAACCTTCAATTTCAACATCCTCGTCGACACCAACATTTTAATTACAATAATAACCATCAACTATAAACCACGTCGCTCGCATTGTGCACTTTGTGTTTGTATATTCATAAAAGTTACAATTATCTATACATAAGAATGCTACGACCGATGCCGAGTTTTAAAGTGTATCGAATGTGTGAATGAAGAAAATAGAAAGAACACAAAGCTTTTGAGTATTTAATTCACATACCTTTTAATATAATTTAATGACTACGACGCTATGCGTATGTAATTGGAGAAAACGTATAGGAAAATGTAAAAGGATTCGTGACAGTAGCTACGTAATTCTAAGATTTTCTATAAAAAAATTATACGATCTTGTCGCGTCCTTACACTCAATGTTTATTAGAAAATAAATATTTCTGAAATAAATAATATACATTTATAATTTAATAATATTTGGCGCATAGTTGAAAAGTACCATTTAGTTAAGAGTACATTGGAAAACAATAAGTAATCAAAACGAATATTAGATAAATAAGTCGTTTCTTTGCAAAACGTTTGTAAAAAAAAAAAAATGTATAAAAATAATGCTGATACAACATTACTGATACTTCCTACAGATTATTCGTTATCAATTATTACCTAATAAACTTTTAATAAGCATTCAAACAGGAAGTATAAACGAAATTTGACAAACTTTGTACCTAGGTTTTTTATTTGTCTAATTAATCTTTTATACTGTTTGCCGCAGCTCTACGCCTTCTAATCGCGCGTAGCCGATTACTGCAATATATTCGGAGAAATACCGAGCCAAATACTAATAATATGCCAATTATGCCAGTTGTCGTGACGCGATGATGATATATCAAACAGGACAACAATATAGCCAAACCCTGCAAGAATACAAAACAAAGAATATTTCGTGAGAGAGAAACGTTCCACGAACACTGATTTATGAAGAGAAAGAATATTATATTACCTGTCGAATAGTCATCATGATAACAAATGTGACTGGTCCAAACTTCGAAATTGTATAAAATATATACAACTGTCCGCTCGCAGAACAAATCGATATCAGTAAACAATCCATAACGAATCTAGGATACTAAAATGATAAAGATGTTAATATTAAATTGTAAATTATTATTATCCTGCTTCTAGTCTACGGCAATTAACTTTAATCACCTTCGTCATAAACGAAAATATGAGAGGAAAACTTGACTGTTGAAATAAAGACATTGCAGTCAATAAACAGGAAAACATGTTAACTACACACATCATCTGGACACTTGTTGCGCCATATTCTACGAATAACGCGTTTTGCCAGGTACTTGTAAAACTATCTAATAGTAAGTAGCCTGCTAGGAGAATGATGCCAGAAATGGTAGTAGCTCCATCTAAGAATATTAAAATACTGATAATAATCAAAATAAAATAGAAAATGTTGATTTTTAATTTGTTCAAATTTACGATTTTACCATTTTCATAATCAGAATTATCTAACATGAACAGCGTCATCCCAATAGATATAAGTATCGCTGTAACATACTCGTAATATTCGTACGTACTCCGTGAAACTATCTTTCCCATTATCATCACTGGAATTATTTTGGACGCTTTCGCCAATACCTAGCAATTTAAAAACAAGAATTAGAGTTCTTTATCGAACCTATAAATCAAACTTAAAAACCAAGGAGAAAAGAATTAAATAGTTACCTGCGTTGGAAAACTAACATACTTTAGAGCTTCGTATTGACACCAACTGCTCATGATATTTGACAATGAACAAAATGCATATTTGTAAAGTGGTGCTTTTTGTTGAGGCTGTCTCTGAATTAACAGATACAATCCCGACATCAGGAATGCGAGAATTCGATTTATGAATACTAAAAATTGAGAATCTTGGAACCGGTCCTTGCTGCCAGCAAAATCTTCGTATTCCTGTATATCGATTCGCAGTATATAGCCTATAATTTGGCCCTGATTAAGCTTTTACCATGTAAGTCAAACAAGTAATACCTGCGTCATTATCTTCTCTTGTAAATAACCCCACGTTAAATAACTAATTTGCAATCCGAAGAAGCAGTAGAGAAGTAACACTGTATCTTGCATAAAAGTACGTTGATTATGATTGGACGACGTAGACGTATACGAAGAGTCCAGAAGCCCTGTTTCGCAGTGACCCATAAAACACGAATGTACCAGCCTAGGTATGCATCCTTTACCTGCTCGAAAATAATATATCATTTCAAACAACTGTACAAATTTTCTATCATATCTTTCTTTCTTTCCTTCTTTGTTTACCTCCTCTCTGAATGTACTTAGTGTGACGCACATACTTGTACGTTAGGTAACCAGGTAATAATACGGTGGCGTAACTTAATAAATTAAAACATAATCGAATGATCCAATCGTACGAGGAAGCCTTTAAAAACCTTTCTCCAGTGCCTACGAGAGATTTAATCACTTCGCTAGCTCCAAATGTCAGGCTTACCGCAAACAGTAACAGTGCGCTACAAACGTGATTTATGCAGATATTATTTAAAAGAAAACAATTATATTGTATGAGAGAAAATCATTTATGAACAATTAACAATTTTATTCAGTTATCTACTATATGTACACTTCTTTAGCTAAAGAAAATAGTATTACACGTTATAACTATTCATAAAATTATACAACTTACCAAATGACAATATCACCTACAAAATTTCGCATTATTGCTCGTTATTGTATTAAAGGTACAATAAAAATAATTGTTTCTTAACCTTGTTTTTTCAACATGAAATCGTTTCACGGTTACGATCAATATTGTAAAAGCATAAAAAATTATTTACTATCAATTTACGATTAATAATACTACATTACATATTGCATACATATATATAATACACAACATTTGTACGACTATAAATTTGTATGTACATTCATCAAAAATTGTTCGGGAACACGATGCAAAAGTTTCATCGGTAATTGCGTCGACGAAGACGAAGAGTGCAACGTATAATGTTCCAATTGATAATTTAAAAGCACCGAAGAATAATTCGTCAATACATCTTTTTAAATTATACGTATCTTATATCAAATTCGTAATTATCAAGGACTGATTATAAGGACACAGCATATGTAACAATATGTAAAGTTCTAATCCAATTTACATTTCAACATTACGCTTTCGTATCCTTTTTCGAGAGAAAATAGAAAATGCCTAATTTATTGTATTTTAATCATACTCTGGATGAGGGATAAAACCATTATACATATATATATTTCAAAAGTACTCAATTCAAAAACATTGCTAGATGAAATTAAACAACTCTGAAAGAACCTTGCGCAATATTATTGATGTGTAATTAAGTATTTGTTATGTGTAATTATGTATTTAAGCATTTGTAAGTATGTGTAATTAAGTATGCCAGATCAGTGGGTATGACTCAAGTCACTCAAGTTTAGATTTTACATAATTATATATGTATGCATATGTTAGGTCCATGGTAATTACATACATTACTTACACTACATGCATATGAATTTCACGTGCATATATTTTGGTCAAAGAGTACGTAGATATAATAAGAGGCGACACTCCGAATTTAGAAAGAGATGAGAGTAACAGGCAATTTAAATAAGAACCGTTTGGTAATGATCGGTAAACTTCGGTGAAGTTGAAATATTCAAACGACATGCATTTTATATACCTATAAATTTCTAAATATATTTTCCATTTGTGAAATCTCGTTTTTAATAGAAATTTGTTTTCATCGAATTCGTTTGTATAATGTATTGTTTATACATTTATCAACTTATTAACATGTTTACATTTAGAGAGTTAAAATACATATTTAAAAATGCACTAAGATTTAAAAATGATTACATTCAGTTGATTCAAATAGCCCGCCTTGCACCACAGCCAATTAATCAAAGAAGGTAAAGAGAGTCAACTCTCTAAAAGAAGGACTTCAAAGGCGCCACTCGAAGTGTCGCCTCTTTACTCTTTTGTTTTGGTATTGTTCATGGCGTGATCAGACGACAGCGGCGCACGCGAATGCGAATTTCCCGCGCAACAATTTACTGCAAATATATTAGCTGTATTATGTATGAGATTTGTAATGTATAACCATAGAAACTTGTGTATAATTGTTTCAACTATCTCTCGTTTCACGTAGCTATATAACGGAATTGTATATTTAACTGACACCCGACTAGAATCGAAGTCAAACGAATTCACCCGGCTCCTTACGGCAATTCTTATTCCTCTCTCTGCCAAAGAGTAGATATAACAAGAGGCGACACTCGAAAAGAAAACCACTTTTAGAGAAAGACAAAATAACACAGCCAATTTAAATACCCATAGGGTGTTTTGATCGGTAATTTCATTCTTAGAAAGAGACGAAATGAACAGCCAATTTAAAGGGACACTTGGAGTGTCGCCTCTTATTATACCTACTCTTTGCTCAGCGCTTAGACCATATATATATGGTCTAAGGCTCAGCGTTGTGAGTGTGAGTTTTCAAGCGATGATCCATTGCGATGATACCTCCGTCGTCTGTTAAATCGGGGACACCGAGAACAATGGACTTTCGCCTCTATAATACTCTGTGTCTAAGGTGAAACGTGTCACTCAAAGTGATGGGCACAATCGACTGAAAACTATCGACAAGTCGATAGTAGCAGACGACTGTTTCAGTCGACTGATTTTTTAAACTATCGACTGAATTAATGCGACTAAACGACTGAATTTTTGCGGTGGTAGAGCGGTGGGGATAACGACTAACGACTGAATTTGCGGTGATAGGACATATGGGCTATCGAATCTATCGAATAAATTTAATAAACGGGATCATAGCGGGATTTCCAAATACATTCAATTATGAGATTTACTATTCTACTATTTAGTTCATTATCAATACAATAATTTTCCTACTATATTCGCCTGGACTATAGTCACTTTCATTTTTGACAATCATTATATTAATAAAATTATAATCATCTTGAGGTATCGAATAAAAATTGTGCAGATGAAAGTATTTAACATGTATAATAAAGATGTTGAATCAAACAAGATATATAGTAAAGATATTTGATTCAACTTATTATTGAATGTTATTGAATTTTAGAATTGGACAAAGAAGGATAGTTGAAATGAATAAAATGCAAACAATTAAGGTAAAGTATTACGATGCATATATTACATGAAATATATTTCCAATTGTACCAAAAAGTAGATATAACAAGAGGCGACACTCTGACGAAGACACTCTCACTTTTAGAGAGAGGAAATGACAACCAATTTAAAGTCATCCCGTATTATACCTACTCTTTGATTATACTGTAGTTTACTCAGATGAAATATTTTCGACACAAAGAATTATTGTTATATATCATTCTCCTCTTCTTCAGATGATACTTCTATAATAAAATGTTAGACGAAATTCACAGGTAAGTGCATGGAAGTCCGATGTCGAATAAATCCAAAGTATCACAATACTGTTGCCACCACAATTGTTAGCTGTACTTATGGGTGTAACATAGACCAGTGTGTAATAGGTGCTGTTCATATGTTACAGCATTATTGTCGTTCTTTGGGTTTGCTCGACATCAGACATTCATACAGTTACTTGCCTCTGCTACCAATATGTTATTGCAGAAATATTATCGGAACAAGAGGAAAATGAAATGCAACAATAATTCTTTGTGTTCAATACATTTAATCTGGTTTTACGAGTATGTTACGGTATAATTAGAAACATATTTTATCTAAGACATGCATTGCAGTACTTTACCTTAATTTTTCACATTTTATTGTTATTAATTAACAATTTTAACAATATGATTTACATATGATATACATATCGACTTTCCTTTACAAAACAGAAACACTCATGCATATGTTTTGAAGCTATGCAGCTGTTGGAGCAAGCGCATTCCTATTTATATTTTGGTGCACCGCTATCTACATTTTTTCCAACTTTCCCCTCACATTTGCCCAATCAATAAAAAACACTTTATTCATTGTATATACCATAAATGTGTTAATACTTAACACCTTGAAATCTATAGAATGATGTCCTACTAAAATTTTAGGTTAGAGGGTTATAAATTTGGTTCTTTTCAGCCATCCGCTTTTATTTGGAATAACGAATAAATCTTTGCAATTTATTTATGAATAACGAGTGACAATATTTTATACGATTCAAACTTATGTGTTATTAAATTCATGAATACGTGCATACAATTTCACTCGAATAACAATGAATGTTGTTATCAAACGGTGATAAATGTATGTTTTATTTACATCGACCATTTAGCATTTTGTAAAATATAGAATAAAATTTAATATTTTGAATTTTAAGAACCTAACAATACTAATTTAAGCTAAGTTTCATCAATGTGTGGAGCACTCGATATGGATAACATAACCAATAACATGAAAAAGTAGTCGACTGAAAACTATCGACTGAATAGTCGATAGTACATTGCAGGGTAGTGACACTCAATGTATTATTTCGTCAGCGTATAACAAGGCCCTCTACTGGCCTGTGGTCCGTACTAAATTGCTGGAGGCGGTAAATTCGAAAGTTGGGTTAAAGGTATCTTTTTATTGTAATTTATATTTTACAAGTGATTGAGGCAAGTACCATCTCTGTGCGACTACACATAAGATCTGTTTTTTATTTTTGCACTGATTGCACTAATAGAGAACGAATCAATCGCTATCTTCCTCCATTTCACAAAACGAAAGGAGACAGAAAGTGGTTCACTCTGTACCAGTTCAACCAGAACAGGAATAAAAAGCCGACCTACAATCATATTGTCTGTATCTTATGTATTATGTATACAGAATTTAAACGTGTGCAGTCGTACAGAAATAGTGCCTCAATCATTTGTTTTAAGAGAAAAAAAGAAAACACCTAAACACTTGTTGTTCCTTTAAATACATTTATTATATTTACTTGCTTCTAAAACTAAACTTTTTCTATTATTTGGAGGAATTAATTTTCCTTGTATTATATAATTAATATTTTTACAAAATCTTGTAATACAAAATTCTATTATTTTATATAAAAGGTATTCTATTGTTTTTTCTTTATCATTACATATAAAACTAAATCTTACAAATTGGTTGATATAATTAAATATATCGGTTAAATATGTCGCTGACTCTGCCGAAGTGCAAGTTGATGATGTAGTCTGATATGGTTCTACAACAGAAAAATTTCAATATAATTTTTAAACTTTGCACAATACCTCTACATATAATCAAAGAAATGTCGAAATACCAACAAGCCAAAACTGCAGTGGGAAACGGAAGATTGTTCACTTCTATTACCCAATTTTTGACAGTAACACCTCCCGGCGTTGGTACAGGATTCCTTCTCTCATGCTGCAGTTTCAGCTTATAGGTAGTACGCCAACATCTCCTCGAGCAATAATAACTATAATAGTCTAAATTGGTACCTGTTCTAACTGGTAATTTCTGCGAAGGTACAGCTGTGCGTTGCAAGTACATGTTTGAAGACTTATCACCTACAGTGAAATGCTGATGGCAAACACGATAATTTCTGTACACTTTCATAGGATCTATGTGAACTAACTTTGGATTTAAAATTAGTTCGAGCCATAGATCATATCGGTTTCTATCCTTCATAGGATTAGGAAATCGGTGTCTAGTTGATGTCCTATCTTTGCAACCAGGAACAGCACACACAGTGTATCCTACCATATTTTAACAAAATGAAAACACCTGAAATACAAAGAAACTGTACTGTTAGTAATTCATTTATTTTCTTATTTGCAATATTATCAGGGGTGAGCGGGATCCCGGTCGGGACGGAAATTTTTCTCGGAATCAGGACGGAATCCCAAAAATATCCGGGATTCCTGCGATTGTTCGGGATGCCGAAAACTTTCGGGATTCCTATTCGACATTTTGAAGTTTCTCCATAATTCCGATTATTACAAGAATCCGAAAGCCATTGTGTTCCCGAAGATTACATATCACTACTTTCAAAAATAACGACACTTTCGGGAAATTTTCTATATCCCGTACATTTTTGGGAAAACCGCACACCCCTAAATATTATATTTAAAGGATATTAACATACCTACCGATTGCAAATCGTTTATAAACATCCAAAAATTAATCCACGCTTTTAATATAAATAACAATAAACACCAAATCGCACCAAACAAATCACGCTACTACCCACGCTATTAGATCACGCTTTCGTACTTTTCGTATATAATAGCGTCCTTAGCGTCAGTAATGGCGTCTACAATGGCGTCAGTCGAGCAGCACCAGGCCCTCCAATCGACACTCTTGTGATTTTTACGCACGAATTAGTTCGCCCACCCCACCAGGTCGCGCGCTGCTGTCGTTCCACGCACACATGTATAGCGTGTCACTGACATTACACACAAGGAAAGTTGAAAAAAGAACATGGCGTCCACGGAAATTATCCATGATGGCGTCGATGATAATCTCAACACGCAGTTTCTCGAGCAGATGAGTTTAAGGTTACAGTCTCCAAATATCTATCGGATTAACTATATTTAATAATTATAAAATTGTAAATTTAAAATTAACATTATTTGCTCATATAGGGTGATTCTCTGGCCAGTGGACTGCTGTGGACTCGAAGTAACTCGAAGTGCCCCATCCTAAACATAGCGACGAAAACGCAGGTTTGTTTGCATTCATCTGTAAATAAAATAATAAACAATTTATTGTGTTTTCTTCGGCATTTCAATTGTGGTATTCTTGCTTTCAGGACACACCCATGCCGGAATAGCTGCCTCTGCTGTATAGCCATCCTCGCAGAGACCTCCAGGATTCAGCTTCTTGAACGACATTGTTGTATGTATATCAAGGTTGGGAAAAAATGTAATCTGATTATAAATCATAAATCGTAATTAAAGTTTAGTCACTAATTACAGTTTCTGTAGTTGTTAGTTGTTACTGACTATAATTTGACCAAATTTGACTCCGTATTCAATAAAAATTAACAATTACAGAAACTGTAATTAGTGACTAAACTTTAATTACGATTTATGATTTATAATCAGATTACATTTTTCCCAACTCTGATGCATATGTACAGGGTTATCCACTCATTTCGAAACCCGAGCTCGCTTGTACTTACACGTACAAGTTTCGAAATACATGGATGACTCTATATGCATACTTATATTATGTACGTATATTTGTATTTCATTTTTCCACATTTGAAGACTTTACAGCAAGAAAGATGCAACTCCATTTTCACCTATTTTAAGTAAATTTGAAGAAGTATTTATAAAATCGTTGCTTAGACTTCATATTAAAACAAAAACATTAAATAGTTGTAGTAATGGTTTTAGAATGTAAAAAAACCAAGTAAAATTTCTTTTATGCATATTGTACGTTATAATTATGAAATTGTAAAAAATGAAATTGCATCCCTCTAGCTGCAAGGTCCTCGAATGCACCGTCAAAGACTCAATCTGATCACTTAAGAGTAACTGTTACGGTTTTTTAATATGCGAATCAGAAAATTAATCTAATCTCAAAGTTTATATGGCATTTCAGTAAATGCGTGTTTTGCCTTTAATTTTTTGTTCAAAAAGTGATCAATAATTATGTTTTTGACGGTATTTATATTCGTGTTTATTAATATGCGTATGTTATCGTTAGATTGCGAATTTTATGCATTTATGGCAATACTGTAAAGGATATGCCAAATTATATAAAATATCAAAAGTATAAAATCAGTTCAAATATTTAGAAAATTAAAAATACTATTATTCAAGTACCCATTCTTTATTTATGATTGTAGAAATTGTATTTTGCATAAAAATCCGCAGTCTACTTATCATTACTTATGTATGTTTCTATAATACACCGAACGGTGCCGTAAACAGAAACAAAATTTTTTATGGAAAGAAATAATCTAAAAATCATATTGTTTCATAACTATAATAAATATAATTCAATTATAGTTCATATTTATATTGGTGATTTTCATCAAGCAATGTTTAAGAAATTACTTCTTTTCTTCTAAAATTTTGTTTCTGTTCACACCATTGTATGGTATATTTTATGTATTATTTATTATAATGCTTACTTTACGTTGAAATTGTATGACATTATTAAAATATATTCCATTTTTATTATAAATACTGTCTCTATTTTTCACCTTTATTATTTTTATCATTGAAATCAATTTTGGAGTAAGTATATATACGGTATCACACGGATATAGGACCATGTCTATGTGTGCGTGCATCTCACCGATAATAGGTATATGTGTGCGTGGAGCGACAGCAGCGCGCGACCTGGTGGGGTGGGCGAACTAATTCGCACTTATTGCTAAATACGGCTCGATTGGAGGGCCTGAGCAGCACCATCTAGTGTAGAATTCTCTGAACTCGATCAAAAGTGGCGCCTCTGGCGAGATGTTATCCGTACTAATCACGTTAAAAATGCTTATATTTGAGTGTCACTACCCTGGTACATTGCGACTAAATAGTAATTAGTCGATAGTCCGATTTAGTCGATAGTGCCCATAGCAGGCCCTGAAAACTGCCCGTATTTCAGGGGTCACGCGAAAATAACTCGTCCGCCAGTCCTATAGGTGCGCTGATGTCGCTCCACGCACACATATACCTATTATCGGTGAGATGCACGCACACATAGACATGGTCCTATGTACGTGTGATACCGTATATATACTTGCTCGAAAATTGATTTCAATGTTAAAAATAATAAAGGAGAAAAATATAGACAGTATTTACAATAAAAATGAAATATATTTTAGTAATATGATACAATTTCAATTTAAACTAAACATTACAATAAATAATACATAAAATATATCATACAATGGGGTGAACAGAAACAAAATTTTAGAAGGAAAGAAGTAATTTCTTAAACATTGCTTGATGAAAATCACCAATGTAAATATGAACTATAATTGAATTATATTTACTATAGTTATGAAACAATATGATTTTTAGATTATTTCTTTCCACAAAAAATTTTGTTTCTCTTTACGGCGCCGTTCGGTGTATTATAGAAACAACACATAAGTAATGATAAGTAGACTGCGGATTTTTATGCAAAATACAATTTCTACAATCACAAATAAAGAATTGGTACTTGAATAATAGTATTTTTAATTTTCTAAATATTTGAATTGATTTTATACTTTTGATATTTTATATAATTTGGCATATCCTTTACAGTATGCCATAAATGCATAAAATCCGCAATCTAACGATAATATACAAATATTAATAAACATAATTATAAATACCATCAAAGACATAATTACTGATCATTTTTTGAGCAACAAATTAAACATAAAACACGAATTTACTTAAATATCATATAAACTTTGACATTTAGATTAATTTTCTGATTTGCACATTAAGAAACCGTAATAGTTACTCTTAAGTGATTAGATTCAATCTTTGATGGTGCACTGAAGGACCTTGCAGCAAGAGGGATGCAATTTCATTTTTTACAATTTCATAATTATAACGTACAATATGCATAAAAGAAATTTTACTTGTTTTTTTTTACATTCTAAAACCATTACTACAACTATTGAATGTTTTTGTTTCAATATTAAGTCTAAGCAATGATTTTAGAAATACTTATTCAAATTTACTCAAAGTAGGTAAGAATGGAGTTGCATCCTTCCTGCTGCAAAGTCTTCAATTCTGGAAAAATGAAATACAAATATACGTACATAATATAAGTATGCATATAGAGTTATCCATGTATTTCGAAACTTGTACGTGTAAGTACAAGCGAGCTCGGGTTTCGAGATGAGTGGATAACCCTGTACATATGCATCAGATTTGGGAAAAATGTAATCTGATTATAAATCATAAATCGTAATTAAAGTTTAGTCACTAAGTACAGTTTCTGTAATTGTTAATTTTTATTTACTACCGAGTCAAATTTGGTCAAATTGTAGTCGGTAACTAACAATTACAGAAACTGTAATTAGTAACTAAACTTTAATTTCGATTTATGATTTATAATCACTAGACTGCGGATTTTTATACAAAATACAATTTTCACAAGCACAAATAAAGGATTGGAACTTGAATATCAGTATGATTCATTTTCTACACATTCTAACTTGAATTATATTTTGGCATATGTTGACAGTTTCGTAAATTTTTTGCATACTTAGTATTGTCATACATGCATAAAATCCGTAGTCTAATAATCACATTACATTTTTCAAAAAACCTGATATACACAGAACAATGTTGTTCAAGAAGCTGAATCCTTCTGGAAGTCTCTGCGAGGATGGCTACTACAGCAGAGGCAGCTATTCCATCGTGGGTGTATTCTGAAAGTAAGAATACCACAATTGAAATGCCGAAGAAAGCACAATAAATTATTTATTACTTTATTCATAGATGAGTGCATACAGACCTGCGTTTTCGTCGTTATGTTTAGGCAAGGGCAATTTCAGTTGCTTGCAATCCACTGCAGTCCACTGGCCAGAGAATTACCCTGTATATGTAAATAAAGTTAATTTTTAATTTACAATTTTATAATTATTACATATAGTCAATGTTAAAAATTTGACCGATTGTACTAACCTTCTACCACCTAACTTGTCGACTATAATAATGGCGTCAAAATCATAACGCTTTTAGAGACCTCATACGGTGGGTTATAGTATTAACATCGGCGCCATGTTCTTTTTTTCACTTTCCTTGTGTGGAATGTCAGTGATACGCTATCCATGTGTGTGTGAAGCGACATCAGCGCACCTATAGGACTGGCGGACGAGTTATTTTCACGTTCACTTTTACAAGAGTGCAGTTTTCAGGGCCTGGCCCATAGTGAGTCACTCTACAATACGAGTAGAACGTGACTGTAATCAGTTGTAAATGTGCGCAAACGAGTCTAAGAAAGAAGAAATTAAGATTCTTTGTTTCTTATAGTTTGAACGTAGTTTTGTACTTAAAAATTAAACAACCATGACTATTACCGGTAAGTATATATTTATCAAATAAAAAATCATATTGTCATAAAACAATTGGAATGGTTGCAAGAATTGCATAGTATGTTTCCATTCTCTCTATATACATATGCTGCACACACATATTTTTACCACCACCAACAGAATTAGGCGGGAATTCTACCAAGTGAGACGGTTCGATTGACTAAACATTAGATAAAAGTAATCTCGTACTCAAATTTTTCGACTTTCAAAATTCAATTCCATATCGTTGCTACAATTAAGCGAATGATTTTATGTAAAATCTTTTTCAATATTAATTTGCGATAACGTTAACGCTGAATATTTAAATATTCAAAGAATCACGGTATAGCTACTCTTATTTAATAGGGTAAGCAGTGTGATATTTTAATGTGAATCTCTTTGGATACCTGAAAATATATCTAATGAAATAAACAATAAAAACCGTTAATGAATTAATAAATAATTTTTTCAGGTAAAACTATAGTGACTACGTTAAGAAGAATGGCTGGCTCTCCCTGTAAAATATACAAACGGCCATTCACCGTGTGCGTAGAGGGCAACATAGGGAGTGGTAAAACAACATTTTTAAATCATTTTAAAAAATTTGATAATACAACAGTGTTACAAGAACCGGTAGAACTCTGGCAGGACGTAGCAGGAACAAACTTATTAGTAAGATTTGGCAAATTGCGCTACGTACTCGTACAACAACATTAACTAACGTATATTTATCACACTTAGGAATTGATGTACAGTAATCCTGCGCGTTATGGTTTTTTATTTCAATCGTACGTGCAGTTAACAATGCTACAACTACACACATGCAAAACTCCATGCTCGTACAAAATAATGGAAAGATCCGTGTACAGCGCGAGATGCTTTATAGAAAATATGAGACGTACGAAAATGTTGCCCAAAGTAGAAGTTGCAGTTCTGAACGATTGGTACGATTGGTGTATGAATTGTACTAAAATAGAAACGGATTTAATTGGTAATGTATATTGAGTATACAGTAACCGAGTATCATTGCTCGATACTAACTTACATCTTTTTTTGTACATAGTTTATTTAAGAAGTTCTCCAGAAATTGTCTATGAGAGAATGAAAGCCAGAGGAAGGAAAGAAGAAAATTTAGTATCGTTAGAATATTTAAACCAAATTCATAATATACACGAAGAATGGCTATATCATCAAACGTTATTCAATATACCAGCACCAGTTTTAGTAATAGATGGAAATAAAAATGTAGAGGAAATGTTAGTTGAAATTGAGAATTGCAAGAATCAAATTTTTAGTAGAAAATCAGAGAAGAAGAGCGAAGCTAGAAATCTTAGTCCCGCATTATCACAAACGTATTCTATCGGTGTGACCGATCGATGATCGTAAAAACGTTCTCGAATGCACAATTTGTCCATTTGCACGTTACCAGGACAGTATACAGGGTGTTTTTCTACAGGTGGGAGAAAATGTAAGGTGTGATTCTAAACGTCAATATAAGAGGAAAATCAAGAGTAACGGCTTTGTTTTTTAGTTATTAGCATTTTAAAAAGTGGGTGAAAAACGCCTGAAACATGGCAATCCCTATGGCATATGTCAAAATTTACGGAATATTCAGAGTGTGTAGAGCTGTTCATATGTAACGAAGATGTGTGTGTAACGTAAACCACAGCTGTTTTCGCGGATCGATATATTGATTATTTCAAAGAAGGACCGAATGAATGTAAGTTTGAGTGAGAGGGTCCGTGTTTTGAATTAGGGATTGCCATGTTTCAGGCGCTTTTCACCCACTTTTTAAAATGCTAATAACTAAAAAAACAAAGCTGCTACCGCCATTTCGTTACTCTTGTTTCTCCTCTTATTTTGACGTCTAGAATCACACCTTACATTTTCTCCCACCTGTAGAAAAACACCCTGTATAATACTATAGTAACATGACTTACTGTATTTTCGTAATTGAAGTTTGTATATTTAAAATTTGTATGTATGTACACAACAAGTATGACACTGCATAATTCTATAGAAACTGTAAGATAATTGTTGATACAATATTATGTAATTTTAATTGTAAGTATGAAACGATAAGAAAAAATGTAAGTATAAAAGAATAACTTTATTTAAAAAATAAAATCGTATTGTACAATGTAATATATATATAACAAGCATTGTTTATTTTAAGTACACGACAAAGAGTATTAAGTTGAACCAGTATGAAGGGAAACCAGTCGTTCCACGCAATCGTATTCTTGACAAGCCCACAGTATTTCTATTAGATCACCGATTTCTGCGTCTTTTGTGTTAGCTTGTTTCCAATCGAGAAATATTTGATAAATTACCTGAAAGAAAAAAAATTAATGCATAAAAAAATGTTGGTTGAGCAAGAAAGCAATATTCGCTAAATCAACTATATTTACTTCGTTTATGCCCTTGAACCTAAAATTTTCTTCAAACTGTTCAATTTGACCATCCGAGTATGACATCCTCCGAGCAACGTCTCTCCAACCGTGTCCAATATGAGTTTTAATAACGAATATATCTTCTAAAGTAATTTCGTCGGTACAGCCGCAAAAGCGTTCAACTTCCGCGGGCATCTGTCGAATTTCGGATTTTGACCACGATTTCTCCGACGAAGCACCGTGTCCCGCAGGAAATTGATTAACGTTGCAAATATAACTAGTTCTGGGACCAATTTTGACTCCGCTCGAATTAACTATATTGTAATTTACAACGTGCGTTCCCTGTGCTGTAAAAAAAGAAATTTGTATCGAAATGTTTCTATTTAGTTTCTACGATTTACATAATCGTCGAAATCGGTAATAGCAGTAAAAGATTACAAAACGCTTACAAGACTTGTACTGCTTCGATTTTGTTTTAGTCTTAACATTTGGTCGTTTGTGTTGTTTCGCATCAGCAGTTGAAAATTTCGTATCGTCAAAATCATGTTTTGAAGCAGAAAAATCAGTATTTGTAGGTATTGCACCGTTTGATAAACATTCTGTTTTATCCGATAACGTTTCATCTTTTTGGTGGAATTGTGATTCTGGTGCGACGGGTTCAGACTTTGAATTGTCGTTTACTGCGTCTGACGATCCGTTGTTCAAATTATGCGTATATCCTCGAATTTCTATCCGCGGCGGATCGGGTTTTGCATCCGTCGTCAACATGTGCAACCGACGAGACAAATTCGAAAGTATTGGCATTTTCGACAAACCTCGTATCGCTACACAAAACAAGCAGACAAACAAAATTTTCCTTTCTCTTTTCTTACAATTAGTTTCAATTTCTCATTGTCTACTATTAATATAAATAGATATCTAGATTTTAGTTCGCAATATGTATTGTACATGCATATGTATTTTATAATATAAGTAGAATTTTTAAGTGAAGTTATATGGACATGTATTATCATGTATACGACATACGAGAAGACAAAACTGTGTAATTCGCATTGCAGTTTTTCTTCGAAATGTATGTGTCAATTGCGATAAGACAAACTCGTGTTTAACTATATAAATTGTACATATGTATATATGTATGCATATAAGTAGAACTCGTTTTCTGATACACAATGGATAAGTTAAAGTTTTATAAATCGCGTCTAGAATTTCAAAGTTTTTTGTAGCATATATGTATGTATATGTATGTAAGTCTAGTTAGGTGCTCGTAAGTTTATTAAAAAAAAAATTCCATTAATTCTAATGACACAGCTGCATAAATAAAATCGTTTGTGTATACAATGTTCAGCGATCACACAATCGTTTGGGCTTTTCCAGAAGTGAATCTGGTAACCAGAGGTGGATTTACGTGGATTTACGTATAGGCTAAGTAGGCTGCAGCCTAGGACGGCAAATTTGAGGGGGCGGTAAATTTTGTGCTAAAGAAATTACCAAAAAGATAATAAAATCTTTTTATTTTTTCGTCAACAATAATAGCATAGATTTCCGTTTTACTATAAAATGTATCGGATGAATGGAGTTTTAGGCTACGATTACAGTATAGATTTCATTGTTTAGCGAAAAACAGTACGAACGTATTCGTCGTATCAGAGAGGAAATTTCTGGTCGTATTCGTCAGAAAATGCATAAAGGGGCGACAAACGTTTGTTAGCCTAAGGGCGCCAATTCTCTAAATCCGCCCCTGCCGGTAACCATATAATGAACAAAATAGATAAACTTCGATGTACAAATATTTTGATTTTATTCAGAATTTATATTTTCGTTTAAAATATTATGTAGGTATTTAGAAAACTTGAATTAAAATTATTTAATACACATGTTTATATTTTTTTAGTTCATAACGCTTACCTACGTATAACTTGAGTAAATAAGTATGTACGCGAGATTTTTGTAACATACAAACGATTGAAATCAAATACCACTACGTACGAAGATTTCACTACGTAAATTGCATGAATTAAAATATTATAATTAATTGTCAAGGTATGTTATTAGAAATCAACGTTCTTCAATTTGAATTTTTATAATATGAAAACTTCTTTTGAGTTTTCAATCAAATCACCTACCTTATTATTTTCGAGATAAATTCCACTGGTCCATACGTTCAGAATAATATTGCTTGTAAATAAAATCTTTCAACGATCACAGTACGTAAATACAGAAATATAGTATTATTTTGATATTAACCTCTCGATTATCACAGTTTAATGATTCGCGTTACTCGCGATTCTCGATTCTCGCAACAACTGCGAATTCTGCGAACAACTGCAACTGAGCAACGGAATTGTCAGAAGTCAGAACCAGAACCAGTCAGAGTTAAACACAACGTGATGCGCAACTTAAGTATGTATATGTTTGTATGTATGTATGCACTTTCCTACATATGCAAAATGATTCACTAAAGTATGTATGTGTGTGAGTCAGTAAGCACATGCATACTTACAAACATGTTGCATGACCTCGTGTTTGGACTATAATTTACCTTATTATTTATTGTAATATAATTTTTGCAATCAATGATTATTACAGGTCCGACCAGACAAAAAATTCGAGATACATATACTTTAGTTTTGTTTTATGTACATAATATTTACATATATGTACATATCCAATATTAATGTTGTAGAAAAATTTATAATTAAATATTTTCAATAATATTTCACCATTTGAATCTTTATTAAAAGCATGAACCACACAAATATTTTAAGAAATTATGAATTGTCACAATGTACTATCCAAAAATTAAAAACAATAAAAGAAAAGTTAGAAGACAATGCAGTTTATGCTGATCCTTTGTGGAAAATCATAATAAACAAGGTCGGTATTATACACACAAATAGAATATATAAATTTAATATCTACTGATATTATTATCTTGTAAAAGGTAGAAGAAACATATGAGAGCGAAGAGGAAAAATCAGATGAAAGTGAGAAACACGATAGCAATAGCTCATCAAAAATGCTTGATTCCACTCACTTTCCTACCACTCAATTTTATTTTACCCAATGTAATAATTTCCATACTGGAGTTAAACAGGCATCTTTACAAAAATTGGATATCGTAGAATGTTTGTGCGAGGAATTAGAACGTCCTAATGGAAAGTTTGATTTGACTCAGTTAGAAAACTTAACGGACGAAGAATTTGAGGAAATAGTCTACGAGTTGGAAAAAAAATTAAGCATCCCGGGTGTCTATAATCTTTGCTGTTCCATGAATTCAATGACATTACAGCAGCGAATAAAATATGCAACAATATTTTATACCTACTTATTGCTACCAAAGGTAACAAAAGTGATTAATTTTAAACAAATAGAATTATAATGGTACCATTGAAGTAACTATAAATACTGTTGTAGATAATTAGTTTGGAAAAACCTTCAAGATTATTATTATCTGGTATTACCGAATGTCTACAGAAATTTCCAGACGATGTTCAAAAGTTTATTTTTATTCCTCTTTTGAACGTCGACCTAAAAGATACTTCTATTGTTAATGTGATAGCGAATGCTTTTCAATCTGAAAAAGATATTCTTATTACGTAGGTATTTCAGATACAAATTCAATTGCAATGCTTTACTATAAAATAATACTGAACTATAAATAAATTTTGGTAATTTCACAGAGATTTTTTATTACACGTAAAAGAACTTAAATCATGGCATTTTCACATTTTGCATAATTTAATATCTGTTAAAACAGATGTAGCTACAAATGACAAATTTTTACAATTATTATCAAAAAAAGCACTTGACTTTGCCCAAGACAAAAACTATGGAAAACTTGTGTTACTGTTTACAAAGACGAAAGGAAATTTTACAGAACAACAAAAAAATCTATTATGGGAAATAGCTAATGTGAATCAAACGTGGTTTAAAAAACCTATTCAAAACGTGTTAAAACTTTTGTAATTTTTTATTAATAATAATATTCGTACTAACAAAGCGCATACATTTTACTTTTATTTACTTTGAGACATTTGTAACAGTTATATTTCATATTTTATCACTTATTCTTTACTGCATTGCAAAATAGTTTTTTCAAATCTATTCAGATGTCCAATTTGATACTAATTAGTAATAACAGAATAAAAAACAAAATGCTAAAAAAAAGATCTTAAAGTCGCGCGCGACAAAGATGGAGAATCGTGTCACAATTGAATTTGACACGAATTGAAGTTAATCGTGATTAACTAATTTCAAACTTATTAATTTATACCAACTTCTCCTGCGACTCCTATTACATTCAATTTGAACTTCGCGCGTCTCGAGTGAGCGTATTAGTAATTAAACTCGCCTAGAGAGGCATCACAGTCTGGGCCACTCAAGATGGCTGAAAGGTTGATACCCTTCCGTCCGTCGCCGCAACCCCTGAAACTTACGCTCTGTCCTTTAGGTCCATGCACCAACTATAATTTCTGTCTCCCCTGTTACTTTTCCACCTGGTATTAGGATAGAGCACTAATCTAGTGCTCTAATAATTAGGATCACAGAGGTCTTTTAAAATAGACGAATTTGCGCCGGCCGCTAGATGGTGTTTGCAAGCACAATTAGTTACAGAGGGTAAAAAGATCTTTTTACCCTCTGTACAATCATGTAGAATCAGTCCAAATGATTCGCAAGGGTTATTAGAAAATCACTAGAGCTACTATTCCTACTATTTTATATAAAAAATATATAAAAAGTATATATGTACATATACTACACACTTATATACGTTTGTATGTATGTTTTTTTTATATTTTTTATATATTATAGTAGGAATAGACATTTTTCAGCCTAGTGATTTTCTAATAACCCTTGTGAATCATTTGGACTACATATGTATGTGTACATACAATTAGTAACAATTAGTGCTCTAGTGTTTGTGTATGGTTTTATACACATACAGAGAGAGAGAGGTCGAAGTGCGACAAGGATCACAAGGATGGAAGTATAACTAAGGGTGCAGTCACATGGAGCGCGGAAACGCAGAAATCTAGTTACTTTGCCGATCCGCGTTTCCGCGCTCTATGTGACTGCACCCTAACAATTAGCAAATTAGTTCATACGTTTGGTCGCTAGATTGCGTTAAATGGCTGTAAAATTAGGGATACGTCAATTCAATTATATCAGATTTTGACAGTTGCGTTTTGTATTTTTAACAGTATTTAGCAATAAGCAATTAGTAATTAGCAGCAATAAACACTGTGGAGGAATGTCATTTTCGAATTATTTAATATTAATGCGTACATATATATACATACATGTGTATATGTTCGTTGCTTATCATGTGCATGGGAAAGAAGAGTCTCGAGAGTAAAACTAGACCAACGATGCTTTAAAGCTCCGGAAAAAATGTATCCCGAAAATACTGGAAAATACAGTGGATGATCGAGCACGTGTTTATTAGAACATACTCTCAAAATATACATAATGTCAGTCTGCGTGTCAGTCGTCGACATCGTCAATTTATCGAGTTTTTGTTGTTTTTACGCAGTCGATCGTTTTAAAAAAGATTTCATAAAGATTCACTTTTATTAATAATAGTGAAGTTTGAGTTTTGTCAATGAAATATGTGTATATAATGTAAATATGACGGAAGAACTTTCTGGTGTGACGATAGTAATATTTATCGCAGCTGGTGTACTAACGATATTATTGTTATTTATCTTTGCAAAACGACAAATTATGAGATTTGCTTTAAGATCACGCCGTGGACCTCACATTCCTATTGGACACGATGCTAGAAAGGTACGATAGCTCGTACAGGTTAATTATCTGTAGAATTGTAACGTATTACTATGCATGTTTCAATTATGTAGTCGCTCAAAAAGGAGATCGAGCGGCGCATCGAAGTAATACCAAGAATTCAGCACGAACCGCAACTTATTAGTGACCCAAGATTGATTATGACACCCCGAACGCTTGTCCCACCGCATTATTACAGGCTGAAAGCGGTAGATGATATTAAAACTTTAGGTAATGCCAACCATAATTTTCTGTCAACATGTACAAATGCAAAATATAAAGCAATCTTGGACGCGTTATTTTTTTTATAGAAGCTGAAATTACCAAGTACGATAATTGTTTAAAGAGACACCCGTCTGAAAACTTGCGAGCATATTTGCTTGCTACTCTGGCAACGCCGCTAAATGGCAGCGGGCAAAGATTGATTCATCAGTTTTGCGATTTGTACGAACACGCACGACACGATCCAACTGAATTCGGAGACGAGGAATACCAAGTATACACAAGGTTGTTCCTCAAATTAATGGACGCGTATGTATCATTGTTAAAATTTTAAACAACGTAGACAATGTTACGATTTTTCACTTGAACAAAGTAACTTAGATGTAACGGAAAAGGTGAAGTTTTAAATTGAATTGTTTATTTAGGGCCCGTTTATTAAAATCATATCCAAACAGCAGAAAATCTAGTCCAAGTCGAACACCTATAAAAAAGAACGTCGAGACAAAAAGGAATTTATTGGAGCCTAGAATGAAGCTACCGGAAGATCAAACATTATCTGGATCACGGCCCAACACGTTAACAGTTATGACTTTAGACAACAGCGAAACGTCTGTTTAGCATTATAAACATCGTTGCATACAACATTATGTGTGACGCGATGCTCGTTTATAACTGCCACTGTATAATATGGAGTTGCACGTAAGTGAATTGCCGTAGGGTAAGTGTGGGTATTACTGCGGACTTTTAGGAGAGGTTAACTTCAGAGTGCTCAATAAAGTGTTCAAATGAATGAAAGTCGCTTCTTCTTTTTTAAAAAACAAGGTTGAACGATACTGATCCCATTAAAAAAAAATCAGATTGGAATAATAACTGGATTTAAATAAAATCGGAGATATTAAGAGACACCTCTGCAGGAATTACTGCGGACATGCATGCATTACTGCGTGCCAGTTACTAACCAAATACCAGTTACTGCGCGTATATTACTGTGGATTGATATTAGGTGAAATATTAATATATTTCTCATAAATGGAAATGTTATATAACTTTGAATAACAGATTCATTTTTCTCTTATTTCTGCTTTGGTTCTTTTGTGCTACTTTTTCATTTTTTGCGGATTTTTACTGCAGTAGTGATTCACGCACCGCTGATCGGTTTTGAGTTTAGGATACGCAGTTAACAGTCCACAATAATGAATACACGTGGCGCGCAGTGCTATACTCAATACTGGGATAAGAAATAAAAATAGATAATAAAATGTAGATGAATGATTATACTGTTTTTTGGAAGACTAACTCTGTAATTAATTTTATCATTAATTTTCAAGACGTTATGTACCTTCGAACATTCAATATTATTTGTTTTATAAATATCCGCAGTAATACCCACACTTACCCTATTCCAATTTTTCGGTTATAATTTATGCTTTATCAAAGCGATCTCGTCTTTCATTCCAAATATGGAATTTCCAGGTGTTGCAAATGCATCGTTTATTATAAACATTCTTTGTTCCTATGCGATACGTACAAATTATACATATTCTTCGAATTCAGTCTTAACGGACAAATACTTAGTCCATACATCTTTATAGTATGGATTATGTTTCAAATAAATTAACGAACGATGAAACATGACTCTATCGACAGTAGAAAAATTAGTGTTTGTTCTCATATAATTTAACCATTCCATGACCTGAAAACATAAAATCCAAAAGATCTGTTAATCCTTGAACGGAGTCGATACCATTTTTATACGATAAAATACTTTTCAAGTTTTAAATTGTAATTACAATTGTTATAATTATAGTCTCGCGCTTGTATAAAATAAAAATAAAGCCAAGCGTGAATTACCTGTGGGATCGCGTGCTTCCAGTCCGGTCTGTCGGAGAGAATGGCAAGAGCTTGAGGAAATAATTTAGCTTGTATCGTACGGGATGAGACTAATAAATCTTGTTTCATCAGCGCATAATCTATGCCAGACAAACTAACAACGGAGACGAATAAAACGTTACAGTAGAACTGTATTTTGTTGCAATCCTCTTGAGACGGATCCACCAAAAAACCTTGAATCTTAGTCATGAAATCGATAATCCAATTTGCGACGGATTTCTCAAGTTGTATTTCAGCTTGAACATTTTGTATGGTTTCAAGCAAATATGTTTGTAGGCTTTAACAGAAATAATAAAATAGATTTTCATCCATCCGATATAAAGGCTGAATTGTACCGAATAATGATCTCACCTGGGTACCGACGCAGTTTCATCGATAATCTCGTTCAACCACGATAACGGATTGTCTAAACGTTTTTTTAAAACTAATTCGGCTCTTATCGCGATAGCGTTCTTCAATTTACTGGACGTTATTTCCCACCAGACTTTAGGCGATGTTATTCTTTCTAAATGTTTCGTCGACAACTCTAAGGCAGCTGTAAAACAGGATTCGAAACGACTGCAAGTCAAATCTACTTTGTCCAGAAGTTTCTCTAGTATAATAGAAAGTAGCGTGGAGTTACTCTCGAGTACATCATTCTTTCGTAATGTTTTCGCGTATGAAAACATAATCTGACGGAACGTGTCTATCGAACATGCATCGTCCGAATTCATTTTTTCGATTACGTATTCTAATGTGATTTCCAAGAATGGCTTTATGTTATTCGGTTGCATGGACTGACACAAATCTTCAAGATTCGTGTACAATATGGGAAACTCGTTACTCTTCGTAATTAAATCCGAGTCAGTTACACACTTGTACGTCGATAAATAATTTTCTACGAAAGATTTCGCGGACGAGGATATTATCGCATGGTGACAAACGATAGACAGAACATATCCCTTGTTTTCGGGTGATAAATCGATCGTGTCTTGAAGGAAGTTCCAATTTATATTAGGCAACGGTTTTGGATACCTATAAGCGAATATTCGTAAACACTCCGTAATAATACGGTAGTTGTTAGAATCAGATTTGTTACAGCGTCTCAAATATTCACCGACGGCTCTTATGACGCTTTTTTCTGGCAAATATTTAAAGTTTTCGGGTTCTCCTTGTGGCCAAACGTACATTCCAGATCGAAAATTGTTTACTTCTTCGATTATGAACGAAATTAAAAGATCTCCAGCGACTGATGAAGCCGCTTTGTTTACTTGTTGAAGCATTTGAATCCAACAAGTACCCGGTACATAAGTAAGTACGTCCTCTGGCTTTCCAGCTGCGTCGATCGCAGTTTTCGCATAAGCTGACGGTAATACAAGATCGCGTCTAAATTCTGCTGGTAATGCTTTCAGAGAAATATTCTCTAGGCGGTAGGAGGCTAACGCTCCAAGCGCAGCTTTAACGATTCTTGTATCGTTGCACGTTGTGTACTTCCACAGAATCGATGTTACGTTACCGATCAAGTTATCGTATTCGGCGCAACCAGGCGACGGCTGATATATCAGAATCTCACCGAATAATTCGCACAGACTTTCCAAAACGACAGTACGCTTCTCTTTTTCCATTTTCGGAGCTAAAACCTTCCAAGTCGAGCATATGTCTATCACGGAAGCTTTGCAAAGAGCCGAGATGCTTTTAAGAGCGAGCGCGCTGGCAGTCCCACCGTTTGTATTCGTCGAACGATTCAATATTTGCGACAATAACGGAACTAACGTTTCTCCGTGTTCCGGATGATTTTCGCAAATGTATTTAATAGCTCTTGCACAAGTTGCGTCAGAAAACCAGGAATGATCATTTTTCAACAAGCGAATAATCGCAACGGAAACAAATCTGTAGCATCTTGGTTCCTTCTTCAATGTTTTCAAGTACAGTTCGATCGCGAAATATTTCAATTGTTTGTCACCGCTCAAAAGCGTATCTAGCGTGTGAGTAACGATTGGAACGTTTTCTTTCATCGACACGAGTTCTGGTATAACGAGTAGCAGAGACTTTAAGTTTCTACTGTTTTTAGATTTGGTCAATTTATGCAATACCAGAGATAATAAATGAGATTCAAAATGTTTTCTTGTTTTGCTGATTTCGAGTAGAATGCTACAACTTAATTCGGTTATTTGTGAATCGTCCGTTTGTAAGAACAGACCGGATAATAATAATTTACATTTATCTTTCAAATCGAGAGGTACACGCGACATGTTTTTTAGCCAAAGTAAGATATCATTCGTGTCCCAACTAGTTAGGCAATGCACGATCTCCGCGTAAAATTGTACGTTTAAATCAAAGTGAGCAAACGTTTCGGAGGTTTTGTTCGCGAGGAAAGTATCGTCGTTATTCGAACAACTTTTTTTCATCAAGATTCGTTTAGATAAATCTTTAGCCATATCTAAAGCATCGGAACATAATACCGACGGATATGCTATCCATTTCAAAAGCGATGCAACCAAAGTATTTCGAAGTATGCTACTGCATAACATTTTGTTCGTTATTGTAATACCTGAAAAATCATTTTTTTTTTTTTTGTTTTTTTTTTTATATTAGAGGAAAATAGAAACATTTAGTTTTTCTTTCATCGAATTACTTACAGATCTGTAAGACGCTACTCAAATAAATAGCTGGACATAAAATGATTATTTCCGTCGTTAATGCTAGCGCAAGGTTTCCTAGACGCGCGTCGCAGTGATCTACGATAGTTAGTATTGCGTCGAAATTACATCTTGGATCGGATTCGTGTTTTAGCAGTTCTATAGTTAAAAATATGATAATTGGTAACAAAGCTGTACAATATCTCCCATCCTTTTCTAGCATTGCTGCTTTTGCAAGTTCCAAAATTCTGCAGTTGGTATTTATACAAACATAAGTTTCAGTTGTACACAACCATAACAAAGTTTCTGTCTGCAAGCGTTCGTTACACTTTGATTCAATTAAAATCTGCCAAATTGATTGGGCGCAGCATTCCAAGGAATCAGAAGTTGGATCGCACAAAATATATAAAATCACAGGACGTAACGCTTCTATGCTATTTTTCCTGATTCTGAAAAAGTTTAACTCCTTAACATATACGTATATGCATTTTCTACATGTATTATTCCCATGTTTTTGTACATACTGTGAATCTGGATGATTTAACAAGAATTTCATTTCGTTTAAAACAGTTCGCCAATTACATTTATCTTGATTTAGTATCATTATGAAAGGATGTTGTGGTGTGTGCAGAGAAAAGGGATACGTAGCCTTACTTTCCTGACCGTGTTTCAAATCCAATAGCAACAAACGACCAATAGCCATAATAGCAACCGTACAATTTCTAAAACATAATGGTACGTTTGCTACGGCACGAAAAAAAGAGCAGAAAGTATAGCTAACTAAGTATTTTATACTTTGTGACAGAAAGATTGGATACAAAAGTAGACAAAGCTTCGTCGACGTCCCACAATTTGTCCTCGACTAGAGCGATTAGAGCCTGACAAGCGGATACGCTAAGCGCAATATTTGCGCTATCTCGTTTTGTCAATAACAATTTAAATTCAGGCACCTACGGAGATTATAAAATGCGGAACATGTATATGAAACTGCAATTGCTGGTGCATCGATCTAAAGAACAAAATTACTTTACTTTTGAAATATGATCTGTAGTTTGATCTTTTCTTTTATTCCTTATCAAATCGAAGAGTTTCGATACCGCCTGTAGGGGAAATACGCATAAAAAGGATCAAAATAAAAACGCGTCGATCTTCTAAAATTTAAGAAACTCACGTGCGATATTAAGACAGGATTCGTTGATTCTAATTTGTACTCTATTTCGTCCATTTTACACGAAGAAGAGTATCTTTGTCCAAAGCTTCTTTTCCGTATAAATCTTAAATATTTACTTTCACGACAATTAACCGTTCGAGTAAAGGAATGAACACTGATTGCGGGAAAATGTCTAGGTTATAAAACATAACCTGCCAGTTGTCATCCATTGGCGTAACGTTGTTTCGTTTCACGCATATTACAATGATACGTAAGTGACGTTTTGGCGTGTAGATGTGAAAACACCGTGTTCATAAATAAATTATATTCGAACAAAAATTGGAGAGACATAGCGTGAACGACCAAGGACAGAATTAGACAGAATAAATAAGAGCAGCCGACACACGGTTGACACGGTACACGCGTGCGCTTTCGACGCTTTACCAATATATCTTTTCGTACGAACGAGAAAAAAGAACTTGCTCAATGGAATTAAAATATCGCGACGATAGACAGATGGTATGAATGGTATCGCAAGCAATAAGGTGTTCGATAAATATAAGCTACAAAAACTGAATAGAAATATTTGAGCGACGAATAAGTAGGAATTCGCAGGAATCGTGAGTCGCGTGTGCGCGTGTCGCGATCCAACGATACTATGATACTATGCAGTCAGATTTTCCAATATATTTATTCGTATGGACAAGTTAGAGCATGGTGCACAATTTTTATATATATATATACATACATACATATATATATTTCGTTAAATGTGTATATATATGCGTATATATATATCTATATATATATATGTATATATATCCGAGGAAGGGGTTCAGAGTACATTCTGGAGTTTGAACACAATATTTTACACTTTAACGACGAGATGCCTGCATTTCTTTACTTGTTTCTGTACGTAATCTTACTTGTATATTCATATATTCGAAATGTATAATATATAAAGCGTAACGATTCTCTATTTTTATCGTTCTAAAAAAAAAGGAGACGCGAATACCGGTCCTTGTTCATTACGTTACGTTACATTTCAGTCCGTTTTATGCATTATGCAACATCGTGGCAAATACGTAGTACGTGTTAAAGTATATTCTTAGTCGGAGATTGTCTCCAATTGCTAATTACACGTTTGTTCTCTGTCGTCTACGCTAGCGGCCAGTCGAAGGATCCGAGAGGAATATGGAACGATGACTAAAATAACAAAGGGCGCACGTTCAAACGGAACAAGAACTTAGCGTTGGCTGTGATATCACTGATATCGTAATTTCGTCTAATCGGAAGGATAGTCGACCTGAACGGTTGTTTTTGTTTTCTTTTTTCTCTCTCACACTCTCTTTCTCTCTCTCTCTAAGATAAGGCTCGTTTATGCGCGGTTTACCTTTGGAAGCAGAAATTTACGAATAAACGTATAGTGTTTGACGATTGGAGACAGCTCCTTTTCATCGCGGAACTAGCGATTAACGATCTATATTAAATTTCGTTCAAAAGCAAATACACTTTACAGCCTATACAATTCATACAATGGTTCGTTCTTGCGTTTTTGTTCTGCTCCGTTTTCATTGTTCATTTATTTCTACAGGAATTTTGAATGTTTACGGAGAGAACAGGGCAGGTCCAGGTACTTAGGCTATCTGCGTATTTTCGCAAAAATTCATCAAGATCTTTTACTCGTTCCGACTCTTTATCGCGTCTCGCTCGGTTTTATAAAAATCACAGTACAGCACCAGCATTTATTTTAAAGCCTGCCCATTTCTCCTTCGAACACGCTTCATTAAAACTGAAGCGATTTCTTTGCCATTTCTTTGCGATTTCTGCGGCTCTTTTCCTCTACGATGCTAAACGAATTGCCACTGTTATACACACGAATTAAAAAAAAAAAACACGACTTTATCTGTTTTGTTTTATTTGGCATTTGCGACACTATGCACGGCACGGTAAAATTATTTTCGAATTCTTGGCAACGCGTTTCACCAATCGTTCGTACAACGCTTTTATCTCGCATCGATACAATAATAAAATAATATAACCGATAATTATTCATGAATAATCGTAATAAAAGATACAATGATAATAATCGTTACTGAACTAACGTTAGGTAGTCGCCAGGATACAATACGCATGTACCACGTTGGCGCATCTATATATCTAATAGCTTTTCTTCCTTCTCTCGTTAATTAGTCTTATCCGTCTTGTCTGGTCGCATACGCATCTCTCATACGCTCTCTCTCTTTTCCTCTGACTCCTTTCTTCTCCTTCATTCATTCGCTCGCTCGCTCCTTTACTCATCCGCTCACTGACCTACTCTCCCCTTCTCTTTCTTTCTCTCGATATTTTACTCGTTCATTCGTTCTCTCGCTCTCTCTCTCTCTCTCTTTATTCACGCAACATTAACTACGTTATCTTTAGTAAACAAATAGCGTTCTAGCGTATTCAATGTACAACTATTCACCGTATGCTTTATCGATTATTTAGAATCGCGATTTTTTTTTTTTTTCGTTCACACCCTTCTAGGAGACAAACATCTTTTGTCTTCTTTTGATATCATTATCACCTACGTACGTACATTCGATAAGTAATCAAATCGTCTAAGAATCGTGCTTTCGTCCGTAAGTTACACAATTTTTCTACAAAAATGTCAAGTCTGCGAATTCGCAATTTTCTTTTTACAATAAAATACAACGATCTATAATTTCATCGCTATACACACTCGCACTCGTTACACAGCACGCATACGCACGAATTACACGCGGAACGCGCGACACACACGACAAATACACACACACGCGCACTCTCGTGCACGTTAGTCACTCTCGTGCACGCTCTCCCTCTACAACGTTTCTACATGCGATAAAAATGTTACTTCTGCTTCGATTCTAGGGGAATACGAAGCGAATCTTTTGTACGCTTGTATCGTGCTACGTCGCGTCTCAAGAAAAATCGAATTGGTTCGTGGCACGGCCGAAGCGTCGTGCTCCTTACCACGGTACAAGGAATACCACGAGCATCTCGAAGGGAGTCAGTCTAATAGCGAGATCTTCGCGTCGCCTTTCGTCGAACGGACTCGAAACGTCTTGCCATTCTCTTTCGTCCTTGCTCGTAAGGAACATTTTTACTCGGGATTACAAACACGATCGGATTTCGCGGGCAGCTTAAATCGAATTCCTACGATTCGCGAGTAGGATGCCGCAACTTTCGAAAAGCTCTCCACGTTCTTACGTGATAACACGCTACGCACCCTGACCTTCTATCCTAGACGCAATACTTACCCAGTCTATGCGCACGTTATTAAAGATCGCTCGTGTCTTCCACCGTCGCGTTACGTCGACACGGGTTCGTCGTCTTTGTCGTTGAAAACCGCGTTTCACCGTCGCAGTCGCAATTTCGGGTCTTTGTCCGCTGAATCTTCGCACCGTTTCTTGTTATTTTTTTTCTTTTTTTCCCCTCCCTTTTTTTTTTAGTATTAACACTTTATCCATGAAAATTAATTACCTCGGAACGAACCTTGAAAAAAAAAAACGCAAAAAAGAAAAACATTAAAAACTGCGTCTTGGGCGAAACACGTTCGATGCGACGACCAGCTTGAAGCAAATTTTTCGCGTAGACGTAGACGCATCCACGACAAACAACCGCGCGCTACGAGTGGATTTCGGGGTATCCAAGTTGCTCACCGATTTGAACGCGACGACGAGCGATCGTTTGTCGTCGAATCGTTTTGGCGGCAAAACAAGAGTAGGCGACGACGACAGCGACGGCGACGACAAAGAAAAACGTTGGCAAGCTGGATATCGTGGTGCGTTAACGAAGAAGAGGTAGCGAATTAGCGGTATTGTCGAGGCCATCCTAGGATTGCCTGCCGGCTGCGGCGGCGGCGGCTGCGGCTGCGACGGCGGCGGCGGCGGCAGAATGGGGATGTCCCGCAGCGGTCGCGGCGTTGACCGCCACTGGCGGCGGATGATGAGACGTGTGGTGAGTTTGTGCGGAGGTAGGTGCGGTCGTTCCGGCAGCTAGTACGGGACCGGGGGCCGCGGGTCACTTGGGCGGGAATGGCGAGATCACCGAGGCGGCTACCGCGGCGGCCTGCTGACTCGCCAGCATTGCCGCTGCAACACACACACAGACAGATACCGGCCCATTAATTCTCTTTCTCTTGAGTCACGCGATGCGGCCTTATCCGTTGCACGGTCCGAATCCGAATACGAATTCGAATCGCGCTCGCTCCTCGTTCTCTGTTCTGACCTTGCGCGTTTGTTCGTCTCGCGGCATACACGTTTCAACGAAACGGGTGACCAGGTTGAAATTGCGGGGGTTCGTCTCGGCGATTCCGCGTCACTCCAGCCCAAGTGTCACGTAACAACGAGCGAGCAGTTCCAGCAGAATATCGTGGCGAGTCGGAAGTGACGGGAAAAGGAGAACAGAGGCCGAGAAGCGTGTACTCGCGGACGGCACGCGGGGAGGTAGACAGATAGATCGAGTAGGAAAGGGGACACATCGAATGGAAAGGCGGAATATACTTTTTCCGTCCTGCTGCGCGCGGTGCTCGCGCGGTTTCTCGTCGCGAGCAGCCAGGAGGAATTCTTTTGTATCGTTGGAGAAAACCTATCGCGTTGGCACCGCTCGAAAAGGTTCGCCGATAAAATGTAGCGGGGCGCGGCGCGGCGTCCAACACGCTCGTGAGATCGCACGGTTTACGAGTGAAACGCTTTGGCAGTGGCAACGTTAGGAAACGAACAGAGAAGTACGATGATCCATCCTGCTACGTCTTGAATCGAGAGCGGAAACCTTCGTGGAAGACTACGAAAGACTATGAGAACGGACACACCGGAGTCGACTGATCCTCCGTTTACGTATCGAAAAGTATCCAACTCTCCTCCGTGTTTGCGATCGCGACCGTCGTCGTCGCATCGTCGCGATATAAATGGGCGATCGTATCAATTATTCCAGTCGCAACCGAAACGCATGCCTATCGTCAAGATATTTCCTCCTTTTACGAGCTTGTCATTTTTCGATTAATAATTATCACAGTCTGAACTATACGTCTAACTATGCGTTCTTGGCAGCCTCGCGGCAAACCAGCACGCAACTTACGCATCTATTCCATACGATCGTACTTGCGCGTATTCGCGCTTCGTAGCTAAATAACGAAACGTCTAAACCAGTATTTACACGTCTAACTATCGATTGTGCGTAGAATTAAGAAATGCACCCTTGGGATTTGCTGGCCCGAATAACACAATTTCGCGTTTATCTGTTGGCCATTGTCATGCAACTGTGCGATCGCGATTCGAGTTATTTACACGCTTTCCTTCGTCGAATTAATTATATTTTTGAGACGCTTCGCGTCGCGACGACACACGGTTTCCCTGTTCGCCTCGGCTACGAAACGAAACGGATCGAATCGAAAGAATGACAAAGCAGAGGGAGAGAGTGAGAGAGAATATGAAAGAGATAAGCAAAATCGACGTCGCAACGAGTCGAAGCGTCTCGCCGACGGACGTCGCGCGCGAATCAACGCTCTCCTGAACGGAGAGTTATATAGTCTATCGTCGCACTTTTCTTCTAAATTTCCTCCGTGCTCGATATAACTTTACATCTGTACGCACCAATGTGGTGTATAGATACAAGTAGACAACACGATCAGGCTTTCGCGACAGACGCGGCGGCGGCGACGATTCTTTCGTCGCGATACGCGCTCGTACACTTCCTTGGCACGCTCGCCCTCCCTGCGCGTTTGTTCGTCGCGCGATCGACCGGTGCGGGAGGAGAATCGGCGAGAGATCGTCCGAAAGCCTAATCCCTAGGAGTTGACGACCGACCGAAATGATTCGGTGCGTCCGTCGGTGCGTTCCGTCGGTGCGGGTTGTTCGACGGAAGAGCGCGAGTCGCAACCGCGAACGGCAATAAGATGAAACGAAGAGGCGCGGCGGTTGCGGCGACTATCGATTTCCCTCGACACGATTAACGATTCGCGTACAGGGAAAGTTTACTGTCAGGGTCTGACGAGAGGCTTACCTCCGTAGGGGGCGGGATATTGTCCGGTCAATAGGGGATAACCTAGGCCCACGTGCGTGTGATGATGCGTGTGCACGTGTCGTTGGGGTGGAGGCGATCTATTGTCTTTCGGCAAGGATCCGTTTCCGGCGTCGATGGGCGGCTGCTGCTGCGACTGCTGACCTCCCGGTTGATTCTGCTGCTTGCTCGGTGGCTGCTGACCTTGAGGTTGAGGCGGGCCCGTGACAGAACTCGGCGGTCCGCTCGGCGGCCGCGACGGCGTCGGCCCCGCCGACGACGGACTCGCCGAGGCCGCGGACGTCTTCGGAGTCGGCGACTTGAGCGCGCGCTCTTGCAGTTCGTGTATCTTGTGCGTCGAATAATACTGATTGGCGTGATGCTGAAGCAGATCCAGAGCCTTGCCGCCGGGCGGTCTGCTGAGATCTTCGGGCGCGTGATACCTCGGCAACTGGTGGAGATACGGATTGCCGGAGTACGGTCCAGGGACCAGCATCGGACTCAGTCCGCGATACACCGGGTGGCCAGGGTCGAAGGGCAACGCGCCGTAGTGCTGCGGCTGCATGTAACTCGGATGAATGTAAGCGTACTGCGAGGTAGGCGGCGGCGGTCCTTGCGTCTCCATCGTTGGTTTCACGCCCTCCTGCTTGCCCTTCGAATCCTCGTTTTTCCCTAAATCCTGCGGCTTCTCCTGCTTCGGCTGATGCTTCGGACTCGGCGGAGGCACCTTCGCTTGCTGACTCTGCTTGTTCGGGTCCTCTTTTCGTCTCTGATCGCCCGGATACAAGTAATACCTTCGGTCGTCTTGCATCGGGCCAGGAGGCGGTGGCGGCGGAGCCGTTCTCTGGCTCTGGGAGCTGTGGTACACGTGGTACGGACTCATCTGACTCTTCATCTCGATGCTCTCTTTTAGAATCTGATGATTTTCGTGTTGCTTGTCCTTCAAACTTCCCGGCTGTTGCGACTGCGGCTCCTGCTTGATCTTTGCCTTCTGCTCGTGAATATCCTGCTCCTGCGCCTGTTGATTTTGTTGCTGCTGCGTTTGTTGTTGTTGTTGCTGCTGCTGTTGCTGCTGCTGCTGTTGTTGCTGCGGAACCGGCTGCGGAGGTTGATACGGATATCCCGGAGGTATGTAACCGCCGTAGTTGCCGTAATAGTGCGGCTGTTGCTGCGGCTGCGGCATCGACTGACTCAGCTCCTTCTTCTCTTTCTCCGCCACGACGCTCTGCAAGCTGGCCATCGTCGGCATCTGCGGTATGTTCAACGGCTTCATCTCTTGCTTCGGCGCGAGATCGTTCGGCTTTTGATCGAGCGCCTTGCTCTCTTGCACGCTCGGCACCAAATACGGCGGTTGTCCGTAGTAAGGATACATGCTGAAGTGAGCCGGCAAATGCGTAGCCGCGTTGGCCTTGCCGTCCTTCTCTTGACTCTGCTTCGACTTGTCGATCGGCTCCGCCTCGAGAACTGGTGCCGCGTCGTCCGATATGTCCGAATAGGCGGGACTCTGAACGTCTTCTCTCGCGGAATCGACGATCGGCGCCTCCAACGGCGACGGATGAGGACTGCCTCCTGGCGATTTCCTCGACTTTTTCTTGTAGCTCTGCGGTTTCGCGGTTCGCGGATCCTTGCTCTTGTCTTGCTCGGGCATGAGAGCCGCGGTCGGCTTCACCTTGAACTGAGGCATTTTCGCGTGCAACGACACGCTCTGATATGGTTGCAAGTGCGACTGCACACCCTGACCCGGGTGAACGGGTTGCGGAGGAGGCGCCGCTTGCATACCCGTCGCCGGTTGCGTCACTTGATTCGCCAAACCTTGCAAACCCGGATGCTGACTGGCCATATTCTGCAATCCGGTCGGTTGCGGCTGCTGCTGCTGTTGCGACTGTTGCTGCAGTCCAGCCTGTTGCACCATGTGAGCTTGCGTCGGTTGTCCGAGCTGCGCCGACAGCGAATGCTGCATAGAGAGTTGATGCGCGGCCGGCAATTGTTGTTGTTGTTGTTGTTGTTGCTGCTGTTGAACCGTCGATTGCAGCTGTTGATTCGACGCGAGTTGTTGCGACGCTGGAGACTGACCAGATTGCAACGACTGTTGACTCTGTTGTAGAAGAGCGTTCTGCTGCTGATGCTGAGACAACTGCGACGGCTGAGGAGGTTGCGGAATATTCAACGGCGGGGGGATATTTGCACTCGGATGAGGCGAAGGTACGGGCCTCGGCGACTGACTCGGTCGAGGACTTTGCGGCGAATTCGTACAACTACTCAACAACGATTGATTTTGTTGTTGTTGTTGTTGCTGCTGCTGCTGCTGTTGTTGTTGTTGCTGTTGTACCGACTGTTGTCTGACCGACGTCGATATCGTCGCAGGTGGTGCGGGTAAATCGTCCTGACCGAATCTGAGAACACCCGGCTTGACGATGCTCTTCTCCGCGGAAAGAACAGTTGCCGACGATTCTATACTGGGCGAAGGAACCCGCGGAGGAGGAGGAGGCGTTTCCGGAGGCAACGCGGAGGTCGGCGGACTGACCGGCCTGAGCGGCGTGCCTTCGGGTTTGTCGGCGGGCGACTTGACGGGCGTCGCCGGACTGGGAGCCTCGATGTTGCTCTCGTCGTTCTCGGACATGCTCGTGATCCCTTCCTTGGTGTCGTCGTCGTCCGCTGATCCGTGCGCGTGACTCTGATGATACTTGAGTCCGTTTATGTGTTTGTACTTTTTGTTGCAGTTCGGTTCTGGACACTCGAGCAGCACCGGACTCGCCGGCGGAGATCCACTCGGAGGCGTAGGCGGAGGCGCGCGTCTCTTGTTCTTGTCGTCCTCCTCGGGACCGCGGGATTTCCGCTTCGCCGCTGGATCCGGTCGCGGCGGGACGAAAGCCGCCGGACTCGGACTCGCCGCGGGCGAGCCTTGTGCGGCGCCGCGTCGCCCCTTCGTGCCGCCATTCCGCAATTTACTGTGCACCGAACTTCTCGTTTCCGTGAAGTTGCTCAGGTCGTTGCCCGGAGTCGAGTTCGCCGCGGCCCTTCCACGCTTGCCGCGTCCCTTCGGCGTCCGAGCGTCCAGATCGCTCGTCGGAGAGTCGCAGAACCGCGGTGGCGCCCAATCGTGACGAGTGCAGTCCAGCAACGTGCCCACGTACGTTTTCCCTCGCCACGTCACGTTCACTACCAGCACACCTGCAACCAACGCAACCATTTGGTTTCTTTTTCTGCTCGCGCGAGATTCCGCCTTTTCGAATCTCTTATGGAACCAAAAGCGAAACTAACCTCCTTCGGTTTCGTGCCAAACGATGCCCTCCAGCGTTACCGACGTACCAGGCTCGCAGGGTCCTAAACATTCTGGTTCGGTAATGGTTCCCACGCTGGTCCCGACGCACACGTCGGACATGTCCTGCAATCACAAAATTATATGTACCTAAGTGTATGCGTTGTCAGCTTCCGACTGCTTGCATGCGAAATTTTTCGACGCGGCTCGATCCAAGCAAATTCTTCGCTTCCGTTTCCGTTTCCTCGAAAATTGCTTTCCCACAAACACGCTTTTCCCATACGAGGCGAAAACGAACGAGAGAAAAAAAAATAATATCACAATGTTCTGTCTTTGTCTTGCAGTAAACCCGACGACTTCGAGGACACGCTCCTCGACGTTACGACACACTTTTGTCGTTATTCTACGCGTACGAGATACGTTGAAACGCGTACCCGGCATACCTACATCCTTCCTTCCTTCCTTCCTTCCTTCTGTGCTTCTTTCCCCTTTTTTCTTCGTTTGCGCGTAAACGTAAAAGACAGCAAGGAGAAATACGCCAAGAAAAACGTACGCGTGCAGCGGATACGCGATACACGAATCGTGGAAGCAATACGCGCCAAAAGAGCTTCTTGCGTGCGACAACAACAAGGGCAGTTTGTTTCGGAGGGAAATTCGAGTCGAGTCCATTTCGCGAAACATTTCGCTTCAAGGAATAACGTTCGGTGAGAAAAGGTCGATAGGTACTCGCGCGACAGTCGCCATGTTTCCCCTCATGAATGTATTCATGCGAGGACGCGACGAACCAAGAGCGAGGAAAGAGGAAACACGAATCCATCCTTCCGCGCGATTCGGCCTTTTCTATTTCTGTCCGCGAACAATTAAACATTCGCCTTACAGTCGTCTATTTTGGTTGAAGAAAAAAGCGTGTGTCGAGTCCGTCATTGTAGGGGAAGGCAAACGTTCGGTGAACGAAGGACAAAGAGGGAAGAAACGCGAGAGCAACGGAGAAAAGGAAAAGGAGGAAGAGAGAGCGAAATTGAACGGTTTCGCAGGCGCGGAGGTGCGCGTGCACGTGTAGCAGCGATTCGTACGACTACCGACGAGCACGAACACACGAAGCCACCGCCAGAAGCGCACCTACGTACGCGTGCAGTGTGCGCCGCCTCGATTGAATCGCGTTGTCACGCGACATACTTCGTACCACATTATTTTCATCGCGATAACGATGATTTATGCGAGTTGCGCCTTCAACGATCGCTCGATAATGCCTCCGTTTCTGCTTCCTTTCTGTTTTCTCTCGATTCCGTCGAACGACCAAGAACCGTTCTCCTATCGTTCATCGTTCGAATCGTTAAACGCTATCGACGCGCGAAACGACGATAAGAACGCGACCGACTGAAAATTTACCGAGACGGAAACAATAACGAAAGTGGCGAAGTTACGCGTTCGGTATCGTCTACGCAAGATACATATCGTGTTCCATCGGCTTCGCGACGCAAAACTTTTCTACTTTTTAACAATTTACACCGCTTTTTCGTTCTTTCCCGTTTCGCGTTCTATCTACGCGCACGTATCGATACGAAGTTATTATTTCCATCGTGGTACATGCGAAAGATGCAAAGGGTGTGAGGAAAGGGGAGACGAGAGGAGGAGAGAAGAAAAGTAAATCAGAAATCGAAGATCGTCAAGATGATCGTGTTTCTGGTTGACCGAATAGCTCCGAATTCCGAATCGCAAACCAATTATATTCCCTCCTCGCTCGTCTCCCTGTTTTCTACGCTAGCAACTATATGTACATATATGTACGTTCCGCGCGGTGCGCGCCCGTCCCCCTTCTCTTTTGTGTCCCTCTTATCGTCACTCGACGACCGTCAAACGATACAGCCGCTTACATTTCCGCCTTTAAACCACTAATCGGCCTACGCGCTGCTTCTGCTGTCTACCGATTACCCTGCATTTACTTGTCGTCATCCGTTGCCTTATTCTCTTCGTACACGTTTACATATCGATACGATTCGGATATAGGGCAACGGCGCCGCGTCGCGTCATGTCGCGTCGTGAATGACGTCCATTCAAAAGGAGTACAGCAAGCCGAAAAAGATCCAAACAAGTAGTGAAAATAGAGTCAGAAGAGAGCAGAAACGAGAACGAACGTTCGCGAATAGAAACGAGGGAACAATTATATTTGATTCGTGCAATAGAAATTACCGCTACCGCGGTTCAGCGCGGCGCAGAGCTTCCTCTATTTTGCTAATACCGTTTCTTCGTTTAGGGTTCTTTCCGTTTCGGTGCAGTTCCCATGGTGCAGTTTGCATTCTGACCAACAACTTGGTTATTAACAACGATTTCGACGCTTCAACGATTCAATCGCGAAAACTAAACCTACACCTAAACCTAGGTTCCTCAGTTTCGCGCGCGCGAGCGAGACTATTTCTTACTTTTTCGCGCAACGAATCATAAAAATTTTGCCTGGTTCGATTCGATGAGCGCGACGAATCGGTCGACGAGTGGATACATCGAGGAGATAACGTCGCGGATGGATAGATATCTCCAAACATTATACATATATAACGTAGGAATATTGATTTACCCAGAGTTTTGCGCCATCTGTCAATGGATTGCAACGAGTTTGACTCGTATATAGTGCACCCCATCGTGTACAGACTGAATGAAAAGGGATGAAATCGAACGCTCGCGTATCTTTCGTTAAAGTTCGTAAGCCGTTGAGCCACGATCGGTGGAGGTTCTCGTCAAGCAAGAGACGTCCGAAAACAGTGTTTAATTGGATGCGGGTAAACAAATCGACGCAACAAACGCTAAAGCTATTGAAGAGAAGTGAATGAAAATTAATAAAACGCTGCAACAGAGTTAGCACCCAGGGTACAAATACAGAAGAACAAGACGCAACTGAACAAACAATAGCGAGGAATAGCGGGAACTTGAAAGTATTTCAAGTCTAGAATTACAGAGAAAAGGAAAGCCGACGAGACAAAGGAAGGAACACGGGAGACGATGGAAAACATAACCTATTCCGCTGACTACAACTGCGACCACGACCACGACCACGACCACGACTACGACCACGACCACGACTACACTGTCTCGTCGACACCCGTGTTTGTCTCTATGTATTCGTCCGTGTACTCTCGGGGGCGGAGACCGCAGAGTATTGATTTCACCCCCTTCGCGTACCCTTCGACCGCGGCGGCGTTCTGTCCCCCAAGCCAAGAACCCCCGAGTCTCCGCTACGATTTCTAACACCCACCATCTCCTACGATTTCGTCCAAATTGTTATCAACTGCTACGTTCCGTTACATTCGCTAATCACCGGTCACGCGTCTTCTCCGTTGCTCGTTCTTCTGCTCGCGAAGGCACGGCCTTGCTATTGGGAATTGGAAAGGGACACGGGTCACACGGGTACGACGAAGAACGCGCGTAGGAAGATTGTTTGCGGACGAGGTCGAGCGTGCGAGGAAGGGAAACGCGACGGGGCAAAAGGTAGCAGAGGATCGATCGAGGGCGATGAAAGTCGGCGAGTCACGTAGGGAATGCGTAAAGGGTTACCTTTGGTTCGGAAGCGGAAGTCTTGAGTTTCTTGGGAGGCGGAGGACTGGCCGCGGTATCCATGGTATCGTCGGGTGTCGTGGTGATCGGAGGTCCGGTACCGGGTACCGCGGCAAGTTTGGTTTGCTCGGGCTTAGCGGCCGGGCCGGCGGCGGTCGCGCTGGCTGGACTCGGGGGCGGACAAGGCGCCGCGGCGGAATTGGACGGCGGGCCGGGTCCCTGGGAGCCCGTGAACCCGGTCCGAGAGCTCGGCGGCGGCCCTTGGCTCTGCTGCGGAGCGGTCGCGGCCGCCGGCGGTCCCTGGGATTGCGCGGCCGCTCCTGCCGCGCCGACGATCCCGGCCCCCAACCCCGGACCGGGCCCTAGACCAGGCCCCGTGCCCTGTCCGCTCGACGTTTGACTCTGACCACTGCCGCCTCCGCCACCGACTCCGATACCGATTCCGACTCCCACCCCGACTCCGACTCCAGTTCCCCCCGCGCCGCTGCTTGCCCTCGCGGTACCATTCATCTCCGGTTTGCTCTGCTGTGCCGCTGCCGCTGCCGCCGCCGCCGAGTGGTTGCTCTGAGGTTTCTCGTGCTTGTCCCGCGTCTTGTCCCGTCGATGTCCACTGGAGCCTCTCTTCGATCCAGCGGTCGAAGAGGTCGCGCCACCGGCTCCGCCACTCGACCCCGTCGAGTGGCTCGGTTTCGATTTGTTCGACGACGACGACGACGACGACGACGACGAGGAGCAGGAGGAAGAGGACGACGACGACAACGACGACGAGGATGACGATTGACCGCCGACGCCGCTGTTACCGCCGCCGCCGATTCCGATACCGGTGCCTCCGGATCCGGTGCCGGTGACTCCACCGTTTCCACCGGAACCGTTACCGCCACCGCCGCCGACACCGACACCACCGCCACCACTACCACTACCGACACCACCACCACCGCCGCCGCCGATACCGGTACCGCCGACGACGCCACCGGCGCCGCCGCTACCGACGCCGTTGCCACCGGTTCCAGCGGTGCAGTCCGAGTTCTGAACGTTCTGGCCGATCGTCGAGCCGGCCGATGAGGAACCCGATCCTCCCGACGACGACGAGGAGCCGCCACCCGCGGACACCGAACCGACCACCACGCCGCTGTCTTGCGACGACACCGATCCGTTCATTTCGTTCGATTTCACGATCTCGTGTTTGGCCTCGCTACTCTTGGTGCCCGGCTTAGTGCGTTTGATCTTCATCTTGAGGCCCTTGTCGACGGTCGCCGAGTGTTCAACGGCCATTTTGCCCGGATTACCAGGATTTCCGTGCGCGGCGTTAACGCCACTCACCACAGCGTTGCTCTGTTTGTTACCCGTTCCCGTAACGATCGCCGAGGAACCGTTCGTGGTTCCGGTACCGTTGCTACCGGCGTTACTTACGACACTTCCGTTCCCGTTACCGGGGCTGTTCGATCGTCCACCGGATGAATTCAGACCACAGGAAGACGCCGCGGACGAGTTCGACGACGACGAGGAGGAGGACGACGTCGACGAGGACGAGGACGACGACGACGAACACGACGACGAGGACGACGTCGACGACGAGGAGGACGAGGACGAGTTGGAGGATTGTCCGCAACCGTTCGAGCTTGTTAACGCGACCGACGGAGAGGTCAAACCGTTGCTAGAATTTTGAAGCTGGTGATGATGGTGATGGTGATGATGATGATTGGTATTATTCGAAGCCGATGCTGCCGAGGCAGGCGTAGAAGCCATACCTGTCCCTGAGCTCAATTTCTCGTCCCTCGTCTTCTCAATGTCCGCATCAAGGTCGATTATCAAATCCCCTATTCCGATGTCCCATTCGTTATCGTCGTATTCAAAGTTGTTGGTCGCATTCGTCGCGGCCGGATCCAGCTCATCGATGTTTGCAGCCACCGTGCTTGCTTTACAATCCCGCTGCTGCCCCGATGACGACGACGACGACGACGACGAGGATCTGTCTCGACCTTGATGGTGATGGTGATGATGATGGTGATGATGGTGATGATGATGGTGATGGTGATGATGTCGACGATCTCTGTGATCTCTTCCCGTTAGCCCGCGTTCCTGTCTTCTCGACGTCTGCCTGCTTCCTCCTCCCCCTCTGCCACTGTTTCCACCGATTTGTCCGCCGTTGTATTTACCGCTCCCGTTGTTGCCTCCACAGTCGATACTGCTACCGCTGTTGCCGTTGCTGTTATTGTTGCCGCTGCCGCTGCTGCTGTTGTTGTTGTTGTTGTTAGCGCAATCGAACGTACCGGTTTTTTCGCGACCGTCAACGTGTTTATGGCTGTTGCTACCGATATCGTCGTCGTTGTTGTTGTTGTTGTTGTGATTGTTGTTGTTACGTTTGCCAACGCTGATGTTGTGACGATTGGTCTTGGTACCGTGACTGTTGTTGGTGCCACCGCCGTTGCTGGTTTCGCTGCTGTTTCCGTAAATAACGTTGTTGCCACCACCACCACCGACGAACGGAGATGGTCCTTTGCGGTTTACGTTAGGGAGGCGACCGCCTAGTGGCGTGGTCGCCATGCCCTTTGAAACGTTTCCCCGGTGCCCGCCAGCCTGATCACCGACTGCCCACCTGTTCTCGCTGACTCCAAGCAATGCCACAACGCGGGACGCGCGTCCGTTTTACCCCAACCACCGCCCGCGAGACGCACCTCGTCCATCGAACACATCACTCACTCTCTCACGGCTACCCTCCACCGATATTCACGATATTCTTAAAATTCGCTTTTCTCCCCTCCTCCTCCTCCTCCTGCTCTCTTTCACGCGCTCTTTCTCTCCCTCTCGCTCTCGCTCGCTCTCCCTCCCCCTTTCCCTCTCCGTTTCCCTATTTTCCCACCCCGAGTTTTCTCCCTTTGCTCTCGCTCGCGTTGCCCTTTCTATCGTTTTCGTCTCAAAATTTTATACAGCTATCCACCTTCACCGACGCTTCCTCGTAGGTAATGGGCTCACCTCCGTTTTATGTCTTCTTTTTCTTCACCCTCCCCTTTCTTTTTCTTCTTTTCTTCCTCCGATCGTTCCTCTTATTTCCCCTCTCCTTCTTCTCCGCCGCCTCCTCCTCTTTCTCCGTTTTATCCTCTTCTTTCGCCGTTCTTCCAACGACACTTTTTGCACCACCGATCGCTATCGATTTACACCGTTTACCGTCACCAACTTTTCCCGCGAAAGCGCACTCGCAAAAACACTAGTCACCACCCACTATTCAGTTGTTCGCGAACGCGTTCGGCGTTTCTTCCACTTTCAAACGTTATCCACGAATCTTCCCTTGGTCTTTTTGCGCAGCGTTGCCCTGGAACGTCGTTTCTCCCTCAGATTTGGCGCTGAAGCGGCTACCGTGATCCTGCCGTTCGTCGTACTTTCGACCTGCAAACAAAACACACGGTTCTTTCAGATGCGTCGCAACGACTTTTCTCACCTACCACGTCTCATTCCTTTCGGCGTAGTGCCGTATCGGCCGAATATCGCCAACCAACCAAAACCATTACTTGGCGCGCTTTTCAACAATTTATACACAATTCCCGTCTATCAGCAAACGATAATAAAGAACGAAAGAAGACAAGGATAGAAAAAAAAGAGAGACTGGAAGGTCGGTGGGGGAAAAAGAAACAGAGTGAAAAGCAGTTGGAGTTACGAGAAATTATCGAATCGCTAGAACGACGCGACGCGAAGCAACGCACCGGCAAATTCCTCGTCCTTACAATCGCTATCGAATCGTTGCCCCTCGCTTACAAATTGGTATTCCTACTTACGGAGGAATTCGTGTCAGGGAACGATTAATTTTACCGGTGGCATTTGGCATCGTTCCAATCGTGTTGGCGTCGAAGACGGTCAATCGCGTGAAAAAGACTAAAATATTCGTCCGTCTCTTTCCGATTCCTTTTCTTGCGCTTTCGCGCGCACCGTCCACGCGATCGAACATTGCCCGTCGCCGATTCAATCGAAAGACACACAGATTTCTATTCTCCCCCAAAAAATCTTGGTTTCGAATGCAATTTTAAACGCTCCCGGGTGTTTCGTACGCACGAAACGCCTTCCGTGCTTTCAACCTTTTCCCTGGTCGTCTCATTACTCTACACCGCTAACTTTATTCGTCTCCAAGAACTTTACGTTTCCATCGATACTACATTTTTTTGGCGTTTCGGTTAGGCTTCGACGCAACAGAAAACCCACGCAACCACTTTTCGCGATAACATCGTTATTTACCGACACCAACGATAATATTTACCGACGCTAAGACAACGTATCGCAGATAAATTTAACTCAGTCTGCCATTAACGAACGGCTACCGTTTCTATCAATATTTAGAATGCGTTCAATAACGATCGTAGTTGAATCGCAGCTGCTACACTTCCACGATCGACGACTGTTTGCGCGAATCAACGATCGGAAAAGAAAAGGCGTTTCGCAATTTCGTGGTCGCGGAAATTACTTTTCGGCGTCTCTGCTAACTTTCTCTGTGATTGCAAAACGAGGATCCCTGCTAGACGCGTGCACGAACAAACCCGCGGAATCTTCGGAACTAAATAGGATTTAAGTCCTGACTTTTATCTTCATACTTCACATCCGCAAAATTTTCAGCATTCGAACCATTTTTAAAGACAATGGCATCCAAGGTTCAAGGTCCAACACAATATTAATCGATCCGTGTTGGCAAGATTTTCCAGACAGTTGAAGAAGATCAACTCTCTGAAATCTTGGCGTTACATCCGTGATATCCGTCCGAGTCGATAAACACTTGGACCTACCTAGCGATGATTTCATTCGTGAGCTGGAGCACAATTTCAACGAGTCGTATGGTTCGAATCAAACTTGAAATGAAAAGAGACAAATGAGATCCTTTCCAGTGCTAATACGATTACAGTAACGGTAACGGCAGTCGCAGCAGCAACAGAAACAACAACAACAACAACAACAACAACAGCAACGATGACGGCGACGACGGCGGTGGCGGCGGCGACAACAGCAATGACAACGCTTTTTCACTTTACATTTCAAATGATTAGACCGAACAACTTGTCTATGTAAACGGAAAAGAACGCCCCTGTCGGTCAGCCATGGTCAACGACGCGTTTCCACTACATATCCACCGACTACGGCTGTTCACCGTTTACTGAATCAATCCTTTCCCCTTCCTCTTCGTCCTACGCTCCCACCCTCCGCGAGTATGGTTGTCGGCCAACGCTACCCGTGTCGCAGCTGCTGCCACCAGTTATCCTCTTGCTACTCACTCTACGTTAACGCAAAAGATCATCTGCCAATCACGCTCGGACCGAATAACTCGCTAAACGCAATCTTATCCAACGACGAATACGCGTGTCGACGATATCGTCTCCTCGACAGTTACTACATACATGCGCTCCGTTTTGTCGTGTTTTCGACGCACACGTTTCCGCGAAACTGACAACGCGAAAATTTGAAACATCGTCTCACCATCTGCTGGAACCTGATTCTTAACCATTCGACAAAGTCGTACGTTAACGCAGTTCCTATTACACGCGACGTTTCATTCCTCGACGAAAAGTGACCGTCCACCTATCGCCTTATCAACCTCGTCTCGTCGATAGTTGCGATACGTTGGCGTTCGCGTCGACGTTAAGTACGAGGACCACTGAATTAAACTTTCCAATAACTATAATAATAATTTTTTCTAACTTAATTTCTTATTCTACTTATAATTTACTTGTAATTTTTTTTCTCCTCTCTTTCTTCTTTCTTTTTTTTAAATGTATTTTTTTTAGCTCGTACTTTTTGTATCTTTATTCTTTTTTTTGTGCTAATGGGTTCTTTTCCCGTAAATTAATAATAAATAAATAAATAAATAACTCGAACGAAAAATACTCAAATATAGCAATTCCATCGAAGGAAATTAAATAACATAGCCAAACAGTACCTATAGTATCTCAATTATTTTGCACGACAGATAGCTTCGTTCATGTGGATCGATTAAACGAGCAAATAATTTAACAATAATTACGTCGGAAATTAACACGAAGAAACTGTACTTGCAATAACTGCAAGTGTAATTACGCACTCTACTGGAAAAGATTGGAAAGCAGGCAAAGAAGGAGAGTACATTTTCGTAACGAGCTTCAACGATTGATATCTGACTAAATAATGTGAGATGCAAAAGGATTTAACGTGGAACGATTGTTGGCGTACAAATCCAACTGTTGCGAATGGAAGAACCTAGACAGAAAAAGGAATGCAGATTGCTACGTAACATAATGAAAATGCGTGTCCTTCGTCGTCGAACAAAAGATTGGCAAACGTTGAGCGCGACAAACGTAAAGACTCAAAGGTTGAGCGAAATTGTACGCCGATAATAACATTCGAGATACATAGAGAATAGCGTTGATCGGCAATAGAAGCGAAATTAGCGATAGCATTCGACAGTGTCCTCTAGTAGCTGCAGCAAATGGTTTGAAGGCGATCTCGACGCGGCGCGGTGCGGTGCGGCGACGGGTGTATGTAAAAGTGGCTCGAACGTTTGCCGTTTACCAAGCAATCGCCCCCTTCTACCCTACCCTACCCTACCCTACCTTACACTACCTTGTCCCCCAATCACCCGACCGCTCAGCCGGCCAACCTCGACAACCTCGCCAATGCTTAGTCGCATTGGCGTAACCTATCGAGGAGCCGACACGACTGCCCACTCATGTTTTTATTTTGTCTCTTTCAAAACAGCAAACCTTGCGCATACAATGGAAAAGGGAGAAACGATATTTCAGCGTATTTGCTCGTAGAAAAAGTACCGTATCGATTCGTTCGAACATTAACCAAATAAAGAAATAACTTTTCTTGATACGCGTTCGCGACGTTCGCTCAATCTTGGAAGCAAGACAAAACGCGTAGCTTAGTTTTTCGGTGTTCGTGCCGGAACGTCGCACGCGTAGAAAAAGATGTCGGAACGACAATGACACGAAGCAAGAGCAGCTGCTCGTAATTGGCGCAACAACGTCGTGCATAGTATATACCGTAAATGCGGCGCTCATGGCAAACTATATTGGCAGATACCATCTGCGTCGAGTCTGCGAGGTTTTATAGGCCCGCGAAGTCTACCTGCCTTTTCTTCGAGTAGACTCGACACCGCCACTCTTTCTCCTTCGTCTCTTCTGGGTACTACAACCTCTATTCTACCTCTGTACAACGGACCTATCCTCTTTACAACTTTCTTCAATGTCTTTCTCTTTCGCTCCCACAATGTTTTTTCACGGACCTTGTACCTTTGTTCTTCTTTCGTTCCTCTATGCGCCATTTTATTCATTGCGCTCGCGCGGAGAAAAACTTGACGCTTTTCGTCCGCGTTGCACTCGCGAAACAGCAAAAAAACCAAAAACAAACACAAAATTCGTGTATCTCGATGTTTCGTCGGTCGCCTGGACGCAAGAAAAGTTTCTGGCGGCCGTATTTTACCAGAATCGCCGTTTAAATGCTTCCCATGACATTGCGCGTACCATCTGCATCCTGCATACACGAATCGTCGTGCGAAAGAGGTCTTACAATTATACGACTTTCTCTATTTCGATCAAGACTCGGAGGAAGTGGCGATCAACCGAATAGACGAATCGAAAAAAATTCGCGACAGCAAGCAAAGCGTACGCGTATCGTATTTGCGCTAAGCACGCGTAGCTACACGCTTTCTTGTTCGAACCGTCGCGTCGTCGCATCGCACGCAATTAGTCCAGCGTTGACAGATATTGCCTCTGTTAGTTATAACATTCGTGATTCATTATTCATGCTGTAACAGCTATACGTTTCTCCCTGTCCTTGATCGTTTGCGCCGTAAAAGCCTTTATCCGATATATCCTATCAAACGTCGCTCCCAATTATACACATAATACACGCGTCGAATCAAGTATGTACACGTTAGACGCGACATCGCTTAGAAACGCTTTAAACGTACGGGAGAAGTAGTATGTAAAACTCTCTTATCTATGAAACAATTCTGACGCGTTCAACTATTGTATATAATCGCGTAGGTACACTGAGAAAAATAATGGAGGAAAAATTACTACTAGTAAAGAAGCAGGATATAGTAAAATGCGTTCCTTTCTACCATATTAAAAGGAAAAATTAGCACATGTGTTTCAAAATTTAATAGATCAGTGTAGTAAAATTTACGGAAGGTTGTGATACACAGCGACATCTACGCTTCGGAAAGAAGTGGAGTCCCGTGACATAACCTCAATTTGCTTGGATTTTAGCATTGTCTTTTCAATGCCTTTCAGTGAATATCGCATAAACGTCCAAAAAGTGGTATAGTTAATATTGGAAAAACTTATTTTCTGACATAGGTATTTGTTACGGGCCGTTAGCAGTTACTGAGCGGTATTCATAGTCAGTTCTTATTCTTAAGCATTTGCTTAAGTCCCCTCCCCCCTCACAATATAAATACATTGTAGGGGGAAGACTTAAGCAAATGCTTAAGAATAAGAACCGACTATGAATACCGCCCACTGAGCATAGGCCTAGTTTCATAGGGCCTCCGCTAGTGTTCTCATAATAATCGTCTTTCTCGCTAGTGCTTGATCCTAGCCCTGTTCATATACAAGACGAGTTCCGAAATAATCTTCCACAGCTCAAGCGCGGGTCCGTCAGCATAGGTCTACTGAGATAATGAAGCAAGTCTTCCTTGATCCGATAGTCCAAAACGAAAATCGCCGTGCTCCCTCCCTTCTCTTCTTCCATCCCAAAGTTTTCCTCCTCCAGTCGTCAACACATTGTATAACCAATAAAATAATTCTCTTATCTATCTATACCTCGCCTTCCCCGTCGCCAAAAATACCCCTCAGAATTTCCATAAAGAAAAACTCTTTAGTTTGAGCGAAAGTTCCAATTTTGCTACATTCGTGTAGTAAAAATCAGCACACAAGGTTGTACTTTTTACCAAGTCTTCAGAACCAAATATTACTACACTAGTGTTGGAAAAACTTAACCACTTTCACCAATCCTGCCGTTTTAGTAGAATATGTAGTAAAATTTCTTTCATTTTTTCTCTCAGTGTATCGACAAACTATGTGTGTATTTTAAACCTTCCGTCCTTCGCCTCCTTTGCTTCAATGGGACAGGAAGGAGAGTACACGAAGCGTTCATTTCGTTCAGGACTCAATACTTTATAGACGTTGGCACCTCGCAGAATAAAATCTGAAAGCTTGACAATCGATGTAGCGCGTCAACGCGTACAAAAAGGTGCCGAGCGTAATTCGAGTAATAATTTGATAACGAAGGAATGTTGCGCGATCTATTCGCGACCACGCTTTGCCATTGCTACGCGACAAGACCTCTGCACGAGGCCAGTTTCAATGGCATCGATAGAACGCGTCTCTACGCGAAGCAACCTTCGTTCTGTGCAACACGAGCTCCATATTTCTACCACTGTTTGTCGCTTCGCGCTCTCTTTTCCTTCTGTCGCTCTCCTACTCCTTGCGACCTATGCACCGCGCCGCGCCGCACCGCACCGCTTCCATCATTCAGTAGTGCGCAAGAAAAATCGCAACCTTGACAGTAGGACCGTCACAAATAACTGAACAGCAAACTACGAACAAGTCGCAGATTCCCACTGTTTAGTTTTAAAACGAAACTGAAACGGGGCAACGTTGTTGCAGTGAAACGGTGAAGAAGAAAAACACCTTGTACATACGCGGCGCTGCGTAACCGTGTCAAATGGTAACGCAAGAAAACACGGACCGATGGCGAGATCGAAAAAGATATTGTACGGTTCGAGGGAAGAGGAAACGAATCGGATGGTATGTATGTACGTGTATCGAAGAAGCGGTCGCGGTCTCGCGAAGGAAGGAGCAGAGAGAGAGAAAGAGACGAACGCGCGCGGGTATTGGTGCGAGCAGTGCGAGCGTGTGGAGATGTAGTTAGAAAGGAAGAGGGGAAGAAACAACATCGCCTAACTCGCTTACTCGCACGCACGCACGGTCGATCGCTCCTGCTGGCAGCCATTTTGTGCTTGCTCGTAGAACCGACATTCCTACCCCGGAAAAATATTGGCCGTGATTCGCTCGACCGACATCTGTCGCGCGGTGCTATTTCGCGTATTCCCCTCGATAAGAACGTCGATCGAAATAATACGCGTCGAAGAACCTGACTTTTTCGCTCGCAACCGAGGTTCGCTCGTCTTTTCACGTTGTTCGAAGCGATCGAGTAGTCCGTACCTGTCGACAATTCGTTCCACGCTAGATACCCTTCCGTACTTCGTCCAGTACAGTCTCGACCGAAAGCGCGACACTCGAGATCACCGTTAACGACGAACCGTTCGGCGTTCGTGCGACCTCCTTCCAACTTTCATGATTGTCAACTTCTCGGCAAAGAAGGCACGAACCACGCTTAAAGCAAAAAGAAAACTCTATCGGGTTTCAACCGATAATTTCGACCGAAGGTAAACGCACCTTCGTCGTCGAATCGCTGAAATCGTGTTTATGGAAGTTGTCGAGACAGGCGTACGAATAGAGTACAAGAATCGCGTACAATCGCGTAAAACGGATGTCAACCGCCAACGACACCGGCTAACCAGAGCGTCAATAATAAATCGCTGCTACGAGGGTTATCGTTAAAGACGTGGCGATTACTCGATGACCGTGCGTCTAAAGTCGACCACTTAATTGACTTCAGATTAAAATTATGTACGCGTCGTTATCGTTAATAAACCGGTAAACTTTGGAAAGTGTAACTTGACAATTGTTTTTCGACCGTGTACACGCGTCGTTTTTTCGAAAAGATTAAAAAAAAAAGAGAAAAAAAAAATGGAAAAATCTTCCTCCGAGAAATTTGAATGGAAAATATAAAGATTGAAACACGAATCGAAACGATCGAAACACGCGAAGGATAGAAAAAATATCGACGAATCTCGATTCTCCCTGTATACGTTGAGCGATTCGGGCCGAAATCTCAATAATGTTAACGTCTGAAGAAAATGACAGAGACGAGTGGCAATCAAAATAAATCGATCTCGCGATTTCCCATTCTCACGGAGAAAAGCGGTCGTTTAAATCGCTCGTTAACGACACCTCGAGGTCGGCAACGATACCACCCCACCGACGACCACCGCTAATTACTCTCCACGAGGATCGTTCGGGTTCACTCACCGCTACTCGCTTATAAACCGACAATAGGCGATACTATCGCGCTACCTACATACTATGCGCGGATGCATATATATGCGTAGTACGTACGTAATTATACATTGTGCGTGTTTATCGCTTCTGGGGGTAAAACGTTCCTATTTAAATTACAATTTTGTCGTTACACTTTACTCGCGCGTTTCGATGAAAACGAAATCGAAGGGGAACGAAAAAATGGCGGAACTAAATTGACCGCCTTTTAAACAGAGCTGCGGAGTCGGTAGTCAAAATTCACGACTCAGACTCTCGAAATTTAAAAAATATGTACTCAAAATAATTAAAAGTTGTAATAAAACTGAATAAATAGTTATAATATTGTATTAAAGTTCAAGAATAATGAACAGATGACTCACATGTAACACAATACGACAATTACTTTCTTACCTTCCGGAAATAGAAAATACATATCAATTTGAGGATATACTCTTTTCATTCTTTGTAAGTGTAGCTGTAAATTTTTAGTACTAACGAAGAAGTTTCCATTATTGAAAATTAATGTAATCTCTAATATTTCGTAGAAACACATATTACTTTTAGGGCTGTCTTTTATCTTTTTGGCATTGAATGAATCAATTCTCGAATATTAGCAATTCATATACATAGACTTATTAACGATTATTAACGATATATTTTTTTCTGATTCCGACTCCGACTCCAGGAGTCGATATAGCTTTTTCTTACTTCTAAACTCCGACTCCGCAGCTCTGCTTTCAAGGACTTGACGTTTTCGATTTTACAATGGAGACGTATTTGTAAGGTTTGAGGAAGGCCAAAAGATCGTTGCATGGAGCATCCGTTATACCAAGGGCGAATTTAGGCATGGTCTTTATAGGCTGCAGCCCAGGACCTCCGTTCAGTCAAAGGGCCCTCTTCGCGGTCAAAAGAATAAAAATAAAACTAATTTAAATTAAAAATTAAAAAAATAAATAAATTGGGGTGCCATCCCGTTAAATAAATAAATAAATAAATTATACAAAATTTTTTCATACCTAGGTAAAGTTTAAATCGTTGATTTTAGACACTTGAATTAAAAAAAAAAAGTTTTTGAATCTCTGTTGCCTATAATTTTTTCTATTTAAATAAGTCGCCACCATTATCCCAAACTTGGGTTAGGTCTGGGTTAGTTGAATAGGCCCCCAAATAGCATTAGTCCAAGGCCTCTAAAGTTAGCGGTCCGCTCCTGCTTTATACTCTACCGTCTGCTCTTTCCCAAATACCGAAACTTACAGTTATTTACAGTTTAAATCGAGGAACGTTACGAGGTAGCATCGTTGTACACACGACGCGACGATCGAATCGAACTAGTCGTCCGTGTACGCGTATCGCCTTGTTACGAGAACACAATTCCCTTTATAACGACGAGCTCTACGACGTCGAAATAAAAAAATTTCTCTTTCACGTTGATACGGAATTCAGGCGCAACAATCTGTTTCCATTTCTCCATCTTTTTTAGATCTGCCCTGGTGCAAAAATTAAGCAAAACATGCAAAACGTCGCGCCTTCGAAGAAATCTTGTAATCGATAGTAAGACGAACAAAGCCTGGTCTATAGTACGATAATACGTGGTTCGGGGAAAATCCTGTTGAAAACGTTGTCGATAATGTGAAAGATGAAGAGCCGAAGCGTGAAAAAAGGCATGATAACGCGAGTAACTTTTACACGACGAAACACACGAGGGTACCGATTCGAAAGAAGAGAAGAGATGAGTGAGTAGCAGCAGTGGCGGCGGCAGATCGCTAGAGTCGAGCGGCAGAATGTGTGCGTGACACGAACATCGCGTACCGGCTTTGCTTTTGCTCGCTCGACTCTCGGCGAAGAGGGGCGACGAAGGCGACGGCAGCACGCATGCACGTAGCATCGAGAGCGTTAACGCGTATAGGAGAGCGTACACGCGCGTCGCGATACACGGTCGAGCGGTGGGTATGTACTATGTACGTGTACGCGATATAAAGTTGGAGAGCGCGTGTTCGAGCGCGAAGCATGCAGCACGCACGAAAAACGCTATACGACGGAAGTACGAGCAGCTTCTTACCATTGTGCGCGCGTATCTGCGACCAAAAGCACGCTTCGACCGAATCCACCGTTTCTCAAAGTATACTTTTTCTTCTGTAGGTAACATCCGTTTGCGGCCGATACGGACTCATCGACCATCGCCTATTACGCTAGGTAATCCAGTTGTGCGAGGAGAGAGTAATCAATTTTTCGGCGACGTTCAACTTTGCCTGACACAACGCTGTAAATTCACCTTACGACCCTGTCCCAACGCACCTAGCATATGCGCACGCACAACAAACATCTACACATCCAACGAATCGTTCGACTCTACATCTTGGCGTCGAACCGTTTCCGAAACCGTTTCCGAATCGCACTGCACGTTTCACTGATTCGATACAATTGGAGCAGATTATCACTGTGCACGACGTCGTCGAATTTTCTTTCTCGGTATACCGGTGTCGTTCGCTCGCTCAGTCGTTCGCCTCTCACTCCCTCGACGTATCTCCGTTCTCTTCTTTCTGCATTTCACATTACACCAACACGTTTTCTTCCTCCATCGACGTTGCACTTTATTCCAGATCCGCTTTACGTGTTGTTAACGCGGACGCAGTCAGCGTCGATAGCGAGCGTTTATTCCCGTCATTTTGGACGCACAGAAAAACACGGCGTAGCACTTTCGTCGACGCGAGAATCGAGGTTCGTTTGGGCGAGCTCCGACAGATCCAACGGACGCTCGCCAAACTCCCGGGAATCAACGGATACCGCGGGCACGAATTCACCAACCTCGCTACGCTCGATCAACGAGCCGTACACTCACCATGATTTCGATTCGTCCGGGCGACATTAGTTACGTGCAAAATATACAAAACACGACGAACAGGAATGCTAATACCAACACAGAAAGGAGCATGCCCGTGCGCATTCGTTCGTTTGTTCGTTTGCTCGCGCGCTCATCCCGATACACAGCCAAAGGTATCGAGAAAGACGGAAACAGAAAGGATGAAAGAGGGTACGCGAGCGAGCGAGAGAGAGAGATCGAGCGAGAGAGAGACAAGGAGAGATACAGGGAAGGTGGGAGATGGAGCAGCCGTGAGAGCGAAGGAAAGAGAGAGAGGGAGGAATACGGAGGGGGGGAGGTTTGCACGCAGCACCCTGCGCGTCTCTATCCAGCAGCTATCGAGGATACAATTATCATGCGCACTCTCTCTTTCTTGGTGTGTCCACTCGATGCCTCTGTTTCGGTGTTTGCATTCGCGAACGTCTACCGGTCTTTAACTGGTCTGGATCGGCGTTGTACGTTTCGATCGCACGCTCTCACACTCTCGCACTCGCGCACAGACACGCGTACACATCAGGAGCAGCAGCAGCAAGCTCCTTCGTCGTCTCGTTTGGCCGACGCCGCGAGAAATACGCGCACTTTCTTCCTCTCTGGTCGAACCTTTCTCGCGTTGGGACACGATCGAGTCCTGTCGACGCGTTTCCGTCGTCCTTTGGTTGATCGCGGCTCGTCCACTCGTTCGCCAAAGTCTAGTTATTTAGTTGGTCGTAACGAGTAAAGAAAAAACGTAGACACCGCACCTCCCTTGTCAGAAAGCACTCACGGCAGACCGCAACACATGGCTACGGGCTTCCACCAACATCGGCCGTCCTCGACCGTATTCGGCTAACTTCGCCCAGGACTGTACTCCCTGTTCCAGTCGCCACGCTCCTTTGCTCACCGACCGCAGATTGCCGCGCCGCGCCGTAACGTCCACTCTTTTTCATACCATCTCTTCATCGACCAAACCTTCTGTCTTTTTATCGCCTGTACGCGAATATCGCTGCATCTGCTAGAATCGTTGCGTCTTCTACTGCATTTACTAATTTTCTCTTTATTTCTATTTTTTTTTTTTACATTTAACCTAACGTTGACGCATAAATTTAACAAATTTTACGACAATCGTCCTTTACAAGACGCGACGCATAGACATTATTCTCGATGGAATTCCAAAACAATCGTGTACGGTTGCCTTAGCATTGAAAAATTCGCCAAATTGTTCTTCTCTTGAAAAATGTATCGTTATCGGTGAAATCATCGATTATCGTCGCACAGGCGACAATCGTCGAGCAGACGGAATCGCGTGGAAAGATCTGATCGGAGAAAAAGCAAAGAACAGGATGTGGGCTCCTGGTAGTCGGTTTTCGGTGCTGGCCAACCGTTAGAAGCAGGGCGAGGGTTCTGCACAGGCGTCCTCCGTCGTCTTCTACCGAAGGCCGTGTGGTGTCACGGTAAGCGTGGCAAACCCGGAAAGAAGAAAAGAAGCCGAAGGAGCTTGGAGAAGAACGAAGGAGCACGAAAGAGCCCGAAGGAGCTGCGACACCTCTTCCCTCTTCCGTCCCTCGCCCAAATCTTCGCAATCCTGCTTTCCCTCCTTTTTCCTCTCGCCAAAAACAGCTCGCTACTTGCCACTTGCCACTGACAGCATCGCGTGTACATACACTGTACACGGAACAAGGCTTTTGTTTTTTGTTACCTTCAACCCTTCGTTTCGTCCCTAGAGCCCCGTACACTAACGAACCGTTCGGCGTTCGGCCGAGCCATCACATACACGCGTCTATGTAATACACCATGTTTCATGCGTAGACGCGTCTGTGTGACGGCCGAGTGCCGAGCGGTTCACTAGTGTACGGAGCTCTTTATATTCTTCGATCGTCGCCTTTTTACACAATTTTTCATTGACAATATCCTCTAGCGTTCGTCGCGTCGTTAACAAATAACGCGTTTTGTACAACGGCGCAAATTGCAGATCGTTTCGTCGTAAAATTATTTTATCAAAAATATTCGTACATGGAATGCCTACCACGTTTACTCTCGTTAATAAGAAAGTCTGATCCCTGACACGCGTACACAGCGTGTTGTACACGGTCATTTTGTAACTACATATACGTCTTGAGTTTAATCATCGATAGTTTCGTAACGTGCGTCTAACGTAAGGCGTTTTCAATACCCAAACGTTTTTCTTTTCCTGCGTCGCTGTTGCTTTTAGATATTTCTTGCTAGAAATTTGATCCTTCTCCTTCCCGTCGTTTCTCGTCGTTTCTCTTCTTCCTCTAACTTTGCATTCTTGTTGCACGCGCCCTCGTGCTCGTGCACGACGATTCTCCATTATTTAAACATTGAAACGCTGAAGTACATACGTGTGTAAAATGCGTGTAAAATCATATTTGCTTCTAGTTCCTAATTTCATTTTTCGCAGTGTTATCGAAACGCGTTAATGTAAACGCGTTGTCGTAAATAATCGATTGTGCTCTTGTTACGACTCCGAAATTTTTACGGATATCTGCATACACGACTCGCCAACGTACACTACCGTTCATAAGTATCCGGACACTTGGCAAATTCAGATAAATAACATATTCATGCTACATATAATAATATATCTATTCCGTAATAAAATTATTGTAAATTGTATAATCTGTTATTATCGTAGAGGCATTAGAATGCACACGATATATGTAGAATCCTTTGCAGTAAGTGGAAGATATGTGCCCATAATTATGAAAGTGGTTTAAGTCAAAATTTAAAAAAAAAATGAGTTTATCAGTTATTTCACACCACATTATTTTAAACTAAATTTATTCAATGTAATTTTTTTTTTTATATGACAGGCCACTTTCATAATTATGGGCACATATTTAAATGATATTAGGAAATATACAAGTGTCCGGATACTTTTGGACGGTAGTATAGATAAAGGGTGTCCGCGCGTTGCGCGTTGCAATATTACGAAGACAAATTGTTTACTAAAATTAATCTCTAACACTTTTTGATGACTTGTACAGAATCGTACAATTTTTTATTGTACCGTGTAAAGTATTTTTTATCTACACAATAGCGAAATTATAACGGGAAAGTAAGCGATTTCGTAAGAGAGCTCGTAAATGGTAGAAAAATCGTGGCAAGCGTACATACGCACGCGTTGCGTGCAATTCTTTTCTGGTAGTTCTGGTACATCGATTTAGCTTGAAATATATTTGGGATAAGAGTAGCGTATTAAATTTTCAATAAATTGTTCGGTAAATTGTTGTCGCAGATTTCTATCTGTATACATATACATACATACTTGCAATGAGATACGAGCACTTTTAATGCTTCGACCTTTATTGCAATATTCATCGCGTGCGGAAAGAATTACCGTCTCGGCTATGCAAATGAATTATTTATCGCTTTTCTCGTTCAACCGACAGTCTCCTGCGCGAGGTCGCATCGTACTCGGAATCGCGACTAGTATAGTAGCAGCGGGCTCGTTCACCCTCAATTACCGTTTCCCATCGCTCAAACGTTAAACGAGAAAACGTATTCGTTTATTAGTAAAGAGCTAAGGAAGACGAGATTGTAGAAGGATTATAATGGAACGACGAGAGATGGTGTTGCTTTCCAGAACAAAACGAAACGGCAATACTTTTTCAGAATAACATTCGAAAATAATAAATCCATATCGTCGTATAGAATAAATCTAATATCGGCCCTTTAGTTACGTCACGGTTCCATCGATTTTTTAGATCGCGTTACAGGCCAGAAAGAACAGAGAAAAGAATCGGGTGGTTCTCCTTCCGAGGAGGACGAAGAAAACGGATGGCATAAACAAAGCGACGACGTTAGTTCCGCGTTCGGTATATCCGAGGCGCGAACGAAAAGCAACGTTGTCAACGAATCGATATCCGGATGGGCGTGGCCTTGTCGATCCTCGTGGATGCTTTACCGTGGGATTTCTCGATTTCTGTGTTTGCTCCCGAAAGATTTAGCGCGTTCGAAGCTTGGCTCGAACGTGTCTCCAGTCGATTCACGAATCGAAAACTATGCTTCTTGCGTCTTACGCGCTTTCCAACGTTTACTTTCTTTTACCGCTTCGTGTATTTTTTACGTTTTTCGAAACTTTCATCTCGAACCGAATCGGTATCGACGAATTGGACGAACCATTCACTTGCCAAAGGTGGCTCGTCGTGCTACAAACCAACAAATCGCAAGCTTGCTAAACCTTCCTTCCTTCGCCACGCTTTATTCTTGGCGCTTCGTCTTCAAACCGTAATTGCTTTCGCGATTCGTTCTCCTCTTTGCCTTTTACATATCCGTTTTCTACCTTCGTTCCCGTCTTCTCGCCGATACAAGTATCTCAAATTTTACACTTGGAGACATTTTATGGAGAACGCGTTAGGGTGCGTCGCGTCGGGAGTTGGGAGATCGAATTTCGAGATATAACAAAAGACGTGCTTCGTTCGGTAGAGTCGAAGAAAGAAAGGGGAGATGGAAGAGGTAGACATTGAAAGGGATAACGAAGACGGGAATGAAAACCGAAGAAATGAGAGAAAGAAAAGGAAGCGTGAACGCAGAGTCGAAAGAGAACCGACAGCAACTCTTTGGATGCACGGAAAAGAAGCGGGTGCGTGAGAGAGAAGAAGGGGATTAGGTGGGGGAACATCGCGCGAGAAGAGCATTCGCAGCATGTTTTTTTTTCTATCTCCCATTTACCATCGCGTACTGATTTCGTAGATACTTTCGTTCTCGTTGCTCCAAATGGTTTTTCCACTAACTTGCTTCGCATCCCTTCTATCATTCTCCTAAATGCTACGTAATTGCTTCATAGAATCTACGTTCGTATCCTTCGGAACGCTCTCCTTCTTCGCAATACGGTAGTAATACCCTAGAAATGCGTATTACGATATTGCTGTCTTATCGCGACTACTAATGAGCGCGTTTGCCCGCCCCTAAATGCACGCAAACAAGGCTTTAGAATTTAGAACGTTTATTGTCATTTTATTTTAACGTTCCTTGACATCTTTGACAAGGTAGAAATGAATTGCCACCGCGCAAGTTTCTCCGAAACGCGTGTTCCTCGCTACAAGAATGTCTCGTTCCAATGTAACTCCACTTTGAAATACATTAAAGAAGATATTTTACCAATCATGCATTGAATGTCTCCCCAAAATAAGAAAAAAATATCTAAATTTTCTTTTCTTCAATATTCCAACTATAACTGCTGTTACTAATCTTGGCATTCTGAATACTAATTTTCATTATTTTGCAGTTAATAATTATTTTTCTATTCAATTTGTGAAAATTTCAATAAAGATATTTCTGGTTTTTGTTTTTAGTTAACTTGTCCATCTAAATGATCCTAGAAGTTTTCTATAGGTTTTCTATAAATCACAAGTATTATTTTTGTTAAAAATAGAATGTAACAGCAATGATCATTTAAAAATAATAGGAATTCACACTGTACATATATCAGTTGTTCACTGAAAAGAGCAAGTGTCCACATACATTATGTATGTATTTATGAACGGTAACGTTTCTCATACGCGCATAGCAATCGACCATCGTTGTCACGCCATCTAATTTTTATCCAATCTTTCAAACCCTACTTTCTTCATCTCCGACGCATCTCTCAACATTTCCTCTCGCTTCATCGTCTACGCGTATCATTTGTACCTTTTACTTCGGTCTTACCTCCCCTTGTCTACCCTGTAGCTGTTGGAAGCGAAATGCTCGGCAGCTCGGCGCATACACGCGCACTTGAAAATAAACTCCCTCTACCCATCGCCGCCACCGCCGCCGCCACCACCTTCTCGCTGTCCTATCGTCTCTTCGTTACTCTCCTGTTCGTTTCGCTAAAAGCCTGACAGGCTTGTTACGTATAGACAGAAATTCAATATACCCTCTACTCTTAGATACGTACACATGCATACACGTATCTGCATCGACGCGATGACTTATCGAAGAATTCTACCGTGAAAGAAATTCGGCCATGAAATGTCGAGAAGTTGAGAAAGTAAATACAAAACTCGTGGGCTTCAATTTCTGACGGAAGCTTGCACCGACGCCGAACAAACGAAGGAATGTTGAAATGGTAAGGAACGGTAAGGAACGTTAGAAAGGTCAACGACGCGACGCGGTAGGTACCAAGACTCGTAGTTACGTTCCTGTTGACTACCCTCTCTAGCGGTTCGGTGAGTTGCTAGGATACACCCCAGGCTCAAACCCTCGTCGCATCGGTTCGGCAACGGCAACCCGTACACCGTCCACCGTCCACACGCCTCTACCAATCGGCTACTTTTCGCACCGATTCCAAGGAAAATGTCTCTACGTCCAAATCGAATAAAGTCGTCGCTTTCCCTTTTCCGTCGCGTCAACGTGCTGCTGTACCTTGTGTGATGCAACCTTCACCGCGTTACGTCGTTTTCTTAATTAAAAAGAGATCTTGAGGATCGAATCGATACAGTGTACGCACTTGTAGAAAGATTATTGCACGGTTATTGTTCCCATACACGCAACACGCTAATATCAATATCCAGATAACGAGATCTTTATTAAGCGTAGCATTTCTCCTATTCCCTACGTTCCGACACTTCCTCTGTTCGAAATATGTACATACAATGCACGTGTATGTACGATATGCAAAAACCTTTTCCACTTTCAACATTGTTGTAACATACTCAAATAGTGTATCCTTCGAATGGAACATTGTGAATCGATTGCGATAATCGTGTTCGAAGATAAATTATTTGCTGTTAGAACAAGTTATCACTTATTCAAAGCAAATACGATTAGAAACTTACGAAACGCAATGAAAGTTCTGTTAATTAGGTTTGCGGTAGAGCAAAATATTTGTGTAATAGAGGAAGTCTTCTTACGTTCTTTTCTTACACGTATGCGTGTACATTTTGTTCGAATCTATTAGCGCTCGCGTCCAACTGGCAAAATTTCTGCGCATTCGTAAATAAGCCGCGCGTGTACGCGATCGGCAGAATTAAAGAGCACAAAAAGAAATTAAGAGTATAAACGGCTCTTACCGTTCCTTTCTTCCAAAGACCGGAAGTTGTTCGAGGTGTTCCAGTGGTGACATCTTTCGCACTCGAGAAGAACTTTTCTATCCTAGATGTACCGGTTTACTCGGCAACCGGTACTAACCCTAAACGTCGCACAAAAACCACTTTCTCGCGCACTCAAACCATCCGCCTTGTATCCGTGCTCGAACAAAATTCTAACAAATCGACGAGAAACCACTAAAACTCACCGGTGTTACGCGTTTCGTATAGAATTAGTCATAAATACAGGCACAAAATGGCAATTCACAAACCAATCGTCTCTGCTTGTGCGTTTACTCAACTACCGTAAACACCGGTCTAGTCAAGCGAGCAACTTTACGTACCAATAACTTGCGTCTTTTCTACGTTAGAAAGTATGTATCGATCAGCGATATCGTCGCTACGTTAATTTCAAAATACAATATATCGCGTTTACGGTAACGGTGTACACGGTCAATTTGAAATATTAGAACGTTTCGAACTAACGTTGACTAGGATGCGCGAGATCCGGCAATCACAGGCCAAAGCGCCATCGGTGTCATGGCCTTTTCCTGTTCACGCTTACTCTGAGGAGGACGTGAACGTAACTTGTATGGTAAGAAATTCGGAAGTTCGATGTATTTACTCGCCGGTCGTGTAAAGAAAAGTGGTATCGAGACACGTTGGAAGCGCACCAAGATTCGCAGTGTTTAAAAACGTACGAAACGTGGGCTAATTGATCGATTGAAAATGTTCTTATCGTATGCGAGAGAGCACATGGTCACATGTTTTCACGATTTCACACATTTTGCTTCAAGAAAACGTGTATACGGAAGGTGTTCCTTGCAGAAAATTTCAATTTTTCAATAATACACGTGTAATGTGTTTACGATACTTGGAACGTGACAAGCGATAACTGATTAAATGTAACAGAGATTGTCACAAGTTGTGCTTGAATGGAACAAAAGTCCAGTGTACTTTTTCTTTTCGTCGATGTATTGTGTTCGTTGACATCTAATATGGGTTAACTTTAATGTTTACGGACAATTTCGGAATGAAAATTCTCGTGAAAGGGACGTTCGTATTTATCATCTTGATAAACAGTGTCAAATATTCTGTCATCCCTTAGTTTTCTTTTTTTTTTTTCTACATTTAAACGAAACATCCTCGTTTCTAACGTGCTTATCGCGGACGTATTTGATTTAGGTTACGTTGCGTTAACGAAGCGTTATTTCACTTTGCTATTTTTGTTTTACAGATAAACCATGGCTGACATAGAAATGTTCGACGATATGGTGGTGCCGACCACAACGGCTCTACCAGTGACTCTTTCAGCAGAATTACCAGAAATTAAGTTGTTCGGTCGCTGGAATTGCGACGACGTGCAAGTCAACGATATGTCGCTACAAGATTATATCGCAGTGAAAGAGAAAAACGCCAAATATCTTCCGCATTCTGCTGGACGTTACGCTGCCAAAAGATTTAGGAAAGCTCAGTGCCCTATCGTGGAACGTCTCACGAATTCGCTGATGATGCACGGTAGAAACAATGGCAAAAAGTTAATGGCTGTTCGAATCGTAAAACACGCTTTCGAAATAATTCACCTTTTAACGGGGGACAATCCTCTCCAGGTAATGAATCTTTATTCACATTTCCTGTTAATTATTCGTTGACGCTTGACCGTTGCACTCTACAAATGCTATCGTCGTGGTTGCAGGTTCTTGTTACAGCCATCATTAATTCTGGTCCACGAGAAGACTCTACGCGTATCGGTCGCGCAGGTACTGTCAGAAGACAGGCGGTGGACGTATCGCCTTTACGACGCGTCAACCAGGCAATCTGGTTACTCTGCACCGGCGCTAGGGAAGCTGCATTCCGAAATATCAAAACGATCGCTGAATGCTTAGCCGACGAACTTATTAACGCTGCCAAGGGTTCGTCCAATTCGTACGCGATCAAAAAGAAGGACGAGCTCGAGCGTGTCGCAAAATCTAACCGATAAACACCTTCGATCGTGAAAACAGAAATAAATGTTCTATCTTTAAAACGTTTCTTCTTATTGTGTCCTACTTCTTTCGTGACAGAAATTGTATGTAGGGAGAATATCTTTTGAAGAACCAAGTCTCAAGCGTGTCGTGTTCAAAAAAAGCTTCGACTAATTACATATTTCTCAATTGTAAATTTGAAAACCATACACAAGTAAATGCGAGTAATCGCTTTTATTGCTTACGTTGTTGATAATGAAAACAATACGCTATTCATAGATAAGTAATAATAATTTACTCGCATTCTTTTTAAAAGAAATAGGAAAAATGATTGAAAATAACGTTTGTTTCGTTCACTGTGAAATTGGTGATAAGATAGGGATGCAATGTCGCCACTACGAGAAACTTTTAATCCCTACGGTGTGTTGTAGTCAACACTGTCAGCAGCGTATTTGCAGTGATTTTCAGCAAACAGCAATTGCAGTGCATCGAAAGGTCAATCGTTCGTCGTGCGATTGCTTTTCTGCAAAATTACAATATTGACAATAATGTCGGGGGCACTGAAAAAAGTAATAAATCGTTATTGTTACTGTGAAAATAAGTCTTCTCATTGACGATCCTTCCTTCGTTTTCTATTCTATTTCGTTCAAGACATAACCACAAACGATCGACCTATTACGAATGTTCTTCCGTTTCAGACAACTGGATTAACGGGTCTTGCTGTATCAAAATATCCTCATCGCGACCTCGGTGCATTGTACAATAAAATTTTGCGCGTTTTGGCTGCCATCCCTCAAGAGGCTTCGTACAGGAAACACACGGAGAAACTTATCAAGGAAAGAAACGATATTTTACAACAGGTAATTTGCTGCTGTCTTTACGAATTCGACTCCCTTTCCATTCAAATTGAACGATTCAACAAGATTCAAACGTTTTTGACGTTACAGAATAGTTGCGTCGCCACGGTGGAAGAAAAAATTGGCTGTGGACAAATCGAAGAACTGATTAGTCAAGCAAAAAACGAACTGTCTCTAGCGAAAAAAATGGCAGTATGGAAACCTTGGGAAAGTTTGATAGAGGAACCTCCGCAACACCAATGGACGTGGCCCCCTCACAAATAAACAATCATTTCGTTGCTTCCCGAGCAAACTTTCGTTCGCTTGTAGGATACCGTGTACATTAAAGTAAACTGCGTAGTTCTTATATCGTTTATTTATTCGCATCTGTGTAACAATTTGTATAATAGAAGTTTATAGAAGACACGTATAACGACTAATTTGTTAATATTGGTAGCGCTTGCATTTCAATTTTTTGGGATAAATGAAAAAATAAATGACAGCCCTTGCTCGGTTTACAGTCGATGAACCAGCAGAGTTTGGAATAGGAGTAAAATATAAATTGAAAGGTTTTGCAAAGGCGCGTCGCGGTTTTTGAGATACAGATCGCGAATTAACAACATGCAACGATTGCCTCGTAAAAGTTGCAGGAAAACGAATATGGAAAGGATAAAGCGATAGAAAGAGTAAAAGTAGGGAGGAGTAAATAGCGGTACGACGTCGGAATGGGAGGGGATAGAGGTACAAGCAGGTAGATAGTAGGATAAAGCTCGAGCGGAGAATGGTTTTAGAGTAGAAAGGTGGGAGTGTGCGCGCGTATAGTTAGGTTGGAAGTAATGGAGATGGTAAGAGATTGGAGAGTCGGCGTTCGGTCCCGGGTCCCGGTTAGTCTTCAGTCTCGGTTTTGCGTCGCGCTCGAGGAGAGCGAACGCGCGTATCGCGAATCCTTTCGGAGCGTTAAGCGCTCGTTACACGCTACTCGAGAGACTTCTTTCTCTCGTCTCGACACAGATGCAAAGAGAATAGTAAGATGCGATATGGCCTAGGCGAAATACAGTGTCGCGAAGAAACTTTGGTCTTGGTGCATCGCGGGTTTTGCCTTCGAATCGAAACGCGTTTATCGCGATACGATCAGTGACAGTGAACGACGAGCGCCGAGTAGCGATCGATGGATCGTGTGAACGTCGCGGATCGACGTACCGCCAAAATCGGCTACTGGTACGTATGAGGTACAACGTTCCAAATCCACGCGTACGTTTCGTTTGCTTCCAACGAGTTCTAATGGTTCGAAGCAAATGACAATTCTGAATGTAGAGAAAAGGACGCATCAGCGGGTAGAAGAAAGAGAGTCGTTTCGACGATTTCGAATGGTTTGCGTCGAGCGCGCGTTTCGAAGGGAATCGTGTGTATCGTCGATTTCGTGGCGGGAAAGAATACTTGTAAGAAGAAAGGTTTTCTCGATGGAAAACAATACGCGCGAGTTGGTTGCGCGCGACGAAACGAAAACAACCAAGATATTACCGGACGAACCGTTCGTTTCAACGATCAACGGAAACGGTTGCCTACATTTGATTGTTGGATGAGATTCTTTTGTTTTCTCGCACGATTCCCTGCGATCCAACTGGATCCGACTGGATCCAACGGACACGTCGGACAAGCGCCTATGCTAGCGAGACAGTCGCGTTCCTTCGAACCAGTTCCATTTGATCGTGGCGATCGCGACGATCGCGCGTAACTTCTGAACAGAAACCTGTACGTACGGAAATCGTAACAGAAGCACGGAGTGGAAGCTGGCGAAATCGGTGGAAGGTTAACGCGGCGTAACGTTGCCCCGTTACGTGTTCTGCGTTCAACTTTTTTGCCGCGTACGAATGCTCTTTCGCTCTTCGCGTTTTCAGCGTTTGTCGCGTACCTTCTAACTCGGTGTTCGATCGAAAATTTCATTCGTTTCAAATTTCAACACCACCAACGACTACGACGGCCTGCAGCGGGTCGAAACATTTCAGAGTCTTCGTAGGTTAAAGGCCCGCTGCACACGTTCGTTTTTCTGCCGCGCGGTCGCTGTGCGGCGACCGCAATTATGGCTGAGAATACTAGAAATGAAGTTAGGCGCTGCACACGTGCCGCAAACGCAATTGCTGTATTTTAGCCGTAATTGCGGCGACCGCGCGGCAGAAAAACGGACGCGTGCAGCGGGCCTAACTTTCGAAGCAGGTTTCGATCGGTGTTTGCGAGCGATTATCGAGAAGGCGAGGTTGCTTTCGCAAGGCCGAGCATCGTTATTTCAATGCGTTGGATTGTGCAACGCGCGGCGAACGGCATATTCTCTCGGTGGCCGCGATTTCCTTCGTTCGACCGTTCACAGCGATCGCGAATTTCTTTCCAACGAGAGTGCAGCGAATCAACTTGGACAGAAGGAAGTGTTAATTGCCGATTCGAAAAGTAGAAAATACGCGTTTCTCGCTATTCTAATGGAAGTTGCAGGAACGTTGCGAGGCCGGTTCGCCTTGTTGCAACGCCGCGCGGTTTCGCGTTCGCACCGAGTACCATACCGATTCGGTATTCGATCGAGGCAAAGCTGGTCGAGCGAGTAGAGCCGAGCCGCGACGACTCCAACTCGACCGATTCGAGCGCTCACCCTTCCGCGCCCTCGATATTTCCTAAACGACTGAAATTCTCGCGCACCGCGCCAAGCCGCGCCAACTCGCGCCAACCCGCGCGTTTCCGTTTACGAGCACGCGAAAACGGGGAACGCGCGATCGAGCTTTCGCTCGTCTCTGTTTCCTAATTAACAACTGCCTTGAGAAAATATCTCACGAATCGCCACGGACTCTCTTTCTCCTGGTTTCCTTGAGAACGCGACCATTCTCTCCGGTGCAGTCACCTATCGCGATTCACGCGGCTCTTCCTTCCGAGTTGTCGCGTCTCCAGCGACGCGTTCATTTTCTCGGAACGCGTATACTTTCTTTCGCCTTTTCCGAAATCAACTAGGCGCGGAACGACGTCGAGGAGACGGCAAACAGACGTGTCGCCGACGATCGGGGGGATCCCGTTAATCGCTAAACGTTTTTCTTTGTACGGACCTATCTGGGTCGTGACGAAGTGGAAAGCTCTGCGAGCAACGAATTTCCAAGGAGCCGCAACTGTGTCTATATACGTCCGCGCAACGTACAACTTTCTCGCGCAGAGCGGGGCGAACCAATCTTCTCACGATAGGTGGCTGATTTCTTTCAAACTCGTCGCGACAGGACAGTCTTCCAATTTCGAATTATCCGACGTCTCCTTTGGATATCTGTACTTTGGCCTTCGACGGAGATTGAAGCGTTCCATGAAGTGCCACGCAGTGGCTGGGCCTGAGCGAATGACACGGTTCGCAGGTTGTTCGCAGGTTGTTCGCGCCGAGAGAGACGGGATCAGGGAAGTCCGCGTACAAACCACCGACCGTCATCTGCCAAACTTCCGTGATTCCGTGCTCTCTTCCAGTCTTTCTCCCTCCTCGCCCCGTTGCGCGCTCGCGCCCGCGACCGCGCGCGCACGATCTCTACCGATCCCTTCCCTTCCTTACACCTTTCGCTCAATCACTCCTCGACCCTCGCCTCTTAGCTTTCCTTCCGCATACCGAAATTCCTGAGAAACTATGCTCGCCGATTTCTAACGACGCAACCACGTAAACCGGCCCTGCCTTTCCACGCGGTTTTTCCTTCCTTTTTTTCATCTTATCCTTCCCATCGTCGTCTTTTCTTCAAACCACCTTGGAATCGTTTCAATGCAATCGTAGGATTCGACTAGCGTAGCCGCGAGCGCGCGCGCGCAGGTGCGAACAGAATGGTCGCGTCACGGTATGCCTGACCCAGATGCCTCCGTGCTCGTTTCTTGACATCCACTCGCTCGTCCCTCTCTTTTCCTCTTTTCCTATCGCATCCGTCGTCCTTCCAGATCAATCTCCTCTTTCTTCAACATGCTTCCGTCGCTTTTCAAAGATAGCGCATTCCCATTGATCGCGGCGACGCAACGCAGCGACCAGCGACCGTGATCCCTCTCTCTTCGAAGCGGTAGGAGCATGGTTAGTCGAGTTAAATCGAGTTTCGAATATCTCGAACCATCGCATCGTGGCACAGTGTGTCGTGTGTATGGACGTTCGGAACGAAACTCATAACTTCTAAACTATTTAATTTTTTACCCATGTACCTTAATACTTTTTTAAAGAAAATGCAAGAATACATCGATTAATGCATGACAAATATACAATTATATAAAAAATTGTTGAGGAGATATTGATTTTTAATTAAATAAAAACTTTTTCGGCAATGTTTATTATTGAAATGTATTATCAATTAAGAACTGTCTAACTTTTGTTTAAAACATTTTTTTATAAAATTGACGGAAATGCATGAAAAATTGTTGGGAGGATTATACGGTATCGTACTACGTGGAACATTATATTTGTTTACAAATCGTTACAAACGTTGAAATTGTAAGACCTACATTCTTTTATTAAAATTTTAAAATACAACATCAAGAAAACGAAAAGAAAAGAAAAGCTGAACGTTAGTTGAAACAATCTCAAATGCTAATCGCTAAAGGCCTGAACGTTAAGTGCCTTGATAATGATAATTTTTATTATTTTCGTCGTTTCGGGCAAATTCGGGCAGCTAAAGTTAACGCTAATATAAAGTTTAATGTTTCCTAAATTAATAGAAAAAAAATTACGGAGGTATTTTTTGGTGTTTTTTTTAGAAGTCTTCTCAAAGGTGATAAATATTTAACATTAAAAATTCGAATAAGTTATTAGTATTGTAAAAAATTTTCTCTGTAGTTTTAAAAGGATTGTAGTACCAAATACGTTGTATAAAAATCAAACGAAAAACACATACATTTAGCCAATGGCATGTGTTTGAAGAAATCAGAGTTGGGCAAACTGTAATCATTAATATGATTACTGACTAATAACTAATGACTAAATTTTTATTAAACATGAATAATAAATATTGACTAGTGAGTAACTTTAATCGTAACTAATGACTAAATGAGTAATCAAAATTTAAATATGACTAATAACTAAAAATGATAAACTAAAAAAGCCACGGAATGATAACAAACACTACTGTATAATCTTTTGATATAAAATAGTAAATATCTAAACTCCGATTTTGATGATCCTGAAATATGTTGTCATATTTATAATATGTAGAAAAACACACTAGCAACTAATGATTAATCAAATGTAATAACTAATGATTAGTCATACCTAATAACGAATGACTAATGATTAAATAGAGTTGTAAGTAATTAGTGCCATATAGTCATGACTAAGCAATGAAAAATGTTTAACTAATGATTATTAATTATGATTAATGATTAATCAGATAATTAGTCAATTTTAATTATCAGTTGATTTATGCCCTACTCTGGAAGAAATACACGGAAATTTGGAATAAACTTTTAATATCAATTTTGGCAACAAATTAGTAAATTCATAAAACATGATGGGTAGTATTAAAATCTACGTTCCTTTCTTAACATCTTAAGATAAAACAGATTGTGAATTAAACACTTCAGATTTTTGGGTTTTGTCCATTGAGCGACACACTGTGCGTGGTCTAGAAACGCGCGATTGAGAATCGGCGCGCGCGCATTCGCGACAACCTCGAGCTGGATAACTTTAAGATTTTTTGTCGAGGGCGAGTCTTGGAACGCGAAGCATTCGCTCCAGGCTGCGGGAAAATTCGCTCCGAGACTTCTAACAGAATAGACGGAACGCTGACTCCGCGACGCGACGCAACGCGCTCCATTCTTTCTCTTCGTCTATTTTCTGAAATGCAAACAGTTACTTTCCTTCCGCTGAAAATCGTACATCCTCGCCTCTTTTCTACGCTCTTCGAACTCTCACGACCACCGTTTGCCTCTCGACGAATTCCAGTGCGACGACCATCGACGATCGACGAACACCGCCCTCGAGCCATTTCACAAGGAACGTTTCGCTTCTTCGCGATTTCTCTCCACTCAGTACATTATTTCCGTCTCGTACGGCTGACCGCTCGCTAATCCAGCGAAAACCAATGCGATTCGAGTGCGCACGTGCTTCACGCGTGTCCTGTTCTTCCACCGTAAAACTTGCATACATATGCCGTCGGTTTTCGTAAAATTTTTGAAAGTGCGCGAGGTAGGCGTCGCGTCGCACAGTGGTTCGAAGGCGGAAAAAAACCCAAATTCTGAAAGTGTGATTTTTATGTATAGACTTGTATATTCTGATAACTAATGAACCAATATATCTTGTTATGAAATTGAATATAGCTAATTCATGTCAATAAAGAAGAAAAATTTATCTAAAGTGGGCCTATCATACTCTCACTGGAATCTTACCTTCTCCTAGCCAGAATTCTAATTCTTTTTTTTACTTTCTGCGAATATATATCATAATTTGTTTCATATATTTTTAATATTTATAGTCTTAGCTTATAGAATACATAAATACTTTTCGAAATCACTCAAGCAATATTGCATAACAGAGCCTAAAATAAAGGTAATAAAAATAGGAAGTACTGTTTCATTCCCTTAGGCATATAAAAAAAAGCTCCGGCTTCCTCCGCGTTCTTAACGACATTGATTTATAGTAAATACTATCAAGTAACTGTGCTGTAAAAATTAGCTGCATCTTTTTGCACCTTTGACTGTTATCGACAAATTACTGCTCCTTCTCGCTGCGCCTAGCTTTACGGAGGGCTGCACTGAGGGTACCATATGAAGTATTACTAGTTGCTACTCATAGCTTTTATTCTTCCAACATTTCTACTCTATTACATTTCCTCTTCCGAATGTTTTGACGGTTTATTCTGGGCTCGATTACTTTGTGCACGCATCTGAAGACCAGACATAGGCAAGTTTCAGGCGGTCGCATCCTCTGATATTTTCTCTATAAAATTCTTGGACTTTCCACGTGTTTATTCTTCCTGTCACTTCTTTATACTTTGTTTCATTTTATAACTTCTTTTCGAAGGTTTCGAGTAGGCTTGATTATTCTTCATGCACATTTAGGAACCAAACCCGCCCAAGTTTTAGACGATCGCATCCTCAGATACTTTCTTCATCAAATTCTCGGACTTTCCACGTGTTTATTCTTCCTGTTCTTTCTTTATACTGCTTTACAGTTTCAGTTCATTACTTACAAGTAGTTAAAAATTAGTTTAGGACTTATAAATACGGATTGTGTAAATATTGTCAATTAAATACAATATGTCATATGTATACATAATGAAATCCACAATAGGTATTTTAAAATATTAATTTTTTACAGAAAAAATGTGATATGACAATGTAATTTATATTGTAACCCTCTTCTTTTTTATATAAAAATGTTCTTACGAAAAACACAGTATATATACAACCTACCGTAATATTAGAAATTGTTATGAACTTTGTTTTATGTAAAAAATATTATTATGCGAAAAATATTATGTTAAAATAATAATAGTACTATAAAAATCGTTATTCAACAAATAATCTAAAAAAAAATTATTCAAAAATATTAAAAAGTAAAGAAGTTACGAAGTTTTTTCCGCGATTCTTACATACGCCGAACCACTGTGCGTCGTCCCGTCGCTTTACGCAACTTGGCGTCGCGCGTCGATCGGTAGGAACGTTCCGAGAGTATGTAGGCCACAGAGATCAGGCGAGTATCCTAGTCCATTATTTGCATTGAACGCGCCACAACACGGGAATCGCCGCGAAGGTTTGCCCGTGCGAAATTGATTGGCGCAAATGCTCGATCGCCGATCGAATCTGTCGCGCTACCAAAATTGTTGGTTCGTCTCGTTATCGGGCAAAGACGCGAAGGCTGCTTTCTACAGTGGCAATATCGTAGCGATTTCCGCGTATTCGGCTAGTTTGCCGACTTTCAGATTTCTTACGGATTCCATTTGCGTTCTCGTCGAACGAATTTCGGTCATCGAACGAGAGCTCGATGTCGAAAGCGAAGAGAGAACGCAGAAGAAAAGGCAAAAACGAGCTGACGGCAGTCGCGACTGGTCCGCTCTCACCGGATCTGCCGTATCGGACTCGTCCGCGCCCCAGGAAGACTTTCTTTTTCGCGCAAGGACCGCGACCTCGATCCGATACGATTTCGATCCATTTCGATTCGATCGTTCATAGATTCTTCTGCCGTCGCGACTCGCTCGCTCGCGCGATCCATTCTTTGCCTCGTTCCGAGTCTCGATGCGCCTCACTGACCGCGTCGAAGCGCATATGTATATACGACATACAACGATCTACGCGCCCAACGTTCCCGGCAATTTCGATCGGTGAGTAAGTCTGCCTTATCGCGAGGCCGTTTGTTGTCGTCAGATTCGTCGCTTCGTTTTGAGAAATTAAACGGAAAATACGGATAATTTGGTATTTCCGTGTGGAATTGTTAAAGAATAAATATTGAATGTATTAGGCGACGAAAAGGTCACATATGTTATGTAGGAAAGATGCGCGCTCAAACACCTCGGTACGCGTTCGCGCAACTTTCTCTTTAGCTTTACGCAACGTCGTATTTTATTTTTCCAGCGAAGGAGTAAAGAGAGGAAATAACAAAAGTTTCAAAACCTTCGACGATCTATTCGATCCTATTTTTAAATTCTATTTGAGTATGGAGATGATTCGAAAGCGATTAAAAATGGCAGTAGCAACTACAGACTTCTATATATAACTAGATCGCTAACACCTTATATTTATTTATTTATTATTAATCAACGGGATATATACAATGCGTCTCCATTTCTTATGTATTCAGGCAGCTATATACCAGATCTCTTTCTGCGCATGCGCTATGAAACTTGTACATAGAAACCCAGAGAAGCTGTATGTGACATATACATACATACAGGGTGGTCCACGCAACTTGTGCACCTCTATAACTTCCAAAATATGCGTTGCACGAAAAAATCTTGTATACAACAGTTGCATGGTTTAAAGGGGTACATTATATAGTGCATTTATTTTTTTTATAGGTGGAGGCGTTTCGGAGATTTGAAGGTCAACTGTGTTTTTTTAAATAGAATACTATATTTTTTATATTAAAATATGAAAGAATATCGAATTCTGAGTAAAAAAGTATTGACCTCTTTTAGCCCTAAACTTAATAGCTAACGAGTAATTTCACTTTATTTGTCACGTAAACATCGCTGTCCTGCGGAAATCTGTGATACTCGTTAGCTATTAGGTTTAGGGCTAATAAAGGTCAATACTTTTTTACCCAGAATTTAATATTCTTCCATAGTTTGATATAAAAAATATAGTATTCTATTTAAAAAAACAAAGTTGATCTTTAAATCTCCGAAACGCCTCCACCTATAAAAAAAATAAATGCACTACATAATGTACCCCTTTAAACCATGCAACTTTTGTATACAAAATTTTTTCGTGCAACGCATATTTTGGAAGTTAAGAGGTGCACAAGTTGCGTGGACCACCCTGTATACGTATGTATGTATGTATGTATGTATGCATACACGATTAAATGTACCTCAATGGGAACCAAAAACCCATTAAATAAATAATATATACTAATAATAACTTTATTGTTTCAAACAAATAAATTTTTACAATGCTTATTTTATACGTCTGTATTTTATACATATTTATTCTGTGTAACTTAACTATATATAGACTTTTTCCCTCTCTTTACGTGTTGCTTTGCTTTTGCACTTCAAAACCGCACATGTGAATGACATTATCTCCGCTGTTTTTACTTTCTTATGTGAGAAAAATAAAACTTGCAAAATTTGTATACGCGCAAAACGACAAACAAATAAGGTTATCGGCCACGCTTATAAACGCGTCCGAAGCATGCGGGATGCGTATATTGTTTCTGCGCATGTGCAGAAAGAGTTGCTTCCGGTACATGCTTTTCGGGCCGTTTTATACAGGGTGTAAACAATATACGTTTAGATATCTTCAGGGATGCTGAGGAGCTCAAATGGAACACAAAATGTCGTATGACATAGTGTCCGATCTGTCTTCGTTTTGCAGTAATAATACCTTACAGTTTATTACCCTATACGCTAAACTAATAGTCCGAAGATTCTGAAACTTCACAAGCACATTGGCAAGCAACAATAGAGTAAAAGAGTCTTAATGAATTTTGTTGTATCTCTTATAGTTTAACTGTTATAAAGCTTTAAAAATTGGGGATGTTTATAGGAGTGAGCATCGGCTACGCACACAGAGGAAGGGAAGCCTAAACGGCTGCTTCGTTCCATGTGTCGGAATTAGTATCCATGTCAAAACGATACCGCTAGCTTTAAAGCATAATTATTACTGCAAAATAGAGACAGATCAGATACTATGTCATATGACATTTTGTGTTCCATTTGAGCTCCCCAACCACCCCTGAAAATATTTAAACGTATATTGTTTACACCCTGTATAAGACAAGTTTGGGAAGTTAGCAGTCTAGTTATATGTATACAGGGTGTAAGAAAAATGTTGCAGTTCCTTAAAAGAGGCGATTCCTGAGGTGATTTTAAACAACTTTTTCCTTAGCGAAAATGTTATGTGTGGCTTTGTTAACGAGTTATTAACGAAAAACGTTGACCAATAGGAGAGCGAGTACAGCGGATTAATGATGGCGCGGACGATGGACGGACCAATACTACTCTCAGCTAAAGCCCGCCTTGAAATTCGTCCACTATACTCGTGCTCTGAGTGGTTGAGGGTTTTCGTTAATAACTCGTTAACAAAGCTCCACCTAACATTTTTCCTAAGGAAAAAGGTGTTCAAAATCATCTTAGGAATCATCCTTTTCAAGGAACTGCAACATTTTTGTTACACCCTGTATAGAAGTCTATGGTAGCAACGCGTCGCGCGTTTCAAGGACCAAGTTAGAGAGAGAGAGAGAGAGAGAGAGAGAGAGAGAGAGAGAGAGAGAGAACGCATCTCCGTTGATGCGTTTCCATCGCGTTGGTCGTCGCAATCCGGTCGTTCGTCGATTTATCGCGTCTCTCGAACCAATTCGAAACCGTTAGGCAAAACCCGTTATCGCTGGTATCGCGGTTACCTGCCGCTTCGCTTCGCTTCGACGGACGAGGAGCGGAGAACACCGTCTATTCGATCTCAGCTAGTCGTTTGTCTAAAAACGAACTTGGATGCATCGCGATGCTACCGCCAATATTCGTTCGAGACGGAATCTTCGGATTAGCGAAACTCACGCTTTCAGTTTGCGTTTTCAGAATCGTATCGCGTATTTTTTCCGTTCGCTCGCGCGTTCGTTTCTCGTTCCTTCTCGTTCTTCCCGTTGCGACGGGAAGCGGAATAGAAAGATTAAAACGGAGCGTTTGGAAATGTAACAGATGCGAGATGGAGGACTGTCCGTGTTTGTGAGAAGCAGACAAAGATGGGAAACAATGGTAGCAGCGGTCGCGATCAACAACAGAGTTCGTGCGCACGTTCTGGCGGGTTGCCGGTATCGGAAACGGCGACGCACCGCGGTTGGTCGCAGTCGTTTCCGCGGGAACTCGCGAGGCACCGGTCGCAGCCTGCGGCGGCACGAAAAGTTCTGCCCGAGCCACCGAATCAGAGGCTACGCACCACCGACAACGGCTGCATCATTCTCAACGGCGGAACCATAAGCGGTCGCAGAGCAGCGACGCTACCGTCGCCGTCGCCGTCGCCGCCCTCGCGAGATCTAGAAAAGGTAAAACCCCGCTTGGTTGATTATTATAGATTCGGAATGGAGGCGGTTCGGCGCGTCGCGTCGCGTCGCTCTCATAGATTGCACATTATCTCTCAGATTGTACTCTCGGATTTATAACGAGGCATGCTAAAAATTTCTCAAACATACGTACTCGGATACTATTATACAGGGTGAGGCACTAATTATTGCCACCTAGAATAACTCCGAAAGTATGATAGTAGTCGAAAATTTTCCGAAACAAAAGCTGCATGGGACAACACGGACCATAGTATGGCGTTAATCTTCTGTTGCTGGGTGGAGTCGCTTCAGAGATATGAAGGTCACCTTTGTTTTTTTAAATGGAATGCTATATTTTGATACTTGTTTTCTGATAGCAGCTATTGAGACGAATCCAATGAGGTGCAACATTAAGGTCTTTGAAGGTCAAAAAAGGTCTATTATGACAAAAAAAACGAAATAAACTTACTTTTACAGAAGGTGTTCAAAGTGATTGCCATTGGCATCAATGCAATGCTGCAATCTTCTTATCATGGATTGAGTAGTATTTTTTATCACTTCGACACTTATCGAATCACTTATTGCAGCATGTGATTGCATTGAAACAAGCTGATCCGCATCTACGTAGTATAGATTTCTTCTCTAATTCGATGAACTCATTTTGTAAAGCGATTAAATCTTGTTCGTTATCAAAGAATTAATTTGTAACGTACTATGGCTCATCTCAATTTGCATTCTTATTCTTACGTAGACTAAAGGGTATATCCCGTTGATTAATAAATAATTGTAACCAAATTGACTTTTTTGGTTTTTCTTTACCGGTTTTTAAAAAATCGGCGCAAAAGGCTATTTGTAATTTTTAATATAATCGAAATCAGTTACTTTATGATGTATAGCTTTAGCTTTAGTTTTAATTTAGATTTTAAGTCTTTTGTCTTTCTTTTAGTTTATATAATTCAACAACATATTTCTATAATTTCAATATATTTTATGTACTACTTTCTTTCTGTTCTTATATATATCAAAGGGTTCTCCCCGTTGATGGAATCAAATAAATAATAATAATAATAATAATTACCTAATAATCACCTACGTTTCAGCACCGCGACGTCCCGTTCCGAGGCAGAAGCGTCACGATGTCGAACGTGGCCGAGTCGCGAACAAGAAGAGCCGATCGTTATCGGCATCGCTGCCAAACGGATTCGAATCGATCGGAAACGTCCAGCTCGGATTTGAAGAGGTGCGGCAGCGAACCCGATCTTCGATATTCTTCCGACGCCGGCCTGGAAACGCAGGACCATCGGACGTTCGTTCACGGCAAAACGAACAACGACAGGGAAGACGAACGGTCGCCGAGCTACCGTCGCTTCGACCGAGAGACGAAAGATCGAATCGAAAACCGATACAAGGCTAGAAAAAAGTACAAAGCTCCGGCGCCGCCGACGCTGCTCGATCTAACCGTCGAGCCGACGTCGTCTCTCGATCCTCGTCGACGATTCGAACGAGACCTCGAACCGCCGCCGAGGAGGTCTCGCCTCTTCAAAACTCGCGCCGAGACGAAGAAGGCGCAAGTCAGCTGGCAGCTGTCCGGCGTATTGAATCGTTCGAGCGATCGCGAGTCCAGGGATCGCATGGACGTAGCGGAGCAGGAGCGCGCGTGCGAGCGTGGATTCGAACGCGATTGCGAACGGAGGTCGAGTCGTCGGGGTCGCGACGACGTCGTCGACGACGCCGACGAGGCTTCGATCGCGCGCGACTGGCCAGAGCACGATCGAATTCGCCGGCGAAACGAGCATCGGCAACGCTCCAGGCTGTTCGACGGGAAGAACACGCTTCAGAGAAGCATGAGCAGTCCCGAGTTCCAAGCGGAACTTATCCAAGCGGCGAGGAGAGTTCGCGACAAACTCGACTGCGGCAAAGGAGCGGCGGACGAGTCGGTGGTCGATTTTCGGTCGCTGGATTCCGCGAAACTCGTTCGCGAACGCTCCTTGGAAGGAAACCCGCTGGTCGGAAGTCGCGCGGAGGAACGTCGCGAGCGCGTTTCGTCGCGCGCGCGAAACCGACACGCGGTACGGATGGACGAAGCGGAGACGCGCGGCAAAATCGAGACCGTCGAGAAGCCGAACCTCGATCGCGACCAAGCGAGGCGACCGCTGCGTGAGAGACTCGTCGAGGACGTTCGAACGCGCGTGCGGATCGAGCGTAAACACGGCAACGGTCATCGACGAGCCGGCGAACTTGAGAAATACGGGAACGCAGACGTCGGTTGCAACGCGTTGCCGCGATTCGCGAACGACGACGCGATCGAGAGTCGCGGTTGGCCCGCCGGGAGGTCCGACGGGAGGTCCGCCGACAGGTCGACCACACCCGAGAAGCTGGAGCGCCGGACGCGAGAGAAGGAAAATTCCGATCCCAGTTGCTGGAACGACGATTTCAAGACCGATCGAAGCAAACGACCGGTCGTCGAACAATGGTCGGATACCTTGGCGTCGAGAAAATTCGAAGGGAAGTTCAGAGGATCCTCCTCCGGCGAGACGACGACTTTGGAGGACAACCAGCCGTGAGTTCGACGCGTAGCGTTTAATTTCTAGCTTCGCGTAGATGCGCGATTTGCTAAACAATTTCACTTTTCTTCTTTCTAATTACCTGAACGCATCTAAATGTAAAGTTATGCAATTCCATCAGGGACTTATACCGAAACCGAAATAACCGGTATAATACCGGTATTTTTCGGTTATTTTGGAGATATTTGGGAGATATATCCAAAATAACCGAAAAATACCGGTATTATACCGGTTATTTCGGTTTCGGTATAAGTCCCTGAATTCCATCGAAAGCATAAACCTTTTCAGTATCACTATACCATTGATAATGTTGAACTGTGTAACATTACCTCCGTGCGAGATCTTGGAATAACATTTACTGCAAATCTTTCCTTCACCGAACACGTTGAGCGAATAATCCTAACGGCGTCTAGAGCTCTTGATCTTCTCATGAGAACTGCTTCTAATTTTAAAAAAGTCACCACCTTCAAAATTCTCTACTCTGCCCTAGTTCGTCCTCACCTCGAATATTGTTCACCCATTTGAAATCCCTGCAATCAAAATCACACATATTCCATCGAAAAAGTTCAGCACAAGTTTTTGCGTTTTGTTTTACAAAATCCATGAGCCTATACCGAAAATCTGTCATAATTATGATGTATATCTTAATCTCCTAAAACTTCCTACCCTTGCTCAACGTAGGCGTAGATTTTACTTAACACTAATCTTTAAGACTTTAAATCATTATACAGGGTGTAACAAAAATGTTGCAGTTCCTTGAAAGGGGTGATTCCTGAGGTGATTTTAAATAACTTCTTCCTTAGCGAAAATGTTATATGGGGCTTTGTTAACGAGTTATTAACTAAAAACACCGACCAATCAGGGAGCGCGTACAGTGGATGAATGTCAGCGCGGGCTCCAGCTGTGAGCAGTATTGGCCCGCTATTGTCCGCGCCATCATTAATCCGCTGTACTGGCTCCCCGATTGGTCGGTGTTTTTGTTTAATAACTTGTTAACCAGGCCCCACCTAACATTTTCTCTAAGGAAAAAGTTGTTTAAAATCACCTCAAGAATCACCCCTTTCAAGGAACTGCAACATTTTTGTTACACCCGGTATGTATCGATTGTCCTGATATTTTAGGTCTAATACAGTTTAATGCTCCGTTCAGAACTCTCAGAAACTACCCGTTATTCCATGAATCTTATTGTAGATCTAACATTTCTGCCGTTGCTGTAGACAGGCTAATATGCTTGCCAACCAACTAGACTTCTTTGGTTGTTCGATTGAATCTTTTACTAATCAATGTAAATATATATTTAACTCAGGGACTTAACACCGGTATGGTTTTAATACCGGTATTACGTCAACAATACTATACCGAAACCGTTGTAATACCGAAACCGATGGATTACCGAAAACCGAAATAAATACCGGTATTTTTTCGGTTTTTCCGTTGTGGGCGTCTCCCTCATTGTGAGGTACCTTGTGGCATGACCGTAAGAAAGAATACAATGTTTTAACACTGAACATATGAGATCGCCGTATCGACGACTGTAAACTTATATTCTTGTTTATTCGAGAAAATACTTCACATATTATTAGAAAAATGCTGGTAATTTCGACTTTACAGCGATTTCAGTACTACACACATCAGTTTTGGTTTTTAGTACGACTTTGCTAATATAATAACAGTAGCAAAACAATACTTTTACCTACAATAGTTGTAAATCCCTGTTAAACATATTTAGAATATTGTAGTAAAATAACAATAACGGTTAGTAACAATGTCGACTTATTCAATCAGTCTCTGGTATCCGTAAGAAACTCCCTACGACGTATCATTTACTCATTTGATATTATGTAATCTAATTAGGGTTTTCTTTTTTTCTTTTTTTTTGCAATTCTACTTTTCTTTTTGTTTTTGTATTGAACTTTGTACCAAAGGGTTTCTGCCCGTAAATAAATAAATAAATAAATAAAAATAAGAAAACCGAAAAAATTACCGGTAAATATAGGTAAATATACCGGTATTTTCAAATATCGGTACGATGTCCTACCGGTATTTGCGTATTTCGGTTTCTATAAAGGTTTTGGAGATATAACCGAAAAATAGCAATATTATACCGGTATTATAGGTACCGGTTTAAGTCCCTGTATCTAACAACGAATCTTAATGTTATTATTCTAAGTGTATCAAAGGGGGCCACCCCGTTAATAAATAAATAAATAAATAAATAAATAAATAAATTATAAATAACGTGTTTTCGATCGTTCTACAGGTTCGTCGTGGCGACGCAATCGACCCCAAAGACATTTTACTTCGGTATGAACGAGATCTTGACCAGCGGTCTCTGCAACGGCGCTGACCAACGAGAAGAGGATTTCGAAAGGCCGCGGCCGCGGCGAAAGGGAGAAGGCGGTGGAACCTCCGCGAACGCGGTCGACGAAACGGACGATAACGTGAGGGAACCCTTTCCCAGATTCTCGTCGTTTTACCGTCGTTGTTCGTATCATTTACCGCGTCGCTGTTTGCTAGGGTCGGAACGTGATCGAAGACATATCGTTGAAACTACGGCCAACCTTACCAAAGAAGCAGTTGGAGATTCCACGGTTTTCACCGTCGGCAGCGTGGAGGTTACTCTCGTCTTTGGAAGCGCCGGGGCCGAGCATGAGCACCACCAGCGAAGAGATGCCGGTCCGTCCTCCGCGAGCTGTCGACTAATGAAAAACACTGACCAATAGAACCGATGCTGACGCGCGCCTTTGCTTTCGCTTCCAGGTGATGTTCGAGGAGCGAATAGAGCGGCTCTCTCGACCGCCGCCGCCGCCACCGCCGCCGCCACTGCTCGCGATAGGACCTCGGAGTCTGCACGACAAGTCGGGCGACTCCGGCATATCCGGAGACGCCGGAGCGGCGAACGACGACTCGTTGGACGTGAGCACGACCAACAGGATGAAACGGAGCAACTTGGCGACGAGACAGACGTGGACGCCGCAGCAGGACTTGGGGGAGGAGTTGAGCAGCGACGCGGGCGTCGACTCTCCGCCGCCTTTGCCCGCTTCCTTGAAGTATCCTCCTCGGCCGCACGTCTTTTCGCTCTCGTTGCCCCGAGACGACGGCAAAACGTACCTCTACAACCCCGACGCGAAACTCAGGGAAAGTTCTGCGTTCAATTCGCTCAAGAAGCTGAAGAGGTCGGTATCGGGAGCTTTTGGCATAGGCGCGCACGACGTACAAAGGAAGCGCGTCCACGACATTCTTGACGACAATTGGCTCTTGTCCACGAGCGCGCCAAACTCGTTGCAACACAATCAAATCTCGTCCTGCGCCTGGAAGTCGTTCGTAGCTCGCGATCACGAAAACGACGTCGTCGACGTTCACAGCGTCGACGACGATCGAGACAACGATCGTAAAGTCCACGATGTCGCCGTTGACGATTGCGACGACGACGACGACGACGACCAGGATGACGACGACGACGACGACGACGATATAGCGGAGGACGAACGTCTAGAAGAAGACACGGACGGCGATAACGAGGGTAAAGAGGGTTTCCCGGTGATTATGAAATCTCCATCCTTCTCTTATCTGGCACCGGGCGGGCACGTCATGTATTTACCGGAATCGAACGAAGCGGAGTATCGAGTGCAAAGTTTGAACGGACGAAAAATAAGTTCCGCGAGTCACGAAGACGCGATCGTTCGCGGTCGTGGCGCAAACGAAACGTTCAGTCGGTCGAACAACGACGCGATTTCGTCGAAAAGACGATTCGAAGACTCGAGATTGTGTACGGACGCGAAAGCTTGGAGAGGAGGTATCGACGACGAGTTTTCGAGTTTTCGGGGAGGAACAGGAGTGTACGGAGGAGGAAATCGTAGCAACGCCAAGGAAAGAGGAGAAGATCCTCTGGCGGTGAACGCGGAACCGTCGTCGGACTCGAAACACGCGAAATCACGAGGCGACCGAAAAACCACCAAACGATTCACCTTCCAGTCCACGGTGAGGCAAATCGAGAGACGCAGGTTGGCGGAGAAGCTGTCGAAGGAGGCCGAGGCGAAAGAGCGTCAGAGGAGAGGCGAAATGGAAGCGATGCGAAGAGTCGAAGAGGAGTTTCAAAGGAAACGGGCGAAAGAAAAAGCAAACATCAGACAACAGTTGCGTCTGTTCAAAGAAATGGAAGAGAATTTCAAGTAAGTACCTATAAGTAAGGGACGCGATTTCGCGTAACCGTAAAGCGTAAACGAACCGACGAAGCGACGAATCCGCGGATTTCCCGAGAGTATTTATCATTGCAGTCGGCTGCCGACCGTCGAATGGGACGGTTCGCAGTTGTCTCGCGCCGATCCCGACGGCGCGCCGTCCTCCGCGACGTCCTCGCCGACTTCGTTGCCAGCGGGGAAGAACGTCGCGTGCAGCGAGTATCGTCGAAAGGGCGACGCGAATTCGCGGCTGGGCTCCGCCGCGGTCCTCCACTCGAAGCAACGACCAAAGTACTACGACTGGTCGCCGGAAACCTCGTCGCACTTGGATTACAAGCAGACCACGGTGCATCCGAAAATCGTCTGCGACATACCCAAGAGCTCTCCCGCCTTCGCGGACGTCAACGCTCACCCCGCGAAGCCCGCGACCACCACCTCCACCCCCAGATCGGACAACTATCGGTAAGCTCGAGTTGATTCAACTATAATCACTAGACTGCGGATGTTTATGCTGTTAAAATATAATAATAGTTCCTTTTCAAAGTTCTACGCGGATGCATCAATTGTTCTCAACTCCTAGAGCTCATTAATTTATATGCGCCTACACGATCTCTCAGAAAATCGCAAACGTTTCTAGCAGCAAACTATACCTCCAATTACGCCAAAATTGATACTATTAACCGTCTGTGCATTACGGCAAATACATTTGACCATAACTTGGACATGTTTTGTGGCTCAGTTTCGATATTCAGAAAACAAATTTTTGATTTCTTTTGAGTTTTCTCTTTCTACTTAATCTCGCTATATATAATTTGCAATTTATAATTTAAAGTTATTATTTTCTTTATATTTGTTGTTCGTCATCTACTGAACTGTAATTAACTACTTGTATACTAATGGGAATTGCTTCCCGTATATAAATAAATAAATAAATAAATAGATAATAATAATTAACTCTTTATTTACGGGTATGCACCCTTTAGTGTATACAGCGCTAAACAAAACAACGCAACAACTAGGTAAAACAACGCAAGAGCAGAAGAATCCTTTTAAATTAACACTATAACTATTTAACAAATTGTTACATAAATACAGTATTCCAATAGCTGATGGACGTTGTAACCTCAAGTTTAGTAGTTTACATATTAGCTGAAGATATATCATCATATCATACAAGAGAGAGTACAAAACACGCTTTAAGGAATATAGAGAATCGTGAAAAAAATCTAATCTGTTGGCAAATGTGTTCGCTTCACTGCATATTCTATTAATCGGATCGGCATTGCCAAAAATTGGATTTATACGTTGCAAGTGCAAATAATACTTGATTTCTGGGATGTCTCATAGGAGCATATATTCTAATCAATTCTAAAATTAGAAGACACTTTATGACACCATTAATTATTTTATATATAAAAATAAGAGACCGGCAGAAACTCTGCGAGAGCTCAAAGATGTCATATGCAGCGTTTGTAGCATAGGTACATAATTGTGATCAAGTTTTGACATTGGGTGTCCCATCTTAACCACCATATACAGGATGTAACAAAAATGTTGCAGTTCCTCGGAAGGGGTAATTCCTGAAGTGATTTTGAACAACTTTTTCCTTAGCGAAAATGTTAAGTAGGGCTTTGTTAACGAGTTATTAATAAAAAACACTGACCAATAGAAGCGCGAGTATTGTGGATGAATTTCAGCGCGGGCTCCAGCTGTGAGTAGTATTGGTCCGTCATCGTCCGCGTCATCATTAATCCACTGTACTCGCTCTCCGATTGGTCGGTGTTTTTCATTAATAACTCGTTAACAAAGCCCCACCTAACATTTTCGCTAAGGAAAAAGTTGTTTAAAATCTCCCCAGGGATCACCTCTTTCAAGGAACTGCAACATTTTTGTTACACCCTGTATCTTAGAAATTTGTGCTGAATGCTTTCAAGAAGTTTCTGATATTTGTGATAGTGAGGTGGCCATATAATTGACGCATATTCCAGATGAGGTTTAACCAGGGTTTGATATAGTAGTTTGATAGAAAACGGGTCTTTAAAGTCAGCTGAAAAACGTTTAGTGAATTCTAAGTTAAATATGTTGAAATACGCACGTAACATATGTGAAATATGATAATACAACAAACATGCATATATAGAAATATAACAACATATGTAAGATATATGTGAAATATGTAACAAGTATTTTGAAAATAAGCAATAAGAATAGGAACATTAAATTATACCCAGTAAACTTGTTTCCCAATTTTCATTTTGTGACTGGGAGTATTTAAATGTTGTACTCATTTTCATTTTCATACCTTTGTTTACAATCTAAACATGAACATAATTTTTGTGAACGAATGCTTGAGTCAGGTCCTTCGTTATTCCCGAAATTACTCTCTCCAATTCCATCAATTCACTGCTGTGTGGTGGCTTTTTCTTGAAGTACCACGTAATACATATATAATGTACCTAAGTATATTTATCATGCTGCTGTTACCACTGAACTCTAAACTGCCTGGAATGAGCAGTTCAGTGGATCGGAATAGGAGAAACCGTGCCGACAGAGAGCCTATGCAGGGTATCTTTATCCTTTTCTAATACCCTGTTGCAAATATAACAAATGACTATACAAGGTCATCCACGTATCTTGGAACGCAACTGCACGAGTACAAATGAGCTGGGGTTCCAAGATACGTGGATGACCCTATAGCTTATCCGCGCGACGTGTATAAGAAAGAAACAGAGATACCACGTTTTATCCTCTCTGTCTGTACGGCTGCTTATACACGTACTGCTCATTCCAGGTAGTTTAGAGTTCAGTGGCTGTTACGAGTTCGCTGTTTTGAATTGTAGTGAATTGTAGTGAAATTGTAGCGAATGAAAATATTATTGCAGTTGTGTCGATCGATAACAGTGTTTATTGAACATTCCTGGCCATTTGGACAATTATACACGGTTACCGTATAACATTGCATGTTATTGTGTGTATTATAGAGTGGTACCAACTATGTATACTGATTTTATCGAGGTTTTGATTACATTTTCAGTCAACTATTTTGTAAATTCCTTCTAAAAACACATATGACAAACATAAATACACATGCAACATACTTTTGCTTATGCATTTGAAAAAATATAGGGTAGATGTCCCAATTACTGCCAATGTCCCAATCACTGCCACTTTATTTATTTTATTTAATAAAAACGTAATGAATAACGAATAACATACAAAAAATGTTATTATTAAATTGTGTTGTTTTCTTTTTATTTTTTTAATTTTTCCATACTTAATTTTTTAAAAGACATAAAAAGACATTTTTATAATTTTCTAATCATAACATAATTCTGTCTAGGTTCCATTTCTCTCTCTGTATTCTATAAAAATAAGCATTTGCATAAACATCCGCAGTCTAACAATCATCACAAACAGTAAAGACTTTAAAATAAGTTAGAATATCAGAACACGTAATCGATGCTAATCGCGTTGCTCTTCCGCAGGAAAGATTTCGCGCACGGTACAGTGGGCGAGGTGACCAAGTCTTCTTTCGCGAGTAGCGATAGCGAACTCTCGCAGCCAACCACGAGACCGCATTCCAGACAAATCGAAAGCAAAGGCAAACCGCAGCCATCTAGGTACGTTGAACGAAATCCTCGGTAAAGATACGCTTCGCGCAATGTAGCCGTGTTTCTTACAATTAGTCGACGCTTTCCCTATTCTTCCCGCGACGCGACGCCTCGACGTTTCGATGGAGTTCGAGTATCGCGCGTCATGAATGGCTAACGGCCTAAGGCGTTCCGCATGCATCGCCTTTCGTCCGTCGAAGAGCGCTTACGTTTGCGCGAACCAGACCGAATCGTCGCGTCGTTTCTTTCTCGCGAGCGCAACGGAAGTAGCTTTAACGCCTCTAGTCATCTAACAACGCTTCTTCGTTAAGGCCAAGCTAGGCGAGGACGCTTCTACGATCGCGCATGGAATCGACACGAATCTTAGTAGAAATATTCGCTTCGAATCGCGGCAGAAACGGATCGCGCACGTTCGACGATTCGCAGCGACGCAACGCGTAGACGCTGCATAGTGTGTCGCTCAATGGACAAAACCCAAAAATCTGAAGTGTTTAATTCACAATCTGTTTTATCTTAAGATGTTAAGAAAGGAACGCAGATTTTAATACTACCCATCAAGTTTTATGAATTTACTAATTTGTTGCCAAAATTGATATTAAAAGTTTATTCCAAATTTTGGTGTATTTCTTCAAACATATGCCATTGGCTAAATGTATGTATTTTTCGTTTGATTTTTATACATCGTATTTGGTACTACAATCCTTTTAAAACTACAGAGAAAATTTTTTACAATAATAATTTATTCGAATTTTTAATGTTAAATGTTTATCATCTTTGAGAAGACTTCTAAAAAAAACATCAAAAAAATACCTCCGTAATTTTTTTTTCTATTAATTTAGGAAACATTAAACTTTATATTAGCGTTAATTTTAGCTTCCCGAATTTGCCCGAAACGAAGAAAATAATTAAAATTATCATTATCAAGGCACTCACCGTTCAGGCCTTTAGCGATTAGCATTTGAGATTGTTTCAACTAACGTTCAGCTTTCCTTTTCTTTTCGTTTTCTTGTTGTTGTATTTTGAAATGTTAATAAAAGAATGTAGGTCTTACAATTTCAACGTTTGTAACGATTTGTAAATAAATATAATGTTCCACGTAGTACGATACCGTATAATCCTCCCCACAATTTTTCATGCATTTCCGTTAATTTTATGAAAAAATGTTTTAAACAAAAGTTTGACAGTTCTTAATTGATAATACATTTCAATAATAAACATTGCCCAAAAAAGTTTTTATTTAATTAAAAATCAATATCTCCTCAACAATTTTTTTATATAATTGCATATTTGTCATGCATTAATCGATGTATTCTTGCATTTTCTTTGAAAAAGTATTAAGGTACATGGGTAAAAAATTAAATAGTTTAGAAGTTATGAGTTTCGTTCCGAACGTCCATATACACGACACACTGTGCGCTGACGATAACGATAACGAAATTAGGTAAAATGCGAATCAGCGAACGTCGACCTTTTTCTGTTCGTTCGAAACGCGGCTGAGAAACGAAAGAAATGGAACGTAAAGAAAAGAGCGAACGAACGTTGAGCAGGTCGGCTAGTCCAGCGTCGAGCGAGGATGCGGCTACTTCGGAAGAAGATCTAGTACCGGTGGATCCAGCCAAGCGGTCCGAGAATCCTGCCCGCAATCTTATTTTCAGCAGCGTACAGCCTTTCGCGAAGGAGAAAACCTATCGACCGATTTCCTTTAACCCTCAATCTCCTCCCTTCGTTCCCAGTTGACCGTACCACGATTGAAGTAAGGTAAACGTCCCAATTTCTGCTCATGTCCCGATTCCCGATTTCTAATCACTTCGTATTTTTCTTATTATCATAAATGTTACGTTTGTACTATAATTGTAAAAAAAATAATTATAAGTTCTTTGATCATTCATGTGAGTGATGCACAGGTTTGTTAGAAAGAAAGTGCTACGTAAGCAACGAAAAAAATTTTAGAACAAGGAATTTACTCGTTCTGATCGTATTCTTACTGCTTAGACTAAAGAACAGCAATTTCATTGTGATTCGATAATCGGGCCGAATGTAGTGTGTGCAGAAATAAATCGTATTTAATACTAAAAACGTTTACTGTATTTTACTCTGGATTTTTACTGGATTTTTTGTGAATTATTTGTCGTGAGCAGAAATACGGACATTTAGAGTACTACATTGAATTAGCCATTACTAATAATTAAACGTCATATAACATGTTTTTAAAATATTTTTGAATTAATTGATTCATTATCGAGGTATTAATCAATTACTTTGCAAATTTTTACTGCTAACAAATTTTTTATATCTTTTTGATAACGATTGAACGCTTAAATGAGAAGAAATTGGAACATTCACCTTACGCCTCGACGCGAAATCGAACCTTGACCGCAACAATGATTACGCGCGAAAACCTATGAATTCGTTTCGAATAGAAAACCTGCGGCCAAGCACCCGTCGGCTGCGCATTTTTTTACGCGTGTATAACACGGATGTAATAGAATCGAATAAATCCAACTGTCGCTATCGTTACACGTGTCTATTTATTTGCTGAGACATCGACCAAGGTTTCGTAGTTTCCCGCGAGAGGAGCGCGCATGCGCGGAGCACCAGTTGCGTCGCCGCTTCAGCGTTTCGACGGCGTCGCGATTGCGAGCAATTCCAGACGATTCCAGGCAAGAGCAACAACGAGCGAGATGAACGGAAATACGCGCGAACAACCGTCTTCGACTTATTCGGCTTCCAGATCCAGAACCACGCCGTCCAGCGCGATCATGTACCCTAATCTTTCAGTCGTTTATTTACTTGCTTCTTTTCGTTCCCCTCTTTTCGTGCAATCGTTGAACATTCGTCTGATTTATCTCGCAAAGACGATACGAATTCGAGAGTTTGCTCTCGGAGAGCAGCGACGAAGAAGATGAGTCGCCGTCGAAGACTGCGTCGAGTCGCGAGGAGCCTGCGGCGGCGGTCGCCACCAGCGAGGAAGACGCGGACGAGGTTAGTACACGTTTGAAATTGTAAACAGTGGCGGATCCAGGGGGGTGGGGGGCGATGGGGTGGTCGCCCCCCCAAGAGTAATAAAATATAAAAATATTATCTCACATTCTGAAAAACTTGTTACGTATTTAGAACAACTATGGCAGAAGTAAATATACATTACAATACAGGGTGGGGCAATAACTATTAGCACCTCAGATATCTCGGAAACTATAAGTTTCACAGAAATATTTGCTGAAATAAAATTGCAGAGTACGAAGGGGGCCATCCGGTGGCGATAATAGTTTTTTTGCAGGTGGAGGTACTTCGGACATTTGAAGGTCATCTCCATTTTTTTAAATGGATCGGTATGTTTTTGCTTCCGTATCTTGATAGAGGATCTTAAAACGAGTTCAGCGACCTATTATATAAGGTCATTGAAGGTCATAGAAAGTAAAGGAAGGTGATTCATTTACTACCAAAACCGTAAGTATTATTGCCTTTCTCTACTTTCTATGACCTTCAATGACCTTATGTAATAGGTCGTTAAACTCGTTTTAAGATCCTCTATCATGATACGGAAGCAAAAACATACCGATCCATTTAAAAAAATGGAGGTGACCTTCAAATGTCCGAAGTACCTCCACCTGCAAAAAAACTATTATCGCCACCGGATGGCCTCCTTCGTACTGTGCAATTTTATTTCAGCAAATATTTCTGTGAAACTTATAGTTTCCGAGATATCTGAGGTGCTAATAATTACTGCCCCACCCTGTATAGAGGTAAACGAAGACAGTGTTACAGATCGATTCGCATAAATTCGCAAACGTAGAACAGAATTTGTGTTATGAAATAAAATTTTTGTAGTATCGTAATCTCATTATTGTAATATCTTTTATGCCTGTTTTCCTTATAAAATAAAGTCTTTAAACACAATTATATAACACGTAATTATTCTAATTGCTTATCAAGGTTAAAAAACGGTTAAAAAATGTACTTTTTTACTTTTATACATTTCGCCCCTCCCCAAGAAAGGCTTCTGGATCCGCCACCGATTGCAAATCGCAAAGCGCGCTCGAAGCAATCTCCCGTCGTCTCCTAGATTATCCTCTCGATCATTTGGAAGAAGAACAAACTCGGCGCCGCCTACTACAACCTCGGTACGTACGAACTGTACGTGATGGAAGACACGACGGACGACGCGGAGTGTTTGGACGTGACGAACGCGCTGTATAGGCAGTGTCGACCGCGCTACGTCGTCACGACCGCCGACATGCCCGTCCGTTTGACGAACGCGTTGAAGAAGCTGACGATCGCGGGAGCGGAGGATACCGCGTCCTTTCGTAGCGCGCGCAACGTCGCCCTCAGAATACTCTGCAAAAAGGAGCACAGTTTCGAGCGTTCTTTCCACAGAGTCCGGTGCCTGCGGCTCGAATTCGAGCCGAAAGGCGCGATCAACGGCGACAGGCTGCCTTTGCTCAACGGTTTCTTGAATTTCAAATGCTCCGCGATGATCCAAGCGCTGGGATCCCTGCTGCTGTTCGTCGACAAACACTGGAACGGCATCGCCCTCGATCCCGCCGGCAGGCCGCGCTACGCCTCGCTCAACTACGTTACCCTGTGAGCCTATTCTTATCCTCGCATTTTCTTATTGCGTTTCCTTCGCATTTCGATCGCGATTCAATTCGATTTCGTCGACGCTTTTCCAACGCGAAGCCAAGATCTAGTCGCGATAGACGAAGAGACTTACGAAGCGCTCAACATCGTTCGGGCCAAGGATCATCCGAGTTTCTTCAAATTTGGCAAGACGGCCACGAAAACGAGCGGAACCAGTCTCTTTTCGCTCTTCAACCGCTACTGTCAGTCGAGACCGGGAGCACAGTTTTTGTGGTACACGCTTATCATTTTTTATTTTAGTTATAGCCCAGGAAAATTAGACTAAAAAGTGGGCAATCTCCGAAAAAAAACTAAAAATAGGTGGATCTCTTCACGAATCGCTTATTTCTGTGATGGGTATGAACTTTTGAAAGATCACCGTCGATCGGCTGTCGGCTTCCCCCCCTTTTTTTGGTCAAATGTTGAAAAAAGTAGTTTTTCGAAAATAACTTAAAAATGGTTAGTCTAATTGAAAAATGTTTTAGATAAAAGTTTGAGAGCATGGAATTCTTCGTAAAAAAGGTTCTATAACATTTTTTCATAAATTCTATTCTTTTTGCGATAACGTTGAATAAACGTGCTCCTATTATAATGTTGTACACATCACCGTGAAAACATTAAGGACGTATTATTGCAAAAACGGTTGCGTTTCTCAAAAAATATTATACAACCTTTTTTACGCAGAATTCTATGCTCTCAAATTTTTATCTAAAACATTTTTCAATTAGACTAACCATTTTTGAGGTATTTGCGAAGAACTACTTTTTTTAACATTTGACTTAAAACGGGGAAGGAAGCCGGCATCCGATCGACGGTGATTTTTCACAAGTTCATACCTATCACAAAAATAAGCGATTCGTGAAAAGATCCATCTATTTTTAGTTTTTTTACAGATTGCCCACTTTTTAGTCTAATGCTCTTGGGCTAGTCCAGTGTTTTTAGAAATTTCTGCAAAAAAATTAAAACTAGATGGATCTTTTCACGAATCGCTTACTTTTGTGATAGGTATGAACTTGTGAAAGATCACCGTCGATCGGCTGCCGGCTTCCCCCCCCCCTTTTTGGGTCAAATGTTAAAAAAAGTAGTTTTTCGCAAATAACTCAAAAATGGTTAGTCTAATTGAAAAATATTTCAGATAAAAGTTTGAGAGTGTGGAATTCTGCGTAAAAAAGGTTTTATAATATTTTATGATAAACGCAACCGTTTTTGCAATAATACGTCCTTAATGTTTTCACAGTGGTATGCACATTATAATAGGAGCACATTTATTGAACGTTATTGTAAAAAGGATTGAATTTATGAAAAAATGTTATAGAACCTTTTGAACGCAGAATTCCATGATCTTAAATTTTTATTTAAATCATTTTTCAATTAGACTAACCATTTTTGAGTTATTTGCGAAAAACTACTTTTTTCAACATTTGACCCAAAAAAAGGGGGGGAAGCCGACAGCCGATCGACGGTGATCTTTCACAAGTTCATACCTATCACAAAAATAAGCGATTCGTGAAAAGATCCACCTATTTTTAATTTTTTCGCAGAAATTTCTAATTTTCCTGGGCTATTATGACTTCTATCAGTGTACAAAAGAGAAACTGACTAATTTTTAGTACAAGCTTATCCGCTCTAATGCATACGGACAACTGATACGATTACCAATCAACTTGTATAAAAAGATGGAAACGGCTGCAGTCCTTCCAGATTCGAGACTTTTCAAACTTCGCTTCAGCATAATCGGACTGTAGTTATGATCCATAAAAGTCATTTTCTGACTTACTGACTTAATTTCGCGGTCGCACCGATTCATCTTCTTCCTCGTAGGAAAACTCTGCACCATCCGTCGCGAAATATTGCGTTGTTGGAACAACGATTGAACGCGATCGAATTCTTCCTGCGTCCAAACAACCAACCAATCGTCGAGAATTTATCCTGCTACTTGCGACACGTGTACCGTCTAACCAACACCATCCTCGTCTGTTGTTCGGGATCACAAGCCGTAACCGCCCATTGGTTCAAACTGTACAAGGTGAATTCGGTAGTCGGTAGTCGTGATTGGTCGAGATCTCTTGGTCCGATCTCCGTCGAAACCGCGTCTTTCTTTCAGACGATATCTCACGTAATCTGTATCGCCGACATGTGCGAGGACCACGCGGACGAAATCGATCTCTTCAAGCGCATCGCCGAGAGCGTCACGAACGAGATGCAACACGCCAAGTATTTCATCGAATACATCGTAGATTTCGGCGAGAGTAGACGAGAAAGAAACCTCGTGGTGAAATCTAGCGTCGATCCGTTGCTGGACGAACGTGCGTAGCTCGAGTTTTATCTCGCGACGATCGTAAATCGTAACTGCGCGATAAAACATTTCGGCTCGTGTTGACAGTGAAACACGTACGGCGCACCTTACCGGAATTGCTCACGCGAATGGGAGAGAAGGACATGCGAGAGCATCTGCCAACGTCCGTCACGGGCTGCAACATGGTGTACTTGCCGAACATCGGTTACGTTTTGGCGATAAACAAATGGAATCCGACTCCGCCGGAAGACGTTGCGCTGCCGGATCTAGAATTCAAGTTCAGCATCAACGACGTGCGCTACTACAAAAGTTCCTCGGCGAGAGGTAAATATTTTCCGTGATTCGGCGAATGTTTCTCTCTCCTTCCCGCCGACGGAATCGATCGATTCGTTTTTAGAATTGGACGAAAGCGTGGGCGACATCATTTTAAAAATCGCGATTCGAGAGAATCGTATCGTGCAAAAGTTGACGCGATACGTGAAGAAACAGGCTGAGGCGATTTTACGGACAATCGAATTGTGCGCCGAATTAGACACGTACGTATCTCTCGTCGTCCGACGACCGACCGACGTTTCATCGCGCCCCTCGTCGCGCCGTTCTTGCAGTTTACTCGCCTTTTCCAAAGTGGCGCGCGATTACAACTACGCCAGGCCGAAGATAACGGAATCGAAGGAGATCGATGTGAAGGAAGGACGACATCCGCTCCTCGAGTGTTGGACCACGTTCGTGCCGAACGACATTCGTTCGGGGAACAGAAACGGAAGCAGCTCCATCAAAGTGTTAACCGGATCAAACTGCAGTGGCAAAAGCGTCTATCTGAAGCAAATAGGACTCATAATATTCATGGCTCACGTTGGATCGTACGTTCCAGCGAAATCTGCCGTCGTGGGAACGGTTACACACATTTTCAGTCAGATGTCGAGCACGGAGAGCGTCGGGTTGAGCGCGAGCTCGTTTCTGCAGAATCTTCGACAGGTAACCGATCGACGCGACGCGACGCGACGCCGCACAGTGTTCAAAAACGACTGTCTGACCGGGAAAAATAATGTTTTGAAATGAAAGTGTATGAATCATCGAAAATAAGTTAGATTATTGATAATTTCGACTTCTTAACCTTATGCTCTGCCTAAATTCGAAATATTTAAACCAAAAACTAAATTATTTAAAAAAAATTATAAGGTTAATTTCTTTACGATTGGAAAAATATTTTACTTTTATTTATTCCAATACAGAATACAGTGAAAACAATATACATATATAAAAATATAATAGTTAATATAATAACTAAACTATTGATCCATATTTTTTAGTACTAATACTTCCAACGGAAGATGTCCAGTACTTTTCTTAGTTTTAACCCTTAAACTACTTATTAGTGGATCTGAAGGCATCAGGAGTATATGGAACAAATCCTCCATACAGTCTTTTCTTGATTGATTAATTGATGTTTCAGCTGAGCACCGCTGTTTGTAAACCGTCTGTGAAGGATTCGCGAAATTCAAAATCAAATTATGCAAAAAGTTGCAAAAATTAGCACTTGATTTTTACAGCAATTACAGTGCTGACCCTGTACTATAAGATAGAATTGAAATTTTGACCAATCCGTACCAATCAAAAAGGTTGTACTTAAAAAATCAAAGCACATGCGTAGCAAAATTAGCTATTATTGAGTGCGTTTGTCGGATGTCCCATCAAACTTTTTTTTAATCTTTCTATTACAAAATATAAGTATACACCTTCGTCTACAAAATCTGTGTTGCGTAAAATAATTTATTGCACGTTTCGTCTTTTACGAGAAGGAAAAATCTCGAGTGCTAAATGACATTTCTAATCACAGTACAGGTTTGAAAATTCTATGTACATATTATGTTATTTAAACAATCTTTAAAAGTAAATAATTGTACAATCAAAGCTCCCTAGGATTTTATGAATGTAAAACAATTGAGAAACAAGTAAAACAAAATTATCGAAATTATGACTTTTTCCCAGTCAAACAGTCGTTTTTAAATATTGTGCGCCGCGACGCGATTACAACGCGTTCGCGCGGTTTCAGATAAACGTAGCCCTTCGCGCGTCCACCGGCCGATCGGTCGTCATCACGGACGAGCTGGACCGAGGCACGTCCGAGGTGAGCGGCCTGTCGCTGGTCGCGGCCGTTTTGAACGCGTTCGCCGAACGCGGCGCCGAGTGTCCGCACGTCTTCGCAGCGACGCACGCGCGCGCCGCGCTCGCGCTACTTCCTTCGACGCCGCTCATCCAAATTCAGGTAACGCGTATCATTGATAGAGCGTCGCGAAACCCGTTCAACCTTTGCATTGTGCTTCGACTTTCGACAGAATTTCGAGTGCGTGGTGAACAAGGACGAGTCGTTGACCTTCCTGTATCGACTGACCGACGGCGGCACCGCGCGCAGCTTTGCTCACTTCGTCGCGAAGATCGCGGACCTAGAGAAGGACGTGGTGAAGCGAAGTTTCGAGGTAACGAAACGCGCTGACGCGCTGCTCGCGTCCGACGACTAAACGTTGCGTTGCAGGTGTTCGAGGAGACGAGGGACGGAAGCGCTCTCCCTTCGTGCGTTCGTCCACGCTCGACCGCGTAAGATTTATTATTATTATTATTATTATTCATTTATTTGTGTTTCTCATTAGTGTTAATTCTCATTAGTGTAAGTACAACTTGAAAGATGTGTGTATAATGCATACATAGTGTAGGCAATATTTTATTCCAACTATTCTATAAGAGTATAATCTCGGAGCTCTGTTCTCGTTGACGGTCACACAGTGAGTGAGTGCCCTATACCGGACTTTCCTCCAGTCAAGACACAGGTATCAAAGCCTGATTTTACCTTCATTATTTTGTCTCACAGGCACCCTTCATTATTTTGTCTCAAATATATTATGTTTCCCACAATAGAGAACTTAACATTTAGGGCCGAGACACACTATCGCTCCGGCTCTCGGTTTGGTCACAGTAGTTGAACGAAGAGAGAAACAAAAAAAAAAAAAGACCTGTCTTTCTTCAACTACTGTGACCGGACCGTGAACGGACCGATAGTGTGTATCGGGTCTTAAAGGAAAACTTACGTGATTGATGACGCAGCCAAATTACACGATATTATAAATTTGCGACCTAAAGGAGTTAATACAGGGTGTAACAAAAATGTTGCACGTCCTTAAAAGGGGTGATTCCTGAGATGATTTTAAACAACTTTTTCCTTAGTGAAAATGTTAGGTGAGGCTTTGTTAACGAGTTATTAACGAAAAGCACTAGCCAATCAGAGAACGAGAACAGTGGACGAACCTTGGCGCGGGCAATGGCAGACCAAACTACGCGTAATTCCCGCGCCGAAATTCATACACTCCACTCGTTCTCTGATTGGTCGGTGTTTTTCGTTAATAACTCGTTAACAAAGTCCTGCCTAACATTTTCGCTAAGGAAACATTTGTTTAAAATCACCTCAGGAACAACCCCATTCAATGACGTGCAACATTTTTGTTACACCCTGTAGAGCCACAAAACATATCCAAATCGTCGCCAACGGTATTAACGGGTGTCCTTTTCTCTTTGATCCTTGTTTAAACATATTGAAATGTTTTTAGTCAACTGAATAACTGAATAACTATTACTGTTTAAACACAACAATTGTTCAAAGTTTAAAAATTGCATTTATTTTCAAAATTGATTTTTTCGAAAACTGAGGGTGATGGCGACAAACGGTTTGCAGATTCGTATTCAGTGCATAAAAATCTACAAGAAACGGGTATTGAATGTTACAAGTCCAGATGGCTGTTGTACAGTGTAATTGTGATCATTGTTGATACACATCCTCTGACCCAACTTATACGAAGCGAATCTAAAAGAAATGAATTGTACACCTTCAAGTTATATTTTATGTAGAACTAGGCGTGTGGTGTCCAACTATCCATACAGTAGCAGGATATTATGTTTCGATTCCTTTGCTGGAGCAATCGTCGCGTCGGTGAACGTTTTGGTAAATGTTCACTTTAGGGTACACCTCACCGATTTTGAACCTTGACAACATATTTCAAGGTCATCAAAATCCGTGAGGTCATCCCAATTCCGAATAATTAACAAAACTGTTTTTGTATATAACTCGAAAACCGAGGCCGACCGATGGTTACATGTATAAGAAAAAGTTGTTCAGAATGATCAAACAAAGTGATTAAAAAAATTCCCATCAAAATCGGTGAGAAAATAGCATTTTTACAAGTTTAACTACAATGTAGTAGTAGCGGCGGTTTTTCGCGAATATCTCGGAAACCAAAGCAGAGCGGCGGTTATATGTATAGGAAAAAGTTGTTCAGAATTTCGAGTTTTATAATATATCTTAATTTCATCAAAATCGGTGAGGTGTACTCTAAAGTGAACATTCACCAACGTTTTCATCGTTCGTTTCGTTTCAGATTGAAGCGCGTCGTTCAACTGTCGAGAACGGGCAGCGACTTCGACCTGGAGGTGGCGAAATCGTTGGTGCGAGCAGCTGTGATTCTGAAATGAGAAGAGGCAAGGCCGAAACACCATGAAACACCGTTAACCACGTTGTACGCTAAACGGAATCACCAATAAAAATAAAAACGTATATTCGAAATTGATACTCGTACGGTTCACTTTCCTCGAATCGTAGATCGCGAATCGCGAGTTTCCCAAACGGCCGCCAGATGTCAGAGGCAATCGCTGCGAGTTGCAGTTCGAGTCGGCTCTCGTTTAGAGCAGTTTCGAGCGACGAGAGATGTCGCAAAAGTCGCGGCCGACCGAAAGTTGGCGCTCGTAGTCTTTCCGTTGTCAATAACGGACACTGGCAGTATCCCGGCATAAAATCCCGGAAACGTCTCGTTCGCGAAATTAGACGGATCCTCGGTCTTCATACCGAGTCGTGGTGGGTTTGTTCAACGGAGGTGCGCGCGAAACGGTGCAGAGGAAGCGCGGTGATACGCGAGCAAGACGTTTTAGCGAGGGACGACGGTGAAACGGGCGTGCCTTGGGCGAAATATACAACAACGGCAGGAGGCGGCGATCAACGACGACGACGACGGCGACGACGGCGGCGGCGGCGACAGCCACTGCAACTGCGACGAGGACGAGAGCAAAACAAAGAGGTGCTGCAAAACGGTGCGGCGCGGTGCAAAGCGGTGCAGCGCGGCGCGGTCGAACGATCGACGGAAAACTACCGCGGCGGACCAAGCGGACGAAGCGGACGAACCCACCGCCGCGTGATTTTGAATACGAACGCGACCGTAACTGTCAACGGTCGGATTTCGAACCTGTCGCTCGCCGACTATTTTACGGTGGTGGCTGCACCGCGACTCGACTAAATGACCATGGACCACGGCATGCTCAAAATCGAGACCGGCTGCAACATAAATATCAAGAGGACGGACGGTGAGTAACGTATCTCTCTTTCAAGAGAGAGAGCAGCGATATTTTTAGACGTTTCCTCGAGCGCGTCGTCCACCGATCGCTCGAGTTCCGTTTCGTGCCAACGACATCCGAGGTCCCACTTTTCCTCTTTTCCTTTGGACGCGATCGAGTCGATACCAACGGTCGCGAAGTCGTCGTCGCGGTCGATTCGCGACCGCTTTCGCTTCCGTCGTAGCGACCGTGGATCGTGGGTCGAGCGGACCGAACCGGACCGGTTTGGCCTTTCCTATCGCGTGCGAAACTACGCTTCGACCACCTACCGTGCCCTATATCGCGAACCTTCTCCAACGCGATAAGCGCTTCTTCGCGGCTACACCTGTCCCGATCGCCCTTGGTCCTACTCTTTCGTCATTCGACCGACAACCTTTTCTCGCCATATTTGTTTTCTCTCCTTTCTTCGCACACACCGACATCGTCGTCAACCAAATTCGGAACCCGTACGACTCGAGTCAAAAAGCAATTCGTCGCTCGGCGAGTAGAACTCGATCGTGTGCGAATTACCTTTCCGCGTGCATTCGACAAGCTTCGTCGATTCTCGCCTGGTAACATAACCTACGATCGGCGCGACGCTTTTCTCCAAACGTACCGCGTATTGTTTGTATGTACAGAATCACCAACGCATTTACGGCAGAGCGCGAGATGCTTGTTACCCGCGACGTGCGTGTACGTCCCGAGCTAACCACGAGCAACGATCGTGTCCAGCAATCAGCAATCCTTTGAAAACGCGGACTACGGACGATCGAGCGCGAACGAGCAACGAACAACGCGCATCCTTTCACCGTGCATGCGCCGCTTTCCGTTCCTCTCTCGTCCTTCCCTTCCTCTTCGTAACGTTTCGATCCGTTTCGTTCGCAAGCTGCACACGTGCAACGAGACTAGAACGAAACCCACCTCCTTCGAGCCATCGATCGCGTTTCTGTTACGCGCTCTAAATCTTACTACTATCGCGTACGTCGAACCGTCCTTTAAAATTTCCTACCTACCAAGCGTGGTCTAATGTTCGTCTTTATTCGGAACTCGATGGATTCGATTTGAAAAACATCTTTTCCAAAGATCTGTCCGCCGACGCGACTTTACCGATTCGATCGCGTCGTACGTTGCATGAGTCACGCTCGTCGCCAAGAAAGGAGAGGCGCAACGCGCGGCGCGGCGTGGTGCTGACAATTGGTCGGTTCGAGGCAAAACGGTTTCGATCCTTGGAATTAATCGATAAACATTCAGCAATTAAAAATCTCAAGTATGTAATGGTCAACCAGCATTCGCGTCTATTGGAGCCAACAGTCTCGACTTGGCAGTTTCGGTCGCGCGCAAACAAGACGGAAAGCGACAGACTGACATTGATTGTCATCGCCAGCGCCCAGCCGAAACTCGAACACAGTGGGTGACCTTTAAATCATCGACAATCATTTCACCGACATTGCTTTCCTCGACGAGGTTTCATCGACGTTGATTTCGTCGACAACGTGTACTCACCGACAATGTTTTCATCGATAATTACGTGTTTAAAAAAACTAACGAGGCGAATAGGTACAGTTATCATAACATACTGTTACTTATTCACCTCATTATTTCTTTTAATATCGAGGAAAACATTGTTGCTGATTTAAATTTATCGATGAATACTCATTGTTAGACTGCAGATTTTATGCATTTATTTATTTATTTATTTATTTATTTATTTATTTATTTACGGGAAGAATTCCCATTAGTGTACAAGTAATTATAGTAGCAGTACATTAGAGGACGAATTAACATGTATAAAGAGAGTAATAAAAATTAAACTTTAAATATATATAATGAGGTTATTTAAATATTAGAGAAGGAAACAAAAGACAAAATTCAAACGTGTTCATCATAATAGAAAAAGGAGAGTTACAAGAAATCATAAATTTGCTTCCTGAATAAAGGAATTGAGACACATAACATGTCCAGGTTGTGGTCAATAGCATTTGCTCCCGTGCATATACGGTTAATGGTATCGGTATTTGAGAAATGAGGTATAGTTTGCTGGGAGAAACGTTTATAAACTTCTTAAATATCGTATTGACCCATATAAATTGACGAGCTCAAGTAGTTGGGGACATTTGATGCAACCATGCAGAATTTTGAACAGAAGCATCAAATCAGAAATTGTTCTTCTACTCTCTAGGGACATAAGTTAAGGACATTTATGACAATTTCAAGTATTCTAAATGTCTTTGAGGTTGTTGATAAATGCTAAAATATACAAAATATCAAAAATATAGTTTGTTATAATATTTATAAAATATGATACAATGTTATTCAAGTTTCAATTTATTACATACGCTTCTAAACATGTTATTTTGCATAAAAATCCGCAGTCTACTCATTGTCGATGAAAACTTTGTCTCTCTCGACCGAGCGTTTTCGTTCTCCGTAGCATTTTCGTCGACCTACGGTTTCGACTCGATAAAACCGAAACTTCTTTCACGTAGAATTTTTGTACTAGTCCGGATTCTTTACCAGTATGTTCTGCGTTCGCTCTTATGAAGTTTCGTTCTTGTTTCTGAGCGTATCAACGAAACTCGAAAGGAGCTTTCATCGAACGATATGTCCACTGCCTGAAACGATTCAATTATTCTCGGTTTTTACACGCGGTTACCGTGGTTTTAACGCTCGAGTCCTGCTTCCGAATTCGTCTAGACTCTAGACGGCGTGTATCGCGCGGCAGCGTACGAGACTCTCCTGCTAGGAATCGAGTCCTTCGATCGAGTCCGTTGGAAGGACGACGACGACGACAAAGACGCAACAAGTGGGTGACAAAGTCGCGCGTACGATGAAAGCATCTCGCGACAGTGAAACAATGAGTCTACTGGATGCGCGCGAAAAACGCGAAGGTAATTGTGCAGAAAGAGGTACACCTCACCGATTTGGATGAAATTTAGATATGTTATAAAACTCGAAATTCTGAACAACTTGTTCCTATGCATATAACCGTCGCTCGGCCTTCGTTTTCGAAATATTCGCGAAAAACTGGCACACCGGGTGCCGGGGGTAGAGCCCCCCACTACTTGGAAAGTAAGGGTTCAACTTGAAAATACTGTCTACGCTCGATGGTCTGTCATGGAAAAGGGGTGTTACATTTTTTGCGCGCAAAGCGCGCCACGGAAAAACGACTGATTTAAGTATATTGAAATGTATACCACGTCACTGGCTTCTCCGTGGCGCGCTTCGCGCGCAAAAAATATAGCATCCCCCTTTTCCATGGCAGACCACCAAGCGTAGACAGTATTTTCAAAGTTGAACCCTTACTTTCCAAATAGTGGGGGGGGCTCTGCCCCCGGCCCGCGGTGTGACGGTTTTACGACTGGAAATGCGTAGCTATAACTTTCAGCTTTATCATTTGTTTTAGTTTCTTACGTCGTTCGAAGAAACAGTCGAAAAGCGATCGTTCAATGCTATTGCTGACGCCATACGCTGCCACGGGCGCCAGGCGCGTATCTACAGACAGAATTCGTTGTAGTAGTGGCAGCAGTTTTTCGCGAATATCTCGAAAACTAAGGTCGAGCGGCGGTTATATGCATAGGAACAAGTTGTTCAGAATTTCGAGTTTTATAACATATCTAAATTTCATCGAAGTCGGTGAGGTGTACCTCTTTCTGCACAATTACCAACGCGAAAACCGCGACGGTGGCGATTCCGCGGCTCGTTTAGCGCCGCGGGATCGGCCGAGAGCCGAGAGCCGCACGTGGGCACTGCATCCTTATAAGGACGCTTACCACGAGATTCTTACCTCGCCGAACGTTACCTTATATCTTATCTGGTCTTACGTCATCGGCAACCGTTTTTTCTCTCGAGTTTTATTGGCGTATACCGAAATTGTTGTTCGCAGCGTTTTCAATCTTTGCGACAAACTCGAAACATATTTTTCTTCGTTCGCATATTGGCTCGCGTATTCGTTGGTAGCAGCGTTTTCAGCCTCGTCGAGCGGTTTTGGCAACGCGCGATCGTCCCGATTTCGAATTGGACCAGGTTCCAAGATTGCGTAACAGGCGCGTAGGAGTAACGCGACAAAACGTTCTCGCGTCGATCTTGAATTCGTTTCGGAATCTGTCCTGCGATCGAACGAAGCCTTCGCGCTGCTACTCGCCTCGGCAACGTCGCTTTCGAACGCAATTCCATCAAGAGGACGAAAGAGCGCGAACGACGAAACGTCGTTAGATATCTACGTACAGTCTTGACTTGAAATAAGGTGCCTGGGCTTGACTCGAAACAAGAATCTTCGTATCCCCACCACTTGCTTTGTAGTCGCCGCGTAACTCGATACGGTTGTGGTAGCGTCGAGAGGACTCGCGCCGCCGAACAATCGTCTCTTTTGTATTTCATCTTTCGTCAAACGAAGCCGCGACGAGTCGAGCGATATTTATTTATTTATTTATTTATTTCTGTTTCACGGGAATAATTTCCCATTAGTGTACAAAAAGACGGATAAGAGACTGTAAATTATATCGAGAACAAAGTGAATAAGAGTAAACAAAAGATACGCTAGTTAGATTTAAGAATTTGCATTTTTAGGGAGTAAATGGAGTAACAAAATAGATCCAAATCACCACCTAGAACATTGGCCAATACGCATACACGATTAATTGGGTCAGAGTTAGAGAATTTCGAGGTGTATCTAAGAGGATAAAATGTAAGCGAGGGTCTGAGGGACCTTGCAGGAGCATAGAGATTAACAAGCTTAAGCAGTTGAGGACAACAGATGGAACCATTAAGAATTTTATGAAGAAACACCAAGTCTGCACAAGTTCTTCGGGTTTCAAGAGTATTAATCTTGAGGGTGTTCATAATAGGTTGGTAAATTTATGGCTCGTTCGACGGCGCGAGGTCGACAGTCCTCTCGCCGCTACCCCAGCCGTATCGAGTTACGTGGCGAAGATCAAAGCGGCCGAAACGTAGTACCTGACTCGAAACGAGGATGCTCCCGGTCCCAATACCCCACCGTATTTCGAGTCAAAACTGTACCTGTACCTGTTTGCTCGAGTCGAAATTCAAACGAACGATATTTCTTGTTTCAGGCCGTGTCCATTCGGCAGTCGTCTCCGGCGTTAATTGGGATCAACGCACCGTCACCGTAGAATGGTTCGAAAGAGGAGAAACAAAAGGGAAAGAGGTAATGACGATCGTCGATGAAATCGTCGACTCCGTTTAACGTTGCGCGCTTAATTTTCAGGTGGAGATCGACGCGATCTTCGCCTTGAATCCAGAGTTCTCGAGCCAGAAAACGATGGGACCACCGGCTCAAATCAACAACCATGTGCTCGCGTCTTCAAAGGTCAGGGTACGTATCGAACGCGAACGAAATCGTACGCGAGTTCCACCGTAAAGGAGCCTTGCGCGAGTACGAGAACGATTTAAGGAAGGACCTTTCGCGTAGTTTTTTGTCGTCGACTCGTGCGCTCGAATTTTCGTTACGATCTTTCTTATCCTGACTTCATCCGTTTGCTCTTTCGATGTACGCGCGTTTAATATTTGGAACACGGTATACGCGAGAGTCGGCCATCGACAGATACACCGAAAGAGCACCGATCATCGTCGCTTCGTCGTTCCTGCTACTAACACGATAACATCTTTTTTCCTCCATGGACGCTGCTCATTATCACGGACTTGGGTCGACGATGGATCATCAACGACCTCGGGATCCTGTCCGAAATCGATCGAATCCTAATACGACCTCGCATCGTCGTCTCATCGTCGCGTCTCTTCGCAATATCTACCGACGTCTCCCTTCGACGATTTCCGGCTCGTCGATTTCCAATCGCGTCTCCGCTCCTCGCTCGAATCGAACGCATCGCGTACCGTTTGCTCGATCTTCGCGAACCGCGAACCGCGTAGGACTCTTCGTGCGACGAAGACGAGGGGATGGACGAGTCGGAAACCCAAGAGGAGGGCTCCCTTGGACGACACGCCGGTCACGCCGCGAGGAACGGCCTTGCGTCCGCAGCGCTTCCTGTACGAGTCGTATCTGTTTTTTCGGTAAACGCGGATCCCACGCTGCGCACTGCACACTCATTTTCCTCGCCCCCCCCCCCCACATCTCTGTTCTTTCTTTTTCGTTTGTTTCTCTTTACTTTTTTACCGCTTTCCGCGGATTCTTCGAAACCAACGAGACTTTGTCTTGTCATCGTCGTCGTCGTCTTCGTCGTCGTCTTCATCGCATTCGATTCCATGTATCGAAAGGAATGGAATCGCAACCGCGACGTTGCTTTCCGTTGCTTTCGAACTGTCGCGATTTTCCCAAAATCGTTAGGCAAGGCCCCCATCGTTAGTCCCCTCTCTCTTTTCCATTTCTCTTCTTTCCTTCTCTGGAACTAACACGCGCACGCTACTGCACGGTTTCCACAATTTGCACGATTTCCACTATTTCTACGGCTCGTACACGTTGCTCGGGCAACGTATTCATCGCGATCGCGACGATCGCGTAACGCACCTAGGTGCGTTTCCGATCGATCGGATTTCGAGCAACGGATACAACCATAATGCCACGACATCGCGTAACAGGCCTCATTCTTTTCATAGTAATTTCGTTGGTTGTTCACCAAGGATTTCAACTTGGCTTTCAACCAGCAAACGTTTTACTTTTTATTTATGCAGTTCTCTAGAATTCGCTAATCCTTTAATTACGCGTACGATTCGTATTGTATCATTTTGTCAACTACAGTACGATATGTTTTGTTTGTTTGTTTCTTTTCAGCATTCTACCAAGCCGTCGATTCCAGTGAAAGGTACGTCGTGCGCGGATAAAACCGCGATTCACTCGCATACCTAATCGTTGAGAATGTTTGCAAGCACCCGCTACGCAGTGTGCGGTCGTCGACGCGACGCGACGCGATTTTTCCACTTTTCGGCTTTTCAATGAAACGCGTCGCAATCGACCGATAGTAGTTATCGACGCGGGTACGGGAACGTCGAGGGAATCGATTGGTCGCGCGAGCATGTGCCGTGGCGGCGGAGGTGTACCGGGACACGTTGGTTAACACGGAAGGAAAAGGAGGAGAAGCGCGGCTCGCGTCGTCGTTCCAACTATCGACGTTCCTGCGCTACGTGCAAAGTGCAAAGGCACAAGGGCAAGGACCCCAGGAGAGCGGACTGTCTTCACGGAACGGCTTTGCCTTTGCTCGCGATCATCACGGTCCGACCAATTATATTCTCTTGCGGTCTGGGTTAGGTGTTTCTGCGATTTGCCAATTATTCTGTCGTCATGAAATTCGATCCGTTGGGCTACTGTTTCGGCAAGAAAAACAAGATAAACGACGGCGCTGACGGAAGCGCCGACACCGTACGAGCTCTAGCGGGTGAAATCGAACACGGTAACGATGCAACTTGTTTCGAAATCGAGACGATCGCGTCGCGCGACGATCGCGCGCGTTCCATCGCTTTTCGCGCGAATAAACATTCGCCAACGATTTTTCTTTTCGATGACTTTTGAGGATGTCGCGACTAATGTATCGTTTACAGCGGGCTCCAATAGGCAATTGTCGCGACAAACGGGTCGACCGACGAATATCGTCTCACCCGCCACGTCGGTCAATGGAATCGGCGAGTACATCACCGCGTTAACGAGTCGCCGGGAGCTCGAGAATATTCCGCCTACGCCTACAGCTACGTCAGTCTCCTTCAACGTGACCGCGTCCGCTCAGACGAAACAGAGGCAACAACAACAACAGCAGCAGCAGCAGCAACAACAACAGCTGCAGATACAGCAGCAGCAGCAGCAGCAGCAGCTGGCTCAAGTAGAAAACGGTCGCGCAAGACGTTCGAACGTCGTGAAGGAAGTCGAACGGCTGAAGAAAAACAGGGAGGAAAGAAGGCAGAGACAAGCGGAGCTGAAAGAAGAAAAAGAAGCTCTGATGAACATGGATCCGGGCAATCCGAATTGGGAGTTTCTGGCGATGATAAGGTCAGTCGATCGTTTCGATCACGTATCTCTTGTCGTTGTAGCTTCACCTCGCTTTATCTCTCCTTCGTTCCTTTTTTTCTTTCCCGGCGAGCCACGTGTCGCTGACAATTACGACGAACAACCGTTACCGTTCGCAGAGAGTACCAAAACAGTATAGAGTTCCGACCATTGCGGGAAACTGACACCGTGGAAGATCATCAGATCACTGTGTGCGTTCGAAAGCGTCCACTGAACAAGAAAGAGATCGTGCGTAAAGAGGTGGATGTGATCAGCGTGCCTAGCAAAGATCAGATGGTGGTTCACGAGCCAAAGGCCAAAGTCGATCTAACCAAATACTTAGAGAACCAAATCTTTCGTTTCGATTACGCGTTCGACGAGACGTGCAACAACGAGACCGTGTACAAGTATACAGCGAAACCTTTGGTGCAGACCATCTTCGAAGGTGGAATGGCCACGTGTTTCGCGTACGGTCAAACGGGAAGCGGAAAAACGCATACGATGGGCGGCGACTTCAACGGAAAGACGCAAGACTGTAAGAAAGGCATATACGCCATGGTGGCCAAGGACGTGTTCAAATGTCTCAAGTTGGCCAAGTATCGTCCGTTGAACCTAGTTATTTCCGCCAGTTTCTTCGAAATATATTCCGGCAAGGTATTCGATTTATTGGCGGACAAAGAGAAACTTCGAGTTTTGGAGGATGGCAAGCAGCAGGTATGAACGAATCTCTACTAATCTCTTTCTATTTCTCTCTCTCTCTCTCTCTCTCTCTCTCTCTCTCTCTCTCTCTCTCTTTTCAATCGCCTTCTTCAATGCTCGTAGGTGCAAATAGTAGGATTGACGGAGAAGGTGGTCGAAACGTGCGACGAAGTGTTGAAACTCATACAACACGGGAACAGCGCGAGGACCAGCGGACAAACCAGCGCCAATTCAAACTCTTCGCGATCGCACGCGGTTTTTCAAATTATAGCGCGAACACCGGGAACGCACAAAGTTCATGGAAAGTTCTCTCTGATCGATCTTGCTGGCAACGAAAGAGGAGCCGACACGTCGTCCGCCAACAGGCAAACTCGTAAGTTTTTCTCTCCGATTCGTTTCCGTTTGTTTAAACGATTTAAAAGCAACGTTTCGTCGTGTCGTTCGCAGGTATGGAAGGCGCCGAAATCAATAAATCGCTGCTCGCGTTGAAAGAGTGTATTCGGGCGCTGAGTCGCAAGGGCACGCATTTACCGTTCAGGGCGAGTAAATTGACGCAGGTGTTGAGGGACAGCTTCATCGGCGAAAAGTCGAAAACCTGCATGGTAAAATCGACGTTGCTGAGCGTTCGCGAATCCCTGCGCCGCGTTCTAACGCGCGAGTAAACCGGTTCGGTTCTCTTTTGTTCGCAGATAGCTATGATCAGTCCAGGAATGAGTTCTTGCGAACATTCGTTGAACACCCTTAGATACGCGGATCGAGTGAAAGAATTGGCCGCTACCGATCCGACGGAAGTGAAGGTTTCGCCGACAGACGACGATCGAAACTTAATAAAGATCGAGGAACAGTCGAACAACACCGTTTTGTCGGACAGCGATCTGGCGCAACTCCGTTCGCTCAACGTAAGTCTTTGTGTTCTTTGCGTTCTTCGCTCGGTCGAGACCGATCGCATACGATCTGTGTTTTGTTTTTCTTCAGGAAGGCGAAATTTCCCAAGATCTTTATACTTTTCACGAAGCGGTGTCTGCTCTGCAAATGTTGGAGGAAGAAGTTTTGGATACGCATCAAATGGTCATGGAAAATACAACTAGATTTCTTAACGACGGCAACAGCCTGTTCAGCATGACGCACGAAGTCGACTATGACCAAGAAGGTAAGATCGGTCGATACAATCCGTTTTGGTAAATAATTTACACGCACGTATACCTACCAGCGTTTGCTTTTTCTTTCTTTGCTCCCTCTCTCCCTTTTATTTTTTCTTTTATCGTATCCGTTTAGTTACGATTCCGTACACTTTTTTCTTCACGTTTTCCGTCCTTCCGTGTCGTTTTCTGCACGCGCAAGTAACCGCTCTCTTCTACCGTTTATTCGATCAAAAGTAAGAACCAAAAGTTTCGCTTTGGACGCGAAACGAAACGTACATTTCGCTTTGATTGGTAGCCGTCTTATTTGATCGCTTCGCTTTGGATATCGGTCACTCCCGTTTCTTGGCCATTTGCTAACGAACGAGAAACAAGGGTCGGGGAATAATAACGCGATATAACGAAAAAGGGAAACGTAACTCTGAAACGTCATTGTCTATGAAATGTTGCAACAGATTCGCGCGATAGGAATAAGGCAAATACGAACCACACGTTCGAACGGAACGAGAAAGACAGCAGGACAACTACAAGGGCGATTTTGAATATGAACGTGTCGATAAACGACAACGACGCTGTGGACAATGACGCGTGGCCCGACCTAAATAGAGTCGTTGATAGGACTACAAAGGACTCGTTAAAGTCCCCTTGGAAGGACGAGCTGGGAATTAAAAGCGGCGCCGACTTCGAATCGAGCTTCGGCCGTAACGCGAAAGTTACGACGGACGAAAACGAGAGACTTTTGGACGTTTCAACGAAAGTAAATCCCGAATTGAACGGTACTCGAGGCTGGAAACGATCGTTCGGTGGCAGAAGGAAATCGCAGAAATACCATTGGTCCGGCAAGTTTAACGATAGCGAGAAAAAAGCGAATGACGCGGAAGCAACTGGCACTACTTGCACGCGCGGCACCGTTATCACGCCCGACCATCGTCGCGTTATCGTCGACGCAGCGTACAATTACAATTTGGAAGCTTTCGAGGAGAAGATCACGAAGAGGAAGACCAAGTTTTTCCATTACGACGAATTTAATCTCGTGGACGGGAACGAGAGAAAGAACGAGAAGAACGCGAAACGCAGCTCGCGTGGTTTCGAGTCGAACTTACGTCAAAAGAGTTTGAACCTTCACGATGAAGACGAAGGAAGAAGCTGCGCGTTTCGTCGACGCGACGAAAACACGAACGAATCTCGAACGGACAGCGAGGAGGAAGAGGACTGTTCACCGCTCGTCGTTTCCAATTGTTGCGAATCATTCGAATCGACTCTATCCAGTCTGTGCATTCGCAAACCTTCCATCAACAAGCTGTTTTCTTCCAATTGTTGCCACGTCTTTTTGTCGCTCTTGAAAAATTTACTTCTCTTCTCCATTTTGCCTGGCGTATACGTCACGGTGTTCATGTACGCGAGAAACACACAGGAACATTGACGAGCAGAAGCGTTTCACCTATGGTTACTGCGTTCCTGATCAACATTCCGCCTCCAATATTATTATCTTTTTTAATACCTTTGTTATCGACTTATCGACGATTCAGTAAAACACTATCAAATATTAGAAGCGTGTTATCGTTGGTCCTGTACATTTACGAACGTTTCGTTGGTCATGTCCGGTCGACCTGGAGATGATTTTTTGAAACGATTGCGCCGCGATAGATAGAAAGTATATCCGTATATCGGACAATTGCATTACATTATCACAGTCGCAGGATTGAACGTAACGACACGAACCTTTGCAGATTTGAGGCGGAAAAGAACAAAGTTTGAGTCGCCCAACCTGAGGAGGTTCTCGTTGCGTAGACGTCTGATAGAGAGAAAACAGTTTTCCGACGGTACGAAATCATTCGATTCGATTCGATGCGAATCGTTTCAATCATAAAACGTCGCCTGATCAAAATTGCTAACCTCAATACGCACCACGAACGTATTAAACAACTCGTGCGTTCACGCATCCGCCATTGTGATATAGTTTCGTTTCGATCGTTCCTGATCGTAATGTTATTCGCGTATTTACGAAAGCAACATCGTCTGGAATCGCATGTTCTTCCGTACGATCGAAAATTGCTTTTTTTCTGTTGCACAGAACGATACGTACGCACGAACGATCGATTCAAAACGCGCACCCTATTCTTCCATGTACACGAATCAGAATGTTATTGTTAATAAATATTCTTTTTTTTCATTCTTACTCTAACGATATTGTTTTTTCGCACTAATTACAACGTGTAACATATCTGACTAATCGAACAACACGCATCTCGCAACGAGAATACTCGTATTATCCTCGAATTTTAACAATTGTACTACTTATTTCGTTAGGATCGACGTGTGTTTGTATAACGTTGCGAATCAGTTTGTTGTTGAATGGTGGCCTCGCTTCGTCTAGCCATGACTCGACTCGACTCGACTCGACTCGATCCGATACGACGCGTACACCGTTCACTCGAAGCGAACGATCGAACGACCGTTGCCCACTAAATCGCATCGATTCACGCCAATTTGCTTGCTCTCGTGTAAACTCATCTTACCCTTTCGACCTTAGCGAATCGCGAACCAACCACTGAAAATGTGTTGTCTGTTACAGCGTACGCCCAAGAATGGGAGGAGCTATTGGTGCAGCAACGCGATTCCTTGATTTCCGCGATAGATCAAGTGAGTCAGTTTCGCGGACAACTGTTGCAAGAGGAACAGATTAGCCAGAAGATGACGCGAACTCGCAGTTCACGGCACAATTAAGCTGCTGGACCCTTATACGAAGCAAGAGGTAGAATCGCAGAGTATCACGGTTACGACGGGAATAGGCGGATTATTTTATTTTTTATTTTTATTCATTTCGACTAAGATAACAATTATATTAATTATACGAGAATCACGAAGAGATAACTAAGCGATCGAATTAGTCTCAAAACGTCCATTGTACCTTCGAGCTTTGTAACTCCAACTTTCAGTTATTCGAAACGTTTGACGCGTCAATGACTTTGTGTCGAACGCGCCAACACAGTCGCCCAAGAGAACTCATTTTTCATTGATTCGTAAAGGATGACCGTATCGTAACGAAGACGGTAATCGACGAATCCGCCAACGCATCACGAGGAATTGGTACCGTCCGTATATTGCTTCGTATATCGTTCGTATCCGCGTCTATCGATCGTTTCCTCTTCCTCTTCCTCTGTTTTCACGCTGTTAGAGCCTTTTCACACGGTCCGGTTTTCGACGGCCGGTATGGTAGGTACATGGAAATACATTGCGGTTTTTACACACGCCGCGTCGGGTTGAGCCGGCGATCGCCTAACTCAGTGGAGTATGGAAACGCATGGAAGCTTTCATACGTTCCGGTTTTTAGCCGGCCGGTGGCAGAATAAATAATATTACTCCTTGAACACCGCAAAAGGAACTGAAGAAGTATTGAAAATATAACTCATGCAGATTTGTTTCTGACACGGCATAGCAGGCGTCGACCAACTGCCCGGTTGCAACCGGTGCACGTAAAATCGATTATAAACCGGAGCGTTTGAAAAGGCTCTGACGCGGTACTTTCTACGATCGCCTTCTTTTCCTTCACAAAAGATCGAATTGCAACGATTCGTTTGTTCGTTCCTTCGTTCAATTATCGATTGACTTAGCTTTCGGAATCGCGGCGTGTCGTCCCAGTCTCGAAACAAACGGAATAGCTGAAATGTTCGCAAATAAAAATGAGAGAATTCGTAAAGGAACGCCGATTTCATGAATCGGTGAAAGTAAAACTAATCAGAGAGAGAGAGAAAAGAGAAGAGTGAGTGAGAGTGTGAGAGAGAGATGGCAGAAGCAGTTGCGAGAAAACATTGTTTAGTAGTATCGTCGTAGCCAAACATACTCGTCGATTTCTAACTTTAAGCATCCTCCTTTCGTTACGCATTAACCTTCAACCAACACACGTACGTGTGCGTGCAAGGAGTATTCCTTTCTGTAAACAGGTTCAAGTAAATTTAAGAATAGTAAATGATACAAATGTCATTGAAAGAATGGAAAATGTTCGCTCGATGCGATAATCGTTATCGACCGCGTTCCGTAGTAACTGCGATTAAAACCGATCGTGTTCGTTTCGTGGTCGTTTTCACCTACTCGCGTGTCAGTTCCATAACCTTCGACATCTCGAAACTTACCGATCAATTTTTTCATCGTCGATGCAACATACCTATTTTGCTCGTTAATCGTTCGCCTCGTTCCAAATAAAAATACAAAGACATATTCGATTATAGAGATTTGACACGCGTCGTGTAGCGCTTCGCTCGTAAAAAGAACTTACAGTAATATTTTACAGAAGCGCTGGTACGCGAGTCCACGCTTCTTCCCTCAATCGATCAAATAACAACTGATTTCGAAAATATAAGTAGCGGATAAGAACAATTATTACCGCGAAGCAACTTAATTCGAGACTTTATTAAACTATACAACCGGTTTAGATACTTTTAAGGTTTCCTTTTTTTTTTCTTTCTTTTTTCTTACTTGCCTTGTAATTTTATCATCGATAGAATGTCGAGCAATATTCTCCTCTTAACATTTCGTTCTTTTTGCGTTACTTTGCTTCCGCGAGAGTGACATACCTTTAGATAGACGAAAGGCCGCATCGTTGGTACGTAGAAGTGTGTTAGCATTTCGTTGCAGTCTCGTTACGAGTCGTTTTGCGCGTTCGTACTGTCCACCGATACGATACCCGATACCGAAAGGGAACGAACTTTTACGAATGCTACTTCCACGTTTAAAACCGTACCGAATGCAAATTTAACGATTCGCGTGAACCGGTCGTCCTTAAATGGAATGTAGAAAGAGGGGAAAAGAACGAGCGAATAAGCGAGTGAGAGAATCGTTGAACGTGAGTGTGGTGAGTGTTGTGTTTTTGCGCGTGCACGCATGTGAGTGTTTTCGTATGAGAGTGAGAGAATGAGAGAGGGAAAAGATAGATCGTCAACTTATGTTGTTGGCAAAATATGATTTTTATAGAAGTGTATTTATATAGATAATCGCGTCGTTATATCGCATACAAAGAAAAGAAAAAAAATTTGCACGTGTGACGTAGCAAACGCAGAAATTTTGCTGTTCACTAATTACATATATACAGATATACGTATATACAGAGGCTGTCCCAAAATTATATAAGACAAGCGGAAACATGCATGGTCCTGCTGATAAAACAAATGGGAAAGTCCTGCATCGTTTTGCGTTCCCAGGCTCAGTCTGAGATACTGGCAGCTAGAGGAACACCAATCAGCTGATCGGTTGGCCATGCGAAATATGTAATAAGAACGTCGAGACAGGTCAATGACACGTGTCTGCACAAACGCGTGGCTGATCGATCAGCTGATTGAAGTTCGTTTTGCCGAAGCCTCGTATCGCAAAGCGATAAGCGATTTTTCCATTTGTTTTACCATCGAGAACATGCGCGTTTCTGCTTGTCTCATAACTATGGGATATCCTGTATATGTATATTAAAGTGGTGCGAATTGCCTGTGTATCGTTTCTTTCTCCGATAAATCGTCAATATTTTGTTAGACGTGAAAATTAAAGTTTCATAGAAGCGTAACGTTTACTATCTCTTGCCTTTTTGTTAAGGGTTAGGAATAAAAAAGGAAAGAGAAAATTTCACGGCTGGAACGTATCGATACCGCTAGTATTTTTTATATAAAAAAAAAGAGAAAGAAAAAGAAAGGAAAAATATATATATACATATAATTCCGGGTGAAGAAAGAAACAACCTCGACTTGTAGTTTCTTCAAGTAAACCTTCTTTTGCATGACCAAACAGCGTAAAAGTTTTGTCGTTTTGTCGTCGTTCGACGATTATTAAACGATTTGACGATAATCGTTTCGAAGGAACACAAAACACGACGGGTGGTGTGTTGCGCGTTTAAAGACGAAATATAAATTGAAGGGAATTGTATAGCGTGAGTCGGTAAGGAAATACACGAACGATGATTTCCAAAATAATGTATTTATTAAAAGCCGCGTTCGTTGAAATACATATTCCGTAGATCGTAAATAACTTGACCAGCAAGTAACGCGATTGCACAGTGTTCCGAGTCGTTTAAATATTGTATATTCCCTGATATATCCATACGTATATTGATCACAGTCGTGGATCGCGCTTCGCTCTGCCCCCTTATATATACGTTATACAGAACACGCAAATGGAGCGGAAAATGTACAGGGTGATTCTGTCGCCAGTGGACTCAAAGGCGATGTCGCCGTCTAAACATAAACACGAAAACCCTGATTTCAAGAGATCGATATCGATCTTGAGGCCTCGGCGAGGATGACTACTTAGCAGAGACGGCTGTATGCGCACGTGTGTGTACTGAAAACGAGAGTCTCACAATTGGAACGCCTAAGAAAACACAATAAATCGCCTATTAATCGACAGACGAGTGTATAAAAACCGAGTTTTTTGTCGCTATGTTTAGGCGGCGGCACTGTCTTTGAGTCCACTAGCGACAGAATCACCCTGTATAGTGAAAACGGAAGCATTTTTAAGGCCCTTAACGGCGACTATCGCCGCAGAGGCTGTTTGATTTTGTTTGGAACGGAGGATCGATTAGCTTCGCAGAGCGAAAAGCAATGCAAACATTCTTTGGTCTCTGAAATACTTTGACGTTCGGGCGTCGTTAATCGTCGCGAAATGCGTCGCTCTCCTCGAGAGCAATGGTGGCTTGGCCATCGGTGAACAAGGTGTCTTGACTGAGAGCAGGAACTTCCTTGGAGAATTCGCTGGTTGCCCACAAAAACAAATCGAGCGTCTGTTCCGTACATTCTGCTATGAATCGAACGAACGGTCGGACGTCTCCCGTGTTTGCTATCTGGAGATTCTCGTAGTAGGTGTGACGGTGCTGTTTGTGAATAATAACGGGTGGGTAACCGGCCTGCATGAGAATCATGTTCATGAGCAAACGAGACGTTCGACCGTTTCCATCGGAGAACGGATGAATGTGCACCAGCTTGTAATGCGCCAGAGCCGCGTACCTAACGAGACAAGTAAGAGACGAAGATTAGGTAAAACGTGAACCGTGGTTCGCAGTGCGCAGTTCGAAACGGTAGGTGGTTGAGAGCTCACCTCACCGGATGCATTCGAATAGCTCCTTCGCTGTTCAACCACGACGCAAACTCCTCCATCAGATACAGGATGTCGCCGGGGCCCGGAGGCACGTGACCGCTGACGTAAACTTGAGTGCGTCGAAATTGACCGCCCTGCACCGGATCCACATGGCCTAGCACACGCGTATGTATCTCCAATATGTCCTTTATGGAAATAGAACCGACTCTATTGACCAACGTCGCGTTTATGTACTTCATCGCAGCGTCCAACCCGAGTATCTCGTTGTGCTCGTCGATGCTCTTGCCCGCGACCGCAGTCCGCGTTTCCACGATCGATCTGGTCTGAGCCAAATTCATCGTGTTTCCCTCGATCCCGACAGTGTGGTAGATGTGTTGAAAGTAAGCCTCTTTTTTCGCGCGTATCAACGCGGCGTTATTATCCGGGATCGCGGACAACGCGTTTCGCTTCTCGTCTATGCGCTTCAGCATCCTTCGATCCAATTCTTCGACGACGCGGGCCGTCCTCTGACTGTTTATCAACGCATCTTCGTGATTCGGTTGATAGGTCAATGCTCGCACGTAGTACTCGTTCGCTTTGATCACATCGTTTTGCGTGTACTCCAAGAACTCTCCATAGCGATTCAAGATATCCGGGTGACGAGGTGCCAGAGCTACCGCGTGCTGAAACAGCTTGATCGCCTTCTTCTGCTTACCGGACAATTTCATCTCCAACGCTAAATGAAGCGAGGTTAATGCCTCCGCGGTCGAGGTCGCGGTGTTTTCCTGGACGCTTGATTGTTCCATGCGAAACGCTGGCAACGCTAACTCCAGAATGGTCTCGTCGTACACGTCTAAACTGCCTTGCGACGGCAGCGGAATGAATACATGACGATAGTCTCGTCCGTCTAGAAAAACGAAACACCGCGAATCAGGATAAGATTGGTCCAATTTGGTGATTGTCGCCAATCGACTTACCTGGCAATTGGTTCGACGAACCGCGAATGTACTGAGACAGCAAAGTGCAGACGACGGCAAGTGCCACTCCCGACGTGAACACGAGAATCACGACCACTCGATTTCCCGTCATCGCGACGAACAGCGTCACCGTCCTTTACGTAAATAGCCGCCTCGTCGAACTCGTCGATCGCCTTGATATAATTCGCGCGCGACGCCAGCATGCCTTCACGATATATTCGCCATGAAATCTCTGTCGATCGACCACTCGCGACAACGTATTATTCACCGCACTTCTAGACATGTCCGCTTCTTTGCATTTACTGTCAGAGTCGAAAACGATGAAAAAGCGACAACGACAACGTGTCTCCGAAACTGAATGAAACATGTGTTTCTCTTCGATTGGTCCAGTCCGACTCCAAAAGCTTCGTCAACGTTCTCGTCGTTACTTGTCGTTACTCCGCGCCACCACTTGACGCCACTGGATGTTCTACTCGTCGCCATATTGACAATGTCGACGTCGCCGTCGCCTACAGATGTCGCCAACGTTCCATTCGCTCCGCGAATTGGCGAATTGTTCGCGCATCCTTCGACGACGGACGACGCGACGGCGCGGCGACGAGAATCAAAACGATTCGATATCGTCAACTATAAGTTCATATAGCGTAGCATCCTCGATTCTAAACGCGCCAATACGACTATCGTCTAAATCGTCTTCGTATACGATATCGAGTTCGTATCGTAACAAAAGGAATCTCGTCGAATTTCGTAGCCGCCGCATCGTTGCATAGTCATGCGTAGTTCTCGTGGCCCGAAACCTACCCTCGTTCACGGATTCGAATGTCTTGTTGAGACGTTGGATAGTGCTATTAGGTTTGTAGGAAAACTAAAGGAGAAGCGAGGCAAGGTAAAAGTCGATGCGCCGAGGCGAAGCGAAGCGAAAGAAGGCGAAAGGATGCACGGGTTGCTACATAGGAGGCGAGGCGAGGCGAGGCGAGGCGAATGCATCGAAAGACGAGGCAGGGAGAAGGCGAGGTAAGTCCTCGCGAGCGAATAATAGTCGAAACGACCCTGAAGCCGAGGCCATCGTTGTTCGTTGGCCCGAGCAGCACGCAAGTACCTTCGTTTCTCTTTACCTTCGCCGATCGTGTGCATCGCGTCGCGTCTGCGAACGCACGATTAAACGCTCTTCGAATTGCCTCCGCTCCGCCACGTATTCTTCGTCTCTTCCGCCACCTTGGCCAATCGTTCCCTGACAAACACGAGAAGCGCTTAGAGTTTCGATAGCGAGCGTCGATAAAGCCAGCCTTTATCGTTGCCTGCTTAGTTTCGCATTTGTGTAACCGAGGGCGTTACCGACGCGACGGGACGCGACAAAAAACTATTGCGTTCGCTACATGGATCTGTATATAGATCTGAAGCGAGTCGTAAATAAAAAGAAAAAAAAAACTATGGCGTTCTGTTTGCCAACAAACTTAAACGATTGTCAAAAGTAGAATTCGAACGTGATCAAGTTCAAGATCAAGGTCCGCTGTGTACCGGATTTTCGGTCCACTCTGAGTCTAGTATAGTATAGGACTTCCCTCCCCCCAAAAGCTAGACTGCTCTCAGCCCCGACCGGTTCTACTCTAATTACGTTTCCAGTGTACTTGAGTCCCTTCGTTCGTTCGTCACGGTTTCTTCTCCTTCGATGGAACCGATCGCGAGCCAACGCTTGCGTTCAATCGAATGAATTCGTTCGATGATTTCCTACGAAACCCATAATATGTAAACCCGTAATATGTAAACCCGTAATATGTATATACTAGAGATCATGGTTATGAACGTGTTTGAAAAATTCACGTGTACACGTGTTCACGTGTGTGTGCATACACGTACTTTAGTACGTGTCATTTTAAATACACGGGTATACGCATGCTATTTCACGTATATTTAAATCCTAAAAAAAAACAAGTAATTATTATGCTCCTAAAAAAATAAGTAATTATTATACATTAGAAAAATAGCTGTTGTGCAAACTTCAATATGTTGAATATTTTTTTAAAGTGCTCCTGAAAAAATAAGTAATACTACATGTATATAGTTTTGGCTAAAATAACGCAAAATTAAAAAACTGTTTGAAATTAACATCTCTATAAACCTAGTAATATTAAACAATTGCGCCAATGATACAAATGAGTATTTATACAAATTAAAGAAGCACGTGTATTATTTCACATATATGTATATTTAGCTACACGTAATCGATGCAACCAGATTCGAATTCTCAAATAAATATCAAAGATACGGAAACTGAAGTGTCCAAAAATTGTGGAGCTTGCAATGAAATATTTTAATATATCAGCAATAGCAGTTGTTTCGGAATACAGATATGTTAATACACGTGTATTTAAATGTACGTGAAATAGTACACGTTTACCCGTGTATTTAAAATGACACGTACTAAAATACGTGTCCGTGAAATACACGTATACACGTGCATTCGAATACACGTGAAATAAGGATCTCTAGTATATACGCGCATGTATTTTCGGTCTATTCGTTTGGTTTAAACGTCTTCTCACATAGATTGACCAGCTCGATCGTCGGTGAACTTTCCACCGGCGCGCCGCGTCTGGGTGCGATGTGCCGACTCAGGTAGCCGACAGAATCAATTTAGGAAATAAACGTAGAATACATACAGAGTTTGCAAACGATTCTAGACTCTTTTTTCAACGACCGGAACGCTGCGTTGCGATTCTCTGTCTTTTTCTATTTCGGCAGAGAAACGGGGAGGAATCCAAAGACTAAGCGGAAATACCCGTGAGTCGCGTAGCTTTTCGCGATCGTTCGAATGAGTAAATTTATTCGAAGCGCGATACATGCAACATTATGTCGAAACGGCATGCAATCGTGCCTCACCGTATACACTACACACGAATAAGTAAGTGCATACGTATTTATTAACGATATTAACGAGTCCGTGTCACGTTTCGATTGTTAGAATTCCCAAAGCGCGATTTGAGCCGAATGCGAACGAAAGAAAAACACAAGGGACGAGATCAAAGCTACCGCTCTGACTCTCCGTCGCGTCGTTCAGCGCACGAGCCCTGAACAATGTTGTCACTTTGGCCGAAACAAATTCCAGCGTCTACAATTTTTCAATCGCTAAGATCTTCCTAAACGATATCGCGTTTCACAGATTAGGGACGACTTGTCTCGTTTCGAAAATTTCTCGGCTCTAGACAGAGGAAATGCGTACAGTGTGCGATAAACGAAAGGTTTTTCGGGTATCGGATGCAAACGGAAACGCGCGTTGCGAAGCATCTGCTCGAAAGACGAGCGGACAACGCACGTTTCTGCGTGGGTCGAGATATACGAGGAAACGGCTACGACCTGTGGAGATCTCCTGCAGCGAGCGTTCCCCTCGACACGCGCACGCATCCGTGTACACACGTATACGCGCGCAAGGCAAGGCGATTCGAAAGACGCTCGAAGCGCAATGCGCGCGGTACGCAAACGTATTTCGATCTGCTCGGAGTCGAAAGGCCACAATCGTTTCCAACTTTCGTTAGAGAAAATTCGAGAACAGATTCGAGAACATGGGTGGTCGTTCAAAAGCCGACGTCGACCTTTTGAACCGAATAAGTGAAAAAAATCAGTCGATCGAAAAAAACCGTAAAAGCGGTCGCCGATATTAGGAACAACGCAAACTCGGCGGTCGTCCTTCCTCGTGAGCTCGGCTCTCCTTTTACGGCAGGGAAGGTCGAAACGGAAAAAAGCGGTTCGTGGAAGGCGTCTATGCCTGATCCTCGCTCGGCCGCTCGGATAGTCGGCCACTTTGTCGGCGAGTTTATTATTCGTAACGGAGAATTCGAGAGGATCGACTGGATTATCGTGGTCGCCGTTCGCCTTCCTCTTTGTCTCTCTGTGTTGCTTATAACGCAGTTTCGATTCGATTCCTTATCAGCTCCTTTCGTCGCTTTCTTTAAAAGATCGCTGATTACGGGGGCGCGATTTTTCTCAATTGGATACAAACTCTTTTCTCTTTGTCAGAGTTTCACCTCGAATCGGAAACAATGTCCGTCATCCTCTTTTATTTATTGATTTATTTATTAACGGGGTGACCCTCTTTGATACACTTAAAATAATAACATTAAGGTTCGCTGTTAGATATAGTCCCTGGCCAGTTTATTAGACGCACTATAAAATATTTGTAATTGTATATGTTGCACTAGATTATATGCGATATTATTTACATTTACCCTTACAAATAATGATTTTTATATAGGAAATTTATGATACAGTTTTATTTCATATTTATTTTTTACATGTCGCCACATAATGTTAAGATATTGGCTATGGAACATAAACAAGTATAAACTTGTTTCATTTGCGTTGTCGCGTGCTACAAGAACTGACGTGTTTATATGGTTTTTTTTAATGTATTTATTTGTCTTTCAGGATTAAACTACACGGTAGTTTGTTTATTGTGTGTGCAGCACGTTTGATAGCCAGAATTACTAGATTGGAACAATTTAACCATGGGTAAAAAGGGCGTCCTTTCACCACGTAAAATAGCTGAAGTTAAGGCCCTCATTAATACTAAAATGTTTTCCAACCGCGAAATATCACGAAAGTTGATGGTGTCTGAAGCAACTGTGCGACGCATGAAGAAGAAAGTTGAAACAATTACAAATATTTTATAGTGCGTCTAATAAACTGGCCAGGGACTGTATATTTACATTGATTTGTAAAAGATAAAAGAACCAAAGAAGTCTAGTTGGTTGTCAAGCATATTAGCCTGTCTACAGCAACGTCTGATACATTCGTTGGCGGAAATGTTAGATCTACAATAAGATTCATGGAATAACGGGTAGTCTCTGAGAGTTCTGAGCGGAGCATTAAACTGTATTAGACCTAGAATATCAGGACAGTCGGTATAATGATTTTATACGGAACCTATCTTTTGCGAAGCACTTTAAAATGATTACCTCCCGGGCTTTTAAATCCCTGGGACTTATTCAGAGAGTCTCTAAATTTTTCAAAGATACAGGGACTCCAAGGTTATTATACTGTACTTTAGTCAGACCTATTCTTGAATTTGGTTCAATTGTTTGGTCACCCTTCTTCTCTTCGCACATCAGGCTACTGGAAAGACCTCAACACAAATTTCTCCGGTTAGCTGCTTTTCACTCTGGAAACCGTATGTCTAGGCACTGCCACGATTACGGTCCTATTCTTGTTAACCTTAACCTATCCACCTTGGAGAACAGGAGAAAACTAGCCGATGTCTTATTCGTGAATAAAATCCTAAATGGTCTAATAACCTGCCCTGACATCATTGAAAAATTTTCAATCAATGTACCATTTAAGAACTTGCGACACCCAGAACTGCTACATATCGAATACCACCGTACGTCCTACGCTCATTTTAATTGTTACAATCGTATGTTTATTCACTCAAACATGTCACATGTACATTCAGCCCTTCTGCTACTCATCGCATGCGCTTAAATCTGCACTACGCAATTTTTTTTAACGTAATTTCTAATTCTACTTATAATTTACTTGTAATTTTTTTTTCCTCTTTCTTCTTTCTTTTTTTATTGTATTTTTTTTTAACTCGTACTTTTTGTACCTTTATTCTTTTTTGTGCTAATGGGTTCTTTTCCCGTAAATTAATAATAAATAAATAAATAAATAAATAAATATCGCATTGGCTCCTCGAAATGCGAATAGCACCTACGTCTACGCGCGGCGTGCAAGCGTGAACGTCGTCGCCGGAGCGCCTCGTTGAACCGGTTAGTTTTCCTTTTTCGTTGTGCGCGTTCCTGTGGTCGTCGCTGGTGTCGACTCCGTTTCCCACGGAAGGAAGCGAAAAGCGCCCGATCGAGATCTGTGTTCTCGGTGTTTTCTGTTTTCTGGGCAAACGATTCTGAATTTGAGTGCGCGCGTGCAATCGCGTTCAACGGACAAAATGGAAACAAGAGTATTGAACCAATATTTTTTGTTTAGAAATCGCAAACAATTTTTATTTATTTATTTATTTAATGACGAGAATAATCCTTTAGTGTACACAGGAAATTTTAATACAAAATATTCTAACCATGAACAGCGGAGGGGGCTACATTAAGTCTGTGCGATTTAAGCAGTTTGTGTAAAGCATCGAGTGAGATATTAAATAAATCAACATCATTTATGTGGGAGTTGGCTTCGTTCATAGCTCTGTTAATTGGATCGACAGAGCCAGATCTATATGTAGGTCATTTACAATAGAATAATAATAATAATAATAATAATAATAAATTTATTAAACGGGTTTTACACCCTTTAGTATACAAAATAGTTCACAAATTATAAGGAAGGATTAGCATGAAGTACAGAAAGTAAATTCCGCCTGAAGGTGTGGGTACTATCAAAAAAGTTAACATCGCAGTAAAGATTAACATAATAATGATAATGAATTTATTAAACGGGTTTTACACCCTTTAGTATACAAAGTAGTGTACAATCTATAAAGAGGACAATCTATAAATCTATAACATTATAAATTAACGTATTAATACAATTCTGTTGACCATGTAGCGTTGTGTGAGTTTCCTGTCTTAGAAGAAGACGGTGTCGAGATGTTGATAAGTTTATGAGTGACAGAATTTTCTGGCTGTTTACCACACCATTCAATATCTTATGTGCAAATAACAGGCCAACAGAATAGTTTGCTATGTCTGAAGTGCCTTTGCGGTGCATAAAGATTTATAACTTCAACAAGTTCTGGACAGTCGATGCGAACATTAAGTATCCTGAAGAAAAAAATTAAGTCAGCGATAATCCTACGGTCAGAGAGCGTCTGCATATGCAGTACCTCAAGTATGTCATCGTAATCATGGTTAGTGATGTCCACAGGATTACCAAGGAGTCTGGCTGCAAATCTCAGAAACTTATGTTGATTATTTCGATTAAGAAATTCGTGAGGTTAAAATTTGGCAGCGTGACGCGAGTCGAGGCGCGAGGATCGGGAGGTTTTCTTGGTCGCTCGCAAAGCTACCGAGCAAGAAAGACCGAGGGTCGGGCTTTTCGATCTCGAGTCGTTCGGATCGGTGCATACACCTCGAAACCGAGAACCGAGAATCGTTCATTCTTTTGTGTCGAACAGCACCCGCTCTCCGTGTTCTCGCGGCGTGGCGTTTCTCCGTTGTCACGAAATCGGACATGGCACGGCCATTGAAACTCGAAACCCTCGCGAAACGGTCCATTCAGAGCGCGGTACGATCTTTCTTTCGTGCTCTCGGATAAAACTCGATTCGTGAAAAGAACCGAGGGTCGAGGATCTAGAATCGAAACCGGAAAGAAAGAAGGGTCGTCTTTTCGTGAAGAGGCGTGGCGAGGCGAGGCGGGGTGCGCGTAGTATTCCATTTATTCGACGTTAAGGTCCTGGCTACCTGCGAACGGTACATCTTTTGCTTTTCGATCGATCCGTGTGCCACCAAATCGTTCGCTACTCGGAGAAAAGCGCGTCGATGCGTCGCACGAGCACGGTGACGCACGGGGAAAACTCATCTCCCCTTTCGTCCGTTGCGTTTGCTCGCGTAGTTGGTTGGCGGACGCGAGAATCTTCGCGGTGCCAGTGGGTAAATATAACCCGCGACAAAATCTCCAAGCGAACCACTTAGTATTCCGTCGCTCATTATCAGTGTTGTCACCATTTCTTTTCATCTACTTTCCAGACGATTCGATGAAACGACGCTCGTTGCGTTTGCGTTGTTACGATTAGTGATGCACCGACTAGGGTTTTGGCCGACTAGCCGACTAGCCGATTAATCGACCTTCAAGAAGCCGACTAGTCGGCCGATTAGTCGGCTATGCCGATCATTTTCGTACACTGCGCCACTATAAAATGAGGCAAATCACTTCGTTCATTTTCATTATCTTTCGTCCGTTTTCGGACTCTCCTTCATGCGGAGAGTTCAAAAAATTTAATTATCATACTTTACTCACCTTTATTACAAAAAAGATTCAAAATTTATTATTGTTTAATATTATTCAAAAAGGAAATTGTTACATTTATTTTATTATTTTATTGCATTCTGTTTTTTGTTTTGAGGGGTCTTCCCACTGTGAACCTCTGAAAAATTGCCTTTTTTGGGAATTTTTTTATTCTAAACGAAATGTCCAATCTAAATAAAGTTTTTCCTACTGATTAATACACTTATTGAGAGTACAAACAAATTTTTTTTGCAATTTATAATAGTTTATTTAACTATATATATCGCACTGAATTGAGCGCCTCAAGAAAACGATGTAGTGCTGGCGTAGATGATTCCAGAAGAACGACGCATCTGAATACAAAAATTCAGAATGGTTTTTAGTCGTCACGGATGTCGTTATCGTTGGAACCAAAATTATTTTAATTGATAAGAAATTAACCAAATGACGGAAGTTTGAATGTTTAAGTTCCGAAATTCAATGAATTTTTAGTCATTTGTCATTGTAAAAAGTATGAAATTGTTAATAAAACAAAGTTTCCGTGGTCCCTGCGATAGCCACTGATGTGTTGAATAATGTGTAAAAATTTGAGACTGATTAATCAAATAATTTTTCTGCAATCATCTACGCCAGCACTACATCGTTTTCTTGAGGCGCTCAATTCAGTGCGATATATATAGTTAAATAAACTATTATAAATTGCAAAAAAAATTTGTTTGTACTCTCAATAAGTGTATTAATCAGTAGGAAAAACTTTATTTAAATTGGACATTTCGTTTAGTACAAAAAAATTCCCAAAAAAGGCAATTTTTCAGAGGTTCACAGTGGGAAGACCCCTTAAAGCATTTTTTATTTCGATAAAATAAAAAAATAATAACCAAAGTTCGTAATAGTTAACTGGTATATTTTTAGTTGGTTTAAATAAATAATAATTACTATTTTTAATGTTTTATATAATAATTATAATTATGTTACATACAGATATGTATAAGTATGATAAATAAGTAAATATAAGTACAATAGACAAAAAACATTTTTTTCTTTCTGTGATATCACGATATTATTGCTACTAAAATTCAAGGCCGATCAATCGGCCTTTTTTGCCGACTAGTCGGTGACTAGTCGGCGACTACAAAACTAGCCGAATAGTCGGCTTAACCGACTAGTCGGCCACTAGTCGGTACATCTCTAGTTACGATTCGTTCGACAGACTCTTCTACGTAGACTTTCGAAAAAGGCCTTTTAATGACGGCGCAGCGCGGCTTTTCTTCGCTGGAAAAGTTATCGAAGCAAGTTCGAAGAGGACGAATCGTCCTGCGAGGCAGAGCGCAGTTACATAGCGAGCATTGGTTCGCTCGGTCCACGAATTCCCGGATGGTTGGTGACCTACTTTTGACGCACGTGGCGTTTTACGAGCGTCGTGGTTCGATCGAAAAACGCGGAGGCTCGACGCTACGATGCTTTTCAAAGAGTTCCCAACTTGGAAACAGGCCCGCCATTGTATTCTCTGAACAGCTGCGTCGTCGTTATTTAAACGTGGCTTTGCTTTGAGATTTCGTAGAGACACGGTGATTGTTACGATTATCTTGACGCGTCGTGTCTGGATCCTTTCCTTCTTCTTCTTCTTTTTACGTTGAACTGTATACGATTTCGATCGACGCGACGCTTGCTTTTTCCTAATTGTCAGTGTCACGGTCGCTCGAGCGAGACGAGCCGAAAACGTCCCAGCGTAACCTGAAGTTAACGCGCTTCCGTAGGAAAAGCTCTTCCATGTACAATCGTTTCGAAGCCCCGTTGGTTAATCCTAAACTAATGCTCGTTACGACGGACCAGGCGCTCCTACAACCCGTGAAGTTCCGGCAGCCCCTCGGCTTCGCCTTCTTAGCAGCCCTTAGTCCTTAGTTTTCTTTGCTCTTGGCCTCGGAACCTCTGTTCGTTTACCCAATTTGCCAGTGTATTTCGTTCTTCTTCCTCACGATTTTATTTATTTATTTATTTATTTATATACGGGAAGCAATTCCAATTAGTATACAAGTAGTTAACTACAGTTCCATAGATGACGAACAACAAATATAAAGAAAATAATAACTATAAACTATAAATTGCAAATAATATATGGCGAGATTAAGTAGAAAGAGAAAAATCAAAAAAAGTCAAAAATTTGTTTTCTGAATGCCGAAACTGAGCCACAAAACATGTTCAAGTTATGGTCAAATGCATTCGCCGTGATGCACAGACGGTTAATAGTATCAGTTTTAGCGTAATTGGAGGTATAGTTTGCTGGTAAAAACGTTTGCGATTTTCTGAGAGATCGTGTAGGCGCATATAAGTTAATGAGCTCTAGGAGTTGAGAACAATTGATGCATCCACATAGAACTTTGAAAAGAAACATCAACTCTGAAATTGTTCTTCTACTCTCTAAGGACTTTCATTTATACTCGAATTACTTCTGAAGTATTTATACTTGAAATACTTCTACTCTCTAAGGATTTTCATTTATACTCGAATCCTATCGACGAGCAACAAATTTTATCGGCTCGGAAAGGTTATCGACTAAATTCACTAAATTCTCCATGAACTAAATTTCCAAGTTCCCCTGCGTCATCTTAGGTGTCATTCTATTTTCGCGACTGAACTGCATCGAACACTTCATGGGCAGTTCAATTCTTTAAACCGTATATATTTTAATGTTAACCGTTTCTGCGATGAACTCGATCTCTACGGCAGTTTCTTCAACTCTTTTAAACAGTCCGTCCTAAAGTTAGTTCATAATTCATTCCGTTAATTATTATAATTATGTACATTTTTTTTATTTTTATTGTTATTCTTATTATAGTTGACAATTCTATCATTTCCTTTTTCTTTCTTTCTATATTTCTTTCTTTCTTTCTATATTTCTTTCTTTCTTTCTTTTTGCATTGTTGCATATACAGGGTGCGCCAAAAATATGGAAACGGGCAAATATTTCGAAAATGGAACATTTTTGAGAAAAATGTTTTAGAGCAATGTTTTAGGGTTTTAAAAATTCTATTGAGCGGTCGTATCAGTTTGACCTTCAGAGGAGCGGTCAAGGTCACGCCAAGGTTAACATGATTTTTTTAAATGGAACACCCCACTTTTGATCGTGCAGTGTTAAAGCTGACGGTCAGACCTTTTCAAAACAGAGGCTGTTGACCTATTTCCGTTAAAAATTGTTTGAGTGCTGAGCTTATCTATCGCCATATTGTTAAGGTACAACGGCGCGAATCAAAGCAATTCAAAATTTCGCAATTAATGTCGTTGGGTAGTAGTACTGAAATCGACGTCATGATTTCAAGTAACCTCTTTGAGATGCGATTTCGGCCGAGTGATGTGGCAAACATTGGAATGATCATTGTATGTACGCAAGCGAAAGTCTATTTCTTCAGTCTCAACGCTCAGAACGTCTACAATTATCAACAGAAATAGGTAATCAGCTAGTGTTTTGAAAATGTCTCATCGTCACCTTTAATACTGCATAATCAAAAATGGGGTGTTCCATTTAAAAAAATCATGTTGCCCTTGACGTAACCTTTACCGTTCCTCTGAAGATAAAACGGATACGACCGTTCAATAGAATTTTTAAAACCCTAAAACACTGCTCTAAAACATTTCACTCAAAAGGGTTCCGTTTTCGAAATATTTGCCGTTTCCATACTTTTGGCGCACCCTGTATTTTTCTTATTACTATATTGTATTATACTATGTTATCTTCTTTTTCTTATTTTGTTTTTGTAACCAAAGGGTTCTCACCCGCACACAAGAAATAAATTATTATCATTATTATTATTATTATTATTAAATGCGATGAAAGAGAAGAAGCACCGTGGAAGCGAGGAAGACGCTGCGCCTTTGACCCTTCACCGTCTCGTCTTGATTTTCGACCGTTCACCCACCCATCCGTAAACACTTACGATACACCATCTGTTCTAAACGATCTCCCCTACTCTTGCGCGATTGTCTCGCTCGCTCGTTCTCGCTCGTTCTCGCTCGTTCTCGCTTCCGCGGCGCACCGCGCTGCGCCGTTCCCACGCCGTCTATTCGATCTCGTTTAAATCCATCGAGACAGCTTTTGCGTCGTTTTACTGTCGTTTTATTCGACGAATTCGTAACTTTCCAACCCCCACGCGAGTTTCCAACGTACTTTTAGAGTACTAGAAGAGCGTACAAAAGTATCGATAAACGCACTGCACGTATGTATGTGTGTATCCCGTTTGGTGAACTCGAGTGTTCGCACTCGACGCTCGACCGGGAGGTTTCTAGAAATAGCAGCTATGTATGTATTTTCCCTCGGAGGGAATCGAACTCGCGACCTTACGAGTAACACCTCGGCCGCACCCCGTTATATTTTTAGAAGGTGAACCGACAACCGCGACCACCGTTCCTGACGTTTTCCGCGAATCCGTGCTGCGCTCCGACGACGCCGAGCGTCCTTCCCATCGCGTCGTAGCGACACAGTTCTACGCACCCGCGAGGAAATGCTAACGCTCTTTGGTTTCGACGAATCGGTCGCTACCTACTCTTATATTTCGCCTAACAGTCAAAAGAATATCTAGATTGCATTTCGTATAGAATATAGACGATAGAAGTTTGAATGCCGAGTCCCTAATAACTCGTCGGAGAAGAACTTTTCCGATGGATCGAGTATTGGAGAGGAAACACTGGAGTATAGCTCGGCGGCTATGGTTGTATAGAAACGAGGCGGCGCGGCACTGGCGGTTTCGAATTCTGTCGAGAACAATTTTGCATTCGACGGAGAGGCAACAGGTATAACTGGCGAGGACGAAACCTATTTCGTAGAACCAGTTCCGTCGAAGAAGCCGGAGATTTACGATCGCTCGGAACCCTCTTTCGGATCCTGCCCATATACCTTCTGCTCCCTGACTCCTCTGCCCCTCTTTGCTTCGATTTCGTTCTACCTTTCCATCGCTCATTTTCGTTCGATTCGTCGCAATACGGGACAAACTATCGCCAAAATTCTCGTCGCACAGTCTTCTTTTCGGAAATCTCAACAGTCTTCGACCTCGAGGCGGGTCTCTTTAAGCAGCGGATCTCAAACGCGTTTCAAGGTCGTACTCGGCAAGTCGGCAAGGAATCGAGCCTCAAGATTCGGCCGTCGTCGAATCGTCGTTTATTATCTCGAATTAATCGCGATAAAACGCGAACGTACAAAAGTAAAAATTAGATTGTTCGCGGTTTTCGTTCAACTTTTCTCCACTCGGTGCGCACGCGTCAGTATTCACTTATTTTACTGTTTGAAAACTAACGAGTTCTATCCAACTATTTAAAATACGTATAATATTGGCTGGTTGAACGTCTACGCGTTTGCTTTGCTTGGCTGGCTGCTTGCCTGCTGCCGCTCGCTTTCCTGCCCGTTTGCCTCCCTGTTTACCTGCTTGCCTGCCTACCAGCCTGCCTGCCTACCTACTTACCTTTCTACCTACCTACCTACCTACCTACCTACCAACCTACCTACCTACCTACCTACCTACCTACCTCCCTTCGTTCCTTCTTCCGATCTCTACCGATTTCTACCAACTTACCTGTGCGCTCGATTCTTCGCTCGTTCAAGTCGATCGAGCACGGAAAATGAAATTTCTTCGGTTTTCTTCGCGCAACAAATACGACGATATAGTAAGAAAAAATTTGTTCGATGAAACGTCTGCGCCACCGAACTTACAAAAGATGTCAGGATAAGAAACGTTTCCACCAGTCGAACGACTTCTTTCTGGAAAACTGTTCGGCCTTCGTCTATACCCGTACTTCGAGATCTCCGTTTTACGCTTCGCAAACATAATACGTACGTAGCCGTATCGGTGTATATCTATATCGCGAACGAGTAGAATCCTTCGCTTTCACCGAGGTTACTCGGAACGCGCGAGACTCGCCCGTCCACGGTTGCGCAACTATCTCTACGACCTGGTTCCCATATAATTGCCCCGAGTGCGCGATCGGGCCAACCGATCCGTAGTGGTTCCCGAAACGCGGAGTAGTCGGGCCGAAGCAAAAAAAAGCGTGTCCGATCGTTCGATTCCTATCGAACCGTAGTTCGTAACATCCTTCGACCGTCGCGTCGATCGCGGCAGCCAACTCTTATTAACGGTCTTGGACGCAGCAGCCTCGCTCTTCTCCCTTGCTTTCCTCGGCCGTGGCTGCGCTCGAGCTGCGCTGCGCGGCGCGGCGCGACGCGAGCAATCGGTCGGCTTCGACGATACCCTTCCATAGCGTTTTACGGCCAACGATAAATCGGAGAGGTTTCCTCTCGGTCCACAGTTCCGCGAATACAGTGGCGTAGCTTGACCGTGTGTGGCGGCGGCGACGACGATGACGACGGAGCGCCAAGAGGTTCGGGAAGCCGACGCGTTCTCGACGTAAATAATATTTTTACGAGGGAATCGCGGCGGCACGGCGCGGCGTGGTTCTCCGGCTTTTTTTTGCCTTCCATTCGTTTAGCCGCGAGAGGAAATCAGTTTTTTCTACGGCCAATGACGTTTGTCCCGAGACCCGCTACGCTCGAATAACCGTTTCGTGGTTCGCGGTCCGCGGTCCGTGGTCGCGGCTCCCTCGATACCGAGAATTCGACGGGTGTTTATCCACGAAAAAAGGTTTCTCTCTTGTTCCGTCGCGACGCGGCGTCGCTCTCGCTGCGAATCGAACACCCGCGATTACAAGCGACTCGCACGCAAGTACGCGCGGACCTATTTCAATCGCGCTCCCTCCTTATCTTTCTACGAATTCCACCGCGAACGCAGATGCGACGCAGCGATCCGACGTCGTCGCGTCGCCGAGCAGGCTCTTTTCTTAGAAGGTGTCAACCTTCCGTTCTGCTCTCTTGGCGTTTCTTTCCTCGGTTCCGTCTATCTATCCGAATCCATCTTTTGAAGCCGCGACGCGCGATCGTCGCGACGAGGATCAGACGTCGCGTCGGGAGCAGCAAGAAGAAGGCAAGGAGCAAGGAATCCAAGGATGGAACTCGTTCGAATCGTGGAGGGAGATTGTGGTAATGCGGACGGACGTTTTGGGGCCGTGAAAATAATACGACGGTGTCGTTGTACAACTACCGGGTACACTTTGCCCGTTCGCGCTCTCCTGTAAGCTGATTCATACCGCGTACCGATAAAAAGCTACGTGACTCAAACGCGAAGCGAGCGGAACTGCGCACGATACGTACATACGTATTGTATATAACTTGTTGCGCACCGTCCGTGAAAACAACCTATCGTCGACGCCACGGACCAACGCTGAATTCGACGCCAACGACCCACAGTGGGCCAAACGGCCAATCTAGCTGAAAAAAAAATCACAGCTATCTAATGCAAGGTCCGATATTAATTTTGATGGTACCATTGTAAAGGGGAGATTTCACTCTTGAAATACATGATACTTTTGATCGCGAAAACCAGTTTTCAATATTTTTACAATCAGTTATGTTATAAATAATTAACACAATATAAAATTTCATATATAAAAGTCCAAAACATTACTGTACTTCTTGTCGTTGTTGCATTTTAAACGTTGATAATCTTTCCACTAAGCGACAGTGTGTCGAATCTTAGCTGATAAAAAAATCGTACTCATTAAAATCAGCTTCTAATGTCAACTTGTATAGCATCATCGTAAAGGAAAGACTTTAATCTTCAAATTCCCGATTATTTGAATTAAGAACACAATTTTTTTAAGCTTTTACAATCATTTGAAGTATATATGACCAAAAATCATTCATGAACTTTAAAGTTATATAAAATGATAATTCGCAAATATTCGCAGCTAATTTTTTCAAGACTCAAATAACAGAGCCTGAGTTACAAAATGCACCAAAAATTTTGGCGGATCCGAGCGGATCCGTTGACTTTTACACTGAAAACTGAAATTCGGGAAGTAAAAATTAGCTATGTTTGAACACGCCTATCTTAACTGTTATTAAATTTATTCAATTTTCGTTAATACAGAATGAAAGTATGTACTTTTCTGTACCAGATCCATGAAAGGAAAAATAATCCGCCGACAATATCACTGTTAATTAGAAGCGGAAACATGAACCGTTAGGAGACACTCTTAAATGCAATTATCATTGCAGACTTCTCTATTTTTTTTACCCTTTTAAAATAGTTCCTAATCGTAAATATTTCATTTAGGAATTTGTAAGGACTTAGGTACTTAAAAAAAGTAATCATTGAATAATCAGAGATGATAAAATTTTGAATTTTCTCCAGCTGGATTAGCCGTTTGGCCCACTGTGCGACTGTCGCGCTATAAACTATAGACCATCCGAATATCCTCGCTGACGCGACGCGCAACGCATTCACGGAAAGTCGAACGCAAATGCCTTGCGAATCTATGTGTAGCGAAACGCGGTACAATTTTGACAACAGTTTGAGGACAGAAAGCGGCACCTGAACGGTTTCGTGTGCTCGCAACATCACCGATTTTCCGTCGCTATCGCGCGATAGCGCAGATAGTTCCACCTAATAACCGAACACCGTGAAACGCTCGACGAACTGTAATCGCAGTTACCGAGGATCTCGTTTATTCGCGGCGAGGAAGGTTAACGAATCGCTTAAACGATCGCGCCCTTGGCAAATTGCCACGCAGAATTTCAAGTACGAGCAACGGATGTCTCCCGATGCGCTCGTTGTTTATACTACGACGAAATTCTCCTGCCTCCTCCCGTACGAACGACCGATCTTCGCATTTCGCAATTCTATCTAGCGTCGTCGTTGCTCTCCGCGCGAACGAGTTTCTTCGACGAGTGTACGCGACACGAAACCTACATACATATTTAACCGCGAGTTTCGCTTCGTCGATGGATCCTCGTTCGATTGCGAAAACTCGAACATCCAAAGTTATTCTTTTCGTCGCTTCTCGATAGGCCAAACTGCAGAAAGACTCGATTCGGCTTCGTACAACGCGAAATTTCACAGCGATCGATATTATCGCGCACGCAGCGTAGACTCTCTCGTACCTCGAACACTCTGCATCCTTCGAATTGAACGCGAAACGAGTCTCGTCGTTCGCGCGAGGAACGGCGTCGTTGCTATTTGCATACAATTCTCGCAGGTTTTTCCAGTGCAAACGATTCTTAGTCATACGTTTCGGTTCGTCCGTTCTTCTCCCCCGTGGTTTTCCGCGCGCCGCGCATCGCGCGGAACGCGGATCCCGTCGTTTCATCGCCAATCGAGCTCCAGCGATTTCGCGATATACGAATTTCATCAACCTTGATAAAAAAAAAAATGTTGCTTCGTCGTTGGCCGACGATCCTGCGGGAAAAGGAAATTATTCGCTTTATCACGCGTGGGATTATTTTCCAAAGCATTCTTTTTGTTTGTTCTTCCATTTTGCGAAACGAACGGAGACGGTAGGGTCGGCAAACGTCGGTAAGGTCGATGCGCCGCGCCGCTCCGCCGCGTGCAACCGGCTTTCAACGAGGTCGCGATATCGGTTCGTGCAGCCGGCAAGGTCAGAGACCCGCGATCTGGTTGGCAAACCATGTGTACAGACCGCCCTCGCTTCTTCGAACGAACCTCTGCACCGACGCGACGCGACGCGTTTCGAATCTCGCTGCCGCATCGGACCACGACGTACCGGCGAATCGTGGTCTATCGGTTCGGTCGTCCACGTATGTCGTTAAATATCGGAGTTGACATCGTTTGACCCGTCTTCCCGTTGCTCTCAGCACTCGCGGCGACGGTGCGGCGGCGGTGCGGCGGCGGCGGTGCTTCAGCGCTGGGCGGCGCGACGCAGCGCTCTTGGCTCCGGCCACGCAGAGTCTGAGTCACGTCGCGTCGGTACGAGGTCAACGACAAACGAACCTTCTCGCCTCCGTGCCTGCCATCCTTTCCTCTCTCTCTCTCTCTCTTTCTCTCTCGCTCCCCCTCCCGTCTCGCCTACCTTTTTCTCTCGCGATGCACAATTCCGTTTCTTTCCTCCACATCCAAACCAAAAATCATTTCTCTTGCACGCTTTCTCGCGATCGTTACGAGTCATCGCCGCGCCACACCGCTTCAATTCTTCGTCGTACGTACATATATGCTTATTCGTCGCAATATTTTTCCGTCGCGTTCCCGAGATCACGAATCGCTCGGTCTACAATCGCATCTTTCGATGCGGTCGTTCGATCTTTGAGTCTGATTAAAATCTGTTCGCGTCCTGTCGCGTGCATCTCATTTCAACGAGTCGAACCACGCATCTACTTATAATATCGATGGCAGATCGATCGAAAAGAGGGTCGATCTACCGAAAGATTCGGCCAGAATGGTTCGACGCATCGATCGAAATGGCCCGGGCGGCTCGCGGCTCGCGGCTCGCGTTCAGTCGACAAAAGACCGGCTTCGCACACGCCAAACTAGCAGACGAACAGACAAGCAGCCAGCCGAGCCTCGTTTTCAGGCAGGCACCGAGGCTGCCCCCTGAACCGGATCAGCGTTCTACGTATATATGTATCACCGTATATACGTCCCTGCCTCTCTGCCACTCTCTGTCTTCTTCCGCACCACTACCACCGCGATCAACGCTCGACGCTCGACCCTACCATTACCACCGTGACCGCCACCCTCTCCTGCGCCACTCCGCTCCTTCCCCTCCTACATCCACCCTCCTTTTCCTTCTACGCTTCGACCACCTTCTCGCCGATGATTCTACTCTCAGCGCGCAGCGTTTTATCTTTACTTCGCTTTACTAGCCAATTTGGTTCGAAAGTTCGACACGGTCTGGTCGTATCGCAACTTTCGACAGTTGCGCTTTGTAAAAGAACGGCAACTGCATATTGTTTGTCCGTATACGCGTAATCATAGTGGACGCGTATTCGGACTAACTACGTTCCGACGAATATTTATTTATTTATTTATTTATTTATTTATTAACGGGGTGGCCCCCTTTGATACACTTAAAATAAAAAATAACATTAAGATTCGCTGTTAGAGACGTATTTACATTGATCAGAAAAAGATTCAGTCGAACAACCAAAGAAGTCAAGTTGGTGTGCTAACATATTAGCTTGTCTACAGCAACGTCTGATACATTCGTTGGCAGAGATGTTGGATCTACAATAAGATTCGTGGAATAACGGGGTAGTTTCTGAGAGTTCTAAGCGGAGCATTAAACTGTATTAGACGTAAAAGATCGGAACAGTCAATGATTTAAAGTCTTAAAAATTAGTGATAAGTCAAATCTAAGCCTATGTTGAGCAAGGGTAGGAAGTTTGAGGAGATTAAGATAAGCATCATAATTATGGCAGGTTTTTGGTATAGGCTCATGTATTTTGTAAAATATAAAGCGCAAAAATTGTGCTAAATTTTTTCGATGGAATATATATGATTTTTATTATAGGGATTCCAAATGGGTGAATAATATTCAAGGTGAAGATGAACTAGGGCAGAGTAAAGGATTTTGAAGGTGGTAACTCTTTTAAAATTAGAATCAGTTCTCATGAGAAGACCGAGAGCTCTAGACGCCGTTAGGATAATTCGCTCAACGTGTTCAGTGAAGGATAGATTTGCAGTATATGTTATTCCAAGATCTCGTACAGAGGTGATATTACATAGTTCAACATTCTCAATGGTATATTGATACTGAAAAGGTTTATGCTTTCTATGTAATTGCATAACTTTACATTTAGATGAGTTCAGGTTCATAAAATTGGACCTGCACCAGTTAGTAATGTTATTCAGATCCTGTTGCAACATATCATGGGCAGAACCAATCTTGAGAAAAATTTTCAAGTCATCTGCATATAGTAAAAATTGAGAATGTTCGATAACGGAACCTATGCCTCAACTCCTTCGTCGTTTAGCGAAAAACAGTTCGGACGTATTCGTCGAAACGCAGTTGGTCCAAATTCCTCTCGCGAATTCGGTGCAACGCGCAGAACAATGTTCCGTAAAATTTCAAAAGTTTTCACGACATCGATTGCGTCGTGGCGCGGCACGCGTGTCACCTCGCCGCGCCGCGCCGATCCGAATACGTTTCGCAGCATCTCCCTTTCTCCCTTTCTCGCGGATCGATACATTCAAGGACTCGTCGCTGCAATCCCTTTTCCGTTTCGCAGGAAGGGAGTAACGCGCGCGTAACGCGGTCGTCGATGGTAACGGAAAGAGAGAAACGAGGAGATCGGGAGAAAAGTGGATGCAGGCGAAATAGCATGGTACGACGAAGGTGAAGGAGAATAGGGGGGAGAGACGATGACGAAGGTGCGGCGAAACGTCGTGAAACAGCGTCGGGACGGCACGGAACTAGGGACGGGAGAAGAGACGAGAGACCGGCCTGCGGCCAGCGGCCGGTGCGAGAGCGAGCGGATCCGCGCGGCGGAAGAGGGGGCGAGGGAAACGAGACGAGGCACGGAGAACCGGAGAACGAGCATAGAACGAGCGCGAGCAACGAACGCGTAGTCGGAGAGAAAAGGGTGAGTGGGTGGGGGTTGACGGGTGAGTCCAGGAGAGTCGGCGAGGAAGCGAGCAGAGCGGAGCGGAGTGGGGCGCGACGGTGTAAACAGAAAACAAACTCGGCGAAGCGAGGTCGCCCCGAGGAAAACGAGGAAAATGAAAGAAACTTCGGACAAGAGCGAACGCGAGACAACGGACATCCTCCGTTTGTATTTAACGACTCGTTCTACAAGTTATATTTTGGGAAATAGTATCGAGAAACACTCTCGATCCTGTTTATACGGCATACGCGTCGTTGAGATTGCTTGGCCTACAACGAAATCCTTTGCAGCGATCGCCTTCCCCTATATTTTCTATTTAACGAACGTCTCGCGACTTTGCTACGCCCATTGTTTCTCGGCCATCCGTGAAACACAAAACGAACCGACTGTGTGCACGCACGTATTCGTATCGTTCTAAGAAGCCGGCGCGCGGCGCGGCGGCCAGCGATTTCAATTATGCTTCAACGTGTTCCGTTTACGGTGTCAAAATCCTAACTGTGGTCGATACGGCGAAGCAACTGAAACGAGCGTAGGATGCAAAATAATTGATAAAAAAACCACGCGATACACGAAGAAGGAATAGATGGAACAGCAAAGAAGGAAGGAAGAAAGGAAGGAAGGAAGGAAGCAAAGAAGAAACCGGTTTTTCTCGAGGGAGCGTACAGCGTGTCCTTTTTCCTATCGCGCGTTGCACCGGCGCGGCGCTGCGCTGCGCGACTATAAAGTTAGCGGCAAAATCCAACTTGCTTCGCAACTTTCATCAATCGAACGATATTCGAGTACTCGCGTGATCCACGACAAAACAGAAAAAACGAACGCGCGTAAAATAAGAGACCGTTGGTGAACTTTAACCTTGTACTCGAGACCAAGGCCACTAACAAAGTTTGTCCACTGTGGCAAAAACGTTCTTTCCTTTTCAAATTTATATTTGCTGCTAATTCGCTGATTCAAACCGTCGAATCGTGGAAGAAAATAATTTCACGCGCTGTTTTTCGTCGGTTTACGACGGATCCTTCTTTCTTCTTATTTTTTGCCATCGATTTCAGACGCGTATCTAGTCCGCCTCAGTGGAGTGTACTGTCAACGTTACGCTGTGCACCACGAACCACGAGTGTTCTCTTCGCAATTTCTCTTGCATAATACTATCGCTCGTCGTCACCGACTCTCGATCCGTAACGAGCTAGACTGCACTGCGCCGGGCCGCTTCGAATCGATCGATTACGATCGTTTGCGTGCCGTAAACGAATCGTAAGCTGCTAAATAGAATATGCCTCGGTCATAGGGTAACGTATACAGTTGTTGACCCCCCTATACAATGATTGACCCTTTCAAGAAAAGTAAAAAATATAGTATAATCCTTTTCTGATATAGTTAAATATCAATTGTATTCGAAACAAGAATATTTGGATCATTGAAATATATATATATTTCATTATGTAAGAAAAGGATTATACTATATTTTTTACTTTTCTTGAAAGGGTCAATCATTGTATAGGGGGGTCAATAACTGTATACTTCACCCTATGGTCCCCACACTACGCAAAATTTAAGCTGCAGATTGAAAGAGTACAACACAAGTTTCTTAGGTATGTAGCGTTTAAGATTGGAGAAAAAATGCACTTCTCTGATCATAATTATCTTCCTGCTTTGAAAAGGCTGAAACTTATGTCCTTAGAGAGTAGAAAAACAATTTCAGAGTTGATGTTTCTTTTCAAAGTTCTACGCGGATGCATTAATTGTTCTCAACTCCTAGAGCTCATTAATTTATATGCGCCTACACGATCTCTCAGAAAATCGCAAACGTTTCTACCTTCAAACTATACCTCCAATTACGCCAAAACTGATACTATTAACCGTCTGTGCATCACGGCAAATGCATTTGACCGTAACTTGGACACGTTTTGTGGCTCAGTTTCGATATTCAGAAAACAAATTTTTGATTTCTTTTGATTTTTCTCTTTCTACTTAATCTCGCTATATATAATTTGCAATTTATAGTTTAAAGTTATTATTTTCTTTATATTTGTTGTTCGTTATCTATTGAACTGTAGTTAACTACTTGTATACTAATGGGAATTGCTTCCCGTATATAAATAAATAAATAAATAAATAAATAGTAATCGAATTAGCTGGATTACACGGAACTATGGTTACTGTGGGCAAAATATGTAGATCGTGTTTTAGAGCGGTAGAATTAACGATAATTTCTAAAATTGCAGGCAATTTAATTACATAATTCTATTCTTTGACCTCTGCACGGTATAGTACATACATTCTTCGAATATGGGTACCGTTTTCGTGTTTTCGGCGATGAAGATTGTTTCGATTTCGAATCGTACGAGCCGACGCGACGCGACGCGACGCGTACACGGCTCGCTGACTTCGATTCGCGGTTACCAAGGTGACGCCGGAGATTCGGTTCGGTGAGTTTGGTCGATTCTCTTTCAGTAATTTTCTTTTCTTCTTCGATCGTGCACGCATATTGTTTTCTATATCTTGTTGAATTGCTCGTTGCTCGTATCACGACGCTACCATTCTGTTCGACTCGCAACTCTCGAAGCTCTCGCCGCTGCAGCTGCTCGACCTGCCACTCGATCTCGGAGATTCGATCTGTCCGCTCAGCGCGGCCTCCGCTGACCTAACCGGCGCAGGCGATCGCGATCGTCCGGCTTGTAATTACATCGTAATTTATGCGTGTTACAGTGTACGGTTAGTTTGGCCCGTAGTCTTCGGACCTTTCTTTCCTCCCTGCCTCAGCCCCACGTACTTTGTTTTTTTTTCTTTTTTGCCCGTGCATTGTTTGCCCGCGTCGTTTTGACGTCGTCTTTCTTGCTCGGTTCTATCTTTCCGCAGGGATTCGCGAAATCGTTGAAATTCGTCTCGAACGGCGATCTTTTTCGATCGGCGATCGGTGGACAAATTTCTACGACGCAGTTGAGGTTTCACGAAGCAAACACTGCAGACGACGCGTCTGCCTCCACGCGCTCAACGTCCGATAAGATAAAAACGGAACCGCCGCGCCGCGAAGGCTCGCCGCTGATTCATCGATGGTCGTTCGCAGTTTGCGATTTGCAACTGCGTAATACCAGGTTGTTCCAAGCGTGCTATCGCCACAGAAAGATTCGTCTTATCGTGGAAGATCGATATCGGTCGATACACCGATCCGGTTGACCGACGAAACGCGTTCCGACCTTGTCGGGGTATCGCGGCGAGGCGCAGAAAAGAACGCGGATAAGTAAACGCATGGAAATCGCGCACGGGGCGATCGTCAAAAAGCAAACGCGGTCCGTTCGTGGTTCGTAACGCCTTCGACGATAGTTGGGTACTTTCGCCTTCTTTCGCCGCGTTCGACGACTCCACGAGGAAGAGCGAAAGAGATTTCGGCAAAGGACGGCGTTGATGGGGAATAGGTAGATCCGGCGATCGGGCCCAGTCGGGCTTCCTCGGGTGGGATCGGACCTAAACGATCTTGGTCGGGCAAATCGAGACAGGCCACCGTGCGAGTAACTCGAAACCATGGTCGACTCGTTCTTCTCTTCTATTTTTCTTTGTCGTAGCTCCTTTGCTCTTTCCTTTCGCTTTCTTTTCCCTCGTATCTTCTCAAGGGAATCGTATACACGTACACGGTCTGGCGTCGAATCGTTCACTTTCCTCTCTAGTCTGATCGTCGGTCTATGTCCTTGTAGTTTTGGCTCGCACCTAAACCGAGATAAAATACGCGCGTGAAAATTCGTTCGCGTCGCGTCTCGGCGAATCGATCTCGAAGATCGCAACGAACGCGAGAGGGACAAAGGAGATGGAGGAGGATCGAAACGTTGCTAAAAGAAGCAAAGGTTTTTCCGCAATGTTGTTCGCTCGCCGCGGTTCAAGGCGTCGAACGAGCAAAGAGAAGCGGAGAGAAGAAACGGAGAAGCAACAGGGGAAACGAGCACAGCTGGCGATGCAGTAGACGCGGCGCTGCGAGTGCCAATGTACCGAGGTCACCAGGAAGCCGCTATCTAAGGCACACGCGGTTGCGAGAGTCCGATATCGTTCGCGCTCTTTCTTTGTAGCGAACAGCTGGTCGAGCTGAGTCAGTGGTACGGCCTTGATTGCGCCGTAGCGGAAGATCGGCGTTGCCGTTGCCGTCGTCGTCGCCGTCGCCGTCGCTTCGCCTCGCCTCGATCGAACCTCGACTTATACGCTGCACGTGTTTCCAGTGCCACAGCTCGCGCGATCTTCCAAAACGGAACAATCCGGAACGCGCTACTCTTTCATTTCCTTACCGCTTTATACAACTTTTCTTCTTCTACGGGCAATTTCGTTTACACCCGCCCACCAACTCTTCCGCCGATGTTTTCGTTCTACCAATACCACGTATTCTCGTCGGATATTATTTCAATTATCGCTTGCCGATAAAGTTCAATCGATAGCACGAAGTTTCGGCGCGCTTGTCAAACTAACCCGCGTCGCATCGCGTCGCGTTGCGTCGGATCGACCAATTCAATCGTGTCGCGGATATACATACTGGCGAAACCCGATTAAATAGTCAACGAGCGCAAAGCGATACATAAGTTTCACGAACCGATCGTCTCGCCCCGCAACCTATCGAAACGTTCGTAACGCGATCCACACGAGTCACAGATAACACCTTCCAAGAAGATTATCGCTTGCAACTCAGCCGTACATCGTTCGTCGTCTCATCGAAGCGTACGAAGAAAAAACCAAAATAAAACCGCTTTAATCGCTTCTTATTCATTCTACTTGGCCGCCTATTTTTATATCGCCACGTTTAACGCATTTCAAAGTCTTAAACCGTAGAAAAACGGTACACGTTCTCGTTGCATCTCTAAGCGCAGTGACGGCGACGGCGGCAGCGACCCGTTGCGCAAGGGACAACGCGTGTTTCTTCTTAAGCCGCGTCCATACGCGCGCGTGTCCCTTAGTGACGTCTTGTGCATTGCCAAAGAGAACGTTCGTCACGACAACCGCGAATCGCTTTGAAACAACGATACGGTTTTCTGCCGAACTGTCGGATAACCGAATCGGTAACAACCAAAACCAGTATTCACAAAGTCTTGCATTTTCGCCACCACATTCAACTACCAAACATATGAATTTATGGATTCAGTATGGTGTACAAGAACTTTTATTGGGTCATTCCACGCGAACTCGGACACTTTTTGGAGTAACATCTCGGATTTTGCTGAATTTTTGATATGTTGTAGTTTTTAGGGATATATAAACGTGTACGAAAGGATTTTTGAAAATTTTCGAGCTCTTTGAAGTTTACTGTTCACTTTTTTTCTATTAATTTTAGCTCTTGAACTAGCAAACTGATAAAAATATGCTTTTGGGTGTTTATAGAGCAGGCATAGCAGTACTCAATAGAAATTATTTCAGTTGGAAGAAAAACTTTTTTAACCAAAACTTATTTAGCCAAGCGCTGCGCGACTCGATTTGACTGTGCAAAAACCGCGCTAAGGACCCCGCCGCGCGCGCCGCGTTCGGCTGGTCGAATCAGTGGATTTCGACGCGCAGCGTACAATTCAATTAATTTTCCTATGGTCAATTTTAAAGTGTTCGTACTTTTACATTCTCAATTTTTTTCGATTTTTTAAATAATTTCCCGCTATGAAAAACCTGCATTTGTTAACAACAATTGCAAAGTAAATGGTTAAAAAAGTTTTTCTTTCAACTGAAATAATTTCTAGTAGATACTGCTATGTCTGCTCTATAAGCACCCAAAAGCACATTTTTATCAGTTTGCTAGTTTGAGAGCTAAAATTTTCAAAAATCCTTTCGCACACGTTTATACATCCCTAAAAACTACAACATATCAAAAATTCGGCAAAATCCAAGGTGTCACTCCAAAAAGTGTCCGAGTTCGCGTGGAATGACCCAGTATTAGGACTCTTACTATTACTCGGATCTATGGGTATCCGAATTTGAGTACTTTACTCACAGCCAGTTTTAAAGACCGAGTTCGGGTTATGACAAGTATTTTGGGTACTCGGGTACTCGAGTAGCAAGATCATTACTCATAACTGGTTTTCAAATCCAAGTTTGGGTTATTCTGAGTATTTCGAGTACTCGGATACCCGGATACATCCGGATAATAAGAGCTCTACCCAGTATCCACAAAGTCTTGCATTTTCGCCACCACATTCAACTACCAAACATACGAATTTATGGATTCAGTATGGCGTATAAGAACTTTTACTGTAACAGCTCATTTGTACAACGACGAATCGTTTATTTGTCGAATCTCGGCTGTTACCGATTCGGTTATCCAGCAGAAAACCGTATCACCGAACGCGCTGTCACGCGTATAACCTTGTCGCAAAATTGACACGTGACTAAATTGTTTATTGTCGTTTCGTTTTAAGCGGTTTAAGGCGTTTTAAGGCGCTCAGTTGAACGCGACCTTGCAACTACCTTGATGTATCACGAAGAAGCGAACTGATTTTCTGCGTCCACGTAGTACAGTGCGCAATGAATTTAAAGGAGCGAAAGGTGGTGGACGTGGAAACGTTGCGTCGTCGCGCCGCGCGAGTTACGCGTAAAACCAAACGACTAGCGAAATATTGTTGACGGTGAGAGGCTGACGTTGATCGAGTTATCGAGCGCTTCTCGATATCGCGGGTCGTCGGTTGCGAGATGGGGCGCGAACGAACTTGGTAAATTCGATCCATTCGGTCACGCGTCTCGTCTTCTTGGAAAAAAGCGGCTCGGTGCATCGCGCGCACGCGAGGCAAAAGACCTAAAAACCCAGATAACGCGTACAACGTCCGCAGAAAACAATAACGATCGGAATGATTCACGGTGACCGATAAAGCCGGATACACCGTAACTGCGTCTCGTACTTTGCTCTTGCTGCTACGAGTAAACGTCACCGCTGTGACCGACAACCGTTTCTCGCGCGTCCTAAGCGAACGCGATTCCTTCCCGCCTGATTTTCCAACGTCGCATTTGTCGCTTTCATTTCGTCTCTTGCATTTATCACCCTTTTGATTTCGCGTCCTTTCGCAGAAACGCGAAGGAGAAGAAGAAGAAATTTCGGTGGCGGTGATGGCAGTAGGGAAGTCGATGAAACGGAGAAGACGAAAAGATCATAAAAGCGAAATGTTTGTTTTTCGTGTACAACCGTATCAGCAGTTTTCGTTGCGTAATGGTAACGGCTACCGATAAAACTAAAAGCGTCAACGCGCAGTTGTACTTTGCAACGTTTTTCATTTTTCTAAATCTCCCCGTTGAACGCACCGATCATTGTTTTTCGCGATTGCTTTTTTCCCACAATCGTTTACACCTTCGTCTCTCGGTCGCAAATGCTCGGTGCAATAATTTCGTGCTTCGATGGCGCGTTTAGACTGATGACCGCAAGTCGAGAAGCATGCAATCTACACAAGTAGGTGCATACTAGTGTCCAAGTACAGGGTCATCCACGTATCTCGGAACCCGAGCCCATTTATAATCATGGGTACAAGTTCCGAGATACGTGGATGACCCTGTACATAACTTGTACGAAATGTTGCCTGCTCGTTATCGCTATTTAAGGTAGCGGTTCGAATTCGAAACTGAGCTTAAACCGAATCGACGAAACTTTTCGTCTTTTTTTTTTTTTTTAAACAGTCTGCGACTATCTATCCATCTATCTAGGGTAATGGTCCCTATTAATGTGCCTGAACCTATTAGTGTGCCCTTACATTTAAATAAGTTATAAAAAAGGAATCCCTTTAGAAATGAAAGAAAAATATTTTTTTTCATTAAGTTTAATACTTTGACTTTATTTAAAAAAATGTTTTTCTTTTATTTCTTAGAGATATTCCTTTTTACAATTTATATTAGTGTAGAGGCACACTAATAGGCACAGGCACATTAATAGGGACCATTACCCTAGTTCGCAAGTTTACGGATCGAATCGAATCGAATCGTAATGCGGTACGAATTTTTTATTTTGTTTTAATCGGTACTCGCGATCGTGAATCACGCGACGTGAGTCACGAGATGCGCGCGACAATGACACGCGGATATGTTAAAAGTAGGGACACACTATTGTCACGTCACGTGTAATCACGTGATATTGCCCTGTATATTAGAGCACATAAATATGTATACAACAATGTACAGATGAAAGTGCTCTCGTATACATGGCAATATTACGTGATTTCACGTGACGCGACAATCGTGCGACCCTACCTTAACACGCCAATGCAACTGAAAAGCATTCGCGAGTCGAAAATCTGTCGAGCACCGGCTGTCCATCGCCGTCTGCCGTCTGCCGTTTGCCGGCTGCCCGCGTTTCTCCGCGGCGCGACGCAGCGCCGTCCACACCTACGCTCGCATCCATTCACTTATCGACTTTCTCTCTGGTCTTGCCGATTGCGGCCAGCTCTTGTCACCAAATTTTTCCATCCAAAGCTAGAACTGTTTCGCAGCATTCCAACGTCGCGTCGCGCCAAAAACTTAATACGAAGCGAAGCTCCGGAAAAACGGCGGCCAGTCGGGAGAAAGAAACTTGACAAGTTCGGAAGAACTCGCGAGGCTGTTGTTACGCGTTTTCGCGTTCAAAAGCGAAACCGCCGAAGGGGGAGGGATCGGTGAAGGTGGAGCGAGAGCAGGAGAAAGAGAAGGAGGAAAGAGAGAGGGAGAGACGGAAAGAAGGAGAAAGAAAGAGTCGGTCGAAGACGGAGAACGAAGAAACCTTGAGGCTAACCGGGTGGTACGGCCTCGACTTCCCTCCTCGGGGACCTTCGACGCGTTTCCGTTCAAAGGCAAAGCGCGCTCGATCTCGCCAACGTTTTCGAACGACGCGTGTGGTCGTAATTCACCCGGAAACTTGGAAAATTGCGCAAATTTTTCATCGATTACTATTTTTTTGGGGTGACCGGTCCTAAAAATTTGTTCGCGACGATAGAACGGCTCGGTTCGAAAAAGTCGAACGAAAATATTGGAAACTTATTATTTCTCAACGGTCCCGAGTGGTCGAACCGCTACGAGTTCACGCTATCCCAGGTTGTTTACATTACTTTGTTGTTGCGCGATTAATAATCTCGCGATAAGAAGCGCGCGTCGAGAAGACGAATCGTTTTGCGAAGGAAAATCGTCGTTTCACAACATCGAACCCATTGGAACGCGCGTGTCTACGTACCGCATTCAATTGAGTTCAGTCGGTTTCAACCGTTTCCACAGCTTCCGAACTCGCGCGATAATTTGGTCGCAGCTTCTTCCGAGCGTTTGGTTGGAGTTGGCGCGCGACGCGGCGACTCGGCGCGGCGGTCGACACGAGTAATTGGGTCGCGCGTGCAAATTGCTCGACTACGACTCGATTCGACCCGCTCGTGCGGCAAACCGTGCGCGAGTTAATGTCGCAAGCTCTGACTAACGGATGCAATTTTTCTTTGCGAAACTAGTTGCTCTATCGGCATACGGTTATCGAGGCGATACGTTGCAACATTGCGCCCGCCCACGCGGTCGCCGCGCCGGCTTCTTTTTTTTTCGCGAGATCGAGGAAAACGAGACCCGGGAGAGACCCGCCGCGCCGTCTGCATTAGCGCGCGGCGCGGCGCGGCGCACAATTTGGAGGACGACGGACCAAGTCGAGCCGTTGCGTCGCGTCGCCACTGCGCCGCGCAGCATCAGCCGGAAACAAAGAAACGACCAAAGACCGAAGAAGGATGGGAGCGAGTACGAGGAACGAGTCGAGTTTACGACGTCCGACTTAAAACCGTCCGCGTGATTCATAGCGTTCGTCGCGCACCGCCGGTCGAGCGAGATCGTTCTCTCCCGAGCGACCGGTTTTGGCAGCAGCTTGCGATACACGTGTTTCCAATAAGCTTTTATCGGCGAATAAATCAGTCGCGACCTTATCGCGAGATTATGATGTTTGCACTCGTCGAAACGCGCGATACGTAGACCAAGCTGCCGCTCGCGCGTTTCGCGTTCTCGGCGTCGGCGAGGTCGCGTCCCCGTCGTCCGCGTCCGTCAACAAATTCGACCGGTCGACCGCCGAAAAAAGGAAAAGTCGTGAAACTCGTCCTGCGCGGCGCGGCGCGGCGCATCGTACGAGCCTCGAGTCGACCTCGGCCGTTCCACGAACGGCGGGGATCGTTGTTCGCGAGAGGAAATACCGAGTCGCGTTGAACCCAGCCGCGAGATTCGAACTCAGGACCTTGGACTAACCATTGACCTCGATAGCTATATACGCTACCTCGCGGTATGCAGCCACCACCAGCATCCCCTTGCCCGCTCCGCGCCGCGCCGCGCCGCATCTCCGATCCGTCGACCAGCGCCGCCTTCGACCCATCCGTCCGTTCCTCCGCTTACTCCCCCATCGCATCGCCCAGACCTAATAGTTAGTTTATCGGTTCGACGGAATTATTAATCGTTTCGAAAGATTCTCTAGAGTAAGACCTTACGCGAACTGACCAACGCAACGCTCGCTGCACGATCAACGATCCATGCGGAGACGCGATCTCGAGGTCAAACGATCTCCGCCGCGTTCGACTCGTATGGCGGCGCGGGGCGTCTTCCTTTCGGCTAATTCCAGACGCGGGAGAAGCGCGCGAAGCTATATAATCCTAGCTACCAACAAATCGAACCGTTGGAGAAACTAAACGGTAGAGGTAGAGACGCAACAGGGTCGATAAGAGACGCGGACCGACAGCACCGATAGCGCTGGCACGAATAAAAGTAGGAACCTTGAACCTCGATGCGGGACGAAGGACGAGTAAATAAAACTGTTTGGCAAAAAATGTAGTGGACGAAGAGCGCGACCAGTTTATCGGAAATTCGACGCGCGACGTTCCCACGCAGAATCTCCCGCTTTGCGCTCACTCTTTTTTTCTCTTCGCAAATTTGTTCTGGAAACTTCTGGAACGCAAAGCGCGGTAAAGTTCTGCCGGAGAAAACAGCGAATGGTTACCGTTCGTGTTAGAGAGGAAGGAGCACGATGTGGCAGCGAAACGACGACGCGTGAACGTCGCGTTCGTGCGATGTAAACAGTGCGCGGCGGTTGTTGGTGTTGGCAGGCCTGATCTCGGCGTCGGCGTCGACGTCGGCCGGGTGCAACGCCACCGCGGACCTTGAACGATTATTTTACCCGCGGAACTCGGCACTCGCACTCGGTCCATGCGGCTTCACTCGCTCATCTACGCGTCGGTGTACGATATGCACGCGCGCGCGTTCGCTATTCCTTCGAAATTCGAAAAGCCAATCTCTAACAGCCAGCGCGAACGAAATCCGACAAAATCGAATTATTTTCGATGGATACGTTGCAGCGATGTAAAATCGTTGAACCAGTGGGAGTTGAAAGAAAGATTAAAAGAGATTGAAACTGGTTGAAGAGCGAGCACGGTTTGCTCGCGGCGCGGTGCCGCGTGGCGTGGCGCGGTAGAGAGGCAGCTATTAATAGCGTTACTGCGCGTTATTATCGTTGAGGCACGGTTCATCGCGAAATCGTTCGCGAGAGGAAAACTCGACGGACCCGCGAACCGAGTCGGAAACATTGTATCGCAGAGAGTCGAACAGCCAATTGCTGTTTTCTATTGGTAATATTTCAAAGGACAACGCAGGCAACACACGGAAACAATAACTAGAGAATACGTTTGCTCCTTTTTAAATATTTTTTAATAAGTTCAATAAAAAAATTATATAAATTGAATACTTGATAACAAGATGATAATAAAGTACTATAAACAAAGAACTAGATACAAATGTACAGTCGTTACTTGTATAAAATTAGGTGTTAGCGCAACTAATTCCACTATTGTGTACATATGAAAACTTAAATCTATCGCGATAGAATTCGGATACGTAAACGTTTGTTGCTTCTAAGCGCTAAATCGCACGGAACGCTCGCCTTGCGATCTCGCGCAAAGATCGACGCGCGCGTCGATTAACGCCGAAGGATAATACATGCGTACTTTTTCGCTCCCAAACGAAGAAAACCCATAGAAAAATATGACGAAAGGGAACAGTACATCCTGTCCGTTTTCGCTTGCGACGCGACGATTGAAAGAATATGTAAACAGTTTAATCGTAGCCGCCTGTTGCGGCTGCTCTTTTCGTCGATTTCAGGGGCGAACCGTTTGCCCCTTTGTTCGACGAAACACGCTTTCCTCCCATCAACGCCATTTTCGTGAAAAAATATTGCCCCTTTTCAAATTCTTCGGGGCATTTTTTAAGAGTCGTCGAACCACGTATCTAATACGTTTGGCAATTACGATCTATCGTATTTTGAAAAAATATCGTTATTTCCGTTTGAGATCCTTTGCATTCCTATCTTTATACGCGTTTTGCTTTTTTCAAGAGACCGCCCGAAAACAATCATATACGCGCTAACACTGGAAACGCACGGCGAATTCGATCGATCGACGCTTATATCGAATCGATCGTGCATTTGCAGCAGCAGGGTAACATATCTTCTGGCCGATTGTGCAGTATACATAGGTACGCGTAATATTGCACTTTGGTGTGTTCATTTATTTCTACTTACAAGTGATAAATGATTTGACGAACGAAAAGTTTGGCCGATGCGACGCGCGAACGAAATCTTCGCGAGGTCCGTTCGCAAAGACGCAGGCCAAAGGTATTCGTTCGAACGATATTGAGCGACATCGATACAATTTCACGGGAACTCGTTACAATTTCAATCCGCAGTCGAGAGCTAAACTGTATTCGTAGTTTTGGCAGTCGGTCGGAAGGCCGATCGAGCGTGGAGCTCGCCGCGACGCACGGTGAAAGGAAATCGCACTATCGCACACAGTCGATGGACTCGCGAGCGAGCGAGCGACCAATTAACGCGAACATAATCTCGTTTTTCCTTCACGGTTTCACGTTCCTCGCGTCCAACTCTTTCCAATTACCCATCGAGATATCTATAGATTACCGGGTATTCTACAAAATTATTCACAGCCTACAAATCGTAAAAAGGCTTTTCGCCTGCTCTGCTTCTCCATTTTTCTATTCGTTTCCTTATCCGTCGAATATTGTTACGGTTACGCGCTATTATTCTCCTCGAGAAGATATATCCTTCAACTCTTCTCGTTCGTTTCCGCTCTTTCGCGTAGACGTTGCGAGCGTGAATCCGTGATACGCGTGGCGTCCGAAAACGTTGGAGAAAAACGAGAGTCTATCCTCTGAAACGCCACCGACGCGACGACGAGCACAAACGTCGGTCTGCGATCGAGAGAAACGTGATGACTCTGTAAAGTGTGAGGTACGCTGAGAAGGAAAGAGAAACCGAAACGATAGAAAAAAAAAATAAACGCTCTGAAACGTTTCAAATTTGGCAGTATATACGCATGGCAGTTGAATGCGTTTCCATCGAGCAGATATTCGTCGGGAGTCGGGAGAACAACAGATAACGACTATACAGACGCGTTGGCAGTGTGCACGACCAGCGTAACTCGAACGTCACCGATAATCGCTAATCGACTGATCGATTACGTCGAACGTTGTGAATTCGCGATCGCGTCGAATCGGCGCACGAAATCAGAAAACGTTAAATGTTGTGTGAGTCAACGGGCTAATTTGATAGGTAAGAAGAGCATGAGATCAAACGTTTCGCGCGCGATACGTATCCATATTTATATTCGAAAACGCTCGGGGATTTCACCCTTCGTTCTGCGAAACAAAAAGAGATCACACCCGTGGCTACTAGGCTACTGCACGACACACGACTACACGCGACATTAACGAAACCGTGTTCGGCGGTTCGGCGATCGACTATTTCGTCTCTAATTTTTTTTATCGTACTTTCCTTTTCCTTCGCGTCGCGAACAAAAGTGCCACTGTACTTACGGTTTCGCTTCTCGTATGAGCGTATACTCGGAGGAGCACGTACGTTTCTACATATATTACTACACGGTCATCTATCGATATGCATCGCGTCAAAGAGCGCATCGACGCGGAAAGTATCTGCGTTTGAAACTCTGGCACCGTTCACCGTAAACGACGCACTTCACTACCACACTGCGTATTTTACTTTTCTGATCACGAACACGATCGCCAGGATCTTTTGAAGGTAACATTGTCGTGGAGCAAAAGAAAGATACTATTCGTATATGTGCGTGGGTGTGTGTGTGTGTACATTTGTGTTTGCATTTGCATGTAGAAACGATCTTAAATCTAATATACTACAATAGATGTACAAAAAGACTCACGTCGCTTAATGGACTTGCGCGAAAACTCTGAACCACGGGAGATTTAGTAACGAGAACATCTTTTTCTGCAACGCACTGCTTTAGCAACTTTCGTTAAGTCTCGCAAAACGCGAATGCGCGTATCTGTATCGACGCAGAGACCAAGCTTCGTGCGTAAGCGCGAAGAGAACGCAGATTATTCCGGACTCGACTCGGTTAAAAGGTGACCCAATCGTTGCAAACGCCTATAGTGGACAGCATGTCGGTAACGTCCGGAGTACAGGAGAACTCGAAGTGCGAACCGCTGCTGGAGCTCGCGGTTTCGAAGGTATCCAGGTCGGTGGTAATCGTCTCCATGTCTAAGTCGATTTTAAAATCGGACGGCTGTATCTGCAAAAGATCCGTCAACGAGTAAAGATCCGCCAAACTAGGATTGTTGTTCGCTGGTTCCTCGACTTTCACTTGACAGACGAAGGATGTCGCGACGTCGCCGATCGCGTTCGTCGGCGGCGGCACCAGCGGCAGCGTTGCCGACGTTCCCGCGTTCGTCGACGGCAAACTCGAGGCTAGCATCGACGTCGAGGACACGGTGGGAATAGTGGTGGTGGCAGTGGCCAGCGCGGCCGGCGACATCGCCGCTTCCGCGTCCGTCGCCTCCGTCGTGTCCATCTCCGTCTCCGGCTCCGTCGGTTCCTTCTTCACCAGGAAAGTCGACGGTCGACGCTCGCCTTGGCTCGCCGTGGCGGCGGCGGAGGCAGCGGCGGCGCGGCCGCCGCGAAAACTCCTCCTCGAGGCGAGAGCAATGTCTCCGATGGAAGCAGGAAACGACGTAGCAGCGTTGTTGGCGGCAAGATTCGCAACGGGTGGACCGACCGAGGACAACAATCGATCTTTCGGTTCGAACGTCGTCTCGTAGTCCATTTTCAGGCTGGCCTCTCGTTTTATCTTCCCGGCGGCGGCGGCGACGGTTGTTTGCAAGCGCGCGGACGGGCCGCATTCGAGGAAATTGTCTTCGTAGAAGCTGGCCGATTCCGGCGAATCCGGCGTGACGCAGGAAGGACTGCTCGGTATCTTGGCGCTAACGATCGGAGCGATCGGAGTGTAGTCGAACGGAGGACGCTTGTCCAATGCCAGTCTAACCTTCAGTCGCGAAACAGGCTTGCTACTGCTCGCTTGAGCTTGCAATCTCTTTACCGTTCCGCTGACCGCTCCACCGCCGCAGCCGCTCGTTTGCGTATTGTTGTTGCTGTCGTTCCGCGAGTGACCCTTCGCCGATGCGATTCCCATCGTCAACGACGATGACTTTCTCGACGATTTCTTCCCTCCTTCCTTGGTTGCTTTTGGACTGGCCGACGTCACCGGTTTCGAAGTCTTTTTCCTCGGACGGTACTTGTAATCCGGATACTCGACCATGTGCAGTTGTCGCAGTCTTTCAGCCTCCTCGATGAACGGTCTTCTCTCCGCGTCGTCCAACGTTTTCCATCTTCTACCGAGACGCTTGCTAATTTCCGCGTTGTGCATGTCTGGCTGGACCTCGCATATTTTTCTGCGTTCGATTTGAGACCACACCATGAAAGCGTTCATCGGTCTCTTTATGTGGTTCGGATTGTTCTTCTTCGTCTGAAACATAACAACGAAAACGTCCAATAATATTTCTCAACGTCAACCTCGACCGATTTCATTCGACTCCGATTTGGATTCGTCTTATTTTATTTTAACACTGTGACAATTCGAATCGGGTTTCTTTCGATTCGCTGAGAATCGAGTACAAGAGAAACTGAGAAGAAAGGGGAGAAAGGAACGCGCGTAAACTGACGCGTACACGCGAACGCGACGACGATTCCGCTCGCTGAGAGCGATTGCGCGATTTGCGTTGCTTATTAGATGACGGTACGCGTTCAGACACAGATAACGCACTACTGCGCTGTCCCATTATACATTTAGATATCCTCGATTAATCGTCCAGTACTCGAATGGAAATTCAACGACTGCACGCGCGTAGGTTGACGAAGACGCGACGACGAGATCCGTCCGAGTTCTTCCAGCGTGTCGTCCATCATCTTGTTGACAATTTTTTGATACCACTTGTGCTTTCTACATTTACTCTTGACGCTCGATCCAATACTTTTATTAAATAATATAAAAAAAAATAGACTTTTTACTCAAACCTGAAATTACATACTGTAATAATAGGAAAGCAGACCGAAGTATGTGTACATATGTACATAGTCGGTTTCTCCGTTCTCCCGGAAAATTTCTTTTGCATCGGATATGCCTGGTATCGGAGTAAAGTTACGCATCGAATCGATAGATCTCGTTCAATCGAGGCATAGATCGAATACGAAACAAATTCTTTCAAAACGGTTAATATCCTGATTCTACTCCTCTCCTTTCTCTGCATTTCAAAAGGAAACGTTTGTTTGCGTTTCAAATTTTCGAGCACAACCACTACATATGTACATATCTAGCGTTTCTTCTCGCGTCTTCCGTACAGTTGTACGCGATCAGCTGATGGACTCGACCGCGTCGCTCGATCGGACGTTATATCGCATCGGAACGTTGTCGGATCGATTTCGATAACGCGTTTGAATCGAATGCAATCGGTGGTTCTGGTTCGCGTAAAACGGTGGTACAAAGCACAGGACGGTAACGGGTCGATTAACAGAGTAGAAAGTGTTTGTTGAAGAGACTGAAATCGAACAACGTTGTTGCGAAAAAGGCGTTTCGCTCGACCTTCGTGCAGCGCGAGAGTAAACCTACCGTTACGATACGGACGATGTCCGCGTAAAATAAACGAAAACGCGATACGCCACGAAAAACGCGAGGGACGTTTACCGAAACTTGACCCAATCTAAGATAACGTAAAAAAAACGAGATTAAGCGACTCGTTCTACGTTCGAAATTTCAATCGGATATATAAATAAATACGAAAGCCCAAGGTAGAAAAAAAGTGCAGAAAAGACTCGACTTGAGCGAGACCGCGACAGAAAGTAGACAACGAAAGTCGAAACAACTAAGTATATAACGAACGAAGGTCAAAAATAATCCAGAGTTCCGTTCGACGGGGGTACATACTTGGTCACCAAAATAAACGAGTCGCTCGTGGTGAGATATTCGTTCGTCAGAGTCTAGCGAAGCAACGCTTTATTACACGGAGCCCGGATTTATGGCAAGGGGTAGAGAAGGAAAGGTTTCGACGCGACGCGATACGACGTTTCGGACGGTATGGGTGAGAGTCGTTTGCGACAGCCTCTCAAAAATATGAGTGGGTTCGTTAGACCGCGTGCTCGCCTGGCGTCGCGACGTCGCAGTGGCGTCCACGAAAACCAAATGTTTCTTCTGCTCTCGTTTCTCTGGCGCGCGCGCGCGCCGCGTCGTCAAGCGTCGTCAAAGCGTCGCCAAAGCGTCGCGCTGCTTCGGTCAGCAGACAAAACGCACAAGTTTTCAAACGCAACGTACCTGCGTAGCATCCGAATACGGCGTCGCTGAATTTTTATCCACGAGTAACGATCCAAACATGGGTATTCCCGAACTAGAGGGACTGTCTTGCTGTTGCGGTACCATTTTCGAACTTGGTATTTACAACAAAACTTGTTCGTCACCTCACTTTTAACGGTCCAATAACACTGATGCACTCGAACGAAGCGCAGACTTTACTAACGATTTTGCGGTAGAGTCGTAACCTTCTTCGCTTCTTTACATGCTCCTCTTGTCACCTCACTGTCTTTTCTTCGCTTTCCTCTTTCGTCGCTATCGTTTCTCCGTTGCGAGACACGAGGAAAATAATAACGCTAACGGCAGTGATTGAAGATCATCGGTTCCGATAATTATTACGACGTCAGCGACGGCGACAAGGCTAGTCAACAGCCGCGGCAGTCGAGAGGACTCGCTCTGTCGAAATCCCGCGATACTCGACGAACCGTAACGCGTTTTCTTTTCGATCGAGGGAGACGAAAAGCGACGCGACGCGTAATTCGCTCTTCACGGTTTGAAGCGCGCGCGCGCGCACTTTATTTTCTGCCAAAACACGACGAATCGATGCAAAAGAAAATGGATTCGCGTCTCACGTTCGCACGATTCTCAAGATCCGACGATCGGTCGTCGATCGCGAGGCGACATTATTGGCCGAGAGAACGGAACGACGCATCCACGCTCGCCCGACGAGCGCTCCGTAACAACTACCTTATTCTCTTCTCACGCTTCTACCTCTATACCACTCAGCACTGCGCTCGGCTCAGTTCGGCTCGGCTCAGCTGAGTCGCGCGCCGCCAGACGCATCCCCTCCATCGCGCACCGTAAACACGCTGCCTTTCCAGCCAATCGCTGCCCAGCCATTCTTTCGTCCCCCTTTAACCCTGAAACCTCTCTTCTCTCTTCTTTCGCGTCCGTTTCCTTCTCCTATATGCATGTATAGTAGTCCTGTATTCTTTTCTCCTCTCTCAGCCTCTATACCTAATCTTCTTTATTTTTCTTTCCGCTCTTCCTCCTGTTTCGTCCTCGTCCCTTACCCCGCCGCTTTCTTTTCCTTTTCCTGTTCCTTTACCTCTTCCTGTTCCTATTTCTACTGCTACCCCCCTCACTCATTTCCAGTCTGCTCTTGGTCGATAGGATAATCGGTCGCCGCTAATCTCGAGCGTACCAAATACATAGGATGTTTCCCTCTCCTGTGCCCTCGAGAATTCAGAGTCGTTCAAGGTCGCGTTTAATTCGCCACAACTACCTCTTCCCCACCCTCACCCTTTCTCGCCATCGCCATCGCCATCACCGTCGCCTCACCGCCAACGATCTTCTCTTATCCGCTCCGTTGCGTCGCGTCGCGTCGTCTGCGTCTCCGCCAAATCCAAAACATTCGATATCGCGCGATCGCAACCTTTCAATCTTCGGTTTAGCGATTGTCTACAGTCTACGAGATCTTAATCGCGATTCCTTGTCCGAGTTATTATTGAACAGCTTGTTTTTCAACCAACAGTCGTAGTCACGAGCGACGCGACGTTGACTATAATCGAGTCAAACGCGGTGTCGCGTTCACGCGTTCGGTAGAAAAGTTTTCCTTTCAAAAATGAAATCGGCTCGACCCATACCCAACGCGTTCAGTCTGGAAGAAACGTGGATCGCGTCGTTCGCGATCGGTGGGAGCGGCGTTAACCGGATGCCATATGCAACTCGAGAATACTAAACGCTCCTCGTCGATGTATCTACGAGAAACGTTTTCCGAGGACACGATCGACGTTGTACCGTCACGATGAAATCATCCTAGAAGAATATTTTACAGCGCGTCGCATTGCTTTCCGCTCACGTCGGTTCGATTTGTTTTTGTGTCGCGAATCTTGGATTTCGGAGGCAGAACGGAGATAGCGTCGAATACCGCGTGTAGCAATAACATTGGCGCGTCGCGGCGCGGCGTCGCGTTATACCGCTAGCGCGAGCGAGTGGCCAGTGTGGCCACTCGGTCTACGATTATCGCGGAACACCCGCGCAGCATTTCACCCGTCTGAGTCACCGTATCGGCCGAGTTCTGCCGATCCTTGCGCAACTCGCTTGCGCCTTAGAATTCGTACTGCGCTCCCTTCTACAACGTCGAATAGACGAGATACTCTTTCTCCCGAAAATCTTGTAAGGTAAATGTCCCAGTGGTTGGACATGTCCTAGTAATTGGACACTCATGAATTTATATTAATATTAAAGTAGAAACAATATTGACGAAGTTGAGGAAATAAAATTATTATCCTGAGTTATTTCTTATACTAAAAATCATTGCAACTGATCAGAAATACATGATATATATTTGAAAAAGAAATATTATTACCTAGCGATCATGAATTTAATGCATTATGAAGAGCCTACTAACCGTTCGACTAAGACTCAGAGCGTCGTTGTTAAGTTCACAATTAATACTTTGGTTATGCTTCTACATCAAGTAAAGGCTTTTTAGACTTATTAAAGTCTGTTTAATTGATAACCATATATTTTTGAGTCATTTTTGTTTTGTTTAATTTAAAAACTAACGTGTCTATACACTAGTACATGAAATCGCCGCTAGCCTAGTTATTGGACAATCTGTCCAGTGACTAGAGCAAATATGTATCGGCTTGGCCCAGTGCTTAATTGTTTTTAGATACTTTATTCGTCAATTGTTATCTTCAATTCGTCGACTTTATTTGTCAATTTTAGATTTTTTAAAAGAAATCTATATTTGTTGATAATATAACCTATATTCATAATAAAAAATTTGATTTTTAATAAATCATGCCAAAGGAAAACAGAAACAGAAAGCCTTATACACCAAAAGACGTGGAGAGTACTGTTGAAGCTGTTAAAAAAGGCATGTCGTTAAGAACTGCCAGTAAACAGAAAATTTTTAAATATATCAACATCGAAGGACAAAAAGAATAAAATAATTGAAGATTCTTCTAATACATTGTAATTTTCATTTATTATAAATATATATTTTAATATCTATTCAATGAAATAATTAATGAACTCAAATTAAACAAAAATTGCCCTTTTTACTGTTACAATTGCGAATGTGTGCGTGCATACGTAAGCGCGCTTAAATATTTTAGGTTATTCAGTTATTTACTAAGCCTTTATTTAGAAATTGTATTATTTTTGTATATATTGTCAAACTTTTTAAAGTTGTACAACATAAGAATTGTTAATTATTTTTGTATCAATGATTTTTCTGAAATTTAATATTCTGTCTAAGCACTGGGACAGCTAAATTTAATCACTGGGACATACCGTGAATTCTGTCCAATAACTGGGACAAATGAACGCTTTTATAAACATAGATTTTTACATTTTTCTTTTACATAAACGATATTTTATAACCAAGTTTCTGAAAGAAGAAAACTCAATCTAGCGATTGAACAAACATTCATATTAATTTACATTGTTTTAAACTGTAGAAAATTTTAATAACAGGAACATTGTCTTAAAAGTCCAACCACTGGGACATTTACCTTAAACGATGTTGGACGTTTCGTGAGAACTAAACGAAAAACGATACGGTCTCGAAGGGTTTGAGAGTTGTGTATACCTTTTCCGCGCTGCGCCGCGCCGCGCCGCCGTATATGTATGGCCTCCGAAGTATACGGTCTGTTCTCGGTTCTCGGTTCACGGTTCACGCACACCTACTTATCGGTTACTCTGCACGAAACCACGAACGACGTAAATCGGCGCGCGGCCGCCGCGGCTGCGGGCGACGCGAGACTTTTCGAAGGAAGGATGTGGTTGGACGGAGAACAGAAGCAGGTGTACTTTTTCATTCCCTTCTTCGTTTCCATCGCTTTTTCCTCGACGCGACGGCGCGACGATAGCGTCGCTTTTGTGTTCGAACATTCATTCTGAAACGTTTCATTCGGTTCTCGCAATCGGAGCAACGAACGGACAGTATTTTACATGATTTCGAGCGTCGACTCAATGAACGTTCGCTACTAGTCAAAGAGGATTAGATAGAGCGGAAGGTCCCATAAGAGCCCTATGTTAAAAGTGTTTCATTTTGTAACGCCCTCAAACGGCTCAGAGGACGAACTATCCAACCATCCCCTTACCCCGCAAACCGCACACCATCCCCACCACAGCCATTCAATTCATGGTCCGATTTACTATAAGCTCTACTAAATTTTCTTTCTGGATCTGAAATTTCAAGTTCGGGGTTTGAACTTGTAATTTCCCTCCAAAATCTAATGTTCAAGAATATGAAATATTAATTTATATACGCATGTACACGTTAGATTATTAGGAAGAAAATAAAATACAAATGAAAAGTATATATTGAAATTTATTTTTAAAATTAATGTACATACATGCTACATACAGCTGATATACACACATAAACACACACACACACACACATATTTTCCTTGCCTTTCTTTCTACAAATGCAGCAATTCATAGGCATTTTTAAAAACACTCCTGAACACCTCTTTGCTCTGACCACTCTAACCGATTCTACTACAAATCACTACAAATATTGTAATGAAAAATGGCGTAGCATTGGTCGCGTGGGTTGGAGTCGGTACGCATAAGAAAAATACAAGAAAGGAAATAGGATTGAACAATTTCTCAAAATACTTCGCCCTCTGAGATACTAGATGGAACTGTAAAAGGAGGCTACAGAACCTTCCGCTCTATCTAATCCTTTTTGGCTACTAGTAACCTACAATTTTTGCAAACAAATGTTCGCAACATGAATCCGACAGTGTCTTTTACGATCTAAACTTGGTCGACGCGACGGTACGGATCTCGTAAACGCAAACTGATCATTTACTGGCGATGTAATGTACCTGGAAACGAACGGATATCGGTCCATCGGTCCAGCTGTCCAGCTGTCCAGCAGCTGTGTACGTCACCTGCTGCCGGTCGCGGCGCGGCGCGGCGCCTTATCGATGACAACGCGCGTACACGCGTGTACTCGTTGCATTTTCTACTTTCAACTTACTTGCGAACACTTCTGTTGTGTACTATGACAAAAAAACTTTCTTCTTCCTTGCGTTTTCCATCTATTCGTTCGCTTCGCTTTTGCAATAGTGATTTGTAGACTGCGGATGTTTATGCAAAATTTATATGTCGAAATATGCAAAATATATGCAAAATTAATGCAAAATATATTCAGGAATATGAAAAATATATGCAAAACATATGAAAACTGTATGCAAATTGTTTTATTATTTGTACTATTTACTACTTACTAGTGCTATTACTACTACTACTGTACTTACTACTATTTACCGTAATTTGCATTACAATATGTTACGATTATTTTTTCTATATTCTGGACTGTCAATTGGTGCCTGTTATCCGATACAATTAATTTGCAGGCGGAAAATGTTCGTTCAACATCACAGGATGTGATAGGAGCATACGTATACTTTTTCCAATATTGTGCTTTTACTTCATCTAGAGTTTCAGTAGCTTCACCATTTAAGATGTTATTAAGTTTAGATAGTATTCCAAACCCAGGATTTTTCTGGAGAACATATTTAGATTTTTCTCTTACTTTCCCTCCACAGGGGGAACTTGATCTAGCTTATTAACCAAATTGGAAACTACGTTAATTGAATCACTTAACGATAATGTGTTCGACTCTAATTTCATTATAGCAGCTGGTAAAATGCCGAAATTAGCTTCAATAAGAGCTAAATCATCAGTAAGATTTTCATCCTTTAAAATGTCTTGTGTTGCTTTAATGCAAGCTGCATCTTTTTCGTTAAAGGTTTCGACAACCTAGAAATAAATGAAAAATTGATTATCTTGTATAGAATTAATGATACAATTAATCTTAATTATCTAAAACAATATGAAAGATAATTATTTCTTTAATAGCATGCACATGTCTTGCATAAAAGATTGCTGCCTCTAACCATGTTCCCCAACATGTTCCCCAAAAGCGTTTACGTATCTCAGGACATTCGAATGAACAGTTCTTATGAAGCATTCATATCGTATCACGCGAGAATGGGGAAGTAACATAAGACACAGTAGTACATATTTGTTGTCAATAACAAGAGCGACTGTAATTGATATGATATAATTATGAATACGATATTTCTAACGTTTGATTTTGATCAAGGGAATCTGATCAATCGAATATATATGAAATATGTAGAAATGAGACAAATATATGCAAAAAATATGCAATATGCAAAACATATACAATATGCAAAACATAAAAAAATTAAATTATATTTTTTAAATCCTCTAATGATAAAACTACTTTCTGTCCAAGTCCCATAACATTATCTCTTTCCTATAAATATATGCATTTGCATAAACATCCGCAGTCTAGTGATTTGACTGCGTGCAAACGCTGTTACAATGATCTTTGACACTGTGGGCCATTGTAAAAAGATTCGTTATAAAAAATGGCCAGAGGTGGAGAATTCGGTCGACTGATAAATAGGTAACTACGCAAAGGCGACAGTGGGTTGATGGACTATAGACAGGTAGTTGAAACGGTAGTTGACAAGAGAGATGGGTGGGTAGGTAGGTGGGTAGGTAGTAGGTAGGTAGGTAGGTAGGTAGATGAGTAGCTTGTAAGTATTCACATAGGAGTGGATAGATAAATAAATCGTGTAAAGAAGAAAAGCAAGTACCAGACGAATAATAGGAAGAAAAGTTTCGTGTATTATCATAAGTAGGGGTTGCATTAATGCACCTGCCGATCTTTGTTCGTAACTACTTTCATTCCATTAGGGTAAATGATGAACGTTAGCCCACAAACGTTAAAAACAAGAAGAATTTTCTTTTTTTTTTCTTGCGACGAATTGCAATCGATTTGGATGGAAAATACATTTGATATACGCTCGTTGAAACGATGAAACAGGTGCGTACGTTCACCGATGGTACACCTGCCTGTATGGATTACCGTAAATCGGCTCTACTCTTATGCCTCGATTCGTCTGAAATCGTCTAAACGCGTTCTTCACCAATCTAATCGATATTCCGATTACCCCCAGATTAAATAGACTTTTCGCGCGCATAAAATTGTCCTTTTGGAATCGTTCTAACGGTTGTGACGAAGCTCGTTATTTGCGCGCAACGCGATCGAAATTCAACGTAGATCCGTTAAAAACGCGAGCTCAAATTTGACTAGCGGCGCAGGTGCGGACTGTGATTGCGGTTGCGGCTGCTGCGGGTACCCTGATAGTTCGAATGTCTTGTCTTCTTTCTTTCTTTCTTTCTTTCCATGGCCGATCGTCGCGTCGCGTATACTGTCAACCATGTTTTCCAATAAAAAATGTTCGTATTAGCAGTAGCTACGTGCACTTGAATCGAATAAATTTTGCGATCCGTAACATCTGCAATTCGATTACGCCTGAACGAAGCATCGACGCGTTTTAATATTTCAATAGATAAAAAAAAAAAATCCAAAGCGTTCGCGTTGCATTCACGTTTTCGCGTTTCATTCAATTTCATAAATGAAATCGCGTTGACTTGCGGATTTTTGTGATACAAAGAAACTTCTCTACTAACGTATGAAACATTAACTGGAAATAGTGCATCGACGAGATGCATACAAGATAGACTCGAAATCTTATAGAGTTTCGTGTCTCGCGTTCTGCAATACCGATATCATAAAATAGGAAGAATCGACACTGAGCGCCATCTGCTCATTTCGAACGGTGGATACGAGAAGTAGATTGTTTCCAGCACTGGGATGTGCAAAAGATGGTAAATGAGAAAACGTTCCTATCTGACTAAGGCCTCATTTATACTTATACTATCAACGAGCCGTGCACAAGCACGAATTGATATTGTTTTATTATTATCACATATTTCCGATTCTTCCTTAGTGTATGTAAAATTTTATAGTATGTGCTTTATTATGCTCGTCCCGTGCACGGTTCGTTGATAGTATAAATGGACCCTTATTCTGTGATGCTGTCATCAGTCATCGTCATGGTCATCACCGACGAGAATATCTCTTCGGAGCTGTGATCAAAAAAAATAATTGACTGTCGCTATACATATTTCAAATGCAAATGTGTTCTACTATGTATGTACTATAATATCTAATGCCTATTCACTAAAATCTTGTGAGAAAAAAGGCACGGATTCGGGTATGGTAGGGAGGTGACTATACCGGCAAAATTGGGCCGAATTAATGATTTACGAGGACTCGCTTTACGTCCTTATATGAGAAGATTTTGGGCTGGGAAAGGGTTCATTCGAAAGAAGAAGGTTCACTGCAGCGCGCTCTGGTAGTTATTCAATATTATTTTGCGGATATTCGGATATCTTATTAAAGATTACATCTTCATACGAAACTGCAAAAACGCAGAAATTAGTACCTGAAATGTAATAATTTGTTTTTTCCCTAGCAAGTAACTCTTATAAAAATATCTGTTACGAAATGAAGTATGTATAAAATTCAACATTGATTAGTTGTCGAATTAATATAACATATTCATGACAAACTGTGTTGTTGAATGTCGTACTACATACGTAGTTATAATGCAAATACATATATTTTACTATATACGTACATACATACATAGTTATAATAAATATATAATATCAATTCCGTATTTCCCCTATTATTTATTTATTTATTTATTTATTTACCAGATACTTTACTTGTATAAATTGTAAGTAAAACCTAAAAGAGGTAAACATATGTTACCTGTACATAGGCTGGCGATCATTAGATCTAAGACTTACATATTAAACTTAATATCTAGAAGACTATCTCCTTTCCATAAAATTTATAACGAAGTAATAACAAAGCAAAAATAAAAAAAAACAACAAGAAAGAAAAATATAAAATAAAATTATATATATAAAATTAGTATTGCATTTTTAATTAATTAACAGCTTCTTAAATACTGTTTAATCTTATTTTTTATAGTACCCATATTGTTGGACAAGTTTTTTAGTTCCTTCGATAGCATATTGAAAGTTTTTTATAGCCATTATAAAGCTATTCTTATCACTCATTGTCCTATTATTTTTTGGCATCTGTATACTCTTATGTCTATTATGCTATTATAAAATACACATTTTATTTCCTCCCAATAGTACTAAGATTAGGATTATATTAGGGTATAGCTGCAAATGGAGCAATAAATTTTTTTCTCTGAAAGCGATTATCATTTAATTCCTCGTTAATAACTACCAATTTGTAGTTTGTGCTTGTACGATAATTTTTGGTCGTATGTTGTATGCTTCGAAGCTGTTAAATTTTGTACAAACAAATATTACATAAATGCGTAAAGTACAACAGCAGAATAAGAATGGTTTTCTCGAGGAAAATGCAGAAACACCGACGTCAATTTGGTTCAATTATTTTTCTCGACGTTCTGGCCTTTATCGAAAGTATAACAAGATTACAAAGAGGGTTCGCGTTTACGGAGATTTAATTATAGGAAACCACTTTGGATAACCGTGTCTCGCTGCGGAACGTACGTACGCGTTGTACATAAAATCCACTTAAATCATTTGATTACGTACGCGTGAAATTCGATCAAAAATTAAAGCTGTTTTAGCCCGTTTCAGCAAATTCTCTCCCAACGAAACATTCATTTTTAGTACCTTCAACCTGGAACAAGCAGTATATAATGCAGCGTGTAACGGATAATCGAGTTTCTTTAGAGCGGAATTTGAAAATGTTGTTCGAGCGTGAATGCTCCTTCAGGCAGAACAATCATTATTTGAAAGCGACAAGCGTGGATCGCCGATATACGGAGGGGACGCCCCTGCAGAGTTGGGCAAACTGTAATCATTAATATGATTACTGACTAACGACTAATGATTAAATAAATATTTGAGTATGACTAATGACTAATGACTAAATTTTTATTAAACATGAATAATAAACATTGACTAGTGAGTAACTTTAATCGTAACTAATGACTAAATGAGTAATCAAAATTTAAATATGACTAATAACTAAAAATGATAAACTAAAAAAGCCACGGAATGATAGCAAAAAATATATTTCAATACTGTATAATCTTTTGATATAAAATAGTAAATATCTAAACTCCGATTTTGATGATCCTGAAATATGTTGTCATATTTATAATATGTAGAAAAACACACTAGCAACTAATGATTAGTCATAACTAATAACGAATGACTAATGATTAAATAGAGTTGTAAGTAATTTATGTTATATAGTCATGACTAACCAATGAAAAATGTTTAACTAATGATTATTAATTATGATTAATGATTAATCAGATAATTAGTCAATTTTAATTATCAGTTGATTTATGCCATACTCTGCGCCCCCCACTTTTGTAGAGTCAAGTTCGGAAGGGTGTGTTGAGTTGAGTTCGCGTTGGCTTGGTGCTCGCGGTTCGCGGTTCGCGACTCGACGCATCGGAACTCGAGCGATTGCAGCGTGTAGCGTACCGATCGCTTGGCTGTTGCGTTAGCTACGAGATACGCGCGAACCTAGTAGGTGCCACTTACCACCTACTCGATTTCCCTTCCCTTCGACCGTGCACGATTCTACACGCTCGATCGAGTACAAAAACGATCAATTCTAATTACAAGACGAGATCGTGACACGGATGCACTGGATGGCGATACCGTTTACCGTTTCGAGGAAAAAAACAAGAGAGAGAGAAAAAAAAGAAACGAACCGTATTGTTGAAAAATGGCGACGGTAGTATATAGGGTGTCCCAAACTAAGTGCGGGAGCCGTTAAGGGGAGATTCCCGAGGTCATTTTAAACAACTTTTTCCTTTGCAAAAATGTCATTGGAAGCTTTGTTAACGAGTTATTAACGAAAAACACCGACCAATCGGGGAGCGAATACAGCAGATTAATGATGGCGCGGACAATGGCTGGCCAATACTACTCACAGCTGAAGCCCGCGCTGAAATTCATACACTGTATTCGTGCTACTATTGGTCGGTGTTTTTCGATAATAACTGGTTAACAAAGCCGCAACGAAAATTTTTGCTGCGGGAAAAGTTGTTTAAAAGCACCTCAGGAATCTCCCCTTAACAGCTCCCGCACTTAGTTTGAGACACCCTGTATAACGCGGTACAAGTATAAGCAGAAACCGAAGATGCAGCTTGGTAAAGTTCAGACTGCTCGACCGATCTGCGTTTACGCGTCGACTCTAACTTTATCGTCGATTAGTTTCTATCGAGCGCGCTCCGCGTCGCGCCGCGCCGCGCGGAGCTGGTCGATCCTTGGAAAATCGTTGCCTCTGCTCTTGTATCTCGAGGGAGAGTACATTCTCGGGAATTGAACCAGAGGGAAGCTACTTTGTCGGCGGTGGATGGGTTAACCGATTTCGCAAGGAATGGATTTCGATGGGACGCGTCGAACTGTGCTCGCATGGGATCGTGAAACTTTGTCGATTCTGCGATGACGTTTCGCATCTCGCAGGATGCTCTCTTCGCTTCTCTAACTTTTCCACGGTCCAATCGATGCGAATAATTTTTCTTTATTGACTGTCTCACGCCGAGATTACCACCGTGCGCGAACTCGCAGATAAAGACGAAGGTACCTTGCGTATTTCAAACAGATCAACAGTTTTCACGAGGAAAGACTCTCTCGTCCTCGGTAAACGTTCGATTTCGCGAAAGCGCCGCACCACCGCTTAGAATATATAAACAAATCAACGACTGCATCGCTCGCACCAGATTGATTTCCAGTTTATGACTCGATAAATATGTCATAAAACCGAGGATGGTAGTGCTCCGTTTTAGGGTCTAACGATATCGTCTCGTTCGGAGTCTCCGGTTCGAAAAGGTCGAAAGACTCGATCGAACATGAAAACGCGGTTCAACGCGGACAAACTAGCAATGGCAAAATATATTATAAAAAATACAATTTTCTATTACCGCGTTGTATTTTTTACATTGTGGTTTCAAACAGCGACGATAATTTCGATGCCACGATACGGCGCACAGTGGTTCGGCGTATATAAGAATCGCGGAAAAAACTTCGTAACTTCTTTACTTTTTAATATTTTTGAATAATTTTTTTTTAGATTATTTGTTGAATAACGATTTTTATAGTACTATTATTATTTTAACATAATATTTTTCGCATAATAATATTTTTTACATAATACAAAGTTCATAACAATTTCTAATATTACGGTAGGTTGTATACAGGGTGTAACAAAAATGTTGCAGTTCCTTGAAAGGGGTAATTCCTGAAGTGATTTTGAACAACTTTTTCCTTAGCAAAAATGTTAAGTAGGGCTTTGTTAACGAGTTACTAATGAAAAACACTGACCAATAGAAGCGCGAATACTGTGGATGAATTTCAGCGCGGGCTTCAGCTGTGAGTAGTATTGGTCCGTCATCGTCCGCGTCATCATTAATCTACTGTACTCGCTCTCCGATTGGTCGGTGTTTTTCGTTAATAACTCGTTAACAAAGCCCCACCTAACATTTTCGCTAAGGAAAAAGTTGTTTAAAATCACCCCAGGAATCACCTCTTTCAAGGAACTAAAACATTTTTGTTACACCCTGTATATACTATGTTTTGCAGTTTTGCATAAAACAACTACTGCTGTTGTTACCTAATATGCTTTTCGTAAGAACATTTTTATATAAAAAAGAAGAGGGTTATAATATAAGTTACATTGTCATATCACATTTGTGCCGTGAAAAATTAATATTTTAAAATACCTATTGTGGATTTCATTATGTATACATATGACATATTGTATTTAATTGACAATATTTACACAATCCGTATTCATAAGTCCTAAACTAATTTTTAACTACTTGTAAGCAATGAACTGAAACTGTAAAGCAGTATAAAGAAGGAACAGAAAGAATAAACACGTGGAAAGTCCGAGAATTTTATGAAGAAAGATTTTTAGGAAGAATCTGAGGATGCGACCGGCTAAAACTTGGGCGGGTTTGGTTCCTAAATGTGCATGAAGAATAATCAAGCCTACTCGAAACCTTCGAAAAGATGTTATAAAATGAAACAAAGTATAAAGAAGTAACAGGAAGAATAAACACGTGGAAAGTCCAAGAATTTTATAGAGAAAATATCAGAGGATGCGACCGCCTGAAACTTGCCTGTGTCTGGTCTCCAGATGTGTGCACAAAGTAATCGAGCCCAGAATAAACCGTCAAAACATTCGGAAGAGGAAATGTAATAGAATAGAAATGTTGGAAGAATAAAAGCTATGAGTAGCAGCTAGTAATACTTCATATGGTACTCTCAGTGCAGTCCCCCGTAAAGCTAGGCACAGCGAGAAGGAGCAGTAATTTGACGATAACAGTCAAAGGTGCAAAAAGATGCAGCTAATTTTTACAAGACAGTTACTTGATAGTATTTACTATAAATCAATGCCATTAAGAACGCGGAGGAAGGCGGAGCTTTTTTTATATGCCTAAGGGAATCAAACAGTACTTCCTATTTTTATTACCTTTATTTTAGGCTCTGTTATGCAATATTGCTTGAGTGATTTCGAAAAGTATTTATGTATTCTATAAGCTAAGACTATAAATATTAAAAATGTATGAAACAAATTATGATATATATTCGCAGAAAGTAAAAAAAAGAATTAGAATTCTGGCTAGGAAAAGGTAAGATTCCAGTGAGAGTATGATAGGCCCACTTTAGATAAATTTTTCCTCTTTATTGACATGAATTAACAATTTCATAGCAAGATATATTGGTTCATTAGTTATCAGAATATACAAGTCTACACATAAAAATCACACTTTCAGAATTTGGGGTTTTTTCTGTGCGGCGCACAGTGCGCGTTTCGGGAAAAAGTGTGAATAAATTATTTTGTGCCTCATTATTACGTATTTCTACCTGGTGATGCAAAATATATTGTTCTTTTTCTTGTAAACTAAAAAGCAAAAGTAATATGGAACAATATGTTGGGTATTTTTGAATAGCCAGCATATCAAAAATTACGCATGGTACACAGTAATATTTTCTTTGTATTTTAGGCATAGAATTCGAAATGCACTCAATCTAACACCTAAAAAAATGATAATGACAATAACAAACTTACAATAATTACATAAACAATGAGTAATCTTCCACATCTGTATCCGTATCCGCGTGCGTCTTCATATCCGTATCTGTATCCTTTGTTATAGATAATTCCTTTACTTGTTCTGGAATTGTTTTTACTTCTTTTTCTTGATATCCATATTTCGTTACTAAGAAGGGATCAGACGATGTAAGTAGGCGGTAAAAAAGATCCTTATTTGAATGTGTTAAAGATTTCTTCTGTGTGTGATTGTCTCGATAATTTTTGATATTTTTGTTACGGCATTCTAAAGCCTCTTCTGAAAATTCGCCGATCGGAAGGGTAAAATGCTCCACTATTTGTGCACACTTACTGGCATATAAAACCAACTGTAATGTTTCACATATAATTCAGCAGTTTTTCGGCAATCGTCTTGGAATACTGTCTTATTAATAGGATAGTAACTATTAATGGCTTTTAATATTATTGAGAACCGATGCAATAAGTTTCTCGTTAATCCCGGTTATATTTGCTGCTAATTGAGGATTGTCGAATATACACCTGGCAGTATTACCGTCATTTGTGTTTCCGTAGGATTGTCTTACACGGTTGACTTTCAGTCCCATTTCCGCCCAAAGTCTTTGCTGTATTATTTTTTGCGCTGTTGTAATAAATTTCGTGGTAAGGACGAAAGAATGTATTTATCATCGTCACGCAGCATTTTGAAATTGTCGTGCATTTTAGGGAACGGTTTGCTGCGCGGTTACTACTTCATTACAATGGTTTTCGGGACCAAACACAAAAAGTAGCACTTACTAGCAGCTAATTTTTTTTTGTCATGCGATATTACATATTCATACCTTTCCAAAAACATAATTTCCAAAGCAGAACACTTTGGATCATTTTTTATACGGAATATTAAACATAAAATTTTCACAAATATCATATGCTTACTTAAAACTGTTGTAGAAAATGTTAACATTAACAAAAAAGGTTCATATAAGCCTTATTCTTTTCGTCTTGAAATACATTATATTGCCGTGTGAAACATAGATACATTTCACTCCTTGATGCGACAACAACAAAGAAAATAAAATTCTTGCTGAAGTGCATCGAAAACATGGTTAAGCTGTAACCATGTATAAAGCAGTCTGTAATATTTTTTTTTTTATTATTATTTATTTGATTTCATCAACGGGGAGAACTCTTTGATACATATAACAACAGAAAGAAAGTAGTACATAAAATATAATATATAATATATATTGAAATTATAGAAATATGTTATCGAATTATATAAACTAAAAGAAAGACAAGATACTTAAAATCTGAATTAAAACTAAAGCTAAAGCTATACATCATAAAGTAACTGAATTCTATCGTATTAAGAATTACAAATAGCCTTTTGCGCCGATTTTTGAAAAACCAGTAAAGAAAAACCAAAAAAGTCAATTTGGTTACAAAAATGATTGGCAGTATTTCTAAAACTAAAAGAAGCATCGATCATTAAAATAGACATACACGAGAACATTTTCCAACTTTTACATTTTCATGATCTGTCAGGTCGAAAATTGAATTTATTCACACTTTTTCCTGAAACGCGCTACTGTGCGGCGTTCTCCTTTCCTCGTACTCAAGTGTTTCAATTTAGTCGTGTTTTCTTCCAATCGATCTTCCTCTTATTCTTTCTTTCTTTTCCTTCGTACATCAGAATCCGCTACGTTGTCAACGGACAAATTGATAACCGATAAATCAAACGATTCGACGAGATTAATTTTCGCGACAACCGCCAACTCCACCGTTTAAATCAATCTACGGAATCGGAAATGATTAAAAGGTCCGTTCCGGTAGGGAACGAGATTCTTCTCTCGTTTCCTTCGCTCGCTGCCTAGATGCCAGCCTCCTTCCTCTCAGCTTCCGCCGCAGCCGCAGCCTGTTCCTCGTCACTGTTAGATAGGAAAAATGTTCAAGTTCCAAGTTTCGAGGGTGAACGCGTTACGTATTACATTCGTGCATAAACGGACGAACGGCAGAGTTCCTTGTGGAACGTGCACGCACGCGTCCGCGTCGTATCGTAACCGCTAAGCAGTCGCTTAGATCGCTAGTTTAGCCGGTCGTTTGTAACGCGTTATGCTCGAGACGGGGCCATTTGTTTGGTGTGGGCAGTACCGTTTCAGGGACATTATTAAAATGGACTATTAGGTGATTTGCATGCCGACAATGGTAGACGGCGCCCAGAAAAAGGGACGTCGCGTCGTGGCCGACGCGCGTCACGATAAACGACAATAAGGAGATTCTGGAATTCTTACGAACAAGATCACTTTTTTACTATCGTTATCATTTGCTCGAAAAAATTGGACGGCGCGCTGCAGAATTGTCTTTGCAAACCTTTTTTTTGTCCAGACGAGTGACGACGAGGGTCAAGTGTATTTGCCGTAAAGATACGTTTGTGTTGCGATCGAGGGAGGGCCTCGCGTCCCAGCCGAACCGAAGATGATCAAAAAATAATAACTACGGTTGACATATTCCTCATCTCGACGATATGTTTTCCAAACCACCTGGCATATCCTTCGTCTTCTCCGTCTACTTGGAACTTTCGTTTGCCGTAGAGTAGGGATGTTTGATTCTTTTGAAAAAATCGATTTTTTGAATCAATATTGAATCGAATCATGAGAATCGGGTTCTTAAAAAAATCGAAATAAAAGAATCGATTTTGCAAGAATCGATCCACAAATCATAAAATATATATACTTACATATTCTATAATTTTATGGGGTTGAGTTCGAAAATACACACTCACGCATACGCACATAAAATGATCATGCAATGAAATATCTTTTATGGGTATAGTAAAAAAAAAAAAAATGTTTTCTTTTAAATTACTTCTTATCAGATAAAGAAACAATACTTGTTGAAAGAGATTGCTTTAGAGGAAAATAAAGAAACATTTTGTTTGTTATTGTATTTTTTTCATAATGGGCCACCCCGTTAATAAATAAATAAATAAATAAATAAATAAATAAATAAATAAATTGCCAATCTTTAATTTTTAATGAATTTAAAAATAATAACTGCTGCAAATGTGACGATGATAATCTATTTCGATTCTCAATTAAAATATTGCCAGTACTTGAAAATAATCTTTCCGATCACTACGCCAGACACTTTTCTCTTTATAACTTCGTGCATAGGTTATTACTAATAATACTAAGAGTTGCTATATAGAGAGAAAAATGTCGTCGAAAGATTGCAGATACTTACTTTAGGGATTCTTATACTTACAATTAGTTACAATTTAGTATCTACATTTACATATTCACTTTACTTTCAATCGGTAAATCAAGAATCGATGAATCGATTCTTAAGATAAAGAATCGATTCTAAAAAAAACGAACAGCAAAGAATCGGTTTAAAAAATCGATTCTTTTGGTTAAAAGAATCGATTTTCTGAGAATCGAATCGGAATCGAACATCCCTACCGTAGAGTCACTAATTGCGCCGTTCGATCGATTCGATCGCACGAGATCGAGCCGGGCGAGATCGAGACGTTCTCTCGGCTGTTCGATATTGTTCCGAAACTTACCGAATAGCGTTCGCACCACTTAATTTGTTATCGCGGCAATGGCAACTGGCAACCGGCAACGAACAAATAGCGGAGCGTGCCTGCTCTGCTCGAGAATCGAGAATCGAGCGAAAACATTGAAAAAGCTGGACGTGGAAAGAGAAAACCGGTCGTTGCCGTGAGAACGCAAACAGGAGCAACGGTTGTAAGCTTAATGGACACAGCTTCGTTCAATCGTATCCGTACACGTCCAAGAAATTATCGAAGAATCAAACGTGACTAACGACCAACGAGTTTGTATTTTCTCTCAACTTTGCTCCGTCGTCTCCCTCTTTCAGTCTCGAGAAAACGTTTGTCCAACGGCACGGTTAATTTTATTAGCCTCGTGGCTCCTCGTCGCGTCGTACCGCTTCTACGCGATACGTCGATATTATTATCGCGAACCGTCGCTTTTCTTTAACCGATAAGGCTTACCGCTTACCCGTACTTTGTAAACGACACATCAAATTTCAAGAAATTTCGCAGTTAGTTCTCGCCTCCTTACGATAGTTGGTTCGATGGCCGTGCCTCGTTGCCTCGTTGGCTCGGCCGATATTCGTCCATCGAAATGTACGACTAAGGTAAATGTCCCAATTTCTGTTCATGTCCCGATTTCTAATCACTTCGTATTTTTCTTATTATTATAAATGTTACGTTTGTTCTATAATTGTAACAAAATAATTATAAGTTCTTTGATCATTCGTGCGAGTGATGCACAGGTTTGTTATAAAGAAAGTGCTACGTAAGCAACGAAAAAAATTTTAGAACAAGGAACTTACTCGTTTTGATCGTATTCTTACTGCTTAGACTAAAGAACAGCAATTTCATTGTGATTCGATAATCGGACCGAACCTAGTGTGTGTAGAAATAAATCGTATTTAATTTATTTAGATTTTATTTATTTATTTATTAACAGGCTGGCCCCCTTTGATACACTTAAAATAAAAATAACATTAAGATTGTCTGTTAGAGACGTATTTACATTGATCCGAAAAAGATTCAGTCGAACAACCAAAGAAGTCAAGTTAGTTTGCAAACATATTAGCTTGTCTACAGCAACGTCTGATACATTCGTTGGCAGAGATGTTGGATCTACAATAAGATTCGTGGAATAACGGGTAGTTTCTGAGAGTTCTAAGCGAAGCATTAAACTGTATTAGACGTAAAAGATCGGGACAGTCAATATAATGATTTAAAGTCTTAAAAATTAGTGATAAGTCAAATCTAAGCCTACGTTGAGCAAGGGTAGGAAGTTTGAGGAGATTAAGATAAGCATCATAATTATGGCAGGTTTTTGGTATAGGCTCATGTATTTTATAAAATATAAAGCGCAAAAACTTGTGCTGAATTTTTTCGATAGAATATGTATGATTTTTATTATAGGGATTCCAAATAGGTGAACAATATTCAAGGTGAGGACGAACTAGGGCAGAGTAAAGGATTTTGAAGGTGGTTAATATTAAAAACGTTTACTGTATTTTACTCTGGATTTTTACTGGATTTTTTGTGAGTTAGTACATTGAATTAGCCATTATTAATAATTAAACGTCATATAACATCTTTTTAAAATATTTTTGAATTAATTGATTCATTATCAGGGTATTAATCAATTACTTTGCAAATTTTTACTGCAAACAAATATTTTATATCCTTTTCATAACAAAAACAGTATAACATCAATTTTATGTAACACCAAACATGCTAGATTGTTTTACTATTTTGTCGCGAAGCACAGGTGTTGTCTACTACATTTCTGAATGAATAGAAATTTGCAAGACAATGTGTTGTATATTGTGCGATTGCCGACAGCAAAACCTCCTTTTTCAACGAAGAAAAGTGAAAGAAGAGGAAACAGAAGCAAAAGTACCGTCGAGGGTCCAATTTTTAAATTGATTCATTATCGGGGTATTAATCAATTACTTTGCAAATTTGTACTGCAAACAAATTTTTTATATCCTTTTCATAACAAAAACAGTATAACACCAATTTTGTGTAACACCAAACATGCTAGATAGTTTTACTATTTTGTCGCGAAGCACAGGTGTTGTCTACTATATTTCTGAATGAATAGAAATTTGCAAGACAGTGTGTTGTATATTGTGCGATTTCCGACAGCAAAACCTCCTTTTTCAACGAAGAAAAGTGAAAGAAGAGGAAACATAAGCAAAAGTACCGTCGAGGGTCCAATTTTTAAATTGATTCATTATCGGGGTATTAATCAATTACTTTGCAAATTTTTACTGCAAACAAATTTTTTATATCCTTTTCATAAGGAGTGAACGCTTAAATACGAGCAGAAATTGGGACATTCACCTTACGCGACCGTTTCTTTCGGACTTTCGGAGGATCGGTTGAGACGAACGAAAAATTTTGTTTTCCTCCTTTGCTGGCGTAGCAAGCGTATGACAATCAATCTACTCGAAACAATTGGACAAAGTATTAAAACGAATCGGAAGAAAAGAAAGAGAACCGTGTTAGCAATTCGGCGACGACGGAGCGTAATCCGTACGTGGACGCGTTTCTGTCACGCTCGTTGGTGGTTACCAGGACGATGTAGAGTATAAAGGGATGGTGGTAGGAAACTCGGATGGGGTAGAACGCGCTGGGGTTCGTTTCATTGGACGAGAATGTTTAGATATAACAGAGTGGGGGAGAGCGATGAAGCTAGTGCTGCAAAGTCGCGGGCTTATATAAACCGTCAACGAACGATTCGAATTCGCAGAGCTGCACTCTCCGTCGTTGAAAGAACAAGCCTGTCGAAAGTTTCGAATCCAGGTAAGTCGCGTTTTCTTTTCCTTAATTCAGACGCCCGCGAGTCTGTCCGACTTTGTACCAGCGCGACTCGTTCGATTTTAGTATTTTTCCTCCTTTCTTCCTTAGTCCTTATCGTCGTATTCGTCGCATAAAATCGCGTCTCGTTGTACCGCGTCACTTTCTTTCCTTTCCTCTTCTTTTTTTTTTCAATCATAATTTCGATTCACGCTTCCAAATATTTCGATTTGCTAGGCAATGTATCGAATCCCGTCGCGCTACGATCTATTTAAACAAATAGAAAAAGAAAGTTTGCGCGCAGTCCTGTGTCAATTGCTGTCGAACCCAATTCGCGACACGTCCGTTCCATCTGTTTCTCGACGCAACGATTATTACACGCTGCGCACCCTAACGTATTTCGTTTCGACCAGATATATTCTTTTTTTATTATTATTATTTATTTGATTCCATCCTCGGAGAGAACCCTTTGATACATATAAGAACAGAAAGAAAGTAGTACATAAAATATATTGAAATTATAGAAATATGTTGTTGAATTATATAAACTAAAAAAAAGACAAGAGACTTAAAATCTAAATTAAAACTAAAGCTAAAGCTATACATCATAAAGTAACTGAATTCTATCGTATTAAGAATTACAAATCGCCTTTTGCGCCGATTTTTTAAAAACCGGTAAAGAAAAACCAAAAAAGTCAATTTGGCTACAAAAATTATTGGCAGTCAGGCAAAGGTCAGTCAGACAATTCTCCGATTGAATCGTTTAGTCAGAAATCTCGAGCAAGGGAACCATTTGTTTGATGAGTCTACAGTTGGCGCGCGATGTTCGGCGCCTATGGTACAGATACATAGAGCTAAACAGAAAATCGCGACCGATCAGTCACCGGAAAAGTAGATGAAGAAATTTTCGCCGAAAAATATGAAGAATCTTGCGCCGCGTTTATCGGCTTCTTTGCTGCTCTTTCTATTCAAACTACAACTGTCACGCATAAAAACAGTCTAATATCGAACAACCAATATCGAATCAATAATCGAGACCGTTTATACTCATTTGTAAGAAACGTAAGTCACAAGCGCCTATTTTATTCTGTTCGCTTTACAAACGCGCAAAAGCTGCCAACGCGTGACAAGTTCGACAAGTGGCTCAATGGTTTCGTTTAAAAAGGTTTCGTTGAAAAAAGAAAAAAAAAGGAAAAACGATCGGTGTGTACCATTTTCGGTACGTTTACTATCGAGTAGTTGCTCGCAACAAACTAGCATTACGAATTCGGAATCTCGAACGCGATGTAAAAATATCATCCGTCATTGGTACCTTTAGGTTTTCAGTTAATAGTGCTCGTTGCTTGCTACAAACTTCGACCGTTCAATCGTAATTCGGATGTTCTTCTTTTATTCTTACCAGTAATCTTGTTCTCCACGTATTTGTACCTTTCGTTCTCTCGCTCATTTTTCTTTCGCAAACCTAAGAATACGCGAGAAAAGAAATCTAGCCAACTCGCGCCAGTTCTCATTTCGTTTGTATTAGCCGCGATGGCAATAAAACGGAAAGCGAAAGACGCGACGCGGAAAATGGAGAGCGGAAACGGGAAACGGAATGTGCTATGGCAAACGGGGAAGGCGTAAAACGATAGAAAATAGGGGAGAGGAACGGTTCGTCTTGTTGACAATGGTGTTTCAAGCGTCTTTCTAGATCCCAACAATTACCTTTAGTCGTTATTGCGTCGTTTGATCATTCCGAACGAAAATGTTCCATAGACATTTGAAACGAATCGACGGATAGACTTTATCGTTCTGCGTAGCACTGTGCCTGCCACTTATACGTCGGTGCGTAAAAGGTTTCGGTTCGTAAGGCGCCGTGATCCGTTTGCACGCAACATTCGCGCGTTCGCATATGTAGCGTCGATCGAGGAAGATGATTCGAGCTTTCGAAAAGTTTAAAGATTCTTTGAAATGACAGAAAAACCGGAATATAAGGTTGTTTTTTTTTTACGTGAATGCGCGCATATACGAGTAAGAACGTATCGTCAACATTAATTATAGACGGGTACAAATCCAATTATTCCGTGTTACGGCAAACCGACACGCTCAAAGCGGTTCGTGATTGCTTCCCAATAAAATACTAATTGAATGCGTATCGATACCACGAGAAGTTGAAACTGTATAATCTGAGGTGTGCGAGAAACTCTGTGCTACTGATTTCAATGAAAACGAAACTCTCGAACGATCCAACGTTCGTCGTCGAACGTGCGCATAAACTTCGAGGAAAGGGAAAAGAGTAAGAAAAGAACAGCAAGAACCGTATCTCGGACAATTATGGATTAAAACGATTCGTGTCAGAGCGTAAGAAGACGATACGCAAACGCACTTGGAATCTGGTCGCCTCACTGCTTTTTCCTTTCTGTGCCGTCTTTTGAATAGTTTGTTAGTCGGTACCCGGTTCCCGGTCCTCTGAAACAACGAAACGGCCGCAATTGGGACCATTTCTTTTCTTCACCTGCCTCTTCGCAATTCCCCTTCCTCTTCTCTTTCTTTTACCGACCCAATTCCTAATCACTTAAGAGTAACTATCATAGTTTTTCTAATGTGTAAATGTGAACATTAACCTGATCTCAAAATATCTGTGATATTTTAGTAAATCTATGTTTTATCATTAATTTGACATCTATGAAAGTGCAAAATTAACACTAATTAAATTATAATCTATGTTTTAAAGTTAAAAAAGCAAAGGGAAATTATGTGTCTTTAATATTAGCTTTCAAATTTCACTTTTGAAATTCAAAACAGTTAAGTAATAACTATTTAATAAGTGTTAAGGATCAATTTTCATGATAAATTGTATGATATGTATACTAAGCTGATCAGGAATTGGGTTCTGATTAAAAATTGGACCCTCGACGGTACTTTTGCTTCTGTTTCCTCTTCTTTCACTTTTCTTCCTTGAAAAAGGAGGTTTTGCTGTCGGCAATCGCACAATATACAACACATTGTCTTGCAAATTTCTATTCACTCAGAAATATAGTAGACAACACCTGTGCTTCGCGACAAAATAGTAAAACAACCTAGCATGTTTGGTGTTACATAAAATTGGTGTTATACTGTTTTTGTTATGAAAAGGATATAAAAAATTTGTTTGCAGTAAAAATTTCAAAGTAATTGATTAATACCCCGATAATGAATCAATTAATTCAAAAATATTTTAAAAAGATGTTATATGACGTTTAACTATTAATAATGGCTAATTCAATGTAGTACTCTAAATGTCCGTATTTCTGCTCGCGACAAATAACTCAAAAAAAATCCAGTACAAATGCAGAGTAAAATACAGTAAACGTTTTTCGTATTAAATACGATTTATTTCTGCACACACTACATTCGGCCCGATTATCGAATCACAATGAAATTGCTGTTCTTTAGTCTAAGCAGTAAGAATACGATCAAAACGAGTAAGTTCCTTGTTCTAAAATTTTTTTCGTTGCTTACGCAGCACTTTCTTTCTAACAAACCTGTGCATCACTCGCATGAATGATCAAAGAACTTATAATTATTTTTTTACAATTATAGGATAAACGTAACATTTATAATAATAAAAAAAAGACGAAGTGATTAGAAATCGGGGCATGAGCAGAAATTGGGACATTTACCTTATATCCTCGCCGATACCACACGGACTTCCTGTTTATCCCCACTGTTCAGTCCCTCTTTCTCTTTCGCGCGCTGTCTCTTTCTACGTTCGGAATGCTACAAAGCATTGCGAAGAAGTGCGACCCAAACGATATACTCTCCTCTCCGGTCCCGAGGCGCGAGGATGTGTCGAGGAAATACTGTATTAGGCAAAATTTGTCTATGTCTGTCTAATATTTTTCCAACTATTTCACAATTATTATTTCTTTCTTTTTTTTTTAAACAAGTGGGTTATAATTAGACTGCGGAAGTTTATGCAGTAACAATATGCAGTGAATATGCAGAGTACATGCAAGATATATGCAAAGTATATGCAGTATATGTTTTTTTAAATTATTATATAGAGTGATCTGTTTAAATAAGAGCACCTAAATATATTTTCAAATTGTGATGATGGAAAACATATTTGTTAGATAATAGAATCGCATCGAGGCGATATACGGTAAGAATTTTTTTTTATTAAATCATGTAATTGATTAAAAAAACGCATTTAGGTATGTTTAATAACATGACCTTGAAGGGACCTTGATCTCAACAAATTAAAGTTTTGCGTAAAATTTATGTGTATCGAAAGCGTAGGTTCAATCATTTGCAAAATTCTCGGTACCAAGTCATTTTAAAATGATGGTGTGGTACATTGTTGTATGTGTTTTGACCTCAACTGTTGAATAGTAAAAAACATTTGGTCATTCCATGTAAAACAACTGTATTATACTGTTCCCAAAATTTCGGCAAGTATTACCTTGAGGGTGAATTCAACCTATACAGACTCATGACTCATGTGCGCTTAAAATACGACAACTTTTTCCTCACATTTTTTTGTATCTGTACAAATAACAAAAGAACCAGGGGTAATAGAGTTAAGTGAGACATTCTGCATATGCAGGATATGCAAGGTACAGGCAGTATATGCAAGATACGCAAAATAAAAAAATATGTTTTTGCAATCCTCTAATAATGAAACGTATTTCTGTCAAAGTTTCGTTCCTTTAATCCATTTCCCTAAAATATGCGTTTGCATGAACTTCCGCAGTCTAGTTATAATACTTTGTTTGTAACTTGTGCAACTTTCCTTTTTAAATTGGTTTCTTTTACAGAATAAAAAAAAAGCAACCACGAAGATGAAGCAAGGAATGTCGCTGTCCATTTTTCTGGCGATTTTTGGTCTTTTTGTGATATCGATCCCTTCGGAGCCAGCAGACGCCGCTCCGTGAGTATTATTTCTTATTTATAGTTCTTCTGTTATCCTACTTTGGAACAACGAAACGTTCCCTTTTTTTGCTTTTTGACGCGACGCGTTCAACATTTAGTCGAAACATTCGAAGCTCAACTGTTGCATAAATTGTTAAACACGCGAATGCCATTACATCGAACTTGTAACATTATCGTAGGGTCGCGAGTCGCGAGTCTGTCGCGCGTATTTATTGTAGATTAGCAGTAAATAGTAGGTACGTATGTATTGCGAATCGGTTGCGGCGTGCGATACACTGACACGTGACTAGGCGCGACGAGACGAAAGGAAGAATGGAACAGGACAAAATAGGACGAAAGGAGATGAACTACATATGTACATATACGTATTTACACAGAACAGACGCGATTGACCGAGAAGCGCGAAGGCGCATCTGGCTGCGTCGGGAAGTTTAACCCAGTTTCGTGCGACGAGCCGTCGTTTAATCGGAATGGTTCCTTCTATCAGAAAATAAAGGCCGCTATTGTTACGATTCGTCCTTACCAGAGTCACGCGTGGGAACGAAGAAGTTACAAGTTCGATCGAGTCGTAAATATTGCGCGCCCATTTCGATTCCGAGCAATTCGTGAAACGATTGTCCGTATCGTGAATTTATCGTGGGCAATCGTGGGTTTAGGTGTAAGTACGAAGAACTCTAGAGAAACAGAATCGGATATTATTTTCGAAATTGTGTGCATACGTATAATACGTGTATCTGACGAAAATTGCTTCGCAGACAGCAGAGCTATTGGAGTCAATTCGACGAAGAAGATCCGGAAGCTTTGATGGAGATAATCGCGCGACTCGGTCACACCATAATGCGAAATCCGGAAGTCGAGAAGTAAGTACCGCGCCCGGATCGATCCCGAATGAAAAGGAAAACAGGGACTTAATACCGGTATGATTTCGATATCGGTATGACGTCAACAAAGCTATACCGAAACCGATATACTACCGAAATAGATGAATACCGAAACCGTTATCGTACCGAAACAAGTGAATACCGAAATCATTAAACTACCGAAACCGAAATAAATACCGGTATTTTTTCGGTTTTTCTTTCAATAATAACATGGAAGGGTAGACAGGAATTTATTTTATACCGATACCGAAAATATCGGTATAAGTTTAGTCACTAAAGATAAGGTAATAACTTTTATTGATTGAAACTATAAAAATATTGACACAACATTTTATCTTTGTATGTATAAAAATGCGGATATTAGTAATTAGTATACATTACCGGTAATTTTTTCAATTCCGTATTTCATTATTTAAAACTTTTAAGATATTGGTAGTTATATTTTTACGATATTTCTAAGATTTTTTATTTATGCATATCAAACCAAAGTTTAGATAATAATAAAAAAAATATAGAGTACATGAAAGTAAACAACAATTTGCAATGAATGTTTGTCTTTATTATAATTTACACATTTATATTTTTATCGTTAGTTCTATAACTAAAATATCATCAAGAATAGTGTCAGATAAATTATAACGTAGATATGACAATATATATTTTAAAATAAGAAAACCGAAAAAATTACCGGTAAATATACCGGTATTTTCATATATCGGTATGATGTCATACCGGTATTTGCGTATTTCGGTTTCTATAAGGGTTTTGGAGATATAACCGAAAAATACCGGTATTATACCGGTACATATTATAGATACCGGTTTAAGTCCCTGAAGGAAAACGCTCGACGCTCGACCGCGACGAGCGTCTTTTGTTTGTCGGTTCGCGAGAAACTTTGTTTGTTTTCTCTCGCAGCAACAAACGAGGCTTGGATCTGGGTTTAAGCCGCGGATTCAGTGGCTCCCAGGCGGCGAAACATTTGATGGGATTAGCGGCAGCGAATTACGCCGGAGGACCTGGTCGACGACGTCGTTCCGAGCAACCCTAGGTTAACAGACGTCGTTTCGCTCGATCCACCGCATCTTGACCCCTCGCTCTTACTCATGCTCTCCCTCTCCCTCACTTTTCTTCCTTCGTGACACGCAAATTTCTCTCTCTTCCTTTCTTTATACGCTTACTCGTCCTAACGAACAGCAACACTCCTCCTTTCATTTTTTCTCATTTGCACGATTCGTTACCATCTATGTAGATGTACAGCGTGTAAACGTCGATTCATTTTTAGTATATTTCCAACGATAGTACGTACTTATTGTATTCTAGTCACTATTGTGTAAGATCATTCGATGTGCGGAGAGAGAGAGAGAGAGAGAGAGAGAGAAAGAAAGAGAGAGGGAGAGAAAGAGAGAAAGAGAATAGAGACAGAAGAAATGAAAAAACGTAACACAAGACCGTAATTTTTTATATAAAGCCCCAGCGCCAACCATCACCCGTAATGAGTTATACGTTTAATTGCCGTAATATTTTCATTTACTGCAGCCTGTCGTTCGAGCAGCGGTAACGCGATTCGCGCATTCCTTCTACTTCGTATTCCATGTAACGCACCATTTTCGTTATAGTCGAAACCCGTCGCGTTTTATTATCCCGTCATTAGAATGGATTTTTTTCCTGCGAAAATGTTGCTCTATGCGCCTGTATAAAAAAAAAAAAATATTGTGAAAATCGTAGAATCGCGACGCCTAGCGATTGGTCAGACCTATTTTACTTTTCAGAGCTCGCATTCAAATATCCTGTATTCGCGTGCCCGCGTTGCCAACGTTTACCGTTCATCGTTTAGATATTCACGTATCGGCATATGCATCCAATACGAAGCGGCAAACTTCTTCCCATTTTTCGTTTTTCGTCGAGAACGGACAAGCGAACGTATGCAGTTCGAAAGTAAAGCGGCATTAGTAACACGTATGTATATCATCTCTGTGCGTGCGATACAACTTTTTCCTTCTCTGCAGTACCTTCAATTGATTGCGAATAAATTGTACCTACTTCGATTTACTGGCACACTCGTGTCGCTCATTTTCTACGCTCGTGCATGCACTGCCTCGCGGTTTAAACGGAAATCGAAATCGAAGGCGAGAAGCGGAAAGCAGGTGGCCGAGACGACAAGCGTCACACCGCTGAAATTCCAACGCGACGCGAGTATGTAGAATTTCGGAGTCGTCGAGTTTATCCGATTGCGGAGTCCAGTAAGTATCGAACGACGAGCATTTCTTGATTTCCTCGACGAATTCAACGTCCGTTGCGTTGGTTCTAAACCAGAGATAGAGAAGAAAAGTAGCCAGGTGGACAAAGGAATGCCAGTCTGATTGGCACTTGGCGCCTCTATACAGGGTGCGCCAAAAGTATGTAAAATCGGATTTCGATGGTATTTCTAGCGTATGTGCGGTAACATCTTTGAGGTGCGATTTCGGCCGAGTCATGTGTCAAACACTGGAATGATCATTGTACACAAGCGAGAGATTTCTTCATTCTCAACACTCGGAACTCAGGCAATTCTCAACAGAAATAGAACATCAGCTAGTGCTTTGAAAATGTCTCATCGTCAGCTTTAACACTGCATAATCAAAAACGGGGTGTTCCATTTAAAAAAATCATGTTGACCTTGACGTCACCTTGACCGTTCCTCTGAAGGTCAAACGGATACGACCGTTCAATAGAATTTTTAAAACCCTAGAACATTACTCTAATACATTTTTCTCAAAAATGTTCCGTTTTCGAAATATTTGACCGTTTCCATACTTTTGGCGCACCCTGTATGTACTCTTCTTGCACGCCGATTTCTCATTTCCGCTTTAGACCAACGCGACTCCGCATTTTCTCGTCACTATTCGGCTCTATTCTAACTGGAGGGCGCGACTTTCTGTAGTAAGAAGAAAAATAGGGTAGAACTATCCTCCCTCTTTCCACTATCCCTTTCTACTATTTTGTAGCAACATACGTCTGTGTACTATACGTGCATCCGTAGCACGTTGTAAGACTGCGATAGCGTTACCCTATATATCTGCCCTTTCTGTTTGACTACCTCCAATCCTACAGGTTTCACTCCAGTTAGAGTATATCTAGCTCAATGAATTCAATACTCATCATTCCCTTGAAGATTTTTTATTTTTTTTTTATTTTTTATTTAAAGAATATAGTCACACGTCCTCTCTGATCCCATTGACTCGATATAAATTTAAGGGATCAGTATGGGTTTATCGTACATATTTTCAAGAATATTTTTTTCACACTAAAATTTATTTTTACATTTCCATCTTTTCACACATAAAAATAGAGGTTTTAAAGTAATAGAAAAAATTTTTTATTTCAATTTTTTATTGATTTATCTTGGTGATCTGACCGCTTGAAGTGAGCCCTGCTTGTTCCTGGCCGACATGATATCTGGACTTTGGAGCATTTAATAACAAAAAATCGAGTAGCTTTTCAAAAAAGTAGAGTTGTCGCTATGGTTGGAAGTAAAATTTTTCACTCCCGGTGAAAAATAACAAAATGGTGGACTTCTGAATTTTTCGACCCTTTTTTTTACAACTTAAACTGTTTAAAAATATGGTTAAACATAAATGAATATTTATAATTCTACTTCAGACTGAAACTATGCGTGTTCAGAATAATCCCTGAAAGTTTGAGCCCAATCGGTGCGATAGTTTTTTGTAAATCATGTCGGCGAGGTCGAAAAACGTTGTTTCGAAAAAAAAAAACGCATTTAAACATTTTATCGTAAAATCGTAAAAAACAGCGTTGTACCATCAATCAGCGATGCCTGCTCCATACATTATTCCTTCAGCTTCTTCATAAGCACCATTTTCTTGCAATCTTTCCGATGTTTTTAGAAAATCGAATTTTTGAAAAAATAAACCCATATTGATCCCTTAAATACAAGAATCAAACGAAGTATTTTAGTACTTTAAATACATCGCACGTATAAAACTACGTTGAACGAGATGCGAGCGCGCTCTGTGTTCAACCTCTCCAATTCATAAGCAATGATAATCACACGGTCACAAAGTTTTTCGCTTCCACAACGCGACAGCAGCGATATTAAAAATCTGATAGCGCGATACAGGGTTATCGTTTTATCTTGTTAAATAATCGACGAATAGTTGAAGATTTGAAGGAAAACTGATATATAAATAAACGCGTCGACGAAATAAATCGTCAGAATCGATGCTCGTTCAGAGGAAAAAACTAAACATTTTGAACGTTTCTTTTATGTTCACCGATTAGGAACAGTGTTGGCGAGAATAATTCGTGATCTCGCATCGCCAACGCGTACAATCCCCGATCAGAATTTATTCTACGAAACAATTATTTCACTCGCCGTAATTAAGCACGATCATCTCTTTTCCCCGAAAATATAACTATTTATTATAATTGCAAGTACATGCTACAAGTATCGATCGTTGTATCGACGATTAAGAAAATGAAACGAAAATTTGGAATTTAGTTTCTGACGACACTCTAAGCGCGACGCACGCGCGCCGCGGGTTGGAACTCGAGAGGGGGGCAGAGTTTCGACTCTGTAGGACTTTGCCGTGGTAACGCGACGCGACCGAGAAGAAAGCGAGAACTTTGTCGTCGGCGATGGTCGTATGGTAAAACGGGTCTGGCGTCGCGCGTCAAGCTTATCTCTAGAGATAAGGAAACAGAGTGCAGCCGTATAAATGGATAAATCACCGTCGGAACAGCGACCGAATCGCGATCGACGCAATATCGTGAAAAAACTGAGCGTTCCGATGATGGTGACGATACTCGGTATCGTCGTCTGCTCCACGCTCTTCGCCTACACGGCGTTCAAATCGGCCGACGCGGCCAACGACGAACAAACAGCCTCCCTGCGACAAGTGATATTTGTGAGTATCGTCTCCTCTGTCGATTAGCGTTCTCTCCTCTTTCGATCGATCGCGATCCAGCCAACTGCGACTCGACGTTTGCAGGTTTTTCGTCACGGCGATCGAAATCCTACGGAAACTTATCCGAACGATCCGTACAGAAATCACGAATGGGACGGTGGCTTGGGAGCTTTAACCAAGGTTAGCAAAAATCGAAACGAACTCGGTGAATCGTCGTTGAATCCTTTCGAGTTCAGCCTTGTCAAAGACACACTGGCCGCTGCGCCGTCGCGCCGCTTCCAAAGCGAGTCGCGCTCTACGTCGCCGAGTGGCACCGAGTGGCGCGGGGATCGAGATCGAGATCGAGGCATAGTGGTGGGAGAATGAAGGAGAATTATCCATCGAGCTGCAAGCTGCAAGCGCGTGTTCGTCCTTGTTGCCCCTACTATTCCTACGCGCGGCAATTTACGCAAGAGACTGTGCAGAATGTATAGAGTGAAGAGTATAAACTGTGGCTACAGCCACTCCACCGCCATTCACCACCCATCGTCGCGCTGCGATCATGCCGTAAGACTGCGACAGCAACGCGTTGCTCGGTACACACTCCAGGTGTAGATGCAGAAGAAGCGTCACTCTGCTCGGATCGGCGCGACGCCGCGCGCCGTTTGAATAGGGCTGCTCGAATCGATGTTCGACGAGAGATTCAAGCAAAATACATACACGAATACGTGTCTACGGGGTGTCCCAAACTCGATGCGGAAGCCGGAAATGGGAGATACCTGGGGTGGTTCTAAACAACTTTCTCCTTTGCAAAAATGTTATCCGAAGCTTTGTTAACGAGTTATTAACGAAAAACATCGGCCAATCAGAGAGCGAGTACAGCGGATTAATGATGGCGCGAACGATGGCGGGCCAATACTACTCAAAGTTGGGGCGCGCGCTGAAATTCATCCACTGTATTCGTGCTTCTATTGGTCGGTGTTTTTCGTTAATAACTCGTTAGCAAAGCTTCGGAGAACGTTTTTGCAAAGGAAAAAGTTGTTTAGAATCACCCCAGTAATTTCCCATTTCCGGCTCCCGCGTCGAGTTTGGGACACCCTGTATATGTGTATAGATGAAACGTAAAGATAGATTGGTTGTGTAGAAAGGCATGGCTCGATTGTACAACGTTGGTCGATGGATTCGCGACAAATACGGTTCGATAATTGGGTCCAACTACGATAGCAGACTATCGTTGATACAAAGCAGCTACGCGGATCGGTGCATAATGTCCGCGCTGGCATTGTTAGCCGGTTTGTATCCACCAACCGCCGATCAAGTCTTCGTTCCGAACTTAAATTGGAGACCCGTTCCCGTTCATTCGACTCCAAGGCATTTGGACAAGGTGCGTACATTTACCTTGTACACATCGCTCTTATTTATTACCGCAAATACCTTTTGCAACGATTTGAATTTCTTCTCTGATTCCCTTACGGTTTTCAGAAACTCTGCGCGTAAAGCAATACGGAATTCAATTTCTAATTAAATAATTTATACCGATTTCTTTTATAGTTTTATATTTACTGTTATCTCTTTTTCTTTTCATTTTTTTTTGTATTTTCATTTATATTTTGTTTTTTATATTTTGTTTTTCATTTGTGTTTCATCATTTGTTTACACTGTGTTACATAGGGTTCATCCCGTTGAAAAATAAATACTATTATTATTATTATTATTATTATTATTATTATCGCTGCGCCGCTGCACAGTGGTCCGGATTGAAGAATAGTGTGTCATTTTTACATAACTTTTAAATCATCAGAGGTATTGGTATGAAACTTGGAACAGACAATTTTGTGATGTTAAGTTACTGAAATATTAAAGAAAAAATTATGTCAATACATTTATTGCTAATATTATTATTATTCTTGTTATTGTTATTCATATTATTATTATTACCATTATCCTTACGTATTTCAGTTTATTCACTTATTAATTCTAGAGCTTCTGGATCTAATTTTTTAATTTTTTTATTTGATGACTTTATTCTTATATTAGACATGTATGGGTCCGATGTTAAAAGAAGTCGATATAATATGTCTTCATTTGTTGCTGTTCTTGAACATTTTCGGGTATTTCTACTTCTAATGCGTTTGAAATCTTTATGTTGTGTTTCCTGAGCCTCTTCAGAAAATTGTCCTATTGGAAGTAATGCATACTGTATTATTTCTGCTCCATGCATTAATAGCTTGTGCACAGAAGATGGCATGCAGTACCACCCATAATTTTCAACATAATATTTTGCAGTGTCTTGTGTATATTGCCGGAATTTTTGAACATTTATTTTGTACGGAGAAGAAATCAGCTGTAATAAAATGTAGATTTCATAAGTTAATATAACACTAAATTCTACTTTTCTAAATCTATTTAGTTCAGAGAGCAAGTACTTATATGAAGAAGATATCGTACAACATCAACCATAATACAATATTTTAGTTGAACTAATGCATAAAAATGCATAAAACTAATATCAAGACATACTCCATTCCATACCATTTAACTTTGTCTCATGACATTTTTTCTATCTCTAAACGTTCTAACGGTATAGGTTGTTTCTGTTACGTGAGACGTGTGTTTGAACGCTGTGCCTAGTCGCAGCGTCAGACGCATACACGACGTCCCATCTTACGCTGCGCTGGTGACTTTAAACAGTAATAACTTCAACAGTGGGACCAAGGGGGACACGATTCTTGTATAATTATGCTAAGAAAAGTATGCCAAACATACTCCAATTTGTCAAAATGCGCGATCTCTTGGGACTTAAAAGATATCCCTTGTCAATTGAAGAGAATTTTAAGACTTTTTCATATTTTATTCAATATTATTTTTTTTCTATATACTGTACAGTAATTGTTAATATAAGGTATGATTTCTTATCGCAAAAGTACGCTCTTTATTTACAAAGAAAAATGAAGTGAAAATATTAAACGAGATTCTCAGGATACCTCCGAAAAAGAAAGCAATTTCATAAATTGAAAAACACAATTCTTAAAACGTCCGACTTTAAGTGCTGGTTTTTACTACAATTTCTATTAAATTTGATTAATATTTTCATTTTCGAAACCAATGGACATTTAGGAAGTAATATATACATATTCAGTAAATATCGATGTGAAACAGTTCATTTTTTTGCAAAATGGCACAGCATTCTTAAATCCGGACCACTGTGCGCCGCCGCGGAAAACCGATCACTGCTTTTTTATTGTAGATTATCGTAGTGAAAGCCCCCTGTCCACGACTGAGCGAAGCTTTAACAGAAGCGTACAAGAACGAATCTTCGCGTCCGGGAACTCCTTCCAACGAATATTATCGACAACTTTCCGCTTATACCGGACAAAAAATCGCCACGATCACAGACGTCGAGTTTCTCTACAACACGCTGGAAATCGAGGCACAAAACGGCCTCGAACTACCCGAATGGACGACCAAATACTATAATCAGGAAATGCGCGAAATCGCGGCTCGCAGCTTAGCCATATTCACCAGCAACGCGTTGCAACAACGTCTGCGCGGAGGTAAACACCGAACGTAATTCGCAAATTCTTTCTAACGATCCGCGCGATCGCGTGACTCGCGCGCGAATGGCATATACCCGCGATCGTTCTAACGATCGCTAAACGTTTACGAGCCGCAGCGACGTTGCGTCGTAGCATTCACAGAAAAGGACGTTTTGGTTTCAGGACCGTTGCTGAAAGAAATCTTGGAGCATATTCGCGCCTTCGAAGCTGCCGAAGATACAAGGCGAGCTTATTTCTACTCCGTTCATGACATTACTTTAGTCACTTTACTGAGAACCATGGGATTCACGAGCGAATATTTCAAACCGGAATACGGAGCGACGCTCATTTTTCAGCTACACGATGTACCTGATTTTCCAGAGAATAGGGAAGTAAAGGTAACTTTTCGAACGCGTTTCGCACCTATTTCCCCTTCGATGTTACATTCTTCTTCCATTTCTTTCAGCTTCTATATTTAAACGATACGAATACGTACAAGCCGCATCTCATGAAAATACCAAACTGCAGCGCACCCTGTTTCCTTGGAAACTTAACGCATCTGTGGAAAGACGCGCTTCCAGACAATTGGGATCAAGAATGTCTTCTGTGAATGCTTCACTTTTTTTTTTTTCGTTATCGATACGCGCCCGCTCCCTACAAAATAGATACCAGGACGACAAATGATCTCCAATGGATTAGGTTTTTAGCAAAAGTGTTCGATACAAAAGTTGTAGGTCAGAGTAAAACGCACTTGGTGGAAATCTTGACCTTGTGGTCAAAGCAATTTTTTCTCGCAGCAGCCAAGTTGTACTCTTTTCACCCCGGGTATAAGACAATCTGACTTAAAAACGATGGCCAAGCGACACGGTGACAGAAAGACGTAAGAGTTTCGTTAGCGTGACTGAATCAATGATTTTTACGTTAGCTTGCGTGGATCACTCGGTACCACTTGGAAACGGAGTTCCGTCGACGAACAACGCAGCATGACTATAAAACTTCGCCTTGTAATTATAAAACTACTAGGGCTCTTACTATTACTCGGATCTATGAGTATGCGAATTTGAGTACTTTACTCACAGCCAGTTTTAAAGACCGAATGCGGGTTATGACAAGTATTTTGGGTACTCGGGTACTCGAGTAGCAAGATCATTACTCATAACTGGTTTTCAAATCCGAGTTTGGGTTATTCTGAGTATTTCGAGTACTCGGATACCCGGATACATCCGGATAATAAGAGCTCTAAAAACTACTGTGTGTATATATATATCGTTACAATTTACAGTCTCAATATTAAATTCAAGGTTCCCTTTTTTCCCTGTGTTTTTATGCATATACCAACAACTGAAGAGAAATGGTATTATAATAGTACACCTATGCATTGCAGAATGGAAGATTGCCGAATCGAAAAGGATTAAAAAGAAGAAGCCAATATTTTATACTATGCATTCGCGGACTTCTTTTACAGAAAATAAAATCCAAAAGCAAAAAACTTGTGACCTGTGCGTAACGTAGTAGATTCGTTGACGCTTTCTATCGCGATTCGATCGAACAAACACCTTCGCTTTGGTGCATCGAACGACCCTCGGCATATGTACGTACGTATGTGAGTATCTGCATACATACGTACAGCCGCGCCGTGTGCGTTGCGCGCGAGGCGTACGAATCAATTTTAATTCGAGCGAAGCTGGTTAAGATTACTAAATTGGCACAAAATCGTTTAACCAGGATGTGTCCGCGTTGCTTACGCAACAAATGACACTGGATGTTTTGCACATTTCGTTACGCAATACGAGAACGATTATTGCGGCCAGTCTTTCCGTTGAATTCAAATACTCGAACGGAAGATGAGCGACATTGACTAAACGCCGTCAACCGGGATATCGTATCCCCCGTTCGAACCTATACCTTCCAGCCTTCCACCGTCTTCGAATCACTCAATTTTTTACCACCGTTTCCACTTTCAAAATGAATCTCTACTTTTCCTTGAAAAGGAAATAACAAATAACTACTTTACAAGTAACTAAATAGTAAGTACACTGTACAGTAGAATCCTGTACAACGCGGTTAACACGTTATACGCGCTATATAGGAAATCGTGTTGTATGGGAATTTTTCTCGTATAACGCGTATAATCTAAAGTAACGTGTTTGAAATAATTATTGCTGTGCCAACTTTTATTTTCTATGTTTTATCAAATATGTATGAATAAATACATTCTATGTTTTATCTTATATGAAAACAGTAGTCGCAATATCTTTGGCGCGTTATAGGAATTCGCGTTGTAAGAACTCGATGTATAATATTCTCATTGCTCAAACGAAAAGTTTAAAACGTTCATAAGTACCAAACGAGAACACGAATAACAGGATGCGATTACCGTTTCAAGTACGATACGTATATCCTCTTATTGTCATATAGGCAGTCTTCCTATCTGCTATAGTAAACCATTGAAACGATTTTCTGTTTGCGTTCCATTTGTCAACGAAGAACAAAGGTGAGAGTACGAGATCGAAAATGTACAAGTAAGTATTTACGTACGTAAGTAGAGATGAAGCAAGAAACTCGCGTCGACAAAGTTGATGATAGCAGAGTGGCGGTAGGTGGTAGGAGTGGCAGTGGCAGTGGCGGTGGATGGAACTCCTACTCCTAGTCGGGTGCGAGTCGGGAGCAGTCGGGAGTCGGGATGCACAGTCGTATCGGTCGTATCGGTATCTGTATCAGTATCAGTACGTAGAAAATTATCCACGACGTGATCGCAATTATTCGTTTCTGTGATCGTCGCTCGCGGGCAGTACGAGAGATCGAAGTATCGATCGACAATTAAACAACGCTTCCTGTTTGTCAATTCGTTTGCCGTGTTCAACGATCGTGATAGACGACAATTTCGCAGATTCGTTTCGTTTTGTAGTTCTCGCAGTATATCCAGTGTGTTTCGTACAGTTTCATACGTCTCAGGAAGAAAGTTTGCATGCGGTGTCGGTCCTACCGTGTGATAGTGTCCGATCACGCGTCCATTCTTCTATTTTTGTTCCACTGAATTTAAACAAAGAGGTTAGCTTTCTTTTATTTTCATCTTACGCCCATCGTCCTTTGCCATTCTTTTTCCCCTTTGCTCCTTCTATTCGTTTCTTTCCGACGATTCTTTTCCAAAAAGAATCCGACTTGCTTCGTGTTTTCTTGTTAGATTCGATCGATCGGTTGAAAAATATTTGACGAGTCGATACTGTTCGCGCAAGTCGACGTGTAATTCCTAACGCGTCTACGTCATCCTAACTTTTCTTAGTATTGCGTGACAAAGTTCGAATTGGTTCGAATGAAACTAAACGAACACTTTCGGCAATTTTATGTGAAAATAACGAAAAACGCGTGCAATCGACGAAACCATCTTTTTATATATCGATTCTTTTTATAATTTGTCCACAGGATCGTCTATCGATTGTAGCGCGAGATGTTCAGTTGGATGAGTCGGGAAGAAGGCGGCAAGCAAGACCTTTTTGAAAATGTTACCGAAGGCCTTAAAAAGATATACAAATCGAAATTGCTGCCGCTCGAGCTGCATTACCAATTTCACGATTTTCATTCACCCCAATTAGACGACCCAGATTTCGATGCTAAACCTATGATTCTCTTGGTGGGTCAATACTCTACTGGCAAAACTACTTTCATCAAGTATTTGCTAGAACGAGATTTCCCTGGCATAAGAATCGGTCCTGAACCAACAACAGATCGCTTCATTGCAGTTATGTACGATGAAAAAGAAGGCGTGATACCTGGGAATGCTTTAGTCGTTGATCCCAATAAACAGTTCCGCCCCCTTTCCAAGTTTGGTAACGCGTTCCTCAATAGATTTCAATGTTCTACGGTAGCGTCTCCTGTTTTGAAAGGAATATCCATTGTCGATACGCCTGGCATCTTATCCGGGGAGAAACAAAGAGTAAGTATGTTTCTTGTTTCGTTCCTTCTCTTAATCTAATCAACCGAACAACTATAATTTCTTATCGATCTTTTCGCTTTACGTTAGGTGGACAGAGGTTACGACTTTACCGGAGTTTTGGAATGGTTCGCCGAACGAGTAGACAGAATTATATTGTTATTTGACGCGCATAAACTTGATATCTCTGACGAATTTAGGAGATCCATAGAAGCGTTACGTGGTCACGACGATAAAATCAGAATAGTTCTAAACAAAGCAGACATGATCGATCATCAACAACTTATGAGAGTGTACGGGGCGTTGATGTGGTCTCTAGGAAAAGTGTTGCAGACCCCTGAAGTAGCGAGAGTGTACATTGGATCGTTTTGGGACCAACCCCTAAGATATGATGTAAATAAAAGGCAAGTTTTTTTTTTAATTTTTATTTTTTACTTTTTCTATTTTCTTGCATAGAATTACGCGTCTACTTGAACCGTTGTATATCTCTTGCAGATTGTTCGAAGACGAAGAGCAAGATTTGTTCAAGGACATGCAATCGTTACCGAGAAACGCGGCACTTAGAAAACTCAACGATTTGATTAAACGCGCACGATTAGCGAAGGTAAGCAAATACAAAAATCAACCCTGTTATCGCTAATCGCTCAATATCGATAATCGTGTATAATCCGAGAATGTTGTCCACTAAATAGAATCGATATTAAAAATATAGTGACACGTTGATCGGTTTGTAGGTCCATGCTTATATAATCAGCGCTTTGAAGAAGGATATGCCCAGTATGTTTGGCAAAGTAACGAAAAAGAAGGAGCTTGTCAAAAAATTAGGTCTAATTTACGATCAAATACAGAAAGAACAAAAAATTTCACCCGGCGATTTCCCAGATTTGCAAAAAATGCAAACAGCTTTGGCGTATCACGATTTCAGCAAGTTCAATACTTTGAAACCGAAATTACTCGGAGTAGTTGATAAAATGCTCTCCGAAGATATTGCGAAACTCATGGCTATGATACCGCACGAAGAAATCGGTGCAAAGTCGGACGTCAAAGGTGCCTTTCTTTATTTACTTATACCTTCTATGAATCGTATCAAGACTTTTATAGAATATGAAGAAAAAAAAGACCAACTCACAGATAATCTATTTATATTATCGCTCGCTTCGCGAACTTGCACGACTGAACGAACTGAACACATTTATTGTAGATTTAGTGTCTTATACGAATCACTACGTTCAGTGTTACCGTTTTATTTACGAATATTACAATTTGAAAAGTTTTTTATTTTTTCGCAAAGCAAAATTGTTCTCTTGAATCGTCGTCAGCAATTAATTTAACTGCCTATTAATCGAAAGTTATCCGAGACCAATGTTTAATGGACTCGATGGAATTCGTCTTACAATAACGTTAACTAACGATAATTTGAACGGCTATGACAGGAGGTGCGTTCGAAGGCGTGGAAGATCAAATCAGTCCATTCGGATATAAACGAGGAGAAGGTATTGACGCTGGAGCAGGAGAACCAGAATGGATCGTTAATAAAGAGAGACAAAAATATGACGCGACTTTCAAAACGCTTGATCCATGCGATGGAAAAATCACGGGTGCAGGTAATTCATTATTATGCATGCTTTTTATTTAGATTATGCGAAACTCACCACGATCACATAGCGTTAAAAACTTTTCGTTCTAAACTTCTTCTCTTCATTTTAATTTACAATGTCATTAATGCATGCCGTGTCATGTTATGTCATAATGTAGTTCTTTAATCGATTTTCAGCCGCCAGGTCAGAAATGGTGAAATCAAAATTACCAAACAGCGTGCTTGGTAAGATTTGGAAACTGTCGGATATCGATGGGGACGGATTTTTAGATTCCGACGAGTTTGCCTTGGCGATGCACCTGATTAACGTAAAACTGGGAGGTTACGATTTGCCTACAGAATTACCAGATCACTTGATACCTCCCTCTAAACGGGACACTTAATTTCTAACGTCAATTTGTCCATGATGCGTCTTTTATAAATATTGAGACGTCGATACGTTCGGCGTACGTACACGCAGTTCGCCGCTTATACTGTAACGGCCTTATATTTATTGACGAACCATCGGAACGGCCTGGACGTATCGATCAACAGTTTATCGCTTCTCAAACTATCCAGATAATATTCAACGTTTTTCAATGTTACGTCACCATATCTTTAGTTGCTTGTTTCTTTGATAAATCAAAAGCAGCAAAAAGCAAACACATTTCATTTGTCTTTCGCAAAGTCTTTTTTTTTTTCCCTTCTGTCAAAGATGCACTTCATATTCTCTGTTTAACATTTGTACCGCCATTATATCTCTTTTACTTCATTCAACCTTGCAATCTACACAAGAGTACTCTTTTTAAGCTATTACTGGAAGCGTACACGTCGAACCAAATTTATATTCGTCATTCGCTACGTATACCAGTATGTGTACGTACTTGTACGAATAGTAATTGTAACGATCGAGTATCGTGACGTCATGTATGTATATGGGATATACATGTATTCGGTTAAATGGAATACGATTGTCGTTATTAATTATATTATTTTAACTATTATTGATTCCATGTATTATTCTATCGTCGGTGGTTGAAATCGCTGTGTACAAGGTTCATCGATATTTATCGATTTTCCAACACTTATCAAAGTGGGACCGAACAAATAGGAATTCTTACTCGAGACATACATATTTTAATCTGGTAAATGAAGAAAAGAGAAGGAAAGAAAATTAGTGAAGGCGTCAGTCGTATGCGGACAAATTCGACTATTCTGTTTGGTTAACAGTCTAATCAGCGGACGTCTGATGAAACACAAACAGTATCTCCATTGTGAGAGTAATTCATTTCCAAACGAACGTACTCTATTACGATAGTAATAGATTATACGGTAATGAATCTATGTTCCTTGTCCCGAATTGTATTCACTGAACGCTTGTGTCGATAGCGACAGTCACGTTCGAACGAAAAATAACATTCTATCGGGATGATAGTACGTAACGCTATGAGGATAAGCTTGAACTTTCGTCGATCAGGAAATCGTTTTGTACTGTTATGTTTAGAATCGTGTGAAAACGTGAAAACGTCGACAACAATGAGACAGTAACGTGGAAAAAAAAGGATAAAAGAGAATAGATATTTTTTAAGCAAGGAGTAAGAAAAGAAATAACATTACTAATAAATTTTGTATCTAAGCAATTTGGTATTCCCGATGAAAAAGACGGTTAGATTGTGAGAAATCACGTTGCCTTCTATTAGCACTGCCTTCGTACAATGCATTTTCATGTGATATTTAAGGGAGGAAATAGTACATCACAATTTATTATTCCTCTCGTGTTTCGTAACAAAGTATTATGCACTGATAATTACAAATATACGATCACTATTCGTAACGTAACGATCGATTTATAATCGCATCTTTCAGTCACCTCCAATATACCAGACAGAGACCAGAGGAAACAATTGCTATATAAAAGAATTTTTAGTGATGGGATAATGGACGCGCGTGCGTGCACGCATGCAAACGTGTATGTATGTGCGTACGCAACGCACGCATTGGGTTAGCTTATCGCTAAGTATGTAGTACCGTATGCGACGTTTCCGATTAGAGATCAGAGTTACAAGATAAAAGGAAATATATTATTGGAAGAGGGAGGGAGGGAAAGAGAGAGAGGAGTTCCGCCCAACAATGCGATCCGTTTCCGCGTTTGCGAAGCGATTTTTACACATCGTATTACCATTTATATGCGTTATATTCAATGTACATTGTTGTACAGTAACAAAGTGAAAAGAAAACTGTTTTTCAACAGTAAACCATGTACGGAATTGATGTAAATATCACAACGACGTACAAATTTATTTTTGGATTACTTTAGATCAAAAATATATAATACACTGTTCGCTTTTGTAATGATTGCACGTCTTATTTATATCATTATTTTGTACATAATATATTTGAAATCAACAAATGTCATTTGTGCTCTGTAGATTTCTACATGTGTATGGAGTAAACGTCAACGTTTGCTTCAATAAACAATAAAACAAACGAAAAAAAACTTGCTCTCATCTTGTAGAAATAAAGAATTTTGTATCGAGCGACCGTCGAAACTTGATTTACTTCCTATCTTCGTTACCGAGAAGAATAGAAGAAATTTGAGTGAACCGAAAACATGAGGGAGCGAAAACTTTGTCTTCGGTTCGCTCGAGAAAATAGTGAAAAATGAGGTATTAACGTTTTGTTGTATATAAAATATGTACATATGTACGTGTCGTCCAGTTAAATTTTAATGTAGCTATTTACATGCTGTAATACACACATACAAGGATTACAATTACAATTCGTCATGACCGACAGGCGTGACAAAATCTAGAAGATTACGTTTGATAATGTCTGCCGTAGTTCCATTTATTCGAAAACCATTCGTCAATTTCTTTTTCTTGTATCGATGATCGTATACCATTAGCGACGGATAACTTTTAATTCCGGCTAGGACGCATTCGGCACTATAAGTCTCGCAATTAAAACGACCGAATTGGATTGTCTTTTGCATCACCTGAAATCGAGGAAAATAATATCGAGGTAACTTAATTGGATGAAATACTAGTACGTTTAGAAACAATAGTACGTTTATACCTGAGCAACAATAGCAAACTGAGGTTCGAGTTTTCGACAATGTTCACACCACGGAACAAAAAAGTCAACGACCCAAACATTCCGATCACTCAACATCTCCGTTTTCAAACTCAACGGATCCAACTCCCGCACCTTTCGTGGAAAAAAATTGCTAATCCATTGCAATATCGAAGTCGAATCTCGTTGCCCGTTGTAAGAACTGCAAACGAAGAAATTTCTCTTTTATTCGTTCGCCAAACACATGCATTTATGGCAAGTTGATTCAATACGAAAGCGAGTGCAAGAGCGAGAACATATTACGTACTTGATGGTAGCCTGATCTTGAATCTTTTGAAAACGCATTCTTATTGTGGGATAGCTACGTATTCCTTGATCAGAGCATAATTTCGACTCTGTTTCGCAATCGACACTAGCCACCTTTACAAACGACAGCATTGAGAGGGAATTTGCGACAACGATCCATTCGGGTGCGAGATGTTGACAAGGTGCGCACCACGGGGCAAAATAATCAATCACCCAAATTAATTTGTCTTTTCTTCGACCGAGGTGATGTTGAAAATTTCTTAAAGTAAGCCGCACAACTGTGTCGGACATCGTAAAATTAACACGACAAAATAATACTTGGAATTTAACATGACTAAAATAAAACTACTATTTGGAAACTCTTACCTGTAGGATTTCGTGCTTCGTTAATAAACTGCACAATATTAGCAGCTGTTTTTTGCATCGAAAACTGATATACATTAGTGTTGTTTACGAGCATCGCTGTGGGATACGAACGAATGTTGTGCCGATGACAAATTGTGGTATGTACAGTACAGTCAATAGTTCCAAAGCGAACGATAGATTTGTCAAATTCTGTAGATGCTTTTCGAATCTCTTTAAAAAAGTGTATACAAGGAGGACACCATGGCATGTACCACTCAACAAACCAAACTTGGTCATCTGGTGTAAAAATAACAGAATATAATGTAAAGTATGGAATATCGTTCGAAACTAATAGTACGCGTCGACTGTGTGCATAGTGCATGTACCTACGTCGCTATACGTGCTATAAGTACAAGTCTTAAACTGAACTTAAAAAAGATATACATTGAAAATCATCAACCTACTATTATTCCTTCCTTCCAATATAGACGTGATTTGTTCCAAGGTCAATGTCCACACATTTATCGCCTTAATACTGCCGTATACAAATTTAATGATCTCGTTGAACGCCTCCTTTCCGTGATATAATTCAAACGCTCCTCCAGGCTTAAGAACACCCCACATTGGATAACGATTCACTCCCAAAGCAACGCACACCTCCGAATATTTGCCACAGTTCATTTTACCTGGAAACGTGCTAATCAATTATAGCGAAAAAATTAGCGAAAAAACAGATACAATATATTGGAATGATGCGTTACCTAATTTAATAGTATTTAGAACAACGAAGAGTCTTTTAAGTACTGAATCCGTTTCTAATACACGACCAATATGAAAATATATAAGCCAACCGGGATGCGACGTTTCCTCTGTCGTCAAACGCTGTCTGATGTTCTGCAAAAAATTCATCATTCAATACACTGAATCACTAATAAATAAATCTATATGACACGCATAGTTCCACTTGCCTTAAACTCATCGGCATCGAGATCGCAAGGTTCGGGTAAGCGATCCATTATTTTCTCTACCAACGTTTTTGTCTCGGTTACGTTTTCGAACGACATAACGTGCCACGAATTGTTCGTGTGCAAAGACATTGACAAATAAATCGAATTCGTATTGTGAGAAATCACATTTTCGCATTTTTCTTCATAATCACAGACAAATATTCCTACATCGACTGTATCTTTCTACAACGAATCGTGACTAGATTATAATTGCAATTACAACAAACATTCCTGAATGATTTAAATAGGATGATAGAATAATAGAAGGGAAGAAAAACTATTCCAAAGTCTAAATAAATAAAGTGAAAATAAATAATTACAAATATCGCGGCGATTTGAAATCGTTCAGTGGACGTAAAACATTGACGCTGACCACCGCAAACGAATATCAGCATGGATTTGTTCGTCCCTTCGTTGCCGCGAGAAATCACGTTTTCCAATGGTTCTTCTATTTCGTGGATATCAACCTCCAATTTATTTAAAACAAAATTCATAATAGCTACATAATTTTTTTCTCCATTATACCGTTCTCCATATTTTGAAGTCTACAATAAAAAATATATAAAAACATCCATCGTTAGTATTAAACCTATTGGCAGATCAAAAGTTTAGTCAAATCGATTTTTCATAAGATATAAGAAAGGAATTCATTTCCGTACCTTCGAGTAATACATTAACGTAGGATAAGATCTTATTCCAATTTGACGACAAAGCCGCCATTCATCCTCGCAATTTACAGCTCCTATTCTTACAGCTACGTCGAGTTCTTCCGCAACGCGTCTCCAAATTGGAGCAAGTCGATGACAATGACTGCACATCGGAGAATAAAAGTTTATGAACCATACGCTTTGTCTCTGCGTTACGCATTCAACTGTAACAGACGTAATTAGAATGCGTTAGGTTCTTGACAGAGTAAATAAAAGTTAATTGGATTTAAAATAAACAAAAATAAAATTCAACTCAATCAAATAAATTTACAATAATCATTCTCGTCGAGGATGACCACCCAGGGATCGTCGTTGTATATTCCAAGATTGTTCGTATAATAATTCCAAGAATGATGTGGCTGTTTTTGATTGTTAATATCAGGACCGTTTTCTCCGTAATTGTCATATTGTTTCCTTAAAATCGGATCCTTCAACGTTTCGTAGGCCTTTGTTAATCGAATAAACTTCTCCTGTGCTGCAGGATTGTCCTGCGATATACAAGCATCGTTATCTGTACCTTTTCATTTTGTTGTACAAAAATGTTGTTCATATTTCAAAATGTGTATTATTCTATTTGTAATTTATTGCAAAATATTATGCTGTGCGTGAAACGTATTTGACATCGCATAGTGCATTTAATATGAAACAACTTACGTTATTTAAGAAGTTGATAAGAGAGTTGTACTTTCACGTACATTATTTTTATCAGGATGCTCAACCACTGCTAATTTTTTAAAGGCCCTTCTGATCTCGTCTCGATCCGCCGTTCTGCTTATACCAAGAACATCGTAATAATCGTTTCCCATGCTCAGCCACAAATCAACAACGAGGAGAAACAGATTTATCAAAATTCCCTTATACCTGAAAAATGTTTAAATCGTTATCGTATATTGCATTTCTTGCACCGAATTCATATATGTTTATTTTTCCTTAATTATTGTAGAGTAACAATAATGAAATACATTATAAAAAACTGGAAATAATTTCATCGTTTTTCAATATGTACTTACATTTTTATGTTTATAATGTGTATTATCAACGTGTAAATAGTTTGTAACAATCTTAAAGATGTATTAGAAAACAGAGAAACGAAATCCCACGAGTATTTTAAGTATAAAGATTTAAAATATGTATGAACACATTACGTGCACGAATTTGCTGATTAAAAACTTGAATTTGTTAGAAAAGTTGGAAGAAATCTTTGTTGCCTCGTTATTCTTTCATTCCTGTTCACTCCGTTCACTCTTGCTCACTTGCTTCCTACCACTTGCTACCACTTCCTACTTGTTCCTTGTTCTTGCTTTCTACCACTTCCTACTTCCTACCCTACCATTCCACAATTCCACCCACCAACACCCACTGACACCCACAGACAGCCACCTGCACCCACTAAGCAGTTTTACGAGAGAGAAAGAGATGGACAATCGCTGTTTCCGTTCTTGTCGCACGTAGAACCGTAGAACCGGTAGAACCTCTCTCTCCCTCTCTCTCTTTCGTAAAACTAGAGAGAGTCAAACGGGCTGTTAGGAAGACAATTGATTTCACGTCTTCCATTAGATGGCGTCATAAAACAGGATCACTAGTTTTAGGTACTTACTAGTTTTAGGGTTTTAGGCTTTTAGGAAGTCCGTGTGGTATCAGCACAGCACAGCTCAGGCAAGCTCAGGCTTTCTCAGGGTTTCCATAACCTCATATAACCTCTAACAGTTAATGTTTTAATACAATCTCTATAAAAATTATATTTTTAGGATAGAGATAAAATGAACAAAGACAAAATGGATACTTTAATGGATCTAGATTTATACGAATTGTTCGGTGTAACAAAAACTGCTTCGACTCAGGAGGTATGTACATACGAATTTATCGCGTTGCAAAATAGTTTTAGAATTTTTTCTTAACGAAGTTGTAAATTGGTTTTTATAATGGTGCGAAGTTGTAAATTGGTTTTTATAACGTTTAATGTTACTTCAGATAAAAAAAGCGTACCGTAAAAAAGCTTTGTCTTGTCATCCTGACAAGAATCCAAATAACCCAAAAGCGGCTGAATTGTTTCACGAATTATCGCGTGCATTAGAAGTCCTTACGGATGCATCAGCTCGGGTAAGCGTCTAGAAAGACTAATGTATACGTAATTTGTATGTTTCATAGAAATGTAACAACATTTCGACAATGCTGTATATTTTTTTTATTCTCTTGTCGCCAATAACACTCTGTTTTACTAAAATAAGGCAGCTTACGATAAAGTTATCAACGCCAAACATCAAGCAGCGTTACGGGTGAAAGAATTCGATGCAAAGCGTAAAAAATTGAAGGAAGATCTAGAGGCACGAGAGGATGCTTACCAAAGATCTTTAAACGTCAACCGTTCTAACAACAGTGACAAAGATAAATTACGGGTATGTTTTTTTAAAACAATTTTCCATATACTATAATTTTGTTGTAATAATTTATTCTATACATCTGTCTATTCTCTGTCTCTATATTCTAGGCCGAAATAGAACGCCTTAGAAAAGAAGGGTCTAAACAGGTGGAAGAGGAAATAGAATTGATGAAGAAAAAAATTAAAGAACAAGCAAAAAAATCGTCTACGGAATTTCAAGTTGAAAATAATTCATACAAAATAAAAATAAAATGGAAATCTAATAAAACGAGTCCGCACAACGATGTATACGATTATAACACGTTGCACAGAATTTTTTCAAAGGTAAAAAACTATTCTACATATAATTCTTCATTTTATATCATTATTGGTAAAATTAACTGGTTTCAGTATGGCGACGTAGCGGCTCTCATTATATTGCCTACTAAAGAAGGCCGGGCGCTAGTAGAATATCGCAATAGAAGCGAAGCGGTATGTGAATGTACGATTATAGTTAATAATGAGCAAAACGGTTTTTGAAAAAGAAAAAATTTACTCTGTTAGGAAATGGTCTTGAATACGGAAGTGGGTTTAGCCGAAAATCCATTGAAATTGCAGAAATTATGGGATACGTCAAAACCGTCAAACTTTACCACCGAAAGTACGACGTATAAGGTCAGTTTAAAGAAACCATGAAATAATATATTGTTCTGCGTTTATTTCTTTCGTTAGCATCGGGTTGTAGGACCAATGAAACGTTCGTCTTTTCTTTACCATATATGACTTATAACTTTTACATAGAAAGAACCTAAGGAATTTAAACTATAAATACAATACTATTACCAAAGAGTAGGTATAATAAGAGGCGACACTCCAAGTGTCCCTTTAAATTGGCTGTCATTTCGTCTCTTTCTAAGAATGAAATTACCGATCAAAACACCCTACGGCCATTTAAATTGGCTGTCATTTTGTCTTTCTCTAAGTGGTTTTCTTTTCGAGTGTCGCCTCTTATTATATCTACTCTTTGCTATTACCAGACTTATCATCATTTTACAATTACACACCCTATACAATATTTTTGTACATCGAAGGACGGCGTCTTTACTCAATACGTAACGTTACTTTCCAGATAAATAAGAGTGAAACGTTTGATGCAGACTTCGAGCGTTCTGTATTGAATAATCTAAGGAAAGCGGAGGAAAAGAAAAGAACTTTGACAACGTCAAAATTTGAGGAAGGCACTTGATCGGTAGTATATTAGTTAATAATGTTTTTCCGTCTGCTTTATTTATTCGTCGTTACAGTCATCGTACGTACAGTTACGAGGATGTGTCCGAATATCCCATTTGTACGGCGACACGATCGTATAAATGCGTGTAAACGTATATAAATGTGTACGAACAGAAAGGTACCAGAGGGTATTTTGTACTTTCTATGAGATTCAAAATTTCTACTGTATATACTAGCTAATAAATGCACGTTTAAGATTTGTAAAGTATTAAAACAGATCGTTGGAAGGTGGACAAAAGTGAGATCATGGGAGGAGGATCTAGTTATGAAAGTAGATTAAGAAATAAAAAAATTACGCAAAATAAGTTAAGAGAAACATGTGAGAAGCAAGTTAATTACCTGGGCAGGGGGCAGAGGAAAATCAATAGAGTTATATACAAGGAAAAACGGATCGTTTAAATTATTAAGTTAGCAATTTGACTTTTGTATAATATTATAAAGCGGTTACTTTAAGATAACATTTTCTTTTTCTTTATGTTTCTTCTGTTTTTTCGTTTCCGCTTCTTCGATAGGAGCAGGTTTCACGAATGGAATTTCATCATCGTACTCTGTCGGCATAAATTGTGCGAGAACTTTTGGTACTTTAATACCGGTATCGGTTTGATGTACCTCCAAGATCGCGCATATAACACGAGTAATCGCACACATGGTTGCATTCAGCATGTGAACATAATCTGTATTAGCATTCATCTTTTTAGTTTGACCGTATCTGCAACGTATCAAAATAATCATTACGTTCACACGATATTTATGACAATAATAATTCAAGTAACGATATCCAAGAATCGTTAAAATCAGTAGCGGAAATTCGAAGCCTAATGCTAATATTTATTGCACAACCTTATTACCTGACTAATAAGCGTCTCGCTTGATAATCTAAACAATTGCTACACGATACGAGTTCGCGAAAAGCCCCCGATCCTGGAAACCACGCTTCCAAATCCAGTTTCTTCGAAGCAGCATTATTCAGCGCACCCGATACTATATTCACTATACGATAAGGAATCTCCAAAGCTTTGTAGAACTCTTCCGCGTTTCCAATCATTTCTTCCATCATTTGCCAAGACTTGTCGTCATACGGCGATGTCAAGCAAAACTGTTCCACCTGTTATATCCACGTGCATTTGTATGTAAATTTATACGTTAGATACAGGTAATCGATGAAATTCATAGTTCGATCAAGGGTATTACTTTCTCGAATTGATGAACTCTAAAAATGCCCCTTGTATCGCGCCCATGGGATCCAACTTCTTGTCTGAAACATGTAGATAAGCCTGCGTATTTGATGGGTAGCGCATTCTCGGGAATCCATTCGTTTCTATGAAACGCCGCTATCGGTTGCTCGGACGTGGCGATCAAGTACTTTTCTTCTACCTCTTTATCGTCGCTGCGTTCGCTGCCTTTACCAATTACCTGATCCAACAGAATATCAAACAAAATTTGAAATATTGCCACAAAATAAGATAGTTTGCATTAATGCTGGTATCACCTGGATGCTCGTCCAACAATTCTATATAATTAGTAGTCTATTATTAGTCTATTATATGTCTTGTTCACGAGCAATCAGGCAATAGTCGGTTATGTTATACCTTGTACAGTTCGTCGTCGAATTGAGATAATTGCGCTACTTCCTGCATAACATCCTTGCGCATAAAGAAGGGCGTGTAAAGAGGTTTATAACCTTTCGGATGCAATTGTCTAAGAGCGAATTGTATTAAAGCGTGTTGGAGAAAAACAGCTGGTCCTACTAGAAAGTAACCACGTCCGCCAGAAACGTTAGTACCTCGTTCTCCGTCCAATCCGTCAATCATATGTATTAAATCGACATGAGAGTATCTTTTCTTCTGCGTACAATCTCCGTACGTCCTTTCAACCTAAAATTTACATCGGCACACACAGTTGCTGTATAAACCATTTTAAAATTTAATTATATACCTTGTTTTCCTCTTCGTCGTTACTAATTGGCACAGAATCGTGTAAAAAATTTCCAATCTCTTTGAGAGCACAATTCCTTTCCGACTCTGTAGAAATTAAATCTTTTTCATTTTCCCGAATCGCGTCATCGATAGAACTGCGAACAGTTTTAATCTGTGCGATAGTTAATGGTTTCAGGTTAGCAAGCACCAAGTTTTCTAAATTTTCAAGAATATCTTTCGGGACAGTATTATCGTTGCCCACTGGCTCTTTCTTTTTCATTTTTTCCCCAATCTCTTTACTGCATACATTCTTCAGTTTATTCAAATTGTCGGCCTTATGTCGCAGCTGACGCCAAGTTTTATCCTTTTCGATCACAGTGTCTACTAACTCTACATCTTTAAAACGGTTCTTTTGATTTTCACGTACTTTATCGGGATCGAAACCTTTATCCTTCCGAAACAGATCTAAATCGAGTACCATGGTTAACCCGTGCTGTAAGCGACACAAACTGGCACAAACCTTTTTTAAAATATCGCACGTGGAGTTTTCAACTTTCTACGAACTGCTGCTACGGACTAGACATACGAATTGATACCAATGGAACGAGTAAGTAAAAGAGCGTATAAAAGAGTATGCACCGCGCATCTTCCAACTCACCGTTTCCCCAGTTTCCCCTTCATCGCAGTTCAACCCGTTCCGGTTTGTTCGCTGACATTTATCGACTGCAATGACTGCAATCGCCTGTTTATCGACTGTCGTCAACACGAGTCCCTATTTACCATACAATTATGTATGTATGGCGGTTGTGTTTGTGTATGATGCAAGCCAACGAATTCATTATTACATCAATAAATCTATCACGAGTCTATAGTGTTTATTCTTTTGATGAAATAATATAGAGTATAGAGTGTAGAAAAGGAAAAGAAAGTAATTTATAGACATTGGATTTATGATGGTCGCAAAATGTAAGGGTACAGTCACATGGAGCGCGGAAACGCAGAAACGCGAATTGGCAAAGTAACTAGATTTCCGCGTTTTCGCCGTTCCGTCAGTTTTGTTTCCCTCAATTTACATGGAGCGCGGAAACGCGGAAATATAAAATATTAATGTTTAACGGTATTTATTGATTAAAATGCTTGTATTCAATAGATAAACTGAAAAGATAAGCATAATATATTCATAAAAATTGCAATGAATTAAGTGAATAGAATGAAAAGAAATGAATACAAATGTCTATTTGTCACTATACCGTTCCGCTTTTCCGCGCAAATTGTGCTCCATGTAAATTGAGGGAAACAAACTGACGGAACGGTGGAAACGCGGAAATCTAGTTACTTTGCCGATCCGTGTTTCCGCGTTTCACGCTCCATGTGACTGCACCCTAAAGGTTTCTGCGGTTCTGTAAGTACTTACATTAGTAAATCACCAATCACCGATTGTCCACCGTCGCATGCGCAGTATCACGTTCCTCCCTCACCAACAGGGTTCTATGCAGCAAGTTTGTGTTCCGTCATGGTTCCGACCTTTAATTCCTAGGCCATGTAATTACCAGCCTAACCTAGTATGGTTGTCAGTTGATCGTAAATCGTGCGTAGATTCCTTTTGACGAAATAGAAACGAGTAATTAAGGGAATCGCGCAACGATAGCACCGATAAGATTTGTCGGCAATTATTTGGTTCGACAACTGAAAGCAACTATCGAAATAGTACACGTTCACATTCAGATATCGTGTCCCCTCCGCCCCCCCTCCTGTCCCAATATCTTTCTGTTCCTTGAAATTGTCGTGCCGATTCGTGCGCGAATGGTAAACAGTACAGGAGAGATCGTATGTACTTACAACGTATATTTCCATAATCGAGAATTGGACGCAAGGTAAAGCCAGAACTAATATAATAATAAGAGTCGTGTTTGTTACAGATACGGTATAGTAAGAAACATTCCGAGAAACATTGGGGCATAGTTTATAGTCGATTTATAAGGCTTATTTGTGTATATAATAAAAGCCCTACAACTAAAAGGCGTACGACTCGACGCTAGATCGGTGAGTTCCAACACAAAATATTGCTTGGTAGTACGGCGGACACTCAAAGCCAACTAACCATGTCTGTACAAAGTGTTGCTCTGGCATCTCTCACGGCCACCTATACCGACTCGGAGGGCGAAGACGGGGTGGAAGACGACCTTCAGGAGAATTCGAACACTCCCCAGGGGGCCGCCCCGCATAATGCCCAAGTCGGTCAGCCCCAGGCTTTCACCAGTCCCAAATCTGGCAGATCAGCCTCAAATAGTCCCGTCGTTGTTCCCAGCGTCGGCGGCAAGTCTACTAACGATTTGTCGAACGCGCCCACCTTAGTGACAGATGTGACGTCTAAGGTGCAGAGATTGGTTTCATATTTTGATGACACGATAGTCTCCGATGACGAGGGAGTGCCGCAGACACCGGTCGACGGACAGCCTTCCGAGAATGGAAGGCCCTCCTCGATCACCGAATGCTCTCCCTCTTGTCAAGGAGAATTAGTTTCAGATGGCGAGGTCGATCCGTATGGCGTCACTATACCACCAGAGCCGCCGGGACAATGTCCAGTGGAATTACAGGAAAAAATAACAAAACTTTTTAGGAAAATGGAGAGTGGCGGTTTGGATATGAACAAAGTTATACAACAAAGAAAGGATTTTAGAAATCCATCCATTTATGAAAAACTCATTCAATTTTGTAGCATCAACGAATTGGGCACCAATTATCCTCCCGACAGATTCGATCCGTTTAAATGGGGTAAAGACTCTTATTACGAGGAACTCGCCAAGGTTCAGAAGGCAGAGATGGATAAACTTGAGAAAGCTAGAAAAGAAAAGACAAAGATTGAAATTGTTTCCGGTACAGCCAAGCGCCCCAACAGTTCGAACGCGAACGAAGACGATGCTAAGAAAAGAAAAAGTAAATGGGATCAAGTGGCGACGGGAGCCACTGCTTCGGTAAAACCTACCGTTTTACTTTCTCAACCGACCCTTACCACTTTAACGTCGTCCGCGACTGGCACCAAAGCAACGGTAATATCGGCTTTTGGATCTTTACCAAAGAAAAGACTGTAACATATATTGTAAATCATTTGTAAATATCACTTTTAAGCAAACAACCAACATTTCATTCATCGTTTAAACTTTTATTACAATTTCACGAGAGAACAGTGGCGCATTTTCTGTATGTATGCACAAGCGTGCGACATGCGATCTTGTATACATATGAACATATATATGTTATCTAGAAGTCCATTTTGTTAAATTTCGGTATTGGTTCTTGTCGCAATCGTTCATTCGACGTTCAATTTTGTACGTACGCAACGCTGTATTTATGTATAAATATATAATAGCATAGTTATCGTTCGAGTAACGTATGTATGTATGTACTTACGACGATGCATCGAATTGCTAGTTATTGATGTAATGGTAAGTTATTATGTACAGTCGCCGCGAACCGCGAGCAATTTTTCTTTATTTTCTGCGTTGCTACCGCGCTCTTTCTTTCTTCGAAGTACCCTTTCCAAATAATCAAGCCGAACGAACGGAAAAAGAAAAGAACGTAACAACAATTCAAAGTTATAGTCTATTTCTTTAGTGAATGTGTACGTACATACATTATACTGACCGATGAACAATATTCTGGAAATATTTCTTTTTTGCGAGTCTGTGAACGTTAGGTATATTATTGTAAAATATGTATGCCGTATCCGTCGTAAAAGCGTTGACATTGCAACAAAGTTCAAGATCGATTAAATTTTCTTTCTTTTGAATTGATGTTGAAAGAAGGAAAAAAAAGTTAGCATTACTTGTAATCGTAATCTTTGAAGAATGATATTAATGTTTATCGAGCGAAGATTAGGACTTGTTTGATTACATGTAAATCTAAATAAATGATTCCTAGTTGTACTTTTATACGAAAGATTTGTTTCCTTGCAAGACCAATCTGATAACAACTGGAACCAATCATTCAGTACAATGATTTCGTTTTAATCAAAGTGTATATGTACTTGACAAAAGATGATATACCGAATCTGTAATTTATCATGTAACAATATCATGCATTTATTTATTTATTTATTTATTCATTTATTTATTGTTTCCCGAGACTCTTAAAACATTTATTTGCTATCTTCTCTTTTAACAAATAAAAGAAACCCGAACTCGCATCTTTCGCTTCGTACCACTTTGAACTTACTACATATACTTATAACTCTGCCATAAGATAAGCGCACGACCGTAGGTAAATGTACTTGAATGTACTTACTAAATACATACAGAGATTTGGGGTAAGAAAAGTAAAAGTATTTCATAAATATAAAATACTATTCAAAATATCCAACTCCGATTGAAATATATCGAAAAGAGTAATGTGTATGCGCGTATCTGTGTAAGTACACATGTACATATATATAAGTATGTAACATAAATTGTAAGCATTGGAGGGGATACCTGCATGGGACCAGTGATGCCAAAAACGTGGGACGTGGGACAAACGGCTACCCCCACCATGACGTCCCATGGTCTCCCACTTTGCGACTCTCGCTCTACGCATACATACCCAACTGCTCCATCCGTGTGCACTTGCCTGTCGGCATGATACAGACAATACAGCATACAGCGATCGGCAAAGTGAGCAAAAGATGTGGACGTCTAAACTTGTAAGTATTTACTATTGCATGTACGTATACATACTTATAATGTTTACGCTTCTTTATAAAACTCATTAAAAAGAGGGAGAGAGAGAGAGAGACAAACGTTGCTGTCAGGTTAGATAAACAAATGTGGTTATTCATGATACGTCGTACTTGTAATCTTTGTAATGATAAATAATTAAATAATAAATGTAAGGAAAACTTCTATAATATTTAATATACTTCTCGATTAAAAGTATTTCGTAGAACAAAGTGAATTTATATTCATTGTTGTTTTATCAACAATGAGTCCAGACCTGTTGTTTTATCAACAAGTTTACAAGTACTTACCTGTGTATGTAAGTATACTAACATTAGTTTAGTTTATCGATACTCTTATAAATGCATTGTTACAGAAAAGAAGAAATTTCAAAGAAATTTGATAAATGAAATTTTCTTGAATCGAGCATAGGGAAAGGAAAACGAACAGAGAAAGGAGAAACTTGTTTCTCAATAAAATACGTGACCGATTATTTGGTACTTGCACTTTATGTAACTATAACTAGTCAGAATAATTTAAAATTAGATGCAACATGTTTTAAGATTATATTTGTTTCTCCAGAATGTCTCTAAAGATACAAAGGTGTAAGTATATTGTACTAAAGTCGTAAAAGATTTAGAGAGACTCATCTTAATCTTGTTTAAATTTTCAGTAATGGCAGCAGACAATAGTAACAACAAACAACAAGTTATCCTGGTGACAGGTGGTTACGATCATACTATCAAAGTATGGCAACCCTATACAGGAGTTTGTCAGCATACAGTGGAACATACAGACTCGGTATTTTTCAGATATTAAAAAAAAAAAAAAAAAAAATTGTCTTTAAAAATTTTCATCCAATTCTTTTCTTCTTAGCAAGTGAATGCTTTGGGCATCACTCCGAACAAGTACATAATGGCTGCTGCTGGATATCAACAGTTAAGGATGTACGATCTCGCCTCCAATAACCCAAACCCGTTTGTTAGATACGAAGGAATATCGAAGAATATTACGCAACTAGGGTTTCAGGTCTTTTATCCCATTTTTCGTTTAACAGCGTCGACGACACGTTCAATTTTTTCGTAATAATTGTACGGCGAGACAAATTTAATATTGTTAGTAGATTTTATATTGTGTCTAGGAAGAAGGGAAATGGATGTACACCGGGGGGGAAGATTGTTCTGCTCGCATTTGGGATCTCAGGTAAATTCTTTGTCGATTCGAACGTTTCAGCGATTTAATCTTTAGCGTGGATTTATAAAAACACAGCAAATGATGACAATGCAGGTCGTGTACTTTTCAATGTCAAAGGATATTTCAAGTGTCAGCTCCTGTCAATTGTGTATGTTTGCATCCTAATCAAGCGGAGCTAATCGTTGGCGATCAAAGCGGTGTCATACACTTGTGGGATCTACGTTCCGATCACAACGAACAGCTGGTAGGAATCTGTAAAATACAGTTAGAAATCGTCTAGCAAGTTGTTACGAGAATAACGATTGCCTTTTCGAAGATACCAGAAGCTGAAGCGTCTGTACAAGACATCGCGATCGATCAGGATGGTACATACATGGCAGCAGTGAACAACAAAGGTAATTGTTACGTTTGGACGCTAACAGGCGGTGTAGGCGAAGAACCCACGCGACTCAATCCTCGTCATAAATTGTCAGCGCATAAACGATATGCCCTTCGATGCAAGTTTAGTCCAGATTCTACGTAAGTAAACCGTATTTTTAAAAGATATGCATTACAATATTAACGATTGTAGCGCGCACACCGTGTTTTTACAGACTTTTGGTAACTACGTCTGCCGATCAAACGGCTCGGGTTTGGAAAACGACTGATTTTTCGGAGGTACAGGTGCTTCAACACGATGCAAAACGATGGGTTTGGGATGCTGCATTTAGCGCGGACTCGCAATACGTATTTACCGGTAACGATCGATTCTTTGTGCTTTATTTCTCGTTATCCCTATCGTTCGTTACCTCTAACATTTTGTACTATATAGCTTCGTCCGATTGTGTCGCAAGATTATGGAATGTATCAACAGGAACAGTGGAACGAGAATATAAAGGACATCAGAAAGCAGTTACAGCGCTTGCATTTCGTGACGAAGAAATCTCTGTTTCTTAAATAATTCCATTTTACACACCTCGCTCTTGTTAATAACTTTACAATATCAATAGTATAATTCCATTTTTCTTCGTTTTTTCCCCCTTCCTTTATTTTCGATTTTATGCGTACCACGTTCAAAACATATTTTTCCGCGCATCTAATTAAGTTCAAATCCCAGTGATAAAAAATAACTTTGCACATTCGACGAAGTATACATATAAATTCTATACGTAGATCGTGAAAAGGATTTACGAGTACCCGCGTGATGTTACACTTTTCTTTTTTAATGTGCTAATAAATAAGAATTTTATCCGCAGTCGATACTTGACTAACAAGAGTACTGATAATTAGTTATCAATATACCAATATACAGATTTATCTTGAATAATTTCTCTGACTTAACCTTGAAAAATTTATACATCTTCCTATCATTTATTAGTATGCATTTCTTAAGCATATCCGTTAAAGTAATTGTAAGTAGCTAACGCGAGACGTTAGAAATCTTCAAAGCAAGGGCAACCTTTCTACTTCTCCCATCTCTGTGAAAGTCTCGTCATCCATCGTGTAACTCAACATGAACTTCAACGATACAATTTCCTGCCGAAAAAAAAGGATATTTTCGAATTAGTAATCGTTCAAATCGAATAATTTTACAGTTTTACCTTGTTCGGATTAGCAATCAACATAATTTGAGTGATTGCTGATGGAGGAAGAAATGGATTATGACCAGGCATTTCAGTTCCAGAAGGCGGCTGAAGTCTACATTTACAATTCTGTAAATTTAAATACGATTTAGAATTTAGAGACGATCTTTCGACTTTATATCATTACCCAGTTAAAAAAGGGTAGGGATAAAATAAAATTGGAACGAATCGGGTATAAGACAGCGCGTCCAGAGATAAGGGAAACGAAAAAGAATAAAAAATAATCATTTTGTGCTTACTTTTGGTACAACTGCTTGAAACAGGTAATTGCTAATTGGTTTTAAATTTTTACTCATCATAGTAATTACTACGACAAACACGTCTTGTCTTGGACTGTCTCGTGCAAAGTGAAGCACAACGGTTATTCCATTTTTGTCTTCAATCACCGTTATAGGTGGATTAATACCTATTAGAAAAATGAAATTGTTACAAATGTTACGATTCGATAATAATTTAATGGTATCCACCGAGTACCTGGTTTAATGTCTTCAAGGTTAACGTTAATATCCGTCAATGGCTTGATTTCAGGTTCTGTATTAACACAAGTATCCGTCGTTGATGTTATCTTTGGAATAACATCCTGCACGGTTACTCGATCGTTATGCAAGAGCGCGTTTGTTATTTCATTTACGCAGCAATCGGTGACTTTGTCGAAATTCGTAGCATCGAGAACTGGGAAAGTTGGATTGGCGATCGTTTCGACACGAACATCAGTCGTTACGCTTTTCGTCGTGTTTCTAACGTCTAACGAATTGGAGGTATTACGCGAAGAATCGCTGCGAACAGATGTGTGAAGAAGATGAATCGTTACGAATCTTACGGAAGATTAATTACGATTGTAATGTCCATACGTTACTAACCGTGCCGAGAGATTAGAACATATACTCGGTATCGTACCCGATAGACTTTGTTTAAGCAAAGATTCACCTAATTCGTCCAATTCCTCCAATGCTCTTGCTTTACTGTCAACTACTACTTTTCCAGATACATCAATCGATTCACCTGACGATGAAACAAAATTAGAGATCGTGACTAATCGGGAGAAAAAAAAAATAAAAAGTTTGGACGCGCGTCGCTGCCTCAGAATCAAGTGCGTTTGAAATTTTTAACGTTACACAACTATATAAGAAAAGTATTATCTAGTAACGGACCTTTTTTGCTCGCATGCGATACGGTGATCGGTTGCATGATCGCTGAATCAGGTATTAAGAGGTTTGTGCTAGAGACAGAACACGTTTCTAAATTGTCTGATTTTCCTAAGGAACCGAAGATATCTCCTAAAGCTTCCATATCTGATTGATGATTTGTTGTCGTCGCATCGTAACTCGTATTCGCGCCACCATTTTCGAGATGTATATTCTCTATCGGAGAAGATAAATCTAACAAGTATGGGTTGATGTTAGAGTCCGTCTTAGGCTTTACGCATTCGTCGTGGACTATGATCGCAGTATACTTTTCGAATACTTGTTCCAATTCATCGCTTACGGCAAGCACATCACCTAATGCAGATCATTTGAACAAGATACAGTCGATCTATCGCTGCGTTCTCGTGACTTGACGATTTTCAAATTCTAAATAGTAATTGTGTAAGTTGATCAGGATTTCTGTAGTTATCTTATTGACAATAATACGATCGTATTTGATGGAACGATTTTTCAGACACCAGAAACCAGAAAAACGGTAAAATAACATTACCATGTATATCGAATATGTTTGAAAACTTTGGACCGTTGCGTGATATTTACCGAGCATTTCTTCGTTATCTTGAGTTTCGTTTGCTAGCCTTAATACAATTGGTTCTAATCGTTGGCAAGCTTGACGCAGTTCCTTCATCAGTTCGAGATCTTCTCTACTAGTTTCATCGCGATTATAAGAATCTAACATTTCGGACAGTAACTTTGCATTGTTATGTACCGATTCTAATTCCATTATTCTACGTGAATTTAACTGTACCCTCCTTTCATCCTATAAGACAATACTTTGAATACGTATCCTACGGGGCGGTTAAACGTTTGCTAGTTAGCCTCACCTCTCTAACCATAGTTTTAATCAATCTATTCGCAGCTTGCAAGTCGTCAGGATTTTTGCTTTGTAGAAGTTTTTGTAATAATTTCGATTTTTCTTCATCCTCGAATATTGTATTTTTAGTTTTCGACGTTTTCACTCCATCCTCCTGAATGTTCGTTGTTGACGTCGAATCATCCTAAACGAATGCACGTTACTTAACTGCTAGTTTCGTCGCAAAGTAGGATCGCGAACTCAAACAGTAAATTGGGAATAACGTCGAGAAGCAAAAATTAAACTAACCTCGATAACACCTTGTTTCTTTAACATTTCGTATGCCTCTTTAATTTTCAGTTCTCTTGGATATTCTTTCGTCCATACGGACAATAATTGCAATACTTTCTGACGTACTGTAATCGGTGTTCTACTACCTAGATACTTTGGTGAAACTAGACGGATCATTTCATTCAAAAAACGAAATTTACCAATTTCAGCATGAAACGACAAACCGCATCTACGCATACACGTGTCCAGTAGCTGTGGAAGTGTTCATTTTATAAATGTATTGCACAAAGGATATAAAATAATTCTATTACTAATTGAATAATTCTAGTTTGTTACATGCAGCTTGGAAAATGAATCTTGCATATTTTAAGAGAAAAAACAAGCATCAAATGAATACGACCAAAGCAAAGTTAGATTATTTGTCCAACGTTAAACTTTAATACGTCAACTTACTGCAAGAGCTTGAAGCGCTTCAGACTCGTTAGACGATTGAATGTGTATTGCTAATAACTTAATGCCAATCTGAATACCTTCTGGTTCCTTGGTAAGCATAACGCAAAAAGCTTCTGTGGCTGCTATGTCGGGTTTCTGGTTTTGCGCATTCGTTACCCTTTCTACGGAGAAAGATTATCCATAAACTTACATATTAAACACAACTACTTCCAATTAAACTTATACCTAAAATTTGATATTTCTAATACATACAATAGATTTTCCCTAATATAAATTCAGAAAGATATTAACAAAAGTATTTTTGCCTGTTCTTATCGTTTCGAACGTATCGAATTTTCACTTACGTATCAGTGCCTCCAAACTTGTCGTTACGACGTCCATTTCTACAGTTTCGTCTGTCGTGTGAATTTTCACGTTTTAGGTTACGTTTGTCTATTTGACAGTTAATAATACGAAAGAAGCTCTCAAAGGCACCATGTTAATCGCGTATTTTGCGACCATTCACCACTACGATTGTCTTCTGAACGCAAACGAACCTTGGAAAAATTCCTAAATTTATCATTTGTAATCTACAGTTGTTATTTTATTTTCAAGTATCACGTTAAAATACCCAACAAAGATTTTACCGACGAATCTCAAAACACTTTTCTAACACGCAAGCAAGTTCCTCCCAGCTTGCTATCCAGTCCAATCCAGTAATCCATCTATCCGCTTGTGTGTGCACAGTGCACTGTGTATGCATAAGCCACATACATGCATGCATACAGCCTGGATATTACTTATGCACGTGTGTATGTGTTTACCATGATTTACTTAGGGTGCAGTCACATGGAGCGCGGAAACGCGGAACGGCAAAGTAACTAAATAGATTCCTATACGCCGGAATCTAGTTACTTTGCCGTTCCGCGTTTCCGCGCTCCATGTGACTGCACCCTTAGACTGACGCATGCGCAAAGAGTAGATATCTTTGGCATGCGCTCGAAAAATTGGGAATCAGGAAAGGGGCGGAGTTTCGCCTTTGGAATATGTACTTACTCTGTGGCAAAGAGAATACTTTGCTACTCTGTGCTGCTCTTTGCTCTATGGTATACAGGGTGTAACAAAAATGTTGCAGTTCCTTGAAAGGGGTAATTCCTGAGGTGATTTTAAACAACTTTTTCCTTAGCGAAAATGTTAGGTGGGGCTTTGTTAAAGAGTTATTGACGAAAAACATGGACCAATAGAAGCGCGAATACAGTGGATAAATTTCAGCGCGGGCTCCAGCTGTGAGTAGTATTGGCCAGCCATCGTCCGCGCCATCATTAACCCGCTGTATTCGCTCCCCGATTGGTCGGTGTTTTTCGTTAATAACTTGTTAACAAAGTCCCACCTAACATTTTCACTAAGGAAAAAGTTGTTTGTTGTTTGAAGTCGCCTCAGGAATCACCTCTTTCAAGGAACTGCAACATTTTTGTTACACCCTGTATACACAGTGGTATATACAACAACAACCGCCATTGACCGTTGACCGTTGACCGCATTTGACCGGTAACAATTGGCGAATATTGACAAAAAAGTGTACGAAATAGTTATGTTAGATTTTTTAATATTTTTTACATATCTATCGCCAATGTAATACAATCGTTGTACGTTCTACTTTCATTATAACATCAAAAATATGTCTTCAAAGTCAACGCGACGAGGTTTGTTTGAATAAAATTCAAATTCATCCACTTATTTTTATCCACATGTAAAATTATTTCAATTAAATTTGATTACACTCAATTTTCCATAACTATTTTGCTTAATTATTGTTTGGTCAATTGCAATATAAAATTATTTACATAAATTTTGTTATTTATTTAACATTTTAACAGACTATCAATTTCATTGTATGTACATACTATTGTTAACATTTTAGAATATCAACTGCAATCACCCATTAATACTAAAGCTCAAAGTAAAAGCGTAAGTTGTAGAGCAGAAACAGACAACGAATTCTTAAATGGCAATAAAGTTTCAAACGTTCAAAGGAAAAGAAGGAGAGACAATTTATTTGTAGATGCCCAAGTACGTGAAAGTCTTTTGAATGAGAACAGTTGTACGAATAATGCTAAGCGAATTAAGGTCAAGTTCTGTACTTCACCCTTGAATGAAACTGGAAACAGCACTCCACTGTTAGATGAAGTGCCATTACCGACAAACCAGATGATAGAAACTAAAAGAAACTTGCATTCAAAAAGTTTAATAAAAGGTTCGATGATACCAAAATTGAGTAACAGGTCTAACAAATTATTAGAGACAGGTAGCCTTAGAAAATTAAGAAGTGGAAAAAAGTTGAGTCTTGCGTCAGAGTCGTCCCTAGTAGAAATACAAAAAAATGATGTAAAGCAGAGTACGTCTAATGATAGTGAAAATACACAACGTGCAACATTATCCATGCGTAAGACATTGATGCGGTCTACAAATACTTCAATAATAAAAAAGAAAAGCAAAAGCAGAATCTCTAACAGTGCAAAACAAGGTTTAAGAATATTTTCGAAATCCCCAAAAAGCATTTCTAGCCCAAAATCAATATCAAAAAAGAAACTAGAAAGAACAGACGAAGTAGAATTATTACATTATAAAAATGCATTTAAATTAAAGGAACCAGTTGTGGTGCTCGAGAGATTATCAATTGCTGTACCACTTGCAACATCTTTGTTATCCCTACCGTCATCAGCGTCCTCCTTAGCAGAAGAACGTCACAACAATTCCAACTGTTTCCAAAATACATCATCATCGAAATCGGAAAACACTGAAAACATAGACCAAGTCGACGCAAGCGACGGGTCTTCGGATCCTTTAGTGTCTTCCACACCAAGGAACGGTAAAAATGATGAACGCGTCTTGAAAGAAATGGAAAATGAACAGGAGGAAGTAGGAAATAAAGATGCAACTTACGAACTCATCGAGCCTACCACTCCAAACTTACGAAACAAATTAAAGAAGATACGAGACAACAAAGTAAATTCAAAAAAAGGAGTAAGATTTACGAATCGTCGATCGGATACAAATTGCTCGCATGGCTTACGATTATGTACGATTTGCGATAAAAAAGAAGAGTTGAAATTAAGAGAAAATGTCTTAAAGTCACCGATCGGTACCTTCCGAGACCATTCGACTCCTATAAGCAAGGAAACGAATACTCCTTCCGTTGTCAAATCTTTTACTCCCTCTTTTCCACGTGATCGCAAATTAAAATCCGTTACGAATACAAATACTGTTTTAAACACTCCGTTAATCACTCCTGTTAAAAAACAAGGTGACTGCTATTGAATATTGTATCAATGAACAGAAGCGCCGCTAACAAAAACGACTCTAACAACATTTCATTCTTTTAGATCAAAAATATTCTGCGACCAAAACAATTCCGAATTTCGCCGAAATTCATAAAAGGATATTCGCTAAATCAGAATCTGTAGTGGATGCAAAACGACGTTTGGAGAAAAAACATTTGACATTCAGTAATAACATTAGAACGTCGCTATGGAATCGAGTTTTCGATTTCATTTAAAATGTTTTATAATAGAATTTTTGCGTGAAGTTTTTACAACGTTTATCTGTCTTTCAGTGGCGTCGACGAACAAGTCAATGGTAAATAAACAAACGGAAAAGTTGAAAAAAAAAGATCGATTATCCAACGATTCAAAAAGTAATGGTCTTTCTAATCAATTCGGATTCAAGATCAGAAAAAACGATGCGATCACCTGCATTTTGCAAAAGACCAACTTAAAATCGATAAGGTAAAATTAGGAATATACATTAAGAGGTAAAATTAAAAATAATCCGGAAATCATTGATTTTTTCTTTTTTCTCTGTACACACGTAGAAGCAAGCAGCAACCGACAAGAGAAATTTTAAAGGGTGTAAGAACGAATCGACGTTTCGAACTTCTAATGAAAGCCAGAAATATAAAGTTTTAGGGTCAATATAATTATCTTATACAATTGTATATATATATATATATATATATAATATATATGTATATATATTGTATCTAATGCAGCCAAAATTATGAATATTTTTCTTTTCCACAAAAATTATTAATTGTATGTACAATACGTATTCTTTTCTTTACTCTGTCATATCACTATGAGCCCATCCTATATTCACGATCAATTCTACATTAATATTTTTCACTTAATAAAACTACAATAACGTATCACAAAAGTTGTAACGCTTATGTAGCCTTCCTCTCACCATACTTCTTCCGGATATAGAAGAAAAACAAAAGCTTATTTCATCTCGCGCTCGCAACTAATTAGCTCGAATCATAACAATTGTAATTCGTAATTAATAATTATACAAGGTGTAACAAATATACCTTGAAATAATTTAACAAATGGTAGAGAACAACAATAGGATCATAAAAGGTCATATGACAATGTTTGATCTACCTCTGTTTTGCAATAATAATGACTTCAAGTTTGCATGTCTACGATATACGCGCTAGCTAGAACGGTATGAGCTCAGAAATGTGTCCGCCTCTACGATAAAATCCAACAAAATTGTCGCACGATTGCACAAGCGCATCATATTCTATGGTCGTATCCAAATTAGCAGTGACGATAACGATGCGACAACGTCGTTTTGTCCAGTTTTGTCGCATCGCGTCGCGTAAAAATTTTTAAGTTGAGCGAATCGAAGCGAATGAGGTTTCAGCGATCCACCGCCGCAGTACATATGTACATACATAAGTACATACATACTACATACAATTGTTGTTCACTAATTAATAATCAAATTGCTTTCAACTTTCTATTACTATTAATGCTATCATATTGGCTATTCCGTCACTGATGCTAGGTATTAACATTTCCGTGAATATTTATTATTTATCTTTCTTCGGACCTGCTGACTGTGTTTTGTCCATAATACGATTGTCAGACGATGTAACTTGCCAACTTACCTACATATATGTATACTTATATGTATACTTACAAGCGCACGCGTTTAACGAAGATAGAATTTATATATAAGTTGCGTATCGCATAAGTATACTTACATCGTGGTAAGTGGCAAGCATGCATTGCATCAGCAATCGCACACGTATTGTTATCGATGCGTAGCACAGTGTGTATGATTTGCTTGCTACGCTATGTATACATATTTAGAATGCACGCACACACGTGTAGATATATGTATATCTACTGACGAGCAGTAAACGTTGAGCATTAAAGTAAAATCAAAAACAATATTGTATATCAGTATAAATGTTGTTACCTAAAATTTTGCTTAAAAGAACGATGAAACGAGGTCTTTGCGAATTCAGAAGATGCATATTTACCAAAAATGTGTTGTATCAAGTAAGTACGAACTATTAAAAATGAGAAAGAGAAATGCGAATAACAAGAGAAAGTTGAAAAATTTGTTTTTTTGCACATAAATTTAGGCACAGCGGAATTACAATTCTGAAAACTGTACACAAGAACCTTACTATTTAGGGATACAAACCAGATTTACAGATAAGTTAAACTTCTTCGACGAAGAAAGCTACAAATCCTTGCCAACGTTTAGGATATTAAATGCATCCAAGCCTATACAATTGCCTACAGAATACAAGGTTTAACAAACTACTATTTACGATTTAAACATCGTAATCACAAGTTCTTTTAGAATTTATTAATATTGTATTCCTTCTTTTTTTCTCTTTCTTTTTACCCAAGCTAGACGAAGAAACGTTGATTAAAATGTATCGTAAAATGGTTACATTAAATATTATGGACAAAATACTGTACGAATCTCAGAGACAGGGACGTATATCGTTTTATATGACCAATACTGGCGAAGAAGCGATTCAAATCGGCTCTGCCGCTGCCATTACATTAGAAGATGTTGTATACGCTCAGTATCGCGAAGCCGGTATAAAAATATAGGGGCCGACGATAAAATTTCTAAACTTCCTAGTAATCTCGTTTGTTCTTAAATCATTTTGTAGGTGTCTTGTTGTGGCGTGGCTATTCTATCGAAGAATTTATGAATCAATGTTACGGGAATCGTAAAGATACTTCCAAGGGAAGACAAATGCCTGTTCATTATGGATCGAAAAAGTTGAACTTTATCACCATTTCTTCTCCATTAACGACACAATTACCTCAAGGTATAGAATAGATTGTCTCGGTAACGCGCACCACAGACATAATTGATAAATAATAATAATGTTTAGCCGTAGGTACAGCGTACGCGCTTAAACGATCCGAGAAGAAAACGTGCGTGATATGTTACTTCGGTGAGGGTGCGGCGAGCGAAGGGGACGCGCACGCAGCGTTTAATTTTGCTGCAACTTTGAAGTGTCCAATCATCTTTGTGTGGTAGGTGAAAACCGTACAGAAATGTACGCGCGTAAGCATACGAAATACCGGTACACTAATCGCTAATTTAAAGTCGGAACAACGGTTATGCCATCTCGACGCCTTCTTCGGAACAGTTTAAAGGAGATGGTATCGCTGCAAGAGGACCGGCGTACGGGATACGTACGATTCGCGTAGATGGCAACGACGTTCTTGCTATGTACTGCGCCACAAAAGCTGCTCGTCAATTTTCCATTAAAACTGGAGAACCTGTCTTGATCGAAGCTATGACTTATCGGTACAAAACCATTTTCTCCTATACCGTAACTTTTCAACACGCGTAGCTGTACGCTCGTTTACGTATACTTTAGGATTGGCCATCATAGCACGTCCGACGATAGCACAGCTTATCGATCGTCCATCGAAATATCAACTTGGAATCGTTACAAGCCAATCACGAGGTTTCGTAACTATTTAGAATCGCTCGATCTTTGGAGCGAACAACAAGAACAAGAATCCCAGAAAATTATCAAGGAATCCATTCTGCTCGCCTTCGTCGGCGCAGAGAAGGAAATGAAACCGTGTTGGAAAGAATTATTCACAGATGTGTACCACACTATGCCAAAGCACATACGGTACGTTAGTTAATATCATCTAAACACATGTTTGTTTGTTTCTCTTCTTCAGAAATATCTTTCCAATGGAATTTTAGGGCTTTCGTTTAATCTTAATACCCTCTTTCGATTTTAGAAAACAAATGCGTTTTATGGAAAATCACGTTGCCGAGTTTCACGAACATTATCCGTTAAGTCGCTTCGAATCGGTTTAACGATATAGTAAAAAAAATGAAAAATGCATCAACTACGTTTACCGTTTCTTACTATTTTGTATTGTATGATAATAAAATTTTACGTACAACCTAATGGGTCATACTTTTAGCAATTTCTTTGTATTTTTCCATTCTATATTCCTTTCTAGCCACGTCGAGTAACATATTGTGAAGCAGGGTATGCTGACTCGTGTTGTACTGTTCTATGCTAGGATATATGTTTCCTGAAAACAAAGGTTAATAGCCACACGTCTATAGCTTTACAAGTATATTGCAGTTTTGTTGGATGTACCTTTCAATTCTAAAACAGCTCTTTTATACGGGGTTCCAGGATATATGCTCGGTGCGTTGTGTAGTTTGGTAAATGAAGTTGAGTAATCTTGGTACCTGGGGACAAGTACCTTAAAAAGTTTATGTACAAGTTGCTTTTCTAATATCCAAAAGTTCGCGACTTCCATTGTCTCTGCGTGTTGCGGTCCATGACGCAATGCTTCGGACAACAACTGGAGAGAAAAAATAAAGAAGGAGAAAACCATTAAAAAGTACGATTTAGCGTATAACACGAAGCGATTTGAACAATGCACGCACCCGTTCAACGTAACCTCTTGTTTCCTCCGCTCTTGGATAATTTAGTTCGATTCTTTCGTATTTAAGTAAAGCGGTCAATGTTTTTTTAATTTTTCGAATTCTTCCCTCCGGACCTTCGGAAGTTCTCAATTTATGCGGTTTCGGTGTTATAGTGTACCTTAACCTAGAAACTAACTTTTCAACGTTTGCTTGATTCATTTCGACGAATCCTTTTGTTTTCCTTCTACTTATAACAAATACGTAAGATCTGCACAATCTTTCAAAGATTCGACTTTTTAAACTGGCATAAAGAAAATCTCTTGAATTCTCCAAATGCAAGTATATGTATCAATATGTATGTAACGTGCTTAGGAACCTAGCCTCACCTGACCTAGCCTAAGGCCTAACTCATTTGTGGTATGTATGTGTGTAAGTACTTATGTGCATATGTGAGTATTGCATTCTCCGATTTGGACAACACATCAGCGCATCAGCCGTATCTATCGAAATACTTTAATTACGTGTCCATTTATTCAGTGGCATGTAACAAAAATGTAGTTAGACTTGCAAGCTCGAGTGAAACGTGTAGAACCTGAACTGCCCTGAACTAATCGCACGTCGTTTTTCGTATGTATAATAACGTACGTGTATGGGTATGCATCATCAGCGAGTAAATATATGTACACATGTATTTGTATTTAAAAAAAAAGGCATTTATTACGTACAAATATATACATGTATGACTTATAGTCTTACGATTTTCTATACACATTATCGACATAGTTTGTACCACGGAGAAATTTCAAAAATAAGACTGCAATGTTAAACGATAAAAAGGTGATAATTGTGTTAAACGTTTCCATCGTAATTTAAATTTTCATTTTATTTCACTGTAAATTTTACTTCCGCTAACTACAATGACCGTTCGGTGAACCACGGGTCATGGAACATGTTCAGTTATCTACAATTCATAATACACAATTGTGTCAAAGTAGTTAACGTAATAAAAATCAGAAATAATAAACGAAAAATGTATACGAATTATCTGCAAGTCTACACATATTATGTACTTATGCGGTTTAATGCCCTTAGGTGAGTAAAAATTGTTTCGTGGTTATTAAAACATAATGTAATCTTTGGCTTAAATAAATAAGGTTTGCCGATAAGATTACTTTCTTCCACCTGAAAAATTTCGATCTATATAAGATCGGGTAACAACTTGCTGCATTTGCTTTTCCTTCGATATTACATACAAAATACTTACAACCACTACGAAGTAATGGCCACGCGGCGTTCTTCAGTTCACATTAAGCTTTGAATACCCGAACGACTCGCACTACGTACTGTTTACATATTGGACATTCAGACATTTGCTTGCCACACTCGAGGCAACAGGCCATATGACCGCATTCTAAAATCACACATTCTACCGGTTCGTCCCAACAAATTTTACACAGATTCTCGTCCAGTGTTTCCACATCTACAGAAAAAAATGTTCAAAAGTTCATAAGTATTTCAAAATTAAAACAGATAAATGTATTATTAAATGTAATATTTTACCAGTTTTCGATTGTTTATACTGCTCCCATAATCTTGATGCTTTGTCTAATAATTCGTGCCTCTCTACACAACCTTTATAGTCTACACGATTAGTACTTAACAAATTCTTCAATTGTTTCACGCTTAAGTAATCCAAATCTGACAATGTATTTATATCAGATAATTTTACAATATCCGATCGCTGTAGAGATAAGAAAGCACATTAAGTTTCTACATTATCGTTAAGGTATACATTTTGAAAGATTGAAATTGCTTCAACGTACCAGCGTAGCTTTTGTCAATGCGTTCGACATCGAGCATCGTTCGTTAGACAGGTTAGTTTCCTCAGGCAGCACAAGGCCCGATCTTTCGCTCAGGCTGCAATCAGTTCCAGAGATCTCTTGAGTACTTTCAAGATCGGACCTTACGACATCAGCTTCTCTTGCACGCTCCTCTCGAGATTCACCGTTGCACTCGTCTTTCCTTTCCTCAGGTTGAGAGAAAGAAGGACAGCTACTGAAATTAAATTCAAATAGCACACTATTATCGGTTCTTTATTTCATGATTATAAATCGAAGCGCACGCATTAAGCTCTTAAAAAATTAAATCGCAAGCACAAAAGCAACAAGATCGACTGCTCTGAAACTTTTGTAACAAAATACATTATACGCGCTTCCTTCCTTACGTTAACAACAATTCCATTTACGTCCGATACACAACGATAAATACAACGTACACGTTCGACGTTCTCGTCTCTTCTGCATTCTCCGTACGCGCAAAGCTATCGTTACCATTAGCAAATACCAATAGTACTTTTATCAAGTCCTGTTTCTCTGAAAGAAAAGAAACGCGAGAGATCATCCGTATAAAAGTTTTGTTGGCAAATTCGTAACTAGAAAATATTGGTAACATTACGAGTTTGTAGAAAATAAAGAATACTTTAACACACGTACCGATGCATCCTTTGATGGGCACCTTTTTGGCCAATAGATATTGGCGTAAATCTTTACCACGCATCTGCGCGATTTGACTTTGTACCAAAGGTCTCTGCGATAATACTCTACAACTGTCGCAGCTTAACATCTTATCCAATCGTTTAATCACGCATTCGGAACAAAAATACCTCGTGCATTCCGTACACTGTTTCTGAGAAACTCACATCGTTTAGTTTGTTTCGTTAGAAGTAATAACGTATATAGAATCTTACCTTGCGCGTAAAGAGGGTGAATTTTACATTACAAGCTTCACAAGCCATGCTGTATGCGAATAGAATGCGGTAATATGAACAGTTTTCATCGAATGAAAATTCAATAGGTTAGACTTATACAGATTTACGAAAATGCAATTTTTATAGGTTATAGAGATTAATGGAAAAACACGGTGGAAAGGGGAGTGAGTCAAAAACGATTCTAATGATATAGGCGCCTTGTCAAATTTTCTCTCTACCCACCTAAAAAATTGACATTACGGACTGATAACGGACTGATTATTATGGACTTGTTGGACCAGTATGGACACTGAAAGGAAGGGGAATTCCCCAAAACTTGATTAGAGATCATTAGAGATGGCGGCGAGGCGCCAAGCAGCGCCAAGTTTAACGTTCAAAAATACGCGGCGCAATCAGTTTTTACGTGTATCAAATTTTATATGATTTATAGATTATTCATTTCGTGAATCCTTATACCTTATGTATGTATGTATGCATGAAATTACGTATGGTCTTCGTATCGTAATTATCCCCATATACATATACATATATGTGTAAGTATGTTTACATAAGTATACGTATATGTATACATATTATTCGGTAAGCAACACTTGTATAGTAGAGGAGAAAAGAAAATGAAAGTTCTGTTTGCGCATACACATATGTGTTTATATCGTGTATATAGGCACGGTGAAAAAAATTGGTGCAATAATTGATTTTTAAGTAAATATGTATAAAAGTTGTATATAAGAATAGAGGGTAATTATGTAAGTACGTACGTAAGCTTTTCAAAATTGTTTATTAACTATAATCTATCGTCTTAAGACTGACTTAGAAACGTAATTGGGATAAATTTGTAGAAAATACTACTACAGTTACGATTTGCATGAAAAAACGCGATGCATATACGTTCGACGCAGTTTCAAGCGTAAAATTACAAGTCTATGCAAGTCCATTGCCAGAGGCAGAAGATTTTGTTCACACAAATCGTAAGAGCATTTACTCGAATTCGATTTTACTTTCGTTCGAAAGAAAAATTCGATCGACTCGTCGCACTATTACGATTATTCGCTAACCCGAATAGCTAAAAGATACGTCGTTTGCTATTGTTACATAAAACAATATCAATAACGAATAAATTACTAGACATAATATGGCGAGAGAGGCCCACACAGGCCAAGAAAGCGTAAAACGTATAAGCAAAGAGTAGGTATGACAAGAGGCGACACTCCAAGCATCCCTTTAAGTCATTTCGTCTCTTTCTAAAAATGAAATTATATACTGATCAAAACACCGAACGGACATTTAAATTGGCTGTGCTAAAAGTGGTTTCTTTGTCGTAGTGTCGCCTCTTGTTATATCTACTCTTTGGTATAAGTATGTATGTAAGTACGTACTATTTGGTTTTTCGTTCGGTTGTCACGAACGTGTCGTATTTTTTCTTTTAAGTTAAATAATAGGAAAAAAAAGAGATTGATAAGCAATCGTCCATCTTTTTTTATCGATACCACTTTCATCTTTTTGAGTACCGAGCGAGCATCGCTCCTCGATCGATAGACCTGCTACATAAAAGAGTGTATCGCCTGTTTTGCATTCTGAAGAAATTGCGTTTCCCTCTGCGTTCGTTCCATCGATTCGATCGAAAAAGCGGGTCGATCTTTTCGTTCGATCTCGACCGATTTCGCAGCGACGGCGTTCTCGTGAAACGCGTCCTCCCTTTAGTAAAAACAAGAATGAAACAATCGGTTGTTTTTTCTGTAGATAATTATCATCCACAATCTGTACATGTACTTACGTACGTACTTACGTGTATTTGTTCTCCGACAAGCGAAACAAGGATTTTGGACAATCTTTGAAGTAAGGCCAACATTCACCGTGAAATTTCCCTCTTTCTTCCGCTTCTACATAATCCTTTAAGAGATCCGCAAACGGTGACTTACTAGCGCTGGAAACAATCGTGATAGAAGCTCGCGCGATGTCGCGTCGGTGCAGATCAATCGTAACGAAAACTTACGTGAAAAAGAGTTTGAGCATTTCCCCGATCAGACCGAAATTGCTCAAAGGGTGTCCATGCACTTCGCAGATCGCCCTCAGCAGACAGGCTTTTCCGTTTAAACCGAAATTCGCGAGCATGTCTTCGGCAGTGCCGTACAAAAGAGCTCTTTCGCCTCCGTAAAATGCGTTGGTCGGCATGTCGGCGATCGTGTCTCTTTTGCTAACTTCTCGTTTGACGAATGCCGCGATGAACTCCGCCGTGGTTGATCCTTGCTCTCGCGCGGTAGCTTCGAACGCCGATGGCAAAGCGCCGTAAGGGTTTTCGTTGTCGGTAAGGCCAAGCTTGTCGAAATCGACTGCGACACGAGAAGAAAGGAGGCGTTTGGATAGTTGACGGCTATTGTCGTGTTTCTTGGATGAAAAATGTAAAAGAAGTAAAAGAATATTAACTTACTGGTGAAAGGAAGACTGACGGTCATGTTACTGAGAAAACCGTAGGGTGGATATCTAACGAAGGGTAACGCTAACGTCGGTGTTATCGTCATCACCGTGCCTGGCGGTAAAGCTATCCGACCGTCGTTCGTTATCCAAAATAGTCTCTTTTGTCGATGATGAGAATACTTGGATTGCGGATGTCCATCCGCGTCGCTCTCGACGTTCGACGATTTAAGAAATAAAATTAATCCGAACAACGCCATCATGCTTTTTCGCCTTTCCATGACTTTCCTCTCCTCCGGCGCGGCGCGAACAAGTTACCCGAATTGTTCGATCCGGCAAACGCCTGTTTAACAAGAAAAAGAAAGAATTAACGCGCGTGCTGCACCGTTTTATGGGTAACTTACTACGTAAAGAATTAGGACGCGTTCAATCGTCGATGGCCAAAACTCGGGGGAGAACGAAAAGCTGGGTCAATCGGCTGCGTCGAACACGGAATACAAATGGGCCTATGCGTGCACAGTACCGTCGACACTCTTTAACGACGATGCGCGCATCGAAATCAGAATCGAACGAGACCTGCGTGATTAATTGAATCTCGAATCGATTCGCCTGTATTTTTCATCCGAACCGTTAGTTAGGCCCTGCTGCGAAACGAGGTCGTGAGCAAAAAAAATCCTGCGATAACTTTTTCTTTCCTCTCTTTCTCCAGTATACCTCTCCATCCACGATTCACCTTCTTCCCTCTTTTCTTCCCTAAACTTCTCAACGCGTTCGTATACGCCACCTTTTTCTTCTGCCCGTCCACCGTTCACACCACGATTTCCATACCGTTTCCTACGGGTTGCCTACTCTAATACGTACACGTCGTCGCAGATACGAGCGATGAATTTCTTTTTACATCTTCGAGGACCAACAGTACTGTATGCACGCCAACTCATTTCAACTACAAGTTTGAAAAAAATTCGTCTAAACATTTAAATACGAACCTACATGTTTTTTTTCGCGTTTAGACGATTGGTAAACTATGCTGAATGAAAAGTTACAGAACGTGCACAAAAAGTAGCGTACGGTAACGTCGTGTAAATCGGTAACGTATATAGGGTAATGGTTCCAATTAATGAGTCTGTACCTATTAGTGTGCCTCTACACGTAAATAAATTGTAAAACAGAATATCTCTAAGAAATGAAAGAAAAACTTTTTTTTAAAATAAAGTCAAAGTATTAATGAAAAAAAAATGTTTTTCCGTCATTTTTTAAAGGTTCCATCTGTTGTCCTCAACTCCTTGAGCTTATTAATCTCTATGCTCCTCCAAGGTCCCTCAGACCCTCGCTTATATTTTATTCTCTTATGTATACCTCGAAATTTTCAAATTTTGACCCTATAAATCGGATATGCGGGTTGGTTAATGTTCTAGGGGGTGATTTGGATCTATTTTATTGCTCTATTTACTCCCTAAAAAGGCAAACCCTTAAATACTAGCGTATCTTCTGTCTAATTTTATTACTTTATCCTCGATGTAATTTATAGTCACTTTTTGTACACTAATGGAAAGTTATTTCCCGTGAAACCGAAATAAATAAATATATTTCTAAAGGGATTCCTTTTTTTTATAACTTATTTAAATGTAAGGGCACACTAATAGGTTCCGGCTCATTAATAGGGACCAGTACCCTATAGGTACATCACATACCGCGCTCTTTCTTTTACGATCATCTATGTATAGTTGCTCAAGAAAGATCGGATGAAAAAAGAAAAGAAAAAGTGAATCGACAAACATCTACACGAAAGGCACGAAAAAGAGATGTCGAAAAGTCGAAACAATACGTTTGAATGTAAAAGAAGTAACTGAAAAATTGAATTGAAGTCGGTGATGCATGTACCTTTGATTCGTCGCAGACACGACGTTTGTTTCGCAGAGACGTTACCACCGGAGAACGGTCGTTGTACTATAAGTGGGCTAATTTTGATGCACGCTGATTAACAGGGCTACGGCATAATCGCTAAGAAACTGCCGTTGCTGGAAACAGAATCCAATTCCTTGTTCCTCTTTTCGTCTCGTTTCGTCTCGTTCCGTCTTTGCCGATCCTTGCCGATTCACGCCGATAGCTTTTCTTCCCTTCCGCCTGCTTCTGTCTGATAATCGTGGATAGCACTCTGCAACCGATTAATTTCGCAACTGTATTTCGGAAACGATTATCGTTCGATCGCGACAAGTAAACATACATACATACAAGTGTCTACTACGATCGAAGCAAGTGTCTTTTTTGGTTTGTTTTTTTCGGTTTTCGCGTAGTTTGGCACGCGCGGTCGCGCGCTTTCAAACTGTGATCGTCGCGCGTCGCGTTTAACAGTCGGCTCGCGCGCACCTTGCGCACAGCTAACGTACGTATCAGCGACTCGGAACAACTCGGAAGACTGATTCTCTGCCTCTGCCTCGAACCGACTCCGTGTCTCCGTTACGTTGCTTCCCACTCGAGCGTACTTATTCCTTTCTTACTCTTCCGTTCAGTTCCGTTCCAGTCGCATCGTCGAAACGCGTCGCGTCGATGTACCAACAATTGAAGAAAGGAAAACGCAAATAGCGTCAACGTTCGTAATAAAATTCACAACGTACTTTATTGTAAATCTGCGAATCGAACGATACAATAGTACTAATGTAAGTCTAAATTATTCGGAGACTCTACGCGAGCGAGTGTGGACACGCTTAATCCTGATTCGACTTTTTTTTTTCGAAACGTAGGTAAATACATGGAGAATAATCGAATGACGAACGGCAAGCGCGAAAACTAAAAACCGCTCTTGCCGAGTCGAATCAGAATTTGACGCGCGAAATACGTACGAATACAGCTAACCGCGACTGAAAAAAGAAAAAAGAGTCAAAACGATCAGCGCTCGCTTTTCGCGTAAACCGAAAACTGATAACGTATTATCTCGAAACAGAATTACTTTCTACATAGTTAGTAACTGATGAAATAATTCGCGTTACGCTTTGTACAGCGTTCTCCTTATGGCACACCCATCTACGGTTCAACTTAAAAGTACAATATTCCATTCGAATCGAACGTTGTTTCATTCGTTTCGCCTAGCCCCGTCGACGGGAACATTTTCTTCCGATCAAAATGTTCCCACGCCGTTTTCGATGTATATTTTTCTCTTTTAATACAACTTTGATTGTTACGCTTTAATCGATAACTCTTACTCGCTCATACAGAATGTTAGAAAGAAGCGTCGAAATCAATTCAGAACGATCAAATCGATCAACGTCCGACCAACTTTCGCAAATGCTCGATCACCTTTTGCTCTGTGCTCAAAAAATCACTCGTTTCGAAATTATTCGATCGACTCGGTGCCGAGCATCTTTCAATTCTTCGACGTTTCATTCTCTTCTTCTTTTCAACATCCTGTACACGTTACACGTATGCACGTACACTTTTCCTTTCTAACTCGACGAAAGCGTAGTCGAAACGGAAAATTCTATTTCGCTTAATTGCGCGTCCGCTAGAAATTTAGTTGACACGTAACGGTGCGTCCAGACGAGCGAACCGAACGCGAATGGCCAAGCGCTCGTCTCGCGCTTCACGTCCGCACGCGCGAGTCCTGTTCGGTTCGCTAGTCTGAACGCACCCAAAGGTTTAACGAACGGTGAAAAACGAATCGACGAGTGCCTGCTTACGCTTACTACTCTCCCCCTGTATCCTAAACCATTTACCGTGCTATCTTTACGAGCGCGTGGACGCGCATCGAATATTCTCTTTTAATAAGTGCTCATTCGAACAAGCAACAATTTCTTCGAGGGGGAGACCAAAACTATTCGTCGAACTTTCAGATAGCAAGCAACGCCGTTAAAACAGTGTAGTTACTCGCGTATTATTGCTTTCAGACGCGTACGTATACTTCTGTCGACACCACTTTTCCCTTATTTTCAAACGGGGAAACAAATATCACTAGTAGTACAAACAGAGATGCGAACGATATGCTTGCTTTCATTCTTTCTTTCTTTCTTTTTTCCTTCCTTTCTTCGTTCGTTCGTTCGTTCGTTCGTTCGTTTCTTCCTACTTTCCCTTTCACTTTTCCCCCATAGAGTTTTTCAATATAGTAAAAACATTGTAGAAATAATTCGACGAATTCGGCGAACGTTAATTGTCATTGGATTTTACGAATCGGTACGCTCGAAGAACATACGAACAAGCAAGGCACATTTATTGCTTTTTTTTTTTTTTTAGTTTGCGTCCCGACAATTCCAGCGATTAACGCGTTTCGCACGTGTACGACGCTCATTCATTCCTCTTGCCGCCTTCGTCCTCTCCGACGTTGCAAACTGCAAATTATGTAGGAACTTTGAAGATTCGATGCTTCGCGATACGGATAATCATAGTTTGCGATCACGATTTCGGTTATGCCTCGCTTCGTGTTTGGTCGGAGAGCGCGAAGGGAAGAAAATGCGAAACTCTTTCGCGGATTACAAAATTTTAGAATCATACAATAACGACGACTCGTACAAATATTCTTCATCTCGTCGTTTTCGCCGTTTCCGTCTTCGTCATTGTTCTTATCATTATTCACGCGTCTCGTTCTATGTGCGATCGAGAGCTCTTGTCGCTCGAAAATTATTTCTTTCGTGAAATTTATTTTCTGCCAGAAAGTGTGCCTCCCTCCTCTCTCCCAAACGGAGGGAGAGGGAGAGAGAGAGAGAAATATGAAAGTAGCAACAGACATAGATGGATAGATAGTGATAGAGATTGACAGACAGATAGAAAGATAGATTGAGGGGAGGAGAGAGAGACAGAGAGAAAGAGAGATAGATAGATAGAGATTCTTAATCTAATGCAAATCATTTCCCTAATAGTTTTTCGGGAAACGATTTTTCACGATCGCCAAGCTTAATATCGCGATTTAAAAATAAATTTCAATCGTATTTTGTACATCGAAGACCCTTGTTTCGTTTGAACACGGTTTAAATCTAGTTCGCGCATCGATGCTTATGTATATGGAAGTACGTATGCACATACAGAAAAGATTAGCATCGATCCACGCTCGCGTCTGCATTCACACTTTTACAATATATGTATATGTGTATATATATATATGTGTGTATATATACGTAACAAGGAACGCGGTAAGATACGTTTCGTAGGCACGATTTTCCAAACCTTTCTATATTTTCTTCATTTCGTTTTTTGCTCTATCTTCTATTACTACTACTACTTTTCTTCTTCTTTTTTTTCCTCTTCATTCTCCTTCATTCCTCCGAACGAATCCTTTCAATCGTTTTGTCACGCAACAAACGCGACTACTACTAGCTACATTCTTGACAAATCGGACTCATTTATTCGTTTACTTTGTTTAAACAACTTAATTATTGATATAACTAACAGTTAAGTCTTTGGCGTTTGTACCAATGATTTTTCTACACGCAAACCGTTCTTCACGATGCCGATACTCTCTTAACGCGCATCTCTCACAACTCGAACTTGTACACGATGTACGATATACATTCGACCATCGATATGGTTACAAAATAGAAATCTATGCACACGTACATATCGTCTATATTTACCCCTTGTTGATAGGCACGCGCACGGTTTATACTTCGCATTGCGTACGTACGAACGGTTTATATGTTCCGTGTACAGTTCCTTAGCAAAAACAAAGTTTCCTTCTTTTTCGGATAGAATGCTATCGATCGACGCGCACGTTCTACAAACGTTGAAACGGTATGCATCGGTTCGATAGCACCGCACCGTGCTATCGTTTGAGGGAGAAAAGGGGAGGATGCCGCTCAACGGTATGCGAGTGCATCTAGAGGCGAACGAATCTCTCTTCGAGCAGTCTTATTCATTTAAAGTAAATGCGAAGATAAACGCAACTGCTATCGATTAGTGCATAATATTTTTAATAACAACAACCAGAGAAAAGTTGAAAAACAATACGCGTAAAGTTGCGTACTTCTCCTTCTAAGTACTGTATAGCCTCGAAACATGAAAGAAAAACACACACAACTCGTTAACGTCATGCAATCAATCGCAAATCTCGGCGAAAGGAAACAAAAAGAAACAAAATAGCAATCATGGTAATAATTACACTAATAATAATAATAATAATAAAAATAGTAGTAGTAGTAGTAATAATAATAATAATAATAATAATAGCAGTAATAGTAAATAATGACGATGATGATAATAATAGAAGTTATAATAATAGTAATAAGCAATAGCGACAGTACTAATTACAATAGTAATTATAATAGTAATAGTAGTAGCAACAATAGAAATAGTAGTAGCAGTAGCGATGGTAGTGATAGTAGCAGCAGCAGTAGTAGTAGTAGTAGTAGTAGTAGCAGCAACAGTACTAGTAGTAGTAATAACAATAATAATAATAATAATAATAAACACAACGCAACGAAATGCTTTCAATGTTCTTTGGCTAGTTACTGCCTGAATCTGTCGGGCAAAAAAGAAAAAAAAAAGTTAAAAGAAGAAAGAAAAGAAAAGAAAAAATACTATGATGCAAACGTACGTAGTAACTAATTCAAAGTACGTTTATTGTGAATGTTTGTAAAGTGAACAATTACGCACGAATACTTTAAAAAGAAAATCTATGGCAGCGGATAAAGAACTTTTCGAAAGGAATAAGCGACACGCTTCTAAATTGTTCGAGTTAGTTTGATTCGCGCAAGCGGATATGTAATTAATTTTCTTCCTTCTCCGTTATTCTCCCCTTTCTCCCTCGGCACACGGCACACTGAAAACGACACGCGCTAGCGACTATTCTGGCGACGATTCTACAGACTTAGGACACACGATGCTCAGAATCAAACGAACGAACCTTGAATCAACCTTAAACACAACTACTCCTCGATTGCGAGTCAACTTTCATTTGAAATGTAACGATTTTGGCACATGGTTTGGCCATGGATCCCGTGCGCACCGACAAACACGCGCATAGAAAGCATAAAATGCATAAAAAGATGAAAGAAAAGGTTTCTCGTTGATACGATTAGACACGTCCTTTTATGCAAATAGTTGACGCGCGAATAAAACATAGCCAAAAACTGAATTTGTTGAAAATCCACGAAATTTGAGGATCTTTCCAAGGTACCTAGCATTCTTTCCCGCGAAAACTCTGTTCCTCGTTCGGAACCCCAGTCGCGGTTTCGAGAGAAAGAACAACGCCACGTAAATACTGAGAGACTTTGAAAATGTCCGTCGCGCGAACTTTCGAAACGCGTACGAAGAAAAAGGTCGCAAACAGTCGCTTTCGAGAGAACTCTGTCGTATCGCGGATAAACTTTTTTGATTAGGTTGGCGATTCGATAATGGGGAAATGCTATAATTGGCAATTTTCGAGAATTCCTCGTTGCTCGTATTGCGAGCAGACATCTTAGTTTCGATGAGGAGCGAGTAGTGCGAACACGAGGGCAGAAAAACACACGGCTTTGACTCTTTCGAAAGGTTCGAAAAAAAAAAAGCGAAGGAGGAAAGATGCGACCGATCGAAAGACGAAAATTGTCGCGACGTGGATAGTTTGAAAGCGTGTTGCAGGATTGTGTCGCGCGTTCTTCGTAGGGCGATGGAATCGGAAGCTAAAAAGAGTCGGTGAGACACGATAGATAGGTAAGAGAAGAGGAGCACCGTTTTCGTTAAACCGGTACGGCCCCTTCGCGTTCCTTCTCCTTTTGTCGCACGGCAACAGCTGCTTCCACCAACAGGTAAAGACACTTGAACTTGTCCTTATCCTCTTCGGGAGGCGTCGGAGGTGGCGTCTCGTCCGTATGCGGACTGTGAACGTTGCGCGTGCTGTACACTTCTGTTTCGTGTTGCACATCGGGTGTTTGCATTAAATGCTGTCTAGGCGCGCTCCAGTACGCCGCTTCGGTTCCCATTGACGATTCGTCTTCCTCCCTGAAAAAAAAAGACGAACAAACCTTTAATACTTGATTCGAGCGTTCGACCAACGCGAAGGATGATGCGTTGATAGATTTACCCTCGCCGAGCCGGATGAGCGATCGTTTCTTCGTAAGCAGCCAACTGACCAACGTTCTGCTCGATCTTTGTTTCCGCGTAAGGATAAACGATCACGCTTGGCCATTGAGTTGTCGGCCGTTCCTCTTCGCTGTGCGAGCTGCTCTCGTAATCGTTCGGACTGTCTTCTTCGCTCCTGAAACCGAACACGATCGTTATTTTACGCGGTCGTTCGACGAAAGCGAAACGGCGATCGTTTAGAAAATTACGACGAACCGATACATCAATCCGGCAGGATCTTCGTAGTCGTGATCCCTACTGCGTTTCGGAGCGCTCATGCCGGCCAACGAATCCCAATTTTGATTCGATCTGGAGCCGAGACTGGACGATTGTTGATGACTCCCTGCGGGCATCTTCTTACCGCGTCGAGATATCGTGTACTGCAAAGGATCGTGACCCTCCCTTCGTATCATTTCCGGCAAAATTCGTCGCCTTGCGTTTATAAACCAATTGCAGACCTGTATCGGGAATGGGAAGAACAAACGATAATTGTATCGAATAAAGTTCAGAGTGTAAAGAGTAAGAGAGAAAGAGAGAAAAAATACGGACCTGGAGTACCGTGAGGTTCGCTTCCTGACTGAGCGTCAATTTCTCGCTGTCGCTCGGATAAGCGTTGTACCTGTGCTCGTACAGCCATCGCTTTAGAATCTTCACCGAATGTTTCGGTAAGTTTCCTCGACGTTTTCTCACGGAATGCGTACCAGAATGGTGAAGTATTCCGGAGTGGACTTTGGCGCGCAGCGCGTTCGAGTCGTGTTCCGTATCGGATCCGCTCTGGTCGTCGTCCGTACTACTCGACGAAGGAAAACGTTCTCTCGCTGAAACAAAATCGATCGATTCAATTGCCCCGTTCTTCGTAATCGAGTCGATCGAGTCGATTCAGATCGAGTTTGCTCTTATTTTACAGATTACAGATACATTTCTATACAGTCTTATATTCGCTTACTCGTTTCGAGTTTTTGATCTACATCCTCGCGTTTTCTTACGATAACAAAGCTACAGCAATTTTTTTCTTTCTTTCTTTTTCCTTTTTTTTTTCTTTTGTTTTTGTTTACGCCTAAAAACTACGTGCTCGCGACTGAATCTACGGTCCTGGTTAGGTCGTAGGTATGGTCGACTAATCTTAGCACTCGAGTTTGCAGTTACGTAAGGTCCAGTAACCCGACGGTACGAAATTAGGATCCAAGCACCTCGCGACTAGACGAATACTATGTGTCACGCTGACGATGCCAGCGACAACGAAGGCAACGAAACAGCGTACGTTAACGAATACACCATCGACAGGGTGGACGACGAAAACACCGAAAGAACTTTAGGTTACGCGAACCTAAATTAACTTGAATAAACTTGGCTAATCTAAATATACCAATTACCAACTGGCCAGCCAATTTCAGAATGCATCGAGCGCGATTCTCGATCGAACCGCGCGGCAATCTAATTGAAACCGCGATAGACCGATGAACGAAAGGGCAGAAAAAAGGGACGAGGAAAAGTACACAGAGGCAAAGGAATTTTATGCGTCCTCGTCTTTCGTGTGGATAAAAATTTTATCGAAACGAACGCAAACGTCTCAAAATGTAAATCATTACAAATTGAATGTAATTGTTTCAATGTTAACACCCTGTGCCTCGACGAACTTAAAAACGAACCAGGACATCGCGTATCAAGGTTGCTCGAAGATGGCAATGTTACATCGTTTCTCGATGTTTCGGATTTCGTAAGATTACAATGCATGGCGTAATTGAAAGATCGCTCCGTTGCGTCAGTTCTGTTAATTTCATTTGAAAAAGACTAGTCGACGCTAGATCGAATCAAAATTACTTCGATCTGAGGCAGACTTCGTCTAACGACCAATGACGCCTGTAACAAGTGCCGCGTTTCCAAAAGAAATTTTTCGGAGCGCAAAAAAACGTTATTTAGCAACACTGTCGGCTGTTCAACTTCAAACACCTCTATTTCCCCGATTTTCTTACGTCCTTCTCTTTTTCCTTCCTTTCTTTCTTTCTTTCTTTCTTTCTTTCTTTCTTCTTCGTTCGGTCGGTGTAAACGTCCAAAGCAATCGAAATCGTAGAAACGGAAAAAATTGAGCCAGATTCGCGTCGTTTTCAGCGTATATAAAGCGTGCTTTACCAACAATAAGTCACGGACAAGACACGGTTGAGAAAAAGTTCGAAATCGAAAGAAGTTTGACGGCTAACCTCTGTGACATCTACTTGCGTATGCAACGTCTTGCATATTTTGCATTCAATACACTGATTACGCGCATTAAACACAAATACATATGTAACATCTGCGTGTCGTCGAATTTTGTACTCAAACCGAGAGCAAAAATTGCAGGGATCATCGACAGTATCGTACAAAATCGCTACGCGAAAATAACGATGAGAAGCACCTTCTTTACAGAGTGCTCTCTCTTTCTCTTTCTCTCTCTCCCCCTCTCTGTCTGTCTGACTCGTTTTGAACGCGTCTTCCTTTTGCTTCTACGCGTTCCTTTTTTTTTTATGCGCGTATTCGCGACAAAAGTTTCAACATCTTTATAAACTCGATCGCACGAGAAGCATTTCACTGCATCTCCTCGGCAGCTCACTTTCACGATAAAATGCCTACTCGACGAACGGGACGAAAGAAAAGTCAAATCGAAGAGGCACGTGGTTCCGAGTCAATCTCCGACGATTTGGGTTTCCAGTCGCCGCGCTAGTCGAATCGCGCCACGGGGTTTACAGCCACGCTTACAGGGATTCTCTAGATCGTATTTGGGCGATTGGGGCGCGCACGTGCGCACGTGCGCACACGCGCGCCTATCTACAAACTTATCAAAACTGTCCTTCTTTCGACTCTGCGTCTTTCTTGTCTCTCTGCGCATAACAAACGTCTGATTTAAAAAACAAAGCGATCGTTCGTGCACGATCAAGTAGCAGAGTTTTAAACTCTCTTCACTAAACAGTTATTCAATATTTTCCGATTTCCTCTTCTATTCTTTACCCGTGTGACTCGAATCGCGAAAGCACGGCGTGATTCGTTCGGTAATCATTTACAGAAAAACACGATATGTACGATTACGAGGGTAAAAGGGGGGGGGGGGGCAGTGTCAGGAACGCGGTAGGTAAGCGAAGGAAGATTGGTTGCACTGCTACTTTAGTTTCGCACACACGAGCGCGTATAAAAGGTGGGACGACTGGCGGAGGGAAGGAAGGAGAGACGCAAGAAGGGGAAATGGGCGCCAGTTGCGCAACAGGCACGATTTTCCATGCCAAGTCTACGGCAACGATCAACGGTCAGTCTGAAAATCGTCCATTCATTTTTACCGATAATAATAGCAGTGTAATAAGTAGTCGCAAGTCCAAATCGATGTATCCTCGAGTTGTCATCACCGTTTTCTAGTACCGTTTCATGCGTCCAATCGATGGAATTTTTCTTTTTCTTTCAACGATTTATACTCGCAATCGACCACCGTTGGTCTTACCTGATGCGAACATATTTGTACGCTGAGACGAATCGTCGCTACACGGTATCGTCACCGACGACGCTGTCAGTACTGCGCGACGATCGTTCGAATTTTGCGAATAGCGACGACAATGTTGCCGCAGTTGCTGCTGCTGTTGCTCCTCGTTTTGAGGACTATGCTGACGATGATGGTGTTTGTGACGACGATGATGATGGTGATGATGATGGTGGTGATGATGATGGCGACGACGACGACGATAGTTTTGTTGTTTTAGAGACGAATGTCGATGATCGTCGTGATAATGATTACGATACTGTTGAAATTGTTGTTGCGTACCTGTCGCTTTTTCGATACTGTCTCTGTGTTCCACGTGTAACGCCGCTGGTGGCAGCATGACGCTCTCGTATTTGTAAAAATGCAAGAGGTTGGATAGGTTGCGCAAATGCTTCTTCGATAGTTGAACAACAAGCAAATTGAGAATTTCAACGACTGAATTTGTTACGCGTTAAGACAACATCCTGTATGTTTCCAAATCGTTTCCGAATCTTTTCCAAACGGCACGCGTAACGCTTCGACTCGTTCCTATTCATCGTGCAGCACGACAATCGTACTATAACGATACCATAGTGGAGTGCGTTCACCGCGCGTTTATATACGTCCTCTTTTTTCTCTTCCCCGTATTTCTGTCGTTCTGAAATCGCTCAAAGTTAAACGACGTAAGAAAGAATGTTGCTTTGTTTAATCTGTATCACAACGGGGACGACGACGACACTGACACGCTACGTTTCATCGACTAGATGTTCGATGATCGTTAATTACAATTTTATCTCTCTCTCTCGCTCTTCCGTTTTACGACAATATTTTTCTCGTCGTTAAAAACGATAACGAAAAAATCATCGCGTTGACGCCGTAAACCAACGATGTTCCCAACAATTTGGTTGCGTTCGACGGATTTTCCGATCCACCGCTACTTCTCCGTCATTATTTTCGCTTACTATTTGTTTCTCTTCCTGTTCAGGATTCTGGTATCTCGGACACGACACGCTACTAATCAACTTTGCCACGATTAACCCCGATGCGTTTCAATTTGTTCGCGCCTTGTAATTTTCGCGATGCAGTTACTCCTCCGTACACGAACCGTTCTCGTCGACCAATAAAACGACCTTCATCGGTTCAAAACCGCACTTGTTGTTTTAGGAATCAAGCTCGAAAAGACGAAATGCAACCGAAACTCGGGACATTTTCACGTTATCCGAAGAACCGACGCCGACGCGACGCGTCTCTGCCGTACGATCACGTCTAAGACGCGACTGGGCCAACCATGTTCGGAAGCCGGCTTGACAGACCTCTGACAAGACACGGGATAACACGAGAGCGAGTGCATGTGTGCATGACAGCAGGAGGAGAAGGAGGAGGAAGAGGAGAAGGAGAAGGAGGAGGAAGAAGAGAAGGAGAAGGAAGAGGAGGAGGAGGAGAGAAGGAGGAGAAGGCAAAGGAGGAGAAGAAGAAAAAGATGAAGAAGACAGAAGCGACAGCGACTTTTGCGCGTGCACACGTGCTTGGTTCCCGCTTCTCGCCATTCGACTCTCGCCGTCGCGTCGCTTCGCGTCGTGGCGCGTCGCAGCCCCTTTTCGGTCTTTCCCGCCACGAACAACAAGACTACACGATCGTACGACGAGACCCGTTGGTCCGTTGTCCTAGCGACGATATGGCTTTTACCATCCCTCCTCCAACAACCGAAGTAGACATACCGCCGTTGGCGGGAAACAGCTGCTTGCTGCTTATCGACTTATCGGCTCTTCAGACTTCGGATACGTAACACTCGCAAATTATGCCATTCTTACGTCTCTTCGCCCATCAATTTGTCTCGTACTTTGCGATAGATTAAAGATTAATCTTTCGCTCGAAAGATCGAATCTTCGATTCCGACGCAAACCTTTTTTTAGGTACAACCCTCGTGCGCGTATGTATCGCAGGTTATCTCAAACTTTAAACGATCCGAAACTTATCGAAAAGGAGTTGTTTAATAGTACTTGAAAGAAATGAGCCCCTTAATTGACAAATGGCGTGAGTCCAAAATTACGAAAAATGAGTCTACCACAAAAATAAATAGGATTACGAGTACTTAAATCATCTATCAATTCAATTTGCACATATTTTCTTTTATTTTAATAAAAAACTAAAAGCTAGACTTGCATCATAAGTAAAATTGTTACAGAAAAATGTGAAATAATAACTCCAGTTTATTATTAATAATGTGAATTAGTTTACTATTGAAAGAAATGTAGTTTTTCTTTCAAACCATGTTATTATAAGTATGTATAATTCTTTCAGTTAATTTTCTCACAGCAAAATTCTGTTCTTCATTCTTATAAAGTATTACACAAAAGTCCAATTTTCTCAATATTAAGAAAAGGGACTTACTTCACTTGTCAATTAAGGGGCTCAAATGATAATTGCGAGAGGAAGAAGGTTTACGATCCAAGTAAACGCAAAATCGGATTTCTATCGACTATTCTTCGACCGCGTTTGCTTTCGCTCGAACACGAGAAAAAGGAAAAACAATTTTTCTTATTTTATTCGAACAATACTGGATATTGGCTCGATACCATCACCAACGAAACCTGAGAATCCGAAAAACGATACCAGCGGATAAGAATACAAGATAAAGCGTCAACGTTTCCGAGGAGAAGTTAGTTAGTTGCGACTTGCGACTCACGATGCGCGTCCCTCGCACCTCGCACAATACAATACACCACGGAACCGATTTCAACGTTACCTCTGCGATTTCAAGTTCACTTTACCCACTTTTAAATTCATATCGACACCGTTTCCAATAGTGGACAAGTTTATAAAGAAAGCGAAAACGAAAAGCTACGTCTTGTTCGTTGCCAAATTAGTAGTTTTCGTTTAGGATAAAAATGACGACGCGATTGCATACAAAATACAATGTACGTACATACGGTAGACCGATAGACCGATAGATCATCGTATCGAGCGTACTAAAATCAATCGATAAGCAAGTTTTCTTGGACGTTACGACCGCGTTGCACACAATTTTTCACGACGCTTGAAATACGTGTTAAAAATATCGCGTATCACATATGTATATCAGCTATTTTCCATGGAAAGCTGCTGTTTACTTTTTACCTGTGCTACTCTAGCCAGCTCTGGAATAGAAAAGTAAGTTTCGTCTTGTTTGAGCAAAGGGATCCCCTAGCTTCTTAATTCTTCGCGCGTCTGTTTGTTCTTTCGTTCCGAAGAGCTTTGGATAAGGTAAAAGAATATTTTTATCTTATCGACGCAACCCACGTTCTATGCCCATTTCGATCGGCGATACTAGCAACGCGATAAGGTGCTAAACCATATTCGTTTTTTCCTCTTTCCTCCTATCAGTCGATTGGTAATAAATTTACTTCTCTCCATTAGTTACCATAATCTTGTGTCCGATAACCGAAAATAATTGCCTTTCTCGTGGCCTCGTCTAACACCGAGCTATCAACGACCCCTTCCTCTTATCTCCGAATATCGAATAACGCGCGAACGCGGAGCAACGAAAGATGGCGCGCGAGGGACAAAAATCCTTCGAAATCAGGAATCATTGTTCGCAATGTTCACTGTTCAAAATTCATCAATCTTCGCAAGATCGATTCGGAGTACGCGATCGAACGTAAGTCTTTCGATAGTCGAAACTAAATACGGTTTCTTCACCTCATAACTCATAGAAATCGTTTAGAGTCTTGTCTCTAAACGCTTTGCGAGTATTCGTTAGATTCTTTGAACGGTTTGAGCGAATGTTGTATCGTGCGCGCAACGAACCAACGAATTTGTACCTCTCGTTAGCTGTCTGCCGCTAACGCGAGCCAAGTTGAAGTGTACAAGCAAGAGGACGATGCTTCCTTTCGATCGCGCGGACCCGGGACCCGGACGGGCCAACGCAACGATTACGAATTCGAAGCCGCCTAGGAGTCGACAAGAGAAACAACAATATTTTCACGTTGCCAACGAAGCTGTTGCGAAGATGTCAACTCGGGCAAAAAAAAAAAAAGGGTTACGGTAGCCGATGGTCGGTAGCGTCGACTCCGTCAATCGTCCGAAGCATCGCATCGTTTCGCGAGACAGAAAGATATCGGTTTTGTTAGGTTACAACCTAAAAACTCGAGAAATTCGAAATCGGTTCAACGGCCTGACGCGTCTAGAGAGACGGCAATGGCGGCATGGCACTCGTCGTTGTCGTCGACGACGACGGAATCTTTTGCAGGGGTGTTTCGAGACCGAAAGACAGTTGAGCTTCGAACCGTCGACACGCAAAGAAACATCGAATCGAGAGGGGAGAAACATTCCTCGTAGGTCAGCGCATAGAACGATTTTAGCTACAGTCTTTGGGCTGCTCGCGTCTCGCGTCTCGAGAGCCACGAGTCACCTCGCGGCTAACTATGTAGTGTTAAAGAATCGTTTAATTTCGACAGATATCCCTGTCTTCTTTTATTTTATCGAATTTCCCTCAATTTTGTTTGATTCCGCGATACGACCGCAAAATAACCAGACGAAAAGGACGGCTCGACGATCGTTTTCGTTTCAACTAAACGACAAAGTATACACATTATACATAGTCTAATTGTAAGACCGCGTCAACGTTACCAACGCTGCACGAGATTCGTCTCGCGATGTATTTCATCTATGATAGCCTTTATGATCTTGCGACGTTTAACACGATAACCTCGAACACTGAATAAATAACCAAAAGAAAGAAAGGGCCAAAGATAACAATGCTACCAGATAGCAGTCAACGTGAAATAAAATCCTGTCTTGCGAAGATCCTACAAAATAGAATAAACATTATCGAAAAATATAATAATGGGTCAACGACTAAAACGGCTAATCCTTGTTGAAAAATCGTCCTTATTCCTTTGTCTTATGCATATCTTTCCGACCGAGTTCAGCATTCCTGAATGAACGGTGCACAGATGCCTACCTGCATCATCTAGCAGTCGCGACGATTAACAATCAAACTTCCTTGCCTTCTTTTTTCTACGATTTCGGGCTATAAGCGACAGCTTGAGGAATGTGCCGGTCAATTACCCCACTCTACCCCGTCGGTAAAAGGGGTACGTACACACGCATGCAAGTACATTGTATCTCGAAAACTCGGAAGCTATCGGGGCAGCCGAGCAGCGACGAGCGCTATCGGTTACGTAACGAAGCAAAGATACGATGACACGACGCGACGCGACGATCATTTTACGGGATACGTTTCGTTTCATTCTCAACACGTTCTTTCCCGCTTCTTTCCCTTTGTCGCCTTCTCCGTCCGCCCGTTCCGCACTTTCGCTCCAACAACTCTGATACGCTCGTAATATTTCAATGCAAAATCGAGGTTAACTCGAAAACTAAACAGTAGCGCTTACGGGTTTAAGCGCCACGCTTATCTTTTCTCATTGCGATCTCGTTTCAATTATGTACTACCGTTGCGTCGCGCCGTGCCGCGACTCTTCTCACCATGGACCGCCGGCGTCGCATCGAAACAACACTGAAACGCGTATCATGAAATTGATCAAAGAAACGCAACGTAACGTCAACTACCGTGTAAAACCGAATCGTACCGCGCGGATGCTTAAAGAATCGACTAAGAGTTTACAAGGACACGCGTGTGTCGGAAACGATAGAGCAAATACCTACGTATTAATGAAAAACGTGTATTTCCTCGTTCCACGATAATCGACATTTTGAAACGTCTACTCAACGTAAATTAGTAAAGGAGATCGATCGATCGAATTTCTAATCGATCTGTCACTACACCATTTCGAACCAAGACACGATCACGGATGATCGCGACTTAACTCGCGAACCGGATCAATGGAAATATGTACATATCTGTATAACGAGAAAAGCGTTCCAATAATAATCGGTATTACTGCCGTTACTCCCGCCGTTACTAGTAGCACTATTATTACTATTATTAGGCGCGTTACACAATACTCTCGTGTCTTCTCAAACGAGTTTCACTGGCCATTGACCAAAGCTAGATAACGCGTGTATCGCGACCCATTTACCGAGTTGCTAATCTTGGACTCTAATCCGAACTTGATTTTCCCCTATTTGTGCTAACTAAACATTCTCTCATTCATTCCACGGGCACGGAGGACACGGACTCTTAATCAACGCGTATCTAGGCGCGTAAAAAGTTTCGTAAAATATCCTTTACTCTACGTCGATTCTTTACGATCAATTGCAATTCATTTAGCCACACAATCGTACGTACCACTCACTCTCCTGTTTTTTAAATTATTTTCTTTAGATATCGACGCGAGGAAGTGAAGAAATTTCCAGAAATTCCGATTTAAATCAAAGAACGAATAAGCGTTTGTATATTTACGTTAAACGCGTGCGTCCTACAGGCGTTATCTTTCGTTCGTTACGCAAGAGTAACACTAACGCTACGAAACAATTTTTAACGGTTTTTCTGTCGTAGGTAAGTACGTTCGTGTATTTTCACCCAATATTTATTTCCATCGAAACCAACCTCGACTCTCCAATTGCAAATGTCACGATTGAAGCATTGTCGTTGATTATGTATTTGTAGAATATGCTTTTCAAACGAATTTACATTTCTCCGTCCTCTCGGACGCATCGTACGTACTTGCTTCTATTTTCAAAAGAATGGACACTAACAAGTTTCCGTCGTAATAATTCATTAAAAACAGAATTCGTCCGTTAACATCGGCAACCTATACAAGACAAGTCTTTTTATCTTCGACAACATAAACATATGATATCGACGTTACTCGATTCCGTATTACACTTGCATAAATGTATATCGAACGAAATCTATTTGCGTAAAAAAATCGGAAGAAAAAATAAAGGAACATTTACAGAACATAATTGCGCGCGCGCGACGCGCGGAATAGTCGGTAAAAAAGTGAAATCTCTCGTTGCGAATAGGCAGTAAATATGGCGACAAATAAGCGCGCGTAACATATTCGTTGTACGCACTATGCACGTGTGTGCATACAATGCGAACACGAAGAAGGTATGTACACGGCAGGCACGCAAAGCGACGCGGCAAGGGAGTAAGTCGAGCAGGGAAGCAGCGAGCAAGTGAGGAGGCCGGCAGGCAGGCAAGCAGGCATGGAAGGCACGACGGACGGAAAAAGCAGAATGACAGTTGGTAATTATAACGAAGAGCGGATTCCGTGGAGCGAGTGCGGTGAGCCCCGTGGCAGTAACAGAGTCCGCGCCGCAGCGCGCCACCACGTGTCCGACCAGCTAGATGGTTCGCTGCTGCGTGCTCTACGAAGCTCGACAGCCACGCGCTGCGTGCCGTGGCCGTGTACGATGGCGTCCCGCTACACCGATTTCCCTACACCACAAATCAAAAACGTGGTCCGACGCGATCGCCGACCGCGCGTCGTCGCATGCAGATTACTTTTCTTCGATGTAAACTCACCGATACGATGCTCCATTGCGAAGAAATCCAAGCGCGTACAACGCACACGCGGTGTAAAACGTCCTCGTGGGGCAGAAATGTTTACCCGATGACCGATCAACTGTCAAACAAAAAAGTATCCGGTAAAGAAACAAGAATGTACTGTCCCGTCGCGATCAACGAGTCACGGTGCGCGTGCAAAATACCGATAGAGACGAAACGAACCGCGAAAACAGCATAATTCGTAGGGACGCTTACCGCGAGAGCGACAGAAGAATCGCACGACACGAAATGAAAGGAAACGAAACGAAACTAATGAAAAAAAATTGGATTTTCGCCGATCGCAGAGTTCCGATGGACGAACGACAAACGAACAACAACACCGAAAGGCACCAGCTATGTCACCGCACGACGACGAGTCTTGGCGGCTTCGCGGCTTCTCACGTTTTCGCGCAGGCTAGCCGATCCGTCGTTCGACGACTCACCGGTGTGTTTCTGCGTAGCTCTCTCGCGTTTCGTTCACTCGCACTGTTTTCCTTTCGGTCGAACGAGATCTCTCGTTACAAATAATTTCTCCGCGACTGTGACAGATAAACACTACGAATGCGGCGGGTTCTCGTGTCGTGTGCGCCAGCGTCAGTAAGATTGACAGTCGGCGCTGATGACAGACAGGTGCGCCCGCCTTCCGGCCTAACAAGTCGGCAACCTACCGTCGTGCTCGGCTCGGCTCGCCTCGCATCGTCTCTCGCCGAGAATGTCTCTCTCTCTCTCTTTCTCTCCCCGTTGATCGCGTTCACCGCTGTCCGCTGTTCACCGCGTCCGCCCGCCTGCCCACGCCTTCGCCCGCCAAACAGCTTCGCCGCCATTCATCCTTCCTGCCCTCTTTCCTGCCATCTATCGCCGCTTCACACCAAACGCAGTTACGCTCATCCAAATTACGCGCCACTTTCCTTCTTTTCGACTGCGTACACGCGTCTTCCGAATTATGTCCCGAACGCAAGACTCGCGGTTAGGATTTAACGATTTCGATCGTAATCGCGCGCCAATTTTCTTCGAATCGACAAAATTGATTCGAGGCAAGCGTCTTTTGACAAATAAGATGACTGACGAAAAAGGAAAGAAACGAAGGAAACGACGTGGAAATAGCAAGAGAGACAAACAGATACGCATAAACGATACTGTTTTTTTTTATCCGTTTCGGTTTAGCATTGTATGTTACATCTTTTTCCATTAACATTATTTATTCTTTCCGACGCACAGAGATTAAATGATACGCTTAACGTTCTCTATTTTTCATTATACGCCTTCCTAACTTTTACAAACTCGAACGTATCGTCCACGCTTCGCTATAATTTATTCTAAGAAACGCACGTACATTTTCGGCGTGTTCGATTCAGAACAAATCGAGCAAAGAAGACTCTATGTACGGTCTTCCTTTTTGACGTACGCGTTCTTGATGCATCAATTCCAGTCGTTTGACTCTTTTAAAATTAAAAATGCATTCCTCTAAATCTTTGAATAGTAAGTCACACTTTTCTATCGATCTATGCCATCCGTAAGCGAGAACGCAATCGGCGAGGCGTAACTCAAAATCTCTACATATCGGATTATGTTGATAATTCTGGAAAGAGCTCAATGCTTCCGTCCACGGAGCTTTGACACCAGGTAGCGGAGACAAATGCGACGTCATGGTTCTTCTGTAAAATATCAACTATTATTCCAAAGATCTGTTTCAATGATTATCGCGTAGGAGCGAAGTATATTGATGAAAACAGAAAAAGAAAAGAAAAGAAAAAAAAAAGGCTGTCGTGTCGCGTTTATGCAATCGTGTTTGTTACAAGTGCCATAAATTTGTGAACCATTTCCAATTTTTTCTGCTAATCTAACCTCCACGTACGTAATTATTGTCCGTGCTTATTTCTTTTTGGCATAGTCTCGACACAAACCAACGTTACACCTATTACGTAGCAAACGAAATCCTACCGAATACAAACCTTGCGAAAACTGTGACGTTATTAAAAACAATTGACTGATTCGAAACGGTACAGAAAATTCGTCCAGTATCGCGTAACAATGCACTACCGTTACGCACGTATGTATAATCAACGCCATCTACAAACGTGGAAATTCTCTGAGCGCGTCGCGTCGATCGAATCAGAAGGAACCAAATATACGCGCAACCGCGCAACTCAACATTATACTTTAACAATTTTTAATTGTATTCAGCGCGTCGCAAATCACACTCGCAATGCGATAAGTCGTCGAGGCGATACAAAACACGATCGTTAAATTATCCATCGCGCAAATCGTATGAAATCAAAGCAAGTTTGTAATGGTTTGTAACAACCACAAACATTTTCGAGCATGGAAAGGAATAAGACTTCAATAAATAAATAAATAGTACGCATGTAATTCGGAAAAGTATTAAAAGTATTTATCGGGAATCAGTTTGGAATGGATTTCACTTCTCAGCGAACGTATATATTGTCGTTTTCGTATACAGCAAGAATAGAAAGCAAAATCTTGACGGATTTATTTATTCAAACATCTTTATAAAAGAATAATAGTACATGCACCGTGAATCGAAGGATAATAACAATCGTGTTTAACAATATCTTACAGGAGAAAATCTGTTATCGTTTGTCGTAATCGCGTCATTTGTATTTGTTCATAAATTTTGTTCAATACAAAAGGCGGTAACGTGTTAAACGTTCGATTCGAGTTGAAGAAAATGAGTCTACAGCTGTAGCAAAAATATTTTTCAATCGCCTCAGATCGTAAAGATTGCGAACGAGAAGAAACGCAATCTGTACCGTTGCACCGACAATTTTGTTCGTTCGGTTCGTTCGTCCGTCGTTCGTGGACGTCCGGCGAATCGGAAAATCTACTCGACGAACAGCTTGTGTTCGTTGAGACCAATTTGGAAAACGTTCGCGCTTCGACAACCGATAAACGCTCTTCTGGAGAGTACAAAGTATCCAAGGTTGATTCGCAAAGTATACAACCGTCGTTGAGGTCGGTATTGGTTTCGGTAGTAACGCGATCGACTGCTTCCGTTCTCTTGGCCAACTTCTCGCTAGTACGATATATCGTAGACACGGTACCGCGAAACTCGTTGTCTAATCGACCAACGAAATCTTCGGCTATATTTCTTACGGAAGCAGGAAAAGATCGATGGTAGCTTGGCGATGTAAAAATTGGAACTAAATCGAAACATTGTAAATAACCAACCACATCTTCCATGGTAAATTCTCTAAGCGGCCTTAAAAACGTTACATCGGTGCATCGTGTATCGGAAAAACCAACGTTACTACATAATTGAGAACCTCTTCCAGTCGATACATCTCCGAGTACTTTTATCGCAAGATCGAAGGACGTGTCGGCAAGAAAAATTTTGTTACAATCCATTTTCCGTGCCGTGGCCGCGAGTAACTTGCGCCTCAACTGCCGTAACAACTCGTCTCTCGCCGTATCACTTTCCAACTTGTCGAACATTTCTTTCGCGAGTCTATCTTCCTCGGTGACGTCACGAGCTTGCGGTACGTTTATCGAACGTATTTGTTCGCACGGAATATCGGTTGTACGCGTCGACAAAGGCACAACGTGCATCGTTAATCCCACATTTTCTGCTTCCTCGGCTAAAGCTTTTCTAATCATCTCTCTTTCTTCGACGGTGCGTCCTTTCGCCGTGCCATCTGTACGGAAGAAAAACGCTCATAGAGTAAACTAGAGATAGCCTCATCTTTCGCGTTCCCTTACCGTCTACGTAGAGTATCCTACATCGAAACCTGAGCTTTTTCGAAGTCGAATCCTCCATATTGGCTTTCACAAGCCGCGCAAGCACAGTCGAATTGGCTTTTCCCGAATGAGCAACGAGTATCGAATCGTCTGGACGTACGGATTTGAACTTGCCAAGGGTGGCTCTAAATTTGTGCGTCAACATAGACAAGAAACACGTTTTGCAGTACCCATTTTGGCTTCTCAATGATATTCGAATTTCTGGACATTCGCATTTCACACAAAGCCTCTTTGTATCGGACGTGTCGGTAGACAAACCATCCAATCTGCGTAGAGCAAAATAATACGATGTTATTATCCCTCTAATCATAGAAACTATGAAATTCTGTTATTCATAGTTTGTTACACCGATACTCACTCGCTTATCGCTTCTGCTTCGTTTGTCTCAAAAGTATTGCATTCGAACTTGTTTAACGTACACATTGCGCCGTATTATTCAGTTTCTATAAATTTATAATCTTAATCCTTTTAATCCTTATTCCTTCAAATAACTTAATCTTCATTCCTATGATCACTTATAGTCGCAATACAGTTGCTCGAATGTTAGGTTAACAAGCAAGGCATCAGTCAATTTTGCTCGATCCAATGAAACACGTTCACGCTTATGTACAGTGTCGGTTGCTGCAAGTATTCTTGCCACTAAAGTCTTTACTTAACGTTATCTTACTTACGTATCGTCAAGTATTGACGACTTCCTCTCAAAGACATATCACCTGTAAAAGTAAAAATCAAATAAATCATATTTTCTTTCTTTCGCTTAGTACTAAGCAGGTATTAATTAGACATGAAATTTTTTCTTCTTTTCCTATACCTAATTATTTAATCCGCTAATCCAGTATCCGACACCCTTAACACAACTAGGAACTAGGCGCAACACCGTGCACAACCATGCGGATGCGTCGCTTTTGATCGTTTGTAGCACGTTTGTAGTCGTTTGCTACACAGTATCTCATAGAATTCTGTTCGTATAATCCAGTATATTCGCTTTTGAAAGGAAAGATCGTTGATTATAATTTTGCATAACAGTCACTGAAGTAATTACGTACGCGTTAGTCACGATTAAATCGGATTGAATAGATTGTTAGGTTATTCTCTTTCTTCGAATCTTTCTTTTTAGATTACCTTGGATTACACGTGAATTCTGAATTCACGTGAATTACGTTGAACCCGCAGTTGAACCATTACATGCATGCTGATGCATGCCACATGCCACCAGCTGGTCCAACTCAAGCCCCAACTGGTCCAACCTGGTCACAGCTGGTCACAGCACCACACAGCACACTTACTTACCTTCAGTTACCTTCCTTACCAGCACTTACCAGTAGGCCAGTAGGTATGTAAGTATTTTGACGCACGTTAGTAATTTAGTCGAGTGGCAAGTATTTTAGTAATTTACTATGTATGAATACTAAAATTTAGCCACTTGCTTGCCACTCGGATGTACTCGAATAAATTACTAAACGTGTCTGAACCAGCTTTGACATTTGCTTCGACTTGCTTGCACTAGGGCTTGCACTTAGCACATGTAGTACCTGCGTGCATGATACCACTAATACCACGTGATACTCGGTGATACTTGGTGATAATGCGTGTATAGTAAGTTACATTTTCTGTCGTTATTTTTCATCAATTAAACGATTTTTATCAATTTGGTTTACAATCGTTGGTTTATGAAAAGTGATATATCATTCTTACGTAAATACTTATTTATCTGCATACATAAATACGCATAGGTATGTAAAATCGAAGAAAAAACAAATAGCGCAAAGAGGTTAGAAATACGATCACGGAAAAGCGAGGGTAACAAATACCGGCCGTTTCTACTTGGAAAAATGATAGGTGTATTAAGCGCGATAAATACGTTCTCCAGGTAAGAATTGTACAGCAAAATTGAATTTTTGTATATTTTACATTCACGTTTATAATTATTCGCTGTCAATTTAGATCGTCGTGTTTGCGCTCGAACGTTGTCGCGCGCAACATTTCCACATACGTGTATCCATTATATTTCCGAGTAACCGATACACTCTCGTAAGTAGTTTGAAACTTGATTGTTTTCAAGAAGTACGCGATCGCGATGTTGCAACTTGCATTTATCTCAGGGGAGAACCGTTGAAAAAGAAAAAGCGATTGGATCCTGCCATCATCAGGGCCAGAGAGGATAGAAAGAAAAGGAAACTGGAAAAAGCGATCCGTCGTTTAGAAAAACATTCCAAGCAGTTGAAACCCATCGTGGAAAAGGATTTGACTCCGCGTTTAATAGAAGAGAAAAAGTACATAAACGATTAGACGGTGTTGTTTTGTTTCATAATTTTTCAAGTCCCTATATTCCTATGAATTTTTCAGTGAAAGAACCCGTGATACCCCGAAACTTTCAGAGGAGGAAGTAGAAAGGCGAACTTTATTGCATAAGGAATGGAGCAGATACAAACGAAGCGAATGGTTAAAGGATACGCGTGTCATAGAAAATATCATGCTCTCCCAGGAAATAGCGTTGAAAGAACTGAGAAGCGTGTCGGAGGAACTTTACAAGAAAGCGATAGAGGTAGGTATATAGGATTCGCTTGTAAACCAATCAACACCTTGGTTGATCGTTGGACAATTTTGGTGAAACGCGCGTTGCAAGTTACGCATTAATGTTTTCCAGATGGACGATTCGCTTCTACAGTACAGTGCTTTCGGACCGGTACATACTCCGCCTATAAATAATTACAATAGTCCTGATGGAGAATACGTAAATATTACTATCAAATACGAGGGAGAACCTTAAAGGAATACAAACGATCGAGCGAACGCAGTAAACGTATTTCGTTCAAACGATCGGAGGATACTGTCGATACGAGAAACTCTATAAAATCGTTTAACGGTAAAAAACAAAAGTTCCCGCCCTTTACAATGTTCAGAACCGTAATCGCATTGTAATCGAATCGAATCGAATCGAATCGATACGTGTCGGTTCAGAGAAAAATATCTCCGTTCGACGAAGGAATTCGCAACTTTATGTACATTATAAATAAAGTAGGAGTTTATTTCGGCGTTATTGGAAGTTATTCGTCGCTTCGCACCTTACCTATTCGCCCTAACGATACTTGTCTATACGTATTCGTGCATAGGCGTACATATACATATCTGTGTATGTACTTGGATATACTGCGTCAAAGTACATAAATATACGGTCTGTTTTCTGTTCCTGTACTGGTTGTATTAGTGCAGAATGAACCACTTGTTAACTCCTTCCAATTTTGTTAAGTCGAAGAAAATAATGATTGGTTCCTTAGTGCAGCTAGTACAGGAACAGAAAAAAAATCTGTAGAATAAACGCGTCTCGACAGGCAAGCGTTTATATACCGTGACGTCTGTGACGAAGTTTGAAAAGAAAGGTTGATTTTTCTGCGTACGCACGTGGAAGCGACCGCTTCTCGCGAGCAGTTATCTGTATACAGGGTGTAACAAAAATATTGGAGTTCCTTGAAAGGGGTGATTCCTGAGGCGATTTTGAACAACTTTTTCCTTAGCGAAAATGTTAGGTGGGGTTTTGTTAACGAGTTACTAACAAAACACACCGACCAATCGGGCAGCGTGTACAGCGGATTAATAATGACGCGGACGATGGCGGGCCAATACTACTCACAGCTGAAGCCCGCGCTAATATTCATCCACTGTACTAGCTCCCTGATTGTTAACAAAGCCCCACCTAACATTTTCGCTGAGGAAAAAGTTGTTTAAAATCACCTTTGGAATCACCCCTTTCAAGGAACTGCGACATTTTTGTTACACCCTGTATACAATCGACGTATTTGATCCCGAATCGAGACGAAGAAAACTATCCCAAGGAATCGCGTTCATCCGATCGTTTCCTCGTCGTTCATGCTTTTAGGGTTTCTTACGCGATATCGCGATGCGAGGTAAGTAACAAATTCACAATACGTAGGGTAACGCATACAGTTGTTGACCCCCCTATACAATGATTGACCCTTTCAAGAAAAGTAAAAAATATAGTATAATCCTTTTCTAATATAGTAAAATATTAATTGTGTTCGAAACAAGAATATTTGGATCATTGAAATATATATATATTTTATTATCTAAGAAAAGGATTATACTATATTTTTTACTTTTCTTGAAAGGGTCAATCATTGTATGGGGGGGTCAATAACTGTATACTTTACCCTAATAGGAGACAAATCCGTGTCGGTGGTTAACGCGCGAACGTCAATTCCCGTTTGCACATGGGGCAAGCGTCGCTCGTTCTCAGACATCGACGCAAACAGTCCGCATGGAATAGATGATGACAGGGCGTTATTCTCGCTTTGGTCATACCGCAAAGACAAACTGCGCAAACATCGTCGAATCGTCGAATCTCGTCAGCCGTTGCTCTTTTGTAACGGTTCAATATTTTTCGCTCGCGTTGCAACGCGGTACCAGACTCGCGCAACAGATCTTTCAATCTTAAATAAACGTTCAAGTAGCTGGCAACGAGCACAAACCTCCACGATACCGTTGGTGCGACTATCAAGATGCACAAAACAGATATGCCAACGGTGAAGGATTTTAATATTACCGGAGCATAAAGATCTTCGATGTTTTCGAAAATATCCAATCGAAGAAACTTCAAAATCGACGGGAACATCTCGACGAAAATTTTCTCCGTCGCCGAATAATAAATCCATGTTATCACGGTATAAAGCGTCGAAGGCCTATAACAAGAGAATACACGATACATTGCGAAGACGACTTTCCGTTGCTCTCGACGGTACTTTCTCTCTTCCTTTATTTGTTTCGTTGCGTTTCGTTTCGCTTGATTTGATTTGATTTGAGTACCGCCGCCACACAGAGTTACTTACTTGTAGTGCTCGAGGCCTTGCTCCAAACCAAACACGAGCAGCATAAACGTTAACGTTACGACGAACGTGACAGCCTTAGTCCACTCGAGTACTATTTTGGTAGCGGACATGGCTAAATGCTTAATCCGGGATCTTTCCGTGAGCGTCACGTACGGCGACCAATCTTCCTTCTCGATTAACTCTTTAACGTAGCCGATGCAATAAGCAACGACGTTGTAGAACATCAACGTGTAAAGGCACGTCATTTTTGGTTCCGATAGAAAAATTCGATCTGCCAACGTCATAAATGTCACTTGATTCGCCATCACGGAAACATTGTTCATTCGAAGAAAAAGAGTCTCCGTTCGGTCGACGAGCTCGTAACATCGCGTTAGAAACTCGCTGAAACGTTGCCAGGTCATCTCGATGGTGGCACCTTTGCAAAAGAATTTTATCGAACCGCATTGGAAACCGTTTCAAACGTTTCGATCGCAATTATACGTCGTCCAAGTTACGTCGCGCGTTGCGCTACGCGGACGTAACGTCTCTCTCTCTCCCCCCCCCCCCATATATCTGTCCAAATCTCTCCTCGTCTATCCGATTGCTTGCCTGCCTAACCGCGTTCGTCCACTCGCATCCATAATTTTTCTAGCGTACGAGTACGATACAACTCGTTATCCTAACTTTCGGATAGGACAATCGAAGGAACGCCACGCGTCCATAAACCTCGACGGCGACGCGACGCGACGATGACAACGTGATTTAAGAAGGTCGTTAATCGAACGTAACAAGCGCAAACAGCTTGTCGAGGATCCATCGATAGACGAACGAACGACCATCTGCGTCTCTCCCGACGCTTCAAATTTACATACTAATAGTTGTCCGTCAAGCGAATTTGTGCAAACAGGAGGGAACGCGTTCACGATGTTATTTACGACATCAGGGTGAAAGGGGTTGGTACGAGTGGGTGGATAAGGTTGAAGGTACTAGAATAAGGTCTTGGAGCGAACGATACAACGATTCTCGGATGGATGAACCCTCCTTCCTTTCCCTTCCCTCTCTCTCCCTCTCCATCCGTCTCGCTATTTCCCTTTTCTCACGTACCTATAAAGCAAAGAGCACTTGGCTTCAATGGCACATTCGACGTCCACTCCGTCTTCGCTTATTCGTGTCGCGCTTCCGTATTCCAGAAGAGATTTCATTCGGAATATCCGTTTAGGGTGAGCATCGAAGCGCCATCGTTCGACTCTGTGACGGCTGTCCGTTGCTCGTTGCTTGCGCGTGTACAAAGTGTACGTATGTACATACATGTCGAGCGCTCGTTTCTGTTTCATCTCTTCCGAATCACAACTGCGCCGCGCTTCGAATCTAACGTATTTGGGAAAAACTGCGAAAAGCAGCGAGCGCGAATCAATGCAAGAGGAAAAGAAAAGAGGATAGTAACGAGACGCGTTCATAGTTCAATTATAATTATGTAGGTGTCTTCGTTGCAAAACTTGAAGACTTGGACTGGAAAGTAGAGGAACAACCGCGTGTAGATAGAGATACGCACGTAGAATGGAGACGATCGCTCGAAAGTTTGAGGAGCATCGGGTAAATTGAAAAATCATAGTAGGCAGGATACTTGGATCCGTCGTTAGCCTTTGACACCGTTTGCGAAGAACGCCGCGCGCGCTACGTACTTAAGTATACACTTATTTACACCAATCTTGTGTAGGAATTTTAAGAAGAAAAAATAACGACAAGAGAAAAAAGAAGTAAACCACTCAATATTTATACGGTACGTGCAGGGACACGAGTAAAAAAACCTTAGTAAACACAGGTCAAAAGCTCAACCGTTTCGGAGATATAAACATTTTTGTACGCGAGCATCGTGATCGACTCGGTTGCTTTTACGCGTCGCGTCGCAATGTTTACCTCGGTACCGAATTCAGCATGCTCGTCGAATAATTGGACGGAGAGGGAGATTTGACGCGATTTTGCAAGAGGAAGATGCCCGGCGTGCATGGGAATGGAAGGAGGATGCGTGGAACACCTTCCACAAATATCGAATAACCAGTAGTAAGTCAATCACGACGCTAACGTACATACAAGAATGTTTATATTTCGAGGACGGTCAAGCTTTCGAGCTGCGTTTACTAACAACAAGGTTTTTCCTGAAAATCTAATGCGTCGATCGAAGATCTTCGATGCAACAGCCCAACGTACGTATCTATTCGTTTTAATCGCTATCGACCACGAAATCTAACCGCGTGGCTAGACATTTATTATGTAATACATGGAAAGACCGTTTTATTAGATCACAGGGTTATACACTGTACACAGGGTAGCTATGGGCGCATTGATTTCGACGCTTCTTTTCACATTCTGAACGAGTTTTATCGCGCTGGTCACGTTCCTCCCTCGCGTCAAAACACACGCGTAGGTACATGCGTCTCGCGGATCGTTCGATAACTTGAATTTTCACCATGTACGTCGTGTTTTTCAATCAAATTAGCTTTTTCCCTTTTTCTCGACAGTCGCGAGCATAGAATACGTAGACGCGAAATTACGTTCTCGAAAAAAAAGCCTACAATATACTTGTACGCGTTTGCACAGTGCGTTTTCCGCGTCGTAAGGACGAGGCAAAGAGCGAACGGAGAGGCAAGGGTAGTAAATGCACGGACGCTGCGGGCAGGGCAGGTAAAGGAGTGCGAGTAACGAAAAGCGGCAATGTCGAAAGAGAATCTGGCATCGATCACAACCAACGCAAATCCTTTTGCTATTCTTAGTATGCCGTGTAGAAATCAGAGGGGATGTCCTGGTTCGTTCGGCGTGACCGTGACACGCTCGGCCTACACTCGCCTCCTCTCCTGTCGGTAAACGCGATTCGAGTTCCTTTTCGGTTTCGGCGCGCGTTCGCGTGCATCGATAGACGAAATCACGATAATTGAAACTTTGTTCGAGATTTTCTACGAGTAGCTAGGTAACATCGCAGACATAATGAGAATACGACAGGCATAAAATATGTTTGTTACGTGGGAATCGGGTTTCGAAGCGATTCGAATCGGGACCGATACAGTGAAACGGTGGGGCACAGGCGCTGTTGCACGACGCGACGTGGCGCGGCGCGACGATGCGACGAAAGGTCGAAGAGCAAAAGGAAAATTGTCTGTTCGCTTGCTTCGGTTATCACCGATGAATCGTACGTACATACATACAGTCGACTGTCGTTTTTGCCTCGGGTTCGTCACGGAGAGACAGTTCCGAGCGATTTTCGTGACATTTCATGCAAGCCCAACCACGCATCGAAGTCGTATACCTTGGAGATTCTGTCGCGTTTCGCGTCGTCCGTTTTTTCCGCTACGTGTAGCGGCGCGCGTACGTTTCAGGCTGCAGGGGCAGCTGGAGAAACGGATCAAGGAACATATAGCATATGCGTACTATGCGTATATGTACTGTACTATATGCGGTGGAACGTTTCGAACATTGGACTTTTCTCTTAACTTTTCTCCACCTTCGAAACGGAATTTAAAACGACGACATTTTCGGTCGATCGATCAATTGACTAAATAGGCTCGCGTTGTCAACCACGCTTTCGAGTCGCGGTGCCGCGCGCGCCGCGCCGCGGGGGTAGAAACGTTTGTATCGGATTGATCGGAAATCGTATCGAAAATATCGTATCCACGAACGTATGTACGTATGTTGTATGTATGTATGCATGTATGTATGTATATGTGTGTGTGTGTGCGTGTGTGTGTGTGTGTGTGTGTATGTATGTGTATGTATGTGTATGTATGTGTGGGTGTATGTATGTGTGTGTATGTATGTATGTATGATGTATGTATGTATGTATGATGTATGTATGCATATATGTTGTATGTATGTATGTATGTGTGTATATGTGTATGTATGTGTATGTATGTATGTGTGTGTATGTATGTGTGTGTATATATGTATGTGTGTGTATGTATGTATGTATGTATGTATGTATGTACGTGTATTGCAACGTCGATGAGTCGACACGCACGGCTATACGGCACGAAGCATAACTACAACAAATACACGATTTTGTGATTAAATCGATTAATTTCGTTGAAATTTTGTTTCAGGTCCAGACGAAACGAAATCATGCCGGCCATCCAGACCATCTATATAGCCATACTACTAACAACCGTTGTTCTTTTGTAAGAATCTCAAGTTCTACATTCATATATGCGTAATACAGGGTGTTTCGCAATTCGTGGGAAATCTCCGAGATACAGGTACTAGATACGAAAATAATAAGAAAAGTTCTTATATAATATTCTCGGAAATGGTTAGTTTATTAGTTACACGCGGTTTTATGTTTTGTAAAGGCACATAACAAAAGCTCGTCCCCTGTAAGGTCAGTGACCGCGATTTGGGTCCCTGCATTGTAGAGAAGTATTAGTTGTGTTACATTCGTCATCATTTCAATTTGTAATTACAAAATATGTGATTTTTCATTCGAGAAAACATCTCATTCCAAAATACGTTGCGAGTCACCAGGGCCCATTTAGGCCCAGAAATGCCTGGGCCTTTAAGCGCGGTCACTGGCTTTAAAGGGGATGAAGCAGTGTTACGTCGGCATGTTACGAAATGTAAAACCACGTGTAACTAATAAACTAACCATTTCGGAGAATATTGCATAAGAATTTTTTTTATTATTTTCGTGTCTAGTACCTGTATCTCAGAGATTTCTCACGAATTGCGAAACACCCTGTATATAGGGCGTAACAAAAATGTTGCACGTCCTTGAAAGGAGTGATTCCTGAGGTGATTTGCAACAAGTTTTTTCTTAACGAAAATGTCAGGTGGGGCTTCGTTAATGAGTTATTAACGAAAAACACCAACCAATCAGAGAGCGAGAACAGTAGACGAACCTTGGTGCGGGCGATGGCAGACTAATGCCATGCATAGTTGTAGCCCGCGCCAAAATTCGTATACTGTACTCGCTCTCTGATTGGTTGGTGTTTTTCGTTAATAACTCGTTAACAAAGCCCCGTCTAACATTTTCGTTAAGGAGAAAGTTGTTGCAAATCACCTCAGGAATCACTCCTTTCAAGGACGTGCAACATTTTTGTTACACCCTGTATATATATTTAACGTTCCCTTCGTTCGAGTACATTCGATCGAAGCTCCTTCGTCTCCCAGATTCGGAAATTTATCTCGCGCGTACGCGAACGTGTTACACTTGTGCAGAGATCGTTCGCAAATCGAAACGAGAGAATTGTCGGGTTCGGAATTGACACCTTATCCGTGGAAGATAGCAAACCTCGCAACCGCGACGTCGCGCTTCGTTGCTTTCACAAACTATGGATGCTCCTGAACGCTCCCAACGCGACGCGTCTCCAAAATGAAACCGACGAGAAACGCTATACGTAATTCAAGTTACAACGACGATCTAGTCGCACAGTTTGATTACAAATAATTGGATTCGCGCGCGAAATTTGATGCAACTTTAATCGAGAACGCACTAAATATCGATCGAGGTCGATTCCGTAACGCTAGGTTGAAAACTAAAAACGCAGACTAATTGATAGATTGATGTCGCGTCGAGTCGCATCGCGTGAACGGCCTCTATCGCGTCAACGATTCGACATCACGACGCCGCGCCGCGTCATGCGTACAATCAGTGCAAATGATTCGCAAGGGTTATTAGAAAATCACTAGACGGAAAAATGCTTATTCCTACTATTTTATATAAAAAATATACAGGGTGGGGCAATAACTATTAACACCTCAGATATCTCGGAAACTATAAGTTTCACAGAAATATTTGCTGAAATAAAATTGCATAGTACGAAGGGGGCCAGCCGGTGGCGATAATAGTTTTTTTGCAGGTGGAGGTACTTCGGACATTTGAAGGTCACCTCCATTTTTTTTAAATGGATCGGTATGGTTTTGCTTCCGTATCATGATAGAGGATCTTAAAACGAGTTCAACGACCTATTACATAAGGTCATTGAAGGTCATAGAAAGTAGAGAAAGGCGATTCATTTACTATCAAAACCGTAAATATTATCGCAATTTTATTTCAGCAAATATTTCTGTGAAACTTATAGTTTCCGAGATATCTGAGGTGCTAATAGTTATTGCCCCACCCTGTATAAAAAGCATATATGTACATATACTACACACACGTCTACGTATGACATATATATTTTTTTATATTGTTTATATATAATAGTAGGAATAGGCATTTTTCCGTCTAGTGATTTTCTAATAACTCTTGCGAATCATTTGGATTGAGCGTACAATGTCGAGTCATTGATCTTTTAATCGAAAGAGTCCTTATTTGTTGAAAGTATAGTTCAATTACGTTAATCGATTGTCGTTATTTCTCGCGTCGCGAGACGATCTCCCAAATCGTAATCGTGGTACATACGAATCAACGCCTCATCCATACGTAGCGAGCATACAGACGCGCGCTCGCGTGATGAGATCGATGAGATGTTCGATAAGTTGGGAGTTGCGGATTCGGAAACAGGGTTAACGGCATGGGAGACGCGGCGCGGCGACGCCGCCGACAAATGCGAGTTTGAAGTGAGACTAGGCCCAGAGTTGGGCAAACTGTAATCATTAATATGATTACTGACTAACAACTAATGATTAAATGAATATTTCAGTATGACTGACTAAATTTTTATTAAACATGAATAATAAATACTGATTAGTGAGTAACTCTAATCGTAACTAATGGCTAAATGAGTAATCAAAATTTAAATATGATTAATAACTAAAAAAGCCACGGAATGATAACAAAAAATATATTTCAATACTTTATAAACTTTTAATATAAAATGGTAAATATTTAGACTCCGATTTTGATGATCTTGAAATATATGTTGTCATATTTCTAATATTTAAAAAAACACACTAGTAACTAATGACTAATCAAATATAATAACTAATGATTAATCATAACTAATAACGAATGACTAATGATTAAATAGTGTTGTAAGTAATTAGTGCCATATAGTCGTGACTAACCAATCAAAAATTGTTAACTAACGATTATTAATTATGATTAACGATTAGTCAGATGATTAGTAAATTTTAATTATTAGTTGATTTGTGCCCTACTCTGGACTAGGCAGAACGAACGAATCTGTCACTAATCGACATCTTGTTTGGTCAGGTTCGACAAGTGTTTCGGATATCCGTCCATCAGGCAGAGGCCACCACCGCCGAAATCGTCGTGCAGGAGTTGCGAAGGGGATTCGTGCAGCAGCTGCGAATTTGGCGTCGTAATGTCACCTTCTTGCGGTCGTGTGTGCGCAAAGGTGAATCATCGAAACTCTACTCGACGTTCGTTTAACCAAACACGATGCATACACTTATACTTGCTTCTTCTTTTCGCAGGGTCCAAATGACATTTGCGGAGGGGCGGACGACAATTGGGGTATTTGCGGCGATGGTATGTTTTGCCATTGTAACAAATGCGTCGGTTGTAGCACGAATAAGCTTTATTGTACCATGAAGAAGCTCTGTTTGCCTCATAGATCAAAGCATGGTTCATTCGATGCATTTCAAAGACACATCGCTAAGTAAATGGGATTGCTATCTACTACGTATATGCACAATTGGACGGGTACTCGATTATTTGTCGAACCAAACGATTCAAACGCCGCGGCGCGCCGGTTAGTTTTAAATTAAACGAGATTGCTAAAAAAAAAAAACAAACAAGCTTCTACGATTTTATTTCGCGAGGAACGTCAAGTAAGTACACGTACGTTGAATCTGAAAGAACGCAGAACACTCTAGTGTATGACAATAATTACGGTACTTTCGATCAATTTTAATCGACAACAAAGCGTTTTCATTGGAATTAGAAATAATTTTAAGGAACAAATACCGTCTGTATCTATTCGTATCTGCATACGATGCGACAAAGACGGGATGCGAACGAAGAATGTAGCGCGAATGACGATATGCGAAGATTGGCGAAAGGACACTTAGGAAGGTAGATAGATAGATGGACAGCCAAATGGATAGATAGAAAAGGGAGCAGAACAGACGGTTGTAGGAAGAAACGAACGAATGAATGAACGAGCGAGCGAGCGACGAACGAACGAACGAACGATTTGTGTGCGGGCAAGTAAGCAACAGAGAAAGAAAGAGAGGAAAAGGTGGAGAAGAAACAGAGAAGGGGGGAGAGAGAGAGAGAAAGAGAGCGCGCGATCGACCGAGAGAAAGAGAAGTGAGCAGTTAATGACGGAGTAAATATTAAAAATAGTTTTTAGTCTATCGTCGATATTTCCAACTAGTATATTTATTGAAATTTCGTTAAATTACAAAGCAAGATACCCTCCCGGCTTTCGTTCGACAGGGACAAGAAAATCAACGAAAGAAGAAATTGATAGTTTACGCGACGAAACGTCGCGAAATCGTCGCGTTTCACCGAATCGTACCGAAACACAATATTTCACAAACAACTTTTCTACGTTAACGTTTTGACAAAGATAATGTAATCGTATCTCGTACACCGTCGACGTGCATTCCGTATTTCGTAAATAAAAGCGAAACAAATGATTCCAAGGATTATTTCGTAACTTATTTCCTACCCGTTTCAACAGTTCTCTCGTTGCGTTCATCTTTCATACATTGTTGGCAAGAAACGTTTGCTTTTTCACAAAGAAACAGCAACGCGTACCGTCATTTCTCGCTTTATCGTAGGAACCGCGACGCGACTCGACTCGACGCGACGTCTCGTCTGTCGATTCTGTGCAACGAGAAAACTACGTTCGTAAGTCGTTGGAACACGAACAATTTCGTTACGAAAGCAACAAAAATACACGGGTCGTTCTACCTTCGCATACCTTCAAGAGTTTACATAAAGGACACAAATATCGAAGGCAACGTTCCGGTGTCCCGATTGATGTCACTGTTGCGGAATGTTTGTACGAAACAGCGAAATTTCACGTTCCGTTGTTCGTCGAAAGTTTACCGTTAGGCGGTTAAAAATTAACTGGTTGCTCGATGTATATTTCCACGTTCGCAATAGCAGTGTCAATGTCGTTGCCAACATCGTCGGTACCTACGGATGCTATTTCGATTGTTCCTCGATAATTATGGATCCGTCGCGGCGCGTCGCCGTTCGCGACGACATTCACGCACTACATACAGTACCCAAGTAGTATACGTATGCAAGCACTTGCACGGTACACGCGTACTTTTAGTTGAAAATGGTGCTTTCAACGCGCATGAAAATCGGACACGAACAAAATAAATGAAACACTCGACGAGCGTTACGATTTAATCCTCGTGCGAAACTTGAGTTGTTGCTGTTGATAATATTTTTTAACTTCGTTCGGCCGACTATCGACGGTATCGACAGCTGCTTCGTCGACGAGACCAAAACGGAGATGCCGTCAATCGATTCGCGAACGATTAATTCGAAGAAAACGAAGCGACAAGAGAGTCGCTAAACGTCGCCGTCGCGTTCTATTGAACAACGCGATGCGACGCGACGCGACGATGCCAATGCTCGAGTAGACGACGCAACGAGTAAAACGGACGTGAAGATTACTGTTCATTTCGTTTCAGGAGTTTTCTAGTTCTGAAACCCCGGAAACCTGCTTGAATTTTGGTCGCGGCAACTCGGGCCATTTGTTGCCTCTTTCGTACCAAGAATCCGCGCACTTGAGCTTGAATCTTTGTCGCCGACTTTGCTTCCAACGATCCTTCCGTTGCATCTTCTTTCTTCGTAACTGCAAAGTGTTCCTCTTGCTCATCCTCCTCCTCCTCATCCTCTTCATCTTTCTCCTCTCCTAAACGCTCTTTTCGTTGCGGTTTGCGTTCGCCGTCGAACACGGTCGACGATTTTGGAATCTGCTCTTTCATCGATTCCTTTAATCGCTTACGTACTCGATAACCTCGAAAATTGGCTTGAATTTTTGTCGCCGCTAAGCTCGCTGCCATCGCGTCCTCGTCGGAATGTCGTGGCATGACGGATCGGCTAGCACGCAAGCTCGACGTTTCCTTTTTATTCTCACCTTGATCCGCTGTCGGATGTTACAATCGGTTCGTCGTTCGACTCGCGCATTCGCGTCGATGTTTCGTCGACGTTTGTCGCTCGTCCTTTCTCAGGAAGTCGCTCGGCAACGGGCAAGAAACGAACGCGTCTCGCTTGCGAACGTTCCTTCGGTGTCACGAACGTTCCACATGTTTCCGTAAGAACGTTTCGTAGCGTTATTCGAATCGAGAGTACGCGTGCTGTCGTGCGATTTCTTAAAAGTGGAACCAACGATACGCGCGATACAAGATAAACCTGAATACTATTTCGTAGGAATAATCGTCGAAGCGTCGATGCACACAAATACGTGTGCGACGCTGTATGGCAATCGTGTAACTCACTCGTCGAAAATACATACGTAACCCCTCGTTCGTCGCTTATTCGCTCACGTTCGCTCGCATTCGCGCATGCGTTTCCTATTAAAATTTTCCTCCAACTGGCCAGTCGGTTGGTCGGCCGACCTTTTCGTTTCGCGACGCGATCGCGTCGTATTACCGTTTTTCTTTTTCGTTTTCCATTTCATTCTTTTTCAAACGGAGAACGAGGGAACGCATTCGCGAGCCGCAAGCAGGTGGACGAAATGTCCTGGACTCGAGACGATTTCGTTCTTCGCGCTCCGAGGAAGGACGGAGCTACGTAGTCGATTCGCTCCATCGATCGCAACCAACGCGCACGCTATTCTACGTAGGAGACGAAATTAGTTTATCGTCGAGCACGATACATACACGCAGGAGTTTTTCGCGTATTGCCGCATCGCGCGCAGTGGGATATGTAACCAAATCTTTTCTTGTTGTTGCTATTTATTATTTTATTACTTTCTTGCGAGTTTTTTGCAACCTTGTAACCCGTATTTTATTTTATCCTCTTTTTACCTGACATTTACGTTCCGTAACGCAACCCCAACTCGATTTCGTATCTACATTATTCTACGCGCGCTTCGCCAACCAATAAACAACTGATTTTTCATTCGCGTTATTATTCTTATTTGTCTTATAAATTGTAAGTGAATATACTATACAGGGTGTAACAAAAATGTTGCAGTTCCTTGAAAGGAGTAATTCCTGAGATGATTTTAAACAACTTTTTCCTTTGCGAAAATGTAAGGTAGGGCTTTGTTAACGAGTTATTAACGGAAAACGTTGACCAATAGGAGAGCGAGTACAGCGGATGAATTTCAGCGCGCGCCCCAACTTTGAGTAGTATTGGCCCGTCATCGTCCGCGTCATCATTAATCCGCTGTACTCGCTCCCCAATTGGTCGGTGTTTTTCGTTAATAACTCGTTAACAAAGTCTCACCTAACATTTTCGTTAAGGAAAAAGTTGTTTAAAATCGCCCCAGGAATCATCCCTTTGAAGGAACTGTAACATTTTTGTTACACCCTGTATAGCTGAATGGTACTCGCGCTATACTGGGTGTTTGGGATAGTATAGGCAAGCTTTGGAGGGGTGATAGATCACGTAAAAACAAACGAAAAACTTCTATGTATATGACTTGGGTCCGAAACTCAACCATTTTTGAAAAAAACTGTCATAAACATTTAAGCTATAAACCGCTATAATTCAAAATAGGAACGTTTTTTGTAAGCAATTTCTTCGCTAAAATAAAGATTACGATCTTGTTAATCCAATATAAGTACAGTAACTGTGATATTGTTACCTTGTACCGCGAAAAAATAATATTTTTCTTAACCCCTTAAATTATCGCAATTTTAAAGGGTAATTTAGGGGGTTAGAAAAATATTATTTTTTCGCAGTACAAGGTAACAATATCACAGTTACTGTACTTATTGGATTAACAAGATCGTAATCTTTATTTTAGCGAAGAAATTGCTTACAAAAAACGTTCCTATTTTGAATTATAGCGGTTTATAGCTTAAATGTTTATGACAGTTTTTTCAAAAATGATTGAGTTTTGGACCCAAGTCATATAGAAATTTTTTGTTTGTTTTTACGTGATCTATCACCCCTCCAAACCTTGCCTATACTATCCCAAACACCCTGTATAGTCCATTCATCTGCCTGAGCGTGTTGTGCGCAAAAACAGCGCCACAATATAATTGAAAATAACGTTTAATAAATCAATAAATTTCCGTTCAATTACAATCTCTCTTAAAATGCTTGACCGATTAACGTCGCGTTTCCGGGAGTTTGCCATGCTGCGCGTCGCTAGCACGCTTTTATCTTTACGCCTCATGAAACCTTCTTTAATCTAAATGAAGTTTAGACTTTTGATTCGGTGGTCGTACTTTGTTCTCTCTCGCCATCTGTCATCGTCGATGCGACGTCATGATTTTCGTCACTTTGGAGCTCGGAAGAATCCAAGAGTCGATCCGTGCCAGAATCGTCGTCGCTGGCGTCCACGGTCACGCGAGTCAATGACGCGTTTCGCGACATTCTCATCCTATTTCCGGTATTCTCGGAATCAGCCGACATCCCCAAGGAAAGCGACGAATTTTCCGGGCGCAAATCTGACGATACACGTTGCGCCTTATTCTCGCTGTCGTCGTCGCCGTCGTCGTCGTCGTCGTTGAAAATTTCTTCTATGAGAACGGATCGTGGCGTTTCGTCGATCAGAGCCAATGGTTCGCGCACATCGTCCGCATCGGAACTCGAAATTGGTTCGGTCGAAGGAGAAGGCGTCGCGTCCGTTTTGTTTAAAACGCGCTCGACTCCAACCACGCAGAACGGTGGCACGTTCCTCGAACAACGCTCGAGCCAATGCGCGTACTCTTTTCCGATCGGTTGGACGCTTGGCGAAAGATCGAAAGTGCAGAGAACGCTCGAGAAGAATCGAGGAGAGTCGAAATTGAAAGTCGGTACGTCGGGTTTGAAATTGAATCGAAGGATCGGTATTTGGCGGTTACGTTTTGCGGTACTATCGTGCTCGGTCGTTGCTTCGTTTCGCCAAACATCGAAAAGTTCGTGAAGCAGTTGGGGTCGCTCGACACGAGCGGTAGAGGTAATCGGCGATATCGACCATGCTCCGTTTCCAATGCCATCCGTCGTCTCTTTAGCCTTTTCACAGCCTTCGAGCTTCGATTCTTGGCGTTCATCTTCCGCGCATTCCTGGAAACAGTCAGAAATCTATCGGAGGACTCAACGTCGTACTTACATTTTGTTTTTTTTCGAGCATATATTTTCTTTCTTTTAAGATCAATTATTATTATTATGATTATTAGACATTTATTTATTTATTCATTTATTCGCGACGACGCACAGTGTGTCGCTCAATGGACAAAACCCAAAAATCTGAAGTATTTAATTCACAATGTGTTTTATCTTAAGATGTTAAGAAATAAACGTAGATTTTAATACTACCCATCATGTTTTATGAATTTACTAATTTGTTGCCAAAATTGATATTAAAACTTTATTTCAAATTTCGGTGTATTTCTTCAAAGACATGCCATTGGCTAAATGTATGTGTTTTTTGTTTGATTTTTATACATCGTATTTGGTACTATAATCCTTTTAAAACTACAGAGAACATTTTTTACAATAATAATAATTCATTCGAATTTTTAAAGTTAAATGTTTGTCACCTTTGAGAAGACTTTAAAAAAAAGCACCAAAAAATTTAGGAAACATTAAACTTTATATTAGCGTTAACTTTAGCTGCCCGAATTTGCCCGAAACGAAGAAAATAATTAAAATCATTATCAAGGCGCTCACCGTTCAGGCCTGTAGCGATTAGCATTTGAGATTGTTTCGACTAACGTTCAGCTTTTTTTTTCTTTTCTTTTTCTTTTTGTTGTATTTTAAAATTTTAATAAAAGAATGTAGGTCTTAAAATTTTAAAGTTTGTAATGATTTGCAAATAAATATAATGTTCTACGTAGTACGGTACCGTATAATCCTCTCCACAATTTTTCATGCTTTTCCGTCAATTTTATGAAAACATGTTTTAAACAAAAGTTAGACAGTTCTTAATTGATAATATATTTTAATAATAAACATTACCGAAAAAGTTTTTATTTAATTAAAAATCAATATCTCCTCAATAATTTTTTATATAATTGTATATCTGTCATGCATTAATCGATGTATTCTTGCATTTGCTTTAAAAAAGTATTAAGGTACATGGGTAAAAAATTAAATAGTTTAGAAGTTATGAGTTTCGTCCCGAACGCCCACATACGCGACACGCTGTGCGACGCGACGTTAGAGAAAAGAATCGATGCGCGCAGCTTTTTCGAATCGCGAATCGCTCAAAGAACAAGAAGCAGAAAAGTTATTCAACACTATATGATCAACAGAACTGTATCAATACTATACTTCTTATTTCTCAAATTCTGATACTATTAACCGTCTGTGCATGACAGCAAATGCGATTGACCACAACCTGGACTTGTTCTGCGGCTCCATCTCATTATTCAGGAAACAAAATGATTTCTTTTAACTCTTCTTTTTCTATTGTGATGAATCATAGACGAAGGAATATATTTCTTTGTCCATGTGATGAATACATTTGAAATTTGTCTTTTGTTTCCTTTTCTAATATTTAATTAACTTTGTTATACATATACAGGGTGTCCCAGACCACCCGTCCACCCCTATTAAAATGGACGGGAGTGATTTTTATTGAAAACTAAAAAAATTTTAATAACTAATTCGAGTACGCTCTATCGAATGGTGGTAGTTGCAATTTCCGATACTAACCGGAAATAGGATTTTCAGACCGGAAGTCGTTTTTTTTAAATGGGACCTGGTATTTTTTATTACGTATTCAGATTGTACGCAAACAAATATAAAGGTATTGTCTCAGACGTTTTTCTCGAAAATGCCTCCATTGGACAGAAAATGAACTCCAATGTATGAATTCACATTTTTCAAATTAAAGATGTAATTTTTAATAATGAATTTGCACAAGTTACAGGACAAACAGTAAAGGACAATACCTTCTCTAAATAAATTAATAAACAACTTAACAGATACAACTATGAAAATAAACAAAAGAGTGACAAGGATTAATTTTGGAAATAAACAGGAAATACTTAGGTATCTTAGGTAGCCATACTGGATTTCCAGGTTTTGGGTCAGAGCCTGATTGGTTGACAGTTCCCCCACTACTTTTGAACCACTGCGCATCTCGGGAATGGTTTACCTTGTCTTATTTCACCATGGGGAATATTTAGTTTGGTACGTAACTTCTAGCTGCGAAAGCGATATGGTAGAATTTGGTGTAATCGGTATCTTAATAATCGTTTCGTGACTTTTATATTTTTTTTTGCGTACAATCTGAATATGTAATAAAAAATACCAGGTCCCATTTAAAAAAAACGACTTCCGGTCTGAAAATTCTATTTCCGGTTAGTACCGGAAATTGCAACTACCACCATTCGATAGAGCGTACTCGAATTAATTATTAAAATTTTTTTAGTTTTCAATAAAAATCACTCCCCTCCATTTTAATAGGGGTGGACGGGTGATCTAGGACACCCTGTATAATTATAGTTTAATTTTATTAATCTCTTTATATATGTTAATTCGTTCTCTAATGTACTGCTACTATGTAATTACTCGTACACTAATGGGAATTCCTTCCCGTAAATAAATAAATAAATAAATACGCTAATCTATAACGTTAATCTTTACTGCGATGTTAACTTTTCTTATAGTACCCACACTTTCAGGCGTAATTTACTTTTATTTTTTGTACTTGAAACTAATCTTCCTTATTAACTTATAAATAAGGACTAAAGGGTGTACAGCCCGTATAAATAAATAATTATTGTGATAGTGATGATAATAATAATAATAATAATATAATCTTCTTGTTTATCGTAAAAATAATAATAACAACAACATGAACATATGTCAGGCCCGGGGAAATTCTTCCCCGACGTCGCTGTGCTACTCCTTCCATTAGTGTGACGTTCCCCCTCCAGTAGGCTACGATTTCCCTCACCATTCCCGCTGCTCCGCACACAGACATACCTGACAATGCTCTCACTGCGAGTGTCACACAGCGGCAGAATCAAGTGGATGTAGTGGGGAGAGCTCGGCAGGAGGAGAACGGAGACCGTGTGGCCCGCGGGCCACGATTTCCCCAGGCCTGACATATGTATTCACCTCACAACTTTCCGAGGCTGAAGTTGACGCGATACTCGCGGTTTCCGTCGGGTAAACGCCTCGATTCCCATACTCTTGTTCGGTCTTCCTTAATCTGCAGTTACGATTCGCAAACTCTGGCGTACCTTGCGGAAGAAAGAAGATAGACGCCGCGATTCAAAATTCGTAACTACATATTACAGTTGGAACGGGCGGAAACTTGCCCGCGCATTTCATTTTCGTGGCCAAAATTCAATTTTTGAAATTCAATGTTTTAAAAAAATCTTCAGTATTACATGGTGACAACCCTTCAAAACTTCGAATTTTAGAATATTATTCATTTAAAATAATTATTTGATTAAGGGCAACGTTTCAAAGACAAAATTCCAAATTTCAATGTGAAACTTATTGTTGTAGATATTGCTTATAGAGTGTCAAATTACAGGTTTTAATTACTGTTTTATGTGTTTCAATAGGTGAATTTTAATTATTTAATTGTGTTACGAGCATTTTTTAATCCGTGGACCAACACTGCAATGTTTATAATAATTAAAACTTTTCGAAGGATTTAAAAAAAAATGCTGAAAAAAGCTAGTCACCAAATTTGTTTGATATGAAAGTTGTTTAAGTAATTGTTTAAGTAATTTTACAAATTTTAGGTGCAACCTCCTGCAACTTTTAAATTTAGACGAATTTTATAATAAACAGACGCCTGAGATATTCTAGCGCTCGCGCTCGGGCTTTGGGTGCATAAGTGCCGTTCAGATTCAAGAGCCTTCGTGTCGAAAGAAACTAAGTCATTTCCAGTTTTGTTACTTTGTATTCTTATAAAGACTTGATAGTAGACCCTTCTGAACGTACATATTTTAACAGAGTCTCGTTAGTCTCTTAGCCATCGAGCCAAGCGAAACATATCGTAAAAAATCTGTGAATTTAGTGCGTTAAAACTTAGTTATACGTTTATTATAATAATTACATTTAATTTAATTATACATAGTTATCCATAGTTAATGCATATATTATAGTGTGTAGTGAAGTTTTTATTTATTATAATGTAAGTAAGGTTTTACATAATGATGTCGAGAGGATCTTTGGGTATGTTTTTCTTCTTCTTGCATTAAAAGGTTTTTCTTCGCAAAGAGTAAATTGAAGGAGTTAAAAAAAAGTTATATTTTTATTTTTGTAGACGAGTATTATTTTAAACACGAAGATCTCTTCAACATATGGTATAGTGAAAGTGATTCAAGCAAAAAAACAATTGCAGTTTCTACATTTATTTTTACTGCTATGAAGGAAACTGATGTTCCTGATGAATATAAAAAATCAGTTCAGGAGGCAGTTCATAAATTTTGTTATAATTTATATGTAATGTGTAATAGTATTGGACGAAACAACTCATGAAGAAAATTGTGATGAAGGTACAGAAGAATCAATTTTACCTATGCTTACGCATTTAGATAACATTGTATTAAGAGTCCGAGGATTTGCCATAATTTGTCGTCACATTTTTATATTTGCATATTTTCTATGTATATGTCGGAGATGTCATAAAATAGGACTCAAGGGTTGTAAGACAAGGGTGTACTAAGCAGGTAGAAATAGTTTTAGGAGGAGGAAAGGAATAACCAGGGACTCAGAGTTCAGTTGATTTCTAACCATCAAGAAGTGCGGGTCTCCAACACATATACTATGGCCAACGAAACAAACGATATTAACGTGTCTCCGACTAATGATATCAACGTGTCTCCGACATATATATTAGTCATATTAGTTATTTTAATCATGTTTTGAATGAAAAACAATCGATATAACGGTACTTTTAATTTTGGCCACGAAAGTGCGGTTCTCGGACCACTGTGCGCAGTAGACGCGCAAAATGCGTCCAAGTACATACTTACAGGATCGAGTGTTTTCGACGGAGACACTGCCATCGGTAAAACACTCGTCTCTGGCATCTGGAAGGGTTTCCGCAATATCCTGAAAGTCGGTCGTTGTTTCGCATGCCGTTTCGGGAAGAAGGAACCTGGAAAGAGAAGAATCCTCGAGATCGACATTACCAATCTTCTCTCCGTCTTCCTTTTCTCCTTCTCGTTGATCGTCCGTCGAACGGCGAACCGTGGCAGCCGCGGCGCACGAATCGATCGTTGGATTCGCGTCGAGCAGACTCGACGTTTCGAGAGTCAGATTTCCTATTAATTCTCTTGCAATTTCATCTTCTACGTTGTCGGAGTCAGAGTCCTTTACGCTCGGAATCATCGCGTCGATAACGTCGTTCTCAATTCTGGCGCTTCTGTTTTCGCAATCGGTGAACACTCGTTCCTCGCGACCGGTTTCGCTCTCCGAGGATAAATTTTCGTCGACAGTCATTTTCGTTGATAAGGGTAGAGCGTCGATCGAGGGGAAAACCTCCCCGCCTTCGCGAAGAGTAACGTCGTTGTCGTCGTCGTCGCCGTCATTTTCCTTCTCCGATCTACTCGCGCAACTACTTCTCGAGTCGTTTCTTTCGAAGGTAGACGAAGATATCGTCGCGTCTCGAAGCGAATCCAAGTTCAACTCTGGTACGAAAGGTTCAGACGCGGTAAGAGAATGACGAGAAGAAGGAGACGAAGGCTCTTGAAGCGAGATAAACTCTATTCTGCGTTCGTTCGAACGTACCGAGTTTACTCGAACTTTCGCGTCCATGCTTCGTCGTCGCGTTCTTCTTCCGCTCGCGCTTTCCAACGGCTCGTCGCGCACCAACGGAGATGACGTTGGTCGACGGTCTTCGACGTACTTTCGATCCAAGTTGCTCCAATGGTTTACGGTTTTAGCGGTCTCCAATGGCGTTTCCGCAAATCGAGAGTCGACGGGATCAGCGGCGTCCGCTTTCTTCCCTTCCAATTCTTCTTCTTCTTCTCGAATATCCTTCAGATCTTGACGAACGGTCGTCCGATCGGCAGCACTCTTTATACCGTTCAAAAAATGACTGTCGATATTTGTCGAGTATTCGATGCTGGCTCTTGGACTCACGTACTCACCGAACGAGTCATCACCGTGTCGATCTCGTCGCGACTCGACTTTGTGATTCGAAGCGAAGTCATCGTCGTCGTCGTCGTCGTCGTCGTCGTCGTCGCTCCGTTGCGTTTTGTCAGGTATAATCACGGTGGTTACCGATTCCGGTATCTCGCAACGAAAATCCTCGTCCAGTACGTAACAGGAAAGATCGTTGCGATCCCAACAGTCGTTCTTCGTTGTCGTAACGTTCGTTCGGTTAACGTCGATTGCGTTTTCGTTCAAAGAGGGTTTCGAGTTTTCGTTGGCGATATCGAAATCCGATTTCCTCACGATTTGGTCGTTGTTCTGCCTTACGATCGTTCCAGATGAAGCCAGCGTACTTTCGATAATTTTCTCTACCGTTTCGATTTCGATTAATTTGTTTTTGAGTTCGCTCGATCCTTTACGCCTCGATTCTTCCTCTTTTTTCCTTTCCTCTTCGCTCGGACGCTCTAACGAGTCCGAGGATCTCTGAGAACGTTCGACCGAGTCAGGCGTAACGTTCAAGCTGTCCTTAAAAACTTCGTCGATCTCTGTTTCCGATAAGTTCGATGGTCGCGTCGTTCCCAACGCTTCCAACATTCGCTTCTCGTCGGTGGAAAGGCCATCGTCGTCGTCTTCGTCGACTATCGCCGTTTTCGAACGAATCGAAGTCCGACGTCGCTCGCGCGAAATTTCCGTTATTCCCGACAACAACGGCAACGCCGCCGCAGTTGCGTTACCTTCTCTGTCGATCGGTCTCAACGCGTCGGCTGAAATCGGTGGTAAAATCAATTCGTCGCCGTCGCCGTCGTCGTCGTCGTCGTCGCCGTCGTCGCCGCCGTCGCCGTCGTTTCGAGCGATTCGCTCGACGCAACGTGCCTGCACATCGTTTCGCGTATCGTTTATCGTACAGCCGTTGTTGGAAGACAGTCTCACAGCGACCGACGGAAGGACAACCAAATCGTTGGAACAGTCGCGTCGATCGATCGACGCCGATTGTTCAGGAATCGTTCGATCGTCGGCGATCGCATCGACTCCGTCGAGGCGATCGCTCCGCGGGTCTCTTCGCAGACTCTTCGATACGGTCTCGATCGCGTGGCGAAACGTTTCCGTTTGTTCGTCTCGCGTGGAAGCTTCGCGACGATCTCGTCGATTTCGAGAGACCGCGAATCCTCGTCTCGCGACGCAGTCGTTTCTTTCGGACGGATCGTGGATCGCGACAAAAGGACTCCTCCTTCGATCCAGGTCGCATCGAGCTTCACTCGCGCTCTGTCCGCGCTCGCAACTTCTTCTCTCAATGTGATCGGCGCTTCTCTGCCGTTTTATCGTGCCGCCGTGCCTCTCGGGTTCTCTGTCGGCCGCGCAGCACGTAGCCGAGGCACCGCTGCCATAATATTTTTCTGAATTCTCTGAAGAAAGTCGACGATGTTCGACAGTTCTCGCGAGTACGTCACCGGCGGACGAGGAACGAGCAAATCGGCACCGCGCGACTTCCCTCGTCGACGATGATCGCGGCGAACGTCGCCTCGAAGGATCGTGAAAACCTTGTTTTTCATTGTAAGCATTGTAAGCCTTCTTCGGTCTTGCCGCGTTCTTCCTTTCGGCGACGCGCGATCCACTGCGTTTCTTATATGCCTCGACCGTTCGATTCACAGACCATCCGCTTCTGTTCGGAGTCGCTTCTTTTCTTCTCTTCTTCGGCAATTGCGTTTCCACTGGTTGATCTTTCGCCGCTTCGTTCGCGAAGTCGATGATTCTAGGAACGGCGGAACGTTCTTCGTCGCAATCCCCGTAATCGTCGCACTCGTTGCGTTCCGGATCGCGATCGAAAACGCAACTCTTCCGTCCGTCGCGTATGAACTCACGACCGTGCGCTGTTCTCGTCGAAACGACAATATCGCCGTCGTCGTGTTGCTTCTCCCTCAGTTCGATCAATTTGTCGAAATGTTGCGCGGCGAAGGCGTAAACGTCTCGAGGTTGACGTCGCAAGATTTCCCTCGCGAGTCCTTCGACCGCCGGAGCCAAGCCCCGAGGTATTCGAGGAGCGAATACGAATCCAGTTTCGGTCAGCGCCATGGTTGCTTCGATTTTTATTTGAACGCGAATACCGGCGCGGCGCGGCGTTACGTTTCGCGATGCATTCGTCGTAGCGGTAGAGACGAGAAACGAAGAGACAGGCACAGGAAGGAAGGGAAAACACTTTGGAAATTACGCGCGCACGTGCACGCACCACGATACCAATCAAACGCTTTGGAAATTGGTATAGTCGCGCAGCTATCGAATTTCTTTCGTCCCCGAAATTCGTCGAACCGTTGAGTCGCGAATCCGTAACGCGAGTGTCGACCTTCGCGTTCGTTTACCGATCGAACGGCCGTAAGCAGGTGTATTCGACTCGGTAACCTTGGCGCGAAACGGAACGCGCGCAAAAGCTCTTTTCGTCGTCGAATCGATCGTTTCTACCCCTACCAGAGCAACCGTATATAATAGTTCCTTCGTTTCGCTCGCTTACGTTTTCTCCGTTCGGTGCACGGTACACCGGCACAACTGTACAGGGTGATTCTCTCGCCAGTGGACTCGATGGCAGTGCCGCCGCCTAAACATAGCGACAAAAAACCCGGTTTTTATACACTCATCTGTCGATTAAGAGACGATTTACAGCGTTGACTCGAAGAATGGCTGGGTTTCAGAACCGAGCGCAGCCCTTTTTCGAGTCGGGTTTGATCTCGGTCAGGACGGAACGAGGAGGCTCGCACCGGCGAAGTGGCGAGCATAGAGAAATCTCTTTTTCGAATCAAACTCAGGCGTCGTTCTTTGAGTCAACACTGTAAGATGGTCCTTATATCGAAACAGTACTGTATTGTGTTTTCTTAGGCGTTTCAATTCTGAGACTCTCGTTTTCAGTGCACACACAGCCGTCTCTGCTACAGTAGTCACCCTCGCCGAGACCTCAAGATCGATATCGATTAGGGCTATTGATTATGAGATACCCGGGTATACCAAAATTACCCGCACTACCCGGGTATCTCACGGGTACCCGAACACATGAGATAGACAAGAATCTCATGCCGAATTAAGCCGAATTGAGCCGATAGTTTTTCGGTATGTTTCTGGATTTTAAAGTAGAGTGCGCGCGAGAGAGAGAAAGGAGGAGAGAGGGAGAGAATAACTACGGTCCATTCAATTCAATTTTCATCATGTATACAGAATTCATTTCATTCTGAAATTTTTTTTTTATTTTTAAAGCCACAAATACGTACCGAAAAACTATCGGCTCAATTCGGCATGAGATTCTTTAGTCTAAGAGCTGGCTACGAAAATTCCACACTCATTTCATTAGTCAAATTTCTTACTTTAAACGATACAGGCAATGTTACCAATTACAAAACCGACAGTCTGGCTGGTCGGAACTTTTGCGTTTAGCGGGGGCGTGCGCCCAAAGGTGTCCAATTTCAAGGGGTAAAAATTTCATTTCATTAGATCTGCAAATTTGTTTGTTTGTACTACATGATGCTACGAAACACAAGATACCATTGCCAGACCATTTGGACCTTGCTAAAGTACTGCCAGACTGAGTTAAAAGTGCATATGAAGTGCATAAAAGTGTTTTTAATGTGCTGTATCTTTAGGAAGGCATTTTAGAAAAAAATGTTTTAGACGAAAGTTGTAGGAGTAAGAGGGACACATCCAAAGATGTCCCTGACTTTGACCTTGGTGTTAAATTTAGAGGTCATTCAAGTTCAACTTATTTTTTTTTTTTAATGAAACCACATATTTTTTAATTAATTAATCGATGCAGTTCGCCATTCCCTGTAAAAAATTGTTAACCTACTTATGTCGAAAAACCGTTAGTTTGAACACTTTAACTTAAGTTTTAAGAGATAACCCGTGGAAACATAGTAAAAGTTGAAATATCTCCTAAACTAACGATTTTTAGTCATAAGTAGGTTAACAATTTTTTACAGGGAATGGCGAACTGCATCGATTAATTAATTAAAAAATATGTGGTTTCATTAAAAAAAAAAATAAGTTGACCTTGAATGACCTCTAAATTTAACACCAAGGTCAAAGTCAGGGGCACCTTTGGATGTGTCCCTCTTACTCCTACAACTTTCGTCTAAAACATTTTTTTCTAAAATGCCTTCCTAAAGATATAACACATTGAAAACACTTATGCACTTCATATGCACTTTTAACTCAGTCTGGCAGTACTTCAGCAAGGTCCAAATGGTCTGGCAATAGTATCTTGTGTTTCGTAGCATCATGTAGTACAAACAAACAAATTTGCAGACCTAATGAAATGAAATTTTTACCCCTTGAAATTGGACACCTTTGGGCGCACGCCCCCGCTAAACGCAAAAGTTCCGACCAGCCAGACTGTCGGTTTTGTAATTGGTAACATTGCCTGTATCGTTTAAAGTAAGAAATTTGACTAATGAAATGAGTGTGGAATTTTCGTAGCCAGCTCTCCGTCTACTTGTTTATCTCATGCGTTCGGGTACCCGTGAGATACCCGGGTAGTACGGGTAATTTTGGTATACCCGGGTATCTCACTCGGTTCACTTGAAATCTCGAGCGCTAATATCGATCTCTTGAAATCAGGGTTTTTGTGTTTATGTTTAGGCGGCGGCATCGCCTTTGAATCCACTGACGAGAGAATCACCCTGTATATGTACGCGTCGATTGAAGAAAACTCGTCAATACCTATTCTTCAATCTTTCCAGACTACAGAAATTGAAATGAACGTTTTCAAAACAGCAGAATCGCAAACGTCGAGGACGATCGGGAAAAAGTTAGGAAGGTAATGAAACGAAGGACACTCTTCTGTGTTGCGAAGTTTTTATTTCACCGAGTTTCGTCTTGCTCGTCGCAGCCTCTATCCGAGGTAATCGTCTTTTCTTGGAGTTGCGATTTCGTATACGCAGATAGAAATTCCTGTTCGAGCGGATGCAGTTCCGGTGCAGGAACGATCATACAATGAAGAGGAGGGCCGAGATCGAACGCAGCCATTTCTCGAAGGGAACATGCAACGATACGCTGATCGTCCCAACCTACGCGAGCCAAACCCACCACCAGTGTAGATTCGTCGACAACTAGAATCAGAAAAAAACGAAAGAAAAACAAGCATTAGAGAGATGCAACGACAAAAACGATTGTACATATAGTATTTTGTAAGAGGGTGAACAAAAGAAGAAGTCGGATTTCGCCTGGAGGCTTTGGAACCCAGATCGCTGTTTCGATCGACTTTCCTTCCACCATTCGCGTTCCATACCTGCGTTCCCGTCGAACCCTGCGATTTGTCCTCCCGCCGTTATTTCGAGCAATTGACCGGCAGCTTCCGAGACGCTCATAAATCGAGACGGCATGTATTCCTTTCTCTTTCTGGTCATACTTTCCACGGTCGGCTCCTTCACTTTGATATCCAACAAGCAAAGCGTGTGCAAATCCCTTTGCCTATTGCGAAGGATTTTTTGAAAAAAACTGTCGGGACGCCAGTCTCCGGTCCAATACGGAATGGAAACCGTTTCTCCGAATCGATACAACTGTAGTCCGCAACAACCGACTGCGGTTAATACGGAGGCGTTATGAACGACCTTCACCTAAACGAAAAGGAGCAACGACATCAGTCCGTCGAGACCAAGGGCAGATTTTCCATCATCGGAAAACAGTTTGGCGAACGTTCACCTTGACGTTTCTCTCCCGGGCTCGCAACATCAAGTCCGAGTGCGTCGTAGCGCCGAACGGATCGCCGATCACCAGAAAAGCCACGTTCTCCGTCTCGTTTTTCGGCAGTATCTGATCAGCATCGTTCTCTACCAATTCTCTGTCGGCTTCGATTATATCGCGTCCATAGAATCGTTCCTAATTCGACGAAACACGCTACCGCTAGTCTGTTTTTCATAATCGCGCGCCACGACAGAATCGCGTTCTTGTCTACGTACCAAATCTTTCGGCCCAACGGACAAAATCGACGTATAACGTTCCAAATAGACGCGATCGCATTTCCGAACGATTTCGAGACCCTTGACGGTAATGTCCGTCGCGTCGCCAAGACCCAATCCAATCACGTGCAACATGTTGGCGTTATTGTCGAACGCATGCACCGCACACGGCGCAACGTGGTCGCGACACGTAAAACACAAAACGGAAAGAAAGGTTAAGTCGCGACTGCACGCGACAAGTGGCGACCAGTCGCGACACGTGCGGAGCAGCCGGAAACAAACCACAGGCATACATATATATATATATACATGCATAGTGATGCATAGCCGGAGTCTGATATATATAAGAATATAAGTAGACGAACATAGTGAGCAAAAGTGAGGAGACGAGCGGCGAGGATAGCGGCGCGGACGAAAGAAAACAAAGGACACAAAGCATCCTTTACTATCCTGGCCGCTCACCGCCTCACTATATTTGCAAACTAAGAAATAAATTAGGAAGCAAGAGGCATGGACATGGACATAGAAATATAGGGACTCTGACTATGCAAGCGCATAGCCACACATAGCAATGTATTCAGTCGGCTCAGTCGGCTTGTAATTCCTAAGTCCGTGATGGTCTTGTTTTATCTTGCATGCAGTGTGATTAGCAGAGGATTTTTTTGCAGTATACATACAGTAATAGCAGACATTTTTAGAGGTAAATGTTCACTTTAGTGTACACCTCACCGATTTTGATGAAATTTAGATATATTATAAAACTCGAAATTCTGAACAACTTTTTCCTATACATATAACCGCCGCTTTGCTTTGGTTTCCGAAATATTCGCGAAAAACCGCCGCTACTACTATATACATTGTAGTTAAACTCGTAAAAACGCTATTTCCTCACCGATTTTGATGGGATTTTTTTAATCACTTTGTTTGATCATTCTGAACAACTGTTTCTTATACATGTAACCATCGGTCGGCCTCGGTTTTCGAGTTATATATGTCGGAGCGAGTTGTCCATCCAGGAACCGCGTCTGATGGATCCTCACTCCTCGTGAAACAAAAACTCTTATTTCCTTGTAAACTTTCAAACGGATAGCGAATCCGTGGGTCGCGAACCGAAGACCGTGGAACTTCTCCGTTTCACTCGTAATCGAGATTTGATTCGTCTCGAACCTTTTCCGATTCTCCAGGTCAAAACTCCTCGATCGGACCCACGGCTACGCTCGGTGACAACCAATCGTCACCCCGTTTCGCAGAAATAATGAAACAAACAATTAAACAATAAAGTAGCAATGAAACAATAAAGAAAACAGTTAATACAAAGTAAACAGTAAACAGGTAATACAATAAAGTGAACAGACAACTATTTCTCCTGGAAGGACGCGAACCAAAATAGCGCTCCTTCCTTTAAATAATGCGCCGTCATATACAAAAACAGTTTTGTTAATTATTCAGAATTGGGATGACCTTGAAATATGTTGTCAAGGTCATCATTCTAAACAACTTTTTCCTACACATATACTAGGCGGTCGGCTGTAATTTCCGAGATATTCGCAAAAAAAGGAATCTAACCCAGACCTAGTTCCAATCACTTTTTTTGCGAATATCTTGGAAACTAAAGCCGAGCGGCGGTAGCATGTATAGAGAAAAGTTGTTCAGAATATGATGACCTTGACAACATATTTCATGGTCATCAAAATCGGTGTGGACACTTCTATTTCGAATAATTAACAAAACTGTTTTTGTGTATAACTTGAAAACGAAAGCCGATGTTACAAATATTGGGTGAGTCAAATGATGAGCTTTTTAAAAGATTGCTTCAACGAAAAAGGAATGCACCGGTTTCTAAGCTATATTCACCAGAATTACGCTCTTTTGCATTGACTTTGCATTATTATTCTCCGCGAGCTTACGAATATGTTCGTCAACAATCCATCAATCTCGAAATTGAAAGATCTGGTGGAACCGCCGCCACGAGCAAAATTAACCGATACTATTTCTGCGAAACGTAAATAAAACTACGTTCCAAGGGATGCAAATAACCCGCGGCTGCTTTGAAGGAACAGTTGATTCCGAGAATTCCAGAATGACTAAAAACAGGAGAAAAAATTAATAAATAAACTATTATTCCAAAGATTAATGTTTCACAGGTGATTTTTGAGTAGGTTTGTGTTAGGCGATCTTACCTGAGGAAATTCCCAGGATCAGTGGAGCTTCCTATTAATTATAACATTCATAACTTTCCCCAACACCTCATAAGTTGGTCCTGACAGTTCTTTCAACAATTTATCTTCATATTTTCCTTTCAGTTCTTTTCTGTAAAAGTGATGAAATATTTGAACTTCTTAATCTTGAAATTTCAATACTCTTTTTAACGTTGTATTTCACGTACTCGGAGAAAGGTAGTTCGATAGAAGTTTCTTCCTCTTGATTGAATAACAATACTAAATAACGATAACGAGTTAGACTTTGTTTAATCGGCGAATCTAAGCTTACCTAGAAAATAAAGATTATCGTTTATTTTCGAAGAAATAATCGTTATGCGAATAATTTTGGTAATAATCTTACCACAAAGTGCAGTTGCCTGTTGTCTTTGTATGCGGTAAAAGGAAAAGCCTCAAAGCCGTCGACGTCGGAATTTTATAATCGAAAGTTTTAGTGTGTAATTGAAAAAATGACTGGAATATTTTTATATTGTAACAACTATTGAGAAAAGAAGAAATTAATAGTAAACATAATATAATAACAACGATTTTCGTGAATAGAATGTGAATAATGTATACCGAGGTGTAATGCACTGAACTTCTCTGAATATAGCAATAGCGTCTCCGCTAACACTAATAACAGAAGCTTCCTCCATAATTTGTTGGTGGAAAGCTTCCATGGAATCTTGATCCATGCTGTTGCTAACAGGAACATGAAATCTCATTTCCATTAAACATACTGGAGCATCGTCGTTCTGGAAAATTTATTACCAAAATTTTAATGCTATTAGTTTTGTCAATGTAAACTAGTTTTCTAAATTACCTGATGAAATTCCAATGTAACTTCATTCTTTTCTGTGTTGCATTAGGAAACATCATATAATGGAATTTCAAATGCAGTATGATGGCCATCATCAAAACTCAAAACAGAGCCATTAAACCTAGCAGAACCCCAATTCCAACACTTCAAGCTCAGTTCTTTCTCTAACATATCTTTCTTGTAGTTTTGTGCAAAGAATTTGACAATCTTTTCTTGGTCCTATGCAGAGATGATTATTTAAATATAATATAAGATGTCTTTGCAATTCTTAAAGTTTAAAGATGTTTAGTAAGACTTACCGCGTCTTTCAAGTCACGAAACCTATGCAAACTTCCATTTTTAAGGAATATCCGCAAGTCTCAAGTACCAATTTTTGATAATTAACCATTTCCATATCAGTCGCTGAAATCTGTTTCACTTTGCCTGTCTTTTGTGTCTTGAAAATCAAGTGTTGGTCTGTGTTCGGGATACGAAAAAGAGAAATAGTTATTTCGCACTACTTTAGATAAAAGTTCACGTTTTGTAACAAATGTAACAATTTGTAACAATTTCAACGAAACACAGTCAATGTACATTCACAAATAACCAACTTTCTTTCAATCACACTTAGTTTGACATGAAATAATTAGAGGTATAACCAATAACGCGAGTATTTTAACCACGCTGTGGTAAATCAGAGATATAAGCGAGTATAGAGCAAATAGATAGAGTGCGAGACAGAGAAAGCACGTGTTGTGAGTTGTGTTCGCAACATGACGGTTACGTAAGATCACGTAAAGGTGGGTACTCACTGGTGAACAGTTCGCGAACACTGTTCGTATACAATGTTTGTAAGCAGTCACATTTTTTCCGTACACTACAATAAGGTATCAGCAAAGAGTACATATATCTACTCTTTGGTATTAGAGTATCAGGGCTTGCCTCGCGAGGAGCCTCGCAGTGTGCGTACATGGCTTTATAGTGTTCGTGAACAATTCGCGAACGCCAGTAAAGACTCCCCTTAACATATCATGGTGGAAGCTGGAAGCACGCGTGGGTGGAAGTAATATGATCATATAACCGTGTCGATACGCGCGGTGTCGCGAATCGTTTAGGGTCGTTCTCCATTCTGCTGTTGTTTGATCGTTCCTGGTCGATCCTAGTTGTTCTCCATCGAGATCGGACGACGAGAAGGAAGGAACAGGAAGGAAACCGTTTGGTTTGGCTTCATCGCGGACCCGTCCGAGATAGAAACAGCGAAAGACGACTCGAAACGGTGTACGTATAGTGGTACTGGCTAAGTCCTCTTACGTACTTACAAGCACCTACAATCGACGGCAACGGCAACGGCAGAAGTGAGTTTCAAGGCACGCGTCGATCCCACGACGACGGCACCGGTTGATCGTGTTCCAATCGGTATTCGCTCGATTCTGCTATTTACTCTCGTTTCGGATAATCGCACGATACGAACGACACTCACGAAACAAATTTATATTTTCCGGACTACGATTCCACCGGCGGGCGCCGCATCCTTTCCATTTTCGTCGCGTCCAGTCGCGTCAGTGACAGGCCCGGACAGGCCGTAGTATATCGATTCGAGGAATGACGCTACCGCGCGTATTCCTTATGTTTCGAAGAATCGCCGATTCGAAGAAGATAGACGTGGAGACGACCAAACTGCACGTTCGGCTCAGGACAACAACGCCTTCAGGGGCAATTCTTCCAGAACCACAAAGGACGCGCTTCGGTTTCGTGGGAGTCATGATAAGCGTGGTGGCTGGCCTGGTCATCGGAACCACCCTCAGCAAAAGGATGGCCAATTTTCTCGAAGAGAAAGAACTTTTCGTACCTTCGGACGACGACGACGACGACGACGATTAAAGCGACAGCCCCGAAACGTTTTGCTCCATACGAGTAGTAATAGTGGTGACGATGGTGTCAACGTCGTTGTCGTTGTTCTTATTCACCGTTTAGCAGCGCGACTTCTTTCGGAGTACGGCGAACGTTCGCGTTTGGTTCATCGAAAACAAGTAAATAACGTTGAACGCGTAAATTGTACATTTTCGATTTTCAACCATTTTCGACTAGCACGAGAGCATCAATCAGGTTTGTCAACTCTTTTCTGGAAAAAAAATAAGACGGTGTCGTCGTCGTCGTCAAGTCGAAATCCAGAATCTCGAAACGCGTTGTCGAAAGTGTGTTGACGGTGAACCAAACTCCGTCGCTTTTATTATTTTTTTTTGCTAATTATCATCAATCGTACGTCGTTCGCACCGGCGTCGATTATGGCTCGAAATAGATTGTGGTCGTCGACGGAACAGAATATAAGGTGGCTCGAAGAGTGCAGGAGCGAAGTAAAAGGAGATTGTTCTATTTTCGGTAACGAGACAAGGAACAAAAGGACAACGTCGACGATCTCGTTGGACCCGTCGTAATAACGGTATCGGAAACGAATGAGAAGGAGAAAACGTTAGCTTTAAATACGCTTTATTGAGGCGGTTTTTTGTGCAAACTCCAACCGTGAAAGCATTTGGTGAATCTTCGCGATTCTTTTCCCTTCGCGGTTAGGAACAATTTTCGCGGTCTGTCCGGCTGCTTGACTCGTAAATGTTGAATGTAGACCTGAAAAGAGAATGAAAATAGAATGAAAAGAAAGGAGAAACGACGGCAACTGTAAAATGTGTAACTCGCTACGATTCACGTTTCTCGCAATGTTCGTTTACCTGCGCAGATTTGTACGCTAATTTAATCTCCACTTCGGAACACCGACTTCCCAGCCACAAGAATACTTGTTCACCGTTGTCCAGTAGCATGATGTCGTCGTCCGCCAGGTCATCCTAGAACAGAAAAGGAGACGTCGAGTCGTTGTACGGATGACGTCGAACAAGTAGGCACAGACGCGTACGCGTGCGACATACTTGACAGAAATCGGTGCATTTTTCACTGATGGTGAAATATCCTTTCTCGTTGGAACATCTGAACAATCTGGTGTAACTCATGTACTCGGCGTCGGTATCGTAGGGTTTTCTTCCTCCCAGCGCAACCCAGAAAAAATTATCCGGCTCCTCACCTTCGTTCAAAACTTGCAAACTTATCCACTATCGGACGATGCATGGTCGCACAGGAACATAGCGCAAACGCGAGAAAAGAAAAAGTACAAGTGTTTAATTGACGCGATCGATTCGTCGTTATCACGAAACGAAAATATCGGTGCGAACGTTAGGACATACGTTATCGAACATCTCCTCGGCGATTTCTTCGATCAAACGCGCTTCGTCGTTATCCGCTTTCGAACCGATCCAAACGTATACTATTCCCGTTTCGTCGTCGTTGTTGAACGGTACGTTCAAGATGTAGCTGTAAAAATCCAGACGATGCAACGTAAAATTCATCATTGGGACAGGGAAAACGAAGGAACGAGGTGAAAGCGGGGAAGAAGAAAGAACGTGGTGAATTCAACGACGATCTTACCAAAAGGAAGAATTCAGTAATGTGGAATCAGCTGGTATTTGTATCAGTCTAGTACACAAGGCACTTCCGTTACTCCTTAAGTGATAAAATTCGACGCTGTTACTACCAGAAGGTTTAGGCTGTTTACGCTTACCACGGTGAATAATAAACTTTCTCTTAAAGTACGCCAAAAACTTGAGATTTTCCTGTTGCTGATGAGTTCTGACCACTTCTAAGTTCTCCCCGAACAACGATTTGAATTTCTTCTGCAAACTGAACGCGCGTTGAAAATCGTCGGTCGCGACGATTAATCGAAAGTTTGATCCTTTTCCTACCTGAACGTAAACGTTAACCATCCCATGTTTCCCGCGTCTCTGCCTTGCCAAAAGTACACCGTACACTGATAATTCTCTTCAAACTCTTCGTCGCCGCCGCCTTCTTCGTTCTCGGTCGTATCCAACGGCTAGAACGGAGAAAGATACGTAGGAAAAAGAGGGGGGAGGAGGAAAAAATGTCGCGCAAAGACGGAGAGAGAGAGGGAAAAAAAACGTACCATCCAGCATCGACACAAAAACACGTAACAGTCGCCACTGTAAAAATGTCCCAATTCCTCTTCGGGCAAGCGCACGAATTTCTTTCCTTCCAACACCAACGCTTCCATGCCTTCCAAGTCGTCGTTCCATTCCGACATGAGTTGTTGCGCTTCGGCGAACGACATCGGCGGTTGTCTCGGTACAAAGAGCGCGGCCAGATCCGCCTGTATCGTTTAGACGACGACGACGATAAACGAACAAATTCGAAGGAAAGGAGATTTCGCGGCGAAAAAGATGCGAGTTTTTTTTTACCTTGGTCTCCTGTCGCTGGGCCCATTTCGCGAGGTCGGCACCAGTTTTGGCAACGGATTCCGCGGTTCTGGTAAAGTCCACGGCTATCACTTCGTCCCAGCCGGTAAATTTCGATTTGAAGATCTGCGAGAAAAAAGAAAGAAAAAAAAATAAAAGAACGACTCGGTGTTTCTCGCACAATCAGTGGCAAAGAAAACGAAAGATACCTGAGATTCCGTTCCTTCTTGCAATCTCGTTACCATCGCGTATTCCGGTCGCTCTATCATGCCGAACAACTCCTGCGAAAGCTTGACGGCGGCTGCTCGTACCAATCGCGTCGATTTTTTGCCGAACCTGTACAAACGAAACTTGAGAATTTGTCGTCGCGTCGAACTAGCCACGACTATCGAACGGGGCGCACGGCGTTAGCCGGCAAGAACATTCGTCGAGCGAAAAACGTCGTTCGTCGTGGAAATCGCGCGGCTACTCTCGGTTTCGCGTTTTCACGAATAGTCGCATTTTTCCAATTACCAAACGTAAACGTCCAAATGACAATCCAGTATATAAACGTTGCGATTGTTCAACAGCGTATTCGTCAACTTGCCGCGCGGTACTTCGACTTGCGGCAATTCCAGGTAACCCATACCGAGTTGAACTCGATACAAACGCGGCGCGTGAGGCACGAAGTCGGGATCCACGTGTTCCTGAAAAAGAAAGAAGACGAAGAAGTAGAGGAAGAAAGAGGGAAAAGGCGAGGAACGTGCGCGCGACGACCGAACAGCAACGGAAGGAGAGAGACTCACGACGATCGGCGGCAGGTGCGAGGGGTCCGCGACCTTCAGACAGGACAAGAAATCGTTGGATTCTGCGTTCATGATCTCAGTCGAAATCTCCGCCTTGTTCTTCCTCTCGTTCTTGTTAATCTTCTCGGACATCAATCTCGCCTTGGATTTTAACGTGCTTTTAGCTTTTTCGCCGTACCAAACGAAAATCTTGTCGCCCGTGTCCAAGACGAAGACGTAACCTGGATCCAAGGAGTCGAAACGAACGGGTACAGGCTCCAAATGAATCGAAGCGTCCGCGGCGTGTACTCTGTACAGTCGCGTCACGGTCGGCTGCAACGGAAAAGATGGAGGAGTAGTAATCGTTTGGAATCGACGAGAAATGAACGAGGAGAAAGAGAAAGTAAAATAACGAAACGAACCGTGTCTTCGACCGTGTAGAAGCCGGACGAGGTACGACCTCCTTCTATGTAAGCGACGCCGGATTCGAAAAGCATCAAAAACTCGTCGGATTCTTCGCCTTGTTCCTCCCTGATGGTACGACATTGAGCGCCCAGATAATTTCGCAAATTGACCGCGTGAATCGCGGCGCAAGCTCGTTTGTCCAACTGCAACGACGAAAGAAAGAAACGCGTGAAAAGGATCGTCGTCGTCGTCGTCGTCGTCGTCGTCGCAAACGTAAACGTACCGTAGCTTTTTCTCCTATCCAAAAGTAGATCGCCCACAGCAAGGATCCGGTTTCGTCGACTTCGGTTTTCAAAACTATATAACAATCGCCTTCGTAAAATTTACCATGGGCCGCTTCCTCTATCTCGTTGGGTAAAAAATTTTCAATCTCCCACACCGACAAACCCGGTGCCTGACCGGCGTCTTCGTCGAAAAATTCCGAATAGTCCAACGGCGGTTTTTCCAACGTCTCGTCCCATCGTTTCGGTCTGAGAAAAGAAGAGAAAGTAGCAACAGTTGCTATGTAGTCGTCGTCACGGCGCGTGGAACGGCCGAAACTCACTTTAAGGATTCCGTTTTGGATTCTTCGCACTCTTTATCCTTGTTCTTCTCCTTGGCGATATCCTTCATACCCTGGGAAGGCAAAAAAGAAAGAAAGCAATCGAATCGATAACGGAAGTTGAACGTATTCGTCCGAGAGTAAGAAAACATAGAAATCAACGCACCTTCAGTATCTTGGCCTGATCTTGGTCGGCTTCTTCCTGATCTCGTCTCCTTCTGAGCCTCATTTTGCGAGCTATCGGATCTTTGCTATCTGCGAGAAGAGAAAAAAAAGAAAGAAAGAAAAAAGAAAAGACAAAGTCGAATGCGCGAGGAAGCGACGCGATTCGCCTTACTCACTGGCCGCTTGAGTCGGCGGCGGGACGTTCGCACCGGCGAGTCGGAGTTGATGTTGCAAGGAGAAATCGATGTTGTAAAATTCGACGCCGGATCCTTTTTGCACTTCCGTCGGTTTAGGAGGCATCACCAGATTCGGATTGTCCCTCAAGTCCAATTGATCCAAATCGGTGAGAAGGTGAACGGCGTCCGGCACGGTGATCAATCGATTGGACGAGAGTACGAGCTTTTTCAACGATCCGCACCTGCGAAGAGTGGGGAAAAAAGAGGAAACGCAAGTGTTGGAAACGTAGCAAGTACTACAGAGCGAAGGAAGAAAAGGACGACGAAGAGGCAAGAAAACGCGTAGAAGTACCTGCACAAACCTTCCGGTATCATCTCCAAACGATTGTTGGCGGCGGAGAAGACTTGCAAGGACGATAATTTGCCGATTCCCGAGGGAATGCCGTCGAAATCCAAGAAATTGTCGTTCAAGTACAATCTCCTGAGAGTGACGATCTTGCAGAGAGAAGCCGGCAGCGCGGTCAATTCGTTGCGACACACGTTCAGCGTTTCCAATTTGGTCCAAAGCTCTGAAACGAGATCGCGAGGCGATCGATCGGTTGATGAAGGCAACATAGAGATACAAGGGGGAGGGAGAGGGAGAGAGAGAGAGAGGCGAAAGCAAACGGGGCGAGTACTCACCGATCGCAGTGGAGAGTTCTGTTATTCGATTGTCGCTCAAATTCAATCGTCGCAAATTCGGCAAAGAATAAAGCGCGTCGGGTACTCGAGGCAAGTCGTTGAGGGAAAGATCGAGTTCCTGCAAATTCGTCAGAGTCTCCAAATTGGAAGGGACGTTATTCAAGGTTCGTTGCGTGTCGCGCATCTGCAGAGTCGTCAAGTTCATCAAGGACGGTAGCTGCCTGCAACGTCGAAGACGCATCGTGCATCGGCGGCGACGACGACGACGACGACAACGACGACAACCAAGTTAGGCGCGGCAAAACGCGGCGGTGAGGGAGTTAACGCTCTGTCGCGCGATCGCTCACCTCAATTGAAAATGTCCCAGCGGATTGTGGTTCAAGTTCAAGGATTGCAAGTTGGCCAAGCGACGAGTCTGCGGAGGTAGGGTCTCCAGTTTGTTGTCGCTGAGATCGAGGAACAGCAGATCGGTCAAGTGAACGAACAGCGCGTTGGGAATCGCCTCGATGCTGAAAAAGAGAAAAAAGAGAGGGCAAAGGAAAAAGCGGTGATCGTCAAAAATAAGTCGCGCGATCGGCGACGCGACGATCCGCGCTCGTCGGCGTCGTGAAGCGTACCGATTGCGGCTCAAGTTCAGATTCAAGAGAGAACGAGCTCGTTCCAAGCCCTCCGGCACTTCCTTCAAATTGTTCCGACTAAGATCCAACGTGGTCAATTCTTCCAAGCGAAACAATTCGGCCGGAATGCCGCTCGATTTGACGTTGTTTCGTCTGATGTTCAAGGTTCGCAGGCAACCGAGTTCCGTCAACTCTCCGTACAAACGTTCGAGGTTGTTGTTGACGAGCGACAAATGTTCCTGCATAGAGGAAAAGAGCGTGGATGAAGAAGCAACAAAGACTTATATCGATCACGATTACGGTTCTACCATGTTTACACTTAATACGAAAAGTCTCTTTCCAAACAAGCCGACTTGGAATCATACAAGTTGTCCAGAACTATCAGAGCGGATAAACTCGTACGCATCAACTTAGAGTTTCCAAAGCTTTTGTTCCTTATAGCTTTCGCAGTAGAACCTCGATCATCCAACTCGATATTCCCGATATAAAATCCTATTAACGAAAGTTAAAAATTATTAAAATATTATTTCAATTTTACTTCGAATCTTACCGTATTTTCGTATCCACTACATTTAATAATTGGAATCGTGATTAATAAAAATTGGGGTAATCGAGAGTCAGACAATCAAGGTTCCACCATATTTATCTAATTTTATCAATACCAATTCTGCAATCCACACATGGACCATAACGAACATGTTTAATTTGTCTTTGGACCTTCTCCTTTCTTACCTTTCCTTCCGTTTTCATTATTATTAATATCTCTTGGTCGACAACCAGTATACCCATAATACGTCATCTGACTTTCATACATTTACCGGATTCATTTCATTTATCAAATAAATAAATTAATAAGAGAAGAAAGTCCGTCCTTTTACTCACGAGTTTCAGCAGTTTGCCCACTTCCTCCGGGACCTCTGTCAAATTGGTTTCGTCCAACTTGAGCCATCGTATGCCTGTCATGAGACGGACGGATTCCGGAAATTTGCCATCCTACGAAAAGGTAGAGGAGCGTGTTATGACGACGACGACGACAAGGAGAAACGTGCGCGTCAGTGTGTAAGTATGGAGAAAAGGAAAGGAAAGCATCGAATCGCGTAGCACTCGTACTAGCTTACGTAAGTCAAATTCGAGGAAAAGAAGGTGCTTACTCACTCCGAAATCGTTGCCGCTGAAGTCGACGCCGCGCACGAACGGCAACACTCCCGTATTCGCCATATCGCGTCGACGAATTAAAACAGGTATTCGTTCGTCGACGAAAGCGCACTTTTCGCGTTCAACGATCACGCGATCATCCGCGACAATACATCGACGATGACGATGACGACGACGACGGTGGTGACGAAAACGACAACAATAACATGGACAATAAGAGGCGTCGGCGAAAAATATTGCAAATAAGAAGAAATTTGGCGAGCATCGAACGAAGGAGAAAGACTCTACCCGAACAAGCAACTCGATCTGAAAGAGTACATAATACTACGCGGCGGCGGTGGAAACGACGTCGTTAAGTCGGACGAGAGAATCGGCGGCGGTAACAGCAACAACAACAACAGCAACTTCTTCGCGGCATCGATCATGCTCCGTCACGGCGAGTTATCGTTCGCAATCGTATCTCGTCCGTATCCGTATATGTTTCCGTCGCTGATACGAACGAAAAGAAAGAAAAATCGAGGATAAAAGTCCAGCGGGAGGGAGCCACAAACAGCCACGAACCACCGCGATTAAAGCAGATTGTGTCGGCGAGTAAAAAGTAGGAAAAAAACGATCGCAGCGTCACACCGTCGCGCGAAAAGGCACTGCCAGGCACTGCTGTAAGAAACACCAGCAATAATATTGACACATCATCACATCAGCGATACTAGCGAATAAACGTTTTTTTTAGAGGGAAGCGCGTAAACGGTAAAGCAGTAACGTGGTTAGTGCGTGGCACGCATCCACGAATCGTCGTCGGCTCGTAGGTTCTAGGAACATCACTCGCTCGGCGATCTAGGGAATTTTTTTAGATCACGCGTTCATGGAAAGAAAACCATATATCGCACACGCGCTCGTCGTCGCTCCGAATCTACTACTGCTTGCTACTGCTGTTCACGGCTTGCGGCTAAAACCGATCGGAAGAGAAAAGAGGAAAATTTACGCCGATCGAATCGTGTTTCGGCATCGTCGGCGTTGGCACGACTTGTCGCCCGGTGCTTTGTCCCCGAACGCAATCGTCTTCGTTTGCATCAGCGTCATCGTTATCGTCGCCGTCGGTCGACGATCGTTTTCGTATATGGCTTCGATCGAGGAAGCGGATCAATTGGACAGCGGCATGGGCAGCAGCGACGCGCATTCCCCGGAGGTGAAATCTCTCCTTCCCGACGACGACGACGACGACGAAGAGGTAAGAGCGAAGGTTAAGGGGTAGGAGGAAGAGGCGGATGGCAAATTGACAAGCGCTCCGCGCGGTGATTCCGTTTCAGGATGAAAGCCTCGCGGAAAGATTACTGGGTTTGACGGAGATGTTCCCAGAGGAAGTACGTAACTTTGGTTACAACGTGGGTAGTTGTTTGTACAGTTGCACGAAAGGTGGGTAAAAAAAGCGGCGGAGTATCGCGCGCGCGCGCGGTGGAAAGAAACACGCGACGAAGCCGTCTATATATTTTGTTTTTCGGCAGGATTATACGGATTCTCGTGCTCGGCAGCGTGGTTGTTCTTCAGTTCATCGGCTATTTTATTCGCACCTGTATTGTTCGAGATCGAGCGAGCGCAAATGGAGGAAGCGCAACGCAGTCAACAGAAACAAGTTTTGTTAGGACCCAGCACACAGACGTCGGCCGCTTCGAGCCTTCCGATGGCTCCGCCCGTTCAACGATAATAGCAGCGACGATCGTCGTCGTCGCGGTGGTGGTGGTGATGATCGTCGTCGTTAACGTTACTTTCGAATCGACCATTCTGTACATCGTTTTTATTTATTAGTATAAAAGAATGAATTCCACGAAAATGGCAATCCGTTATTAATGCACCACGCTCTATCGTCGTCTCGACGAGGGATGACGAAATTACGTAGACGCATCACGAGGTGGTATCGCGCGCCGAAGAAAATCAACGTACATACCTACATAGTAAGAATACAAGATCCGTTGGAAAGAAAAGGCGGCGTTGCGTTCGATCGATCGAGAAAAAGAGTTACAGTCTTATCGCGCGTTGTTTATCGTGGCAAAGTACGTACTTGCGTCCTTTCGGTCGAAACGCAGGCACGTCGAAAAGGAGATACTCCTAGCGTACAGATTCCTTTTTTTAAAGCGTTTTTTCGGAAATTTTTACGAAGAACCCATAAAAGTTATTGCTATCAGAATATTTTATACATATTTATTAACATTTAGAGAATGATGACAATGTTTTTGGTACGAAGAAAATGAAAATTACCCAGAGCAGTCCGCTTCGAAGTTACGAAGCTTTTTTGGACTGGTGACCATGAGATCGTCACAAGATCTTGAGCTCGACCAATCAGGCCCAATTTGCGCGTAAATTTTCAACACGCGCTTGACTATCGCCTCTATCACGATCGATCGTGCCAAAATATATTTTTTTTTAATTTTTAGAACCCTTTAAAGATGTAAAAAATTTGAGAAAATCGAAAATTGTTTTTCAAAACGGCCATTTTTTAAATTTTCAATACTTTTTTTTTCATTCTGGTACCGACTATAGCCATAAGTATCTTAAAATTTAATTTAAGTTTTTTGTTTTTGATGAATAGAACTAGCAGAATCGTAGTCACCGTAAACGGAAATAATTTTAATTTCTTTTATACCAAAAAAATTGTTTAACACTCTAAATGTGAATAAATATGTAAGCAGAAACCAGATAGCAATAACTTGTACAAGTTCTTAATGAAAAAAAAAAAAATCCGAAAAAACCCCCTGAAAAGACACAGATATACAATGGAGAAGAGGGGGCAGGGGTTGTCGTGGATAGGCGGCGCCGATATCAGTCGGCCGCAGTTACTCGCGCACGTAGCGGTTCGGTAATATGTATACAGGGTGGTCCACGCAACTTGTGCACCTCTATAACTTCGAAAATATGCGTTGCACGAACAAATTTTGTATGCAAAATTTGCATGGTTTAAAGGGGTATATTATGTAGTGCATTTATTTTTTTATGTGTGGAGGCGTTTCGGAGATTTGAAGGTCAACTTCGTTTTTTTTAAGTAGAATACTATATTTTTTATATCAAAATATGGAAGAATATCGAATTCTGAGTAAAAAAGTATTGACCTTTAACCTAATAGCTAACGAGTAATTTCACTTTATTTCTTGAAAATTTTCTTCGTGTAATATCAAGTTGGAGATTCAACCTTATTACAGATTTCCGCAGGACAGCGATATTTACGTGACAGTGTTTATCAACACGACAACGTCTATCATAATCCGCAATCTCCTATCATATTCGTGATCCAGTATTCAAATTACGTGAAGAAAATTTTCAAGAAATAAAAGTGAAATTACTAGTTAGCTATTAGGTTTAGGGCTAATAAAGGTCAATACTTTTTTACTCAGAATTCGATATTTTTCCATATTTTGATATAAAAAATATAGTGATCTATTTAAAAAAAACAAAGCTGACCTTCAAATCTCCGAAACGCCTCCACCTATAAAAAAATAAGTGCACTACATAATGTACCCCTTTAAACCATGCAACTTTTGTATACAAAATTTTTTCGTGCAACGCATATTTTGGAAGTTATAGAGGTGCTAAAATATTTAGCTTCCTATCGTTGTTCTGATGGAGATTAGGCGTAGGAGTAGGAGAAGAAGAAAGTCAGTCGGCAACGTCGTAAAAGAAAAAGACCGTTTATCGAAAGGTTTTCTCTTAGAACACCACAATCGTTCATGGCATCAATCTTCCGTATTCGGAGGAGAGGTGACTCTTTTTGATGGCGTCCATCACTCTGGAGACGTAGTGGTACCTGCGAAGCAGAGAAGAAGAAAAGAAGTAGGACGCGTCGAAAAGCGAAGAAGAGCAACAAGGGGATCGCGGACCGGTGTAGACGAGATTTACCGTCGGATCGTTGGGTAGAAGGAAACCAATCCGTTTTGGAACGAGACGAAATAAAGCGCGACGTTAACGTTTCAATGTTTGCAGCGTATCGTGTTTTTAGTGTTCCGGGTGAAAAAAAAAAATTTTAAGCAGATTAGACGCAATAGCGAGATAGCGAAAATTGAAAAAATCGCGAAACGAAATGCTATTTTGAAATATTATTCGAACGAATGCCTATTTCATTCGGAAATAGCGCTTACTACACAGTAGTGCTCGGTTAACTACCCGTTCCAATGTTCCGGCCGTGGGTAGTTACGCGAGCATGGACACTAATTTCGTACGTGTCCCTCGTTTTAATACGCGGATCCCAGGAGGTCCGCGTCGAGTCAGGGGTGCGTTACGGCCGCTCGAAGGCGATTCATGGCATCAATACAATTTTTGATATCTCTTGATACGCATCGTGTCACTACGGAAGTAGCGCCAATTGGTTCCTTATGTTCTCCCAATTAAAATAGTACCAAATGTCATGTAAATCGAATTAGTTTTAATAAAGTTAGCTTAAAAGCACTAAAATCGTTGTCCTCCTATAACTATGCTGTAAATAATCCGAAAGTCGTCGCGTTCGGTGGCATTTTCAACAGGAAATCATACAAGGAATCGATCGATGCTACTTTCGTCAAAATCTGAATGCAAATGTGGTACCAACCATTTTTTATAACCCTATCGTTACCCAAATGCCTCAAGGGTCTGCAAGTCCACCAGAGTGGATGGGGTAAGCCGCGGGTAGTTATCCGAGCACTACCGTACTTGCTTTTCACGAATTCGAGTCCGACACGCGAGCAAAATATCTCGTTGGCTCGTTATTTCCTTAAATATCGCAACTATCTTTTATTTCCTATTTCTTTCGTTAGACGGAGTATTTACAGGAAATAGCAATAGCAAAACCTATTTACCTGGAGCCACGAAATAGGGACACATCGAACGAAATACTATTCGAAAGTAATATTCGCGAACGATATAAGAAACAACAAAGCGCGCATTCGATTATATTTCATCGACGATATCGCGAAAGTAAGAAAATATCTATTCGCTGTTATTCTATTCAAAATAGCTATTTTGTCCAGCATTGGTTTTTCATCAAACAGTACACGTAGTTATATAGCATCCGATCGACGCGTATTCGTACACAACGCGTCGTCGAGAAGACGCGCGTCTAACGGACATATAGGCGAAAATCGCGAGCGCGAAGGAATCGTGATTTCAGATCATATCACACAATTGGAATAAAATTTGCATTTTCCCCCGGAGACACGTTCTCAGCAACGCATAGTACGTACAGCGATACATCGCGAAAAAGATCGAGCGATCGGTTGGTCGGTTTCGACGGTTACCAATTTTTTTCCGTCAAAGCATTCGGCGTCATCGGAGTTCTGTCGACACCGTGAATCTTGGCTCTGAGTTTGTCCATGAGTTTCTTTTCGTTTCGACGCACAGCGATGGGTTCTACGAGAGAGTAAATAAAAAATGAAAGAAAAAAAAAAAAATTGTCAGCACGATCGTTTGGTTTTACCTTACCTTCGTTTCGTACCCGCGGGAGAAGAAAAAAATTGAATCCCGGTCGTTGTTGTTCCGTCGTCACGGAGCGATCGGTCATGTCCAAACCGCTGCGAGTTTGCAATTTGGAAGCGGAGAAGGCTTTGGCGTAAAATTCCTGCAAAGGCGAAGCGATGAGAAGGGGGGGAGGGGAAAGAATATAGTCGGTCCCAAACCTTGATTCCACGGATGGTGTCGGGAGCAAAGTCTCGCAACTCGGCTTTGTTATGTAGAAAGACGACGTGCGGGTAATACTCGACGTAGTCTCGATCCATGTTCGCGGTGGAGGAAGGTTTTAGCATCTCCGCTGCTCGCAGAAACCTGCGTAGACGAGAAAGGGTGTAACGCGGCGGCGGCGGCGACGACGGCGGTCGAGGTAGGTTGCATTTAAAATAGACAAAGCAAATCCGAAAATGTATAATTATTTACGACGTCGTCAACACCCTAAATCGTTTATACATACATACGTTTGTACATATAAAAATGAAAGAGTTAAAAAAAATTTGATTTTAGTAGAAACATCCTGGCCAAAGAATTACGTCGTAGAGCAACGTCGCAGAAAAACGTACAAAACGAGGAGAACGCGCATATACAAAAAACACACCGGAAGCATATACATTTGATTTTCTCGAACCGTTTCAAAGTTCGAGCATGGGGATCTTTACGTAGAGCAAGTATAAAATGAAAAAAAAAAAATCTAACGCTCACCTGATAAAATTTGGATCGACGAACCAATCTTGCACGAAGAGAACAACGTGACAAACGGAAAAGAGAAAGGCGGCAAACTGCAAGGATCGTAACTCGAGGTTGGTCTCGGCGTTGGCAAAATCCACGGCGTTTTTCTTTTGGTCGTAGGAGGAGGAGGAAGAGGACGAAGCAGCAGCAGCCGCAGCGGCGACGGCGGTAGCGGCAGCGGCAGCGGCGGCGGCGTTGTTCGACGAGGAGGTGGCGTTGGCGGTGGCGTTGGCAACGGACGAGGAGGAGGAATGGGAGCAATCGGTGGTGGCGGTGGAAGGAGGAGAGAGCACGGGTTGAGCGTCGAGGTATATGACTCGATTATCGGTGACGAAAAAATCGACGCCCGAGGTGGCGGCGGTAGAATCGTCTCCGACGGGAAAGACGTCCGAATCGCTGGAAGAAAGAGAAACAAAAGGAGCGAGGAAGCGTAGTAAGAAGGCAAACGCGGGGCACGACGACGGTAGAAGGTAAAATGAGATAAGCAGAAGCTTATACGTACGAATAGTCGGAAGTCAAAAGAGACATGACGGTAGATTTTCCGACTCCGCGAAGTCCAAGGCATCCTACGACGAGAAAATCTTGTCTATCGCGTAGAAAATGGAGCGGAGCGTCGCTAAGTTGCATGTTTTCGTCCATGAGTTTGACGCTGGTGGTCATGGTCGGTGGTGGTGGTGGTGGTGGTGGGCAACAGGCGACGGCTGCGGAGAAGGAGGAGGTTAGGCGGACGCGACGAGTGTCGGCGACGACAGAAAATAGAGGTCGACGAGAATCACCTGGTGCCGGGTGATGATCTCGTCGAATCGTCGCGGCGGTCGTAGCGGTGGCGGTGGCGGTGGTGGTGGTGGCGATCGTGGTGGTGGCGGCGGCGGCGACAGTAGCAGCGACGGCGACGGCTGTTTTGGGTGGAACGTTGAAAGAGACGGCGGCGGAGGACGAGGAGGACGAGACGGTGGAGGAGGAAGAAGTGGTCGAGGAGGTGGAGGAGGACGAGGAAGAGGAAGAGGAGGAGGAGGACGAGGAAGAGTCGACGACGACGAGGAGTAGGTGATCCTTTCTGCGAAAGAGCGTTTCGAGGTTAGGATTTTAAAGAGAGTAGAGAAGAAGAAGGGACGTACTTGGATAAAAGACCGTTTCTTCGATCGGGCGAAAGAGGTCTGGCGGTATTATCCGCGGTGGCGGGTTCCCTGGTCTTAAGTAGAAAAGTTCTCGGTGGTTCGGGCGCAGCAGCGTCCCTGTGTTCGGCGGCGTCCTTCATGTTTGGTTTGGTTCGGTTTGGTCGTGGTGCACAGCAGTGCACAGTGGTGCACTACCCTTGCACTAGCCTGTGGCGATGCGGAAGATGCGATCGATACGCTACCTAGCGTAGTTGGCAGCATGGTGGAATAAGACAAGGTGAACCCACTGAACCACAGAACTATAAACTACCTGGAATGAGCAGTTCAGTGGATCAGGATAGAAGAAACCGTGCCGACAGAGAGGGCTATACGGGGTATCTTTGTCCTTTTCTAATACATTGTTGCAAATATAACAAATGACTAACTGCGTGTAATTAAATGACCGCGCGACGTGTATAAGAAAAAGACAGAGATACCCCGTATAGCCCTCTCTGTCGGCACGGCTGCTTATACACGTAGTACTCATTCCAGGTAGTTTATAGTTCAGTGGGTGAACTATTGTGCATATGGCGGCTGGATGGTTTGGGCAACCAATAAGCGTCTGATCCAAAACTTGTCCCGCGCGTTTCAAACGTAACAAACAATTTAAATAGTTTTATGTCCTTTAAAGAGTGTTCTGAGCAATATGAGGACTAGCCTGCGTTGGAAGGCATCTTTAATACGCGCGTTTGCAAATATACCATTTTTTGATTTGTATCATATTTGAAGCAATGGTGCGTAATAATTTTTGGTCTTAGGATTTGTTGTTTTAGCAAAATGGGTTTGAAGTACTTATTAAACTGTTCTATGAAACATTAAAATGGTGAGAATAAAATATTACAGGGAATATTAAAGCCACATTTCTTTTATCATTCGTTTTTATTAACTTGCAAAATTACCTTACTCGTCTACTCATGCACAGATAAAATTATAAATAAAAATGTAGGTAAATGGTGAACATGAGTCTATTAATCGAGACTGTAAGCACGCGTGTGCGAATTGAAACCACGAAAAATCGATCATTAGTAATCCCTCGCGAAAAATAATGTTTCCCTCCTTAGAAAACGACAGGAGAACGTCGCGCATGAACACAGGAATATGTCCATGACGTCGCGTAACAGATCGCTAGAACAATGATAAACCTATCATAGAATAATGAATAAATATATAACAATCGGAAACATGGCCAAATGCAATGACAAATAACTAGACGCTCCTCTCAATCATTCTCCTCGTTTTTCGACCTCGTTTGATGGATATTCGATGCGTACATGTCACGACGAAAATTCTACGAAGAGATATGCACATATATATACAGATATATATATAATATATACGGTAAAAAATCATAAAGAGTTATATAAAAGATATAACTTGTAAGTGTTAATTGTTTTACATCTTTGGACAGTCAACAAAAGCGATCACTCGCAAAAAAATAATTCTTCAACGGCGTGAAGAACGCAATAGAGAAACTAAATGATCTTGCAACGAACATCGATCCCCTTTCTCAGAGATTCGCATGGCCATAATTCTAATACATATTTCAAATCCCTTAAGAATAATTCGACGGAAGCTTCTTGCCACGATTTCAGCCCGTCAAATAAAACGCGAACACAACTGCAGAAACATTGCTAATTTCGCTTCGGTAAAAGATTCCTTTGCATCGACCTCGAATCTCCTGTTCTTCCCTCGCTATCAACGACAAATTCATCGACGTAGAGGAATACATGTTTCCTAATTATATAAAACTGTCGAATCACGCAATCAATTGAACAGAGAGATATACAAACAGTAACAAGAACAACACTGGTCATATTTACCAAGAATCAACTGAAGCATCGTCTTGGGATTAAATATTTGATTCTGGAAAGCTTTCGACAATTCTTGATATGTGTGTAATAATTTTCAGTAGAAAGAAAATTCGTATCATGCGTTTGTAAAAAATTATTCCATCGATACTTGAGTATCCATTAATTTGAAGACTTCTTTTCGAACATGTGCATTCCAGAATGAAATACTTTTTATGCGGAGGAATTTCCATCGCGCGCCACGCTCTGTTGCTCTCTGTCCTGCGCCAACGAGCAGACAACGCGAAACAAGTTGAAAATAAACACTAACTCGCGATTCTTCAATTATAGCACACATTTCGACTAGAGTAATATCATATACGTAGTTAAAATTAAATCTCAGAGACGAAAGTAACACATATATATAATATGTATATATATACACACACGGTATTCCAGCAGTCTTGGCGGCTCAGACGAAAAATTCTGATACAATTGTACCCTGGTACTCTTCCAAGTACACTCGCAAAGAGAAATAATGATCGTCGTTTAATGGATAATTATTTAATAGAGTAACAAGGTATAGAATTCACGCAGAAATAAAATCTTACAAGCAATCAATTTAACAATAACAATTAAGAGATTCCAAAGAACATTTAAAAATAACAGGGTACAACTTCGTTTCTCTTGGGTCATTTTCCTGTTGAATCATGCGTAAGAATCCTCTGCCACGGCAGTAAACATTTTCAACACAATTTTACACGTTTTTCGGGATTTCTATAGTCCCTACGATTTTTGCAACAGCTTCAGAGAGCAAAATTCATAAAAAAACAAAAAAAAAAAAATTATTGATATGAGGAAAAGTAAAAACTATATAGAAAATGAACTGCAACTTCTGCGTAACGTGCAACATTTGCATCTATTCAACGTTCAGCGACAGTTGTGTGTCTTTCAGGAGGAATTTTCCCCAGTTTCGGAATTAAAAAATTAAGTCATTTGGTTGAATGGAAGAAGGCGACGCAGATTCACTATACCGACAATTTCCTTGTCATCTCATTTTATCTTTGCTCTCTAGACAACAGAATACATTGCATCTTTGGCTTGTTTATCCTTTCGTTCGACCTCCGTCTTGGACGAGTCTTCGCAACGCCAGAAAAAAGAGAACGTCCACTCACAAAGTACTCCCTCTCCACAAGTCGGTTAGACAAACACCTTCACTCGATCTCACGAATAGTTCACGTGCAATACGATCGCGCTATAATACTATGGTTTATAAGAAGATTACAGAGGGCAAGAGGTTCCCTGACGACGTGCCTTCTCACGCGCAATTTCCAGTTGTTGCAGCCCACGAACCTTGCGAATCCACTGTCTTTCGAGAAACTGGTTTCCTGTAGTCTTTCGTTTTCTTCCTTTTTTTTCTAAAAAATAGTTTCCTTTGGGCTAGAAAAAGGTACAAGGAATTCACGGGCAAACGACGGAGCCGAGATTTCTAGTGATGGTATCTGAAGCACTTTGAATCGTTTCAAATAATTATATGAATCTCTTAGAAACCTTGAAAGTCTTTGACAATTTTTGTGTCACGTATAGTAGAACCTCGATTAACTGGCTTAATATTGGAGTCAAAATTGAGTGCAGAATCTTTTATTTTTAGAACAGCATTAATTGATTGTTGAGTCTTACTGTTGCGTTGACTAATTCCAGTCCAGAATAATAAAAATAGAAAATAATTAAGAGACGGTTAATTGTTGTTCAATTGTATTTCTGAGACTCGTATATTATTCTAATTTTCTTAAACTTTCGCCGAATTGAAATTTGTGATACATTGAATGAAAAAAAAAATTAGTTGGGAATGAAATCGCGAATTCGTACTGATGTGAACAAAATAAACGGAGAAGTTTATTACTTTTGAAGGAAAATGGTACGCTGACTATTCAAGACGTTTAACGAAATGTAATTTCTAAGTATCGATATTCTCAAGACTTTCAAGACTTCCAGTAGATTCGAATCATGCTTGAAGTGATTCGAGTTTTTCTCTACATACGTGCTAGATTCGAAGCGATTTTAAATGTGTTTTAGATCCCATAACTAGAGAATTCTGAACGTCTCTCCGTCTACCTTAAAGAGACGCTTAAGATCTATAGCTTAGAGTAAATCCCTTTACGAACGGCTGCAGCAATTGAAAGACCCGCATTTAAAGTTCCCTTATCGTAAGTAAAAATAACGATCCGTGATTTACTGTCTATTTACAAACGTGAAGTACACGGTATGTATAGTTTGTTAGAGGTTGAACAACGACGCTTATCACATAGTCGAGCTAGTGGTTCGACTCTTCGCGCGAAACTGTTTATAGATACGAATCGATTCTGTGACGTTGAACCCTCTCTATTTCGAGGATCTTCGGCGTCGCTTGATCGCTGCTTCTGTCCTAAAATGCTTGAATGGGTGGTTCTATCTATAGAAACGAATCCTTGGAGGGCTATGAACGGTCCTCGGGGGAAACGATCTCGAAACTATTCAAGCAATCGCCTTCGATCGGGGGATAAAAATTGCTTAGGGCACTTTTGTACTTCGAGACGATTCCAACGTAATCACTGAATGGATTCGTATTTGGAGCGATCCAGTTGCTGCGCGATGACACAAATTGATCCATAGATCCACAGAGGACGTTGCGATCGTCCACACAGACATTACACGACACTCTTGTTACATGGACAACAACTACGTGTGTAGATTATTCTTGATTTTCGAAGAGAAACTTCCCACCACTTTTCTAATCATCGTGAAGTTCGACTCTCTGCTGCGTTAAGCCCCAGAAAAGGTTTTCCTTCCTTTTTTATCCAACAGAGTATTCGATTTCTCTTTGCTCAAGTTAATAAACTCTCGTGAAACTTAAGTCTCTCTTTTGCAATCTTCTTCTTCGGGTTCAATAATCCTTCTCCTTGTTCTGTTCGGTTTGGACTATGCTACACCACACGACGAAGGACCCTGACGAGCTTCTAATTGTCGCTCTCAGCGTAATCGTCGCTGTCACTGCTGTCATACGTTTGACTTCTCGACTGTTGAGCCACCCAGTCCGATGGATCGGTTTTCAAGATTCCGTCGGTATATTTCTGGGGCTGGATGTCTTGGAATACGTCCACCGATTCGCCGTCCAGGATGTCCAAATTCTGGGAGAACACATCCTCCGGCATGGAATCGTGCGATCTGCGAAAACAAAACAGTCCCTGAGTTAGATGATTCATTTAATTTTTTATTATCGTCTATAAATCAAATTGAACGGTTTAGCTACAACATTCTACACACTGTGCAAAATATTCGCTGTACAGAAAATGCTAAAAACCGTCGAAAACTCGATTAGTCGATTAAAAACAATGCAACTTAGGTAATCATGGATCAGACGTTTAGTCGAAGCAACCGGTGAATTTCTGGGTGTAAATTACTTGAAATACAAATGCAGAACAAATGTTTATGTTTAACATTATATATTATAAAATTGATTCTCGATTATTCTTCAACACGCGAAAATAGTTTAGTTCATTATAACATAGGTAAAACTTGTATTCTACGTCTTTGAGTGTTCGATCCCCTCAAGCAATTCAGAATTAATAATTCATCGCGTTGAGTACCCGGTCAGATTCGAGTAATATCTTCGAATGCATAACGGATTAAAAAATTGAAAGGAACACAAAGATAACGAAGCAGTTAGCCGACTATTAATGCATTATGTATGGACGGGATCCTCGTGCATCGGGCATACCATGCAATTCAATATTCTTTACTTACTGAGCTGCAGATGATGGTTACATTTCATCATCACACAGCCTGCAACAAACGCATAAATCGCACCATTGTCATTAACGGTCGCAGTACAAGGTGAAACTGTTAGATCCCCCACGGGGCATACTGTCTATCTAACGGCAAAGGCATGCCAGAATCGGTGGCTATGAGTTTCGTTTCATAGCTTGAGAAAAACCGGTAAGCCAGAGCTTCCTACGATCGCTATAAGCTCGGTTCATCTATCACCAAATCCTTCGAGCGTTTCGCGAAAACTTTTGCCGGGACAATTCGATTCGAATTAAAATACTTATCAAACACGAACGATTGATTATAACCAGACAGCGGATTTCATGCATTTATGGTAATGCTAATCCACGAAACTGTTAATGTATGACAAAATATCAAACATATTATTCAAGTTAGAATGTTTAGAATATTAAACATACTGTTTTTCAAGTTCCCATTATTTATTTGTGCTTGTAAAAATTTTATTTTACATAAAGATGCGCTGTCTAATTATAACGAGTCACGCACAGATGAACCGTGGAATTAGAATTCGATTGAAATTGATACTCACATTTGCTCGTTCTGTTCGTTACCACTTTCTTCGGCGACTAGAAGTTCGTATTCTTCGGCCGCGAATCGATCCCAATCCGACAGCTGTAGCAAAAGGAAAAATATTATGAGATGTATGCTAAAATTTTTGAGGAAGTGGAGGAGGGGACAATTTACCTCGTGGCCATCAGGGTCGTGTTCCCTCGCTGACGCGAAGGGATCCCTTTGCTCGTGATCCAGGTACTTCTCGAGGTTGAAGAACGTGTCAAAGAAGATCGAGGTCATCTTGCACTTCTTTAGATCGCTCAGGGATATTTTTCCCGGCTGCGATGGTTTGATCATGTCCAACATCTGCACAAAATATAATAAAGCATGATATAAAAAACTGATGAAGCTACAATCTTTGTTCATTGAATTAGAACCACGGCATCGAAGGATAATATTCCAGTGCAAGTAACAAACTATTCTTGTCTGTCTAAATTGTTGGTATCGTTTTTCTAAATTAATAATACACTAGACTACCTGTCGTTTTAATAACTTGAAATAATGAAAAAGACCAGAAGACTTCTAAAAGAGGGATTTAAACATTAATGAACGTCTTAATTATCGAGCGGATCTTCATGAATGAAGATCCAGAAGATCGAACGACCTCATTTGCATCTCCACTCAGCGTGGCCTTCCCGCCCGTCAGAGTTTGAGGTCCGATTCGTAATATCATTCACAGCAGCGATACTTTTCTTAAAATCACCTGACAAAGACAGTCCTCGAAAGGCAGCATTTCCAATCCTATCGCCTCCATGCGAAGCGCCTGTTCCTCGTGGAAGTATTCCAACTCGTACATCGATAAGTATCCGTCTCCGTCGAGATCCATGCACCTGTCGATCAATCGTCAATGAAAATACTGTAATACTGAAAATACTTTAATAGTAAAATTTTCTATCGTACCTGAACCAATATTCAATCGCCGTGGGGTGGTTCTTGTCCTCCTCGCTGAGGAGGAACCACACGAATTCCGTGTAACTCATTTTATCCTGCGGCTGCTGGACGCCTTTGCCGTTTTTCACGCGTCTTCTCGTCACGGCACCGCTAAAGATTCTCTCGATCATGCGCCTCGACAGAGCTGAAACACGTGGCAATGCAATTGTCATGAAGCGTCAATCAGCAGAAAATAATTTTAATTAAAATATCTGTGGCTGCAAGGTGAAGCAAGTCACATTTTTAAAAAATTTCAGTTTATATTGCAATTCGGATCTAAAAAACAGTATTTGCATTATTATCAGTATTATCATTGTTGCATTGTTTATATGTATTACAAATATTAATTGACTGTGAAATCTGCAGTATTACATTCTGTCAAATAAATACCGGAAATTATTCAATAAAACGCCAATTCAATAATTATTCAATAATCATCCAAATGTATTTTATCACCTTGAAAATAGGTCCCATTCGATGCAATACATTTATGCTAACGAATAATCTATTCGTCAAAACACTTATTATAGGCTCTTTCCGGTATGGCCTTCAGCTCCTTCTGCAAATTTTTTTTTATAGACTTAAAACGTGTTCCACGAAGTAATAATAATTTGAGCTTTGGGAACAAAAGAGTCACACAGGGTCATATCTGGTAAATACGGTGCTTGATCAATCACATTCGTTGAATTTTTGGTAAAAAATTTACGTACAAGAATCGATGTGTGAAGGGCGCATTATCGTGGTGCAAAATCCAAGAATTGTTCTTCCACAAATCTAGCCTTTATTGGCGAATACACTCTCTTAAACGCATAGATGGGCAAAATCTTTATCTAAATAAGAATTTCGAATAACAAATGAAACATAAAAAAAATTTTATTCGTTATTCGAAGGTTCGAATAATCCAATTTATCTCTATTCGAAGTAACGAACAACGAATAAAGGTAAATTATCTTTAATTCGAATTTTTATTTAAACAATTTTTTTATCTAGGTAATGTCCATCCCTGCTTAATCGCCTCCTAACGTCTAAATAATAATGTTCATTAAGTGTTAGCTCCTCCAGAAGGAATTCCAAGTCGACAAGATCACGATAGTCAAAGCAAACAGTCAACATGACTGATTTTCGAGCGACTTGGCAACACAAAAGTTCTGTCTTCTGTTTCTGCACTGGCTGCACTAGTGGAGAGTGAGCCACTTGTTATCTCTTTGCGTGAAATAGAAGCAGAATAGCGATTGGATCGTTTTGCACTAGTGCAGCCAGTGCAGGAACAGAAAACAGGTAAACAAATTTGAGGCAAACTTGTTGTTCGATATTTGTATCGTGACAATTAGGTATATTGGTACCGACTTACAGCAAAAAATTTATTTTCGTAAGTCTTACTTTATGCTGTTCCAACTTCTATATTTACTTTTCAGTTTCCATGATTCCAATTGTGCAAAGAGAAATACCTTTTTTCAGAATCTAAGCAGATTTGACATATTCTTCGTGAACAAATTTGGGAGTTACTGTTTGTGAAATGTTTTCTTTCAATGGCGAGGATTGAATAAAGTTCAAGATACCATCGGCGATCTTTAAATGCGAGTGATTCGAAAACGAAAGCCTGTGGCACGCGTTGCTTTGCCTTGCTTTGCCTTATAACTATAGATACGCTTCCGCTCACCCTGATTGTTATGCTTGGTGAGATCCGTCTTATCAATGAGGAGATCATGATCACGATCGAGCTCCCAGAACTTGCAGTATATGACATAGAAGTGTTCGTAGCTGAAATAGGCGGTGACTTGATTGATGTCCTCCTCGTGTTCGAGGATCGCGATCACCGACAGCAAATTGCTTCTCCTCAGCTCCGCCACGGAGATCCTCCCGCTCCAACTTCGGTTCACGCAGTAGAATATCCTTGCGATCACCTGCGCAACATCCACGATGGATTTGACATCCGCGTCCTTCTAGATCCGATCGGAACGAGGAGGAAATATTCCAATACTCGAGGAAATCAGATTACAAACCGTGTCCACGCGCGGAACGCTGTAAACGATTCCCGGCGATCGAGGCGCGAGCGATAATTGCTCGAGGCTAGTCTCAATCGTCTTGAATAATTCACGACGATTGTGTAAACCGCGGGATGGAATTTTTTTTCCTCTCTCCTTCTCGCGGACCGAGGAAACTGGCAAATATTTATCAGGAACGGGGAACGAACCGTGTGTACGTAGCGTGAATGGAACTCAGTAGCCTCTTTGAGGAAAGTTAAACCTGGATGGGTCTCGACCACGTCTTGCACCAGCGGGATCAAATCGTTCGGTACTATGCTATTCCTGGCCCCGCGAGTCATGATCTTGATAAACTTGCTCGCCGCATCGAGGTGGGTGCTCGTCAATCTGTAAACAATCGTCGCCTTGGTTAATCCTTCGGTCGGTTTGACTGATTCGGATTGAACGATTTCAGATTCCCGTCGCGACGTCGCTAACTTTAGAGCTTTTCGGTGCGACGCGACGTTCCCCCCGTCGAGGAATCGAACCGAGGTTTACCTTTGCCATCGACAGAAGTCGAGGAAGCCGTTCATCTCCACGAATCCGTTTTGGTCGCCTCCGGCCGCCAGGAAAAGCGGAACCTTCCAGTAGAGCGGCAGATCGCATGCCTGCAACATAGATTTTCATTTCAGATAGCTGTTGGATTTTCTCGCCAAAGAGTATTCAACGATTTTCAAGAGTTTAGGCGGTGCTTAAGAGGGGAGTCTCGTTTAGAATGATAAAATAATTTCTGCTTGGGAAAGATAAACTGAATCTTTGCAAAATTTAAGGAGTATTTTATTTTAGGGTAAGCACACCAGTAGATGGTCGAATCGTAGATTAATCGATAATTATAAAAAAAATTAGACGTTTTATTTATAGTATAATTTTTTTATAGCGTAGAAGAAACATTTGTTATTATATAAAACCAACATTTTTATTAAAAACTTTTTTTATATGCGAGAAAATATTTCGTAATTCAATTGTACTTCACTGCCAAGTGATAGTCACTCGTTCCTTATTAGAGACTACAGTACTGATCAGAAAGTGTTCCACTGGCTTGACTCAGAAAGTGTCCCATCGAATATCCCCACCAGTTTGACTGATCTTCGCCGCCGTAACTCGATACGGCTGTGGTAGCGGCGAGGGGACTCGCGCTGTCGAACAAGCCATAAATTTCGCTCGGCGCGTTGCGGCTTCCTTTGACGAAAGACGGAATATGATTGGTCCTCTTATTCTGACAGCTACACGTTCAGTCCGCGCGGATTTACTACGATACGAAGAGACTCCAATTCTTTAATACTTTAATTCATTGACATTTTAACTTTGTTTGTATAAATATTGTTTTTACCTTATTTATACCTACATGTACAGTAATTATTTTACACTTACATACGGATAATATTAATTACGAATGTGATAAATAATAATTTATGAAAAATGTACAAGACGTTCAGGTGGCCGTGTTGTTTCAAATTGCACCCACTAAACTATAAAAGTTATTACAAAATGATACAAGAAAAGTATAAAACGGAAATATTAATATTTTTTCGGGATTGACCTAATTTGTCTAAAATTATACTATTTAGTTTTCCCTCTCCGAAAATAGTCATGAAAAATCTGTATAATTAACTCTCGAAGTACCGATCGCGATCGGTTTGATCGGTCGCACGGAAAACTACGGTGGGTCCGAACAGCAAGAAATAATACACATGTCCCTGTAATAAACTCTATTTCCGCCAGTTTGCTTATCGTCCCGCGGAAACATTTCAAAAAGACTAAAAATATAAAAATAAAAATTAAATTTTTACGCCATTACAAGTCACGTTTAAAGCAGTGCAAATTTGTCCTGTATCATTTTTTTACAATATCGATAATTTATCAAGCGCAACTTGAACTAACACTGTTAATTGAACGTCTTGTACAGTATTTGTAATAGTAGTACCTAATAATTAATATTCTTATATTGGTTTAAAGTTTAAAATAATTATTACATGTTTATATTTTTATATTACAAGATATCAGTATGTATAGATTTAAAAGCGTAGAATAAATGAATGGGAGTTCACATCTTCGCATCATAGTACGCACGGATTAAATGACAGAAGTCAGAACGAAAGCGCTTGTCGTATTCTGTCCTTTTCTTTTATTAACAAAGAAAGCCGCACCAGCGCCGAACGAAATTTATGGCTTGTACTACAACGCTAATCCCCTTGATCGGCCCGAGCCGCCTCGAGGGCGCGGTAGGCATCAAAGACTACGAAAACGACTACCCGTCTCAGAAGAGGCTCGCGCCCGGTCCCGTTGAGCGAACACTTTGTGGATCAGAACTGTACTTAGCGTACACGTGCTTTGATTTAACTGAACAACATGTTTGGACGTATTTTTAAGAGGTTTTTAATATATGATTGCATCAATAACATTCAAAATTTATAAACAGACGTATAAATAAAAATAAATAGAATGATGAAATTTAGAAAAATAACTATTCATGTACTGTTATTCATTTTCCAACGTAAATCCAGTAGATAGCCAGGACTATATTAAACTTTGCCACACTGATGTGCTCTAATACGCATAGAATATAAGTGAAGGAATTAAAATTGCTCGAAACTAAAAGTTGAAAAAAAAAAAAACAAATTGGAACACAAACCAGGATTCGAACTCTGACCCTCGGCTTACGGGGCAGGTTTTTTTCCATTGAGCTATTTTCTTTTATTATTTTTTTAGCCTTTTAAACTTAATATTTTAATTTTTTATAAAAACTACGCATTGGCGCAAAATATTCTACAGAATGTCATCATATATCCTCTAGAATCATTCACTAAAGTTTCATTAAAATCTAAGGAGACTGTAGGGTCTCCTTGGAAGTAAAAATTGAATGAAAGTGTCTCTTGTTTTCTGAATAATCTAAATATTATAAAATGTATCTAATATATCTATACATGATTTAATATTTCACATATAATATATGACACAACTCCGAATTAAATTCGATATCCGAGGTTGTTTATGCAAATTTATATTTCCCATGGCACAGAAAAAGCAAATTAACTTAAATAAAAGTGTCTAATCCTCAGTCTAATTATTATTGTTGGCTGAGTTAATTGCATTCACAAATCTATTACTCAAGGAAGTCGCTGCGATCGACTTAAGGAATAATAACTCCAGTGACTGAAGCTAATCCTACTAATTCAATTTCTTTGGCAACTTACGATCTCTGCATACTACATGATTAGGCCAAAGTCCTGAAGACCAGTAGCAGGTAGCAGGTTTAAAACTTCCACGAAAGTGGAAGACGAACAAGTAACGAGAAAGCAAAGGACCTTGTTGCTGGTTTACCTTCGTGATCGTGTGAAATTGGGCGCGAGAGGCACGATGTCCAGACAGGGCTTGAAAAGCTGCGGTGATCTTGGCGGTGATGGCTTCCGTTTGCGAGAGCGGCAAAGGTTTTCCGAAGGGGAAGTAGAATCTGCGGAAGAAAAAAATCTCGTCAAGGGCGTTGCATGATTTCGTGTTACGGAACTATCGGAGGGGAGAAACTCACTGCGGTATGGGAATGTTTCTGTTCGCTTTCACGTGCCTCTGGAGTGTCGTGTGCGGCGGCAGAGTCTTCTGCTGGGTCTTGTCCTTCGCGTACGTCTGAAAACAACAAGTGAATTTTATTCTAATTGAGGGACACGTGGATCGCGTTTCAATAAAATGCCTAGTCGAAAGTCTAGTACAGACTTACAGGCAGGGGAGGATTTTGAAAGTTGGCGCCCCTAGGCTAACAAGTGTTTGCCAGCCTTTCCTATTTTATTCACATATGCGAATACGCGTATAGGTTGCATATCACTTTAAGACTCTATTCATATAAGACACCTTATCTTAGAACCGATACCTACGTTATTATTATCGACGAAAAAATGAACAGTACAAGCAAAAACATTTTACAGCAATCTTCGGTTAAGGCTAGCAGTTGTCGAGTCCGAAACGCTAGCTTTATCCGGTATAAGAATCGAATCTCGCACCTCTGATTTCACGCTTGACTGGTTTTTATGGGCTCGACGCTCGAGATGACAAGAGACCGCCGAAGATAAGGACAGAACTAGCCATGCTAGGTGCTCGGTGCAGAACGAACGCAATTTTCATCGGATCTTGACGTTATGTTATTTTAATACACAGAAAGTTAATTTTTTTTTAAATATCTGCCAAGTTTTTGATTATACAAAAAACATGTTAAACAGAAGTTGTAGATATAGACAAAACCTATTCTTTTATAGTGTATTAACTTTGTTCGCACAACACAAACGGTTTTCGAAAAAAATAAAAAAAACTGGAAAAAATTAATAAAATTTTAGTCCTTTTAATTGTAGGAATTCCAATGTGTCTCCAAGATTTACTACTTATAAAAAAAATAAAACGTGTATCTCCCTTTAGAACCCTTAATGGCTATGTGTTTAATTTTGTATAAATTGTATTATTTCTCCGAAATAGTTTTGAGATTTCTGCCGAAAACGGTTTTGTTAATATGTATGAAGAAAATATTAACATTTAAAACTCGATCGAATATGTTTTTACTATCAAATACAAGTTGATAACATTCCTGAAATTTTTGAGAAAGGTATTAAACAATTTCTTTCTAAAACACCAAAAACATTTATCAAGAGATTTAACTAGATCAATTCCTTTAAATGGACCCATTAACTTGGTTAGACAACAAACTTTATTCAAGGACTTGAAGTGGTAAATAAACTGAGGGTTGTCAATGATACAGCAGAAAGAGGAATTCAATTAATAGAAGATGATGAATTGTTTATGAAAAATGAGAAACAAAAACAATATACATATTCTTCAAATTGTAAAGGATTATCACCGCAAGCTTTCTGACTGTAAAAAAGAAATTTGTTCCGAAGCCAACAATTGCAAATATCTAAAAATGAATAAACTGTTTTTGAATAAACCTTCACAGCCTCCTTACACAATATGTACATTAACTTTCGTTACAGTAACTTCTGCAGTTTCTCGAGGATTTAAAAAAATTTCATAAATATTAGAAAAAATTGTTATTTGGGATTCTTAAAAAAAATACACATTTTGTTTGGTCTTTATAAGTAGTAAATGTTTAAGACACATTGAAATTCTCAAACTTAAAAAGAACGAAAAAAATTTGTTCAATTTTGTTCAGTTTTTTAGATTTTTTCCTAAAACCGTTTGTGGCAGGAAAAAAGTTAATAGAACATGAAAGATGAGTTTCGTCTAGATCTAAAACTTTTGTTTGACTTGAGTCGTTTAGAATCAAAAACTGATAAATACACTTTACTCTTTTTTACAGGAGATAAAAAAAACAAAAATTTTAAATTTAGAAAAAACAGTTTAATATTTCCCAAAAAGATCGGTTTTTTTAGACTTAGCAGGTTTTGATTCTAACGTACTCAAATTTTAAATTTTAGTGTTTTTTTTATCTTCTGTAAAAAAGAGTAAAATGTACTTAGCAGGTTTTGATTCTAAACGACTCACTTGTTTTTTCATAAAATCAAAATCTTAACAGATGTCTAAAAAAACCGACTTTAAAAACAATTATTTTAATCTTCAAGGGCCCAGGGCCACGTTTTCCTCTCATCGAATCGAGTCCAAACTTTACATAAACTTTTTTTTATTAATTCGAACTATTCTAAGGGGTGTCGCGGAAACATTTGGAAGTCGAAAATAAGAGCCACCCTAATGTGTAATGTATTTATGTATATTATTTTGTTTGCGTGACATCGCGATTTTTCGTGCAATGCTGCTCTTTTCACGCGAAATTGAGTCGATTGTAACCGTAACTTTACGCATGAGCTGCAGTCAACGTATTCAATTTCTCTACTCTTTACGGTGAAAACAATACAGGATCTAAAGGACTAAGTCTCTTTGTTTCGAAGCTCTTTGTTGTCGTCAGCCCGCGGAGAAGACCTCCACGTCTACGTTCCGTCCGAATATTGCGGAGGAAATGGAGGACGGTGATGCAACCTGAACGAGATGACCGAGGCGCGGCGAAATGCATTAGCCGTGTTGGTCGGCTCTTTGCATTCTTCGGATCCTTTGCGACTGCGTCGCGTAAACAGGATGCGTTCTCGTCGTCTCTGATTTCTGCATCGAAGACGCGAAACCTACGAGAACCGATTGTTTTTTTTTTTTACAGTCTTTATTACGCTTAATCTGCGTGATATGCAATATGTAAAACTTTACGAACTGCCACCGAGATATGCAGTCATCAGTCTGTTATTAGAACTGACTGACGCGGACAAAAAAAGAACTCGATTCAATGTCGATCCACCGGAAACGTCGATTGCGTAATGGGATCGGGATCGTCGCGGTTTGTGTCCCCTGTTTGTCGTAGGTAAACGGAATTATGTAACGCGTGCGAAAGGAAATAGTCATTGCGTGGTTCCACGGTGAATATTGTCTCGCTGTGAGTTTTAATCGCGGAAATCGATTTTTGTGTCCCCACGGATTTTTATTACTGTGAGCGTTAGTTTAAAGTATCGCTGAGATTTGTCTTATTCATTGGTAGACCAGTCAAATTAGAGTTTGTACGTGGAAAAATTCCTGCAGGTGCCAAATTGCACAAATTAGTTGGGATTATGTTTAGAAATGAAAATAACAAAACATTAACAGCTGAATTTTTTAAATAAACGGTTGGGGGGCGTTGAAAATCAAAAAACGGGTTCTTTTTTCAAAAAATCGATTATATCTCGGAATTTAGAAGTCCAAGAGAAGAATACTTCATATACAAGTTGAAGATTATTGACATTATCTACAAATTGATGGATCGCAAGTTACGATAATGTCAATAATCTACAATTTGTATATGAAGTATTCTTCTCTTGGACTTCTAAATTCCGAGATATTATCGATTTTTTGAAAAAAGAACCTGTTTCGACTTTCAACGCCCGTTAACCGTTTATTTAGAAAAAAGTTCAGCTGTTAATTTTTTATTTTCATTTCTAAACATAATTCCAACTAATTTGTGCAATCCAGCACCTGTAGGAATTTTTGCACGAATGAATACATTTCTTGACTAATTTGACTGGCCTAATGATCTTTCATAGATTGTACGCTTGGAATGTTCTGTTTAAAGTCCGTCGTTCCGTATGCATTGCCTCGATAAGAGGAAAAGGAACGCAGTCACTCACAAAAATAGAAATAACGCTGCCCCAATCTCTTCCATTTCGGGAAGATCAATATTGCATCCCCTCGCGCGGGATGAAAATAAGACAATGCCCCTTCGGGGTGAGTGAACGGTAACCGAAGGGTCAAACGGATTGAGCAGATCGACCAATCAAGTATTGATAACTGTCTCCAATTGCCTGCACTGCATAGAATCTTGACTCCCGATCGATAGACTACACCTCGACGGAGAAGCTAACACGACGGAATGAAAATTCCGATGGAAAATCATAAAGACATCATGAACTTTATATTAATTTAATTAAGCTGGTTTTTTTTTCATTGCAGTTTCTAGTAATGTTCTTTAAATGATTAATCCTGCTACGGGTCTTTTTGGACCCACTAAAGTATAACAGAACTTCGATTAACCGATTTAATATTGGAGTAAAAACTGAAGTGTTTCCTTGACGCAACATTTTTTTATTTTTAGTACAGCAGCATGAATTGAAAGTTCAGGTTTTATTGAAAATTCCACTGTACTTGTATAAGAATGGAAAATAATTAAGAACCGGTTGGAAAAAGGGCACATAATCAATTTTCTAAAACTTACAAATGAAAAAACAAAATATCATTTTCAAATCATTACTTTTGTTTTCAAAACGTTTTAAGAACATTGTTACTACATCCTTAAAAAGAATTGAGTGTAATTGCATTACTTTTTGTTAAGTAATACTGTAATGAAAACTTTGAAATCGATTATCTTGAAACGGCATTGTTGATAGACAACATTCATGTTTTTCTTTGGCGGCCCAGCCATGAATCACAGTGAATCTATGTGGCCATGGTCTTAATAAGTCCGTGTATCACTGGTCTAAACGCATCCTAATCCATTGGAATGAACGAAAATCGTTGCGACATCCCGGAACAATTCCGATCTACGTCGCCAGGACACCGACGAGGATCGCACGCGGTCAGCTGTCGCAATTATTGTGACCTCTGGCTGGCACGGTCTGCTGCGTGACACGAGGGATACCGTCAATCAGCGACCCAATTGACATTGCGAATTCGACTGCGCCTCTCGATCCGCTCTGCCAACCGGCCAAGGACCACTCGTTCCGATACCGAGCACTTGACCTTCGTCCCGTTTCGCTATTCTCAACCTATTATATCGTATCCTGCATCCTGCGTCCTGCACCACCTCGATAAAAGTGTTCCGACTTATCGGACAATCAAGCCGAATTTATTTCGTGTTCCTGTTCACCTCGCAAGAGGCACGGTCGCGATCGTGGCACCGAAATTTGAGGTCAATTGCTCGCTGAATCTAATGCTGAAATATTTATCTTCGCGATTCGGAGCAGAACAATCGTCAGGACTTGTAATATCCCAGGTAGTGTTGTATACAGCTTGAATCTTCGAAGTTTTAAGGCTCCATCTTAATGATGTATACAGGGTGTAACAAAAATGTTGTAGTTCCTTGAAAGGGGTAATTCCTGAGATGATTTTAAATAACTTTTTCCTTAGCGAAAATGTTAAGTGGGGCTTTGTTAATGAGTTATTATACAACATTTTTGTTACACCCTGTATAAAGCTCAAGCTCTTGAAGCTTCAAGGCTCAAGTGTAAAAGCTGAGTTGAAGCGGTGGTACATAGGTATTAGACTACTGTGACGAACGGATTCTTTTTGAGTGTGATTAATAAAGCTACTAATAATTCAAACTATTTGCACGTTTTATGATTCTATAACATGGATACATATATTTTAAAATCGAGAAACATTCGAACTAATGAAACTTAAGTAAACCACAGAGTGTCAAAGTGGTTACTGTTTTTCGAGATGGTGAACACAGTAATTCAAGAAATGATCAATATTTTTAGCTGAAATTTTAACTAGACCTGTAAAATAATTTTCTCTACGGGGTGGAACTCGCGCATTGAAAACACGTAACTCTAATCAACTTTATTAAACATTAATTACAAAATTATTTCAGAAAAAATTCAAAGAAATTTATAATTATTGTATAACTTATGAATTCTTATTCAAATTTGTCCACAAAGTTCCACATTGTAGAATTTGAGTCTAAGGATACTCACAACGATTTTATTTTCAGATGATTGATATAATCAGAATTATGTTCACCATCCAAACGCGTGGCGTTATACAGTGTCCTCTGCGACACTGCATAATGTATTTAATTTTCATTATTTTTTTATATTTTTTGGTTTGAAAATGTGTGTCATATTCATATTAAAGAATCGTAAAACGTGCAAATATTTTGAGTTAGTAGTAGCTTTTTTAATCACACTCAATAGGATCCGTTCGTCACAGCAGTTTAATACCTACACATGTACCCCCTTAATTAATTCCATGTTGCTATATTTATGTTTTCATAGTGTCATGCAGCTGATATGTGTATAACATAATACATTCAATTTTGGTTTGAAACATAAAAACTAATATACTTCTTAATTTCCATATAATTAACTCTGCAACGGTTTTCAGGTCTTTATTTACCCGATCGTATACATTGCATTTCACGCAACAAATGGTCTAATTTTAAGAAAAGTGTAAGGAAATTCGTTTTCCAATCAACGTTTCTTATTGTTTAAAATTTTATCAAAATTTCGATGTGCAATGTGCGATCTGAATTTGCAGGAACATTAATTATTATTCTTACTAAACTGCGGATATTTATGCACTTATGGCGATTTAAAACACATTGTGTAATATTTGGAAGGTATAAGACACTTTCATTTAAGGTGCTTCTCTTTTTCGATTTGCTTAAAAATTTTTTTTCACGCTCAAAAGGATCCGTTCGTCACAGCAGTCTAATACCTATGTAACCCTTAACTATTCCCAAAATGTGACGTCACAGGATGCGGCAGTTGGTAATTGGTGGTTTACGAAATTGCATTAACTATCGCGAGATGACTCGCGACTTCAGAGGGTTGACAGAAATGAAATATGGCGGTTTCAGTAGTAATGTTGGCTTGAGCCGACCAAACCTACGTCTTATTTTCCAAGGGTTTCACTGATTTCTAATAGCTTCAAATCTGTGACCAAAGTTTCCGTCACGTTCAATTTCGTTTGAAAGAATATTTTTACTGCAGCAAATGTGAAATGTGTAGAAACAAAGATGCAGAAAGAGTTGTTTACGTTTCGAGCAATATTTCAAGCTAACACTTTCCTTTACAACCCCCAATTAGACGCCATCTGGTTGACATTTTTTCACCCTGTTTTTATTAATAACTCCCAAAATAACTACGATTATGCGCGGGACAACTTTTTGTCCTTGTACGAGCAAATTTTGACCTGGGAAAGGGCTCATTCGAAAGAGGAAGGTTCAGTGCAGGCCGCTCTACTCTCGATTTCGCCCAAAAAACTCGTTCAGTGACGCAATAATGCTTTAATTCCACGGCTAAATTTCTCGATTCTTGCTCTACTTTGTAGCGCTCAGATCTCCAAATATCAATAAAATGTAGCCAAACCAAGATTAGAGCGCGCTGCATTGAACCTTCCTCTTTCGAATGAGCCCTTTCCCAGGTCAAAATTTGCTCGTATAAGGACGAAAAGTTGTCCCGCATAAACCCTTTTTTTTTTTACCTTATTTTGTCTGTATAGTCACATACCTGCGATATCTGGGAATAGCCCCTTAAGCCTTCGCAATTGAAAAGCTGAAATTCAAATTTAAATATTGCTTAGGGTTCAACCTTTGAGACTGTAGACATTAAATATAAATAAATTATCAGTAATTTGGTATTATTTAATCATTTCCATTATGAGAAATGAATAAGCGGTTTATTATACGAAATTAACAAAATGGTTTATTTATTTTATAAAAAGGACAACGATGGATTTAATTCTATCTCAATTATACTTGTCTATGTTCGATTCTTTCGATCTTTAAATATTTATTTTCTAAAAATCGGTTCAAGGTTTGAACTCTAAAGCCGGGGTCCCACTAGTGAAAAGCGCGGCGCGCACGGTCCTGAAAAACAGCTGAAAAAGTCGATTTTCACGAGCAGACTCGTCCTGAAGTACATACTCTGTCAAGGTGCGCTTGGTATTTCAGAATGAGTCTGCTCGTAAAAATGGACTTTTTCAGGTGGTTTCCAGGGCCGCGCGCGCCGCGCTTTTCTCTAATGGAACCCCGGCTTAAGGCTTCTGGCTTACATGGCTTGAACTGCGTCTTGAGCTCTAAAAGCTCAAGATTCGAAGCCTGTTTGAACAAAACTAATCCCACGGAAGAGATTTTGAAAGACTTTTCCCTAGTCGACTTTCCCCCGTTTCTTTTCGCATTCTTTCAAGATTAAATAGAGATCGCGATCTCCTGTCGATTTCACGGAGAACGCGACTCTTCCTGTTTTCAGCGCGAACGAGTTTCCAGCGGCTCGAGATGGAAAAGCCGTTTTTGAAGCGGGAACAGATCCGCGCGCCAAGGCGACCGTCGCGTCGCGTCGGCGCGGCGGCCTTTTAAAATCTAGTACGGTGTCCGATATGGAACGATCACAATGACTCAGTCTTTCGCAGACACGAGAACGATTTCTCGCCGTTAACCCCAAGGGCGCGGACCTTCTCCCCCGACCTCCCCTTTGCCACTCAGTCGTCAGATTTTCTTCGACTACGGGAATGTCGCCGAGTTTCATCGAGTAAGAATTTTAATTAACGATTCGCGGAACGAAGCTGACCTTCCAGCACCTCGACGCGAATTTCGACGCGGCGATCGGAGCAATAGTTAATCGATCCCATTGAAATAATTGAGGCACCTAGAATTGGATGCGAGTGATGTTTTTCTAATATCGAGGAAATCGAACTTATTTATATTACAACGGATCTGCGAAGTTTAGAGTTTAGACAATTCGAAGTTTGAATAAAAATGGTAAGGAAAATTCAGTTCATAAATTGGAAGAATAAATTCAAGTTCAATTAAAGAGAATTTGAGTTTATTTTTCTGCTCACCGTATGAAAAGCAGTTGTTCAACGTATAATTGAACGAATTGAGCAAGAACATGACTATTTTTATAATAAGGATGCATTTAAATTATATTAGTACTAAGAAAGTACAGCATAAATTTCTAAGCCTTGCTGCTAAACATATGGGGTGTCCTATGTCATTTGATAACCATAATTATGACGTGGTGCTTAAAGCTTTAAATTTTCGAACATTGAGCAGTAGAAGAATGATCTCAGATATTATATTTGTGTATAACGTACTGAGAGGAGACTGTCCCTCTATTCTTAACCTTTTTTTCATACACGTTAATACTCGAAATATAAGGAATCACCCTTTGTTATACACTCTACCTCATCGCACATCTTATCGTTATTATAGCTGTATAAATCGAATATGTAACCTCGCCAACTCTGTTAATAATAATGTTGACTTATTCAGTCAGTCTCTTGAATCTTTAAGAAGCTGCCTACGACGTATTATTTAATTTAATTAAGATTTATTTGTATTATGCGTTTCTAGTTTTCTCTTTTTCTTTTCTTTTGTATTTTGTACCAAAAGGTTTTTTGCCCGTAAATAAAATAAAATAAAAATATTCAAACAGAGTTGGGCAAAATGTAATCTGATTACTAGACTGCGGATTTTTATGCAAAATAAAATGTTCAGAAAGACTTATAGTAAAGTCTAATTTGAATACCAATATTTCTTATTTTTTAAATATTTTAATTTAAACTATATTTTCGATATTTTATATGTTTTAGCATCTGCCAACAACTTCCAAGATTTGTAGAGTATTCACAATTGTTATAATTGCATAAAATCCGCAGTCTACTGATTACAAATCACAAAATGTAGTTAAAGTGTAATTACTTATTCAATTACACATTATTTTCTGTAATCGATAATCATTATAGACTACACAGTTAAGTTGTAGTCAATTACAACTAACGATTACAGAAAGTAATGGAAATGACCCTACGAAGGTTTTTGTACCTCTGAGAAAGTTTGGGCGAAAGAAATTGAAAAAGATGTTAAAATATTTTTGCCCATAGCTTCTTATTTTTTCGTCAATAATAATAACGATTTCCGTTTTAAAATAAAATTTGTCGAATGAATTGAGTATTTAAGCTGTGATACGCAACCTGTTTGAGTGTTTGTTTTATATGTAAGTAATAAGTAAATTAGAAAAGGCGGCACATATGTACTTATTAACCTAGGGGCGCCAACTCTCTAAATCCGTCCCTGCTTGTATTAAATAATTAACTTGTAGTACATTTTGCCATCTGTCAACGACCTCATAGATTTTTGCATATTGAAAATAATCATAAATGCATAAACATCCGCAGTCTATAAATCACAAATTGTGATTGAAGTGTAATTGTTCATACAAATATGACTACATACTCCTAATCTAAATTTAGTTTTAAGTGACCGACTACTAGGGTGAAAACCCTATATTGCCGTTATTTCTGTCGTCTTTTCAATATTTTTAAATACATTATATTATTAATCGACTGTATAATTAATTTTATTGAATTATTAATATTTGACACTTGCGTTTTTTTTGTATTTTAATGTTATGATTTTTATATCTTGTATTTTAGTTGTTAATTTATATTAAAGTCAAACACAATCATACCAATCAAATCTGAAAGTGTGTAATAAATATAACGACTTCAGAGGTAGCCTGAACACAGAACACTCGGTTTTCCATTTTTTATTAATGGATTTACTAATGGATTAATGGATTCCTCCTGAAAAAAGTATCCTATGTTCCTTTTCAGATTTCAGGCTACCTCCCTGCAAAATTTCTTTAAAGTCAGTTCAGTAGTTAAATCATGAAGACGTAACAAACAAACACACTTTCAGATTCATAATATTAATATGGATGAAAAATAAGGGTAAATAAACCATATTTCATAAAATACTATGTACAGAAAGATTGAATACTAAACAAGATTGTCATAAACATTCCAAACAATCGATTCGGTTTTTTAGGCGTCTCGATTATGATACTATCCATCATCATTCGATTTTTTCATCTCCCCGCCGATAATAAGTCTCCCCGATTGAGTCAACCGAAGACGCCGACTCATCCTCCGGTTTCTCTCTGTTTTCAAACAACTTTCCCTGCCGACGACCGCCTCCTCGACGATCGGCTACCGGCAAACGTAACAAGCATTGTCATCGTTCAATCCGACCGCGATAAGGCTCGCCTCGATATCCCCGCTTCCACTTATGGTCACCGGTGGTCCTCGCCTCCCTTTATTTCTCCGCGGGCGAGGTCGAATAACACGAATCGCGACGAAAACCGAGTGTGAGTCAGCGTCGACGAGCAGAACACAACAACGAGACATGCCGCGTCTCTCCCCCTCGATTAACTTAATTGAACCGGAGTTACTTCGAAGCGACGCGGCGCGATTCGACGCCTTTTCTACCCCGCGGAGAGACCACTCTTTCCTTCGCCTTTTTTCCCCCGCGGGCCTAAGGCGGGCCCACCAATTCGACCACCAAACATGGCCGTGGAAAACGGACTTTCGCGTCGAACTCGCAGCTACTAACAAGGACAAGTCGCTCCGGGTGAGATGATAAAAAGCGAAAGCAGCGGGACGAGTGACTTTCGATGGACGTTCGGACCTCGTGTTGTCATTTTTATGCGGATTTGGATTAGGAGTTCGAGAGGAAATTGATTTTGGGACGAGTTTTGGAATGCATGAAGCTGTTTTTGGAAAATTTAGATTTCTTTATGGAGAAACTGTTTTCAGTTTCACAGTGTTTTTTAAGGAGTAAGTTTGCGTAAAATTATGGGAACTTTGAATGCAAATTATGATATTCGTGAATAATAAATAAGTTATAAGTAATAAATAGTTCAGGAAATGTTTAATATAATTTAAAATGTTTAATTGAAGGATTTCCTTGATGTAGAATTGTTTTTATTTTCAGTATATTAGTTTTACTTTAAATTGTAGTCTCGATATCGAATAATTGTGACCCAGAATACTAGAAACATAAAATAATTAAGAGAGGAGTAATCGAGATTTCATTGTACTTGTTTGAAAATGAACATCAAGTTATTTTGAAGAAAAATGATGAAACTGAGTAATAATGTAATCGGCACGAAAATTGATTTAAACAACCATTGATAACGTAATAAAAAAAAAAATTACAATTACAACATTACAATAAACAAAATATGCGTAGATCAATGGTCACATAGAAAATGGGGCCTGTAGAGTTATTACTTAGTACCGAGTACATCTGCGAGTGAATCTAAGAGCCGCGTAAGAGTTTTCGAGAGCCCAAGGCTGGTTCGTCTCAAAGCGCAATAGGAATGCAATGACCGCCTAATAACAATGCAGCAGCCAAGCCCTCAGGACACGTGCATTGTTCATGCATTGAGCAACGTACCGCAATCGTGGCGGTCGTGGCTTATCGTTGGCGTGTGCCGCGATTAACGCGATCTCTGGCTACCTGAACAAGTCCCATCGAGATTGCGGTTCCTCCTACTTCAACCCTTCTATCTAGGTTAAACTATTTTTCTACCCTTTGTCGGACGGAATAAAAATAGAATAAGAATTCTAATCTCTGGAGATTCGGGAGGAACGAGATCAAAGTCTCTTATCCAAAAACAATGAACAAAAAAGAAGAAATTAGCATAGACTTCTCGATGAAGTTTTTTTACTATTTAGGGGACGTTGTTAGGTGACTACTACTGAATTTTTCTAAGAACTTCTAAGTCTAGGAAAAGCTTTGAGGATTCCACAGACCCAAGAGGAAAATTCGAAAATTCACAGTGACCAGGAATTTTTCTTGGAACAAGAAATTTGCAACAATAAAATATCTACATTCAAGGCGAAATTTTTTGCTTTAGTATCCACAAATTATCCACAAATTCAATAAGGAAGAACTTCAGTAACATTAAAAATAAACGAAAATCTTTGAAAATTGGAGGAATGAATATTTATGGAATAGTAAAACTCCACGTAAAATTTTAGGAAAATTGATTAGGAAGTTTTTCAATTATATTACTTTCTATTTAATATGTATTATTATGAGAAAACACAATATTGAGAAATATATTACAAAGTTTTTGAAATCTTGTCTACAGAAAGATCACTTAAGATTATTATTATAAGGTGATATGGAATCAGTACCTAGAACTTCACAAGCAACATATGTTTCATTAACTAGAATTGAGCTTGTTAACTTTCTTAGAAATTGTTCCTCAAATAATTTTAAAGAAAAGTGTGATTACCTTTATGAACAAGTGAGTGTTTTGAAAATGTTTCAATGCCAGCTATATGAATATAAAATAAAAAAGATAGCGTTCCATTAAAAAATGTACCCCTGACCTTCATACAGTTTTTTAAAGTCAACACGGGGTCAATTTGATATCGGCATTATACGTGTCCCTTTGAACCCCAACTATTGTTTTGTGTCATCAATATTTCTGCACATAGAGTAACTGTCCCTATTAGTGTGCTGTTAAGCAAGCACGTTCTCTTTATAAAGTAAATATTCAATTATCTGGTCTCAAATTCATTTATTCAAAATTTATATTGATTCTTCGATCCTTTTTTTTGTAAAGAGATTTTTATAATATAAAAAATATTATGTTTTGATTAAGTTTTCATTAAAATTAGAGATGAAGTTATTGTCCCTATTTGTGTGCCTTTTCGATAGGCATTGAACATATTACTGTACCCCCAATTTGTGTGCCTGTCCCAAATTGTAAGCCCCCAGTTTGTATGCCCCAAATTCCTGTGGTTGCCTATAATAATTGATTAACATCTAATTTTAAGCATCGTACGTAGTTAAAACCTTATATTTTCGAAATAACAATGTATTTACAACCACTCTGAAATTCTCCGTACTCTAACAGTCTAACCTACTACACTTTAGTTTCAGAAATTAGGTTAAGTTTAACAGTCAATAGATGTACATAAATACGGACAAGACATAAAATTCGACCCTATTTGTGGAAACGCTTTTAAAACTTGTTAAAACGTTTTAAAAGTGCCCCGAATACTGCTTTTTCATAGTATCGAACCCTTTTCTTCTGTAATTAACGTTTCAATTGTCGTAAATCATATTAATAGTCCATTTATTTACTTACAAATAGTGACCATTCCTTAACATTTTGGTTAAGAAAATTCGATAAAACTGCCGAAATCATGATACGAACTTTAAAAAAATATTAATAGTATTATAACAATTTGTAAATACAAAATTTGTGTTCTATAAAGATATATTCATAGCCTAACTTCAGTAAAAAAAAATACTTTATCCACTAATTTTCACTCGTTTTTCTTTGAAAGTTATTTAAATATAAAGGCACACTAATAGGGACAGTTACCCTATTTACATATTCACAGATAAAACACATACATAAAGGGACATACTAATGTTATAATACATGATTGTATAATTATTTGGCCACTAAGTCACAACACTACAACACATTGCAAAATTTTTAATATTCCACTAAATTTTTAATATACCACTTTGCGCCGTTAGGGTTATTCGTTCAAAATGCTCAGCAGAGGAAAGATTTGAAGTAAACGTTATTCCAAGATCTCGCACGGAGGTGATATTACGCAGTTCAACGTTATCAATAGTATAGTGATACTGCAAAGGTTTATGCTTTCGATGGAATTGCATAACCTTACATTTAGATGTGTTCAGGTTCATATGATTGGATCTACACCAGTTGTATTAGTCAAATCCTGTTGTAAGAGCGGATCCAATCTTAAGAAAAATTTTCAAATCCGTTGCACAAAGTAAAAATTGGCAGTGTTCGATAACAGAACTTATATATATCGTTAATAGGTTGAATAATAGTGGACCAAGGTGAGAACCTTGTGGTATATTGTTTCTCGAAGTTCAATTTCCCCCTCGAGAATTCTGAAAACGGAAACTTCCCACAAATTTTCAAGACCTTCCCTTGTACTCAAAATTTCTGTAAAAAATTTGAGCGACGCTCCCCAAAGTCGCCTGATTACTAGTAATTAACAGACGATGAGAGGAGGTCAGAAGACGCCGGGTCGCATCCGAAACAGGCACATCCGTGTTCCACCGTGCGCGATAACACTATTCGGCTGGCACGCGTTCCCTACTCCCCTTCTTTCTGGCCCGGGTCCAGAGCTACTTCGAGACTCTCCCCTTCGTTTCTTTCTTACCCCGTTCGATCGCTGAAGCCCCGCGGCTTCTTGGTATTTGACCGCTCAGCGAAAATATTCGGAACGAGCGGCGTCGGCGTGCGCGTCTCTCCTCGGAACGAAACGGTTCTCCGGGCTCGACGATCGACGGAAGAAACTGAACACAGCGAAGTAGGGGAGTGACGCGAGTCAAAGAGGGATGAAACGACGTAGATGCGAAGGACGAGGCGAGGGTCCCGGGGGGAGAGGAAGCCGAGACACGCGGGGACGACCTCTACGCGAGATCTTGAACTCGTTTCGGGGCGAGAGCGCAGGAGTCTGGTCGACGCGTCCTCCCCGGGGAAGAGGAATTTGGACGGCGACCAAGAGGCCCGATATAAGCCAGCCGGAGTGGCAGGAACACGCGAGGAGGCTGCATCCCGACGCCGCGATTTTCACTCGCGAAATTAGACTAGTTCCTGGTAAACGCCGCGAGTTGGATATCGTCTTTCTGCCGGGCGCTAAATGATAGATCGCTGGACGATCGAAGAGCGAGCGGTTTCTCTCTGTCCGAGTTACTTGGGGATCAAGAGACACGGGTTTGCGAGCTTCAGAGGGTTCGGAAAGTTAGAGTAAGAAGAAAATTCGAGGCTTAATTGAATGGCTAATATGTAGTGTGTTAAAAAAGAAAGTTAATTGGAGCGAAGTTCGTGCCCAAAGGGGATGCACTTTCGAGCTTATCTCGTTAAGCTAGCGCAGTGCTCTGCGCGGGCCTATTGTGTTTCGGAAAGAGCGATTTGGCGGATGCTGGAGGAAAACCCGTTTATGATTCGTGCCGCTGAGAATATCTGAATGTGAGAATGTTTCCCGAAGATATCGTCTGCGTGACAGTGTAAGTCCTTAATGTTCTGATGTTGCAGTGATCTTGCAAGACTTATGAGACGTAATTAAAACTTAAAGATTAGTCTGAATAGAGTTTTACAGTAGAACCTTGATTGACCGGTTTGATATTGGAATCAAAAGTAAAGCGTTTCTTTGACGCAAAATTTTTGTATTTTTATTGCAGCATCACTAATTGAAAGCTCAAGTTTTGCTGAAGAAACTACTGTACTTCTTTCACTAATACGTCGAATAGTTCGGGGCTAAAATAATAAAAATACAAAAATAATTAAGAGCCGGTTAATGAAAGTTCTAGTCTACTTCAATCGACTGTAATCCTGTATCTGAGAACCAGACTAATCAAAGTGCATTTTCATTAGTCTCTAGGAGTATTTAAATGATATACACAGGGTGTTCCAATTTGTCCGTATATTCTATGAGACTGAACAAAAAAAAATGTTACATAAGCGCAAGTAGTTTAACACTTTATTAGAAAGTTATAAACAAAAATGTGAAATTCAAAAGGAAAAATTAAGCGATATTCATATTTAGTTTTATGCGAGCAGTATTTGCTATCTGTAGTCATTAAATTAGCAGCGATTATTCTATTACTCTAATTATTACTACAAATCACTCAATACTAATTCTTACTACCGATATTGATTTTAATACTACATTCGTATGTGCAGCTAATATTCCATTCTAAAATGTCCACTGTCTTGAGCAATACAAGACTGGCAGCGGTTCAAAATGGAATTTATTACTGTACGAAGTGCATTTGTATTTTATTTCATTTCAGTGAATGAATTATTAATTCTTTGTATCAATTCATTACACACGTATTTATGCTTCTTGTATAGACATATAAATATCGCTTAATCTTTTCTTTTGAATTCCGTATTTTTGCTTACAACTTCTCAATGAAGAGTTAAACAACCTATATCTTTCTAACATTTTTTTTTTATAACATATAACAACTTTTATTTTCTATGTTCTATCAAATATATTCAAATATCAAATATGTATAAATATGTTCTATGTTTTTGACGCGTTGTACGAAGAATCGCGTTATATGAAAACAGTAGTCGCAATATTTTTGACGCGTTATAGGAACTCGCGTGAACGGGAGTCTACTGTACACAGCGTGGAGCAATAACTATGTCCACCTCGAATATCTTCGTTATTTGTAATACTATGAAAAAATGTTATATACAAAATTTGAACGGTACAGAGGGGAACATATTGTGATACAAACATTTTTCGTGTGGGTGGAGGCATAGAGGAGATTTCAAGGTTATCTTAATTTTTTTTAATGGAATGCTATATTTTTTTTATTGTGATATGATAGTGGGTATTGAGATGACTTCATCAAGCTATCTTGAAGATCATGCAAGGTCAAATGTGGTAGTAAAATAAACTTTCTTACATTACAGAAGATGTTCGAAATGGTGACCGTTTGCGTTAACGCAGTGTGCGTACATGGCTTAAGGTTCTACACACAGTCGCACACACCTTGAGGGATCCCGCAACTCTTAAGCCAGATTCACACTACACCGTAAAGGAGCAGCTGTAGGAGCAAAGAACACGACGGATCTTTCCTCTTCTTCCCTTCTTCTAGCGCTGCGTTACGGTACGTTAGGGTGCGTCCAGACGAGCGTAATCGAACGCGAACCGAACAAGATTCGCGCGTATAGACTTGAGGCGCGCAACGAGCGGTTGCCGTGTGGCATAGGCATTCGCGTTCGGTTACACGTTCGGTTCGCGTTCGATTACGCTCGTCCGGACGCACTCTAAAGGCGCGTGTAAACGTGTGCAACTCGGTGTGCGCACGCGCAAGGAGGCGCACAGCGAATATCCCATGTAGAAACAAGCAATTTCTACCTGCAGGCACTCGAAAAGGGTCTGTTTTTATGTCCAGACGCAACATCACAGCCGCGCAAATGTTCGAGAATGTCGGGATCGGCCCCGGTCCGTCAACTCGGTGCGCGTCCGCGCACCGATGCTGCACATGTTTACCCGCGCCTTAACGTTACGATTACGACGTAGTGTGAATCTCGCTTTATCTAAGACATGCGCGGGAGCCAAAAATAGCACGGATCCCGCGGGATTGCAGAATCCCGCTTTGCGGTATTGCAACTCCTACATGTTTATCTCTAACACACAAAAGACCAGAAGTGTTTACGTTATTCCTTGTGCCAAAAAAATTCCTAAAGATTGCCTTTTTTTTACAGAGCTCTGGGTGGTATCCCCCTTAACAAAAGTATATTAAAAACATGCTTAAGATTGATGAAGTTTACAGTTTATTCAAGAAATACTAAAAAAATCTGTCTTCGGAAGAAAAAAAAAAAAGAAATCCTTCATCCTCCAATTTACCTGAGCTTTGTTCTGAACCTCATGTCCCGTCCTCCAAGTGTTGATAGCCGGCTGCCTGGGTCCGCGTTTATCCAGCAGCAGCTCACTAGGACACTTCTCGAAGATGAGAACGCGTTCCGCCACCGACCCCCTAGTAAGAAAGGGTCTGATAGGGTTGTTCCCCGTGCCAGTAGCAGCGGCAGCTCTGATATGCTGTTTCTGTTGCGTAGTCAGTTCAGGGTGAGGCACCTGCTCGATCCTGGGTCTAGGAGAATTAATCCTCGGCCCCCACCGGGACGTCACAGGATCCTTGTCCTCCTTATTCCCCTCCTTGTCCTTCCGTATCTCCGTCTCGAACTTGGACCTGGTAGTGGACACCAGTTGGTCCGTGGAATTGAACGGCACACCGTTATTCGCCTTCTGTTCCTCGAGCCTCTGCTGCGTGGGAGGATTCTGTTGAGCGGCTTTGTACCTCACTTTCGCGTAATCCACAACGGACATACTGGACAGGTCGTCCTTGCTTAAAGGTTTCGTATCCGAGGGGCTGGAGGCTCCCGTCGGCGAGGAGACGACGTTGTTCACCATCGCCGAGGAGGTTGGCACCAAACCGCTGCCATGGTGATTATTATGGCCGATGATTATGGGCTTCACCGGCTCCACCTTCGGCTTCTCGCGCTTTATCGCGGGCTTCTGCCTCGCGGGGGTCAGCGTGGTCCTCTCGGTAGGTTCCTCGGTGATGACGGCGCCAGTTTTCAGAGCGTTTATCAATCTTTCCTCCTCGCGGGCGACTTCGTCGAGGTAAACGCTCGAGTTCGAGCCGGTCTTCTTCTCCTCCTTCGTCGGAGACTTGGCATCTTGTTGAGGCGACCTGGTGGATATCTCCAGCGCCCTCTTCGTTTCGTTCAGTTTGTTCTTCAAGGGCCATGTGGTGAGGCCAGAGTTCGTACTAGAGGAATCATCTAAATTACTCGCAGTGGGGGAAATCACTGTGCTCGCCGGCCTCTTCTGTTGCACCGTCTTGCAGGGAGTGAGGTCCGCCGGAAAGGTGGTCTCAATCGTCTCCAGGAAGACCTCGCGGTGATGGGAGCCCGGGGTCTTAGGCGAAACCTGAGGTTTAACGATCTGCGAGGGTTTGTTCGCGAACGGCGACGTCGGCGACAATAAAATATTCTGCTTCGTCTTCGTCTGGTTCGCGTTGTTCTTCATTGGCGACGTTTGCTGCTGCGTGGAGTTCCTCTCGAACTTCTGCAGGGCGAACTGAATGGACGAGGGCAGTGTCTTCGACGGGGATCTTTGCCTGGATGCGGCTATCCTCGCCTTGTCCTCCACTACAAAATTGTTCACCAACTTCTCCAGGTTCCCGTTGTCCAGGTTCGGCGTTTGGCTCAGGATATCAACCGCCGCGGTGGAAGGCGAGCTCGTGGGGGTGGTTCTCCCCGTGTTCGACGCGTTCGAAGTCGGCGTGAGCGCGGTGCCGAACTTATCCGCGGCGGTCGCGTTGCTGTGACAGTTAAGGATCTCCGTCGGCGCCAGGCCTCTGCTCTTCCAGGTCTGGTAGATGGCCTCCGCATGGTCGCTGATCTCTTTGGCAATGGCGGCGATGTCCTCGTCGGCGGAGGTGGCCGTGTCCGTCGGGAACTTGCGTCGCAGGTCGTGCTTCGCGGTCGCCGCCATCCTCGACCAGCCGTTGTCCTCGCGTTCCTCGCGCAGCTGGGGGTGGTGGTCGAGCAGGAAGCTCGCCGCGCGGCCACTCAGCTCCCCCGAGTGGTCCAGCACCAGCTCCACCAGACCCGGGTCACCCTCGACCGGCACCACGTTCACCGGGATCGCGTAGCCGAAGTGGATCGCCTGGCAATCGACCTGTTGCTCGTCCGACCGCGACTCGTTCACCAGGCAAGCGTTCAAGTCCGGACAGTGGACGGCGCGACCGGGTCGCGGGTCGACGGTCACGGGGACGAACTGGTCGCGTCGGGTCGCACAGACCCGGCGCTCGATCGTCTCGATCTCTAGAGCCAGCTGGCGACCGGCGACACCCGCCGACCCAGCCGATCCGCGGCTCAACGACGATGACGTTGCTTCCACTGGACACGCTTCTGCTGGCATATCTCAGGCCACCCGACCGAGCGGCCTCGCTGCCCACGGCCATGACGTAGGTCGAGCCTCTGTCCACGCGATCCTCGCTCCCTTCTGTCGACCCATCTTCTGCCTCTCAAGTGCTCTGGGTCACGCCAATCCTTGGGGATCCTCCGCGAGGCATCGACTTTACCCAAGATCTTCTTCACAGAAGATAATTTCTTCAGGGTTTTAATAAGTGGTTTGGCATTTAATTAGTGGCGAGTTGCGTAATGAATTTGTCACCGAATAGGCATCCGATCGGCGCGGATCACGCGGCGATCATCGAGCCTCTCCGCGTCCCGCGCGGCGCTTCTAAACGGATCTGAAAGAAGATAAATATAAATTAGTATAGGTTGTTTGTTAGGTATTAGAGGTTGAATGTATTTTGGGATGTGATATCGTGCTCTGAATCGAATCCATTTCGTCCCCTCTTGTATTTGTATGATTGCGGGTAGGTTTTTATTAATGCGAGTTCGAATAACGCAATATTCGATTGACTGCGAATTGTGAAACAATACCAGGTCGCATTTAATGCGATTAATGATTCAGTTAACTCTGATACGGTTTTCGGAGCTTTTTTGATCCCATTGTGCATTTGTTTTCTTTAATTTTAATCATTTTGTTGTACAAAACCATTGAATTTTCTTTATGAAACAAATATTTCTAAACAAAAACTTAATACAAATGTTAGAATCAGCTAAGCCCATCTACTGGGTTTGCTTACCCTAGTATTAAATAAAATGACGAACAATTTTATGTAATAAAATGTAACCTATTGTGGACACTAAATTACATTTAGTGAAAATAAATAAATAAAGTTAAAAAAATAATGAGAAGTGTCCACAAATTTATTAAGAGAGAAACTGTGTAAAGCAGTTGATAGATTATAAGCCATTTTTAAATTTAAAAAATTTACCTAACAAAACCATCCAATTAAAAATTTACCCATTGTCGCGTTTTTATGTTAGTAATGCATAGTTCCCAATGAATAAGGTGTCATGTGTAATGCTCTTGTATTAAATATTGGCATTTTCCTTTAACTCCTCAATTTTTTTACTACTGCGGAAATCGTTCAACTTTCAGGTTTTTATAATCTGTGTATTACTGCTTACATAAAAAATATGTAATGTGTATTTTGCTCTATTGTTATTTCTTAATACTGTTGTCGATTAATTTTGATGTCGGTTAACTCTGTTGTCGGTAAATTCTTGTCGGTGATTTTAATGGGACCCGAATAAAAATACTAACGAGCCCATAATAGGAAAGTATAATACCACAACGAGCAGCAAACTGTTCTAATCATCAAGAACTCGACATGATTCACGGATTATCGTGAATTAAAGTTTGCAGAATAATCGCCAAGGTCGTATACCAGTCATCTCATAGTCGCCCGCCGCTTTTAGTCTTACCGCCGCAGCAGAAAGAATAATCGCAGGCAAAGTGAAAAGCAAGCGGATTGGAATCGTACGTTCCGCCGGCTCGGTCTTCTTTTTTCGCGTCCTCGTTGCCTGAAATAGTGCCAACCGAGTGGCACTCCGTCGCATTGTGAACTATTAACGCCGCGTACGTGTCTCTAAATATTAATAAACCCGTTACGAGCCCGAATTCTTCGATTCCTTATTACCCGCATCGCCCCGGAGCGATTTTCGTGAAAGATTTAGGCGTTTCGCGTTGCGTCACGTCCCTCGCAAAGGGGATATATTTAGAGTCCCGCGCCGCCACAATTTTAAACCCCGAGACAGGAATCAAGAGACGAGGTTTCAGAAGCGGAAGATCGTCGCGGATCAAGAATGCGCTTTCGGGGCACCTTTTCCCTCGGGGAGCTCCATTAGCGGATGACTAGAGCAAAGGAGCCTTTCTTATCTCTGCCGACGGAGGAACTGGCTGACGTCGCATCAACAGAATTGCTGGGCATTTTAGGAATCATCGTCGAGAAGACCACGAAACGACCGCGATACGCGAAACTGAAGCCGGTTCGATATTGTCTTAGTTAGAGAGAAAAGTCTGAGAGCTCCAATTTCCATCAGAAGGAAACAGTGGAGTCTGAAAGCGGCGAGGAAAATAGTTCTTTTCGCTTCGAGTGCGAGAGGCTTTAAGGCTTCGCATCGGCGCTGCCGGCGGACAAAGGACTCCTCCGCCCCTCGGAATACAAATTTCCCGCGGCCTCTGATTGCGGAGGGGAAAACGCGACGAACGTGCACGAGTTCCTGCTCCACACGCACCGCATTTGCATACGCGCGTCGCGATGCGGGGTGAAAGTACCGATACTGCCGCCTTTTCGGTCGAACAAAGCCTCTGCGGGCTGCGTGATTGTAACAGGAACTTTGTGATCCATTGGTGAGACTATCGGGATCATTGATAACAATGGTCAACATGATTTTTATCACAAAGAATGTTTATACTGACTCCGCTGTACAATAAAAGCTAACCGGTTTAATATCGAAGTTAAAACTGAAGTATTCCTATGATGTAGATTTTTATAACCAATTTTCAAGTTAGCAAATCCAATACTCCGTTTCTTGTTAAATAATGCAAGGAATAAATAATATGAAAGAAAGTTATTTGTAGACTTCCATCAGCGAAAGGTATATTCGAAAATTTATCCAAATTAACGCAAAGATAATTTTAAAATTATTTTAAATTTGTAAGTTCCAACACTTTAAGTTTCAAGATTCGAGCTTTTCAGTCTTCAGGCTCCAAATTTGCAAGATTTTAAAATATCAAATTTTCAAATTTTTGGCCTTTTTGACCTTCGTCAAACTTTCGACTTTCCAAACTTTAAACTTTGAATTTTCAAAATTTCAAGCTTCACGTTTGCAAGGTTTCCAATATTCAGAATCACAAACTTCATATTTTCAAGTTTTCAAATGTTCAGAATTACAAGCTGCAATTGAAGTTTTTAAATTTTCAAATATTCAGAATTTTAACCTTCAAATTTGCACAATTTCAAGTTTCAAATCTACAAATTTACAAATGTACAGAATTTTATGCTTCAAATTTGCAACTTTTCAAATTTTCTGAATTTCAAGTTTCAAATTTGCAAATTCTCTGAATTTCAAGCTTCAAATTTGTAGAATTTCAAGCTTCAAATTAGCAACGTTTCAAATTTTTTTAATTTCAAGCTTCAAATCTTCAAAGTCAAGACAACTATTGCATTCAAATAAATGTTGCAAGTATTTCACTATATTTTCATAAATGTTTAAAAACTTATAAATATACATCTAATGAAGAAAACTTAGATATCAAATTTTTTTGTAATGTAATTACGAAATAAAAATATATATTTGATTTATTCTGGCTTTTTCCTCATATATTCCGTCATTAACTTAAAATTTCAAATTGGCAATCCTCGGCAATGATATATTTATAACGCCTAAGGGTTAAATCTACTTATACTTATCTACTAAATATGTAAGTTTAAAAGAACGAGAGTTTATATGTATATTATATAAAAAAGTTATTAACATATCATCTCTACGAGAAACCAAAAAAAAGTGAGGTGAACCTGTCGATGTACTACGCCCTATCCGAATTTGATGACCTTCAAATATGTTATAAAAGACAACATTCAGAACAACTATTTCCTACGCATATACAAGGCGGTCGGTTTTAGTTTCCGAGATATTGGCGAAAAATCTCCGCGCCGCTACTACTACATTGTATAGTTAAACTTGTAGAAAGGCTACTTCCTCACCTATTTTGATGGGACTTTTTTTAATCACTTTGTTTGATCATTCTGAATAACCTTTTCCTGTGCGTGTAACTACTGGTCGGCCTTCGTTTTCGAGTTATACACAAAAAAAGTTTTTGTAATTATTCGGAATAGGGGCGACCTCATCGATTTTGTTGACCTTGAAATATGTTGTCATAGGTCATCATTCTGAATAACTTTTTCCCTATACATGTTACCGCCGCTCTTCAGTTTCCGAGATATTCGCGAAAAAAGTTTAAATATTTTAAAAAGTGATCGGAATAGGTCTGCGTTAGATTCCTTAGCGGCGAAGGCGTTTGGGGGAGGGGCTGCCGCCAACAATTGATTAATTTCTACCTGATGTGGTGTAGGTACTTGAAACTAATATTTAAATTTATATGATACGCAATGAAACGGCAAGCAATTTGTATCGGAAGACAAATATTATGAAACCAAGTATCCTTCATTGCGTATCATATAAATTTAAGTATTAGTTTCAAATATCTACATCATATCAGGTAGAAATTCGTCATCATTTCGGTAGAAATTATTTTAACATATTTGAAGGTCATCAAAATCGGTGAAGGCGTAGCACATCGACAGGTTGACCAAAATTCTCCGAAATTTTTTTAAGTAGTTCGCTACACCTTTCCTTGACACTCAAAAAAAAAAATTCACAGCGAATCTTAATGTTATTTTTTATTTTAAGTGTATCAAAGGGGGCCACCTCGTTAATAAATAAATAAGTAAATAAAAAAATTCGAGAGACATTCCGAAAAACTTCCCTTCCAAGAGTTTCGTTCGTAGCAAGAATTTCCGCGTCCAACTCTCTTCGTCCCGCGTTCACCCAATGTTTCCGGGTCCCCGGAATCGCTCCACTTTTCCCCGACCGGAAATCGCAGCGTCGAAACATACGATCACCCTGACACACAATTTTCAAGCGATATTCCGCTCGTCAGATATTCCACTCGAAGGAAGCCGATAACCGGGACGAAGCGAGTTTCGCGAGTCTGCCCGCGAAATGTCGTCGGTACCTCGGAGGGTCGAAGGGGGTGCAGATCCTTGGAACTGTTCCAGGCGAAGAAGAGCCGAGGATAATCGTCGAGCGTGTTTTCAGCCGCGAAAATCGTCGACATTGACGAGCAATAAAAGGTAGAACGCGGCTCGCCGGTCGCGAGTCGTCGAACTGCGGCTCGTGTGTCTGGTTCTAGGTATGCATAACTCGGTCACGTTTGCGGTTTGCATCGTTAGAATACGATACGGCCCACTAAAAATAGCCGCGCGGCAATATCGATAGGCCATAAAACGGTGTCAGTCCCATGACCGAGCCTGCGATACTTTCCGGTCGCTTTCAGCGAATTTCCTTCGGCTTCTCGAATCGTTGTCTCGATTCCGGATGGAGAACGAAGGTTTAAGGCTTTTTCCGCGGCGGTTTTTCCTTTTAGAGGGGATCGTGGGAGTTGGACACCCGAGGAATCTCGCGTTTCTTTGTCCCGGTCGGCGAGGAAAGTGGAACGACGCCGCGTGCGGAATACCGATCTCGAGGACACCGGGGGGAAATTAGTTCAGTTTCACAATCAGAGGCGCGGAGGGGTGTCGCTTATAAATAGTTCGTTAATGGAACGCGCGAAAAAAAGTCGACTCCAAGGATGACCGTGTTTTCCGATATCGATACCGCGGGAAATAGCCGGATAACTCGATCAACAACATCTGAATGCGATACACCTTCGTTTTTTCTTTTTGCCGCGAAAACAGGATCTTATAACGCGGTGAACACGTTGCCTATTAAATATAATTTCTGCCTCATGGAGAAATCTAAGGTACCGATTTTCCGCGAAGAAAGAGGAAAGAAGAAGAAAGAGGCATGGCACTGGAAGGAAATTGATGGGAAATAATAGGAAAAGCGAAGGAATTTAAGTGCAGTAGAACCTTCATTAACTATTTAGTCTTCGGTTATCTACCATTTTTATTATCCAGGATCCGTTTTTCGATTCGGGACACGATTTTTAATTCGGGACTCTGCATTTAATTCAGTACATAACTTTTCAGTCTGGTTTTCTACTTTCTATTTGTAAGTTTGCTTTGTATACTGTTATATACTGAATTAAGCGTAGATTTTTGGATTAAAAATCGGGTCCCGAATTGAAAATTGGGTCCCGAAACGACGGGTACCCGAATATATTTATATGTCGACAAACTTTCGGGATCCCGAACCGACCCGGCCATATTGTTACCCAACCCGAGGCTCGGGTACCCGCACACTCCTACTATTTACACTCTTGTACTCTTTGTCGCTGTTCAGAAATTTTAAGTATTTTTATAAATATATAGTTTTATTAGGTATAACCACTTCTTCAGTCACTTTCTACGTATGTACGCAACAGTTAAATACAGAAACATCGGCCCTTTGCGACATTTTGATTCACAATACCTCGAATCCTCGAATAACCGAGATTTTACCATACAAATAAGATCGAATAACGGGTCTCGGATAAGCGAGACTTCACTGTATCCTCGTCTACATCTCAAAAAAATTTGAATAAAAAAATTCGGCGGACAGTTGGCAAGTTCCCCTCGTAAGAGTAGTTCGCAACATATTGAGTGAGTCGCCGAACAAATCAATATTATCAAGGTATAAATTGGTCACATTACACAAACGATCAATAGAATTGATTACCGAACAGAGATCGGTGAACCTTGACGTTAAAAAGTCTATAACATCTTAAATTCGAGCGGGAATATTGAAATTAAGTTTTTCAAGAATAGCAGGACCATTTGTTTTGTTATTAATTATATTGTATAAGAAGATTAAATCAAATATGATTCTTTTGTTTTCAAGCGTTAATAAATGAAGTCTTGCCAGCCAAGGCTTATTATAATTATGGCAGTAGGTATCGATTCTATTGACTTAAAAGTTATAATACTTAAAATGTTATGTTTCACTGTACTTGGGATACAATTTCCAGAAATATGAGGGAAGAAATAAAGGAAACAGAAATAGTAATTGTTCGGATATAGGGAATAGGATAAAGAAAGTTCGAAAATAACTTTGGTAGAAGAATGAAAATATTTAAAGCACAGTGAAATCAAAGTATCACAGTCAAAACATGAGTCAGCCATTTGTAGATGAACAGAAACGTATATAATGAATTGAAACTTGAATAACAATAGGTCTTCTTTCTTAAACGTTGTAACTTCAATTATATTTTTGATATTTTGTATACTTTAGCGTTTGTCAATAATCTCGAAGATTTTTAGAATGTCTCGAATTGTCATAAATGCATAAAATCCGTTGTCTACTTATCACAATAATTTAAAATTCTGAAAGAATATTTAAATCAAAGAATAATATTCAAGTCTACAGTCTGCAACCATAAAATTATTTTTAAGAACCACGCTGCTTAGTAGACTGCGAATTTTCCTGCATTTATGTCAATTCTAACTACGCAAAAATCTAGGAAATCGTTAATAAGCTCTAAAATGAACAAAATATTAAAAATATAATACAAGTTACAATATTTAAAAGATAAGACACATTGTTAATTAAACTTCAATTCTTAATCTGCGTTTCTACACATTTCATTTTGCATAAAAATCAGTCCATTAATAAAACCATCCGCGCCTCAAAGAACCGAAACGAAACAAAAGTGATATTCCATTTACAAGTCATTACAGCCGCGTAATACGCAGTAAATATTAATTTCCCGGCGTATAATTTCGCGATCAGGTCGTACCGCGTCAATTACGATTAGATAAGAACCAATTTGCAAAGCCGGTCAATCCGGAAAACAATTTCAACCGAAACTCCGAAGTTTGCGGTCCTCGGCGGGACTTTATTGAGCCGCGGATATGCAAACGAGAGAAATTGCTCGCGGTTACGCGATTTTCAGCCGGTTGCATTCGATCCCAAGGTTGCCGGGAATCGGTTGCGGCGCGGTCGACGAGGAAGAGTTCGGACGCGAACGGAATCACAATCGCGCGCGAAACGTAAAAGGAACAGCTGTCCTCGGGGACGGAATTTCTCAGAAGTCGCGCTTTTGGCATCCTGACGATCAGAGTCTCCGCTTGGAACATGGAAAAACGATATCCTAGATAAGTGCAGAAAAGAAGGTTAAAGAGGAAAACTGCACCTGGAGATCTTTGTCGGAGCTGGGAATTCGCAAAACTTCCCCAAGATCTATACAAGGTATCTCATTCGATTTTATCTAATTCTTTCTCTATTATTATTAGACTGCGGATTTTATGCATTTATGACAATTCCAAGTATTCTAAAAATTTTTGAGATTGTTGACAAATACCAAAGATACAAAATATCAAAAATATAGTTCAATTTACAATATTTAAAAAATAAAATATACTGTTATTCAAGTTTCAATTTATTATATACCTTTCTAAACATTTTATTTTGCATAAAAATCCGCAGTCTAATTATTATAATGTAATGTTGCGTCGCCGGTGCTCGCAACAATAATATAAAATATAAATTTGTTAACGAGTAAAAGAACCCTTTGGTATTCAAAAATAACAACAAAAGTATGATATATTTTCAAAAATAACAACAAAAATATGATATATTTTTTTGCTACGAACAATAATACAGAAAAAATCAAGACGTCAAGATGAGGGAGAGACTTTGTATATTGATCTCCATCAAGATCCTGCACCGATTCCAAACTCGCAGACTGTGAGGAACAAACTTATAAGCTCAATTTGTATTCCGATTATTCAAAATGTTTTAATCGCCTAGATTTGGGCGAGATTAAAGAGAATCTCCCAGAAACTCTCAGAAAGGTCTGCCGAAGCGTTTTCCTATTAATTTCGGTCTAAAAAGGACGAACCGCGCTCCGAACTTCAGCTCATCGTTGTCCAAGTTGAAGAAAAGCTTCGATCGATACGATCGTTGATCAGAGCAAGCTTACAGCTTCGAACTTTCTAATAACATCGTAGTAGGAACGTCGAAAGCTTCGACCGAGTTGAAAGCGGGTCGAAAAGTTTCGTGTATTTTGTATCGTTTGAATGGCTCGCGAAAACTGACTGGAATAACAGGGACCAATAAGAGGGACGTCGCTTTGCGACGTTCTGACGCGAATAAAATTATTCGCGAGACGACACGAGTCGCGACAAGGTAAGCCGAGACGAGAGTACTCGACGATCTGCTGAGTTCGACAGTTCGTGACACGATGTCTGTGATTAATTTTTCACTGAAGCTGAGAGAACGCTACGTCGACTTGCGTGGGCGAGTGTCATTTGCATGATTGTGAGTAACTCGACGTGAATTTCTTATGGAGATCGTATGAAGACCGCGAGTACTGCGAAGCGAATTAAAAAGGTTCATTAATTTAGAAAAACCTTGTTTGATGTTAAAGACAACCTGACTCTTAAAGAAATTTAGGTGACGCCTTATTCGAATAAAAGAAAAACTACCCGCTTCCGTTAATGTTTCAATAATAAAAAATATCTAGAAGGAATAATATTATATATGAAACAAATTACGATATTTAAAGACATTTAAAATAGAAATTATAATTGACTCTATACAGGGTGGTCCACGCAACTTGTGCACCTCTATAACTTCCAAAATATGTCTTGCACGAAAAAATTTTGTATACGAAAGTTGCATGGTTTAAAGGGGTACATTATGCCATTTATTTTTTTTTAAAGGTGGAGGCATTTCGGAGATTTCAAGGTCAACTTTGTTTTTTTAAATACAATACTATATTTTTTATATCAAAATATGGAATATCGAATTCTGAGTAAAAAAGTATTGACCTTTATTAGCCCTAAACCTAATACCTAATGCGTAATTTCACTTTATTTCTTGAAAACTTTCTTCACGCAATATCAAGTTGGAGATTTAATCTTCATATGTATTACAATTCAAACTTGATATTACATGAAGAAAATTTTCCAGAAATTAGAGTGAAATTACTCGTTAGCTATTAGATTTAGGGCTAATAAAGGTCGATACTTTTTTACTTAGAATTCAATATTTTTCCATATTTTGATATAAAAAATATAGTATTCTATTTAAAAAAAAACAAAGTTGACCTTGAAATCTCCGAAACGCCTCCACCTATAAAAAAAGTAAATGCACTACATAATGTACCCCATTAAATCATGCAACTTTTGTATACAAAATTTTTTCGTGCAACGTATATTTTGGAAGTTATAGAGGTGCACAAATTGCGTGGACCACCCTGTATATCAGACTGTAAAATAAATGTATATTGTGGTCGCTAATGGCTTATGAAATCGATGCGAGATTAAATAAATAGATATAAAAAAAAAACTTTTTCTCTGATAATGATATAAATTCTACTTTCTGGACATGAATTAAGGACATAAACACAATTTTTTCGAAAATGTGACATGCGTCGTTTTTCCTCACAACCACAGAATTGTCTGGCACTCGTCGAGAAAATCGTCGCAGCGACTGAAGAAGCGGAAGCGAGGAGGAGTCCTGTTCACAGGAGTGTTTAACCACGTTGTACACGGAAAACGTGCTCGCCCCGGTGTTCGAACGTTTATCGTCGACACCGAAATATCTAACTTACGGTCAAGCGTATTTCTGGACGCGAGTGCCGCCGGTGTGCAAAATTCAACTCGCTCGATCCGCAAACTCTTTCCTACAATCTTCCCTCGATCATCCTAAATCAATGGAATAAAAAAAATAATAAAAAAAAAATAAAAAAACTACTTCGCCGTCAAAAACAGGTCATCGACCGATTCGAAAGCGTGGTCAAACTTTGCGCACGTGACGAACGGAAGACCTCCTCTTCAATTTCTCGAACAAGGCCCTCGAATAAGGCCCTCGAATATTCGACGATCCCAGTAGGCGTGTGGCGATTAACATGCCTTCACGATTCCACCGACGTAATTCGCCACTCGTAATTCCGTGGCTCGTAATTTATCCTCGATTCGATATCTATGTTAATTAGCCCGAGTGACGCCCGGCAATTTATGGAGTCTCGGGGTCCGTGCGAAGGCGCGATTCAAGGAGAAAGAGCGACTCGTTCAAAAGACGCGATTTTCTAGAGGCGCCCGACGCGAATTTCTTGCTGACGAATACACGTCGCGTCGCGTCGAGGACCACGCTGCGATGGCTTTCGAAGCCATTGAAATCCGCTATTGTCTGCTCTTTTTGTTCGGCGTGTGGGTCAAGCTGTACATCCCTCGTGTCAGTGGGTCAGCCTGCACCTTCCTCCTCGCGCGTTCAAACCTCTATGACCGACACAGGATTTAATTCGCGGCTCGACGCGTCTCTCTCGTGACCGTAATTTCAATGAATAACACTCCCCGTTGCTCCCTCTTCTACTCCCCTGCGGCGACTATCACTGCCGTAAGAAGATTATACGGAATTGCTAAATTATGGCAATGAACGGGAGAGCCGTCCGTCTTGGGAGAAGCTCGGTGGAGACGCACAGTGGTCCCGATTGAAGAATTAGCTGTTCATTTGGCAAAAAATTCCTCGTATCGATGTTTATCGAATATAGCGGAAATGTGTCTAAAATGATCCCTCTAAGATTTCATTCATGCAAAAATACAAATTCACATTACTTAAATAAAAGTAAAATAGTGATTGCAAGTTAGTACATCTATCTTGTTACTGGCTTAGATAAAATTTAGCTGCCCCATCAGTTCTACTTTTTATTTACATTTTTCTAAAAATGTACTCAAGGATCATTTTGTACCACCATGTGTATAAAATGATCCCTCCGGGATCCTATTCACCCGGAACATCTATTTCAAATAAATAAGATAAAAATTAAGAAACATATTTGGCATAAAATGAATGAGAATGAGCAATACTTAAAATCGACTATTTAGTAAACGTAAGAAAATGAGATCGGTTTCAGAAAGTCAAATTTTTTCGCGCTCCAGCGAAGTATTTTTAGAGAAATCGAGGGTAATATCACCAATAGACTGCGGATTTTTATGCAGAATTAAATTTTTACAAAGGTAAATAAGAGCAAATTTTAATAACAGTTTTCCTAATTTTCTAAACATTGTAACTTGAGTTATATTTTTAATATTTTGTATGTTTTGACATGTATCAACAGCTTCATGCATTTTTGCATACTTTAAATTGCCATAAAAATGCATAGAAGTCCACAGCCTAATCATCAGCATCTTTGCTGCCAACCCCAGCGCAATCGTCATGTCCTCCTTTTAAACACATCTAATTCACTCTTTATCTTTGTCATCTTCCGAATATTTTTCATTGGAGAATAAACATTCTGTGTCATTTTTATCTGAAGAAAGGTCCATCGAAATCTAGGCTGTGTATTATTGTTTTTATCCCTGTTACTTTGAATTGTTGTAAGTTATACTCTTTAAAGCGTGTTTTGTATTCTCTTTTGTATGATAAGATTTCTCCAGCTAGTATGTAAGTTCTTCAGATTACAACGTCCATTATCTACTAGAATATTTACATAACCTTAGTTGTTAAACACCTATTGTATAAGTTTATAAAGATTTTTCTTTCCTGCTGTATACACTAAAGGGTGCACGTTCGTAAATAAATTCTATGATCGTTATTATTTTTTATCAGTGGAATCAAAAGGCAAATTAATAAGCAATTTGGGGACTTTGAAAGGTCTTTGAACGTAAGTTAAGAGTTAAATTGTAATAGAAATCCAAAATGTAAAACCAAGTCCTATTTCTTAGTAAAAAACCAAAATAAAGATTACATACAGGGTGTTCAGAAAGTCTGGAAAGGGTCATTATATTTTGAAAACGGAACCTTTTTTAGAAAAATGTTTTACAGCAATGTTTTAAGGTTTTTAAAATTCTATTGAATGGTCGTATCCGTTTAACTTTTAGTCCAGGGGTCGAGATCACGTCAAGGTGAACATGATTTTTTTAAATGGAATACCCCATTTTTTATCGTGCAGTGTTAAAACTGACGGTGAGACCTTTTCAAAACACTAGCTGATGACCTATTTCTGTTGAGAATTGCCTGAATGCTAAGCTTTATGCTTCGATTCCTTATTGTTAGTATTATACAGGGCGCACCGTGTGGAAGTTTCTTGATTGGTCTTCGCACAATCATGGTCCTCACGTATGGACTTAGGAAGGGCGATTTTAGCATTAATACGCTTTGAGCATTTAAGATTTAGCATTAACACTGCATGAGAAAAAAATGGGATATTCCATTTAAAAAAGTCATGTTGACCTTGACCCCTCCACTAAATATTAAACGGATACGACTATTCAATAGAATTTTTAAAACCTTAAAACATTGCTCTAAAACAGTTTTCTCAAAAATTGTCGGTTTTCAAAATATTTGATCGTTTTCAGGCTTTCTGGACACCCTGTATCCATAAAATATCTACTCTTCATAAAAAAACAATCTAAAACCTGGAAAATCAAGTAAAACTGAAACCTGGACCCAGTGCAAGAAGATTTTCTTCTACAAATGCATCCCCAATTTTTCTCTATTTCCTTCGCAGAACAATAACCAATCCAAAACTGTCAGTAACCGTAGTTTCACCTAATTCACGCACTTTCCACCTCCCATCGCAAACTTTGCTCAGACCAGATTCAGAAGCGATTCAGACGATCCCCCGTGCCTATCACTGTGACGTCTATCCTATTAGCCTATAAACAGCGACTCTATTCGTTTCCAACAACGACAGGGTTAACGTCGTTCCCAGAAGCCGTTCCAGTCGCGCACAATTTGCTGCGCTTTGCAGAGTGGGCGATTTTGATGGATGGAATACACCGCGGAATAGCGGATCAAGGAGAATCGTTAGAGGATCGAGCAAAATGGAACGCGAGTGGATACGGCATCTAGAAAACGGAGTAAAATTTCGGAGGCGTTCAGAACTCGCGACCGGTGCGCGAAAAAGTAGTCGTTGCGAACCTTTTGCCATTCCCCGGAGGGTTCTTCGGTCACCGCGAGCCGATTTAATTATTCCACGAAGGTAAGCGCTTTGAGTTTTCCGGCAGCGCGCGCCTGCGAACGGAAGAAGAACCCGAGCCAAATATATTTCGGGACGCCGCTGCATCCACATTTTCTTCCTTTTTTCCCTTACTCCTACCCCCCGTTTCGCTCACCCTGGTGCCCTTTATTTTCTTTGCTTTTCTTTCTGTCGACTCCTCGCTCTTCCTACTCTCTCGTTTTTGGTCTTTTCGACCTTTGTTTCTCTTTCAGAACGACGCGAAAAATGATTCTCGCATTATGTAGAGGCGTGCCATTTCAATTTGAGATCCAGAGAAGAGAGGCATTGCTGACTTTGGTCTGAGTCTGAAATTCAGAGTTAAATTTTGCTTTGTTAGTGGAATGTTCGTGGAGAAGATGAAGGATTCTTTGGGAAGGTCAGGAGATTATGCCATTATTTTTTTTTTTTTTTTCAAAGTATTTCTGATTAGGGAAAGATGACCGCAGTGATGGTAATAATGTTTAGAGATTCGACTTATGTCCTTCGATCTTTTTTCAATTTTAATTTGCTTGTAATTAATTCTTTCGGGAGACCAACTTTTTCATGGACCTTGTTTACAGATTTCCTTCTTTAAAGAAGTTCTTCTTTAGGGATTTTCTTCATTATGGATTTTGTCTTTTAGGGACCCACGTTCTTAGAAATTTTCTTCATCCACAATTTCTTTCATTAAGAATATTCTTCTTTCGGGAATATCTTTTTTGGAATTCACTCTTTTTAACAATCTTTTTCAGAGTTTTACTTCTTTAGTGATTTTCGTTGTTAAGGTGCTACCTTTCTTGAGATATTCTACTATTTAGGGTTTCTTTTTTAGAAATTTCTCTTTTTATAGAACTTATTTTTAGAGCTTTTCTTCTTTTAAAAATTTCCTTCTTCAAGAATATTCTTTTTCAGAGATTTTCTTCTTGAATGACCATTTAAAAACAATCTTATTTACAGTTCTCCTTCTTTAAAGAGTTTCTTATTCGGAGATTTTTTCCTTCAAAACTTTTTGTTAATTTTCTTTTTATTACAAGTCTCCCGTTTGAAAAACGATCTTCAAAAAATTTCCTGAGAAGTAATCTTCATAAAAAAATCTTCTTTCTTCTTCTTATAAATCTCCGATTTGAAAAATTCATTTGTACATCTTTTTTCTTTAGAGTCCGTCTTTTTTAAAAATGTTCCTTTAAATTTTATACGTTTCTTAAATCTCCTATCTCTCAAGTCTTCGCAAACCTTTTTCTTCAAGAACCAACTTCTCCTGAAATTGTCTTCTTATAAATTTATTCTGCATGTAAATTTACTCAAAACCTGTTTCTTGTTGTTACTCTCTTTCATCATTTTATATAATACATCATTTTCTTAAAAAATCTTCTATTTGCAAAATTTGTTTTCTAATTCTAAATTTCCTGTTTCAGCAATCTTCTTCTTCAGACATCATGTTTTCCAAAAAACTTTTTCTTTATAAATCCTTTTCTTCTAGGAAATGGCATAATTCAAAAATTTAAATCAAAAGGCTTGTTATTCTTCTTATGAATTGTAAATCTTCTTCTTCAGACATCAAGTTTTTGAAAAACCTTCTTTTCCTTATAAATTCTTTTCTTCTTGAAAATGTCGTGTTTCTGAAATCTTCTCCTTTAATAAACACCGTCTTAAAAAAAACTTCTAGTAAATCTTCTTCTCAGACCTCCTTCTTCTTCTTCTTCTTCAAAAACCTCCTTCCCTCTAAATTTTCTTCTCCTCATAAATCTCCGCCACTAGAAGCCTCCTACTTCAAAAACCTCCCAGTTCCCTCTTGTAAATTCACTCTCCCTCACCAAGCAACCCGCGTTTAATGAAACCGTAGGCAATCCAAGAAGCCCGTCCCGTCTTTCCGACGAAGGAGAGACACCGCGAGAGGCGCGACGTCCTCCGTCTATTCTGATTCCACTCCGTCGTCGTCGACTCCCAGCTGCTCTTGTTGCCGGACAGAGTTAGCCGGCTAATCCCCTATTAATCGAAGCAAATACCCTGACCCCGCGATCCACTTGCTCCGCAAGTTCTCTAACTGCCACTCCGCTGCGAACAGATTTCAAGAGCGCGCCCCCTCCGAGAGAAAACTCGTTCAACGTCCCTCCACCACCGGTGCCCCCTCGGCAATTTCTTTTGCTTGCGGCTCCGACGCGACGCCGACGTTCCGTTTCCTGCTTCCGCGTTGCGATATTCTCCGATTTCCCTTCTTACTAACCCTTTTGCTCCGTTATGACAATGGAATTTCGGATTCCAGTTCTGGCTCTTTGTTGTTTCGCACGCTTCGATGCATTTGGGAAAGAGATGAGAACAGAAAAGGATTATTGGATGATGGTCTTTGGGGTAAATAGGTGTCTTTGATCTGCAGATTTGAATGAGGAAGGAAATGGAGCTGAAGAATTTGTTTTCCGCTTTTCGTTGAATTGGTGGTTTTAGTTGGAATTCTTTGAAGATGATTTGGAATGCAATTTTAAATATTTTGGGGTGTGGTGAGGTTTGCGAAAATTGTGGAGTATTTATAAAAAAAGGAGTACATAAATAAAAACTGTAAATTTCGGAGATTGTAGTTCTTAAATATTAATCAAAAATGTACGTGAATGAGGAAGATGAATTGGAGTGCAATTTTTAGTGTTTGTTAAGGTTCGGAGAAGTTTCAGAAAATTGTAAAATGCTCATTAAAAAGGAATAGAGGAGCACATAAAATAAAAGTGCAAATTTTGAAGATTATATTCCCTAAATATTGATAAGAAATGTATGCGAATAAGAAAATTGCACAGTGTTGATCATTTTTTTGCTGACAAATAGATTCCAAAAACATGAAACTTTTCAGAGTTCTTTTTTTAACTGATAATATTGTACCAAACCTATATAAAAATTAGCACAAGAAAAAAAATTGAAGTTTGTTATTAAAACTGTGTCTTTTGCAGTGATTATAAAATTCAATTAGCCTAAAACCAGAGTTGGGAAAAATGTAATCTGATTGCAAATCAAAAATCATGATTGAAATGTAATTACTAATTCAGTTACACATTATTTTCCGCAATCGTTAATTTTTATTGGATGCACAGTCAAATTGTAGTCCGTAACAACTACCGATTACAGAAAATAACTGATAATTGAATGAACAATTACACTTTAATCAGAATTTGTGATTTGTAATCAAATTACATTTTACAATGCCTCGCAATGCCTCACAATGCCTCAAAAAATTAAAGTCTCTGTTAATGAATAAAAATAATGGATGGGGTTTTCGTCTCCTTTTTCGCCGATTCAAAGGCACTCGACCCCCTTCCTCGCGTTTCAGCTTCTCGATTTCAGCGAGAGTAATCAGTTGGTCGCACGTGACCAGCTGGCATTCCTTTCGCGAGGGAGTATCGTGTGCTCTCTTTCGCCGACTCGATAACGCCGACGAGTTTATCCGAGTCGTGACGCAACAGTGGCGAATTATGTAATTCGCGATTTCGTGACACAGACTCCGCGATCACCGGACGATTTTTATCGGCGTTCGGGTCATCGAAAAGAAACAAGCGATATGACCAACATTCTATTCAGGAGGAAAAAGCAATATTACGACCCCAGCGTAATAAAGTTAAATATAAAACACCGTAAAGGTAGGACTTCCTATGCGGTTGGATGCAGCGTCAAACGCATAACGTTGCAAATACATTTGTAAACACTTGCAAACACTTGCTGATCGAAGGAAAATTGCTCATCTAATCTTCCTATTCTAGCTGATTAATGGTAACATAAATTTCTCAGAACTTTTTAAGGTATCGGATTCTACGCGCTTCGAAAATATATTCGACATACAGTAAATCCTCTGATCAAGACTCGAATTGAAGGCTAGTTCAGACACGCTTAGTAATTTAGTCGAGTGGCAAATCATTATAAAGTTTTACGAAATTATTAGACTAAATTTTAATATTCATACATAGTAAATTACTAAAATACTTGCCATTCAACTAAATTACTAAACGTGTGTAAATCAGCTTTAAAATTGTTGTAGTTGGAAAGTAAAACTACGTATGTCACATGTTTTCATTTTCCAAATATTGGCGTTGAAAGTTTTGAACATCAATTTCGTTTGATGTACTTGAATTTTCTTGTATTCTTAATTTTAATAAACTCTTTTGATGTTTTTTTTTCTGGCAATGTTGCATTATGGTAATTTAATATCAATTTTATGATTTGAATTAACACTTTTTTATCATTTAAATTAATACTTTTGATGGTCACCAAGTGAAGTACACATAACATAATTAAAATAGAACATCAAGAACATCAATACAAATTTCATGATAAACTTATGGTTGTTGTATTCTGTATTCACAATTGCATTTACAGTATAATTTACAGTACAATTGCATGTTAATGTCTAAGAACAAATTAACAAAAAAACAACAAGCTCAAGAAGGAAAAGAGTTTAGAAAAACTATAAGGCTAGAGAAACAGAAAATTATAAAAGAAAAAGCAGAGGATAAAAGCGTCAATTGAATTCAAAAAGAAAATAAACTAAAAAGGTTAAACCAAATTACTTTATATTTATACTTTACTGTAAAAATTAATTTATATTTAGAAATTTCTAATCGTATGTATTATATATGTATTTGTGCTCCTAATGTGCAGTCGATTAAAATATTAATTTCTTTTATAAATAATATGCATAAAAATACATTCTTTTAATGATTTTTATAAGTTTCATACTTTCCAATTTATTTGAACAGGAATTGAGTATTAATCTGATCAGGGTATACTCTCAAACATTATTTAGGTGATCAGAAATTGCTCCCTTTGCGTTTTGTAATTTCTAACTTAAATTATAAATTAATTATTATCATTTTTGCACTTTTTAAAATACCATATTAAAGATAAAATATCAATTTACTAGAATATCAAAATACCTTTTGAATTTGCTTAACTTTCTAATTTAAACGTCAAAAAAACAGCGATAGTTGCTCTTAAGTGATCAGAAATTGGATTCTTGACGGTGCAAACAAGTGAAGTTTTAAAAACTGTTGACAAAAGTCTAAACAACGTTGCGTTTGACTGTAGCGTCAGTCTATAACAAATTCTCCTTCAACTGGTTTCCTTCAGCTTTCCCTCGCTCAGGAATTCCGAATGAAAAGCAAAAAAAAAAGTCCCCTTATCTCGTCCACCTTTCAGGCCCAAACTCCTCCAGCCATAAAAGTCAGATTTTAACTACTTTTCCTCAGAAACAGCTCGTGTTTAAGTACCTTGATACTGCGAAGTTCAGAGGAGAATCCAGGGTCCCTCGAGCGATTGCGTCGTGTCGACCTTACCTAAGATACATTTAGCCCGCGCCCCAAGATATCCAACGTAAACGTCCAACCTTAACGTTTCTTTTTTTAATACTCCGGCGTCGTTAAAGCGTCATCAAGAGCCGAGGATGATGAACGACGTAAAAAGAGCAGGTTTTCGGCTCGCGAGGGCCGAGCACACCCACGCGGGATTAATTAACGGCCTCGCCGTCGCCTCCCAATTAGGTGAATTCGGAAGAGGCGGCGCCCGGAGGAACCACGAATTCTCCTGGATCTGAAATTTTTCGAATTCCTCGGTTCACTGTTTCGCGTCGATCGAGTAGACAGTTTCCACGCGGATGAGGAAAATCAGGAGGCGGAAATCTAATCGAATACGGGAATTGATTCAACACCGCGATATGCACTATCACTACGCTCGTCATCTGTTTATCGAACCGAACGCGATGTAAATGCGTTTCCCTGATCATTTCCAGGATATTTGCACTCCTCTAAGAAGCTCGATAAGAATTATCAATTCTGTTTACCATGTTTAAGTGTTATTTGTAGAAGATAAAGTCGTTTGACCAGAGACGTCGATTTCGAAGGAACAACGACCAAGTTTGCGAGGAAAATTAGCTTCTGCAAACACGAAAAACTCGAAGAGGTTTAACGGTAAATCGTTCCTCTTGGTTTGCTTTCGTTTCAACGTCGATCCGGCCTAATCGAAGTAGGTCCTCCTATCGCTATTTTCCGTCCCGCGACCGGTAATTAGCGAATGATTAGACGATCCAGTATGTAGGTTAAGCGATCGCGAATCGTGAACTGGACGTGCGGAAAACGGCGATAATAATTTTCATACTGTTACATCAATATATTATGAACTGATAAAAATTCTTTTATTTTTTCCACTTAACCATATTCTATTCTATAACTGACTATACAGGGTTAGATTATTCTCCTGTTAACGGTTCAATCGGATGTTTTTTTTTAGCTAAAATAACATGGTTTGAGGAGAGCGGTTTAAGATGATTGTACCAAATTTTTTTCAACCCCTCTTTTCAGAGTTATCAAGGTCACCTTCAGTTTTTTATAGTGCTTGCCGAATTCGTCTCTCAGTATCTCCTAAAATCTAAAACATTGGTGTACAACAATTATAGGTTAACTTATAAAAAACTGAAGGTGACTTTGATAACTCTGGGAAAAAAAGGGTTGACAAAAATTTGGAAGAATCATCTTAAAGCTCTGCTTGAACCCTGTTATTTTAGCTACAAAAACTTCCAATCGAACCGCTAACAACAGAATAATCTAAGCTGATCACTAGACTGCGGAAGTTTATGCAAATTAATATTTTTATATACATACAACAGCAACTGAATCTTAAATAAATGTGTTTTATTTTCTAAATATTATAAAATGCATTGTACTTTTTATATTTGATTGCATTTTTATACCTGCAGGCATCCTTATAGATTTTTGTAATTTGAAAATTACCATAAATGCATAAACTTCCGCAGTCTACTGATCACACTTCGCGGTCCAACCTGTAAATTAATTTATATAAATCTTAAACTTTCACTTAAAATTGACCGTTTACTTACTTTTGTTACCCACTGTATGTACATTATTACGTATAAGAATCTTCTCTATCTTCTATATTATTATAAAAATCCTCAGTTCCAGCTTCTCAATACGAAATTCAATTTCCTCTATCCATCGCAACATTTTCTACGAACAAAACTACATGTCCCCCGGAAGTCGTGTCGAGTTTCCGGGGTTGTCGCACGCGCGCAGGAAAAAGCGATTCATCCCCGCGAAGAAGAAAGTCGCGTCCGCCTGGTCGCGTTCACGGTCACGGGGCTCTAAACCGAGGATGAAAAGACCTTTTTTTACCGGGGCCGGAGCCATTCAGAGGGTCGACGGAGAGAACCACTCGCCGGTTGAATAAGAGACAGAGAAAGGAGAAGCCGGGGCGCGGATCAAGGGGCCATCACCGGGCGCAAATAGATACGCGCGAATCTTCGTCGCTTAGAAACCGGCGTGGAGCGATGCCATGCGAGTATCCGTTACGATTTCTCGGAATCTCTATTTGCGACCTCTCCTTGCATCGATTTTCGGAACCTTGGAGAACCCTGGGCCGAGGGGAGGAAGGCTTCGACGATGACCTGGATTGCTTCGACGAAGAAGCTTCTCCTTTCCCTTCTCTGTTGGGAAACGGGAGGTTTATTGTTTGGGGACCGGGACATCTTTATTTCTTTCTTGTATTCCGACTGGGTGGAGAAGCCTTGCATTGTAAATGGAGAATGAGCTGCGCTCGCGTCGCCAAATTAGAGTTGTAGCTTCTCTGGGAACTTGTGAATGTGAGGTATGTTCACGAAGAAAGGCGAGGAAGGATCGATCTTCCTTGGGGAAGATTTTTATTGTTCGCAGAACAATTAGGGGATTATATTTTCGTGATCGGAATAATAGAAACGAGTTTGTGTAGGTTGAAATTTAAAATTTGGTCAAAATTAATTGTTTTAAAAGCATTGAAGCTTTGTGGATTGATTCTACACTTTTTTCTATGCGAGCATTGAACGTCTCGTAAGAGCCTTATTTCTAATATGAAAACATGGAACATGTAATATAAAAATAGTGTAACTACATGAAAACTACAATTAGAATATTAGAATATTCAGCACCAGAAATTGATAACAACATGAAAGAAATACCAGCACAAACTCAAATATTCGACATAAAATTACAATTCTTGCATCAGGACTATAAACACGTAATTAGCCAAATTATCAGTTAGGAATGTAATGTCATTTGGAACACCAAGCGCACAAAAATCCACGACTTAATTCAAAATTTCAACCATAAAATACAGGATAATACGTTAAATAGGAGAGGCCAAGACCAGACTTCAAATTGGCCACACAAATCTAACGCATAGACACTTAAAGAACAAAATCATCACCAAAAATATGCGAAGAATGTAACACCCAGACACAGTTAGACATTTTCTATACGATTGTATCACATTTAATATTAGCCTCAGAAACTCAGGTAACACCAATACGACGGAAATGTTGATCAAGACAGAACATATGCAGAAGAATATAAAGAAAAATCACTATATTAAAAACTCTAACCAAGTAAAATGTAAAATAATAGTATATCTCAAGTTGTATTTATGATGTACATAACCAAAGATTTCTGTATGTATTATTAGTATGTAAGCCTTAATTTACGTCGCTACTAACCTGTAGCAGTTGATGCGACAATAATTAAAAAAAAAAACACCTCGCTGGATGTTGCACAATTTTTTTTTATCGGAGTTATAAAACTTTGAAGCGGTTAAAGTACTCGTCTTTTTTTTTCTATTTTGACTATTTGGTGTTAAAATTCTAATAGAAAGTTTTTTCTTCAATTTTATTAATATTTCACTGCCTCAAATAATTTCCAAACTATGGATGTTTATGCACGATCGATGTGCCATAAATATGCAGCATTGCAGAATGTATGTAAAATATATGCAGAAAAAATATATTAAATGCGCACTTCGTAGAGGTTTAAAAAATTCATACAATTTAATTCAATCAACATATTTGTTAGCATTTTTACACTATACGTGCAGTCCGCAAATTAATTATAAAAAAAAACCATATCCTACATAGCAAACTCAAGAGTTAAATTATTAAATTTTTTAACGTAGTGAGCTGTAAAATTAGCATAATTGTTAACGTATTGAACTAATAAAGTTCTACAACTTTTTGCTTATTGAACTCTTAAACTACGAAATTGTCTAAAGCACTGAATTATTAAGCTATGAAACTTTCACGCATATACATATCAAACTGAAAAACTATCAATTTATTTAACAATTACGCTATAGCGTATCAAGTTTACAGACATAGTTTATATTATTGTTATAATTTTTAAATACACAATTTATTAACTATTATCATTATTAGAAAAGAGTATAATAATTTATTGCAATTGAAATTATGCTTTAATATAATATTTTAATAAGTTCATAGTTTAAATTGTTAGAAAATTGTATTTTTTTAATAGTTTATAGTTTAACAGTAAGTATGTACATAGTTTAACAGTTCAATAGGTGAAAACAGTTTATACATTTTTTATCTCGATGAAAGTGTGTTTTTACTGTGTTTACTTTCTATTTCGCATACTCATGTCATATTAAAATTACATAAACTTTAGTACAGTCTAAATTTTTAGTTATAATATGCAATTTGTTATACAATGTGAGATTGTACAAGTTCAGAAAATGATACAAGCAAATTTCTAAACAAAGTCTGTGGAAACAAGACATATACAGAATATGCAACGTACATGCAGTATATGCAACATACAAATAGAAAAAGTATATGCAATATGCAAAATAAAAACTGTATTTTTAAGATTTCCTGGTGATGAAACACATTTCTGTCGAAGTTCCGTTTCTTTAATCCAATCCTTTGATTAAACTCTCGCAGTCTAATCATGAAGAATCATATAAAACTGCGTCAAAATAATAAAACAAGTTCCATTTAAAGTAGATCAATCTTTAATCTCGACTCCGACAAAAATTCCAAATCAAAGTAGTGCGATATTAAAACTAGCGCAGAGCTCTGGCTCGCAAATGCGTTCACTTAAATAAGGATATCTGAGCGCAAGGAATCGCAAAGGTTGACCGAATGAACATTGCAAACGCCGGAGGGATTTGAATAAACGAGTTCTAAAATATGGAGCAGAAGGACGCAGAACGCGAAGAAGCGTGTTCGCGAAGGCCGACCGGCGTCGACGAGCATTTCGCGAGGCAACGATTCGTGAAATGGAAGCCGGCACGATTTCAGGAATCTAATTCGTAATCTGGGACGGAGATAATCGCGTTCACACCTCCGCTGCGGTGCGTTCGAACACGCCGAGGACCTCCTCTCTCGCTTATGAATGAGAACGCGTTATGCATGTATCGCAGGTGGCGCGATTTATGCGAGGTATCTCGCCGCCACCGCGTTTCAGCGCCGCGCCTTTCACTGACAATGAAACCAGGAGCAGCCTATCGAAGCGACGAAACTCGCGTCGAGCTCGCGGAGAAACGCGAGGAGGAAAAACCCTTCCAGATTAATTCCTTCGGAACTTGCACCTTAATCGCCTTGGCGGAAGCGCCTCGTTGAGTGATTCCATTTCGCGGTCAATTAACCGGGGAATCTAGGCTTGCAGCCCCCGTCCAAAGATCAGAGTCCCGCGTTTCACGAATCCTTGATTAATATTTCTCGGAGAGGAGTCCGAAAGATAAGCGCGGAAAGTGCCAAGCGAGCGAAACACTTTTTGGCGCGGCGCGCGGCTCTAAAAGTGTCGTGAAATGCAAACTAGTAGAAACGACAGTGCAATATTTTTAATGGAGGACCGACTGAAATAAAGCGAGATCTGGCAACGGTTCCGAGAAGACTGAAGGGTTGATTCGCCCCGGAACGACCCGACTTGATTGGACGTGGAGTCGCGTGTAGAGCTAACCGGATGTAACGGGTTCTCCCAGGCCGCGGGAGAGACTCGCGCGCGGTTTTCTCCATTCGAAAACGCAGGCACGTGCGATTGTACGCGTTTTGCAAGCGTCACGTAACCACTCGTTGCGGTACCGCGTGGGCCGTGGGTGAATGCACCGTCTTTGCGCAACGATCGCGGCCGATTTATTGTAGAAAAAGGTGCGGGAGATCGACGATGACCCTGACGATCTTGAGGCTTCTTCCCAAAACTCGGGCGCAAATTAGAGATCGTCGGAAATCGTTTTGGGAAATAGTTTTCTCCACGGGAATTCCGAAATTTCGACACTGTCGCGGAAACTAAATAGAAATCGGTGGAAATTGGAGACGATTAATTGAGAAGTTTCCTTCACTGAGAATTCTAAAATTTCTACACTGATGCAGAGCGAAGAAATCGGCGGAGATCGAAGACGATTAGTTGAGATTTTTTTTTTTTCACTGGAATTTCAAAATTTCGACACTGGCGTAAAAATTAAAAATCGACGGAAATCAGAAATCGGTGGAAATTGGAGACGATTAATTGAGAATGCTTTTCTTCATTGAGAATTCCGAAACGTCGACACTGGCACGGAAACTGGAAATCGGTGGAAATTGGAGGCCATTAATTGAGAACAGTTTCTTTACCAGTATTCTTTCACTTCAATTTCTGTCGTAAAGGGGAGAAACTCGGAAAGGAGATCCACTCACTAGATTATGAAAAATACTGGGTTCCTAACACTCTTCACGAACCGGAAATCGGCGGAATCGGGTTCCTTGAGAATAGTTTCCTTTACAGAATTCTTTCATTTGAATTTTAATCGAAAGTGGGGAGAAACTCGGAAGTGAGATCCGCTCACGAGATTATGAAAAATACCGCCAAGGACCCAATTCCTGATCAGTAGATTGCGGATGCGTTTTTATTCAAAAACCGACTGCGTTTTTATCCAAAAACCTAGAAGAATGTGCACTAGTCCTAAAACATATGAAATGTCAAAAAAATAATCCTACATGTAACACACCATCTGATGTAAACCAACATATACAACAGTTATTCAAGGAAAATTGGAACACATTATGGACAATCTATAACATCAGTAATCTCCACAAGACAATATCAAATTTTTATGATTTGAAAACCAACCCAGAATTCAAACGCACCGAACAAATTATAGTTACCAGAATTAGAATCGGACACACAAAGTTAACACGTACACACCTACTGGAAAACAATCCTCCTCCTATTTGTGATATCTGCAATACAAGATTATCAATAAATCACGTAATCACAGAATGTCCACAACACAACGAAGAAAGAAGAAAATACGAACTAAACAACAACATGAATAATAGTCCCACATCATTCCCCTTTCAACGAAGCATAATAAACTTCTGCAAGGACATCAAAATGTCCAACAGAATTTAAACCAGATCCGCCCCTGACAAATGATATAGTCGCTAATAACCTTTGCAGTCGATGCGACTCTAAATACTAAATAAATAAAATAAAACAATAAAGATTCTTCCAAAACTTAAAATTTTTCATTCTTTAATGTACACTAAAACAAATATTAATTTTCATTTTTTATCAACATTTTTATAAACCTTTTAAAGGATATTACTCAATATTAAAGTATAATTTGATAAATTTTAATTCTGTATTTATTCTTGTAAATTATGTATAATTATTGTAAATTAGATTTGAAAATCAAATTTTATTTAGTAAAAAGTATTGGTAGTGGTCCGAGTGGTCGAATTTTAATGTTACACGGTCGATTACTAAAGCAATTCGCACACTTTGCTTGCAACGCAAATTATTTATTTTCTATAACTTTTATAATAAACTTTGCTGATAGAAAATATTAATCGTAAATTAAATACATTCAAAGTACTTTAATACATTTTACATATTCTATAACACTGACTGTTTATTGTTTTTAATACTTGTATTCCAACTTTCACTTTAAGTGGTCGATTACTAGTTCTTTCACCCTAGGTTTTGAATTTGCGATAAGACATCATTGAAGATGTTTTATACAGAATCCAGGAAGCAGCAAGGATCAAGTAAACGTGGTGGTCGCGACGCAGCGCTCGACGGAGATCGTGCGTCGACCAGCGAGCTCGGTGACCCTAATAACCTCGTTGCCTCTTCCCGACGATCAATTAATTACCGCCTAATTGGCGCTGAAGCGCCGGTATCGCCGCGATAAACCTGTAACGCTGCGAGCTGTCCCCTCGTCGTTAGCGCAGAGCCTAACGCAGCTTCGCTCTGGAAAATATTATCTCGATCCTCCGACACCTTCTGCGATCCATCGAAGGTCGCTCAAAAGGATCCGCAACTCCTCTGCCCCCGGTTTTTATTCGATATAGACTCATTTCCTACTAAAGAGAAACTTCACTGATTTACTAAAATGACTGAATGTTTCCTTTGAAAACAAGGTTTTAATTAAATTCAAAACCATAGTGCAGCATAGGTGATCAAAACCAATATTATTAATGCTGCCTCAAGTGTTCCTCAAAGTTCCCATTTGGGCCCTCTTCTTTTTTTTATTATTCATTAATGATGTGTCCCAAAGTTTTTCACCATTGTAAATTCTTGTTATACGCGGATGATCTAAAACTCTATCATTGTATTGATAACACAAATTGTTTTCAACTGTTTCAAGACGACCTGAATATATTTGCTGCGTGGTGCAATAAGAATCAGTTATCTCTAAACTTATTTAAATGTTTTATTGTTAGATTTAGTCATAAGATTAGCAATACGATTTTTAACTACCATTTTAATGGCTTACCGCTATCTTCACAAAGCAGTGTGCGTGATCTAGGTACATATTATTTTCTCCTCCGACTTATCCTTTACTGCGCATTATAATAATATTATTGCTCGAAGTTACAAGAGTCTCGGTCTTATTCACAGGGTCTCTAATTTCTTTGATGACACTAACTCTCTTAGAATTCTTCACTGTCAACTGATTAGACCCATTCTTGAATACGAGAGTATCATCTGGTCTCTTTACTTCATTTCTCACAGTTACAATATTGAAAAGGTGCAGCATAGATTTTTGAGACTTGCCGTGATAAATATGGGCTGCCCCTTATCGTTTGATTCTCATAATTATGACCCTGCGCTTTATTCCTTGAATCTTAAAAATTTGAGCAACAGGAGAATCTTTGATATCTTATTTGTGTGCAAGATACTCAGGGGTGATATACAATGTCCCTCTATTATTGGTCTCCTTAATTTAAAGGTTCCCACTAGAAACTTGAGAAACCATACACTATTTTTCATTCCTACTCATCGCACATTATATGCACAGCATAGCTGTCTAAACCGTATAGTTAGTTTAGCAAATTCTGTCAGTCAAAGGGTCGACCTGGTCAATTCGTCCCTTGATTGAATACGGCGCTGTCTACGACGTATTCTTATGTTATTCTTATGTTATTTATTTTTATTATTTTATTATTGTATTCTTTATTCTTCCCTCGATGTGCCAAAGGGTTCTCCCCGTTAAGAATTAACCAAATAAATAAATAAAACTTTAAACGCGAATATCTCGAAAATGAGAATATGTGACATTCGGCGTTTTGCCTTATAACCACAAATTTTTTAGAAGAAGGCTAGCAATTCCCTTTTGGAGAACTCTTCGATTTTCTATCAGCTCGTCGATAGTGATGGGATTCCAATCACTTCTAATCGCTTCGAATCAATGACGAAAAATTCAAATCGTTTGGAATACGATTCGAAGCTTAGAAATTTTGAAAGTCTTGAAAGGTCTTAACAGTCGTGAACGCCTTGGAAGTTTTGAAAGTCTTGAAAGGTCTTGAAAGCCTTAAAAGTCGTGAATCGTCGGAGTTTCGACAGATACTGAAAGTTTGATAAGTTTGATATCTTACACGCTTTTTGATTGCTTGTTTTACTTTCAAGACTTCCAAGACTTTCAAGACCGTTCAAGACTTTCAAGACTTTCAAGACCTTTCAAGACTTTCAGGAGTTCCAAACTTCGAATCGTATTTTAAACTATTCGAATTTCAACAATCTTGAAAATTTTCGAATCGTTTCGAAGTTTAGATTCAAATATCCATTACTACTCGTCGACATGGGAAGGAGTTTCGAGATTACAAAGAGTGAAGGGAGTATTTGCGAGAAGAAGGCTAGGAATTTTAAGAGGACCTTCTAATTTTCTCAAGTCCTTCTTTATCGGACCTTTCGAGTCTTAACACGTAAAGGAAATAGTTTTGAAAAGAAGGACAGCAATTTCAGGAGGACCTTCTAACCTTCTTGGGTCCTTCGTTGTCTCAGACCTTCTCAGTCTTCAAGCCATAGCGAGTAAAGGGAGTTTTGAGGGACGAGGAACAAGTATAGGGCTTCCCTTAGCGTTGCCTTCGCCGGATGGATTCGCCCCGTGAAAAGAGAAACGTTTCTCCCTTTGGTGTTCCCGCGGGCGACGCGGCTCGGCGCGGCCACGCGGTCTCATTGCCAAATATGGCTGGCCGCGGTATTCTTAGCACTGCTCGAGCGCGAACGACACTCGCCGGAGCCGGCCGAGCGGACTGCTCCGTCCTCTCGGCGAGCACGGTGATGGGGAAGTCGGGGAGACCTCGGGAGAACCTCCGAGAAGGCGGAACGCGAAGCGAAAAGTCACGAATCCCATTTTCCGTTTGCACCATCTACTATCAAGAAGCTACTTTAAGCAGATTCGTCGCTCTCAAAATGGTACCTCGAATAAAGGACCAAGGATTCAAAGACTCAAGGACGAAATTCCAAGGTTGAATTCATGTATGATCTCCAGGAAGTATAATTAATGCTCATCCGTCCCTTTTTTTCTGAACTCAACTTGTCTTTCAGCAGTGTCGCCAGATTTTTTATAAGATTCTTGCAAATATAGTTGTCTAAACTCGTCCAAAGTCTTAATTAGGGTTGCCAATAAAAAAAAATATTGATTTCTAATGCGGGAATTTCAAAATTAAGTTGTACTACTTAAAACGTAGATATATCTGATGAAAGTACACTTTCACCACAAGTTCACCACTTATTAAAAGTATAAGGGTAATATATTAACCCTTTTTAGTGGCACAGATTATTTATTCTATAAGGATTATTGATTTTTTTACCCATTTTGATTGCAAACTAAGGATAAAATCTTTGTGGCACTGGCAGTTTTCAAATTTAGCGGGAAAAACACACTATTCATGATTCATTATTAGACTGCGGATGATTATGCATTTATGGCAATTTTAAACATTTTAAAATGAATAAAACTAGAAAATAAAATTAATTTTATAATACTTAAAAGATGAAAGGCACTTTTATTTAAGTTAGTTTTCTTTTTCTATGCGCTTCAAAATACGAATTTACATAAACATCCGCAGTCTAATCATAACTACATACCGTGCAAATTGTGCTACTAACATAAAAAGTACTAATGTAAGGAAACAGAAAGCAATCTGAGGGAAAATCGAAATAATTTTATTTCAAAAATTGCAATTAAACACATTTAGTCAAATCGCAACCAGTAAAACTTGATATCGCACAATTTGCGATTCACGACTTTCCCTAAAACAATAATCGCAATTTTATTGGAAAAATTGCTAAAATTGCGATAAATCGTCCAACCTGGCAACACTGTCTCTCAGTTTGAAATTGGCACAATAGTAAAAAAATCAATAAACGAAAACATAAGAGATCTTCTTTAGGTTATAAATATAAAAATCACAAAATATCAAGTAAATATCCCCAAAAATGTCTGAATAATATTATATTCCATGAGAAAATTGTATAAAATTGGCGCAAGGAACGGATGAGGGTTAATCAATGCAGAATCTCGCAATCGAAGGAAAATTAAGAAAATGATTAGAATCAATCAATCAATCAATCAATAGAATCAGGACTTGTAATTAGTCTTTTAGAGACCTTGAATTCTAGGATGTCCTCTAATTCTGATCTCTTCAAACATGAATTCCCAAAGTTAAAATTCTGGTCTACCAGTTCTCCAAATAAAAAAATTCGCAGAAAAACCTAATTCCCAATGAGCTTGAAAACCAAGAAAATTAGAAGAATGAATCTTTAAAGACGTGCAAAGTATAATCGACTCTCAAATTTCTCGCAAAGATTCCTTCGCAATCGAATGAAATAATCTCACAATCAAAATATGCAGAGTCAGCGCGCCCCAAGGAAGGCGCCGGATTTCAGAAATCTCCGAAATCTCTGAAGAGTCGCCAGGAACCGACGTTATTTCGGGCTTGCCATCGCGCGTCGGCGGTACCGAATCGCGTGCGAAGCGCCCATGAGCCGCGATCGCTTTCGCGGAGCCGCGGTGATCGAGGCAACACCTCGATCAGTCGTTAAAGTTCAAAGGATACCTTCTCTAGGGTTGGCGCGCCCACCTTTCGATTTCTGGGTCAGGTCGGGAGGGTGTGGCGAATGCCTCGAGTGCTAATCGCCGGATGATTTATCGAAACGAGGCTGCAATTTTATTAGACACCCGGAGACCTTCGACGACGACCGCCGTTGGCTGACTTTCCGCGGAAAGGCGCGGCTTTTCTTTGTCGGCGACCGCCTCGTCCTTCCCCATCGGAAACGATCGAAGCCTCGAGCATCGATTTCCTAGGAAACTCGGCGACAGGCACGGTTCCACCTTGGCAGGACCTTCTGTCAAGGATCTACTGGAGAGCGTCCATTAACCGAACCCTGATTATCTGAACCGTCAATTATGCGAACCGTTGATGGAGTAAAACTATACAGTGCACCCCAGTTGACGAAATGCCTCATCGTTGCATTACACGCGTACTTTTTCTTTTCATCAAGTAAATACCGTCAAGGACCCCATTCTTGATCACTTAAAAGTAATTATGTTTTTTTTTAATGTATAAATGTCAACATTAAACGTAATCTTGAAATTTGTGTGATATTTGAGTAAACACGTGTTTAATTTTTAATTCGACATGTATAAAAGTGCAAAAATAGCAATCATTAAATTACAGTCCAAGTTCCAAAGTCAAAAAAGCAAAGGGAGCAATTTCTGATCACCCAAATTATCTCCAATATTAGCTATTAGATTTTACTTTTGAAATTCAAAACAGTTAATAACTATGTACAGTCCTGACTCGAAATAGGGTGCTTGGGCTTGACTCGAAATAAGAATCTTCGTATCCCCACCACTTGCTTTGTAGTCGCCGCGTAACTTGATACGGTTGTGGTAGCGGCGAGGGGACTCGCGCCGCCGAACAATCGTCTCTTTTGTATTCCGTCTTTCGTCAAACGAAGCCGCGACGAGCCGAGCGAAATTTATGGCTTGTTCGACAGCGCGAGGTCGACAGTCCCCTCGCCGCTACCCCAGCCGTATCGAGGTACGCGGCGAAGATCAAAGCGGCCGAAACGTAGTACCTGACTCGAAATAAGGATGCTCTCGGTCCCAATACCCCACCGTATTTCGAGTCAAAACTGTATGTAGTTAGTGTACAGGATCAATTTTCAGCATGATAATTTGTTGTATGATAGTTACATACTGTACAGGGTGTAACAAAAATGTTGCAGTTCCTTGAAAGGGGTGATTCCTGAGGTGATTTTGAACAACTTTTTCCTTAGCGGAAATGTTAGGTGGGACTTTGTTAACGAGTTATTAACGAAAAACACCGACCAATCGGGGAGCGTGTACAGCGGATTAATGATGACGCGGACATTCACTGATATTCATCCACTGTACTCGCTCTCAGATTGGTCGGTGTTTTTCGTTAATAACCCGTAAACAAAGCTTCGGATAACATTTTTGCTAAGGAAAAAGTTGTTTAGAGTCACCCCAGGAATCTCCCATTTTCGGCTCCCGCGTCGAGTTTGGGACACCCTGTATATTAAAGAATAATTTGCACAGTAGTGCAAGAAAATTGAGTCTCGATGGAACATTTATTTTTCAGCACGATAATGACGCCAATCAGGAGAGTTCGGCGATAATACCTGGACGCCTATCGGTTGAGGAGAGTACAGAGCATCTTCTGGACGCCCGAAAGTAGATGCATTTATATTCGAAAGACTTATGTCAATCATCTTAAAATTGTAAACAGTAAACGGCTGAGAATGATTACAAACGAAATTTTGTATTCCAATTTCTACCAACTCCATGTATTACACAATATCCCTAATAATAATCCTTGCCTGCCCAGAAAATCCTTATACTGCGAATCTCTATGCTAGAGTCATCACCTTTTTTTAGGGGTGGATAAATGAAAATTTTGGGTGGACAAATGTGGACAAATCGTGGACAAACGAATATATGTAATTTGTTTTTTATGAAAATTCACACTTGGGGGTGCCAACTTCACAGACCTCAGACATACGCTGCATTTCTTGAAAATGAATTGCAACTTCTTTTTGAAGAAGTGCGGATAATCGTTAATCAGATGTGGTATCAACATTATTATTTGTATTATTGTACTAAAGGACATTGCCCCGTAAATAAATAAATGAATGGGATTTCCCCCCGAATTAATCCTCCACAAGGGAGAATCGCAAAAAAAAAGAGGACAGAAGAAGAAGCAGTGACCGTGCCAGAGGAATGAATACAGAAACACTCGCAACGTGGGAGGGTGGAAGCAAGGTGGAGGAGCAAAGTGGAGGCGGCAGAGCAAGGTGTAAGGTGCAGGGAGGAGGGCAGCGAGGGAGAGCCAGGAGAAGAGGAAACCGGGAGGTCTGGGCCACGTAAACGCCGGTGAGAGTGAATGGATCGATGAAACCGTCTCGACACACCGGCCGCCATCGCCAAAACATCCTCTACGTGGGCCAAAATGTCACAACGTTCGTCGATCTTTCGCGCTCGACCTCGCGATTTGCCAAAACGCGGTGTATTCGCGAGACCAAACGCTTCTCTTCATCGCCAGATAATCCGCGGCTTCTTCGCGGTGTTCTGCAGGGGATGCGTTACTTAATCGGATACTGAACTATCGGGATTCCCTGGTGGAAGGTGCTTAATGCGGCTGGAGAGACGGGAAAGGAAATGCGAATCGGGGAACTCTTTTTGGAACAGGTACATATATTCAGGCGCGACGAGAGGGTTGATGCGATTTTTAACAAGGTTCTGATACTTTGATGTTTCACCCTTTTAGAGGTAAATTTGCTGAAGTTGTGCATGGTGAGAGGGTTAATTCGTCTTTTAGAGAGACTCAAAACTATTTTTATTCCGGTTTTCATTTATTTCCAGATGGATTCACTTAATTTTCCAAGATAAAAGACTTAATTTGTCTCAAAGTTGAAATTTCTCAACGAGCTTTAAAATCAAGAAAATGTTCAGAGACCCTCAAAGCAATCTTTACTAAGTCTTCGATGATTTTCTTTAAGTTTTGATCTCTTCAAGAATAAATTCATTTCAATCTCCAAAGTGAGAAAGGTAATTTATCCATCAGTGAGACTCAAAACAATTTTTTCCGATTTTGATAATTTTGTGGAAGTACTAACCTTCTCAAGAATAAATCCGCTTCGAGATAATAAATATAAATGTAAATAATAAATCTCCGAGATGAAAGGTTTAATTCGGCTAAAAATTAAAATTCTGGTCTACGAATTCTCCAAATAAAAAAACTCACAGAAGAATCTAATTCCAACAAGCTTAAAAATCACGGAAATTAGAAGAATCAATCTTCAGGAGCGTGCATAGTATAATAGGCTTTTAAATTTCGCATGGTGGAAGTTTAATTAGTCTTTTATACGCTCTGATAGGAATCTTTAATGTGATTTCGATCATTTCCTTAAGAACTGGTCTCTTCAAAGTTGAATCCGTTTAAATCTCCAAGGTGAAAGGTTCAATTTGTCCCGATGTTGAAATTTTCCTCTACCAATTCTCCAATTTAAAAGACTCGCAGACGAACCGAATTTCAACGAGCTTAAAAATCACGAAAATTAGAAGAATCAATCTCGAGAGGCGCGCAAAGTAGAATAGACTCTCAAAGAGCGAGAGGTAACTCGGTGGCGTCCAATTAGCAAAAAAGTCAAGAAGTCGTCGGTTCGGCGACCCAAACAGAAGAAACGGCGAGGAAATTGGCGTGCTTTTGCCGACTATTTGCCGATACTCGAGCTCGCAAATGTCGAGAGCCATCGACTCCTCGACAGTCGTGTCGGGTGTTCGACCGAAGATCCCGCGGGTCTCGGAGCGAAGACCTTGCGAGTCGCGGCGCTGTCAGTTCGCAGCGATTATGAGCTACGCGGCTGCCGTCAATTTATCCGACGACGTCGTGATCGCAACGCGATGCTCGCACGCTTCCCCGGGGGCTGTTGACCCCGGCCGCGAATCGCGACCGTTTCGTTTCGATCAACGTTCTGTCCGCGAGATAATTATCGCGCGGCGCGGCGCGGCGATCGCGTGTCGCGGTATCGTGCACGCGCCCAACTCCCGTAAGATTTCCCCGTTTCGCGAATCGAGACGGTGTCCCGTGGCAGGGTCGCCGGAGTCAGCTGCGGCATCGAAGCCGGTCGCCTATCGATTATTCAGGAAAGCGAAACGGGAGCAGCTGTTGGTCTTCTGCTGGTCGCGGCAACATATACCATTGTGACGCGGTCACAATGCCTCATTATGTCGTAACACGGTAAATCGAGTGTTACGCGATGGAATCGTCCGCGATTCCCGCGACGAGAACGTCCCGTAATTAATCAACGGTGGGATCGAGAACGCCTGCCGTAATTACTCGGAGAGGAGACTAGACGCGGCGTCAAAGGAGCCTCAAAGATAGAAAAGCGGCGCGTTCGCGAGTGGATGGAGCCGTTTTCTTACCGGAGCCCAGCTCAATTACGACGATTCTGACGTCGACGAGGTACGCATGCAAAATAGCGCGAATCGGAGCCTCTTTGATCTAGAAAGTCCGCGCGAGCTCGAGCAGAACCGTTCACTTTCCCGATTTCTAACGCGGATTCCGTCGCGCGTTGGACTGTTTATTAGTAATCTAGTGGAACAAAATTGTAAGCCATTCAAAATGAGTGAATCGAGGTTATATTGTAATATACTGAATCAGTGATGTCGAAATAATAAATATTTTAACATTCAATAAACAGCAATGATACACAGTCACAGTCTAATAAAAATTATTGGGTACTTGAATAAGTTCCTGCCGTTGACTGATAGATGTCATAATTAGTATTAATTGCATGTAATTGAAAATGGTAATACATCTATATGGAAGTATTAAAACCAAGCCTTAAGATTTATTGTATGAGATTTTAGTGTGGTGTGAAGAACAATTTTTTTTTTTTCATTGCCTTCAATATGTCAAATTTCATGTGAACAAAAACACATCTGCGGGAGGTTTTACTTCATTATTTCATTTTAAGCAAAAGTGCATCAGTAATTTTCTTCTTTTTAGATTATCGTAGTAAATCGATTTCTCATCACCGGGAACAATACGATGCAAAAATGACTTCCTTTCATTCAAAACATGTGGCACCCAGTAGCTTTGATTTTGAATCATTCCCATTGCTTTTAACATGTAGCTTTTCACAGGTAACAAAGCAAGTATTTCACTTTTTACTTTTGTAAATATTATGTACAGAATATGTTGGTATTACTGCGTTTAGACGAGAAGGGGCAAGATGGGGTACCTTGTATTTCTTAATACCCAATCCGATGGACCGCTCGCGAATTCCCCAATCGCGATGTCAACTTTGGTAACTCTTTCTACTTCCCCTCGCTCGCCTTTCAAATTTTGCACTATATTCGCATGCCTCTATAACCACGTCTCCCTTTAACATTTCTTCAATATTATGTTATAAATTGCTCGCATATTGCATTTTATCTAGCCATACCTTCATCCATTCATCCCTGACTTCACTGATTCCTTCATATATCCAAATGTGGTAGGTATTAATAAGTACCCCATCTTACCCCACCCGTGGGGCAAGATGGGGAGAAATGCCCTTTTGTGAGTTTTAATTTTTATAATTTCAATACTGTAAAAACCTCGGTTTAACTATAGTTAAATTGAAAGACTATTCATCAAAGAATTAGAAAAAAATAAAGTTCATTTTTTTACTACAAAAACCTATGTTTTATTCATTATTGAACCTTAACTACCCCGTCTTGCCCCACCTTCCCCTACTTATATTATTTATGTACATATCATGCATTCCAATGCCTTAAGAATGACTAAATGAACTAAACCATTTAATGAAATTATTATTAATCTTGTCATAATCATATATTACATAATTTCTGAAGATATCAGAGATAATTACATTACTCCCATCTCTTTTTACTTTAGCAAAAGCTTCGCTTTTCCCTTCCTTATTTTTATATTTTATAGTTAGTTTTGTATTATTGCGAATTTGAGAAAGATTTTGAGATGTAATTAAAATAATCTATCTCACAAACTAGTGTTGTTATGTACATGTACCAAATCTAATAAAATATGTAATTCATTCTAAATAAAGTGTAAAAAATTATACATACAAAACGATCCAAATTCGTTTTGCACGTTTAAGAAACTTCAGAATAGGTGCAAGTCCGAATTTTAAAACATACTTAAAGGCTGACAAGTGAAAGTTCTAAACACGGTAAACTAAGATTGCTCGACTTTTCCAAATAAATGGAACAAACATTCAAAATTTCCGCCTAATTAATGATTCATAGACAATCGAAGATTTCTGGCCTATTATTAGATTTTTCAAACAGCTCATCGTGCTTTGCTCGTGTCGCCATTATCGGTTCCTTATCGCTCCCATCGTGTAAATAAACGTGGGTGAGTCAGTCCAACAGAACACACGTATTCTTCCAATCTTCCGTCGTACAAAATTCGGCGATAACCGAATGAACGAAAAAGGCGCGAACAAGAGAAAAATCGCGCGGCGATCGACGTGCCAATCAATTTCACTTTTTTGCTACGTCGAAGCCGCGCAAACAGACCGCTGAGGTTCGCGACTCTCATTAAAATTCCTATTACGGCGATCGAGCCAAGCCGTTCAAACAATTGGGAAAAAATTGATCGCGAAGGGGAAGTTGGAAGACTGCGGAAAGGATCGTTTCGCCCAGCCCCCCGACAATAAATTGGCAAGCTATCCAAACTTGGCAATGAATCGCGAGCGCATCAACACCCGACCCCGACTCCGCAGAACGTTTGCACTGGATTAAGGGTGGAGAGACAAATGAATCGACCGTTTCTAAACGGCCACGCGAACGACCACATTGTTATCGGAGATGAAAGGCCAGCACTGTACGACAATCCGCGAGAGAAGACAATGGGTCCTGCCTGGAGAGTCGTCGCGGCCGTGTTCAACATTCTGACCTCGCGCGAAGAAGTCTCTATTGTGCGGTAATGGAATATAAGAGGGACAATCCATTAAAAATCAGGACTGTGGAGATTTTCTGATCACTGGAATTAGAATCGAGGACACAGAAAAAAATGTATCAACTCCTAGAGTCGGATTCGGAGTCGAATTTTCACAACTTTTGCCAGTTTTACTGTAGGATAAAGGTACCAATTATTATGGTAACAAGATTTAGTCGCACTTTAAGGGGTCATGTCTAGTCAGGAGACCGAAAAAAACGTGTTTTTTAGGAATTTTTTTTTTCTAAAAGTATAACATTTACAGAAAAAAACAATTTGTGTATTTGAAGGCGCATGCCTTTACGAACTTTTTGTAATTTTTGTAACAAAATATATATAAAAATAACAATAGTATAGTAATTTTACTAGAGATCCTCTTAAAAAACGCGGTGCGCGGTGACCACTCTTGCTCAGACAGGTCATATAAAATCAAAAAACGAAAAAGATTTATTTTGTGTATGAAATTATCTAGTCCTTGAACGAAGAGTTTTTTGAAATATTCATTTGGAACACAATGGCGGGCGTTTTAAGTGAATGTTACGATTTTCGATGAAAATGTCACTCATTTTTTATTAATAAAAAAAAACTATGTATCGCGAAAAGAAATCCTTCGTTCAAGGATTAGTTTTTCTTATCGATAATAAGCCTGTAAAATTTGAATTAAATCGATGCAGTAGTTTTCGAGATATTGTGGTCACCGATTTTGAAAACATGGTTTCGAGAAAAATGCGTTATACTGAAAAAGTATCCGGATTTCGTTTTACCGAGACCCGAAAATTTTCTGGATTTACCCATTATAAATGTACAGAACCTTTTCCACCTCTTAGGGTATGTTTTAACAGTCCATAATAAGCGACTCATATACGCAGGTAGAAACGAACGATACTACCGATATATGTACATACTTACTTCAAAGGCACGAGCGCAACGTACACTTTGAATGCCTGTAACTTTGTTAATTTTAGTCGAATAAATCTGAAATTTTGGGGGAATATTCTGATGAAGTGAAAAAAACCAAAAATCGATTTTTTTCAAATTTCTGACTAGACCCCTTAAAGCCTATTTATACATAACCGGGCCGTGTCCGAACTGGGGCGAAACGGTGTTCTTTTCGTCATTTGTTTCGTTTATGTGTAAACCAGAGTTTGAAGGAAACTGTTAAAATTTTCAATTGGTTCTGATGTAACAGTTGTTTTTAGACCTTTAACTTTTCTGTTCCAAGAAAAGTTATAAATGAGTGTAAAACCTTAAAATAAAACAGTTGTAGAATTATACATTGGATAACCATATCAGAAGTAATCAAAGTACAATTAAATGTAAAATCCATGCAACCTTCTTACTCAATTCTGCTATCTGAAATCTTAGAAAATCTTGATCAATTACTGATGGAGAACGATACGCTACTATCGTCAATATTTTTGGATCCTTGTCTAAGAAAACTTTTAAGTTTAGAAAAAGTTGATAGAACAAAATTGTATTTAAAAAAACTTTGTATTAAGAAAAACCGAACTAGGAGAATTAATAAAAATTGAGATTAACCGAATTAATAAAAATTTCAAATATTCTAAGCAACATAATCGTAGAAGAATCAATAAATATTCCAGAATACTACTGCAGAAAAGTTTGACTAAATACGCACCAATTACATCCTGTGATGTGAAGCGATCATTTCCACGAATAAATTAATTTTTACATACAAACATCGTCAATTAACACCGTCGAATTTAGAACAAATATTTGTAATTTACTATAATTTAAACAATAATAAACTAAAATAATAGCAAAATGTTCTCTTAATACTTAATATTACATATTATTCCAGCATATTTATCGTGCATAAAGATCCAAAGTCTAGTTGTTAAAGTCCAAATAAAATTGTTTTAGTAATTTGTAACAGTGTCTTTCAAATATAAATATTGCACTAAAATGATCGCCTTGAAAAAGTACTGAGTACTGGCAAAAATGATTCCAGAAAAACGGCACATCTAATCGAAGTTAGAGTGGGAGTAAGAAATTTTGACTGCCGATTGTCGTGTTAAAAATTCCTCAAACTGAATCGAGTAACGTGTCGCGTTGAAAATCGCCAGGATTGTCGCGCAGAAGCGAAGAAAGAATCGCGCGGAAAAAGAGGAATCGAATATGTTGATTACAAGCTCGTGCTCCAAGGTTTCGCCGCGGGTTGAAATTATTCAAGAAGATAAAATCGCCCATTGATCCTCGCAACGATGACATAATCAGCATGCAAATCAACGCGAACCTCTGCCCACCGGCAGCATCCTCTGCATCCGCGATTAGCGCAACGACCAGCGACTTTTGCAATAGCAGAAAAATAGTCGCGTAGAAGAAGAAACAAGCCCAAGTGAATATCCATGCACTCGTCCGATTAAAACCCAGATTTCCCCATGGATCTCGCCCTCGATGCACGCCCACGCGAGCCAGATTTCCCGTATTAGAGCCGCGGAATCTAGTAACGCGAATGAGTTCCGCCGTCGAAAAGGTTCCATGGAAATCCGTGAAAGCGGAGCGCGCGAATCATCTCGTGATGAGAGATGATCCAACGCCCGTCGATGCGCCATTCGCGCTGACCTGAAAATCATAGTAAAACATCGCGAAAGCTGCGAAGCCGATCTCGAGAAAGCTCGCTCGGCGTTTTCGCGGCTCGAGTGGCTGCACGCGACCGTTTTACACGGACTTCACGGACTTTCGGAGCGCGCCCTCTTCGCCGGGAAGGAAAAAAATTGATGCGAGTCCAGAGGGAGGAAAAAAGAGTCACTGGTGCGGAACAAGGATTTCTTTGGGCACGATTTGCAGCCACTTTCGGATAATTCACTCGGCCTTCCAGACGCTTCAACGACCCCTAATTGCTTCGAGTATCCAATGGGTTCTCCAAAATTCTGGCTATTGCACAAGTGGTTTCAAATGTCTCAGTCACGGAGAAATTTCAGTATTTGAAATATTTCTTTTTTACCTATTATGAAACATCATTTTCGCACCACGTCCCGGCGTTTCATACTGAATGTCCCGATTATGAAACAGGTATTTATCGCCTAAAAAAATAATGTATGCATAGCGAAAAATCATCGTTTTTTTCAGAATATCATTGAAATATTATTAATTCGTGCAGAAAAGGTTAAAACAAATAATTAATTTCCTTTTCTATTGTCTTTTATTCCTTGGCTAAACTGTTTGTCAATATAAAATAAGTATGAATAAGATTTTTTAAAAGTAAAAAATAAACACATTATAAATGAATAAAAATCTATTAAACCAATTAATAAATTATACTATAACATTATTTATGACGTTATATTAATATTATTATATAACTTTGAATTGTTAAATTTTTTTGCTCTTGATTTCTTTTGGTTGTCACTAATTTTTGCTAGTTTTCTTTTCTCCTCAGCTAACTTCTTTTTCTCTTCTTGCAGAAGTTTTTTCTTTAAGGCCTTTTCTCGTTTCATTTTTTGTTCTTTTTTCTCATTGTGATCCTCCACCACTCATCAAGGTAATTTGCATTTCCTACGTACTTCTTATTTAATTCGTCATCTTTTTGGTAAATATTGAGGACGCAATGGACAAACTTCGGAAAAACTCAAGAAGCTCAAAATTTTCCTGTTTTGTTTGCATGCATCAAAACTACCAATTCTTCATTTATAACTACAACATTAGAGTCAATTAAAACTATTATTTATATCGTTGCCAGTTTCTTGCAAATGTGTATTATTATTTTGATATAAAAAAACTTTTTTAAAAGGAAAATATTTTTATAATTGAAACATGAGGGTTAGCATACTATATGAATACTATAAAAATAAACTGATACAGAGAGAGAGACACAAGTCCGTGGATTTATAACACCCATTTTATATTAGAAATAGTAAATCGGAAAATCGAGGCTCTACTGTACTATTTTCTTTCTATTATTAAAGTTTGTTACTTTGGTAACACCGAAAGTGTGAATTATTTTTATTTTTAATCTTCTTCATGTTACATTGAATTAATATATCCAATCATTTTACATTCACACTATTGGCTTTTAAATCTCTAAAATTGTATGACGTATAAAAATAGTTCAAAGTCATCAGAAAAATTATTTAATCTTTCGATTATTCATGTCTTTCGATTTTTTCCCCTCAAAACTTGACTCCAATGTTCAGAAAAAAATGGTATAACGGGTAAAACGCATCAAACAACAAGGGACAAAATTCGCAAAACGTTGAAAGAGGAAGGAGAAACAGTTTCTGAAAGCAACAGAGGTTGGAGGCACAGGATGGTCCGAGGCTCGTGCATGAACGCTTCGGCGACGAAGAATCCGCGAATCTGGGACAGTTTGATCGATAATGGCGTAAACCTGGTCGCGGCAATTCCCGGAATGGCAGCCTAATTGGATCCCCCTTAAATAAGTATTTCAATTTATCCGCAACGCGCCAGTTGCACGGCTATCGTCGGTCTTTCGCGAAACGGGGGCCGCGAAAATACACAGGGAACCCTTTGGGAGGCTGAGAAACTCTGAGAAGAAATTAACGAGCACTCGATAACATTTCCACGTAATCGAATCAAAAGAACTCGTAAAAACGAACTGGGAGAAACTAATAAAACTGAACGCAATTACTACTGTTACTATTTTTGTGAAAAGAATAGTAAATATTGTTACGGCTTAAATGTTTTCCACGCATGAATTTTATTGGGGATGAATTTTAGTAACATTGAGAATAAGTGAAAGTCTTCGAAAATTGGAGCGATGAAGCTTTGTGTAATAGTAAACCCTCCCGCAAAATTTTAGAGAAATTGATTCGATAGTTTTTAAACTATTCAATTTTTAATTTAACATGTATAATAACTATACAAACTATATTATATACAAAATTAATAAGAGTCAAATAAGGCAAAGATTTTCTTTAAACAATCTTCATATTCCAAAACATTGAACATCGAAATATGCAACAAAAAACATACAAATGCATAAAAATTTTCTGTGCGAAGACTTCCCCGAATTTTAACCGAATTTCAAAATTAAATGACTAAGAAAATGCGAGATGGACTAATTAAAATCGCGAAAAATGATTGACAATTTTTTTTTTTTTCTCTAATGAAATGCACCGACTGCGTTTCGAAAGAATTTCCCCGGAGGAAAATTCGCGGTACAATGGCAAGGTCGGCTGGAAACGAACTTTCGACGATTTCGTTTGGAAAGCGGGGGTGTCTCCCGGTGAATTTCGCGACCCACTCGTTCAAGGTCACACGTCGTCTGCAGCATTCATAGTGATGCACCCGGCGTGCATTCTGCGCCGACGAGAATCGATAAACCACAGCAAAGGGATTTCCCCCGGTCTGCACCCTCGTCGAGGCCGCCAAAAATTTCACTACCCGCCAATTTCCCTGCATCTATTAGCGCGCGCATCGACACGGCGCACTCGCTGGCAATTAATTAATTAAGAAGTTCAAGTAATTGGGCGAGAATAATCATGTTCGCGTTCGCACGAACGACGCAATTCATTCGATACCAGGTACGTTAATTCGATTCCATCTAATTATCTTTTATCTCTTGTTATTTTCGGGGGATGCGCGAATGGTTTCTTTAAATTGGCAACCGCTGCGATGACCACCGATGCGATTACACGTTTGCAGAAATAGACGAATTTTAGGTTCTTAGAATAGAGCAAAATTATAAATAAAAATGAGTTATACCGATTGGAGACTTTTATGTAGGATGTTTCAAAGTATATTAATTTGTTGAATAAGCATAAATTTTTGTAATGTACAGAGTGAGTCTCATAATTGGGCTGTGAATGTTTATGCAAATTTGTGTTTTTTTAAGGCACAGAAAATGAAAAGCAACTTAAATAAAAGTGTCTTAGCTTCTAAATATTATAAAATGTATTTTACATTCAATATTTCATGTATTTTAGTATTTATCTTAATCTTTATACATTTTTGCAAATTTAAAATCGCCACAATTGCAAAAATATCCGCAGTCTACTCATCAGAATACTGAAAAATTTGTCTGAGATTGTTCTAAAAATATTACTACTCTAGTTTTTCAAGAAAAATCAAAAACCATAAATTCATTTTTTTATCATTTTCAATTTCTTCTTGTATGTTATTGTATGAAAAAGTGTTTCAAACAAATTTTATAATTTGTATTACGGAATTGTAAATCTAAATATTTTTTATTACTTTGCTTTTTATCGAGATATCAATGAAGGTCACTTTCAATTTTTTAAATGGATTCCTTTTTTTTTGTTTTATTCGGATACCGCATAAAATTCTAGGTAAAAAAAAAAAAAATTACACGAAGTAAAGTCTGAAATTTACCTAAAGTTTGATAATTATTGAAATATTTGTAAAACGAATTTTCTTTCAAGCAATGTTCAAAGTGTTGTCCATTACAATTTACAATCTATGCATTTGGGTAACTGGATTATGAGTAAATGTAGAACTTTTCCTAGTGTTTTCTTACATATTGATGACGTTTAGCATCTAACAAGGAACGTGTTCACAAACATGACTTGTCATAAATATAAATTCATGCTATCATAATCACTAGACTGCGAATTTTATGCATTCATGAGAATATGTATGCAAAAATCGGCGAGATTGCAAACATAGGCCAAAATATACAAAATATCAAAAATATAATTGAAGTTCAAATATTTAGAAGATTAAAAATACTATTATTCAAGTTCCAATTCTTTAATTGTGCTTGTAGAAATTTTATTTTGCATAAAAATTCGCAGTCTAATAATCACTGTACTGCAGATTCTTATGCAAAATAAGATACGTATAAACGCAAATTAAGAATTAATTAATCTTTGTTTTATCTTTAATTTGACAGCCGACAAAGTGCAAAAATAAGAATAATTAAATTATGATCAAAGTTCTAAAGTCAAAAACGCAAAGGGAGCAATTTCCAATCATCCAAATTATGTATAATATTATCTATTACATTTTATTTTTAAAATACAAAACAGTTAATAACAATACTATGTACATATTATCTAATATTATTGTATATATGTATATATATATTTTTTCTTTCCTTCTTTTTTTTATTTTCTCTTTATTAAACTTCATACTAAGTATTTTTACTTTTGTTATCTTAGTTTTAGTCTATTTGCATTTTTTAGCTATAAGTTTAGTTTCAAGTCCGAATTCTATATATGTATTCTACTTCCGAATATCTTTGTTTATTGGGCACATTTCTGCCCGTTTGTACACTACGTAAATAAATAAATAACTATTTAGTAAATGTTTGATAAAATCACTTATATTTATTGTATAATAGTTATATGTACACTAAGCTGATAAGGAATTAAGTTTTAATCAGAAATTGGGTCCCTGATGGTAATTTCTTCGTCAACGCAGATCGCGAACCCGCGAAATTCGAAATGATTCTCGCCTGACACGTGACAAACATCCCCCTCCCCCGCCATTACAGCAAACATGTGCATACTCAACAAGAATCAGAAGGGACATCGTTGCATCATCGCAGAGGCAAATACGCAATTGGAAAATTGGCTTTGCGGTGGAAAATCGCCTTCCAGCTGTAGTTACAGATCGTGAAACCGTATAAAAATGCTTTTACCCCTAAGACTTGTTACGTGCACCGCCTCACACATAAAACTCGAAATGCACTCGATTGCGATCTTTACTAATTCGCAAGTTAATCTCTCGTCTAATGTTATGCTTTGAATATCTCGTAACGCGATATCCTTCGCGCGATTCTCTGCACGAAATTTCTCGCGACGCAAAATCAACGTTATTTAAACTTAAAAATAAATCCATATTCATTCGCAAAAATATTTGTATTATACACAGCTTCGCAGGGAAAGCGCTGTGTCACGAGATATCTTGTCCAAAAGAAATTGAAAAAATATCATAACTAACGTCGACATGGCGAAATATTTTGTCCACCGACGCGAAGAGGTTAATCAGCCAAAAACACAGACGATTCCATCGTCCGACGTGTTTATAAGGGGCCGAGTTCAACCTACGACCGTCTCGATTTCTCGTGGTAAAAAGGACCGAAGTCGCGTCGTGAATTTTAATGACGCCATAAAAAGAAAATGGTTATTTTGGGAACCGGCCGCTAGGCAAGCGTCCTCACTTTCTTATTGAAATAGCCAAACCCGATAGAGCGAAACGCGAGATGAAATAATCCCTTGCTCCATCTCGCGATATCGAAATCCCATTCGCATGATAATCACGCTTCTCAGCTATTACAACCTCGAGACATTCCACGTAAATAAACACAAAACCATAACTAACCAAAAAAAAGAACTACGTCGTAGAAGATTCCATCCTTCGCCAAACATCCCAAACATCGAATGCTAGTAATGTCACTATAAACAACAAAAGTCGAACCCCCGTCCGTCGCGTTCGACCTCAATTTTATGAATCAAAATTCCTAGCTAGAACGTGTTTCACCTCGAAGCGTACGCACTCCCCGATCCAGAGCACGATACCAAAACACCCTCGGGTGAATTAATCGCGGGTTAAGGGATGAAGGTGACAGATGACACACGTACCATGGTTGTTGTTCCTCCAAGGACAACGAAAACTTCCTCGGCGCCGATCCCTCTTCAATGCTTCCGTCCGGATCGCACCACAAGACCTCCGTCGCAGAATCACAAAAAACGGAGGAACACACTCGCGACGAACACGGGGGCTTTTCGCCTTTTTCCGAACGGTTTTCACGTCCGTGGAAAAAACGGGGAGACCACGGGAAAATATCAAACGAACGTATAACCGCGCACAGAACGACCGACACGACCGACAACCGCGCCTCTAAAGCTTGCACCAGCGAACTGGCGTTTCTCGTGCAGCAAACTTTCGCGCAAGGGCGCAACGCGGCTTCCGATTGGGTGGACGCCGCGCGGCTAAGCCAATCGCGATCGATCGTTCGCCGAACGTTGACCCCCTCCCTCCAAATTTACGCTCGCGAGCATTGTAAGCAAATGTTCGCCGACGAAGGGGTGGAAAATCATCGAGCGGCACGCGATTTGAAATAAACTTGAAGCACGGGAGTTGAAACTTGAAATACGGAGACGAAACTTATGTCGGAAGCTTTAATGGTCCCTGGCACGGAATTTCTGATTCCTTTGACAGTGTCGCCGCTGTTTTGTAAACGCATTTGTCTATCCTTTTCTCAAAAGTAGTTAATAAAACAGGAGATTTAAGGCTGGTTCAGACACGTTTAGTAATTTAGTCGAGTGGCAAATAACTGCGTTGTTACATAGTAATTTTTTATGTATGAACACTACAATTTAATCGAGTAATTTTGTAAAATAATGTAACTTCTTGTCACTCGACTAAATTACTAACGCGCGGCAAAATTTGAAACGTGGTTGATTACCAAATGACGATTTTCTGGAGCTATGTTCAAGCGATAGTCTAGAGGCGACGCATGCGTAGTAAAATTGTTGTGAAGTTTTTTTTAAATAATGGCTCTTTTAAGTAATAGATCAGAAAAGACCAGAATTTCGTCTCCGTATAATTCCTACGTGCTTGAACGATTTCCTTTCGATTTTCTTGCGATTTCATAGCGCGAACATGCATTGAATTGCATTAACAATGGTTGCTATGGAACTGAGAAATCACTGCGCGATTGGGCCACTGCACATGCGCCCGTGTCGGTCGCCATGGAAACAGCTGCTCCATAAGAAAACGCGCGAAACATTTAATTTTGATTTTCTTTTCTTAATTTTTGGATTTTCACGAAATAAATACACTACTTTTAATAATAATCGAGTTCCCTATAAAAAAAATCATATACCCTAGAAGAATTCTTGATATGCATGGAATACAAATACGCCTAGAAAGTTATTTTCTCTATCACCATCCACGATTATCCCGCGTCTTTTTAAATATCTGCACCTCAAAGAGAATTACATTTGAAATAACGAATAAAAAACGATGATTGACACTTTTATTCGAGAAATGTATTCACGAAATTCTTCATCATTCATAAACAAATTTGTAGTATTCTTAAATAATGCCATTTTATTCGAACATTACTGAAAGCAAAATTTATTCGAAATTTCATTTTTAAATTGTCACCTAATCCTGCTGTGGTCTTCGGATTCTTTTCAACCTAATTATGCATCTTATTTCAATGAATAATTGGTACAATTTTAAGAAAAATGTAACTACAGTAATGTTACTAGCAACATTTGTTGTTTCCAAATATTCTAAAATCAAAATTTCGCTGTGTATGTTAATGATTAATCCTCTCATAATTTCAGACTTTTAAAAGGAACACAGCAGGGTTAATACACTCTAGTTTTGGGGTCCAGATATGTTTTCTAATTAAAGTATGCAAATTTTGACTTATGTCGTCAACATAGTGAGGCGGCGAGAAGCGAGGATAGCGGCGAGGTAACAGAATAGTAAAGGACATGTCTTTATGTACTTTGTTTTCTTTTGTCCGCGCCGCAATCCTCGCCGCTCACCGCCTCCTCATTATATTCGTCTACTTACTTGATAAATAGTAAGCTCCAAATAAGAGAAGAATTGTTGATAATGGATCGTGTCACCGGAACCGTCGACATTGTGGATGTACTTCGCATAGCTGCCGTTCGCGACAAATTTTTCGTAAAGTCCAAATCGTTTTCTGTAGTAGAAACTCCTCCAAACGTAATCTGACAGTAGTATCTCGGCATAATAATTTTGCAAACTATAAGCAGTGTCTTCTGACTCGTACGGACGAACAACATCGGTGAAGCTTGTAAACAGTTTGCTCAAGATTGACATGATACGAAAGACGACAGGTTGGTTTCTTTTCACCCATTTTATTGTCGTACATCTACGATATTTCAATGAAATATTTTACCGGTGGGTGAGAAAACACTTTTTCGTACGTAAAATTGAATACTTATAAATTTGAGATGTAAAACTTTCGCGTTGTTTCATGCAATGTTGGGAAACTGAAAACTATCGATTGATCGCACACGGTACGGTTTGGTTCAGTATGACATGAAATCAGTCGAATAATTTTATGTCGCACGTATTTTTCGGAATACTGTTTTTCTTTTTTTTATATATACGTATATAAAAAAAAGAAGATTTCACACGATGTATTTCATATTGTACATTAAATATCGACGAATGAAGCTATTCGCTCTCGAAAGCAGATTCGAATTTCGACATTTTTCATTAGAAAATATACATCAAAATTTGTCGATTAATTGTAGTATGTGTTGCTGTTCTGCTTCCCTCCATTCCGAGTCGCCAGCATCGCCAAGATTTCCGGCGTATTCTAATGCAGAAGAATGAGAAAACACGTATCATAAAACACTTATATAAATTTGTAAATCGCGGATAATTTACTATGAAAAAGCATACCTCTCATAATGTGCCTAATAGTTTTAAGAGAAGCCCTTCTCTGAGCCAAAATTCGTGTGACTCTCTGTTTCACAGCCGGTGGACAACCAGTACAAGCTTCTAACAATACGTAATCCACCAACTGCAGGATAAAAAGTCCTCCATCCAATCTTCTTAAATACGACTCTTCTTCGTCTTCGTCTTCCTAAGACGAAGCAGATTAAAGCAGAAGTAAATTTATTTTGGGTAAATATATAGATTAGGGGAGCCACCTCCGATTTCAGTGACCTTGAAATATGTTGTCAAAGTCATCATTCTGGACAACTTTTCCCTATACATACAGGGTGTTTCGCAATTCGTGGGAAATCTCCGAGATACAGGTACTAGCCACGAAAATAATAAGAAAAGTTCTTATGCAATATTCTCGGAAATGGTTAGTTTATTAGTTACACGCGGTTTTACATTTCGTAAAATGCCGACGTAACACTGCTTCATCCCCTTTAAAGCTAGTTACCGCGCTTAAAGGCCCAGGCTTCTCTGGGTCTAAGTGGGCCCCGGTGACTCGCGACGTGTATTGAAATGAGATGTTTTTTCGAATGAAAAATCACATGTTTGTAATTAAAAATTGAAATGATGACGAATGTAACACAACTGATACTTTTCCACGATGCAGGGGCCCAAATCGCAGTCACTGACCTTACAGGGGATGAACCTTTATTATGTGCCTTTACGAAATATAAAACCGCGTGTAACTAATAAACTAACCATTTCCGAGAATATTGCATAAGAACTTTTCTTTTTATTTTCGTGCCTAGTACCTGTATCTCGGAGATTTCCCACGAATTGCGAAACACCCTGTATATCAGACGGTCTCTTTTAGCTTTCAAGATATTCGCAAAAAAGTTTTCAATATTGAAAACAGTGATCGGAATAGGTCTGGGTTAGATTTGCAATTGCGGCCGCCAATGAGACGGCTTAGAACAACTTTAATCATTTGTGGCCCTCCAACAGGTGGGTGTCGCGCTTCGCGCGCAAAAAATATAACATCCCCCTTTTCCATGGCAGACCACCGAGCGTAGACAGTATTTTCAAAGTTGAACCCTTACTTTCCAAGTAGTTTTTACGAATATCTCGAAAACTAAAAGAGACCGCGTAGTATATGTATAGGGAAAAGTAGTTCAGAATGATGACCTTGACAATATATTTCAAGGTCATTGAAATCGGAGGTAGCTCCCCCAATCTATATAATTACCTTATTTTGCAACGCGATAAATGTTTTATTACTTACTTTCGTATTCTTTTCAACTTCTTCTACTTTTTCCAGATACTTGAAATGGAGCTCCATTAATCTGTCCACTTTCTCGTAATCATTTTCCGTGAATTTGCTCAATAATCTTTGTCGCTGTTGTCCTTTACAATTTCGTAACATACTCGCTATGATCGATACTACGTGCTCTACAGTAAAAAAGAAAATTATAAGGATATTTTCGAACATCGAAAAAAATTATTTTACTTACCTTCGTGTTCCTCTGCGGTGAGCATTTTTTTTCTATTTTTCGTCGGGGTTTTCATGAACAGGGGAAATATAGTCCTTAAACCTAGAATATCTACAAATTTACTACAATTGTCTCTTCCATCTGGACCGTTCATCGCGTGATCCAATACCTATAAAATATCATAATTAATTAACAATTAAATTACACAACTTCGAATTCTATTTTTACCTTGAGAGATCCATTTCTCGACATTTTCTTCTCCCTCAGCATTAAATTCATGAGCTGCAAGCCTTCTCCTCGTAAAAATCTTTCCCTGTTTACTGTTGCCATTAAGCTTGAGCACAGAACATTGAAAAGATTTTCCATCATTTCTTGCTCCTCAGCTGTTTGAGGATCGTGTCTCTTATAATACTAAAAATATTATAAATTAATACATATTCTAAACAATCCAAGTAAAGCAGAAAAAATTTATACATACAGCCAATTGTTGTAATAACACATCAATTCCATCAAGTTCACCAAGAAGCAATCTATTTTCTGGTGTGCTCTGTAAGAGAATTGATAACAGTTCACTCGCATAAAGTTTGTTAGCATCAAATGGTGCTTTAGCTTTGATTCTCCTCAACAAAAACTGCATCAGTCCTTGCTTTCCTGCATCGGCACATAATTCAGGCCTGAACTCCAAAAGATTCTCAAAGATGGCTAAAAAATACACATTGTATCAGTCTATTTTATCCTAAAGAACAAGGATTACAAATTATAAAGCACGACCTACCCATAGTATTATAAACTCCGTCGCTTTCTTCCTTCACAGATTCGTCCAGTCTTTCCAAATTTTGTACAAGAAGCGCACAAACTTGTTGCTCTAATAGAGCGTCGATGAGATTATCCGCACCCTCTTGACTTTCGTGTAAAATATCTACGTCCGTTAGTTCTTGCAAAAGGTCCACAACACCGACTGCGATGTCTGTGTTCTCGTGAGATAATAATTCCAATAACGAAGGTACAGCCCCTAATTCTACCATTAACGGATATAAATCTGGATTAGTTGCGACAACGTGAAGTTCTTGGAGAGTTTCGTGCAGTTCAACTTCGGATTCCATAAACCTACGAAGAAAAAATTTCAAGTGAATTTAATGCTCAACGTTTTACGCAATACTGCATTGAAAATTAATTGCTCTTACTTTTCTGGCTGATCAGGGAATTTCACTCTCATTTCCTGATTCCTCAGTGCTCTTTTCTCGAATAATAATACCATTCTTTTGAGAGTTGCTTCGTCCAAAGCTTCAACTTCAGGAGCCTCCGTTTCCACATACTTCAAGATATCTTGTTTCTCTTTCTCCGTCAATTGTGGCTCGACCACGTCGTTCGCAGGGGATGGCAAAGCAGCTCTGATAGGTGTGGGAGGTTCGCTGCTTCTAACTGGTGTGACTTCAACTTCTCTCGGTTGCCTTTGGCGCGCATGGTAAGGAGTTTTAATGACCCTCTTTGGTTTCTTAGCATTCTCCCATTCATCGTCATCATCGTCATCCCCTGCCATTGGCCTTTTCGGTGTATTTGGGGGCTACGAAGACATTACAGTTAATTTAGCATCGCAAGGTTAGACCGAAGTAAACGATTTCGAGAACAAAATTCCACAGCATTTCGACGCTTCGCAAACGTACTTTGTAAGAAAGTAACTCGCCGATATCCATTTTCGAGGACAAGCAGTGTTTGTTATCAATCTAATTATATAGGATAATTCGATCCAGATATTAGTTACGCTCGGTATATGTATTTCATTATAGTAAACGGCGAGACACTAAACATGTCCAAAAATTGTAAGCATTAGGCTGCACTATGAAAATAAAACGATGAACAGTGTTGAAACAATGTTTAATTATTTTTTATCAACCTAAGCTTCGTGTCAGTAAATATAGTTCACTTTCGAAGAAATGGAAAGTATGTTGGTATGTATGTATGAATGAGTTATACATTGTAGTGCGCATACTATAGCATTTTATAGAGGTGATATATTTGTTTTATCATTCATAAATGCTTTAAAAGTGGAGAAGTGTGACAATATTTATCGATGTTTTATAATTAGAGTTCGTACACTCCTTATTTCTTGTATTGCAATGAAATCCTCGCGTATATTGCTGATGCAATTTTGATAAGCTTCGTTTTACACACGATCTGGCAGTAGTTTTCTACGTTACATGTGTTACACGTCACACTGTTTCAGTGGCATTAAAAATCGAATGAAACTATTTATTAAAAAACATGGAGACTTTGTATCATCAGACAAACAAATTAGTTCAGGAAACGCAACATCTTTTCTCGCAGCTTGAGAAAACATCGGTTAACCTGGACGTGAATGAAATCGAAAATACAATACAGTCGAAAATAAGTCTCATCAACAGGTAGTTAACTAACAAGTTTTTGCTTCAAATTCCTCGAAACTCTACTGAAAAGTTTCAATTCTCGTACTATTTATTTACATGTCTGTCAATTCGCACGAACAACAAGCATTAACTTTACTTATTTATTTTCTAGTAATTGCGAGAGGTTGGATATCTTATGTATGAAGGGTCCCATATTTCAACGACAGAATGCAAAAATGCGAGTGGATCAGTTGAAATACGATAGCCGTCACCTCACAGCTGCTTTGAACTCGTGGCGGAACAAAATCGTTAGGAAACAGAGGGAAGAAGCTGAGAGAGAAGCATTATTATCTAGGACGTTCACTACAAATGATCAAATTGATATTACGATAGATCATAATGCGCAACATAATTCTAGTCTGCAAAATGCAGTGCATGGAGTCGACGATCTTCTTCAGAGTGGGAACAGTATTTTAGATAATTTAAGATCGCAGAGAATAACATTAAAAGGGGCTCACAAGCGATTAATAGACATTGGAAATACGTTAGGATTGTCGAATACTACAATGAGGTTCATAGAACGAAGAGCCAGAGAAGACGGATTTATTTTAGTCGGTGGGATGGTATTCACGTGCATTATTATAGTTCTAGTTATAATTTATCTCACATAGATGTAGAATTTTTTATTTTTACATATGCACAGGGTGATACAATCAACATTAATGTAATTCAAGTATTCCTCTTATTAATAGTTCGAAAAACTATTGCTGATACTGTATAATAAATGTTTTTATCATATAAGAGGAATTTGTAAATACAATCGCGGACAAATGTTTCTGAACAGTATCAATTTCCATATTTCATGCAATTTCGTGTATTTCATTTGGAATAATAAACAAATCTAATTCTGTACATCGGTAGAGAATTTAATGATCTACAAGAATTCACAGATAGATATATTTATAAAAAAAATATGTTCATTTTTTATATGTATATTTTATAATTTTGTCAAAAATATAATTCGACAAAAGTTTCCGAACGATTTGTTATTTCGCAAATTTTAGGAACTGTTATTGTATTTTTCTCAGATTTCCAGGAATCTACTGTACCAATTATATTTGTTAATAATGAAATTGACTTCAAATATGTAAACAGTACTCAGTAAACGAATTTACAGTTTTGCAAAGTGGCTCATAAACGTATTGCCAACAGAATTGAAACTTCAATTACAATTTTGTACATAATAAAGTATATGAATGAAGGTCACATTCCTGCACTAAAAAGTGTGTTCAGTCCTTTTAATTAAAGTACCGAAGAAGTAAATAATGAATTAATGCGTTATAATCTATTATTTTTGCTTATAGTTTATGTTACTTCTAAGTTACGAAAAACAGAATTTATTATCGTTTTTTCGCGAATTGTAATTGCGCTCAATTTTTGCGTCGATAACGGTGGAATCAATTCTATTAATTTATTATTTAAATCTAAAAAAGACATGTTTACGGAAAACTAAATGCTTTTATGTTTATGTAGTTTCCCAATGAAAATTTTGTTTAACAATCAAACTTCGATAAGGAAGAATAATTCTTCCATTCCTTATGTAAATTGTACATCTAAAACGTAACGAGGTTGAATCATGCTTGAAAGCTTATTGCATTTGGCAATGCATTAGATAGTAATTAAATGTTTGTACAGTATACAAAAAGTAAAGTATTCAGTGTAAAATAAAAAAAAACTATTACGAAGCATAGTATTTGATAATTCATTTCGGTAAAAGGGAAATAATAAGCAGGTTAGTTTCGGTTCTTGTGTTGCAATTATAAAATATTTCGTATTTACATGTCGTAACTGTATGTGTGTATAATTAAATTAAATATTTTTATATTGTAAAATATTTGTGTATAAATACATATTTGCATGTGCAGAAGTCTTATCAGAAACTCAAAAAGAATCTTATTCATTCCATGAAATTAACCTGCTAATGTTTATTATTATATGATATCAATGTAATAAATTTATATCTCTGTTTGTGTTCGTGAAAATCATTTTACGTGTATGAAATTGATTTTTCGTTGTTTCATCGTTTTTCGGTGTGCAGATCACACAGAATATCACAAGATTATGTAATCGCTTTTCATTTTATTTTAAGGTAAGGAACTTATTTTTGAGTCTATAAAAATAAGTGCTTATAATATATCTCGAAATCATCAGTGAAAATTTATACGTTTCCTTCGAACTTTCATACACGAGATATCTGTGATAGGTAAGTATACATTATTCCGTTTATTTTTGCACATCGTGGTTTTGTTTACTTCGGAATATAAAAAAAATAATCTAAGCAATACGCGCTAACAAAAAAATCTAGAAATAACAAAGTAAATACACTGTTAAATGATAAATGTTAATGTTAATGTTCGTGCCTGTTAATACTGAAATTTAAATCATTTTAGAATATGTCTTTCCCAAGTAAGGAAGAACGTACAAAATGTTGGAATTATAGAGACGAATATTGGAAGTGTCTAGACGAAGGTAAATCAGATGGAGAATGCAAGAAATTTAGGGATCAGTATGAAAAATTTTGCCCTGCATTATGGGTAAGTTTTACCAACAGACGTAACTATTTTTAGACAAAAGTTAAATATTTGTACTTTTGTTCCAATAACGGCAAAATAGCTGTGAATAATGCTTTTCTCGTTTTAATGTAATCTTCATTTTTACTACTTTTCACTAGGTAAAACACTTTGATCGTAAGCGAGAATACTTGAAATTCAAAGAGCAAATAGAACACGGGGGGTACGTTCCTGAAGAGTCAAATCCAGCATAAGATATAAAACTAATTTAGCAATTTGTAATTTATAAGTTACCACACTTGAACTAATAGTTGTTGAATTGTTTTCAAATTCAGTTTTTTATTTTATTATAATAAAAACGAATGCTTCAAAATAACATGATATTGTCTTATTATATTGAATGAAATTCCTTAATCCATTACATTAGGAAAATTTCACTTTTCATTTCCTTCCAATTATTTGCCGTAGAAAAGATTTTTCAGCAAAGACTAGTTTGATGGCTGCTAAATAATATGCTTTTTCTTACATTTCGAATATTAATTTATCATCTTTTGAATTTTATACGTTTCTTTTTGGCTTGCAGGAATTAATTAAATTATAATTATCTTTACGATCGCTATAAAATGGTATTAAAAAACCATATGATTACCTGTTAATTGCAGGACGTGTAGCTTCGATGGAAGTAAAACAGAATCAGGCACACAAGTTGCTGAAAAAGCAGCTTTTGACTTTCAAACGACAAATCCAAATTCGTGCGATTAGGAAACAAGAACTGTAAATGTTAAAACGAAAATTCGACTAAAACTTCTGCCACTAAATTGTTATAACAAAATGTGTGTTACAAAAATGGAACCAAGTTATTTATTAGAAGAGTTGCAAACATCCAAACAGGATGCTATTATTTTGAGAGTTAGTATTCCATAAAATAATTTAATATTTGCTTCTTTCGCTTGTAGTAAGTTCTATCATTCTATCTTTGTTGTTTCAGAAATTAATAAACTATGCTTCATCAGATAAACATTCATGGAGCGATAAAAATCTGAAAGAGTGGCAGCCAATTTTTGCACACATTTTACAAATCCTTATTCCAAACACAGAAATAGGAAAAGAAACTGCCTTATTAGCTTCTCACGCGTTCTTCGCTTTACTATCAATGCAGAACACTTTGATTCTTCTGAAGGATTCCTTCAAAACTTTTTTGAAATCTAATACAAATGAACTCAATTTCCTGGGCTCAAAGTTTGATACCGTTGAACCCGAATCATTCAAGTTGATTTGCTCCCATGGTTATTTGCAAGTAAATCGTAAAGAAATTTACTCCAACGACGTTTGCTCTCTGATCTTCGACGTCATATATGAGCACTGTATAAAATACACGAAACATTCATATTTTGCATACAAAATATTGTATATGTGGTTAAACAAAACGATGAATACAGATTTTTGGAACACTTGTGAGTCAGCAATAGAAGAAAAGCTGGAGGGAATTATTTTTTCAAATTGGTGCAATGCCATCAACGAGATCAGTAAACAGAATGCATTGTCTGTTTTTAACTTGTACCTGAAAATTATGGAAAAGAAGTACAATGGATACTTGGCGTTTCTATACAGACTTTGCGTCGATCGAATTTCTTGGACGAATGAATTAAAATACGACATACTCGCGGCAATTTGCGAAGAGTGGAATAATGTTAGAGCTATGACATCGCATGATTTTTTACTGTCATTATCTAATAGCTTAACGAAATACAATTTACGTTCGGCAGGTACAAAAGTTTACATAGCAATAATTAAAAAATTGAACGAAGATGAATGGAAAGAATCGTTCGGCTGTATAATAAGTTACCTTTTTCATTCATGGGAAACAGAAAGGTGAGATTAATAATGGACCTTTAAATTTAATGCGATCAGAAATTAAATGTTTAATTATTTTCAGAAAAAATCTCAATGCTCTTCAATTGCTCTGCAAACATTGGCTAGAACCTGTTATTAAAAAGTATAAATGTATTTTGCTATATTTATGGGATTTGACAAGAGATATAAATGGTCATTTTCTTCGTTCACATCTTGAAAAAATGGCTAGTGAAATGCATATTGATCTTCCGCAGCAGCCAAAGATCGAATGCTACATAAATCACAACGAAGAGATTGTGAGATTAAATGGTTTTGCCATAAACTGTTACCAAATAAATCATTTTTATGAAACAAACAGAGATCAATTTTCTACGATGAAAAATTTTCTATGGCACAATGCAAACAGCACATCAGTGCGAATGAGAGATGGAATTATTAAATACCTCAAAGTATTTTATGCCAATATTTTAAAGATGTGCGATGCTAAACCAGATACTATAAACGATGTACATCACATTACTCACTGGCTACGCGAATTTTTGTTGGATTGTTTAGAAATTGGTTCTTGTTATCAACGAAAAATACTTGGATTAAGTTTGTACAGAGCCATGCTTTCATTTACGAATGCAAATGTATTTAACAAGTCTAACGGTCACGAAAATCTATACTGCACTTTATTACTGGAAAAGCATATAAAAGCAACTGGAAAGTGGCAATTTACAAATAAGAAGAGCTTATTTAGTTTATTAAAACTTGTTCTAGATTCTGCATTCGATGTTAAAAAACTGGCTGTTTCTATTATCCTCGAGTACTTCGATAAGCATACTTTAACTAATTCGGAGAAACAAGTAAGTGAATATTTTATTTGACATCTTTTTTAGAATCTTTTTTCATTAAGAAATGTTATCGAAAAATTGCAGATATTATATAAGGTGGCATTGCAAAATTGTAATTCTTCCAAGTTCTACGAAATCGAAAGTGGAGCAGCTCTTATATCAATTTTATCAAATTGGCTGCCTGTGGAAATGTTGCAAAGTACTCTTTCAACATGTGATAAGGACAAATGTAAAAATGATAATAATTATACAAACTATTCGGAATTTTTACTAAACGAAGCTGCAAGTCAATTAACACACATGAAGGAAGATATACTAAAAGCGATTGTTCGTAACACACCGTTTTATGGTGTGTTGACCGCCTTATTGACCACTGCATTTCGAGATGGTCCAGAAAATAAATGCATAAATGTAGAATTTACGGATAAAACACTGCGCCTTTTGAAGGATGGCGTTCATTTCTTTTTATCTATACTTTCCTTGAAATCGAAGAGCACAGGTATCTTTCCATTTAATTACACAAATCCCAAAAATATTTCCTGTTAAACTAAAGTGTATTGAGTTTACCAGAATACTCATCTTCATTTGCGGAAATGGGATTAGCAATCGACGAAGTGATTAAAAATAGCGAAGTAGACAATACCAATTTTAACGAGTTGAATTTAACGCCTGCACATCAAGTTCTCATTTCTTGCATTTGGATGTCCTTAAAGGTTGATCTTTTCATTTTTATCTGCTTTTAATTAAAGTAATACTGCATCTGCAATGAATAATAATTTAACAGAATACACTTTTCTTCAGGTTTGCTGTGAATTAGCTTGCGAAATAGGAATGCTAATGTATTCAGAGGAAAGTGTAAAGTCTTCTACCGACATTATCGTCACTGTGCTGCTCAAATGTAGACACAAAGGTGTCGTAGAAGCTGCTGGCGCATCGATAGGATGTTTAACTAGGTAATATTTAAATGAGAAAATTAATTAAATTATTCTACAATCATATACAATTACAAATTGCAGATATTTATGCAAGGAAGCTAAGTACAGCGACTTGCCGAAATTGCATGTGCAACGTATTCTAGAAAACGATGATACACATTCGTTAAACATAACTAGAAGAGGCGCAGGATTATCGATAATGTTCCATAGAATTGTAGTTAGCGACAATCGGCGAGATCGACCACTTCTACATTTTGCCGTGCAAAAGTTGTTAGATTCGCTCGAGAATTTCTCGTTCGTTTCTCAAAGAAACATTGAATCCCAGCATGATTCTCCGTGGGCAAGGCGTTTGCATTTCTTGCGCGCTCTAGTAGCCGATAAAGAGATACACGCGCAATTAATTCCGTACATGGAGAGGATTTCATTGACTTGTTTCAAGTATTTGGAATCTGAAATATGGACAATAAGGTAACGTCAATTATAACTAATTAATAAGAGGAATAAAAAAAAAAAAAAAATGACACTTAATGTTTTCAGAAATGCAAGTTTACAACTGTTCGGTGCGATCGTTCCAAGATTAGTTGGCCAAAGTTACGGGGAGGCTTTAGACTTCGGAAACGGCTATCCCATTAATCACTTTGTTACGCATTATCCTATCCTTGCGAACCACGTTATGAAAGAATTGCATAACTTTTCGTTTACGTTCATGAACTTCTCGACTAAGCTGTATTTACATTCGAATATCGTGCACATTCTTATACTTCTTTCGAAGTTTTCGCATAGTGGATGTAACTTAATCGATTATTCGTCGCACGAATTTATATTACAAGTGAAGCATTCACTTTGTACTTTATTCAGAAACCCTGTTTTATACATCAGACTTTTAGCAGCGAAAGCGTACGCAGCGTTAACAGACTTTCTGAATATTAAATCTGAGATCGAAAAACTAAAACGTGATGCTATTTCGGGCCGAGATGTAAATTTTATTCATGGTTGTTTACTGACGATGAAATGTCTGAAAGAGAAGTTATCTTTTGAAATCGACAGTGTGGAATTGTGTGCAGAGTCTGCGAAACAAGAAACGAAGCAATGTGTTGAATTATTGCGACTGAGAAAAATTGTGCAACATTGGAGCGATACGCCTAGACAAATTAGTCCACAAATGTGTTATATATTGGAAGCATTGTTTTTACAGCTATCAGAATCTATTTCTAATCAAATTCAAGTTACAGACTTATTATTTTTGGATCAAAATAGGTCTGTATTATCTGCCCAGAAGATAATGCCTGGGTTTTACCAGTTCGTCGAATTTTATACAAAATTGTGCGTAGAACACATGAAACGTACAAATAATATTGACATTGAGATACTATATAAAATTTTGGATTCTCGTTGTATGGATCAAAGTATCTCTTTTCTAAATTACTTGTGGCCCTGTGCGTCAGTTTTAAAAATTATTCTCGAACGTTTATTATTGTGCGAAGATATTTACAATGAATTGCTTTTGAATACAATGGTAAATTACGCTCTGAGAACTTTGGAACATTTGCCTTTAGTAGATATGGATGATTTACATATTGAAGAGTTATTAGACAATTTACATTTACGAATTGAAGAAAGTGTAACATATTCTACGTTGTGGCGTTTAAAATGTATATTAATATTAATATTTTCTAAAAATGAAATAGTTTTGAATGAAATATTAACTCTCATTTTGAATTTATGCATTCACGAAGAAGAACATATGAGACAGATGGCAGTCGAATTTCTGAAGTTCTCAGTTCGTCGTTTCGCTAAATTAACAAACAAAAATCAGTTAATTATTTTGTACTGTTGCTTGATTCTGTTGAAAGATGAAATATCGGAAATCCGTGAAATGATTGCGAACAGTTTGAGAAGAAATGTTTTACAAACAATTAGCGCTGAATATATTCTGATAGAACACGATGAACGCATATATCAGGACCTGTTATCCCAGGTGATGCTTGATCAATCCAAATTTTTTAGTAGAGATACGAGTCTAAACTTCGTCAAATTGTTCACACACAGTATTAAAAACTTCGACGTGAAAGAAATAATTGAAAATCCATTTTATCACGAAGATAATCCTTTTTACAGAGAAGAATCGAAGTTTTTAAATCTTTGTTTTTATTACATACAACAAAATAAATACAACCGTAACAAGTGTTCTACAGAAAGTATCGCAGAATATAATAATGATGATGTAATTGATAGTTTGAAGAAAATTGAAGCGAAGTATCGGCTTCAAGAAAAGTGTTGTTTCGATTGTACTAATTTAGAGATTGTATTAAATACTAAATACGTAGATTATTTGTCGAAGAAGCAAAGAATTATAATACATATTAGCTAATGATAATAATGTACAGTTATAATTGAGTAAATGATAAGTAATGATAAAACATTTCGTAATTGTACGCTAATAATTCTTACTAAAAGGAATCTTGAAATAAATGCTTTCTATTCTATCAAAATACACAAGTAATGTTTAATACTCCTGAATAAATACATCTGTACACCTTACGAACAAACGAATGTGTACACATTCGCAAAGCTTACGATTTTATATTTACATTATGCTACATTCAATAGTATCAGAATATAACAAAAGTCTGAATGATCATAGAATATATTACACGTTATGAAATTCTTCTTTAATATGTTCTTTCCATCTTCTGCCCCATAATATAACGACCTCCATTTCGTATCTACAGTTTACATCGTTGTGTGATATCAAATATAATATAAAGAATTTGTTACTATTGTAACACCATGCGAAGAAATTACGTTTTCATTCAATCGTTAATAAATCTTGTTCGTGTAAATTAAAAATTATCGTGTAGTATCGACATGTGTGGCGCGTTACTCGAAGAACTTCGTACAAAGAAACATTCTGCCGGTATACAAAATTACAAAAATTTCGTTTTAAAAGTAATCAGGTATTAAGCAGATTTGTTCATCCGAAGAAATATTTATTCGCTATCTCCGCATCGTCTCTCGCTTAAATGCAACTGCAATTAAATAAATAATTGAAGAAAGAAGATGCACTTCGAACCGAAGAACCGACTGCGCGATTTTTCGGAGCAGCTTCTTTCTTCAATCTCAAGTTATGCAAACACTTACACCTAGTAATGTGATTGAACACTGCGCTGTGCTGTCGTGTGTGAAAAAATTGTACCTCCTAAAACTACACAATTGAACAAAAAATGTGATAAAAATTAATTGGAACATTATTTATATTAAAATATAAAATCGTATGATTTCTTTTACATACCGACGTCGTTGATAAATATTCAGATTCTTTAGTCATTAAATTATTATTGAAATAAAATATACCCCTTAAAGGAAACAGGCCCGAATGATTTGTTATCCGCTTTCGACTGTAATACATCGTTTTCAATTGAGTTTCAAACTATTTGCTTGATCGGACAGTCCTACGATCATTTATCCGTCTTCATGATATGTTACTAACGATTACAGTAAATTTCTTTGGTGATCATTCCTATTTACATCAAAGTATAGTTTTATAATTGCTGAAGTGTATCTAATCTCACAATTATTTGCAGGAGTAACATCTTTTTTTTTTGACAAAGAAATCGTGCACACACGCTTGCGAGTGTTTTCATTAACGTTAAGTAGTCGACACTACCTAGAGACAAATATTAAACTAACAGCATTATTACTATTATGGTTTGTATGTTGTATATATATATATATACACATATATTTATATATATATATTTTTTTCGTGTACAGTGTGTACATATCTTTTGGACTGTAAATACATGTTAACTGTATAATAAAAACTAAGATCATAGTATAGTAATTGACAATAAGAACTTTAAACGTGAATATCTCAAATATAAAAACATGTGCCTATAGTCAAAGTAAGTATAATAAGTAGTCTGCGGGTGTTTATGCATTTGTGGCAATTTTAAATTTGCCAAAATGTATAAGCATGTTCATAGATGCAAAAATAAATGAAATATTGCAAATAAAATACATTTTATAATATTTAGAAGGTAGAAGAAACTTTTATTTAAGTTGCATTTTATTTTCTATGCTCTTAAAAATATGAATGTGCATAAACAACCACAGTCTAATAACATAAGAGGCGACACTTCAAGCGTCCCTTTAAATTAATTGTCATTTGTTTTTTATTTCTAAAAGTGAAATTACCGATCAAAACACGAATGGATATTTAAATTGGTTGAGTCATTTCATCTCTCCTAAAAGTGAGTTTTCTGTCACAGTGTCACTTCTTATTATATCTGTGGTCTTAAAACAAAACGCCGCATGTCACGTGTCCATTTTCGAGATATTCACGTTTAAAGTTCTGGTCACCAATATGACTCTGGAATTTTATTAAATCTCTTTGATAGTAATATACATTTTGCTTTCTAGATTTGAGTTAAGACATAAACTCAATTTTTTTTCAATGTGACGCGTGGTTTTTCCTTATAGCCACAGATATCTACTCTTTGTTATAGTCAGATATTTTCTAAAATAAGTATGCGACGGAACTGTGAAGGAAAACGTTTTCTCGTAATTAAAAGTAATTAAACAAAAAATTACTTGTTCTGAATGACAGGGGAGAGTAACAGATTAATAATCGAGGAAGTATCTATACGATTGTAAAACTATTTAAACAAAAAACAATGTTTACATACTTTGCAACATTAAGAAAAAATTGTGTATTGTTTGGTAAACATTTATAAACAAAAAAGAATTTATATGCCAGAGAATTAACGAGCTTCATGTTCGGATAATGAAGGTATCTTGCGACTATTTCATTATGCCAATAATTTTTTATCCGAGCTCAAATCTTATCTAGACATTGCAAAATGTTTTCGCTGTAATATACTACGTTTGTAATAATTTCAATTTCTGCACGCATTTTGTGTCGATCTATTCCTTGTATTTATTATTATTTATATGGAATTTTTAAGAAGTTTAAATGGTTTACATTACGGATCTTTAAATTTAAAAAAATATAAATAGATAAAGAAAAGTACAAACGAAGCAATAATTTATTTACATTTTATTTATGTAGAACATTCTCGAGACAAATTGAATACTCCTCTTGTAGTTACATAAGTTTTTAGTACCGAATAGAAGTTTACATTCGTGCCTATACATTTTTTGCCATGCAAAGAAGTTTAAAAAATCCAAAGTTGTAAATTGAGCAAATATTTTTCTTTCCTCTCTTCGTTGTTCCTAAACTTACAATAAGTCCACTTGATCATTAATAATGTAACGCATCTGCTGAGATCTAGACAATCTTTCATTTTATTCAAAAATGAAAAAAAGCACGAGGAGGGGAAAGAAATATCCGTACATCTTTCGATTTTTTAAATGAAATTGCTCATGATTATATGGCACAGAATGAATTTGGCAATGAAAAGTTTAACACGTTCGTTGCAAAATAATTTTGCATAAAATATAAAATATGTAGTAATATGTGTTAAACGATTCATCGATAGGGAGGATGCTCAATGAAAATGATACAATTTCATTCAAATCTTAACATAAAGCATTCAATATTTTATCAACACGTGTCTTAATAAAAATTTGTTTGTGTTTTATAAAATCGTTAATTTGAGGGGTTAAAAATCGCGCTGCAAAGATATCAAATTAAAGGAAAGGTATATATTTTCGTGGCTTCCGTGCTACATAATTGATTCAATTGTATAAAAAAGAAGAAATGATTCCTGACGTTTGTATCGCATTAAGCGAAATTATGTAACAGAGACACATATATACTAAAATTGATCGTACTAAGTCATAACCGATGCTTCTATATTATACAAGCACAGGTTTTTATATTACGATTTAGAGGAGTATTTCACTTATAGTAAAAGAAAAAATATATCGGTTATTTTCATGAGTGAATTCTCGTGTATACAAGAAAAACTTCCATGAAATTTCTTAAAATAGTTTGTTGTTCTCATAATGTTAAACATTCGAACGACTATAAAATGCATATAGTATATTCAATATATTTATACCTTAATAGTTATCATTTTAAAGCGATAGAAAATTTCTTACCGAATCTATTTTTCAGAAATTTAATCGCGTCAATTATTACGAAAATTCCGACTTTAAATTAACTATAATAGATGATCGATAGGAACTTTTTTCGTCCTAACTACGTATTAAATGTACAGCGAATCATGCGAAGATTATTCTTAAAATATTTTAATCAGATCTTCATCTCGTTCAGCTTGACTGAAACAATCATTAGCGGGCAATAGTTTCATGAAGCATTGACTTTTCAATAATTTTCTCTGCTTTATGGTAAAACATTGAACCTTAAGTACGCGTAACCTTTAATTATAGTTTCACATGTATATCTACATTTACTATTAATAGAAATAGTGTAACGATTAACGTCGCGATCTTCGGTTCGACCGTGGAGTCGACGCGTCTTCGCGATGGTCGATGCCTCGGAAGAGGAATTCCCAGGGAAAGGTTCAGACGTCCACGGAGGCACGAATTCCTTTAACTGGATTTCCTTAAAAAACATGCTGTGCGGGCAATGTTACCGACGCTGCGAAAGCACGGATTCATAATTCTGGGCAGCGTAACGACACGGATAAAGACTAGTCGTTAGTAGACTGCTGGTTCGAGTACCAACACTGCCGGAAGCACGGATTAAACGAAAGTTCTCTGGTAGCGTAAAGAAAACTGACTGCTTCTCCTTCTTTTTTTTTAATGGTTTCCCATGTGTGGATTTTACTGTTCCCGAGTTTACTGATTCTCGTCACCCTGGGCCTTATTTATAATCATCCTTGAAAGTACGCTCGACCAAGAAGCAAGGATCTGGCTTCGGAGTGTTTTATGTCCTGCAGTCGCGGCGTCGCGAAAACGTTTCCTTCCACAGTTTCGTCGCATACTTATTTTACAAAATATACAAAGTGTAATAAAAATGTTGCATGGCCTTGAAAAGAGTGATTCCCGAAGTGATTTTAAACAATTTTTTCCTTATCGAAAATATATAGTGGGACTTTGTCAACGAGTTATTAACGAAAAACCAATCAGAGAGCAAGTACAGCAGACTGATTTCAACGTCGACGGTGGCGAAACAATGCTACTTATAGTTGTATCCTGCGTCGAAATTCGTCCACTGTATTCGCGCTCCGATTGCTCGGGGCATTTGTCAATATTTAATTAACCCTTTAAGTCGTAATGGGACCTCAGAGACCCACTCATTCTAACTAATCTTCACTGATCATCTACTGTTAAAACAGAGATTTCATTTCACAAAATAGAGACGTTAGTGCGTAAAGAAGATACTGTTTGTGCTATTAGTACTCAAAAGTAAATTGTTTACAGTTACAAACACGTGAATTTAAAAAAAAATTCGACAAGTTTAAAATAATTTCCGGACTTAAAGGGTTAACCTCCGAGAACAATTTGCTAAGGAATAGGTGTTTGGTTTGGAATAATCTCCCTCTCAAGGATCCACAACATTTTCGTTAAACTCTGTGTACACTCTACAGTTAATATGTATTTACACGGTCTAAATAATATGTACACATTGTACACGAAAATATACACACGCTAAAATCCATATAATTGTTATATGGATCGCCGCGCCACGCACAAGTTCAATGAAAATTGTTCCTTGCGCGTGACGTTTCGAACGTGAAATCGCATCAGTATAGAGCCAAAGTAATACAACTAAGAATAAGAAATTGCAAATTGAATTATTAACAAATACCTTTCTGTAACGACATTATCGATTATCAAAGTGCCTGTGATTATTTTTCTCACGTTTCGTACTCAAAAGTATACTCATTTGTTATTTAGCAGTCTGGCCAAGGCCCACAGATGATTTCGTTTTTTGAGATGACTCGGCTGTCTCATTTGGTTGATCCACATCCATCTGAAACGCAGACGCAACATATTATTAAATAATACGTGCAACGCAACGCGTCAAGTTAATTTAAGTATTTCACCTTTTCTTCCTTCTCGTCGTCAATTAATATAGGACCATTTTCAGCCTCGTATTCTTTCAACACCGCGTCTAAATTATACCTCCGCCGATAGTTGACGAAAAACGATCGCAAATGAGCCTCGGTCTTGGTTCCAATCACATCAGCGATCGCCGAAAAATCTTTCCCATATTTTCTAACACCCTGAACAGCCAACAGCAACTCGTCGTTCGTCCAACGAGCGTTTATACGACTCGATACTTCCGGCGGCCGCAAGTCATCGATACCATCGGCCGTTTTCCGTTTCAATGCGCTCACTTGTTGCTTATTCGACTGTATCTACGTATTAAAAAAAAAATAAATAAACTTAAAAATAAACGCGTCGTATACTAACTACGAATCTTATTAGCAAGCTGCGAAATATTTCATTAGAAAATATTTGAAAAATGTATCCACACGCATCCTGTAACGTACTTGGCGTTTTAGGCTAACGATTTCTGTGTCGATTGCTTGTAAGCTGTTGTTCGCTTGATTCGGTTGGCCAGCCAGTGCCGCTAAATCGTCGTGATTAACAACCAGGCCGCGAGGTGGTTTTCTTTTATTTGTGCGACCTGGCATGGAACTTAACGGTCTTGCTACACCGGTTCGCCTAAACCATTTGAATAAATTCGTCATGTAGTTTATTATTTCACTAAAGGATGTGTCTGATCTACAGTACACATAGATTTTGTAGGAAGAAAGGATAGATACGCATACAATGAACTTTCTAAAAGGAAAAAAAAAAGACACCGGAAACTAATGCACTGATAAGAATGCTCATACAGTAGTCTCCGGTTAAGGCTAGCGTTTTTCATCCGGTCAAGGTAAGCACTGAGCAACTCATACCACCGTTCCTACCGTGGGAACCTCCTCGATCGACCTCTCGACGCTCGAGATCACACGAGACCGCCTTATGCATAAATCAAATTTTTCCGTAATTTCGTTAACCGCTCAGAAGGCACGTAGGACAAAATAAAAAGCACTTTTATTATGTAAATCGAACCCAAACTTTCCATTGAGACCATTAAAAAAGTAATCGGATAATCTGATCGATCGCTATAGAAATTCGACAATTTTTCGAAGCGATGTTTCGCGTTATATATGCATGGCTGCCTCGCGCTGCGCCTCAACTTGGCGCGAGGCACTGCCGTGCCTCTAGATTATACTCCAATTTACGTCGTGTTTGATTTTTTTCCATCTAGTTTAGCTAGTTCTGTAATTGTCTTTGGCGGTCTCTTGTGATCTCGAGCGTCGAGCCCATAAAAACCAGTCAAGCGTGAAATCGGAGGTGCGAGATTCGATTCCTACTCCGGTTAAGGCTAGCGTTTCGGACCTGACGACTGCTAGCCTTAACCGGAGACTACTGTACATTCTTAAGTATCGGTAGTGTATTGTTATTACTGCATTCGAAAGTTTATATAGATCGCATTCTGTGCTTTTCTTTCTGTATGAACATTCTTATTTCGAAAAAGGGTCTGAAAATTGTTTAATGAATTGAATATTGAATTTTAATTGCACTCACTGACCTCCAGTGCAGATAGCAGCTGTGACACGCGTGTCCTTTTGGCGTCGCACGAACACTATGACAAGCAACGCCACAGTTGCTACACGAGCCCTACAACACATAACACCCTTTTAAAATAAAGTCTGACCATCCCCCCACCCTCTCCCTCAGTTATTTTTTTTTTTTACATTGAACAAAACTACTTTCTAAGAATAACTTTGTACAAATAAAAATATTGAAGTATGTGCACCCTCGCGTTAGAATTCTATCCTCTTATTAAAAAAAAAAAAAAAATTAAAAGCACAGTTTTCACGTGTTCTTTTTGTAACATTTCTTCAATGAAAAGTCAATCTTCGTTAAAGCTAATCAACTGACGAAATATGTTTCCCTATCGTCGAATACTTTTGCGCTTCAATATTTTTTTTCCTCAGTAAGGTTTCAGCCTGTCGAATCTGCTACGTGGATAGTTTAGATGAAAAGTTCATTTCTCACATTCTCTTTACATTTGTTCGCCGTTTTCTTTTTTTCCTCGTCAAAGTAAAAAGATCGATACAATAGGAAAATAAATATAAGACACAAAATAGCAAAATATAATAAGCATACTATGCTATGCGACTGGGTAAGGTTTAGGCTGAGTACCTGAACCTGAGGGGCGTTTTCCGAGTCGGATGGGGCTTTGGCTTCAGTGCCTTGGCTTCCTGGCACAGCTTGGTTCTTTCCACGACGTATTCCGCGGTGGATCGTCCATTTCTGGAACGTTCCATATTTACGATCAAAATAACTTTAGGTTTGCATGAGTGAATGCAAAAGTGCAGACGTTTGGTCTTTGAAGAGATCATGAAATAATTTTTCGTTCGTGTCGTATGGCAGGATGCAGTACACAAAAGTATGAAGGAACGAAGTTAACACGTCAGTTTTTATATACCTTTCACGATTCACGCGTTTTAATGTCGCTTTGTAATTATTTTTTCAATTTTTCATTCTAAAAAGTTTCACCAATTTGCAAATCAGTGGCCATAGAATTTTTTTCAGTCACCGCGTGGAATACGTTACCGTGTGGATACATTTTTTTTTTCTCGTAAACGTATATAATTATTTGCGCATTGTTCGTGTACGCTTTAAGCCAGTGCCATGGCGTTAAGATGTAACAAGAGGAAAACACTACCACACGCAATAGCATAAACGTGAACTCGTTTTAAAGTAATTCCACAAAGAATTAGTAAAACAAAAATGAAAACAAAGCTTTAAGATTCGTAAAAAAAAAAAAATTGTGAACAAGCAACTGAAACGAATTTGTTATTCCGTCCTGACGAATAACAAGATTTTTTCATTCACTATGTCTTATGACTGATATTTTCTAATAGCTCACGAGTTTAATCATAATTGTAGAAAGAGAGAGAGCAGAATTTAATTTTCGTACATGTTTATATATATTTGTCTAGTGCATGCTTTGTTAGATATTTCAAAAAATATCTTACTTTTTCTTCCGACTCACTGTCTGTATTGGAACCTAACTCGCTCCCATTTTCACTACCATTTTCTCCTTCTTTTCCACCGCTAGTTAATTTCCTCGCTTGCCTGTCCATTAACGACGTTCTAGTTCGCGTTTTCTTCCAACTATAATAGTATTTAACGAGGCTAGCAATGGATTTGTCAGGCAGCTGGAAACAATTACAAAATCATTTTATTAAACATAAAATTTAACAGTTTTTTTTTGAGTTTAAACTTCAGAGAATGGCGCCTACCATTTGTCTAATGCGGTGAAAGCTTTTGCCATGGAACTGGAAAGCTTGTTCGAAAAGAACTTTATCCTCGACAGTCCACTCATCAGGAAACGGTGTAAAATTAGCTAAGTCGAGCACGGCGCGTTCCAAATTATGCTTGTGCCAAAATAACATTCCTAATGCTTGTTCTCCATTGTAACCATATTTTTCTTTAGCTAATATAATGTATTCGTCCACTGGAAAATATTTTCTTTGGTAAATGCAACGCATCGAGTAAATTAGTTATGGTAAATTCGATTTATAATTACATTTCTGATCTGGTATATCAGTGGTGGGAGACCAAACGAGCAGTGCTCTATCGGGGCATTGATCTAATCGTCGTTCTAAAATATAAAATTTATTGTTACAGAAGTTGGAAAATATTTGACAAACATCTTAAATTATTAAACAATTGATTCTACTCGAACAACATACCATTAACTGGTACAAATTCTGGAACAATGACTTGATAGTCCCGTCCAACGCGTATTTTTTCCGCTGGAACTTGAAAAATAATAATTTTTAATTCACTAAAAGAATCAATATTGTTTTGAGAATTAAAATAAAAAATACATAATCGTGTTATCAAATTCGAAATATTTTTCATTAATTAACGTTTTATTAATGACGAGTAACATAAACTGCATCGTTCACAAACAAAATGCATAAATTATTTAATTACGTTTCATTAATTTCGATTAAAAATGAAAATAGGATTCGCTAAATAAAGTATCCATAAAAAGCGAAGAAATCTAATTTAAAAAATGATTAGAATTTATTTCATAAAGCCATCCATAAGAATTGATTGAAAATAGGAGGAACTTAGGAGGAAAAGTGGAGCGCGCTGTTTGAAGATCCTTACGGATTTTCTTATACGATCAATAGAAAAATTTGCAGGCTAGCGAAGAAAAATTCATCCTTGGACCGTTCTTAAATTCGTAGTAAATCGATTAAGGTACCATAGGACTGGATCGTATTAATTATAAAAAATAATTTAATTGTAATATGAAATTGGTACCTCCGTCTTCTTCGCTCGAGGATTCCGTCTGTCCATTGGGGCTGGGGCCCCTCGATCTTCGCCCATTTCTAACATTTTCTGAATTCCTTTCCGCCAAAACCATCTTCTACGGTTCGTACGGTGATCCTTTTATCGGATAATAACGATGATAAAGCCTTCTTCGCACGGAATACCGACGAAACCTGCGATGCAAGCGATGCGAAGCGATAGCTTGCGATTACACGGTGCTCCGTTGAGTCTGACTCGCGCTTCGTGCGACCGTAGCGAAAGTAAAATGGCCGCTTATTGAAAGTGATCCGATTGGCTAACGATTTACTAAGTAAAGATGGCAACGTACATTTTCAATGAATTTCGAAATTAATTTTGCACCACAATGAACAATTCTTTTGTTCTTTGCTGCTTAACCTTTTAATTGTTCCCTTGTTTCAATACACCTCAATCTCCCAAACGAATTAATTTTATACGCATAAAATGATAATGAACGTTTCATTATCACATATCCTATTATGCTAATGGCAAATATTTTTGCAGGAATGATTGCATTTTTTTACAAATTTTGATGACTACTTTCTAATTGTCGTTGAATAAATAACACAATTTTTTTAGATGCATTTAAAAAACTTATAGAACTATTATTGTATACTTTGTTGCATTCGTGCAGAAAATATATGTGTAAGTATTTTGTTTCGTTGATGTATTTTTATAACTGCAATTGGAATGCAGAAACTAAAATCCTAGGCAAGTGACATTGATATTAATAAATAAGCGATTCGGAGTTATGTAATTGGAAAAATCACGAATATGGAAACTATTTTAAACTAATTTCGTCAAATGTAACGACAAACGTTTGAACCTATATATTTTGTTCTCGCGATAGATATGCGTCTTTGCTATTCCATGCTTAGTGAAAGTATGAAAAAACAAAGAGAAAGAATGTGTTTATCAAACAAAATGAATTATAATTTAGTTTAGATCGTATCACAACTGATAGAATGCAATGCAGAGTAGATTGAAACATGAAATAACGAGACATCGATATATCCTATACATTGATGATGTCACGAGGTATGGTCGCACGAGTTTTACTTGAGAATCTTTCGCGGACAACACTCGCTTTCCCATCGAATTTGTAAAGTTTCCAGTAAAAAGTTGTCGCAACGCGCAACGTTATTAAAGGTTTCGACAAAATCATAAATTATTCCGGTTAATAAACGTTATGAACAATCGTAGATCTAAAATAAGTCATAACCTCAATTCTACAGTTTGTGTTGAATGCTCTATCAGCGAGAGGCGCCACTATCAAGCAATCGCAGTCTCTGATAGACTTTGCCGTGTAAGGAACTTTCGTCGCCTATTTAATGTAAATATTACATTTGTTGAGAATTTAGAGTTTATTTTAGCGTACATAAGCCCAAAATTATTGTTCACGTTCCCCGTGCAATTTATTGTTCGGCGTCATTCCGTAATATTTCTCGTCTAGCCGAGATCGGCGATAACCAAAAAATCTCTCCGTAGGTATTCTTTTTTTCTTTAATAATCGCTGTCGCTGATCTTTTTTCTAACATTTCATTAAAGCCAGATTTTACGTTTCGCTCAGTTTCGCTTCGTCGAGACTCTACGATTCCGTAAGAACGGCCCGAGATTCGTCGACACATTTCCCGGATTCTATGACATTTACTGTTTAGAATAGTACAGTGATTAATTTTTGTTCGCCAGCCAATTGTTACACGTATTAATAAGATAAATTGAAGATTCCGGTGCTCTTTTTCGTCCACGATTCCCGTGCGATTATATTCCGCTGAACGGCGCGATTCCCTTTTTCCCGAAAAACGAGACGGAAGAGGAAAGAACGAACAGCAGAAAACTTTTTTTCCCCGAACTTTTCCCAGACATTTCTTAAGAAATGTTAATGCTTAAATTGTATTATTTATAAGTCAGACTATGCGAGGAGTGCACTCGTGTATGTGTTTCGTAAATTTAATTTTGGCTGAATGTATATTTGCAAGCTGTGTATACGTATATAATCCTAAATGTGTCCACACATTCCTATAGTTACATTGTTTTTATTACATGTGTTTTCCTATTCTCTATTGTAAATAGACCAGAATAGATTCACTGCAATCTGAATGCAACCCGTTAAAACGGATTCTAAGGAAATGTTGAGAATAAGAAAACAGGTTTCTATAAATATGTTACTTTTTTCAGCTGTTGATTTTGATCCGTACACATGCCTGTGTGCAATATAAATAGGATCATGTAATTTGTTTATGCACGTAGTTATTTATATATAGTTTGTACGCGCTTATAAAACTCATTGTTATTATATCAGATTCAGTAGATTTTGTTTGTTAACGATCTAATAAAGGTTTTCTATTATTTTCAACTGATTTTCTCCATGATTTAATTGCAGATGATTGTCTGAAGATATTTATTCAGACTTCTCTATACCCTGTAAGCTCATAATAAACTTTTTGAGGGATTCTGAGCTTAAAACAGAAACATGAGGGTTGTTGCACTAGTCAGTGGTGGCAAAGATTCTTGCTTTAATATGATGCAATGCATAGCTGCAGGCCACGATATTGTGGCTCTAGCTAATTTATATCCTGTTGGAAAAGGTAAAATACTAGGTGTTATAATATATTTTTATATCTCTTTTGTCTTTGTCAATAAATGTTAACGTTAAGGAGACACAATGAACGATACTAAAGAATGTATTTCAACCTAGGATAAATGGTTTTCAGATGAGTTAGACTCCTTTATGTTTCAAACTGTTGGATATCAGGGTGTTGAATACATTGCAGAAGCTATAGGCTTGCCGATATATCGTGAACCAACGTTTGGAAGATCAAAAATGCAAGAAAAATATTATTATCCAACAGAGAATGACGAAGTTGAGGATCTTTTTAGGCTGTTAAGTAAAGTCAAGGTAAATATAAATAAACACACACTGTATTTAAGAAACTGTTAAACAATGAATCTGAAATAAATTTCTGTATTTATTTTAGGAAAAAGAAAATATAGAAGCTGTTTCGTCAGGAGCTATTCTGAGCGATTATCAACGAATTCGTGTGGAAAATGTGTAATTATTTAACGCAAATTTTGTTCGAAAATTTATAAACTAGAAACTTTGAAGATTATTTTTCTGTTTCGATGCTTGTAAGAAGTTCTAATAGTACAAGTTTATTTTCAGATGTAGTCGTTTAGGTCTTGTTTCTTTGTCGTATTTATGGAGAAGAGACCAAGATGATTTGTTAAAAGAGATGATAGACAGTTCTGTAAACGCAGTTATAATCAAGGTGGCGGCATTAGGCCTTGAACCGAGGCATTTGGGTAAATCGATCTCTGATATGCGATCCCATCTTGCCAAGATAGTAAGTAAAATGTCTCAATGATTAATCTCGAGTGAAAAGTTTGACTTCCTGTAAATTGAATTAAACACTGGAGGCATGCCAAGTGCAAAACAAATATTCTACAGATTCATACTAATTGTTTGATATTTATTTCTCGTAGAAGGAGAAATACGGCGTGAACGTGTGTGGCGAAGGGGGAGAATACGAAACTTTCACATTAGATTGTCCATTATTTAGTAAAAGTATTGTAATGTATGTTTTACAATTTATGCTCAACGTGTTTTCAAATCAGAGAACATACTTTTTCATATGATTTCTACTTTTAGAGATGAATATGAAAGTGTAGTACATTCGAATGATAATATAGCGCCCGTCGGATATCTTAATTTCAAGAAAATACACGTACAAAGTAAAAACGTGAGTATCAAGAATATTTCGCAATTTCTTAACAGTTTAGATTTTAGATAATCGAAAGGATAATTTTTCCAGGATGGGATAGAAAAATTAACGTTACAAGAGAGATTAAAAAATGTTCCTATCAAAGTCCCGTCTGATTACATCGCAGAAATCATTGGTCCAGAATTACACGATGGTTGTAATTTATCAGAGGATGAGAACGACGAACGAGATTGTACAAGTAGCAACTTGAAAACTTCAAATTCTGGTATTTATTTCAAGCAATAGGGTAATGATCCCTATTAGTGTGCCTTTACATTTAAATAAGTTGTAAAGAAGAATACCTCTAAGAAATAAAAGAAAAACATGTATTTTGATTAACTTAAACTATTAAATTTAATGACAATAAGTTCTCTTTTATTTGTATACGTATTCTTTTTTTATAATTTATTTAAATGTAAAGGCACACTGATAGGTTCAGATTCAGACTCACTAATAAGGAGATGGTAAGACCTATGAATTCTCGAATGAGTTGGCTGCATTAAGTATTTGAAGTTGCTGAAAAAAGCCACAAAAGGATTTGAGTGCATGGCTTTTTGTTTTCGAGAAAATTTTACTATCAGTTACTATCACTTCTTTTCTTAAAGTGGAAAGATAGATAATCCATTGTTTCCACGTGATGAACAAGAAATATTCCATTAAATTGTATTTATGATTATATCTATAAAGTAATCAACGGTTGATCGTTTTTTGTTAATAAGTCTTGAAAACAAAAGGCCATGCACTCAAATTCTTCTGTGGCCCTTTTCTCATCGAATTAAGGGGGTACAAGCACTATTGTGCGAGTAAAATCAGTGGTTTATTTTGTATTGAACTTCTCAAATACTAAATATTTGTTACACCGGTACTTTTTACAACTTATTATGGATACGTTTGGGAATAATTATAAACAAATACATCGTTAAAATGTTTACAACTGCTAAAGTTATGAAGCGTTAAAGATGACCCTTGATAACAAGCCACTGCAGCCTGTGTACGTAGTTTCAGGTGAACTAATCACACGAAAGCCAAATATTTTAGGGTGAATAATTTCTATACCAAAACCTACTATGTGGAACTTTGGTGACAAATTTAAACAAAAATTGAGGAAGTTGTACACGAATCAATCTTTTATTCACATTTTTACGGAAAAAAATCGTCTTTAATGATTTTTAAAAAATTTCACAATCATCTAACGTTGTTGCGGAAGTTCCACATTGTAGAGGAAGGAATCCTACGCTTTCAGTTAAAATTTCAAGTAAAACTCTTCATTCAAAAATGTTGTTTCGAGATAAACGGTTTCAAAGTTTGAAGTAGCTTTTTCTCTAATATGGCTTGCTTAATTTTCTCAGATGCTTTACGCGATTCCCGGTACAAAAATAAATTAATTTCTATCTGAAATACATTTAATACATTAAATACAGTCATAGAAAAGGGGCCTGTACCCATAGAAATCAGGTACGTATATCTATGTTAGTATCGAACGGTGAGGTCGTTACTTGACTATGCACTCAGTTACGTTCAGCGCTATAATTTTCGTAATTATCCGAATTTTCACTTGAAACTTTTCTTGAAGTGTTTATAAAGGACCAGACTTTCACAATTAGCGATAAAAAGAAAATCGATTTTTTTGGAGGTCCAATAGTGCTGTACCCCTTTAAAGCTAATTGTGAGTCATTCGAGATTTCGCAATTCATGCCATCGCACAGCGTTCGATGTATATGCATAGGCGTTCGGAACAAAAATCGTAACTTACTAACTAATTTTCAGCCTAGATACTTTAATACTTTTTAAAGAGAATACAACAATACATCGATTAGTGTATGAAAAATATACAATTCCATTTAAAAAAAATTGAGATGCTATCAGTTTTCTATTAAATAAAAAGTTTTTTGGAAATATTCACTATTGCAATGTATTAGCAATTGGGAACTGACTAACTTTTGTTTAAAATATGTTTTGGAAAATTATCGTAAATGGTTAAAAAATGGTGGCGACAGTCGACATGATACTATAATATTAACTATTTTTTCTGTTTCGTGCACAAGCGGGTAGCTAAAATTAATGTTAATACGATGTTTAATATTTTTTAAATTAATATAAAAAAATCATAAAGATACTGTTTGGTACTATTTTAGTTGCGACGATGGAAAGTGAGCGCGTCAATAACGATTTCGGTTAATCTTTTTCATTTCGGTCAAGTTTGGGCACGTAAATTTGACGTTAATTTACAGTTCGATGTGTCCAAAATTAGTACACAAGAAATCATGAAAGTACTTTTTGGTACTAAAGTACTAAACTAAACTTATAAAAATCAAATTTAAAAAATACATATTCCGCCAATGGCATGTATTTGAAAAAGTACATTAATTTTCTGTATTAAACTTCATGCTTTGATTTTGACAGTAAATTCGTATATTTAGTAAAACTTATGGGTAATACTATAAACTACATTTCCTTATTAATATTTTACGATATAAGAATCTTTCAATCTTACATTTCGAATTTTTGATTTTTGTCCATTGAATCGAACACTGTGCATCGCCTTGTAAGTATGATTTCCACTTCGAATCAATAGAAAATGAATGAATATTAAATTGTAACGCAGGTCAATTTAATCCGCCAAGTCCAATGGAAATTTTATACGAGGAAGAAGATTATCTTGATACACCGGTAGTAAATAAGAACCAAACCGGCTGGTTCTGGTTTGGCGGTATCGCTGGGAAACATCCGGATGCGAAATCCGCGATGCGAGAAGCGTTGGAGAAATTAAGCAGTAGGTAAACTTTGAGTCTTTTTAACCCAGCTTTGAGTTAAAAAAAGAATTATTCTTTCTATGTAAACCATCGACTCACTCTACGCTTTTGTCAACATTTATAAAGGGTTCTCGTACGAATTCTTTAGGTCTAGTCAAGAAGGAAAGTCTTCAAATATCGGATATCGTTGCCGTGACGTTATACATAAAAGATATGTCAAATTACATATCGATAAACGAAGTTTACATCTCGTGTCTGAACAAAACAAATCCACCGGTCCGTGTATGCGTGGAGTGTCCGTTAAATGTGCATGTTGTGCTTGATGCTATAGCCTATAAAGAAACTCAAGACTGTGGTGATAAGAAAGTTCATAAACGACACACAATGCATGTTCAGAGCATAAGTCACTGGGCACCAGCGAACATTGGTCCTTACTCTCAAGCTGTTCGTGTGAGTGTACTACCATTAAAAAAAAAAAAAAAAACCAAACCAAAAAATAAAGAATTCGCGTGCGCGTTTCTCTGTGTGTAGTATGTGTAGACAATGTGTGTATGTGCGCGTTCGTACGCGCATGCACACACACGTCTGATTTGCAAAAGAAACACATCGATGTGAGGTAAACAAAATCAAGTTTTTCTAGAGAATTTCCTAAGTAAACATTCAGTTCGAGTATCGAATTTTAGTGGTTTTCTCGCGACAAGATATATCGATGTAACGATGAATCAATTCTTACATTTTAATCTTGCAACGATATGCGGTGATGATTATTGTTTAACGAAATGATTAATTGTTAGGTGGGTGATATTATCTCCGTCGCTGGACAAATACCATTGGTGCCTGGTAGTATGACTATTCTGGATTTAAACATTAAAAGACAGTGTCGACTAACGTTGAGGCACATAGATCGTATTGTTAAAGCTATGGACTCGAATACACAACTCAGGGACATTGTACAAGGTATTTGTTTCTTGACTCACCCTAGTTATATACCGGACGCACGGAAGGAATGGGAGAAACGAACAAATAACGCCATTGTGGACTATATTGTTGTACCGAATCTTCCACGTGGTGCTCAGGTTGAGTGGTGCGTTTGGGCTCATAGAGATAATAATAGGTTTGAATGTGAGTACAGATCGAATGCGAAGACGTAATCTCTATCGTGCAAGTTTCTTAAGTGGTCTACTATTTTACAGATGAAGAGACTGGAAAATGCGTAGGTAATTTTAAAGTCGCAATAAGGCGTAGGTGGAATTACGAGAATAATGTATCTGCAATTGTATGTTACATGTCTACGGGTATATATTTTTCTTTCATTATTATTCCCATTAACCCTGCTATTCTCTTCGGGTCTATTTGACCTAATCCTACATTTTATTTTATTAAATAATTGGTTTAATATCTACATTTATTGCTTCTTGGTATTCTGTAAAAGTTTCATTGACCATATTTATAATGGCGTGTTAATAATTCAAGTTGCAATAAATTAGAATTTTAAGAGAACAGTAGGATTAATTTTGTTCGTAGGATAAAGTATAAAAGTATGTATGGATTTTTCTTTCAACAGGTTCGTCTAATTCGACCGGCAATTTAGCTACGGAAACACATTTATCTTGTACAGAACTGACAACAAGCGAACTGACAGAGGCATTCGAGTATGTACTGTGCAAACTCACGAAAGGATCACAAATCGTAAATCCGGCTTGTAATCTGCGAATCTTCTATAAGGTCGGTAGTTCACCGGGACCGAATTTCGTTCAGAACGTGCTCTCGAAATTTTCTACCCGAAATTTAGTCACCACCATCGTACCGGCAACGCACTTACATAATTTCAGTACCTTTTTATCCATATGTGGCATTCGACACGAGTAAAGCCTAATATCAATATTTACGTTGTCAATTATTTATATATACATATAAAAGGAAGAAGAAAAAAAAAAAGGAAAATTTACTGTGTCGCAAAATGATTATACAAATATTTTATTTGCCGTTTAAATTATTTCAACCGGTGGTTAAACGTGTTGAAGGATATATAAATATACGAAGAGGCGCGACGGCTATACGAAAGTAGACCACGGGTTGTAAAAACTTTATACATATTCTAAACGATAATTTAATGGCATCGGTGCTCGAATGGTAAACGTTATTTTCATCTTTTTTACTGATCGCTTTATTGGGTTTGCTCAGAATTCACTGTCGACACTTTGTCCATAGTGTATTTATATATATATATATACATATATACGCGCGTGTGCGCGTGCACCACACACACATACACCATATTCGGCTAGTCAACGGGACATCGACGTGATTTGGAAGAATCATTTTTTTGTCCTGTTAGTGTAAGTGTTCTCTACGTAATGCAAAGAAGCACGTTATGTCGTTTCATAACATGTATGCTACGCCTCGTTTTTTGCTCAAGCTACTTTTTTATTTTTCACTATTTCACGATACGCGCGGAGTGTTAAGTGTGTGATTTTATGAAAGAATTTGAAAGCATACACAGCCATTTTTATAGTAGCGCTCAAATGGAAAAAAAAAGAAAAAAAAATGGATTTAAAGGAACGAAAGGAAAATGACGTTACGTGTCAGACACATTCGAGAGAATACCGCTGACCTCGTCGCTGACGGGAAGAAATATTCGCGTTCTTCCTAATCCTTGGTGAAACAGACTTTTTCCTTAGGGAAAATGGACGAGAAATGGAAGCGGTTGTTCGAAGTGTGCACATTTTCAGTAATTGTCCTATCTTTCACTTTTTGAAATGCTGCCGACATCGTTTCGTTATCATTGAAACTTGGTATCGTAACGGCAGATACGTAGCTTCGCGAAAATCTATTAAAAAGAAAAAGAAAAAAAAAAAAACTATCTATCTTCGTAAAAGTATTGTAAGTCCTCGGTAATTGCCGCATATAAAACCGAATCTAATGCTTTAGGGACTCGTCTTGTACAAACGCCATTACATTCTATGTATTAGAATACTTTTAATGGTATATAACATTCATGCAACGATATGCCAAAGTTTGTATTTTGCAATTTGGTTATTGTTTCAACGACTTCGAACATTTGTGTCGTCTATTCTTTTCTGTACATATTGCTAAATAATGTAAAACATTCTTGCAAATGTATTATATATACATATATATATAATTAGTTTGAAAAAAAAACAAGGCAATTGATTATCGGTCACATGTGGATATTAAGGAATTTCTAACGATACGTGGGATACAGAGCATACTGTTCATGATATGGATACTGCGTTACTATAAATATGTAAAAAAAAATGATATTTGCAAGCATTCAACTCTCGCAACAAAATACTATTCCGAGGATTATATTGCAAAAGAAAAATAAAGAAAATGATATATATTTTTAAGAAATTGCTACCTTCATTTATATTTTATTACATTTCCTTGTTACCTTTTAAGACACACATAAGAAATCATTTTCTGTTTTCTTTTTCTTTTCTATCTACAACCAATAAACAGTGGAATTGTTCAACATTTCTTTTTTAAGTAAAATTATTCCTAAAAATTGTTACTAACTTAGTGACTTAAACAAGTAATGGATGTAAACGTTTTAAAAAAACAGCACCTTATGTACATTCGAAAGAAATTATTAGAGATCATTATAAAGTTTGTATAGTTTTATAAAGCAGTCTTTCTAATTATTTTCTTATTATATTTCGTAAATTTATCTACGATTAGTGAAGAGATAGTTTGAAATGAACATAGCTCGTTAAAAAAAATAGTACCGACTTTTTAAATGTTAGATCGATGTTATCGAAGGACAGTCGAAATTTAAAAATAAGGAAAAACTAAAAATGATTGGAGTTTCTTAAGTTTCTTAAACTGTTGACGGTAGGATTCCATGTAATACTTTATATTTTTTAGTTTTATAGTAGGTAGCTAATAGCTACCGCTTCGTAACAAAAATGTTAATTTCTCGAATAGCTCATAATCTTACAATTATATACAATCGTACTTCTTTTACACAGAAATTCGTAAAAAAAGTTTTCGCAATGAAACATTCAAGTCCTCACCACAATGCATACATTTCGTTCCATACAAATAAAAGCATTAATCTTACCAGTTTCTCTACACACACCATTCACAATTTATACAGTTTTTAAAACTCCCGATTCGAATAAAAATTATACATACTACGCTCTTTTATATTTTCAACGTCTTCGATATTAATGGTTTTAGCACATGGTGACGGTTTGGTGCACAAAAATCACACAGATAATTTTTCCTGTCGAATAATACTCCCTTGGTCTCCACGCAACCTGTGGACAAACATTGTTTACATTTACTTTTGCGATGTTTACACACCGTATTCATCTATATAATTACTAAACACATTTTTTTTTTTAATTGTTATTCTATCCTACCTGAAACTGTTTTTACGAATAAGAAACATTAGGCGAGACATGCGAATGCGATAACGTGCAATGGAACTACGTAGCAGAATTATATGGAATTTTGTGTCAGTACCTAAGTGCAGATATTTGTCACATGCGCTGCAATGTACTAGATTCGCCTCCAGGTCGAGTCTTGGGGCAGTATGACAGCGACTGCAGTGCGGGCAATAGCGACCCTTTCGCCATAGCCTTGTTATTGCATAAAGATCATGGGGGTTAGTGAATTTGGACAAGGGGTTCGTTAAAACGCCAAACTTTACCACGAGAGAACTAGCGTTAGACTTTGAGGATGAACCGTGTTCCACATGCATGAATGAATGAACGAATATACATACACGTAATTTTGTACATTACTATTAGTCGTATTAGCTTTCAGAAACGAGTTTTTGATTAATTAAGGATCGAGGAAATCGTGAAGCGAAAATTAAGCCCCATGAAAAACCTTGGAATTGCATTGAATACGTGAGCTTGAATTACACTTTCACACCAGAGGAGAGAAGGATAAAAATAATTCGACTTATGTACTTACTTCGAACACGGAACGCACAGCGTTGAAACGTAAACGCGAGTATTTTTATCGCCCTTTTTGTATTCGTGCTGCCATTGGGCGACACTGTTTCTGTCGGAGTTCATGCCTCCGGGTTCCCTTGAACCGCAGTTCGCGCAAACTGCGCATTCTTGGCAGTGCCATCTTCCTTGTGGAACTCGTCGAAGACCCACGCAGTATATGTGATAGCTAGAGAATAGAAGCCTTAATGGTGCATCATTCGAATACAGTAGAACTTTGGTTATCTTCAATATCTGTTAGCCAGGATTCCAATTATTAACCCTTAAGTTGTCCATCAATTTGAATCAAATAATTTCATTTAATATTAATTCTTACTGAATTGATAAATAGAAATTTGTTATTTTATATCCTTAGAAACATCATGAGATAATAGGAAATATAAAAATAAATCTTCAAATAATTCCATCAGTAGTTATTAATTTACTGTTGTATAGAATTATTGAAGAAAAAATGTGGAAAATCGATGACAAAATTAGCATTGCTTTTCATGTTATATGGGAACTAATCATCCCATCGAAAATTCCATACGTGTAACCGAAGCTATTGTCTTATAATTTAAGAAAATCGCATGATTTTTCATTTCTGAACTTGCAGTGGAAAATTACACGTGCACTCCATACTCTACTTCTATAAGTAGTATTTAATTTTTTCTTTCATGAGAAAACTTACCCTCTATCGCACATATCGCAGAAAAGCATTTTATCCTCGTCCGCAGGATCATGACACTGCGCGCAAGTTTTGCAGTCGGTGCATTGCCATGCGTACGATTGAATATGAGGAACCATGTCTAAAGTTAAATCTATACACGACGGGTGAACTAAAAATAAAAATATTACAATCACTATCAAGTTACTATAAAGTCCATACATAAAGTTAAGTCAATAACAAAACTATTACCATGTCCATTGCACGTGCCACACTGAATTAATACTTCATTTTTACTATGTTTGTTCAACGTTTTCAAACACATTTTGCATTTCAATTTCACTTCGTCTTTCTGATTCACGATCTCCATATCAACTTCGTCTATCGTGGACTGAGAGCCTTCGGTGTCTTGCGTTCCCTCACTAGAAGATGAACTACATAAAAAATAAACAACCATCTCTCACAAGAAACACGAAAACATTAGCGACATCAAATTATAATACGAACCTGGAGTCGTCCGAAGATGAATCGCTGTCGCTGTCGCTTTGAGATCCTTCCGATTGACTATCGAATTTGCGTTCGTTTGGTCTCATCGGACCGTATAGGACTGTGTTCAGAGGATAATACCGCAGTTCTGCTGGCGTGTATTCGCGATAATAATCGGTGTATTGACCAGGTATCAAAGCAACGGGATAGTGACCGATCTTTCGTTCTGCTTCGGTCTTCTGTTGTTTCTTTGGCACGTGTATTGTGAAAGTTTGCAAATCTAAGCTACACTTTCTAGTTTCCCTGCGAGCTTTGTTCAAACTAACGTTCCAAGCGAGGGCAGATTGAACCGCCATTTCTGCCAAATCGATTCTATTCTTCTCCGCGTTTGCAGCTGCCGTTAATTCTTTCTGCTTCTTGGAATGTTCCTTCACTTGCTTCTCGCGCATATGCTTTCGATATTCTTCGTACTGGTCAGGAAAATCGCTGCACATTACGTCCAAAACTTCGGAACTACATATTGCAGTCAAACCTATAATCATATTAAAAATTTTTAAGTATTATAACTATGTACTCTATGTTTACGTTGTAAACTTTACAATTCCATTTTTAAAAACAAAATGTTTTACCCATATCACACATCGCTTCGCTGACTAACGCATTCTCTCTCAAATAATTTCTTTCCTCCATATCCACAACTCTTCGCTTCAAGTCAGGATATTTTCTCTTGAAAGACTTTACGCCAAGATATTGTGATATCTGCTCTTGGATCATGAAAGTTTCACCCTTACGGTCAAGTGGCCATTCGTACTCAGCAATTTTGTCGACAGTAAATGGTCCTTCGTCTGGATCAAAGTTAATTTCCATCCTTCGATTCTTCACCTTCACTTTTTCTGACTCTGTAGTCGCTGTGCTGAGTACGCTTCCTTGAGACTCTTCGTTTACTATGGTTTCAGAAGCTGAAATCATAGTCATCGAAACATGGTACGTTGAATGCAAAAACATAACCAACTACATTATTATTGTGTCTTAGAATTCTACTTATAAATTAGGAGCTACTATTTCAAGAAATTATAAAATATAAAATAGTTATTCTTGAATCGAAATAAACAGTAAATTACAAAATTATTATGTTTATTATTAGAATTAATATTTATTATGAAGATTTACGTTTTCACAAAAAAATAATTAAATAAACATTTTAATTGTTGCAAAGTGTAATACAGACCATCGTGATTTACAAAATTTGTACACATCGAATGTCATTTTGAACTGAAGTAATAGTACATTTTGTGTTTGATTTAAATACAACTATTTCACATTTAAGTACTTGGGAGATGTTAGCACACAAGAAAAGATCTATTTATAGATACCTTTCTTGGAGATCTACCAATACATTTATCTTTTGATTTAGTTTAGTCGTATGATGACTACTGTTCACAATTCTTTTCTATTACTACGAGATATCGAGTTTTATTTTCAAGAAATTAGTACTTTTAAAAAACGGAATAAAAAAGTATGAATATTAATGTACATCATTATCTTTATGCAATCCGATTTTAGTATAAACACAGCGAATTACGAATGGAAAGAAATAAACAAGCGACAAAAAAAACGAATTGCAATTCAATGAACATTGGAAACATATTTAAAAGCAAAGTTTAGAAGCGAAATAAATTGAATTCAGTACCTGGTGCAGATATATTTCTAGCTGGAGTTTGGGACCTCGAATTCGATTCCGCGCTCATCCTCGTCTCCTCGTCAATCACCTGCACAGTAGAAGAACTTTCCCCAGGCCTTTTCGATATCGGAGTTAACCAGTTCGAGTGTCCGGGAGGAACTAGCGTTTCTCTATTTTCCGGTTTCGCAGTCTCCACAGTCTTATCAGTTTTTTCATCGGAACTCGTCTTCGCCGCGATTTTCTGAATTTTGTCAGGAAGACTTTCCGTCGGTTTTTTATCTTTAGTATTATCTTTAGAGTCGTGCGATACTGGCTTAGGCATCACCTTCGACAATTCTAGTCCCATATCCGTCGTTTTAGGCTCTTCTGACTGCGTTTCGACAGGCGCACTATTCGGCACATCAGCAACTTTAGGTCCCTCGTTTTTCTGCGCTACAATCTTAACTGCATCGTTCTTCTGTGCCGTTTTCTTGCTCGTGGGACTGACTTTGGTCTCGGATCCCGGTTGTTTGAGAGCCTTGTATAACTCTGGCGATTTCCCGAAGGATTCCTGCGGTTGCTGCACCGAGGGCTCATCCAACGTTATTACAGCCGTCGTAGAAGCTTCTATTGCAGATAAATCTTGATCTACTCTTGGTTTTTTGATCGTCTGGAGATCCACGGTATCCAGCTTCCTCTTTCCTCGACCTATTGAACAGAGAAAAATAGATTAATCATTTATTAAAAACATAGAAACTCTAAAACACGTAATAAAGCAATTATTATTATTATTGATAAAATAAACGGTTGGTAACTCTTTAGTACATTAATATAAATAGATAAGTGGTAGAGGATAAACGTGTATGAAAATCAATATAGAATACAAAATTATAACAAATTAATAAAGAATATAAAGATAGATACAGGATAGCTGTGGTGCGTAGAAAAAGAAAAAGAAGCTACATATTGGGTTGAGTGGAAAGTTTGTGTCGCTGGTTCAGATTTTCATCTAGAAATTTCAGGAGTTCTACAAGGATAAAATTATGATATTACACAAAAAATTATTAAAGATCATTGGACAAAATGGAGAATACCTCAATTAATAAAAAGCTACGTTGCAATGAAAGATTCTCTTTTAATTTAACCAAAGAAACACCACAAATATTCTACTCAACCCAATAAAATATAAAGAAAATAGAAGAGAATAAATAAATTCAGTGAACAGATCACTCGCTTAACAATTGTAACAGTATCATACAGATTTTACTTGAAAACTTCACTACAAAATCTCTATTTTTCTACATTTTTTTGAGTTTTTGATTTTCCATACTTAAGATATGTATTCGAAAAATCTGAAAAAATTCTGTTAGATGTGGCAACACATTTTCCATGTTTTAGAAATTTTTTCAGAATTTTCGCATTCCGCTAGATAGGGAAAAGGGAGCAAAAGCCGATATTTTGAAATTTCCCCGTAACTACCCTCCTGATAGAGATAGGGGGTTGAAAGTTGGTACAGTATGTTTTTTTGATGCTCTACCGAATGACTTATTCCCGAGTAAAATCGACTCAAGGGCACTTTTCACCCCCTTATACTGTTAGACCCTTTATCATCATATAGGTTTGAAGTGGTACGTATTCGATGAATGCAGTTATGATTACCATATGAGGTTCGATGTACCTTGACATTAATGAAGTTATGACGCCTGAGTTTCCTCAAGGGAATATTAACATGTATTTGCTCCAAAATATTAAGACAATTTAATCTGCTAGTTACTATGCAATACGAACCTCTTCCTCTACCTCTTCTAGGAGGAGCATAACTCTTCTGACTCCTGCAAGTTCTTTTAGGTCTTTCGTTCTCTCTGACCTCGAGATGAGGCACCTGCGGTTGCTGCATTTGTATCTCTTCAACAGACACCGCATCCCTGGAGATCAACATGTGAGAAGCAGGATGGATCGTAGCCTGAGGTACTGGATTCCTTCTGGGTCTTCCTCTTTTCTTAGGCACCTTCACTTCAGGCATCCTGTTAGGCGAAACTTCTTCTATGATCATAACGTCCTGGCTAGAGTTCGAGTTCTCGTTCACTATGATCAGTTCCGGTCGATGTTCGATTATCTCGCAGTCAGAGTTTATCGGAGAACCAGTATTCTTCGTCAAGATGTCCTTCAGTTTGTCGTTCATCGCCGTGTCCTGCGGCTTCGACGGTCTCACCTGAGTAATACTGATCTCCTGGCTTATCACGTTCATCTGCTGAAGGCTGATTGCACTGCTTTTGGGATCGAAAAGAAATTGTTTCTGATCTCTCGACGTTACTGGCTGAATAGTGACTTCAGGTAAAATCTGAGTGAGTTGCGTTTCCAATTTCGTTTTCTTCGGCTCTATTGGTGCAATGGTAATATCTTTACGCTTTGGAGATATTTCTATCACATTGTCCGCCTTCTTATTCTGCATTTGTATCGGTTCAATCGTCAATTCCGAGCGATTGCTTTGCAGGATTGTCGAGTGACCCGTTTTCAGAATTTTCAACGCAGGTTCTTTATGAGCCGCCTGCACGGAGTCTTTGTATCTCTGAGAGAAACCATGCGATTGCTCCGAAGTTTCTTTTTGCTTGTAGCCAAGCTCTCCGTGATTCTCGCAGCCGACGATAGTTGCATGCCCAGTTTTGGAAAGCTTGATTTTCATTTCCAAAGGAGATTCAGTCTCGCGACGCCTTTGGTGTTTCTCCTTTCTCTCAGACTCCACTATGGACGCATCCCCAGTTTTCAGCAGCTTTATCTTCATCCCCAAAGCTGGGTCAATGGCTTTTGGTTCCTCTGCACGCGCCATTTTAATTGCATCTTCGGGTGTTTCCGATTGTATGATAGAAGCGTCGCCAGTTTTGGAAAGTTTGATTTTCATTCCGAGCGGAGATTCTGTTCTCTTAGGCATTTCTTGAAGTGATTTCATTTCATCCTGCTGTTCTTGTTTCTCTGTGGATACTATGGACGCGTCCCCAAACTTGGACAGTTTGATCTTCATGCCGATGGATGATTCAACCTTCTGTGGAAATTCTTGAATAACTTCTAGCTTGTCCGTCAAATCCTGTGCAACTACAGATGTTTCACCAGATTTTATCACTTTTATTTTCATGCCACAAGGTGTCTCCGATAATTTCATTTCTGGCGCTGAGTCTGACTTTTCTTTACTTTCTAGTCTTTCTTTTTGCTTCGCATCTTTACTTTCTTCTGAAGATTCCGAATGCACAATAGACGCGTCTCCACTTTTGGATAATTTAATCTTCATCCCCAGCGGAGATTCCGTTCTCTTTGGTGTATCTGGGATTTCCAATTTCTCTTTTGTGTCTTCAGGATTTTCCATGGGGATAATAGAAGCTCCACCCTTCGTTTTAGCTAATTTTATCTTCATCCCGACTGGAGATTCGGTCCTCTTCGGAATCTCAGGAGACGAATCGACTTTCTCTTTCGTTTTCGACTCTTTGCTGTCTTCCGGAATATCAGGAGAAACGATGGAAGCATCTCCAGTCTTGGATAATTTAATCTTCATTCCTATAGGAGAATCCGTCCTCTTTGGGGAATCATAAGAACCTTCCAATTTCTCTTTCGACCTTATCTGAGAATCTCTATGCTCCTCTGATGGATCTTGCCTTTCCGCTTGAATTATCGACGCATCTCCACTCTTTGATAGCTTAATTTTTACTCCTATTGGAGATTCTGTTCTCTTAGGACTTCCTTGGATAATATCCAGCTTATCTTTGTGCTTCATCTGCATGTCTTTCGAATCTTGCTGCACTATAGACGCGTCGCCGGTTTTTGATAGTTTAATTTTCATTCCTATTGGTGACTCGGTTCTCTTCCCTTCCTCAAACTTGTGTTTCATCTCCTTCGAATCGTCGACGAACTCGTGCTTCTCCGAAGAAACTATCGATGCATCGCCGGATTTTGATAATTTAATCTTCATGCCAATCGGAGACAGCGACGAAGAACCTTCCGAGTACCACTGACCAGCTTCTTCAATATTTTCGTTTGATATGATGGAAGGATGACCTCCTTTCGACAATTTCAATTTAATTTTGCCTAGTTTCTGCCCTGGACTGTCTTCAGGATTCGGCGAATTGGTTGCGGATCTAATTTTCGGACTCTTGGGCGATCTAGGCTCTCCGCAATCGGTGATCGCAGACTTTGCGATCTTTAAAATGATCCTTGGAGAGCCAACATTCTCGAAATCGTGCTTTTCAGAGTCCTTCCGAGGCGTTTCAGTGATCTTCGGCTCCGATTTCTCGGACAATTTTGGCGACTCTAGCATCTTCTGGTAGGTGATCGACTTCGCATCCTTTTGAATCAACAAACTATCCTTAGAAGTGGTCGGGGATATTGAAGCCTTCGTTATATCAGCAATTGGAATCTCTATTTTCGGTGGCTCCTTCAGACGTTCTTCTAAAATCGAAACTTTAGGAATATTTTCAGAAGCTTTGAAAACATTTTTTGATAAGGTTGCAATAGTCTCAGACATTTTACTACCTTCGAAATTCGGTGCTTGTTTTACCTCCGCATTTTCCACTGACTTTGGATCAAAAGTGTCCTTAGGCTCACAAACCTTTACCTTCTCCTTATTATCAGATAATTTGCTCTGACTCTCCTCTAACTTACCCATCGAAGCTTTCATCTTAACTTGCTCCGCGATTTTCTTCTCGCTCTCCAACTTTGCAGCCTCCGATATGATCTCAGCTTCAGAAATCGATATCGAATCTGTCGTAATATCTTGAAGCTCCACCACTAATTCTGATGCATCGTCGCAGATGTCTTCATCCGGTACAAAAAGGGCAGAAGCATCTGCCCTTCGCTTTGAGATATCATGCACGACGCTTTCTACCATTTTTGGAGATAATACCAATGGAGAATCGATAGCTTGCTCTTCAGATTCTTGCAGGAATTTAACGGCTGATTCGAGTTCAGATATTTCAGAACTGGGCTGCGACGTTTCTGTGACAGTTGGTGGTGCATCGTTCTCACCTTGATCCGCATTTTGCAATAAAATGTCCGAAGCTAATTCCAATTTTGATTCCGTTTCTTCTAAGTCAGCCACAGACTCTACTGGAGTTTCTTCGAAATCTATCACTAATTCATTATCCTGCTTCTCAGTATTTTCTTCTAACTCTTTATGCATATCCTCTGCATCATCAGTCTTATTCACAGCTTCGCAAATTATGTTCTCTTCGTCTTTCAAGATATTTTCTTCCTCTTCTTCAACTTTGTCTTCTGTAGTTAAAGCCACAGGCTCTAAAGGAGTTTCCTCGAAATCAATTTTCAACTCATTCTCCTGCATCTCAATACTTTCTACTAGCTCCTTTTGTGAATTATCTGCATTATCAATCTTAGTCATAGTTTCACAAATTATATTCTCTTCATCTTTCAAGATATTTTCTGACTCTTCTTCAACTTTTTCTTCTACAGTTAGAGCCGAAGACTCTAACACAGTTTCTTCAGAATCCATCTTCAATTCATTCTCTTGCATCTCATTACATTCTTCTAATTCTTTTTGCAAATCCTCTGTATCATCCTTCTTATTCACAGTTTCGCACATTATATTCTCTTCACCTTTCACGATATTCTCTGCTTCTTCATCAACTTTACTTTCCACAGTTAGACCTTCAGACTCTAATGGAGTTTTTTCGGAATCGATCTGCAATTCAGTCTCCTGCATTTCAGAACTTTCTTGTACTTCCTTTTGCAAATGCTCTGCATTATCATTCGTATTCACAGTTTCACAAATTGTTTTCTCTTCATCTTTCAAGATATTTTCTGCCTCTTCTTCAACATTTAAAGCCACAGACTCTATTGGAGTTTTCTCTTTGTCTTCTGCAGTTAAAGCCTCAGATTCTACTGGAGTTTCTTCGAAATGCATCTCCAATTCATTCTCCTGCGTCTCAGAACTCTCTTCTAACTCCTTTTGCAAATCCTCTGCATTATCATCCTTATTGATAGTTTCACAAGTTGTATTTTCTTCATCTTTCAAGATATTCTCTGCCTTTTCTTCAACTTTGTCTTCTACAGCTAGAGCTGCAGACTCCAATGGAGTTTCCTCATAATCCATCACCAATTCATTCTCCTGTATTTCAGTACTTTCGTCTAACTCCTTCTGCAAATCCTCCGTATTATCATTCTTAGTCACAGTTTCGCAAACTACATTCTCTTCATCTTTCAAGATACCCTCTGCTTCATCTTCAACTTTGTCTTCTAAAGTTAGATTCAGAGACTCTGACGAAGTTTCTTCGAAATCCATATCTAATTCATTGTTTTTCATTGTAGTACCTTCTTCTAACTCTTTTTTCAAATCCTCCGCATCATCATTCTTAGTCATAGTTTCACAAGTTGCATTGTCTTCACCTTTCAAGATATTCTCTTCCTCTTCTTCAACAGATAAAACCACAGACTCTAATAGACTTTTCTCTTTGTCTTCTGCACTTAGAGCCACAGACTCTAATGGAGTTTCTTCGGAATTGATCACCAAATCAATCTCCTGCTTCTGAGTATTGTCTTCTAACTCCTTTTGCAAATCCTCTGTATCATCACTCTTATTCACAGTTTCGAAAATTATATTCTCTTCGTCTTTCAGAATATTCTCTGCTTCTTCTTCAACTTTATCTTCTACAGTTAGAGTCACAGACTCTAGTCGAGTTTCTTCGAAATCCATCTCCAATTCATTCTCCTGTGTTTCAGTAGTTTCTTCTAATTCCTGTTGCAAATCGTCTGCATTATCATTTCTATTCACCGTTTCACGATTTACATTCTCTTCAGCTTTTAAGATATCCTCTTCTTCTTCTTCAACTTTGTCTTCAACATTGTCTTCTACACTTAAAGCCACAGACTCTAATAGAGTTTTCTGTTTGTCTTCTGCATTTAGAGCGACAGACTCTAGTGGAGTTTCTTCGGAATCGATCACCAATTCAGTCTCCTGCTTCTCAGTATTTTCTTTTAACTCGTTTCGCGAGTCGTCCACATTATCATTCCTATTCATTGTTTCACTAGTTACATTATCTTCATCTTTCAAGATATTCTCTGCCTCTTCCTCAACAGTGAGAGCCACAGACTCTATTGGAGTTTTCTCTTTGTCTTCTGCAGTTAGAGCCTCAGATTCTAATGGAGTTTCTTTGGAATCCATCTCCAATTCATTCTCCTGCGTCTCAGAATTTTCTATTAACTCCTTTTGTAACTCCTCTGTATCAGCATTCTTATTCACAGTTTCGCAAATTATATTCTCTTCGTCTTTTAAGATACTTTCTTCCTCTTCTTCAAGTTTGTCTTCTACAGTTAGAGATAGAGACTCTAATGAAGTTTCTTCGAAATTTATCTCCAATTCATTCTCCTGGTTCCCAGTATTTTCTTCCAATTCTTTTTGCAAATCTTCTGTATCATCCTTCTTATTCACAGTTTTGCAAATTATATTATCTTCGTCTTTTAAGATACTTTCTTCCTCTTCTTCAACTGTATCTTCTACAGTTGAAGCTACAGACTCTAATGGAGTTTGCTCGAAATTCATCTCTAATTTATTCTCCTGCATCTCAGTACTTTCTTCTAACTTTTTCTGCAAATCCTCTGTATTATCATTTTTATTTACAGTTTCACAGATTATATTCTCTTCATCTTTCAAGACATCCTTTTCCGCTTCTTCAGCTTTGTCTTCTAGAGCTAAAACCGCAGATTCTACTGGAGTTTCTTCGAAATCTATCTCCAATCTATTATCATGCATCTCAGTGCTCTCTTCTAACTCCTTTTGCAAATCCTCTGTATCATCATTCTTATTTATAGTTTCACAAAGTACATTCTCTTCATCTTTTAATATATTCCCTGCTTCTTCTTCAATTTTATCTTCTACAGTTAGAACCACAGAGTCTAATGAAGTTTCGTCAAAATCCATCTCCAATTCATTCTCCTGCATCTCAATACTTTCTTCTATCTCCTTTTGCAAATCCTCTGCGTTGTCATTTTTATTCATTGATTCGCAAATTATATTCTCTTCATCTTTCAAGATAATCTCTGCCTCTTCTTCAACAGTTAAAGCCACGGACTCTAATGAAGTTTCTTCGAAATCCATCTCCAATTCATTCTCCTGCATCTCAGTAGTTTCGTCTAACTCCTTTTGTAAATCCTCCGTATTATCATTTTTATTCACCGTTTCGCAAAATATATTTTCTTCGTCTTTCAATATATCTTCTGCCTCTTCGTCAACTTTATCGTCTACTGTTTCTGCTGATTCATTCTTCTCTATATTATTTTCTAATGAAACCGTATTTCTATCTGTTAAACCGCTAATAACATCTGTTATACAGTCAGACGTCTGCGCTGCATCAGGAACATTCGATTGTTGTAATAAAAGATTCATATCCACATCTTTCGATACTTCTGGTTTTTGAGTTTTTTCCTCCGATTTCATTGTTTTCAAGGCGGCATCTTTCCCATCTGGTATTAAATCTAAATCTAATAATCCTTCCAAGGAATCGATATTTTGATTAGAGATTGAATCCTCCACGTTTTTGTTCAATGTATCAGAACTCTGCGGTAGTTTCTCAGTTAGCTCTTCGATTTCAGATTCTACTAACGGCAAGTTCGTAGGCTCTTTGAGAATGTTTTCTATTTCTGTGACAATGTCCTGCGTATTTTGGCACTGTTCTTCAGAAAATATTTCGTCCATATTACTGGCAGTTTCTAATATGCTCTTGAAATTAGCTCTATCCTCGTTATCTTTTAAACTATCTACCTGTTCTTTGTTTGGCAACTCCTCCTGCTTTTCCTCCTCCTCCTCCTCCTCCTTCGACAATATCGAATCTTCAACATTATCCAGTGTGACATGGTCATGGACGTAGGCGTCCATGATTATACGTCAAGTGTTTCTAAAGTATATTATAAATCACTGTTTAATAATCTATTAAATAAAATCATTGAATCAAAATGAAGTGTTTTTAGCTTCACACCAAGATGAGGTTAATTTAGAAGAAAGTAAACGATTCATACACAATAAACTTGTATCATCCCGAGGCCGATACTTATTATCAGAGATGAGAGTGCTCACGTCCAGGATTTCGTTGTCCCCGGGCAAGTGCTGCCCCCAGCGACCGATTGTAGCAAAATAGTAGGAATCTAACCGTTTTAGTTCAACGCTAGCATATACAAGAACCCATTTAGTTCAACGCTAGCATATACAAGAACCCATTTAGTTCAACGCTAGCATTTACAAGAACCTGTAACTACCGACGGTGATTCTGTGATAGCATATATCAGAACCACAATTTTTAGTGTCACTACAGGCATCTTCCCTTTTTCACATTACACATATTCGAATGTATCAATTAGCACTGGTTTTACATTACAGCGTTATTTATTATGGAAATTAAAATCAAAAGTAGTGGTAAGTATTTGTTCTTGTAAAGAATTTTAAAAAATGTCGAATATCTGTAATTCTGTAATAAGAACAGAGATTTCTACTAAGAAACTGATGATATATGTATTTTGTAAAACTCCTGACAGGAAAACCGCTGTACACATCTAATTTCGACTGACTACCTAACCGATCTCTCTTTTTTAGAAGCTTTTCTGAATGTTAATGTTTTCCCGAAGTTTTTAGTCCTCAAGGATGACTCGGCGCTAATTTATGGCAGTCTAACTTGTATTTCTGGGTGGTCCAAGGGGCTCACCACGATTTTAATAAAAACGTGACTGCCTCGTGCATTTAAAGGTTCAATGTGAAAAATTCGCAAATTATAATTTCATTCTATTATTCGAGAAATAGTCTTATACCAAAGTTATATTTATATGTTATTAAACAAGACGTTGCGTTTCCCTTTCCGAGTCGCACTCTCTAGGATAAAACGATAAGGATAAATGAAAATCGCTGTCGAGCGACGTTGCTCAAGATTAGCAATGCTAAAATGTCAAAATTGTTGAACGTAAGATGTGAGACAAACGCTTACCTACCCCTGCCATGGCGTACCGCCGCGCCGTTTCACACCATCTCACGCATTGCGTTCATTGCACTGATATATACATATTACACAGAAGAACGCTGAAATAATACAAAAAGAGTATCGTTTATATAATTGTTATAAAAACACTTTATATGTTAAAGTTATAAATTAACTTTATGTTAACTAAAGTTAACACATCTATAGATTTGCGAAAAATATGTCTCAATGAAAAGCATGGATAAAATTTGTGAGTAAAAGATAATTGGATAATTCGGTATTTGAATTTCGCGCCAATGCTGATGACGTCACAATCTAATCCTCTTTGGTCACAATCTGTTCGTTTCTGGGGGTCGTATTTTTGAATCGTGCGGGAAGTCTCGCATGCGGAATCTCTTGTAGGATGAGATAATATTTTGTCAATCAGATAATAACATCAAATAACATTTTGTTAATTGATACAACGTCCAAATCTTCAGACAATTGTTATCAAAGTTTATTCTTATTATTCGTATACATATATGTATATCTTTACGTTCAGAGACGTCTGCAATGGAAGATGGGTGAGTGACAAACATAGAGATCTATGGTGACAAAGCGCGCGTTTCGAATTTGAAGTATTCAACTTTTAAATATATAAACATGAAGATGTATATTTATAAACAGATTTATATTTACAAACTTTCACATCTACATCAGGTTAGGAATTATAAATCGAATGCTATTACAGATGCTCAACGATTATTTTACTTTGTAATAAAATATCATTGATTAAAAAATTATTTTATGGGCCGCGAAATATTTTTCGCGTTCTTCTTCACCGATTTAATCAGCATCTGCAACTCCGTGTTTGGCTTTGTTTTCGGTTGCTTTATTTGACTCTCCTATAAATGTAGGAAATAAAAAATTAAATCTGAAAAGACGTAAAGTCAAAAACTTTCTAATGTATTAGATAAGTATTGCTTACGTTAACGTCGTCATCGGCTCTCCTTTTCAATTTCTCTTTAATCAAAGCTTCGGTGCCCTTCGTTTTCCGATAATGCGGATCCGCTGGATCGATATTGAAGTTATGCGACGTAAATAACGCACCGAACCTCGGATCTTGCACATTCACTTCGAAACTATCTTCCACAAGTTGATCCTGTGCATTCTTCTTTTTACTGAGTCGTTTCAACTTCGACTTCGTCATCGTAGCATTTTCTTCGATTTTTTTCATATTGAAATGTCGTTTTCCGTCAGTTTCATTTTCGTCCATTAAAAGCAGTTCTAATTCTGCCTTACGACGTTCATCATCATCTGCTGAATCTGAATCATCATTCATTTTACTCTTTCCATTTCTATGAGACGACGATTTACGTGTACTTTCATCGTTGCTTCCACTTTCATCTGATTCTGATAATGCTGAATGTTCGGAGTCTGCAGCTTCATCCTTATTTGCATTCTTCCTTTTACTTCGTTCTTCCCGTTTAGCTTTCTTCTTTGCCTTACGTTTTTCCAAGTACTGTTCAAATGGCGTTAGATTCTCATCTTTCTTCAATCTTTCCTTCACCAATTTTTCCGCTTTCTCTTTTTCTCCTAAGCCCCAAGTGAATTCTAATTCAACGTCTTTCTTCTGCTTCGCTTCTTCCTGCTCTTCTATTTCCTTTAGCAGAGCTTTGTATTTTTCGATTCGATCGGCGCCCTCCTCTTCGGAATCGGTTTCGTTTTCTTCAGGCTTTTCTTTAATCTTCTTTTCTTCTTCATTTTCTGTTCAAACAGAGAAATAATAATAAAGCAAAAATTCATGTTAGGTAAAAGCAAGTGTAAAATATTAATACCTGAATCGTCGCTTGAACTGATAGCTAAATACGCTTGTAAATCATTGTCAGTGATATCGTCCAATTTCCCAGATTTTAATTTCTGTGCTATCTCCAATCTTTCTGGATTCGTTTCGTCCCACGTTAATTCTACTTTAACTTGTTGAAGTGCCGTAGTTGTAAACTGTCTTGGCTGATATTTCGAGGGTTCTGGGATTTCGTTGCAGATTTCTTTAGGAGCCTAGAAACATAGCAAATCAAACAAAGTAAATTAAATATACATACTCGATAAATAATTAATATACCTGATCAAACTCCATGTCATCTGGTATGAATCTGAGATCCAGTTTCGTTGCTGTGGATTCATACTCCGTGCCGTCGCATTCCGTGTAAATTTTGTTCGCCGTTTCAACGGAATTACAATCAACAACAGCATAATAATACTTTAATCTATTCAGCTGATATTGTCTCAGCTTCTCCATGTGGTAATCTGATCCTTCTTCGTTCTGAAAAATTTTAATGTAATATTGTTTGAAAAAAAATACAAAAGGAAATAGCAATTACATACGTCATCATTTTTGTCATCAATGTCTCTTTCTTGACTCATTTCTATTAATTCTTTTGGGCCACTAATTTCTTCTTCTTTCATACGTTGGAGTCCAAATTCTGATGGGTAAATCTGAAATTATTTTGTGACAAAAGATAGTATTTTTCTTTATCGAATTTCAATTCTACTTACTGTAATAGAACGGATAAAACCTCCACTCGGTAAAAACGAATTAAACAGGACCATCAAATCTACTGCACGAATTCTGTCCCAATCCATGTTACACACTGCTAATCTGTGCGAAATTTCTTCTGTTGTTTCAGCTTCCTTGTCTAATTCACCCCAGTTGTGATCTATTTCTTCTTCCTCTAATTAATACATTTACGCATGTTAGTCAATTGTGTATACTGTTAATTAATACAATCATCAACTATTTACCAGAAGCATCTGAACTTTCTTCATCAGAAGAACTATCAGTCATTAAAACTCCTTCACCCCTAGCATAATTTACGCTCAAATCTTGCAATTTCTCTTTAATTTCATCTGAAAGTTTATTAGATTCATTTTTCCTTTCAATATCTAATTGTCTTTTACTTTCTTTCAAATCTGCTTTTAGATGTTTCATATTTGTTTCACTATCTGCATCTGACTCTGACTCAGATTCACTTTGTTCCTCGTCATCTGAATCAGATTCTCTTGGCTTAATTCTAAGCAATTCTCCGTTACTTGAGAAACAATTATCTGATGAACTATTATCATCATTTTCATTGTTTATAGCATTTTTTAATGATTTTGCTTTCTCAAGTTTGACCAATTTATTCTTTTTACTTTTTTCTTTGTGTTTCTTAGATTTTTCTTTTTTCACTTGAGGCAAAGGTGTTTCTTCTTCTTCTTCTTCTGTCTCATCTTCTTCTTCGCTGCTAGGTAAATCATAGTACTTTCTAAGATTTTCTGAGGATGTTTGACTCACAGGTCTTCCTCTCTTATCAATGGTATATTGAACAGCAAACTTTTTGTCCTTAAACATACCCTGAAATCTCTTATCTATCTTTATTTTACGTTCTGCTTTTGGGATTCTTTTAAATTTAGGATCCCTTGCAATGTGGGCAAATCGATCATCTTTTAATAAATCATCCATGCTGTAAAACAATGTTAAACATATTGATTCTACATAGTTTATTATTTTTATATTAAATACACGTGCAAGTAGTACTTACGTTACTTTAAAATTATTTTAATACGATGTAAACAATCTACAAATTCCTAATAATATTAAAATTTTGATCTGTAGGTACGAATTCTTTACAGATTCAGGTAGTAAACATAAAAAAGAATTAGATTTCTATTTTATATTAATTTAATTGTTGCTAATATAAATTTTCATAATGTTTTAGAGGTTATAAATCACGTGTAAACTGGTATAAAACCATTGAAAAATACAAAGTATTGCATCGATGAAGTATTCTATAGACTTCGAATCTCATGGAATTTTCTGCGTTGAGTCTATTTTACCGACTAAGAATTTGAGAATTGAATTCGAGGATTTGAATTTATATTATTTGTTCTTATATTATGTTAGAACAGTGAAAGTAAAATGGAATTAAAATTCCATCGAATTTCTTTTGTGAATTTTTTAAATTTAGATCTTATATAGTTCATTATAAATTGTTAAAGTTTTATGAAAAACTAGATATACATATAGAAGTTGGAGTACTTAAATAAAATATATTGAGGATTATGTTGGATACCCGGCGAGCGAATAACACCGTTTATATTATAACAAATATATTTCGGGACTTGTACGGATTACAATAAAAGACTTGTGCTAGACTAATTGTATATAAGTACACTGTAGTACAGGATTGAGATGGTTACAGAGTCAGATGAGTTACTAGTTACGCATACAAATGAGATCTGATTGAGTTAGTGAGTGATTTTTTAATGAGGCTTGAATGAGAATTGAATGAGACCTAGCGCGTTTTTGGAGAACTATATACATACAGGCTGCTGCAACTACGGCTTTCTTGTCCATCGTGTCTTCATGCACTGTCAGACTGTCAGACCCAAAGAGGATTAGATTCTAATCCTCTTTGGTCAGACCATGTCAGACCTTTACTGAAAGCCGGTAGCCCTAGGAGGCTTCTGCTCCCTCAGCCAAACACCGACCAAGTCTTGATTCGACTCTACGGTTATATTCCCGATGGGTCCACGCACATATTTAAAATATTCGATTTTTCCAAACACTCAGAGTAGTGTTCGGAAACACCCGGATAAAAAAATCCTTGTTTTTTTTTTGTTTTAGAGAAGAAAAGGCTCCGGAATTCCCGCAAATTTGACGGCGATACCGACTGATTTATGTACATTGTTTTCTCCGGACAATTTTTCAACCAAAAAATTAACTTTCATTGTTTAAATGTGAAATAGAAATAACACAACCTGCAAATTTTGAAATAGTTCGCTTTATAGTTTCGTAAAAAGAAAATCACAAAGGACTAACTTATTTTGAGAAGCCCTAACCACCTATTTCTAAATAACGCAATATTAGAAAAACAATAGAAGATTGTTTAGAAGAATATTATATGTTTATTAACAATAGATAAGCGAGTAGCTAGTTTCGAAAGGTTCGCGTGTTTTCCCAAGCTCCGAAAATTCATCTATTTACATCGTAACATTGTGAAATCAGTTGTTTTTTCGTTTCTACATAGAATTTTTCAAGAGGTAAAGTCATTTGCTGTCCTTTTCTCCCTTACCATCACTCCGTCACTCACGCTACTGTGCATGCGTGAGCCGGCAAAGGAGGCCCGTGATTGGTTGTCGGTCGTCGTCCGCCGACCGACCAGTCTGACCCTATGGTCTGACCACGCATTCGATCTGTGACAGCCGTAGACGTTGGACGGTTTTGTCGCTTTCTTCATAATCAAGTAAGTATTGCTATTGACTTGAAAACTTGAAACTCTTCTAAATCGGTTCCAATACTCTCCATTGTTACTTGTAATTACTGTCAATACATTTCTTTCACTGCAAATTGGAAACTTCGGGCAAATAAGATCCGCCTGTTCCAGTCATCGACCGTCTTCCTCAAAATATTACTTTTCGCGTTAAATTTCGACTTTCTACAATCAATTTCGCGCTCGATCGTTGCTCAATCGCGATATCTTTCTAGTTTTTAGTAATTTTTGTAGTGTTATAATCTCGTTTTCGTCAGTTTCAGGTCCGAAAAGTGGAATCTGAGGAATGGCGCGAAATCAACCGACGCCAGGGGAGTTTGCAATCAATTCAAATAGTCTACCGCGGAAAATTGACATACTCGGAACTTTCTACAACGGAAAACTGGTATAATTTACGCGTATCAACACTTTTATTGCTCTTTATTGAAAGTTCATTGCCTTTTTATTCATTTTTGACAATATTTTTTGGATTTTGTGGTTTTTTCGTGTAGAAATGAAGCGAGAAATAATCTAAGCGTAGATTTTTCCTTTCGAACTGTTCTTGTTAACTTGCAAATAGTGACGCAACATGGCGGATCACTTTGTAACGGAAATTTTTTTTAACTTTCGATCTTTTGAATTGTAGATTCTACGTTGTCGTCTACGTATAAAAACTTTAATAACTCGACATTAAATAGGAATATCGAAATAATTTTTGTCCTATGTTGAGACCAAGAGTCGAAGGAATAGAAATAAAAAAGTTTGATGAAAATCTATGCAGTAGTTTTTGCGTGATGCGCGCACATTGAAACCCTGCTATCATTTTATTTATATAGATAATATATGGGCAGTTCAAATGTTAAGAATTATCTAAGAGTTTTAAAATGGGGAAATTTGGAAAGTTTGAGAATTTTTAGTGGGTTGAAAGCTTTGCGTCCAGTAAAATCGTTAATTTGAAAACACAAAAATTTGGGAATTTCGAAATTTGGATAGTTGAAAAGTAATTCAAATTTTTATAAATTTGACAATTTGGAAGTTTGAGAATTTATAACTTTGAAAATTCGAAAATTTAGGAACTGAGAATGTGGAAAATTCGAAACTTTAGGAATTCAAACATTTTAGAATTAATGAAATTAATAATTCAAAATTTTGCTAATTCAAAACATTGTGATTTGGAAACATTAACAAATTTTTAAATTTGAGAATTTATAAAAATAGTAATGGATGGAACACTGATTCCATCCATCTTTGAGGTTCACTGGTTTAAAGTCTTAGATTTTAGGATTTTTGTGAAGGGTGATCGATGGAACTCTGATTGGATGTACCATCTATCTCTCCTGGGTCTCCATCCGCAGTAACCTCCACGTGGTGAGATCTGGGCAATTGGTAATTACCGAGCTAATTGGTTGCGAATTGTACATATTCGACATTTTTTTTAATTCTTTACAAGAACAAATACTTACCACTACTTCTAATTTTAATTTCCATCATAAATGCCGCTGTAATGTAAAGCCAGAATAAATATGTGTAATGTGAATATGTGTAATGTGAAAAGGGGAAGATGCCTGTAGTGACACTAAAAATTGTGGTTCTGATATATGCTATCGTAGAATCACCGTCGGTAGTTGAACTAAACAGGTTCTTGTAAATGCTAGCGTTGAACTAAAACGGTTAGATTCCTACTATTTTGCTACAATCGGCCGCTGGGGACAGCACTTACCCGGGGAAACTTCTCAATTTACCACTATCAATTGTAATATTTAAATATTTCCAAATATTTGTTTAAAATATTGTTAATAACAGTTTCCAACATCATCTTACTCAAATTGTTCATAATCCTCTTAGTTAAATAATAAAAATATAATAGAAATAATGGAATTTTAACTTCTGAATAATGTTTCTCGAAATAAATTCATAATACTAATTAGTAATATTTAAGTATCTCTGATTATTTGTTTAAAACTTATGCTTTCGAGTTTCAAAATCCGAGTCGGCAATACAGTTTGATTCGCGACAGAAACCCCATCAGATGCTTCGTCTATTCAATATCTTTTTGATGGCTTTATAGACAAACTTAAAATCGATTAATTATTATAAACTAACCACTTTTAAAATACAGTAATTAATATAATTAATTCTTTTATATAAGAATGCAAATGCAAATGCAAAGAATACAATCAATCAATCGACCAATGTGAAAGGAACGTTCAACGTGGGTTAAAGTTTTGGTTCGCTAAGCACCTGGGGATTTCAATGCTCGATAAAGAAATGATGCAACAATAAATTCGAATTTCGCTGAAAGTTCCTTATTCTTATAACAATTAATTACTTAATCTTCTTTTATCAATACTTATTTTCCATTCTATGCTCTTTTCAATTGTTCTAGCTTCATCTATTTAAATAGGTACTGACTTGCTTCGACTTTAATCAAACTTCATAATTTGAATCTCAATTACATTCTCATAGAAATCTAATTAAAATTTTAAACAAGGAGTTACATAATTAGTTTTATTAATATATCAAATATCAACGTTTCACATTGCATGTAGCTTTTGTGTTCTATGTATACAACGCCTAAATGTATGCTACCTGACGGCTGAAAATCCGACAGGTGCCACCACCTTGCGGAATAATTTGCGTGTTTCCAGCAGTTGAATTTCAGTGACGTAGCTAAGTGAAAGAAATAAGGTGTCCATAATAACAGTTCATTAAAGTTGACATTTCGTTTCATACAATTAAAAAGTGATACTGACAGTAGCATTGACAATACTACTTTTAAACGTAAAAATGACTGTACTGTAGCCAAACTCCCAAAATGATCTCTTGGTACTTTCAAATATTTTACAATAAAGTGCAAAGCAGAGTTGGGCAAAATTAAAAAACAAAGTACATGTTTGAAATACTATTTTAAATATAGCAAGTTTTACGTGAATCAAATAAAATAGTATTTTAAATGGAACGTGAGATTCTGACAAATAAAGTATTTTTATTTTCACAAATTTTACAATGAAATAAAATATTTGAACTTTGTATTACTATCAGTATTTAGATTACTTTGTTCAAGTAAATTAAGAAGAGTTAATACTAGACAATAAGAGTTCAAAGTACATATGTTGGATTAGTTTTGTTCTACAAAGTTCAACATTTTTACACAGCATTTACTAGAATAATACTATTTGTTTTTTAGCATCCAGACTAAATCAGCAAATATTACTCAGTATTTCGAATACCCTTAAAATTAAATTTAAGAAATTTTGCTTACAAATAAAATATTCTATTTTCAAAATACATGTTTCAATCTAAAATAAAATAGATTGTTTACTATTTACTACTTGAAATAATATTTTGCCCAGGTCTGGTACAAAGTACAATTTTTATTATTCTGGGCTCTAATTACATTCGACGCACAGCAAACTTTTCAGTAAATCTTCAACTTTCAACAAATAACGCTACATTAAAAATTGAAAAATTCACTTCAGTTTCAACTCCAACATCAATTCGGTTAATCGAGGTCCTACTGAACAAAACAAAGGAGAGGGAATGCAAATATACTATTTACAATAGTTCTTGTTTTGGATATTTTAATTCAAGGCAAGTTATGGGATTTTATTTCCTATCCTCGTAATTGCGATGAACTTTATTTGGATGGGAAGGTGAGCTTCGCGAAAGGAAGGGGCCCAACAGGCAATAGTTACGGGGGTCGATCGGTTATGATCGTGTGTTCCAAGTTCCAACGGTCTCCGAAGGCGATCGTGGCGAGTAGGGAGCAAGAAGAAAGGGATTTTCACGTCGGTTCAGTGAGCTCACGCACAGCGAACAACGCTGTTGAACAACAGCTCGATCCGGAAACCTCCGACGTCCAAAAATGGCGTTTCTCGCGTAGCTCGCCGCGACATCAAATCGTCCCGTGGCTCCGTCAAACAGTGAAACAGGCTCCGCTCGAAAAGGGAACCGCGTGAAACCCTAGGAGGAGTATTCCGGCGCTCGAGGAGCTCATCCGCAGAACGATCGACGTAAATATCATCCTGCGTGCCAAACATTCTTACATTCTTCGAGTCGCGCGGAGTGATCGTCCAAGATACTTGGCGTTTCAACGTGGAAAATCTATTCTCCGCAACACCCGAAACATCACTCCGCTATTCGAAAACGTCTTTGACATCCTCGCCTCCTCCTTCTTCGAACAAATCCACCCCAAATCGCGCCCTTTCCACACGGAGATTCCGATTGGCCGGTTGCGATTCCATCCACCAATCGACGACAGTCCCTTCTCAAAGTCTTGTCACGATTTTCATTCCAAAAACGAACGTTGTCATTCGCACCTCGGCCGATCATTTAATTGACTCCACTTTCGATCGCTCGGGATTTATTTTGGTGGATCGACTTCCGCCGGTTTCAGTGGAACGTGAACGAAGGGACGAGTGTTGGATAAGAGGGCGATTGAAAAATGCCACTGCGGTGAAAGTGCGAAGGAACAGAATTTCATGCAAGTGTGTATCATAGTGAATAGGTCTATTTGTGTTCTATCGAAGTTCCCATGGACGTAGAAGAGTAATTTGTTTCGTTGTGCTTTGGCTAACAACAGCTAACAGTGTCTTCCGCGTTCTAGTCTCGCGTGTAGCTCGGCGTTATTTTTGCTCTGTTTACGCTGCACTTTGAAATGGTTGAAACCGTTTTGCTTATCGCCAAAGTGTCGCAGGGGTTGTCTGTTGCTATAGTCGTCACACGTGCGTCGTAGTAAATAGAAACTGGAGTTCGAAGGTTTGCAGTTCGAGGGATTTATTACTCGATGCGTTTCTATGAAACGTGTAATTCCGTAAATCGTCTATACATATTGAGCTCCCGTTTTTTGCGAACGAGCCTCGCTTGTCAGTTCACAACTCGCACCGGCGCGAACTTTTTACGCACTTACGCAAGCCTCGCCGGTCGCGCAAGGTTTTCAGTCGGCAGTGATGTCATAGTACATCATCGTGGCGAAGGAATATCTTTGGCACGTGCAGCCGATGTCACTTCGCTGCATCGGAAATACGATGCGATCGATTCTCGATAATGCGAATCGCTTCGTATAAATATTTGTCTAGCGAGAGGCGTTGGTCATTTAATACTTTTTTCTACGCTCGAGGAATGTATACCGCGCGCCTGGAATTGTCTACGAAATTAGGGAGACGGATCTCGTCGCTAATACTGATTCGGGATTCATCACGGTCCGAGGAAATCGGCGTTTTCGAAGAAGAGTAAAAAGTGTGACAGAGTTTCAGAGCGAAACGATAACCATGTTAGACCAGTGTTTCCCAACCGGTGTGCCGTGACGAGTGTGGGTGTGCCGTGAAAAAAAGTAATGAATCGATGGAAAGACTATATTTGTAACGTGAAGTAATCATTACCGAACCTCGGGAAATCGACGTTTATTTTTTAACTTTTTTTTTTTGGAAATTTGGATTTTCTGTCAATGTTTTGTAAAATGTTGAAGTTTCTTTTTGTGGAAGATTTTTCTTGGACCTTTTCTATTTTTTGAGAACAATATGAGTTAGAATTTGAAATTAAATAAGATTTTCATTGAACATTGAATTCTTTGGCTGAAAGCTAAAATGGAGCAAATCACACTTTTAGAAAATGTGAGTTTATGCTTTAGTTAAAATCTAAAGAACAGAATTTCTATTATTATCATTAGAAAGTCTGCTAACATTATTTTCAATTCTTTTTTTTTTTTTATCCATTAGAGTGTTTTATTTCCTTTAACAATTATTTTATGTTTGAGAAAAATACCTATGAGAAGTTTAGTGTTAATATTTAGGTTTTTTATTCCTTAATATTATAATAAAAGTTCATTCTTAACTGTGCTATGGTTTTCAGGTCTTTTTGGCTCAATCACGCATTTTATTTTTTTAAATAACTGTTTGAATATAAACAAAATATTAGAGAATTAGTATTGATAGCTTCGTTTGTTGTTTTTTAAAATAACTATAAAAATCTCATTGCCCATATTTATAACGATGTGCTGATAATTAAAATTCTAATAATAAACTAGACTGCGAATGTTCATGCAAATTTATATTTTTATAAACACATAGCAGGATTTAAATCTTAAATAAACGTGTGTTTTATTTTTTAAATATTTTAAAAAGTATTCTTGATATCTATTTTATATATTTTATATCTGTGTTCATCCATATATGTTTTTGCAATCCTAAAGTAATTGTTGTACATGAATAAATATCCACAGTTGATTAATAACTTAATATTAATACAAAATTAATTTTTCCACTCAGGATTTTTGAGAGAAACGTAACAGAATTAAACAAATTTTTATCCTTTAAAAATTGTAAGTATTTAATGAAATCCAAGACCATAATACAGCATTGATAATACAAATTTTGAACCTGATTAGTAGACTGCAGACTTTTCTGCATTTATGACATACCAAGTATGCAAAAATCTACGAGACTGTTGACAGATGTAAAAATATACAAAATATCAAAAAATAGAAAGATAAGTTACAATAGTTAAAAATTAGATACACTGTTATTTATGTTTCAATTCGTTATTTGTGTTTACAAAAATTTGATTTTGCATAAAAATTTGCAGTCTATTGATTAGAAAATGTAAATATGTGAAATGCTTCATTTTGGCTCCTAACTACAGAATTTGTTCTATCTTCCTGTTAAATTAAAAATCGACGAAATCTGACAAATTTCTTTTATTCCAAATTTCTTGTCCATTTGTTAGAGAATCACAGCTATCGTCTCTACGCTTTCTCGTTTTCTTTCTCCCGGTTGTAACTGTAAAAACATCTAATGAATTCGAATGAAATGCCGGTATTGCGGCAGATATGCATTCGGAAAGGACGCGAAGCGTACGAGCGATGATTAGAGGAGACGCTGCAACAGGTGTATGCGCCTCGTAGACACTTTCACCGTGTGAAATTTTTTAACGAACTGCTCTTCTCCGGCAATCGTAGCATCGCGATCGGCCAGGCTGGGAGAAAATCGAGAGGTCGTCGCATTCTTTCCGACAGAATCCTGCGGCGTCGTGTGCATTTTTCTTCGTCTGGCTATCTTAGCGCGTTTATTGGGCCACTTGACCTCGCGGTTTGGGTTCAATTGTCTCGATAGATGAAATAATTTCGTTTCATGGTAGCTTTGTAAATGCGCGGTATGTACTCAAATTCTAAAGTTATTCGTTCACTTTGGGATGAATTCAGCCAGAGATAATTAACTGCAACCATGTAATGACTTTATCGACGCCTTTATTTAATTATTGCGAAGCGGAAAAATTTCCCGAGGCACGTGGAATCCCACTTTAGAGGCTTCACAGGTTTTAATTTTATCTTTCCCCCAAAGTTACATGCGATTTTCTAAATAGTCAGAAACTTTGGAAGTAAATTTCACGTGCTTCAAAGTATTTTTTAAGTTATCCCAAACTCCGTGAACTTTCTCGAATTTTCTTGAATTTTCTCCGTCCAAAAAAGGAACGAAAATGGAATCGACCGAACAACTACGACCAGAGGAGTTGGTGGGCTTGGTGGCGCGGTCCGCGGAGGGCACTGCGGCCAAAGGCATGCCGATCAAAGGGCACGAGGACCTTTGGGTGGAAATTCAAGCGAATACGTTCAGGAACTGGGTGAACGAGCATTTGAAACACGCGGTGGACGTCGCCGACGGTCCGGTGATCGACCTCGCTGAAGATTTCCGAGATGGAACTCGACTTTGCGCCCTTGTCGAGGTTCTGACGAAGCGACGTCTCCCTCGATGGAATCCCAAGCCAGCTAATCAACATCACCACTTGGAGAACGTGTCGACGGCGCTCCAGGCCATCGAGGCTGACGGCGTGAAACTCGTCAACATCGGTGAGTCAATCGGTTAATCGAGGAATGACTAAAATGGTAGCAATTTTTTTTTTCCTTATATTATTGGAAAGTTTATTTTCCTGCGCAGAGGAAATATTAGGTTGCTTAATGAGTTTATACGGTTTCTTATAAATGTAAAATTTTTAGTTGTTATTAGACTGCGAATGTTTATGCATTTATGACAATTGTAAATTTACCAGAATATTTATTTATTTATTTATTTATTTATTTATTTATTTAAATTAGATTAAGGGGGAATTTCTTTTTTCTTGGTGGAAAACACACCATCTAGAGATCTCAGACATCGCACTCTTTTTTTTTTTCTATAGAATATCACTCTACAATTTATGGTCGATATAATTTAGCAATAGTCTTTGTATCACGTCAAATACTTTGTCATTCTCTGACTTTTTTAATGTTTGAAGCATGTAATAAAAAAAAGATGGGGCTAAAATGTTATGTTAAGAAAATCGTTTTCGTTATTATTGGTTGGAAAAATGGTAATAATTGTTCAAATTCAAATGTTCGATTTTACTCCCGAAATTGCTCAAACTTTTGCTAATTAAAAAAATATATATATAAATAACCTATCTTGATAGTTGATACTGAATACTTGAAAGCTGGAAACTTGGAAATTTGGAATTTTAAAACTTGAAACTTGAAACCTGAGCATTTCAACATCTAGAAAATTCAAACTTGGAAGTTTTACTCTTTGAAGTTTGAAATTCCAAAATCTTGAAGACTTGAAAATTAGAAGCCTCAAATTCTAGAAATTTTAAGCGTGATATTCCGAAAATTGGTAAATATTAAGCTTAAAATTCTAGAAATTTGAAAATTTGAAACTTGAAAGCCCAAACTTGCAAATTTAAAGTTTGATATTCTGAAAATTTGGAGTTCGAAATTCTAAAAGTTTGAAATTTGAAGCTTGAAATTCAGTCTTATTCTAACCTGTTCTAACCCAATTGCAGAGCTGTTTGAGTTGAGGTGTCGCTTTCACAGTAATTTACCAATTCGTGAGAGGCAGAGATAAAAGTAATGAAAACGTATGATTATGATTAGAAATGCTTTTGTCCATCAAGGTGACGTCGATCACGTCCATATTAATCATGGCGTTCGCTAAATAACGATTTCCCGTCGTTGCAGGTGTATAATTACAGTGATTGTGATTCCTCGAATTACTTCATCGGTCGTTACGTCGTTACTGTTACCTTTCACAATACATATTATTATTCGTAACGCCTTCTTGATAATCGACTCGCAGATAACCCACATACACGATGGGCCTTGTTTATTGGTCAAGACCACACGCGAAAGGATATTTATACTCAGCATTTTTTAAATATTCCTATCACTCCCTAGGATCGATCCTTACTTCCCCAAATTCGCCATCAGTTTCATAGCTACACTGTCAAATTGAAACGATGATAGGATTTCTCAATATTTGCATTGTATTTGAAAAATGTCAAGTTCTAAATAAATATAACAGAATTTATCTATAAATTTATGTATGTGAAAGTATTCCATTGTTTTCAAATTTCGCTTAAAAACTCTAGGAACTTTTGTTTAACTCTGCTACGTTTCTCCTCAAAATCTGAATAATTAGAATTTTAATCCTTAACAAATTATTTGAAACGTGAACAATGACATTTTTGTGGAATATCAAAGAACAATAAATATAGATAAGTAATATCAACTTCCTTGTGTTTTTCTTAAAATTAGAAGTTATTTAAAAAAAAATAAAATGTATGATAGAGTCAAAGAAGCAGAGTCAAATATTTCCGATATTTCTTAATCAACTTAAACTATTTTCTACTCTTGATCCTCCCTTTTTTGCTCTATCGTTTATCATTGTCATCGAACTTAATCATCGATGACAATTACGATGATTGTGCTGTTCCCAAGCATGCAATAATCGCGTGTTGATACAAGTTCGTGAAACATGAAGCTGTTATTCAGTAGGAACGCGCGAGACATTTATTGAACTTAAATGCCAAGAATAATCCCTAATTAACGGACGATACTGGTGCTTCGGCAGTTTTGCGCGGCGCGAGATCAAAGAATATAGTTATTACGACACGGTTTGCAAATCGTACTTCGAGGTCGTTGCCTTTCTTGCACCGTATCGGCGCCTACGAGCCTCCCGAGAGCCATTACGATTATACTCGCGTTGCTACCGACTAATTTCATTTCCAACGCGCGAGCGATTAAAGCGATGCATCGCCGATAAAACGCGTGCGCATCTCCCGCGCGTTTCAGGGAACCAGGAATGCGTTGACGCCGCTTTAACGGGAGTTAATTAATGAGGATCGTTGCGAAACGAGTTTCGTAAGATATTCTAAAAGGGATGGATCGCAGGGAAATTTTTTTACAATTTTTCCTTAAAACGTTTTCGCGTGTATAATTATTCGACGAGTAATTTCACGCGCGTCGTTTCGTTTCCCACGCGAAAATGCATCGAAATTTAGGTCAGCTTAACAGACGAATCGATCTCTCAGGGATCCGCGTGTCATTGCTTCCTCTCAACGTTTTTTTTCTGCTTCTCTTGCAGGTAACGTAGACATCGTGAATGGAAATTTGAAACTGATCCTTGGTCTGATATGGTCGCTCATTGTAAGGTACCAAATAGGCAAGTCCAAGTTCCCTCCAAGGAAACTCATGCTCGCATGGCTCAAGGTCAGTACACGTAATTGCACGAGCGACCTTGCCGCATCACGAGCATAATCTCCGCCGCGCCGGAGTGCAACAAAATAATTCTCGCATCGGATGTATCGAGTATGCAATCGATATTTTACCGCATTTCTCTTCCTCTTTTTTTTTTAGGCAGTGCTGCCGGAATGCAGAGTGAACAATTTCACGACCGACTGGAATTCGGGCGTTTATCTGAGCGCGTTGCTCGATTATTGCCAGCCGGGATCATTCTCTCATTGGCGTCAACTGGATCCTAACGACAGGTGAGAAATGCGAAACGAAATTGGAAAGATTGACGAGGAAACAGAAAATGAGCGAACGCGTTTTCAGCGTCTACAATTGCCGTAAAGCGATGGAGATTTCAAAGCGAGAATTCGATATACCGATGGTGTTGGAACCAGAGTACCTTGCGTCTCCATATTTGGACGAACTATCGGGAATGACCTACTTATCGTACTTCATGAAGGAAGGCTCGCCGGGTTTCGACGCGACCTTGCGATGGGTGAACTCGCAATTACCTCACCATCAGGTGCAGAACTTCACGGTGAGTTCGCCCTTCTTTTTTTCCCATTGAACTTTTCAACCTTTTCATCTTATGTTCCTCTTCAAAACTCTTCTACTTCTCTTTAATTGAACTACCTTTAATTGACAAATGGTGTAAGTCGACAATTACGAAAAATGAGTCTACCACAAAATATAAATAGTATTACGAGTTAAGGGGACATTCTACCTTTCCCGCCTTTTTGTAATAAAATAAACACTTAATGTTTTCAAAATCTTTTTAGTATATTCTACCAGTCTTTACAAGAAAAACAATTACGTTCTTATTTATTATGTATATATACAGGGTGTAACAAAAATGTTGCAGTTCCTTGAAAGGGGTAATTCCTGAAGTGATTTTGAACAACTTTTTCCTTAGCGAAAATGTTAACTAGGGCTTTGTTAACGAGTTATTAATGAAAAACACTGACCAATAGAAGCGCGAATACTGTGGATGAATTTCAGCGCGGGCTCCAGCTATCGGTAGTATTGGTCCGTCATCTTCATTTAACTCTGAAAATCTCTTAAAGTGTAACTTCATATCTTACAATTTGCAGCATAAAATTGTAAAATCTCCAATTTCAACTCTAAAAATCTCTAAATCGACGCTTTGAAATCTTTGAATCTCCCACTTTTTAGTCTAAAAATCCTTTTAGCCCATTTTCTTGTATTGCATAAGCCATTGGCAGCTAATATTTTACAGATTATTTTGATAATGTTTAATGTTTCTAACAGTATCAATATCTACTTGATATCGCGACGCCCTACTTGGAATATTATAGTGAATGCGTTTTGTTTGTCTTTGGATTTTTTCTGTATAATATTAACTCTTCCCGAAACTCTGCTCTTAAACTTTTGTAGATGTGGGTAGCACGTTTCGTTGCTTTGCGCTTTCTTTGCTTTTCTATTCCTTTTAATCTCGGACGACTAGTGCATTTTGACTTTCTCTCTTTTCCTTACGTTTTTGTTATTATTCATTCTCCTTGCTATTCTCACTTCGCAAACCTACAACATGTCATATTCTCTTTCATACACTAATGAGATTCGTTGCGTTCATTAAATCAATAAATAAGAACAATTTCGATTCCTGTAGACCGATTGGAACGACGGCAGAGTGTTGTGCAGCATCGTTAGGAATTTGGGCGGGCCGGCTCCGGCTTACGATAAAATCAACACCGAGCCCTCCGCCTGGGAGCACAATATACAGATGGGTAAGTGGATTATTCATCCCGCGTTCAACCAGACTATTTACAGGCTTTGTTCAACCGTGATGTAACCGCGCCTCGTAATTTTCCCGAAGGTATCGACGGAGGCAAGAAACTAGGCGTGGAGCCTATTCTCAAGGCGAAAGATATGGCAGATCAGAACGTGGAGCATTTAGGCGTGATGGCGTACGCGGCACACTTTCAGTGGGTGAAGCCTCGCCCTCAAGCCAGCAAACAAATCCTCGTCCACATAGACAGCACTTCCGCCAGGGTGCAACAACCGGTTAGTTGGCTGATTGTCGTTTTAACGACGAACAACCACAAGAAACGGTCGTACATTAAAGCAGTATGATTATTGTCCCGTAGGCGCATTTCAAGTTAGAGTTGCTTACCAAAGAAGTGAATACGAGGGAGGTGCGCGGCGAAATAATAAGTCCCAGCGGACGAATCGAGTGCAGGCTTACTTGGACCGGTGTTCATGGGAAGGGGACTTTTGTGCCGACGGAAGTTGGAATGCACAAGGTTTTATGCGATGGCTACACTTCCCCTCTTTTATTAGAACTTTCTGCGAAACAATTTGGTCGTGACCGTTGCTGTTTTATTGCGTTTCCAGTTGATGGTTTACAATGACGGAGAGTTGGTGGATGGATGTCCGTATTATTTTAGAGTATTACCTCCTCTGACCAAAATCAAATCACCTGGTATGGATCCCTGTGCTATAGGATCTATTGTCGAGGTTCTAGTCAACAGTTACGGTAAATATTTTACCCCTTAAGTGGGTACAGCACTATTGGAACTTCAACAAATCGATTTTTTGTCTTATCTGCACCGAAAGTGCGTCAATATATGCCCGTAGATCGCGTGCAAAGATTTTTACAGAATCTGTTATTACAGTATTTGTTGTTAGATTGGCAGCAAATTTGATGCAGGATTTGTAATGTATAGGACTGTTGACAAATTGGCGATAGGAAGCCTGTTGACAGACCTGCCAACTTGGCGGCAGATTGGCAGCAAAATTCAAACAGATACTGTTGCCAATTTTGCAACAAGTTCTGTTAGCACTATCTGTTCGTTTTCTGACTTCAATCTGCATCCCGATCTAATAATACAGGCCCTGTTTCCAAAATGGCAGCCTAATGCGGATACAGATGGCTATGGTTTTGGTGCCAAGGTTTGTTAAATCTGCTGCCAATTTGACGTCAATTTGGCAATAAATAACTATTAGGGTGGTTAGAGACACGGCCAAGTTCATTCTTCAGTGATGGGATTAAAAAACTTCCAATCCGATGGAACAATAAATGTATACATAAAAGTGGAGATTATGTAGAAAAATAACATGCGTTCAAAACTTTGTTTACTGTGATAGTAAATTAAAAAAAAAAACTTCCGGTTTATATTTGATCCACCCTCGTACATAAAATATTGCAAATAAAATATTTAGGAGGTAAAAGACACTTTTCTTTAAAAATTAGTTTTCTTTTTCTATGCATTTGCATGAACATCCGCAGTCTAGTTTGTTATACTCCGAGCCGTTTCAACAGGCCTTTCAAGGTCACCATTTTCTGTCACTTTTTTCGGAAGAAAATGACCACCTACGAAGATTTCTGCACCCCTCTGAAGTTTTGCGTGTTTAGAAGTCTTCGTGATCACAGAACCGTCGTGGAGGTTTGGTCGTTAGAAAACTACAAGAGGAAAATCTGACCTTGAGCGGCCTGTTGAGTTGAACCGAAGTATAGACGGAATTTTCAAGGAAATAACATTCGCTTTATTGAACAACCTAACGGTAGGCGTAAATCTATGACGATTAAAATTCCAGGAACTAGTCATGATGGCATCGATGTGACTGCCTGGTCCCCGACTGGCAGATCTCTGTCATGCCCTGTCAAAGAAAATGATGGCGTGCATACCGCGTCCTTTCAACCCGACGAAACTGGAGAATGGAGTATCGCGATTACTCACAAAGGAAATCACATACAAGGAGGTCCATTCACGTGTTTCGTGTTCGATCCGAACGGCGTAAAGGTAAACAGAATATATAAAATCTCAATGAATTGTAACCCGTTGCTCGAGCGTCGAATCTCGAGCAACAGAATGAGAACGAGTTCGAAACTTTCGAGGAAGGATTAACAATTATCTATGGACATTTACAGTTGTTAGACACGGATGGTGCTATGCCAGGGCAGCCGTTTTCCTTCATCGTCGACGCAACGGGAACCGGAGGCCTCGGCGACGTGATAATAGATTTAGTCCACGACAAGCACTCCGTACCCTTCAGGATGGAAGACTTTGGACACATGCAATACAGAGTTTCATTTGTCCCGGCGGATTCCGGAAAGTACAGAGTCTACGTATACTTCAATGGCTCAGATGTTCGAGGTTCTCCGTTTTCTATTCGAGTGGGAACTCAAAGAGGATCGAGGAGATCGAAAGATTCAACGTCCAGCTTGGAAAGATCGAAACTGTCTTCGTTGGAAAGACGAATGAATGGTTTGAACGTTTCAAGCGGAACCGAACGACGCTCAAGCCCCGTGCAGAAGACGTATTCGTCGTCGACGTACAAATCGACGAGCCCCACTCGAAATCTTCGCGATTATTCTCCGGTGCGTCAAACCATCTCGACGTACAAATCGTCGAGTAACTATTCTGTAGAGAATTCGAGTTCGACTTACCACACGTCGAGCTACAATCATGCTAGATCCCCGAATCATAGTCAGAGTCCGGTTCCACGGAATCTTCACAGTCCGTCGATGGTGAAGGAAACGAAAGAAATTTATTCCAGTTCTGCTTACAATCAGTCGAGGTCTCCGACCGTGCAGAGTCCGAGTCTCGTGAAGGAATCAAAAGACATCTACACGTCGAATTCGTTGAGTAGATCTCGTTCTCCGAATCCGAGCCCGACTACTCATGGATCCCGATATTCCCCGATCATCAAGGAGTCTCGAGAGATTTATAATACTGGATCTTTGAAGAGATCTCGATCGCCGAATCACAGTCCGATGGCGTATCGCAGTCCAACGCAAAGTCCTGTTAATAGAAGCTTCAGTCCGAGGAACAACGACAGAGAAAGTAACTTTAACAGAAGAGGTTCCTTCGAAAACGGAGCAGTGGATACAAGCAGCAACGTGAGGGTCTCGTCGATGGTCGGTGGAACCTCCAGAAGGGATTCATGGGACGCCATAGAGAAAACGAAATCTTTATTATCTTACGGGAGTTTAGAGTCCCTCGCTAATTTGACTAACACTCCCACGGAAAACGCAAACAATCAGAGCTTTTTAAATAATAACTACAAGAATATTCAGAATTACAGCTCGAGGAATACGCATAGCAGTTCCTCGAATTATACGTCCACTCAGAAACTCTCAAGTTCTGATTATACTTCGTCCCAGAAATATGCTAACGAGAATGCACGGACACAGACGCACGGCATTCTAAAAAATAAGAACAACAATTATTATAAAAGCGTGGACGTCACGGATGGTCACGATCGATACGTCAATAATGGGACTTCCGGTTACGCGTCAACGCAAGTCAAGAGTTCCGGGCTCGTGACCGGAAGCGCCCTTGAAATGCTACCGATTCACAAGCCGACGAGTTTCACCATTGATCCGAGTATAGATCCGAATAAAGTTACCGTCAACGTTTCCGGTGAGTAATCGTTCTGTAATTAGTCAGAAATTTCGATGGGTAGTGTTCGAAATAAATTATATTTGATTGCAGGTCCATCTGGGAAGATAATTCCTATTCAGAAATCGACTCTTCGAGGTTTGATGTTCACCATAACCGCTGAAGAAGTTGGCGAACATATTATTCAAGTCCTGGTGAACGGACAGCATATTCAAGGATCTCCTTTCAGGTTCGTAAATTATGAGATTGTATAATGAATACAAAGATTTTTGATAATATATAGGCAATCGTTTGTAATTTCAGATCGCAGGCGTACAATGCGCGCGCTATTCAAATCGGGAACATTCCGAATGGCGTTGTTAATCAACCAGTAGAATTTGAGAGTAAGTGTCAACTATAATAATATCAGTGCATAATGGAGAAATGAGTCATCAATTAAAACTGAATCTTATGTCACTAGAAAAGAAGCGTGCTTTGTTTGATGTCTTGTTTGTTTATAAAATATTTAACAATCTCGTAAATTGTTCAGAAATTTTATCACGGTTAACGTTCTAAACCATCTAGAGATCTCACAAGGTGACCGTTGGGTCTTCGGATTTTTACAGAATTTGATACTTATTGTACGTGAAGATCCCTAAGTTCCCAAAATAGTAAGATGCGCTTTTCAAAAGATTTCGAGAAAATCAAATTGGATTATTTCCAGGGTCTCTTTTATATTGTAGAACGTAGAATAGAAATAATAATCTTTAAGTAAAGGTATTTACCTCTTTAATTTTTAAATATACCTGCACATGTACAAACAATACAAAAAAAAAAAAAAATTTCATTTTTGTAACAAATTGTAAATCAACGTATAAATATAAAGGAATCTAAGAAATATTCAAATTTAATTTTCTGGAGTTCTTTTCAAAAGTTTTACTATTTTGAGAAATTGATGTTCAAGTAGGAATCTCTTTTTTCCATAGAACATCACTCTGCAATTTATGGCCCATATAATTTTATCAGTCGCCTTTGTATCACGTCAAATACTGTATGTCATTCTCTTGACTTTTTTAACATTTGAAGTAAAACGTTGTGCTAAGAAAATCGTTTTCGAAGTTTTCATTACAGTATTAATGAAAATTAATGTCATTGGATTCAGGAATAACAATTAAATGTGATTACAACCTAGACTGTGAATTTGATGTATTTATGAGAATTCTAAATGCATAAAAATCTACATGGCTGTTGATAAATTCTAAAATATAGAAAATATAAAAAATATAATAAGTTACAATGTTTAGAAAATTAAACATACTGCATTTCAGGTTTACATTTTTTATTTGTGGTTGTTTAAATTTTAATTTGCATATAAATCTTTATTCTAGTAATTACATTATCTTTCACTAAATGCGCCGTAATACGAAAACTCTGAAATTGGTTCTCATAAAATGGCATTTTAGATGATTTAAAGATCTGAAACTGAAGATTTAAGAACTTAAAGTTAGAAATTTGAAGGTCTGATGGGGAAAATTTAAAGAGTTTAAATTGAACATTTCAAGTTGGAAATTTGAAGATTTCATGTTATAAATTGGACAAACTTTCAAGTAGTAGATTTAGAAATTTTTGAAACCTGAATTGAATATCTGGAGATTTCAAGTAGAAAATATAAGAATTTCATGTTGGTGATTTGAGGATTTCGTATTGAAATGAACACTCGTAATGAAAACTCTGAAATTAATTCTCATAAAATGGTATTTTAGTCCATGTATCTACCCTTTTTCCATCCAACGCCTCAATTCTTTTCAAAGCTGTAAAAGATCTGTCACACATGCTTTGTACTTGTTTTAATGTATATCACTCTTCTCTATGTATTTTTATTTTTGTATACCAAAGTGTTTCTTGATTTTTTCTTTTTACCCATTAAGGGGAGATTTTTTTTCTTGGTGGAAAACATCGATTTTTTGCTATTTTTATAATAAACAAAACACTAAACCTAATCAATCTGAAACTTTGTATATGTTTTTAATATACTTTTATTAAGTAACTCAATTTTTTTCGTTTAAATTCACTCGAAAATACAGTTTGAATCAATCGCGAACTGATGTCTATCCTTTAGTTCATATAAAATTAAAAATTCCAATGTGGTTTTATTTTATACGCTTATAGTTAAGTTCACAGTTTTGTTCATTACGAAAATACGAAAAAATCTATATTTTCTGTCAAGGAAAAAGAAATTCTCTCCTTAATGCATTTGCAATAATACATAAATAATCTGGTCCTCCCTCAGTTGCGATGACATAAAAAATGTTGATTGCCAATGGAATGCTTTCAAAGGACGAATATATGTTAATGAATATTTTTGCTTCATGGTAATTTCTAAAAGTTTCCAAGGTCATCGACGTTTCGTTCGCATATAAATGTATTTAGTAAGCTAGCTTTAGGTAACCATATAAAGACAATAATCCTTTACGTACATTTTTGAATTTGCAGTTGATGGATCCAAAGCAGGATCCGGAAATCTGGAGATCCTCGTGAACGGCGGCCACGTGACAAGCTTTGTCAGAGCGTTAGGAAGTCAACGATTTCTAGCGTCCTTTGTGCCCCACGAAGCTGTTGTACACCTGGTAGAAATGACATTCAACGGAGAAGTTGTACCCGGTAAGTCGATTCATCAAAATTCAACGAGCCTAGTCGCCTTTTCCTTATCAAACTGTGTAGATCAGTGGTGTCAAACTGATGTATGAATATGGGCAACCAAATTCAGTTTAAGAAAATCCGCGGGCCGCAGACACGAAGAAAAAAAAGTCTTTTATTTATAATAGAGAATAACTCATTTAAACTTTACATTTATTTTTCTTTAATAAATTTACAAGAATTAAAAGACAATATTTTTCACTAGACACTTGGCATCTTTTTGCAGATACTATTTTATCGATATCGGGTGTAATTTTTTGGGATAAAGATATTTTTAACATAGATTTTAAGTGTTCATTTGTTAACCTCACCCGATATGTACTACCAAACATTGCCAAGATTCTCGCAACAAACATACGCATTTCAATAAAATGTTCCGGCAAGTACGAATAAAAATCTGGAATGTCAATTTCATTATATGTTTCCTTCAGCATTGTGTTGCATTGTATTTTTTTGGTAATAAAATTAATTTCAAGTTTTGCGCCGCGGGCCGCACTCGAAGGTCTTGCGGGCCACTTGCGGCCCGCGGGCCGCGTGTTTGACACCACTGGTGTAGATAATTATCGAACACTCATGCAACGTTATTTAAAATTGCGACACAAAAACGATAAGTAGAGACCTCATAAAGTTGATGCAATAATTATAGCGTCTCGTATGATAAAGAATCACCGTGCATTACGTATAACTGGATGCTAACTTGCAGAATTCTTTCGCAACGTGAATTCCGTAGCACAGATATTCATAAAATGAAGCAGAATTTATTATAAAAATGTTGCGACAGTAACGCAACGAGTTGCTACCTAAACAAATATCAAATATCTGAATGTAATGGAGCAGAGAATATTGCAATTCCTTATGCAATGATTATCTTTACGGTCATCGAACGACTTTCCTTCCGATCTGTCAGCCGTGGATTATCATTAACTGCGAAAGTAATTTCCTGGTGAAAGTCATTCGTTCGCTCTGCGCAGTTTTATAAATAAAATGACTGTATAATGTCAGCCTCTTAAAAAAAACGACGTTGATCGAGCACGACAAAACGCTGTTAGGTAATTCCTATTTGATACCCCAGTAAAAATTCCACTCGTTGTGTTCAACGCTATCGTTTGCGTTCACGTTTTTCCTCGATTTCTAATTCATTCAAACATTCTAATCAACAGTGTTTACGCTCATATTTCTCGAATTTCCCCAGGTTCTCCGGTTTAAGTACCCGCGCGTCTCCGAGTCAGCAGGTCATTGGTTAGGTCATTGACTTGCGATTTCACGCATCCACGCGATGTTCCACTGACACATATACGACGTCATCGTTTTCTTCATCTTCCTGAATTTTTTCCTTTCGTTTAACTAACGAACCGCGATTCACGCCATTTAAACTCTATGGGAATTTTTCTCGAGTTAGTTTCCAGATTATTTAAAAAAAATGAAAAGTTCTTTTCAGGGAGAACTAATTTAGAATAATTTATTGCTTATGATTAATTGTATAGTCCCGTCAATTTGATATTAGTTTCTTCAGTAGTTTTTTTTTTTTTTTTACGTTAATCAATCTTTGTGTATTCCTATTCATGAAAAATGTGCTCCGAACATTCGCGCCGTGAAAGTAAAATTTTTAACGGACTCGCGCTCTACGCCGTTGGCGCATGCACAGGAATATTATTTAGATTCCATCTAGAGAAGTGCATTCTGCAGCACGCATTTGCACCTGGCCTACAATGCCGCGGCGTACGTTCGTCGGAACCCCATTCCGATCTCAAATAGTTGCTAGACGAGAGCGTCGAAACGTTCCTCGAATTCCGTTACGATCTGCTACTACGAAATGCGCCTCTTCCTTCAACGCGAGCAGTCCGCGATGGTCAAGGTCGGTCCGTGGAGAGACCGTGCACGCTTTCAAGTTTATTGGCATTAAATTTCGTAACGCCAAATGAGGTCTATATTTTTATTGCTGTTCATTCATCCGCGAGCATTTCTTCGTTAGTCACGAACGATTGATTCAACGTGCTCGAAACGATTTTGACGCTTCTGGCGGTATTCAACTCTGCTACGTTTCTCTTAAAAATCTCCATTTAGAAGAATTAAGGAGGGAGCCTAGATTAGGACGATAAAAATAAATTGATTTTTGTGTGTTTCTTTTTACGAAATTATTAAGCGAATCATTTCGAAATTTGAAAGGTATGTTATTTCATTTTTAAACAGTAAAAGTTAATTTTTTCGTTAAAAAATTGTTCGCAAAAACGGATGGACATAAATAAGTCTGTATCGCCAGTGTATCAAATTTGCGGGTATCATAGACCCTTTAATTCTTCTGTAAAAAAAAAAGACCAGGGATTTTCTTATTCCTTATAGAATTGCATTGTCGATGAACCTCCAAATTTTATTTAAAAAAAAGTAAAATTAGACAATTTCTTGTGCATAAATGGTACAAAAAATTTTTGATTAAAATTATTACTTTTCTTTTGGAGTCCTATCAATTAGTTAATTTTGGATTTTCTTATAGTTGTTGAGGATCATCATGTAATTTAATAAAAAACAAGAAAATCCTTGGTTTTTTCGTTTTAGAGAACAATTAAAGGATCCAGAATTTCCGCAAATTTGACTTCCGATAAATGACTCAAAAATGAACTTTTATATTGTCTAAATATGAAACAACATACTTTGCAAATTTCGAAATAATTCACTAATTAGTTTGGTAAAATGAAAATTCCAAAAATCAATTTATTTTTATCCTCCTAAACTAGGCTCCCTCCTTAATTGTTACATTCGTTGTTATTACATATTTATTGAGGTTTACTGCGAAATTTTATATTTAAATAGTAATACAATAGTAACACATTATATTTAATATTTTGTATTTAAATAGTAGCTCAATTACATTTAATTGCTTTACATTTTTTTCTTGACCAAAATCAAATACATATGATTGGGTCAAAAGAAGACTCAGAGACCTTAGCAGAGTTAATCTTTTGAAGGATACTAATACACAAATATTTTTTGATTGAATTTGAGTTTTGTCAAAACTATATACAGTAAAGATTTTTATTTAAAAAATTACAGTACTCAACAAACAATTACTTATTTCAATTACATATCAATTACAGTATTTATCAGACAACAATATAAAAAACATTCTACTTACTGTTGCAAAATAATATTTTCATTAAGAGAGAATAATCCTTTAAACGGTTAGGAAATTCATAGATCTTTTGGAATTTTGTACAGCTAAACGTCTTAACGAAAAATTTTCATTTTTTCACTATATTTATATAATATTACAAAGTACTTGAGGAAAAAATTTTAGGAAAAAAGCATATTTCTCTCAAAAGTTATGAATATATTTCAGAAGCTCCTTTGTAAAGTGCGATGGCCCTGAAAACTCGAGTTGTGTTCGATCAATTGATTTCAAATTTTGCATGTATGTTCCTAATACAATTCCCCATCGGTTAACGAAGCCTTTTCTCAATCCAATTACTCGTTTTTTAGTTATAACAAAAAGAAGATTGATTTTTCACTTCAAAAATTGAATTTTTCCTTTAATATGTCACCATTTGTTTACTTTTCAAAATTTTGAAAATATTCTTAGATAACAGCAGATAGCTATAAACAAATGTTACATTCTTTTATTTCACATATATGATACAGACTTTTTTAGGGCCACCGTACATAGTAAAGGGGCTTTCGAAGTATATGTATTCATAAGCTTTGGAAAAAAAGATTTTTTCTTAACTTAAATTGTTTTTGAAGTATTTTGTAATATTTTATAAACATAGTAAAAATGAACAATTTTCATCAAGCCGTTCCGTTGTAAAAGAATTCAAAAGACCTATTTATTTTCTCTCCGTTCCAACGGTTTTATGCCCCCTATATTAGAAATGATTTATCTTTCTGCTTTATTCTTAATGCGAATAAATCTATAATCATGTTTTGTTATTTTCATTTCATTAGAATGAGGTATAGAGAACATAAAAAAATGTTTTCCTTGGGGCCTTATAATGATGTGTCTAGGGCCTCCAAAAGTATCGATACGGCCCTGATTATGAGATACATTTATGTTGTAGTCGAGAAAAAAAGGAAAGAAGAAGGTTGATATTTTTAAGAATTGCAGAACTGTTGATGTTGCGTTAGGAAATATGATAATTTTATTTTATTTTTGGGGTTCTCTCGAATGTTTGGAATTTCATCATGACGTGGAATGTGTCAGACGAGCACAGTTCGTTTAATGAACGCACATACATTATCTACGGAGAAGGAATATCATAGAGACCGTAGGTGTGGTCGGGAGCGTTAAAGTCGCTGAATACTCATAGACGTATTTGGTTACGAATGAGGATATTCGGTCTCTGCCTACGTAGATATAAACGTAATCGACGTAACATCATAGTGCTTCACGCGAAACGTCAATCATAATCAAGAAAAATTCTACTATGCAATATTAATTACATTAAATTCTACTAATGAAAATCATTGCGAAATAATTAATCACAACAGCAACTAACCAAGATTAAGATACAATCCTTAATTCCTTGTTTTATTGGGTCGAATAGAAAACTCGTAGTGTTTCTTTGGTCAAATTACAAGAGAATTTTTAATTGCAACCGTAGCTTCTTATTAATTGAGATATTATATACGTTAAATTGAAAGTAAAATAATTAAAAAAACTACTGCATTAATGTTCCTAAAATTTTGCGTGGGGTTTAACTATTACATAAAGATTTATTCCTCCAAGTTTCAAACACCGTCGTTTATTTTTAATATTACTAAAGCCCCTCCTTAATAGTTGCATATTTTGTTTTTATTTACCGTTTAAAATAATTAATGTATCAATCGCTTGAGAAAATTGTAAGAAGAAAATTGTAAGAAGTTAATTTAAGAGGGGAGCTCGGTTTAGGACGTTAAAAGTAAGTCAATAATCAAGAATTTTTTTTTTTACAAAATTACTGAGCGGATTTTTACAAAACTTTTAAGGTGTTTTCTTTCATATTCTAATAATAAAAGTTAATTTTTTCGTTACAAAATAATCTCTAGAAATAGTTTTATATAAACAAGGTCATAGAACTTCACCGTTGAAGTGTCAAATTTACAGGAATTCTGAAGCCTTTAATTATTTTCTAAAACAAACAAAAAAAAACAGGCATTTTTTATTTTTCATATAATCACATAGTCGATGAACCTGAAAAACTAAAAGAAAGTATAAAATTGGTAAATTGATGGGATTTTAAAAAAAAGTTACGATTTTGACTAAAAATTTTCATACTATTTATGCACAAGAAATTGTTTAATTTCATTTTTTTTAAATTAGACAAATAACAAACAATATGTAATCATATAAAGAATAAGAAATCCTTGGTTTTTTTTCGTTTTAGAGAAGAATTAAAAGCTCTAGAATTCCCGAAAATTTGATAGGCCAGTGATACGGAGTTATTTTTGTACGTTGTTTCTCTGGACAATTTTTTTAAAAAAAAGGTCAATTTCTAATGTTTAAACATGCAATAACACACCTTGCAAATTTCGAAATGATTCGCTTCGTAGTTTCGTAAACAAAAAATTCCGAAAGATGCAATGAGATGTAATAATTCGAGTGCTTAAAACCAGGAGAGACACCCTATAGAAAATAAGTCGCGACTCCCAGCGACACGCGGAATGCGTTCTTACGCGTTTCAAACGTTATTGCCAATTTCCCCATTCCATTTGTTTCCTCCTTTTCCCCGCGCCCCTCGCCGCGATCCATCTAATGCGATCTCCGACCTTCTTTTCTTAATTGTTTCTGTATTACTCTGACTTCGTGGCATCCGTCAGTAGGTCAACGTTGATAGTTGTATCAGAGTCGATAGAAACGCGCGAGTGCCGTGCAAACTTCCTCCCAGAGGAAAAACTTTTGCTCCGATCGTCGATGCGCAGATTACCGTAACGCCTCGATAAGGGGCACGCGTTAACTATAAACGTCTTGATCACGTGCTAATCGCGCGAGCGGAAAATCAAACGTCCGCGAAGTTGAAAGAAATTAAGGATTCTTGCGTCGCGTCCGGTGCATCGGTTCACTTTCGGCGACTTGAATGCCGCGGAACTTGCAACAGCGAGGCGTCGCCCTCTAATTTCGACGTGTATTATGCAACGTTATTAACGGTATCGATGCAAAGGTCAAGCTCGTCGAGTTGAATCGCAATCGCTCGGAGGAAACGGATATTGGGTTCAATTGATCACGATTTGTCGTTTTGCGATTGGAATTTTCTTTGCGAGATACACAGCAAAGTTTATTTTAACATTTAGTGTTTCTTCAAACGAAGAAGTTTGCTTCGATTAATGAAACTTGGACACATTTATTTTTGTTTATTGAGAATTAATGTCGACATTTCTACGACATTTGTAAAATAAATCTTTTTAAATTTAAAGTTAGACATTTGAAGAGTAAAAAGTGGAAATTTGAAGAATTATTAAGATTTTGGTTTAGCTTTAGATATTTAGATATTTCAGTTTGAAGATTTAAGGATTTGAAATTGGATATTTAAGGAGCTACAATTGAAGATTCGCAGATTTTTATTATTTACAAGTTTAAAGATTTCAAATGAAAGATTTAAAAATTTGAAAAGTTATAGTTGAAGATTTGAAGTTATAAAACTGAAAATTCACAGACATAAAGTTAGAAATTTGAAGATGTGACAGAGAAAATTTGAAGAGTTAAAATTGAATATTTCATGTTGGCAATTTGAAGATTTCATGTTGTTTTGAGAAATACTCAGGTATTTAGTAGATTTAGACATTTTTGGAGTTAAAACTAAAGATTTGGAGATTTCAAGTAAAAAATATAACAATTTCATGTTGATGATTTTAATATTTCAATTTGCAGCCTTAAATTTAAAGATTTTCACAGTTAAATTTTGGAGGTTTAAGGGTCTTGGGTTGCAGATCTGAAAAAATTCAAAAGTTTGAAGAGGCAATTAAAAATGTTAAAATTGAAGAATTGAAGAGTTGAAAAGATTTAAAGGTTCAACGTGGAAGCTTTGAGAAGTTAAAATTGAAGATTAGAAGATTTTAAGTTGGAGATTCAAAGGTTTTAAATTTTAGAGATTTATAGTTGAAGATTTTAATATTTTAAATAGCAAATTTAAAGATTTTTAGAATTGCAATTGGAAAAATTAGTTTGAAGTTGAAAATTTTAAAAGTAGGTAGAAGTTCATAAATTAATAATATAAAATTGAAGATTAAAAAACTTGAAGTTGAACATTAGAAGAGTTGAAATTAGACATTTGAAATAAAGAATTTGAAAAGTTAATAATAAAAATTTCAATTTGAACGATTAGAAATTAAGTTTCGGAGTTTTCAAAATGAAAATTAGAAATCTGGAGATTTATAGTTAAAATTTCAATATTCCAAGTTAAAAGATTAGAAAATTAAAAGTTTCAGTTTTTTAGAATTATTAGAAATTCAAAGAAATTATTAGAAATCTCATTTAGAGATTTATAGAATTAAAATTGAAGATTTGAGAGTTTGAAGTTTGACTTTTGAAAGTTTAAAGATGTATTTTAACCTTGAACTTATTTCCATTACGCAAAGCAAAGCTTTAAAATATGGTCCCAGCTTTGCCTAATGCCTATAACAAAATATTGTTTAAAATATTTCTCAAGAATAATTTTCTTCGCGAAAGATATTTTTCTCGGTTCTGGATTGTGAGAAGCTTTTCGAAAATTTTGGAACGAGTCACCTTCCGCGTGACCCGTTATGTTGGGGAATGCAGCGACTCCACGAGCCGCCACACACCACCTTCGGCTTAACTCTCGTTGGGAATGTAGCGCAAAGCGATTCGGAATGAAAAAAAATATCGACTTAATGACACTCCCGTGTCCGAAGACTACCGGTTCGCGGAAACCGCGGGGCGTTTCTTAAAACGCCTCCGATTCCCTTTAACTTGTTGCAGCGATCAAAAAGCATCATCATCGCGTTGGCATTTGTTTACCAGACCATCTAGGAAAACCCGACGCGTTGCAAAATCCACGGCATCATTAATTTCATCATTTCTACGGCTACGCTTCAGGCTCCTCCTTCGCGATTCGCCATCGTCTTTCTAATTGTTTACAATTAACTGCGCGCAAGAAGCTCGTCCGACGTGTGTACGTTTCGATCCAACGAATTGTAACGATAACAAATAGCCGCGATCGGGGGAAGAAGGCTTCTACGGCTTCTCGATGCTTCCAACGGATTCCAACACCGTCGGGAAATACTCGCACTTTGGAAGACGGTCGCTTTTAATTACGACGATTACGCGTTACACTTTGTAATTACAAGATCTCGTGAGGGACTCTCGCGTTCATTAATGGGGTATAATGAAACGGCGTAAATAATGCGTTTTCGAATCTATGTAATTCCGTCCTCGAACTGTTTCGCTCTATAAGGAATCCGAAATAAACGATTACCCAATTCCTTCGACTTTATCACAAGGAAACAAAATTCATCGTCACATGTTCTTATCTATATGTACTGATTTTTCGAACGAAATTACGATGCACAAACGTGTCGCAACGGAAATTATAACGCACCGTCACGTTTCTCGTGTTTTCTAAATAGAGACGTACTCGTTCGTCGTCGTTCCCCCGGTTTGACATTCGATTTGCGCAGCGAATCGTACGCATAGAAACTCAATTATTAAGTGGGATCGCGATGCATAGAAGATTTACGCTTCTACGCTCACCGATACACGTTCCTCTATATCGAATGGTCTGATTCCTTGTCGCGAGGGAATCCGCGTTTCTTCCTCGACTGCCTCGAAAGTTAGGATCGCGTCGAACGCAAACAGTGAGGTTTCTATTTGCGGTCGACCTTAAGGTATCGAAATACGCAGATCAGGTATCCTGTAAACGTATAGGTATAGACTGTAGCCAGTCGAACGAGCAAGAAACGAATGGGAGAACATCGTCGTACCTCGTGTCTCTGATGCCCCGCTCTCATTTCTTCCGCCTTGATCAATTTTTCATCCAATTCCAATTGTTGAATCAATCGTCTCGTCTATATCTTTTTCTTCGTTGTTCGCCTTATAGAAACTACAATTCAATTTAATGATATGCGTTTTAAGAAAACCAACAGAATTCGTCTGCGGAGATTTATAGAATCTGGACTGTGATTTAATAATAATGAACTAATTTTCATTTAGTATTTCATATTAAAAATATAACGAATATATAACGAAGTTTGATCGATTTTCTGAGGATTGATGGAAAGTTGAGAACCTCTGGTGTAGATCCTTAATGATGGACTTCAGTTACATTAAAAAGAAGCGAAAATCTTTGAAAATTGGAAGAGTTCACTTTATACAGTAGTAAAATTCACGCAAAATATAAAATTTTATTCGGGAATTTTTTAATTACTTAACTTTCAATTCTTATGGGAAAATGTAATATTGAAAAATATATTACATATTATAAAATTTCATATTACATATTTCAATTTCAAGTTCCAACAAACAAGTTCATGACAAAAGATCAAAATTTCTGACTAGTTTTCATTTTTCAACATAAGAAGCCTTGGAAATTGATTAACTTCTGGCTAATTTTGTTATGTAAGAATAGAATAGATTTTCAACTACAACTTGGACTATAATTAAATAATAATCAACTAATTTTCATTTAGCATTTAATAGTACAAATATAAATTTATTTAATTTTTGCTGAACGAAATCGCTCTTTTCAGGATCTATAAAAAGTTGAGAATCTCTGTTGTAGATCCTTAAACTGAAGTTTAGCTCAAGTAATTATCTCCTATTTTTATTTACTCAAAGTATTATCAATCATTCGAATGCAAACTATTTATCAACTAATTTACTATTACGCATATAAGGTCGTTTAATTAAGGTTTTGCTGAACGAATAACGTTCAGTTTGAATAAAAGCATGACTTGGCGGAACAGAAGCAAAAAAATGGTGGCGGGAAAAAGTTGATGAGAAAAGGGGAACGTGAAATAAGATTGTCGAACCGTATACCAAGAAATGCACGGCCCTGGTTTTGGGCCTGAGCGGCAATCCAGCGGCAGCGACACTCGTCCCGTCGCTCGACTCGTTCGAGTCCGTCGTGAATCGCAATCTGCTGACGTTTCTTCGCCGAGGAACCGAGGCTAAACGATCGTCCGGATCCTCTCGATCGCTCCGGGCCTCCGCGGTGGTGTTTCTCGAAAAATTTCTCTCGTTCGCGTGCCCTATAATCGCGTATTAAGATGAACGTGAACGGGAATTGTACGCGATCAGCGTTCGACGAAGAGCTTCCAGCGATCGAAGTTGAATCGGTTCGCGTGCGGCTGTGAAAACTTGTTACCTGTTCGTACTTATGGCCGAGATACTTCCAAGTGTACTCCGGGATTAAACTTTCCCTATTATTACTCGTTCGCGTGCATTGTTGTTCGATTTCGTGATCAACGTTCCGGTTAATTCGTAGTTTAATTAACAACCTCTAGATTTTTTTTTCGCTTACAGTTTTCAGCGTTTTTTCAGGTTTCTTGATCTGCGAGCGAGGGCGATCGAGGTAATTCGATTACTTTCGAATGTTCGCGGGATTCCTCTGTGCGTTGGAATTTATTTTGGAATCGCGATATTTCCCGCGTGGAATACGAAAACTGTTTTCCTCTGTGATTCGCGCGTGCCCTTATGCGAGATAATGAAGGTTAGGAGGGATTTGATTGGAGTCACGTTGCACTTCCGGGAAATTGAAATTTGATTCGAAGTGTAACGATCGGAATTCATCCTACTTCCTCTATTCTTTTTGAATAAACTCATCATTCCCGGTGAAATCTTTCGTTATTCGCGTCTATAAACATTGCATTTAATATGTTATTTTCGTAAGATATCAGTGCTGTACACCCATTTCAGTTCCTCTAATATTGATTAAAACATTGTTTACACCCTGTATAAATTAAAGTGACTAGTGTTGGAACGTTGCAAAGTTAAAGGAGTAATTCGTAAATTTGTGAACAGGATCGCCTTGGCGCGTGGGCATCATGCCAGCCCCAAAAATGTCAGTAATCGGGGACTCCATAAGATTAGTCCCTGCCGGTAGTCCTGCACTGTTCGAGCTGTCCGCTCTCGGATTTAACAGCAATGAAATCGACGTCCAAATTATCAGTAAGTATACAATGCACATGGATTAACGTCTATACTTAAACGTTCCTTACTAAAAAGCATAACAATCATCTTCAGCGCCTTCCAAAAGGCACATTTCTGCAAGAATAGACGAGGAGCTCGGACGTCCCGGAGAATTCCGTGTCGAATTCACTCCGACAGAAGTGGGCAGTCATCTGGTGGAAGTAAGCATCGCGGGACAAAAGCTACCGGCAGGACCTCTTGTCGCCAAGGTGTACAACAGCAGTTTGATTCAAGTTACTGACATACCCAGTGCTGTCGTTGGACATGCCTGCCAATTTAGAGGTGATTAAACAATCGCAAATAAATTCAAAGCTTCGTACACTTACGGAGTTACTATTAGGTTGCAACCAAAGTTCGTAGCGCCTTTGAAATTCTAAGACAACGTTGAAATACTTGTACACAGATTTATTCAACTACCTATATGCCATTTCTTTCTATTAACTTTTTGCCATCTTTAGGGTAGCTTCACAATTTCATTCTCCAAGAACTTGACATTTTTCTGAGCAATGAACTTACTCCACGTCGGCTTTACAAGCTTCCAGGGATTTATTGGATCTTTTGTATTAAAGGTATTTTATGGAGACTGAAATAAGTGGAAGTCAAAAGTTTCCACGACAGGTAAAAAAATGAAAAGCATGAGGTGTCGAAAATGTACTTAATTTTTCTACTATCTTAATTCTTTGTTTAAACAAACTTAAAATTTACAAATCCGCAAACAAATCATACAGGCAGAAACTTTGAGTATTATACTTTCAGAATATGTAAGTATGCGATTTGTTTCAGTCATGCATAAAACAAATTCATGCATTCAAATGGCACTTTTGAATAACGCTACGAACTTTCCTTCCAACCCAATATTACGTTTAATACGTAGTTTCGATTCTCTTACGAAAAGCAGTACGTTTGTCTTCGTTATCACAAAAAGTAACACATTTCGTTCTTCACCGCGAAAAGTAGTTCATTTCGGTGGTTAGCTACGAAAAGTAACACGTTTCGTGCTTCACCGCGAAAAGTAGTATATTTGAGTGATTAGCTATGAAAAGTAAAGCAGTGAAATGTGTTAGTTTTTGCGGTTGAAGCCCAAACTTGCTATTCTTCGTGGCGAAGCAGTGAAATGTATTAGTTTTCGCGGCTGAAGCCCAAACGTGCTAATATTCGTCAGAAACGATGAAACGTGTTTTTCTTCGCGGGAAACCGAAACGTGCTGTTTTTCGTAAGAGAATCGAAACGTGCTACTTTTCGTAACGCACGTCGATTAAGTGTACACTACGATTAAATACACTTTTCGGTTTACAGTTGATGCTAGTGCTGCCGGAGAAGGGCAGCTCGAAATTTCAATAAACGAAGGAGAAGTGCCGAATCACGTTCAAGTAGTAGGAGGCGGACGTTGTCTGGTCTCCTTCACTCCTGAAATCGCCAAACCTCACTACATTGATATAAAATTCAACGGAGAAGCGGTGAAAGGATGCCCCTTTATTTGTAATGTTTCTGATACGAGTAGAGTAACGTTAAGTTTGAACCACCTGGAGTTAATTCCGGTGGACCAACCTGCCAGTTTTCACATGGGAGTCGACGGCAGTGGTAGCGCGGAACTTGCAGTTTCTGTAAGAGGTAAGTAATGAAATCTTTACGATGAAAAATCTTTATGACTTTTTCTTATTGCAAAGTTTGTGCGATATTGTGAACGTCTATTTTTGCAGGACCAAATAGCGAATTACCCGTGAAAGTAACGGGCGATATAAAAAGCGGTTTCACCGCTGAATTCATTCCAAAAGACGTCGGCGTTCATTCCGTTAGCGTTGAATACAACGGGCATCCCGTGAATGGTACACCGTTCTTAGCTAAAGCGTTCAACGCGGATAAAGTATTAATCGGACCCGTGGCTAGGGGTAGCGTCGGTCAGCCGACGCATTTTACTGGTACGCAAAGAGAAATAGGAGCTTTAGAAAAATATACAGTGACTCACAGGTTTGTTCACGTGTATTCCAAATGTTAATTAAATGTGAAATTTACAGTATTCATTTTTGTTTTCAATTTTAAGGAAGATAATCAGAGCTGCGGAGTCGGTAGTCAAAATTCGCGATTGCGACTCCTTTTCTTCTTTTTTTTTTTTTTTACTTTCTACTCCGATTTCGAATTCGACTCTCGAAATTGAAAAGATATGCACTCAAAATAATTAAAAGTTGTAATAAAACTGAGTAAATAGTTAAAAGATTGTATTAAAGTTTTAAAAATATGAAAGAGATGATTCTCATGTAACACAACACGACAGTTACTTTCTCAATTTCAGGAAATAGTTAGAAAATACATATCAATTTGAGGAAGTACTCTTTTCATTCTTTGTAAGTGTAGCTGTAAATTTTGAATACTAACGAAGAAGTTTTCATTTTTGAAAATTAATATAATCTTTTATATTTCGTAGAGATACTTGTTGCTTTTAGGGCTGTCTTTTACCTTTTTAGCATTGAATGAATCAATTCTCAAATATTAGCAGTTTATTTATATATATACATTGTCAGTGTCGATACAGTTTTTTCTTACTCCGCTTCCGACTTCAATGATCAGAAATTACTCCCAAACTCCGACTCCGACTCCATGACTCCAATTTCGACTCCGCAGCTCTGATTACAACTACTAAACATTGCTAGATTTGTGTTTTATGATGTGTGGTTTTAGTAATGAAACAAATTCTTTACGGTTTTGTGGGATTTATTAGAATATAATAAAGAACAGTTTAAATTGAACAATACAACACAAGTAACACAAATATAACACTCAATGAATTAACAGGAATGCACGTACGACGTAAACAGACAAAATTTTGACACTGTTATCAATTCGACGTAATTTAACAGAATGAACAAATCAAATCAATAAACTCGGACAAAACTCACTACATTCAAACAGAAATCACATTCGTATTACGTTAAACCAGATTCATACTACATACCATATTGCATTTAATACTACAGTTTTAGTACTTAGGCAATTAAATAACAATTTGTGAATACTAGGTTTCAACAGACTTGTAACTTACAGGGATACAGCACTACTGGGCCAGTAAAATCAGTGGTTTATTTCGTCTTGAACTTCTCAGATACTAAATATTCATTCAGCCTGTACTTTTTACAACTCATTGTGGATACATTTGGGAATAATTACAAACAAAAAAATCGTTAAAATGTTTAAAACTGGTAAAATTATAAAGCGTTAAAGATGACCCTTGATAACATTCTGCTGCAGCCTGCATAATAGTTTCAGGTGAACTAATAATACGAAAGCAAAATACTTTAGGGTGAATAATTTCTATACCAAAGCCTACTATGTGGAACTTCGGTGACAAATTTAAACAAAAATTGAGGAAGTTTCACACGAATCAATTTTTTATTCACATTTTTACAGAAAAAAATCGTCTTTAATGATTTTTTAAAAATTTCACAATCATCTAATGTTGCGGAAGTTCCACATCGTAGAAGAAGGAATCCTACACTTTCAATTAAAATTTCAAGTAAAAACCTTCATTCAAAAATGTTGTTTCGAGATAAACGGCTTCAAAGTTTGAAGTAGCTTTTTCTCGGTAGAGATAAGTAGCGATTCCCGGTACAAAAATAAAATAATTTCTATCTGAAATACATTTAATACATTGAATACAGTCATAGAAAAGGGGCCTGTACCCATAGAAATCAGGTATATCTATGTTAGTACCGAACGGTGAGGTCGTTACTCGACTATGCACTCAGTTACGTTCAGCGCTATAATTTCCATAATTATCCGAACTTTCACTTGAAAATTTTTTTTAGAATGTTCATAAAGGACCAGGCTATCACAATGACCAATAAAAAGAAAATCGATTTTTTGAAGTTCCAATGGTGTTGTATCCTCTTAAGTGTGTAGCTTGTAGCTTCACTCTAGTCTGTGTGAACAAATTAGTGAGTCACTGTTATTCTGAACGATCCGTTTACAACGTTTGTTGCTGTTAACAGTTGATGCGAGTCAAGCAGGCGAAGGAAACCTAGAGATCACGATATCCGCTCGTAGCCAGAACATTCCAACTCAAGTGACGCCGCAAGGGAACGCTCGATTTTCGGTTAGCTTTGTACCATTCGAGGCGTGCGAACATATCATTAATATAGCTTTTAATAAACGGACTGTGCCAGGCTGCCCGATCGTGACTCGGGTAGGTGGTGATAGTCACGTAACAGTGAGTGGGCAGGCATTAAGCAGTGCTGGATTAGGACGACAAAGTTATCTTACCGTCAGTAACGTTGCCGGTAGCTTGGAAGATTTAGAAGTTAACGTTGAAGGTAATTAACGCTATTCAGTCGCACCGTTATTTTTATTTTCTTCTACTTTAGTTGCGCGAAAGTTGCGTATACACGGCAGCATGTGTACCTGTTAGTTGAAATGTGTATCCCTGTGTACCGCAAACAAATCGCTATCTTTCGCAGCGACATCATACTCTTTGTGATTTATATATTCCTCTAACGTTCTCATTGTTACAAGATTTTTGCAACTTACGCACAAACGGTTTCGCCGACGACCGAAAATATGTACAAGCACCTAATAATGTCTCCGTATCCAAGTTTCGAACACTTGACCGATTTATTTCTCGAATGATTCGCCAAAATCTTTTTACCGATTTATGGTGGAAACTTGCACGAAGTTGTGCCTTTGTGTGTTGACTGTCTCGTTAATCTCCCAGCTTGAGAGCAATTCTCTCTTTGTTGCAGGTCGGCCAGCTTTCAGACTACGACATTACTAGACTTCTCAAACAAAACTAATCTCATTTTTGCCTTAATAATGGATTATAATATGAATCAATTGGTGGTGGGTTTCTAACTAAATTTTCTAAAACAATACGTATAGCTCTTTACGCTCCTCTCGTGTCTTTTAATCGTTGGTTACCACTTTAGAGTATCGTACGGGCTTTGGTACTATTTCTGAGACAGAGACTAACAATTTCGCCATCTTTGTTTCGATCGTTGGTCCAGGTTGATATATATGTGTATATTTTCCATGTGACAGCCATTTTAATGGTGCTATATGTACAATTATTAATTCCCTATTAATTTTTAAGTATTAAGGCGAACGAATATCGAACTTAGAATCTAGATTAATGCTTTAACCAATGTGCCAACATTACCATTTACTCGAATAACGCGTAGCTACTTGAAAGAGTTTTGCAATACCGGAAATAGATCTCGCCTTCCTATTTTCTGATCCTTCGAACATTTCGCTTAAGTCGTTCCTTCCGTATAATCTCATGATTGCAATAACATTTAGTAATAATAGGTACAATTAGCATTAACCAAGCATTAAGTTAAATTAATTTACCAGGCGATACAAGGAAATTAATACTCGATTAATTAATACATTCGTATCCCCACGCATTCGCCGCAATTATAGTTTGATCGTAACAATCTATATATCGCTTCTTTAATAAGATATTGCTTATTGCGATTAAAAGTCTTTAACATTATATGAGAAAGAAAGTTGTTGGACGCGCGTGTAAAGCCCCATCGTCAACTTTTGGTGACCTGATCCACCCTAGTAGTTGGCTGACTAAATTATAATAAACGACTAACCGGCGGACTTGATAGGACCCAATGGACAGGCCGTACCCGCGCAAGTCACCGACAACAAAGACACCACGTGCAGCGTGGCGTTCACACCGAGAATCGTCGGAGAGCATAGAATTTCGGTAAGCCATCGGAACGTTCCCGTGGTTGGCAGTCCGTTTAGCTGCAAAGTGTATGACGTAACCGCGATCAAGGTAAAGGATGCTAAACACGGCGTTATTGGAATGCCAGTAACATTCTTAGGTAATTAATGCATTCTGAGATACGTTAAATATCTGTCCAAAAGAACAGGTGTTGCAATTTTCGTTTCTTTTTAGTTGAAACTAGTCAAGCAGGACCAGGAAACCTAGAAGTGACGGTAAACGGTGGTCGCGTACCCACTTCTGCTCAAGCTCAAGGTCCGCACACTTACGCGATATCTTTCACACCTCGAGAACCGATTGTACATACTGTGGATTTAAGATTTAACGGGGAAGATGTACCTGGTAGTCCCTTCAGTTGCCAGGTATTGCATTTGGTATCCTTAAGAGTGAACTTCGGTAACAATCTTAACCGAAGTTAATCAATTTCGAAGATACGTTAGAATTTTTTATGGATTTAGATGAGTGATATTCTGAAATTTCGTTATATTGCCTTCAATTTTCTTGAAATATTTAACTTTTCTTGAATTTTCTTGAAATTCCTCGAATCTTCATTAGATTCTTGTTGAAATTCCTCAAATTTCCTTAATTTTTCTTAAATTCTTTAAAATTCCTTAAATTTTCTTAAAATTGCTTGAATATTCTGAATTTTCCATAAGTTTTCTTAAAATTCCTTGAACTTTCTTGGTTTTCCTTAAATTTTTTTTCATAAATTTTTATGGATTTGAAAGAATTTTCAATTTGAATATGATTCTTTTACATTTCCTTTAATTTTCTTTAACTTCCTTGAATTTTTTTGATTCTCTTTGAAACTTGCTGAATTTCTTTAAAATTCCCTGAAATTGATTGATTTTCCTTTCATTTTCTAGATATTCCTCTAATTTTCTGAATTCCTTTTTTAATTTTCTTGAAATTCTTGAATCTTCATTAAATTCTTATCGAAATTCCTTGAGTTTTCCTAATTTTCCTTAGAATCTCTTGAAATTCCTTAAATTTTCTTAAATTTTCGTAAATTCTTTTGTAATTCCTCGAACTTTTTTTAATTTTTCGTAAATTCTCTTGGAATTCCTCGAACTTTTGAAATTCCTTGAATTTCCCTCAAAGACTTTTAAAATTTCCTGAAATTCTTTAAATTTTCTTTAAATTTCCTAAAATTAAATTTTTGTTTAGTGCTCAATCTTTCTGTATACAAAATTTCATAAAGTTTGACGTATTATTGTGTCCTTAATTTTGTAGTTCTATTTCTCAATAGTATGTTTTTCCATAAGAATACACGTTAAACCAAAAGTTAAACAAATACAATAACTTCCCTATAAATCGGGAAGTTAATAACTTAAAAACTACCGAATTAATTTATTTAAAATTTCACATGGATTTTCACTATTCGATAAAGATTCATTCCTGCAATTCTCAAAGATTCTTACTTATGTTTAACGTTACTGAAGTTCATCCTTAAAGTGGATCTTGTATTCTTATGAATCATATTCTCAGGTGAGCGATACGGCGAAGGTGTTGATAACCGAAGGCCTCGAGAAAGTGTCAGTAAATCGCCTGACAACGTTCACCATCGAAGCAGACGCTTCTATGGGAACTCCAGTCGTTGAGGTTCTCTCGCCCAGCAGAGAAAGTTTGCCGATTCATGTAAAACAGAATGGACACGGATGTTACACCGCCGGATTTACTCCGAAAGATGTTGGTACGTGAACCTAAATTCATGTAATAATAAATATTCATGAGAACATTAGAAAAACCGCAGACAATTTATAGGCGATCATAGCGTCGAAGTGAAATTAGGCGGATCGCACGTGGAAGGCAGCCCATTTTTAGTAAAGGCTTACAACGCTGATAAGGTGAAGGTGACCGACATAAATAGCGGCGTTGTTGGCAAGCCAGTTTTCTTCAGCAGTGAGTTATAAATCCTTATTCAATAAATACTCCCCTATTACTAGTTTCTTCATACATTTTTCTATTCTAGTTAACGCTAGTCAAGCAGGTGCTGGTAATCTAGAGATTATTGTCGCAGTGAATGGTAAAAATGTACCGAATTATGTACAGAGCGAAGGAAACGCAAAGTTTAGAGTTAATTTCAAACCACAAGAACCCGCAGTACACAGTCTCAGCGTTCGTTTTAACGGAGAACCTGTTCCTGGTAAGTAATCTCTGCAATCATTTGAAACAGATTCCTTATTGTATCTTTTTTTGCAATAATAATTTATTCGTAGGCTCGCCATTCAGCTGTAAAGTGGTCGGCGCAGGTCAGGCTCTAATTTCGGGACACAATCTAAAAATGGGACCCGTGAAACAGCTAATAGCTTTCAGCGTGGATCCGCAAGCTTCTTCGACGGGTTGCGACGTGATCGTAACGCCGCCATCAAACATTTCTCTTCCCATTACAATAGAACCCGTCGATGGAAAATATAATATTAGCTTCATGCCAATGGAAGTGGGCAGACATAACATCAGCGTATTGGTGGATAACGAACACGTGAAAGGATCTCCGTTTGCTTGTAATATTTATGACGTTTCGAAGGTAAAGTTTGTAATTAATTTGCAAGAAAACTTCAACTCAAGCACATTCACAAAATAGTCAATAGCGCTAACAAAACTCTTGGCTTTATTTATCGATCTTCCCCGTATTTGTGTGTTAATTCTGTTCTTTTACTATATAACACTCTTGTTCGACCTACTCTCGAGTATGGTTCGATTATCTGGTCTCCGTATTTTAAGGTCCACTGTAGTAGAATAGAGAGCATTCAGCATAAAGTTTTAAGAATTACAGCTTTTAAGACTGGCAATGGAATCGACACACACTGCCATCATTATAAACCCTGGCTAGCAAGTTTCAATTTATTAACATTTGAAAATAGAAGAATCATGTCTGATTTAATTTTCTTATACAATATAATTAATAACAAGATAAATTGTACTGCTGTCCTGAAAAAACTGAACTTCAATATTCCCGCTCGAAACTTGCGATGTAATAGACTATTTAATGTCAAGATTCACCGATCTCTATTCGGCAAGCATAACTATTGACCGTCTGTGTACTTCGGCCAATCTATTCCATGTCAATATCGATCTGTTTAACGATTCACTCAATTTGTTGCGTACTACACTCGGATCTTTGCTAAAGGAGTGACCCATCATTTGGTTTCTTTTATTTTTGTATATTAATATAACTGTATGGACTATCTTTAATATTTTGTATGATCTATTGTACGAAAGGGTTTAACCTGTTGAATAAAGCATTATTATTATTATTATAACTTTTTCGAAAGAATTTAACAAGGACTTATGTAGGTTCATGTATCGGGACTCACGGAAGCATTGTTGGGCCAAGCGACAACATTCACAGTCGATGCTGCAGAGGCTGGCGAAGGAACATTGGAATTGGTAGTGAGCACCGAGAATAATACTGTCAAAGCGGAAGTGGTTGCTTGTGCACGCGGATTATACGACGTAACGTTTGTTCCGCAAACTACTAGCACACATTATGTTAACATCAGCTTCAATGACGATAATGTACCAGGTTTGTGATTTAATATTTCTTCCATTTTCACCTACATTAGTTGGAGAGTTAATAATGTTGTTATTGCATGATTAGGGAGTCCATTTAAGTGTCCGGTTGTCAGTACTATGCTTGATGGTCCATCAATGATTCGAGTTGGTAATACAGCTTACATGGACTTGGAAATGTCGGGGCTAGAAGGACCTGTGTCTGCCGAAGTTACAGGTAAGATTAATATTCCCGCGTGCATTCAATTTCATTTTATACTTTTCAACATTTTAATCGTCTGTTGATTTTAGGACCTGATGGTATAATTATTCCATGTAGCTTGACAAAACTATCGTCTAATCTATATCGAGTGGAAATCCGAACGCGACAAGTTGGAACTTACAACGTGATTTTTAGCGACGGTCATAAAATAATTAGTTCTCAAACACTTCAAGCCTTCGATCCTGGAAAAGTAATAATCAAGGAAGTGTCGGACGTAGTTTGTCATCGACCTGGAAGTGTCATAGGTATAATACATACGATAGCTTTTTATTTATGTAAGTATGATACGTTAATAATATTTTACGAATATCGTAGTGGTTGCGCCTAAAGAAGCAGGACCTGGAAAATTGAGTGTAAATGTTCGAGCTGCCGGAGCTGACGTTGATAGTGTAGCCAGGGAAAGAGAGAATGGGCTTTATGAAATAGTTTTCCATCCGACGCGAGCTGCTCCTCATAGAATCCATATAAAATACAACGAAGTTCATATTTCCGGTACGTTATCAACTGTTTAGACTTTGCTAAATCCATAGACATATAAGAATAGACTGCATCAAGGGGAAAACTGACGTCCCAACTTTAGAAAAAGCTGGATTCTTTGGAAGAACTTGCTATACTTTTTTAAGTTCAGGTGATGCGGATTGAGAAGTTGTGGGGCAACTAACATAGGAGAACTGAGGAGAACGTAACGTTATGTATATAAAACATAAATAAATAGACACGCGCCCTGCTCTAGCTCAGGGATGGACAAAATGTTATCCTAAATAAAAATTTGAATGTTCATAATGGAAAATTTTATTCGTGATTTCGCGAATAAAGATAACACAAATTATCTTTATTCGATAAGCAACGAATAAATGAATTTATTCGATGAGAATATATTCGACGAATAAAGATACTCTTTTTATTCGAAGAGTTTTATAGTGAGAATGAAGATAAATCGGTTATTTGAACTTTCAAATAACGAATACAGATAAATCATCTTTTATTCGTATCGTTATTGAAATAATTTTGTATCTAGGTCTCTGTTCTAGCTACATTAAAAAGAAATAGCAAGTCCTCCCAAAACATCTAACTCATCTAAAATTGGGATGTTGACTTCAGGTTTACGCGCAGTCTATAGTTACTACGTCTATGAGTAAACTCTTGATCTACTGAGTTCATGTAGAATTGTATAATTTTATTTTCAGGAAGCCCATTGGATGTGACGGTTCGTAGTCCCACAGGAGGGCGAGAAGTAACAGCAACAGGTTTAGGATTGTATCAATCATGCGTCGGCAAAGTGACATCATTCATCATCGAAACTTTAGGACGTTCCGGAAAGGAATTTGATGTCGTAATTAGCGGGCCTCAAGGCAACGCAGTTCCGGTTCGGTGTTATCAACATCGGGATGGAAATTTGCTGGCTGAATTTACAACAAATACTGTTGGCAAGTTGAAGAAAAAGAATTAGAACACTAGTCTCTATTAGCGAGTCTGAACCTATCACTATTCTCTTACATTTAAATAAGTTATAAAAAAGAAATGTCTCTAGAAATAAAAGAGACATTTTTTTCATTAAGTTTAATACTTTGACTTAATTAAAAAAATATTTTTCATTAAGTTTATTTTTCATTTTTTCCATTAAGTTTTAATACTTTGACTTCATTAAAAAAATATTTTTGTTTTATTTTTTAGCCCCGATGCACACGAGCAACAAAAAGTTGCTGCGATTTTGCATACTACTATGTTTTTCACAAATACAAATAAATCGGACAACGTCACTGACATGAAATCGCAATGATCGCAGATGATCGCAGCAACTTCGTGTCGCTCGTGTGCATTGGATCTTACAAGGGGAGGGCCAGACATTCGGGTCACCGATTCGAACGACACTTGATGACCATGTAGTCTTTGATATGTACAATAAACTGTGTTTGTCACTCGATGCGTTTTTCAAGCGTTTTCGAGAAATAAATAATTGAATGCCGACACGCGGTCGTTAATTCCATCCCCGGTGGGTGTAATTTTTTTTCTTTTTTTTTGACATTCATTATTTTTAAATAGCAATTAAGTTTCACTACTTGTTTTTAAATTCCATTATTTATAAATATATGAAATTGTATTTCCAATTATTGTTACATTTACTACATGTATAGTAATACAATTTCATGTATTTATAAATAATGGAATTTGAATATAATAGAATTAAAAAAAAAAAGTAGTGAAACTTAATTGCTATTTAAAAATAATGAATGTCAAAAAAGAAAAAAGATTACACCCACTGGAGATCGAAATAACGACCGCGTGTCGAAATTCAATTATTTATTATTTCTCGAAAACGCTTGAGAAACGCATCGAGTGACAAACACAGTTTATTACACACATCAAAGACTACATGCTTATCAAGTGTCGTTCGAATCGGTGATTCGAATGTCTGGCCCTCCCCTTGTTAGAGGTATTCATCTTTACAACTTATTTAAGTACAAAGGCACGCTAATAGGTACAGACTCCATAGATTCCATTACACCATTCGTCGATAACAAATCGTGTACAATGAAATAAAACGTTTCAATTATTTCAGGAACATATAAGATCGATGTTCTACAAGGTGCAAAGCCAGTGTTAGGTTCGCCCTTCTTCTGCCAAGCCTTCGATGTCTCGAAAGTGAAGCTACAAGAATTGGGACCGATGACGGTGTCTGTTCACGATCACATCGCGTTTAAGAGTACGTAAATTAAGCAGATTTCTATAAAACGATAAAGCAAGATGATTACAATGATCCGTTTCTGCAGTCATAAAGACAGATGCCGGAATCGCGGACTTGGACGTAGCAGCGACGAGTCCATTGGGTCAGGAGCTTCCATTGCAAGTCACTCCGCTCAACGACGGAGCCGAGATGGTTGAATTTTCCCCAAGTGTACCTGGCACTTACATGATCAACATTACATATGGTTAGATTGACTATCTATTATTTTCAAGCACATAGAATTTATTCGCGACGTTTTTCATCAACTATCGTCTATTCAGGAGGGTGTTCCATACCTGGAAGTCCAGTAACATGCACGGTGGATGCGGCAGGACAAGCTCGAGCAAAGGGAGAAGGTTTATTAAGTGGCCACGTGGATAAAGCCGCACATTTTATCGTAACCGGTACGCGAAGTCCTCCAGCAGTTCAGGTACTTTTGAAAAGGCTTGTAAATATTTTCATTTACTTTTCCACACGTTACATTAATTTTTTCTCATAGGTCGACGGACCAGAAAGCGTATCGAAGGCAACCGTCGAAGCTGGAGCGAATCCAGGAACTTGGAACGTGTCCTACGTTCCAACCGAAGTCGGAGTATTCGATGTCCGAGTTGTTTCTGCGGGACAACAGCTTCCTGGATCTCCCTGGCATCCGAAGATCATAGACACGCGAAATCTCCGCGTGATCGGCGGTTGGTCCGCAGTGTGCGACGATCTTGGACGGTTGAAATTGCATTCGTCGAATAAAATCAGTTTTGATACAGCCGAAGCAGGACCTGGTGAACTCAACGGGAAATTGGGCGATCAGATGTTGGCTTTCGAAATGACTTCGAGTAACAGACTGAAACTCATTCCGCCGCAGATAAACGGCGGGGAACATCGTTTAGAAATATTCTTTAACGCAGTACCTTTTCCTGGAGCTCCGAAACTTGCGATAGTCCAAGATTTAGAGGTATTTATTCAATGAAAACTTAGCATTCCTCGCGAATTCGGAGCATAATTTGCATTTGTTTATTCATAGCCACCGATGCAAGACACGAGTCGAGTTTTACTTAGGGGAAGAGGATTAACATCCGCGAAGTGTGGGGAGGAAGTTAGTTTCACGATAGACGGTTCTCAAGCCGGAAATGGTACACCGAAAGTTCAGCTCTTTTCACCGACTAACGAATTAAACGTAATGTTGCAACATTTAGGTAAATTAGTTTTAATTGTTTCAACAATCCATTCGAATTCGATCTATTTTCTGTTCGAAATTATTGTTCCGAATTATTGTTTAGGGGATAGCGTTTACCGCGCGAGTTATATACCATTAACTCCCGATCCTCTTTTGATGACCGTGTCGTGGAACGGAAGACAATTGAAGGGATGTCCTTTGCAAATCACTGTAACGAGTGCAGCAGATGCGTCGCGCGTTATTTGCTCTGGAGAAGGTTTGAAACACGGCATAGTTGGACAAGAGATCAGAAGTTTCATTGATACGAGACGCGCAGGACCTGGTATGATTCATACTTACTATAATATTAATATTTAACTATACCTTTCACCAAATATTTGTCGATGTTCAGGTGAATTAACAGCACACTGCGTTGGTCCTCACAAAGTGGCATATTGCGAATTATACGATCACGGTGACGCAACGTTCACGTTGAACGTAAAACCTCAAGAATCGGGACGTCATGCATTGACCATTAAATATGCCGGTGAACACGTACCGGGTTCGCCTTTCACGTTACGTGTTTCCGGAGCCCCCGATGCTTCGAAAGTAATTCAAAATTCTGCTAACACATTTCTAAGAAATAAAACATCGAAACAATAATGCTTTTAATAATAGGTTCGAGTTTATGGACCAGGAATCGAACACGGAGTCCTAGCAACGTTTCAATCGCGTTTCATTTGCGACACTCGAGGAGCCGGTGCGGGTCAGCTGACGGTGAGAGTTCGTGGTCCTAAAGGGGCATTCAGAGTGGAAATGCAGAGAGAAACTCAAAAAGACCGCATAATACTTTGCCGATACGATCCGACTGAACCAGGCGATTACAGAGTCGAAGTTCGTTGGGCGGGAGTTCTTGTTCCTGGTTCTCCTTTCCCAGTTAAAATCGTTGATACCCAGGATGAGTTACTAATGTTGACGCAGGTAAGATTGGTGCTACTTAAAAAAAAAAGAACTAAACTTCATAAAAAAAATGTATTCCGATAAATTCGCGTTTCAGGGTGGAGATAATTATTCAACAGGTCATCATACGATCGCGTCATGGCGTGGTTCGCAAGCTATATTGTAAGAACATTGCATATAATGTTGTTATTATTTTGTACGGACTAATAATATATTTTGATAATATATATATAATTATATTATAATTTATCTACATGTTTGCAATAAAATCAATATTTTGACGATCTTCGTTACTTTACAAACGATGTACAAATATTTCTGTAAATATCAAGATTTTTCTTTTTTCAAAACAATTTATTTCTCGTATGCAACATGATTGATTACTGTACATCGAGGCGAACGGCAGTGCCTCTGAGTTTGTATTAAATTACACCGTTCTTAAACAATATAAAAATATTCACATCATTTGAAACAATACAGATTTTCATTACCGCTTCTTCTTCTTTTCCAGTTTACTCAGTTCCCTGAATACATGTCTCTTCAGCTCCTTCTGTCTCTTCAACTTCCGCCTCTCCTCCGCCGTGATCCGCGCTTGATGCGCTTCGACTCTTTGCTTAGTGGCTTCTTTCAGCTGCTTCTGCTTATGAGCGTAATTGGTTTTAATCATCTTCATTAACCTCGCTATATTTTCCTCCTTCGGCTCAAGAACCACAGCCACTCTGTTATCTTTGAAGTGAGGCTTGCGTTTGCCAGGAGCTGTTGGCAGTTTCGGTTTATCCAGGTACGGAAGATCTTTCTGTAAGCTTCGAGGAATGGACAGAGGTTTAAACACCTTTGGTTCTCTTGCAATAGACGTGTACATGGAGTCTGTATTCGCTGGCGCGCGAATATTCTTCTCCCTCTTCAATTGACCAGTCGTTTTCATTCCTTGCCAGCGATTCTTTTCCTCAGCTGGTAATAACAACGACGTTACCGGGTTGTAAAACTTCGGTACGTCTACTTTGTACCAGGTTCGACAGAAAACAATGTCGCTCAGAAGTATTTTGTCCTCGAAAGTAGCACGGAAGCAACCTTCCGGTTTCGACACGGCTTTCTTTATCTGCCCACGGATACCAGACACAGTTTTAACCTTGGCTCCTTCGAATTTCGCTACTTCGAGGGCGGAATTGAACATGTCTTTAATAAACGCGGTCTTCTTGTATATTTTCATTGGAACACCAGTGAGCTTCAGCTTCTTCATGATCTGCGTGCTCTTGTCCATTTCGACGATGGAACCCGTCGCAGCTATCCTGAATCCCGGCACTCTGTTCGCAACGTCCTGGACAGCCAACACTCCCGTGCTTTGAGGCGTAATCGGACCCCAAAAATGGGCCATGCAAGCGACGTGTTCCGGTGTATATTTCAGCATTCTGTTCTTCAAATTGTCTTCCAGTTTCGAGAAAATCGGCAGCGTCTGGAATCGCCTCCATCCCACGGAAAGTATCAGCGGATCCTTAGTCTTCAGTATCCTCTGATACCATCGATGCTTTTTAATCCTTGTCTGCACGTATCCTATGTTTTCCTCGCCGTGCAAAAGTCCTCCGATGATCAAAGGATAACTGGGATCCAAGTTCGTGATAAGCTCGCAGGGTACAGTTTCTATTTCAACGCGGACGTACATCCCTGGACGGTAGCCTTCTAGTTGAACTCGGACGTCGTCATCGAGTCCCTCGAATTCCGACTTATTCAGACTCGCCTGGTTTTCAACTTCCTGTTTCAATTCATCGTAATAAGTTTTGCTCTCGGTGTTATCGTATTCCTGATCGAACTGCTCCTTCAATTTCTTCTTCTTTTCCAGAAGTTTTTTCTTCTCCTCCATCTCCTCCGCTTGTAATTCCTTCGGTGGGGATTTTTCATGTTTCTCTCCAGTTTCTAAATCTTCAAAGTCTCCGTATAATTCGTCGTCATCCATGTCGTCCAATTTTAGTAATTCTTCGGCGTCCTCTGATTCCTTCCATTTTCCTGTCACAAAACGATTCGTTACGAGTATTTTATTCTCTTCTTCCAACCAATCTCGCGGCGTTTCTGGGAAAAATACCGATTCTTCTTGATTTTGTACCTCTTTTTCATGTATCTTTTGTTTCTGTTGCTCTTGCACCACGCGGAAGATTCCACCTATTTCTCCCTCTTCAGCTTCTTTTTCTTCATCCTCCTTTTCCGGTAACAAATTTTTCTTCTCAAATGTTCCGTATACGATTTTCATCAAATTCTTGTTGCTTCTTAGACGATTTTCGAAAGCTTCTTTAGCTCTTTCGGTTAAATTTGATTTCCATTTCAACTCGTCGTCTTCGTTCTCTGATTCCTCATCATCATTTTCTATATTTTCATCTTGGTTTTCATTATCGTATTCCTCGTCTTCAATGTCCTCTTCATTTTCATTGTCTTCATCTTCAGAAAAATTGACATTTTCTTCCGTGTCATCCATTTCCAATTCACCTCGTGAGTCATCATCGCTGAATTCGTCGAAACTTTCGCTCTCGCTCTCCGACTTCTTATTCTTTCTACTAGAACTCGAGTTTAACAAACTGAGCGCTTCAGTAATTTTATTTTTAATTAAAATATCAGATTCTTTGCTCATGGAATGATAAATTTCCGTATTATTGGATAAATCTGAAGCAAGTTTTGTAGGACGCGCAGATTTTTCTTCAGTCACGTCTACGTCGTCTTCCGAATCTGAAGCAGAGGATTTTCTCTTTTTTCGCACGTTTTCCTTTTGCTGAGTTTTCTTTCTTCTCTTTGCGCCCTTCTTCTCACATTTTTCTTCGCTGCCATCTTCCTGTTCCTCTTTTTCAACTATTTCTTCTTCATCATCGGATAAATCAGCTTTCGTTCCTGTTTCATCTATTTCCTCGTCTTCCTGCTCTTCCTCGAGTTCGTCGTCCTCCTCTTCGGAATCCTCTTTTTCAGCGTCAGAAAACACAACTTTCCTTCTGATTCGTCCATTGTCCATCACAGGTTCCCCCACATATTTACCAAAATCTTCATCGACGTCCTGCGATTTTATCGGCACAGCATTGCTAAACAATTGTAGTTCGCTGTGTTGCAATTTCTGATCGAGCGTTTCTTGCGTGTCCATCAAAGCTCCGACTAAACCTGTATCCTCTTCCTTGTGCGAATGACTGCCGCCTAATTCTACGTAAACGGCATCTTTGTCGTAAACGATTCCACCGACGCCGGAGAACGGCGCGTAAATTAATCGTTCTTTTTCGACCAACGCGCGCTTTTTTAATTCGTCTGGCAACGGGCACGGATCCGGTAAAAAGCTAACATCCTTGATCTTCAAATCCCCGCATCCAGGAATGTGTATAGATGTTTCTTTATTCAAGGGAACTCCTCTCACGTATCTGCAAATATCAATAAACAATTATTCTACCGGCCGAAAATATAACAAATACGGAAGTAGAATCGTTACATACCCATACAAACTTATCGTTCTATCAGCCTTTGGATTCTGCCTAATCAATTCTGGGGAAGTTAAGTCTTCTACTCTGTCTGCCAGAATGTAAGGATGCGTGCTGCGCCAAGTGAGAGGCCTGAACTTCATCACAGATATAAATCTGGAGAGATTCTTAACTTCCATGCGCATATATTCCCCATGAACTAATCCAGACAGGTAAAACAATTTAGCTCCTGCGTAGACTTCTGTCCAAAAGCGTTGCTTCAGTGTTTTCTTAGTTTTCTTCAACTGTTTCGCGTTCTTCAATAAATCCAAGTGAGTTAGAACTCCCATGATTCTAGGCATACCGTGAACCTGACATATGTTTAGGAATTCAAATATTTCCATTTCGAAACCAAAGGACGCGTCTATCAGTAGCAATACTAAGTCTGCTACTTTCGCAATGTCTATCATGCTGTTTATGTCGTTATTGCATTCCATGAAAGTGATTCGTCTCTTTTTGCTGGAAACGACAGTGACTGGACCAAGTATATCGGTCAGAGGTTGTTTCACGTAACTCTTGATGAGGCATTGGATTACCAAGGATTTCCCTACTTTCGGAGGCCCGACAACTGCTACCAAAATTGGTGGCGGTTCGAGGGGAGTTCTGTCAACCAAAGGTATATGCTGCTTTTTAGTTTCGATGTCCTGGTTCCGTCTGAATCTCCTTTCCGCTTTTATCGCGGAATTGAAAGTAAACGCTTTGGGATTCCGCTGTTTGTCCGTTAATTCTTGAACGTGTACATTCTTGCCCTTCTTTTTCTCCGCTTTGCGGCCAGCGAGACGTTCTCTGTGAGTCTTGTGGATCAATGTTTCTGTCTCGTTGCTTGCCATTTTCAATTTCTGTTTAAAAATTAGATAGATAGCAAAATACGTCGCAATGATACACTATATTTTTCGAATGATCTATTCTACTTTGCGAGCATATTTGGTTGTGATCAGTTACGGTATTTGAATCAATTTAGATTGAACTCGAGGTTATGTGTACCATTTATATATTTTTCACTGTGATAAACTATAACGGAGTATGTTATAAACTTATTCAAGATATGAATTCATTCAGGCACATCTTTTTCTTTTGATTGTTACGTGTTTTATTATTTACGAACATTTTGAATACAAACACATGGAAAAAGGAAACACGTGCCACTTGTGGATAGAAATTCGCTTGATATTTCAGGAGATGGCGCAGCACAGGCAATTACAGATTACAGAGGGTTTTCAAAATATAAGCGATCAAAATTTCATTATTTTATTCATTTTGTAGCTACTCTTCGTATAAATTGTAGCGATATGATTTATATACATTTGTGTTTAGTGTGTAAATATCATGGACATAGGAAATGATATTTACACGCTAGGGATAGGGATCAATAGGGATCTATGAATCTTGTACCCAGTACAGAGAGTAGAAAGAGTTACCCTCTGTAGTAACTACTTGTATCGATGCTCATTTCGTTGGAAAACGGTGTATGTAGAAACAATTGCTCAATTATTATGAAAAATTTATTGTTATTTGTTCCTCTCTGTTATGAATAAGAAATGATTTTGAATTGTAAAAGAGTATTACATTAGAAAAGTCAGAAAATAGAAGAGAACTGGCATCGATTGTTAAAAGAACAATTGCATTTATTCTTTTATCACAATCAGAATTGGTAACAAGAAATTCGTGAAAAACGTGCCAACATCCTTTGATTTCTGCCTTTCCTCGTACTTTTACACTTGATATAAAATGGTCTAAAAGGAGTATAGAAGAAGTAGGTATAGGCCGGGTAACGTATGCAGTTGACCCCTCTATATATACAATGATTGACCCTTTCAAGAAAAGTAAAAAGTATAGTATAATCCTTTTCTGATATAGTAAAATATTAATTGTATAGGGGGGTCAACAACTGTATATTTTACCCTATGTATTCTAAAACAGGCGAAAATATATTTGCTATATTTGTAATTTTTCTCACATGAAAGAGTGAGAGGTCCGATGTGCAACAAGGATGGATTCAAAATTTAGTTCAAACATCCACAGTTAGATGACGCTAACAAGCAGTTTTAGACGAGTGAGAGAGAAAGGGGCTGTGTGCGACAAGGATAGAAATAGTAATTTAGTTGATACGTTTCACCACTTTATTTATTTATTTATTTATTTATTTAACCAGTTATTTACATGGTAATACTTCGTATATCCAAACAGAGGTATCTTCAATACCTGCACGTAGGCCTGGTTATAAACTTATAACTACACTTGTTAAAATTATACATAAATGCTACACGGAGTACAGTAAAAATAAATCTCAATATAATAAAATACCAACTGTTATCTTTCAACCATCTTTTAACAATAAATAAATAGTTTTCATGACTTCTAAGCATTGCGTAATTATTCTAATTAACTCTAAAAATTATTCTCTAATGCTCAAAAGTTGTAAAAATTCTTCATTTATTATTATTTTCAGTAATAATCGATCATATATTTATATCAAAGATGAGGTTTCGTCATGTGTTCGAAAATAGAAAAATTATATTATATAAAATGCAGATTGAATAGTGGGAACGCCGCTTAACATTCTAATAGATTTTTTGCACATTTATTATTAGCATAGATACATAAGATCCGCAATCTACTTATAACTAATATCTTATAATAATTATCTTATTAATAATTGGCGAACAATTTGTTCGGAGCCAAAACGACTTGTTTTGGAGAAATCATTACAACCAAAGAAAATTGATTCTATTACATATTACATTTCTATAACTATTATAATTTCAAATATTCCACAGTTGCATATGAACGCATTTTAACATTTATTGTTAGTTTTACAAAGTTGTTACAAAATGTTAAGGGTAACATTTTTACATTTTAACGACAATTGATGAAACGAGATGGAAATAATCAATTTTGGCGACATTTACACTCTGCGCCAGGGTGTAATTTTCCGGAGGAAAATCCCATCGGGATAAGGGGCAGATCGATCGAAAATTACAAGTTACATGCGATAGACAAGCTCACAGGTCCCCTTAGAATCGAACGCACAATTCGAGACACCGATTGGAAAGTCATCGATCAAACATCTCTTAATTCGCACAATGCTTCGTGATATTGCAAAATTTAACCCGATGATCGATCGTTTTTTTACTGACAAAGGGTAGTCGACACTGGTTAACCAAATCCCACTTACCAAAAGACCAAAAGCCACACGAATCCCAATTCATTAAACACGCAAAAAAAAAAACTACAACCACAAAATTACGCTCTCCATCTCACAATAATTAAAGTTACCATTCATTAAAATGGTAATTTCCTAGTTCTATGTATTTTATATTTCCAGACTCCACATCATTTGTCTCAGAATTGTCGTTCAGTCAAACGACAACTGGAACTTCATTGGCTTAATGAACGCGTTTCAGTAGGATTCCCTCGCACAGCGCAGCTTCCCTCCCGAAACTCTCGCATTCATTTCCGTTTCGGTCTACAGAATCCCACTGACAGCTGTCAGCTTTTAAAATCACGCCTAAAAAAATTGTTTAATGTGCGATCGCGGTTCCGTGACAATCCTCACGGCACTTGTCCTCCGATATCCACAGAACCGCTTTGGACCGCGACGAATCGTCGCGACTGGGGACGATTTTAAAATGGGGATGTAATTTTGGGGGTGCGAAGTTCCCGTTCCAAATCGCAAACACATAAATACATACTTTATACATTAGTGTGAAGTAAAAGTTCGTGTTTAGGGTTTAAAGTTTTTAAAATCTCTGGTATTACGCATAAATCCAGATCGTTGTGAAATAAGAAATAACCATAGCCAATGTATAAGTATAACCAGTATGGTCATTCGGCGAAATCGGCGTCGGAATTCTGTACAATACAAAATATGGCGAGATTTTAGTACTGCCACTGAGCTCTATAGCTTAATGAGTACTGCTACAATCAAAACTCACCGTTTTTCCCTTTCTCTAAGGGAAATATATCCATAGCCACAATGTGAAATACTCGCTCTGGTATAATTGAGCCTCTTAATTGACAAATGGCGTGAGTCCAAAATTATGAAAAATGAGTTTACCACAAAAGTAGATAGTATTACGAGGACTTAAATCATCTATCAATTCAATTTGCACATATTTTCTTTTATTTTAATAAAAAACTAAAAGCTAGATTTGCATCATAAGTAAAATTGTTACAGAAAAATGTGAAATAATAACTCCAGTTTATTAATAATAATGTGAATTAGTTTACTATTGAAAGAAAGTATTGTAGCTTTTTGTAGTTTTTCTTTCCAACCATGTTATGATAACATGGTATGTATAATTACATAATTATACAATGTATAAAACATAAGTATGTATAATTCTTTCACTTAATTTTCTCACAGCAAAGTTCTGTTCTTCATTCTTATAAAGTATTACACAAAAGTCCAATTTTCTCATTAAGAAAAGGGACTTACTTCACTTGTCAATTAAGGGGCTCAATTAACAACATGGTGATTCTCCGACACCGACATCAAAGGCGACGACAGGGAGTGACTATACTGGTTATACTTATACTGTGCTATAGCGCACTGGGCATAAGATCACATAAAAACGGCACCGACACATCTGATATCGTAACGATATATCATCGCAATAAAGTAGTTGTTATAATCTATAATGAAAATACATTGAATATACAGGTTGGTCCACGCAATTTATGCACCTCTATAACTTCCAAAATATGCGTTGCACGAAAAAATGTTGCATACAAAAGTTTCATGGTTTGAAGGGGTACATTATGTAGTGTATTAATTTTTTTTTATAGGTGGAGGCGTTTTGGAGATTTGAAGGTCAATTTTGTTTTTTTAAATGGAATACTATATTTTTTATATCAAAATTTGGAAGAATATCGAATTCTGAGTAAAAAAGTATTGACCTTAATTAGCCCTAAACCTAATAGCTAACGAGTAATTTCACTTTATTTCCTGAAAATTTTTTTCACGTAATATTAAGGTGGTGGAATCACGAAATCTCCAACTGGATTTTATGAAATTTTTTATAGTCTATGTTACTTGCGTTGTTAAGACAAATAGAATGATAATTCACTTAAAAATACTTAAACCGTTAAAATCGGTTTAATAGTTTAGAGTTTAGAAGTTATAATGTTTTTAAAAAATTAGAAGTTCTAATTTTTTTTAATAGCCTATTTCATTCAAATTGATAAGATAAATGGAATGACACCTCAATTAGTTAGTTAAAAAAACTGACATTTTCAGAACAAAATCTTTGGACATTACTTGAGAAAATATAATTCAATGATAATGAAGTCAACTGATATTACTTTGCACATTATTCATAAGCATATATGTATATGTATTGTCCTTCTCCGCCGCCTTTATCAGCACAAGTTAAAAATGTTTAGTTTTCGAAAATTTTAATTTTTTTATGATTGATTGGTTTCTTATGTATGTATATATGAACTACATCTACATGAACAATTAAAGCAATTTGCACCTTTGTATAAACCTTGATCCTTTATTAATAAGTTCGTCATTGTTTTTATCTGATGTTTGAGGTAGCAGATTAAATCTGAAGACAGTATTTTGAAACCAGCTAAATAAATGTGCAGAATCTGTCGTTTTTATAGCTACAGATGTTGTAGATCAGCTTTTTGATTTCCATTTGTAACAGTGTGAAAGGGACTTAAAAAGAAATTCAATGAATAAATTTGTCACAAAATTATCTTATTTCCTTTTTATTTTTACAATTAGAAGTTTAGCATCAGAGTTAAGAGAGGGTTTTTGAAGTGCTGCAATTACATTTAAAGAGTGAAGTCGGTGAAGATTTAAATTACTACATCTAAAAATTCCCAAGTCATGCACTCAACTTCCTCTTATCCTAACTATGAATTTTACTGTTTCAATTGCAATATGCAGTTGCAATCCGATCGGGAAAATAGATTTCCACACTTTTCGAAAGCTCGCCAATTCCAAGAAGTTAATTTCCCAGACCGTAAAAGTAGGGAGAGCCCTCGAGAGTTCGAAGCGTTCGGGAATCCTGCGAGTCACAGTTTCCCCAGTACCATCTGTCCCGTTTTCGGCGAAGTACGAACCTCAGATAAAAGCATTAACTTCGATTAACTGCTGTCCAACTCGAATTACAAGCTCGTCAAACGCAGTCGCAACATAAAGTCGACGCGCGACGAACTCTTGCGACTTCTGATCCGATTCGCGAAGGATTTCCGTTTCGCAAACTGAGCCGTCACTGATTAACTTTCGCTAATTAGCGAACTTTAAATTATACCGGTTACGAGGCGATGGACGGTCCGAGTTCAATCCCCTCCGCCGTGAAAATGATTTATTGACCGACCTAGATGCGAGTGGCGGCTATTTTTAGTCGATCGCCGAAAAAATTGTCAACACATTCTTGTACATTTTTGCGTACCTATTAACATAAATGCATATAAATCCGCAGCTTAATTATAACTCACTTTTAAATTTCATCGATAAATCTCCTCCACTGCCTTCATTTACCGAAATTTCAACGCGTCGACTTCTTCTTAGAAAAGCTTCCACCGTAGCTCAAGGCTGAAAGAGACACGTTTAGTAATTTAGGCAAGTGGCAAGTGTTTTAGTAATTGACTATGTATCGTTAAGGAACCAGTTTTTGATCATTTTAGGGACCTTCCCGACGTAATATTTTTTTTTTAACCTGATAAAATCCTGAATCATAGTTTTTTTTTATTATTAAAAGATAAATTTATGTTTTGTTTTCAAGAAAAGATTTTAAAAAGTTGAAAATAAGTATAATTGAATTATTTACAAGCTGTGGAATAATAAGGTGATTGGGAACTAATTTTTGATCATCTAAAATGCATTGGAACTAATTTCTCATCATTTACTGTACTGATTTTTTAATCGGGTATTTTTTGCATAATTGTTAAATAAATATGATAAAATATGCTAACAATTTTAATGCACTTAAATTTTCAGTAAATCCCCTTCAAAAGTTAAAATTGTTCTAATGAGTCTTCTCTTTGTATGTTTACGCTAAAGTCGAGAAAGGTTATTACTAAATAGACAGCGGATCTTTATGCAAATGCATATTTTCATAGAAAGTAAATAATGTAATCTGACCCCGACAGAAATTTGTTTTGTGATTGGAGGATTCTAAAGATATATTTTTTATTTTACATTTTTTCTATAATGCTTTGCATATTTATGTTTAACAGCATATGAAAAAATATATTACATATGCATTTATTGTGCTTGTATATGGAATATCTCTCTTCCAATTTAATTTTATTTAACAGTAAATTCTTATATTATAACTTTACGAATCATACAGAAGGAATCATACTTTTGCCCTTCTCTGATAGAAACGAAATAGTTTGGTGAAACGCGCGGCGGTCCCGAGTCCCGATACGTTGTACTACCGTCGTTGTACTGCCGTCGTTGTACTACTAGCAGAGTTGGGCAAATTTTATTTAGAATAATGAATAAGAATCCAAGATTTATTCGTGAATAACGAATAATGATTTTATTCGACAAAAAATCATTCGTTATTCGTAACTAACTTGTATTCGTTATTCGAACCAGATTTATTCGAATAAAATTTTATTCGTTATTCGGTTTGACTGAATGACGAATAAATGTGATCCCGCCATCTATAGATGAAAGTCTATAACTTCTGAAGGAAATTAAATAGGAAGGAAGGGAGAAAGAAATATGAAGGAAGAAAAAGTATGATTTTTCTTTAACTTTGGATACATGTATACGTCAATATATGTATATAATCTAACTTGAATATAATCTAATATAATCTAACTTCAATATAATCTAACTTGAAAACAGTAGTTTTTCATTATTTTAAATGACAGGAGTTACTAAACCTAACATAAAATGTTACTATGTAGTATATGTATACAATCGTAGAAAAGTAGAAACCACGTGACCATTTTATTCGCTGTGAGTCAACTAAATAGTTTATTCGAATAAGAAATTATCCGAATGAAAATGTATTCGAATAAAAAATTATTCGGAAGTTTTTATTCGAACATTATTCAAATAAAAATTTATTCGTACAAATTTATCTGAATACTTATTCGAATAATGTCCAACTCTGACTACCAGTGCCACCACCACAATTTCCGTTATAAAATAAAATGTGTCGAATGAATAGAGCCTTAAGGTGTGATGCGCAATCTGTTTGCGCGTTTGCTTAATATGTAAGCAAAATAGTAAAGGTTTGTCAGCCCAGAGGCGCCGACTCTTTAAATTCGCTCCTGCATTTACTTTATCAGTATTAAAAAAGATAGCGAAGTAGAAGAAAGAAAAAAAATTCCACTGCGTCGAGAAAAATCGACGACCAATTTTTCCCCGCGTTATTGTCAAAAATACCGCGAACCACCCACACCCCCCGATTCCACGCCACAAATATTTATTCATAATTTCGTCCGGATGACGCGTGCGTCGCGCATCATCGAGGGGATTTATTCGACGGTCAGCCCATCTTCTGGACAAACAACGGCCGGTAGAAGGGAGGTGGCGGCTCTCGCGCATATAATATAACGAGGATCGACCTGGCGCAAAAAGCAAACACGCATAAAATTACGCGTTCGTCGGCGCAGCGAGTGACCGCCGCGCCGCGCGAACGTCTTTCCAGGGAAAACAAAGGGCGAGCTGTCGATCCCGTAGGGTGGACACGGCGTGCACCGTGTATCGATTCGCCCGGTGGTCACTTCCCTCCCCCGATCGACGACTTGACCGGCGCCGACAGTTGGCACCGCGGTCACAATCGTCCGATAATTGGCAGATATTGTTCCGGGACACTTGATTTTCGGCCGCGACCCAAGCGCATATGCGTCGCGATCCACGGGGCCACGAGCTTTACGGTTTGTTGCTCGTCATCGACGGACAATCGGAGATATGAATTTATCGGCGATCGCGTTACGATCGTGGAGCGACGACGCACCTCGTCATCGACGCGGGGCGATATGAATTTATCACCGATCATGTTGCCGGTGGTCAGTCGGCAACCATAATTGCGGTCATCGCAATGTGCGTTCGGCCTTTGTTTGGCCTCGTAAATTTTCGAAACCGAAGTCGGCTTCCATAATCATAAACAGACGTACAATTTTCTTTTGGAACGGTTTTTGGAATGATTTTTGCTCCGTCGTCTGCGGTGGAAATCTCTGTTTTTGAAGGTTGGTTCAGACACGTCCAGCAATTTAGTCGAGTTTTACTAAATTATTCGACTAAATTTTAGTGTTCATACCATTAAGGAACTAGTTTTTGATCGGTTCGTAAAATAAATCGTTTTTTTCTAAGTTTGTTACTATTTTATTGTATTGTGCTATGTTATTATTGTCGACGAAAAAATAGGAAATTATAGGCAAAACATTTTACTATCTTTTTTGATTTCCTTTGTCTAAAATTTGCCGCCCTAGGCTGCAGCCTACTTACAATAGTCTATATGTAAATCCGCTTCTGAATAAATGCCCCAGTAATGAATAATGTTCGAGTAGTGGACATTTTGAATCTGAAATGCTATAAAATAACATTCAAAGGCGTTGGAACTCTGTGAAAATAACAGGGAATTAACTTGGTTACTTATAGTTAATTTCAAACAGTTTCAACGCTTTTGTTGTTATATTTTAGCATTTGACATTCAAAGTGTCTACTACTGGGGCATTTACCTTACGTTCCTCTTGAAAATCCAGAAATTAGTAGTTTTTATTAGGGCAAATACGTCAATAGATTTCACATTCATGAATAATTATGGAAGAACTAGCCTTTTAATTTATATTTGTAGTAAATTCCGCTTAACTGTCACTCGAATAAAGCGTCTCAGTCATCTTCTTGTTCTCCTATTTACAAATATGACTTTAGTCGTGGTGACTTTGTAGGCATGTGCGAATATTTAGGCTCTATTGCGTGGGATGATAATCTTTTATATCTTGATCCAAATGAAGCTGTTTCTTTTTTATGTACCCATTTGTATCATGCCATCGAGTTATTTATACCTCAGTACAGAATTAGAAATTCATCATTCCCTCGATGGTTTTCGTCGAAACTTATCAAACTCATTTATCAAAAGAAAAAAGTCCACCGATTCTACAGGGTGCGGCACAAATTAGTCCCCACGATTTTTCAACCCCTTCGGATGGTCTGACAGAAAAGTTTTTCCTACCAAAGTTAATCAGTATTTAACTGATAAGAAATTGCAGTTTTTTAAATTAAAAAAAAAAAAATTAATTTTTAACAAAAAATCGTGATTGCCGTCATATCTTTAAATGGAACTGGGTATTTTTAGCTTCATAATATTATAGGCGACGTCGAAACGAATTCAACGACCTGCTATACGATGACCTTCAGATAACCTTGAAAGAAAATATCGCCATAAATCGGTTGCCAGAATATTTGAAATAATTCGACAATACGTAATAGCAAATAGCAATGCCTCGCATTTTGAGGTAAACAAATAAATGTAAACATTGCTTCAGAACCTGACTCACAAAAAAAAACAAATTTATACTTTGATTTATACTTTTTATTAGTAATTAACAAATATTCTGGCAACCTATTTATGGCGAAATTTTCTTTAAAGGTTATCTGAAGGTCATTGTATAGCAGGTCGTTGAATTCGTTTCGACGTCGCCTAAAATATTATGAAGTTAAAAATACCCAGTTCCATTTAAAGATATGACGGCAATCACGATTTTTTGTTAAAAATCAATTTTTTTTAATTTAAAAAACTGCAATTTCTTATCAGTTAAATACTGATTAACTTTGGTAGGAAAAACTTTTCTGTCAGATCATCCGAAGGGGTTGAAAAATCGTGGGGACTAATTTGTGCCGCACCCTGTATAAGTTCACAAATAAATATGATACATGCATAATACAAAAAGTCCGAGCTAAAAGAAAAATATAAAAAGAACAAATACAAGTAAAATATAAGTAGAAAGAGAAATGTATGGACAGACGATAAATTACGGTAAAATATTACGTAGTGAAGATTTAAGCGCGTGCAATGATTGTAGGAAAAGATCTGAATGTACACGTGACCTGTTGGAGTGAATAAACATACGATTGTAACAATTAAAATAAGCGTAAGACGTACGGTGGTATTCTATAGGGTGTTTGGGATAGTATAGGCAAGCTTTGGAGGGGTGATAGATCAAGTAAAAACAAACAAAAAACTTCTATATGACTTGGGTTCAAAACTCAACCATTTTTGAAAAAAACTGTCATAAACATTTAAGCTATAAACCGCTATAATTCAAAATAGGAACGTTTTTCGTAAGCAATTTCTTCGCTAAAATAAAGATTACGATCTTGTTAATCCAATAAGTACAGTAACTGTGATATTGTTACCTTGTACCGCGAAAAAATAATATTTTTCTAACCCCTTAAATTATCGCCATTTTAAAGGGTAATTTAGGGGGTTAGAAAAACACTATTTTTTGCGATACGAGGTAACAATATCACAGTTACTGTACTTATTGGATTAACAAGATCGTAATCTTTATTTTAGCGAAAAAATTGCTTACGAAAAACGTTCCTATTTTGAATTATAGCGGTGTATAGCTTAAATGTTTATGTCAGGGCAGGTGATTAGACTGTTTAAAATTTTATTAACAAATAAGACATCAGCTAGTTTTCTCCTGTCCTACAAAGTGGGTTACTATGGATAGGTTACTTGCATACTGTTAGTCGAATAAGAAAAATCGCTGGCTTGAAAGGGTTCATTATCGCCAATTTCTGTAACTTCCAACGTTCCAAACAGTTCCGAATTCGACCGCAGAGTCCTAAACTCTCGTCTTTATCGCGTACAAATCGATTAACGCGATCCCAAGTAGAATCGTTCGTGGCTTTGGCGGCGAAGCAAGGCGCGTGCAGTCGGTTGCACGCGCGTGTAGACGCGAGCGGCTCGGCGCCACGCGACTTCACGTGCTCAAGTCGCGTGCAGACCGGAAGTAGTAGCCGGATACTTTAGTATGACTCCGTGACCTCGGTACCGAAAGATACACAGAACGTTCAATCGATATCGCGGTGGAAACTTTAATGGCTCCCCATGACTCACCTCCCCATTAAGTTCCTCTTTTTGCGACGCTAATGCCCAATTTTGTAGAAGAATCATAGTCAAAAAAAAGAGAAATCTCCCATCGCGACACGCGCGCTTCTCTTTTCCGTTCTTCTTTTCTCTTTATATTCGCCCCGGAAGACGTCCGATCGCAAGGCAACGACAGCTGCGCACGCAGAATCCAGCGCAGATGCGAATTCAGATTGGTCCTGCGTTCGGAAATAGTTTCCCCGGTCGATTCGCGAGGAACTTCGATGGGGGTACCTGTGGGAACGCGGACCCTTCGGCTGCGCAACAGGAATTGAAAGGAAGGGCGAAGGACCGCGTCGAAGGGTGAGGCAAGGCTTGGACCACCACTGGGCGAGGAACAAGAACGCCACGCGATCCACTTTTTCACTCGTTGTTCCTCCGCGTGATCCTTGGACGTGTGCTGGGCGTGTGCGGATTCTCGCGAGATGTCTGAGAGCCCTTTTCACACGGGACACTTTTGTGGCGCACCGTGTGCCTCGCCTGCAGCACAAAGAGACAGGACGAATGAGAATCTAAGAATTTCTCGTTGCAGAACAAAATTGAATCATTGCAACGCTTGAGACACATTTCCTTTTTCTTATTTTTTATTTAAATAATTTCATTTATTTATTTTATTTAGTGTACAAACGGGCAGAGACTTGCTCAATAAACAAAGATATTCGGAAGTAGAATATATGGAATTCGGACTTAACTAAAATTATATGTATAATTTTTAAAATTATATATACATGTATACAGTATATGTACAGGGTGGTCCACGCAACTTGTGCACCTCTATAACTTTCAAAATATGCGTTGCACGAAAAAATTGTATATACAAAAGTTGCATGGTTTAAAGGGGTACATTATGAAGTGCATTAATTTTTTTATAGGTGGAGGCGTTTCGAATATTTGAAGGTCAAATTAGTTTTTTTAAATAGAACACTATATTTTTTATATCAAAATATGGAAGAATATTGAATTCTGAGTAAAAAAAGTATGGACCTTTATTAGCCCTAAACCTAATAGTTAACGAGTAATTTCACTTTATTTCTTGAAAATTTTCTTCACGTAATATATTACGTGAAACGCCTCCACTTATAAAAAAAATAAATAATCCCTTTAAACCATGCAACTTTTGTATACAAAATTTTTTCGTGCACAGCATATTTTGGAAGGTATAGAGGTGCACAAGTTGTGTGGACCACCCTGTATATCGGAACTAATTAAAATTATAGTTAATAAACGTAAACGCAAATAGACTAAAAGTAAGAAAACAAAAACAAAAATAGTTACAATAAGTAGAATAGCATCATAGTTGTGATCGCGTATGCTCATAAGATCTATCCGAACATGTGTGAAATGAAATGTATTTGGATTGATAAGAGAATAATTGTTTCAAACTGTTACATGAAGATTTTAATTGAAACAGTTATTGTTACATACAGTTATGTACGACAATAACATGGAAAATCAATTTACACAAAAAAAGAAATACAGTTTCCATTTTAACCTCTTAACGTCTGAATTATATTTTTATTTATGAAAACAAATAAATTAGGGTAAAAGGTTACTAGAATTAAGGTGAAAAATAGGAATATGTGATTGAATCAACCTTGAATTGCGTCAAGGTCATTTCAAAGATATGTGCTGAACTCGTTTTTTTTTCTATGCTTTCAGAATATACAAACAAAATATAGCATTCCATTAAAAAAACATGAGATGACCTTGATATGACCTTGAAGAATTGAAGGTAAATAATTTTTTTCCACAGTGGCATTTTACTTAAAAAATGGTGTTGAAATTTTCGTTACATTTTTTTCTATATCATCTACCGTTCAACAGTTATATCGGCACTTATCGTGAGATACCCTGTACATATTTGGTATGAATCATGTGTTACGGGAGACGTTAAGAGATTAAAAAAAAAAGTGGAATTGCATTTTGCAACTGCACCGGTGCATCCACAAAAAATGTGATCGGTAGTAATATTAGAATCCGTTAAATTGTGAAAAATTTTCCTCTACGATTTTTCTTTAACTGCACTTGGAACGGAGTTACTATCTATTCCAGTTTACTAGAAGCACTCTGTATATTTTTTGTATCAGAATGACTCATTAACACAAACTATTTAATCTTTTCATAGAATTTTTTTTCAGGCTACAATTATATAAATTATTTTAAATAGTAGATAAAAGCATAAATTGTATAAGACCATAAAAAAATAATGTTGTGGATTTGCAGTTATCAGAAACTTTTCATACATTTCTTTTTTTTTTTCACTTGCAATAATTTAAAAAAGTTAATTCCAATATTTAAGACACAGTTAATTTTTATCCCCAAGTATCACACGTTATTATAGAACAGAATTAAACATATTGTTAAACATACAATTAAACATTAATTAATGGATCTATGGTAATTACCCGGCATTATCCTGAGGTACCATATGCCCTTAGGTTTGAAAATACGCGAGTCTAACTTCGACCGAGAACAGAAAGACACCTGGTCTGAATAATAATTAATAGAAGTCTCCGTGTCTGCAACGAGGGGTGTTGAAATCACCAAGATTAACAAAAGACAAGACAGCAAGAGTACCTATGAAAAGAAAAATGGAAACAGAAAAGGGGAGTGAAAATAATGTTCTGTCTTTTACCCACAGTTTAATTTGAAGGAAAGGAATAAATTGCAGGGATCCGGAAGTCACAGAAAAGGCCATTAACATCGACTGGTCGGCGTGCAGTGAAAAGTTAACGATACGATTAGTCAGCTAGGTTCCCAGGCGCGGGACCGATAATCGTGCGAGCGCGTGCTACGTACGATTCCTGTGTGAACTTTATCGTGATCGCACCCTCCCTCGTAGACACCCACCCTCGATCCTACTGGGCAGCGAGGGAGACGCAAGGGTGGGACCGAAGAGATTACATGGTGGCGGACATATCAATTTGTGGGATCAAGGGAAATCGTGGGACAGTTCTCCTTTCCTATATCGACTCTAATCTTCGATTAGAGCACCGAGTCTCCTTTCCTTTGCTCCGATTCATTCACTGTATGAAGTATCAACTCGAAAATCGTAGCGTAGGGATTATCTCAATTCTCCTTTGCAATTCGGAGTATCATAATTGATTACTGATATATTCATATTTATGACTTGTTATGCAAGAGGAATTTTGGGATGGAATAATTTGATATAATAAACAGACTGAGGAAGTTTATGCAGTAACGACATACAGTGCATTAACTGAAGAAGCTTCAAAATACAAAAGTGAAGAATACAAATATTCTTTTCTATATAAATATATAAAATTATCATAGTACAAAAACATATTCCCAACAAAAACAAAACTACAATTTAATGCCAATGCTTTTAATTTCTTCTGATCTTTGTGTTTCGTCACATCGAAAGATAACAAGAAAGAAAAACATAATTACAATATAACTCGAAGAAATTACCAATTTATGAAACACACCTGCACATTAATCTTCCCTTGTAAAAGTAATTTATGATCTCCCAGGATTTTTGATGATGAAGAATTTTGTATTGGTCTATGAATGATGGAGATTTTAAGTTGGAAAATATGAAAATTCCAAATTTTTAAACTTTAATTTTGGATGCTTGAAATTCAAAAATTTTTAAGACTTGAAAATTAGAAGCCTCAAATTCTGGAAATTTAAAAACTTGTAAATTTCAAGCTTGATATTCTAAAACTCTACAAATTTCAATCTCGAAATTCAAAAAATTTGCAAATATTAAGCTTGAAATTCCTAAATATTAAGTTAAAAATATTAAGTTTAAAATGCTGGAAATTCGAAAACTTGAAAATTTAAAGGTTGAAGTTCTGAAAATTCGAAATTTGAGGCTTAAAATTCTGAAAATTTCAAATTTGAAGCTTGAAATTCAGTCTTATTCTAATCTGTTCTAACCCAATTACAGAGTTTTCTGACAATGAGTTGCGGTGGCACTCTCACAGTATTTACCAATAGGAAATCATAAATTAATTTATGATCTTTCAGAGTGTTTAGTGATGAGGAATTTAGACTTCTTATTCTTCCATAGATGATGGAAGTTGAAGTTCAGTTTGATGGTGTTTGATGATTTAGGGTTTAGCAAACGTGGAATGATTAAAAGAATTCAAAATTATAAAATTTATTCTAAATTACCAAAATTAATTCTAAATTAATTTATGATCTTCTAGGGTTTTTAGTGATCATGATTTTCAGAGTTTAGGTCAATGAAAGTTTTATAAAAATAGAAAATCCTAAATTAATTTATCTTTCAGGCTGTTTAATTATGAAGCATTTCTGTTTTCATATTGTCCAATTTCATGGACAATAAAACTTTGACGGATGAATCAATTGATATGGAATTTAATAATTCAGCTAAATGAAAGTTTTGCATGAATACAAAATCCTAAATCCTAAATCCCAAATTCAAAATCCTACGACTCACGATCTCTAAAGCCGTATAGCGAATTTCAAGCCACCAAATAAAGTCTGCAAATCTTCTAAACTTCACCTCCAAAACCGAGCAAAAAATAAATAAAATTCTAAAAAACCATAAAAGCTATCAAAATTGAAATATATATTTATTTATTTTCTTGTTTGCTTTTCAGCATTACAAGGGGTACAATGTGTCTTACATCTCTTGTATTTTTAATTGCCACGTTCCGCCTTCTTCTTAATATGATGTATTTACCTTGTATTTACAGCTTTTGTCCCATTATTTCCACCTTTCTATGCTATTCGTCTGCTTCTTTATTCGTTCAACGTGTTATGCTTGTGGCGCCATGACAAATTCCTCAAAAGCTATCAAAATAAAACAACATCAAATCAAAGCCATAAAAATTACCTCCCCCAAAAACGAGCAACACTCTAAGCACCTTCCTAATCTCCTCGCTCCCCAATTACGGAACATCAACCAACACCCGGATCAAAATCGAAACCAACGATTATTCCACCCGTTCCCAAAGACGCCGATCATCGAGCATCCTCCCCCGATAAGACCAAGCCCCGTGGCATCCTGGTGGAGACGGTCCTAAGCGCCACAGACGTTCCCACGAAAATCGCCCCCTTTTGATCGCTCGACTCCCCTTCCCCAAGCTTCGCTCCCTCTTCCTCCCCGCGGGCAGAAGTTGCTTTTCACCTTGGACCAAGGGGGATGAAAGCGAGTCGAACCCCCCACCGCCGGGTTTCGCGCACCTCCAAAGCCCCCCACCACCACGTGGCGGTCGGGGTACGGTGCACGCGGTCGTGTGTCGTCCCCGAGGCCCGAGGTCCTCCCGCACACGACATACGTCGGCCGCCACGCGACCGGTGCACACGCACGCGAGTGCATTTCGCAGCGACAAGCGCAGGCAGCCGCGTGCACCTCGCGAGGCGCAGCTTCTTCGACGCGCACGCGACCCGCGAACCCGTCACCAGGAAGCCGCGGCACGTGAACGCCGATCCACTTCCTACTGCGACAAGTGACTTTCCGTTCGGATCTTCCGAGTTCGGGATAAGATCGAGGATTTGATACGCCCCCGCGATTCATTTGGTTTTTGAGGTCTCGGACTTTGTCAAGTTTTGGGAACATTTTTCGAGTTCGTGGAGTTCAAGGAGTGATTGACTTTGGTGTTTGGGGTTTGTGGGACTTTGGGGAGTTTGGATTTCGGAGCATTTTGACAGTCGACGGAGTTTGGAAAACATTTTCAAGGAGTTTTATCATCCTGAAGAGTTTTGAAGAGAAGTGATTGTCCCGATCTATAAGAGTTTTGAGACCCTGAAGAACTTGAACTTCCAAAGATTTTAACTGTCGACGACTTTGAAGAAGCAAGTGCCTTGATTTCCAAGAGTTTTGAATCCTGAAGATTTTGAGAATTGACGGACTTTGAGAAGCGATCGTCTCGATTTCAAGAAAAATTGAAACGCTGAAGAGCTTCAACTTCCAAAGATTTTAACTGTCGACAGCCTTGAAGATGCAAGTGCCTTGATTTCCAAGAGTTTTGATATCCTGTGGAGTTTTGAATCCTGAAGATTTTTAGAACTGACGGACTTTGGGAAGCGATCGTCTAGCTTTCCAGAAATTTTGAGACCCTAAAGAGTTTGAATTTCCTGAATTTTGGGACCCTGAAGATTTCAACAGTTGACTATAAAAAACGACTGTCTTCATTTCCAATAGCTCTGATATCCTTGTGGAGTCTCTAATTGAAATCAACGGACTTTGAAAAGCGATCGTCCCGATTGCCAGGAATTCTGGAACCCCGAAGAAGTTCTTCAAGTCCTGAAGATTTCAAGAATCGGTGGACTTCGCAAAAACAATCCGTGGCAATAGTGATTTTGCAAAGTGAAATGACATTCGATCTCATCATTAACCTAATCGATAAGAGAAACTCTCGCAGTAGATAACCTCCATCGAATGAATTTTCTCCTGTTATCAATCACCAAATAAACTATTCTATATTGAACCGTAAATTATTTAGTGCCGCGTCAACATGTGGAGAGTAGTGGTTGCCCGATCGGACGAAAACAGCACCCTGCTGTCTTCCGAGATCGCCTCGGGCCCAGTAGGGTCCAGTCACATCTCCACCCTCTCCGGGCCGCCATCGGGACACCACTGGGGCTATCCGCCGCCTCCTCATCCCTCTTATCAACCGCAACACCCGGACATGCGTCACCATCACGATATGCGACCGCCTCACGATCTGAGACATTCGACCGGCGCCGATCTCAGGCCCCAGGAGCTGAGGCATGAGATGCACAGGCCGGATCTGAGGCATCCGGAGATGCAGAGGCACCAGGAGATCCACAGACCAGAAATGGCCAGGCACCAGGAGATCAGACATCAGGATATGAGTGGGATGAGGCAGGATATGAATACGGAGATGAGACCGAATCACGAGTTTCCCGATTTGAAGATCGACGTGACGGATATGAGGGGTCAGGAGGGTGGGCAGCAGCAACAGCAGCAGCAACCGCCGCAACAACAGAGTCAGGGACATCAGCAGAGGAATCTGAAGAGGGCTATGAGCGACTCCGACTGCGATGACGTGTTTTCGGAAGAGAGTGGGAAAGAACCGTGAGTAGAATTTTTTCAATGTTGAAACAATGGTCGATAATTTTGATTATATTGTGGTCTGATGTTTGAGGAGATGAATTGAAGTAAAAAGGGTTGCGAAAACTTTGTGACATATGTTTAGTTTATGTTCAATAGCAGGAATTAAAATGTTATTGTTCTTCGGCTTGAAAAGGCAACCCTTTCATTGATATCTGAAAAGAGAAGTCTGTTGTTGGACAGAGCTGAACTCGAAATATGGTAGACGCTAAGAAAACTGACAATTAATTCTTTAACTCACAATGTTGTACCCAGGGTCGTTCCTGAGTTGTGTCCGCGCAGGTGCAAAAACTTTACTTTTCACTTTACTTCTTCAATTTCAAATCTTGAAATCTTCATCTTCAGCTAAGGTAAATGGTACTCATGTCCCGATTTCTACTCACTTCGTATTTTTCTTATTACTATAAATGTTACGTTTGCACTATAGTTATAACAAAACAATTATAAGTTATTTGATCATTTATTCAAGTGATGCATAGTTTTGTTGCAAAGAAGGTAACAACATGAGCAACGAAAAAAATTTTAGAACAAAGAACTTACTCGTTCTGATCGTTTTCTTACTACATGCTTGGGCTAAAGAACATAAATTTCATTGTAATTCGATAATCGGCCGAATGTAGTGTGCGCAGAGATAAATCGTTTTTAATACTAAAAGCGTTATCTGTATTTTGCTCTGAATGCAGATTTTTTTGCCACTGTTCACTTTTTAAAGTAGAAAACAGGTGAGTAGGTTTAGGGACATGTACTTCTACTCATTACAATTTTACTAAGGTAACTTCAAAATTCAGTGTATGGCGTACCTTGTGTTTCTATTCAGACATTTTATTTGTTATTTATAGTTATTTTATTTATATTTTTCGTAGCTTTTAAAATGAAAAATTAGGAAGAAAATGTTGCAAAAGTCAGAATTAAAATTATACAGAGGAGACGCAATAGTAAAAGTATTAAATCCTATTTAAATGGGAGTGTCTATCAGAGCTGCTAGTAAGAAATATAAGATTCCATTCTCTACACTCTGCATTAAGACGTAAATGTAAGGGGATACACCTTATTGATTAAAAAGCGATGTAAAAAAAATAAAAGATGAAAAAGCAGCAGTAAAAAGAAAGGAAACAGATGAGGAGAAAATTTAATTTAAAAAAATGAAAAAGGTAAAAAAAACACTCACAAGAGAAGAATCACTAATTTGAAACCTAATAGAAATTAATTAATTATTGTTATTTGTACAAATATTTATCCTGAAATTATAAACAGCTTTATTTACTATTATTTTATAAAACCTAACTGTAAATTATGTAACTTATTCTTATCTGAAAAGGCAACATATTACGTGAGCAGAAATACGGACATTGAAAGCACTACATTGAATTGGCGATTATTAATAATTAAACATCTTATATCTTTTTCAAATATTTTTTAATCAGTTGATTCATTATCGAGATATTAATAAATTATTTTGAAAATCTTAATAGAAACAAATTTTTTTTATACCATTTTCATGATGAGTGAACGCTTAAATGAGTAGAAATTGAACCATTCACCTTATTCAAATTTCCAATTTGAACTCTGAATCTCTAATTTTCAACCTTTAAATTTCTGATTTGAACTCTTCAAATCTTCAACTTGGAATTTTCAAAACTTCAATTTTACCTCTACTGATTTTTTTAAACCTTCAAATGTTCATATGTCCAATTTGAACTTTCATAATCTCTAATTTTTCAACTCTAAAAATCTCTAGGTCGAAGATTCAACTTAAAATGTTTGAATCTCTATCTTCAATTTTGAATTGACAAATTAATGAGATTTACGATAAACATATTGTTATATAGTAATTTTAGTAACTGATATAAAAAACATTTCCTCAGTAATAACATTTCGAACGAAAAAGTATACGAAAGTTTCGAACTCAGCTTTGTCCAGCTAAAGGATTCCTTTAGTAAGTTATACGCAGACGCGTTTATTTATTATTTAAAGTTGCTCTCAGCGAACAAATGAGACTAAGTCCTGAATAAAGGAAAAGTTACTGCCAGGGTTTCTCCCTCCCGTAGAATTGCTTCTTTGCGAGACGCGGCAGCCTCGCTGACAGTCCGCATAACCGGTGAATTCGTCTGCGACTCACCCGCGTTCTTTGTTTCCCTTTCCCGATACAGTTGCAACTCGCCGGGAGGCGATTCCTGTCAGCACGCGTCGCGGAAACGTAGGAGGGGTATGATCGAGAAGAAACGTCGCGACAGAATAAACGCGTCCCTTGGCGAGCTGCGAAGATTGGTACCTGCAGCGGCGAGGGACCCTCACAGCGGCAAATTGGAAAAGGCGGAAATTCTACAGCTCACGGTTGAGCATCTGCGAACCCTGCGAAATAAAGGTGAGCCGTCGAATTTTTATTTCATCTCAGAAACTTTTTAAACCCTTGCGCACTCTTCACAATTCTATCCTAAAATCAAGTTATTCTGTGATCAATTTTTTTTTTTTTAATTTTCTCAACTTCATTTATTTCTTAATGTGAAATTGACGAAATGGTAAAAAATTAATAAATGAGAATATAAATAAATAATTGGACAAATTGCCGAACTACTTGAGAACCTTAGGGCAGAGAAATAGTCAAAAACTATTAGCCAAAGCAAGATTCGGAAACAACAAAATTATACAGTATTTGTGAAGAGTTAGAAGGAAGCTTAGAGCAGTTGATAAATAGTTGGAGGGAAATAAATAAGGAAAATTAAGGAGGGATATCACTAACGAAAGTATTATTTAGTTCAGGTTCAGAAAAGAAATAGAATGATTAAGAGAAATAGAAAGGCGGAAAAAACAAGTTAAATAAGTAAAGAATGAGGGAACAGGAAAAGTTGTTTAAATTAAATCGGAGTGTAATATATATATGTATATGTAGTTCATAGAATGTAAAACCGAAGAGATATAACGATTGCTAGAGGAAGAATGCGGTATCAGTGAAATAAGAATGTATGTAAAGAAGTCCATTTCATAGTCAATAGACAAATTAATAAACTAACTAACTAAATAAATAGTTTTGTAGATTTGAATTGTATTTTTCAGTGAATTCAACCGAAAAAATTGTGTTACTTAACAAAAGTATATTAAAATCATATACAAAGTTTCAGATTGAATAAGTTGGCAGTTTTATTTATTTAAAAAATATTAAAAAATCGATATTTTCGACCAAGAAAAAAGAAATTTACATGCTCTTCGGATCAATTTTAAGAAAAATATAAGGAAGTTAGTGTTAATATCTACATTTGTTGTCCCTTGATATTCTGTAAAAATTTCATTGTCCATATTTAGAATGATGTGTCAATAATTCAAGTTGTAATATAAATCAGATTCTTAGAAGGAGGACAGTAGGATTAATATGCAGTATAATTATAATTAATATAAAACACAGTAAAGGCTGATTCAGAATTCAGATACGTTTAATAATTTAGTCGAGTAGCAAGTATTTCAGTAATTTGCTATGTATGAACACTAAAATTTAGTCGAATAATTTAGTGAAACAATGCAGTTACTTGCTACTCGACTAAACTACTAAACGTGTCTGAACCAGCCTTAATACTAGTTTTCTCACATCACTAATCAATAGTCAGTGATTATTCTCAACCAATAATTAAAACTGTATAGTTGATAATTAAAGACAAAAATCGCAGTGCAAAATGGAGGCAAGCACAGCGTTATTTCGGACATCACAATTATCTAAACACTGTGCAAGGGTTTCGGTGGCCAAAAATTAATCGAGTACACGGAAGTTGCGGCGAGTCAACTTGTTGTTCCTCGACTCCTTGATCGTTCCGCTTCCTCGTGATCGCCACCCGCTTCGTCGCAGGAAGACACCTGTTGACCGTGGTGAGTCGCGAGGCGTCGTAATTGTAACTCGACAACGGAATCCACATCTGTCGTCCGCAAACCACAGAACGCGTTTAGCATTCGTGGCGGTTGCGATTACGAGCACAATAGCATCATATAAAACTCTTGATCCTGAGGTCTCGGACACACTCGCGATTTCAATTACCGATTTCCGCGACAAGTTATACTTGAATATAAATATCTCGAATCGAAAGCGGGACGCTGCGTTCTCCGGGTGGAGCGAAATTTCAGTAAATGGTAAACACAGGATCTACGAAACTGTTGCCGTAACACTTGTCGATCTCGCGAAGGAAACAGGATATCGGGAACGAAGAAAATCGCACGGGTATCTGGAAAAATCGCTTGGTGGGGAGTACCGCTATCCCCGGGAGGAGCAGGTGCTGCGTCCCGAACGGAGATCCTGTGGGAAGCACAGGAAGTCAACGACTCTTCCGAAGTGGTGTTCCCACGATTGGTGGCGGGTTCGGTGGTGGGGTGTCCCGCGCGGCACCCTTCGTGAAGGAGGCACCGAGTTGCCCACGGCTAGGACAGATGTCGAACACTGTGGGAAACCAACTCCCGTCCCGTATCTACGCTTGTGCACACATACTAATGCGCGGAGCGATTGCGAGCGCTCTTGTTTGCAAATGCGGGGTGGCTGGATCGTAAACGCAAGCGGGGGGGGGGGGGGGGGGTGACAATAGCGATATTCAATTTCTGTTTCTTTAATTAACGCCTACCATGTCACCGCAGCATCTTAAAGCTTCTTCTGCGGGACTGTTGGATGCCCAACTCTCCGCCAACAATGAATCAGAGTGTTAGCCCGATAATAAGTTCTATCTTGTAGCTGTTTTCGTGAACATCCTAATTACTCGTATCTTACTTTGGTCACTAAGGGTCCAAATTCTCTACATAAAAATTGTACATAAAAAGCAAATCGGAAATAAAGAATAAAGTTTTTTCAAAAAGTAAACAAAAGTTTAACAAAAGTAAGTAAACAGTATGATGTGTAATAGCAAAATTCATTTTAATTCAACTGAGCATTTAACATCATCTATGAGAAAAATAGAATAGGGTAGCGTATACTATTGTGGACCCCCCTATACAATGATTGACCCTTTCAAGAAACCCTTTTCTTATACAGGGTCTTCCCGTTAAGTTATGACACCAGTATTTAGGCATTTCCGGTAGTGCAATTAAAAAATGTTTCATGCTTCAAAATTTTATCAGTATTCGGTTGACTACATGTTCGCATATTCTTAAATCTCAAAAACTGCTTTCTACGTAAAAAAGTCAAGAACATATTTAAGTCTTTTGCAATTTACACAGACATAATATGGGAAGCGATGAACGTCAACATAAACCGAGACGCCCTAATTATTGGCGACAACGAAAAATCTAATGCAAAGAACGGAGCTCTGTATCATAGAGGATGGATCGCAGTTCGAACATCTGATTTAACCTTATTTATTTTGTAAGAAATCGTTTTTCATTAAAATTACGTTTGCACAAAATTGTAGAATTCGTCTCAACGTCAGTAACAATCCTATGATGTTAAAAACATATGGTGCTGTTAAAGAAGTCAAGGTGACCTTTCTTCACGTAATATCAAGTTGGAGATTCAACCTTATCCAACTTGATATTACGCGAAGAAAATTTTCAAGAAATAAAGTGAAATTACTCGTTAGCTATTAGGTTTAGGGCTAATTCATTCCTCCTTTAATTGTAAGCTTGAAATTCTAAAAATTTGAAGCTTCAAATTCTAACAATTTGAAATTTTGAACTTGTATTTCTAACAATTTGCAAATTTTAAGCTTGTGATTCTGAAAATTTAAAGCTTGAAATTTGTCTTGCATAGAACTCTACCAAAAATGGTACTTTCTCCCAATTATTATCAAAGTGTTTTCCCAAAACGAATTCACGCGTTGGTGGTTCGAATCTCCGAATTCAGGTGCAAAGGGTAAAAGGCTCGCATCGTGGGACAGCGAGCTGGAATCCTCGCCAGTATCCACACACAGACGTTCGGTGTGTGTGTGTCCCAGTCTACGGGGGTCTAAACGGTTCCCACGCTACCTGTCCCATTCCTCCTGAGCACAACATGCTGCCGCGCCGGCTGCCGAAGCGGAGCACCCATCTCGCTTTTTCCTCGGCCTCTGCCCTCCCCTTTCTCGCCTTGCACTGCCATGGATTATCCCCTACGAACGAGTCCTGCTCACGGATTCGATCGCCATTCTACAGCCGATTACTTTAACAACAGATTACTATAACCTACAGATTTACAAATTCATTCGGTGCTTTTTTAGTGACGTTTGAGCTTTATTTATACAAAAACTAGTAATACATTAAGTTTCGAAATAGTCTCTTCTGTCATTTTCTGTTACTTTTACCATTTTTTTTTGACTGATCATTGATTCTTCTGAAATGGCAATTAGAAAGAAATAATTTTACGGTTGAATCATCAATGATACAATGATGATACATGATACAATGATACATCTCTAATAAAAACGTATTTCGAAGGATTTTTCAGTGCTTGCGAAACGTCGGGAAATCTCTTCCTACAGGACACGGCTTGCTCCCGAAAGTCTCAACAGTGAGAACTGTATGATGTCGGGCCGTGAAAGCTTTAAATCTCTGACAAGAATATTCAAGCAATCTTTAAAAATTTATGGAATTTTTAGGCAATTTAAGGAAAATTAAGAAAATTCGAGGAATTTCAATAAGAATTTAAGGAAGATTCAAGGAATTTCAGGAAAATTTAAAGACAATTAAGAAAATTCGAGGAATGTTCAGACAATTCAAGAAAAATCAATAAATTTCAAGGAAATTCGAGAAATTTTTAAGAAATTACAACAAAAAGGGAAAATTTAAGGAATTTCAGGATATTGAAAGAAAATTCAAGGAAAATTCAAAAAATTTCAGAGAATTTTAAAAATCTTCGGGGAAAATTCAAGGAAATTTAAAAACGTTTGAAAACAATGAGTGTCATTGACAAAGAGGGAGTTTCCAATACTTATTAACGGTCTTAAACATTGTAGTAGTCGCATACACTATATAACACTACATATAGAATACCACCGTACGTCTTATGCTTATTTTAATTGTTACAATCGTATGTTTATTCACTCCAACAGGTCACATGTACATTCAGATCTTTTCCTATAATCATCGCATGCGCTTAAATCTTCACTACGTAATATTCTACCGTAATTTATCGTCTGTCATACATTTCTCTTTCTCCTTATATTTTACTTGTATTTTTTCTTTTTGTGTTTTTCTTCTAGCTCGTACTTTTTGTATCTTTATTTTTCTTTGTGCTAATAGGTTCTTTTATCGTAAATAAATAAATAAATAAAAGTAGCAGGTCGCCTGTCCAAACGTAGTGCCGTACGGCTCAGCCAGTCGTGTAATACGTGGCTAATATTAAAGTGTCCATATTTTAAAAAAGTTGTTCATGAAGGGGACGAACAGTGCTATATCCTCAGTTTTTCAAATTTGTAAATATTCTCCAAATTTCGATTACAAATGGCATTTGTTTAAAACAATTGCAAAATAAATGGTTAAAAAAAATTATTTTCTCTACTGAAATAATTTTTATTAGATACTCTAAAGTCTCTACTAAAACAAACCAGAAAGTTCATTTTAATCGGTTTATTAGTTCAACCGTTAACATGAAAAATCACAGATATAATTTTATGAAGAAACACCAAACTTGAAAGAGCTGTAAAACCGAGATTTTTTGAAATTTTTAAAAATCCTTCCAGATACGTTTTATGTGTCCAAATACTACAATATATCCAAACCTGAACAAAATCCAACATATTACTCTGAAAAGTGTCCGTTTTCGCATGGAATGACGCTTGTTGAACCATTCGATTTACATTGCAAAGATTTTTTTGGATTTAACGAGATATAGAAAATATGTAAGAGGCCTGTTTCAAGCGAAACGCCCTGTATATTAAATAGACGAATGTGTTTAGCGATTTATGGTTAATTAAAACTCTTCGCTCAATGTAATTGCAGGACCGGAGGGTTACGACAGCACGAAACTAGCAATGGACTACCACGCCGTGGGTTGGGGCGAATGCGCCGCGGAAGTTGGACGATATCTGGTGACGATGGAGGGTTTGGACGAGAGAGATCCTCTGCGACTGCGACTTCTTTCTCATCTGCAGAGTTTCCACCGGGAACATCCCCCGGCCGCGGTGTCTGCCGCCGTCCCTCCGGCCACCACGTTGACCTCGACCTCGTCGACGAGTAGTTACGAGCCTGTCAGCACTGTGTCTAGCGGAATGCCAGCTGGAACGGGAGCTATGCCACCTCTTCTGGGCGGAGGAGCCCTGGGATGGGGACAATATCCTGGACAGTATCCTCAGCAGCAACATGGGAAGCCTTATCGGCCGTGGGGCGCCGAATTGGCCTACTAAAAGCTGGTCAGGAATTTTTCTGAGAACCTTGCGAACCTTCTGACCGAAGGAGATTTGAAAGATTTTTGGGACTTTGTGTACTTCGGTACTTTGTCTACAACACTTTGTGTTTGTGACACAAACGTGGAAAGTTTGTGGTAACGGATGGTTTACCCTTTGAGGCATGGCAATACAATTTTTATACCACTTGAATTTTATAATTGATTTCCAATTGGATTTTTATACAAGTGTGGCAATTTTAAGCATGGGGAAGCTTATGGAGCCTTTGAGGGACGAAATGTAAAAGATATAGGGACTCGTAAATTTGTTTAAGGAAACTGATATTGGAATAATTATTTAAAGATTAATTAAAATTGGAACAATTATTTAAAGATTAATTAAATTTGATTGGGTAAAAAAAACTCGAAGGAGTAGCAAGGTTAATTAACATACAATGTGAACAAATCTGTGAGTCACTGTATCAAAAATATGATACAAGTTAAAATATTTGGAAAATAAGATGAGATTCGTAATCAAGCTTCAATTCTTCATTGGTGTTTGTAAAAATTCGATTCTGCATAAAAATCTGCAATGTATTTATCGATATAATTCAGTTTCAAATAAGTCCAGCATTACAATTTCGTATCATCGTATAGTAATCATAAAATTCAAGTGGGATAAAAATGCTGCAATCGCTCCAAAACCTCAAAGAATTAATCTTGTCTCGACGATTGGCGAAATAGTAGAACAACAAAGAAGCTTTTCTGAACGCCTTACGAATGGATCGATGGTTCAGAAATTATATTTGTATTTAGTGCTTCTTGCACAGTTTTTTGGAGAGTAATTTAATAGGCACTCGGGGACCAAATTTCACTGTGGATCTTCCCAATCGGAGCTTCCTCTTATCGTCCTTTCATAACCTTTTTTACTATAACTTTTGTGATCAGTGTCTGACACGATGGAAGGAAGCTTCTACTTCGAGAGTTTTTATATTTAAGGATCTCATTTTTTAAGGAGCGCCTGTCAATATTTTAATTGAAAATCTTGCAGGTAAAAGGATGCAGATTCATTTTTATTTGCTTCGAATAAATTAGAAACGAGGTACAGTAGAATTTCGATTAACTCAATAATATCAGAGTCGAAGCTGAAACATTTTCCGGGCGCAGAAATTTTTTATTTTCAGCATTAAATTAAAGTTTATTTAAATTTATTCCAGCATTTATTAAAGTTCCACTCTTACTTTTAGTGTAGCAAACAGTTGAAACACAGGAATTATCCTTTTAAGAAAGAGAACATAATTAAACAATTAAGAACCAGTTAATCGAGGTTCTACTGCATTTATAAAGTCACTAATTCATTTTAGAAAATAATAGAAAGAAAGTAAACAGTATTGTTAATGGAATTTGAAATTTAAAAAAACGTGAATTGGGTTTGCAATCCTCCTGCTGCAAGATTCTCAATTGACAAATGAAGAACTCGTCTCAGGAACGCGGATGCCATAAACGTCCACGTATCTTTCTATGTGTGATACGATATTAGTCATGCCAGTACCTAATAATAATAATAACAAGAAAGATATTATTTATATTATATTAGCTCGAGAGCGATTTGTACAGTGTACATATTGTAAATAATATCGCCATCGCTCGATATCTTTACTCCACATTCTTCTTCTCTATCGATCCTTCTCCAGTAAAGATTCGCTAAGTGTCAAAACACCTAAACCGAAGTTCGTCACTTATCGTAGAAGGTAATATATTTTTTCGCCTCGCTTAAACCCTGTGTCCGCGGTCCAAGAACTGTGTCCAAGTTCTAGTTCCGACAAAAAGTAACTAGAAATTGGATCGTGAAAACGGACAAAGATAAAAATCTCGGACGAAAACATGTAACGGAAAATGCTACACGTCCCATTTTTCCATAAAACCAGGATTGCATTGAGGCAACACAAGACGACATGTCGCACGATACGCGAAGCACTTATCCATTATCTGTCGGGTCCGTGCGACATCGTTCGAAACACTGGAAGTTGTCGAAAAAGATGACAGAAAAAAAAGATTACGCATGCTTCACGTCGCTTCTTGTTGCTTTAGTTGAAAGACTTCGTGTAGCATGCGCCACTGCAGCATGCCACATGTTGCCTAAAAGTTGCTTCAATGGAATCCCGCCTTAACAGTTGCTAATTTCTACAATGAACCAGTTGTAACAGGATAAACAGTTACCAAAACTATCTCCGAGAATTTGGACACAATAAGAAATGATTCGAAGACTATGGGAATTCGAAACGTTTGAAACTCGATTCGAAGCTTAGAACTCTTGAAAGTCTTAAAAAAATCTTGACAGTCTTAAAAGTCTTGGAAGTCTTGAACGGTATTGACAATCTTGAAAGTCTTGGAAATCTTGGAAGTCTTGAACGGTGTTGAACGGTCTTGAAAGTCTTGAAAATCTTGAACGATCTTGACTGTTGACAGTCCTGAAAGTCTTGGAAGTTTTGAACGGTCTTGAAAGTTTTGAAAATCTTGAACGATCTGAACTCTTGACAGTCTTGAAAGTTTTGGAAATCTTGGAAGCCTTAAACGGTCTTGGAAGTCTTGCTCATCAAGCTTTCAATACATATAATAATACTTATAATAATAATAATAATACTTTATTAAATGGGTTGACAATCCTTTGGTACAATATAAGATAACATACACAAATAGAAATCTAAACGGTTATATTTAAATTTAAATGTATGGAATGAAAGAAAGTAACAGTAGATCACTCTATCAACAAAAATCTAACAAAGAAAATAAATAGAAGAAAAAAGATAGAGAGAATACAATAAAAGTAATAAAGTTAAATAACAGAAATAAAATATATAAAAAAGAAAAAAAAAGAAAATTAAAAATATCGCCGACTGTGAGATGAGATACATAAAATGAAAAATATAGTTGTCTAAAACCTAAAACCTGTGCCAGAGAAGCCGGTTATAAATGAGAAGAACAGCGAACGACATTTCGAGCAGAAATCTTAAAACTATTGTAGGAGTTTCGGAAAAAATCAAGGGAATTTGAATATTTATTGGCTGTTGTCAGTAAACGGTTTACGCTATTGTGATATCCATAAAGCGTTCGATGAGATTCAGGAAGAAAGAGCGTCTGCTTTCTGAGGCTACGCATCGAAGTGTAAAAAGTTCATTTGTCAAGAATTTCAGAACACTTTATGGAGTGATTAATAATTTTGAAGATAAATAATAATATCTGTCGGAACTCTCACGATTCACAACTTTCTAATGTATCTAGCGTTTCAAGACTTCCAAGACTTTTAGGACTGGCAAGACCGTCCAAGACCGTTCAAAAATTCCAAGACTTTCAAGAGTTCTAAGCTTCGAATCGTGTTCCAAACAATTCAAATTTTTTTGTCATTGATTCGAAGCGATTCGAAGTGATTAAAATCCCATCACTAGCAACAAGGCTTCACAGTCGAATCCTTTGCCGACGGTCAATTGTATTTTGTTCGTAAACTTCATTCTAAATCAGATCGCCCACTTGGCGTGGATAGCATTGCGTAGAAAAGTAAACTCGACGCTCATCGAATCTTCACTGCAGATCGACAATAATTTAAGGGAATTTCTAAACGACAAAAGTGCCATTATAGACAACGACGTACACGTGTGAAAAACGCTCAAATATTTTTGCAATAACACTTTGTAATAAAACAAGAATACGAAAGAACAGGAGAGTCTCCCGTTCTTCTACGCAGCCCCTCGAAAAATTCCTTTCCTCCACGGAGCAACATCCACCGGCTGTTTGTATTCTCATGCAAAATTCACGGTTGCAGCTTGCACGGACGAACCGTTCGGCGTAGAACAAAGAGCAGACCTCATCCTCGTGGCCGTCGCACCGCGAACCAGTTTCGCCTCTCGTTAAAGCATTCAAAAAGGGCGCGGCTCCGCGAAATGGGAAATTCGTAACGATCCGACCGAACAATTAACAGTTTTTACGGATATTCAGAAGCCGCGGGGTGCAAAACTAATTCGCTGGGAGGAGGAGGAGGAACAGTGCGCCACGTGGCCATTGTCCGTCGCGAAACGGTGAATTAGCCTCGGCAGTTTGCGTTCGATTTTCTGTCGAAGGGGTTCCCGAAGCCCGAAGATACTTCTCGCTAATTGCCTTGGACCGCGCGTTGAGTGCTTTGTTTGGGAATATATCGTCCTCCGAGCTTCCAGAGATTTCACAGAATTTTGCAAAGATATTGGTCAAGGGGGAGCACAATTGGCACGCGTCGCAAATCGATGCGCGTCTCGCAGCAACTTTCAAGGTTCCGGACGTTCGCGAGGGATTTGCGTTGCGCTTGTTCCTGGATCGTCGCCGTTTTGTGGATCGATTAATTGCTCGACTCGGTAAAGGTAAGTAGAAGGTTGGGGATAATCGCTGGGAACGGAGTAGCTTAGTTGTCGACTGAACAAATAGAGAATTTTGAATCGATCTAGTATTAGATTGGATTGATTTAAGGCTGTTAATTGTAAGAAATGTAAAACTTTGTGGAGTAACTTACAACTCACTTTAAGTTACTTGAGGAGTAAGTATAGTCTTCATTATGTTGCGAGGTAGTAAAAATATTTGGGGTAACCTCACCGATTTTGATGAAATTTAGATATGTTATAAAACTCGAAATTTTGAACACCTTTTTGCTATACATACAGGGTGTTAAAAAAACCATTCAATATTTAAAAGAATAAAACTGAATATTTCCATCTTTATTCGTTGCTATGAATTTTTCTATCATAAATAAAGGAATTTTCAAATTCTGAAATCTAAGGATTTGATCATTTGAAAAGCATTGAAATGAAATTTAATGATCTCTGAATTTGAAAACTCGGAGAATTTTTAATTAATTAATTGTTCTAAATTTTTCTATTATAAATGTGAAAAGAAGGAATTTTTGAAATTCTCAAATAAAAATTGTTGTGTTTGGAAAATATTGAAATAAAATATCAACTATTTCTGAATTTAGACCCTCATATTTTTTAAAATAAAACTTCATATTTCTATTTCAACTCGTCTTGAATTTTTCTATCATAAATTAAAAAAACAAGGAACTTTAAAACTCCAAAAAAAATTGAAAATGTGAAAAATAGGCAAGTCCGAATTTTTTTTATCACAAATTTTGAAAGAAGAAATTTATGAAGCCATATCAATAAAAATTGTGTCATTTGGAAATTATTCAAATGAAAATTCAATTATTTCTGAATTGGAAATCCCATAAAATTTCTAAAATAAAGCTTAATAGTTCTCTTTCAAATCTCCATAAATTAAAAATTCGAAACTATGAAAAAGTATCTTATGGACCACCCTGACGAGAGAAAGATAAAAGCAAGTGATATTTAAAGTTTAACGTCCGATCGGCAATCGTACAAATCAATGGACAGTTAGACAATCCAGCGATATCATCATTCTATTTGATAGGAGCTCAGCAACAGTGGACAATGAGAGAGCTGTGTGTCCAGCAATTGTTGCCCCAGTGTGCATACCTTGAAGCGTATGCTTCCATGACGCTCAATAGTAGCTTCGGCGACAAGGGTCATGGTAAAACAGCAGGTTCGTCGATAAAACTATTTTATTCACGACATTCGCATCCGTTAAAAACGTCACAGCCTCGTCGAACATACGACACGATATCCAAGAGACGCATCCACAATTCCACACACATCTATGTACATCACATACCGACTACGCTTTATACATTCACGTGTTCCTTTTATGTACATACAAATTCTATACAAATAATTCTAAGCAACGCAACTTGATTCTGAGTGTCCCTCGTTTACGACAGAATTGGGCGGAATGAATTCAAAGTATTCATTATGATCTACTATTATGTGTAGGCGACTTGCTGGACTAATTAATAATCGAATTACACTTTGATCGCGATTAGAAGATTGCGAAGGTATTTGGAACTGTACAAAGCTGTGCAGAAATGCAAAAATATTAGGGGTGTGCGGGTACCCGAAAATACGGATACCCGAGCCTCGGGTCGAATCGGGATCCCGAAAGTTTGTCAACACATAAATATATTCGGGACCCGATTTTCAATTCGGGAATCGACTTTCGATTCGGGACACGATTTTCAAATCGGGACTTGGCATTTAATTCAATACATAACTTTTCATTCTGGTTTTCTACTTAAACTGTTAAAATGTAATTTTTCTATGAAATCAGATGAAAGAATTTGTAACTGAGGAGAAAATTATGTAATATGGCGTGTATCGAAAATCTGGTCCCGAATTAAAATCGGGTCCCGAAATGACGGGTACCCGAATATATTTATGTGTCGACATACTTTCGGGATCCCGACCCGAACCCGAAAAAAATTCCCGACCCGATCCCGTAATTTCGGGAACCCGCACACCCCTAAAAAATATACATGTAAAGCTGTAAATATTCGACTATTCGAAGTATTTGATAATTCGAATACTCATTGAACAGTATTTGAATAATTAGAAGTATTTGAATAGTGAGAGGTTCGAATTTTATATCGTGTATATATTTCTCGACACTTTATTGCGCAATTATTTTCATATACTTTTCACTTCGAATATTCTAATACTTCTAATGATTCAAATACCATTCGAACATCCGAATGATTCGCATGTCAAATTTGAATTCTACTAGTAAGAGCTCTAATATAAAGTATCGACAATAAAATACAAACCACGGTATTTGAAAAAAGAAACACGAATTTCTTCGCGTTTCAATTCTCAGTCCGTGTTCGCGAAAGTGTCAATTTGCACAAATATAAATATCCACAGTCTAGTATTTAGTTCGATTAAATCTCGCCCAACTCCGGTTTGTGTCGACCGAAAAGGACAAAGTTTCGTCCCGTCGCGCAGCGACAGGAGGTCGCGTTTGAGCAAAAGTGCGAATAGCACACGCGATATTCGATAATTCATCGCATCGACTCTCCTTCTTCGGCTTTCTCCGCGATTGTGCCGTGCAACCGGAAAAGAAATCTCGGTTTCGCGATTCGGGAAACAAAAAGAAACGCAGAAGCGCAGCGAGCACCTTTAACTTCGTTCTGGATTCTGGACATTGTTTCATTCCCTAATTTTATTAAAAACCGTCCTGGTTGCTTTCGACGATACGAGATACGATCAAAAGCAAGAGCGATATTTTTCATCGGTCACACAAGCCACAAGCGCGCAATAATCCACGACAACCTAAGAGTTCGATACTCGATTCGTTGGACGTGTTTCTTGCATTTAGTTTACGCTCGAACGGGCGAGACATGAGTTTCTGTAAAAATAAACTCTACGAGCAGCGGAATTCGACGGATGGAAACACGACCTATTGCTCATTTATCCTATTCTTGCGTATGATAAGTGACAAACAGAGTTCTACGGCCGCGCGATCGATACCGGCCAGCTATTGCGCGTACTTTTCGTGCTTTTAGGCTACGTGAAAGAAGCTCTTCTTCCGGGGCGAACAAAAGAGAGAAACGACAAGCAATTAGCGGCTATCTAAATGAGATCGAAATAAATACTAGGAAACGATCGACTTGATCTACGGAAGACCGACGCGCGCGATCAAAACGATGCACAGTGTTTAAAAACGACTGTCTGACCGCGAAAAATTATGTTTCGGATTGAAAGTGTATAAATCATTGAAAATAAGTTAGATCAATGATAATTTCGACTTTTCAAGCTCACTTTCTTTATAAATTTGTAATATTTACAACAGAAACTAAAGGGTTTAGAAAAAAGTTCGGAATTGCAGTAACTATGCAATTTCTTTACAATTACAAAAGAATTTTTACCTTCATTAATAAATGAGTTTTTGCCTAATTCTAAATCTCAGTTTATTATGTATGATTTTTACATTTTCAAAGTGAAAATGTATTCTATTATCTCATGATGTTTCTAAGGATACGAAATAATATAAATTTCTATTTGTCAATGTAGTAAGAATTGAAATTAGAAGAAATATAAGAATTCAAGAATAAGAATTCAATTTAGTAAGGATTCAAATTGATGGACAACTTTAAGCGGTTAAGCGAATCGTTTCAAAAATTTCAAGCTATGTTATATTTAAACAATTAAAGTTAATTTTTTCGTTAAAAATTGTCCACAGACACGGATGTACATAAATTTTGGTAATCTTGGAATCTTTAGATTTTCTTATTCCTCACATAATTATATTATCGATAAACCTTCAACTTTCATAAAAAAAAAATTAAATTAAACAATTTCTTGTGCTTGAATATTACGAAAATTTTTGGTTAAAAAAACTTTCCACTTGAAGTCTGACCAGTCAGTCAATTTTTTATTTCCTTATAGTTTTTTAGGATCACCGACAATGTAATTTTATGAGAAATAAGAAAATGCTTCGTGTTTTCGTTTCAGAGAAGAATTAAAGGCTCCAGAATTTCCGCAAATTTGACACTTCGAAGATGAGGCCCTACAGATTTACTGACACAACTGTGTTTCTAAAGACAATTTTTTGATTAAATAAATTAACTTGTATTAATTAAATATGAAGTAACACACCTTAAAAATGTCGGAGTGATTCGCTCCATAGTTTCGTAAAAAGAAAATTCCAAAGATTAATTTATTTTTACTGTCCTAAACTAGACTCCACCACTCAACTATTATTGAGCACATCTCTTCGGATGTCTACAAATTGTTGTAAATCTTTCTATTACAAAATCAAAGTATACACCTTCGTAAACAAAATCCGTGATATGTAAAATAATTAACAGCACATATCATCTTTTACGACAAGAAAATGTATCGAGTGTTAAATGACATTTCCAATGACACATTAGGGATTTCTGTGTGTGTACATTTTATCCTATTTAAATAATCTTCGAAGGTAAATAATTGTGTAATTACGGATTCTTAGGATCTCAAGAATCTAAAACAACTAACAATTAGGTATATAGTACAATATTATCGAAATTATGACTTTTCTCGGTCAGGCAGCTGTTTTTAAACACTGTATGACGCGTGTCACAACTAGCACGTTTCGATTTTCTTGCGAGAAACAGCACGTTTGCGTTTCGTTCATCGCCGCAAAAAATAGCACATTTAGATGCTTTGCTATGGTAAAGTAGTAGAATATTTCTTCATTTGCAATGAAAACTAATTCGATTTGCTAAGAAAATTAGCATGTTTTGCTTGTAGCCACGAAAAAAATACATTTAAATACTTAGTTATGAAAAACAGTACGTTTCATATTTCGCTGTGAAAAGCAGAACATCTGAAAGATTTTTTACAAACGTTACTATATTATTAGTATTTGTAGCGATGAAAGAGCTGCAGAAGCCCAAATGTGCTAATATTCGTCAGAAACCATGAAACCTGCTTTTTTCGCGGTAAACCGAAACATGCTATTTTTCTAAGGCAATCGTAACGCACGTCGATGACAGGTCGCATTGCACTGGAGACTGGAAAACAGTTTTAGAATTCTTTTGAGAAAATCTAAAACTATTTCCAAACTCGCGCCACTTTTCCTGGTCTCCTGGTCTCTAGACGTGAACTCAAAATTTGCTACGATTCGATTATTCGTCAAAACACCGATCGAAAAATAATCAACTTTCCAAATATACTTTATGGAACGGATTACAGATTTCTTCTAGACTACAGACTCCTCCGCTTTCAGAACTTTCCAAAATTGTTCAGGATCTGTCAGAATGTTTCAGGATCTTTTCGAATCAGTCAGAATTTTTTTCAAAGTTCTCCTCGAAGATCCCTCTTCATCCCTGTGTCTTTCATCTCTTCCTTTCCAAGGGAACCGCCGAGTCTTTTCGACATTTTCCGCGACTCCAGGACGAATCCTGGAACCAAAATTCCCCACGATCGGCGTTCCCTTCATCGTCCCCCGATCCCGGAGGAACGCAGCCGAGCGCATCGCGACGTCAAGCGTCCACGGCGTCGCAGCATCCGTTAGATTATCATCTCGTTCTCGATGTTCTCGTTCTTCTGATTCTGCTCGTGCTCGTGACAATAGCAACGCGTCGAGATGCAGTCTTCCGAGTTCACGAACGTCATGAACGTGTCGATGCTTCTCGTGTCCAGCGACGGCATCGACCACGAGAACGAGGACGACTCGAGGTCCGGGATGGCCGAGTGCCACGGGGTCAAGTTTTGTGACCTTTTCGCCTTGCGACTCCGCGTCGACAGCTTCTTGATCGCCTGCGAATCGAAGCAACAGTCCAGGATATATTTCCCTTCGTACCAGGCAATTGAATTCTCTTCGAAGATGACGGGGAATTGGATTTGATATAGAAAGCATGAGCTGTGGAAGCTTTTTGATGAGTTTTTGGAAGAATCGGAAGGGTTGGAATTTTAGAAAAAGGCGGACGGATGGTTTTTTTTTGAGTGCAGGACGAGTGTTTATGTCAGTGTATAGTCGAATCGAGTCGGGAGGTTAAACGAATCGATGTTGAGCGAGGTCAGGATCAGAATTACCCACTCGTGAATTTTTCATCAAATTTAAATTATTCTCCGCGCAGACACCGGGAATAAAGCCGAGAATAACTACTGGCAATGGCGCCTGTCGCGACTGTGGATGACTATTTTCATTATGCGAAAACCAACCCCCAATTAAAAGCAAAACTGAATTGCACGAGTTCCAAGCGTGTCAATCTTATTCGCGATGGTGAAATCTCGAGTTTTCCCAAAAATGTACCCCAAGCACTCGATTTTCTATTTACGGAGAGTTAAACTATTTTTCAAACTTCTATTCTTTAATTTTTCTAAACTCTAAATTGCCGTCAAACTCTAAGAGCACATTTTATATTGGAGATGCGATAAACGATTACAGCAGTGATGAAAGCGAAGCGTAGAAATACATTAGATCGTTTTATAATGAAAGTGTTTACATCGAAGAAACGGATCGGAGCGTTGAGAAATAAATACGAGTAGATCTTGATTAATGTGAGTAATGAATCCCAGAAGTGGAAAGGAATTGGTTCTAATTTTATAAAAACATACAATAAAAATGTGTAAACATATATTTCATGTGGGTTTTATTAAATTATAATGTCACAAACATGTTTAGTATTTTTTAAAATACTTTAACGTTATTGATTGCATTTTCTTCTTCTTCTTCGTGTCTTTGAATGCATTTATTACATGAAGAGCTCAAAATTAATTCGGAAATCAATTAGTGTAAGTCGTAAATAATGTTAATAGGTATATTTAAACGAGACATTTTTTTAAGCTATTTTATAGCTAATATAATTTTCTATTACTGAAATTTTAAGATTATAATTAAATTACTTTGTCGTCTGCAAATTGTTACAAGGATTGAATGTTTATACAATGCTAAGTACACAAAAAATCTACTAGACTGTTAACATATGCCAAAGTATACAAAATATCAGCAGTGTATAATAAAATTAGCAGTGTATAATAATATCAGCAGTGGATAATAAAATTAGTACAAATGTTGTCATACTGATGCACTAAGTCAAAGAAAAGTATTAATTTATAAGTGTTATTCGTAATTCCAAAAATTTTTCAATGTAAAAATATGGAAAGGAATAGAGATTATAGTTAGAATTAAGAAAATAGTAGAGATCTAATCACAGTAACATATAGCACTAAGGAAAAAATAACTGCAAATATTATCGTTTATGTAATTCCAAACGTTCCGTTATTAACGAGTGGAAATAAATAAATATTACTATTTTTCTTGTAGGGTAATAGGTAATAAAATAAGTACAAATGTTGTCAAAGTAATACACTACGCCAAAGAAAAGTATTAATTTGTAAGCGTTATTTTTAATTCCAAAAGTTTTTCAATGTAAAAATATGGAAAGGAATAAATATAAATAGTAGAAAATATCAACGGTATTATTGAAGTTAGAATGTTTAGTACATTAAACATATTATTTTTTAAGTTCTAATTCTTTATTTGTGCTTGTAAACATTTTATTTTGCATAAGATTGGCTTCTGAATCTTCCATATAGCAAAAGAAATTTAGAGATGATTCATACTTTATGGTCTCTACAAAACCAAAAAGGTTCAAATAATAATAATTAACCATTAAAGCAAAAGACTAAGTGTTTCTATATTTTAATCTTGCTACGGCCCTCAAGCCTTTTTTGACCGACTGAGGCTCACCTACTTCTTATAACTATTTTAAATTTGAAACAAAAATATGAAAAGGTCAGTATTAATATTCAGATATTTTGTTCCTTAATGTTATATAAAATTTTGTTTACCCAACTTCAGAATAACATGATGATTACACTGCAAAATCAAATATTTTAAAACGCATATAATGAATTAAAACTTAAATAACAGTATCTCTTGCTTTTTAAATATTGTAACTTGAACCATATTTTTAATATTTTGTATATTCTTGCATCTGTCAACGAAGACAGAATATTTAAAATTGTCATAAATGCATAAAATTCGCAGTCTAATGATGACAATAAAAGTTATTTCATTTAAGATTTCCAGAAGGAACGCGACAGTATTAACTTCGACTTGGAATCATTTCATAATTCTCACAAAACCGAATAGAAATTTTATTATCCACTCTCAACTCAATCAAAACCTACTTCCACTACCTTTTCTCCGCTATTATCCCCCTTCTCCAATCATCACCTTCGTCCCTTTCATCGCGTCTCCAGCATAAAACAACCCAGAGTCCCATCCCCAACGACCGAAGCACAACCAAACAACTCGAAACTCAACGAACCGGTGGCAAAACACGGCACCGCGATATCCCAGCGAGTAAACATCGCGAATCTGGCAGTTGTGCCAGGTATCCACGTCCGAGGAATTGGGTCGGATGCGCCAGAAGCGTGCGTGCATGCAACAGCCGCGAGATCAGCGGTCGTCTTACCCTGAGGAGTCTGCGTCCGGACTTGCTCAGCAACTTCCTCAGCATATCGGCAGGGAGAAGTCGACGCGACGGAGGATCCCGAGGTTCGGAGGTTTTCACCGAGCGAAGGGGAACCGATGGCTTGAGACGGGGATCGATTTTCGGAGTTGCAACCCCAAGAACCGAAAGAGGAGTCGGATCGATGCGCGCGGAGCGGCGTCACGCGACCAAATACCGCTCCGGACCGCCGGGCTCCCCTATTTATCACCTCGGCTGGCCCGGTCTTATCGTACCACGCGCGATCCCCCCCTCTTTTTCCCGAACCCTGCCCCCCCCTACCTCTCTCTTCCCCTGCAGCGTACTACTTCCGAGTCGGAACGCGGTCGCGAGTTGCCTCGTAAACGATCCGAGGGGATGATTCCACCCCCCGACGGCGCGGGGCTTTCCCTTTTGCGAGCCGCGCGGTTTCACCGACTCGCGAGCTCGTCAGGAGGTCAGGGGTTAACAGGGTCTCGGTGATTGCGCTTGGCTGGAGAATTTTTTCGGCGTTTTGGGGAGATGTTCTTCCTTTTTTTTCGGAGCGTTGTTAGCGCTTGAATTAAACATTTGACTTATTAGAATTTTTGTTTTGAGTATAGTAGGCATTGTTAATGTCGACGTAAGCAATGAAATTTTTGTGGAATGTCAGGGAACACGAAATGTGGATATTAACCCCTTAATAAGGATGTTCGATTCCGATTCGATTCTTTAGAAAATTCATTTTTTCCATAAAAAAGTGAATCGACTCTTCGCCATAAAAACCGGGAATCGATTTTTCTTACATTAGTTTTTTGACATTCAATCTTCGAGCTTAAAATCTTGCAAACTTCCAATTTTCCAAGTTTTCAAGCTTTCAGTTTTTCGAAGTATTGATTTTCACGTTACTAGTTTTTAAGCTTCAAACTGTCAAGTTATCAAGTTTTACGGTTTCAGCTTTCAAGCTTCCAATTTACAAATTTTCAAAGCATCAAATCTTCTATTTTTTAGATTTTAAGTTATAAATTTTCAACTTTTCAAGCTTTAAACTTTGAGCTTTTAAACTTTGAGAATCGAATTTTCCTACTTCAGTTTTTTGACGTTATTAAAAGCGCTATAAACTTTCCGAGTAGCGCAATACATATATGTAGTGACCCTCAACTGAGGGTTCAGGGTATTCATGATATATGAACCGATTCTGGTAAAATCGATTTTTTCATTTCGATTTTTGAAGCCCTTGCCCTACGAATTGTTTTCGTAGTATAAGAAGTAGTGGGGTTTATTTTTCTGGTATTCTGAGGGCGAAGAGTTCATCTTTTTTTTTTAAAGGATTTATTATACCTGAATTTAGGAGGAATCATTAATTTTTCTGGGTTTTTGAAAGGGACAAATTTTTCCTTTTTTTTTTTTTAATTTTAAAGCATGCTTGAATTTAGGATTTTTTTTTGTTTTTAGGGAGGAATGATGATTTTTCCTTTTTCTTGTGACAACATTACTTGTGCTTAAATTTTTTAGGAATTGTTAATTTTTCTGTTTGTTTTTTTCTAAGAGAAGAATTCCCCATTTTAAAAAAAATATTGTATGTTTGAATTTATTAGGAACTATTATTTGTTTATGTTTTTTGAAGAGGAGGAATCCTTCCATTTTACCTTTTTTTAAGGGGGGGGAGGAATCCTTCCTCTTTTTCTTTTCGACTGAAGGAATCCGTTTATTCTTTTGCGAACATTGTTCAATTTTCTATTTTTTCCTGAGAATGCAATTCTTTCTTTTTTATGAAACTGTAATTTTTCTGATGTATTAAGGGAGGAAATCTTGTTTTGTTTTTTGGGAACGTTAAAAAATTCTGCTTTAAAAGTCTGCTTTAAAAAATTGTTATTTCGACTTGAAGAAATTTGTAAGAAATGGTTAATTTCTTTCAGTCTAGAGTTAGAAGAAGAAATTTTATAGCAGAGAATAGAGGAGAAAATTGTATGTTGGTCCATGGGGAATTCGAAGGGAGGGTGGTAGATCGAATCGAGTTAATGCGTGGATGATCGATGAAAATTCACGGACGGAAAAGTATCTCCTGATGGGGAGATGTAGTAGGAAAGGATATTTAAATTGGATATTGAGTTTGAGTGATTGGAAGTGGCGATAAGGGATTATTAAAAAAGAATAAGGATTGTTTCTTGCTGAATATTTTCTTGATAGTTACTATTTATGATAATTTTGTGTAGATTTGTAACAGAATCTTTATAAAATCTATTAAGTACTAACTATTAAGTAGCCTCCGCTGTGCGATTATTAAGAAAGTTTTCTGAATTAAGAGTGTATACTTTAACAGTTTCTGATTTATACTCAAATGCCAAAATTCCAATTTTCAATTTCTTCTTATATATCACTGATTTTTGAATTCCTATCAAAGTTATTAACATGTTCTGCGTCGCTCTATAATATTTTTATAAATGGAAAACCGAAAAGCCACATTTTGCAAGTGAAATATAAATAAAGAGGACAAGAAGGAAACGCTCAAAATTGTGGAGAAATTAATAGAATTATTGTTTCTTTGGAACCGAGTTTTCTGGACGGCAAAAACTATACAAAAAATCTGAAATTTCGCTTCCGGTATAAAATGTGTTAACACTAAAACTCCCAAAAGCGAACAAACGCAACCAAAGAAAGACAAAGACAAATAGAGGAAATAAAGTGTAACAATTTTGAGTTTAGGATTAGGGTTTTATATACATTCAGTTCAGTTGATTCTTACCCCTAGAGAAAAATATGAAGAGAAAAAATGTCCATTTCCCTCTGAAATATATAAAATACAATATACATATATACAGTATAGTGTATATATTAGTGGGAATGGGCATTTTTCCTCATCACATTTTTCCCTGTGGGTAAGAATCAACTGAACTGAGGATACGTAGTTAAACATTTAATTCAAAGTCGAATTTTTCTTTAAAGCCAAAGTCGAATCGCTAAGTATTTAATATTTCAATATTTTAATACTTTAAGGTTTTTCTGTTGCAACGTCTAATGTTTTAGTGTTTTAAATATTTTAATGGTTTCATATTGAAATATCCTAATGTTGTAATGATGTAATATTTTATTACTGTAATGTTTTAATGTTCAAGTTTTGAAGTTTAAATGTTTAATGATATAAAGTTTAATGCTTCAGAGTTTAATACATTAGTTTTAACAGGAGACTGTAAACCGAAAGCCCTCTTTAAGTCGAAAGGCAAGATTATGAATAAATAATAATAATAATAATAATACTAAAACTTCCAAATCCCAATTTTGAATTTTGTATTGACCGTCATTGATTCCTGAATTCCCCTCTGAATTCTTGATTGAATTCCTCCTTAAAGAAACTTCAAAATCGAATCACCAAGTCTCTAAAACCTAGAATCCAGAATGTAGAATCCAGAATTTAGAATCTAGAATCTAGAAGATATTTCGATAACCTTGGCCTAAAATAATCGATCGCCAACGTCGACGTCAGCGTCTAGATCAGGATCCCGAATCAATTAAAATCGAAAGGCCGAATTGGAGCGCGTTCATTGAAAAATCGGAGCGTGTCGGTCGCGTGTCAGCGGGTCGTGTGCGCATGCGCGCGCGCGCGTGTGTGTACGCGATGGTAGTAAGGAGTACGCACGTGCTCGACGCGTATAACGCGTGTGAGCGAAGCGGTTCTCACGCGGCGGCACGCGCCCCGGCTTTCCTCCCCGCGTGCGATGCGTGTCGCCACGTGCCGCCCCACGAAAATTCATAATTGTCATAACATTCAAGCTGCACCCGCCAATAGTGGCCACTCCATGGAGAAAGAGCTCTCTCCTTCATTAAGCCGACACCGGAGCTGGCCGAAATTCGGAGAACAAACATTTCTCTATGAATACTCCACAAATAACCGAACCCCATGCAATTCGGCTGAAACGAGATTTTAATTTAAAGGCGGAGACACAAAGCTTTAAAACACGAAAACAAAAAAAATAGAAAACTTATCAACTATTTTTGCAACCAGTAATTTACCTTTTAGGCTCGGTTCAGACGAGCGATTTGCGACAATTTACCGCTGCGTTTAAGCGGAACACGGATTTGTACGAAGCAGTTCACACGAGCCACAAATTTCAGCAGTAACGAAGCAGCGTGTGTGCGATCGTTCGCCGGCAAATCGCCGCAAATCGTCGCAAACAGATTTTGCAAGAATCGATTAAAATATCGTGAATATATTGTGCTAATCGGAAAGTGTGTAGCTCCTTTAACAACGTCAAAAAACTGAAGTAAGAAAAATCAATTCTCCAAGCTCAAAGCACAAAGTTTAAAGCTTGAAAAGTTAAAAGTTTATAACTTAAAAATTATAAAATAGAAGAATTGAAATTCTGAAAGTTTAAAAACTTGGAAATTTGAAAAGTCAATGCTTCAAAACACTAAAAGTTTGAAAATATGTAAATTTGAAGGTGGAAGGCTTGAAAGCTCGGAGCTTAAAACTTGAAAACTTGAGAGTTTGAAACTCAAAAGCTAGAAACTTAAAAACTCGACGCTTTGAAATACTGAAAGTTTGGAAAGTTGCATAGAAATTCGAAAACTCGATGCTTGGAAGTTCTCGAAGTAAGGAAAATCGATTTTCGCTTTTTATGATAAAGAATCGATTCACAGAAAAATCGAAAGAATTGATTTTCTGAAGAATGGAATCAGAATCGAACATCCCTAAGTCTGAACCGAGCCTAAGACCTTTTCCACACGACGCGGCGCGGCGATTCGTGTATCCCGATACGTGTTTGATTGTGTGAATGCTCACATTTGATTCAATGTATCATCGGTCGCCTGGATGCAAGAAAAGTTGCTGGCGGCCAGATTTTACGAGAAACGCCGTCTGAACGCTTCCATAACATTACGTGTACCATCGGTATTCCGCATACGCGTATCGCGATACATGAATCGTCGTGTGAAAGAGGTCTTACGCTTTGAATACCGCCTTCGCAGGACTCTAAATCAGTGTTCTTTAACCTATGGTCCGCGAACCGGTGCCGATCTGTAAAAAATTTCGTCCGAATCATCTAGCCGCTACATATTTGGGCGCTACATTGTTGCGAGACGAGCGCAACGCAGCACGCAACAACGAGTTTTGGGCGAAATGAGCGGTCGTTGATTGCCAGTATTTTATCGATTCGCTTGTCGTCGACACATCAGAAATTTTTTATTTTATCTTATAGTGTTCTTATAGTATCTTATAGTATCTTATAGTGATCTTATAGTGGTGTTGTATTTCGGAAAACAAGTTATTTGTTTAAAAAATTAGAAACCCTATAAAATGGAGACCAAAAAAATTAAACAAAATCTTTTAAGCTTCTTTAGTAGAAACAAGGACAATATTCAGGAGAACAGTAGTGATGATAACGAAAATATGCCAAGTACTAGTGCTTCCAGTTTACAACAGTTTTTATTTCTCTTTTAACCGTTGACCGGTCCGCGAAATATTCCTCCTAGTTTCACCGGTCCGCAAGCGCAAAGAGGTTGAAGAACACTGCTCTAAATTTTGAGGCGTCAGTAAATTTGTTTTCATTCGAAGAAAATGGGAGGACAATTTAATCGAGATTAAAACCGTTCGTGACAAAAGCAATCAAGCCAAATCCAAGAATGTCGTCACGCGAATGACGTCGACAGCCATCGAACGATGACGTCAACAAGACCTATTCAACGACGTCCTTGTTTAAGGTCCTCCGTTCGATATCCGACGTCGTCTATGCAACTCCTCGAAGTCAGAGACAAGGACCTCGCGGAATCGATCGCGCGATTGACTCTCGCGTCGCAACAATTCCGCAGAAGCTTTTCCTCAGAATCATAAACGCGAAATCATGCTGCGAGATATAATCGGAAAAGAATGACTGACGCAATAAAGCATGACGCACTCTCTATGTGCGCAGCTTACCCCCTTTCCTAATCCTCCTCCAATATTCGGTTACTCGAACGGCTAACATAACTAAACTAGCCTGACACGTGTCGAACTATTTTCGATCGGCGCCGATTAATCGCCGAATGATCGAGTGGATCCGCGTCGGACGCGAGCACTTTGATCGGCGACGAGTTGTCGAGAGCCGAAAGATCGACGCGAGTAAAGCGATATGTACTTCGGAGGAGGTAGGAGACAAAGGAGAAACTGTTTCATGGACGAGCCCTGGTCGATCTATGGCGAAACCTAATCACTTTTAGGGGAAACAATTGCCGATGGCGGTGGAGTAACGAGGGCCGCGTGCCGCCGCCACGTGTCCGCAAAATGCTCGCTCAAACATTATGCATGAACCGGTGCGCAAAACTGAGTCTCGTCTAATTGCGACGGCCGTTCCATTAGAGATTAAACTTCAAACGAGACTCGGTCAGATTCACTCGGTTAATTAACTGTTCATTGATAGACGCGATCCGACGTTTCATGCTCCTGGATCCTCATTTTTTTTTTCATGCTACGGACTTTTGGGAAATTTCGAAAAATCCTCAACGAGATATCTCGCGAGCTGGTACTGGCAAATTGACGTTTTTCACGAGATCTATCCATTCGATACGTTCTGGAAATTTAAAGAATTTTTACGAAAACCCCGAAGAATTTGAGAAAAATTTAAAGAAAATTCAAGTTATTACTGGGAATTTTAATAAAATTTAAAGAAAATTCAGGGAATTTAAAAAATCTTCGAGGAAAGTTCAAGGAATTTCAGAAGCATTTGAGGAAAATTTGGGGTGTGTTCAAGAAAATTCAAGGAATCTTAGATAATTTTGCGAAAAGGAATTTCAAGAGGATCTGAGGAAAATTAAGAAAATATATAGAAAAGTAAAACATTTCAGGGAATTTTAACAAAAATCCAAAAAATTTCTAGGAAATTCAAGAAGCTTCAAGAAAAATTAAGAGAATTCCAAAAAGTTGAAGAAAACTGATGAGAATCAGTGTTGTTCCCCCTTAAATGTTGAATTAGTATGTAGACCTAATGGAGCGTGGCAATTAGTTTGCCAGAGATTAATTACCTAAAGAAATGTATACTCGTAGCGATCGAGAGAATAGAGAATGGCGAATAGAATGTTTGCGCGCCATTCAGAGGTCATAAGTCGCGGTAATAAGAAAAGGCTAATCTGGAGCAGTTCTTTTCACCGTCACGTATTGCACAAGCTCCCCGTTGCGTCAATTCAACGGCCGATCTTTCGTAAATATTTATAAAACTGTAATCGTGATCTCCGTCACGCGTTGAATTTTCGTTCAACGGTGACGGAAATAGTCATTTGAGGATATTATCGTCCGCCGACGAAGAATTTCCAAAACGTTGCATAAAAATTACAAAAGTAACAAAATATAGTTTATTCGTCTTCAATATACAGTATCTTTTATCTTAATATAAATTAAATTGTTAACAATTCTTATGTATTAAATTCACAAATGTAGTACTATATTTACATGTTATACAACTAAATACTATTTATCACCGAGTCGAGACTAATGTATTCTTATTCCACACCTGTTCTACAGATTTCGTTCAAAACAGAAAAGCAACCAAGTTGGAATAGGCAGTTAATACGGTATATACTTATAAACTCGAAGGCCCGCAGAATCGAGTTTGTATGAAACAAAAGACACAAAAATGTCTTCTCAGAAACGGAAATGAAAGAGAAGCAAATTCTATTCCTCGTCGATCAGAGGGTCGTACAAACTATCTGGATTAAATGGAATATTTGTTTTATTTCCCGGTAACAGCATTGGTATCATTTTGAAGCGCAGCTCGGACGGCAAAAACTCCTGGCAAAAATGGTAAAAGTCGAGAACAGTACGAATGATACCAAGCCTTGCCATTTCCTTCATCAGCGTGTGGAGAACCATCTTGTATTTCAAATAAGATTTCTGCCTCAGGATCAACGTTGTCACATCGGCGAGCTGTAGCACGAACTTCTCGGACACGGCTCTTGAATTTTGACTGTATTTCGGCTTCAAGCGCTTCCACAGATAATTGTAGAGACGATCGGTGACCCAATATTTAGGACGAGGAAGACGAGGATTCTTGTACTCCCGATACGCTTTTGTTGGACGATTCTGCGTTTGGTCCGTTGGACGATTCCTCGCAGAGGTCCGTAGTCTTCTTCTCGTCCTCCTCGCAGGAGACTTATTTCTAGCAGCGATCTGACCCGCCGTCAACGCGACAATATCTAGTTTCTGTATCTTTACCAGTGTCTGTGTTACTTCCTCTTTCTTCTGCTTGTTCGCGAAGCCCTGGGACGCTGAGATCAGCTTGCCTACTGAGAAGAAGTCCTGGATGTTCTTCTGACCCTTGGGAACGATTTTACTTCGGGATGTGGATGATTTCGTTGACGGCATCGAGGTTCCAGGTTTATTCAGCATTTTGCTATGGGTTTCTCTAACGATTGGACCTTTGTTGATGGGTTGGTATACCGTCGTCGCGGTTAATATGTTTTTGGACCCATTTAAATCTCTACTCGAGTCTTTCGATTTATCTAGACCAGATTTAATTATGTCCTTTGGAAGGGAAACTAGTTTTTCAAATAGAGTTGAATATTTTGTTTGTTTTCTTGGAACATTATTCGTTTCTTCGGCTTGAATCGATTTCCTGTTCTTTGCAGATTTGTCCTGTATTTTTGATGCATCGTTTAGTTCTTCTTGAATGAATGATTGCCTATATTCGTTGTCGGATACATTAGCTACAGTAGAAAATTCTGAGGACAAGACACTCGGTGACGTAGTCCTTGCTTCTGATACATCACGATCTTCTTCATGACGTACATCTCCTTTTCTCTTCAGTTCTTCATTAACACTCCGAGATAAATTTACAGTTCTTCGATTAGGTTCTTCCAATTCTTTCGTATATTCATCTTCTTCGTCAGAACTGCTTGATGCGGCAGAATATATCGGTGTAAACGATTTCATAGGTGTCTTACTATGCTTCCTTGATACGCCACGTTCATCTCCTTCGTGAAGTATACTTCCTTTTTTCTTTAGTTCTTCATTAACACTTCTAGATGTATTAGCAGTTCTTCGTTGAGGTGTTTTAGCACCCGTTGTTGATATCCTACTATTCTTTCTCGAAGCACGTTGCTTTTGCGATATGGTGGATTGTCTAGTTTGTCTTTTCGGAGTAGTAATATTTTCTTCAACTTCAATATCTTTTAATTCCTTTTGCAATTTACCTACACTTCTATTTTTCATTTCTGCCATATGTTCACCTTCATCGTCGGAACTCCCTGATGCCGCAGAATATATCCCTCTAAACGATTTCATGGGTGTCTTACCATGCTTCCTTAATACGCCATATTCGTCTTCTTCATGAAGTATACTTCCTTTTGCCTTTAGTTCTTCATTAACACTTCTAGATGAATTTACAGTTCTTCGATTTGGTGTTCTGCTATTTTCTTCTGTGGATACTTTGCTAGGTTCTCTCAATGCAATCTGCTCTTGCGATATGGTTGAATGCCTGCTTTGTTTTTTTGGAGTACTTATATATTTATCCACTTGAATATTTTCTAAGGGCTCCTGTAATTTACTTGCACTTCTATTTTCATCTTCTTCGTCAGAATTGCTTGATGCGGCAGAATATATCCGTGTAAACGATTTCATGGGTGTCTTACTATGCTTCCCTGGTATGCCACGTTCGTCTTCTTCATGAAGTATACTTCCTTTTGCCCTTAGTTCTTCATTAACACTTCTAGATGAGTTTAAAGCTTTTTGACTAGGTGTTCTGTTATTTTCTATGGATACTTTACTAGTTTCTCTCAATGCAATCTGCTCTTGCGATATGGTTGAATGCCTGCTTTGTCTTTTTGGAGTGCTCATATTTTTATCCACTTGAATATTTTCTAATGGCTCCTGTAATTTACTTGCACTTCTATTTTCATCTTCTTCGTCAGAATTGCTTGATGCGGCAGAATATATCCGCGTAAACGATTTCATGAGTGTCTTACTATGCTTCCTTGATACACCACGTTCATCTTCTTCATGAAGTACACTTCCTTTACTCTTCAATTCTTCATTAACACTTCTAGATGTATTAGCAGTTCGTTGAGGTGTTTTAGCACCCGCTGTTGATATCCTACTATTCTCTCTCGAAGCACGTTGCTTTTGCGATATGGTGGATTGTCTAGTTTGTCTTTTCGGAGTAGTAATATTGTCTTCAACTTCAATATCTTTTAATTCCTTTTGCAATTTGCCTACACTTCTATTTTTCATTTTTGCCGTATGTTCACCTTCATCGTCGGAACTGCTTGATGCGGCAGAATATGTCCCTGTAAACGATTTCATGGGTGTCTTACCATGCTTCCTTAATACGCCACGTTCGTCTTCTTCATGAGGTATACTTCCTTTTGCCTTTAGTTCTTCATTAACACTTCTAGCTGAATTTACAGTTCTTCGATTAGGTGTTCTGCTATTTTCTTCTGTGGATACTTTACTAGTTTCTCTCAATGCAATCTGCTCTTTCAATATGGTTGAATGCCTGCTTTGTCTTTTTGGAGTGCTTATATTTTTATCCTCTTGAATATTTCCTAATGGCTCCTGTAATTTACTTGCACTTCTATTTTCATCTTCTTCGTCAGAACTGCTTGATGCGGCACAATATATCCGTGTAAACGATTTCATGGGTGTCTTACTATGCTTCCTTGATACATCACGTTCGTCTTCTTCATGAAGTATACTTTCTTTTGCCTTTAGTTCTTCATTAACACTTCTAGATAAGTTTGCAGTTCTTCGATTAGGTGTTCTGCTATTTTCTTCTGTGGATACTTTACTATTCTCTCTCGAAGCACGTTGCTCTTGCAATATGGTTGAATGCCTGCTTTGCCTTTTTGGAGTGCTTATATTTTTATCAACTTGAATATTTTCTAATGGTTCCTGTAATTTACTTGCACTTCTACTTTTCTTTTCTTCCATATTTTCATCTCCTTCGTCAGAACTCTCTGATGCGGCAGAATATATCCGTGTAAACGATTTCATGGATGTCTTACTATGCTTCCTTGATACACCACGTTCGTCTTCTTCATGAAGTATACTTCCTTTTGCCCTTAGTTCTTCATTAACACTTCTAGATGAATTTACAGTTCTTCGATTAGGTGTTCTGCTATTTTCTTCTGTGGATACTTTGCTAGGTTCTCTCAATACAATCTGCTCTTGCGATATGGTTGAATGCCTGCTTTGTCTTTTTAGAGTGCTTATATTTTTATCCTCTTGAATATTTCCTAATGGCTCCTGTAATTTACTTGCACTTCTATTTTCATCTTCTTCGTCAGAACTGCTTGATGCGGCACAATATATCCGTGTAAACGATTTCATAGGTGTCTTACTATGCTTCCTTGATACGCCACGTTCATCTTCTTCATGAAGTACACTTCCTTTACTCTTCAATTCTTCATTAACACTTCTAGATGTACTAGCAGTTCGTTGAGGTGTTTTAGCACCCGCTGTTGATATCCTACTATTCTCTCTCGAAGCACGTTGCTTTCGCAATATGGTGGATTGTCTAATTTGTCTTTTCGAATTAGTAGTATTTTCTTCAACTTCAATATCTTTTAATTCCTTTTGCAATTTATCTACACTTCTATTTTTCATTTCTCTCATATGTTCACCTTCATCGTCGGAACTGTCTAAAGAAACAGAACACATCCATAGATAGTTATTATTAGATGCCTTATTATGCTCGTTCAATACATCAAGTTTATCTTTTCCATGCAATACACCTTCCTTTCCTTCGATTCCTTCGTCTATGCTGCGAGGCAAACTTACTCCTCTTTCTCCAGATGATCTAGTATTCTCTATGGATATCCCACTATTTTCGCTCGGTTCACGATGTCTCTGCAACGCGATTGAATGCCTGTTTCCAGTTTTTAGACTACTTATATCTTTCGCAAATTTTATATTTATATTCGATTGTTTTTCCGAGCTATTTAAGGTTCCATTTAGATTCTGCACTATTTTCGATGCATTGTTTTGTGCTAAGGTGTCAGCAGCAGAATGAACTGACCACTCCAGCGATTTGTTTGAATTTCGACTGCTCGCTCTTGTCGTGGGCTCGTCATCCTTGTCAGTACTGTATGATATATTAGTAGAAAATATACGTGACATACTACTCGATGTCCTACTATGTCCCTCCAATGCTTCATGTTCGTCTTCTCTATGCAATACGCTTTCTTTTCTTTTGTGCTCTTCCTCGACGATCCGAGATAAACTAGCATCTATTTTTTTAGAAGTCGCGGCATTAAGGATAGATATCGCACTACTTCGGTTCGGCAAAAAATCCTTCTGCGATATAATTTCATCCCGAGTTTTTATCTTCGGAGTACCGTCATCTTCCTCATCTGCGACATCTTTTACGTTACTTATAGTCGATCGTTTTTTCTTAGCATAGTTCCCTTTTAAATCTTTTATTTCAGAATTATTTGACTGTTCCTTTATGTTACTTGCATTTCTACTTTCTACTACTTTCAAATGTTCATCTTCTTCGTCAGAACTGTCTCGTACCATAGAAAATACATGTTCTAATGGCTTCTTATGCTCCGCCAATACATTGCATTCATTTTCTTCACGCGAACTACTTTCTTTCCCCTTCAAACTTCGAGACGAATTTACAGTTCTACGAGTAGGTGTTTTAGCACTCGCCGTGACTGTCCTTCTACGTTTTTCGGGTACATCACGTTCATGTTCCGCAGAGGATACGTTTTCCTTCCTCTTACGTTCCTTGTTGATGCTTCGAAGAGAATTTTTAATTCTTTGTTTAGAATTCACACCCTCCCTGGATGTCCTACTGCTTTCGTTTGATGCAACACCTTCTATTTCCTCACATGGTATACTTTCTCTTCCCTGAGATTTCTCTCTGTCGCCTGGAATTGAACTCCTAGTCCTCCGTTTAGAAGTTTCCCTCTCCACAGATGTCCTACTGCTTTCGTTTGATACACCTTCAATTTCCTCGCGTGGTATGCTTTCTCTTCCCTGCAATTTTTCTCTTTCGCTTCGAATTGAACTCCTAGTCCTCCGTTTAGAAGTTTCCCTCTCCACAGATGTCCTACTGCTTTCGTTTGATACACCTTCAATTTCCTCGCGTGGTATGCTTTCTCTTCCCTGCAATTTTCCTCTTTCGCTTCGAATTGAACTCCTAGTCCTCCGTTTAGAAGTTTCCCTCTCCATAGATGTCCTACTGTTTTCGTTTGATACACCTTCAATTTCCTCGCGTAGTATGCTTTCTCTTCCCTGCAATTTTTCTCTTTCGCTTCGAATTGAACTCCTAGTCCTCCGTTTAGAAGTTTCCCTCTCCATAGATGTCCTACTGCTTTCGTTTGGTACACCTTCAATTTCCTCGCGTGGTATGCTTTCTCTTCCCTGCGATTTTTCTCTTTCGCTTCGAATTGAACTCCTAGTCCTCCGTTTAGAAGTTTCCCTCTGTATAGATGCCCTACTGTGTGCCTTGGATACATCATGTTCAATTTCCTCGCGCGGTATGCTTTTTCTTTCTTGAAATTCTCCATTATGGCTTGGAGTCTTACTTAGACTTTTCTTACTAAGAAGTTGCAAGCTTGACTGAGTGATTCTCTTGGTAGAATCTTTCGCATTTGTTTCAAGCACCGCTGCGTTACTATTGTTATCGTTTTTTAATGTTGAGGATCTCGTGCTCCGTTTTATTGTCCCGACATCCTGCGAAGAATCCGACAGATGTAGCTCTAACTTTTCTGAACTACTACTTTTTTTATTTTTGTCTGAAACATCTTCTTCACGATCAGCAGTAACTTTGGATTTGGATTTCTGAAATAACTCGAGATCGTCATCTTCCTCGAGTGCATCTTGAAAAATGTTCTTCGAAATTCTACGAGGTTTGTTAAAAAATTTTGATCTTGGTTTCTGAAGCCTAGTGAATCTAAAACTGGTGCTCGAGCTACTATCGGACTCAATGAAATCGTTTAATTTGTTATGTTCGATAGATTTTTTAACATTTTGCGACGACGGAATAATTGAGTCATCTGTATTTAATAACTGTCTAACTTCTACATTCCTTTTTATTGCATCTATTTTTGTGAGTATTACTTTCGGTATTTTCAAGAAACAATCTGCTGGTGAAATCGATTTTTTGGAGACATCGATATGTAATTCACTACTCTTAGTCGCTGATTTACTCTTTCCTTTTTCATCTTGATCTTCTTCCTCTGCAAGTATATCTTCGAAAATATTCTCCTTTGCGTCTTTATTTTCAGGTTTCCAAAGTTTGGGTTTTGGTTTCCGTATGACTTCTGTATCGCTGTTATTCCTACTACTAGTTTGCACAGTGGAAGTTGTAATATTGAGCAATGTACTCTGTGCTTCTGGCCCAGGAAGGTGCGAAACATCATGTTCACTATCGAAAGATGATATGAGCTGACATGCACCCCCCTGCTTGATAATAGGAGAGTCTGCCGCGTCACGAAACGCTCTATCTGCTTTACTGAACAGCGATCTTCTCAAGGATCTGGATTTTGACACAGTTTGTGACTCATTTTTGTTCGATACATCATCAAATATATTTTTACGTCGACCCTGTGCAAGAACCTTATTCTTTAACCTTAAAATTCCAGTTGACTTTTCGCTTCTGCGTGCACTGTTTTTTCGAGCCCGTTCAATATCGGTAATAGCATCGTCACTAGATGGTTCATTCACAGAATCTCTGCTTCTGTACACAGGTTCGCTGGCCACTGACGCTACAGAACAATTCAAGATATTTAGGAATTCATTACCTTGAGTTTTCTTCGCTTTCGAATGCAGTGCATACTTTTTCTTCACGATTCTGGGTTCTTCTTCGGACTCTGATGTGGTTGTAATCTCTTTTGTTCTATCTATTAAGAGAGATACACAATGTTTTTATTTTTAATCGACAAACTTAGGAATTAGTTTTATGTTTTAAACATCGATATAGTACCTAGTTTTATGTACTTTTCTGCAACTGACTCAAACTGTTCTTCACTCTGATCTAAAGCTTTCCACCATTGAACCCTTTCATACTCTGACTCTATTTCTGAATCTGCGTTCAACTGAGGACTCGTTTGATTGAATGCACTAGTGCCGATAGACACTCGGGCCAATGTGTTGCCTTCTAAATTTTTCCACCATCGTGTAGTTTCTAAAAACAATTATTGTTCACAGATTTTAAATAGAACTCCAAAAAAAAAAAAATACGTACCACCACCTAAATTATCTGTATCAGCATCCAAAACACCAGAACCCAAACTGAATCTGCTGACTCTTGACATTATTGAGTGCGCTCAGCGGACTCAACCGTTGCGCAGCCGTTGAGTAATTTTACGTTGACGCTTTCGTCTTGCTATTTCGTTGACCTTGAATAAAACAGGGAAAAAATGAATCAACCATTTTCTATGGCTTTACGTAAATTCGAGGAAAGATACACATTTATAATATATATACAATGTTATTGCGTTCTGTCACGTTCTTTTACCATCTCTTACTTATTTGCCGCGCAAATCCGCCATGCTGCGCCATGCTGCGCCATCCACTGAAATATAAACTACTTGGAACACTGAACTATAAACTACCTGGAATGAGCAGTACGTGTATAAGCAGCCGTGCCGACAGAGAAGGCTATACGGGGTATCTCTATCTCTTATACACGTCGCGTGGTCATTTAATTACGCGCAGTTAGTCATTTGTTATATTATTTGTAACAATCAGAGAGGAAATGAGAGTGCTCACGCCCAGAATTTCGTTGTCTCCAGGCAAGTGCTGCCCCCAGCGGCCGATGTAGCAAAATAGTAGGAATCTAACCGTTTTAGCTCAACGCTAGCATTTACAAGAACCTGTAGTTCAACTATACCGACGGTGATTCTACGATAGCATATATCAGAACCAGAATTTTTAGTATCACTACAGGCATCTTCCCCTTTTCACATTACACATTTTCGAATGTATTAATTAGCACTGGTTTTACATTACAGCGGCATTTATGATGGAAATTAAAATTAGAAGTAGTGGTAAGTTAGTGGTGGTAAGAGCAGATAGTTATTTTTGGTCTATTGTTCCAACTTTATTCTACACATTTTACAAATGATGTAATGTTACACGGATAAAATACCTTTTTTATCTGATTCTCTTCCGTTTGATAATTTCCACACATCCTTGAACTTGATAGCGCCTTATTAATGCCTGTACATACATGTTTTGAATACACTTGATACTTAATACTTGTATATGATAAACTTCGAAAGCCGACTTCATTTTTTTATGAACACGGACCATCTGGCGGGGATATTTAAAAATTACCTCGATTTAAATTGAAAAGAACAGCGAAAAGTTATTTTAATATCGCACAGTGAAAAGTGTTCAAACTCAATTTAAAATTGCGTTCGATAGAAAATGTTACCAAGGACGGAAATTCAAACGATCAAGTAATATGAAAACAATAATTTTATTTAAAATTTTCATAAGAAAAGACAATACAAGCAAGTTACCTTTTTTATTTTAGTTTTCGGGAACTTACACTAGATTGCATTTGTATTTGCTTTTATATAGTAAAATTCGTAGACAAAAGTGTGGAATCGTAACATCTTGCGTAGTTAAATGCAAATTTCGTTCCATGACAAAAACACGTGGAATTGTGTAAACAGTTCTAAGATAAAAATATTTGTTTAAGTCTAATGTATCTTTGTGTATGCGTTGCACAAAAGTAATTTCAGTTCCCTTGAGCGGTATCTTTGTTTCTCACATATATAGTTTCAGAAACCATTGTCGTAGCCTCTTCATGGAAAAATAGTTCAATGATTTTTATATTTTTTCATATATTTCTTTTTTTAAATCTGCTCGTAGTTTCTACAGTCGGAGAAAGATACAAGCATTTTTTTTAGACACGTTTCATACAGTACACTAATTTAGAAATATCAGCGTCGTAAAATTTACAACATTAACAACTCATACAACAATATTTTTATTTATTCCTTTACAACACTTAATCTTTAATTATAATTACGTTGGGTGAAAGTGCATAAAACTCTTTGAATCTATTAAACGTAACGAAAAATACACATAAGTATATACATTGCATATATTGATATTAAATGTGATAAGAATCATTATGTAATGTATAATGCATATAAATAATACTGTTCATTACATACGCACACGTTCCTAAAAAATGTTAAAGTAAAAAAGATTAAAGTAGAATCCTTACATTGTAACTTACCATTAGCTTTGTTTTTTTTAACATTTCTAATATTATTTTCTCGTAACTATGCACTGATATTTACCTGCAAAGTGTACTGTACAAATTGATAGTAATTTCACTAACATGCTTTAAAGACGAATATCTTATGGAGTAACTATAAAATACAGTAGATAGATTTGACTGTGATTGATATAATGATTTTGCGCTACTGATTCCCATTCAATGAAACTTGATTTTGTTTTTATGTTTTATTGCGCCACACCTTACATTAAAATTCTACTGTATTTAAATATCTCAAAAATATTGGCCCATGTAATGAATTAAATCTGTTATTATGCATTTCGCGTTACATTACATTGTTCCTTTTCGTCGTATCCTAAATGGAAAGTGTAAAATCTAATTCTTTACATTAGTCGTTAGTGAGTATCTGCGAGATTTCAGCGACTAATTGCAACTTCTGGTTAGCAATAAAGTCAAGTTTCATTCCCTTTTCTATTTTTGTCTAATATAATGATTTTAAAACGATACATAGCAATTGTTACGATGCAAAGCATATAAGTTTTATTAATAAATTTAAAAACTTCATATAGTACAATTATTAGTATCTTTAGAATCTTGTTTCTGTTCTTTCTAAAGTTTGCAACCAAGAGACTAGAAAGATTGTATCGTAGTACTATAGATTCGCTTAAATAATACATCAAGTTGCGAAAATAAGCGTCAACAGAAATCGGTCGTTTCCGTTGCCAAATAAAAATACAATCGTGATAAAAATGCGACAAAAAGAAATGATTTTGATTCAATTTTTGTTCACGTAACGGTGTTATGCATTTTGTTTGCAACAAACGTTTTAGTTCTTGCTTCTCCGCTTCTTAAATTGCAAGAAAAAATGCAAAGTGATTACGAATCATTGTTTCACTGATAATATAAAGTCGAGTGTTTCCGTGTTTTAGTACGCGTACGTCTACGCTTGTTATTCAATGCGATATAACATCAATCTTGGTGAAATTTCTGTTTTATATAAAAACCGTCTAAAATTCTTTATCGTCATTGGAAGAGATGCACGTATCTAAAATGTATTGTGTTGATAGTAATCATAGTCGAAATAAATTGCTATGCTTATTACACGTTAACGTGCGTTTCTTTATCACGTGCTTCGACTTGTTTATTTTCCAGAATGACTCAGTCTAGAAATTGCTTTCGATTTGGAATACAGCTTTTCAGTTTACAGTCACCAATTAGGCAGCATATCAGACATATTCTCGATTTTTTTATCGCTTCTATGGTTTCTCTTTTTTTTTTTTTGTAAACTGACGAAACCTGAATGTCTTAAAAATTAATTGTAGGCGCTGATTCAACTAAGAAAATTATCTATGAAACTTGCGTTTGCATATTTACAACTAACACTGAGTTTTGTCCGTAGGAACAAGGCACAGCTGACATATCGCCCTTCTTCATTAAACAGCACTATTATTTGTTACGATTCAGCAATGAAATGCACACCGTACTTTGACCGATTTTATGATAACGTCTTTCATTTCGGCTAAGTTCTTTTTTCTTTTTGAACGATTTGTATTAAATTCACGTCTCCTCTTTCATAGAATTATGAAACTTATATTTAAACTTTCTAATACGCGATTTAAAAAATTATGTTTTATATGATTGACGTCGCATTAGAAAATATCTTTCTTTTTTTTTTCTATTATATATCACAAACAAATGGATATTTTTCTTATTTGAAATGGCATTTGTCATTACCGCTTTTAGGAGCGCAGTAATTATTTAGTAATGACTAAGTAGATCTCGCAATTCCATTTCAAAGAATATTTGTAATTCTACTTAAGATATTAAAAAACACACAAAAATCTCTTAAAATGCTGCCAAGTCCTCCAGACATTCAATCACGTGTAAACGTATTCTTACGTTTTGCAATAAATCGAGGAGTAACGAGTGTAACATTTACGTTAATACATCGTATTAAAGACTATGACGTAAGTTGTGGTATATAAACCGTGTGTGTATACGCGGATACATACACACAATACAACATAAATTTTTGTATATATATACAATATATATATATATAAACAAAAAGAAAAGTTGAAATCATATCCGTACCCTCAGAACTTCTCAAGCACTAATATCTACTAATTATTTATTGAAATAAGTCTAAACTACTTTAAATAAAATAAAATTGCCACGTCGTCGCTGACAATTTATATTACTAATTTCTCATCAAGGACAAGTTTTAATAATTATTATAAAAGCTGTATCATAAATATAACATCACGAAATATCCTATGCGCCTCATTACATAAATTAAAATAAATATTCTGAGGAATGGCTTACTATACTCTAAATGTACAAAAAAACTGTGCAAAAAACTTCCCATATTAATAAACCTTATTAAATCGAACCGAAAATTTCAATATATCAATATTAAAAACTATTTATATCCTGTAATCAAAATGTAAAAAGTTGTTCAATGGATGTCCACCTAATTAGCGTAACAGACATTGTCGCGAAACAAGTCCCCCGTAGTATTAAAAGCAAACAGTAGTAATCAACTGTCTGTAACCGTGTTTAGTTTTATAAACGTTCACTTGGAATTGACAATTCGTACACCCCTTAATTTGTTTTTTGTTAGTTAACATCGAGAGTAATATTTAAGGCAGGAATATTTTTGCTTCGCTACACCGTGATTTCACTTATATTTAATCGTAATTTCTTGTATAGCATAAAACGCTTTACCAGAAGCAAGAGAGCACGTATGCAAACATGTTGTAATGTATATAACTAGATGTTATAAAAAATAAATGAAGGACTAGGAATCTTAACGGATCCTGATGGATCTTGGAACCTTCGTTGGTAGATGCTTGCGTACCAAGAAACGTTCCGTATTTATAAAAGTTTTCCAAAAGCGCTTCTTTTTCGACCCACCTATCGTACAACCATTTGGACAACAGTTCTGGTTCCCGTGGTACCTAAGGCCAACGACGCAATCAATTATCCTCGTAGATCGAATGAATATTTGGTGATGCGATCACGTTCGCTAAACTTACCACTGAACTAGGATAAATTCGATAAAACAATACTGTTTCACACCGAGGTCTAGAACCAGTTATGATTGTAGGTAAGTCGAGTGGTTTCCCCTGGGGATATGCTATTGTTATATCAAGGATCCAATTGATTTCTGGCTTAGCTACTTCTATACCTACATAAAAAAAAAACAAAAATAGAAAGTATAATTAATAATATACGTGGTACACCGATCTGCGATAGTGTATTAAATTGTTTACTTGGTCTATTATTTAGTTGCTGCTCCGCTCTATTATTCTCTTGGGATGGACCAATCGTATCAAATATAGTTTGCATGGCTCCTACGCGCGGCAAAGTCACGTTCTCCAGTATAGGTAAATTATTCTTCTTAGCATACTTTTGCGATGTTTCCCGTCTTTTACATAAAAAACCTCCTTCCGGAAACAGGACCATCCACTTCCTATTAAGTGGTATGTAAGCATCTTTTAAATGCTTCTCTAACTGCTTCAGGCTCTCCTCCCTTTTTTTGCGACCCTGATGTAATTATTCAATCAGGAATTAACATTGTTAATCATCGAAATTTCTATGTTCTTCGTAGATCAAGTACTTACAGATACGATGAAAAAGTCCTGATGTAAAACGGAAACTATACCGAAGTTGGTAAATTTAAAAATTCTATCCATGATCCACATTAGATTAGGCAGCACGTTGGGTTTCGCGTTGAATGTTGTCATTAGTATAGGAACATCTCCGGTGCTCTGATGATTCGCTATTACTAACGTTCTTTCGCTGATGATTTTTTGTATATCATCTCCTTGTTCTATTACTGCAAATACGATTTCATTCGTTATTCATTCTTGAGGTTCAATTACGAAAAAAAAAAACTTTTTTGTCCTACCTGCGCCGAAAGGGCGTCAATATGCCCGTAGATAGTGATGGGATTTCAATCACTTCGAATCGCTTCGAATCAATGCTAGAAAATTCGAATCGTTTCGAACAAGATTCGAAGCTTAGAACTCTTGAAAGTCTTGGAAGGTCTTGACAGTCTTGAAATTCTTGAACGGTCTTGAACGGTTTTGATAGTCTTGGAAGTCTAGGGAGTCTTGAACGGTCTTGGAAGTCTTGGAAAGTCTTTAGAGTCTTGAAATTCTAGATGAATTAGAAAGTCGTGAATCGTGAGAGTTCCGACTTTTTTTTTTATTGAAAGCTTCATGAGTATTCGATTGCTTTTGTTTAATCAGTATCATAAACATAAAATATTTGAGGATGTCCGATAAGTTTGATTCATTGTCAAAACATTTATTTATATTATTCGTTTTTTTAATTTGCAATACAGACATATTACGAATTATGTTTAGGAAATGAAAGAAAGAATATGGAATAGGATGAAAAAGATTTTCCATTGATTGTGTCAATGATTATAAAAAAGTAATCGTATCATTTGTGTATATTACATCATGAATGCATTGTATGATACGTACTGAAAATATAGAGTATCCATTATGTTTAAGTATTTTACTGATTAAATAATAATTATTTTTATAGGTAAATCGTATTTGATACAATATTGTACATAATGTAATATTAATAATTACATGATTTCAAGACTTTAATAAAGACCATGCAAGACTTCCAAGACTGTCAAGATCTTTTAAGACTTTCAAGAGTTCTAAGCTTCGAATCTTATTCGAAACAATTCGAAACGATTCGAATTTCCACAGTCCTAAAAAATTGTGAATCGTTTCGAAGTTTTGATTCAAATGCACATCACTACCCATAGAGAGTGCGCAAAGTCGCCTATTCCTGTACTAGGATGGAAAAGTAACATTCTAAGGCAAAAAGTAACATGCTAGGGCGAAAAGTAACACCCTAAGACGGAAAAATAATATATCACCGCCCTAATAGAGAATATTGTGTATAAGAATTTTCGTGACAGTTTTTGGTCTCGCTTTGCATTTCATGAATCGATTTTACTCCTAACGCATGTTAAGAAGTGGTCCACTTTAATAACCAACTTTGCACCATCCCTACGTGCATACAATCATGCACTTCCGGTCCAGGTAGAACAAAAAACATTGTGTGCAACTCAGGCGCAAGGCTATTACTACTCGTGCTAGTTGTATAGCCCTTGCTTTCGACTCAGGCTGCGAACTAGCTCTCGTAGGTGTTGCCTACTTTGCGCCCTTCGTACACAATGTATTATATTGGTTTACTCACTGTCATAGCCCGCAGACCATGTCCACATGGAGACCATCGCTAGCAGCCAATGGAAAAACAATCCTTCGATCCGCCAATACACTTGCGGCTGATAAACTTTCACAGGGAACAATAGTGTCATCCATACTACATACGTAGGTATACAATAAACATTGTTTAATATCACAAAGCTGATTCGAGCAATACATTTTATAAAAGTCAACACTTTACTGATTACCCTGTAAAATATAAATTATTGTAATCTTGCTGTAAACGGTAACAATTGATTTGTATAACTTATTGTCAATGGAGAGTTGAAACAATTCGATTGCTTAGTCGTTGATATTACGATTTTTTTGTTTTGGTTACTCAACTTTTGAAGGCTTGGTATTATCTTATTTAAGATTTCCATAACAAAATTGCTGGACTGCGGGTTAATAAGATAGCGCACTGTCTGAGATACTCCAAACTTTTTTCATATAAAAACAGAGTTACAATCCATACACCGTCAAACTGATACAAAGATGAATATGGAATGTCAATTCTGACACAAATACGAAATTATAATATCTCAGTAACATATTATTTGCAAACAAAACAGATAATACCTATCTCCGTATGTAGTTCGTTTAATTTTACATTTCAATTTCGGTTGATAAATCGAGTAATTTCATTTGAAATTGTTCAATGCCGGTCGTAAACGCAATACGGTGGAAATTCTATTGTTCGGTGCTCGTAAACCTATTTACGGTGTCGTAAATAATTTAAATTCAACGGTGGAATATCGTGTTTCAACTTCGCGAAAATGTAAACACGATTCTGCTTGTGTTGTTGATTCACCCGAATCGATATTATCAATATAACCGGGTGTCGCGAGTGTTAGTATACGTTGCAAAATTTCAGAAACCGTAACAGATAAATATGAAAATAAAAAAGGTAAAGGCGTCGCGAATCATTTCGAAAATTGTGTTTACTTAGCCACGTAAGGACCGGCTGACACGCGATTCTAGGTTAAGAATAAGTACAATAAATACTCGTCGAATTAACGAATCGAGGAGCGTGCAGATTGCAAAAGAACTCGGGTACACGTAAACACGTTTCCATCGTCTGTCGACGTCGAATAAAATTACAAAGAATCTATCGAAACGCGTATCTTGTCGATGAAAGATACAGTTGAACTTACCTCACAAAAGTAGAAGTTGAAGTAGAAGTAGAAGAGGAGTCAGTCATTTTGAAAAGACACTACTGGTAATACGAATCCCGATAAATTTCATCCACTTTTTTTCGACCATAGCATTCCCCCGTGCACACAAATTACATAATAAGCATCATTAGATCGGATGACACATACGAACCGCGTGCTGTTTACATGAGACCAAAGTCTTTAATATATAATATGCAAGTGGCAAAATTCAATAACGAAACCAGACCGCGTGTTTTATCGGCGAATGTTCCTGACAGCCACTGATTTCGATTGACACGCGGCTAGCAAGATAAAACAGTGGCTATACGAATTTATCGGTTCGCTGCCATTGACATAACTTTTTTTTTCTTTTCGTTTTTTTCAAAAATTTATGCTGCCGCTTTGTCTCTTCGGTTAAAGACGAAAACACCACTATGTACGCAACCGTAAACAGAATGGCGACGAAACTTAACAGAGTGTGCTTGTAATGTTGCGATCGATTTTATTGATGTTTTATGTGTAATTGATCGAGTGACACGGCCCTCACGTTACATCGGCGATTCAAAAAGAGAAAAATCTTGATTATACGTAATTGTTCGATACGTTCGAAAGTGCAGAATTTGAAAACCGCAGGTGGTCCTCCAATCAAAAAACTGCGATATCGTTATCACATGTAAAAGTTTTGCGTTGATACGCGTTTTCGTTCGATGCACCTGAAAATCTGTAATTTACTGTATGCGATAAACTGTACACATGAATAGAATAATTGATTGTAATATTAAAAAAATAGAATACTGCGTTTTTAAATTTGTCTATATATAGTATTACTTGCTTAGGAATCCGTAAATAAAGATTTAGGTAGACCAATCGCGATCTTATTTCTCCGCGCACGCGAAGTCGCTCTTTTCTCTATTTGCATGCACAATAAATTCGCTTCCCCTCTAACATTCTATCCGATTCTATCTATCACGTGTTTTGTGTCTGATTTTTAGGCAGCTCACCTCTCGCACCTTGCACAGCAGTTGGCTGTTTGGTGAATTTCATTTGGTGGTTTGGATTTGTCCGTTATTGACGAAAATTATTGACAGAACTAAACATTGAAACTAATTAAAATGACGTTGAATCTGTTAAGGTGTTCGTTGGTTAGTCGTGGATTGCGTGAATTTAAGGAATCAACGTATCTAATATTAAAATGTTCATTCAGAACGTCGGCAGCTTCTGAAGGCAAAGATGAGGTACAAATTATATGTATAACGCGTTATCGCATTTAAAAAAAAAAAAAAAAAAAAACGGTACAGACTCTTTTAGGTTTCACCGACGATTTTGTGTCCATTCGTTGTCATTTACCTGTTTTACAATGTTCTTGTCCACGATTTTAATGTCCGTTTCGCAGGCCGTTTTTACATAATCGTCGAAGAAACCTGATCTTAAAATAGTTTTCGTAATACTATCGTAAAAAATACCATGGTACGTGAATAATTTTGTTAACATATTTCGAAAATGTCATTAGTAATATAACAACTGAAGACGATTTAACATATTATAATCAGCTGCACGTAGTTTCAGATGAAACAACTATGTTTAGTAATAAAAATATGGTATGCAATTTATTACTTCTATTTTTCGTAGAAATTAGCGAAATTTTTATACTTAATAATTTTAAACCTATAAATAATATATTTGGTATTTTATGATTAGTTAGATTCTCTCATCTAATTGACATATTTTCGTTCGCACAAAACTATACACTATAATTTTTTTTCTTCACAAATGTCAAACTTTTTTTATGAGTTTGCAAAATTTATTATCTGCTCGGTGTGAATATATATACATACAGCCACACAGACACACACAAATATGTTGTATGTAAATGGCTTCATCTGTCTGACCTTCAATTCTCTCTACTCAGGCTGCTGTGAAGCTGCATACATTTAGTTCTCTTACATAAGTTATCCTTTCACCATGGTACAGATGCACATTGAATTATTCTTTTTAAAAAGAAGTTTTTCTGTAAGACTTTAATAAATTATCAATCTTATGATTACAGGACAGCACAAGGGAAGTTCGAGTTGAAAGAGATACTCTTGGTGAGCTGAAAGTGCCGGCAAATAAATATTATGGCGCCCAAACTATGCGATCTGTTATTAATTTTCCGATTGGCGGACCATTTGAACGGATGCCTGTAAGAAACTATAATTTAGCTTGATTAAATTGATCGTTCTGTGTTTTAATTTATGTTTCTAATATTTTTGTAGTATGGTATTGTTGTAGCAATGGGAATATTAAAAAAAGCTGCGGCATTAGTAAATAAGGACTTTGGATTGGACCCAAAGATAGCCGACGCTATTAGCACAGCAGCGGACGAAGTTATAAGTGGTAAACTTTACAACGATCATTTTCCGCTTGTTATTTGGCAAACGGGTTCTGGTACACAGACCAATATGAACACCAACGAAGTAAGCATTTAATGTTTTCTAAAATTGAAGCATGGCTGTAGGCTGACGCGCAGTCTATAGTTACTATGTCTATGGTATTGACACGCATTGCCTACTGCGGATTTAGCACTTTTTCTTTATGTAGTTCTATTTCAGGTAATTTCAAACCGTGCAATTGAAATGCTCGGTGGTAAACTGGGTTCGAAAACGCCCGTGCATCCGAATGACCATGTAAACAAGGGTCAGAGCAGTAACGATACATTTCCAACCGCTATCCACATAGCGGTGGCTTTGGAATTCAACAAAGTGCTTATCCCTGGTTTACAGCATTTACAGAAAGCCTTGAAAGAGAAATCCGAAGCGTGGAAGGATATCATAAAAATTGGTAGAACTCATACGCAGGACGCTGTGCCTTTAACATTGGGCCAAGAATTTTCAGGTTGGCACTAACATACTTTGTACGTTTGTATTCATAGTAAAATTTCTGTTTTAATAATAACGATTCGTAAGTTAATTTAAATGTGTACATGAATACAATATTTAGGGTATGCGATGCAACTGGAAAACAGCATAAAAAGGGTGCAAAATACTCTTCCCAGGTTGTACGAATTAGCACTTGGCGGAACTGCGGTGGGAACTGGATTAAATACACCGAAAGGTTTCGCGGAGAAAGCGGCGGCGAAGATCGCTCAACTTACTGGTTTACCGTTTGTAACAGCCCCTAATAAATTCGAAGCTTTAGCTGCGCGTGATGCCGTGGTAGAAGCGCACAGTGCGCTCAACACTGTAGCTGTGTCAATCATGAAGGTATAATCCAAGAAATTACATTTTTTTTATCGATAATCTATATTATTGTACGTAACATTTTTTTTTTTCCAGGTAGCAAACGACATTCGATTTTTGGGAAGCGGACCTCGTTGCGGTTTGGGAGAACTTTCTCTTCCCGAAAACGAGCCAGGAAGTTCAATTATGCCCGGCAAAGTAAATCCCACGCAGTGCGAGGCAATAACTATGGTCTGTTGCCAAGTGATGGGCAATAATGTCGCGGTAACAATCGGTGGAAGCAACGGTCATTTTGAACTCAATGTGTTCAAACCACTGATAGTTTCGAACACACTGAGATCCGCGAGACTTTTGGGCGACGCCTGTGAATCGTTCACAAAGAACTGCGTCGTGGGCATTAAACCGAATACCGAGAGAATAAATTCGTTATTGAATAACAGTTTGATGCTTGTCACTGCGTTGAATCCACACATTGGTTACGATAAGGTATTTCAACTATTTCATGGAGGAACTGGTCTTACTGTTGCCGTTTGCATTTACTATAAAACTTGTGTCTTATTTTAGGCCGCAGCGATCGCAAAGGAGGCTCACAAACAAAATCTCTCGCTGAAAGAATCTGCATTGAAGAATGGTTTAACGTCCGAACAATTTGATGAATGGGTTAGGCCCGAGAATATGATTGGCCCGAAATAAATAATCGACTTAGATGATTAAGACGTAGAATTCGATTGCGTTCGAACATTGTTTTCGAACATGTGATGTTCATCGTACTTGCTTATTATTTTCGATAATAAAATATACACATTCGTAAAAGCTGTTTTTTAAATTCAGTTATAACCTTGCGTCAACGTATTTATCATTACAGCATGTTTGTAAGCCGTAAATCGCGTATTATGTTATCTGTATTACAACATTCTGAGGGTATAGGTCAATGAACAGCCACTGTTTCGTATTAAAATCGTGAATCGAAACGACGAGACACATGGAAAATGAATATTTTGTCTAGAACGCAGGTTGTTAATAAATTTGGAACGCGTTGCTATGGCAAAGTTGGAGTAATCGGTGTTCCATTCGAGAAAGGACAGGTATTGTTTTATGAGACGACAGTGAAATAATTGTATTTAATTTTTTTAATCCATTGTGCAGCACAAGGAAGGAGTAGCACATGGTCCCAAAGTGATTAGGGCAGTTGGATTAATCCAGGAATTAGAATGTTTAGGTAATTATTATTTAATTAGTTCTATTACATCGAAAATAATACTATACATTTTTTCGATTATTAAAGGTTTAGATGTAAAAGATTACGGTGACATTTTGTACGAGACACAAAATGTAAAAGGCGTAAATAATATGTCGCACTTGGGCGACATTGCTGGCTGCACTAGTTGCTTGTCCGAACAAGTTCAAAAAGTATTTAACGATGGTCGTCGAGTGTTAACAATCGGAGGCGATCATAGTTTAGGAATCGGAACGATAGACGGTCATGTTAAGGTACGAATTAAATTTGATATCAATTAGTTCCCTTATTCTAATTTAAATATATTTCAAGGCAAAGAAGGACGTAGGTGTAATATGGGTCGATGCTCACGCGGATCTTAATACTAATAAAACCAGTGAAAGTGGAAATGTTCACGGGATGCCGGTGGCATTATTAACTTCCGAATTATCTGATTACTGGCCACATCTTCCAGGCATGGATTGGCAAATGCCGATGTAATATTTCTTTAAACATAATTCGATGCTCAGAACAAAAGAAAAATAAGAATTTTATTTGCAGGCTGTCTATTAGAAATGTAGCTTACATTGGATTGAGATCTGTAGATCGTTATGAGAGATTAGTCATTGAGAAATTTGGCATTACTGCTTTTGGCATGGAAGATGTTGAACGATTTGGTAACTATTTCTAACTTTCTGCCAGTCTTTGATAATTTTTCAGGATCAATATACATAGATTTTTCAGGTATTCATGATGTTGTTAACATGGCATTGAATAAAATAGATCCCAACGAGGTAAAATCACTACATGTTAGCTTTGATATTGATTCTCTGGATCCTCTGGAAGCTCCTAGCACAGGAACTCCTGGTAAATGAATTGCTCCAGTAGCAATGTCACCTTTATTTTTATAATTTCTAATTCAAAAATATCTGGACTTTATGAAATTTTAGTTCGTGGTGGATTATCTCTAAGAGAAGCTGTTCATTTGATGGAAGAATTGTATAGGACTAATAGATTAAATGCCGTCGATCTTGTGGAGGTAAATCCACAGATTGGCAATTCACGCGACGTCAATTTAACCGTTGAAGCTGCTGTGCACATTATCCAAGCCAGTTTCGGTTACACGAGACGCGGTCTCAAAGTTCCGAAGGGAATCACAGACATGCCGTTACAAACATTCAAATAATAAATGAATCGCTTTTATTTAGATACTACTGCATTGTCGGAAATACAATCAGGTCACTGCTGTCCCTCTTGCTTGCAGTTTGTATATCAACAAACTTTTGTACACTTTTAAACAGTACCATAAGAATATAACGCAGAAACAAAACATAACAACGTATTTCATTGGACCTTCTCACGAAAGCTGCTGGATTACAAATATTTTGTTCGGTACATTAGAAAATTTAATTTCTAGCTTTGATATTTCTGGCTTCTTCTCCGGTTCCTTGAGCAGAACTTCGCAATGTAACTGTCCTCCCGTTTTCGATCCTTTTAAATTCACGGAAAATGTTCGAAGATCCTCACTGAGACTCTTAAATAATTGTATTTTTCCTTCTTTTATCGGTTCTCCTAGATGCTCGATAGTCTTTCCATGCTTGCGAACGATTTCTAATGCTTCCTGATAGGTTTTCGTTCTCCGTATTCGTTGATAGTAAAGATACCTAAGAAAGTATCCAGCACTTGTTGTAACTATACCTCCAATAACGGCTATTTTTACTAAAGTATCAATTTTAGGCATCTGTATAGAAAAAAAATTTTTTTTTCAGGTAATGTTAGTACAGTTAGATTATTTTTACTATTGCTTCGGAGATAAAATTATGAAGCGTCTATAGGTTAGGTTCTACTAAAAACAACATCAATTTTCAGAATTTAAAATAAATGGCAACTAAGCGAATTGTTTTAACAATTAATATGAAGACACACCTTGTATTTTGACTAAATTTCGACTTGAATCAATTCATAGTAGAGGAGCTTTTTGTATGCTTATTGTGCACTGATGAGCACAAAACAACGAGCACAGATTCGAAATTCTACTGTGCCTTTGATGGTCTTTGACTGCTTTGAAACGTTTATATTTAGCTATTTATTTGTAATTAGAAGTTAGGAGGTTTATAATGTTTGGATAGATCGCAGAATATTATATAGTTAATCACAATTAATAATCGGGACAGAAAAATAAACGTATGGGATATTATATATATATGTATTTATTAAACATTAAACCAAACAAAATGTTAAAGAAATGATAATATAATAAATAAATATAGTATAAGGAGCAGGACAGAAGTATATTCTAATACAAATTTAATAAATAATTTTCATGACTTATAATCCAGGACCTATATATATATGTAAAATGGGCAGAATATAACGTATATAGATTTCAATATTTGTCCTTTATTCTAACAATACACCTACATCTACTGTTTCGATCTTACAAGGTCATTTAAAAATATTTCGATTTTGTTTTTTTTACTCTCCTGAAAGAAAAAAGATGTTTATCTGTATAATTGTAATCTCCATTGTATCTTGTACAATTGTAATCTCCATCAAAAACAATTAGAAGGACGTTTTTAAATTTTTTATCGTCTTGTGGTTACTGCTAATAAGTTACTTCAAAAGGCAGAAATTTGTAGACACCCTGTATATTAATTAAGAATTCGTTGTATTCACAACTCTCTGCATTATGTGCTTCCAAGTTCTGTTTACTTCTATATATTTTTCTATGCATGCACGTACAAGAGAGGAAGATACTGCGGGATGGCAAGATTGTCGGATTTATTTCTTTATTTCAACAAACACAATACTTCTAATATATGCACAAGGAATCAGAACAACTGTATTGCTGTACACAAAGACTGATTAATGCCAGTTAACAGTTTGTTCGATAGTGAAATACACATTCGTGAAGGGTTCGAGTAACGAGATGTCATTTAATCTTTGCGCGTCAGATTACTAGTTAATCGATTTCAAATACATGGATATTACAACAATATTAATGTTAGATCCGTAAAGCTTATACGCTCGTCTCGAGAATGAAATCTACAAAGTTAAGTGTACTTCTTTTTCGTTTAGATAAATGCACGGTAAATTCATTCGGTGATGTAGTAAAATTTGCCCCACGTATTTCGATAAAATCTTTTTATGTACAAAAAATTACAAAAAACCGAATCGGCACGGAAACTCCACGGAGACGTATACAAAAATGAAAATCGTATTGTTCGCGTACGACAAGAGGTATTTCCACAGGGTGGCCGCGTACACAGATCGTCCGAAATTCGTACCTTATTTAAAACAATAATATACACATTATAATATAATAAATGTAAGACTAGATGCGAAGTGTCGTCGACTCTATCTAATTCTACGGTCGATAGAGTGTCGTAAATTCGAAGGCGCAACTTAGAAGCGAAGTCACCTGCCTTTAACGCAAGAGTATGCGGTACAACAACGGGTGAAAGCGTACTGGCAAGAAGAAGAGAGCAAATTGTATTCTTCGATATTTAATATTCTTTTCCTGATTTGCGTCCAACTCCTCGTGAGTCGGTCGAATTACTAAGTAGGACACAATACTGAAACAGAACGAAACAATCATTCAATATCAATTAACAACCACTGCACCTGATTAACAGAGTTAACATTTATAAAAATAAATGATGATTTGTTACCTTTGAGTATGTAATCTGTCAGTAACGTGGGAACGGTTGGACTGTCTTCGCTAATTGCTTTTAATACTGCAAAGATATATAATGTTAATATTAAATCATTTTTAGATATGTTTTTAATCGATTCTGCTTACTTTTAATGAGAACTTGCAAGGCTTGGTTGTCCGGTGGACCGCTATCCGTATGGTAAGGGATTACTGTCGTCAGATACTAAAAATAGAACAACGTTAATAAGAAATCTCTTAATTAATCATGTGTAAATATTCGTATAATATAGTCTCTATATAATTTTCTATTTCTTAAGGATGAATTGCAGTAACAATCTTAGCCAAAAGTGAATTAATTTCCAAGATATTAATAAGGCAATGATTTATTTTTATTATAAATTCAGTTCAATTTGCTCTTACTTTTTATTTTATTTTGTCAATGTATTGAATATTTGTTGGAATGTACCGAAAATTCAACTACTACAAATGAAATAATTAAAATACATTTCTTAAAATTGAAAGTTAAATAATTTTAAAACCACCGAATCAAAATGGATCAATAAATTTTTATGGATTCGGATGAATTTTTTATTTGAATACGATTTTTTTACGTTTTTTTTTTACATTTTTTTTAATATTCTTTAACTTTCTGAAATTTTTTTTATTATCTTTGAAACTTTTTAAATTTCTTTGAAATTCCCTGAAATTTATTGATTTTCCTTTAATTTCCTATACATTATTCCTCGAATTTTCTTAATTCTTTCTTAAATTTTCTTGAAATTCCTCGAATCTTTATTAAATTCTTATTAAAATTCCTTGAGTTTTCTTAATTTTCCTTAGATTCTTGTGAAACTCCTTAAATTTTCTTAATTTTCCATAGATTCTCTTGGAATTCTTTGAAGTTTCCTTAAATTTTCGTGAACTTCTCTGAAATTTTTTAAATTTTCTTAAAAAACCCTGAAGTTTCTCGAGTTTTTCTCAAATGTTTCTGAAACTCCTTGAATTTTCCTCAAAGGCTTTTAAAATTTCCTGAAATTCCTTAAATTTTCTTTAAATTTCCTGAAATTCAATTTTGTTTAGCGCTTAATCTTTCTGTACATAAAATTTCATAAACTCTGACCTATTATTTCATTCTTAATTTTGTAGCTCTATTTCTCAATAGTGCGTTTTCCCATTAGAATAATTAAAAGTTAAATAACTTTAAACCTGCCGAATCAAATTATTTAAAATTTTGCGAAGAATTCCGCTATTGCACAAAGATTAATTTCTCCAATTTTCCAATATTTCCGCTTATTTTTAATGTCATTGAAATTCATCCCTAAGCAATAACTAATACGTCTCTTAACATTTTATATTTGGCTTGTGGTAAAATAAATAAAACAGATATGAGAATCATATATGTTTCTGATTCGTAGGGTTACCATACGTCCAGGTTTGACCGGGACAATCACGGTTTTTAACCCTTGTTCCAATGTTCCGGTCGGTTTATAAATACGTCCCGGTTTTCTGATTTCTTGATTTTTAATATTCAGGTTTCTAATTGACCATTCGTATATTCTATATAACAATGAATAACTGTGGTATCTGATCATTATTGTTTACTCTTATTATTCGCAAATTATGGGCCATAAACATTAATGTATAAAATAATTGGATTCGCACTAACGTTGAACAAATTAAAAAAGAAACATTTCTTAAGAAAGTTTTATATACAGAAAAATATGACTTGGCTCCCAAATAGATTGTCGCTTTACTTTTAATTACTATTTTATTTTTAATGTTATGTAATCTTCTAATTACCATGATATAAAAAAAGTACTCCTTTTAACAAAATTTTGGTTCTATTCTCTTTTTTTTGTACCTGTCTCGTTTTGGCGATCAAAAAATATGGTAACTCTACTAATTCGAAGCCTACGAACAGAATAATTATTCAGAAAGCTAAGCAAGGTGTCATATCATCGCACCTTGGATTCCTGTATGGATCTGTGCTGTGGCAAGGGACTAGTACCATTCTGCATTTGATTTCTCTTCCTCGTAACGTGGTGTTGCCTCCGGCGATTTTGTACTGCTAACAATAACGAGATGAACTGATTCTTCAATTCTTTTTCGTACTCCAACTCGTCTCGCAGCGCGAGCTCCGCGATGAGAGTTTCGCTCAAAGCTCCCACCAGCGACTCCATTTCACCGAGGAGCTCGGTCAGTTGACTGGAGGTAAATTGTTTCAACTCTAGAACATTAGGAGTCGGATTAAGTGGGTTCATAAACTGATACGGTTTGTTATTTCAGATCAGGCCGAGGAAACATACTTTTCTCGTGCAGCGGAGAGCCGAGGACTTCTCTGCTCCTTTCCAGCGCCTCGTCGCTGTCCAAAAGAGATCCATCTGAATCCGGTGATCTCTCCATCGAAGGACTTTCCTGTGGGAAACATTCATTCAATTACAATCGTCTGGGTTTATGTTATTTAATTAGGATCCGCGGCCGCATTTAAACTTTTGGAGGCTCTACGCATCATTGTGGGATTTTAAAAATTTATTACAAATGAATGTTATATGTAACATGGATAATTTGGTAAAAATTATTGAAGAATTACTGAAGTTACTATATGTACGATATAATGTTTGTATTTAGTTGAAGTTAGAGATGCGAAACTTTAAAATTGAACATTTGAAGAGTTGAAAATGAAAATTTGAAGAATATCTTAGATTTCGATATAGGGATTTACGGATTTCAAGGTACAGATTTAAGGATTTTTAGAACTGAAATTCGAAATTTGAAGGTTTCAAGTTGCAAATTTGAAGATTTGTAGAATTAAAATAGAAAATATCAGGGTTTGAAGTTGGAAATTAAAAAATTTGAAGCTAAAACTTGGAAGATTTCAGATTGAAAATAAAGAAAAATAAAAATTTCAAATTTCAGAGATTTTTAGAGTTAAAATTGAAAATTTAAGAGATTGAAGTTGAAGTTTCCAAAAGTTTAACTGAAACGCTGAAAATGAAAAGTACTATATTTCATACAATACTAAATAACGTGGTCAAAAAAAATGGTAGAACAAAGGAAAATTAAAGGGAAAAGTTTGTTCTTTAAGAGCATTGAAATAGATTTACGAAGAAAAATTTCTTTCAGCCCATGCATCACTTGAAATTTGACGAAAATTTTTTGACATTCGTTTGTCGCACTATATCTTTTAAAAAAATGACACTATACTGCACAAAAGATTAATTGGATACACGATTGAAAGACTAAAAACTTCAAGCTACAAAATGGCTGGTTTCAATATTCTTTATGTTTATTTTTCGCGGAAATACAGCCACTTGAAAATAACCAAATTTTTTGAAAAATTTTAGAGTTCCCTTAATTTTGTTCAGGAGTGTATTATAAATTCAATACATAGTAACATTTATTTTAATTTATCCTGTTCGTGTGGAGCAAATCTTTAAAATATGTCCCCATAAAAGATGAGGTCTCAGCTTGTGTCTAACGCGCCTCATGACAAATGCGTCCATATTAGGATCCGTGTACTTGCCTGCATTATGTCGTCTATTTCGCGGAGCACTTCTTCGGCAGTTTTCAGCGGCTCCTCCGGACTGTGCGTGTCGGTGCTGCTGGACAAGATTAAAGCATGCATGTCCAAATCAGTCGCGACAGCCTCGTCTTCGCTACTTAAATCCTCTAGTTCAGGTCTACAGCAAAGAAAACGAAAGCGTTCCAATTTGCGAAACATTTAACAAATACCTAATATTTTAGAAAAAGCGGGGAATTACAGTAGCTCATAAATTTGTTCACAAAAAGTATGTTAACAATGATTAAATTCTGAAAACAGCATTTTGCTTTTGCAGAATAGAAATGATGGACACTGAAAAACAATTAAATACGGAATCTGTACCGAGATAAATTTATTAAAAAAAAAAAAAAAAAAAAAAAGAAAAAAAGAAAAAAAAAACAACCTCTAATATTGAGAATTTCACAGTCAATTAATATTTAAAATAAATGTGAACGAATCTGTGAGTCACTATACATTTTCCTTCTCTGATTCCAAAAGCAGCAAAGAAACGTTTAAGGACTGAAATAAAACGCACCTCTCGTTCGCGATGGGCGCCTCGTTGAGGTTCAACGAGGGCATGTGCATCTTCCTGGCGTACGATTTGCTCCAATCGATCGGCAATATGTTGCCAAAGGTGCCAGTGATCGTCCACCACATTCTGCAAAGATAATCATCATTTCATCCACACTAATATTATAAATCTGAAAGTATGTTTGTGTATCTGTCAAACTAGCTATCCCACGTCACTCTATCACGTCTATCGTTTTCTGTTTTCTAATTAGATTTTCGCTTCCTATGAATTGCACTTGCAACTTATAGTAGAGTATAGATTCTAATAAACTCATTATGTGTTGACCAATATGTCTAACTGAACAACTTACTTAAAAATACAATAAGAGAATAATAGTAACTAGAATAGCAAAAACTAATATTGATATCACTAATTATGCTTTGGTCTTATGGATATCACAGTAATGTTTTTAATCGCGAAGAAACTAAATAAAACCTTGCAAAAAATTGAAATACTCCAAAAGATTGAAAAATGAAAACAAACATTTCGTTGGTATTCGCGAATGAGATTAGTATTTGCAATTTTTGCTACTTACGAAGCTACTAATTGATTTGACGATTTGTGCTTGATTCTTGATTTTTGATTTTGTTTTTTGATTTGATATTTGTCGAATGTTTGATTTGTAATTTGAAATCTTGGGTTAGTTTCTATTTAGTTTAATTATAAGTTGTAGTGTTAGGTTTCTTTCCCATACTCCTTTTTCTTTTTTTATTTTTTGCTCAATTTGTTTTAACAAATTGGTGTTACAGTAGAACTTTCATTATCCGACTCCCATTGATTATAAAAATACAGCAGGACTTCAGGTAAAATTTGAACCATAATCGAACCGTGTGCAATTAATTCTTAAGATTTTATATTATAAATATTAAGTCGGATCATCGAGGCTCTACTGTAATATAAAAACTTAGTTCATTTGGCTTTAATAGCTTAAACATTAGGCAACTTTTAAAACAAAATCCACGCGGGCGAAGCCGCAGGCAAAGGCTAGTTTTCATATATGAAAATCATTTCTCGCCAAAGAATTCACAAGTTCGGAGGAAGACAAACAATGGAAAGTACCAATCTGTGATTCACTTGAAAGAGACAATGTGGAAAAGATCCAAGGAAAAAATGATCTATGAAGCAAGTTACAAAGGTATATGATACTTTGAGGAATGCGAAACGAACGATGGCAAAAGGAAATCACGGTTTGTTAAAATGGGCAAAATGCACAGAAGATTGTTGAAAGCATTAAGTAGAATCAGAACGAATCATTATAACTTAGCGGAATCGCTATATAGGAAAGGACTTATCGAATCACTGAAATGCAAATGCGACGAAGAGGATGAGGATATTAACTATGTAGTTTGGAGGCGCGACAAATACATGAATGAAATAACATACCTTATATGTAGACAGACTGTCGGAAAAAGGTATCACGTATGGAACCGACGTATGGAAAATAACAGGCAGATCGAGAGCGTCAGTATCAAGACTTATTGCTTCCTTTACAATAAAATGTGAAATTAATATTTAGGATATTAATGATGTACTATAAATTGAAAGGCTCGGTACAAAGAACCAAGAGGATCTTGTGATAATGTAGAATATAGAGAACATTCCCATGATGTTATACATTAAGTAGTAAATAGGAATATAGTTTGTAAAAACAAGTATAAACTATAATGAAAGAATATGGCCCTTGAAGAGAGTAAACAAAATGACTGAGTAATAGCACAAAGTTATAAAAAATATAAATATTCTATTGCTGAGCTATAAGAACGAAACTAGATTTAAAAAAAAAAATTTTTTTTGGGGGAAATTTACATTGTAAAGGATTCCATGTAAATCAGTATGATAGTATGCGTGAGGGGAAGTAAATGTACAAGTTAATGTAAGAATACGAATGTGATAAGAGGAATCTCCTCCTTAGTTAGATAATTTACAATATAATATTATTAAAGTGCCCCAGAGTGAATTATAGACGGATAGCATAATTGTTAGGTCTGGATTAGGTCATAGTTTAAGTTTAAAAATAATACAAAATGTAAACAAAAGCAAAGAATGTAAACGACTGAAGTTTGTGTAAGGAGTATGACGTTTCGAGGAGCGAGTGATTTACTTGACCCAACAGAATTATTGAAGATACAGATATAATTGTTGGGAGTAACTTCGTTCGTTGGGTAGAATGAGAGACTTCGTCTTTCGAAAAGCCATCTTCGGGGAAAATACCGTGTTTTGTATTCTTTGGAGAAAATATATTCGTCTATCTATTCCTCGCGTCGTCGGAAAGAGTCGCCCGAGTTGACAGTTTTTCTACGAAGAAACTCCGCTGGGTGTGTTACTAATTATGCGGACACCGCGCACCAGCTGACTCATATCCTCTCGCTAAATTGTTCCCTGACGTTTTCAAGCCACGAATCGAATTAACCGCATCTATTTTCGCTGCTGGAAGCGCGGGACAGACGACGATTTCCTCGGAATTCCGGGGAACGAGGAGACTTCGGGTTCTTTTCTTTGCCCCGCTCGAAATAGTTTCAAAATGATCTACGGTTGGTTCATTCGTCTTCCTCGTGGGAAACTCATTTCGACGACGCGACGTTGGATAATATCTAATAGAGTTGCCAGATCGTCGAAGCGACCGAATGGGGACAAGTTTTCTCAGGCCGATTGCGTTGTTAAACGTTCTTTAGAGACAACGATAAAAGCAGACGCTCCTGCCTTCGTTTCCTAGGATAACGTGTGAATCATTCAGCTCGTAGGCGTTTCCCGGGCTACATACACATCGCAGACAGAGGCGGAGAGAAAGAGAGAGATAAAAGCCAGTCGATCTCTCGCGTACATAGAGCAACTTCTTTCGACAACAATGCGGCTATTCTAAGGAAATGAATCCGGTGCCCGTGAACGGGCCTACGAACGGCTTCTTCTCGCACTTCTGCTTCGTAAACAATCCCCACGGGATTGCATAATGCCGTTTACTCCGAACGAGATAACGCCGAGTGCCGCCGACGTATTTTTAGATATCGCAATTCAATTTCAGACCGGTGCGGCGATTGTTTTCTCTGACGAGGGAAAAATTTTGTCGAGCGAATCGACGACAACAGGTTTCTTTTCTATTGGTAAGCACTGTGAGAGCGACACCACAACTCAGAAAACTGTAATTGGATTACAATAGGATAGAATAAGAGTGAATTTCAAATTTTCAGAATTTTAAGCTTCAAATTTTCAAATTTTCAGAATTTTAAACTTCAAATTTTCAAGTTTTCAGAATATTACGATTAAAATATGCAAATTTTAAGATTATACAAGCTTCAAATTTTGCAAGTTGTAAAAACTTTGGAATTTCAAGCTTCAATTTTCAAATTTTTCAATTTCCAGAATTTTAAGTTTAATATTTGCAATTTTTACGAATTTCGAAGTCAATATTTGCAAATTTTTGGAATTTGGAGCTTCAAAATAGTAAATTTTCAAAATTTAAAGCTTAGTATTTGTAAATTTTCTGAATTTCGAGATTTAAATTTGCAAATTTCTATAATATCATTTTCGGAATCTCAAACTTCAAATTTCAAGAATTTCAGGCTTCTAATTTTCAAGACTTCAAGATTTTGGAATTTCAAGCACCGAAAATTAAAGTTTAAATGTTTGAAGTTTTCAAATTTTCTAGCTTCAAATTTCCACGTTTTCAAACTTTCAGAATTTCAGGCTTCAAAGATTAAAAATTCCAAGCAGGACTTTTTTAACTGTTGAAATGCTCAGGTTTCAAGTCTTAAGTTTTAAAATATCAAATTTCCAAGTTTCAGTCTTTTAAGTATTCAGGATCAACTTCTTACGCTTCAGGCTTCCAAATTTTTTGTTTCAACGTTTTAAGTTCCAAATAAAAATTGTTCAAGTTTCAGGCTTCCAAGTCTTAGCTGTTTAATTATTTGAATCCAAAGAATATTATTTCAGATAATTGTTTCTAATACATTAGAAACGAAATATAATTTCAAATAAGTATTTCTAATGTATCCTACAAAAATATTATTTCAATAAATAATTCCAATCCATATATAATAAATACGTCATTTCAAATATCCTTCTACGTAAAACTGAGAAGTAAAATATAGTTTGAAATATTATCTTATTTAAGTGATAGTATTTCAGTGACTATTGTCAATTTTACCCAGCACTGCATACTGGTGCAAATGAGTTTTCAAAAAAAGTACAACAATATTTCTATCGTTCAATAATGTGTTAGAATTTACAAATTCAACATCAAGCGGTTGGAATAACCCGAAATAACTGTTTCTACTTTTCGTTACTAGATTACGTAGCGGCAATAAGTATAAATACCAATTAAGAAGGTACATAGATTGCTTTTTGGTTATATTGGATAGCGACTAATAACTCAAACTATTTGCACGTGGAAAAAATGGATCATATTTAATTTGTTATTTCTCGACCATGTTACCCTAATATTTTATTACGTAGAATAATAAGAAGATTCGATACATGTAAAAAAAAAGGAAAGTTCCTATTTACAAAAAATAGTGCAATTGCATAGTGCATATGAATCATTGCACTTGTGAAAAAGACATGAACGCGATTATTTTCGTTTTTCTTTTTCTTCTAACTTAAAAAAAAAAAAACAAGATATAACTTGTTACTTGTTACAGTTGCGTCAATCAAAAATACATGAGATATATCGAAAATAAAACACATTTTATAATACTCAGAAGGTAGAAGACACTTTCATGTAATTTGCTTTTCTTTCTCTACGCCCTCGAGAATACGAATTTGCATAAACATCCGCAATTTAGTTATTACTAGCTTTTCAACCGCACTCAAAAAGGAATTGTTCATTACAGTCCAACACCTATATGCATACTCTCTTAAAGAACTGACGTATCATTAGTTCTGAAGCAATGCTTAGCAAATGCAGCGAGTGCACAAACAGAAAACAGACTTAACGCGTCCCTTGTCCTCTGCGACGACTGGTATCGATTAAATAGGCATCTCTTGACGAGTGACGAGACTATAGCGCGTCGTAGCCGTTCTGGAAAATAAAAGGAGCGCGGAGCCTAACGGGCTCCGGTCGATGGTGTTGGATTAATAAATGGAGGTCAATTCGACCCACTTGAGTTTCTCATTAATGTTAAGTGCATTAAAGCAGTGACTTCATCCTGCCGCGCGCACATAGAAGCAAACCGAACGTTTCAGTCGAACGACCGGAGCAAAAAACTCTTCTGAAAATATAAACGTGGGAAGATGGACGTGCAAACGAAATTAGCATCAGTGTTTTCAGGCGGAAGGCACACAGTTTTTTTCCCCCCACGTTTTTCGGTTCGTTTGGTTTCCAGTTTGAGGCAACTCGGAAACGCCTCCGCGATCGATCTATCGTTTCCTGACCACTCGGCGCGCGCGTCCTTCCGCTAATTACGACGAGACAAGCGCAGCGAAATTCAATTCCCGAGGAGGGCTATCTGCCGCTTATTAATTCATTCCCCGGTTCAATGATCCATGACGAGGATCGTTCAGTATCTGTTGCGTAACTCCGCGAGCTTGCGAATAAAACGGAAGTTTCTTCGCGGCCTGCGAACGGAACTCGTGGGGAAATTAGAAAAGCTTTTTTGAATACGGTAGAACTTCTATTAACAGGCTCCTAATTATTTTTTTGTTTCTATTACCTTAGGTCTATGTTATTCGGTGAATTACCGATGAGTACAGTACAATTTCAACTGTACTGAAAATAAAACAGGACTCTAACAAATTTTATTAAACATTATTTACAACATTATTTCAGAAAAAAATTCATAGAAATTTGCTGTATAACTTGACAATTTTATTAAAAAATTTCATATTGTAGATTTTAAGTTCTGTGACACAATTATGAATAATATTAGCCTTCATTATTCTTTGTGAGCTTCTATAGATAAGAAATACTTAGTCAAATCATAGTTCAAGATATTATACCCTAAAAATACTCTCACAAATTATTTTAACCAATTTAACATATTTAATAAACAATACTTATGGTTGCTTCAGTATAAAATTTTATTATGAATCTAGAGTAAAAAATATATAATTTGTAAACTAGTATTATCAGAAAACTTTTTCCATTCATAGAGTCATAAGAAGATTGCGAATTTGTATGCAAATTCGTATTTTTACAGTTACAACTAAACAACAAAAATTGAATTAACAGTGTCTCATTTTTCAAGTACAGTAGTATCTCGATTATCCAACTGGATATGTATAAAATAAGGTAATAATAATTAGCAGAATCTCGTTGAATCCTAGTTCAAGTTTATTCTTATGCATAATGCCTTAATTAATTGGATGCCTAGGTAATTAACAATTAAAATAACTGTGATTTGAAGAATCGAGATTTTCTTATAATCCACTATGTGCAATACATTTTTTACTCTTTGTGCATTTTAGAATCCATGTATAACCATACTTGTAGATTTTTGCATAATGACATTTGCCATAAATGCATAAACATTTGTAATATAGTCACAAGAGAACGTTTACCGCGATAAGAGAAGAAATTCAGTCCACTGCAGGCACTGCAATTTTGTTAGCGACGAGAAAAATAAGAATCCTAGAGGTTGAGTTAAGAATTACGTACTCGTTTTGTGAGAGTCGAGGGATTATAACGAGGGAAGATTTTCAAGAGAATTTTCTGCATTTTTATTCTCGTCAAGTGTAATTTATTCCTTGTGGCTGGATGTGGAGACAAATAAATTGAAAGCAAGCTAACCGGGACAGGAATACGCGATAGTCGAGAAGAGAAAGTCGAGGGGCGCGTGCGCCACTTTATTGACGTTTGTCCATCCAAGAGAGGGTGGTTCGATACGAACGAGGGAACAAAACACAGAGATCAAATTTTCATGCCCCTTGCGATTCGATCGTGCGAGATTTCTTACCGCCCGCCAATCGACTTACTGCACGCTACGCATTTATTCACTTTATGAGTCTGCGTTTTACTTTATTCATACGCAAACATAGACAAATATTACAGAATCCATAAACAAGAATTTTCATTTATTCATTAACACTTTTGCTGCTGCGAAAATTTCATTATTTCAAAAAAAGACCAAAAACCTTCAAAACTTTTGTTGTATTGAAGATAAATTTCTTTTGGATAATCTTTTGATTACTGTAAAACGGAATGAATAGAAACAAAACTTTAGATCAAAACAAATAATTCATTATTAGAATGCAGATTTAAGTATACAAAATGTGTACGAGACTGTAACGTATACCAAAATATTTAAAAAATCTGATACATAGTTCACAGTAAATAAGTTTAGAAAATTAAACATACTATTATTCAAGTAACAATTCGTTATTTGTGCTCCTAAAAATTTTATTTCGCATAAAAATCCGTATTCTATATCCATAGTCTATTCATAGTCTGTTCATAGTCTAATCCATAGTCTATTCGTAATTGTTAATAACTTTTTATCGACGCATGTGTTACCGCGGAAAAATTTATTACAGAAACAAGAGACTTTTAACACACCAAATTTTTGTTTCTTACACCGTCATTAGACATTGTTTGACAGTCACCTATGTTCGTAAAAAACTAACTATATTAGTAAGCATGTTTTCCTAAAAATTTGCTCTTTTCGCACTCCATATGGTTAAAGTAGCATAAACGTTAAAGAAATATTTTAAATATTGTTTATTAAATGACTTATTGAATTAAAGTAGAACCTCAATTATCCGAATCAAAATTATTTTCAATTTTCACTTTTCCAAGATTTCAATTATAAGAATAAAGTAGAACTTCGATCACAACTTGAACTATAATTTAATAATAATGTAGTAATTATTAGCATTTTATGTTACAAATATAGAGTCAGATAATCCAAGTTTTACAGTATAGTAATGTTTTTCATATATAAATAATTTAAGACTTTTTAAAATTTCTTGTAAGAAGACAATTTCTACATTCTGCTTAAATTCGATTATCTTATAAATACATTATAATTTATGTGTAGTTTTTAAAAAGAATTATTGCTTCATTACTAAAATATAAGTCGTAACAGATATTGGGCAAAGACAGAGGACAGGCAATGCGAATTTGGCGAAGCAGAATTTAGAAATTTGAGCATATGGTGAGGAAATGTTACGAATTAGAGAAAGGTGTGAGCATAGAGGAAATTGTTAGTAAAAACGGAGAGGAAAAAGCGCTGGACTGGCTGAGAAAATTAGAAGAGAAAAGGAAGGGAATGGTTAATAGAAATAGTAGGTGAAATTAGCAAAATAGCATGTAAGGATAGCAAAATAAGAGACACTTAAGAAAGGATAGAGGAATAGTATACAGTTACAGTATTTAAAAAGAGTACAAAAGGATAGCATAAAAGGAGAGGAAATATAAAATATTGTGATATAATAGGTTATATAAATAGTGAGAGAATGGAAGAAGCAGTGGTTGGTTGAAATGTAAACAGAGTTCCTTTTCATGGCCGGGAGGCTGAAAACAAATAAACTATCTAGGAGAGACTGGGGACCAAAGTAACATTTTTTATATTTGGTATAGCTGCCAATTACCTATTAAAGATAAGAAAAAGCCTTCTGGATCTATCATTTGAGCGCAGGTTGAACTTTATATACAGGGTGTAACAAAAATGTTGCAGTTCCTTTTAAGGGGTGATTTCTGAGGTGATTTTAAACAACTTTTTCCGTTGCGAAAATGTTAGTTGGGGCTTTGTTAACGAGTTATGAACGAAAAACACCGACCAATCGGGGAGCGAGTACAGCGGATTAATAATGGCGCGGACGATGGCGGGCCAATATTACTCACAGCTGAAACCCGCGCTGAAATTCATCCACTGTATACCTACTTTTATTAGTCGGTGTTTTTCGTCAATAACTCGTTAACAAAGCCTCACCTAACATTTTCCCTAAGAAAAAGTTGTTCAAAATCGCCCCTTTCAAAGAACTGCAACATTTTTGTTACACTCTGTATGATAAGTACTCAAAGAATTATGGCAGTTTTCCACGGACACTGTCATTGTTACTTTCGTCCTGAAGAGTAAGGACAAAAGTAACATACCAAGGGGAAAGTAACACTTCTATTTACAATGTAAAATAAGAATTTTTTGGTAAAAGAAACGATAAAAAAACTTAGTAAACTAGTGAAATACATTTTTTTCAGTTCATTATTTTTGTCCTTGATCGTATAACCTTTCATTTGACAAGCTGGCATCTAAAGTTTGTTCCAAGATCTTTATATAACATGGATGGGATATACTTAATACACAGTTTTTTCTATTTCTTGGAAATATTTTATTTAACATAATCATTTGCTTGCTTAGTTAATGACGTGTTACTTTTGTTCTCAGCCACGTTTTTCAAAATAGAAATATTATAAATTACAAACTATGCAAGATTTGTTAAAATCAAATACAAGAACTTATAAAAACGTTATCTAAGAATGTTCTAGCAAATGATTGACTCTATATCTAAATTGTAAGTAAGAATATTAACAAAAAAACTAAAAGGGTAGAAACTTGAATGATCTAAGTAGAAATTCTCGATTGCAAATATACGATTAGTATTATTGCTCAAAGTCAATAAGCGAAACAAAAGGAACATTATAAACATATAACTGTATAAAGGAAATATTCTGAAATGTTTGTAGAAGGAGAAAAAGGGCGTGTTACTTTTACGCCACTGTTACGTCTGTCTCCAGTCACCCCTACTAAAATATAAGTAAAACTGGGCAGTTTGAGTCGTTGATAGCACGTAACGAAATTTTGAAGATTCTATAAATTGTATACTAATTCAACAAACTTTTAAATACCTGACCTCCCCTAATATTTTTTATATTGATGATGTTTATCTAACAATAAGGTTTAAAGACTCAATTATTTTAATCCAAAGTTTTGTTTCTATTCACCCCGTTCTAGGGTTTCTAAAATCTTCTTTTTCCAAAACTTACCAAGCAAAAATTTTTTACTACACAGCGTTGCAGATATTAATATTAAAAAAAATATAGAAAATCATGAGCGTCAGCGATAACTGTGTTAAATATGTATTCTCCTTCACGCTTCTCTTCTAACTTTTCCCAAAACTTGGCTAAAAACTTGTAGAGACATCAAAAGACAAATAAAAAAAAAATTCTGCATGGTAAAACAAGGATTGAATTTTCTTTATTAAATCTCTGCCACGTCAAACCGCCCAGAAATGATTTCCAATGTGATTCTCCACGCAGTTTTAATACCTGCCAGAGCTGAAAAGGGAACAGGTAGAAAAAAGAAGACGGAAGTGGGGGCGAGAAAGTCTTTTGGTTCGCGCGAGTGAAAAGGAGCGCAGCAAGGGGCCTGAAAGAATTCGTTGTAAGCCGAGGACAGGAGGAACACCGGAGTGAATACGACCTTGGTTGACCCGGGATTCCATTCGTCGAATAGCGTACACCCCACAGTATTTTCCCTTTTTTTTTTATTCTCCTCTTCAGGCGCGACAAATTGGATTACGAACAATGGCGAGCGGGGCTCGCGAGCGCCGGATATGCACGCGCGAACGCGTTTATTCCGTTGAGGACTAATGCTCGCGTATGAGAGCACCGACGACGCCGAATGAGACACGTGCAACAGCACGTGTCGCATCTGTGAAACGCCGGACACTGACCCAACCCCCCTTCGACTTTTCACCCTTCCGGGCGAAAATCAGGCGAGCGGCGCTTGGGAGATCGATGAAAGTCATTTCGACGGTGAATAAGTGAATATGCAAATGAGAGCGAGGCGCTTTCCAACGCGATCTGCTGCTTGCAAAACGCCTGCGTCTGCGATGATGCGTTTGGTGGGAATGATTCGTAATGCGATTTGGTGAAGTGGAAGATTTATGAGAAGCGGAGTTAACTGTGTTGTGCAGGTGAAGGTTGTGAAGTGGAATCGAGGAGTAAAAGCGTCTTCATGGAACATCTGGTTTTACAAAGTTAAGATTGCCAATTTTTATGCATTTGAAACGTTTAAAAATATGCATAGATACAAGAAGATATGGAATATTGAAGCTTGTATGTACAGAAATTCTGGAAACAGTCAAATATTTTGATAACGGAATATTTCTGAGAAAAATATTTTAAAGCAATGTTTTAAGGTTTTAAAAATTGTATTGAATGGTCGTATCTGTTTAACTTTTAGTGGAGGGTTTAAGGTCACGTCAAGGTCAACGTGATTTTTATAAACGTAATACCCCATTTTTTATTATACAGTGTTAAAGCTGACGGTGAGACCTTTTCAAAACACTAGCTGGTGACCTATTTCTGTTGAGAATTGTCTGAGTGTTGAGCTTTAAATGCTTCGATGCCGTCAGCCTTATTGTCAATTATCTAGGATGCACCGTGAGGAGGTTTCTTGGTTGGACTTCGCACAGTCGTGGTCCTCACGTTTGGGCTTAGGAAGGGCGATTTTAGCATTAATACGCTTCGAGCATTTGAGATTTAGCATTAATATGCTTTAATTCGTTAAAGGTTCGAATTGTCTTGCACCTGTTTCTTGTTAATTCTTAGCAATTTTCAGAATACAATTTTTACAAGCACAAACAAGAAATTAAAACTTGAATGACTCGAGGGATCGTTTTGTACATATTTCCCCTACATAGTAACAGAAAAAGATATATGCATACTCCATCAAATAAACATATTAGTAATAAGAAGAAATTAAGTACCAAACGCGCACAAAGAAATGTAACAAGAAACAAATTGTAATAGGCTTCAAGCCTCAATACAGTAAAAACATACATACATACATTCTAAACATAACTAATACTATATTCTTCATATTTTGAGTAGTTTGGTATCTGCCAACAGCGCTGCAGATTTTTGCATATTTAGGATTGTCATAAATACATAAAAATTTGTAATTTATTCATCAATAAATCCTCCAGTGTTACATTAAAATCTCTAAAGTTTTAAGCAAGCAAAATTCAAGTACAAGCAAGGGGCGAAGTTCGTAGGGCGACAAAGGGTGGTTTGAGAACCAGCGGTGTAAAGAATCTGCAGGTAGCGAGCGTCGAAAGGACGGACAGGTTCTTCGGTGGCGAGCCCGATCAATCGAGAGTCAACAAACTGTTTCGATGCCACCTTGCACGGCTTCCCCGATGCGTGTATAATGACCACTGTCGATCGAAGCAGAAGTGGCTTTTATCGCGGGGCACAGTTTCCGCGTGGCTCTTCCGATCGGCTTAACAAAAGCCCCGGGTTCGTCTAGACGGGTTTCGAACGCGGACGAAACTTCAAAGAAAATCGCTTGCCACGGTGGACAACAGAGTTTAAGAGGGCCGAACGCGTTATTCTACACCGAAGAAGACACAATTTTGCGCTCCGTTGAGCTCCACCTGCTGCGGTAAGAGCCGCTCGTTAGAAGGCGCAGTGTTCGGCTGAACACCTGCTATGGTAGACATTGTTGGATGAAAATATTTACATTTAGAGGGGAACATTATTCATCGAGTCGATTAGGAATATTTAACGGAATCGTCAGGAAATTTTTGGTCTGGAAGAGTTACTTTATGTAGGAACGTAATGAATTGTATACTGACAAGGAGATGGCAATAACTGTGAAATTTCGAATGACTTAGTAACCTTAATGACTTAGTAACCTGTAAAAAGATTTGAGTGCATGGCCCTTTGTTTTCGAGAAATTAATAAAAAAAAAGTGTCAAGCGCTGCTAGATATATGTAACCATAAATACAATTCGATGGAATATTAAATTTCGGTAATTATGTATTTAGAAAGCGGAGGCGTTCTCGATTTTGATAATTTTGAAATATGTTGTAGAAATCAACATTTTGAACAATTTTTCCCTATATATGCAACCGCCGGATTCTCTTAGTTTTCGAGATATTTTCTCAGAACTAAAAAGTTTTTGGTAAATGTGTACATTAGGGTATACCCCACCGATTTTGATGCAACACGGATATGTTATAAAACTCGAAATTCTAAACAACTTTTTCTTATATACAGGATGTCCCAAACTAAGTGCGGGAGCCGTTAAAGGGAGATTCCTGAGGTGATTCTAAACAACTTTTTCCTTTGCAAAAATGCCCTCGGAAGCTTTGTTAACGAGTTATTGACGAAAAACACCGACCAATCGGGGAGCGAGTCCAGCGGATTAATGATGGTGCGGACGATGGCGGACCAATACTACTCGCAGTAGGAGCCCACGCTGAAATTTATCCAGTGTATTCGTGCTTCTATTGGTCGGTGTTTTTCGTTAATAACTCGTTAACAAAGCCTCACCTAACATTTTGGCTAAGGAAAAAGTTGTTTAAAATCATCTCAGGAATGACCTCTTTCAAGGAACTGCAACATTTTCATTACACCCTGTGTAACTAGGAAAATAAGACATGACAAGGTAATCTATTATTTTTACGATATTTATTTAGTATTTTTTCGAAAACAAAAGCCATACACTCATATCCTTTTGGAGTTCGTTTCTTATCAACTTAAAATATTAAATGCACGTGCAGCCAAATTGTTCGGGATTTCGCAATTCTTGTCATCTCCTTGTGAGAGATATAAAGTTCTCAATTTTACTACATTTTGTATTAAAGTAGCAGAGTAGAATAATTAATACCGATAGTATAAAACTTAAGGGTTAACGCTGAATTTGAATAAAGAGTATTAACCAAAAATAAACAGTAAATGTTGTAAAACATATAAAATAGATTAAAGTACTTTTAGAGTGTCGCCTCTAATTATATCCAGTCTTTGGTAATTAGTAGAACCTCGACTATCCGACTATCAATTGTTCCTAATTTTTATTACTTACGGTTTCAATCATCAGAAAGATTACGTATAACAACACAGTAGAACTTTAAGTAAAATACTTTAACAATCTTCCCCTACGCAGCAGTTTAAGACGCATAATCGAGGTTCCACGCTAGTAAATCAACATTATTTCTCTCAGTGTATGCACAAGGGTGCAAAGTAATCGATTCGTGGAAAGGAATCGATCGGCCAGAATACATACGCAGGAGGCTAATTAGAAGGCGAGTTCCCTCCTCGTGAAGAGTACTGTCCACCTCGAGAAGAGAAAGCTGCAGAACGCGCCGCGGAACGTCACGTAGAGAGTACTCATGGTGGCACACTTTTCAGTTGGAAAATCGATACCGTGATCCGGAGGATCGGGGGTTCGCGGGTGTATACGTGCATCTCGTCGGAAAGCTGTCTGGCAAACTGCAAGCTCTGCATAAACTGCGGGCGTCTTTGATCCGTCGTTGATTTATGCGAAATCGAACACGCCGAGACGGGAAACATAAATTTTACTTTATATGAGTTGGACGATCCGAGCGAGAATTTAGAATAATATTAGCTTACTGCTTACATATGTAAGTTCTGTATGTTTGAGTATCGCGACTCAAATGTTTATAACAGGAAATTTTTAGAACCTGATGTATTACTTCAATTGAGGATGACTTTGAGTAACAATCTTAGTCAAAAGTTAATCAATTGCCAAACTATTGTGTAATGAACACGGGTCAGAAATGGCTATGGTGTATTATTATTATAAATTCAGTTGAATTCGCTCTTACTTTGTATTTTATTTTTTCAATGTATTGAATTTTTGATTCATTATCATAATATTTAAAGTTAAATAATTTATCAATCATTAGTCAATTATTATATTCATTAATCAATTTTCCTAAAATTTCGCGTGGGGTTTTACTATTACATAAAGATTCATTCCTCCAATGTTCAAAGATTTCCGCTCATTTTTAATGTTACTGAGGGAATTTCTTTTTTCATAGCCGAAAATATCGATTTTTTGGCATTTTTTAAATAAACAAATTTGTAAACTTAATCAATAAGTGTTAGTCTACATTTTTCATATACTTTTATTAAGTAACACAACTTTTTTCGGTTCAATTCACTCGAAAATACAGCTGGAACCAACTGTAACAATTCCAATGTAGTTTTATTTTATACACTTATAGTTATCGTTCAACCTACTAGTGACCGAAAATAATTGTTTTTCGAAAAATGGTAATTGTTCAAATCCAAATGTTCAATTTTACTTCTGAAATTGTTCAAACTTTTGCTAATTAAAAAAAAATATATATAACCTATCGCCTTGTGAATTTTTAATTTCATATGAACAGATATTATCATAAGATATCATGTCAACCATAAGTTCGCTAGGCGTTTAATTCGAACTGTATTTTCAAATGAATTTAACCGAAAATATGTGTAAAGTTTCAGATTGATTAGTTTTACAATTTTGTTTATTACAAAAAAAACTAAGTTCGAAATCGATGTTTTCCACCAAGAAAAAGAAATTCCCCCTTAAAGTTCCACTATTATATACATTAATAATTATGTAATACTAATAAATGTTCTTACAAATTCACAGTTATAAGAGGAATGTAATAGAGTCGAACCCATTAATCCAATTAATCATTCCGTGGTACTGTTACATACAAAACGGTCACTCATTGCGTCTCCAATTCGATGCACCGGTTATCGCTCGTTACCATAAATGCAAAGTAATCCGAAGGTATTCAAGGTATCGGATGGCAGCGCAAAGTAAGCGAGCAAGCCGAAGATTGCGTGTTATCGCGGTCAAATTGTCGCGTTCACCTTGGTATATCTATTAGCGGGACGGGGGGCATCATCGCGATTGGCTTGCCGCGTAATGATAGTCCGCATTCCGGAACGGAAGTAATCGTTTATGATATCGCCGTTATATTATTCGCACGCGTTGAAATCGTAATCACCGTGGGTCCGCTAGACGGTGGCATAATTCAGGGAAGACGGGACGAGATTTCGCGTCCATGATTGACGCGAATTTATCGTTCGCATAAAGCCGGCCAAGGAATCATCGAGATTACGCCTCGTTACCGAGCACGGCCGCCCGTTTACGGATAATATACATCCTGTTTAAGTAATCCCTGTGTTAACGCTTTCTTCGAGTCTCGTTAAGACGCGAACGAACACTGTTTTCTGCTCGATGCTAAACCAATATCGCTGGAACGGTCGTATGGTTTCATTAGGCCTGCGCTAGATCTTGAGATTGATACGCGACCTGATAGCCGGTATTCTGAAGCGGTTTTTCCTGATTTCTTATCGACACGATTAATTAAATTATAAATTAGACAGTTAGTATTACTGACTCTATACATTATATTAGGTTGTCGCGTGAATGCGGTTCACCTTGTCATTTGTATATAAACAATCTGCTTGAGTTATCGGCTCTGCAAAATTGTCAATCCAACGAGTGATTCTAAGCTTCTGAACAAATTTATAGGATTCTAAATTAAATAATCTTTATACATTTTTTTTATTTGTCGTCTACTTTGCGATTATAAGGGCGAGGCACTTCACTTGATCACCTCGAATAACTTTTAAATTACGCGTTGTAAATTCGAAAGCTCATTAATTTCCAAGTAGAAAAGTATTAAACATTATTTATCCTAATCACCTTATTTATCAGCAAATTTATCATGGAAATCGTAGACGACAGCATCAAAGTAAAAGTACGTGACACGTTGATAAACATTGTCAGGCAAACACTGTCGTCTTCATAAATTACTCGGTGACATTGATCTTTCAACGCAACCTTATGCGAATCAAACTTTCGTTAATATCTCGTTAATTATTAGTTTTAGGACAAATAATGTTTAATACTTTTCTACTTGGAAATTGATGAGCTTTCGAACTGCAGTAAAAACTAGCTAGTCCGTGGTGCTCGCTCGCTTCGCGAGCTCGCGGGTGGAGTCCGTGTTGCTCGCTCGCTTCGCGAGCTCGCGAGTGGAGTTATTGTAGCTCGCTCGCTACACTCGCTCACGAGTAGTGATGCCTGTAGCTATTCATGTTTATTTTGTGTGTGACCCTTTACGGGCCACGCAAAAAACTTCCCGATTTGCGAGTTGTAATTTATTATTACCATTATTAATTGTCACTAATTAGAAAATTATTCGTATTCGGAGAAATTTAATAGTTTTCTACTTATCAACATTGTTGCTATATGACGTCGCATTAAACGAACATCTATATATATAGGGAGAGTGTCCCATTTTAATCCACCACTACGGACAACTTAAGAAATATGCATTGGATCAAAAAACATCCTGAATAAAAGTTTGATGGTTTGGAGGGGGACATCTGACCCTGTTAAAAAATTTCATCCCTACCCCCTGGGGTATATATGTATGTATGTGTGTGCTGTGTATATGGATATTATGTATATTCATTTGTTTTCAATATGTAGTTATTGAGTATATATATATTTATACGTGTATAAATATACTCATATATATGTATTTATCACAATTATATCATTATAATTATATATTGTAATATATATATAGGCGAAAAATCGAGATAGGCGAAAAATCGAAATTTCGCGATTACAGCGCCACCTATCGCGAATGAAAAAAAATGTTTGAAATAAAACCTACATATTTTGTGGCGTGGAATCCGAATCTGCAATAAAAAGTAGGTGGTCCTATTTAAAATTTTAAAGTAACCCCCGCCCCCAGGGGGGTAGGGGTGAAATTTTTTTGACAGGATCAGATGTCCCCCTCCAAACCATCAAACTTTTGTTCGGGATGGTTTTTGATCCGATGCATATTTCTTAAGTTAGCCGTGGTGGCGGATTAAAATGGGACACCCTGTATATATACATATATATATGTGTGTGTTTGTGTGTGTGTGTTATATAAATATGTATATATATTATTTCAGTTTAGTTATTCTCTCATAAATTTATATTCTCCCATTTAGATTGCGTTATTCTGTTAGGTTTTCTTAAAAAAACTAAAAAACTACTGGACCGAATTAGAACAAAATCTATTCAGCTCTAAGTTACATTGATACACATCGATTGCATCATCGACCATTTTGATCTGACTATTAGTTTTTTAGAAAACGTTAACGAAAAATTTGATCACATACGTACGTACGTACGTACGCACACACACACACACACACACACGAACAATTTGTTAAAAATAGTCTAAAATTACTCCAATGACCTTGAAACATGGAGATCTGTTAAAAAATCGATTTTCCATTTTAGGGGCAAATACAATAACTTCCCTATAAATCGGGAAGTTAAAAATAGGGCATTCCATTTAAAAAACAAAGTTGACCTTCAAATCTTCTAAGCGGCTCTACTTATAAAGAAGTCGTTTATATATCACACTATGTCCCACTTGATCCCATGTCACATTCGTAGAAATAATTTTTTGTACAACACATAATTTAAAAGTTATTTGAGGTGATCAAGTTAGGTGCCTCACCCTGTATAAGACAAATATTTTATTGAATTTTTAGCTGTTCTTTTTATTCAAAGGATGTGATCCAATGAGACACTTTAAAAATGATGCCAGGGAATAGTTTCGATTTCTAATTTCTAAAAAATTGTGTTTCTTCTTCTTAAAAAAAAAAATCCGCAATTACTTAGTTGCCAAACCAATATTTAAAAAATCCACTGCAGTCAAATAACAAGATAACCCTGAGAAACGATTGATTATGTATATACGGTATATTCCAGGCACGCAACTCGTCGACACCATTGTGCCAGCAAAACGAAACTCAAGCTGCGCCTTGAGGATTCGCGAATCGATTGATCAAACGCGTCCCAGTGCCATTTCGTCATTCAATAACAATAGAACAAAACATTCCCAATCGACATTCCTAAGAGAAAGCTTCTCCCCTCTCCGTAATTGTCCCAAACGAGGAACACGAATTTCTCTCGTGCTGCGACTCGCAGCAAATAGCAAGACAAAAGCGTCGCTATCGCGAGATCTACACTCCCGTGCGATTAGGCGAACAGGTGTTACCGGACACGCGAAACGGAAACGTCGATTTCGAAAGACTCACTGGCACTCGTTCATGATCTCCTCCTGCGTCCGGACCTGCACCGGCGCCAGCGACTCGACGTCGGTCCCATAATCGCGAAAACAGGATGTTATCTTCTCATCAAAGGTATTAACCAGATCCTCGAGACTGCCGCTGAAGGGGCTGAACGTCCCCTCCTGGAGTATGTCGGTGCCGTTTTCATGGGTCGTCGCCGGCTCGTTCGCGTTGCAGTTCTCCCCGTAATTCGCGTCGAGGCTGGCGTCCAGCAGTTGCTCTAAATATAAAAATAATCTTCATGCCGTTGCGTTGCTTTCCGCGAGGGACAGACGGATATCTGCGCGACGACGATTTTACACGCGTGTACGCGAGTATTTTCTGCCGTGCGAGGCGTATGTGGTCGAGCGATATTCGGGGCGGCGAGTCATCGTCGCATCGATACCTTCGAACCGCGAATAGCTCGATCGAAGGCGGGACTCGGACTTTGTACGACGCTTTTATTGAGAACACTAATTAAATGCGTTGTTTATTCTTTTCTTCTCTTTTAGGCTCCTTCAGAGAGCTGATAAATTGAAGACAAAATCAAAATAATCATTGTTTGCTTTTGATCTACTTGCTGCATGCTATTATCAGTCGACAAATACGCAATATAAATGTGAATATTAAATTGCTAAAAAATCAATACGGAGTTAATAATAGTCGTATGTATATCAGAACGTAATTAAAAAATTAGTTTATTCGTTCGTTGTATATTTTTGTCTGTTATCTCTTATTAAACAGTGTTTGTTACACCTTAAAAATGCAGAATTGTATCAGAGATTTGCATAATTTTAGTTTATAATTTCTCCACTTTCGATTTTTCTTCAATAATTACAAAAAAAAAAAAAAAAACGGTTCAAAACATCTTGTAATTTTTATTATTTTGTGTGAAGTTATCGTATACCATTTCTATAAAATTTTTATCTGGGAGAAAAAAATGTTTTTAATAAAAAGTTACTCAATATTCTGTTGAAAATAAATTGCAATAGTAAAATATTGATAAATATTTTTTATTCAATAAAAAACTAAAATCACTTCAATTTTTTTAAATGTAACATCATACTTTTTATACACCAAACGATGCATTTTTATATTTGCTTTAAAAAAGTATTAAGGTACTAAGGTCGAAAATTGATTTATAAGTAGACTGCGAATTTAATGCATTTATGACAATTCTAAGTACATATTCTAAAAATCTTTCAGGTGGCTGACAAATGCCAAAATATACAAAATATCAAAAACATAGTTTATGTTACGATATTTAAAAAATAAGATGTAATGCTATTCAAGTTTCAATTGATTATATGTGTTTCTAAACATTTTATTTTGCATGAAAATCCGCAGTCTATAAGTTATGATTTTTGTCCCAAGCGCTCATATACTTGCCGTACTGTGCGTTGTGTAAAGAAGAGAAATTTTATACTTTCTAGTTTTCATTTGTTGAGGCGATTTAATTTGATTGTGTGGATCTTTGGATTATGGAAAAGTTTTAAGGGGGCAGAAAAGATTGTTAATTTTTCTTTGTAAAATTATGCAATTTTATGAGGTCTTTAAAATTTTTTCCCTTCTTTTTGGTTAGTCTATTGACTATTTTTTTCTTAAATATCTGTTTTAAATTTTCTACGATATCAAGGAAATAGATAATTATTTTTCAATATCTAACGGTGAATTAGGAAAACCAGAATTTACAACCACTGTAATTTTTTAAATTTGCGATTTCAGTGTTCTAAGGAAAGTTCTAAGGAAAAAAAAGAAACTTGAATATGGGAAGGCTTGATTTTCAAGGAGAGCGCTTCAAATTGGATTAAATCAAAGATTATATCAAAATGACGTCAAAGTAGTGATGATCTACATTTACACTTATCAAAATTTTAGAAAACTTGTCTGAGATTATTTTACTAATCCTACTCTCTCAAGAAATGTAGAAAATATAAAATTAAAAATCCGATTCTTCATATTTTTTAATCTATTCTGCTATTTTAAGTTTGAAAAAGAAAAACAACCTTTGCTACTCGATATAGCAGTCTATATGTAAACTCGCAGCCCAGAATCAATAATATTGGCAATAGATTTACGGCGTATTATTGACTTATTACAGTAGAACCTCGACTATCCAACTTAATATTTATAAAATAAAATCTTAATAATTAGTAGAAAGTTCTTAATTCATAGTTGAAGTTTTACTCGGAATCCCATTGAATTTTCATACCTACTGCAATAAGTATATCAAAACTCTAAATTCTAGATAATTGACAATGAGGATAATTGCGAATCGGATAATCAAGGTTCTACTTGTATTTCTGAACTTATTAATTTAATGGGTGCTTAAAAAAACAGTTTTAAATAAATTAGAATACAAATTGATTATATTTCTTATATACCATTATTAAACTACGGATTTCTATGCAAAATAAAATGTTTAAGAATCGTGTATAATAAATTGAAACTTGAATAACATTATATGTCTTCATTTCTAACAATTGTAACTAGAATTACATTTTTGATATTCTGTATGTAAATACATATTTTAGTATCTGTCAACTAATCCCAAACATTTTCAGAGTATTTATAATTGCTATAAATACATAATATATTTCTCAATAAATCCAGTATTAATGTACACAAAATCGAGAGAGGTTAAAATTTTTCACACAATTTGTCCTCAAATTGTCCTGTATACAGAATCGTTCAAAACATTACAACCTCCATAGACTTAAAGAGAAAAACACAATTGATTTAAAATTTGTCGCACGCTTATCGCGAATTTTTTTAGTAATTAATTTATGTGTGAACACTAAAATGTAGTCAAGTAATTTAGTAAAATAATGTGGGTTCAGTACAACTACATTTATTCGACTAAATTCCTAAACATATCCGTCCCTGCTCTTAGTTAAACCAAAATGAGAACACGAGAAAGTCAAAGAATAATTCCGCGAAACGACGATAACATCACGCGGCAACGAAGAGAAACCATATAGTGTCGCGAAACATGGGTCACAGAGACCCTGCTGCCAAGATCTCTGCTGAGGAAACGCATCGCGAGATGCGAAAGAGGGAAGGGAAAGGACTCGCTAGTCGACCGGTATTAATTACATCTGCCGCTCCGTGGCCTGTTATCAATTACATAAACAGTTGATCGGTACTTTCGCGCGGGAGCCTGGTGACGCATAGCAGATCGAATGTGTTTTCGGGATTGAATATCCGCAATATTTTTTAATATTTGTCTCTCACACGATCCTTTTCTGATTTCTAAATGATCAACGACTTTCCAACTGGCCTGGAAGCTCGCTCGAAGCTTATTCGGAGCCGATAGCAGCGCTTTCCGAACACAGAAATTACGTCACTCCATTCGCGATAGGGAGAGAAACACTGGATGACCTCCGTGCTTGGGTCGCAATTTCACAGATTTTACGGATTACACCGAGCATCAGGAATTTTGCGCAGCTATTGCAAATATTTATATTTATTGCAAATTAGGCGGAAATACCACAGATTTTGGGAATTGATTCCTTTGAGTAGAAAGGTAAAAAATTATGGCAAGAAAAAATTGTAATTATGAGGTCTCAAAACTGTGTAAAAATTGACGCAAAATTGTGTAAAAATTGATACAAGAAAAAATCTGGTTTGTACTAAACTTATATAAAAAACTTAGGGCAAGAAAAAATTTTAGGTAGATGCTAAGACTGTATAAAAAATTATAGTTTTATATTAAACTTGTAGAAAAAATTAACACAAAACTACATAAAAATTACCACAAGAAAACAGGCTTTAGTTTTATACCAAATTTCTATAAAAAATTAACATGAGAAAAAATTCTAATTAATAAAATAAATAAATAACTCTAAAACTTTATAAAAATAACCACGGCTGTTAAGAAAAAACTATAGCTACGTACCAAACTTGTATAAAAAAAACGCTATTCTCAATATTATCTACAACAAAAAACTCTTATTAATAAATAAATAAATAGAATCTTGAAACTGAACACTTTCTTGTATTCCAAAGCTTTTAGCTGTCAATATTTTAAAGAACTATTTCTTCCTTTAAATTAAAATTTGTTCCAACGCAAATAACACTGTCCAACAGCCAATTTGTTTTCCGATATTCATTATAATCCGACAAATATTTATTTCAAAGTAGGAAGAAAAATAGGTCTTATTTTACTTACTTTACTTCCTACTTTGAAAAAATATTTGTGTTCCCACTTTTTCAGAACGTTTCCTTAAGAAAAAGGTCTGCTCTATCGCGTGGCGTGGTTGGAACTCGAAAAAAATTGGTGCCAAATAGGTGTCACTTTACTTTTAATAACTGTTTAGATATACATAATCATTCACAATACATTAATAATTGATTTCAGTGTTTAGAGGAAAGTCTACAATCATATAAAATATAAACAAAACTCAAATATCTTTTATAATTACGTCACAAAATTAGTTCAAAGTTAAAAAATGTGTAATTGAAAAAAAACAAACTTCTAAAAAATTGAGGGTGATAAAAAGAAACGGATTTCAGATTCGTAATCAGCGCACGAAATTCTATAAGAAAAATATAAAGTCTGTATTTTATTTCTGCACTGGCTGAACTGGTGCAGAGTCCACCACTTGCTATCTTCTTCCGTTTTGTGAAATAAAAGAAGATAAAGATTGGTTCGTTCTGCACTAGCGCAGTCAGTGCAGGAATAAAAAACAGACCTATAATGAGTATCGGAACACATAAAATTTGTTGTCTTGTGTTAATTAAAACACCGAAATGCCAAGGAAAATCATTATTATTATTATTATTATTAAACGGGATAAAAGTCCCAATAGTGTACAAAAATATTGAACAAAACTCAAACGTAGTTACAACATAGCATAGAGATCATGGACCATCTCCGTATTATCGAATGAAAAGGTCCGCGATGCAGGGATATCAGACACCGACCGACCGTCCCCGGTGACGTCGTCTTTTGTCGCGCACCGAAGGTCGCTTCTTCACGGTATCTAAATACGCTCTGCGCCACCCTCTCTCTCTCCTTCTCTCTTCCTCTCTCTATGTTTAATTCGCTCGGCCCGTAAAACGAGCGTGACCACGCGTGCACGTCGCATTTCACGCGTTCACGCAGCCACGAAACCTGTTCCCGTCCGCCGCGCCGGGCGGCCGCTAGGCTCATTCGGTTTCGAAATTTCCGCATATAGCCACAGACTCGCAACGAGAAGTCGATTCCAGAGGAAATACGAGCGAACCTCGCCTCGCGGACAGAACGAGCGACGGGGACGATGCCAGAGATCGATTATGGTCGCGAGAATGGAGGACGGAGGGACGATGACTCGCGATCTCCCCGATTTTGACACTCGACCCGATAACAAGGCCATATCGCGAATCTTCTTCGTTCCAGTTGCGATAAATATTCGATACTCTCTGGTCGAGGTTGTCGGAGAGTTCAAAGGAGAGAAACGGAAAGAAAGACGAAGGCGAGGCGAGGGAGAGAGTGGATAAGGGTGCATATCCACCTAGTAACGAGAGTAAAACTATCCGCAAGTTGTTTTCGAGATTCAAATTTCTAAAAGTACATATTTGTCAACCTGAGAATAAAACTCGCGAGTTGCTCTCGACGAAAAAGTCAAGACAGTCAAATTTCTTAGCGCTCACTGTATTTTGAGAATGTCAGCTGACAGTGACAGCCAAATTTTAAGTTCGATACAGTTTTATTTTCAAGTGAAGATGTGCCTTTAGTAGACATCATATATGAGAGTGAAGAGTCAAATTTTGAGAGTTTGAGGAAGAAAGAACCTGAAGAAACTCGCAACAGTTTTGCTCTCAGGTGGACGGAGAGACTTCAAGGAGACGAGGGAGTTTTGTCGCACCTGTCAGAAGATTCATGTTTTTGAGGCTGGCCGTGTCCTCTTCCTCGAACCGCGCGAGGGGTGCCTCGAACTTCAACTCGGAGATCTTGCCCGCCATGTCCCTCATTATTGACCGTTGTGGAGAGCCGGGAGAGCGAGTCGATCACCGCGATGAAATTCGGCACCGTGGGCTTGCGGCAGCGCACCCGAGTCGCTCCGTTTCGATTGCGCAGAGCTTTTTCACAAAAAACTTGTCGACGAGACGCGACCGAACGGTTTGCGACGGGTATACGATATCCTTCTCGTGCAAGGCTTCGCGAACGACTGACGCAGAGGGGCTGGTTGAGAAGGTGGTGGGGGCAGATGATTGCTCGTCGCCATGACGACCGCTGGCTGTGTATGGGCTGTGTACGCTGATGGCACCGAGCATCGCCAGGGATGTGATAAGATCGTTAATCACCCTGAGATTATTGTCACTGACATTTGCACACTGAGCTGTATATACTGGATACGGTATGAGGTTTCTGAAGATAGGATGGCTTTGTGACAATTGAATAGCGCCATTTTTGGGAATAGACTCTATTAGCCGCCTGGCGAATGTTAGGTAGCACTACGTTTCTGGATTTACTTTTGTAGCCTATTCTTTGTAGAGTTCGTAAAATACAAAATACTCGTCATCAAAAACGGAAGGGATAAACTATAAATCAGTTAAAAATTTTGATAAGTAGAAATTAAATGAAAAATATTTAAATTCTTAGTGTACCCGCCTTACATTAGGCGGTGCACAGGGTTAGTTCTCTTAGTATTATTTATGAAAATATTGTTTGCTTCACAAAAAAAGACAGATCATTGATAACAAAACTGAATATACACAGATAACGTTATTATATAATTCACAATTAACTTAGAATGTTGAGATTGTGTAGCATTAAATTTTGGCGCGATCTGACTAGATGGCAGCACCTGAGTGATCCGACCAAGTGACGAAGAGCACCCCACAATCCCATGCCGTTTGCCAACAACAACCATGGCGATAGTTCGACCATTGAGCTATATTACTACTAGGTAATATAGCTCAATGAGTTCGACTTTATGTTCCATTCTTTAGGTCCATGATACAGCAGAGAGGAAATGACTGCCCACGCACAGGATTTCGTTGTCCCCGGACAAGCGCTGCCCCCAGCGGCCAATTATAGCAAAATAGTAGGAATCTAACCATTTTGGTTCCACCAAGTTCCATTACGACGTTTTAGCCTTGTGGAATCATTTTTAGGGTCCATATTAATGTTATAAATCCCGAAATTACGAAAAAAACGCAATATATATATTGTTTTTTTTCCGAATTCGAAAAATTATAGTGTTAATGCGAAAAATTACTAATTTAAGTAGAAATCAGTAGAAGTCGAAACTAGAGGTTTGATTTTATAGTTAGCACATAATTTATCTATTTATTTATTGTTTCTCCCGGTTGGCAACTCGAAACATTCTCTACAGGTAAATCTTTTATCGTTCAAAATATTTTCAAGATTCCCTATCCATTTGTAAGCTAATTCAACAGGTGGAATTGATATTTCTAGCAAAGATCAATTATGTAGTCATCCTACTTCATACAGCTACGTAGCGGGAATATTAGAAAAACCATAGGAGATTGTTTAGAAGAACATTATTATAGAAGAATATGTTTATTATCAATATTATAGACGCATGTTTTCTTCGTTTATGTTTAACACCCAAGCTCCGAAAATTCATCTGTTAACATCATAACATTGTGAAATCAGTTGTTTTTTCAAGTTTCTACATAGAATTTTTCAAGAGGTAAAGTCATCCGCTGTCCTTTTCTCCTTTACCATTACTCCGTCACTCACGCTACTACGCATGCGCGAGCCGGCAAAGGAGGCCTGTGATTGGTCGTCGTCCGTTGAACGACCACGCATTCGCTTTGGTGCAACCGTAGACGTTGGACAATTTCGTCACTTGCTGTATAATCAAGTAAGTTTCGATATTCTATTGATTTGCAACTTCTCTCCATTGTTGTAATTATTATCAGTATGATTCTTTAACTGGAAATATGAAATTTCGGGAAAATAAGATTCGGCTGTTCCAGTCGTCGACCGTCTTCCCCAAAATATTACTTTTCGCGTCAAATTTCGACTTTTTACAAGTAATTTCGCGCTCGGTCGTTCCTCGATCGCGATATCTTTCTACTTTTTCGCAATTTTTGTGGTGTTCATCCGTATTTCGTCAGTTTCAGGTCCGAAAAGTGGAATTGGAGGAGTGGCGCGAAATCAACTGATGCCAGGCGAGTTTGCAAGAAATTCAAATCGCCTACCGCGGAAAATTGACAGACTCGGAACTTTCGACAACGGAGAATTGGTATAATTTACGCGTATTTACACTTTTATTGTTGTTTATTGAAAGTTTATTGCCTTTTTATTCATTTGTGACAATATTTCTTGGATTTTGTGGCTTTTTTCGTATGGAAATGAAGTGAGAAAGAATCGAAGCGTAGATTTTTCCTTTCAAACTGTTGCTTGTTAACTTGTAAATAGTGACCTAACATGTCGGATCACTTTTTAACGGAAATTTCGTAACTTTCGATCTTTTGAATTTTAGACACTATTGCATAGATTCTTGCTACATTTCCGAAAAATTTTTTTGGATTTTGAACTTTTATCAAATATTTATTACATTTTTATTGGCTTTTAACATTGGTTATTGTATTTTATGATATTTTTGTGTTAAAATTAAGCGATTAAAAATTGACGCGTACTTTTTTCGGTTCTAACTTTAACTTTCAATTGGTGACATCAAATGACGATTCGGATTTTAACAAAAAATCGGGATTTCTTCCATTCTTTGAATTTTTTGATGTCATATTTTTTGCGTGCGAAGCGCGCCACGGAAAAACGACTAATTTAAATATATTGAAAGTATACACGTTACTCGGTTCCCCGTGGCGCGCTTTGCGTGCAAAAAATATAACATCCCCCTTTTCCATGGCAGACCACCGAGCGTAGACAGCATTTTCAAAGTTGAACCCTTACTTTCCAAGTTGTGGGGGGAGCTTCGCCCCTCCCCAAACCCGTCCCTACTAAAAGAGACCGCCTGGTATATGTATAGGGAAAAGTTGTCCAGAATGATGACCTTGACAACATATTTCAAGGTCATTGAAATGGAAGTTGGTTCCCCTAATCTACATAATTACCAGTATTTCCTGCAGCAAAGTTGTGGTCACGTGCAAGGCGGTCGTAGAGTCACATGCTGCGTCATGGTTTTGTTTTGATTTGGAAGAGCGAGTTGGCTCTGAGTAGTGTTCGGAAATGTTTTTTACATTCCCGCGAGATTCGAGTCAGTGTTGTTCGAATTCTAAATGATTCTAGAGCCCCGCGAGGCTCGAATGCACCGCGATTCGAGTCAGTGTTGATCGCAGGGACATTTTCGGTCGCGTTGGTAGTTGATTACTGTTTTTTTTTGTTTTTTTTTTTTTTTTTGTTCGCTAAAGTGTCGATATATCGCGATGTAGAGTCGCAGCAAGAGCTCGAGAGTTAGAGAGTTGGCGAGTTCGGGCGCCGGAACGCGAAGAATAATGTAAGTACTGTTTTATATTATTTATACGGGGTGTCTCAACGGAAGTGTAAGAGCTGAAAAGGGGTGATCACTGGGGTGACTCTAAACAACTTTTTCCACATTGAAAATGTTCGTTGCGGCTTTGTTGACGACTTATTAACGAAAAACACCGACCAATAGACGCTCGAATATAGTGGATGAATTTCAGCGCGGGCTCCAACTGTGCGTAGTACTGGCCCGCCATCGTCCGCGCCATCATTAATCCGCTGTACTCGCTCCCCGATTGGTCAGTGTTTTTCGTTAATAACTCATTAACAAAATCGCAACGAACATTTTCGCTAAGGAAAAAGTTGCTTAGAATCACTCCAGCAGTCTCCCCTTTTCGGCTTTTACACTTTGTTTGGGACACCCAAAGTTTGAGTATTTTAAATGTTAAGAATTATCTAAGAGTTTTAAAATGGGGAAATTTAGAGGGTTTTTATAATTTTTAAATATATGTATATTTGACGTGTTTCTCCATAATCAGTTTTTTCTCGAAAAAAATTGCAATATAACTAAGAACTAAAAATGTCAGTGTGAATGAATAAGACACAGGAAAACGTAATTGAAAATTGATAAAACTGTTTCACGGCTATCTTTGTTCCGAAACAATTGCTCGCGTTACGCCGAAGTGGTAATAATTGTGTGGTAATAATTAATCTTTTTAAAAATTGAGATATTTAAGAGAACGTAGCAGGGTTAAATCTTTATTTTTATGTGTTTGTTCAAATTTTAAAGATGTTAATTTTAACAATCTACGAAGCTGTTGACAGATGCCAAAATGTATAAAAAAATATCAAAAATATATTTTAACTTTCAAGTTACAATGTATAGAAACTAAAACATACATACTATTATTCGAGTTTCCATGTTTTATTCGTGCTTTTAAATTTTGATTTTGATTGTAAAATATTTTCTAATAGTTACATGTAATGCATTCTGTGTTGAATATTTTATATTTTATTTCGGTATAATAATTAATCTAAACTAATTACAGGTATCAGTAGTTATACTTATCTATTACACAATACCTTGTGTAGTTTACTAAATTGTGAAATTGGATCTGGAATTTTAATAATAGCAGCTAAGTTTTTTCTATTGTGATACCCGATGCGTCTGACATTGTTATAAAAAATAAAATCGGTAATATTCATTCTATTAGTGTTAAACGTCTCGATAAAAATTGCTGACATTATGTAATTGTTTAACTCCGATTTTATACTACGTACGTTCCTGTTGGGTGTATTTTTGCTCCGAAGGTAAAATCAGTATCTACATATCGACTATCGATAAACTGCAATTACAGAAAATATCGATCGATAATGTGACATTAAAATTATATGGATATTAGCCATAGACATAGTAACTATAGACTGCGCGTCAGCATGCAGCCGTGGCCTGATGTTGAAGAGAGTTGAATGCTTTAGGAGGTACTTGGGAAGAATGAGACAGATAGAAGATAACAAGATAATAGAAAGAGATAGCAAGTCCTCCCAAAGCATCCTAACTCTTTCTAAAGTGGACCATCCGCTTTCCCCGTGATGCTCAGTCTATTCTTATATGTCTATGATATTAGCGTCTCCGATTCTACATATATAGAACAGAAATGGGAAGAATTTAGAAAAAAAATATTTCAAACACTATTTTAAATAATAAATCCTTCATAATTTAAATAAAATACATAGTATTGTATTGAGTAAGGTTCTTATATATTGGCAAACTAAAATTGTTGGTCCTATAATACTGTAATTATTGGTTGCATGTTGCACTTGTCATTATTGGAAAATTGTTTGTCTGGACATATTTTAAAATAAAATCTGGTTTAACACATTTTATTGGGAAACAAATATTATTTTATATAACGAAATTTATTTAGGATTCAGTAATCAATCTAATTTAAATATAGCGTGAAATTTTAAGAAAGTTACCTTTATCTAACTTCATCCAATTTCAATTGTAATTTCTATCACTCGTGAGTGCCAAAATTTCTTTTGCACAGTAAAAAAAAAAGAGCGATGAATGTCTATTTTACTTCTCTTCTGCAGGAAATATTATTATCATTATAGGATAAAACAGCACAATTATGATCGAAGTTACTCGATTTTCTGTCCCAGGCGTTGCAGTAGGCGGAAACCTAATAAATAAATTAATGTGCCAAGTGTAACGCACTTGTATACCAAAATATCTCTTGACAATGCGCAGAAAAACATACTTATAATTCTAAATCTAATCACTACTTTCTAAGCTAAATAAAACAATCCAGAAATAAACAAAAAGAACATGACGTCGGAAAGTATTTAAATAAAATAATTACAGTGCAATCACTTATCCGATATGCCATCCCATTTGCAAGCAAATGTGTTAATAAGTCACTAATCCGGCGCAGAAACTTGTTCCTTATACATACTTATATTCTATAAACCCGTTACTCGCCATAAATCTCAATTTCGCGACGAATAAATTGTAGTAAAGAATAAAAAAAAAATCGTTGTTAGCAGGGTCGGATTCTTGTCGACCTTATGCAACAATTTACATAGCGCTCTAGAATTGAACTAGACTTATTATAACATCATAAGTAAATACAATGAGAGCGTCACCCCAATTCAGAAAGCTCTATAATTGAGTTAAAATTTTCAAATTTTAAAAATATACAAGCTTCAAATTTTCAAATTTTCGAATTTCCAGAACTTTAAGCTCAATATTTACAACTTTTAGGAATCTCAAGCTCAATATTTGCAAATTTTCAGAATTTCAATCTTAATATTTGTGAATTTAAGAAATTTTGAACTTTAAATTTGTAAATTTCCAGAATTTCAGGCTTTTGATTTTCAAGTCTTCAAGATTTTGGAACTTTCAAATATCGAAAATAAAAGATTAAATGTTCAAAGTTTTCAAGTTTTCTGTCTTCAAATTTCCAGATTCTCAAACATTCAGAAATTCAAACTTCAAAGATTAAAACTTTCAAGCTGGAATTTTTCAAGTTTAGAAATTTCAAATTTTTAAGTTTCAAGCATTTCAGTATTCACTATCAACTGTTTACGCTTCAGACTTCCAAATTTTTATTTTTAACATTTTAAGCTCCAAATAAAAAATGTTCATGAATCCAAAAAAGTATTATTTCAGATAATTATTTCTAATACATTTGCGTGTTTGCGATCGTTCGGCGGCAAATCGCCGCAAACCGCTCATCTGAACTGCAAAACAAATTTGACGCAAAAAAACGCAGCGGCAAACCGCCGCAAACCTCTCGTCTGAACCGAGCCTTACCACGCCACGCCTCGACTATCGCGAAGCAAAAAGGAAATCGTTTCACGCCTGGCGATGATCTCGTCGACGATTACGCGACCTACATAAACGATATCCACCTTCCTAAGGTCCGTTTTTGACATTCTCCGTTACCCTAACTCCCGAGGGACATCCGAAAGGATGATTTTCCACGCGCGACTGAAACCGCCGCGCCGCGACAAAAGGACAACGCCTGAAAATATCCGTCCTCGATCTATGCTGCTCTTTTACGCTCTGCCATCTTATATAAACGCCTCGTGTCTCCCCTTTTTTAACGTTTCGCGTTTCGACGTGAAGTATGCATATTGGGCCATTGGATTGATTTGCGTGTTTGTGGGTCATGAGGCGAAGGAAAAAAAAAATCGCGATATAATAGGGGATTGTGGTTAACCTTGATGATATCGCATATAAATTGCATTGTCAGTGCTAGGCCGGCGTTTAATAAACTCGACGAATACGATTTCTTTTCTGGCACGTGATCTGGATGCCGCTAGAACGACGTCGCCGTCGGAGACGACGATTTAACGCGTGCCGCTCGTGCTTGGGTAAATTCGAAAAAGAAACGGGAAAAATATCGAGGCTTTATGAATTAAAAACCCGAACGAGCGTTGAAGAATCACGATCCCTGCGTGCCCCGCGTCCCGGTGCAACGGTCTTGAGCGGTGTGTATCTCGTTAATCGACGGAACGATCGTTTTAAAAGGATGTGCGATCGGGCAATGTTTGTAATTCATAAAAGATGGCTGGCATAAAAGATTCATGAGGCGCGATTCGCGGGAGAAAAAAATACCGTCGAGTAGGCTGTCGGATTCTAGTACCAGGTGTGTGAATCGGAATACATCCGGAACTATTTGAACTAGTCTATTGTAAATAAACGGTTTCCATTCCTTCGTCCGACAGAAATCATCTCGCGTTACACCAACAGTATCTTTTTTTATTTCATTTTATTCATTAACGGAAAAATACCGTTGGTATCATACGATTATTAATGATAATAGATGATAAAAGTCACGTGTACATTATATGTATGTGTGCATTAAGAATGGACTTCAGTAACATTAAAAGTAAGCGAAAATCTTTGAACATTGGAGAAATGAATCTTTATGCAACAGTAAAATCTTTCAGAAAATTTTAGAAAAATTGATTCGGTGGTTTTTAAATTGTTTAACTTTCGATTTAACATGTACCTATTCCTATGGGAAAACACAATATTGAGAATTGAGACATACAGTATAACTACAATATTAGGGGGGAATAATAGGCCAAAGATTTTGAAATTTTATGGACAGAAGATCAAATACTGAAAACAATGGTCACCAAAATACCGGACAATTGATTTGATGGTTTTTTTTTTAAAGAATAAACTTCAATAATAATAAAAATAAGTAAAAATGTTTGAAAATTGGAGGAATAAATTTTTATGCAATAGTGAAACCCGATGCAATCAATTTTAGAAAAAGTGATTCGGTAGTTTCTAAATTTTTTAACTTTCAATTTAACATCTAGCCCTATGAGAAAACGCAATATTGAGAAATATATTACAAAATTGAGAGTGAAGTTGCTAACAATTGCATTTCAAATGTATTTCAACTTTCAACAAACAAGTTTACGATAAAAGATCAACTTTTCTGACTGGTCTTCATAGCAAGAAGTGGAAATTGTTTAACTTTTGGCAAAGATTGTTACTGAAGTTCATCCTTAAATTTATCAATTGAATTAGCGTAAATTTTCTTTTAGTCACATAAAAAAATTCGAATCAGATTTGCATCATTAGTAAAATCGTCCCAGAAAAATGTTAAATGCTCTAGTTTACTATCAGTAATGTGAATTAGTTTCATGAATTTAAATATGAAAATCATAGTTTAATTATTTCACTTATAGTAATTGCATTTCAGGTACATTCTAATAAATAAGTTCATCATACAAGATCAAATATACATTGACAAAATAAAATAGAAAGCGAATTCAAGTGAATTTGCGATGAAAACCCATTACTATTTCTCACTGGATTTTCATAACAGGAAAAGCCTTATTAATATCTTTGAAATTGGGTAATTTTTGGTGAAGATTGTTATTGAAATTCTTCCTTAACAAATAGAAAATTATATAAGAACTATATTAGACGAATGTTTAGTAATGATTAATTAAGAAATTTCTTATCAACGTTGTTTTATTTTTAGTGTCTATAACGATTACCTATAATGATTTCAGTATTTCAGCTATTTGTAAAAACAATTAAGTAAAACAATACGATTTATATGAATATTGATTTCGTTCATGGTCCTGTTTATAGGATCTATGATGGTAGAGCTGCATGTCAGTAATTTGGAATAGAATAATTTACTGTGTCTAGAGAGTTGTAAAGCGCATACCGATTTATCGGCGCAACAAGTTCTGAGCAGTTGATATTATTATAAATTAACCTGAAAAGGAAGATTAAATCGGCGATTATGCTGCGATCAGAGAGCGTTTGCAAATTTAACGCTTCAAGAATGTTATCATTAGTCTGCAGATGTTTATGTAAATTCATATTTTCAAACGCATAGATAATGAAAACCAACTCGAATTGAGTGTCTTCTACCTTCTGAATTTCATAAAATGCATTTAATTTTCGTTATTACATGTATTTTTGCATCTATGAATTTCAGTAACAATTAATCAATTTCCAAGATATTTTAATAAGGCTTCTCATTTATTGATCTTTTGTAATAAACTTGTTTGATGGAAAAATGCAACTATTGGCAACTAAAACTTTTAGTTTTGTAATGTGTATCGCAATATTGCGTTTTTTCATAAAAATTGAAATTTATAAAATTTAAAAATTACCGAATGAATTTTCTAAAATTCAAAAATTGGGTTTTACTATTGTACAAAGATCTATTCCTCCACTTTTCAAAAATTTTCGCTTATTTTTAATGTTACTTTCCTTAAAATGGCTATGAATGCACAAACATCTATTATATTCTATATTCTAACTCCATGGACTTCTTTTAAAATCTCTACAGTTCTTTTAAGCATTCCGCTCTGAATGTTATTCGCTATTCTCCTAGTTAATCTATGCTACTGTATATTTACTTTTTCTTTTCTTCTTTTTATTACTATTTCTGACTTTCACTTATATTCTGTTATTATGTTATTATTCATCATATTCGATGACTGCTAATCCCAGCATTGTTTTGTACGAAAGAATTCGTCCCGTTGATATACAAAGAAATTTATTAAATAATCATAGTTAAGTTTGATGATCTCCATAGGATTATCAATAGACTGCGGATTTCTATGCATTTAGAACAATTCTAGATACGCAAAAATCTAAGAGACTATCAGTAGATGCCAAAACATAAAATATTAAACATATAATACAAATCACGATGTTTAGAAAATATGCCACCGTGTTATTCAAGCTTAAATTCTTTATTAGCAGCTGTAAAAATTTGATCTTGCATAAAAATTCAAAGTCCAATTATCAAGGACTCGCAGCAAATCTTAAAAGCTTGTGTTGAACTTTTCCAATGAGACAAGCATATATTTTATGCATAGGATTTCAAATTACCGAGGTAACAGTCAATGAGGTCTAATAAAACGTTTCGACTGGAGTTATTTTAAAAATCTTCCCCACGACGCACTAACTGCAACGTGGGGCGATGCAACGTTGATGGACCAGAATAGGAAAGGCGAATTTATGTCGAGTGCCTTTTCGCGGAACGAAATCAATTTGAACCGGCGACGATAACCAGGTCGTGACGCGGAGAGCGAGCGGAGAGCCGATGACAATCTCGGTTGATCCGGAGCTGAACCGTCGAAAGCTCTAGTTTCTGTTTTCTTTATCGACGCCGATTGCACAACGTATAATGTCTGTATTATTATGCCAACTCCATGGAACTTGAGCAGAGTCACGTACAATACGGAGCAATCAATCATTTCGTCATTGCAATTCGCTTGCGCTGCAAGCAAGCCGAAGGTGTCGACTGCGAACGGTCGCGCGGCCATAAATCTAATCGAACCGGGACAGAACACCTCGACGTTTCTCTACGAATGCGACAGCTTTTCGCATAATTAAATTCCGTGGAAAAAGCTCCGCGCATCCCCCAAGCTCCTTAACCGTTTAAGCTGGGCGCACACGGGCGTTGAAATCGATGTCCGTCGCTCAGATCTATTGAATGTTATCCTACGACCGTCGCTATGTCTGTCGTATGTTATCCTACGACGCACGCAGCGACGGACGTCGATTTCAACGCTCGTGTGCGGCCAGTCTTATTGTTAGACTGAGCGTCGATTTCAACGCTCGTGTACAGGGTCATCCACGTATCTCGGAACTCGTACTCATGATTATAAATGGGCTCGGGTTCCGAGATACGTGGATGACGCTATATGTATGTACAGGGTGATTCTGTCGCCAGTGGACTCAAAGGCGATATCGCCGTCTAAACATAAACACGAAAACCCTGATTTCAAGAGATCGATATCGATCTTGAGGCCTCGGCGAGGATGACTACTTGGCAGAGACGGCTGTATGCGTACACCCCCGCTCAAAAGTATGTGGACACTAACCATTTTTATGAAATTTGTGATATATTATGTATACTGCTGTTGTTAGACGGTATATATTGTTAAATTCTGTTACGTACATGTATGTAATGTATTCTAGTAATATTCTATTGTTTCCAAGTAATTGTATCCAACGTATCAACTCAAAATCAATTCCAATTTTATATTATTAGTATCATCGAAAAAAATAAAATTCTGTTGTTTCCAAGTAATTGTATCCAACGTATCAATCCAAAATCAATTCCAATTTTATATTATTAGTATCATCGAAGAAAATAAAATTCTATTGTTTCCAAGTAGCTGTATCCAACGTTTCAATCCAAAATTAGTTCCAATTTTATTTATTAGTATCATCGAAAAAAATAAAATTTTATTGTTTTCAAGTAGTTGTATACAATGTTCTAGTAATACATTACATACATGTACGTAACAGAATTTAACAATAAAAACCGTGTAACAACAACAGTATACAAATTTCATTAAAATGGTTAGTGTCCACATACTTTTGAGCGGGGGTGTACGTGTGTGTACTGAAAACGAGAGTCTCACAATTGGAACGCCTAAGAAAACACAATAAATCGCCTCTTAATCGACAGACGAGTGTATAAAAACCGGGTTTTTTGTCGCTATGTTTAGACGGCAGCACTGCCTTTGAGTCCACTGGCGACAGAATCACCCTGTACATACACTGGCCTTAATGGATATCGCGCGCGCGCGTACTATCTCCGGGGCACGTGTTCATCGCGTTCTCGTATCGCGCAACAGATTGGTATATTCAATTTCTATAACATCGGTTTACGCAAATTTCCGACGGTATTCGGATCGGGGCTCCGCAATTAGCAACCGGCCGCATGGTAATTACGAGCCGGTCGACGTAATCACTCGCGGCGAATGATTGTCTGTTATTTCACGATTGCTGTTTAATATATTGCATGGTTAAATGTCGGCATCCTATTTGCAAATTACCGTAAATAAGCGCAGTAATGACGGAATGCCGAAGGCAATCGACGCTCGTGATTTTAAAGTCTGTCCACTCGGCTTTATGAAATATTGATCCGCTGTTGATTAGTTGATCTGTTTGGAGTCGGTCGTTTTGTTCCAATTGCGATGACCTTAGTCACGAGATGCATTGAAATTCATTGGGATGCATTGAAATGCGGTTTAAATTTCAAGCTTCAAGCTTGAATAATACTGATATTTAACTTTCCATTGGCAGTTTGGCGCAAACAGGGTTTAGAAAATCTTTTTAGAAATCAAATTTCTGTGTTTCTAGTGAAAGAGATTTGACATATTCTATGTGATAAATAGATTGCGGATATTTATGCAAATTCATATTTTCAAAGGCATAGAAAACGAAAACCAACTGAAATAAAGGTTGTTGATAATACGTTTACAATCTAGTACCAAACAACAAAGTGTCTTTTACCTTTTAAATAACATAAAATGTATTTTGAGTGAGTCCAACACGTGCGCGAAGAAGGGGATGCACCCTCGTCCTCTGCGGTGCGCATGCCCCGGTATCATCGTTGTCAACTTGCTAAGAGCACACTCCCTACTCCGCGCATCAAGCATCAACCAAGCAACGTAGTCCATATCGGCACATGCGCATTGTGAGTGAACAGGGTAGACACTTTTCTCGCTCGCACCACATCTTCCCTCTCTTACGATGTTGGACACAGATTGGCTCTACGGGAGTATAAGCAATGCGCGCTCCAGTAATACAGGGTGTTTCGCAATTCGAGGGAAATCTCCGAGATACAGGTACTAGACACGAAAATAATGAAAAATGTTCCTATGCAATATACACAGAAATAGTTTATTAGTTACACGCGGTTTTATATTTCGTAAAATGTCGACGTAACAAAGGCTCATCCCCTGTAAGGTCAGTAACCGCGATTTGAGCCCCTGCATCATGGAGAAGTATCAGTTGTGTTACATTCGTCATAATTTCAATTTTTAATTACAAAATATGTGATTTTTCATTCGAAGAAGCATTTCATCCCAATACACGTTGCCAGTCACCGGGGCCCACTTAGGCCCAGAGCTGCCTGGGCCTTTAAGCGCAGTTACAGAGAAAAAAAACATATTTTTTTATTGAAAAAACTAAGTTTTTGTGTGAACTTTTTCAATGAAAAAATCTGTTTATAAATATTACTAATGGTCTAAAATAATTTGTTTTTAAACGTTTAAACTTGTATTCGATAAAGTAAAAAAAAAAAAAACAGGTAAGTTGTTAGTATTTTTTTTTCCTTGAACTGTGATCTACCTTTATTTGTAAATTTTTTTCAAAATTTCATTAACTGTGAAGGCAACGCGCGATCGGAAGATGTTGATGGATTTAAATAATATTTAAACATTATTTTCTGTGGTTCTAATAAATAAGTATTTGAGCTATTACATTCGGGAAGAGGCCAATTTAAAAATGTTAAAAATTATCGTCAAAATGTGAATTTTTCTAAATTTAGAGCACATGCGCGACCGGAAGATATAAACCGATTTTATTTCTTTTTTTACCCCTTTATAGTCTCCCCAATTCGGAACTTCTCCGCGGTATTACGAGTTGAAAAAAAATTCTTGAATTTTTTCGGCCCACCCTAATGTATAGAATATGTGCTCCGCGTTCCCACAGTTACCGTGTATCTTGCAAAGATTCCGACTACCCCCTGCACTTTAAATCTGGACCGAGGGCTTCGCTCCCACGCTGATACAGCTGCTGGGGCAGTTTCCCAGGAAAACCGAGTATGCAGATGCGTCTCCCACTGCCCAATTTTCACCAATTTTTGAGTATATAAGGAGACGTAGTTGCATCCACGGGGGCTCATTTATAGACCAGTCAGAGTTTAGTACGCGGTTTAGACTGGGCAGCGAGATCGAGCAATAGTTCTCTTTCAAGCAGACTTAGAGTGCAGTACGTAAATTAACTTACTGTAACATTATTATTATAATTACACCATTCCATTTGTGTCCATTGAATTCATAAGTTTGTAATAATATATCCAGATCATTTGTGTCTGAGAATCGTAGTTAAAGTCAATTAAAGTCGTTTTTACATCCACGATCCAATAAGAAGACGAACCCACAACAATATATCTTTACTGCTCAAGATATATTGCAATTCTAAAAGTTACGAAGCATAGCGAAACTCAGTGATTGCCCGATGACAGTATCGTCATCGTTTCGTAATAACCTATTAGTGGCTCCCGATGATAGCTAAAGGCGCTACGCATTGGTTCGTCCACATCCTCAGCGGTTCCCGGCGTGGCGTTAGCTATACATCGGTTCGTCTACGATTTTTCCCATTTTAAATCCTTGGACATTTCGCTCTGCCCTCGGCTCGTAACATCCCCATCGATATTTTCCTGTAAATCTCAATAATTGAACGAAATAACGAAAAATAAATCATTACATTGTAAACCCCTTTGATACCATAGAATATTTTTTCATACAATAAATAATTTATAAATAATTGAAGGTGGTTGAGTAAACTGCTTCGTATGATGTATCAAGTAAAGTGGAATCTGTACAACTTGAAAAATTTATAGGAAATCGAGTAGCAGGTAGTAGCAGCTAAATTTTTTACAACACATTAAAGACATTAGTGGCTATAAATTTATACAAGAATCAAAGCCGGACCTCATCCGATAACCAAGTTATTCATACGCAAACATTATTATTGAGTATCTGAACTTCTTGTTCCTCTGACTATTCCTTTTTTGTTCCTCTTACTATTTATTTTCAAGTCTTTTAATAAAGCTTCTGTTTTCTAAGATAATGATTCCATTTGAAGGAATTGATCTAATTAAAATCTCTTGATACATGCTTTAAAAAACGTATTCGATCGGTTTTGAAATGCTAATATTTTCTTCATATCAACAAAACCGTTTTCGGCAGAAATCTGAAACTATTTCAGAGAAATAATACAATTTGTACAATTGAAAACATAGCCATTAAGCGTTCTAAAGGGAGATACACATTTTATTTTTGTTTTTATAAGCATCACGTGTTACACATTGAAATTCCTAAAATGAAAAAGAATAAAATGTAATCAATTTTTCCAGTTTTCTAGATTTTTGTCGAAAACCATTTGTCGCACGAAAAAAGTTAATAGAATATAAAAAATGACTTTATCTAGATCTACAACTTCTGTTTAACATGTTTTTCGTATAATCAAAAACGTGATAGATATTAACAAAACCAACTTTGTGTGTATTAAAATAATAATTTTAATCTTCAAGGACCCAGGGGCACGTTTTCCCCTTGTCGAATTAGATTTTAACTTTACAGAACGTTTTTGTTTTAATAATTTGAACTATTCTAGGGGGTGCCATAGAAAAAAATTACAAAGTAAATTTTCATCAAGACTAAATGTAACACCCCTGTTACAGTTAGACATCTTCTATACGATTGTATCACATTTGATAGCCTCAGAAACTCAGGTAACACTAATATGACGGAAATGTTAATCAAGACAGAATATATGCAGAAATTAATAGACTATCTCAAAGAAAAATCACTATATTCAAAAATGTAATCAAGTAAAACATAAAATAATAGTATATTTCAAGCTGTATTTATGATATACGTAACTAAAGATTTCTGTATGTATGTATTATTAGTACGTAAGCATTAATTTATGTCGCTAATAACTTATATAAAAAAAATATTTCATTTTTTAACATTTCGGTCGCATTTTTGGGATTTCGGACCACTGTGCGGTGATTCCGTAATAAAAACCGGGCTAATCAGTAATTACACGTAGTCGTTGAAATTGTGATTCAAAGCTCAAAGCTCCTTCATTAGGTGCAAACGCTCCTTGAATTTTAATGGCCCCCGTCTTACGGGCGGCCGACTTAGGTCTTCAATGCATCGACCCGTTGGGCAAATCGCAGTTAAATTGGTTAATTCCATTGCGATTAATCGGTGCGACGCGCGTTAGGGAGCGTTCCTATGATCGCTCGGCCTCATCCAGTTGAAGGCCCGCTTACCGATTTGAATCCTGCCACCTAATGAAATTCAATAGAAAAATAGAGCTGGGGTCTACCCTTTCCCCGGGTTGTTGTCGAAGGGATATTACGGTACCGGATGGTAATGACTCGCCCTATTGCTCGAACTTTGTTCTCACGTAGCCAGTGCGTAGTTGGCGATAGACTGAAGGAGACGCGCGCGTTTCGGTTCTTTCGGGACGACGAAAACACGCCGCAGAACCTCGCCAGATCTTTTGGTACGTGTCGATTCAACCACCCCGAGTTTCGACGGAGAAATACTTTTATATAACCCTGCCACCGCGGTCGATCGATCAGAAAAAATCCGTTAGGTATCTCGATCCGTGAACGATCGAACGGCGGCGAGAGATTTTTCTCGGCGGAGATCTTGGTTCGCATTTTTTTCTCAATTCTTCTTTTTCCCCCGAGGCGTAATTGAAAGGGGACGAAGGCGAAAACGTCGTCGGCTCGATCGGCTCATCCGTTTCCCGGCACACGTAACGATGAATCGATTCCCTCGCGCGTTAGAATAATCCGATCACGGCGGATTTATCGGGCGGCGACAGGCGGAAAAGGGACGAATCGGTTTCACTGACCGGGAGGATGGATTATTCGAGAGGATGACGCGTGCGCCTTCACCTCGGCGATTGCCCATCGTTGCCCAAGTAAATATATCGTCGACATTGCCAGTGCTCTCCTCGATCCTTCTATTCTCGGACGAATCCACGGCGCATCCCGCTCGCTAAAATAACTCACGCCGTTTTCCCCCGTCCAAGAAGATTTCACCCAAGTGCAATTTCAACGGGCAAGCTTACAAATCACAACAACAACCTAACGAATCCCGCGGTAATCGATTCGAGCGCAAAGAAGATCCTCCGAATCTTCGCGAAAATGATTTACGAAGGAAAATCTCGATCGTCACCCGCGGATTATCACAGAGATCGTCGCCGCAACAGTTTCTTCGTTTCGCGAGTGCGTCGCGCGATTGCAACTCGGCTCGCGAGCGAACATCCTGGCCTCGTTGCACAGTGGCCGTTGATAACGACGAAACAAGACGCCCGATAAGGGAATTATCGGCGATGACTGAACGTCGGTGAGTAGCACTGACAGATGTTCGGCCACGAGCTCGGCTCGTGTGCAAGAATTGCTCGGTCCCAGGCGATGTCGGTATTTAATTCGATTACACGCTCCGCTTTCGGCCGGCAATGCACGTGTCCGGACTGAAAAATATCCTGGTGCCACGTTCGACTGCGATTCGAATCGTCCGCGGTCTTTTCGATATCTGCGATCGAGAGTTTCGGCTTCGTCGAATGTCACGTAGGACGGCGAAAATCAGAGTGGAAACGAGTTGGAGGCGACACACAGTGTGTCGCTCAATGCACAAAACCCAAAAATCTGAAGTGTTTAATTCACAATCTGTTTTATCTTAAGATGTTAAGAAAGAAACGTAGATTTTAATACATCACGTTTTATGAATTTACTAATTTGTTGCCAAAAATGATATTAAAAGTTTATTCCAAATTTCGGTGTATTTCTTCAAATACATGCCATTGGCTAAATGTATGTGTTTTTCGTTTGATTTTTATACATCGTATTTGGTACTATAATCCTTTTAAAACTATAGAGAAAATTTTGTACAATAATAATTATTTATTCGAATTTTTAATGTTAAATGTTTATCACCTTTGAGAAGACTAAAAAAAAAAACACCAAAAAATACCTCCGTAATTTTTTTTCTATTAATTTAGGAAACATTAAACTTTATATTAGCGTTAACTTTAGCTGCCCGAATTTGCCCGAAACGAAAAAATTAATTAAAATCCTTATCAAGGCGCTCACCGTTCACGTCTGTAGCGATTAGCATTTGAGATTGTTTCGACTAATGTTCAGCTTTTCTTTTCTTTTATTTTTCTTTTTGTTGTATTTTGAAACTTTAATAAAAGAATGTAGGTCTTAAAATTTTGAAGTTTGTAATGATTTGTAAATAAATATAATGTCCTACGAGTCTACGTAATACGGAACCGTAAAATTTACCTTACACAATTTACCTTACATAGGGTTCCCATTCGTTCTATTTTCCCAGTGACAATCCCGAAATTTTAAGAATTAAATTATTACACTGCAGCCTTTATGTGTATTCTGTTAATCTAACTCGACTTATTAATACACCATAGGAAAAAGGGAAAAGAAACATACAATCAAAACACAGTTAATATACGTATAATAGAAATGGGGAAAAAGTAACTAATTTCAACTAACTAGTTACTCGAAAAGTAACTATGCATTCACTCAAAAAATTAAAACATTCAAATACAGCAACGCGCACCAAAAAAACCGCTAGGATCTGAACATAAAAATTGTACTTAAACATTAAGAGAAAGTTATTAAGAGACAGCAAATCTTAAATAAAAATCACAAATAAAATAAAAAATTGGAATAATGTTTAATGTTCTAAATATCACAAATAAAAAATTGGAATAATGTTTAATGTTCTAAATATTTTAACTTGAATAATATTTTTAATATTTTGTATATTTTGACATATGTTAACAGTCTCGTAGATTTTTTGTACATTTTAGCATTGCAATGCATAAAATCTCTGCTGTCTAGTTATTAATACATAAGAACAATTCTTAAAAATAAAATATAATTATAACTTGTAAATTAAGCATTTCATTTTGTTGATTTTACTGTAGATTTTTAAGCATTTATAACAATTTTATGTAAGCAGAAATCTTTTGAGGCTTTTGACAGATTCTGAAACACACAAAATATTAAACATATAATTCAAATTATGATGTTAAAGAAATAAAATTGATCATTATTCAAGATTGCATTTCTTACTTGTGTTTTTGAAAATTTGATTTCGCATCAAAAGTAAGTAAGGAAGTAAGTCAATGTAATTTTTACCAGTAACTGAAGTAAGTTTTAAACTGGTTCCTTTAGTTATTTCTGAACAACTAAAATAACTAATTAATAACTAGTTAGTTACCTTAAATGTAACTAATAACTATCGGTACTTGAAAATAATTCTAATGTATAATACAGTATAACCTCCATTATCCGTCTCAATATTTGCGACATAAAAATGCTAATAGTTACTACATTATTATTAAATCATTGTTCAAGTTTTAGTTGAAGTCCTAATCTACTCTTAAACCTAGTGCATTAAATAATTAAAATTTCAGAAAAGTGAAAATTAAGGATAATTCTGACTCGGATAATTGAGTTTCTACTGTATTATAATGTTTAAAAGTTATTTGATAACTGATTTGGAAGGGAAGTTTAATGTTTCAATTCTTAATTTCTGTGTGTAAAAATTTGAGTTTACATAAAAATTCGCAGTCTAGTTATAAGCGTTGAAAGTTTTAGTAAAATATTCCTGAAAATCAGAAAACTGCCTTGCACTGTGGCTGGTTTTCTCTTATAACTAACAGGCGAAGACCTTATCGCAGTTTGAGTCCCACTGAAATCACCAAAACAGATTTCGTGGACAATGTTTTCACCGACAAGAATTTTATCGACTTCAAATTTGACCTACAACAGAGTTAACCGATTACAGCGTTAATCGACAATAGCTCTAACCGACATTACAACAGCATTAATAGATAATAAGAATGAGCAAGATACACATTCTTTACGTAGGTAGTAATACTCTGATCAGAAAAATCTTCAAGTTGAACTATTTGCGCAATACTACAAAAAATGTAGAGTTAAAGAAAAATTGCAATATACAGGGTGTCCCAAACTCGACGCGGGAGTCGGAAATGAAACCAAAAATATACATATATACAGGGTATACCCGTTATGTTTTGTCACCATTTTTTAGGCATTTCCGGTAGTGCAATTAAAAAATGGTTCAGACAAAATTTTATTATTACTCGGTTGATTACGTGTTCGCATATTCTTAAATTTCAAAAAATGCTTTTTATGTAAACAATTTAAGGTCACCTTGACTTTTTTAAATAGCACCACATGTTTTTAACATCATAGGATTGTTGCCAACGTTGAGACGAATTCAACAGTGTATTATACTATGACCTTGAGATGACCTTGAACTCGAAAATTTTGTGCAAACGTAATTTTAATGAAAAATTATTTTTTACAAAATAAATAATGTTACATCAGATGTTCGAACTGCGATCCATCCTCTATATCTATACTCTATGATACAGAAATCCGCTCTTTGTATTAGATTTTTCATTGTCGTCATAATTGGGGCGGTTTATGTTATTACGTGCATGTTTTATGCGGTTCTGAAGTTCTTGAACATTATTGATTGCTGTGTCGTATGGTTCATTACGATAGACATGTATAATACGATCTTGTCTGCGTTCTCATTTCTTTCTACAAAATACATTTTTGATAAAAAATATTTACTGCATAAAAATTCCAATATGCTTCTATTTCCTTTTTTACTTTTTTTCTTATCAGAGGATATACATAAATTCAAAACTAGAAAATACAAAAAAATTATAAAATACAAAAATAGTAACAGAACAGCATTATAAACCAGAAAAACAAAACCAAAAAAGGAGCTACAAAACTTTCTATGTCCACGTCGTTAGCTCTGAGTTACGCCAAAGGAATGTTTATAGGGTAACTGTCCCACTTACGGATGGTGTACCTATTACGGAGGGTTAAGTACAGATTGATGTATTAAAGGCACTGTATTTACACAACACCTGAACTAACCCGCCGTAATAGGTACACCATCCGTAATTGGGACAGTTACCTCACATGAATGTTAAGGTGGGTACTCACTGGTGAACAGTTCGCGAGCACTGTTCGCATACAATGTTTGCAAGCAATTCGTAAACTTTCTATAAACACTAAAAAAACACTACGTCATCCCTTCACAGATGTTACACGAACTATTGAAAACCGGTATGCGAACACGAACAGATGACTTCTACGAAATTCAACTGTTATATTGTTCGTGAACAGTTCGCGAACACCAGTAAAGACGCACCTTCACGGCTGTTATTCATTTAGCCTTGTTCAGATTGGCAACACTGTTATTACGTAAAATTTCGATAATTTAACCCTAAAATTCCCAGAAACACTAAAATTCAAATTCTGAAAATAGTCAATATTTGTCGTGCCGTTCCGGGCCGGACTGGCCACTATAATGGCCAGGCAAAAATGCAGCAACTGTACGGTATGTATAGGTTGCATCGGTGCATACCATACAATATTCATGGTGCGTTTCCGTTTAAAAGTTCAAGTTTTTTATATTAATAATGCATAGACACGTGTGTAAATGTGACAATGTATATAGTTCTTGTTTTATTTTTGCTTTCTAATCGATATCCTTAATTTTGTATTACATACTGCCATTTTTCTTTAACTCTACATTTTTTGTACTATTGCGAAAATCGTTCAACTTAAAGATGTTTTTCATCAGAGTATTACTGCGTACGCAAAAAATGTGTAAAAGGGGAATCCCATGGCCTGTGGTATGGCATGCTAGGGTCGTAATACGCCTAAAAAATGGCAACGCAATGGCACTCCGCGAGGCACGAGAAGTCGATGCAGACGGCCTGCCTGCGATATGCCCGGGCGACATAGCATATCGCGTACCGTGCCAACGGCGACAAGGCAGAGGCCGTTAAGGGATTCCCCCTTAATGTATATCTCGCTCATTATTGTTGTTGTCTGTCAATGCTGCTGTCATGTCTGGTTAGAACTATTATCGGTTAATTTTGTTGTCGGTTAACTCTGTTGTTGGTCAAATTTGAAGTCGGTGAATTCTTCGTGGTGAAAACAGTGTCTGAAATGAAATGGATAATGGGGAAATCTGTTTCGGTAATTTGAATGGGACCCCGCAGTTTTGGTATTCTTCATTCTAGCGTGTAGAATGTAGAATCATCCCTTTCATTTTCTCCAATTTTAGCTTTTCTGTAGCCGAATACCTTTTATACAGGGTGGTCCACGCAACTTGTGCACCTCTATAACTTCCAAATTATGCGTTGTACGAAAAAATTTTGTATACAAAAGTTGCATGGTTTAAAGGGGTACATTATGTTGTGTATTTATTTTTTTTCATAGGTGGAGGCGTTTGGGAAATTTGAAGGTCAACTTTGTTTTTTTAAATAGAATACTATATTTTTTATATCAAAATACGGAAGAATATCGAATTCTGAGTAAAAAAGTATTGACCTTTATTAGCCCTGAACCTAATAGATAACGAGTAATTTCACTTTATTTGTCACGTAAACATCGCTGTCGTGCGGAAATCTGTGATAAGGTTGAATCTTCAACTTGATATTACGTGAAGAAAATTTTCAAGAAATAAAATGAAATTACTCGTTAGCTATTAGGTTTAGGGCTAATAAAGGTCAATAATTTTTTACTCAGAATTCGATATCCTTCCATATTTTAATATAAAAAATATAGCATTCTATTTAAAAAAACAAAGTTGACCTTTAAAACTCTGAAACGCCTCCACCTATAAAAAAATTAAATGCACTCCTTTAAACCATGCAACTTTTGTATACAAAATTTGTTCGTACAATGCAAATTTTGGAAGTTATAGAGGTGCACAAGTTGCGTGGACCACCCTGTATTTGCCAAATCAAGGACGAATTGATTGAAAGGAAAGATCTTCAGCGCTCTGTAATGCTTATCACTAAACAGAATCTATCATCATAGTTTTTCCACGAGAAACAATGGGATTTTCGCTAGCCGATTTTCCCGATTCTCGGCGACCTCGCCGTCCGTAAAGATCTTTAACCCGAACGGGTAGAAAACCAGCGCGACAAACCAGCTTCGAGCGAACGCTAAACGAGATTAGCCTCGATTGGAGCAATACCGCGCGATCGAATGTCCAGTGATCGCGCAAGAAGCTCGAATACGAATTTCCTTTTTCGAGGTGTTCATTCATGCCGCTTTCAAAGGGCGCCGCATCGCCCTGCAGCGCGCCGAAGGACACGCAGGATCCTTTTTTAGTACCGTGCTTCCTTCGCCGAGGAGCTAAGCTCGAAGGAATCCGAGAAATAGTGAACGTTCGCCGAAAGGTAAACCGGGGGAAAAAATTCAACGTTAGCGATTTGCGTAAACGGCTAGAATAACTGTTGTTCCCTCTATCCACGCGCGCACGTATGTCTATGAGCTTTTTTTTTAGGCACTTAAGTAATTGTTATGCACTGAACGGTAATTGGACAAGATTCAGTCGAGTGCGGCGTTCTTGTTACGTTAGAACGGTGGAATACGTGGCCTTCTATTATTCTAATTACTCTATTATTTTAACGCGCGGAGGCACTGATTTTAGATGGAAATATTGGACTTCTGTATTTGAAAATGAGGCTATAACTAAGGCTTTTGTATTCAAGTGGCGACACTCGGACGGCGAAAATTAAAACGAATTAGCAACTTCCCGAGTGTAAAGAGCTCAAATTTCGGTATTCGAGATTCTAAGCACCGATTTCGCTTCCGTTTCGCTGGGAATTCAAATTTTATCTTCTGGAATTCAATAAAGGAGCGAACGACAATCTTCTCGGAACCGTGATTAATGTTACCTTTGTTTCAAAACCAAAATATCAATATTTAAAACTTAAAACCCTGGATGCCAGTATCTCAGCACGCAGCCTCGCTCCGCGACCGCAGAAATATCGATAAGAGATCGATTCAAGGGCACATGGCGGGAAATTTCTCACGTAAATCGCGGATAATTATTTCGCAAGGTAGGGGGTCGTTAATTAATCCGCCCATACGTATGTTATCCAATAGATGCTCGGGGAGCGCGCAGCTCGTTCCAAGGCGATCGAGAGCAGTTGAACTCGTCGAGGCTCGTCCTCTCGATATTTATTACACCTCGGAGCCAACCGCGACTCGATCGGCGATCTAACGATCACCAAGACATCGAAAAACTATCGCGAAAGGCAAAATCCCTCGAATGAGCAGCTTTCCGAGTCTTCGTTCCTTTCGGGGACGATGGGTGACGACTGCGGGAATTCGATCCAACAAAGCGAGCAGATCCGAAGGAAAGGAATCGTGGGCAACCGTGGACCGTGACTTTTGAGATCGGTCGTTTATATTCTCGATTTTCGCCTCGAGGCGAAGTCGCGTTCAATTACGGTGGATTTAATGCCGGGAGAGAAGGTGCACTCAATTCCGATTGGTTTGCCGCTTACGGATCTGGCACCGCCTCTGATGCTCGATCGAGGATCGGTTTGCGTGACGTGTCACGCGTGTATCGTGATTTCTTAACGGGCGGGTGACTGTGTAAAGTGTATCAGTGCGAGAGGGGCGCGCGCTGGTGGACGTTGAAAAGGTTCTTCGTGGAAGGACGCAAAGAGTTTTCCAGACCAGGAAAAACCGCGACGCCGCACAGTGGAACGAAACGCCTATTTTCTTGGACATCAGCAAACATTTTTTATTTCGAAATTCTATAGTATAGCTTCAGTAAATCGCTATTAAGTAGTCGTAGCATAAGAGAACACAAAGAAAATGATGTTAAACTACATAGCTTTTGCCTGCGGCTTCACCCGCGTGAATTTGTTTTAAAAGTTGCCTAATTTTTCAGCTGTTGACGCCGATGGAACTGAGCTTTATTTGCTGAGACAAATGGAGCAAAAATTATATTTAAAAAGGAGTATGGAAAGAAAACCTAACACTACAACTTACAACTAAACTAAACAGAAACTAACCCAAGATTCCAAATTGTAAATCAAACATTCAACAAATAACAAATCATAAAGCAAAATCAGAAATCAAGAATCGAGCACGAATTGTCAATTCAATTAGTAGTTCCGTAAGTAAAATGTCGCAAGTAACGTACACTATAAAGTCTTTTCTTATGAAGAATTTCAGGGTACCTCTATTCATGTTTAGCAACATTTAATAGTAGATAATTATATTAATATACATATATTGTATAAAGAAATGTACATACTAAATGTTCTACGTAATATGATTAGTAAATGTGCGACTTTTTATAATTAATTCTAAATCATTGATAAGTAATTACCATGTCCGGTTATTTTAATTATTCGTTCCACTGTGCGCCGATCGGCGAAACGATCTTTGATGATTATAATCAGTTTCAAACCCCGTTAAGATCCAGACAGGGGAAGTTTTATTGTTAGACTGTGGATTTTTATGCAGTCATGACAATTTAAAATGCAGAGAAATTTATGAAACTTTTGACTGCTGAAATATTAAAAAAAAAATGACAAATATACTTTAAGTTACGATATTTAGAAAGTGTGTGGTGTTATTCAAATTCCAAATCTTTATTTGTACTTGTAACAATTTCATTTTGCATAAAAATACGCAATTGACTTATTCTAGTATTTTCCAACCGCAACAGTGTGATGAGTATTACATATGTACATGGACATTGGGAACAAAATTGAGAATCTCTAAACCTAAACTAATCTATTGTTACTCAGAGACTACTAATATTTTTTTAAAGAGGATACAAAGAATGATGGATGTATTGAATGATGAAAAAAAATTTAGGGTTGGTTTGTGTCTTTGGTGAATAGAAAGTTTTATGCCATTTTTTCCGATTTCGATTTATTGATATGTAATAATTCATTGTTATTCATCTGAACTCTCCAATATTCGAATAATGGTAGTAAAATTTGGTAGTAAAAAATGGTAATAAAATTATTTGAATGATAATGAAAATAATTGTTTACCATTTTCGATTTTACTTAAATTTTATAGGTTTTTTAAACTTTGCAAGTAAATATTTATTATTCAATAAGTAAATATTTATTCAAATGAAATTTTGCAGTAGATTTGGACATTTTGAGTGTCTGAATACTGATTGCAACTATCTACATATTTTCTTCTTTTTGAGCAATTTTGAGCAGCTAAATTTGATGTAAATATGAAATTTCATGGTTCCAATTAATGTCGAAAGAATCATTTGATATTTTTTTTAAAGAACTGAAGTCGCAGTTGATGAACATTCAACCTTAAAAAAGTGCATCAAATCGTTGAGAATCTAAAAAAGTTATTTTACAGCTTGAAAAGTTCTACAATATCAAATATAATTTACCAAAAATCAGAATAGTTTAAAAAAATTTACTGAAAACTGAAAAGCATCATTTTAAACACTAAATTGTAAAATTGAATAAAAATTGTGATTGTGGTTATCCAATAAATTGCGGTTTTCATTCCCACAAAAAGCATAAATATTCGCAATGTAATAATGAGTCACAATTGGGTAAACTACTTGATTTTAATATAAGAGCGTTTAGAAACGAAAAATAGTCAAAAGTAGTAAAAAAAATAGCTATATAATAATAAGTGAAAATTCTATATTTATGAGAATCTCATGAACTTATTAGAGCTACAAATTTTTAATTCAATTTCCCGACTTTTGTCCATTATTCTCACTGTAAGACATTGCAAAAAATCGACAGCCGATTTTTCTGTAACGTATCCAGCTTCGATTACACCGTGTCCCAAATAACGGTACATTCGATACACCTTCTATGATCCTTCTGCGCCTTTCCCATCGATCGCATAGATCACAAACCACCCGTGACTAATTATTTCCCGACGATCGCAAGCCGAGGTCAATAATAACTCGAAAATCAATCACCAGGGAATCTTTCGCAGAATTTTCTTGAAACTCTACTTCCTCCTCTGCGATGATCCCGAGTATCGATCACGGACGTTGAAAGCAATCCTCGAAGTTCCCGCGGTTCTAAAACTAATTCTACGCTAAAGCAACACTGAAGCAACAACAAAGAACTTTTTTTTAATATTGCATATATGTCTGCAAAATTTCTACTTCTTTTTCGTTTTTATGTCAGTGTAGATTTAGTTTTAAAAATGTTTTGGATCAAGCAACAACAAGAGGTGATAAGAAGTTTCTCATTCTTGCTTCAGTAACAGGGTAATTTCTTTTTGCTCTAAAGTCGCGGAAAAATGATTTTGAAAATATATCTTATCTTTTTTACATCTTTTTATTAGGAAAAATTAATTTAGTAATAAAAAAAAAAAAACTTGATATTATATCAGAATGTTATATTTCTACTGTATTATAAAATATTCAAATGTTTTGCCATGCGATACAAGAATATTTGAATCATTGAAAATACATTTGTATATTTTATTATGTAAAAAAAGGATTGTAACTATATTTTCTACTTTTCTTGAAATGGTCAATCATTGTATGTATAAAGGGGTCAACAACTGTATGCTTTACTTTAGTAGGGGTGGGCGAGTATCCGACATTTCAGGTTCGGGTCGGGTCGGGTATTTTCCGCGGGTTCGGGGCGGGATCCGAAAATTGATAATATTCGGGTACCCGAAGTCGAAATCGGGTCGGGAACCTGAATATTATGACGCGGGTTAGATGATTCTTTAATCAGATTTTACTCTTTCTTCATTCTTTGTTGGATTGAATTGTATTTACAATATTGCTGTTATTGTCGGTGATAAAACATCAGGTATAAAAGCGCGTATAAAATCAGATTGACGAACCACCCGGCCCGAATTGACTTCGGGTACCCGAAATTTTCGGTATCCCGAAAGTTTGTCAACACATAAATATATTCGGGTACCCGTCATTTCGGGACCCGATTTTCAATTCGGAACCTAATTTTTAATACCAGTACACAAAGCAGAAGTACAATGTAAAGTTTAAGTGGAAAACCAGACTGAAAAGTTATGTGCTGAATTAAGTGCCGAGTTCTAAATTAAAAATCGTGTCCCAAATCAAAAATCGGGTCCCAAAATGACGGGTACCCGAATATATTTATGGGTCGACAAACTTTCGGGATCCCGACCCGAGCTGTCCCGATTGTTACCCGACTTGGCCCGAGGCTCGGGTACCCGCACACCCCTACTTTATGCTAATTTTTTTGGTTTCATTATAGGGCCAACGATAATATGCGCATAACATAAAACCACATTGAAGTTTTTTATTTTATATGAACTAAAAGTAGATATACAATAACAGTTAATTTCAACTGTATTCTCGAGTGAATTCAACCGAAAAAATTGTGATACTAAATAAAAGTATATAAAAAAACATGGACAATGTTTGAGATCGATAAGTTTACAGTTTCGATTATTTAAAAAAAAAGTCAAAAATCGATATTTTTGACTAAGAAAATAAAATTCCCCCTGAACAAATTTGTAATGGACACAAGAGAGAACCAATACCAATTTTTGGGTTTTAAAGAGAGGTTTTATTAACGTACTGACTAACAGTGTAACAAGTACTTACAACTTATTGGCAGAATCTGGTTTAAGGTGGATAATGCTTAGGTTATATATAGGTTAGTGAACAGAATAGTGGTAGAGAAAGGAAAAGCACTTACAGGCAAACTAAGGAAAGTAGCGATGACGCTGAGTTTATGAAACGCGGATGACACATTGTTTTGGACGTTACCTTTAAACTTTAAATCATCGACCATCATTTCACCGACAATGTTTCATCGACGTTAAATCACCGACAACGTTTTCATCGAGAATTACGTGTTCAAAAGCATAATAAGGCGAATAGTTAAAGTTATCACAACATACTGTTACTTTATTGACCTCATTATTTTTTTTTTCAACACTTAATTAACAATAAAAACATTGTCAGTGAAATGATTGTCGATGATTTAAAGGTAACCCGTTTTGAACTATGGTGATTCGATCCTGTAAACGAGCATGATTAGATATTTGTAACAAATGAAAGCAGGGACTTATACCGAAACCGAAATAACCGATATAATACCGGTATTTTTCGGTTATTTTGGATATATCTCCCAAATATCTCCAAAATAACCGAAAAATACCGGTATTATACCGATTATTTCGGTTTCGGTATAAGTCCCTGAATGAAAGAGGGAAACATATGCGATTATAAGTAACTGCAGATTATGAGAGGCGAGTACATTACAAATTACCCGGAGGAAAGGCGGAAAGCCGAGGCAAGGATCGTCCGAGGAAAGGTCGTCGTCGTTCCCATCGCGGAAGCGTATGTTATCCGCGACACCCACCGCCGAATCCGGTTCGAAAGGATTCCGGGAACGAGCGGACAATCGTTATATTTCATTCGCTCGCGCGCTAGGCGATCGCTTCGCTTATCGTGCCTCGCGATCAAAGGCTGCGGCGCGAGACACTGGTGATTGTGTTTCGCGTCGTACAAAGCACACGGGAGACGCGATTCGAGACGTGCAGGTGACTAGGATGTCCGTGTGAGGCGGCTGCGATCTCGGTAAAAATGCACGAAAAAATGGGTCAAGAGCTGGGAGCCCCACCGTGTCGCAAGGATCGCGCGCGGCGAGTTTGGCGAGGGTCGAACCTCGAAAGAGAGGATATCGCGGCGCGGCGACGCTCGATGCCTACCGGCTCCGACTCAACGTCATTGAATGCCGGTTAAGGCATGGCCACGGTTCTCTTCGTCGACCTTCGGTTTCGATATCGACAGTTCCGTGACTGGTATCTAGCCCGTTTTCCGTTTCGTGCTCCGCGCCGCGAGAAATGCATAGCCGACGGGTCGACGAACTCGGGGCGATCCCGCCTTCTAATCTTATCGCCTCGCGAATAACGATTCCATTCGACGATACGGAACATGTCAACGCGGATAGTCCACTTCGCGTCGATATCGATCTTCAAAAAATCGAGAGATGTAATCCACGAATGAAGTACATAATCTCGCGATCGGGATTCGAGTACAATAGACACACGAGACACGACTTCCGATTTCGAAACCCGGTATCGAATGCCACTCGATACCCGCGATCGCATTCCTGATCGACACACGTTCACTGGCTCCGCGATTTAAATATAACACCGGCGCTGCGCAGCGTCCGTCGAATCGATTCGCGCAGATAACAGGAAGCCGCCCGAAAGACCGCGCAAACACTTGGCGCTTGGTCGGTGATTTTCCGAAACGATCGGCTTCGAGACGAGCTTAATCGTTTTTCCGCGTCGGTCAACACGTCGACGCGACGGCTCCGTTCCTCCCGGATCGAGGAGATCTGAGAGATCTTTGATACGTCGCGCAGAGGTTCGGTGTATACAAGAATCGCGGAGAGAACCTCGTAACTTCTTTAGTTTTTAATATTATTGAATAATTTTTTTTGGATTATTTGTTGAATAACGACTTTTATAGTACTATTATTATTTTAACATAAAGTTGTTCGCATAATAATATTTTTAACATGAAAGAAAGTTCATAACAATTTCTATTGCGATACTTTGTATATATATTATTATGTTTTGCATAAAACAACTTCACTACTTAATATTCTTTTTATTTATTTATTTATTTAGATATTCACGGGAATCTCCTTTTGTTACACAACATAATACAAAAAGTGAATGGTATTGAAGCGCGTATAAGAAAGAAACAGAAAGAATTTTTAAAGAAAGAATAAATTGGGCATGTTGAAGTGTTGTCGAAGATTAATGAAAAAGTAATTGAAATGAACAGCGTCTGATCGAATAGAGGGAAGAAGTAAAAACAATACGGTTCAAGAAGTCATCAACACAATTACAAATTCTGGTAACAGGATCACTAAATTTAAGATTAGTTCTGAAAAAATTAAGACGAAAGACAGGAGGATTTCGAAGAGGACGCGAGCTGACATTGAAATTTATGAGTTGAAGTAACGGAGGGCAGTCAACATAACTATTTATAACTTTAAATATATAAAGAATATCGGCAATCTTTCTCCTGTCTTCTAGAATCAACATTTTCATCGCATGGAGTGTTTGGTCATAATTATGATTATATCTATGCATGGGACAGCCAAGTGCATGAGGTAAATTTATGTTGGGTTCTCTCAATAATCTGGATGTAAGTACCTACTTTGATGTGGAGACCAAATAACACATGCATACTCCAAATGTGGCACCATTAATGAGTTGTACAGAACTTTTAGAGTACAGGAATTTCTGAAATCTTTGCAGAAACGAAAAATAGAACCAAGATACTTATTAGCCTTGTTGACAATATTGGCAATGTAAAACCTTTACAACTGAGACAGAGGAAAGATTAAAATCATTAAGCTAATATACGTGGTTATTGTGGTTAAGTTTGTTCCTGCTACGAGACATTCTCATCACGTGACACTTGGGCAAATTCAAGAATAATTTGTTACGTAATATTCTTTTCGTAAGAACATTTTCATATAAAGAAGAAGATTACAATACAAGTTACATTGTCATATCACATTTTTTCAATGATAAACGTCCAAGAAGAATAATCAACCCCGCACGAAGCTTTCGAAGAGAAGTTATAAAATGTAAAACAAAATGTAAAAAGTTATAAAATGGGACCATTTGAGACTTGCCTGTATCTGGTTTCCAGATGCGTGCAAAAAGTAATCGAGCTCAGGTTAAACCGTCAAAACATTCGGAAAAGGGAATGTAATAGAATAGAAATGTCGAAAGAATAAAATTTATGAGAAGCAGCTAGTAATACTTCATATGGTTTCCGCAGTACAGTCCTTCATAAAGCTAGGCGGAGAGACAAAGAGCAGTAATGTGACGATAACAGTCAAAGGTGTAAAAAGATGCAGCTAATTTTTACAAGACAGTTACTGATAATATTTACTATAAATCAATGCCATTAAAAACGCGGAGGAAGGCGGAACTCTTTTTATATGCCTATGGAAATCCGACAATACTTCTCCCATTTGTCTTCTATTTGTCCTGTCTTCTAGGTTCTGTTATACAATATTGACTGACAAATAGAGGTTACAGTCGTTGAGTCATAGGTTTTGATAAAACTTTTTCTGGTGAATCTAGTGCAAAAATAAGCCGACACGTCTTCGACTGTTTTTGTCAGTACTCATTATTTGAAAAGATATTTAATATTTAATTCTTTCGAGTTCCTTCAATATTCAATTACCTTGTTCTGTTGTATGAACTGTGCAGCGACGGTGGTAAAATGCATACCAGGTATTGCAATAAGAGGGTTCGCGTGTTTCAAATCCCTCTAGATGCACAATGATTTTTTCCTGTTTTGATTTCTTTATGAATATATTTTATATATTTTTATATGCTGTGTCTTGTTAAAAACAAATTTTTTAATTGTTTTATTAATTTTACCTTTTTTAATGCTTTTTTTCATTCTTCAGTGTGTTATATCTATTATTTATTAATACTTGATACCACCGTCGCTACACAGTTCATACAACAGACTAAGGTAACTGAATATTTAAGGAACTCGAAAGAATTAAGGAGGGAGCCTAGTTTAGGACGGTAAAAATAAATTGATTTTTGGGATTTTCTTTCTACGAAATTATTAAGCAAATCATTTCGGAATTTGCAAAGTGTGTTATTTCATGTTTCAACAACAAAAGTTAATTTTTTCGTTAAAAAATTTTCCGCAGAACGAATGTACATAAATAAGTCTATAGCGCCAGTGTATAAAATTTGCGGCTATTATGGAGCTTTAAATTCTTCTCTAAAACAAAAAAACCAGGGATTTTCTTATTCCTTACGGAATTACATTGTCGATAAACCTCCAACTTTTATTTAAAAAAAAAGTGAAATTAGACAATTTCTTTTGCATAAATGGTACGAAAATTTTTAGTTGAAATCATTACTTTTTTTTTGAAATCCTACCAATTAGTCAATTTTTTTAGTTTCTTATAGTTTTTGATGATTACCCTTTAAAATCGCGATAATTTAGGGGGTTAGAAAAATATTATTTTTTCGCGATACGAGGTAACAATATCACAGTTACTGTACTTATTGGATTAACAAGATCGTAATCTTTATTTTAGCGAAGAAATTGCTTACGAAAAACGTTCCTATTTTGAATTATAGAGGTTTTTAGCTTAAACGTTTGTGACAGTTTTTTTCAAAAATGGTTGAGTTTTGGACCCAAGTCATATAGAAGTTTTTTGTTTGTTTTTACGTGATCTATCACCCCTCCAAAGCTTGCCTATACTATCCCAAACACCCTGTATACAAGCCTATACATACTTTAAAATCACACTTTCAGAATTTGGGGTTTTATTCCACGTTCGAACGACTGTGCGTCGGGGAATCGCCGAACAATCAACAAAATCAATTGTATTTTATGTAATCGCAGGTTAGAACCGAGGAAACCGTTTCCAATATCGCACGCGATTTCATTACCTTCGTTGGCATAACGGTCTCGAGGATAACAGAGACGGTATTAATTAGTAGCATTCAATCACGCAGGATAACGCAACGTAATCGACGCGGGTAATAATTTCTCTCGACTATTTTTTTCGTCGGTTTTTAGATTTCTATTAAACGGCGATCGCGTGTGGCAAGCGAACCCGAACGTGTTCTCCACGCACATTATTACCCCGGTCGTGTCATTTCATTTACACGATCCGATATTAAATGATAAACCGTTGTACACGGCTTGTACAACCGTCTACAAATCTCCGCGGAAGATTAGATTCCTTTTTCACTCGCCTCCCCCTCTGAACAATTCGCCGTTGTCTTCGATGTGAATAATACGCCGGTGCCGTCGCGGCGATCGGTTGTCCAGAGGGGAGAGAGACACGTGCGATTAATTAAAAGAAACATCGACGGCCGAGGAATACGCGGACACGATCAGCGCGCACGCTCGCGCGTTATGTAAAATAATTTTTTCCGGGTATCTAAAAGATGGAAATCGATTCGCCTAAAAAAGATCGTTCGATTCGCTCGGAAGGCGGAAAGGTGGTGGCAGAATCGGGTGGAGGTGGTGGTTCGGGGAACAGGTGCGAAAACCAATCGACTACCGGTACACCGGATCGATCCGCGATGTTTTTCCGATCGCCAAGCGTCCTAAACTGTATTCGCCTGTCCCTGAACCTGGTAAGAATGGCTTTTGCCTGTACTGCGCGTATATAAGACAGACGACCGTCCTATCACAAAGCGCAGTGTTAGATTACCACCTCGACGTCAACAACGAGCATCGTGTTTATTGGCAAAGTAACCGTCGGTGGTTCCACGCCGTTCAGTGATCGTCGCGACTTCGATTCGATACCCTCGGACGGAATTCACGCGTCTACAACGATCGCCGATTTTTATCCGGTTTCACGAATCCGATCCACGTGGAAAGCGATGCTGGCCTCTGATTTGGGAGATGCCGTGTGCGTCGAGGGCGAGAAGGGCCAAACCCAGTTCGCGAACGATGTGCAGAAATTCACGAAATACACGGTAAGCTTGCCGATTGTTTTTCGGGAAATTGTTGGCGAATTTGACGCGAAGAATCGGCTCGCAATTTGCTTATTTTTGGATCGGTTCAAATTCGTGGGAGTTGACAGTGAAGTCGAAATTTTTAGACGAAGTTAGTCGTCGTTTTCTGTGTTTCATGTCGTTCCGAAAATGACATAATACCGCATAATAATTATAGGAGATATCCAGGAACAGAAGAAACAGAGAATGATTGAAGGAATTTAAGGATACCTTGAGGATATGCAATTATTTGATCGTTAGACATCGGATGTTGATGCATTTATGAGAATTTAAAGCGTGCAAAAACTTGTGAGACGCGTGTAGATGCGAAAATATATAATGTGTTAAAAGTAAAATTCGTTTTATAATATTTGGAATATGGAAGAAATTTTGATTCAGGTTTCGTTTGGTGTTCGGAGCATTTAAAATTATGAATTTGTTTAAGTATTCGTTTCTTATTGATTATTTAATCTTAATCCTTGAATTAAAGACAATTTTTGGTTAATCCAATAGTTCATGGGAATTTATACTTTTAATTGTATAGAAAACGAAAACCAACTTAAATAAAACTGTCTTTTATCTTCTAAATATTACTAATGTTGTTTTATTTTCGATATTGTATGCATTTTTGCACCAATGCACATCCTGGTGCATTTTTGTACATTTGAATTCGCCATAAATGCATAAATATCTGCAGTCTATTCACATACGCTTAGTAATTTAGTTAAGTGGCCAGTATTTGAGTAATGTACTATATATAAAACAATGCAAGTACTTGGTATTCGACTAAATTAAAAACGTGTATAAACCAGCCGTTATCAACAGTAAATGCAATTGTTGCAAGTCGATAACCATGAAAGGAATTCCAGAAAACTGAATTCAAATTTTAATCGATGATACGAACTATAAATAACTGTTGAATTCTCAGAAAAATGGTAGACATAAATTGTTTGTGTAACATTCTTATGGAAGCGATAATAGATAATAATAATGATAATAACAAATATTCGTATGGGAATAGAAGAAATACAGAAAAGTTTCGAAGATTAAAGAATTTTCAATTTCAGTTTCAATTTCGTTTCAATTTCTTTTCAATAACTAATTGAAGAAAAATTGAAGTATTTTTCTGACCAACTCAGCATAATCATAACTCAAAATTGTCAACAATCATACACATATCTAAACAAAAATAAAATGCTATTGTTGCAAATGTACAACCACAGAAGGAATTCCTACAAACTAAACTCGACTTTTGATTAATGATACAAAGCACCGATAATAAAATTAAAATTCTAGATAGAAGGTAATCACAATTTATCTCTGTTACATCCTCAGAAAACTTTTTTTTCTTTCAAATATCAAATTGAATAAAAAATTGAAGGATCTTCCTAACCAATCCAGTATAATTATAATTCACAATTACCAGCAATTATTTACGTATCACAAAATTGTTTAAATAGTAGAACACTTAAAAAACCTCTAATTTACTTTCATGGCAAACAAAGTTTAAATTATGTTTCTATTTTCATCACGCTTATAACTCCATCATTGCCCCGTCAAAGGCCAGTTACGTAGTTAATCTCCCATTTAGTATGATCAGAAACGTAAATTTTAAAACGCCTCTCCACCAAAGTTTACATTTCTTCGAGTTATCTAAAGGAAAATAAAGTGTCACCGTCGCGAATCGCCCAACAACAAGGAATTCCAGCAAACTTTTGTAGTCCTTCGATGGGTCTCGGTTAACGTGATGTAACCAAGGCTACAACCGGTGCAATGTAGCAAGCAATGCCTCGAGAAGTGTAATTTGCTACTTTGTTGCGTCTACTAGCTGACACGTTGAAATATGTCGATAGAACGAAAAAGAATACGCAGAAGAATCCGACGAAGAAATCTGTCTCAACAATGTCCGTCCTATTTTCATGTGTTATCCGATCGATCGGGAAACCGTGAACTACTCTGGGATCCATCAACTAGATCGACGACAATCGATGGTCGCGGGTAGGAATCGCGACGAAGCGTCGCGTCGGGCGCAAACGAGAACGACGTCGCGAATTGCCGGCCACGTTAATTGTCGCGCGTGAAAGCGCTAATTCAATTCCCGTTATCGCGAAAACAACAAATTGTTATCCCCCTTCCCCCATGATTGCGTTAGGTTACATTTGCATACAGACCGCGTCTGTCATTTAGGCCATTGTCTCGTGGCAAAAGGTTCTCAAGACCGCGATGGAATTAGCTTCGACCACCGTAATGACGTTGCTAATTAAATAAGCTATCTCGCGGCGAATCGAGGACCATTACGAAACTCTATCTTGTTCTGATCGTCGATTCGCGGTTTAATCCGATGCCACATTCGATAGAATCGGATCTAATTTTACAAAGCCCCAAAGACGATGTTCACGGGTGATTTCAGCTGGCGGAAACGTCGGGCCCCAGCGTCGACATGGACTACCACATCGAGGTGATCACCAAGGATGACAAGCTCAGAATACTCAAGTTCCTCAGGATGTTCTTCTTCAGGGACGAGCCGTTGAATCAGTCGATCGAGCTGATACCCGAGGGCGAGGACAGCACCTGCCTCGAACTCGAGGAATACTGCAGCATGTCGTCGATCGAGAACAATCTCAGCCTGATGGCGATCTCGACCAGCGGTGCCATAGTTGGCGTTCTCTTAAACGGTAAGAATTTGACCTAACCCCCGGGGACAACTCGCGTCGAAGATAGACCATTGTTTTCACTCCTCATTGACTTATTTACGAAAGCTGTCCGGCCGCGTTACTTGGCTTACGTAGTTCCCCGATCTGGGTTAACAACATCGGATCTTGCGGAGGCGGCGTGTAACGCCGGCGAACAATATGTTGTTCTCCGCGGAACACCGATTCCAGACCATTTATGAGTGGCGCAAAGTAGATCGAAATACGAGAAACCTGTCCGAAATCATTGAATATGAAACGATTTCTGTACGGAATTTTTACTCGTTCTCCACATCAACAATAGTGATCTATTTTCTGTTTCCCTAAGCGAATTTCGTAAGATGCTGAGAATGCAGAGTTTCAATACGTAAACTAATCCGGGTTAGGAGACTCACATCGAGTTGTTTTATATGTTTTATATGTATTTACATTATCTACTTCTTTTTGTAAACTAAAGGGCATTCCCATAGATAAATAAATATTGTATTATATTATAATATTATTAATGATTGATGTTCGAACCTAAATTTTGAAACAGTTCCAAATTTTTCAAGACTATGGAAATTCTAATCATTCCGAATCTGATTTGAAGCTTAGAACTCTTGAAAGTCTTCGAAATTTCAAAATTCTTGGAACTTTTAAGGTTTTAATTAGTTAAAAATGTTTGAAATGTTAGAAGTATGTCCAATATCTCAAAGTATTTTTTTCCAATATTTTATGTTTGAATAAAAATAATCAAGAAGTTTTTTTGGAGTATTGAATACTCATAAAAATGCTTGAAAGTGCTTAAGATTTTTAATCCAATTTACAGTTTCAAGGTGTTCTGCACACTTTGAAATTAGGTTGGAATTTTTTAATGAGAAATGAATCATAAAAAATGTTATTTCACCACGTGAACAGCTCTTTGACTTCCATTAGAAGTGATCTTGTGCTAGAAGTTTGAAATGAAGACGTGATGAAGTATTATGAAGAATTTTCCCTGAGGAATTATAGCATAAAAACATTACAAGACATTCTTCATTGACTTCTAGTTTCCTTGGATCTTGTAATTTTAAGTATGAAGCGTCTAATAAAAGAAGATATCAGATCTATTTTATCAGAAATCAAAGATCTACTACAATTAGATGAGTCAGAATCCAGAGCAAAATATTATTTCAAATATTAAATAGTAAATAACCTGTTTTATTTTAGGTCATACTGTATTTTTGAGTATAAAATATTATATTCGGAAAAAATTTTTTAGGCTAGTATTTAAAGTAGTATTTTTAAGATATTGAAAATTCTGAGAATAATATTTTAAACTTATTCTATTTATTTTTTCTTGATTCTAAGGAACAAATATTATTTAAACAAATGCTATGTTGAAATTTTCAACTTCGTGGAACGAAACTAATTACTCTGGATCCAATATAAATATTTAAAACTTTCATCATCCAATACTAACTTTTTCTTTAATCTACTTCAGAAGAAATATTTTAAATACTGTTGGTAACACAAAATTTAACCATTTTATTTTACACTACTGATTGTAAAAATTAAAATACTTATTAGTTGCTAAATTTTACGATCTACATATTTAAAATACCATTTCATTCAAGTCACATAATGATATTGAAAATACCGATTTCAAATTTTTCTTTCTAATTTTTAATAACAATAAATATTGCAAATACTTTTAGCTTAAATAATTTTTCTGTAGGTTTCGTTCATTTGGCATTGAATCTTATTTTTCTAAAAAGTGTAATAAACGTAAAAACCTAGTTTTTTTTAAACTTTCTTTTAGATTTATCAAAATCTAAAAAGTTAATTCAATTCCTACAAAGTTCATTACTATTTCTTCAGCTGTAAGGAAAAATTACGCAAGTTACATTCCCAAAAAACTGAGTTGATCTTTTAATTCAAATCTAGAAAGCAAAATTTATATTATCATAAAACAGAAAGTGTATTAAACAAATTTTTCTTCTAAAAACGAGGTTTCAATAAAAAAATCACAATACAGTATTGGTAATTAATAGACTGTGAATTTTTATACAAACTCAAATTTTTACAAGCATAAATAAAGAATTGAAACTTCAATAATAGTATGTTTGCTCTTCTAATTCTTCTAACTAGACTACTAGACTGCGGACTTTTATGCAAAATCAAATGTTTAGGAACACATACAACGAATCGAAACTTGAATAACAATGTGTCTTATTTTTAACATATTTCAAATTGAATTATATTTTTGATATTCTGCATATTTTGGCGACTGACAACAACCCCAAAGATTTTTAGAATATTGAGAATTGCCATAAATGCATAAAATCCGCAGTCTAATTATAACTTTTATAATAGTTTTGATATTTTGTACATTTCTGTGTTTGTCAATAGCCTCCTAGATTTTTGCATATTTAAAATCATAAATGCATAAAAATCCGGAGTCTAAATAATGAATAGACTGCGGATGTTTATGCATCTATGTTAATTTTAAATGCGCCAAACTGTATAAGCATCTGCGCAAATGCATAAATACATGAAATATTGAAAATACACTACATTTAATAATATTTGAAAGGAAATGAACACTTATATTTAAATTGCTTTTCTTTTTTTGCGCCCTTGAAAATATGAATTTGCATAAACATCCGCAGTCTAGTGATTAGAACTTTAAACGCGAATACCTCGAAAATCAAAACATTTGACATGCAGTGTTTTTCCTTAAAACCGCAAAAACTCAAAGTCTCTTAATATTTTCTGAATGATCTCAACAAAATACTAAAATCTCCTGATTTCTGAATTTTGAATCACACCGTGCGTCGCATTGATCGTCCCCAAAATTAATTAGCAAAATATTTACTCGTCGCTAATGGCTGGAGGCCATCGCGATCCTCGAATCCTCTAAACAAGATCAACGATAGCGATAAGGTGAATCACGAATGAAGACCTTGCGCATCGGCGAACCGTTCTTCGATCGAAACGCGGCGCGTTTCCCCGGTCGTCGTGAAATCTGATGGAAAAATCAGAGTCCCGACAGGGGGGAAGACACACCTACTGCGAAACGGTACTGTTCTACGTTACATAAATTGTTATGAGAAAGCCGAGCCAGCGCGCGGTACTTATTAATCGCTACCGGTTGTTGCAATCGCAGTAATTACGTTACTTTATCGACAGATCCAGTTAAGTCGTACGTTATTGAGATTACGTGCTCGCAACGCGACGAGAGAAAAAAACGGGCGACGATAAGAATAGATGGATGCACCGATATCGATCTACTTTTTTTTTCTCTCTCCACGTTCGTCATTCTGCGCCGATAGATCCTAGATAGCGGGATTTATCGGACGGTGCGTCTCTCTTTGCGATCGACTCGCTCTCCCGTGATCCGTTACTCATTTTGCAGACGCAGAACAAAGAGTGTCTCGATTATCTCGGTTTTCCTCTTCGCTGAATCCGACGGACAAACGGACGTTTGAATAGGAAACGGTTTCGTTTCAAGCACGTTCATCAGTTGTCGTTTCAAATGCAAAGCAGACGTTAAAGAGTTACCTTCGATGTAAATACGCGAGGCTGATTTCCTTATAGCGACGCGGCTCGACGATGTAAAGCAGTTTGCCGATTAATTGCCGTTAACATAACGACTCCGACTGTCGATTTTAATTATTCAACGGATTTGCTCGCGGCGACGCACTGCTACTTGTTCATCGACGAATTCGTCTGCGAAATTTTGCGACATGGTTTCTTCCAATCGATTACAGAAAAAATATGTTGCACAATTTATAGTAATTAAACATTTCCACTATCGTAATGGGAGGCGTTAAAATCCTGTTTTATTTTACGTAAGCGAATGGATAGATAATATAGTTATTAAATAGATAAGAAATCGGTTAGGTACTCCCATGAATACGATCATTTGATACTTATAATTATACTGCGGATATTTAATTGAATTCATATCTTTAAAAGTAGATACGAAAGTGTTATAAAGTACACAGAGTGTTATATCTTTAAATATTATAACATTTCTTAAATTTTTAATTTTGTGTATATTTTGGATTTTGTGAAGTATCCACCTGAAGATCCAACTGCAGATGTTTATGCATTCATGGCAATTTTAAAATTACAAAAAGCTATAAGGATACAATAAAATATATATTCTATATATATCTATAAAGATATAAATTTTCAAGACCATCCACAATCTAATGATTACAGTAGAAAGTCTATTATCCTACTTTTAATTATTCTAAATTTTTATTTAAGATTTTAATTATTGAATGCATTAATTATGAGAGTCCAGTAGACATATATACACTTTATAATATTTAGAAAATAAAACAAACATTTATTTAATATTAAACTGTTGTATGTCTATAAAAATAAGAATTTGCATAAACATCTGCAATCTATTTATAATAAATGCAAAAAAATCCGTATTTAATTTTACTTAAATAAAATAATATTTTAGGATATATTTTATTTTTCAGTTTTTCTTATAAAAATATTTTAAAATACCCATTTACTATACATATAGATTCAAATTATCAATTAAAATATTATTTATTGTAGAATGTATTACAAATAATTTTTTTAAATAATATTTATCGAACTTTCTTCTTGATTCAAACCGCTTAAAAATAATGAATAATCACAAAAATGTTTATTTTAAATATTAATCCCCCCCCTTTCAAATACTATTTTATTCAATGCAATTTATTATTAATTACACGAAGTAACGACCACCGGAGTTCATAAATAATAATTTTCCAGTGAACAATTCTCGAAACATTACTCATACAATGACCTAATAATATAAATCGCACAATGCGGATTTTTACACTGACTCATTCCAGTCAATCGCATTAATTTCCAGGATTTTATATTCATATTAAAACGAGTCACCATATTCACAATAGGTAAATATGGTGACTCACTAATAACTCTCGGGGCGCGAAACACGTTAACGGGAAACTGTGAGAACTATAATAAAAAATGACAAATGAATATTCATCGAAAGGGAACCGATGATTGTGAACGCGCACCATCCGAGTAATAGAAAACTGTAGAGTTTATGATAATTAGAGACCTTTAAAGTAGAATGTACCGTGCCGTTCATTGTGAAACATGCAAATTAATGATACGTATCTTTTGAATTTACGACCTGCAAGAATATTCGATAGTAGTCGTGTCCGCGACGTGTTCTCCACCTTTACACGTAATTACTAGCAACCCGCTTATGGTCGCTCCGTATTGTTCATTAATCATTGTTTGATTAAGTTGTAAATTGCTACTCGCCTGTTTTTTTTTTTCTTAGGAAAAATGGACCCACCTTGCGACGAGGAGCCGGAATACATAACCTCTTGCAAGAATGAGAAGTTTAAAAAGATCCTGAAGTTGCTGCATTACGTCGATAAGAATGTGAATCGCGACGGAAAATACAGAGGCTTGAACATTCTGGAAATTAGGATAATTTCTGTGGACAGCAGTTGGAGGAGCAAAGGAATCGGCAAAGCTTTGGTAGAAAAGGCGCTGTAAGTTGAACTGATCAATTGGCGCGCTTTTCTGCCGGTTTGAATTTCACTCGCGATGTTCAACCGTTATTTTCACCGCAAAACGCCTGATTTATATTATCCGTGCAAAAACGAACTAACGAACTGTTACGGAAAATCGTCATTTGTTTCGTTTATGTGTAAACTACTGCATATAAAAACACGACACTAATTTGAATTTTCCGTAAGCGTTCCGATTCCGTGTCTGAACCGGATAATTATAAACCAGGCTTTATTCTGTTACACGAAATTTGATTGCGTATTGTTTAGTGTGGCCAATCAGATTTCGTTAATAGCGTGATCGATAATCAATGCGCAATTGACTAATAGAAACATGTTCACGTTGCAGCGTAGTTGGGCGAGAAAAAGGCTTTCACATTGCGCGCGCTGATTGTTCGTCGTTCTTCTCCGGCAAACTTTGCGCGCGGTTGGGTTTCGAACGAATCTACGAGTTGGAATATGCAGATTACCACGACGAAGACGGCAAACCCGTGTTTTCGCCGGCATTCCCGCACACGTCGATCGCCACGTACATTAAGAAACTGTGAAGTGTTGAGTTTTTATTCCTGATACCAACTGTACCTGTTTAGGACCGAGGATCCCGTTGCAGAGTGGGTTCTAACGTTCGTACCATTCTTTCCTTAATCTTTCATTTCCTTCTAATCTTTTTCGACCGCAGTCCTTATCTCTCCTCTTTTCCTTCAATCACTTAATGTTCGGTCTATTTATTACTTTTATACGAATCAACGTAGCGTCTCCATTTATCGCGAACTACGTACAACTAAAGAATTATATCATTTTATCGATGTGGATATGCAGAATAGAATCTTACGATCTCTTGCATATTCTCAAAGAATAAATTTGTTACTACTACTAATGAACGCGAAAATGAAGATTTTCGACACTTAATACGAAAATATTCCTTCTAAAACGGATACCTAGTTAATATTTTTTAGATTCTAAACAACAATCTCCGTTTTCGTGTATTATAAGTCATAAAAAAAACCTTAATGATATTAAAAAACTGTAAAGCTGTAAGATAAATTAGGAACATAAGCTTATACTGTAGAATTTAATAAAATAATCCCGAATTATCCTAAATAAAAAGTCCAAAACTTGCATCAAACTTTCTCCGAACTCCACATTTAAAAATTCAGTATATAAATTTTCTATTAATATGTTTGAACATTTTTCTATTGCAAAAAATATACATCTTAAATGTAGATAATCTACAATCAAAACAAAATATACAATATAATGTACAATAATTATAATACATTTTACAAAGTCAAAAATATTGTTCTAAAATCATATACAAGAAGTCAATAGTAATTCATTGACCATCGTAATAAATTATATTACATTTATGTTTGCTATTGAGTGTAAGGACCAAGTTTGTACTTTTTGCATAATTCAAGAATATGATCAATTTGTTCATCCACTGATTTAGCATTTTTCTTAGTCTCTTGGTAGTCGAATTGGTATTGTGTGCTTCTATCTATCGTTTTTTGCCTCTTATTCACAAAAGAATTTGCAAGCATGGACATTTCGACAGAGAACATAATGATCAATACAATTAAGCATATAGCAACCTTCGTTTTTATATAGGGCACGTCACTTAGCCGGTTATAAGGGTTACCTTTTCTTAGTTCCTCCCATTCTTTGGTATATTTATAAGCTCTGAAAATAAGCTTGTTTGTAAGTAGTGATGGGTGTTCGAATCGCAGTTTCGATACGATTCGAAGTTATTCAGTATTGTGAATATTCGAATCGTTTCGAATTTGTTTCGAAACAGAAAGTTCTTGAAAGTCTTGAATGTTTTGCAAGATGGTGGGCTTAAGACCGCTCAATCACTTCGAATCTGTAGCGTTAATTTCGAATGTTTCTAAACGTATGACGTGAATTGATGTGATTTTCGAGTCACTTCGAATTCGTAGCGTGGTTTCAGTTTCAATCACTTGTAATTTCAATGCTAGTCAAAATTAAACGCCCTTCGAAATGAAGTGTAAAATTGGTAAGAAACAATAATAAATACTACAAAAAAATGATAAATTTACAAACCAAGGAGTGAAATGTAGCAGTAATTATAAAGAAAAGGACATCATTGTGAACAACTTGTTCCTACGGGTCATTCCATGTGAAAGCGGACACTTTTTGGAGTAACATGTTAGATTTTGTTCAAATTTGGATATGTTGTAGTCTTTAGGGGCATATAGACGTATCTCGTAGGATTTTTCAAAATGTCAAAAAATGTCGGTTTTACAGCTCTTTAAAGTTTGATATTTCTTCAAAAAATTGTATCTGTGATCTTCCTTTGAAAAATTATAACTGTTGAACTAATAAACCGATTAAAATGAACTTTTTGGTGCTTATAGTAGAGACTAGAGTATCTAATAAAAATTATTTCAGTTGAGACAATAATTTTATTAGCCATTTATTTTACAATTGTTTTAAACAAATGCCATCTATAACCGCAGGGGAATACTTAAAAATTTGGAAAAAAAAAATGAGGATCTAGCCTTTTTCGTCCCCTTCATGGACGAATATTAGCCACAGGAAAATTATTTGAATGTAACGGCCGGGCCATCTTTCTCCGATGGGGCTGGGTCACAATATAAGAACAAGTACAATCTATCGAATCTCGGCTTCCATTTTGAAGACTTTGGTATTAACGCTGAGTGGCATTATTTTGCAACAGCAAAAAAATTATTTGATTGGGCGACTGTAAACATTCAAAATATTAATTTTCGGTTCTGTACATTAAAAGATGATTATGCAAACTTATTGGAAGAAAGGCGGAACCTGGCAATTCCTGGGACAAGAAATTTTCACGCATTTAAATCAATGGATGCATGCAATGTCGCATTTTATTGCCAAAGTTTATTCATATAGCGAAAAATAAAAAATTATTCTCTCAACTGAAATAATTTTTATTAGATACTTCACTCTATTATAATCACCAAAAAGCTCATTTTAATTGGTTTATTAGTTCAACAGTTATAATTTTTCAAAGAAAGGTCACAGATACAGTTTTTTGAAGAAATATCAAACTTTAAAGAGCTGTAAAACCGACATTCTTTGACATTTTGAAAAATCTTTCGAAATATGTCTATATGCTCATAAAGATATCCAACTTATCCAAATTTGAACAAAATTCAACATGTTACTCCAAAAAGTGTCCGCTTTCGCATGGAATGCCCCCATACAAATACTAGACAGTCTCTTTCAGCTGCTTTTAGCTTTTAATGCTTAGTTATAATATAATATACCTACAATCAGCAGAGTCTCTGAGAAAATGACAAATCAAATAAAAAACTCAGACAAAACACATTACATTAAAATAGAAGTCACATTGATATTGAGATTTGAAGCAATTTGATATTAACATCATAGATTCGAAACAGTTTGAATCCAACGTCACAGATTCAATTCAATCTACTTGGCATCTATAGTCAATGAAGTCGAAGCGTTTTGAAACTCACGTCAAAGATTCGAAACAATTCGATTGGTCTTGAGCCCATCACTATTTGTAAGATCTTATAAACAAGTATTATCCAGTAAATAATAACTAAAATACCTTTCAAAATCGTTTGGTGCAAATTCGTGATTGTATCGTAAAGAATTGTTCCTACGAACTTCGTGGTACCTCAAGATCGCATCGTATTCTTGCCTCTCTCTAGGTTTGCATAGAGTCGTGTAAGCTTCATTTAGCAGGACAAAGTTACCATGATTTCCTTTATTACCACTGTCAGGATGCATCTGAGAATATTTAACTAATTTTAAAAAGTATCAAACCTGAAAACTATGTTAAATTAAATAATAATTTTAAAAATATTTGTGTACAGCTGTATTTGCAAAGTATTCTACTTACTTCTTTCGACAGCTTAATGAAAGCATCTTTTATTTCTTTCTGATTTGCATTAGGAGAAACGCGTAGAACTTCGTAATAAGTAGATCGATACCTTTAAAAAATATTTCGCTTGAATAAGTGTCCAGTGGCGTCCAGCTAAATAAGATGTATTTTTCGCGATTCTAACCTTTGATGACAATCGTTGTTGCAGTAAACACGACCTAATATAGGCATTTCGTATTTCCACGTACGAAAAATTTGGGCCATTGTTTTTTAAATGTTTTGCAATTAAAAATTTGAATCAGATTTAACAGCGTCGAGCGTAAAAGTTCACGTTACCATTGTATATTAAATAATCAAATGCTACAAAGTGTTTATTTTTTATAAACTAGGCTGCAATTTATATCAAAAACAAAAATAACGACACGAAACATTAGTGATCGCCCAGAATTGACAGAATTTCATTTCAGCCGCGACTGAAGTTCGGCACTCCATTTCACTACTACGTATTTCACAACATTATAAATAAATTTTTCGTACGTCATATAATTCGTATTGTCGAAACTTTACAACGATTGATCAAGGTTAACCTTTTAATTGAAAGCATAGTAAATTTCGTGAATTAAATATTTATTAAAAACGAAATTCAGTTTTTATAATATAATAACAATTCTCATTTGCGTTTGGTGTATAGTATAAAATATATTACAATGTGTATACAGGAAACATTCTTAAATGTATAAAGATAGGCCTCAAGCCCAGCTCGATGTCTATGCAATCAGTATCTGATGTACGTACAATGTATTACTTATTATGCGTATTGTATAAGCTCTAGTCTCATCAAAAAATTGTCATGTACACAGATCTTACATTGCGTATCTTATGTACAAACTGTACACTAAGATAACAGATTTCAAAGCAACCCTTCATCGAGGAATTTGAGATGAACTAGTATAGGTCCTAACGCTAACTTACAAAAATTGACATTATCATGTATTTTCTTGGTTTACGAACAGTCGGCTTGCTGTCGTAATCGATGGTTTCGAAATCAACCGTATTGGCACAAATAATGTTTCCTACATTGTGCATCAATAAAAAATTTTAAACTACTCATAATTATTTAAATGCACGCGGGGAAATTAAAATTAGAAATCACAATATAATACTTTGAAATAGACAAATTCTAATAAAATTTTTATTAAAACAACAATTAGTTTTTCAACTTTGTTCAAATATCGAGTAAAAACTTCCAAGTTTGACGTTCAAGTTTGATCACTGTAAATGATTATAAAACTAGTAGAGACTTACATAAAATTATCTATAGTTCCATTTCTAAAAAAAAGTATATACATTCCCTTTAAAAATCAATACGTAGATTTGCGCGGGAATCAGTATAATTTGCTTTTTCGTCTCATAATTCACAATCGTGAATTCAATTGATTTCTTCCTAGTAGTAAAATATATACGTATCCGTGAGATTTGCGATGCTTTTAACAATTTGAATACGAAGGCAAGTTATATCATTAGACAAGCAATTTCAAATCTCTGATCAAGCAATTTCAGTATTTCCAAGATTATTCAGTTCTTGAAATACGTCGTCTACTCCTTCTTATTTTCGTGTATCGGAACCTCCGGATATTTCGGAAAATCGACAGCGTTCACCGGATTCTTTACTTTAAAGCTAGGAAACAAGCCTGTCATGCTAGTTCTGCTGTTGTATCCTTTAGAATAACCGTCCCAATGATTCCCAAATACGTCGATCAAATCTCCCACTTTCAAATCTATTTCGCCAGCTTTGCTCGGTTTGTGATTTAAAATAGCCTGATGAGGGTGCGGATTTTGACCTCCGTAATAATAAATATCGTCCAGTGATGTAAATCGATTGTAAGCATCCGGATAATAGGTTTGCATCAATTCGTATGCTACGCGACATACTTGAGAACTGAATGTGCATACTAAATAATCACATTCGGACAGGAGCTGTATGTCAATAATTATTCCCTGCAAAGACGTGTCTGAATAGCGTTTCGCTACCGACGCTGTTTCAGCGATTTCCGGATCCCCTATTATTTCGTAATTCGAATAACGATTCCTCGCCGTCGTAATAACTTTCGGATCGTCGCTGGCCAGAAAAACTCTTTTGACTTCCGGCTTTGGTTCGAGTTCATCGAAATACTGTTCAACTTTTATCATGTACTCGTCGATGTCGTGGTAAGCAGCCTCGCTGCCGACTTTATCCGTTCGTCGCACGTGAACTCCAACGATTGGCTTTTTAAAACCGAGCCTCTCTTTCGCATACTCTAGCGTCTTTTTCACGTGTTCCTGAGGTCGCATTAAATATTTTAAAACTTGTCCCACCCACCATACCAACGGATGTCCATGAATTTTCTCTAATCTTGGAACCAAATCCGCTGGAACGCTCGGAGGTTGGTACCTTGGTTTCGGATAGACATTGTCCACGATCGGTAATGAAATTACTTGCTTCGAAGAATCGCCGGGCCAATTAGCATGCGACACTCCGTTTGCCGTCAGGCACGTTTCGCTTAGAGGTTTAAAAACCGATTCCCAACCCTCTTTATGGTATCTCCAACCTTTGGATTTAATTATTAGGGTTCTTTCGGTGCCATAGGCAACCAGGAAACAGTAGGTGATGTGATGGATCTGTAACGAGTGATAATTTTATTGCCAGAGTTTGAGGAATTTTTGTTTCCAATGTAGATCTTTTTACCTGACATCCGAATCCGCAACCTTTGTTCAAATTGCATATAAGCTTTCTAGCTTTGCTACATTCGCTAGGATTTTGTAAATACCTAGAAAGATAAAAGTGTTTTTGTATGAATTTGATAAATGTGTTTTAAGGTGAAGAACCATGATATTTACCTAAATCTTCTTTGTACTAGGTCAGACAGATCTTTTGCTTCCTTCTTACGCCACTCATTGTAGCCGTCTGCTTTTGTTAATTTATCCATGTCTATTATGAGTGATCTTTTATGATCCCAAACATTTTTTACTATATCTTGTATTTTTTCTTCTCTTTGTTCATAGCTCAATTTATCAACAGATTTCCTAAATTTATTTAACTCTGCGCTTACATAATACCTATCTCAAAAATTAAAGTATTGTATATAATATCGTTGATGTTTGAGAAATGATTATTAAGGGGACAATCCACCCTTTCGGTCTTAAAAAATCGATTTTTTTTTCTTACTTTGAAAGAATACACCGTCCCAAATGTCCTCCTAAATTTTTAAAGTGAAGTTCGCTGTATTTTAGATATTCTAGGTATTTGCAGCGTAAGCGACAACTCGATTTTTTCGACTATCGGCGCACCTCTCGGTCGGCCGAAGCGTTCCATTTTACTAGAAATATCTGGTATATCTAAGCATCATGTTTACAAGGTGTATAGTTCTCTGTACTGTGAAGAGAACGTTTCTCATTTTAGGAATTCTGAGAATAACTGATTAGATGTAAATGTTGTAAGGACCTTTTATATAAAAAAAAATTGATACTTATAATATATAAGATACTTTAAACGCGTTTTTCTCAAAATGACTTTTTTCGGATAGCGGTCGCAATCAAAAATGGAAAACTTGATCAACTGATCTAAAATTTTAATGTTATTCTACACATTAGTGGCAATCTCATCAACCACGAACATGTTAACTTTTTAAATATTTTTCCATTTCTTTATATCGATTGAATATAAAAAATATGTAATTTTCGGTATTTTTAATTTTGTTCATTTGCCATTTGGAAAATTTTTGCCCAAAAAGTTTCATTCGTGATTCACTAGATACCTATACTCATGCAAATTGAAAATATCGTTTGCTTTTTTGTTTCGGATTATCCAGACGTCTGAAATCACGACCGCCAACAAGACGTAAAATTTTGAATACGCTAACTTTTCTGCCAAATGTTTAGACAGAGGCGGATTTTGAAAGTTGATGCCCCTAGGCTAACAAGTGTTTACCGCCCTTTCCTATGTTTTATTCACATATGCAATGTAAATACGAAAATATACAATAGATTGCATAACACACTTTAAGGATCTATTTATGCGAAACATCTTATTTTAAAACTGATACATTATTATTACCGACAAAAAAATTAACAATTACAGGCAAAAACATTTTACTATCTTCTTCAATTTCTTTTGCTCAAGATTTGCCGCCCCTAAAAATTCGCCGCCCTAGACTGCAGCCTACTTAGCGTATATGTAAGTCCGCCTTTGTGTTTAAATAAATAAGAAAACCATAGTACTAGTAGAATATACTTAAAAATTTTTGAAAACGTTAAGTATTTATTTTATTACAAAAATTTTACAGCGAATATTGAACGAATTTTCGGCCGAAAGGGTAGAATGCAGGGATTGAAACGGTTCTGAAAATAACTGTTTGAAACTGTTATAAATCGATTCTAAGCGAAACAGTTATGAGTATCTATACAAAATCATAACTGTTATAGATTACAATGGTTCTGACTCATATCCATTACGGTTTCAGTTCTTCAAAACCGATATTATTTTGGTTCTATAACTGTTATTTTTCGGTTCTGTATTTCGGTTGCGATTCGGTTCTGTATATCGGTTATGATTAGATTCTACTGTATCATAGAACTATCTATGTAATGTACGCATAATAATACACATTTTCTTATATCGATTTTATTTTAAAACTATAATACAGCATGATGAAATCTTCGTCTGTTCCGAAAATCATACAAAGTTATAAAGACTGATCGAGTGTTACATTTTTGACCGTCGCGAAACGAAATCGTCTTATGTTTTTCTTCGCACGATTCGTCATCACGACGAGTATCCGATTGAGTATCAACTAGTAACCGATTTATCGAATCGTTTCAATATTATAAATCATTCTGCAATTAAATAATTGCCTTACTTTTTAATTGCTAAAATTTGTACACATCTTAGAACTGTTTATGAAAAACCCAAATTTTACACATAATTCATAGTTTTACAAATTCAATAAAAGAATTATAAGAATCAAAAGAAAATGTGTATTATTATATGTACATTACATACATTATAGATAGTTCTACGTTTTATGATATTGTAGAACCGAATCATAACCGAAATATAGAACTGAAAAATCGATATGATTCAGAACCGATATACAGGGTGTCCCAAACTAAGTGCAGGAGCAGTTAAAGGGAGATTTCTGGGGTGATTCTAAACAACTTTTTCCTTTGCAAAAATGTCCTTGGAAGCTTTGTTAACGAGTTATTAACAAAAAACACCGACCAATCGGGGAGTGAGTACAGCAGATTAATGATGGCGTGGACGATGGCTGGCCAATACTACTCACAGCTGAAGCCCGCGCTGAAATTCATACACTGTATTCGTGCTTCTATTGGTCGGTGTTTTTCGATGATGACTCATTAACAAAGCTGCAACTTAAATTTTCGCTAAGGGAAAACTTGTTTAAAGTCACCTCAGGAATCTCCCCTTAACGGCTCCCGCACTTAGTTTGGGACACCCTGTATAACAGTTATGACATTGTTTCGGTTCTCATAACTGTTTCAAGAACCAAAATAAATATCATAACTGTTTTCAGTCCCTGGTAGAATGTCCCCTTAATTGAACCTCAGAGATTACACTTACCACGTTTCTTGTATATTATTCCTCAACTTCCGTCGTAATTCTTCATACTCCGGCGAAGGTATACCATGTTTAGAATAATCTTGAGGATCCAACAGATCTTCGTACATAGAAACTTTCTCAAGTTTCTCCTGGATGGAACCTAAATGGTCCCCTTGAATGGGTTTGGATCTATCTCTGGAAATTACGTTATCCTGTACAATGAAAAGATCACGAGGCTCTTTGTCTCGAAGCTTAGATAAAGATTCTCTATTTATTTGGAAAACTTACCCTAGGACTATGTTTTTCAGTGCCTCGTTTTGCTTTTTAAGGATCTCAAAATCATTAACCATTTGAGCTAAACGTTGAGCATTCTCCTTATTTGTAGGGCCCTCGTTATTAGACGATAAACTATTAGTCTTAAATATATGGGATACTGATAAAATTAAGACCAAGAGCCATGTGGTTAACAATGCTATTCCTACTTTCCCTAACCAACCGGGTCGTCCTGACCAGAACGTTGCCATTTTATATAGTAGTAATAGAATGGCTGCATCTAATATGTTGCATTACAACATCTAAAAGATAAAAAATATTAATTATCGCACTGTTGTGTAATCGATATCTTTGAAGTACTGTAGATATATTCTCAATTAAAGTATTTTATGGATAACAATTACAAAGAAATGGATCTGAAGAATGTTAATCATTAATGATTTCTGTCGATGTATGAGCAACGTCCGAAACGATGCTACAAGTCATTTATAAACGACAAGATTACAGTGAAGTATTGCTATCTGTCAAAAACTTATTTGACGTCTTGATACGCCTTGCCGATAAGACTAATTACCGATGGTTAGAACGAAAGTCTTACCGACTGTATTTCAGCACCGTTTTAAAATTATAATACTAAACGCGACGCAAAGATGCAAAGCATTCGTTCCCGTCCAGTTTGATCGAAGGAACGAAAACGCCTCCGTCTGAAATTGACAAGTGTAACTACACTTCATACACTTTTTACTCTTTCATTGGTAACTACAGTCATTAAACACCCTGTGTCAAGCACATCGACCACAAATTCGTCGACGTTACGGAGCTTGCAGCGCACACATCGCCGCGATCGCTAACCAATCGCAGTACTCATTTCGCGATGGCGAATAAAATTGTCCGATTCGCCTAACTCAACCGGACGAAAGTTGAATGCACGCTAAGGCGGCACTTTTTATTCCGTCGACGATACGTTCGATTAATATTTAGACGATCTTTAAAACAACACGTGGGAGCGAATGACTCCGTTTATAATTTTAGAGCGTGACTTTTATATTAGATGGCGCGTTTAAAAATGGTACGTTTGTTTCTAGCATGGAACACTGCTATCTATCGGTTTTGTGCACGATTTTCCGTCGCTATAACCTAGAATTCACGGACTTGACACTCCGAAACCACGGCGTTGTGCGAATTGTGGACGGACGATATACACGCCGGACAAAGTCTGCGAATCTTTCGTTTGTTCAGTGTTGTCGGTGGATCGCGGAACAGTGGTGGAAAAGAGGGAATCGTACGGAAGATCGCGGTAGAAGGGAAGAGCATGAAATTGACAGAAATAACGCATTGACTTCGTATCGTGTCACGGTCCCTAAACGCGGGTTGATTCTTTCTCGGTGTCCCCCTTCCCCTTTCGCCCCCCGTCATTCCTTCCGAAAATCGCGCAGCATCCTTGCGCGCGAAACACGCGTACGCCGGTGGACGCACATTGTGCCTGTGCTTCGGCTGTATGTACATACCTGTGAATAGTGTATTTTAAGCTTTAGTTTTAACGCGATGGATCCGTGAGTAAAAGGGGAGGCTTTCACACGCGACGAACGAGCGTGCAACGACACCAATATTCAATTGAATCGTTTGCGATCGCCGCGCGTGGGATCGAAATTTTTCGCGTCGTGGAAATAATTGTGCTTGCGGTGCGTCGATCGTGAAAAATATCGCGACGATCGAACCGAGTCCGAATTTCGCGAATCCCTTGATTCCTCCCCCTCTCTCTGCTTTCCTACCCCTAATTCCCTCCCGTCGTCCCTGTCGATGAACAAGCAGTTGTCGTTTTTTGTATGTTTCACTTTTTTTTCCTCTCCTCGCTACGACATCCCCCCAGTTTCGTTGGTCTGTCGTCGGAGCGGTCGTGTCGTTTCGGTGAAACCCGAGGAATAAAGAGGAGAGCCGAGTCTCCCGTTCAAACGGATTCTTCGGTCCCTTTGTGCGTCGGTCGTTTCGTCGTTTTCCGTGTCGTCCGACAGTGTTGTCAAAAATCCGGCAGCACCGCTCGGCCAGCTGCCATTGCTGCGACTCTCTGTCTTTGGCGTTCGTCGGTTTCCGCGGCCTGCCGCGACGAATACGATTCCGATTCCGATTCCGGGCGATTCGTGCTCGCGCCCTCCGTGAATCTCTCGTGCGCCGCGGTGATCGGTTTCGCTGTCGTGACCATCGTCGTCGTCGTCGTCGTCGTGGAGGCGGAACGGAGATGCCGCACTGTTAAGGGTCGCACGCGTAGGAACATGCTCGTGGAACAGACGTAGCGGGCGATTTCTACGGTTCAGGGCTCCGGACGCCGGTTCTGAAAGAGCCTAACCTTCGCGCCCAGGGTGACTCTTATCTGTCCGATTGTCGTTCATCGTGCCGAAGGCGACGATACTGATTGACAGAACGATGAAGTGGCTCGGTGCGAGTAGCGCTGGTGCTGCGGGTGAACCGGCACCTTCTGTGCAGTTGCACCATCCTTCCGCTAACGGACATATACCCACGGTATGCACCTGTTTCATAGAGTCTCTCCGCTTCTCTTTTCTGTGCCGGTCGACGCGCGATTGTTCGCGAATCGCCGCGACAATCAAGATTCTGCTCGCGATCGAAATATCATAACCTATCCCGTACGCTGCGCGCTCGAAGCCAGGGGAATTATTGTCTTCGGACGCGCGTCAGTTTTTCAAATTGCCCCGAGCATCGTTCTCCTCGATACGTGATTCGTTTGCGTTTCGAACTGTGACAGTGCCGAGTAGCTATTTCATTATTGCTGAAACATGGGAACGAAAAGTTCGTCTGTTGTGCATATGCATGAGTATTGCGTATGGTTGTGCTTTGTTTGATTCGTCGGGCCAGAGTATTGTGGAGAAAGAATTATGTTTCGGTCACATTTGTTGAACCGCTTGCGACGGTGAAATGAAAGACGCGTTGCAGATATCGATGGTTTCTTTGAATTACTCAAAGTTAATAATAGAAATCTGTATAAGCATTCTAGCGTCACATTTGAGAGTTGCGATGTTATGATAGATACATAAATAAACAGAATCGCAAAGTTGTGTTATACGATGCAATGATAATTGTGAATAACGTTGTTGACTGCAGGATGCAGAGCAATGCGGACAAGTAATGGCTGGAGGAGATAGCATGCGTATACAGCCCGGCCAGACGCATCAAATTGGTGTGAACAGAACTCAAGACGATGCCATGGTGGGCTACGTGTTTCAACGGTCCACAGAACCAGAGTTCAATGCCCAGTCTTCGACTTTCCAAACAAAACAAGCCCCGCGCGCCTGGGCTCTCGCCGACGATGCCATTATCGATAATGTAAGCGAATCGATTGTTTATGTCTTGAGAATTTTGTGTATTTTATTAGAAGAAGTTCAGTAATATTCATTTGCTATGCGTGTGTTAAAGTACGAGTTTTAATGACTTGTAGAATCCAGAAAAATGGAAATATCCCATTACTAAACTGAGTGTACCACAGCAGAACCAACCGCAACAATTGGGACTGCAAACCATGAACAATGTTCATCTGCCTTATGAGATCCATCCTATGCAACTTAAGGTAATTAGAATGTTATGCAAGATTTTATAAAACAATTGGGAATATTTGAATAGCTGGATATAAATTGTAGTTTGACGCATTGTGGATTGTTTTGATAATATAATAATAATGGTGTTTTGTTTTGTTTGTACAGAGTGGGGCTCCAGGAGCAGAGCATTTAGTTTACCTCAATAATCAGATGACAGCTCAGCAACAAGTTGCCCTTTTTCACCATCAGCAACAGCAACAGCAGCAACAACAACAACAACAACAACAACAGCAACAACAGTTCCGGAATGGCCAGGTAAGAGTAGTTACGATTCAAACCCTTTGATTGTGAAAACCATATATCAAACATTTTAATCATTAATATTGATTATTACCTAAGTTCTTTCTAGTCTGTATTTTTTTTTTTTTTTTCATAATGAACAAAGTTGAAATGGACTATATGCTTCAATTGAAGGGTTTAGTGTGTTAATATTAAGTAGATAAAATTAGTTACATTTCTGATTTATATTATCGCAAATATACTTCTGGATAACTTGAGCAGTGAATTGCTTAATTTTTCGAAACTAAGTATTTTCATTGTTAGAACGAATTGTGCATTATTTTTAAAGACGTTAACAGAGTTTAGACATTTCTGATATTTGCGGGAGGTCGTTTTTTGTCGCGCAGTAGAGCCTTATATTCGAATCACAATTATTTCCGATTTTCATTGTCTAAAGTTTCAGTTAATTAATGCATTGTGTATAAAAGTACAGCAGAACTTTGAGTAAAATTGAAACCATGATTTAATAAGGGTCTATTAATTATTAGCACTTTATATTATAAACACGAACTCGGTAAATTACTGTGTATAAGTACATCAACGTTAAATAAGCGAGGTTAATAGACTTGATTAAAGGTAGACCTTCCAGAAGGGTAAAGTCGGCTCCAATTACGTAGAAAAATTCTCTTCAGTGGAAAATCGCGGAGGCAAACAATTTATATCGTAACACGCGTGTTTAAATATTTTCTTTAGGTTCTTTATCTACTTTTTATTGCTTCTCGTTCTCCTGCAAAAACGTGTTCGTTGTTTTTTATATATATATATAAAATGAGTCAAGAACGTATTTAAATCTTGTCGATTCTCCTTAATGAAGAATTTATGTAGTTAGGAAATGTCATTGACACTGACAGCAATAGCTAACAAACGGAGAGATAGGAAAGTCAAAGCAGTGCGTAAGTTTCGCGTGAATTATGTCAGAGTTGCTAAACCAAAATTTGATGGTTCAGCAAATTATGAATACATAGTTGCGTTCGTAGACAATCTTACGGTTTAGATTTTTACTGATTTAGGAGATAATTGAGATCAGGATTTCTGAAAAAAAGAATAGGAAATATTCTTCGTTTTGCTGTCTATTTATTTTTAATAGCTCTCAATTAGTGCAAGTGATAAATCTAAAAAATTGATCGCATGAAAAGGTATAACCCATTTGCATCACAGTTTTAAATTCGCAACTGCAGAAACCAGAGAAATTGAAAATCGAGGAAAATTGCGGAATATTCTGCGGTTAGTGATAAGTAACAATGATTATGTGCAAATTATTCCACTTGCGAACATAATTTTTATTGCGTATACACGATCGTCCTAAAGTTTAGTCGCATCTATTAAAATGCAGCAAATCTGAAAGGAACTATAGAACAAAAATAAATTACTTTATAAATCATAACATAATTAAAAATGATGGGAAAATGCGACAATCGCTGGAAAATTCCTTTGACTATATTATTTTATTAATATTCAACCCTGCGAATTTGAGTAACACGGTCAATTTTTGAAATTTATTATTCGTACTAATCGAAAATTATTAACATACAATTCTAAGGCTCAAGCATAATTCCGGATTTTCATTGGTTTCAATTTTAGAAATGAAACGGGAGGGAAATTTGTATTATTTGAATTTTCAAAACTTGGTGCAAATATCGATGGCATTAGCAGTGACTTGAATCTGTGGACATTCAGATTCAAATTCTATTATTTTCTACTCTATTATTGCGTTATTTAAAACCACACAACAAAGTGGTGAATTTTAATTAAATTTAAAAAATCGAGACGTTGAATAGAAGTAGCGTTTGTTTCGATTAATAATTTAAATCCGTAGAAATTCAAATTCAAACTCCCCTATTCCCCGCCAAAAAAAACCCGCGTTATTTAAAACCACTCAACAAAGTTTTAAATTTCAATTCAATTAAAAATCGAGGCATCAAATAAAAATAATGTCCGTTGCGATTAACAATGATTCGAATCCGTATAAATTCAAATTGAAACTTTCCTATTCCCCGCCAAAACCGCGCGTTATTTAAAATCACTAAACAAACAGCTACAAACGTACTAAATTAAAAATGTTGATTCCAAATAAAAATAGCATTCATATAAACACGAGAGCCAGCATCGTTTAAAAAGTTCCCAAGAGGTCAAGTACACATAAATACAATCGAAAACCCTCGACAATTTTCCGCCGGTGGCCGCGAGAGGTCGCGTCGCGTCCACGAAGCCGACGAATCGTACACGATCTCGGATTGGTCGAGGGTTTCGCGAAAATGTGTCGCGATTTGTAAACCGGCCGTGAGAGGGCAGCTAGACCGAGCGTCGTTCTTTGTTTCGGTTAGGAAGGCAGTCTCTGTCGAAGAGAAAGGCCGGCTAACGAAAATTCGTACTCGCGAGAGGACATTTAAAAACCTTTTGGCAATCGCTTAAGTCCGCGAGCGTAACTCGAACCTCGCGACTGATCGCAATCTCCGCGTCCCGCGATATGCCAGGACGAGCGCGTGTTTAGAAACTGGACGAAGGAACCGCGGGTAAATCGACTGGGCTCTCCTTGTAAATAAACGCGTATTCGCGGAGTGAGTGTGCAAAGTGCGCGAGAGGAGAAAGGAGGTGGCGGCGGCGGCGGTAGCAGTGGAGGAGGAGGAGGAGGCGGAGGAGGAGGAAGAGGACGAGGAAGAAGAGAGGAGCATAGGTAGCAGTGGCAGCATCGAGGCACCCGGAGGTGTCGAACTGTTTGACAGGCGGCCGAACGCTTTTCTTTCCCCCCCTCTCTCCTTCAGTCTCTCTCTCTCACTCGTTCGGGAGTCTTGTATTGTTCGGCGGGCGGTGTGCGTGCGTGTTCCGTGTGTCGTGTGTTGCACAGTTCGCGAAGAGGGGCCGGGTCCGTCCGTCCGTCTGTTGTTTCCCCTCCGTCGGCGGTGAGGAAAAACGAACGTGAAAACACAACAACCCGGGAGTGGTGTGTATTATTCAGTGGCGGCTGAATCGGCGTCCGCGCCCCGGCGGTGCGGTTCACGTACGATCGCCACTGGCCCCCTTCTCGTTTCCCCTTGGCGACGCGTTGTGTCGGTATTCCGCGAATCGCCTACGAGAAAGACATAGCCTCGTCCGTCACGGGGGGCTGTGCGTGCAAAGCCGTGTGTTGAATTCGTCTCGTTAAGCCCGCGTCGCTGTCGGTTTCGCGACACGGGGTTAACGGTGAATCTGTCGGAGGTGACGCACCTTGTCGAGGATACCTTGGCGACGGTGGAGAGTTTCGGCGTAGGGTACGGACAGGGAGCGGGCACCAGCACAGGCGACTGGATGAAACCACCGGGGGATCTGTTCCTTTACTGCGACATGAAGGATCTGGGGGCCGACATGGTATTTATCATTCGCTTTTTTTTATTTCCCCCCGACTCTCGCGGCCGTCGTGACGTCGCGTTGACGCGACGCGTCCGAACGGCGCGAGCGCTTTTTGGAGGTTAGGTTTCCAGAAAAATTTCGCTCGCTACGCAACTGCACCTCCATGTTTACGAAATACGGGGGAGTCTTTCGTAGACATTCTCTCTGCTTGCAAAGCAACTCGAACGAAACGCTTCTTTTATTTTTCTCTTTAAAAAAAAATTGATTCGCGGAATTCTACGCGTCATACCTAACCTTTTTTTCCCTCGCCGTGAGTTTGGAGAATGTAAAGCGTTCCGCGTGCGGAACATTTTTTCTTCGCATCCAGATCACAGTTCCTATCCTTAGTTTCCTTTATTTACACTGGAAAATTTTTAAACATTCTAGTTCTTAGTTTAATTATTCCCAATTAAACTGCATCACAGTTCTAAATACGAAAGTAACTTCAAAAACCGCTAAAATTAAAAATCGCGAACATTCTGCAATTCGAAACAAGTGACAGTTATCCGTGGATTATTTTGCTTGAGGATGTAAATTGTTTAAACGAGGTACAGTGAAATTATTAGAGCCGCGGAATCTTTTGACACGATCTGTCAAGATGGCCAGTCATCCAATGTACACAAAACCGGAGATTCCAAATCGTAACCTTCAACCACATTCAAACCGTTTTATCTTCTTTACATCTTTTCCCCACACTTGCAGACTCAAGGTGACTCTGCGTTCACCTTGATTTCCGTTTCGACCAGCATGTGCTTGCAAAAAAAGGGTCATTCTTTGACGAGAGTTCGTCGAGCGTAGTGTTTCGTATTTTTAATGTTTACCAATTTTTTCTGTCTAACCTAAACGTAGCGTCGCTCACGGTTTCGGTTTTGTTTACATCGTCAGTGATTGGAGAAACTTCTTCTCGAAAGAACTTCTCTTTTCAGTGCTGGATCAAAAGCGTCTCGTTCTGGAAGGTTCGTTGTGACCATTTTACGTCGTTTCTATTTGTAACTTTTCTTCCAGAAATTTCCTCCGAGTTATTTTGGTTTTTGTGTCTTCGAGATTATTCTGAAAATTGTGAACAGTGAGATTCGTCGATTTTCATAGTTGATGATATTTTAAGTGAAAAGTTCCTATCGATCGTCAGGCCCGGCGAAGAGTTGGCCGATCGAAATCGTGAGTAGAATGTTCGCGCGAATGCGAAGGTGTCTCGTTCAGCCAATCGGGTCTCCGAACTCGCTTAACCTTGTAACATAACAACGAGTCCATTAGCGGTCGGCTGGCACTTGACGACGAAAGGATCGTAGATTTTCTCGAGGGTCGTGTGTAACTCTGTCGAATTGGGCGAAATGTTCGAAATTCGATTCCCTGTGTCATAGGACACACCAATCAAACACGTTTCATGCATCGTGAGCCATCGATTACACTCTCAACGCTAGTTAGAAATTTAATTTTCATTCGACGATTTTCAATATGACAATTTGCATTTTGGTTTGGGAAATTCATTCATGTCCATATGTACAAATTTTTGGTTTAGGCAATTCATTCGTATTCACACAAACTTTGAGATCATGATTTAATTGAATGCTAGGAGATAGAATTTTCATTTTTGGAAAACGGAATAATTGAGTCATCAATATCTTTTCACACTGATTTAGAAATTTGTTTTTGTATCCCATAGTTTTAAATATCTCGCACTTTACCGCGTTTGAAGTTGGGAACTCAAAAATTGAGGCATTAATGTCTTCTTACAGTAATTCAGAAATTTATTTCTCATGCAATAATTTTAAATATTCCGCAGTTTACTGTAGTTTGGTTAAGAAAATTCATTCATGTACCAAAACAAATTTTGAGATCATGATTTAACAGCTTTGAATAACTTTGAACGATTAAGAAATGAGGAGAATTCAAGAAATTTTTAGAATATAAATTTACCCTTGATTAAAAATTAAATATAAACATCTTATTATATATAACTAGACAGTGGATCTTTATGCAAATGTATATTCTGAGAGAAAATAAATAATGTTAGCGGACCTCGACAGAAATTTGTTCTATGATTAGAGGGTTCTAAAAATATGTTTTTCATTTTACATTTTTTGCGGATTCATGTTTAACAACATATGCATTTATTGTGTCTAGGTATTAGTAAATTCTTATATCTTTGTGAATCATAAAGAAGAAATCATGTTTTTGTAATTGAGTAATCTTGTAACTGAGCGTTATGATAATTTGTCATAGAAAATATTGTATAACGCAATATATTGTGTACAATAAATTATTACATTATAGTGTATAAAGATCCACTGTCTATATATAACTTATATTTATTAGGAATTTGAGCTAAATATGTATCTCAAAATGGAAGAGAATAGTAATCATTTTCCTAAATCCAGTTTTTGCAGTACCAAATATATTTCCATTTTTTGATTGACCTGAAACAAATTTAATAAAATTAATTTTAATACCTTATCAAAAGTATACAAGGTCTTTAACTCAAACCTAGTAGCTGAAATTTCCTTTTAAAGGAAGAAGAAATTTTATTGAGACAGTGTCTATCCTTAGTTTTCAATATTTTCTCAAAACACTCTCCATAAAATAAACTCCCATATTTCTTAACTTTCTCACAATACATCCATAGTTACTCCATAGTTCCACGCAGCTTTAAAGATGCGAACCCATACATTACATTTTTTGTCTCACTTTTTCATCTTTTTTTTCCTTCAACTCTCGAAGGTTGAATTACCATTTACAAAAAAGAAGAATGTGTAGCCATAGTTATTATCTTAATGTAAAAAAAAAATTCTTAGCTGTTTGGTTTATTTTTGTGAGGCAGCACACGGTCGCTTTTATCGTCCCCTCGAAAATCTAATCCCCCCGTCAAGCGGTTAAGTAATTCGAATGGAAGTAAAGAAGTCTTCGTGACAGTCGACGATCCGTCGGAAGGAGGGGTGAGGGGTGGGAGTTAGGAAACCATGACTTAATTCGAATCCTTGAGGCGGCATTGGCTCGCCTGAGTCGCCGTTCGAGACCATTGAAAAAAAATCACGATCTAGACGTCCAACCTGGATCCTTTTGCTGCTGCTCCGCTTCCCGCGACACGGGTCCCTTCATTGTTTACGTCCTCGAACTCTATCCAGTGAAACGCCCAGAGTTCTCTCTCTCGCGCTCGCTCGCTCTCTCTCTCCCGTCTCCGTGACTCGTTCTCGCAGCGTGAGCTGGTGGAGGCGCATGGCAGAGAGAACGCTTGCGTTTACGTTGTTTGGGTTAACGTACTTTCGCACGGACTCAGAATCGCGTTTTTCATCGGGGGAAACGATATCACGCAGTGTTCGTTATCTCCTAGAATTGTTCTTTCGCTTCCCGTGTAATTCATTAATCAGTCGAGTCTTTCGTTGCCATGATCTCGTTAGGTTTTTCGGCGTCGTTCCCATGTTCGTGGCTCGAAAGGGAGGGAAAGGGCGAGTGGACTCGTTTGGACCGGTGCCATTTAAATTTATATGACTCTGTGTTTTGCATACGCCTCCCCCCTTTGCTAGGGGCCCCCCATTCCGAGCACGCCTAATCGATTGAAATACTATCAAGCTCCGCTCGTCGAGCATAATGCACGCAAACACCGGTGCGTGCGCTCCGAAAAACTTTGCGGAAATTTTTGCTTCCTTGTTTTTGTTTTCTCTGACCGAGTTCTCAATATTTTGTGTAAGGTCGTTTGATTTTGTCGATCTTCAGAATTGTAGAGTTATGTATGTATGTACATATTCTGAAAAATGTGGAAAAGTTTTTGGAATGAAATCGGGGCGAATCTCCTTTTAGGCGAGCTGTAGATTTTCTTAAAAATTCGATTAAGCGAATGCAGCAATTTTGGTTTAGAACAAAGTGCTTGTAATTAATTTCTGCATCTATTTGAATTTACTCTAATTCTTGTAATGATTTTCTTTTATTGTGTAATATTCGTAACTAATAATTTTATGATGTCATGGAGATTTTGTTAAGTTTCCCAGAATTTTTTCTTTAATTGTTTCAAAGCTTAGAACTTAGTAAAAAATTCATTCAATTTAGTTTTCTGTTTACTTTACCAATGATTATAGAAAAATATGCTTGTCTACAAAGAGTTAAGAATTCTTTTTGAATGTATTGAAATATTTTAATACAAAAGTGTTGTACAGTATTTGATTTAATTAGTTTTTATAAAGCTTGCATAATGTTTTCATTACAAAATACTAAATGCTGAATTATCTGCAATAAAAGATCCGCGCAAAGTTAGGTAGTTTATTATTATATAATACAAAAATGCTGTACAATATTTTATTCAATGAGCCTTCATAAAGCTTGCATAATGTTTTCATTACAAAATACTGAGAGCTGAATTACCTGCAATAAAAAATTCGTGCAAAGTTAATTTATTAATTTATCTAGCCTTGAACCGTTCCTCTTTTAAAGAGGAATTAATTTTTGACAAAATGCTAGCTGTTTGAAGTTCAAGTATCAATTTCATAAATTCAACAATCGTCATTTTTCGTTCATAATATAAATTTGCAAAATCCAAAAGAAATCAGTTAAACAGTTTTCAATCAATTTTGTTCACAGACTTTGAAAATAGAGTTATTGTCCGTTTCTCCGAAATGAACTAATATTTTCTAATCAAGCTTCCTAAAGACTTATTTAATCAGCTACCAAAATTTTCATATTAAAAAAACTACTATACCTAAAAGAAAGTTGCGAATGTTTCTCTTTCCGTGCTTCTAACTAAGCATAATCTCTTAAACTTCTCGATGTCGGAACATAAGTTCCAAGTAAACATGCCGGGGAAACACATTACTCGCGCAACGTCCGCGTCAAAGATGTTCGTAGACGTTCGCGCGACGTTAATTGTTTCGCGATCGATAAACCGGTGCACGATAAATAAATTTTTGTGTGGTAGCCAGATGCGTCGCGCTACTCTTACGCCAATATAAACGGCAAATAGAGCTCCGGGACAGGATATTGATTCGCGTGAGTCACTCTATCTCTTCTAACCGCTTCATGGTTCGGGATTGACCTTACTTGTCGCAAAATGTTCTCAATTAGCCTTGTCATTCTTCTCGTTGCCGTTCCAGGTATCGGCCGCCTGCGTGGGGCGCTTCGAAACGCCATGGAATCGATTCTAAAAACGGCGAACCTCCCGTTAGCCTCCGCTCCGCGAAAACCGATTCTAAAACGCGTGTGTTCTCCCGATTTCAATTAGTAAGGAAATAATTAAACATCCGTTAGTTGGATTTCTATTCCGTTTCACCAAACTTGTGTAGTCTTGTCAGAGTTTCTCGATGAATTTTTCTCCCGTTTGGCGGATCATTAAGTGATGGGTTCAAGTTTTAGTTAAACTTCTTCTGCACTTTTGGGGTACGAAACAATTGAAACCCTTGGATAATAAATAATAAGTCAGGGATAACTGAGAACCGGTTAATCGAGGTCTCGCTGCACTTATTTGGCAAGGATTTTTCTCCGCGTTGTTTGGCAACCTGCAGAGAGCCGCAATGAGCTTTCTCTCTCGATCCGCCGGAGATAAATAATTATGAATAGTTATGTAGTCGACGCCTACGCGCTGTTAGTCTCCGCATGATAATTGTTACACAAGATCAGTGTCGCTTTTTGATTACGTTGCTCTCGTAACTTTTATCTCGCTTCTCATTACCGTTTCCTGCACATTTGTTTGTCGGTTTTTCCAAATTGTGCGGGCGAATGTTTTCTTATTGATACCAAAGGGTTTCTTTACCTGCTAATTTAGATAAATAAATAAATAAGCTTCTTAATTGACAAATGATGCAAGTCCAAAATTACGAAAAATGAGTTCATTACAAAAATAAGTAGTATCAAGAATACTTAAGTATGAACTTCAGTAATATTAAAAATAAGCGAAAATCTATGATGAATCTTTATGCAATCGTGAAAACCTATGCAAAATTTAAAAAAAAATTTGATTCGGTAGTTTAAAAATTTTTTTAACTTTTAATTCAACGTGTATTCTTATGGGAAATGCGTCATTGGGAAATGTAACTACAAAATTAAGCGTGAAACAATAAGCCAAAGTTTATGAAATCTTGTGTACAAAAAGATCAAACACTAAACAAAATTGTCACAAAAATACCGGACAATTGATTCGATGGTTTTTTTTTTAAAGAATGAACTTCAATAATAATAAAAATAAACAAGAATTTTTGAAAATTAGAAAAATAAATCTTTATGCATTAGTAAAACACTACGCAATCAATTTTACAATAGTTGATTCGGTAGTTTTTAAATTTTTCAACTTTCAGTTTAACATCAATTCTTATGAGAAAACTGAATATTCAGAAATATATTACAAAATTGAAAAGTTGCTAACAATTGCATTTTAAATATATTCCTACAAACAAGTTTATGATAAAAGATCAACATTCCCGACTGATTCTCATAGCAAGAAGAAGTCTTATTAATATTTTGGAAATGGTTTAACTTTTTCCTAAGATTGTTACTGAACTTCATCCTTTAAATCACCTATCAATTCAATTTCTGCATATTGTCTTTTAGTTACATAAAAAAATAAGAATCAGATTTGCATCATAAGTAAAATTATCCCAGGAAAATGTAAAATGCTCCAGTTTATTATCAGTAATGTGAATTAATTTCTTATTGAAATAAATGTAGTTTTGTTTTAAATTATATTATCATAGTTATTCTTTCACTTAATTTTCTCACAGTAAACTTACATTATATTCTTCATGTTTATTAAGTATTACACATAATTCCAATTTTCTCAATACTAAGAAAAGGAACTTACATTGATTCATAAATTTTTTCACAAAAAGTATGTTAAATTTGTTTAAATTCTAGAAAATATATTTGATATTGCACAATAAAACTTACAACACCTAAGAAACAATGAAGTATGCAAGCTGAAACGACATAAGTTGATAGCAAAAATATAGATACCGTGGATTTCACAGTCAATTATCATTGGCAATATATACGTGAATGAATCTATAAGTCACTGTACCTCGTTTATAAGAAGCTCAATTATAGAAGCTTCTATATTTTCTAAATATTTTCTTGGTTACTCGATGTACTTAGACTTCTGCAACTGATTGTGCGTGCAACATTCTTATCTTTCAAGCTCGTCGCTATATTTACCGTATCTTAAAACTATTAGTCACCTTTATTTCCAAGAAACTCGATTTTCTAAGACGATCTTCGCTGCTTCGAGTCTCTTCGAAAACTCTTGTTCAGTAGATTTCAGACTTGGTACTGAAAACTAGATTAGCCTAGAGATATGACGTTTAATGTTGAGTCGAAATGAGTTCCACTTTTACGCATCTTCTCTCCCATTTTGGGAAAGATGAAAGCGATCGACAAGCCGCTCTGACCTCTGAAAAGCCTCCAGGTCACAAGTTCGTCGTCGTCGAGAATCGCTGAGCTCAGAATCTGAATATTCCTCACCTCGCGATAATTTTTCCAAGAAAAATTTGCCACACTTTGAATTTGAAAGGCAATAGCGTGACATCGAGGCACCGCGAGGAAAGGGGCAGCCAAGAAACTACACACCTACGCGATCCACGTTTATCGTATTCTATCCGCGATAAAAGAAGAGTGGAACCAGTTTCCGGTTTCTCCCGCGCTGACGTCAGCCTCTCGAGGGAAAGAAACGATTCGCTATATTATATAAAAGGGGGGATATTTAAGGAGACGAATAATCCGTTCCGAACGGCCGATCGGGAAAGCGGAAAAATCGAGGATCCGCCGATCGCCGCGCCGAGGAGGAATGTTTATTGACATCGGCTTATATGTCAGTGAACTTATGCAAAGCGTTATCGATAATCGATAGTTTGCCGACGATTGCAGGCGCGGCGCGAGCCGAGCGTTCTCGTTATTATTTAGAAATAATGAATAATGGAGTGGCGTGTTGCGTCTATCGATGACACTCCCCTTTGTCTTCGCCGCGCATTCAGCGCCGTTTTCACCGGTGGAAAGAAAAAGTTTGTTTCTCTGTGACGCTTTTCCCTCTCTCCGCGAAGTCGCTTCTCCTTGAACGCCGTGCTTTCGGGATACGAAGCACAGTAGTGATCCGGGAGCCTCATTTTCGTGACCAAAATTAAATTTTTAAAATCCATATTTAACAAAAATCTTTAGTGCTATATGGTGATAACCCTTCAAAACTTCAAATTCTGGAATATTATTCATTTTGAATAGTTAGATGATTAAGGGTAACGTTTCAAAGGCCATATACTGAATTTCAATGTGAAACTTTTTGTTGTAGATATTGCTTATAGAGTGTCAAATTCCAGGTTTCAATTGCTTGTTTTATGCGTGACAGTAGGTGTATTTTAATTATTTAATTGTGTTATAAGCATTGTTTAATCCGTGTACCAACGCTGCAATGTTTATAATTTGTTTCAATATGAATTAAAATTTGTTTCATATGAATGTTTAGATATGTGTTTAGGTAATTACACAAATATTAGATACAACATCCTGCAACTTTTAAATCTAGATGGATTTTATAATAAACAGACGCCTGAGATATTATTATTTTTATTTTATTTATTTGTACTAGATATTTTACATATAAAGTTTACATGTAAATCCTATAAGAGGCAAACTCGAGTTACCTGTGCATAGGCTGGTAATCTAAAAACTAAGACTTAAAGACTAAACTTAGAAACTAAAAATGAAAAATCCCCTCTACATAGAATATATAAAGTGTAATAACAAAAAGTATAAAGCAGTAGTGCTAAATTTGTTTAATAACTTATTAAATAACGTTTTAGCTTACTTTTTATAGTACTAATATTATTAGTTAAGTTTTTAAGTTCCTTTGGTAGCATATTAAACGTTTTAGTAGTTTAATATGATAATAATTATATTTAATTTAATTATACATAGATATATGTACATATTATAGTGTGTAGTGAAGTTTTAGTTTATTATAATTTAGCTAAGGTTTTATATAATAATATCGAGAGGATCTAAGTATGTATCTTTCATTTCTTCTTGCATCAAAAGGTTTTTTTTTTTTTGCAGAGAGTCAAATATTCTTATTTTTATAGACGAGTATTATTTTAAACACGAGGATCTCTTCAACATATGGTACAGTGAAACTAATGATTCAAGCTAAAAGACAGTTGCAGTTTCTACATTTATTTGTTATACTATAAAGGAAATTGATGTTTCTGATGAATATAAAAAATCAGTTCAGGAGAAAGTTCCTAAATTTTGTTACAATTCATATGTAAAGTGGAAAAACTGTCACTGAATAGTGAAAAAGTTTAAAGTGAAACATCATGAGTGGTCGGAAAAACAGGTTGCTATTAAAAAATATGCAAGTGCTATGAATCTTGAACCATCAACATTTGCATTTAGATATGATTGAATTAGAGTCCCAGTATTTTCCATAATTCGCTACCATATTCTTTAAATATATATTAGTTATTTTAATAATGTTTCGGATGAAAAAAAATCGATATGACGGTACTTTTAATTTTGACCACGATCGTTCAGTTCAGATTTCTTCGGGAAGAAGCATTTCATTTAGTCTTATCTCGAAAGAGGATCGCGAGCATTTTTCAAATCAGGGAATCTACTTGTCCTTTGATTAGTCTATCATCGCGCTAAACAAAAAGTTCAAGTACTCAGACTTTTCCTTTGTCGATGAAATCGGAAAATAGAAAAGGACTTCTTTTCGAATCAGGACAACCAAACACTTTTTAAAACAGCATTGTACTTCACACAGTGATCCACAAATATCGAATATATTTCTTTTCTAATTATTTAGAACGCGTTCAGCCTTTGTGCGCTCTTGTTCACGCGTTTTATGAGAGGAGAGTAAATCTAGTAACACGTGAGTTGACCTCAGAAACGTGTCTCTCGCCGCCGGTGAACCGTGAATCTTCCCTTCGTTGCTATCTCTGTCATCTCCTATTATCTTCGACGCTTACAGTGAAACGGATCTTCGGTGCGTTCCTCTTTGCAATTTTACGCGGGATTTTTATTATTAGCGAGCTTTTGCTACGTAATAGTGCACAAATTCAAAGAAGGTATTTACAGGAAAAACTGATGTTTTGTGATGTTTAGATGCTATGCAATCGAGTTCAGCATTTTATTATGGTATGGCATTTCGCACCTTGCAGGATTAATTATAATATTGAAAGGGAATGAAAAAATATGCATACGAACAATTTTAAAAAGGCAAAAAGATGAAACTAAAAGTTTGAAAGCTTATTGCACGAAAGTTGACAGTGAATATGTACTTGAAAGCTTGAAATTTGAAAATTTGAAACTTCAGAACCTGATGCTTAATTAAGGTGTTTAAGTTTCAAGCTTCAAACTTCGAATTTTATATTCCTCAAATGTCAAGTTTTCAAGTTTTCAGAGGTGGAAATTTCAAGTTTCAGCTTTTCAAGTTTCAACGATTTAGTTTACTACCATTAGACTAATGATTCAAATTGAAATTTGTGTATTTTTAAAGGCGATTTTTATGAACTGATTTGCAAAAATCATGTTTGATTAAAAAGATGTGAAAATTCTTAATTTTTTGTAACACAAAAATACAATTTTTGTAAATCTGTTTATATATTTAAAATCACCATTGAAAACGCACAAATTGCAATTGTTACGCACATGGTTTCGTATCGTGTAATCGGTTTCTTCGATTTGCGACTTTCACTTCTGGAAACGGTAAGGGAGGAGATCGAAGCCCCCCTTAGAAATGACGAAAATTCATCGTTTCTCAATTCGTACGGCCGATCGATCTGTCTCGGTTCTACCTCTAGTCGCGATACGCACGCGGCGGCAGCGAGGCGAAGAGAGAGAATCCAGGCTAGCCGGAAATAGTGTAAATCAGCGCGCAAAGGCGGGCTGCTCGGCGCAACCATCAAATACGCAACCTTCTGGGCCGCGGGTTTATTTCTTCTTGTTTTTATCGTAGACCTCGCCCCGGTTTTTACCTTCTTCCAGTGCTCCTCGGTTGTTTGGAACTCGCGAGGTGACGTATCGTGCCTTCTGTCGGCGTGACGCGCGCATGTCGTTGAACCTAAACGCATCGGTAACGCTCGTGGAATCGTCATCGAGGGGAATGACGGTCTGTTACATGAAAGAGAAACCTACTCTCGTGCGTCTGGGGATATCTGTTTATTCATCTCATTTGGATTTGTCACGATTTTTTTTTAGAAACAGTAGGTTGGTAGGTAGAGTAAATACGCTAACAGGTGAACAGATTTTCGATTAATTGATGATTATGGAAAAACTAGGTCTTTTATTCATATTATTGTTTCTTCATTTTATAGCGAAACCGTTTGTTGTGTTTGAAATGAGCAGAATTTCTTTCATTTTATGATTGAATAACTTAATTGTACTACATTACAACTAATTTTTTCTTAAAATTCATACACTGTTTTGTGCAAATCGTTTGAATTTTGTTTATAAAACAAATATTTCTAAACAAAACTTTGTGTTGGAATCGGCTAAGCCGTCCAACTACAGGCTGCTTACCCTAGATACGAAATATTTGTAGGAAAATGCTGTGGAATTTTCAATTGAGAAGATTTTTAATTATTTTTTATCATAGTATTACAGTGAAACTTCGATTAACCGGCTTCTTATTATTTTCTGTTTTTATTATTTGAGGATCCAATAGAGTTTTACACGTAATTGAAGTATTACAGTGAAATTCAATTTTCTTGAAGGCTTTATTATTCACTTTTCTTTTGTTTTTATCGTCTGGAAGTGTAATTGAAGGTGGTAGGTAGGTTGATCGGAAAATGCTGTCGTATTCTTATTGGGCAGATTTTTAATTATCTTTTGTTACTCAGATGGCAGGAAATAGGTTTTTAAATAGCTTTTCTAATGCAAAGAAAAAAATGATCTAATATTGAGTGACCTTTTTTTTTTAGCAGAAACCATCGTAAACATACTTAGTTTTTGGTTAAATTATAAGGTATTATAGAAGTTTAATCATTTAAAGCACTAACGATGCTGCAATCGTACTAAGTGGATTCTGAGTAAGATAGTTCGCTAAAAACAAGGTGGTTTAGTTCAACCTTTAACTCTGCAATGTTCTTCAGATCTTCTATGACCCAATCGTAAATTTAATTTCGTTCAACAAATTGTTCCATTAAAAAAAACTGTATATACTGTATAAACTGTACAGGGTGATTCTCTCGCCAGTGGACTCAAAGGCGATGCCGCCGCCTAAACATAAACACGAAAACCCTGATTTCAAGAGGTCGATATCGATCTTGAGGTCTCGGCGAGGATGACTGCTTAGTAGAGACGGCTGTGTGCGTACGTGTGTGTACTGAAAACGAGAGTCTCACAATTGGAGCGCCTAAGAAAACACAATAAATTGCCTCTTAATCGACAGATGAGAGTGTATAAAAACTGGGTTTTTTTTGTCGCTATTTTAGGCGGCGGCACTGCCTTTGAGTCCACTGGCGAGTGAATCACCCTGTAGAAACAAACGCTGGTATAAAAATTTCTTGTTGTTTGAATTTCCATCAAAATTTTCAACACAAGCTTTCAGGATTTGCTGTTAGATTTGGTAAACCTATGGAGATCCTTCAATTACGTTGATCATGCTCTTCAGACACAGAATCATTTTTTATTCTAAATTACTGACTTATGAACCTACTGCCGTCCCATAAACAGAGCCATGAGTGAAGCAAATATTCTTATAAACCATATACAAGGTGTTTCGTTTAACTGGAAACCGTGGAATATCTTACGAGGGATTGACGTTATGAAAAAATGTTCTTGCAAATGTTATTAGGCGTAAAGGGGGACATTATGTGAAGTGAATTTTTCGAAATGGAACCTTGTATCTTTTTATTCACAATTTGATAGTGATTGTTAAGACGAATACAACAATATGCAACATGATATCATTTCGTTCAACAGAATGTCATAAAGTTCTCGAGAAAAGATTCGAAAAAGTCAGATGAACGCAAATCGCTAGCTAAACCCAAGCGTCACTACATCCATCGACGGTTTCAAATGACACTCTGGCCACCGAGATCGCCAGATCATTCATCAAGAGGTAGTATGTATTTCAAACACCGCACCGGTTCAAAATGTCAATGAATTACAAAGAAGGGATTATCGTAATGTATCAATTTTTCATCGGCAGTGACGATACGATGCAAAAACCCTTCCTTCGTTGCCGTTAAAACAGCAATTCGCACGTGAAAAAATGCCTTTTGATGTCTCTTGGCTTGAATTCGTATGGCACCCAATTTCCTTATTTTGAACCATTCCTATTGACTTTTAACGTTTAGAGACGGCCATTTCGGTCACATTTAATGCTTCTGCCAAATATTTAAGCGTTTGACATTGATCTTCGTTCAGCAATGCCTCCAATTCTTTGTCTTCAAACTTTTTGGTTGACCAGGGCGTTTCTTGTCTTCCAAATCAAAATCTCCACTTTTGAATCTTCTAAACCAGTACTCACAAGTTAAAATCGATAGAGCATAATCCCCATAGGCTTCGGACCGCAAACGAAGACTTCCAGCTGCCGATTTGGCACGAAACTCGACATATTCGATGCACTAAAAAAAATATGTTCTTTACACTTCCCCCAAATGACATACTGATTCTTAAAATGTAATTGGCAGGGCTTTCATTTGAAGTTGGCTTCAGTATGGACCGATGCCATCACGTGCTCGTTCCATCATCTATTTTATATTCTTTAAAATTAAGTTCAGTATCTAATAATTATCTAACTTATAGTATTATTCTAGCAGTGTTCCCGTTAACAAATAGATAGATAAATAAAATTTCGCAGTGCAAATAAATGATAATATGATAACAATAATTGTTTCCATAAATTGAGACTTTTAAATGAAACGTAGCAAAGTCAAACAAGTCGAAAACCTCCCAAACGCACTCATCACACTATCTTCAAAACACCGCCCACCTTCGCATCCACCCTACCCTCGCCAAGACCCCCAAATTTCTATCTCCACCTCGTCGCCCCTCGTCCGCAACCCTTGAAGTAGAAAACTGCCCTCGCGCGTGTCGCTCGCGCCGATGCACGCACACACGCGCTCGGCTCGTCGGCGAACGGAAGGGTAGAGGGAACTGCGAAGAAGGAGAGAGAGAACAACGCACCAGGGTTCGCCTCCCTCGTGCCGCTGATTCTCCGCGAGGACAGTGGCCGTGACCCGTGGCCGAGGGGCCTGGGGAGGGGTCGGTGGCCCCGTGGCAGTTTAGCGACGACGTCCACGCCGCCACGGCGAAGCTTGGACCTCGTGGTGTCGCGGGGCGAAGAGGGACAGGCGATGTGCTGAGAATGGTAGGGTTAAAGGATCGTAGACGAAGAGAGATGAAGCAGGTGAGGGTGGAGGGGCAGGCGAGCGGGTCAGGTGGGGGCCAGGGCGCTTAGGGGTATCGTCGAGCCTCCGGTCGGCTTTGTTCAATGGAAGGGAGCGAGTCGGCTTTTCGTCTGGCGTCTCATTCTCGGTTCCCTTTTTGCCTCCGCCACCTCCCCGCTTTCCTTCTCCGCGTCGTCGTCTACCCTCCCGCACCCGCCGCCGCGCCGTTCCGCCCTCGTCACGCGAGCGACGTGCAAAAGTGCCGCTTCGCCGCTGCCTGGCCGAGGGATATAAACATCTCGTCCTCGTCTCCCGGAGAGCGCATCGTCCTACCCTCTCTCTCGTGCGCTCTCTCGCTCTCCTCGGTTCTCCCCGTCTTCGCTGAACGCGCAGAAGTTTTCGCTGACCGGTTCCGAGGGATGGAGCGCCGCGCTGTTTCGCGAGCCGTTAACAAACCGATCTCAAATCCGCGCCGATTTCCCCTGGCTTCCGCCAAATCGCTGCAAGGCCCTCCTTCGCGTGGTTCTCTCCCTTATCAAGGGATCTACGCGTTTCCCTTTGGCATCGAAGGGCTGAGGGTGTCCATCGCACGCGCGGGAATGGTTCCTCTGGAAGAATAGAACAGCGGAAGGGAAATTACCTTCTCGCGAAATGAAAACTTAAGGCTGCGGGTTACTCGCTAAACAATAACTTAATTGAAACATATTCGTCAGAACGCGCATTCTCTGTAACCGCAGCTTAAGCTTCGATGCACACGAGCGACAAAAAATCGCTGCGATTTTGCATACTACCATGTTTTTCACAAATACAAATAAATCGGACAACGTCACCGATATGAAATCGCAATGATTGCAAATGATCGCAGCGATTTCGTGTCGGTCGTGTGCATCGGGGTTAAGGTGTTCAATAGTCAATAGTCAGCGTTGCTAGATTGAGCGATTTATCGCAATTTTATCGACTCTTGCAATTAAATTGTGGTGATTGTTTCAGAGAAATTAGGAAATCGGGAATTGGGCGACTTCAAGTTTTACTGGTTGCGATTTGACTAAATGTGTTTAATTGTAATTTTTGAAATCAAATTATTTCGATTTTTCTCAAGATTGCTTTCTGTTTTCTTACATTAGTACTGTTTAATCTATGTTTATCTGTATATTATCTGGCGCGCAACTGTACAGTAATATTGTTCCCTTGTGCGGAACAACATTCACGATTCCCGATTCACGACTTTCTAAATACGCGTTGCGTGCCCTTTCCACTTATGTACATTTACTCCTTGTTCTTAAATCTCTTCACTCAAAGATTTGCTTAAAAAAATCGAAGTAGACGATGCTTCAGGGTAGTACGCCGTTTATTATTTATACGTGCAACTTATAGTTAAGAAGCCGTACTTACTAAAGATAAGATATTTACAAATTAAATACATTGCTTCGTATATTACATATAAAAGTACATATAAATGGAGATACACTGAAAAGTGGGTTGTGAATTTTTTTTAGGTACATTGCACCCTTTGAAAAAATCTGCAAAAAAGATATGTTAATGACCATAAAAAGGCACTAAAACTGTAAAAATATAAATGTGGTCACTTCATTACTTCAGGCTGAAATCGGCATTTTTAAATTTTTTTAATTTTTAAAAAATCGGTTTTGCAAGTAAAAATTCTGAAAAAATTCACAAACATGTGCCTACTAGAATAAAATATCCCTGATTTTTTTTCATAATTTTCTATTGCAAGGAACTGAAGCAATCAAGCGTAAACTGTAAATTACGTTTCACCCCGAAACTACCCCAATAGTGGGGGTACCGGGTTCATACTTAGCAAAAAAAGGGGTCTTTTTGAGAGATCTATTAACTTGTATATGTATAAAAGTTTAATTTGGCTTGGGGGCACTTTTCTCCCTCCTTATTCGGCTAGACCCTTTTTCCACTATTCCTTAAATATCGTGTTAGCGCACAATCCTTCCAGTAAAAACAGACTACCGTCAAGGACCCAATTCCTGATTAGAACCCAATTCTCGATCAGTTTAATATATAATACCATACAATAAAAGTTTTGCTTAAAATATATCCCAAAGATTATCAAATATTTAATAGCTGTTTTGAAACTTACGTATAAAATTTGATAACTTGTAGTAAGATGTATTTTTGTGAAAAAAAAAAATATCAAAGTAAAACATTGTCGGTTACGTATGGATTGGCGCTACTTTCTTATTGTTGAATGTGAGAAAGCACGTTATGAAATGTAGCTATTTTCTGTGGTATTTCCAATGATTCTAAAGTAATATACAATTATTCAATTTATTGGATAGTTTCGTAATATGAAATAACTAAGTTTTATAAATTTAAATATTTTATATAGTATTTGTACAATAAAATTGGTGACTATTTACTGGAGACAGTTTTTATACCCGTCAGCAGTTTCTGATCAAGAAATAGGTTAAGGAAGAATAGTAATATGTACCTAACATAAAACTTCATTATACAGGTGAAAATTACTCTCAATTTTTTTGTTTTCAAAATAATAAGGAATGCTTTAAATTGAGTAATTTCTGATCAGGACTAACACAAAAATTGAAAGATATTCTAAAAATATTTAGGGTATTAATGTTTGTTCATATGATCAATTATTATAATTTTGCGCTGAAAAAATCTTAAATACCAGATAAGAGGTTGTACAAATTTTGTTTTAAAATATAATTGTAACAAAAACGCTTGTTTTTGGCAGAATAGTTCAGTTCTGAAATGACAACGTCTAAGAAAAAAAAGGGAAAAAAAACGCAAGGTCAAGAAGAAAAAGTATAGCAAAACTATAAGACTACATAGAAAAACAGAAAGTTAAAAAAGAAAAAGCAGAGGATAAAAAGTGTCAACTGAATGCAAAAAGAAAATAAAGCAAGAAGGTTAAACCAAATTACTTTAATGAAGAAATTACTTTATATTTATACTTTACTTTAGAAATTAATTTATATTTAGAAATATTCTAATTATACGTATTGTGTATTATGTATGTGTAATCGTAAGCCTAATATGCAGCAGTAAATACTTTCCAATTTATTTGATCAGGAATTAGGTATTAATCTGATCGGGATATATTCCTATACATTAATTAGGTGATCAGAAATTGTTCCTTTTGCGTTTTTGAATTTGGCACAACAACCGGCAAGAAGGGGATGAATCGAGTCGAAAATAAGGAATAAAGTTTTTTCTTCTTAAAAATTCGTTAGATACCAGTGCACTTAGAGTCTGCTATGTTCGCCTGGTCTAGCCAGCAATTTTCATTGCTGCCTGCATCTGTATGTTAGCATCCTTTTTACCGATGTCGGGGATGAACGGCTTTGGGTCGTCCCGCTTTCAAGGGTTTTATGATCAGGACTTAGGCTACGAGGGGCCATAAATGGGCCTGTATGAGACTAATCGGTCTTGCTGACAGTCGATGACTGTTGACCGCATTGGGTCTCCCGGCTGTTTAGTATCGATGGATTGATTGTTGTGTTTGGAGAGAGAGAGAGAGAGAGAGAGAGAGAGAGAGAGAGAGAGAGAGAGAGAGAGAGAGAGGGGAGAGAGAGATAGTTTGGGAATGGCAGACGTCCCGACGTCGTATTGCTATAAATTAAACATATTGTTCTGAAGGATCTGGCCACGGAGTGAGGAAGGCTTTTGCTTTTTGGTAAGGGGACTGTGATGGACCCCACGGCACTTGCCCTAGAACCGTCGAGGTTAACGGATTCTAACATGTGAACAATATCGTTTAGGATTTAGCATGACTTTAATTAATAATTAGCCGTAAATTTCAATAATTGATTTATTCTAGTAAGTTGAAAATGTCTTCATTGCTGTTGTAAGTAAATTCTTGCTTTTAATTTTCAAACTTTATTGTCTCGAAAAATGACTCCCATTTTAAAAAACTTTATTTCATATTTTCGACTCGATTTTATGTAAGGAATCATCCCCCTATCGGTTGTACCACGATTTTGCAAACACCTTCTATATACATATACTACATACACTACAGTATATACTGCATATATTACATTTTATACATTTCAGTGGGAAATTAGCATTTTTCCTCATTACACTTTTCCCTAGGGGTAAGAATCAATGTCACTAAACTTACATTCTAAATCGATTTTTTGACTGCCTAGTCCCCCTTAAACTACTTTATCCTTTCTCCTATACGACTTATTGTCGCTTTTGGTTGCTTCTTTTTTCTCTGCCCTTTTCTTTCTTTCTCTATTTACCATCCTAGGCCAATCTATCCCATTTTTTGTGTACCTTTGTCGTTTAATATCTCAGCCACCCTTATGTTTCTTTTTTATGTCACGCAACATGCTCACAATAGATGTTCAATTGTTTCCTCCCCCTCTTCACATAACATTCATATTCTGTGTTTTTTCTCGTTCCAAAACCTACTCTTCTCTATATTATCATATATCTCGCTCTCGCTAGCAGTCTTTGATTCTCATTCATCCCCTTATGAGCTAAATACTTTGGTAACTCATTTGTTTTTATAGATTTATACTTACTGTTATACTGATTTTTCAAATCATGAAATTTGTACTATAATGAGTTTATCTCTCTAACAAAAATAACACTAGACTTATCGTAAGATTAAATATTAGTATGTATAAAAGAATCCAGGAATAAATTTTTCCTTCCGCAATAGCTAAACAAATTGTAATTTTGAATTCATGGAATAACGAAAATACTATATCAAAAAGAAACTTTTGCACCATTCTGTATAATGTATAATGACCGTTACAATGACACTTCAGAACCAAAAGTACATAATGAAAAATAAGGTTTGATATTTTGTAGGAAAAAATGAGGTAAAGTTGAATCAGCTCAATTATCCTATTTACCAAAAGAAATTGCTGTGCATAAGGATATTGACATGAATATCCCAAAGTCAAATATAATTTCAAAAAGAAAAGTTTGCACTCAAAGTATTCCTTCGCCAGAAAATGTTTCCTATCATTCAATACTCGTTTCTAAGTAACTGTTGACAGAGTTCTATCGATAGCGAAACGAATGCAATTGAACGATAGGCATTAAAGGAGGAGTTGAGAACAGCGAAAGTGGAATCCTCGTCGATCGCGAAAATCTCTCGTCGGATTGAACGAGATATGAAGCACCGGGAGTCCCGAAAGTGGGCGATGTTAGGCGACTTCAAAGGAGAGAGAGTAAAACTGACCCCATTCTAGCGGTACAAAGTGCGGGTCGAAAAAAAATCCACCGTAGAGTGATGCAAACGAAGATTCGCTTTCCAAATCGACTCGCAAATTGAATTTTATGAACGCCGGTTTCTCCCGTAGGATTTCTAACCGGTTTACGAACTCGCGTAAATCATTCAACTCCCTTCTTCCCATACGGAACTCTTTTTCCAAAATGTTCTTCTTCGAGGATACATCTTCAAAGCATTCCGAGTATCCTAAAGCCGGGAATCCACCAGAAAGCATAAGCTAAGCTATGCTATGCTATGTTTAAAAAAAATTTTCCACCAAGAGCTAAGCTAAGTTGATAAAAATGTATTCTTTAAACATAGCATAGCTTAGCTTAGCTTAGCTTTCTGGTGGATTCCCAGGCTCGGTCAGAAGAGCGGTTCGCGACGCACAGTGTTTAAAAACGACTGTCTGACTGGGAAAAAGTCATAATTTCGATAATTTTGTTTTTCTTATTTCTCAATTGTTTTAGATTCCTTAAATCCTAGGGAGCTTTGATTGTACAATTATTTACTTCTAAAGATTGTTTAAATAACATAATATGTACATGGAATTTTCAAATCTGTACTGTGATTAGAAATGTCATTTAGCACTCGAGATTTTTTCCTTTCTCGTAAAAAACGAAACGTGCAATAAATTATTTTACGCAACACAGATTTTGTAGACGAAGGTGTATACTTATATTTTGTAATAGGAAGATTAAAAAAAAGTTTGATGGGACATCCGAACAAACGTACTCAATAATAGCTAATTTTGCTACGCATGTGCTTTGATTTTTTAAGTACAACCTTTTTGATTGGTATGGATTGGTCAAAATTTCAATTCTATCTTATAGTACAGGGTCAGCACTATAATTGCTGTAAAAATCAAGTGCTACTTTTCGCAACTTTTTGCATAATTTGATTTTGAATTTCGCGAATTCTTCACAGACGGTTTACAAACAGCAGTGCTCAGCAGAAACACCAATTAATCAATCAAGAAAAGACTGTATGGAGGATTTATTCCATATGCTCCTGATGCCTTCAGATCCACTAATAAGTAGTTTAAGGGTTAAAACTAAGAAAAGTACTGGATATCTTCCGTTGGAAGTATTAGAACTACTAAAAAATATGGATCAATAGTTAAGTTGTTAAATTAACTATTATATTTTTATATATGTATATTGTTTTTACCGTATTCTGTATTGGAATAAATAAAAGTAAAATATTTTTTCCAATCGTAAAGAAATTAACCTTAAAATTTTTTTAAAAATAATTTAGTTTTTTTTTAAATATTTCGAATTTAGACAGAACATAAGGTTAAGAAGTCTAAATTATCAATAATCTAACTTATTTTCGATGATTTATACACTTTCATTTCAAAACATAATTTTTCCCGGTCAGACAGTCGTTTTTGAACACTGTGCGACGGTCTGCCACTGTTGTGTTTCGTGCGTCAAATTTGTTTTGCAGTTGAGACGAGCGGTTTTCGAGCGATTTGCCGCCGAACGATCGCAAACAGGCCGCTTCGTTGCCGCTGAAATTTGTGGCTCGTGTGAACCGCTTTATATAAATCCGTGTACCGCTTAAACACAGCGGCAAATCGCCGCAAACCGCTCGTCTGAACCGAGCTTAAGTGTCTTGAATATTCTTTTGAATATTTTGAGTCCTTCAAGAAGGCCTTCGCTCTTTTTAACGACTTTTCTCCAGGGGACTTTTCCTCCACTCATCCCCGTCGACACCCGGTTCGCACGTGGCCCTTGTTTATCCCAGATGCCCATAGCGCAGGGAAACCCTCTTCCCAAACGCGTCTCGATTCCTTTCGTCCGTCAATTTATTGATCTGGTCGGAAAGTCCGACTCCAGTCTCCGAGCGAGCTTTCAGCGAGATGCACAAGACCTTTTTTCTTCATTTCCATAACAATCGACCGGGACTCGGTCCGCGCCGCGACGCGACGGGTCGACGGTATCGTCGAGCTGCTTCTGTGTTTACGTCGCAGCGCTGAATCAAGTGAATGTTGTCTAATGGCGGGGTTCGTGGGACGGCCTAGCAGACGTTCGCACGATAAGAGCGATTTTGTTGCGAAGGATATCCGCTCACGTCGCGCGAAGATATAGGGTGGCGAATTTACCAACGCACGAGCGGCTGATAGGGATGTTACGAGACACTTCGCTGTGACACGGGGCGTCCTTATCGGGTTGTGCAACTTGCAGATACAGAATGAAACACAGAGCTCACACGTTGGATGTTCAGGACCCAAAATGTGCAGTCACCTTGCGATTTTTACTTTTATGATTGGAATATTCCTTCAGATTTGGTTTCGATTTTGTGGTAGTTACTTCGAAGCTTAGTGAAAAAGTCGATGCGACACTTTGTTTTCGTCTGACGATCTTTTCGATTTTCCTTTGAATCAAGGTTCTCTCAAAAATTCTCTGCAATCATCTTGCAATTTCTATCTACAATTTGAAAATTCCTTCAGATTTGGTTTCCACTTTGTGGAAGTTGGAAGTTCAACGAAAAAGTTGAAGATGCGACATCACTTTATTTTGATTCGACTATCTTTTCGATTTTCATTGGCTTTTTGGTGCTCCGCAAAGATGGATGTTCGGTACTCCGAAATTGCAATCACCCTGCGATTTCTACTTCTATCTACGATTTAGAAATTCCGTTACATTTAGTTTCCACTTTGTACAAGTTGAAAGCTTAGCGAAAAAGTGGATGTGAGACTTTGTTTTCGTTGAATGATCCTTTTTGATTTTCCTTTGATCGAGGTTTTCCACAAAGCTGGATATAGGTGTCTCAATACCCTGCAATTTCTGCTTCTACGATATGAAAATTTCTTTAGACTTCCTTTCCACTTTGTAGGGGTAGTAAGTTTAGCTAAAAAGTAAAAAAAACACTACATCACTTTGTTTCATCAGACGATCTTCTCGATTTTTCTTTGAACCACGGTTTTCAACAAAGATTGTGATCGTTTCTCCATCTATTATCCTTCTTCCGATATCGAAATGAAAACCGTGTTCACAGAGTAGACATTCCGAACCGCGAACTTTATAAACGTGTTCAAATCGCGATGAAGATCCGATACCCCGCAATCGCGGCATTCCGCGGTCGATTCTCAAGGCGCGGTACACCTACACGACTCGCATGACGCACGTGTTATTGTCCGCGAATACAGTTGGCGTGATCAATAGCGGCCAATGAAAAGAAGGGACTCGAAAGGGTCTGGGAGGAGCGTCGTCAGCGAGTCGAGCCGCTGCTTCCTTCCGCTTAACGATCCTCGCAGCTGGTCTGCACAACTTGGAGCGTTTCTACAAGGGGAACAGATACCGGAGCGATCAACAGTCTCTCCTTCAGGGGTTGCAGACTCGTTTCGAACAGTTCTGCGTCGCTTTGAACTGAAACCAGTTACTTATTACCATTCTGAAGGTTTTGGCGTTTATAGAAAGTTTAGGTCTTTTATCTTATTATGATAATGAGGCAATGTTGCAAATTTTTTCATTTATTCTAAACATTATCTTGGATTGAAAGAAAGATGTAAACAACCACAGGAAAGTTGTATGAAGTTTCTAGCTTTGATAAAGAGCGATACAGGAACTTTGCTACGTTCTTATTAGTAATGACCGACAATCACTTTTCAAAAAATGGTTTTGCGGTGAGCGATGTCGTTCAGAATCAGGTTATGAAAAATCAAGAAACTCAAAAGATTTCGTTAATTTGTTAGTTTCTCCTCTGGTTAATCGAAGGAATTTTCGAAATATTATGTTAAAATAAAATGGTGACTGTTTAAAGTAAAAGCTTTAATTTTCGGGATAAAAAACGGCCATTTTTTGTTTATACAATTATAAATATACATAAAAAAAAATCCTTCGATCAATCACTAGATTTTTATATCTGAAATAAGGTCACCAAATTTGGAAAAGTTTGGTGCAGTAGTTTTTGAAATATCTTGTTCACCGTCTTTGAAAATGTTGTTTCCAGAAAAATGCGTTAAAAGTTTCATAAGCTAATTACATATAATAAAGAAATTAAATTGTAAGTGTCTGTATCTCTATACAATTTAGTCAGGCAAATTTGAAATTTTTAGAGAATATTTCTAAGATGAGATTCTTTCAGAAATTGTCATTTTTTAATAAAAAATTGATAACACCTCAATTTTTTTTAAAAAGTGGAGTTGTATATTTTTCATACACTAATCGATGTATTGTTGTATTCTCTTTTAAAAAAAGTATTAGAGTATCTAGGTTGAAAACTAGTTAGTTTACAAGTTATGATTTTTGTTCCGAACGTCTATACATATGTAAACATCGAACACTGTTGTGACGACGATCAAGGTGTGGAATTGTCCTTGCGCAATTGGTCAGAGACACGGCCAAGTTCATTCTTCAGTGACGGGATTAAAAAACTTCCAGAAAAAGTGTACACATAAAGGTGGAGATTATGTAGAAAAATAACGTGTTCAAAACTTTGTTTACTGTGACAGTAAATTAAAAAAAATAATTCCGGTTTATATTTGATTTACCCTCGTAGTTCCCCAAGCAAAGAGTTTTCGCAATGCTTCTGGCCTCGAGCAAAGCAGTTTTCTTTAACCCATTTGTTGGATAGTGACGTCACTTGCTCTTGGCTCTGCTCGCGAGCAGTCAAGAGCGCAGATCGCGTCGAGGTTTGATGCAGAGGATCGCATCGAAATTCCTCTGCACTTGGACGCTGCGCTATTATCGTGTCGAGCGAGGAGAATACCTGCATCTAGGATCCCGCAATCCGCGGACGTCTTCGCTACATCCCCACCCGTCCTTCTTGTTTCGTTACGTCACTGACCTCCAGTTAGCTCAGGTCGGGAACTGTTTCGCGGAGTTGCGTTCGGGTCACGGGGAACGCGCTTTTGCCACTCTAATCTCGATCCTTGGAGCTCTTCGTTTAGAAAGGAACGAGTAACCAAGGAAACGAGAATTAGAGAATCTGTTTAAACTAGAGCTCTTATCATCCGGTTATCCAAATACTTGAAACACTCATTATACCTCGAACTCTGATTTGAAAACCGGATATGAGTAATGCTCTTGTTACTCGAGTATCCGAATACCCGAAAATACTTATCATAACCCAAACTCCGTATTCAAAACTAACTGTGATTAAAGTGTATGATCAGTAGACAGCGTGAACGTATAAAAGATATCAAAAATATTATTCAAGTTAGAATGTTTAGAAGATTAAATATACCGTTTTTCATGTTCCCATTCTTTATTTGTGTTTGTAAAAATTTTATTTTACATAAAAATCCCCTAGGATTTAAATTCTCTGATTGAGTATCAGAGTACCTATTCGAGAGTACTTAGTTTAAGCGTAGAAATTCGATAGAGTTTTTATGCGCATGGGTTTTGAGATACGTGGAAAATTCTCTATTGTTCCCGACGTTGTCAAGATTTTATGTACATTTGTCAATTATTATTATACAAACAGCTTCAGATTGTCACTTTGACGTTTAACTTTGTCATTTATATGTATATCAAGTTACATAATTAACTATATTGCGGAAGTTTATGCAAATTCATATTGTTATAGATATACAACACCAACTGAATCTTAACTAAATCTGTGTTTTACTTTTTAAATATTATAAAATGTATTGAATTTTTGATATTTTATTGTATTTTTATATTAGTAGGCATCCCTATAAGTTTTTGTAATTTTAAAATCGCCATAAATGCATAAACTTCCGCAGCCTATTAATAACTATCAAATATTAAATACTATTAAAGCAATACAAAAATAGTTTCAGTAGTAATATTCATGGTTTCTGTCATTCCACACGTGAAATCTGAAATCTGAAATCAAACTGATAAACTTCTTAAATCTATTATTAATTAATCACACTCAAGAAGTAAAACGAATTCTGAATCAATCCATCATTTCTTATCATATCCACAATATCATTATCAAAAGTCTGCGAATCCTTCTCGTAAATGCATAAATCTAAACAGTATTTTGGCGCGTTCGTGCATCCACCGCAAAATGCAAATAAATTCCGAACGCGGCGAACCGCGAAGATCGAAAGGAGGAGACACGAAAGAGGACGAGTTCCCGAAAGTAAAAGGTACTTTGCACCTCGGCAAAGACTCCCGCGCCTGAATCGCGCTCACGCAGATCCGATACGCATACACTTGGACAGATACGCTAATTCTAAGCGAATCCATGGCTCGTTAATGCAATTAATACGATCGAGGTCGCGTGTGTGCGTTTCGGAGCACGGAAAATTCTCTCTCTCTCTCTCTCTCTCTCTCTCTCTCTCTCTCTCTCTCCCTGAACACCGTGTGTCGTACTGCGTGTTGGGTTCTCTGGAAAATGTGTATTCTGTTTCACCGACCTCGAGGATTTACGACGACCCGTTTTCTCGTTCTGTTTCAGATCGCTCCCTCGGCAAAAAAGCTCTGGGGCGTGGACGAGGGCGGCTCCAAGGACGAAGGGGGTGTAAAAGGTGGTGGGATACTTCACCTGGGCGACCACCAGATGTGGCGAGATTCTACGTGGAGCACCTCAGGTAGGATTCTACCTCTTCTCTCTGCCCTCTGTAGATCTCGGGTTACGCCGCTCAATGCACAACTGCGCCACGGCTACTGGTCCATCATGGGGCGCCGTCTTATTTATTTTTTATTTCATCCAATCGCTTCCCGAGACAAATTTTTAGTGTTCGAAAGCTCGCGAGGATTTCCATTACTTGAAATTTTTTTAATGGGTGCTTTTTCATTATTAGAAACAGTGAGAAATTGTTGAACTGTTGAACGAAATGTCTGAAAAATAAAGTTTTTCCCGCTTGGAAAGAAAGCACAAAATAATTTTTAAAGCGCAAAATAATTTTTGAAGCTCAAAATAATTTTTAATTCGCAAAATAATTTTTAAAGCACAAAATAATTTGTTTCATTTTTTAATTTGTAATATGTAGTTTAGTCTGAATATTTTACACTACTTTATTTATATTGGTCATTTCGTTAACTAGAAGAAAAATTTGCCAGGATGAAGGCAATTTTTCAGAGCGTCGGAGTGGAAAGATTTCTTAAATGAAATTGATATATGGTAGAAGAATTTTAGTTTAGACTTAAAAATTGGAGGTTTGGAAATTTTTGAGACATCCGTTTAGAGATTTGAAGATTTTAAGTTGGACATTTTGAATTTGTAGAATTCTAATTGGGGATGTGAAGCTTTAAATTTGGAGGTTTGAAAATATGAAATTAGAGATTTACATTCTAAGAATTCAGCTTATAGATTTGAATGTTCGAGACGAAAAATTTGAAGAGTGAAAATTGAAGTTTTAAAAGTTTTAGTTTAGAAGTTCAAAATTTCAAGTTGTAGATTCATAAATTTTTAGAATTGAAGTGAGACATTTGAGAGTTTCTAGAGTTTTTTAATTTTATGAAGTTTAGTGTTAAAATTTGATTTTAAGTTGCAGATTTTGAGATTTCTTTTTAGAAGAATGCAGTTGGAGTTATGAAACATTGAAGTTGAAGATTTGAAAACTAGAAATTAAAGATTTTTAAACTCGAAATTAGAGATTTTAAGGGCTGAAGCTAGAGATGTAAATATTTGTAAGAAAAAATTCACGGAGTGAAAGTTGATTTACAGGTTGTGGTTTAGAGTTTAGAGATTCAAAAATTTTCAATTTACGGATGTAGAATTTAAAAAAAAATTTAAATTAGTACTTTTATGATTTCTAGAGTTTCTTAACTCTATTGACAATAGTCTAGAGTTAAAATTCAACATTTGGTGATTATTAAGACTTATGTTCAGAGATCTGAAGATTTCAATTTAGACATTTGGAGATTTTTAGAATTATAACTGAGGATATAATACAACATTAAAAAATTGTCACTCACTAATTAATCAATTTTTAAATGTGTAAAAACGTGAAATTAAAGATCTAAAAACTTAAATTTATCAAGAGACTTTAGAAGTTGAAGCTAGAGGTTCAAATATTTAAAACGAAAAATTAGAAGAGTAAAAACCGAGCATCAAAACATTTCAGTACAGACATGAAACACTTTAAGATCTATAAATTTTCACAATCAATAATAAAAATTTTACGATTTTAAGTTGTAGACTCTAAGCCATTAAAACTCTAAACAAGTGTAAATTTCAAAGTGTTCATAATAATCTCTATTCCACTGCATATCGACATCATCGCGTCGTCATTAAAATTATCGGTAAAAGAATCGCGTTTCCTAGAATTTCTGGATCGCAGAAGTAAATACCGGCGAAGCCAGCGGTGGTTCGTGGGCAAATCCAGATTTTAATCTGAGGATCGGGGCGCGTCCGCGGCGCGGCCCTTCGAAGCCCTTTAAACCCCTCGAAATACCGTCGTCCGCGCTGGTTTCTCCTCCGGAGGCGAAATTAAGCGCGGTCTGATCGATATGCGTTCGCTCAGTCGACGCCAGTTGCGGCAGATCGTTACGTAATCTTAAGGGTAAGCCATCGATTGCAGCGCATTAATTTCTTCTCCGAGGAAAAAACGGCGTCGTTAAGAAATGGAGTTGCGCGATCGGCGCCGAGGGAGATTCGATCATCGGTTGTTCCCCCTGAATCATTCGCCGCCGCGTGTTTCTCGTCCTCGTCGAAATTTTGCGCGTCTCTCTCCCGTTCCTCGAATCGATGGTAATCCGTGGGCTATCCAAATAATCGGAGCCTCGGGCGCGAGCTTTTCACGGGTTTTCGAGCGTTGAACCGCCTCGGTGTCTTTGACCTTAGGGTCGTGCCGCGGCTCTTGCCTTTGATCGATCAAAAACTTCTATCCCATCCGCTCTTAGAGCCTTTCGCAATATTCCATTAGTCATTCAATAATTGAGCCGTTTATTTTGAAAGTGGCCTAAGTCCATTTATACTTAAATTGAGATATTTAAGGGTTTGTGTTTCAATGCAATTAAAAATATACGTACAGAATACCAATGAGTCATACTGCTTAAGTGTATCTAAAGGGGTTAAATTTACAGTTCCTATTAAAATAATGGCAATTATTATGTGAATAATATGCGTTTTCTTACCAAGAATGGAGTTAAGTCACTTTCAAAATTAACAACCAGATTCGTTATAAAATTTGAAAGAGCCCAAGTCCATTCAACATAATTTAAAATGCTTCAAATTGAAAAAAAAACAATACTCAATTTATTTTATATATCTTTACAACACTTCAAAAACAATATTTATGCAATTCAGAACATTTTTTAACTACATAAATTACAAAACAATTTACTGCTCATCTACATTTTGTGTATGTGAAAGGGATTTGAAGAAGTCATGATGTTACGGTGGTATATATCGTAGTAAGTCCATTATGTCCTTGAATTTCGCTGTTGTAATTTGTCTTATATTTTTATAAAGTGGTGTCAATACAATATTTTCGAACTTTTTTGGTCTACCCCGACGTGGTAATAAATCCAAGACTTTAAAATTTTCATTTTCATTCATTGATGTCTTATAGAAAATTTTATATGGTTCATTTCTGACAAAACGCATCCAACATATTTTTAACCAGTTTATTGATTCTCCGTTAGAATTCTTTACCCTTTTAAAAATTGCGTCTTCTAATAATTTTGTTGATATAAAATCCTCTTGTTTCATTTCATTTAGAATAAAGTTATTACCTCTCCGGCACTTTTTGATAATATTATAATAATCTTGGGGGACAAACAGTAAATTATTTTTTTTTAATGAGATTTCTACCACGCCAAAATCTCGATTGATTGGACTTAGGCCACTTTTAAAATGATGGTTTTAATTATTGAACTAACTCTGAAAACTTATGTGTCCAAAATTATCGTATTTACTCGGAATATAATTAACCTCAAATGCTTTATTGATAGATAACTTCAAGTTGTACATGTAACTACGGGGAACCGAAAATAATTGACAAATGGACTTCGGCCACTTCCAAAATAAACGGCTCAATCAATTGAATAGTTGATCGCTGTCCAAAAATTAATCCGAACTCGCTAAACACATCTGAAACACGGGGAAGAATATTCCAGCGAATAAAGTAATCTCCAAAGACGCTATTTACGAAACGACCTATCGATTCCGCAATCCGTCGTCTCACTCCAGTCTCCCTCAGATAAGATAGATACTGATTCATCGACGTATTTTTAATTGATCTCAAGCTCGTTTCTAACGGCTCTCTTATCGCGGGTGAAGACAACTGCTGTTTTGCAATCAAGATTGCCGGCAATTAGACACTTTTTATCCATCAGGAAGTTCTCTTTATCGATGCCGGTTAATTAGCCGCAGACACTGTTTCCTCGAATTCCCGAGCCGCGGGGATGAATGAACCGCCTGCCTCGCATTATGCAAATCAAGTTTTCGCGGCGCGGGAGCGAACGGAACGCCGCGTCGCGCGCCGCGGCGTCAGCGCGAAAACAAAGCGGAGACGAGTCGGTTTCGATTGGCCCGCGGCATCGCCGTCCTTTCTGCGGACCCGTTGGCCTTTGTCGAGCTCGACGCGCTTTCCTTCTATCGCCGCGGAGTGGAATTCTCTGAACGCTCGATACGCACGGTAAAATTAGAGAAAGGTGAATCATAAAAAGCTCTACGGAGTTAGGGCCGACCGGAGGCCATCGGCAGTCCTCCGATACGCGGCCACGCGTTTTACATCCGCGCTCGGCTTATTGATTGCTACTACAGCACCCGGAAAGAACAATGTACAGACTGTTTCACGAATGGTCGACCGAAGGGTCGTTGGATTGGCATCGCGAACCGCGGCTCTTTCGATGCTTTTTCAGGCTCGTCGCGGGACTGTTGGGAGATCCGAGAGCTCTGATTTGAGGAAACTTGTTGTGAGGAGTGGCAGGAAGCAAGAAGTGGGAAACGTTATTCTTTTACTCGGGGGAGAAAAATAAGAATAATGCAAATAGAGAGGACTGTTTAAATTCTTTTTGGAATTTGTGGTTTGTTAGATGTGAGAGTGAAATAGTTGACTCTTTATGCTACAAATTTTTTCAAACTACAAACATGAATTATTTCAAGTAATAGTTGAAAGCATAAAATAGGTAATCATTAATTAGATGGAATCAGAAAATAGTAGATTTATAACTATCGGAAATTGCTGTTTTTATTTTTTTTTCTTTTTTCAATTTTAACAATCTGACAACATTCAGACTAAAATATATAAGCTACTTTTTGAAAGGGTAGAACATATAGATTCCTAAGATTTGTTGCTACTAATTAGGTTTGAAGATAGACATAACGAACCATAATTATGAACCAATTATGTGCGTACTTAACATCGAAACACTAGAATTTAGGAGACTTGTTGTGGATCTACTTTTTCTTATATAAATTAATAAATGACTTCAAAAGGTGCCTACAACTCCTTGAACTGATAAATTCTTATTGGCCAGCTAAATCATTTAAGGCAAAACATACGTTTTTGCACCATAATTATGTGTCCAAATTCATATCCTCCGATCCCATAAATCGAATATGCACTACAGTTAATTTACATACTTCTAATTTAGATTTTTTCTGTAATAAGCATTCTGTAGTAAGCATGTCTATACTATGTGTACTAATGGAGTAATCCGTTTATATTGAATAAATATTGAAACTAATAATAATAATGAAATTCTGAAAATTCTGAAACTTTCATTCCAATGTTCGAGATATAATTCGTACTGCACAAAACTAGGAGAGTGCGAGTACTCAATTTATTCGAGTCGAGTAATGCTGCTCGTCGAACCAAATCGAGCATTCGAATTTTTCGAACTACTTGAAACAGACAAACTGTTCGAGAAAAATGCGAACTACTTGAATAGCTCAAACTGCTCGAATATTCAAGTTCTCGTGAGATTTCGAAACACTTGAAAATTAATATTTTTTTGCTCAAATATTTTCGAGTAAGTCAAAGATCTGTCCATATAACTTCATGTACCTCGAATTCTTACGAAGACTGGAATATTCGAACCGTTTGGATTTTTCAAGTAGGTTGTATTTTTTCGAATAATTTGTCGATTTGAAGTAGCTCGAAAAATTCGAATGTTCGACTCGACTCGAATAATCGAACCGAGTTTGGCTCAGCTCCTAAATTTTGAGTAGTTGCACAACCCTGCATAAAACATAATTTGTGACACGTTATTATAGGATAAAGAAATTATCTTATTAAATTAATTTAAATTAAATAATAAATAATAATAATTTATTAAATAATTAATTTAATAAATTAATTTATTAAATAAATTAATTAAACATTAGTGTGTGTGCGCGGACTCGTGTCGTAGCTACGTTGAAGATGCGGTGAACCCACACTCACTAAGCGCTCACCCCACCCAAAATATACCACCGATAGGACTGCTCACAGGCTGACTCGCGCTTCGATCGCGAGGATTCTATTCTATTTTTTAACTTCACAGTTTTTCACTATTCTTTATGTTTTTCTATTCTTTATGTATAAAATAGCCCGTCCTTTACAACGTTCACGACGTTTAAACCTGAAGGGTGATTAACTGAAGGCGTGTTCTTCCTTTTTCTAAAGCGTATTTTATTTTTCTTCGTTCGAGCGCTTCTTTCCAATTAACTGGGCCTCTCGTGTTCGGACCTTTCGAATCACCTTACGCGGAAACTGCGCGCCCTCTTTTTCATACTACATCCGCAACGTCTATTTTTAGGTGCGCGGATGCGCAAGGACGCGTATAGCGAATATCCCGTGTAGAAAAAAGCAATCTCTACCTGCAGACACTCAAAAAGGGTCTGTTTTTACGACCAGACGCAACACCTCAGCCGCGCCAATGTGCGAGAATGTCGGGTTCGGCCCCCGTCCCAATAACCAGAGTCAGAAAGGGTAAAATCTTTAAATATAAGCTGTGCGTTCTGTATGTACGCACTCGACTAGAATCTTCCGGCTGACATATTTTATAGCTTATATATATGCACAGTTTTTGACAAAGTTACATGACTGGGGTGAAACGGCAACAGTAAGAAATGCAGCAACGAATTCTGAGGTATACAAAATCCATGTAAATCTAAAAAGTTCAGGCATCCTGTTCTCCGAATCAAAGTGGCCTATCGATAAACGGTTTTCAGGAATTATGTGGCCTATGTAGAGCATTATTTCTGCCGAGTTTGAGAAGATTCGGTGTTGGTTGAAAAAACGGCCTCATAGACCTCCCTCCATATAAGCTGCGCGTTAGGTATGTGCGCACTCGACTAGGATGTTCCGGAGTACATATTTTATAGGTTATATATATGCACAGTTTTTGACGAAGTGGCATTACTGGGGTGAAACGGGAACAGTAAGAAATGCAGCAATGAATCCTGAGGTGTACAAAATCCCATGTAAATCTAAAAAGTTTAGGCACCCAGTTCTCCGAAACAAAGTGGCCTATCGATAAACGGTTTTGAGGAATTATGTGGCCTATGGGGGGCATTATTTCTGTCAAGTTTAAGAAGAATCGGTCTGGGGCAAAAAAAGGGCCTTATCGACACTCCCCCTTTATCTGTAAAATGTATTTTCATTATTTTCACTGAGTATTGTATGTAAAATAGCTGAGAGTGACACTAATTTGACAAGTGGCAGTAAGTCAATCTTTTACCCTAGTTCAGGTAAAGTCTATTACTAAAAAATGAGAATTCAATTATACTGAAATGTGTCAATAATGTCATATTAAAGCTCAACTAATGGGAATTTCCATTGACTGTAACATTCCTGACGTGGTTAATTTTTTATAAACAGTTTTGCAGCAAGTTCTATACAATAATAGTTCTATAGAATAATATTAACAAAACTACAATATTATCACTATTTTTGCAATCAACTCTGTGGCTATATATAAAACTCCTCAAGATAATAGCGAATTATTATTAAACCTAATATAATAACAAAATAAAAGACATTGTTTATAATTTCTGCTTCTGCCAACATTCTGCTTTGCAGTTTTCTCAAAACTTTGCTAACAAACAAATATACGTTTTTTTCGTTAAACAAACATACGTGGCATTCATCCCTCAGTTGAATGTTAAATAATAAGAAAAAAATGTCTGTCGGCTTGCTAAATCTTTTTCTCAAATTCTTCTACCCAGAAATTGAAAGAACCTAGAAATCTACTATTCTACTCCATCAAACAACCCTACATTATTTCGTTTCCCAGATACCGCGATGATTTCAATTCTCATTGTACAATTATTCTACCAGCGACGATCAGAATTTCTCGTCAATTAAACCGAGTTACCGAGGGTAATTGGTACCGAGGAAGAAGGGAAGGGTTGTCGAAAAGGTTGCAGGAGAGGTTTTTGTCGCGTATGCGTGGGGTTGTTGGGGGCGAGGGCGTTGTTATTGCTTACGAGCACATAGTTTGCAGGTGTGCTCAATGTATACCCACAAAAATAGTGACGATCTTGAAACGTATTAGCCTCTTTGTAGTAGCATACACAGAAACTTTAAAACCCTTCACAATTGCAAAATTACACAGACCTGTAGTCTAGGCATCAATTTTAGCATAGAATATTAATCTCACATAAAAAGAATCACAAGTAGTGTTTTAGTATCTTAAGGGTGACATTATTTTTTACTATAACTCAACGCTTTTTCATTTAATAGTTCTCAACATTCTAGTTTTTTTAATACCATACTTTATGATTAGGAAAATTCTGAACAACGCAGCTCTAACTCAACATCAGAACTTGAAACTTCATCTACTCTATAATTATTTAGACCTCAATTTTTTTTAATTTCACAAGCCAAATACAGAAAATTCTGAGCTCTACCTCAAAATTATAACTATTATCTTCTATTTAATATTGGGTACTTGAATAAGTTTGTGCCGTTCACTGTTAAATGTCGTAATTAGTATTAATTGCATGTAATTGAAAATGGTAATATATCTATATGGAAGTATTCAAATCAAGCCTTAAGAGTGTATGAGATTCGAATGTGGTGTAAAGAACAATTTTTTCTATTGCCTTCAATATGTCAAATTTCATGCCAACAAAACATCTGCGGCAGGTTTTATTCCATTATTTCATTTTAAACAAAAATGCTGCTGCAAGTTATCGTAAGTTAATCTGTAAGAAATTGTAGAGGTAGGTTTCAACGATTTCGGGACAATGATTTCGATGTGACAGACAAAAAAGGCTCTGCTGCACCAAAAAAGTTTGAAAATGAAGAATTGAAAGCATTACTCGATGAAGATCCGTGTCAAACACTAAAAGAACTGTCGAACTCATTAAATGTTGATGAATTGACTGCAAACAAACGTTTGAAAGCAATGGGAATAATTCAAAAACAAAGCTACTGGAGGGTGCCACATGTTTTGAAAGAAAGATTACTACTGTAATCTAAAAAGAAGGAAATCACTGCTGCACTTTTGTTTAAAAAGAAATAATACCATAAAACCTCCCGCAGGTGTTCTTTTGTTGGCATGAAATTTGACATATTGAAGGCAATGAAAAAATTGTCCTTTACACCACATTAAAATCTCATACACTAAATTTTAAGGCTTGGTTTTAATACTACCATATAGATGTATTACCGTATTCAATTACGTGTAATTAATACTAGTTACAACATCTATCAGTGAACAGCAGGAACTTATTCAAGTACCCCATAGTTTCTAATTTCTCAGTTTTTATAACACTGATCTAAGTACAGAAAATTCTGAGCAACGCAGCTCAAACGCCACACCACAGTTGAAGATTTCTCTACTCTATAATTTTCTGTACCCCAAAGTTTTCTAATTCCACAAGCTAAATACAACAAAGTTCTGAACAACGCAGCTCTGACTCAACATTATAATTAAAACTGTTATACTTTCTGGTTTTTGTAACACTAGAAGCGGGGTGTAGAAAATTCTGAACATTTACCTGATTTGTTTACTCTCATACGACGTGCGTTATTTCGTTCTGTACCTCAACACCTGTCCACTCAATAGTCTTCTACACCCTAGTTTACAAAAACCATAACCATAACTAATAACCACAATTTCAGTACAGAAAACTGTAAAGTCACCGTAGGTCTAAGAATACGTCTAAGAAGTAGGTCTAAGATTCAACTCCAGGCATAACAACCTCAACCGTCTTATAGTCAGCGACGCAGTTCACCCTGCAGCACCTACTGACCCAAACAGCCGCATAAAATTAGAAAACCGTCCACCTGGAGATCGAATCCACTCGTCTGGCCTCCACCGTTCGCCAAGGTTCCCAGGATCCTCCTCTATCCTTGCCAAACGTCTCTGCTCCAAAAGGGTTGCAGAAAACCACCCCCCTCTACCCTCTAAAATCGTCATCACCCCGAGGTTCCTCGATGATCGCGTCGATCGATGTCATTTACCATCGTGAGGACGGGGCTGTAAAGCCCCCGGTCGAGGATCGTCGTGGCTCCCCGAAGCTCGGGGTGGTAGGCTTCGAGGGGGCGCGGGGGTGGAAAACACCTGATTCTCTCGACGGCGTGTGCCGGCTGTTCCATGTGGTTCTGGCTTCGCGGAGCTCGTGTGTGCGTCACACCGCGCGCGATGGGTGCAACGCGGCTGTTGCCATGGCGACAGACGCCCGGCATCACGAAGCGGTGGGGGCAACGTCCCAACGCCCAGGGTCGTACCTACTGATCCACCCTGGGACGCGGCGGCGGCGGTGGCGGTGGCAACCAACCCCCTCGTTTCCGTGTCCACCTCGGCGCTCCTCTTCTCTCTCTCTCTCTCTCTCTCTCTCTCCCGATGGAACTGCGCCTCGCCTCTCCGAACCCTTGGATTCTCTCCTCGCGTCGCGACCAGGGAGCTCTCTGACCCCCGTCGACCGCCGCTCGCCTTTCCCGGTCGTTTCGTCGCCGATCCGCGTCCTCCACCCCCGAGCCGCCCCTCGCGATCGTCGAACGCGCGGAGACGGGAGAATTCGCCAGCGGGGAGATTACACCCCCTTTGGATTCCCTGGGATTTTTGCGAGGGAATTCCGCGCTGCACCTTCGCGGCTTTATCCCCCCCCCCCCCCCCCCTCCGACACTCTTATCGATCAGCGGTTAATACGCGCGAGGACGCGATACCATGGTATCGTTTTGTGTATTACCGAGTCTTCATCAGGGGGTTTTCTTTTATGGGGCGATGGGAATTCCCTGGGATTTGGGGTTGCGAAAGGCGGTCACGCGTCCGAGAGGTTCACTGCGGAGGAACGTTATGATTAACGACAGTTTTCATGCATTTTAGATCATGCCGTGTCACAACCGATTTCTATGGGCACTGGGAGACGCGTGGGTGTCAGCACGGGATACCACCATCAGACGTCGGAAGTTGGCACCGTCCTCAGTCCTAGAAGCAGGTCAGTATTCATCTGGGAGAAGAGAAAGTGGACTCGAGTACTCTCAGCAGTTGGGAAAAATAAATATCGTATGCGGTTCTCGGTGTTCAAGCTTTCGCGTGTTAGATGCGTCTTAGAGGAATTGTTCAGCTGCCCAATTAAAATAGATTTGCATTTGTGCTCGATGAGCCGGAACCTGGTCATGGTACGCTTAAATAGATCATGACGCTATGGTTACCATTTTCTTTTGCGGAAAATATAACATCTTTGATGAATCTTGAAAGAATATACTATATTTAGAACAATTTGGGAAAATAAAGAATACCGCAAAACGGAGTAAACCGAAGCGCTGGGGGACAAAACTTTAGAGAGAAATAATTCATTGATAAATATTAACAGTAGACAGCGGATCGTTATGCAAAATAACATGTTTACAAGCACAAATATAGAATAGGAACTTGAAATATATTTAATATTTTAAACATTCTGACTTGAATAATATTGTTGATATTTTTTATATTTTTTGTATTAATAGTCTTGTAGGTTTTTTGCATACTAAGCATTGCGATGAATGCATAATATCCACTGTCTATTGATGAGATTTATTTAATAAAATTGGACTGTGGATGTTTATGCAAATTTATATTTTCAAAAGCATGGGAAAGGAAATCCAATTTAAGGGGATCTTCTAGTGAGTGTGACATGTGATGTTTTAAAATTTTCTTCGGGAATTTTTTTTTAAGAACTTAGTGAAAGATTTGTAGACTGAACTTTTGACTATCTATTTAATACATCTTAAACTCTAAATAAAAATAAATTTGTTCTACTGGAATCGCGTGCAAAACTTTAAACGCGTTTTTTTTTCAAAACCGTGTTCTAGAAAATAGTTACCACGGTATCTCAAGTTCTACTTGGTATCATTGGTACTTGGGTTTATTTTTTGCACACACCTTCAGTACGTGTCGCTATCGTCCCTACCAGAATTACGCCAAAATATGCTGTCCTTTTATTTCTGCATCTCGAAAACGATGAAAAAAAATTGCAAATATCAACATTTCTTTTTCAAACAACAGCCATTTTGCAAATTTTTATAGGGTAACGGTCCCTATTAGTTTGCTATTAAGCAAGCACGTTCTCTTTATGCAGTAAATATTCAATTATCTGGTCTCAAATTCATTTGTGCAAAATTTATATTGATTCTTTGATCACCTTTTTTTAGTAAAGGCATTTCTATAAAATAAAAAAATATTATGTTTTCATCAAGTTTTCATTAAAATTAGAAATCAAGTTATTGTCCTTATTTGTGTGCCTTTTCGATAGGTTTCGATAGGCATTGAACATATTACTGTGCCCCCAATTAGTGTGTCTGTCCCAAATTGTGAACCCCCAATTTGTGTGTTTACCTGTAATTATTAATTAGCATCTAATTTTAAGCATCTTACGTATTTTATAGACCTTATATTTTCGAAATATCAATGTATTTACAACCATTCCGAAATTCTCCGTACTCTAACCTACCACACTTTTGTTTCAGAAATTAGGTTAAATGTGGCTAAGTTTAACAGCCAATTGATGTACATAAATACAGACAAGACATAAAATTCGATCCTATTTGTGGAAAAGCTTTTAAAACTGTTAAAAGGTTTTAAAAGTGTTCAGAATACTGCTTTTTCATAGTATCGAACCCTTTTCTTCTATAATTAAGGTTTGAATTGTCGTAAATCATATCCATTCCTTAACACTTTGGTTAAGAAAATTCGGTAAAGCTGCCGAAATCATAATAGGAATTTTTTACAAATATTAATAGTATTATAACAGTTTGTAAATATAAAATGTCTGTTTTATAAATACATATTCATAGCCTAACTTTAATAATTAAAAAAAAAATACTTTATCCACTAATTTTTGCTCGTTTCTCTTTGAATCTTCTTTAAATATAAAGGCATATTAATAGGGACACGCACACACAAATAGGGACAGTTACCCTAATTTAAGAATTTTTTTGCCATCATGATTTCAGACAAACATAACGATCAGAATCATAGCAATCAGTAGATTAAGTGTTTCCGAGATGGTGGTAGGCTTTCGTTGGCTGCAACGCCATTTTTATTTCATATTTTATACAAACAAAAATTCTTATTTCTAATTTAAGATGTATTAAATGTACAGTAAAAAGTTCAGTCCGAAAATCTTTCACAAAGTCCTTGACAACAATTCCTGAAAACAGTTTAGAAAATCGCATGTCACACTATAAGACTCCCTAAAAGGTGCGTATTAGCTTCTAAATATAATAAAATGTACTTTAATTTCGATATTTTATATATTTTTGTATTCGTGCACATCTTTATGCATTTTAAAAAATTTCAAATCGCCATAAATGCACAAACATCCACAGTCTACTAATAATAATATCTAAGGTCTTAATTATTTTCATCCAAAATTTTATTTGATTTATGGTACAGATTTGCAGTAGATCCTCCATTATTCGACTCCTATTATCGCCCACTTTTACGATCTAAAATTTCAATTATGATAATAATGAATAAACGATTGATAGCGATGATTAAACTAGATCTGAAAGTAATAAAACATAGTGAGAGTAAATAATCCAGAACCCGTGATTTAATGTTTTACTAATTATAAGGATAATGATAATTAAGATTCTGTTGTATTTCTCATACAGATAAGTTTATTTATTGCTTTTAGTATCAAGTAAAAATTTTTCTTACAAGAAACTACAAGAATCCTCTAGCCTTATTATTTGATTTCTGTTTTTTTTCTCCCCTTTTTCTGAAGTCGTTTTCTTAGTTTCCTAACAAGGATTTGTGAATTATTTACAGTGAGACGGGTGGTCTGGGTGTTAAAATGGTCGAGTACGTCCTCGGTTCAAGTCCCACGACGCCCAAAGATTTGGAACCCAGAATCGTTTCTTTGAGATTGGTGAGTAATCATAACCCGACACACCTAAATCTAGATTCCTTCGGAAACTACAACTTTTTTCATTTTCTTCGTGCAGAATGCAGACACAGACAAGAAGGAAAAGGAGAAGGGCTCGGCGAGCCCTTTCGACAGTTCTAAAGACGACACTTGTCCACAGAATAATGGATTAGCGTCGCAGAATGGCCTCGACGATGATAAAGGCTTTAAGTGAGTATCAGGAAATATTTTCCCACGTGATGAGTCGAAAGTGGTGCAGAAAAACTTCTAACAATGAGCACAGTAGATAGGACAGTATCATTTGAAATTCTGCATAAACTAGAGAATGTTAGAATATTACATGAACCAGAGAAGCTTTAGGAAACAAGTTTCTATCAACCAATTAATCCTAAGAAATTCTGTGACCTCCGAACTTAAATAAACCACTGTAGGTGCTGGGAACTCGAGTTCCAAAAACTTTGGACCTAGTTTTTAGAGTCTCTAGCGATTGTATATCATTGGAGAGAGAGATTAGGGGTCGCGGAAACCGGTGAAAACAGTTAAGGGCAACCCAAGCTCTACCCACGGACGATGACATCGCGCGCTTGTCAACCAACCGCTTGTTGCTCTATCAGCGTGCGCCACCTGGTGCCACGACTGCTTCTCAGATTCCCTCGTCGACATTACCGACTCCGCTCTGCGACTTATCATTCGCATCGTCAGCATTTTCCACCGAGCTGCTCAATGAATACCATCAATGAACTGTTTATCTCTCCACGATAAAATTTGCCCTCCACTTTATAAATTTTATTCTAATACGCGAACCGTCTACTAGAATCGTGACAGTATTGTTTACATCGAAGACGTCAGTCTCATAGTCATTGAACTGTCTCCCATGCTCATTGATTTCCGTGAAAGCCATTGATTCACGAGTCCGTCGACTCGATCATGCCATTTCACCCGGAGCGTTACGCCACGTTGCTAATCGCGTATTCGCGGAATCCTGCGCGGCTAGTTCAGAGAATCTGTGCGGTATTATGCGGGCTGTTGCCCCACGCAACTGTGACTCATTACCGGTCTAGAAAAAAAAAAAACCGATCGTCGAATATTAAAATCGTAGCGTGAGTAGCGTTGCATTTATTCCGACACGCACCTCGGCAACGGCGAACTTCTAATAAGTAAACGATGTTAGGAACTCGAGAATTATAATTCATCCCGTGTTAGCAACTCGGAGCGTAACTCGCGAAAGTTCGTGACATTTACGACTGCCGTTTGCAACTTCTCCTTAATTATATAAAAATAATCATGTTGGGTTCTCTACTCGTATAATGCAACGCTCTGCGTTAGTGATAATTTATCAAATTCAGGCTCATACGCTCATTACTGCGGTTCTATTAATGCACTCTTGAAATCCCGAGATGATTTACCTCTTTTGTTTCGAAATACTGTAAATGTTTTGAAGCGAGGCAATGGTTCGGAGTTTGTCTGTGGATTGGAACAGGTCGACAGCGAAATGCGCGAAATGGAGCGTGAAGGGATGTAAAGAATTTTCGTTGCTCCAACCAGTTGCGTAACCTCTTCGCCACTATTATTTCCTCGGGGCTTTCCGATTCGAGTGGCGGGCGCAGTCAATCGTGATCCCCGTAGTTTCAATCGTTAGGCACTGTTCACAGTGCGTGTTGCCTGTGATTGAGAAAATTTGGCAGGCTTGTATGCGGAAGTATCGCTGAGTCTGCCCAATCAGTTCTATTATTGGGTTGCATTGATCGAACGGAGATATAGAAAAAGATGACCTACACTTTTGCACACGTTTTCCTTTATAATTTTCTTCGTTATATCAAATAAATTAGTTAGGAAAGAGATCTATTTAATAAGTGCAGTGGAATCTTCATTAACCCTAGATTTACGGATTATTAAGTTGTATTTTTCTACGAGGTAGATAGTAGACTTTTGGAAAAATACATGATTCAAGAAAATAATGTTTATTTATATCTGCGCTTAGTTATCCTCGTTTTCTAATGTTAAATTGCATATTAGAAATAATATTACGCTGTTTGACGAGTTCCGTAAATCTAGCGTTAACCGGTTCTCAATTATTTTCTACTTCTGTTTACAAGATATAAATGAACCTCACACAGTGATAATTTCAAGCCAAGTTTTAACTCAGTATTTCGTAGCTAACGAGAGGAAGTTGTGAAGTATTTCCTGAATATTTCAATCAACATTTTATTGAGAGACAGGAAACTATGTTAGGAATAATCGTAGAAGATTGCAAGGGACACTTCTTTTCCATTTTCGAGAGAGAAATTGTTAAAGGGAAGCGAATATCTCTAACAAATAGAACTTCGATTTTTCTTAATAATTGTTATTCGTTTTCGCTTTTCGTTATCTTCTTTTTCATCGTAGATACATATTTTTTATATGTTAGTATTTTTAAAAGATTAAGATCTTTAAAGAAGGCTATACAATTTTTTTGCTACTAAAGTTAGGTTATTATCGTTATCATTATTTGTAGACTATTTTACATAGCCAATAAATATTCAAACCAAATGAAATTTCTTTGGTGGCTCTGTTTTAGATTTCAAATCCAAACTAATGTTGGTCCTCAGAAATTATTCTATTATTCTATAATTTCAGTCTACAACCGCTCTATTATAACTTTATTTAATTATTATAATAATAATAATTTATTGTTCAGGCCATGCATAGATCTGTATCTTTCGATACAGTGTCGTTACTTACAAAAATTATATTATTTTCTTTTTGGTTAGTTGTTGAATTATAGTTTTCTTTTAAACCTATTATGTCACTTTTTCAAATTATATTACTATTTTTAATCTCTAAGCTCTAAATTCTTGTTTGTAATTAACAATTTGTACTTCGGCGTTAAAACTACCATAATATTGCTTTCTTAACATAAAATTATTTACTTAGGATTGTATTAGAATATTAATATTACTATGTAACTTAAGAACATTTATTCAATTATATTTCTATTTCAACACTCATTATATTATAAGAAAAAATGAGCCCTCCCATTTATTAAATAAATAAATAAATATTAAAAGGAGTTACAGTACCTCTTTCATCATATATTTCTCGAAAATTGAAAGCAGGTGCTCATTATAAATTCCCCAGGTAGTTATATGTACCTCTTTTTGCATTTAAAAAAATATTTCTCTACAAATTTTTCATCCCTTCGTCAAATACATATTTATTCAAGTTTCACTTCTCTTCCTGCGCTCCTAGAATAATACGATCTTGCATAAACTTTCACAGTCTATTAACCCTTATGCCACCAAGTTTTTATGATCAACGTTCTTTACCGAGGAGGTCCTCAAGAGCCTCCAAGGGAATTTATTGTTATATTAGTTACTATTTATTATAGTATTTTTATTTCAATAATTATTCTTTTTAATTGCAAAAATGTTTGTAACTGCAACAAATGTTTGTAACTTCAAAAATGTCGTTTATATAGTCGGAAAAGAAGAAAAAAAAATGAGCTGTAATAACTGATAGTGTATGAGATAGTAACGATAACAGTATGCAGTATGCAGTCGATAAAATTAAAATTGAAAGGATTTATACTTCTGTGTATTTGTACAATCTTCTATGAAAGTAATGGACGTCTGTATAATTTTATGATTTTTACAAATGAAGCGTCCGCAAATGTTACACTTAGTGTTCACTTTCCGATCAAAATTTCTTATCGATCTTTCTTCTTCTGTTACCGAACTACTTTCAGAATTTGCTTCAATGTTCGGTTGCGATATTTTTACTCCTGAAGCTCTGATTGCGTTCAAAACATGTCGTGACAGTCAATTCGGGTTGTTAGCTCTTCATTCAATATTGGGTAGCGATAATTCCTTACCGACAGCTAACAAAAAATGGTATCTTCGATTATACTTGAATTTTAATCTTCATTTTTTTGCAATCCATATATGTAATATGAGTTTCACGTAGTAAGTAAAAAGGAAGAAAATTATATGTGCGAATATGATATACGAAGACTGTACGGATTGTTCTCATCATTCTTATTATTTTTGTACGATCGATCTTAATCGATTTGTTCCTCTTCTTATTCTTACCACTCGACATTAATAATAAAACACAAAAAATTTCTGGCAACATTTCCAGTAGTTACAAAATTGCGAGAGACCCCTCTTGGTATTATAAGGGTTAATTAAACCTCCATCACTCTCGATCAAATTTCTGAACCATCAAAAGACTAATTCCCTTCTCTTCCTTCCACAGTCGTACACCAGGAAGCCGACAACCATCGCCCGGCGAGGAGGAGTTTCAAAAGAACGCGGCGGCGACGCTCGCCGTCAGCGCAGGCGGCGGCGGCGTGGTTTTACTGAAACCCGGGGTCGACGTGGTCGGCAGCGAGGAACATTTCATGGCCGCGTTCGCCCCGGCCCCGCCGCACCATCTCCAACACCATCAAGCGCCACCGACCCATCATCTTCAACACCCGCATTCGCACGCGGCGCAACTCTTCGGTGCACAGGCTCCGCCACCCCCGCAGGGGCCGCCGCCCTCGCAGCAGCAACAACAGCAGCAGGGACCTCCTCAGCCGCAAGACACCACCACTCACTTTGATGTTCAGGTGAGTCCTCGTCCCTTTTTCCGATTCGCCTGGCTGACCGCGGATGAAAGTTCTCCGTCCTCCGAGGAACGCGGACTCTTGGGTCTCCCAGGGTTGCCGCGAGTAAACAGAACCTGGAGGAAGATTCTCCTTTCTGGGAATTACCTGGGGAACCGGGAGCTCCACTTTCTTGGGAGGCGGAGTTCGTTGCCTTGAGACGTCTGTTGTTCTTGGACAACGCGGTGGAGGATTTTCAAGTATCGAACCGCCGTCCTGATTTCGATGCGTTGGGACGGTGTTTCGCAACGTGGAGGACGGCTTCGTAGACTTGGGAGAGAAACGATTATTAACCCTTGTGCGATGGAAAATTGAAAACTGTGATGAGTAGACTGCGGATGTTTATGCAAATTCATGTTTTCAAGGGTATGAAAAAGGAAAAGTAATTTAAATTAAAAGGTCTTTTATCTTCTGAATATTATAAAATGTATTTTATTTTCGATATTTAATGTATCTTTGCATGTATGCAGATCATAATAGATTTTGCCACATTCAAAATCGTCAGAAATGCATAAACATCCGCAGTATAATGATGAACAATAATTTTTATTATCGGAAAACTGTCCGAGATACAAACGATGGATGTTTGGTATAATTTGTAGAATCCAGAAGTTTAGCGATGTGTTGTGATAGGTTGCTTAAATTTTCCTCCAAATTAGGAAAATTCTTAGAATAAATAGGAGAATACTTTGAAGTCGAAAAAGACCCGAGGAACGCCATACGGGTTGCATAATTATTTTGGTAGTAATTACAGAATGTGCCTACTAAATATTTTTTCCTGCTTTTGATCGTCTATTTATATTATAATTTTCCAGAACTCGATTGAGTGTTTTCAATGAACAGAATGCTCCCAAAATGGTCCAAAAGAGGTTGCGAAACGCCGTACACTTTGCGTCACAGTGTATATTTTGGCGCGATAGTCAATAAATACCTACGCTGATCACGACGCAAAACCGCGCGGCGAATTTCGTCGATGTTTGCCGTCAGTCAGTCAGTCAGTCAGTCAGACTGCATTAGAATGAATTACCAGCGGAATTTAGTTTCCAGCCGGTGGGAAAGAATTGTTCTCTCCGTGTCGTAACGTCTTCATTACGTGACCGGGTGTGTTACGGTTCGGTTTCGTAAACGTTTCCTCCTCGCGCGACGCCCGGGGTTCCCCTTTCCTCTCGGAAACTCGGCGAATTCGTAATAGTTCCATCGTTGGGCGCAGGGGATATTTCGAGGCGGAGAGACGATTTTCCGCACGAAGGGCGCCTCGCCGCCGGCCGTTAATTTAGCGATTGTGCGACGTTCGCTAGGAAGAGGTTATTTTTAAGCGGCGAGAGCAGCTGATACTGACGAGCGAGTCCAACCACCGAGCAACCCTCTTGCCACGGGATTCCTTCTTCGCGCGGTTCGTACGATTTCCGCCTCGCGTTACTGTTGAGCGAGTTCGTTCCGCGGTTGCGAGTTGCGATCAATGAAGTGCGATTTGCATATTACGGCGAGGCTTTCGCGAAATTTGCCGCATTTGCGGAGAATGGAAATCGAAACGGTCTCGATTATAATGGGAGTCTTTTGGTAGATTGATTTTCTTGGAAGTGCAGGAAATGAATTCCGTTTTTTTAATAGTATTTCTATTAGAGATTTTTGTAGTCGGCAAATATTCGGCAAAAAATACCGATTTAATCTTTTTGATATAGAGTGACTCATAGGTTTATTCACGTGTATTTCAAAGCTTAATTAACTATTAAATTCGTAGTAATAATTTTTGATTTCAATTTGAATCGTTTCCAAATTTTTATTTTGCAAAGGTAAATATCTTTCTCAGAATACAAAAAAATTCAATGCAGTCTTTGTGAAAAAATTTGTGAATCACTGTATTGTATAGTATACTTACATGTATTTGGATGTGATGTAATTATTATATAAAAGATCTAAAATAATTATTATTTATTTCAACCAACTAGAAATTAATTAGAAACTTTGGTCATTATTTCTTAACTTTAACAAAATAAAAAACTCTTTAAAACTCTAATAAAATATATGTAATAATCCATGCTACTCAGGAATAATTATATTTTCAAGGAGCAATGATAGCTTATGAATAATTAATTGATCAAAAATCTTAGGCATGATATTTTGAAAACTAATTGGTCTATAGTTCCTTATATTAGATAAATCATCGCCTTTAGGAATCGGAGAAATGATACAATTTTTCCACGCAGAAGGAAGGAATCCCTCATTTAAAGATTTATTAAAAATGAGTCAAAGAATTCTAGCGAGGATAACGTTGCTGGCTTTTAAAGAACAGTGAGTGAATATCATCAGTACCAGTACCACAGTTTGTATCAAGAGTATTAATAACTTCCAGAACTTCACTAACATTGATGGTCAAATTAGTGATATTAAAGTCCCGAGGATAATAAAATAGATCACAATCTGCCGAGTCATCACTAAAAACTGATTTAAAATAGTCAGCTAAACCATTAGCAATTTTATGATCGTCTTCCAAAAGAACATTATCATAATAAATCAAGTTAGGGCGAACGTTTGAATTTTTTAACTAATTTATATTAATTTAAAAATGAGAAAAACCTATAAGGACTCCCAGAGATATAAAAATACCCAAATATCAAAAATAAAATACATTTTATAACATTTAGAAAATGAAATCTACATTTATTTAAATACTAAGTCTATTTCTGACTATTTTAAGTATAAGTCTATTTCTGTTAGATTTATCCAACGTTTCCATAAGTTTTATATTTAAACTATGAAATTTTACATCTCAAAAACCAGAATATTTTTAAATAATTTGACGTTATTCAATTTTGTTAGTCAGAAACTTGTAACCAGTGTTAATAAAAATTCTAGCAGTCCAAATTCTATTCCTTAACGAATAATTTTCTCGAAAGTCTGTCGAGTATAGAATCCGTAGATTCATCATTAATTTAACTCACGAAGATATTAATTAAAAATTAATACTTCTCTCATACATAATCCTATTAAACACAAGTACAACACGAAATCCTATCTCAGCGATTCCCAGGAAGTCAGCGAATTCCATCCATCCGAACGCGCATCAGCGAAAAATCTTCGCAATGATTTCCATATCTAAATAATCTCCTCCGCGTCAATTAGTCGCGGACTCCGGTTGCCTTAATTTACGACCCCGCGCATAATAGCGAGGCTGGTCTAATATTCGGAATCATGTAAAATAGCGGTTGGCCATGGCGGCCCGGCATAGCAGTCGAAGTGTTAATTATAGCAGAACCCACCGTAAACGAGCGTGTCGCAATCGCCGGTTTCGCGTAGCTTCCATAACGAAACAAAGTACCGTCGCGGTGTTGACGTTTATTTCGTCCGGTGACTGGTCTGGTCCGGGGCTTGGCAAACTGCGGCGAGTGCATTTACGATTTTCAATCTCGTTATTGCATTCCGATGGGTGGCGAGGGAAGAGCAGAGGAGAGAAGTAGGAGAGCCGCGAAACGGTCCAACGATTCGCATTCTCGTTTCGAGGGTCAACAGTTGGCCGAGAATGCGCTGAAAATATTCTATCGTTCCCATCGGTTTCTTTTCTTTTCGCTGCTCTCGCCGTCCGGAAAGAAATAGACGCGTCACTGTCGCGAGCTCATTTGCGACGCCGCTTTTGTTGCTCGCCTCTCCTTGCGGTTCCTCTTTTTTCTTTTTTCTCTTTTTTTTTTTGTATTCGTCCGGTACAGCTGGCCGGGAGCAGCGCTCGCTATTATCGCAAAAATACCTCGCGCTTTTAAACTTATCGATCCCGTGCGGCCGTCAGCACCAGGAGTTCGTCTTTTCGCGAGAATTTCTTCCCACCGCGTCGAATGATAACGCGACGCCCGATGACCTTGACTGTCCTCGTCCACGGATCCTCCGGCCTTTTCTCCATCGACCCTCCCTTCGCTCGATGAAAAAGACCACCCCTAGGTATTGGACGCGGCTCGCAGCTACGACAGGCTTCGAGGAACTGGCAGAAGGGGGGGAATAGAGAACCAGCCCCGTCCTCAGGCGCAGACAAATGTATAAATCACGGGAGTGACAAGTTCTCGACATCTACTTCGAATCCTATTCAGAAAATAGAGCAGCCGATATATAGCCATCATTCCCGGCACATATTCATATTTATGCACTGTTACACCGAGGCTCCGGTCTATCGCCGGATGCGCGAAAAGTGCCTTCCGTTACGAAACCTCCGCTTCGTTCGGCCGTCGACTCGCTTTCAGCAATTCGCTGTCTTCATTTTCTTTTCCCTCTATCTTTTTTTTGGCGATACTGACCTTCGGATTTTCGGATCTAACGAACTCCGCGGCGAGCGGCGGAAATTCGAACCGCGAAATCCGTGCGACGAAGCCGCGCGATTGAAACCGGACCGGAACTCGGGGACACCGACGCGTGTCACGCTCTTATCGTCCCGCATTCTTTCCCCTTTGTTCTGCTTCCTTCGCGACCTCGATCTCCTTTAACCCTCTGACGCCGGTGGACGCTTTATTCGCTCGTTAACAGCTCGCGAGAAGCGACCTTCCATCGGGCAAACGCGGAAATCTATTTTTTAGACTACCTTTCGACGGTCGCTAATGTCTTTTTCTTTTAGAGATCTGTGTTAAGAGATCTGGGGATACAGTGTGGAATTTTTGCGGCGGGGGATTCGCATTGAAGGGAAAAGTTTAGATATGTATTGGGGATCGCGTAGATTATTTATTTATTTATTTATTTAATTATTTATTTATTTATTCATTTATTTATTAACGACATAAACCCTTTGGTATGTACAAAAGTTAACTACATGTAGGGGAAAAAGGTATATGAAAACAAGAATTAATAACGCGACATAAACAGATAGAAAGGAAGATACAAAAAAAAAGATAATTTATACTTAAAATAAAAACAGATTAAAGGTGGGATCTTCTAAGCGCGTCCAGACGCAGTAGCTAGACACAAGCAGCGATCCTCAATGAGAAGATTGCAGAAAATTGTAACCCTGTAGGGAAATAAACAATAATCTATCTATAAATAATTTTAAAAAATATGTTTGTAGTTATTTGACAATTTATTGTTTAAACTTTAAACTTGAGAGTAATTCATTTTGTAACCAAATCGGATGTTTCATTGAACTACAGAGTATTTTTTTCAAATTGATACTATTACTATTAATTATAATGAAAACGGTTAGGGTCATATTCATATTGAATAATTATATTAATCATATTAATTATATTATAATTATTTTATTATATATTGAATAATTATCTGATTATACATTCAACGTTCAATGCATGATTTGCTATTATATAATATAGTTAAATAGTTTTGCACTTATAATAATAGCAACAATAGATACATATGTTTCTGTTCGTATTTGATTGTACGTATCACAAGTACAACTTTCTCATTCAGTATATTAAATGGCATATGTAAGTATTGAAATTGAGAATTGCTGTATATTTTAAAAATATATTTTAATTAGTCGATGTATTATCGAGGTATTAATCAATTACATATGCACATGTTCGCTACAAGCAAATTTTTTTTACAACTTTTTCATAATGAGTGAACGCTTAAATGAGTAAAAATTGGGACATTCATCTTAGTAAATTTTATTTTCGCAGAAAAAAAAATCGCAAGCTGTGGCTTAATGAATTCCTTCCCTCCACCGCGAAGAATTTCGCCGCATATTATAATGCTACAAACTTCTAATCGAAAACACTAGAGATCCCTACAATATTTGCAGTTGTTGCGAATATTTCGCATTGCGTCGAAGGATCCGCGGACTCCGAGGAAAGAACCTGCACCTCTTCAGAACCGTCGGAACCCTCTCCCCTCCTCCTCTTTCTCCTCCTTTTCCTCGCATTTCTCTAACAAACAAGTCCCAGGAAAAGTGTTTCCCGCCGCAGCATTCGATACGTCTGAGCGCGCAGGGGCAACGAGCGCCGGACAAGGAATTCGTCCGCAGGTTAACCAATTATTCCTGTGGGCGTGTGCGTCTCGCGTTCGTTAAGGGGGGTTCGTAATCCGCGCGCGAGCGTACACGATATTCTCCCCCGGAAAAAGAGGAAATCGTAAATGAAAGGGTAGAAAATGCGGTGTACAAGTTCTGCTTCGGGGGTCGTCCAACTCGTTTTCCGTCCGCTCTCTCTCTCTCTCTCACTCACCGGTTTGTCCTCTCTCTCGTGCTCTCCTACGGGAAATGGCGGTACCTATCGTAGCCAGCATTGTTCCCCGGGGGGCAGAGCGGGCCCCGGAGGCGGGGGGACGGCAGGAGGTCATAGCTGCATTTTCCACGTGACGAGCGAGCCGCCCGTATGCACAGGTGCAGCGGCGACGGTCGGCGCGGCGGTGGCTGCCTCCTGTAATCTCTTTCTTCCTTGCACGCGTTCGTTCTGCCTTTTCGTTTCCGCACGCCTCGATGAAAACGCAAAATGTCGCGACAAAGCATGCATCGAGCGTGCCGAGAAGAGAGGCGAGCGGGGAAAAAATTGCGAGCGCGGCAGATGGCTAGAGGGAGAGAGAGGAGGCCGCGTTTCGTCGACGAATTCGTTATAATTTTTTTCTTTTCTTTTTTTTTTTTTTTTTTTTTTTGCTACGCGCTCCCTTCTGCAATTAGCGGCGCGTTATGCTAGTCGAACCGCCGCCGACGCTGTTGCCGCTGGATACCCAAGCTTCACATTAATTAACACCGCGGCACTCGGTCGTTCCTGTTTCGCATTGGAAGCCGTGGCTCTCTTCCGTTCACCGTCCGCGAATATTCGCGACCCCCTCTTCGAGGGAGACAGGGGAGACGGTCCCAGGGTTGCGAGGAAATTTTGAGGGGTGTGCCGTAGTATTTGGAGACTTCTAATTGTCGCTTTAGTTGAGGGGTTCTATTCGTTTTTGGCGGAAAAATAGAAGCCGAGGGAAATTGATGGGTACGCGAGGAGGAATTTTTGATTGCAGGTTTCTCTTCGGATTTTTAGTGTGCAGGGTTTTTGTTATTTGATACTGGAGATTAGAATATAATATCACATTCCAGATAGCATAAATCTATCAATATATGATATCCTTTTCCTTATTTATATAGACAAAATTTCATGAGGAGCTCTATAAAACTCTCTATGAGAACTTCTATGAGGGCCTCTATGAGGATTTGTACGACGTTATCTATGAGATTCTCTAGTAGATTTTCTATGAGGCTCTTTGTGAGATTCTCTAAGACATTCTCTGTCAGGTTTTCTATGATGTTTCTGTATGACAATTTCTCTCTATGACAATTTCTATGAGGATTTCTACGAGGATTATTAGGAGGGTTATTATGAGAATCTTCATTATTTTAATTAATTTACTTATGACGTTTTCTGTGAGCATTTTTAGGAACAGTTCAATGAAGATTTTAATAGTAATCTTTATTACATTTTTTTTGAGGTTCTTTGTAAGGCTCTGCATCGGGATTTCTATGAGAATGAAGATATGAAGATTATTATGAAGATTTTCATGAGGATCTCTATGAAAATTTGTATGAGGCTCTCTATGAGGATCTCTATAAAGATCTATGTGAGGATCTATATGAGGATCACTATGAAGTTTTTTCTCAGGATCTGCAATTTCAGCAATTTTAGAATTATTTTATAGTTTTTCAGTTATAAACTTTGAACTTTCAAAGCTTTAATCTTTGAGCTTTTGAGCTTAGAGAATTAATTTTTCTTACTGAAGCTTTGTTACGCTATTAGAAGCGCTACATACTTTCCGAATAGCACAATATATTCACGATATTTAATCGATTCTTGGAAAGTCGATTTTTTCCTTTCTATTTTTTAATAGAATTGATATTTATTATTTGATTCATAACTGAATCGCGAATCAATTCTTTAAAGTGAATCGAACATCCCTAATTTCTGTGGGAAGTATTATGAAGTTTTTTTATGAGAATATGTATAATCTTTAGAAGATCTTTAAGAGGTCTTGTTGAAGGTTGTTTAGGAAGATTTTTAGGTGGAAGTTTGGGAGGATTTTTTTAGGAAGAAATTTAGGAGGATCTTTAAAGGATCTCTATGAGAATCTCTATGAGGCTCCCTATGGAGCTCTCTGTGACGCTATCTATGAGAATATTCTCTTTGAAGATTAAAAAAAATTTTTTATAAATATTTCGGCGAGAATTTATAAGTATTTCTATGAGTATTCATAATGGTTATTATGAAGACCTGTATGAAAATTTCTATGAGAATCTCTATGACGGTCTCTATGAGAATTTCTGTGAGAATTTCTCAGCGATACCATTACTATAATAGAACTTATAGACTCCCTTTGAATTTTTAGACTCTTTTCCTACAGCATATCTATAAGAAGGTATCCCTACAGGGTGTGTAAAAAGTTTGTAGACTTTTTTGAGAAAATTAGAAATTGCGAAACCTTAAAATAGTTATGAGAAAAGTAGCTTTGAATGGAAGTCTACGAACTTTTCACCCTGTATACGTATCCTTATGAAGATTTCTAAGTGATAACAGCTTTGTTTAAAATCCAAATTTGCAAAATGAAGAAAATTCTCTAAGACGAAATGACTGTTTCTTTCCAAAAGATGAAGGATCCTAAGTCTCTCCTGTATTCATAATACCTGTAGCACCCCTAAAAGCAGTTCACAAACAGATTCACCGACCCCCTGATAGTTTCATCACCCCCGACGATGTCCAGAACCCAAACATCCGAATCTTTAGTGGAACCCCCACCTTCCCCCAAGTCGAAACTTCGCTCCACTTTCCTTTGTCGACGCATGCGAATATTTTCGCCAATAGTATCGCAACGTGTCCCGGACTCGGTGTAACTCGTCTCAGAAATAGAACGGTCGCGTTACAAGCGTATTACCGCGGCGTTCATGCACGCGTGCACGCTCCGTCGGAGGAGGAACGACGAGCGTACTCGCGCGGCGGGTACGCGCTCCTCGCGCGTGCACGCATGAGACACGGCTGCCCTCTGATCGCGTTATTACGCGAAGGCTCGTGCTTGCCGGTGCATGAAGCGATTCCCAGACCTCTCGTCTTTCCTCTCTCTCTCTCTCTCTCTCTCTCTCTCTCTCTCTCTCTCTCTCTCTCTCTCTCTCTCTCTCTCTCTCCTCTCTCTGTCTCCCCGTTCCCTTATCATCTTTCCTTCTTCGCTCGTCCTCCTCTTGTCCGCGCGGTTCGGCCCTCCACGCTTTCTCCTTTTTCCCCCGCGAATCCCACCGCCATGTTCCCCTCGTTTTCCTTCCTCCTCTTTCCCCTCGCTTCGCTCCTCCGCGCTCTCCTCGTCCTCCTCCCCGCGATCGCGCGAAAAGCAGCCGGGAGGATCGAAGCAGGAGGAGGAGGAGGGATCCTTAGGTGTATACGCGCGCACGTAACACAGGCATCGGGTTGTTGACTCGGTGCCCATTCAGCATAAAGTGCAATGACTTCCTCCGATGAAAATCATGTATCATCGGCGCTCCTCCTGCGGCACGCGGCGTTTTCTGACGACAGTTCCGCTCGAGGATCCCGGAACGAAACCGGCCCCTGCGTTCCCACCGACGACGACATCCACCCCCTTTGTTTGAATATCGAGTTTCGCGGGAGAGCCTCGCGTTTCGGCCTTTGAGTCGCCCACCCGCTTCCGCTCGACGCCTTGCGGACAACCGCCCTCCCCCTTCGCAGCCTGACGAATATACAAACGATTCTCCTACGCCCCTGACCACCGGGTTCCGTCCCGTTTGGAAATTGCCTCGGACGAGTCCGGTATTGACGCATTCGGAGACGCTGACGCAAAGTTACGTCTTGCGGTTGCCAAAAGTTGTTACCGGCGACGATAAATTGCGCGGGTTTAGGAGACAGCCGAGGGGAAATGAATTCGAAGATTCTGTGCGGGGCTGTTATTTTTTTTTCTGATTGTTGAAGCTATTGTGAAAGACTGACCCTGGAAAGTGCAGAGTTGGGCGTTAGTCGACTAAAATTCTTAGTTTGATTGATTGATTAATACTTACGATTCCAAAAATTAATTGTTGAAAAATCGGCGATTGGTTTGATCGATTGATAAAGATAATCGTCAATCATTGATTAAAGAAAATTAATCATCGAAAAATCGACAATTGATTGAATCGATGGATGAAATTGTCAGTTATCAGTCGTTGGTTTTCAAACTAAATATGATAAAATATAAATTTAATTAGATATGCCGTTTAAAATGATTTCTACTATAGTTTGTTAAATTACTTCAATTTGGTGAACAGTGTAATTACAATGTAAAGAAGTTAAAAATAACGTACACAGCGGGAAACATTTAGAGTTTAAGACCAAACTCATGAAATACTAATTTCAAAAAGAATGTTAGTTGTTATTAGTTAATTAAATGAAATAGAAATTTAATCCTTAATCGAACATAAAGGAGAAATTTAATTGTTAATCGCTGATTAAATTTTTGGCCAACTCTGCTGCAGGGAGTTATTTTCTGGCCCTTTTATGGTATGCAATTTTTTTGGAGCAATTTGGTAATAATAATAATTTATTCCACAGTCCGTACTACAATTAATTTCTGAATTATGTAGGATGTATATACACTTTTTTCCTATGAACTACCAACATGACAGGTATTCTTGAAAAATACATGCATTCAGAAAACAGTTTATTTATGTATTGCTCTAGTTCTCTCTTCTAAAGTTCTCTTTTTCTAGTTCTAAATATATTATTTATTATAAATAAATTGTATCTTTAAAAGAAATCATGTAGGTCATTTTGAATCATTTTCTTCATAGATGCAGTATTAATATCATTTTACTTTATCCATAGTTTCTGTGGGTTAATAAATTTGTGCATAATTTAGCCTAATTATCTAAAATATGTATTGACCAATGCCTCAATTATTTGATGCATTAACAAATTAATCAGAATACAGTAGGATTTCGAGTAAAGTTCAACCCTACCCTTTTCGAATCAGGGGAACAAAAATTACAGCCCAAACCGTGTGGAATTAATTTCGTTTAAAACAGTTCACATAAATAATCTCATCCATCAGAAATATTTAGGTGGCCTATTTTAATCCAAACGCCCAACAGCCATACCATATGAATAAACATAATCTTCGAGATGCTTTTCCATCGCTCTTAAATTTTTTTTAGAAATCCTCTGTCTCAAAGCCTCCGTAACTAATTTTATACTTCACATGGTTCTAGGAAAACTACAACCGCTCTGCCAAAAATAGAAAAATTCTTTCCCCAACATGCTACTCTCATTTTAAAATCTTTTTATTATCTAATCGAAACTCTACCGTACTCAAAACCTTTCCATCTACTGACACTGATTTTCGGACAAGCTTCAAACGCTCTTCCCCATCGACTTTCACTTTCAGAAAACAGTAAAGAAAAAGAAGTTCACCGCGAAAGTGTGAACGCCTCCGAGATTTCGCAACGTTCCGTCCGAAGATTCACACCTGGACAACGTCAGGACGCCTCAATATTCCCGGAGGCCTCAGTATAAACCGTTCGGACATGTTTTTGGCTGGCGAATCGATCCCCGCGTCCGCAGCTTTGCAAATAATCGCCGCGGTGTCTCGAATTGCCTGACGATACGGCCGAACAAGCCAAGTGCTTGTCACTCATTCGATGGTATTTTCGGGCACACCTTACATAATCGGCCATACCCGCGGCGCGGGTAAACCTTCCTCCTTTTCCCTGTGCTCGCCTCGTCATCCGTGCGCCGCGCCGCGCCGTTTCTCGATTTTTCACGCCGGCTGAGTCACTTTGGCATCGCCGCGCCGCCGCGAAATCCGCTCCGGGATACGCGCGCGCGTTTTCCTCGCCGCAGGGACTATGCGTCTCGCGGATTTCCTTATTAGAGGGTGGGAAAACTAAAAAAAAAGACCGGCGACGAAGAGGACCTCGTTCCTTGTCCGGGGAAAAGACGCTTGTTATTTTTCGTGCGTCGATTACACGGAACGATATTTATAACCGTCCACGGCCTCCACGGAGAGGACCAATTAAAAATTCCCCGTCTCGGCCGCGCTCTCCCCCATTTGCATATTAATCTCCGGCGGCATCGATCGGCCCCCGGTCCCCGGCGTCGATTTCAATATTTCTTAAAAATTATTGATCCGTTCGCCTCGCCTAGTTCTACGGCGAAGCTCGCGGGTAGCGGCAGGTCCTCGCGAATCTCGGCTAACGATTCGCAACCGCGGATCGGCGAATCCGCGGAGGCAGATAGATTCGACCGGCAGGCAATTAGCCGCGGCAAGAATGCGCGCACCATTTCCTTACCTACAGCAATTACATCGCGCTTTCATCGGAAGGCTACACTCCAATTAGAGACACGAGCGCCTCGTAAGCTACCTGGTGCGCGTCGCGACGACCGGACTCTCTACCGCGCGGTCGCAACAGATTTATTAAATAGCAATTAATTTGTCGTGCTCCGCCAGCAACACTTTCCGCTTGCGCCTCGTGCCACGCGTTCGCGTTAATAGAAAGCCGATTATTAGTTGCAAAGTAATTAAAAGGGCGCGGCACTCCGGCTCCTCCCACTTTGCTGGTTAGATTAATGCGCGCGAAAGGTCGTTTTTATTTTAAGCCACACCGTCACCGGCTTTTCTGAAATACCTCCGTTTTTGGGATTTTGTGTCTCAACCCTTGGGAGATCGTTGTTCTTTTTGTTATTGTATAATGTATAACGTGAAACGAGAGAAACGGAACATTTTTTTGGGCATTGGATATTTTACCAGCGCTGGAAATTCGGCAAAGAATTAGGAATCAGATAAATTACTGCAAAATTTTCGCAATGGGAGATTAGGAAAACTGGTTCACGTTTTTAAATGTTCGCGCTCCAATTTCTTTATTCTTGGGAGGTAGAATTTTCGGCGAATTCAGGAACTTTGAGTATGAATACTTAATGCAATTTGTGTTGGGAAAAAATTATGTGAAAAATTTTGCTACGATATTTGGATTTGTTCAGAATTATAGCGAAATCTTCTTGGCATCATGACAGCGAATTTTCGCGGTGGAAAACTCGAAAACATGGTGGTTTGTCCCTTTATCTCAGAATGTTCGCTCTTGGAACGCAAAATCTTGGAGAATTTGAGATTTTTTGTCACGAAGATTTAGTGCATTTGTTAACAGTAATGTGTAAAAGTTTACTGCATTATTTTAGGATTTTGACAGATAGTCTCTAGTCACAGGCGTCTCTACCTCCACAAATTTGAATAGAATGAATTCGAAATTTCCATTCCTAAAAATTTTCTTTTTAATAACGCTGTTCAACACGAATTTTGATCTGTAATAATCACTGGATGATCCTTGTAGTGATCCTAAATACAAATCCACAAGTAGAATTGTTCCATCACTCTCAGTTTTTGAAAACCTTGATTTTCAAAAAATTACACGTGTTTTTCACCATTGAACACATTTTGTTTGCACAAAATGATTCTGTAGACTTTCCTGAGTACACTGATATCCGTTTTTAACACATTGTGAATGATTGTATATGCTTAAACAGTAATTAAAGGTAAAGTGACACCGATTTAGCAAGAATTTCTGGATCCTTCTCAATATGTCTTAAAAAGTAAGTGTCTAGCGTTTTTCGAAAACTGTTTTTTTTATGAAAAAGGTTTGCTCTATCGCGTGGTATGGTTGGATGTTACGCTAGACACTACTTTTTAAGATAATATTGTAAAGGATCCTAGAAATTCTTGCAAAATCGGTGTCACTTCATCTTTAATGACTGTTTAAACATACACGATCATTCACAATGTGTTAAAAATAGATATCAGTGTACAATCATTGTACACTGTCTTTGTACACAATCAGTGACATTGATTCTTGCCTCTAGGGAAAAATGTGATGAGGAAAAATACTCATGTCCCATTGAAACATATAAAATACAATATATACAGAATATACTGTAGTGTATGTAGTATATGTATTTATATATTTTTTATGAATATATTAGTGGGAATAGGCATTTTTCCTAATCCCATTTTTTCCCTAGGGGCAAGACACAGTGGTACTAATTGTACTCTGGAAAGTCTACAGAATCAGTTTATGCAAACAAAAGTTAAGTATCGTTTATGGTTATGTCACAAAATTTGCTCAATATTGAAAAATGTGTACTTTTGTTTGAAAATCAACTTTTCAAAAACTGAAGGTGATGGAACAATTCTGCATTTAGGTTCGTGTTCAGAGCGAGGAACTCTAATAGGAATCACCCAATATAAGCTATAAAACAGAAAATAAATGGTTTTTTTGTTGAACAGTGTAATCGGCCTCCTGACTAAATACAGTTCTTTATATCTCGCGGTGCTTAATTTTTTCCGCCCCAAAATTTGAGAACCTTCGCGCAACAAAAACCTGCTCGCACTCAAAAAAAAATTCTCCACTTTCCCCAATTTCTACCGACAACTCCCTCGAAGGTTCCGCGCATTCCAGAATCCGGTGTTCCTCCGCGTTCCCGGCAAACCGTAATCGCCGGAAGCAATGGAATATGGTCGGCGGTAGGTTGGACCGAAGGGGTGGCCGGGGTAAAAAGCGAAGGCCAGGGGCTCGTCAAGAAGGAGAGTCCTCTATTCTTCCATGAACCGTGCTCGGAGCGAGAGCCCGGCTTCATCGTTCCGGCAGTTTATGCGAGTGCCTCGCGCGTCGTGTTCGCCGACGCGGAAACCAAGCAGTGGCGGGGGGGGGGGGGGAGGAGGTCAAAGGACCTCGCCACCTCCGAGACCAGTCTCCTGGAAGAGACTACCGTCTCAGCAATTAAGCGGAAAGATCCTCCGATCCTTGTCGACCCCGTGGACTTGCTACCCTCGATCGAGTTTCGTCGCCCCCGGGGGGAGCGAAAGAACTCTGTTGGTTATCGAGCTCCGCGTCAAATTTGCATGCGAGCTTTTCCCCCTCTTTGCCCCTTTGGGGGGAACGTCGTGGTAGTCTTCTCGTAAACGTCAGTGCGTCGCTGCGTGCCTCCTGGTGGAGGAAGAATGTCCTCGAAACTGTTCGATGTTCGTATCGCGTTGTCTCGGAGCGATTATTTCTCTTGGAGGGTGAAATTACCGCGCGATTTTTTGCGGTCTTCCTCAGAGTCGTTAATAGGTCGTAAAGGGGTGGGAAAAGGTCAGGGTCGAGGCTCACGGAAATTCGCGACGCCAGGATCCCGCGTGACTCTTTTCGCCGTCGACGACTTGGGGATTCGAGGAATAACTCCTTCAAGTGGGATTTCCTATACGCGGCTAACGGCCGGTGTGCACTATGGCGAAGTGCGGAGAAGCGGAGAGAAAATTTAACGAACAATTGAATCTTAAGCCCTGTGTCCACGGTCCAAGAACTGTATCCAAGGTCTAGTTGCGAGAAGAAGTAACTAGAAATTGGATCGTGGACAACAACTTGGATGAACCTAAATCACATTACTTGTCACTTTATTAACTTATATTAAGTACGTATTCCTTAACGTTTTTAAGAAGGTATCTGAGTAAGACCCTCGAAATCATGATATACATCTTTGAAAAAATTGTTACTATACTTCAGTTGCTTTGAAATGCAATATATTCTTTTGCAACACATACGTTGATAGTTTAGCTTAAATGAAAAAAATATTCTTTATTCATTTTTTGAGGTAATATTTTTTACGACTTATGTAAATGTAAAGGCACACTAATAGGGACAGGCACATTAATAGGGACCAGTACCCTCCAACCTTATCTTATTTAGATGCCATGAAGTTGGTTACAGTTGTGACTCGTCTCGGTGAACGATCTACAGTAACGAAAACTAGAGAAAACTTTGCGATCTCGGACCAAGTTCTTGCATCGTGGACACAGGGATTTGTGGAACCGCGCCCGCTAGGCTGAAGTGCAGCAGCCAAATGCGAATCAATTTCTTCAATTCCCTTCGCCGCACTTCGCAATAGTGCGCGTCGGCCTTAAACACTGCAGCCAGAGACGCCTAACGTCCGAACACACAATCTCCCAACACACACAACGTTTTTTATTCTACGTGAGATCCATTCTCATTGCATTTTTTTCCTTTTGTTTTACGAAGTGTGCTTTTAATGCTGCGTTTAGCTACAGCTTAAAGGCGAGTCTACACCTACCGAATGAGCACGAACAAACGCTGGCAGCCCGAACGAATGTCAGGCAACTACGATCGCCATTCCTCCGTGTGTCAAAGGAGACAAATCCGGTTCGGAAAAGCGGGGCTGCGTCGTTCGTGGTTGTTCGCTCCTGTTTCTGCATCTATGGTGTAATAAGACAAGGTGAAGAACCATGCGCATGATGGCGGTTGGATGGTTCGGCGAACCATAGTGGCAATTTAATTTCAACTGTTCAAAAGGAATATGATTTGATTCGTATTATCAAATTTAAATAGATCACATAAGCGCTTTTATTATGATTCTTGCAAGTTCCAAATCAACTCATTAGCCAATACTTGGAATTACATAATATTCGTTATGTTAGTGTATTGTCTTGAGAAAACCTCATAACCTGAAAAGTCTCGTGACGCCATTACCCCCCTCCCAAACCTCTCGGAGGTATCATTACGCGTGCGTGCAGAAACAGCCATATTGGATTTCGCAGTTTTGGGTTGGAGCTAATTGGTTGACGGTTCCCCTACTACTTCTGAACTACTGCGCATCTCGGGAATGGTTCACCTTGTCTTATTACACCTCATGGCTGCATCATCGCGCTCGTTCGCTATAACCAGGGACTTATACCGAAACTGAAATAACCGGTATAATACCGGTATTTTTCGGTTATTTTGAAGATATTTGGAAGATATGTCCAAAATAACCGAAAAATACCGGTATTATATCGGTTATTTCGGTTTCGGTATAAGTCCCTGGCTATAACTCCGAGCTATTTTAACGGGCCGTTCAAGGTCACCATTTTCTGTGACTTCTTTTCGGAAGGAAATGATCCTACGAAATTTTCTGTACCCTTGCAAAGTATTATGTGTTTAGAAGTCTTCGTGTTCACAGAAGATACCGTCGTGGACTTTTCGTTATTAGAAAACTACAGGACGAAAATCTGACCTTGAACGGCCTGTTGAGTTGAACCCCCAAGTATAGGTGTGAACAGGCCTTCAGACGCGTATAGGAAACGGCAGCTTTAGGTTCCGTTTACAAGCGATCGTCGCCGCGTCTTCCGCATTCAAGCGGCTTCGAAGAGGGTCAGAGGACGGTTCCCTGATCGAGGTTGCTCGAGGGTTAATTAACGCCTCGGTCGGCGTGCGTCGCAACGGCGCGCGGACGTTAAGAATCCGGAGGCCTTAATATTGCTTTGTCATGCGACGCGGCTCAAGACGAAAATGACACTTGTTCCCGGGGGTTATTAATGAAACGAGAGAGATCATTAGTCTCGGAGAAGAGAACGGCATCGTGCCTCGTGGTGCGGATCCTAATTAAAACCTCGGATCAGCCGCGAGGAGTAGTCGAATCTAGGCTAGAAAGCAGCGCGGCTCGAGTAGCCTCTCCACCTTCACCTCCAACCCTTGAGGCCTCCGCGTCTCGACCCCCTTCCTTCCGCCCCCTCCGCGTCCCTTCCGCACCGTCCGTCCGCTTCATCTCGAGGCCCCCGGGTGGAACACAAAGGAAAAACCCCCTGAAATCGTGACCAAGTGCGAGCGCCGCAGCCTCGACGCTCGGCCTATCCGCTCCGACGCCGACCCGGGATCCTTTTTCTTCGCCGTTGCCTTCGCGCGTCGGTAAATCGTCCGGTGGGGCAAAACGACCACGAAAGAAAGACCATTGAATTACTCAACCCCCGGGATAAGGGAAGCCGTGGGGGGGGGCTAAGCGAGAGATCGAACTCACGAGACCTTAAAACGCTATCCGGCCAGCTCGAAGCCTGTTTCTCTAGCTCGCAGACCTGGGGGGGGGGGGGGGGAGGAAGCGATCTCGCAGTGGACATACAAGGGGAGGTTGCTTCCTGCACCTGGGTTAATTTCAATCTTTCCGCTTCCTTTTGGCGCCGCTCTATCGATTCGGCGGCGGGGAATCTCGATCGGTTGAGCCTCGTCGCGGGAAAATTAATGCGAGTGTCGTGGACGAGGTGCTAGCGGACGGTTACATTTCGTTGGGCATTTAAATTATTGAGAGCTGGACTGTGTCTATTCTTCTAGGTTTGGCTAGATTTCGCTAGGGTTCACCAGAAAGGAGAAGGAATATAATGAGTAGACTGCGGATGTTTATGCAACTTCGCATTTCCAAGCGCATTTCCAAGCGCATAGCAAAAGCAATTCAACTGAAATGAAAGTACCTTTTACCTTTTAAATATTATAAAATATATTTTATTTTCGATATTTCATGTACATTTGTGCATGTCCTTATGCATTTTAGTACATTCAAAATCGCCATAAACGCATAAACATCCGCAGTCTAATAATGAGGATCAAGAAAATAGGTGCAATATTGGGTTGAGTAGAAACGTTACACTGTTTCTTTAGTCAAATTAAGAGGCAATCTTTAAACACTCTAATATAGAGAATATCTTTATTCATTTTGTCTCTATTTTTTCACATCGGTCATTTTTCATATAAAATTAATTGTTTCCTTGAAATTATATCAAGAATTAATTTTGGATGTTCTTAATGGCACAATAATAACAAAAATTGTTGCATTTGGGATTTTTAAGAGGAAGGTAGAGCAGGGTTAAAATCATCATAAAGACACAAACATCGGCAATTTATTCATTATACTTGTGCACTTTCTTCCTAAAATTTGTACGACTGCAATAATTATTAGGTGTAGAAATGCATTTTTTCCAATATTTAAGTAAAATAACAATTTCATTAAGAGCAAAATAGAATTGTTCTTCATTGTCATTATCAGGCTGCGGATTTGTATGCATTTGTGACTATTATAGATATGCAGAAATCATGAAGTTGTCGACAAATGCTAAAATATACAAAATATGAAAAATATAATACAAATTAAATATTTAAGAACTAAAACGTACTACAATTTCAGCTTCAATCTTATATTCATGCTTATCAATCATCTTACTCAATTTTTCTTACAAACAATTTTGTATTTTATCTAGGATCAAATTACTATTCTAATTGTGTGAAGAAATCCGTTGGAAAGAACTCATTTCTACACCTGATAGATCCAAATCCTTAATGACAATCAATCATCGCCGTCTCAGTACATACATATATTCTAACGACCTATTATAGACTTTCCTCCTACCCATCGTAGTTCCACAAAACGAAAAAGAAATTTGCCTAACCATGTATAAAATTATGTAACATCATATAACGAGATGCACTCATCTTCTGCCGCAAAATACAATTTTCCTCAGTCGATTATATGAACTCCTCACCGAACTCACCCCTAAAAAAGGGATTATACTGAGTGCCGAGGGAATTCCTGGCTGCCCTTAACAAAAAATCGCCCCCGCCGTTGACTGCGCGGGAGTCAAAGGGGTGGAAAGTTTCCCGAGGGCCAAGCTCCTCCGTCGGGAAAGCTCGCCGCGCGATTTGCTCGCTGCAAGCGCCGCGTGGCCAGCGCCGATGCACATGCACCGGTAGACGCTGAGCACAGTGTGTGCACCGCGGTCGACTATATTTACCACGCATGCAGCGTTCACCTGGAAATTTTTTCTTGCGATAAAAGATCGTAGGGTGCGCGCGGGCAGGTTGCCGTGTTGCACGAGGGGTTGGCTGGGAGCGTCACCAAGGGTGGGGCGGAGAGACGCGTCGGAGAGGGAGAGAGGGTCTCGCGGGCCACCTAGCACGCGAACTCGCGTGCTCGTGCATCCCTTGGAATCTAGGGGTTCTCAACTCGGCTGCTTCTCGCTGAGGATCTTCAACAAACTGATATGTTCATGACATCACCCTCTTGTAGAGGGTGAAGATGTCTGTTGGCATTTACTGATTTCCGCTACGCGATCTAGTGGCGAAAAGTAGAAACAATCATATCGGGTTAATTCGACCGTTTGATGTTGAATTTGTTAATTTAACGACAGAAACATTGTTGCACTTTTCGTTTGAAAACTCCTTTGCTTCAGTATGCATTAACTTTCAAATAGAATGTATTGAAAATAGTAATTGAAATGCTATCATTTAAATGAGATAATATTTCAAACTGTATTTTACTTCTCAGTTTTACGTAGAAGGATATTTGAAAATATTTATTTCCTTATAGGTATATGGATTGAAATTATTAATTGAAATAATATTTTTGTAAGATACATTAGCCATACTTATTTGAAATTATATTTCGTTTCGAATCTATTAGAAATAATTATCTGAAATAATATTTGTTTGGGTTCAAATAATTATTAAGCTTTAAAATTAAACAGCTAAGACTTTGGAAGACTAAAACTTGAAGATTTGTCATGTGGAATGTAAAACGTTGATAGTTGGTGAAAACATAGAAACCGTAAAAGCGTAAAAAGTTGATACTGAATACCTGAAAGCTTGAAATTTGGAAATTCGAAATTTCAAAACTTGAGACTTGAAACCTGAGTATTTCAACACTTGAAAAATCCACGCTTGAAGTGTTAATCTTTGAAGCTTGAAATTCCAAAATCTTGAAGACTTGAAAATTAGAAACCTGAAATTCTGGAAATTTGAAACTTGTATAATCTTAAAATTTTCAAATTTTAAGCTTGATATTCTGAAAATTTGAAATTTGATAGTTGAACTTCTGAAAGCTTGAAATTTGAAGCTTGAACTTCTGTCTTATTCTGACCTGTTCTAGCCCAATTACAGCGCTTTCTGAGTTGAGGTTTCGCTCTCACAATATTTACCAATTGGAACTTCAATTACAGCCTTGAATATTTTTTTTTTTTTTTTTTTTATTGAGGCTGAGTATTTTGGGGAGCTGGTTTTTTTCAGTAAGTGTGCTGATTAGGCAAGGAATAAGGGGTGGGTATTGTGCTGGTTTTTTAATTTTTACTTTTTTTTGTTGCTGTAATGTTGGAGACTGGTTTTGTTTTTATTTTTTGTGGAGCTCCTTAGGGCTCTCATGGGCTCTCAACTGAGAAATTTGGTCGTTTTACTAATTAGTAGTGGTCTAGAGCACTCACCCTTGCCTTGTACTATTTCCTTAAGTAGACAGCACATATTTCTAGATCTAGATCTATTCTTATAATAGTACATAGATGGAATGTTGCTTTGTTTAGGATGTTATTTTGATTACTGTTTTGTAGAATTATAAAACACTAATAAAACACTAACATTCTTACATTTGTCTTGAAAACAATCCTTCAAATATCCTTAAAAAATTCAGTTCAAAAATCCTGGAAAGCATAGAAACATCAATTCTACTTCCCCAAAATTTTCCAATTTTCTGAATCCACATAAAAATGAATGCTATTCATAGAATGACTTAATATTAGACAACCTTAAAAGTCCCATCGTCTCCTTTAGTGGAATGTTTCCAAAATTACAACCGCTTGAGGGAAAAAAGAATTTGTCTCGGGGTCACCCGTTATAATTTCTCCCGACATGAAAGTAGCTAGATTCGCGATAAAAAATCACTGTATAAAAAACTGCATAAAGTTAGAATTATGACCATCCGCGGTATCAACAATTGTCTTTGCACCGCAGTCTATAGTTGAAATAGCGATGGTTGATGCTAGAGATAGTTGAATGTCGTTCTGAACGATGCTTCATAAACTGGCTCCCTTCAGCGCGGGTTACCGCAGGTTATTATTATAAACGTGTAAACACCCTGCGCTAACATGTACATTATTATCAAGATAGATTGGCGTGTCACCGAGTTTAAAAAAGATCATACGGCGACTGCGTCGTGGCGACAAACAGGGATCACCGTTCGTGTACACACTCTCGTGATTAAGTTTACTTTATTGAGACACTAATCATCGCGCGATTGATCGCTGATAATATCTCCCTCCTCTGTAATTTTTCAGCCCCCGTGACGCCAACTTTCAACTCTGCGAGCATTAATTCTGCAAATTCTGCAAACAGGGAAAAAAAAAAGATAAAACGTTGTTTTCTAAAATGAGAAATATCATAGTTCAATCCCAGTTTAGGACGGAAGAAATAAATGAATTTTCGGGATATTATGTTTATGAAACTATTAAGCGAATCATTTCGAAATTTGCAAAGTATGTCATTTGGTATTTAAGCAATAAGAGTGAATTTTTTTGTTAACAAATTGTCTGCAGAAATGGATGTACATAAATAAGTTTGTATCGCCGACGTATTAAATTGGCGGGAATCTTGGAGCTTTTAATTCTTCTCTGGAAAAAAAAAGAAACAGGTATTTTCTTATTCTTAATATAGTCAAATTGTCGATGAATTTTCAACTTTTATATATAGGTATATAAAAAAAAGTTAAAATTAGACAATTTCTTGTGCATAAATGCTACGAAAAGTTTTTGCTAAAATCATTACTTTTCTTTTGAAGTTCCGCCAATTTGTTAGTTTTGTATTTTCTTAGTTTTCGAGAAAATCTTTGACTTTAGAGCCTTAGCCTTTTTTATAACGAAGTTATTGATTTTTTTTTTTTTTAATTATTATTATTATTATTAAAATACTTATTGTAGTTAGTAAAAACATAAATCTAATTTATATAATGCACATAACCTGTGCGTAACTTTACATTACATTACTCCATTTATATTACATTCTTTACACTAAATAAATAAAATTGATGTATTTGCTAACTACAATAAGTGTTCTAATATATTAAAAAAGAATCCGTTTAATAACTTCATTATAAACAAATATATGTATAGAGCAATCGGACAAAACTATATGACACAAGGGACAGCATCCACGAGACAAATCCAGCTTTTACTCTGCCACGAAAAATCATGATTACGAGACTAAGGGTTGGCCACACCAAACTAATATCCAAAGCTGAACAACCCCATTGTATAAGCCCTAATTCAGTCCAATGGGTTAAGCATATTTTCGAAGAATGCGACACAAGCAAACATTCGAATAAAAGAAAAACTACCCGCTTCGATCAAACAATGTTTCAATAATAAAAAGTACCTAGAAGGGACATTATATACGAAACAAATTACGATATTTAAAGACAGTTAATATATAAATTATAATCTACTTGATACATCAGACTTTAAAATAATGTATATTATGGTCGCTAATGGCTTATGAAGTCGATGCGATGTTAAATAAATTAATTAAAATTAAAAGAAAAATTACAACAATAATCTTTGGAAATTGTAATGTCCGAATATTAATTCGAGTCACTGTAACTGTGTTTCTAAAGAAAATTTTTTAATGAAAAAATTAACTCGTATTGTCTAAATAAGGAGCAATACACCTTGCAAATTTCGAAATAATTCGCTTAATAGTCCCGCAAAAAAAAAAAGAAGCAAAAATCAATTTCTTTTCACCGTCCTAAACTAGGCTCTCCGTTTAAAACTCGACTTCTCCATCGACGTTAGCCCTTATCCGCGGTATCCTTTCACTTCCCAACCGCGGTATCAAATATTCTCCTTCGGTTCACCGGCGGCCTTTTTGCATCGAAACCCCGAATCGACTCGGCGAGTGGTGGGGCACAGAAGGTGAAAGGGTTCGAGGGTGCTTCCACCCTCCCCCTCGGTTGCATTGATTCCACGTAAATATGCAATCACGGATAGGCGGAGGTGTCGCGTTCTCGTCGAGCAAAGCGCGTTAGCATCGAGACCTAATTTTAATCCGTCGGCGGCTCATTGACCACGCGCCTCTTCCGAGCGGCGCGGCGAGAGGAAGCGGGGAGAGCACGTGCAATCCCTACGTCGGTGGTGGTGGCCTTTTCAGGAATCGGGCTAGTTTAACGGATAAAGTAGAAGCCGGCTCCGTCGATCGCCGCGTCGCCATTCGCCGACTGCATTTCTACCCTCTCTTCGCTCTCCCCTGCCCCCCGCGACGGGGCCTCGGTGAGCGAGCTATATTCTCATGGGCAAGCGTTATTTACGCGTTTACGTACATGGAAGCACGAAGTTGCTGATATGTAAATAATAGCTGCTGCAAGCTACGGTTGGGGCGCCGAGAGGGGATGAATGGTCCTCTCTCCCCCTTTCGATTGCCTCTTCTCCTTTTCTTCGCCGATACATCGAGCCACTCGCTCGCTCCTCTCTCCCTTCCCTCTATAATTACTTCTTTTTATTTCGCTGTCCCTCCTCTGCGCAACTATCCATCGGTTTTCCCGCTCGGTATCCGATTCGCACTCATCTTCGATCTACATCCCCCGTTTCTTTCCACCGTTTCTCTCTCTCTATTTTTTTCTATCTATTAACCACCGTCTTCCTCTCTCTCTCGCGCGGATGTCCCGGTCCATCGCGCCGTGTATTTTCCTCCTTTTTTTCTTTTATAACAGTACCCCCGTCCCCCGAGCCTCCTCCGTGTCGGCAGTGTGTTCCCTCTCCGTCGCGATCCCGCTGTGTGTCGCCGCTCCGTGTATCGCTGAATATACATACGCCTGTGTGTGTGTGTGCTCTCGTGGCTCGCGAGTGTGCGTCCGTACGCGGTCGCAAAAGGGAAAGGGGGAGAGCTCCCTGTAGACAATAGGCTGTTGGCTACGGGCGACGACAATGTGCAGGCTGCAAGAAAGAGGGCTGCCTTCTCTCGCCCCGTCTGCCTCACTCTCCCCGGCCACGAGACGCTCTCGTTTCTTCTCCTCCGCGCTCGCCTCTCTCCCGTCCTCTCCTCCGCGCTCTCTTCCGCTCCCTTTCGGCTCTTCACCGACCCTGAGAACCCTCGAGGTGGTACAGCGTACATCAAAATTAAGGCACGGCCAATTAAAGTCGCGCCAAACGCCCTCGAATCCTCTCGCGCTCTCCGCTCGTCGACGCGCCCCCGTCTCCCTGTACTTTCCGGCTCCGTGGAACACAGGAATCCGCGGGGAGAAGAAAATAAAAAAAGAAGAAGAGAAACCCTCACCCCCGTTCGACTAATATTTAGCCGCGTGAACGATATTTCGGCGACGAGTATCTCTTCTTCCCACCCTCGAAGGGCGTTCAGACGCGGCGTAATAATACGGTTCCGCGAGATCGTTGCGCGGTGTCCGTGCACAGCTTTTCTAAACTTGTCAGCCGGGTGAAAATCGATACACGCACAGGAAGCCTGAGAGAGAGAGAAGGGAGAGCGGAGAGCCTCCACGTACTAGTTAGCAGTCAATTATTGGCGTTTAACAGACTTTGTACACGGCCGTTGCGAATCGCCGCGATTCTGCCGTGTGTTTAATCCATATCCACGGGGGTTGCGTTTCAAGCCTAACCCAGAGGCGGCAACCCTTTCCGCGGCGACGGATCGAAGGCGGGAAACAATGCCAGGAGTATTGTAGGCCAATTGATTTTACCTTTTTCTCTGCCTTCCCTCCGGGCTTTAATCGACGCTCGGCGTCCCGGCGTGTGTGCGCGCCCACGTCGCTCTGTTCCCACCCCCTCGGCCAGCCTCCACCGCGGGACCGCGATACACGTCGGGATTCCCTTCGGTTCCGCTTAGCGGCTTGATTCATCATATCCATCGTCGCTCCGCCGTCGCAACGCGACCCCGTTCTCGCTCCTCCAACCCCTCGGGGGTGAAATTTTCGATCTTCGATCTTTTGCCTCTTCCGTCGAAAAGATACCAACCCGAAATGAGAGGCGGAAAGAGAGGAAAGAGAGAGCTGAGCTCTGTACGTTCCTTTCACCGAGTTTCCTCTCTTTCGCTCGCTAATGCTCCTAGTTACTTTTTTTTTTCTTTCACCTGCGAACGAGTTTCTGATCCTCGTGCAAACCTCTAGACCGGAGCACAGGCCCCCCCTGGATTCGGTGGGGGTTCGCCAAGGGGGCAGGTGGGGGCCAGCTCTACCAGCGCGATGAGGGAGAGGGGGTGAGAGAGAAAGAGAGAGAGGAACGTGTACAAGGTAGGCGAGAAGGGGTAGTAGTCATCTTCTTTTGAATCTCATGAAACTCGCGCGCGCGAGAAAGAGAGAGGGCGCGCCTTTGTCTCACCCTCGTCCGAGTGCAGGTGGTTGGGGTGCGACAGGACTGTACACTCTCAAAAGCACTTGGAAGAGAGCCGGAGAAGAAGAACAGGGGGAGAGGGAAAGAAGCCGAGAGCGGAAGGGTACCTCGGGGACCATGGGCTGAGGAACGTCGGTCAATATTGGAAATTACATGCAGTCCCGCGCTACTTTCACTGGCCAACTGAATTATTCAGAATAATCATACTTGCCGACCCCCGCGACACTATCGAAAGAATCTGGCCGGGGGGTCCGCGAGGACCTTCGACGTCGTGTGGAGATGAGTCTTTTGGAAATCATCGCCAGGACCAGTGGCGATCTTTTTCTCAGTTTGATTGCTTGGGGCAATGGATTTTGTCGTGCATGGAGCGCATTTAAAGGGCACTGCGTATGAATTATACAGGGTGTTTTACTTATAGTTAGACTGAGGATATTTATGCATTTATGACGATTTTAGATTTGTCAAAATGTAGACAGAAGACCTTTAAAGACCTTCGTGCGGTAGATTTCTGCCTTCGTCTGGATCTAGTGAACCAAAGAATCCAAAGATATCTCAATGTCATATTGAGCACATTCACAAAATAATCAATAGTGCCGATAAAACACTTGGATTTATTTATCGATTTTCACCGTACTGTTAATTCCATTCTTGTATTATGTAACACTCTTGTTCGACCTATTCTTGCGTATGATTCGATCATTTGGTCTCCATATTTTAAGGTCCACTGTAGTAGAGTAGAAAGTGTTCTGCATAAAGTTTTAAAAATTATAGAATTATAAGTTATGAGACTCCATTTATTAACGCTTGAAAATAGAAGAATCATATTTGATTTGATTTGATCTTCTTATACAATATAATTAATAATGAAATAAATTGTCCTGCTATTTTTGAAAAATCTAATTTCAATGTCCCCGTTCGAAACTTAAGATGTTATTGATATTTTAACGTCAATGTTCCCCGATCTCTGTTCGGCTATCACAATTCTATTGATCGTTTGTGTAATTTGGCCAATTTATACCTTGACAATATTGATTTGTTCGGCAACTCATTCAATATCTTGCGAACTACACTTAGACCTTTGCTAAAAGAGTGAGCTGTCACTATTTTCTTTTGTTTTGATTGTAAATTTAACTGTATACATTGTTATAGATATTTGTATAAGTTATTGTACCAAAGGGTTGTTTAACCCGTTGCATAAAATATTACTATTATTATTATACATGTACAAAATGTAATAAATTTATTTGCAAAAGTCTTTTAGGCAAGAAAAAAGTTTGCTTAGATTGTGAAGATTTAAAATCAGTGCGTTTCTGTAGTTATAGACTCTGAGTTCTGTTAATTAGTGCGTACTAGCGTCAGGGTCGAAATACCCATTGTAAAAACTTATTCTTTCACTTTGATAAGAGTTTTGCTTTGTTTTTTATAAAGTTTGCACTTTTGTCGATCTCACACCGCATTTATTTTTTTTTGAAAATGATAGTTTCTAGGAAATTTTATTAATCATTAAGAAAATCCTTGTTTTTAGGTCTATAAACAGCCGATTATCACAAAAAGTGCCAAAATACTTTAAAACTTACTTAATTTTTTTAACTAAAGTTTCTACTGTTAAAAGAAAATGTTTGTTTCATTTTTCCTACCAAATGATTTAAAAAAGTATTAAACCTATAAAACCTACAACCCTACACAACCATTTTGTAGGGTTAAGGATGTGTACAGATGCAAAAATACATGAAATATCGAAAGTAAAACGCATTTTACGATACTTATAAGGGACATTACCCAATTCATACACGTCAATTTGGATGCACTTTGAGTATAATGCAGAACTCAAAAAAATATTTGACATGTATTGTTTTTTATCGCGGTAGTCATCCATGTTGAAGAGGTGAAAATCGCCCTGAAAGTTGGAGATGAAAAACACCTTTTATTGAATATCTCCGGAACTATTAGAACTGGATTTGATTCAAATGTTTATCATACAAACAGATTTGCAAAAATTGTATTTGTTTAAAAAAAAAATTAAGAATTTTCATGTCTTTAGCAAAATTTTTTTCAAAATCACCGTTAAAAAACGCACAAATTGAAATTTGAATCATTAGTGTAGCTCTAATAATTCCTGAGATATTCCATAAAATATGTTTTTCACCTTCAACTTTAAGGGCGATTTTCACCACTTCAACATGGATGATTACTGATAAGAAAAAATACGTGCCAAATATTTTAGTTCTATACTATACTAAAAGTATATGAAAATCTGTGTGTATGGATTGGATGAAGTCCCTTTTTAGAAGGGGAAAAAAACTTTTATTTACGTTGCTTTTTTGTTATGTGTCTTTGAAAATATGAATTTGCATAAACATCCGTAGTGAAATTATAGTGTATTTCAATATTTAAGAAAATTGTAAGGAAGTTAGTGTTATTATCCACATCTCTTATTTCTTAGCATTCTGACAACATTTCGTTGTCTAATGTATACAACTATGATATGGTCATAATAATAGTTCTTGAAATTTGTTTCGCATTTTTAAGAGGAACATAACAGAGTTGACATTAATGCATTCGTTTTGAAAATTCTGATGAATAATAATTAGATTTCGGGGCTTTGTGCATTTATGAGAAATCTGAATACATTATGATTTGATAATACAGTAGTTTAGATTCATTTTCAGACTAATACTTCAAAGCCTGATTTTTAGTTCATAGAATCTGAATTATATGGTACAGAAAGAGTGATTATTCATTGTTAAATACTGTACAATGTCTGCAATATTCGCAAACGCTGGTTTCAATAGAATTCTATCCAAAATATAGCATTCCTAATTAGGCGAAATTTTTATCCGTGTTCGTGGAAGTTCCCAAGAAGCTAGAAAATAATTTCATTATTTGTATCCATGAAATTTAATAATATGCAAAATATATATATAGTCTGATTGTAAAGATGTTTCATCATGCAGTGTAGGTTTAATGAAGATTCACAAGGGATTTAAATTTTTGTTAGCACCACGTTATTAGGAATTGTGATAGCAAACTGTTGATCTAATTTCAAGGAACAAGAAATCTAAAATATCAGTAACAATTTCTTTAAACTTTTCTTAAAACTGCAGAAATGATTAAAAACCTTTAAAAGTACAGTTAACACAACAAGTCACAAAAATGATCGTGATAAAATCAGTTAAAAAATCTACTCTAAAATTTAGTAAAAAAAGTCACAGAGAAATGAAAAATTCGATCGTCATACGATCTGAGAATTTAATATTTAACACGTTAATAAGAAATTTGGATGTCAGTATAAATATCTCCAACATCAGTTTATTATTAAAGCAAAGAATAATATTTTTAGACAATGTTACTATAAAATAAGAATAAAGAAAAATCGTGAAGTTTACCATTCTGCTGCGGTATAGTACTCCACGAAAAATCGTCAACTCATAATCAACACCCGCCGACCAAACCGAATGAAAAGCCACATCCTCGCTTCCACGTCGCCAGTTTTCGGGCCACTCGGCACACAAAAGAGAGCAGTCCGACTGCATTTCTAGACCACGCGTTTGCGAACGTGGACATTTCGCGAAAGCTGCTGAACAAGCCATAACCCGAGCATTCCGCACGACTTCACCGAGTACCGCTCGCGCCTAATTAAAATTCGCGATACCATCGTCCAGCCGAAATCGACGTCACGCGGAAGACCCGACGCTTTCGATTTCAATCGCAAAGCTCCGTGTGACGCGTGGCGTCAAACGCACGCCGATGAGAAGCGGATCCGAGTAAAGGGGAAGGGACCTTGGAAATCAACGGACCACGTTAACCTTTAATCTCGCCGTGGAATCAACGAACGCGAAACAGACCCCGTTTTCAGGGTAACGAACCCTGGGCGACGCGTACTCCAAATCACAGAGCCACGATTCTCTCTCCCATCGATCATTAATCCTCGATCGCGCTGCGGACTTCGCCGCGGTGGAGTCGATCTCTTTTTTTCCCGCGGAATCGTGGAAACTCTTTGTCGCGTTCTCGATGGGAAGAAGAGCCGGGGGAGGGAGAAAGAAAGGGAGATCGAGGGAACGGTGAAGGAGTCTCTGAGGGCGACAGGGCTGTACTCTCGTCTCGCGCGACGAGCGGAGAGGCGAGAGCGTGTCTGCGTCGTCGGCGCGACGGAGAGAGCGCGATCTCGTGGCACAAATCACGAGGCCGCCGGGAGAGACGAGCGCCGACCGTACGGATGAAGGGGAGAGAGCGGCGTGTTTGGAACGGGAGGGGGAGAGACGGAGAGAAAGAATGGGAAAAGGGAGGAAGAGAGGAAAGAGCAAGAGAGAGAGAGCGCGAACTCGTAGGAAGGGTGGAGGGAAACGTTCGCGAGAGGGACGAAGAGAAAGGAGAGTCGCGGCGAGAGAGAGAGAGAGTGAGCTTGAGCGAAATGGCTCGCAGAGAGGGAGGGAGCGAGTGAGAGAGGGGTGCACGCGTCACACCGGCCGCGTCGCGTCGCGTCACTCAAAGCTCGGGCCATGGGAGCGAGGAGGCTCGAGAGGAGGCAGCAGTCAGTTCTCAACTGCCTTTCTATGCGGCACCGTTGCGAACGCGGCTTAAGCCCGGATCACGCTGGACTTAACGGCTCGCCACGTCCTCCTCCTCGCGAGCACCGAGAAAACGAGACACCGTCAGTCGCGCGGTGAGCCGCGAGCATCGACACGCTGTGCCTCTGCGAACTATGACCTCTACCTGACCCGCCGGTCGCCTCTTCGTCTTTCGGAATCCGCGGTCGTGCCTTCCCCAGGATATACACTACTCTCCGCGTCCGAATCGCGCGTGTGTCCTCGGTGTGATTCCACTGTGTGAAGTGAGTGAAACACCCGCCCACGTGGTCCGCGGGTCCTCGTCCTCCGGCACGCCGTGGAGGACAGATTCGTCCTGGTTCCGGGGGAAAACATGCCGAACCGAGGATAGAGGAATGCCCGCGCTTTGGTCCGCTTCTCCTTGGAATCCAGTGACTCTGAGACCATGAGGCCCGAGGTTCGACGCTCCTGAGAGGATCTAGCAGAGTGAGATCGCGCGAAAAGGGAAGCGTTGGAATTTTTTTTTGCGCGGCGCGTCCCGGCGAAGGATCCGGGCGAGATCCGCGGCGAATAGATGCGAGCGCGCCGCGACCGCGCGTCCGTCGGCTGAGACTTTCGGCGAAGAGGACCGCGCCGGAGAGGAAACCTCGGCCAGGAGGCAGGAAATATGGTGGTGCTCGAGCTGGAAACCGTCTACGCGCAGGCAGCACCTCACACGAAACTGCTGAACAAGCGTTTCGTGGGGGCACACCACTGGCTGGGCCCCTTGAAGGAGGCCCTGGTCGCGCGACTCGCGGCTGACAAGGTACGGACCAGATCCACTGCGATCAACGCTCTCGATCCTCCGATCCCCGACGGAGTTGTTCCCGACGCGGAATACCTGCCCGCCGCGGAATCGTCGCCGCGGCGACGCGATATTTATACGCGCGTGGGATTCCTGCACGATGCACTCATCGGCCGGCATTAGACAAAACGTTTCCATTGACGAAGTTTTCGGCTTGTAACGTTATTTATAAATCATTGCCCTGCGGATTCCTCCTCGAGGAAAGAGGCGAACGAAGCGCGCCGAGGGTGAAATCCGGGCCGAGGATCGAAGTCCTCCGGGATGATAAATTTACCCCCTGGCCGGCCGCGGAACGCTCTCGTGTGCATATCGTCGATCTCGATCGATCCTCCTACCTCTGGTGGATGGGAAGTAATGAAATGAACGAGGGGCTCGGCATCGCGTCCAGTTTCCCCGAACATTTTAGAGCCACCGGCCCCCGCCGCGCCGGTCGTTGCTATCGGTTGCACGCGAGTTTCGCTAAGCGCGCAATAAAAAGTTGCGCCATTAAATATTAAAGTTGTTCGGTGTTAATGGGACCCCGCGGGCGGGCGCGCGCGCGCGTGTTCGTGTTCGTGCTCGCTCGCCTATACTAACTGTATTAGGTCAGGAACGTGCATAAGCGCGCATCCCCTCCCCTCGCCTCCTGCCCCCCTGGATGTATCCGAGAGCCGATATAATCGAGTAACTCGGTTCAGCCTCGAATAACACGCGTCCTGATTTAAGAACCGCATTCTCGATAAACGAGGACGGGACGCGCGGCAACCGATGCGATGGTTTATTAGAAACAGAATATCTAATTACGTGCTGCGCTATTCGGGAAATAAACCATTATGTTTCCTGGAATACGATTTTTTTCTGTGGACTCTTCTTCTTCTTCTTTTAATCATTGGTATCCGTTTCCGAAGTTCGCCTCGATTACGCGGCGGTTTATCTCCCTATGCGAAGTAGGCGACTTTAAAGAGCAGGAAGAAACTCCGAGGGTCTCTTTTGTACAGTTAAGTGGTCATATTGGTTTTACTGTTATCCGCGGTACCAACTTTCTAGTCTCTTGAACCCGTATAACGCGTATCCGTCGCGTTTATAGGGGAAACCGCATTGTCGGGACTCGATTCGTTTCTCGGATCACTCTCTCCATTTTCCATCGGGCGGGACAATTAAACGATAAATTAGCCGGTATCCAGAAAAGGGGATCGCGGAGTCTGCGCGCCCGTCTGGTAATTATCGCATCTCCTCGCATTCCGGCCGCGGCGAAAACTCCGCGTTCGCCGACGAATACCAAACCCCTCGCGAATCCCGCCTGCGGTCGCAGTTATGAATATCAAATGCGGGCATTAAAAATATAAACACCGTGGGACCTGTGATATTTAAATGGGAGGAAAGCGCGGGGTGGAAGTAGAAAAGGTCGTGGATCGGGTAAACGGTTAGCTGCCGCCCCAAAACGCTCGAATATAAAGGGGAGAAAAGGAGACTCCGGAGCAGACAGACCGCAAATCAGTCGGTGTGCAGCGACACGTTGCCTCCCTCCGCGAAAGGTCTTCTCGCGTCGCGATTACCGTTGCACCAGGATATCAGGCACGGTTTTTTGTCTTCGCGGAATACCGAGGAGGAGGAGAAAAATTGGTTCCCGCGGATGGAGTCGCGATGATTCTCGATTCTCCCTGGTGAATACCGAGCGATAGGGAGCTCAAAGCGGAAGAGACTTTGCCGGAGACGGGGGGATGATTAAGGGAGGAAACGAACAGAAGCGTGTCTGGCGGTCGGAGGTTTCGCGATTTCTCGGGTCACACGCAGTCGGGCCTGCATGACCTCTTCGGGGGTCACAGGGGGTCGACATGAACACGAGGGGGCTTGCGTAGGGTTGAAGCTTTTGTGGTAGCTGACCTCTTTTTTTTTCGTTTTGAAATTTTTGGTGCTTTCATTTTGACTTGGACAGGTTTTGGTTGTGCGCTGAAATTTCATCTTTTTTTATCATTTCAGTGAAGCAGAATTCAGTGGAGGAAACTTGATATTTAATCAATTTTGCTATTCACTTGTTCAAAATCATTGCTTCTATGCTTTTTACTTTGTGGAATAGTATAGGAATTGAATGTATGGTCAGTAATTGTCCTAATAAAAGATTTAAACCTTTTATGTATTATGGAGTTCAAAAATGTGGTTCAAAATGTGACTATTTAGAAATAACAATTTTTTTTATTAAAATATACAGCTATATTTACATAAGATATAGATTATTATATTGATCGTAACCTTTCTTTTTGTTCTGACATTTTTGGTGCACTGATTTTGGTTTAGAAAGGTTTCATATTTTCATAATTTTACAGAGTTAAATTTCACCATTACTGAATTTTTCACCCATTGAAGAAACTTAATATTTACCGTAATTGTGCTATTAATTTATTCATTTGGCAAAAATTATGCATTGAATAGATGTTTTGCTGCTCTTCACTTATAAAATGTTAAAGAAATTGAATATATAACATTATAATTATACTAAAAATAGATGTTCTGTATTATGGGGTTTAGAAAATGTTGAAAAAAATATAACTGCTTGGAAATAATTTTTTTTTATTAATATACAACGATATTTCAATAAAATATAGGCCATTACATTGAAATCTCTAATTCAAAATCAGTTTGAAAGTCAATTATTTTACTACTTACGCGAGAATAATACCGAAAACTGTATTTAAATCGATGTTTCCTGTATTGAAAACTTCCAGAATAATAAATGAAGCAATAAATAAAATATTCTAACTTCTTAAATACAAAGGTAATTTAAATTTGTCAAGTTTTTTTTTTTAAATTCACTTCTATGTAACAGTCAACGTCTACTTGTCACTTTGACAGTCCGCGGGCTGAGAGTTAAACAGCAATATTAAATTAAAAGTGGTTATTAATATAGTCATTTGCTTTACCGAAGCTTTTTAAATTATTCTCAGTAAAAGCGATGCCCTCATGTACAGAAAAATTGATTCTCTCTCTTTGATTTATTTTTTCGTGAAGAATTATCCTCCGTTATATTTTGCCACCGATGCTGAAAGACTCTGCATTAACCCATTAATTGAAACATTCTAAAACCAGTTTTTCACAAGCTTCATATCCACATATTTAAAAACAATTACAAGGAAACTAAATACTTTCATATCCAATGCCATTTAAAACCAAACGCCGCTCTTGCTTCACTCGGCCGCTAATTGGAGACATTTCCAGCTCAGATTCGTGACGAAACCGATAAGTCTCCACTTTTATCAGCTTATCTCCGCTCCAACCTCTCGGAGAATCATAAACGCGAACTTTTTTACGCACCACACCTGTGTCTAATTCGCAAAAAAAAAATAGGTAAACGTAACTTCTACGAACCTTTCTTAGCCATCCAAGCACCCGACTCCTAATCTCCTAATCTCGTCGCAATTAAGTGGCTTTCGACGCGCAACTTTCGGGGATTTTTCTCGATAACAGCGACTTCGCGCCCCTCGCGGAATACTAATCGTACGTAGATCCCGGCGGATGAGTTTCCTCCGTCCAAGGTCTTTAAAAAGTCTCGTCGAGCAGAAATCCGGAGTTTCCCGCTGCCGCGGCCGCGAAATCCGAGCGCCGCGCTGTTTTTCGAATTCGCTCGCGATTTTCACGCGACGAGCGCCGTCGAGCGTCAATTTCAGCCCCCGTCGGCCGTCTCCTTCGTAAACGGTAATTAACGATGCACGCGTGCCGAGGTTCCTCGGTCGATCGACGGTAATTGTCTTAATTAACGGCGATTAATTAAGACGGACGGATCGAAGCACCGCGTCCTATTGCTTTCTTCGGCGGCGCGGGTTCGCGTGCGCGTCGAATCGAACCGGCTTGGATGATTACGTCCCGCGGTGACGTTGAATGACTCGTCGCTTCCGCCGCGATTTTAGAGAATCTCGCGGAATGGAAACACGGAAATCGATTGTGTTTGCCGTCGACGGAGTACGAAAAAGCCAAACGCAAATCGGGAATCGGCCGCGATAATCGCGGGTTTCGCGGTGGCATTCAACCTCGTATCAACCGCGCGAAAGTTTTCAACACTCTCTTCTTTGTCCTCTGACATCCGCGACGCTTCAACACCACGTGCTCGCAGTTTGAGAACCGTAGGAGGTCTGCGCGCGTCTCTCAGCGCCGAGTGTCTTCGATAACTCGGACGAAAGCGCACGCGATATGCAAATATTCTCAGTGCGTGGCACTCCGAAGCTCTCAACACAACTGCGTCGGTGGTTCGTGACGTCACCTCGCAAACGAAATTGTCTCGTCCCTCGCAGAAAAAGAAACGGCCTTTAGATTTCGCTCGTCGAACGTTCGACAAACTCTCAGCCGTCGATCGACGCTCGCGAAAAATATTTAGGCCGCGGGAAGCCTCGCCGTTCGCTTGTGCGGTGCGAAAACGCTCGCCCGAAAATTTACTCGCGTTATCATTCACGCCGTTGGACTCTGAACCCGGCGGCTCCTATTCAGTGCCGAGGCGAGAGCAAGCCGCTCCGGGCGATTTACTAGCGCGCCGCCCGCACCGAAGGAGCCGTGTTTTATTAACGCGCAAATGTTTAAGCACCGAACGGCTCTTTCGCCCTCCACGATTTATCGAGATTGCAGTTCGCGTGCTTCGCCCCCGCCGCAACCCGTCTACCTTATGACTCGCCAATATATTTGTCTTATCTGCCCCGGCCGTCTCCTCCCGAAGGCTTTTTCCGCGCGGAAACTCGCGGACGTCGGGCTTCTCCGCGTGGCGCCCAGCCGTTCGTCGTCCTCGTGCCTCGTCGATTTTATCTGCGACCGATTAGAACGTTCACCCAAGCATTTCGGGGAAATTTAGTCGCGCTTGGTGACGTGCTGGGAGACATTTTTGCTTCTGGGGAAATGGGCACCGCTTGGTACGGGTGGCAAAAGTTGATCGATGGGAAGATTGATTGTATCTTTTTGAAGGTCTTTTTGATTTTCAATTTTATGGATAATTGAATTTTTTTGGGATGGAGCATTATATATAATAGAGGAGCGTTTATTGTGAAGATTATTTCTAACGATCACTGTTTATAACGCCTAATATTTTACCTTTCATGATTCTCTTCGTTCTCCCCTCCGGGCACTGAGTCTTCGTCTATGGAAATTTAATTATCGCGTCGGCTGGTTCTTCTTCCCAGCGATGCACACGATAATGATTCTTCGCCCTCTGCGCGACTCCCCTTGTTCCTAGTCTAGGGGGAATACCGTGCTCGCGCGGAATATTGTCGCGACAGGCTGGCGAATTTTTATCGCGATGTGGAAAACTAAAGTATGAAGAATTCGATAAACAAACGCGACGGTTCGCGTGGAATATTTTTCGCGACTAGAAGTTTACGGCATTATGTGGCGAAGTTTTTCGCGTTGGCGTGAATGAACGTATTAAGATACAATGTCTGCGAATTTTTCAACTTGAAACATTTGCTACTGCTGCACAAAATCTTCCGTTGGTCTGTAGCATCTTTGCTACTTTCCTTTGTAAACTCGTAGTAATGTTTAGACCACTCAGAATAATTTAGAATAGATCTATCAAAACTGGACGTTCAGAGTGTAATAAATCTCTTGATATTAGTATTTACTCATTGCCGCTACGCGATCTAGTAGCGAAAAATAGAAACAGTTATATCGGGTTATTCCGACCGTTTGATATTGAGTTTGTAAATTCTAACACGTTGTTGGACTTTTTTTTTTGAAAACTCCTTTGTGCCAGTATGCAGTGTTGGGTAAATTTCAAATAGAAAGTATTGAAAATAGTCAGTGAACTATTTACTATCATTTAAGTAAGATAATATTTCAAACTCTAATTTACTTCTCAGTTTTACGTAAAAGGATATCTGAAAATACTTATTTATTATATATGGATTTTAATTATTAATTGAAACAATATTGTTGTAGTACACATTAGAAATACTTATTTGAAATTATATTTCGCTTCGAATGTATTACAAACAATTATCTGAAATGACATTGTTTGGATTTCGATACTTGAAAAATTTTAGCTTGGAAGTTTTAATCTTTGGAGCTTGAAATTCTGAATGTGTGAAATTATGGAAATTTGGAGCTTGATTTTCAAAAAATTTGCAAATTTAAAGCTCGAAATTCAGAAAATCTGCAAATATTTTAAGCTTGACATTCTGAAGATTTGCAATTTTGAATCTCCAAATTTCGAAGATTTGCAGATATTAAGCCTAAAATTCTGGAAATTCGAAAACTTCAAAATTTTAAGCCTAAAATTCCAAAAATTTGAAAACTTGCAAATTTAAGGCTTGCGTCATTATTTTTTTTTTTTTTTAATCATAACAGAAGTTTAAGAAAATATTTTGAGAAAAGTTTGAAGTCTTAGATGTTCTATTGTCCATTTAAATCTCAAGTCTTTGTAACTCAACGAATTTCAAGTTTTCATAAAAAAAAACTTTGTGTGAAACATTTTTAAGACTACATATAAAGATCATGATAAAAGTTGAAAAATGCAATAGAAAACTTTCTTAATTAATTACAATAGTTTTGTATGAACAATTATTGACTATAATATTCATACCTACAATTCTCTTTGCAATTTACTACTCTCCAAAAATCTGCAAAATCCTAGACAATATAAATTTCTTCTTCTGTACAGATCAGTATAAAAATTCAAAACTGAGACTCTTAGAAAAAAAAAAATAATCCAACTTCGATAAACGAACGCGAATTCGTAGTCCAAGTTTCACCGAAATCGCTGCCCCATTCTTATCGCTAATGCATCGCGTAATGGAAACCTCGTTTAACAAAACTCTATGACCAACATAATCGAGGTCCCGCGGCGTTTCGAAAGACTGCGTTTCAGAATGCGCAACGCGAAGACGCAGAATGGATCCCCGCAGCCCGCGCGGGTCGCGAAATCGTTCCGCGACGTCAAGACGAAACGCGAAACCTACTCGGCTCGCGGCTTCTCTCGTCCCTGAAAATCTAATTATTGCCCTACCTTGAGCCGGCCGCTCGTCAGCCGTGTTCGCCTAGCACGCAAAGTAGCTCTCGATCCTAATCTGGACAAAAGAAACTCGCCACGTATCGCGAGTGGCAAACGCGTGCGCGGAGGTTGTAAAACGAGGATGTAAAAAAAAACATGTTTCGGCGTGGTCGAGTTATTCCGATCGACCGGTCGAATTCGGCACGCTCGAGTGTAATTAAAAAGCCAGAAGCGGAATAAAAATCGAAACGGATCGTTAACTGGATTTCGAGATATTCCAGTACTGCGGGCAAGGTCCGCGCGACTCAGTTTCGCGAGATTCGATTGAAAGTACCGCAAACTCGCAGAAGCTCGTGGTGGAAATTAAAGCCACGCGCGCGGTGTTTGGGGACGCCAGCGCGTTTATTCGTCGCGAAAAAGTTAAATTGTCCGCGATTGGTCCTCGGAGAATCGCGTCTCTCTCCTTTCTCTCGCCCGGTTCTCACCTTCCTTTCCTGGAAATTTAATTATCGCGGAGGCCGTTCACGCACAACGCCGTCGGGCCCGGAACAATCGCCTCTCCTCCTCCTCGCGTGTCTTTTAATTGTGCGCTCGTAAATTAAGCACCGGTTCCGAGACGTCGAAACTAGTCGCGGGCATCGGCTCCGGAAATGTTTCGTTACAAATACGCGACAGGTGCTCTCGTCGACGAGATTTATGCGATCAGACGACGACGTCTTGTCCCGCTCGTTGCACATTGGGCTCCTTGTGTCCCGATGCTCGTCGCCGCCAGTTTGGGAAACGAGATTTCGGCGGTCGGACGAACAATCACTCGATAACGAGATCACGGGGCGGGAGGCAGAGGGTTCAATCGGCGGAGAGGAGATGGAGATGTACTGGGTGTTCCGCAGTGAAATCGACCAACTTTGCTAGTCGATTCGCCGGGTCGTCGCACAGTGGAACGAAACGCCTATTTCCTTGAACATCAGCAAACATCTTTATTTCGAAATTATATACTACAGGTTCAGTAAATTGCTATTAAGTAATCATAGCACAAGAGCGAGAGGAGTTTTCGTCTTTTGATTGCTCCTGTTTAAAAAATTATCGTTGCCTAAATTCTAATACTTTATAACTTCTCTATGTTTTATATATTATTGAGTGCGTTGTTATCAATGATTTTGTACAAAAAGTATTTTAAATACACTTTACTCTTATTATGTAATGAGTGTACAAAGTAAAAGTCTGTAGCAATTACTGTTGCAATAATTCAACTAATGATTTACAATTTTCTTCGATGTTGCCCAAGATTTTAAATCTTTTTATTTAATCTTCTGTACATGAGGTTTTAAAAAATAAAAGATTTAGCTGCTAATATCTGCTACTAATAAAGTAAATCTAACCTAAACACTTTGGTTTTTCACAAAGAAACAGAGTGGAAAGTGATGGATGTTGATTTTTAATTAACTTTTGATTCACATTTATTTTGTATTTATACTTTTTACGTTTATAGACCTAATCAGTTATATTTTGAAAATAAAAATGATTCATATTTAGCAATATTTATTAGTAGACAATTATTAATATTGTATAAATAAATTTACATACTAAGTATTTTACGTAATATGATTAGTAAATATGCTACTTTTTATAATTAAAGTCTAAATCGTTGATAAACAATTACCGTGTCCGGTTATTTTGTTTATTCGTTCCGTTGTGCATTGGGGCGAAGGAAAGCTAGATGGACCGTAGATTGAGTTGGTTTCGATATTGGGACTTGGAAGTTAGTCGACTTAAAAATGAAAAGGTCCTTTTGAAGCTTATTTATTTCTTCTAAAATCGATGCTATTATTTGTCGATTCCAGACTTAAAAGATATATTATTATTTATTTCTAGTTGTATTAACTTGAAAATGATTAACTATCACTGTCATATTTTTCAGTACATTGTTATTGCATTCTCAGCTAAATGGAATCATTAATTTATCTGCCATTATCACGACTTGAACGTTGTTAGAATTTTTCGCAAGTAGTGCGGCAAAGCGATTTTTTTTTTAATGAAACGAAACAATTTTATTGAGTTATGTATTTAGCACTTTTTTCAAACATTTTTCGCCATCGCTTAGATAAAATAATTCCACATTCATAGAATTCATTATATTTATTGATTTAAATAACTGAATTGAATAAATGATTTTTTAGACCAAGTTATTATATTGTGGTGTTAGAAATGGGTTTGATATCTCTCTAAATAAATTGGAGTAGGCTGTAGATATTTTATATATAATGGAATAATAAATATTGCAATTAAAGTGCGGCAAGTTTTTTTCCAGTAGTTATTTAATTATTTTCCGTTTCTATTGTCCTAGGTTTTTAATTATTCGATGCAATAGCGATGAAAATACAGTAAAATTCCTGAGTAAACTTTGAATTTTGCTTTGACAATGGTATATTAAAAATAGAAAATGTCTGCATTCAGAAAAGTTGGTTCAGTTTTGACTCTAATATTAACACGGATAATTAATAATTTCACTGTTGAATCTAATTTAATAAGGTTTAATAAAAATCCGCTGCTACTTTGGAAAGTTATGGACATTTGAGTTTAGGTAGAATTCTGTCAAGAATTGAAAGATCAATAACAAACGGAATAAGTGTAAACGATGAAAAATTGATGCTAAGAAAATTTAAATCTATTTCTGTAGCTTTTAATACCTTCCGAAAATTTTATGCTCCACTCACTGCTTTACCATGTCTTTGAAAGTAGTTCTATATGGATCTGAATAAGTTAAACGATGAAAATTTATTTTTATGCTCCCGGAAATATTTGCTCGAAAAATTCTCCGTTTTTGTCTATTACTTAAATTATTGTCAGTTGCCATTTGATTTTCTATTTGTTCTATTTCTGGTCAATTTTTAACTTGAAATTCCTGTTTTGTCACCTATTCTATAATAATTTCCAATTGTTTCATATAAAAAGGTTAACTCCGAAGAATTTATTTCCCCCTTTCTTGTCAATTTTTATCTAAAAATTCTCTTTTTGTCACCTCTTAAAATAATTTCCACTTGAAGAAATTAAATCCTAAAACTTTATTTTCCCTTTACTATAAATTTTCACCTACAAACATGCCTCCCCAAATCACCCTCTCCAAGTTATAATCGCATGTTGCTACAGCCATCTCCAAAACGATTTCCCTAGTTTCGTCGCCAAAGTCTCTCAATTCTCTCGATTTTCGGAGCACGCCGTGCATCTCGGTACTCAAGACGCATTTAAAGCCAATTGGATTTCTCGAATCCAAGGGTCTATGATGTTTAGCGGCGTCAATGGCGCGTGCTGTATAGCCGCGGAGCGTCGAGCGTGGAGCGCTCTCGATCGTTCGTCTTTCAAAGAGGCCCGTTCTTCCCGTGGCGCAGCATTTTGCTCGGTGGTTAGACTAACCGAGAGCCCATGATTCTCGATGGAATGCTAAGAACACAGTGGAGGGCTTCTCCGAGCCCCTTTCCGTCTCCTTTCCCCTCTCGCCTCCCACACCGCCCAGCCTTCCCTCGATACCGTTGCACCGGCTATTGCATAAACCGCTCGGCGGAGACCCGGAACCGCGGAGAGGAGTTCTCAAGACGCCGCGGCGGAGCTTTTCAGCGATTCGACGAAGAAAAACATAAGAGTCTCGATGGACCTTGTTATGGTCCGCCCTAAAGGATAGTTAATCTGCGATGCAGCAGATGTCTTTGATTTAACGTCGGCTTTCCCCTCCCTTTTCCCTCCCTTTTCTGCGGGGAGAATCAATCAGCGGATTCTCTTTCATGGAACACAACCGATTATCGTTTATTTCCACAGAGAAAGAGAGAAGTTCGATCGAGACTCTGCGGTATCGCAGACGCCGTTAGATACTGCCGAGGATTTTTCGCGACGCGACCTCGATTTGCGACGAGAATTCCGCTCGCGCGAAACCGCTCGCTCGCTCGGCTCGCGTATCTCGCCGGTTAAGTCATCGCGAGCCCATCCACCTTTCGTCCACCGGACAACGAGAAGGTGCTAGCCGCCGTGTTTCACCGACGACCTTTCCTTTGCTAACGAGACCCCCGAGTCTATTTATATGCCTCGCGCAGGATTTACGCGCTGCCCGCCAATGTCAACGCGTTCGATTCTCCGCGAGGAACGAGCCACTTTCGCGTCGCGGCGCTCCGCTTTGCCGGTGGCTTTCTCATTCCGCGAGACCGCAATTATGTCAACGTTCCTCCGAGTTTCCCTCGGGATCCTCGCCAGTCTCCCTCGGGTTTCTCTAGGGATTCCTTAACCACGGGTTCTCGCACCTCTCGCGATACAAAAACAGACCGCAATATTTGAGCGCCGTCTCTCGGATGTCTGGCTTTTCTCGGAATCACTGGCTTCTCTAGGATAACCCGGGGAAAGACTCGTTCGGTGTGATGAATCGGCGGACTGTGCTACATGGGCCTGGTCTTGACGTGATAAATCAGGTCTCTCTGCGCAAGATGTTCGCGGTCCACCAAAAACGCTCGAATTTGATGAGAGCTGCATTGGGAAAATGATACACATTTTATGATCCGCAAAATTTATGGAACGGAATCATGCTTTACTACATCGAAGCCAAAAAAAAAATGTTTGAGGATGAATTTCAGTAACAGTCTTACATTAACTAAAAGTTAATCAGTTTCCGAGATATTAATAGGGCTTTTTCTTGGGATGAAAATCGGGCAGAAGTAGCAATGATATATTTTTTATTACAAATTGAGTTGAATTCGCTCCTACCTTTTATTTTATTTTGTTAAAAGACCCGATTACTGACACTTTAAAAAATAAACCTGACAATTAACTGACCAAACACATAAATTTCTCTATGTATTTATTATTCTTTAACATGTTTAAGTAAAGAAACAATTCTCTCTAACACTCTGAATATTACTATTACTGTCACCCATAAAACGTTCTCGATCCAATTACTGCCACCTAACTATATACTGTCACTTCTTTTAAATATTACTTTTCTTTTTCATAAAAACATATTGTATACGAATACTTATTTTGCGTAAAAATCCGCCGTCTATTCCTAAAAATACATATTAAATTGAACGTTAAATAATTTAATAACTACCGAATCAAATTTCTTCAAATTTCGTGATGTGTTTTACTATTACACAGAAAGTAATTTTTTCAATTTTCAAATATTTTCGCTTATTTTTATTGTTACTGAAGTTCGTCTTCAATAAATTTATTAATAGACAAAATTATGTGCTGAATCTTAGAAAAAGTTTAGATTCTTTGGAAAATTTATAATTGAAGCATTGGATCTCAAAAAAGTCTATTTTAAAGCTTTCATTACAGTATTACCTAATGAAAAGTAATGTAATTAGATTCAGGAATGATGATGGATTGGAATTAGATTATATTTGATTAAATATTATCGTTAAATATGTCGTAAAACTCTGAAATCAATTCCCCACAATCGTGTCTAGAAGAAATTTGTAAATTATATATCGACAGTTTCCAATTTAATGGCCAAAGACACAATTTTAAAAAAAAGTGAATAATATTGGAAAAACCGAAATTCTAAATATTTCTAGGTACATTATCACCAAGACCTGCATACATTATCGATTTCTCAGTTCGATTCTAGAACACGGAGAGGAATTTTCACGAACACAAGTTTCCAACATTTTCCCCAATTTTTCTATACTTTGATCATCGAAAATAGAACAATGCAAGCTCCATGATTGAGATCGACCTTATCTCTCCCCGATATCAGCGCGCAGATAGAAAATCCAGAAACTGACAGTGAATATAAATCATCACAATAACGCAATTAATTCGCCAGCACAATTATTGAAAATGAATACCCGAAAACGAACCACGTCATTATCGATAAAATCTCCATCCTTTTTCCTACCAGAAACTCAGTAAATAATTTGAATAATTTGAAATGAAAACGCCGGTAACAATCATCGCTCTACTTAGCTTGATCCACATACGGGTCATTAGACTTTAACCGTGTGAATTGATCCATGAGTAGCTGGGGAAAATAGGTATTTGAACTGGATTTGAAAAACAAACATTTTTCTTTCCTTTACTGATCCAGAACATCGGAGATATTTTATTTCAGAGAAGCTTTTGGATGAAGTATTATTTTTAAATAGTATTGTATGTGATTATTTTATTAAAGAAATTGTATTCAATATTCCCATCGAAGTTTCATCAAAGGAAAATATTTCTATTGTGAGAAATTATGGATATGGTTCTATAGATAAGTATTTTTAATTCATGTTATCCTGTTTCCTGTCATGTCATCTGTTTTCCGGGCTCGCGTTGGTAAACTTTATTCGCGAAACAAAATACATACTTCCCTTAAACGTTATCAAAAATAGTAAATACAGTTTCACCCATAAAATAGCCATCGTTTAAGGAGTTACACCACTTCGAAAATTTAAACAATACTTTCCTCTAATAGTTTATAGTAATAATAATAGTTTACAGCTTTGGAAATAAGACTTCATCAGTTGCAATCGCAGACTAAAAGTAATATGTAGTTTTTCATTTCTACACACGAAGTATTAGAACGTGAAACTTGAAACGCATTTTTCTCGAAATAACATTTTTAAAATTGGCGTGCAGCAAAACTCTTTTAACAATTGTGATGCAATTCTTTCGAAATACGGTGAGGATTTTTCCAATTCAACGACCTAAAGAACTACGTAGCAGTTTTGCGATACATTAAAGCTTAATCTTGTTACGAACAATTTTATACTCAATTTTTAGGTCAAAAATGGTATTTTTAGATTTTGACTATTTTTATGCAGACCCATATTTTTAAAAATCCCTACATATTTCTTCACTAAATGTCGCGTAGAAAATGAAAATATTTCTATAAAAAAAGATGCTTACTTAAAAAAATGTGTTGTATACTTCAATAGTTGTACAATAACTTCCTCCCTAACAGATTACTTAAAAACTTTTCATAAATATTTAAAAAAACTTATTTAGAGTTCTAAAAAAATTCAGATTTTGTTCGGTCTTGATAAGTAATAAATGTTGGAGACACATGGAAATTCTCAATATTAAAACGAAAAAAATTTGTTCAATTTTGTTTAGTTTCTTTAGATTTTTTTCTACAACCGGTTTTCGCACGAAAAAAAGTTAATACAACATGAAAGATGGGTTTTGTTTAGATCTAAAACTTTTGTTTGTCATGTTTTTTCATATATTCAAAATCTTAGCAGATATTTTCAAAAAAACCGACTTTATGTGTATTGAAATAATTTCAACTTTAAAAAGCCCAGGAGCAGGTTTTGCTCCCATCCCATCGGGCCCAAACTTTACATAAATTTTTTTTATTAATTCAAACTATTTTAAGGTGTACCGTGGAAAAATTTGAAAGTCCAAAGTAAGAGCCACCCTAAAGCCGTGTACGGACACTGCGAGGCTGCCTCGCGAGGCAAGCTGCGATACCTTATTTGTAGTGTACGAAAAAGAAGTGAGGCAACGTTAGCAATCATCTGTTTTGCGTTGTCTCACATTTTTTTCGTACACTACAATAAGGTATCAGGGCTTGCCTCGCGAGGCAGCCTCGCAGTGTGCGTACGTGGCTTAATATGTATACAACAACGGGGGTGAAACGCGCCCCGGAGTTCGCGTCTGACAAACAAGAACCAATAAACGAAGGATTCGCCGGACGGCGCGCGTCAGCGTCGAGGAGACGACGCGTTGCTACGTGACGCTCGTACGTAATTCACCGACGATAGGACGCCGTTCGACGCATATATTTAGATAAGGTGAATGTCCCAATTTCTGCTCATTTAAGCGTTCACTCGTTATGAAAAGGATATAAAAAATTTGCAAAGTAATTGATTAATACCTCGACAATGAGTCAATTAATTCAAAAATATTTTAAAAAGATGTTATATGACGTATAATTATTAATAATGGCTGATTCAATGTAGCCACTCCAAATGTCCGTATTTCTGCTCACGACAAATAACTCACAAAAAATCCAGTAAAAATCCAGAGTAAAATGCAGTAAACGCTTTCAGTATTAAATACGATTTAACACACTACATTCGGTCCGATTATCGAATCACAATGAAATTGCTGTTCTTTAGTCTAAGCAGTAGGAATACGATCAGAACGAGTAAGATCCCTGTTCTAAAATTTTTTTCGTTGCTCACGTAGCACTTTCTTTCTAACAAACCTGTGCATCACTTGCATGAAGGATCAAAGAACTTATAATTATTCTTTTACAATTATAGTACAAACGTAACATTTATAATAATAAGAAAAATACGAAGTGATTAGGAATCGAGACATGAGCAGAAATTGGGACATTTACCTTATCGTCTATCGTCGCGTTTTCCCGCGGAACGGTAGCGTGTCAGCGGAAGGTGCATCTGGCGATTTCTATGGCGCATTGTGTGTCGATGCCGACACTGACCAGAAAACCCGAGCTATCGAGACGCGAAGCATCGACTCCCGGTCGCTTGTTCAATCCTTATCTCTCGGCCCTTTTCCCGTGACTTTCCGACGGAAACGCTTCGAACCGCGTATCGATCACAACTTTGTCATTCTGCGGGGACAAAGTCGAGAATATGTTTTAAAGATTTGACCTTGACGCGCGATCCGCGCGATTTCATCGAGTCGCGGTGAATCAAACTTGGAAATCAAAGTCGAGGAGTGTTTCAGGGTTTTTCTTTCTAATGCACAGTGGAACAAATAACTTCATCAAATTTTTGATTCGATGAAGTCGTGATTTTATCATTTTTTTTGGAAATATCAGGACTATTTGATGGATTATAAGTAAACAATAATTAAAGGACTTTCAATGGGAGGTTTAATTTTAAACAATTAAGAGCAATTTTTGCTTTTTTAGAAGCACTGAGGATTTTATTCAAATTAAAGGTTTATTGTGTAAAGTGATATTTAATGAATAACTGCCTCGGTTTTTATTACAATCCTTTATCCTAGTGAGAAAAATTTTACATCTCGGTTTTATATAAAGGGAATTCTGTTTCGGTGATTAGAATGTTAATATTGATTTAATCGCATCAGTTGTTGGAAAATTATTGGCGTTAAGGATTATTACTTAAGGTTTTTTTAATCAGCTTCAAAATTGCTGGTTGGGAAGAAGATTTATAGTGTACAGGAATATTATAAATTTTGCGAATTGTTTCCGTGAAATGTTTACCAAGCGTTGTTAAAGGCTATAGTGTTCCATTTTTATTTTCAAACATCCACAGGTTTATATTTGATAGACTAAACTTGGCGGGAAATTCAAAATAGGTTCCTTAATAAAGACAAGAAGATGATAGACAAAATTTTCATTTTAATCTGCACTTAATAATGTAACATTCAATTGATTGTCATAATTGGATTGCGGACTTTTATGCAAAATAAAATGTTTAGGAACACATAATGAATTGAAATTTGAAAAACAATGTCTTATTTTTTAAATATTGCGAATTGATTTATATTTTTAATAAGTCGCATATTTTGGCGACTGTCAACAACCCGAAAGATTTTTAGAATATTGAGAATCGCCATAAATGCAATTGTGCAAAAATCTACTTCAAGTTACAATGTTCAAAAAAATTAAACGTGCCATTATTCAAGTTTCAATTTTGATTTGTGCTTGTTAAAATGTTTATTTTACACAAAAATCCAATTTTTACACAAAAAAAAGTCCAAGTACACTGAGAAAAATAAAGTTCTAAAGTTTATTACATTTTGTACTAAAGTAGCAGGATAGTAGGACATGGGATGAAAATTCAAACACAGTGTAGTAAAAATTCCAACACAGTCTAGCAAATATTCTTAGGAAAGGCTGAAATTTCAAATGCCTTTACTACACTGGGTTGCAATTTTTATTACATTGTGTTAGGATTTTTATTGTACGCGCACTTATTCTGCTACTTTAGTATAAAATGTAGTAAAATTTCGAACATTATTTTTCTCAGTGTATAGTTTTTCACTCGCCGTTTTTCATAGTTAAAGTCTCGCGGCCGCTTGAAGCGCCGTGCAAACACTGCACGACGAGCATTAGAGGAAAAATGGAAGTTCCTCTGCGTTCGCGATGGACCACTTAATTGCCATTACCGCCGGTGGAAAGAATCGAGCCTCCGGAGTAGGAAATCGTCGAGCGTGTATTTCCGGGAAATCGAATTTCAGATCGGGAAAGTATTGCGAACAAGGTGCCGGATCTATTTCAAGCGCCGGTCCCAAGTCGGCAGCCGGAGGTATTTCAGGACGAGGAGGCGTTTATTAGGACAGCCAGGATCTATATGCGGACGGTATTAGGGATTTCATTCGGTCGTCGTCGCCGACTCGACAAGGTTCCGCTCAATTTCATTCACCCCCAGAAGTTACGCCGTCGTCGTCGGCCGCGATAAGCACCCGGTCGGTGTCCCGGTTCCGGAATTCCTCCGGGACGAGAGAACGGAGGCGTTGGCTTGTTTCCCCCGGTTTCGCGGAGTTCTAGTTGGGTCGACGCATTCCTCGGCTCCGGACTTCGGGATCGTCCCTGCTTACGAGGGACCTTCTTCCGCGTCGCTTCCTGGTGCGCGGAACCTCGCAGATCCGTAATCTTGGAGAAGTCGTCCTTCGAAGTAGCGTCGCCGCGACGGGAACATTCGCATGGCCGCGCGAGCTGTTGTGATATCGGGTTATCAAACGGGACGATATAAATTACGATTAATTAGGCGATAGAGACGGCAGTTTTCTGGTAGCCCTCTCCGAGGAGACGCGAAGAGGCGCGATAATTCACGTTCTGCCCGCGGCGCGTCACTTCCTCCCGTCTCTCACGCCGGGATCCTACCTTACGTACGTCTCACGGAGGGAACGTAATAATTACCAGGGCGGCTCTTATTACCTCGGAGGTCTCGCATTACCGCTGAGTAGACGGCCGCGATGAGATAGCGCTCCCTGCCTCGCCGCTCTCACGTCGCCTTGTCGTTCGCCTCGCAACAGATACGGAACCGTTCCTTCGTCGCCGCGAACGGCGGGGATTCTTGGCCGTCGCCCCCTGCCAATGCTCCCGACTTCCTACGGAATTGTTGCTCTTTGACAACTGCCTAGCATTTGGTGCCCTTCGTTCAGCCACCGGTTTGACGGCCCTTGTGTGAATTAAGGGGATTAGGCAGTCGAAAAATCGATTTTCCTTTTATCGCATTTTTATAAAGCACTATCATCTTTGAATAAACAGAACTGCTGAAGGTCGTTGAGCAATATGAGCCCCTTAATTGACAAATGGCGTAAGTTGAAAATTATGAAAAATGAGTATACTATAACAACAAATAGTATTGCGAATACTTAAATCATCTATCAATTCAACTTGCATATATTTTCCTTTATTTCAATAAAAAAAATAAGAGTCAGATTGTGTCATAAGTAAAATCGTTACAAAAAAATGTGAAATAATGACTCCAGTTTATTATTAATGGTGTGAATTAGTTTACTATTCAATTAATTTACCGTCATTATTATTATTCCTTCATTTCATTTTCTGAAAATAAAGCTACATTCTGTTCTTTATTTTTATTAAGTATTACATAAAAGTCTAAGAAAAGGGACTTACTTCACTTGTCAGTTAAGGAGCTCATGTATAAATAAGTAAAAGTACTATTTTTAAACGCAATTTTTCTCGAATCCTTTTTTTTTTCTTGGTTTTTCTCTAATTGTGAACGAACAGAGGTTCAGATCGAATTGAAAAAATTACAGGATGTGTAGACCATGTGCTATTTTAGGATGAACCTTTGACATAGTCCGTAAACATTCGAGATTTAAAAAAAAGTACAGTTTCTCGGTAGTGCTTAAACCAGAATAAATTTTGATTTTGTTTTGCCATAAAATGAATAATTTTGTAACAAATCCTGTCTTTAAAGGTTCAATCCAAAACTACGTATCTAATAAACACTAATCGCACCCTAAAATTGGATTACATCACTTTTTACGACTGACATTAGGGCAAAACTACAAGAAAACGTTAAAATATTTATCAGTTTGCACCACCATTTTTAAAACACATGTTTATTCCTCACTAATTTTTTTCCAAACTATATGATAGTAATACAAGCTGGGCACAAGATACGTCTAGATCTGCGCTCATGTTTTCACAAATAAATAAAAAAAAGGAAGCTTTTCTTTCACGAAAAACGGTTGCCTAGTCTCTCTAGCATTAGCACCTAGCACCTAGTCTTACGTAGTTAATTTTTTGATAAACGCTTGCAACTCTCAAACGACGTGTAATGGCAATGTCGAAGAGAAATGAATGGTAGAAGTTTCTTGTTTCAATAATCAAATATTCCGCGGAAAATTACGCGTAGGTGTAAAGATATTAACAGTTGGCCAACCAGTCCCGGTCTGCTTTACACGCTGTTGAAAAATGTTGTTTCAAGATAAACGGCTTCAAAGTTTGAAGTTTGACTTTTTCTTTAATACATATATGGCTTGCCTAATTTCCTCACCTACTTTACGCGATTCCCGGTATAAAATAAAACAATTTCTATCTGAAATACATTTTATACATTTCATACAGCCATAGAAAAGGAGCCTGTACCTATAGAAATCAGGTATATTTATGTTAGTACCGAATGTTGAGGTCGTTACTCGACTGTGCACTCTAATTTCGGTAATTATTCGAATTCTCTCTTGAAGCTTTTTTTAAAGTGTTTATAAAAAATCCAGACTTCCACAATTAGCAATAGAAAGAAAATCGATATTTTCGTTCAGGGAATTCAACGGCTTCGTCTTTCGTTCTTGAAACGAGATAAACTTATCTCTTTCCTCTCGTTAAACACTTCTGCTTCCCATTCGCCTTTTCCGAGTTGCATGAAAACAGAAACGAGAACGCAAAGTACGGCGCGTTCTGTGTCCTTGTAATCGAATACAGCAGACCGAGGAGAATTTTTCGAACGTAATCGCGGTTGAAACTCAATTCGCCGCCGCATTCGGAATCTCGAAGTTCGATAGAACGATCGAGAGATCGCGATTTCTTGCGATTCGACGCTCTTTCAAGTGGGAGGAGCGAAGTGCAATTAGAGGATCGCGTTTCGCGGGCGATTCGACCGAAACCGAAGTCTAAACACCGAGCGGTGGAGAAATCGTTGAGGTCTTTTATTATCCTTCTGAAGGTATCTTTTGCCTATCGAGGTTTTAAATATTCTTTGAACGACGCGATCGCGTGCGAGTTTATAAATAGGGGATTGATTGATCGCCGCGTGTAATTGTTTCCGAGAATCTTCTTTTTGCGTACATTGAGAGAGGTCTTCGATGCGGTTCCACGCTGGACTCGATAATACTTATCGCGACGAATTTCCGCTGGTGGATTTTTTTTTTTACGCCGGAAGCCGCCTCTTCCGCTACTCCCTCTTTTCCCGAGGCGAAATCATGCATAGACGTCGCTCTTAATACATTTCACGGTGGCACGATTAATAATCGTTACGGGACGCGCGCGCGCGGACTAACGTTTTATCGATCCTGCCGAGGCCGAGGGTTGAATGCAAAGCAGGCCATTGTTTTATTCTCGGCTCGATGCGATTTTACGTTGATTCGAAGCTCTGACGCAACGCCAAACGCGGGAATGAGTCCAGGTTTCGCTGGATCCAGCGGTGATTCGGCGAGGAACTACTGAGAATCCATGGCGAATCCATGGAGAAACCATAGAGAATCCACTGAGAATCCGCAGAGACACAAACAAAACCTATTCAGGATTCGTTAAGAAATCCACTGAGGATTCAACGAGGAGATCCACAGAAAATTTATTCAGGATTTGTTGAAGAGATCTACGGAATCCACTGTGAATTCGTTGAAAGGATCCACAGACAATCCACTTTGGACTTATTGAGGAGATTCACGGAAAATATTTATGATCCATTGAAGAGATCCACAGAAAATTCGCTGTCGACTCATCCATACAATTTGTAGGGAATTATCTGAGAATTTATCTCAAAGATCCGCAGAAAATTTACTATCGACTTGTTGACGAAATCCAAGAAATTATCTATGAATCTATTCAATGCATCTTATTTAGGATTTTACTGAGTATTCACGGAAGAGATCTTTGAAGAATTCCGTGAAGATTTTAATAAGATGATCCTCGAATAATTCACTGTGGATTCGCTAAAATCTACAAACAATCCATTGAGGATCCACAGAAAATCCACAGCGATTTTACTGAGTACTCGCTGGGAATTTACAGAAAATCCACGACGATGTTACGGAGTATTCGCTGAGGATCCACAGAAAATCCACTGCGGACTCAACGAAGAATTCCATGAAAAATTCTCTGCGAATCCTTTCAGTGGATCCTACTGAAGATTTGCTAGAGATCCACAGAAAATCCACAGCGATATTACTGAGTATCGGCCTGGAAATTCACCGAGCATAGACTAGAATCCGTCGACGGAGCAAGCGACGTCTGCGATTCCCATCAAGGCTCCAGCCTGATCGTCGCCTGCGATTTCGATGCGGCTCTGCGATGCATGGTCGCGTGAATTGCAGACTGCACACGTGAAATTCGATCGTTATTTTGTGTTATACGTAGCCGGTTCGCACGATGATAGGTATTACGAAACCCCGCGAAGCTGGTTTCATTTATTACACTCAACTGCTGCGAGATGATACAATACTCTCAAATTTTTGGCCTTCCTCAGCACCTCAGCAACAGAAATACTATAACATTATCTCACATAAAATTTTCAATTTTCTATTGGGACCCTAAAAAGTTCTAAAAAAATACAGTTGTAACATACATACAACTTCTTCGCATTTTAATCCTTCTTCTCTATCATTTCACTCTAAATTTCAGTTGTCGAATTTCGAAATTCTATTGTATTGCAAATATTCTACTTACAACAAACGTTGAACTCACGTGGCAGGCAACGTGATAATCCACAGACTGCTGTTCACGCTACTTCTTCAGGAATTTGACCTACCTTTACGAGTAGACTACAGATTTTTATGCAATAAAGAACAGAAACTTTGATAACAGTTCGTCTTATCTTCTAAATAATATAGAATGTAAATTATATATACTTCTATTTTTCTCTTCTTATCAGATGACATTTACAATAAATGCATAAAATTCTGCGCTCCATTTACAACAAATTAGATTCCATTATTTCAGACAAGAAATACTGCATTTATAATTCCAAAGCAATAAAAAGATTCAAAATTAAGCAATCATTTTGTCGCTCAATCTACACGTGACCAAAAACTTTCCGGTTTTTGACTCCGCCACAAATGGTTCCAACAGCGCAACACCGCGCTGTACAATTGTTTCTGTCGATTCTCTGCAAGCGCGGGATTGGTCGAACGACGAATACGATTTTTTATAAGAGGCTGAATAATTTTTTGCCCGTCTGAACACCGCGCTGCCTCCCCTGAGCCAAACGAGGAATTTATTATTCGCGCAACAACACATGAGCCTCGACCCCTCGACCATCACCCTTCCCCTTCGCCCCGCGCGATATTTCGTTCACGGATCACGTATTTTTACGTGTTTTGTTTGGCCTCGCATTGTGTCGCGACATCGACTTTGAAGTTTTCCACCGTTTTCCTTCGTCGTACCTCCACCTTGTTTGCGGTGCTTCCGTGGATTCGTTGCTCGGTCCGAGCTATTAACGCCTAACGCCCCGGGAGAATTCCCATTGGGAAACTTGTTCGACGAAAGTTTAAGCGATCCCCGGAGAGCGAGCGAGCGAGCGAACGAGCGAGAGAGAGAGAGAGAGAGAGAGAGAGAGAGAGAGAGAAGGGAGAAGACGTTGTACGGCTTGCCTTGAGAAGGCAATAAGGCGGATGGCTGTTTCGCAAAAGGAAACAGAATTAAATTCTATCTGACGAATAGTGTATTGACTCGAACACGCTAGGAATATTGATGAGATTTTTTAGGAGCCTCGCCGAGTTACATAATGCCCGGGGTCGCGGGGATCGGTAAATAAACCCACGAATTCCTCGCCTGCGTGCTTCGCCTCCGGTCGATTAAAACCGTCCTCGACCGCCGCCGTTCTTTTCGTCTCGTTCTCCGCTGCCGGCTGCCGCGAATTCACCGCGCCTCGCGGCTTTCCTCCCGGAGAAGGTGAACCAGGCTCTCCTTCGAAGCCGGCGAAAGAAGTTGACTTAACGGTTGTGCAGCGTTTACGACGGTGGAAGTACCGTTGCCTCGCGACTCGCACGGTCTTCGGGGACTATATCCTCGCGATTTCCGAGTTGCACGGTTCCTCCGAGTCGCGATACGTCCGTCCGACATTCGCGCAAATCCCTCGGAAACATATATAAATAAGCGGTAATCTTACTACATGGCCAAAATTCGCCGAGTGTCCTTCCTGGAAATGGTTTCCGATCTCGGAGCTTTAAACGCTGACAAGGTTTCACTTCCCGCATCTTTAGATAACTCGAAATGTATACTTCTGTTGTGGATATTTTTTAGTGTCTCTAGTCTCTAGTCTCTTTTAGTGTATTTATTGATCCTAGATTTTATAAATATATAGAATTTATAAATATAAAGAGGAATTTTCATAGATAAAACTTCTCTCTAGATCTCTTCATTTTTCTAGTTTTTTTTATCTAAGTTGAGTATATGATATAATATATAATAAGGTATAACTAACTTAAGAACATCTTTGGATTTTCATATATCGGATATCACAACAATGGTTACTATATTTCTAAACTATTTCAGTTTTATACTAATTCTACATTTTTACTGTATACATACACAGCTTCTTTATACCTTCTTGAAACTTCACATGCTTTTAAATTAACACTCCCAATCATAATCTTTCTGAATTCCTTTTCCAAGTACTTTTTGCCTTCCAATTCCTTTGCCCATTCCCATACTTTCCTACCAACTACCTTTTCCATATTTATGCATGTCCGTAAATGTATGAGTGAGCTCAAGTGGTTCATATATACACAATGGACAAACCCTTTCTTCTCTTCTCTTGAACATTAAGTTTCCAACATTTCTGAACCTTAGGCTCATTATTCTTTGTTACTCCCTTTGATTGTATCATCAATTCAATAAATTTCTTGCCATAAGTTTTCCTTCCACGTCTTAAGTATGCGAAACAAGAATATTTGAATATATTGAAATTATACTATTATATTTTTTACTTTTCTTGAAACGGTCAATCATTGCATAGGGGGGGGGGGGTCAACAACTGTATACTTTGCACTATTCTTAAAGTGATGAGAATTCTTTAACCACTGAAGTAGATGAAAATTCTTTCACCTCTCCTTGCTCTTCTACCTCCAAGCATTGCTTCACCACTTCAAAAGAAATTACAAAATACCCAAACATCGAGTCAATGGTATAAGATTCTCTCCTCCGCGATCTTCTAAAATCTGAAAAAACAAAACCATAAACGTGAAACGTTCGCTGGCATTCGAAATCGAAGCGGAACAAGTGGGGGTGGCTGGGTGTACCAACGCACACGAGCGTGTGACGCGGCTGTGTTCCCATTGATCGTTCGAGGAACGCGATACGTGAACCGACAAGGCATCGAAACCACGCCGATGCCGTTTGGCACGAAGCTCTCTCTATCCGAGAGAGGCGCGCGTGTTTACTTTCTTCCTCGCGAGCCTCGCCATGCCGTGTGGCGGGAATCCTGAGACGCACAAAGCTGGTGGAGAGGAGGTTCGAAAAACAATAGCCACGGAAAGAGAGAGAGAGAGTTACAGTGGCTAGGGGTGAGAGGAGGAGATCCTAAGGCAGAGAACGTCTAGGGGTAGGCTTTGTGCTTGTACACGCGATGCAACCGAGCGCTGCTTTCATGCCGGCTCTCTTCACTCGCGCGGCGCTCGCGTGCGAGAGCGGGGCGGGTTCCTCCTCCGCGTCGGTGTGGCCTCGCCGTCTCTCTGTGTGTACATGAAGAAGTGCAATCAGGGCTCACAAAGGTTGTAGCATTTCATAAAGGTCACATCCAGAACCCCTCTCTCCCTGGGGGGTATTAAAATCAACCCCCGTGCGCTTGCAGCGCGCCTCGACGAGGACCTGCTCTCCTCCCTCCGACTCGCCTGTCTCTTCCCTTCCCCGACTTTACGCTCGGCGTCGATACCTTCGGCCGTATTAACGGCTCTTCCACGCGTTTATTGTTGTTTATTTATTTTTTCACCCCCCTCCCCCGCCGCCTGCTGCACGCGCTCGTCTTTGTTTTACACGCGCTCGCTCGCTTCTTCCGGTCCGCTTTTACGATTACGAATTCATCGATTCCCGGTCGGCCGCGTTAACGAGCGTCGACAGCTCGCCGTTCGATCGATAATCGCGAGAGCTGTCTCAAGTTCTCGCGAATGAAACGACGCTTCGACGCAGCGCAGGCTAACGAATTTAATCGCCTCTCGAGGCGGGCGCCGAGCTTCGACAAATATCGATACACTAGGCGCCACGTATGCACTTACTCGTATTCTCTCTCTCTTTCTCTATTCGACTATCAGATAAGGGTATAATATACCGAGAGTTCGCGACCTTCCGCCCCGCGGAGGTTGATCAACGTTCAAACGAAGGTCGAGCGTCGCGCGTGCAGAATGAACCAGCGCGGAGGCAAATATTCTGTCCCCCGCGTTGATAAACGGCCCAATAAAAATCGGCGGCGCCGCGATGCCTTACCGCCTCGTCGATACCGTCGTCTAACGTCGACGCGACGCCCACGTCGTCGTCCCCAGCCCCCCGAAGCACCCCCTAATCAAACTAATTGGCTCACCTCGGTCTTCCTTCGTCGGTCTCCTTCGGCAAACCTCTCCGCCCTTCCCGCCGTACGAACTCTTTCCTCGGAACACCCCGTTGAAACGGAAACAAATTCGCCCCGGAATTTCCAGGCTGATGGGACCCTCGTCGAGGATAATGAACGGCGGAAAGCGGTGATCGCGCGCGCGGTAGAAGCTTTGGCTAACAAACTGTGAAATATTTGTCGGCACTTGTACGCTTTCCGCGACATGCCAGTGTCATAATCCCGTTCGATTTTATAAATCTGTTTTGCCCCGAGCCGCGGACCCCTCTCGACGCTTCGCGAAAATAACCGGGCTTATATCGGCCGGCGAAAATAATTCGGATATCTTTCGGCTAGATCTCTGGGCTTAATGGCACCGGCCGTTCGGCATAGTTTCCACGATGACACGCTTTCGCGTGCGCGTTTCCACGCCGCGGCTGTCCCTCTAACTCCTTTCCAATTTTATGACAGTTGGGTGGATCCCGTTGCTCCGCAAAATTCTTGATAACGACGCTCTTTATCGAAATCTCGGCGGCGGAAAAACGCGAAAGAAAAAAAAGGTCCGCTTTCGGTCGATTTCTGGCGCGATTGAAATTCGAATCTACGGAGACGGGGAAAAGTTGGATGGATTTTTATTTTGGTGAAGGGTAGACATTTTTTTTGTGCCGATGTGTTTAATAGTCGATACTTTCAAATTCCTTCGATCGGAGGTATTTTTGGGAACGGGGTGGGGGACAATTAATTAGAACGGTTTCGCCGCGAACTTCCGCCCGTCGACACGCTTTCACGAACGATCCTTCACGGATGCGTTTTTGCCGGGACAGATTAAAAGAGTTACAGCTATCGTTCTTATCAAATTCGCGAACGCGCTTCTCTCGGTGCTAAATACACTTTTACTTTCGGTAAAAAGTTAATGAACGATGAATTGTACGCGAGCGAAGCGTCCATCTAACTAATCTGGTGGATGAAAGATAAGGAACGGAGGATTTGGAGAGCGGAGAAATTTCTGAACTCACTGTCTTCTGGAAACTCACTTCCTGTCTCTTGTGCCTGTAGCATTCTTTTGATTTTTTTTTTATTTATTGATCTTATTGTATTTGCTGTTTTCTCTTCCGTGTTTCTTATATTTTATGTAGGATAGGGTAAAAGACCCATTTAGTGTCACTAGAAAGTGTTTTATTTAAAATAAAAAAGTTAACGTTATGTAAAATCATAACATAATGATAATACAGAAGAATAGCAGGCATAGGTTTATGATACATTAAACTTCTTAATTGAATTACTAGACTGCAGATATTTGTTCAAAACAACATTTTTACGGGCACAAATAAACTAAACACAGATTAATAAAAGTTTCAATTAAAATAAGTCTCCGTTTCTAAATGGTGCGATATCTATTCTATTTTCTATGTTATATGCAATTCCTTGCATTTATGCACATCCTTCTAAATTTTCGCATAGATAAGGGGTTCTTCTAGTATGTCGTGCAATTTTTTTTTACCCTTCAGAAATTATTTTCAAGGACTTTATGAAACATTTTTGGAATGAAATATTTACTATACATTTAATACATCTTAAACTATAAAGAAGAATTTTGGTTCGTACAAAATATGAAATAACAGTGGCGCTGAAAACCTCGAAAAAACTTAGTCGACTGGTTGCCATGATTCTGATTGTTCGTCTGAAGCCATAAATGCAAAAAAAAATCTTAAATTATATGGCTGCAGCTGTTGCAGGTATCAGATTTGTATTGAAATATCCAAAATTTGCAAAATGGCTGCCATTTCAAAATGAACAGCCGATATTTGCGATTTTCTTCCCATCTTTTTCGACTTGCAGAAATGAAAGGACAGCATATTTTGGTGTAATTTTGGCGAGGGTGATACCGACACATCTACTCAAGATGTGTGCAAAAAATGAGCTTAATTGGCCAAGTAGAATTTGAGATATCGTGGAAACCATTTTCTAGAACACGGGTTTGAGAAAAACACGTTTTGCACACGGTTCTAGTAAAAAGAATAAATTCTTGTTAACAGTTTACATGGTATTAAATATATAGTAAAAAGTTCAGTCTAAAACTCTTTTACCAAGTCCTTGAAGAAAATTCCTGAAGAAAGGTAAAAAAAATCGCATGTCAGACTAGAAGACACCATTAAATTTCTCATAAATGCATAAACGTCTACAATCTATTAATAACTGTCAATCATACTGTTTATAGCCACGTGCTGTGTAACCTGTTTTTAGTCATACGAAGATATAATAATTAGGATAATAGTATTTGATTAAGTGATAAGTAGACTGTAATTTCAAATGTCAAAATGTAAAGGTACAATACAAGCTGCTATATTTAGAAAATAAGACACGCTATCATTCAAGTTCCAAGTTTGGATTTTTGTTTCCAGAAATTTGATTCTACATAAAGTTCCGCAGTCTAGTAATGAGAATTAGGATGATGATTTGATGGAGCACATTTTACAAGTGACAGTAATAGCTCTTTAAATAAAATTTTAAAACTAATTAAGTTAGAAACGAAATTATAAATTTAACAAGTTGCAAATAATCTTTTCGTAACTAAAATCTATCAAATGATAACAAATAAAATCAGAAACTTATACTTTTAATCAATTAACCCTTTGTTTTATAATAACGAGTGACATTTGTGATACTTATTATGTCCCAAACTTAGAAGTCATAATATAATTGACATGATTAAAAGTGAAGATTAAGCAAAGTTGAAGTTTTCAATAACTGTAAATCTACTACATTATGTTTTTTTTTGTCTCATGCAATTAATAATTAGGTATGTTCTGTTTCTATCTACTATTTAAAAAAACAAAAAAACTTTGCTTTTGAAAAAAAAACTTTATTTCAACTTAAACCATACAAATGCGGAATTTTACTTTTTGAAAACATAATTTTCTAAATGCCGACACAAGCATTCCAATCCTCCAATCTTGAACGCATATTTTCAAATACGTGTTTGCAGAGATTTCACGAGATTGCTTTAACTTCGTTTCGGATATTTTCTTTGAGTAGCGCAGCGGTGGTTGGTTGGTTCTTGTAAACAGCACTTTTAAGGTAGCCCCATAAGAAATATTCGCACGGATTCAGATGTGGAGATCGTGCTGACTAGACGTCCACAAATTGAGAGATTATTGTAACAGTTACAGAAACGCCGCGCTGTAGTAAGCGAAAAATTGTTTGTTAAATACGTTTAAACAGCGAACGCACGGTGCTCTCCCGATCAACGCTCCATGATTACTAAAAAATCCGTAATGCATGCGCTTACAACGCCCCACTCCGCGTCCATGTCGCTTTTCCTGTTCAAAAGTTATTTCAGTTTAAAATTGGAAATTTGCTGCCGGACTGGAAAACATCGTAGAACAAGAAATGAATGCAAAAACTATTCGAAAATCGTGAAAGTAAATTCCTGAAGCTCCACAATCAGTAATTTTGCCTTTTCACCGTATTTACATGTATTCCATTATATTGTCTCCATTCCGCGCTTCGCAATAAAAAATTCCGCATCCCGATTGAGTGCCCAGAAAAGCTCGTTCCAATTTAAACCGATTCCATTCGAAGATCAATAGATCCCCTGCGCCGCAAATCACCGATCACCGAGCTGCACTTAATCAACCTACAATCTCGCGTCGATCGCGTCGACTGGCATCTGCTTATAAAAACCGAACGTCCGATATCATCTCGTATCCCTGACCCATTTCCAAAACAGATAAATACCCAGCATTTAGCAATAGAGAAATCTAAAATTATCGCGGACCTCGGAGCGCTTCACCTGGCTCTTCCATACGCGGCGGTCCCCCGATTTCCACGCGGCGTGTTAATTCGACATCAACCGGTGCACCACCCCCTCTTCTCGCGGATTCGCGTGTCCAGCCTTGTTTCGTCCACCGACGCATAACGTGCGTCGCGTGTAAAGAAGGCGAAGCAAGAGAAAAAAAAAAATAAGCGGAAAGTAGGTGGGGCCGGTTAACGGGCCATTAGACTGCGGCGAGGGGTGAGTTGGCCGCACCTCTGCGGGGGCAATCCAATAATAAAATCCGCGTCATTTGGCTAAAAGCTAGCGCGAAGGGTATCTGGTATCAAGGTGTGGCCCAGGGAGCCCTTATCACGCGAGTCCTGCGTCGAACTCCCCCGCGCGGACCCGACGCCGTACAAACCGCCTCTTTCTCTCGCTTCCTTCCTGTCTACCGTATCGTGCAACCCGCTTCCGTCCCCTCTGCCGCGATGGATCTCTCCCGAGAATGGCAGCACCCCCTCCTCGACCCTTGGGAGAATTTATTTTAATTGCATCGCGGCGAAGTAGGCTAGCGGCTGTAACGGGAAAAGGCGCGACCCAGCGCGGGACCAGACCGCGGATAGACGCGGTTACAATGGCCATTGTTTCGAGAGAGACCCGCCACTACCACCCCGATAATTGCGAATCCGTTCCACATTCATTTTTCGCGGATGGTCCCACGAAACCGACGCGCCGCGCCGCGCAGCGGCGACCCCTGTCGCACGGCGCTCGAGAATTTTGTTAAGAATGAATTTCAGTAACGTTAGAAACAAGTGAGAAGCTTTGAAAATTGGAGGAATGAATCTTTATGCAATAGTGAAACTACACACCAAATTTTAGGAAAATCGATTCGGTAGTTTGTAAATGTGTATTTTTATGAGAAAACGTAATATTGAAAAATATATTACAAAATTAACGGGGGAGCCTAGTTTAGGAGAGTGAAAATTAATTGATTTTTGGAATATTATTTTTACGAAACTGTTAAGTGAATAATTTCAAGATTTGCAAGGTATGTTGTTTCGTATTTAGACAATACAAGTTTTTCATTAGAAAATTGTCTGTCGAAACACAGTTATATTAATAAGTTTGTAGGGCCTCGTCGTCGGAATGCCAAATTTGCGAGAATTCTGAAGCCTTTAATTATTCTCTAAAACGAAACAACCAAGAATTTTCTGTTATTTCGTAAAATTACATTGTCGATGAACCAACCTTGAAGTCTATAAAGAAATACAAAATTGCTAAATTGGTAGGACTTCAAAAGAAAAGTAATGATTTTAATAAAAAAAAAATTTCGTACGCGTTTTCTTCGCGTGCGTATGCAGCTATGTACACCCCCGCTCAAAAGTATGTGGACACTAACCATTTTAATGAAATTTGTATACTGTTGTTGTTACACGGTTTTTATTGTTAAATTCTGTTACGTACATGTATGTAATGTATTACTAGAACATTGTATACAACTACTTGAAAACAATAAAATTTTATTTTTTTTCGATGATATTAATAAATAAAATTAGAACTGATTTTGGATTGATACGTTGGATACAGCTACTTGGAGACAATAAAATTTTATTTTCTTCGATGATACTAATAATATAAAATTGGAATTGATTTTGGATTGATACGTTGGATACGACTACTTGGAAACAATAGAATTTTATTTTTTTCCATGATACTAATAATATAAAATTAGAAATAATTTTGAGTTGATACGTTGAATACAATTACTTGGAAACAATAGAATATTACTAGAATACATTACATACATGTACGTAACAGAATTTAACAATAAATACCGTCTAACAACAACAGTATACATAATATATCACAAATTTCATAAAAATGGTTAGTGTCCACATACTTTTGAGCGGGGGTGTATGTACATATTGTGATTAATCATGAGAGTGAAGAAACTCTGTGTAAATAGTGTATATTATAATATATATATTATATAAATTATATTTGTAATAAATAAAAAACGGGAAATTATGGTGATGTATGAAATATTAATTCTTTTGCAACGATAATACATATAGTATTATTATTTATGTATGATACATACAAGAGTATTTTACAACCATGATTATAAATAAGTAGAATTGCGTTTTGTCTATGTTTTATTTTACTTTATTTCATTGGTAAGTTTTAGAACATTTAAAATCGCTATAAATGCATAAAAATCCACAATCTAATTATAAATAATTTATTGTATGACGAAAAGTGTTTTTATTAACTTTCAAATATTTATTTTTAACAAAATGTGTTACAATTCAGATAAGTGTAATTAATAGATTTAAAAATCGGCGGGAGTTTCCGAAAACTAATGGATCAATCAAAAGTAGCATTCTTGTGGCCAGTCTCTTATTTCAGTGTCTCTAGGCCTCTATCGCTTTTTCGGCCCTCTCACGCGCTCTATTCTTATATCTCTATAGTTTGAACCAACCTTTACATTTTATTCGAACTTCGCACGTCTGAATTCAGCATTACACGTTGTGAAATAAGCAAACTGTTACGAAAAAAAATGGGACGCGCTGCAATTTTCCACCCCATGTTATCGTCCAAGATTTTCATCCAAGTTGTCCGTGTCCACGATCCAATTTCTAGTTACTTCTTCTCGGAACTAGAACTTGGACACAGTTCTTCGATCGTGGACACAGAGCTGTAATGCCATAGGTTTCGTCCACGTTTTTTTTTTTTTCGATTTGGAATCACTATGCGTCGTCACCATCCTTAGAGAACAGCGTTCAACGCTGGAACTTCGAAGGTAACGGTAAAGATGCCGCGCCGACGAAGCGTTATCGCGCGTGTAGCTTCAATAAGCCGTAAATTACTGGGCGCGGGGCTCGCGATTCGCGTGGCGAACTTTGCCCCGAAACAACCCTCCAGTACACGGGAACGAAGTTTCCGTCGAGTTCTCTCCGTAGGTTCGCCAAGTACGCGAAGTGCCGCGTTTTGCGCGTTCACCTCTCTCCGAACTCCGACATTAGTCCGTTCCGCCTGTTTCGATGCCCCGACGTTTCTTGTGTCCCTTCACGCGGAACTCGCTCTCGCAGGTGGCGTCCAAGAAATCTTCCTTTTTTTCCTCTCGACTTTCTTGCGCTTCCTCGCGTTCGCTTCCCGGATGACGCGGCAGATAGACGCAGACCTCTCGAAAACGACCGCGCGATTTCCTAGACTCAAGCGGTTCCTGCGGAGGCTGCGGGGAACAGTAAAACCGGGGGTGGGGTGTGTCGGTTCTCCTTGTCTGTGCATCGACCGAGCTCTCGGATCGACTCGATCGATCCTTCCCCCTTGGTCTCCCGGTCTGCGGGGAACCGGTTTCCACCGACGGAACATTAACGCCAGCGGTTCTCCGCGGCCCCGTCGCGTGATTTACACCGGCTAACGGGGCGGACGCCACGGCGAACTAATCCCGAGCACGCGTGGAAAGTTGCGCCGGAACGAGCCGCGTTATCTGGAACGAACGATGCCTGTCGCGAAACTACCATTTGCACGACACTTTTCTCGATGCTCGCGAGGCACGCGCGTCCAAGTTCGGCGAAGAGCGTTGGAACTCCCGGGGGAAGGGAAGATCTTGCGTCGATAGCCGCCTCCCCGCGATTTCTACTGCGTGAATGCTTTTTACGAATTTTCGTCCTTTATCTTATCATCTCCTTAAGTGGGACCGCAGTACAGTGTTTTCAAAAGTTAGAAATTTATGGCGGAAACATCGGTGGTATATTATTTTTGAGATTATTGTAGGGGAAGTGGATAGATATTGTCATAAAGTCTAAGATCATACAGAAGGGAGATACAATTTTTAGAAATTTTCATCTGTCAACACATTCTATTGAATGTCTAGATATATTGCAAATTTTGTAATTGCACCAAATTATTGTTACATGGTCTTGCAATAGTTTTTAGTAATCTGTTTCAAGAGAGTTGCATTCAGAGTTGGACAAAATGTAATCTCATTACAAATCGCAAATTGTGATTACAGTGTATTTGTTCATTGAAGTTATTTTCTGTAATCATTAGTTGTTACTGACTAGAGTTTGGCTGTGTAGTCAATAAAGATTAACGATTACAGAAAATAATGTGTAACTAAATTACTAATTAGACTTTAATCACGACTTGTGATTTGTAATCAGATTAAATTTTACCCAACTCTGATTACATAATATTGTTTCACTTGAATCATGCATGAATTGTTTAGCTAATTGTAAAGCTAGTACACTTTCTTTGGTCTCTGTACTAAGACCAGCAATTTTCAAAATTAAACTCATCTTTTTCATCAGAAAAATAAAGAAATTTACAATATCGTTCGTCGTGCTGCAGAATTTTAGTACAGTAAAATCTCGGATTATCAGAATCACAATTATGCCCATTTTTTATTATTTGGAGTTTCAGTTAATTATTACTATTTAGACTGCGTATTTTTATGCGAAATAAAATTTTTAGAAGCATAAATAACGAATTTAAACTTGAATAACTGCGAGTCTAATTTTCTAATCGTTGTAATTCTAAGTACGTTTTCAAAATTTTCGATATATTAACCTCTAGCAACAGCCTTGTGGATTTTGGTGCATTTAAAATTTTCATAAATGAATAAACATCTGCAGTCTAATTATTACACTAGGTAAAGAATACAGTAGAATTCCGAGTAAAATTTGAACTATGACTCAATAACGTTCCACTAATTATTAGCATTTTATTTAATATTGTGTCGAGCGGAAAATTTGTATCATTTATACAATTTGTTGCCCCGAAATTTAAAAGGTTCTACAAAGATAGAATAATGATGTTACATGAAAAATGGCTATTAATCATACCAAAATGAAGATTACTTCAACGTAGCTTTGTTCATAAAACTTGTAAAAAAATTGTTTTTTAATTTATTTGAAGAAACGGCACGTACTTTCTGCTGAACTTAATAAATATCAAGTCGGATAATCGAGGCTCTACTGTAATCATTTTATATAGTTGAAGATTGCTGCTATAGGCGAAGGAATGAGGGAAAAGCCGTAACACCGGCATTTCGCAGAAGCTTATCGAAGCTCCCAATCCTCGCGGAACCCCCGACCACGACATTTCTTCAGCAGTGATTAATTAGTCATTCCGCCGTTTAATCGTAACACGTCCGCACGCTAGTTTCGCGCCGCGTTACGATCAACGGGAAACGTACTGGAACACTGGCCAAGTTCGTGACTCGGTCGAATCTGGTCCTGCAGTGGCCCAGCTGAGCAGTTCTCCGAGTTCCCAGGTCGACTTCCGTCGAGAGAATCCCGGCCCTGAGAGCCGGTAGCAATTTCAGGAAGCGATCGACGTCTGTTAGTCGCCGCGCAATCGGACACCTCGACCCTTGACCCTCTTTCATCGAAATGAATCCCTTCCCCGGATTGCGGTCTTCGTCGCCCTCGTCACGAAATCGTCTATACGGGGTGTCGACCGAGTTACGCGCGAGTTCTCTAACGATCGAATTCCTCGCGAGCGGATCCAAGGTTGTGAGAAAGAGGTTCGGCTCGTGAAAAAGAGATTCTTCTACGCCTGGGGGGAGCAACGGATTATTCGGATTATTCCGTTCGCGTATTCATCGAAGCCTCGTTTTCGCGAGGCGCGTTTTAATTGTTGCGTCCCAATTGTGCGCCGATCGCTATCGAACCAGTTTTTTCGAGCAAAGGATCGAACGAGGATTCTTTGTCGGAGCTCTGTCTTCCGGAGTCGCCGCGAGGCTGCTCGGTGACTAATCGCGATACAATCGGGGATACGCCTCGAAGTCGGGCGATCGTTCAACGACCCTGTACTGTGTGTTTTCGGTGGACACCGGCTTCGGGAATGCGACACGGGATGCTCGAAGACACCCTGTATATTCTGTGCACGCAGTCAGGTGAGCTAACGGTGCTCCGAAGCGGTTAAGTAACGGGCTTCTCCACTATTTGTCGTCGTACTTTTATTTCATGCAAACGAATCGGGTTCCACGAGCATGGGGTGTCCCTCTAAATGAGCCGCTAAAGGGACTTGTGACTTGTCAGAAACAGGAATTTATATCACTGAGCTACTGTCGACAATACTATTTATTCTTTTGGAAGATTTCATGATTGAAGAAAATACAAGGTTTCATCCGGAATGTTCCCAAAATAATTATTTCATCAATTTTATATTCAGTACAAAGTCCCCACAGTTCAGATTTTCGAATTTATAGTCTAGAATCTATAAGATTGCCAAATTCTTCACAGAATTCACAGTTTGCATTTCGTAATTCAGAATACAATGTCCGGAATATATTTGTTGAGTCCAAAGTCCAAAATTCAGAGTCCATACTCTAGAATCCAGAATCCGGAATGCAGGATCCATGGTCCAGAAGGTTTTCTCCAAATTTCCAATCTAGGATTTACAGATTCAATTCTAAAATCCAGAATTCACTCTCCAGAAGCTGTTTCTTAAGTCCAGAAGTCAAAGTTCACTGTCTAAATTCCAAAATCCAGAGTTCATTGTTCTGAAAATATTTCCTGAGTCTTGAGTCCAAAGTTCAATGTCGAGATTCCAAAAGCTAGAATTTAGAATTCGGAATCCATAGTCCGGATATCCTTAGTTAAAAATTCACAGTTCGAATTTCTGTATTCAGAATTCATCGATAAGAAGATATTCTCTCGGTCCCGAGTTCAAAGTTCATAGTCCAAATCATAAAATCTAGGATTCACCGTACAGCCAGTACTCCCAAATTCTAAAGTCCAAAGTCCAGAATTCACAATCCAAATTCTAGAATCCAAACGGTGTTCTCTGAGTCCACAGTCCAGATTCCAAAATCCAGGATTCAAAATGTATAGTCCAGAAGATCCTCCCTAAATCTACAGTCCAGACTTTACAGTCGAAATTCCAGAATTCAAAAGATGTTCCCTTAATTCACAATCCAAAGTCCAGACTTCATAATTAAAAATCCAGAATTTACCGCCAAAATGATACTTCTAATCCAAAATCCAAAGTTCACGGTTAAAATCTTAGAATCTAGAATTCACCGTCCAAAAAGTGTTTTCAAAATCCAGAGTTCAAGGTCCAGTGGTCACAATCCGAATTCCAGAATTCCGAATTCAGTGTCCAAGAGATCCTCTCAAAGTTCAAAGTCCAGTATTCAAAATATAATTCAGATGATGCGTGTTAAATCTAAAGTTCCGATTCGACAGTCCAGAATCCACAAAAAATTCTAATTCCTTCCAAAAAAGCGAAACAAAAACCTGAACGCAAACTAACCACTCTTGTCTTCCGATCAGAAATCTTTGCCACGGCAGCGAAGCGAGGCCAAAGAGGCGGTTCGGCCGAAGTCGATATTCAAATTCACGGGCAACGAAAGCAAGTTAATGACCGGCCGGCCGCGAAACGCTAATAAATTTCGGGCGGAAATTTGTCTTTGGCGGAGCGCGCGACAGGACCTCTCCGAGGGCCGGCCGCACGCCGCTTTTAGGTGACTCGGTCGCTTGGAATCAATAACACGCTCGCCTCCTAGGGAGATATGGTAATGTGCAGGGCCGAAATCTAGATTCAGTTGAATTCAACGCGGCTGGAAAGTTTCGCCGGCCAGTCCCACCGTTCGTTACCGCGTTCGCAGATGCGCCGGGAACATGGAAAGGGCCTCCGACCTGGTGCAAAAGTTTCCGCGCGCGGTCATTCGCAGCTCTTCGACACCGAAAACACTGGGAGAAATCGGAGGCGCAAAAGGGGGGCTTTTATACGGCTGCGTTATCGTTTGAGAACTGATAATTTCGCGTTTCGAGGAGCGGAACGAGTCGAAAGGGGAACGTTAGAATACCTAATAATTCTCGGGGACACATGGCGACGTTACAAGGCCATCGCAGCGAAACGCGCGCTATGCTTCGCTTTATTCAATGCCATTTGATTATCGATCCTGCTTTCGATTTTCTATTTTATGGGTGAGCGGGAATTGTAGTTCTTTTTAGAGAAGTAGAAAATTAAGCAGAACTTGTATTCCTTAGATTTTTCATCGTCTGGTCTTTATAAGGCTTTGAATTGGAAGAAAAAGAATTGTAAGAGCAGAATTCATACAAGAATTTTTGAAGTCCAGAACTTCTTGTTTCTTTTTTCTTGTTGCATACTGAATTTGGAGTAGAAAAATTACACATTTCTTTACACAAGTTTGAAACTATTTCTATCTTAAAAAATAGAAACTTGCATAAACATCCACGCCCAAATAATTTTCCTGTCACCCGCACGGAATATTCCAATATTAATCAGTCTCCTCATTGAAACCGCAATGATATCGATCAAAAACGCAACCAGCATGCCCCGGGTCCGTGCTATTTGAAAATTCGCGGAACGTTGCGTTCCGTACCCACCGCACGCTCCACATAAAATAAATAATTACCGCAGCGAATGGACGGAATAGGTTCATAGGAAGCGCATTTCAGAGGCGTCAGCGGAGCATTCTGCGAAGATTAGAATCCATCGACAGCTTTTGAAGCTCGTCGGGGGCCGACGCGTTCAATGGCGACGGCACCGAATCGCGTGCGTGAAGTCTCGACGCGGCCAAACAGTGTCAAGCGTGTCGCGGTCGATCGGCAAACCGTAACGCGGGTCGAATTGAATATTCGCGAGCGCGCGACGTGTATGCTGACGATGGGGATGGGTGAAAGGGAGGAAAGGGGGAGGTTGACTAAAAACGCGCGCGTTATCGAAACACCGACGGCACACGGGATCCGCGCGCGGACGGTTATCAAGGTTCCTCGCGATCGGCGTGACAATGCGAGACGATAAAACGGTGGCGGATACATGCTCCGATTCCAACCCATCCCCGCTCTCCCGTTTCCATCGTTTGATGCGTCTGCATTACATCGATCTTTCGCGGCGGTTTGCGCGCACACGGCTGACAGACAACGCTATTAACAGAGAAGTTATCGCGCGACACACGAACCCGCGTGTTTCATGGGTTCCGCCGATTTCTCTTCCTCTCTGGAGGTTCAGTGCTGTTACTGTTTTGTAATGATTGCATTTTGTTGCTGGATTGTGGATGCAGGAAGGTTTGTTTTAGGGGCGGAGGAGTTTCGTTTTCTTTGTTTCTGTTTTTGTGACTCGTGTTCCACAGTTTAGAATTTTAAGGCCGAAGGGCAAGTTTTATAGTTCAGAATTCAGGATTTTAAATCCGGAATTCAGAATCTAGAGTCAGGTGGTTGAAGTCCACAATGTGAAGTCTATAGTCTAAAAACCAGAGTCCAGAATTCAGAATCTGTAATGTAGTATTTGAAATCCTTATTCGTAGACCAAAGTTCTGAATTTAAGTTTTCAATGAATCAATCTTGAATTAAAAATCCAATATCTAGAATTCAGGATCTAGAATATAGTTCAAGGATCAAACTAGCATAATCCAAAGTCTGTGATCGAGGATTCGGAGTCCGGAATTCCAAATTTTGGAATCTGGTATCCACAGTTTAGGTTCAAAAATTCGGAATTCAGAGACCAAAATCTATAGTTTATAGTTTAGAGTCCAAAATTCAGAATTTAGGATTAGGAGAATCAAGAATCTAGAGATCAAAATCTAAAGTCCAAAATTCAAATTCTGGACTCTAGAATTCAGAATCCAAGGTTCAAGATCTACAGTTCAGAATGTGAGATCCAGAGTCCAAAATTCAGAATCTAGAACCCAGAGTTCAAAGATCAAATTATAGTCTTTGTTTTGTAGAATTTATAGTCTAGAATCGAAAGCCCAAAGTTTAAAATTCAAAATACTGCGGTTCAGTATTCAAAATCCAGAATTCAGAGACCAAAATTCAAAGTCCAAAGTTCAGAGTTCAAAGTCCAAAATCCTAAATCCTGCAATCCAAAACCTAGAATCTGAAATCCAAACTACAAAATTCAAAGTCCAGAGTTAATAGTCAATAATTCAAACTCCAAAGTCTAGAAGCAATATTTCAAAGCTCAATTTCCAGAATCAATAATTCAAAATCCAGAGTCCATGAATCCAAAACAATATCTCCATCCTCTATTATCTGCCCCAAATCCACTTTCCCTACAAAAAGTCTATACCTCCTCCCATCCTATCGTCTCGAAGTCATGAATGGAATCTCTGTGCGGTACCCAGTAGAATGCTCGGCCTTTAGAAGCGGCTTCCAGCAGGTTCGATCGTCGAAGGCTCAAGGAAGGTGTATAACGGTTGCGTCTGTAGCTCGCAGCAAACGTTGAAGTCACCCGTTCGAAGCGCATCGTTTTGAAAGTCAAACGAGCGTGGCCGAAAGTTCGTTGAACCGGCGCTTCCTTCATCGGTAAACCCGTTTCCACGATCGCGTTGCCTCCGCCTTTGGGGACTCGAACACGAAGACGGCGGGGGTATCTGCCTCGGCGTTAATAGGTTCTTACGTCGGCGATTACGTCGCCGGGATCCACTCTCCGTGAGATCCTCGTCTTCACGCGATCGAAATCCTCCCGGGCAGCGCGCCAAATTCGCCAGTCCGCGGCGATTCCTCGACGATTCCTTGACGCTGGAGAAGACGTTATCGCATCAGCGTCTCCGTCTTTTTCCGCTGTTTCGCGGCTCGCGATCCTTCGCGTGTCAACCGAAGATTGACCTTATCTTTCCCGGGACGGGAGTTGGTCAATTGTACGGTTGTACCTGTTGGCGCGAATCTTACGTGTGCCATCAAGGCTGTATGAATTATGCTCGCGGGCGAAACAATCTTCCGCATAGGGAACTGTAGTCGAAGGGGATTCGAGGATCAATGTTTCAGGGTCAGCGTAGGCTGTTTTCTGTCACACGTTTCTGAAGCTAAATAAATGGAGTCATTAGTCAGCAGCAGATTTGGTATCGCCAGAAGCGATCATTTATGATCACTGTCACAATTATGCGGCCATTTTATGATTTCCTGACGTTCCGTCCGCCCTACGTGATGAATGCCCTTTCTTGCACTGTCGTTAAGTATGAATATTTCAGGACTTGTTTTCTCATACATTCTTTACATTAGAATAGAGACTGTGTCTGTGTTCTTGCTCTACAGGAAGTGTGTTTCCCGTTATCGCTTTATTACTCAGGATGTCGAGGATTACGACAAGAACTTGGTGTATTACTGCTGAGTTCTTTTTGAGAACTCGTTTCTGGAAATAGTTGAGTTGGATTTAACTTGGAATGGGAGTTGAAGTAGTATAGCAGCAGGATGTGGGATTGATTGGCTTTTATTTTTGTGCGATGGTTGCCGTTATGGAGGTTAAGTATTTAAGACTTTAACGGTGAGAGTGTAGTAGGATTTTAGTTTAGACTCGGCAGATTTAGAACTCGGGACACTTCGGGTTCTCAGGATGTTTGGGATTCAAGGCATTTTGGACTCGGGACATTTAGGACTCGAGACATTTGGAACTCGGGACATTTGGAATTTGGGACAAGTAAGACTCGGGACACTTTGAACTCGGATATTTTGGACTCGGAACAGTTGAGATTTGGGACAAGTGGGACTTGAAGCACTTGGTATTCGGGACATTTTGGACTCGGGACCCCTGGGATTCGATACACTTTGGACTCTGGACACTTAAGACTCGATGCATTTCGGATTCGGGACATTTCTAATTTGGGACACTTCGGGTTTAGAACAGTTGGGATTTGAGACAAGTGGGACTCGGGACATTTGGGACTTGGAATACTTAAAATTCAGAACTTTTCAAATTCGGATCAGGTGGGACTCTCTGCGTTTGGGTCTCCGTTCGCATGGAATTCGATTCGCTTAGAATGCGTTGCATTTAAGACTCGATCGTTTGAAACTTGGTTTATTTGGAACTTCATTCACTTAGAATTTGGATCGTTTAGGACTCGAATCACTTGGAGCTCGATTTATTTAGAATTCGGTTTACGTGAAACTCAATTTTACTAAAATTCGATTTGTTTGTACTCAATTAATTTGCTAATCCAGTTCTTACTAAAATAAACTCTATAAAACTCCTTTTCTAAGCAAAAAAGTACTACAAAAATGTCGGTCCAATAAATGACTCATTTCCCTACATACAAAAATCCTTCAACCCGGAAGGAAGGAAAGGGGTTTCCGATGAATCGCGGAGACACGGTCCGACTCCGGATCCAGGAAAAAATCGAAAGCCGCGAGCCATTAAGGCCGGATAATGGCCAGAGGGTTTCCGAAAAATCTGGCAACGATTGTCACGGTCGACTCGTGCCAGATCTCCCCCGCCCGCGCCTCTCTTGCCGTTGACGGTGCAGAGCAGGAGAGAGAAAGAGAGAGGAATCAATAGGCCCTCGTATTGTAGCGCGCGCGGATTTGCAAGCCGCCGGCGGAAACCTTACGTATTCAACAGTGAGTCACACTTCCAGGAACGGGCACCGCATATCCCACGCCCCTCTTCTCTCACCTACGACAATGTTCCCCGCGAGCATTGTTTCCCACCCTTTGCCAAAATCAAACGCCTCTCTCCTCTCCGTGGCCGAGTCTCTCCCCGCGGTCGAGGCTTCAACCCCATTTTTTTTTCAACTCCCCCCTTTTCAAACGCAATCACCGTGATTTCCATTTAGCCGTTCGTTTCAACGCTTCTCCCCGTTCGAGGGCACTAATGACTTCTGCGGGTAATGGCTCCCGCTGCAACGCCATTCAAAACTGTGCCGTCAATTGAGTAGCCTCTCAAACGGTTCCGTCGCAGCGACGATACGCCGACGCGACGAGCGTGAATCGCGCGACGATCTAGGAGTCCTTTTCGCACGCGATCCTCGCCTCTCCCTTGATCCGTCGCTTATTGATCAACCTGTTAGTCCGAAGCGAATGTTTGCGCGGTGAGTAATTGGAACGCGATCAGTGGATCAGCTAAGAAGATAAGTCGACGGGGGTGCCTTGAGTCCTGTGTTGACTGCTTCGTCAATCCGCGGGTGATAAGATAGCTCTGTTATTATAAGCGTTTTAGACGCAACAGAGTCTTGATATCTGGCAGCAGTCGACGTCTTATGGTTTCTTTTGGGACTCTGGTCTTCTTCAAATTGTGACTTTGTAATGATCCACGTTCGATATGCGATTCGAGAAATTCAAAGGACGCTGGTTTATTAGATTGGCGAGTGATCTCTGTATACTGAATATGTTTATTCTCTTCTCTTTTCTCTTCGTTCTAACTTCTTTTGCTTTCTCTACGCACTACAAAAACAAATAATTCTATAATTATGCACAGACATACTATAAACACGATACAATAATTAATAATCATTCAAGATTACAAAATGTAATAATAAAAAGCAAGTATTTAGTATGTATCATGTGTGATACGGGAGACTTCAACAGACTTTGTTACAATTTTGAATTCTACATTATTTTTTATACACGCTTATTCTCTACTATTGTGCCAAGGTGTTTTCAATTTGTTTATTTCAATAATAATATTGATCTGCCATTGGTACTTTTTGAAATTCAATCGAGGCTTCAACTTCAATTCAATAGAATTCTCGCAGCGATCCCGAACAAAATAATTATTATTTATTCAATATAAACGGGATACTCCATTAGTACACAAGATAGCATGATACATCGCACGGATAGTTAATAATTAGTTTTAAAATATGGCTTCTAATTATATAAATAGGCCTATTACAGAAAAAATCCAATTGAGAACTATGAAAATTAGCTGTGGTGCATGTATATGGATACATAATTATGAGGCAAAAACGTACGTCTAGCCCTAAATGATTTAGCTGGTCAATAAAAATTTATCATTTCAAGGAGTTGCGGGCAGCTTATGAATCATTTATTAATTTGTATAGGAAAAGTAGAACAAATCTCCGAAATTCTAGCGTTGTGATGCTAAGTACGTATGTAATTGGTTCATAATTATGGTCCGTTATGTCCATCTTTAAACCCAATTTGTAAACAACAAATCTCAAACTGCGCATACCAGTTTACAGTCTGCGAACACTGTTTACACACAATTTTTGTAAGCAGTTCGTATAACTAGCTATAAACACTACGCAATCGCTTCACACATGTTATACGAATTATGTATTGAAAAACCGTAGATGAACAGATGATTTCTACCAAATTCAACTGTCTTAAGTCGGGAGTCCACCGGAAAGCTAAGCTATGCTGGGTTAAAAAAAAATTAGCTTCAATACATTTTTATGGAACTGCTTCCACCAAGAGCTAAGCCAAACTATGCTATGTTTTTTCGGAAACTAAGTTAGCTTGATATATAAACGTAACGGGAGAGTTTCCTCTTCACACCTCCAGTCCATAAAAATGTATTAAAGCTAATTTTTTTAAACTTAGCATAGCAGCAGAGCTTTCTGGTGGATTCCCGGCTTTACTGTTCGTAAACAGTTTGCGAACAGTGGTGAAGACGCACCTTTATGTATCTTCAGATGTTATGAAATTAATATAATAATTGGTTCATGTTTCTCTATTTTATTTAAGTTAATTAATATCCATGTGCATCAACAAAGTAAGATTAATCAAGCAGCTATGGTTCAAAATTGTAATCTTGAGAAATTAAAATTAGTAAGTACAGAGTCAATTCAGTGAAAATCTCAGGGTAATAAAAAAAAAAAAAAAAGAAAAACAAGCAGTTTTATGTCTTACGAAAGTCGAAAGTTTTTTCCACACAACGAACACAACTTCCACTAATAGTAGAAAAATAGAAAATACATCCTTCCCATATTCTACAAATACAACAAAAAAATCCCAAAAGTTTTTCTCAAAATTCTCAATCGAGAACTCGTGTTATTGCTATATCATCATTGACTGCAGATTTTTTATGCAAATTCATATTTTTACAGCTACAGACAGAGTTGAATCTGAATAAAACATGTATGTTATCTTCCAAATATATTTAATCTGATCATATGATGGAGGCATACATATTCTACGCGGTCTGATAAATGTTAAGTAATGTTAAATCGGTCCGAGACAAAGCGTGAATAAATTCTAGTCGTACCCACGGCATGAATCGCGCCTAATTATAATCAAGCGGTCGAGAATTACCCGTTTTCGAGGACGATAATCTTGCCACGAGGAAACCAGCAAACTCGCCGCGCAATATTTGGAATTTTCCCCCTCCGAAATACTTGTCGAAACTCTGGCAGGAACCCGATACCTCATCTCCGCGTTGGAGGATTCAAACTCCGGTACAAGTAGTCGCTGATTAACTTCTGCGCAGATAGTCATTCGCCGAATAGTCGGTCCACGCTCGAGTTGATAGCGCCGGAAGCGCGGGTCGCGGAAGTGGGTCAAACCTCGCAGAAATTGGGTCTCCGCCGGCGATGGTCTTCGAATTTTCCGCGGGATGATTTTTCGTATCCACCGAGAACTCGGAGGGATCTGTGTCAGTCGTCCTGCCCGTCGCGACTCCTGACCCTTTGTCCCGACCCGCGGCGATCCGCAGGTTTCTCGGACCTGGCGAGATTGGATAACGCGTCTCAGGAAGGCAGTTTTCCAAGTTCAGCGGACCTTGAACGATACAAAGAGCGATGCCCACGGGTGGGAAACAAGGGGAGCGACGAAGGTTCGCGCGTGGAATAATCATGAAACGTAACCGTGGCCTTGGTTCAAGCTCGAGCCGCTTCCGGAAGAGGTTAATACCCGAAACGCATCGCTGACTCTCGCGCGGGCTGGAGCGTGTCGCGAGCGGTTCGAGTTTCTACGCTCTCGAGAGGCGGCTAAGACTGTCTTGGACAATGCCTATTTATTTGCCCGATCGTTATCTTCGTTGAAGGTCCTAGACCACTTTTACGCTCCGACCGTAATGATAGAGCCGCTCTTCTTGCCCCTCGTAATCGATCACGCGTGATTGCTTAATTAGAGGCGAGCGAGGGAAGGACGCGATGAAGCCTTTCAAAGGTTCGATGCCATCGTCTGCCCATTTGTTTTGCAATCGGAGGAATAAATAGACACTTAGGGAGGATCGAGTTTCTCCGTTGCAGAGAGACTTTGATTTTCTGGTGTTTGATGTTTGGTATTGACGTGATTGTAGCGGTGAGAAGAATCGAATTTAGAATTTTCTACGTCGCAGACTGTTTTAAAACGACTTTCCGATCGTGAGAAATTGTGTTCGATTCGGAAAGACGATAGTGTAGACTAGACGCTTTTCAACCTTGAGAATGGCTTTAGGATTGTTATTGTATGATTTTTCTTTAGACTATGAAATTTTAGGTATTATAAAACTAACTAATTAGCAACTAGATATGTACTTATTAGTTATTATTTAGACAAAGGATTTTATGAAGGTTTCAATTCTTGATTTCTATTTGTAAAAATTTTATTTTGTCTAAACACGCGCTTAAATAAAGTGTTTAGGAACGCATATAATGAATTGAAACTTGAATAACAATATGTCATATTTATTACATATTTAAAATTGAATTATATTTTTGATATTCTGCATATTTTGGCGACTGTCAGCAACTCCAACAATTTTTAGAATATTGAGAATTGCCATAAATGTATAAAATCCGCAGTTTAGTTATTATCAATACTACTACTAGTAGTATTAGTTTATTATTATCAAACTAATTAGCAACTTGCTCAAAATATAACTACGGTAGAACCTCGATTATCCGAATCACAATCAAGCATTTAAAGTAAGAATCAATTAGGACTTCAAGTAGAACTTGGAGTATGATTTAACCCTGCTACGGTCTTCGGGTTATTTTTTACCGAATTATGTATTTTATTATAGTCAGCAAGTGTTTCGATTTAAAAAAAAACCTGTAAAACAATTAGTGTTCGTTGCTTAATATTCTATCGAGATTCTACAGTGTACCTCAATAATTATGTTACAACGGTTAATGTTCCTGTAAATTCAGACTGTCAAGAGGAACATAGCAGGGTTAATAATGGGTTCACTAATTTTTAACATTTTGTATTACAAATATGAAGTTCCTTAACCGATGATTGTATTAGGTACCGGAAAGAACTTTTTGCGGTTGTTTTGTTAACAACGAGTTCGACTCAACAACTGTTACAATAAAGGAATTCAACGGCTGGTACGATATTGAAAAAGATTTGTAAGAGTAAATGGTGATAGGTTTGTTACATAAAATTACGTTTCTAAAAATTTCAGAGTATTTAAATACTGTTCTATGGAATCCTCATAAATTTTTTCGCTACGTAATACCAATTACTTAATCAGGAACGAATTAACATTAATGCATCACTAAATACTAATTCAGGAACTTAACCCGGTTACGTTTCTCTTGAAAATTTGATTTATTAGAGGTCTGTTTTTTATTCCTGCACTGGCTGCACTAGTATGGAACGAACCAATCGCCATCTTCTTTATTTCACAAAACGGAAGCAGATAGCAAGTGGTTCACTTTGCACCAGCTCAGCCAGTACAGGTATAAGAAACGGACTTTAGAATTGCAATCACTAGCACATTGTTATAAATGGGGACAACGAAATTTCTATAGAATATACCAAGACTCAACAAATTGTAAATATTAACACTATATTATAAATATTAAATATATTTTGTATATCTACGGGTTATATGAACCCTTTGTTACAAATAGTACTGACGGGGGACATTACCCAATCTATACGCGTCAATTTTGATGCACTTTTAGTGTAATGTAGAACTCGGAAAAATATTTTACACGCACTTCTTTTTATTGGCAATCAACCATATTAAAAGGGTGAAAATCACCCTCAAAGTTGGGGATGAGAAACATATTTTATCAAATATCTCATGAACTATTAGATTATTATTATAAATTTGAAGTTTATAAACATAAAACATAAGTCGTTGAAACTTGAAAAATTGAAATTGTAATCTAGAAGCTTGAAAAATTGAAACTAAAATCTAGAAGCTTGAAAGGTTCAACTTTCACTTTCAAATAAAAGTTTAAAAAGTTGGAATTGTAAGCTTGAAACTTGAAAAGTTGAAAGTGAAAGTTCGAAAATTGAAAAGTTGAGGGATGTTTGTAGGAGTGAGCATCGGCTACGCACACAGAGGAAGAGAAGAAGCCTAAACGGCTGCTTGGTTCCATGTGTTTGCTTCGTCGATGTGCCTGAGTTAGTATCCACCTCAAAACTATACCGCTAGCTTTAAAACATTATTACTGGAAAATAGAGACAGATCGGACACTATGTCTTAGGACATTTTGTGTTCCATTTGAGCTCCCCAACCACCTCTGAAAATATTTAAACGTATATTGTTTACACCCTGTATATTAGCACCATTAGACTAATGATTCAAATTATTGTGCGGTTTTTAATAGCAATTTTTATTATATAAACAGATTTACAAGAATTGATTTGCAAAAATTCTTAATTTTTTTTTTTACACAAGTACAATTTTTGTAAATCTGTTTATACGATAAAAATCACCATTAAAAAAACGCACAAATTGCAATTTGAATCATTAGCTCCAATAGTTCCTGAGATATTCGATAAAATTATGTTTTTCATCCCGAACTTTGAGGGCGATTTTCATCCCTTCAACATGGATGATTGCCGATAAAAAAATACGCATCAAATATTTTTTCGAGTTCTATATTATACTAAAAGTGCATCAAAGAAAAGAAAAGAAATGACAACAGTAAGTTGAATATACTCTACAAATACCAATGATAGTGAATGAAGAAAATACTCTTATACTTTTATTAAAATTAGAATAGTTATTTAAAAAATAAAATGCGTGTGTTTGGGTAAAAAAAAACCTGAGGACCGTAGCAGAGTTAAAATTGCAAATTATGTAATAGAAAAAGATGAAGATTGTGACTTCCCACTCTGCCGGCCGTTTTTTAAGCTCTCTTCGCCGCGAAGATTACATAAACGATAGATCTCCGCGACCCTGGATCAAATCTCGAAAACTCCTGTCATCCGGACCACTCTAATATCCAAGGTCCTCCACCACGCCTCTAGAGAGAGACACTCGCCGTAGATATAAATTTCGAGGCCGATTCTGTGGCCCGAGTGTCCCGCCTCCTTCTCACTACCGTGTACTCGAAGCTACGCCACGTTTGTCGGTCAATTAGAGTCTCAGAACGAGTACCGGTAACACAGAGGCGGTGAATGTCCGCGGGGGGTCGTCGACCGAGGCCAACCTAGGCCTCTTCGAGTCGGCGACTCCTAACGCCGCGTTCCCGCTATTTCCTTAACGCGTCCTCTCGCTCTCCTAACTCCGCACTCGCGCCGGCTGTCGTCGAGGAGGAGATTGACCTTGATCCCAAAGCCGGGGGGCCCGCTCGGTAACAGGATGTCGACATCGTGGGCCTCGGGAGCGCCGATTGCGTCGCGCGATCGACGACTTTGAGTAGCGATTTCGAGACGCCGGTCCGATTGGAATTCTAGCCAGAGCGTGTTGTATATCGTCGAATAAATTAAGAGGTTCGGACGTTTGCGAATGCCTCGCAAAAACAGCCTTCGGCGAATGATTCCTAGACTGCGCTAGGAAAAACTGAATTGCGAGAAGAGAACGCGCCTGGGATCTTCGAGAGGTTCTCCGAACCTCTGGGGAACTTTGGAGGGCCTCTCGAAGGATTCCCAGTCGATTACTGGGAATCGATATAATAACGATCCTCGCGTGGATCCGGAGAATCATCCCTAGACTCATTATACCATCACGCGATCGCACGGAACGAGGAAACTGACGTTCTTCTTCTCGTTCTTTTGCAGCAACTGTTCCGGAGTCAGCCGCAAGGTGCCACGCCGCAGCAGCTGCAACTGCTTCAGCAACAGCAGCAGCAACAACAACAGCAGTACCTGGCCGCGTCCCAGGCTCAGCAGCAGCAACAGCAACAGCAGCAGCAGAACTTTCCCACGGCGCCGTACACCGTGATCAGCGGCCAGGAGCCGTACGTCGGCGCGCTGATCGCCGGGGCACCGCCGCCGGTCGTGCCCCAGTATTATGGGGTCGCGCCCTGGGTCTACCCAGCGGGGCTGCTGCCCCAGGCGCCCCCGCAAGCCGCGGCACCGCCGCCACCCAGGAGACCGCTGACACCGTCGTCCGCCGCGGCTGCGGCAGCTGCCGCTCAAGACACTGCAAATAATTTGGCGCAGACTGTAAGCGGTTAATTAGTCTGCTTTTCCCCGGGGCGCAGCATGCCGCACGTGTTTAGAAATAAATCCTATTGTCGCGACGCGCTTGCCTCTCCGCGCCGCGCTCTCCGCATCACGATAGACCCGCGGCTTCGATTCGGGGAACGTGACGGACGCCAGCGTCCTCGGGGACTCTATGTATAAACCGTTTGCGAGACGCGCGGCTTCGGATGCGGATGGGTTCGTTTTCAGAGTTGGGCATTAGTCGACTAAAATTCTTAGTTTGATTGATTGATTAATACTTACGATTAAAATATTAATTGTTGAAAAATCGGCGATTGATTTAATCGATTGATGAAGCTAATTGTCAGTCGTTGATTAAAAAAAGAAATCGTCACAAAATCGACGAGATTGAATTAATCGATTGACGAAGTTAATCGTCAGTCGGTGATTGAACAAACAAATCATCGAAAAATCGATGACTGATTTAATCGATTGCTGAAGATGAATTGTAATAAACTGTTATAAAGAGGGAGAGTGAGGCAGAGAGGGAGAAGAGAGCGAAAAAGAGAAATGACAGATATATATTTTAAAAATACATGTTTATTTTAATAGTTTTTTTTATTTTTTAATAGAATTTTTAATAGAATTTTTTTTTATTTCATGTTTGCTTTTAGAATAACCCTTTTCTCAAAATTAAAATCTGATAATTTGTGTGATTTTGGTGAATTAATCATCGTAGCAAACGAAAAAGCCTCTCTACTGGAGCTGATGACAAAAGAGCTGTATATTGTATACATATAACAAATACATTTTTTATTTCTGGATATCGAACGAAAATATCGAATCTTTCATCATCCTGTGTAAAAACTTTCGATATATTAAATTTTGCTTTTGATCTTAAACTGCTTGATTGCCTCGAAGAAGATGATGATTCTCCAAAATCAAAGAAACTATTTTCTTCTGAAACAATCGTAAGCTCTTTCGAATGCGGCTAAAATCTGTTCATGATAGAATACATGATAACCAAAATCAATGGTTGATTTCGAAATTTCAACAGTTAATCATTAATCGATAGGAATTTAATCGTTAATCATAATTAACGACTAAAGTAGAAATTTAATCATCAATCGCAATTAACGATTAATGTGTTTAATCGTTAATCGCAATGAACGATTAAAGTACGAATTTAATTGCTAATCGCGATTAACGACTAAAGTAGAAATTTAATCGTCAATCGTTGATTAAATTTTTGCCCAGCTCTGTTCGTTTTCTATTAACTCAAGCGATTCTGGATCTTAACTGTCGAGGGCTAAGTAGTTCACGTTTGGCGGATGCATGGGGCCCATTGAAACCTTCGACACAGGTTTCACCGACAATTTTTGGACAACTTCATGGTCAACAGCTTTAACCGATCACGATGTTATTAATTGAGTAGATTAATGATGGGGATTCACGTTCTCCGCGCTGACAGTAAAATCGATCAGGGATAAGTTCTTAACTGAACGCTTTTCGCGATGTACTACAAATGTTGAGGACTTAGAGGAAAATGATAGTCATTGATGGGATAATAGAATTCTATGTGATTATTTATTTTTTGGACATTTTCAAGAAAACCTTGCCTTTGACATAGTGAGGATCAGAATCGTTGTAGTGAATCGAATAGTGAATACACGGTAGAATCTTGTTCAACTGATCTGTTTTGCGGTATGAAAGGTCATGGATCAATCCTTGGTGGATGTTCATTTAGGGGGGGTTGTTCAAGTCGTGTGAGATAATTTCTGAAAAGGGATGTAGAAGATTTTATGTCTACCGTCGCATTGAGCAATTATCATAGCTGAGAGGTTTTAGAATGGCTTCTTTTTGGCAACACTTTTCGAACACGATGTCTTTCGCTATGTGTTGACAACTGAGGGCTTTAAAACAGAGACAGCGGTGGCCAAAGACATTGCACCACTGCAAAACAATTGATTTACGATCCAGCTGACGCAATATTGTACTGCTTTATTTGAGTGAATCACCAGATACCATTGGGAGACCACGTTAAAATTATTCAATGTAGTAATAGAAGCGAAAATTTGTATAGTCTAAGAATATTCGAGTAGTTACTCAATGATAGCAACTTTACAGCATAATTTTCTAAATACTCGCAGCAGAATTCATTACATCTTAAATCGCATCAAATAATTAAAATCTTCTGTGGAGTCAGAATAAAAGTTCGTAGTGCTTTCCAATAAATTATATTTCAAAAATGCCATGGGAGAATGGAGTCATGAAGCTGCCTCAAAGATAGTGAAAAGTAATAGAAGAAAATGGTACTAACAGTGACTCATAGGTTTACTCACATATATTTAAAAAATTAATTAACTGTGAAATTCACAGTATTATATTTTTTTCTTTGAATTTAAGTCGTTTAAGCTTCCACGTTTAATTATTTCTTAGTTTCCATGATTTTTATTGTACTAAGACGAATAACTTCTTTAAAATTTAAACAAACTTAAGGTTTTCTTAAATAAATTCATTAGTCACTGTGTATAGTTTAATGAATTTATGCACAAGTATTTTAACATTGTCTTTGAATTCCACTTGAAAACGCTGCGAACTTCTATTCTAACCTAATGTACAGTAATTCAGATCTGGTTAATTCAAGATTCTACCGTATCAAACACCCTGCAGTTAAGAGGGGAACCTGATGTAATCGGCTTAAATCCAGGTCGATGTTTCAGAATTTTTTCTGAGGAGACTATGCATGGAATCTCTTTTAAACTTTAAGATTATAATATTACATCCGCAAAGAGGAAAACAATTATTTTTTTATGTAAAAATAATTCGGTACTTCCAAATGGCGCAAATGTTTCGAGGCGGCCTCGGTATTGAAAGTCGTTCCTTGGCGATTACGCTATGGATGAATCTAAATTCGAAATAATATTATTCAGTTTAACTATACTTATAGCACAATTAACGTGAAGTTCTTTTAAGTGAAAATCACAAGTATCATTTCAAAAACTTATCATTATCGTAATTTTGCATTTTTGAATGCATATTGAGGATCATCCACAGCACAATCTTATTACAAATACAAAACTATCGTAGTTTTTAGGTTTCAGAACACCACAATGGACCCTGTACTGCACGCAGCGAAACGACTTTGAATACGACTTTCATTTACGCCATTTGGAACTACCGAATTATTTTTGTATCAAAAAATATTTACTTCTTCAAACATGTAATATTATAACCTTGAAGTTTGAAAAGAATTGCATGTATAGTCTCCTCCGTAAAAATTCTGAAGAATCGACCTGGATTTCAGCCGATTAGACCAGGTTCCCCCCTTAAGGACTCACTGTGTTTCCTTAGTAGCTTTCTGAAAATTCTTCCCAATTGCTGAGGATCCATCAAATTCTTTAATTATTTCTTCAATTTTGGCGATTCTTGTAACATAGTAGATGAGAGAATACGTGTTCTTACAGGTTCAAGGTCAATACCAAGTGATACCAGCATATTACGATCAAAATGGCTCCATAGTGATGGGAGGTGTTCGCGGTCTGAGTTCCGCAGCAACCCCCATGAGACTGGTCAGTCCCGCGCCCGTTTTGGTCAACAGAGCTCCTTCTCAGCCACCCCCGGGACCACCAGCTCCTCCGCCCCCCAGTCTTTATTCTCAACCAACACCCACATCCCACAGCAACGCCACACCAGGAGAATGTTTAGGTAAGATGTTTCTCCGTGTTGAGATATTTGAAACCCGGTCATCGACATTGTATAATAGATATACGTATGTGTGTTTATTCTATTTGATATCGATTCCACCCCTTATCGAGTTTATTCGTGAGGTCTGTGGATATCGGATTGGGATCACGTGCGAGAAGTTCAGTTTTAAAGTTTTATATTAGACTTTATGATTGATATCTGTTGAATGTTTATTGAAATGAATTTTGCAGAGTTTGGTGCAGCTGCGAGACTTGTATATTCGTTGTTTCATGATTTATCTTATTCTCGACGGAATATTTAATCGTTTTTTAACTTGAAATGTTGATCAGTGTAATATTCGTACTGTATGTTATATTTTTTTTAAGCGTCCTGTTGTTTAAAGTGTATATAAAATTTTGTGACTAACTGTGTGGGGGTATAACATCTTGATCGTTAATGTTTGCGTAGAGTTTTCAATTTTTGTGAAATTCGTCGTGAATAAAAACTGAAAATTCTTGGTGATTCTAATTCGGCGACCAGGGACTGGTCGTTATGTCGTTATGTATATAGAAAATATACATAATGTGTACATAAATGCATGACCATGCTCGAGTGAAATGTGTAAGGAAAAGATCTATGTTCCCTACTGCTCGGTTAAATTTGCCCGAGTTTTATATCCTGATTGGTTGAACAATAAAGCAGTTATTGCTGAATATACAGTCCAAATTTGTAGGCAGTCGGTTCAGTGATTACACAAATATTCTGTACACCGTAAAAAGTATTAAAAGGAAACTGTATATTCTTTAAAGGTGAAGTAATCTATGGTGCAAATTTCCAATTAATCGAATCGCTAGTTTTCCACGGATAAAATAAGATTCCTCGATGTTCAAAGATTTTCGCTTGATTCTTAACGTTACTGAAGTTTATCATTGAAGGGTTAGATACATCTGGTCAGCAGGTCGAAATTAAGCCAATATTTGGGAATCTTTTTTGAAAAAGCGTAAGCATGTACAGGTTCAACACTTTTTCTATTTAAAAGAGTAACATTTAAAAAGTATTTTCTAATTTGTTGGTGTGAACATATTAATTTATGTAGATGTTATGAGTGATGGACCGACAATCACTTTTCAGAAAATGGTTTCATGGTGAGCACTGTCGTTTAGAATCAAGTTATGTAAAATCAAAAACTGAAAATTCGATTTTGTTAATTTGGTAATTTCTCCTCTGATTAATCGAAGAAATTTTCGAAATATAATGTAAAACAAAATTTTGACTGTTTAAACTAAAAGCTTTAATTTTTGGAATAAAAAACGGCCATTTTTTGTTCATAAAATTAAAAATATACATTTAAAAAAAATCCATTGATCAACCATTTTTATATCTAAAATAAGCTCACCATATTTGGAAAAGATTGGTGCTGTAGTTTTTGAAATATCTTGCTCACTGTTTTGGAAAACGTTATTTCGAGAAAAATGCGTTTAAAGTTTCAAAAGCTAATTACATATAATAAAGAAATTAATTGTAAATGTCTATATCTCTATGCAATTTAGTCAGACAAATTTGAAACTTTCAAAGAATATTTCTAACAAGGGATATTTACCTACTCCATACACACTAATTTTGATGCACTTTTAGCATAGTATAAAACTCGAAAAAATATTTGACACGTATTGTTTTTATCGGTAATCATCCATGAAGGATGAAAAACAATTTTATCGAATATTTCAAAAACTATTAGAGCTAGGTTAATGATTCAAATTGCAATTTGTGCGTTTTTTAATGGTGATTTTTATTATATAAACAGATTTGCAAGAATTGATTTGCAAAAATTCGTAATTTTTTTTTTACACAAGTACAATTTTTGTAAATCTGTTTATATGACAAAAATCACCATTAAAAAAACGCACAAATTGCAATTTGAATCATTAGCTCCAATAGTTCCTGAGATATTCGATAAAATATGTTTTTCCTCCCCAACTTTGAGGGTGATTTTCACCCCTTCAATTAGTATAATTGCCAATAAAAAAAAATACGTGACAAATATTTTTTCGAGTTCTACATTATACTAAAAGTGCATAAAAAATAATGTCCCTTGTAAGATGAGATACTTTCAGAAACTGTTATTTTTGAAAATTCAATTTTTTTTCGACTTCCTGACCAAGTATAACCCCTTGACCGAGCAGATAATGAAAATTTCGCCGAGCATGTCTGTATAATAAACCTATATATACACATGTCTCTGTATGATTAACATCGAAGTAACACTGCCAGTCCTCTGTATATACGTGTGTACGCGCGGCCACGTATTGTTAACCCCTCGGTGACTAAAAAGAGCGGACCGAACGAGGAAGCGAGGAGGAGGCTTCGATGTGTCGATAGCGGAAGCGTGTGCGTGTGCGGGTGGAGCCGACGGTTGTCCCGGCTAGGCTTGATAGACGGTGATAGGGTCGGGAGTCGGGAGTAAGGTAACTAGCAGATTAATTGATAACTAAGAGCGTGTGTGGGTTGCGGGGTTTCGGTGCAGGTCTGGCGGCATGCAGCGCAGCGGCGGTGGTTGCACAGGCTCAGGCGGTCGCGGTGCAACAGGCGCAGCAGCAGGGATCAGGACTGGCCGCGGGTCTGGCGGCCCTAGGATACGGCGGCTCCCCTCTGGGGGCACTGGGCTCGCCGGCTCAACTCCAGAGCACAGGTACACACAGAGCAGCAGATCCCCCCACCTGTAACCCTGAACAAACACGGTCCAAAGAGAGGAGGAGACGCGGCTCTCCTCTCGGTTTCCAGGCGTCGACTGCGTCCTCGATTCTCTTTTGTACATATTACCGACGGAACCTCGAGCCATCATCTGTTTGCATGCTTCTTTGGCGAGCGTTCTTTGTCCTTCTCTTTTGCCGTGTTCAACGTCTGCCACACTCTTCGCCAACGACGCTTTCTCTCGTCGAGTCAAAAGCCGACGACGACGCTTCGCCCGATGCTCGACTTCAGGAACCTTTTGTCTCTCTGTTCGCAGGTCTGGGCCTCGGAGCCTCCTCCACCGCGCGGAGAGACTCCTTCGACAGAAACACGTCCGCCTTCAGTCCTAGCTTGGAGTACAGCCGCGCCAAGTGGCCGCAGAGTTACGGCGCTCTCGGTAAGACGTCTGCCTTTGCTTTTCGAATCATTCGAGGTTTGCGCGAACCTAAAGAGATCGCGGAAGAGTTACTACGTATTTCTCTTTGTTCCAGGCACCGTCACAGCATCGCCCAGTCCGTTAGGTTTGTCCCTGACGCCGCCACCGACTCTGGGAGGATCCCTAGGCGGCCTCGTCGGCGGAGCCAGTCGAGTCTCTGCAGCTCCCGGGGCTGAAGCGAAGTTCCGCGCTAGCGCAGTTCCTGCTTTAACGGCTAACGGAGTTTTCGGCTCCAGTAGTTCCCTGTTTCCTAATCTGGTGGGAAAACCAGGTCGCGGCGGCACTACCAGCATCGGAGACAAAAACGCCAATGGCCGATCACGCTTGCTGGAAGACTTTAGGAATAACAGGTACGACCAATGCTTCGGTTCTTCTTCAACATCGCGTCTCGAAGCAGATCTAAACACTTGGAACATCCATGGCGAACGCGCGCGGAACCGTGCGCAATCAATCTCGTCCACGTTCAGTTCCACACGTCAGTTGCATTGAAATAATATTTTTGTAGGATGCATTAGAAGTTATTAGAAATAATTATTTCAGGTAATATTCTTTGGATTGAAATAATTATTAAACTTAAAAATTTTAAAAATAAGACTTGGAAGCCTGAAACTTGAACATGTTTTTTTTTTTTAAAGTTTAAAACGTTGAAACTATAATGTTAAACTGAATATTTGAATTCTTGAAACTTGGAAATTTGAAATTTCAAAACTTGAGACTTGAAACCTGAGCATTTCAACACTTGTAAAATTCTAGCTTGCAGTTTTAACTTTTAAAAACTTGAAAACTTCAAATATTTAAACTTTAATATTCGATGCTTGAATTTCTAAAATTTTGTAGACTTGAAAATTAGAAGCCTGAAATTCTAGAAATTTGAAGCTTGAGATTTCGGAGATTTGAACAATTGAAACTTCAAATTCAGAAAATTTACAAATATTGAGCTTGAAATTCTGGAAATTGGCAATTTTGAAACTCCAAATTCTGAAAACTTGCAAATATTGAGCTTGAAATTCTGAAAATTAGCAATTCTGAACTTCCAAATTCTGAAAATTTGCGAATATTGAGCTTGAAATTCTGCAAATTTATTGTCTCTTAAGTTCCATTAGGAGTTAAAGGGTTAACCAACAAAAGAATTAAGCGACAACAGTATTAACCGACAATAGCTTTAACTGTTAATACTGCTGCTAGATAATACTATTGTCTATTAATTCTGTTGTTGGTAAAATTTGAGGTTTGTGAATTCTTGTCGGTGTTTTTTTTTATTATTATTTTGTTAAATATCTATCCTTTCATTAAAACCTGTGTCGGTGATTTCAATGAAAATATCGACCTAACGAATGACCTAACGAATGAAACGACCCTTTAAAGAATGTTCTGCAACGTGCGTTGCATGTGTCTATATCCAGCTTGACGTTGAACGTGCTTCAAAAACCTCTAGATCCCCACACACACTGAGCCTAGTTGAGACGCTGTCCAACGGGAGATTAATAAAAGTAGTACACAGATTTTTTTTTTTCCTGTCTTAGATTCCCGTGTCTTCAGCTGCGCGACTTGGCTAATCACATAGTGGAGTTCAGTCAAGACCAGCACGGTTCCCGTTTCATCCAACAGAAGCTAGAGCGTGCCTCGACCGGCGAGAAGCAGCTCGTGTTCCAGGAGATCCTCACCTCGGCATATTCACTGATGACGGACGTATTCGGGAACTACGTAATCCAAAAGTTCTTTGAGTTCGGCACGCCAGAACAGAAGTCCACCCTCGCTCAGAAGGTATTCCCTCACAATTTTCCGTTCGTCCGTTTCTTTCAAAGATTCCAGAATGATGATTACTTTTGCGTGTCAACTGACGTACTACGAAGAATGATTGAGACTAAAATCTAGCCTGATCCCGAGCGGATCGAGAACACCTCGAGTCCCCCGAGGCTATTCGCGCGTCGCTACTTCTCTGCCCCTGTTGTCGTTAGGTTCGAGGACACGTGTTGCCCTTGGCGCTGCAGATGTACGGCTGCAGAGTGATTCAGAAGGCTCTGGAATCGATCGGGCCGGAACAGCAGCAGGAGATCGTCCGGGAACTGGACGGGCACGTTCTGAAGTGCGTCAAAGATCAAAACGGAAACCACGTCGTGCAGAAGTGCATCGAGTGCGTCGAACCGCGCGCGCTGCAATTCGTGATCGGCGCGTTCGCCGGCCAGGTGTATTCATTGAGCACTCATCCGTATGGATGCAGAGTGATTCAGCGCATCCTCGAGCACTGCACCCCTGAACAGACTCAGGGGATTCTTCAGGAGCTGCACGCCGCGACCGACCAACTCATTCAGGATCAGTATGGAAATTACGTGATCCAACATGTACTCGGTGAGTAGTCAGACTTTGACGGTTTCGTATGAAGAGACTGAGATTCTGTAAGAAAGTATCGTCACATTTGCTTATTATTTGAAGAACACGGAAAAACGGAAGACAAGGCGCAGTTGATCAGCAGCGTCAGGGGTAAAGTACTTACTCTGTCGCAACACAAATTCGCGAGCAACGTTGTGGAGAAATGTGTCACTCACGCAACGAGACAAGAGCGTGCTGTGCTCATCGAGGAAGTATGCGGATTCAACGACAAGTAAGCTTGAATTTTCGCGTTGTCCGTTATCCAGAATCTCATAAGGGGACATCACGAGTTAGGGGTCGCGATATCAAACAGATATTGATACTGTTAGTAATCCTAAACACTGCAAAAATGATTTGTAAACTTTTAGTTGCTTGTGCAATAGAAGAAAAAAGGCTAAAAAGATTTTAGCTACGCGGCAGGATCAGAATCTCTACGCCACCCAACGTAACTATCATTTCTTTCATCATAGTATCTAACATAGAAGCTTTTTAGGTTAAAAATGAGGAGATTCAAAGATTTCAAGGCGCATACTTAGAGATTTTCTGAATAAAAATTGAAGATTTTAAGATTTCATGTTGTAAATTTCAGGATATCAAGTTTTACCAATTTTCGGTGTTAAAATTAAGGATTTGGAGGCTTAAAGTTTGAGATTTATAAATTTTAAGTTTTAGGGACTTTTCAAAGTTTAAATTAGAAGTTCAAGAATTTGAAGGTTTGAAGCTGGAAAATTGGAAGATTTCAAGATTTTTTAGAGTTAAAATTGAAGATTTGAAAGTTCAGTGTTTGAGATTTGACAATTTTAAATTCAACAGTTGAAAAATTAATGCTAAAGATTTAAAGTTGGATGCTTGAAAAGGTTTAAAGCTGGAAAATTAGGAGATTTCACGATTTTTCAAAGTTAATATTGAAGATTTGAACATTTCAAGTTTAACCGTTGAGAAATTGCGGCTAAGTTGTAAACTTAGTAAACTACCGTTGTAAAATTGAACATTTGAAGGTTTGAAGCTAGAAAATAAAAAAAATCTCAAGATTTTTCAGAGTTAAAATTTAAGACTTCAAGACTTCAAGTTGGCGATACAAAAATTTCGAGTTGAACAGTTAAAAAGTTAAGGCTAAAGATTAGTATAGTTAGTTTTTAAATTTCTTCTTCTAATTAAATTTCTAAAGACTACAAATCCCAGATATAGAGATTTTTGAATCTCTATTACAATTTATTATTTACCATAGAAAATTTTTAGCTATTTTTAGTCTTATATAAACCATTACCAGCTAATATTATACAGATTATTTTGACAGTGTTTAAGCTTTCTAACAGTATTAAAATTGACTTGATATCGCGACGCTCTACTCGGAATGTTTATCTGTAAGTAGAATCGTTAGTCAGTAGTTTCCTGCGTTATCGCAATTAATTTTCGCACGTGTTACGTGACAGCGCACTGAACGTGATGATGAAGGATCAGTATGCGAACTACGTGGTACAGAAGATGATCGACGTGGCGGAGCCGGCGCAACGCAAAGTATTGATGCACAAGATCCGCCCGCACTTAGGCAGCTTGCGCAAGTACACATACGGCAAACACATAATCGTCAAGCTGGAGAAGTTCTTCATGAAGACCGCGTCGGCGATGGGTGTGGCGACGCCTGCCGGTGCTTCGAGCGGCGGGAGCGACCTCGGCCCCATCGGGCCGCCTGCTTCTGCTGCTGGCACAGTCTCCACGCCAGCTCAGCAGCCAACGCAGGTTTTGTAAAAGCGTACTAATTCCGAAGGTATACAGGCTTCTCGAGATCTTCGTACGTTGAAAGTAACGCGTACCAAGACCTACGGTTAATATTTATTGCAACTGTATCCATTCGCCATTGACTCGTAATGGACGAAGAAAACGAGGGAGGATGCGTTTCTGCGCACCGTCTGCTCGGCCCGTTGCTCCAATCCTGGGAGTTGTGTAAAGCCAAAAGCAAAGAGAGAACGCGAGCTCTATTCGATTAAAACGAAGAAACAGAAGAGAAGGGAGGAGGACAAAGTATCGTAGACGATTTTTCTTATTTTTCCAGAATCCGTGGTAAGAAAACCTGACACAAAGACACTTTGTACAGAGAATATCCAGAGAATGGGCAACGGGAGACGAACGGCGCGGAGAACACTGAGAACACTTCAAAGGGTTGAATGTGTGTCAGAGAAAAAAAAAATCAGTTTGTAGAACAAAAAAAAAAAAAAAACGTTAGTGGTGCAGTACATTTTTTTCTATTAGTAATCTTAACGTGCTGCCGAGTAATACATTTGTAGACGATTCGCATGTAATGGTATCGCGAAAGTTGCACCAATAACGTTCGAGAACCAAGTTTCTTCGAAACGGCTGGACAAGCTTCGAGCAATCGCGGAAAAGAAACTGCAGTGCTGAGATGGTTGATTGTCTTTTTTAACGTCGCTCGTTTTAATCGATCGTTCGACAAAGCTACGCGATTAACAATACGGCACGAATGTGTTCCGATCATTTGAAGAGATAAAAGAAATACGGAAAAATAATAACAAGAAATAGGTTCCCCTTCGTTCGTTCGGGCAATGTTTATCGTTATTCAACGAAGTACACACCACCTTTATCCTTTTTCAAACTCAGCACTTTCTGGAAAGAGTTTTTAGAGCTCTGCCCTCTGGTAAGCACTTTAAGGAATCCAGTTAAACGAAAATAAAAAGCAGAATATAAGTAGGGAGAGTCGACGAACGCGGCTCGTTGAGATCACAGAAACTCGGTGTAACAACAGCAGAGGTTCGAAGAGAGAAAAATTGTGTTTAGACAGCTAGGATAGATCTTAGAGCTGCATGCATTTATATCGAGTTGTAATGAGAATGCGATGGTGGTAAAAAAAAAAAAGATAATACACGGGACGTGTCTCGATCGCACGTGTACCGCGTGCCCGTTTTTGCACACTTAAAGTAGTATTATGTTCTTTTGTATGCGGTACACGTCCACGATCCAGGTTGAGAATCGATATCGGGTTCAGAGATTCGATAGAGGCGTCGTTAGGAGCTACGGACACGTTGATTACAAGTTTATAGCATAGCGTTTGACATGGGAAATGAAGCTGAGTAATCTTAACCTGACCGCTGAACTGCCCCATATTTGATTGCTTTAGATTGTTTCGTGAACAGAGGAAAAAGAACACAAAGTAGTTAATAAAAAAAAAGAAAAAAGAAAAAAAAACAGAAAGGAAGGAAGACAAATTAATTGATTTGATTTTAAATTTCACGATGAAAGCTCAAAGACAAATCGCTGCATGATACTTTGCAAAATTTGAAGGAAGCGATAGAGAAGAAAAAAAATATTGATGAAAACGGAAAGGAAAAACAGGATAGAACAGAGACGGAAACAAATGAGGAGAGACATCAAGTCGTCAGCACGGTTCTCCTTTGTTCGTTTTATGTTTGCCGCCCTCGTAGGCGCGAAGCATTTTTTTTTTACTCTCTTAAACATCCTTTTTACATTTTCCCCCACCTTCTGATCTTTCTTCTTTCGCTCCTCCACCTTCTCCTCTACCCCCAATTCCTCCAGCCCCCAAGATTCTCGAATTTTGTAAATTGTGATATAAATAAATAACAAATGTGTATAGGTACGACGTGACAAACCCTATCGTGAGGAACCGTAAATTCAATGAATAATTTTATTTTTCACGGGAATTCTCTCCTTTTTAACGGACTTTGTGAATATCGTGTATTATAATAATTACTAATTATATTAAATTTAAATATGATTTACGTTCTAATGCTGCTGACCCTCGATCAATATGCGTTACATTCCCCCCCACCCCCTGTCTCCTACAGTTTTTACCAACGATCTGAAACCACTCACCCCCTTCTTACCTTTTCTCCCCATCCCCTACACGTATACAGAGAACACGCGAACACGCAGACACACACAGTTGTAAGATACAAACATTCTTTGACAAAGGAGACGCACCACAGGAGAAGCGGGCCCATGGAGCCCTATCTCCGAAACATCCCCCCCTCGTCTGCTCCTCCTCTCCTTTAAAAGCCGATCGCAGCCACCGTGGTGATCGCGGTGATTTTTGAACGTAACCGAGACTCATTGTACATTGTATAAACGATAAACGCGTTCTTCGAGACGACGGAAAATTTCAAGTAAATCAACGTTCCCATTGCGTGTGTATCTATAATATTTTCTTTTTTCGCGCCGCGTTTCCCCCTCACCGTCATCACCCCCGTTTTAACACGCTCACACACTCAGAAGTCGTACATCCATCCCCCGCGTACACGACCGAGCATTTCGATTTGTACATTATTTAAGAACAATCAGATAAGACGGTTGGAAAGAGCGCCTCTCAGCCGTTTTCAACAGCATCGAACCTTCGATTTTTTTTTCACGCGGTTCCGTCTTTTCCTTCGCAGCCCTCGAGTTCGCGGTGACGAGCTTCGCTCTCGTCGCGCCGTGTTTTTTTTTCTTATCTCCTTGAGTTTCTCGGGGCGCGATGGAACCGATTCGAATGACGGTTCGACGGGTCCGTCGCGCCGCCCTCTTCGGAAACCTCGAGCTTTATTCTGTTCTGTCAGGACGCCTCTTTAAAGGAACAAAACCGCGGCCAGGGGAAGGGAGAGGTTTTCATTCGGGGGGGTTCGAGAGAATTTTCGGTTGGACCTCCCCGAGGACGGAACAGAGCGCGTCGAGAGAAAAGGAGGAGAGCTTTATAAACTAATTCGTTTCACGAATCGTGTGTGTATATGTATATTATTATTCTTCCTCGTCGAGGGACACGCTCTCGGCAAATTGTACAAAATCTCGCAGTCTTTTTAAATTCGTCGTTCGCGCGTCAGATACTCACAGTGATCATCGTCACCCCGTCCCCCCTTTTTGCCGTGTGTACACATCCAGAAAGTTCGTTGCATTCTCATAGCCGATAGGTGGTAAATAAATAAGATCGAGGTTGTAATCTTAATGCCGTGTACAATGTATAATATTTTATTAAACGAGGGAAAAAAAGAAATACTTAGGTGTTATATATGTGTAGAGTTCGTGAACAAAAAAAAAAAAAAGAAAATATGAGAGGAGGAAAGAAGGGACAACCGCCAAGCGAGCTCGAGGTCCGTCGCGATTTTTGTACAAAAAAAAAATAGAAAGAAAGTGGAAAAGGAAAGGAAAAGAAAAGACGAAAAAAGAAAGGGCAACAAAAGAAAGAAGAGGAAGACCGTAGCCGTTTTCTTTGTAAGATATTGTAAATAACGATTTATTAACGAAATTGACAAATTCTTAGGTAAACCCTTTCTCTCTTTCTATTTCTTCTCGGCGCGCGGATTACTTACGCGACTGCGACGCGACTCCGACTGGTTTGACGAAACGCGAAAAGGAAACGAACAGAAATACCACCGGGAAACGACGAACACGTTTCGTACGAGGAAAAACGTCACGAACAAACCGCAGTACTTACGTCGGACTGATAAGCGACGTTTTTTGGCCTTTTCTATTTCTTTTTCTTATCTTGATCCGCTCGCAACCCCCGCGATCCTTATTTTCGTCGATCTTCCGATCGTATCGATCTTTTTCGGAAATCGCTGAGAGGAGGCTGCTCGCTTTGGAGCCGCGACTGAAAAGCAGGGAAAATCGACTGGAACAAAAGAAACATAAAAAAAAAATGAAACACACAATAAAACGGATAAAAGAAGCATAGTTCACCATACGATAACTAAACGGAAAACTCTCGATGAAATACAGAGACATTCCAACCGCCACATTTCACTCACGATCGACAGGATATTATATGTTTATAACTTAAATCGCATATAGATTAAAGACGTGTCTTAAGACGTTCGCTAATATTTAAAATAAGGAATGACGACGATTCCTCTTCGTCCGTGTAAAATCGCGCCCCCCGCGTCATTTTGTAAATTAAAAGCCGATCGCAAAGGAAAACGTATCATTTTTTTTTTTTTCGTTTTTCGTTATAGAAGCATCGATGCGCAGTATAATATTATCATTCTCCTTCTCCCCTACCCCAATTCCCCCCCTCACCTTTCGAAGTTGTAGGAAAAAAAAACTGGAAAGGAAAAACTGAGAAAAGTCATAAACCAGGAGCGAAAAAAACTCGAACGCAAAATCTCATGTCTTATCAGCTAAGATTACTACTTGGTTACTATTATATACTTTTTATTATTATTATAATTATTAATATTATTCTTATGATTCTTATTATATTATTATTATTCCTATAATTATTACCATCTATATTGTTTGATTAACGACCTTCCCTTTATCGATTATTATCGCTATTACTAATGATTGCTAGATACACACTTCTATATAAATATGAATATAAATAAATATATATATATGTGTGTATATACATATATATATATATATATGAAAATATGCAAAAGGCAAGCTCACGTATATAAACGCTTTATAAATATGGTACATACAAGATACGAATATACACTTTCTTTTTATGCGCTGCTGCGGCTGCCCCGTTTCTGTCCCTTTTCAAGAGAAAGAGAGGGAGAGAGAGAGAAAAAAAAGAAAAAAAAACCAGCGAGACTTTTTAGTAACGGGAACGTTTGGCGAGTAGGTGACCACCTAATTGCTGTCGTGTTATATATATATATATATATATATATATATATATATATATATACACATATATATACATATACATGTATCTACTTAAGCTTCTGAGGAATGATGGAAATTCTTGAACGACTTTTTGATTATAAATAGTGTAAATTTTTTATATAACGCGAGAATGGAAATAATTATTGGTTGCGCGACTTTTACGATGTGCGCGTGCACCTTCTGTAAAAAAAAAGGCAAAGAAAAGGAAACGAAGATTTGAAAAAAAAAACTTGAGAAAGAAAAAAGGAAAAGTGAAAACCAAGCGGAACCGCGCGTTCGATCGACGATCTTTCGATCCCATGTTTTTTGTTCTTCGTCGAATCGAACGCGCGCGATTGCATAACTTTCGATCGTTCGTTCTTTTTCTGCATTACGGATTCGTGCGATTCGTGTCGGATCCGTTCGCGAAATATTGAAAACTTCATGAAACATCCACCAATCCAACGAATCGTCCTTGCGTACGCGCATATATCCTGTTCCTTGAGCGTGTTGTACTGTTTGTAAAATATGTAAATGTGTGCGAGAGACGTTTCAGTATTTCTGTACACACGGTTTTCGGTACACACATTACACACAACAGACATGGAGAGCGAAGCATACAGGAGACCATCGACGCGTATCACGCGGTCTGTTTTGTACATTTCTATGCGCGATCGTGTACGATTCGTCGCCGAGCAACTGGAAACAATGCGAATTATGTTTAATAAAGGATCTGAATCGCGGGATTTGTAACGCAAAACATCCTCGAATCTTATTCTTGCCTATTGTATCGTTGGCGCGATTAAAACATGAGAAAGGAAAACGAGAGGAACGATCGACCAGCTCGTACCGTTCCTCTCCGACGCGGGAATTATTTTTGATCTGAAAATGGGGACACGGAAGTCGATCGGACGCAAACGATTCCCGGGTTTCGAGTGTCGCGAATTCCGAAAGAAAAAGTTCCCCCTCCCCCCTGTATATAACGAAACCTTTTTGTTCCTTCAACAGTGTCCCGGAAGAATCTTGCAAAAACCGATCCTCCAGAATGCGAACGACGGCGAAACCGTTGCGTTCCGATCGGAAATTCGCCGCAGGAACAGACGCGCGCGCGCGCGCATACAGAATACACACAGAGATACAATGAGATCGTGCAAAAGTAATACGACAGCGTTTCCGCACCGCGTTACGTATTCTCATCACTTTCAGACACGCCCCCAAACCCTCCCTCAACCCTTTTTTAACCTTCGACGTTTGTATTTTAGATACGATAAAAACAGCCTCTCTCTGATTCCTCTTTCGCCACCCTTTCTCCCAACGCGCGTGCGCCCCCTTTCGCCCGGGGGTCGAGTCCGCGGTTAGAGTCGTACGAGAAGAGGAGAAAGGAAACGGGGAAGGGACAGGGGGCACGGGGGTTCCCCCGAACCTTGGCGGGGGAGCACGCGTGCGATTCTCGAAAGAGGAGGAACCATATAAATAATTGATTATACATATATATATACATATAAATATATATATATCTGTATATGTATACCTAGAAAGAAGAACTTTGAAACCTATCGGTATATTGAATATATATGTAATAAGTACTATTTAAATATTGTAACAATTGTATATGATTTTAATACTACATGCTAATTGTATTATATATATATGAGAAAGATCTGCGACCTCCCACTTGTAGTACACGTTCGATCGTAACCGCACACACACGCAAACACTATCCCGCACACGACAGAGGCGTACGTAGTGGTAAACATACGCGACACACGCGACAGAGACACACACACATACCAACCAACGCTCGTTCGAAGTAGTGGTTGAAACGACAGAGTACTTCATTTCTCATCATTCTCGTACCCACCGGTTTCAACTGCCATGGCGCTATATATAATTACGTGCACGGAACAGCCGTTAGTCGAACGACAGTGGAAAAAGCATAGAGAAAGCGATTCGCGGAGTCTCTGCCTCCGAAAGTGCGCGCCCAGACGCGCGAACACGGAGGCAGAGGGGACGAAGAGGACGTAGAGCAACATCCACGGGAATGGTGCGCCCTGATATTAAGACTGATGTACAGTAGCGCGCTATTCTCATTCGCGGAATAATTCATTCGTTCTCTCCTTTCACACGTTACCATTTGTCACACTCCCACGCTGCAATTCGCCCGCGCGCGATCAGCCTCACACACACAGGACAGAGGACAGAGACACGTACACGTTCGTCACACAGTCGAGGAATCTCCACCGCAAACACGGCTACACGTAGAGGACAAAGCACCCACGGATTCGCAGGGCTAATTGAACATATATATATATAAATATGCATATACATCGATGTACAGAGTGTTTGTCGTAACGGTGAACACGATTTTCTTCGTCGTTTACGCTTTTCCTTCATTGGGAAATCATGTTCATACGGTTTTTGAAAACTGCACGCGACGGGACGGTATTAAACACCACTTTTGTATTCCTAATTTGAATTACTCGGTAAGACGGTATTCTAGTGTAAGGAATCGTTTTGTAAAGTGTTTTTGTCAGAATTTTTTATGAAGAGCTTATAATAGTTATTGCTATCTGATTTTTTCGTACGTATTTATTAACATTTAGAATGCTAAACCATTTTTTCGGTATAAAAAAAATGAAAATTCAAAGTGGTCCGCTTAGAATTCATCAATGTACAAAAAAAAAGATCATTTACGGTGATCATGATTCTGCTAGTTCTTATATTCAGTCATTAAGATGGCTATAGTCTTGTGGCTATAGTCAGTACCAGAAAGAAAGAAAAGTATTGAAAATTTTTAAAATTGGGCGATGCTTTGAAAAGGAAGTTTCAATGATTGACCCTTTCATGAAAAGTAAAAAATATATCCCTATAATCCTGTTCTTACATAATAAAAAAAAATATATTTCAGTGAATCAAATACTCTTGTTTCGAATACAATTATTTTTTTAAAAAAGGTCAATCATTGTATGAGGGGATCAATAACTGCATACTTTACCCTATATTTTGGCACAGATGTGTTGAAACTGTACCCACAAATTGGACCCAATTGGTCAAGCCGATCTTGAGATGTCATAGTAACCAGTTCGAAAAACATTGATAACTTTAAGGCAGATCATTTTAGATAATTTTCATTTTTTTTATACCAAAAAAATGTGTAATACTAACATGCTATCATTGTTAATAAATATGTACGAAAAAATCTGATAGCAATATCTTTAATGGGTTCTTCATAAAAAATTCCGAAAAAAAAACGTTTTAAAAAAAGAATTTGTACACTAGAAATACCACTTTAAAAACCGAACATTCATTGTACAATTCATTCCATGTATAGCGTTGTGTACATCGCATGAGCGACGAAAAAAATCGTCGGACACCGTTAAGACAACCACTCTGTATGTACACACATCGTATATATTTGTCAGATATATGTCATATATGTATGCGTATAACTTGTTCACCACGCCACTGGCTCATACAGTTGCACGCGTTGAGGCCTCTTCGATATATGTATGTATATTCTCTCGAATTCATTTACTTTCGCCCATCCCTCGTATAATATTATCCTGTTTATGTGTGTGTATGTATACATTGTTGAAAATTCATCAGAGACAGACGCGAATCGATTCGACGCGAGACAGAGAGAGAGTGAGAGAGACCGGGGAAAAAAAGAAAGAAAAAAGAGCGGGTAAATTGTAAGTTGTAATATATACATATATATATATATACATATGTGTGAGAGCGATGTACAAGAAGAGATTTGTAACTGTAAATTGTTTGGACGAAGTTGCGTTTTTTTTTATTATTATTATTATTTTTTTTTATTGTACGGTTACGAAGAGGCGTGGGAAATTTTGTGATAAGTATTTAATCGAACCGTTTTCTTTCTCGTTTCCCTTTTCGTTCCGCGCTTTCGTTTCGCTCGCTGAAGTCTCTCGGTAATGGAGCTCTCTTGTTGCCTCTCTCGGTTCGTTTTGCCGGTTCATTCGCGACGGAACAGCGTGTTTTTTTTTTTTTTAATAGTCGGTGTTCACTCGCGCGAGCAATGTACGAGCCGGTGATGCTTCTGGGACACACGGTAGATATGCAAAGGGATATAAAAGAGCAAGAAACAATGTATTCCATGAATTAGCGGATAAACTAGATAAGTGGGACGGACAGGCATATTACGGATTAAAACTAAAAAAAAAACTATATAATATGAGTCGCATAACTTGTATATTAGTGTATAGATACGAGACGTAGTAGAAACGATGAAATAGCCACGAGATGATGAATCATTTTCGACAATGTTTTTTACAAGCAGGCAGAACAGTGCGAGTAGATTAAAGAGACAAACAAACAAACGAAAAAAAAAAATGGGAAACACGTTATTGTATCGTTTAAGTGAAAAACTGAATGAGATGATAAAAAGAATGGAAAAGAGTAACGCGAGAGAGAGAGAGAAAGAGAGCATGTCGGAAACAGTTTATAAAACGATGCACTAGCGACGAAAACAAAGAAAGCCACTGTGTATTAAAAGGAGAAAAAAAAAACGGAAAAACATAACCGCCACCTCGAAAGAAAAGAAAAACGATTCTAAGAAATAACTTACTATTTCCCCACGGTAAAAGAGCGTAGATTTTTTAAACGAAAACATACTCGACGATTTTTCGAAAACGTTTGCGAAATACGACGTACGCGCGCAACACTTTTTACCAGAATAGAAAAGAAAAGTTTACGGAGACAAAAATCTTGTATAAGTTGTTTACTTTTTCGATTCGTGTTCCGTTCGTGTTTCACCATTGTCGCGTTCCTATTTTCTACCATTTGTTTTTTTTTTTTTTTTTTTCTTTAAGCATTTTAGTTTTGTTAGTTCGATTGAAAATGTTTCTTTTCGACTCGTGGTGGCAGCGATTCAAGATTGCCCAGGTCCAAAGAGTTCTGATTTGCGGGTTTCCATGTTTATAATGTTCCGTCTACATACGACACGCGTGAAGCGTTATTTCTGTTGGCACACGCAACATACACACATAGGAAACACACATGTATTGTAAAAGTTATTCCCAGGAACGAATACGCGTCGTTACGGTATTATTAATATACTAATTAGTGTCTTTGTCGATTGTATTTCATATTTTCTAGAACGTTAATAAAAAGGATTTTCGAATCTGAGTATATATATATACATAATGTGAAAGGAGGATGTCGTGATAACTTATTAAAATAAAACAGACTAAGAAAAAAAAAGAAAAGAAATCGGAGTGATCGAGACGAATTACCACGTTCCTGTTCATAATTATTCGTCGATTGCAAGCTTTGCTCTTTGGATCCAGCGCATTCTTTTTTCCCCCCACGATTCTTTTCATTTATTTCGTCGTTAGTGTTCCAATTTTTTTCTCCCCTCTATTTAATTTTTCTTGGACTCTTTCGTTTATTTTTTTTTTTTGTTTCAACTTGAAGTAAAGCATTATTACGTTTCCAAAATTGAATTGAAAACTAAAAAATGTATGATTTCGGCGTATGCTCTCCTTTTGAAAAATCACCGTGCGAAGAGAATGAAGTTGTAAGTGAAGAATTAATCGATTACTATACGTATATATATTTCAATATATTTCTAAATGGTATCCGTTCGTATTGCTAACATTGCAATTAGCAGAGGCAATTATGTTACACGTATGCTTTCTGTCGCTTGAGTTTTGTCTTTTTCTTTTTTGTATGCAACATGTACCTACCTTAGATTTTATTTATTGTCATCTTCGGCATCGTATATCGAGACGATTCGCGCCGTACGTCGATCCACGGCGGACTTTCTGCATGATCTGAAAAATCGTCGCCGCAAATCGCGGAGCGGCTCTTCGAAGAAACGAAGAACGTGGATAACCGTGCTGCGCGAATTGTCTCGCGTGTTTAGCATCTCACTCATTAAATAGGTATACCTAAATGCATCAGGTACACACACCGCATCTCTACATAACACTTGAACAAACGAAAAAGAAAAGATAATGAATTAACGGTATTCTAAATGTAACATGTATATGATGACTGTACAAATGTAACATTTTTTTCCATTATGTATGATGATATCGATGAGATGATGAGGAAAAATGGGGAAGATCCAAATGCGAAAGATGAGGTACAATCGAATTATAAAAAACGGAAGAAAAGAAGGAAAAAAGAACACGTGTGCGTGATTCACCCACGAGTGATTTACCAATAAACTACTATTACTTTTAATTATTATAAAATACCATTTCTGTAATAACATTATGATATAAAACCATACATTGAATGGCAAACTCAATGGTTCTCCGATAATTCCCCCGTCCCCGTTTTAAACCTGGTTTATATTATCCGTTTCAGACACGGAACACGAAACGGCCACGAAAAATCCAAATTAAGGTCAATTTATACCTCGACGTGACGGACACGAGCCGAGCTGCATATTACAAAAATTTTATACATACTACCGAAAATATTTATAATGATAAAGACAAAAACACTCAATATTTCTGCGCGGCTCGTGCCCGTCACGTCGAGATATAAATTGACCCTTAGTTCTCGTGTTTTTATATGTAGTAGTTTACACACGAACAAAACAAATGACAAATGTCTGAACCGGATAATACAAACCAGACTTTTAAGGCTCATTTATACACAACCGAGCTGTGCCCGCTCCGGGGTAGAAATCCAAATTAGTGGTCGTGTTTCTATGTGTAGTAGTTAATACATGAACGAAATAAGTGAAGAAGAGAACCCAGTCACAGCCCGGATCGGATACGACCTGGTTATGTATAAATCGGGCTTAAACGTTTCTCTTTCCGCGATCGTAAATATGGTCAACGGTAAAAACACAGGGTTCACTACCTACGTTAAAGATAGTTTTTATTGTTACTGTTTATAATTCGTTTCTCGGCTAAAAATTGCATACTTCGTCGTGAAAGAGAACATTTGGAGGTAGCCGAACGACGTTCTCGCATAGCATCTTCGCGTATGTTTGTTCGTAACTTCGTAGACAGACGTTACCAAAGCACTTGTTGGTAACGCGAAAGAAAAGTTACATAATCGCGGATTTCAGCGTCCTAGCGATGATGCGCCGATACGAGCGCAGCATCCGGTGTACAGTTTTCGATCCTTTACTCGCTTTCTTCCTTTGAACGTTCCCGCTCGGAGCGTCTAGATTTCTTCTTGCGTCGACTGGGACTTCTGGACCTCGATTTGTGTCTACGCGATCGTGACCTCGATCGATGTCGATGTCTAGTAAAAAAAAAAAAAAGAAAATATATATGCGACGAGAAAACAGCACACCGCCGACTTCGAAGAAATAAAGCGACAAACGAAGGAGCAAATTAATAAGAGCATCGAAGAGTCGAAGATATCGATTCTCTGGCCCCGACGTCGCCTTATTTCTTCTCTTCGCGTCGCTTTATTACCGATCCTTGTGTCGATACTGAGATCGGGACCTGTCACGATCCCTTTCCTCGTCTCGCGACATCGAGTCCCTTTCTCTCTCCCGTTCCCTGATCATTGAGTCCTTCTCCCTCTCGCGATCACGATCTCTCTCTTTGTCGCGCTCCCTATCCCGTCCCATGGAATCGAGCTCTCTGTCCCGATCTCTGTCCCTCTCGCGATCCCTGTCCCGGTCTCTGGAATCCCTCGGTGGTATCAACGGAGGGATATTCGTCGGAGGCACCATGGTCGGTATCGTTTTCGGACCGGTATCTTTGTCGTCATCGCCCTCGGTCATTGGAATAGCTAAATTCGTTGGCTGCCACGTCTGAAGCGAAAAACAAACGAATGTAACAACGCAGTAACAACAGTACCTTATTTTTAAACAAAAATATAGCCTCTCATGAATCTGTCTGATTACTTTAGTTGAGTGCTTGGAATTAAAGCCCTAGTTTGGAATGCTGTTTGCAATGAAACCCTAGTGCGTCTCCCTTAAAAATACTGATGTATAATCATTTTCATACTACTATGAATATAGACAGCAAAATCTTAAGGGGACTAAGCAGTCAGATTTGGTAAAAATCGTAACGTTCTTTGGGAATGTAATACAAGGACAAGAATGAAAATTGTGACTTGTGCTTCTGGATAATATTAGTATTACAAAGCGTAAAAAAATGTAGTAATTGTTGTACTCCTCAAAATAAGTTGATCATTTGTAATTTTCTTTTTACGAAACTATGAAGCGAATCATTTCAAAATTCGCAGGTCGTGTTATTTCATATTTAAACAATAAAAGTTAATTTTTTGGTTAAAAACTTGTCCGCAGAAACGAATGTACATAAATCAGTCGGTATCGCCGGCATGTCAAAATTGCAGGAATTCTGGAGCCTTTAATTATTCTCTAAAACAAAAAAACCAAGGATTTTCTTATTCCTCGTATAACTACATTGTCGACGAACCTTCAACTTTTATAAAAAAAAAAGTTGAAATTAAACAATTTCTTGGGCATAAACAGTACGAAAATTTTATATTAAAATCATTACTTTTCTTTTGAAGTCCTACCAATTTAGCAATTTTGTATTTCTTTATAGACTAAGGTTCATCGACAATGTAATTGTATGAGAAATAAAAACATTCTTGGTTGTTTCGTTTTAGAGAAGAATTAATAAAAGCTTCAGAATTCCCACAAATTTGACTTTCCAATGAAAAGGCCCTACAAACTTATTGATATAACTGTGTATCTAAAGGCAATTTCTTAAAGAAAAAATAAACTTGTATTGTCTTAATATGAAATAACACAGTCTGCGAATTTCAAAATGATTTGCTTAATAGTTCCGTAAAAATGAAATCCCATCTTACGTTCTCTTCATTATGCAGCAATTAGAAAATATAATGTATGTAGATTCTTCACATACTTAGCATTGCCATAAATGCATGAAATCCGACTTGATAAATGCGAACGCCACATTACGTGCGTCTTAACTTTTGATATGCAGTGTATAGCTTAGGGTTTAGAGTAAAGCGCATGCACAAAATATAGAAAACCGTGTTCGCGTTGTTACCGGATCGTTGCCCCACTGATTGTCCTGTGTCGGCTCGTAGCTCTGATAATAAGGGTCGGACTCTGGCATGTAGAAGGGCGCAGGTTCCCCGGGATACCCAGGCGGAGGCATATCGAAGGCAGGAGGCATTCCAGCTCCCGGTGGAGGCACGCTCATGTCAGGGAACCCTGGCTTCCTAGAATATTCCCTCCTATCCGCGGTCATCACTTGTATCACGTTTCCTTTTGGCGGGGACTTGTCCAGGTTCCTTCTGGACGCTAAACCTGAGCTGCCGATCACGTCTATCGTTCCCGCCATCTTTCTTCCAGGCGGCGGCCCTGCTCTCTTTGGTCCCATTATACCGGAATATTTGCTATTGTCATTTGTAATTGCTACTTGAGGTACTCGCATACCGCCTGCGTTTCCACCTCCTCCGCCGGTGTTCAATATCAAACCGACACCAGACTCGCTTCTCATTCTCTTCTGCCTCTCGCAGTAAGCCCTCCACGTTTCCTCGTTGAAGCCGTAGTTAAAGTAATCTGTGATGTCTGCTCCGGGTTGCCGCCAAGGTTTGTCCTCCAACTGATCCAAATTGAATTCGTGAGCTGGCATGCCATTGATCACGCCTATGGTTTCGAATTCGTCAATACTGAATTTCCCGGGCTGTTTGTTCAATTTGTCTGGCACGCCAGAGGCATTTGTGAGCAGTCCTCCTCTTTTGATATTGAGGCTGCCGTACGCGGGCGTCGATTTAATGTCGCCGATGACAACGTGCACGTCGTCGTCGGAATCGGAATCGCTCGCAGCTTCGCCATCCTCTTGACTCGAAGGTTCCTTCACTCCGTTTTTATTTACATCGACGTTGGTTTCACTTTGAGCATTTTGCGCCAAGGGAGATCCTTCTTCCGGTTGCTCTGCCTCTTCGGCTGTCTATAATGAAAGCCATTCATAATAAATGTACTTGACTTTGAACAGTTTATGTACGAAATTAGGTTATGTCGAGCAGACGAAACGCGTTGATTTCATACAATGGAACGTTCGTATCTTTACTTTAAGAAATAATAGCATTATCGGCATCGGCGAAGTTGAAATGCGCGCAGATCGCAATAGCTACTTCTCTATTTCATTCTGAATTAAATAAATAATAACTCGACGAACAGGTTAGGAAAAGCGTACCTCTGTAGCTGTATCAGCAGCACTTTCCAGTTTTTGATCCTCCGAAGTTTGTGATTTTTCTTGATTCGTGACGGAAGCCGAATCATTTTCTTGACTCTCCTGTTCAACGGTTTCCGATGTATATTCTTTTCCATCCGTCGAATCTCCGTACAGCCACTGATCTTCGTTTTCATCCGCCATTTTTGCTTGACAACTATCAGGAATATCAGGCATATACAGGGTGTCCCAAACTCAACGCGGGAGCCGGAAATGGGAGATTCCTGGGGTGATTCTAAACAACTTTTTCCTTTGCAAAAATGTCCTCCGAAGCTTTGTTAACGAGTTATTAACAAAAAACACCGACCAATAGAACACGCACGAATACAGTCAATGAAATTCAACGCGCGCCCCAGCTTTGAATAGTATTGGCCCGCTATCGTCGCGCCATCACTAATCCGCTGTACTTGCTCTCTGATTGGCCGATGTTTTTCGTTTTAATAACTCGTTGCAATTTTTATGAATATGCTTATATTTTCAGCTTATCTATTGAATACAAGCATTTTAATCAATAAATACCGTTAAACATTAATATTTTATATTTCCGCGTTCCGCGTTTCCGCTCAAAATATGCTCCATGTAAACTGAGGGAAACAAAACTAACGGAACGGTACGCTGGAATCTATAGTTACTTTGCCGATCCGTGTTTCCGCACTCCATGTGACTGCACCCTAACACTTTTGCAAAGGAAAAAGTAGTTTAGAAGTTTAGAATCATCCTAAGAATCTCCCATTTCCGACTCTCGCGTCGAGTTTGGGACACCCTGTAGATAATATTGAAAACACAGAGTATTATGCCGCGTTCCCATTGAATGTGATACACAGAATCACAGAGTATCAGAGTATTACAGAGACGAAAGTCCATTGTTCTCGGTCACCCAGATTTAACAGACGAGGAGGTGTCGCTTGAATATAGCTCCACGTAGAGTGGGTTACCCACTCTAGCTCCACGAACTGGCGATGTTGACTGAATGTAGCACCAAATCTAATAGCGGGTAAAATCGAAATATCTAACTCAATCTAACTGATATAACACATATATTAATAATAATGTAATGGATCATCGCTTGAAATCTGTAGATCCATTACATTATTACAATATTAGATTTGGTGCTACATTTAGTCAATACCGCCAGGTTTAGATCAATCCAGAGTCTGGAGCTATATTTATTGACACCTCCGGCGTCTGCTAGATCGGGGACACCGAGAACAAAGGAATTCCCTAGGAGTTTCGCCTCTGTAATACTCTGTATACTCTCTGTAGTCAGATCTATCTAATATTTCGTCTGTGGTTTAGTTACATAATACAAGTTTTTTATTTATAAATTTATTACTAAATACTGCATTTACAGTTTAACCAACTTGAATTGTATTCTGAATAAGGAAAACTTAGTAATAATAAGAAAAAACTAGTTGGCTATCTCTGTTTATTATATACTTGTTATCGCTTGTCTGTATTTGTTATGCCTTTTTATTTATCTTTTTCGAAGTGAATTTAATTAAGTGAGTTAATCCGATAGATTAAAAATGTTTATATAGCTTATTCACCGCTAATAAATAAAATCTGTATGTCATTTTTGGTCAAATTGCATCACTTTTTCTAGAGATTTGTATTACATACTGGAATACCTACAAAAAAAAATTCCTATGACTATATCTATCTTTACAACACATTTATTTATCACAATAAGATTAATAAAATATGTGAAAATGTCAATTATAGCCGTACTTTACTTATAGACATATACGGTTCTAATAATAAAATTGATAACAATTAAAATATCGTTCTATTCAGTTCAATTCAGTTCTGTTGCTTCGTAGTGTTTTTAATTAACACGTTGGTGAAACTTAAATTAAAAGGAATGTAACTATAGTATTGATTACTCATTGTTACTCATATGATGTGGTGGTGCCCTCAGTTTTGTGCAATTTCGTGTAGCAAAGTGCAGTAACAAGGTGTTCGAATTGCATCGCAATATCTGCATAAATTTCACGAAGAATTCAGACTAGAGTCGAACGGTTCCTACCTTAAGATATATAAGCATTTAAATTGTTGCCGAGTATTTATACACACTCGAATTGTTTGTATTTTTCTACGAAGAATCAAAGACACGAAAAGATGCCGAGAAGTAGTACGTAGTTGTTCCGAAATATTCAATAACCTTAATGTGAATTAAAGACGTAATTTTGTACAATTTCTTAGTAATGTAACCTCAATTACAAGTTGTATTTGTGTTTGGTGTACAGAGAAGGGAAAGAAGCAAACTCCACAGGGAGAGTCAGAAGCATCTGCTTCGCAACAGCAACAACCATCTGGATCGCAGCAGCAGCAACAACAACAACAGAGACAGTCTGCCCCTTCGCAACAGACACAGCAGCATGGGCAAAGTGGATTTAGACAAGAACAACAACAAAGACCACCAGGTCCACAACAACAACAACATAGACCGCAAGTACCGCAACAGCAGCAACAGAGACCACCACCAGGTCCTCCACTGCAACCACAGCAACAAATAGCACCACAGGGAGTGTGGGCACAACGGTCAAGACCATCAGGTCCACAGCAACAGCAACAAGGACCACCAAGTCTGCAACAGCAGCCGCAACAACAGCAACTATGGTCGCAAGGTCCCTGGCAACAACAGAGACCACCTGGTCCACAGCAACAGCAACAAGGACCACCAGGCATGCAACAGCAGCCTCAACAACCACAACGAGAACCACCAGGCCTGCAACAGCAGCCTCAGCAACAACGAGGACCACCAGGTCCTCCACAGCAGCCTCAGCAACAACGAGGACCACCAGGCCTGCAACAGCAGCCTCAGCAACCACGAGGACCACCAGGTCTACAACAGCAGCCTCAACAAAGGCAGCAAGGTCCCAGACAGCAACAGCAACAAGTACCACCAGCTCCACAGCAACAGCCGCAGCCACAACAAGTACCGCAACAGCAGCCGCACCCTGAGACAATGACAATGGAAACACTTCATGTTTCCGAGCAACAAAGACCACATGGATCAGGCGATCAGCAGCAACAAACATTTAAACCGCAACAACCTACAGGAAAGCCACAAGAAAAAAGACCGGTAAAGAAATGGAGATTATTCAAATATTGCAAGGAATTGTTGAATGTATTCTACCTCCCTTCTTTACATTTTTCTTTCAGGAGTCTGCCGTAGTTCCAAAGCGTGGTGGAAAATCTATTTTGTCTAGTGATCAACAGCAAATGTATATAAGTAAAATACCAAAAAGAAGTAGCCAGGGCGGCGGAAAAGCGGGTAGACCGATTTGTGTAGAAACCAACATGTTCAGGCTAAACTTTAAGTCAAACATGCTGAAGGATATTGTGCACTATGATGTAGTTATCGAACCAGATAAACCGAAGTTTTTAATGAGACCCGTTTTCGAGGCTTTTAGACAGAAACACTTCCCGAAGAGATATCCAGCGTTTGACGGGAAAAAGAACGCATATAGTGCGAAAGATCTACCGTTTGGCGATCACAGTGTAAGTAATTCGAAATTTATTATATGTTATTATGATCAGGCTCAAACTCAACAGGCCGTTCAAGGTCAGATTTTCGTCTGTAGTTTCTTGTATTATTCTGTATCTTCTGTGAACGCAAAGACTTCTAAGCACAAAATACTTCACAAATCTTCGTAGGATGATTTCTTTCCGAAAAAAGTGACAGAAAATAATGACCTTGAGCGGGTTAAGGAGAGAAAGGAGGGGCATGAATATAAGGGCAATGCGAGAATGAGATGTGGGAATGAAGAAGAAAGGAATAGATACTGGTTGAGCGAGGAAAGTCGGGAATGCGCGTTAAGGCCGTTGCACAGCACACGAATGGCATAGGACCAACATCGACATATTTACATTATTACATGTAGTTTAAATGGAAGTGCGCACTTATCGGTAACAGCACCGCACCGACAGTTCTCCTTATATGCGGTGCGAAAGAAGGGAATTTTGAACACTTAATAGAGGAATGTGAGAAGAGTGAGAGAATGGCAATGATAGAGCGATAGAATGGATGAAGAGCGTGAGAAGCAAAAGAAAGGAGCGAATGAGAAAGAATGAATGACAATCGCGAGAAAGTTGTAATGACCAAGTCCCCGAATCTAGGCCAGCAGGCTGATTTTGATTAATAAATATAATGTGTAGAGTTTTAATTTCATTGAGTATGTTTTCCTATGCAGCCAGAAACTGAGGTCACAGTTTTTGATCATGAGCGTCAGACGGAACGTACTTTCACAATGTCCATGCAAAAAGTTGCAGTTCTGGATTTAACGTGGCTAATGAACATAAATTTCAACATGGTTGAATATCAAAAAGAGCAAAAGGGCTTGCAGGCTTTGGACATCATCCTACGTAATGGCCAAGCGAATCGATTTACCACAGTGCGTACTTCACAAGATCATTTGTAACCTTAACAGCATACCTTATCTGATTTAATTTCAATCTGTAATAGGTTGGTAGATCACTTTTTCCGGAACCGGAACGCGGTAGAGTTGTCTCGTTGACAAACGGTGTACAGTTGTGGGTTGGTGTATTTCAATCTGCTGTGATTGGATGGCGGCCTTACTTGAACATAGATAGTAATACACGAGCACAATGTCTATTTACTACTTTCTTCTATATAACTTTATTAGTTGAAGCTACATATATTCTTTCTAGTTGCACACAAAGGCTTTCCAACACCTCAACCAGTGATTGATTTAATGAAAGAGCTTTGCGCAGATCCGAGAAACAGAGGACAACAACCACCAAATTTGAATCCTAGAGATATAGCAAAATATACAGAGAAAATAAACAAGTTCTTGAAGGGACTGAAAGTTCAGTATGAAATACCTGGACAGCCTAACAGTAGAAGAACATATCGTGTAAACGCATTATCCGAAAGCGCGAGACGATATACGTTTCAGATGGAAACTGGCACGTCTACGGTTGAAGATTATTTTTCGCAAGTCAAAAGATACAGACTGCAGTACCCTGAACTGCCCTGTCTTTGGGTAGGATCCCGAACTAGCGATAAAAGGATAAACTTGCCTGTAGAGGTATGCAAACAAAATCAACGATCCATTTTAATCTCGTAAAAGGGTTATTCCATGCGAAATCGGACATTTCTTGGAGTAGCGTCTCGAATTTTGCTGAATATTAAATATTTTATAGTTTTTAGAGATATATAAATGTGTGCGAAAGGATTTTTGGAAATTTTAAAAATTGTTGATTTTACAGCTCTATGAATTTTACTATTCACTTCTTTTCTATCAATTTTAGCTCTTAAACAAACTGATAAAAATGTGTTTTTGGGTGCTCATAGAGCAGACGTAACAGAACCTAATAATATTTATTTCAGTTGGAAAAAAACTTTTTTAACCATTTACTTTGCAATTGTTGTTAACAAATGCGGGTTTTTCATAGCAGCGAATTATTTAAAAATTCGAAAAAATTGAGGGTATAGCTCTATTTATGTCCTTTTTACGGACAAACTTAAAAATACGGACACTTTAAAATTGGCTGTATGAAAATTAGTTGAATTGAACGCGGCTCGGCTACTCGAATCAGTGGATTTCGACACGCAGCCTTTAATTCAATTAAGTTTCATACAGCCAATTTTAAAGTGTCCGTATTGTTAAGTTTGTCCGTAAAGAGGACAAATAGAGCTATATCCTCAATTTTTTCGAATCTTTAAATAATTCGCTGCTATGAAAAAATTGCAAAATAAATGGTTAAAAAAGTTTTTCTTCCACCTGAAATAATTTTTATTAGGTACTGCTATGTCTGCTATATGAGCACCTAAAAACACATTTCTATCAGTTTGCTAGTTTAAGAGCTAAAATTTATAGAAAAAAAAGTGAACAGTAAACTTCAAAGAGCTGTACAATCAACAATTTAAAAAATTTTCAAAAATCCTTTCGCACACGTTTATATATCCCTAAAAACTATACATATCCAAAATTCAGCAAAATCCGAGATGTTACTCCAAAAAGTGTCCGATTTCGCATGGAATGGCCTAAAAGTATCTGCTAATTGCTGTCTGCATTCCACAGCTATGTACGATAGTAGCTGGTCAGGTTACACAAAAGAAACTGGATCCTGAACAGACGGCGAAGATGATTCGAGAGGCAGCAACCGACACCCATAGGCGTAAAGAAAAAATTAAGGATGGTGTAAGAATGTTGTATATTGTAACTATTATAAAATATTGTATTCCTGTCTTTAACAATATCCAATTCCTTATAGTTCGCGAAGATGAATATAAATGCACAGCCAACTTTGATCAATGAGTTTCAACTTTCTGTGCAAGGGGAATTTGAAAAAGTACCAGCCAGGGTTCTAGAGGCTCCCAAATTGCAATATAATGGAAGGGAAGTTAACGTAATGAAAGGAGTATGGCGTGCGAACGGATTTTTGAATGCATCAAATCTACCAGAAAATACGTGGGCTATTTTAAATTTGGACAGATACGTAAGAGATAACGACTTGTACATGTTACATGATAAATTACAACAAGGCGGTTAGTATGTTAGCGCAACATCTTTCCACGGTATTAAGGTCAAATAACTATTAAGAAGTAACTCAAGCGCGCGATATATTTTAGGTTCGTCTGTCGGAATGCATATTGGAAAACCACAAACTCCGTTTACAGTTTTGGAGACCAGAGATCCTAATAAAATTATTCAGTACTTCCATGATAAAAAGAAACAAGACTTGAAGCTGGTTGTAGTAATAATTCCGAATATAGACAACGCTTATAGTAAGTAACGTAACATGAAGTTGTGCGGAGTTTTCTAAAATCTAAAACGAAGCTGGTCAAAAAATAATTGATTTCTATTCGTAGGTTTGGTGAAACAGTTTTCTGAATTACGTACAGTTGGTGGGGTTGTGACTCAGTGTTTAAAATCTCAGACTCTAAGGAAATTAAGCGATGCCACAATTACGAATATTCTGTTGAAGATCAACTCGAAACTTAATGGAATTAATCACACGTTCACGCCCAGGACTATGTAATATCTTTATCTCTCCTAAATATCGTCAACTTCTTGATTAATACGAAACTTCGTTTCAGACCATCTTGCATGGCAGAACCGTGCATACTGATCGGTGCAGACGTCACTCATCCGTCGCCTACTGACACGGATATTCCTTCAATCGCTGCCGTAATAATTATTCTAAATTACAACCTTCAACTCATTCCACGAATCTCATCTATTACAAATTCATCGATGTTCTTTTTTATTTTTGCATTTCCTTTAATACTTGATTAGGTTGCCGCAAGTTACGATCCCAAAGCTTTCCAATACCGCGTTGAACTGAGACTTCAGTCGCCGCGGGAAGAAATGATTCAGGATCTCCAAGCAATTATGCGCCAGCAGTTGATACACTTTAAAAAGAAAACAGGCTACAAGCCTAATAAAATAATTTTTTATCGGTAAATATTATTCATGTATCTTTGTATTGCACGAAAAACAGAACGCGTTTAAAATATTTTTTATTTCATATGCGCGCAGAGATGGCGTCAGCGAGGGACAACTTCCACAAGTAATGCATTACGAACTGAACGCCATAAAAAAAGCTATTATGGGGCTAGAAAACTCGACGCAGCCTACCATTCCGATTACGTTCCTAGTCGTACAAAAGAGGCATCATATACGACTTTTCCCAACCGATAAAAGAAATTCTGACGACAGGAATTTCAACGTGCAAGCGGGCACCATCGTTGACACGGAAATCACGCATCCAACCCACATAGATTTCTACCTTGTATCGCATGCTAGCATTCAAGTATGTTCATACATTTAATATGAATCTTAATATAAATATCGTTTTTATTATGCGCATAGAGGAGCACAGAATTTGTTGACATTTATAGGGTACTGCGAGGCCTACGAAATACAGATGCATATGCAACGAAAGTAGATTATCAGAGGACCAGATTGAACAACTGACGTATTATCTTTGTCATATGTTTGCTCGTTGTACCAGGTCCGTCAGTTATCCGGCGCCCACTTACTATGCGCATTTAGCTGCTTTCAGAGCTAGAGCTTGGATACACAAGTAAGTTTCCGATTCATTTAAAATAGGCATCCTCCAGCAGAGTTACGAAAGTTTCATTTGGAATAACGAATAAATCTCCAAGATTAAGAAGGAAGCTTAAATAAATTGATTTTTGGAATTTCCTTTTTACGAAACTATTAAGTGAATAATATCGAAATTTGCAATGTATGTTGTTTCATATTTAGACAACACAAGTTAATTTTTTCATTAAAAAAATTGTTTTTAGAAATACAGTTATTTTAATTAGTTTGTAGGGCCTCATTGTCGGAGTGTCAAATTTGCGGGAATTCTGGATCCTTTAATTCTTCTCTAAAATGCAAAAATCAAGGATTTTCTTTTCATACAATTACATTGTCGACGAATTCCAAAAACTATAAGAAAATCCAAAATTGACTAATTGGTAGGACTTCAAAAGAAAAATATTGATTTTAACCAAAAATTTTCGTACCATTTATGCACAAGAAATTGTCTAATTTCAATTTTTTTCTATAAAAGTTGGAGCATCGACAATGTAATTGTATAAGGAATAAGAAAATCCCTGGTTTGTTGTTGTAGTGAAGAATTAACAGCTCCATGATACCCATAAATTTGATACACTGACGATATGGACTGATTTATGTATATCCGTTTTTGCGAACAATTTTTTAATGAAAAAATGAACTTTTACTGTTTAAACATGAAATAACACCCCTTGCAAGTTTCGAAATGATTCGCTTAATAATTTCCTAAAAAGAAAATCACAAAAATCAATTTATTTTTACCGTTCTGAATTAGGCTCCTGATTTGATTCGACACGAAGTTATTCGTTATTCGAAATTATATAGTAATTGTAAATTAATTTATTAGAACAACGCGTATCTCTCTGTGCTAATTCATATTTCTAATTTTTTCTTTTTGTGCAGTGTTCCTTTAAATATTGAAAATTTACCGGAGGAGCAAAGGATAAAAATGAATATGCAAATGGAAAATTCTCCAATGTTCTTTGTATAAGAGGTTGATATTTTATAGGCCTAGTTTATCAAATAATTATGTTTTCTTATATTAATAAAATGTTTCTATCAATACATATATACATCAATATATCAACGTTACCGAAATCAATATAATTTTTAATGAATTCCGCAATGTAACTTGTTTATTTGTAACATTTAATAAAGTTTTTTTTTTTTTCCTATTTTTCCTACCTATTATAATATACTAAAACAAAGATTATTATACCAAAGAAATATCCATCATTCGTTAAAACGATTCTCTTTGAATGTAAACTACAACATGGCGCATCTTTAGTACTTTGTACCGGAATCGCAAACACTAGTGTTTCTTGAATAACTTTCCACCGTGTTCCGAATAATTTATAACAGTTTCTCAATAAAATTTTGAGACGTGAATATCTATAGTCGTAAAGCATTTACAACCATTGTTCGCGCGTCGTGTAAGTTTCATGGCGGTGTAAACAGTGTAAACGTGGACTTCGTCGATCGGTAAAGATCTTATTTTCCCATACTTTTTATTCGTTCGAGTAGCTTCTACCGACACGTTAATTTCAAACAATGGAATCCGTTTTCATCGCACTTCATTGCCTTCGGCTCTTTCGCATATTTTGAATAGAACGAAGACCATCGCGTGAAGTGATACACAAAGCACTGTATTTCGGCATTAGCAAGTGGTAAGTTAAACTGAATTCAAATGATACAATTTTTTCCATCCGGACGTCGCGTGTGTTTCTTTTTCTCACTGGATGCACAATCCAGCACGATTTGCATCGCACTGTCCATTTTGTCGTTAAAACTGCACGTTTACAAGAATTATACTCGTGGAGTGCACAGTCAAGTGTCACGGTAAAAATGTAAAAATACAAGCATTGATACGCACTGTAGAATTGTAACATTTCTGTAGTTGCATTAGCGATTAAAAACTGTGTAAATAATGTTAAATTGTATACACATTGTATACGCACTGAATGCTAACCTTAACGCTGTCACCGGTGCTGCAAGTGTAATAAACGCACGGTCATCGAAAAGAAATCACGTTACACATTGATCATCATTGTGTAATAGAAATTGAATTAAGAAAGATATTTAAATAAGTATGTCACGCATTCGACGTTCGTAGTAACTGCATAGCTACAAGAGGTCACTGGACGCGCATATTCTCTCTATTCTTGTTGATACAACGGCCCCGTGTATAGGAATGCATCGCGTTATGCAGATTACTTAACTTACGATCGTGACCGCAATGTTTCCACGCAAGTTTCTCTCGAGAATCGATTGTTCCGACTCGAAACGAATAAATTGACCATTAACGATTCCTAATCTCAAAACTGGGACGCGAATAAGATAAAAATTTGAGTCCAAGTGAAAATGGGATTAGTTCTCAAAGCTTTTCTCTCCTTTCCGTTGAGGATTATACAAGTATTGCGTAGCAGAAAAGTCGATGAGTAAAATTCCAGGGGAAGCTGCAGTTCCATTCATGGAACTGGTCGACTCAATGGGGTTTTGAGGACACGTAGGGTAAGTGCAGTCCCCTCTTATGGGGATCAGAAGATGAAGGTCACGTAGCCCCTTGACAAAGCGTTATTTAAAAAAACATACAAAGTTCGCGACTGCGCGTCGCATCGGGAAATCGTGAAAAACATTATTATTAATCTCACTTAATCGACAGGCCTAAAACTAAATCGTAAAAGTAGAAGAAAAAAAAACTGCATTCGAAATCGACAAATTTTTACGTGCAATTGCTAAATGAAAGTATAAGTCGACAGAAAAGTGCATTGCTAGTAACACAACACAGGATTGGCTCTATGCGATCTTCCAAGTCTGCAGGTTGGCAGTGAGTTTATATTAGAACGGAAGATGGATTCGATATACATAAGTTACAATCACCTTCTCCCGTTTTTATCTTGGACAGGTCAAGAGCTCGCGTGAACCGACATAAATACGAGCCTCTTACGCTTTAAGAACTCGTTATTGATTTCAAGTCGCATGTTTACATCGAATAATTCATGTCCCGTGTACAAATTTGGAATAATTTCAGCACACAGGCTTCAATAACTATGAATAATTATGTGGAATTAAATTGTACTAATAGGTGGGCTTACTATATTTTTGTGAGGAAATATAGTGTATTTCTGTGGAATTTTGAAAAATATACTTTCTGGGAAATTTAGGGAAATAAAAAGCACAGATATTTTTATTTTACTTAAATTTCCTATGTATGTTAAATTTGTTGTTAGTTTATGTTTTAGTTATGAAGGAATTATATTTTTTTTTTTTACAAAGGATTTACTACTTTTTATAGGCAGTTTTGGATTTGAGATTTTTGTTTTTTCTTTTCTATCCAAAAATTTGATTCAACAAGATAAATTCAGAAAATTCTAAAATGTTTTTAAATTGTTTAAATTCAATTTTCGGGTACAAATTGAGGTACCGAATTCGCTGAAAACAATTTTTAAAATAAAAGTCAAAGTCATAAATTACATCTTTATCAACGGATAATCAAAAGTTCCTAATCATTTAAATTGAAATTTCTGGGTGGTTTTGTTTCAATTAAATTAGTTTAGTTGATAATTAAATTGTTTTTAAATTAACTATGAAGCGAAAATATAGCATTTTGTAGCATGTAGTACAGATGATAAGTCTACTAATAGCCATTCAAATATTTCCAATTTGAACTTCTTATTTCAAAAGGGATTTTCAGTTTAAATAAGCCGTCCAATAAAAAACGTCCAAAAATTATCGAGCCAAAACAGTTCCAACTGGTTCAATTGGAACCACTTTGCAAGTAAGAAAAGCGAAGATATTCTCATTTAAACAAACAAGCTAATTTTAGACTCTAGTTCATTGGGCAAAATAACTCCTCGTACTTTTTGAGTGCGTTTTTTGTGGAGATAAAAAAATACTTTTTATTTTGTATAACCCAAAAGAGTATGCAAAATAATATATTTTGTTTCAGCAGTATAAAGTACATATATCATTTATAATTTAATAAAGGTGACAAGCCTACTGACAGACATTAAAATATTTCAAATTCCAACTCATTATTCTAAAAAGAAAAATATTTTAAATAAGCCTGGAAAAATCCAACATTATGGAACCAAAACGGTTCTAACTGGTTAAATTTGGAACCACTTTGGAAATAAGGAAAGCAAGGATATTTTTATTGAAACAAACAAGTTAATCGTAGACTATAACTTCACTGGCTAAAATAAAAATATGAAATATTATAATGAATAATAAAATGAAAAATAAAATAGTAATTAAAAATATAGTGGCAATCTATTTTGGAGCCAAGTCATTTTTTTCTGTAGATAAAACTTTCTTAAGAAATGTTTCATTATTTTTAATTTGTTCATAGAATTCCGTACATTTTAATGCTATATTTGTTTTGCAAAATAATATAGCACCGACATTGTTTTTTAACATACAATTTCGCTCTGTCGACTATATGGTATTCATTATTGAAGAAAGTCTTTCAACTGGTGCTGACGCATCAGGTAAACAAAAAATAAATTCAATAATTTTTGGTAAATTTATAAGTGAAATATTTTTTTCAGATGAATCTTTAAATAATTCAACCCACTTCTTTTCGTTGATGGTTCCTTTTTCCCGCCAAATATTTCTTCTGTCATTGTCACTCATAAATTTCTTGACAAATGCTACCTCATCAAAAAGACTGTCAAAGTTTATTATTGGATCTTTATATTTGGAATTAATCATTTCCGTGGTTTTCTCAAAGTGTTATGTAAGATTCACAAACTTTGCAAAATGCGTTTACATTATACATAAACGTTTTTGAATTCATTTCTCCATTCTCTTGTAATTTTTGTAGAAGTAATTTCGCGCTTTGTGGAATAAATTTGTTTTCTTGTCTCTCATGTAATACAGTTTTTTAATTTTTGAGTTCATTAACTACTTCTACTGCGCTTGTAATAGTTTTCTTCATTTTTAATATTGTTTTATTAAATAAACTTAGCTGACCAAACATAAATTCAATTAAAAACCTGAATATTAAAAATCAAGAAATCAGAAAACCGGGACGTATATTTGTAAACCGATCGGGACTGTCCCGGTCAAATCGGGACGTATATTTATAAACCGATCGGGACTGTCCCGGTCAAATCGGGACGTACCGTCAAGGACTCAATTCCTTATCATTTAAGAGTAACTATCATATTTTTTCTCATGTGTGAACGTGAACATTAACCTAATGTCAAAATTTGTGTGATATTTGAATAAATCCATGTTTTATCTTTAATATGACATCTATAAGAGTGTAAAAACAACAATAATTAAATTGTAATCCAAGTTCTAATATCAGAAAAGCAAAAGGAGCAATTTCGGACCACTCAAATTATCTCTAATATTAGCTTTTTGACGTTATTAAAAGCGCTTCAAACTTTCCGGATAGCACAATGTATCTACGATATTTCGATTTTTTAATAGAATGGGTTCTTATTATTCGATTCATAACTGAATCAAGAATCGATTCTTCGAAGTGAATCGAACATCCCTAAAGCAGTGTATTTCCCAAATTTCTCCCCCCTCCCCCCTCTCTCTCTCTCTCTTTCTTTCTCTCTCTCTCTCTCTCTCTCTCTCTCTCTCTCTCTCTCTTCTTCCGCCATCGTCTTTCGCTCTTTCACTTTTCTTTCGCTCTCCTCCCGTCCCTTCTCTCGCTAATCGTCCCTACTATTACTCTTTTCTTCCCTCTCTCCTGGAGCGCGAGTTCCCTTTCGACCTTCCCCCGTCCCTCTCCGCGCCTCGTGACTCCGCTTCACGTGACCAGAACGGTCTATTGATTCCCCGTAGACAGTGCATGCGCCCTCGTCCTCGCGGTATTCTGCTGCTAAGGGGGTATATCATCGGTACGCGGAGCGCGGCGGAAGCATCGTCGTCGGTTATCGAAAGACGGTTGGTCGGAGAGGGGTTGTCGTGGTGCGCAGGGGACCGAAGGGGTGACACGAGAGGGAGGCTACCGAAAGGGAGAGCCCCGGAGAGATCCGCGGCAGTCGTGTGGATATCCAGTGTCGCTTCGGGTGGCTGTCTGCGTTTGATCCTCGTCTCTCGATCGTTATGAGAATCGTGCTCTCTCACAGGTACACACAGAGTTTATTCTACCTGAGCGGATCGAACTCGTTTCCCCTCGAACCTCGTGCGCCGCGGTTGTGACATCCTTCGCGAAGATATCCGTGGAAAGTCCGGGTCGACGAGATCGCGTCGCGTTCTCCTCGGCTCCGCGGTTTGACAGTTCCCCGCGACGCGAGTGTTCCTCGTCGACGCGTTCCTCGACGAACGCATCGGGATCCCGGAGTGCGGTTGTTTTGTGACTCCGTGGGACTCTTTTGTGACTCGGCGCACGCGTTGCCAGTTTATTTCGGACACGCTGCGTCGCGTTGGTAACATGGACCGCCGGGTGTTCGGTGGCCGTGCGCAAAAGTAAACAATGGCACCAGACGTGGCGCTCCGTTGCGTATCGCTCCCTGGGGAAGGTCTTTCCTCGCGGATCCACTGGGATTTCCGTGACCACAATGATTCGAGTCGAGCGACTCGTCCCCGTGGCACCGAAATATCGATCGTTCGCGAAGGACGCACGTAGCTGCCAAAGATGTATAGGGGTCGTGCAATTAAGAGGAGACTAACACGAAAACAGAGTCTTTTTTCGGCATTTTTTCCTCTTTGCAGCTCCCGATATAGTGCAATATAGTCGAAACCAGTCGGAACGATCGCTCCAAGATCACCACTGTCTCTACTCACGGCATTGTTTTCTATCGTTTATCGGGTCGCTATTCCTTCGCAGTTCGCATAAATTTCTCCCGTTTTCGAAGGATCTTCCATCCTGAATGTTTTCTGTTCTCCCGCGAGCAGTTGCGTCCTTAAATCGGCGCGGGAAATCGGTCACGCGAATAAGATCCGACGTTTGCATCAGCTATGGAAGATTCTAGAACGGGCGAAACGCTCGTGTTTATTCCGACTCGGCAACAGCTGCCTCGCCGCGCCGCGCCGTCCTGATCGGGGTTTTTCGATCGGAAATTCTCGTGTTTCCGGGTGGTCGAATCTATTCGCTCGTCCGCTGCGCGCGTGTTTCCGTCGCGGCTATATCGACGCGATTGCATCTGCCGTCCAGGGAGCATTGATGGATTTTTCCCCCCGCGTTGAACCAGCTCGACTAATTGAAACTTATCGCACCAGTTCCTTGAATATTCGCTGGTGCGATGGAAAGACGACGGAAACTTTCCACGAGGAACTTCGATTTCGCGAGGAGCGCGCAGTAATGGAATTATGCGATTTTCGAACTGGAAGTACGGCTTCGGAACCTTAGCTACACTCGCCAGTGATGGAACTCGTTCGATCGAGATACTCGAATCGTCCTTAGATAGTGAACTCTCCTCTTCCTGTTAACACTGTTATCGTTATTTAAACTCTCACGAAACGACGCCATTCTAAGTACATACGCGGTTTGATATGCCTTGATATCTGTACTGCGACGTAGATACTCAAATAATAACAGTAATAGAAGATTCTGTTGACGATTTTGTTTGAACTCTTGCGTCATAATACAGTGGAACTCGGTTTATGCGAACCTGTCGAAGGTTAAGTAGGTTGAACCTACTAGACGGAGTTGGGCAAATTTTATTCGAATAACAAATAAAACAATTACGAATAAATTTTCAACATTTATTAAAAATAAAAATAAAAAAAAAATTAATAAAAATTGATTCGTTATTCGTGACAACCTCTCTACGAATAAAAACTTATTATTCGAGACAGTTTCGCTACTAAAATGCCATTGTCAATATATAAATACATGTTTAATATGTATGTGTTCATTTACACTTCATGAATCCTAGTACGTATATCAACCATTTAGCATTTGCTTTATTCGAAGATTTTCCGAATAAAATTTCGAATAAACTGAAGTATGTTGAGAATAACGAATAAATTTGCATTCGAATAAATTTTTATTCGTTATTCTCAACTAATTTCAGTTCATTCATAATTTTTATTCGAATAATGTCCAACTTTGCTACTAGGTTCACATAATGGTTCACATAATTCTCCCTACCAACTACAATTTTTCGTTCAATGAATAGGAATTCATTTTTATATAAGAAGATTCCAAGAAACGTTTGCTCATAAATATTTAATGACGTTATAACACTTGCATGTTTAATAATGTTTAACAAGAGCAGCTCGGCTAAGGTTTAGATAACCAGGCAGTGCAAAAATTTCGTTCATATAATCGGTGCTGTACTGTAATCAATATCCATAGCGCTTATAAAGAAAAAATTACTACCGCTTGCTTGGAAAATTAGCGATAACTTAATAGACTCTTCGAGGAAATTCCAATTCGGGTCCTGAAATGGAAAGCGAAGCAACGATGATTGATGTCTTTGGAAAACAGCCAGGGATGACAAAAACGTGTTCAAAAAGAATTCTCAAGAATGATCTAGTTCTGATCCTGTTCCAAAAGAACACTTTCTTAATTCAAATGATAATTTCGGAGTCGAAAATTCGGGAAGCGGTTGATAAGGGATTATGAATGGGTTTGCCACCTGTATTAGTTCATGTAGTATTGTAGTATAATTTTTATCTATTAAATTGATACCAAATTTAATGAAAAAATGTTAAAAATTGTCAGAATTATTGTATAGAGTGCAGCTATATTATATGTAATAAGTAATTATCATAATTTTTTTACAATTTACAATGCGTCGCCATTGAAGTGAGGAAACAGTTGTTTTGATTGTCTTACGTTAAAACTTAAAACAATAAATTGAATACAGTATAGTTTTTTAAAATTCCACAAAAATACTACGTTTCTCCCCAAAACTCATTTACTTATGGGACCAGATCTTAAAGTTTTGCTTCACATAAACAAAATAAGTACAAGCCGTTGAAGATTATTGCTACATTTAAAATAGTTTTTTTGCTTCGATTCTTTGTCTCCAATTTTTCCAAAATTCTACTTCAAACTCTTAAATATTCAATTTTAACTATAAAAATCTCTAAATCGGTAATTTCAAGTTTTCGAGTCTTCGAGCTGAAATTTTCCAAATTCAAACTTCAAATTTTTTCATTTCCAACTTCAACACCTCAAATTTCTAATTTTTATTTTAAAAATCGTCTAATCTGCAACTTCAAATTTTGAAATTTCCAGTCGTTACTCCAAAAGTATCCAAATGACCAAAATCTCCTAATGAAATATTGAAATTCTACAAATCCTTAAATTTTCAAACCCTCAACCTTCAAATTTCGAATTATAACTCTAAAAATCTATATATCTGTAACTTGAACTCTTAAAATCGCTAAAATACAATCTAAACACTTTAGTCTCCAGCTTCAACAATAAATATTATATCGCATACTAATTTTAGTAATTCTTGAGTAATTTATATCAAATTAGTCGTATTCCATACAGGGTGTTTGGGATAGTAGTACAATGCTTTGAAGCCGTGATAGATCACGTAAAAACAAACAAAAAATTTCTACATATATGACTAGGGTCCAAAACTCAACCATTTAAAAAAAAACTGTCAAACGTTTAAGCTTCCAACGCTGCTATTTATCACTATTTTAAAGGGTAATTTAGGGGGTTAAAATAATACTATTTTTTCACGATACAAGATAACAATATCACAGTTACTGTATTTATTGAATCAACAAGATCGCAATGTTCATTTTAGCGAAGAAATTGCTTACGAAAAACGTCCATATCTTGAATTATAGGGGTTGGAAGCTTAAATGTTTGAGTTTTTTTTCAAAAATGGTTGAGTTTTGGATCCAAGTCATATAGAAGTTAACTTCCCGATTTATAGGGAAGTTATTTTTTGTTTGTTTTTGCGTGATCTATCACCCCTTCAAAGCTTTGTACTACTATCCCAAACACCCTGTATAACCTTTATTTCCGCTAAACATAATGAAATAGACTTCGTTTTCCAAAGTCTCATAACGATGCACCAAGGGCCTCCAAAAGCTTAAACGCCGTCCTGTCGAAAAAAGGTGGTAAACCTATTGACGAAGTGTTTAAAACGGTTTGCTGAGGTGGTTTGCGTTTTCTGATTTCAGAAGGGAAGCAGAGTAAAGGTTTCGCAGAGTCCCACGGACCATGCCAGGGCTACAAGCGGAGTGGTGACCTAAAACTCATCCTCTGTTCTGACGCTCGATGCTCACGCTACGTCTGGTGTCGACTCACTTCCTGAAGCAGCCATAGGCAGTGCCCTTCGCCTCAGAGAAAGGGCTCGATGCGATGTGCCGTGATAGGGACATGAACCCAAAACTAATCGAGTCCCAGCCGTATCGGTTGCCCAGCTCTGCTTAAAACGTTTCTTAGACGCTCTGTTAGGGAGTTTCGCGCGCGCACACGTCGACGAAGGACTTTTCTTCGCCGACGTCCTCTCTGTCTCTCTTTTTCTCTCCCTTTCTCGAGAATTTCGTACTTCACCCGGCCCTACGTTGACCCCGCGGTACACACATCGACCCCACACGTCGTTCCTTGCCCTTCCGTTCGAGACGCAGACTCTGCGCTCCCCGGATAAGACGAACCGCGTGAACCCGACGAAGACAAACACACACAGTGATCACCGGGAACCGGTGACCTCGGTTTCCCGTTTGAGTGATGACCCGTGACGTATGAAGGGAGGAGACCGCGAACATAATCGTGGAAACATCGTTGGTCCGGAGGATCGACGACGGCCAGGACGACGACGACGACGACGAGGGAAACGACGACCGGCTACGGCGAGAACCAGAGAGGAGGACGACACGAACGGAAGATCGTAGACCGAGCTAGCTTCCAGGCTGAACTCCATTTATCTCAACCTGTGGAGGGTCGCGAGGGAGTGCATTGTGAGTCGACACTCTCTCCTCCTCCTGACGATTGCTTTGACCGATTTCGGTAAACGCTTCGGAACGGACAATGGGATCGTCGCGGACACTCGGGTACGCTTTATTTGTCCCGCGAACTTGAGGAATCGCTGCCCGTCTCCTCGCGTCGCGAAAGTCTATCGATCGAGGGCTCTTGAAAAAACATTGCATCGCCATTACCCATTGTTCGCTCGGCGTCGAACGATCGGCGACGATAACACGTCGCGCACTTCCTTGGGCTGATACCGCGAACCGCGGCGGCCGGTTCTAGATCGCGGATTTGGAATCGAGGCCGCGCGGGGACGTCGGTATCTAACGGGGGCGGTTCGATTAATTGGATTGCGTTTCGTTGGCATGAGCAGTGCGGCGGCGGGTCGCGGTGTAGGCAAAGTGGGATGAGACGCCCTCAGCAGGAACATCATCATCACCATCACAACAACCACCACCACCTCCACCACAACCACCACCATCACCATCATCACCACCACCATGGATCTTCGACTAGCCCAACGCGCTCTCGGCAAACTTACGATAAGGTAATCTTAATTCTCCTTTAAATCCATCTTAATACGCTACTTATTAACCCTGCTACGTTCTTCTTCGTAGTCTGAATTTATAGAAACGATAATTATTAGGTGCTTCAGTTCATTTTAAGAGATTTAAAGAAAATACGTTTACTTTGGAGCAGGCAAAATAGTTTCCAGCAGTGGCTACAAGTTTTTCCCACTTTTCTAATAGTAACAAAATGTATTACCGTCAAGGATCCAATTCCTGATTTCTAAAGAGTAACTATCATGTTTTTTCTAATGCGTGAATGTGAACATTAACCTAATCTCAGAATTTGTGTGATAATTTAGTATTAGGTTGGAACGAAAGTTCGTAGCGTTTTTCAATAGATTATTTTTGAAAAACGCGAAGTTCTGGTAAAATGGAATCATGAAGACACCTTAAAGACGTCGAAAAATAGTATAAGAAAGTGGCACATATGTAGTTGAATAAATTCAAGTATAAGTATTTCCAAATTGTCTTCAAATTTCACTCAAGAACGCTACGAACTTTCGTTTCAACCCAATAAATCTATCTTTAATCTTTAACAGACATTCGTTCCTTATTTTCCCAGCTTAATTTGTCCATCGTGTGTCAAATTGACACAATGGTAAAAACTAATAAAATGAACTTTTATTCAAAACAACATATTGTTCACATAAAATATAACTATGTGCTGAACATACTGCTTCTTTACATTTCTTGCATCATGAACTATACACATGTGCATTTAGCGAGCTTGTGGTTTTATTAGTGAAATATAAGAATGAAATAGAAGAAGTTCAGAAGAATCACAAATCGTTCACTTTTTGGAGACATAAGAAACTATTACAGCTTTGAACTCACAATCGAAAATGAATTGGGATAGTGGAATGATTTCTTCTTTGTATCGAGTAAAATAAGGCATATTTCGGTTCAATTTTTTCTTGTTATATACCCACAAGCGTTATCTCTTGTTTTGTAATTTGGCTGTCAATTCATGAAACGTAAAAATGTTATCAACTAAATAGTATTGCATCAGCTAGTATGTTATGCACCTAATAAATTCATGAATCACAAGTAGTCCAAACTTTTATACCATGTTTATGCAGATTTGACGGAATGTACACTAAATGTTCAGTAATCAGAAAATGGCATGAGTCGTTCATCAAGTATGATGCAATCTAAAAGATTGTACAGCATTTACATATGATGTAGTTATTTTTATCAAAGACAATTCGTATGAGAGCTAATTTGTCTCTACCTTTTCTTTCCGTTCTCTCTTCCCTGTCATTGAAGAATAGGTCTCCCACCGCGATCGTCCTATAGTTCAGTGATACATTCTTCACGCGAACGGTAAACATTATACAGCCAATAATAACAATCCAAGATATGCATGTAACGTGTGAATGTCCATAGTTTCCGATGACCTCATCCTTTTTAGCTTTCTTTGCATTTCGGTCATTCACCACGGATTCTCGTTTTCTACACTATCCGCAGGTTTTTCCCCATCTTGAATTCAATCTTGATGAACAAAACTATCCATAAAAATATCTATCTATATTCTGGGAAACTTGTACGTTAAATTAATGAAACATAAAAATTACGTATGTCAGATTGACACACAGGAACTCATTCGTAACAAATTTACAGCTTTAACGATATCTTTTGCTATCAACTATGTTAGATGTATGTGAGTTTTGTTAAAAACATCAGAGTCACAAAGTTTCAAGCAAATATCCCCACAAATGTGATAATATAACGTTTTATGAGAAAATTGTGTCAAATTGGCACGAGGGACAGATGACGGTTAATTTTACATGTATGAAAATGCAAAAATAACAATAATTCAATTATAATCTAAGTTCTAAAGTAAAAAAAGCAAGGGGAGCAATTTTTTATCACTCAGATTATCTCCAATATTATTTTTGAAATTCAAAAGTGTTTATAACTATTTAGTTAGTGTTGAGGGTCAATTTTTAGCATAATAATTTGGTTGTATGATAGTTATATCTGTAATTATAAGCTAAAACAATGCATATCACATGTTTTCATTTTCGAGGTATTCGCGTTTAGAGTTTTAAACATCATTGCTGTCTTATGTACTCGAATTCTCTTATATTCCTATTTTAACGGAAAACATTTTATAAATGCATTTTTTGCTGATAAAAATATGAATTCTACTTTCTAGATCTCCGTTATGGCGTAAAATCAAATTTTTTGAAAATGTGACATATGCTGTTTTGCCTTACAGCCACAGAAACATTAATACTAGATCAATTTCTTTTTAACTTCCCGATTTATAGGGAAGTTATTATATTTGTCTTGAAATGGAACCAATGGGTTAAATAAATAATATCTCACTTAATTATTTTAACTATTATTTATTTTATGGACTTATTGGAAAGACGTCTGTTTATAATGAAATTAAATTCGAAGTGAAGCTTGATCAAAGACAACCGCGGAGTTTCGATGTTAGATTATTTTTATTAGCGAAGTTGTTGGCATAATCACAAACTCTGTTTATTGGATCATGGTGTTTTATGTCGTTTACTTTACCGTATTCTTATCGTTAGGGCATCAAATGATTAAAACTTAGAATATTACAAACAGAAAATGATTAAGAGTCAGTTAATCGAAGTTCTATTGTATATCTCTATTAGTGGTACAGAGTCCTGAGTAATTGTATAATACATACAGAGTAAAGCTGCGTTTACATAATGTAACTTTTGGTCGGTCGATTGACTTAAACGACCAAAATCGCCTGTGTAAACAGAATTTCAACCGAGTTGAAATTTCGCAGGCGATTTCGAATGATTCCAACCCGATCAATTCGGTCGGTCGACCAAAAGTTGCCTAATGTAAACTCAGGTTAGATAATAATGACGAAAGTAACAATCAACTGATACGAAAAATGAGTCCAAAACTGATAATGGATTAAAAACAATGGAACCTTTTGACCCCGAAATTGTAATGGACCGCGGATTCCATTGAATCCAGGACGAATCTCGCCTGGCGAAAGTGAAACGCGTCCTGGCGGTGTCCCTGCTGGGCCGCAACGGAGGATCGACGAGGATCTTCGGGGCTCGGCTAGAATCCTTAGAGCCGTACCTCGACACCGGTGTTCCGTTCGTGGTGCACCGACTCTGCAGCTACATCGAGGCTCATGGCTTCCAGAGCGCCGCCGTCTTCCGCCTCTCCGGTGGAAGTCCCCGGCTCGCCGAAAGGCTGAGAGCCGCTTTTGAAAGAAGAGGGGACGCCGATTTGGAGGCTGCTGCGTGCCCTCCGACCGCGGCCACCCTTCTGAGGCAGTATTTGAAGGAACTGCCGCAGCCTGTCGTGTCGTCCACACTGGTCGCAAGGCTACTCAATGTCCACTCTCGTAAGTGTTTTTTGGATGCTGCAATATCGTTACCGAATTCATGACTTAGGTTGGATAATTCTCGTTGATGGTTGAATTTAGTAGATTTTCAAGTCCGTCAGTGGAAAGAGTGGATATTAGGTTGGTTAATAATTTGTGGCACTTTGGGCTGTTTTGTTTAATTATTTAGTAGAGGTGTACGGGTACTCGAAAATATGGGTACCCGAGCCTCGGGTCAAGTTGGCTAACAATTGAGCCGGGTCGGGTCGGGACCCCGAAAGTTTGTCGACACATAAATATATTCGGGTACCCGTCATTATGACTCCCGATTTTCGATCCTGGTCCCGTTTTTCGATTCAAAACACAATTTTTAATTCAGAACTCGGCACTTCATTACTGAATTAAGTACATAAGTACATAACTTTTCAGTTTGATTTTCCACTTAAACTTTAAATTGTAATTGTGCTTTGTGTACTGTTATATACTGAATTAAGCATGGAGTCCCGAATTAAAAATCAGGTCCTGAATTGAAAATCGGGTCCCGAATTGAAAATCGGATCCTGAATCGAAGATCGGGTCCCGAAATGAGGGGTACCCGAATATATTTGTGTCGGCAAACTTAATCGGGTCCCGAAATGACGGGTACCCGAATATATTTGTGTCGACAAACTTAATCGGGTCCCGAAATTACGGGTACCCGAATATATTTGTGTCGACAAACTTTCGGGATCCCGACCCGAACCCGAAAAAAATTCCCGACCCGAACCCGAAAAAAATTCCCGACCCGCTCCGAACCCGTAATTTCGGGTACCCGTACAGCACACCCCTATTGTTTAGCGATTTTTTGTCGCACAATCATCTGCGATCGGTAGATATTTCAAGACACTGACCGTGATCGATTTATTTGGATTTGTGAAAAAAATAGCGAACTGCTAATTTTTATACACTTATGACAATTTACGAAGCTTGTTGATAGATGCAAAAATAGACAAAATACTGCTAGTGTAATGTACATGTTACAATATTTAAAAAATAAGGAACATTGTTATTTAAGCCACAATTCTTTACTTGTGCTTGTCCAAATTGGATTTTAAATAAAATTTCACAGTTTAGTTATTAAATACAGCTGCAAACAATCTTTGATCCGATGCACACGAGCGAGAAAAGTCGTTGCGATTCTGCATACATACTATTTGCGTTTTTCACAAATACAAATAAATGGGATAACGTCACCGATATGAATCTCAATGATCGCAGCTGATTGCAGCGAAAGAGTGGATATAACAAGACGAAATAATAATTAGAATGTCCGCTCGCCTTCTATCGCCAAATTTCAGTAATAATTAGGGGTGTGCGGGTACCCGAAAATACTGGTGTCCGAGCCTCGGGTCGGATTGGGGTTCTGAAAGTTTGTAATGTTCGGTTGCCGGCGATTTCGGGCACCCGAAGTTGTAGTCGGATCGAGTCGGGCCGGGATCCCGAAAGTTTGCAACATTCGGGTACACGAAGCTGAATTCGGGTCGGATATGGTCTGCACCCCGAAAGTTCTTAACCATGACACTTTGTTCTTCTTAAGCATGACACTTTTTCACGATTTTTCAATCGGATTTTGCATTTTAACTTTCTGGTTTAGAATAATTTCCGTATTTTTTAGTATAATTAGATGTAAAAATCTACAAGGAAAGAAAATATTATGTGAAACATATTATTTAATTTAAATCTGAATGAAGGAATTTGTTTCATAGGACAACCAAATTCTAAACCTTTATTTTGTTACAGCCACGAGAAGAAAACTAATGTCAGAAAAAGTAGAACAATTAATTGTTTAAGTCAGTTTATACTGACAATTAATTGTCAATTATATTTCTTTCATTCAAATTAAAAATAAAATATTATTTCGCACAATATATCATACAATATTTTTCTTCCTTGCAAACTTTTACATTTGATTACAATGCAAAAATTATAAAATTATTCTCGACCTGAAAATTAAAGCACAAAATCCGTTTGAAAAATCATGATAAAGCAGTATACTTATGCGATTAAAAACTTTCGGAATACAGATCATATCCGACCCGAATTCAGCTTCGGGTACCCGAATATTACAAACTTTCGGGATTCCTAGTAAAATTCCTGACCCGACTCGAACCCGGTATATTGGGTACCCGCACACCCCTAGTAACAATCGTTAAACTCTGGTGAAATGCAAGAGTATTGAATGTAATATGTCGTTAACATGTATGTAATCAAATGAAGATATTGAAAAAAAAGTTACGCTTATCTGCACAAATTTTTCGCTTGCCTACACGATCAATTTAAAGGGACGCTAGAACTGTCACTTCTTATTATACCTACTCTTTAGTTTGTACGTATCGAGTCTTAGTGATCAACTGCTTTTGTGTAAAGCCCTGTGTTCACGGTCCAAGAACTGTCTCCAAGTTTTGGTAACTAACTACATATCCTGCTACAACTGGTTACAACTGGTTGATTGTACAAATTAGCAACTATCACGAGAAAATGGGACGCGCAACATTTTCCGTAACATATTTTCGTCTAAGATTTTCATCTGAATTGTCCGTTTTCACGATTCAATTTCTAGTTACTTTTCGTTGTAACTAGAACTTGGACACAATTCTTGGACCGTGGACACAAGGCTCTATAATATTCTGTTATGCGGTATAATATTCTGTCGTTTCAATTCCGCTGCTTCTTTCTCGCAGAAAACTTCGAGAACGATCACGATTGCTGGATCAACCTGACGACGGAACTCCTCTCGTCACTGCCACCCTCCCACTACCGTCTGCTCGGGTACCTGTCGATCTACCTGAGCAGGTACGAGGCCAGACATGGACGCAGCGCAGGTGTGTGCGGCGTATTCGCCCCCGTGATTCTACCCCACGTCCCACCGGCCACCACGCTGCTCCGGGACATCCTTGCCGAAGCATCTGCACTCTTCCCCGACTGGTGAGTCCGCGCTGACGCAATAACGTCTTCTGTCGAAGCGACGATTAATTCTCTGATAGTACGCTGATGGCGCGCATCGCGCCGTGGCGATTGCATAAACCGTATTAGATCGGTGGAAGGAAAGCTCGCTCGAAGGCGGCTGACTTTGTTTTGACCAACTGGGAATCCGATCCGATTACTGCTAGATAGACTGTTAGGTATGCCTTGGACGCGATTATATAAGAAAAAATACGCGTAATGGGCATTCTTGGGCGGGTCGTGTTTACGAATAGCTGGATATCTGAAATAATTAGCGAGTCTGCAATCTGAGCTTTTGGTATTTTGTGCTGATGATGAGATTGGAAGATATTGATATGAGATTTAATTTAATTTTATTTATATTTATTATAATTGTATTAATTAGGCTTTCCGCCTATCACAATGAGGTAGTCTTAATTATAATCTATCTTTGGTGTAACATACTACGCTACTTTCTTCCAACTCTATCATTTTTAATCACAGATATTGATCTCTCTTTCAGCCCGGGCACAAGTTTCTAGTTTCTACTACTGTTTGTATACAGGGTGTCCCAAACAAAGTGCGGGAGCCGTTGAGAGATTCCTGGGGTGATTCTAAACAACTTTTTCCTTAGCAAAACTGTTCTTTGCGGCTTTGTTAAAGTGTTATTAACGAAAAACACCGACCAATCAGAGAGCACGTATAGCGGTATGGGCTGTTCTTTCGCTATACGTGCCCTGTCGTTGGATGGTGTTTTTCGTTAATAGCTCGTTAACAAAGCTTTCAAGTGTCGAGGACGTTTTTCAAACGAAAAAAGTTGTTTCAAATCACTGCAAGAATCTCCCCTTAACGGCTCCTGTACTTTGTTTGGGACGCCCTGTATAATGTAGGATGTTTTTGGCCTCCTCAATACTTTCTATCATCAATATTTCTGGAAATTCCTTTTTCATTCCTTTTATAACTCCTTGTCTATATTGGGGGCAGTCTACTAATATGTGTTTTATTAATGTTTCCATTCGTCTCCCGTTGCATAGTTGACACTCCGAGTCCTTTATACGTATCCTTCCTTCCTTCTCCTCCCATGATGTTCAATTTGTGTCTTCCCACAATCAATCATTGTGGAATCATTTTAATTAAATCTTCACTGCTTTTGTCTCTCTATGAAGCAGAACGTCCAGGATAATGAGTATGATATTCTTTTAATTATGTGATGGAATTCCAATATTCTCACCTTGAACATTTAATATACATTTACATATACATTTAATATGATCCATGTGTTGATAAATTGATTATATTTGGTTGGTAACTAAGTTCGCGATCCTAGCATAGTTTCACTTTCACTCCCACTGGAAGCTAATTGAAAATAATCGCACTGTACACGGAACTCTATGTATATCTTAGTAAATCACAGTTGCAGAAAAATTTATCCTGTTAACTCCTATAAAAAGGAATTATTCTAAAATAAAATCACGCTCACTCGTTTATTGGATACCAGACACTGCAAAAAATCAAAGACTCAGGCTAACAACGTTTCACTAATCAAATAGTTGAACCTTGCTATGGACTTCGAGTCTTTTTTTGACCCATTAGAATATCTTATTTTCTTTAATAACTATTTAATTTTTGGGAGAAATTGTGAGAAATTTAGTGTCAGTATTTAGGTCATCCTTAATCCTATTTTTTTTAGATTATTCTTATTCCTCATTACTTCATAAAAAATTCATTATCTACATTCTTAGCAGTATGATAACTAGACTGCGGATTTTTATGCATTTATGAAAATTTTCGATATTCAGACATAATTAGTGCAAGTTACAATATTTAGAAAGTGAGACTATTATCAATTCAAGTTTCAATTCTTTATTTTTGTTTGTGACGATTTTATTTTCCATACGCAGTCTATGATAACAATACAAGTTTACAAATTCTGCATTTTCTAAGAGAAATCTAGCAGGGTTAAACGTCTTTCTGACTCAAAAATGTTTCACTAAATTAAAAAATATCGGATCGATGAATTTCCAAAAACGTATTGTCGAAGTCAAAGATTCCTGATTCGAACCGCACCAATTTTTGTTAAAATTTCTTGGCGCTTAACTCTTTAGCGATAAAATTTAATAAAACTGAAATGATCACGAATTTATTCGCCAATCCGACACGTTTTTCAGCAACCCAACTAAAGAAAGAAAATGAAACGTATAGATCCGCGGCGAAATCCCTGACGCGGCTAATGTAATAATCGTGGAAAGGTCCGGATCAGTGACGTAAGTCGAATTATTTGGCTTCCTTGACCAGAGGCAATCGCGTTTTCATTAAAAACTGCCCGGGTCTCGCGTGCGAGAATGCAACCGCGAGGAGCGCGTAATCTTTCGCCACAAAAAATACAGTTACGACGGGAATTACGAAACCGGGAGCCGCGGTTCGGCTCTCGATGAGGCTAAATCGATCGTCGCTCGCCACCTACGCACGTGCTTAGGATCGCGGTGGAAGGCGCCTGCTCCGAGTTCCACGTACGAACAGGTACGATCCCTCTGTTGCCGAGGAACTTTCGAGACACGCGAAACCGCCTTCGGGGAACGGCGGCGCGGCGTCGATCCTTCCGATTGTCCGTGGCAGTCTCGATCGACTCGATCGCCTCAGCTTTGATCGATCGTCGCCGAGGAGAAATTCTAACGACCGCGGAAACTTTCACCGAGCGATCGGCTTCTTCGCGGCCGTGTCGGATTCTCCTCTAATCGGTTCGATCGTCGGATTCCTGAGGTCCGCGACCGGCTCGAGGAATCGCGTCGGCCTTCCGCGATCGAACCTTCGCCTCGTTTTCAATTATTCAAACGGTTTGACGGACGTTCTTGACGGACCCGTCGATATCTCCTTCGGTTCCGCGCTTGCTTTTCGATCGACGTTACGAGCGCTTGGATGCCTCCTCGCATTACAATGTCGCGGATACGTGATTCCGGACGCGATTTTTATCCGCGAGCGAAAACGAGAAGCTGGACGATCGATGGAATCGTCTCGATTCGGTTTCTGTGTCACGGTGGCGAATGCTGACGACAGGCAACCTTGTCTGATTCACTAAATCCGTGTCGTTTGATTATGCGATTATGTAAAGTAGTAGAAGGATGGTCGCGAGGAATCGAGGGTGAATCATCCTTCTGATTTACATGCAGAAAACCCCTTTCGCATCGAGTAGTAAATGCGATCGTCGCGGTTTAGTTGACGAAGGAATGTCGGACGCGAATTTCCCACCGAAATGGTACCGCGATCTACTAGGATCATAGATCACGATCCTTATCGCATACGATTCGCGTCGTCTCCCATTTCTGACGACGCGATCGTCGACACCGTTGTCACGCAACGCCGCGAACGATAAAATTAACAATCGGATACTCATTGATATCGATTATAGGAAACCGAAGCTAGTTAACTAACTTTTAACGTTGAACATATTTTTAAAACTCATCGGCTCAGTTAGTTTTCAATATTTCATGCATTTTTGTATGTGCGCACATCCTTGTACAGGGTGTAACAAAAATGTTGCAGGTTCTTGAATGAGGTGTGATACTGAGATGATTTTAAGATTAAAGAGAACAAAAGAAACATTTAACAAAATATATATTTGTTAAGCAAAAGGAAGCAAAAAGATTATAAGTTTGAGGAGCAGAATAGAAGAACGAAAGAGAAGAACGAAAAGTATTATCGTGCAGAATAATTTATTATGTATATTATAAAGCGAGTCAGCGAAAAAGTCAATTTCAATATTATATACAGGGTGTTTTGTTTAACTACATACGATGGAATATCTCGCGAGGAATTAACATTATCAGAAAAACGTTCTTACGAAAGTTATTCGATATAACTAAGGACATTATGTAATATGAACAAATTTTCTGTAAATGCAATGATGGGTGAGACATTGAAGTAAAGTTAGTTTTCTTTAAATGGAATCCTACATTTTTTTTATTGTTAAGACGAATACAATGGTATACTATATGATATTATTTCGTGCAGTAGAATATCACAAAATTAGATCCGAAAGAATCAGATAAACACGAAAAGTGTTTGTCATTATGCTATCCACTTGTATGTACTATGAAACAGTATCAAACTGATTTTTCTATCTTTAAGCAAATGTTTCTGGTATAGAAGGCAATGCCAATATTCCAGCAAATATGAAAAGCGGAGCATAAATAATGGATTCTAGTTTTTAAGCGTCACTATTTAACTTGGTTGCAGTAAAAGTAATACTTATCAAATTATAAATAAAAAGCCATAGGGTTACATTAAAAAAAATTGACTTTACTTTAATATCTCCCCCACTACTGTATTTACACAAAATTTATTCATACCATACTTTTGTGTCAAATAACTTTTCTAAGATCTTTTTTTTTAAATAATGTTAATTCTTAGCGAGATATGTCACCGTTTCCTCTTAAACGAGACACCCTGTATATTGGCCATTGAGCATTGAGTTTTATCAATATATATCTCGTTAACAAAATCTCCGAGGATATTTTCGGTAAGAAAAAAGTTGTTTAAAATGACAGAAATCATTTCTTTCAAGGACCTGAAACATTTTCGTTACACCCTGTATATGTATTTTGGCCCATTGAAAATGGCCATAAATGCATAGACATCTACTCATACTCAGGCCAATTCAACAGGCCGTTCAAGGTCACCATTTTCGGAAGGAAATGACCCTACGACTACGAAGGTTTCTGTACGCCTGTGAAGTACCGTTAAGAAACTAGTTTTTGATCAATTCGTGAAATAAATCGTTCTCTTAAGTTTATGTCAACAAGTAATTATTTAAAATAATTTCTGAAGTAAAGGTTGACTATTCAAAAATATAAGTTGCTGGGCAAAATAGTATTTGAAATAGAAAATAATAAATAGTCTATTTCATTTCTAAAGCATACCTATAATTATGGAAATAAAATATTTTATTTGTGAGAAAAAGTTTTTGAAATACCATTTTTAAATGTTGTTGCGTGTAATGTTTTTATGACATCGTCGTATGTTTGGAGAGGTCCAAACCGTATCGGATAGCAAAAACTCAGTTTGACACAGCACCTAGTTGACGTATTTACCTTAATATAATTTTGAAAGATGTACTTTGTTACATGCAAATATTCGTACTTAGGCTACAAATAAAACTTTGTTACATGCAAATATTCGTATTTAGACTACAAATAAAACTTTGTTAACTATTATAACTATTATAGTTTCTTATGTTAAAAATTATAACTTATAATATTAACTCTTTGTTCAACTTATTTTCATTGTAAGGAAATATTTGAAATACAACATTAAAATATTTTATTTTATGTATCTGGTTATCAAAATAAAAATATTTTATTTGCCGAAATTTTTCATTCTATTTAAAATAGTATTTTATTTGAACCATATTAAAGTATACTATTTAAAATAGTATTTGAAATATTGTTTCTCGAAATTTTGCCCAGCTCTGTATAAGTATTAGCAGAAATAAAATAAATGGAAAATTTAAGTATATTAAAATTTTTAGTATATTTTACAATTTTTATTTAATATTTATGCAAAGAATACCTGATTAAAAATTAGTACAGTACATGATGAGAAATTAGTTCCAGAGCATTTTAGATGATCAAAAATTAGTTCCTCGCCTGATCAAAAATTAGTTCCTGTATTTTAGATGATCAAAAATTAGTTCCCAATCACCTTATTATTCCATAGTTTGTAAATAATTCAATAATACTTATTTTCAGCTTTGTTAAATCTTTTTTTGAAAACAAAACATAAATTTATCTTTTAATAATAAAAAAAACTCTAGTTTAGAATTTTATCAGGTTAAAAAAAATATTACGTGGTCCTTAAAATGATCAAAAGTTAGTTTCTTAACGATATTATGTGGTTAGAAGTCTTCGTGTTCACAGAAGATACCGTCGTGGAGGTTTCGCTATTAGAAAACTGGAAGAGGAAAATCTGACCTTGAACGGCCTGAGGAGTTGAACCGAAGTTAGTCAATTACGTAACCCCGGACTCCCCTACTTTCAATCGGAATGCGCGCGACAAACTTCTCTTCGCACCTCCGTATCCATCGAAATTCAAGAATCCTCCAAGTTCCTTCTCAGGGAAGAGCGCCGAAAAGCGATTCTATAAAAAACTGATACCGTTTGATTAATCGCGTGGGCAGGTGCGAAGCGTGTTCGCCTTCAACTTGCCACCCGACAAAGGGCTATTCTCAGTGCGCGATTTACGATAATAACAATGTTATATTTATAAACGGTCGTTACGTTCACCTCGAAATCTCGTTGGAGTATTTTTACCCCGCCTCATTTTCGCGTCTTCAATATTTTTATAATAAATGTGAACCGCAAAAATAGCCGTCAGTGAAACTGGCGAAAAACGAGCGCACGCGGTTCTAAAGTTCGGGATTCTGTACCGCGAGTCGATAACGGATAAAAAGGTGATGGTGGATCGACCTTGACACGGTCGGAATGCTGCGCTAATACATCAGGCCGGTTACATCGCGGCGGGGTGATCCCCGGGCTGAGAATCGTTGCAACTTCCCTCCCGGTGAGCTGCGCAGTTCCCCGGATCACCTCGAGGGGGATCGACCAAAAGTTCCACGGCTCCTGATATTCTGTCGCGGACTTGGTGCCCTTTCGCCGCGATCGTAGTTCGCCGGAAAAGAATGTTAAAAAGTCAGCAGACTTATGGCAGTCGTTAGACTGAATAAGAAATGCTGAGTCAACGGACAGCCGGCCGATTGTCGATGCATGCCGACGCAAATGTCTAGGTTCTACGTCGAAGCGTTAACCCCTTTGGGAGGTTCAGGAAAACGGAGTCGCCGAGTTTGCATCCGATCGATGCTAGAGGAAATGCATCGGGCGATCGATAGGGGAAACCGCGGTTGACTGCCTAATTTTTTAGTATGTATGTACAACTTGATTTTAAATAAATTATGTGAGCGAAATGTCATTATATCAGATATGTGGTGCAAAAGTTTCATTCTCATTGATTATTCTCGGAATTCCATTAGTTATAGATTAGAATTTGCTTAGCTATTGCGAAAGGCAAGGTTTATTTATGCATGCTAATATTTAATCTGATAATAAATAAATCTGACAAGTTGTTTGTTTTATTTTTCTTGGAGAGATAAACTCGTATTGCAGTTTTTATTTTATTTATTTATTTTCTTGTGCAGATGTTTTGATACTAAGAGCAAAAATAAAAGATGAAAACATTTAAATAGGAAAATTAAAAGAGAAGATTTATGTTGTTCTTTAAGTTTGCAGGAATTTCTAATGGAATTGTTTTTTTATGTAGCATTAAAAATAAAAATATAATATAATAATTAAAAAATATATTATAGTATAATTTTAAATATAATTTGAATCGGAGGAACGTGATTTTCATAGCATGTTTTTATTTCTCCGAAAATTCATCAGAATTAATATTTAAGTATTAAAATAAAAATTGCAAGAATATGGCTTTTTCTGCAATAATTGAATGAATTTTTATTTATAATTGATAGATTCATGAAGACAATAATCCGTAAACCTTTTGCATCATCCTGTATTTAGAAAGATAATGCTGCACTTGTATGTTTACCAATCTGATTAAATGATTAAAGTTGAACTAATCTAATAGCAACCAAAGTATTATAAATTAGGGTTACTTTGCACCAATTCTTCGGATTTGTACCTTATATAATAAACATTAAATAGATTATCTCTAGGTTTTATTTTTAATCCAATCATGTTTTTTTGTTTTTTGTAATAGTTCTTCTAATTTCGAAGAAAATCTAAAAAAAATTATTATTTGCTTCTTGCATCTTGACAATAATTTAACAATTTCTTGTTTATATTCACAATGATATGCTGACAATAAAAATTATTACATGAGTTTTTTTTTAAAGGAACGCCTAAGGGTTAAACAGTTCAATAAAGTATGAATTATTCACTTTCTGGCTTTTAGTCTTAAATGAAACTATGTAAACCAAAATTGGCATAAAATATGGGTATTATACTTCACACTGCCACAATTTCAGTATTTCAAATCGTTCATAAACATACAAAATGGAAAGGAAAAACTAATTACATATTACAACTGGTAATTAAATAAATTGAAAAATAAAATGTAAAAAACACTTTCATAGACTTTCATACAAGTTTATCCCATAGATAAATAAATAAATAAATATTATATTATACTATACTATTATTAAGTAGGTTAAATATCCTAAAGTATTTTATTTTAAAAGACGCCAGTCAATTAATTAAGGCAATCAAATTCATATCTCTTAATCTTCTTCGAGTTTCGTTGCAAAATTTCGGGTTTACAATACATAAAAAGTTCTTCATTTCTACAGTGAATTTCTTCAACAATTAGTCAAGTTACTGCAGGCAATCAACCCCGGTTTGCTTTACGGGTCGAGGAAATTGCGTGACGGAGAAACAACGCGTTGCCGGGTTGACAGGCTAAATCGATAGTCAAGGAAATCGAGAGAGACTACAACCAATCGCGCGTGAATTACGCTCGCGTTTCTCGTAGACCTTGAGTCCCGTCCAGGATTCGTGGCTCCCGTTCACCCTGAACGGGGGACGAACTTCCCCGTTGAAGAAAGCTTCGAAAAACACATCCTCGCCTTTGTCCGCGGACGGAACACCGAGGCAAAGGAAAATTCCGACGCCCTTAACCTTCGGTGCCGCTTTCGCGTCGCTCGATTCGGCGACGACTCCGCCGCGCCGATGAATTCGCTTGAATGTTTACGCCGCGACTTCCCGGAGTCGTTCCACGACTTTTAATACCTCGATCGAGGGAAATTCGCGGGAGTCGCATCGTCGATTAAATAAAAATAGATGTTCCAATGTTGATTCCACAAATTTTTTACCACCTTGCGTCACCTCGCAAACATTTCTCTCATTTTTGTATTCCTTCATCGTTTTTCTGGGAATGTTTTTGGTGCACGAAATCGTGAATTCCGCCAAGTTATGATCGTTTTGACGGTTTATGCAGGAGTTTTGCATAAATTGGTCTTTGAACAGTTGAGTCTGAAGTTCAAGTTAAAACACTTAACGTAGAACATTTTTTGAGTCATTTATTGAAATACGTGTTCGATTGAATTATTGAAATGATAATGTAAATCAAAATTAGATACTGTTTATTCAATGTATCAATGAACATTGTGTTCTTAGAAGTTTCCATTGGCATCTGATATTTGCATATTAAATTTACCACTTCTTTTTTCATAATTCTCACATTCAATTCATTATCAGCGACCACAATAACCCCAGAGTACCGAATTTTTAATGGTTTTGATATTTTTTTAATATATTCAATTTATATAGCGCCCTAGAATTTAATTAGACTTATTGTAGCACCATGGGGAAAAAGAGAAAAATAAACATACAAACAAAACACATGTTTTCTCAGAATAGCACTCACAAAGAGATGGCAACACCTGCAAAATGTCTAATGACTTGGTTACTTATGGGTTCAATATTTCAAGTTCTTGAAAAAGAACTCCAAATGGATATTTTGGAGTATCGTAAAAATAATCGATTACCTTGGCATTTTTTGTTTTCTTAATTACGGAATGTTCTCCATATCTTTTCTTTTCAATTCCATTTCGTATGTAAACTAGAAAAATAGATAATTCATTGTTTCCGCGTGGTAAATAAATACTATCCCATTGAATTATATGTATTATGTATGGTTATATCTAGCAATACTTGACACTTTTCTATTGTGATTTCTCAAAAACAAAGGGCCATGCACTCAAATCCTTTTGGGGCCTTTTTTTCTCTCATCAATTTGAAATACTGAATGCACATGCAGCCAAGTAATTCGAGATTTCGCACTTCTTACCATCTCCTTGTCAGTAAAAATGAAAAAAAAAAAAAAAAAAAAAAAAACTTTTTTTCGCGACCAAAGTGTTCCTGCCTTTGGCGATTGGCGCCCCTCGCATTAAGCGCCCTTATGCCTTGCATTACCTGCATAATGCGTTTCGCCGGCCCTGAGTCCACCATTTTGTTTTTTGTCAATTTGACTTTACATTCATTATCTGTGACCTTAAAACCCCAGAATACCAAAATTTCATTGATTCTGGTCTTTTTTTAGTACATTCGTCCGCCATTTTGAGTTCACCATTTTGTTTTTTATCATTTTAACTTTAGATTCGTTATCAGTGACCTCAAAAACCCCGATATACTAATTTTCACGAAAATCATAAGACGCTTTCATATTTTCTCCATATTTGTGGGATTTTTGACCACTGTGCATCCGTCCAACAGTGACGTAATCCTCCCTAATAGGTTCCGTCTCGTAAACGAGCCTGCAGACGAATACCCGGAATCGTTACCGTGTGTTTCTGTATCCGTATTCGAGGGAAGAGCCGGTTTCGGCGTGAGGCGCGTGCTGCAACGAAAATAGTTCGACAACCAACCTGGAGCCTGGTTTCGCGGATCTTTGCCAGGAATTTTGCCGCGGGAATCGAATCGTCGATGGGATTAGCACTATACAATCCTGAAGAAACTCATTCCTCACAAAATAGCCGCAAGTCGTCGATTAATTCATCGACCTCCCAATCGTGACTTCGAAGCGTTTCAATTCGATTTTACTAGTTAAGGCTCGGTTCAGACGAGCGATTTGCGGCGATTTGCCGCTGCGTTTAAGCGGAACACGGATTTGTATGAAGCAGTCTTGTTAGACCATGTATGTATACCTACATACAGGGTGTAACAAAAATGTTGCAGTTCCTTGAAATAGGTGATTCCTGAGGCGATTTTAAACAACTTTTTCCTTAGCGAAAATGTTAGGTGGGGCTTTATTAACGAGTTATTAACGAAAAACACCGACCAATAGCAGCACGAATATGTACAGTAGATAAATTTCAGCGCGGGCTCCAGCTGCAAGTAGTATTGGCCCGCCATGGTCCGCGTAATCATTAATCCGCTGTACTTGCTCCTTGAGTGGTCGGTGTTTTTCGTTAATAACTCGTTAACAAAGCCCCACTCAATTCATCCAACACGTTTTATTAGAGAACGAAAATCTATGCTATTATTACCGACAAAAAAATAAAAAGTTACAGGTAAAAATATTTTACTAGCTCTTTCAAATTTCTTTCATTCCTAATTTTCCGCTCCCTAAAATTTGCAGACTGCACTCTACTTACAAGGGAAGATCCCGAACCCGGAAATTCAACAAATTATGCAACTTTGGATATAGAGTGGATAAAAAAAGTATTCGTACTCTCACTTTTTTTGCAATAACTTTATATAAATCTATATAAATAAAATGATAGCTAGCTAAAAACTACTGCATAGATGTTCATCAAAATTTTTTATTTTTATTCCTTATACCGCTCGTCTGATCTTAGCCTAAGAGCCACGAGGTTCAGCGACGAAGTCTGAGCGGAAATGATTCAGATCAATCGACTTCCACGCGCGAACATCCGTTCGTGTCCCTAGGAAGCTTAGAGCGACCTATCCACGCGTAAGTCGATCTCAGAGGCGTCTTCCGGCTACGCAAAACGGCTCAGGAGTTCGTATAAATTTAGTGCCACCTTTGACTCCTCGTGGAACTTCGAGTCTCACGTACGTCAGCAGAAATCCGCGAATGTTTGCCTAAAACGTCCCGCGGCCGAGGATCGTCGCGTTTCTTTCGCCCCGCTGCACAGTGGTCCCAATAGAAGAATTAGCTGTTCATTTCTTAAAAAATTAGTTTCCTCATATCGCTGTTTGTTCAACATATATTGCTTTATAAATGTCTATCACTTTCGAAAATGATCAAATTAATGATATTGATTAAAAATTGTGATTAGAACAAGCGTTTAAATATCAGCATTCTATGTATACTATTCAATTGCTTTCCTTCTCATTAATATCCCAAGAAACCTATTTAACATTACGTCCACTCCTTTTCAGAATTAATAGTATTTACCTGTACATTGAGAATGCATCTTGAACTAATAATAATTGTTTACAATTTATTTATTAAATATAATACTCAACGTACTAAAGTGAATATTCAAAGTTTGCTATGTATAATGAACGAAGCATATCTTTTTTGAGTTCCAAATAGTACCACAGTTTTTCGAAGTAGAATATTTTGAGCCTACTTTCCCCTATATAATCATGTAAAAACCACTTCCCACTTCTTCCCACAAAGAACGTTATTATTGTTTAAACCATAGCTAACGTCGGAACTGCATGAAGCGTCACAAAGCTTATAAGATTGTCACGGCCACTAACAATGCTTCTTTTCGTTTAGATAGGCATTTGTTTAATTTTAACAGCTTTATCGAGTTATAAAAAAATAATTCTAAGTTATTTAATGAATATGCAATTAAAACATTCAACTTATAAAGATGATAAAAGTGACGACGATGATGACGACGACTAAAATACATTAAAATCAAGTACAAAGTTTATTTTCTATATTAATAAAACAATAGTAAATAATAGATTTTTAATAGACTATTATTTTCGCTTATAATAGATTATACGAATTGGTTTTGCATTTGACAATTTATAATTTATATATTTTTTATACGTTGATTAATATTTTTGTTGTTTAATTGTAATATAATTGCAATGATAAAATACTAAAACCCATTACTTTAAAAACAATGGATTATTCTGCTTATTTCAAGGCCTGAACAGCTAAATTAAATTTCTGACTTGGACCACATGTCACCATGACTTTTTAGGCATTTCCAATGATTAGCAGAAAAATGTTTCAGACGAAAATAAATCAACATTTAACATTCTACAAGTTAAAGTATAAAATAAAAAAAAAAAATTGTTTGTCAAAAAATCAAGGTCACCTTGGTTTTTTAATTGTTACTACATATTTTTGATTGCATAATATGATAGCTGACATTAAGCCGAATTCAACGATATAGGATACTATGATCTTAAATCTCGAAATAACACTAACATAGCTCTGACCAGCTAATTCTTTGATTGGGACCACTGTGCGCGCGCTGACCGTCGATTATGTCAGTGTGTCCATGTTTTGGCAAACGTGTCTCTCACGCGACCGGTCCGTGTCTCGTCATCCGAAGCCGGTATTATTGTAATATTACCGCAGGTTAGGTGCGTTCCCCGGTCCGAGTTCCTCCGAGCCGAGAGATATTTTCGGCGAAACATCTTCCCAAGTTCGGGGAAAATTCCCGAAGGTCGCGACGTCGGCGGCGCGATTTCAGGAAATGCAACGTCGGCGCCGTGGAGCACGGTCGTCGCCGCGTCTGTGCCTGCCGTCGGCGGGCGATTTTACGAGTAGTACTCCGGCGCTAAATGTACACCGCCGACCAAAAATAACGTCGTTGACGTCAAGATGCCAAATGTGCTGATCGCGAGGTGCCTAAGTGTCGGGCAACGAGAACCATCCGCCACGGGGATTGATATTCCGTGTAAACAGACGGTCGGGCCCCCCGCGGCGCGGCGGTCGGATTAAATTAACGACCGGTTTCGCCAACGAACGGAAAGTTGCATAAAAGACCTTTCAGGGTCGCACGTGTTCCGATCCCGAATTAATACCGAAAACGACGTCGTACCGTCCTCCTCGCCGCCGATTCGGAATCTGATTTGCCTCGGCGGCAGACACCGTCCCATTCGTTTAAGCCCGTGAAACGCGCCGCGGTTCGCGGTGGACAGTCGCGCAACATTAACCCGTGATGCTCTCGCTCTCGGCGCGGCGGCGGGAACAAGCTCCGAACCGGTTCTGAGCTGTTTGTTCCGATGTGCCGCAGGAAATTACGGGTAGTTCACGCGACGGCTTATCAGCCGCGGGAGAGCGCGGAGCGAATCGGAGCTCCAGTTTAAGGGAAGCTTTCATTTTCCCAAGTAGATAATTTTTTTTTTTTTTCAATTGATACTTTGCTCTGCACCGCGGAACGATTTTTGGGAAGCTGATATAAAAAACTGATATTTTGCTTATTAAAAAAAAAAAAATTCAAACAGGGAAAAAAAATTCCCGCCCTTAATTGGTTGATATTAGACGACGGAAAAAATTCGAGCGGCTCTTTTGTTTGAAATGAACTCAAATCTAAAGCTTTTTATGATACAGGTCCATGTACCGACGTATAGAATATTGAAAAGCGTTTGAGATGTAAATGATGACTAGACTGCGGATGTTAATGCAAATTCATGTTTTCAAGATGTTAGATTCCGATGTTTTAGTATAAAACTTTATTAATACTAAACTTAATACATAAAATCTAACCAGCACTATAGTTTCCGAACTCGGCAGTTCTTCTATACAAAACTTCAAGCGTGTCGTGAAGAGTGCGAGAAAAGAAGACCTGACTTATTCTAAGTTTATCCTTTATATACGGTTTGAGTTATATGTAGGAGGAGGTACGATAAAGATTAGAAGTAAGAACAGAAAGATAGGGGTTGGGACTAAGCTGATCAAAAAGTCCTGTGAGTAATTGTGTACGAAGATACGGAAAAGTTTAGAAAGTCTCAAATAAGATATAAGCTGACTACCGGTGTACAAATATTTTTAATTATATTTAGGGGCAAAAACACTTTACCACCTTTTTTAATTTCTACCGCCCAAAATTTGCCGCATCTGAAAATTCGCCGCCCTAGGCTGTAAGCCTACTTACTTATATGTAAATCCGTCTCTGATGAGGTACAAACTTTTTCAAGGCCACCGTACATAGTAAGGGACTTCCGAAGTATATTTATAACTTTTGGAATAAAATATTCTTTTTTAACTCAAACTCTTTTTTCACGTACTTTGTAATACTGTATAAACATAGTAAAAAAATGAACAATTTTCATCCAGTCGTTCCTTAAAATTCTGAAAGTTTGAAAATTTAAAGCGTGAAGTTCTGAAAATTGCAATACTTTCAGAAGAATTCTACCTTGGAACTTTTAATCTTTGAAGCTTGAAATTCTGAATGTTTGAAAACCTAGACATTTGAAATTAGAAAACTTGAAGACTTGAAAATTAGAAACCTGACATTCAGGTTTGAAGCTTGATTTTCTAAAAATTTACAAATTTAATGCTCGAAATTCAGAAAATTTGTAAATATTAAGCACGAAATTATGAAAATTTGCAGTTTTTAATCGCCAAATTCCGAGAATTTGCAAATATGGAACTTGAAAAGAGAACTTGAAAATTTGGAGCTTGTGTAATCTTAAAATTTGCTATAAAAACTTGCAAATTTGAAGCTTGAAAGTTTGAAAATTTGAAATTTGAAGCTTGAAATTCAGTTCTATTCTAACCTGTTCCAACCCAATTAGAGCTTTCTGAGTTGCGGTGGCGCTCTCACAGTATTTACTAATTGAGCCAAAAAGATCCCTAAGGCCGTAGCAGGATTAAGAAGAGAAAATCCTAAAAAATTAGGCTACCACTTCCTATCTCCCCCACAGTTTCCCCAGCCTCTAAACAAAATTTGTAGCACTATCAGCGTTTCCCAGTGCAAACGGCTCGCCGTCGCATGACCTACTCCAGCAGAAATAAATGAGTCACCCAATTAAGCGCGATCGCGGTTAATCAGTTCCGCGCGTTATCTTCCACAGCTTCTCCGAAAATACCAAACGGCCTCCGGTCTAACGCTCCCAGTTTTCCCCAGTGGAATATTTTCAAGCGACCTGCGCGTCGCGCGCCGAGGAAAGACCGTGAACCCATATTCCACGGAGGACGAGCGATTTGGATTAAAATCCGCGAGACATTGATCGCGGATCAGCAGCAAGCCGGATCATAGATCGGCGATCGGTTCCATCCCTCGGCGTTGCCATGGATCGGCACCCGGCACGGCGCGGCGTCGGGTTAATTGGTCACGAGGCAGTAATTGCTCTGAAATCGCGATCCCCTCCTCCGCGGCGAACCTCGAACGGAGAAAGGGTTTCCATTCGATCGGCGGCTGTCACGTGCGCATAATACACTACACCAGCAGCGGACGGCATGGTACATACGCAACTCGCGTCACGCGCGACACGCACACGGAAAAGCGGGTGGCTCGGTGTTGCAGCGTCGGAATATAGACTGGGATCGACTGGCAACCGGCGCAGTGTGATTTCCGACTTGTTCGCGGCGAGCAACGCGTGTTCCGTCTTCTCGTCGAGCGAATCGCTCGAGGATCTAATAGATCGTTGCATTCGCTGTTGCCGGAGACGCGAATCCAGGCCCCGGCGAAGGCTAAGAGAGTAGGTGTCCACAGTACGTTGATAGTGAATTCGCGGCGCGCCGCTCCGGAAAATCGAGATTCGCGCGAGAGCCGACGACGAGGACAGGACGTTCTCTTGCCTCATATCGTCCCACGTGCAGGCGACCATAAATGTTCCATCGAATCGCCGAGAGATTCGTCTTCGCGCCGGTGGTCCGCTATTGGAAAAGAAAACTGGTGTTCGTGATTACATGAGCTTCTGACACGGGACAAGGGACTCGCGTACAGTGAGTAGACTCTGCACGCTTCTTCCTTGCTTCCTTCTGCCGAGCCAAAGCGATCCCAACGGTACCTTCTCGCCCTTTTCGACGCCGCGCCGCGCCGCGCGCCGTTCATTTATAGTTTGCCTTCGTGTTCCGAGCGGATGGCAGCTCTGGAAATGATGCGGTCGGAATTTTAGACGTGGATGCGTTTTTGCGTCGGGGACGAGATGCGTTGGGCGTTGGGTCGATCCGGGACCGATGCACTGATTTAATATTTTTTTAGTTGTTGTTTATGTGGGCGATTTGTTAGTCTTAATTTGAGACTATTATAACAATGGTGGACAAACTTTGCTTCTCAGTTTAATTCTTCATTTTCAGCTATTGAAGTCTAATTGAAGTCTTTGAATCTCTAATTTTCAAGCTTTAAATTTCTGATTTCAACTCTTCAAATCTGTAAAACTTGAAATTTTCTAATATTCAACCAAAAAATGTTCAAATCTTCAATTTTACCTGTATAAACCTTTTGAACCTTCGTTTTAAACGTTCAAAATCTTAATATCTTCAATTTCAACTTTAATAATCTCCAATTTTTCAACTCTAAAAATCTCTAGCTCGAATTCGGATCTCTATCTTCATTTTTGAATTGCCAAATTAATGGACACATTCTTATGCAGTTATTTTAGTAATTTCTCAGCATATTATATAAAAATCATTTCCTCGGCAATAACATTTCAAACGAAAAAATATTATACGAAATTTTTTGCTGAATTTTTCTTGTCAATTGACATTCTGTCCGGCTGAACTACTGTGATGTTCACCTCAAGCTGTATTTATGTTTGTTTTATTTAAGAGGTTATACCCAGTCTGGAGGCCGAAATAAAACGAATATTTGAAAATGTTTTTTTGAAAATGCATTAGTATATATACAAGTATATATAGGTTCAACACATTTAAAAAGTATTTTATAATTTTTTGGTGTAAAAATATTAATTTATGTGGAAGTTACTATTCGGTTATGTAAAATAAAAAAACTCAAAAGATTTCGTTAATTTGTTAGTTTCTCCTCTGATTAATCGAAGGAATTTTCAAAGTATTATGTTAAAACAAAATGGTGGCCGTTCAAAGTAAAAGCTTTAATTTTCGGGATAAAAAACGGACATTTTTTGTTCATAAAATTAAAAATATACATTAAAATATCCTTCGATCACCCACTAGATTTTTATATCTGAAATAAGGTCACCAAATTTGGAAAAAATTGGTCGAGTAGTTTTTGGAATATTTTGCTCACCTTCTTTGAAAACGTTGAGCAAAATGCGTTTAAAGTTTCAAAAGCTAATTACATATAATGAAGAAATCAATTGTAAATGTCTGCATCTTTATGCAATTTAGTGGGACAAATTTGAAACTTTCAGAGAATATTTCTAAAATGAGATACATTCAGAAATTGTCATTTTTGAAAATTCGATTTTTTTCAGCTTCCTGACTGGGTATAATTAAGTTAATTTTATATTTAATTTAATATATTAATTTAGGGCAGAAGATAGTGATAATAAAGACAGTTTATTCTTCCACACGAGTAGTACTATAAAGCTTACATTCAAAATTAATTCGATTGAATTCTATTTGTCTAAAAAATAAAAAATTATAAAAGAAAATTTTGCTTATTATTGTTAGTCAAAATTTTGCGTATAGCAAACAGTTTGCAGCTGCCCCTAGATGATTTGGCCGCCCAAGTGCAAAGGCACCTTTTGCACTCTCGTTAGAAACGGCCCTGACAATGGAAATTAAATTTGTAAGTCTTTGGGTCGTTTATGAACTATTACGGTATTTTAGGTACTTTATTTAATAATAGTTTTATTATTGGGACAAATATTAAAAGTTTAGTGTTTATATTTAGCTTTCTTGTTCCTTTGTAATAAAAAGTTCCTTTGTTGTTTTATTCAAAAACTGGTATTTATGTTCTTAAAATCATGATAATGATTTGACTGCGAATGTTTATGTACTTATGGCAATTTGAAATATGCGAAATGGTGTAAGAATATGTAAGTATACATAGATACAAATATAGATATATAGAATATAAAGAATAACATATATTTCATGATATTTAGAAGATAATATAAATTTTTTTTAACTTTTAGGACTTCTATTAAGATAAAAATAAAAAATTTGCATAAACTTCCGCTGTTTAATAATAACGAAGATTATCCTATTTAGGACTTTGAAAAGGAACGTAGAGGCTCCTGCATAGTCAACAGTCTGTATCTCAATTTTTATTTTATGAAATTATGGAGAGAATAAATATTTTATGTTTCAAGAGATAAGATTTTTTTGTCTGGTTAGGAGAAATATAATTCTTCTGTTGTTTGAACACATGTTTGTTCTGCTCTCAAAAGATAAGATTTAATAATATTTAGCTAAAATTTTAGCTTAGATAGCGATGTTTTGGATAGGTTCAATGGATTTAGGTAGATAGCTAATGCATTCAGTAACTGGAACCCTGGATAATAAAAAATTGAGGATAAAATTGATCGAATTATTATGAACACTGCGGAATTATTACTTGTTTAATGTTTTAACATGATTGTAATCAGTAGACAGAGGATCTTTAGGCAAAATAAAATTTTTACAAGCATAAATAAGGAATTAGAATTTGAAAAACAACATGTTTAATATTTTAAATATTCTAACTTCAATAATATTGTTGATATTTTGTATATTTTCTCATAGATTTTTTGCATACCGAGCACTGCCATAAATGCATAAAATCCGCTGTCTGAAAATCAGAAATAAAATCATTTTTACTATCAATTGAAAATACACCCAAAATCAAACCTAATTTATTTTATGTTTTTAATCATATTTGCGGTATTTGAAAGTAAGAAACGCTCTCTCTGAATTGGTACTGAATAGATTTATTGATGACTCTCTGACGATTCGAGAGCGACTGACTCCGTCGTCTGTCGGCTAGCTTCCCGAAAACACATACCTACATTTCTATACAACTCTATGTGACGCTTAAACTAATACATACACTACAATATTATAACAAGAATGTTAAAACTTCTAAACTCTTCTAATTCTTCTTAAAATTTGTTAAAAACACATATAATTACGTAAATACATGTCGTCATACTTTCAATACTTTTTCTAACATTTTTTCCAACAGATTTGAAGAAAAAACAAGAATGTTTACTTAGTTCTTTTAAGCTTCAAGGTTTGAGTGTTCTGAATTTCAAAGCAAACACATAAATATTAAGTCACTCTATTGCAAATGAAACAATTTTCATTGATATCACCATAAAATAAAATATTATTATAGCAACATAAGAATATAGTCAAAATCCCCATGTGAATATTTCAATAAGATAATGTAGTCCTTGTTATATATTTTTAAAATACATATTTTTTAAATAATATTAAACATATGACATTTGTAATTTTCTCATTTGTTCATAATAATTTCATCATCCACTGTAATTGAGAACCAGATAATCGATTTTCTACTATAATAAAAAATATCCTTCATACAAATACAATAAATATATCACTAATTTAATTATTCTAAAATATTTGATTTGCAAACACATTAAACATTTTTAAAACGGTGGTCCATCTCTCCCTAAATTACCTTATATATTAGATTGACAACTAGTTTTAACTCCAATAAGCTCCATTCTAATTAAACTTTTGCCATTGTTCTAACAATTTTTCAATCCCTCAGGCATAGTATTCCACTTCGTTCTGTAGCAACATAAATTCAAAGCTCGACTTTCGAGAAGCGTTTTTTCGAGTCAGAGAATATCGCAGCAATCCAAACACATGGCAATCATTTGTAACGATGTCTGCACCACATGACAACTGCATCAGACGTATCCTACTTCTCAAATTTTTTATAGCATCTGGCACGCAATATGTGGACGAATCTTACTCCGTTGCACAAGAATCCCTTTCCGTAGGAGTTAGCTTAAAATCTTTTGTGCACTCGTGACTCAGAACGATTAAACTTTCAGTATAGACTTTCGTATGAATAGTCCGACTATTTTTAATCAGCTCCCAGAACTCATTTGCCAACTTAATATTTGCTATTTACTTCCACGTGGTCGGAAATACCGGGCGAATCACTCAAAGATAACGCTATATCGTTTTTAATCCCTCGTGATGCGAGCTCTGCGCATAGTGTGAGTGACTGCAGAGACTGCGTTTGATTTATGTTAGTCATGCGCAGCACGAGTGCAGTGCTTACAGTGTCATTCATTTCGTGAAGAGTGAGTATTCGAAATAGCAACGATGGATGAGAATCGCGAGTTGTTTCCTCGTGATTGTTCCTTGCCGATTAGAGATACGGTTTTCATTACGCGTCTCGATTTCGATGTCAACAAATAGTAAATAGTTTCGATTCCGGTCTAATCGGCGCCGTCACTTAACTGGCGTATTAACAGCCTCGCTATATCTCTTCCATCAAGCCCACGCTGCAACACATGCTTCACCAACACCGCTTTGCATGCGTTTCGAGGCCAATCCCCTTGATAAATTATGCAATCGATTTCGCGTGATAGCGCGCGGAGGGAAATAATCCGACGTACGGAAGAATGGAATACGTACTTTAGATTCGAAGTGGAATCTGTATGCGAATCGATTGGGTTTCACTCGATTTTCATTCGTTTTTCGAACGAGTCGCAAGCCACGAAAGTGGATCGATTTTCGTTTGCTATCTAATGTCACGGAGCCGACTCTTACGCAGATTACGAGGAACTTCGCGGTTAATTTTAATCGAAAAAGCTAACATCTCGACAGGTGAGAGCTTGTTGTTTGTTCAAGTTCTACACCGATCTAAAGGATCGCGAGCGTCAACATGAATTTCTGGAGAAGGCTGACGGTTTACGCGAATGGAAATAGCTTCGTGCGAATTTATAAAACCGTTCGGGCATCGATCGATTTTGCTAAACGTTGCGTGGGATGTCGACGTGTTAAATTGCACTCGGCGAATATCGTTTCGCTGTCGGTCTTAATTGAATTATTTTAATCGATTGACCGGCGATTCCGCCGCTTCTATAGCGTTTATTAAATCGATTATCAGACGATATTCCTGATGGAACGGCTTTATTGCGCGCCGGCAACCTAGTTTCTCGGTCGAATTTCCAGCAACGACGATGTTTTTTCCGCTTCTCTTCTAACGAGTGTTATTTATCAGCTGTTTTAACTCGCGAGCGGTGAAACTTTAGGAGCCTTTACACATGTGCGACAAGTCACCGAGCGACCAAAAATCCATTTGGCGATTTGCAACTGATTCGACGACGAATTCACAATGGTGTGAAAGTCGTCGATCCGTCGATATCGTGAAAACGGGTCCCATTAAAATCATCGACACAGATTTGTCCGACATTGTTTCCAACGACAAGAATTCACTGACTTCAAATTTTGCCGACAACAGTACTGTTGCCCGCAAACTTGATGGCAGTCGTCCACCAAGCTATAACTGCAGCGGTGAAAGAGGAATCAGCCGTCAGCGCCGCTTCATCCCCTCCAAGGACGCATAGACGCAGAATCTCCATATCCGCGGGACAATGTCACGCGGCACAGTGCCGCCGACGAACTGTGAACTCCTAAATCTATGCTTACGCCAGTGTCATTCCCTGTCGTCGCATCTCACTTTGTCGCGTTTGGTTTAATTTGCATTCTTCGTTTCGCAATGAACTTAGCCAGCGATCAGCCCAGCCAACAACGCAACGCGTTTCACTAGAAACGTCACTGTCCAGAATCGGGCAATGTGAGTGGATGATTCTCCTTTCCCCGCTGCAGCTTTAGCTTGGTGGACGACTGCCATCAAGTTTGCGGGCAATAGTACAATAGTCCTCGCTTATGACTTGGCGATTTTCCCCTTATTCGTGTTGGAACGTCACCCCAAATATTGTTTTCTGTCGACTTACACCGTGGGAACTTTCTCAACCGAAGACTCGACTACCAAAACAATCGGGCCCTAGAACATAAGGATAGCACTAGCCATTAAGAAGTGCTCGTGACTGATTAGCACTATGATCATGATTGATAATGATATTGATATTAATTTGCATTAAGGTGCAAATTAGAGACACTAAAATAAGAAACTGGCCAGGAGCCCAGTTTCGACAAAATCCGGTGAGAGAGAAAGAAACATAGACTATTTCACTCTTATCCACTTTTATCAATAGGTGAAGTTATTTCAATGTCTCTAGTGCAAATCAGTCACGAGCACTTTTTAATGGCTAGTGATATCCTTATCTTTTATGGTCCCATAAAATCCCAGATCTATTCCGATCACTTTTTAAAACATTTAAACTTTTTTGCGAATATTTCGGAAACTAAAGCCGAGCGGCGGTAACATGTATAGGGAAAAGTTGTTCAAAATTTCGAGTTTTATAACGTATTCAAATTTCATCAAAATCGGTGAGGTGTACCCTGTTGTGCACAATTACCAGAATTTATACATAACACATATTCTTTGTAGTTGAAATGATAGTTTAATTAATTGAATACATCCTAGTTTCATTTTCCATTCGTAAAGGTTGAAAAGTAAAAAATTATAATTATAAAATTCATGAAAGTACAAAATGTACGTTTACATTAAAACTGTAACACGCACTAACCATTATATAGTCAAAAAAATGTTAATATACATAAGTATATGTTTTCATGCACACAGCAAGAAGATATTTGCATTAGATTTATCTGTGTTAGATTTCAAATGTTTTAAATGAAAAAGGAATTAGTGGGTTTTGTGACAGAAACTGTGGTATCTTACAAATATGTACATTTCAATTAGAGTGCAACAATAAATCAAGCACCAAACATCACGGTTACAGTTGATGCGTTTCTTTACAAATATGTTTGAGCTGTTTCATTGTTTAGCGGAAGACAGTTCGGACGTGTTCATCAGAAAACGCATCAACTGTAACCGTAGCCGTAGCCTTAAGCTTTAAAAAAAGAGTGTGGAAATTCGTTGCCAGAAATTACGGAAATTTTTTCTCGATTCTTAATTAAAATATAATCGAATTATTAAGAATCGGTTCTGAGAATAATCGTTCTGAAAAAATCGAAATGAAAAAGTCAATTTTGCCAGAATCGATTCAAATATCGTAAATTCATTGTGCTATTTGGAAAGTGTGTAGTGCTTGTAATAACATCAAAAAACTGAAGTAAAAAAAATCATTCTCAAAGCCCAAAAGCTCAAAGTTTAAAGCTTGAAAAGTTAAAAGTTCATAACATAAAATCTAAAAAATAGAAGAATGCTTTGAAATTCTGAAAGATTGAAAATTTGTAAATTTGAAGCTTGAAAGCTCAAACTATAAACTTGAAAACTTGACAGTTTAAAACAAAAACTAGGAAAGTGAAAACTCAATACTTCGAAACACTGAAAGTATGACAACTTTGAAATTCGAAAACTCGATGCTTTGAAACACAAAAGTTCAAAAACTTGTAAATTTAATGAAAACTCGAAAGCTCAAAGCTTAAAGTCTGAAGAAATAAAAGCTTGAAACTTGAAAAAACGATGCTTTCAAATACTGAAAATTTGGAAACTTGCAAACTTGAAGCTGGAAAACTTTAAAGCTCAGAACTTAAAGCTTGAAAAGCTGAAAGTTTGAAACTCCAAAGCTAAAAACTTGAAAACTCGATGCTTTGAAATACTGAAAGTTTGAAAAGTTGTAAATTTGAAACTAGAAAACTTGAAATCTTCAAGTTTAAAGCTAAAAAAGTTGAAAACTCGATGCTTTGAAATACTGAAAGTTTGGAAAGTAGTAAATTTTAAGCTAGAAAACTTGAAATCTTCAAGTTTTCAAGCTTAAAAAGTTGCAAGTTAAAGCTTAGAAACTTTAAACGAGTAAATTTTATGCTTCGAAATTCTGAAGGATTAAAAACATGAAAGTTTGCAAGATTCCCGATTTTTATGGTAAAGAATCGATTCACTGAAAAATCAAAGAGCAGAAAATCAATTCGAAAGATCGATTTTTCGGTATCGTCGATCGTTTAAAATTGAGAATCATGAAAACAAATTTATTTATTTATATTTATATACGGGAAGCAATTCCCATTAGTATACAAGTAGTTAACTACAGTTCAATAGATGACGAACAACAAATATAAAGAAAATAATAACTATAAACTATAAATCGCAAATAATATATGGCGAGATTAAGTAGAGGGAGAAAAACCAAAAAAGTCAAAAATTTGTTTTCTGAATGCTGAAACTGAGCCACAAAACATATCCAAGTTATGGTCAAATGCATTCGCAGTGATGCACAGACGGTTAATAGTATCAGTTTTGGCGTAATTGGAGATATAGTTTGCTGGTAAAAACGTTTGCGATTTTCTGAGAGATCGCGTAGGCGCATATAAGTTAATGAGCTCTAGGAGATGAGAACAACTGATGTATCCGCATAGAACTTTGAAAAGAAACATCAACTCAGAGATCGTTCTTCTACTCTCTAAGGACATAAGTTTCAGCCTTTCCATAGCAGGAAGATAATTATGATCAGAGAAGTGCATTTTTTCTCCAATCTTAAACGCTACATACCTAAGAAACTTATGTTGTACTCTTTCGATCTGCAGCTTAAATTTCGTGTAGTGTGGGGACCATATGACCGAGGCATATTCTAACTGTGATCTCACCAGCGCGCAGTACAATAGTCTGAGAGCATTCGGATTGGTAAAATTCGTTGTACATCTTTTAAGGAAGCCTAGATTTTTAAGCGCTTTAGAAACTATTCCCTGTATATGCGCAGAGAAGTCAAGGAGAGGAGTAAAAAGGACTCCCAAATCACGCATCACTTCTACCTGAGGTAGTATTTTATGACCAAGAGTGTAAACCAATTCGATGGCATTTCGCTTCCTCGAAGACCTCATAATGTAGCATTTATCAAGATTCAGCGACATGCCATTAATTTGACACCATTGCTCAAAGTTTCTTAAATCATTCTGCATTACTAAGCAGTCAGATTTATCGGTTATAGCCCTGAAGATCTTCAGATCATCCGCATACAACAGAAATCTACAATGATTAAATACACTGGCCACATCGTTAATGAATAAGATAAAAAGCAAGGGACCTAAATGTGATCCCTGCGGTACCCCAAATTGACTTGTTTTATATTTCGCTTTAGTACTTATTCGATCCCAACAACGAGTATAGTTACTTTTACCAGTCGGAGAAGCCTCCACGTGACGAATTGACTCGTCTTCCCCGATTAACAGGTTAATGGTTAACTTTTTCTAATGTCGCACACTCACCAGAGCGAGAAAGAGTCGCATTGGCTACTCGTTCGAAGCAACGTCGTTAGACCAGTTTCGACGGAGAAAAAGCTCGTCGGGAAAGCACAATGAAACGCGTAACGACGTGACCTACCTTACAGCTCGCCTCGAAGCCATTTCCCTCTAACGACGATCGATCGGTCCGTAGTCTGGTTGCCGTTTCCTCTCGCTGAAAGCGCGATGCGCCTGACTAGTCAAACCCTTTGACGCCGCTTCAACGAGCAATCGAATCACTGCGAAAAATCGAATCGCGATCAGAAAATAATATTTCTATATTTTCAATCCTTCCTTCGTCCATAAACTATTTTCCCCAAAATCCTAAAACTGTAATACCCATCAATTCTTGTCTAAACAGTTTACACAAATAGCATCGCAAATATTCACGCGCGTTTCGGCTATCAAAATCGTATCAACACCGCCCACGCATAATCATTGAATCCAACCGCGTCAGGCTGCATTCGGCATGACCCGCATGTGGGTCACGGGCGAGAAAGCCGTAACGTTCGGCGCATGACTCGTCGGACAGGCCCGTCGATGAAGACGGCTTATCTCTTTACATAATCGAGAAGCGATAAGAACGCGAGCCCCGATATTATGCAACGGATACTTCTGTCGCGCTCAATTGATATTACGATTAGACACCATCGCCGCGCGCGGGTCTAATTACGCGGGAATTACGGCCGGGCCGGTGAATTCGCCGGCGCCGTCAATTAATACGCAGACGAAGCGTCGTACCATAATGACGATAGGGAAATCGTCGGAACGGTAATTCTCTCGCTTTGCTCGTTTCCCGGCGATGTTAATCGCCCGGTCATTGGCGTACGCCTCCACGAACGACTTCATTTTTCCCCAGAGGATCCGTCGATATAGTTTCTCTCTCTTTTTAACGGACAGCGTTTCCACCTTTCTTCCTCTCTCGCCTCGGTCGTTTCGTACGAATTACCGCCCGACACAAAGTAGATCAACAGACCGACGCATCAACCTGCCGCTCGCTTCGTTAATTTTCCATGGGTTCCGATCGAACCGGTCCTCGCGTGGCCGTGGAATTTTCCGATGGCTCGATGTACATTGGGTGGGGAGAGTTAATGGTAATCGTTCCCAGGGAAAATACCGAAATTAGCGACGCTACTCGCGTGACCCGATTATCACAGTTTCGACTGTGTAACTTTTGGGAGTGGAAATGGGGAACTATTTAGGGACCGAGTTGTTTGAATGATCAATGTAATCGACTCTGGGAACGATAAAATTTATGTAGAAAACATTCGTAGGCTGGAGAATAATATACAGAGGTGAACCACGACATGGGATGAATTTAGAACAGCGATCTTCAATATTTCATTTCAGAGAAATTTATTGCTCAAATTTTGAGGCGCACTAACAGATGTAGTATAATTTTTTTTTACTGTGCGATACTGATTTGACGAAACAGATAAGTATAATTCTGATCGATTTAATAAATAAAAATTGTTGAAAATCATTGGCTTAGGCTTATGTCAGATTATTCTGTTATTGGTAGGCCGATCGACATTTTTTTTTATCCATAGTGTAGCACGGTTCAAAAAAGAGTTTTGAAATGATTATAATAAATTTTTCAACACTTTTTTTCTTCAAGAATTTTTAAAGCTACCTCCAACCTTTTTATAGATAAAACTCTACTGGTTTTTAAAACGTTTTAGCGGATGCTGAGACTGCAACCGAGGAAACATTTTGAAAAATATCCTAGTGAAAAAAGAATTTTGTACACTTATTTATTTTTTATACATAGCATATTTTTTAAATGTTTCCTTGATTCAGATGAGAAAAATACAGTTTCTATAATATTCTTGGAATTCTTCCTAATATCTACTAAAAGATAGGCGTAAAAACAGAGGCTGATTTGGAGAGTTTGCGCCCCTAGGCTAATAATTGTCTGCCGTCCTTTCCTACTTTATTTACATATGCAAATACGCATATTGGTTGCATATCTCAGCTTAAGGCTATATTTATGTAAGAAATCTTATTTTAGAACGGAAATCTATGCTATTCATGTATTTCATTAATATTTATTTAATCAATTTATTTCGCCCAAAATTGCGTAAAATAATAGTAGGTTCATTTACAAGAATTGAAGGTGATCTTGAAAATTCTTGAGAAAGAAAGAGTTGACAAAACATATGCTCTAATCATTTTAAAGCTTTCTCCGAATTGGATACTAGATACACAGTGTTTTTATTGATCTACTGATAACAGAATAATCTGTGCTGATCATGCTTCGTGGATTACCATGTGTACTTTAAGATTCAGAGTATGATGCATGGATAAACTCGTGAATAAATTCGTGAATGAAACATTTTTCTAAATATTTTCATTGAGAAGTGATGAAGAACGAACAGTTAAACTATTAATTGTATTATAATTTGACCGTGGTTAATTACAGTAGAACTTCGATTAACCTTGATGTTAATAAAATAAAATGATAATAATTAGTAGAATGTTATTAAATCATAGTTCAAATTTTACTCAGAGTCCCACTGCATTCTCAATTAATTGAAACCCTAACTAATTAAAAAATTAGGATAATTGTGTTTCGGATAATAGAGATTCCTCTGTACTATGATGAAAATTAATACATTTGAAAATTCACTTGTAACAAATATTAGAAAAATTTGTATATTTAAAAATCACCTGAAACGAATAGTAGAAGACTTAATTATTAATAGAATACTAATTGTAAGCTTGTAAGTGTATCTAAATTAAGTTTTTGTTCGTTTGAAAAATTTGTAGGGATCCTTAAAACCACACCATAGTCCTTAAAAATCTAATAATTTTGTTTACTATTAATTTTTATTGCATAGATAAGTAGAACTGAATTTTATTTCGTATCCTTAGAAACATTATGAGATAATAAGAGATTATATAAATCTTGAAATAATTCCATAAACACTGAGCGCTTAAAAAAAGCATTCTTTAGGAATTTTTTTTGGCACAAGGAATAATGTAAACACTTTTGGTTTTTTGTGTGTTATATGTCGATATATATTTGAAGAGTTGTCTAAAATTTTTACAGTCTAAACCGCAAAGTCCTGGAAGATTGGACAACGAAATTGATAAGGAATTTTCAAAATATAATGCATTAGCTAAAGCGTATAGCGTAGGATTTTTTCGATATTTTAATTTTTCAATTTTATTGGAAGAATTTTAATACGATTTTTTTTTTTAGTGAAAATCACATTTTTTTCTCCAAAGTGCTGCAATTTTCGTAGTTTTTCGCACTTCGCGATACTGTTGGTCAGCAAGGTACCTTTTTTCTATGGCTGCCATCTCATCAAGTGTTTATTTTTTGAACTGTAAAAATTTTAGACAACGTTTCAAATATATTTGTGGCTGTAAGGCAAAACGACGTATATCACATTTTCAAAAAATTTGATTTTATGCCATATCTGTTTATGCCATATCTGTGGCAAATCTTGAGCAAAAGAAATTGAAAAATGTTTTTGCCTGTAACTCTTTCTTTTTTCGTCGGTAATAAGGTAGATTCAGTTCTAAAATAAGTTGTCTCGTATGAATAGAGCCTTAAAGTGTGATATGCAACCTATATGCGTATTTGCATATGAGAATGAAATAGAAAAGGGCGACGAACACTTGTTAGCCTAGAGGCGCCAACTTTTAAAATCCTGCATAATTCAGGTCTATAAAGTAGAATTCATATTTTTATCAGAGAAAAAATGCATTAAAAGAATGTTTTCTATTAAAAATAAGAATATAAGAAAATTCATGTACATAAGACAGTATTGATGTTTAAAACTTTAAACGCGATTGCGACATGGTGTTTTGCCTTATAACCACAGGTATAAGTATCTATAACACATACAAAACCAAAAGTGTTTACATTATTCCTTATGTCAAAAAAAAAAATCCTAAAGAATGCCTTTCTTTTATAGCGCTCAGGGTGGTGTCCCCCTTAAATAATTATTAATCTACATCTAGAGTTAATAGTTAATCGTAATTACAAAAACATTCTAAAAACAAATAAGTAAAAATTCCAAAGAGAAAAGAAAGTAACTCTAAACTCGCACGTCTTCATTTTGCTATAAAACCCCATGAATAGCATCACTAAGGGATCAACAAATTCCTATAAATTTTTCAAAAGATTGCCGCCCTATGTGTTAGAAAATTGAGGTAAGCGAATGGCTAAGACAGGCCATGTGCATTTTGTCAACGCGCTTTCTCCCTCTTGAGTCAAGGTACTTTTATGGTACCTCCGGGGGTACCATAAAAATCGAAAAGGGCCGATGCTGACGAAGACGTCCTGCGGCTAACGGATGTTCAAAGGATATTCCTGTCCAAGCTTTCGTCGCGAGCAGTAAACGTTCATTTGGTTAAAACGCCCACGTGTTTTCTTTTTAAAATCCTGACTTTATCTTACAAGTGTGGGTCTTACTTCATCCAAAAGTTCTTGTTTCTAGATAATTGATATTGATTTTTATAATCTATTGATTTCCCATAAAATTTCACTTAAAATTGCTTAATCTTACTCAGTTGCCTAAATCGTCCCTAAGGTTCAATAAACTTTGATTTTCCGGAGACCCAATAACCGAACGGTTCGCAGGAAGGCGTTATCGGCGAGAAAGTAAGAGTACGCCAATGGGCGAGGGGCCCGATAGCGTCCGTGTTTGTAGAAAGAAACACTATTGCGAGGACCCGGTGACTCACCGCGAAAGCATTTACGCTGCGGCAGTCGGTTCACAACCGCGCGACGCGGCGTTTCATGACGCGTGGCACACCGGCCACCGGCTCCGCGCGATCCTCCCATTCGCGATCTCCGAGTCCGTCGGTTCGTAGATCATCGCGATCGAGATGCAACGCGACGTCGCAGCAAATGTTGCGGCATTAGACAAAGGGGCGGGGCGGGACGGAGGTGTCTCGAGACCACCGTACATTTCTCTCGTGTTGTGTTTCCAGTATCCGTGACAGCGCGGTGAACGGCGTGATCCCGGCGAACGACTGTAAGATTTGCAAGGACGCGAAGGACGAGCCGAAGGATCCCGAAGGAGGCGCGTCTCTGCTTTGCGCGCTGAAACCGCGTAAGCGGAAGGAGCGGCGGGAGTCCTGCTGCCAGGAGCGGAAGCTGATCAGGTGGGAACCTTGATCATCCAAGAGGATTGTGTATTTATTATTAAAAAATGTCGACTTCCGCGACTGACGCGAGAGTTTCCTTCGTGTTCCAGAAGCAGTAGCGAGGAACGAGTTTTGGAGAGTTCTGCCGAAACGGCGGATACGATCAGACGCGTAAGCAGTCACGAGGATTTCAACAGCGAGGAACATTTGCACATTTTGTCGCAGCTCGGACAGGAAATGGGTCACGGTGTGGTGAGTTTTATCTGTCAATGTGCTTCCTTCGATTTTATAAGACACGGGCCTTCCTCAATATTTAACTCGGTTCCTTGATCGTTGCAGAGGTGCGGAGGTTTGCCTCTGCACGAGAGGACGAACGTCTCGCCGATCTTGAAGAAGACCCCGTCGCTCCCGTCGCCGTGCGACGCGGCCTTGGAGACCGAGAAGTTCGAGTGCGACGTCGAAAAATTGAGAAGCAGCGAACGTTTCAGCAGGAGCATCACGCCGAGAGGCAGGAGGCAGGCGAGGAGAAGGAGAGTGCATAAGGTCGCGGACGCGGAGAATTCCAGCAAGGTAAATCTTTTAAAACTTTTTCCTCAGCTTATCGAAGATTCGAGGCTTTCACGGCTGAAGCTTGGTGCAGGTTTCACTAGAAACACTGAGATAAAAGGCAAAAGAAATCTATGTTCTTTCTGTGTGAGAGAAAGAAACATAGACTATTTCATTCTTACCCATTGGTAAAAGAGAATAAGAGGATTTTGCTGAAACTGGGTTCCGTAGCTAGTCTCTTATTTCAGTGTCTTTAGGTTTCACTATTGAGGCTTTCGGGTGTGAACTATATGTCTTTCAGAAACATCTCAAACTTTTGTACTTGTATATCTTGACTCTTTGCCAAGCATTTCGAAAGCCTTGGCAGTGAAAACTTCCTTCTTGATAATTTTCGCAACGATCGAAATCAGTCAGCAGTATTTTTCCCCCCATTATCAGGAGAACGAAGAAGAGTCTGACAGCATCTACGTCTCATCGAGCCCCAAAAATCGTAATGGTTCTCCAGGCCAGAGTTTTTTGGAGATGCTGAGCAGCGGGCCGAGCAGATCGCCATCGCCTGCTCGGCCCCCCACAGTTGATCACGACGACTTGAACAATCCCAGCTTGACGAATTGGACCTTCCAACGGCAAGAGAGTGTGAATATCTGATCCACCATATCTCTGTTACAACCTCCTCGCATAATTCAAATACTAAATCCCCATGAATTTTATAGGACGAAGCAGCGGAGGCTCGAGTGGAAGCCATGCTCTCTCCCAGGAACTCGTTACTATTGCCCAGGCGGTTTTATTCCGAAAACGAGGGCCAGCCCAGCACGCCTAACGTCGCGGAACTCGGATTAAAGAACCTGACGAAACACATAAACGGCTTGAAAAAGAAGATAAAGAAGTACGAGGACGAATTCGAGGAAAACTTTGGTTATCGTCCGAGTCACTCCGATAAAATGAGCAACAGAGATATCAAAAGATTGTGCACCGAGTTGAACAAGCTGCGAAAGGAGCACAAACTGCTGAAGGAAGATCCAGTGGGCGCGTTACTCGCCAACGCGAATAATAGAATAAAGGCGGGTTGCAGCAGTCCGACGAATAATAACAATAGTCAGGAGAAGTCTAGAGCCACGTCGATGGAGGAGATGGTGAAGGAAATAGAGAAGAAGCTCACCGAGAAGAGAGTCAAGTACAACCGACCGGACAATATGGAGGAACTCACGTACGAACAACTGATCGATGAGAAAACTGCCGTTCAGAAAGCTTTGCTTCACATCGAAAACACCTTTGGAAGACCCGTCTCTAAGGAGGACAGAGCCGTCGTGCGATCTTTATACGATAAATATAGGACCTTGAAGAGATTATTAATTAGAGCAGGCGCGGTAGGTTTCCTAATTTTGCAGCAATTTTTCGTTAAGGGGGGAACTTTCTATAATCGGCTTGAATCCAGGTCCATATTTCAGAATTTTTCCTGAGAAGACTATACATACAATCTTTTTCAAACTTCAAAGCTATAATATTACATGCTGGAAGAAGTAAAAAAATATTTTTTGATGCAAAAATAATTTGCTAGTTTCAAACGGCGCAAATGTTTCGAGGCGACCTCAGTATTGAAAGTCTAGGGTCCATTGTAGTGTTCTGAAACCTAACAACTAGATAGTTCTGTATTTGTAATAAGTATACTGCGGATGTTTATGCGTTTATAGCGATTTCAAATATGCTAAAGTACACCAGGATGCGCATGGATGCAGAAAAGCATGAAATATCGGAAACAGAATACATTTTATAATGTTTAGAAAATAAAAGACACTCATTTAACTTAGTTTGCTTTTTCTATTGCATGGAAAATATAAACTTACATAAACATCCGCAGTTTAATAACAAGATTACGCTGTGGATGAACCTCAATACGCGTTCAAAAATACAAAATTACGATAATGACGAGTTTTTGAAATGATAATCGTGATTTTCACTAAAAAAACTTCACGTTAATTGTGCTATAAATATAGTCCAATTGAATAAAATTATTTCGAATTTAGATTCATTCCTAGTTTTTAAGTTTCAGAACACTACAATGGACTCTGGACTGTACGCCGTGAAACGACTTTCAATACTGAGGCAAAAAATATTTTTTTACTTCTTCGAGCATGTAATATTATAGCCTTGAAGTTTAAAAAAGATCGTGTGTATAGTCTTCTCAGAAAAAATTCTGAGCAATGGACCTTGATTTAGGGGGAATTTTCGGGATTTTTTTTATAATAAAAAGTATTGGATAATTCAACTAAAATTTTCATTGTTTATTATACTGGTTTCAGACTATATTCTTATGTTTTTTTATTTTTCATTTAACGATAATTTGTGTAGTTTAGCAAGCTGTTAAGGTTACCGCAAGTAAAAATAAATGTGTCGCTGACGCAGATGATTTTTGGTGACATATCGATCTTAAATTAAAAATTCAAACATTTTTGTGATTAATATAACTACAATTTTCGTCTGTAGCAGACTTATCCTAATAAATAAAAAATTTGCAAGACAGCGCGCATTAAAAGATTAAATATCGAAAAAGGTTTTTTTTTAATTGTTTATCGATGTCAAAATTAATTAATAATTAAAATAATAATATGATTTTGGTACCAACGAGGGCCAGATGTTTGTAGAGCAATGTGGAAAATTTTCAACCAGATCTGTCCAGCAGTTTTTTCCATTTTAACTGCGCCAGTGGAAAAAAGTGATTTTGAGAAAAATGCGTTTATAGTAAATATCGCTTTTTTACATGAAAAATAAAAAACAGAATATCGTCTGAAACCAGTATAATAAACAGTAAAAATTTCAGTTGAATTGTTCAATACCTTTTACTATAAAAAAGATCCCGAAAATGTATTAATTTTTGGCGCGTTGCAGTGGAATATTCCCTTAACAATTGACGAGGATTTTTCTCTTGAACTGTGAATTTATTTGCAGAGCAAAAATAAGGACAGCATCTCGGAGTTAGCCACGATTCTGGAACACGAAGCGATGGATTTCACGTCGTCCAATTTACCTGGCAGTGTACCGGATACAGATAGGAGAGCCAGCGAACCGGACATGTCGCACAGAGGAATTTTGGATTGCATAGACCCGGTAGATCAATTGCCAACGGACAGCGATAGTCAGCACAGCAGCAGCGAAGGTAGTCGTAGCAATAACGAAAGTCTTCACGCGCTTCCACAGTGAGTTTCTTTAATATCTAATTTTCTATCAGATTTTTCATAGAACCTATCAGTAATCTAATCGATCTGATTTCAGAGAGGAATTACTGGTTCAACAAAAATTAACCAGGGAGGAGAAAAAGCGCCTACGCCGGGCTTTGAAAGAGTTGGAAGCGCAGTTCGAAGCTCGCGCCGGTCGTAGAATGCAGCGGGAGGATCGTGGGCCGCAAGTCACCACTGTTTACGAGTCGTATAAGCAGGCCAAAGCGAAACTCAGACTGATCGACGCGCTCGTGGCTAAGAACGCTTGACGCAGTATCTAATTGGTGCTTTTGAAAAAGAAATTCAGAACATTGTGAAACGTGTAACACGCGGTCGACAGTCGTTGCTCGTTCGACGAGTCGCGTCGCATTTCTCGCGAGTTAAAAATACATCGGTTGTGCAATAGGAACGTTGGGCAAGAGAAGAGCAGCATCAAAATTGGAAAGACGATGCGAATAATTTGCATGAAGAAACCAGTGGAGGAGAAAGGGAGAGGATACCTCTGATAATAATGATACCAATGTCGTGCCTCTGAGACGATACGCGTCGATATTAAATGTAAATTATCATCGTTTGTGAATCAAACAGGTTAATGGAAACAACTTGGGAAATTAAGCGAAGTACTGTTGCACAAATGGCTTTGGAGAACAATCGTCGCGATGCGCGACGTCGCTTTGATGTTTGCTTTGGGAACTCGTTGGAATTACACGTAAACTCGATAAAAGTGATATTATACGATAGCAGAGGGTACGACTAGCACTTTGAACTCTACGCACTGGTAGTTAGAAACTAACGATGGCTACTGCGATATCGCGATATCGAAACGATCTGCCGATTTTCAAGTTTAATCACATTCAGAATACTCAACATCAATTTTAATACAGCAAAGGGATAATTGTTTCGTAATATTTATCGTGTCCTTGACGAATATCTACGAATTTTTATGGAGAGGGGAAAAAAGAAAAACTTCGCACTACCGAATATATATTTCATTAGAAAGGAAGAAGATTGATTGCACACAAGTAATAATGCTAAACGACTTGTGCCATCAGAAATTTTGTATGTACTTTTACTAACATCCGTCTAAATGTTTTTATCAGTTCGGAAACAGAAACGTGGACCGTTTAGTTCTTCCTATTTTATAATGACCACGTATTTACAGTACATTGTATTATAGGCATATTTTTCTCCCACATTTTTCTACTTTTCACGCGTCTATCTATTTTCATCCTAATGCTGAACAAGTAAACTGAAAACGGAGAAACTATATGTACGTTTCTTATTGGAAATCTAGGAATAGATATTACCTTTCGAAAACACTGTTAGAATGACGATGACGGTCACAGACTTGTATCATGGAACCGCTTACATAATTGCGATAAATATATCCGAGTATCCTGCATATTTCTTTCGTGTTTCTTTTCGTTAACGGAAATTTCGTCGCTTTCTTTTACCGTGGAACGGAGCCAAACGTTAGTTCTCGTTTTAATGTAGTTCCGTCGTATTAATAATAAAAACAGCCGTTCGATTTTTTTTTCTAATTTAAACTGAACTCGTTCATTTTTTTTCGTCGTTGGGAAATTAAATCTTACTATCAAACGGGATACCGACAGTAAAGAACGAATTTGTGGGGTTATTTGTAATGTAAGTACCTTGTAAGAGATATCACATGTTATGATTGTAGAGTACTATAAACTGTTACAGTCTTATAGCGTATTAAACATATTCACTAAAAGCTCGTTGATTTTTGCGTTTTATATCTGTTTAACGCAAGTCAAATTTTAAGGCGAATCAGTCTGCGATGACGGACTATGGACAACTTTTGTAAGCGGCAGCCTTAAAATTCAACTTGACGAAATCTCAAACGAGGGTGCTAACGACTTGAGTTTCAAACGTGTCAGGCGTGCAGAATGCCCCAAAATAATACCGAAAAATGATTAAAAAAATGTCTTACCATGTTGGAGAGCGATGTCTTCGTTCACGAGATTCAAAGCACGAATGATTGCGGAAAATTCTAGGGCGCCCAATTTAAAAATCAGCAACTAACTTCACGACGTTGTGCTTCGTCCAAACTTCGAGAATTTTTCATGCATTGAAGTTACACCAAATTTATGAAACGACGAAATCAGTAACTGAAATCTTTTCTTTTTTGTAAGAAAAATGTGAGTTTCATGCGTGGAAAATTTTGAAAAATATTTTGAAAACTGAACGAAGACTGTGAAGTTACGTTTGAATCAGCGCCACCAACGGTGAATTGTATACAGTGTGAATATCTACGCATATTGTTTGACATTTAAATTTCGCGCTTTTGGAGCTCGTTCAAATTGCAATAGCCTTTCGCTCGAGAACGAAGCGTCACTTGGTAAGAAATTGAAATTTCTTTTATCAAAAGCGAATTAAAGTTCAGTTCATTTTATTATTTTGGAGCGTTCTGTACAAACGAATGTTTTGCGAATTGATTAACGTGGAAATGCGCCGAAGGGGTTCGCATTTTTTAACGGCTTGGGGCAAAGAGACCCAAGTGAGCTTGAATACGGAACAGAGATTGAAAACAATGACCGCGTAAAGAAAATATATCATAATGTAACGCACGCACTATTTGAAACGAAAATCATATCGATGTTTGAGTGTCCAAAACTTTTGTAAGAGTATTCAAAAAAAAACTAAGGCGGCCCCCGTCTCTTTTCTTTTTTACGCTAATCCATTTCGCACACTCGCATCGAAAACCGATTTCCTTGGACGATTTTTGAGCAATCAAGGTTCGTCTTGAAATTTTATTCCCGCTGAGGTAAAAACAGGCGGAGAGGAAAAAAAGCGATTCTTCTTTAGACCAAAGCATTTTTTAGTCTGTGATATATAATATGAGAGATATACTACTTATGTTAATATGGGAGAATGTGTGTGAGAAGGGTTTTATTTTCTTTTCCTTCTGTCGTGGAAAAGCCGATTTTTTTTTCACGCGAGATGAATGATTTTTGGTCGTCTCCTTCGTGGCAAGCTGTTGGACACATGACGAGATAAGAATAGTAGCTTAAGTATATTTACCTTTTTCGTGGGAAAAACAAACCAGGTCGAAAGGAACGTGTAAAATTGAATAATTTATTTTTTTATTTTTTACAAGAGTAGAGTATTAAGTTTGGAAGATATTTTAACATTTTTTAATAACGCAGTATTACGGTTTCTAAGCAATTAGTATTCGCGAAGAATCGACGCGAGGAGGTACTTGTTTTTATATTCAGTATCGCAGGAATAATTTAATGTCGATATGAATTTAGCGTGTTCGAGGCAGTGAAGTTTAACGATAGAACGAAAAAATGGAGTACTAGAAATAAGATAACATTTTATACTAACGTTAAGAGACATTTTGTAGATCGTAGGAACAGATGTGTTTTGAGTAAAAACAAAACGCGTGATTCTATGTAGTTGCTTGAGAGAAAAAAAAGATACATACACACGAATTGGAATACCGTGTCCATAGTAAACGAGCTAAAAACTAGGAACGAGCAAACGTCATTCGCGAAGTAATAGATCGATTACGATTTTTCACGCGTATCTAGAAATTCACGTTGACACTGAAATACAAACACAGGTCGATTACGGTAAGTTTTTTTGTTGGTACATGTATTACAAATCGATATATAAAAAATATATATATATAAATATATAAAAAAAAATTGTCGGGAAAAGAAAGAAGAAAGGCAAGGAATGAATGATATCTAGTGAAAAGAAATCTTAATTATTCTCAGCGATTATAAACGTGTGATTATGTATATATGTATACATGGTATGTATAAATACACGCAATTGCATACACGAGTACACACAACCATACACGCATACAAATCAATATTATACGTTATAAGAAGTAGCACGCCGAATCGAATAAAAGAAGAATATGATCCGCTAAATGTATCGTGATCATTATAATCTAAGCTCCAATAATCCTTATTAAATTTAAGAACTTAATCGTTGGATTAAGAAACATTACAAATCTTGTTCGCCTCATTTCATATATTCTTCGTCAAATTTTATCTTACGATGATTACAATTAACAATATTTCGTAATCACCAAGTTACCTTCGATGCGTTCTTATCGCGACGACAATTGTTTTTGAAATATTTGAATTTGTCGTAAAAGTCCGGCTAGCCGAAGAGAAGTAGGTTCCCTGGGCGGGACCACGACTCCTTTTCTATGTGGTGCTTTTTGTTGAAAATTCTTTCCACAAGTGTGACCCGACATAAATTGTCCAGACAAACAAGTTTTGTTTGCTTCGAAAGGAACTTCGGTGGCGATGCAGACGTAGCTGTTCTTTTGGTGTAGTTGTTTCATTTGTTGCTTTAACACCATTACCTTATGGAAATTTATACTAATCAGTATACTAGCATATTAAAAATGAAAGATTAGGTTTTACCTCTTTATACAAATTGACAACAGCATTTATCTCGTCTTCCTTCGCATTCAACTCTTTTTCTAGAGTGGAGATTTCTTCCTCCAATTTTTTATCGTTCTGCTTTTCCACTTTTGTTTGTAATTTTTCATATTTCCTGTAATGAATTTGAAACAATTAAACTGTTAGAATTTCCGAGGTTTCAGTATCGGTTCGTGACTCACGAATTCATTTCCTCGAATTGATCGTGAAGATTAATGAGAACTTCCTTGATACCCTTTGAACTTTGAGAACGATTCACTGATTGAATATCATTAATATCCATGTCGCACACGCTACCCTGTAATTATCTCTTGTTAAGAATTTTCAACAATCATATCAATTTGTATCGATTTTACTTTATAATCTTTCGGTCGTATATCCAGGTCATCCATTTTATTCTTTACATTTTGCTGGGACGAATACAGTTTTAATGGTCTAACGTTACCTGGATTCTTGGACGTTCGCGCTGTATAACGGCCGTTTAATTGATCCTCTGATTGAGTATCCTGTAATCAATTTCAAAGTAAAACATATTTATAATCATGGATTATTAATCGTAACTTTATTCTTTCAAGTCCAACCGTTTTTTCCTGGAGGGATTCTAATGGTTTCGAGTTTATATTTAATGTGCAAGCGCTTAATCTCTTGCTTCCATATTGCAAAGAAATTTCCTCGGTTTTGTACAAAGTATCAGGGTTGTTGGTTATCGAGTTTTCCTTTTCTACAATTGTGGTGATAATCCCGGAGTTCATATAAGGCAATTTAGCACATTGATCGTTCATTTGATTCAGAAGAATAGACACAGGTTTTATGCCTTTGCTAACTTTACGAATGAGCAAAGGAGTGATTGGGGCATTTGCTGTTGATTGTCTCGTTTTCATTATACTTAGAACCTTTCGAACAAAAAGAAAAACCGTGAATTCTGAATGTTTAACGAATCCACGTTAGACAACGTACTTGCTGAATGTTTAAGCCCAAATTGTGACTCGGGGTTACAGAAGTACCCACTACAAATGGTATATTTCTAAAATTGAATCTACTGAAGTACGAGCGATTTACTCTCTTCAATTTCGAAGCTAAAGTTGGCATCTCGTAACTGTGGGTAATCATGGGATCGCAGTAAGATTGCATAATCGAATTTGGTCTGTAAGAATTGAAGTTTTCTACTGCATACACTGGAGTCGTTGCAACTTCTAAATTGCCAGTCTTATCATGGGCATTCATAGTTTTTCCTCTGAAATGAAAATCACGCACTGTATCTAAAATGATTATTTTTGTGATTGCTTTCGTTAGAACTTACTCTGTCTTCTGTTTAGATTGGCACTGTTTTTCAGAACACTCCTGTTGATTATTTTCGTCGACGGTAACATTATGTTGATAATTATTATTTTCACATTTTAATTTCACATGCGCAGATTGCTGTTTGTTAGCGGCTGGGGATAATCTATTAATATAGCTCGCATGACAATCGAGTTTAGGGTGTTTATTAGAAATAACAGGAATGCTACCACTTTTTGTCGCTGCATTATGATAAATTTCAACTACCTCGTTGGAAGTTTGATGGGGTTTCAATACGTTACGATTATTCACAGTATCTGAAATATTAACAATGTTCAGTATAAAATTCTCAGACGATTAATTCTAATTCATACTTTTTTGTTTTCGTTTCTTCGTATCTTTTCTACCTAAGATGCTTGTGTCTCTTGTGACTATAGTACTTTTCGAATTGCAACTGTGCAGTTTTCTTCTTCGTTTTTTCAATTTCAATGAGGTAATATCATCTAACTTACATAAGGAACCTTTCTTGCTTGATAATGCAGAAAAAATTATTTTCTCTTTTTTATCGCTTTTCGCACGAATTTTATTTTTACCTAGAGCTCCGGTTTTTGCATTGCCAGAACTACTTAGTTTCATATCAGTCCTTGCCGATGACAATTCCTGGAGCAAAATCTCATTCTGATTTTCCATCATTAATTGTTCAAAAGATTTCTTTGGATTTACAGCATCTTGCATTAATCCTTCCGAGTATTCTGCTAGATGGTTCCAAGTTGGATATTGCCAATTACCATTGTATTCTTTGTGCTAATGAAAGAACTTTACGAATTAGTAATTCACAAGAAGAATAAATGTATTTAATAGACATACAGGGTGTCCCAAAACTATGCAGAAACATGCAAATTCTACGCAGAGATTAAAACGGTTCTGAAAATAATTGTTTCAAACTGTTATAAATCGGTTTTAAGCGAAACAGTTATGAGAACCGAAATAAAGTCATAACTGTTACACATTATATCGGTTCTGATTCGGTTCTATTGTATCATAGAACTCACAGAACTATCTCTGTAATGTACGCATAATAATACTCATTTTCTTATATCGATTTTATTTTAAATACAGCATGATGAAATCTTTGTTCCGACAATCATACAAAGTTACAAAGACTGATCCAGTGTTATATTTTTTACCGTCACGAAAGAAATCGTCTTATGTTTTTCTTCACACGACTCGTCGTCACGACGAGTATACAATTCAATAGAAACCGATTTATCGAAACGTTTCAATATTATAAATAATTCTACAACTAAATAATTGCCTTACTTTTTAATTACTAAAATTTGTACACATCTTATAACTGTTTGTGAAAAACCCAAATTTTATACATAATTCAAAGTTTCACAAAATTAATGAAAGAATTATAAGAATCAATATAAAATCGATAAAAGAAAATGTGTATTATTATACATACCATTACATATAAATTTCAAGTTCAACGTTCTGTGATATAGTGGAACCAAATCATAACCGATATATAGAACCAAAAAATAACAGTTGTAGAACCGAAATAATATTGGTTCTGAAGAATGAAAATCGTAACCGATATATCTACAATAATTATCACATGGTTTCGGTTCTCGTAGCTGTTTCAAGAACCGAAATAGATATTATAACTGTTTTCAGTCCCTGGATTGATAAAACAAATCGGAAAGTCATTTTGTGATCCGAGGCTCCATTTCCAAGATCAGAGATTTGAGGCTTTCACTGCCTGGCGTCATACATCTCTCGCTGTTCAAGCTTTCGGGTGTAAGCCGTATCTCACACTCTCAGTTTCAGTGTGTTTTTCAATCCCCCGAAGAAGCCAGCTGCAATGCTAGCAAAACGTTGGAAAAACATTTCCTCCAGGACGTGGCTTACGCTGTATGCTTCAACAGTGAGAGCTGCATTTCCAAGATATTAGCAGTTAAACAGGACACGTACGCGTAGACACAATCAAGAAGCGCAGGCCAATGGCCTGAATCGCACGCTTCGTAGCTGCATCTGCACGTACGTGTGGCATTCCGATCAGCTGATTGGAGTTTGTTTAAGTAACAATGTCTCAGAAATGAAGCCTCGTATCGCATAATGGTAAAGGACTTTTCGATTTGTCTTATCACATAAAATTGGCATGTTTCGGCAAGCTGCAGTATTGAGACTAGTTTTGAGACACCCTGTATATTTAACGCATGTTACCATGTTTTCTGTCTGAAGCGGAGATTGTGGCCTGGGCATAGTACGTACACTTCGTGGGAGATTATAAGTTCTGGGTGTGAATGTCGTCAACTCAGCTTTTGATTCCTTCTGAGTATTTATATTTTTCTTCGTTTCTTGTTCCCTATGTTGCACAGTAATTTTTGGCACAATGTTTTCTAGATTTGCGCTTGTGTTGCTCGATCCACGCGTGTTACTATCGTCTGTAACGCAATATACATGTTCTAGAAATTCGTTATTAACAGAAACGGAAATATTTGTTTGTACCATTATTGTCCTCAGATGCTAATTGTTCTTCAGAAACTTCCTGCAAACAATTATAGTTCATCTGCAAAGGAGTTTGAGTTTCCATGCTATCTGAACCTTGGCCCATAGAAGTATGATAATCTAAGCTTTCTATATTCTTTTTCAATTCTGAAAATTCTGGTTGCCTCTCATCCCATAACATTTTCATATATTGCATGTGAGAACCTAAGTCATTACATTTTGTATTTGTGTAATTTAACCATTGGTCCAAGTTTTTTATTTCTATAGAAATTGAGAAATTAAACTTTATCAGATGGATTACATTTATTTATTTCTAGTTTCTTTATAATTTATGTGAAATCTAAGGTATGGAAAATGTATACGTAGTACCAGTAATGCACTTCTTTTTATTACTAATATCCATATCTTTTTTTTATTAAATAAATTTCATAATTAAGTCGTAATAAAAGAAACTGATTAAAACTTTAACGAATAAAAGAAATTTGTAGCAGTATAAAAGTAAAAGAGATCTATAAAAATTCGCGAAAACAGATTCGCAGGTTACACTTATATCACCAATCGATCACATTTTTGTATATGAATCTTTTGTTTTCTTTCAGTTTTTCTTTCGTAAAAAGAAAATCGTCCGCGTGTAATTCGAATTTTCGCAAGGAATTTAATTCATGAGATTCAAAGGGATTCAAATTGCATTGAGCATGGTAGGATTTTCATGTTAGTATAATTTAATATTTGATTATTGCATGCGTGAAAATGCAAAATAAATTTTCCTGAAAGTAAAAATGGTTTCGAAATGATTTTCAAAGCTTCGTATATGGGTATAAAATAGCTCGAAATCACTCGAAATGACGAAAAGTTCGTACGAGTCACGTAGTGAAGAATAACTATCCGTAAGTTGGTAGCAAATTTAAATTAAAAGCGTTCCTGGAATAATTAAAACGAGACAAAAAGTTTAAAGAAAAATACGTGACGCTAACTATAATATTTTAAATTGAGTTTATTACAACGCTAGGTGTATGTTATTTTGTCGTTAGGTGCGCTGAGGTCTGTTTCTCGGATATATTTTAAGAAGGCGTAGTTCGGTCTACTTTGTGAGTTGCAAATGGTGGACGGCCTGTCATCGTTGGTTGCGTTAACATCAGGTACGTGGATTTCTACTCTATTTCGATTTGATTTTTTCGTTTTAATAGAATTGAGGACTGATTACGTTTTTCACGAATGATCACGCCTCGTTATCTTAGAAAAAATCTAATTTCGGTAACGATTATTGTCCTGGCTTAACCGAAATTTTGCTTCGATTACGTAAAATTGTTGCAACAGACAAAAATAGTCACCTGACTCAACGAACGCGGTTTCCTTTCCCGTATTTTTGGCGATACAAACGGTAATAGAAAATTTGTCCGATCTTTCCCTCCGTTTCTAAAATAACCGCTCAGAATTCCATAATTCGGCCAAGAAAATAACCCTACTTAACTGGCTGTAAGATCGCAAAACAAGGTTCTAGGATGTACATAAATGCAGTTGTGTAATCGCTATAGGCATTTTGTTACATATAACTAATCCCGATTATTCTTTCGTTATTTTCGTTGCGGCGAGTTCGCAGTTTCGTAGCATGTATGTGCGGTTAAAGAACGTAAGATTGACGTTTAACCACGTTTTCGAAACGAATGTCACATGGCCACTGTCACTGTCTTGCTGACAAAGTGTAGTTCCTTACTGTTAGTTATTCAATTAATATGAAGATTTAAAATCTTTTTAGCCGGCTTCAACTTTTATAATCGAATTCCGAAGAAATCAGCTTCAATTGCGAATTGAAACATTTGTTAATTTGTAAGGATTCAAAGTTCGGGCTTGAACTTATTCGCGAGTTTTCGAAAGGTGCAACGTGATATAGGTTAGCGGAAATTAGGTCAGTACTGTCACACCTAACTTTTACCGCTGAACTTCATATTGTACTTTAAATCCATCAATGGACTGTGTAACATGTTAAAATCATGGACAATTATCATTAGATATATAATTTATACACATCACATTATACATATCAATGATAAATATATGTACGCTGCAACCGATACAAACAGTGTGTTTTTAAAAATTTTAATTAAATTTTGTTGTATTATAATAGGTCATGTTATGATTTTTCATCATGTTTCTTTTATGGCGAATGCTTGTAATCATTTCCGTACTCCAATAATGTTCAATGTTAAAAGTTTATCACCAACTTCCTTTATGAGTTATGGCTTTGTATATTATCTTACTAACATTATTCACTTATTACGATTGTGATAGACTAGGTCACGTATGAAGGCCAAACTGCGTTACATATGTATTGCAGATTACTTCTTTTTCAGATATTCATGTATGTGCGTATGTCTATTAAAGTGACTCTTATTTTCAATTTCAAATTTTTACCGCGGCTTAGAATAGTTCAAATTAATAAAAAAAAAATTATGTAAATTTTGGGCCCTATTGGATGAGGGGAAAACGTGCCTTTGGGTCCTTCAAAGTTAAAATAATTATTTTAATGTGCATGAAACCAGTTTTTTTTAAATATCTGCTAAGATTTTGATTGCATGAAAAAACATGTCACGCAAAACTTGTAGATCTATACAAATATCATATTTCATGTTCTACTAACTTTTTTCATACAACTAATGGTTTTAAAAAAAATCTAAAAAAAAAAGCTAAACTAAATTGAACAAATTTTTTTTATTTTAATTTTGAGAATTTCAATACATCTCCATTTATTACTTATAAAGAGCAAATAAAATGTGGATATTTTTATGAACCCTACATAACAATTTTTTAAAATATTTATGAAATTTTTTTAAATAATCGAAAAATTGAAAAGTTATTGTAATGAAAGTTAATATATATATGTGTAGTGAACGGAGAAGGTTTATTGGAAAACAGTTTATTTATCTTTAGCTATTTACAATTGTTGGCTTCAGGACAAAGTTTCTTTTATGCAGTCAAGAATCCTTTACAATTTGAAGAACATATTGTTTTTGCTTCTCATTTTCTTTGAACAATTCATTATAATCTTACACATGTTTTTTTTTTGTTTTTATAAGTAATGAATGTTGGAGACATATCGAAAGAATAAAATTTGCACAATTTTTGCCAATTTTTTTTATTTTTTCTGAAAACCGTTTGTCGCACAAAAAAAGTTAATGGGATATAAAAGATATGTTTTGTCTAGATCTACAACTTCTGTTCAACATGTTTTTCATATAATCAAAAACTTGGCAGATATTTAAGAAAAACCAACTTTGTGTATATTAAAATGATAATTTTAATCCAATAATAATTTTATCCAATTAGGTTCAAACTTGGCACAAATTTTTTATTATTAATTCGAACCATTCTAAGAAGTGCTGTAAAAAAAATCCTGAAAAAATTTTCATCAAGAGTAAATAAGAGCCACTCTAAATTGTCTATAATATACTCATTTTTATATTCACGCTTATCACTAATTAGAAGTATCAATTAAAATGATTGAAATGTCGTAAAAAAATTAAATATTCTTCTAACACAGATTAGGCAGTTTAGCATGCATATTATAACATTAAAGAACATTCTTTGGGTGCTTGCCAATTTCTCAAATAAGTCTGGCATTTCAATATTTACAACTATGAAATAGTCTGATCATATAGCAAAATTCGAAAATAGGTATTAATTATTAACCAGTTTTATGTTTTACAATCTTCCAAAAAAATGATAGTCACTTCTGTGATACAAAGAATATCTTTAAAAGCATCCTTTCTCTATTATTTACACACAATATGTAGATCAATTGATTTCATCATACGTCGAGCTTTAGATTTGGCATCTTACACATAATTACGCAATTGGAATTCATAATTAAAATTAGGAGGAAATTTAAAAACGTTTCGTCAAAAATAGAATGCTGGTGGCTGAAAGGTTTTAAAAAGAACTTGCAGCCCTCCCTACAAAGTAGAGAAATGCAATATTGATAATAATCTGTACATTCCTTATCTTTGTACAAAAGAAGCCAGGCATCAAAAATAAATGACATAATATGACACTGAATATCTGATAATTGATACGGATGAAACCCAAGAAAGTGAAGTTATAAAAATTTATCAGCACTTTTAAATTGAAAGTACATGCGTACTCTGTGAATGAACAAAGTACATAGTAATCTTCGTTAAGAGCTTTATCTTCTAGATAAGAAACAGCTGCATAATCATGATTGTAAGATGGAAACTGATACAACAAGTGTCAAACATTGTGACGCTCGAAGAATACATTTCCTCAGGATTCACTCCTTTCAAGGAACTGCAACATTTTTATTACACCCTGCATATTAAATTAATTCCACTTGGTATTAGTACAGTGTTCTTCAAGCCATGGTCTGCGGACCGGAGCAGGTCCGTCAAAATTTTCTGCCGGCCCGTGAAAATTTTCTGTCGGTCCGCAAACAATTTCACCCGAATCATCTAGTCGCTATATATTTGGACATACATTGTTGCGACACGAGCGAAACACAGCACGCGACAACGAGTCTAGGCGAAATGAATGGTCGTTGAAGTATTGTATCAGTATTTTATCAGTTCGTTAGTCGAAGACATATCAGAAGTTTTTATTTTATCTTATAGTTTTTTAGCATTGTGTTGTAGTATTTTGGAAAACAAGTTATTTTATTTGTAAAATTGAAAGCTCTATAGATACGTGCGTTCCAATTCGGGCCATGTGAGTAAAGAAGAGGACAGATCTTCCTGGATATGTTTCTTTGAGCTTCTTTAGTAGAAGCAAGGACAATATTCAAGAGAACAGTAGTGATGCTAACGAAAATATACTAAGTACTATCTAGTGCTTCCAGTTTACAATAGCTTTCATTTCATTTTTAGCCATCGTCCGGTCCGTGAAATATTTCTCCTATTTTCACCGGTCCGCAAGTGCAAAAGGTTGAAGAACACTGCACTAGCGTATATGTTCTCAGAACAACACTTTTTGTTATCATTATATAGGGTGTCCTAGACCACCCGTCCACCCCTATTAAAATGAAGGGGAGTGATTTTTATTGAAAACCGAAAAAATTTTAAGAACTAATTCGAGTACGTTCTATCGAATGGTGGTAGTTGCAATTTCCGGTACTAACTGGAAATAACATTTTAAATGGGACCTGGTATTTTTTATTACATATTTAGATTGTACGCAAAAAAATATAAAAGTTTTATCTCAGACGTTTTTCTCGAAAATGCGTGTATCAATCACGAAACAATTATTAAGGTACTGATTACACCAAATTCTACCACATCGCTTTCGCAGCTAGAAGTTACATACCAAACTAAGTATTCCCCTACTCTTGCCTTTAATGTTTCACAATTTCTTACCATTGTCTCGAGCTCCTGTCATAGTCGACTCTTGGGACTTGACTTGTCAACATTCGATAAAGTTGTTTTCATTCATTTTCTCTATTTCACTTGCAGAATTTACAATCAGTAAGCTTCAGTTATGGTATATTCAAATCAGGAAGCATATGATATGTTACAAATTCTGACTGAATGTAAAAGTAGATCTTCTACAGCCGAAACGTTGTGGCTTAGTTTGGTACGTAACTTCCAGCTGCGAAAGCGATTTGGTAGAATTTGGTGTAATCGGTACCTTAATAATCGTTTCGTGATTGATACACACATTTTCGAGAAAAACGTCTGAGACAAAAACTTTTATATTTTTTTTGCATACAATCTGAATATGTAATAAAAAATACCAGGTCCCATTTAAAAAAAACGACTTCTGGTCTGAAAATCCTATTTCCGGTTAGTACCGGAAATTGCAACTACCACCATTCGATAGAGCGTACTCGAATTAGTTCTTAAAATTTTTTTAGTTTTCAATAAAAACCGCTCCCCTCCATTTTAATAGGGGTGGACGGGTGGTCTAGGACACCCTGTATACTAATGGGAATTAGTTCCTGTTTAATTGAAATAAATAAATAAATATTATTTATTATTATAATAATGTAGTGTATTGTTACAGGTAAAAATGTATAAGGCAAGGACAGTGTTTAGTACGTTGGCCCCTTTAGCACCACGCATGTGTGGGCCAGAAAGGTTTGCATCATGGTTGGTGCGGAGCCATCCCCTGACCAGGACCACTCAGGTAATGGTTACCGAACCAATCAGGAAGTATACCAGCCGCGTAGCTACAGAACCTTTCCTCAACGGAAGCACCAGCTCCTACGTAGAAGAAATGTACAACGCGTGGCTGCAGGATCCCCACAGCGTACACGTGGTTAGTAATATGTTAAAATAATTTGTATAAGTATTGTTAAGAGCGATTCGTAAATTTAATTACTGTCGTTTGTTTGTTTCATAGTCTTGGGATTCCTTTTTTCGTAGCAGCACGGCTGGAGCTGGACCGGGTCTCGCGTATCAGGCTCCACCTTCTCTTGCCACGAGCCATAATCAGGTACCATTAGGAGCGCTCTTACCTCTCGGCGGTGGATCTCATTTTAGTCAGATACCTGTTAATGAGAAAATAATTGATGACCATCTAGCTGTGCAAGCTATTATTCGATCTTACCAGGTATGTAATTGCAGTTTACATTCTGGGAAAAGCAATGTACTGTGATTTAGCACAGCTTGTTAATTAACTGGGAAAAACATATTTTTTTTTATGTATAAGTGTTTTTGTATATGATGTCAAAGGTTGTGTAATATTTTGTGATCTTGTATTACATTGAAGCCAGCGATTGAAACGGTTCTGAAAATAACTGTTTCAAACTGTTATAAATCGATTCTAAGCGAAACAATTATGAGAACTGAAGCAAAGTCGTAACTGTTATAGATTATATCGCTTTTGATTCATATCGATTACGGTTTCGGTTCTGTATTTTGGTTATGATTCGGTTCTATTGTATCATAGAACTCACAGAACTATCTCTGTAATGTACGCATAATAATAAGCATTTTCTTATATCGATTTTATTTTAAATACAGCATGATGAAATCTTTGTTCCGACAATCATACAAAGTTCCAAAGACTGATCGAGTGTTACATTTTTTACTGTCGCGTAACGAAATCGTTTTATGTTCTTCTTCGCACGATTCGTCATCACGACTAGTATGCAATTCAGTAGCAACCGATTTATCGAAGCGTTTCAATATTATAAATCATTCTACAGCTAAATAATTGCCTTATTTTTTAATTACTAAAATTTGTACACATCTTGTAATTGTTTCCGAAAAACCCAAATTTTATATATTATTCATAGTATCGCAAAATAAATGAAAGAATTATAAGAATCAAAATAAAATCGGTAAAAGAAAATGTGTATTATTATAGGTACATTACATACATTATAGATAATTCAACGTTCTATGATATAGTGGAACCGAATCATAACTGAAATATAGAACCGAAAAATAACAGTTAAAGAATCGAAATAATATCGGTTTTGAAGAACCGAAATCGTAACCGATATATCTATAACACTTATGACTAGACATTTTCAAGTGCGTAGAAAAAGATAATCAACTTTAATAAAAGTGTCTGGTACCTTCTAAGTATTATAAAACGTGTTTTGTTTTTTATATTTAATGTATTTTTGCATCTATGCACATCGTTATACGTTTTAGCACATTCAAAATTGCTATAAATGCATAAAGATCCGCAGTCTAGTTATGGCATTGTTTCAGTTCTCAACTGTTTCAAGAACTAAAATCGATGTTATAACTATTTTCAGTCTCTGATTGAAGCTTACACTTTTTCACAGTGAAGTTTTTAATTTTTGATTACGATTATTGAACAGTACCATATTTTGACATTTGTTAACAAATCGATGATCTTCCTTTCATATAATTATCATTTAATATTCAAAATAATAGAAACACTATAGCATGTATTATAGAGATATTTTATATATATGTTCTATGTCAAAGGGAAATTTCCACTGTCATAATGCATGCAACACTAAATATGTGTTTCATTTCAATTCGTGTCCAACTTTTGCTTCCCATTAAATAGAGAATTTTATCCAGGAGTTAATTGTTATTTTCATCTTACGATTTGTAGAGAACAGAATGCAAAAGTTTGGACAATAGCAATTGATATAGAAACAGTGGCATTATGGGCAATCACGTGTATACCATTGAATAATTTGCTATCAATTTTTTGTAATAAATATTTCAATATCATTTTCAAATATTGCATAATAGCCTAGTTTCATTGTGATGATATTAGCTGTTCATTGCATCCTTAAGCATGTTTTTTAATTAAATATTTCCCAATGTAAGTGTTCAAATTTTGTAACTTGTAATATAAATTTCATTGTTAACCATAACAATATGGTTAAATAATATGCGCACTAGGCAGAGTAACATTATTGGTGTAACTAATAAGTAGAAATAATATTAGAAAATAATATATTTATCGAAAGAAAAATGTAGTAATATCATTTCAATTAGTACAAGTAAAAGTTGTTACATGAAAGAAACAAACCATTGGTTTCCTTTCTTGTTATTTTGAATATTTATCTCCTAGAGATTCGGGAAGGAAATAATTGTACTTTTACTAGCACTAATATATCTGTATAATGTAGCGATAAATAGAAAAACTAGACGAGTAGAAAAGATTATATACATTGGGGTTCTTTTGGGGTTATTCATTGGCATATAGGCTCGAGGTCACTTAGTTGCTGATCTGGACCCACTGGGTATCATGCAAACAGACCTGATACACACACATTACGCAGCCCGCAAGGGGTCTCCTGAACAGGTTCTTCGACAATATTTGCTTGGTAAGGCTTTTTTCCCACCACCTGTGTTCCTTAAACTATTATTTTAATCAATTCTCATGAACATTGCGAGGTAAAGGTGTACCATAACGTTGCTAAAATGCATAATATTCGATATCCGATTTCTGATTATTAAAAGACCACTTTTATCAAAATTCACGTATGTAATAATTAGACTGCGGATATTTATGCAAATTCATATTTTCAAGGGCACAGCAAACGAAAACGAACTTAAAGTGTTTTTTACCTTCTAAGTATCATAAAATTAATTTTATTTTTAATATTTCGTGTATTTTTACATCTATGCACATCTTTATGCATCTTAGACCATTTAAAATCGTCATGAATGTATAAACCTCCGCAGTCTATATAGTAATAATATTTCGAAATTGGTAAAAGCTCTTAAAACACCTTCACCTAATACATTCATTACATTTCATCGTGTATACATAAAAATCATGGTTTCTATCATACACATTAACTCCTTCTTATCTATTTTCATGTCTTTCTTCTTCTATACAATGCTATGAAACCAATTTTTCTATTCTCAATACAGTTTTAAGACCAAACATCTTGCTTGATACATTCTATCATTTTTATTGTATTCCTTGGAAAAAATAGTTTTGTAACTGTTTCTTTTACATTCTCCAAAATGTAATCTAAATGTTTTCAATACTTATTTAGTATATACTTTGTATGAAAAAAATTGGTCAAACTACAAATTCTGTTATTTAATAACGTATTGTAAATATGTTGAGAAGGTGTTATGTGGATATAATACCATGAATGTTTTTTTTTCCTGATACTGAAAATGTTTTTACTAAGAGAAAAGGTATTCGTTGATTTATATTTTGTGGTTTGTATCAATAATGCTGATACATATTGAAAGATAATTCTAAACGATGTTTTAGTAATGCTATTTTATAGTAGTGCATTAGTATTTCTGTCCAAATAGTATAAGCATAAAAAATACGTGCCTAAGGTAAGGAGAAATACTTAAATTTGCTTTGCATGCTTGCAAGTGCTACTTTTAGCTTTGCTTTTATATGTTCACTGTACAATTTATTGTATGGAATGTTAAATTCATGAAACAGTGTTGTGTCATTTAACTTTTTCATGTCATGCTATATCCATGTGTCTCTTCCCTTGGAAGGTGTTTTCGAATTTGTGTTTTCGTATGGTACGTCAAAAGAAAATTGTGAACTATAAACACAGAAGTATCAAAGAAATTATATACAATTAATAATGAAAGGCACGTGTGTGACATCAACATGCTGTAACTGCTACGATATTAATTTTAACAAATGCTTATCATTATGATTGTGTTTCATTCGCAATTACCGTGATGTGAAGTTTTTAAAGTGTTATACATTTTTCTTTTCATCTCGAAATTGATATACGATCGATATACATTTAAATGAAAAACATCAACTCACGGTAATTTATTTTAATATATATGTAATGAGTTGTTAATAAGTTTAACAAATTAAAAACTATCTGGTTCGTATGAATGTGGCGTTAAATTGACAGATCCGTGGCCATCATATCGCTAAATTGGATCCACTTGGCATCAACAGCGCTGATCTTGATGATAGACATCCACAAGAGTTGCTCTATAATCATTATTCATTCGGTAAGCCCAAATGAACGTGTCTCTGCATAAATTAAAAGACTAAAGATACTATGTGACACATCTCAAGAAATACCAATCAATTGAAATTGCTTATAACAAGCACTAGTTATTCTTCTCTTACTGTTTTAATATATGTTCCTAATTTGAGCATAATTTTTTAAGGAATTATCAATTACTTTTTTTTATAGCAATACTATATTGTTCTTTTTACCATCATCACTTATAGATATACTCAACCATCACGTATATTTCCTTCCTGGACACAAAGTATAGCATTTTAAGTGCAATATTAACGATGTTCGAAATTTTTATGGTTTCGCGAAATTAGAAAATCAGACAGAGTGTTACCATTTACGAAATTCGTTAATTTATTTATTTAGTTGAAGTCTAATGTCCACAGGAAACAGAGCACGTACTACTTACTCGCAGGAACTACAATACCGAGTAGCTGCACTTATGAAAAGTATGTAGAAACGACAAGTCGAATGGAAATTCTGTTACAAGTTCTTTGTGAGTTGTTAGTATCTTTGGGAGGCGCTGGTTCATTCTGGGATTACATTAAGAATTGGTATTGTAGGCCAATTGTACAGGTGCTTGGGGTCCTTTGCATAAATATTGATTTAAAGATTGCTATATTTTGCTGTAAATATGTTTGTGCCAGGAATAATTTCTAAGTATTTCTTTTGGAAGAATTAGAGAAGGTGGAACGAACAAACGATACTATTATCGTGTCAAGTTGTGCATAATCGCACGGGAAAAATGGCTTTACGATTTCGTGATACATTATCATCGTCTTTGTTAATCCAAACTTCCCCTTTAGCTTCCTATTCGTTTATTATTTGTCTTCTGTAATTTTGATTTCTCTCTAATATGTTCCTTTGACCTTTCACGTATTCTTTCATTTTATTTTATGTATTATGTGATCAAAAGATACCAAAATTCGTTTGTTTTACCTTTCATTATTTTCTTGGGTTGTTTTAGTTTTCATTAATGATTATTTTGACTAAAAACGCTTTTTCTTTGGAGTTTATAGTTTGCATTTGATCAAAATTTTTTTCTCAATTTGTAATTTTTTGTTCAATTCTATGAAGATTTGCAATATACATAAACTCTAGCAGTCATCCAAAATATTGTGCATGTATGCACCATTTGCTAAATATTTTGTACGTGTCACATGCAGCGTTATTGGAAAGGATTATTCGCATATTCATATACGGCAGATACAAAAAGCGTTGCTCTTGAATTTTAACTATGTAAAAACCAATCTATATAATTTTATATCTTGTCAAAAGTAATTTACTTTCGAATTTTTTACATTACATACATTTTCAGTATCAGTCAAAAAAGAAAAACGACTTACGTCGAATGGAAATAATGCAAGAAAAGTGTTTTGTCATGTAAAATGTACTCTACGAGTACCATAGTTCGTCCTGTCGGGTCACACGTGTGTAACCAAGTGTCACAATTGTTGCGAGTACTTTGAAAAGGTTGTCTTGAAACATTCCTTGCTTATAAGTGCTGAAACTATGGTACCTACACTCCTTACGTCCACGTCTCTTTTTTTTTTTTTTTTTTTTTTTAAACCGAGCAAATATTTTATTGTTCGATTTCTACAGAGGAGTCGGATATGGATCGCATTTTCAAGTTGCCGTCCACCACCTTTATCGGCGGCAAAGATAAATCGTTGCCGCTTCGCGAGATCTTGAAAAGGTTGGAATCCGCTTACTGCGGTCACATCGGTGTGGAATTCATGTTCATTAACTCTCTGGAGCAATGCAATTGGATTCGACAGAAAATGGAAACACCTGGTGTTATGGAAATGACCAACGACGAGAGGAGACTCATTTTGGCAAGATTAACTCGCGCAACCGGGTACCTAAAACTGAACATCCAGACGTTTCGATTTCAACGATGCACTGAATTCCACTCATTCTATTTTCCTTTCAGATTTGAAGCATTCCTTGCACGTAAATGGTCGTCCGAAAAGAGGTTCGGTTTGGAAGGATGCGAAATTTTGATTCCCGCTATGAAACAAGTCATCGATAAATCCACCGAATTGGGTGTCGAATCCATTGTCATGGGCATGCCTCATCGCGGTCGTCTCAACGTCCTTGCTAACGTTTGCCGCAAACCTCTCAGTCAAATATTTACACAATTTGCGGCTCTCGAAGCAGCCGACGATGTAAGCATACGATAACTTTCATGCAAATTTTATCTTCTTATTCGTTCAGTATATGTAATTGTGCAACTCACCTGCGGTGTTTCAGGGTTCTGGTGACGTGAAATATCACTTGGGAACGTACATCGAGCGCTTGAACCGCGTGACAAACAAAAACATTCGTTTGGCCGTCGTCGCGAACCCGTCTCACTTGGAAGCCGTCGATCCGATAGTGCAAGGCAAAACCCGTGCTGAACAATTCTATCGCGGTGATGGCGAAGGCAAGAAGGTACGATCTATAAAACATCGAAAGTTTCTCCTTTTTGAATTCACATATGAATTTTTTTATTATTTGCTGATGATCTTAAAATGTACAGTATGGTAAACTCTGTGAGTGACCCATTAGGTATCTAAAGCGATCTATCTCGTTTGTACGAATGGAGTGTTAAAAACATGTTACCACTAAATACCTCGAAATGTCACGTCATGCGTTTCTCTCATAACAAACATGTAATAACGTACGATTATTCAATTAACAGTGTACCCCTTGAGAAGCGAACGACAATGAATGATTTAGGTGTAACTTACTCATCCACCTTATCCTTTGCAGAACATATTTAAGGCGTTAGAATCAAAGCTCTCAAAGCACTAGGATATATCACAAGGCACTCCACAGATTTTATAAATCCTCACTCTTTCAAAGTACTTTATTCAGCTCTCGTCATACCTCAGCTTGAATATGCTTCTCAGATATGGAACCCTACTCATTCAAATCACATCAAACTACTTGAGAGAGTTCAGCATAAAGGGTCTAGCCGGATAAGAAGGGGGAAAAGTGCCCCCAAACCAAATTAAACTTCATATATACCAGTCAATAGGTCTCTCAAAAATATTAATATAATAGGAATACAATAAAATATGCTGTCGTAAACATATGTTAATAAAATATATTAATATGAATCACTAAAGTAGTTTAAAATACAAAAAATATGGAAAAATAGGAAAAGACAGAAGAAACATGGCGGAGAGAATAGGAAAGAAATAGTGATAGAAAAGGATAGTGAGAAGGTAGAGAAACTAGATATCGATTGCGCAGGCGGTCGATAATTGTCTTTACAACCATTTTGATCTGAAATGGTTGTCATTTGTACGTGCAACTAGTTAAGAATTCGTACTTACCAAAGATATCTACAAATCAAATACATTGCTTCGTATATTACGTATAAAAGTGTTTATAATTGTATATAATACCCAATTAACAAGCGGAATGTAATAAATATCCTAACTATAAGAGTATGCTATTTCTATGAATACGGACATACCATACACTGAAAAATCAGTTTTTCATTTTTTAAAGTATGTTCCACGAGTTCGAAAAATCTACAAAAAATATATGTTAGTAACCATAAAAAGGCGCTAAAACTGTAAAAATATAAAAGTGGTAAGATGATAACTTCAGGTTGAAATCGGCATTTTTAAACTTTTTTGATTTTTAAAAAATCGGTTTTGCAAGTAAAAATTCTGAAAAAATTCACAAACATGCGCCTACTAGAGTACCATATTCCTGATTTTTTTCACAATTTTCTATTGCAGGGAACAGAAGCAATCAAGCATAAACTGTAAATTACGTTTTACCCCATAACTACCCCCATAGTGGGGGTATCAGGTTCATACTTGGCAGAAAGGGGTCTTTTTGAGAGACCTATTGACTGGTATATATAAAGTTTAATTTGGCTTGGGGGCACTTTTCCCCCTTCTTATCCGGCTAGACCCTTTCTACGATACGTTGCTTTCAAAATCAACAGGCCAATACCAACAACGTGTCATAACTATGACGACATTTCAAACATATTAAATTTGCTTACCCTCGAGCAACGCAGAACTATAGCTGATTTATTAATACTTTTCAAAATCATTAACAACCACATTGACTGCGCAGATTTATTAAAAATGTTAAACCTTTCCGTCCCAGTAGTACTTACCAGGAGTAAACAACTTTTTGTAATCAAACCATGCCGAACTAATTTAGGCAAAGCAAACTGTTTAAACAGAATATGTATGAAAGCTAACGAACTTAGCAGTAACATTGACTTCTTTTACGGATCTATCGCTTCGTTTAAAACTCTGCTATTCAGGCTGCTACGAAATTAGCAGTCTTTACATTATATTATACTATATTGTTTGTCATAATCATTTATATTATATTGTTTTGTATTGTCTGTTTCATTGTGATGAATGCATTGTCATTGTCTGTGAAATCAAAGGGCACTTACCTGTTTAAATAAATAAATAAATAAATAAATCATTATTTGTTTCGAACAGGTCATGTCGATTCTTCTGCACGGTGACGCCGCATTCTGTGGACAGGGTATCGTCTTCGAAACGATGCATTTGTCAGATCTGCCTGATTACACGACTCACGGAACCGTTCACATTGTTGTTAACAACCAAATTGGCTTCACTACCGACCCGAGGCATTCTCGTTCTTCACCTTATTGTACCGGTAAGGTTTTGTTTCGTACGTTCGAATCGGTAAATTTGTATTTTACTGTACTAAAGTCGACGTTGTTCAAAAGATGTTGCGAGAGTAGTCAACGCGCCCATCTTCCACGTGAATTCGGACGATCCAGAGGCTGTGATGCACGTATGCAAAGTTGCGGCCGAATGGAGAGCCACTTTCCACAAGGACGTTGTCATTGACATTGTATCTTATAGACGAAACGGCCACAACGAAATTGACGAGCCTATGTTTACGCAACCTTTGATGTACCGCAAAATTAAGAATACTCCGCCAGTTTTGGACAAATACGCCAAGAGCCTCATCGATGATAGTGTCGTTACCTCCGAAGAAGTTAAGGTACCTATTAAAATTCAGTATCTTCATAATGTACACAATAAAAATTTATTTAAATTTGTTAACGGGTAAAAAGAACCCTTTGGTATACAGAAATAACAAGAAATGTGCATGGTATATTAAAACAAGTGTAATGCATGTATAAAAGATCTTTTAAAACTGCGAAAAGAGTTGTTAAAACAGTCACATCTATTTTGACCATAAAGTGTTCTGTGATGTTTTATGAAAAAAAAGAGTGCAATGTCTGAGATCTTTAGATGGTATATAGAGGCATTATTTCCTAACGTATTTAAGATAGAAAAAAATTATTTATATACGAGGGTGAGTCAAAAATTATCCGCACTCTGGCTGTAGAATTTATTTTAGTCAACTTTCAGAAAAGACAAATAGATCATTTTCGATATAATTGCTCAGCTTTTTAGTACACTTTGTCCAGTTCATAAAAAGAAAATCCCAAAAACTCAGTTTATTTGAGGAGCCCTAAACCAGGCTCTCTCCTTAATTGCTTTAGTATTTCTGGACAATCTATAAGATTGTTACGTACCCTATAGACAAAAAAAGACACCAAACACAGCACGCCTTTTTTCCAATAACATAAGATTAAGTTTCAATTATATTGATTTATAGTTATAATGCACTATTAGACTTGAGTTGTTCCAAAATCTTACGTTAACATTACTTCGCAGGACGTCAAAGACAAATATGAAAAGATCTGCGAAGAAGCGTACACCAATGCCAGACAGGAAACGCACATTAAATACAAGGACTGGCTGGATTCCCCTTGGTCCGGTTTCTTCGAAGGCAAAGACCCGTTGAAGGTTTCTCCTACTGGTATCAAGGAAGACACGCTGGTGCACATTGGAAAGAGGCTCTCGTCGCCACCTCCTAATGCTGCTGAGTTTGTCATCCATAAAGGCAAAGATCTTGATAGCTGTTTCATAATTTTACTATACTCCAAGCCAATTGAACAGGCCGCTCAAGTTCACCATTTTCTGCCCTTTGTTTTCGGAAGGAAATGATTCTACCAAGATTTCTGTACCCCTGTGAAGTATTTATTTGTTTCGAAGTCTTCGTGTTCACAGAAGATACTGTCGTGGAGGTTTCACTATTAAGGTGCGTCTTCATTGGCGTTCACGAACAATATCACAGTCGAATTTCGTAGAAATCATCTGTTCGCGTACGTGTTCGCATGCGGGTTTTCAATAGTTCGTATAACAACTGTGAAGGGATGACGTAGTGTTTTTTCAGTGTTTATAAAAAGTTTACGAACTGCTTGCAAACATTGTATGCGAACAGTGCTCGCGAACTGTTCACCAGTGAGTATCGACCTTTAGAAAACTACAAGACGAAAATCTGACCTTAAACGGCTTGTTGAGTTGAACCGAAGTATAATTAGATATTACTGTATCAACAAATTAATATTATGTACATCGTAGGTATCGAACGTATTTTGAAAGCTCGCATGGAAATGATCGAAAGTCGAACAGTCGATTGGGCTCTTGGCGAAGCCATGGCTTTCGGCTCTCTTCTCAAAGAGGGAATTCATGTGAGATTGTCTGGTCAGGATGTTGAACGTGGAACGTTCTCCCACAGGCATCACGTACTCCATCATCAGACCGTTGACAAAGCTACTTATAGACCATTGTGCTACTTGTATCCGGATCAGGCTCCGTACACTGTGTGCAATAGCTCTTTGTCAGAGTTCGGCGTACTTGGTAATTGAATAAACTTCCTACTCGTGTAAAGATCTCATTTAAAAGTACGAAGTTAATGCAAATATTTCGTGAAAATTTCCAGGATTCGAATTAGGTTATTCCATGACAAATCCCAACGCGCTCGTGTGCTGGGAAGCTCAGTTCGGTGATTTCAACAACACGGCGCAATGTATAATCGATCAGTTTATCAGCAGCGGACAAGCCAAATGGGTGCGTCAATCCGGTCTCGTCATGTTGCAGCCTCATGGACTCGAGGGAATGGTAAGTTCAATTTATACCATTTCAACTTTCAAATTTCTCCGATAGCGTTTTCGTGGACGCTCGAAGATCAATCTGAATTTTGTTTAGGGTCCGGAGCATTCGAGTGCTCGTCTGGAACGTTTCCTTCAAATGTCCGCCGACGATCCAGACTACTTCCCTCCGGAAAGCGAAGAGTTCGCAGTACGTCAACTGCACGACATCAACTGGATCGTCGCTAACTGCAGCACACCTGCGAATTATTTCCACATTCTGAGAAGACAGATCGCGTTGCCGTTCAGAAAGCCTTTGATCCTGATGACACCGAAGTCGCTGCTTCGTCATCCAGAAGCGAAGTCCAGCTTCGACTTGATGCTCGAGGACACGGAGTTCCTTAGAGTGATTCCGGAAGAAGGCGCAGCTGCTCAAAATTCCAGTAGCGTTAAGAGAGTGCTGTTCTGTTCTGGCAAAGTTTACTACGATCTGAAGAAGGCGCGCACGGAAAAACAACTGGACGACAAGGTTGCGATCGCGAGAGTAGAACAGGTAAATAACGAAACAGAAGTTATTTATAAATCTACGTCCGTTACGAAAAATAGAACGTTTCGATTCTCTTACGAAAAACAGCACGTTTCGGTTTCCCACACGGAAAAGCACATTTCATCGTTTCTGACGAATATTAGCACGTTTGGGCTTCAACCGCGAAAACTAATACATTTCACTGCTTCGCCACGAAGAATAGCACGTTTGGGCTTCAGCTGCGAAAACTAACACATTTCACTACTTTACTTTTCATAGCTAATCACTCAAATATACTACTTTTCGCGGTGAAGCACGAAACGTGTTACTTTTCGTAGCTAACCACCGAAATGAGCTACTTTTCGCGATGAAGAACGAAATGTGTTACTTTTCGTGATAACTAAGACAAACGTGCTGCTTTTCGTAAGAGAATCGAAACGTGCTACTTTTCGTAACGCATGTCGAAATGTTCTAACGCACGTATTTCAATTTATTTAATTATTACATTTCTCTTTACAGATTTCGCCCTTCCCATACGATTTGGTTAAGAAGGAAGTTGCTAAATATCCTAACGCTGACCTTGTTTGGGCTCAGGAAGAACACAAAAATCAGGGAGCGTGGACGTACGTTCAGCCCAGATTCCACACAGCCCTCAATGGAGCTCGTTCTGTAACGTAAGTATCAAATACCAACTGAAAATATTTCGATTTTGCTGTGTGCGGTTTTTTCTTACATTTCATTTGCCACGTAATATAGTTTTATGGGTTCCATTTCAGTTTTTAAAGTTTATCATTAAGTGTATTAAGTATTGTTATCATAATTCGTCTTTGTACCCTTAGCTGCTCACATGGCCCACTTTTTTCACTTCGTCACAATTGCGTTTACAGCGCAGCTTGTAGTACCTTGATACATATTATAAAATCACAGATTTACAGTATGTTTAAGCACGAAATTTCTTTTGAGTGCTCTGTTGATAACTGCATTGTACTCGTTTCCTTTTTGTTAAACAAAGTAAAAAAATTGGGCCATGTTGCAGCAGCGGACAAAACAAGAGTGGGGGTAGCGGAGGGTGGTTAAGTGGTTTGTTTTCATCGAAACCAACGACAACTGCGCCCGAGACGCAGTCAGTAGAATCCGATAAAGCCACAGAAAGAACAGTGAGGTAACGTTACTTCCAAAGTTTCATTAGGTCACTTAATGTCTATGGATCACAACGTCATTAGATATTACAAATACTGAGACGTAATTATAGCAGGATTATCAATTTGCTCTCGTTTCTCTCGTGTCGATTGATAAACGTTATCTTCTGTTTCAGATATGTTGGTCGTCCCACGGCAGCTTCGCCATCAACTGGAAGTAAAATGCAGCACCTCAAAGAACTGAAACAGTTCATTGACGACGCTTTCAGTGTTTAATTATTCTTCGTAGCACTATGTAGAACACATTTTATTTATTTTCTCGCATATATTTGTTATATTCCTTTTGTCCTGCTCTGCATACACCGTTACAGAAGTCAACATATTCTGAACAATTTCTTCATTACTGATTCATACGTAGAATTAAAGTACGCGCGGATATTTCCATGGTAGGGTATATTTTTCTGCGAGTCATTTCGACAACAAGAATTTTTTCCGATTGGCGACAGTAATTTTAGATCATTGACCTTCGTTTTTTGAAATATTCATTTGCAGACAACAGTGGTCCTATTCGTGATGTTTGATACGCACGCGAATTCAAGAATTATTTATGTCTCTCTTGAGTAGAAGAATGTCATCCGATTGAATGTGTGGCAGCTAGTACAGAAGTTAATATAGAGTTGATATTGGTATTCAATTCTTTTTTGTTTTTTTTTTTTTCCATCTGCTTACAGATTCAAATTCGCAATGAGTAATCCATGTAACGGTATGCATTTCGTTTACGTTCAGTGTTTGAATGCGATTCTGTATATTTCTTTAAGTATGTGACATATTTATATTAGTATGAGAGTTGAGTGTTGAGCCCGGTGTATGTTTGAGTTTGCAGGTACTTACTATGTAAATATATCGAAAATATGGAAATTATATTAATACGAAAATTTCTTACATGTCTTACTCATTGTTCGGCTCGCGAGGTTTACGTAACCAAAGGCTTGCCGGGATTGAAAATATCCGCGCGTCCAGCCTCTGTACTTTTATTTTTGTTAATACGTCAATAAGGTAACATTACGAAAACGACTACGATTAAAGAGAAAGTATTATTTTTAATTTATACAACACATTACGCAGCGCGTAATTGTATCGATATATAGTTGCGACTACGGAGTTCGAAGTGTTGAACAATGAAACTTTTCGGGGTTTTGCTGATGGTATATATACGGCAATTTTTTTATTCGTTTATTTACGCCGTTGCGCAAGACAACCAGTCGATTTAATCTTTTATCGTCGCTCCTATTATTTCCGTAAAAAATTAAATGACTGGTTGTACGGCAAGCTTATACGAGAGGTCAGGTTGCAACGTTAAACTCGGTTGCGTAACGCACGAAAATTTAGATTCGCATAAAATTAGATACGAGGGAGGGAAAAAGAAGGAAACGCGTGAACGAAGCCGAGTTTGCAACGTTGCTCCTCGGAAAAGTTTCAATAGATTCTCCCTTCTGGGAAGAGTGATGAGAGTAGAAGACAATTTACTAGTATTAGTAAATATATAGAAAATAATTTTAATATTACCATACCTGAACCAAACACGTTGGTTACTGCATAGTCCTCGAAGGCACAGTATTTATATTCTTCTACGTACGAGCCGTTCACATAGGTTCTGTGAATGGAATATGCGTTGTACCATGCACGTTGATTGGAAGATATTGTATCGAATTTGGCTCAAGTATATAATCGAACCGATCTATTTGAAAGTAACAGAGAACAGTTTTGATCGAACACGTTAAAGCAGCTACGACCTTCTTCTTTTTCGAGCTTGAAACAAAACGATAGTATTGCGATACAAGGAAACCCGCTAGAATCTTATAGATGCAATGTGGTCCAATGTAAACTGCGGTACTATTATTCCACTCATCGTTTCTTGTTATTATATGCATAATAACGATGATACAGGCATATGTGCTTTAATGGTAAAGATCAATAGGTCGGTGTTACTAATAAAACAGAAAAACAAAAAAATTCAACTTTTGTTTAGTATCAATTCATCGATATTGCAATAAATATTGTAGCACTTTATTAATTGAATTAAATTATGTTAACCATTATGTGTATCATTTATTACATTGCTTTCTCTTGTTCCAGTACACCTGATATTAATCTTCTTTCACGGTCAACGAAGTTAGTCGGAGGAACACAAGGAAACAGCTTTAGTTTTGCTTTATATGTATCAGTATTTATTTAATCGCATTAGTCAAGCAAGGAAAGTATTTTCGCATACAAGATTCAAAATCAATCAGTCGAGACCAATTTGTTTCTTAACTTTTTCTTCCTTTTAATTGTTTATTGGCATGTTTCACCATTTATTGCAGCATACAATAAATAAAATATATGTATATATATATTTATATATTATAAATAAGATATATTTATAGCATCAGTTCAGAAACGAATTTAATAATCAGTTTGTCCCAGCACACTGTACATAATCCTCTTAAAGCTGTTACTTTGGTGGATCTTCTCACCGTCGTCGTCATTTGCCTAAAATAAAAGAAACAAGTTTCCTGTGAAGTGTCGTGACGAACAGAATATCAGCAGAATCGTCAAAGTGCTAGAAATGCATTGTAAGTTCCATCACGAGTATTTAGTTATTAATTCTTCAAAGAAAGATGCCTTAGATATGTTTTTAACTAAAGAGATTCGTTCGACCGAGGATCAGAGATGGGCAAAATTTTATCTAAATAAAAATTTTAATGCTCGAATGATAGATGAAAAATTTTATTCGTTATTCGGCGAATAAAGATAACACAAATTATCTTCATTTGATAAGCAACAAATATATTAATTCGATAAGAATTTATTCGACGAATAAAGATACACTTTTTTTTATTTTTTTTTTTAAATATTGACTCCATATTATGTTATTCTTAATAAGAATTTCTCAATAATAAATTACCAGATAGACTTATTGCGCTATTAGTTAATTGCAGTTGCAAATTGAAGTATTTACTGTAATTTAAGTAATACTTATTACTGACATTTAATACATTTCTTTGCAGTTAATATATATTTTTCATTTATAAAATGTGACATAAAGTTTTAATGAAATATACAATATGTATTTACGAAAATGTAAAACTTGTAAAAGGGTTCGCATACAAATATTAAAAAATGGATTGATATTATCACAGTATAATCATTAAAACGAGTTGACAATATTATTGCCAAACTGGATTGATCGATATTACTGATGGCACATGGTCCTTGTAAAAATAATGAAGTCGCTTATTTATAGCTGTAGCATTACAGGATAAACCGAAGGAAAACTTTTTATTTACGTTTATATTGAAATATGGTGCAAATGTAATTTGACATATCACTGTAAATAGTTTTTTTATTAAGTTTTTATTATTCCTCCGCGATGATTTGTTCCATAGAGTTAGTAAAAAACAATAATAAATTCTAGGAGAAAAATTATAAATTCGTCTGATAGGGAAGTAAGATATAATGATAATTGTTGACAAAAAAATAATTTTGGACACGATAAATCGCTTACAATGTTATCGAACTAAAGATGTGTCGAACCGAACGTTGCGTTTTTATGAAAAATTGCACTTTTTGTTCTTAACTTAAATTTTTGAAATGTACGAATACTTTTGTGACATGAAGTCTTCATGTTCAAAAGCGGAAATTCAATATTTTCAGTCGTTCCTTTTCAGCACTTCCTTTGGAGTCTGGGCCTTGGAAATTATTCGAACTTCGAATAAACGTTCGAACAAAGATACAGATGAAACATTTATTCGACGCTACGAATAAAACTCTTCGAATAAAAAAAAAGTATCTTTATTCGTCGAATAAATTCATTTATTTGTTGCTCATTGAATAAAGATAAATCGGTTATTTGAACCTTCGAATAACGAATAAAGATAAATCATCTTTTGTTCGTATCGTTGTTTAAATAATTTTTTATCTAGATAATGCCCATCTCTGCCGAGGATCTATACTCGTTCATGGATGATCGAGCTGCAAGCGGAAACATGCGTGTACACAGATACACTAAATTACACGTACAAGTTGGTGTGAGTTTTAGTAGTCGTTGATGCGATCCTTTATAAAAGGGAGAGGGAAGGGACGTCTATGAAATCCACCCTTGATCAGACAAACATCCATTAATTGGTCGCAATGTCGACGCGGAAAATTAATTACTGTCATTTCGCAACAGGTAGTCGAACGCGATAGAAAAAAGAAAGAAAGAATTATAGATGGGATCTGAAGCGCTTCGAATTACATACTTCGAATCAGTACATACAGGGTGTAACAAAAACGTTGCAGTTCCTTGAAAGGGATGATTCCCGAGGCTATTTTAAACAACTTTTTCCTTGGCGAAAATGTTAGGTGAGACTGTTAACGAGTTATTAACGAAAAACACCGACCAATCGGGAAGCGAGTACAGTGGATTAATGATGACGCGGACGATGGCGGGCCAATACTATAATACTACTCAAAGCTGGGGCGCGCGCTGAAATTCATCCACTGTATTCGTGCTTCTATTGGGCGGTGTTTTTCGTTAGTAACTCGTTAACAAAGCCCCACCTTACATTTTCGCAAAGGAAAAAGTTGTTTAAAATCATCTCAGGAATAACTTCTTTCAAGGAACTGCAACATTTTTGTTACACCCTGTATAGAGAAAAATTCGAAGCACTTCGAACATGATTCGAATCTCTTAGAAATCTTAAAAATGTTGATCGTCTTGAAAGTTTTGGAAGTCTTGAAAGTCTTGAAAGTCTTGATCGTCTTGAAGGTCTTGATTGTCTTAAAAGTCTTGAGAATTACGATACTTTCTGAAAGCTTCATCAGAATTCAATATCTCATAAGCTTTTTGATTACTTTTGTTAAGCTCATTGACATAAAATATTAAAGGTTGTTTCGGTCTAGATATTTCAAGAAACTAATTTTTTTCAAAGATTTCAAAACCTTCCATGTTCCAAGTCAAATCTTCCAAGACTTCCCAGTATTCCAAGGCGATCCAGACTTCCAAGACTTTCAAGACTTCTAAGATGATCAAGACTTTCAATATATTGAAAACGTCCAAGACGATCAAGAATTCTGAGATTCGAATCATGTTCGAATCGATTCGAATTTGTTGCCACATCCGTGCTAGATTCGAAGCAATGCGCGCGATGGCTCTCAGATCCCATCACTAAGAAGAATACGTGTGCCGGTGCAAAGAAAGAGAGTTTCATTCGCTGCATGCGGTTCGTGCAAGTGCATGCGACCACGAGACCCCGGAATGCACCGAGGCACGACAGACGATTGGATAGATTACACTCTCTGTTTTGTTTACGAGGTAAAGTTCAAGTTTCTAAACTTACGTGTTGTCCGGCAGCAGGGCTCTTCGGTCGTGAGACGTTTACCTGCGAATATCATTGATAACGTTTAGCGTCGAATGGGAAATTTTTGGTGGTTTCGTCTAGAATGATTACCCTGGTCTGATTGACTTTGTGCGGCGAGAAAACACCGGTGCGCGTCGGCTGTTTCACTTCCGGCAACGTGTCGCCGAGCGCTTCCTCTTGCAGAGCCTTGTAAGCCTCGCTCTTGCTCGGATCGTACTTGACCGGTTTCTTCGGGCTGTACCGTTGTATCGCATGTGTACACACGGACTATGTTTAATTGATATTGCTTCGCGACGCTATCAAATCGGTTAGCAGCAGCCAAGTGTTATATTCGTCAGTTGCTTGTTCGAGAGCGATTTCTCGGACCGCTTCGATACCTGTTCCGTTAATCTAATCGCAAACACGTCCTAGCTAGATGCTTGGATGCCCTTTCTCGAGGATCACGTCCGGTGTTTCTCTATCTTCGACCATCCGATTCAGTCCTGTCCTTCGGCGCTGCCAGTCATACAAAGAACATCGCGTACAAGCGTCGATCGTCCATTTTAACACACTTCTTTTGCGTTAGTTCTTTCATTTTTACAGAAGAACCACTCGATAGAAAAAAAAAAGTCTACGTTAACGTTGATGATTGACGCTCGAGTGTTGTCCCTTTTCGTTTAATTTATTATATTTTTAGTGATAGGGAAGAAACGGTGACACAGATTTTGTTTAGAGGAGTAGCTTCGGACAGGACTGGTCCCGAAACCAAATAATAAACACTGTGTGTAATTCTCGAGAACAGTTCTTGCCACGTAAGCATCGAAATTAGTAGAACTACTTATTTCCACGTATATTATTTACTACGATTAATTTGTTGATTATTTTCTACTCTACAGCATGCAAAAGATATAGGTCTGTTATTTTACAAACTTCTGCGAGGTTCGACTTTTATCTTTCCCGCTGGTTTTCACGATACTAAGCGAGACCGACTACAACAAACTGCAATAGCTCTAAGAACGATCTATAAATTATAGAGAAATTGGGGCGGTAGAGTTCAAACACGATAAACAATCGCACGCTCGTTGGGAAATTCGATCGTCGTTCAATGACCACGTTTGCGCGTCTAACTAAAAAAAAGAAAAGAAAATGAAACGATTCAAGGAAAGCAAACGTGACCAATGAACAAACCGCGTATTGAATCGTAGAATAATCTGCCGTGCGAGAGAAGCATCGAAAAACGTCTCGAACTAGATATTATAGTTAATCGATCGGCTTATTGAATTGCGGCCACACGTTCTTCGAGGAGGCGGCTTTGGCCTGCTCCTTCAAGAGTTTCGCTTGCTCCTGTATTTCCTGTTTCTGTTTCACGAACGAAAAGTCTATGAAAATGCTGGAAAACAAACAAACTGCACGTGAGTGTGATTCGTATCCGCCAGTGAAACGTTGTCGTGTAAAGAGAACCGAGCTCCGTTCTTTTTCTGCCCATAATTCGCCACGATTAACATTCTGATGACCTTCGATTTCACAACCTTTCGACCGATTATTCCTCGCACGTGAAACACGGATTGTTCCTCCGATTCCAGACTTTCGCCTACAAGCTCAGTATTAGTAAAATCGTATTCATGCTTCAGCGGTGCGCGCATCAAAATTTAGTTGACGTTAACTATTTTTTAGTTCGTTTTAGATTGAGCTCAATGCGTCGTCGTCGTCAAGAGAAGATTGTTAATCGAAAGTTTCGTACTATCGGTGGTGTTCGAGTTAAAAATGTGAGTGAGCCAGTAGTGTTAATTGGTGTCATGATTACGACTGTTTTTTTTTTGGTGTTAATTCGTTTTGATCAGTGGCAGCATTCAGCAAGAAGCTGTTAATGGTACTCAATTTATTATTCTTAAGGCTGATTCAGACACGTTTGGTAATTTAGTAGATTAGCAGGTATTTTAGTAATTTATTCCAACCGTTTGATATTGAATTTATAAATTGTAACACATTATTTAACGACAGAAACATTGTTGCACTTTTTTTGAAAACTCGTTTGCACCAGTATGCAGTGCTGGATAAATTTTAAATAGAAAGTATTGAAAATAGTAATTGAAATACTATCATTTAAATAGGATAATATTTTAAACTGTATTTGACTTCTCAGTTTTACGTACAAGGATATTTGAAACTACGTATTTATTTATATATGGATTGGAATTATTAATTGAAATAATATTTTTGTAGCATACATTAGCAATACTTATTTGAAATTATATTTCGATTCAAATGTATTAGAAATAATTAAAAACTAAAAACTTATTGGAAGCCTAAAGCGTAAAAAGTTGATACTGCATACTTGAAAGCTTGAAACTTGGAAATTTAGAATTTCAAAACTTGAAATACTTGAATACTTCAAATACTTGAAACCTGAGCATTTTAGCACCTGAAAAATTCAAGCTTGGATGTTTTAATCTTTGAAGCTTGAAATTCCGAAACCTTGAAAACTTGAAAATTAGAATAATTTAAAGTTTAAGTTTTTGGAAATTTGAAAACTTGAAGTTTGATATTCCGAAAATTTGCAAATTTAAAGCTCGAAATTCAGAAAATTTGCAAATATTAAATTTGAAATTCTGAACATTTACAATTGTGAAGCTTCAAAATCCGAAAATTTGCAAATATTAAAGTTAAAATTCTAGAAATTCGAAAATTTGAAAATTTGAAACTTGAAATTTAGTTTTATTGTAACATGTTCTAACGCAATTATAGAGCTTTCTGAGTTGAGGTGGCGCTTTCACAGTATTTACCAATGAAAACATTAAAATTTAGTCGAGCAATTTAGTAAAACAATGCAGTTACTTGCCACTCGACTAAATTACTAAACGTGTCTGAATCAGTCTTTAGGCTGGCTACACGTTGCGTTAGCCGTTCTTTTTTTAATTCTTTTCTTTCTTTTTAAGCGATACTTGTTTTGGTACTTACGGTATGGCAGACGCCTGGCATTTAATGGTATCGGCGATATTTTGCTCCGAGTAGAGGCCGATCGGTGAATTGAATTGCTTGTGGACTACCTACAGAATCAAATTGAACAAGCTGAATGATGAATTTAGTTAATCATGGCTGCAGATTAATGGAACGGTATAATTGATTCTGTTCATTTTTCTTTGAGCTCTTTGCATTAAATTTCATACTCAGCGTATCAGTATTTTCCAATCCGCGAGAGGTGGTTTTATATTTAAAGTTCCTCGTGTTTTTTTATCGTAAAAATAATTTCAGTTATCAATTATGAACTCTCTTCCAAACTCTCGCAGATTAAATTTCCTGAAGTAAGCCATAGATTTACTGTTGGGCGTCGAAGATATTTTAAATGGCACCAATTTATTGCTCCGAACATTGCTGTTGATCCTCCCAATACACGATCGCGATTAATTCGAATTCGTATATGAAGCAAAAGTAGTTTCGAGTCGAAAGCGTTCCTTCGTCTCGCCAAAAAAAAAAAATTCGCACGATGTTTGGCTGGTTAATGAGCGACGAAAAATATCGATCGCATGCTATATTATCTCTTGCACTCGCAGGAAAAAAGGTTTCTGACCGTTCAGAGCGTAAGCATCGTTTATGTCGAAGCGGAAGCGATTGGAGAATAAAATGGTCCAAACCTTAGGAACTTCATTCGGTCCCAAGACACGTTGAAGTACCGTTTCCGCCACCTAGTCGAGCGTTTTTATGAAACATATCGTCAGAATTAAATCCATACAGTATTTCTATCAGTGCGAAATTCTTTCGAACGATTTTTACGCGGCTGGAAGATAAAAAAAACTAGATCGCGCGCGCGGTAAAAAGAAATGAGATTTCGGAAATCGGTACCTTCTGTTTCATAGCAACTTCAGGATGAGGCTGTTCGTAATGATGCGGCGCCGCCCTGATCATCGGATTCGGATGATGGCGCAGGTAGCATTCTCCGAGCGGAGCATCCTTCTTGATCTTTGCACCAGGCAAGACCAGAGGAGTGGTGCGATACGGCTGGAAAAGTTCATTCATTAATTAGCATTGGAGCAGCGCAATCCGCGCGATCTGCTCGTTTATAGTAAGGTAAATGTCCCAATTTTTGTTCATGTCCCGATTTCAAATCACTTCGTATTTTTCTTATTATTATAAATGTTACGTTTGTACTATAATTGTAAAAAAATAAGTATAAGTTCTTTGATCATTCATGCAAGTGATGCACAGGTTTGTTAGAAAGAAAGTGCTACCTAAGCAACGAAAAAAATTTTAGAACAAGGAACTTACTCGTTCTGATCGTATTCTTACTGCTTAGACTAGAGAACAGCAATTTCATTGTGATTCGATAATCGGACCGAATGTAGTGTGTGCAGAAATAAATCGTGTTTAATACTAAAAACGTTTACTGTATTTTACTTTGGATTTTTACTGGATTTTTTCTGAGTTATTTGTCGTAAGCAAAAATACGGACATTTAGAGTACCACATTGAATCAGCCATTATTAATAATTAAACGTCATATAACATCTTTTTAAAATATTTTTATAATTAATTGATTCATTATCGAGGTATTAATCAATTACTTTGCAAATTTTTACTGCAAACAAATTTTTTATATCCTTTTCATAACGAGTGAACGCTTAAATGAGCAGAAATTGGGACATTCACCTTATTTTGAAGACGAAGGGAACGGAAGCGCGCGCTTCTCGAACGCAGAATATTTAATTACGTAGCGAAGGTTCTTAATCGGATCGGCAGGCGTGGAATGCTCTGCCAGAACGGTGTCAATTACCGACGAACGAGACCTAAAATAAGCTTTAATAGAGGCCATGGTGATCGACGATGCCTCATTAATTCCCGACGGTGTTGCGATAATAGAGCGTGGCTTGCATCTATGAACCGAAACCAAAAATACATCGATAATTACCCGGTCGTATCAACGCCGCTTCCCGCCCGCGGCGATCCGCGATCGACTCGATCCTCGGTAGATCAAAGAAAACGCTGCAACGCGCCGCGGATCCGCTCCGCGCGTGCGTTTCTCCAAAACAAAAGCTTCTCCGGCACGAGACTACATATTGCGTTCTATTCGCGTTCGATTCGGACCGCGTCGATAACTCTCGCGTCTGTCCACGACGGAGAAGCTGGGCGATAATTTTGGCGGCGGCTGTTACAACCGGAAGCGAACGCGCGAGCCTCGGAATGCGTGTATCTGCTCGACGAAAGCCTCGCGAAGCGGCTAAAATTTCGAACGCTTGGCTCCGCTCGGTTTCGCGCGACGAGGAAAATTGCATAAAACCGCGGCGGTTACGAGCGGGGCGAGACGCGTGCCAACTGTTTCCCGCGGCTCGTTGCGTCACGGTTCCTCCGCGGAATTACGAAATTATCGTAAGCGCGACTGCCGCGTTCTCGAGGGATCCTCGCGCGTTTCGCCCTCCGCTTCGCGCCGCCTGGCGAAACGAACGCCGTCCGTGCGTCCCTCGGGCTGCTGTCACTGTCGAAACACGACGAAAATGAGAATGTCAAGCGCGGGGGGCGCGCGGAAGAAGCGCGAACGACGGGATAAAGTTACGCGTCGTATTTATAAGACGCCACGAGAATAGACGATCGAGTTCGCGTCCAGCTGACATTGATTTTATTCCGACGCGACGGAGGCGTCGATCGAAACCGATCGATCTCGAATCGGCCACAGCGAGGCACGGGGATCCCATGATAAATGGGTCAGGATTGTTTCTACGGTGTGGGCAATAGAGTGACTCTTCTCGAAATAGATGAAGGCCCCCAGCAGGCAAAAATAAAACGCGGATCCTCGTGTGCCGTGAGATTCGTCTTCGTCGCGGCGAACGCTTGTCAATTTCTTGTCGATTCTTCGTTTTAATCATTTCACTGCTAAACACGTATACAGTTGCGAAGAAAAGTTTCCGAACGATATCTGTTTCCATATTTCATGCAGCTTAATGTATTTCGTTTCAAATACAGAGATCAATTATATGTATCGACAGAAGATTTAATGAACTATAACAATTCACCGAAATCAGTTTTGTAGAAGATATATTTATTTTTTTTTATGACTGACACAAGTTTTCGAACAATTTATTAATATTTGTTTCCACGTTATTTATGTTTCATTTTCAATGACAGCTTAGCATCGCCTTGGCATACTTACAATTAGTCTTTGCAGATTGGATTCGGATAAGGAATTCTCATTTCGTCTTCTTTCTGCTAATAGTAATTTTTTGAAAATTTTCGGTCTTTCACCGATTTCTTTGCGTCACTCTAGATTTTTGACGTCAATCTACTTCACTTATTAAGGGTTGACGGTTCTTCACACGCTTCAAAATTTTGAATACAATTGATTTCAATATTCGTAAATGTTTTGAAATTGTTCCAATTGATAGTTTATCTTTTTTACAAAACTTCACAACTGAAGATTTAATTTCTTTATCAATGCGTTTATAATTAATTTTGCAAAACTGTAAATGTGGTTACTAACATTGTTTACTTGAAATCAACTTCACTATTAACGGAACAATTGTTAAAGTAGATTTTTGGAAAGTAAGAAGAATAGACCGGAGCAGCTCCAAAAGTTCGCGAAGGAATGAAATTAACCAAATATTAATAGTAAATCGTTCAGAAACTTTTGTCGGTCTATATTTCAGGCAAATATACAAAATTTAAATATAAAAAAAAATAAACGTATTATTCATAAATAAGATTTCGGTGAATTATTGTAGATCATTACATTCTTTATTAAAGTAAACAGTTAGATTTTTCTATTACTTCAAATTGAATACATGAAACTGTATGAAATATGGAAATTGATGTCGTTCGGAAACTTTTTTCCACAACAGTATGTGAAGGGTAATGCATACAGAGATGTTGACCTACATATACAATGATTGATTGTTTCAAGAAAAGCAGAAAATATAATAAAGTCCTTTTTTATTATTATTATTAAACGTCTACATTACGCTATAGTATTATGTTACATCGTGCAGCTGAGTGGCTGTTTTAAATTTCTTACATAGTAAAATATCAATGGTATTCAAAATAAGTATTATTTTGGTCATTGAAATATACCAGTGTTGCCAGTGCCGATTTTCACTTTGGTATTCTAATATCGAAAATGGTACGAAAATTGACATAAGGATACGAAATAAAAAAGAGAACAAAAATAGAAGAAGAAAAGCTTTATTGCAGGAAAATAAAAGAGAAGATAGATGCCTGTATATTTATGATACAACGAAAAGAAGTTATATAAAGTTCTAGTAAAATTTAAAATGTTCCTATCAGATTAGAGCATGTATGCATGCTTGTGAATAAAAAAATTGTAGAGCTATCGTTTGTAAACTATTGAGACAGTTAGTGTGAATTTTAAAAACAAAATTAATGTAGTTATATACTTCAGTAATTTATATATAGATCTAAATTTGAAAACTTGAAATTTTAATTTTCGATGAAGTACGATTCAAGTACGATATCAAGCTAAGTACGTTAATACTACGACAGGCAACCAAATAGTACGCGTTTCGTATCTAAAAGTACGATCCGCCAACACTGAAATATACATATATTTTATTATGTAAGAAAAGAATTATATTGGGTTGAAGCAAAAATTCGTAGCATTTTTCAAAGGTGCCATTTGAATGTATGAATTTGTTTTATGCGTGACTGAAACAAATGGCATACTTATATATTCTGAAAGTACATCTACCAAAGTTTCTGTCTGTAGGATTTGTTCGCGGATTTGTAAATTTCAAGTTTGTTTAAATGAAGAATTAAAATAGTAGAAAATTAAATACATTTTCGACATGTAATGCTTTGTAATTTTTCTAGAAATTTGTTTATCATTTTATCTTTATCTTTTACCTAATGTGAAAACTTCTGATTTACACTTATTTCAGTCCCTATAGAATTTCTTTAATGCAAAAAATTGTAATTCTTTGGAAGCTTGTAGAGGCAACGTGGATCAAATTCATCGCTCAGAAAAATGTCAAATTCTTGGAGAATGGAATCATGAAGCTACCCAAAAGATAGCGAAAAGTAATAGAACAAAATGACATATAGGTAGTTGAATAAATCCGTGTACAAGCATTTCAACATTCTCTTAGAATTTCAAAAACGCTACGAACTTCTGTTCCAACCCAATGTTTATACTATTTATATTATATATTTTATTCTATCTATATTCTTACTTTTCTTGAAGCAGTCAATTATTATATATCGCACATTATACAGGGTGTAACAAAAATGTTGCAGTTCCTTCAAATGGGTGATTCCTTAGGTGATTTTTAACAACTTTTTCCTTAGTGAAAATGTTAGGTGGGGCTTTTTTAAGGAGTTATTAACGAAAAACACTGACCAATCAGAGACCGAGTACAGCGGATTGATGATGAAGCGAACGATGGCGGACCAATACGACTCACAGCTGGAGCCTGCGCTAAAATTCATCCATTGTATTCGTGCTTCTATTGGTCAGTTGTTTTCGTTAATAACTCCTTATCAAAGCCTCAGCTAACATTTTCGCTAAAGAAAAACTTGTTTAAAATCATCTCAGAAATTATCCCTTCGAAGGAACTGCAACATTTTTGTTACACCCTGTATGCACAGCATAGCTATCTAAACCGTTTAGTAATCTAGTCTCGCAAATTCTGTCAGTCAAAGGGTCGACCTGTTCAATCCATCCCTCGATTTAATATGGCGCTGTCTACAACGTATTTTATAATGTTATTCTTATGTTATTTATATTTAATGTTTTTATTATTTTATTATTCTATTATTTTATTATATCTTCATCCATTATTCTGCACCAAAGCGTTCTCCCCGTTAAGAATTAAATAAATAAATAAATAAATATATGGGGATCAGCAACTGCATGATCCTGATTTTAGAGATTTTAGATCTGGAAAGATCAGTGTCAGTGCGAGATCAGATGTTAAAAATCCTGGTATACTACCAAATAATTCATCTGACGCTACCAACCCTGATACTATCACTTCACTGATAAATTAGTTTCCAACAAAACATATTTTCTATTTACTTATATATTTTCATTTTGCATGTCCCGATTTTTGTATTGAAAATAATCTGGCAACGCTGCTATACCACAGTATAAGTATAACTTATAAGTCTGACTTGTACTGTGGCTATACACCCTCTCAAATCTATTAATAGAATAAGTAATTAGAGATTTTCAAAGGAGTGATAAGAAACGATGTCCGCGTTTTCTGTTGATCTTGGATCAAAACCGGAAACAGAGAGAGAAAGTAGGAAAGTAAAAACGAAAAATGGAAGAAGAAACAGACACTAGACAAAAAAATGCGGGTCACTATGGCTGCGCATTTTCTCACCACTAGACCGCGGATTTTTATGCAAAATAAACCTTTTACAAGCACAAATAAAAAATTGTACCTTGAATAACAGTATGTTTAATTTTCTAAACATTTTAACTTCGATTACATTTTTGATATTTTATATATTATAGCATTTGTTAATAATCTTGTAGATTTATTGTATACCCAGTACCGCGATAAATACATAAAATCCGCAGTCTACTCATCGCTCTCTTGAGGGTCACTACAAGTAATAAGAAATCGTTCTCTCGCGTCGCAATCAAAGGGTTAAAAACAACGTCATTTCGCTCAATGTCACGTAATTTGAATTATGATGATGCTTGCCCCTGGCTCATCCTCTTGATATTGCGAAGGCGGAAGCTGTTGTTTCTGCGTCAGTTTTTTGATACATATCCAATTTAAATTTGGAATCGCGAAACAGCTGTTTTGACAGGATTGTCGCTTGGCTCCGAGGACAGTACAGTACAATTGCTTGTTCATAAATCGTCTCCCGTCTTTTTTGACCCTCTTCGAAATCGGCCAGTCTAATTCCGCCTCGGCGGACGGTTAGTTTTTCGAAAAAAAAAAAAAAAAAATGTTCTCTTTCCCGATTCTAGATATTTCGGGCGAGTTCGAGGTACGATGGAAGCGAGCGAACTCGACCCGACCGAGCGATCCGCGGTTCAATTTACGACGGTCCTTTTTTTAACGCTGACGAAAGAATTTTTGGGCGAAACGATCGTTCGCAAGATCGGCTCAGGGTTGACGGGATGTGGGTGTGTCGTTGTGTCGACCCTCTTGTGTTTGAGTAACCCAGATCTCGATCACGAAAATAGAATAAGATACCAATGAACGGTCGGTGGCGTGCTCACGCGCGTTTTATTGCATCGCGTTATTAGTCGGTCGCACTCGCGAGCGTAATTCGTAATTCCCCTTTCATCTCGATCGTTCTTCCTTTCGTCGCGACGCGCAGGGCGCAGGGCGCGGTCAGAGCCTCGTTAAAAACCTCGCGAGGGTTGCGCCTCGCCCGTTTTTTTTTTTTTTCTTTTTTTGGTACCCGTTGGGACAGCCTTCGAGACCTAGCCCCAGTTTTGGACGGTGTCAAGGTTGACCCGTGGCATAATTCGAAATCTAGATCGTCTTGCGTCGCGTCCTCCCCTCGAAGCGACTCTCGATCGTCGCGGATTCATGGTCGAGCATTTTTCTACTCGACGTTCGATCACCGCGACACTCGAAACCGTTGTCTCGGTTAAAAATAATCCACGAACGGGAGAAAAGAAACCGTTCAGGAACCCGACCGAACGAGAGATCAAGTATCAAACGAATAAGAAACTGCGTGTCTTTCGCAACGCCCTGTTTGCTTCAACTTGCGGATAAGTTGAATCGTACATTGTGGCTAAAACCGCGCCGTTTACTGACCTTCGAGTCAGCTCGAAATGTCAGAAGTAACTGAGAAGTCTGAACGCATGACGATCCTCGAGAAACTAGTGAAGAACCGAATCGTAGTTAGAATTCGGGACCTGGAAACTACCATAACTTGACGGAAACTCCCCTCAACTTCGACCGTAAAACATTTCTACACATCATTCCACATTTAGTCGTAACGTTCATGCAACTCGTGACTCAAAGATAACATTTTCCTGCCAGGTTCAAACCAGATCCGAATGGAACTGTTCACCCAGACACCGAACGACGTACGCGAAGTTCTGTCAACCGGCCTGACAGCGGTTCTCCGGCCTCAGGATCATCAACGAGGGTTTAGTTACACTCGCCGAAACGCTCTCGGGTTCTTTTCAAATCGTCTTTTCTACTGTCTCGTACCCAGAACACGGCAGCTTCCTCCTCCTTCGGCTGGTGCTCGTAGCTGTTACGGTAGACGGTGGTGTAAGCCGGCATCGTTTCCCTTGTCGAACCGAGGTTCGTTTTCCTTGAGGGCGACGAAGATCTCCTTCGTTTCCTTCGGTTGCTCGCGCTTTCACCGAGTAGCAGACACTTTTTTCTCCCGTGGACCCCTCCAATGAATATTCGCTAACGCACTGGCTCGTTGCGCGGGCGGCACTAACTCTGGTCTTTTCCACGCGACTCCTCTCGCGCTCTTTCTTCTCCTCTCCCGTATTACCGACGTATCTCGATCACTCCTACGTTTTTACCCTCTTGATGAGCTATACGATTCCGTTGCCGTCGCCCAACCGCTTCCAAATATTTTTCCCTCCCGCTCGAGCTTCGCCCGGAACAATTCCTCGAAGCTGCATCGCTCAACACCAGAAATTACTGGATAATTAACAGTTTTCATGTTTCAGTGCCCTTTCAAAACGATCGTATTTTTAATCAAACGCGTCGCATTTGGATTTCGACCAAATCTTGAAAGCTTCAGAATATTGTGCACCAAGGCCGTCGTTCAAGGCACACGCTGCTAAAGATTCTTTTTAATTGTCAGGCGATGAATGAGAACGTTTTATCAGCTGATTCCCCCGGCTTCGTAATGAATGTATCTTTCGACCCTGAACGAGCATCGTCGGCTTCAACTGCCGAGGAAAGTGTTTCCCTTGGCAGCACCGCTTTCCACGATAAAATTAACGATAGTCGTTTACACGTACACGCCTCGATTGCCAAGTCCCTAATGAATCTTTCATTTCCTTCTTTCTCTGACTCAAATTTAATCGAATCTCAAATATAACGTTTGTTTTTTATTCCTGCACTGCACTAAACTGGTGCAGTGAACCTCTTGCTATCTCATTGTGCCTTGTGAAATAGAAGAAGATAGCGATTAATTCGTTTTTAATTAGTGCAAACAGTGCAGGTATAAGAGAACAGACCTAGGGTAACTGACCTAATTACGAACAGTGATTTCACGGGTGTCTTGTTGCCGAAAAATCATAATAAACTATTGATAATTTCTAAAACTCATGTTCCTAGAAAGTTTAATTCTTCTGGAATCCTCAATCTTTTACGAAACCATGAAAAATTAATGAAATACCGAAGAAAGAATTTTATTTATTTTTTCGTCAATAGTAATAGATTTCCGTTCTAATATAAAATGCATCGGATGAATAGAGTTTTAGGCTACGGTTACAATAGATGCGTTTTCCGACGAATATGTTTGAGGTATTTCATTGTTTAGTGAAAAACAGTACAAACGTATTCGTCAGAAAACGCAGCCTTAAGGTGTGATATGCAACTTGTTTGCGTATTTTCTTAATATGTAAGTAAAATAGAAACGGGCGCCAAACGTTTGTTAGCCTAGAGGCGCCAATTCTCTAAATCCGCCTCTGCTTATGTTACGAAATACTATAATTTACTGTACTATGTTTTTTTTAAATATTGGTACTTTATTCCATTTACTTTTACTTACGTACAAATTCGACTTTTTAGTACGTTTGCTTAGACTGTTCGAAAAATCGGGCGAAATTTCGGATGTCGGATTCAGAATTAAAATATGAAATTTAATAAATAAAAGAGTCTAAAGAAGAAAAGTTTTGATTCCTTCGAATAAAATAGGAATTGAAGTGTATTATATGAACAAATTATTTCAGTTATTGTGCAAGTACAGTGTCTTTAATACATGAACATGTGGTTAATCCTCCAAAACAGGTACACCATCCGTAATTGGGATACTTACCCTATACAGGGTGTAACAAAAATATTGCCCGACCTTGAAAGGGGCGATTCCTCAGGTGATTTTAAACAACTTTTTCCTTAGCGAAAATGTTGGGTGGGGCTTCGTTAACGAGTTATTAACGAAAAACACCGACCTATCAGAGAGCCAGAACAGTAGACGAACCTTGGTGCGGGCGATGGCAGACCAATGCTACGCGTAGTTGTAGCCCGCGCTGACATTCATCCACTGTACTCGCTCCCTGATTGATCGATGCTTTTCGTTAATAACTCGTTAATAAAGCCCCACCTAACATTTTCGTTAAGGAAAAAGTTTGTTTAAATCACCTTAGGAATCACACTTTTCAAGGACATGCAACATTTTTGTTACAGCCTGTATAAGACGCTTGTACTTCTAAAGCTGCGTCTACACTATAGAACAAAACACGTTATATAACAAAGTTATAAAATTTGTGAGAAAACGAAAACACGTTATATAACAAAGTTATAAAATTTGTGAGAAAACGAAAAAAGAAAAATATTATATAACATAGTTATATAACATTTATATGATTTCGAAATTTTGTCCTTGACGATTCTGGTGTAAGTGCCGTGGAATTTATTAAAATCGCTTCAAAAGTTTGTTTAAAGAGCAAGAGTTTAACCACAGAATTTATTTATTTTTTAACAACGAATCCTGCTGTACTATCTAAACATCCTCCACGTTGGAAATCATTCATGTGAGAAATGTTGAGAAATAGTACTAAATACATAATTTTGTAACAAGTTATAAAAATATGTTATATAACAAAGTTATAAAATAATTTGTTATATAACACTGTTTCGTTACATAGTGTAGACGCAGCTTTAAATGTTCTAAGAATGCGTTTTAATCATCTGTAAAACCTTTTATCTAAAACATGTTAAGTACGTATATTACGTTGCGGACAAAAGTTTCCGAAAGATATAGATTTTCATGTTTCATGCAGTTTTCTGATTTCATTTGGAGTAATAGAAAAATGCAAAATCCAGTTATGTACATACATCGAAAGAAAATGCAATGATCTACAAAATCATCTACAGAAAATATTTTTATTTCCATATTTCAATTTTACATATTCTCCTGAAGTATAGACTGATAGGAATTTTCAAAGGATTTATTATTCGCTGGCACGTCTTTTAGTTTGAATAGCAATTTTAGTATACTATCATTGGCATACTTGTAATTAGTCTTTACAGGTAGGATTCGAGTAAGGAACTACAATTTTTCCTTATTTTTTCAAATAAAACATAAATATGCTACGGTCTTCACCAAATTTTGTGAAATTGATTTTCTTCACACGTTTTAAAATTTTAAAAACTATTGATTTCAATATTTGCAAACGTTTGAAGTTGCTCCAATCAACAGTTTATTTTTCTTACAAAATTTTGCAACTGAAGAGTCAAATTTTGTCAATGAGTTTATGAGTCATCTTGAAAAAAATGTGATTAAAAAATTAATATTCTTTACTCGAAGTCAGCTTCTGAAAATCTAAGAATACATATTATTAGAAGCACCTAAAATTCGCAAAGAAATCGGAATAATCAAATATTAATAAATCGTTCGACAATTTTTGTCAATCTATATTTTATACAAATATGTAAAATTTAAATATAAAAACATAAATATATTTTTTATAAATACGATTTCGATGAATTTTTGTAGATCACTAAATACTTTATAAAAATTAAATTAAATTAAAAATTAAATTTTGAAATCGATATCGTTAGGAAACTTTTCTCCGCAATTGTATATTTATTACGACGTTTACTTCGGACACCCTTAAGACGTCTTTATGAGGTAAATTACAGATGTTTTTAAGACGCCCACAATGCGACGCCTTGGAGGCATCCAAATTAGTTTGTAAGACGTACAGACCTAAAGTGAACGTAAAATGGGCGTTTTTAAGACGTCGTGCGCGTCTGGGTATTTTCCAAGGAAAAAGACGACCCTAAATGAAACTACGTCGAGCAATTAAAACTACTTTAATTTTTGTTTCCTCTGTTTTTAGAAAACACACGAGTCTTGATCGCCGTGGATCAGAATGGCGATGGTGTTCCGAAATCGTCCTGGATCGCGTAGTATTGAATCGGAGCAGTGATTTCGATGCAATAGCGATATTTATAGCGTGGCAACTGCCTCTACGCGGACTTTCCGGCATCGTGGCGGGCCAACAAAAATATATTCGCACTTCGGATGTCGCGGTGAATAAAGGCGACTTCGGAGTTGTCGCGATGTCCCGCTGACTTTCTCCTCGCCCCGCGACGATGGGTGAACAATGGGACATGGTTTCGGCATCGTTTTGGCACGTTCTGCGAATCGAATCGAGTTACTCGGTCCAGCCGAGGGGAGGGCAAAGCGACGCATTCACCGTGAGACAATCGTACAAACAGATGGATTAACACAGCCGGACTGAAAGCCAGAGTTGAATGAACAAATAGTCCCGTCGTTTCGACAAAGAGTTAAACTCGTAATTTAATTAGCATCGCGCGACTCCGAGCTGAACGGAGCTTACATAATCCGTGAATCCGCAGATACTCGGCTCGGATTCCGTCGTTTCTTCTTTCTTTCCCTCTTTGTTTTCCCGGATGATTTGTCGGCTGCTTAAAATAGACCGCGGAAATAGCGTATTAAGGTGGACAAATATTCCATCGTTCTGAACCTTCACGGCGATTCAACCGTGAGTTATTGAATTTCAAAGTGCCGAGTAATTTTCGGAACGGTGCTTCGACTTGCCAGCTCCGACACGCCTGGCGCTTCAATGACTGATAATTAATGTAATAATATAATGATTTATTTACGGGTGTCTAACCCTTTAGAGTACAATTTTTCTTATACACGGTCATTCAAAGATGACAAAGTTTTTAATAATCGAAATCTAAAGGAGGTGTGAGAACTAAAGAAATCCAGTAAAACACAAAATTCATTAACATGTATAATCATACGGTTAATGCAGTTATAACGGCCATAATTTGTTCGGTGGGTTTCTTGCAATATAATAAGATATTATTTCTTCTGGATGACATTGACGTTATTAATTTAAAAAGAGATAGTATCTCCGAGCATATAATACAGCCATTAAGTAATTTATATGCACACAGGAGGTCGAACATAATACGTCTGTTTTCCAGTGGCCATAGATTTAATTGTTGATGCATGTGAGAGAAGTCATGGTTATAAATCGACATTGGACAACCCATTCGGTATGAAATTAAATAATTCGGTACAAATAATAATTCATCGTTACCTGTACGATCACCTTCGATTCGTCGCGTATTACGACGCTGCTTATCGGACCAAAAATATTAGGTCTGCTTTTTATTCCTGCACTGACTGCATTAGTGCAGAACGAACCAATTGCTATCCTCTTCTTTTTCACAAAACAGAAGGATATTACAAGTGGTTCACTCTGCACCAATCCACCAATTAAAAAAAAAAACAGACCTATTATCACCGCGAATTCTAGTCTTCTTTTATTTCATACAATTACGCTATTGCACAGGTTCGCCTTTTCCCTGTGCAATTGGAAAGATAAAAAGTAAATAGTCCAACAAATAGATTAGCATCAGCGGAGAGCAGGCCATGTCGTATCGGTTGAAATAGCAGTCTCGCTCTATACTTAGCGAGGGGTTTTGGCGTTCGCCCGCATAATTTCGTTAGAAGTTGTCAATTCTCGTTAGACCACCCAAAGGTGTTCGGTTTCATCGCTACAGTTTAACCGTTCCCAGCCGCCTTAAAAACCCTTGCGCGCTGCCTAATTTCTTCTCGCGTTCGCCGACGCTGTTTTATTTACGGTTCAACGAACTCCCATCCGGGAAAGTTTGTTCTAACCGGAGCGCGTTTACGAATTCGATTTCGGGGCAGGAAATTCTGCGTTCGTTTCCGAGAAACCCGGACCCCGTAATTGTGTATAAAAGACGACTGAGATCGCTCGAAACGCGAACGTAACAAGCGGCGGCATTGTTTTCGAAACGATTCCAAATCGGCGGTTCGCGGACTGTTAGTTTGTACACGACGCGGCAGGAACGGGCGAGAAAGGTATTTCCAAATGATCCGCGGCGATGGGATTTCGATCGCGACGCCGAGATCCACGCGGCGGTGTCGTCTTACGAGACAATCGTCCTCGGCCGGGCGAATTCCGACGCCAAGCGGCGAATATCCGCCGCCGGTCGATTTATCACGACCGAAACGGTTTCGGTGGCCCTGGTTCGCCCGTCCCTTGCGCCTCGAGGTGTCTATTCGAAGTACCTGCGACAGAACGGCTCTCTCCTCGCGAATCTCATCGAGATGATCGTGTGGCAAGATCGGCTGCTCCGGGCTCGTCGGCCTGCTGTAATCCTCGATCGTCGCCGGCGGTACCGGGCTCTTCGGCAACTGTCCTGGCACTTTCTGCGGTCTGGCCCTACGTGACGGAAACGGGAAACCATCTTACTAACGAATCAAAGCGAAAACAGTCCTTTTGCGAGAACGATGAACCTCGACAACCACTTTCGCGAGCGCACGCTAATCTTTTGATTTTGTTCCAGCATCGCAGGCAGACGCAACACGAGACGCGATCGCGTGGCTTTCAGCTGAGCGCAGAACACGAATTAAGAGTTACGAGAGCTTCGATGCTAGAAACGTAGAAGCGTTCCTTCAGCGGGTGTAAGCTGAGATTTAATTAACCCTTTAAGTCCGGAAATAATATAAACTGGTAAAGTTTTCTAAAAATGAAGTTATTTAAACGGTTTCCTCTCTACTATTAAAAATCGTTGCACGCATCAAATCTTTATTTTAGCAATGAGGGGAGACCGGGACTGGTTGGCTAATTTTTCGGTATCTATGTGATAACGATTATTATATTGGATAAGACATATATTTACCCATCTGAATAAATTATTAAAGTAAATCTAATCTAAAAGCAATTATAGGATTTTAAGATTTCTCGAACGCCTTCCGAATTGGTCAACCAACCCCATATAGACGCAGAACTGGCTACGAAAATTCCAACGTCATTTCATTAGTTAAATTTCTTACTTTAGACGATACAGGCAGTGTTACTAATCACAAAACCGGCAGTCTGGCTGGTCGGAACTTTTGCGTTTAGCGGGGGCGTGCGCCCAAGGGTGTCCTATTTCAAGGAGTAAAAACGTCGTTTCATTAGGGCTAAAAATTTGTTTGTTTGTACTATATGATGCTACGAAACATAAGATACCACTGTCAGACTATTTGGTCCTTGCTAAAGTACTGCCAGACTGAGTTAAAAGTGCATAATATGAAGTGCATAAAAGTGTTTTCAATGGGTTATGTATTTAGGAAGGCAAGTGTCAAATTTAGGGGTCATTCAAGGTCAACTTATTTTTTTTTAACAAGACCACATATTTTTTAATTCATTGATCGATGTAGTTCGCCATTCCTTGTAAAAAATTGTTAACCTACTTACGACCAAAAACCGTTAGTTTGGGAGATATTTTAACTTTTACTACAAGACAAACACTTTAACTCAAATTTTAAAAGATAACCCGTGGAAACTTATAGTAAAAGTTAAAATACCTTCTAAACTAACGGTTTTTGGTCATAAGTAGGTTAACAATTTTTTACAGGGAATGGCGAACTGCATCGATCAATGAATTAAAAAATATGTGGTCTCGTTAAAAGAAAAAATAAGTTGACCTTGAATGACCCCTAAATTTGATACTTGCCTTCCTAAAGACATAACCCATTGAAAACACTTTTATGCACTTTATATTATGCACCTTTAACTTAGTCTGGCAGTACTTTAGCAAGGACCAAATAGTCTGGCAATGGTATCTTGTGTTTGGTAGCATCATGTAGTACAAATAAACAGATGTTTAGCCCTAATGAAATAACGTTTTTACCCCTTGAAATAGGACACCTTTGGGCGCACGCCCCCGCTAAACGCAAAAGTTCCGACCAGCCAGACTGCCGGTTTTGTGATTGGTAACATTGTCTGTATCGTTTAAAGTAAGAAATTTGACTAATGAAAAAACGTTGGAATTTTCGTAGCCAGCTCTTAGACTAATAGTCGGGGTAGGTTGACCAACCTGGGAGGTGTTGGAAAAATAAGTATACTTTAGTATACTTATACTTCAGTACCTATACTTATATTATGGAGCAGGTTGACTATACATACAATCAATTAAGAAAACCTTATTAGCAATTCAGTTGCGATAATAAAATAATACAGTTTCAAGAGAATTGTTTTATTATAAAATATCAAATATCATTCTTTTATATTTTAATAATAAACTAGAGATTCCTTTTAAAAGTTAAAAATAAATCATAATGTATTTATTATCTTATAAATATTATGTAATCGAATTTAAACAAAACATAAAACTCGTTTTCCTAGCAATAATTTATACCTTTCTGATTTTTTGTATTTTCTCCTTATTCTATGAAATAAGTTAATTAACCTTTAGTAACGAAAAATTAATACAAATTGATATTCACTAATTGGTCAACCAACCCCGAACATTATTAGCCAACACGCCCCGAACGATGAATTATATATGAAAAAGACTACTGCTTCAATAAGTCGTCTAATGAACAAACTTTAAAGCAGTCCCTTACCATTTATTTATTTCTATTCTAACTATATAGGGTGTGGAAACATAAAATCTTTGAGAAAACATATTCACTTACGCAGTCAATTTTTTGACAAACGTGTGCAACTCTCAAACTACGTCTAATGGCAATGTCGGCAAAAAATGAATAGCGTGGTAAAAGTTCCTTCTTTCACCAATCAATTATTCCGCGGCAAATTACGCGTGGGTGTAAAGATATTAACAGTTGGCCAACCTGCCCCTATAGGCAACCAGCCCCGGTCTCCCCTAATCTATAAACCATAATTATATTACGTTGAACAAAAAGTTCGTTCCGTTCCTTCAGTTAAATTAAAAGACAATTCTTTTTATTTTAATGAAGGTTTGTTCATTGAATTCTTCCTCATTGTGTTCTCTGAATTTTAGCCATTTTTCGTGCAATGAAATTATTCTATCCTTGCAGAACTTCTCAAGATTCAGGGACCAAAATTGTTCAAACGGTACGAAATTTCCGTCAACCCAATATCAAGCTGAAAGTATGTCTGTCCAGAAAAGAAAACGAACTTCCATATCTGGAAACAAGTGAATATCAAGTTATAATTTGGTATATAGATACTATCAATATAATGAGAAAAATCTGAGAAATGAATTCTTTCCGCCGAATTTGGCCACCCAATTAGAATAGAAATTTGATTCTAGATAAAATTAAGAATTGTTTGTCAAAAAAATTGCGTAAAGTGATAATAGTTACAAGTATTTCAATGCTTGAACAATTCTATTTTTTTCTTGGTAGAATTTTCATTTTACTCAAACATCGGAATTAATTTAATTAACTACACCTAATACCAGGCCAGATTAGCCCAATATTATTTGTACGTGCAGTGAGGCGCACTGGTCCAGCTAATAGTTAATAAAGATTCATTAAAACGTATCGGACTCTGAAGTCCCGCTAGGATTTAGAATTTAGAGGGTCAAAGCTTCTTCTTCGTTGACTAATGTGAAAATTAATATCTTTTAATTTGCAGCGCACAGACGTCCGCAGTTAATCACAATGGCAATGTAATGGCTTGAGAAATGCGCGGCGAAGGAAACCGGTTGTCGAGAAAACAATGATGCTTCTTGATGCGGTGAGCTGTCAGTCAGGCGCTGCGATTAATGGCATGGTAGGTAAATAGAGAGAGAGAGAGTGGGAGATTAGGTTTAATGTGAAGCGTTAATGGTGAAGTTACGCAGCGGCAGCGGCACGGCAGTAGCGATGCGACAAACGGAGCGCATAATAATAAAGGTGGAATTGCTTTCTGACAGACTAGTGACCGCAGCCCTGTTGCCAATGTTCGGCTTGATAATCGGAGGTGACGTGGTGGTAATGTTGATACGAGATGCACTCGACTGCTCAGACCTTTCGACTACAAGCCTTATAGATTCAGAGGTTTGAAGGAAGTTCTGGGCGTCTACGTGCCTCACGTCTCGCGCGTCGTAATCGTCGATTTTCCTGATCACGTCACCCCTCTGGAGCGCCTCGTTCTCCGACTGCGAACACAAAAATCCAATTCCTAGAATTCAAAACATTCACTCGCCTTCAATTTTACTCTTTAAGCTCCGATATGCACGAACGACAAAAAGTCGCTGCGATTCTGCATGCTACTATGTTTTTCACAAATACCAATAAATTGGGCAACGTCAATGACATGAAATCGCAATGACCGCAGACGATCGCAGCGGCTTCGTGGCGCTCGTCTACATCGGCCCTAAAGCTGCGTCTACACTATGTAACAAAACAGTTGTGTAACAAATTATTTTATATCTTTGTTATATAAAGCTGCGTCTACCCTATATAACAAAACACGTTATATAACAAAGTTATAAAACTTGTGAGAAAACGAAAAAAGAAAAATATTATATAACATAGTTATATATAACATTGATATGTCAGAAATTATATGATTTCGAAATTTTGCCCTTGACGATTCTGGAGTAAGTGCCGTGGGGTTTATGAAAATCGCTTCAAAAGTTTGTTTAAAGAGCAAGAGTTTAACCACAGAATTTATTTATTTTTTAACAACGAATCTTGCCGTGCTATCTAAACATCCTCCACGTTTGAAATCATCGATGTGAGAAATGTTGAGAAACAGTACTAAATACATAATTTTGTAACAAGTTATAAAAATATGTTATATAACAAAGTTATAAAATAATTTGTTATATAATACTGTTTTGTTACATAGTGTAGACGCAGCTTAACATATTTTTATAACTTGTTACAAAATTATGTATTTAGTACTGTTTCTCAACATTTCTCACATCGATGATTTCAAACGTGGAGGATGTTTAAATAGCACAGCAAGATTCGTTGCTAAAACAATAAATAAATTCTGTGGTTAAACTCTTGCTCTTTGAACAAACTTTTGAAGCGATTTTAATAAAACCCACGACACTTGCTCCAGAATCGTCAAGGGCAAAATTTCGAAATCATACAAGTTCTGACATATAAATGTTGTATAACTATTTTATATAATATTTTTCTTTTTTCGTTTTCTCACAAGTTTTATAACTTTGTTATATAACGTGTTTTGTTATATAGTGTAGACGCAGCTTAACCACGGTGGATTATAGAGGTGTTCTGACTTCCCTCAGAAAAGTGTGATCAATAGATGGAAGATCTTCTGGCTGCCACTAGAGTAGCGTCTGAGTAGAAACTCCTGTCAGTGAGCGGTTTTCTGCTTTTGCATACTGTCGTTTGAATTGACAACTGCAAAATATTCACCGTTGGTATTTTCTTTATTTTCATCATATTTATTAAAGAAAGCAGAATTCAAATTACAATATACAAATTGAAATTATTATTATTAAAAAAAATGATTGTATGAGGAATTTGAAACAATACCTGAAAAAAGAAATGCTTTTTACAAATAAAGCTATTTTTCTTTAATGTATTGCCTGAATTTTGTAAAGCTTCTTTCCACTTTTTATAGAGTTCGATATCATTTGGAGGTTTAAATAACGACACCTGCATACCATTTTCATATCGTCCTCTCCGGCAATTTGAAATACATCTATTTACCATTTTTTAAGAAAAGCGAACAAATATGTAATTCCGCTTTTTCCGAAATATTGCTTGTATTAGCTCACAATTACATGGTGCTCTGACAACGACGCCTCTAGTGGCGACCAGAGGATCTTCCATCTGTTGATCACAAAAACTCAACCAGCAGAGCTACTTAGTCGGAACACCTCTATAATCCACCGCGTTGAGCCCTACCTCTGCTAGTTTTCTCTTAAAAATCTGATTAATTAGAACTCGAATTTTAAACACATATAATTATTAGACAGCGGATTTCATGCATTAATGGCAATGCCAAAAATCTACGAGATTGTAATCATATTCCACAATATACAAAATATCAAAAATATTATTCCAGTTAGAATGTTTAGAACATTAAACATAGTATTTTTCAAGCTCCCATTCATTATTTGTTCTTGTAAAATTTTTATTTTGCATAAAGATCCGCTGTTTAATAATTATGATGTGCATCACTGCAATATATGGACCATGAAAATTTTGTGGAATATCAAGCTTAGCAAATTTAGATATTAGCACTGATTTTCTTATATTTTTCCTAAAACTGGGACAATTATTTAGAAAAATGAAATGCAATAGTTGGTTAAAAAGAGACTTGAAAATCGTAGCAGAATTAAAAAGGGAAAGAATCTTGCTTCATACAAGTAGACGGTGTTAGGGATAGTATTACAAAGATTTGGAAGGGTTATAGATCACGTAAAAACGAACAAAAAATTTATATATGACTTGGGTCCAAAACTCAACCATTTTTGAGAAAAACTGTCATAAACGGCTAAGCTTCCAACCCGTATAATTCGAGATAGGAACATTTTCGTAAGCAATTCCTTCGCTAAGATAAAAATTGCGATGTTCTTAATTCAATGAGTACTCACTAATATTAGTACTAATTCAATGAGCATTAAATTTAATAATCCTATTTAAATTCGAATTAAGAACCTATAGTTTCATTAGATTACTGTTGATTTGAACTGTTACAACACATCATGTTTGGAAAAAATTTTATTACATTCAAAGTTAAAAATGTATGACAATAAATTAATAAAATCACTTTCAAAACAGAGAACCTTCTTACACGACAAAAGTAATCAGTTACTTTTTTTATAGCCTATGCAAAAAGACATTATCATCAATATTGTTAATAACGGGCTTTAAGTTTTGAGCTTTCGATTTTTCGAGCTTCGAATTTACAAGTTTTTAAACTTTTAGTGTTTTAAATCATCGAGTTCTCGAATTTCTATGCAACGTTTCAAACTTTCAGAATTTCAAAATATCGATTTTTCAAGTTTCTAGCTTTTGAGCTTTAAACTTTCCACTTTTCAAACTTTAAGCTTAAGTTCTGAGCTTTCAAGTTTTCCAGCCTCAAATTTACAAATTTTCAAACTTTCAGTGTTTCGAAGTATTGAGTTTTCAAATTTCAAAGTTTTTAGACTTTCAGGATTTCAAACCATCGAGTTTTAATGTTCCTAGTTTTTAAGTTTCAAACTGTCAAGTTTTAAGGTTTGAGCATTCAAGTTTTCAAGCTTCAAATTTACAACGTTTCAAGCTTTCAGAATTTCAAAGCATTAAATCTTCGATTTTCTAGTTTTTAAGTTGTAAACTTTGAACTTTTCAAGCTTTAAACTTTGAGCTTCTGAGCTTTGGGAATTGATTTTTTTTACTTCAATTTTTTCAATATTTTTTCATTTCGATTTTTCAATAGAATCAATTCTCATTATTCGATTCATAACTGAATCAGGAATCAATTCTTCAAAGTGAATCGAACATCCCTATTCTCGATTTTTTCGAGTCGCTCGATTCGTCTGAGTCTCGGCTCGGTTCGGATCGTGAACTGCTCGAATATTCAAGTTTTCCAACAGTTCGAAGTTCAGACGTTTATGACAGTGTTTTAAAAAAATGATAGAGTGATTGAGTTTTGGACCAAAGTCATACAAAAGTTTTTTTGTTAATTTTTACGTGATCTATTATCCTCTAAATTCTAAATGTTTGCAATACTATATCCCTAACACCCTGTGTATGCTACAAGTTCACACAATGTTATCGGGTGAGAAGAAACGCAAAGCCGGAAATTTAGAGAGGTTCAAAATGAAATTAGTCGCTCGAAAGGAAACGGAAGCCTCTTCTAAATCTGATTAGGGAATACGAGAGGGTATAATACATGCAGTAATGTACATTTATGCCAGATAAAAGGCATCTTGGACCGCGTCCAGACGTGTTTATGGCCTCTCCCTTCTGCCTTCGATAATCGTGCCAGAAAGAAGATCAGGGCGATCAAGAAGATGCACGAGATTGGGCCACACGCGACAGGTGGATGTGTAAGCAATGCATTAAACAGGGAGAACCTTCTGAAATGAAATGATGCCATCGGGGCTGAAATTCGGTTGGGACGCAAAGTGCATAGGCAATTTCTGAAACTTAATATTCCGCGATCGTAATAATAGATTTCTAACTAGACGTTCGGTTTGGTCCCCCGGACAAACGAGAACCGCGTTCGAGTTCCAAACCGCGCGATCTATGAATCTCCCCGGAGCCGATCGAGCATCGCCGCGGGTATTGGCAGGCGGCTGTCCACGGGTCAGAAAATAATCTCGATCCCCTGCTGGTCCCGTTGTGCGCGGCTCTGCCGTACATCCAATAATAACCGCGTAACGCGGCAACGCGTCCACCTAAGTAGGTATATTACTGCACGTATGATCGAGTAGCGAGGGGCGCCAAGTTCCAAGAAGAAATGGGAATGTTTGTGAAAGAAACTCACGCGGGTGACGACGATCGGCGTGCCCAAATCAGCGCCTCCGGCGATACGTATTCCCCAAGGTTTGCCGGTGCTGGATCTCTTAAGCTTCACGATCACCGTTTGTTTCCTCGTCATGCTCTACTCCGTCTGTCACAACAACGCAAACGCGTGTTTATCACGGGGCACAAACCGACGGGTGGCGGGTCGCTCCGGTTTTCGGTCGTGAACCCGAACGCGCGTGAAACCAAAAAATGCGAACGAAAGAAACCGAGAGGGGAGATCGAGACGGGGCGCCGCGCCGGGGCGAAACAAATCGAAATGAATCGAAAAATACGTCGCGGAATCACCGAACCAGACCGGCCGATATCGAGGCCGTGCTTACGCTCCTTACTGGCAAACGAGAACTACTGGCTGCACCGCCACTTGACTTTGACAGGCTTTACTTCTGCGAGCTTCGTTACCCAACTACCGGCCCGCCGCTTCTGCTATTCTGGCCCCATTTCGAATTGGCATACCCTGTGTGTATTGTTCTGGTCCGACCTGCACTCATTTCACTGGCATTCGCGGCCTCCCTGACTTTGTTGCGCCCGATCCTGGGACTGATTGCACTGTTCAACGCGAATTTTCGTCTGTATTAGGGTAAAGTATACAGTAGGGTGGCTCTTATTTTTGACTTTAAAATTTTTTTCGCGCCACCCCCTAGAATAGTTCCAATTAATAAAAAAAAATTTTGTATAAAGTTTGAACCCAATCGGATAAGGGGAAAACGTGCCCCTGAACCCTCGAGGGTTCAAATAATCATTTTAAAGCACACAAACTGGATTTTTTTAACATATCCGCTTTGTTTTTAATTATATAAAACAATATGTTAAACGAAAGTTGTAGATCTAGATAAGAAGCATGTTTCATGTTCTATGACTTTTTTTCGTGCGGGAAACGATTTTCGAAAAAAATAAAAAAAAAACTAAAAAATATAACTTTATTTATTTCCTTTTAATTTTGAAAATACAAATGTACCTCGAACGTTTCCTAGTTATAAAGATCTAAACAGAATGTATATTTTTTGTGCAACTCTAAGAGCTTATTTTTTTTTAATTTATGAAATTTCTTAAATGATCGGAAAGCTATATACATTTCTGTAATGAAAATTGATAAATGATATGTAAAGTGAAATAAGATGTTTTTGAAAATAAATAGTTTATTCGTATGCAATTATTTACAATTGTTGGTTACGGGATAAAGTCTCTTTTTTACAATCAAGAAACTTCTGATGGTAATCATTTACAATTTGAAGAACATATTGTTTTTGTTTCTCATTTTTTGTAAATAATTCATTATAGTCTTTCATTAATTGAACACCTCTTTCTGCAGTATCATTGACAACCCGCAGTTTATTTACTAATTCTAAATTTTTAATAAAGCCTCTGTTTTTAGACCAAGACGATGGTTCCATTTGAAGGAATTGGCCATCTAATTCAATATGTTCTTCAAATTGTAAATGATTACCGTCAGAAGTTTCCCGATTATAAAAAAGAGACTTTATCCCGTAATCAACAATTGTAAATAATTACATACGAATAAACTATTTATTTTCAAAAACATCTTATTTCACTTTACATATCATTTATCAATTTTCATTACAGAAATGTGTATAGCTTTCCGATCATTTAAGAAATTTCATAAATTAAAAAAAAAAAATAAGCTCTTAGAGTTGTACAAAAAATATACATTTTTTTTAGATCTTTATAACTAGGAAATGTTCGAGGTACATTTGTATTTTCAAAATTAAAAAGAAATAAATAAAGTTATATTTTTTATTTTTTTTATTTTTTTCGAAAATCGTTTCCCGCACGAAAAAAAGTCATAGAACATGAAACATGCTTCTTATCTAGATCTACAACTTTCGTTTAACATATTGTTTTATATAATTAAAAACAAAGCGGATATGTTAAAAAAAATCCAGTTCGTGTGTTTTAAAATGATTATTTGAACCTTCAAGGGTCCAGGGCACGTTTTCCCCTTATCCGATCAGGCTCAAATCTTACATACATTTTTTTTTATCAATTGGAATTATTCTAGGGGTGCCGTGGAAAAAAAATTGAAAAAAATTTTCATCAAGAGTAAACAAGAGCCATCCTAGTATACAGTTATCGACCCCCCTATACAATGATTGACCCTTTCAAGAAAAGTAAAAAATATAGTATAATCCTTTTCTCACAATAAAATATACGGGGAGGGGCAATAACTATTAGCACCTCGGATATCTCGGAAACTATAAGTTTCACAGAAATATTTGCTGAAATAAAATTGCACAGTACGAAGGGGGTCTACTAATTAAAAGTGATGGATGCAGTGAGAACAAGATCTGCTTTTGGGGACACTAAACCGCAAGCTACAAATTCATCAAATACAGAGTCAGCCACTATTTCGGAATCCGCGCGCACGCACACAAATGTGTTCGGGTTCCGAGATACGTCGTGGTTGACCCTGTACAGGGTGTTCTGTTTAAGTGAAAACGGTGGAATATCTCACGAGGGCTTAACATTATAAAGAAAATGGTTTTACGAAAGTTGTTTGACACAAAAGGGGGTATTTTGTGGTATGAATGAATTTTCTCTAAATAGAGTAGCAGGGAAGGTATTAAAGTGAATTTTTTAAAATGAAACACTGGGGCGTTTTATGCATAATTTGATGAAGGCGAATGCAATGATGTGCCACACGACATCATTTCGTACAGTAGAGTGTCATAAAATTAGATTTACAGTGACAAAAGATTAAAAGAAAACTGTCAATATCGGAAAAATTACCGTTAAACAAAACAGGAAACTACAACCTAGATCTTGATGAATAAAACAGACGCGATCGCGATGTCACCATTATACAGAAAACAGAGAAAAATATAAAATCAAAAGTAATATAAACGAAATAATAAACACGCGCGAAAATATAAATAATAGAATTTCTTTTCTCAAAGATATTCAAATTTACACATAACTATAGAAACATAAAAAACTGTAGAGACTGTAGAGAGGTACACATACATATACATGGATACATATCAAATAATACGTGAAACGATGTATAGTCGTTCATGACTCTAAACTCCAAATAAAAAAAAAGAATTACGAATGTAGACAAATGTCGAAACGTGTAGAAAGAGAATTTTTAAATGAAATATAAATATGTATTCTTTAATGATAGAAGACATATTGAAGAATAAAGATAAAGAAAATTACTAATTATTTCTACTTTATACAAGTTAAATAGCAAAGTAAATAAAAACTAAAATCCATTATTTATACTCGGCTTTTCATATTTGCTGTAATATTGGCACAATAGATATCAGTGTATTGGCATTGTTTCCATATTAGAAACATTTGATCAAAGACGGAAAAATCAGAATGAATAGCATAATGACATAAGGTTCAAATGATCAATAATACACGCTTCGTGTTTATCTGACTCCTTCGGATCTAATTTTACGATATTCTACTCCACGAAATAAAATCGTATGACACGCCATTGTATTCGTCTTAACAATCGCTATCAAATTATAAATAAAAAAAAATATAGGGTTCCATTTAAAAAAACTAACTTTACTGCAATATCTCCCCTATCATTGCATTCACAGAAAATTTATTCATACAACACAATGTCCCCCTTTGTGTCGAATAACTGTCGCAAGAACAATTCTTTGATGAAGTTTCCAGTTAAACGAAACACCGTATACATTGAGTTTTCTCTTTCAGATGAACGTGGGGAAAGTGCGACGACGGATCCACACAGAACTGTAACCTTTTTGGAAAAGACGATGCAGGATGCCTGATCGGGAAACGTCACCGAATAATCACAGCGGGAAGTTCGCACGAAGGTGGTGGGTTGGTTCGGAGTCGCCGCGTACTCACATAGGTCTCGTAAAAATTGCCTATGGAGAACTTGAGGGCCATCTTCGCACGACGAATCCCACGGCTCCGAGTATCCTTTTTCCTTCTTCGCGGACGTGCTTTCACCGAGTGACGTCCGCGAGCAGCGCGAAACCTTCTCTCCCCTATGCGGCGTTCGATCTAATTAGTTTGGCTGCACTGTGATTAATGAGACTAGATCAAGAGGGAAAGAGAAAGAGGAAAGTAGAAGTGGTTCCGATGGAACGAGAGGAAGAGAGTGTACGTAAGTTTGACTTAAATTAGCAACCTATAGCGCGAAAGGTTAGTCAATCATAGTCTTGAGACTGCACCGTTCTAGTGACTCATTTATCTCGATTTACACGATCCTTAGAAAGTGTGCACGCGTTTGTCGCCGGCTGATACTTGGATTGGATTGGCAATACCAATGACCTTATTAATCGTCCGTCGATGCGCGATTCGGATGATGCGAGTTGACAGACGCTAAGAATGGATCGTCGGCGTGAACCGAGGTCTGAAGCGGAATTAAAAATAATTCGGAACGACTGTCGAGGCAACGGGGCAGAATTAGTCTCGCAAGCTTATGCAAAACGAATATTTATTTGCGAGCTTCATAGGTTGCATAGAAAAAGGGTGAGTCTTCTTTTCACGAATATTCTTCGGTAATCGCTCTGCCTATCACCATTCGACGAACCTCGCTGGTGCCGGCGCCGATTTCGTACAGCTTCGCGTCTCTTAAGAGCCTTCCGGTGGGATAATCGTTTATGAAACCGTTTCCACCTATTAAGAATTTCAGAGACTCGGAAGAATGGATTTTAATTGACGGATATTCGTGAAAGTGGAAGTGAAATTTACCGAGTATCTGGATTGCATCTAGGGCAGCTTTCGTAGCACTTTCGGCGTTGTGAAGTATCACCGCTGCGCAATCTTTTCTGTTCGCGTGTCCCGCGTCGCAGGCTCTCGCTACGGAGTACAGGTAACTCCTGCAAACGCTTAGACTCGTGTACATGTCCGCTATCTTTCCCTGAAACATTTTTATCGTTTCATTCTTCTTATTCCCGTGTCAAGGTCATGAAATCTCACCTGTATCAGTTGAAACTCCGCTATTCGTTTCCCGAATTGTTTCCTCGCGTGTGCGTAATCGAATGTCACGTCGCAACACGCTTGGAGGATCCTAAAAGATTACAATGTTATCTTCGTAGTAAGGCAAATGTCCCAATTTCTGCTCATGTCCCGATTTCTACTCACTTCGCATTTTTCTTATTATTATAAATGTTACGTTTGTACTAGAGTTATAAAAAAATAGTTATAAGGTATTTGATAATTTATACGAGTGATGCACAGTTTTATTACAAAAAAAGTACAACAGTTCTGATCGGTTTCTTGCTGCTTGGGCTAAAGAACGATAACTGTACAACAAATTTTAACTTTTTTTTCGGACTTGTAACATTCAATACCCGTTTCTTGTAGTTTTTTGTGCGCTGGGTACGAATCTGCAAACCGTTTGTCGACATCACTCTCAGTTTTCGATAAAATCGATTTTGAAAATAAATGCAATTTTTAAACTTTGAACAATTGTTGTGTTTAAACAGTAATAGTTATTCAGTTGATTTTTGCGTCAGATTATTCTACGAACACTCCAAAATAAAGTGATATACATTATTATTGGATCCTAAACATTTAAATATGTTTAAACAAGGATCGAAGGAAAAAGTACACCCGAAATGCACCAATTTTGGCAGATATTTTTCAATTTATTTAAAAAACTAAGAGTCTAGGAGAAAATCTGACCCCACCACGCGATGCGACAGACACTTTTCCTTCGGAAGGCATCGATAGAAGTGGTAAGTCCCGTTTTGTTCTCAAGTGCTCAAGTACTCAAGTGCGCGCTGCCAGCGGCAGTACAGTGGACACGCGGGCCTACTGCACCGTTAAGATGTAAATGTAAAGAGGTATACGCTATTAATTAAAAACAAAGCAGCAGTAAAAAGGAAGAAGAAAGATAAGGATAAAATTAAATTTTAAAAAAATGAAACAAAAAACAGCACTCACAAGAGAAGCATCACTAATTTTAAAGCTAATAGAAATTAATTAATTACTGTTATTTGTACAAATATTTATCCTGAAATTATAAACAGCTTTATTTACTATTATTTTATAAAACCTAACTGTAAATCATGTAACTTATTAAATCGGTACAAATGGTGAATAGAAATACGTACATCGTCATTTTTCGTGAGTAGAAATACGGACATTTAAAGCATTGCATTGATGAATTAGCCATTAGTAATAATTAAACGTCTTATAATATCTTTTTCAAATATTTTTTAATTAATTGATTCATTATATCGACGTATTAATCAATTATTTTGCAAACTTTTACTGTAAACAAATTTTTTATACCATTTTCATGATTAATGAACGCTTAAATGAGTAAAAATTTTCACCTTAGAGTAAGAGCTGAAGATGTCTTAATTTGCAATAGTAATAATTAGATTGCGGAAGTTTATGCAAATTAATATTTTTATAGACATACAACAGCAACTGAATCTTAAATAAATGTGTGTTTTATTTTCTAAATATTATAAAATGCATTATATTTTTTATATTTGATTGCATTTTTATACCTGCAGGCGTCCTTATAGGTTTTTGTAATTTGAAAATTGCCATAAATGCATAAACTTCCGCAGTCTAGTAATAATACTTAAAATAAGTCTCACCCCAAAGGACCAGCCGCTAAAATTAGTCGTTCCAAATCCAAGCCACTGAAAAGAACGTATATACCTCTGTTCTCTTGTCCAAGTACATTCGTAACTGCAATTAATAACGATAATTAACAAAATCTATACACCAAAGCATAATAGAAGGCTAACAAAATCATTCTAGCTAAATTACCAGGAATTTTACAGTCTTCAAAAACAAGTTCGGCAGTGTTAGAGCCTCGCATTCCTAATTTATCCAACTTCTGAGCCGTGCTGAAACCTTCGAATCCCTTTTCCACGATGAACGCAGTGATACCATGCTGCGGTTTCTCCGCATTTGGATCCGTTCTCGCATAAACGACTAGAGTTTCGGCATCGGGACCATTCGTGATCCAAAATTTGTTGCCGTTCAGGACGTAGTAATCGCTCTTCTTCTCGGCTCGTAATTTCATAGACACCACGTCAGATCCAGATCCTGTTTCTGACATTGCGAGCGCGCCTATGTGTTCTCCGCTGCACAGCTGTAAAATTAAAGTAATGATTAATTGCTTAGTCTAATTAAAATAGAAATTGAATTTAAGCGGTCCTTACTTTCGGTAGATACTTATGTTTTTGTTCTTCGGTGCCGTTTCTGTGAATTTGATTGATGCAGAGATTTGAATGCGCTCCGTAGCTAAGAGCAATCGCTCCTGAAGCTCTGCTAAGTTCTTCCATGATGATAACGTGATCCAAATATGTTCCGCCTGTGCCGCCATATTCTGGTTTTGCTGTTATGCCCAAGAAACCCAAGTCGCCAAGTTTTTTCCAGAAAGACTGTGAAAATAATGTTTAAATAATACTTATACTTTTGAGGAAATACGTTATCGTTTCTCCATTCGTTTGTTACTTACTCGGAGATCGTCGAAATTGTTCTTTCTGTCGATTTCAGCAGCTTTTGGAGCGAGTTCCTTTTGCGCAAAGTTGAATACCAGCTGCCGCAGCTGTATGAAATAATTATGAACATTTACATTCGTTTGTTTTGAAAATAAAATCGAATTACGCGCGGGTAAAATTTAAATTCAAATAGTATCGATTGTAGATCGTCGAATGGACGTTCGAGGGCGTGCAAGCATCGAACTCGCTGACCTTTACAAACTACAAATTTTTACAAACCTCTTTCTGTTGATCATTTAATCCATATATGTGCTCGTCTATTTTATAATATTGAGACGAATACCGTACACTGATATTATTTTCCAATTTTGACAAAGTTCTGAGCAGCGGTCTCACGAATTTGAAAACGTGAAATTTCATGTTTCCTAAGTTCTAGCTTATTGGAAGCTTTTGCAATTGAACAACACAACACGATCGCACAAATGGTTGAGCAACAATACGATAAGCAGGGAATAAACATGATCAGTAAATTCTTGTTATCGAAATAATACAAAGTTAATTACGTCATGTTTTATACTGCTTTCCATAGAAATTATACATACGTTTGAACGTAAAAAACAACAACCGTATAACGAAAAAAGTAAGCGCAGTAAAAATACAGCTGCTTCCATAATAAATTCCTGCATCTTATAGACTAGACCTAATCTTCATTTCTCTTAGAAAATATATTGTATGTTATAATAAATGTATAAACATTGTGTTATTGTAATACATATATATATGTATACACAGTGCATGAAAAATGATGACACGGTTTTCCAAATCACAGCTTTACGCATTTTCTAAAACATTTCTCCAATTCTGAGATCTATGAGCTATTCTTTTTCATCGTAATATAAATTCATAGAGGAGTTAGTTATCTACTTACGGTCTGTTTTTCGCGTGTTAGGTTATGTTATTAATGCACGCGTAGGAAATAAATTCGGCACAGTTCGACAGGTTCGACGTTCGACAGACGTGAATTCAAGATGCGGTAGTAAAGTTCCTTCGATAAGTTCACTCCAAGTTTTGTTACAATTTTCTACATGCGAAAATGGGTGAAATGAAACCCAATGCTTATAACGGTATTAAATCGGAAGAGAAATATAATGTACAACAAATACAGGTACGAAGAGGTTAAAACTACTGTATGCTTTGTTTCGGTAACATCCGTAAACTGACGTTGAAATAATTCTTTTACAGGATAAATGGAAACTCGTGCCTGCTTTTCTCAAGGGAAAAGGTCTCGTGAAACAGCACATCGATTCGTTCAATTATTTCATCAATGTAGAGATAAAGAAAATCGTGAAAGCAAACGAGAAAGTACTTAGCGATGCCGATCCTTTGTTTTATGTAAAGTAAGCAGTATTATCATACATTTTGCCTCATTATTATTCTATTATTCATCGAACTACAATGCTTATATTTCTTATAATAGATATTTGAATGTAAACGTTGGTTCGCCTAATGTTGAGGATGGTTTCACCGTAACGCATGCTACCACTCCGCACGAGTGTCGATTGAGAGATTTGAATTATTCCGCTCCGATTACAGTAGATATCGAATACATCAGAGGTCATCAACCGATAATTAGAAATAATTTATTAATTGGAAGGTATAAATAAGCACATTATATTCATAGTATTGAAAGAGATACACAGAAATGGTTTGAACTAAGTTTCATTTTTTAGAATGCCCATCATGTTAAGAAGCTCAAACTGTGTGCTGACCGACAAATCTGATATTGAGTTAGCGAAAATGAATGAATGTCCGCACGACCCTGGCGGTTATTTCATAATAAATGGACAGGAGAAAGTAATTCTTATACAAGAGCAGATGCTTAGGAACAGAATTATTTTAGAAGAAGACAGCAAAGGCTGCATCGTAGCATCGTGTAACAGTTCCACTCATGAGAGGAAAACGAAGACTAACATTGTAGGCAGAAATGGAAAATATTACATGAGGCATAACATTTTTCAGGATGTGAGTGAAAAGTTTATAAAGTATCTTACGGAAGCATTCTTCGATAAGTAGCGTGTTTCAATTCTCTTACGAAAAACAGCACGTTTGTCTTCGTTATTATGAAAAGTAACACGTTTCATTCTTCACCGCGAAAAATAGCACATTTGGGTGGTTAGCTACGAAAAATAGCACGTTTCGACCTTTCCCACGAAAATTAACACGTTTGAATGATTTGCCACGAAAAGCAGCATGTTTTGCTTGTAGCGACGAAAAAAAGCACATTTCGTCTTTCGTTACGAAAACTATCACTTTGAAAGATTTTCTATAAACATTCATATTTTGTAGAGACAAAAGGAAGCATATTTGAATAGTTGACTGTGAAAAAAGTATGTTTGTCTTCACAGTAACCGACGCAAGGTTTGATCTTTTTTCTTTGAACATTATAAGCCACAAATAATCGAGTTTGATGTAATCATAATTTTGTTGTGATCACTGTATAAATTATTTTTTATCGTCGGATTTTTTCGTGACCACTTGAAATCATCGAGTTTCTGGATACTTTAAAAGTGGTCAGTGTTCGTGAATAATTTCAGGACAAATTGTATGGGTGACTGGCTTAATTTCATAATAGGGGCATAATTATAATCAGGCAGTTCATAATTAGGCATAATGACATTAACTTCATCTTTCTAACACGTATTCTATGCAAAAGTTGTTATCAGCTCATGGGAGATTCTCCAAAAAAATTAAGTCATTTTTTAAGCACAACAAAGGATATTAGATATTTGTTGCATGTAGAATTTTACGATCTATGAAATGGCTATACGTTGGGGTTGGTGCAACGTTTGGAACAAAACAACTGGATGCACATCAACCACTTTGAATCTTTTGCTCTGTAAACCGGGATCTTTCAAGTTTGAGAAAAATTGAAAAGTCTATTTCTACATCTTGTATATTTATAACAATAAAGTAATTAAATCGATGATAACATGAATCCTTTATCACGATTTCTGTTTAAAAGGTATAAGAATACTTTATGAATTTTTTCAGATTTTTGTTCACTGAAAAACATGACACAAATCAATGATTCCTGTTTACAGCTTGTATTAATTGTGAAAACGTTTACGGAATAACTTTTATAGAAAATCTCACAGACGTGTTAGTTTTTTCAGGGAAAAGTGAGACATGTGTAAATAGCAATTTTAAATATTATGTATTTTAAACATCATTTATGTGCCCGTTTTCACTGCAAAATCAGAAATATGCTATTCTTTGTGACGAAGCAGTAAAATGTATTAGTTTTCGTGGCAAATCTCGAAACGTGCTATTATTCGTGGCAGAACAGTGAAATAAGTTAGTTTTCGCGGCTGAAGCCCAAACATGTTAATATTCCTCAGAAGCAATGAAACGTGCTTTTTTTCACGGCAAATGGAAAAAAGCTGTTTCTCGTAAGAGAATCGAAACGTGCTACGTTTCGTAACGCACGTCGACTAATTACACATATTGTTTGTTAAGGATATACCTGTGACTATAATATTTAAAGCGATGGGTATTGTTAGCGATCAGGAAATTATGCAGCTGATTGGTACAGAAGAAGAATTCATGAAAAAATTTGCACCCAGTTTGGAGGAATGCCATGTATTAAATGTTTTTGCTCAAAATCAAGCAATAAGGTAACAATAATAATAATACTTTATTAAACAGATCAAACAACCCTTTGGTGCAGTAGATTATAACATATACAAATAGCAATCTAGACAGTTATATTTATATTTACGAAATCAAAAAGAAAATAACTATAGAACAAAAATGTAACAAAGAAACATTTCGAATAGGGGGTCGCGATATAAAGTAGATATTAATACCGTTAGAATCCTTAAACACTGTCGAAATGATCTGTAGAATATCAGCTACTAATGGCTTGTGCAACACAGGAAAATAGACTAAAAGAATTCTAGCTACTTGGAAAGATCAGAACCTCTACCACCCTTTTAGACTAAAAAGTAGGAAATTCAAGGATTTTAAGGTGTGGATTTGGAGATTTTCAAAATGGAAATTGAAGATTTTAAGATTTCATGTTGTAATTTTATGTGCGATTTCATGTAAAATTCCAGATTTAGAGATTTGTTAAAAATACCATGATATTTAACATAGAATATTTTTAGACTATTTGTAGTGTTGTATGAGCCATTGGCAGTTAATATACCTAGATAATAATAATACGAGATACAGAGACAGAGAGAATACAATAATAACAATAAAAGTATAAATAACAGAAATCAAAAATATTGCCTATGAGATACATAAAAAATAAAAATAGTTGTCTAAAACCTGTGCCAGAGTAGCAGATTATAAATGCGAGGAATAGCGAACGACATTACGAGCAGAAATCTTAAAACTATTGTACGAGTTATGGAAGAAATCGAAAGAATTGAGTATTGATTGGAAGTTGTCAATAAACGGTTTACGCAGTTTACGCTATTGTGATATCCATAAAGCGTTCGATGAGATTCAGGAAGAAAAAGTGTTTGTTTTCTGAGGGTACGGCATTCCGATGCGTAACACTCCTGTGTAAAAAGCTAATCTCTCGAGAATTTCAGAACACTTTATGGAATGATTAATAATTTTGAAAATAAATAATAGATCTGCAATTGTTCTTCATTGATCGAGGGTTATTAGACCAAGACGTAGTTGTTCATAGTTAATTCAGTAATCATAGTTATGACAGAGAAAAGGCGTGGGTTATTCCGTAAAATACGATGCGAGTCTAGTTGAATACCCTCAGATTAACGCATAGTGATGGTTACAGTATGGTGCCCAGATTACCGATCCATGTTTGAGAATGGGTCGAACCAAAGACACATAGAGAGTTTTGAGAGTTGTAATATTAGAAAATAGCTTAGAGGAGCGATAAATGAAACCAAGAGTTTTATAAGCGGAGTTTACCATGCGCATATAGTGATAATGGAAAGATAAATTATTAGAAAAGTAAATACCCAGGTAGGCTATGGTATTACCGAATGACGGAGGTATATTGTGGATAGAATAAGAGTCGCTAAACTTATTCAATTTACGGCTAAAACGGATAACGTGACATTTAGATATGTTGGAACTAACAATGAGTTTATTACACGTGCACCAGGAAGAAAGTCTATTTAAATCCTGTTGTAATAATAGAGCATCTTCCACCCTCGAAACTGTTCTATATATCTTTAAATCATCGGCAAAAAATACCTAAGTAAGAGCCTTGAGGGACCCCAGATCTGACCGCAATCTCCTTAGACAAATGGTTATTGTATTTCACAATCTGCACTCTGTTAGTTAAAAAGTTAGCGATCCATAATAAATCACTTATATGAAAAGATTAATATTACACATAAATTACAATGTTTCAGATTTCTCAGTAATAAAAGGAAACAGAAAAGATTTACTGTAGTAAAGTCTAGCATTACAGACGAAATGAAGGATATTCTAGCGAGTAACGTCTTGTCTCATGTTCCTGTTAGTACTTTGCAAATTATTATTATTATTATTTATAATAATATGTTAAAAATATTACTATAACATTCTCTGTTATACAGGTTGTAGATTTCAATTTCAAAATGAAAGCAACTTACATCGCATTGATGATTCGTAAAGTGATGAAGGCACAAACTGATGGCAAACTTGTCGACGACAGAGATTATTACGGTAACAAAAGATTAGAATTGGCTGGTTCTCTTCTGTCTTTAATGTTCGAAGATTTATTTAAAAGATTCAACTGGGAATTGAAGCAAATTGCTGACAAAAACATACCGAAAATTAAAGCCGCGCAATTCGATATCGTGAAGCATATGAGACAAGATCAAATCACGAACGGATTAGCTTTCGCTATATCTTCCGGTAATTGGACCATCAAGCGATTTAAAATGGAACGGCACGGAGTCACTCAAGTATTGTCTAGACTCTCTTATATTTCGGCACTCGGCATGATGACCAGAGTTAACTCGCAATTCGAGAAAACCAGAAAAGTGTCTGGTCCGCGATCTTTACAACCATCGCAGTGGGGAATGCTGTGTCCTAGCGACACGCCTGAAGGAGAAGGTTGCGGTTTGGTAAAGAATTTGGCTCTCATGACGCACATTACAACGGAAATAGATGAAGAACCAATTATTAGATTAGCATTTAATCTGGGAGTGGAAAATGTGAATATTCTCGGCGGAGAAGAGGTTAATAATAAAAACGTTTACATGGTTTTCTTAAACGGTAATATTTTGGGTATAGTCAAGAATTATCAGAGACTAGTGAACGTGTTTAGATTGCTTAGAAGAAAGAGTCTCATAAACGGTTTTGTTTCAATTTACACGCAACACCAACACCGATGCATTCAAATCAGTTCCGACGGAGGACGATTGTGCAGACCATACATTATTGTACAGAAAGGGCAACCTCTCATTCAAAAGGAACACATAAAAATGCTTGAGGAAAATGTGCGAACTTTCGAAGATTTCCTACAGGAAGGTTTAATCGAGTATCTGGACGTGAACGAAGAAAACGACAGCTGCATCGCGTTCAACGAATCGCACATCGACAACAAGACAACGCATCTAGAAATCGAACCGTTCACTTTGCTTGGTGTTTGCGCGGGATTAGTACCGTATCCGCATCACAACCAAAGTCCAAGAAACACTTATCAATGCGCCATGGGTAAACAAGCGATGGGAACTATCGGTTACAATCAGCGCAACCGTATTGACACTTTAATGTACAACTTGGTATACCCTCAAGCGCCTATGGTGAAATCCAGAACGATTGAATTGATTAACTTCGATAAATTGCCCGCTGGTCAAAACGCGACAGTAGCCGTTATGTCTTACAGCGGTTACGATATCGAAGATGCTCTGATATTAAATAAAGCTTCGATCGATAGAGGGTATGGAAGATGTTTGATATATCGGAATGCGAAGTGCACACTGAAAAGATACGCTAACCAAACGTACGATCGAATCATGGGACCACTGATAGATTCGAACACGAAGAAACCTGCATGGAAACATGATATCATTGATAGCGATGGCATTGCTGCTCCGGGAGAATTGGTGGAGAACAGAAAAGTAATTTTTAGCGATTATTAACTACACTGCTGAACAAAATTAGGAAAACACTCAAATTTTTCGAAAAATTTGCTCATTTTCAAGTGGTTGTATCTTTGCGAAAAATAAGTATATAAAAAAATTTGAAAACAGCCATTTTGTAGCTTGAAGTTTCGAGTTTTTAAATCATGTATCCAATTAATTTTTCATGCAGTGTAGTGCCATTTTTTTCAAGGTAAAACGCAACAAACGAATGTTAAAAAATTTTCGTCAACTTCGAAGCGATGCATGGGCTAAAAAAAATTTTTCATCGTAAATCCATTTAAGTGCTATTATAGAGCAAATATTTCCCTTTAATTTCGTTTTTTTATATTTGTTCTACCACTTTTTTTTTACCGCGTTTACTATTGTATGAAAAATAGTACTTTTCACTTCGAGCATCTATAATTTACGACTGTGTGATCGCAGAAAAATTGCAATGGGTGTTTTAGAAAGCTAAAAAGTTGCCATTTAATGGCTTTTACTCGTCAATTTGGTGAACATTTTTTTTTCATCGTATACAAGTCATTTCAAAGTGACCTAAAAAAATTAGGTAATTGCCACTTTTAGAAAAATCATGGAAATATTCAAGTGTCTACGTTTTTTTCTAGTTGAAAGTACCCGTAACCCCTGTGTCAAAGGCCGAACCGATCAGATTTCTTTTACCTTGTGCCCTTGATAGTGAAATATGCGATTCGATCTGAAGAAGAGTCAAAGTGAAAAGTACCATTTTTTATACAATAGTAAATAACACGGTCGAAAAAAATTGTAGAACAAATCCACAAAAAAAAAAATTAAGCGGAAAAGTTTACTCTTTAAGAGCATTTAAATGGATTTACAACGAAACATTTTTTCAGCCCATGCATCGCTTCAAAGTTGACGAAAGTTTTGTAACATTCATTTGTTGCACTTTATCTTGAAAAAAAATGGCACTATACTGCACGAAAAATTAATTAGGCACATGATTTAAAAACAAGAAGCTTCAAGTTTCAAAATGGCTATTTTCAATATTTTTTATACTTACTTTGCACGGAGATACAGCCACTTGAAAATGACAAAATTTTTCGAAAAATTGTAGTGTTCCCTTAATTTTGTTCAGCAGTATATTGATATCCGAATTGCATTTTGGATTCGTTCGTATAATTAATATGGTTAATTTCCCTGGAATAGGTAATGGTAAATAAATCATCGCCATCTGCAAATATCGGTCCAGTGAATGCTGGCAACGTGCAGACGCAAACGGATTACAAAGAGGTTCCAGTAGTTTTTAAAGGGCCCGTGCCCGCACATGTTGAGAAGGTTATGATTTCTAGTAATGCGGAAGATGCGTTTTTGATTAAACTATTATTAAGGCAAACTCGGAGACCCGAAATAGGTGATAAATTCAGTAGTCGGCATGGGCAAAAGGGTGTAACTGGTATGCATTTCAATCTTAAGTATGCGAACATAATATATACGCTCAGCAAAAAAATTCAGGGATCTACGAAGCCGAAAAATGGGACCAAGTTCAAATAACTTTGGCATACGGAAAAAATTGTCACAGCAGGCTCATTCAAATCGGCAGACCCTCTGCTTTAAAATGGGTTTAATATCATGATGCTGCGATTAGCCGTTGTCGAGATGCAATGAGTTAAAGAAAAAATGGAAATTGTACCATTTTTTAAGCATATCTTCGAAAAGATCTAGTGTACCGAAATGTTAATTAAATTGCAAAAGTAAACAATGCATCTTCAAGAGGAAAGCTTAAACTTTCTATTGCTTTTTTATTTACGTTCTACGATGATTCTATCGCCTTTCAGCAGCAATTAAAGTCAAAAAGACGGTTTTTGCTTCAAACTTGAATAACTTTACCAAAGGAAATTGTATAATATTCAGCAAGTACTCATTTTACACAGGAAGGTGTAAAAATTTGCTGCGCCTCATGGAGTATTAGAAAGTTGATCGAAATTTAAAAAAAAATTAAAACTGCCATTTATGTCGCTATAGTTTTGCCACAAAACAACAAACCCAAAATCTGAAAACAGCATGCGAAAGTAGAGATTTCACGCTTTCAAACGACTTTTCAATATTATCAATACGACCATCTTTGCCAAAGTTATCACTATCTAAACTTGGCTCTACTTTTCGGCTTCGTAGAGGTGGTCCCTTCATTTTTTTGCAGAGTGTATTTTTTTCTAATCATACTCGTACCTAGGTCTAATCGTGGAACAAGAAGATATGCCATTCAATGATTACGGAATATGCCCTGATATGATCATGAATCCACACGGATTTCCTTCCCGTATGACTGTCGGAAAATTGATAGAATTGCTTTCTGGGAAAGCCGGTGTAGTGACAGGACGTTTTCACTATGGCACCGGTACATTTTACTATAAATCTTTACTCTTCACTATACTTAACAACAATCTATAACAGTAACATATTTTCCACAGCTTTCGGTGGCTCAAAGGTGGAAGATGTTTGCGAAGAATTGGTAAATCACGGCTACAACTATTTGGGCAAAGATTTCTTTTACTCTGGCATCACAGGCGAACCATTGCAAGCGTATATTTACTCCGGCCCGGTAAGTCGATATCATTTCATCGTTTATCCCGATTTGTAATTGTTATTCTACAGATATATATTTTTAAACGCAGGTATACTACCAGAAACTGAAGCACATGGTGCAAGATAAAATGCACGCACGTTCTCGGGGACCCAGAGCCGTATTAACGCGTCAGCCGACCGAAGGTCGTGCCAAAGAAGGAGGTCTACGGTTGGGAGAGATGGAGAGAGACTGTTTGATCGGATATGGTGCTAGTATGATGTTGATAGAGAGACTTATGATATCTAGTGATGCGTTTGACGTCGATGTATGCAACAAGTGCGGTCTGATGGCATACAGTGGTTGGTGTCACAGTTGTCGTTCCAGTTCGTGTGTTTCTACGATTTCTATGCCTTACGCGTGTAAGTTACTTTTCCAGGAACTACAATCTATGAATATCGTGCCTCGGTTAACGCTAAAAAATTATTGCGAATAACTTTGTACGTTGCGATCGAGACCTTACAGATTGCTATGAATTCTGTGTGTAAATATATTTATGTTTTCGGTTACCCATGTTCTTTTTTACGTAGAAGAATAGACATAATACAATCTATTTGCGCGTTCGATATGATCAATTATTTATTACTGGAAGACATTCAGACAATAGTCATTCACAATAATTAACATATATAAACTATGACAACATTGCGTGTAACAAAAATATAGAGAATATTATTTATGGCAATAATATACAAACAAACGTCTAGGAATTGTTTAGGAAATAGTTTCTGCGCGTAAGCGTACTTCCGGATTTTCGATACACTTCTTGCTTTGTATTAGACGCAGTTCAATCTTCTTCGCCGGCTGTGCCTTTTCATTTTGACACGCTAACAATCACATAGAAGACAAAGTTATTCTTGATATTTCTCCGAGAATAACGATTAATGTTCTCGATACATACTTTTGGAATGTTCGTAAGTTTTCAGTAGGACGTTGTGCAGCGTGTTCACGGTCTTCTCGATAGCAACTTTCGTATCACTTTCCTGATATGTGTGAGCTAAGAACAGAGCCGCGAAAAGATCTCCTGAACCCGTGAAATTGGCAGGTATTTTTGGAATGTCGATTTTTATTAGCCTTTTATCTGAAATCACATGCGTTCAAATAACAGCCGAAGCTTTGTATAGTTTCAAGGTAGAGTCTATTAGGTCATTCCATGCGAAAACGGACACTTTTCGGAGTAACATGTTAGATTTTGTTCAAATTTGGATATGTTGTAGTCTTTAGGGGCATATAGACGTATCTTCTCGAAGGATTTTTCAAAATGTCAAAAAGTGTCGATTTTATAGCTCTTTAAAGTTTGATTTTTCTTTAAAAAATTGCATCTGTGATCTTTCTTCGAAAAATTATAACAGTTGAACTAATAAACCGATTAAAATGAGCGAATATATGTAGCGAATATATTCAAAGTTTATTGCAATTATATTAGTAATAAATGCATTAATTTTATTAATATTTATGTCTATGTAACAGTTGAATAGTAAGAAGTAATATAAATAAAATGTTCGAAAAATATTGAAAAACATCAAAGTTATGAGGTTTTTTCCGCGATTCTTATATGAAGCGCCCCACAGAACGCCATAGTGCCGTATGGCTTGGCCAGTCGAGCGGTATATTTTGATGCGCCGCGTTACATTCAAATCATTTTCCTGCGGCTAATATTAAAATGACCATATTTTTAAACAGTTGACCATGAAGGGGACGAAGGCTATACTCTCATTTTTTTCAAATTTTTAAATATTCCCCTGCGGTTACAAATGGCAATTGTTTACAATAATTGCAAAATAAATGGTTAAAAAAATTATTGTCTCAACTGAAATAATTTTTAATAGATACTCCAAAGTCTCTATTATAAGCACCACAAAGCTTATTTTAATCGGTTTATTAGTTCAACTGTTATAATTTTTCGAAGAAAGATCACAGATGCAATTTTTTGAAGAAAAATCAAACTTTAAAGAGCTATAAAATCGACATTTTTTGACATTTTGAAAAATCCTTCGAGAAGATACGTCTGTATGCCCCTAAAGACTACAACATATCAAAATTTGAACAAAATGCAACATGTTACTCCGAAAAGTGTTCGTTTTCGTATGGAATGACCCTATTGCTTTATTACCTTTTATTGTACTGATTACTGCAGTTAATTTATCATCAATTTCTGTCGATGAAACAGCAACTGTTTGAGGACCTGTTTTGTGCAATGCTTCTATAGCATTTCGTAGTTCATGCAGTGTGCTGACCTTTATACCAGTTAGTAATCTGAAATAATGAGTAATTTTAATTTTGTTACTGCTTGCTATTCATACCGAGGCTAAGAAATTCTTAAACATACTCTACTTCAAACTGATTGGGCGTTAATATATCTGCCAGTGGCACTATTTCTGTCCTGTAGATTTCCTTCAATTCTTCAGGAACGTATAATTTTCCATTATCTCCCATGACAGGGTCGCACACTTGTAATAAAAAAAAGTCACGATTAATACGATTTGATAGCTGCAATTAACGCATTTTCTTATGTGCGCCTATTTACCATATATGAGATTAGGATTTTTAGTCTTGAATTCGCGAATCACTCCTGCTATTCTTCTCAAGAAGGAAGCAGAGCCTACGTATCCAGTAAGTAAATGAGTATAATTGTCTAGATCATTCTGTATTATACCATCCATCAAATCCTCTAAAAAGTAATTAGTAACGATAAAAAAGCATAGAACTTAAATTCATTAAGTACCATATTTTTTTTATTACTGAAAAACTAGTCTTACCCAAATCGTTGTCATTTAGTACTTGGCCTTTGAAAACTTTATATCCAGTATGATTCGACAGTTGAACAGAATTAATTGCATCTACCTCAAAACCTAGTAACTGGACAGAAATATTTATTTTATTTTCGATTATGCTTTGGTATTTCATTTCTGATCAACGGACTGATACCAAGAAGTAATAAGAAGCGACACTCTGCGTCCCTTTACATTAATAGTGTCATTTCATCTCTTTGCATGAATGAAATTACCGATCTAAACCCGAACGGAAAAATTGGTCTCTCTCTCTCTACAAGTTTCTTCGTCGGAGTGTCGCCGCTTGTTATACCTACTTTTTGGTGATACGATAATCATATTGTTGTGTGAACGGATATCCGAAGGTTAATTGAATAAAAATCGTTCTGTAAATTAAGGGAGAGCAATACTTGAAATGAATTACTTTTGGGACACACATACTTCGTAGAAATGTTTTTGATAAAGGGCATCAATATTAGACAGTGTTTGAGATTTTTTTTTTTTTCATTAAGAAATGCATAGACGCCACATTACATAAAAAAAGAATTGAACTTTTCAATGTATATTAATATAGTTTGAGCTAAGCGCACGGTAATTAAATTATAACAAGTTTTAAAAAAAGCGACAGACTTTAAAACAAACGGTTTAGAAATTTTGATAAAAAATTAATATATTTTACGAGTAAAAAGAATGTTAAATATAATTTTTCTCAAATTTCCGAACGCGTGATAGCAGATAATTTAATGTAAAATAACTGCGTAAAATTGAAAATAGATTCGTTTAAAACTGACGGAGAAATTCGTTCAACAAGTGAAATAGATATTTTTGGAGTATAATCTACGAGGATGTTATTTCCCCTTAAAGTGACACTGACATACGTTATTTATAAGAACAGCTATTTTTCTGTCATTAATATTACGCAATTTGTCTTTAAAAAGGCTTGCAAATGACTTATTTACACCTATCAATTCTCTGAAAATAAATCTATTGACTAACGATGATAACGAAGTGATATCAATAACGATGTCTCATTATTACAACTACGTGTAGTCTTTTTGATGTAGATGTCAGTTACCTGCAGCGGAAATGTTGCACTTTTATTACCAACGTAACCGGAAACAACATGACTTTGTATCGAAAGGATTCGTGGCGTTTTTTTGGAGCCCATGTCTATCAGCTGATACACAAACAAATCGCCTCATGGAACGCAGTATAAACTATACTGTGATACTGTGATGCACACTCTACGAGCGCTATTATATAATAGCTGATACAGGCTGTTTCAAATATGAATGCATATTTCTTTTACTCTTCAAAACTGCGTTGTATAACTCTGTGACGTTGAAATTCTTATCAGTATCGTAAGATAGCGCACGGTATATTTTTTATAGATATACCTATGCGTACCGAAGATGTTATCGCTATGAAAATTACGAGCACATATATATATATTTGCCACATAATTAAAATCACAACATAATAGTGTTGCATCAAAAAGTAGATATAACAAGAGGCGACACTTGAAAAGAAAACCACTTTTAGAGAAAGACAAAATACACAGCCAATTTAAATGCCCATAGGGTGTTTTGATCGGTAATTTCATTCTTAGAAAGAGACGAAATGACACAGCCAATTTAAAGGGACACTTGGAGTGTCGCCTCTTATTATACCTACTCTTTGGTTACATATTGATTACGTTGCAACCTTCGAAAAAAAAGAACTTAGAAATTATGCCAAACGAATGGATAAAGTAGAGTACATATGTAGCATATCGATCGAGCAGTTTCAAACAGTACGATGGAAATCTTGGTGGTGCATCTACGTACGTGTTGCTTCGTGATTTGTTTTGTGCAGCCAGAAAAGTATGGCGACGTGGGAAGGTGAAAAATTTCGGGAGATCGGGAATGCCGATGATATCGAGGGGAATTTTGATAATATTCTTGTAACGCACGATCTTCAGGACTGTCTTGACGATAGTTTAGACTTGACCAATTTCAGCAAGGTTTATGAACAGAGTGCCGTGTTCGATTACGACAAATATTCCGAGGATGAAACTCCGATCGACGAAAGGCTATCTAATGACAACACCACGGGGTAAGATTTTTTCGAACTTTTCTTCCATCCTTTCGAAACCCTCCTGAAAGAGACTCTTTCGCTGATCATTTTTTAACGAAGCCGCGAAAAGCCGTAGAAAGATTACAAACTGTCCGTAAACCATTCGTTTGTACTACAGGCGGTATTTTGTATCCCATCCTTATAAGGATATAACTCGTTTTGAAATTAGACCCTTAATTTCTTGTTTTATAATGTGCGCGCGTTTTGTTGAATCGATAACAAGCAATTACTATCTTCTTTAAACGTTTGTTTCAATGTGCTGTGCAGATTATTTCTTTGGCTTATATACAAATAAATGTATTTCAATTTTTCGTAAACTTAAATTATACTACTTCCGTTTCGCGTTCAATGTTTTCGATCGAAGAATATGATCATTGTACGGATAAACTTACAGAATTCATTATTTACATAATTGTGTTACCATAAAAAATTATGCAGTCGTAAAATACATAAATTTTGATAATAGTATTTACTCTTTTACCAGCATAAAGCATTGTTTACTTATTTATTGCCATTGCTGAGTCAATAAATGTAACGCTAAAATGTTATAAATTTAGCTTATGAAAAGTCACAAATAACAATGCATTCAGCCAGGTATTACTCATGCCTAGTATTATATATTGTGGTTTTATTGACAAAATTAGTATTTTGTATGACAAACCATTGAATCTCCAAGGGATGTTCGATTCACTTTAAAGAATCGATTTTTGATTCAGTTATGAATTGAATCATGAGAATCGATTCTATTAAAAAATCGCAATGAAAAAGTCAATTTTGCAAGAATCGATTCAAATATCGTAAATACATTGTACTATTTGGAAAGTTTGTAGTGCTTTTAATAACATCAAAAAACTGAAGTAAAAAAAATCAATTCCCAAAGCCTAAAAGTTTAAAGCTTGAAAAGTTACAATTTTATAACTTAAAAACTACAAAACAGAAGATTTGATGCTTTGAAATTCTGAAAATTTAAAAATTTGTAAATTTGAAGCTGGAAAACTTGAAAGTTCAGAGCTTAAAGTTTGAAAACTTAAAAGTGTGAAACTCAAAAGCTAAAAACTTGAAAACTGAAAGTTTGAAAAGTTGCACAAAAGTTCGAAAACTCGATGCTTTGAAACACTAAACTTGTAAATTTGAAACTAAAAAACTCGAAAGCTCAAAACTTAAAGCCTGAAAGCTTGAAACTTGAAAGCTAGAAACTTTCAAATATAGAAAACTTGGAAGCTTGCAAATTTGAATAAAACTTGGAAACTGTGGATGCTTCAAAATTCTGAAAGATTAAAAACATGAAAGTTTGAAGTTTGCAAAATTGTTCTCAAAGTTCGATTTTTATGATAAAGAATCGATTTAGAGAAAAATTGAAGAGCAGAAAATCGATTCAAAAGATCGATCTTTTAATCAGAAGAATCGAATGGAAATCGAACATTCCTAAGGGGGAAAAGTGCCCCCAAGCCAAATTAAACTTTATATATACCAGTCGATAGATCGCGCAAAAAGTACCCCCCACTATTGGGGTAGTTTCGGGGTGAAACTATGAAAATTATGAAAAAAATCAGGAATATTTGACTCTAGTAGGCACATGTTTGTGAATTTTTTCAGAATTTTTACTTGCAAACCCGATTTTTTAAAAATTGAAAAGTTTAAAAATGCCGATTTCAGCCTGAAGTTATCAAGTGACCACGTTTATATTTTTACAGTTTTAGTGCCTTTTTATGGTTATTAACATATATTGTTTGCAGTTTTTTGAAATGGTGCAACGTACTTAAAAAAAAAAAATTAAAAACCGATTTTTCAGTGTATTTCCGTATTCATAGAAACGGCATGCTCCTATAATCGATACATTCCGCTTGTTAAGTGGGTATTATATACTTTTATACATATGTAATATACGAAGCAATGTATTTAATGTGTAAATATCTTATCTTTGGTAAGTCGGATTCTTAACTAGTTGCACATATAAATGATAACCGGCGTACTACCCCGAAGCATTGTCTACTTTGATCTTTCTAAGCAAATCTTTGAGTGAAGAGATTTATGAAGAAGTAAATGTACATGAGTCGAAAGGGCATGCAACGCGTACTTAAAAAATCGTGAATCGGGAATCGTGGATGTTGTTTCGTATAAGGGAACAGTATTACTGTACAGTTGCGTGCTAGATGTTTTACGAAACACTTACTTCTTGAATTTCATGTCTAACGTTTTGATCGTCAGATCAAGACTGTTATATGTAAATCACTAATCGCTGTATTCTGCTTTCGAGTCGGTAACTGCGCACGAGGTCAGCTCCAGGCTTGGGTGCTCCGATTAGCCGCCGACTCGCAGGGCAATATCGTCATAAATGACAGCATTTGAATGACACCCGTGAGAAGCTATCGCATTCGTTGAGTGAAAGTTTTTCCCTTCAATATTTTCTTACAACCATTTTCGCAGTTACGCATTCGATCGCTGTCTCTATCGCTCGCTTGACATATAATATCAATTTTATCGCAACACGCATTATGATTTGAAATATTAATATAATGGGAATATAATAAAATATTCTGTCGTAAATATATGTTAATAAAATATATTAATATGAATCACGAAGGTAGTTCAAAATACAAAAAATATGGAAAAATAGGAAAAGATAGAAGAAACATGGCGGAGAGATTAGGAAAGAAATAGTGATAGAAAAGGATAGTGAGAAGGTAGAAAAACTAGATATCGGATGCGCAGGCGGTCGATAATTGGGTCGATGGTGGAGTTGATACCGCTTGGGCGCCATTAGGTGTCGGTATGGCAGAGAGGATCAAGGGTATTCAGCACGAGATTACCGCCTCTCGCGGCAGAAAAGTGAACTAAACTAACCCTGTGTATTTCTTATGGGCAGGCAACACCGGTTCCCGTAAGATCACCGAAGTTAAGATGTCTCGGTCGGGACCCGATTGAGGAATGGTGACCGTTCCTGCCGGGTCTCGATGCTGCTTGGTGCCCAGAGGGAGGGGGCAAAGCCTCCCAAAAGGAAAAAGACATAATGGGACTGAAAGACGTCTCCAAAAAGGATTTTAAGAAGAGAGATTAAAAATGGAAGTACTCGTTCGTTGGGCAATATGAAAGACGCTAGTCATTCGAAACGCCATCTTCAGATAGAAAATCTGAAGAAAACATACCTAATAATAATAATAATTTCTTATGGGACAGTTATTCCAATATTCCGGACAGAATACTCAATAAAACGCATAATAATTGTGATATTCTTGTTCAGGCGAAAAAGGCCGAGGGCAGTACAGAGCCCCTTTTTGAAAAAAAGTCCAAAAAAAACTTTCTTCTATAAAAGCATTGATATTTATTTTTTATAAAATCCTGAAAGCCAAATTGCAAAAAAGGGCTCTGTACTGCCCTCCATAATTGAACAAAGATATTCTAAACAAAAGAAGCAGAAAGAAATATCGTTTCTTCGCTTCTAATTATTGGAACAAAAATATTGATGAAATCCGAGCTCTTTGTTTATAAACATGGCCGGGTCCTTATCGCGCCCGACGTAAGCAGGGCCGACGTAAATTACATGGACCTGGGGTGTATTCCTATATTTATATTAAACACAATTATTAAGTTGTAAATGTTTACGAAGCATTGATTGTTATTGCAATTATCATACGGAACACTTTGCGAAGCCAATTGCCTCCCTATCAGTAAAAATTGGTATATATAAATTTTATTATGCGTACACGGGCCTAGGTAAGCTTGCTACGGCACTATTCTTTAACCACGTGACCATAGGTGAATGCCATAAAGTAAACATATAGCATATCATGTTTCATTTTTTGCCGCAGTTCATCGACCTCACCACATGTGGCGGTAATCACGTGCTGAATACCCTTATGTCGATTATGTAGAGTTTCTTCCATTTCTTCCTAGACGGTCGCTTTTGCAGGAGCGTTACGCACAGAAGCAGCGTGCATAATATTATTAAAACAGTTTACTTTAAATCATTTTTGTGTATAAATACAAAGCCTAAAAGTCTTCTAATATGTCCGATAGACAGGTGAACATTGTTGGAGTGAAGACTTCTAATGATAGATGTGTTGAATGCAATGGTTGGTTGCGGAATTTGCCCCCTCGAAAGAAACGAATTAATACAGTATTTGAAGCTGAGAAGTTCTCAAAAATATTAGAAAAACTGATTACTATTGGTGACATGCTGTGTAATAAGTGTCGTCTGAGTATCTACACAAGGAAGAGGAACGTGTACGTAAAACAGGAAAAACAGGAAATAGCAATTCCAAGTACTTCCAATTACCGATCATCTTCTGAGCTTTCGTCACTTTCGTCATCGTCAACTCCACCACGGATCTCGTCGCCTGAAGTATTCACGTTTAAACCGGAATTATTGTGCTCATCAAGCGAGGGTTCTTCAGACATTGTAAAGGTAAATGACAATCAAACTCCAGCAACTGAATATGTTGAAATGCAATTTCCAAGAGTTATTTCAACGCACAAGTACTGCTTTATTTGTGGTGCTACACAAAATATTATTGATATGCCGCATGAAGCAAGAACACAAGTATTTGTTTCCAGACGATTGTACGTACCAAATGGAAATCGTTGTTGTCAGGTTCATTTGATAAAACAACGGCTATATGAAGAACACTTATCGAATTTACGCATATATTCACATAATAGTTTAATCGAAGTTAAGGAACTAAGAAATTATTTGAAGTATTTGTCATTTAATTGTCATTCAAATATTAAAGACCAAATAGGCGATTTTACACTCTCAGAGGAACGTCTTCAAGTTTTTACTGGATTAACTTGGGAGAACTTAATAAGACTACGCGAAATGATGATTTCATTGACAGACACTCCGTATCGTACTGCAACGCAAGCTATTGTTGTTTTTCTATTTAAACTACGAACTGGCAAATCAAATAAAACAATAGCTGCAATTTTAGGAATAGAACGAGAACGGCAGGTTTCTAAATTTTGCTCATCAGTTATGAACTCTTTTGAAAAGGATATATTGCCTATTCATTTTGGACTCGCTGCTTTTTCCCGAGAGCATCTAATTGAAGCAGAGACATCAACAATCGTTAAGAAATTGCATCGTATAACTGATCAGTTAGCCTTAATTTTCGATGGAACATATGTCCAACACGAAAAAAGCTCTAATAATGAATATCAAAAAAAGTTTAATTCAGAACAAAAAAAGATGCCATTATGTAAGCCATTTACCGTGTGCACAACAACTGGCTATATTATAGATATGCTCGGCCCTTTCTGTACTATACGAAATGACGCAGAAATAATGCAAATTGTAATGGAAGATCCAAACGAGCTGCCAAGTCTGATGAAGAAAGGCGACTTATGCATTGTTGATCGAGGTTTTCGAGATGTGAAAACTTACCTGGAGAAAGAAGGATATATTGTGCTGATGCCAGCTTTAAAAGGAAAACGTCAATTAAGAACTAAGAAAGCTAATGACTCGCGGCTTGTAACAAACATTCGTTCGGTTGTTGAAGCGGTTCATGGCATGATAAGACAGAAATACCGGTTGCTAGGTCATCAAATGGATAACAAATTGCCTGCAGAAGTAAGATCATATTATCGAATAGCTTGTTTTCTACATAACACATTTGGCAAACGATTGACTTCAGACACAGAATTCAGCGAACAAATAATCTCAAGAATTTCCATACAGAAAGATGAACCAAATACTTTAAAATTGGAAGCCAAGACACAAAAGAGTAAACAGAAGATCCCATTCCAACAACTAACAACTAGCGATTTGCTTGATTTTCCTGAAATGACAGAACAAGATCTAAAAATTTTTTTTACTGGATCCTACCAACTGTCCCAAGCAGTATCTTACTTAGCAGAAATTATGACTGAGGAAAATAATATTAGTCTTCGCTACCTACAAAAACACAGCAATATTATTCAATTTGAAGTACAATCACGACATATAAATAGCAGAATCTATAACTGTTACATAGACTATGTACCAAATGCCATAGGTCGTTCTGGAATCAATCGTTACTTCTGTGAGTGTGAAAATGGCAACTGTACCATTGGCTGTTGTTCGCATGTAGCTGCGATAGTCTATTATTTATCGCATGCTCGATATCTTGCACGAATTATAAGGCCTACGGAGATTCTCAGCAACATTTTTACTGTCGAACAAATAATTCCTGTAATAAATGCTGACAGTGATGAAGACTAAGTCAAATGCACTAGGTTATTAGTGTTGTAATTAAACATTATCCAAGATAAAACTCACTGATTAAAATGCACTGATTTAATTAATATATGTAATAATAGTTAATAATGAAGACTCATTGGCTAATATTACTTATAGAAAGAATTCAAAGATCTACTCACAAAAATCAATGGAAGGTATTCCTTGGTCAACCTACATAGGTAGAGGGGAAAAGCTTTTCTTCCAGTTCAAAATGGTTGTAAGAAAATATTGAACAGAAAAACGGTCACTGGACGAACGTGATAACTTTTCACGGGTATAATTCAAATACTGCCAGGTCATTCCATGCCAAATCGATCACTTTTTGACCTTGATGTCAGGGATTTTGTTCAAGATTGAATATGATGTAGTCCACATGAAATTAGGGGGGGTTTAATTCATCATTTTGCTGTTCTCGAATTTGTTTAAAAAATACAGGCGGTCAAATTTTTCAATTTTTGCCTATTTTTGTGAAACCAAAGTGTACTTAGGAATTTTTATCTCGGGAACTATTCGTCGCATTGAGTTGATTCTTTTTTCATTTTAATCAGAGAGGTTCGGCCTATTTTAATAATATATTTTCTAATTGGACACTCGTTTTTGTAGTATAGAAAATTATAAACAAACTTTTCTTTTGCAAATTTCCCTATGAGGGTCGGGGGTCAAAAATTAAAAAAAAAATATGACCATATTCCTTGAACACTAGCCTATAAAATGAGCTATTGCCGAAGATGGAACTCGTAAAACTAACTCCACAGTGAGCTGTTACAGGTAGTGGTGCGCGCCGCTTCAGGTAAGCGATCCGCTCGCCCGGAGCTTACGGTTGCCCGATCGGACCTCTTGCACCCCACATTATTTGACTGAGGTGTAAAAACAATATCGACAGGTCGCGTATCAGTCTTACTGGTGCCATTTATAGCTTTAAGGGTGGTTTTTATAATGTCTTTTATAGGTATTTAAACAAGGGCCGTATCCAAAAAGTCCTGTGGCATATAATGTTTTCCTTCAACACCCTCCTCCTTTCAATTTATTGCCAGCTAGGTAGATGTTTTCAAAATATAAGAAAAGAGGCGTCGGTACGATTGCATGTATTTTCCAGGTATATCTTGGTAGTGGGGAGTTATATATTTGGGCAGCGTTCTTTTAAACTTTTAGTCTGCGAAAGATTTCCGAGTCGTGCACTTCTTATTCTTATCGTAAGGTAGTGAGTGAGTTTTCGGAGACAATGCGTCAGTGGTGTTGTAATCCTTTTAATCGAACGGAACATAACTGTTGCATAAAAGGACTTCGAAGGGTACCCATTTAACATACGGAAATACACTGAAAAATCGGTTTTTAATTTTTTTTAAGTAAGTTGCACCATTTTAAAAAATGTGCAAACAATATATGTTAATAACCATAAAAAGGCACTAAAACTGTAAAAATATAAACGTGGTCACTTGATAACTTCAGGCTGAAATCGGCATTTTTAAACTCTTTCAATTTTTAAAAAATCGGTTTTGCAAGTAAAAATTCTGAAAATATTCACAAACATGTGCCTACTAGAGTAAAATATTCCTGATTTTTTTCATAATTTTCTATTGCAGAAAACAGAAGGAATCAAGCATAAATTATAAATTACGAAACTACCCCAATAGTGAGAGTACCAGGTTCATACTTGGCAGAAAGGGGTCTTTTTGCTTGATCTATCGACTGGTATATATACATAGAGTTTAATTTGGCTTGGGGGCACTTTTCCCCTTTCGTATCCGGCTAGACCCTTTGTAAAATGTAATATTTATTTTTTCTTTTATAGCGCAATACATCATGCAATTAGTCCTCATGAGATCTATATGCGAATTCATTCTGGTCGAGATGATATATTATCAGGAGAATCCTCGCATGCAACTATCACGATCGAAAGCACAATTTCCGATACGATTCAGAAGCACATTGGTCGCTATATCTGCGAATACGATGGCTGTAATCGAACATACAGCACGGTTGGAAATTTGCGTACCCACATGAAAACTCATAAAGGTAAACTTTCTATATTGGAAGGAGTTAAACACTTCTTGTTGTGGTTGAAGCAAATATACTGTAACATAATAAATATCCACGAAAACTTGCAAGTTTTCACAATATTAATATATAAAATAATCTTTTGTTTCATGACATGCGGTATCGTCTTTTAAATAGAACAATTTGTTACAATTAGTTGAAAATAAAAGTGTATGCTTTGCATGTACCTCATGTAACTTAATACGTCAAACTAATTATGCTAATGTTATTTTTGTGCTTGCTAAGATTGAAGGAAGCAAGGTAAGTTTGTGAAACGTTAATTCTCTAATTGTTACACTTTATCTGCTGAACAACGAAGAACAAAGAGTGTGCTTATGCTTTACAAATTCTTTTTTTTTTTTATGTGTACTTTTTATTCATTATGAAGTCATCACTGCTGGTATAAAGTATAAAGGGATCGCTTCGACCTGCATGGCTTTCAGATACTGCGAGCAATAGGTAGTCCGGCAAACTTTTTATGTGGAGGGAATTCTCAAAACTTTCAGGCGAGTATCGATTTAAATGTGCAGAACCAAGTTGTGGCAAGGCCTTTCTCACGTCGTACAGCCTAAAGATTCACATTAGGGTACACACAAAAGTAAAACCGTTCGGATGCAATCACAGCGGCTGCGAGAAAGCATTCAATACCCTTTACAGACTGAGAGCTCACCAAAGACTTCACAGTGGCAATACATTCAACTGCGAAGAGACTGGATGCGTTAAATTCTTCACTACTTTAAGCGATCTCAAGAAACATATTCGTACTCATACTCAAGAAAGACCTTACAAGTATGTTTTTTTTTAGTATTTTCAGTTTATTAATTCGTATACTTGGTTTTGTGCTTAATTATGCTTGCATATCGGGTACTTTCCTCTCTTTTCAAATAACCATTCGTCATTTAAAAATACTACAAACACAAATCATTTCAAGATTTAACTCTTACGTCTTATATGGGGCGCAACATCGATGTTTCAATCACGTCCACAATGCTGAACAAATGTTTCCGAACGATATCGATTTTCATATTTTGTGCAATTTCATGTATTTCATTTGGAATAATAGAAAAATCTAATTATGTACATCGATAATGAATTTAATGACTTACAAGAATTCGGCGAATTCTTATAGAAAATATGTTTATTGTCTTGTATTTCAATTTTACATTTTCTTTGAAATAGAGATTGACAAAAGTTTTCGTACGTTTTATTAACATTTGGCTGCACGTATTTTATTATTAATGATTGATAGCATTTCCTTGGTGTACTTGTAATTAATATTTGCAGATAGGATTCGGATAACAATTCCAATTTCGGCTTACTTCTGCACTAAATTGTTACCTTTCGAAAATGTTCTACCTTTCAGCAATCATTGTATTTCACTCCTTAAATTATGATATTGACCTCTTTCATCAAAGGTAACAGTTTTTCACACGCTTTAAAATTTCGAAAATTGTTAATTTCGGCATTTGCAAATATTTTGAAATTGCTCCAATTGATAGTTTATCCTTCCTACGAAGCTTTACGATTCAAATTTTTTTTAATGTGGTAATTTTTTTGTTTTGTGTGTAATGTACTTTTTTTCATACATGTGGTTTTTAAATTTAATATTGTTTACTTGAAGTTAACTCCACTATTAGCAGTATAATTGGTGAAGTAGATCTTGGAAATCTACGAAGAATACATAAAATTCTTCAAGAAATCAGATTATAAAATATACAACATTTAAATGTAAAAAAATAAACACAATTTTTAATAAATATGATTTCGGTGAATTCGTCTAGATTATTAAATTGTCTATCGATGTACATAATTAGATTTTTCGATTAATCCAAATGAAACATATGAAACCACATGAAATATGGAAGTTGATATCGTTTGGAAACTTCTGTCCGCAACTGTATTTTTACATTGCATCTTGCGCTCGATGTTATAAATTGACATAATCTACATTATTTTTTTTCAGATGTCGGGAAAAAGGATGCGGTAAGGCTTTTACAGCATCTCACCATTTGAAAACGCATAAAAGAACGCATACGGGAGAACGACCTTACGTGTGCACGTACGAAAACTGCAAACGGTCTTTCACAACGCCTCATAGCTTAAAGAGTCATTTGAAGACTCACAAGAGAACAACTAATAACGACGAAACGGTATGTATTCTAATTCTAGAATACGTTATGCTCCATTGAACGCGTGTATCATATTATTATTCTGCTGTAGAAGTCCGACAGAAGTCAAGATGATGCTGGAAACCAAAGAAGTGACGAGAAGTCAGAAATTGATATTGAAGAAGCAGCTTGTACAAATGCAGACGACACGCCTTACGCTCTTATAACATTATCCGCTAGTAATACACAAAACAATGAAAGTGTAACTTTCTTATCTACAAGAAATGAGAGCGAACAACAGTCAACATCCACAAATAATATGTTAGATATTTTAAGTCAGAATAGACCCAAGGAAAATCTTGAGTACGATGTTACTCTAAACAACGTAAAAGACTCGAGTGAAACGGTCGATTTAAACGATTTCACCAAGCACACGATCGACAGCTTTAACAACAATGAAAATTACGATAAATTTAAGATATTCGATGACGCGAACGATTCGAATTTGCAGCCGGATCAGAATCAAAGATACGTTCCTGATTCTTCGAGCGAAGTACGAGATAATGAAGCAAGTAATGCAGCAAAGTCTAATTCGATAAATTTGGGGCAAAAAATAATACAGGATGGCTTGCAGAACACAATTGTTTGTATATCGGAACAAACAGATTTCGCAAATGACGTACAGCAATATAATAATCGTACACCCATCGCTGAGAAAGCGTACAGCAATGAAACGAACGTGGGAGCAGCTGTTAACGATACCGCCGCAGCTTTGTATAGCGCCGATTCTGTTACTAGTCATGTATCAAATATTGTTAGTTCCTCTGGTGAGACTCAGTTGTTCAACACCGGAATAGGAAACCTGTTCATTAGCGATACCTTGCGAACTGGTTCTCTTAACACGGTAGAACAGCCATTGGATTCTGGAGTCGTTGCGACCGCGCAGTCGGAAGCTATCGAATTGGCAATAGCGTCCGAAGAAGAAATACCTTCGCCTTGGATAGACGTAATGGCACTGGCGACTCCGTCTGCCTTGAGGAGGCAATCCTGGTCCGAATTGAATGCTTTTCCAACGGCGGTTCACTCGTTAGTCGATCTGGTTGAACCAGAACCATATCCGTTGCAAGTAGACAATCAGTTGCAGTCGCTGCAACAGTTGGACAACGTGAACTTGGTGGACGCGGACGGAATAACAGCGAGCATCGAAACCGCGCATTGTCAGGAGAACGTCGACGACAAACGGAAGGAGGAGAATGTAAAAATGAGAAAGGGCAGAAACGTTTTGCAGGAGATCACGGCCGATGCAGACATATGCAAATGCGTCGATTGCAGGTGCGATCATACGCAAAACTGTCAGAATTGCTCAAATAGTACAACAGAGGAGGAGGAGGAGGAGATGAATAAAAAGGATGCGTCACCGAATGTAGTAGATGATTTTGTGTCTTGTTTGCAGAGCGATTGTTCGTGCGACAACGAGCCCAACGGTTGCGGCTCTTGTTGCGTTGTTATTTGCTTGAAAACCTTACAGCAATTGCAAAAAGTATTTAGCCGTAATTGCTGCAAAAGCGCCAGCAATATGTCGTGTTGCAGAGAGAAGTTGCTACCGTCGTTGATGAAATGTCAGTTAACTAGGAACCAATGAAAAGAATAATTTACCCCAGCTAGTCATGCCAAGAAAAAAAAAATCATATTTTTGCATACATCTTCATTAAGGGTTTGTTATTTATCGTGATGTATAGATTAGTCTGCTTAGCTTTAAACGCGACTTTTCACACAGATATTAAGTTCAAACGAATGTTACCTAGGAGAAATTGAGAGTATGGGACTGTGTGTACATACCTGTACTATATTTGAAGAGACTTTGTTACATAGATGCAATATATATATAGGTGTTACGATATATTTCACTGCGTGCCAATATATTTGTAGTTTTTTCTACTTAAAAATTTTTAAGGACATACGATATTGCTGTAGCGTAGATTAAAGAAAAGAGCTCTATTGCTTTGGGGTAGGTTTATGTTGAAGCTGCGATAAACGATAAGAGCGGCGATGTAAATAGGATGAAAAAGAGAGAGAGATATTTTCTCTTGTTTTCTTGCTATCTCGTCGCTTTTATCGTTTATCGCAGCTTCAACATTAACCTGCCCTTAGTTCAACGAAATATAGTAAAATATGGATATCTGAAAATTCATAATATCAGAGCACACAAGCACAAACTGTGCAATTCTGTTGCATTTGGAAAACATATTTATAAAAATATGCGCGTCTATTTTGATGTTTATACGTTGCGGACAAAAGTTTCCGAACGATATCGATTTTCATATTTCATGCAGTTTTCTGATTTCATTTGCAATAATAGAAAAACCCACTGTGAACACTGAAAGAAAATGCAATGATCTACAAAATCATTTGTACAGAAAATATTTTTATTTTCATATTTCAATTTTACATATTCTGAAATATAGACTAATAGGAATTTCCAAATGACTTATTACCTGGTTGCACGTCTTTTAGTTTGAATAGCAATTTTAGTATGTCATTGGAATACTTGTAATTAGTCTTTACAGATAGAATTCGAGTAAGGAACTATAATTTCTCCTTATTTCTTCAAATAAATCATAACTATTCTACGGTCTTTGCCAAATTTTGTGACATTGATCTTCGTTTAAGAGTTGGCGGTTCTTCACACGCTTTAAAATTTCAAAAACTATTGATTTCAATATTTGCAAACGTTTTGACATTGCTCCAATCAACAGTTTATTTTTCTTACAAAGCTTTGCAACTAAAGATTCAATTTTTTTGTGAATGCGTTTGAGTCATCTTGAAAGGAATGTGGTTAAAAAATTAATATTGTTTATTCGAAGTCAGCTTCAGTATTAACGGAATAATTTGTTAAGTAGATTTCTGAAAATCTAAAAATACATTAGAAATACCTAAAATTCGCAAAGAAATCGCAATAATCAAATATTAATAAATCGTTCGGAAATTTCTGTCAGTCTACGATCACGAAAATACGATTTTGATCAATTTTTGTAGATCACTAAATACTTTATTGGTGTACATAATTAGATTTTGCTATTACTCCAAATAAAATATATATGAAACCGCATGAAATTCTGAAATCGATATCGTTCGGAAACTTTTCTCCGCAATTGTATATTAAATAGATCAGTACAATATATTTTTTATGTATGTACAAAGATTATACCATCTATTTCGTACGTAACGATGGTCTTAAAAAAGCTTGAAGCAAAAAATGAGGAATAAATGATATTCCTTAATTAATAGTGGTATTTTTGAAAGAAAAGAAATCAATTATATATGTATTGTGTGCTAAATACTTTAGACAGTGGTTGAAATTTCAGAATAAAATATTTGTTTGATTATTATTTTCTAATGCACGATGCTTAGAAAGGAAGATGCCAAATGTTTAATACTTAACTTGAGGAGAACGTCGCAGAAGATATAATTTAATTAACGTTATACACTAGCGTTTAGAATGAAGTTATTCTTCTATGCCATTCTGTGTTGCCAAAGCACATTCGATTATTCGAATTATTTAAATAAAATCACAATAAAATGTGTTATAAAATAATGATAAAATTATAACATGAAATCTTTCATGGCTGTTATAAGTACTTGTTAAACGCGACAAAAATCAATGTACCTAAATAGTTTTTAAATGAAAACAAATTTTATTGTATTATTATAAAGAAAAGTACGACTAACAAGTAATAAATTATAAAAAAAAATAATATTACATATTGTTACTCTTCTCTCGTGATAAAGTTAATGTGAATGTAACTTAATATCTTTTTATTACTGCATTTTTACACAGTAGTATGACAGACATGATGAATATACAGCCTAAGTGTTAACAACGTAGAGAACAATGATTTTACATTTGTATAGTGTTGGTACAAGACTTATTGCGCAGCCTGCACTAAAGCTTCTGCGACTTCGATCGCGATAGCTGCCTCAGCTTTATCCTTTTCTGACGACGCGGAGGAAAGCTGTTGTTGAGCTTTACTGAGAATTTCTCTAGCCGCTCCGCTGTCCAAATCTTCTACAGGGTGAGCTTCTTCTGCCAAAATCTGTGCAACGTTCGAGAAAATAATTAACATACGTTCGGCACAGTATCTTTTGCTTTCATAAATATTGCGAACGTACTTGTACACTGTTGTCTTCGTTTATTGTGACTGTACCGGAAGAAACGAAAACTTTCTTGGTTGCTCCACCTTCTTCGTATACTGTGACTATGCCAGGCTTCAACACAGCCAACGTGGGGACGTGTTTTGGTAAAATACCAAAGGAGCCAGAGAACGAAGGTACGTCCACTTGTTTGATCGCGGTTCGATCGTAAAATACCTGCGACATCGATCAGAGTTTATGAATTTAAATACGATTTAGTATCTAAAATGATTGTCCAAAGTTTATTCATACCTGATTAGCTCCGGCGAGAGTAAATTTCATTTGATCGCTGGCGTCAGCGTAAGTTCTTTTTTGAATGCGAGCGTACCTTAGATAAGGGCGTAAATTACGAGCGAGAGTGGCCATTTCGATGCTCTGGAATGATAGTTCAGTCAGGAAATTCTGTGACAATTATTCTGACACATAAAATTTAAGTCAGGATGAAGTGATTACATCACAACATCGAGGTGCATGCATAACCCGTCTTCTATGTTGCGTGCCAAATGAATTATATGCAAGGGACAAGTGGGTAAAAGGTTGTTTTCACTAACTATCGGTTCATTAAACCTACCGTTTATTTAATTAACTATTTTATACTGTAATTAAAGTAAATATCACAGAGACTGTTCGCTACTACAGGCAGATCGAAGTCAAAACTCGAAGAGTATTCGCACCGTATCGCAGACGATAAAAATGTTTCAATATCGCACGTTCGGTGGCGTTACTTCCACTCTGTTGAAATTGTAATCATAATTTTAATTTTCTTCTATTCTTTTTTATAAATTTGAAACGGGCATTTACTCTTGAATTGTTTTATAGTTCGAACGTTATAAATTTATTGTTAACTTTTGCAGATACATGATCTTCATTCTGAATCTAAAAAGCTGTTGAGATAAATGTAATATATTTTAATGCACGCCATGTTAAACATTTTTCTAAATAGTTTTTACAATTTATTATACAATATTGGTTAATATTGTTTATTTATTGCAAAAAGGCAATATAAAAGATTTGATTGGTTTAGGAACACTGAAACGCAATGGCCACCTAGTGACGATACTCTAAACTCTAAACTAATACTGCTATTTTAAAATAGAAGCAGAAAATACTGTTTGTTGATTTTCATATATGCTATTCGAGAATACTAACATTAATTTAATTTAATTTAGTTCAATTTAGTTATTAGGTACGGTTGATCTACATTGGTCCATATGTAGAATAAATTAGTATGAAAAGTTAGCAATATTGTTGGAGAGCTGTGCAATGTATAATTATTTAAATTTGAAGGCAAAGCAACATCTTTCTATTCATTTAACGATCGAACCTAAGGGTGAAAATACGTAAAACGCTGGTTTTCAACGCTAACTCATCAGTGCCGATTTTCGGTGCTTACCAGCGCGAAGGGTGAACACGTAGAAAGCTGAAAACCAGCGCGAGCAAGCGCAAGTGTAGCCACAGCCGATTCTAATACCATTGACTATTCCTATAAGACTCCGCAACTGCCTGTTTTCGAGGGTCATGGATTCTGGGGGTAGATTTCTACCCACAGAAAACTGAGATATCGACAGTCGTGCCTGTTTTATCAACCATATCTGTAGCGCAACCACCGACGAGATATACAGGGTGTAACAAAAATGTTCCAGTTCCTTGAAAGGGTTGATTCTTGAGGTGATTTTAAATAACTTTTTCCTTAGCGAAAATGTTAGGTGTGGCTTTGTTAACGAGATATGAACGAAAAACATCGACGCGACCTCCAGCTGCGAGTAGCATTGGCTGGCCATCGTCCGCGTCATCATTAATCCGCTGTACTCGCTCCGTGATTGGTCGGTGTTTTTCGTTAATATTTCGTTAACAAAGCTCCACCTAACATTTTCGCTAAGGAAAAGTTATTTAAAATCACCTAAGGAATCACCCCTTTCAAGGAATTGCACCATTTTTGTTACATCCTGTAGAATAGACGTGACAACCAATGTTTTTTTCTGTCCCACGGCTTTGGGGCTCTCAGAGCCCCATTACCACTTCCGTGTCACGTTCAACGTTAGCGGATAAGCATGAAATAAGAGTGCAGCACTAGCGGTGGTAGGAATGAAAATTATTACAGCGATGAGACATTTAATATAATGTGTCCCGATACATTGATGTCAATTTGATACATAATTAATATTCAAGCAGTTTCATAGCTAAAAGGAATATTCATTTAAAAAAAAATGTTTGTTTCTTTGTCAATTAGCAGCTGTATATATTCATATAAGACAGAATCGTTATTGTACGTGCAATTTTTCCTGTTAGAATTACTTTACTCGAGTTGGTAGGATCTGCACACCGTCGCACGCCTTTTCTCTGTTGCGCCGCGGTAGAGTCACTTCTTTCATTTTTGCTAATGATTACTCGACAGTTCTTTACTTTAAGCTCTGAATCAAGCATGGAACATTGATTCTATCCATCTTTGTGGTTCACTAGTGTAAAGTCTTAGATTTTAGGATTTTTGTGAAGGGTGATAGGTGGAACTGATTGGATGTACCATCTATCTCTCTTGGGTCTCCATCTGCAGCACTCTCCACGTGGTGAGACCTGGGCAATCGGTCATTACTGAGCTAATTGGCTGCGAATTGTACATAAGTTTAAGGTAGATTTAAGATAGTTTTCAAAAGTTAGAGTATCTTAGTATACATATAAGAATATCGACATGTTTACTGTTGAATATGTCAAAAACTCTTTTTCTATTACCTTTCAAACATTTATTTTCTTAAAATTGTGTTACAATTAGAACTAGTATCATTAATAAATTTAAAAATTAATGGGAGTAGTGCAAAGATGGCGTGCCTATAAAAAATTTACTAGTTAAACAGTAATGATAGTGTCATGTACTTGTGGTACTATAATTCTTGACTAGGGTTTACATAAAAAGCGTGTAATAATTCATATTTTATTTTTCTTCATTCAGACTTTACTAATTGAAAAGGCGAGAATAGAAAAAAATTGATGGGTGTAAGTTAATAAAATATGACAATCAAATAACTCTGAAATTATTCAAAATATATTCAAAATTTTTCCAAATTTCTCAAATTTGAGTCCTATTTTATGATTATATAACAACGTTATAATAAAAATTTTTCTCAAACTTGGAACAAGCAAATTTAATGCTAGTCAATTTTCTCGTAGCTTGCAAAATGTGACGCTCGTCACATCACGATATAATCTCGCACATTACCCGAACAATTTTCAATTAAAGTGCGCCGCCCGGGGTGCACGCTTTGACGCGTTGCGGTGTTTCATCAGTGGATTCATTGTGAGAAAATTGTTGGGCAAACACTGTAACATTTGCTCATCTTTTTTAACCAATCGTTCAACTAATTTCACACTAATTGTGAAGAAAAATCGGGCAAAAATCTTTCCATCTGATAGTGTAGTAAAAATAGCACGAGCCGGCGAAACTGTTATTCGCGAAAATGATGACACTATTTTTAAAACAAAAAACATTTTGAATATGTTGACGCATAAAATATTTAGTAGCGTCCGTTATTGCGTTTCTAATGATACAGAAATGACTCATCACTGGACTGCGGATTTTATGCATTTATGACAATTGTAAGTATGCAAAAAATCTGCGAGACTGTTACTACATGCAAAAATATACAAAACATCAATAATATAATTTAAGTTAAAATCTTTGAAAAATTAAATGTACTGTTATTCAATTTGCAATTCGTTATTTGTGCTTGCAAAAATTTTATTTTGCATAAAATCCGCAGTCTACTCATCACATTATGGAACAAGACATTTTTAATAACCACAAGACCCAATTAATAACGTTTATTATCAAAATTTATTTAAAACTACACATTTAGCATAAAAGTAAATGCGAAGCATTAAATAGGCAGGACAATTACATCAGACAAATTTAGCAAACCATATTCTATTCTTCGCAATCAGAACTATCAGCAACTGGAGTTGTAATTCAGGTACGTAAGTCTTTAGTCTTGATCCTTATTTTTTAATAAAAGAAATTCATTTACAATGCGTTTTCGAAAGCTCCATTTTTTCGATAATGATTTCTTTATAACTTACTTTCTAACTTTAATTTCTAATTTTTGAGTGCAAAAAAATTAATATTAATTGATCTATTAGTTTGTTACTTAATATAAATATTACTAATTATCTTTTATTTCTTTTTTTTTACAGATGTAGCATTCAAAATAATGTATTCATTCTTTATACTTATTGTTTATAATTGTATGTTATATAGTTACCATAATTATTGTTTGTAATTGTAATATATAAGTATATTCTTAGGTTAACTTAATTTATATCATGTTAACCTTAATATAGTGTATATTAGTTTAATGTAATTTGGTTTCATTATAATATATTAGTACAATGTAATTATAACATTAATTCCTTACTACGTAATGTATTTATTTATTTATACTATATTGTATAAATTGTAACTATTAATAACGTATAATGTTACTATTATTGTACTGTTTACTCGTATAGAACATTATATCTGTATTTTTAAATAAAATGGAATAAGTGTATATAGAAACTTTAGTATTTCTTATTTCAAGTTTGCTAATGCATATCCTTGTCCTAAATTTCAAAAGAAAATATTTTACATATTTTCCCGCCGAAATTATCCGCCGAAAAAGATTCAGCCCGGCATTCTATCTTTTTATCAGGAACACATAATATGCAAGGAGGTATTCGAAAATGTTTTCCGCTAAATATTTCCAGTTTTGGATTCCGCAATTGTATCAGGAGCATAGAATATGCGAGGAGGTATCCCAAACCATTTTCCCGCCAAATTTTTCCAGCTCCGGATTCCGCATTTGTATCAGGAGCATAGAATATGCGAGGAGGTATTCCAAATAATTTTTCCAGCTCCGGATTCCGCATTTGTATCAGGAATATAGAATATGCGAGGAGGTATCTCAAACAATTTTTCCAGCTCCCGAATTCCGCATTTGTGTCAGGAGCATAGAATATGCGAAGAGGTATCCTAATACTTTTTCCGCTAAAAAACTTAATCCGCAGAAGGTAAACTTTGCATCGTTAGAATCATAATATAGTAAAACACATATATTCCAAAGTCTATTTAAAAACGAGAGGACTTTAGGAGACGAGTCATACTTATTGCTTTTATTGTAGAAAGGAATAACTTTTTAGGATTATGGGATTTATAAGGAAGGAATTTAAAGGAATAAAAGGAATTAATACAATAATACATAATTTTTAATGTGAATATTTATTTTGATATAGTGAATACAGATACTGTTAGTTTTATACAATAGTTTTGTTATACAATATTTCTATTATACAACAGTTTTGTTATACAAAAATTTACACTACAATAGTTCTGTCATATAATAGATTACATTATAACAGCTTACATTAGAATACTTTTCATTATTGTACCACAATCTACGTTACAACAATTTTGTTTAACAACGACTTATATCACTCTAGTTTTACAACTATTAAAACTGCGCAGGAAAATATATTCATGCTTTTACGCTTTTCAGGTTACATAAAATCTGCATAAGTCTGCATCCATCTGCATAGAATTTCATGTTTCCCGCTCTCCAGGGAAGACGTTCGATTTACACATCTTCATCGTACTATTATTTACTGTTTATACAAGATACAACATAAATAATTGGAGATAATGATACTAAAAGCGATAAAGAAGGCATAAAAATAAAGAGTATCACCTATATTCTTTACGGTTCTTACGCAATTAGTATAACGGCAAAATGAGGCCGATATTACAACAGAAAATAAAAAGATAACAAGAAACAAGGTAAAACGATTTAAAAAGTAAAGAAATATTAAAAGTATCCTACAAATAAAGAGGATCGCTTGTATTCAAAACAGTTACTATAACCAAGAGCGAAAAATTACAATATAACCGAGATAATCATACGAAAACAAACAGGAGTAATGAGAATGAAAAAGACTAATAAAAATAAAATAGAAGTTAAGAGTACTATTTATAACATAACTGAAAAACAGGGTTAATATTCTAACGAGGGAAATATTCTTATTTAAATTGCAATTCTTGTCTTCTGGTAGTGTTAAAATGGTCTATTGTCACGTAAATTGATAATCGAATATCATATGTTACATTGTGCTATTTTTCTAAACTTTTATTATAATAGGGAAATAGTAAAGTGTAACGTTTTTTTATATTATTACTATTTTTTATGTGTAATACTTCATTGAGAAATAAAATTGTATCTTACGCGACAACAAAAAAAATGCCGCTCCAGAAGACAATGCCTCTTCCTACCTCTGGGGAAAGAGAGGTGAGGGATAAATCCTCTTCCCCTTATAAAGTGTGAGGGGGGTGTTCATTACCCTGCGCCTCCGCAAAGGGGTTGGGTACACCCTCGCCCCAGAATACTTCACCAAGAAACCTTCTTCCGATGATCCGCACCTACCGGTTCTCCACGGCATACTGACAGACACCGGCTGCCACTCCCACCTATATATATATAGCCTTCAGTAGCCGAGGAGTACCGAGGAGTGTCGAAGAATGCCGAAGAGGAGACCGAATTTCCTTTTTTTTTTTTTTTTTCAATTCTATATCCATTCATTTAGATGTTGTACCAGGGAGCAAGCAGCCCCCTCATCAACTAATTTAAGCAATTAAAAGGCATTACTTGCTTCATCTAAAAAAACTAAAATCATGAGATTTATAGGACGAGAATCATTTAGGGGTGTCCGGGCACCCGAAAGTTTGTTGACACATAAATATATTCTGAACCACTGCGCATTATCAGGAACGGTTCACCTTGTCTAATTTAACTATAATGGTTTCTTAACGATGAAATGATCAACGCTTATAAAATAATTATTATCTTATATTTATTACACATTAAGGTAACAATTGCTTTGTAATTCTAAAGTATAAGAGCGTAACAGTGTAGCCTTAAATTTTGTGCAGGAACATATTACTTTTTAGTCTATAGTCAGAGTGTCAAGATTCTAGTTTCTCTTATAGGTAGTAAATAGTACCTGAATCTTAAAAGCGTACAAAAATAGCTATTTTAAAAAATTCTTTTTCTCAACGGACTCTACTAATCTAATATCTTACGCCAAATAAATATTTATAGTTCCATTTAAAAAAATAAATCATTATTAACATCACAAAGACGTAAGACGCCGTCGAATTGCATCAACATTATCACCCTTTCGCTTATGGTAAATGGCACGTAAACTTCTGGTGGCAGTTCTTTCATTTAATTAAATTTCGCGAGTTCGTCGGAAGACGAGTTCGAAGGATGCTCCGAAGGATGCTCTGAAGGAGGCTCAGAATTATGCTCAGAATTATGCTCAGAATGATGCTGCGAATGATGCTGCGAATGATGCTCCGAATGATGCTCCGAATGATGCTCCGAATGATGCTCCGAATAATCTTCGGAATGATGTTCCGAATGGTGTTCCAAATGGTGTTCCAGATGATGCTCCAGATGATGCTCTAAATGATGCTCTGAATGTAGTTCTAAATTATGCTCCAAATTATGCTCCGAATGATGCTCCTCGTTATCCTGGTGCCTCGATCTGACGTGTCTGTCTAAATCTCTTCTTCTAACCAACACCTTTCCACAGATCTCGCATCTGTAAGGAGTTTCTCCGTCGGCGTGCAATCGAACGTGTTTGTTCAAGTTGCTGGGATCTCCGAAGGGTCGTAAACAGAACTTGCATTTCAGGGGCTTGTAGCCAGTATGGGTTCTACAACAAAAGAATAATTACATTAATGAAATGTGCATGATAGTATTTTGTTTTTTTTAAAGGTTCTTTATGATTTTCTTACACTGAGAGAAACAGTGTTCTAAATTGTATTATATTTTGTGCTGAAGTATATAAGAATTGAGAATCAAATATAGTAAATGAAATATAGAATAAAAAATAAATATAAATGGAAGTTAGAATAAAAAATACCAGAAGCAGATTTTGGCAGAGTTGGTTTAGACGCGGATTATTGACGCGATGGTCGCGGGTTCGAATCCCCGTCAGGGGTGCCATTTATATTATTTGGATTTTTATAAACATTTTTTAAAAACATTTACTACACTGTGTTAGGATTTTGAATACACTACTGCAGTGGTGTCAAACACGCGGCCCGCGGGCCGCAAGTGGCCCGCAAGACCTTCGAGTGCGGCCCGCGGCCCAAAACTTGAAATTAATTTTATTACCAAAAAAATACAATGCAACACAATGCTGAAGGAAAAATATAATGAAATTGACATTCCAGATTTTTATTCGTACTTGCCGGAACATTTTATTGAAATGCGTATGTTTGTTGCGAGAATCTTGGCAATGTTTGGTTGTACATATCTATGTGAACAATTATTTTCTGTCTTAAAGACTGATAAAACTTCACACAGGGGGAGGTTAACAAATGAACAGTTAAAATCTATGTTAAAAATATCTTTATCCCAAAAAATTACACCCGATATCGATAAAATAGTATCTGCAAAAAGATGCCAAGTGTCTAGTGAAAAATATTAAGTCTTTTAATTCTTGTAAATTTATTAAAGAAAAATAAATGTAAAGTTTAAATGAGTTATTCTCTATTATAAATAAAAGACTTTTTTTTCTTCGTGTCTGCGGCCCGCGGATTTTCTTAAACTGAATTTGGTTGCCCATATTCATACATTAGTTTGACACCACTGCACTACTGTATTGGGACTTTCTTCGCACGTGCACTTGTCTGTTTCTCTGCTAATTTAGTACAATCGGTGACATTGATTCTTGCCCCTAGGGAAAAATGTGATGAGTATGTAGTGTATGTAGTTTATGTATATATATATATATATTTTTTTTTATGTATACATATATTAGTGGGAATGGGCAATTTTCCTAATCCTATTTTTTCCCTAGGGGCAAGAGAACCAATGGCACTGATTGTACATAAAATATGTAGTAGAATATTTAGAACACAATTTCTTCTTCTCTCATTATCAGTTATTGCAGTATTTATGTTAAGTAATTATTATTCTTTTAATTTTAGTTACAAAGACTGACTAACAATTATTAATTGAAGTGAAAATGTTGGTTGTTTTTGTTGCCAAATGGCACCACTATCTTTCAACTTTGTTTTCCGCGCTCTATTGTCTAGCTGTACGGGTCATTCCATGTGTTGCCGGTTTTTTGTAAAACGCAATCATTTCGATTTATGTTCTTTTATATAGGCAATAAACTTTGTTATTATCCAAGTGAAAATCAGTGGAATTCTTTAATATAACCTTTCAACAATTTAGATTTAGGGGAAGGAGATTCACATATTATCTTTTCATCTTGTTGTAATAAGCATGGTGGAATTAAACAAGGTGAACCGTTGCACATAATGGCAATGACAACCAATAGCGAGGTGATCCAAAATGCATCCCGCGTATTTCAAACGTTTATCTTTATCACGATTCTTGCAAGTTCCAAATCAATTTATTAGCTAAAACTTAGAATTAATAGTCGTCTTCAAAAATCCTCATAACTTGAAAAGTCACGTGGTGCCACTACCCCCTTAAATATCTCGAAGGTATCATTACGTCTACTTGCAAACGCAGCCATATTGGATTTCCAGGTTTTGGGTCAGAGCCTAATTGGTTGACAGTTCCCCCACTACTTTTGAACCACTGCGCACCTCGGGAATGGTTCACCTTGTCTTATTCCACCATGATGGAACCGATGCGATATGAGAACCGAAATGGAAATCGTAACCAAAACAGGAAAAATTTCGGTTCTTCATAACAGTTATTCAGAATAACGATACTTCATAACTGTTTTGATGAAAACTTTTATACAGGGTGTCTCAAACAAAGCGTAAGAGCCGAAAAGGGGGGATTGCTGGAGTGATTGTAAACAATTTTTTCCTTAGCGAAAATGTTCGTTGCGACTTTGTTAATGAGTTATTAACGAAAAACACCGACCAATCGGACAGCGAGTACAGCGGATTAATGATGGCGCGGACGATGGCGGGCCAATACTACTCACAGCTGGAGCCCGCGCTGAAATTCATCCACTGTATTCGTGCGTCTATTGGTCGGTGTTTTTCGTTAATAACTTATTAACAAAGTCGCAACGAACATTTTCGCTAAGGAAAAAGTTGTTTAGAATCACCCCTTTTCAGCTCTTACACTTTGTTTGGGCCACACTGTACAACAGTTTTAAACAGTTACTTCTAGAACCGTTTCAAGCCCTGGTTCGTTCCCCATTACTTCTGAATCACTGCGCATCATCGGTAATGGTTCACTTTGTCTAATTTCACCATGATAATAAGGATTTCATTAACTGATTAACATAAGTCCCTCCCTCTGCAATATACGTATAATTTATACTGTAAAGGAAAATGCTTACGAATAAAAAAGTAAAGCTACTATGAATTCTGCCCTTAGTTCTATAAGAATTTCTTCAAGATCTTCCTAACCGAAAGAAAAAGAAACATCAGAAATCATCTTGAAAACTCACCTGATGTGGATTTTCAGCCCATACTTTCTGGAGTAAATTTTTCCGCAATAAATGCAGAGATGTCCCTGCTTGGATTTCCCAAGATTACTGACTATCGTCTCCATTTGAGCCGCGTGTTCGTCATCAATGATGACCGGCATGTTCGGGTGTAGGTTGAACGGCACCACCAAGACGTTTTCTTCGGCGTTCGGTGCACAGATGCTGGGGAAGACGTTTCTTTGGCTCGTGTAGGGCTTGAAAGCTGAACCTCTGCAGCACACATGATCTGGTCGTCCCGGCGGTCCTCGATTCATGGAGCAGCTTGGGTAAACTTGGATGCCGGACGAACTGGGAGAGTTTTGGTGGGAGGATGATGGGGAAGGATGAGTCGAGGATGTTGGAGAAGGATAAGTCGAGGTTGATGGGGAAGGATAAGTCGAGGATGATGGAGAAGGATGAGTAGAGGATGTTGGAGAAGGATGAGTCGAGGTTGATGGAGAAGGATTTGTCGAGGATGATGGGGAGGGATAAGTAGAGGATGATGGAGAAGGATGAGTCGAGGATGTTGGAGAAGGATAAGTCGAGGTTGATGGGGAAGGATGAGTCGAGGATGTTGGAGAAGGATGAGTCGAGGTTGATGGGGAAGGATGAGTCGAGGTTGATGGGGAAGGTTGAGTCGAGGTTGATGGGGAAGGATGAGTCGAGGAAGGATGAGTCGAGGATGATGGTGAAGGTTGAGTCGAGGATGATGGTGAAGGTTGAGTTGAGGATGAACTCGGTGAATCGCGGTCTATCAAGCATACATTGGGATCCACGATTTCCTCCAAGATTGGTGAGATTCTTAAGGGCGAGGTTCTTGGAAAGATTCTTATAGGCGAGGTTCTCGGGGATCTTGTAAGTTCAAAGTGAAAAGTTGTTGGAGGGAAGAGGGTGAAAGACAGGCTTGATCTCGGTGAGATACAGAATTCTTTTGCCAGGACAGACCAGAGATGATTGGAGTCTAATCGGTTGCAATTTAGAGCTAAGTGGATTTTTAGAGGATTTGGGTACTCGAATAGGTTGTGGCACATGTGGCAAATGTAGCGATTCTGTCCTGTAATAAGAATGAATATTTTATGTAGCTAACGTCTTTCGAGATATATCGGAAGATATGTTATAATTAGACAGCGTATAATTTTTAAGTTTATAAAGATGGGTCAACATTAATTATGTACGTGGACTAACTTAATCAAGTCTTCAAACGCGAATATCTTCAAAATGAATAACTAGTTCTATCTCACAGATGAGTTATTGTTTAAACAATATTTCAAGTTCTACAATTTAATATACGGGTTGTAAATTCTTTAGGTAGCATTATTTATACGGGGTGATAGAGGATCTCAAATTTTAGTTCTAGTATATGGAAACAAGCAGACGTTTAGTATTCGCTTTATCTGTGTGTCTACGAAGTTCTTTCCTAGAAATATTCCCGATTTGTGGAAGCTTTAGAACAAGTAAACTATAAGAGATACAGTATTTTCTCGATGAACTCTTCGGGGACCAGAGAGTCACATTTATCGTAGAGGTCCTCCTTTCTTTGTAATGTACCGAATGTAGAAAGAGACATTGCGCAAAAAAGAAAGAGGGACTGAAGTTCGAGGGTATGCGGCCAAGATAAAAATCGGCGTATCGTATTACACTAGTCGGTGACCAAGCATTGTACCAAGAGTTGGACAAAATATAATCTGATTGCAAATCGCAAATCGTAATTAAAGTGCAATTACTGATTCAATAACACATTACTTTCTGTAATCGTTAATATTAATTGACTACACAGTCAAATTTTAGTCAGTGATAACTAACGATTACAGAAAATGATTTATAATTGATTGAACAATTACACTTCAATCGAAATTTTGTAATCAGATTACATTTTACCCAACTCTGATTGTACCGCATTAATCGCTTTTTCGAAGACTTTTTTACATTTATTTAAAAGGACTTTTTCACATTTATCGAGAAAATATTATACAACGGAATGCATTAAAACGCTTTTGTGTTTGTAAAATTTTCAAATCTTGAGGTTATTTATTTAGCGTATAGTTATGTTAATTTTACGGCATTATTACTGTAAACTGGAGGCAGATTGGACAACTACATACATTATACGACATTTTCTGTCGTATCCCTTAAAATAATGTTACATAGAAAGTTTACACTCTGTATAACTCAATAAAAATCCCCCCTCGTTAAAGATTTTTTCCACGAACCAGTATTTCTTTTTTTTCAATAAAAAATAACGACTTACCTTGAATATTCAACGGCGTGAGGAACGGCATGTTCATCATAGCCAAGATATTCTCCGTGAACCACATCAGCAGCGGTTCGCCTGGCGTTATGCTTCTTACAGCCTTCAGAAACACCCCTTTATCAGTGGTCATCAGCAGAACGTTGCAGCTCTGGCAATCCTTCGCGAAAGTGACGATCTTTAACCAACACGGAGTGCTCACAAATTTATCTACGCAGTAAATATGGCCATTCACATCGGCGACTTCAACCTGTCGATTATAAAAAAATTTCCCGTCAAATAAACTTAAAAAGAACTGAAGATGCGAATACAGTAAAAACTTCGATAAATCGATTCGATTTCGGAGCCAAAACTTAATGCACTTCCTTGATGCAGATTTTTTTTATTTTCGTTATAGGCGGAAAAGCGAGTAAGTTTCAGGAAAAGTAGAATATATAATATAATACTTTTCTTATGTAGTACAATTTTAATTGTATTCGAAACAAGAATAATTAGATCATTGAAATATACACATACTTTATTATCTAAAATCTAAGAAAAAGATTATATTATATTTCCTAGTTTTTCTGTAACAGTTAATCATTGTATAAGGGAGTCAACATCTGTATGCGTTATTCTGTTATTGTTAAAGGAGTTGTTTCAGGAATTTTATTAAATTTTTATCGCTAGTGCATCGAATAATTATAAGACTCAGACTAATAGAAACAGAAAAAAATTAACAACCGATTAATCGAGGTTCTACTGCAATTATAGTGAAGCGAGGATAGCTAGCTGAGAGACGAACACGAAAAGTTATTAAAGGCGGAAATAGACAGGTTTAGTAATTTAATCGAGTGACAAATACTTTAATAATTTACTATGTATGAACACTAAAATTTAGTAAAACAATGTAGCTACTTGCCAGTCTACAAAATTACTAAACGCAGTCTGTTTCAATCTAATAAAACAGAAAAATGGTATTCTCACAAAAATGGCATTTCTTTACTTACGTATTGAATAACCGAAGTAGTCCTCTGAGACAATCTATTGACGTCGATGATCTCCGTGGAAGAATCTCTGTAGAGAACACTGGCAGCTCTGACTGACGGTCTCTCCACGAGCTGCTGAGACAGCGACGTCCTCTCCAGAGCCCGGATGCTCATCAACAGCGCGTTCTCGGTGGACATGGGATACATGATCGGTCTTTTCGGATCCATTTTCTTCAACACGGAGCGTCAAAACCGCAAGAACATAACAAGAAACACGAATACGTCACTTTCAAACTCGTACAAACACGACGAAGCGGCTTTGGGTTCGAAACGAATCGCTAAACTCGCAGAGCTTCTGGCGAATGAAGTAGTCAAAGTTTTCACCGATGATCCTGATGCGGTGTCTAGGTGTCAACTGAGTGCGACCTGTATTCCGCACGTGGCTTATATTCGGAGGGCCCGTGCCCCGAATTGACCGGGGGGTCTGGTCGGTTACGCCCCCTCCAACGTCCGAAACCCCTCGCTTCCTAGTCGTGTAATTGTATTTAAAGAGCCAGTCAGGGGGTAACTCGGCCCTTTCTGCTTTCGACTGTCGAATCCTGACGCGCTGCCAATCATCCGGGGTGGAGTGTTGCGGTTTGCTAAGAGGGGGTAGCGGAGGGTAACACGGTTTTCCTGGTTGCAAGGTGCATCCACGCGGCCCGGCCGATTCAAATTTATCCAACGCTTCTTTGTTTTTCTTTATTTATTTATTCATAATCTTCTTGCCTTTCGGCTTAACGATGGCTTCCGGTTTAGAGTTTCCTGTTAAAACTAATTGGACTCTGAAACATTAAACATTACACATTTAAATATTAAAACATTACAATAATAAAATATTACATCGTTACAACAGTAGGACATTTCAACATTAAACCATTAAAATATTAAACATTGCAACAGAAAAACCTTAAAGTATTAAAATATTGAAATATTAAATACTTAGCGATTCGACTTTGGCTTTAAAGAATTATTAAACTTTGATTTTGCATTAAACTTTTAACTATGTATACGTCCAGCGTTTGATAATCGTTTAAATAAATTTTCGTTCCTTCGCGGGTGGTGGTTACACTTTTCTTTAATAATTATTCTGTTCTTTAATGCACTTTTTGAAAAGCGATTAATTTTTTCTTATTTTACATTGTGTTACTTTAAGTTTTAGTTGACAGTTAAATTAATTAATGATTTTATAAGTACAATAATTTTTCTAAACCTTTAGTTTGTAGTAGATTTATTCTGTTCACGGAATTTAACTGAATTTTGTATGAGATTCAGTTTCAATTTACTACGGTCTTCGGGTTTTTTGTTTTATTCAATTACGTATCTTATTTTAATCAACAAACGGTTCAGTTTTAAGAAAAATTTAAGGAAATAAATGTTACCATAAACATTTGTTGTCTAACATTTTATCAGAAGTTCACTGTGTATATTTATTTATTTATTTATCAAATTCATGAGTACGAAACCCTTTGCCATTCGGTATAGATGTAACAAACAAAAGAGAGAGGAACTATAGAGAAGTTAGACTTTAGGATTTTTTAAATTTAGAAAGTGAGTTGTTGAAAAAGTCAAAGGATGATTATATTAATAACTGTGAGGTAACAATTAATATTCTTGTCAATTCAGACTTTTAAGAGGAACGTAGCAGGGTTAAATAATAGTTTCAATTAAAAGTATAGCAATACAAAATTGTCGAGGAAGTTAATAATATTAGGATGGCTAATAAGTTAATTCTGTATGAAATGGAGTTTAAATAATGGTTTTAATTGAAGCTACAGCTTCAAAAAAACTGTCGAGGAAGTTAATAATATTAAGATGACTAATAAATAACTTCGTGTAGTTTTTATTTTTATAGAAAGCATAAAAATCCTTAATGTGATGATAAGTCACGGTTCGGAAAAACTGTTTAGTTAAAGTTTTCTTTTATCTAGATGAAGTTTGAAAGCTAAATAATACAATAATACATTAGCTAGAATGTAGCGTAGGATTTTCTGGATATTTGAGTTTTAATGGGGAGGCGCATATAATAAAAACATGAATTTTATTTATAGTCTTCAAACAAGAACATTAAAAATAATTAATAAAAACAGATTTAATGTAAATTGTGCACCTCTCAATATTAAACAACTATTTACATTAGAATCTTTGGTTTATCATTATAAAACACTAAGAGAAATATACAATAATTCAACGCAATACTGGACATAAGACCATACAGCTGCCAAAAATTAACAGAACAATTAGTAATAAAAATAGTTTTATAACGGCTATTAAAACGTTTAATATGCTATCAAAGGAACTTAAAAACTTGATTAATAATATTGCTACTATAAAAAAGTAAGCTAAAACATTATTTAATAAGTTGTTAAATAAATTTGGCACCACTGTTTTACACTTTTTGGGTGCGTTACAATTCACGCATTGAGTGATCACAGCCAATGTACTGCAACCTTTTCTTCTACCAATAACGTCAATACTTCGTTATTTACAATTACCGGTAATTCGATTTGAACCATTGTATTTTTATTCTATTACTTTATTAATAAAAATGTTGGAAAAATAATACGCTTTTTGAATTTGAAAATTCAATGATAGCGTCGAATGAGCGTGCGGAAAGAAATAAATACGCATCCCGCATTAATTGCTTCTACAAGTGAAAATATTGTAGGGAATTTTCTTCCGCACCATCATACGCGTATAAAATTGATTTGAATTGATTGCCCATGATTAACCTGCAAGTTTCATTAAAATCGTCAAGCGATTTTACTAGATTTCTATCATATCAGGTAAAATCATATAGTAAATCTAGTAAAATCACTCAACAGGTCTGCAACCGTTAAATTCGCCGAACGCAACCAACGTTTATACAACGTAGGCTGGATCAGCAACACAAGAACAGCGAACAGCTCGTGAACAGCTAATTATGCTTGTAATAGCAGGTGTGACGGTGTCGCCACGAATCCCCAAAAGTATATTGAGGGAGGGGATGCGCCGACAAAGTACCGTTCGCCTTGATTTCCCTGGCCATTCAAGTCGACCGCGACTGGCGCCGGATTGTCGGGGATATCTTGACCAGCAAGCACCCCGACTTACACCAAAAGCTTTTGTAATCGCCGGTGCTCCGCGCGAAAGAAAGCACGGGCACCTCGCATCTCGCCAATTTCATTAAATCCTTCCACGATACTCAGAACTGTTTCCCTCGTCCGTTAACAGAACCACGCAGATTTTTATGACCGATTAGCTCTTCGGTTCCAGGTGTAACTTTCGTTTAGATTAGACCTGCTGCACCGGCGCGTGTTTCCCAGTTCCGCGCTGAGAAGGGATGTTCCGGTGCGCTTTGGACAAAGGCACCGAGCGGCCGAAATAAAATGTTTCATTATGGCGCGCGTACCTGGAGCGACAGAACCGGGATCATTGAATTTTATTGCGTCGAGGATCGCTGAGCTTCTTACCGTTTTGCTAAAACCCAGGCAGGGATTTTCGTTCGATCGAGGTGAAGATGCACGGAGGCGTGACGCACGCAGGTCCCGTAGACCCGTCGCCAGAAGCCGAGAGCTGGATGTTTGATGGGGCTATAAAAGCCTCATGTGAAAGGACATTGTTTGGCTCAGCTGCAATCCAATGTGCGTCGAGGACCAAGGGACTCGGCGGAAAGGTGCATCTGAATCAACGGTTGATTAGGAAATTAAGTGGCTCATTCTTCTCGCACGCGCGCGTCGATCGCGATCGAGCGATACCGTCTGGATTTGCCTAATCGTTCCTCGATCTGGACGCCCCTCCCTCGAACCTATCGGGAATCCCGATTCCGTTTCATCTCGAACGAGGAATTATCTCCCGCGGTTTCTCCTGCGATCGGCTCCGTTCCCCGAGCTTTGCGAATCGGTCGTTTACGCGTCGCCGCAGTGGGACAAAACGACTCGACGCTGAACAACAAATTGTAATTGTGTTCTAAATATTTTAATTAAACTTTGAGAAATTAAACCTTACATTATGAACTTCAAGTTACATAGTAGAGGTTGTTTCAGTTTGTTTTATATTTTTAATTCTTTAACTTATAAAAGATAAGAGACATTTAGATACGATTATAATTACACATTTTCAACCTGGAAATTGCAACAAAAATAAGAGCGTGCAAATAACTATTCGAAGTTCTAGGAATGGACAGCAGGAGATGGAGCTGGATTGAAACTGATTGCAACTTTTTAAAACCTTATGCAAAGTAAAAGTTTCAGTTAAGAAGTACTCCTTCTGATTTAACTGTTATTATTACAAAAGTTATTAACAATTTATTGTAACTTATTGACTTAATAGGATCTATATATATGTAATAAACTTTGTAGCTAATTGAAATTGCATCTCTCACAGTAAAATTTTTTAGTATCGTGAATGAAAGACATACAAGTTTTCGATGCGTATTTCAGTTATGCAGCTTTCTGTTGACTTGAAGCATTGATTGTCAGAAAACAAAAGCAAATATTAAAAAATAAACTTTACCACATTAAACTATAATTAGTTCTCTTTCTTTTAAAAGAGAAATTTTTCTATAAAAAAAAAAATAATAATTTACTTAAGTAATAGAGAATTGTTTACCACAGATAAATATAAAAGATTTCTTTTCTGGGAGCTCTTATTTTCAAGTTATATAATTTGAACTAATCTAGATTGTTGTTTCCTTTCTTTTTAAATAACTAAGCTCTGAGCCTTTTAGAATAGAATGAAGTGAGTATGGACGAAATTATTTAGTTTTATCACCTACTATGCCTTTGAGTTCATGACGTATATGAAACAAGTTGTAAAGCTTCGATGATTAATGCCACATTATTTTAGCATATTTTTCTGATCACAGTGCAAAGAATCGTATTCGTCTATAACCGCTTTCAAATATTATAGTACTTGAAAGATAATTATAAGTTTCGTAGTTGATAAGGTATAATTTTATTGAGGATTAGTTTAATTGAATTCAATATATTTTTGAATAGAAATAAGGTAAGTAACGTTATTATATTGGTTAATGTAATTAAGTATTACTTAATATACAGGGTGTCCCATTTTAATCTCAAAGGGTAGGTATATCGAAAAATATGAAAAATATGAATTGTTTTTGGTATTGAAGCATATTCGAAATATTACCTAAACGTGATTTTTGCATAAACCATTCCCGAGATATGAACTCTCAAATTAAAATAGCATAATGTTATTTAATTAATGAAGGACACTTCAATTGGACACTTCATTTTTTGCCGCTGAAACACCGATTATTCCTACTGTGCGACGCGCCGCGCCGGTTCGATGTTTCGATCCATTAGCGCACTTAGTGAAGTTTCGCGTGGAACTGTTTCCGGAGAAGGTATCGCAGGACATCTTCCGCTTAACGAGCTACCTAATCTTTGTTCACGATTACGCAGCTACAGGTATTCCATGCTAATTGCTAGTACCGACCGATTGCTTACGATGCTCGGGGTTAATACGTCGATTCTTATCTGGTTCTGGTTTTCAGACATTTAGCCTTATTGTGGTCGTTTGGATCCCGGCGTAGGTCGACGGACTTCCGTCATTCTTGCTTAACGATTTCTTAGTGTGATTCTTTTGCTTTGTCTAGGCTACTGTTTGCGAGCAGCTCGTGAATTATGTTATGTTGCTTACTTGGGTTGAGTGGAAATTTCGTGCCGTTCGCACAATTTTTCATCTGGAAACTTGAGAAATTTTACAGGAATGGAATAATGATGTCATATGAAAGACGGTTAAAAGTTACAGAACAAAACGAAGAATAACTCCATGAATAAAAAATAAATAAATATTGACTTCTATTGAAGATTAATTATTTTCTAAATGTAATATCACAAATATTGTAAATAAGCATTTTCTGGTTTAATAAAGTGTTATTTTTCTCCAACATCCACGGACTAGAAATTTTATTCCACATCACCTTTTTATTTAACCGAAGAAACGGCATAAACTTTCTACTCAGCTTAATAATATAATAAAATAAAATATAGACGTTGGCTAACTATAGTCACAACAATTCTGTGCAGTTCAGATCCGAAAAAATTGTTGTTACTTGCAAAGAAGTCAACCTCGTCGATCATACTGTTGGCGATACTATTATTTTTTGGCCCGGTATGCATTAAAGAACTTGTTTGCCGGCTCGAAGTGTATAATTGTTTCTGATCCGCTGTCGAGCTGTTCACGAGTTTCAGTCTGGACACGATGTTGTCTTGACTAGCTTGCAGCTCGAAAACAATTCGCCAAAAAATTCGAATAGTTTGGAACACGATTCGAAGCTTAGAACTCTTGAAAGTCTTGAAAGGTCCTGACAGTCTTAGAAGTCTTCAAAGTCTTGAAAGTCTTGAAACTCCAGATAGATTAGAAAGTCGAGAATCGTAAGAGTTTCGATAGATATTGAAAGCTTAATGAGTATTTCATATCTTACACGCTTTTTGATAGCTTTCGATTACTCAGTATCATAAACATAAAATACTTGATTTCCGGTGAGTTCGATTCACCGTAAATCTTAATTTTAAGTTTAATTTAATAGTTTTAGATTAATTTTAAGTCAACTTCAAACATTGATGTTTTTAATTTCAATTCTAAAAGTTTGCTAATACCCAACATGAAATTTTCAAATCTCTAAATTGTTATATCGAATATCTCCAAATTTCCAAGTTATACTGTTCAAATATTCAACTTCAAACCTTTAAATCTTCAACTTCAAATCTTGATGTCTTTCAGTTCAAGATATCAAATACTTATCAAGCATTCAATATCTGTAGAAACTCTCACGATTCACGACATTCTTTATAATCTATCTACAATTTCAAGACTTTCAAGACCGTACAAACCTGTTCAAGACTTCCAAGACTTTCAAGAGTTCTAAGCTGTGAATCGTGCTCTAAACAATTAGAATTTTCAGAGCCTCGAAAAATTTCGAATCATTTCGAAGTTGAAATTCAAATGCCCATCGCATGAACAATGAGCAGTATACAGATAGTTGTGTATTATTAATGTAAATGTAGTATTAAATGTATGAATGTGGTTTCTATTTGAGTGAAGCGTGTTTTTGAATTAATAAATTCATTCATTCTGTAAAATCTTGTCTGTTTACGTGTCGTTTAATTAAATGTAGTATTTGTGTTATATTTGTGCTTCGTTTGTATCATTCAATGAACTGTTCTCCAGTATTCATATTAAAGTATCCCTGTATCCCCAGTATCACCAAATTTGTGTGATTTAATAGGAATATTGGAGAACAGTTTATTGAATGATACAAACGAAGCACAAATATAACTCAAATACTACATTTAATTAAATGACACATAAACAGACAAGATTTTGACGCTGTTAATCGAACGACGCAATCTTACAGAATGAATGAATTTATTAATTCAACATCCGCCCCTGACAATTGTTATAGTCGCTAATGACCTTTGCAGTCGATGGAACTCTAAAAAAAAAAATATGTTTCACTTAAATAGAAACCACATTCATACATTTAATACCCCATTCATACATTTAATACCCCATTCATACATTTAATACTACATTCACATTAATACTACATTTACAACATTTAATACTACATTTGTGATCAGTAAATCAATATAGACGCGGCATTTTGATCCCAGGAGGAACAGGTCGCGTCTCTTCGCTTCGAAGGACGACCAGAAGAAGGACACAGGCTCCTTCGTTGGTGGATCACCCTAGCGAGTGACGTGATTCATCGAGGACGGATGGTGCCGGACCAGGGAATGACACGAGTGTTCACAAGCTGCACCATCCCCTGTACCAACCCCTCTCTCTGGTCCCCCGAACCTCGGCCACGAGTGTTTCGCCATTCTATTGCCCTAGGAACCGAAGCAAGCCACGGCAAGTGTTCCTGACCCCCTCGCAGGGTTCGCCGACGGTAAACAAAACCGTGGAGACCTTTTCAAAATTTACTCCTCGTAATTTACCATCCGGTTCTACTCTTCTGCATTTTGGTCTCAGAATTAATTAAAGAACTCAGAACGAAGAGAAAAGGATCCTCAGCGCTAAAAGAAGAAAGGAGACGTTTCGTACGAAAGGGGAAGATGTCAGAAGAAAGCGGAGCTGAATTATTCTTGGAGTGGAAAATATGATTTCAGAGATAAATATTGAAATATTTGAAATCGTTTGGTGTTTCTAACCGCAGCGACTGGATAAATTTCAGTTTTTGCCCGCATCCCGACCAGGCGGAACCCTCTGGTTCCGCACCCCCTCTCTCTTTCTAAAATCAGGGTGCATTCAGAGAAGCGCGAGCCGGCGAGCGAGCAAGTGTTCCGCCGTGACCAATGGACCCTTGCACGCATGTGCGCGCTTCCCAATGCGATATTAATATCGCGATTATCATCTACGTATTATCGCCGGCCCCTCGGCGCACGATGCTCAAAATAAGCCTGCGAGGAACACCCTCTTCAGCTTGTGCTTCTGCCTGTACCTTCACCGACTATTGCTCGTAACACTTGCTGTCGACGATGCTTTCTACGTGGAAGCACACTGGCTAACGACATAATTGCATTCTGATATTTGCGAATTCTGCGGAGTTAAATCTATTTAAGGGGGGAGCCTAGTTTAGGAGGGCAAAAATAAATCGATTTTTGGGATTTTCTTTTTATCAAACTAAGTAGTGATTCGATAAGTGTCGATTTATATTTCTACGTTATATGGTCGAATCTTATCCCCACCAACCAGCGAATGGTCTCCTTCCAAACTCTTGGGAGTGTAAACTTTAACCGAGACAAAAAATATAGTGTTTTCTACGTTAAACGTCGAAGTCCGGTTCTGACTACTCAACACTTATCGAATCACTACTTTATTTAACGAATCATTTCGAAATTCGCAGGAAGTGTTATTTCATGTTTAGACAATACAAGTTTATTTTTTTCATTAAAGAATTGTTTTTCGAAACAGAGTTACATGAATAAGTCGTCAATTCTTCTTTGAAACAAAGAAACCAAAGATTTTCTTATTTCTCGTAAAATTACGGTGTCGATGAACATCAAAAACTATAAGAAAATGCAACATTGACAGATTGCTGGGACTTCAAAAGAAAAGTAATTATTTGAACCAAAAATTTTCGTACCATTTATGCACAAGAAATTGTCTAATTTCATATTTTTTTTTTTTATAAAAGTTGGAGGTTCATCGACGATGTAATTATATGAGGAATAAGAAAATCGTCGGTTTTTTTTGTTTTAGAGAAGAGTTAAAGACTGTAAGATACCCGTCAATTTGATACGCCAACGATACGGACTTAATTAGGTATATCCGTTTTTGAGGTCAATTTTTTAACGAAAAAATTAAGTTCTATTGTTTAAATATGAAATAACACACCTTGCAAATTTTGAAATGATTCGTTTAATAGTTCCGTAAGAAGAAAATCCCAAAAATTAATTTATTTTAACCGTCCTGAACTAGGCTTCCTCTTAACACGTGTCATACTATGTGAGTCGCTTATGTCTCGAGATATTTTTACGAAGAGAATTTTTTTAAAACGAAATAATTACATTTTATGTCTGGAATTTCAATTAGGATGACAAAACAGAGAGTTAAAGGAAGAATTTCTTTTTTCTTGGCGGAAAATATCGATTTTTTGGTATTTTTAAATAAACAAAACAGTAAACTTCATGAATCTTAAAGATTGTCTATATTTTTAAAATACTTTTATTAAGTGACACAACTGTTTTCGGTTGAATTCACTCGAAAATACAGTTTGAATCAACTAAACGCCTCGCAAAGTGGCGGTTGACATGACAACTGTCCTTTAATTTATATAAAATTAAAAATTCCAATATGTGACATAAAATAAAACTAAAATAATTATTTTTTGAAAAATGGTAACTGTTCAAATCCAAACGTTCGATTTTACTCTCGAAATTACCCAAACTTTTGCTAATTAAAAAAAAATATGTACAACCTATAGCCTTGCCTATAAATCGAACGATAACCATAAGTGTATAAAATAAAATCACATTGGAATTTTTAGTTTTATATCAACTAAAGGACAGATGTCATGTTAATCGTGATTTCGCGATTAATTCGAAGTGTATTTTCGAGTGAATTCAACCGAAATAAATTGTGTTACTTAATAAAAGTATATTAACAACATATATAAAGTTCCAGATCGATAGGTTTACAGTTTTGTTTATTGCAAAAATACCAAAAAATCGATATTTTCTGTAATCTGTTTACAAATCACCAAATATAATTAAAGTCAATTATTCATTCAACTACGAGTTATTTTCTGCAGTTGTTAATTGTTACTGACCACAGTTTGACTGTGTAGTCAATAAGGGTTAACGATTACAGAAAATAATATGTAATTAAATTAGTAATTACAATTGAATGATGATTTTTTTATTTGTAATCAGATTACATTTTGCCCAAATCTGATTAAATATACAAATTAAAATAATATCACACTATAAATTAAAGTTAAAGGTTTTTGTATCAGTTTATAAATAGTTTCTGTAGAAATAATTGAACTCCAAAACTGCCATGGAGTGACACGGGCGTCTCTTCCGGTTTCGGGGACGAAACGTCGCGAGCCCCTCGCCAGAGATGTAACAAATCTTATTGTTCAGCGCCCTTTTACGAGATTCTATATAACGCAACCTCGGTGGATGCTGCGGGGCGAAGCCTGAATTATGGTCGCCTTTGCGGGGAGGTGACCATAAAGGTAATTCGTCTCGGTTCTGCAAGTGTCAAAAGCCTATCCCTAATAGCTGCTCCAACGAGATACTGGCTTATGCATTATTAATTTTAGGAGACACCGCGAACACGGGTTATTTATTAGCAAGGCAGCTTTTGCAATTAAAGGTAACGTAGATGCAATTTATTTGCACTGAGTTTCGTAGATCCAACAAAGTTTGACATTTATTTTATTTCTCTATTCCTCAGAATTTTTCTTTTCTTCATCGTGTCACAAATAAATGGAGGATTCAGAAGGCAATCAGTGCAGGTCACTTTTCATTATAAATTATTTATGTCACATAAATATTTATTCCTTGTAACAATTTTCAATCGACAAAGAAATTTATTTATAATACAGTAGAATCTTGATTAACTGGCTTCATAGCAAAGTCAAAATTGTAGCTCCTATTTGATGGAGAATTTTTTCTGGCCTGTCAAACCATTATTAAATTATTGTTTAGGATTTACTACAAAGTCTAGTATATAATATTTGTTAATATAACAAATAATTGGAATAATAAATAGTGGATAAGAATTAGAGATCATTGAAACCCCTTGAAGAATCATTTAGGAAAATTAGAGATAATCGAGGTTTACTATATTCAAATTCTACTACTAGAAAATGGTATTTGGTATTTATATTGATTATAGAATAGTTTTAAAAAAGTTTTCACTAATTAGGTATAGAAATGAGTTCTTTTCAACGAATTTCTTCACATCAATAGTATAATAACGTGATTCCAGACAAAATAAAAAATTATTTGCTAAAAAAAATGACGTAAAGTCATTGAAAACAGTGGTGAATATTTCGACGATTCAGCTATTACATAGTTTTCTTCATAGAATTTTGATTTTACTCAAGCATCGAAAAGGATTAATTTCTATACTTTATAATTGAGTGTCCGGAAATCGTTTTCAAGGTTTTCATTGTAGTATTACCTAATGAAAGGTAGTGTAATTAAATTCTGGAATGATAATTGAATATAATTACAGTTGTTTTCATTAAAAAATACCGTAATGAAAATTCTGAAATCGATACTCTTAATATTTTTTCCTATGTGCCCTTTTTTCAGTTGATGCCTTAATTATTAGACTGCGGATGTTTATGCATTTATAACGATTTTATTCGGGAGAGTTCACAGAATAATTTGACGCAACAAGCAACCGAATGGCTATTACTGTTGAGTACAACAATTGTTCAAAGTTTAAAAATTGCATTTATTTTCAAAATCGAATTTCTCGAAAACTGAGGGTGCTGGCGACAAACTGTTTGCAGTTTGCAGCTTCGTATTCAGCGTACAAAAATCTACAAGAAATGATCATTGAATGTCACAAGTCCGAAAAAAGTAAGAATTTGTTGTACAGTGTTATCAGCGCATCAAAAGGGTAAATTCCAAGCGATTCAAAGTATCGTTCTAATCGATTGCACTTAAAGGCACGCCGTGATTTTTGGCATTCGCTGCGGTCAAAATTCAGTTGTTTCGGTCGCGTGCCGCTGACATATTGTCCGCGCCTCGCACAGCCAAGTGTGCTGTAACACGACACGTGGCAGCCGGATGCCCCGCAACGCGATAGCCGAACGCAGCGCACCCCATCCCTCGGTTTCCTATTTAACCATTAACCCTGTTTACTTGATTTTAAGAGTCAATTCATTCCTCGAAGCATCGTCAGCAAATACACTCGTCGCTGTCTCCATTCCGGAGTCCAGAAATGAATTTCCAGTCTCTGCAAATGGTTCGAACTCCAAAGGCGAAATAAGAATGGATTCCGCTTGAATCATCGGCGAGGATTAAGATTTCTGGACCTTCGGCGAAGAGGGAGCACCACGTGGAAATACAGGTGGCACGGGTCGCATGGTGAAACGACGCACGAGCCCCTCGGTGACCGAACTGTGACACGGGGTTCCACCCCTCGCCTCCTCTTCTCGAGTCTCCCTAAAACACGATTCGCTTGGCACACAAGTTTCGTGCATATAATGCGCGGTATCGGGACGAGCCCCGACGCTTAATTTAATCCAATACAATATGCCTCCCCTCACCTTGCTCGGAAGGGGTGCGTTAAAGAGGGTGGGTGGCTTTTTAAAACTGTGCCGATCTCAATTCACCATGAAACCTCATCCTATTATGATCGATCTAATCCTGATTGGCCCGGACAGGTTTTTTACTTTGGCGGTGTACCGACCACCGCGCGGAGTTTATCTAATTTCGAGGGCGCGCAGACTCCTGCGATCTCTTTGTTCCTGTCGTTTGCTTTCGTATCTTTGCATTAAACTAACAACAAAACTTCGCAGTTGGTCATCGATTTCGACGAAACTTTCTTTGATAGCTCTACAACGAAAATGAGATGAATTTGAATTCGACTATTTTTGCGGATTATTCGAGAAGATATTTCTGTGTTTGTGGGGTAAAATAAGTTGCATGTTTTCATTTTTTGAGATACTGAGGAATCGTTCTGTATAACAAAAAATATGCATTTTCATTTAAAGAAACGATGCAATTGTTAATTGCACATGCACTGTTGCACTTAAAAACAATCTAAGTACCTACAGATGTATGTATGTAAATAGTGCTCTTCGAGTCGTTTATCTTCTTCCTTTGGCATTTTTTCGTAAATGCATTAATAACGTTAATGATCTGAAACAATTGCGTGGACCACTCTGTATAGCGGCTAGATGATTCGGGTGAAATTTTTCGCAGATCGGTAGAAAATTTGCTTATTCTGATTTAACATTAAATAGTCGAATATGTACTTATGTAAAATATATGCATTTATACAGGCAATATGCATTTATGCAATATGCAAAATAAAAATTATGTTTTTAAAATTCTCTAATGACAAAACAAATTTCTGTCTATGTCCCAGTTTTTTTAGCTATTTGCTATAAAAATATGTATTTGCATAAACATCTGCAGTCTACTGATCACTTAAGAGTAACTAGCATGGTTTTCTTTATGTACAAATGTAAAAATTGACCTACTATAAAAATTTATTTAATATTTGACTAAATCCGTATTTCATCTTTAATATGAGATCTAATAAAGGGCAAAAATAATAATACTTAAATTGTAATCGAAGTTCTAGAATAAAAAAAAAATCGAAGGAAGCAGTATCAGCAATTTCTGATCACTCAAATTCTATCAAACTTTACTTTGAAAAAATAAAACAGTTAATAACTATTTATTAAGTGTTTGGGATCCATTTTAGCATGACAATTTATTGTATAATTGTTATCTATAAAAAACCAGGGATTGAAAACAGTTATGATATCAGTTCTAGTTCTCAAAACAGTCATCAAGAACCAAAATAATGTTATAGATTATGAATAATCGATTCTGGCTTATATCGATTACGGTTTCGGTTCTCCAGAACGGATATTATATCCGATATGTATTGAGTATTGGAATAGTAAACAAACTAGGTGCCCAGAATTATATAAAATAGCAGAAGTAGTGCTAGCAATTCCACCAACACAAGTAAGTAAGCGTGGAATGTTTATTCTCAGCATCGAAATTTACTTTATCTCCTCACCGCTCGAAAATGACGGCGAAAATGATAAACGATTTATTAATTATAAGTTTAAACTACAACAAAATTTTAAAGAATAAATAATAATAAAATAATTTATAAAAACCATTTATAGTAATCAATCTTTTAATATGAATTCTTAAAATATTAGATCCGACGCTAAACCTAAAACCTCTGTACCTTATTTGAAACGTATACAGGGTGTACCAAAAGTCTGGAAACGGTCAAATATTTTGAAAATGGAACATGTTTGAGAAAAATGTGTTAGAGCAATGTGTTAGGGTTTTAAAAATTCTATTGAATGTTCGTATCCGTTTAACCTTGAGAGGAGCGGTCAAGGTCACGTCAAGGTCAACATGATTTTTTTAAATGGAATACCCCATTTTTTATCAGGCAGTGTTAAAGCTGCTGGTGAGACTGTTTCAAAACACTAGCTGATAATCTATTTCTGTCGAAAGTGGCTAAGACTTGTCAAGAAACTGGCGGAAGACAATTCGAACATTTAACGAATTAAAGCATATCAATGCTAAATCTCAAATGCTCAGAGCGTATTAATGCTAAAATTGTCCCTCTTAAGCCCATACGTGAGGACCATGATTGTGCGAAGGCCAATCCAGAAACCTCCACACGGGCATCGAAGCATTTAAAAGCTCAGCACTCAGCTTTCTCCGCCGAGCCGTCAGACAGCGATCTCCCACCATACTTACTCCTTCACTCTGCTAAACTCCCCGAAACGCAGGGTCGACCCCACCATACACTGTACATATATGGCTGAGGTCCCACGGAGCGTGGTAACACGAGCCGCGCCGCGCCGCGCCATAGTGATGGCGGCGAAAAACCAGCTCGGCACGAGTCACGGCATGATCCGTGCTACGCAACGCGCTTCTCGCTCCACGGACCGCGGTTGGAACGGTTCCCGGTTCTCGCGTTTGTGTAGCACGGATCATGCCGTGACTCGCGCCGAGCTGCTTTTTCGCCGCAACTGCTGTGGCGGGGCGCGGTGCGGCTCGTATACAGGGTGTAACAAAAATGTTGCAGTTCCTTGAAAGGGATGATTCCTGAGGTGATTTTGAACAACTCTTTCCTTAGCGAAAATGTTAGGTGGGGCTTTGTTAACGAGTTATTAACGAAAAACACCGACCAATCGGGAAGCGTGTACAGTGGATTAATGATGACGCGGAGGATGGCGGGCCAATACTATTCAAAGCTGAGGCGCGCGCTGATATTTATCCACTGTACTCGCTCCCTGATTGGTCGGTGTTTTTCGTTAATAACTCATTAACAAAGCCCCACCTAACATTTTCGCTAAGGAAAAAGTTGTTTAAAATCACCTCAGGAATCATCCCTTTTAAAGAACTGCAACATTTTTGTTACACCCTGTATAGCACGCTCCGTGGGACCTCAGCCTATAGCCGGGGTCCCATTAGAGAAAAGCGCGGCGATTTTTAAGAGTAGACTTATCCTGAAGTACCAAGCGCGCCTTGACAGAGTACTTTAGGTACTTCAGAACGAGTCCGCTCGTGAAAATCCACGTTTTCAGCTGGTTTTCAGGATCGTGCGTGCCGCGCTTTTCTCTAGTGGGACCCCGGCTTATGGGTTCAGCAGAGTGAAGGAGCAAGTATGGTGGGGGATCGCTGTCCGACGGCTCGGCGGAGAAAGCCGCGAGGGGAACAGGCGACTTCAAGGTCAGGAGCTCCAATTCGCCACCTCTGCCCTACATGAACAATTACCCTTTGATGAATTGCTAAATGTGCAAATGTGCTAATCAGTCAAAATAGAGTTTGTACGTTTATAAATTCCTACAGGTGCCGGGTTGCACACGTTGGTTGGGATTATATTTACAAATGAAAATAACAAGAAATTAACAGCTGAATTTTTTAAACAAACAGTTGGCGAGCGTTGAAAGTCGAAAAACGGGCTCTTTCTTTAAAACATCTATTATATCTCGGAATTTCAAAGTCCAAGAGAAGAATACTTGAAATAAAAATTGTAGATTATTGAATTGTTTACAAATTGATGGGTCGCAAGTTACGATAGTGTCGATAGTCGAGCTACAAATCGACATTAAACGCAAAAAGTATATATTAAGAAAAATAATTGTAATTTTAAAAGACGTAAGTACGTGTGCACGAAAGTTTGTGAAATGGAAGCTCGGCTGAATTGGTTGAGTAGTTTCCGCGAAATTGAATTTTTAGTTAGGAAATCTTGCTTTGGTCAATTAACAATAACTTTCTTATGAGACATGGCACAAAGTGAATTTTGTGCTTAATCTATTCTAGAGATTTCAAACTTTAATATAAAATTGTGATATTTAGCAATTTTGAACACTAAGCTCTAGATATTGCATTTTGCAATTAAGAGCGTTTTTAAAATGTTAAATGTCTCTGAAAATAACTGTCGCATAAAGAATGAATTTAGTGCATTGAAATGCGGTGACTTTTTTTTTACAAATTTCAAACACAGTACCGCTTTCCAAGAATAAGTAAAATTAAAGCTATGAAACATGAATTTAGGAAAGAACGGAAAACTCGGAGTCAGTAGCCCTATCCTTTTCTGTGGGTATCACATGTATTGTTTGCTCCTCCGGGGTCCCGTGGTAGCAGCGCATAGTGGTCCGCCCAATGCGGACCCTACTACCACACTTGCCTGGGTCCTGTACGTGTGCCATTCCTTTGAAGATTCGGCGAAGTATCGACTTTGTATAGATACGGCCCGCATCGAGCGTTGAACCCGATTTATGAGGGGTGTAAGGCCATCGAAGGCTTTGTTCTGATGTTGTCTATTGAGCTCCCTGGTTTTCGGTGAGTACTACTTTCGACACGTGCCAGAGACGAGGCGTTTAGCTGCGCAGAAGGCCAAATCTTGACTCTTTGCTGAGAAAAATCAGGAAAATCAGTCCTCTCACACGTAGAAGTGCTGGCATTTTGTGCACGCTGCGCGATTCGGTGCGCAGATGAGGACGGGGCCTAAAGTTGTATCTTGTATGTCGCCCCTCTACACACCCTTTACGTTTTTTGTTCTTCGCTCTGTATTCTCTGTTTTGGTTCTGTCATGGACATAGTCCATGGGTTCTGTATATTTGTTTTGTTTTTCTGCAGTAGAAACAATAATAATAATAGTAATAGTAATAACAATAATAATAACATTTTCGCAAAATCAGTTATCAATAAGAATCGCAATCATACCGTCATAAGACAATAGTATGTATTACATATTTGCATAACCGAACCGTAATTAATACAGAACTGAACCGTAACTGATACAGAACTGAACCATAACTGATAAAGAACCGTAAAATAACAGTTATAGAACCGATATAATATCGGTTCTGGAGAACCGATATAATGTCGGTTCTGGAGAACCGGAACCGTGATCGATATAGGCCAGAACCGATATATCCATAGCAGTTATAACATCATTTCGGTTCTCCATAACCGTTTCAGTAAGAACCGAAATACAACAGTTTGAAACACAGATATTAATGCAATATAAAATTGTTACAAGCACAAATAAAGACTCGGAACTAGAAAAACAGTATATTAAATATTCTAAACATTTTAACTTCGGCATATATCTAATATCTAATATCTGTAGCATTGCCATAAAGGCAAAAATCCGCTGTCTATTATTGAGTTCAGTTTCTCCTGGAAAATGCATTGAACTCAATAGTAGTTACATACCATGCTGATCATGCAGTGGGTCCTCGACAGTATTGACCACAGTTTTGGGCCAGCTAACGCCCACCGTTTTGAGTTTTTCAAAAGCTCGATCGACCGTACCGATTTACAGAAAGAGACGTACGTAATCTGCCGCAGTACCGCTATCCAAATTGCGGTCCATTGCGGTGCAATCCGCGCGAGCCAGACAGCGTTGGCGCCTTTTTGTAATAGCTCGGGACTTTCAGGGCCCGACTAGGTACCCTTTCTGAGGGGGCAGGTGGGTACGGGTAAGGTAATGTAATAAACGCAAAGGCAAGTTGCAAAGGGCTGGTACCGCCAGCGCGGCGCCAACTTCGACCACGGCTCAGACATCTCCCGTCGCCAGCAGCTATTGTGCTTCGCGGAAAAAATCGATCAACCTTTACCGGGTCATTTTATTGTCCCGGCTTTCGTAGCCTGACTTGGGATCGCGCCGCCTTTACGCCTTGACTCATAATCCGGAATAACAAGGGAAATGGGAGGGCAAAACGGAGCGCGACGGTTTTAGGCGACGCCCGATTTATATCCTCCATTGTCTTTTCAGCTGCGCTGTTCTGTACGCCGTTGGCAGATAATCCAAGGAAGATAAGCCATCCACCATTAGCCACAAATATCTTAATTCTGGTCGATAGCTTTTCCCGTGTCGGCGATCGGGCTCGTAGGATTTCAATTAGGAAAGAAATCCACGGGTAGGAATGTTAAATAGTTCATTTATTTGGATCATATTAAACGCTCTTTGTACGGACTATAATAGCGAACCACTTTCGCCTCGAAGAAAAGTCCTTTCCCGGTAGTTGCTGTTGGTTTTCGACTCCGATGCGAACCTGCGGAAGATTAATGAATCGTTTTAATCGTCTCCGAGGCGAGTTTCAAAGGTGTGTCGAGGTTTCTTTGCGCGCGGTGACTTTTAACGCGTCGATGCAAAGCCGTTTGACGAACTCGCGCGAAAATGGGTCGTCGTCGAGTGCAGGGAAGATCGATAATTAATTTCTGATAGTTTTTCATGGAAGACGAGGGTAGAGGTTCGTGTTTGACGTAGGGAGGGGGATCGCACGCGCGGCGGTGACCTGTCACGGGGGCGCGACCGAAGGAGATGGATTTGTCTCGCAGCTGTGTACACTGCTTAATGTGGAAGCCACCGGGGCGGTCCCCGTCCCCCGGTGCTGGTAAGGTGTCCCCAAATCCGAAAGCTAACCATGATATGCTCGTTTCTCCGTCGGAGATCAACGAGCGCGTTAAAACCTCTGCAAACGCGAACCGAAAAAAGAAACCGGGTTAGTAATGAGATTTCAATCGCTTCGAAGCGCTTCGAATCAATGACGAAAAACACTATTCGAAGCTTATAGCTCTTGAAAGTCTTGAAAGGTCTTGAAAATCTTGAAAGTTTTGAAACTGTAGATAGATTAGAAAGCGAATCGTAACGATGTAAACACGGAAAACGCTGGTTTCCAGCGCCTAGCGTTCGCACCGAAAAGGCGGACATTAGGCGATTTCATTCGTTTTACGCAAAATTTTTGTTTTTGCGATAGTTAAATAAGTGACGAATAACGTATCAATATTTAGTTTTTAATCTGTGCACTCACGAAGTAGTGTTGTTTGTTGTAAGTTCAAGAATTTCATGATATGTGTTTCTTTCTTAACTATATGCTCTGAAACATCGTTCACTTATTTGCAGTTGTAAGACAGAAATAAATGTTCTCTATTATTAAGACAATTAATTTGTAAGACAGAAATAAGTGTTCTCTATTATTAAGATAATTAATTCCTTTTATTCGAAAGTCCTGACGGTTCTGAGATAATTCGTTCAATTTTAAACTTGTTAGGCCGCATTCCCATTGAGTGTGATATCACAAGCTCGAGCCAAGCTTGAAAAATGACGGCGGAGAGTAGCTCGGCAAACTTCGGGATTGAGCTTGCGCTAAGCTTCGCGATACGATTCGTTCCACGAGACCTACCACAATCCCGAAGTTTGTCGAGCTACTCTCCGCCGTCATTTTTCAAGCTTGGCTCGGGTTTGGCTCGTGCTCGGGCTTGTGACTTGTGATGTCACACTCAATGGGAACGCGGCCTTATACAGGGTGTAACAAAAATGTTGCAGTTCCTTGAAAAAAAGTGATTCCTGAGATGATTTTAAACAACTTTTTCCTTTGCGAAAATGTAAGGTGGGGCTTTGTTAACGAGTTATTAACGAAAAACACCGACCAATAGAAGCACGAATACAGTGGATGAATTTCAGCGCGCGCCCCAGCTTTGAGTAGTATTGGCCCGCCATCGTCCGCGTCATCATTAATCCACTGTACTCGCTCCCCAATTGGTCGGTGTTTTTCGTTATTAGCTCGTTAACAAAGTCTCACCTAACATTTTCGTTAAGGAAAAAGTTATTTAAAATCGCCTCGGGAATCACCCCTTTCAAGAAACTGCAACATTTTTGTTATACCCTGTATCGTTGCTATCCGTGTTCCAAACTCATCTTCACACCGCACAGCACATTCAGTTTGTAACCGCATACTACATTCAAGATTTTTATACAATTTTTTAGTGTTTTAAGAAAATTTGGGTATATTAATATTGAATCTTTGCAGGAAGGTATATTCTACATTTTTCAACAATTTTTAGTCTATAGTCATACATATTTATATAGTTATTAATATTCGAAAATAGAAAATAATTCAGTAATTCTTTTTACGATTTTACGACTTCATTAACGATTTTGTTATACTTCAGGATGAGTCCCGGTGCTTTTTCTTGTGTCTGAATTGGTTCCCGATTCATCCCCATTCAAATTTTATACCTAATTCAAGTAAATCGTCGCGTATCGAGTAGATCTCTACGCTCGCGTCCGCTGGACGGCCACAGATTTTGCTCTAATCACGTACAATAACTAATCAGCTACAATAACAGTAATTGATACTGAATTAATATATAGGCTTAAAGTAATATTAGAAGCTATATCGATTGAGTACAAAATTAATATAGAAAAGTTTGCAGCACATGCTGCGGACACAGTAAAGCTTCAATTATATCTATGGCACCCAATGACCCCACGATGCATAAAATTTTAATTCATGGTGCAGTTGTAATAGAACAGGCTATTTTGGTAACTGAAGAGGCAGCTGAAGCACAAAACATATAGTAGTATTGGCCCGCCATCGTCCGCGTCATCATTAATCCACTGTACTCGCTCCCCAATTGGTCGGTGTTTTTCGTTAATAACTCGTTAACAAAGCCCCACCTAACATTTTCGCTAAGGAAAAAGTTATTTAAAATTGCCTCAGGAATCACCCCTTTCAAGGAACTGCAACATTTTTGTTACACCCTGTATAAGGCAACCGCGAAGCCGCGACGCGCCGATCGCGTTTCGGTCCGATCAGCTGCGAGCGATACATATCTCGGTGTGCTGCGACTAGGTTCGTGTTGAACCTCCAGCTAAACCCCGGGAATCCCTTCCGCCCTGTACGGAACCAACGCCATCCAGAGAGGGTGCCTGAGCTTTGAGGATCAAGGTCAAGGACAACAGGACTAAGCAGACAGCATTACGTCGAGCCCTCCCTACTCCGGCCGTTCACTTAGCTGTAATAGTGTGAGTCAAAAGCTGATCATAAGCGTGTGTGTGTGTCCGCCGCCGCTCCTTCCCCCGCACACAGTTTGTATTCCCCAGTAATTAAGAATATAATAACGTCTTAAAGGGAATCGCCATCATCACTATTTCCATATCGCTTCTCCTATCAATTCTAAGATTAGAATCGCGAAGTCAAGGTGTTCATCAGCATTTTGAAGGAGCAACGAACCCAGGTAAAGTATATTCACAGCGCGAGCGGTCTCCAGACTTCAGACGAACGCTCGACGTAACATATGTACTTCGTAATTTCAAGTTAAAATTGTGAAGATCATAGCTTAATTAATACTTTTTCTATGCTTAGTAATACCTACAAGTAAACATAATTTAGACCCATAAGGTGACGAGACATACGGAAATAAAACTTAAAGTGATCTTGGAATTACGCCTAGAATTGAACCCAAAATTAAAGTGAAGGCCTCTACCAAGTGCGTTTTACTTTACTTTGCAACTTTTGGCATTAAACATTTTTTTCTCAAACACAGTCCCTTCGAGATAACCTACCATCCGGATACTTTTGTTACACTCTGTGTAAGCTTGTTATGTGGAAAAAAACGACGCGTAGGCAAATCTTCCTTTTATTGGCATATGATTTTATTGCACGACCATTAGCGGCCGATCATATTCAGAGTTGATCGTTCGGTTCTCTGGAATAACTGATCGGATATTTTGAAAACCATCGCTACACCCGCCCTAGTTTCCAGCGTTTTACGTGTTTGCACCCTAAGGGTTTCGACAGATATTGAAAGCTTAATAAGTATTTGATATCTTGAAATTAAAGATATCAAGATTTGAAGTAGGGAACTTGAAGGTTTAAAGTTGAATAAAGTAGAGTATAATTTGGAAATTTCGACATAACAATTCAGAGATTTAAAGATTTCCAGTTGACTGTTTGCAGACTTCTGGAATTAAAATTAGATGTTAAAAAAAAAGACGTTCAATATTGAAGTTAAACGTTGGAAGGTTTGAAGTGAATAAATTTGAAGAGTTAAATTGAAGATTTTAAGGTTTCAGGTTGGAGATTTGAAAATTCAGAGTTTTAGAGATTTTTAGTACTAAAATTGCAAATTTAAGGGTCTAAATTTTCTCAAAAGTTGAAGATGGAGACATGAAAAATTGAGGATGGTGAAATAATATAAGTAATTTGATAAGAATTACTAGCGATTTAAAGTTTTGAAGTTGAACATTTGCGGAGTTAAATTTAGAAATTCGGAAATATTCAAGATTTCAGTTCAGGGATTTGAAGATTTTATCTTCGGTATTAGCAAACTTTTAGAATTGAAATTAAGGACATCAAAGTTTGATGTTGGGGACTTAAAATATTCAAGTTGAATATTCGAAGACTTAAAATTAAACTAAAACTATTAAATTAAATTCAAAATTAAGATTCACGATGAATCGAACTCACCGGACATCAACTATTTTATGTTTATGATACTGCTTAAACAAAAGCTATCAAAAAGCGTGTAAGATATCAAATACTCATCAAGCTTTCAATATCTAGTGCAACTCTTACGACTCGCGACATTCTATTCTATTTGGAGTTTCCAGACTTTCAAGACTTTTAAGACTTCCAAGACGGTCAGGACCTTTCAAGACTTTCAAGAGTTCTAAGCTTCGAATCGTGTTCCAAACGATTGGACTTTCCATAGTCTTGAAAATTTTCGAATCGTTTCGTAGTTTAGATTCAAATTCTCATCACTAATCCGGGCTCGAAAATCACCTTCGGGATTTACGTACATAATACTTCGTTAAGGGACATCCGTGTCCGGAATCGCTGGTGGTTGATAATTGATGAAATTGGCATCGTGGCCGCCGTCTTCCAAGTTATCCACCACCGGCATCCTCGACGCGTCGTAGTCCTCGCCGAGCTTCCGGTACGTTGCCGCGCGGTTCTCCAGAATTTCCCTCACGATTTCTGCAAATTCGCAAGAACAATGAGTCAGGAGTCCGAAGAGTAGACGAGCGATAAATCCCAGAGATATGCTATACTTGATAAATATCCGTAATTATAATGAGCAAGGTACACCAGAGGCGGAACCGAATTACTATTATTTATGGCACGCCGGTGTTCGAGGCGACAACCGGGTTCGGCGCGTCGCGACATACTGGCACCAGATCATGGTTATGAATGAATTGTACCTGAACTTTATTGCCCACCATCTCGACTTAAGCCCCATTTTCCCAAAGGGAAACAATAAACGGTACGAGGAGACCTTCCCCATCCGTCCCGGTCCCACAAACTTTCCCCGTAAACAAAATCGTTATTATCGCTACGAGCCTCGACAAGAAGGTCTTTCTTCCTCTTTAACACTGAACACTTGTAAGCCGGAGTCAAGCTCTCGCAACAACGCGGAATTCAAGTAAGTATGATACCCGAAGCGAGTCTCCGCGGTGTCTTTGTTGCTTGATCACCGAGAATTCGACCCTATATGGGCGTTTCATACTTCCTCTTTTTCGAAAATGCGGCTGGTTAAATGGAAAACAAAGGATTGTCCAAATATGATGTCTAAGGGTGCAAACCTAAAGCCGGGGTCCCACTAGAGAAAAGCGCGGCGCGCACGGTCCTGAAAACCAGCTGAAAAAGTCGATTTTCACGAGCAAATTCGTCCTGAAGGACTCAAAGTACTCTGTCCAGGCGCACTTGGTACTTCAGGATGAGTCTGCTCGTAAAAATCGACTTTTTCAGGTGATTGTCAGGACCGTGCGCGCCGCGCTTTTCTCTAGTGGGACCCCGGCTTAAGGCTGCGTATACACTTGAGCACGAACACGCACGACGCAGACCCGACACATACCTTGTATACATCTTGCATATGCTATGCATATTCCCTACATATTGTTACTGCATAAACATCCGCAGTCTAATTATGACTTTTGATATGCCTTTCTATCTATCTAAATTGATCTACAGTATTATGATAAAGAAGAATTCTTCTTTTCATTCCAGAAACGCAAGTTCTATTGCTCTCAACTGCTTCTTCGCGTTCCTTCACATCGTTCTTCAAGATTTCAAGCTTCTTTTTTTTTTACCTTTCACCTTATTTTCAAAATGCTTTTCTTTCAATTCGTTTCTATTCTTTCGCTTTCTATTCTTCGTGTTTAAAAACGCACCGCAGCAAAATTTATACAGGGTGTCCCAGCCAAAGAAGGCCACCCAAATATCTCCTTCGTTTTTCATGGTATAAAAAATGTTCGTGGCATAATTTGAGTGGCTTCAATGAAGGAATACCCTGATATACATATTTTTTTCTTGTCAGGCAATTTTTTCTGTGTTTTTTCACTTGACTGTACCTCGCTTATTACGTAGACTACTATGTGTATGATTGATTCCCAATTAACATTAAACTTATTGTTTATTTTTCTTTTCTACTTTTTATGCACGTAACATATTAAACACGTTTAATAATAATAATATTTACCCATGAGCAGGTCCCTGCTCTCGATCATGTTGTTCATCTCCTGCTTGACTTCTTTCATCAGCCACGGCATGAAGCTCTCCTCGACATCTGAATTAACAAGTTTCACTGGTTCATACAGGCTTCATTGTTTGAATTAATGGAAGAAGCGAATTAGAAGGAATGATCATGCAGTCGTATCGAAGGATGTGTAAATAAAGAAAAATTAATAAACCTTTCTGATTAACTAATTCACAAAAAGTAGCAGTGTTCTTGCGAGTTCACGAACCGGCCTTGATCTCGTCCAACAGGAATCCGGACAACTTTAGTCCTTCGAGAACCGCCGGAAGTAGCTCTGCGATGTAACCGGAAAGGAGAGTAGACGCTGCGATTCGCTCCTCCGTTTCCACTTGAGCAATCATCGCGTCCTCGTGTTGCTTCAATCTTTGATCCTGTGAAAAACGTATTAGAATGTGCATAGATACAAAAATCCATCAAGTATCGAAAATGAAATACGTATTATAATATTTATAAGGTAAAAGACACTTTTATTTGTTGCTTTCGTTTTTCTATGCTCTTGAAAATATGAGTTTGCGTAAACATCCGTAGTCTACTTATTCATATCTTGAAAATAATATCAACTTTTGGCTATTAAACAGAGCCTTAGGTCTTCGGATTTTTAAAAAATTTGATACTTACCGTACGTAAAGATCCCTACTTAAACATCAATTTCTTAAAATAGTAAGATGCGCTTTTCAAACAAACTCGAGAAAATCAAATTTGATTATTTCCAGAGTCCCTTTTATACATTAATTAGTAACATAGTCATAAAACGTTCCGTAGCTCACGGCGCATTTAATTATTATTCATTTAAATACTAACATATGTTATATCCAACTCGGACAAAATGTATAGAAATAATCAAGTATTCAATCACAACTAATCAACGTATATAAGGGATTCTGGAAATATTCAAATTTAATACTCGCGAGTTCTTTTGAGAAGCGCATCTTATTATTTCGAGAAATTGATGTTCAAGTAGCGAACTTTGCGAAGGGTAAGTATCAAATTTTGAAAACTTGCAAATTGTAAGCTTGATATTCTGAAAACTGGAATATTTTAAGCTTAATATTCTGAAAATTTGTAAGTTTGTAACTTGAAATACTGAAGATCTGAAAATTTGAAGCTTGAAATTCCGAAAATTTGCAAATATTAAGCTTGAAATTCTTAAAATTTACAACTATTAAGCTTGAAATTATGCAAATTTAAAAATTTGCAAATCGTAAGCTTGAAATATCAAAAATTTGAAAACTTGTAACTTGTAAGCTTGATATTCTGAAAACTGGAATATTTTAAGCTTAATATTCTAAAAATTTGTAAGTTTAAAACTTGAAATTCTGAACATTTGAAGATATGAAGCTCGAAGTTCTGAAAGTTTAAAAATTTGAAGCTCGAAATTCGGAAAATTCGAAGCTTGCATATTTGACGCTCCAAATTCCGAAAATTTGCAAATGCTAAGCCTGAAATTACTAAAATTTGCAACTATTAAGCTTGAAATTATGCAAATTTGACAACTTATAATGAAGCTTGAAATATGAAAAATTTGAAAACAGCCATCTCCTTTTAACGATTGTACACTTATTCTGGGACATTTTTATATTCAATGTTTAGAGTTTAGAGGCATTTAACGGTTTACGGACCTCAACCGGCCCCACCAGGCCCGGCGGGCCCAATCAGGGGTTCACACCGAAACCGAAAATATCGGTATTTTTCAGTTGTTTCGGAGATATTTTTTTTACTTCGAAAGGATTTATCTACCTTCTCCTCTCTTATCCTCCTTTCCTGCTCCTCCAACCTCCTCGCCTCCGCCTTCTCAGCCGCCCTCAGTTCCATAAACTTCCTCTGTTGCTCCCTCAGAGCAGCGACTTCCTCTTCTTCGAGGACCTCCATCAACGCCTGCTCCACAGTCTTCCCGACGAGCACCTCTAATATCGGCTTCACCTCGAAGTCGAAATCGAACAGCTGCAACGAGAAACTTTCTCACTTTCCCCCGTCGAGCTTTCAATCGCACCTTTCTTTACACATAGCGACAAATATAGTTCACGGTCGATCTAAAACTGTAAAACATACGTCGCCGGGCTCGATTTGCGTGCAAGCATCCTCGCCAACTTTGTCCGGACAGTATCTCGGAGTCGGCGGCCTGTCCAAGAAGTAATCGGTTTGCGTACCAACGGTGGATTCCTCCGGCTTCTCGGACAGCTGTATCGAACAAACCGAGCTTAGCGTTACGGACGAGAATAGCGGTCGAAGCTCGCTGCGATAAACTGTCGCGGTGAATTATTAATCGCGGGAAGTCGCGAAGTTGGAAAGGGTACGCTACCTCTTCGAGGAAGAGATCCGTTTGCACCGGCTCGTGTTTTCGTCCGGGAACCGGCGGAGGAGAGCCGATCCTTAAGCACAGCAACTTCGTGGCCTGCGCTTGGGCTCGTTTCCTCGCCATGTGTCTCCTCCTCGCTTCCGCTTGCCTAGCCGCTATCGAGTTCTCGCCATCGATCTGCAAGGAACGCGGAGATATTTTTTCATGAATGACAGAGCTTTTAGGGAAAACCAAGGCTGATTGTCACGAATGTTATAATAATAATAATAATAATGCATAATGCTACATACTGCAAGAGAAGAAAGAAAGAACCGTAACAAAATAAGAAGGGTTGCAAAAGATTACTACAGGGTGTAACAAAAATGTTGCACGTCCTTGATAGAGGTGATTCTTGAGGTGATTTTAAACAACTTTTTCCTTAGCGAAAATGTTAGGTGAGGCTTTGTTAACGAGTTATCAACGAAAAACATTAGCCAATCAGAGAGCGAGAACAGTGTATGAATTTAGGCGCGGGCTACAGCTATGCGTAGCATTGGTCCGCCATCCTCCGCGCCAAGGTTCGTCTACTGTTCTCGCTCTCTGATTGGTCGGTGTTCTTCGTTAATAACTCGTTAACAAAGCCTTACCTAACATTTTTGCTAAGGAAAAAGTTGTTTAAAATCACCTCAGAAATCATCCCTTTCAAGGACGTGCAACATTTTTGTTACATCCTGTACATTAATAAATTTGACTACTTGCTTCATAAATTTAATTATTTCAATTTGTAAACATCAATTCTAGATATTGTAATAACTAGACAGCGGATTTTTATGCATTATAAATATGCAAAAGGCATATGTCATTTATGCATTAAAAACATGCAAATATGGATATACAGGGTGGACCACGAAGTGCGATTAGCTTAGCTTATTCTGCTGTTAGCGCTTCGATCGGAAGTTTTTTTAGGTAAAATAACATGGTTCAAGTAGAGCTTTAAGATGATTGTGCCAAATTTTTTGTCAACCCTTTTTTTCCAGAATTATCAAGGTCACCTTCAGTTTTTTTATAGGTAAACCTACATATTTTTTACACCCATCTCTTAGGAGATACTGAGACGAATTCGTCAAGCATCATAATAAATATTTTTTTTTCTGAAAATACTGAAGAAAACTCCTAGTTGGGCAAATTTTCATTTAAAAAACAAGTATTAAATAATAAATGAAAGTACAATTTTAATTCTGAATAACAAGTAAATTAGTTACTTAAATAAAAATTGCTTGAATAATACTAAAAATACTGTATTTACTGTTTCTTATTTGCAAATGAAATACTATTTCTTATTTAAATTTAGACAAAAAATAATTAGTAATTAGTTTTGTGTCTTTGCATATCTGTTTCACTTTGTACTATAAAAAAACTCGAGATATTAATATTGTTCGCATTATGTCTATAAAACATTAAGGTAAAATTTATACAACGTGTGAATAAAAGCGACTAGATAAGGAAAATTCATATAAACTTGTGTCCAAAAATGCTTTCATAATATAATATTATTTGCAATTTTAACAATCTGGTTAATAATAAATAATAATAAAACTTGTATTTGTAAATAACAATTAATTTTATTATCTTAAATCATTCATTTAGATTTACTCAAATAATAAATAATTAAGCTAATCACTCTTTGTGGTTCACCCTATATACAAAATGGTATATAACTTGATCATACATTAGTTCAATTACGCGGGGAAAAAAGGTTTAGAACCACTGGTTTAAACTTGAATGAACCTTCCTCTATTAATATATTACAAAATTAAAATATAAAATTGTGACAACCATCTCTAATCTCTTACTACTTCAATTTAGCTGCTTACGAGGGTAGGTCCGGTGACACAGGTGCTTCCGCGGACGACGCGCCGGTCGAACATGAGATTCCCGAAAGGAACATGTTGATCGCTGCGAAGGAGATAAACAAAATTATTTTTAGTATTCAAAACTATCGCAAAAGAGATCTTCAAGGGGGATCGAAAGGCGGGAGGATCGATTGATCCCCGCGAATCCACGGATCAATTTTCCCTGTCTCGACAGCGATTCGTTATTCCCATAAAAATTTTCACATCAGTTAATTCCAACCAAAAGCGGCAAGCTTTCACATCGCCGACGTATTCTTAGTGATGCGCATTTGAATCCGAACTTCGAAACGATTCGAAATTTTTAAAGACTGCGTTTAGAACACGATTCGAAGCTTAGAACTTGAAAGTCTTGAAAGATCTTGGCAGTCATGAAAGTCTTGGAAGTCTTGAACAGGTTTGAACGATCTTGAAGGTCTTGAAACTCCAGATAGATTACAAAGTTGTGAATCGTGAGAGTTTCGAAAATTTACAACGGATCGAACTCACCGGACATCAAATATTTTATGTTTATGATACTGCTTAAACAAAAGCTATCAAATACTCATCAAGCTTTCAATATCTATTGGAACTCTCACGATTCACGACTTTCTAATCTATCTGGAGTTTCAAGACTTTCAAGAGTTCAAAGCTTCGAATAGTGTTCCAAACTATTCGAATTTTTTGTCATTGATTCGAAGCGATTCGAAGCGATTGAAATCCCATCGCTACGTATTCGTCCGAGTTGCGATTTGAAGGGCGGCACACTTACGCCGCGTCGCCCTTCCTCGCCGATTTCGACCTTTCGTCCAAGGTCGCGGCAGCCATGGTCGTCGCGTTCATCATTCCGAGGGTGAAGTCGACGGTGGCCTTGAGCGCGACCGGACACCGAGCGTTGTGGCTGGTGTGACGGACTTCCGGCTTCTTGGCGAGCGACACCAGGGACCTGAATCTCGATCGAAGAGGGCAAACGTCGAGCTCGTCGTTGTCGTTCGCGGTTGGCGAGATACCAAGAAGGGCAGCCACTTCCGGCGGCGGCATGAGAAACTCCCCGGTCTTCACGGTGGTGATGAACGGCTTTCTATGAAACGCCTGATTCCCTTTTACGCTTTTGCGTTGCTCTTCCTTCTCCTGCTCTTGGATCTTTTTCAATTTAGCATTGAGAACTTCGTTAAAATCTTCGGTAGACAAAGTGATGCTCGGTTTGATCGTCGGGATCTTATCCACGGACTTCAAGCTGTCCTGACTCCTGCTTCTGCTCTTCTTCTTCAGAGGATTCGTCTGATTGGACTGAAGGCTCGCTTGAATTAGATGATCGTTCGATTTGCTTAATCGTTTCCGACCAAGTAGCCCATTCTTCGCGTTCTCGAACCTCGTGAAGTGATCGTCGCCGTTGACATGAAGCAGCGGTAGATTCGAGTCCAGGCCATCCTTCTGCAGGATCGTGAATGCCGGAGGATCCTGGCTCTCTTGAGCGAAAGGATCTCCGTTGCCAGTTGGCGCCAACACGGAGAACTCTGCCGGCATTTTGATCCGTTTTTCAGCAATCTTTGACAAAGTCTCCTCCTTCGGGGTTCATTTTCCAGTCGTCCAGAAAAAACGACAAGGCGTGCTTGAGCTTTTCCCCGGAATTCGGAAGGATTTCGGGTTCTAGGGAGATCGAGGCGCGGCGCGGGAAGCTTGTCGATGCGAAATCTCGAAGCGCAGGAGAAAGGGTCCAGAGAAGACCGGGGGATCGACTCGTCCAAGTGGAAAAGGTAAATCTGCGATCAGACGAGGCGACGTGCAGTCGCTCGCGGCGTTCACGGCATTACTAGCAGGCTCGCGAGTTCACAGACTGGACAATGTCCTTAGGAATCGACCGATACAGACCGCAGACAGCGTGCGCGCGTATTTTTACCATGCGAGCGGCCACTCAATAACGCTGACCACCGTCAACTTTGCGCATGCTTAAGTCAAGGCCTGAGGGGGCACCAAATCGGTGGTAACTATGACCACGTACGTCCACGTTCCGTGCCCGAACCCCTCGAACCCTCGCGACCCCTTCGTCGACCTGTTCAAGGTGAAAGCGTTACGTTTCACCGATCGTTTATTCTCTCCCGCCCTCCGCCCCCGCAAAACGGGAGGTCGCGACCTGGAAGAGCGTCTTTAGGTCGTAACTCGGCAATTTCGGACGCTGCACAGTTGGGGAAAAAAATCGAAAAACGTGGCAATAATTCTAAGAGTAAGTTCTTAGTCAGAATTTTGATATTTATTGAAATTTATTTGTTAGATTAACAGTTTAATTGTTGAAAAAATAGATCGCTTAATAATACAGGGTGTACACGCTAAATTTTGTCACAATTTTTTGCCATTTCTGGTAGTGCAATTAAACAATGTTTCAAACTAAATTTTATTAGTACTTGGCTGAATATTCGCATATTCTTAAATCTCAAAAAATGTTTTTTTACGTCAAACAGTCAAGGTCACTTTCAAAGTCATAGTATAATGCACTGTTGCATTCGTCTCAACGTCAACAACAATCCTATGATGTCAATGTGACATTGACTTTTTTACGTAAAAAGCATTTTTTGAGATTTAAGAATATGCCTAAATATGGTGGCATAGCTTAACGGGTACACTCTGTATATTGTCTATACAGAATGCATCGTTACTGGTTATTCTGCGTTACTAATTGTCACTAATGCTCCCAAGTGAAATCTAATTAATTGAGTTGGTCATTTAAAAAACTACATAAGTCAAGTTTTTCCGAACTACAGTTTTGTATCGCAAACATGTCCGCAAAGACAGGCCGTTCCTGAGTTGTTGGCCGCCTAGGTGCAAAAACACCTCTGAATTTACATCTTCAATTTCAACTCTTCAAATCGCCACCTTCAGCTATTCAAATTTCCAATTTGAAGTCTTTGAATCTTCAAATTTCCGATTTTAACTCTCAAAATCTGTAAAACTCGTAATTTTCTAATATCCAATCTGAAAATTTCAAATCTCCAACTAGAAATTTTCAAATCTTCCATTTTACGTCTACAGAGTTTTCGTTTTAAACCTTCGAATCTTCATATCTTCAATTTGAACTCTAAAAATCTCCAATTTTTACAGTTCGAATATTCAACCTAAAATTTTTTAATCTCTATCTTTAATTTTGAATTTCCAAAGCAATGGGATTTACGATAGATACTTTCTTGTATACTTCCTCGACAATAACATTAACTTTTTCACTCTTTAATTCGAAACACGAGAGAATAACGAACGTTCAAAATTGACCATTGACATTGATTTGTTCGTCATTGCCCCATAAGATGAAAATTAAAAGAATTGAGAGTATTTTAGATTAGAAACGTCGAACAGAAAACGTATTAGTGTTAAATTAATCCTTGATTCTTACTTTTTTGTGTTCTTAAACATTAGTAGTGAAATAATTATATATACAAAAGATATAATAGCATTAGTTTGTCAAACAAGTTATATGAAAGCAGAAAGCGAATGAAAATCTGCAATAGTTTTTATTTTGATCAACATTTGTCAACTGCGTTTGTCAAAAGCGTGTCAGCTTTACTCGCGCTCGGTCTCCTCATCACTTGAGCTCGCTGAACCAATAGGAGCGCTCCCCACGGATGTTTCTACTCAGACGCACTCTAGCTGTCGCTAGAAGATCTTCCATGTAATGATCACACATTTCTGAGGGAACTTTCAATAGCTGTATAATACACCGTGCCAACAACACGAGCTGTCACGTGACAAGAGGATGAATTTTTCATGCTTTCCAAACATAGTATAACATTGGTATTCGTAATTACCCCGCGTTCGTGTTTCCCCCACTCTTCCCTACATTCAAAATTAATTCGATTAGATTCTATTTGTCTAAAAGGTTAATAATTATAAAAAAAATGTTAGCTTATCGTTGTTATCAGTCAAAATTTAGCGTATAGGAAACGGTCTTCAGCCGCCCTTTTGGCCGCCCAGGTGCAAAGGCACATTTTGCACTCCCGTCAGGGACGGCCCTGATTAAAGGGCTTAGTCTTACAGTCAGGTTAAAAAGTACATAAGACACTTTCTCCCCTCAGCTTCAAACGGCAAGATCTTCGTTTATTCTTAGTTCATTATACATCAATCCGAATCAGTTGAAAATTAATGGAATTCTAATTGCGAGCGCGGAATACAGTCCTCATATTCGCAGAAGTATTTCAATGTCCCTGATTAGCATACTGCGGCTGTCCTTGAAAGTGAAATATGCCAATTCCAGCGAAACCCGCGTGATTAAGAATTGCCGCACTTATCGCGTCGCATGGAGATAAGCGAACCGAATCCACGGTTCTCTCTTTTTTCTTGCTCTCTATGAATTCGCGGTAATTTGCCCCTCGCGACAAAGAACTTTCGCCCTTGGTCTGCACGCCGTGGAAGCGTGATTTCGCGATTATGGAGCGATAAAATCGCCGCGCGGTCAGTCCCTCCTGGCAGTCATCAAGGAGGCAATAAACGCGCGGCTGGGGTTTGTTTTGTTATCGATGAATCCCTGCTTTTCCGGTTGTCTATAGATTCCTTCGACTACGAAGGCGCGCAGCGTTAAGAATTCATTAATGATACGAAATAATAGATGAGTGGGACGACGATCGGACGCGGTCTGTACGTCAGAAGACGATAATCTCGGAGTTGAATGACTATGGACTATTGAAGCGACTACCACCAATGTTTGAACTTTGAACTATTCAATTTTTAATTGTTTTAATGTTTTATGTATCTGGGTCGGAAAAATAACATTTGATCTAAGTCAACGAACTCGTTTATTTGTAGACAAATGATTGACTACAATAATCTATATATCATAATAAATAATATAATATAATAAAATTGTTTAACGAAAATTGAAAAAGTGTTCAACGATTTGCCAAACGAGTTAAAAATACTATCACTTAGCAAAGATACTATTAAGAAAAAATAAAAAATTGGATACAAATAAACAGACCTTAACTTAAACTTCTACGTAAATGTGTAGTATTATTGTTATATAGCTGTTAATACCAAAATATTATGCATAACAAAAGATCTGGGGCGTATCTTACCCATGTTACTTTTATTGTTATTATTATAATTGTTATTGCTAAAATACAGTATTTACTACATTGCACACCAGTGCTATGTACAGTTAATTCAAAATTAATTCTATAGAATTTACATTGTGTGTATATTTCATATACTCTATGTACTTTATTTAGTTAAATAAATATAAATATCTAAAATATAATAAATAATATAATATAATAAAATCTAGATAGCACCATTAACTCTTAATTGCTACAATAAAATTCTATATATACAGAAATATTTCTTTTTTAAATTAGAATCTTTTTTAGAATAGAATTGAGGTATTAGATGGAAAAAGTGCACATAGACAAAAATATAATTTAACTAGAATCGATATCAGTGTTGTCATTATGATATTGTTTAACAAAAAATACTGTAATTGTATTTTAAGGCCTATTCGATTACATTATAATCCAGCAGAAGAATCTAATGCATCTTTGCATAGTTGTTAATGCGTCTAATGATGAAACTGATATTTCCTTTGATTCATTAAATAGAGTACGTAGAATAGTTTGCAATCACTTAAAGAAATAATCTGTGCACTCTTCTTGTAATCTTCCTTTTATTGTAATATTTACCTACGACTATAATCACTGTAAAATGTTTGTACTAAAGGGTTTATTTATTAAGAGTTTAACCCGTTTAATCTAATAATAATAATTAGACAGTGAATTTGATGCGTTTATAGCAATGCAAAGTATGTCAAAAATCTACGAGATTCTAATCATATGCAAAATATACAAAATATCAACAATATTATTCAAGTTAGAATGTTTAGAACATTCAACATAGTATTTATCAAGCTCCAATTCTTTATTTGTGCTTGGAAAAATTTTATTTTATTTTACAGTAACTCACGAATTTGTTCACGAAAAGTATAATATAAAAGTTAAATTTGTTTAAATTTTAAAAAAGATATTTGCCTTTGCAGAATTAAAATCATGGAATCTGAGAAATAATTAAACGTGGACGCTGAAACGGCATCAATTAAAAAAAAATATAATGTATGCTCCTTTGAGATCGCTTAGAGCTTCTATAGTTTTTTATCCTTATGGCTATTCATCTAATTTTCTCTACTCTGACCCTTAAACCGCATATGTTTTGTAGCAAATTCGTTTTGGATGGGTTTAAACTTTTTTGTATGTAAATTTAGCTCCTTTAAAAACTCTGTTGCGCTACGTTTATTGATGCAAGTAACACGTTCTTGTTGTTTATTATTCACTCTTTTTTGTCAGCGACTTCGTATATCTATAACTTGTTGCTTTTTTCTTTGTACACTAATGGGAGTCATCCCGTTTATTCAATAAATAAAAAAAAAAATAATAATAATACTGCGAATTCACAGTCAATTAACTTTTGGAATACATGTGAACAAGTCTGTGAGTCACTGTATATCCAACAGCGTCACATCGACTATTCCAAACCATTCTTCGCCCGATTCTCGCTAAATCTTCACGGAAATTGATTTTTTCGTATAAAGTCTAACTAAGGGTGACCAGCGTCGATGTTTCCCGATAGTTAGAACGTGAGCCAAGGGTGAGTCATTACTCGCGAAGTTATTACAGTTTTCTGCATCGCGATAACACCTGGCAACTAAGAAGAAGTCCCAAGACGCGATAAGAGGAACTTTGAGAAACTTTCGCCGTCCTTTTACGCGCTCCAAGTTAAAATCGTCGTCTCGGTGATTCCAGCAATTTCGCGACCAGACATTCATCAATTTTTCATTCGCTTTCTAGCAAGCGCGAGGGAAACTTACGTGGGTGGGTTCCTGTACTTCTTTTGAATCTGCAGTATCGACATCGGACTCTTGACGCGGGCGTACGCATCTCGTTTTTCCGTATCCGTAGTCGGCAGGGTGAACGAGTGCACACCGCGGTTGCACGTTCGACACATTTCCGCGGTTCTCGTAGTAGCCATTTCGCTTCTTCTTTGAAGGTCCGCTTCGACGGGCAATTTTTCACGCAAAGGTCGCCGCTGTTTCCGGTCAAACGGGCATTCGTGACTCGCCTTTCGAACGTTTCTTGCTGCTTCGAGGTTTCACGGAGACTCTGCGTCTAGTTAATTCGATGAAAAACACATAACCCAAAAGATCGGGGGATGGAAAGGACTCCGGGTGGAGTTACCTTGGGAACGTAAACAGAGAATGGTAAATAGTAAATGGTAACGGTATGTTTGTATCGATGTAACAGGACCGTCTAGTGAGGACTTTCATCGTTAGAAATGGAAAAATTAATTATGTCTATAGCTAAAACAAAAATTGAAGTTGAGGGTTTGAAAGAATATATGACGAATTAAAATTTTTGAACGATTTTGGGTACAAGAATGATTACAGATTTTCCGTTTTATCGGTTTTCTAGAAGTTTCAAGTACAAGGAACGTGTGGAAGTCATAGAAGAGCGGAGTCATAGATCATTTTGAGTCATGGAAGTTTGTTCAATTAAAAATTGTTAGTACACTATACTTTTATAGACAATACGAGGCTATATCAAAGAGTATACCTACTCTTTGGCTATATTACGTGTTTATATATACTTATGTTATATACATATATATATATTTGCGTATTTATGCGTTATTAAAAGCTTCGCATAAACTTCTAAGCATTGCGTAATTACTCTCAAGACCTATATATGCATCTATAAATCTTTTAATTGTATAAAAGATATGCAAATATTTCCCTGATAGCCAAATATGTCGAGCAGATTTTTACAGAATCTGTCATTTGTTGTTAGATTGACGGCAAATTTGATGCAGGATCTGTAATTTACAGGACTGTTGGCAGATTGGCGACAGAAACCCTGTTGACAGACTTGCTGCCAAGTTGGTAGAAGATTGGCAGCAGAATTCAAACAGATACTGCTGCCAATTTTGCAACAAGATCTATTAGCAGGATTTGTTCGCTTTCTGACGCCCACCTGCATATCGATCTGATAATAGAGGCCCTCTTTCCAAAACGGCAGCCTTTTGCGGAAACAGATGGCTACGGTTTTGGTGATAAGGTCTGCTAAATCTGCTGTCAATGTGCCTCTAAGTTGGCAACAAATGGTTATTAGCAGACAGCGGATTTTATGCATTTATGGGAATGTTGAGCATGCAAACAATTAAAACTGTTGACATAAGCCAAAATATAAAAAATATCAGCAATATTATCCAAGTTAGAACGTCTAGAACATTAAACATACTCCCTCCCTTTCAAATTCTAATTCTTTATTTGTGCTTATAAAAATTTTATTTTGCATAAAGATCTGCTGTTTAGTTGTTAGGGTTTGTTTTATATACTCGGACACCGTCATGTAACAGAAAATAACAAATATATAATTATCTGCATGTATATTTGCGATTGCAATATTTACAGTGTTTCTATAGGCTCTAAAAATTATTCTACAATGTTGAAAAATCGTAAAAATTGTTTATTTATTGCTAAAAGATAATTATAAAATTGTAGATAAAATAGATTGTGGTGCTCATTGTATATTTACGCGGAAAGTTTAAGCGAGTAATGGTATAATCGTTATTCCATTTGTAAATAACTACGAATTATAAAGAAAGAGAATTGTTTAAACCAGAAAGATGTGGTAAAACTTTAATAGATTAAAGGAAATATTTGAAAGAATCGTTATTAATTATTATTCTACGAATCATTTTTCCACAAGATCGAAACGGAATCGCCATCTAGCAGTAAAACGTATGAACTAAAATTATGCTTTGTCGCACACAGCACCTTTCTCTCTCACTCGCCTAAAATATAGGCTTTCGGATAATCAATTGGCAGGCCTATTTCTGCCTTACTTTAGGATTTCAATGAAATGAGTAATTAAGACTAATGAATGTAACATGATTTATTAATATGATAAAATATAAATTTGATCGAAAATTTAGAAGTACTCGCGTGGTCAATGAAAAAAGAACAAGGACTTTTCCTTGCTTCCCATGCTTTTTTTAATTTTCATTCATAGCTCGGTCATTCCACTCGATTGATATCAATTATTAATTTTTCATATTTTAATGCAGCGCATACATACATGACTCACTGAATTTTCACGTGCACTTGTGCGCCTGCGCATTCTACGCAACAGCCAGTTGGAGCCCGCAAAAACTAGAGTGGGTAAAAGGAGAGTGTGGCCGATTAGCCGGGAGCCGCCATTTTAAGGATCAGCGGGCGCGTTTTTCAAAAGCCTGAAATCATGTTTTATGTAACGCTAACTTCAGCTTCAGAGATGCGAAGTTTGAATTGAATGTAATAACAAAAGGAATTAAAAACGAAGTTGGCACAAATTTATAGGTTTATAATCGACCATGCGTTCCCATGATCTTCTTTATAATTGGATATTTATACTGTTCAGGATTAGCAACTCTCCGACAGGAGAGTTCGACGATGATACCTGGACGCCTATACTAGGAGGAGCATATTTAGATACTACGACGGGACTACCTGGACGCCCGAAAGTAGATGAAATTCGAAAGATTTATATTATATTGATTGAATTGTAAAAGAGCGAAAGACTGAGAAATGTCCTTAATAAATTCTTTGTTTGTCCAGAAAATCCTTATACTACGAATTATTTTGCTACAAATTTAAATTAACGCTTTTAATCCATTCATTGAAGCTCTCTAATTCATACCTCCGATATATATTTTTTAAAAGAATTATTAGCTAATTTCAAATCTATAAATTTATACCAACTTCATCCTTAACTCCCTTTCCTATTATAAACTATTACATTCAGTTTAAACCTCGCGCCTCTTACACACATGCTATCTATATCCGTACACAATTGCTGCACAACTACATAGAATAGCTGCCGGACATTGTCCTACAAATGGCGGAACCAATCATCGATGAGCAACCCTGTCTGCCACACTCTCCTTTTATCCACTCTAACAAAAACTGCTTGAGAACGCCATCTAGCGGTGAAACGTTTGAACTAAATTTCGGATCCATCCTTGTCGCACATCGCACCTCTCTCTCTCTCTCTCTCTCTCTCTCTCTCTCATTCATTTTTCATCCTTTCTCTCTTACAGCTGCCAAAAGCACATTGGGCCCTCTGGTAGCGTCTACAGAACCGTTACTTCTAGCAGTGGCCGATAGAGGACAGAAGCATCTACAGTGTTGTGGGGATGAGTCATTGACGGCTTTGCCACTAGGGTACATTCCCGGCGCTGTGGCAAGGTTTACGTTTCGCGCTTCTGGTTAATTCAATCGCTGTTGGTATATATAGAAGTTTCCCTATTCTTAGATTACCGCGTCTAAGGCAGGGATCTGCTAGCAAGCCTTACTGACGAGTCCAATAGCAGATCCAGGGACGAAACGTAACTTCCTTTTTCCCCCACAGTGTTGTGGCGTGCTTATCCTTCGACGTCACACGAAATTGGGAAGTTTTGGTTTTTCTTGAAGAAATGTATTAAGCTGCGTCTACACTATATAACAAAACAGGAAATACTTAACCTTGAAATGATTTCCATTTAGTTTTAGGTTTTAGCACAAATAATGAATAATATTTCCCTAATGAAAATAGTATTTCAAAATAGTATTTCATCATAGAAATATATTACTCTATTTTCGTGTAAAGTGTAACCAGTTTCGAATATTATTCAACTCTGTCAGTTTCGCCCATGAGATTAATTTATTAATAAGTTTTAATTAGTTATTGTAGCAAATGCTCGCATTTATAAATGAATAATAATATAGTCTAAATATCTTTAATGAAACAAACATCTTTTTAAAATGAATATTCCTTTTAGCACCTCTCTGCTTTTAGCTACTTGAATATCAATTGTGTATAAAATTGACATCAATGTTTCGGGACCATGGAGATCGGGACACATTATATTAAATGTCTCATCGCTGCGATAATTTTCATTCCTACCACCACTAGTGCTGCACTCTTATTTCATGCTTAGCCGCTAACGTTGGACGCGACACGGAAGTGGTAATGGGGCTTTGAGAGCCCCAAGTGGGACAAAAAAAGGCGTTGGTTGTCAGGTCAGTTCTATATCTCGTCGGTGGTCAAACTTACTTATCATCGGTCGTATACATACCGACAGCAATTACATCACTGTCGGTACATTATTCTACTTTAGCGACTTTCCGTACAGTTTTCACCGAACTTCGGTAGGGTCGCCACCGTCCTACGCTCTTTACCTTCAAGAAATCCCAGAGAATAAACCCTTTTTGCAAAATAAGAAACTGCATTGGTTTTTCACATTTCGCTCCTCATATCCCAAAAAATGCCTCCTTTACCTCTAAAATTAATGACAAACATCAAAATCAGACGAATCATCCCACTGAATCGTCTCCCAGAACCCACGAAAGGGCATAAGAATTGCTAAACCGTTTCCAGCCCATCGAAAGGGCAAAAAAAAGAAACATTCGAAAACAGACATTAGCGTGCCCCTTTTCCCCATCGAGGTCATCGATGTTTGGAATTAATACGAGGGTGTGGACGCGAAAGGGCGTTTCGGGTTAGTTACACGATCGAAGGGTGGGTCAGGAATGCCTGTCCTTCCTAATTCAACCGAAAGGAGGAAGAACTCGGTACCTCTCCACCGATGGGGGGAAAAATAGAGGGCAAAGACGCTGCGGCGAAGACCGTGAAAGCGGAGGCGTAGGAGGCCAACGGCGAAGGAGGAGGACGAGGAAGAGCGCAAAGATTTTGGCACCCCGCTGAGCCTCCTAATTGCCTCGCCATCCTTCCTTCGAAACGTCCAGCACGCCCTTGAACCCTCTCCCGGGTCCACCTAGCGTCCTAAAAGCCTACCGAGCCTCTGGACCCTCCTCCACCTCCTCGCGTTCTCCTGCTCTTCCTCTTCCACCGCGTCTCCCGCTCGTTCCTCTTCATCCAGGACGCTGAATAAGCAACATCATCTATCACACTGCGCGAAACGATATATTTGTTTTCGCCGGACCTCTTTAATTATTTACATCCAGCCCCCGACGTGGAACCCTTCGGTTTACTTTGCTCCCTCCCACCTTCGGTGCTTCTCCATTTTTATCCTTTTTTCCCTCCGAAAAATAACATTCAAGATGTTTTCAGAATCAGTTTCCCCTTGGATCTAGGAATTAAGAGGACGTAGCACAAAGTTCCACTTTATGAGGGTCGATCCAAAGCATCGGAACAGAGGAAGTTGTGGTGGAAGACTTGCGATAGGTAGTGATGGTTATTTGAATTTAAACTTCTAAACGATTTGAAATTTTTCAAGACCGTGGAAATTCGAATTGTATGGAACACGTTTCAAAGTTTAGAACCCTTGAAAGTCTTGGCATTCTTAAACGGCCTTGACAGTCTGGAAAGTCTATCTTATTAGTCAATGTTTTTTTATTAATAACTCATTAACAAAGCCCCACCTAATATGTTCGCTAAGGAAATAGTAATTGTTTCAAATAGAATTGGTGGTACAAGCGGGCAGGGAGTGATTCTACATGAAAAACTGTATCGAAAATATAGAATAAAATTTTTTCATATGAGGTTTTGTTTTCGAGAAAAAAAGTTTGAAAATCTGTCGAGTACGCGTGCACCTGGTTCAGTTGCAGCTCGGTGGATTTCACTTTAGATTACCTTTATTCTTGTTCATAAATATTTCCAATGTTTGTTATACATCGAATAGATCGATTGTCGAGACTACAACATTAGAAGTACAATCAGTGACATTGATTCTTGTCCCTAGGGAAAAATATGATGAGGAAAAATATATATATATATTTTTATGTACAATTAGTCCAAATGATTCTTGACAGTTACTAGAACATTACCATGAGGAAAAGTGCCCATTCTCACTATTTATACATAAAAAATATTTTATATATTTCAGTGGGAAATGGGCATTTTTCCTCATCCGATTTTTTCTTGAGTCCAGAATTAATTAACTGCACTGAGCGTATATATTAGGTGCAATTGGCGCTTTTTCTCATCCCATTTTTCCCTAGAGGCAAATATCAATGGCACTGATTGTACAGTGGCTCCAAAAAGTAATGAAATGTTTATTAAATTATTGTTAAATTATTCTTAAATCTGGCAAGAAAACAACTGTCACAGTAAACAATTTAGGACAAAAGTTACGCAGCATTGAAAAAGACCTTACCATAAATGTAACGTAGCAGTTTTAAACTTGTTTTTTTTTATACGCACACAGTGCTGATACCTGTACACCATTTCAAACATCTAATAGCATGCGAAGAGAATTGTTACAGATTGGTATGAAAAGATAGCGTTATTAATAGCTACAGGACAACAAGGGATCATTTTACCTCAAGGGATTGTTTTGTACACAGTTCCCTTACTTTTAATATTGTAGTCTCGACTGTCTATTTGATGTATACAAACACTAGAAATGTTTACGAACAAGAATAAAAGTAATCTACAGTAAACTGCCGAGCTGCTAATGAACCAAGTGCACGCATACTCGACAAATTTCCAAACTTTTTTTCCTAGAAAACAAAGCCTCATGTGAAATATTTTATTCTACATTTTCATGTGGAATCGCACCCTACCCGCTTGTAGTACCAGTTACGGGACACCTTGTATAGTGTACGGGGTATGGGGGTCCCTTTAGGCCCCTCAGGCTTCTGTTCTGTCTTAATTCCTAGGTCCACGAGTTTCCCCAGGTTCAAATGTTCTCGGAGATCGTCGACCCAGAAACCCCGATGCTGTTCGCCGCGAAGAAACGGGGAACGATAGACCGACGAACCACGGGAAGACCGATTATCACGGTGGAATGTCCGTGATGGAATCCGTGATGAAATTCGATCTCGCTATTGGAACCACCAGATAATGACTAGGAAGTCTGGGGGCGTGGTAATGAGGGCCGGAGCGCTCGACTCGCTCGAATTCCGCGTCCCTCTCTCTTTATTTCGCGTTCCTGGCGCGGGGGGCCCGTGCCCCGGCCGACTCTAGCCCGGGCCCCGGTCTCTAAGCGCGGTGATAAATTATGCCCGAGATATCGGCACCTCCCCCTGTCCATTTGCCAGGGGTACGTTCGCGTTCCTCCCGTGAAAGACACCCCTCGCGCGGTCGAACCCCTCTCGCCGGCCTCCCGGAGGCCACTTCGTCTTCTTTGGCAGTTTCATCTGGACCCACCTAGGCATAACGCATCAATCTTGCCCGCGAATTGGGACCATACTGACCGCTGCGCCTCTTCACCGCCACTGGGGAGAGCGGAAGAGAGACGGAGAGAGGACAGGAGGGCTTCGTGGGAGGATGGCTCGCGAGCAATGAACTTTGCTGTTTTTTTTTTTGGTGGGCATGGATATTTTTGCTTATGCGAGTAGCAGAGATTTACTGACGATCTTTTTAAGGGAAGAGTTGGGAAGGTAGGATGGTTTTTGGAGAAATGAGGAATTGAGTGAACGATTAGAGATTATTGATGTAAAAACACCGAAAATGTGTAAAAGTTTTTGTAGAGAGGAATAGTTTGGCTTGACTGAAAAATCAGAGTAAAATTGAATGGCAAAATTAAATTATATTGAGAAAATTAAGGACAATAATGGAAATATTGAATTCTATTGGATCATTCTATAAGTAATGTGGTAATTTGATTTAGAAGAATTTTAAAACTATGAGATTTTTTAATGAAGAACTGTAAAATTATTTGAAACATTGAAGATGATAATGGGGAATAATAATCGACACGATAGCGATTCAATATAAGTGTGAATTTCCATTTTTCTATAAATAAAATAGCCTATGGGATGATTCAGTGCATATATACAATACAGTTAGTCATCAAATTTTACGTACAGTGATTCATAGGTTTTTTAATAAACAGAAAAATTATGCAAAATTAAATTATGCATTCAAGATAAAATACTGTACAGTTTATTATTGTCATTTCATTAATTTCAGTCCTGATGCAAACTATGATGCAGTCACTATGAAGATAAAAAGAATTAACAATGAACATGGAGATAATTCTTTTTGTATTTTAAAAGAAGGAAATTATGAAACGAAAGTCTGATTAGTAAATACTTTATGCGTGGCATGAGATAACAAATGTTAAAAATCCATATCAGACAGTATAGAATCTGACTGCTTCAAATTTCCAAATAATTTGAATTGAGAATGAACCACCGAAAGCCTAAACAGAACCTAAATAATTTCAGCTTCTCTTTTCCCTATAAATTCAAATCGCACATCAGAAAATCATCCCCCTTGAGTTTCCGATTAAAACCCATTCAAGATGAGAGACTAAAATTCCTGAACACATCCCCGAGGACAATCCCACGGAATTAGCGGTTCGAAGTGTCCAAGTTTATACGAATATTTCACAGGTCGGATCGTCCTGTTCCGTCGAAAAGAATCCCTTGTTTGTTTTACGAGAGGTCGATTGTTCGGTCGCCCAAACAGAGGTAAAGGGAGGTTAAACAAGGAAGCGTCTCGGTATCTGTGGAAAGAGAGTCGTGGACGCGGTTCGCCACCCGAGAAGTCTCGTTTACACCAGTTGCACACACCAGGCTCCTTCTGCCTCCGCCACCTTTGTCTCGGTCCTGCCCCCTTCCTCCACCCCCGGTTGACTTTCTTTCTCGTTTTGGTGCGGAGGGCGCGGGTCGAGGCGTCGCATTCCACGAAGATAGGAGGTCGCGCGCGACCGCCGGCTCGAATTTGGAACAAGGCCGATCTAATGCGCGGACAATGTTAACTGATGAGCGAAGCTGGACCCGTTGCAAGAACAATGCAGTTAGAGGGAAACAGAGGAGAAAAAACAATGGGCTCCCATTAGCATCTACCTGAGTCTCCTGGGTCTCTTGGCCGCTTCTCTCTCCTCCTCGCTTTTTCTCTTTTCTCTTGCTCCGCGCCGATCCTCCGCCCAATCTCGTCTTCTCCCTTGTTACCTTCCACCGACCTGCAACTCTATTCCCGCAGAATCCAGGAAATTTCGGTGGACCGACTCCTCCCGATCGTTTCACGGTTTACCGGGTTAAATAAATTGCGCTGTTTCGGACTTCCTTCGGGGACCCGGTGGCTCAACTCGGCTGGCTGGCTTTCGTGGACCTCGTTCCACCAGGTCTTTCTCGGGTTTCGTCGACGACGCCCTCGGTGGAAGACCTGTTCCGTGGCGCCAGTGAAATATCGTGCGGCAGGTGGGGTTTTGGAGAAACCCATACATCGTTTTCGGAAATTTCATCGGACCCCCAGGGGGATCCTCGTAGAAGAATCCCCTTGGGATTCACCTAGATCGTTTTGGAATAGCTTTGACTAGCTGTCCTCGATTTTAGGCCTCGTAACGAGGATCCAGTGCAACTGGGACCAACGTAGACGTCGAGTTATAGTGCTGCTCGAAACTCTAAGGGGCCGTCTCCATTAAGGTATGCTTTCGTTGTGACTACCAGTCGTCGTGACTGAACGTGAAGTCCAACACATGTATTGGACCTTCAAACTTGAGACTCACCTTCAGAGCGCCGAGTCAAGCACCGAGCTGTTTTCTGCGTCTGCGCGAATCTACTTATACCATACGCGGAGTTTTGACTATGATGCCTCTAGCGACGACCAGATGAGGATCTTTCATCTATTGATCAGAAAAAATCAACCAGACAGAAGTGCTCTACCGGAACACCTCTATAATACACTGTGTCATTGAATAAAGCCCTGTGTCTACGGTCTAAGAACTGTGTCCAAGTTCTTTTTCATTTTGTCATCTAAATTGTTCGTTTTCACAATCCAATTTATAGTTACTTTTTGTCGGAAATAGAACTTGGACACAGTTCTTGGACCGTAGACACAGGGCTTAAGGATTTCGCTGAACACACACAGTCCAAATGATTCGTAACACATGTGCGTATGTAGATATGTATGCAGTATGTGTTACAATTAGTCCAAATGATTCGTGACGGTTACTAGAAAATCACTAGGCGGAAAAATGCCTATTCCTACTATTTACATACATATCTACGTATGTACATATATATATTTTTTTATATTTTTTATATATAATAGTGGGAATGGGCATTTTTCTATCTAGTGATTTTCTAGTAACCGTCACGAATCATTTGGACTAATTGTACATAGATATGTACTTTTTATATATTTTTTATATATTGTAGGATTTAGAGACATACACAGTATATTTAACAATTATTTAACAAATAATAAATGACAAAAATGATATATACTCTCAATACGCTGAGGCGGCACAGCTTTCCGCTCTCGTAACACTGTCACACTGAATTCGAATGTGTATCAACACCTCGTTCGAGCCCTTCCCAAGCCACAAACAATCACACACATACACGTATGTACACATACATACATACTCGGAAACAATCCTAGAATATAATAGTGGGAAATGGCATTTTTCCGCCTGGCGATTTTCTAGTAACCGTCACAAATCAATTGGACTCATTGAACATAACATTTCTCACACTGTCGTCAAATACAATGTTATATCGACAAGCTTCGCACCACTGTTGGTCGCCGAATCGGCTGCAGATCGCCAACTCAAGTTTTGGTCGCCCAGCAACTTGTCGCTCGTATGTAAAGACTTGAAGGTTTCAGACATACAGAGCGGCAGGGCGATAAATATCAAAGTAGTATAAAATAAAAGAAACATGTAGATTTACATGGACTAAATTAATAATGAGATCAGATATTAAATATTAAATATCCAATACTGAGCCCTGCCGATTTACCGCTTACCTCGCTCTGTATGTCTGAGGCCAATAGCCGGGAATCCACCAGAAAGCTAAGTTAAGCTAAGCTATGCTATGCTAAGTTTAAACAATACATTTTTATTAACTTGGCTTAGCTCTTGGTGGAAGCAGATCCATAAAAATGTAGCTAATTTTTCTTAAATTTAGCATAGCATACCATAGCTTAGCTTAGCTCTCTGATGGATTCCCGGCTGAATTCCCGATGCAGACGAGCGACGAAAAATCGCTGCGATTATTTGCGATCGTTGCGGTTTCATATCAGTGACGTATCGCAGCTACTTTTTGTCGCTCGTATGCATCGGATTTAAAAGGTTCAATTGACAATCATCTACAGTCATTGCATCTTAGGGAAATACATATTATAACTTGCAATAGACGGATGTTTACGAACAATGGTCTGCGAACTGTTATCTCCCTTGTCACTCCAAAAATAACTGACCGTTGTTCGGGAGTGCGAAACCACTGGGTCATGCATCGATAACGTCCAACAGGTAACAAGTCAGGCAGATAAACTCGTGGACTTTCGACGCGAACGTAGCCAAGGCCCGGCGAGTTAAGGACGCCGGGAACCGTTTTTCATGGTTTTTCGCGTTTCCCGTTGAAAGCGGAAAAACTAATTTCTCGGTGGACGAAGCGCGAAAACCAAGCGGAATGAGAATACTTAGCGAAGCGGGGGAAATACTTGGAGCACTGATGGATTCCTACTTAATTTCCTTCCGATCTCCCTCCTACGTCCATTCGTGGGGATCTTCTCCTTCGCGGTGATAAACTCTAAACTACATCCGCGTTATCTCTTCCCGTTGCTTTCGGAACACTAATCGATAATTTTAATGAAATTAAAGGGACTCACCTGCAGTGATGGATGATCTATGGAAATTTGAATTACTATGGAATTGATTTCGTAGCTTAGTGTTAGAACTTTTTAGAGTTTTTGGATTACAATTTCGGAAATCTTGGAAGTCTTGATCTTTTCATTAGTTAAGGATGTTTATATTGTAAGAATCATTTTCTACATCACAAACTTCAGACTTTTTTCCCTTTAATGTTTGGTATTCGAAAGAAAATATAAAACGAAATGCTTTGAAGATCTAGAATATTCCTAAACATCTGTCACAATTCTTACAACTTAGTAAGAATCCTTAAACCTGGTTACCACGAGTTTCAAGACTATCAATACAATTAAGATTTGCCACATTTTCATGATTTCTAAGTTTTAAATCATGTTCGAAGTTCTGAAGTTTTCCACATGTTTTCCATTCCTATTTAAAGTTTTTATCACCAATACTGTTTTACGACGTTGAATTATATTAAATCTTGAAACGGTTCTGAAAATAACTGTTTAAAATTTTCATATAAAAGTTTTTATCAAAACAGTTATGAAGAACCGTTATTCCGAATGAGTGTTATGAAGAACCGAAATTTTCAACTATTATCTGTTTCGGTTGCCATTCCTATTTCGGTTCTCATATCGCTTCCATAATCGTTATGTTTTCGGTTCTACATCAGTTATAAACCATTCTAGAATCGCATCTTGCATTGATTTTTCCGTAAATGATATCATTAATTATTGCAGCTATAGATTATTGTATATGTGCGTATTTTTTACAAAATCATTATGGAAAAGGAATATACACGGTGAGGCATATAAAGCGTAACAAGTCATTTTCTTCGAATCTATTGCAGATATCGATATGAACTTTTTATTAGATTAAATGTAATTGTTTGGGGAACAACCAAATTTTCAGGGTCGGCTCCTGAGGGGGAAATTGAGCACTTATTATTTTTAAATGGGACTGCATACTTTTTGTCATGCACAACAATTCTTTGGAATATTCTATGTACAAAAGTATAAGAGTACAATGTTGAAAATTAATACTTTGTGAGATACTTCAAATTTTTTGTACGATATCTCAAAAAATGACTCCAGCGATTACATGTATAGAAAGAAGCTGTTCAAAATGTGGATTTCTACAACATATTTCAAAATCATCAAAATCGAGACCGCGTCCGCTTTTTAAATAATTGCTAACAAAAATTATACCGGTCTTCAGAAAAAGTTTTAACGAAGAAAACATATAACTGATTTCAAAAAAAGAAAAAGCTCTAAGAAGTAAAAAATAATGCTTCTGACAATGTCTGTACACCCTAATAGCTGCCAATTGATTTCTAAGAAGCGTATAAGACTTTATCAAGCATATGGATCTGAGGACAATAGTACTTTAAGTATAAATGGATCCTAAATTGTTACAGAAATTTTTGTTTATAATTAATTTGACACTGACTTCAAGAATTGTACAGACGTTCTCAAAAGTTATTAGCGATCTCAGTAAGTCATTATTCTTTGCTTTCTAAAGCTTTTCTTTTTTTGAAATCGGTTATATATTTTCTTTGTTAACATTTTTATGAAGATGGTTATAATTTTTTAATAAAATACTTTTATTTAAATTTTTTTTTTGGGTAGGCCATAAAAAAACGCTGTTCGTTTGAGAATAAAGCGTTTACAAGAATGACGACAATCTGCTTCTTTTTATTTGAAGTCATTTTATAAAGTGATAGAAATCACAAATGATGAACGAAAATTACTACTGTTACCAGTACTTATTCCAGCTATAAAACACAAAAAGTAAAGTTATACCACCGTTTAAACATTTTTATCAGCCTCTGTAAACAGTAATCTGTAACAGCAATAATTAGTAACATTAATTACTGAAAAATTGATACAACAAGCGAAATCGATATATCTACGTAGAACCGAAAAAATAATGGTTAAGGAACCGATATCAGAATCGAAAAATAACGGTTATAGAATCAATATGAGAACCGAAATAAGAACCGAAACAGATAACAGTTGAAAACTTCGGTTGTTCTTAAAATAAAGGTTCTTCATGACCGTTTTAGGAACCGAAATCGGTATAACATTTTTCAAGTCCCGCATTAAATATTCCCTTTTAAAAGAAAAATTTGTATAAAACATTTTCCCTCTCAAAATAACATAATTTCTTTTCCTTACAACCACAGAATGAGTATACCTAATTTATATATCTACTCACCTGCAGTTCTTAGAATTTCCAAGCAAATGACAGACTTTTAATTAGCAAACGCTGACGATTCGCGGGGAGGAGGTCCAAAGTAAAAAGCCCGATTTAAGGCCTATTTATACATAATCGAGCCGTTTCCGTTCCAGAGCAGAAATCTAAATTAGTGGTAGTGTTTTTGTGAATAGTGGTTTACTTTACACACGAACGAAACAAATGACGAAAAGAACACCGTTTCGCCCCGATAGTACACGGTCCGGTTAATAAATCTTCAATGCGCGGTTTCCCTGCAGGTGTAATTTTCGGCGCGACGCGACGCCTCGCATCAGTGCGATCGTTTTTCTCTCACCAGGGATGCACGTCAAGCTTTTCCCCCGGAACACGACGTGACTCTGCATTCCCTCAAACATCGACGAGATCCTGTCGTCGCGAGACCCTTTCAGGAAAAACAACGCCTCCCACCCTCCTCCCTCCTTAAAGAAATTGCTCCATCCACCCACCAAGGATTTAAAGACTCCTCGGAACACGTCCGTAGAATCGCCTAACGGATCGAAGGAACAGTTACGCGGCAAAAAACCGCAACCGGCACGTCGGTGCTCCGAGCGATCGATTAACGAGTCCGAGGCTTGTAGAACAACGGCTCGCGTGGTAAACATTTATTTCGTGGCGTTACCTTTCACCGTTCCAAGGGCTGCGGGACCTCGGAAGGGACATCGGGGGGGGAAGGTGGTTCGTTTTTCGGGGCCAACGGCGAGAGTAAGTATCCCTCGATCGAGATAACGGGAGTAGCGCGTAGATCATGTAGCAGGTTCGCGATCGTGAGCAGATAGGCCGCGTCGCGTTTTGTTCTTTCGGCGATGAGAGCAAGGATCAGATAATCCCTGCGGGGGGAGCGAAGGGAGGAGAGGATGGACAGGAGAGAAAAACATCCTGGCCGTTCCGCGGCAGTTCCCGGTACCGGAAAGCGACCAACGTCACCGTGTCACAACCTGTCGGTCGTGCGCGCCTCCCCTCAGGTAAACCGCCCTCTCTTCCGCTCCCCCTTCGGTGGCTTTCCTTCTGTGAAAAATGAAGTTTCACCGGAGGGCGAGAAAGCTGAAAAAATGGCTGCGGTCACGAACGCGAAACAGTTAGAGGTCCCGCTCCTCCGACTTTCTCCCTTCGCATCGATAATTCTTATCTCGTTCGGGAGTCGTTCGTGGCTCGGGGGGTAATTATTCCGGAACGGTTCACCATCTAAGACCAGGAATAGTTCAGGGAAATTAGACAAAAGTAACTGAGAACAACAAATGTAGCAAACAGGTATCTTTCTGAAAATATTGATACCAACACGAAGTTGGGATCTTCTTGTTAAATTGTGGAAATAAAATGAAAACACAATACATGAAACAGGAGATCTAAATACCGATACTGCCATGAAGTATCAATAGGTATCGATAGTGATCGGGCCGATACCGAATCAATAGTATCGATACCAGATAACAAATTCTGATACCGGTATTGAGTAATATCAAATCAAAGTTGGAGGTATCAGAAAGTATCGAAACCCGCTTGATACCTTTATGAAGGTATCAATACCTGCTTGATATCTATACAGGGTGTAAACTATATGCGTTTAAATATTTTCTGGAGTGGTTGGGGAGCTTTAATGAAACACAAAATGTCCTATGATATAGTGTCCAATCTGCCTTCGTTTTGCAGCAATAATGCTTTAAAGCTAGTATGGTATGGTTTTGAGATGAATACTAACTCCGGAACATAGACAAGGCAAACACATGGATACAAGCAGCCGGGTTTAGTTTAGGCTTCCCTTCCTCTGTGCGCGTAGCTGATGCTCATTCCTACAAACATCCCCAATTTGTAAAGCTTTATAACAGTTAAACTGTAAGAGATACAACAAAATGCATTAAGACTCTTTTACTCTATTGTGGCTTGTTAGTGTGCTTGTAAAGTTTCAGAGGCTTGCTACTATTAGTTTAGCATATAGGATAATACACTTTAAGGTATTATTACTGCAAAACAAAGGCAGATCGGACACTATGTCATAGGACATTTGGTGCCCCATTTGAGCTCCCCAACCACTCCTGAAAATATTTAAACGCATATAATTTACACCCTGTATATGTACACACATGCAATGCAAAAGTATTGATATTGGAATTGGTATCAATCCTTCATTTTCTTTTCTATGTATTACGGTGCTTCATTATCTCCAATGTTTCCCGATGTTTTCTGGGGAAGTAGCCTTTAGTATGGGCTACTTCGTTCGGAAAACATTTCTTTCAGAACACGGCTTAGACCCGAAAGCTTCAACAGTGAGAGCTGTATGATGCCGGGCCGTGAAAGCCTCAAATCTCTGATTAAGTATCAATACCTTTGTGAAGTGTATAGAACTAGATCAGTACTTTCAAAAAAGTATCAAAGGAGTAATAATTCAATGTAGTACTTGTATCGGTTTGGTATCGCTTTAGGAGGTATTAGTATCGATAATTGATACCAAGTAACTGAACTTGTGATACCTTTCAATACTTTTTATTAAGGGGTCTTCCCAGTGTGAACCTCTGAAAAATTGCCTTTTTTGGGAATTTTTTTGTACTAAACGAAATGTCCAATCTAAATAAAGTTTTTCCTACTGATTAATACACTTATTGAGAGTACAAACAAATTTTTTTTGCAATTTATAATAGTTTATTTAACTATATATATCGCACTGAATTGAGCGCCTCAAGAAAACGATGTAGTGCTGGCGTAGATGATTGCAAAAAAATTATTTGATTAATCAGTCTCAAATTTTTACACATTATTCAACACATCAGTGGCTATCGCAGGGACCACAGAAACTTTGTTTTATTAACAATTTCATACTTTATACAATGACAAATGACTAAAAATTCATCGAATTTCGGAACTTAAACATTCAAACTTCCGTCATTTGGTTAATTTTTTATCAATTAAAATAATTTTGGTTCCAACGATAACGACATCCGTGACGACTAAAAATCATTTTGAATTTTTTTATTCAGATGCGTCGTTCTTTTGGAATCATCTACGCAAGCACTACATCGTTTTCTTGAGGCGCTCAATTCAGTGCGATATATATAGTTAAATAAACTATTATAAATTGCAAAAAAAATTTGTTTGTACTCTCAATAAGTGTATTAATCAGTAGGAAAAACTTTATTTAGATTGGACATTTCGTTTAGTACAAAAAAATTCACAAAGAAAAGGCAATTTTTCAGAGGTTCACAGTGGGAAGACCCCTTAAGTGCTTTGATATCATAAATAGCATCGATCCGATCACTAATCATTAGCATGCGCCATTAACCTGCAGTTTTGTCTCCAAACTTGAAACGCGACGGATGAAAACTGCGAAGTAACTTCCTCGCGTATGTCCAGCTAATGCGTAGAAAATTGTGAAAACAGAGTTTAACATTGTTTAACAGAGATCCATAAAAAAAGTTCAGCATCCCGGGAATTATTCCGCAGAAAAATCCTAATTTCCTCGAACTGGAGATGCATGGTGGTTAAAAGAACAAAACGCGCAGAAGTCGAAGCGCAATGACGGGAATCCGAGGGGGTCGTGACCGCGGCGTCGATACGCGATGCAGATGTATTCGAGATGGACGCGGGCCCCGCAGGAGGACGAAGGTGGTACGGGGTTGCGGGGGCCCGCGTTTAGAGAGGCGAGGAGAGCGGCGTACGTGACGAAAAGCCCGACGGTGAGGAGGCGGCGCGGCGGGAAGGAAAGAAGAGCAGAGCGGAGCCGATACCGAGGCGATCGCGCGAGATACATAAATGCATTAATGGAACCGATCGCCACGACTTCGGACGGGCCCGTACCGTTTCCCGTGCCCCGGTATACCCTCTCCTCGCGGGTCCTCCCTTGCACCAAGCCCCCCTTCGAACCCCTCTAGTTCGAGCAGACCGCGTGCGTCTTATCTGAGGCGCGTCGCGCGAGGGATATCGAGTCGATGTCTAATTCTGTCCGTTCCTTATCGCGTTATATGTCCTACCGTCGATGGGTACGCTCGCCACGTAGATAACGCCGAAACACATCCATTATTCAGGCATTTGTTCGCATATTACATAGGTATCGACATGCGTGTCGGGCTTATCGCCGACGCTGTATCGCCGTTGCCACCTTTACGTAAGGACACCGATTTAACGCGCGCGACCGAAGGATATTAAACGACTGTCGTGCGATCTCCGACCGACGATTTCTTCTTCTTTTTTTTCGTTTCCATCTCATGCTGTCGCGTCGGGAAAAATAACATAGTCGACCTTTTTCTCGTGTGGAAGTCACTTTTAGCAAGTGTTAGAACACGATTTTTTGGCAGGTGTGTGTGCTGCTCTTCTTATCGTGCAATCTTTGCCGAATGTTAGGTTCTTAAAGCTTGGTAATTTGGAAGGTTTATTTCAATTTTACTAGGATAAAATGGCTTCAGGATGTAAGTGGATAGAACCTCAGAATTTTTTTCTTGCTGTTTTTCTTCATAAATTTGGTGAACCTGTCGATGCGCTATGCCCTCACCGTTTTTGATGACCTTCAACCATGTTATAAAGGACAACATTCTGAACAACTTTCTCCTACGCATATACTAGGCGGTCGGCTTTAGTTTTCGAGCTATACACAAAAAAAGTTTTGGTAATTATTCAGAATAGGGGCGACCTCATCGATTTTGATGACCTTGAATATGTTGTCAAGGTCATCATTCTGAACAACTTTTCCCTATACATGTTAACGCTACTTGGCTTTAATTTTCAAGATATTTGCAAGAAAAGTTTAAATATTTTAAAAAGTGATTGGAATAGGTCTGGCTTTAGATTCCTTAGCAAGGAGGGGGATTGGGGTCGACAGCCTCTCCCCCAAAACAATTGGCGAATTTATACCTGATGTGATGTAGGTACTTCAAACTAATACTCAAATCTGTATGATACGCAATGAAACGGCAAGCAATTTGTATGGGAAGACGTATAGAGTAGTCTCCGGTTAAGGCTAGCAGTCGTCGGGTCCGGAACGCTAGCCTTAACCGGAGTAGGAGTCGAATCTCTCACCTCCGATTTCACGCTTGACTGGTTTTTATGGACAAAACTAGCCATGCTAGGTGTTCGGTGCAGAACGAACGCAATTTTCATCGGATCTTCACGAACGTGACACCATTTGATTCCTTATGCTCTCCCGCTAAGGAATTTAACCCAAACCTATTCCCGATCACTTTTTAAATATTTAACTCTTTTTGTGCCTATCTCGGAAATTAAAGCCGAGCGGCGGTAACATGTATAGGGAAAAGTTATTCAGAATGATGACCTTGACAACATATCTCAAGGTCATAAAAATTGGTGAACTCGTTTCTATTTCGAATAATTACCAAAACTTTTTTTGTGTGTATAACTCGAAAACTAAAGCCGACCGCCTAGTATATGCATAGGAAAAAGTTGTTCAGAATGTTGTCCTTTGTAACATATTTGAAGGTCATCAAAATCGGTGAGGGCGTAGCACATTGACAGGTTGACCATAAATTTATTTTTACAGTTTGGCTATTTATTTCTACTGTTGTCTATAAAAAAAAAAGAATTTTTAGAACGAGTTTTTTTTATTATGAAGTAAGCAAATTATTTCTGAGATTGTTTTATCCACATGAAGGTTAATTCTGATACTTTTCTCTTGAAGATTCTATAAAAAAAGTTAAAACAAATTCTTTATAGGATATCAAGACACAGGAAGTCTGGGCATTTAAACTAATTTTCTTCTATTTTTTCTCAGAAGTAAAAAGGCTGCAGGGAAAAAAATAAAATGCATTATTACCTAAGTTAAAAAAGGTTAAGAGATCTAAGGTGGAACATTAATTATTATCTAGATTCCAATTATCTCTAAATTTTCTTATACCGGATTTGCATTTTTAGATTTTCGGATTTTTATGCAAATTCATATTTTTGTAAATAAAAGTAAAAAAGTGAAGCTTGAATAATAGTGCATTGTATTTTCTAAATAATGTCACATGTATTTTATCTTTTATATTTTGCATATTTTTAAGTTGGCTGTATTAATATTTGTCATAAATGCGTAAAATCCGTATTCTATTAATAGATTACGGATTTCTATGCATTTATGGCAACATTAAGTTTGCGAAAAAAATCACAATTTTGTTAACATACGTCAAAATGTACAAAATATCAAAAATATTATACAAGTTTGAATGCTTAAAAATTAAACACACTATTATTCCAGTTACTATTCTTGATATGTGCTTGTAAAAATTTTATTTTAATTCATTAAGATTCTACAGTATTAATGTTTTTTAATTGAATTTCTCACTGACAGCTAAATTCTTAGATAAAAAAAAGAAACAGTAATTAACAACGTTTATTGTTGCTTAACATTGTACCAATGTTTCGCTGTGTGTGTCATTAATAATGTGGCAATAATTCATATTTTCATAAACTCGGAGTTACAAGAAGAACGTAACAAAGTTAATTTTTGCACGGAAATGTATATTACTACAATCCTTCCTAAATAAATAAACAAGTATTAAGAGAGTACGTCTACAAATTTTCAAATAAAAACTCAAAGCTTGTGCAATAAACGAAGTAAAAAAAAAATTACAAATTATAAGCATTAACAAAGAGTACAAAGCTTACCAAAGATAGCATTTAAAAATAGACAACTTGCTGAATCCAGCAGCTTCTTCCGTCGATGCGACATCCGCAGATAAATCGTCCGCTGTTAGAAATATTCCCGAAGAGTCGTCTACGTCGCCAGGTTGACAAAAATCGTCGCTGCTAATTGGCGTAGCATCGAGAAACTGTCCCGTCGTTTTCCCCGCGATTCGTAGAAGCGCGCGATCCGTGCGGCGAAGAATCGGCCAGGAGTTATGCGACGGACGTAGCTTCCGCGAGCGGAGATCTTCGGCGCGATCTCCCCGGCAGCTTTTTGTTTCACAACCACGTCCAGGGTCACCGAGGACTCGGGTCCATTCGTCCGATCTATCGTCGCCGTCCATCTAAAGTGCGTCCTCCTCGAGGGGAAGTCGAAGGTGAGACGCAACGGTCGATCGGTGCACTTGTTCGACGTCTCGCCGCGCAAACCCTCGGGTGCCCCGTCGATCGTCGATTCCTGGATATCGGTGGAAAAAATCTGCCGCTGAATACGTCGACGACATCCGTCCGCGGCGCAGTTTCACGAAACACTTGCCCATATTCTCGCATAACTTGACGATCGACAACGCCATAGTTCGAGGCTTTAGAAAAATTTGAATGCGGCCGCGTTCGCAATGTTCGCATCGGACGAATCGTTTCATCGCCGCCCCGTATCGATCTCTCGCACGGGGTGTCTGCGTGCGCGAGGATCTCGAGAGAGCGGACAATGCGCGCGAACCAGAGTCCCGACGCCGGGGATCTTAGAAAGTGTGTCGAAACGATAAAGGAGTGTCCCTCGGCGTGAAAGGGACGCGTCAGATTTCGATGGGGGAGAGCACGGAGACGGTTGAAAGGGGGTGAAAGGGGGTGGCTCGGGGTTCGGAGCCGTGGGAGTTCACCTGCGAGGGCGCGTACCGTCACGGAGAGAGAAAAAGAACATTCCTTGGACGCGAGCGCGGGCCACGTTCTCCTCCGTCGACGGGAGACAGACCCATAAATTGTCCACTTTAAGTATTTAAGCGATAGATCATGTTTTAAACAAAAGTCGCGGCGACACCGCGCGATCGTGCGAGGGAAGAGGGACGGGGTGGAGAGGGTCGAGGCGGCGAGGAACGCCCTGACTTTTACGCCATATACTCGACCAACCCCATAAATCCTTCATCCGCCTCGACTCCTCCGTCCACGACGCTGTTTTCTAATATTTTGATTTATGCCGCTTTCACTGGGTTAATTTGCCGGCCTTTATCCTTTATTTGCGCGTTTAGGGGTGAAATTTGTCCCTGGAGCAGGGCCAGCGGCCTAACAATGCCCCGCCGAGGATCGCTTTCCGTCGACCATTGTCCGCCCCCGTCTCCTCGCGCACCGTCTTTGTCCGACGCTGAAGGAACCCCGAGTTAAGAAACCGCGGGGGTGAGACGGCTCTCGATCGCTTGCGAAACCTCCTCTCAATGGGGCCACCAAAATATTTTCCAAAGCTGCGGCTCGCTGGCTTCACCCTCGCGCCCGAGGGGCCCGTTGATCGCGGACCCTCTTCTGCGTCTGAATGCCGAGGCCAGTCGATTATGGTGATCATCGCGGAACCCGGAATCGGAGGTCCGGGAGAATGGAACCAATCAACGGCGACTTTCCACGCGAGTTTCCCCAAAAATTTTTCCACGGTCGCAGTTCTAATCGCGCTCGCGATAATATTCTAACTAAGGTATTATGCAGATATTCCGCGAAACAAAAAAACGTGAACTACACTTCTTTCGAGGTTCTCCGCCTAAACTATGGCTGTAGTAGTTTGCAATTTAACTTTTTCACTACCTATTCGAAGCTTTGCGAAACATTAGGGTTGCCATACATTCCGGATTGACCGGGACAGTCCCGGTTTTCAACCCTTGTCCCGGCGCGGCGGCCCACAGTGTGTCGCGTATATGGGCGTTCGGGACGAAACTCATAACTTCTAAACTATTCAATTTTTTACCCATATACCTCAATACTTTTTTAAAGAAAATGTAAGAATACATCGATTAATGCATGACAAATATACAATTATATAAAAAATTATTGAGGAGATATTGATTTTTAATTAAATAAAAACTTTTTCGGTAATGTTTATTATTGAAATGTATTATCAATTAAGAACTGTCTAACTTTTGTTTAAAACATTTTTTCATAAAATTGACGGAAAAGCATGAAAAACTGTGGTGAGGATTATACGGTACCGTACTACGTAGAACATTATATTTATTTACAAATCATTACAAACGTTAAAATTTTAAGACCTACATTCTTTTATTAAAATTTCAAAATACAACAAAAAGAAAAAGAAAAGAAAAGAAAAGCTGAACGTTAGTCGAAACAATCTCAAATGCTAATCGCTACTGGCCTGGACGGTTTAATTATTTTCTTCGTTTCGGGCAAATTCGGGCAGCTAAAGTTAACGCTAATATAAAGTTTAATGTTTCCTAAATTAGTAGATAAAAAATTACGGAGGTATTTTTTGGTGTTTTTTTTTTTAAAGTCTTCTCAAAGGTGACAAACATTTAACATTAAAAATTCGAATAAATTATTATTATTGTAAAAAATGTTCTTTGTAGTTTTAAAAGGATTATAGTACCAAATACGATGTATAAAAATCAAACAAAAAACAGATACATTTAGCCAATGGCATGTGTTTGAAGAAATACACCGAAATTTGAAATAAAGTTTTAATATCAATTTTGGCAACAAATTAGTAAATTCATAAAACGTGATGGATAGTATTAAAATCTACGTTTCTTTCTTAACATCTTAAGATAAAACACATTGTGAATTAAACACTTCAGATTTTTGGGTTTGTCCATTGAGCGACACACTGTGCAGCGTCCCGATTGGTTTACAAATACGTCTATTTATAATAGTACGTATTATTTCTTTTTTTTTCATTGTTACATTTATTACTATTATCATATTATGTTACCTTCTTTTTCATATTCTGTTTTGTAACCAAAGGGTTCTCACCCGTAAACACTCAATACATTATTATTATTATTATTATTATTATTATTATTATGTAAATGCAGCTAGTGATCGACTTGTGAATGTAATCGACTCAACCAACAATAATAGTTCCTATTAATAAAGATGATTGAACTAATTTTATTTGTTCGACAACTTACGATTTCTGCATCGTGATTAAGGCGAACTGGCAGTTCGCGAGCCTCACGTAGTTTCTTTCCTTTCTTCACCTTTTTTTATCGTGCCGTAGAACAACTCCTTCCATACCTGCTTCTTAATTTTAATCAACTCCACCGAACAGAAATAAAGAAAAAAGTAAAGTCAAAGAGGGCAAAGAGACGCGTGAGGCTCACAAGCCACCAGTTCGTCATCCTTGTTCTATGGTTTAAAATCGTGGAAGGCAGGATTTATCCGTAAAAAAGGGTGGCCGATGGGGGAGGTTTTCAGGGCGGACACTTTATCCATCGAAACGGAACGGAGGATCGTAAATTACTGGCCGAGCCATCGCATCGTCGCGGTTCCTCTTTCGTTCCAGGCCCGCGATTCGCAGATCGCGTGCGCGAGGATTATAACCCGGGAAGGAAGGAAAAAAAGCGAAGGACGGAGGGGCGGCAGGGAGATGCTAAACTTCCTGGGGATCCACGTGGCCGATCCATTGTGTCACAACGGTTCTAATGATTCGTTCTGATCCGGTTTGGCCCCCTTCGGGGGGTTGTTTTCGGGTCGTAGAATTCCGCGACGCATCCATGGAACAACATCGACCCCAATGCGATCGCGGGGGTTGTTTACTGACGGCATCGTATCGATCTCTCGCACCCTGTAATTTTGCGCGACTTTCTGACGATCTAGGAGAAAGAGAATCACCTCATTTTCTAATTTTATGATTGATCCGCTTTGGAGAAAATTATTTAAGCAAAATGGAATTTTTACAAGCGCAAAAAAATTGAAGATTGAATAATAGTGTGTCTAACTTTATAAACACTTGTACTTAAACTAATATTATTAATATTTTGTATATTTTGATATTTGTAAGAACTGTAATAAGTGCATAAAAATCCGCAGTCTACTGATAATTAGGCTGTGAATGTTTATGCATTTATGGCAATTTTGGAATTATAAAAACCTATAAGAATATCCAGAGACACCAAAATATACGAAATACCAAAAATAAAATGTATTTTGTAATATTTAGATAATAAAACATACATTTATTTAAAATTCAGTTGCTGTTATATGTCTATAAAAATATGAATTTGTATAAACATCCACAGTCAACTGATAATATAATAAATTGTGCTTTCTATGTAGATCCGAATTAAGTTATAAATTCAGATTTTCTGAAAACGTGACTTGCGTCAAAATTAGTTGCTGAAAAATACAACTTACTATTTGGATGTTTGCATCTCACAATAAACAATAAATTATATGTCTCACAGCAAAAAATTTTGTAAATAAATCTGTCAAAATACTATTTAACACAGAAATTATTCAAACTTCCTAATTCCTAAAATCCCAACTACTTTCTTAATCCAAACAAAATTATTTTTTTAATAAAAAATACGAAAAAAACTCACCTCGATGGCAATAAAAAACAGTTGGCTGACTCTCGTAGCAAAACGAAGAAGCATCAAACACTGGTATGAACCCAGTATGATCTTCAGGGGTGTTTCTTTGGGCTGGGGTGGATGTTCCGAGGGGATGACTGGATGGTACAGGATCGTCCGAGACGAGTAATGGCTCGGTAATACGAGGGGGTGAAACACGCGGCAACCGGAAACGATTCAATTCAGGGCCGTCTCCTTTCGTGCGCCCACCCCAACTGTTAATTTATCGTTTGGTAAGTGACGCAGCTCACCGAGAGGATGTCGCGTCAACCGACCATTGTTCGATGTTTGCGAACGATTCGACTGTGTTGACCGTCGCTTGGCGTCCTCCTCGTAGATCTACGAGTCATGATTCGGAGGATCGAAGCAACGATGGATTCGATGGATTCAACGAGACGATTGCCCGCGGGCTTCGCTTTATTGAATCCTTCTTCCTTCGGGACTTTATTTAAAAGAACTTAGGGAACATCTGTTCCTATTCGCGGGCCATTTTCTCGTGACATCGCTTCGAGCGATTCGGAGCTTCCTAAAAGTGGTTTTAAGAATAATAGAGACGCGGTGACATCCTCCAAAGCATTCACCAAAAAGGGGGACAATGAGAGCTAGAAAAGGGAATAGGAGTTTACTACGAGTTTCTCCGGTTCGGTTTCTCGATTCTTTTTTCTTCAAGATCTGCGTCATATTTTTCTAAACGGAAGACAAAGCGTGCTACAGGAACCTCTGACGTGCCCCGTTGCCGGAGAATTAATTTCACGTCCCACGGATTTTTTTCTCCGTCGAACGGATACCGCGTCCGTCCAATCGCGACGCTCGAAAGGAAATCTACAGCCCGATTTGTTGGCATTCCGAGCCCATCACGAAGAATGGGCCGTCGTTTATCAGCTGGCCCAGGCCACGCGGCCCCTTATAATAAATTCTCTAATTAGTACGGCGTTCGATCAACGATGCTACGAATCGATGCCAACCTGGGGGAGTAGATACTATATTCCGAGTCATTTCAACAGGCCGTTCAAGATCACCATTTTCGGTCATTTTTTTCGGAAGGAAACGATCCTACGAAGTTTTCTGTACCCCTGTGAAGTATTATGTGTTTAGAAGTCTTCGTGTTCATAGAAGATACCGTTGCACAGTGGTCCCAAACCCCAAAAGCGTGGCCCAAACCCCAAACATTAATTTTTCGTTGAGGTCATTTTAACTGGTGGGATATGTAGTCTAATGTTATGAGTACGGAAAAACCAAGGTCTGAAGGTTTTATGACTTATATGTATCTGCAAAACTATGAGAGTCCAAACATTATCTTCATTTGTCACGCAGCTTTCGCGCTGTGCGGTTCTGTGTCAATGTAAAAGTTTGAGAGTACATATCTTGGGGGCGAGTGAACTAATTTTAATTCTGCAAAATGGACACTGTTCCTGGAAGTAAGTAGAGTATTTTTCATTATTAGCATATCCGAAATAGCTAACGATTACACTGTAATTGTAAGACATCATAAAAAGAAAAGGTAAACGTTTTATGTACTGTCATTAAAGATGTAGGCTGAAAGTTGTATATTCCACAATATCGCATCAAAATTTTTGTTTAGAGTTGAAGGTGATACTTTTATTATACAGTATTTGCAAAAATTAGCTGCTGCTAGTTGCTACTTCGTCTGTATTTTGTATTTGTAATACGAAGTGTTCTACACAACTGGGCCTAGTCATTTAGCGTTAAAACGGTAAAAAATGTAATGATTGCGAGGGATGCATTACATGGTGTACTTTTGATTTCCAAAGTGGAGATGCTTAAAAGATTTCAAGGTCATTCCCATTTTCTTTTTAACTAAACTGTATATTGTTTTATATAGCACATTATACATTTTTTGATTTTCTATAAATCTACAAATCTACTTAATACTTAAATAATTATTAAAAATTAAAATTTGAGTTAGCAATTTACTTTTTCCAATTTTTAAGTTCAAATAGCCGTTAGCAGATATTCCAAAAACAATATATGTATTACCAACTTTTACAGATTGTTTCTTGAAATTATAGGTTCAGATTCGTATTGAGCGACTTCGATAGCACTATAGTACCATTTTTCATAGTAATCAAATAATTCTTTCATATATCTGACCGCCATATTGGATCGGCCACTTTGTTTTTTGAAATTTTAACTTCAGATTCATAATCAGCAATTTCGAAAACATTAAAATGCAAACTTTGGACTAAATTAAAGTACTCGTTGAGGTTTTGGCAATGTTTTAAAGGTTTGGGATCACTGTACGTCGTCGAGGTGTCGCCATTAGAAAACTATAAGACAAAAATCTGACCTTGAACGGCCTGTTGTGTTGAACCGAAGTATAAATCGCAGAATGGTTAACCTAGAAAATCGTCTGATACGCGATGATAACAATAATTCGTGTGTTTGTAGGGGGGCAGAGAACGGCGCGAGGTTTTCCTCGTTTCGATGATTACGCAAGAATATCGAAGGGGGCCCGAGGAAGGGAGTGGTGACGGGGGGGGGAGGGGCGGACGGAAGATCGACGCGAGTCCCGAATTCAGCGTTGAAGCAGGAATATCGGGATAATGCATTGGGGTCCAGACAGGCCTTGTTTATAATGGGTTGAACAAGGGTGCTAGAAGCCAGTGGGGGCTCCGGCCCCCCTAAGGCGCGGGTCTTATGGGGCCCCATAGGGACCGGCGGTGTTAACCGGCGGGCAGTCTCACTGCGGTCGGTGTTTGCTCATGAGCCGCGCGTGGTATTTAGGGATAACAAGAGGGCCACTTCATCATCCGCAGGAACGACGACCCCACGATCCCTTTCCTCCTCTCTCTCTCTCTCTCTCTCTCTCTCTCTCTCTCTCTCTCTCTCTCTCTCTCTCTCCTCTCTCCCTCCTCCGCGCGCCTCTATCATTTTCTTCCACGCTCTCCGCTCTCTTCCGCGAGCCTCGCCACTTCCCTCCAGCTCTTTGTTTCTCGCTCGTCCCGTTCCTTCGATTTTCCCATTCCCCTCCACCTTCGGGAAATTCGTGGAAGAAACGACGACACGTCGATCGATAGCAGACGAGATCGATCGGTCGTCCACAAGAAAAGAGGAAAAAAAAAAATAGATTCCTAAAGCTCGGTCGCGCACCGAAAAATCGCCCGGGATATGGATCCCTTTTATGGTAATGCCGTGTTTATGCGTTGACAGTCGCCGGCGCTTCCGAACCGGGGAAAGTATGCAAATCCGTCGTAGTCAAAGATTGAATTTCATTCGCCGCGTCTAGGAAAGGGGCGACCTCGATGTCCGACACACCCGCGTCCGCCACGGAGATAACCTTTCGACACTCGAACGACCGACCACTCGCCGACCTTTTGACGAGAGCCTTCCTGCTTCCATATGCATCAGCCCCGACCACGGAGCCGCCGTCGACAGACGGGCCTTTTGATTCCACGAGCTATCGCCTCGATCCGGATGTATTTTTCAGCCCTTTTCCCTCGCCGACGCATTATTGCCTTCCGATCCGCTTTCCCCTCCACCTATCTTTCCTTCGAAGATGTGCTCAGCCACTTTTTTCACTCCTTCGGAGAACGTATTTCTGTAGATTTAGACCGGAAAAAGACAATTTTCATGGTTGTTCGCTTTGATTGGATTTTATTATTCAGAGTGATTAATTGATAATTAGGATAGCGAAGGAACGGGAGTCGAAATACCGTTAAGGACCCAATTCCTGATCACTTAAGAGTAACTATCATGATTTCTCTAATGTATAACTGTGATCATTATTCCAATCTCGAAATTTGTGTGATATGTGAGTAAATCCATGTTTTATCTTTAATTTGACATCTATAAAAGTGCAAAAATAACAATTATAATCTAAGTTCTAAAGTCAAAAAAGCAAGGGGAGCATTTTCTGATCACTCAAATTATCTTTAATAGTAGCTTTCAAATTTTACTTTTGAAATTCAAAACATTTAATAGCTATTTAGTAATAAGTGTTTGGGATCAACTTTTAGCATGATAATTTATTGTATGATAGTTATATACTAGGCTGATCAGGAATTGGGTTCTTGACGGTAGCAGAAATTAAGATTTTATGCGGGAATTTTAGGTAGGTATACGTTATTCTTTTTTAACTCTTTAAGATTTATTGTTAAATGTTGGGGTAGAACGAATTTTAAAATTTGCAATTAGTTAACAAATAACAGAATTTTTTTTACTATTGTCTTTTCTGTTCCAAGAAAACAATTATAAAATAGAGTATATTCGCTGAAACTTTCATTCCATACATTTTTGCAATAAATAAGGAACCTTTATTTTCTTAGAAGTAGAAAAAAGTTCCAGTTAAACAGAAACGTTTATTTTGCTTAGAAAAAGTTAAAGTATAGGAAGCAGATTTCCTACTCAGAGAGAAATGCAGATATACAATGTCCCACAAATTTGTTCACGAAGATTACATTACATTTCTTTTAACTCTACAAATGATATTTCCCTTCACACGATAAAGATCATGCAAACTCCGCAATAATTAACCGTGGAAGTTGTAAACTATTCAAATTAAAAGAAAAAATTAATACTGTGAATCCTAAGGATAATTAACAATGGGAATACGTATGAACCTATATTTGAGTCACTGTATGTACACAATACATAGAATACTAAATTGATGAAAAATTCAAAAGGCTGTTTCTAAGTCAACCAGCACTAACACTTCACAGTGTTCTCGCTACAGAAGTAAGTGTAAAGTGGGCATTTAGTTCATCTGTGAATGAACACTAATGAAAATAATTTACAAAATATATTACTCCTAGAATTGAATAAGCTTTGAACTCTGAACGTATATGTATAATATACGTATATGTATTATATAAAATTCACAAGCTGCTTTCTCTTCTACATTTATTCTGCTTTCAATTCCTTAAACAATGCTAATTAAAAAAAAAAGTAATTCTAACTATTATATTTCACATTTGTTAAACCTTATTTGATTCTTCAAAACTTTTATCGAAAACTTATTAATCGAATATAAAGTAACTATTAAACCTGAACTTTTATAACAGAGTTAAACGTGTTAATGTACAATGTTAACTTAAAACAGAAAAAAATGGTTCAGAAGTTAAAAGTTCGATAAATAATTTTTTATTTATAAAAGTTAACAGTTTCATTCGATTCCTGGTTAAATCGACCTTTGAAACTCCAATTGGTCCAATACAACAGTATACTAATAATTATTTAATAAGTACCTACGAAATATCCATGGAAGATTCATTTTTATTTATCAATTCAGTGAAAATGAATATTAAATTAAATTATTAAACACAAATTGAAGGTCAGCTTAAGAATTAATTCTTTGAGGCAGGATTGTGTCATTTTATAATACTTGAATTTTATAAACACGGTGATAAAAAATTAGAAGAAAAAATTCTTTTGTGTCAGTTTTATAACCGAACAGAATTATAAAATTAGGTATAAAAATAATTACACTGTGCTCCAAAGAATTGAGAATTATCCCCTTGCTCAAGGATTTTTTTTTGGCTTTGTAAATATAAGTTAACATTAACATTAAAAGAAAAATACACATAATAACTGATACAAAATAATACAAATAATTTTATAAAGGAAATACTGCTATATGTTCATAAAAATTGAAGACTATTTTTCGTTTTTTCGGTCACTTTTGAAAACGCAATCATGTGTGCTCCAATATTTAAATTTCCAATAAATAAATTTCTATAGATTTCTAAGTTCATAACAAAATTTATCCAACTCTTTTGAACCCCGAAGGTATAAATCATAGAAACAGACCAATAATTAACGGATTGAGTACCTAGAAAGTTCGTTTTATTTCTTCGTGCAAAATAAAAGACAATTTTCTCTTTATTCCAATGTACCAAAAAAGTTCATGTTCAATTACACCATCCTTGTTGAATTTTTATTACTATTATTATAATAATGTTTTTATTGCATAATATAATTAACAAGGAAATATAATTGATGCAAAGAGCAGATAGCAAAAGGCGAGGTTCAATCATAGACTGCTTTGCAACCTAATCCTAGCTTAAAAATTTAAAACTAAATCTAACAGTAGGATATGTTACAGAAGAGAGATAATTGGGTATATTGAATAAATATTCAATGGCTGTGTGAGTGTAAAAATGAACTCAGATAAAAGATTCTTAAGCTTCAAGGCGAAAAACTGTATAGCCAAAACGATTTTTCCAATCAATCCAATAAAAACCAAACATTTAAGCAAAAAGAAAATGTTGTAGAAAAGTGAAGATACAAAGCGACATAGTTTCGAGACCGAAAGCACCTGACTCATGTAGTTTCGGTGACCCCAGAAATAAGCACCGACGCGACGCGTTGGTCCGAAGAGCGATCTGACGTTTACAAGCCGATCAAACGCGTAGTTTATCGTCGGGGAATCGATGGGACGGGCATGTACGGGCTTGTACAAATTTGAATTCGTGGCGACTCTGATTTCCTGGCCGGTCAAGGCCGGGTAGAACATCCGAGGCATCAGGGAATCGGTGTTCGAGCCTCGGTCCCGATGGAGGATCGTCGCGCCGGTGCTGGTAATTTACGAACGATTCCCCTCCGCGTTCTCCGGTTCAACGAGTCCACGCTTCGCCTCCACGAAACCGATTTCTATTTACTGGCACGAGAAAATCTAGAAATCTCCGATTTTCTTGGTTTGGTAATGAATTGGTGATCGATTCGTCACCGGGGAAGAAATATCGCGGTGGCACGGGAAAACGGTTGTCGAGATGAGCGTAGATCCCACCGAAAACATCGAGTTTCGAGCGTGTCGAACGATATCGGCGATATCTGGGCCTCCGCCGACAGATCGGCCCGGTGATCTTCATGAAGAATGCAAAAGGTGCCCCGGTGGAGACCTTCGACCCCTTCCCCCGACTTGTCCGAGGAGGTTGCCTTTGACGAGCGACACCGGGGGGAAAATGTTGCGGTAGGAACAGACGGGTCGTTAGTTTCCGACCCCGACGACATTAGTTCGCATTAGCGCGGCCTTATTTACGTGCACCCGTCTCGATCGCGCGGTAGATCGAGCGCGACTAGGCAGTCGATTCGTCGAGGCGACCGGTTAAATGGAAAAATTATGCCCGCCCCGGAGGCCTGCTCCTTGAAATTCATGAACCACGGAGATTTCGATCGTTTCGACCTCTGCGCGGCGAGGTCGACCCGCGTGATCGGAGAATTCGCGGAGCAACGCGGCTGCTTCCGGTCTCGCGATTTTCCTCGTCGACGAAATCGACGTGGAGAAGTTTAATTGAAGAAGGATCGATTCGTGGAGGAAGATTGCAGGAGCCGATGAAAAGAATTCGAAGAGAGCTCGATTCGGGGAACGGAAGGGATCCTAGTTAGCCAGGGAATTATTGCGTTCGGAGATCAGAGTTCGCGGAGGTCAGAGGCGAGCAGCTGTTCGACCGGGAACCCGATCCCACCGAGACAAATTTATTCGCGGAGATTGGGTAATTAAGAAGCACGGGTCTCGATTAAGTCGGACGCGGTGCAATGAGTGTTTAGATTGTTTAGATTGTTTAGGCAGCGATCATGGTAGGGCGAATGATTTGAGTCTAATTGCTGTTGGATTGACGCTTGGAGTATGCAATATACATAGTATACATTGGAAATCTGGCGAATCAAATCAAATATAATTCATTCAGTAGTTTTTTCAATAAATTCTTGAAAAAGACCCTTAATAATCGCATAGGTTATCAATAGACTGCGGATGTTTATGCATTTATGGCAATTTTAAATGTGCTAAAATGCATAATTATGCATTTGCAAAATTACATGAAATATCGAAAATAAAATACATTTCATTATATTCAGAAGATAAAAGATACTTTTATTTATGTTGGTTGTCTTTTTCTATGCTTTTGAAAATATGAGTTTGTATAAACATCCGCAGTCTAGTTATCAACACGAATATTAATTTTGATTATTGTTACTGTTTACCTTTTTTTTCTGTTTTCTTCTTTGCTGCATTTGTATTTTGTTTTTGCATCTACTACTTTGTATTTTTCCTTTTATTGTCACTTGTATAACATAGGGTCCATCCCGTAGGAAATAGAATAATAAAGTAATAATGATTAAAATTGATAAATTTCCATGAACCAACTCTTTAAGAACTACAGTAGAATTTCGATTAACTAGTCCTTGATTATTTTCTATTTCTATTATCCTGGATTCTAATTATTTGGTCAAGTAGAGATAAATGTACGAAGGAATTTCAATCTTTATAATACTAAACTTTTATGATCAACGTTCTTTACCAAGGGGGTCCTCAAGAGACCTCAAAGGAATTTATTATTATATTAGTTATTATTTATTATAGTATTTTTATTTCAACATAGACCTTATTAAATATGACATGAATATCATTATAATTATTCTTTTTAATTGGAAAAATGTTTGTAACTGTAACAATTTTTTGTAACTATAAAAATGTCGTTTACATAGTCTGAAAAAAAGCTATAATAACTGATAGTGTATAAGATAGTAACGATAACAGTACGCAATCGATGAAATTAAAACTGAAAAGTACCTCTGTATTTGTACAATCTTCTATGAAAGTAATGAACGTTTGTATAATTTTATGATTTTTATAAATGAATCGTCCGCAAATATTACACTTAGTGTTCGCTTTCCGATCACAATTTCTTGGACACACGTAACGTTTTCCCCTTTTTCTTTGTTGTTCTGTTACCGAACTACTTTCAGAATTTGTTTCAATGTTCGGTTGCGATATTTCTACTCCTTCAGCTCTGATTGCGTTCAAAACATGTCGTGACAGTCCATTCGGGGTGTTAATTCTTCATACAATATTGGGTAGTGATAATGGGTAGTGTTCCTTACCGAGAGCTAACAAAAAATGGTATCTTCGATTATACTTTGTTGAGTTCCAATCTTCATTTTTTGCAATCCATATAATATAAGTTTAGTGCAATAAGTAAAAAGGAAGAAAATTATACATATAAGAATTGTATCAAGACTATACGGATTGTCTTCATACTTATTTTTTTTGTACGATCGATCTACAATTAATCGATTTGTTCCTCTTCTTATCCTTACCATTCGAAATTAATAATGAAACACAAAAAAAAATTCTGGCAACACATTTCCAATAGTTAAAAAATGGTTAAATAAAATTTGCACCTTGATTTAGTGACATTATACTAAAAATAAATAGTATCTGAGTAGACAAAATGTTTAAGTCTTTGTGTTTTTTTATGTACTTTTCTCTAGACATTTTTTCTTTAATTGTTTTTTCTGATTTGATGCATTTTATTTATGTCTACAACTTTAAATACCTCCAACATGTTATAATTATTGTACTAACATTATCACTATTATTATTATTACGTCTTTATTGCACGCATTAACTGCTACGGTCTACGGGTCGTATTTTGACCCATTAAAGTATTTTAGCAATTGTTTTATTTTTGAAAAAAATGTAAGAAATTCAGCGTTAATATTAATATCTACATTCTTAAAAAAATGTTAATAATAAAAATTGTAAAATTCCGTGAATTTTACCGTCAGTAAATGAAAGTTAAAGTGCAACGATAAGGTTTAGTTATTAAACTATTTTACACTCTAGCCGATTTTTGAGTGTCAATGAGATTTACCTCGTTTATTAAATAATTAAATAAGTAAACTACATCGAAATCCCAGACTCTAGACTCTAGACTGATGATTTAAGTAGAATGTACCTTCCACATAAAACTGATAAGTCGACACCTAAAGTGATAGAGCCGAATATTTTGAAAGATTCTTCTTCTCAGCAATCGTTCGCGTGATTTATATTGTTTAGCCTCGCAACTTTGAGATCGAAGCAAGCGATTTCGGAGCGGTCGAAGATCGAGGAATGTATCGACGAGGCGCATCGCATGGAACGGATCGCGTCGGAAACGCATCCGATGACGGAAAAGCCGATTCGAGATATTGCGCGAGCTATTTCTCAGCGTTTTTATTAATACCCTTCGGCGGGTTCGGTCGGCCCATGCGCCACGGCAAATTAGGGTGAAGCGGCGCTCACTCGTGAATCTTTTCGACCCTTCGTGAAAGGAGATGACTATCGTTTTGTCCTCGACGGACTACCGTTGCTACCGACGAAAACTCATGAATTCGACGCTAATTTATCGTCGAGGACCTCGCTTCCCTTCGTCCCCTGCATCCGGGATGACGCCTCTCGCCTCCTCGAGCCACCAGCTTCGAATTCTTGCCGAGTTCCACGGAGATTAATTGCCCCCTGCTCCTCTCGGAAACGATCGCGCGTATGAAATCAGCTCGCCAGTGCGGCGCGGCGTCTCGGTGGAACGGCGACGGGGACTCGTCAACGCGGGCCAGAAGCGATCGGAGGCGGCGCGGCGGCAGGACGTATCGAGGGACAAGAAGGTAGCAGGAGGCAGCGTTAGGGGAGAAGAAATTTGGAAACGCGAAGGAGAGGAGGAGGCGGAGGAGGAGGAGGAGAAGAGGTCCGTGACGCGCTCGTGATTCCCTTTAGGCTCGAGCTACGGTGCATCCGCGATCCGGCGCAGCATCACACACACGAGGGGGATAATAACCAATTATTTTGGAGTATATAATTAGAAAATTACGGAGTCAGCTCCGACACAACGCAGGGACCCGTTCGCTCTCCTCTCTCTCTCGCTTCCATCGCCTTCCGAGCGACTTCTTGTCCTTCTCCTTCTCTCCCGCGGTCTCTCTCCCTCTCGCAGCTCCTTCGTGTGGCGTCAGAATTGAGATACAGATACCACGACCCAAAGTATAGACCGTGTAAGCTCCGAGTCGCATGTGCTCGATCTTTCAGCCTCCCTTTTCTCTCTTTCCCTCGTCCTTCCACCGCCCGCCGCCGCGCATCCTCTTCTTCTTCTTCTTCCACACTCGGCTTCCTCTCTCGTCGTCGCCTTCTTCCTCCCGTCCTGTTCGTTTTTTCCTGCCCGGCGAGTGCGTGTAGGTGAGGGTGTAGAGGTGGGCCGACCTTATGGCCCTGGGCTACCGGGCTTCGTACCTAAGCTGGTCCTTCTATACGGGGTGTCCTTCCTCGAAAAATCCGAACACCTTTGAAAGATTCTCTCAAGTCCGCAAAATATTTTTCATCATCGCTCGGAGATCGTGTCACTCTCGAAGCAGCGCAGTTTTCCACCGCGGCTTCCAAACCGCTCGCTGTTTGTCGCGCGAAATACTATTTCCACCGCGGCGTTATGCATTTAAACGAGCGCGGGGCTGACGCGTGGAGAATTAATGGATCCGTGGAAATTAAATATACCCGGGAAATAATTAACGATCCGGGGGTCGTTCTAATCTGTCGCTTCGTAATCGCAAAGTCGCGACAACGGGAGAGAAGAGCTGAGCTTTACATAGTTGTTTCGTTGGAATCGTAGTCTTCTATTTTTTTTTGAGAATCGGAGTTGCGATTTGCAGTGGTTGTGAAATCTGTTTCGGTCGCCTTGTAAAGAGTTCCCTAGTAATTTTGACCAGTTTGAATAGCTTGGAGGAACCGAAAGTATGCAGGCAATAATTTTTTTTCTGAGTGGAAGACTTTGGAAGATTCCAAGCATGCGTGGTTTTTTATTTCTGGCGGAATAGCTGATGTTCGGGTGGTTTTAAAAGAAAAGATTAAACAGAGATTTCTAAAATTAATAGACTGCAGTTTTGTATGCAATTATATGTATATAAAATCTGCAATCTAATGATTAGAAGTAAATATTTTAAGCAATTGTGCTATGCATTGCGATGAACGTTGTGCAATCGTTGTTGAAGTTACTCACTGAAGTTACTCATCGTTAAATTGCGAATTGTCATGCATTTGTAAAAATGTTGAGTACTCATGCAAAACTCTTTAAGTCTATTGACAGATACCAAAATACACAAAATAACACAAATATAATTCAAATTACAATCTTAAAAAAATAAAGCAAACTAATATTCAAGTTGCAATCCCTTATTTATGTTTTTAAAAATTTCATGTTGCATAACAATCCGCAATCTACTCATTACTCAAATTAATTGCATCGCATGTTCTCCACGAATCTCAGTTTCATATTGGTACTTACTTATTGATGTAGTGACGAGAACAGTTATATCGGGTTATTCCGACCGTTTGATGTTGAAACATTGTTGTACTTTTTTTAAAAGCTCGTTTGCATCAATATGCAGTGATGGATAAATTTCAAATAGAAAGTATTGAATTTAGTCACTGAAATTCTATAGTTTAAATAAGACAATATTTCAAACTGTATTTTACTTATTATTATATATGGATTGGAATTATTAATTGAAATAATATTTCTATAGGATACATTAGAAATACTTATTTGAAATTATATTTCGTTTCGAATTTGTGAGAAATAATTATCTGGAATAATATTCTTTGGATTCAATAAATTATTAAGCTTAAAATATAAACAGCTAAGACTAGGAAGCCTCAAACGTGAACATTTTTTATTCGGAACTTAAAGCGTTGAAACCAAAAATTTGAAAGCCCGAAGCGTAAAAAGTTGATCCGGAATACTTAAAAGATTGAAACTTGGAAATTTAATTTCAAAACTTGCAACTTGAAACCTGAGCATTTCAACACTTGAAAAATTCTAGCTTGGAAGTTTTAAAAAATCTTTGAAGCTTGAAGTTCTGAATGTTTGAGAAGCTGGAAATTTGAAGCTAGAAAATTTAAAAACTTCAAATATTTAAACATTAATTTTCGATGCTTGAAATTCCAAAATCTTGAAGACTTGAAAATTAGAAGTCTGAATTTCTGGAAATTTGAAAATTTGAAGCTTGAAATTTCAAAAATTTGATACGAGATTCCGGAAATTTGAATACTTGAAAATTTAAAGCTTGATATTCTGCAAATTTGCAAATTTAAAATTCGAAATTCAAAAAGATTTGCAAATATTGAACCTGAAATTCTAAAAAGTTGTAAATATTAAGTTTAAAATTCTGGAAATTTGAAAACTTCAAAATTTAAGGCTTGTATAATCTTGAAATTTGCAGATTTTAACCTTGGTATCCTGAAAACTTGAAAATTAAAAGCTTGAAATTCTGAAAATTATAAATTTGAAGCTTGAAATTCAATCTTATTCTAACCTGTTCTAACCCAATTACAGAGGTTCCTGAGTAGCGGAGGCGCGCTCACAGTATTTACCAATCCTCTTGTAATCTTTTCAAAATTGACTTTTGCTAATACACAAAATTTTCTAAAAATTCCCGTGAAAAGAACTTCAACTCTATCAATGTACCATGATAATTCAGTAAATGAAAGTAGCATAATCCTTGAAGATGTTTAAGGATATCGGAGCACCCTGTATATGTAGAGGGGAGCAGGCCGTTCGGCATGCAGCTCGCGACGCGCTAAATTATTAATCCTAAATTCTTTCGCCGCCATAATTCTTGCCGGCTGATTCGTCTCAAATTAGTTCCTATTAGGCCGGTAGTCGGTCCACGGGACTAATTCCCTGGCTACGTGCGCACTTGCAATTTGAGATCAAACTTGTCGTCGTTGGCGGTTCGAGAGAGCCGGGGCCACGATCGGTCGTCGTGAGCGGCTCAGACGGGTTATTAGGGCCGTTTCGTAACGGACATTCGTCGCACGATTACGATTAGGGAAGAAGCGGCTCGTTATCCGAAGGTAATCGAGCGAAACTTGGTCGATCACGGTACTCGGGGTAGACGGCTCTGTTTTCCGCGGGAACATCGAGATCTGGTCGTCGTTGACCCGGCGGAATCTAACGGAAATCGGTAACTGGCAATTCCCCCCGGGGGGTTTGTCGTTCCCTCGAACGCGCCGTCTAAAACGAGCGGATTTCTATCTTAAATGTCATGAAGCGGCGGAGTAATAGATCGCGAGATCTCTGATCTATGGAGATCCCTTTCAAGTCTGAGGGTTTGAGGTTGAGGATTGGCTACGCAGAAGGATTGGAAATCGCGGGTTTCGTCGACGATAGATTACACACCCGGTACAGAAGCTTCACCACCCACTCGAACGGCAGGACCAGCCCCGCCGGATCGTGATACCCCGCGGACAAATGCCGATAATTGCATTTTGCAGTTCGTGAATTCCTTCTTTTCTTCCTCGTCCGTTTCTACCCGCCCCTCTCGCCTCCTCCTCGAGTCTCCACCATTCGATACGATTCTCCAACCTCCCAGAAAGAAACTCCTCTTCCTAAGCGACAGGTTCGAGTAATTCCTGCAGCGAAAACTTCATCGAATACCGGAGAACGGATCTCCGCGCTGCGAACCTCTCGAATCGTTAAGCAGACAGCAGCTTCTGTTTCCAAGGACCTCCGTTTATATTAATCCCGCGTCTATTTAAAACATCTGAAAACCGGGCATTAAGAAACAAGAAGCGTAGATTTCCTCTCCTCAATGTCGAAGCACCGATCGGAGGAAATAAGACCACAGGGTTAAACAAATAAGTAGAGTCCGAACGACGTCGAATGGAAGAGCGGTGGACGATAAAAGTCCCCCGAATGGATGCTAAAGAGTTACTACGACGATCATCGGAGATTATATCGGGATAATCGTCCCGTTCCCGCGGTCGCCGGCTTCGAAAACCCGACGTCTCCTCGGGAATCGGCGGCTATCGACAGATCGGAATCTAATCGATTTTACGATCCGCGGGGCCGCGGTTTAACGCGTAACGCGGTAACGCGAAACGATCGTTCGCCTCGCGGAAGTCGAGAGCCTCGGACGATCGACGTTATCGACGTGTAACGCGCGTGGGCACGCGGGGCCCCGATCTACGATCGGCCTTTATTCTTGCACGCTTGTAGCCAACTTGTACGCGCGGACACGTCGTCGTAAATACGCGGCCCCTCCCCCTCCCCAGTCCGAGGGCACAAGTGGCTACTCCCTTTCCCTCTGAGCCGTTCACTACCTGTCTCTTTGACTCGCGTGCGAACTTCTCGATCCGTCGATATTTTCAATTGGTTCGGGATCGGGGAATAGAAGACTTTTAATTATTTATTTATTTAAACATAATTTATTTAAACAGGAACTTAGTCTTCTATTTTTGTTTTTTGATGAGTACATATTTGGCTACTTTTGTGCAAACATAAACTACTCATAAAAAAAATTAAGACATTGAATGCAAAAAGGGCACATAGGCTAAAGTGCCATTTCCAGAGAATCGATTTCAGAGTTTTCATTCCGGTAATATTCAATAAAAAATAATGTAATTCCATTCAATTATCATTCCTGAATCTAATTACCTACATTACTTTTCATTAAGCAGGTAATACTACAATAAAAACTTTGAAAAGGATTTTCTTGACATGGTATTTTAGCCTTTGTGCCTTTTTCCCATCCAATGCCTCAATTCTGAAGTTTGAGACGTTGAAATGGTTTTACATTTTACATTGTAAGTGTTTTAAACCCATCAAAACATCGAGATTTTCAAGAATTTTAACGGTTTTATGAGTTACAAACTTTGAATCACGTTTTAACTATTTAAAGTGATTAGAACTTTCACAGTCTTGAAAAACTTTGTTGTTATTTGTGTATCAGTTAGATGATGTTTCTCATCAGTATCTCACTAGAATCTTTCCAAAAAAATCTTTAAAAGTCTTTAAAAAAAAATCATAGCGACGCCTTTAGGAAACGATAAATGATAAAACTGATAAGCAGCACTGTATCACTTATTACTGCGCCAGATAATAATCGCTTTCGGCAGGAAAAATATTTTGAATGCGGAAGGTCGATGGCTGAAGGAATCCGAGCGATTCGATTGATAATAACTACCTCTGCACCAGACGCTTCTGCGAATCGATCAATTATCAGGAGGCAGCGATAAGCGAAGAGACGAGGGGTTTCTACGCGCTACCAACGACGACAGGCTTAATCGCGAATAATAACCGGGTCGACAAAGTCGCCGTCGTTTGCGAAGAAGGGATGCCGCGACGGAGGCTCGACGGAGGTTTCTCTCGTTCCATCCCCCAAGAGGGATGAACGAGGAGGCTCGCGAAGGAAGGAGGCAGCGCGGTCCGCCGCTTCGTGTACGTGCGTGACGTCAATATGTCCAGGATAATAAGATGGCCAGCGATAAAGTGGTGGGTGTAGATACAAGATAACAATCAGCTGCAGTAGCTCCTGGCAATCTCGTGATTACAGGCTTAGCCTCCGAGTCTCTCCTTCTCTCTCCCTCGCGTATCTATCTTCCCTTCGCCGTTCCTTCGGTCGCCCCCGACCGTCCCCCTTCCTTCGCGGCGTCCCTCTGTATCGCTTTCGCCGAAGCTTTACGATATATTTCATATACGCGCAGGCCTACCCACGATATTCTTGTTTCGCCCGATTTCGATCCCTCCTTCCCCTTCGCCGGGGCTTCCTCTACCGTCTTCCCGATTTTCGCACATCGAATATTACAGCCTGACGGTGCAAAACGAGAAGGAGCCGCCGCGCCGGTCCGGCACGACGCCGTCGGTGGTAGGCCGTTCCATCCCCCTGTCTCGGCCCCCTTCCTCGACTCCCTCCCTCGACCTCTCGCCGGTCCCTTCGCCAGAGGTACCTCTTAATAATAATTTTGATCGGCAAATTGGCGTGGTGCATATTTCAGGGCTTCGATCGTTATCTCGCGAAACTTTCGCTCCGCGCAGCGAGGGGATGGATCCAAGGGGGCGAGGGGGTGTAGCAGCCCGCGGGCCTCTGGATCGAAGGACGTTGGACTTCTTCCCTCCTTCTGGGGGGATTTTTCGGAATCCTGAAAGGGGATTTCGTTTTTTGGCGAAAGGGTGAAGGCACGAACTCTCCTCTCGAGGACTGGCGATCGACGGAGGCGATCATTTCGAAGCGTCGTAATCGCATTGCGCGGCGTCGGCGAAGTTTCCTCCGACCTTTGCAGCCCAGCTCCTCGCAGTTCGCAGGTGTTCGTGAGACGAGGGCGACGTCGACAGCGGTCGATTTCAAACGCAAATTCGCGCACGCCGCGAGTCCCTTTGCGAGTTTCGCCCCGCTTCCGGCCAAGGATCGCGGTCGGCGAAGTTAGCCGGGGACGATTCGATCCGCCGCCGGCTATAATCGAATCCCGGACAAGCTTAATCCGTTCCTGCCGACGCTTATGACGCTTTACCGGACTATTGGGACCCGAGAGGTCCAACTATCACCGTGTTTCCGTCTGTCCGGATCTCCGTCGACCTCCTCGGTTAACCTTTCCACCGGGGTGGCCCGACCTTTCGTTCATTCCCTCGCCTAAGTCTGTTTCGCTTGCAGTTTGTTAGCCGATCGAAGAGGGACGGCACTTCGCTGGGTGGAAGTGCGGAAGAAGCCATTTGGCCGGTCGTAACGAGACGTCAGATTCACGCGACGTCGACGTCGCGGTCCTCGAGAGGGAACCGCGTCGTTGCGCCGATGGGAGGTCGTAAAAATTCGGGTCACGAACCGACGGCAGTAAATAAAACCATTGTCTTTTTCTCGCCTCCGTCGCTGACATATTTCCTCGCGGCCCTCGCATCGCTACACGCGCGGACAATCGATTTCCTTCGAGCCGAGGGGAACGCTCGAAGGGGATCCGCTTGGGCTTCGATCGTGGCTATCTTTTGGTCGATCAGGATCCAAAACAAATTTTTTTCTCTGCTTTGAAACAGTTGCTTCGAAGTTTCTTCATTGTAGGGCACTTGTTACTAATTTTTGAAATTCCTCTCAGAGCTTTGAAAAGAGTATGAATACAATTATTTCACCTAAAGTCTCCTTTTTCGTCAGTCGATCATTCCCAACGATTTCCTCCCCAAGAAAAGTAGTTCACCCCCATCCCAAGGGATGGCAGCACGTCCACCAAACATCCCTCCTCGCGGACGCAGGAAACCCCTTCGTAGGGGTTGCAGGAAGACTTTCCCCGTCTTCTGGTCGAAGCCACTGCGCGCTGCTGCTCTCTGCCGCCCGGTTTTCGAACTAAGGGATCTATCCTCTCTCTCCAAATACCTCTCTCCTTCGCTCTTTCCCCCACCCATCGCCCAGTCCCCTCCGTCAACCACCTTTCATCCCCACTCCATCGCATCGAACGTTCATCCCCTCCACGTCAGATCTGCCCGAGTTTCCCTCCCCTTTCCATCGAGTTCCCCGACGAAATTTCTCTCCTCTCTTCTCTCGTATCTTTCTTTCGACCTTTCCCTGTCCTGTTCCACCCCCTTCGAAGCGTTCTTACACCCCCGCGGCCGAAGGGAAAGCTCGGCGTCGCGTCCGCGGTCGGCCACCACGAGGAAAAGCTGGCGGGCGCATTGTAAAGTCCCTCGCAGCGTATTTCGTATTAAAATATTAAAATATTCATTCGAAGCATAAAGGCGGCCAAATTACGCCGGTTAGCGTGCTCCATTCACGTACGGGGCGAAGGGGGGATCGCTCGTTCTTTTTTACGGCCGCCACGACCTACGACACGTTCTAAATACCCCCCGGGCCCCCCGAGTTTCGCGAGCAGTCGTCGTCGGAATCGCGTGCACCGTCCGTCCTACCCCCCTCCACCCCCGGATATATTTACCCGCTTTTTCACTCGGGCAAGTTGGCCCCGTTTGACGATGCGACGATCGGCATTCGGTGGATGCATTGGCGATCTTCTTCCGGGTAAAGGATAAGTCGCAAGGACGGAAGTCGACGGTCAACAGTGTTGATTCAACACTGGCCGGTGCAACGCCCGACCGTTTCGTGTGCCCGGGTGTTTTTCACAAACGTTTTCGCACCCCACGAAGGGACAAGGTGCAGACCGCGCCCGGTGGGGCTGCTGCAGCCTCAGAAAAGACCGGCTAAATTATGCAAGCAAACGTTCAGGTAGTAAAGTGTTTTCACGCAGCACGGAACAAGCCGTTGCTGGTTGCTCTCCTCAACCCCCTGCGTTCTCCCCGCGTCCTCGTCACCCCTTGCCGAGAAGGGCTACCTGTCGGGTCCTAAGCAAATACTTCACGGCGTTTGATCCAATTCGACGCAAACGATGGTCGCATTTGAAGAATCGAGTCTGACGTAGCGGAGACATCCTCAAGATCAATCGGCATCGCGGAGGGTGGATCGGGGATCTACGATGGAAATCGGCGACGAAAAGCTGAGAACTCCCCGGGCCGTCGAGTCGAGAAGGTGGCGCGCAGGAACGCGCGTGTAATAAAGTTGGCAAAGAAGCGATAATAGCGGGTCGGCATTAAAATGCTCGTAATTCTAGCGAAACGGGCCGCGCGCGGCGTATAATAACGGACCGCGTAAATGACAGAGCCGGGCGTAATTGGCATCGCTGGTGCGCTCGAAATTCCTAGGTTCGGTAGCAGCTCGGCTATACTTATCGTTAGCGAACGAGGGGCATCGCGGCTCGCTTTCTTCCGCGATGTCAGTCGATATTACGCGCCCCCCGGGGGACGTGCGTGAGCGTGTGTATCCCTGCTTCTCCCAGGGCACCGGAGAATCATCGCGAACCCCTTTCGCTGCACGCTTCCGTGGTAACCGAGAAAAGGGCCAAGGACGGGGGCCAAGTTTCCCCGCGACGACCTAAATAGAAACTTCCCGGCAACTGTTGCACTTTGGATTCTTTGGAATGATTGATGCCTTTGGCGAGAGAAGATTTGTTTTTAGCATTTGGAGGAGGATTCTTGTCTTCGTTTTGGGGAATTTGGGGAGTCCCTTTCTTTGGGGTTTGCTACTTTCAATTGGAGGATTTTGCAGATACCCAATCGATAGGAAGATTGGAGAAAGTCTAGGAACCTTTTCGATTTTCAGAAATTTGAGGATTTTTTATTCGGGGGATTCTATTTGGAACTGAAGAACTCAGTAGAGATACTGATAGGGAGAATGTTTTGCGAAATTGAAAGAATGATATTTTCGACTTTTGGAAATTCGGAAATTCTTTCTTTGAAGGATGCTACTTAGAATTTGAAGACTCAATAGAGATACTAAAAAAAAAAGATTTCTGGAAATTGGAGGCAGGAAATTTTGGATTTTAAGAAATTTGAGTATTCATCATTTCTGAATATTATCTATCAATTTGAGTTCGAGTATCCAGTAGAACCATTAATCTTAGGTTTCTTCAAAACTTTTAATTTTTAAGGAAGGATGCTCTCGATTTAAAGGAATCGTGAGTCCTTCATGTAGAGTAAGAATATTATTTTAAATTAGAAGATCTAATTACAGGATACTAATACAAAAAAATTTCAGGAGTTCGAGAGAAGAATCTCTTGATTTTTTAAAATTTGCAAATCCTTAATATGGAACGAAATTTTGAAACGGAGAACGCAATACAGACACACAGACACAAATCGGGAGAAAATTTTTGAAGATTCGAAGAAAGATCCTTTCAATTTTTGAAAATTAGTAATTTTCACATTTAGGAGATACTTCGAGCTAAGAATGAAACTTTTAATTAAATACTTCAATAAAGCAGTAAAGATACCAACAACGATTAAAAAATTGCAGGGAAGACGTTTTTTAATACACACCATTTCATTATTTAAGGAATACCTTGAACTGAACCATGAACTGCAGGATCCAATAGCAACATTAACAGAGAATGTACATATACACGTACAATACATGTAAGATACATGTACAAGGAAAGATACTCCTAATTTTTGAAATTTTGCAACTTCTTCATTCAAGATGTACTTTCAACTAAAGAACCCAGTAGAGTAGAGACAGTAATAAACGGATGAAATTTCTAAGAATTCAAGGAAGGATTCTCTCAATTTCAACAAATTTATGCAGCTCACTTAGAAACACCCAAAGGCTTATATACTTGAAACCAATTTACTCCAAAAAGCGGACCCCACAATAACTCTTCCACCCATAAAGTTCTCCAATATGAATGCTCCGATACCAGGAAATCGCCTGAGAGGATCGGCTATCAGGTCGACTCCCAAAGTCTCCAAGTTGACCCACAGGTGCGAAGGCGCAAAGCCAGGCCGGGTGGTTTGAAACGGTACGACACAGGGGGATCCGCGGCGGCACACGATGATCTAACTCACCCCTCCTGAGGGGTGGCTGGCACGTACTGCATAATGCTGCTACCTGTGGCTCTCATTTAAATGTACTAAACCTCGCTCGCTCGCTCTCCCTTCCTCCTCCTCACCGAGGCGCGCCGTTAGCTCGCGCCCGGACGAAACAACCTTTTTTATTCGGCCGTTCCTATTGATACCACCCCCTCGGAGCCCCCGGTGGCCGGTCCGCTGTTCTCGCTAATTAATCACTGCGAAACGAGTACCTGTTGCGCGACTGCGCGACGCCCGCTCGCTGCCTCTTCCGGTTTCGCTCGCGGCGCGCTTTCTAAATTGCCTCGGCTTCGCCCTTTCCGCGGCCTTTCAGCGTCTCGGAAGAAACGCGCGTCAGCGGTGCACCAGGCGATGGCCATCCGCTGCACCTGTTGCACCGCGGGCTCCTGTCGCCGCCCGGGGGGGTGAAGAGTTTGCGGATCTTTTCGCAAAATTAAGACCTGTTGCGCGGTCGATGCGCTCGGGTACCTCGGGTGTTGAACAATTCAATTTCCGTGGATCCTTCGCGGAACGGAGTCCTCCATTTCCGGGGTGGCTCGCATCGACCACCGGGACGCCGCGTATCGATTTCCTCGCGGAGTCCTGGTACGATTCTGTCGCGGAAGGCAGGGAGACGGCGCGAGAAGCTGGTTTCGGGCGAGCAGGTATGGGCGAGCACCAGGATGCCGGCCCTCGGTTTCGGCAGTGTCGGCGCGCTCGCGAAGCCTCGCCGGCCTCGTCGGCGGAGCGAGGATCGTCGTCTCAGAGTTTCGAATCGAGTGGCAAGGCTCGTAGAGACGTAAGGGGCGAGGTGGCGGGCAGGGGTGACAGCAGTGGCGCCTGGGGTGCGTAGGCTGCCTCGGAGGCGCGGTCGCGGCAGGTTCCGCCCGACGGTGACGTTGGTCGACGGCCACCTTGCGATCGGGGCCAATGGGAGGCCTCGGGAGCGCGGCTGGTGGGGATGTGCAGGTCGGTGGCGCGCATGAGTCGCTTCCACCGAGCGGCGGTCCGGGAGCCTCGGGAACCTCGAGCGAGCTGCGAGGCGAGGCAGTCAGTCGCTCTCAGCTACGACATGCATAACGCATGAGAGAGCCCGAGCGAGATCTTTTGCGAGCCGTCGTCTCTCCTCTCGCGCGAGCATACACTCTCTCTCGCTCTCGCGTGCACACACTCGCACGGGAGAGACAACCGTGCGCGAGTAAAGCGCACACACGCGCGCAAAATCGGGACTACCGACGTAGTGCACCATCGTCGGCTACTCGGCTCCGGCGTCCGCGATCGTCCGCACTCGTCCTCGCGAACCTGTCCTCGCGGCCGCGTCGCGTCCAGCCGAGCCGAACGCGAGTGCCGCGACGAGTCCCTCGTCGTTGTCGTCGTCGTCGTCGTCGGGTCGTCAGACCGACGGTGAAGTGAATACGCCGCGCGTCAGTGATCTCCGGGAAGAACCGAACGGAGCTCGCGTGTGATTCGGTTCGCGAGAGGCTTCCTTGGTTCACGGTGTGCCTCGCCACTCGTGAGGAGTTCGGAATCGTTGGTACCTGCCGTCGAGGGAGCCGGAGCGTCGTCTCCGCGGGGATTCTCCCCGCAGGACGGGGATCAGCCACGTCAAGATCCTCCGGTGTGGTTTTCTTCACCTCTGTGGATCGTTCGTCACACTTCGTTTTGGAAAACTATGAACTACGAGTTGTTCGCGCGCGCGACGATGCCGCTTACTCGGGATTTGGTGCGTCGTCGCGAACGATGGACTGTGCGCTGCGTGTGATCGGTGACTCCTGAAGTCAGGTTGTTCGAGAAGATTGCGCACCGACGGACGTTCATATCGATAGAATCCTTCTGTGAAATTTGGAGTTGCTTCGCTGACGATAGAAGCTAGTGAAGCCAGGAAGAGAAGCCGCGAAAGGGTGGTTCGAAGGTGCCCTTCCGGGGCGACCCCTGAGGAGTGTTCTTCGGGTAAAGGGACTGTGACTGCGAACCGATTCGGGGGCATCTCAGTGCGAGGGGAAGTAGATGGCAGCTACCACGTACATGCCGATTAGTAGCGCAGTGTCGTCCGACGTGGATGGTGGTACGGGAACCGCGATCGGGATGAACATCGCCGTGGGTGGTTACTCCTCGGGCTCGCCTCGCAGCGCCGCCGACGCCGGGGAGATGAAGTATATGCCGGCGCCCCAGCATCATCACCACCATCACCACCATCACCAGGTGTCGTCGTCGCCGTCGCCGAACGGGTTGTCGCACCCGACGGCGAGCCTCTCGGCGGCGAACCCATGGGTGAGCCTGCAGCCGAGTAGCGACCATTGGGCGTCCTCCATGGGCATCCACCACAGTAGCCACCACACGCACCATCATCCGCACCAGGGGAACGCGGGGCTGGATGTCAAGCCGCTCGCTGCGGCGGCGGCAGCGACGGCCGCCGCGGCTGCCAACGACCAGTCGATGCACCATCGCGGCGGACCCCATCAGTCGCCGGGGATGGCCTCGCCGCATCCTTGGCACGCGCCCGTCGTCCCCTCGGCTCACTATAACCCGAGCGGTGGTGCGGCTTCGCCCACCACCCTTCAACAGTACCATGCCGCGATGAACGGCATGCTGCACCCGCACCCACACCAACACCATCCCCAGTTGCACAACCACCAGACAGGGTTGCACCCGAACCTGAGGGATCCCGGCTCGCCGGTCGGTCACGCGCTTCACCCGGGACACGCACACGACCGGGACCACAGTGCCGGCGAGGAAGACACCCCGACCTCGGACGACCTCGAGGCGTTCGCGAAACAGTTCAAGCAGCGGCGCATCAAGCTTGGCTTCACCCAGGCGGACGTCGGTCTCGCGCTCGGTACTCTCTACGGCAACGTTTTCTCGCAGACGACGATATGCAGGTTCGAGGCTCTCCAGCTGAGCTTCAAGAACATGTGCAAGCTGAAGCCGCTGCTGCAGAAGTGGCTCGAGGAGGCGGACTCGACGACCGGCTCGCCAACGAGCATCGACAAGATCGCCGCCCAGGGCAGAAAGCGGAAGAAGCGTACCTCGATCGAGGTGACGGTGAAGGGCGCGCTGGAGCAGCACTTCCACAAACAGCCGAAACCGTCCGCGCAGGAGATCTCGACTCTCGCGGACAGTCTGCAGCTCGAGAAAGAGGTGGTCCGGGTGTGGTTCTGCAATCGACGGCAGAAGGAGAAGAGGATGACGCCGCCGAACACGCTCGGCGACGGGATCATGGAGGGCATGCCGCCCAGCCACCAAGGACAGACGGGTCTTCACCACGGATACCATCCGCAGGACCAGCTCCACGGATCGCCGATGGGCCACAGCCACAGCCCCCCGATGCTCAGCCCTCAGGGTCTCACGGCCCACTCGTTGGCGGCCCACTAGCGTTCGCCGGGGCCTCCCCCGTTGGGCCTCTCGATAACCTCTCAAAATACGGTGAACAACCCCGTCGCGGCGTCATCGCCGCCGGACACGCTCCCTCCGTTCTACCATCACTACCTGCAAGCGCGCACCGGAAGCTATTCCGCTAGCTCGTAGCCGCGGAGGTCGCCGAGCTGCTCCGACGACGCGCCTTACCTACCTTCCGCTCCTAGTCGACGCTATTGCTCGACCACCCTGGAGCCCTTCGACCACGGCCGGATGCAGCCGCCGGTAACCACCTGGGGCTACCACCGGAGCGTCTGAACGACGGGTAACGCCGCCTCTTAAGGAGAGGTTCAATGGGGTTCAACGAGGCCGAGCCCTGGCCATTGGGGAGGCTTACAAACACAAGCGGAACCGACCGAATCGGCTTCCGCCAAACCGCCACCGCCCGCCACACCAAATCGCCGTCTCCGTCGAGGAAGAGGAGCGACACCTCCGTCATTGCGGTGCTCCGATACCGTAAAGGATCATCGCGAGCCAAGTTTTGGACGCCGCACGTGCCGCGAGTTTTCTTGTCGAAACAGTGCGTGATACCGAGATCCTCTCGCGCGTTCGTAGGGAACAAGGGGAACGCTGCTCGTCGTCGTCGTCGCGGCGGTGAGAAACCAAGGGAATGGGAGAGTTAGGGAAAGAGAGAGAGAGGAAAAGTGTGAGCGAGGACCGCGACGGACGTTGAATTGTGTGAATCCTTGGCGAACGACGGACACCGGCCGACGGAGATGGCCGTGCGAAAGGAAACGAGAGGAACGCGCAACCGGAGGCGGGATGGGCGGTGTGTTCGCGCGGGATTTGTTCGGGGCAAACCCCGCCGCGGATGATGTAACATAAGTAAATATGGACTGTAAATAATATACTAGATAAAGCTAGTAAGTTAAGTGTGAGAGAGCGCGCATCGTTGACGGTCTCGCGTCTTCTTCGTCGTCGCCGTCGGTGGCGACGGGAGGCTGAACAGGCGAAAACGTCGGAGGGGACGATGCGGCGCGGCGAGAGAAAACGATAAGTGAACGAGGACGAGAAAGCCGAGCGGATTCGAGATGACGGACAGGGCACGCGTTTAACGGGGAAAAATACGCGCGTGTCTGGAAACGTGCGCCGAATCTTTGTCGACAGCTGCACCCCCTCGCAAAGAAAACCCCTTCTGTATAAAGAGTAAGTATATGTACACAATACAACAAATGGATATATATATATAAATATATATATAGAAAGAGAGACGTAAACGAGTATAAATATTATATATGTATAAATAAAAAAAAAGAAGTCTATGTATATGAAAGAGAGAGAGAGAGAAAAATCTATGGCGAGAGGTTGTAGCTATATTATAATTGATGCGAAGAGTCTTCTTGTCGAGGCACCGTTTCGCGATGAGAAAACCTATTGTAAACGACGAGAGTGATAGGCCTGTCATTATTATTTGTCATTATTACGGTGGTTTTATTATTATCGCTATTATATTATTCGTCATCTCTTTACTGTCATTTATTATTATTCTTTTATTATTAGGATTATTATTATTATTACTATTATTAATGTTATTATTACCATCCCGTTTGCCCGGGGGCTAATCGCAGAGCGAGAACCTTGCGTGTTTCGTCGCCGCCGGGCACCGCGCGAGAAACGCTTCTCTTTCTCTCTTTTCTTTCTCTCTGCTCGCTTCTCGCGCGATTTCGCCTCTCCTTCTCTCCCCCTGCTCGCTCCGTCGCCGGGGCCCACAAACCGGGCCCGTCTCGTCCGAATTCTCGCCAAAATTTGTCTGACGCGAAATTCCGAATCTCCTTCAACCTTCTTCGTCGCGATTCTTCGCCGTCGCTTGCTGCCTCGATTGACACTCGCTCTGCGATCGGTTTTCCCCGCTTTCTCCCTTCACCCCCTCAATCGGCTGTGCATATTAGGGTTAGGAACGCGCGAGAAATCCTCGAAAAACCGCCGCGAAAACGGCCCCGCAACCAAAGGGAATCGAGGGAGCCTTTCGCGAGAGCTTCTGCTCCAGTCATCCCTCGAACCCCCCTCGCGACTTGTCCTCGCTTTCCGTTTCCGCTCGAGCAACCGCTTCCTCTTCTTTCTTTTGCGACCAGACGAAAGTTACGCACGCCTCATTGGCCGCTTTTCCACTCCCGGCGAACATCCGGCTGGCGACGGTGCTCGACATCGGCGCGGCGCGACGCGACGCTTCGCGATGGAAAATTGATAGAGAAAGTGGCCCGCAGTAAATCGGACCAATGGTTCGATGATTCGAGTCGCTTTTGACGTTTTCAAGACTGTTTCTCACGAGGCGAGTTTGCTTCACATTTCCGTCGAAGTTCCAAGTTCGAAGGATTCCACCTAAATCGCGTCAGGAATAAGTCGTCGCGGTGCCGCGCGGCCTCGAGGCTCCTTTTTTAACGCCTTCCCGCGCGTAGGTGGTCGCCGCGGTTTGTTGCGCCACCCCCGCCCTACCTGTCCCCTGCCTTTTCTCCAAGTTTATCTTCTCTCTTCGGTGTCTGTGATCGCCCAGGGGCCGCGTGTACCGCGTGCCTACGCAAAACCGCCTGGCTCTGCCTTTTCCAGCAGACTCCAAAGTGTTCCTCGAAGAGGCGCCGAAAAGAAGGCTCGCGTCGCGGTGCTGCCAGTCGATTTCTGTCGACGACAGCCTCGCAGCGACGGCAGCGTCGCTTCCCCGTCAGCCTGCTTTCGGCGCCCGATTAAATCCCGATCGACGGAGGAGCCTCGAACGAATTCATCGGAGCGCGGCCGCTCGCGAATTATGCGAATCGCGTACGCGAGCGAGACGATCCTTGACGCGGGCGGCATGCGCGAGCAGTGAGTCGACTTTCGGTCGCTTTTTCAATCCACCAGCGACTCTTTCCAACGATTTATTCGACGGAGATTCTGTGCACCGAAACCGATGAAATTTCAAATCGTCGGAACCGTTTCCGCCCCTTTTCGCCTTGCCGTCGCATCGTTATCTTGTTGATAGTTTTCGGGAAATCGCGAAACTTCAAATCTCAGAATTTAATAATAATTCGCAGCGAATCTCTCCGTAATTATGCTCGACCAAGTGATTGTAGTTTGTTATCAGCTGGGCGGGTTTAAAGCGGGGGAAGAGCGATCGCAAATGTGACAGGTCCCAGGATCATGAAAATTTCTTCGCGTACTCTGAAGTTTCAAAGTCTGCTCCTCTTTTTTAATCAGTTTGAGAGTTAACGTGTTTTATTCCTTTTCGTCGGGTTATGGTAACCTTAGGGATTGTTCGATCTAGAGCCGCTTGTACGGGGATCGAGAAATCGGACGCGATCGAGGAGATAGCTCCGTCGACGCCGCGCGCCTCTTTTCCCTCGATTTCTCCCGAGCGGTACGGCTTCATTAGACGACAACTCGCGAAGTCGCTCCGTATCGGGATTACGCGCGTTATCGGTGACACGGTTTCCGTGATTATTTGCTCAATTGGCGCGAGTGTCGGCGCAGCTCTCCTCGGCCAGCGGCCGCGATCGAGCCACCTGAGGAAACTGAGGAAAACGCGAGATCGGTATTTGTTTGTCCCACCGAAGCGAGGAGGAGGAGAGAGAGAGAGAGAGAGATAGAGAGAGAGAAAAAGAAAGACGCGTCTTCGAATTTTCCTCAACCATTTTTCGTCGCGGCGACGAGGAAAAATTCGGAGCGCGCGTCTTTCCTCGGCGAATCCGATCTCATCGCCGCGATTCTTTCTGTTTTCTTTTCTTATTTTTTTTCCACGCTCCAACGCTGTCTTTTGGTTTTTGTTATTTTAATGAAACGCGCTGCGAGATCGCGCAATCAGAGAGAAAGAGAACGGGAGAATGGTTGAACGAGAACGGGAGGTTCGTTGAGCCAACGAAATCATCCGTGCCTACGTTGTTTTGTTGATTTCCGTTCGATTGTTGCGCGACTGCGTCCCCGATGATTCGATTGGCGCAACGAATCCGCGCGACACTGCGACGATAGGCGAGGCGTTCTTCGCGTTCAGTCGCCTCGAACAGTTCTGTAAATAGGCAAAGTCTAGGCGTTCGCTAGCGTCGGCATAGCCTCGACGGCTGGCCGAGATCGAAGAGTACGATTCGCTCGACGAGGACGACTGGGAAATCGATTCCCAGCGACGCGATGGAAGAAAATCTGCGCCTCGCGCTCGAGCGTCGATCGTACTCTCCTATTTTTCGGTCGGCTTTCCAAGCGAGACGCGGCCCGCGAATTTTCGCGTCGACGACACGGTGCGTGCGTGTGCGGTGAGAGAACGTGAGTGCATGTGATCCCGGCGTGAGTGTGTGTGTGTGTGTGTGAGTGTGTGTGTGTGCGAGCGAGCGAGGGAGAAAAAGCGACGACGAGAAGGCATGTAAAGATACTTAGACGTGCGTGGAACACGCGTGACAACGTAGAGGACGATCGAAACGAGAGACGCGAAAACGAAACCGAACACGAGAGAGAACACGCGAATGAGAAACTGCAACTTGTAAACAAGCTCCTCCTTCTCCCTGTATATTATTATAATTAAACATTAATTATTATTAACGTAAAAATAAAGATTTGGCGAAATGGTGGTGACACGTTTTGTTAGAATGGCAGAAACTAAATTACTACTGAATTTTAATTAATAAACGACATGAAAGTAATACAACAACAAAACTGGCTTTTCTTTTGCTCTCTTTACGATGCGTCTCGGCGCGAAACCCGAAACGGAGCCGATCCAACCGCGTTGCGTCACGAACACACGCGCGACTCGTCGCCCCGTCCAATTAACGATTTTCGTCCGAGGCCTTCGGCTAGATTCGTTCCCCGAGAAACGACCCGTCCGATCCGCTCCTCTAATTAACTATTCCACGTTCCGGTTCGCTCGGTCACCGACGTCGATCCCACGGAATCGCCACCGACGGAATAGAAAAAGGATCGAGGCAACCGGGGGAGTGAACTCATCGCGCAAACCCGCGCCTATCCTCATCCAGAAAACAAACACGCCCAAATCCCTCGCGAACGGTCCTCTCCGTCCGAATTCCGAATCGGCTGGAGTCTCACGCTGCGGTCAGGTCGACGAACAGAGGCTGCCTCGTCGTCCTCTTCGCAATGATTAGCCGGGATAATGGAACGAGCCGCGGACGAACGCGGGCAACCGTTAATCATCGCGGTAGTTGATGCGACAAGTGGAATAATTAGCCGGGCGGGGAAAAGCTCGAATCGGTTGCGAGCGCGGCGCATCTCCTTCCGACGATTTCGTCGCTCCGCTGACGTAACCCACGCGGGTCGAGGAAACGCGGCCGAGGATCGATTTCTAGGCCGGCGGAACGCTCGAAGCATCTTCGCTTCGAAGAGCGATCGCCTACGTCGTCGCCGCGAAATTTACGCGTCGTTTGTTCCAGCGCTCCTCCGTCTTTCCTCCTCGGCTGAATGCGAGCGAACGATTCATAGACAATACGATTCGTTATGATTCATACTTATTCGCGGCCGATTAACAAGCACGCGGAGCGACGCTAGCACGCAAGCGACGCGTCGGTCATGGATTAATTACCGCGGATACGTCTGTTTTAGCCTGACGCGGTCGAGAGGATTGAAATCTTCGCGAGATCCCATCGCGAATTCTTTCGACGATCGCGCGAGAGCCGCGCGATAATAAAAAGGATATTGGCTGATTCGATCGAGGGTGGCGTTCGATTAATCCGCGGACGCGATTTCGCCAAGATTCCGATTCCCGTGCGACGAAACGAGATTACATAATTGCGAGCGCGTCGGTGGCGCGAGCTCGCGATTTCCAATTCCCGCAGCCAGCACGGTTCCAATCGGCCGCGAAATAATTGGAGGTAGAGACTGGATGGTCCAATTTTTGCTCGCGGAAGCGGATCGTTGGAATCGTGCGGATCCCGCGGAGGAGGAACCAACCGCCTCCGCGTTGCGCAACGATTTTCGGGGAGCGGACTTTGCACAGCTGGGAATTCGGTGGCGAGGCGTGCTCGGATACGTGTCAAACGGGAACGATCGATAAGAAACGGCACCGTTGACCGATAGAACTGGAAGAAGACGGGTTCCTGGGCTCGAGAATTCAACCGTTCCACTGCTGCAATCGTGCTGCTCAATTCGAAAATCTTGCCAAAGTCGTTTCACCGTTTCTGAGTTCGATTTCTTAGCTATGCGGATGCACAAGCTTTCGTCATATAGTGAGACTGTTGATTAATTCAGTAAGTGGAGTGATGAATTAGGTATGGTAATGGTTATTTGTTTTAGAATTGATGAGGAATATTGTGAGGTCTTTGTCGGATTGTTATTTTTATGTCTTCTGAAAGCGAGTATGGAGATGTTTTGATTGGTCTTCATTTTATATTATTCATTTTTTAACACTTGTTTCTTTTTAATTCGTTAACGCTTGAAAACAGCTTCTTACACAATATAATTAGTAACAAAATAAATTGTCCTGCTATTCTTGAAAAACTTAATTTCAATATTCCCGCTCGAAACTTAAGATGTTATAGATTTTTTAACGTCAAGGTTCACCGATCTCTGTTCGGTAATCACAATTCTACTGATCGTTTGTGTAATTTGGCGAATTAATACCTTGACAATATTGATTTGTTCGGTGACTCACTCAATACATATATTGCAAACTACACTTAGATTTTCGCTAAAAGAGTGATCTGTCATTATTTTTTTTTTTGCTTGTAAATACAACTGTATAGACTGTTATTGATATTTGTATAATCTATTGTACCAAATGGTTGTTTAACCCGTTGAATAAAGTATTATTATTATTAATGAATGAAAAATAACAGAACCGAGTTTCAGTGGAAAATTTATTAGTAAAATCTATAAAATAGAATTTATATAGTAGGCCTGAATAATAATCTCCATTGCGGGGGTGTACCCCATTTATTTTTTTTTTATATAGGAAAGGGTCTGTAAAATAACTCCAGAAAATTGCAGGGTGCAGTTCCTCTCCATTTTCGAACAATAAATGATTAATCCCACTGAAATTTGAAAGAATTCAGTTTCTTTGATCCACAATTTTCAATAATTTATTTCTGAAAAACGTGGCACTGATATTCCTCGCCACTTTCTGGGGTGATTTTATATACCCTCCCCTGCTTCTAAAATAATTTTAACAAAAAAATTCACAACCACATTGAAGAACCATTGCGTCAAAGTATTGGAACCGACTTGCACACTTATATAGGTGAATAAACGTCTAACCCTAAATTAAACCACAAAACTGCTCATTACTGTAGGACGTATCGCAGGTCGAATCGCGAAGAGACACGTGCCGTAGCTTGTTTAGCTAAAGCGGTCATTACACCGCAGATCACCTTCGTGTAGCTTGTTGCGAGCCAGCGGGCGAGCGACAAGACGGCGAGCTTGTTTAGCGAACGCGCGAAAAAACGCCAGGGCGAACCGCGACTAGGACACCCGGTCTCTGACCCGCGATCGCGACCCGCGCGAAGACAAACAGAATGCGAATTATAAAAGAACACAAACCAGCGGCGCGAGGCAGAATTTGTCGAGGTGTCGAATCAAGAAGTCGAGTTCGAAAGTAGTCGACATAGCGTGAAACCGTTTTGGAGTCGAGGAAGTCGAAATCCGGGATCGCGTCCGAGTGTATGTAGCCGAATAAAGCATTGTGCACTGACTGTCCGTTTTTATTCCTACATTACTAATTAATATAAATTAAACATCCAGTCAAAAAAGAAGCCTAAACCTCTTTGTCCATAATTCTGACACTTGAGCCAAGTTAATAGCAATACTCCAACGTTACTACAACTTCTATACCAAAGTACAGAAAACGACATCATCAAAGATTAGGTTTTACGTACTAAGTTGCGAAGAAAGGAAACGATAGTCCATTCCACCCTTAATTACAGCAATTCCTCCGCGAACTGGTCGTGAAATTCACCTCGAACGGAGGGAGTTTACGCTCGGCTCGTAACTCGAATCGTCCCTAAATCGCGGAAGGGTTAATAAAGCGCGTATCGAAACGAGTGCCGACAGCGATCGATCGCGATCCAACCGGCGATTCCGTGGCGCGTTAACGCGCACGGATGCCCGAAGATCCTCGATAAGGACGATCGAATAATTCTTGCCGGCTCGATCCATCCGAGGAGGTGTTGCTGAAAGGTGTCGCGTTACGATCGTCCGGCTGGCCGAGCGACGCGGCGCGGCGATTCGCGCGGACTCCACGGCGATATTAATAATCGAACGGCTCGCTCCTCGATCGACTGATCCCGTCTTATACAAACCAGTCGTCAGACAGATTTACCGGCGCTCTGCTCGAGAGATATAATGATCCGGGGCTTGGAGAACGACGGGGTGCGAGTTTGGAATAACAGCGAGTTCCTCCGGACAAAGTGTACTTTGATTCTAATGATCTCCCCTTCCTCGCAGCCGATTTCCTTACATCGCCAAGGGAAATTCCTGGCACCGTACGATCGAACGGTGCACCGGACATCTCTTCCGTATAAAGACCGCGATCGCGCCGGCGGACACGCGTTTCCGGTTCCTGCGAGCGGCGACGAGCGCCGGCCGAGCGACTCGCGCCGCTTCGAAGCGCATCCACGCGAGTCCGATTATTACGTGGAAGCGCGAACTGCCTTCGATAATTGCGCGCGGAAAGGAACGCGTACGATTCAACGGCGAGATACGCTCGGGGGGCGATTATTGCTTTCGCGCGTCGAGACGGGGAGCGTTCTTTGTTCCGACCGCGATTCCAGGGAAATCGAGCACTCCGTCTGGAACGGGGTAACCGTTAAATCAATTTTGAGAACGAGTTTCGATCCGGCGAACCTCCTTTTATCGGGGCTTAGCATCTTTTGTGATTTCATTTTCGCGATGAGAGTTGACGTAACGGAGTCGAGTCTGTCGTTGATCTTCCTCGGGAACAAGGCAGGCGATTAATTCGACGTGGTTTATCATAGAGGAAAGGCTTGAGGCTATGCGTCTATTACGATGTTGTGGTTGTAATTCTACCGGTGCGCGACGGGGGCGAAAAGGGGTGAGAAGATTGAGAGAGGGGGTTGTTGGGAGATAGAAAAACCGTGGAAAGGTGAAGGGAAGAAACGACTGAAATTCGATGCGATTTGAAACTAAAATATCGTGGTTTGCAATCGGCCGAAATTCAATGCACTAAGATTTGGAAACGACCGAATTTCGACGCAACGAGCTTGGAAAGTGTACTTAGAAATTTGGCGTTTCGATTTTGGAAATGATGGAAAACCGACGCGTCGATTTTAGGAAAACAATCGTCCAAATATTTTTATTTAATTTAATTTATTTAATTTATTCATATATAATCTACGGGATGAACCCTTTGTTACATAAGTGAAAACGTGGTCTATATAATATAAGTATAAGAGTAGGCATAAGTATAACAGAAAAAATAAAAAATGATAATATTGGACGCGTTGAGTTTGGGATCGGCAGACATTTAAAGCGTTGACTTTGGGATCGACTGAGATTCCAAAAATCGGCTTCCAAATTTTCCAAAATGCAACGTGTAGAACTCGAAATCGGTCGAAATTCGACGCGTTGACTTTGGAATCGGTCGAAATTAGACGAGCGAACCTGGCAGATGCCAAAATTCGACGCGTTAAATTGAAAAGCGTCCGAAAATCAACGCATCGAACTCGAAATCGCCTACAAATAATGCGCCAAATTTGGAATCGATAAACGTTCGGCGAATCGACCGTGGAATCGTTAGAAATTCCACGTGTCGAATTTGGAATCGACGGCAATTCGGCGCGTCGACTTTGAAATCATCCGTATTTCGACGCGTTGATATTCAAATCGGTCGAAATTCAACGCGGGTACTGTGGAATCGAACGAAATTTGACGCGCTGGACTTGAAAGCGGTCAAGATTCGATGCGGTGACCTTGAAAGCGGTCGAAATTCAACGCCTCGTCTTTGGAATCGGTCTGCATTCCACGCGTCAACTTCGTAATCGGCTGAAGTTTGGCGCGCCGACTTTGGAATGGGCTGAAATTCGGTGCGTTAACACGGGAAGCCACTACACTCAGTATATTTCGACGTGTCGATTTCGAAAATTACTCATAGCAACAGATCCTGCTCGCAATTGCAACCGATGACCTAATTCGCAGTGGTTGTTGGCGGAGGAAAGTTGATCAAGACATCATGGTTTTAATTCACCATTGCGTGACACGCGCGAAAAGGGGTGCGAAAATAGCTGGTGGGGGTTGCTGCGAGACGGGAAAAATCGCGAAAGGGTGGAGGAGAGTACACAAGAAGAAATATACGGGAGAAATGGAAAGTGATGGAAAAGGGACGCGGATCCTCCGAGAGGGTGGGAGAAGACGAAAGCGGAGGGACGGCGGCAGGGGAATTGAAGGGTGGCAGGGCGCAGGTCTTCCTCTGGCGAAGGGGGTAGTCGGCGCCTGCGCCCTCGCGCTTCCTCCTCGTTCCTCCTTCGGGCTTCCACCTCTCGCTCGCCGCAGACATCTCGTTCACACCTACCGAAATTATTGTTATAGGCTAACCGTGACGTCTGCGTACACGGGGCGACGATCGCGTACGCGCAAGCCCCGCGACTCGTGTTACGGCTTATCCCTCCAATCCTCTGATAAGAGTTTGTCGATACCGGGGATATCGCAGCGGCGGATTATTCAATCGGGATCGTCCTTCACGGTGTCGCGATAGTTCGGGACTATTAGGTGGCCCGGACGAAGCGACTGCAAACTCTTTGCCACCGATTTCCCCGCGTTGCCGCCTCTTCCCGCTTCGCAGGGAAAACCGTCGAACGCGGCGCGGATCGTAATTGAGTCGTTGGAACGAAGTCGACGCAGCGGCTTCACGATTGTTCGGCCGAGACATCGAGAGGCATTCAATTTCAATGTCCAGACCGTGTGTCACGGCGCGCGGCGAAAGACGCTGCAGTCACCCGCGGTAAAAATAGAATACTCTTAACCGCGGCAGGCTGTCGCGGACGTCTCGGCTCGATCCACTCGCCTATCCTTCCCTCGGAAAACGGCGATCCTTGTCCGGCGTGTTTGCTCGCGCGCCGAGGGCGAGGAGCGCGCTCTCTCCGGACGCGCGTTTTCCCGAGGCGCGGAGCGAAAGGGTGAGAAATCCCGAGGCCGCGGATTTCATCCTCCGCCGCGTTACCGAGCAACAACGCCGAAGCGGACTGGCGCGTGACACAATTCCCCGGGCATTCTTCCTCGAAGAAAAAGTGAGTAATCGGGCGACGGGGAGGAGCGCGCGGTTCGCCGCGAGTTTCCGCGAGCGACACGGCGGCTCGTTGACATTCCACGGACGCGTTAGCGAGGCGTGAACGAATCCTGACAGCGTCGCATTGATTTAATAGCCGGTGTGCCCACACCGTGGGGTCTCCTCTCCGTCGGTGTCGTCGTTTCTCCGCGGCAGAACGGACGTAGGCACCGGGGAACGTCCGTCCGCGCCGCGAGGAGAGGAACGACGGCGACGATACCGCGGCACGCGTGTGCGGAGGAAACAATTGAACGCCATCCGTCCCTCGCCTCTTCTTTCACCGCGGGGCCAGGCCTGCTCTCTCGTTCTCTTTCTCCTTCGCCCCCGTCGCCGCGCTCTCCTCTCTCTCTCTCTCTCTCTCTCTCTCTCTCTCTCTCTCTCTCGCGCGCGCGCGAGCCGCGGCCTGCGCCAGCGAAGCTTAATAAGCACAGCTACCTACATTCCATTTCCGGTGCGCTGACGTCACTTGACAATCCGGCTACGGAGAGCTCGTCGAGCCACGTACGAGCCTCGTCCATCGTTTAGGTATACCCACACCTCGCGCCACCGAGCCACGATTTCCTCTCGCGACCTCCGATCGACGCCCAACGTCGCCGATCGAGGACGCGTCCCTCGGACGATTTTCCACCCGAACGTCGCGTCGCAGGCTTTTCCTTTGAGAACCAGAGCCACAGCGGGCCTCCACGCCGCTGCGGTTGCTTGGTTCCTGTCCTCGATTGGCGGAATTGAAAGGTGACAGCTGGCTTCTCGTTTAACCCTTTTACCGAGTCCGCTCTTATCTCGCGGACGGAGTCGCGGCTGAAAGAGACGGATAGGTGCCTCGGCACGGAGCGATAGGACTGTTCGAATCAATGCTGTTGCGCATACTGAGTGTACGTTCAACTTAGAACAATAAATAATAGGCCATCAGCTGGGATTAGAAGTTATAACGGGTGAAGGTGCGCCGATTTCGTTAGAAACTCCAGCGATAAATTCTTAGGTTCGTATTACGATTTAACTTCAAGCATTAGGATTGGACGTATGGATTTTGGAAATGGTCGAAATTCGGTGCGTTGATTTCGGAATCGTGCAGAATTCAACGCGTCGATTTTGGATTTGATCGAGTTTCGATGTTGACTTCGGATTGGGCTGAAATTCGACGCGTCGACTTCGGAATTGTATAGAATTCCACGCTCCAAATTCGGGATCGGTTGAAATTCGACGCGTCGACTTCGGAATTGTCTAGAATTCCACGCGCCAAATTCGGGATAGGTTGAAATTCAACGCGTCGACTTTGGAATCGTCAAGAATTTAACGCGCCGAATTCGAAATCGGCAGAAACTCGACGCATTAACTCGGCATCGACCGAAATTCTATGCGTCGACTTTGGATTCGGTCAAATTTCTACGCGTTGATTTCGGAATTGTCCAGAATTCAACGCATTGAATTCTGAATCGTCCAGAATTCAACCCGTCGACTTTGGAATCGCCTACATTTCGGCGTTGCTTAAGCGAACGACAATTTGTCAGTTCGACTCTATCTTTTCAACAAATTTGAGTCGATTGAAAATTTTTACTTTCTTCATCGCAAGTATCAAATAAATTGGACATTCTCTACACCGAGGACTCGCTCCTGTTTCGACTACTCAGCTCCACTCGCAGTCGCTGATATTTTTTCCCGATGCTCGATACTGCGTCGCAGTTCGAGGAGGAAGAGACGAAGGAAACAGCGTAGAAAGAGAGAGGAGGAATCGCGCGTAGCTCCGACGCGAGCGAGCAGGCAAGCAGGTAGGCCTTGAACAGCTCCGGACCCACGCGCGCGCGGCTCTCTAGGAGTGTTGGCTCGTATATAGAGGCATTCTTGGTTGGTGCTGCTGGGCAAAAGACAGATAAATAACTCAGGTATGGCATTGGCTAAGTAAACGAGCCTACGCGCGCATTCGTGAAACGTACACCTGTACATTTCTCGGCGTTCGCGCGCACGAGCAAGTCCCGAGCGATCGCGCGTTCGCTCGCAAGTAACAGCGAGCTTCTCCTCGCCTTCTGTCTTTTTCTGAAAGGTTCCTCTCTGTTGCACCGCACAGCGGCAAACTTTTGCGTAGGCGTGACTCGCGCGTGTGTCTCGCCGATCCTACGGACGACGCCGTTTTTATGTCGGTGTGTGCGCGCGCGTGAGGGCGGACGATTCGCGCGAACGCTGGCGTTCGAGGCCGGAGGACAATAAAGATCCAGCATAGCTTGTTTAGGTAGCCGAGATCGCGTCAAGACCTGCCAACGCGAGCGACTCCCTCGCGATGCTGAAAGCATTGATTTGCAATCGGTTGGATGTTGAGGTATTGGGTTGGGAGAGGATGAAAATCGACCGGTTAAGGTGGGATTGATCCAAGTTTGATGCATTTAAAGTGAGAAGGGTTAAAGGTTGACGCGTAGGGTCGGAAGTGGTTGAAACTTTTAGGTTTCGACTTCGGGTTGGTTGGAATTCCACGCGCTGGACTCGGAATTGATAGAAATTCTGCGCACTGACCAGGGATCAGTCGAAAGTTGACGCGTAGAATCGGGATCGATTGAGATTTCTACGCTTCGACTCTGCAGAGGCCGCGATACCACACATTGAATTCGGGTTTCATTGAAATTCTGCGCGTCCGACTTGGAATTGACCGAATTTTTACGCGTCGAACTCGAAATCGTCCAGAATTCGACGCGTCGATTTCCGGAATTGGTTGAATTTTAACGCATTGACTCGGTATTGTACAGAGATCAATGCGTTAAATTTGGAATCGGCAGAACCTGGACACGTCAAAGTCGAAATTGTTTAGAAATCAACGCGCCTATTTCGGAATCGGCAGAATTTCGACGCACCAACCTCCTAATCGTCCATAATTCGACGTACCGATTTCAAGGATAGCCGAATTCTGACGCGTCGACTGGATTTCATTAAAAGATTAACGCGTCGAATTCGGAATCGGCGAAAAATCTACGCGTCGACTCGCGGCATCCGCGAGGAATCCGAACGCAATCGATCGGCGGTATGTCGGGACGAATAGCAGAGATTCTGGTCCCTTCGTGTTCTCCGATTTCGGACACGCGCGTCCACTCTGGCCGAGCTTAACGATCGGTCGCGTTGACACGGTGTCTGGATTCCTCGGTCGAAGGACGAGGAGCGTAAATTGCAGCGACCGGCTCTCGCGTTGCTCTTTGCCAGTCGCGGAATCAGACCGGAAAGTGGTTCGTTCGCGACTGAAAATTTTCCTCTCTACTGTCGCGGTGTTAAGCTCCGCTTCTATACTGATAGCGCGTGATTCAAAGTATCCCTAAATTCTCCATACCTCTCAGACACAGTTGATTCAATTACATCCACAAGTTCGTTACTAGAAGAGCGTAGAGATATTTCCAATTTCTTTTCCTAACGATTGAGTCACCGATGCATTCTCTCTAAGTGGACAGATAACGAAGTGCACTTCTGATTGGTACAAATCTTCATGGACAGCAGAAACACTCCTCAGCGTTAACACGTCGACTTCCGCGCAAAACTTGCCGACGTACTCCGTCTTTATCTCTCCATTTCAACGTAACATCTTCAAAGATAAGAAAATTTCATACCTGAATGATGTATTCGGATCTTTACATCATCGACCTTGATCGTATCTCCGATTGCAAGCTCGTAAATGTGTTAACGTATATTTATTGTAATCGTTTCGCAGCTCCGAAGTGGCGATTACCAGTGACCCTCGCAGTAGTCAACCCACCCTTTTTCTGTCTTCGAATTCCGTGAACCGAGTTCTCCAGTATTAAAATACCTAGTGTTATCTTGATTGATTCGCTTTTCATGGTAATCTTTAATCGCCACCGTCATCTCGGATTCCCAGGCACCTATCGAGCATCGTTAAACCGTTTCCTTGAACCGAGTTTCTCTCCTCGGCCGTCTGATCGCTCGTCTAACGTGCGCGGAGCCCCGCGCAATAGTCGCGCGAGTGCGCGCGCGATCCGAGCGGACTGACGCACCGCCGCACGCCTCCTTACTCACTTATGAAGTTAATTGAGGGCAAACGTCCACCACCGATCTACTGACTGACCCGAAAACATCCGCGACCTGACAGCCACGCGAGCATTCGCGACGAAATTCGTCGACGAACCTCGGCGCCGATCGAGCCGGGCCCTTCGACCTCCGGATCCACCTTCCCTCGATCGATCTATCGTTCCAGATCAAACTCCGCGACCGCACCTCCTTGCTACCGCCGCCGGTCCTCGTTGACCTTCGCGAACGATACGTTCCTCCGCTCATGCTCGCGTGGAAAAACGTTTATCGCGAGTGTAGTACACGTTCTAGCGGCCTTCGACAACCGGGGTGGAAGCATTGCCGCTCGGAGACCTGTTTTTGTTTCATTTTTTTCTACGAGTCCTCTCTCTTTTCTTGCATCGTTTGTATGGTGGAAAGTGAGGAGACGTTGTAGGGAATGAATTTGACGGCAGTTGTGATTAGGATTAGGAGGGAGATGGGGAATTTGGGTGGGAGCATTTTGATTCGATGCGATGACAGGGCATTCGAAAGAACTTGAAGCATTGGGTTCAAAATAGGTGAGTTTGAACGATGTAAGGTGAGAATGGAAGGATATTTTAACGCGTCGATATTAGAATCGGTCGAAATTTGACGCATTGACTAGTTTAATTTGGCGGGCTGACTTCGAAAAGTATTGGAATTCGGCGTGTCGAGTTCGGAATTGACAGATATCCAGCGCGTCGAATTCTGAATTGACAGCAATTCTACGCGTCGACTTTGACATTCGCAAGAATTTGACGCGTTGACTTGGAATTTACAAGAATTCGACGCGTCGACTTGGAATTCACAAGAATTCAACGCGTCGATTTATTATTTATTATTGTGTTTACGGGCATAAAAGCCCTCTAGTGTACAATAATATACTATGAATTATAAACAAACTTATAAAACAAGTATATTCAAACAGTACTTAAGTTACGCGTTACACTAGGTTTAAAAACGGAAAATGAGGAGAAGAAATCAAACTTAGCGCAGAAATTATTAACATGCATGATAATAATTTCCAACACATCAGACTTTAGCATGCAAATTTCGTAAGTGATCGAAATTTTCATCGTACTATTTTCACACTTAAAATGCATCGATGCATATGAACATTTTAATTATCTCAATCGTCTTTGTTTAAATGCGAACCATTTCTGCGACACACTGGATTTCTTTAGCAGCTTATCTTCTTCTTTCAAACGCTCGGTTAACTTTATACTGCGTAATTTGTAAGCAATCTATTATCTCTCTCGTAGCAATCTATTTTTTTTTTGTTTTCTTGCTCCTCTGCCACCACTTTCCCTTTTGCTTCACACCTATGTAACAAAGGGCCTAGACCCGTTGATATTTAATAAATATTATTATTTATTTATTTACTTATTTATAAACGAACCGAAGCCCTATTACATAAATGTTTACAAAAAAAAAGAAGACCTTATGTAACATAACAAAGAAGGGACATGCACAAAAACTCGTGGTACAAAGGGTATGGCATTATCCAATAATCATACGTAATTGTCTTTTAAAAGTTTGTAGGGACCCACTAAAGAAATCAATACGATTGTAGAGAGTGCTAGAGTCAGCAATTATTATTATTATTAATAATTTACTATTTATATGTTTGTAAAATGGGCGATTTAACGCCCGTCCCTGCAAATAAAATAAAATAAAAATAAATAAATTCGACGTCGGGATTCATAGAAGTTCGACTCTCGTCGACTTTGCAATAGTTCGAAATTGGGGACATATTGGATTCGGAATCGACCGAAATTCGGCGCGTAAAACTCGAAATTCACTGGAATACAACGCGTTAACTTGAGATTGCCAAAAATTCGGTGCGGTGAATTTGGAATTGGTCGAAATAAGATGCAGAGAACTTTGAATTGGCAGAAATTCTATGCGTAGAACTCTAAATCAGTCCATTTTTGTTGCGTTGACTTCGGAATTGATTGAAATTCAACGCGTAAAACTCAGTATTGCCTGAAATTCGACGCGTCGAGCGTTATGCTTTGGACTCGAAATGGAGCGATTTTCGACGCGTAGAACTCCTAATCAGCCGATTTTCGATGCTTAGAATTTGAAATCGGCCGATTTTCGACTCGGAAAGCTTAAAATTGTTCGATAATCAACGCGTAGCACTCGAAATCGACCGAACTCTAAAATGTAAATTTCAAAATAAGTCGAAATTCGCCTCACGAGATTCGGAATCATGCAAATTTCGGCGCGTTATCAGTTATCACCGCGTTAACCCGCACCAGAATGTCTCCTCCAAGTATATGGAATCCCGTTCCACGGACTTTCGTTGTTAACGATAAAACGGAAGAGACATCACTAGGAAAAACTATCCCGAGACTCCGACCTCGACATTTGCGGGTCGTCTGCTGGGCTGACAGATCGTCGAGCGGGGCTCTCGGCGCTCGGCCGGATGAATTATACTAATGGCGTGACAAGTTACAAATATTGAATCTAATTATGGTAATGCGACGGTAATCTATTTGCATTGCTGAATAATGAAGACACAGGTGGCACGGAAAGATCCCACCCAGGCTCCCCGTGCGAGTGACCCAGAGACAGAGAAAGCAACGGCGGAGGCTCGAGCGGGTCCGATCGAGCGTGAGCGAGTGAGACGGCCGAGCGGAAAGAGGACGGCACGCGTCCGCCTAGTTTCCGAACCGAGGCGTTTTCTATTTATCGTTCCATTATGCATCGCGGCAGGACCCTGACCCCGCCGTTTGCAGCCTCTTTTTCCTCTGTTTGCGATCGAATTTTGCGTAAGGCCCACGGTGTCGGTCCGCCGGGGACAATTGGAACGCGCCGCGCCGCGGCGACGCTTTGCATAACTGGATATTTAAATCTAGCGGTCTCGGGGATCGGTAGATGGCGATACGAAAACAAGCGGGGTGGAGACGAGTCAGGAACGGCGAGGAGCTCATTAATTCGACGCCCTGCCCCGTTATCAGGTCGGCGCGACTTTATTATTTGCGCGCGCCTCTGCGTTCGCCGCGAAGTTCGCGATCGCGTTCCTTTCGGCGAACTCCGAACTCGATTCCAGACAGAAAGGAACGCACGGCACACGTGGCGCGGGCTCCGTCGATCGCGTGCAAAGGCGGTCTCGGCTTTTTGCGCCCCTCCTCTCGTGCCTTCGCGCTCCTCCGTCGACGAGAATGCGGACGTTTAATTCAATTATGTGTCGCACGGATTGCCGTCGCCTCGAATTCGTGCCGTCACGCTGGAAAGACTCGACGGTTTTTCCCGGCCCGCTCGGCCCTTTCGCGCGAGCGTCACGAGCGAATTATCCCGTGCGTGTAGTTTCGTACGAACGATCCACGCGACCCTCGAGACCGATAAACTGTCAGATTACCGGCGTTTTGTTCGCAAACTTTCTCGCGAATCGCTTCGACTCTTCTAATCGATTATCTGACGGAAAGTTTCTTCCTCGTGAGGGAGGATGATAAAGTACCTAAAGTTATATATACTTTGTCTTTTTATTATTCGAGAAATTTTTATCATCTGTTGGATTGGGATTAGTTTCCTTTTAGAGTAACAAAGGAGAATTATAGGGCCTATTTTGGGCCCAGTATTTGACAGAAACGAGACCACAACTATAACAAAGAACATTATGAACCATATGAATTCCCAGGAAATGTGAACTGACTGCCCTGATTTTTTTTCATTTTTTTTCATTTCAACTGAAAAATAACTTTTGGTCTGATTAATCATAAGCTCAGAGCAGATATTTATGCAAATTTATATTTTCATAGAAATAAAAGAGCCATTAGGCCCAGATGACCTAATAAAAATGTAAGAGTTCTTCTTTGATTCGTGGATGCTAATTGAATTGGCAAGTATATTTATTGTCACTGTAGTTTGAGTCCGTAAGATTTGCACGCTATCGAATGCGCGTGGTATTTGTATCAGATTAATTTTATTGACCACAAGTCGGCACCCGTTTCGCTGAGTCAGGTTCGCAAGTTCGCCTCGTGGGTTCTGAAATAGCAATCTGTGATTAAAGTTTAGAGTTCATCCCTTTGATAATTCTTGAATGTGGAGAAAATGTTAGGACAGTGTTTCCTGTACTCTGACAGTGAATATCAACATATCGATGATTCAAGTTTTCCACATTATACGTCGAATCCCACCGTCTTCAATTAGCGGGGGTTTCCTTCCAAATTCAGGGGTTTCCTTTTCTTCTGGAGGTGGGAACTGGAAACTGTCTGAGAAAACACAACAATGAACCATCAGTGCTGTGTTGCGCTTAAGAGTTTGCACTATGAGCAACACCGTTGAAATCTTTCTCTTTTTTCGTTGCATTGTGTCATCTGATCCGGATGATTTTCGGTTTAATACACCGAATTTCGGACGATCCCGAAGTCGCATGGAAATTCGGTGAATTATGAATTCTACGCCCCGAATTTCAATCGATTCTGATTACAACGCGTCGAATTTCGGATGATTCCAAAGTCGACGCGCCGAATTTCAGTGCATGTCGAAGTCAACGCATCGTAATTCGGTCGCTTCCAAAATCCACGTACTGAATTTCGGTCGACTAGGAGTTTGACGCGCCAAATTCCGATGAATTCCGAAGTCGACACGTTGATATTCGGCCGATTCTGAAATCGACGCACGAAATGTCAATCGGTTCTAAAGTCGACGCGCCGAATTTCAGTGCGTTTAGAAGTCGACGCGCTGGATTTCGGTCGAGTCAGAGTTCAACGCCTCGAGTTCCGGTGAAATTTAAAGTCGACGCATTGATATTCGGCCGATTCTGAAGTCGACGCGACGAATTTCGAGCAGCTCCAAAGTTCACGTGCCAAATTTCAGTGCATTTCGAAGTCAATGCGTCAGAATTTGGTCGTTTCCAAAATCCACGTTCTGAATTTCGGTCGACTAGGAGTTTGACGCGTCGAATTCCCATGAATTCCGAAGTCGACACGTTGATATTCGGCCGATTCTGAAATCGACGCACTTAAATGTCAATCGGTTCTGAAGTCGACGCGCCGAATTTCAGTGCTTTTAGAAGTCGGCGCGCTGAATTTCGGATCGAGCCAGAGTTCAACGCGTCGAATTTCGGTGAAATTTAAAGTGGACGCATTGAAATTCGGCCGATTCTGAAGTTAACTCGCCGAATTTCGAGCAGTTCCAAAGTTGACGCGCCCAATTTCCGCGGATACCGAGTGCAGCGCGTCGAATTTCGTTTCATCGAAGTCAACCAATCCACGTGTCACTACATCGTCAGGAATTTCGTTGCGGCGCGAAAATCGACGCTGCGCCTTCCGTCTCTCGCCGACACCTTCTCCTTGACATTTCGCTTTGACACCCACGGAGCTCTCGCCCCGCGGAATCCAGTCACATCGATACTATTCTCGATCCTTTGGAATCGCTCTTTCCCAACTCCTTCCCCTTCGAAACCACTATTTCATCAAGGCACCCCACTGCAAAAAGCAAATCCACCGCTGGGTGGTCCCGCGAGGAAGACTTATGGAAAAGCTCCCGGGAGTGGAGACCGAGGAAGCGGCGAAGCCTCGAAAAGAGCGCGCTGGCTCGGACGCAATTCGATCGGAGCATCGATAAAATTGAGAATGCACCGGCGGTCTGCGCTGGTTTTAATGAATGAACGTCTCGTGGATGCGGTAAGTGGCTGGCGCGAGTGGGGAGGGGTGCGGATGAGAAGAAGGGGCCCGCGGACGGGGGCAGGTTGGAAGGCGAGGAAGCAGCAGAGGAACGACAGCCGGTCGTCTGGTTGTGCGCGTGCATATACACACGCTCGTGCGCGCTCGCACACGCTCGCACACCGGGAGAGTCGACGGCGTTTGTGTAACGCCGGGACGTAGCCGGAACGGATAGCTCGCCGCGGCCGTGCAGATCTACATAATGTTTATTATGCTAACCTAGGCCAACGCGCTTGCATCAACAAGTGTTATATTATCATTCAAATAAAATGTTTTAATCTGCATACGTTTTATCGGCCTCCCGCGGGCATGCGGAATGCGCCACCGGCACGAGACACGCGTTCCACGGCCTCCGGACTTGGGACACGCGCCCCTTCACGCCCCCCTACAACTTTCGACCTTCTGTCTTCGGGCTTTCGAGGGGGCAGTTTCTTTGATTGATGTTTAGGTTTTGGTCATACGTGACGTTGAAAATTTGGGTGTTTTCGGCTTTGGTTGGAGCGAATTTTCTAATATGTTGCGCTCTGGAGTTTGCACTTGGTGTTCAAGTAGTTGTGTTTCCAGGGAGTGATTTCCATTACCTTACTTAGTAATCAGGGTTCGACACACTGATTTAAAAAACGGGCGAAATTCGACGCGACGATTGTGGAATTTGTTTTTATGTTTATTTATTTATTTTAGCTAGGAAACGGGCATAAAGACATTATGTTATTATTATTATTATTATTATTTATTTATTTACGGGTATTGTGTACTCTTTGGTACATACGGAATTACATAAAGTGCGCTCGAAGTGCGTGCATAAAATGATACAATGAGAATAGCTATATATGTACATATTACAAGTTGTGGTTGTACGCTGCTGCGGTGGTTTGACGTCTGAAGAAGACTGGTGAAACAGAAAAGAAGTCAAGAGTATGGCAGACACTGTTTCCAAGCTTACATGAACGATTGATACATTCGTTATCTCAAAAATTAGTATTGTGTGTCGGTATATGGAATAGAGAAGTCTTATTAGTATTCTCGGTGGAGCATTAAACTTGAAAAGTCAGGGCTATCGATATTAGCATTTAAGGTTTTGTACATAAGAGTTAAGTCGGAAATTAATCTGCGCTGCTCAAAAGTAAGAAACTTCAGAAGCGACATAGGGGAGTCATAGACACGACAATTCCAATCCATTGGTTGGCCTAGCTTATATGATGCGAATCTTAGAAATTTGTGTTGGAGCTTTTCAAGATCATAGATGTAAACTCGTTGTTGGGGATTTCAGATTTCAGATTGGCGAACAGTAATTGAGGTGTGGTGGAACAATGTGGTATAGATCCATAACTGGAATAAAACTATAAAATAATAACAAAAACAAGCAAGCTTAAGACTAAAAAATAAAAACTAAAACAAAAACAATTACCGAACTAACTAAAAATAATTAAGAAGAGAGAAAAAACCAAACAAAAGAAAAAAGAAAAAAAAGAACTAATTAGGAAACAAAAGCTTCGACAGATCTTTTAAAAGTGCAGGGCGAGCAATTTTTAATTTACAGAGATTCAGCTCGTCAACTTTAGAATTGACCGAAAATCGACGCGTCCACTTCAGAATTATCCAGCAAGCAACGCGTCGACTTCGAACTCGGTAAAGTTTCGACGCGTCGAAATCAAAATCGGCCGAATTTCTACGCGTCGAATTTGGATACGTTCGAAATGCGGCGCATAGAAGTCGGAATCCACCAAAACTCAACTCATTGAACTCGAAATCGCTAAGAAATAATACGTCGAATTTGGAACCGATAAAAATTCGGCAAATTGACTTTGGAATCGTTAGAAATTCCACGTGTCGAATTTGGAATCGGCCGACATTCGGCGTGTCGACTGTGGAATCGGTCGAAATGTGACGCGTTGATCTTGAAATCGGTGGAAATTCAACGCGTTGAACTTGAAAGCGGTTGAAATTCAACGCGTTGATATTGAAATCGGTCGAAATTCAGCACATTGAAGTTAAAAGCAGTCGAGATTCAATGCGTTGAACTTGAAAGCGGTCAACTTTTCTGATCAATCTTTTTCTGATCAATGTAAATACGTCTCTAACAGCGAATCTTAATGTTATTTTTATTTTAAGTATATCAAAGGGGGCCACCCCGTTAATAAATAAATAAATAAACTTCGAACGCGCTTGAACTGAACGCGTCGAACTCTGAATTGGCCGATATTCGGTAAGTCGAATTTAAAATCGGCTGAATTTCGACACACTGAATTCAAAATTGTCCCAAATTCGACGCGTCAACTTCGAAATCGGCTGAAGTTTGGCGCGCCGACTTTGGAATGGACCGAAATTCGGGTCGATTCCGAAATCGGCCGAATTTCGACGCGTCGATTTCGGAATCGTCCAAAATTCGGTCCAAAAATATAGAAACTGTCCAATTAATCTTGCAACGCGTTTGGAATCACCAAAAATTGCCACATCAAAACTCGTGTCCCATTACGAGCCACCGCAGGATGGCCCATAAAATCCTGCTACTCAATATACGTCCACGCTTTACGCGAGTTCCAGACGCGTTTCTAATCTAGAACGAGCGAGGATTCAATTAGTCCACTGCGATCTTCCTCGCCCGCGGATTACCTTCCGTCCAGGTGATTCTTTATTTCCCCACTAACATCTGGACCAGACGTTCGGCGCCATAAAACGACGATCCCCCCGACACAACTTCTGGTCTCTTCAATACCAGACCGATTAACGCCGCTTGTTTGCTTCTTAACCGGCTCGCGAAACACTGTAAATCCTCCGGCACGCGATCCACCCTTCTACGAAGTATTCGGGTCCTTAAAACGGTTTTCCCAGTTTAGGTGCCGCGATATTCTCCGTCCCGGGCGCGACAAATCAAGCGCCGCTTGCCTCGAACGACTCCGTCCGAGATGGCCGATAAAAATCCGAACGGAGCTCGCTCTCGCTTTTACGACGCTCGTCCGACGCGTCGGGAGTGTTTTATAACCGGCCTGTTGCTCCCGGCTGGATGGCTCCTCGCGACGCGCACCAGCAGCCCGAGGAACGGAAAAGAAACCCGAAGTCCGGGGGACTTCTCCGATTCACGCGGAAGGAAATTCTATCGCGCGAAAGGGTCAAGGGACGAGACGCGTGACACATCCTTCGCTAACAGGAAATTGGAGACCCGTTCTGATAATCTCGCGGACTCCGATTTCTCGAAATACCGGATCGAAATCGTCTTCGGATCGAAACACGGTCGCAGAATCTAGGCAGTCGCGATCTGCTCGCGCCGCGCCGCACCAAGTGGCCGCGATAATGGGACCTATGACACGCACATACTCGCGCGCACACGCGCACGCCCGACTTAAGTGGCCGACACTCGCTGAAAATCATGTCCAATTCCGACGTAACTGCACCTATGACCCTGACTCCTCTCGGTTTACCTTGAGCGTTCATTCGGAAATCCCGAGGAATGCTTAAGCGAGTGGGTGGAGCGGCGATGCTCGCGCGGCTCGGTTCCTTCGAATCTGGAGGCGCTGTGTATTTACTAGCAAACAGTATTCGTGGGTTATACTCGCGAGAAGTTAAGAAAAGTATAGTAAGGCTGGAGAAATATACGTAACGAGTTCCTTTTGATCATTTCGATTATGGTTTACGCGAACGACGAACACCATTCTTCGGTTAGGGTAGATGTCCCAATTACTGTCACCTTAAGATTATAGCGTGGTTTCGTTTAATTATTTTACGTGTTGTATAATCCAAACATCTTCACACTGTGAAACATAATATTGTTTAACATTTTATTCATTAAAAAAAATAGTTCTATCCATTACATATGAAGAATTAATTAATAAGTAATTAAAATCTGCGAGTAATTCTGATGTCCCTATAACTGATACCTTCGAAATTATCCCTTATGTATGACTTCGACCCAATAGCTATCAATCCTGATAACTATGCCAATTTTAATAACGGTTAGTCCTATTTATTGAAACATTTGTAATCACTTTCTATTTACGTAATCATGTTTTTGACGTTCAAATGGCTACTTTGATTCTTCAACATCAATTTTTAAATACTAGGTGCACATTAGTACGTTTATATTTTCGTTTTTATGTAAATCAGAGTCTCAATTTAATAATACAATTTTTTGTACGCCATTTTTTATACATTACGTTTCTATTAAGTAAAATAACAAAGTGGCAGTAATTGGGACATGTACCCTATTTATTTTTTCCTCGCGTCGTCTTTTATTTAGAGGAAGTCACTAAATGTTGCAAAGAAAGTTTGCAATAAGATGTTTCCTCGTACGTCATTCCAAAAAGAAAGAAGTAGAGCAGAAATTTAAAGCGCTGACTTTGGAATTGGTCGAAATTCAAAGCGTTTACACAGAATCGCTCAAGATTTATATTGGAAATTGGAAGCATCGACTAGGAGTTGATTTAAATTCGGCACGTCGACTTGGGGACTGGTCCAAATGTCGGTGTGTCAACATGGAATTGACCGAAATTCGGCGCGTTGAAATTGAAATCCGTTCAAATTCGACGCGTGGACAGCGAAAACAACCGAATATCGGTGCATTTACTAACGCGTCAACATTAAAACGACCGAATTTCGACGTACCTATTGACTTTGGAGTGGTCTGGAATTCGATGCGTAGAATTCGGAATCGAAAAAAATTCAGTAACCCTCTCACTATTTTTAAGACTTCTGCCTGATTAACGATACGTAACTCATAAATAATATATTAGTTTTTATTGATCCATTTGCTATGTAATATCATAATGCGTTTTTTCTTTTTCTCTCTTCTTCTTCTTCTATCTTCTTATCTCTTACTTTTTCTTACTTATATTTTGTGGACTACGTTTTCACTATTGTAACAAAGGGTTCATCCCGTAAATGAATAAATAAATTATTATTATAATTCAACGCGTAGAATTTGAAATTGACCGAAACGCGACACGTAGAACTTGAAGTCAATCGAAGTTCGAATCGCGGACTTTGAAATCGACTGAAATAGAACGTGTCGAATCCGGAATAAATTGAAATTCAACTCGTCGATTTTGAAATCGGTCGAAATTGAGCGCGTTGGACTCGGGATCGACCGAAATTCGACGTCTAGAACTAGGAATCGACAAAAATTGAACGCATAGGACTCGGAATTGAACGAAATTCGGTGCGTAGAACTTGAAATCGGCTGAAATTCTACGCGTTCACCACTGAATCACCCGAAACTGGACGCGTAGAACTCGAAGTCGATCGAAGTTCAATGAATCAGGAATCGATTGAAATTCAACGCGTAGAACCCGAAATTGGTCGAAATTCGACGTCTAGACCACCAAATCGGCTGAAGTTCGGCGCGTAGAACTTGAAGTCGGCTGAAATTCTACAAATTTATCCCTGAATAAGCCGGAACTTCACGCGTAGACCTCCAAATCGGCCAACTTCAACGCGTTATTTATCATCAACGCTTTTACCCTCACCGCGTATCTCTTCCCTCCTTCACAATTCATCGCCGAAGAAAGTACTTCTCACCCAAAGCCCAATGAAGTTCGCGTCCATCACGGAATTTCGCGCGGGCTCGTCCGAACTTGGAATATTTAATCAAAAGCTAATATAGCGTGTTCGCGACGCGATTCAGCCTCTGCGGCGTCCCTGACCCTCGAAGTGCAGGTGCCCTTCGGGGCAAGTTCGATCAGGGAGCGTAGAGGGGCAAGGGTGGACGCTCGCCACTTTCAGCCCGCGTCGCGCCGCAATCGGATGTAAATGCCATGCAAATTTCGGACGAGGAGAGAGGCGGAGATAGAGTCGACACGGAGGGAGGGAGATGGTCGCGCTATCGGGCTACCGAATGTACCGGGTGGCGCGATAAACTAGACAAGGCGCAAGCCCCCCGAATTCGGTTGTCGGCTGGGAATCGCGGCGCACGAATTCCGGCCACGGGGCCCCCGCTGACAAATTTAACGACCGTGGCCCGCCGCCGCCGCCGCCGCGCCGTAGACGAAATATTTACCTGCGGGGGGAAACTCGTGCCTGATAGCCTGCATTTACCGCGGCCGACACGGGCTCGATGCGACGATACGCGCCCCGCGGCCCGTTACGTATTCAGAGGACATTGTCGGGGCGGCCTCCGTGTCGCGATGCTATCGACGCCCATTCTCCTCTCTTTAATTGCCCGATTAAGGAATAGTTTCCTCGCGTCCCGACACTTATCGAACACCGTTCGGCGCAATATTCCGAAGGAGATGATCCTCTTTTTCGCGCGCCCCGGCACCCGTGGAATTTCTCTTGCTATTAGTAGTCCGCGCGATGCGCTGATTAACTTCGGAATTTTTTCAGATTATGCTGTATAGTGGCGGGTGTATTTTAGAGATGCATATCGGGCAGAGAATAATCTCGTATTTTAGGTTTGAATAGTTGGATCTCGGTTTTGCTGCCTGAAAAATATAGGCACTAAACTTTTTTATAACCTCCTTGATGTTGGATTTTGTTTCTCATATGGATCCAGACTTTTGAGATCATTGTGACAACAATCATGTATCAATTATTTTTAAAATTTTTTGGATAGATTTTTACAGAATTTTATTTATTTATTTAGTGCACCTCTTTTTTAATAGAATGTTGTTGCTGTTGTAACAACGAGAGAACGCACTATATACTTAACTTAAAATTAGGTAAAAAAGAAATATACTTAACACTAAATTAGTTTAAATCAAATATTACATTTGTAGAATCGTTACGGAGAACATATAATAAACTAAATTTCAAATGCGGTATACTGTCACCAAATAAATTAATATGATTTGAATATTGATTTCCTAAGTGACATAGACTAGAAATTTTAGCAGCTTTTTGTAAATATTCAATATTTATTCAATATAAACGGGTTACCCCATTAGTACACAATGATACATCGCGCAGATATTTTAATAATTAGTTTACAATTTGTTTAAAATGTGGCTCCTAAATATATAAACAGGCCTATTACAGAAAAAAATCTAAATTCGAAGTATGCAAATTAGCTGCAGTGGACACATAATTATGGGACAAAAACGTACGTTTAGCCCTAAATGATTTAGCTAGTCAATAAAAATTTATAAATATAGCTTTATGTATTGAACCTCGTGTAGCCAAGTTAATATTTGTCACATAAAATAATATGATTAGCAAACCATTATTATTGTAAATTATGGCTCACATTTTAATCTACTCTTTATTGTATGATTATATCTAGGGCAATAAATAATTGAAATCTTGAATAATAAAAAGTCTGGGATATTTCTGAGTCGAATGATCAAGGTTCTGCTGTATTCTCTATCTTGTTGAGTGACCTGTAGTCATTTTTTGTCGACTACCTATCATTATTTCATCCCTAAATAAAAAATTCCTCAGGGTCTTAAGCGAAAAGCTATACGAACATCACGCATTTTCCACTGAACCCAATCCAATATTTATAGAATAAGACAAATTTTGATTCAGGTATCATTTCTTCTCCTCAACCCTTTAAAATATTAATTTCCATAAACATCTGCTCTCTCATAATCACTCTTTCGTTTCATACTTCCTTCTGTTCCAGTATAAAAGAATGATCCCATCTGCATGATCATTCAATTTTTTTGTCTTCACACTGATTGCATCATAGTTTGCATCACGGTTGAAATTAATGAAACGGCATAATAATAAAAACCTGAATGGATCTGCATAATAATGAAATGCCACTACTTTAGGGTTCGATAATTAGTTCCTGAATGTTGACGCAGCAAACTAGCCTAAATCTTCGGTCTCGATCAAATACATAATCACAATTCATCCCCGCGCCTATTCGCGGGCTCGCAAAAGGATCGCGACTGCTATGGCGAGAAACTCTCGACCTTGTCCAACAGAGAAATACATCGGGGAACCGCGTTACCGGAATTCGCCGGAACTCAATTTCAGCGTCCGCCTCCTCTGTTTCCCCGTTCCGGCCCCTTTCCACCGAGGTCGCAGAATTTCCATTTCCATCGGTTCCACGAGAATCCTCGAAAGACCGCTGCGACAAATCTTCCACGCGAACTTTCGCGTTTTCGTTCCATTGAAGATTCCCCGATACACGCGGGAAGAATAGTCATTCACGGCAGATAAAGCGCGAGTACGTTTTACGTACGCATCGACGTGGGAACCAAATTTGTTTTTTTTTCTGCACTTTGCGGAAAACGTGATGAACTTTCTTGGAAAAAGGACCGTCACTCATAAATCATGCTTCGTCGCGTGGACCCAATCCTCCGGTTTTTTTAACCGATTCCCCTTTGATTTTATTAATATTATTATTATTAGACGGGATACAGTCCCATTAGTGTACAAAAATTTAAACAGAACTCATACATAGTCACATATAGCATAGAAAAATTAAATATACAGTCGGTGGATATAGTAGTGTTATAACATCATACACAGTGAATCATACAATATTATTTAGTAATTTGTAAAAAGAATTTATACATCCACCAATTTATGATCATTCACCATATTACATATACGATTGATACGATTGATTTTGTTCTTTGTTCAAAAACTGCCGATTCGCGTAATTTTAATAAACCTATAGTCTCAGATATACAGAACGATAAGGCGGTAAGCATCGAAATGCTGTTCAACGTTACCGTTCTAATGCCAATTTAACGTTTGCCGATTTCTGCGTGTCCGAGGCCCAAAGGGAGGCCCAATTTAAATTGTACGCCGCAATTAAATGGAAACATGAACTTCTGTACTGTTTCTCATAAGGAGATGGCAAGAACTACAAAATCTCGAATGACTTGGCTGCATGTGCATTCAATAGTTCAAGTTGATGAGAAAAGATCCCCAAAAGGATTTGAGTACATGGCCTTTGTTTTCGAGAAATGATTAAAAAAGTGTCGTAAAAATAATGGATTACCTTGTCATTTATTCTTTTCCTTTTTCTTCTTTCGTTCGTTCCAGTTCCATACACAAATGTAGAGTGAAAAAACTATCTATTGTTTACACATAGTAAACGTGAAATATTCCACTAAATTATATTTATACACTCTCGACATTCAAGCGTTACAATCAGTTTGTGAATTCTTCGAAAAATGTGAGTTAAAAATCTGAATAATTGTAATTCTTAGATGTACCAATTAATTAATGTAAAACGTCACATGTAACGTGTGTAATGTACAGTTGTATGAACCTCACTTCGACGTTTGGGTAAGAAAAAAAAAAAAGAAAAATTATATCTACTAACGCTTAACACATTTTTATTAATTTATCGAAAACAAAAATCTTGTGTTTTTTGTGCTTTATAAACTGCCACAAGGAAACGCAGACCATTGTTAAAAACGTCATTAGGAGCACTGTTGACTGTTGGAAACAATTTAGCATAATTAATGAGGTCGTCACTCTTTTCAAATAGTTTAAAGATCTTCAATTTGCCTTTGTTGAACACAGCTGAAGTTGTTGTATGTTGTTGTTATCTATTGCATTATACATACATGTAACAATATTACATCTGTGCGTTGTGGAAGAGTGTGCGGATTTATCAACAACTCTTTATATCTCGTGATCGGTTACTTCTACGAAAAAAACTATTTAAGCCATTTTTGTAGCAAATTATCTCATCTATAAATAAGCATTGAATATCTTTTATCGAAAAGTTCACCGTTTTCGAGATATTGGCAAAAAACCAGTTTTCGCGACCTTTGACCCCGTGTAGTTGATCTAGCAGGCACAGGATCGACGAGGAACTCTCACATGTTATTGAGAACTCCAATACCAATGTGGATACAAAAATTTAGCTAGTTACAAATTATTTCCAATCTGGATGATTTATATGTCTATTTTTCCTGGACTAAGAGCCATGCACTCAAATCCTTTTGTGGCTCCTTTACCTTGTCAGTTTCCAAAGACTTCAACGCCTCTCCCTTTCGAAAACCACTTAACAAAATTATTAGATGCTCCGGTTAATTTGTAAGGAATCCCTGTAAAAGGTTATATATAGTTATAAATTTGTTACGATATATTTAAGTATCTATTTACTAATTTCTATTTATGTTATATTTTTCTTGCAAAAATCCCTCAAAATTAACCAGGACATCTAATATTAATTCCAATAGCTCAAATGCAAAATATCCACTTGTACTGCTTCTCCAAAGCGCAACAATCATCCCTCCTCCACTTCTCCGACCAGAGAAAGGAAATCATCCCTAGCTAGAAACCCTCCTCTCTCATCCATCCGATAACGTTTTTCCCCGGCGCGTTTTTCCCTCCGTATCTCCTTCGTATTCGCCGAAAGCGAGACGCGGAAGCGTGCCAGGCAGATGGGAAGGATCTCGCAAAAAGTCCTTCCTGAAATCCAATTCCACGGCTCGGGGCAACGGGACGGTCAGAAGCGATTCGGTCCGAAGGGCGCGCCGCGCTGGCAGAACGAGAAAAGAACGGACGAAGGGGGAGGGAAAGCGAGGCACAGAAACAGAAGACGAGGGGAGGGTGTTTGCGGAGTCGGTAAGAGAGCGAGTGGGGGATGGGGGCGAAAAAACGCGAGGAATTAGCGGTCGGACGCGTGCAATGCGGACGGGTCCACATTGTTGTCCGGTCGTATTAGCGGCGGGCGAGAAAAGAGACGCGGAGCGACCGGGAGGAAGGTGGAAAAGAGAGGGAAACCGGACCACGGGATCCCCGAACCTAACAGCCTCTCCACCCCTGGCTTTTCCGCTTTTGTTTGCGCCGCGCGCGCACGGGGAATGAAAAGCCCCGCCGCGCGCGCACGGGGAATGAAAAGCCCCGCCGCGCCGTCCCCTGTCTATTTTTCCGCCGCGCTACGTGATTTTTCGCTCGCGTCGTTCGCGAACGCCGCCTCGATTTAACCCGTCCGATCCTGAATATTTTGCTCGATCTCGGAGCTTCTGTTTCTTTTTCCAGCGAAGGTTGACAGCATGACTCACGGACTCGAATTCGACTTCCTCCGGCGCGACTCACCTTCGCTCCACGTTTATCAACACGCTTCACGCATTTGTTTTCTCTCCCGTCGGACTTTTCCGCGTAGCTCGTTCTTTTTTTTTTTTCTCCCCGCCTGCCGAGTTTATCGGCGGCTCGCCTTGAACTTTACCATCGCAGGCGACTCAACGGCAAAATTAACTGCACAAGTCCGGTGAGCAATGACGCGCTCGAACCTCTTCCGCGAATTCGTGATTACGAAATTCAAACGCTCGCACCGATCGATCGCCCCTCTTCTCGTTTTTCCGACGCGATTCCAGGATCGAACGTTGGAAAAGTCGCTCACTCCCCTGTCGCCGGCCGATGATGGAGCGGATTTCGACAGATTTTCGGCCCTTTTGTGGACGCTCGTGCCAATACGCTCGCATTGTTCGACCGTGCCACGGTTTTTGTCGGGGCGTGTTTCGATCGCGACGGCCCACGTTCCACGCTTCCATCCGCGCGACGATCCGCTCGGCGCAGCTGCGCGACTCGAATGTCTCGTTTCGTTGAGACACAGCCCTGTGTTTGTCCGAAACCCCATACGACTTTGATACTTTTTGGGCCGGTTTGGGCTGAGTTGCAGGATTTTTAACGCTTTCATCTTTGAATTTTCTGAGTTGCAGGCTAAATCAGTTTCTTTCTTACAATTAGACGATCTTGTAGAATAGACGCTTTCGCCAACGAGGGACTTGATTGAGAAGTCATTATTATTTATTTATCAACGGGATATACCCTTTAGTGTATGTACATAATAAAATGATTACAAAATGAGATGAGCCGCAGTTCCACACATTTTAGTTCAGTGGTAACGGTCGAGATTTAATCGCTTTACAAAATGAATCCAACGAAATAGAAAACATATCAATATTACCAAGATATAGATCATGACGGCATGCCGGCATGACGGCACGACGGTATGACGGCAATCTGTAACTAAACATAGTGTTTTTACAAAGATTTTTCTGAGGTGTACTTAGATTAATTGTACGGATAAGTTCAGAGCAATCAATTTTAGAGTTAACTATTTTAAAAGTAAAGATTATGTCAGATATACAGTCCGTTCACCGAGACGAGTCACAACGGTAAGGAACTTCATGGCATCTGACATAAGTAAAACAGGGGCGAAGTCACTGTTCTCCAAGTGGGTATCATTGCTCCACAACTTCTGTCCTATTTTTATTCTTTTAATCTTACTACAATATTATTTAAGGGGAATATAAATATAAATAAACAAAATCAGTCCTAAATAATACTTTCTTATTCTGAATCAGATTCTGTGTATGATTCCAAATTACTGTCACTACCATCATGGCAGTGAAAATGGTTTTGTTGCTGACGTTTCATTGGCTTTTAAGTAAAAAAAACAGCAATAATTATCACGAAGAAATGAATTCTAAAACGTTTAAAAAGTGGTTTCACAAAACTCTTGATAAGCTTGAGGAAAAATCAGTAGTAGTGATGAATAAATGCTTCCTGCCATTTGTGAAAAATCGAAAAAATTCCCAAAGGGTATTGATTTTTCAAATGACATGATAAAAAATTGTATATTGTACAATATACAATATACAATTGAATATAACGATTCTTCAACTTTTCCTTACCATTATTCTATGAGGGCATAAATGGAATAACCGAGGGGAATTGGAAAAATTGCATACAATATGTTATTAACAAGGTACAATATAAATTCTAAGAATTAGATTTTGTGATCGAAAAAATTGTCGAACGCTCAATTATAAATGTTAATGATAATAGTAGTAGTAATTTGAAATTTTACACACATTTTTTATTTATATTTATATTTCCAATAAATGATATCGTAGTTCAATTAAAGGAATAGAAATACGGCAAAAATTGGAGTGCCATTAGATCCACCTAGAGAGCAGTATGAATACGACCGTTTTGTTTAGATTACAGTTGTGACTCGTCTCGGTGAACGGAGCGTAGTTCGCCGTTCAGACAGCGTTTGTAATCATGATTAGTAATAGCCGTTCACCTAGGAATCCAGCAGCAAATCCAAGAAATTTATGCTGCACTTTCTCGATAAGATGGTCATATTTTTTATGGAATATATAAAGATCTATAAAGTATATATATAAAGATCGCTTTATGTCGTATTTTGAAGTTAGACATTTAAAATACAATATAAAATTATCATTTAAAAATGCTTTATTCAAATATTTAGTTCTTTAACCTAAACAATAAAAGTAGTCGACTACTATTTAAATAGAAGGTGGTCGATTTCTAGTGTATTCACCCTAGTAAGTAATACATAATTCTATAATCTAAAAAATAAATATTTTTAAGTATATCGAATTGAACCGTAGAAGTTAATAAAAACTTTCTCTGAAGATAGCAGCGCCTCCAAACATAGGCCAATCAAAAAAATTCTCTAAGAACGATTCCCAGTAAAATCTTCGTATCTTTCAAAGAAGATTCTAATGCATCGTTTTCGAGATCTAATAAAAAAAAAAAAGTAGAGAAACTTGAAGAAGATAGAAGCTGAGAAGGGTATCCAGTCGAGCGAATCCAGGGCCCATCGAGGAGAAACAAAAGCGTCGGCGATTCGCTTCGCGCCTCTGGCGAAAGATAAATGCGAGGCGACAGCGTCGCGTCGAATCGGAAGACCGGTGGCGCGACACGTGTCCAATGACGCTTGTTCCTTTCCCGGTTTTATGGAACGAGCATAAATTTCCCGCGGTCGGGGATCCGTGGCCACGATTTCAATCTCGGGTCCTTTCGGTATAAAAGAACTCGCGGCCCCGCGAGCCGGTAAGCGCGCAATAATTCTCCCTATTCTACACGGTGTTCATTAATTACCGCGGGTCTGTACGGTCTCGCGCGACCCGGGGAAAAGAGAAAGAGGAATTATGGATCCGCCTTTATCCGTGGATCGGCCGGCCGCTCTCCAAAGCCGAAGGTTATATGCCCAGTGTTCGCGGCATTTTTTTCGCGGCGCTCGCGCGATAAGCCTCCCCCGGCTCCTTGCCACCGCGAGATTATTTATTATTTGCGAAATTCCTTCGGGTAAATCGCGGCCCTCGGGGGTTGGGGGCGTTTAATCGTCCCGCCTACGAGCGCTCCGGATCCGGGTCGTTAACGAGGCTAATTTAAAGACGTTGCTCGTTGCTCTCCATAGAGAAGCATGGATCGGTTCGAGAGGAACACCGGAGCGTCTTTGTCCAAGGGGAGGACGTCGCGACGAGAACGGCAAAACCGTTCCGTGCGATCTGCGAAACGAGAGCGAGGCTGCGCAGCGGGAGGCCGGACTCGCGCGAGAGAAGCCGACAGAAGCTGGATGGAGAGCGGCGAACAAAAAAGCTAATGCCGAACGAGAAACAGTTTATAATCCGTAGAAGTTAAGATCGAGCGACAATGGGCCACGCGGAGCGTAATAAGGGGCGCTTACAGGATTACACGCCGGCCAGGTAAACGCATTTGCCGGCGTTACCTCGTTCCCGGAGCGCGGTCTTCATGGGAAGCTTCTGCGTCGTTATTTCGGACGATCGAGGACCGATCTATGGGCTGCCACCGTAACTACCGAACCCGTAATTAAGCTCCATCCGAGGACGACAATTGGATAATTGAGCGGCGATCAGAAATCGGACGGAGAAGGTGGGGGACATGTTTTTTTCATGGGATTTGACATGGTAGGGTGGAGGAGAACACCCAAGGGTGCGTCCAGACGAGCGAACCGAACACGAATCGAACGCGAACCAAACGCGAGTGAACGCATCCTAAGGGGAAGTAACACGCTTCGTTTATGTACTTTGGGGCGAATTTTTATTGTGCGATCGAATATTTGCTTCTCCGATCTTGGAAAAATTTAGACGTGAAGGAGTAGGTAGTATTCTTTCATTAATATCATTTCTTAACTAATTAGGAAACATTGCGAAGTGTCTTCTAAGGATTTTAATCAAATATTTTTTAAATGCAAATAAAAATTGCAAGGAGCATCTTCCTTCGGGTTTCGAGAAATAAATTAAGTTATTTAACATCTACTATAATTTTTTCTCATATTTTGACCAGAACCGGCGCTAGGGTGCTTGGCGTTCTTATTCAAGAATTTATATAGCGCCCTAGAATGTAACTGGATTTATCGAAACATCATAGAAAAAAAGAGAAAAAGAAATATACAAACCAAACACAAGTCTTTTCAAAAGAAGTGCTTAGTAAAAATTTTTTAAATTTTCTTGTAACATTGGCAATTGGTGCCCCTGGCATTAAGCGCCCTTATGCCTTGCATTACTTGCATAATACATTCCACCGGTCTTGATTTGAACTTTAGTAATAGAATAATTACATTTGTGGCTGTAAGGCGAAAAGAAGTAAATCGCATTTAAAATACAAATTTGGAGTTGTAGGCGATCGACGCCTGTATTTATATGGATTAGACTATTAGGAGAATCAAAGTTGTCGGTCGGCCCTGAATTAATTGGTTAAAGCAGTCGCCCGGCAAGCGGAAGATTCAGATTCGAATCCCGGTCCAGGCAATCCGATCGAACGACTCTTTTTCTCTACAGAATTTATGCTTGTATTATTCTTAAAGAAAAAGTATAAGAAATGAAATATTACATAGTATAATAAAAAACTTCATGAAATTTAGTCTTGATAATAAAAACATTAAATGCGAATAACATATCTCGAAAATGAAAACATGTAACACTGATACAGGTTTTTATAAAGCCAGTAATATATACAAAAAAGGTGTGTTTGTAATAAAAAAAAAAAAGGAGTTAATTGAAAAATAAAAATCACTTGCTATTATTTTAAAAACTAGAAGTTCCATTCATCGATAGAAACGTCCACTTTTTTTTACAATTCATCTCTCAAAAATGTCGTAGAGATGATTCTTACAATTTTCTGTTTTGTTTCTTTTTTTTTCACATTTTCTCTTGTACGTTAAAAAAATTCGGAAGGTACTTCGCGACATTCCCTCATAAGTGTCCGATGATTGCTCATTAGATGCGAAGTCAAACACATCAAATATTCTAATATAAGAATGATTGCTCAGTCTGTGTAAACACATCTATGCTAATCGAATTAAATAGAAGTGTACAAGAAGAATAAAAGTACAGTAATTAATGCTAGCTCTGAATAATCAGTCGTCGAACCATCTAATCGCGGTAAATGCAAAGGATGATTTGTAGAACTTGAACGAACGTCCAGAAATTCCAATAATTACTTTTTCTTAATCTCTCTTGTCGTGCTGCACTTGAATTTCACTGAAGCTGAAAGAAAAAGCAAGAATTCTAAGTTAAGCTCCTTGAAGAGTCGCTCGCAGATATTTGCTCCGAAGATGCTTTTTCCGAGCAAACGAGCTTAGTATGCTCGATGTTCATTTACGCGAAACGAGCGCGACTTGATGCTTTCCCTCTCGCTGCATATTATTATTTACTAGTTGCAAGGCTCAACGCATTAACCGCGAACCTCACAGAAAAAAAGACCAGGACCGAGAAAATAAAAATACTACGAAAGAAACGGCGGAAAGTATCAGAGATCGCAGATAAATCTGAGAATAATGTCCCTCCGGATTCGAAACGCCGCGGAACAAACGAACAGGCTGCGCGGAATAAATGAAAGCCGCGGCGGGAACAAACGGTCGGAATTAGCCGGAAAGAAGGTAGAACCGCGGTAACGCGGGCTATCGATTCCGATCGATCAATGGGGCTTCCCCGTACGATTAGTAGGCGAATGCCGTTTAGCCGTTAAATACGACGATTCGGAGCGTAATAGCGGCAATTATCGTGTTAGTAGCTATATTCCGAAGGCATCCGTCGCTTCGTACCTTTCGCCGTGTAATTACGTCTCGTTAAGACCTCGGGAATGCGATCCGGCTCTCGCGGACGAAACTGGAAAACCGGCGCTGCGGCGCGCGACAGCCGTCTCCCTCCTCCCCCCCCCAACCCCGGTGCTCCTCTTTTTTCCCCCCGGCTTCTATTTCTTCTCTTCCGTCTGCGCGTTTTCTCCTCGTCCTGATCGATCTCCTCGCAGCGGACTGTCTCCGAGGGTTCACGAACCGAATCTTGCGAGCGCCGTCGACCCGGTCGGGGGGAGTGGTGATCCTGTCGAAGCGAGGGGCACCCGGAGGTACCATGAGCCGCGTCAACTCGAGCGTGCCAGGTCGGGCTGCAGGAAGACGCCCAGGCGAGGACAGGCTAGAATGCCGAAGGTGAGCTCCGGGGGATGCGTAATCCTTCGAGCATGCTCGCTCGCACGATCCTTTTCGGAGCTCCCGCCGACACAGAGAAGCGTGTCTCCGCTCGCCTGCAAACTGTTCCCACCGAACACCGACAACGCCGAGTCATCGATTCCACACCGGGATCGTCGCCGTAAACCGCGCGAAATTATTAAGAAGGACCTCTAGATCCAACTCTCGATTCTGTTAACGACCCCGGGGCGATAACGCTCGTTGCAGAACCGGGAAATGTTCGTTGCCATAATAAAGTCATAGTAGTAACAGCCGTTCGAGAGCGAGTTTTATACCGTTGTTATCGTAAAACCGAGCGTATACGATTTCCGCGCCGAAAGAACGACGCGGTGTAGAATTTCCTCGCGATTCCAGCGAGCGTCGGATCACCTGACGAGATCGCCCACCGTTTCCAAATTTGTCTCGCACGAGGGAGGCCTTAAAGGGGCTTGACGAGTCTTGGAATCTAATGGTGACAGATCGACGAGAAAATCGATGTCTCTCGAGGTCAGGGGTCACCGTGGAACCCCGGTTGCCGCGCGGCTTTTGTCGCCTCGACGGCTGAAACCAGCTCAGGCCGACGGAGAAGGGGCGTCCTTAGGTGGTTCGCTCGGTGATTCGTCATAGGCGTGACCCAACATCGACGTTCCATCCTAATCGCGTCATCAGCATCCACGACGCCGGACTTTTTCTCCTCCTGATCATGTATCTCTCAACGTTCTCTCGATACGGGCTCGCGGAGGCCTGGCAGGTGCTCCTGGATCTCTGGATCATCCTCCGGATCCTCGGATCTTCGCGATGCTAGAGTCCACGTAGTCGCAGGAACTCCTCGATTTCGGTATTTCGTAGAATCCCTCGACTCGGCAGGACAAAACGGAAGAAGTCGAAGACAGGCGAGAGGAGAGGAGAGCTGGAGATCGGAGAAAGAGAGAGAGGCGAGAGGGCAGGTAGAAGCTAGTAAGCAGGCAGGAGCAGCGGGTGCTCCGAATCCTACTGGACCGGTTTTGCCCGGATTCCCTAGGAGTTCTAGCCTTCGGGACTCGCGGAGCTCGCAGGATTCTCTGCGGCTGGTCACCGGTCGCGACGACGACGCGCAAGACCGGACGGAGCTCTTCGGCCAGTTCGGCTCTCCTCTCTTTCTCTCTCGCAATTTTTTTTTTTTCTCCGTCCCGCAGAGCTCTTTCCTTCCACCGTCTTCGTTTCCCCGGCCGGCTGTTACCCCAGCGGGGAGGAAGTTTCGCGCCGTATCGGCGGACCCGTTCCCCCGTGCTACCCACTACGTTTCAACGTATCATTTATCATCGGACGAGAGAGAAGCAGCGGTTCGCCTCTCTCCCGTCTGCTCTCCGCGCTCGCTAACTCTCTGATGACTTGATACTACGCGCGGACCAGCCTCGCGACACCGATACGACCGCGCATTATCTGATCCGTTCCTCGGAGAAACCGAGCGAGAGACCCCCTCCGGACCCCGTCGGGCCCGGGGACGCGACGCGACGAGAACCCGCGGATACACGGCTCTCGGTTTCTGCGCGATGCAAGATATTCCCGGTCCGCTGCCTACCGGAGGCCCCCTTTAATTATGGCAGTACCTACGCAATTTGTCTTATTATCGATTCCAGATTTCTGATTCCCCCAGACTTCGGACTCTCCGACTCCCTCTTTGCGTCTGGGCTTCGGGCTCTCCACTTCCTGGGAGAAGCTTCATTGGCGCGACTATGAAACCCCCGCCGCATTTGCGCTTTGTCTGCGTCTAACGTGGTACAGGGAATCTTATAAGTAGACTGCGGATGTTTATGCATTTATGGCAATTTTTAATTGTGAAAACCCAAAAGAATGCTCAGAGATGTAAAAATGATATTTAGAAAATAAAACATACATTCATTTTTGATTCTGTTGCAGTTGCACGTCTACACTGAGAAAAATAAAGATCTAAATTTGACTACATAGCGTACTGAAGTAGCAGAATAATAGCACATGGGGTGAAAATTCGAACTCAATATAATGAAAATCCTAACACAATGTAGTAAAAGTCCCAACCCAGTGTAGCGAATATCCTTAAAAAAGGCTGAAATTCCAAATGCCTTTACTAGACTGGTTTGCGATTTTTTCTACACGTGCACTTATCCTGCTACTTTAGTACAAAATGTAGTAAAATTTAGAACATTTTTTTTCTCAGTGTATAAAAATTCCCATTGATTATAAACAATTGTAAACTTGTAAATGTGTATACAATAAAACCATGTCTACCGAGCGAGCCCGGCGTGGACGTAACAATATATAATACAATATAGAATACAAGACACAATATACTTAAAGATTAAGATATTAATATTTTGGACATTAAAAGTTGGTTAATATGCTGCTTGAACAAGCTGTGGGAGCCGAAAAGATCTAAAACTTCGCAGTACTTATTAACGTTGATGATAATCCGGCTAATACAATTGAAATGATCAAACAAATCTAGCACAAGACGACATTCTTCCAGCGATATCAATTTCAGTTGACTCTGTGTTAAAGAGTAATTATGGTTGTCAACAGACATAGGATTACCTGAGGTATGGGCAGCCAGACGCAAAAATTTATATTGAATACCTTCTAACTTAATGGAAAGATATTTGTGATATGGTGCCCAAATAATGAACCAGTACTCCAAATGAGGACGAACGAGGAAACAATATAAGACACGTAAAGTTTCAATTCTTTTAAAATAATTAGATGCTCTGTGTACGAGTCCGAGAACTTTGAAAGCAGTACCTGTGATATTAACAATATGATCAGCAAATGATAAATTGGAAGTAAAGGTAACTCTGAGGTCCCTGATTTCGTTAACAGATGCTAATGTAATGTCATTAATAACATAATCAAACACACATGTATTAACCAAGTGGGAGTAACGGATCATCGAGCATTTAAAGAGATTCAGATACAATTTATTCCGAATGCACCGCAACTCGAGATCGAGAAGATCACGCTGTATAAGCATATGACTTCGATTACCGTCTTGGTGGAACTGAGAAAATCGTGATCAGCAGTGTCGTCGCAATTTTGCACTTTGATGTCGACTTCGAAGGGGATGAAAGCGGCGAATTTGCTTTCATTTGAATGTGTGCACAGGTGAAAGTCCTGCACGCATGAGATACTAAGTCTTAGTACTGTTTTCTCTCGAGCTGAGCAGATGATAGCTGCTCAAAGATTCCTCTTCTTGGAGCTACTAAAGCTGGTGGAGCGTCCCTCCAGGAAGAGTCGCCGGTGCGAACAATTCTTCCCGGTTTTACCCTCGTCCGTCGGCCTCTTTCAGTCGTCGGAATCCAGTTTTCAGAATCGAGTTCATCCTCCTGAAACGGTCCAGGATGACCGTTGCCGCGGCGAGAGGAAGGAGCCAACCGTCGCGTCGCACGGTTTTGTCTCGTTTGGCAGCTTGCGCGGAGAAAGGTGTCCGCGGAGAAGAGAAAGGGTTGTCCGAGGGTGAGGTCCGTCCGAGGTCCTCGAGCTCATTGTGCCAGCGTCCCGGTGATGAATTCGGTCATTAATTAAGCCAACTAACCGGCGACTCCTCGTCCATTTTTTAAAGGCTCCTCGAACGGCCGACTTTTCGACGCCTTCGCCTTTCTTTCTCCGGGTCCGAGGAGGGAAACGCGGCGGGAATTTTTTTACCCCGGGCGAGCCGAGTCCCTTTATTTACGGTCGCCTCCTCCCCGAACCCGGCGGTTTAAATTAATATCTCGCGTTTTCGGGAGGGAAGACTAATAGCCGATGGAAACGAGGCTTCTTCGGAGTTTCCGGACGAGGGATGGTCGTCTCGAGTTCCGCGCGACGAAGACTCCGTCGATCGACTCCGCGTCCTCGGGTGTCGCGGGAAAAAATAATTTTGCTCCGATAACGGGCAATTAGCGACGCGCCTCGAGAATTATTCCGCTCTGGAAAATTACCATGCGATCGAGACGCGAGCATTCCTTGTTTGTTCGTCCTGCGGCAATGATGCAACGTTGACCGCTTTGCTAAGGATTTTCCGACGATCGCTATCCTTCCACGAGATGGAAAATCGATTTCGATTCTCGCTGAGAATTTCCTTAAAAGGAGTTGGGCTTGTAGGAGGTACAGTTACCAGGACGATAGTCCGCGCGAATGCAAATTGAGATCCACGCCGCCGTCGCGTCGCAATGATTTCAACCTCACCCGCTCCGAACTGCTATCGATTATGTCAATTGCGTCATCGGGACGCGGACGAGGATCGATCGAGTCGGTAGCAGGGATCGCTCGACGAGGTCGGATCGATCCCTCGCAGAATATTTTTCCATAAATCCGCGCGGAAGCGAGAGATCGCCTGCCCGTTACCGTTCGACGTCGACGCCGGCGTAGTTAGCGCCGCTCGATCGGAATCATTAGTCTCGGCAAGAACCGTCATTAGCGCGGCGTTAAATGGTTATCGAGCCGCGTATCTCGAGAAAAATGCAGCCTCGTCCGTCCCTCATTCTCCGCTATCGCGGAATAAATTAGACGAAAAAAGTCAAGGAACGCGCGCAACACAGTTGCTAATCGCGTGAAACGACACGTTCCTCGTTTGCATATGCTCTTGTCTGTTTCGCAGTGGCCGACAGAGGTTCATGGGGGAAAGTCGTTCGCCGTGTCGAACTCGGGAATGGCCCCGGGGCGGCAGAAGAATCTCCCTTGAATTAAATGGCAGCCAGTTCAATCATAATGATGACGGTGAAGTATTGTGACAGGAAGATCGGCGGAGAATTAGCTGGCAAACATCTGGAATCGTTAATGATTCCACGTTTTTCTGTCAGGGCTGTAACTGGTTAATTTAGCAACACGTTTGCCGTGAAGCGCAGAGTATTTTCTCATCGATTGGGTTTTGGATGGGAGGAGAATTCTTTTAATTTCTGCTTTACGCCATGAATTACTCTTTTAATTTAGCGCTTTGGCTATCGGCTCTGGCGTTACTTATAGTTCTAGATACCAATTATTAATTTTTTTTAATATCGCGGCGAAAGAAATTTCGGTCCTCACCGACAGTCAAAGCGTTGAAAATTTATAAAAAAGAAAAGGGAAGGAGACCTATTTATCAAAGACCAACTCACCAAAGCATTTATCTTCACTATTGTTCAAAGTCTCAAAGAACTTATGATTGTTACAAACTTTTGCGTTTCCCTGCGTTCCGTGATTCCTCCAGAAAAATTCTCTCCAAGGTAGGCAGAGTTCAGCGTTTTTTTACGTCCGCCCGTATATTCGCGAATTCCATCGGCGAACGATGTAACGAGCGAACGCGCGTAATGATATTAATCAGGGCGGCGCGTTCGGCTTCCATAAAATTGCCGGCAGGCTCGATTTCTCACTTAAAATCTAATTAGAGCTCGGCGAGGATCGGTGGCTGCCGGTGGGTTCGCCGGGCCCTCCGAAGGGTGCCCGTAGGAAGGGGTTTGGGCCCTTGTTCGCGAGGAGGGGGGCCCAAAGCGGGGTCTCCGACAGGCCGAGGATCTCTCAGCTTACGGCTCCACTTTGCAAAATTACAGTTTCCTGCCCTCGGATCGCCGATCGTCCCGCGGATCCCTCCTGGACCCAACGGCCGGCAACAGGGCCCACACCGTAGGACCCGCTGCGACGTCTTTGTCGCGATTCCCGGACCACTGTGGGACTGGAGTTCGTCGATTGCCCGCAGTCTGGACTTTCGGACGGGAGCCAGGATCGTCGTCGATTTCGAGGTAAGAGAACTTCACCTTTTCGGGAAGATGTGGATGATCCGCGGGAAGGTCCGAAACAGAAAGAAGAGGGCGCTTTGTCAGAGCGAAAGCGGGACCGTCGCGATTTAAAAAAGCGGACCGTGGGTTCGAAGTCGGGGAATTTACGAGTGGCGCGCGAAGGAAGGGTAATCGGCAGTCGCGGGCTCGTGGATCAACTCGTTGCAATTCGTTAATTATTACCGTCGAGCGGACTAGAGCGGGCCCCGTGTATCGGCCGTGGGCCCGGGGGATGGGGTCGGGGGCCGCGAAGAGGACAGCGAAGGGGGGCGTTAGGCGGAGGAGCAAAAAAGACGGGCGATCGTTAGCAAGGTACAAATTTCGCCATTTGCCGCAATAAACCTTCGAACCCGCTTGTAACTTCTTCTTATGGGAGGCATGAGTAATCGCCTTGTTAGCCCTTATGGCCTATAGCGCTCATACGCTCGCTCCCTTGTCCATGGGAGGGACAACAACAGCAACAACGCCAACAACGACCCGACATGCACGCACAGCGATTGCAAAAAAAAAAGTAAAAGAACGAGAGACCGCGACGGAGAGGAGACCGAGAGACCGGGCCAGGGAGGAGACAACGAGAGGGAGAGAGGGAGGCGATAGGGGTATGAAACGCGAAACACACGCGATATATATACCCCATCGACACCGGAGTCTGTGTAACGAGCGAGCCAAAGGGCCCGCCGATCCCCAGGTAGAACGGAAATCGAGAAGGAGCGAACGAGAGGACCGGGGAGAGACGAGAGAGAGCGACGAGCAGGGAGAGAGGCCGAAGCATTTGCGTTGTAACCGAGGAACGAGCAAAAAACGGACACGCGGCGAAAAGGGCGAGGGTGGAGACCCACCCTCTTCCCCTTCTGTTTTCGCGATCCTCTCCTTCTGCGATCGCCAAATTTCATTATCTCTCACCAGTGATTAGGCTACGGTTATACTGGATGCGTATTCGGACGAATATGTCTCACTGCTTCATCGTTTAGGAACAAATAATTCGGACGTATTTGTCCGAATACGCATCCACTATAAGCTCAGCTTTAATTAGGCGCCGATACGTTGTTAGAAAGTGGATTTTGAAGCGGAGCACTTTTCAATCAACAGCAGATAAAATCGTACACAGTACATGAAAGCTTTGAGAAGCTGGGATTGGGGGAGAACCGTGGGTCCGCCTTGAGACTTGAGTCGCATTATGGGCCCAACGTAGGGAATTTAAGAAGGCCCAGAAATTAAAACCCCACCCCTTTCGCCTCCCTTCGAACCACCAAATTACCGACAACCGCGTCAAATAATAAAAGCGCAATCGATTCGCACAGAAGTCGTTCCCAATGATTCGAGGCTCCGGTCCCCGGGAACTTCGACCTCCCCTCCGCCCACGCATCCTTTCCCCGCGGCCCCGCAGGACCTCCAGGATGAAGGCAAACGAAGGAGGCGAAGGATACGCACACGCCGGCGCGCAACATCCGTGGCCCCCAAGTCGCGTGGCTCCATATCTTAAGAGAAGAAGCCAGGGGGGGTCCGGCGAAGGACAGCGAATGGGGACTAACACTGTTTTATCGTGTAGCCAATTAATAACGTTTCCCCTGGACCCCTCTTCTCTCCGCTCCGTGTCCCGGCGCTCTCCACCTTCCACCGCGAAGAAGAGATCTCGCCCGAGAGATATCCGAGGATTCCCTCGGACCCCCAGAAAGCGGTGCCACGGACCCCGTATACCCCGACGTTCACCGATCCGACGCCCCCTGCTCCCTCTGTTTCCCTACCCCCTCTCCGTGATTTACGCGATTTTTAAGCGGCTAAGATTACGACGCGGCCGACACTAAGAGGGTTTTGCTTCTGATGTTGCAGCTTACAGATTTGTCTCGTATCGTCCTGCTGCGAGCGATCGTTCCATGGGTCCTGTCGCAGCCAGGCATCGTGTCAGTGTGGAAATGCATTACAATTACAATAGAATTACGGTATAAGTTGTGTTAAAGAATCAATGTTAATCGCTGTAGCAAAGTGGGGTATTACAATAAATACATTATTTTATGTACGAGGCTTGTTATGTTTCATCATCCTAAATTGCAATGCTTCATAAAATTGAAGTAATCTAATATAGACTTAACCTTTTAACCTTAGAAATGTTAATCGAGAAATTAGTGTCTACAGGCGTAAAAATAAACATTAAAATATTGAACTTCGTCTTACCCTTCTAATTTATACCACAGTTTACGAAATAATAGAGAAAAGAAATTGTTTTGCCCGTTTTCATAAAAATTTTGAGCCTTGAGGTCATCGGTGACCCTATGGTGTAGTTTACGAACTGAAATTATATGTTATTCTCTTAAATGATGTTTTGTAGAAACTTATTAGTAGTTTATTGAAAAATATGTTAACATTAACCTTTAAAAATATAAAAATACTTTCGTTTAATAAATTAGAATAATGGAGTAATAGTTAGGTACTTCCACTGTTAAAAGAATATTTTCTATTAAGTATATTTCAAATTTCGTCATCTGCAATCAATGTTAGAGAAAAATAGGAAACAACAAGTAATATATGTATTTTGTGTTGAGCACCGGATGGCAATCTCTTCTGATTGCAAAGAATTTCAATAGACAATGGCGATTTACTGCAAAAATGTTTTTCGAGCTACTTAGGTAAGTCTATCAACTATAGTTTTTCCCCATTATAATGATTAGGATTGTCACAAAATCATTATAAAGAACGCTTGTAGAGCGAAGACTTATTTGTCATGGATCTCAAAATAAGTCAAACATTTTTATTTTCTTTCTTTTAACGGAAATCACACCGTCGTATTATCATTTCTTAAAGTCTGAAGAATAACAGAAAAAGAATTTTCCAGAAAACTGAACAATATTAAAAATGTTAAGGGTCACCCGCGACCCCACAATGTTACTGACGCTCTAGGGTTGACTTTCCGATCCTCATATTGTTTCGTTATAAAAAATAAGAGGAAACAATATACTATACTATCTTGCATCGTATCTGATCCTTTAATTACTTCCAAAGTTTCCCGAAGAAAATTGCTACCAAGTTTCCTAAAGCCAGGATCCTCTCACCGCCGAAATCAAGCGCTCCACATTTGCAGAAATATATTATTGTATGTAAATAACTGGTCTTCGTCGTTGTTCTACAAAGGATTTTTTTATCCCGGATTAAATTCTTTCCCATATTCGTAGAGAAGTAAACTATTTAATTCTCAATTTTCTGATCCCCTTTTCTACTCCATAAACAAAATTTTTCCTACAGATAATACAAAAAGAGAAAAATCACTTTTCACTGACCCGAAACGCATGCGATCCTTTAATCCTCAATTAGTCTCTTTAAAGTCGTTTCCTTTTAATAAAGTTCCTTTTTCCAAAAACAGCGGAACCTCTCTTATCAGCGAACTCAAGCGCCGCTTTCAGTGCTTTCAAGTGGAAGTTCTCCAAGAATGATAAAGGGGGCAAAGGCCAGCTCCTTCTCTTTTTTTCAGTTCGGCGTGCACCGAAGGACAGAGCGGCTCGTAAAGAGCGGCTGCAGCGGCCAGCATCTGTGATGCGCAATTAACGAAAGGGTTTTCTGCCGCCCCCCGCGAGCCCTCCGCAGTCGCCGCGCCCGTTGACAAGCCGTTTGATTTACACCAAGCTTTTATTTTTTAATCCCAGCGCAACTGTCACCCTTTCTGCTTCTGCCGCGGCGCGGTCCTTCGCGCGCAAATTTATCGCTCAATTTGCCGCACGAACTCGTTCTTCGCCGTGAATCGAGGGAACTTGGCGCGTCGAGCAGATCGACGAGAGCGACGGAAGGGTTGCTTTGCCGAAGGGCGGCTTGGAAGTTCGGATCTCGGTGGATTCGCGCTTAACTTGGGACTCCGGGAGTCGGTGCTTAACCCTTCGGGGATGGGTTGCGAGATGACTTTATGGCAGATCGGAGGATCGCGAGATTGCGCGTGGGGTTCGACGGGTTTGAGGATCGTTTGTGACGCGCGTCAACGAGCGGCCCTCGGGGAGGTAAATGGGGTCCCTGATTACGTGCAACGTTATCGGTAACGCGTTTCATCCCGGCGAAGTTAGATACGCTCGCGGATTTCTCGGTTCGACTTTGGAAGGTGTTTAGAGGTGGGAGGATTCAGTTCGGGGAAGGAACTAATCGCACCGGAGGTCGAAAGCGCACCGTCAGTGGGTTCGAAGGTGGCCGTTAAAGGGGCATCTAGGTGGGCGAGGGGCTTCGAAGGATGGGCTTCGGGGTCCGACGAGGCAATTTCGCGCGAGGATCGACGCGCGCGAGCGGTGCGGGTAGAGCGGAGCGGGCAGAGCCTCGGGTTTGAGCACCTCTTTGCAATTTTACGTTGCCGTGGGGTGGCTAAAGCTGACGCAGTGGGGTAGGTGGTCGTGGTATGCCCAGTAGCCAATTCCCGGCTCTGGCCTCGACTCGCCGGGTCCATTCATCGCCGAGCACTACGTGACCGGTTTACCAATCCAGCTCTTCCTCCACCAACACCGACGCCCTTGTCCCGTCGCCGCTGCCTCTCGGTCCTCGGCCTCCTCGCGTACGTGTATCTGCCCCAAACAACCCCCGTCGTCTTATCGACCAACGCTGCTCCCCTCGCGATACTGAGAGAGACTTTCCTCGTCGACGATTTTCCGAAGGTTTGATTCGATGCGAACGCCGGTTGCTCCATCTCCGATTTTCATTCTCTTCTCCGAACAAACGCAGATCGCGTCCGCGAGGATCAGCCTGTAGAGAGGACCAACGCCCACGTGGACGCAGGACGAAGGATTCGGGGTGCTCGCAGGGGGCGTCACGATGCGCGAGGACTTGGAGAAGGACGGCTGGGGACGACCGGGGGTCTGTTTCCTTGCGATGATGACATGTTAATGTATGGATGCGTAGTACGTCTGGGAGGAGGAGGAGGGCACGAGCCAAAGGAGGCCCCCCTTTCCTGCCGGATGGGTTTCTTTCGGTTTCGAAACGAACGGGTCCTCGGCCCCGACGTCCCGAGTCATTGTCGCCCTGCCTCCTTCATCTGCATACAATGCCGGAGACATCCGCGGCTCCTCCACCCTCCCCGACGGCGACGTATCATCAGAATATCGTTAATATGGCCGCCCATCGAAATTACCGTGCGGGGGGCAAAGGGAGAGGCGAGTCAGAGCGCGCGCAGCACGTGTCGGGGCCTGCGGTTGGTTTCGAATTCCTTCGCGAGGGCTTTTTGCGTGTTCCTCCGCCCGGGACTCGATCGACCACCGATCGAACCGTGTTCCCCTTCGATTCCTTTGACGTAAAAAGACGCTCGACCACTGGGGGCCGCAGACGCGACGCGCCGAGGAACGCCAGGGTCGACGGTTTCGTCGCAGACGCGGGGCGCGGAAAATCGAGGGAGGAAACACCGACGGGGAGAACTCGACGACCGTCGATTAAGAGCACGAGGTCGAGCTCGTAACTGTTAGTCAACCGCCCCTTTCGGAGCCGAATAGTGGCAACAGTTGCGGTTTATGAAATTAAATCGACCCCCGATGCACGCGTCTAGTCTGCGAAACCGGGAGAAAATTCGCGACGAAACGTCTAAACTCTGTTTCGTGAGAGAACGGACTTGCTTCGCGTAGCTTATTGCCACAGTCCCAACGGTCCTAGGTAATATTTAAATATGTTCTTCAAACTTATCATTCGAAGAACATTGTAAACACATTACATTATTGGCTTCTAGAGCTCTTGAACTTATAACAAGAACGACTGCGAATTGTAAGAACCCTATAATTTACAAAATCCTTTATACCGCTTTGGTTCTTCCGCACCTTGAATACTGCTCTCCAATCTGGAATCCCTAATCTCCGGAAGCATGCCGACACCATTGAGAAAGATTATCCTATGATAAAACACAGAAATCTGTGTTTTATCTGTTACAAAATCGGTGTGCCTATTCCAAAAACTTATCATAATTACCATCCGCTTTTAATATCTTTAAGTTATTTCACATTAGAACAACGCAGATTTATAGCCGACGTTACATTTACGTTTAAAGTTATACACAACTACATGGATTGCCCAGTGATTCTTCCTTAAGCTAAATGCCCCACCTAGGACTCTCAAGAAGTTTCAATTACTATATACATCTGTACACAGAAGTAACTACGGTTCTAACAGTTGTATAAATCGCATCTGTAATAATGTCAATCTGATCGCGCACTTACTCGATTTCTTTTGCGATTCGCTGCCTAAATTTAAAGAACAACTCAGAAGAGTTGTATACGACCTATCTCTGTTTCAGCGCAATGTTTGACTCACTATTAAATTGTCGTCTTATGTAAATTCCTTTATGTGTCAAAGGGTGTTACCTGTATATAAATAAATAAAATGGTGGGACCATTTTCTATTTTGTAGTAGTAAACGGGAAAAATCCCTTTATAAACAAAAAGATTAGTTACAGGTTACAGTAACGATAACACAAAAAAATAGCAGCCAGTCTAATAAAGTCGTCTGAGAGGGAGGACGTAGACTTGCAATAATAAGCCAATGTACATAAATAACGCCGTGGATCTATATTACTGCTCTATTATACCGGAATTGCTTAGGACTTCATAGATCTTCTTTTTTAGAGTACTAGTAGAGGAGGAAAACAGGTTTATATCGTGGCATAAGGCGTTTCCTAACATACATATTCGTGTAATGGTATCAGAATGATCATGTCTCGAGGTGAAGGACTGGGGATAAAACATGAAAATTAATTTGGCCGAGCAACTACTGACAATGCGTCCGTTTAAGATTTTGTGTAGGAAGACAGCATCTACAGTCACTCGTCTCACGTCTGATACCAAGTGAAAAAATTTTTAACTTTTCATTATGGGAGAGTAGTTATGATCACAAACATTCATTGGTTGCCCCGACTTACATGAAAGGTATCTGAGAAAAAAATGCTGGATCCTCTCAGTCTGATACCTGCCTTTGGCCGTGTAGGGTTGCCATATTGCCGAGGTGTAGTCTGGGTGAAGAAGAACTAAAGAGGGGTATAGCTTCATTAGAGTGTGGGGATTTATAAAAAGTCCACAGCTACGTTTGATAAAACCCAGCAGTTTAGAAGAAGTAGCAGTGACGTGTGTTGGTCTACAAATGTGAGGTTGGAATCTGTTGTTACTTCCAGATTTCTGACGCTGGTGACAGTGCTAATATTACGTTCAACAAATTTAAACTCGAAAGACATAGGGTTCCTACTACGAGTAAACCTGATAGCGAAACACTTCGCTAAGATCAGGTCCATTATATTTTTAATGGACCCAGATTCAAGTCTAGTGATGTCCCCTTGAAGGTGATTTGCGTCTAGTATACTATTTATTGTTTTATATATTTTTAGGTCGACCTTTTAAGGACCTTGCAGGGGGTTCGTAGGTAGGAGATGCGACAGAGCCAATAACTAATAAGGGTAAGCGTCAACTGCGCAAAGCGTGCGAAAACTGGTCGACAGGCGAGTCCGTTCTCTCATGAAACGGAGTTTAGAATCCGAAATCCCGCGAGTCTCTGTCGAAGAGGAAAGTTTCTATAAGAGGAATCGAGTCCAATCTCGCAATTAATCGAAAACGGAGAGGGTGCTTTATCGGTGTCATAACCGTTTTAAAGAGTCGCTTGAAATTAAGCGGCGCGGCAGTTTTTTCCCCGCGCGCGCGTGGCGGCGAAGCCCCCTCAAACGGGGGGAGCGGCTAAGGGACGATTTATTCTTGGGGGCGGCCGCTCGGCCACGCTTTATAATATCCCAGCACGAGCCACCTTTATCTCTACTATTAACCCCCGCGAACTAATTAAATTAAATGATCCACGGTCCCTCGATCATCCGCCTCGCAAGTGCCTATTTATTCCAACGCCCTTCGAATCTCGAGCCAAATCTTCCGGCGAGCACGCGTGCAGAATTCCTGGCGAGGCGACGCGACGGTCCTTCGAATTCCACGGACCCTGTTGACGGTTTCCCCGTCGACACTCTCGTTTCTTTCGCGAGATGTCCTTCGGCTCGCAGAGAAGAACCCAACCGCGTCGTTTTCGGGAAGAAGGGTTTCGGAGCAGCTGGTGCGAGACACGAGAGATGCGTCGGGAGTCTGGCCCCCTTCCCGGGGCCTCGATCGAGCTTCCTTTTTAACCGCGACGCGAAGGAAGAGGGGCCTGTCGACCTCGCACGTGTTAGACAGAGGGTCGAACGGAGCAGCGGCTCCCTCGGGAGCCACGTACCATTTTGCATAAATCGCGAGACACCCCGTCGCAACGAACCTCGGGGAGAGCCCCGGAATGGCTCGAACCTGCGCGATCACGGAGGGATGAAAGTACCGCAGCCCACTCGATATCTCACTCTCCTTTTCCCTGGAATTTTCTCTGTAATCCGCTGGAATCTCGCGTCCTTTACGATCGAGTTCCGGTGGGGTTGGAATCGCGAGGATCGATCTGACAAAAGTCCAGAGATCCGTCCCTCCCTTAATTCAACAATAACCGCAATATGCTTTCTCTCTTGAAGCAGCGCCGTTTTATAGCCATCGCGAGTCACGCCGCCCAGGGGGATGTAAGGCCTCCCATGCGCTCGGGGGTGACTCGCGACGGACTGAAATGAAACGAAACGACAGCTCCGGGTGCAATTAAGGGGTCGCGCCGCGCCTGGGAACAGGAGTCGATTTCCTTTTTAATTTCTTTTTTTTGAGTCTCCGTACTCCACAAATCTAGATCGACTTTTTGGAGTATCGAGGACAGTCGCTGCGCGACAGGGCCGAATCGATCGATCGATCGCGATCGAACTCCGGATAAGGCTCAGTCCGAGGAACCGGTAACGTACTTTGGGTAAAGCAGCTGCGGCCGGTTGCATCACCGTCGCGTTGGATTTAAGCCGAACCTTCGATCACGATTCACGGTGGATGGAGGAGTGAAGCCTACGCGTTGGGAGATCCACGCAAAAGGAAGCTGGGTCAACGAAACTAGGCCTGACTCTCATGTGGAACGTGGGTCAATAGGGACAGGGGGTCAGGAGGGACCCAGTTTCGATTTCTACGCATACGATTTCGAAATCCTCGAGAGATTTTTACTCGCAGCTTTCGGTTCTCACGCGGAGATTCCTCTGGATCATCGACCGCGCCACCGACCAGGATAATTAGCCTCCTCCTTATCTGCGCGCGATTAATAAACGGGACACTCTTCTATCCCGGCGTTCGCGTAACGGTACACCCTTGTTAATCGTGGCTCGACGCCGCTCTCCACAACGGGACTAGTTTTATTTATCGTTGCGGGGTCGCGAGCGATACGGGCAGCTTTTTCGCCAGCCACCTGCTGGATCTTGGTCGCGAGCGGAACGCGCTTGAATTTCGATCGTGGAGCGAAGAGGTGGAGGCGGAGGAGGGGCGGGAAAGAGCGACGAGAAGCGAGCGGGCCGGGACAAGACAGGCTTACGCAAGCCTCATACCTATAAGTTAAGATTAACCTTGCTTAGCGGCGCGGGACGAGGAGGGTTCGGTCGGGTCCCGAGCAGGCTAACGAACGAGGACATTTGACGGGATTAATTTATGTCCAGTTTGGTAACCGAACGCAGCGATACGGCCGGCTATATCAGGAGAAGACGGCGGCGAAAGGGGAGGAGGGGCGACGCGTACACAGGTATCGTCGCGCTGGTGTTCGCCTCTCGGACCCGGGAACATCGGTTTTAGGGAATAACCCGTCTCGCCTCCGACCTTCTCCCCCTCAGCTCCTCGCGCCCCTTCCCCATCGAGGCTCTTTCGTGATCACCGGGGCCGCTCACTAACCCGCAAACCTATCTCCGAGGGTTAACGGTGAATGGGCGACCGCGTTGCCAAACCGGACACCTTTTTACGCGCCGCGTCCACTCGCCGCAGCTGGCCGGAGGAAGTCGGAAAGGAACGATGTCGCTTTTTCGACGCGATCCGGTGACCTCGACCGACATCTCCTGCAGGATCGTCTGAGGGGTCTTGCGATGGGGTTGCTGCTCGACGCCTCGGACAATGCTGCGGTCGACGGGGGAAACCGAGGGTTCCGCTCTGCTGTCGTCGCTGCGATCCTCAAGACTCGTATCTCGAAATTTTTATCAAGTTCTTCGTAGGCCGGCGCCATACTTGCGGTTTGCCAGCGCGGTTCGTTCGCGCCTAGCGTTAGACATAGAATATCATGAGAGGTGTCACACTACAGCAGTTTGCCTGCGCGGCGGATTTTTTACCGCGGCGTGTCCTGATCGCGCGATTTATCCGCCTGTAACATGAAGATAATTTATAACAGGCAAAATTTTTGTATCCACATTGGTATCGGGGTTCTAAATAATATATGAGAGAGTTCCTCATCGATCCTATGCCTGTTAGATCAATTACGCGGGGTCAAAGTTCGCGAAAACCGGTTTTTTACCAATATCTCGAAAATGGTGAACTTTTCGAAAAAAGAGATTCAATATTTATTTGTAGCTAAGACAATTTTCTACAAAAATTGTTAGAATAGTTTTTTTCGTAGGAGTAACCGTTCACGAGATATAAAGAGTTGTTGATAACTCCGCGCACTCTTCCACAACGTACAGGTAGTGTATATCGTTACGTGTATGTATAATGCAATAGAAAATATCATGCTATTAACTTATATATATCTTGTATAGTACATATAGTATAAGATAAAGTCAAATGTGGACTCTACAGTTGTTATGAAAGGAACTTATTTCTATTAATTAATTAATTTATTTTTATTAATTGTAATAAATTCTATAAAGCTAAGACACTGTTTATTAGGCCTACTGGGGATACCACCTAATAAAAAAAAAACGCATCTGGTAGTCAACCTCTAAGGTGGTGTGGAAAAGAGTACATATGTATAGTTACTAGTATGACCCTTGTGGTGCTTTGAAACGCTATATCTCGTAAACGGTTACTCCTACAAAAAAAACTATTTAAGCTATTCTTGTAGCAAATTGTCTCGGCTATAAGTAAGTATTGAATATTTTTTCTCGGAAAGCTCACTGTTTCCGAGATATTTGCAAAAAAAACTGTTTTCGCGACCTTTGACCCCGTGTCAAAGCAGGCGATGATCTAGTAGGCATAGGCTCGATGAGGAAGTCTCACATATTACCAATATGGATACAAAAATTTAGCCTGTTACAAATTATTTCCTTGTTGGATGTCTATTTTTCCTGGACTTCCATAAAGTTTTTCTTTCATTCCTTCGCCCACAACTTTTATGTTTTCTTTTCTTACTAATTCGTTATAATATTTTGTACTCTATGTTATCTGTTGAACACGTCTTGTCTCTACTACCTATGTATATCATATTATTGTACCAAAGGGTTACGAACCCGTTTAATTTAATAATAATGATAATAATAATAATAATAAATAATTTTGGAGCTAACTGCCATTCTGTCAAGATGTTCGATAGGGAAAAATTTATAATTTTGATACAAAGCCATGAATGTTTATGGCAGTTATGGCACAAAGAATATAGTAATGAAGTCTGAGTTCATCATATACAAGATGAAACTGTCCCACAGTTAAATGTTTCATATTTAAAGGATGTACCCAGCGCCGTTATCCATATTTCTTCTTCATTACAGGCTTCTTCTAGACATTTTTTTATACTTTTCACTCTATCGTAAACGAAGATCTACTGACAAAAGACTTCCGTTTCAAATGAATCCGACCGTTCAATCGCGAGCGGTTGGTCGGCGCGGACGAAACGCAAATGTGGCCCCGGCAGCGGACAAACCGCGCGTGCAAAACGAAAATGTGGCGCCGGCCTTAAGGGTTTCGAGTCTCGCGCGTCGCGTAACGATCGAGAATAGAGCGCGACTCGATAGAGACATGATCGAATAATTCGATGTAGGGAACGCGCGCATTTGTTGAGCGTATCGCCGCGCAGCTGTCCCGATTCGCTCCCGTCGCGCGCTTATATTTAGACCGTTTATAAATCGCGTGCCGATAGTATCGGCGTGACAATAATAAAGGTCCGGTCTTGAACCGCTGCGCTCTACTCAACTAAACGCTCGAATCTATCGGCTGCGCTAATGGCGGGTCACAACTCACGCGTCTCTCCTCGACGAGCCGCGATCCACGCCATGAAAAATCTCTTTTAAATCGTCCGTCTAATTGCGATTTGACGAGCTCGTACTCGCTTAGCCGCAGGCTTCCGTGCTCGGCGATCCGGCTGCGGATTGTTTCAAGGCCCATCACCGGCATGATCGATGATGCGAGTGGCCCGTAGCTTGCCGAATTTCGTGCGGATCTTTAACCCTCAACAGGCTCTGTTATGCGAGGCTAAACGGTGGAGTCGGTGCAACTCGAGCGATCAGGTGTAGCGTGCGACCTTGGACTCGGGTGAATTTCTAACTCAGGCGATTTAAATACGATTGGATTAACTCGGAGGTCGCGATGGACTCTTGGAAAATTAATCCCAAAAGCAGAAATTAAATTTAGAGCGTGGAATATTAGATCGGTTCGAAGGCGAAACAGAAAATCCTGAAGATCGTAGCAAAAAAGTTTCTGTTCGCGCGATTTATTCACCGCGAGGGTCCCGTATTCCCTTTCTTCGTTCCCCCGCGAACGCGCGAAGCTCTTCCGAGTGGCCTCGCCTTTGTCCCCAAGCTCCAAGAAGCAAGAAAGAAAGAGCTGATTCCCCGGGAGGAGAGAAAAGGAAGACCGATCGTTAAAGTCGCTAGTCCGATTTATTTATCGCGAGAAGAAAGGAGGCTTAGCGGGGATCGGTTCGAAGGTTGGTTCATTGAGCGTCCGGTGTCTGGATCAGCGAGTGATTGATAGTGATTTGGCAGATAGGGATCGGAGAACGCGCGGAGGTGTGCGCACCTGACGATGCGCGCGCGAGGGACGAGCGGATGGCTGAATCGGCTCGCTCTCCGGAGGAGAGGACGAGAGAGGACTCGAAGGGGGACGGAGGAAGGGCGAAGGTGGCTGCTTCTGCGGCCCTCAAAAACCCGTGGAACCTATTATCCGAGGTGGGCAACGGCTATCGGCGGGCAGCATCTTCTCGTGTGGGTGTCCGAATACCCGTAAGACCCCATAAGTCGAGTGCCACCCCGCCGAGAAAACCGCCCCCGCGGACCCGTCCACTATAGACACCTCCTTAGACACCCTTTCAATTTCCTATATGCCCGATAATCATCTGCTCGACCGGATCTCGCCGCGGGTGGAACCGTTCCGTGCCCACCTTCCCTCTTTTCTTCAGGTCCTTCCTCTCGATCGCTCGCCCTTTCGCCGCGATTCGAAGACCTATCCTCGCTTTTCTTAGACGATACCAGAAACATCTTCGCCGGAACATAATCGGGAGCATCGAGATTGAGTCGACAGATAATCGAAAATGAGAATATTAGACTTCCCTAGACGTTCGTGAGGTCAGACGGATTATTTTAGACCCTCGGGAAGGCGGAAATCGTGTCACGGACCGGAAATCGCCGAAACTCGGTAACGGTCACCGACGCCGAAGGAAACCGCGGCGACAAAGTATTGTTTCCACCCCGACGCGACGGCCCGCTCCGTAATCTATAGCCCTTAAATTTTCTAAAGTACTCAATCACCCGGCGTATTTTTATGCAAACGCCGTCTCCCGAAGATCCCCCGGACCTCGCCGAGACCTCACAATAAAGCCGTGACGTATGAATCTACCGGCGACATAAACTTCGCGCGCATATTATTAGCCGCTATTCCACGAGACTTATGCGAAGCCCCCTTTACCTGAGACCCTCTCGCCCGTTTGCACACGGACCCGATACGTTCCGGGGCTCGATCGAGAAAGCCGTTCCTCTTCCCCTCCGTTCGCGTTGCACACCCGATACGCGATTTCATTCTTATGGAATAACGGCGGGTACGTCGATCGAGATAACTCGCTCTGGGTTTCGGGAAATTCGCTGCGGGCCTCGGGGGACTGCTGCAGAACTTTCGAGCTATCGAACGGTGACTGGGAAAAGTGGAGGTTTGTGGGAGGGGCTTGTATTTTGATTATTTGGTGGTTGATTAAGTGCGGGGAGCTGATTTTTGGAATATACAGACTTCAGGCAGAAGATCAAGTAGATTTTTAACATTTAGAGGACAGGAAAACCATTTTAATGGCTTTAGCTAATACTAAGTTTTCTATTTTTTAAATGTATATAAACTTGTATATCTGTCGTCATTTTCCTAAACTTTGTCATTGAAATTCATCGTGAGCTCTATGGCGGCAATGCGTAATGTGTGTAATGACTAGACTGCGGATGTTTATACAAATTCATATTTTCAAAGACGTAGAAACCGATAATCAACACAAATAAAAGTGTCTTTTACCTTCTAAATATCATAAAATGTATTTCGTTTTTGATATTTTATCTATTTTTGTATTTGTGCACTCCTTTATGCATTTTAGCAGATTCAAAATTGTTATACTATAAATGCATAAACACCCGCAGCCTAGCAATGAGTAAAAGAAAATGTCGAACTCGCTACGTATCTATTATTTGCAATATTTCATTGCGCATAAAACCATATTTTGAGGTATATCAAAACAATATTACCATAATTAATAGTTCATTAAATAAAAAATAATAGAAAAATGAAAATAACTTTAAAATAGTTAGAAGTGAATATGAGATAAATAAACAAAGAACAGAAATAAAAATTGAATACAAAAATAAAAAAGAGATACAAAAACTTTCTACGTCTACATTGACAGCTTTATAATAACGCTAAAATAGCTTCGTATATGCTCATAAGTATTTGCCTAAAAGTCCATAATGTTGGTTCAATCATTGGAAATTTTTAGAATGTGATTTCACAATTGTAATCAGTATCCTCAAAATTTTAATTATCAGCACTATAATTTCCAAATTAGAAAATTTTCAATTTTTATTCTTTCAGGACCGCAAAGCCACTATAGTGGCTAGGAATAAATGTGAGGACTCTGCGGAACATGTAGGTTGCATGTATGTACAAATTTTTCGGAAAAAATGATCAAAATTTTAATGAAAAATTCCGGCTCTCTAAAGGTTAATTGATTTTAGGTTTAGAACTACGAAAAAAAATAGGTTCTTGTTTTATGGAGTGTTAACCCTCCGTGAACCCCATGAACTGTACTACTTTCGTTACTTCTTCAGATTTTTTATATGCAAACCTGTTTTTTGTATCTCACAGACTTCTAAAAAACAGAGGAAAAAATTGAAGGATAGTTTTGAAGTTCACTATTTCATGATAAAATGAGTTGAACAATTTGTTTCGAAGATAAAGCCAGATGTGATTCTTTCTTTAGTTCGAGATATTTGAATGCGAAATTTTTCTTGTGCCACGAAAGAATAAAGAGAGTCACCGACAGAGAAATAATTATTTTGACATTTTTGTGGTATTTTTACATTTTTTAGACTCCAAATAAACAGAGGTAATAGTTTTTAAAAGAAGAAATTCGATATAAAGAAAATAATCGAATTATACAATAGTTATTTTTATCTGCTTGATAGTTTCAGTCTGGAGGAAGTTCTTATTTCAGTCTCAATTTTGTTAACCGGATATGGTTCTATTAGTGTCTACAAAGAAATGATAGACGATTTGTCTACAGACTTGGAATCTAAAATTAAAAGTATATGAGATATTGCCAGAATACGATTTTATCAGACTGATATTTTGAAGAGGGAATAACGCGAAGTATCTTCCGAATTTTTTAAACAAAATTATTTTAGAAATAAGAGATGATGTATACATCGACCTCACAAAGTTGCGAGAAGAATTCCTCCCCAGTTTTCTTAAAATAAATTTTTAAAAATGTGGAAGTTTCCGCCAGAAAATGGAACTTCTCTGTTGCTGCATACAGTAACTTATTTTTATTTTTAATTTTATTCACTTTTCACCACAAAAGCTGTATTTTTCTATATTTTACTGTCCTTCGTAGAAGAGTGTGAGAATTTTTTTAACCCTGTTACATCTCTCTTAAAAATTCTAAATGAAAGAATCTTTATTTAATAATAAGATGACTAGACTGCATATTTCTATGGATTTGTGGCAATTTTTAATATGCGAAAGTATCTATGAACGTGGATGGATGCAAAAATATATAGCATATGAAAAAATAAATACTTTTGAAACAATTTGAAAGGGAAAAGACACTTTTATTCAAGTTTCAATTCTTTTTCTGCTAGGTCTGTCCGTAAAAATATGAATTTGCATACAATTCCACAGTGAATTATGATATTATGCACACAGACAAGGAAATTTTAATATAATGCCACGCAATAAGAGTCCCAGATATTAACACTGATTTTCTTAGATATTTTTTTCTGAGGGAAGACAAAAAAATGTTTTTCGAATAAAAAGTCTAAAATCGTAGGAGAGTTAATAATGAAGTTAGAATTTTGAAAGAAGTCATACCTAGTACATCTTCAATACTTTATTTTTCATACATAGAGAAGAGGGAGGCTCCGGCAATTTTTTGAGACTGTTGTGTACATCTTCCACATTTATGAAAAATTTAGAAGTCATTTTCTAGTGTCTTCTAGTTAATATAAGTTTTCATAACACTAAACTCAAAGAGATTATCCCGCCCTCAGAGACTCAATAAAAAAAAATATAAATCAATTCCCCAAAAATTGAGAATATTTCTTCACACACCGATCCAAAAATAAAAAGAAACTCAATCATTCCCCTCAATTTCTCAGCTTTCCCTAACTCAAAAAACTTCCCAACATAATCACGTAATCGAACAGCAATTTCCGGAGCCAAGAAAAGGAAGGCGCGAGAAACCGCGCGACGGGGCGTGTTAAACTGTCCATAACTAAAACCTCGAGTGCAAAAGTCCAGCTCCTGTCTCCCTCTTTCTCCTAAACGAGCCTCTCCCCGTCCCTCTCAGTCTCTCCTGTCTTGTCTCTTTGCGCCAAAGCTGCTGGCTGCGTTTCATGACATACGGCACACGTATCGAGCAGGGAGGGCCGCGGGACGCCACCGCCGCTATAAAGAATATCTCCGAGAGGCCCGAGGAATAAAAGCGGCTTGACTTATTTGAACCACCACGACGGAAGGGAAAGAAACGGCGACGAGGGGGTGAGGCAGGCCCCGGGGCGAGGGGCCTCGGGCCTCGGAGACCGAGGAGCCGCAGAAGCGGTGGCCGAACGCTGCTATATTGCTCGACCTTTGCGCGACTCGAGCACGCGTGCCCACACACGTCGGAATCGCGTATCGGGCAACCGCGAATAGGGGCCCGATTCCCCGTATCGATTCGGGTCGTACCCTCGCCCCTGATTCGGTGAATCGCGCCGTCGATGCTCTGCCGGTCGTCGACCGTGATCCTCCTTCGGGTTTTTCGTGGGTCGCGCCGTAGAAGGTCCGGATTATTCCGTTCCGCGGCTTCGAATCGCTGATTGTCTTTTTCGCGGGGAGAGATTCGGGGCGAGGATCGATGAGAGTTGCGACGGATCTCGGTATTGTCGAGAGTCGGGAGATAATTGAAAGATAAATCGGAAGCCTCGAGCTATAATAAGCTCCGTCACACCTAGTCTAGGCCTCCAAAGCCTCCGGAGCGACCGACTCAAAGCAATTGATTAAGAAGCGAGTTTGGATCTTCCGTATCACGGGGATCGAGTGATCGACGAAAGAGGGTTTGCCGGCGAGTAGATAGACCGTGACGTTAATTGCGAAGCACGAGCGAAGGCGTGCATCGGGAGTCCGAGGAATCGTGGATGAAAGAAGTCGGGTCACTAAGTGGCAGTAATTATCGTAGACGCAGCGATTTTTCGCAGCACCGGCTATTTTTAGAAGCCAACTCACACGCCTGTTTTGCTTCCTAGACTCGCCAAATCCTCGTCCCTGTCCTTCTCCTACGCAGGTCGCTCTACACTCGACTTTCTCTAACCTTGAGTCCGGATTCCGTGTTATCGATACCATTACTACATCCAGCGTCGTTAGGAAATTACGCAACGCGTGTTTGGAAGCTGTCAAGCCGCCACTTTCGTAACTCGGATCGCGGCCTTTAAACAGGAAACGCCTCGTGTTGAAGCCGACGATTTTCTGTTCGCAGGATCTTCTGTAGGCGCGAATCCTCGCGCCGACGAACACGGTGGCGGGGAGGAGCGGGAGGTCGAGGATAAAGAGGCGAGCGTCGGAGACACAGCGGATCCTTTCAGAAGCGGGAATGTTTATCGACGTAATATTTGCTCGCGCGTCCGCGCGGCCAAGAAGCGTACGCGCGCCGGTGAAATTTGTTTAATTTTCTCGAGTGTTAATTTTATAGAATTCTTTCCGCAAACCCGGCGCGTTCCGGGACACCGAGGCGGCGCGGAGCTCTCGCGCGATCTTGAAGAATCCGCGAGAGATTCTTCTTCGCTTCTCGCGAAATGGGAACTGAACCTACTGTACAATGTATATTGTAAAACTGTTTCTGTCAAATATATTTGTGAACGTTATTAGGTCTCCGAATTGAACCCGAACTCCGAATCGAATCCCACGCGCCGCGCGAGAAATGATCGATCGAGGATCGAGCGGCTTTAAAGAGGCAGGCCTCGGATCGTAAATCCCGGGTGACCGCGTTCTCGGTCCAAAAACCTACCGGAATGTCCATTCCGGTCGCGTTATCTGAAAGCGTTTCATGCCCCGTCGAGCAAGAGAACGACGTCGCACCTTGGTCCGTCACCGGATGAAAATCGAGTCCACCTTCGTCCAGAAACCGGGCTCGACATCGAGGTCGTCGAGGGAGCGACTGAAGAGCAAGGAAACCGTCCACGAGGATCGTAAAATCGATCGGGGATCGCGTCGGCGCGGCGATTAACTAATTGACGTAACTCGGTTCGCGAAGCGTCGAGTCGCGCGTGCCACTCGCTGACAAATTACCAGGCTTTTTCATCGCGCTGCCAATCCGTCTTATCGCTCGCCGATTTATGAATATTGCCAGGCGATTCTCCGGTTATTTATCGAGAAAGTTATCGTGTTGCGAGGCGCGAGGATCGGTGCGTAGGTGGCTCCTCGCCGAGATACGAAAGCTCGTTTCCTCCGGGTCGCTTTGTTCGCGGGACCCGTTCATTAAGTCCGGGACGCGTTTCAATTAATTCCGTCTATTAGGCCGGCAATCGCGGCGAACGATTATGGCGCGCGGTTGGAAAACAGGAAGAACCGGAGAACCCGGTCGCGATCCAATAACTTCGTTAAAATCGGCGCAGGGCATCCGCGTTTTTTCTAAACTAATTCCATTTCCCGCGGCGAGGGAAACGCTCGTTAAAATCGGAATCGTCAGCTGGCCGCTCGTAATTGTTTTCGTTTAATAAACCAACCGACTTTCGTTCCCGATATCGGAAAATGATAACGCGATTTCGTTGAAATTCATAACGGCGGGAGCGTCGGCGTCGGAGGTAAGTAGACACGGACGCATCGACAACGATTCCTCGATCGATTTCGTTTTTAATAACGATCGGCGGAGGCGAAGCTTCTGTTGCGCTTCGATTGGAATTTCTGGCAGATACGCGAGGTTCACCGTGTCTCGACAAAGTGAGGGACGAGGAGAAAGAGGAGAGTGGGAAAGTTCAAAAACACTGTGAGAAGCTCCGTTATTTGGAAAGGAGCGTCGAGGCGGCGGAGCCGGGTCGTTCGGCCCTGGAAACGCGGGGGAATCGTCCGTTTCGGGCCTCGAGGCTACGTCCACGATCGTCTGACCCACACAGCCGAGAATTCCTCCTAGCTGACCCAACTCCGCGGCTAGTCGCACCCACACGCTCCGGACAGAGGCACACGTGCGGGGCCTACGCGAGTAGTCGCGAGTTTTCTGCTTTTCGCGTACATAACGGGCCAGGGAGCTGGAATTCCTCCCGGGATCGGGCCTTAACGGTCCCAATTTGTTTGCGAAGGGACTTGGTAGTCGGTTCATCGTTATGGTATTCTGTTAGGATATACAAAATATGCGAAATTTATGGAACGTATAGTGCGACAACAAAGTTCTTGAAAGCTCTATAAATGCATGAAAATACAGTCCAAAAAGTAGTCTAATAATTACTATAATGTGCTGAGAAACAGTATCGCTTAATAGAATTTTTAACAGTAAGTAAAGTTCTTCAGAAGGTAATGTTCATGAATTTTTTATTTGAGAACCACTTTTTTATTTTATTTGATCAATAAAAAAACTTTTTATTAAATAATACTCTATTAGTGATGGCTGTATACAGTTATATTGTTCATTCTATATAATTATACAATCTATAAAATTATACTTTTTTAAAAATATTATTTAATGGACTGAGATGGGCTTTTAAATTACGATGATACTGATTGAAGAAGAATGTAACCTGACATGGTAGTTTTTTTTCAGAGCTGCAGAGTCAGTGGTCGGAATTTACGATTTCGAGTCTGACTCCTTTTGTTTAGCTCTGACTTCGACTCTCGAAATTAAAAAAATATCTACTCAAAATAATTAAAGGTTGTAATAAAACTGAATAAATGGTTAAAAGATTGCATTAAAGTCTTAAGAATATGGAACAGATAACTCTCATGTAACACAACACGACAGTTACTTTTTCAATCTCAGAAAATATATAATCAGAAAATACATGTCAATTTGAGGAAAATACTCTTTTCATTCTTTGTTAGTGTAGCTGTAAATTTTCAATACTAACGCAAAATTTTTCATTTTTGAAAATTGATGTAATCTCTAATATTTCGTAGAGATACATATTGTTGCTTTTGGGGCTGCCTTTTAGCTTTTTGGCACTGAATGAATCAATTCTCAAATATTAGCAATTTATTTATGTATACATAGACTTATTAACGATTTATTATAAACAAAAGAATCAGAGTTGGAATCGGAGTCGATACATTTCTTTCTGTCTCCGACTCCGACTCCGACTTTAGTGATCAGAATTACTTCCAACCTTCGACCCCGCAGCTCTTTTTTATAGTAATTTTTTTATATCAGAATTAAAAATGTTGGATTTTCACATTTTTTCCATTAGGAATATTGATAATATTCCTAATATTGATAATATAAATAATAGTATTATCTAGCTATATGCCAAATTTTAACTTGATACTTTAGACATAATTTCAGCTTATAAAGTAGCTACAGTGCCGAACAAATGTATTCGGACAAAGTCGTTTTTGTTTTTATATGCCCTTACGTCATTGACACGAAAGTGCCTCTCTGCAGATTGTTTACTATTAGTGCGTCCCTAGATACAAGTTACACAGCAATATCTGCGGCTTACCACGTATAAAGTAAAATTTATTTGTATTTAACTGGATATAAGTAATCAGACATTTCATTTACACATATAATCTTACTCAAAACTTAAACATTTGTTAAATTTTGCTTTTGTGTGTTTCTTTTACTCTTCTTAGAATGGTGCGTGAAGATAGTTTATCAAAATGTATAAAGGAAAAAAATTATAAAAGTTAAATGATGGTGAATTAGTATCTAGAGCATCGCGACGCTTTTACATTACAAACCAAACTGTGTATAGTATTAAGAAATGATTTTCAGAACGAGGTCACGTAGACAACAACTTATCTAAGTCTAGACGACCAAAAAAATCATGCAGAAGGCAAGATAGACAAATACGGCGACTGTCAGTGGCTAATCCTCGCAGGACTGCAGCAGATATTCTTAAAAGTTTGAAGAAAACTGGTGACTTAAAAATAAGCGAACGCACAATACGACGACACTTAACGTCTTTTGGATTATATGATCGACACTATGTTGAGTTATTCATAAAAGTTAAAGTAACTCATTTGTCCGGTACTGTATATAATTATAGATTAAAGATAAATTTAAGAATATAAATTTACTATAATTAAATAAAAACATAGAATAACGATAAGAGCCTACAACGTCGAAAGTAAAGAAAATGCTTGCTGCTAATGGGAAATCAAATTTCTACAAATATGATGAAAGATATAGTCCTGACTACATAGACTTGAAGTTCGGTGGAAACGGAGCTTTAGGTAAATGACGGATCGTCTTCGCGGCGTCCGCGACTGAATTTCGCGTTCGAAGAGGCATAAATCGCATTCGCTCGCGGCGAAATTTATTAAGCGCGCGTAATGACAAACACGCGCATACATTACCCGGCTGGATGCCGCCGCGGCGCGGAGCGGCGGCCGGTCTCGGGTTTCGCCCGAGAGCGGCTGCAAGCTCAGTAAGACGTCAGCCCGCATTCTTCTATGAAACCGCGCCGCGCGTCTCGTTTTGTCACGGTTAATGAAGTTACCAGCTCCGTTCGAGTAACAGTGTGTAACGGGCTCTCGTATTCACCGGTCAATTCGCATTAGCATTATACCGTCCGGCGATCTGGTAGCAGCGCGACGCAGCGCGGCGGCCGCGCCGGTCCCCCCATTAATCCTTCACCTTCCGCGCGCCACCATTAATCACCGCTTTATCATTTTCCTATCGTTTTAATATAATACGCCGACGGGCCGCGCGCGTTCCGCAACTTTTGACCCACATAGTTCGGTCTCGCCTTCGCGGCACGGTCACAAGTGTTTCCTTTCTAGGGAACGAGAAAAGACGCCGAGTGCGCGGGAAGAAATCTCGAACCTGTTCTCATGGGGGGCCTTGTTTTCCGATCTTTCGTCGATCCGATCGAGTCGCGGAATCGACGATCGAATCACGGACGACCGTCGTCGCGCGCGGAGGAATCTGGGGTCAGGATTGCGTCGCGCGTGCGGACCTTGACGGAAAAGTGGAAAACACCGCGCGGGAATGCGTCGCACGTGCAACCGGCGAGGAGGAGAGCGCGGGAGGGTGGCGCGGAGCGAGAGAAAAAGCGGGTTAAAGAGAGAGAGAGGGAGAGGCAAGGCGTGAAGGAAAGACGAAGGATGCATACGCGGCATACATTAGCATAGGTTTGCTCGGCACGGGCTGTTTCATAGGTGGTTAGTTGGCACGCGTTACGTGTTTCATAGGTGGTTAGTTGAGAGGTTTGACGTAACGAGTCGAGGAGAAGGGATTTCGAGCACGCAACGCGGCTTTTTGCCCCGGCGCGTCTCGAAACAAAAGCCACGGGATGGCCGAGGGGGGCGATTAGCCGCGGAGACGGAGAGACACGCGCGACGCGCGGTACACGCACCGAGGAGGAAAGCAGCGCGGAGGTTGCACGGCGCCGCGACGGAAAGGTGGCGACCCGGAGCAGGCCTCTCCGAGGATTTAATGTTATGCGGGATTCCCTTGGCCCGTGAATGAGACCCGGGGAGAGGGGGGGGGGGAGAGAGAGAGAGAGAGAGAGAGAGAGAGAGAGAGAGAGAGAGAGAGAGAGAGAGAGAGAGAGAGAGAGAGAGAGAGAGAGAGAGAGAGAGACGAGCGAGAGGGGAGGCGCTGGGAGAAGGTCTGGGGCCCGGAGTCTCTCTCTCGTAGGAAGCCGTTAACCCACTTGTTCGTCGTATACTAATGAGGATGAAAATGAGATGACTGCGTTTATTTTAATTTCATCAGGTGCAAAGGACGGTGGCCTGCAGGTGCAGCGCATCGCGTCTCCGGTTCCGCGCGGCTCGTGCCAACATCGCTGCCGAACTTTCCTCCTCGGTGCCCTTAGCTTTCCCTTTTTCCGGTTCCTTCGCGTAGCACCTTCCTCGACGGAAGAAGCTACACCGCGGAACTGTCCCCCAGCTGATTCAATCGAACCAAACAAAACCGAACTGTTTCTTCCTGCAACGTATCCACCGATCTCCTCGATGCGCGTATCGAGCGAAAGGGAAGAAGGAAAAAACGGTTGACGGTAAAACGCGGTGTCCTTGGCTTTACTACCTTTTCCTTGTTCCTTCGCGGAGCAACTTCCTTGAGGCCAGGAGGAAGCCGCTACCCCCACCGGTCCGATCGAACCAGCCAAAACCGAACTGCTTTCTGCAATGTATTCGTCGATCTCCAGGATGCGAGCGTCGAGCGCAAGGGAGGATGGAAAAAAAAACGGTCGACGGAAAAGCTCTCGGCGTCGTCTCCGCGGCGGTTACCTCTTTGCCTAACAATGGGGGAGCGGTCCCTCCCTTAGTGTGCTACGCTTTCGCACCGATTGGTCCCGAACCGAGAACTCTGCGCGTCGACGGGCGAGAGAACAACCGTAGCGGCGGAGATAGACGGAGCGCTCTTTACGTATGCACGATTGTCTCCCCGAGGGAGAGAAGAGCAAAAGGAACGGAAAGGAGCGTCGAATAGCTCGATTGCAGAGGCCGAGGGGGCGCGACGAGGGGGGAGGGGGGTGGGAGAGCGCGAGGGGGGGCCGGAGGAAGGAAGGAAGGAAAGGGTTTTGGCATCCATCCTCACGGTTCGACGGCGATGCCTCGGAGACGACCATCTATCTCAGGGGTGTGATCTTCCTCGCTGCCCCCCTTCGCTCGGGGATCGGACGCGGGGGTCACAATGGTTTGCATACACTTTCCCATAGGGATGACACCGCTCGGATGTATACCTGGACCTTTAAACGCCAGCCGAGGAGAGAAAAGGGATACGTAACGTATGGAGATCTATGCAAAATCGCGCCGTACCTGAGGCCGTATCCGTCCGATACCACGGGGTCACCCTTTCCACGTCGTTTATTGTTCCAGATCGGCTGGAAGAAGGGTTGCTGCGACGCGGCTAGCCCCTACCCTCTACCGCCCCTACACCCCTTTTCCGCCAGGCCCCGTTGCCTTCTTCCTGGCTGCGCCTCTCGCCACCCTTGAATTTTAAATTATGCAACGACCGGGCCACTGCGGAGACCCGCGGAGAGGGGCCCCGGAGTTCCGAGCAGCCTCAACCAGGTATATTCAAATGGGCATATTACCTGGGCTCTTCCTATTCAAACAGCCCAGCTACCTCGTAAAACCCCCTCTCTGCCTCCTCCCGATCATCGGAGATTTATAATAAAAGCAACGCGGCGTGCCACCAGCGAAGACTGTGGGAAAGATTCTCACGGTGTCTCTCGCTTCCGCCTCGTCCTCGGCTGTTTTGCCTATCAGAGCCTTGGGTAGGGGGGCCGAGGACGAGCCTGGGACGCGTTTGCATCTCCAGAACCGATCCGCAGTTGGTCGAAGGGTTCGATCGGTCTCTCACGGAAAACCGTTGACGTTCACTCGATACTTTCCAACGGACTTTCCCCAATCATCGGGATGGTCCGGAGACAGTTCCGGCGGATCAGTTCTATTCGAACGGGATCCTCGACCGTTACCCGATTCCTAAACGAATCGTAACGATTTTCGGTGATCGTACGCGGTGTGAAAAATGATGCAACGGAAGGAAGCAACGAGGAACCGCGAAGACGAGGCACCACGTGGCAATGTTTTTCTCCCGGCCGGGTAATCAGACGCGTCTGGTCCTACGGTGGGTTAAGGTCATCCCCCTTGTCGCGGAATCGGGAATTAATGCAACGCATCGCCGGGGACTGGCTACCTAAAGCCAGGCGTAATATGCAAATGCCGAGGCCGGCTCGCGCCTCGAAACGAGGAAGAGAATGGAAGATCCCCACCTTCTTCCTCCGTGGCCCTCTCTCGCTCCTTCGCTCGTCTCGCGAGCAACGGCAGCGCCGGATCAGCATCCCGAGGAAGACGAAGCCGGAGAAAGAAGGAAGAGGAGAGTAGTGGGAGGAGGAGCCGATGCAACCTCTATGACGCGATCCCCGGCTACGTGCTCCTTCTCCGTTTTCGACTTTTTCTTTCCTTCCCGGTGTGTATCTCCGTCGTGCGCACCGACTCTTCCGACAGATAAATAATTCATCGAGGCTGCATGCTTTATGACGATTATGCTAATCCACGTGAACCTGTTACCACCGTTTACCCGCGCGCATGCAGCCTGAATGGACGATGCAGGGAATTGTGTGCGCAGCCGATCCTTCGCACGCGTCCAGCCACCGACGCGATGCCTTCCTTCCTCCTTTCCATCGCTCGCCTTTTTTCCACCCGGAGGACAGGTGCGGGAGAAAGGGCCTTTCTCGAAATGTGGGAAACCGATGACCCACTCTCCCTTTCTCCCTCTCTCCCGCCACGCCGCTCATCGGCCCTTTTCTCTGTCCTTGGCACAATGACCCCGCCCGTGAGCGCCAGCCGTCTTCCTTCCATTAAAGTTGCATCACTCGCCCGTGGGGCCCACCAGTCGATATTCATCGCGCGCGGATGGAAAAAGCCTGTCAGCTTATCGTCAAACGACACGGCCGCCGGTGTCACGCGGTACATTAAGGACGGTTCGCCCGCCAATTGGTTTGATTTACGCGCGAAACCGGCCGCTGCGCCGCGTCCACAGGGAAAGGATTTTCGGACACACGCGCGCTAAGTAGAACGCGTTCCACTTTGCCAAGCTGTCCGTCGCTGTCGTCAACATCTGGCGATCGCGGCGAGATCCGCGCCGGCGTCGATACGCGTCGCGATTTATAAATCGTAGCCGAAGCCCCGTCGAGTATCGATCGGATCGAAGCTGTCGTTCCACCTGCGCGATATCTTCTAAGAAACTTCTTCGTGTCGCTTCCTCGTATCAACGAACGTTTTATCGCCATCGAGACGGTAAACCTCGCGAGAGAGTATCCCAAGACTCCCAGCATTGCCGCCATAAAACACTCGCGAAACGGTGTTTCTAAGCGTGGGAGGACGCGAAGCGGACAGCGGCTAGTTTCTGGAGCGGACCCGGAAACCGAGTCGCTCCCTTATCGCGCTCCAGCTTCCTAAGAGCTCGGCGTTATTAGCGCTGCCAGTTATCCGGGACTATCTAATAAATTGCCGAGGAGAGAGGAGAACCGCGGTGCGTGTGTGCGTTCGCGGTTAGAAGCGAGGCGTTCGCGTGGCTTCTGTGGACTTTGCAGTTTCTCGCCGAAAACGCACGCGTCTGGAAACTACGGAATTTAGTTACGGTAGCGAGTTCCATCGAGCTTGAAATTCTGGCGGATTCGTCGCGAGCCGCGCGAGAAAGTCGCGCGGAGTGTTTCTCTCTCTCTCTCTCTTTCTCGAGCGATTTCGATTGCGACAGTGTTACGCGAGACCCCGGGAGACGGAGAAAAAATATGATCCAGCTTGCAGCTCAGCACGTTCACCTGAAAAACCACGACACTTCCTCCAGGTGCGCGCGACCTGTTCCAAAGGTGTCTCCTTTTTGCCGTCGCTGGGGCCTGTCAATGGGAGACACCCGATTCCTCGAAACCGGGACATCCGATCGTCCCATTTCTCTTTGATTAGAATCGAAGGCTGGGGATGCCATCGACGGGTGCCGGTGATTTGAACTTTATAGAGTTTCTGTTTGGAGACTGGGGAGTGCTAGAAAATGAATTGGAAATTGGATTAAAAACACCTGTATTTAGGTATTTATTTGGAATTAATTTTCTGGAGGCAATGTAGATCGTTGATGGCAGTGATAAAGTTAAAAAATTTCTTAAACTTTCCTTTTTATGAGAGCAATATTTTTTAAGATTTGACTTGACCATTATTATTGTATGTATAGTATAGTGGAGACTTTAATAGGTGTCTCGGAATTTTTTTTATTTTTTTGAATGCTGAAAATGGGAAAAAATAAAGAATTAAACATGATGCCACAAATATGTGTATTTCTAAATACAATTATTCCTAAATTTTAGCTTTTACTTTTAGAATAACAAAAAGATTCGAAATTAATTCTCTATTAGCAACGTGGGTTGTTATATAAAGCGCAGATAAAATTCTAAACATCCTCAAACTTCGCAATTAGTGGAGAAACTGTAAAAGATTTAACTTAACAAGCGATTGTGTAATATGATAGGGACATTCGTGAGTCTCCTCAAATTTTTTTAACTTTTTTTAGAAGCTTAACACAACAAAAATTAAGAATTTACATTGTATTAGCAACATAGATCATTAATAGTACAGTCGAAATTGTAATTATCTTCAAATTTTTACTTTTGTTGAAAGAATGTTTGAAGAATTGACCCAATCAATAATTGTATAGTATTATAGAGACTTCAATGAGTACCATAGAATTTCTTCAAATTTTTTGAGAGTCTATAATATTAAGAAATTAAGCATCAATTCTCTGTAGACAACGTGGATCATTGATGGCTTAAAAGAAAGTTTTTAAATCCATAAATTTTCATCTTTACTGAAGAAACTATCGAAAATTGTCTATTTATTTAGGTTTAGAAACAAGGATTCTCTTAACTGTTTATAAAATTTCCTAAAAACTAACATTTAAACAAAATAAATGTGGTGTGAGATCGATAAAAGTACACTTTATAAGAAATAAAACAAACCGTTTATCAAACTAAAAGAAAGCATTTTGACAATGGGTATTTTGACCCTAACGTCAGTACACACTAATCAACAAACTCAATCTATAAATACAGTAAGGCACTGATTTTCAATATTCACAGTCTAGACTCTAGACAAACTTTTTTCTCTCACCCGCTGCGACAGTGCAGCCATTACACAAAATAAGTGGCGCCACGGCGGCAACCTTGTAACAGAACCGAAGTTTTTGTAAAAATTGTGGTGCCTGAGGTAGAAATCTACCCTCTGAAGGTCTTTGAGGGTTAATTTATTGAATGTTGTATTTGTGTTACTTGTGTTGTATTGTTCAATTTAAATTGTTCTTTATTATATTCTAATAAATCCCACAATTTTGGAGGCTCGTCCGGAATTGATAGAGTAAAACTGGACAGTATTTTTGAACGCCGAGAATTTGAAGAAATTAAAAGTCGTCGAACTGAAAGAACAATTAAGGGTGCTAAATTTGTCCACGAATGGACCGAAAGTGGAATTAGTTGCAAGATTAATGGATGCGTTTGGTAATAGTAATAGTACACCATCCGTAATTGGGACAGTTACCCAACGCATTAAAATCGCGAAACATGTCAACAAGTGATCCCAGGAGATTCACCCCGATCGTCCAAGTGTTAACACAAGGATGACAAAAGAGACTCTATCTGGTTCCACCTCGAAAGATAACGACCGATCGAAGGGTTGGCTTCAAGGGTTCGATCGGAGCCCATCGCGGCTCGCACCCCGATCATCGGTGAATAGAGGAGCAGGTAGAGCAGGTAGAAGGCCTCGATCGGGGGCACCCTGCGTTCCTCCCATGAAGGGTGGTGCCTCCAGCGACGATCGACACCAGAGCACCAGACTCCGGGGGCAAAGAGGTAAGCGTATCGGCGACGGCTCCGGGCCGAGTTAATGCGTCTCTTTTATAATGCCGCGCAACTCGAGCCCGAGGCCGACCTGCGGAACCGTTTAGGGAAATTTCCTCGCAGTGTTATTCAAACGAGGGTCCAACCGAAAACGCGGCCCGTCGCGCGCTGCCCCACGAGCGAAGGTATATGCATATCGATCATTCTTCGATCGAATGAATACGCGAAGGACCCGGACGCAATCCTTTCTTCCGCGAGAGGACTTTGCCAACGGTTTTTTTCGGCCCCTTTTCGATTCTCCAGACGACGATTTTTCACTCGAAACGGAGGACGAGAAGACTCGGTCTTCCGTTGGACGCTCATTTGCCTGCGGCTTCCGAGCGACGTTAAACGAGCGCTATTCATCGAAGCTCGCTCGGTTTGGCCGCGCGTGTAAACACCGGGGAGACGGCGAAGAGAAAGGAACCAGGGAGAACCGCGGCCGAATCGACGACGCTGCATCGGTTCTAGGATCGTCGACTGCGTTCACGAATTTTCTGGCCGCGTGTGCGTGCGCAGCCTGCACTCTCGCGCCCCGGAATACGCCCCCGCTGTTTGTGTTTGAGAAGTAAATTACAATAATTGAATAGACCGCTAATTCCCCCTTCGTTTACCGTCTCCCCCGTCGGCCTCCCTCCCGGCTGCTCAAAGACCAACACGCGATCGTTGCAGTGTCTTTCTTCTTGTTCCTGGGACTGAGAGTCGACGTTCGTCGGTTCCACCGTCGATTTTCAAGCACTCGCGTTGATAGTCGTGTCTGCGAGCCGTCGACGACAAGCGACCGAGACGTTTCTCGTGCCGATCGAGCGTTTCCTTGGCTCGCAAAGAAGTGGAACGCGAGCGAGCGCGGCCCCACGGTGTTTTGAAATACCTCGCAGCCTAGGATATCCGAAGGATTTATTTCAAGAAGCCGTGTGTGCTCGCGGACTCGCGGCTCTCGCGGTGACCGGTCCTCATAACCGGACGCACTGGCGCGGCATTAGATATACGAGGCAACGGCGCAGAAAAAACCAGAGCCAGGAATGTCACCTGTTTGTGCAAGTATCGACATTATATCCCATTGCGTCGCGATAAAATCGAGCTTAAAAGCAAAACAGGATATTACTTAAGCGCGAAAACATTTTGTCTTGAGAAACGCCGGCGAATGATTTATGGTGCGCGGAGTTGACGTCTTCACGGGCACCGAGATATACGACATACCATGTTTTTGCAACGACACCGCCGGCCGATCGAGACGCGGCAGAGAATCGTTTCTAAATACTTTTCCTAATCCGAAAACCAATGCCCGAACTGCGTTCTCTTTAAACCTACCAGTTTAAAAAAAAAAAAAAATCGACGCGCCGCGGTGCGTGAAATCGGTCAATCGGCGGCGATTCCACGGATCAGTAAATGTACGTCGCGATTTAATCGCGCCGGGATCTCAAGGATCGAGAGCGAACGTTGGGGGACTCGTTCCGCGCGGAAAATTTCGAGCCGCGGCGAACGGTGCGCGGCGGGAAAAACGGAGAAAGAGCGAGGAAAGCCTGGCCCCGTCCGACCGGTGACGTCAACGAAAAGACAAAGAAGGTCGTTGCGTGGCACCGACAGTTCCTGCGTAGTTCTCGCGCGCATTGTACATAGCACGGATCGTGGGCAAAGGTGAACGCGGAGACGCGAACAGACACGTATTTGTAGAGGCAGCTGAACGGTGTGCGAGAGCGAGAACGAGAGAGAGAGAGAGAGAGAGAGAGAGAAAATGAGAGAAAGAGAGAGAGAGAGAGAGAGAGAGAGAGAGAGAGAGAGAGAGAGAAAATGAGAGAAAGAGAGAGAGAGAGAGAATGAGAGAAACAGCGACAGCAGCAGAAGAGGATGAAGTCGAAGCTCGACGCTCGTGCGTTGTTCGACACACAGAGCGACTCGGCAAGCGCCATTGCCTCCGAGATTTCGTTCCAACTTCCACGTATTCGTTATTTGTTTGCTCCTCTCTCGGCCGGACTCGACTATTTTAGCGGGGGACGTGGTCCACCTTCGCACCGGAGGGGACTTCTCGCTCCGAATACTGAGAATTTCGGCACCACCTAGACACGGAGCAGGCCCCCGGTAGCTGGGGTCTTCGAATCAAGGTCGAGGCGAGCACCGCGCGTCCCAAACGTCGCAACGGAGAACCTAGCTTCGTCGTCGGTCGGCTCCGTCGTAAGTTGCGACGCGAGTTGGACTTCGTTACTCCAACCGGTTCTTATTTGTACCGCGAAACGGCGTCGATATTGCGCGCGCGACGATCGGCGAGAGTCGCGGCGACCGGGGAAAAGGGAGCCGGCAGCGAACGTCGAGAGCGTGAAGCTGGAATCGAAGAGTTCGCCGGGATTTTGGCGGCGAGGTGGACCCCGACGGAGCCGAAATAGCGGCGGGGAATGCTCGCGGCTAGAGGCGAGAGAGGCCCGGCCTTTTGGGACCCGGTCCCCGGAGTACTGGCGACTGGCGATTATAAAGAACAGTAAAAAAGAAACGAGAGGAGACACAGCGAGACGGCGAGAGGAAGAGAGACGGACGAGAGCGAGAGAGGAGCGGCAGTATAGGCATCGTCGTTGGCTGCGTTTAAAAAACCAGTTGTGCGAGCCGAGCCGACAGCGACGGCGCTCTCGCTGGGTTAGGCACCGAGGAAACCGGCGAGGAAGGTGCCCTCTTCCTTCGCGTGGGCTGCGCACACGGCTCCTATAAGGGCCGCAAGCCCACTTTCGGAGCCCAGACGCGCTTCTATGGTTTGTTTTCTGCCTGCCCTAGGACCCTCTGCTTTTCGCCCTCTTTCCATTAACCCGATCGCGCTCTTCTCTCTCTCTCTCTCTTCGCCCCTCCGTCCAGAAAAGGGATGACACGGAGGCGAACGTTCATGCGAGGACCGTTCGCGAGAATTCTGAAACGTCTACGGGGCAGATTCTACCGGTCCTCACGGGTTCTACGAATTTCCGAGCGAACCAACGCCGCGCGTCGACGATGCTCGGCGATAAAATCCCGGTGCGCGTCTGCCCGCGTCGGCGAGACAGCCAAGAATCTCATAAATCAACGCTCCTCGTGCTTCTTTTCGCTGACGCAACAACGAAAAACGGAGCGGAGCACGCGAAAGTCGCGACGATCGCGAGAGACACCCCCGTCGGAATCGGAGTTTACGCGCGCCCTCGTCAGGTGGGACCGGTGACGTCACCGTTGGCTCCGAAGATTACGAGGTGCAACCGAAATTATGCAAATACGATGCAAATCCTGGAACGCCGTGACGCTAATCCCTGCCACAATATTGGAGGTAATTGGTCGGGGGTGTTGGCCCGGGGCTTCCTCGCTTTTTTGGCTGCGATCAGACTGCCACGGACGTCTTGTGACGCACCGGAAGTCTCACTCTTGCTGAAGAAGGTTTTACGATTTTATGACGGCGAGACATGGTTTGCGTCTTCTTGAAACGCAAATATGTCGATGTGGAACTTTCTATTATGTATTCGGAAGAATATTTGCGATTTCTAAGAGTATTCCAGGTGGCACAAAAGTTAAGGGATGGTTTGATCGTTTCGGGTGAATTCTATTTTTTATTTTATATGCAGATTCGACGGTTTGATTAGCTGTATCATTGTTGGAAGTTTAGTAGAATCTTGATGGACCGGCTCTTAATTATTGTCTGTTTTTATTATGTTGGCAAATAAGTTTGTTCGGTGTTTTCCATTCATTCCACTTTAAAAAATCGAACGAACATATTTCCCTGAGTTTTTATTATTTTACGCACTTGTAAGAATAAGAGTGTAGTAAAATTTTGAATAAACCTGGAATTTTAATTTGACGATGTTTTAGTTTTGAATGCAATATTAAGTCGATTAATAGAGGTGTTATTGTACATGTGAAAGAAAGTGGATTCGAAGTAGAGATTGAATCTGAAGTAGAGAGAAAATTCGAGAATGGAGACTTAAATAAGACAGACATTTTTGTTGAAGATCCTCTGTTTTCATAATTTTCCGTTTTATCTGCAGATTTGGAAGAAGATTTCTCAAAGACATTCTCCATGAATTTTTGAAGATAGGATGTGATATCAAATACAGATAACTGGAGTCAACGTATCTATTGGAAATCTGGATTATGTTGAAGAGTTATTTTAGCAATAAGAAAGCATTTATTCAAAGATAATAAGTCATTTTTGTCTTAGAAAATATCATGTATATTATATATTTGTTAAGCCAACATTAAATGGATATAAATAAAGGTATAAATAAACATGTTTTTCTTGAATTATATATTTTTTCAGAAATCTGTCATGCTGATACATGGTATAAAAAAACATGTTACATGATAATTGTCCCTTAATCCAATGTCAACCGACTCGAAATTTCGAATATAAAATGTCAATAACTAGTACATAATTAGTAGCCTATTATTAAATCATTATTAAAATTCAAGTTTTACTTAAAATTCTATTGCATTGAAATACATTTGCATTTTTGTATTTTAATACTAAAATATTTGAAGATAATTTAGATAATCTACTTGCTTCGACTGCATTTGAAATCCCCTAAAATCAATTCACACTCCTAATGTACAGCATACAGAATACAGAACCTTGATCGCGTCCATCATGAATCAATCAAACTGGCAACCCTTGCAATCGTCACTCAGTGACCTCCAGCCCCTCAACCCTCCCAAACGCCACCATTTCCCAGTCTCTCGTTCGTGTCCGCTCCGAACCTTCGCGATTCCCGACCGGAAGCACGAAGAAGCGGACCCAAAGCACTGTTAAACCCCCCCCCCGCGATCGGCGCGAACGTCGCTTCAACACCTCCGGGACTCGATTATCTCGGTAGATCGTCGTTCGTGTTCGGCCCTTATCGATCCTCGTACGGATCCCGTAGCGCCGAAGGCCAGGGAAAGCAAGCGCCAGAGGGAGAGGAGGGCGGCGGGGTTCATTCATGCCGCGGTGGAAGAAGAATTATCTCGGTCGGCCCGTTATCTGCGGCGACGTACGTGCGTGTACACCGCGCTCGAAGGTAGTCACGAACCCGAAAGAGATACCGCGGCGGTTCCCCGAGCGGAAAGCAACAGAGGCCGGCGCTCAGAGAGGAGACCCTCGTCCGGCTTGCTAAAGGACGAAACAAGGAGAGAGAGAGAGAGAGAGAGAGAGAGAGAGAGAGAGAGAGAGAGAGAGAGAGAGAGAGAGAGAGAGAGAGAGAGAGAGAGAGAGAGAGAGAGAGAGAAGCGCTCGGTTCGTGGGGGTTGATGAATGACGGGCGGTTAGCCACGACCACGCTAAAGTTATCTGGGTAATCTGAGGAGGCGAGGTCCCACTGTCTTACGACGAGTTTTATTATGGTGTTTCTGCTCGGCAAGGGCGAGGTCAGCGCGGGCGTGCGTTCGCCGAGGCCTGAAAACGAGACTGGGTCAGCCCCGGTTGCATCAGAGATAGCCGCGGAGGGCTTCTTGCCGTCCCTCCCCCGCGTCGCCATCGAGAAACGCGGACCGAAACGCGGGTAGGCTTGCCACCTTCGGAGCCAGAGGCCTTGACCTACTATTAGACGAGAGCTGCCAGGTTTTGTATCACCTGTCCAGCTATTTTAGCCGGTGGAACTGTTCCTCGGTGATTCGGTTTTCGGGGGGATAGCGACATCTAGGGAAATGGGGAACTGGAGCAAACTTTTTGGGCCCTGTGAGATCGGTAAGGGTTGCGTAGAAGAGATGGGAAAGGTGACAGCATCCCTGCGAGTGGAAGAAGACATCCAGCTGCCTCCGCCGGTAAAGGGTTTGCGAGGGCCCTGAAGGACCCCTTGGGACCTTTTTAACCGTCTACTTGGGGTGCTTTACCGACTGCGATTTTGATTTTCTCACCGTGATCGATCCAGCTCAGATTCTGAATATCGATAGTTGCAAGTATATAAAGTGTAGATGCTAGAAGATTGTAACTGAGTTGCCGGTTCGCGTCATTCTCCGTTCCGGTTTCTCTTTCAGCTTTGATGTTTAAACGGAATCGGCGAAGTGATACTGGGAACCGGTAAAAGAAACTTTAATAGGGTGCAATTATCCTCGGCAAAACATCATAATTTCTGGTAGCGACGCCTCGAGTCTTTTCGAGAATCCCCGTGGCTCGGCGATTCCGTCATCGCGTGATCGGCCACGCGCCGTAATCAGCCCGCGCGGGGAGGAAGCGGAGATTTTCGGACACGGAGGGCCAAGGCGTCCCCGACGGGGTCCTAGGGTGGAGTATCAGCAATCTAGAGGTCGGAACCCGCGGGTCAAACTCGGCCCAGAGGCTTCTGCTCGGCGCCGTCCGAGCGAAAACCCGGCCGTCTGACCTCTGCGAAAGTCGTCTGGTAAGGAACACCGTGTCCGATGGGTTTCGATAGCTCGTCGGCACGCAAGTCGACGTCCCCGCTCGGCGTTCTGGCGAGGAGCCGAGGATTAGACCAGATCCAGACTCCCGGAGGCAGATATTCCTCGGGACGAACTTCCTTCAATTTTTCAGCCGAAATCTACATGATCGCGGAACGATTGAGGAACACCGGCGACGAAGTGGGAGCCGATCGCGGAGCACCGTTTCAGTTTTTGCGCTGGAAACGGCCTTGTCGACGGTGACGTCAGCGAAGACGCGAGCTTGTCGAGTATCCCGTCGATTTGCTCGCTCGCGAAACCAAGCCGGACAAAAAAGGCACTGCGTAACAGGCAGCGTTACAGAGGTACGTGCGCTCACTGACAAGAAGGCCGGCCGAAAAAAAGCGTTAAGAAGGAAGGAAAATCCCGAGAGGAACCTGCGTCACGGTCCCTACGATCCTCTCGTTGTTTTCTTCGCATGAAGTCGCTTCTTGCTTCTTTTCCTCCTTCGAAAGGAGAAGATTTCTGGATGGAGACAAAGGTCGAACGGTTACGATCGCGCGGAGCTGGGCTCTCCGCGGGGACTCGACACGAGCCGTTTATGCCGTAGACAGGCGCCGAAGAAAACGAGGAAATTCCGCGGGAGCGGTGGCCGCGGGGTCGCGGGGGACTCGCATACACCATGCGTTTACTATACGCTTACCCGACACGCCATTCACCGGACCCCTATGAATGAACACGGACGAACGCGCGCGATGGCAACTTTATACGCTGTAACGCGACCAGGCTTGGTCGCCAGACCAAACGAAGGAGAAAGAGGGACCCCGACGCGGAGGAGAGATCTCCTCTCGACCAGAGAGAAAGAGAGGTAGAGGGGATCTCGTCGGAGAGGGACGCTTACATGGATATGTAAAACGTGTGCACGCACACGCCGGGGGCCGGCGGAGCGGTTTCACATTGTATTATTATTCAATAGCGATAGAGTAATTGATCCCCGAGTCGGCGAGGCAGCACGCATTCGCGTAACGCGTGCGTGCGTGCGTGCGAGTGTCTGCGTACAGAAGCGCATGCAAAGGAGCCGGACGAGAGGAGCCAAGGAGACGTGGTCTCCGGGAGACGTTTAATGAGTTTGATATGGGAGGGACGTCCCTGCCGCTTGTAATCTTCATTATTCACGCGATGCGACGCCGCGGCCCGATTGGCCGCGCGATCGATTTCGCCTGTTCCTCGACGATCTCGATGGAAGGGGAACGCGTCCAGGATCTTTGTGGCGAATCGTCGCCTCGCAAAAACTCGCGGCCGAACGAGGCGCTAATTTATTCCGCGTAGCGGTCGTATAACGCGACGAAACCGCGCGTGAGGCCCGCTTTTTTTCTCCTGCGAGTTGGAAACGAGACACCATCGACATTTCGGTAAAAGTTCTCTCTCTCTTCTCCCTCCTAGATGATTTACAGGCGGATTCCTGACCTTTAAATGCAAGCAACCGGCTCCCCGTGTTCCGTTCCCAAGACCCCGAGGTGGTAGACCACTTGTCACGTAATCGCGAGTAGTTATACGGCATCCACTTTCGTCGAGGCAGAATCGTCCATTGGAAGCGAAAGGTACGAGGCGAGATACCAGGTCGAGCATGTATATTATTGTGTATTTGTCAGGCTGCGGCAACGGGGCCCTCCCATACCGAGTCCTCGCTCCTCCTCCGCCTGCTTCACCTACACCTTTTCCGTCTCCTTTCCGCCCCGCGCCGCCGCCGCTACCCGACCGTGCTTCTTCGCCGTACAACCTGCATTCCCGTAAGTATAATTCCCGCCGCGTTGTTTGTATGCACATGTAAATGCGCCGGGTATTGTGTTTGCCGATGCCACACCACCAGCCGACGACGACGCGTTTCGCGGCGACTGCTACACGGGGCGTTAAACGCCGACCATTCGTCGACGCGAACTCTGCGCTCGCCCTTGTATCTTCGGAATCCTCCTAGCTTCTCAGAGCTAAGGGAAGGAATCGAAGAAAAGCCGAAGAGAGTTCTTTTTTTAATAGTCGCGGCGCGATCGAGAAGGAATATCCGACGATATCGCGTCGGTCGCCACGAGGTACCGGCTCTTGTGAGGCAGACTTAACACCAGCCACGTTGCCAGCTGAACCATCGTCCGGGGCCCGACAACAGGAATGCCGTGTGTTAAAATGCCTTCTTCGGCTCGGTGTGTTCGATTCGTGTGCGCCTCGTGCGTCGCGAGTCTGTGTGCGTGCGTGCGTGGCCGAGTAGGATGCGTAAAACGCGCGTCTGCGTTCTCTCCCCGTGCCCAGCCTCGGGCCCAGCATCACCTGTCTTCCCTCTTCCCCCGTCCCGGGCCCCTCTCCGCCCTTCCGTGGCCAACTCTTCCCTGAGTCCCCCTCGGGGCCCCCCCATCCCGGCCTTCTTTCATTCTCCGCTTCTTTCTCCGGCCCCCCCTTCCAGAAAGAAAGATAATAAAAAATCCCTCCGAAGAGCCTCCTAGGCGACTAGCTCGATTTCGGATCTTCGATTCTACTTCTGGGTGACGTTCCTTCCCGGTTCCTCCGTTCTCCGAGATCCCGTCCGCGATGTTAAAACTGGGTCGCTTACTTCGGGTTTCACCGTTTTCGGTGTGCGCAGTTCTTCAAGCTCGCGGACAGTCCTCGATCTTTTAATCGGCTCGATGGAATCCGCGCTGCTCGCTCTCCGGAATCTGGATTATGCGCGATCTGCTCAATTTCCGGTGCCTGTCGACGGTTGTTAAGTATAATTCCTGCGCCGGATTCCGTCGCGGACGTTCTTGCTCGCGACGCGAAGAGGCGGCATTCATCTTGACGGGAGATTATGGTAGACTACTCCGTCGAACTTCGTTGATATCCAGAAACTAATTGCATATCAACGCGAAAATTCGCTATCATGGTGAATAGTTTCGTGTTTTTTTTTTTTTTTTGTGATAGGAAATTCGCAGCGTTAATAGACGTTGTGAAATATTTCGCGTTGATCTGAGATGTGAGCAATCGCGTTGAACTACTGCGGATGCGAATTTTCTACCGTAAAAAAATCGCAGTGCTCTATATCAGCTTAAATGACGGTAATTCTTCGTCAAGAAATCGAAGCGATTCAAAATTCGTATCGTAGACGGGAAAACTTTAGATATATTCACATATTTAGTTGCTCTTTTTGATGTGAAATTTCTCAAGATTCCAGGAGCAGAAATTCAAACATAATTAAAACTTTAGAATTTTTTAGAATTCTGAAATGTTTGATTTATGCTATTAATGGTTTCTCTCTCTAAAGGCTAATTCAGACACGTTTAGCAATTTACGCAAGTAATTTAGTAAAATAATGCAGCTACTTGTCACTCGACTAAATTACTAAAAGTGTCTGTTTCAGCGTTAAGGCTTCCAAAAATACTCTAAACGGGGACCCAATGAATTACTCTTTCAGATTCTCATTCCAATATGAATTGAACTTTAACAATTTACCAATTTTCACAAGCTTTTATTATTTGAACATGAACTCTGCTCGTCATCCTATTATAAAGAGTTCAAGCTCAAAGTCTCCAGTAGCCACAGTAAATACATTCGAACAACGTCTTCCGTTTCAAACGAGAATCGTGGTAGGTTTACGATCAAGGCAGCAGCGGCGAGCAGGGATTTCCACGTGGTTTGGGCGCGTGCTTGCGTTTACGGCGGTTGCGGTTTTGCGGTTAGTACGACAGGCACTGGCGATTCCCTAGCCTAGTCTCTTCTATCGTGTGCTGAGTCGTCTGAGCGCGTGTGCTCGCGTTCACATCGTTTCGCCGGGACAAAGATCGTTAACGTTCCAGGAGAGAAATACTCGCAACTTGTTTCGTGCGATCGATGAAGGAACATCCGAGGGGAGCTGATAGCGAGTTCGTGATTGATTCCGTGGCGCGCACGAGCCTTCCGTGGTGCGAGCCCCGAAACCCTGTAATTTTTACTGCTTCGGAGTTCGAAGAGAGGTTCCTGTTTGCTCCGCGGTGAACACCGAGTCCAGCTATTCTCGGCAATGTTAAAAGCCGACTCGTTCAATTTCCTTTTTTTTCCCCGTCTGCGCGGTGCATCCCACCCTTGGGCCGCGGTGCACCTTCAGAGGTCTGCACCTACTCCTTCGGGCCCGTTTCAGCGCGCTACGAGCTAAACGTGCCCCGCGGGGGCCCACGGGCCGGCGGACTCTCGCTTTGCTCTTACCCTTGACCGAGCTCCCTTCGGACGCGTCTTCTTCGACAGGGCTGGATCTATTTCTTGCCGCGCCCTGCTCGGCGAATCTTACCAAAATCTGAAGGAAACTCTTCGCCGAAACCCTCAAGAAGACTCTAGGCAAAATTGAGCCACGCGATCTAGGTGAACAGAGTAAACGTAGATCCCTGTGAATCCTTTCTGCCGCTCCGCAGGCGGTTCTCCGCGCCGTCGAGGCGAGAAAGCGAGCCTCACACGTAACGGCGCCGTAAAGTAGTCAAAGGTTAAGTCGCGTTATTGTCATCGGCGCGGGTAAGTGCGATTTATTATGGTTATTATTCGAGCGGCGTGTGTTCTGGGTAATCGGTGGCTTACGATTTCGCGCGGAGGAGCGGAACTGCCTTTCACTTCCCAGCGAGAAAGACGCGGATAGACGGCGCGGGCGATCGTCAGTGTCGTCGGTGCCGCGAGCACACACGTAACTCGTAAGTCGCCGCTTCGAAGGGATATCTTCGCTGCGTTTCTACGCTCTCGACTACGTGCTCTCTCTCGAGAGCGCAAGGGGGAGAGAGATTGAGAGAGGCCCTCGACCTCGGTGGAACACTGTTACGTGTCAGGTACCATAGACGTACGCGTGAATAAGTTATGGTCGGTCTGCCATATCCACGAGGCAGCACGCGTGCATCAGCGCGGTGCCCGGGCTCCTCTCCGCCTCTCTTCCCGCGGAGAGGAGAACGCCGTGTTTCCTAGTATCCGAGACGTTAACCTTGTATAACCAACCGACACACCGGTGCTTTCGAGCCTACGTTCGATCCTCTTCGCCTGACCGTGTACCGTTGTTTTAATGGCGCTGCGCCAGTGACGAAATCCCTCGGCGACAAAGAGCGACGCGTTGCTCCATCCGCTGGAGTTGCGCAAAAATTCGGGGGTCCCACGGGGGGAGCCGGAGGGCGTAGTCTCGCGGGGGCCCATCGAATCGGCCGCCGATGTATCGTGGACGAAACGCGAGTTCGAAGGAAGGACGAGGCGCAGAGGAGAGGACAGCGAGGCGGAGAGGAAACGGACGAGGGTGTCCCAAGGACTCCCCATCGCGAACGGTGGCGCGAGTTATTTCTCCGGGACGTAATTCACGTCGGAGGGGGCCCCCCTCGGGGTTCCCTCCGTTGCTCGCATTGTCCTCTCCTCCCGAGGCGCACCTTTGAGCTCCCGCATTCTGCGTAGCGTCACTTTATAATATTTACAGCCCTCCGCCAAATTCCTTCCGCGCCGTTTTATCTCGGTGACGGTGGCCCCCGAAGGGGGAGGCAGGGCTGGCCCCCGAGGGAGGGACCGATCGGGGCCAGCGGCGGTCTTTGCTCGATTTTCTCCTCTTCGGCCGTCTGCGGGCGGAAGGAGGGAAACGAATTTCGGGAAGGGCTAGGGAGAGCTGCGACCGGCCGGCAGGGAAGGAACAGGAAAAGGAGGAAAGGAGAGAAAAAGGGTGGAGGGCCGACGAGGGAGAAGCGATCGTGCGTGCGTCTTCTATTTGTTAGGAGAAGGTCTCGTCGGCTCGTAACCGCGGCCTCTTATAAGCCCCCGATGGGGGCCCCCAATCGGACACATGAAAGCCAAAAAGCCGAAAGTTGTCGTTGATCTAGTGCTCCACCGGCCGCTTAACTAGGGCCCGATACCTTCGGATAAGCCCCCGGCGGCCCCACTCGCCATCCCGGGCCCCTGGTCCAGGGGCCCATCGACGTTTCGACTGCGAGGACCGCCGTCATCTATTATATCCGCCAACCACCCTTTATCGGGAGAATCCCGCCGACTACCTTTGCTCCCCAGATCCCCGTCGGGGGTGGATACGGATCTCCTCTCTCCGCGAACCGAGGGAACCTCGAGGAATCCTTCGAAGAAACTTTCCACGAGGCGCGTTTCCTGCACGACGTCGAGCCAGTCCGCGTTTCGCCGAGGAAATCGTTCTTTTGCAATTAAGAGGATTAAGATAACGATCGGCGATCGCTCGGCGTGCCGTAATTCGCAATCAGCCGGTATCGAGCGGCGACCACGATATCTGCGGACTGAATCGACGGCTCGTTCTGGAAAACAAGCTCGTTTCGTTTCCCGTGCGTCGCGTCGCGCTCGACTCTCGGAACGCTCGTCACGGACGGAGCCGAGAATTTTTCCTCGAGCGGAGAGCGATCGGCGCAGAAGAGTGCAGCGCGTTTTTCAAAAGTTGGCACTCCGCCGAGATTCAAAGGATCGTGTTGCAACGCTCTTCCCCAAGGCTTCTCCTCGCGCTCGCGAGCTGCTGAACAGGCGTTCCGTAGGCGTCGAGCGTTAAACGCATTCCATCTTAGAGGTTACGCGTTGCGAAATCGCGACACGCGTGAGCGTTGCGTCTCGTTAGCCGCGATTCGCGCGGCCTTGCGTCAAGTTCACCTCGCGCCGCGGCCGCGGTGCATCGCGGCCGATAAGGAAAAAAGACCGCCGATTTCCTCGACCCGCGACTCGAGGGCCCCGCGTTCCGCGCAGGAAGACGTTTGCCTCGAAATTCAACGTCGTCGTCGTCGTGAAACAACGTATTTCTCTCAGCCGTATGCAAATCAGGGATTTGGTAAAAAATCGCGGGGAGCGCTAGGGTCGAGTGGCGCAATTTCCGCGACATTTCCTTTGGATATCTGCGCGATTGCGTTTATCTACGGTACCCCGTCGAAGTATAATTTAGCTCCGCGATTAATTGCTCCGGGAGGTTAGATCTTTCTCCGGGATCCCGTGGAATTTATATTCGCGCGGCGCTCGCGCGACAGATCGACGAGCGCAGAAGGAATTTCAACGCCGACATCAAGGCTGGTCTAGCCGCTCGAAATGTCACCCGTCGCGCTAAAAACAAAGGCCTCGGGACACGGGCGCGCGCTTCGACGCCTCTGCTCGTCCTGCAGAAGGCGAGGCGCGTCCGAAGGAGGTCGTGACCAGGGGAAAGTTCGATTTATGACGCTCGGTTTAGGAGGAAAGGCCTCCGGCTCCTCGAAATCCTCGACGATCGTCGTGACGAGAGGAAAGGTCGTCGCAGGCCTACTTGCAACTCGTCGGCCAATTTTAGCCGGTTTCGTCGCTTACGCGCGATTTCTATCTTTCGCGAACAGCTATCTCGCCTCGGATATTTAGGAACATTAATTGTTCACCGAGGATCGCGATGTCGCGTGAGAATTGCGACAAGTATGAGTCAATCTTTCCGCGGAGCTTCGTTTCGACTCGTAAAAATAGAAGTCGGAGAGGATCGACAGCGCAAAACGGTAAATCAGCGTTCTCCGTTCCTCGACGTTAAGTCGAATTGCCGCGGTTTTGCGGTTGCGAACAGCTAGTAAACGATTTTCAATCGCCTGTCCAGCAACCGAGTCTGCGGTGTTTCTAAAGTTTGCAATAACGAATCTGTGGCGACGTTATGCATATTAGTCGCAGAACGCGTCGAGGAATCGTTCCTGTTGCTCGCGAGCACGGTGGAAACGTCCACCGAACGTTTCGAGCCAACCGAACGACTTCTACTTATTGCGTAATTCCTCGGTGACGAAGGCGAGCGACTCTAGACTATTTATATTTACATATACACGTATATAAAACACGCACGAATACTCGCACTACCGATGCTCTCCAACTGGACACAAGCACAGGCGGCTCGCGCCGCACGCGTACAAACAACCGCCGCGCGCCGTTTTTCCTGTTGCCCCGATCGTTTTCCTTTTGCCGGTGGAACGAGTCTCTCTCCGATCGGCGTCTTTTTCGCGAATTCCACGATCGAAGTCGGAGCCTCGATTCTGCGCCGTTGGAAATTTCCTATTAGCCCCGGTCGATGATTAAACGGCTCCCGGGATCTCTGGATCGAGGAGATTAATTTCGATTTCGTTCGAGAGGAAGTCATCTGTACCCGTCGGATCGGCCGAAGGTATCGACACACTTCTGCGATCCCTCCGCAGGGGCGACGTTTAATGCGCGCCGGCGCGATCGCATTATGAAACGATCTATACGCGCTCATAGACTCCGGCTGAGCGTTAATTAGCGACGAATCACGGATCCGCGCACACCGAGAATCACGGCGCGCGGCGTTTTCTCGGTCGGATGTCGTCGTATCACCGTGACGCTCCGTCCGGGCGTAAATTATCGTCGAGTGGCACGACCTCAAGCCTCGCCGCGGACAGAGAGTAGGCAGTAGCCGGACGATCGAGCCACGATCGAGATAACGGGGCTTAAACGTACCTAAGGCGTTTCGTCTACCCGACCACGCACCGAAGTCGAGCTCAAGGCCGGTTTCTATATGTAGGGGTTACTTCCAACTACCGATCCCCGATAGCTCCGCTCGATACCCAGGTGAAATTGCTTTCGAAATCGACCGCGGGGCTTCGGCTTTTCAAACGCCGGCTCGAGGATTCGGTGATGACGATGGGAGGAGGGACGATCACAATAGATATAAATTAGAAGCGTGGGTGTAGCAGGATCTTTTATGACGCTGCGAGATCGTTTAGAAGTTGAGTCGGAAATTGAAATTTTTATTTGTGCGAGTGTTACGTGATTAACCCTTCTTGGACAAGAACAGTTTTATCAAATTCGTAGAGAAAATTTATTGAAGACATTTTTTTATCTGTTTTACAACTTTGAATGCCAAAATATTAGGTAGTGTCATAAGTTCGAGCTGATATTTGTATTTTAAATTATGCAATTTATTAGGTGTAATTTTAAAAGTGAAAAAAAAAATGTAATTGCCTTCTGGTTTCAGAACTTGCTTGCATGTAGCATCGTGTCATCATTATCAAACATTCTTGGTTTTCCATTGAAACATTTCATATCGCAGCACAAACTTATAACAAGTCTATTAAAATTTCTTCAATACATATGTATTTGCAGCGGTTTTAATTGCAAATGAAATGGAATTTAATTTATTTCTTTATTTATGCTCTATTATTATTCTCTTTTTCTAGCAGTTTGGAATAGAAAGTCTTAACAATATCATTCGCAATCAGTTAAATTAATATTGTTAATCACGCTCTAATATCCATATAAGACAGTCTTATACGGATGACACAGTAGTCAGAGTGTTAAACATACAAGAAATTCAAGGAATTTCTGAGAAACCTATAAAAATTTCTATCATACTATACAATCTGATTACGTAAATTGCTTGAAATTTTTAAAATAAAACTACAAATGATCAGAAGGCTTTTAAATCTCAGTCGTGCCATAGCATTAACTCTATTACGGTCTTTGGATCTTTTTTTGATCCATTAAAGAATTTTGTTTCCTTTAGCAACTCTATTATTATTGAAAAACTATAAGGACTTTAATCTTATTATTTAGATTTCTTATTCCTTAAAATTATAATAAAAATTCCTTATCCTCATTCTTTATAATAATAAAAATTGTATCATTCAGCATTTTCATGAGAAAGATAAGAAAGATTAAATTTCTTTTCCTTCAGATTTTGATCGCTCGTTATTTTCTCTGAAATACATAACATCCTCAATAATTTCGAGACGCTCGGAATGTGAAACCTGAAACACACTCCTGTTTCAAAATAAGGCCCCACCGAAATTTCAAAGCATCGCCCTTCGAGTAGCAAGGACATTTTTAGAAAAAAAATTCTAATTCTCCTTGTCAAAATGTCTCAATAAAACCGAGTTTATCATTCCACGTTTGTCAATCAAAGTCCGAATGAAGCGTAGCGTAAACCCGATCCATCAGCAGTATTTCGCAAGAGGAAGCAACGAGCGACGTTTTCTCCGTCGCAAGCGGTGCCCCGGCCAGCTGGACTACATATTATTCCGTGGACCCAGAAACCGGGGAGAAAAATAGAGGGGAAAAAAAGGAGAGGAGACGCAAGAGTCCGGAGAGACTCGAAGGTGTATCGGGGCTTGCGGAGTGTCTAAAACCGGTACCGGGGCAGCGGCGCGGTATCGCGTATCGACGGCGGGGCGGAGGGGCAAGAAAAAGAAGGAGAAAAATGAAACCTGAATTTTCGATCGGCGATCGTCGTAGATCGAGATAAAGCGGAGGTAAACGGAAGCCAGGCGACACTGGTTCGTGGCCAGGCTTTCGGCCGGAGCTGTTAAGAGTTGGGAGCGGCTCCGTGACAGAACTGGTCTTAGGAACGGGAACCTCGGGGACCTTCCCCGAGGACTCGGAGCCCCCGGGTTCCATCGTAACGCCGTTTAATGCCGACGGTTCCGTCCTCGCGAACGACAACTACCGTCCGGCCTTGCATCGCGAAAAATTAGTCCCTCTTCCCTCGGTTACGCCTCTCCCTTTTCAACGACAAACGATAATAAACGCTTCTTTCGACCGACACCGGTGTAAATTGTGCAAAAGTTAACGCGTACCGGCGAGCATCGCAGTGACCGGCTTCTTCGTTGCAAAATCGGCTAGTCTTTCCGCGCGGAATTTATGAAAGCCCTGCCCCGCGAGAGAGACCCGCGTCGTCCGGCCACGGTGTCTTTTATGGCGATCGTAAACCCATAAGTACGGGGAGAGACTACAATCGGGGGGCTGGGAATTAATCGGGAGGAGCGGGGAAGATTATGTAACGATACGTCGATTTATTGTGTTTCCTGTTGCGCGCTCGTTTGGGTGAATATTTATTCCGTGAAATTTTTGCTGATTTAGATTTTAAATTTAGGAATTTTTGAGATGCAGAGAGAGAGAGTGACACGGATTAAAGCCCACAAGTTGAGTCATTTTTTATCGTAGGTGAAAATGGAATATGCATTCACAATTTTTAGAATTATCTCTCCATGAGTAACCAAAGCCGTTTATTTATTTATTTATTAGGTTAACAGGTAAGAAACCTTTTAGTGCACAAAAAAAATTAAAAATTGGGTATGTACAAGTAAAGAGAGCCATCATCATTGGATAAGAAACGAAATACAGTAGTGATTAGATAAGAGTCGAATAGTTGGGAGCGGGATTAGACGTTTAACGTAGAAGGTACTATATTTTTTATTCAATTACGGTTTACATTTCCAGAAGTTCGGAAGCAGACCATTCTTTGGTTGATGGAGACAGAATTCTACGGATAATGTAGAAATTTGAGTTGACACTTATCGAATCACTACTGTATGTTTTGTTTAAAAATAGGCAAAATTAAGAATATTGCAGAATGATGTAGTTAATCATGTTGAATTATGTTGTTGCTATTAATAAATAATCCACTGAGATTGTTAAACTGTCCATAAAGAATTCTGTGTTGTGTCTGATGCAATTAGATCCTAATAGAGATTAAAAATTCTCCGAATTTGTATTTTTTACGCTATCATGTATTTTGTTTCAATCAATAAATATTTCAATTTCATAAAAAGTAGGGTAAAGTATACAGCTGTTGATCTCTCTATACAATGATTGATCCTTTCGAGAAAAGTAAAAAATATAGTATAATCCTCTAACATAATAAAATATATATTTCAATGATCCAAATATTCTTGTTTCGAATACAATTAGTATTTTACTATATAAGAAAAGTATTATACTGTATTTTTTACTTTTCTTGAAAGTGTATAGGGGGGGTCAACAACTATATACGTTACCCAATAAAGCAGTTAGAGTTACTATAAACATTTGTTGATATTTAACATTCATTATGTACTTATTAACTATGTAGTAATAATTATAATGTTCTCATAAATATAGATTTTTAAACAGAACGTAGTAGGGTCAAAAAAATGTGAAACATTTTACATCACAACAAATTGTATAATTAAGCAGAGACTATAACAAGTCCCCAAGTTTTATGAATGTTTTCAAAGCTTAAAACACTACAAAAATCGATTCCAGAGTTCGATTCAATTCGCCCACAAATTGCGAAAAAATATGCCTGTCCACAAAGAGGTAAAGTTGTATTTGATACAGAACAAAATGAGCCGAACTCCCCTTAAAAAAATAAAATCGTTTTCAGAACGATCAGTGTTCCAGGAAAAAAAATCTAAAAAAGTGTTTCCGTTGGTTCCGAAAAAACAGTGGTCTTCGCCGAAACGGGGGCGAGTAATCGATCTCCCAGGGCGAGCGACCGTGTTGCCGATTCCGGATTCTGCGAATCAATTTCGCGGCCGATCATATCCCCGCGATCGGGTCGGTTTAAATGAACTCGTCGGACGCGGAGGGTGCCGTCGGTATTTATGCGCGGCGGTGCGCGGCGTGGCGCACGAAAGCCGCAAGGTCGGGCCGCATTAATAAAACAAACACAATGTACGACGCAATTCTGCATACAAGTAGGCTGTCCGTCCCCGAGGCGACGGTTTCCACGTACGATCGACAGCTACTATCTCGAGAACGCTGGACACGCTCCGAGTCCGCGCTGCTCGTCGGCTGTCTCTATCCCTTTGCTCTTCCCCTCTTCTCTTCGCCTCTCGGGGACCGTCGTCCTTCGGATCCTCTTTTCGGAGCCGATCTCCCCCACCGGAGTCCTCCAGGTGCTCCGCGAATCCTCGTAAAATCCTAGCTAACGGGAACCGATCGACAACGAGCGCGTCCGGCGCGCTTAACGCGCTAAATTGTCATTAACCTCGGGGAATCGAGTCGCAAATTAAGATTACGCTCCGGAGCGTCGCGCCTCGCGCGTCCCATCGTGGCGAGCTACCGGTCCCAATTAGCGCGGCGATTTTCACGCGAGAGCGTCGCCTCCTCGCGACGGCATCCGGTGCCACCGGTCGTTTCTGCGCCCGTTTATAGGAGACGCCACACCACGTTATTATCCAATGCATTCCTAATGGAAGGACTTCTTCGCTTTAATGGGAGCGCCGATCGAAAAACCGATTATTGATCTTCTTGGATTTTTCTTGGAGGTGGAGTGGACACGTACTTAGGATCCTTTTTAGAAATTTTTGTGGAATATTTTGCTTTAAGGTAGATTAAGCTAAAAGAGAAGGTAAAAGATTTGCAAAAGTGCGGAAAATTCGCAGAGGTTATAGCTCAATGAGATCCTTTACAGCAATGATGAAGATTTTGTCATGTAGGGTAATGGTCCCTATTAAGGAGTCTGTACGTGTTAGTGTGCCTTTACATTTAAATAAGTTGTAAAGAAGGATACCTCTAAGAAATAAAAGAAAAACATCTTTGTTAATAAAGTAATATTATTAAACTTAATAAAAAAATATTTTTCTTTTATTTCTAGAGGTTTTTATTTTTTATAACTTACTTTATTTATTTATTTATTTATTTATTTATTTATTTATTTATTTATTTATTTATTTATTTATTTACGGGAAGGAATTCCCATTAGTGTACAAGGAATGAGTAGCTGTACATTAGAAGACGTATTAACCAATATCAGAGTAAAAGAAATAATAGAAAAGGAAACAGAAGAAAAATTTACAGAAGTATTCAGAACAAAAGTGAGAAAAAGAAAGAAAAGTTATAAAATATCATAATAGAGCCGCAGACCATATCCAGATTATAGGCAATTGCATTTCTTGTCATGCACAGACGGTTAGTAGTGACTGATCTAAAGGAATTCGAGGTATAATTTGCTGGGAGAAATGTTTGTGACTCTCTTAAAGAACGTGTTGGCGCATAGAAATGAATGAGCCCAAGGAGTTGGGGACATTTAATGAAACCGTGTACGATTTTGAACAGAAGCATCAATTCGGACATTGTTCTACTCTCTCAAGACAAGAGTTTAAGCCTTTCCATAACCGGAAGATAATTATGATCGGTACCTAGCATCTTTTCTCCTATCTTAAACGCAATATATCTAAGACAATTGTGCTGTACTCTTTCAATCTGTTGCTTGTATTTTGTGAAGTGGGGAGACCATATGACTGAGGCATCTTCTACCTGTGATTTGTCTAGCGCGCAGTACAATCTTAATGCATTAGAGTTTGTAAACTTTACTGTATACCGTGTTAGAAAGCCAAGGTTTTTGTACGCGTTTGAAACTATTCCCTGTATATGGGCGGAGTAGTCGAGGAGTGGGGTAAAAAGAACCCCCAAGTCCCGCATGTCTTCAACCTGTGATTGTGTTTTACTGCCAAGAGTATAATTAAATCCAGTCGCACTATGTTTCCTCGAAGACCTCATAAGATTACATTTGTCCAGATTCAGTGACATGCCATTAATTTGACACCATTGCTCAAAGCTGTTTAATTCTAGCTGTATTAAAGAGCAGTTTGACTTATTGGTCATAGCCCTAAAGATCTTTAGATCATCAGCATACAGTAGAAATCTGCGATGTTTAGGCACATTGAAAGGTTCAGATTCACTAATAGGGACAAGTACCCTGAGTATTAAAAATCCCAGAGATCACGAATTTTTTGCAGGCAAATGTTTCGCGACGGAAAAGTTTGCAGAATTTTTCGAAGTGGCAGCGATTGTTTCACAGTGGAAAAGTCGCAGACTCGTATTACAAATCCCTTGCATCTGCGAATTTTCGCGTTTATCTGCGAGATCCTTCAGAACGCTTCAAACTCTAAACTTCTGGCCGCTATCGATACAAATTTTCGCGCTGATCTCTAAAATCCTTGGAATCTCCGTCTCTGTGCCGGCAGAGTTTCAACAAATCTATTAAATTACCGATCGCAAGACGCGGTTCGCTTCTCCATTGTCCCAACCGATCTAAACCGCGCGTGGGTGTTCGCAAAACGCCATTAAAGTCTCAACTAAAATGCTCCAGCAGCCTATCAAGGATCTCCAGCCGTTTCGAAAGCGCGTTCAGAAAAGAGACCGAAGCTCGGCCGATTTTCTCGATCCGCGACGATCTGGTTCTGCCGATGATGTAACGACAGCTCGAAATGTCGTCGGCCTTCCAGGCATTCATTCCCTCTAGTCTCCGCCGCGGCGGAATCCGAACATCGGTGTCTTTCCCTTCGCTCCTTCGTCCCTGGCACGTTTCCTCATCAGCGGGTTTCGTAAGCCTGGATTCCGAGCTGCCCTCGGACTCTTCTTCCTCGTGTTTCGCGTGATTTCACATCGTTTCGGAGGCCCCGCTTCGTAGCCGCGGATCGATCACCCCCACCCTCGATCCGAGTTAATCTCCCGGGAGATCTTGGGCAACCGGGTGCCACGAAAACCGCGGATCCGTTGGCCAATCGCGACGGTCACGACTCTTCTCCCTCCCCCGGTGTTCCTTAGCGCGTTCGATTGTCGTCTCGTTGGCCATTTACGCGGTTCGCGGGCGCATTCAGCGCGAGCTCCGCCGTCTGCTCGCCGCGCTCGTTAAGGTGCCTCTCGTGGACGCGGATGACGTCGTCGGACGAACATTGCGACACGTAGCGACAAGCTGCACCGCGCTGGACATCCTTGACTACTCGCGGAGCCGTAGTGGGAAAAAGTTTCGCGCGAGGCTGAGCCGAGGGCGCGACGCGACGCGCGTTTTTTCGAGCGAAGGACCCCCCGCGGACGCGCGGCGATTTTTGCGCGACCCGCGATCCGATAAGAAACGATCTCTGGGCGGACGTTTCGAGGCGGCAAGAACCGAACCGCGGCAGATGCTTCTTTAAGGTACGAGGTGTGCACACCGATGATGTAGTCGCATGGAAGTTGCGACACGAGCTGCGTAGCTCGCGTGGATGGCGGCCATCCTTGACGGCTGACTCTTGGCTCATTCCAACCACGGTAAAACTCTCCGTATGAGACCGCACACGCCCGACCGACTGACTAACTTGACTGGATCGCCGTGTCGGCCGCGTTGCCAATCACCCATTCATTTCGAACCGCCGTGAAAAAACCTGCAATTACTATTACACCGCGGCGAACCGTCGTCGAGGCAATCAACGCAAACCGTGATAATCCTAGACCCTGATTCGAATCACCGACTGAAAACCTTGGGAATCGACTCCTCTGACTCTAACTTCGCCGGGACTCGACTGAAATCGACTGAACATCCAAAGATGAAGGAGCTCGGACGATTTGGACAGAGATCCTCGGGTCTCTCGCCGAAACGAGGCAAGCTTTCGACCACTGAGAGCGCGAGATTAGTGGAATCTTACCAGCGGCAGTAAATCTCGCAAGAAAGTCGATCCCGCTGACCCTGATTGGTCCACCGACGTCGACGGACAAGCTTGATATCGAGGTTTCCTTAATTCCATGGGAACGAGTCGCGGCGACAAGAATTATTGGCCACGCGTCCTCAGTTGGCCATCCGCGATTCGGTGGGGAAACGGAGGCGACCTTTCAACTCGTTATCCCCGAAACGATCGGCCGGCTACCAGGGCGAGGATCGCGGAAACCGAGGCAGGTGCGAGCCCGGAAAACGGACCGTGTAAGCGACCGTGTAACTGCTGTAACGCGGCGAGCGTGTTTGATACATATTTCGAGGCTCGAGGGCTAATTAGCTGACACCGGCGAGCAAAAAACCGGAGAGCCGGGGAAGATGAGAGCGCAGATAGACGGTGAGCAGGTGAAGCGACCGACCTTGCGTTTCGTTGATGCCCGCTGTTTAACTTGCAATTTTCGGCGGGAATTAGGCCGGACGCGTGGACGAAATGATAACGGTACGGGCGGATCGAAGGGGCGGAAGTTGTCCACCAGGTAGACAAAGACCGGGCGGAATGATTGGGCGATTCGCAGGGAAGCAAACCGGTTGGTAAGACAGAAGGAAACGCCTCGATCCTCCGAAGTTTTGTTTCAAGTTATACATCGAGTAGCGCTTCGCGCAGATTGTTTAGGATCTAGGTCACCGGATACAATGCGAGCGTCTAGAAAAACGATCGCGACGAGCAGATTACCCGCGATCGGGCCGACTTCGCACTCCGCGTTTTGTACCCGGCGGACCTTTGACCGGCGCGTACAAAATAGAGCATAAATTTCAACGACACTCTTTTTATCGGCGCGGAACGAGTTCAGCTCGAAGGAGACCTCGTGACTCGTGACGAAGTGAGCGTTGGGCGTGCTTCGCGTGCGCGCGCGAACGCACGGGCCTTCCGACACCTGTGTTCCACGCATCTATCTTTGCACGCACACGCGCTCGAAACGCCGAGTGACACCGTTCACTTCGCCGTACAGGCCGACCATAGACCGGGGATCGTAAACCGAAGGCACCGGGAACGGCGCCGTCGAAGTCGACGGCCTTCGTCGGTAGCACGAGGAAACTCCGAAGGCGGACGACGAAATTTCGACAGCGGAGCCTTCGCGACGCGCGGCGCAGCGTTTCGCCGGATCAATGAGATCCGACTAGGATCGAGTTCCTCGTTCCAGAAGCAAGCTGCGGTCAAAAGTGTCCGAGAGCCCAAACACCCAGGAATTACAGATTATTATGCCGCTAATACGTATGTTTTACTTTCCGGGCCTGTATCCTTCGATATGATTGCTACCATTAGACGCAACGTCGGCAGCCACATAATTGCACCGTTCGAGCTTCGAATATCGCTAACCCGTAACTGGCTATTACGGCACCGTTCGGAATATCATTAACGCGTCGTTAAATAATCACGAGTTTTTTTTTTCCTCGTTCTCTCGGTCTCTTCCCCGTGAGCTAATAGACGGATCGAGACGTCATCGCCCCATTGTTCGACCGGGGCTACCGTGCAATTTCTCTCTCCGTCATGAATCCGTCCCGCGAATCCGTCACGGTGACTGGAACGCGTCGCATTCTCCGGGCGTTCTCGCGGCGCGGAATTTTACGTTCCGATCGCCGACCGACACGCCGCAACGCTGTTTGCAAGCCACGGGAAGCAGCGTGTGCGGGGAGGAGGCGAGGATATGCAGATCGTATGGTAATCGCGGTGCGATAGGCGCAACCTGTGTCGCGTTGCGCCTCGAAAGCGGCGGAAAAAACGGGAGCCGGTGACGGAAAGAAACGGAAGGGAGAAAAAAGTGTCGAAGGGATTCGCGGAACGATCTGGAGTCAACCGCGGAAATTTCTGTGATCGACGGCGACGACGGTCTGCCCGACGCGCGAACACAATGCGCGATAAAAAACGCATTTGCACACCCGCATCAAGAAGCGTTTTCGATCGTTCCCCCCGTCTCCCACGCTCGTCGCCTTCCCCGTGGATAATAATCCTGTTATCCGACTAGGAGCACCGTAATTTATGGCGACTTTTTTTGCGCCCGCGTGTTTACCGCGCTCGCGATATTTTTCCGTCGCTGTCCGCGCGAACCTCGCCAAATCGCTAATTACTCGCCGAGCTGGTTCTCCGCCCGGAGCCTTCGTTCCGCTTGACGCTTTGTGTCGCTCGGCTCAGACTTTGATCTGGAACACTCGAGGAAGCTTCGAAGGAACTTTGGAGGGGGTTCGCGGAGCGATTTTCGCGCTCGCGAGGAAAGAGTCGCGGCAGTACGTTACGCGGCTGGAGGAAACTGGTTTCCTTACGTTGGCGTTTCTTGCAGTTGAAAGGACGAGCAGGACGAAAAAACGACACTTTACGAAACGGGAAGGGCAGGTCGTGTCACATACCGGATTTTCCGGTATATCTACACGTAACCGAGCGAGCGAGCTCGTGCTCGCGCGAGGCGAGGGGCCGGAGAAACGAGGCGGACGGACAGGTACATACATACGACGGAGGAAGCCAACGCCGGTACGTGTTCGTGATTTTTCGCGATACGCGTTTCGAATTAAGCGGCTCTTGTCCTCGCGCGATTTCGCGCGCGGTAGCTCCGGGGCAAATGTCAGCGGACATTTGACAGCGGCGACCTCGCCAACTTGCTCCGCTCCGCCGCGACACCGTCTTGTAACTTCTTTATTATTAGCCTTCTTCGCTGTCAAAAAGAAACACGACGTTCCCCATCAAAAAGAAATTATACCCTTATTAAAAAATCACTGCGATTTTGTATACTATTTTGCTTTTCACAAATACAAATAAATCGAACACCATCACTGATATGAAATCGTAACGATTGCAGCGACTTTGAGTCGCTTATGGGCATCGGGCTTTAACGCGAATTTTCCGCAGCGGTAGGGAATGTTTCGCGGCGGAAAGATCAAATACATACATGGCAATATGCGTTCAATCGCACCAACGCGAAAAATTTCGCCATGTAAATTCATCACCGCGAAATATTCGGTGGGTTCGAACTTAGAACAGTTTAGAATAAGGCTGAATTTCAAGCTTCGAATTCAAAACTTTCAGAATTTCAAGCCTTAAGTTTTCAAATTTTCAGAATTTTAAGTTTCAAATTTGAAATTTCCAGAATTTCAGGCTTTTAATTTTCAAGTCTTCAAGATTTTGGAATTTCAAGCTTCAAAAAAGATTAAAACTTCCAAGCTTGAATTTTTCTAGTGTTGAAATGCTCAGGTTTCAAGTCTCAAATTTAAAAAATTTCTAATTTCCAAGTTTCTAACTTTTATTCAGTATCAACTTTTTACGCTTTAGGCTTCCAAGTTTTTAATATCAACGTTTTCAATTCAAAATAAAAAGCTTTCAAGTTTCCAAGAATTAACTTTTTAATTTTTAAGCTTAATAATTAATTGAATCCAAAGAATTATTTCAGATAATTATTTCTAATGCATTCGAAGTGAAATATAATTTCAAATAAGTATTGTTGATGTATCCCACAAAAATATTATGTCAATTAATCATTCTAATCATTTGTTTTCATGCCCGTGGGTTTCGAGGTACGTGGATGACCCTGTATGCTTGGAATTGCTCTTTGCATCGAAATACCATTTTACTGCATCCGCGATTTATTGATTTCGAATATTGGTAACGCCACGCGTTGTTGAGTCATTGAGTAGATGTGTGACTAACCAACATGAAGAAAAAAGTGACGGAACATTAACGAAGACCTGCGCAGATAGGTAAATTCACCCGCCCGCAGTTGTATTGTTATTTAAAACACAGTTTTGCCCACAAACATAATATAATACATAAACTGCGCAGTTTCAACTTTTCCCGTATGCAGACCGTGTCAAAAATCATAAAAAAGTAGCAGCTGTACGATTCATCCATGATCCATCAACTTGTGCTTTTCTAACGACGCATGTCACAAGAAGAGAGAGAATGGTGATACAAAGCTTGTTATTATTATTATTATTATTTATTTACGGGTTTAAAACCCTTTGGTACATACAGAATTACGTAAAGTGCGCTCTAAGTGTGGTACAATGAGAATAGCTATACACATATTGCAAGTTGTGGTTGTACGCTGCTGCGGTGGCTTAACGTTTGTAGAAGGCTGACGAAACAGAAAAGAAGTCAAGAGTATGATAGACACTGTTTCCAAGCTTACATAAACGATTGATACATTCGTTATCTCCGAAATTAGTATTGTGTGTCGGTATACGGAATAGAGGAGTCCTTTCTTTGTATTCTCGGTGAAGCATTAAATTTGAAACGTTCCAAAGAGTCAAGGCTATCGATATTAGCATTGAAGGTTTTGTATATAAGAGTTAATTCGGCAATAAATGTGCGCTGCTTTAAAGTAAGAATCTTTAGAAGCGACAAAGGAGAGTCGTAGACACAATTTCAATCCATTGGTTTGCCAAGTTGATATGATGCGAATCTTAGAAATTTGTGTTAGATCTTTTCAAGAGCATAGATGTGAACTCGTTGTTGGTGATTCCAGATCGGCGAACAGTAATTGAGGTGTGGTAGAACAAGAGCAGAGTAGAGTGTTTTGAATGTAGTTGGCTGTTTGAAATCTGAGGTGGATGTAATTATAAAACACAGTGCTCTGCAAGCCGCATATTTCATATGGTTATAATGCTCTACGAAAGACAAGGAGGGACTGAATAACACACCAAGATCTCGTACTTTCTTCAGACTATTCAACATGGTGTTGTTGATGGCATAGCGATAAGCGAATAGTGTTTTCTTCTGATAGAAACGCATAACATTACATTTGTTAATATTAAGTGTCATATTGTTATGGTTACACCAATCGGAAAGATTTATGAGATCCCTTTGCAAATTTAAAGCATCCAGAAGGATATTATCTTTTTGTAATAAGATGAATACACTAGAAGTCGACCACTTTTATTGTTTATTTATTTATTTATTCATTTATTTTAGGTTAAAAAACAAAATATTTGAATAAAGCATTTATTAAATGATAATTTTATATTGTATTTTAAATGTTTAACTTCAAAATACGACAAAAAGCGATCTTTAAAAGTAAAGAAAATAAATGTTTTTAAAATGATTTTTCAACAAGGTTCGATTCTACATGTACAATTGCTGGTTTCAAACACGAGACACCCAAAAACGAGCTTTGAGAAGAAACAGTTAATGTAATTCAGCTGTATATATTTTTCATTGAAAAATGAGGCTGTATGCTATTTAAAAAGTATCAACATTCTTAGTTATGAGCTTGACAAATTTAACAAATGCGATAATTTGGATTATGTATATGGTTCGACTGAAGCGACTCGGACACTTTACTTTTAACGTTAATTACGTCTTTTCCAGAACTTTTATATACAAACAAAAAATATTAGTCATACATTGAATAAATTTAAAGTACTATGATGTATATCATATACTTTACAACATTGACTATTTCGTTTTGTTAATACATATAATTCAAATTTAGCTACTAGTGCTTTCACCCTATTTAACGGCATTTCGACTGAACGTGCGATCTATTTATTATATCTATGATTTGCCACGCGACTGGCGTGCGATGCCATGTTCGATCATCCTCCGACGTTCGAGGACGATCGCAGGGGTAATGAAATAATCGTTCGATATCTAAAATGATGAATGAGGATCGCGTCCGCGCGATTTAAGCTACACGCGGGTGATCAATTGAAAACACAGTAGCGGCGGCGAGTGGTACATGCAACGATTCCGTAGCAGTCGTTTGATTAACGAACGGCCCAAGCGGACCATAAATAAAGTCCTCGCGGGCCCGCGCCGCGTTACGTGACCGCGTCACGTGCAAATTGCGCATCGAGATACAAGCGCGACTAATAATGAATTTCTCGGAAGCGACGGCTGAGAAAAGGGAAGACGGTAAACACAGGCCGGGGCGATAGTTCTAATTCCCCGTCCGCGATCAATTCGCGCGAGTCGCGGGGTTCCGGGGGCCGCACTTTCGTTCTCACTCGAGAGCGTGCATCATGCTTTCTTGCTTTATGGGTCAGTCGAACCGAGGTCCGAATCGCGCGATCTCCGCTCGGTTCGACGGGCCCCGTCCAATTAGAACTATCGCCGGGTCGGGGAACATCGTCCTCGTTCTATTTACTCGCGAGGACGAGGAGTTTGGTCCGAGCGAGCGGATTTACCGCGTCGTTTTCGCGATCGCCGTCAGCGCACCGTCGACTAGGACTTAATCGACGGATTAATTATTTATGAGGCGTGTTTCATTCATTCATTAAACCACGGTCCCGAGATCATTATGAAGTGATAATGTCTTAATTAACGATGGTTAATGAATCTCTATCGCGGGGATCATTCCGCTTTATAATGCGACCGACCGCCGCGCCGGCCGGCCTCTAAACGACGAATTAACCCGCGGTTAATAAACGAACCGAAGGAGCACGTGCTCCCGTACGCCGTACGACCCAGGCCCGCATATTTCCTCGACGAGCTCTTCGTGGTTAACGCGTTTAGCTCCGGGAACCGATCGTGCGATCTCTCGCGGGCAACCTGCCTGCCTCCTCCGTTGCTTTTTTGCCCGAGCCCCCGGGATCGCACGATTCCTCGCGTGTCTGCCTTTTCGGCTTTCGGCCTACGCCGAGCGGGTGCCCCGGGTAAGACGCATTGTTCCTCGGCTCTTTGTCTTTTCCCCGTCCCTAGACTCGGCTCTAATCGTTAAGCAGAAGGGGGAGGAGAAACGTCGAAGGAAAATAAACGCCGCGACGCAGTACCGAGGCAGGATGATTCTCGTTATTTAAATCGCGGCGGTGGCGAGCACCGGCTCCGAGGTTCTACGCGAAACCAGTCGTACACGCTCGACTAAAATGGTATCGCGGAGCACTTCATTAATTACCTCCCCGGCTTCTTCTGGCCGCTAGTGGTATTAGTTATTTCGACGTGGCAGATCCGTGTTTATACGAAGCTCGCGGCCTACTCGAGCGATAATTAATAGCGCTAGACGCGAATGAAATCATCGTAACGCGGCGTGACTGATTGCGTTAGGGTTACCGGGTATCAGAACGCGCCGCCAACCGCAGCCACCGCGCGCTCTCGGATATAAGATTAATACCGGCCGATCACGATCCGCGAGGCAGCCTCTCGGTGTACGTAATAATTACCGGCTACGGATAATTGATAGAAAAGATCAGCGGGCAATTAGCGGATTGAATTTTATGAAACGTAGAAACCGCTCGTCCCGATCTCGGCCACGATACCGCGGGACGTCGATACAATCGATTCGTCTTCGAACACGGTCGAGAGAGGCGCGGGGCGCGGCTATCGAAATTCCCTGTACGATTCCTTAATTGCGAACGAATTCGCGGTACGAGGCCGCGCGATCGTAAACTGGCCGCGCGCGAAATCAATAACAACTTTATCGAGGAAGCGGAGGATAATCTGGAAGGTAATCATTGGATTGCGTAACTCGCTCTCGCACCTTCCGATTCGGCCGGGAGACTCGGATAAAAGAAGGGGGAAAAAAGTTGACCGGTGTATAATTCGAGCGTGGAGAAAGACTACACTGGGTGTTGCAAAAAATGTGAGACATTGGAGACTGCGAAGTTTGTGCATTTATGGCAATACTAAGAATACAAAAAATCGACGAAATTGTTAAGATATATCAAAATATCAAGAACGTAATTCAGGTTAAAATATTTAAAAGATTAAAAATACTATTGTTCAAGTTCTAATTTTTTTATTTATGCTAGTAGAAATTTTATTTTGCACAAAAATCCGCAGTCTAATTATGACAAAGTGTGAAGTTTCTATTCATGAGATACAACAAATAAATCATAAGTAAACTGAAGATTTTTATGCATTTATGGCAATTTTAAATATATATGCGAGAATGTATCAGAGTATGCGTAGACACAAAAATATATAAAATATCACATTTTGTACAAGTTTTGTAATACATATTCAGAAGACAAGATTCGCTTTTCTGCCAATTTTACTTCTCTTTTTGTAGCCATGAAAATATGAATTTTGAATGAAAATACTGCATTTTGTATAGAATTCTACTAAAAAAAATTGTTATAATTTGATAACGTAAGTATGAACATTGCTGTCCAGAAGATTGGAATCACTTTATTAATAAGAGGAATAGTAGTTTTTCACTTGAGAACACACGCTTCAATAACTGTAAATAATGATAGTATTGTTTACTACTTTCCCAGTTTCGATCAGTGGAAAATAAATTAATCCCTAAAAGGAATGCTCTGTTTTACGTGCGATCTCATTTTCAAATACTTTTACGAATTTTTTTTAGAGAACCTAATACATATATTGAATGAGCATTATTTCTCATTTCTTCAGTATAAAATTTTGTTCCTTAAAAACGAAGAGAATCGAATTTTACAGATTCAAATTGCATTGTTAGTAGACATCCAAAGAGATAACCCGAAAAATACAGAACAATTATTTATTACAAATAAAACATGGAATCTTGAGACGTAATTATTGGTTACTAATTAGAAAAAAGAGAAACATAAAAATTTTATTAGACGAATGGTTTAGTTTCTCTCTCTTTCAATGACTTATTTTTTGTTCTCCCTTTCGTAACAAAGGATTAATCTCACAAAGAAACAAACAATAATGAAGGAAGGAGGCTCCACTTTTTTTGCAACACCCAGTAAACAGAAAAAGGGTCCCAGGCGAGACGAAGATTCGGACAGCAAACGGAATCCAACCGACCGGCAGCTTCCCATTCCGGTTCCCCGATAATTCTATTATGTACGGTTTAATGTACAATTAACCGATCACTTAGGGTCTGACGTTACGCCGAGTCACGATGTCTTATTAAGCCTCTACCACCGGGCAGTCGGTCTCCGACCACGCGCGGTGGCAGTCGGCGCAACGGGAGCAGCCGGAGCCGATCGCCGCTTCCGACTCATCCCCGGCCTGCGATCCGCTCCGATTCGCGATTTCGAGGGTAAGAGGCTCACGACCACGCCGCTCACAATTTACGATTTGTTGCCCCGCGTAATAAACCGGCTATTTGCTCGTGGACGATAATGCGGCTGCCCGATGCGGACTCGCGTGATCGCATCTCGACCGTTTATTATCGCGCCGCGAATTAATTGAGCCTCGCTACCAATTCGCCGCGCTGATCAAGGGAAAAGAGATGATCGAGGTTTCCGGTTGGGTCGAGATTTTCGGGCGCAACGCGAAATCTTGGGTGTCGAAGGCTGGAAGCAGCTGTGTTCGCCGGTTTGTGCTCGTACCGGCGTAACGAGTAGCTCCACGCTCGGCGAGTTCGCGCGAATCGTCGAGCAGGGCTCGACTAATTTAGGAGTCCATAAAATTGGCCGGTCCTTTGGTCCCTTGTCTCGAGGCCCGATCCCTCTTTCTCCTCCGCAGCCCCACCTGAGACGCGCGTCGTGTACCGTCCCTAACGGACCCACACCGATGATATTTCAGTGTTAATTGCGCCCGGTATCTACCGTTCGAGCCCCGGGCTGACTTCTAATCTCGGGTTCATTAGGGGCCCCGACGAGCACCGAACTATTTTCAGATCGGGACACACGAACGGCTGCCTCCGGAGTCCGCGGCGTTCGAGGAAGAGGGACAAACAGATTCGAGAGCGCGAGAGCGAGAGGGAGAGGGAGAGAGAGGCCGATCTGGTGGTTCCCTCGACGACGCGGCAGCGCAACGAAAACCGGGTGGTGCGGGGGACGGAGGAGGGGTGGCAGGATCAGTCGGTACGAGCGAAAACAACCAGGCCGTTTCGTACGTGTGTGGAGGATCCGAGGCGGGTTCCAGAGGCCGGGAGCGCGGAGGACGAGGGGGGGAGAGACAGGCTACACGTCGGAGAGCGAGGAAGACGCGCGAGGGCACGGCCATCCCCGATTTCCATTTTAATTGAACTCAACGCAACATCATACTTAATGCCAGAAACGCGTCAGAAGCTCCAATTAAACGAGCGACGACGCCGTTTCACTTTATCTTCCCGCGCGCGCTCCTCCTGATTGCCCGGCCCGATCGTCCTCGGGCAGCCATCGATTACTCGACCTGGAATTCTCAGGGCAGTCCGAGAGGAACCCGCCTCGCGTATGCTCGGCGTTCTCGCGAGCTACGCGCTTATTTATTCTCCGCGGGGCGGATCGCTGCCGGATTCCCGCGATCGCGTGTCATTCGTGACCGTTCCTCGCCCAGAAGGAAGAGACCCGACGCGTTTCGAGAGCCTCGCGTCGACGCCCACCCCCTCTGTCTGTTACTTTTAAATCACCGGCCAAAAGATTCCCCGCGATAAGTATTTAAATGCGTTCATACTTTTTCGACCCGCGAAACGACGGACAAGCGCCCTCCGAGGGATCGTCGCGAGCTCCGCTTTCAATATACGTCTGGCAATTAATTCGCGGCCGATTCGCATTCTTCGCCGCTGGTCATTTCTCCGCGCGAACGCTCGTTTCGAGCCACGCAACGCTTCCAGGAATCTATCGCTTACCGATCGTTCAGCGCTGCGACGATTAACGACTCCCGATCGATGCGGAGCCGATCTCGGGATGTCGTCGATGATCCTCGTCGGGGGATGTACTCGCTTCTTGAGGGGGGAGATTCAATTATCTGGGGAAGAGAAACAGAGAAATTGTATTAAATAAGTTGCCTATAAATAATGCCTCCATCATATGGTCGTCTGATCAGATTAGTTACTTCTTGAAAGGGTATAACATAGATTCCTAAGATTTGTTGCTTACAAATTAGGTTTGAAGATGATCATAACGGACCATAATATGATCCAATTATGTGCGTACTGAACATCGAAACTCTAGAATATAGGAGATATGTTGCGGATCTACTTTTCTTATATAAATTAATAAATGGCTTCGTAAGCTGCCTGAAACACCTTGAATTGATAAATTTTTATTGGCCTAAATCATTTAGGGCTAAACGTACGTTTGTGCCTCATAATTATGTGTCCAGATTCATATCCTCCGATCTCATAAATCGAATCTGCACTACAGATGCACTTCCAATTTAGATTTTTTCTGTAATAAGCCTGTTTATATACTTAGCAGCCACGTTTTAAACAAATTGTAAACTAATTATTAAACAAACTGCGAGATGTATCACGCTATATTGTGTACTAATGAGATAACCCGTTTATATTGAATACATGTATTGAATAAATATTAAAGTTTTGTCTATGAAATGTTTGACTCAGTTGTATCACTATTTTTTTTTAAATATTATTATTGTTTATGTACGGGTTTTCATGTCCCTCCAATGTATGTATAACAAAATAACAAAAATGAAAAGTAGAATTTCAGTAAAAGTAGGATTATCTAGAAGTAGTCAGGAAAGAATTAATAGAATTAGTAGAATTAATAGATATGTACACCTTTCCTTCGCAATAAATACGTTGTTGTTGTTATTATTATTATTAGTGTCGCACTTCCAGCGTCAAGAGGTGGAACTGATTCGAGCTCAAATAATCATACAGATAGATTTAGCTCAAGTATTTTCCCAGGTGCATCGAACTCCCAGCGTAAAAACGACTCTGTCTTTTTATATTCTCAGATATTTATAATTGTCATAAGGGCATACAAATCCGCAGTCTAATATTAACAGTCGGTTTTCTGCCCAACGACTTGACGTCAATAAAAATACGTAACAACCTAATATGTAGCGAGTCGCTTCTTTCTTCCCAGTTCTCTAGAGATCATTCTCCATCAGTTCTCCAATATCTAACCGCCTAAGCACCGCCGCGCAAGATTGCCAATTCCTCGCCCGTTTTTCTGTCCACCGAAGGAACCAACGGTGGAACGACGGCTGCCATCGGGAACGAGGATAGTCGCGAGCAGAAACGGCGAGGCTGACTCGCTCTCGGTTGATTTATTGACAGGAAAATCTAGTCGTCGTGTTCGTCGGCGTCGTCGACTCGGTTCGGGCTCGCCTCGCCTCGCCGCCTTCGGCTCGGATCGCCGAGCGATGTCCTTCGCTCGAAAAAGAGAGCTCCGCGGGGCTCTTTCATATTTACGAGAGAATCCTTAAGGCGACGGAGAGAGAAAGAGAGATTTTACCGAATCAACGACGCCGCTCACCGATCGAGACGGAAAAAAGTGTCGCTGAGGTAAGAATCCCAGCCGCGCGACAGCTCCGAGCGTGCCTCGGAGGAGATTTATTTTTATCCCCGGGTTTCCTAAAAACGCCGGCTCGCGCGAATTAACATTTCGAGGCGTCTCGGGGAATCCGATAAAAAGATAGCGGAGAGCCGTAGACGGCAACTTTTTAATTGAATTAATCGCGGACACGCCGTCCGACGAATTTTTTTCGGGAGGATGACGCGCCTCGGGACCACGGAAAAGGCTGCGGTAACGGTGCTCGCCGCTAGCTAGGACGGCGACTTGGCAACGAGGCTCAGTAGAGTTTGCAGTGTAGACGGATCGAGGGATCGAATCGACGGAGCGTCGGGGATGGTCGATCGCGTCGGTCGGGAGCAGGTTGCAGGAGGCTGGGTGCACCGCGTCAGACTGGATCAGAGGAGGACACCGCCGTAGGCTACCGGTGTTGGGCAGCTGCAGGGCCGCGGGAGAGGACGTGGTCGGCTTTTTCTTTCGGGTGTCGATTCCTCTCTCTCCGCGCGGCGTGGCGGAGAGAGGAGAGGAGAGCGCGCGGTCAGCGATGCCTCGCGTCCGAAGGCGCGACGAGGCCCGAAAATCGCCTCTGTTCGGACCTCGACGAGCTAGGGGCGAAAGCATTGAGATGCAGAGAGCGTTGGTGCTACCGTGCGATGGTCCCGATACCGCCTAATGGACCGTCCCCGCCCTCTTTTCCCTTCGCCCTCGTCTTCGATCTTTCTTCTCCGCCTCCCCAGCACCTTCCACCTTATCTTCCCTTCTCTCTCTCCCTCGCTCCGTCCCGCTCCATCTCTCCCCCCGCAACTGCATTCTAACGCCGCTTTTAACCTCCACCTCCGCCCTCTCCCCCGACATTCACCCCGTCTCTTTCACCTTTCCTTTCCAGTTCCTTTCTCGAACCAAAGAAACACCTAACCTAAGAAGCGCCCCGAGAGAGCCGATCGAAGAGCCTGGAAGAGTCGCCGCGCCGGTCTCTAGCTTCTCTCTCCGCGACTTCGGAGACCTGCGAACTTTCTGCGTCTTCCTCGCGAGTCCCGATCCTCGGGGATCCTTGGAGGATCCTCCGCCGAGCCCGTTGCGATCTCTCGCGATGCTGAATCCTCGGCGCGATTGAACCTCGTTTAAGGATCGTCGCAATCTGCGGGATCAGCGCGACATAAAGGCAAAAAGGAGGATCCCGTGCCGAAACAAAAGCCACGGGGAACCCGGGGAACGGCGCGGTGGCGAGGATCGGGTCGCGATACGTCCGCAAAGTGGCAGGAAATGAAGCGGCGAGGGGTGGAGAGCGAGGAGCGAGCGAGGAGAAAGCGAGAAGGAAGCTCGTCTACGCACCGCGCGCGCGTTTTATGTCCTCACGGAGGGCTGCACACGGTAGCACGGCTATAACCGCGTCGCGGCATCATTTATATTTACGAGACACCGCGAAGCCGAGCCCAGGCCGCATTGTTACTGCCCAAGGGCCTTATAGCCGCCGTCTGGCCCTTATAGGGCCGCCACGATCTCGGCTGCTCCCTTCTCTCTCTCTCTCTCTCTCTCTCTCTCTCTCTCTCTCTCTCTCTCTCCGCTCCTCGGTGCTACCAACGACCCGGACGGCGGAGGCCGTTTCTCCGCGCCGGACGAGAACAGATCACGCTCTCTCGCCGATCCGAGCTCGATCGACATCGCGGGGATTCGTGCCCCCTTTCGAACACGAGTCGGATCCCTCCTCCTTCTTATCCTCCGGGTGATTTACCGCGAACGATAGCAGGACGACTTTGAAACAATCTTCGCCGGTTTTTTAATGCGCCGGCGCCACACGGCCTCCAAGCGGAAGAGAGGGTTTTGTGTACCGAAAGCCGAAGAGGAAATTGGAGAGAGAACGAGCACGGAGAGATTTACCGCGGCGAAACGGTTCGCGCCAATCAGCCACGACACGGCGCATCGCCGCCGCAGATATTTCACAGTTATTGCCGGGATAAACCACGACCTTAGCACCGGATGTACCGTCGTTTGGGGAATAGACCGCATCAATGATGCAACGTTCGACCTCACGGCATCGGCCGCGCGTTTGTCTTCCTTTAGGAGGTTTATAGTCCTGCCGATCAGGTGCGACTTTGCTTCTCTACCGGGCATTATTCTTTCGCCCTGGTCGAGGACCGCGGATCGATGCCTTTCACGTGGGAATTTAGCGAGCAATCGCCAATAGGTTTAATCGACAGACTGCGTCCTTTGATTGGAATGAATTACGCTCTCCGGGGTGTCAATCTTTAGGGAGGATGTTTTCAAGATTGTGCATCCGTTTGCGGGGGGAGGGATATATGTATTACCTATAGACTATAAGCCAACCCATCATAACTGGATTTTTTTTCTTACAAAGAAAAAGAATGAAAATTATACAAGATACAAATAGTAAACTGTTCGCCAAAAATGCTAGTGTCTTTTTTTTTCATGTTATGAAAATAAGTTGTAATTATGTGATTCATTTGTCTTTCATCCCTGAAAGTTTATAAAACAAACAATTAGAATTGTAATATTTTTGAGTATATATGTATAATTGTATTGTGTTATGGACTTGAATTTTATTATATCATACTTAACCTTTCACTCAAAAAGAATGCACTCATAAATATCGCAAACATCAAAATAAATATTGTTATATTATTAAAAATGATAAAAGAGGAACAATTGAAACATATTTCCATTGTATGATATTCCTATACATTATTAAAAGTAATTCATACTTCTACAACCCTAAGAAAAATTGTAAAACCAGAAATTAATAACATTTTACATTCATAAAAATTTAAATTACATTTCACAGAGCTCGCAGAGACATAAACTCAAATTCTAACAAGGGACATTACCCAATCCATACACGTCAATTTTAATGCACTTTCAGTATAATGTAGAATTCGAAAAAAAAATTGAACACTTATTTTTTTTATTGGCAATCATCCGTATTGAAGGGGTGAAAATCACCCTCAAAGTTAGGGACGAAAAACATATCTTATCGAATATTTCAGGCACTATTAGAAGCTGAAACTGTAATCTAGAAGCTTGAAAAGTTGAAAGAAAACTAAAAACTTGAAAGCTTATTGCACGAAAGTTGACAGTGAATACTTCAAAGATAGAAACTTGAAGATTTGAAATTTCAGAACTTGATGCTTAATTAAGGTTTACGTTTCAAGCTTCAAACTTCAAATTTTATATTCCTCAAGTGTCAAGCTTTCAAGTTTTCAGAGATTGAAATTTCAAGTTTCAATGATTTAGTTTCGTACCATTAGACTAATGATTCAAATTGCAATTTGTGTATTTTTAATGGCGATTTTTATTATATAAAATGATTTACAAAAATTGTATTTTATTAAAAAAATATAAAAATTCTTAATTTTTTTTAACAAATACAATTTTTGTAAATATGTTAATATATTAAAAATCACTAGACTCATTAGAACAACTCTAATAGTTTCTGAGATTTTCGATAGAATATGTTTTTTTATCTTCACCTGTGGAGGTCATTTTCACCCCTTGAATATGGACGATTGCAAAAAATAAAAAAAATAGTTGTCAAATATTTTTTCGAATTCTACATTATGCTGAATGTGCATCAAAATTGACGTGTATAAATCGGGTAATGTCCCTTGTAAGTACAGGTGACTTACATCATTCCACCACACAGCTACAAATATAATTATCAAGCCACATATAGTTCTAAAAAATTAATCCAGACCCAACCCCTGCGTTATTCAAGGGCCCAAGGCGCCCACTATTCAGTCCACACCCTTCAAACGAAAATATAAAAAAAAACAGGGGAAGAACCGAAGCTTCGATCTGAAATTTCCCCCCAAAAAATTCTATCTAAAATTCTGAATTAATTATATCCACACAGACGCCAAACACCAGAAAATCTCATGAAACAAACGATCAATGATTCCATCTCCAAATTTTCGTCTCATTATTCCTTCACCCTCAAATTTCGTTGACCCAGTGTTCGACGCCGAGGCATCATCAGCCCTCGACCGTCCTCGAGGTCGTCGTCGTAGGGGAGGAAGGTACCAATGTCAAAAAGCGAATTCCACTTTCCGGCTGTCATCGTCCTCCCCCCAACCCCTTCGCCCGAAACAAGAGGGTAGTCATCGACTGTAAAGACATCTAGACTCGTACTCGAGGGTGGCTCTCGTGAGTGCAAGTGAAGGCAAGGGCCGCGCGTTTCTGCTGATCAGCCTCTGCTGAATCCCGAGTTCCTGATGGGGTCGTTGCCGATCGAGGAGAGACAGCGGAGGGAGAAAAACGGCGAGTTTTAAACCGCAACTCGATATCCACTCGTTCCTCGGTCGTAACCGACCCCCTCCGGTCTTGTCTTCCCCAGGGACCGCGGGGGATGCCGTCCGGGGATGGAAACGCGTGTGGGTACGCAAAAATTTGAAAATCAGGGTTGCGTCGACGGACAGCGAACCGCGGTTCGCGTCGAACCTGGGGGATTTATTGAAATCTCTGCGCGGATGGACTCTTTTACACGGACAGAATTACACAGGATTTTGCTGTGAATTAAAAAAGGAATTTTTAAAGTCTCCTTGGGTTTTTCTTGAGGAATATTTCAAGAATGAAAGATTTATTATTGTACGGAGATTCTATTTGTTATAAAGGTTTCGATTGGAAGGAAGCACTCGATGAATCGACCGCAAAGCGGGAAATAGATCGCGGAGCGGCGCGTTGTTCGAGGGTAAGTTGAAAACCGTGTCGCGATGCTCGCCGTCATAAATCGCGGGCGGAAAGTCGCTCACTCTCGGACGGAATCGAGAGCTCGGGGCCGAGTCGAAGCCGAAAACGTGACGGTCCGTGGAAACCGAAGGGGGGTAAGAAATCACGCAAGGAAAATATAAAATTCCATCAATTCACGGCCGGCAGCGGAGCAGTTGCCGATACATTTTTCTCTAGCTGGTTGTTTTGGAGGCGAGGGACAGGAAACGGGAGAGAGAGGACGAGCTTGCGTCTCGTGTATTTGGGGTTTCAGGCCTTATTAATGATTGATCGAGGGATATCGACGTCTCCCCTCTGACGCGACTGATATATAGACGCGGAGGGGTTGCTCGGCGTGGCTTCGCACGTGACACAATAAAACGACGTTGCCCCGCGCCATATCGATAGCTTATTGCCGGAGACTTTTTATCGATCCCGATAAACTTTCCTTCGCTCCCGGGGCGACGCGTCCGATCGATTGTCCAACTTTTATATAAATCGCACGTGTTTCCTTTATCTGGGGCCCCGGCGTTGTTTTGCCAACAGATTAGCCGGAAGCGGAGGACGACCCCCGCGAGGGCACCGTACGCTAAATCGCGTCGATGTCGAGATAGTCTCCGTCGAGATTGATTTATTTATCTTCAGAAGGCTGGCAGATCGTTCTTGTTCCACGACGACCTCCAGGACATTGATTTTTCGAAACGGGTTGAGTCACCGGGGAAGATTACCCTCTGGACGTCGTTCGCAGGGGCACTAACAAACTAGGGAAATTCAGAAGAAACTTCGGGGATCCAGAAGCTTCCGAATCCGCGGACAACTTCTGTCTACTTCTGCTCGGCGACTCGCGGCGAGACTATTCAACTCTGACTCCAACTCTCGTAGATTCCTAAGGAAAACCAAGAATACCATGGGATCCAAGGAAAGAGTGGCGCCGGTCGATCGACGCCCACAAAGACCGCAACAGAGTCGATTTGAATTGCTAGGGGGACAGGACTAATTTCCGTGAAAGGCGCAACGTTAAAAGCGCGAGGCATAAAACACACCCGGAGTGTGGCGCAACGCGAAATATTTCAAGGTGGAAAAGCCACGCGGTGTCCCGAGGGTGGCATTAATCCCGTCCTCGTCCTCTCTCCACCGCTGCTCGCCCGTCTAGACAACGGAGACGAAGCAATCATATTTTCCGCCCCAGAGGCGCGATACGTGTCAATGCGAATCAGGCTTACTGATCTAATGCGGATTCCGATACCGTCTGATTTACTCTTGACGCTCCTCCGCGAGGAAATCCCTCCTTTTCCGCATCGGCTATGATTGCGTCGGCTGTCGCGCCTTTAACAAATCTATCTCATCCGTTTCTGGATATCCGCTGTTATCGCGAATGCGTCGAACGATCTGGGAGATCGATGGTAAACGTCAACAGACACTCTGGTGATTCTTGAGCTCCTTGGATGGATTTTTGGATTTGCAGTTTTTATTAATGTCGGGGCGTTTATGCATTTATGATTTGTGGAACCAGATATGTGAAAGTGCATTTATAAGGTTGCATGCGAGTGAAAAAAAAATCAGTAATGCTACTTTTTCGAGACTAAACGCTCTGTTATTCGAATTTATATGCTTTTAATTGGTTCCATCGGTTGGCTATGAAATGGAAATTTGCATTAAGGGCGGATTTTTTTGTAATAAGTCCAAGAATCGATTTTGGGTTTTTTGAACATTTTTGTTTTAGGAAAAGAAAGGTTTATTTTATGGTACCGTCATGGACCCAATTCCTGATTAACTGAATCTATCATATAATTATCATAAACTATAATACAATTATTTATAATGCTAAAAGTTGATCCCAAACACTTATTAAAAATAGCTATTAAGTGTTTTGGGTCCTTGACGGTATCTACAAAGATGCAAACGAATAAAAATATTCTTAATACAACTTTTTCAAAAACAATCTATCATTCGAATCTTAATGCTTCCTGTATTGGATTATAATATTGCAAAGAACCTATTGTCTCAGATTTTGCAAAGAATCTACTCTTTTCCCCCATAGTGGGTGACAATACGAAGAATTTTCTTGCAACTACAAGCGCATAAATTTCCCGTGGAAACGTCCGTCCGGGATCGCGACGTCTCGGGCAAAGAAATCGCGAAGGTTTTGGGAAGCTGAAAAATCCCACGCGAATAATCCGGTTCGCAGCCATCAGGCCGGTCATCGTCGCGATGGACGGAAATTCGCAACCGACTTTTTTCCTTCCCCGCTCCGCGCCCTTTTCCCGTATCTGCTCCTTTTCCCGACTCGTTTCTACTCCCGTCACGTATGTAGCGAGAAAAATTGCAGCCGAGCGCTTTACCCGGTTTGCGTTCTTCACGCTCGACTCCCTCGTCTCTCTCTTTCTCTCTCTTTCTCTCTCGTCGTTTCTCCGCTTCCTGGCTCTCCTGGCTCTCCCCTCGACCCTCGGAACCAGCCTTCCAGGGAAACTCCGCGTTCGCTCGACGCTGCTCTCGTCGTTCAATAAGACCGCTTAACAAAAATGCTCGTTTCAACCTTTCCGAGGCTGCTTCTCCCTCGCGATATCCCCTCGTCCTTCGCGGACAATTTCTTGAGTTATCGCCTCGGTGAGGTCCGCAGACGAAGGGAAGATGGAGAAGGATTTCGAAGCGGAGGTTAGAGCGGTGGTTCAATCGACAATTCGCGAATCGGCATTCGCGAACATTCAGATTTAAGGGAATCGTCGTCGTCCAAGCTCGATCCTCGCGAGGAAATCGAGCGGAGTCGATGGGTTCAGCACCCTTTTCGCTTCAAGTTCTCCCGGCGGGCTACTTTCAGCTCGCTTCGCCTCGGTGTTATTAGAGACCCCGCGGGGACCGCGAAAATCTTCAAAGTTCAATCGTACTCGATGACCCGCGGTATCTCCGGATGTCGGAGGGCGAATTTCGCGCGCGTCAGCACTTCTGAAATGTTTGCGAATCCCGGGAACAGCGAGGGCGACGCTCCACCCTCCTCGTTGCGGCTTGTTTTATATTTTCGACGACTGCCGCACGACTAACGAAGCCGTGTTACGACTTGGCTTAGCGTTATCTCTCCGAATTTTCTCCCTTCAAGAACCATGACAACGTCTCGCGTTATCTCCGATTCGCCGAGGAACATTTTAACGCTTTGCCTGTACTATGATGACTCAAACGTCGGGTTTGAATTTTACTTACGACTCGGAGAAGGCGTTGAAAATCCGGGCGAGTCGTAACGCGGTTCCCAGAAAACCGCATCGTGGGATGACCCAATAACCCCGCGATGCAGTCGAACCCGGTCCGCATCGCCAATCTTCCTTCCATCCTCTCCCGCTTTTAATTAACCTGTACTTCCAGCGACACTTGACCCGCTGACACGGTGCTTGCGCCGCGAACGTGTCCGAGGGACGTCCCTTTTCTCGGGAGAACACTTCCCCCAAGAAAATTCACTGCACCGAGAAAACAGAGGTCACCGAGGTCCAGAATCACTTCCAGGCTTTCGGCGTTGCAAGAAAGCGACGCGAGGTTCGATTCTTCGACACTCGCGACGCGTTCTCACGCGCCCCATTCGTATCCCATACGTTCGACAAGAGGGTTTTCTTTAATCGTGTCGTAGGAAACGCCACGCATCCCTATCGCTCGATCTCAGGACGAATCCCGGGGATCTCATTGCCAGGTACCGGGCGGCGTCAGACCGGTCGCACGGAACCTTTATGTAACCGACGGTACGTGTTCGTTTCTTGGGCGATTTCCATCGGGATGGACGAGAGCTGGCAAAGGGAAGACACGCGCATCCTGGGTAATCCGTGACGACGCGCGCCTCCGCCCGACATCTCCCCCTCTTACACCCTCGAAGGAACCAGCTCCCTTCGTGTTCATCGCGCGCGCGCGCGCGTTCCTCGCGACTCGTCGATGCTCCTCGTAAATTCATACAAATCCGGCATAAGCTTTTATTATCGTCGATTAACGGGCCTGTAATTACGTCGGTGTACCAACCGGCGTCCCTGTCGTTTCAGCCCTTACGCGCCACTAAGTGATTATTTTTCTCCTCGCCGTGTTGCGAACGCGATGAACGGTTAAAACAAAGTAAGAGAATCTTCGAGGTACGAGAGATCGAGAGCGGAAGGTACAGGATGATCCAGAGATGGAGATTCGGGATTGAAATGAGGCAGAAAATCTTGATGGAACGATTTGATTTCGGAGAAAAAATGGAATTTGAGAATTTTCTTGGGGGAGAAGATTTTTATTTTTGAGAGTTTGGTAAATTGTTGCTAGTTCAGCGAATTATTGAAATTTTTGATAATTGAGGACCTTACAGCAAGAAGTATGCAACTTTATTTTTATCTACAGTGGAAAAAATGAAAGAAAAGCATTTACAAAATTTTTACACTGACTTAATATTAAAACGAGAATGTTAAATAATGATTTTAATGAGTTTAGAATGCTCAAAAACAGTGTAGGATTTATTCTATTTATTTATATTGTCATTTATATTATAATAGAATAAAAACGGTTTCAAAATAGATATAAACAATGGACTCTTTTACTAATATACAGTGTTGTCTTGAAAAGTGTGCGGGCATCGGGACCGGGCATCAACTCTTTTCACATTCGTAATAAATTCTATCTGTATGTAAGTGTAAAATAATTACTGTACATATAGGTATAAACAAAATACAAATAATGTTTATACAAACAAAGTTAAAAAGGTAATGAGTTAAAGAATCGAGGCATTTTCGTATCATAGTCAATCCGCGCTGACTAAACGTGGCTGTAACAATACGAGGATCAATCGTATTCAGTTTTTCGTCAAAGAAAGCCGCGGGCGAGTCAAGAAAATGAATGGCTCGTTTGGGGCACGAGTCCCCTCGCTTCGCCGCAGCACACTTGGTCACTGCACACTTTTCAAGTCGGACGCTTGCACACTTTTCAAGACAACACTGTACTCGCAATGTCTTAAATCCTACTTGTTAGATCCAATCGTTCGACACTTATCAAACAACTGCGACTGCAATAATCTTGTTACGTTCCTCTTTAAAGTTTGAATTTATAAGAACATTATCTTTCTTTTATAAGAACTTTTATAAGAACTGTTCTCTTATAAGAAATATTTTTAATTTATAAGAACCAATAATTTGCTCAATATTTTTTTTTAAATTTAATCATTTATAGACTAAAACACTTTTATTGAATACAAAAAAGATCAGAAGACCATAGCAGGGTTACTAAAGATTTCTCTTCGTAACAATTTTGAAGCTTCCTGTACAACAACAGGCAGTCGCTAAATGAGCAAAATAAAAGGAAACCGTGCTTGTCCTTAAAATATCTCACGAGCGACAAAGTAACGCAAAAAAATCGGTACGGAGAGAGGGGCGAAGAAGATTACGAGGGGATCGAGTGTGTTTCTGTCACGCGCGGGGAAGGAAAAACAGGAGAAATCGAAGCGTACGACGAGTGGCGTGAGACGCGCGCCTTTTTGTTGCGCGAGGATACACCGTCATCCGGAGCGCGCGATAATCGTTCCTTATGCGAGCGCGCCGGCGTACCTGTCGATGCAAGCTCGCGCGTGCATCGTCGAGTATGCAAATGACGGGCCGACCTGTCCGTCACCTCCGGAGTCCACTGTGCCTTCGAGCCGAAGACCATCGCGGCGCATGAAACTCGCCTTTGTCGCGACGGCTCGGTTCACTCGCGACGCTAGTATCACGGATGATAACACCTTTGGACGCATCTGTGACATCCGAGAACTATTCCTTTCGAGGAAACAGTCTACGACTCTATCCCCGCTTTCGCGAGCAAAGCTTCCGAGGAGGTTCAACGCTCCAAGTTGGAAGCTCTTCGCTTTCCAATTCCGCGCAGTAATTAATTCCGCGATCGTTGCGAACAAAGGCGAGCAAAGGCTGAGTCACCGAAAGCGTCGCGTTGCTGACGCGTCGACGCAAAAACAAAGTTTCCCACGCATCACCGCGAATTTCATGCTGCGAATGTTACGCGGTGATAAGTGTGCAGCGCGAATCAAATACACGATGAAATTGTTTGCCTACATATTTGAGCTTTCCGTCGCGAAACACTCGCTCGCCGATACCGAAAATTCGCGTTCACGCGTGAAAAACTTAAAACCGTGGGCCTCTCGAGTTTGCGACGTCAAAATTTCGAGTGACCCGTTCGAGGGAAGGAAAAAAGCTCGCACGTGTCTAAACTTTAGACACTAAAGTTCGGTTAACCATGAAAGGTCCCAGGCGCGAGCGCGGCCCGTTTCACGTTCCACTTTCGCGAGGAATCCTCACGCTTTCGTCTCACGTGGCATCCTCGTGGTGCTTTTCAACGGCAACGTGGAAACGGCGCGTGCTCGGGATGCGCACCTTCGCGTCCTGATTAGCAACAACCCAGACCGAGGCGAAGGCCAATGGCACCCTGTCTGCCTGCCTGGCTTGCCTTCCTGCCTTCCTGCCTGTGGTCCTCGGGCCGCGAGGGGTAGCGAGCCGAGCTGCGAGGCGGGCCAAGAAGAGAACGAACGGGAAAAGGAGAGGAAACGAGAGTGAGAGTGTTCGGGCGAAAGAGAAAGAGCGAGGGCGGGAGGGAGGAGGGTTGGTCGGATGGTAGTACGGTGGAGGCGGCGGTGGTGGCGGTACGCGGTGCACGACATAAATATGTATGTATCATCCGCTGCGACCTGCCCCACTACCCGACTAGGTCAGACTCATGCTTCATCACAATGAGCACCTTGCCTCGCCGCGTCCTGTTCCTTTCCTCTTCTCCATTCAAGTGGATAGGACGAAACTTTGGGGATCAAATACCCAAAACCGTTCATCGATCTCTTTATTATCATCGATCAGAAATCCCAAAAAATATATCTCAGAAATCCGGGAGAAGAAAAACTCCGCATCTTTTAATTTTCTCCCGGAACCACGAAGAAATCCGGCCAACGAATAAAATGTTTTCCCGGAAAATCTCTTATCTCTTGTCCCCTCCGCCGCAAACGATACCAAGAACCCCGAGTCTTCTTTTCACGAATCCCGAAAGAAAGCCGCGGCTGTGCGACCAAGTTCCAAGGGCTTCGTTCCGACGGACTCCGTTCAGCTGGCTTCGATCACTGACGTTGCACGCAGCCCGTGACGTGGGCTCTCTGACGTCAGCTTCTCTCACGGGGGTTGCGCAAGGTCTGGGGGCGAGGAGAGGGTCGCGGGGACGGTGGCGGCGTCGAAACAGGAAGAAGAGGGACGGGGGCACAGTGAAGGGGGCTGACGACCCGAAGGGGGGTAGCTCTTACATATTTATGCCGCGTTCTACGCGCAACACCATCCCGGGGGCGAGTGGAACCAACCCCCTCTGCACTTCCTATGCCGGTGAGTAGGTATGCCGACCTTGCGCGCGCTTTCACGGGGTGCCTGCCGATGCTAATCAGCTTGCTTGATAGCGCGTTGTTGCCCACCCGGTTGGGATTCTACGAAATTCTTGGGGATTCCATCCCCCTCCGTTCCCCGCGGAAAGCGAATGCATCCTATTTAACCTAGTTGTGGAGAGGGAGGTTTCGAAAGTTGGTCTTTTGTTAATCTGAAATCTCGGAATTTGAAACTCGATATGTACATACTTTCAAAACTTAAAATGTTTTAGTTTTTACTTGTTTTATTCATTTATTTTACGGCATGAAAATTTTTTTATACGATAAACTATTTTATGATTTATTTTATGTTGTGATTTGAAGTCTTTTAGCTTCCGACTTGCAATTATCAAATCTTTGATTTTAGGCGCTTTAAGTATTTTGTTTCGAACCTTTGAAGCTCACCGCCTCTCGAGGTATTCTAGTGCACAGAATCTTTTTTTAAAGCGTTCTATCGGAATTTTTTTCAAAGAACCCCTAAAAGTTACAACAATCAGCTTTTCTCGTACATATTTATTAACATTTAGAGAGTGTTAACAATTTTCTTGGTACAAAGAAAAGGAAAATTATGCAAAATAGTCCGCATTGAAGCTATCAATGTTTTTCTAACTGGTGACCATACATATCTCAAGATCGGCTTGATCAATTGGGCCCAATTTGTGCGAACATATTCAACACATACAGGGTGTTCAGAAAGTCTAGAAACCGTCGAATATTTTGAAAACGGAACATTTTTAAGAAAAATATTTTAGAGCAATGTTTTAAGGTTTTAAAAATTTTACTGAATGGTCGTATCGGTTTAACTTTTACAGGAGAGGTCAAGGTCACGTCAAGGTTAACATGATTTTCTTTAATGGAATACAGTACAACAATACAGAATACAATTTTTATCATGCAGTGTTAAAGCTGACGGTGACACCTCTTCAAAAGACTAGTGCTTATAGGGCTAACATAGTACTACCTAATAAAAATTATTTCAGTTGGAAGAAAAACTTTTTTAACAATTCATTTTGCAATTATTTGCAATTCGAAAATGGAATGACCCTTTCACGATCGTAATATTTTCAATTTCCATCCAAATTTTTTAACTTTTTAAATCTCCAATCATCAATAGGCAACTTAAAATCTTTAAATCTCTAAACTGAACTAGCTTGTCGCACAATCTCTTTTCTAAAATAAAATTCTATTAGCAACACCCGTCAATAAACTGACTTTCGGAGTACGAATTTCCAAAACCATTAAAACAATTTTAAAGTATAAGCAGTGCAGTTTTCCGATAGAAATATTTGAATGAATGTATTGAATAACGAAAAAATAACAAGACAAGGGGTCAACTAATTTTAATTATAATCCCTCCATCGTCCTTATCATATGGACTTCCCAACGAATCACAGGATCATCCAACACACAGGTTATCCGAAGCGTTTTCGTAGCTTCATAAACGCTCGTCAAGATCCAGCGACGCGGGAATCGCGAGGTAGGCGTCGTAGCCGCGGGGTTATTAATCAACCGGTGAGTTTACGTCGCTCGGCGAGTTCGTGGAGAACTGTCATCCTATTAATCGCGGCCACTAATGACGAGGAGCCGGCGGGAACCGCGGCCCTGCTACCGTCGCCGTGGTGTCCGTCGGGGCCCATCCAGCGTCGTCGGATGCCACCGGAGGCCGAACGGTCACGCGATCCGGATCGCGTTTCAGCCGGCGCGACGTGCAATTATAACGAGAATGCGCCGCGAGCACGCACTTTTCGCTCGGGGAAGAGCGCGTGTCCCGCGCCGGGGGAGACGGTTTTATCCTCGGGATCGTCTCTCGCGGAGAGAGAGAAATCGATCTCGCCTACGGGTTCCCCGCGCACGACATCGAAAGCGGGAGATTCCGGCGCGTCCGGACGCCGCTCGAGGATACGGCTCTTGAATTACTGTTGCAATCCTGTTACGATAATGACGACAGGAGCCAGCGAGAGCGCGCGCGCGTACGCGCCGCTCCGACCCACGGCTCCCGGATTAAATGCAAATTAAAATGTTTCCGGGGCCGAAACACCGCGCGCAGATTACCCGATAAAATTAAAAGCATTTCGGGGGCTTTCCACCGGCGCGGCACCCGGGGTGTACGTCTTCCGAAAAGAACGAGCGCAATTCTTTCGCGAGATCGTTAGTGTCCCCGTGTCGTTGTGTTTTTCGACGAGGCGAATTCCAAATCGCGGGGATTTTTCTAGTCACGCGTTGAGAGAGAGGCGATCGAGCGTAGATCGATTGCAGGGAATCCAGTTGGACCGATGAAAACCGACGCGCGATGCTGTCGGTGGTGGCGGCAGATAAACCAAGACGAGCATTGGTTATCTTCCGGCGAGTTTACACAGACGCGATGATTGACGATAGGTGGTCCGATAGAGCGGGACGGGAGAGGATGGCGCGTGTAGGCCCCGATTTATCGATCGATAATATCCTTACGTAAAGTGTTTATGCGCGCGGATGAATCATTAATAAAACCGCGCGCCTTGTCTTTTCGACGGGTTCTACTTCCTCCCCGATAAACGCCGAGCATCGTCTTCCGCCCAACCGTCTTCGCTCTTTCCGACTTTAGAAATTCGCCTCGACGAGTCGACCCCATTAGCTCGCTTTATTTTCCCCCTCGGCTTTCCCCGGGTTCCCGGACGGAACGCCGGAGACGGCTGAGTCTAGGAAAACGGAGCAGTGACGCGCGAGAGGCTCTCCGAGACGGCGAATTATTCCGTTCCGTATTTACACCGGGGCGAATTTACATGGAAGATCTTAATCCTGGCAGGATCGAAGGACCGGATCCGAAGGCAATGGAAACGAGCCTGATCGAGGGGAGACGGTTTACAAACAAACTCGTAGACGCCCACGCGTACACACGAGCGCACTTGGCGCGGCGGTTTGCACGCGATCGCTCGACATCGGGCTGGACGTCCCGTAATCCCCGGGTTACCGCTCTCGCATCGGGACATCATTTCCCAGGAAGTTATTGGCCATCGCAGGTATTCCACTCTGCGTCCCGCTCGCTCAGCTGTTCCCGTTCCGATCGACGCTGACTGCTCCCCACCCGTCGCCGAATAATTTTCCTTCACGAGGTTTCAGACGTTCACGGACTATCAAGTGGTTTTGATTAGGGTAAGCAAGCCAGTAGATGGACGGTTTAACTCATTTCGATATTTATATTAAGGTTTTGCTTAGAAACATTCTTTTTTTTATAAACAGAATTAAATTAAATTCAAGAAAATTTAAGTAAATTTTAAGAAAAAAGTAATTTTATGTAATAAAATTAATTTGATAAATTATGTAATATGAAATATTTTGTATTATGAAATATTTTTTGGCATACAATAAACGCTTTTATTGCAAATTCTAACATTCCAACACAACAAACGATTTCTCTAGCAAATAAAGAAACTATAATACAGAATAAAAACCTTGTTTCTTTATAATTATTGAGCAAACTAAAATCTGTCCATCTACATATGTACAGTCTTGACTCGAAATAGGGTGCCTGAGCTTGACTCGAAATAAGGATCTTCGTATCCCCACCACTTGCTTTGTAGTCGCCGCGTAACTCGATACGGTCGTGGTAGCGGCGAGGGGACTCGCGCCGCCGAACAATCGTCTCTTTTGTATTCCGTCTTTCGTCAAACAAAGCCGCGACGAGCCGAGCGAAATTTATGGCTTGTTCGACAGCGCGAGGTCGACAGTCCCCTCGCCGCTACCCCAGCCGTATCGAGTTACGCGGCGAAGATCAAAGCGGCCGAAACGTAGTACCTGACTCGAAATAAGGATGCTCCCAGTCCCAATACCCCACCGTATTTCGAGTCAAAACTGTACTGGGTACCGTTCATCTATTGGCGTGTTTACCCTACTATGAATCATTTGCTTAGTCTGGACAATTTTTCTGACGGAGTTTTTAAATTATAATGGAAAATAGTTGCTTTTTTTACAATAAAAAATCAATCTAAAGGTGGATGTTGACATGAAACAAATTGGTTTGCAAAAAGTTAAAAAAAACTAGGTTTGCAAAAGTTCAAAAAAACTTTAGCAGACTCTTTAGAGTCTCTATTATATTGTACAATCATTTGTTGCATGAAATGTTTGAAATTTTATAACAACAATCGATTCCAAGGATTTTTAAAAGTTTCTAATTTTATAAGGTAGTATCTGAATTCTTTAAATACCGCCTCCATTTTTTTTACTACATTTTCCTTTATAGAATATTTGAACGACACAATGTAACGATAGTAAAATCCACCCAGTGCCATTAAAATTACGCACAAAGAGAGCCTAAGCCGCCAACAGAGAAAACTTGCACAGACCACCTATTGGCGACATTAACTTCGATTCCCCATAATTTAAAAGAGTGGATCGAGATTGCGTGGTGCGGCTCGTCAAACACGGCACTCACCGCGCGAGGAGACATCAAACCATCCACCAGAACGTGAATATTTAATGATCGGACAGCGTCCACGAACGTTTAGGGAGATATTCCGGATGAAAGAGGAAATCGTGGCAAAGAAGAGGTCAGATTGATCGGGGACCGGCACAAATAAGTAGTTGCAGATGGCGTCGATCGGTGTCGATAATGGCAATTAACGCGATTATATCGTTCGATCTTTAATCATTAACAATTTCGATGGCAGGCTATTAGGGACGAGGATTTATTGCGAGTAATGGCGCGTAATGAACGCGCGGTGGCTCGAACGATTCCCGCGTCGCTGGATCTCTCTTTCTCTCTCTCGCTCTCGTCTCTCCGTCGAGTTTTCCGTCCCGTTCCAGCCTCGCGACTCGATTACGCGTACGAGGACACATCTTGGCACTTTGCGACCGGCCTGCAAAGCCTGGACTCGACTAGATGTCCTTGTGCTTTAAATAAATGCGAAAACAGTACCCGGACGGCGTCGATAGCGTTGCGGCGCTCCTCTTACGCTTACTCCGCGAGAGGCGAGTTTCTTTACGCCTACGCGACTTGCTCTAACCTATCTGCCTCTCCGTCCTCTGCTCTAACCGCCTCGCGTTTCCTCTCACTCTCCTTCTCTCGCGGCCGAGCCGCTCTCTCGGTCGCGAGGAATCAGTGTTTCTGCCGTTTATATAAAAAACATTCGCGGCAACAGGCCAACAGGATGCGCTTATCTCTCTCTCTCTCTCTCTCTCTCTCGCTTCTCCGTCGATCGATCGATAACCGAGAGGGAGGGGAACTTCCGTTGGTAATCGAATGAATCATGTCCGAGATCCGATTGCCGATCGAGAAACGCTCCGGTGCCGCGGCTCCCACCGTGAGCTTCCCTCGCCGACAAATACGGACAACCGGATCGTTCCGCGGCGATTCGGACCCGTTCGAATCGCGATTAAGATAAACCGCGGAGGAACGGATAGAAATCGGACCGCGGGACGCTCGAGGAAAAGGCGATTAAGGAACCAGCCGAGGGCTAATTCGAAGATCCGAGCGCGAGAGGCGACTGCGATCTCGCGGCGCAGGCAAAACGAGCAGCGGAAAGCACCGGGGGTAGAGAGAGAAAGAGGAGAAAACGACGAGTCTCCCGTAGGAGCGAGGCCCGGGGCGAACCGATCGCTTCTCTCCCACCGCACCCCAATTTTAATCAGGACCCGAAGTATGCAAGCAGGATGGATGCCTGCGAGCTCTCCCGCCGGTACTACCGGGCGTTACGATGCATGTAATTTATTTTTATTGCCACCAATTTTTTTTCTACCCCTCGATCGGAGCTCCTACTAATTTCGAGGAGGAGGTGGTGCCCTCGGAGAGGAGGCTTCGAGAGCGACGTCAAGGGTATCGCTCGGGCCAGCTTTCGTTACCGAAAATTTCACCGGGTAAAACTCCGAAAGGTGACGCCCGAGAAATCGAACGATAATCGGTCGCCTCGATCTCGCGACGAAATTCCGCCTCCGGGTGAAATTGGACGAGCTGCGACGCGAAACGTAAGATCAAGGAAAAAGTCGGAAATTGAAATTCGATTAAACTTGCTCGTTATCTTTGCATCATTCTCTCCCATAGGTTCCTAAACGTGGGCCGTGTCTACAGGGTGATTCTCTCGCCAGTGGATTCAAAAGCGATGTTGTCGCCACCTAAATATAAACACGAAAACCCTGATTTCAAGAGATCGATATCGATCTTGAGGTCTCGGCGAGGATGACTACTGTAGCGGAGACGGCTGTGTGCGTACGTGTGTGTATTGAAAACGAGAGTCTCACAATTGAAACGCCTAAGAAAACACAATAAATCGTCTCTTAATCGACAGATGAGTGTATAAAAACCGGGTTTGTTGTCGCTATGTTAAGGCGGCACTGCCTTTGAGTCCACTGGCGAGAGAATCACCCTGTACATCAGTGGTGTCAAACACGCGGCCCGCAAGACCTTCGAGTGCGGCCCGCGGCCCAAAATTTGGAATTAATTTTATTACCAAAAAAATACAATGCAACACAATGCTGAAGGAAAAATATAATGAAATTGACATTTCAGATTTTTATTCGTACTTGCCGGAACATTTTATTGAAATGCGTATGTTTGTTGCGAGAATCTTGGCAATGTTTGGTAGTACATATCTATGTGAACAATTATTTTCTCTTAAAGACTAATAAAATTTCACACAGGGTGAGGTTAACAAATGAACACTTAAAATCTATGTTAAAAACATCTTTATCCCAAAAACTTACACCCGATACTGATAAAATAGTATCTGCGAAAAGATGTCAAGTGTCTAGTAGAAAATATTAAGTCTTTTAATTTCTAAAATTAATGTATCTTTTAATGTATTTTTTTTAATTCTTGTAAATTTATTAAAGAAAAATAAATGTAAAGTTTAAATGAGTTATTCTCTATTATAAATAAAAAAACTTTCTTTTCTTCGTGTCTGCGGTCCGCGGAGTTTCTTAAACTGAATTTGGTTGCCCATATTCATACATGAGTTTAACACCACTGCTGTACATGTATGGTCTAAAGGTCCTTTGATACAATTAGAATAATGACAAGTGAATGTATAATATGCATTTACAAAATGAATAAGTTAGACGTGAAGATAGCAGTAAAATTCGCTGTTAGATATAGACTTAAACCGATTAATAAAAGATTCAATCGATCAACCAAAGAATTCGAGTTGATTGGCATGCATATTAGCCTGCCTACAGCAATGTCTAATACATTTGTTGGCGGAAAGATTAGATCTATGAGAAGATTCATGGAATAACGGGTAACTTTTGAGAGTCTTGAGCGGAGTATTAAACTGAATTAGACCTAAAATATCGGGACAGTCAATATGATTTAGAATCTCATATGTAGATAAATATTAAATGAAATTCCAGTCTTCGTTGAGCAAGGGTAGGAAGCTTAAGAAAATTTAGAATTGCATCATAATTATGACAAGTTTTCGGTATAGACTCGTAGATTTTGTAAGAGACAAAACGTAAAAACTTGTGCTGAACTTTTTCGATGGAATAAAGAGAGTGGAACGGCGGGGAAAAAACCATGCTGCTCATTGATAATGATGTGCTTCGTAAGGGAAGACAGTTTCTCCGCACCAAAGAAATTTACCACCTTAAAGAATATTGGACAATAACTAAAATTCTAAAGTATGTGGTTTAGAATATTTGAATTTTGAAGTTTTGAAACCTAAAGAAAATTGTCCCGTTCATGGCGCCTCCCCGTTCAGAGTTTTTCGGAGTCTCGACGTCGGAATTATAACATTCTGGACGCGGAGGCAGCAGCCGGTAGATCAGGTTAGATAGCGGATAGACGAGGTAGCACCCGGTAAACTCGTTATCAGATCGATGTAGCGAGATACATATCGTATGTACGGAGATAAACGAGTCGTAGGTTATGAAATTCAACGACGTCGGGTCCCCGGGAGCCGCGAATCACTCGGGTTAACTCATTCGCCAGCCTTTTTCGGTGTACCGGCTATAAATGAGCGAGCAAAAGGAACGCGCGTACTCTCCGGGAGTCGCCATTTATCTTCAATTTCGTCACCGTTACCGGTATTACTCGCAGCAGGCCGCGACTACATTTCCATCTCTTAATTCCATCCGCGAGTGTAACCGCGCGACTCGAATATGCAAATCCCGGTTCGAGTCATTAGCTCCGCTAATATCGTTATCGATACGACGGTCGCGGGTCGGAATCGCGACGCGAGAAAGGAGCCCCGGACGAAGAAAATCGCGAGCAACCGCCGGGGTTTCGCTTGTCGAAGGCTCTCGCAATTTTTCCCTGAGCGGGTGGTGCGATGCGTGTCCCGTTTTAAAGGTGGCCAAGATTTATGGCGAGCGAGGGACGCGAAGGGGGCGAAAGTGGGGGAGTAAAAGAGATACATAGAGTGAACGGTGGGTTTTGAGTTTGAGCCGCGGGGGTTATTGCAGTAAGCCTTCTCTTGGGGGTTCAAGAATATTACTATCCGCGCGAAGCCTACCCTACGCCTTCGTCTAAACTACCCACCCTCTCGAGAGCCCCGACTCGGATCCTGCCGTCGCTGCTTTCCCTGCTTTCGCCCACGGCTTGCGAGGGAGAAGGATACGGAAGAACGCGAGGGGTGGGATCCGGGGGAGAGAGAAAAACGATTCCCTCAAAACCCTGCCCCGCCGCTCATACATGCCCTGGCGATCTTTTTAAACGCGCCTCACTTAAAAGAACACGGTTTACGTTTATGGCCATTCATTCGGTGGAAAAGGGGAGGGAGGAACGAGCCAAGACACAATTCCACGCGGAGGGGTGGAAACGTCGAACGCAGGGGGAGTGCGGCCTGATAAGCAATAATGGGTCGAGAGGAAAACGAAGCGGCGTCGCACCGTATGCTTCCCGTACTTTTACCCTTATCTACGGCGAAAATCTTCGGCCTGTCGATAGCCACGGGGAAATTCGCCAATAATTGTTCCGGGGAAAAAGAATAAGCAGAATTGGTACGTATGTATTTACTTATTGCCACTTCGCAATCTAGTGGCGAAAACAGTTAAATCGGGTTATTCTGAGCGTTTGACGTTGAATTTGTTAATTCTAAGACATTATTTAATGACAGAAACATTGTTGCATTTTTTTTTTTTTTTTGAAAACTCGTTTGCACTAGTAGTACTGGATAAATTTCAAACAGAAAGTATTGAAAATAGTATAATATTTCAAACTTATATTTCACTTCTCAGTTTTACGTAGAAAGATGTTTGAAAATACTCATTTATTATGTATGGATTGGAATTATTAATGGAATTAATATCTTTGTAAGATACATTAGAAATACTCATTTGAAATGTATATTTCGTTTCAAGTGTATTAGAACCAATTATCTGAAATAATATTCTTTGGATTCAAATCATTATTAAGCTTAAAAATCAAACAGTTAAGATTTGGAAACCTGAACATTTTTATTTGAAGCGTAAAAAGTTGATACTGAATACTTAAAAGCTTGAAACTTGGGAATTTGAAATTTCAAACCATTAGACTAGAAACATGAGCATTTCAACACTTAACAAATTTTAGCTTGAAAGTTTTAATTTTTGAAGCTTGAAATTCTAAATGTTTCAGAATCTGCAAATTTTCAGCTAGAACATTTGAAAACTTCAAATATTTAAACTTTCATTTTCGATGTTTGAAATTGGAAGCTTGGAATCCTAAAAATTTGAAGATTGAGATTCCGGAAATTTGAAAACTTGAAAATGTGGAGCTTCATATTCTGAAAATTTGCAAATTTAAAACTTAAATTGTAGAAAATTTTCAAATATTAAACATGACATTCTGAAAATTTGCAAATATTAAAGCTTGAAAATTTTAAAATTTGCAATTTTGAAGCTTCAAGTTCTAAAGATTCCGGGAATTCGAAAACTTGAAAATTTGAATCTTGAGATTCTAAAAATTGGAAAAATTTGCAAATCTAAAGCTTCTATCATCTAAAAATTTGCAAATTTTAAGCTTCATATTCTGAAAATTAGCAAATATTAATTTTGAAATTCTTAAAACTTCAAATTCCAAAAATTTGAAAATATTGAGCTTGAAATTCCTAAAAGTTGCAAATATTAAGTTAAAAGTTTTAGAAATTCGAAAACGTGAGAATTTGAAGCGTGAAGACCTAAAAATTGGCAAACTTTTGAAGCTTGTATAATATTAAAATTTACAGATTTTAAGCATAATATTCTAAAAACTTGAAAATTTGAAAATTTAAAGCTTGAAATTCTGAAAATTTGAAATTATAATGTGGAAATTCTAAAAGTTTAAAATTTGAAGCTTGAGATTCAGTCTCATTCAGCCTGTTCTAACCCAATTACAAAGCTTTCTGAGTTGCGGTGGCGCTCTGACAGTATTCACCAATAGCCGAATCGCGAGAAAAACAGATTTCCACGGAGAATAAATTACAAGGTGTGGCAGAAAAAACTCTCCTATATTTTAAAAAATCAACAAAATAAACTACAAATTGCCAGAGTCAAAAATCGATTTCGAATACTTTTAGACCACGCAATAAAATTTTGAATTTCATGTATCTAAATAATTAGTTTTACTGATTCTTAAATTGCCAATTTTTTAATATTCTTCAGATTTATTGTTTTCAATGCTTTCGACTTCGATCGCTACACTGGAGCACGGTCGACTTAGTCGGGAAGGAGAAAAAAAAAAAAAAGGAAAAATGAATTAAAAGCGTAATCCGCGCGCTGATTGAGAGGGTCCACGTGCCAGCGGAGAGAAAGGACTTCGCCGAGACGGAGAATGGCTCGGTCTCGCCTCGTGATTCTTTTCGCTCTCCTGGGGACTCTACCGCCGAGAGAAGAAGCTGCCTAATTAAACGCGGGGTCGATCCGCTACGAATGAGCTACTTTCTTCCGGGGAAGGAGCAGTCTTTCTCTTTGGAAAAAGGGCTCATTTTCTGCGGAATCACGATCTACCCGGAACGATGCTATTAACTTCGCTTGTCCCGACGATTCTCGAAAACTTACATTACCCCGGGTGGAGGACTCGCGTCCTTCAGGACCCTCCTACTTTCTCTCGGTCACTCGCTTTGCATGCGTATGCCGCCCTTAATCGCGATTATTCGTTAAGAATGAGAATAGAGCACCATAAACACGACTCCGAATTTAATTGCGTCGGTTACCTGGTTTTGAATTATCGGAGGGAAAAAGTAGAAGGTAGAGGCTATTTTTGGGTAAATTAAGTAGAAATTGCGGCGATGGCAATGAGATTATAACAAGTGAGTGGAAAATTTCCATGCAGCGCGTAGAATTTTTAATTTTACGGGAAGCTTGAAAGTGGAAGACGAAGAAGACGATCAAATTTTCTAGTTTGAGGATGAACTTCAGTAATATTATAAATAAGCGACAATTTCTGAAAATTAGAGGAATGAATATTTATGCTGTAGTCAATCTCTCCACAAAACTTTGGAAAAATTTATTATATGGTTTTCAAATTAGTTAAATTTTAATTTAACATGTATTTTTAAGGAAAACGCAATATTTATTGAGAAATATATAATAATTACATAATTAAGAGTGAAATAATAGGTCCAAATTTTAGAAATTTTGAATACAGAAAATGATGTAAGTATATTTAAGCACTTTTCACTGCTTTCTCTGTAAGTAAAAGGGAAAACTGTAGATTGATTATCTTATTTGTAGTGTAGTGATGATTGGAAAGTGTTCGATGTGCTTGACTCGCAAAGTGTCCAAGCTAATATCCTGACTCGGTTTAGATTTGCACCCAGTCCCGATGCCCGAGTACTTTGCATGTCAGAACTGTATTTGTATTTCAAGTATGTACATTCTAATAAACAGGTTTATGATAAAACGTGAAATATACAATACATTAACAAAATAAAATAGAAGGTAAAAACGAATTCAACTGAATTTGAAATAAAAATATACCACTGTCATTTCGGACTAGTTTGAATCAGACGAAAAAGCCTTACATACTAATATCTTTAAAATTGATTAGCTTTTAACATAAGATGTTACTGAAATTCATCCTTCAGTATCGCCTCGAACTTCTTTTAAAAAAATATCGACATTATCATCTTCCAATTCTCCTAAGAGAGAAAAATATCCTTAATCATATTTTCCTAAACATTTCCCTACGCCCAATACAATCAAAAACCCTGTAAGTATCTGAGCTGATGGAGGGAGGCAGTCAGTATATGGGGCAATCGATGTAGCAAACATAACAAAACTAGAGGGTGGAAAGAGGCATCTCGCCAATATAATTTCGGAAGTGGCTAGTATCTCGTGATTTACCTACGATTTACTATACATCCCCCACCGGCTCCAGAAGCTCACGGAAATCTTACGGGTTTTCCGAAGGAAAATCCGGACCGAACGGAAAAGGGGGATCCGTACGAGGGGTCGCCCTCGCCAGGATCCTCGTCCTCGAGGAGTCTCCGCGTCTCTAAACCGCGGGCTCTGATCTGTCGGCCCGGTCGGCTTAGCCTCGTTTTATTTAACGCGTGTTTAAAACTAATAAAACCCGGGGGTGTGGAGGGAGACGCGGGGGAGTTTGAAGATCCGCAATCAGAGCCGAGATGTTCTGCCGCGGACAAACGGCGTTAGCTTCTCCCCCGGATTTCGTTCTTTCTCCTTTCCTTTGGTAGAAAGAGATAGAGAGGAGCTGATTGCGAGCGGAAAAAGGAGGGAAACGAAAATGACGAAGGTTAATATCCGGTTAGACGGAGTTCAGACCGGGAACTTTAACTGTGCGAGCTAAACAATTATCGCTTAAGCCTTCGACGGCTTACGCCGCGGTTTCTCGTCATCCTCGGCGACGCGTCGCTGTGTTTCACCCCGGAGAGGTAAACACGGCTCGTTAACGCGATTAACCTGGCTGAAGTTTTGCGAAATCCTCGCCCCGCACTGGGAATCGTCGATACGAAGCGTCGCGGTGTTAGTCTGAGAAGAGGTGATTTCGTTTGGGATTTTTTTCGTGAGCAGATTGAAATAATTAGGCAAGAATTGCTTGGAAAAAATATTAGGCTGTTAGAAATTTCGGTGTTTTTTTTATGAATTCTATTAAATAGTTCCTCTGATGCTACCACCAATACTAACACTATTACTTCACTGATAATTTGTTCTGAAAAAAGTATATTTTTTATGTTTATTTGAATTTTGTTGTATGTTCTGATTTTTCTATTAAATTTCTAATTGTTTAGGTTTCATCATCATTCGTCCCGATTTTGCAAACAAAAAAAAAAAAAAATAATAATTTAACAACTCTGAACTTATTAGAGACTTTAGTAAGTCTCCTAGAATCTTTTTTTAATTACCTTCAACTTATACTTAGTAGCGACAATGATAACAACAAAAAAATCGAGAAGATGGTCAAACAGCTTCTACAGAAAATTCACCAATTTTTTTTTAATCGAAAATTATGTGAATTTCGTATACAAATATCCTAATAAAAGACAGTAAACTGATGGAGAAACCTCTATAACAACAACAAATCAATCAGTTCAATAATCCTCAATTATCAATAATTATAAATAACAAAAATTAATTTAAAACCCTCAAATATTATTAATTATTTATAACAAAAAAAGTAAATTTTTATTATATCCAAATAACGTTATAATTTGAATTTCATATTATTTATACTAATGTAGTCGAAGCGTGTTCGTGAATAAGGAAACGCGAGCATCGAAAGGGGTGAAACCGATCGCGACCGTGTAATACCTAAATACCTATACGATAGGTATGTAAGTCAGTCAAAATTGAGCGGGCACGACGACAGCAATAATGAAGGTATCACTAACGGCCATGTGTGTTCCGCTTTATTAAAGATTCCCGAATTCTCTCCTCGTTCCTTGTCTGGGAAAAATTCATCTTTTTTTCCTATACACTAATAAAAAAAAAAAATCATTTTTTATTATTTCCAAGAGACGAATATAGTGAAACGGTGAGAGGCGAGGATAGCAGCGCGGACATAAGAAAACAAAGACATGATGTCCTTTACTATCCTGTTACCTCGTCGCTAACCTCGCCACTCACAAAAATATTAATAATAATTTTCTATTGTTTCTAAGTAACTATTTTCGTCGATTTTTGTTGGCAAAAACGCGTCAGCAACCCAATCAAGCACGAATCTCTCACATCTTCAAATATACACAAACCTCGTAAACTGATAATTCTGTTGGCCGTTCACCCCTAACGTATTATAAGAACCTAACCACGGGGTGATTCCTATAAAAAATATCCAATCTACTTGTAAAATGAGCTGAAACATCCTTTCTCCGTATGTGTGAACGCATTCAAGCTTCCTAGGTCAAGAAAATTTATCATAAAAATCCGAAATTCTTGGCTTTGATGTCATGGCGTCTTGAAAAAAACGCTTCCTTCAAATGGCGGTCGTAAAAAAGTGACGATCACTCACCGGGAAAATCGATGATCTATCCTCGAAGATCTCAATCGATTAACTTAACATATTTCACAGATTTTTATCTGAAACACACTTTTCACCCACTTTTTAGCACTTTTTACCACTTTTCACCACTAATTTCACACGCGCGACGCAATTCCTTCGCGAATACCGACAGTTGCACCGTTGGACGCGACAAGACGCGGGGGGCGTCACCGTTGATCCCTATTAGCGGTCCGAATTATTGTTTCTCCATCTAACGTATCATTTCCGTGGCGCTGCCAAACGGAGGAATGAACCAGAAGCATCGGAAATGAAGCGATCTCCATTTCCATGGAGGCTGACGGTTGAATGTGGCAGAACGTTCGTCTATTATCGGTAAGCAAACTTATTGTGTTTTTTCAATGCAATCTGAGACGTTTATCCCTACGTCTGAATTCGTTGCTTTTGTATTTGCTTTGGGGGTCATTTTCCAAGGAAAGTCGGGTAAATAGAAAGTATAAACGAAAGTCGAGTATAGGATGCTTCGTAGCATTTCGTAAACAAGTAGAATGACGCAGGTTGCTCTCGAGTGTTATGACCTTTGAATTGTGAACAGAAAACTCCAGCACTCATTGTATTTAGTTACCTGTTTAATTGCCTCGGAAAGACGATTGAAGCATTCAGAGGTGGCGAAAACGTAGTTATGTCGATTTGAAAACTGTAAAGGGATCGAGGACGCTTCTTTTTGCTGTCGTCAACGTCAACATGGCGTCTTTTTGGATTTTTATATCGACGAAGGTGCTTCGTCTTCTTGGTTGCCGATCTGAATGCTGCGTTTGCAAAGGATGTTATAGATTTATAGAGGATGTCGTCCACTTCTGGGATGTCATTTTTTGAGAAGGAATTTCGAGTATCGTCATCGGTGAGTGAAAATATTGAAATATTGAATATCTTTATTTTTTGACACTATCTCCTTGGATTTCTGTAATATGTATTTTATATTCGCACTTGCGACAGACATCTTGAATTTTGTATAGGTATTTAAATAATGTATGGGGTGCGATTTTATAAATGAAATTTCTTCATGATTATTAGATATTGCAGTATTTGCTAATTGAATTTTTGAATTAGATTTGAAGTTTTAAAAATTAAATTTGAATTTTCGAATTATTTTTTAATTTTTTAAAATTGAATTTGAACCTTGGAAATAAATTTGAATTTTTTAAAATTGAATTTGTATGTTTGAATTCGTTTAAAATTTAAAAGAAATTGAATTTTAGTATTTCTGTTAAATTTGAATTATTTAAATTAAATTTAAGTTCTTAAATTAATCTGTAATTTAAACAAAAATTTTATAAGTAAATTTGAATTATTAACTAGATTCTAGTTAAGTTAGCTACTTGAATTTTTGTATGAAATTTTTCGATGTTTATTGATTTTATAGAATGCTCAACGACAAGGGTTAATAGTGTTATCATTTCTGAAGCTTTATAAGATATGACTTTAATGCATCGGTGTATAAAGTGATCAACATTGCCAATCTAAACTGAAAAATTGTAGAATAAATATTCAATGATAAAATGGCACTGTACTAAACAACACTATTATTACAAAAAATTTTTCAACGCAGATTTGTTCTGTTTTCTATATAACTCCAATATGTTTTAAAGTCATACCTTCAATTGTCTGCGTGCTAACTCACATTCACTGATTTCTAAGCATCTGAAAACAATTTTCTGAACAAAATTTGCAATAGATTTCGTCCAGAAATATAATTACAGCACCTTAACAAAAATTATCCGTACGTATCGCCGCTCTAAGTAGCTACAACGCAGTTGCAATTATTATAGAAAAATAAAAAACAACTGCAATCGTACTTCAACTACGTAAAAAGGCTGGTTCAGACACGTTTAGTAATTTTTAGTCGAGTGGCAAGCAACTGCATTGTTTTACTAAATCACTCGACTAAAATTTAGTGTTCATAAATAGAAAATGACTAAAATACTTGCCTACTCGACTAAATTTTACTAAACGTGCCTGAATCAGTCTAAAGTTGAAGAAATATTATCCAATTTTGTTCGCTTTTTCGCCGAAAAACGAAAACGTATTCCCTCGTGCTCGTAACGGCTGCAGGCGTTTAAAAGGCATTGTCAAGGCATCGCAGAAGCGTTTTTGTCTCGAGTCACGATTTTCGGTTCGGGATTCTGCGAAAACGATGTCCAAGCGGGGTCGCTCCACCTCCATTCTGCGTTCGAAACTTGCCGATGCCAATAAAACGATTTAAGCCAGATGCAAGTGGCCCTCGTGCGCTTTCCCACGATTCATCCTGGGTCCGCGTTTAATGGCGGGTAAAAGGAAGGTCCCTGCGTCGCTAATACGAAACACATGTTTGGGACTCGTCTCGCACCTGAGATCCACCGGTTACCGTCGCCCTGGCAAGTCGAGGGTGGCCTCGCTCGTTGGGGGTTGGTCAGGTGACCGGTCAAAATGGAAACGTTTTCCTCAGAGGGGAAGGAGGAGGTGTATGAACACCTGAGGGAAACCCACGTGCCGACCAGATGCGAGAATTCGTTTGCTATGTTTGCCCGGACCGTAACATAGAGACAGGTACTTCTCGACCCTCTTCTGTCTCTCCTCTCCTCTCCATCGTCCCATCGTCAATTTCTTCGCAGATTTCGGTTTACTGCGCTCTCGCTTTTTCTCTTCCTGCCATATTTTATTACCGTGATCGACGCAGTTCGAGGGGGGAAAGGCGACGCGGAAAGAAACGGTAAATGGATTTTGTGAGGACTTGACGGTTTTATTTTACTGTCGCTTTTCTCAAATCGCTGGCTTGGGTTATTATTAGATTCTTGTATGCAGGATTTTTCTACAGTCTTCAATATCTTTTAATGACTTACCTGCTTGGTATTTTCACGGTTTCTTGAATTAGAAGGTTGGATTTTTATGGATTTCTTTGAATTTTATTTTACCTCTAGTGCATTTTTATTACAATTCTTGTCGGAAACTCAGAAGTATGATTTTTTTTATTGTCACGTCTTAGATCTAGGATCTATGATCTATGTAGAACAGCGATTTCCGAGATAATAAAAGAGTTAAAAGACTTATAACTAGACTGCGGATTTTTATGCAAAATAAATTTTTTACAAGTATAAATAAAGAATTCGAAGTGGCACAGCAGTATGTTTTATTTTTTAAACACTACAATTTATAGTATATTTGTGATATTTTGTATATTTCAGCATTTATCAACAGCCTCGCAGATTTCTGTGCACTTGGAATCGCCATAAATGCATAAACATCCTCAGTCTACTTATAACTATTAGCAATGACTTTTAGAGAATTTCCTAAAATTTCAGAGAATTCCAATGAGTCACGTGAAACCTGAATAATTCCTCCATCTACCCAAGTCCAATAAATTTTATTTTTTACCTGCATAAAATAGCAAGAATTTTCCCTAAAAGTCACTAAATTCTCCTCCAATTAAATTTAAAAAAAAAAAAAAATCCTGAACAATAAAATATCTCAACTTTAATTCAAATTTTTTCCACCAATAATTTCCTGCAAACAAAAAGTGGGGGACTCCATAAAAATCCCATCTTATCACAGGGTCGCGTTCATTAAACTCGTTTGTTCCGCGATTCGGCGAGCGGGTTAACGGGGGTTGAAAGGTGGTCGGCGTCGTTTCAGCGCGGCTAATTTCCTCGGCGGCGCACCATTCAAAATTCGAATCGAGGCTGTCCACGCCTCGAAATCATTAAAAGCAAGTTAAACGCCCCCGAAGGACGGCTTTACGAGTCGTCCGCATTCACCGGTCTAAATTATTACGTTATAACGTAGCGGTCGAGAGATCCGAGAGATTGGGTCCGCCCGTGGGCGCTCAGAAAAATGGACACGGACCTGACACCGTGGGTCTCGGGGTCTTCGGTGACCTACGTTCGAATCTATGAGCTACGGGCGCCATGTTCAAGGAGGGCCGAAGTCGTTTACGCGAGATTGGAGAAATTTCGAGACGAAGATCCCCCGTTATGTTATCCTCACTCGTGGAAACGCTGGGCGAGTCCCGTTCCTCGGCGACATCCCGTTAAGAGATGGATCTCGTTTATCAATCAGCCCCTGCGTTCCGCCGCGACCTTTTCGATCGGATCTCCACGCGGTATTATTGCGCGAGCATAAGCAACGACGTCTATCTGACGATCAAAGACTGCTCACTTACGCGCTTGCGGCGCAAACGCATCGCGCGGTAATTAGCGCAAATCGGGAGTTACCTGGAGTAGGGAGATACGTCACAATGCGAAAGTGGATAAGTCGAGAGATTAACGGAGCCTCGGTACCGCAAGAAAAATGAAATATTCAAATGTACCCGGGGAAATATGTATTTTTGTTCTCGTTATCTTACCGAGGGAGAGACTTGCATAAAGGCGAATATAAAAACGTACAGCCTTCTAAGCTCGTCCCCAATTATAAATTAAACGTCTTTCCCGCGTAGCCACGCTCGCTGAACATTAACTTAATGATAACGAACGGCTCTTCGCCTTGGCTAATCCCGTTCGCGACCTCTCGCTGTAAAATCGCGGTCTGAAAGAAAGCACCGCGGGGGGGAAATCGAGGGGGGAGAAAGAGAAGACCGTTTACCGTTCGGAGATATTTCATCGCGCTTAAACGACCTGTTTACGCCGCCGCGGCCACTTTCTATCGGCCCGTTCGATCTCCTTAAACTACTTTGATGGAATAAGTTTGTTGTTCGACTCGGGTGATTCGAGACGCGTTCCGGCGCGCGATAGGCGAAGCGAAAAGTGTAGGAGGGTGAAAGGCGCACCGGGAATCGGCCGTGGATGGTGGTCTTCCTTAAAAGCAATCGGTTGTACTACTATTTTGAACATTTCGTCCGGGGGTTTTAGGTCCTGAGATATAACCGGCCGAGATGAAATTATAGTCACCCCGGTTTCAACCGAGCCTCTAACTTATGCGACGTACACGCCGCTAAATTATGTAACGCCCCACGTAGATACTCGACGGTCCCGCTGCTACAGGATGTTCCCGTGTACCGATGTTAAATCGCGATTCAGCCTTTATCTTTCTTCCTCCCCGTTTCCCTCGGAACCCTCTCTTCTCTCCCGAGCCAACGGAGCAATTTGTCCGCGAACCCGCGCCGCGTGCACGAGCAAAAATTTATCGACATTTTCGTCCCGTTTCTCCCCCCTCCACGATTTGAATCGCGAGTCCCTTCCACCTCTTAGCGTTTTCCCTCCGGTTCCCTCGTTAACCGGTCCCTCGGAGATGTACTCCGAGTCCGGGGGCCGCGGAGACTGCCAAATTAGCAAGAATTCGCGGTCGATCTTATCGCAGACCCTGTTAAACGTGCTCGAGCGAGCCTAATATCCGTGCGAACCGTAAACGCGGGGCTCGTTCGCGATAAACGCGCGAAAGCAAATAGCCCTGCTCGTGGCTGCGCGCGCGATACCGACGAATAATAAATACTGGCCGCTTTACTGACCATTTTACTCTTACGAATGCACTGGCGTGGGGACAGAGAAATGATCGCAGAAGCGCACCATGATCTTTTCGCGCGCGGATTACACGCGGGTGACTTGTGAAAATGCGTGACGCTCTTTTCGCGCGCTTATTCCACGCGTGATACTCCTTTCGCGTGTAAATTACTATTATTATTATTATTATTATTATTAACGTCTTTATTACCATAATTGTGTTGTGTTAGGACACGCGTGCAATTCTTTTTTTTTGCGTCCGAATCACACGTGCGCAATACTTTTTCGCGTTTGAATCACACGCGCGCGGCGCTCTTTTCGCGTCTGAATCACGAAAATGGGCGATATTCTTTTCGCGTACAAATCACACGCGTGCGACGCTTTCTTCGCGTTCGAATCGCACGCGCGCAATTTTTTTTCGCGTTCGAATCCCACGTATGCGATTCTTTTTTTCGCGTCTGCATCACAAACGTGTGACGCTCTTTTCACGTCCGAATCGCAAGCATGGGACTCGCGAAAAGGCGTGACACTCTTTTCGCGCGTGAATCTCTTGCGTTGCGACTCGCGAAACGCGTCTCCGCCTTTCTTTTATTCCTTCCACTTTCGAAATTCAACGCTCCGCGCCGTTTCGCCTTTTCGCCGCGTCTCGAAGTGAGAAAGATCCTCGCAATTCGTGGATAAATCTTCTCCAAATCGATTTCTCGCGTCGCGCCGTCGCGTCGTGAATAACTATGCCGCAGAGTTGACCCACTTAATTTAGTAGTCGAACCTTCCACCTTCAACCGGATCCGCTTCCCTCTTCCCTGGCACGATAGCATTTTTTCGAGTACAATTGCTGCTCAAAGAGATAACCAGGCGACCGCAGATCGTGGGGGACACCGACTTCTCCGCGCGTCATTCTTCTTCTCGCCGTGTCTTCTTTCTTTCACCTCGCCTCTTTCCGAGTTCCCGCCAGACGCGTCGGAGGGAACGAGACCTCGGCGGAATGAAAAGAGTCGAGTGAGAGCGAAACGAAAGAAAGGATTGAGTAGTTGGGGCTCGCAGTCTGGATGTAACCAACAAAGGGGGTGTCGAGAAGGGCAACGATGCCCCCACAATACCGCTCTGATAAACGAGGCGACATTGTCCGCCAGTCTTTTCTCGCTCCTCTTCCTCTGGCTCTTCTCTTTTCCCTTTCGCCCGCCGCACCAACCAACAGCTCCCTGTCACTCACTGTGAAACGCCGCGCCTCTTTCTTACAAATCGGAAAATGTGACTCGCCGGGAGTGGGTCATAGTCTGCTCTTATTTCGAGCTGATAGCGTTCTCCGTTTCGCAATATTTTATTAGCCTCAGTTTTGAGCGGAGCAGGCGTGGTCCACATTTATCATCTTGAAGTTTGTATGCGATGCAGAGTCCTTAAACTAATTTGCAATCGGCGGAATCAGTGATATTGGAATTAGCAACATTGGGGATTAAGCATTAGGTTTTGGTTAGCATTTGGTTTCGTCTTCAACCTTTGGGTGGGCAGACTTACTTTTTTTTTTATTTTTATCTGTGCTTCTAAGAAGTCTAAATAAAATTCTAAAAGACTTCCCAAAGTTCTTACCGTATTATACAATTTTTGATTAAACATTTGAAATTCCTTATCAATAAAAAAAATTGGAATTGATGGAAATACATATAATTGAAATATAATTGTAATTGAGTAGTTGTAAATTTAAATTATAGACTATTCGCAACACCTCGGAGATCCTGTATAAGTTTGGACTTGAAATTAAAAACAGAGCCACCAAAGAAATTCATTTGGTTAGAATACTCGTTGAAAATACACCATTGTTATGATGCTTGCCGAACTCGTCTCAGTATCTCCTAAAAGATGGGTATAAAGAAATTGTAGGTTTACCTATAAAAAACTGAAGGTGACCTTGATAACTCTGGGAAAAAGAGGGTTGACCAAAAATGTGGTAAAATCATCTGAAAGTTTTCCTTAAACCATGTCATTTTAGCTAAAAAAAATTTCCGATCGAACCGCTAACAGCAGAATAATCTAAGCTTATCACGTTTTGTGGTCTACGCTGTATAGCATCCACTTGATCATTATAATCCAGAACTGAGGATATCTGTGGCTGTACACATGTCACATTTTCAAAAAAAATGATTTTATGTGCCAACTGAGATCTAGAAAATAGAATTCATATTTCTATCCGAGAAAAGATCTATTAAAAGAATGTTTTCCATTAAAAATAAGGATAAAAAAATCGAGTACATAAGACAGTATTGATATTTACAACTTTAGACGCGAATATCTTGAAAATGAAAACATGTGACATGCGGTGTTCTGCCTTATAACCACAGATCTATCCGCAAAAAGTTGTTAGCTTTGTGACAACAGATCGACCAGGGATAAAACCGTGCTACTCAACAAAACTTTGATTAGAGACCATAGAAAATAGTGTCTTTGTTACAATTTTTACAAATAGTTTAGGCATTATGTTTAATATAGAAATAGGTCTATAATTCTGAACATCTGATATGTCACCTGACTTGTGTACAAAAGTTATTAGGCTTGACTTACAGCGAAGGGGAAAGTGGCCTAAGTTTAGGTTCAATGCCTAAAAAATTGTCTTAAAAATGTTCATTGCGCCATCAAGAATTCAAGTAGCCCACGCAGTTGATTTGACGATTTCGGAGGAAGTTTATCTAAGAAAGAAAAAGAAAGTGTGGGTTCGAGGGGGAAACGGTTTCGGAAATAAATGGGACGAGCGTCGGAATCGAAATTGAGAGGCGTGATAATTGATCCGGTTGATTTTCTGAGGCGTCGTCACGCGGGACCGTTTCGCGGGTCCGAAATTGCGAGTGGTTTGGTCGGGGCGCTCGGGGCCGGTCGGCGCGGATTCAAGGGCTGCACGCACAGAACGCCCGAGACACGCTAGCAGTGCGAGAGACGGCTCAAAGCTGCAATTTATGTTTAACTGGCCTGGCAGTTCGTTAACGAGGACCCGCTACGGTCTTTATAAGCGCGACGAGTATCTACGATCGCCTGCCCCGAATTGGGTGGACACGTTCCCGCGGCTTTTCTCGTCCTCTTTTTGCCTTCATATTTTCGCTCGTTTAATATGCCCGCAGCCGCATAAATAAATCCCTAATTGGGCTGGGCCCTATTTGTTTCTCAGCCGCGTTCCTTCGACTCCGTTTCGCAGGTTTCTCGACTTCCGAATCCTCTTCGAAGATCCGTTTGGTTCGCCGTTTGGTTTTTCCTGGAGTCACGGAGTTTCGAGCGAGACTCGTCTTCGGAGTCTCTCGTTGATATGCTAACGCTTTCAAATGAGAGGAGGATGATTTAAATCAATTAGGCGTAGACGCGCGCTAGACAAACGTGTTTGTTTTATAGTCGCTCGTTCGAGGCATCCAACGACTCGATGTCCTCGGGGCATCTCGTAGAGATAGCCCGAGCATCTTCTCCGTGAATACTCGAAAGGCGAAAAGTTATGGTTCGCCGGGGGGACTTATCGGACATGTCAGTCTGATTAATGGCGCGTAGTTTTGGCCCGATCGAGGCGAAACCCGAAAATTATTAATTTGCCGGCGTGCGTTGACCTCGGGGCCGCGACCACACTCTGCGATTTTTATTTCTCGATGCCACGAGGTCGATACATTATTCATGCGCGATTCGCGTACAGGCGAGTTCTGTCGTAAAAGTTTGACAACATTCTCCCGAGAAAGCGGCGCGACACGCTCGCGCGCGCGGGAGATTCTTCCGAAAACGATCGATCGGAGGTGTTAGAAAATATTTACCCGAGATAATCCGAGACCGCGCGACGAATATCTTTATTAACTCGCGAAGTATCTTTACGGCGGTCGTCGAAAAATTTGTTATCGCCCGGCCCGATGCGTTTGACGCGCGTTTAACGACACAAGGGCTGTTAAGAAAATTTCGCGAAGGAAATGGTCGGGTCTCGCATCGCTCGTAATCTCCGCCGCTTTGCGAGCCGCGCGGGTAGACAAGGTGTTACCGCTTGTTTTTGCCACCGAGCATTGTCGTCGGAATTCTCGTAAAATAATTAAGAGAGCCCGGTGGCTGCCGCGACGATGGTATTTTAAAGGTCGTAAAAGGGACGTTAAAACCTCGCCGTCCTGCTCCTTTCCGCGGTAGACTTTCGCCATCTGGATGATCGCGAGGACCGAGGTAAACGCTCGCGAGGAACCCTCCAGGTTCGAGCCGAGGGGAATCAATGGGAAAACCTTTTGCCAACTTTCGGGAATAATTAACCGGTATGGCCGACTATATTTCCAAGATTACCGAAGATCTTCTCGAGGACGATCAACGCGTGGTTCGCGATTTCCACTGGAAACGAAACTTTTTTTTTTTGGTCATACCGCGGCGTCCAGTTAAGTGCGGGAAGTCCAATCGAACTGTAGGATCCTTAAAATGCCACTTGGAGGCGACGAAGGAAGAAAAAGTCGGCGAGGGCAAATGGGGTCTCCTTGTATCGGACACGGCGAACCGACGGCCGAGGAAGCGAGAATATATGTAAATATAGCGCGGCGGGGAGAGGGAGGAAGACGGAGAACACGGCAATTAATTATGTATACGCCTATAAAACGAAGGCTCGCGCTTTCGAGTCCATAAAGGATGCGAGCGCGGTGGCAGCATGTGAGCGAGAGAGAGAAAGAGAGACACAGGAACGGGGTGTTACGTTTATGCATCGCGTGGTATTTGACGGACCAATTATCCCGAGGTCATTAAAACCCTCCCAGTTAAAATCAGCGAAAAATCAACGGCAAATATACACCGAGCGTAATTAGTAATCGATCCCTCTTACGCAATTCCACCGATGCCGTTGCGCAATCGCGCCTCGCTGTCTGCCATTAGCCCGACAATTCGGCGGTTCCTTCGCGAAAATCTCCTCGTGGTGAAATGCGCGCGCGTAACGCGCAAGAAACTCTAGCGATCTATCGTTACGCGTCGCGGAACGTATATCGGCCGGTTCGCCTCGCGGCAGAAAAATCGGCGCGCCTTTCGACGCGAGTAATTTATTTCCCGCGCGCGACGATTACCCGGCGAGTAAAGCGAGTCCGCGCGGTGAAACGCGAGGCCGATAAAATTGGCTTGTCCCCTGCCGCGGAGCCGTTATGCAAAACGCGCGCCTCGGTTCCGTCATATTGGATTTAACCGCGGACAAACGCGTCGGATATCGCGTCCACGGGCCGCGCCGCGATCGTTTTCAATGAGATTCAAAGACGGGTCCGGCCCCGTTACGTAACTCGGGAATAAAGTTCGAATCCTACGGACGGCCGGTTATATAAGGAACTGTTGGACTGTCCCAGAAAGCCGTGGATCGGTTGTATTAGGACAACTCCTCGCGGTGACGAGCCCGAACGAAGTCGAGAGGCGAGTCGTAAAGTGGGCTGGGCCCCTTGCGGTGTCGGAGGAACGAGTTTGGTGACGTCGAAGGGGCCTTGTCAGGTCCGTCCGCTTTCCGACACTCGTAGCGGATTTTCGAGAGGTGTCCGCCTAGAGAAAGCGCGATTTCTGGACGAGCTTCCGTCGCGTCGCTTTCCAACGCTTCGAAGAAGTTTCTTTGTCCCCGTGTACCGATAGCCGCGACTCCGGTTGCAGTCGATAACGCGGTTGTAGGCGTTAGCGTTTCGCGAAAACGCGCTCGGCTCGGAGCTCGTTAGAAGCGGTCGCATCGTATCCTTGAACAGCCTTCCTCGTGGCAAGGGACGCGTGGTGCCTTTTACGTATTTGGTCGAGGCTATCTCGGGGCGTTATATCGGAGAAATAAGCGTCCGCGAGGCGTAGGCAGACACGCCGGGTATCCCGAGAAGTAGATCTTCGATCTGGTCTTACGGCTCTCAGGCTCTCTTTGTAGCTCTCGCTCCCCATACACTCATGCTCGTGTAAGTGAAACACGTATCTCTCCTTTGGGACCGCTCGAGCTCCTTCGCCGAACGGAGCGCAGACATTTATCCCGCTTCAAAAATTACATCTTCGATACCCGAGATACTTCTCTCAGTATCCCTTTTACCGCGCGAGCACAAAAGAACCAACTCTCTTCGAGCGGATATCAGACGCGACGGCGAGGAAAATTCCCCGCCGCGGTAGACGTCAAGGTTCGCGACTATTTTCCCTCCTCGACGCTGATTCCCCGTTTTCGGTCCTCCGCCGTCCCAAAACCTCGCATCGCGGTGAGACAAGTATCATCCGGGGGCCCAGTGGCGCGTCCCGAGAAGTAGATCTTCGATCAGGCCCCTGTGTCGTTCGGCCCTGCGTACATACGAAAGTACGTAACTCGAGGTACGTATCTTTCCACCGGGGGCCCGAGGGCCCAGCGCCGGGAGTCCCTTAAAGGTTTCGCTTTATCTTGCATCGGGCATTGTCGCTCGCGCCGGCTGACAGTGCCGTAGGGCTACCGAGGGAGACCCAGCGAGAGGAGCGGAGTCGCGGGAACGGCGAGGGGGGACCAAGACGTGCAGGAGAGGAGAGAGAGCGCGCACCACCGCGCGCTCGACAGATCCGCTTCCAGATCGAAGATCCCGACGACGAGGACGACGAGTGAGAGGACGCCGTCGCGTCGGTCCACCGGCAGATCGAACCCGACGGCCGACCATCGCCACGGAGAGAACAGCCACCGGCCTCCGCGATCGAGCAACGATCGAGACCCTCTCGAACGACGCCCGTCACTTGTCCCTCCAAAGGACAAGTTGCGTCCACCAGATTCTACAATTACTCCGAGCCTTTCTGCGAACTTACTTCGCGCCCCCTTCGCTTTCGACCACCGAGATCCTACCGAGCCTCTCGCGTTGCTCTCTTTGCTTCTTCTCCGTGTCCCGTGAAACTAATCACGGACTTTTTCGCCCGCCGGTCTCTCGATCCTATCACCGACCGAAGGAATTGAATACTGGGAGACGGGCGAGATAACAAGTGTACGCATCTCGTGGCCAAGACGCCGGCGGAATCGAACGATTGACGGATTGATGTTTGCGATCCGGCGAAGATCTATCTGCGGATTTTGTTGAGGAAGTGGGTTGGACAGGATTCGGTTGTATTATTCTGGTTTTTGATGGTTCTGAAAGGTGACTTTTGTATTATGTGCGGTGATGGACATTTTAATCTAAACTTCGAAACGATTCGAAAGTTTTCAAGACTGCGGAAGTTCGAATTGTTTGAAACACGATTCGAAGCTTAGAACTCTTGAAAATCTTGAAAAAAGTCTTGACGGTCTCGAAAGTCTTGACGATCTTGAAAGTTTTGGAAATCTTGGAAATCTTGGAGATCTTGAACGGTCTTGAAAGTCTTGGAAATCTTGGAAGTCTAGAACGGTTTTGAACGGTCTTGAACGGTCTTGAAAGTCTTAAATATGTTGGAAATCTTGAAGGTCTTCAACAGTCTTGAAAGTCTTGGAAATCTTGAACGGTCTTGACGCTTGACAGTCTTGAAAGTCTTGACAATTTTGAAAGTCTTGAAAATCTTAAACGGTCTTGACGCTTGACAGTCTTGAAAGTCTTGACAGTTTTGAAAGTCTTGAAAATCTTGAACGGTCTTGACGCTTGACAGTCTTGAAAGTCTTGACAATCTTGGAAGTCTTGAAAGACTTGGAAATCTTGAACGGTCTTGAAAGTCTTGAAAGTAAAGGAAGCAATCAAAAAGCGTGTAAAATATCGAATACTCATCAAGCTTCCAATATCTGTCGGAACTCTCGCGATTCACGACTTTCTAATCTATCTAGTGTTTCAAGACTTTCAGAACTGGCAAGACCGTTCAAGACCGTTTAAGAATTCCAAGACTTTCAAAAGTTCTAAGCTTCGAATCGTCTTCCAAATGATTCGAATTTTTTGTCTTTAATTCGAAGCGATTCGAAGTGATTGAAATCCCATCACTAATTATGCGTGGGCGTTTTTTGGGGATTTAAGATGATTGAATAATAATAAATGTTCAGTGATCTTTTATTAGATTTAACAGACTCTTGATCAATTTGCTGTCTCTCTTGCTGTTATTTCATACCTAGCAATCACACCTATTTGTTCACGAATCGAATTACGTATTCCCTCTCACATATCATTCGTATTCGCCCGAGTAATTGGGATCCTAGCAATTATTGGAACGAAGAACCAGAGTTTAGTTATCAAAATAGACATTTTTAGTAGAGTTTTCAGAGCTACTTGATCTTCAAAAATATTTTTTGAGTTGCTTGGATATTGCTGGCAAAACATTTTTATTCTGTTATTCAATTTCCAATTCTGTATTTATGTTTGTAAAAAATTTATTTTGCATAAAAATTTAATTTATTCATGTGTTTGGACTAAAAAAAAAATTCAAAGCGAAAGGTTGAGAAAAGTTTAGTACTTCGACATTGAATATTGGAAAATTGATCTATTTTCAAAGAATTTTGTTCTCAGTCAATTATAGTGAAAGTTTTAGTGTAGCATACTGTTTTCCGAAATGTTACGTTTGGTCGTTTATTAAAAGCTACAGTGCTGTACAAGCTAATTAAAACACAAAAATTTGTTACAAAAAATTTCGTGCCACATTTTATATTTATCTAAAGGGTAACCTCCGAATCATAGATATTAGATTTCAATAAAACCGAGTTGCACTTCTGAATTTTTATCTCCAAAATTATTTATCGCATTTAATTGCTTCTTCTTTCATTTTAATCGACATGGAATGCACTTCCTCTCCAAATTGTGCCTCTTCAAAAAAAAACATTCATTCATTTTTCCAAGCCTGACTCAATTTTTCTAATACTGACACCCAAAATTTCGTTTGAGAAATTCTATAAATTTGGATTTCCTGGCTCTCACTCATTTTTTATTTCTATTCTTCATCCCAATTATTCCCTGCACTAGCGATAAGATTGCGGTAAAATTTCAAGGCAAACATGAGTTAAACCGTAATTTAATAACGGTATCCACACTAGCAAAAAACTTCTGCAGTAACTACATGCAGCAGTTCTGACTCCTCTAATAAGCCCGATTAATCGAAATCCTACTGCACCTCCAATTTTCCACTATCGCAATACTTTTGCCAAGTCAGATTAGTGATCATTTAGGCACTCCATGCAGCGTCTGAAATTGCGACGAGTCTCCGATGAAGTAACAATTACTCAAGAGAACCAAGCTACAGAAGCGCGATTCCAAAAAGCCGAAGACCAAGCTCGTTCCGTAACTCGAAAGGATCGTTCGAAGGTTCGAAAGAGGCTCGTTCGATCGCGAGATTCTTGGCGAAAATCGGCGCAGCCACGGCGAAAAGAATATAATATTGTATATTCCCCGATTTCGACTCGGCTCGGCCGGCAGTAAATAACGCAGGCTACGGCCTCGAGGCTCACCGGGTGCGCGGCTGCGGGAATAGGTTAACCTTCGCGAGAGCGTTGAAAAGAGTCGCGGGACTATCGAGTAGGCGCGGAGCGTCTCGAGGGTCTCCAGTCTCTGAGGACATCCAATCCATGATTTCCGGTTTACCCGTCGTCACATAAATTCTCGGAGTGAATGGGAATCGGTTGGTTCGGATGCCACACGGCAAGCCGTTCGTTCGCGATATGCCCCTGGCTTCGTCGTCGTCGTTGCTCCCTCCTCGAGGATGAGGACGTTGGGGGACGTCGGGACGGGCGAAAGGTGCTGCGTGAAACGCCGAATAACATACTAACCGGGTGTCCCACAGCGTTAACCTGTCGTAGGTGTTCCGTAACCGAACTTTTCTCTACCTGAGAGGAGGAAGATCTCGGATCGTAAGACACCTCGCGAACCCGGGGGCATTTTTTTTTCGAAATCGCCTCCGAAAATAAACGGAAAGAAATGGGAGCTCGTCGTTCGCGAGGCGAGATAACGCGACGCGCTCGAGATACTTAATTGGAGCGGCGTTCGGCGGGGGCGTCGGGGCGCCTGAAAAGTTACGAAACGGTGTCCCGATGAGAAAGGAATTTTGACAAGCGCGCGGCAATATCGACGGAATCTCCGTGGCTCCTTTAAAACGAGTACCGTACCTATAGCTCCGGACTTTCTGAGGTTCGATCGTATCGTTACGAGAGGGTACCTCCCCGCGACGTCATGAAAGCTGGTTCGTTTTGGTTTCCCGGGATCGTATATTGCGAATTTAGTGGGAAGCCAGGACCCTCGGAACGATCGGTTGGCTCGTAGCTGGATCGCTGCCCGATGCTTCGTCGTCGTCCCTCCCTCGCTGACTCCCCCGTCGCTCGATTCCTTCCTCTCCGACTTTTTTCCCTCTATACGGAACGTACGTATTCCGTGCTGCTTGTTTTTATCGACACGAATGGGACTTTATGACGTCCCGTCAGCCGACCACGCTACGAGCTTCGTCTTCCTCCTCTTTTTTTTCCTCTCTTCCTCGCGTCGTCGTTCCACGCTGCCGTGCGACCCTCTCGGCCAACGAACACGACTCTCTCTCTCTCCTCTCTCCCCCCGAGTTCTCTTCGTTCGTTTTTCCTCCCGGTACGCAGAGCCGGGACTCGGTTCCGCTCCTCTTCCGCAAACTCGCGCAATTTCGCGGCGCTCGAACACGCCGAAAACGCGTGTCCCGCCGCGTGTTCCCGGCTTGTCGGTCCACACCCACGCTCTCGCCTCCGAGACGCCGCCGACCGGACCCCGCAGATAAGATTCGATTTCGCGGATAACGAGATCCCCGCAGTCGGAAATAATCCGCTCGATCTGATACGGGCATCGCGTGCGAGAAGCGTACCCGGTTGCTCGTCGCGATTTTATTTGCTCCGATCGGGCGACCGTCGAGCGATTGCTGTCCTGGGGAAATTTATATTTCTGAGGGACTGGGGAGCAAAAATTACTGAATGCAGGTCTCAGAAGCGGGATAATAATAATAATAATAATTATTATTATAGCGGGATAATAATAATAATAATTATTATTATTATTAGACGGGATACAGTCTCATTAGTGTACAAAGCCTTAACAGAACTGATACATAGAAAAATTAAATATACAGTCGGTGGATATAGTAGTGATACAACATACATAGTGAATCATACAAGATTATTTAGTAATTCGTAAAAAGAATTTATAGATCCAGTAAAAAGATCAAAACTCTCATTGTGATTATTCACCATATTACATATACGATTAATCGGGTCCGAAAAACCAAGTGTAGTGTAGTTTTATGCAATGGTGGGTTGAATGTCTGCACCGTCCTAAAGACCGTATTGGAGCATTAAAATTTATTGCTTCTAAGAGTTAAGGACTACTAGCCAAGCCATTAATTAATTTAAATAGAAAAATGAAGTCGAATATTATCCTTCTACTTTCAACAGACTTCAAACACAGCGAACCCAGCGAAATAATCATGATTATTAAATTCCATACTATGTCCTGATTTGTACGCAGCAAATCTTAAAAATCTATGTTGCACCTTCTCTAATAGCTATATGTATTTGGTTTGGTGAGGCGACCATATTAGTGATGCGTATTCCAATGAAAGACGGACTAGAGAAAAATATAGCATAAATTCATGTGTTTTGGTAAATTCTCTAGTAATGTTAGTATGTATGTAGAGAGGGATAATTCAGGAATAACTAATAATACAGGAGAGTTTCTTATTGCCAATTTTTTTATTGGTTGTGTCTACTATTTAATTTACGCAGTGAAGGTGGAACGTGTAAGAACAATGAGGCGGTTATTTATTTGTTTTTTGAAAATCTGAAAAAATATATTTCTTTTTATTAAAATACGGAAGTAATTCGATTTAGACATTGGTATAATTATAGGAAATTTTCCCCTGAATGTAAATACAATAATACAAGAAATGAATAGTATAAGAGTTCAGATTGCTTGGTTGATACTTACTCTATAATAATAAAAATTTGAGGAGTTTCAATAATTTGTTTATCGAGAACGGGAAAGAGTAGCTTTTTGCAACTTTTAGGGGGGCCTTTGCACAACTTCTTCTATGTTTAAGAAATTTGAGAATGGTTTCATAATCTTTTCTTATGAAAATCGCTTCGATATTTCACTGCAGCGTATTAAAGGCGCCGTAGATGCTTCCTAGAATAGAACCTCGGTTATCGGGATCAATTGTCCTAGATTTTTGCCTACTTTCCAGGGTTCGAATTATTCTGTATTTTATCGATAATAGTACACTAAAACTTCCAGTACACGTCGAACTTCAATTTAATTTTGGTGCACCAAAAATATACAAAATTGTTCACTTAAGAATTTTTAGAATTGCAGTAGAACCTCAATTAACCGATTCAATTATTCTCTATTCCTGTCAATTACCTAGGGTATCAATTATTCGAAATCTTAGCAACTAGGTGACAGTAGAATATCCAGTAAACTTTGAACTTCGTAAACTTTAAATTCTGATCCACCAAAAACAAAAGATTATACATAAATTTGTGCAGCAAATTCTCGACGGAATAGAGTGAAGCCTCAGTTATTCACCTCAATTACTCTCGATTTTTGTCTATTACCCAGGCTCTTAATTATTCGATATTATAACCAGTAGAATACTCTAACACTGAAGAGAACTAGAATACTGCTTCTTTTTACTAATTTGTTATAATATTTTGTACTATATATGTTATCCTTTAAACACGTCTCTCTATGTATATCATATTATTGTACCAAAGGGTTACAAAACCGTTTAATTTAATAATAATAAAGAAACCTACAGTAAATCTTCAATATCGGTTCAATTACAGTTCACCAAAAATTAAAAAACTTTCCGCCTAAGAATTCTCCCCCAATTCTGCATGTATCAGATTCTCAGTTATCGAGTCTAATTATTAACAACTTTTGCCTATTATCCGGGGTTTGAATTATTCGATCCTGTAGTGTTTAGAATACACTAAAACCTCCACTAAACAATGGCCATAAGTTTAATTTTAATCCGTCAAAAATAAAAAATTCTGTGCTCAAGAATTCTCTACCACTCCTCACTCTTACATGAATCTCCTAAATCAAAGTCCTCCCACAACCATAATCGTCCACAAAAAGCCCGCGATCGGGCCATCTTCACGTGTCCAAGCGATCACTAGGATGAACTCACAAAGTCGTTTCTCAAACGGGGGAAACGAGTCGCAGCGAGTTCGTGCGTCAGAGTCAGCCGCACTATTTAGAATTCCATTTACATCGGTCCGATTGTTTCTGTCGCGGCGACGATCGCGCGCGGACAGTGACTCGACGGTTTCGAGTGGAAGAATGCAACGCACGTCCTTTGGTCGGGAAGGTAATCGGATCAATCAGAACGGTGGCCTGATTTTTCCGTGGACGGTGACGGCGCGGCTCTCGGGCGACGAAGGTATGCCGTTCATTAAGGGCCCCGAGATTTCAGAGCAATTGGCCGACGAAGGCGCGCGAACTGCCTCCTCGGCATAGCGAAATGTTGCCCTCAGCGGGTGGTAACTCTGCCCTGCTGACGTTCATTGGGATTTATGTGTTTTTAGCTCGCCATATGCCCCCATTGCGAAAGGATCTTTCTTAATTGGCGGTAGCCGGCGACGCGACGGTCCCGCCTAAGTCGCGCGTTCCGTCGACGCGATGCGACTTAATTCGTTGCCTCGGCGAATTTTTCGCGCGTCGGGAACGAAAAAAGGGTCCGGATCCTCGGAGATCGTTAATCAGGGTGTGTGGAACAACTCCTATAGCACGTCGGATAGATGGAAGCTCCTTGCGCGTTTCAATTGCAGGTGCTGCGAGTTCGGTCACAGTCGGCCTCCACAATTACGCGTTATCAGCGTTATTTCCCCTCGGGGGCGGTGTTACGATTATCTCGGTTACCTTGGAAGCTCTCGCGAGTAGATAAATAATCGGTCGACCGACAAAAACCGCTTGTTTTTTCTTTAGCCGACGGATGCGACGAGTCGCCGGGATCATAGGTCGTCTTGCCGGTGTCGTCGCCGGGGAAAAAGCGGCGAACGCTCGAAACGGAGGATGCGCGTCGGAATTTCCCTTAGCAAGAATTCGAGAAAGTTCGTGTTTATCGACGAACGAGGAATCGCGAGAATCGGGACGCGCTCCTCGGTCCGTTCGCGTCTGGTTTCCCCGCGCTCGTTGCGTTGGTCGTCGTCTAGCGACCGGTCGAATTTCCGAGTCTCGTCACGCAAGATCGTGCGCGCTCGCGCGGGATTTTCTTTTTTACGCGGGCGTCCGGTAACGAAGGACGCCTGGGAATTTTCCGCGGGTCCGGTCGCACCTTTGAGGAAACGAGAAACCCACCGGCGAACACCACGGAGAGAGAGAGGCGGATTATTTTTCTGCGCGGTCGGAAAACGTGGGCAGCCGGCATCCTCGGAGATAAGGTTCGCGTACGCAATAATAAAATGCCTGCCGGGTGATCTATCGATCCGGCGCGACACCGTCGACGCGATCTACGACGCGGGGCAGGTACGCGGGCCGAGGCAAGGTGGAATTATCGCGATGTCCCTTGATCGATGCGATTGTCGTTAGATGTTGCTGTAGAGTAGCCGACGGAGAGGTGGAGAACCGGTATTCGCTGCGCGAGTAGCGACGGCTACGAGCGTGCGAGCTCGAATTTTCGGTCCGAACAACCTGCAGCCCGCCGCGCCGCTCTCGCCGAGCGCGCGCGCGTTGCCCTTATCTACGCCCGCGATCGAGGACCGTTTTCCTCGCTCGTTAACGAACGCGCGCGGTTCTACTCGAGAGAAGTTATTTCGCGCGCGCGGAACGCTCTCCGCGAGAGGATTTAGAAATTACGAGAGACGCGAGCCGGATATTGCGCTCCGTTTCCTGCGAGCAATACCGTAACACGTAGCGTATACGCCAATTACTTTAGTCGAATGCCGAACCCGTCGGAAATCTCTAGCCGGGATCGGGGATGGCTTGGCCGAGCGTTTCGCGAGCGATCGCTCGATCGCGCCCCTAATTGCCTCGCCCCCGCATCGACTGGTCCCCGACGATCGCGATACACCGCTCGGCTTCGGTTCGCGAACAGACAGTTTCCCGAACGAGCGACCGCCGCGAGCGGACTTTGAACGGTCGCACCGTCGCTCGTGTCCTTCGCTGCTCATAATACCGGTCGCCTCGGTTGCGTAAGCGATCGATTGGCCAGCAAACGGGTACAGTAGGCAACGTTGCTGGCAGACTCGGTTCTACTTGCCGCTTATACTCGATCAAAACGATTATAAACGATCGTTATTACGCCCGGGGCGCATTCCTGAGGGATCAGCGTCGGGGAGAGACGCAGAAGAAAAAGGAAGGCGCGGGCCGGTATTTCGAGGCGAGACCACGGAGCTCCTGCGAATCGCTTCTACCCGCCGCGCGGACCGCTAGTTTTCCTGGTCCACGATTCTGCGTTTCTGCGGTAGAAGACCACGACGATCGGCTCTCGAATGCGAGGAACTGGGTAACGGACGTCCAGGAAAGCGAAAGCGATGGACTCGCCGATCGTTCCTCGCGTATCGTCCGTGGCGCGCCGATCGATCGTCCGATCGGTCGGTAATCGACGTCGACATCGGCGCGCTAGTAGCCATGGCGACGAATCTGCCGCAGAAAGCACGCGATTGGTTTTCGCGGCACGATCTGACCTAAAACCGAGCTCCGCTCGGTTAGACTCTCCTCCTTCTCGGTACTCCGTCTCACTCCCGTCGACCGGCTCTCGTTCGCCTCCTTGATCCACCTCATCCTCCTTCACCTCCACCTCCGGCCGCCTCCCGTTCGGCTCTTCCCTGTCCCGTTTCTGTGTCGCGGCGATCTTAGCGCGCGCGCGCGGCTGCGGCGGCGGTGCCGGTTTCTTCGGGCCGCTTAGAAAAACGTTGATTTCACTCCGTTGGAATGGTGACACGATGTGCACGTCGCGTTTACACGACCGGCCGCTCCGTTCCTCTCTTCGCCATCGCGACACTCGGCGTCGAGCGCATTGTATAGCGCATACCTAAAGCGAGTACATTATGCGAGCGTCGCGTCGCGCCGCGCCAGACAGCACGAGACAGCCGCGCTCCGATCCTCCCCGTTCTTTCTTTCTTTCTTTCGCCGAGAAAGCAGCCGTCGACTAACGCGGCGTAACGTTTTACTGCTTCGTCCCCCTTGTCGTCGTTTTCATCCTTCGCTTCGGAGAGAGAAAAAGCCCCCGTTGCAAACTGTTGCTTGACCGAAAAATAATCTCTGACCGGCGAGCGGAGTCCGTCGCGCCGCGCCGCGGTGTCGCGGCTCGTGACAAGTAAGAATCGCGTCAATTTGTAAGCGCTCCCGTTACGCGCGCGCTTATCGAACGTGCATCTGACGCGTAGGCACGCGGCTTTTCGTATCGGCGAACCCGTGTTCCACCGCGGAAAACGTTTGACGTGGCCGTTGTCGTAATCTATGGCGATTCAGCCACCGCCGCGACGCTTATCGCGCGATCTCTACCAGAGGCCTGTATACACTTGCACACACCAAACCCCCTCCTCCCTCCGGCCCCTCTTCGGACTACGTCGTTCCTACCTCAAGTTCAACCAGATCTTGTCTTGTCTCGTACTACGCAATGCTCGCATAATGTGCTCGCCTCGAACGTCGCGCGATGCAACTGGACACCGACAATGAGCACGGGAAGTAACGATTTGGGAATTTTTTTTCAATGTGGGAATTGATGTACATACACTAAGGAAACAGAGAAACGCTTGTAAACAATCACAAAACATATATTTGTATTGTGGCTCTAATCATTTAGAAATAAGTGTTTTTAAGTGCGTACTAAGTACGATTAAGGGCCGAAACACGCTATCGGTCCGCTCCCGGTCCGCTCACAGTCCGGTCACAGTAGTTGAAGAAAGAGAGAAGGTCTTTTTTCTTTTGTTTGATAGTGTGAATCGAGGATAATTGGAGGGTAATTTTAGAATTATCCGCTAGGTTCAGATTGTGATATATTTTTTTAGTTAAGCTAAGATTTCGATGGGACTGAATATAATTATCCCCTAGGTCAACTTAAAAGTTTTCTGGACTTATTTACTTTCATTAATCGACAATTAATGCTTGTAGCATACAATAATAATTAGACTGCGGATGTTTATGCATATTTTTATAGACGTGCAACACCAATTGAATACTAAATAAATGTGTGTTTTAGTTTATAAATATTATAACATGTATTGTATTTTTGTATCCGTGTTGATCCTTTTAAGTTTGTACAATTTAAAAATTACCATAAATGCATAAACATCTGCAGTCTGATAATGATTTTTGATGATTTCTATTTATGATCAAGGATTTTTTAGTAACATTAACTAGTTTTAGTTAATGTTACTAAAAGTTTGTTATTATTTGCAACGAATATTAAAGGGTAGCATTAATTAATAGCTAGTGGCTGCAAACATGTATCTGCGTGTAAATTGTATTTCTTAATTTTAAAAATTTCAGAAATTTAAGAATTAAAAAATTCAAATATTCGAGTCTTTGAAAATTCAAATATTTAAAAGTTCTAATATTCAAAACTTCAAATATCCAGTTATTTAAATATTTAAATATTCAGAAATTCAAACGTTTAAAAAATATTTATTTCAAGCGTTTTAAACTTTAAAATTTAAAGTTCCATTCAGTTGTTTAAAAACTGTATATGAAGTCTACGAAATTCCATTATACCATTGGGGAATTAATTCATGGTTCAAGTTTTACTTAGGATATTGTTGAACTCTTACATTTTTATTTCTAAGCCGTTGAATCCGATTGAACTGAGCTTTTATATTAATACCAATTGGTGGATTTGAGACTTTCACGGCCCAAATTTGTTTCAACAATGTGTTGAACAAAAGCAAAAATTATATTAAAAGAAAAAGAGTATGGAAAAGAAACCTGATACCACAACTTATAACTAAACTAAACAAAAACTAACCCAAGATTTCAAATTACAAATCAGACATTTAACAAAGACAAAATCAAAAAGCAACATCAGGAATCAAGAATCAAGCATGAATCGTCGAATAGAATAGTAGCTCCGTGAGTAAAACGTCGTGGTAACCTACAGTTTCTTAAAGGTTTTGTATAGGTTTATATAGGTTTATAATATTCCAATGCAAATGAAACCATATCGCCTTGTAAAATACTATCAGAATCATCTATTGAAAACTTTATGAAACTGTCTAACCTATGAAGCATTATATAGCCGTTATTATTTTATGTTCTTCTAGAGATTGGGCTACCTCCCTGCCAAATTTTATTGAAATCAGTTCAGTAGTTTAGTCGTGAAGACATAACAAACAGACAAACACACTTTCGAATTTATAATATTAGTATGGATTAAATGATCGATCGAAATCTTGGGTAATAGAAACTGAAAAATGAAACGGATAGTTTCTCCTTTGCAGTGAAAAAATCTCACATAAAATTAGAAAATAAATTTCCCTAATAATTGCCCAAAAAATTACTCAAACCAAACATTGGTGTTTCATGAAACTCACCCATACATCACTTCCCGCTCATTCCTTGTTATCTACCCTTACCAAAAATCGAAGAACCCTTCTTCCTTATTTATCCCCGATCGCGACAGAGTAGAGAAAGTCGTTTAGCCTCCGCGGGGGATCGCGCGAGGAGACAAACACCCACGTCCTCTCCGCCCGAGGTAACGCGATCCCTTTCCCGTCTCGCGAGATTTTCTCAAACAACAACATCGCGGTCGAAAAGCACCTCTCACCCTCTCCTTTCGATCCTCCTACGAGTCTACGAGCCTCGACCTTCCTCCTCCGACTCAGAAGTCCTTCCTCCGAGCCACCAGAATACTATACATACCCTCGCTCCATCGCTCGATGCTCGGAGAGCCTCGGCGATAAAAGCTCTCGCGATCCCCCGCGGAAGAAATAAAGAAATATCGTCGGAGGAGTACCTGAGTTAGGCACCGGCTTAAGAGTCGAACCTGTGTAAGTGTAAAGGGTTGGTCTTGTCGAGGCATCCGGGGGCCGCTCACGGGGCCGCAGAGGGGAATGCGGTTATGATAATGCACCGGCCACCGTGCTACGCGAAGAGACTCCGGAGCTGAACTCGCTCCCTCCTCGTCTGTCCCCCGTTGTTTCCGGCTCCGTCTTCCCCCTCGACATCGCGCCGCGTCCTCCACGACCCGCTCCATAACGTACCCATGGACGTTTATCCGCGCCCGATAACCGATTTTGGCAAACCGCTCGCGACTCCACCGCACCGATTCCCTCCGTTCGCATAAACGCCGCAACTCTCGCCTCCAGATGCCATCGTGAGGCCCTGCCCGCGGAAACTTGCTCGCCCCATTGTTCCCGCCTCTGGGCCCTCGAATCCAGCTCGCCACTTTATTGCCGCCTTTTCGCTACCAAGCATATTTAGCGGTCCACCGATCGCTCCACCTACTCGCCGCCGCTCCTACCTTGCCATGCGTTGCTCCGAGTTACTGTTGCAATTCTTTCGATACTGAGTACTGTTTTTTATTTTGAATTGCTAGGTTATCAGATTTTGAGGTTCGGGGAATTTATTTCGCGGTGGATGCTTCTACATAGATATATCTAAGGGACGTTGAACAAAAAACAGCCGTGGATTTGTTAAATCTTGTAGGTTCATAATTTGTGAAAGTTTAACAGAAAGCGAATTGGAGTCAAATTGATCCAGAGCTATATAATTAGGTTGTTCAATAATCTTCTGCGGTTTTTATTCCCGCAGAAAGCATATAAATCTAATTGTATATCTAATCACGAGTTATAATTTGGAAGATTATGTACACTTCCGTCCACAAGTTATGGGATACTTACTAATTTCAGCTGTACGGACTTTCTACTCATTGTTCTATAGGCGATTCTTTTCTGACGTTCGCTATGTCGATCTTTTGAATACTGAATCTTAACTGCACTCAATCGTATGACGTCCTCGGTTAGGAATTATGAACTGTATTCAGTCCAAAATATGTAAACAGCATCAAATGACACTGTAGTGTTTTTTGACATAAGCAGAGACTAATATCTTGACGAAAGGAAACGAATTCGAGACAAGTCACCTACATAAAATGTATTGAAGAACTGGTTTGAATATTACTAATGTTAAATATTATTAATGTTAATAAAATGTATTGTGTACGTATTTCGTTTTGATCTTTTTGTTCACCGTTTGGAAGCTAAAAATAACACAAAGTATTAGAAATAATGATTTATTTATTTATTTCTTTATCCATTCACGGGAAGAACCATTTGGCACAACGAAAAACAAGAAAATATACTTGGGAAAACAAAGATGACAAAATATCTACACCTGTAATACAATGATATAACAATAACAATTGCAGTTGCTTTCATTATTACACTTTGGATTCAAAGAGTATATTGATTTATATGTAGATAGTATATTTTTATCAAATATTAAAATATTTCTTAAAAATATGTTTATATTAAATAACAGCACAAATTACCAAATCTCTGTCATTTTGAAATAGTCAGTCAAACTTCTCGCTCTTTCAATTTTCTATCCGTTTTCTTCAGAATCCAAAAGATCCTCAAACGTCCGAAAACGCGTTAACATTAACCTAACCCGCCCCGAATTTTCGAATCTCGTGAATCCATAGGATCTGAACGAAGAGGCGAATTCGGAGAACGTGACTAGCTGCAATGTCGGCTCCCGTTTCACATCACCAAATAACGTTTCCCCCCGAGCGACAAGTAGCGCGCAGTTCGTTTCTCGGTGCGCGAAGACCGCCGCGACCTAAACGGATAAATTGTTTCCGGTCCATTAACCATTAACCGTGCCGGGGATTCGGATTCGAGGTTTTCTCTTCGCGTCGAGGAGGCGGATCGAAGGGAGCGACGAGACGTAAGACGAGCGCAAGTTGTAAAAGCTAGGAGACAAAGAGAGGTACAAGGTGGAGAGGTAAGCAAAGGGGGAAGGAGTATCGGCAGTCCACTCGAAGTCCTCGCGCCCACCCTCAAGCTGGTCGAAGGTAGGGGGGTGGTTTTTAAATAATTCCACTATTTCCATGCATATTGCAGGAAACAATTACAACTGTAATTGCTAATAGAAGATTCCAGGCAAGGCGAGGTTTATCTCGAGGTTCAAACCCGCTCCTTACCCACTCGTCTTCCCCCTTCCGCCGTCGCCTGTCTTCTTCGGCCCCCTTCGCCGCCCTCGCCGCCCTCGACGAGGTTCTTCGGCACTCGCAGTCTTACAGCCGATTCGTCTCGTTCGATAGGCACCTGAAGAAGAGCCATTACCAAAGTGAATTAACCGCGATCTCTCCTCCCCCACGTCTGTCGTCCTCGATGTTCCGCGATTTTCCGCGTTTCGCCTCGTCGGCGTTTTCCTCGTCGACGTCCTCCTCGTCGCGATCGGATCTCGCGAACCGGGAAGAACCGCGTTCATTATTCGCCCAGTCGAGTCGAGAGCGAAACGCTGTCCGCAATCGATGACGGGGGGCGGGGGGGTTTCCCCGGGTGGAGGGCGACGGTTGTTCCTTCGGTAACCAGGACTCCGGCGGAGCAAAGACAGGCGAGCAGGAAGTCGTGTCTCGAAGGTGAAGAGAGAAAGAAAAGGACGGGGGTGGGGGCGAGGAAGACAGGCAAGGGGGGCAAGGGGGGCGACCTGGAAGGGAAAAAATCAAGCAAATTGGTATGCAGCACACAACAACCGACGGGTGGAACGAAGGGGGAGTGAAGTTAGGCCAGCTAGGGGTTGCCGCTCCTGGAGGGTGGGATCAATACTCTCTCTTTCTCTCGTCTTCTCTTCCACGCTCTCGCGTCCACGAGCTCGGGCTACACGTAGACGCCGCGCGAGAACCTCCGCGTTTTTCTCCACCCTCCCGCCCTCCTCGCGCTCTCGTTTTCCTTTCTCCTCGCCACGTACGGCTTCCAGCAAATCCCGGTTCCCCGCGCTCTCTGCCCAGGATGAGGTCGAAGAAGTTTCGAGGAGAATAGACAAGGATCCAAGGAGAGAAGGATAGGAAAGGGCTGTCCTCCCCCCCGACGCACCGATGGATCATTGGCGTCGAGATTCCCCCGGAGTTACCGAACTATGGAATCGGGATAATTAGATTCGATCGGAACGGCGCAAGAAACAATAACCCGGCATCGTGTTGTCCCCCGAGCGTCGATTCGGAGTCGCGATTATTCCCGGGGCCGTATATCGACCGGATTTAATGGACGCCGAAATACGGTGTAGGATAAAATTTTATCCGCGGCCGGGGAGAGACGTACGCGCGCCCACTCGACGGGAATAATACGCCGAGTCCCCGCGAAATTAACGGGAACGCAATTACCGAACGTAAAAAGGAAAAGGGAATAAGTAAAATATTTTTCATTTAGAGACGGCGCCACGCCCGGGGATGAAATTAACGCGAACGGAGATAGGGGATGATCGCGGGCACCGGGCACCCTTTCGCGCGGAAATTCGCGAGAAATTTCGCGCGCGCCCAGGACCCCGCGCTAATATAATTACGATATTCAGCCGGCGCGAATATACACCGGGGGGGATTAACAAGCCGTATCCTCGCGGAACACCGCAACAGGAAGAACTCGCCCTAATTCGGGACCCGACTTCGCCGCTGCCTCCTCTCTCTCTCTCTCTCTCACTCTCTCTCTCTCTCTCTCTCTCTCTCTCTCTCTCTCTCTCTCTCTCTCTCTCTCTCTCTCTCTCTCTTTTCGTTTACCGAAAGGGCTAGGAAATTCATGGTACACGGAGGCTCGCCTAAGTCATTCCGCTAACGAGCTCCTGCCCTCTCGCTTCCCTCCCCTCTTCCTCTCTGTCTCTCCCTCCGCGTCTCTTTATAATTAAGCCATCGCGGATAAGAGATCCCAGCTAGCTCGTCGACATCGCGCGTTGCGCACGGTGCGGGGAAATGGAGTCCGTCGCGATAGCGGCTCTGTTTAGACAAATATTTCGACCCCACGGTTTTCCAAGGTTTTCCACGAAAATTCCACGAACCTCTGGAGTGGGAGGAACTTTGCTGGGAACCTGTTTTTCCCCGGGAGAGGAGTTCCCTTTCGAGAGGCTTCCGCCTTCGCGCTTCGGTTTCGACGAAAGCCGCGTGAGCCGCAGTTCGTTTCGAGTGACCCCGCGGGGTCGTGGAAAGGTGGTCGACCTTGGCACGCGGCGCGCAGCGTCGGAAATCCTAACCCCTAACCCATCCGATAGCCGTGAACCTTTGGCCGCTCGGCGAGCGCCGCGAAAACGCTTCGCATTGTTCGGCCGCGCGTATTATTTCCGTCATCGCCTTTTCCGTGAGACGGCTTCCGGCGACGGGGTCACTCGGCAGGAAATAGCTGTCCGAATATTTCCCAGTGATTGTTCCTTATGTTAATCGGCCGTTCGAGTGGAATTTTACGGAGGGTCGTGACCCTCGAGCGTCACAATTTCGTGTTCAGCCTAAACGTCAGTTCTCCTTTTCTGTTTTCTTCCCCGTCAACGTTTCTCGGCCGTTCCGTTCTTTCTTTTTTTTTTCTTCTTCTGTCCTCGACGCTTCTGCCCCGTCGAAAAGTAGGCTGTCGCTCCTCGCGTGTCTCGCCTCGATTAATTAGCTCGTCCTACCGATCGCGAATATAAAAACCCGTGGTATTCGTCGTCTCGTGCCATCCGGCTGTTAGGACTCCGGCAGATACGTAACGGCGATTCGGTCGTGCTTGTCGTCGGATCTCGCGATTTCGAGCCAGCACTAAAGTCGCGTTTCGCGGTGCTCTCTATCGACGGACGCATTAATTCGACGCGCGGCCTCAAACTTAACCGCCAGCTCCTTTCCATTCTTCCCTCCGCGCCCCCGGTCGGTTTAATAAACCCGCCGACTTTCCTCCATGCAGCATTAACCCAGGACGTGACTGTCCGACCATTTGTTCCCGGGTTTTCGTTCGTCCTTCTTCCTTATCCGACCCCGCGATTTACTCCCTTCGCCTCGACGAAGTTTTCTCTATCGGGGAAACTCCGCTCCTCCGTCTGGAATCTTCCTCGCGCTCTGGAATCTTCCTTAATGCCGCCTCCGGACGGGCTTAGAGATTTTGAATTCGAACCGCGGAATGCACCTTTGCGAATCCGGCTCCTTGATGGCACTAAAACAATTTTTCACATTTTTTATGGGTTGTAGAATGGAGGAGGGAACTTAATAAGTAATGCCGAATTTTTTTAGAATTTTAGGTAGGTGTAAATTCCGATCTCGGTTCAATTCGAATTCGGATGACAATGAAAATTCTTTTCCGGAAAATTCAAGTCGATGGAACCTCTTTTTATTTTCTTCTTTGTGCGTTGATTCTATAATAATACTAATTAATTGAAATACTGTGGATTTGAGTGCAGTGGAAGCTTCTGTATTTGAGTTTCCATTTTCCAAATATAGTATACAAAAATTCTGATTTTTCCTCGTTTTGACGCGCTGAAAATTTTTTGAGAGTTTGGAACGGGTGAAAATTCGGGATTTCCGACATCAATTCGATTGAATTCAGTTCAAAATTTCTCTTGAAGAGCAGTAGACGATGAAACTATCTTTTACTATCAACTCCGAATTTAATTTCTACGGAGTGACTCGATTAAAATTAAATGGGATCACCTAAACATATGTCTTATTTATAATTGTATAAAAGAACTCCTCAGAACAAAGTTGAAATATTTAAGAGACTAATTTAAGATCGTTGAATTTATTGTTTACATTTCATAAGAATAAAACAACTATTTTAAAATAAGAAAAAAGTTCCTTCATTAAAAAATTGTCTGCGTATTTAAAACAATAACACACAGTAGATGTAAAATTATATTATTTCTACAGTGCCTCAAATAATTATAAATTTCAGCGTACTTTTATATTTCTCAACATAATCTCATTATAATAAGAACTTTTTTTTAACTAGATTGTGAGAATCCAAAATCATTTGAGAATCACAGTGTACTAAGTCGATGAATAAAATTCATCTTGAGACCAATTACAAAATAATAAAATAAAAAATACCTAATACAATCTCTAAAAAAATACTTGAGACCTGAGAAAAAATAATATTCATATTTGTCCTCAGAATTTCTATCATCTAATAATAAAACTGGTAGATATTTAGATGATTCCATTTAGCTGATACGCCCTGTATATTAATGCTAATCAAAATACCCTGAATGTAAGTACAGTGGAACTCCCCATATTCAAATTCCCAAAGTTTCAACCTAATATCCGAAATTCCTGCTTTTCCTTCGCTTCAACGCGAAGATCTCCAAGGTGCCAATACAAGAACCTTTTTGCATACTTGGCGCACAAAGTAGCGAAGAAGTCCGACGTCACATGTAAACAGAAAGAAGCTCCGCGTTGAAGAGAACCGTGGCGAGGACGTCTCGCCGGTCCGAGGAAAGTAAACGAAGATCCGGGCGTACAGGATGTCCCACTCGATCCATCGCGGTCCAGAGTGGCTCTGTTGTTTTTAACGATGTGGAGAAATGTCGGAGAAGAGAATACATAGTTCCAGGAAGCGTGCATTACAGCTGGCAAACCGTTTAGACGAGGGTTCGTCTGTACCATGCAAATAAGTTGGACGATAGATGGGACACCCTGTACACGACGGTAGCCAACGACCGGTGCTTTTTCCTTTTGTTCGGAGATTCCAGAAGCTCGGCGGAAGCTCGCGACCTTTCCCCCTTGCGAATTCAATATCGCGACCGCGATATAACCGCGAGAAATAACGGCGGGGCAGTTTGCACGCGAAAAACGCGCGACTCCGTTGCACGTGCGGCCGCCTCTGGAGAACACAGTCGAACGATTAACGAGAATGCATGGGGGGCAGCAGGGGGTCGAAGAGGGGGCCGCGGTTACGTGACTGGCGGGTCGCGTTATCCATCAAAAGGTTATTAATTCTCGCGCTCGCACTTACCGACTCACTGCGTCCATTAATGCCGTTTCCGATGTTTCGCCTCGCTTGTATCGCGGCATCTCCAGGCAACCGGTTAATTAAAAGAGGAAACAATTAGCCGCGAATCGCGCTCGATGGAAACGGCGTACGTATCGCGATTTCCCGTGTCGCGCTTTGCGAACGACGCTCTTCGTCTCTCGTAGGACGTAGAACATCGCGAGTCCCGGAAGAAGCGCTTCGTATCGAGCACGCAGCGTGTCGTGATTTATCACAGGGTCGATTTTATCGGCTGGTCGAGGCAAAAGGTTCGGTGACAGGTAGCGCGACAGTTGGCATCCGCCCGCAAACAACCGTCGGGGGTACGTGGAAGAGAAAGGGAGGAGAAAAGTCGGTGGTTACGGGCTGAAACGCGTAATAAATAATAATAATTGCCGGTACGTGTTTGTACAATAAGAGCCGCCGCTTAGGCCGGCGCATCGGGCGCAGAAAGATGGCAGGGACCGCTGCCGCTCGACCGAGTTAGAAAGAAAAGACCAGATCTCCTCTATGGGGGATTGAAAGGGGCAGCGTGGAACGCCGCGTTCTGCCTCCGATTCCATCGCGGGGATTAAAAACAGGCCACCTACATTTTTCCTTTCGCGGTGCCTGCGCTTTCGATTTGCTCAACGTTTCGAGTTGCACTCTGTTTTGAGTTGCATCTCACTTCGAGTTGCATTTTCCTTTGACTTGCATCCTGCTTCGAGTTTCGTCCTTTGAGTTACATCTTGTTCCAAGTTGCATAGTCTTTCAAATTGCATTCTCTTTCGAGTTGAATCCTTCGAATTGCATATTCTTCGAATTTTTAATTGTATCTTTGTTTCAGTTGCTCTTTACTTTGAGTTGTCCCTTTTTCGAGTTACATCTCCCTCCGAGTTGCTTTTTTACTTTGAGCTGTTCCATTTTCTAGTTACATCGTCTTTGGAGCTGCTCTGTACTTTGAGTTGTACCTTTTTTGAGTTGCATCTTCTTTCGGGTTGCTCTTTATTTTGAGTGGTTCCTTTTTCGAATTGCATCCTCTTTCAAGTTGCATTCTTTTTCGAGTTGCTCTCTCTTTCGATTTGCTCCCTCCTTTAAATTGCATTCTCTTGCGAGTTGCTCTCTTATTTGAGTTGTTTCCTTTTCCAAGTTGCGCTCTCTTTCCACTTGTTCCCTGTTCTTGTTTGCTTCCTATTTCTAAATCCCCTTTCTATCGTAAACGTATTGCCCGGAAGACAGTATGATGTACCGGTTATTCGACGCAAAAACCGAAGCTTGTAGTACCTACAACAATATCGAAATTCCCGCGAGCATCAATTCCTCTCGATAGAATCGAGCGTGCAACGATTTTGAAAAGTCGTAGGCGAAAAGCTCGTTCGTTCGAGTAACGAAGGTTCATTCAAAGTCTTGAAGCTTCCGAGACCCGAGGCGGAACGTTCCGAGTCTTCCCTGACCGGCCATAAAAAATGTATGAAAAAATATACGCGGTCCGAAACTCCTCCGCGGACGAGGACCAAACGAGGGAATTAAGGCCGTCGAAGGGGGTGTCGGCGACTTCCATTCTTCCTGATATCCATCCTCCCTCTCATTCGGAGAATAGGGCCGGCCGTAAAGATAAAAATAGTTCGCCGCGGGCACGCGGAACCGCTAAAAATTCGAACCGTGCTCGTAAAACTGTACCGTAATTTATTTTCCTGCGTTATATTGTTTTGCATGCTGTATCTCGAGGGTGCTTCTGTCCGCGTTTCCCTTCTCGAGGAAGCTTTACCCCCTGATCGTTTAATTTCACCCACTTTTTTTTTCGAAAGTGGAAGCACAAGAGTCCCCCCGCTGGCGGGAGATTTCTACCCGGGAGCTTCGTTTAAATGTTTTCCATTTATCATGTTGCGCTCGATTGTCTTCTCGATGACAAAGGATCGTGGCTCGCTCACCAGGCGCATTTTTCTCCGCCCCCTCCTCCCCCGCCTCCTCCTACGGGTCCTCGTCTTCGGGGCTCTTTTTATTTTGCGGAACCGCGCGCGTGCCGGCGCATAACTTTCAGGTGTCGTGTGGGCTTTATCGCGCAGACACCTGTCCTACTTACGGCTCGTTATTATCGTGCCTCCTTATCGCGTGCTTCCGTGAAGCTTTTCGAGACGAAACGCCCTGTATGCGACGCGCCCGCCCTTCGATGCGAGGACCATTGCTCCAGTTTTCACCTTGGCGCTTCGTGCTTTTCGAAAATAATTTCCAAGTGGGACGAGTTCTGCGGAAATCCACCCTTAATTCTCTGCGAGCAGCTTAGAGCGTTGGAAGCACAAATGGGATTTAAATATCTTAATAATAGAATTTGTATTTTTGCTTTTGAACATTTTGAACATTTTATGTGACAAATAATTGTGTAATGTAATTGAAACTTTGATAAGTCTTGCGGAAGTTTTTTGGAATTCTTGAAAAACCCGGAACAGTGAATAAAATTAGTTTCCGTAGCTTTGGAAGTCGTAAGGATTGTGACAAATCTTGAAATTATTTGATATCTTAAAACTTTTTTGATTATTTTTGTTCGTACATAAAATATTAAAGATAATCTCTAAATTTGGTGGCTTTGGATGTTTTGGGACTTGCAAGATTTTCAAGATTTCAGGAGTTCCCAGAATTTTTTTGAACTTTTTAAAAACCCAGAACAGTAAAAAAAATCTGACTTTGATTTAGTTTATCCATACATTGTGAAAAATATGTATTCTTTTGAGGGGTTAATGGATTAGAAATTGATCGATTTTGGTTTAAACATTTTAATTCAGAGAAGTAAGAAGATTTTTATTTCTACTAAACATATTTTATTTCTCGTTGTTTCGCAATTGTTCTAGTGGTTTATCCAACACTGACAATGAATAGTATAATTGAAAGTATCTTGTAATTTTCTATAGCTTTATTCCAATTAACGTATTTCAAAGCTGGAATCAGTTCAATTAGAACTCTGTCAGTACTCAGATCGCAAAATATTTGTCCTATGGAACCTTAGACTAAGGTAAGTGTGGATATGACTGCGGGTGTCCCGATTACTGCGAATTACTACAAATAATATTGAATGTTGGGAGGTACGTAATGTCTTGAAAATTAATGATAAACTTAGCTAAAATGTAATTATAGAATTAGTCATTCAAAAAACAGTACAATTATTCATCTAAATTTTATTTTCAATTTTTATTTCTTATCCTAGTATTGGGTATAACACTGTACACCACGTATGTTCATTATTGCGGACTATTAACTGCGTATCCTAACATCAAAACGAACAGCGGTGCGTAAATCACAGTTGCAGTAAAAATGCGTGAAAGTGAAAAAGTAGCAAAAGAATCAAAGCAGAAAAGAAGGAGAAAAGAATCTGTTATTCAAAGTTATATAATTTTTCTATTTATAAGAAATATAGGGTGGGGCAATAACTATGTCCACCTTGAATATTTCCGGTATAAATGTTATATAGAAAACTTTGAATTGAAGGTCATGCAAAGTCAAATATGGTAGTAAAATAAACTTTCTTACACTACAGCAAATATTCGAAGTGGCGATCGTTCGCGTCAATCCAAGTTGCGATCTTCGCATCGCTGCATCAGGTGAATGTCTTATCCTCTCCGAACTTACTGTAGCGCGTGTTGCAATTATCCGTTATTTCATACTTTCTTGTGTACTGGGTGCTACTTGATAAACAATATTTTTTAATGCACCATAGAGAAAAACATTTAATGGAATTAAGTCTGGGAGCAAACTGGTGAAGACATTAATCCTCCATGTCATATCCATCGATTTGAGCAAACTTTGTTAATTGCATCTCTTACTTCTGAGACTAATGTTCCAAGACCATTTGTTAACAGAAAAGTTAGAGTCTATAGCATGTGTTTGAGTAAGTTCCGAAGCGATAAGACATGCATGTGATGCAGCGATACGAAAATTGCAACTTTGCATTGGCGCAACGGTCGCCACTTAGAATGTCTCCTGTAATGGAAGAAAGTATTATACTGCCTTGCATGATCTTCAATGATTAGCTTGCTGAAGGTGTCTCAATACCGACTGTCATATAGCGATAAAAAAAATATAGCATTCTATTTAAAAAAATTCGGATGACCTCGAAATCCCTTTTATGCTTCCACCCACTCGAAAAATGTTTTTATTACAATATGTGCCCTTGTATACCGTGCAAGTTTTGTATATAATAATTTTTCATATTATTACAAATAATAGAAATATTCAAGGTGGACGTAGTTATTGCTCCACCCTGTATATTAATATTTCACCTAACATCAATCCACCAAGTGTCTCCACTGTCAAACCTCCAGGCGTCTCTTAATATCTTTGATTTTAATTAAATCCACTTATGATTGCTATATTTTTTTTTTTTTTTTTTTAATGGGATCAGTTCAACTTTTTTTTAAGAAGAAGAAGTGACTTTTATTCATTTGAATACTTTATGGAGCACTCAGAAGTTAACCTATGCCAAAAATCCGCAGTAATACTCACACTTACTCTACTTTTCTCAAGTCCTGAACAGCCCATCATAAGGACCTCCAATCACCTAAAAAAATCTTGAAACCCAAACAGATCGAAAAATTTACCAATTACATATCCTGCGATTGATCCTGTTATCCCGACTCCAAGAATAATCCTCCTCCCGATTGGGTCCAGTTAGTGCCTCGATCAAACCTCCGAACGCAAGGTATGATTTGCCTCGGTGTACAAACGAGTCGCGCGATAGATATAATTGCCGGGAATCAATTACGAGGCGCTTTGAAAAAGAGAGAATCGATGGAATGCGAGTAGGCGCGGGGCGTTGGGTCCCGTCGGAGCGGATCGGAGCGCGCGACGGCGCGTTCCAGCTATGAAACAGCATTTAGTTAGACTCAGTTATGGGATCTCGGTAGATTAGGGGTTATTAGGTGTCGGTGTCCCTGTGTTCGGAGCACGGCCCCACTAAGGGTGCTGTTTAACTCCGGTACGCGAGGCTGTTTTCGTTTCGACGTTTTTGGGCCCCGCGGTCCCTGGCAGTCGCGTAACGTGTTATTACGTGTCTGGCGGTCGAGCAGCCAGAGAAAGAGAGAGGGGAGGGCTGGAACGAGGAAGACAAGGGCCTAAAGAAGAAGAGAGAAGAAAAAGGCCCCTCGTTCCCGACCGCAGCAACCCCCTTGAGCCAACTAAACCGGGCCCAGTTCTTGGCCCGCGGCCACGATGCCACCAGTGTCTCTCAATAAAAATTATCCAAATTGCTTTGAGATTCCTCGAGATCGATGAGATAGCTTCGGTGCATTCTCGGTGATCCATCTTTAGATCGATCGTCTTTCGGTTCGTTTTGAGTCGTTCAAATTCGTCCACGAAATTTGCTGGAGTTTGTTGGCATGTTGAATGAGAGTAGCAAAAACGGGGGTGGAAAAGTCATGAACCGGTGATCATGAGTGCAAGGTATAATAGTAATGTTTTGTGGTAGAGTTTGGTAGTAGGCGTTGTGCGAAGGATTTCGTGGCCGTAATGAAGTTCGTCATCCACCTGAAAACGAGTTAAAGGCACCGCGGCGCGGCTCGCGCTCCGGGCGGAATCTTTATTATGCGAGGATGGGGTTGCAGGTCGTTATCTTATTCAATAGCTGGCCCCCGAAGAGGAGCAGCGTTCCGAGAAGCCGATGTAGTTTCAGATAATGGACCGGCGAATTAGGATATAACGTGTCTTAAATTGTCTAATGAGTGACCGAAGGGTATCAGGGGCCCAAGGTCAGCCTATTTTTTGACGGAAGGAGCGATTATCTGCTACACGGAGAAGAAAAACGTTTCGGAAATCGAGCGAGTCGAGAGACTTCGAGCGAGGATCACGGGATTAGCACGGGGCGGAGGGTTTCCATCGAGATATCTCGTTCGCCACGGATTTACACCGGGGTCCGAAATTCCGGCTCGCCCTTCTTCGCCAATAGAACCGACGTCCTCTCGGCTCGGCGACACACGCGGAGCAGCCTTCTCTCGAGGCACGGGCATCTCGTGGCGGATTTTCCAGCAGAGGGTTGATAGGGAGCGTGTCTCGGGCGGAAGATTGCCGGAGAGGGCAAAGCGCGACGCGGCGGTCGAGGGGAGGAACGATCGATTTTTAAAGCAACCGCAATATTTGACAGCTACAGCCCAGGGCTGTGGTTTTGGCGCCACCTGTTTCCCGACCCTTCGTCCTCTGCCCGCTTTCCTCGCGCACACGTACACGCACGCACACGTGAAACGGGGAAGAGGGACGCGGGATCCGCGCGTCTGCGGTCCACGGTAACTGCACCATGCCGGCAGACACGCCACCAATAAGTGAACATCGGTTGCGTTCAACACCCTCGCTTTGTTCCACCCTCGTCGTCCTCGTGAAACCTACCGAAATCCGCCGCGCTACACGACACACGCACCGACCATCTCGAATCCCTTCGGTTTTCCGCGCGGATTTTTCGCTTTATTCATGCCATCGATGCGCTTGGAACTATCGATTCCGCGTTCGACTTCACGCTCGTGATTTCTTTGAATCCGTAGCATATCCTGGGATCTGGAAGGAAATCGTAGAGACAGTTTTTTTCGAGGGAAATCGCAAGAAGGACGAAACAAAAGGTCGCGGAGAGGGTCGCCCGCTCTCGAAGGAGAATCGAGTTGACAGTGGCGTTGATGTATGTCGGAATGACCTCGAAGTCCGTGGGCGCGCGACCCTCTAGCGAATATATCGAGGCCTTTGGACGACATTACGGTGCTATATGCGCGGTGTGCCATGGAGAGACGTTGATTTATACCCGGACGAGAGTCATCGCGGCGCGGGCCAGTCTCGGTCCGCCTCGACCACCCCTTGGGACCGCTCCGAGATCATCTCTTTTAGCGAAATTATAGCTCGTAGAACGGGGCATATCGCCCAAAACCTATAACCTACTATTTCCCCATAGATTTCGTCACGCGTCTATTTAAAGGTGGTTCCGAGGGATCGAGAATTCCCGGTCGTTTAGCGTCCCCGAAAGTATCGGTCACGCTCGATGACAGCCCTGTCGAGCGTTCTCGCATATTTGCGAGGATTCCGGCCTACTTTGTCTCCGTTTTGCGACGCTCGCGGGATTAAGAGATCGACGGAACGGCGAAAAAACTGGGACACCAAGACTATAATTTCCGGGGCACCTCGGTCCTTCTCGAAACCCTAATTCCAGTTTACAGAAATCTTAGTTTACCGAAAGTTGTCTTGTATTTCACTCTGTTTTCCCCCGGACTGGAACATTTGTTTTTCCTGGATGTTAGGTACTATCCATCGAAGCATCCGTCACCAAGAGAAGGGTGTCAGCCGTTTTCCAAGGGAATTCGAGTGCCTAGTCGATTTTGACGGAGCGTGGACATTATTTATTTTAACCCCGGCGAACGGGGCGGGTTGCATTCTTAGGAACAGTCACGTAGCTCCGAGGTAGCCGGAGGGTGTCGATGGAAGCCGATATATTGGCATACCTACGGCAAAAAGAATTTCCAACGCGCCCCGTGTTCCCGTGCCCCGCGAAGGACATCCCCTTTGCCTTTTCGGACGTCTCGAAACGCACGTTCCTCGATCCGTCGCCTCCTCGCTGGCCGGTATCGCCGGCGTAGCACCGCTCAATTGCGAGTGTCGAGGGTGTGATAGATGTCGTTCGAGCCCTGGAATGCGGCGCGGTCCTGAAGGAATGGCAAATGACACGGGCCGGGACAGCCGGCGGGATCTCGGGGCATCCGGGATGTCGTCGATTCAAGAAATTCGGACGGTGTCCCCTTTTGTCCTGCTCGCGAGGACGATACGCTTTGTTTTTACGCTCGGTGGTCGCGCATTAAAATGAGGGATTCTATTTCCAGTCCAAAAATTTATAGTAATTTAGGGTCCTTAGTTACTGCTGTAGAATATTTTTAGTAAAATTTATTTAGGGTAAACACGCCAATAGATGGACGATATCCAGTAGATGGACAGATTTTAGATTAATCAGTAATTATGAAAATAGTAGGTTTTTAATTTATATTATTGTGTCTTTATTTTGTAGAAAAATCGTTTGTTGCGTTAGAAACCTAACATTTTCAATAAAAGTCTGTTTTGTATGCGAAAAAATATTTCATAATACCGTCCATCTACTGATCCATCTACAGGCTATGAGTAGACTATCATCATTTTATGATTCAAAACTTCCAAGACTTTTGAAGATTAACAATACCATTTAAGACCGTTCAAGAATTCCAAGACGTTCAAGATTGTCAAGTATTCAATATACTTGTTGAGTATTCAGTATTTTACACGCGTTTTGATTGCTTATTTTACTTTCAAGATTTTCAATCCCGTTCAAGTCTTCCAAGATTTCCAACACTTTCAAGAGGTAAGATCGTTCAAGATTTCCAAGACTTTCAAGATGTTCAAGACATTCAAGACCTCCAAGATTTCCAAGACTTTCAAGACCCAAGACCGTTCAAGATTTGCAAAAATTTCTAGATTGTCAAGATTTTCAAAACTTTCAAGAGTCAAAACCGTTCAAGATTTCCAAGAATTTCTAGATTGCCAAGACTTTCAAGACTTTCAAGATTGTCAAGACTTTCAAAAGTTCGTAGCTTCAAATCGTGTTTCAAACGATTCGAATTTCCACAGTCTTGAAAAATTTCGAATCGTTTCGAAGTTTAAATTCAAATGCCCATCACTAGTTCCAATGAACGTGCTGAACTCACCTTGCACCGGCCCTGCTCTTCCTTGTTAATTTCTGCAAAGTATGTCTACTGCAGGTGCAAAGAAGTTTATAAAACTAGACTTAATAAGTATAAAATTACAGTATAATTGTTTTTCCCTTGGTTCACGGAGAATTAACCAATTTATAGTATCGAACCCTGTAAGGTTTAGGGTTCCAATCCCCGTTTAAAGCCCGCATCGTCCCAAGCTCAGAGTCAGTCCCGTTGCAATCGCTTTTTGCCGGCACCGGCTAATAAGTCGTTAGAATTTAATAGTGGTCCCGATAAGTCTCGGCGTCCGCGTTTCTTGCGCGTCGATACCGCTGCGGAATCTGACGGAACGGAAGCGGTGGCGGGGTCCGCGTAGGTCGAGGCACGCGGGGTGGCACATAAAGCGGCGTTCATCGCATACAATAGACAGCCGTGAAGCAGAACGGCCGGCCGCAGCCGTAAACTGGAAATATGTCAAAGATAATAAAACAATTAGCCATAAAACGTAACGACCCCCGAGCGTGCCGTATATCCGAGCTCCGGCCGGCCGCTGGCCAACCTGGGGACGTGGGGGCGGAGTGTGAGGTCTGGAGCGACGGCCAGAAAAAACTTCTCCGGGTGGTCGGGGCGGTATAAACGCGGATTCAACGTGGGGGTTGCGGTTGATCCCCGCGAACTTCGCGTACCTAGGTATTCCGAAACGCGACTCCTACGCTTGCCGCATGTTCCTTCTCTCAGAGTCCCTTCGTCTCGCCGAAGGAAACGCGGATGAATAATTCCGACGATTCCTCCTCCCGGAAGCCGCAAGAACCCGCGCGCGGGGTTCAAGGTCAGAGCAATTTCGCGCGGCGGCAGAAGAACGGTTCCCCCGAGAGAAAAAGAAGGCAGGGCGAGAGCGAAACTAGCACGCCGCCGATGATAAATCACTCGCGACGTGCGAGTATTTAAACGAAACGATCCTTCCTGCGAGCTTTCGACCGGGACGAAGTGCTCTCGATGCCCGTTAGCGGTTCGTTACGGTTTACGTGCCGCGAACCCGCTAAATAATGCACCGGCAGAGCCGTGCAGGTGGAGAGCGCGGCGAAATTGAGGAACCCGGGGAATCGAGCGAAAAGAATCGATCGCCGCGGTTCATTTTCCGAACGATCCCCCGCCCCCCTCCCCCCCTCATCGAAGAAAAGAAAGAGACTCCAAGACATTTGTCTTGACGGGTCTGTCTGTCAGTCCGCGCTCAAAGTGAATTCCTAGGGAAAAGAAAGCGTGATGCTCGGGGGGAACATGGGGAGGGATTCGGTTCTTCGGCGTTCTTTTCCGGTGGGGTGAAAGGTGCAGGGGCCGCTGCATCGGCTAGGCAGTAATGAATTCGGAGATAAATGGCTGGAGATACAAGCCAATATGTGGAACTGTCGTTCTTTCGTTTCGTTCCTTTGACGGTTTATCGCTGAAGAAGAAAAGGAATGGGTTGGGGTTTTAGGTTCCTGTAGTATGGGAAGTCAATGTCCTGATGCGAGGAGTCGCGAGTCGCCGGTTTACGAGCTGCAGAATCATGATAGCGTCTTCAATTGAACTGGATGAACTCAGGTTTTGATATCGAATTCTCGTCAATCGCGATCGATGAAGATCGTTCGTATTAAAAACCGGCTACACTTGTATATTAGTATGTATTCAGATACCTACAGTACACAATGTCGGATAGTTGTAAAAAATTCCACAAATGATTAGCGACCTCTGATTCTAAGTAATTGTGTTTCATTACCTACGTGTTTGGTGTTATGAGGCTTGTTTGAATTAAATGGAGAAATAGATTTATGCGGTAAATGTGATTACATCTTGTAGGATTATGGTACGTATCCTAATACTTATGACTGCGGATTTTTATGTATTTATGGCAATTTTAAATATGCAAACATGTAGAATAATGTGCATAGTGTATAAAATATTGAAACGGATGCACGTTTTCTAGTACATATTTCGAAAGAAAGACGTATTTTTATCCTAATTTCACTTCTTTTTCTGTACTTGAGAAAGTATAAATTTACATAGAAAACCACAGTCTACTTGTGAGCGATAGTATACAGGGTGTCATGCAACTGGTGGTGTAATAGGGTAGGGGGTGATTCTGCGTGAAAAAATAAGTCGAAAATGTGCAATAAAATTGTTTCATACAAAGCTTTGTTTCCAAGAAAATTGACTTTGAAAGTATATCGAGTATGCCCGCACATGATCAAAGCTCAACTCGACAAATTTCGCTATATTCTACTTTTACATCATTTTCAACAAATCTTATCATTTTCAGCAAAGCAAATATTTTATCACGAACATTGGAATGGTTTGAACCTTGATCAAATGCACTCGTATCAATAAACCTTGAAAGTCAATTTTTTTGGAAACAAAGCCGTGTATGGAAAAAATTTATTGCATATTTTTGACATATTTGTTCATGTAAAACTACTTCTTACCCGGTTGTACCACCAGTTACATGACACCCTGTATTTTATCTTCTCGGGGTGTCTCCGGATTTGAGTTGCTCTCTCTTTTGAATGAACTCTTCTTTAACGTTGCTCTAGGTTTTGAGTTATTATTGTTTTCAGTTGCTCCATCTTTTGAGTTGCATTCTCCGTCGAGTTGCATTCTCCTTCGAGTTGTATCCTTATAGTTGCATATTGTTTGGAGTTGTATTCTTCTTTGAATTGCATCCTTCTTCTAGTTGCATACTCTAGACTCTATTTAGAGTTTCATTCTCTTTCGAGTTTCAGCTTCCTCTGAGTTATAGTTTCTTTTGAGTTGTGTTCTCTTTTAAGTTGTATACTCTTTTGAGTTACGTCCTTCTTCGAGTTATTTTCTGTTCTGAATTGCCACCAGTTTTGAATCACTGTCTATGTTGAGATGCCATCTGTTTTGAGTTGCTCTCAGTTTTGCGTATCTATGTGTTTTAAGTTGATCTCTGTTTTGACTTGCTCTGCTTTGAAATGCTCCCTGTTTTGAGTTGCGAAATGTTCCTGTTTCGAGTTAATTTCTCTTTCAAGTTAATCTCTGTTTCGAGTTAATCTCCCCTTCAAGTTTATCTCTTGTTTCAAGTTTCTTTATGCTCCAAGTTGCATCCATTTTCGACTTGCTACCTTTTTCTACTATCTTCCTGCGAACAGCATCCTCCTTCAAGTTGCTGCTTCTTTCTTATCCCTGCTTCACAAGCATCAAAATCCTAACAGCATCCCAATTTAACCAGTCCGAACTACGCTTCTCCCATCCCTCGTCATCCACGATCGATGAAGATCGCAGAAAACCCATTCGCGTCCAGCCGCTGCAACCACAATGCAAAGACTTTTTCTTTAGCAGAGTTCACCGATGTCGTCGTATTAACGCCGCGAAGCACAATAGCCGGTGTAATAACGGTTAAAAGAAACCAGAAGGAAGCAGGCTCGAAGAAGGGCAAAGGGGAGGCGAGACGTCGGGGTTTCGCCACTCACTTCGTTTCCGGGTTCGCGGCTTGTAATAGAAGTCGCGCGCCACGACGCATCATTCTCGTTTTAGCGTGCAGTTTTACGGCCTGCCTACGAGCCACCGGTTCGTTCGACGGCCATGAATCTCCGTTGTCCCCGTATGTGGGTTTTTGACCGCCAACTGTCAAAGAACCTTCCGGCGGAACAGGGAAACCGATCTATGGGTTCACGTCTAGAACTTTGCGAAATCTCACGTGCTCCTATTAAATGGCGAGGAGGAACTCGGACTCCGAGAGGACTTTGAGAGAAGGTTAGCCGGGCGATGAGAAAATTAGATCGCGGCACGGTCGAAGGAAATGTAGAACGGAGTAACGAGTTCCGGAAGTTACGGGAGCGACTTCGACTCGGTCCCCGGTGTCTTTCGCTTACTCTTATCAGAGTCCCGGTGAGACGGGGTCGGGCGGGGGCAAACCAGCTCGTGACAAATCTTAGCCGGGCTGCTTAAGCGCATAAAACTCTCTCTTATCCTGAAAGGCAAGCGTAGTTGTTCGTCGAGGATAAGAGGTTAGGGAGCTATATTTTCCATTTCGTTCCGGCGACCCTGTCCCTTCTGCCCCTCGCGACTTTCCCCCGTGACCCCGACTTTCGAGTCATAAGACGGGGAGCGAGCGCAGAAAGAGGCAGGGACGAGCAGTTCGGTAAAATGATTCTATTAATTTTTCCATCGGGAGCGGCACTCGTGCATGCCGCCCTACTTCCCCGGACTTCCTCCGTTGCCGGCTATCCATCCCCGCGTACAAACGTCGCTACGGGGAATTACAAAGACGTTGCGGAATTTCGGGCGAGACGAAACGGCGTCGGTGCGTTCTCCGACGAATTAGTGCGATCAAGTTCAACGAGCCTCGACGCTCGCGGAGCTCGGGAGGTCGGGATGCTCCCGATTGGACGGCCGAGGATTAAAATAATAACGAACAGGCCGGTACGATCGTTTACACGATATTACGGAACGTTCGCTAGGATAGCACTCGAGGGTCGACGCCGAGGCGAGGCTCCGCCGCCTCTCGAGATTATTTGCGTTTCCCTTCGAAACGCGGCGCAAAGCAAAGAGAGACCCGGGCGTCCCGGAGGAAGAAAGCGAAGTGTGCGAGACGAGCGCAAGCTAAACACCGATGGCCGCGGGGGGAAGCACGAGGCGCCACCGTGACCCGCTCCGACCCCGGACCATCCGTCACTCCGGGGGAATCAATGTGCCAAGGAGAAAAAAGGGCCGGGTCACGAGTCCTCGGCCGAGCGAACTCCTGTCCCTCCCCCTACGCATTTGTTCGAACAGCGGACTCCGAAACCGACACCATTAGGCCGGTCGAATCCTCGCCTACGATGACCCCGCGTTTTCATTCAGCGTTCAACTATTCCCGAGGAGCTTAATAAACATCCGCGCGGCGCTGTTGACTTTTCCTGCCCCCGGAGAACTCGGTTATCTTCGGGCCACGCGTTGGCGTCCGCTTCGTCGATTACAAAGAAACTTCTCCTGGCTCGCGCCGATGCGCGTCGTTGTTATTAGACGCCCTCTTCCTCTCCTCTCCCCTGTTCCGCCGCCTTTCATTGTTTAACTACAAAGCCGAGGGGAACAAAGGGGGCTGGTGGTTTTTTTTTCTGCGCGTGGGCGCGAGAGGTTAGACGAGCTCGAAAGCCCGCGCCTCCAGACGCAAGGATACCGAGGATACCATCGTCCTTCGAGGATATCGAGGACGTGTTCGGGGATCGTGTACTAGCCTTCCTCGATTTTCCGCGCGGATGATTCGCGCGAAGGAACTCCGAGGATCCCTAACGAAGCTGAACCAGGCTTCCAGCGAGCACTGCTCCTCGAGGAGGTGTGGCGAGTCGAATCCCCGACGAAAGAAACTCGTGTAGCCGAGGGGCCCGTGTTCCTCTCCCTTCGGGCTGCCGCGAAGGGCCTTGTCGCTCGTCAGAATCGATAGGGACAAAGCGCAGTGACGCGTCCTACACGTCCCCTCGGTTGCTCAGGGCCGGCGCAACCTGACCCTCGCCGCAGTCATCGTGCTCGTCTTTCTCGTCCGCCTCCGCCTCCCGGCGCGGCCGTGTCGGCCGCAATCACAGCCTCGATTCCACGGCGTCATCGTGTCGCGGCCGATGCGTACGAGGGAAAGGCCGACATGAATGGGAAAGAGTGAATGGACGGGGCTCCTCGGGGTGAATGCATTCGAATTACCGGCCGAGGAGTCCGTCCCCGCGGCGCGCACCAGAGTCGGGAGGAGTTCAGAGCCGGGTCAACGACGGTATTGTACCGGTACACCCACGATCGCGTGTTTACAAATTGTCTAATCTTGTCGACGAATCGGTACCGGGCCCACTTTTCGTGCCCTCGAGCTCTCTCTGCCTCGTGCCGGTTTTCTACGCGTCAGCTGACTCGACCGATCGACACCCACTTTCGATGGAATGACGTCGGCAGAACGACAATATTCGGCGGATAGTTCTGCCCTCGTGTCTCGACTGTTTTCGGCAAGGTTCGATGGGTGTCTCGTCGCGACGAGAGGATCGAGGAATCGAGGGACGCCTCCGAGCCACCCCGAGGCTCCCAGGCGAGGAGGCGAACGCGACGAAACCGCAAATTAAATTAGCGAGTCGCCGAACGACTCGAGGCGGGCAAGAACGCGTTGCCTGGCCGCTGTTTAACCCGGCTTAATTACCAATTAGCCAATAAAAAGCCACTGTACCCGGTCGCGCGTTATGGCCGCCCTTGAAGAACTCGCGGCGCGTACAAAACGCGCCATGCCCACACGATCGTCTGACGAAAAACGAGCTTGTATAATTATAACTGGCAAAACGGGCAGACACGCCGTTAAGACCGCCTTTCCGACTCGACCGAACTCGTGTTCCTCGACCTCCGATACACTCGATCCGAATGAGGGTTCGCATCGTTAAAAAACGATCAACGGATCCAGTCTGAGCCAGCGAGCACTGTACGCACCTCTACTTGCGTCTTCCCGATGTCTTTGATCGAACGTTTTATTAGCGACGCGTCCATAAAGTGGAACGCTCGTAAATCTAATAACCGTTTTCCTCCCGGAGGATCACAGACAATTATTCTCGATACCTCCGGCCACTCGCTTCGTATGTCTTCGGGGTCAAAGGGCCTCATGAAATTCGCGTTTCTTGCCCCGGTGGACGCGGCTAGACAGACACCCACGACGATCCGCATCCGGCGCGCGATATAAAAAAAGAATCGCCTGGCGCGGAGGAGGAAGAGGTGGAGACAAAAGGACGGCGTTCTCGCTCCTCGGGGGTCCTGATAATTGCCGGTGCCCTCCAACCGTTATTATTAAGCCGATATTTTAACCGAGGGGACACATGTTCGCGCATATAATTTGCGAAAGCCTCTAATTATGGGTTAGTGGGTGCGCAGTGCGCCCAGACGACGGGGCAACTTCCTCTCTAGATCCGAGGGATCTTAGAGGAGCCGTGGAAAGGGCGAGGCTCGCGGGGCCCTCGATTCGCCTACGCGTCGCTTTCCCTTCGCGCCTTATTATTACTAGGGCCCCGAATTATTTCGTCCTCCCTGGAACTCGAAGCGCCCCGAGATTTCCATTAACCTTCGGAACGACGTCCTCTCCGGGGCGCGGTACGAGGAAAAGTCTTGTCGATCCCCGGCACCGGGGAATCGAGATCAACGGAAGAAAGAACTCCAGATAAATCCCGGGTGGACGCTCCCGATCGTCTCGCGCGATCCCCGAAGAGAAAGACGTCTTCCCCGGTCTTTGTGCGTCCGTTTCCAACGTCGCGGGACATCGGGAGTGGCGGGCCGCGGCTATCTGGCACCTCTATCGATCGCGGTTTTTGTTCGTGGACACGTTGCACGAATTATCGTCCGGCCGGTTATAAATGATTGTTCGAACCCGACTGACGACCCGATGCGGAGGGAGACGGTGGGAAGACGCGGAAAAAAGAGCTCGGGAGGGGGTGGACGAGGCGGCGGTGGCGGTTACCTTGCGGCTCGTGTTTCTCATAACTCCGGACCCCGGCGGGGCAGGCGAAGAGGAGCTTTTGAGTGACGTGAGTATAATGACGCGCCTCTGCACCGAGAGGTATATACGCCGGGGCGGAGGGGGAAAAAGGGGGCCAGCACGTCTCGGCATTGGCCCCCGGGGCCCTTCCCGCCCAGGGAGCGATGCTAGGAACCGTAAGGCCAGATAAGAAATCTGCGATTTAATCGCTCCTCACTGATCCCACCATTAGGCATCGACGGTCGAAGCGCGGTCGATAGAGCTGCGCGATCGACACCGAGGATCCAAGAGTAAAAGGCTTTCCACGAAGGATTCGTGGAGGATTCACGCAGGATTTTCTGATGGATCATTGTTTTCCCTCCCCTTGAAGCCCCGAGTCGCTTTTTTACGCAACCACCAAACCTGCCCACCACCGTCGCCACGATCAACGTCATCCGGAGGTGGTTGGCGATTCCTCGGTGTTTGTTTTCTCGTGGGCGGGCCCCGGGACTCGAACGGGGTGGCTCGTGGGTATGAGCCGAGTTGCAAGTCACGAGTCAACAATAGTACAAATAATAACAAGCCCGTGCGGAGGTCTTCGTCGGAGAAGTATTTTTAAGCGTCTAGCTGCTACTACCCTACACGATGAAGTCTCCCTCACACCGTTTAATCTCCTTCTTTTGCATCGGCTCGCCTCTTCTGGCATTTTAAAAGCTTCTGGGACCCTTCGACTTGATGGCTCCTCGAAGATCTCCACCGACGAAGAGCGAAGATCACCTTCGAAATTGTAGGAAGCTACAAGATGTGACGGAGGTCAGGATTGGGGTGGTTCCCGTTGTGCGCGCGTCTTTATGCGACGTAGTATCGCATTCCCATAAAGTCGAACGGAGCGGCTAGCCACAGGACCGTGAAAGCAACCGTTGCTGCTCCTGCTACTTTTGCTGCGGCTGCCGCGGCGATCGTTCTTCCCTCCGTTGAGAGGTGCCCACCCACAACGCACGATCTTGGTCCGGTCTCGCTACCGGTATTGAATCCGGCGCATTGTTTTTCTCCGGTCATGAGAGGAAGAGGATTATTTGCATCGGACTCGAAGCCACCGAGTTGAAGGGAGCTCTTTCTCCGGGGGCCACGGTTGATGCTCACCCGATGTTCGCGTCTCGACGAAGCTACCGTTTCTCCCGCGGTTCTCTCGATCTCCGAATAGAACTCGCCGTACCTTCTAAATAACCCGTAGCATTGCACCCTGTATTGAGAAGAAGGAACGCGGTGCCGCGTTAACGCGTAATAGTCGGCTAATACGCAGGCACGGTGGGGGGATGAGAGCCTCAAAGAAGAAGGTATAGTTTATAGTGATTACATGGGGTCAGGTCCTGGCAATAAACCATCTCACGGTGGCCGCGGCTATAAGTCCGGGGCTACGGTTGTGACCGTGTTCCCTCTTCGCCCCCCTTGAGGGGTTCCGTTCCCCTCGGACGCGGAGAGTCGCGCCTACGCGCGGGCGGAGCAAGAGCAAAGCGAGCTCTGGACGCGCAGGGGCGACCGGTATACGAGAGCAAAAAGCGCGGCCGTGTGCGAGGCGGAGAGATCGAGGGGAATGAGAGTGAAAAGGAGCCAGCAGCAACAGCGTCAGCAACGGTTGAAGACGCCGGCGACGCGGCGAGGTCGGGGGATGGGGAATAATAAGGGAAAGAGAAACGAAGAAAGGGAAAGAGACGCGGCACGGAGGAGAGCCGCAACACCGGGAGCCATCCTACTGGAATTTAAATAATAATTATAGTGTTTAATATCATACGCACGGGGTTCTGCCTCGAGTAGACGCTCTTTCTCTCCCTCTCTCTATCGCTCTCCTACCGCCTTGAACTCGCTTTGTCTCTCGTTTCTTCTTCGCGACGACCAGAAGCGCACCGGTTGGTCGGTCGATCTACTCGCTAAGCTTCTTCTTCTGCTCGCTGCTGTAGACACGCGCAGCCATGAGCAGCCTGTAATAACGCGTCCGGCAGATTGGAAACCTATCACCGGTTCCCTCGGGATCCTCAGCGATCTCTCTCCGAGATCAGTCTAAATTTGATATTTAAATGGTAGCTCGTTAGGCCCGGCTTAACGGGACAGATTCCCTACGTTGCGACGTTCGATCCCGTCGGTACCGCTAATTCCGGCCAATAACACGTTTCGCGGGGCCAAATTTTCGGGATATAGATTTTGGGAATTAGGGCCAGTTAGTTGGCCGACCTTTTGGAATCCGAGGAGTTCTGGTAGCGAGGCTCGTTAGAATATCGGAGCGGTTGCGGAATTCTTCTAATTCCCGCGGCCCAGTTGCTGCCTCCGGAGGAAGAATATTTCCTCCTCCTCCTCGCGGCCGGCGAAGTAGCGATATGTGTTTGGCAATCACGCCGCTGTCGTTTTAAGACTGCAAATGCATTAGTCGTGTTCCACGTTCTCGGCTCCCGGGATCCCGGAAGGCGGAGCGGTTCTCCCGGTCGCCGCAAAACGCCTGCCATTATCGCTCGCCGCGGATTTTACGGCGCGCTCCCGACGCGAACGACCGATCGACCGAGCGAAAAGTCGCGCCCCGCGTCCGAGCCGACTCACAATGCTCCGACCGGTCGTTATTGCCCTGCCACGAATGTATTAATAAAATTTATTGGCCTGGTCGAGTGCACCGAGAACGTTAATGGATTTCGAGGCACCGGTGGCCTCGCCGTGGGCACCGAGCGACAGCAAATGAGCGGGCCGAGACGGCTCCCGACGCCAGCCTCCTTCTCCACGGTTTAACGCGTCGAAACGCGCGCTGAAATGATATTGTCGGCCGATACGCGGCTCCCGGGGACCACCCTTGCGATCTCCCGACTCCGCGATCCACGATTCGGACGCAGAAATTCGTAGATTTGGCAAAAACCGAGCTGGCGCTTGGAGATCGTGCGACTAGACGCGCACGCAGGTTATTGATTTATCGATCGCTCCTTCGAGCGATTGGGACGGCTGGTTGATTAATAGTCGACGTATTCCAGAAGACAAACTGACGTACAGCCGGTCGTTTCCTCTTCTTCTTTCTTCTCCGCTTCAAACAACTCGCTCCGTGTAAGCTATTTGTACGCGGAAACGAAAGCCGATGTTCCCGGCTTCCTCTACGAGATTCCCAAGCTTCCTGCTCGATCGCTCGAAATTTCGTCCAGGCGTAAACTTGAGATTGTTTCGTCGAGGGCAACACGCGAGGGAGTCGTGACTTTCGCGAGCCGCTCGAGACACGCGAGCGGCCGCCGATAGAAATTATAGTATTACGCTAACGAGCGAGCTGGAACAAACGCAATTAAGCCGACCGCAGGAATTATCTCGCATCGGGAACGGAGACGCGCGCGTCTACAGCTCTATATCGAGACGGAAAGCCGATCGATCGGTCTGATACGGAGATGGGGAGACGAAACGACGGCGTCCACCTGTTCCCGGGACAACGATAAAGACGTGGAAAGGCCGGAGTGTGGACTCGTTATCCTTATTGGGGGATGGAAACGGTCGGGGTGACGGAAGAAACACAAGCGGACAGATAATCCGGCTATTAGAGGCGTCCCCGAGAGATTCTGGGGGTCGGAGAGCAGACGGATCGGTTCGGAAGCCGGGGATGGACCCGCGGAGGTCCGGCTAAGGTCATCCGGAGGATCGTCAGGGTTCCCCCGAGTTTGTCACGATGGCAGGACCCAATTTGTCGTAACAGCCTGCCGCCGTGCCTTTTCCCAACTCCTTTTCCTCGAGCCGTCGCTCCCCGGTCCTGGGACTTCTCTAACTGGGCAAACTGAATCGCATTGATTGACCGCTCGTTCGATGGGCGAAAAGGGGAGCTTCCGGTGCCGTCTCGACGGAGCGGGAACGTTTTGTTCGTCGGGCATTTCGTCGACGACGCCGCACCAAATTGATACCGATATATCCATGTCGCTCGACTCGCCCGGAAATTCGAGGAGGTCGTGATTCCTTCTGTAGCCCGTCCTTTGATCAGTTGATTTCTCTGAAAAATACCGTGAACGTCGCATGGTCCGAGAGATTTCTGCGTGCCGGCAAGACCCGAGAATACTCTGCGCGTGCATCGAACAAAAATCGAAGGCGGACCTGTTAACGACATCGTAAGTTTCACAGGGAAACGACCCGCGGCGAGGGGGGGTAAAGTTTTGCAAGTCGATCATCGCGGCCCTCTCCTCGGCCGCTTATCGATTCACGGGATCTTGAATAAATTAATTATCCGACAGGTTAATCGAGTTAGCCGGTCGCACCAATCATAACTCTGTACTTTATTAAGCGCTTCGTCGGCAGACTACTGCGAATCGAGGCTCGATCGACGAGCGGAAAGACTCGTTCGTCATTCTGAGCCGTCGAGCGACGATCGATTCGGGAGCTTTTCGCGACTCCCTGCAAACACATACCTGCTCGAGCTTCCGTCCTGCGGAGTTTCCGTCCTTCGACTTCGCCAAGTTTCCTGGCCGGCTCGTGACCATCGGATTTTTCGCGACGGACGAGGGGCGGAAAGACGGGGGCAGAGAAGCGGGAGAAAAGAAAGGTCGGCGGAGCAGAGGGGAGCAGAGCGGAGGAGGAGGAGAGAAACGGCAGCACGTACACCCCGGTGAGTTCGATTCCACGAGTTTAGTTGCAGGACGGGACAGGGCTGCCGCACGGTCACCGGTGATTAATGATCAGGCCAATCAGATATAGTTGGTCGGTCGAGGTGGAAGCGAGAGACGGCGCTCGATCGAAGAGGGACGAAAAGGCACGGAAGGTGAACGGAGAGAACGAATATCGAGGGAACGCGCGAGCGTGCGCGCGCGCGAGTGCTCGCGTCCGCCCGAAGGGAAAAGGCGAGACGAGGAGAGAAAGAGGCGACGGCGGCGGAGAGAGAGAACCGCGGTTGATATGTTGCGCTGTCACTGCGTTGTACCTGCGCCGGTGGGACGTTGCCGTTGCCTGGATTGTAATATTGTATTGTACTGTTTGTTGGCCCGGTGTTCCACGACCGTCTGCGCGCTCGACAGCCTGTCCAAATACCGCCACCGGTTCGACGTACGGACTCGGGGCTCTGCCCCCGGAACGTGTGCCGCCTCCGGCCGCATTCCGTGTTTACCGGTGTTACGCCCGCGATAAGGACCACCCTCTCATACGGAACCGAGGAATATATTACCGAGACCCAAGACGAACTGCCGCTCGCGAGTCGATAAGTCGTTGGCCCAGAAACGCCGCGACTCCCGGACTGTCGCTTTCGAATCTCGGCACTCACGCCGTCGATCGACGATATTTCGCCTTCCTCGGGGAAGTCGAGGCTTCGGTGCCTTCCGCGCCTTCCGCCTCTGAAGAAGGGAGGCGGGATTAATTTTCCTGAAAAACGCGCGGTGGACGCGAGGGATATTAATGGAACGGCCGGCGCGTTTTTCGAGCGTTCGTCCCGCGAATTGCTCTCGCCGCGCTCCGACATCTTTCGGCCGAGGCTCGAGCAGCGTATAATCTCGCTGGTTATTAATGGCGATGGTTTGGGAAACTGCTACCGGGCAGCCCTCCTCCGCGCCCCCTTGTCTCTCGATCGTTCTCCCTCCCCCAGTCGATCCTCTAAATCTCTTCCTCCTCTTTTTCTTCCTCTCGGCCGCCTCCCGTCGCTGTTGCTGCTGCCGCTTCTTCTTCTTCTTCTTCTTCTTCTTCTGCTCGCTCGCGTCGAGTTTGCCCTTCTTCAGCCCCCACTTAACTCATCCTCGCCTCCACCTCCTTCCCTTGGAAGCCGCATTCCGAGCGTCGTTAGGGATCGGCCCGTGCCTACCGAAACTTTGCGTGCCGCGATGCTAAGCGCGCGTCGCTTTAATTGCCTGTCTATGCTTGACAGTGCTCGCCACTGACCGGGGAACGTCCTCCGACATCCGAACGTCCCTCGCTCTTTTAGGAAACGGGCCTGACCTCCGTTAATTATCCTCCTCTCTACGGCGGAGCCGTTTATGGTGGTGTCTCGATCCCCGCGACCGACCGATTTGCGTCTCGCGGTGCCCCTTCGAGGAAACTGCTCCCGAGATCGAAGCCTCGAGGTCTCCGAGTCTCGAACCGTCTTAACGAATCCGTGGATCGACGCGCGCTTCTTCGGGGTCGAAGTTTAATTGAGAAAGTCCGCAGAGCGACGACAGAGAGCCGTTCCTACAGGCGTCGCTCGTAAATCGGTCGACGAGGAGAGACACGGCGAAGGGAGAAGCGACCGGAGCTCCCCGAAAATGACCGGGGGCCGGTCGATATAAAAGAGCGCGGGAAGTTCATTTAACAGACCATAAAACGGGGGCCGGAACAGGGAGGCGGGAGGCGGAGGCGGCCGTTCGGAGTGGATGTTTGCCAGCGGCGTCGGCCGGTTCTGCGGCCCCAACCGGAAAGGGTGCCGGAGGATTCGGAATTGGGTGCTAGTGTCGGTGGAGTAGGTTAGAACGGCGGAGCTATCGGCGATCAAGCTCCTCCGGGGTCGAGTCCGAGGGTTTATCTCGGCGAGGTACAGCTTAGAGCCGGTCCTTTCGCAGGATCGACCGCAGGATCGCCCCGATCTTAATCTGACCTCGCCTTTTCCCTTTTCGCGACGCTCCTTAAACGTCGGCCTAGCGAAGCCGTCTCCGCTCGCGAGGGAGGCCGCGCTCTGCTTGGAAAAACTCCTTGGGAAACGGTCCTAACTCGTCCTTCTCTGCCGATTCGATTGCGATCGAAGTTGGAGGAGAGCGTCGGTGAATTCTCGCGGGAACGAGGTTGATATCGTTAATAAGCTCGGAGATGAAGGTAAAATCGGGACGAGGATTACTCATTCTCGGCAAGTTGCCTTTACCGACCGGCTCTTTGCCGCTAACTGGCATTTTTCCCAGCGCGTGTGAACCGTGCAGAGTTGTAATGCGTATCGGGAACTTGCGGTAAACGCTTTTCTCCGGCCGAAGAAAAAAAAAAAAAAAGAAACGCGCTTCGAACGACGAATGGCCTTCCGCCGGCCATTGTCGGCGGTCATGCGCGGCTCGTAAACGCGCGCCGATGCCGTACCGAGGTTTTCTAATGCCATAGGCCGCGAACGCTCGCGTTCCACCGATCCGCTCCGTAGGAACCGTCAGCCGAAGCAGATCGGTTTCGTTGCGCGTCCGGAGCTTTTCCAGCAATTAGAAGCACGTACCGCTTTCTTTCCGCAGACTCGGCCCCGGTTGGAATAAGAATCGAGGGAAACGGACGATCGAGGAGACGCGTCGGCCCGATTCGAAGAGGAGCGCGGCTAATGAGGCACTTTGTTACTCGCGGCTATGCTCTGGGGGATGGAGCGGGATTAATACTTCCTCGAGGGCTCGCTCGGCGGTCGTAAAGAGGCAAACGCAGACGAATTTGCGTCTATTTCGCAGTCCTGGCATTCCGCGTCACGCTCCCGGGTCACGAGGCATCCGCGCGTCGTTTCCGCTTGGACAGCCGCGAGTCCAGAAACCGAACGTCTTCGTTCCGCTTCGATCGCTTTCCGCCTCGTACGCCCGCTGATTGACCGCCGCCGATTTTCCGGCCCGTCTGCCATGGAACGCATCCCCGTGCGCGTTCTCCTCCACCCTCGGTCGAACCCGGCGTTTTCGACGACTTTTACGCGCCTGGGAGCCTCGCAAGCTCACCGGTCTCAGGGCTCTTCGCGGACCAGGGTAATCGCGCGTGAAAGAAAAATTTCCCTGAATTTCAAACTCTGGATCCTCCGCTACGCGGCGATGAACAACGAGCGAATTCTTCTGGACGCGCGTCGACGGAAATGGAGCCGTTTTTCAAACGTCCGCGCGCGCGAACGTCAAAGATCCGGGAGCGGGCAGAGGGGGAAAAAAAAAAAGGACGGGGCGCTTGGTATCGGCGTCGAAAATGTCGGCGAAACGTTCGACGCGTGGTATTTTTTCCCCGTTTTCCCGGTCGAAAAACAACATCATGGAGATCCAGGTGCGACGGTGTTTGCGTTAGCAAACCGTTTCCCGGACGGACAGGCTTCGTTGTGGCCGGGCGACACTGATTGCCAATCAATATGCCCATCTCGCTGGAGTCTAATTCGGCAACAATGTTGATCAATCAGTACGCACACGGCCTGGCCGGGAAGCCCCCGTTCCATTTTGCGTTCCGCCGTGTTCCGCTCGCAATCGCGCATCCACAACGAACGAACAACCGACCGTGCTGCGTCGAGAGGGACACCCCTCCTCCTCCTCGTCGCCGCCCGACCCCCGCTCGTCCGATCATTTCCGCTTCCGGTCGTACATCGTTCGACCACCTACCACTCCAATTCCTTGTCGCGCTCGAAACTGGCCATTTCGGCTGAGCGACCGGACGAATTTCCGCGAGCCAATTAACGGCGATAAGACTCGATCCTGTCTCGATATCCAAAGTCGAACACACTTTGCGTTCATCGATTCAACAGGAAAAAGGGAATCGTGGTGATACGTTTTCACGGGTCCCGGGGATAAGGAGCGAAGGGTCGCCGGGTCAATTGCCAGGGCAAACTACGTCCCCTACCCCGACGCGTCGCAGTTTCCAGTTGTCCGCGGTCCACGGGATGCGACAAAACGTCCAATCCGCGCGTTCACGTTCGCGCTCGACACGGGCCGATAGTCGCGTCCCTGATTGCATCTCTGTTTGTACGTTCGCGCGTCCCGACGAGCACTCGATTCGCGGGGGATGAGCGTTCTGCAAATCAAATTTGTTCCGTGGTTGATTACTGACGTCGGAAGATCGGTAGTCTCCGATTTCTCCCGAACGACGCGAACGTTCCTCGACGTTTTCGTTCGTCTCGAAGCGATCCATCGACCTTCTTCGACGTTCCACGGAGCAATTTTTCAGCGAATGGTAATCGCGTGGAGGAAGGGTCAGCCGGCTAAACCAATATAGCGACCGCGGACCAACCCCGTGGAAGATGTATGCCGACCGGAAGACATCGTACCCGGAAACCATTACTGCCCCTCTAATTTCTTTACGATCGCGATGCCATTGGTCACGCTCCCACTGTGCCGTAGTTTACGGCCCTGGCCTCGGTCGAGAAAAGACCTCGCCGCCTTTTTTTTCCTACAAATTGCGACTTTCCCTCGGAACGCTCCGTCGACGGTCCGCTTGCGCGCGCGGCGGTCAGTTATTAAATGTAAGCACCGTTCACCGCTTTCCGTTCCCTTACGATAAAACTCGGCCTCGTAAATAACCCCTGCGTGGAAGTACCACCCCTAAATTTGCGCGATAAAAACGTCCTGCGACACGGGAGCCGCGGGGGATCTAGAAACGCGAAGAATCGGAGAGAGAGGGAGCTCGTCTCGGCCACGCGCGGCCGATAACAGATAATCGGAGGCCTCGTCGCGGGGCGGAAAATGCGAGGCTAACGGACAATCGGAGGAGGAGAGGAGAGACAGAGAGAGGAGAGAAGGAGGGCCGAGGTAGCGAGCATGATTCGTCGGTGGTAGTGGCAGATAGCAGCGAGTGGCTCGGGGCACAATGAGCCTATCAGATTATATTTCTATTTTCGACACGCGGCCTATCGCGCAATCCCATCTCTCCGGCGCGGCTACCGCGACGCTCAACACACCCCGGCCATCCGTGCACGTATGTGCGAGCGTGCAGCGGACCGCGCCGCGTCGATCCTCGCCGGGCTGTTTCCACGAGGCCATCTCCGAGGCCGCCTCAGGCTCCGCTCTCGACGCCGATGCTGACTCCGACGCTGATGCCGCTTCTACCGCCGGATCCTCTCCGTCACGCCTTTATCGAGCGCCCACCGAGGCCTCCGTCGACGCCGCGATACTCTCCTCGGGATCCCGACTCGCGAGAACGCGCGTGCCTAACGTCGTTACTCCCGCCGATGAATTGCAGACAGCAGAACGCCGTCACCGCGCCGCCGCGCCGCGCGATCCTGCACGCGAGATACGCCGCTGAAATACGACGAGATGGATACGGTGTAACCGGTGTATTCGAGGAATTCGCGTACCCTTCGCTCCCACCGCGCCGAAGTTTATCGATCTTGATTCATACGCGAGGCGGGCGACGGTCGAACCGATAACTCAATGTCCGCCGCTTTGTTTTCCGCTCGGCGACGAGCGCGCGCCGCGCCTCGGAACAAAGAGTCGTGACGGAATTCTTTCGCGAGGCAGAGTGATAAGAGGCCGCTTCGAGGGGCGGCAGATTTATTTACCGTTTCGAGTTTTAGGCGAAACGCTGAGCGTCGAGGGGTGAGCGCACTCCGGTATGCGGAGGGGGAGGAAGAGGGAGAAGGGAGATGGGCCCGTCGAGCATCCGGTGATAGCTCCCGGCTACTCCGGGGCCCGCCGAGAACCCTGGTGGCGGGTCCACCTTCTTTCTTGGCTCCCTTCGTTTCCTGCGCTCCCCGAGACGTCTCGGATCGCGAGGATGACGGCCGTGCACGCCCGTGCGTTCGACAAAGAACGCCACGAACAGAAAGAGACGAGGAGGAGCTCGAACCGCTTTCCTTCCTCCGGGCGGTGCAGCTTCTCCCGCGATGGGTACCCTCCTGCGTCTTCTTCTCGTTCTCCGCGAACCGGGTCCCCCTTCCCTCCCCCCAACTTCGAATCTTCTCGATCCTCTTCGTCTTCTTCCAGTCCCTCCGGTTCCCTCGTTCGCTCCGAACTTTTCCCCTTCGTTCCTCCACGCTTCCAGAAGTCTCGCTCTTTCTGCTTCCAGCCGGGGAAAAATGCACGACGACTCGACGAGGCGAATTTCCAGCGCGGCGACTCGGAAGACGTCTCGGGGCCGCCGAAGGGAAAGGGAGGGCGAACTCGTCGGTGGAAACGTCAGCCGAGACGTTGAAACGGCTCGGGGTGTTCCTAGTCGACGCGACGGAAAGGACGCGCGCGACTTGGCAGATGGCTGGCGAGCGGGAAAGGCTGTCGCGCTCCTTGACGTCCGGAGAGCGTCGCGCGAGAAGAAGGAAAAGCACGGCCGGTTATCACGGGACGCGTCGTTGCGACGTGTGTGCACGCACGACACTGTAAAATTACCGCGTCAAAAACAATTACGTTACAGGCCAACAGTTCGCGCGATCCTGTCCAAAGGACAATGAAGACCCTCGACCTCTCGACCCTCTGCCGAAACACCCAGAGCTACTTTCTTCTGGCAAACTTTTCCTGCTCCACGACGTCCTTCGCCAGCTCCGATTTCCATTGTCCCCGGAGTACCGAAGTCCCGGGGAATCCGTTGCCGGTTGCCAAACGCGGTCGATTGTAAACGCGGTCGTGCAAACAGAAGCTTCGGTAACCGTGTTTCGACGAGTAATTGCGACGGCGGATCATGAGGGACAATAAAGCGCGTTAATGAACGTTAAACGGCGGCCGGGATTCGTCGTAAAACCGTTGGAAAAAGGCTTCCCTTTACGGTGTATCGTGCAATTATCAGGGCGTATTGAGTGTCGGCGGGGGCGAGGCGAGGCGAGAAGGGCGGCGGCGCGACGCGACGCGTCAAATATTCGCGAGTACGGTGATGCTGGAGCAGGGTGCTCGATAATATCAACGATGTTGGCTCACTCTGAGGGGGGGAGGGCGAAATCAACCGGGGCCGCGGGGACGGGGGATGGATAGCGGTGGTGCACCGTTGTCGAGTGGAAAGGGGTCCAATCAATCAGCCGCAAATCAGTATGCACGGCACGTTCGCCTAATGCCGCCACTCTTTCATCATATTCATTTGATCGCGACCCCCTCGGCTTGTGCACGCAATCGTTAATGGCGCTGTTTAAAGATCGCTACCGATCGATGCCGAACCCAAGTCCCGAGAGAACGAACCGATCCTCGATGAAGGAAGTCCTCTCACTTCCGTCTGATTCAGGACAAAACCAACTATCCAATTTAATCCGCTTTAGATGCATTCAATAAAATTATAACAACGCATTGGAACTGAAGAATCTACTCTTCAAATTATACCTACTCAACAATTTTCAATACGGTTCTAAGCGGATGTAACCAATTCTAATTTGGTTCTATAATTTGGTCCCCATTTTTTCTTCGCACATCAGGCTACTGGAAAGACCTCAACACAAATTTCTCCGGTTAGCAGCTTTTAATTCTGGAAACCGTATGTCTAGTACTGCCATGATTACGGTTCTATTCTATCAATCTTGGAAAACAGGAGAAAACCAGCCGATGTTTTATTTGTGAATAAAGTTCTAAATGCTCTAATAAGCTGTCCTGGCATCATTGAAAAGTTTAAACTCAATTTACCATCGAAGAACTTACGTTACCCAGAACTGTTACATATTGAATACCACCGTACGTGTTTTATAAAGGTGCGATCTCCTAAGCGCGCCCAGACGCTACGTTCAGCCACCGTGTCCATCATTCGCGCTCACTGGACGCAGAAGCCAGACGCAAACAGCGATTCTCCGTAATTGTTTACTATGCTATCGTCATCTGAAGAAGACAGTTGAATATATAATATATTGAGAATCGCTGCTTTACGGAAATCGCATTACTACTGTTAAAATCGTATGTTCATTCATTCCAAAATCCAACAGCACACATATGTATTCCGATCTTTTTCAGCAATCAGCTCATGCGCTCAAATCTACACTACATATATGTACTGATGTAATTCTCGTCTGTTCCTACATTTCTCATACTTATATTTTACTTGTATTTCTCTTGTATTTTCTTTTAGCTCGTTTATTTTTGTATCATTATTTTTGTGCTAATGTGTTCTATTCCCGTGAAGAAGTAAATAAATAAATAAAACTCCAGAGGATCTTCTTAGAAGAATATTTTCCATCGAAGGCAACAGTCGCCAGCGATCGAAAAGACGGCGCGCTGTCGGTCGCGAAGCGTTAAACAGATTACGGACAACAGACGGCGCGTTGCCAGAAGGCAAATACGTCTTTGGCTGCGAGTGGCACGAGATCGAGATGGCAGCAGGCAGAGAACCGGGCAAATACGTAATCCGGATTACGGTGGATCCGCTTAGCTTACCGGACACTTGCGCGGTGGAACGATACGGCGCCGATACCGGTGCCCCGTTTTGCCTCCCGCTCCATCACCGGAACGTTATCCTTCCACGACTCGAAGAACTTTTTAAGAGGATTGCTCTCCTAAGCCTTAATATTTTTAACGAGCGACCCCGCTCGATCGATGGCCCATCGCGGACCCCGGGATACGTCGCGCGTCGAAAATTTACCTGGATGTAATCCTTGTTTCGATGGAAAACCCTTTTCTTCCTCTCGCGATTACCCCCCAAGCAACGAGGAAATTGCTGTCCAAGTTCTGGCGTATTCTTTTGCTCTCGAGGAGGAGGTTAACTCAGATAAAAGGCGGATTTTAAAGCTTTTTTGTTTGTTATGGAATCTTCGAAATTTAGTTTCAGGGATTGTTGAAAATTTCTTCTGCATTTTCTTCTCATATTTGCTGCGGTTCAGAGATGAAAAATAGCTACTGACGCACTAATTCAGTTCCTAGAATTCTGATAATTCCAGTAGACCCTTGATTTCATATTTATAGTAGAAGATGCTAATAGTTAGTAATAATTACACTGGGATTTTATACATTTATGACAATTCTAAATATGCTGAAATTTACAAAGCTGTTGATATGTGATAAAATATGCAACATATGTGTGAGAAATATACTACTAGTTACAATGTTTAAAAAATAATACCTACACAATGTTATTCAAGCTTCAATGTTTTACTTATGTTTCTAAAAATTTGATTTCCCGTAAAAATCTAATCTACTAATTACACAGTACAACAAATTTTGAAATTTCTTTTTAGTTTTCCGATATTCATTATATTTTTCTTATAGAATTTCGTTCGCTGATTACGAATCTCGAATCCGTTTCTTTCTAATTTTTTAAAAATCAAATTTCTCAAAACCTGAGGTTGATAGAAAGAAACAGATTTCAGATTCGTAATCAGCGCACGAAATTCTATAAGCAAAATATAATGAATATCGGTATACAAATTACCTGTTGGACAGTGTTATCATTCAACAATCATAGCTCAAGCTTTACTGAAAGTTCCGTTGAACTTTCTTTCAAGTGAATTAATTAACTGAATATTCAGAAAATAAAAATGATGAATACTTCCACGTTGAATATTGAAGATTCTATTGTATTCTAATGATTTTTTAACGTAAGCAAAATGTCTATATTCGAGGACAAAAGTTTTCCGACCCTAAATCGTTCAGTACCAAAGTTTGAAATTTCCTACATATTTCCTGGTTACCTCGCGCTTCGATAAAGTTTTCTGTTGCAACAAGATGATTGTTGCAAAAAATAAAATGGACTACCGGGGATAAACAAAGCGTTGGGAAGAAGGGAGCCACCGAGGCGTAAGTCGCAGGAAGTAAATGGAAAATGAGTAAAGCGGTGGCGGTGGAGCGAGGGGCGAGGGGTAGGTCCAATTTAAGCCGAGCCCACTGCGCAAAAATGCTTCGGAAGGCTCCGGCTCGGTTCATTAAATGGAACCCAATAGCGGTTGTTTGCGTTGCCAGACAGCGAATCCGTCGCAAATTGAATGCCATATTGCATACGTTCCGCCCATGGTTCGTGGAGAGCCGCGTTCCCGTGGGCTCGGGGATTCGCCGTAAATGCCCGTCCGCCTATTACGCCTTGCAATTTATTGAAAATTAACGAATTCGGTATTGCCTCGAGCCCCAAAACCTGACGTCGACAGTCTGCCGAATCCCTTCGCCCCGATGCGACGGGAGCTCCGAAAAAACTCGCAGACGAATTTCTTTTCCCGAATCCCGCGATTTTCCTCTCACTTCGGGGGATACACAGAAGTGGACAAAGTGTCGGCAAACACTCGGAGGATTCGGCCGGGGAAACAACGGACGGATATCGCGGCGATACGGCGCGCAGTTAAAACACAATTACCGACACACCCCGGTGCATCAACCCTAGGACAGACCGCGGGCGTACCGCGCTGTCAAAATAGATAACGTTCGGGGTAAGTCACCCCGAAGTTAAAACCCGTCCTTGCAGCGGCCGAGCGGCCGCGCTATAGGCCCATTCACGTCGGGTTAACGTCGACAAAGGGTGTGCACGCGCGACGTAACGAGGGGGGAGGGTGGTTACGGGAGGATACCATGATACGCCCTGCGTGCACGTTTTCCTACTCGTGCACCGAGGCCGGGGGTTGATATTGCCGCTGTCGGGGGTGCCGGTGACGTCACGCCCGATTAACATAAACGATTCGAACGGACGTTATGTGCCGGGAACCTGACGCAAAGTTTACTTCTTTCCTCGTTGCTATTTTCCTCTTTTCTGCTCTTCAATACAATCACAATTCTTTGTCAACGGCACTGTTAGTATTAACCCTTCAACGGTGAAGACGAGATGTAATTTTTTTTTTTTTTCTATGCGGACGAAGGGGATTTATTTATTTATTTAGGTATAAAACGGACTCGCTCAGTTTATAACAAATTTATATCACAGTTTATACTCCAAAATGTAGTATATATAAACTAAAAACTAAAAATAAACATGGAACTAAAAAGAAAAATACGAACAAGTACAAACTAAATTAAACTAAAGACGAATTGAAATACAAGAGCTATCAGTCAGTGCAATACTGAGTAGGGTAAAATCATTACAAATTGATGGCTTCGACCAGAGCCAGAAAAAAATCTGCAGTGTTGGTAACAACGTTGGCATAATCGCAGTTCGTGTTAATTATAGGATCACAATATTTCAAATCGCTTTAGAAATCGATTTAGACAAAACTCTACAATTCTGCTTTACGTCTTTTTTTGCAATCACTGACGATCTCTATGCATTGTATAAATTACCGTTTCTTCATATATCGTCCTTCATACGTTGCATGGATTTAAATTGATAAAACCATCTTAATTTTAATTATCCAGGTTTTTAAAACACTATTTTAAATAATTAATTAGTGTACTGTATCTGATAGTACAGTAGTTCCAGCAAGACTAGAATTATGACTTAATACTGCTCTATTAATTACTATGATTTTATTTTACAAATATGAAATCGATTACTGAAGGTTTTGTTGCAGTTTGGAAGAAAAGTAAGCATAATAACGTCAATGACCCAATTCCGGATCACTTAAGAGTAACTCTTATGACTTTTCTAATGTTTAAATTGTGAACATTAACCTAATCTCAAAATTTATGCGATATTTAAGTAAATCCATGTGTAATCTTTAATTTTACATGTATAAAAGTGTAAAAATAACAATAATTAAATTATAATCTAAGTTCTAAAGTCAAAAAAAGCAAAGGGAACCATTTCTGATCACCCAAATTATCTCCTATATTAGCTTTCAAATTTAACTTTCTGTACACGAAAACAGCTTGCTCTAATGACATTAAAATATTTGCAAAAACTTCTTTTTTGTGTCCTCTGTCTAACGATGTATGACACTTTGGTCATTTTCTGCGAATTGTTTATATCTGAACAATAATTGTACTTAGCGATCCGCTGTAATCGCTTCCTTACCTGTTTTAGGGGAACCGTAGAATAAACAGCTCTTACTACAAATTAGTGTAGTCAACTTCAGTTTAATACAACATAATTGCTGAGACTTTTTGCGATAAGAAGAAATTGAAAGAAAAGATAAAGATTAAAAAAAAATTATTTTCGATGTTCAAAATGCGAGCCTCATGTCTTAAACACGAACGTGCTCGTCTTCGAATATTACTGGTGGTGATGAGGTGCCTAGTTTCATTTCTTCCTACACTTTTGTGATAGCCTCTACAATTTTTCGAAAGACATTTTTTGCACATATTCGCTTACCTGGAGACTGCCTGGTAATAAGCAAAATTTACAAAAGGGCCAATATCTCGAAAACCATCCCACTTCGCATATATTGTTAAATACGTTCCAACTGATCTCTTCTATCATCTCTTGCAAACTTTCTATCGACCTACCAAACACCCTGTATACTAAGCTGATCAGGAATTTGGTTCTGATCAGAAATTGGGTCCTCGACGGTACCTAATATAAAATATAGAGTTCCCTTCTCTATTAGAAAACGACGTAATGTCAAAAAATTATACGATATACGATGTTTCGAACTTACTGAGGGGTTAATAATAATGGGAGGTAGAAAAGACAGAAAAGATACACATTAATTAAAGAGAGATCCATATCCTCAGTAAAAATAGTTTTCCGTTTTTCACGCCGCGCCGAATTCTACCTGAAATCCAAAATCCACCTTTCAATCTCCTCAGCAGCCCCCATATAAGGATTGTTAACAGGATCTTCGCATCGCGTAAGAACAACCACGAGATCCGAGTAAGAAAGAAGCTCGATCGCGGCGATTCGGCGAGCGTCCGGATCGTAATCCAGATTTCCCGTCGCACGTGCGCAATTTCGAGCGAATTTCGACAAAGGGTGGTCTTTACGACGCCAGGGGGTCGGTGGGGGTTGGCAGCGTGCCGTCAACCCTTTTATTACGGGGGCCGGATGACTGTAGCTATTTGACGTGACGACATTAGCGGGAACCTCGGTGCGTCCGCCCGTCATTATTATTATTCTATAAATGGGCTGAAGGGAGAGACGGAGATACGGATTATGGGACACGAGTTGCATACTTATTACGCTCGACATTCCTTTTATTTATCCGGTCGCATTCGGTTTCTTTGTTTCCAGGAAGGGCGACGCCGATGCCGGGAGGAGAGGCGTCCTCCCCCTCCGTCGGGGATTTACGAGCACTCCGATACGACTGCCTCGTGACGCCTGGATGCCGAGAGGACTAAACGAATTATGCAGCAATTCTTTATTACCCGGCGTTGGTTCAGTGGAAGAGCTCGATGCCGATTTACAACACGCGACGGCGTCGTTCAGGGTCCCGGGAGAAGTTTACGCCGTTTGCGCGGATCCGCGGACGCGTTTCGCGAATCGGATCCGCGTGTCGTAAACGCGAAACGTCGTCGTTTAACGAGCCGACGCGCGATACGGAATCGGCGATAAGACGATCCCAATACCCGTTATATTCACCGTCAGCAAAAAGGAGAAGACGAACACGCTTACTTCTCACGCGTCGCAGTTACATTTCATCGATCGCGGTTGATAGATCACTCGACGAGGGAAAATCGTCGGTTTCCCAGAAACTCGTAGACCCGTACCTCGTACGTTTCCCTCAGAATTCGCCAGGGTTCGGCGGGTCTTCTCAAGAATTCTCTCGACGGGGTCGCGGAGCCCTCGGAGGACGCTCGCGCTCGCGCGAATCGTGTTACGAGGAACACGCGTACCGGGACTGTCGTATCGAGGCATCGCGGGGATCCCATGCATTCCGCGATCTTGCATTACAATTGCTAATAAACGCCCTCCTCTGGCCCTCTCTCCTCGTCCTACCGGTTCCTCCTTCGGGGGGGCTACGTGCCTTCGCCCCCCTCTCGCGGGCGCAGACATTCGGCGCGTAACCGCGAACCGAATCCGGGAGAAGTGCCGAGAGAGCGCGGGCGTCTCTTCGCGGACTCTCTCGCCCGAGAGAGAGAGAAAGGGAAGAAATCGTGCCTGAAAGGGGAGAGAGCGAGGAGCGAGCGGCAGGAGGAAACGAGTCCGGCCAGGGGAAAACTTTGTCTCATTCATACTTTTGCATTTGAAAGCGGTAATTTATGCGCGCGTCGAAGTGAAACGGAATGCAACGACGGGGGGCCGGAGGGGCTCTCGCGCGGGTGACAAGGAGGAGGGATTGTTAAACGAGGAAGAGGAACGAGCGTCGCCATTATAATAGATATGTTAGCATGCAAACGCTGTCTTACACATTTGCCGCGACGTAGTGGTGGTGATCAGGTGCGTGCCACAGCGATCTCTGTACCCCAGAATCCTGCAGATCCTCGGTCCCCGAATCCTCCCAATTTGAATCGTTCCTCTACCTTTTTTAGATCCATCTTCTCCATCTCCTGATCTAGCAATTTTACTCACCCTTCAACTCTTCATTAAAAATCGCAATCAAAATCAAAATCTCCTCGAAAACTAAAATTCGGACTACCAAAGGACTTTGGCGCGAATCACGAAGAACGAAATAAATAAATCGCGGACGGCTACGTCCCTGGGGGCCCCGCGAGTCGCTGGTGGAGGCGGGGGCGGAGGGTACGGTTCGGAAGGGTATTGTCAGCGGGACGAGGGGAGCGCGTGGTGCGGTGGCGGTGTCGGTAGCGTTGTCGAGTTCGGGGCTGGGGGCGGCTCGCCCGTGGAAGGGGAACGGGGGTACCATGGGCAGGGGTAGGGGATCCGGGAGGGGAGAGGCGCGGGTTCGGGACGTTCGAGGGAACGGCGTGCGGCAGAGCGAGGGAGGGGCTGCGGTGGCAGGGGTGTAGCTACTTACCATACTCCCAGTATACCAAAGTCCCGCGGCCGACTCGCTCCGCGGCAGATAGCAGTCGCTGGCACACCACGCTTCTCAACAGCGCTCCGGGAAACGGAGAGAGGAGAGGGAGGGAGGGAGAGCGGCGCAGCTCGCGAAAACGGGAGAAAATTCGTGCGTCCTCTCCGCGAGGAAAAAGAGTCATCCGCGAGCGGCTATGTTTCGCGCTCGTTCGTATCCGTGAATCGAGTGGCTGGTGGAGAGAGGAGCGCGAGGAACGACGACCACGACCCACGAGGACGACGCCGAGACGCGGTTCCGCGTTTCGTGCGGTTCCGGTCACGTCGGTCACGTGGTCACCGATCTCGCGGTCCTCCGCCTCCCACTTCCGCGGCCGCCTCCTTCTGAAAGAGCTTTCCCACCGATGGGGGAGGGAGTGTCAACGCCGGGCGGGTGGGGGTGGTGTGGTGGTTAACGGGGAGCGGGATCGGGGGACGGAAACCACGAGGAGCTGTGAAGAGAGGAACGACGGAGGGAAGGGAAGACGGATATCGACGATGGAAAGGATGTTGCGCCCCGCATCAATATACCACCACGTGGTGAGTGCTCCGCTTTTGCTTTGAACTTTACAACGAGTTTTCGTTGGGATATGGGTACGCTCACTGTAACCCGTTTTTTTTTATTTAATTCGGTGACTGATAGAATAGTTTTTTTTTTTCTTCTTTTTTTAAGCGTAGGAGGAAAAGATTTTTTTACTTGTGTGAATATATTTCTTGAAAGAAATTAGAATATAATGGAAGTTCGGTTAATTATATATTTTGACATCATGAAGGGATGTTGCGAAGATCTTACTGAATATTTTATATAGATGAATCTCAATTACATATAGTGTGAGTAATAAATTCCAAATATTGATAGGGTTGGAAAGGTATATTTAAAAGTTTTTATTGTATATTTCTACAAATTTTTATTGCATATTTTACTTGTATATTATATTAAAACCAATGTATATGATCACGTATCACGGGACGTATATGACCATTATTAATTTATAATTAGGGATTTATTCAAAGTTTCATTATTAGAGTGCGGATTTTATGCATTTATGGCAACATTACGTGTGTGGAAAAAATTACAAATCATCAAATTTGAATGCTTAAAAATTAAACATACATTCCGGTTACTTGATTTGTGCTTGTAAAAAGGTTTTTTTCATAAAAATCTGCAATGTGTTCATTATACTCTGATCACTATTGTGTCAAAAAATGAAAATCCAAAATAACTAAAATTGAGAATATTTAAAAACTAGTTAATCGAAATTTTACTGTATTTGATAATTCAATTATGCATTTATAGTGGAGGCTAAGCAAAAGTTTAGAAAGCAAATTACATGAGAAAAGCATGTGATTATATTTATATAATTAAAAAAATATTTTTGTGTCATACAGAGTGAGGAAAACTTCAAAATAAAATACTTATCAAACTTTTGCTGAATCATTGGCATAATGTTTAATTTTGGGTCTAACTTTTATTAACATATTACTGATTACGGATCCGATTGAGGTGTTATATGACGCTTAGGCATAAAATCAGTCAACCTTTAAATCGTAAATATTGGTATAATCTCGTTAAAAACTTAGTAAATCCTGAACGATAATTATCGCAAGTGTTTCAACGAACCGCTCTAAACTACAAAATTAATAGTCATCGTTAATCTCCTTGGCAGTCAACGTGTTAACTCTGACAATAGCAAATTTCGCCTTTCAGTTATCTAGCGACGATGTTACAGTTCACTGAACGTATGTTCCTTTACGACCTATTCACATTCCTCGCGATAGCGATCATGCTCCCGATCAAGAACACAATTTTCAATCCGTAACACTGGGTCCAGACTACGGCGAACATTGTTAGCGAATACCGCGTGAACATGCTAGCTAACGCTGTTATTTCTAGTCGTTCATCTTGCTGTGGTCACGAAAGAGTACTGTTCACTGAGAAATGATTCTCCTAATTATGATATTGAAGCATCGGCGAGGTCGCCCCTCGTCTCGTGCAGTCATCGAGGTCGAACTACGTTTGCAGAACACTTTTATTTACAACTTAACGTCTCTTTGAGGTAACACGGCTATTTACAGTTTTACAATACATATAACTCCAATACAACGATAAATAAAGGTTTCGATAATGGCGAATGTTGCGTCGCAGAGAGTTCGTCGACACTGACTGAAAATCGGTCATCTTCTTAATCGTCTTCTTTCAGTCGGTGCGAGCTTCAGTAGGCCGCGGCGGTATACAGGGTGCTCGCAATAATATCTATTGCAATATAATTTGTAACTCTATTTTTTCTGTTGCTTATTAATGAAAATATGTCTAATATGTTCGCGAGATTTTTCTAATAGAATAGATACCACACACGATACAATTCAAATAATTTTAAGTTCCACTTATAAGTAAACTGCGGCTGTTAATTCAAATTAATATTTTTAAGGGCGCAGAAAAAGAAACGAATCTTGTTGGATTCTAGATGCAAAAATGAATCATCGTATAGTCAAAAATACAGTGTAAATATGACTGCGAATATAGAGGATAACAAGCATATGTTTACCAGGAAATTGGTATTGATCTTCTTGATATTCTATTTAATTTATGTTATGTGTACTTCTTGTGGTATGTCTTTATTGAATGAATGCTTGTCATATTCACGGTGTATTACACAGGTGTTGGAAGTTCCTTCAGAAATGTGTGTATTAGATGGAAGATTTTCTAGCGACCGCTAGAGTGCGTCTACGTAGAAACACTTGTGGGGAGCGCTCCTATTGGTTCAGCGCGTTTGAGTGGTGGGGAGAGCGAGTGCGAGTAAAACTCTGTGATCATCTGTGACGCACTTCATTCGCACACATGCATACCATACGTGGAGTTCTGACCATGACGCCCCTAGCGGCGATCAGAGGATCTTCCATCTATTGATCACAAAAAGTCAACCACACAGAGGTGCTTTGTCGGAACACCTTTATAATTAATACCCCGTGGTCACATTCATCCTTTAAAGAGTGTTAATTTGAATAATTTGAATAAATATTAATAGTCATAATCCAATAAATCTTGAATAAAAGTGTATTTCATCTTCCAAATATTATAAAATGTAGTTTATTTTCAATATTTTCAAATATTTTCGCACATTTAAAATTGTCATAAATGCATAAACATCCGCAGTCTACTTATACTGTTTATGTAGCTGTGCAAACATTGAAGGAAAGTGTGTCTATTTTCTAGCTGTGTTCGTGTCAACGCGAACATATTTAAGAACCTTTTTAGACACTGTTCCTGTTCGTGTTCACCGCAGTGTGAACCCGGGGTCAGAATTCAGACCAGCACCGCACGTAATCTACTGCGTTCACATAGAACGCTCCCATTCTACTGAAATCGCGATTCGCCCGAAGTAGAATCGTCCATCCAAATTGCAGTAGAATAAGAGTGACCGTTTAGTATCTGAACAGACCGCGTAAACAAGACCGAGAGACAAAAGGCGTGATATTTTCTGCCTCGCGAAACGGTTAGCCGCGTCGGGGCGCGTATAAATCCGCGTCGGCAACAAATTAAGTCCCTCGGTGGCCGCGGAGCCGGGGCTATTCTCGCGAATCGAAAGAAAACAAACGACGTGTCGTAGATTAAGCACGGGAGCGGGCAATATGCGAGCCAACTATCTTCTTCTCGCGCGGTGAGGATCGGCTGGCATAGCGCGCGCCGCCGCTCCTCGGGCAAGTTTAAATCGTCTACTTGGCACGCGGGCTAATTGGTCGTATCTCGCGTTAGTCGGCGTGCTTTATCGCGTCATCCGTACCCGGCTGAAAAGTGTTCGCGTCCGCTCGTTCCAAACGGGGCGATTTAACGGGCGCCATGGAACGGCTGCGCGCTCCTCGCCGCGCCGCCTCGATTTTTCATCCCCCTGCCACGTGGCGGTCGGCCACGTGCTCCTCTTTCCATGATACGGAGGTTTTGCTCTTCCTTTAGAACGCATCATTTCCGAAAAAAATACATCGCTTTCGAGGAGAAAACCAAGCAAACACCGGGAAACCAAAGTGCACGGTGGCTTCTTCAGTTTTTTCAATTAATCGGGAGATTCGACGCGATCGATCGGCCATCGCACACGTGCGGAAAGCGATTTTAACGCAAAACCAATCGACGACACCCAGGGCGACGGCGCAGGGTGGGGAGTATAACTTTATCCTCGCTTAATCGCCTTTTCGATAGGTACGAGCCGATCCCTTTGTTCAGACAATACCTCCACCCTGTCTCCGCTAATGTATGCACCGTCCCGTCCCCCGCTCCCCTCCCCTCTTTCTCGCACGATGATTCCGGGGCTCCTAACTCCGCCGCAGTCGCGCTACCCCGCACGAAAGCCAGTCGAGGCGAGGGAGACCTCGTGCTCGTTCGCCTTTATTGAATTTTGGGACCGTTCCAGTTGGAAGAGAGACGCGTCCGCGTGCGAGAGAGAGAGAAACAGAGAGCCGAAGGGACGGACGCGTACGAGCCCGGCGGAGGAGAGAGAAAAAGGGCTCCGAGTGGGTGGAGAGCCAGCCAGAATTAATTCTCATCCCGGTGCATTGCTTTTTACGATATAACTGCGGTTTGTTAGTCGTTATTCACCGGCCGAATTCAATTTCCTGTCCGCCAGCCGGTGGACAGAAATACCTCGGGTCTTCTTTTCGCGCGACCGCCACCCTCCACCTCCACGAGCATCGAACCCGCCGAACTCGCGATCGACTCGACACGATTCTCAGACCGCGACGAGCGTTATCTTCGCATTCGCGGGGGCGGATGGAAGCAGGCGTGGTCGCGTTACACAATACCGCAAACTCGACGCAAACGACGTGAGAACGGTGGGGTGCGAAGAATCCCCGCGCAGACGGGCGAGGAAAGGCGAGAGAAAAGGAAAGCGTGCGAGAGAGGAAAACCGAGGAGAGAGAGAAAGAAGAGGCCCGAGGACAGCCGAGTTGACAGGACACAATATTGCAATAACTTCAATTACGCCGACACGACGGATCGCCGTGGGGGGAGTCGATGCGAACCCCATCGCCCCCGCACCACCTCCCCACCACCCTTCATGGTTTCCCTCGCAGTTCGTTCCATCCATTTGTATAGCCGAGTGACACAGACGTCGCGGTCGAATTGGCTGTCGGACCCGAAATGGGGCTACCTTTAAACAAGTGCTTCTTAATAAACCATTGACGCGCGAAACCACCCTCGAAAATTTGCCCCTTGGCGGTCTCCCCGAGTCCGCCTGCGCGTCGGGGGACGCGTCTACCCGCCCCGTTACTTCGTTAAACTCGAAAAGCCAGCCGGCGCGCGAACGTAACGAAGCGTCCCGACGTTTTTATTCCGACGAAATTTTGGACCGGGGCCAACCGCGAATAAACTTCGCGGCCCCGCTTCCGGCCCGTCGCCTCTACCCGCGCCGCGGACGGAACCGTGAAATACGCTCCGCGTCGCGACCGTCCCCGCTAATGCCAAGGAATTATCGGCTCTTTCGGTAACAGATTATTACGCGAGAAACCGCCGAAACTTCGGAACCTCGTGGATTCGATGAAGCGAGTTTGAAAGCGTACGATTTTTAAAAGCTTGTTGAGTTCCTGTATTCCGAAGAAATGGAACGTCGCTTTTTAAAAGCTGCGTGAATTGTTCAGAATTTTTAGGCAACGAGATCGGAAATTTTCGTGATGTTGTTCCTTGGTTTTGGAATGGGAAATTCTTTTATGGATTTTTTCTTATGCAAATTTACGTTTTAAAGGGTATAGAGAAAGGAAATAAACTTAAATGCAAGTGTTTTTTACATTGTGAATATCATAAAATGTATTTTACTACGTATGTATCTTCGTGCATTTTAGAACATTTAAAATCCTTATAAATGCATAAACACTCGCATAGTCTACTTATGAGTAAATTGCGAAATTTATGGAAGCTTATATTTTTATAGGCATACATAAGGAGCAGGAATTTGGAATAATAGACTGTTTTATTTTTTAAATGATTCAGTTTGTACTATAGTTTTTATATTTTGTATATTTTAGAAGTTGTAAACATTATCGTGGGTTTTCACTGATTCATTTTTGTTATAAATACATAAAAATCCATAGCTTGCTTATGATCATCGGGTGTGACTCTCTGAAACCAAATTCAAGGTCATTGTGATCAATTATTCTTCATTATTTGTTTTTCGCTATTATGCTACAAAGTATAAAAAAGATGCGAAAACCAATAGAATTGCGATTCGGTCTTAAATACATTTCTAAAGTGTATAAAACAAAATTTGAACTGTAGAACTAAAAACCTAAATAATCATTATTATTATGGAATTTACTATACTTATCATTACGTTAAGGAATTCATCTTTTTTTTTCAGTGAAGAGTTAATTCTGCATTTCATAATCTAACCAAAAGAGTTTTCAACTTACTAATAATGTTCTTCGAAAAAAAATTAGCGTCTATTATTATGTTATTCATAGGAATAAATAATTCCACGTCCTGTGAACCTGACAAAACTAAATCCATATATTTTTAAAAAATTGCACAAACATTCCTGAATCCAAAACGCAATTCTATTGAGTTCATAATGTCAATTTGAAGTGAAAAATGCAGTTTGAAATTTCGATTTTAACGAAGTATAGCTTATCGACGAGGTTTTTCGAGTTTGAACTCCGGAAAAATCGTGCGGCGCCTTTTTGCCCCGCGGCTAAGGGTATTTCGCTAGGGTGGGCACGCACCCCTCTTCCACTCGAAATTTCGCTCGGCTAGCGCTTTTTTCAACATTTATTTGACAGCTGTCGTCCGCAGCGCGCCGCACGTCGAAGGTACCGCACCCGAGTCACGAAGACAAACGCGACGATCGAAGGGGAAATCGGTCGATCCTAAGTCGAAATATTTACGACAGTCGACTGCACAATCGGTTGCGTTATCGCGTGACCGGCGCGTGTTCCTTCGCTTAGGGGCCGGAAATGAAACGGCGCGGCGCGTCGCATGAAATTCGCTGTTCCGTCGCGGCGCAGTTTCGTGTCGCGAACGATTTCTCGAAGTCGGCTCCGCTCGCGGTAGCTTCGAAGCTCCATCGCGGGGATCGGCGAGGTTACGCGCGTTTCCCGCGAGTTTCGCCACGCTTGTGCGCGTGCACGCTTGTCAGCGTGGCGCGATAACGCGTCGCGGAAGCGCGATTTGTAGAAAATTCGCGGGCCTGTCACGTGAGGCTCCGCGCGGGGGCGAGTTCGTCACGCGAGCGAAACGAATCGACGATACCGTCGACTCTCTCGGTTAATTGTTCCTCGCGACACGGCGAATGCGTGGGCGTGATAGACTCGGCTTTCTCTCATGATCCCCGAGGCACGCGAAAAATAACCGCGAAATTGCGCGACGGCACGACACTTTTCCGCCTCTCGTTACCGCATCTCTCGGTATCGCGATTCCCGATCCGTCGACACGCGCCGCGAGTTTCTCACGGCCCGGCTACCCTTCGCCGATTTTCCCCGGAAACGGGACTCGTTGCGTTCCAACGCGCTCCGCGCCGAAACTCGATTCGGGGAGGAGAAACCGCGGCGGTGAATTCCACGGCGACGGGGCCCCCGACTCGCCGCGCCGCGCCGCGCCGCGCCGGCGAGAGAAAAAGAGAAAACGACGGACTGCCGGGAACGCGGCGTCCGAGCCTGAGAACTTCGTCAATTAGAGGGAACAATTAGTCGGCGGAGCTGCGATCGAAGGCGACGGAGGCGGCTCCGCTCGATAGGCGATACGCGACGGATCGACGACCTGTTTGTCCCGCTCGCGTCAACGCGAAGGCGGCTTGATCGCGCCTCTCGGCGCGCGGACGCCAACGTTTTCCTGCCTCGCGCCGCGCCGCGTTGCGCAACGTTTTTTCGTGCCCCCGAGTCGGACATAAATCCCGACGGTTACAGAAATAATAACTTGCCCCGGCGAGTAACGAGCGTCGCCGGTGGGATGTGACGAAACCGAACGGTATCTCCCGATTCGATTTCTTTCGTTCAATTAAGAACGCTCGCGCGGGGGAGGGAAGCAGAGGGTTTCTTAATTCTCCGTCGGGATCAGCGTCGCTTCTTTCCGATCCTCCGTCGCAGTCGAGCAACTCCGTAATAAGCTTTCGTTTCGCCGGGCAATTTGCAATTCAATCCCGTCGGGGCAGCCTGTTCTCTCTGTGGCGCGAGCCAACTTTTCCGCGCGACAGGTAGTCTCGCAATTTCAGCAATCCGCGCAAGTTTGTTTCCCCGTGCTCGGGGAGTCCTCAATTATCGGCGCGTTCGCTGCTGCGTCGCGCGCTCGCCGATTTTTCTGCCGGCGCGTTTCCGTCTGACGGAACGCCGCCGCCGCCGCAGCCGTCTGCGACATCGCCGAGAAAAATCCGACAGAATGTCGTGTCGGCTACTTTCCCGCGCCGACCGTTTCGTCGCCGTGTTCCCGATCCCGTTCCCGTTCCCGCGCGTTCGCCGCCGGAGGATTCCTTCGATCAGTCAGCGCCGGACACCGGACTGCCAGCCGAAGAAAAACCCGACTGCCAGGCTCACTCTCGCGTACGTGAGTTACGTGACGCCCGATCGACTGTCGATTTATCGCGATCGTACGACGTGTACGCCGCCAACCGGATGCGAGATTCGTTCCTGCCGATCCACTCGACGGGGCCCCGACGTTACGTGACGTGACGTGACGTGACGCCGCGAGTCTCGCGGCGACGCGACCTTCTTCGATGCTTGCCCGCGTTATGCTTCTCTCCGGCGACGTTCCTGCGACGGGTTCCCGATCCTTACCGATTCCACTCTCCGCGCCCGGAATCGTGCCTGTTTCTTGTTCGGGATACCGGGTGAAATCGTTTACCTCCGTTTACGTTACCTGACTTTTGCTTCTGCTGATGGAGCCCATCGAATTCGAGTCTTTTATGGTTACCCTCACTGAGTCGATATAGTCGTTTGCGTGTAGATTTTATTTTCTTCTATCGATGTTACGTTCAATCGCAATTTTTATTAGCTTGTATAAGGTTGACCAACGGGAATCAGATCAAGTTCTGTTTGGTGGTAAACAAATGATACGCAGACATTACAAATCTAATTTTCTATTATAAATCCGTGATTAATATGTATTTGGCCTCAATGGCAGTAATGCACAATAAACACAGACTTAAAACTTTTTGTTCTGTAAATAAAAAACCAAAAATTGAGACTTATCCAATTCATCGCAAGTTTTGAGACAATTTTTCAAGATAATTCTTTGGAATCTACTTAAAGATGATATATTCAAGAATGAGGTCAACTAATACTATTTAGCACATTGTTACACATATGTTATTCTTTCTACTTTCACCAGAATTTTCATGCCACCATTCTTCGCAAAATTGCATTGGATCGAATCTTCTAAAATTGAATGGATTTTTAATTAATTTTTCTACGAACATGCGAACTATATATTATACATATCTACTCATATGTTTATAGTAATAAAATAAGGGGGCAATTTCTTTTACCTTGGTGGAAAATATCGATTTTTTGGCGTTTTTTAAATAAAAACATTGTCAACATTTTTTTATTGAATTCACTCGAAAATACATTTGGTATCAACCACGGACTAAACCACGCTTTTAGTTATCGTTCGACCTACAATGAAACTAAAATAATTATTTTTCGAAAAATAGTAACTGTTCAGATCCAAATGTTCGATTTTACTCCCGAAATTGTCCAAACGTTTGCTAATTAAAAAAAATATGTACAACCTATCGCCTTGCCTGTAGATCGAACAATAACTTATAAGTGTATAAAATAAAACCACACTGGAATTTTTTATTTTATGTGACATAAAGGTCAGATATTACGTAAACCGCAATTTCGTGATGAGTTTAGTCCGCGGTTGATTCAAACTGTATTTTCAAGTGAATTCAGTCGAAAAGAGTTACGTTATTTAATAAAACTATTTTATAATGTTTGAAATTGATTAAGTTTACAGTTTTGTTTATTAAAAAAAAAAAAAAAAATAAGCAAAAGTTCGATATTGTTCACCAAGAAAAAGGAAATTCCTCTCTTAAATGAAGAAGTTATATTTATTATAATAGGTATGTAAAAAAAAGATATAAACTCTTATTTAGGCTTCAGTTCTTTATTTATGTCTGTAAAAATGTGAAATTGCAGAGATATCCTGTCTTTTGATGCCATAACTCTCTGACACTGAAAATTTGTAATACTGAAAATTTGTAATACTAAAAATTTGTAGTACTGAAAATTTGTGATACTGAAGAAAAAATTATAACAAAGCGGTTTCTATATAGTTTTCATAACGACGAAAGTCATAAAATTTTTTAAGACCTATATACGATCTACGTTGATCTGTTCTTCTTTCTTTTTTTTTTCAACAATCAACTCTCAATTTTCCTACGCATTTTCCTCCTCACAATATACCCATCGACTTAAGTATCCCTCGACTATTACTCGAAGCCAATTACAAACTCACACGCGCGTAAAAGTTACAGTCAGTCGATCGACCAAAACCAGCCTCATCGATTTCTAGTTAAGCGATCAGCCAGTCGTTTCCACTCACTTAAAATCCCGTGCGCTCCGAGCAATTCGCGATCGGCACGGTCGTCTGACCAAAAGACTGTCAATGTAAATGCGACTACACCGAAGAATCGTCCAATTCGCGGCGGTTACCGAAGTCATTCCAATCGAGTTTGTTCTGGGATCGCCGTCTAGGAATTCCCGGCTCTGTTTTCGTTCCATTTTCGAGGCAGCCGCCCACGGTACATTGTTGCTAAAACCCGTTCCTCGCCCGCCCCGCGATCGGCCAATAAAGACAATGCGGAGAGGCAGCCCCGAGGCCCCGGGGCTGTGGATGGAAGCTCGGGAGGCGACCGTGTCCCGGAGTCGTCTCGCGAAAAGGAGAGGCACGCCGGGCAATTTTCGGGACGGTCGCGAAATAATGATGATCTTTATCCCTAATGAAATTAGTCCTGCTCCTCCGTAGACCGCAGGAATAGACGTCGCACCGTGAAATTACGGTAATAGGCGGCGAGCCCGTAGATCTCCGTTACACGAACCCGGGCAGAACGTGGCCTGGGCTCTCGGACGAATCCCGACGGACGTTTCTCGTATATTTTGCGTCGATTTCGTGGCACGCAGGATCGCCTCCGACTAACGCGGAACGATCCTCGGCCATATTTAAGGAGAACCGCCTAAATATAGTTCGCTTTTTTCGCCGGAATCCCAAATTACGGCCGTGAAGCAGCCGGAAGGACGAAGTCGGTCGGAATCTCCCTGAACCTTCGATTCTGGTTCCAGTTTTCTTCAAAACCTCCGAATCGGTGGATCGTCGTCGCGTAATTAGCGCATCCAAGTGGAAGACTTTCGCTTTATGGAATCCCGCGATCGTCCGGTTTCGCGGAGGCCGCGACCAGCTTCGGAGCGATCGGCTTCTGGGGATCGATCCGTAGATAGCCGGACTAGATCAAGCCGTCGACGCGGGGCCGAGATTCCGCGAGAAGCCCTTCAGCGAAATTTCCACCGAAGCATTCGTCGAGATTTCCTCGCACCTGCCTCGTCGGGCCCGTCGAAGCCCATTAGAGCGATTTGCGGGCGCTCGGCCGAGCGGAGTGGAGCGGAGCGCGTGGAGGAGCGTCGCGCGGCGACAGCGTCGGGACCCGCAGCCCCACGAGCTCGTTCTGCCGGAAACAATTGTTGCCGCGGGGCATCATTTACATCATAAGCAATCATAATGATCGAATTTTCGGCGAACGACGATGATCCGACGAGTGGAACGAGGGGAGCCAATTCAGAAGTGGGTACCCACTTACCAGCCGTTAGAGCCGCGCTCCGCGAGACGGAGCAAGAGGGTCTCCTGACCCTCCCCCACCTCTTGCAACCCCATAGCTCCGGGCTACCTGCGCCCGTTTACACGAGAGGCCGGCTGCCTCCCTTCTCGCCTCCCAGATCAGGACCGTTTCGAAAAAAGGCGCTCTCTCGCTCGAACGAGTCCAGCCTTGAACAGTTTCGAACCGATAGACGTTCCCGCTTGGGTTCCGCGGCGAGATTGCGAAAGGGGGACCGAAGTCGATTCCCGAATTTTGGGAGGACTCGAAGGGACAGGCACGGCCAGGGTCGACGCTATTTTCCGCCGGGGTCTTACCAAAGACGGCGCGAGGTCTGTTTTGGACTCCGGCAACGCGGCTCTCTCCGTACGTACGGCCGGACCTATCAGTATGCGGACCACGAAACGTGGTCGGGAGCCTCTTTCCCCTCGGCCACCCTCGTTTTCCTTCCTCCTCGCGCCGACGCGGCCTCTCTCCTCTCTCCCACGATGCCCTTCTCTCCCGTCTCTCCTTCTTTCTCCCTCGACGTCCCTCCGCCTCCGACTCCCTGCGTCTTCTGTTCCCCCTCGCGACCCCTCTCTGTCTCTCGCTCGAGTTCGAAGCGAAACGTAGGCTGTTTCGGAGAGCGTTTCCACCGTAATACCGAAACAGTATTGATTGCAGCCTGCCTAGCTTAGCTCTGCCACCTACTGCGATACAAGCGCCTAAACTCCACTATTTTCCTCGGACCTACGCTTCTATCACGATTCCAACTCTCAAAATCGCCATCACCGGCAATCCCAGCGATCCTCTTTCACTGGGGAAACCTTCTCAACAATGGCTGATTACTATAACCTTTACTTCTTGTTGGGTCCTCGTGAAGGAGTCGACACGTTTCCAGAGGCGGATTTACGTATAAGCTAAGTAGGCTGCAGCCTAGGACAGCAAATCTTGGGCAAAAGAAATTGGAAAAGATACTAAAATGTTTTTTCCTGTAACTGTTCATTTTTTAGGCGATAATAATAATGTAGATATCAGTTCTAAAGTAAGATGTCTACTTAGTACGAACAGAGCCTTAAAGTGTGTTATGCAACCCATATTTGCGTATTTGCATTGTATATGTGAATAAAATATAGGAAAGGGCGGCAAACACTTGTTAGCTTAGGGGCGCCAAATTGTACAATCCGCTCGTACATGTTTCTATTAACTACTATTTATTAACAAAGTTAATCTACATATCAGAGTTGGTACAGACGTCTTTGGAATGGGTTACAACGCGTGATTCTTCGTTAAGGTGGGATTTCCTATACGCGTCTGACCCTGCGGCCAGACGCATGAGATCCATTGCATTGGTTTCTCTTTGTTTTTACGATGTGTACGTTTGATGCTACGTCCAGCCGTAGCGTCAGACGCGTACAGGAAATCCCACCTTTAGCGGTGAAGGACTCGCGTAGCATCGCGTCCCGGATGGCGACGTAGCGTCCGATGACAATAGAAGATCGACCGCGGCTGACTTTGCTGCCGAGAACAGGCGGAAAGAACATTTCCCAACACCTGTACACCAAAGCTTCAAGATTCCAATTTCTTCAGCCCTGAAACTTCGGCTTTTCCAGACCTAACCCAGACCTAACCCAAGCTTTTACGAAATTTCTAGATTCCGCAGTCTGAACTCTCAAACATTATGCTGAAGAAAAGGCGCTAAAGGCGTTAGACAGTTTCGGTTCGCCGGACCGCGCACCGACTCGCCCCCAAATTCTCACCCCTTCGACTCGTCCGAGTGGACCGCTCGATCCGACGGGGGTGATCGATTTCGCGGAGAAATCTGTATTCGGCGAGCCGTGACGGCCCCGACGGAAATCGTAGCTGTCGTCCCGAACCGAAATTGGCTCGAGGACCGTACTAAAGGGTAGTAACGACGTAACAATGACCTCGACGGAGGGTGGTTCGGGCCACGACGCCCGGTGACTCGAAGGACGGTGGGAACGGGCAATTCCATCTCCCGGAAGATGGGGTTGCCCTATCGTGCCTCGCCAGATAATTAGACCGGTAATCGAGAGACGGTCCGAGTTTCGAAGTATCACCCGTTCCTACGCGATTTAATATAGACTGACGGCCCAACGCGAGCACAGGATTCCCTCGGCGCCGTTCCCTCGACCTGTCCTCGATCTTATCGCTCGTATCTTCGCCGTTGACCCGGCCATTCGAACGATTACGGTCCATCCTGCAAATCCACCCCCGTAGGAAACCTTTCCGGGGGACTTTTAGTCGCACAGTAGGCCGATTTCGGGAATGTGCTGTTTTCTTGCTGGAGTTCGATTCGGGAAGGGATAGATAAGTGCTTTAATTTTGGGGGTAGATTCTTTTTGTGGAGTATTGAAGATTCTACAGGTGAATGTGCAAAGCGATTGTTTCACAGTGAAAAATTTGCACACATCGCTATTTTATAAATGTTTATTCATACCAATGTTATAAATTTTGCCACGTATTTAAGGATTCCAAAGACTGACGCGAATATTTGCAATGATAGCGAATATTATTCGCTTCAAGAAGTTTTGTTGCATTAAAATATAATACATTAGGAAGAAGTGCAAAACTTAACTATATTAGGAAATTTTTTTGTTAATCTGAATGAACTCATTAACCCGTCTGCGATTTTTCCATCGTGAAATACTTCCTATCGTTATTAAACATGCGCGTTGATTTGTGGAATCATTTACGAAATTATTTCTTTAGTGTCTAGAAGTTTTGAGAAATCTATGTGAAAATAGATGCAATAAATTTATACTGCTGAAAATTTATAGAAGAACGCTTAGAATGCCCTACGAGACTTAGAAATACAGTCTTCAATTTTCTATTTTCCCAAATCTCAAACATTTTGTACTACTTTATTTATGTAATGCGAAACAAACTTTATTACAACGTGGTGCGAGTATAACGCATCAAACTTGATTGAAATGATTAAATAAATAATAAAACCTCGATTTACTGACTTATTAGCTGTAACACAAAATGGTAATAATTAGTAGACCATTATATTAAATCACATTCCAAGTTGTACTGCAAGTCCTACTATACTCTTCTGCCTAAATCATATCTATATTAAAAATAATTGAATCTCTGGATAACAAAAATTAAAAATCATAACAGAATTCAAAGCTGAATAACTGGGTGCGTTCAGCGGATTCAATAGTTGTGGAACCGTTGAGTAATTTTACTAGATTTTGAATGTTACTGTTGAATCCGCCACTGAAGCTTTACTGTACTACAGTTTCAAGGATTCTCAAATTTCCTATTAATTTTTCTTTTGATAAAAAAATTAAGCTATAGTCCTTACTTTCAAGACTTACTAATTATAAGTCAATTATTTCTATATAAAACTGAAACTCGGGATGTATTAATACGAGTTCTAAGAAATTCCTTAACGCAGTAAACCTTCAATTTCTTCAGCTAACATAATCCCTGATTTTCTACAATTTTCCCAAATTATGTCCAAATATTTCTTGACTGTTTTTATACTAACCTATCCAAAGCACTGAATAATTCATATGTTATGGATTGAATCCAGTATCGACGAGGATCTATCAAGATGCCAGTGATCGCGAAAAACGATCGAGCGCCGGAGACCAGCGCCGAGACGACGGTACCGCGACACGTCGATTACTCTTTGACGAGTTCCGGACGTCGAACAATTCCCGGGGCAAAGTTTCTTCGTTGTCCTCGGCGGGGAGCGTTCCTCGCTCCCCAGATTCCCATGAAAACAAGGAAGTCAGAGTTCACGAGGTCTCCCTGGTGACTGCGGGGTTTTCCTCCGGTGGGTTTGGCGACATAATGAGGCGGATCGATTGCCGGCATTACCATCACAATGCCGGACACCCCCCATCGCGGGGTGGCTATGCCTAACGCTATTGATAGACGGGAATTTTCGGAAGAAAACGGGAAAAAGGGAACTATCCCCGTTGACGGGAAAAAGAAAGCACCACCTAAAGAGAAAGCAAGAAAGAAAGAGAATAGGGAGAGCCGTCGCACCAGCGGGCTTATTAGTCAGCGATGTGATCTATTTGCCCTGTACTCGCATAAAGAACCTCCGTTATTGTGCCACTATGTTACGAGAAGAAGGGCGTTATTGGCCAACAGGGACCTCCAGTTAGGCCCATACACCAGCAACCCGTGGCGACGTATGGCGCACGGTTATGGATATCGTTTCTTTTGCCCCTCCACCGGCGCCCCGTCGGGCCACCGCTAATACGCCGATAATTTTTTCTCCATTCCGGATATCGCTTTATTATTTCCTGCCGCGGCGTGGCGTTGCCATACCCGGCGAATTCCGCGCGCCCGCCCGGTAATCGTGGGAAGGGAAGTTCATAAAATTCCGGAAGAGCGAGAAAGCGTCGGTTCCACCGTTTCGTGCGACACTTTCTACTCCCTGTGGGGCAGGAGAGAGGATCGAATTTAACGAGAGACCCTCTGCCCCGAAACGATCGCGTTTCCACCAGCTTCTGAAGCTCCTCCGTCGATACGAGTGAGGATTTTGAAAGCGAAAACGGAGAAAGCCTCGACGCGCTCGGCGAGGACGCAGGGCAGCGCGATGGGCCTCCTCGGGGTTGCCGTGTCTCGAATTTTAAAGGGGATTTCAATGGAACAAAAGTGACGGTATCGACGCGGCCACCTTACGCACCAAATGCTCCTCCCGTCCACACAGAGTCGCGGCGCACACACACGAACACGCGCGTACCCACCTATCTGAAATCTACGGTGGCTCGGGGCTCTCTCGGGGGCGATCCGAGCGGAGGAAGGGTCTACCATATCTGGAGGAGGCCGTCATTCCGAACGTACACGGTGTCTCGAAACAACGTCGCGCCTCCTTTCTTCTCGAGACGTCAAGCGAGAGAGAGAGAGCCCGGAAAAACTCGTCGCCTATACGCCCAGCGTTCATAATTATCCGATAACGAGCTCTCCCGATGATTGAATAACAGCCCGGGGCACCCGGAGCCAGCAACCTGCTGCGAGCGACGGGTGACACCTCGCGATCGCCTCCGTCGAAAAAACCCCGTCGATCCCGAAGAACTTCATAATTCGCGAGCGAAGGAGAGAGACCGGTAACGAGTCGCGTCTCGCGGGAAATAGCGCGGAAGATGACTGCCTCGGTTTTGCGCGACGCCGCGCCGATCGAACACAATGTCGTGATCCCGGGGGGCGAGAGGGGCGCGGTACAACCGATCGTGGGCTGCGTTCCAACTCTAGGAATGCGCGCGGTCTAGAATTCCAGCGGATCGGCGGACCTGGGAAAATCGCCGCGCGAACGGGAGCAAATGTCTTCATCGGGGATGCGAACTCAGTGCGTGCACGTCGATTTAAGTTTCACTCGCTGGAATTCACCCGGTCGTCGAAACTTTCTTCACTTTCGTTTTTCATATTCTTATCTAAGCATTTGCTTCATCCCGTGGAGTCGGCGTTACATTCTGAAGCGTTTACGAGCAAACGATGCGACATTTAACAGACACTCGGTAGGTGAGGAGCGTCGGTGACAGGACGATGCTATGGCCTCCATCCGCGACACTCCGTGTTCCATTGTCGGTTTTGGTCGGTCGGTAGGCATTGTTTAGCATCCCGCGGATTTGGTCTGACTCATGCGATCGGCTTCCGTCCGCGCGTCGGAATCGAAGCGTCACTCGGCGTCGACTCGCTCGCTCATTTTGGCCCTCGCGCCTCCGTTCTCGCGAGCGACAATGGCGTCAACCGTCGGGGGACAAAAGGAGGGCCCCCTTCGACACGTAGCTCGTCGTCTTTCGCAACCGCGATTCTCCGAACGGATCGATTTGACGGGCCGATTATTAATGGGCTGTTGAGACGATCCGTCGAGGAACGATCGAGCGTCCGGAGTCGATATAGCGTTCTCCAGGCGGCGAGACTCCGCCGAAAAAACCAACAAAGGCTTTCGCCTCGACGACGGGAGATGGCTTTTAGAGCTTTCAATGACATTTTCCGCACGATTCGCGCGAAAGCGCGGCTCTCTCGCCGGGGGAAAGTCGCTGGAAAAAGGGCGGCGGCGCGCGCGGGGAGGCGGGAGCGCGCGGCGTGCCGCTCGCGAAGCAGCGAAACGCTTTCGGAAAATCCATAGCGTCAAGGAATATACAGGGTTCCAGCGTGGCGGAACACAATGGCGCGTTGTTAGAAAGGTAGGGTGATAAGAGCGAGCAAGAGGGAACCCCGGGAGGGAGGAGAGGAGAGAAAGAGAGAGGCAGGAGAGCTTGCGGCGTCGGTCCTTGCCCCGAGTACGTGCTTCGAGTGACAAAGCTTCCAGCATGAGACCGACCGACCGACCGACCGTACGGAACGATACGGCGCATCAAGGTCCTCGACGATCGATAGACACGCTCGACTAAAATCTGACGCTGCTCTCGCGCTTTTCCTTCTCCATTTTTCAAAACCTCTTCGAGATTTTCCTACGATTCGTTCCTTCCTCGCTGTGGAATGTACGGATTCGTCTATTCTGATCGGGATGCGGTGCAATATTCTGTCTCTGTAGAATTTGGCAAGATGTTCGTTCAAGGTTCTTGAGAGTCCGGCTGTCATCCACAAGCATAAATTCTTTAGAAACGGATATTTAACCTCAGAATGTCTGAATTATATTTTTATTTATAAAAACAAATAAATCAGGGTAAATGGTTTCTACAATTAAGGAAAAAAACAAGAATATCTGGTAGTAGATTATGCACAGACATACCATAAACACGATACAATAATTAATTATCATTCAAAATTACAAAATGGTATAATAAAAACCAAATATTTGATATGTTGTATCATATGTGTTGCAGGAGACGTTAAGAGGTTGACATGATTTATTATGTTCATGGATTTTGATAATTAAGTCTTCGGTACTCGGTTGGTGAGAGGTACTATGGTAGAGATCGTAAATTGCCAAATAAATTAAATTAGTTGCATCAGTTTCAGTCACACAAATTGTTAATGTTGGCCAAGTCTTACTAAGTATCACTTAAGGAAATTGATATGATCAATTTAGGCAAGAATAATAATTCGTTTGACTGCTGATTATCCAGCTAATTTATATTATTCAACAACTGACAATTTCTGCATAGTACAACCGGTTATAAGTAAATGACAGTTTGTACGAATTATGTATTTATGACGAATTTCAATATGCAGAAATTTATATGGACGTTTGCAGATTCTGAAATATGTAAAATATAAAGAATAAAGTATGTGCTACATTGTTTAGAAGATAAGATACGCTGTTATTCAGGTTTTAGGTCTTTGTTTGCCACTGTGAAGGTATGCATTTGCATAATAATCCGTATTGTAGTTGTCAACAATTGTCTCTCTTCAAGACTGCTTTATTTTACCTAATTTTAATGGTTTCATTTTTCATTGTAAGAAAATAATAGAGATGCAGCTGATTTCAGGGTGTTTATCAGTGGATTTGAATTTTGCAAAATCTATGTATAACTATTAAATTACATCAGGTAGATCAGTTGCAATGTTTTTCAAAGTGCAAACTATTAGTATTAGAATTTCCTATTTAGAATTATTACTTATTTAATTCTAGGATTACTTCGATTATGGGAAGAATTTTGCGAAGTTTCGCAAACCTTTTCGCCCGCGCCAAAGTTCGCCTGCTGTTCTCGGTCTCTGGTTGGTTGGTGTTTTTTGTTAATAATTCGTTAACAAAGCTAACACCTAACATTTTCGCTTAGGAAAAGGTTGTTTCAAATCACCAGGAATCGTCTCTTTGAAGGACTTGCAACATTTTTGTTACACCCTGTATATTGTAGTGTATGTAGTATATGTATATATTTTTTATTCATATATTACTGGGAATAGGCATCCCTAGGGGCAAGAATCAACTGCACTGAGTGTACTAATATACGAAAACAGACAATTGAGCACATTTAGTTAAATCGAAACCAGTAAATCTTGAAATCGTCCAATTTGCGACTTGCGACTTCCTCTAAAGGCTGATTCAGACGCGTTTAGTAATTCAGTCGAGTGGCAGGTATTTTAGTATTTTACTATGTATGAACACCGAAATTTAGTCAAGTTAATAAAATCAGCTAAATTACTAAACGTATCTCAACCAGCTTTAAAACAATCATCGCAGTTTCGTTGCAAAAGTCGCCCAAATTGCGATAAATCGCGCAATCTGGCAACACTGGTCGTAACCTCGTCAGAAGACGTGACCGTCGGCGATGATCCGGTAGTTCGCGAAGCGGCGAGGTCGCGGTTCGAGGTCCCGATTTTCTCTTGCGGCGCGAGGTCTAAATCCCGTCGTATCTTTCTCGGTGGATCAAAGTACGTTCGGTCGCGGATTCACACGGACAGACAGCGATATTTTGATGTCTCGTCGCGGCCGATATCGAATACGAGACCCGGTGTTCGTTGGCGTACAGTGACAGATTAAGGGGTCGGGACGAGCGCGGGTAGGAACGTAGGTGTCGGCAGATCGGTATCTGGCCCCATCGAGAGCTGATCGTGCCCGCTCTCGGCAGCGTGAAATCAAATTTGACAGATCGGTCCGACATGCGTCCCCCTTCCGCCCCCCGTCTCCCGGTCTTCTTCGCACCCTTCGACGGCTCAGCTCTCGGTGGACCCGGCGTCTCTCCTCTCTCTCTCTCTGTCTCTCTCTCGCCTTTCGGTCGATTCAAGAGCCCCGAAGAACTGCAAAATGGCGTGCCTCGCACCTCCAGGGTGCCCCACGGGCATCGGCGCCTCCCGCCCGCCTCGGTGCCCCCTCCGCCGGGGGGCCGCGCACCCCATTTTATACGATTCTCTTTTATCCGCCACCTCCCTGCCGCTGGTTGCGCTCCCTCGGGGCGCGGTTCAAGCGGGCCTCCTTAGTTCCGAGCCGACACCTTTTTACAAATACATCACACGGCCTTCTGCCCTCGCCCGGCCCCCTCGCTCCTCGGGGTTCCGCGCGTAGTGGGTGCCGCATTTGCCTAAGTACGTCAAACGCTCGGGGCCGCTCCGTACAGAGCAGGTACTCGCGAGGACCCCCGTTGATAATCCAAGGCCCCCGCGGCTCTTAATGTGTTATACAATCCCTTCCGGACACCTTCGACCACTTCCGCAATCATCTTTGACCTATTTTTCTTCCACGAACCCACAACCGATGCGACAACACCTCGCAGCGCCCAGTCTTCCAGTATTCTTCGCGTTCATCCGACGACCGATCCAAGCCCCGATGCGATTACGTTACCCCGTAACGAGTTTTTTCTCGCTTCGGCCCCGCGTCGCCCTTCGACCTAACGAACGTAATCTGCCATCAAAGCACACGGCCAGGCCGTGACGATCGTGATCGCGACACCCTCCCCGCGGACAGACGCTCGATCGAGCGACAGCTGTCCCCGCATCGAAAACCAAATTATATGCTCAAAGGATCGGCGATCTCTATTTAGATCCTTATCTGCGGCACCGTGATGCAACGCGCCGACAACGTCACCGGTCCCTCTGATCGTCTTTGGCACCTCGGATGGGACAGGGCTCTTAATAACGGGACGTGTGAACCGGCGTCCGATTTCCTCGCGGGTTTAATCGCGTTTCTTTCAAACACCCGATAACATCTAATGGGGGCGCATCCGTGGGGTATCTAGGAGACGATTTCTGGGGGCAGCGAGGCCTTTGCGTGACACCAGAAACGACAGGGGATGGAATTCCTATCTGAAAGCGATGCTAAAGCTGCAATATCGGTATATTAGATTGTGTTATAGGTTCGTTTATATACAAGAATATTAATTCATTTTATTATACAATATAAAACCTATTTCATTGATTATACATCCTCTCGATAGCGTTATTGATGGTGATAACTAGACTACGGACGTTTTGAATGCAAATTAGTATTTTCAAGGACATAAGAAAAAAACAGCAACATAAATAAAAGTATCTCTTACCTTCTGAATATTATAAAATGTATTTGTTTTCCGATAATATTTCATGTATTTTTGCATCTATCCTTATAAATTGTGACACGCTTAAAATTGCTATGCTACAAACTGACCTGTAAATTTTCAGGTACAGTACCAGTATCCAGTACTTCGTACTTGAACGTGTACTTGGAAAACTCAAGTACGCGGTACTTGGTACTTGAAAATGATCAAGTACAAGTACTTTTCCAAATACTCTGTTTCAAGTACAACTACTAGGTACTGCAAGACTGCACAATACTTTGTTAAGAACTTTCCCATGTTTTTGAATCGTCTAGAAAATTTTGTGTAAAAGTCCAAAAATGTGCAGTTACTTAAATGCTTTTATGACGAAAATAATTAAATTGTAGAATTTCATTAAGTAGACTTTTGCTTGAAAGGTAAACATTATTATCGCATAAAGATAGACACAATACATGTCGCTCGAGCCCCTGTGAAAAGATGCCTTCCCGCGGCATCCCGTATCCGCACTTCACAAAACAGTATGTTTTCTTTTACTGGTCTCATTAATACTTCAAAGCGTAGCGCACTCTCGGCCAACATTTTGAAGAATTGTTTTTACTTACTGTATAAAAGCCGATTTCTCTTTTATTACATCACTGGAATATTCACAAAATAAAGCCATATGCACCAAATGTTTATACTTTCCCTTATTTTGTTTACATTACTCTCCAAAAGATCAAATTTATAAAAAAATAGGATTAGATGAAATCGGACCCATTTGATCGGCGACTCAAAGACTTGGAAAAGACTTGTACTTGGCAAAGTATTTAAAAATGTATTGGGTAGTCTAGCAGTACCCAGTATTTGTACTTAACACAGAGTATTTGGAAAAGTACTCGTACTTGCAAGTACTAGTACAAGGTGCTTAGAAAGTATTGCAGTACCAATGTACTCCAGTACGTTACAGCTATGGCTAGAACATCCACAGTCTAGTGATAAGTATAACTTTCCTTCTCATTAATCTATCTAGAAATAAGCAATTTTCGCGTTGTATTACTAAAGAATCGCATATTAAACTATAGTTAATGTTTTTATTCATTCACAAGGGACTTGAGCATTCTTATTTATCAATCTAAATTACTTTAACCTCGATTTATACGAAATATTTAATATATATATCGTCAAATTAACAATCAGTTGTTGGCGCGAATCAACATATCACACAGCGTAACGGAAGTATTAAATGAAACGAAATCAAGCTAATCTCATAGCAAAGGCTTTCCTCCCTCCCCGAAGGGTTTAAGTGGACTCTCCTTAACCAGAGAAACGAAGGAAGCATCGAAACGCCGAAACGTAAAATTGAAAAGTTTGACGCGCGCCGGTTTATGGGACTTTTAGAACGCCCTAAAGTCGCCCGTTATTTCTCCTTCCGCGGATCGTTATATTTTTCTTGCCACAGTTCACAGTGCTCTTCCCGCGGCCTTTTTGTCTCCGGAGATCGTTCCCGGGGCGTTTGTCGTTCGAGCCACCCCTCATCCACCCTCTGTCCGCGCTTTTCGTCAATTTTACGAGGTCTATTCTGCTCCGGCTTTTTACCGTGAAGGAATTCCTGCTCCGTCCGCCTCGGGGAAACCGTGCTCGTTATTAAAAGAAAACTATTGGACGATCGAACGACATCGATTTCGGGAAGACGGATAATTAGAAGAGCGCGGGGGATTCCGGCAGACGAGGAGCCCTTTCGCGGTAGAGAGGAACCTTATGAAAGAAGTTGTCCGGGATTCCGGGTGCTCATTGAACAGCCGCATTCCTGGGGATCCCCGCGGAACGGTTAATTATCCGAGGATTTTTGGCGTGCCCCCTCGTGGGGCTGCGGAAGAGAAGAACGGGCCTAAGGGGTTAGGCGATGAAGTCGGAGTCGCTAATGAACCGCGTCCCCTCTCTCCGTCTGAACGAGTCATCGCCTCTGCTTCGGATATATTTTATTGCGCGGCCGGCCTGGTTTATTATCGCCACGGTCTCTCCTTTCTCCCTTGGTCTCCTCCATGGACCTCCCCGGCTCCACCCCCCCGAGGCGTTAGGCGTTTCTGCCTAGATCAACCCTTCCTCACGCCCGACAACCACGGAGTCGACCCTCGGAGAAAACAGTGACGCTCAACGAGCCGTTCCGTCGCGCACGAGTTCGCGCGAAATAAAAGGGTTGCAAACGACGCCCACCCCTTCGACCGGGAGGACGATCGCGATAAGCCGCGTAACGCTGCGAAGGGTGACAGGGCTCTCGCCGCGGCGGAAGGACTCTGCCCTCGCGAATCGCGGCCCTGCAATTCCGCTTTTATTGACCTACATTAACCCTTCGCTCCACCGCGGTAGATTCTTCGCGGACGTAGAGAGAATTTTGAAGAGTCCGATTTGGGGAGATAAAAAACGTCTCTGTGAGGTTTGGATGTGTTTGTGAGTTGGTTTTAAATCGAAGGGCGAAGGGTGGAAGGATTCAGCGGACATGAGAACCGGTGGCTTTTAACGGGACGAGCTTAAAACTATAATGCGCCCTAATCCGGCAATATCTCATGCTGTCTTGCGGGATTCGTCGTTCGCGCGCAGTCGTCCCTATTTAGTGGATCATATATATCGCTCTCGTCGACGAATCAACCCCTCGCGACGTTTCACCCTTTCGACACTCGGTCAGCCCCGCGTTCCTCCCTCTCTACCGATCTCCTCGACCAATCAATCGCGAGGAATCTTCACCCCCATGGAAAAAAGATTGTCGACAGCGAAGGGAAGCGGGTAGCGACAGTTCCAAAGCGAATGATTTACGAGCGCGGGCTCTCGACTCGGAAATGGGAGTCGCGGGTCCGTGTCGCGGCGGCTCTCGAGGTAATCAAAATCGCGGTGGGAGCGGCGCGGGGGTGAAACAGGGGGGACGAGCGTCTTAGCGGCGCATCGGCATCTGTTCGCGAAGGAATTACGACGTAACTTTGTCTCCCAAGATAGCGGGACGGTTTCTCTGGAGCTGAGTGCTAGCCGAGAGTATGGCGGGGGTGGTGCTAGGGCGCGATATACCCGAGCGCGAGAAAGGGCACGGAGCCGCTCTCTGGTTGGGAGGTAAGCGACGGTGAAGAGGGTGCGAGCGAGCACGAGCGAGCGAGTGGCGAGCACGAGAGTGTGCATGATGGGTGAGGCTCCTCGGAGGCTTGAGTTTCCATTGGGGTTGGTTCTTGCGATATAAGCTCTCGCAGCCGCAGAACCACCAGCCAGCCGACCCCCGAAAGCCCCTCTAACCCCCTCGAAAGCCCCGGCGTCTCTCGCAGCTTCACCACGCAGCTCGCCCGCAGACCCCTACGAGACATACAGCATACCCACTATCGCCCACAGATAGTGGTGGTTCGGGTCGTCTCTCGGTGTGCTACGGGGTGTCGCGAGCCTCATACATATTCAGCGGATGCATCACCCTCTACCCGCTACGCGAACCCACCCCCGCACCCGCCGACACCCTCGCCAACCCCGACCTCCGTCCGCCCGCCACCGGTCATCTATTGACCCGACATCCGAGCGGACCTGTCTACGCGAGTCCGAGGACCAAACTTTTGCCGGCCCACCCCTAAACTCGAATTACAGGACAGTTTTCGAGGCCGATTGATGTTTAGGCGTTTTATCAAAACCGAAAATCGCCGAGGAACTTCTCTCCTTCTGCTGCCCGATTCGCTCTTTTTCTTTCGCGTCTTTCATCGCTGCTGACAGGATTCTTCCACTGCGGTTCGTAGAATTATTATTTGTACGGTGCAGAGCTGTAAAGTACTGGAGTACATTGGCACTGCAATACTTTCTAAGTACCCAGTACCTTGTAATTGTACTTGTACTTAAAAAACTCAAGTACACGGTACTTGGTACTTAAAAATGATCAAGTACGAGTATTTACAAATATTGGGTACTGCAAGACTGCCCAATACTTTTTTAACTACTTTCCCAAGTACAAGTCTTTTCCAAGTCTTTGAGTCGCCGATCAAATGGGTCCGATTTCATCTAATCCTATTTTTTTATAAATTTGATCTTTTGGAGAGTAATGTAAACAAAATAAGGGAAAGTATAAATATTTGGTGCATATGGCTTTATTTTGTGAATATTCCAGTGATGTTATAAAAGAGAAATCGGCTTTTATACAGTAAGTAAAAACAATTCTTCAAAATGTTGGCCGAGCGTGCGCTACGCTTTGAAGTATTTATGAGACCAGTAAAAGAAAACATGCTGTTTTGTGAAGTACGAATACAGGAGGCCGCGGGAAGGCATCTTTTAACAGGGGCTCGAGCGACATCTATTGTGTCTATCTTTATACGATAACAATGTTTACGTTTCAAGCAAAAGTCTACTTAATGAAATTCTACAATTTAATTATTTTCGTCATAAAAGCATTTAAAGAGCTACACATCTTTGAACTTTTGCACAAAATTTTCTAGGTGATTCAGACTTGGGAAAGTATTGGGCAGTACTTGGAACAGAGTATTTGGAAAAGTACTTGTACTTGATAATTTTCAAGTACCAAGTACCGCGTACTTCATTTTCCCAAGTACAACTACAAGTACGAAGTACATACTGGATAATTGTACTGGTACTATACCTAAAAATTTACAGATCTGGTACGGTGTTAGGAAAATTATTTAGATTTAGATTGCTATTAATCTTATGAGGAATAGATATTTATTATAGTAATTATAAGATTAGTATAATAATTATTAAACTGCAAACTTTTATGAATTAATGTCAATTCTAAATATACAAAAGAAGCTGAGATTCTTGATAAATGCTAAAATATACAAAATATCCAAATGATAATACGATTTACGATATTTAGAAAAGGAAAAACACTGTTGTTCAAACTTTAATTTCTTATTTTTATTTGTCAAAATCTATTTAAAACAAAAATTTATAGTCTAGGAATTATTATATAATTCAAATAGTACAAAAATGAAGAATCCTTGACAACTCGAAATTTCTGAGCACTAGTGATAACTAATTTTTTACTACAAAAAGCACGCAGCATCAAAATACGTGGCGAAATTTTTGTCATCTGCTACTTTTCCACCAAACATATACTATCACTGTGAAAAAATCGCGTTGTCTGTGAAGATCTCCAGTCTTTTCCCAATAGCCAGAAAAACATCTTGTTGCCTAATGAATGCCTGTTCAATACATTCACTGGACGGAAAATGTTGATTACCGACGCGCTGACCACTTCTTTCAAAGACAATTTTTCAACTTCCCAAGTTCAAAATATCTTTCTCTAAAATTTTCTAATCCTTCGAATATAGTAAACGGAACAGTGGCAATTTATAGCGCGCCGTCTGGTTCAAGAGAACAGTATGACTGTGAATTAGCAGTCAATAGCTTCGCCAAAGTCTACTGAATTCATCGATCGCGATCGACGGCATCTCACCGACTCGCTAAAAGCCGTCTGTATCACCGCGATGCCCCCGTCGAGATTTTCCTTCACAATTTTCCGTGATGTTCCGATTACCCGTCGCGATAACCACGCCGTTACCTATCAAAGATTCCGCGTGGCGTCGATTGCAATGGAAAATTCATGATAGTCGCGGATTTATCCGTCGCGGCGTCCGGTAGTAAATATTCCGGTTACTTGGGTTTCGCTAGGAAAATCGAGGATTTGAAAGAGGGGTGGGAGAGAGATCGACGGGCGAGAACCGGAGCGGTATCGGTAGCGTTAGACCGCGCTGACATCCGACGCGACAGAACGGCCATTTACATAATAATCCGAGCCACGGGAATAACACGTAATTGATATAAATATGCCGAGCGATGACGGCCCCGACAGACGTACGGCAGACTGTGGCCGCTGGCCAACCTATGGTATCCATGGACTGGCTCCGCATAACTTAGCATAAATAATAAATAATATTGTGAACACGTGCCGGCGTAACGCGCCTGCGTCATTAATACTCTCCTCCTGTATATACTTAGCCGCGTATAGCTGTCCATTCGACGGGGCCCTTACCTGCTCGAATCGTTCCTCGAGGTGGCCGCGTTCCGGGACACGCGGAAGACCCGCGTTCCTCCTCCCTTCCGGAATAATCGTCCTGCCTTCGATTAACTTCTCTTCGAGTCACGCAGCGTCCTCGCGAGAGCAATCGCGCCGCCGCGTCCCCGGTCTCGTTAAATCGGCCCCCAAGAGGAATCGCATTCCGGCGATGCTTATTGCCTGTTCCCGGTAATAATTAACCCGGTTCCCCGATTCGTGTCGGAAGAAGCGGAGAGCACGCGCGCTCGGGCCGCGGGATACCTGCCCGATAGGACGGATCCGATGAATCGGCGGCTCCGGCGACCGCGGCCGGTTTCGGGGAAAGGGGAAGGAAGCCGGCTACCACACCCCGACAACATCTTAATTCGCGATAAAGGGTATTAGGACTGGAAACGGACACCCGGATAGCGCCGGGGCACCGCGCCGCCATCGAGGCACCCGGCTCCCGACTGGAACTGGAACTCGAACTCGCCTCGGATGGGTGTGAGACACGCAGAGGCCTCTCCCGTTCCACGTATCCACGGACCGCGACAAGATTAGCATCGCTATTCGGTTACACGCGAAAGAGACACCCGGGCCCACGGCTACCGTGCGTTCCTCCTCCCCCAGTCATTACCACCACGAACGGATCGAATACGTGGAATTGCGATCGGCCAAAGAGACTGCCACGTCTTCTCCGTCGTCTCCGACTTCTCTCCTACCTCGGCAGCTTCGCTCGAGTCGCTGATTCACCGCACCGCGACGCGGCGACGTTCACCGAAATCTTGAAAAATCGGACCCCCCTTGAAAATCGGACAAATTCGGCACAGCTCGCGCCGCGAAAGAGGAAAAACGAGTCGGCGACGGATATTCATCGCGCCATCGTATCGTCGCGACGACGGCTCAGAGTTTCAGGCGACCGAGGTCGGACCGAGTTGGCATCGAACAAGGCCCCATCGGTTCCCGTCATTCTGTAATATATTCGCACGCCCTCCCGTCCAAGGGATTCTATGGTGCACGGGTCGCCATAGCCTGTCCGCACGTCGTAAATATGCGCGATCTACTCGCGAGCGTAGTAAACATTCAATGAACGACCGGGATCCGTTTACGGGAATGCGTAATGGGGCTAGCAATACTTTCTGGTACTCGTGGAGGGTGTACTTGAGCTGGATTTTGACAAATGGGAATGTTGCTTGGTAATACTTTTCTTGAAGTACTTGGTTTTTGGTTATTTTTTTCCCGTAGTAATTAAAGTCGCATCAACTGCAGGGTTATTAGCGACTACGTATACGTTGCATATTACATTCCACTATTCTTCTCAGTAAGTTGGCGGCTTCTAGGAATTCGATGGGCTTTCCCATTTTGTCCTGTTTGTAGTTGTTCTTTAATGGTGATCCGATTTTGTATTTTTCTCTGTGGTTTCTACAGGCTGTAACAAAAATGTTGCAGTTCCTTCAAAGGGGTGATTCTTGGGGTGATTTTAAACAACTTTTTCCTTAGCGAAAATGTTAGATGGGGCTTTGTTAACGAGTTATTAACGAAAAACACCGACCAATCGGAGAGTGAATACAGCGGATTGATGATGGTGCAGACGATGGCGGGCCAATACTACTCATAGCTGGAGTCCGCGCTGACATTCATCCACTGTACGCGCTCCCTGATTGGTCGGTGTTTTATCGTTAATAACTCGTTAACAAAGCCCCACCTAACATTTTCGCTAAGGAAAAAGTTGTTTAAAATCACCTCAAGAATCACGCCTTTCAAGGAGCTGCAACATTTTTGTTACACCCTGTATATTTTGTGCTGTGTATAAGTAAATGTTACACTGTGATAGTTGAATCGCAGTCGGTGCAAGTAGAAGCTGGATTTTTGGATAATATATATGAGTGGGTGATTTTCGTGTGGCCAATTGTTAGTCTGGATATGGCCACCTGTTCTATCCTTGGCAGGTTGTAGGGGACTCTGAGTGTTTTGAAGAACAGTGTTATTAATGTAAAAATGTGATAATTTAGTTGCGCAAAGGAGATTTCTTGCTGAAGAATGCTTATAATTAGACTGCGGAAGTTTATGCAAATGCATATTTTCGGGAAATGGATTTAAGGAATGGGACTTTGACAGAAATATGTTTCATTATTACAGGATTTTAAAAATATATTTTTTTTATTTTGCATATTGCATATATCTTGCATATTTTGCATATACTTGCATATCCTGCACATATAGAGTGTCTCACCTAACTTTATCACCCCTGTTCCTTTATTATTTATACAGACACAAAAAATGTCAGAAGAAAGCTATCGTATTTTAAGCGCACATGAGTCTGTGTGAGATAAGTTCACAGTCAAGGTATTCCTTCCGAGATTTTACGAATAATAATATTTATGGTTTCATATGGACGGATCTATTGTTTTTACTATACAAAAGTTGAGGTCAAAACGCATCCAACTATTTACCATACTATGACTTTGACTGGCACCAAAAATTTTGTACATGGCTGAACCTAGGCTTTCAATACACATAAATCTTTCGCAAAAGTTTAATTTGTGGAGATCAAGGTCACTTCAAGATCATGTTATTACACATATCTAAACGCACTTTTTTAACTACATGGTTTAATAAAAAAATTCTTACCGCACATGTTACTTCGATGCGTTTCATATTATGTAAAAACTATGTTTTGCGTTATCACAGTTCGAAAATATATTTAGGTGCCCTTATTTAAACAGATCATCCCGCATCATAATCAAAAACGTTTATTGTGTTTCTCATATTAAATACATTGATTAATGACAATTACAAGAATTTTCTGGTCTCTATACGCGCAACATGTACATGAAATTTAATCTGCATATACTTTGCATATATCTTGCACATACTCTGCATATTCACTGCATATCGTTACTGCATAAACTTCCGCAGTCTATTTATAATGAAATTTAGAATCTAAAGATTCAGAGGTTTTAAGAATTTCTTCGTTTTGAGAACTATAGGAAATTTCTTTTCCAATATTTGAAAGAGGTAATTTACAGGTACTTGGAAGTATTTTCCTAAAATTTTTATCTAACCAGAAACTTCAAATATAATAGATTCATTCTTGAGTAGAATCCACAGAAATATTAATTCAGACTCTTCGCACAGATTCAAAAAAATAATTCCAAAATCAAACCCAGATGGGCTAACATAAACTTTTTACGCCCCTTGATCAAATTGAACTTCACTGTAGAAATGAATTCCCTTCCTCTACGATTACATAAAAATATTACACCTATGAAAAGAATCTTCAACCAACCTTCAAACCTCAAACCTTCATCCTTCGATCTCAATGAAGAACTTAATCCCCCGATACACTGTAACCAATTCAACCAGAAAACACAGGAGCCATTCGCGCTCAAGATTACCGGCACTTATCGCGAAGATTTCGTAGCAGGCGCAGCTGTCGGTCCGGTTTATTAAATCGCTGCGAGAGTGTGCCGACGAGTATCGCGAAGTCCGGACCGTTTCTGGCAAGCAGGGGCGGTTCTTTCAATTTCTGCGTCGTTTCGCGAGCTCGTAAGTCAAGAATAATGGTCGCGCGCGGCCCGTTTCCGAACCGTATTTCGTTTATCGCGGCCTCCGGGGCTTCCCGACGTTAACACTCGCTAATCGGGATCCGATCGCGGGACCGGCAAGTCTGCGGGGGGCGGATCCGAGAAGGAGTAGTCGATCCAGGGTTATTTGATTAAGCGGGGCACGGAAAGAAAGAAGGGCGCGACGCGGTCCGTGACGGTCGTTTAATTTCCCGAGGTGCTCAGTTTCCATCGTGGTCTCTTTTGGCTGCCGCGCGAATATATATCGAGGGAGGGAACCGATCGTCTGGACGCTGAGAAAATTGCAGGAGCGGCGATCGCAATTTATCCGCGGATACCTCGGAGGAGCCGATGATCCATGAGTGGCCCGGAGGAAGAAGTAATCCGGTCGGCAATCAAGAAGAAGCCGGGAGGAGGCATCTTCGATCAGGGTGAGGAGAGGGCAGCGCGGGGGAGGGCAGAGAGCGTGGCGGTCCGCGGCGCGGACAGGTTTATCAATGCATATTGGAAACAAGTTGGCCGTTAAAGAAAGCGTTCTCCTCCGCACGCAAAAGGAAGCCTGCCTCCGACGATTCGGCCCGACCTCGTCGGCTTCTCCTTTTTCCATCCTCGTGCTCCTTCCGTCCCTCGCTCTCCCCCGTCGCTTCGTGCTCGCCGTGCCACCCGCTTCTTCTGCGCCCTCTGCTCGCTCGTGCGCGCGCGCGCGCTCCCTGAAATATGCCGCGCGTTGTGAGTTAGTTTAATATGCAAATGGCCGAGGAGATAACGGGTCGATCCGTGAAGAGTGGAGAAGGCTAAGTCGTGATTCCGGTAGCCGTGTCTTCTCAACCCTCCGCGTCGCTCCTCCTCTCCGCTCTCTCTCCCTCTCCCCCTCTCGGTCCTCCTCGAAGAGGCAAGGGCGCTCGCTCGCTCGCTCGCGCTGAGTGAATTGAGAGATAAAGGGCCCACGCTTAACCCCCCATGGACGGCCAGGGACGCATCTTTCGCGGTCGATCACTGCCCTCGATCCTCCCGGCCTTAAAAGCGCTCCTAATGGATCCGCGCGTCGTAGATACCCTCGGTGGTCTGTAGAACCCTTCGGGTCCTTTTGGTCTTTGGCCAGGAGTGACGCGGCCGCGCGGACTTTGCTTTCCATTTTCGAGTTATCACGCACGCGAGTCTTGTGGATGATGCTTACACTCGGCGACTTCGGTTGATTATTCCGTTGGAGGAGGATGGATCGCGGATCCTGAGGACGTCTGTCAGTAGGCAACGTCCTCTTCTGGATATCTTCTTCTCGGATGTTTAGAGAATCGTCTCTTCTTCTGGGGATATTTAAAGGTGGACTATGGTACTGGTTAGTGTGCCTTTACATTTAAATAAGTCCTAAAAAATATTACCACGAAAAATGAATGAAGAATAATTTTTTTATTTAAGCTCAAACTATCAATGTATGTGTTGCAAAAGAATATATTGCATTTCAAAGCAATTAAAGTATAGTAAGCATTCTTCCAAAGATGCATATTATGATTTTGAGGGCTTTATTCAAATACTTTGTTAAAAGCGTTGAGAAATACGTACTTAATGTAAGTTAATAAATTGACAAGTGATACGATTTATACCTATATGAAGTATTAATTATATCATAAAGACGCTTAATTTCATTTAAAAATAACAAAGTAAAACCCTTCTAAAACGTGTTATAGACAGCCACATTAACTGGGCGCACATTAAGATGTTGGAAGCACTTTTAAGAGCACATTAATTGGGACGAATGTACCTACTTTTATTTTAATTGAAAAATTAACATTTTTTACTTTAAAAAAATGCCTTTATACAAAGGAAACATTGAAAAACATATAAATTTTGAATAGACAAAATTAAAGTCAGAGTATTCAATAATTAATGCATGAATCTGGAACTCGGCTGAATGGCACATTAATAGGGACCAGTACCCTACTGTAAAGACAAATTCGAAACGTTGCACTGGACTTGGAAAGGAATTTCCCTTTAACGTGTACCTAGACTGCCGGCGGTGAAGTCAAAAGTTCTCAACGGGACTCTCAAAATTAAAAATAAAAAAAAATAGTACTAAAATACTTTACAATAGAAGAGTGATGTCTAGAGGCGGATTTAGAAAGTTGGCGCTCCTAGGTTAACAATCGTCTATCAAATTTTCCTATTTTATTCACATGTTAAGCAAATACTATTCATCCGAGACATTTTATTTTAGAACGGAAATCTATGCCATTACTGTCGACCAAAAAATAAAAAGTTAGAAGCAAAAACACTTTACTATCTTTTTCAATTTCTACCGCCCAAAATTTGCCGCCCCCGCAAATTCGCTGCACTAAGCTGTAGCTTACTTACCCTATATGCAAATCCGCCTCTGGTGATGTCTGTATTAAATTCCTGATAGTTTGAATTTTAGATCGATTCGCAGTGACAGATGTCACAATTGACTTACAAATGATTAAAAATATAATTGAAATCACAATATTTAAAAACTAAGTAAGACACGTTATTATTCAGATTTTAGTTTTCCATTTATGTTTGTAAAAATTCGATTTTGCAATGATAATTCCTAATCTACTTATAGCACAAACTATACTTAATGAAATGTAAATAATTTAGCAACTAATTAGAGGTCATCAATAATTTCTGCTATCTTCCATACATTGTGAGTTGCTGCAGTCTATGTTCACAGAGTTTCACACCTGATTTCGATATCTTGATTTTACCTCTGTTATTATTCGTAGCAAAAAATGTTTCACACGAAAGTTGAATGATATATTGGAGTTGAATACTCTGTTGTTATTATACTTCGGTTCAACTCAACAGGCTGTTCAAAGTCAGATTCTTCTTTTGTACTTCTTCTGTGAACACCTTCGAAAAACCTTTGAAAAACCTTCGTAGGGTCATTTCCTTCCAAAAAAGGTGACAGAAAATGGTGGGTGGCCTTAAAAGGCCTGTTGAATTGGCCCGAAATATATGTAGTTCTTTCTTAAGTAGATGCCGTAAAGGTCAAATAAAGGTCAATTTCGTTATTTTAGCCCTAGTGCGTTTCTCACACATTTGTTCATAAAAGGTATGTTAAATTTGTTTCAATTCTAAAAAACATATTTGAATTTACACATTAAAAGTTATAGACACTGGAAAATAATTAAATGTGGAAGTTGTAATGACATAAATTGATAGAAATAATATATTACTAGGGATTTCATGGTTAATTAACATTTGTGATACATGTGAACAAATTTGTGATTCGCCATATTTTATGTGTGAACCTTTAAATGTCTGGAGGAATATCGATGACACAAGAACAGTTAAGACAAAACTGGTAGGGTTCGAAGAGGCACTATAGCAAATTGACCCTGTGTTGACCTTGAAAAGCTGTATGAAGGTCACAGGTACATTTTTTAATGGAACGCTATAGTTTTTATTTTATATTCATATAGTTGACATTGAAACGTTTTCAAGACACTATCCACGAATGCATTTTGCGCTAACCAATGTGGAGATATTAAATCTGAATCTTATGTGCCACCGGCATTAGCGTTACCCGATGTACACCGCGGGGAGGTTGTTGTTTGTGCACGTGTATTGACGTTTGTAAACAATCGTCATAGATTTTTTTCGAAATTAGAAAATTATTGGAACATGTGGAAGGTTTGATTGAGTCGAAAAAGATCCGAACACCGCATAAAGCCTGGTTTATATTATCCGGTTCAGATACAGAACGGTTACGAAAAATCGAAATTAGTGTCGTGTTTTTATATGTAGTGATTTACACACGAATGAGACAAATGATGATTTTTCGCAACCGTTCTGTGTCTGACTGGAAATGGAATACTGTATTCTTTAATACACCAGTTGATGCTGCTCAAGCAATCATAAATGCATCTTTAGCTTGATCTTCGCTTCGTCTTCCATCCCTGACCGCTCAATCCCACGAAGAGCCAGGGAAGAACCGAGTGCGGAGGAGTATGGAGCCTCATCCTCGAGAAGCAAATCCTCCTCCTCCTCCTCCTCTCGCGAGTCTTGCGTCCGTGTCCGAGCGTGATGATCGTCCGGGAAGGTGGCGAGTCGCGCGGAGGAGCATCGATCGTGGCCCCGTCCCCCGGTGAGAAAGAAGAAGGAACCGTAACGTCGTGGCCGGGGCACGGTGTTCCCCGTGGCCTCGGTATTCGTGGCCTCGGTGTTGGTCGGTGTCGAGGTGTGTAGGAGGCCGGAGGGGAAGGGGGGCGTCGAAGGGGGTTAGTAGCTAAGGTAGGTAAGCGCTTCATTAGGCCGCGAGAGCTCCCTAATTACACACGGCCTCATTAGCGGCTTCCACTCTCCCTCGCCGCTCCCCGCCGTCCGTGCCTCCTCGCCCCAGCTTTGTACCCGTCTATACACCCTGGAACCTCTTCGTCCTCTCGCCGCTATCTCTCACTCTCCTCGCAGATATACGACACGGGAGAGAGAGGCGACAGGGACGGAGAACGAGCGTCGAACGGATAGACGGACGGACACAGGAGGGAGGAGAGAGACAGAGAGTGTGGGGGAGAGAGAGAGGGTGAGATAGAGGGAGGTCTGGCGAGCTCGAGGGAGCCGCAACGCCGTGTTCGTCGCCGCAACGAGGTTCCCGACAACCGGCTGCGTCTCTGTGTCTGCCTAAACGAGCCAGCAAACCGCCAAATGCCACCTGATCGTTCTCCCGAACACGCTGAAATTACGCCGATCCCCGTCCGCTTTCCCGGCGAATTATCCGTCGAACCGCCGTGCCAATTTTTGCCCCTTTCCATCCCTCGTCTCGCCCGCCTCGCGCCGCCGCCGCCGCCGGGAGAATTATCAGACCTTTGTGCCGGGCTAGTCGCGCCGCGTTCGAAACCGCTGCGGGAATTTTTCCGTCAGCGAATCGCGCATGCAAATTCCTCCCCCCCTGGTTAGATTTTATTTCGATCGGAATTCGACCTCCGACGGCTTCTTTTTTCCTTGGGAGCGAAGAACCGGTGGGACGCTGTAAATCCTCGTCGCGAAGCTTGGATTTTCTCGTCTTACGCGGGGCAGGGAATGATATACGAATATTGAGATAATTGGAACGGGCGAGAGTCCGGGAATTAAGTTGAAGGGGATGACTTAGAGCGCGAGGCGATTCGTATTAATTTACACCCGCGGACGGTCAGCCGGTGCGACGAAAAAATTAAGAGGCTTCCTTTCTGAGAGAGCCGCTAACAGAGCGCTCATTATTTATGCGTTTAAAAGGACTCGACGGTGGTTCAACCCTTTCGTGTCTTCCCCCACGGGGAGATCGAAAATAGCTACGGCGAGCCACCCCTTCCGCCGGGGCTGGAAGGGGCGAGCAAAGCCCGGCGTCGTTTTTAAACGTCACTTAACGTGTCGTTAAGAGCGTCGATGGTTAATTTACCCTGACTAGCGGGCGAATTTGTTTCACCCCCCGTCCGACCCTGTCGATTCCGTATCGCAACGCTGTCGAAGTTAAAGAGCGAAGAAAAAGAGTCTCCGTAACGAGCGCGCGATCGTTTGTGTTTGTTCGCCGAACGGGAAACAGGCGTTCGATTCGATCGACGGACAGACGTCCGTCCGTCGTGTTCGATTAATTTCGCGAATTCCTCTTCGGCTGGGGTGGTTTTACGCCCGTGAAATCGATGCAGGCTGTCCGGCCTCGCATCGACGGGCCTCGATTGTTCCATCGGTTTGGGCGATTGACGCGCCCCTTCTGTCCTTCAAAAATTAACAATCCACTGGCCATTAATGTGGAATTAAAATTCAAAATCACGCCGCTGCAAAATAAAACCATCCGCGCCGGGATCGATCGGTCGGCAAATTAAACATTGTCAACCGATCCGTGTTGCCTGTCTTTTGCAAGATCTCATTCGAACCCAGGGGATTAAAATTTAAAATCGCGTAATTAACGTTTCCTGAAATGCACTCGGATTTCGATGCGCTCGAAGCCACTGCGCTTTGAAAAAGTTAGTTATGAAACTGGATTTCTAGTTTCTAATAACTATAGAATAGAAATTGGATTTATGTCAAGAATTTAGGACCTATAGAATTTGATAAGCTTATAAGGAAAATATAACGAGAGTCTCTTGTCGATTTGGTTTCTTTAGAAATACACTGTGACCTAAAAAATGAGGAATACGTATTTTTTTATCAGCAGAAAATAGTTTGAGTGGATAAAACAAACTCTTGTAGTACAAATCTTTGAATAATGCAGAATAAAGTCTCTAAGTTGGAGAATAAAGTTTGAAGAAAGTTACACTTTATCTAGTTGTCTGTAAAACAATATATTTGATGATTTCTATTACCATACATATATTACATTTCTTGTTAAAAAACCAAATCTAAAAACTGGTAAATTTAGTTTTTCTGCGGTTGTGATTACATACAAAAAATGTTGAGTTCCATTGGAATAATACCAAAATACGATTGTGTAGTAAAGGATATTTTTACTTCAAGCTCATTTTTTTCTTATATACATGTCAAGATTATGGATGTTTCTTTTTTGCTTGTAAGTATTGTAAGTGGTTCCATATGGTTATTTTATGCGGACCGCTCAGTATAACATTGTATTTTTTATAGATTTTTCACCTTCAATTTTGATTGGGTTTACAAATTTTCGTATACTTGTTACAGAATTTAAGGTTATTTTATCCCCATAAAACATTTTTAAAGAATCAAGTAAATAGAATTTTTTTATATTTCATTGTAACATAACTGGACTACGGATGTTTATGCAAATTCATATTTTGAAAGGCATACAGAAAGAAAACCAATTTAAATAAAAATGTTTTTTACGTTCTAAATATCGTAAAATATACTTTATTTTCGATATTTCATGTATTTTTGTATTTGTGCAGACCTTTAGACATTTTAGCAGATTCAAAATCGCTATAAATGCATGAACATCCGCATAACATTTTCCGATTACATTGACTCCAAAACGTAACACCTTTATCTTCGAGGGATTGTTTCACTCCTTCACAGTGCCTTCACGCCGATAAAAAAAGTGTTTCCTATTTTTTAGTCCACTATAACATAATTAAAAATAACTCGAATCAGCGAGGGACATTTAAAATATCTTTCTCACTATAAAAATCGGATCTTCCTCAAAGTTTTCTTCTTCCAAAATTGTTTATCATCAAAGGACACGATGAGTGTTCTCCGAGCTTGGCCTGCTTTTAAAAGCAGCGCCTCGCGAATTCTTGTGGAAAATTGGGAGGAGGGCCAAAAGGCGGGGCCCAAAGTAGCCGAAACCGAGTCGGAAGGGTCCCGAAGAGGTAGAATCGTCGGGCACCGATCCGCAGCTGATTGATGCGTGTCGTCTGTCGGTTGCGCGGCCGATCGGGGTTGAATGCAGTCGCGGGGCCTCCGCGGCGCTCGGCCGCGCCGGAAACGGTCCATCACGTGACCACGTGACCACGTGACGGTCTGGCCTTTGTTCCGCGCGATCATTAGTCTGTCAATATGCCCAAACGACGCTCGGCTTGTACGCCCCTTGCATGTATGTATACGTATCTACCTGCACAATGCGTCCATTGTCTTCCACGCGCGCGTATTATACACCCCCATTATGCACGTGGACGCGTGCGTGCCTGCCTGCCTGCCTGCCCGACCGTTCTCGCTGCCTGGCCGCCCGCCTGCCTGACTGTTTGCTGCTTGCCCGCCTGCGAAACCGCGTACGTGATCCGGACCATGACTCTCGCGGACGCTGCGATCGATCGATTGGGGCTCGTTAACGCGATCGCTCGGTCTAATGACTTTTCGGGAAGTTCGAAAGGGTGCCGCGTGTCGTATGCTAATTCGACGCTGGCTGGAGGAATCGCCGAATGTTGCTCGAATCAGTCTCTGCGCCTTTTAGGCCGGCGCGGTGTCCCCCTTCGCGTTTTGTCTGCGCGGATCTGTGGATCTACTGTGACACCTGCTGTAAGATTCCATGCGTTAATTGAAGCGCGAATGTAAAGAGGTGTACGCACACTGTAAAGCTGCCTCGCGAGGCTCGGCCCGCTAACTTATTGTACAGAGGGTACAAGGACAGTGTGGCAGATACCCGGCAGTCGCCATTTTTAGGACAAGCAGGCGCATTACTAGCTATTACATTCAGTTCAAACTTCGCGCCTCTGAAGTTACCGTTAACGTTGTTACACACATATAGTATCTGTCTGTACACAAGTGCTGCACAACTACATAGAGTAGCTGCCGGACATTGTCCTGTAAATGGCGGAACCAATCAGCGTGGAGGAACACATCTGCCACACTGTCCTCTGTACATTATTGTAGAGTACGAAAAAGAAGCGAGGCAACGTTCGCCATTATCTATTTTGTATTGTCTCATTTTTTTTCGTACACCGAAACGAAGTATAGATAGATGGCTTAACGCAAATGTGGCAGCGATCTATATGTTTGAATGTAGAAGAAAAATCGTGAAGGTAATGTTTCTATAGGGGATGTATCCTATACTAATATGGGATGGTGAATGATTCTAATATAATTGATGTGGTAAGATTTTAATATAAGGAATCGCTCCATTAGGCAAACACCTTTAAGGCTGGTTCAGACACGTTCAGTAATTTAGTTGAGTGGCAAGTAGTTACATTGTTTTACTAAATTACTCTATTAAATTTTACTGTTCATACATAGTAAATTACTAACATACTTGCCGCTCGACTAAATTACTAAATGTGTGTGAATCAGCCTTTAGAGTCGATGCACACGAGCGACAAAAAGTCACTGCGATTCTGCATACCACTATGTTTTTCACAAATACAAGTAAATCGGACAACGTCACTGAAATGAGATGGCTATGATCGCAGATGATCGCAGCGACGTTTCGTCGGTCCTATGCACCGACTCTTATTAAGAGTACCACACTTCGCAATAGCAATTGGTCAGTGCGATTGTATATCTAGGATGTGCCAATCCGCTAAACTGTACGAAGATGTGGTGGATTTCTTTGCTGATTTCCTGTCCAATTTCATTATAAACATTCTGAGAATCCTACGTTGTAGCAGCGATCTCTAACACTGAATAATTTAACTCTTATCTTAATAGCAATCATTATTTGTACCAATGAGTTACACCCTGTAAGATGGAAATAAATGGTGTTCCCCATTTTAGGAAACTCATGTCTTTATTCAAAACTCTGAACACGACAACTGTCAAAACTCAATTGATTTTCTTTTTGATTTTCTCGTTGGTATTAATTATAAGGCCCGCTACACACATCCGTTTTTTAACGTGCGATGACCGTGTGGCGCCGCAATTACGGTTCAGCCAAGAGGCGTACACATGCGTTTATTAAACGTGCGTCGACCGTGCGGTGCCTTACCAGAATATTGTTAGTACCTATAGTAGTTATAGTGGTACCTACAGTTAGTATTGTCAGTATCATCAAAGATGGACGCGTGTCGTAAGAAACGTGCAAGTTACGCTTATTTAGTATATAAACATTTTATCATTAAAAAAGACGGTATTGGATACACCCTTTCACCGATTTAAAACTGGTACATACGTGGTAGATTTGTAACATCTTTTGCCGACTTAAGAGCAAATTCGGAGAAGTTTTATAACTATTTTCGAATGAGTATTCGATCATTCGATGAGCTGGCAGCAAGAACAACAAATAAACTAATGAACCGAGCCTAAGGTACATCTTCACACCGCATACTATATTCAATACTACAACTATTACAACCCGTAAATAAATAAATGCGTCAGTGATTCGACGCGAAGAGCGCAGCGTTTAGTGCGGGGAAGTTTAACCCCGTTTCGCCGCGTCTCCGCGGGGGCGGAACGTAGTCTCAGGGCGCGAGGTCTTCACCGAACGGCCGTAAATCACGTTCAGGTTCATTGGATAATCCCGCGGCGTTAATGTGTCTGCGTGTCCCGGCGCTGTCTCCATCTCGGCGCTCCTCTTTCGTCGTCCTCCGGCTCCCTCCGTCGCCGAGGTCTTCCCGATGATCCCAGAGGCACCCCTGCGCGCGGGGTCTGTTCACCCCATCGCGTGGCGCGCGGCGAAGCCGAAGCGTCGCGCTAAATCCAGATATATGATGCGCGCGGCCGTGACATGCAAATCTGGCCGAAGCCCCGACGCCATTACGTTTTCAAATCTCTTTAAAGTGTGTTTAGACAGCCGCGCGAAGCGCCCCGCCGAGGCTTCGCGCCCGCCGATATCGGCCCCCCGGGTGCCGGGTGAGATCGAGAGCCCTCGACGCGACCCCTTCGCCCGGTTCCCCGAGTTCGCCGTCGTCGGCGTCTACCTTTTGCCCGCGGGCCCCGGAATTCGGGGGAAAAAGCGTTTTCGACGTTCGGCGAACGGATCGGAGAGAGATCGGCCCCCGGCCGCGCTCGATAACGGGTCAGCGAGAAGAAAGAGCGCCGGAGCTGGAAACTCGATCGGGCGATAATCGTAAAGAGCGAAGCCACGTTCCTGGAAGTCGTCGACGGTTCCAGGAGTCGATCGGCAGGGGCAAAGGGACGCGTGGCCGGCGTAAGCGCGGATCAAGCGGCGCGATCGACGGACGTGGACGATCGATGCCCGCGATGCTCTCCCCAGGTCCCGAGACGAGTTTTTGCGCCCCGCTCCACGACCGGCCGGCATCGAACGTTTATTTCGTTTAACTTTCGATTCGCGGCGACCGTGCAGGGCGGTCCGGGGCCCCGGGGCTCCGGGTGCGTGTGCGTCGAGGTCCCTGCTGTTGTGTAAGAGCGTCGAGCGCAACCTTCGCGTTTTATAGCAGGGGCCAATTAATGCCCGGCAAAAAGCGACTGGGTTCGAGGGTGGTCGACACCCACCGCAAGTCTCCCGTCGATCCTGCGAGAGATCATCCCGATCGGACGTCGGACGCGGCGCGGCGTCGCGATGGATTTCGAAGCCGATCGAGAAAACCAGTGAAAAGGGGGGCGACTGGTCCCTCGACAGCCTGATAAGAAGGGCCAGTTCCAGTCTGGCCCGGCTCCTTTTTGCTCGACCTCGGTCCACGGGTGCACGGTTTCGTGGCCTGGGCCCCGCTCTCTCTTTTCCCGCGGAGACAGGCGCACCGATCGCGGCCCGATCGGGGACAAAGGGACGAAATGCGGTCGTTTCGCGGTATTCCGCTTCTTGTCGGGGCCTGGCGGGCCTCTGCCTTCGGGGACCGATGGCACGCCCTTGCACCGAGATCTCGTTAATGTATGATTTCGTATGTCGCGTTTCTGGATCAGTATTTTTCTCTGAATCCTAAATAACTAAGGTGTGTGGCGATTCAGTTGCTTTTAGTCAATTTTAGGAATGGTTGTTGACTGTTTAGGATTAGAAGCATAGGAACACGCAGATGCGCTGATGTTTTTTTGAGGAATTTGAAGTTTGAATTATATAATTTGGGTCAGATTGATTTGTATAGTGTACAAGGTTTAAATATTCAGGCAATCTTTCATTATTCCGTAACAAGTTACCTAATTATTTATTTATTTACTTAGTGTTTAAGAATAATATGCGTGAATTAAGGGTCTGCAGGTACCCGAAAATACGGGTACCCGAGCCTCGGGTCAGGTAACAATCGAGTCAGGTCGGTCGGGATCCCGAAAGTTTGTCAACGCATAAATATATTCGGGTACCCGTCATTTCGGGACCCGATTTTCGATTTGTAACACGATTTTTAATTCAGGACTTAGCACTTAATTCAGTACATAACTTTTCAGTCTGGTTTTCTATTTAAACTTTTAAATTGTAATTTTGCTTTGTATACTGTCATGTATTGAATTAAGCGTCGCGTCCCGTATTAAAAATCGGGCCCCGAATTCAAAATTGGATCCCGAATCGGAAATCAGGTTCCGAAATGACAGATACCCGAATATATTTATGTGTCGACAAACTTTCGGGATCCCGACTTGAACCTGAAAAAGATTCCTGAACCGACCTGATCCCATAGTTTCAGGTACCCGCACAAGCTATCGTATAAACGCAGTAGAAGCTTTCATAGTGCTATAACATAGTATATAACAAAGTATGAGTTCATAAATGGGACTTATACATACGTGTATAAATGTGTAACATAGTACTTTAGATAGAGAAACAAACTAAGATCTAATCTTAAACAACAGCACTAATTATTCATGGTGTGGAGAAGCCAATCAGTGTAACAAAATATGTTGACAGGTATAATTGAGAACTTTTTATGCTGTTCCGTAGTATATGATAATTAAATTGTTTTGTCGAGTGATAATTGTTACAAGAAATGAATATTTATGCTGCATACCTATGTCACTTTGTAATGAAATGTGACTTAAACTGATTTTCTGATAATGAGATAATTTGTCATTTCCAATTAAAAGGTTAGACAAAAGTGAAGTATCGTCAGTCCGTTCAGAAAAATTTGTCAATCTCGATTCATGCTCCAAGTAATTAAAGGTAGGGACACACTATTGTCACGTCACGTGAAATCACGCAATATTGCCCTGTATATGAGAGCACTTTCATCTCTTTCATCTGTATATTGATGTACACATATGTATGTGCTCTCATATACAGGGCAATATCACGTGATTAGACGTGACGTGACAATAGTGTGTCCCTACCTTAAATCTCCCGATGTTTATCTTCTATCCAATGCCAACTAGATTTAGTGTAAAAAAAAGAAACAGAAGTCCCGAGTCCCAAAGAGAAGTACAGGTTCAGTCGAGTTCCTTCAGTGTTCAGTTCCCCGAACAACACCTCGAAGAAGATCGCGGTACGCGGTGCAGTTGGTTCTCTCGGGTCCCGAACCGAAAGAAACGCGAGTTTCGAGGTTATTTACACGGGCGGTTGAATTCCAGCGAGCGATCGGCGGCGAGTCGGCCGCGGCGATGCGCGTTTGTTCCTGTTGGCCGGCATGAAATAATAATAAATACGCGGCTGACCGAATGGTATTGCGCGGCTAAACTGATTCGTAAGCGTGGAAGCCGCGGAACAATGGGCGCGGACTCGATCGGACGGGCGAGAAGGGTCGGGAGGCGGCGGGGGCCGGTCAGGAGGAGCCGAGAACGACCGCCGACACAATGGGGACCAAGTTGGCGGTCTGACCTCCGACCTCCGGGCTCCGCACCACCGGTGCACCGCATTCGCATTCGGATTCGTCCGTTCGATTGTGTGCTAATGCCTCGTGCGCTGTCCGCTACCGCGACTTTACGCCGCGACACCCTCTCCCCTCTCCCTCGTTCGAACCCCGTGGGTCCCCGTCGGTTTTCTTTTTCCCAGCGCGGTGCTCGTCGGGACTCGCGAGCCTTCCCTCGTGGAAGAGGAACGCGGCGACGGGAGACGGATTCGGGCGGGAAACGCGAGAGAATAAACCGGGGTTTCCGGTGGCCTTGCACCCGAATTTGAAACTTTCCCCGTTAGCTAGGCGGCGGGCGGCGGGGAAGCGGCGCGACGTGGCAGCGGCAGGCAGAGGGGTCAGGGTGGCAGGGGCCAGGGGTGGAACGAAGGTCAGTGTCTGCATAAAACCACGCGAGCCTCGAGGCTACAGGCTGCTGTCGGTTCGAGACTGCCGCCGAGGCGTTTGCTATGCGGGCTGCGCAGCCCGTGGCTACGTGCCCTGCCTGACGAGCCACGACTCAAATTCAACTCAAACTCTGCTTTCTGCATCTGCTGGTCCGCTTTCCCTCGTCTCTACTCTCCACTAACCCGGCTCCGTGCGCCGGTGCCCCACGATTTTCGACTTCCGTTCGACGGGCTCCTTTGCCTCGAGCCGCGCTCCCGATTCGCTCGGGGCCCGATTGCGCCGCGAATCTCAATGCCCGGCCTCCTGACCGGCCCTTCCTCTCTTTCCACGGACCTAACTGGACCCACGAATCGATCCGCAATTCGCTTCACTTTGACTTTGATTTTTCAATCGCTATTCGGCGAGCGATTGTGTCGCAAAATATGAAGCGAAATCAGAGTCGACTTTCGAGGGGAAAGGGACCGTCCCATTGTCAGACACGTTCGCGAGGCGGTAGAAACATAATTAGCGAAATATCCGGTGTATAGTCAGACACGCGAGAAAGAGCAGAGAGGAGGAACGAAGCGAGGAAGCGCGGTCGCTGCCGCGATAATTAAACCGAAATAAAAATCCAATCGTGTCGCTCGCCCTCGCCGTTTCGCATCCCCGATCGACCACCCCGCGATCCTTCTCGCCTCTCCCTTCGGCTGTCGTGTTTTTCCTCCTCTCCTGTCGACGCGTCAACCGTGTTCCGCGCGCTAATAACCGACGAATAATCGTTCCCGCTTATCCCCTCGTTTTTCGATAACGACCCAGGACCGGGGAGATTGAACGGTCCTCCCGTGACTTCGATTCCACGCCTCTCTTAGTCGCCACGATTTTCCTCCCCTTCGGACGACTTTCCTCGATTCCCAGTAGATTCTTTCGAATAGTTCGACTCGCGCCGCAGGGAAATCGATCTCAGGCGAACGCCGCGGGCGGCGGCGTTGCCAGAATCGATTTTTACGAAGGAGGAAGCTGTTCCTCGAGCGACGGCACCGGTACCAAGGCACTTAACCTCCGTTTCGCCGCGCGATAGCGGCAGGATCAGCTGACTAGCAAAACTGACCTAATTATTATGCATTTATTCGCGCGTATTCAAATGCGCCGTGCGGCGGCGGTGGCGGCCGTTCTCTCTCTCCCTCTCTCTCTACCGGAGTCGAGCGCGTCCCTTTCGCTCTCCTTCGCACCGCCGCGCCGCGCGTTTGCTCCTCGTCGACGTTTGTAAGCGCACGCGAGGAACCCGCACGCATCGCCGCGATTATGCTACTGAAATACTCGTTTTGGATGTGGTTCCTCTTCAATGTGCATCTTTGTTGTAACCCGTATCTTGCGTGATCGATTCCAGTCGAACGAAACTGAAAACCAGGAGAAAACCTGGAGATATTTAGAACTGATTATTTTACACAAATCGACTTGGAGTTCTGAAAATATTTGGTGACCGAAGGACGTCAGAATTTTTGAAAATTTTGGGATTCCTGGGTATAGATTCTGGTTACAGAATTTTGATATTTTAGAAGATTGTAAATATCAGGTTTCTCAGAATGAAGCAGATTGATTTCGATTACCGAAAATATTTGGTGGTTTGAGAATGTCAGAATGGTCTAAAATTTGAGAAACCTGAAGAATTGAAGTTTGGTTCTAGAATTTTGGATATTTGAAGCGTTCATAAAATATTGAAACAGATCTCATAGTTTTCAAGATTCTTCAATAATACCTGAATTACCTAACCGATTTAATATGTATAATATAGAATAGTAATAATTGGTAGACCATTGTCAAATTGCAGTTCAAGGTTTGCTCGAAGTTTGATTGTATTCTTAATTCTTACATTATTTTTAATTCATACATAATTCTTTCATTAATTAATCAAAATCCTATATAATAATAATAGGGAATAATTGTGATTCATATAATCGAATTTCTACTCCATTACTCAATCCACATCCAAAAGCAGTGACATCCACAAATAAAATTCAGGTTCCGAAAACATTCAAGACTCGATCATTTCCAAAACTCAAGATTCTTCAAAACTACACCTCGATCCTAATAAAAATTCTGACCTCCCAATGGAACTCAGCAAAACATTCCCCTTCCTTCATAGTAAACTTAAACAATTCAAACACTTTCTCGTGATCTCCGAGTCCACCTACGCCAAGCTCAATTTAAATCATGATGATTTATCATCGTCGATCTGTTGGACAGGCATAGACCTTTAGAAAAAGGCGTCGTCAGAACGTATCACGGCGGCTCACCGTCGCCGATAGGAATCGTTTATTCGCGCTCGGCCGGGGATTTAGAGCGATCGACTAATTGGACGGGAACTATGCGATCGCGAGGATTGCAAAATCGATCGGTGCTCTCTCGCGCGACAGCGTTCAGCATTCAAGGACGGATCAGCGGAAGCAAAAAAAAAAAGGCCCCGCGAACGCGTACGCAATCCGCGGCGCGGTTTTTTTTCTCGCAGCCCCGTTCCCGTCGCGCTCTTCCCCTCCGCGTCGCGGTTCCCCTGTCGTCGGGTTTTCCCAGTCGATTTTCCCGTCGCCAGCTCTGTCGTGACTCGCGTTTTTCTCGAGACAACCGAGAGGTGCGAAAGTCCGTGACACGAGGCGCGCGAAACGGGGACACGCGAAGAAACATTCGCCGCGGCGAAACTCTGCCGGTGAATCGGAGCTCGGGTAATTTATTTCGCGGTTCGCGAACTCTGCCGACGAGCCGAATCGTTTCGCGTGGCGCGCTGACCGACTGCAAATCGCCGTCGCAGAAGTGTTTCCGCGTAGAGCGAGACTCGAGAGGAGAATAAGCGCTGCATTCGTTGACCCGCGCGAGGTCGCGGCTTTCCGAAAGAAGTCTCGCGGTCTTTATCGCGGGGAGCCTCCGCTTTTAACGCAGCACAGTTTCGCGACGACTTTGGACTACTTCTGGGAGCCGGTAATAGCGGCTAAAGATAAGGCGATCAGATATCCTCCGCCCGAACTCACCGCAGTTTCACTCTTCTTCTTCTTCTTCTTCTTCTTCTTCTTCGCTCCTCCGCAACGTCGCGAATCCCACTCTTTCATTATTTCCGTCGGCGCGATTCTTCGCCGCGCGGAGGCGAGCGAAATCCCTCCGTCGGAGGCGGGTGTTAATCGATGTCTGGATGATTTCGGTGAAAGCACTGCGAGGCGTGCGAAGCGTAGACAGAGCGAAACAGGCATCCGACGTGTCGACGCGTCTAGTCGGTCTTTCGGTCGGTCGGTCGATGCTTCGCTTTCGCCGTTGTCGAGCGTGTGCGATCCTACGGGATGCGCGTATGCACGCGGCGCGTTTCCCTGTGCGGGTGGCGCACACGTACAAACGAGCAGGGAGGGTCGGGAGGGCGTCTCGGCGCCATGCTGATTTGCATGCGCCGCCATGACGGCCGCCACCGCTCGAGCGGGGGTTGCGCGACGGACGGAGGGTTCGGAGGGTGAGCATCGATCGCTTTCTCCTGTCCGCCCGCTGTTTCCACCCCTCCTCTCCCCTCCGCTTGCCAACCCCTGCCTCCATACCCCGCGCCACCCGTCCGCGTTTCTTCCTCGTTTTACGTTTCGCGCTCGTCCTCGCGTTTCGCTCTTTTCGCCCGTCCTCGTCGATTTTCCTCCCTTCGCTGTTATCTTTTCCTCCTGCCCCATCTTCTTCCCTCCGAGGCCGTTCCTCACCCCTCGGAGGATCCTTTCGACCTCGGCGGAGAACCAAACCCAGCCCCGACAACCGACGCCTAAAACCAGAAAACAACGAACCACCCTCTCGCTTTGTTCATCGCGACGATCGCCCTCCCTAAAGCTGGTTACCCTTCTCTTTTTTCCCTGTTAGAGTTTCCTTGCGCCGTCGAGTTCTTTAAATTCTCTGCCCCGCGTCTCTCTGCGGATCCTCCTTAAGTATGTCTGACCATTAGACTCATTCTACTGATTTTACTTTGTCGCTCGACGCGCACTTTGCGCACCTGCTTCCTCTGAAAGTCTGATCGCGGAATACCCTTTAAATTGCGAGGTTCATGGCGATACGTCGAGCGAAAGTTTCCAGGTGGTTCCGGGGGAAAGAACGGGGACGGAAACGAGGCAACGAGCGACGGCCACAGCCGTCTATTTACTTATGCGGCCGTGGATGAGTCGGGGTGGCGTGGCGCGGAGGGTGTAAGGGGTCGGTGCCTCTGGCTCTGTTTGTTTTCGTTGGACCACATAGCGTGATACGTTTGCGTAATGCGCCACGTCCGTCGTCCTTTCCTCCGCCACAATCCCCGCCCCCGCCCCGCAGACCGCCGGGGGTGACGGTCGCTGCGGCGGAATCTGCCGAGCGGTAACTCATCCGCGCACTCGTATCCTCGGATACGGTTTTTGCTCTCGCCGATGTAACTCGACAATCGACCGTCCTAATCGCGAGCGAAGGTAGTCTCTGGCGTTCGAAAAAGCTCTTCCTTCCGATCGAAAAGACTCCGAAGCAAACGGTTGACTGCTCGGAGGAAAATCGCAGGCGATTACGAAAAACGCGAGCAAAAGAAACGCGGCGAAGGTGTTGCCCGTGAATCTCATACGCTAATGGTTCCTGTGTCTGACGGATACCGCGGCGTAATCGACCACACGCGTGTAATAAGATAATTGACCGTTTCGTTGAACGGCGAATGGATAAAGTTGGCAGGTGATGCCGTTCGATGACAGCAATTTGCCTGCGCCAGCACGCCTAGCAAAGTGCTCGCTTCCGCCTGCGAGCGTCGCGTCCGGGAGCCGCGGTGTCTGCCGTCTGCTTCTAGATCGCGCGATATCCTGCGAGGCGGCGCGGCGCTTAATTGCTTGTCGGGCAGAAACAAACCATTCCCGGTTTTTTCGTGTTATTCAATTCCCTAGGTTGAGTCGCGCGATTGCGATTCGCGCCGCGATTCTCCTAGAATCTCGGATCTACCAATTCCTTTCGTCTTCCCGGCGACTCGAAAACACGCGCGATAAAATTCGGGGCGCATTGGCCACCGGACGCGATAGCGCGGTCCGCGAGCGGAAAACTCCGCTCCGGGAGATATCTGCGCGGAAGATGCGAGCGAGGATTCGCGCGTTTTCCGTATTGCGTCCGTGTGGCGGTGGACACGAGGAAGCGGCGAGCGGATCGACGAGGGAGCAAGACGCGGCGAGGGTGGCGGAGCGCGGGGGTGGCGAGGAAGAAAGCGAGGAAAAGAGTACGGGTTACGGAGAGTAGTAGGAAGTACGGGGCGAACGGCGTGGACCCCTTGGATGGTTGCCTCATGAAAGATGCATAAGACGACTCACCGGGGGCGCGATAAAGAGTCGACAACAGACAGACCGACAGTCACCCCTGTGCACCCCCCTAATACCCCGATGCAATACACTGCCACCCTGCGTACAGGAATACCCGGGGATGCGGCGGAGCCACCCACCGCAGGGGGGACGGCGGATCTCCCGCTATCAATTAATTATAATCTAGATTGATGGATCCGATCCACGTCCGTATCGGAGATTAGTCTCGCTTCTGTCGCGGACGACGTCGTTGACGAGCCGAAGCGACCCTTCGGGGCGGGCGGGTGTTTTCTCTTCCTCGGCTCGATTCCGCGGCTGCGGCAGTGTATCGGGGGCCGATCGACCCGCGTCCCGACGACGCGAAAGCGAGCGTGTCGAGGGGGCAGGCGAGGGACGCGCGCGCGAAGGACGAGGCAGCGTCGAGGTACGTTTCCGAGGTCTGTGGGCTAATGGCATGCAAGCGAGCGGTGGCGATGGCGGCAGCCTCCCGGCCCGTCCCGTTCCGTCGCGGCCGGTCGATAGGAATTAGCATTTTTATGGGTCTATCCCGCTTACGTGCTACGGTGCCCCGTGCCACCTAGATTCTTCGGCATTGTTCACGCACGCCTCGTACGCGCCGACGTAAAGCCCCGCGCGAGTTTCTCCGCGAGTCGTTCACCTCGGAGCAGACTCGTTGCTCGCTTGTGACTCGCGCGCGGGTTACGCGCACGTGTTTGACGGGAAAAAGGCACATCTACTTGGCGAACACTGGAACAATGGATTTTCTGCTTGACTCGCTGCGAGAGAGCTTTGTATCGCCGGTTCGCCGATCTCTGGAATCTCCTAAAGAAACTCAACTTACCTGCCTCCAAAATTTCAATCGAATCGATTTGTAAACATCGCCGATTCTCTTGAAACACTCTGTACATTCCAAAAGGGAAAAGTGACTGCGATAGTCGCTCGCCTTCGACATTTTCCTCACCGCCGGTCGCGTTTTCCGAGGCAGTCGAGTTTGCGTGCGATGGGGGTTCGGCTTTCAAGGTCGTCCCACCGATAGCGGTGCGAAACTAGTTTCGATCCCTCGTTTCGAAAGTCTCTCGCGGTCGAGAGAATCGCACGCACCGCGAGGCAGCGCGTGGAAAGCGGCGAGGGAAGAGTGAAGGCGCGTGTGTAGATCCGCGAAGGCCGCGGCACGGCCTATGGGGTGTTTAGTGCGTATTACTAGGAAAAGGCGGCCATGGGGGTTGATAGGCAGGGTCGAAGGGAGAACGACGGAGGGGCAGACGGGAGGGGGAGGATGGAGCGCGTCGAAGGGCCGGAAGGTCTTGGGCGAAAGGCGCCTGCGCGTTTCCATGGGCACCGTGTCTATACGCCCCCTCTTCCGCGAACGGGAGCTATATATCCCATTCCGACGCACTCGTCCCCACTTCAGTCACTCCATCTCGTTCTGTCACCGTTCCTTCTCCGCACCCTGCTGCCCACTTTGAGTTCCTCTGGCCCCCGGAATCCCTCCCGGCCTCTCCCTCTGGTCGCGGAATCTTGTATCGTCGCGTCAACGACGGATCGAGGAACTTCCAACGCGACTCACCCCTCCCCCGCGTCGCTTTTTATTCCCTCTGCGTTTCTTTTCCCCGTCGCCGCATTGGACCCAATTAAACCGTAACTTTCGCGCGGCGAATTTCGGCACCGGGACCGTCGAAAAAAACCCGCGACCAGCGCGGCGCGCAGGAGTCGCGCGCTCCGCTTCGGCAGGAAAGTCGCCGGGCGCGATCCACCGCCGACGACGACGACGACGTTCATTTGAATAATATTCGTGTAGCGGTAGCAAAGGAGCGCGCGCGACCGCGTCCCCGCCGTTTTTCGGCCCGATTCCGTCCTCGTAAAAACATCACGAGCCCCAGCCCGTTTCTGTTCAAACAAAACCACCTTGTCCGGCCGCGGTTTTTTCGACTTTACATTCAGGTCCACGTTTTGTTCGGCGACTCGGCGACGGACGAGCGGACGGACAGACGGACGTGAGACGAGGACAGGTAGAAAAAGCCGTGGTGCACCGAAAGCCGAGAACACCGGATGGAGCGACGCGACCGCCTACTTCGACCGCGGAACACGCTCCGTTACGCACGCACGCACTCACGCACTCGCACACACGCGCGAACCCACCTAGCCTCACCTGTATCCACCGCTCCAACTCTCTAGCACTGTCTCTTATGAACTCCTCGAACGCAGCAACAACGCAGTTTACTGAAAATTTCCAAGTTTGGAATCCAGCAGATCTGTGCGAAAATTCGGGACGACGAGGAATACGTATCGCGATGAAAAGTTTGCTGTATTCAGAATGTGGGAGCAAATTTTTTGAATTGGTGTGAATAAACATATTCAGATATTATGCGAGCGAATTTCCCGCTGCGAAATTCGCTGCGACTGCAGGAAATTCTCATTGGTCTGTCAGTTTCAATAATCTTATTATTTATTTCAAATAAACAGGCGAAGGCCTTTACATGTAGTGAACAATTATCCTCCTGTATATTATAATGGAGTTTCCCCTGTATATTAAATTAAATATTTAAGAAATTAAAGATTGAAGATAATTAAGATGTGGTATTATACATATTATTATACTGAATTGAGAAGTTTACTCCTAAACGATGAAAAGCTTCTTGAGAAAAAATCGCTATTTTTGACATATGTACTTGCATTTTCTATAATTATGCGATTAATTGAATCAAATAAGTTTCCAATCTTAGTGAGTTTGTCTCAAACATATTATTTCTCCATCATATTTATTCAATTATAACAATGTTGGACAGTAATACTAAAGGTTATTATCCGTATCCGTAAGCATTCATTACCATCACATTGTCAGGAATACAGGCACCAAATTTTTTATATTATAAGAAAGGCCAAGAGTTTAGTAATGATTTCTTCATACTATTGTCACAGTTAAAGAAACTGTAAAAAAAATGTAGAAAATACGATTGGATTAAAAAAAGAATAAAAAACGCATGAAATTTAACCCTGCTACATTCCTCTTAAAAATTTAATTGATTAAAACTTTAATTGCTAGCACGTCGTTAGGACTGTGTTCAATAAATTCTGTATGAAATGTCAAGGAACAACAAATGTAGACATCAACACTATCATTCTTATATTTTTCCTAACATTGAGAAACTTATTTAAAACAATAAAATGCATGGTTAGGTCAGAAAAGACCTGAAGACCATAGCAGGATTAAATAAAGAATTCTTCTATAATAAACATCCTTCTTAAACCACTCCCAACAATGACAACCATAACAATAATTTATTTTATAATAATCATAATAATAATTTATTTTATTTATTTGGTGGGATGAACCCTTTGCTACAAAAGTGAAAACGTAGTCCACACATGACCCAAACGTAGTTATCATTATTAAATGATAACAGATCAAGGAATCTAACATATTTTCCACACATCCTTAGATATATTTTAAGAAATCGCAACAACTATCATATAGAAAGGATCGATATTCCACGTCAAGCGATCCTCAGATCCACGGCGCACGAAACTTTCGGCTCCCACAACCCTCGAAGTTCCATCGAACTCCTGGCACCACAGGCGCGTCAGACTCCTCTTCCTGCGAGTCGCGAGGATCGAGAATCCTCTCGCGATTCACAAGAACGGAAAGCAATCAGCCGGATAGACCGTCTTGTTTTCATTCCAGGTTCTCTCGTTTCCACACCCCCGCGACGAGGCTCGCAGTTTTCTTGTTCTTTTGGAGAACGCGCGGCGACAATCGATACCTGGCGAGGGGCGGCGGGGGCCGAGGGACGAGGAATCGAGGAGGGTGTCAGCCGGCTGGTAAGCAGGGAGAGGGGGAGGGGTGGCGCCTCATATTTTGCTCATTAGCGTCAGCATCGTCGTCAGCGTCGGGACGCCCTCGGTTCGCGAAGCCCGGCCAAGGGTGGAGAGGGACCATCCATCATCTTGTCCTCCGTTTCGTTCGCGCCCGACTCCTCCCCCGCCCTCCTGCCTTCCTCTCTTCTGTTGCTGCTCAACCACTCATTTACGGGCCGCTTCTTCCTCCTCGGCGGACCTTAAAATCGGCAAACGATCGGGAAAACTAAACTTGCGCTTAAGCTCTAAATTTTTGGTTAAAGTCATGCGTGTACTTGCGTGAACTTATCAGCGATTGAAGTTTGAGGAGGTTTTGGAGATTTCTGTTGTCCTTTTTGAAAAGCTAGCGCAAGTTTGGGATCTTTAGACCTCTTTCACACGACGACTCGTGTATCGTGATACGCGTATGCAGGATTCCAGTGGTACACGTAATGTATGGAAGCATTCAAATGGCGATTCTTTTATGATACGGTATTACCTCTATATGTTCTTTTAAAAAGAAGATTCACTTAATTATCTAAATTCCTTGAATTAAGGAATCGTTTCCCTTCTATAACTCCTTCCGTTATAATATATTGTTATTAGTCTATAGTGTTATTTTCGTTGACATGTCTTTTTTTGTATATTCAGCTATTAAGGTCATTCGAGGTAAAAGGACGCACTTTTGCTATTTTTTCTTCACTGAGCCGAAACTACCATGATATTAGGAATACTTTTTTACGCTATCGGTAGCATATTTAATAGACTCATAAAATGTAACGAGTATTTGACGATAGGCCAAACGGTTTTTTTTTTTAAATAAACAAAAGGACTTGGTCAGACTGCGTATCTTTACCCCGAGAAGTGGGTAAAAATACGCAGTCGTGTGGGTAAAAGTTCGCATGTAGAGTAAAAGTATGCATTTAGGTGTAGTAAAAGAAAAATAATACACAAATAGAACATATTTTTATATTATTCTTAATAAATGAAGCTAAAGATGACAAAAACAATAGAAATTAGGAACTTCAAATTTAGGAAACTATCATAAAATTATAATTTTTCATAGATTCAACAAAACGAAATTATGCTCAAGCCTTTATCAGAGCAGATATGTTTTTACTCCAAATATTATTAAGAGTTCAAAAACAAGTAGACAGTAACCTAAATACCAGTGCGTACTATTACCCCCGTCCTTTTATCCCATTTGACCGATAACCAAAACAATTCGTACTAGTTCGAATTCCAATAAAGTTAGATTAAAATGTTATTCTGGAAAAAATCGTTCAATAACTATATAAAATCAACAAAAACAACTTACCTTTAAAAATACATAAGTAATACGTCCACAAACTTTTCCCTGGTACGAAAAAGATCGAAATAACACGACAATTTTAAATTTTTATTTTTAATTGAGAAAGCGCGACTCGCACCGCTCAACAGGCGTTGACCCAAAATGGCGGCCCCCGCGCACTCAATCCTGACGAGCCAGCGTCCCCGTCCTCTCACCCCCCCTCAGAGAAAACGGCACTGCGTACTTTTACCCGCTGCGTCCTTTTACCCCGAATGACCCTATATTAATTCAACTTGGCACTAGCGTATACGTTCTCAGAACAACACTTTTTGTTATCATTGTACAATAACTAAACATTGAATCAAATGCGAGCATTCACACGGAGTATTTGACAGTCAAACGTGTATCGCGAATCGTCATGTGAACGGGGTCTTAGGGTTGGGGATAAGATCGCGCACGGATGTTTTGAGGAGTTCCGAGTTCAGGAGTTGGACAAGGAAATTTGATAGTCGTGGGGCAGTCGATTTCGCGGTGGCCGCGGTCTCCGGCGAGCCTTTTCGCATGAAATCCGTTTTTAGCGACAGATCGTAAAGCGATTTATGTGTACGAGCGGCTGTAACGGGCGCTAGTAAACAGTAAACGCAGCCGGCGTTGAAGCCCTCCGCGCGGTTAGTTGCTGCGTAAAGGACTTTATTACCTGTGCCAGCTCGCGTGCCACCTAGTTACGCTTCAATAGAAAAATCATAAACAGGCTTTTTTATTCCGACAAACGGACGCTTTGCCAGCGGCGCGCTCAACCACCCTCCCGAGGGTGTAAACCCGTTCCCTGTCTTCGATCTCTCGCCCCGATTCCGGGACCGGATAGACGCGCGGACCGTAAACTCGAGGAACACGGAGTCCCGCTGCGCGTAGAGAAATTCTCGAAACAAATTGCTGTTTCTCTCGCTGTTCACGGAAGAGAGAGATACTTCCACGGGGCGACGATTCGAGAATTAACCGTGAATCGTTTCCCCTTCGGAGCGGTAATAGCGGCATAAGTATTCCAATCGACGAGGGCCGTCGTCGTTGCGCGGCTCGCCAACTCCGTCATAAACGCAGCGTGTCCAGTCAATGCCGTAACCCACGCGCGACACGAATCGCGTGGGATAATACGCCTCGTAAAACAGGTTGTTGCGTAAGAGACATTCTAAGCATTCGTGGTGTCCGCGGTTGAGCAAACGAGCCGCGTATATTTTCCAAGCCGCGATCCGCCTCGATCGCCGATCCGCCGATTCCCATCCAGTCCCGCGACCGGACGACGCAACGATTTCCCGGATGGCACTCTTGATCTCTGTTCTTCCGCGAGCCGACGCGTCAACCTCGACGAAACGCTCGGCGGCCCGAGTAAGAAACGCTGGCGGACCTCCAAATTTTACGCCGTGCGACAAGACTTGAGGCGTTCGTGCCGCGCATGCAACAGGACACGAAAACCGGGGCGACGCGAAGCGTCTTGAGATATGGCCCCCGAACTCGGGGCGGCTTAGAGCGTCTTGCCGCGGCTTTGTCTTGGAATTCTTTCAAGATTTTCGAAGGAGTTGCGCGGAGGTGACAACTTGGCGCGATTGGCTCGCTGCGAAACGGGGCTACGCGCGGTTCGCGAGCGAATCGATCGGTTCGGACGCAGGGTTCGAGTGTCCCTTCGTCCCTTATCGTGTCACGGTGGCCAAAGGGTGCGAGGCGGTGTCGGGGCTGGTTTATCGCGGTGGCGCGAAGGAGAGATAACGCTCGAGTCGACGGGCGCGTACAGTTTATCGCGAGATCTAAATAAATAACGCGTAACGAGCAGAGTTACGGAGACGCGGGGCGGAGGGAAACGGCTCGACATTAACGAGGAACGTCGCGTTATCCGCGTCCCCCGGCACGTCTCCCTGGCGAACAACCGCCTTGGTCGCGGGGTCGGCGCGCCGGATGTCCACACTCGTTTTTACCGCGGGACGGGATGCTCCGTCGGCGAAAAAGGGACCCGTTTAATTTTATTTCGCCGGCACCGCCCCCGTGGCTCTCGACGCTCCGAGCGACGAGAGACGTCGCGAAAAAGGAGCTGGCCGACGTTTTACGAGCCTGCCTGCCGCATCCCCTCGCCCTCGCTCCTGTCGACGCCGGCTCTGCCTTTCTGGTCCCCTTGAAAAGCTGCTTTTACGCCGATACGCCCTTCGCGCCCTTCCTCAGAGCTCAGGAGTTTTTACTCACGACGGCTCTCGCTTTCCTCGCTACCTGCGCCTCACGGGAATCGCGACGCCTTCGGACAAAAATCGCGGCTGTCGGCGCGGGAATATCGGGAGGCGCGAATCTGACGATCTCTGAGCCGATCTAATGAAGTGAATTTGGATATCTAATCCACCTTTTGGAGAGTTTAAATTTGAAGAGTTGGTCTTCTAGGAATGGAAATTTAAAGAGGCGCGGAGGGAATTTCGCGTGGCGATTTTTTGAGCCGATCTCGATCAACAATCTGATCGGAGCGCGTCGTAAATTTGGATCTTGTATAGTCCACTTCTTGAAGGATTTAAATTCGAAGAGTTAAGCCGAGAATCCACCAGAAAGCTAAGCTAAGCTATACTATGTTTTGCTAAGTTTAAAAAAAAAATTAGCTTCAACACATTTTCATGGAATTATTTCCACCAAAAGCTAATAGTTTAGCTTGCGTCAAATTTATTTTGCAGTTCACACGAGCGATCGTTCGGTGGCAAATCGCCGCAAACTGCTCTTCTGAACTGAGCCTTAAGGCAGTTGCAGACGAGCGGCTAGCGGCAATTTGCTGCCACGGTAAATTCGTTTATACGTACATAATTATACATACGTGCATATATGTCTGTATGATGCAAATCACGCGAAAGGCAATCGAAGCTGCGACTGTGCGTCAAGTTTGCGCGCAACGCAAAGAAACGGTGGTCCTGCTTTGCCGCGATTGTACCTCTACTGTTCTGCGTCCATTTGTTTCAACATCAATACATACAGGGTGCGTTCCAATGGAGCGCATAAAGAACCGTTTCATTTCACTACATGCAGAACATTGCATATTGCCTACATCCCTTCCACTTTTAACGCATGAGGCATGCATCAATTTCATATGTGCATGGTGGTACGGAGAAAAATTCTCTAGAATATTTCCACTTGTAGCGCGTGCAGCATGCATGAATTATTACAACTCGGAGTAGCAATTAATGCGCGATGCGTATTATTTATTTCTTTCCGCACTTTCATCGGACGCTATCATTAAATTTTCAAATTCAAAACGCGTATTATTTTTCCAATATTTTTATTAATAAAATAAGTAATACATTAAAAATAAAATGGTTAAAATCGTAAATAACGAACTATTGACCTTTTTGGTAGAAAAGGAGGTCACAGTGCATTGGCTGTGATCTGTGCACTCAATGCAACTAAATGCGTGAATTGGAACGCACCCACAATCACTGAAGTACACATGAAAAATGTGATGTGTACATGAAATACACAAACGAAAATGCGGCAGCGAAACTGCCCGTCTGCGACGGTGCTTAGATCTAGAAGGTTTAAAGTTGGAAGACTTTAAACTTCTCCAAAGGAGGTGTAGACAATTTTCAAGTCGATGGGTCGACAGCTTTAAAGCATCCATGGTTTGAGGACGTCGCGAGTATCATCCCCCGTCTTTCCTTGCAGAAAAAGGAAGAGGGACAGCGCGTAGGCACGTCCAGAAGAAACCCCCGACATCCCGGCCAGTTGGTCTTATTGGGTCGCCTTAGTTTTGCGTTAACGATCCCGTTTCGTCGTCACGCCTACCACGAGCAAGCGACTCGAGGCTGGCGGAGCGGTTTTTGCGCGACGCTCGCCCCGCAAGCCGTTCTCGCGTTCCCGAGGAGAAGCGCGCCGCGCCGTAGCCTCGTTAGAAATTACCGTGCGGCCCATCCTTCTCGCCGTTAATGAAAGCGGAGACTCCACGGGCGAAGATTGTTCGCGGTTTTTGCGCGGCGAGCTCAAGCCGGACGTAGGAGAGACGGGCGCGGGGCGAACCTCCCTCTGCTAAGAGAGACCGCGGGGGGAGGGACCCAATTAATTTAGCAAATCATCGCATCGCGGTGTAAACAGGGTAGTTCGATCGTCTTTGCCGCGATGGGGGGAAGCTTCTGCGAGGAGAAGAAGGGCGGCCGAGCCGGAGCCAAGGGTGACGGAGCGTCGCGAGGGTGGATATCAAAGGGGAAGCCGAGGGATATCAATCCCTGGAGGAGCCACGGACTCGGCCTCCCTCTCGCGCGCGACGCGTTCGCAGTTCTCAACCGCGAAATCCTCTGCCGGAATTTATCGCCGTCGTAACCGAACGCCGCCTTTCCACCCGGCTCGAATCTTCTCGCGCTTTTTCGAAACGATCCCCGCGGCCGAGTGAGAAACCGCCGGGATCATCCGGGAAGATCGAGGATCCTCCCTTTCGGCCGTGTCGCTCCCCCAGCTTCTGACGGCTTCCGTTTTACGGGGCACGCCTGTCGATGTCTTCCGCGGGACGTCGTAAATAAAAGGGGGGTCGTGTTATCGATACAGCTGCGTTAATCGATTCGAGATCCGCCGACGGATTAGGGTTCGAGGCAATCTTTTCCGTGCGCGAAAGTCAAAGCGAACGCGACCACGCGGCTCGAGCTTCAGATGAGTTTCGCGCATCCACTGCAATGCTAAATACTTGACTAGCATTGGACAGAGAGTCGAAATTAGATCGTCGGGGACGAAAGCGGCGGAGAAACAACGGAATGAGCGAGTCACTGCTCCCGGATGTCTGTCTAATTTCGCGGCGGACGATCCCATCCAGAATCGTTGGGTAGTCTCCCGGTTATCTTCGACCACCGACAAAAGCCGACGCGGAATATGAAGGAAATCGTGAGCACCCCTCCCACCCGACGACACCACCCTCTCTTTCTCCCCGCCTGTCCCCATCTATCTATCCGAGCAGCAGCTATCGCCCCGTCGCCGTCTCGTCTCTTTCTCTCGAGCGCGAGATAGGGCCGCCTAAGGGGTGCGACGGGCGCGCGGGGGTGGTTCTTTCCCTCCTGTGACGGAGGAGTTGAGAGTGCCGTTGAATATGCATGAGAGAGCTCTTGCCTCCTATCCACCGTCCTAAAAACATCCGAGCGACGCGGGGCGAACCGACCGATGGTCGGACCGACCGCGCGGCGGCTCCCGTCGCTCGCCAATCAATGTCTCCGACAGACTTGTCTCGCGAGCCTCTGCCTGCCGCCCTGTCGTCTTCACCCCACCGGAAAGAATACCCTCGACCGACGCGGAAAACACCCCCGTTCCTGCGACGATAAACAGATCGATCCTGGGGACCTACTCGAATTCGAGAGATCGTCCTCCGGAGGAAGACTTCTTGTTGCGTTCGCGAATCGCTAGCTGGACGAGGATTCGCGCGAAGGTAATGCGGAGAAAATTTGCCATCGGGGCAGAGATTGATTTTGCGACGGGATGTCTAGTCGTCGCGAAAGGAGACGCTCGATCCGAAGGAACGCCGCCCGGCGTGCTTCGACGCGCGCCGTAACCACGCAAACGCGTGTACGCGGGAGCAGGCTTAATGCATTCAAATGATATTCACTGTGGCGCGCTGACGCGAGTGCTTTCGACAAATTAACGCCGCGTATCGAGTAACTATCTGTCGCTGGCGTGTTCACTGACCGTGCGCCGGAACAGTTCCGCCGGCGTCTTGCGGATCGAACGGGTAATTGGGAGGCCCGATAAGATCCGACGATTCGCCCTGATTCCCGAACCTCCACGATCCTCCCTCCCGTCGCTTCCATGGAAACCGCTCTATACAACAAACCAAATCCTCATTCCTCCATCGGCGCTTCAATTAATAAACCCAAGGAGTGTCTGACCGAGTCTAAACATCACTGTCCAAGGAACAATAACAGTCCCACGCTTCGCAATAGTCCTACCACCGAGCCGCCAAAGAGCGGGGTTCAAAGGTCACGGTCACCCTCCCCCACGCGACCTTGAACCCCCCCTGAAGCACCTTGCATCGAGAATAGTCAAAAGACTCGGTTTACTGATCGGACCGCGTCGAATCCGAGGGCCCGCAGGGAGGGACGTGGTCCTGTCGCCATCTCTCGGCGAGGCCGGGAGGCGCGGTAGCCATTTTGTTTCTGGAGGTGGCCAGAAGGTCGCCGTGGTGTCGCGGCACACCCGCGCATGTCCATTGGTCCCTCCTACGTACTGTCCCCGCGGCGGTTGCGGCGGCGGTGGCAGCGGCACTCGGCTTCTCTTCGCTCTCGTCTCACTCGAGCGACGGCACCGTTTCCTCCCTCCTGCATCCTCTCCTCCTACCCCACCCCCGGATCCGACGTCCCCTCTCGCCAACGATTCCCCTTCTCCGAGACTCGCGTCCCCCGACACCCCCTCGCCCGTCGCTCCGCTCGTCGAGGCTGAAACCTCTGTGTTCTCCTCCGCTCCGCTCCGCTTTCCTCCTCCAACGCGACCTCCAACAAACCCGCCGCCGCCGTCCTCTCCTCCGCGCCGCGACGTTCCACCTTCAACCGCGACACCAGCCCCTCTTTCCACTGTCGTGCTTCTTCCTTCTTCCCTCCTCCCTGCCCCTGAACAGCCCGCGTCCACGATATTATCACTCCGTTTTACTCGCGATTTATCGGCCTTTATCAACTACACCGGACGGTAGCGGACGCCCCGCGTCGTCGGGCCACCGGCCGCCGACGACATGGACGACGGTTCTGACAATGCGTTTCGTTTCACTTTCCTGGGACCTTCGACTTTCGGGGGACTTAGTCTTTTCTTGGGACCGATTATCTTTGGTGAGGCATTCGGTTTTGATGAGGGAATGAGGAGGTGAGGTAGTTAGTTGAGACGCAAACTAAAACCAAAGTGTTTGGAACAGGATTTGGAAAGAAAAGTAGTCAATGCTTTTGGTAGACCTTCATAAAGTGTAGGTATAAATTTTGGAATATCAATGCAGTTTGATAACCACACTGCAGATGTTTATGTATTTATGGCAATTTTGAAATTAGAAGAATCTATAAGGAGGACTACGGATATCAAAATACATCAAACTATTGAAAATATAATACATTTTATATTATATATTTATATTTAAGATTCAGTTGCTAGTGGATATCTATAAAACTATGAATTTGCATAAGCATCTGCAGTCTTGATAACCTTCCATGCGAGAATTCCTTAACACGTTTACTACTACATCACGCAGAAAAAATATACAGAAGGATAAGTTATTTATGCGTTTTGTTGGCTTTTGGGAAGTTACATAACAAAATGATGTGATTTGTAAGTTTTTGTTACTAGGACTTGAATATACCATTTTTTTCAAATATACTTTTTCTGTTCAATCTCTATACCTATCGATATACTTATTTTCTATTCTTTATTCGTAAATAAAGATAAATATTACAGATCTGTAGTCTATGCTGTAACTGTAAAATCCAAAAGTAAGAAAAATTTATGCGTCTTTCTCAAAGAAAATAAAAAATTCAAATGTAATTTGGAAATCTTTACGGGAAACTAAAAACGGTAAATACATAGTTACGACATAATCTACTGAAAATTATAAAAAAATCCTTGATATTAATGTAAAAGTTAGATGTTTCTTGAATCATTTTTACACTACTCCAATCTTAACCCCCATTTACAGTTTTCAAGTCTTTTTCACTTATTACACTATTTTATTTCTTTCAGTAACCGTGTTATTTTGTAAAAAATGGGGAAAAATTAGTATTGATACCTAGGATTTCTATTTCTTAACACCATAGTAATCAAAATTGTCCAATCCCGGATTTTTAAAACGATCACAACAGAGTTCATATTCCAAAAAATTATTCAATGAACCTTATTCATAACTAAAAAAAGCATAAAATATCGAAAATAAAAATACATTTTATATTTAGAAGTTAAACGACACTTTTATTTAAATTGGCTTTCTTTTTCTATGGCTTTGAAAATATGAATTTGCATAAACATCCGCAGTCTGTTCATAACGTATACCTATCTACAAAATAATTGCAATGCTAATGGATTAATAGACTTCAAGTACCGATGAATTAATCTCCCTTTTACTTCGAGTGCCCCCATTATCGCGCTTCTCCTACGTCAAACCTAATTGAGCCCATTTCAAATTGTTACTTGGAAAACCGCGTTGTATTAGACAAAAGCCGGTAGTCTCCGGAATCGCGTCGCTGTCAGAAAACGGCGGCACCACGGCGTTGTATCGTCCCGTAAATCAGCGCGGGTGGCTTATCGTCTGGTAGCCACGGCGAGCACGGCTCTCCGTCCTTTCCCTGCTCGACTTCTCGCGCACCCGTCACCGACACCCGCCTCTTCGTGCACTCGGTGCTTCGTTCCCGAGGCGATCCCGCGTTCCTGTCGCCGCTGCCGCGCTCCCGTAAATCAACGTTGTCGTGAGAACGCGCGGCTGCGAACCGCTCGCACGTCCCCGGAAACGTTCGAGCGATCGCCGAGGCCAGACAAGCGGAACAGGGGTAGATTTTCCGGAGAGGCTATCGTTAACGTCCTGCGAACCGCTTTCGAGCATTGATTATCAACCCTCTCGCGGCATCCGCATTTCGCGTAACAACCTGCGGCGTGGATTCCACGCGGAGAAACGGTGCCGGGGAGGCGAGGTTCGTTTTCGGGAGGATTTCGATCGATCGGCGGTTGGCCTTTAAGAGGGAAAGTTTTAACGGTACGTTCGTACGGGAACCGGTGTTTCGAGAACTCGAAATATGTACTTGCCGGCGCGGTCTGCCAATCTCTATTCAACGCGCGGCGCGTCGCTGTCATAAATTAGGGAGTCGGGTCACGCGCGGCGAACTGGTGTATGGAGCGCGGATATTTACAAGTATTTACAAACTGCGATATCTTCCGACATTACTGTCCACCCGGGGGCGAGCCAGTCCCGACGATAATTCAATATTTCCCGGATCGATCCGCCCGCGATTTATTTTACGATCGCCCGCGCGACTTTATCGCGGCCGCCGACTAAACGACCGCTCGCGTGAAAGAGCCATTTCGCAGTACCGGGCGGAAACTCGCGTCGGTTCCCAAGTTCGCGGAATCCGCGGGCGCGCCGCGCCGCGTCTAATTCGATCCGACGGACCCTGAGGAGCGCGAGCACGCGGGTATCAATTTCAGGCGTTCGTGCGGCGCGGCAGGTTACGTCGAACGGTCGGTCGGTCTTCGCGGTAATTTACGATCGGGGCCATCATCGGCGAGGCTCCCGCTAGCGGAACCCGACTCCCACGTTCCTCTCCACGATCGAACGTCAGATTGAGCCGCGGATTTCTCAGCGTGCGCATCCCCGCTATCTCGCATCTTATCTCGCGTATCGGCCGTGTCGACTACCGCGGCGACTGTACGCGACGCTCGCCTCCGTCGCGTTCTATTCCCACCGATCGCTCCACGCGAACCAGGTCGATCTCCCTCCCCCTACTCAACCCGGTGCTAATTTAATGGTCGTTCGGGAATTTTCAATCGAGTGCACTCGAACCCGCGGGGGAGGGGAACGAGTTGTCCCGAGTACCTGTTGAAGTCGAAGACGCACTCCAAGTCTAGACGCAAAGGAATACGACTGCGGTTAATTGTGACTATCGTCGACGTACCCCGCCGGCTAATGAGCGTCCTTCGGCTCGGATTCCCGTCGATTTCGAGGGCCACGAAATTGCGCTGCGATCTTGAGATCGAGACTCCGATCGGGGAAAATTTCCAGACTTTTCCGCGGCTAAGATGCTTCTCCCATTCCTCTCCTTCGCCGCGTTCACGATTCTTTCGAACGGTGGGCCGCGAAGGGGGACCCGACGCTTCCATTTCCCGTGGTCATAGTCGTCGGTTTACATCCTGTCGGAGGGTGCGCGAGGACGACGGAACGCGGGCAATCCGTGTGCGTCCGAAGCGGTCGCGTAGGCAGAGGTCAGTGGCGCGTGGTGGTGGTGGTTCGTGTGTCGGGTGTATATAGATCGGAGGCACCGATGCACGGTAGAGTGCTTTCGAGGCGAGTGCAGCGGAGAGACTCACGGTGCTGCACGGTCTGGTGATTAGCGCCGCCCCCTGGGGACGGGAACCGCCAATCGGTGGACGGCGTCGCGACGCCCGCCGTCGTCGCTTCACCGCGCGAACCCACCGCCGGGAGTCCCCCTGCAGGTCCGCACAATCGCGGATATAACGGATAGCGTCAGGCAAAGCCACGACAAAAATCAATCACCCGCCGCTTCCTCCTGTTCTATCCTCCCCCGCGCGTCCACCCTCACCCCCAGGGGGTGGCCCACCGTCCCTTTTTCCCGCGGTCCTCCCGACCCCATCGAGCTATCGGTGTCTCCGCTCGCTTCTTCTTCGCCACCCCTTTCCCTCCCCCGTCGCCAACCCGACTCCACTTTTCTCGTCCGTCCGTCCACCCTCCGACTCGCCGTGGCAACCGACAACCCCTCCGCCGCCAGAACTCCTCTCGACCACCCTGGCCCGCATCCCCCGCAAACACAGCTGCTTACCCCGCGCCGCGCCGCGACCGTCTACTATGTACGTAGACGGTCTACATCGTAGACTGTGCGTTCGGCCACGGTAACCTAATCGCAACGCGACGCACCGCCAACCATTTGGAACTGGTCTCCCGGTAGAACACGAGGAATACGCGAGGGAGGTAACTCCACGAGCGTCGTGACCGATTTCGCCCGCGCGCTGCGTAAGGCGCACCTTCCCACCGGTTCACGTATGTATGTACCCTATTCACGCGCGCGTATCGATCTTTGTCCCCGTCGATCTACGTCCTCGACGCGTAAGAGCGGGGCAAGGACAACCGAGATCCGACCCAGCGGACTGACCGACGACCTACCTTGAATTTCATTCACACGCGGGGAGGTCGCGGCGAGACGCCCGCGTGGAATACAAAACGACGTTCCCATGGATCGGGACGCTACGACGCTCCCGTTCCACGACGGCTGTACGTGGATCCTGGTCGTTGGGAAACCATGCTGTGCCGGGGATTCGTAGTAGAGAATTATCAAAGTCAGTCGGGGCGGTAGGATATTTCTTTTTGCTTTGATATCGGTTTGGGAATTTTTCATCGATATTTATGGAATAAGTTTTATTTTATTTGTTGGAGGATGTTGGTTGTTGTGTTTAACCATTACAGTTTACTAAACTGTGCTATCATTTAGTTTTAAAAACATTATTATTTTGTAAATAAGGAAAAGTTGAGACAATTAGTTGAATATTATGTAGGCATAGGGAACACTAATTATTTGGAAGAGAGTGAAGTAAAAGCGTTATTAAAACAATGAAAACTAGGACTCTGTATTACTACAAACGATGGAAAAAAAATAAGTTAACCAATGTCATAAACTTCGTATAAATCTTTTGTATGTCCAAGAAATATTTTATTTAACCCTTTTTTCTTAGAAAACAATTTATTATTATTTGAATTAGAAATTATTACATCATTACAGATATAGACAATGAAATTGTTATAGTATGTTAATAAATTGTAGATACTAACCCTAGAACAACATCCTTCCAATTTTCGCAGTCAGGAACACCATGGATTCGTGGGCAACCCAAAGTAAAACCTTAATATTTTAAATATTACATTTATAAATGCAATAAATGGAATCGATCATTTCACTGCAAGTGAAATTTAAAAAAAAAAGAAAGAATAGAAACTTTGTTTCTTGGAAACCGAATTTTATGAACTTAATCTTCAATTTTTTTATAAATAAAATGAATGACCCTTCATTTCCTTGAATACAGTAAATGTTCCATATTTTTTACAATTTTCATCTAGGGGAGTTTTGATTTATTTTTCTTCTTTTGTAAGTCTGATTTGGTGCAACTTGAATTATTAAACACATCATCATGAATGTGGTTAATGAAATTTTTACGTAAATTCTAATACTGACTTCCTCATATTTTTCTTACAATTGGAATAGTTGTTTAACTACATGAGATGCAGGATTGGGTTAAATAGACCCGAGAAGAGCAGCAGAGTTAAAATACAGTACAATTAGTAGGCATAAAAAAGTCTGCAGTAGCTTATCGAAATCATTTTGCCTGATATAGTCAGAGAGGGGGGAAGGTGGAAAAAATAGAGTAAAAGGCTGTTGCGACTTAAAACAACGGTCAGTAAAGATAGTTCTAGAATCTATAAAGTCAAATAAAAACCTAAAAATTGCTCATCTCCCTCTCTGTCACTGCCCTAAACTCGCCCAAATCCTCAAGTATCAAGCTAAACTCTTCCACCCAAATACCAGTTGTCTATCAAGCGTATCTGCAATTCGTCAAACCTGTGAGACACCATGAATTCTCGTCGTGAATGGCTCGCACGACTAATCGAAAATGAATTTCCCCCTGTGATTCCTGGGTAGGCGGGGAACTCCCGTTACCGAGGGCAGCCGACTTTTCCACCATCGCGGCGTCAATTTCCTGCGATCGTCGGCGTCGACCGCGGGCGCACGGTCGAGAGGCTGGCGGACGCGGAACGGGCATATCGGGACGAAGAAGCCAGAGCGCGGAAAGTGCAGGCCGTGACTGAAAACATCCCATGGCGATAAAGATCTCCCGGCGATTAATTGGTACGACAGCGGCACACATTGGCGGTGCGTTAACGGGTACACGGCAGCCGTGCGGTAACCAGCTGTATCATGCGCGATATCTCCTTATGACGCCGGTCGACGACTTCCTCCGCCTCCCCCCTCGACGCGGGAGAAAAAAAAAACTAGTAGAAGGAAAAGAAGGAGAAGGGAATAAAAAACGGGGGGAGAAGATAACCGCGACGCGGCTCCCGAGAACGCGCCGATAAAGAAGGGATCTCGAGCAGCCTCGGCCCGGAACCCTGGTTCCGGGGCAAGGTCTGCGGGGAAGCCAGCTGCCGGAAGTTGCCAAGGCAAGGCGCTGCTCGTCGCGGCGAAAGCTCCGCCAGTCTGTCCCGCGGCGAACCGCAAGCTCGCTGCAGGGATCTACTTGCCCTCCCCGGGTTTGTATCCCTGGTCCTCCCTTAGACGCCTCGAGCCTCGCCCCAGCGATAACGTAGGGATCGCGAGGACCTCTTCCTCGAGGCTCCTTATCCTTGGGAATTCTGCGCCTCGAGTCCGTAGCTTCGGGTAAGTCGCGGATCATCCTTTGCTCTCCGAGCTTCGCCGCCCTCCTGCAACTCCCAGCACTCCTCGAACGTCATCCACCTATCCTTCTCATGGATCCGAAAGCTCCCGTAAGTGAAAGTCACTTCGAATGAAATCTCCAAACCTTGGAGCATCGCGATCCCGGCTTTTCCCGCTAGCAACAGCCAGCGATAAATATAAGAAGCGTCGAATCGCATCGCAGCGACGATAACAGTGGTTGCTGGTAGCTTCAAGCTGCATCGTAATTGATTCCCACGTCGCACCGGCTCACGGCCCGGCCGTTAATCACTCTCCTCGCTGACGCTACACGCGCGCTTATAGTAGCGTCCGCTCGCTCTGCGCCCGTTCCTACTCGCCTCCGACGACGTCCTCAGACGATAAAGCGCAGCTGCGCCCGAACCCGAGACGGGGCTCGGGAGCTCGGGGATCTCCACGATCGCCGACGGGCCCCGGGACTTCTCGAGGTCAGGCCCATCCACCCGTGGCGCGCGCGCCCAACATCGGCTTGGTCCACCTGCTCTTCCTCGTTTCACCTGCGCTCTCGCGAACCAAAGAGCCAAGCTTTCTTTCGCGTGCACGCGACCACCTGATTCCTTGCGCTATCCGTCGCGAAACGATGCTCCGGGGAATTTGATTTACGGCGTCTTTGTGTTCGCACTGTTGACCGTGTATTGGGGATACTGGGAAGATGGAGAGATGAGGCTGATGAAAGTTGATGTATCGCTGATGGGGTTCCTTGGAGAAAGGATAGTCGAGAGGAAAGGAGATCGGGGCTATTCTGTTCTGAGGATTGTGGATGTCAGATGGTTGTGGGTATTAGTAATGAGAGTCTATTAATTTGAGTGATACGGATGGATTCTCCACCTCTGCTGTCTAACTTATAAAATCCTTCATACCCGTTCCCCCTCCTACCTGTTTAACTCCTTACACACTAATTCCTCCTATCATTTTAATCCTTACTCCGCCTGATCTCAAGATCTCCTTTCCATACCACTTCACCAGTCCAACCGTTTCCGCGCATCCTTTTCCTATACGGCACCCCACTTTTGTAACTCCTTTTCTTTCGAAATCCGTAACCTTCCGACTCTTCTTGCTTTTAAACACGTCTACAAATTCTTTATCTCTGCACATGTAAACTGACCATTTCATTATTGACCACTTACATGTGCGTTCACTCTACTTTTTCTTTTTCGTTTTTATAATTCTAGGGTAAACAAGCCAGTATATGGACGGCTTAGTTGATTCCGATATTTGTATTAAGGATTTCCTTAGAAATATTTGTTTCATAAACAAAATTCGAACATTTGGCGTGAAACAAATGTATAAATTTGAAGAAAAAATTAGTTGCATCTAATAGAATTACTTCAATCATAAAATGATGAAAATTCTATTCATCTACTGGGTATGGTCCATCTATTGGCGTGTTTACCCTACCTACTCTTATTGTAAATCCTTCCGCTATTAGATATAAGTTAGTACTTAAGCTCACAGGGTTAAGGTGCGTCTACATATAGCGAACAAGCACGTATGTACAAACACGGGAGAATGATCGTGAATGCACAAGTGTGGATGGCATTGCGAGCACGAACGCGCACGAACCAACGTCGTACAACTATCAACTACCGTTCGTGCAGGTTTACGTTCGAACAGGGTAATAATAATAGGGATAATAATACATGGTAATTAGGTCATACAGCGTCATTCCACATGAAGTAGTGGTCTCAAATTTGTGTAAAAAATACAAGCGGACACGTGGAGCGACTGGACTGAGTGAAATCAACTGCGAAAAATTAAATATGATTTTGTCTTGATTATGTGCAATCTTCACACTATGTTCGTTCGCGTGTGTTCGCGCTTGTTCGTTATACATAGGGTGTAACAAAAATGTTACGGTTCCTTGAAGAGTGTAATTCCTAAGGTGATTTTAAACAACTTTTTTCTTAGTGAAAATGTTCGGTGGGGCTTTAACACGAATACAGTGGATGAATTTCAGCGCGGGCTCCAGCTGTAAGTAGTATTAGCCCGCCATCGTCCGCGCCATCATTAATCCGCTGTACTCGCTTCCCGATTGGTCGGCGTTTTTCATTAATAACTCGTTAACAAAGTGCCACCTAACATTTTCGCTAAAGAAAAAGTTGTTTAAAATCATCTCAGGAATCACCCGTTTCAAGGAGCTGCAACATTTTTGTTACACCCTGTATGTAGACGCACCTATAGGTTGCAAAACAGTCACTTGACTGAACCTCACTTTTCGCACACCCGTTACATTTTCTGTATCCTCATTATATGCAATAAAGGCGTTATTATTATTATATGTGGATTTCTACGATTTAGGCATCATATATGTACATATATGAAGGGAACAGATCCAGGATCCAGAGTCCAGGATTTAGGTGGGAACAGCGAGAGTTTTCTAGTGAGATGATTTTACGACCAGTTGAACAAAATTTCGTGTTTTAATCACAGTAGAACCTCTATTAACCAAATTCTAACTATTTTCTGTATCTATTATTCTAGGTTTTAAGTATTCGATATACTAGCGATAAGAGCACAGTAAAATTTTAAGTGAATTTTGAATTTTGATTTGGCAATCAACTGAATATGAAAAAAATTCTGAATCGTAGAGATACTTCAGTTATGACTCCGATATTAAGTCAGTTCATCGAGGTTCTATTGTACACGAATATGAGAAGCAGTATTAATTGGAATAATTATGAGGCTGGAATGTAGGTGAAAGATCAAGTTTAGAGTTAGTTCTAAAAGCAGAAACTATGTTCAGACCTCAGGATGAGTTGATAATATATGTTTTGTGAGTACGGCACGTGCTCTTAGAATTATCCTGTGATTCGATGCACCTGTCTCTTCCAGACCTGCGATTCGATCGAATTAATAATGCATCTGTAATGAGAGTAGAAGATATTGTGCATTTGATTGATTGCACTAAAGCTCTGGTGATATTAATACCCGAGAATCATTTCTAGAAGCATTAATTAGTCCTGTAGTTGATTTGCAATAGAAAATCTTCAGCAGTATTGACTTCCTTAGCAGTTCACCTTTTTCGTCCTACTTTGTCCTATTAATGTAACAAAACGTTTATCAACTTTAAAACTCCTGCGATGATTCCTAGAAGCATTCATTTATTCCGCAATTAATTTGCAAGAGAAAATCTTCGACAATATTGACTCTTTCCAAGTCCATCCTTCTAGTTTCCTCTGTAAGTATAAACTTTAATCGATTTTCAGAGCTTCTGCGATGATTCCTAGAAGCATCAATTCTCTCTGGAATTAATTTACAGGAGGAAATCTTCAGCAATATTGATTCGTTATAAGTTTCTCTTTCTCCCACTTTCCTTCATTAAATATTATATTCTAATAAATATTCTTCATTTAGATACCATGCAGCATCATTTTTTAATCCAAAATGTATACAGTTGAATTACATTAACTGTTCCTTCCCAATGCTCGTTTTTGGGCGTTTCGTGTTTGAAACCAACAATTGCACATATAGAATAAAAACTTATTTATAAATAATTATAAAGCATTTGGTTTCCTTAAAAGTATAAAATTATCATTTATTAAATAATTTATTTAAATATTTATTTTTGCAATCTAAACAATAAAAGTGATCGATTTGTAGAGGATAGGTGATCTTATAATCGATCTGATAGTGCCTTCATCTCATCTGTTTTATATAAATATTGAATTATGGTAATTTAGTATTAATTTTATTATTTAAATTAACACTTTTTCAAGGATGAATGTCTTTATTTCCTGAACGATCGTACACAGGACATATACTTAAAATAGAACATCAAATACATCAATACCAATTTCATGGTAAACATATGGTTGTTATCCACTGTATTCACAACCGTATTTACAATAGTTCTTACTACACTCTACACGATGATGCATTTTTGCATCATAGAATCCAACAATAAAAAATCTAATCCTCCTCCACAGTTGATATCCAAATAAGAAATTCAGAACTCCCCAAAATAGTCACATTTCTCTTATTCCCCAATCAGCTTCATAACACTGCCAATACCTAAAACAAACACGCCTTGAACAGCCGGTCCCCCGTTCCATACGCTGCAGTCCAATCGATCTCAGAACCGTGTCCCCGCATTCCACGCGGCCGCCGGGGCACCGTGTCGCGGAATTATAGCGACTAACGACCGCACAGGGGAAACCATGTTATTAGCCGGACACGTTCGTTGCGCGTAGCCCTCCTCAAAGCGGTGGATTTATTTCCAGGGCGTGTAATCGTCCACGATGTATCGTCGACGACATAGGAAGGAGTTCGGGAACACCTTGCGCGACAGGTGCCCGTCCCGTTCGCGAGCGTGTAGCGTGTGCAGGGGCCTCGCAGTCCTCGGCGCGGATGAAAGCGAGCGAAAGCCGTGTGCGTCGTGTCGTTCGATTCGGAGGCCGGCGTCGTCCGGTCCCCGGTGCTAGACGGTATCGCCGGTACTTAAAAATATGTTAGCGGCCGGTACATAAGCACCGTGACCTCCGGCGATAGGATCTAAAGAGGCATCGGAGCCCCGACGCGGCGTGCGTCAGATGCGCTCGCGGGGCCGAAAGCGAAGGGTGACGCGAGCGGAGAACGACCGTGACCGTAACCGTCACGGCGCCCTTAGCTCCCGGTGTCGCCGGAAAAACGCCGAAACGGACTCCCTCCCCGGGCCATCGATAAGGCCCGGTGTTTGGACACCGGGGCGAAGGGTGCGCTTGTCTCGCGAGAGGATCGCCAAGACGGAAGAGCGCGGATCGGAGACCCGGAAACGATACACGGCGGACGCGCATCCGGCAGTCTAATAATTCATTTTATGGAAATGACGGTGGAAAACGTGGACGGGCGCGCGCGTACCCCTGGACAGCATATTTTCCCCGAAATTTAGCGTGGCCGATTTCGAGCCAATAAATCAAACTGACCGGTCGGGGATGAGTCCGGCCGGATATCTCCATATCGAGATTCTTTAGCATATAGAGTGCGGCTTGCGTAACCCCTCGGTCCGAGGAGGACAGGCGAAAGGAGCGGAGCGGCGCCCTTCCTTTCCTCCTGCCGCCCCCTCGCCGGTCCACCTTAGGATGGACCGCGGGGATGGAGCGCGGCTGTTTTACGAGCCGCCCTCCGGCCGTGGGTCGCCGCTCGAGGCGGCTGGTTGACTGAATAAAAATTACGGAATATGTTGCATATAAAGTAAGTGAAAAACAGGCCGAGATGATGAATTACCGCGGAACCGAGCGCGGGGGTGGCGAAGATAACGCCCAACGCCATCGATCACCGGCCCTCCGGCCAGCAATGACGCGACCTCTTTTCTCCTCCTCGCGAGCGACCGACCATCGTCGTCGCCGTCTAGTTCCTGCCGCCGCCCACCGCGTTCCCCTCGCCGCCCCCGGTTCCTCGGGGGGGCTGTTCGGTCCGCGTCACCGCGATACGACGATACGCGATATCCCAGCCGTGAAAGCTTGCGAAGCGCTAAGTAAATCCGGAGCGTGGCGGATCTCCGTAGCCGAAGGTGGGAAAGAAAAGGGTGGGAAGGGAAGAACCCGGGAGGCGCGGTGAAGTCGAGCGCGAAAGGGTGGATGGGCGAGAGAAGGCGTGAGAGCGGAGCAAGCACACCGAAGGTAGGTAAGCAGGGGGGCAGAGACGCTTTCGAGGCTCGAGAGTCGCGCGAAATCTGCATTTCAGCCTTCCATCCTTTCGCCGACGCCGTCGCCGTCTCCCGCGCGGCTTCCTGGAACCCGGAGAGAGCTTTCGAACGACTCGCAAACACTCCGAGTCGCGGGAAAAGCCCCCGCTCTGTGTGCGTGCACACCTAGACGGCCGGGCAAACGCCGCCACCCACCCCCCGATACTTGCCGCCCCACCCTCTACGCCTCGCGCTGTCATCCTACTTTTGCTCTACTCGCTCCGGTATTTGCCTTGCCGGAGTGCACCAGCCTTTTGTTCGGCCGAGGGGATCAGCATTTTCCGGGGGACACGCGACAAAGAGGAAGATTGGCCTTCTCGCGTTATCCGACGCCCGTACTCGATCCGGCCAAATCTGCCCCCTGCTTGCTGCCTTTCTTTGGGGAAAGTGGAGCCGAAGGGGGAGGATTGTTTCAACCCTACGGTGAATGGGGTTTTCTTTATTGAAACCGGTGAATACTGTGTACTTGAGTAAATGGTTAAATAGGATTGTTTCATTTGCTTACGAAGAGACAAGTGATAACAGAGAATATTTCGTATGATTTTCCCAATTAGTCTTGAGGAAATTTTTTTTTAGATAGTAAGGAGGGTATGTAAAAGATTTCTAAAACGTTGTAAAAAAGAACCCTAGTAGAAATACTATGACGGTTCTAAATCAAGTACAAGTAGAACTACAAACACAAGTACAGTACAAGTACAATACAGTATAAAGACAATACGGTACAAGTAAAATACAGTACAAATACAGTACTCATAAAAATTTACATGCAACAGTACTTGTACTGTATTGTACTTTACTGTACTTGTACTGTACTTGTGTTTGTAGTTCTACTTGTACTTGATTTAGAACCATTACAATATTGCTACTAAGCATTCCTTGTTTTAGAAAAATAAATAACTGAAAATGTTAATATTTCTGTGATAGATTATGAAATTTCTATCAGAAAGATCTTTTTCTTTTATATTTGATTGTTTTTTAAAGAAGATATACAGTTTTTGGATAATTTTTGTTTTGAAAAAAATGAGCAAATGCAAGGAAACCGGAAAATTAGTACTTATCGTTATGATAAAAAGGAATAGAAATAATATTAGGTAAAATGATAATAATAATTCATATCTGCAAATTGAAAGAGAGCTGCTCAATAAAAAATTAATAATATTCTCTAATAGAGTTGTTTAATCAACTATACAATAATTATTAGACTATGGATTTCTATAGAAAATCCCAGAAATAAGAAATTGAATCTCAGATTGCAGTGTGTCTTATTCTTTAAACATTGAAACTAGAATTATAGTTTTGATATTTTATATATTTAGAGGCAGGGTCATTCCTAGCGGGGGTGCAAAAGGTGCCGTTGCACTTGGGCGGCCAAATCTAGGAGAGGCTGCAAACCATTTGCTGTATGCAATGTTTTGACTGATATCAATTATAAGCAAACATTTTTTTAAATAATTTTTAACTTTTAGACAAATAGAATCCAATCGAATTAATTTTGAATGTAACCTTTATTATACTACTCGTATAAAAGAATAAACTGTCTTTATTAGCAATATCTTTTGCCCTAAATAGCATATGATATTTAACCATATTTATTAAATAAATAAAACAAACATAAATACAGCATGTGGCGAAAATCGTAGTTTAATCCGTATTATTCCGTATTATATTTTTTCGTTCAAAATGTTATTGCCGAGGAAATTATTTTTATATAAATTACTGAGGAATTACTAAAATTACTACATAAGAATGAGTCTATGGTAAATCAATTTTTAGAGTTGAAAAATATGAGATTTCTAAAATTGATATTGGAGATATGAAGATTTGAAGGTGTGAAACTAAATATCTATAGAGATAAAGTTAAAGATTTGAAAATTTCAAGTTAGAAATTTCAAGATTTCATGTTGAATATTAGAAAGTGATGTTTTACAGATTTTAAGAGCTAAAATCAGAAATTTAAAGATTGAAAAATAAAGATTCAAAGACTATTCAAATTGGAAATTGGAACAGCTGAAGATGAAGATATAGAGAGTTGAAGTGGAAGAAGTAAACTAAGAAGTGAAGTTTTTGCACCTAGGCGGTCAACAACTCAGGAGGCCCTTTTTGAAGGTTTCTGTCAATAATCTCATAGATTATTGCACATTTAGAATTATTATAAATAGGTTAAAAATAAACAGTGTAGTCTAATTATTATTTAATTCATTTTATACTACAAGCTTCAGATTTTTATTCTGCTAAAACAGTTCCTAATCTATGGAACTTAAATTTGAACAGTTAACCCTTCAGTTAAAGAAACAATTTATTCAACAAGAAATAAAACCTTTTGGTTAAAAAAAAGTTTCTTCTTACCTAAATTCTAAATAGAATGTTTGAAAATTGGGCTCTTAAGAAAATCAGTGTAAATTTCTTCGGATTGTCAAAGAATCTTCTAAAAAGAAGTCTGGGAAAAAATTCATCATTTTCCACCTACCCTCTAAAAAAGCCCTAACTTCTCGATATGTGTCAGACAATTACCGCCAAGTTTCCATGAAATCTCTCAAAACTTGTTCCCAAAGAACACACTTAATCATTGATACACCGATTATTAGTCTTCGAAGTTTCATAATTGAACTCAATTTTAATAGCTAATCTTTTAGTTCAAAAAGAATTTATTACCGAAAGAATAACACTTTGGCTAATAGAAATTTCTTTTCATTACAGAAAGTTTAAGTAGAATCTTTCAAAATTGTGTTCTCAAAAAATTTATATAAATCTCAACATATTCCCAATAACCAATAAACTTCTCTAAAATAGAGTCCAAAGAAAATATCTACCACATCATTTTCCATTTTTCCTTGAGAAAAGCCACTTTCTACTCAATATCAGCCCTAAACTAACTACCCTCAAGTTTCCCAAGAAACCCTAAAGTTTCCCCCAAAACCTGTCCCCGAACAACACCATCAAGCATTGCGCCCATGTTCAACAAATACAATTACCGAATTACGTCACTATAGTTAGGGGAACCGTGTCCAAAATCGGGAAGGGCGCGATGAAAAATCGTTTTTCGCGGTCGGGCCGAGCCGGAAGGAAGAAGGGCGCGACGAGGGGGCAAGAAGAGGCGAAGGCGACGGGTAATTAATCCGCGGTTTTTCCTCGTCTAATTAGTTGGATTTATTCCGTTGGTTCCCTTACCCGACGGGTCCTCCTTTTCTCCCCGCGGTCGTCAGTCTCCAGCCGGTGGCTCGGCCGCTCGCTCTTTCGCTCGGCTCAACTTGGACGGGGCTGATGTATGGAAATGTATGCGGGGGAGACGGAGGCTCGCATTTTTCCAGCCACCGCTGCCTTCGTCTCGACGCAGCCGCCCCCTTCGACTCCTCGGCGCGCTTCTTGCGGGGGACGCCACCCCCTTTCCGCGAACCGCGCGTCGGTTTTCGGCGGGCCCCTCGATCGCGCGCGTTTGCTCGTTAAATTCGTGTCAGGTCGATGTCTCGAGGAATTCGTCGCTCACCGAGATTTTCACTTTTCATTGTCGGTTCCTGAGTGGTTTGCCCCTCAGCACGGTCTCCCTTTTTGCGCCTCGAAACGGCGCGTCCGTCGCCTTATAAGCGCGACGGATTCTTCGGAACGGCGCGAGCCATTGTTTCCTACGCGTTGAACTTCGCGTTTTGCTCGAAGGGCTGCCCTTTCGTCGTGCCTTTCTCCCTTTTTTCTGCGCTCGGTTTTGCCTCGACGCGCGAATCACGAACACAGCGACAACGTTCGCGAGCTTCTTCCCCGCGATTTTTCGCGGACCGAGCCGCTTTACGTGACGCGTATAAACGCCCCGGAACCCCGATTAATATTTATGCGCTCGCGGCCGCGAGAGATCGCGCACCGGCGAATCGCCGCTCGCGCTGTAATAATTAGCGCGGCGGCCGATGCGACGGCGATCGCCGTTTTACATCGTTACGTGACCGAATTAATTTTTCACCCGCGGACCCGCGGCGAGTTTTAATTAAACGCCCGGTTTCGGAGACGCGGTGACGCGGCGCTCGAATAATGAGAACTCGAGGACGTGTATCTCGCTCGCAGAGATTCGATCGGGCGAGGCCGGATTGCGCGGGGACGCGTGACAAAACATTAATATAAATAATGTCGAGCACGATCTCGGCCCGGGAAAATGTTCCCTCGACGCGATCACCGCAATATCGCGGCCCGAAGGATTGCCAACCCGGACGAAATTTCACGGAACGCTGAACAACTGTTAACACTTTATCGGCGGCTCGTGAAATACTCCATATTTTCGAGCACGATAATTATTCCCGGGTCGACGATTATATCTTGTTCCCTGGGATTAATATTGGATGGATGCATGTGATTTTATAGTGTCACAGGCTTATTCTTTTATTTATTTATTTGATATTTATGAAGATAATTATGTATAATAACTGAATATTATATAATTCAAGTGAAGACGTGAGAACCTTGCAGTAAGATTGATGCAAGTCCATTTTTTCATTCTTCAAGTAAAATAGAAAAAAGGATTAGATTACCCATAAAGTTCGTGGTTTTTATAACAATAAATTAATGTTGTTCCAACAAATGTTTGACGAAGTATTTCTGTGGAAAAATAGTGACATTAACTAACGGACAGCAAACAGTGATTTTAATACAGAGTAATTAATAAAATATTAATCAATTGTATATTACTTTTCTCCCAGAAACATTTCATCTTTGATAAATAGAAATCCACAAACGCTGCGAACTTTCTAGACGATTCAATATTTATCAAATTATTCCTTTGTGCCATAAGTACCGTTTGATATAACTGTTGAGCGGTAGATGATAGGACAAAAATGTAACGAGACTTTTAACACGATTTTTTTAATGTAGAATGTCACACTGGGGAAAAAATTTTTTGCAATTGTATATTACTTTTTTCCCAGGAACATATAACCTTTGATAAATAGAAATCGGGAAACGCTAGGAACTTTCTGGATGACCCAATATTTGTCAAATTATTCCTTTGACATGATACAATATAGATCATAGATTACGCAATTTAATATTTCTTACACAAAATAATAATAATTAGTTGAAAATTCTCAAAGCATGGTTCAGGTTTTCTTCCAAATCGTACAGAACTCTAATACCTAATGCATTTAATAATTAAAATTCTGGTTAATAAAAAGTGGGAAAAATTGTGTAAAACAAAAATTTACACTAAATAATGTTGGCAATGAGTTTAGAATCTATAATTTCGCATAATAACTACAAAATTGTCAAAATGCATTCGCATCCCTCTTGCTGCAAAACTCTCAATAGTTCCAAAATAAGAATAGAGAACAGTAGGTTTAAGTGATTAAGAGTTAATTAATATCGCACTGGATTGTCTGCATTTGTTCATAGAACGGTCAGCGATGCGATTTGCGTAATTGCATATTCCAGTTGGTAAATTTTAGATCGCTGCTGAACAAGTTAACAAACCAGGGCAAATCAGGGTATTGCATACGGAACGAGAACAGGTATTAAAATTGATTAGTCGAAGTAATTAGAGGATTGCCAACGAGAATAGAGGCTATTAGCAATCTTTCTGCCATTCCGCAGGCGATGACATAATCAATGAAGTATAGCGCGTGGCTTTCAATTAGACAACCAAGTAAACTCGTCTGAAATCACAGGAATTAATGTTGTGATAATTTCTATTCTTAATGCCCGCGATTGAGTGTCTTTATTACATAAACTGCACTCGAACTCCTCGGTTAAATGTATTCAAATTAGATAATATTCATGCGTTTCGTGACGCATTATCGCGAAATCGCCATCACCCGAGTCTACCGCGCGAGTCAGATTAGGCTCGCAGGAAATGTCGAACGACAGATCGTTAGCCTCCACGACAGGACGTGGCTAAGGAGCCACGAAGATAAAAAAAAAAAAAAAAAAAAAAAACAGTCGCGAGTGCACGACTACGGGGGCAGAGATCAGCGGAGCGGCAACACAAAAGAATCGCCGTGTCCCGCGATTTGGCCGCGTCCATCGTCGAGTTACTCCAACGAAATTTTATGTCGCTTCTTCATCCCGATATCCACGAAAACTGAGAACGCAGCAATCGTCAGATATCGAGTAACACAAACAGGAAAATCGCTCGATCGGCATTAAAAATCTCAAACATCTTACTAGCGAAGATATCAGCGTAATAGATAAAAGGCGATTCGCGCCCGCGGCATGAATAATACATCGCGACTACGCGATAATTACCGCGCTTCATTAAAACCAGATCGCTCATTGTCAAGGCAAGAACGCGCTCGCGAGCCGAGGTTCGAACGATCGATATCGTTACCGAGAAAACCGTGACGGGGTCGATCCAAGACTCCAATCTGTTCGCGATCCTCGACTTTGATCCTCGTGACGTCGACGACGCAATTCGGAGCGGAAAATGGGGAACGGTGCAGTGGGAATAAATAAAAACGGTGTTTTAGCGGCCAAAAATAGTAAAGTTATAACAAGTTATAATTTGTGAACGGAGAAAGATAAAGTTGAAGTGTCCTTCATTAGTTAGATAACATGTTACCTACAGGGTGTCCCATTTGAATCTGAGAGTTCATATTTCGTAAATAGATTATGCAAAAATCACGTTTAAGTGATATTTCGAATAATATGCAATAAAAAATGTAAGTTCTAATCTAAATATTCAAGGATAATTTCTGTTATGCTTTTCAAAGGTCATCGTAAGGTCAAATAAATTACAGCATGATTATCTGTCTGGCAGCCATACAACTGTTGTCAAAAAATGATATCTTATGTATTTTTCGATATATCGGCCCTTTGAGATTAAAATGGAACACCTTGTATATTAAGTAATACTTAATTGCAGTAGCTAATCTAATCACGTTACTTACATTGTTTCTATTAAAAAATATATTGAACTCAATTAAAGTTATCCGCAATAAAATGAAAAATTAAAATTAAAACTATGATCCATGGATATAGGAATATATCCATGCTATGATCAAAAAAATATGACATTAACATCGGAGCTGTCAAATCTCGTCATTCTTTTGTTTCTAAAAAACCCAGAATTATTTAAAAGGAAAGAAAAGAAAAAATATTGCCCTGTTTAATTTTATTTAATTGATTCAAAGTGCGGTATTGATCGAGATTAGTTCAAAGTTATAAAACTTGAAAATAAAAGCTCCTAGAAAAGAACTCTTTTATACTCGTTCGTGGTAAACAATTCTCTATTAAGTAAATTATTTTATTTCGTTTTTTAAATAAAAAAATTGACTTTTGGCCAGTGAAATCGGTTTGCTTCTCACTGTGACGGCGCAGCGGGTAAAATCGCGAGGCCCGAAGGAAGACCGAGAAAGGGAGAGAAAGGGCAAGGCGTGTGTGTGGCAACGAACGTGCAACCCGGAGCGAGGTATGCCACGGCGATGGCCAGGCAGTACCTAGGTATAGTAGGTACGTAATGGGTAGTAGTAGCCAGTAGGTGGCAAGGCTGCGTGACGAGGCGATTGCGGACCGTGACTAAAATATTTAAAAATATGTATCTTTCTGGCCGGACTGCCGTCCAGTTCCAGTTCCAGTCCTGGACTCTAGCCGGAGACCGCCGCATGCCGCTTCCTCCCTCCCTCGCCACCCCCCTGCCACGCTGTATTTATTTCGCGTTTCCTTCCTGCCGCGAGGCCGACCTCGCCGCGCCGCACCGGAGGGCTGCTGCCCCTTCTCGCTTCTCTTACCCTCGGCGACACGCTGTCCTCCGCTTCGAAACGGACCGACGATTTTCTAGTTAACGTGCAACACGCCCGACTAACTTGGCCTCCCAACTTCCCCTCGCGACCCCCCTGCGAGCTGTATTATCAGACCGGGGACGGACGTTGCGAAGCGACGGAAATTGCGCGTCGCATTTCGGGGAACTGAGAACCGCTTGTGGAATTTGATTTTTGGATCTGAATCTCTCTGGACTATAGATCTTGAGACCTTGAAATTCGAGGATCCTGTGAAATTACTCTCCCGTTTCTGATGGATCTTCCTTTGTGAAGTGGAAACTTTGAAGTTGTGATGGCAGAACCATTGCATTGTGTTGCGAGGACCTTCTGGGCAGGGATGCAACCGCCGCAGCCTAACCCGAACCCGGTTAACCAAGGAAGGTTCCTGTAACCCATACTAACCCAGAGGGAACAGGTTTTAAATTGTGAGAAAACCGAGTTCACCTAACCCAGACCTAACCCATACTAACCCAGAGGGAATGGATTTTAAATCGTGGAAAGAGCGGGTTAACTCGGTCGGAGCGCGGATTACTAGTAGGATAAGACAGTCTAGACAGTCACTTAAATCAGACATACATGAATTCACAGATGTTATAAAAAAATAGAGATAATGTTTAAAACATAGAAGCACATATAAATGAAAGGCATCAAAGTATAAATATAATATACATACACAAAACACAGACAACAACCCATGCGCGTTTTAATATAATATTCATTTTTTATAACTCTCTTGAAACTACAATATTAATTTTGAATAAAGTTTTATACGAAATAGTTTATAATTTTTATAAAATAAAATATAAATTTTATAATTATATTGTATTTATAATTATATTGTAGTTTTATTTTATAAGCAAGATAAACTATTTTTTATAACCTTGTATAAAAAAGTTAATATTGCAGTTAATTTAGCTTAACTTTATAAACTGTCCGCATATTTTTGTGACATGCAAATTTATTTTCTTTCAATATCTTATTAATATTTAAATAATGATATAGACTAAATTACTAACAATTAAATCGTTCTCCTACTACAAGACAGTTTGTTTCTCCACTCATAAACGCAGTTCATAATTTCATAACCCGCGAATTTATAAGAAGAACAAAAAGATGACGGTAATACAAGTAGTACCTGGACTGTAAGAACCTGTCTAGAGTCGAAATGACTCGGTATTTACTGTATAAGAATTACAAAATAAAAGACATTTGTGTCCAGTCAAAAAATGTTTAGTAATTTATAATATTGTTAAGCCGTAACATGTGATATTGAAATAAAATTGTCGAATATTTGGAAACATTGCTACAACCATGGTTTTCAGCTTATCTGTAACCGAGTTAACCAAGTTACAGGAGTTCTAGGATTCGATGTTCAGCTTCGAATCTGTCTGAATCCCAAATTCAGATTTTCTAGATTTCCATATTTGGAGGACCTTCAAGTAGACTCTCCATTTCTGGTACATCTTTCTTCGAAAGTGGATTCTGCTCTAAAATTTAGCTAATGAAGCTGTTTTGTTGTAAGCTGGGAATCTTCTGGATTTGGTTTAAGGAACTCAGGTCTTCTGGGATTATATTGTTGGCTCTGAATTTCTCTGAACGCCGAATCTGAAATTGTTATATCTCCAAATTTGAAGGAGCTTCGAGTAGAACCTCCATTTCCAATGAATCTTCCTTTAAAAAGAGAATCCTTCTTTAAAATTTTTGTAATGAAGGTGTTTTATTGTAAAGTGTAAAGTGCACCTTTTATATTTGATTTGCACAGCTTAGTGCTTCCGGGATTTCTGCTCCAAACCTTCCTAAATCCCGAATTCGAAATCTCCAAACATCTTTAAATAGAGTATCCATTTCTTAAAAAATGAATCCTTCTTAAAAATTGTGATAATAAAGATAATTTGTAGCATAACGTGAACCTTCTGGGTTTGGTTCGTGTAACTCAGCTTTTCTGGAATTCGATTTTCGACTCCAAATCTTCCTGGAATTGCGAATTTTAAATCTCGAGATCTCCAAATTTGCAGCGCCTTCTAGTAATCCATTTCTCCAACTCCATTTCTCATGAATCTTCCTTTAAGAAGCGAATCCTTCTTTGAAATTTTGATAGTGAAGGTGTTTCGAGTGAGAACCTTCTGGATTTGATTGGTATAAAGTTGTAATAAAAATGGCGCGTTTCGCACGCTATTTACGTTCGGACGGACCCGGGGCCCGGGGGCCAGCAAGCAGGTGAAGTTGCACCAACTGCAGTCGCAACTGCGTTCGACTGGACGGCGGTGTGCGGCGCACAATGCAGGCTGACCTCAACGACCCGGGACCCTCGCAGCCGGGTGCGAAATGCCGGCAAACGGTCGTGGCCGGGTCTGCGCGATGCATATTCATGATCCTTTTTTTTTTCTGATCGGCCATCGCGGGAAAGAGGAAGTGAGTTCTGTTGGGTGCAACGCGTCGTCGCGCGTTAAGGACAGCCCGCAGGGCACCGCGACGTCGACGCGACAGGGCGCATACTAATCGGGGGGCCCGCTCTCAGGGCCTCCTTCGCGAGTCGATTATCAACGCCACAACTGATTAAGTCCAGCCGCGCGACACTCGATAAAGCGCCTCCCTTTCACACTCTAATTCATTCGTCCAAGTTTCCCACGAGTCACACGTGTGAAGAGACGTCTGCAGTGTTTGTATAAGACACACTGTAGAAAAAAATGCAAAACGAGTTTTAAAATTAGGCCGAGTAGAACGGAAAGAAAAAGTACTCTTTACTTTCCAAGAAGACGACAAATATCGTCTCGCAAATTTTTATTTAATAAGAAACCGTCTCTCCGCCAATAAAAATCCATGTTCCCCAAATTATTTCGCCGCTGGAACTCGTAATGCTCCATTTTCTGTTGCAGAGTACACCGGCACGAGCGGTTCGGGCAAATTATCGCAAGTGACTCATCGAGAATCGTTCGGAAAGTGAAAACACATGCATATAAGAGGCCTAATTATGCAAACTACATACTCACGCGATTCCGAGCGCAGGACAGGCGGCGATATCCGCCGTTTTCCATCGAGTCATCGAGAGTTCGAGGAAGCAAAAGGCGCGTTCGCGGCTCGATCCTCTCTTCGGGACCGGGAACGATTATTCTCGTGGAGCGGGCCGACGGAGGCAGAGTAAATGTCTGGGCGGGTGGACCGCTAATGGGGCATTAAATAAAAATATTCATTGGCGAGCGAGACGACGGGACGCATGGAAGGGGCGGCGGCTTACAGTTTTATGGAGCTTAATTGTGAGCGGAACGCGGCGTTACCGTTTCGTCGGGTCGGGGCATTAATTTAATTCGTATCGTCTCAGCGCCTGTTCAGCACCAGCCAAATGATCCTCCTCGCGACAGAAAAATTAAACGATCTTTATTCTTAAACAAATATCCACCTCCGTCCTCGACGACGATTTCCCTGGCTCCTCCTTAGGCCCAGGGCCTAACTGGGTTTCCACCCCGGCACTCAAGGAAGTCTTCATCGCTCGAACGTCTTCGGTGCGAAGATTTTTAAACCGCCAACAAGGGGAAGAGAAAGAAGGGAGGAAGGAACGGGGCGAGTCTTCGCCCCCGGTAGCGGTGGCAGTTAGCGCCGAAATAAAATAAGGACGGAACGAAATGAAAGGCAGGAAAAATAAGTCGGCCCTTATCTCGTCCTCGTCCCGTTCCGTTTGGCCTATGCATATTCAGGAGCCGCGTGCCCCTCGCGTCTCCCGGTTCCTCGCCTCTCTCGCTCTCTCCACGACCAAGTCGAGTACACGAGGCATCCCCTTCGTTCTTGTGGTTGAAACCACCGACTCGTTCCTGCTCTATACTCTATACTTACCGACGTCCGCCACCCGCTAATTTCTAGGCTTCCTTCTTTAATTGCGCTGCCACGATAATAACACCGTGTACCGCCGCTCCGTGTGTATATCGCCCCGGTGGACCCCGTCGACGAGCCACGAGTCCGTGTGCCAGGTCCTAAATAGGTGTTCACCAGGGTACCGTATAACGAGCTAACACCCACTCTCGCACCCTCGCGAGCGAGATAATCTTTATTGTCGCGCGATGTTCGACGAGACGCGTCGTTACGCCGCGTCCTGCGCCACCGCCTTTCTTTTCACGCTTGTAGTTCGGTGGATACGTTCCCTTGGAATTTGGTATTGTTTATGGGAACTCGTGGTTTGGGGATGGATGAGCTTATTGGGAATGGAATTTCGGTTGCTTTTAGGGTTTGTGAGTTATTTGTAGAATGCGGATGTTTATGCAAGTGTGTCGATTCATAATTTCCTGAAAATAAAACAATTGAAACTTAACTGGGTGTGAGTTTTATTTTTTAAATACTATACAATGTAAATTACTTTCAATATTTTATATTTTTGCATGTATGAACATTGTTATTTATTATTATTATTGAAATATTTATTGTATGAAGCTTTATGCTTATTACAATCTTTACAATATTGTGTAGTCGATAATACTTAGTGTTTACATTACTTTGTCTTATCTTTATCTAATTTATGTTTATTACTATAATATTATAATTATTTGCTACATTTATATACAACAGATTTGCATTACTTAGTGTTATGTTCTATTTTGTTTTACGCATCTTATGCTTTAAAGTAGCGTTTTTCAACCTTTTGCGCTTGAGAACCGGTGAAAATAGGAAAAATATTATAAACTGGAAGCACTAGGTAGTACTTGGTATATTTTCGACTTGAATATTGTCCTTGCTTCTACTAAAGAAGTTTAAAGGTCTGGAAACACGTATCCAGGAAGATCTGTCCTTTTCCTTGCTCACATGGTCCGGATCGGAACGCGCGGATATGTGCAGCGGCATTAAAAGATTTTGTTGTTTAACTCTTTCTGTCTCCATTCTATAAGGTTTCCAATTTTACAAACGAAAAAACATTTGTTTTCCTAAGTGCCACAACACAATACTAAAAAACTACTAAATATGATACAATACTGATACAATACTTGAATGACCGTTCATTTCACTTACACTCGTTGTCGCGTGCTGTGTTTCGCTCGTGTCGCAACAATGTAGTGTCCAAATATATAGCGACTAGATGACGGGTGAAATTTTTCGCGGACCGACAGAAAATTTTCACGGGCCGGCAGAAAATTTTGACGGACCAGCTCCGGTCCGCAGACCACGGATTGAAGAACACTGCTTTAGAGTATCAATCTTACTTCCTATGCTAACAGCTATATTATTACCTTGTATTCTGTTCTATATTTCTATATTGTAATATGCTATATTCCTTTGGTGTTCTCTTTTCTTTGGTATTCTTTTTCCTTTGCATTTGCTTCTTTTGTTTGTAGCCCGCTTACCTTACTCTAGACATACTTTAAAGCATTTTCAACTAATTCTTTTCATTTGTTTGGGTACATATGTACAGTAAGAATGCTGAGAAATACTTTGTCCTTAAATTTTAAGCACTAAAACAAATACTAAAAACAAGAATCAATTATAAATATTCTAATTTCTTCAGGAATTCTGCCTAATTTAATTTTTTCCTCAAATTATTTTTTCTTAATTTTATATTTGCTTAAACAGTATTAACATGAAGATATAATAAATTCTAAATTAAAGTATAAATCTCGCAATCATGTTAAATGACTAAAATTCTTACATCTGATAAACATTTTAAGGGTTGATTTCCAAGTTTATTAAATACAGTAGCTTATTAACTAATATTAGTAAAATAAATCACTTAAAATTTCCCATGCTTGTTCTTCCGTATTTATTGTTAGCATTTCTGTCAAATTTGTGTTTGCCATTGAATTGGGTCTAAATATTCCGTATTGTGGACAGTTGATTAATATATGGAATCTATCCTCTACTTCATTTCTATTGCACATTTGACATATTTCATTCACATCTATTTTACAACTTAACCCGTTGCTTATGTTTATTACCCATCCTAGCTTTCCTGCTAATTTTATGCGAGGTATTATTTGCTTCATCATTGTTGGAATTCCAGTGTGAACATTGTTATTCAAGAAAACACCGTTTGTATTCATCAAACGCTGTATAGTAAATACAATTGTCTTGAACGTATCTGCTTAAATGCCGATTCATACTATAACACTATATTGGCTTTTTCTGTAACTTGTTTCATTCTCTTTGCGTGCCATTTCTTTATACTTTTATGTTAATGCCATTGTCCTCTGAACCTCTCTTTTTCTTTTTATTTCTCTTTTGTATTGATTCTCGTATAAATAATTTAGTTAGGTATTTGTTTTTTAATTAACAGACGATGGTAGGAGGAAAAGAGGCATTATACTGACAAAGGAAAACTGTAACAAGGAATGCGATTTACTATCGAGCCATAAGATAATGGAAAATGTATTTATTTATAAACTTTTTGCGTAATTAGAAGGTTTATAGCACTTATATTGATCCTGACGATTATTCTGCAATAATAAACAGGTGCAAAAATAGTTTATTCATTATCCCCAAAAAGACCCAAAATCCTGATCCTCTCCGACCGAATCCCAACTGAAATGTTAGATTATAAAACAGTCTATGACTGAACCTAGTCTCGCACTACAACTTTCAGTCTATTGTGATCGTTTAAATCGTGCAATAAAGACGCTAATAAATAAATAAATCAAAGTTACGTAAAGTCAATCGTTGGTTCGCGGTGCCTTGGCCCGATCGGTCGAATCGGCTGGCCATCGCTCGGCATGCGAGGCGCGTGCATTTTAGTGGAATAAGGTCAGAGGCGGGCGACGCTCCTGGGGCCCGAGGAGGTCGCGTATGGTATCGACGGTATTGCCGAACGGGGCCCGGCGACACCGACACAATGGCCGCGGCGATGTCTCTCCGAATGGAACGAAACCGGAGGACTTCGCATTGTTCGTCCCCGATGCGACGTGACAACCCGACCCGCGGCTTATCGCATTCTTATGACACGCGTGACGCGCGCTCTGCGTCTTACTTCGACGAAGGAGCTTCGACCTTACGCGCGTGCCTCCGCGGTCCATTATGACCGTGGAAAACGGGACGATGATGCCCCGGCTACCTGCGGCTGTCCCCGGCCCCCGGGGATGGATGGCTTCATTAGGAGCGGAGGCAATCGACGGGAGATAGCGTCTTGTCGGCGGCTCGATCTTCCGAGGCGATCGACGCTCCGTGGGATCGCAGCTCGATCACGGGGCAGAAGGTACGAGGCGCTTCGACGTCGGTGATCAGCGGAGTCGAGGCTCGAATTTTTAATTGGCACGAGTGCCGAGGGATTCTGAACGAAACGCGGAGAAAATAGACGACGGTTTTCGCGCAGTCCCGTTGCTAATGGGTTCCTGCCTAAGCCTCGCGATCCGTGGCAGCGCTCGCTGCGCGTCCGACCAACGGCTACCAGTTTTACTTGTCGAAGTGGAAGGTCCCGTTAGGCGCCAGCCTCGTTACCAAGCTAAATTGACTAGGGTCAAAGTGCCGGGACAAGCGAGCCCCGCGACTTGACTGTCTTTTTTGCCATCTCGCCGGTTTCTCCGAAGATCCTCGCGCGTTCCTCAATACCTCGCGAATAAATCGCGAAACGCGTCGACAGTGTGCGAACACTTTCGCGGCCAGCCGACGTCGAATTCGTCGACGATCTAACGATCGCTCGCACCGCGCGCGCCTTAAGAATAAAAAGTCGCCCGTTTCTCGGAACCCTCGAAGGAACCCCGACAATCTTCGTCGTCTCTCTGCCAAGTCCATTCGTCTATCGTAACCGCGTCGACCGCGAACGGTCGCCAAGGAGGATGCGAAGGGAATCGAGGCGGACAATAACGATCGATGTCGCCGATGCGATAAGCGTATTCTCTCCGCTCGGAGAAAAATGGCGCGTGGACGGTCCCGTTAGGCGCCAGCTTCTTTTTCTAGGTAAACGGTAAACGTGCCCTCCGGAGTCGACGACGACGACGACGGGCTGAAAAGCCGGATCGTCGGCGATATCGGCTCGATTAGCAAAGCGAGCGTCGAGGCGACCACGGAGCGCCGCTCCGGCAGATATCGAGGAAAGATGGGCGCGGCGCGCGGCATTCCTCCTCGAAGAGCTCCGATGGCATTGTTCCATCGCGTCGCACCTCGATCACGCCTCTGTCACGTGGCCCACAATTCACGGGACGTGACTCCGAGGCCCTCTTCAGCTGTCTACCGAACGACCGTCACACTTACACCATAACTGCCTCGGCGAGCTATTATTTTTATGCCTTCGCTGCGACTTGTAACGCCGCCTCGCGAAAATTCCTTGATGAGGTGTTCTTTTAATCCTCTTGGCGTTTTAAGCAATTGGTGTCAGGTGATTTGGACAAATTTTTGGAAAAAGGGAAGCTTCGGGGTTAATTCCTTGCTTAAAATTAGTAATTGGAGGTGTAGGATAAGGAATTGGAGCCTTTATACAATGTAATATGGGTTTGAAATGTGTAGATTTATAGTGGTGGATGATAGAAATCTTTAAAAGGAAATAATACGGTAAGAGGCACCCTTTCTTGTTCCCTAAGGTATTTTAATTTTCCTCCCAAATCTCTTGTGAAATTAACCCATAGCTTGACAAATTTCTGTAATCCCTTTGAAATCTTGCTGAAAATGCTTTGTATTTAATGGTTTACTGAAGTTTATAACACAAAAAATATTAAGTACGTGGGGAGATGTTTTTTTCACTTGTATAGAAACGTAGAAAACTGAACACTTATTTATGAACTGCAGGTTTTCATGCATTTATGACAATTAACAATCAGTACGATAGTGTTTATAAATTTTGAAATACATGAAAAATGAAAAATAAAATACACACTGCACTATTTAAACAATAAACCAGACTCATTCAAATTCCTGCTCCTACAAGATCCACAGTCTACTTATAGCGGGTTAGAAATTTTCATAAGATCATTAAAACAAAAAAATAGTAAGAACTGAAGAAAAGATTATCATACTTTATATTTTATTCTTCCTTCCTAATTAAGCTTAACTCTCTTGGGAAAACCCTCTCAATATTACAAAAAAGGTGCGCTTTTTACTGTTTAAATTTCAGTATCTGCTTTCATAATACTGTTTTCACAATTAAAATGTTCATAATAATGTTCTAGCTATTAAAGCAATTATCTCATAAAGGATTACATAGTTTTTGTTGTAATAAAGTTCTAATATTATAAGATATTACACTATATCTCCAATAATTTATTTCCTGAGAACAGGGCACAGATTCTGGTTACAACTTTTTGAGATTGTATTATATTTCTTCTAGTATATCTAAAAAATTTGGGCTAAAAATTTCCGCATCAATTCACTATATCTTCTCCTCAAAATTATAGAATTCACAATTTCAAAGTGTTGCTACACAGTAACCAAATATTTATCAAACTTTACGTTCCTAGCACCAAATGTCATCTTAATGAACCCTGCTGAACTTTTGGGTCTCTTTAACTGTATTTCATTTTGTTAAATAACTGTTTTAATTTTAAGAAAAGTATCAAAAAGTTAATCTTAATAGCTACATTTATTGCCCCTTAATATTCTGTAAAAATTTATTGTCTGCATTTATAATGATGCGCTAATAACTCGAATTATAATAAATCAGGTTTTTAAGAGAAGAACAAGAGAGTTAAACAGTTAAAAGCTTAAGCCAAACATCTAATAATTGTACAATTAATTAAAATACACCTTATCAAGAAAATTTAGAACAAAAGACTACTCAATTCTATCCCTTTAAACCCCACACAAAATATCTCAAATTCCTCTCCCCGTGAAACCCAACCCAAAGTTCTCCACTCTGAAACCCAATCCAAAGTGCATAAAATTCCAAGAAAGAGAGGCAACTGTCCACTAAATAGTCAGTAAATGCCGCGGCATCTCTCCGCCGTTGAAATCGCGCGTTGTTACGGTGTTATCGCGTCTACCGCGAACCGTAAAAATCGCGAGGCGAGTTCTCGTTAATATTTTTGCGGCCGTGTGAGTCGGCGGAGTTTCGCGTGGAGCGACGTGGTCGGACGTCGAGGTACGTTCGTCGGTTCGCTCGCTCGCTCACCTGCCGCTCATTAGAAGCCTTATCGCTAATTAATCCCTACAGGAACGGCGTCACGGCTCTCGTGTCGTTCGTTGCCTCGCTTTTCCCTCCCTCCACCCTCCCCCCGGACCCCGTCTCGCCTCCGTTTGCCTGCCTATTATGGTTATACTTCCTGAACTCGTCACCCTACCATCTCCTAGCATGGCGAGCGAGCGTTGCCGGCCATCCCCGCGATGCGTGCAGGAATCGTGCGCGCGCGAGAGAGTCGCGTGTTTCTCCTTCCGAAACGAGGGGAGATCAAGGAGAGAGAGAGGAGAGAGAGAGAGAGAGAGACCCTTCGAAGAAAACGAACAGTCATCCCAGACCATCTTGCGATCAATCTCCCCGGGTGCTCATCTATGGTAACGCTCTCCGGTCCCGACGGATTTAATGAACTTCCAGTGGAAACGCGGATCCGCAGGAAGGAACACGACGATTACGATCGGCCGACGCATCGTAGCGTCGTCTCCGCCGGTTCGTCCGCTCGGCTAGCCACCAATTAACGAACGGATCATCTCCGGGAGCTTAACATCGCCGCGTCCAGAAAGAACGAGAAAGGATAAGAGAGTCCCGAGGATGGAAGATTTCTTTGTAAGTTTCCCGGTTTCGGAGGTTGAAGTCGCTAGCGATCGATTCGCGACACGCAAACGATGAAATTGTCCCCGGCGAAGGGGATGTTACGCAAAGAAGCTTCCCTTTTCGGGCGAGCGACCGTGAAGCACGCGCGGCGCGCAGGCTCCGATCGCGCGCGTCCGATTCCTCGTGATCGTCGGCCGTCCGGCGATAACGCAGCCGCGCGACGACATTTACAATAATGTATTCAGTCAATGTGTCAAGAGGGGCCAGATCGTTGTTCCATCCTATCCGCAACGTTGTTAAGCCACTTAAGCCCTCGGCTACGCGACAGCTGGCATAGGTCAGTATCATTATCTCGCGGGGAACGAGAGTGAAACGACGAATCGATAGACGGACGTACGGGACATTAATAAACATGAAGAGACGACGACCGCGCGAGGGCCCCTTCTTCGCTGACTCTCTCGCCGCCTCCTGTCTTCGCTCCGTCCTCTGGACACGGAGCCTCGGTCCTCCTCGATCCTCCGCGATCTCTGCTGCCTTTCCGCTCCGCGCGAAAGCGACAGGTGAAATCCGTTTCGCGAAGCGGAGGCATCCGGAGAATCGATGGAACACCCCGAAGGCGAAAGCCATCTCTCCGCGCGATTATCCCAGGCCCGATGTCTGGGTATCCACTGGGTTAGGTCTGGCCTCCTCCGGAACGCGCGGGGGTCGCGGCCCCCGAAGCCTTTTTAAATCAGACGCGGTCGAACAGCTGCTCCCGGCGCGGCGCTACGCGGCGGCTGGCGTCGATCTCGGAGGACTTAATCGAGCGGGGCAGCGCGCGCGTCGGCTCGTAACGGCGGCGAAGAAAGCGAGAAAAAGGAGAGAAGGGAGGCCCCCGGTTTGGTGGGACGAAGACAAAGCCCGGAGAGAACACCCACCTACCGGCATAGGCGCGCGAGGAGCCGGCAACTTGTTAATTATTAATCAGCATGTTTAATTCATATTGCGCGCGCCAGCTGTTTGTTTCCTTGATGCGCGCTAAGGTCTTGCACTTACTACACCGCTTAAACGTTACCGCAGGTAAGCATCGCGCTCTCCGGGCGCTTAGGAATTCTCTCGCCCGCTCACCGATGGCCCACCGACCACCCCCTCCGCTCTTTCTTTTTCTTTCTCCTCGTAGCCTCTCCCACGCCGCGGCTGCTTACCATCTATCCGCTACGTAACACGTTCTCTCCTCGTCTACATACGCGCCTCGCACACCTCGAGCGATCGCAAGGTCGTCTCGATCCGCGGGCCTACGCGTCGATCTCGTCGCCCCCGTCCGCCACCTCGCCGCCGATTCCGCCGATTCCACTCTCCTTGTTAACCTTCCGTCAGGCTCGACTCGCGAGCGTCGCGATCTCCGCGCGTGTTCCCTCGCGTAGAAAAATTCTTACAATTAGACGAGGTGGCAAGTGCGCCGCGCTTTGCAATTGTAATTGACTGCCGGCGACTACCGCGTCTTTCGCGGCGGTATGAATGGCCTCGAGTAAACAGTAGATCGCGGGGAAATCGCGCAGAATCATTCAACTTTTATCGGACCTGCATCGTTGAAACGGACAAGTCGAGTTCTCGAAGCACGATCGTTCCTACGATGGACCGAGGCTCTGTCTTTTTCACGACCACCTTCTTCCACCCCGGTTTCCACCATCGCTGGGGTGTTTATGGGTTTATTATACGGCTCGAGGAGACCGCTCCATACGCTCGCGCGAGCTCGCGACGGCGTGCGAAGTGGCGCGAACACACGCGAGCCCCGAGGGTTGGAAAACATCCCCCCGCGAACCGTCTGAGCGCTGCTCGCAGGGCCATAAAAAAATACCAGTCGAGTGAAAATAAATCTAACCTCGGGTCGGTCGACCGTCGGGTCTCCCTTAACGCGGGGTAATAGAAACGAATGGCTGGGGTGGGTGGGCTGCGCCGAAAATGGATGCGACACCGGGATCTTATGTAACGGTGGACCGTGTTACGCTGCTGGGGGAAGCTTTGGGAGGAGGGAAAGGATTCCTGCGATCGAAACGCAGAGGCGGGGAGAACTGGTGTTAATGTTGTCGAAGCGTTTAGCAGAGCAACTGTGGGGATTCTTTTATTAGTGGATTGCTACTTATTTATACTGATGGGAAGGCTTCAAATTTAGATTTCGGAAAGTTGGACTACTTTATTCTTATAATTGGTAGGAAGGCTTGAAATTTGGACTTGCGACTTGAGAAATTTCTATTTCTGTATTACTACTCGATTACAGTGGCTGGGAGACTGAACTTGTATGATTCGGAATTAAATGCGAAGAGAATATTGAAGTTTGCAATTTTCAAGTTGGAAGAGAGGGTGGAGTTTTGATAGTGGAATTTTGTCAAGTAGATCTACTTAATCGTTTGGTGTAGCAGTTTTAAAATGATAAAAACCTATAACGATGCCCAAAAATATAAAAATATATAAAATATCAGAAATACAACACATTTTATAATATTTAGAAAATAAAACATGCATGTATTATATTTAAAATACAGTTGCTGTTGTATATCTATTAAAATGTGAATTTGCATAAACTTCCGCATATTATTCACGTATTATCGAGATATTAACCAATTACTTTGCACATTTTTGCTACAAACAAATCTTTTACAACTTTTTCATAACGAGTGAACGCTGAAATGAGTAGAAACTGAGGCATTCAGCTTATTCTAAAATTCACACAACTCTACCCTCGCTTTTTCTCAAACCCATCGCCAGGAAACTTGCACCAGTACATCTAAAATCGATGCACGAGGAACCAGCCTGAAGCAACCAACTCTCCCCATAAAACGAAGAAGACTCTCGTCTCAGTTTCTCCATTTAATTACCTCCGGAGATCGACCACCGTCTTCCCAATCGAAAAGACTCAGACCTCGCATCAAGGGTCGCCCGAGCGGATCTCCATTTTCCATATTAGCCCGACCGCATCGGTACCTAATCGTGGCTCGTACATGGATCGTTGCGGGCGAAACGAAGAAGGGGTCGCGTATATCGCGCGCGAGATACAGTCGGGGCTCTCGAGCGTTTTCCCTTGGTTCGACCTCCGAGGGGGGGAAAAAGGGAAAATGTTATTGAAGGATCGGGCCGGAGGTTCGCCGAGCGCCGCGGAAGAAAGATGAGCACGAGGGGAGAGAAAAACGTGGACGAGCGGGAGAAGCGACGGGAGGGAGGAAGAGGTTGTCAGAAGCGAGAGGGGGCGTTGCGGGGGGGGAGGGGAGGGCAGCCGGGAAGACAAGGGAGAAGAGAGCACCACAGTGGGTTTACCGCACTGCTACCACCCTTAGCGCGGTCTGAGTTCATTGCGCGAGTCATCAGTATCCATAAGCGATGAGTTACCCCCTGGACCCCTTCGCCGCCCCTCGGCTGGGAAGGAAGGAAGAGCGGGCCGTGCCGAAGGAAGAGGAGGACAGGGGGTTGAGTCGGGGCACCTGGTTCGGTTGTTCGCAGAGCTCTCTCGCTCTCCCTCTCCTCGTTGGTCCAGGATGCTGCAGCGAACGCCGGTAGCTGGTTGTTCCACCGGGAGGAGGACGAAGGCCGAGGACGAACGGCGATGCCGGTGGGTGGTTGATTTTCTTAGGTCAACGTATAATGAAGCCACCGCGGAAGGGACTCGGGGGGCGGCGGAGGAGGAGGAGGTGGAGGAGGCGAGAGGGGGGCAGCGAGAGAAGAGCGCGGACAGCCGCGTCCTAGACCAATCCCCGGGCTTCGCGGCGAACACCCCGTCCTGGGGGCGAGCCAACCGGCGACTCCACTTCCAGAAGGAGCCTTCGAGAAGGCACCTTGCGGATGGAGTCGGTGCCTTCGATACGCTCCTTCAAACCGACGTCCTAGACTCCCTCCGATCCCCTCGCGTCGCCCACCCCCTCCTCGCGATACACGCTCGCGGGCAAAGTTAATAACGGACGATGGTCCGCCCGTGCACGCTTCGACGATTGAATTAAACGAGCCTCCCCCGCGTCCCGGGTTCGATGCCGCGACACTCGACATCGTGTTCCGGAGCAATTAGATCCCCGCGGCCATCTCGCGGTTGATTCTTCCGAGGCGGTTAAAACGTCACCCTTCGACGCCGTCCCCTCTAGGAGACGTCCACCGCGTGCTCCCTTGGGAACGAGGGAAACGGGGCGACGGCTTCTCTTGGTTTCGAGTCGCGTAGCTGGGGAACGACGCGCTTCGAACGAGGGGCGGCCGGAAGCCGGGGGTCGAAGGGGGCAGGTGGTCGAAAGTCCGTGTTCTTAGAGGCAAACGGGGCGAGATGGAAAAATTGCCTCAATGTAAAAACATGAGAATCGCTTCGCCGGGCGTCCACACTCAATAAAACGACCCCGACCCAAGAGAGATACGCGATCCAGCGAACCGCACAGAGAACCTCGCACACAGAGAGAGCCGCTCGTGGAAGAGGGAGGCGGGGGCGAAGCGTACAAACGTTCCGATCGCTCGGTTGCTTCCTTCTGCGGCCGGCGCAGAGGGCGGCGGCGCGGGGGGAGAGCGTATCGAGTCGAGTGGTCAGCTATCGAAACCTCCTACCCGGGGGCCGCCCGTTCCACCCCCGGGGAACTGGCTCCGTCCGGCCAATAATAAAAAAATATACGATCTGTTGGCTCACACGGACGCGACCGACCGGCTCACCGACGGACCTCGGTCTCCGCCGAATTATACTTCGAGGCTGCTTCTAAGTGATCGCATTTCCACATAGACGAGCTGGCCCGATACGATATGAAAGACTGGCCGGTGCCGTTATTGCCGCGTGCCGAGGGCGACGGGGCTGGGAAGGAGCAACCCCCCGCGCCACGGGGCGCCGCACCACCACGGGACCCACGCTATTATCGGACTGGATACTTTTCGGATTCTTTACGAGCCCCACACCAACAGAACCGAACCACCCCCGCGGGGAGAGGATCCTGGATGGCTAAAGTCGCTCCTCGATTCGATCTGACGCGATTCTTCCTCGAAATCGATCGAGAATAAGCATCGTAAAAAATGGGGGACTGATGGAGGCCAAGAAATACTTCCAAAGTTCTTTTGATGATACTTGAAGTTCATGGTTTGTTCATAGAAACATTGGCAGGGAATTCATTGCATTAACTGAGTGCGAATTAATTCTTAATATTAGTTATTACTAGAGTGCGGAAGTTTATGCAATAACGATATGCGGTGAATATGCATAGTATATGCAAAGTATATGCAGGATAACTTTCGTGTATGCGTTGCATGTATAGAAACTAGAAAATTTTTATAATTGTTATTAATCAATGTATTTAATATGAGAAACACAATAAACGTTTTTAATTATTATACAGGATGATCCGTTTAAATGAGGGCACCTAAATATATTTTCGAATTGTGATAACGCAAAACATATTTTTTACATAATATGAATTGCATCGAAGTACCATATACGGCAAGAATTTTTTATTCAATCATATAGTTAATAAAAAAAATGCGTTTACATATGTATCATAATAGGACCTTGAAGAGGCCTTGATCTCCACAACTTAAAGTTTTGCGTACAATATGTGTCTATCGAGAGTTCAACTATTTACAAAACTTTCGGTGTCAGATCATTTCAAAGTCATGGTATGGTACATAGTCGACTGCGTTTTGACCTCAAGTTTTGTATAATAAGAAGCAATAGATCACTCCATGTAAAACTATAAATATTGCTGCTCGTAAAATCTCGGAAAGTGTTACCTTGACGTGAAATTAATGCACGCAGACATTTTTTGTATCTATACAAATAACAAAGGAACAAGGTTGATAAAGTTAAGTGAGACTTTAAAATAAAAAAAAATATTTTTAAAATACTCTAATAATGAAACATGTGTCTGTCAAAGTCCCATTCCTTTAATCCATTTCTCTAAAATATGCATTTGCATAAACTTCCGCAGTCTAATTATTACTAGATTGCGAATTTTTGTGCATTTATGACAATGCTGAATACGAAAAAATCTAAAAGACTGTTGACAAATGCTAAAATATACAGAATATCAAAAATATGCTTCAAGTTACAATGTTTAAAACATTAAACACACTGTTATTCAGATTTCAATTTGTACTTGTAAAAATTGTATTTTACATAAAAATCCGCAGTCTTGTAATTACTGTTAAAAAAATTGCAGTTTCATGTATTACTTTATACATAAAATGAAGGAATAGCAATTATGATAGTATAAGTTATAAAAAAAAAGTACATTCTTTTTAAATGGTCTGGGTTAGGTAACTAATTGGAATAATTAATAATAAATTTAAGTCACTATTCTAGACACTTTTATAAGATACTTTTTTATGATAGAAAGTTAGCATTCGTTTTTTACTAACATGAATCTAAATATATTAAGTTGTCAAATAAATTCGTGCGGTTTTTATTTCCACAAATGGTACAAAACTTTGCAATCTAATGATGAATCAGTATTCAGAAGACTATTTAATTTTGATGAAGAGCGTTTACAAGTTAAAAGCAACAAAAAGTATAGTAAAAATGATGATAAAAAGAATTACTGTGGTCGAATGACAATTAGGGTACAGAAAACTGATTAATTAATCAAAGATTTGAAGCTTTCGTGGCTTAGCATGTCGTTCTCACTATTCAGTCTTTCGGTAGTAACACATCTCCTAAATCCACTTTTTCTAACCTAGTCGCAGCGGTAGAGATCGCAAATAACACTTTCCTGAAATATAGTGATCTTAAGGACACAGTCAGAGGTTTTAAATCTCAGCATCCCTTAGATTTTAAGATCTCTGCAAACGCGCATTTGAAAATATGCGTTCAAGATTGGAAGAATGCTTGCGTCTTGAATGTTGTTTCTAACATAATTTAGAAAATTATGTTTTCAAAAAGTTAAATCCGCATTTGTATATTTCCAGTTGAAGTAAAGTTTTTTTTTTTTCAAAAACGAAGTATTTGGTTTTTCATGATTGTTTTAAATATGAAATTTACCTGTGGCTCCTAAAGCGATTAAGGACGATGCAGTGAATAAAACCTTGAATTAACTATCAGAAAACACGTTTGGATAATTCTGTCACATATCAAACTACTTGAGTCTGTCCCTTTTGGGGATCACTGTACCGCGACTAGTGTCCGTCGCTGCGACATCGACGAATCGACTATATCACCGCCTACGAGTCGATACACACGAGTGATAAGAAATCGCTGCGATTCTGCATATTACTATGTTTTTTACAAATACAAATAAATCGAACATCACTAAAGATGAGATTTCCTATGCGCATCTGGCGCTGCGTCTGGACGCATCATCAAACGCATACATCGTAAAAACAAAGGAAAAAAAAATGCAATTAATTTCATTCGTTTAAAAGTTTCATTTGTAATTAAAAAGCAGTGTGTGTGTTTGCGACCAAACGCAACGTCAGACGTGTACAAGAAATCCCACCTTAACATGAAATCGCAACGATCACAGATGATCGCAGCTGAAGAATTTCAATCTCATAGCGTAAAAATTAGACGATGCAAAAGAAATTCTGTGCCACTCATAGTCACCTCCCCGTGCCATTTCGTCACTCGCGCGCAGTCCTTTTCTACGAAAACAGAAAAGGTTCACCGGAGAACAAAAAAAGATCTACAACCGTGTCGAAATCGATCTTTCCCCGAAAAGCTCCGGGAGAGCGAAGCAAACGAAAGAGAGATGATCCATTCGTCATAATATAAAAATGGCCGTGACAGCGTTATCTGTGGCCATTTCCTGCAGCCGTAGCTTCGGTTCCCCGGTCTCACTTGTCACTATACCGGAGGTAATGATCATTACCGAGGGGGTCTCCGTCGGGGGATACGAGCGCGGATCCGGGGGGAAGGTGGAGGAGGGCCGCGAGAGAAAGAAAAGGGAGCCGAAAAGGCAAGAGCGAAGGGGCGGGAGGGGGTGATATAGAGCGGGTTTCTCGAGGCCGTTCCCATCCTGCCAGACCGTCTTCTTTGCCTCGTCGGGCACGAGGTGGGACAAGATGGCCGCTGGTAAGACTCGGCCCGGGGCCCCCGGTCGGGTTTATGTGTCGTAATAAATGGTAATTTAAAACAGCGAGAACTAACAATTTCTTTCTTTATTTCCTCCCCGATGCCCCGCGCTCAAAAGCCGCCCACGCGGCGGGGGCGAGGAGCGCGCCACGTACGCGGAAGGGTAGTTCTCCCCGAGATGCTGGCAGGAACGAGGATGGAGGATGAAGAAGGCTGGACGAAGGGGCGCTCTCTCTCGGCACCGGGAAACCCGGTGGAACCAGCCAGTCAGCCAACCAGCCCACGTAATATAAAGAGATATGTGCCGCGGAATAGCATTACCATTAGGAGATATAGTTTAGCGGAGCCACCAGATGAAATGAGATACTGCGGCTGAATCATGCATGAAGCGGAGGTGCGATTCGCCACCTCCTTGTACGACTCCTTGCCACCGCCCCTCCGCGGCTGTCCCTACACCCACGGAACATCCCCGGGATCTATCGCCTGCGTCTGACGTTCTCTTCCCCAGGCGTTTCTTCCTGTCCATTCGCCGCGCCGCGCTTTGTGTTTTTCCTCGAAAAGGTTTCGCGGGTGCCTCGTCGCCATATTTCGTCCGTTCCTCCCTTCGCCTCGAAGCTCCTCGCGCGATCGCAATCTCTTTTTCGCCGGGCCAGCTGGCGAGCCTCCCCCGCCTGGGAAGTGAATATGCCACGGTATTCAAATGGCAGTCGTGCGACACTTTATTAAACGCGCTATTTGCATCGACGACACCCTCTAGTCGCCCGCCGCCAACCGGGGATCCTCTTTTTTGTGGGAGGGCCGACGGCGAACTACCCTCTAAGCGACTGATTAAAAAATCGACAGAGAGATTGCGCCGGGTTTTCGGCACCCGGGGGAAAATTTAAGCCGTCGTCTGGGGAGGACGAAATAACCTCAGTTGGAGGATGCAGCGCGCTACCGCATTGAGTGCAGAGTGCACGGAGAGGTTGGAGATATTCGGTTCTAAGGAGAATCGACGCGTGTTGTGGCAGACGCGAGGACATTACGTGCGAGAGTCGCCCAGACCCCGGCAACTTCTGACAGGGTGGCCGGGGTCGCGCGTGCACACATTATGCTAATTTGTCTTTTAATCTCGCGTCGTGCCACCGACGCGACCCTCTCGCCAGATTACAATCTCTGTAGATTGCGTGCTATTTACTCGGCGGGAAACGCACCGGTAACTTAGCCTTTTTACAACGAGAGACCGCGCTTTATGAGAGCCCTAAACGCGTCGAAGGTCCTCCCCGTCGGAGGATCTCGAAGAAACTCCGAAGAAAGCATGGAAGACCCTTGTCCTCGGCGAGGAGCAAATCGGAGGCGAAACGCATTCGTCATCGGAGGCGCGATCGCGACGGATTCGGTCCTGCGCAGGCAAAAGGGCGGAAAGCGTGTTTCCGAAGGAAAGAATCCCGAATCAGGGCCGGGAAGGGAGTGGGCGGGAGCAGGTGGTGGTGGGCGACGGTGGTGGGAGCACTTATGCATTTATGCATTCATATTTCCGCGGTCTCCGAGCCGTGTAAGAAGTCGTCCTCGGCGTCTTCCAGAGCCCTCGCGACGACCGCGGCGTCGCGCGAGGAGAACGCAGAGGAGAACGAGAAGGAGGACGTCGTAGGGGAGGCGGTGGGCGTAAAGTTGCTCCGGAATAATAATACGGACAGCTCGTGCCTGCTCGACGAAAAAATCTGAATACATGAAACGTAATGACGAGCCGGGCGCGCGGACCCCTCCACGCCGTGCCCTTTCCAAATAGAATCTCGCCTCTCCTCTCTGCGATTCGATTCGATTTCTTTCGATTCTCGGATCTCGGCGCTGGATCTTGGGCCGATTCCAAGGCGATAGCGTGAAGGGGGTTTCCGGCGCAGCTGATGCTCTCGAGATGCTGATCTTAATGTAGGAGGATCGTAGAAAGATCGTACTAGGATCGTACGAGGATCGGTTGCAGTAAGAGACTTGGAAAAAGAGATATGGGAGTCTTCTTCGTGGGGAAAGTTGCAATATCGCTGATGCAGCCGGTGCATAGTCAAGGACAAGGGTCTCGGTGATAGGTGTAAACGATACAGGGACACGAAGGACGTAAGTGCGGGACGGTAGATGAATGAAAGGAAGGAAGGAAGGACGGAAGGAAGGAAGGAAGAAGGAAGGGCGCCGTCGTAGCCCCGGGTGCCCGTGGCTCCGCCTATCGGCGCGCCGCCTCGCGGTGGTGAATACATTTAGCCTGGTTAGTTTACAAATGAATACAGCGATTGAAGCAACTTATAATATCAATGTACCTCAGGCGGTCTCGCTCGCACGCCGGGCGCCACCCCTTGCGGGCATCTCGCTTCCACCCACTCTCTCGCGGGGTTCCATACAGAATGGCCATATTAACTTGATAATTAGCTCGGTTATACGACTTGCAGATGAGGAAAGACTCGGGACGGACGTCGGCTACCCCTACCAGGAGTGGTGCCAGTGTTCCTTGCTCTGCTCCCTATGCTATGCTCGACTCGGCCCGGCTCCTCGTCGCTCGTCGGATGGATATAGAACCCTTAGTTCGTATTCCTCTCCCTGTCTGCCAGGAACCCCGGCGTGCTCTGTCTGCGAGCCGGCCGAGGAGTTCGCCGCGACCTTTCGTTCTCTCCTCGCGCGCGGAGCGAGCAGAACTCCTCTTCTTCGCGATCTCCGCCCGCGTTCGATCAGTGTCAAAAATCAAAGTGCCGCCCCCCTCGGAACCGGGGAGCGATCTGTGCTCGGTGTTGGTGCATGTCCAGGAGTGCGATCACGTGTCTACCCCGGCGAGGACCACGTGCTTCCGACGCCAAACAATCCCGGAGGACTTTCCTCGATTCCGAGCGGATCGGCGACGGATCGCGAGGCGATAGAACGATCGAGGTAGGTTCTTCCGGATGCCAAGGATCCTCTGCTCTCGAGGAACGCGCGGTTCCTCGTGCGACGAGGCTCGTCGTCACGGTAGACGAAGCGGAGAAACGGACTAGGTGGCGCCTTGAAGAGGCAAAATGGCCGGCAGAGAGCGGAGGAGAGCGAGAGAGAGGCGGCGAGGGATAGTGAAAGGGGGAGACAGAGAAAGAGGAGAAGAGGGCCCCGGCGCGTTCGGAGCGGAGCCGAGTCGAGCCGAGCCGAGCCGTGGCCCCGTGTCCTCAAAGAGATCGCGCGAAGGCCTCGTCTCAGCCGCGGAGAGCGCGCGCGGACCGAGAATACAAAGTACGCTCCGCGGAGGCGCATTCCGAGAGATGACTGGCATTGAAAGTCGCCTTTGGGGCCGCGCCTGCTCGCCTGCCTCTCCGTCTACGACCGGAATACAGAGGATGGCGGCCATATTAGGCCTCACCTCCTTCCACCGCCTCCTCCTTTCTTCTCCGGCCCTGTCCTCCTGCCAACTCCTAACCTGCACACCTCCGTACCGCGACCAACAACCTTGCGCCCCGGGGACTTCTTCTGGTAAACACTGATCCTCGCTGACTCCGACGTTCACCGTCCATCCTCTGCGACGTTTCTCGTGGAGGTGAGACATCCACATAATCTCCTGTTCGGTAGTTGCGACTACACCTATCACCGAGGAGGATGGATGATGTCAGGTCTTTTCTCCTTGCTCGAGGATGTCAGGTTTTAGAGCGGGTTGCATCTCCTGGATTTATCGCTCAGGTGTCTGCTGAGATTTTTATGCACCTGCGTGTCAGGATCGTTGCGAGTGCCACCACGTATTAGTTACGGGTTCTGCGGAGAGTCTTCGATAAATTTTCTACAATTCTCTGTGCCATCTGCTATGTGACTATGTTTGCGAGGACTGTAATCGATCGTGAACTAAGCACGACGGGTTTTACGGAGGTTTGAACCTCTTGGATTTATCACTGAGGGGTTTGCAAAGCTGCTTGTTGAAGATATCTCAAATTTCGATGCACCTGCGCGCCGGGAGATCGCTGCGAGTGCCGCTGACTTTGACTTAGGGATTCTGTGAAGAATTTCTGATGAATCTTCTGCGATTTTCCTTGGCATCTGATTTGATTGTGAACTGAGCGCGACCAGTTTTAGGGCGGTTTTGAGCTTCCGGGTCGAGATACTTTTTTCATTTCGATGCACCTGTGCGTGGAAGATAGTTGAAAATGCCGCCAAGTCTGAATTTGAGGCTCTGCTTAGAGTCTTTGGCAAAACTTGAGCGATTCTTCATTGCGAATGCCGTCGTATTTGAATCCGAGGCTCTGCGTACAATCTTCGACTAATCTTCTGCAATTCTCCGTGGTATCTGCATTGCGTGTATTTCTGACAGAATTCTAATCGATTATAGACCAAACAGAAGAACCAATCGCGTGATTTAGTGAAGATTCAAGCTAAAGAGAAGGCCACCGCGTGGCCGGAGAAGAAGGTCGAAGGCGGGCCGAGGCCGCGATCCGCTTCTACGTGCCGTCACGTACGCGACGGGGTTTTTACTGAAATAAAATCTAAATAAAGCGGTGGCTCCTCCGTCCGCCACGAGTAACGTTCCCATGAGTTGCCCGCCGTGGGAGACTCCGTTTCATTGTTACACCCGTCGCTTCGAATCGTTCACGCCTAGTCCTCTGTGCGGAGGACACGAAACACCGTCGCGAGAAGACAGCGCGAAGATGCGACTCAAACAGTCCTCGATCGCGAGACTCGATAGTTGGATCCTTGCCCGTTTCCGTCACTTCGGTCGCCCGTATCGCGCAAGGTCGCGAGGCGATTATTGGTTCGGTGGCAACGAAAACAAGAGCCCGGTTGGGGCAATAAATTCCGGGCTCTCGCGGGGATACGAGGGGCAGGAATAGAGGTCGCAGGGTAACACACCTGCCCGATGTGGGTGCCACGCGGAGGTCAAAGAGGCCGACGGGGGAATTACGTATGCACCCCAGAGTACGCGGAATGGAAACTCGAAGAGCCGGAGCCACCTGAGCCTGCAGGCGGACACTGGGAAGCGTCATTTGAGCCGGCTGTGTTTGATACTCACGCCTTCCATCGGCTGTTGCAACCGCCCCGCCGCAGTGAGCCTAATGATTCCCGTCATTTTTCTTGCGAGAAACACGATCCGGCGAGTCGCGACGGCTGCGAGGAATCGTTCGAGTCCTGTTTCTGCCCGTCGCTCCGGCTTTTAACGTGCAACGCTGTAGATTCTTTTGTCTTTTGATCCTTGGCGCGAGGATGACTGTTGCGAGGGTTCGACGGTGCGGAGGATGGCGAAAGAAGGTCGAGAAGCGACGCCTGATCGAGGGGCAGTGGAAATGAAATCCGCGACGTGGACAAATGGAGGCGCGGAACGAGAAACGGAAAAGAAACGGCGGGACACGGCACGGTCGCAAGGACAAGCAGGATTGCGGGAAACCACAATAAGTCGAGCTAAAACGTAGTTATCGTCGGCTGGGTTGCCGTGATTATTTTCATTACGGTACGCGGGTGATCGCTATCTACTCGGCTTCCCACTGTAGTCTGCGCGGCAGAACCGGGGCTTAGATTTCATGTTTTTTCTTAATGATTCGAGCAATTAGCCACGCTGAGTGCTCTGACTTCTCGTTCCAGCTCGCTCCTCCACGAGTCTCCTCCCCCTTCCTTTCGCTCGGCTCTGCCCCCGGTTTCCCGGGCCCTCCGCAGGGATCCGCGCGAAAAAAGAACCGAGGGAGAAATAATTGCGGCCGAGCCGCGGCCGCGTCGATCGCGTGCGGCTCTCCCGAAGCGGTTAATTAGAGGAGCTAAACAGACCGATAGGATCGTCGCGAGGCTCGAGCTTCCACGAACACCGTGAAAACTTCCCTCCCGACGTCCAACTGCTTCGCGACTGCGAAAGTGCTGCGAAGGGGAGCGGAAAAAAAACGAGGAGGAGCGCGAAAACGAAGAAACGCTCGGTTGCCGCGCATTTGCGTATTGTTATGTTAACGTCTGAGTAAAGTAACAATCGGCGCGAGCACAATAGCGAAATCCTCCCGGACGCGGAGGCGCGAGGAACGCCGAGGGTGGAGGAGAGCGGCGGTGACTGAAAGTGGAGTACGAAAAGAGGGGCAGGGGTGGCAAAAGCGAGAGAGCGACGGCGGGAGGAAAGAGCGGAGGCGTTATCGCATTATCGTATTGCGGCGCCTTTCTGCCGAGGACTTGCTTTGCCCTTACGTAAATTTCTGCAAACAAAGATTTACACCGATACAAGCGCGCGCGACAGCCTCCGCCGACCCCCTCGGAAATCTCGGCGAACGGGGGATGGAAGGAAAGGGAGGAACTCGTCCGCCGCGTCCGCTTTAATATTCCTCGTTTCCATAAAAACCCGCCCGCCGCCCGGAAGATTATTTTCGCTAGGTCCTGCCACTGGACATCGTCGTCACCAGCCTCCGCGCGGGGGCGAAAGTTGAATTTTTGCCGAGGGAAAAATGCGACCTTCCGACTCGTTGCGCGATCCCGATTCTCCCAGGGTGGAGGCGGAGCGGAACATTTTTCGGACCTCTGGTGATTATAGGGTGTCCCAACTAAAAGTTTATTATTTCAGGAAGTTATAACTAAAATTCTGTTTTACATTTGACTTATTTATTAGCGAAAATAGTATGGCAAGGTGTGGGAAATTTATGTTTTAAAAATTATGTCATCGAGATGTTATCCATTGCAGCTCCGATATATTCTTCGAAGCGTCCGACAGTGGCGGATTTCTCCGAAATCCTGGCCAAAAGTCAACAAATTTTTTCTCAATTTAACCTCGTAACGTCTGAATTATATTTTTATTTATAAAAACAAATAAATATTATAGATATTATAAATATTATAGATATTAAATAAGAACATCTGATTGCAGGCTATGCATAGACATACCATATACACCATACAATAATTAATAATCATTCAAGATTACAAAATGGTGTAATAAAAAGCAAGTACTTGGTGTGTATCATATGTGTTACGGGAGACGTTAAGAGGTTAAAAAATCTGAGTACTGCATTACATTTATAAATGATTTTGGAGACTATTGGGGATCTGAAGCCTCAAATCTACTATGTATTTTTATAATGTGAAGTTTTAAAGGCAGAATTCAAAATGACGTTTCATTTAGTATCGAACTATAATGCTTTTCTCTCTGCATTGGTAGCTATCAGGCATATTTAAAATTAATAAATATTCTGGTGTAGTTGCTTTATATCACTTTGTACAAGTGTGATAGAGAAGAATATAAGGCTTATACATTTTTTTTTTTCATTTAAGGTACTAGTTATGAAGCAAGCGAGATCAAGCAAGAATTTTGCTTAAAATAAACTTTTAAGGTTTCTAAACAAGAGCCCGTTGAGTTTTTCTGCGATAATTTGCGATATTTTAAATTATTATTATTTCTTTGTCATTCTTTGTCACATTTAAAAATATGACTTTTGGCCAGGATTTCGGTGAAATCCGCCACTGTTGTGCGTCCCTTTAAATTGATGAAGACTTGTCAAAGAGTATCAGTGGAAAGATAACTGAAGGAGATATGACGACAACTGGCCTCTAAGGAGCTCAGATCTTTTACCACTCGACAGAAATTGGTGATTCCTAAAAAGTATGTTGCATAATAATTCGCCGTCAACAACATTTTCACTGAAAGCGAACATCAGCCAAAAAAAGAAAAATACCAGAAATTGGCTGATTTTAAGGAGTCCAAAACAAATAATTATTTATCCGGGGAGTGAAGGGAAAGTTGTATAAAATGCGCGTAAACTTGGAAATGTTACCATCTGTAAGGCTCACCTAGTTAATGCATTTCGTCGATATCTTCTTTGGATAATGATCCATCAACAAAATAGTCACGTTGAAAATCAGCAAGTAGGTCGATGGTAGATTGGTATCGAGCATATCCAAAGAAATTGTAAAATTGTTCTTACGTGCGAGCAGTAACTAACAACACGCTTTATTATTCGAAGAAGGTAACGACAAAATACATCAATTGAGTGAAATTAATAAACGGCGATGTTTCAAAGTTTACGCGCATTCTTTATAACATTCCCTTCACTCCCCGGTTAAACAATTATGTATTTTAAACTCCTCAAACCTATAGTACTATATTTTGTAAACAATTTTCGTTGGAAGTCAGGTCCAACATCGGCCAATTTCTACCATCGTCCTTTGCCAGAACTCCAGCGATACTTCATAAATTTCAGGAATCGCTTTAAAGAGTGTTGGATCCGCAACGAGCGATATCTGAATGATTTAATTTTTAGAACGTGAATACTCCATGTCTTATCATACTATTTTCACTAATAAATACGTTGAGTAAAAGACAGAATCTTAGTCATCACATTTTGTTATATAAAATTTCCATTAGGACGCCCTGGTGCTTTTGCCTGGTGGACGCAGAGAGAAAAGGTCGGATTTAGGATTTCTGAGTGCGATCGAGGGATTTTTGAACGAGGGCTGCAGGTTGCAAAGGTGCGGGCAGTTTTTTCAACGGAAAGCAGGGCGAAACGTGCAACCCCTGTCGGAGGGGTGGGCCTAACGGAGGAGGAAGAGGAGGAAACGATGGAGGACAGGGCGGACGGTGGCGGGTCACGGGTGGGTGGTGAATATGCAAATGTAATTGATATTACTTTTTAAATATTCCCCAGTCTCCCCGGCGGAGCGGCGGCCACCCGTCTGTTGTTCGTTCGCCTGCAGCAGAGGGTGCGCCAGCTTTATACACTCTTACTCTAAGTGCCTTTTACCCCCGGTGTTCCAGCGCCCCCTTTTCTTCGCCGCCCCCTCTTCCCCCGGCTGGCGAAGGTAATTAATAGGCTCGAAGATCTACTACGAGATCGGAGCGGATAACACTGGCGAACGGCTATCGCTACAAGTGGACCGTAACGAATTATCGCGTCGGTAAGGGCCGCTCGCGATTTGTTTCTTTCCTCGTTGCTTCGCTTAATCGCGTCGCATACCCCCTTCGAACCCCGTCGCGCCTCCCTCTACCCCGTGTCCGACGAATGCCTTTATCGCATCGAAACCCGTTCGCGCGGTATTAACGATTATTGCCCGGGGTCCGCCGATTCTAACGCGACATCGACCAGCCCATTACGATTCGAGTTTTTCTCCGCGATCCGTCGAACGTCCTCCCTTTCGACTGACTGATCTAATTTCGTCCGCTGGCAGAACCTACCGGGATTACCATACATTAATTTCCCAGCGCGGACCGGCCAATGAATTTATTAGTTAAACGCATCGCATTGCTGCCCCGATAATTACAATTTATGAGCCGATAATAGAACCGCGGCGCTGTAATTGACCGGCTGGTACCAGGCACCGAGGAAAAAACCCGTCGAATGGGGATCGGCGAGGGTATTGTTTGGTCCGCGATCAGCGAAAACAAACGCGCGGGATTAGCGCGGGCTCCGCGCCCGTCGCCCTTTCCCGGCGCGACGCGTTTTTCGCCGGCCTCCGAAAGGATTATTCAACGTCCTACTTAGCGATCGGGGCGCGCGCACCCTCTTACCGGAGATTTATGGGGTCCCGATGGGCCATGGTATCCCGCCGCGGTTCCACGCAGGTACGCGTTTGCGTATAAAAGAGCGCGTGCACCCGTTTTGGCCCGAGGAATTCCGCCGTCGCCGTCGGCTGCCTCCGCCGCGTCCCTAAATTAATGTCCACGCTCGCGACTCGCACCTTTCTTGCCGGGGAATTCCGCCCTAGGGACTGTGCGCGCTCCGATTCGCGACGAATCACACTGTAGAATAATCCCTGAGCTTTTCGGGCCGAACACTTGAGCTATTCCCGTGAAGTTTTCCCAATTTTAGGGTAGAAGGCGTAGAAACGATAAATAACTGGGAAAGAAGCTGTGATTTTCGCCTGAATTTCTATTTAGAGAAATTCCCCGTCGATTGTGATGTCCAGACGGTTCTTTATGCAAAATAAAATATTCAGAAACACATATAATGAATTCGAACTTGAATAACAATATATCTTCTTTTTTAAACATTGTGTGGGGGTATTGGAATAACAATTGTCTGAGGAGTCAAAATTCGCAACTCATAACAAATATTTTTATTTAATAATCCACACACCCAAGATACAACGTCACACTCGAGTCAAACGCGACGGCGAGACAAACAAACGCATGACAGGACAGACTCAGTCAGAGTTCCAAACCCGAATGACGCGAGGGTGTCGAAGAAGGTTCTTAAAAAGGAAGAAAACGAAAAGGAAAAAAATAGAAAAGAAAGAGATAGTGAATGCTAGAAGAAGTTGAGGAAAACGTGCAAAAATCACAAGCCAGCGGAATGAGGTAATAAAGAAAGAAAGCGCCGAGGCCCGAAGGGCCCAGCCAGTAGAGATTGACCAGACCTACGCTAAACCTTGAAACCCTCATTACAAACAGGCAACGCACTCAATTCTAAATGTATCTGCGTAAAAACGAACAACGTAGAAAGCATCGGGGAGAAAGTCAAACGGAAAAATTCCATACACCTAACGAACGCTTCGGTAGTGGCGAAGTGGAACCGCCACAATTGTAATTTGAATTATATTTTTGATATTTTGTATATTTTGTCATTTGTCAATAACATCGAAGATTTTTGGAATGTCTAGAATTGTCACGAATGCATAAAATCCGCAATCTAGTGATGACGTTCTCATGGAAAATGGTTCTCGGAAAAACATCTGTTGAGTCGCTGCCTTGTCTAGAAAAAAAAAGATATGAAAACTTCCTTCCAAAAAGTTGAAGCAGTGAGAGTAGAATTTCAGCGTTTCGGTTCGGAGTGAAGTTTCGCGACGCAAGTTGTTGAGTTTACTAAGAAACCCGGTCAACCGCGTTCCCTTTGCGTCTTCGCCGATTACAACCGCGAAAGAAGGTTATTGCGGCCTAGAGGAATAATCGCGGTTACCGCAAAGACCTTTAAAAGCCTGCGTATTATTACGAAATCGTTCGGGGCGTTATCGTGCCGGCGGTATAATAAAGCGGCGCTGTGCGCACGGTTTAGCATCCATTCACGCAACCATAAAAATAATCGCCGTTTTTGTTTTTCGTTCGCTACGGGCATATTCATTAAGATTTATGATATTGCGGGACCCCGGCGAATAATTAGCCGTAAATTTGTATACACGCTGGCACGCGTTTCCGGCCACTTTCGCGGGAATCCGCGAACCGGATCATTTGGCAACCTTTGCTCCGATCCCGACAATCCACTGCCAATTCCGTGAAAATACCTTCGCAGACTCTTTACCCTCTCTATAACTGCCTTTTATGCTTAACAAACTACACGTGTAAACTATCTCTACTTTGTGAATTCACCTAGTCAGTAGTTGGAAACGAAATCAAGTCATACGCTTGCAATTTCACATTAACTTGACTGCTATGTTTTGTAATGAAGGGTTAGATCCCGTTGATATACAAATAAGTTACCTTCAACTTAATTTCTTCCTCGCAGAGTTCGTATAAATATTGAATCGTTGGAACAGAAGTTCACAGCCTTTTTTAATAGATATTTGAAGAATGTTAAGAACTGGGAAAATAAAATTATGAGGATATCTCAAAGATGGCGAGGAGTAGTAGAAGAAAGTGCCACATATGTAGCTGAAATTTATGTATAAGTACTAGAATACTGTTTTCAAATTTTACTTAAGAAATTCTATAAATTTTTGTTCCAACCAAATATTTGACTTCACCGCTTCGCAACGCTGTATCCACTTCTACTTTTATTCGAGCAACTCTCTCCAATTCTTTGAAACAAATTCCTAGCATCCACAATTTCCTCTCCATAACATGCAACCGTCGGAAGCACCATGAAACCGTAGCGAGCATAATTTCCGTTCGGAATCACGAAGTAACTGCCCGCTCAGTAGATTAAGCCGAGTCCGTCTAATCATGTGTGAATCTACTTACGACACGCTCGATCTTCCCCTTAGCAGCGATCGGATTCCTGCGTGAATGCAAATGCGGCGGCAATGCCGTAATTCATTCATCGATGCGCTAATAACCGGCGCTCCGGTTACTTAATGAGGCGCGGCCTGCACACGCCGATGCCCGATCTTCAGAATCTGGAAAATCGAAAGTAACGTATCAACGAATCGTTCGCGGCTGGTACTATTAAACCAAGGAAGAAGCTTAACTCCGCGTCGTTTGATCAACGAGCCGCGTCCTCGGCTCCGGCGCAATGAGCCGAGCTTCCCCGGTAATCGCGGCGAATTATCGCGTCCTGAAATGAGAAGATCGCGAACGCGTTCCTCGAGCGGAAGGAAAATCGGTTCCGTTCCAAGCGCGAGAACGTCACCAGGTCGTAGGAGGGACTCGCTCGTCGAGTAACGCCCGACGGACGCCATCGCCACCGTCGTCGGTTCCGTGCGAGCACGCTGCTGGTAATTATCTGGCTTCCTGTCACTCCGCTTCAAAATGGTGGATTATCTAGCCTGCGCTGTTTCGCTGGGGATCGCGCGAACGGCTTCCTACGAACCGACCGGAACACCGAAATCCACTCGCGAAACACCTGTCGCGACACCGCGCCGCGGCTACTTTCACGGCGTCGTTCTGCGTTTCCATCCAAAACCGTCCGCTATACCGAAATGGAACGCTTTTCTTTAGACACCTTCGAGTTCCTTCGCATCCGGTTCGCAGGCGAATTCCACGCGGCGATCCGCGCGGGAAAACCTAGCGGTCGCCGCGAATCGGTGCGTGCGCGATTACGCGCTTTCCGTCGAATCCCCGACGCGCTTTAATTGAGGCAGAATCCGAGTGCTAACGACTAGATAGACTACGCGCGAAAGCTGCTAATTACTGCCTTGCGGCCGTCGAGGCTTCTTTCATTTGCGGGGAACGCGAGCGATGGAGATAGGAAAAGATTCTTTCAAGACAGAAGAGAAAAATACTGTGGACTTAGGGCAAAAGATTTGATACAGTTTCTTGGGCGTGGTTTAATCATTTATGTCATTAATAATTTATGTACGAACAAATGGATGATTTTGTTGAAAGTTTAGGTATATTTAAAAATGTGATACAAGAGGTTTTATTCGTAATAGAGGTTGACTGGTTTTAGGGAAATCTTTTGGGCTGGAAATAAAGTTAAGAATGAATGCTGCAATTAGGGAATAAATTATCACAGCCACAATTATTTATTGCAGTAGGATCTCGATTAACTAACTCAATGTTTGTAATATAAATTGCTAATAATCTGCTAGAATATTATTATTAAAGCTTGGTTCAGCTTTGACTTACTGTACCTTCATACTTAATATACTAATGCATTCAATGATTGAAACCCTGCATGATAAGAATTGAAGATAATTAATGCTTTATCCTATAATAACGTGTAACACTCGTGATACGAATAATACGTTCCCAAATATCGAACTGAACATTGTTAGATCAATAAAAGTAAAGAAGAAGAAAAGTTAAAGAAGTTTTCGATAACTGCAAATTAACTACATTATTAATAGTTAGATGTTTTGTTTTTCTTCTTTACTATTTAAAATAATTCATATATCTGTAGACTGGAAAAAGTTGTAGGACAAGAGTTTGGTTGAGAATGAAATAATCGAGGTTCTATAGTACTAAATGAAGACCTAATTACACTGAAAAATAATGTACGAAAATATTTTAACCCTGCTACATTCCCCTTAAAAGTCTGATAGAGTTATTAACACATCATTATAAATGAAAATTTTATAGAATTTCAAGGCGCAACAAACTGAAAACATGAATACTAACTTCCTTATATTTTTCTTGAAATTGAAATAGTTATTCAAAGAAATATAATGCATTATGGGGTCAAAAAAGACCCGAAGGCCGTATACTTGTATTTTGGCTCTAATAATTTTCATAGCTGTTCTCTTCATCTAATAATTTTCATAGCGATTCATAGACGTACCACTTACAAATACTGAAAGATATATGCATATACAAGGTGACCCAGGATTAACATGCCAAATTTCACCAAAATATTCTATGGATCTAAATAAGGAAAAAAATATTTAATACACATTTGATGTGTTTAAAGAGTCTGATGCATCGATCTCGACTCGGAAAAGAAGCTTTATTAAATTTAAATGCAGTGATTTCGGTCTGAACAATAATCTGCACTTTGATCAGCCATCAGTCATTGATAATAATATTGTGCATAATTTAGTGGATGCAAATCCACCGATTTGGACAGAAACTGCAGCTAAAACGTTCAATATTGAAAATATTCATGAAAAACACTTGAAATCATAAAATATTTGTACTAAAGTACTGAAATCTATTGAATTGTAGCAAATCTCATCACTTCTGCACTTAACCGACACTTTAAGAGTGATTATATTTAAGATCCTCAATGGAACACTTAAAATTGAATAAAAAACAAGACTACAATATTTTATAATAGAAAAATAATCTCTGCATTAAGTTTCTCGTAACTTCAACTTTAAATCCGCGCCTTCTATCTTTAAACAAAATATTTCTTTTAAAATGTGTCATCTAAAGATTCTTCTTGCCCTGAAAATCCAAACAAAGGCTTACAACCTAAATTAAATGATTCAAAACATGAATCAGATGGAAAAGCTGCAGTTTTATAAATGCCGTCAACCGTGTCCTTTATACAGTCTGTTATTTTTAGGTACCCTTTAAGCAAAACGCCGTGTATTTGCATTCTCACTGGATTAAAGTTTCACTTCCGTCAAAGTATCCTGGTGAGCCAACAATGAACCGCATAGCACTCAACGCGCTAAAACCTAAAAACCGTGGACTAAATTCTAATTTTGATGCCATTCGCCATACTATTTGAATCGCCTCGATCTATTCTACCCTCTGCATTAAGATTTTTCACGCGGTTGTCGCTGGAAGAGGAGCAAAGAGAAGCCGGAAGGGTAGGAAGCCTTGCCGGAGCGTCGACTCGGCATCGACGTAGCGTCAGGCAGTTGCGTGCTGCAGGTAATTACCAGGTTCCCCGTGGTAACGCACCAGCGATGGCGGATCCCCCTGAATCCTGGAGGCTACAGGCATTCGGGCATTCGGCCGACGACACGGCCACGGTGTTCCCGTCACACCGCTGGTTTCAACGCCAATTAAACACCCGCTTGTCAAGGAGGGGAAGCGACGCCGGCCGATTCTTCGAGGTCGGCCCGATTTGGTGTCGCACGCGATGCCCGCTCGACTTATTATCGCCCTTTATTATTGCCGCCCACGCGACCCCCGGCCAAGCTTTTTCACCCCGTCGCGAAAACGTAACCGAAAGTCGCCGCCGCGGCCCCAACGTTTTTTCCCCGCTTTCTAATTACCTTTCTGCAACGTTTTTTCGTCGCCATTCGTCATCGGCCGTCCGCGAAATCTTGGCGCGGGAGGCGAGAGGGTCGCCGCAGCGATTCGTTCGAAAGTTGTTGTTGGAAATCGACGCGGCACGGATTTTCGAAGCGCGTAAGTTTGGAGCGCGGATTTTAGATCGCGCGCGCAGTAATTAAAAATAAAAGCGACGCGTGCGCCGGAAGAATAACGCTGGCCCGCGATCGGCTTGACGAATGTCCGCTCGCGGCCGCGAGCGATATCGCTCGCCGATCGGGCGCGTATCGTTTTCATCGCCACGCGCTTGCGGCTGGTTTTTGCCAGAAGGGAACATGGAAAGTTGCGGATGCATGTGGGTCGCGGCTCGACAATGAGCGATAGTGAAAACGTATTCTGTGCGTGTCCCGATAGCGAGCGAAACGCGACGCGAACCGCGTCGGGAATTCCAGCGAATTCGCGCCTCGCCGGGACTTGATTTCTCATTAAGCCCGCTCAGCCCTACCGACGAGGGAGATCTCGACCCAGATGAGAAGTTTCTTGTTAAAACTAGCTGCAATGTGTAGACTGGAAACGTCGGCTTTGCTAATTTGTCACGAATCCTTTCTTTCTTTGACGAATATATTCTTGCAAATTAACCCCTCACGACCTGAAACTAATATTTCACGCATGCTTGCAGCTAACGCAGACCTAATCTAGACCTAGGCAAATTCGTAAAGAAATTTTACTGACAGAATAATTATCGTTCCGGATGATTAACCGGTGCATTACTTCCAAAGTTAAAAGCACAATTAACCGAATACATTTTCCGATACGGAACACAAAGCAATTTGAATCGCATATTTTATCGCACCTTTATCTATATCGAGCAGCCTATTCTTCAACTCCGTGTCAACTTCGCCTATAAACATGAAACTCGCATTTCGCGTCGCTCTATCCTCCGATTGGTCCTAATAGGGATCCCATAGGTTTCGATGCCGCAGAAACGAAATGGCGCGAGGTCAGATAACTCGTTATCGTCGGACGCGTGTCCGCTGGCCATAACAGCGGCTAATTGCGCGTTTAACTTTGCCAATCAACGTCGAAAGCCTCCCGTCCTTCGCCGGCTGAAAATCGAGTCGAAACTTTGCGGGCGCGTCGCCGTCCGTCGGCGCGCGATTATCTCCAGTTCCCCGTTAAAACGCGTTCGAATGTTGGCGATACTGTCAGGTCCGCAATTTACTTTCTGCCGCGATAAGGGGGCTGAATCAGGCCGCGGCGAAGTTCCGTCGCTCGGTGATAAGAATCGGAGCTATTTTCGAATCGAAGCGACGCGACGGGGAAACAAAAAAAAAAAAAAAAAAACGGCAACGAAGGAAACGAAGTCCGAATCGCGAAAGAACGAAGAGTTTCGTCGAAGAGTTTTGAGCGCGTCCATGGGACATCGATAAATTAGTCAGGGGCGAAGGGAACCCTTCTCACCCCGAGTAATCAGCCCCCCGCGGCTTCGGCAACGACGGTTCAACGCCAGTTTTAATCACGTCGCAGTCGTGGGGCGCCCATGGGGCCATTTCATTGAAATACCCACTTGCAACCGGTGTCCGACTACTTTATTAGCCTCGCTACTTTATTCCTGCGTCTTATCCATTAGGTTGTTATATATGAGATACTCAATTCTGTTGTACCAATACTTTAAAGGGGTACAGCACTATTGGGCGAATAAAATCAGTGGTTTATTTTGTATTGAACTTCTCAGATACTAAATACACATTAAGCGGGTACTTTTTACAACTCATTATGGACACATTTAGGAATAATTACAAACAAAAAAATCGTTAAAATGTTTAAAACTGTTAAAGTTATGAAGCATTAAAGATGACCCCTGATAACAGCCCACTGCAGGCTGCGTAGGTAGTTTCAGGTCAACTAATAATACGAAAGCAAAATACTTTAGAGTGAATAATTTCTACACCAAAACCTACAATGTCGAACTTTGGTGACGAATTCAAACAAAAATTGAGAAAGTTCACACGAATCAATCTTTTATTCACATTTTTATGTAAAAAAAATCATCTTTAATGATCTTTAAAACATTCCACAATGATCCAATGTTAATGCGAAAGTTTCACATTGTAGAGAAAGGAATCCCACACTTCCAGTTGAAATTTCAAGTGAAGATCTTCATTCATTTAAAAGTTATGATGAACGCGGTATTGAAAAATGTTGTTTCGAGATAAACGGCTTTAAGTTTGAAGTTTGACTTTTTTTCTAATACATATATGGCTTGCCTAATTTCCACACATACTTTACGCGATTCCCGGAACAGAAGTAAAACAATTTATATCTGAAATACATTTTATACATACAATACAGTCATAGAAAAAGGACAGAAAGATTCCCATAGAAATCAGGTATATTTATGTTAGTACCGAACGGTGAGGTCGTTACTCACTATGCATTCAATTACGTTCAGCGCTATAATTTCCGTAATTATTCGAATTTTCACTTGAAACTTTTTTTAAGTGTTCATAAAGGACCAGACTTTCACAATTAGCAATAAAAAGAAAATCGATTTTTTGAAGTTCCAATAGTGGTGTACCCCTGTAAACCTCTTTTTTCGAAATATAGTAAAACCTCGATTAACCGACTTCACCTTTATGATATAAAATGTTAAAAATTCGTGAAACATTATTAAATTAAGTCCAAGTTGTACTTAAAGTCCTGTTTAACTCTTACACCTCCTTACTTCTCTATTAACTGATTGACAGTTTGAGTAATAAAATTTTTGGATAATTGTGTTTCGGATAATGAAGGTTCTACTGTAAATATAAGTAGACCGAGGCAAATCGGATCAAAATAACAATTGAGAAAAGATTCTTCACATTACTTCGAAATTTATTTTTTCATTTATTTATTTACTTGTACGGGATGAACCCTTTGAAATTTTTGACTTGTGCTGATACAAACGGCAAAAAAGGACAATATACCTGTGAATAATGTGCGAACTAGTATCAGTCGACCTCGTTATCATTGAATTATACTTTCTTAAGTAATTTCCAAAGATTTCGCTTTGAAAATGTCAGGTTTTTTATAAATATCTGGGTGATCCGATTCACCCCAAGTTTTCGGGGCGGATATTTCTCACTGTTTGGTTTTTTTATTTCCGTAAGAAATACTTTGAAATTTTTGTTTAGGATTTCTTACTGATATTAAAGCCTAACAGGTACCTATTACGAATTTATAATAGAAAATCAGATTTTTATTGTTTGACCGTTATTTATTTATCATTAAACAGAAAATGATTCAAAACGCCCCGGTCTACCTTATTTCAGTCTTTGGAAATGTTGTCACTGTAACTTGAGAGTTGGAAATTGCTCATGACAATTTCATATCATCTGAATTTGAGTAACAAAATGAAAAAATTAAACAAATGGATGCTACGTAAACTTAAGAAACAGCAGAATTTCCAGCGTCAAGAATACGCAACTACGTTCATTCAAAATAATAGGTACTCATTTTCTGAATTGTATTATCATTTGTAATGAAACGTGGATATTACATGATAGCAGATTATTATAATTTAGCGAATCGTCGCAGTACAAGGTCCCGGATCGTACTGCCATTCAAAAGAGAAGTCACAGAAGGACACGCCTTCGGGAACCGAATGATATCACCAATCGTAAAGCCGATATCGCTGTTATTGCCTCCCGTTCCGTTACTCGCATTCGGACCGCGACTAGTTTCGACCGTTCCGCCGTTTATGATTCGATTTGCCTGGCCGATAAGCGCCGCGATGCCGGGATAATGACTACTAAACCTTAAGAGCAACATGTGTAACGCTGCGCCGGCGAGGATCGCGATCGGATGCTAATCGCGAGCGAGAGAAATCCTGCCGCGCTTTTGAACACTCTGACCGGAATACGAACCTCCACTTTATTAGGTTTCCGCTTCGAATTCTGCGCGCGGACAATTCGCAACTATGCAATACAACAGGTCGTCAAACTCCGGAAGGATTTCTGGAAGAAACTCCCGGAAAATCGGAGCCTAGAAGAACGACTTAACAATTTTCCACGCATCCGAGTTTCGGCCGCTTGCGAAACGCCAAACTTCTACTTATTTCATTATGTTTCCGTTTCGAATTCCGCACGTTGGCAATTCAAAACTATGTAATATAACAGCTCGTAAAATTGTTCCAGGATTTCTGGGAGAAACGCCCAAAAAATTGAAACCTACAAGAACGGCCGAAGAATTTTCCACTTATTACTATGTTTTCGCTTCGAATTCCGTGTGCAAGCAAACAACAGCCATTCGATATAACAGCTCCTCAAATTCTTCCAAGATTTCTGTAAGAACTTTTCGGGAAATGGACGCATTATGACCGAAGGGTTTTCCACGCGTCCGAGGATCGAAACGTGCGAAACCCCGCGCGATGGAAGTCGGTAATTAAGACGGGCTCGCTCGCGGCAGATAAGATCGCGGCGCGTCCCCGTCGACGGCGCGGGGCGATCAAGAAAAATGCCTCGCCGACTTTTCCTACTTCCGGGTGAGGGCACGAGGGAAACGCGTGAAATCGCGGCTATCTTGATCGGGTGCCCGAGACACGAGGACGATCCGCGGCTAAAAGGTACGCAACCGGCGCGGCGCGGCGCGTCCGCGGTCATGGGATCCGCGCGGCTGATAGCCGGACGGTCGATACTTTTTTGCGCACGGCGAGGTGGTTACGTAAGAGGAAGGCCGACCGCTATCTCGGTGAATCGGTGTTCCGCGCGCTAATTACCCATCGTGCCTGGCAAATGGCTTCCGCGGGTTACACCGAACCTGGAACGCGCGCACCGCCTGCGATAAGCACGGAATTTTAACAACCGTATCGGTTCGTTCGCGCTCGAAATTTTTCCATTCTCACCGGGACTGTTTCCGCGTCCTTCGCGTCCCTCGCTTTTCCCTCTTCGATTACGCGGATGTCTCAATTACCGGGCGCGAAAGTTGAAAAATAACGCGGAATGCGTTGCCGATCGCTGGAAAAACTCAGCGATTCTGCTGAGTTAGGTCTGGGTTAGGTCCGCAATTTTGCTAAGTTTTTGAGGGAAAGTAATATCACAGGGAAAAGATCCTTCCTCCGACGTCGTTCATCCCTGTCACCGGAGGGACGTCAAACGTCGCACCCCAAAAAAGGTTCAGGACTCGCGAGGCTCGCGGATTTCGCAGGATTTACGCGCGCCTTCGTCCGAGAACGAGCATACGCGACGCCGTGGCCGGGTTCTTTATTAAAGCGGACCCCAGGCTCCCCTTAGGCTTATCCCGGAGAGACCTTCCATCATTTTAAAGCCGCCGTGATAAAATTAGACGGACAATTTCATTGGAAGACTTCGGCCATCGAGCGGTGACGGTTTAATTTCGATGCCCCGGGCGACTCCTCGACCCCTCGGCGCGGAAAACGCCTGGCCAGGCCGGGCGCATTAACGAATTTGCCGTCGGAGACTCTGGCTTAACTTCGTTCCCCTCCTATTCTCCAGAAACCCGACGCAAAATCGGCATCTGGTCCAAAACGCGACGCTCCCGTCTTGGGAATAGCGAATTCCAGGGATCCCTGGCATCCGATCGAAGGAATTCCTCGCGAAGAAATCCCGCGAGCAGAGCTCCGATAAAGAAATCACCCGCGGCGCGGCCACGAAACGTCGGCCGGCTCTCAAAGTGTGCTCAGAAATCCCAATGACTTCTTTCCCTTCTTCGTTCGAGGATCGCGACGATTAGATAATGCGGATCGGAGAATTCCCTCGGATCGTGAATAAACCACGTCGCGTGCTCTCACTGGATGCCGAATAAATCCCGTAGGGGCCGCGTTCCGTCGCGGAAAACCCGCGAAAGGCTCGCGGAGAGAACGCGGCCGATCCTCGCGACGAACGCGATTCGAACGCGCTGCTCTTTGCGCGGAGGATGAAGCGTGCGTGCACGCACTCGCGCACGTGGAATAATAATTAGGCATCGCCGGTGCTGATACGAGTTCCTTGCAAATGACGTGTCAGGTGCAGCTGTTGCGCATCGTTCCGCAATGCGGGCCGGTGACCACCTCTCTCTCTCTCTCTCTCTCTCTCTCCGCCGGCTGCTTCTTACACCCGACTCTCCGATCTTCGATCCTTCGTGCCTTTGTCTCTTTACTCATTTTTGAGATGTCGAAAAGATAATACTGATTGTGAGTTTGTGAGTCGGGGGAAATTAGTTTGGAGATCGTTTAATAAATAGGGGAGCTGAGAAGTTTCAGTAGAATGTTCTTAATGAGTGGAAAACTTTGGGGATTGAATATTGACATTTCTGAAGAATTCTTTAGATAGGAAATCATATAATTAGTTGGAGGTTTGAGTTTAAACTTTTGGATAATGGATTGTTATGATTTGCAGGTTTATTATTAAATAGAACAGAAAAAGAACCTATGATTTATAACATTTGGAAGGTGAAGTACAATTTTATTCACGTTTTATTTCTAGTTCTGCACCTTTAAAGATATGAATTTGCATTACACATGAGTAGTGTAATTATTACAATAGGACCACGATTAATCAACTAGTATTTGCAATATAAAGTGTTAATTATTAGGAGATTATCGTTGAATTGTGGTTCAACGCTTAAATTCTACTTGAAATCCTATGAAATCCTCTGTCTAAGTATTCTTTCCGCTAATATAAAACTCTACACAATATGACGGATTTATATTCTTTCTATTTCTGTTCTTGAGAGACACTAGGGTCCATAGATCTCTTGTCAGCCTTATCTTTTCCTTATAGAAAAACCGAAAATAATCCAGAAATTGTGGAAAGGAAATGGAATATATCTTTGAAATTCCCAACTAAGCGCAGAGTTCATTCCTGTTAATCATGTCTTCAAAATCAATTAACTATTTCACAATTTGGAGCTTAATAAATCTCTCATTAAATTGAGAATCTCAACGCAAAACACGAACATGCGAGATTAGGTGTGCAAACATTTTCATGTTTGCTACCATTTACATGTTTGTTCCGCCACCATCATTGCTTTTCTATAATACATATAGTGGTGTATTTACATTCAATCGCTTCCTAATTTAACCCTGTTACGGCCTCCATATCTTTTTTGACACATTACAGTATTTTGTTTCCTGTAACAATTATTTTATTCTTGTAAAAAATGTAACAAAAGTGTTACAAAAATATAAAACATTTACTATTAAAAACATATAAAAGACTCATTGTCTATATTCTTAACTACATGATAGTAATTCGACTGCGGATTTTTATACAAAATCAAATTTTTACAAATGCAAATAAAGAATAGAAACTTTAATAACCGAGTTTCTCAGTTCCTAAACGTTTTAAATTCAGCTATATATTTTATATTTTGTATACTCAGGCATCTATCGACAGCTTCATAGATTTTTGCGTATTTAAAATTTCCAAAAATGCATAAAAATTCGCAGTCTAATAATAATAAAAGTTACTCCATTTTGAATCTCTAACAGAAACTTAGCAAGGTTAATTAAAAAATTATATTTTCATTATGCCTCTCAATTTTTAACGTATCCCACTCAATTCCTCCCCCTGCGTCCTAATTCTCCTTAATCAAATCTTCCAACTCCCAATCAAGATACCACCCACTCCGAACTTAGTCTTCCCAAATTCTAATCAAATCACTCGAAATATCAACGCAAACGGGATCGCGCCAGTTTGCGGTCTCCGTGTTTCAGAACACGGAGTTACATAGGAAACGACATTACTCGTTGGAATGATCCGATACCCGGGAGCCAGGGTCCCTTCGCGTGCTGGCCGTCATTAAAGGGCCTCGGTTACCGTCTACGTGCACCGTTTCCCCGGCACCTACGCCCGTTTCCATCGCGGCGCCCCGGCGATTCGGGATCCTGGTAGTTCTTTTGCGGCGGAGTCGATCGCCGATGGTGGCGATTGCCGGGTTCAGCGAAGCAACGAACTCGTATTTAGAAGAAGATTGATCTAGGCGCGACTATGGGAAATCGGGAGCGGCGATTTATTCCTCGCGTCGTGATCCTGGGGAAGGGAACAGTTAGATCGCGGGCGATTTCGTGGCAGGAGATGGTCGCGCAGGAACAACGGCATTGCGGCACAGGTCGTTCATTACTCCGGATGATTGAGAGCGAAAGAGAGCGAGAGAGAGAGAGAGAGAGAGAGGGAGAGAGAGAAGGAGAGGGCACGTTCCCACGGCTGACAGTGGCGTTCGTCACGAATCGCTCGACGATGGCGACGACGACGATCCGAGGGCGAGACGACGAAAATCCGTTCGATGAGGCTTCCTCCGGGGGGAACCTCGTCGTGTTGCGCCGTTGAAAATATCCTCGAGGAAACGGGAGGCCGGCGGGGAGATTCTAGACGCTTCTAGCCTAGATCAAAACCCGTAATCACGAGGTAATAATACCCGATCACGGAAGATATTGCACATTTCCCCGGAATCACTGCTATTCCCAGGGCAGATGCCCCCGTCGGGGTTGTTTGGGAGGTCTTACTGTCCGCCGACATGCAATCCCGAATTCAACCAGTATCTCTTTCCTTCCTGCGAGCCGCCCCCGGCTCTTTTGCGGTTCTCCTCGTTCCACTTTACCCTCGCCTTCGCTCGCTCTCTCTCTCTCTCTCTCGCTCTCTCTCTCGCTCTCTCCTCTCCTCGCATCGGTATTAAGAACCGCGGCGATTCTGACGTCGCGATAGGAACTCAGTAGCAATTTCGCGAGGCTCCCGATCGTCGATGCCATCAATTTTTTTCGCGGGACAAAGTCTAAAACGCTAGTCAACGAAATCTTCCGCTCGCTTCGATCGAACTTCTAATCGCCCTCGCATCGAGGCGAACGCGGATCCGTCGACTATCGACGATAGCCACCCGAATTGAATGGGGGAGAGAGAAAAACGGGCGACCGACGACGACGCGGACGACAATGAGAACCACGAGGCACGACCGGGCCCCGAGGCCGCAGGTAGGACGAGTTTAACATAGTGCGGACCTTTTTACGCCCGCGTCCGAACGGGGCCCTTCTCGACGGGGCCAGGCGGAGGCGGTGGCCGTCCGGGGGAGAAAGAACGTCTCGAAGGGTGCCTCCGGCCGGCCGTACCATTAATCATCGGGGTAATTCCATAGATGGCTGTTGGCTGCTCGGAGGAGCGAGCGATGCATGCCAAACTTACCTCGTGCCTTGCCTACCGAACGACCTGCGAAAAGACGCGTTACCTTTCGAACAGGCTTCTGTGTATCCTCTCTCGCCGTTCGAAGGGCTTAACCCTTCTCCTTCCCCTCCGGGTATATGGTAATGCGCAGTCCGTCGCCCGGGACTCGTTCCCTTTTTCCCTCCTCCTCCTCCTCCATCTTCTCTGTCGAACGATTAACGACGCGATTTTCGAGGTTGTACGACGTTACTGTTATGATTCAAAGTACGAGTAATTGGTCGAACCGCGACCGGCACGTTTTTCGCGAAGCCCGCGCGAGGTTTTTCTTGATTCCGTCGTGCCCCGATCGCGTGTACGCCATCGAGCGCTTATTGATTTAATCCAAGCTCGTATATCGTCCGGTTCTTACAGCGTCTGCCAAACCGCGAAATTTATGTCGTGCCGGGGACAAAAACGCGTGCCACTCTATATATCACTCGGAACGGGCCGAGATACCAGCGCCGATCGCGCGCGCAATGGTGTAATTAATCGCGGAGGTGCGAATTAGAAGAGTATCGTTGATATTCCATGGTGTAATTAGGCGACGATCATTTCAGGATGCTCGAGGGTAGTTTTATGTTGGAGCTGCGATAAACGAGAAGAGCGGCGATATGAATAGGATGGTAAAAGAGAGAGAGATGTTCCGTTTTTTGTTTTCCTAGTATTTCGTTGCTCTTATCGTTTATCGCAGCTCCGACATGAACCTACTCTAACTGACGTTGGTTGAGGTATATACGTGGACAACTCTGAACGAAACTTTTGACTAGCGTAAATAGATACGAGTTCTATATTTGGGAGTTCTTTGAATTCGAATTCGATGCACCCTACTATTAGAAAAAGGGAGATCGAAGGTTTGATGACTCTCGCGTGGAGAATTCAGCGCGCAAGGAGCTCGGCGAGCAAAGAATTCAAAGCGTTTAATAGAAAGTGTTAAGCAACATCTCTATGCGATTAAAACTTTTGAGTGCATTAGAGTTCTACGCTCGGGTTTTCTATAAATGTAAATTTGACACACCGAAGGATCAAAGTAACAGAAAATCGGAATATATCGACTCTCGCGTGGAGAATTCGGCACGGAAAAAATTCAAGACGTTAAATAACCATGTCAGGACATCTCAGCGCAAAAATCGACGCGCTCAAAGATAGAATAAAAGAAGATCTCAGTACAGCGATTCACGTACGGATAATTCGGTGCGTAAAGAATTAAAAGCATTGAATAAAAAGCGCTAAACAACACAATCAAGACCAGTGCTCACGCTTAGAAGTTCTATACTCTATACTATATGTCTAAATTTGATGCTCTTATAATCAGAAGAAAAAAGTACCCAAAATATCAAACAAACATATTGAAGCCGTTAATAGCGAGAGCTGACAAGGAGATGGCAAGAACTGCGAAATCTCGAATGACTTGGCTGCATGTGCATTCAATACTTTAAGTTGATGAGATAAGAATCCCAAAAGGATTTGCATGCACGATTCTTAGCTGGGTTCGTTTCCAGCTTTTAGATTTAATTGTTGCTCAGTTTCCACGGCTTTTATTATGTAACGGCAAATATCTTTCTTAGAATTGAAACAAATTCAATGTAATCATCGTGAACAAATTTCTGACTCACTGTATTTACTTTTAATCTCTAGACTCTAGAGCCTCAAACGTTGAACCCTAAATTATGTTTAAATTTGAATTTCAATATTTAAGTTTCGAAGACTTAAGCTTCGACTCTGTCTTTAAGATTCAGTCGTGAAGCTTTAACAGCTTGAACTTTATACATATCGGGTGTGTGTTTTATCTGTGAACGTATAAATGTTTAGAGAAATATTGATGACACATGAAGCGTGATAGGATGATGAAAGGGCACGTATGATACCTGTATGAAATAGACCCTGTGATAACCTTGAAAAGCGGTATGAAGGTCACGGGTACATTTTTTAATGGAACTCTATATTTTTTATTTTATATTCATATAGCTGACATTGAGATGTTTTCAAAACACTCTACAAATGTATTTTACGCTAACCCATGTGGAGATATTAAATGAGGAATCTTATATGCCACCGGCATTAGCGTTACCCGATGTCCGATGTACACCGCAGGGAAGTTGCTCGGTTGGACTTTCGTTAAGGATGCCACTCTACTCCAAATTGATCTTTAACCTTCCATTTAATATTTCCAATTGTCAGGTAATTTTCTTTAGCCACAAAATTGAAAATATTGAATATCACTTTACATAATACTTTCTTACCAATTGTTAATAGTACAAAGGACCTTGGAATAATAGTCACATCCAACCTGTATTCTTCGGAGCATTATCATAAAATAATAAACTCCGCTTACGGGACACTTGGATTTATTTATAGATTCTGTTTGCACCTATCTACTAATTGTAGGTCTATAACATTACTATTTAATACATTAGTGCGGCCTCGTCTCGAGTACGGTTCTATAATCTGGTCTCCCTCTTATAAGTGCCACAATAGTAGAATTGAAACATCCCTCTCCCGTGTCATAACTCTCAACCTTGGTTGTCCAAATTCGGATTGGGAACTCTTGAAAATAGGAGAGTAATGTCCGACATCATTTTTATATATAATGTTCAGTACATATCAATGTTTCTTCGAGGAATCTCAGACATCATTACCTTATTAATGCTAACGTTCACCGAACCTCATTCATATGGTCAACATAATTGCATTGATCGCATTTGTACCTTATTGAACTTATATGGAGACGAATTGGATATTTTCTCTGATCCTTTAAGTAAAATCCGAAAGGCACTGTGGCTATTGTTAAGTCAGTGATCTGCCTACTACATATATCTATTTATTCTTCTTTTTCTATAAAGCTTTTCTTTCTTTCCTTCACCCACAACTTTGTTTTTCTTTTTTACCAATTCGTTATAATATTTTGTACTCTATGTTATTCTTTAAACACGTCTTGTCTCTACTATCTATGTATATCATATTATTATATCAAAGGGTTACAAACCCGATTAATTTAATAATGATAATAATAACAATATAAATTTATTTTCATACTTTTTACGCTGGTTTTTTAAATAAATAATTCTCGATACTTATGCATTTGACAGAATGTACATCAATTCGTACGCAAAGAACCCGGCGCACATAGACCTCAAGCCCTCAAAGAAGACCTTCTCTTCAAAAACCGTGTCGAACACGGTCCTAATCCACTTCCCCGCGATCGGCGCATTCGGCATCGATCCTCCGACTCTACCCGAGGAACGTCGGTATTCGCCGGTTCCGTTCGCGGAATAATTCAATGTTAATCTAGGCCGGGGACGAGGTTCGTCCGCCGAAATTCAATCGGACCAACTAATTTCCAAGGCACCGATGTCCACCGTCGTTTAAGGTATTCCCTCGGCCGCTAATATCCATCGTTAACGAACTCGCTAGGGCTTGTAGCCGGTCGTCCGTACACCGTGTATTCCGTCCGGTTTCTTTCCCGGCAAGAAAGAAGGCCGGGGGTACGCGGCCGAGGCGGGCCTCGTCGTCCGCGGCATCGTTGTTAAATCCGCGACGAACAACCCGGCCGCCGGTAGCAGAGCCGCTTGAACACGTCGTCGAACGTGAAATAAGGATTCGAGCCGCGATCCCGGGGCGGCGGCGGGGCGAGAAACGGGGTCTGGACCCCGGGAAGAGAGAGAGAGAGAGAGAGAGAGAGAGAGAGAGGCACCAGCCGCCCCCTTCTCGGGGTTGGGGCGCGGAGGGGGCAGAGCGATGGCAAAAAAGATCGAACTCATCCGCGGAGACACGGTGGCCACCGGGCCGTCCGAACGATGTCAGCAGTTTAATCAATGCATTTAGCCGAATTCCTGTCTGGCCCAAATAAAAGGCGAGACAGGGGGAGGTTAAGCACAAAAAACGCGACGCGCACGACGGTACCCCTCCCTTCGTTCCCTTCGCCCCTTCGTCTTCGAAGCTGCCTTCGTATTCTCATTTCTCCGTCTCCTCTGCCTTTTCTCTTTTGCCCCGGCCACAAAGTCTTCTTCGGGGGGGCCGCTGCCTTCCCCCCCCCCCCCTCCCCCGCCCGCCCTGTCAACCGCCAAAAGTTGTTAAGTATTCCGCGGATGTATCCCGCTCCCCTCCTCCTCAGCCTCTCTCCCTCTCCCCGGGCCCCTCGACCGCCGCCTCCTCATCTTCGGACAGACGGACTCTTCTTCGAATAAGGCACGTCAACCGCGAGGATGACAACCAGACGGAAAGCGACTGCTCGCCTGCCACTGGCCCATCGAAGGGCCTCTTCCATTCACGTTTCCAAGGCGGACGTTCCACGGCTAGACGCGCTTTTTGTTTACGCGCTGCCCGTTCGCGGCTTCCCCAGGTTGACCGGGGGAGAAATTGCCTTTGCTCACCTTCGAAGAGGTCGTAGAAAGCGATCGCCCATATCGACTGCGATCATCAGACCTAACCCAGACCCGCGGTAACAATGTCCCGCCCGGAAAAATAGAACGCTCGTTCCTCCGCCTCCTCCTCTTCGCCGGGTACGGTTCACGAGGTGAACCACTACATCATTGATAGTCAACGAGTCTGCCGCGTTTCCTGTTCATCTGTCTTATCTCCGCGAGCATCTCCGGGTGCCCGACGAATAAATTTCGACCCGCGTCTCGTCGCGCCACGACTCTTTCCACCGCGATTTCCTGCGACGATCGTCTTGGGAAAAGCCACGGTCGTTTAACTATTCGCGATCGGCGATGACAAAGACGCGGGGACGTTGATTCGTGGGTTCCGTAGAATTTTTTTCCTCGGGCCTCGGCGAAGGTGTCCTCTCGGATTTTAAGGCGGACCCGTGCGATTGTTAAACTGCCGTTTTATTTTCCCCCCGCCTCGCCCCGTTATTGATTCCCTCTTCTTTCGGAGACCCGGCGCAAGACCGCGGACCCGACCGCAAGCTCGTTACGCCTGTCGGAAGTATAAATCAACCGCAAAGTTATTCCGCCGTCGGGAACTCCCCGCGGGGCGACTTCATGAAAACCGCTACCACCTTCTTATGAGCGTCGCTCCTCGTGCGTTCGGGCCGTTCGATACTCACGATCCGCTGCGATAACGACGATTTACGGGGCGAAATGGCCGCGCGGCGATAACGAACTGCCCTTTGCTGGACGCTGTCGATGCCCGTCGTCGACGGAGGATCGTCGTCGTCGAGGGATCCGACGTCCTCGAAGGAGGAAAGATCGACGTTTCCTCCGTCAAGTCGCGGGATATACTATAAACTGGGGTTACTTTGTGTTACTAGTTACCTAAACTCGAAGAAGATTGATTTTACTACCACCACCTTATTGTATACAGTTCAAACCAGGAAATCTCTGAAAAATCTGAAACATCTTTTATTTAGAAAGAAACTTCCGAAAGGTTTTGTGGTACTTTTGAAACAAAGTATTAAACTTTTTTGGATCATAGTTCATGAAAGTTCTATTTATATGTGCTGCAAAATTATGTATTTTACAACTGTAAAGAAATATTTCACTAGATAAATCACGATTTCAGTTCTTTTTAATTCATTTAACTACTATTTCTGATAATCAGTTTTCTTGAAAATTATTGTATTATACACAATAAATTTAGACATTTATAAACTGTTTACAATGCCAAAATTACAATAGTGCCATACAGGATACTTCCTACCTACCGGATTAATTTTGCACTAAAACAGAATAATATCCCAATTTTTATGCGAAATCAATTCTTTACAAACACAGATGAAAATTGAAACTTGAATAACAGCACGTCTTACTTCCAAAATATAATGAATCATGCTATTACTTTTACACTTTATATATTTTAGGTCATAAATTGTTGCACATTTAAAGTTTTGACACATCAAACGCATAAAAATCCGCAATCTACACACTGGATAAATAACTTCATGCCAATTATGGTTTGCATATCTTAATTCAAGCCCAAAAAAAAACAGAATGTAAATAATTCTAGATTCTGTTAAACTCTCGAAATACGAATTGTTATTATATAATGTAAAAAAATCTGAAAAAATTGATGAAAAGCAACCCCGGTTTACGATACGCGAACGGTTAATAACAGAACAGAAGCTCCTCCCCTCTAGATAATGCCCTGAGAATCTAATTGTGAAACGACCCCGGACGCGAGAAGAGCTCGCGTTTTCTCGATAATAAAGGAAGAATAATCGTAATGAGGCGACGGAACGGCGCGGCGCGTGTACAGTTAGCCGCAATAACAACCGGGAGAAAAATTATTGCCCAATAAAACAGCGAGATAAGGGAAGCGCGCGGAGTAATTGCGAACAGGCAACATTGTCGTGCCGCGGCGATACCTAATTGCGGATCCGATGCGATCTGATAATTATTCCGCGGTCGTAATTGTACCGAATCGGCCGACGCTGCCTCCCGATGTTCCCGGAATAATTCATACGCTCGCGATCGCGAAAACCGTGGATCAGCGCCTCCTTCGAGAGTGATCCGGCTGATCGCACGTAATCGCCAACGATTATTCAAATCGTTCGCATCTTTGCGCTTCGCTGATTCGCTCCGCGACTTCTCTTAGGACAGTCCCACTAATTAAAATCAATGTTCCAGCGATCTTAACGAGGTTGCGAATAATGCGAAGTATGAGGAGTATCGTGGAAGATGTACAATTGAAAACAATGTCTCATTTTTTTAAAGCGAATATTTGAGAGTAATTGAAAGGCGTGGAACAATGTATGTGATCTTAATTAACTGCTTTGTTAGAGCAGCGAGAGAATGATTCGGATCTTGATGGGCGTCCATCATCTGTCGCGATCTGTCAGTTTATGTCAATATACTGCTTTACTGTACTAGGTTTTCCTCTTGTTTTATTGATAGAGTGTGAAGTTGTGGGTTCGACGATGGAACAAATTGTTGAATGATCTATGGTGACTTATGTGACAGTCACAATCATTTAATATTTTGATTCAAGACTTTAATACTAATTATGAATGGAAAACTTCTATTTATATGGTTAGACTACTAGAAGACAACGAATACTATAATGTAACTTCAGATAAATAACGATGCACATTAGAAATAAATTTATTTGACACATTAAAATCGCTTCTCATTCTGAAGCAATTTTATAACGGTTCTACCTTAGCATTCTTACCAGTCAAAGTATTGATAAAATCTTCGCGCTGAATGAATTTAATAAAATTATACGCTATAAAAATTACACATCAGTTCTCGTTCCTATCATTTCGATCTTCCTGCTGTTCCAAGCATAGTTAAAAATCACAGAAGATCATTCAAAGTAAGTAGACATCTAAACATACTATTGCATCATCAAACCCTCCACGTTTCCACCAAACCCAACGCAACTAAAACCACCTCAAGGTGGTAAAAACTAGAAGATTAATTAATTTCCTTCGCAACAGCAATGAAATAAGAGACCATCCCGCAAAGCGATGGATCACCGATCCGCGATCGTCGCCACGGAAAAAGCCGCGGTCCGAAGCGATACGTGCACCGAGGAGCACGGTTTTTGAGCGAGCGTGACTTCCCCTGTTCCCACGGGACCCACCGGGGCCCGACTTTTGTCCCATGATCGAGCGAAGCGGCGGGGCCCGACGCGGCAGAGAAGCCGAGCATCCTTCGGAGCAGGACGCTCGCGCAGGCACTCGTGACGAACAGACGACAGGCACGTAGAAACCGTGGCTTCTACGTGGACCGTACAGTCCCCGCCAGGAATTTCTGTTGTCGCGGGTCCATTGTCCTCCACCGAGGCCCAGTAATTTTCCTCTTTCAGTCCTCCTTCGCGGAGCGTTTAAGATTCTCGAAGAAAACGGCGCAGGGATTTCTGCGAGAAACGCAGAAACTTTCCAGAGGAGAAAAGCCGTCCGAAAACTCGGCCGACTGAGAAATATGGGTCGACGGGGAGACAGACGATGATTTGTCGCCGTAGAAATCCGCTTGGAACAGCGACTTTTCCTGCTCCGCAGGTTTAATTGCCTGGCGATTAGTTCGCGCTCGACGTTCGTTTACAGCCCTCTCGTTAACTCGTCGCTTTTAATTGACGTCGTCGCGGTGCCGCGGCTCCAAAACTGCTGGTTAATTTACGGATTTGGAGCACTGGAACTGACAACCGGTTGAATTCGGATCGCCATTCGCGTCGTGTTCGAATTTGACGCGGGGGAGAGATTTTCGCGATCCACGCGAAAGATTCTGCGCTCCTGCGCTAACGTCTTGCACTCCGGAGCTGAAAGCAAAGAGATTCCTTCGAATTCTCTGCCGTTGCCGTCGTTGACGACAGGGACTGTACTTACGCGATGATAATATACGGTGGAACGTGCGCCGGCGGCCGGCGGCCGGCGGGCCACCGTCTACGTGACGCGCGCTTCTACGTGGGTGCTGGCCATTTTACGAGTTTCGGTGCTCTCGGAAGACCCGCGCTTCCCCTCGGAACGAGCGTCGCGTCGTATCGAGGCTCGGTACGCGGCTCTCGTTCCGAATCCGCCGTCAGATCGTTATCGACCAGAAGACGAGCTTCGTTAAACCCCGACATCTGATGCGCCATTGTCCCTCTCCCCTTCCTCTCCGTCCGCGGCGCGGATTCTCGCCCGCGGGTAATTAATAATTTCCATCGGGATCGCGTTTCGGATCCGCGCGGTTTCATCCACCCGTCGCGCCAACGATGGAAACGCTTTCTTTTTCGCGATTCGTAAATCACTCGAGCCAGCCAATTAAGACTGACAATGCGTGGCGGAGCGGCGCGTCGACCAGCGCCTCGCTAAATTAGAAGAAATCCAGACGCGCTTCGGTGGCGGTCGAGGCGAGCCGTGATACCCGGAAGGATCCGGGGTGAATATCGCGTGACAAATGCGTGTAACGACCGCGATTAACGCGGTTTTCCCAATTCCGACGCTTCACGCGCCGTGAAAACGCAGCTTCGTTCGCGGCGAACGATCCTTTTCGGGATGCGATCGCCTCTAATCGCCGGTGATTAAGTCGTATCGATTAAGTCACGCGAATATCTGGTGAGTAAATACTACATTAGGATATTCTGACGCGTGCAACTCACGAGCCAAAGAAGATGAAAGCACGCGGGGAATCAGGGAGCAAAGTGAGCGGAATTTGAGTGTCGATTGAGATGCAGATGGATGATTAGGGTTATTGTAGAAAAATTTATGTGGATGGAATGTGAGCGACTTTGGAGGATTTTATAGTTTAGAATTTAAAGATTTAGATCACTTGTTTTGGACTGAATTTGAGGGACATATTGTTTAGTGGATCATAGTTTTATTCATTCATGTTTTTTAGAGAGATTGTGGATTTTGTTTAGATCTTGTTAAATTCAGAATAATGCAGGATAAAGAGTTAGGATTTATGAATTATACTTTAAATGTTTGGGTAAAATAAACACTTTTATGTGTTATTGGAAAATCTTCAATAGTCACTATTCAATCATTTCTGTAGTATATTATGTATCTTCAGATGTTATGAAATTAATATAATAATTGTTTCATGTTTCTCTATTTTATTTAAGTCAGTTAATATCCACGTGTATCAACAAAGTAATATTAATCAAGCAGCTATGTTTTAAAATTGTAATCCTGAGAAATTAAAATTAGTAAATACAGAGTCAATTCGGTGAGCATTTCAGGATAATAAGAAACAAGAAAAACAAGCACTTTTATTTCTTATGAAAATCGAAAGTTTTTTCCATACCACGAACACAACTTCCACTAATAGTAGTAAAATGGAAAATACATTTTTCTCATATTATACAAATCCAATAAAAGATCCCAAAACTTCTTCTCAAAATTCCCAACCCGGAACTCGTATTATTATTATCATTGACTGCAGATTTTTTATGCGAAATCAAACTTTTTCAGCTACAGACAGAGTTAAATCAGAATAAAACATGTATCATATCTTCCAAATATAATAAAACGTACATAAAGTTTGATATTTTATATATTTTTGCATCCAAGGACATTCTTCAATCTAATTATCATTAATAGACTGCGAAACTTTGTGCAATTTTTGGCAATTTTAAAATTACAAAAGCCTGTAAGAATGCCGACAGATATATAAATGCAATAAAATATAAAAAATACAATACGTTTTATAATATTTAGAAAATAAAACACAAAATTCTTTAAGATTCAGTTGCTGTTGTATGTCTATAAAAATATAGATTTGCTTAAACTTCCGCAGTCTAATCATTAATATATTATCAAGCACCAAGAAACATAAATAGATACCCTATAATGCAACCAAATTTAATCTGTCCAAGAAACTTGCTACGCATTACAAATCTTCTGTATTCTTAAACTTGTTGTAAAAGGGTTCTTCCCGTATAATGTAAAAAATTAAAATTAAAATTGTTGTCCAAATTAAAAGAATTATAAAAAAAAAAGTATAAAGCACTATAAAATCGAAGCAGATCCAAGAAACACATTGGTAATGATCCTCGTATTCTATGAAAGTCTTTCGCAAATCCTTCACCCAATTTTCTCAAACTTTACCAAGAGTTTCGCCAGTGATAATTTGACGTTTACAAGGAGAATCCGCGAAAGTCTCGCGATCGGCGTCCGCGACGGCTGATTTTCGTCGTCCCCTTTTTTTTCGCGTCTCGTCGCAGCGGCACTTTTGGGGTCTCGCCTCTTCCGCTCGTTAGCTGGAGAGAGTCGGGGCTTATGCTAATTTTAAGCAGTCCCCTCCTCGCTCGATTCTTTCCTAAAGCTATTAGGCGATCATCTCGGATAATCCCACGATTCCGGGTTTACTCGGGACACGACTTTTCTAAGTTTTCTTCCTTCGCGCCAGTCGAACGCCGTCTGCCTCCGGCTGCCCGACTCTATTCCTGTTTTTTTCCGCGACCGGACGTATATTTGCGCCTCCACCTCGCTTCGGGGACCAGGATAACACCCCTTGGATTACCGGCCGTGTCGAGTACGTTCGACGGAGGAACTAAAGACCTCCGTGAAAACGTAAGCCTTCGCGATCGAGCGAAACGAGTGGCTCTCTAGTTCCGCTTTACTCTTTTCTTCGGTGAAAGGTGAGTGCATTGAAAAATTGGAGAGACAGACTTCGCGGCGATAAAGATTATTCTATTCGGTCTGTGGAAAATCATGGGTGTCTATTTAAATATAAGTAGAACCTCGATTAACTGACTTCATATCGAAGTTATAACTAAAGCATTTCCTCAATTTTGATTTTTTCTGTTTTCAGTGTATGTACTATTTGTTCAAGATAAATCTAAAGTCCGCGAATGCGCAGGAGACGATTTATCCATAACATGAATAAATTTGACGAAGAAACGAAACTGCATTTTACAACACGATGGGTTATAATGAACGAAAACCTGCGCGACACGAAAGGTACAGAAAACGAGGAAAATTTGCAGAATTTCCGAAACCGGTAAGTTCGAGAAATACCGTACTAAGACAGAATTGAAATAGCGACCGAGCACGACTAATGGCTAATTTCTATTAAACTTTTCAAACGTTTTTGGATCGAAGACAACGGTCGGATGTAATCGGTGCTCCTTGTTAAATTAAAATTCACAATTTACTCGAAATTGTATTGTACTCTTATCGCCAGTGCATCGAATAATTAAGACCTAGAATAATAGAAACAGAAAATAATTAGTAGACTGTGGATGTTTATGCAAATTCACATTTTTAAGGACATAGACAAAGAACACACATTGCACATTTTTGTGCATTTTAGCACATTTAAAATCACCATAAATGCATACAAATCTGCAATATAATAATTAGGATCTGGTTAATCGAGATTCTACTGTATTTGAATTTAGAAAGAGTAGTAGGGTAAAGGTCCCAATTACTGCCACTTTATTGTTTTTTTAATAAAAACGTAACGTATACAGAGTAACATGCAAAAAATTTTATTATTTAATTAAGATTTACATAAAAACAAAGAAATATATGTACTTTTATGTAATATGTAAGTAAGTACTATTTAAAAATTAATACTGAAAAATACAAGTACCATTTGAATGTCAAGACGATTTTTGAAGTGGCAGTTATAGGTACATTAGGAATACTCGCAGATTTTAAATATTTATTAATTAATTCTTCATATTAAATTTATAGATTCATTCATTTTTTTTTTTTTTAATTAATGAGACGTTAAATAATATTCTGTTCCAACTGTGACGATTATTAGGTTATGCAACACGTAAAATAATTAAATGAAGTTACGTTATAACCTTCAGGCTCGATTCAGACGAGCCACGGACCTAAAGGACTGCATGATTCTGAGAGGTTGAAGCAAAAGACGGAAGGGGTATCAACTGTCAGCCATCTTGGTTGGTTAAAATTTTGGTGCGCTCTATTGGCAACTTTAATTACTAGTGTAGCGTCTGTAGGATACACGGACCAATCAGAATATACGTAATTCAATTGTATAGTTTTAAATATTTCCGCGCCGTTATACAGGGTGTAACAAAAATGTTGCAGTTCCTTGAAAGGGGTGACTCCTTAAGTGATTTTGAACAACTTTTTCCTTAGCGAAAATGTTAGGCGGGGCTTTGTTAACGAGTTATTAATGAAAAACACCGACCAATCAGAGAGCGAGTACAGCGGAATAATGATGGCGCGAACGATGGCGGACCAATACTACTCGCAGCTGGAGCCCGCGCTAAAATTCATCTACTGTAATCGTGCTTCTATTGGTCGGTGTTTTTCGTTAATAACTCGTTAACAAGGCCCCACCTAACATTTTCGCTAAGGAAAAAGTTGTTTACAATCACCTCAGGAATCATGCCTTTAAAGGAACTGCAACTTTTTTGTTACACCCTGTATAAATCGCAGCACTAGTTTAACCACTCAAGATGGCTGCAAGTCAAATCTCTCCCCGCTCGCAGCTTCACCCCTCTTGCCTATAGATGTACTTTACGCTCAGTCCTTTAGATCCGTGAGACGAGCGGTTTGCGGCAATTTGTCGCTGCGTTTCTTGCGTCAAATTTGTTTTACAGTTCCGACGAGCGATTTGCGACGATTTGCCGCTGCACGACCGCAGGCACGCTGCTTCGTTGCCACTGAAATTTGCGGCTCGTGTGAACTGCTTCATACAAATCCGTGTTCCGCTTAAACACAGCGGCAAATCGCCGCAAATCGCTCGTCTAAACCTAGAAAGAGTATCTTGACTCTCTCTAGTCTAAACCGAGCCTAAAGTGACATCTACCCTAGCTCCTTTTTGAAGTAGATCTGATTCTCTAGAATGTATCCCATTAATAACTCCGCCCAATTATATTTAAAGGAACCGTCAAAATAAAGATTCCCGAAGGATTCCTAATGACCGGGCTTTAATCTCCGTGAGAAACGGTCGCGGTTGGATGTAATTTAACGGTAATAGAGACTTCAGGGTGTTTCCCCTCGGTCCGAGCGTCTGTCCGGTCGGTCAGGTGCATCTTTCCCTCGCGGCCGAGGATGCACCTGTCCCCCGAGCAAGCTGGCTCGTTTTATAGAGCCACGCTTCTATCGTTGATCTATCAAACCGGTAGATAAGCGACCTGCCAGGGAACGCGAGAGCATCCGTGACGGGAAACAACCCCGGCTGTTATTTGGTCGTCACCCCGTTTCGCTCTGAATTCCCTCGCGTCCCAATCTCACCTGCCTCGCCACGCTAAACGACTACCTTCTCCCTTTAGGTTCCTGCGAGCTGCCCTATCGTCGGCATCGCAATATCCTTATCGCGAGGGCGCGACGCCAACGACTTTTTATCCCCCTCCCCTCTCGCGGCGGTTCCTTGGCCTTCTTTGAAGTGCTGAGGTCGCGGCGCAACGCGCGCTTTCGTCGAGGCGCGACGGGAAAGTTGAGAATTGAATTGGCTTTCGAGCAGACGTTAAACTGTCCGCGCGTCGCTCGGCAGCGGGTTCGCCGAAAGTCAGACAAACAGATTCGGTGCGAACAAAGGCGGGCACGGCGCGATACGGACGTTAATAGATCCGAGGAGGCCGTTATAAAACTTGCCCGCGCGATATTCAAATCAGTCGGCGAACTTCGCCGCGAAACGACACCGGGAAGTAATCCGAATGTCGGGACTCGCGGCGTTCTCTCCCGCGGGCTAAGCGCGCATATAAATTGCGTAATAAACCGCCCCGGGGAAGCTCGCTGGTAAATACCTTTTCGTTCCGAACGTCGCGTCCGATCAGCGACGGGTTCGTCGAAGGATCCTTCGATTCTTCGAGGAATTGCCGCTTCGACGGTCGTGGATTCGAGGACAGACTATCGCGTGAACGCGTTCGTTCTCGTCGACGGCGGAACGCCGGGGAGGGCGAGAGGCTGGGTCGGCAACGAGGACGCGCGGTAACGTGGGATAATAACTTGATTACGCGGCGTGTTTTATCGAAAAATCATAAAGCAATTAATAACGTTCATTAGAGACGAGAGCGCGAGCGTGCGCGATAGCAATTCCGTTTGATAGGTAATTAGACGAGGGAGCGGGTAATTGCGTTAATTGAGACCGAGACGAAGCGCGTCGGAACGTTGCGCAAAGCTTGGCTAGATATATGGAACCGTTCCGTTCCACACGCACGCAGCCGTGGTCTCTTTAATCGCTCTAATCGCAGTTCTTCTCCGCTGGAAATAACTTGGGGCTTCGAGGCTCCCGCGAGAACTCGTCCCGGAGTCCCAGGACGCGTACACCTCGTTTGTCTCTGTTAGACGTCCGCGCGCCGAGGAAATCGCCTTTCATGGGAAAACCGATTTCGCAAGCGTCGAACGGCGACCGTTTGTGCGCGGGAAAAAACGGGAAGTCGGGGAGGGACCGTCGCTCGTCGAAAATGACAGCCGATTCAGGCTAAACAATCTCCGAGAGAATCCTCGGCATCGGCAAAACTACCATCCGCCGTCGCGAATCCTTAAAGGATATCGCATCGATAAGGGAGAACGTCGTGCGTCAGTCAGCTGGCGCAACGCGATCAGGAGTCCCTGACGAATCACGCGGAAATTTAGCGCGCATCGTCCAAGACGTATTGCTACGAAGATCGAGATATATTTCACGGTAGGCCGGATCTTAACGATCGGCCATCGACTCTCCGAACAATTTATCGCAGGCAACCTCCGCTCTCCACCTGCCGAGTTCATGGGTCGCAGTCCCAGTGACACGGGAGTTCCATGGGGTTTCCACCCTCCCAGACATTCGTTACGTCGCCGGGGTATTACGCGACGCATAGACACTTCCAACGACGACATCCTGTACATCTGCCTCGTTCCGATCTTCCTCCATTATTCCGGCTTTTTTCTTCTCGCCGAAGGATGTCGCGCAATAAAGCCGCCGTCGGCATAATACGGCCGTAAGCCCTTCCGATATTTGCCGTTTTATGTAACGTCTACTTGCGCGGCGGGCTCATATTAAAGTCCCGCAAGAAATACGACGAGCCGCGAGCGCGTATCAACCGCGAGGAAAGTATCAACCTCCGGGCGCGTTCAATCGCATCGGGAACGATTAATCCGGTCTGCAGTCGCCTCGGACGCGTCGCGTCGCTCTCCGACGGATCGAGGATTCCGTGCGAATCCGCGGCGGGTTGAGACGTGAAACCCGCGAAGGGAAGGCTGCTCGCGCGGCGGTTTATGGGAAAAAAAAAGGAGCCGAGGCTTTATGTAACGCGGCCCGTTATTGAGGGCGAGGAGTCGCGACGCGCGTGGTCGGTTTCACCGCGATAACGACGCGTTTCCCGTGGCCGCGGTGAAAGAAGCGAGAGAAAGAGAGAGGCGAGTGTCCAATTAAAGGCAGGGTGGAATAGTTTGCGCGGCTATCTTATATCGGGCCGCGGCGACGAAAACGGCCGCGGGAACTAGTCGCGTTTAACATAACCAGAATCGTTATGACTCAATCGACCGGCCATAATTGGCGATATCGGAGGGATGCGTGTCGCGCCGCGACACCGGGACCCCGACAAATTCCGCGGAAGCCCGATAATCTCGGGGGCCGTGCTCTATTATTAATATCGAACTATCTGATCGACCGATCGAGAATACATTTACATGAATAAAGGAGCCGGCGTTGCGCGAGGGGACAAGGTTATCCGCGATTATTCCGCCCGATCCACCTCGACCAGTCCACTCCTCGCCCCTCGGAGAAGCGTTAATTGAACCCACGATTAATTAGCGCGCCGCGGACAGGGGACGTCAGACGAGTCCCGAAGCCGTGTAAAAATAGAAGAACGCGTGGCCGGCCTACGGCCGCTTTGTAAACGCTTACACGGGTATCAATTACTCGGACCACCGTTACACGCCGCGATTATTCACATAAATATGAATACAATATACATGCGAAACGGCGCGCGCTCACGTCGCACCGACGCAACCATTTGTTTCCACCCGGCTAATTTGCTCGACTACCGAACCACGCGAATGTCGCTTACTCCCGGTATAATATCCCGAATAAGAAGCAAACATTCCCGATATTCCGCCTCGATGACCGTCGGGATACGCCGCGGTTACTGTCCGGAGAACCGACTTCGACTCGCGATCGTTGATAAAACGACGCTTCGGACCGGCGGATCGGTTCTTTCGATCGGTTTTATTCATTTCCGCGAGGAAAATAACGTTTGCGTGGACCGTGATTGTTGCGCTCTGCCAACGGCGACGTTCAAATCGCTTGCAAAGTTTCTCTCGTATCACCAAGTTTTTGCTGGAGATGTAAATTGAATTATTGGGTTGCTGAAGTTTTCCATGTTTGTCTCGGTTTAGAAATTATTTGGTAGGTAGAGAATATTTTTGCAGATTCGCGAGAGTGAAAATGGGGATGAATTTTCGTAGGTATGTGTGTTTCCTTTTTTCTTTTTTTTTTTTTTTGTATCGTATAGGTGGATTTTTATACAGTTTGAAACATTGAAATTTGTAATGAATGCATAAACATCCAAAGTTTATTAGCGAGAAACTTCTGTATAAATTGTTTGCAATTCTGAATAGTCGTATCAACATTTTTGTATGTGTATTATTGTGACTAGACTGCGGATTTTATGCATTTATGGCAATTCTCAATACTTTAAAAATCTTTGGGGTGGTTGACAGTCGCCAAAATATGCAGAATATCAAGAATATAGTTTAATTTGAAATAAATGTCAAAAACAAGACACATTGTTATTCAAGTTTCAAATCGTTATATGCGTTCCTAAACATTGTATTTTGCATAAAAGTCCACAGTCTAATTATGACAGTTTTCTAAATCTTTTAAAAATTTTTTTTTTTTAATGTAGGGAAAAGTATGTAAAATAATCTCAAAAAATTGTAAGAAGTTTCTCTTTGTTGTTTTCCAGAAATAAATTATAGAAATGTGGAAATTCTTGCTGATAAATGTGCATCAAGGAAATTGAAACATTCTTACAACTATTTAAGAATTTATTTACAATTTATTTCTCGAAAACAGAGAAAACATGATGCTTACAACTTTCTGAAATTATTCCACAGACCCTCTTCTACAACTAAAAAAATTTTAACTACAACACTCGAAACACATTTCACAAAAATGTATTCTAAAAAATGACAATTCAAGTCTCAGATAATTCAAGCTACAGACTCTTCCAGAAATTCCAACCATAGTATCTCATTTTAAAATAAGAATAGAATAGGAACAGAAAAAATTGTTTCATGTGGAGAAAAATACACAGAACAATCTCGAAAAATTGCAAGCATTTCTTTCTCATTTTCATGAAATAAATTATACACGTAAATCTGAAAATGAAAACTCCTACTGCTATAAACATCGACCAAGTAAATTGAACTCCTTTCAGAATAAAATATTCAAACGTATTATAATTAATTTCTCAAAAACAGAGAAAAACTCCTCCCTGCAACCTTCTGGTCTCATTCCATAGACCCTCCTCTGCCCCTAAAAAAATTTATTTAAAAATACTCAGAAGAACAAAATGCTCTCCTCAAAACTGTCAACTCAAGTCTCATCTTCATTTACAGATTCTCCCAGAATCTCCCTCGCCAAACCCTCGAAACTAAATCGCTTCTCTTCAAAGCTAATCTCAGCGTCCCAGCAACCAAACAGAGAATTTGGGAACAGAATAGGGTCATGTCCCGTCGTTGCAGAAAGAAGAATCGGTACCGAAACGAGATCCTCTGCCCAGAGACGTTCCGCGGTGCTCGCGTACATCCTGGGCGCGCGCATTAATTTCGTACCGTTGTCACCAGCAGAAGCATGCGTATTCATGAGACACAGCGAGGCTTATAAACGTCGGGCTATTAGCGATACGATTAAAATGTGCATTTCTCCGCGTTGTGTTTTAAACGCAACCCCCGGGAACCGAGGAGCACCCGACCCGTAACTCTGCCCGCGACGTACCGCGCGCCGCGTCGGCCTATTCCGACCTACCCGCTCTGCCCGTGTTTTATTTCCCTATCCACCGCCCCCGCCGCCTCCCCGCTCTATCTACCGGAAGAAATAATAATCCCGCCGCTTCGTTCCCGGGACCCCGGGTTTAATCCGTGCCCTCTGTCTTGCCAATTAATTCCGCTTTTTACCATTTTACATCGCACGGATTTTCGCCGGCCGACGTTCCGACCCGGGCCGCGATACTTTTTCACTTCCGAAATGGTGCCTTTTTATTCGGTGGACGTTTACAAGTTCTGCGATAGGTGGATGAAAGCCTCGGTCGTGTCGAACATTGCTGGGAATTTTTTAGAGAAACGGTAACGCAATTTGGGGGATGTTTGAGGTTTTCTGAGGGACGGAGATTTGTTTGAGAATTTTGGAGATTGAGGATTTTGAAGTGGTTTAGCGAAAGTTTGATGTTCATCTATTTATTGAGGGCAAAGTTATTACATTTTTAATGCAATAGAGACTTGATTAACGGGTTTAAAATAGTTTTAAACTGTCTTGAGAATTTTCTTGGGAAGAAGGAAAACTTTTGCTAGATTATTATTTAGATTTAGATATATTTAGATCAAGTCTTACTCAAAGTCTTACAATTAGTGCATAGAGTAAAAGCACGGAGAGTAAAAGTTAGACGTAATTGTATTAAGTTATACAGAGACCTACCAACCCATAGAAACTCCAGAAAATTTTAAATGATGTTCATTATACTATTCGCTATTAAATATGCCATTAAGAAAACAAACCTGTACAACAGCGACGAGAAATGAAATACAGTAGAACCTCGATTATCATGCTCTCAATTACCCCAGATTTTTATTATCCAAAGCTTTAATTATTTAATGCACTAGGTGTAAGAGTGCAGTAGAACTTTGAGAACATCTTGCGCTATGATTTTATAATGGTCTACAAATGACTAGCATTTTTTATTACGAATACTAAGTCACATAATCAAGATTCTACTGCATACGCAAAACAAATGAAATCACTTTTTCTTTGCTAATTAAAATCCTCGAATTAAATTTGTTTCATTTCATGTCATTAAGATCTAAACTATCTTTCTGTACCGTCAAGGAGCCAAATCATGGTTTCTCTAATGTATAAATGTGAACATTAACATAATCTCAAAATTTGTCTGATGTTTGAGTGAATCCATGTTTAATATTTAATTTAACGCGTGTAAAAGTGCAAAAATAACAATAATTAGATTATAATTTAAGTTCTAAAGTCAAAAAAGCAAAGGGAGCAATTTCTGATCACTCAAATTATCTCCAATGATTAACATTCAAATTTTACTTTTGAAATTCAAAACAGTTAATAACTATTTAGTAAGTGTTTGGGATGAATTTTTAGCATGATAATTTGTTGTATGATAGATTTTTTGTCTATGTTTATTTAAAGTCGCAGCAACATCGAGGTCATTAGCCACTCGGTTATCCGTTATGCATAGGGGCGGTTGAGAATTCTAATTTCATGGAAGGTGGTTGGTCCATATCTTCATAAGCTGTTGAAGATCCCAATGTTTTTGCAGAATGTTAACAATGATTTTTGATATTTAGTCTCCATCTTGTCTGACTGTATTTCCAGCATTCGGTGACGATATGGTTTAGGTTAGAGGAGTGTTGCATGTTCCACATATTGTAGGGGAAGTCCTATTGAGAATATAGGAATGTGTAAGCTTGGTATGTCCAGGTCTGATTCGGGTTATCGCTGTTTGCTGTTTTCTATTGAATTTAGAGTTTGTTTGTAGGTCATAAAACTTATCGATTGTTTGGTGGGTTGAACTTGCTCTATGATTTTTTTCATATCCGATTCCAGGAGTGTTTCCATAGGTTTCCTAACGGCCTATCATATGGGACAACCCACGTCAATAATGCATCATGATTATGAATCAATACAATTAAAGCTTAATCTTATGTCATTGGAAAAGAGGCGTACTATGTTTGATGTCTTGTTTGTCTATAGGGTGTACTTAATAATATTATAGATTGTAAAGAAATACTTATGCAATTAATCTTGATCTTATTTAGTCTTGATCTTATAGTCAAAATAGTTGTATCAACCGCCTGTGTTTAACGTCAAATACGTTCTGTCATTCTCTTGACTTTTTCAACAACTCTTTTCAAAACTTTAAGAGATATTTCACATATGCTTTGCAGTTATTTTAATATATATTCTTATCTTAATATATATTATTATCTACTATATGTACATTGCTTGTTACTTTTATATACCAAAGGGTTCTTTCACCCGTTAATAAATTTATACAGGGTGTAAATTATATACGTTTAAATATTTTCAGGAGTGGTTGGAGAGCTCAAATAGGGCACAAAATGTCCTATGACATAGTGTCCGATCTGCCTTCGTTTTGCAGTAATAATACCTTAAAGTTTATTACCCTATACGCTAAACTAATAATCGGAAGATTCTGAAACCTTAGAAGCACATTGACAAGCAACAATAGAGCGAAAAAGTCTTAATGCATTTCGTTGTATCTTTTATTGTTCAACTGTTATAAAGCTTTAAAAATTGGGAATGTTTGTAGGAGTGAGCATCGGCTACGCACACAGAGGAAGGGAAACCTAAACGGCTACTTGTTTTCATGTGTTTACCTCGTCGATGTGCCGGAGCTAGTATCCATTTCAAAACCATACCGCTAGCTTCAAAGCATTATTACTGCAAAATGGAGACAGATCGAACACTATGTCATGACATTTTGTGCTCCATTTGAGCTCCCTAACCGCTCCTGGAAATATTTAAATGTATATAATTTACACCCTGTATATTAAGCTGATCAGGAATTGGATCATCGACGGTATATCTTGGTCTCATCAAAAGCCAAATAATGAAACATCCACCGCACTATGTACACGTCTATCCGAATCCTCTGCCTCATTCATCTCTAAATACTAAACCACCTCTCATCGATCGCTTCGCCGAAGCTCCTTAAACCCCACCAAACATCCAGCACCATCCTATCATTCAGAATGTATTCACAGCGCATTCAGAAGTAATCTACACCAACATCCCGCCACGAAAATCAAAAAGCATCTCATCTAAAGCGCCGCATCCGTCGGCGCGTCGCGTAGGAAAAGATCCGAGCCTCCGGCTCTCCTGCACCGTTGCAAAACGGATGCATTTCGGATGCAGCTGCGAGTTCGTTAGAGCGTCTAACGCGCGTGTGCGGGTTCCGAATTGTTTATGCGCGGTGCGGATGTAGCGGCGGCCGACGCCGCGAAGCGCGCACGTACGCGTATCAGAGAGCGATGAATATGCATACCTTAATTCGCGGGGCTAATTGAATAATTTGTAAAACGCGGCAACCCGGCCTGGGCCGGGGCGGGCCGCGACCTTTTTGCATTCCGGGCGGGTCGCTGGCCGACGCTGGGCCACCGCGCGCCGTCCGAGCAGAATGATATCCTCACGGGTCCCGAACTTCACCTGGTATGGATAGCTCGCCTAAAATGCGGTTTGGCACCCGACGGGTGCCTCGGGAACGCGAACCCCTTCTCTCTCGTTCCCGCCGCCCCACCGGGCAACGCGTGCCCTACACGGGGCCCCCGATTCTATTTGTCAGGAAAGTCGTTCGCCCTTTTTCTACACGGGGGCCGCGAATTCGTGTCATACTTGGGCACTTCGGCTTTTTGCTTCGAAGGAGGATCCTTGATGAGTGACACAATAATGAAGATGCGTGGGAGAATTTAATGCGTTGCATTAATTGAGCTCCTTAATTGACAAGTGGAGTCCCTTTTCCTAGTATCGAGGAAATTGAACTTTTGTGTAATAATTTATAAGAGTGAGAAAGAGAATGTAGCTTCGCTTTGAGGAGATTAAATGAAAGAATAATAATTACGGTAACATAATTTAAAAGAGAAATTATATTTTTTACAATAAGAAACTAATTCAGATTATTAATAATAAACTGGAGTCATTATTTCACATTTTTCTGTAACTATTTTTTTACTTAGGATGAAAACCTGACTCTTATTTCTTTACTGAAATAAAAGAAAATATATACAAATTGAATATATTATTTTTTTTGTGCAATAAATTCATTTTAAACTTACGTTATTTGTCAACTAAATAATTAAGAAAATGATCTTTAAGAGTTGATCTTTGAATAAAGCAAAAATTAGACGCGCCGATTTTCCCAATAGTCTAAAATTTATGTAGAATTTTTTACTTTCACTGATAAAAAAAAATTTCAGCTACAAGAAGTTAAAGCTACGAGACCAAATTCTTTTAAACTAGTGTAGTTTGTGAGATATACCTATATTACAAAAGGTGTGAATATCCTTAATCTACTTAAAAAGAACGATAAACACAGTTAGTAGTATAAAGTTTAAATATTTTATATAATAGATTGTGAAAATAAGAATATTTCATTTGTTATTAAGGCTTATTCAGACACATTTAGTAATTTAGTCGAGTAGCAAGTATCTTAATAATTTGCTACACTAAAATTTAGTCGAATAATTTAGTAAAACTACTAGTTACTTACTACTAGACTAAATTACTAAACGTGTCTGAACCAGACTTTAAATGTAGAATCAAACTTATTACTAAATATAGCGTTGAAAATATTTCTTCTCTAAATTTGGCCAAACTTTTTCCAATCGTCTGTAAAATATTTTTGATAAACATATCGTTGGTAGAGTCTAAAGAATTTTCAACGAATGTTGTATCACATTTTCTTCCTAAAGGTTTGAAGGTTTTCGGGTCCGTTGATGCGCACTGATTGACGACTGTTCGATGAAGAGGATCGGGCCCTAAAATCGAGAGCCCGTGGTCGAGAAAGTGTCCCTTCGGAAGCGGAGCAGAGCGACCGGAGACAGAGGGAGGGAGAGAATTCGAAGTGGTCCGCGGGCCTATTCCCCCCGTTAGCTGATGAATGGGCCCAAGGCCCTCCTTACTTATGCGATGCGTGCCCCCGCCGGCATACATCACTGTCAGCTAGCGTTTTTACGGGGCACGATGCGAGCCGGAGAATATGATTACGCGCGTTAACATTCCTGGAATATCGTTGGTCCGCGGTCGTTGCGTCCAAGGATCCGTCGGCCATTCGTCTCCACCGCGAACATCGCGGTGAAACGGATACGTCCTGTGCATCGAGGAGGAGGACTCGAATATCCTCGCGCTGCTCGCGCGCGCCAGATTCCTCCCACGACTTTATCGCGCGTGAAATTAGCGGGCGATCAGCTCGGCGGATCCGGCGCCTCGGGCCCGCCGCTGGCGAACGCATAAATCCCGTAATTAGCTGGCAATTATGATAATCGGGGGACCGTAGGATAGCGTGCGCTCTCTTCCTCGTTCCAGGCCGATCGCCGACTCCTCGAGGAAACGACGCGGAGAAGCGAGGATCATCGGAGCGATATGTCGGCAAGCCGACGCGACAAGCGTAATCTCCGAGTTGCCGGAGCCCCGCGGGTGGAAATCAGTTGTCGCCGGGATCGACGATTTAACGACAAAGGCGCCCGCCGGCGCGAATAACCCAAGTTGGCTGTCGCAGGGCTTCCTCGGAGGCGCGGCAAAGGCCGCGTCGAACCGATTCGCCCGGCGCTCGGCGTCGCCCCGTCCCCGAAAGGGAGAGAGACGCGAGCCTCTGCCGGAGGTCCTTTGATCCTCGGCATTCGGTGTCGGCAAACAGGAACTCCGCTGGTGAACGCAGCCACCGCGCTTTAATACCTCATGCAAATTTCAGGAAAAGGGCGCCCCACACGCCCGCGCCGTCCTCCTCCCACCGACTCGTCCCGCCTCGTCCTTCCCGCTTTCCTTCGCCTCACACTCCTGGACCTCGGTGATAGCCCGCTATATTGCTTTTCGAACAAATCGTTATCCGGTTCCTCTCGCTTTGCCTCTCCATATCAGGAAATTTCAAATTTCGCCTGCCCCTCCCTCTCGTCGCCCTGCTGAAGGACCGAGTTCGCTGCGCTCGTTTCGCCACTCGCCCGGATATCTCACCGGAGAGTCGGATGTTCGACTGTTCCACGCGATGCGGAGGCACGCCGGCAGTGATAACACCTACCATTGTCATCCGCGGGGCAATCTCCTCTCCCGGAACCCGGACCTGGTCCCCCCGTTCCCATCGTCATCCCCATCGTGCCCTCCTTCGAGAGGATTGTTCTCTCAGCTCCACGTGACTCTCTCGTCCTCCTCGGAGCAGTTTAACACCGGGCCGATATACATACAATGCGGCGCAGCGCAATGCCAGATCAAGCGTACGTAGGTGCGACCGTCGTCCTTTTTTTTTCTCCTCTCGTGGCCCACGGAGCACGGGTCCAACCCCGGGAAATGTATTCCCTCGGGTGAATTACAGGTTCGAGAGCTCGTCAGGCGCGTTATCGTCGCGACAGCGCGGCGCGAGCCGATTGTCCTCTCGCTTCCGACCCGCTTAATCGTCCTGGAGGTTCGCGGAGAATTTACGGATGCAAATTGCCGCGCGGAACCTCGGGGCCGAGGAGCATCGTCGCTCTCCTCGTCCGAAGCGTCGATTACCGCGAAAAGAGGAGAGATCGCGTGCGGCTGTTACGACGCACGCGCCGACCAGTTTTATTTCCGCGATCCGGTCTCGCGGATCGATCCGCGATTGCCCGGTATCACGGGTCCCGGCGCGGCGATAATTTTCCCAGTTTTTGAGTGGCCGGCGGTTTGGGAGAAGTGTCCATCGACGTCCGCCTCTAGCGGCGTTATTTGTCTACGCACTCATGCCTCGAAGCCGTTCGTTCCGACCAACGAACCGCGTAATCCTTGACGAGAGGAGCTCGTCAATCACAGCTCCCCCTCCTCCGCGATCGCCCCTCGTCGATGCGCCAGCGAGGACGAATCGATACGAATTTATCCGCGGCCAACACCGCGGACGCTTTCATCGGTGATTCGCTCTCCCGTCCGGATCACGAAGTCGATGAATCGAGCACGGGTTTCGAGAGCTCTCGCGGCTCCACCGATCGGTTCCGTTCCCACGATTTCGCGTTTCGGGGAAAACGGAAAAACGAGATAAACGAAGCCAGCCGCGTCGCGTCGCGGTGACATACGTCGACCGCGGGCGAAGGGAGAGCGGGGGCGGCTCTCTCTCCGAGTTGTGGGAATATTCGAGAGCGGCGAAATCGAGCGTTTCGCCGAGAGAAAATATCGGCTTCGCTGTCTCTGGCTTCGACGGAGGGACTATTGATCGCGGCACGGAGTCAATCGCAAGGACGCGGAGAATCCGTCGCGGAAACGCGAGCTGAAAGGGAAGACGGCGTCGGGACGAGAGAACCTGGAGGTGGTCCGTGGACCAAGGTGGGTACCAGAAGGGCACCGAAGGACGTCGCCTGGGAAGCATGGAGTCCCCGGGGCTGGGCGCGGGTCTCTTTTTTGCACCGCGAAATGGCCCAGAGAATGTCATCCAATGAGGGTGAAGTAAAGGGAAAACAAGTAAAATAATGATAAAAGGCGGAGCCCGCGGCGTGATTTGATTGGTCGAGATATCGCCGGCGTTCGGAGTCAACCCGCGAAGAAGAGGGGGTTGTCCTCTCCTTTCTCTCTCCTCGTCTTCCTCCCCGACCTCGTCGCTCTCTTTTTCTCCTGCCTCCTCTACTCCTCTCTGCACCACACCTTCCTCTCCTGCTTTTCTCCCTCGATCCTCTTCTCGTCTCCTTCGCGTCCGTCTCCTTTCCGCTCGCGCGAGTACACACACCTAACGTCGGCTTACTTTATTCTCGATCCCTCTCCTTCTCTATCCCTCTCCGCGTGGGTCCATGCTCTCCGCGATCGTGTCCTGACTCTGCCAGAACCATCGGTTCCCTCCCTCCTCCGCCTCCCGCCCCTCCGCGCTCTCGTTTTCTTCATCGTCATCGCCTTCTCCTTTTATCCCGCTCCATCTCGCTCGCCGTTCGCTCGCAAGATCTCAAGTATACTTTACGCCGTATAAATAGGCGCGACTGTCCGCGGGATCCGCGTGAAATATAAATCCCGAGGTGTCGCGACGGGGAAACTCGAATCCGGGGAGCGGCTCGCCTCCCGCGGAATCCGGAAAAATCGAATGGAAATCCTGGGAGATCCGTCTAACCGAAAGCGGAGGCGATGACGGAGCGAATGCGCCGCGGAACCATATGCGAGAGGCATAGGTCAAAGGAATGATTGCCGTGGCGAAAACTCGTCGGCCGTCACGTGCTCGAAAGGGGGTGGTTTCCGTGGCGGAAAAGTATATTGACTCGTGATACGCCATCTGTGCGGAGGAGGCACCCTTCGCGGCGTTATTGGCGAAATTAATAAGCCCGGAGATCGGGCTGCGGTTAATTCTGGCTTTGCCCCGTCGACCCGATGCGTCGGCGGATTAGAAACCTTTCCGAACGAATGGAAATTGTTTGCTCGACGAGCAGCGAAAGGGGGAAAGGGGAGCGAAGGGAGGGGAACTCGCTGCGAGCTCGCAGTATCCTAAAGAAGCATCGGTCATAAATTATTGCGGCCTGCCGATGAATTCGATTGCCGTAATCTCGAATGCTCATTACGGCGCATTAAGCGGGACAAGTTCTCCAAATAAGCATCGGAGGAAGGTTCGTCGATTAATTGCCACCGGTAATTTGTCGTCCGTCGAGATTTATCGCCGCTCTAGCCGCAATCGTGTTCCCTTGTTCTCGTTAGATCCGCGCTTTTTACCGAGTTTCTTCTGAGGGCCGCGGAGAAAAAATCCCTCCGTTACACGCGTTCGTTTGCTCGTCGACGTTTCCCATCGTCGTTAGATTACGCGAGACAATTATAACGAACGCGATCCCATTACCAAACTGAGATCCTCGGGCTAATTTATCTTCGCGACTCTTTCACGATCGCGAAGAACCCTTCGCCGCGATGGAAACGCGTTTCTGAACCTGAAATCATCAGGATCGCCGCCTTTGAGAGCCTATCCCCCTTTTTTACAAAGAGCACCACCGTTCCCTTAGCTAAAAATTAACACCACTGCGAATCAAGAAGACATAGAGAATTGATCTCCGCGACTTTCTCACGATTCGAAGAATTTTTCACTCTCGCCGCGATGAAATCCATTTGCCAAATTCTAAACCCAAATCTCCAGGATCGTCGTCTGCGGGGGGGGGGCACCCGTCCCCCCTTTTAGCGAAGGGCGCCGCTCCCAGACCGCCGAAAATTAACGCCACCGCGAATCAAGACGACAATGTGATTCATCAGTTAAATCCGCGTGCATAATCCTTTACACTGCGCGTTCCGATCTCCTCCCCCCGTCCGGCCGCGTAGATGGGGAACGGTGACGGAGAAACGGGGGCTGACGATGGCGGTTGGTTCTGTCAGCAGGGACTACGAATTATAATCACAGTTGTGGTTCATGCGGCCACCCGGGTGTGGTGTGGGACGCCGGCCGGACGATGGAGGAACGAGGACGACGACGGAGGCGAAGGACGACGACGCTCGTCCGCTCGAGGGGATGGAAAAGGGTGTATTTACCCGGCAACGGTATACACCGGCGCCACCGAGGACGGACCTAGATGGAAATCTGCGGCATTCAGAGGCACTGGCCAAGAAAATTGGCTGACAACATTTCGCACGGGCGTCGAATTGCCGATCCTGTCCCCTTCCCGGAACCCGTCGGGCCTCCCGGAGACGCGTTCAACGATATTTACGCCGGACCGACTACCGCCGTCGACGTTCTAATCGCGGCTCTGTGCTGCGAGTCTCCGGGAAACGTCGCAATGGAAATTGCGGGGCGATAACTTGTGATAAGCTTCTACTTTTGCGGGGAATTTCAATTACTTTGATTTTTATATAGGAGGAAACATACAAGTTGAAATAACGAAGGGTATTAAGGGTTCAAAAAAAGATGTAGAATGTAGAGTTTTGATCATTACTGTGATTTGTGCAAACCTAAAGTCGCGAGAGATACTTAAATATTATTAAGCTTAATAGTCTAAGGCAAGAAAGCAATACTATTTATTTATTTTTTATGTATTTATGTAACCAGATAAATTACATAAGAGTATATGGAATATACAGGGTGTAACAAAAATGTTGCAGTTCCTTAAAAGGGGTGATTCCTGAGCTGATTTCAAACAACTTTTTCCTTAGCGAAAATGTTAGGTGAGACTTTGTTAACGAGTTATTAACGAAAAACACCGACCAATCAGGGAGCGAGTACAGTGGATGAATATCAGCGCGGGCTCCAGCGGTGAGTAGTATTGGCCCGCCATCGTCCGCGTCATCATTAATCCGCTGTACACGCTCCCCGATTGGTCGGTATTTTTCATTAATAACTCGTTAACAAAGCCCCACCTAACATTTTCGTTAACGAAAAAGTTGTTCAAAATCACCTCAAGAATCACCCCTTTCAAGGAACTGCAACATTTTTGTTACACCCTGTATACGATATAAGAGTATATGAAAATTGCATATCGCAAAAACGCATCTCTCGAAGTTACATCTCGTAGAGTTTTATCTCGCAAAGTTGGAGCTAGCAAAATTGTTAGGTACTCGTAAAATTGCAACTCGGAAAGGTGTAGCATGCAAAGCCGCATTTGTCAAAATTGGATATCGTGAAGTTGCATCTGGCAAAGTTGCATCCGACAAAATTGGATCTCTCAAAAATGCAACTTGTCGAATCCTACGTATGTATTTCTCAAAACCGCAGCTCGTAAAATTGCAACTCTGAAAATTGCAGCTCGCAGAGTTATATCTCTTAAAGTTGCATCTCTCAAAGTTGTATACCGCAAAGCTTTATCTCTTAAAGTTGCATCTGTCAAAGTTGCATCTGTCAAAGTTGTATCTCTTAAAGTTGCATACCGCCAAGTTGCAACTCGACATGAATACTTCCGTACATGGAGTTCTTCTCAATTCCAAGTGTACCAGAAAATTTCTGTCCTGACTTTTCGCTTCTGTCTCAAAAATCGTTCATTTTCCAGTGATGGAAATCAAATCCAAACATCCCTACACCGCGCTACAGTACCACCGATCCTCTCCAGGACGATAAAGCGATAACCGAACGACTCGAAATAAGAATTTTAATTGGCTCAGAGAGTTTTCGAAGCTGAGAGTGACAGACCAGCTAACGAGATCGCAGCAGCGCCGAATAGCCGCGTTCGGAGCAAAAGGCTCGGAGGCGTTTCCGATGAGAGGCCCTAATGACCGCCTCGTGCCGACAACCGCCGAATCCCAGCCAAATAAATCCGCCTTGATTGAATCATTGTCGAGCGAAGCCGCGTTAAATACCCGTGAAATTAACCCGGACGATCCGGTGCGTGGCACGCGATCGCTGATTGGCTCGAGGGTATCGCCTTTAAAGCGCCATTAGAAGGCCTCGGTTCCCGAAACCATTGATTAATGATTCCTCCGTCCTCCACGACACGCGTTCTCCCATCGAATTCGAAAATCACGGATTCCCTCCTCTCCTCCGAGCGTTCGAGCTAATCTTATTAGCGGTTGGGTAAACAAGCTCCGCCGAGGAAATAAATATCCCAATTCCTCCGAGGGGGTAGCAACCCCTGCCACGCGAACCTGCCGCGCCCCGGTCGCGTCCTTTTCATTCCTCTGTCGCGGCAATTCCATCTTCGAGGCAAGGTTATGGGGCGATGGGGTGACGGCGCGGACATATGGGAGCACCATGTGGTCAGCAGCGGTATCGTTCGATGAGAGAATCGACCCCCCCGACCGCAGAAGGCGACGGTGGTGCGAGACGAGGGGCGGGCGCGGATTCAAACGCGACCGGGCTAAACGCTCGCCGCAATTTGTAGCAATTTGTTAAGTAGCCGGGGCCCGGAACATTACCTATATTGCGTTTACTCCCCTTGACCGGAAGATATACGGGGGCACCGGCAGATTTATCGTTCCTAAGGACGGGATTCGCCGCGAACAGAGACGACCTCCTCGGGATCAATTCCTAAGGTCCGGAGAAACGCGCCAGGGTCTTTCGATTCGAAAGGATTCTTTTCGAAGATTCTCTCCTTGGAGACGAGTAACTGGGACTCGATAATTTGATTCGCCTCCTCGATGCACGAACTGGAAATAAGCTGCACGTGGAGAGACTCCGATGCACAGTGGGACATTCTTATTGAGAAAGAGAAAGAAAGGCTTTTTATAAAAGTATTCGCAGAATGAAAAATTATACTGGGTATTCCAGGTTTAAATCATGGTTAAGAGAGATGGATTCGAGAAATATACTGATACTTTAAGATACTTCAAAATTTTTATCTTATTTTATAAGCCGGGTTCTATTTTTGTTATTACTAGAAACATGAAATGCATATTTCTGTAGGTATTCTAGTATTTAATATGTTAAGGCTGGTTCAGACACGTTTAGTAATTTAGTGGCAAGTAGTTACATTGCTTTATTGAATTACTCGACTAAATTTTAGTGTTCATACATCCTGGACTATATTACTAAACGTGTGTGAATCAGTCCTTAGAGATTTTTGAAGCGGTGCAACTAAAAACTAAAGAATTAGTTAACTTTTTTAAAACTATGTACTTCAATAACCAGGAAAAAGAAAAGTGTGTTAGATGTATTACATAAAGCTGTTCTTCAATTACTCTCAGATTCAGAATTTACAGCGATACAAACGCAACTAATCGATTGGACAACTAATGAAGAGTTTCATGAAGTTTCTGATCATTATCAACATTCTGATACTGACGAGGGGATATTTTGAAACATCTACCGAATTAATGGACAAAACTTTTTTAATACACAGGGGAAAGTTCAAAACAATTCCAGAAAATTGCAAGAAGCACCTCTCTCCTATTTTCGAGAAATAAATTATTTAAAAAAGTGGATGTTTTACTAAAACAACCCAATAATAGACAAACGGTAATATTTATTTTACTTCCTTTCACCACAAAAACAGTCACTTTTTATATGTTATATTCTTTATAGAAGACTGTACTATTTTTTTACTAATAATATTAAAATGCTAGACGAAGTTACACTACATTTTTAGTCATTTATTTCTCGAAAACTAAGAGGAAGTGCTCCTTGCAACTTTCTCGGATTGTTTTGCGTATTCTTCTCTACATTTAAAAAATATTTGGTTAAAAACTTTGCGAGGCACTTGGCAACATTCCCTTGTAAGTAATCTTCATTATTGAACCTATAAAAGTATTTTATCTTTCGCCTTTTCCCTAAAAAATTGAGAGTTAAAAACTGAAATTAAGGAATTGAAACATCCTTCTTATCTTTACTGCTATTTTCGCAAGTTTAAAAATTAGCTTCCGCAGTCCAAACTCCCAGAAATAGAAAGATGAGAATCTTTCCTCTACAACCACGCAGCAAGACGATGTAAGAACCAGATTCCGACGAGTAACTCTTATTTCGTCTGGCCGGGTGCGCGCCAGGAGTAAGAGGAATCCGGTGTAACGCAAAGAATCCGTGAAATCGGAGTTCCGGGTGGGCCGAGACAATTTAAATCGTAGGTAAACGCCCTCCCCGCGGGGTCACCTTATCGAAGTCGGTTCCTCCGAGGACTCTCGTCGTCCCCGACGCGGAGGATCCGACTTTCGAGAGCGAAACGACTTCGGTCTTTCGGTGGATGCTTTTAGTCGATGAGTTTCGCTTCCCCGCGTCCCGTTTCGCTTTCGTCTCCGTTCTGTGCCATCGCGGTCCTGGCCTAACCCAGCTTTCTCATCCATATGTAACAGAGTCGCCTGGTATTAATGACAGGGGCAGAGAGACGGAGCACGACATGTTAGGTTCTTTATCCTGCCTCCTCCTCCTCGGTCGCCGCCGCCTTCGCCTCGTCCGTCGGTTACACGGTATCGCGGTTTTATCGTGCTCCTCGCCATCCCCGGAGATAAATAGAACGGAATTATTTGCTCGCCGTTTGTCCGGCCATTACGTCACGGGAGCCTCGCGATCGGCAATAAGTCAGCGGAAACGACCACGCCCGTAGGCGGAAGAGGACGGTTCCGCGAGCGACAGCTTTTCGCCTAATAAGAGAAACTCCTGGGGAACGCGGGGCACGGTTCGCCGAGAGTTTCTCGACGGAGATTCGTGCGTGACAGCATTCTTCCTTGTTTACAGGTTGATGGGGAGATTCGGCCACCTGGAGAAGGCGTCCGTCGCAGGTCGTAAAGGTAAGGATCATAAATTACGCGTAACGGTGCGGCTTGTAGAAGATAATTGAGCTGGCAACTCGAAATCACGTTCCAAGAGACACGCGGTTTACGTTGTTATCCCCCGGATAAATATTCATGCGCGCCGCCGCATTATATTCGGTCTGGCTGCCCCGCGAAAAGAATTGCCGACATCCGTTCGGCGATTGTTTTTCGCGGAAGAGAGCCTTCTGCATCATCGGGCCCCGGTTATGACAATTTCGCGGATGAACAACTCACCAACGATCCACTCGCCATCTACTCCACGCCTCCCACTCTTCTGCCCTTCTTTCCGATCTCGAAAAAAAATCCCAACGCTAAAGTGTCCCCTGAGAACCGCAGCTTAAGCGATAATAAATGTCCGTGCTAAACGGAGACGAATGTTTAAAGGTGAAAGGCGACACGCGTGTCGATTTCAGAAGAAGCTCGCGAGGAAAGATCGCTCCGAGTATCTGAATGGTATCGGTGGCCTTTGTGGCCGGGGCTCGAACATATGTCAGAATTAATCACAATGAGCGGCGCAGGTTGAAGGTGGCGGAGACCCCGAATACCCGGGGCCAGTTTTTCAACCGTTCGTAAAGTGTTTGATAAAGAGTCGGCAATCGGTTAACCTTTTTAACGGACCCGCTCCGACAACCACTTACTTGCAGCTCGGTGGCACTCGGACAACCGACCGCAATGCGATGAAAGGACCAGGAAGAGACTCTGGGGGGGGGGGGATGTCAGCGAGCGTACGCGCGTTTGTCCTCCTCAATGCTGCTCATCCGTCGACATCAGTTACGGTCTCAATGCGCCACGGACTGTCGCCGCGCAGGAATTTACTTTCGAGTGCGGCAGTCATTTTTTCGTCGCTTGTAGCCACCGTCGACGCCTCTGGAAAGTAATGAGAAAAGATTATTGTAGAAGTGGCTGAGATCGGATGGAGATTTTGGAGAGATTTTGGAAGGGCAACATTGTTTTAATAGGAAAATGCAAAATTTAGTACGAAAATTGAAGGTAGGGATATTAGAAAGTATTTGTTTCCTTGATTTTATGTTTTTTAAATGAATTTTTATTTAAGATGTAGAGGAAGGTTTATAGAATAGCCTCAGAATATTGGAAAAAAAATACTGATCTCGAATATTCATTCATTTTATATTCTTCTCTTCAATTTTTATGAAGTAGTTAAGTCTACATAATACTTTGACTTTGGAGGAGATACTGTGAAACATTTTCGAAATTGCTTGCACAAATTTTTCTGAACTGCCGGAGAAAGTATATAAAATAACATCTAAAAATTGTAGGGAGTTCCTTTCCTTCATTTTCGAGAAATAACTTATCAAACTTGTGGAACTTCCTTCTGAATTCTTTTTATGAAATATTTATGAGCAGGAATTTCCACATTTTTGGTCATTTATTTTTCCAAAATGAGTAGAAAAGGGCTCTTCACAATTTTTAGGGTTTGTTTAATATACTTTTCCCTATATTTAAAAAAAATTAGTTAATAAATATGCCAGATATTATGCAGCATTTTCTCCTAAGCCATTGTACTAAATAAATTTATCTATTTTTCCGAAATTGGAGATAGAAATAACAAACTGTAATATTAGACCTTAATTAAAAAAATTTCCAGTTATTATTATGTTCTTCTTCTTATACTTCAATTATTCTAAACCTTTTCCAAATCGTCAGAAACTCGAAATTGTCAAACTCAATTTAGATGAAAGCAATAAAATCTTCCTCCAAATCCCTATAAAAATCCTCCACTATAATTCTCAAAGACCGCCGAACACTTAAAACTTCCCATCAATTAAAACCTCCTAACCAAATTTTTCAAATCCAACCAACAATCCACTATCCATACAAAACAAACCCCAATTCATTCGGCATTTGCGCAAAAGTTTGAAGCATCGCCGGCATAAGGTTCCATTAGCAGCTAAGTAGGATCGATTCGATCCGAGCTTCTGGTAAATGCTCCCAGCGCGGCAGTTAGTCCCCGTGTAAATTGTCTCCATCTCCCGTCGATCGTAGCCTCGATCTCTGTCGCTCCCAGGTTTTCGCGCGAGCATGAACCGTACAAATTACACGAGGACCCCAGGTCCCCCCAAAATACCCCGGGCACAGAATGCTGCGTGCCCCGCGGGTAGCTCGGTGACGATCAACGATGGTCGAGCGAGGGAACGAGTCAAGATTCGAACATGTGGCATCATTTGTTACGTGCGAAGTGGGGTTCGACCATCTGAGGGCATGGGTTATCTAAGCTCGCTTAAACGCGCCCACGTAACCGGAAAACCAATGGCGCGAAGGAACGAGGAGCCAGTGGAGCATGTAAACGGCTCGACGTTCTCCTGTCACGATGCCCCGAAATTACGAAGAAGGGTCGATTGAAAGCACAAAAGAGGAGAAAAGTCTCTAAGCTCTAGACCTTAAACTCTGGATTCTAAACTCTAGACTTTAAATACACTCTGGATTCTAGACTCTGTAAGCAAACTGTCTAAATGTGCTCTGGACACTGGACTTTGGATTCTATATTTCAGACTTTAGACTTTAGACTCTAATTAAACTCCAATTTCTAAACTCTAGATTCTAAACTCTACACTCCAGACTCTAAACTCTGGACTCTAGACTCTACATTTTTAGACTCTAGACTTTAGACTTCAGACTTTAGACTTTAGACTCTACATTTCTAGACTCTAGACTTTAGACTTCAGACTTTAGACTTTAAGACCTTAGACTTTAGACTTTAGACTTTAGACCAGGGATGCACAGACTTATTAAGACCAAGGACCACATAGGTTCACTGTGACTTATGGGAGGACCGCCAAATAAAAATATGAATGTTGTCATATGAATGTGAAAATATGAATATATTAGGTATACAAATTAATTCTCGGCCATTTAACATTTAACATTTAATCAGCTGTAGCACTCATTTAAACGTTCATTTAATGCATACATAATAGATTATAAAAACAGAATATGGAACGGCATAACATCAAAAAATTCTCCGTGAATGTAACAAACAAGATAATGTTTGATGAATAACACATTAGGTATACTTTGCTTTTCGCATTCCAAGTAAAAAATAATAACTCCGGGGCTAAACAAATGATTAGCGAAGAATTAGAAGAAGAGGCTGTATCTTACAGGACATGTAAAAAGTGGTCTCAGAGTTAACAAATAAATATTTTGACCTCGAGATTCAGAAACGTCCAGAACAACCCCAAAAATTGGAAGAAAATTATTTGAAGTAGTTGTTGATCGAAAATCCATGCCAAACCTAATCAAAACCTGCTGCAGCGTTAGAAGTTACCCTACAAAGTGTTTCTATCCGGTTGTTAAGCTGAATTAGGATAAACATTAGCTTTCATTTAAAAAAGGCCGAGAATTAATTAGTACACCTAATAATTATTATTTTATTTATGTCTATCATATATTGTTACAAAAAAGTAGTGTGAGCGAGCCACCAGGAAATCAACGAATGCGTCCCTGCTTTAGACTTTAGACTTTAAACGTTAGTCTTTTGATTCTAGACTCATTATACTCTAATCTTTAGACATCAGAATCTAAATTCCAAATTCTAGACTCTGGATTCTAGATTCTAGTCTCATCACCAGAGATCTCCAGATCCCTTTTAAAAATCCCCCGGAAGTCCAAAGAAGATCCACGCGAAGGATCTTTGAAAGAGTTTTCCATTGCCACTATCACTATTAATCTTGATAACTAACGGTGCTTAGGTTATCGAGACTATTCGAGTTTCGAAGTGGGTAGGTGGGGAAACGTGGCATCGACAGGCAGCGCGTGGCAGAGTAGATACCCGATGGGGATCTCGGTTTCCATGGACATATGGTCAGCCGTGGCCTCGCCGTGACAAAAAAGCGCTACAGAAACGGCGACAGAAGTTGGGAGTGTCGGCGGGCGATATATCAGGGCTTAAACTGTCCCGTCGTACAGAGCATGTCCTACCAGCGCAGCGACTCCGCTCCTCCTGCCCTGGGATGGTTAGCTGGTTCGCTGGTTGGCCGGTGCACGTATGGCATTGCGTCGAACAGGGGTGCTGGCATTAGTTAATAGGGCCGCTGCGACGGGGTCGGGGGACGCGCTAATGCAAAAGGGAAATAGAGGATCCTCTGTGTCCGCCGGATAAAAGGTGGCGGTCTAACCGAATGCGGTTTCCAATCTGTTAGGTTTTTACGCCTCGTGTTCAACGGGGAGGATTATCGGGCCGATTTCACCCGATTCCATCCAATTTTTTTCCCTTTTCGACCACCTGATTCGCTGCTCGAAGGGAGATTCTCAGCGAGACAAGGGAAAGATACTCGAGAGGCAAAAATCGGGGTACCGTCTTACGGTTCTCCGGTGGGATGTCGCGACATCCTTTCCGGACGCGTCCGCGAGAGTCAATTTACGAGGTCGACGAAAAATCTGCAGGGGGGAGAGGGGGAGGGAGACGGCTTTAGGCCGGCGGAGGGAGGACGCGTAAAGGCAAAGCTAATCAGAAGCCGAGTCCACTTCTTGTCGCCCGTAGAAACTTCATTACGCATTCAGCTTGCCGTCGGGATTATCATATCCGGAGGATCCTTTGACAAGGATCCTCGATCCCTCGACGGAGGACACGAAAAATATAAAACTCGAAGAATCCAGGCGCCTACGTCTCCGGGGCCGAGCTACCAAACAGACGCGACAGACGACGACGCTCAGTTAGAAGGGCAAAGCTCGTCCTCGCCGGGCTGCGCGCAATGAATAAAAATCGTTTGAAGTATCGCTGGCTGCAAATTAACGCATAATCGTCAAACGTAATGAGCGACGGGGTCGGCGTCGTGGCCCGACGTAAACGAGGCCAGCCCCGTCGAGGAACTCGGCCCCGCTTCGGGAAACTTTGATTATTTTTTATAATAACTTCGGACCCGCGAGCTCGCGCCGTTCCGCGTCTTTCCTGACACCTTTCTCGCTGACTTTTACTCCCTTGATTTTTTTTTTTCTTTCTTTTTTGGTGCCTGAGAAATTGAGAGCCGCTCGCTTCACTCGTGCAAATATCTTGGATGCTTCAGAATACTTTAACAACTATCGTTGAAAGTATGTTATGCAATTTAGGTTTTAGATTTTAATTATTGCAATTTATCTTAGTCTTTTTTGTACTGTACTGACAAAGACTTTTTTTCCATTTTTCTGGGAGTGAAGAATTCTTTATTTCATTTCGCAGATTTTTGCATATTTAGAATTTTCATAAATACTTAAAAGTCTGCAGTCTAATTATTATAATATTTTCGCTAGACTAAGTTTAGTATTAATGTTCAATTCATTCTGCAATTGTCTTTCTCTCTTTAACCCTGACACGGTTTTAGAATTTGCTGCAATCTAATGATGTATTTTAGATGTAAGAATTGTGAGAAGAATTTAAAAAAAGTAATGTATTGTCCTCTTGCATAAAACAATAATACAAAAGTTTAAAATTTTTAAGAGAAATGTAGCAGGCTTAAACATCAGCTAGAAATTATTATACACAATTCTTCTACTCTATTAGGCGAGTGTACAAGTTCTTTCAACCTGAAATAATACAAGTAAATTTGCTTCTGAGACTTTTTTGATTTCCGTAGTCTTTTATATTTTTGTATTTTCTCCTTTTTTGCATAGAAAATATATAAAAATACTAAAATTGTTGCTGTGTCTGTATTATCTAAATTAACAGAACTTTTGCACTTACCTAATAATTTTTACATATCCTTTATATTTCTAAAGTATTTCTGAACCTTCTAGGATATCTCTAGACTTCTCATGTTCATCCTGCTCTATGGTTTTCAGATCTTTTTTTAGCCCAATAATGCATTATATTTCCTTAAATAACTCTTCTAAAATTAAGAAAAATATAAGAAAGCTAGTAGTAATCTCCACGTATGTTTTTTCTTTACACTCTTCAAAAATTTCACTATCCATCACAATAATCACATGCTAATGCGGATCTTTATGCAAATTCAAATTTTCGCAGACACAAAAAAGAACTAAAACATGAATAAAATAAGTTATATCTTCTAAACATTATAAAATGTATTTTACTTTCGATATTTCATCTATTTTTGCGTCCATGCACATTATTGCAGGTTTTTGCATAATGAAAATTGCCAAAAATGCATAAACATCTGCAGTCTAGTCAGTCTACTCATAGTGAAACTTCTAACAAATTGTAAATTAACAAAATGAATAAAAACAATCATAGAAACCAAAGCATCCAATAATAAGATTATTATCTTACAAGGAAATATTGGAAAGTGTCTCTCAATTTTTTTCAATTTCCTTGAAACACCTAAAAGTGTGTACAAAATAATTCCAAAACTCCACCCCCACTCTTCCGCTTCAAAATTCTTCAAACAACGTTCCACCCGAAGAAAACCAGCCGGAGTCTGCCTAGAACACTGTTCCTAAGCCATTCGGCAACCGATTAAGAAATACCAGCCTCCAAAGTCGCATTTAGAGCCGAAAGGGACTCCGTCACAAAGCCGCACCTGCGTCCCGCCGAAATAACGAGGCCGCGCGCACGGAACGTGTCCGTCGGATTTGATCGACGATCAGAACGCAACGAAGCGGAAGAAACGGGCGGCCGTTTAAAAGCTTGTCGCACCCGTCCGCGGCGACACGCGGGGACCAAAGGGAACGAAAGGAGAACCAGGAACCCGGAGGAAGGAACCGGGGAAAGAGGCGGTCGCCTTTTTCCACGGTGCTTACGCAACCCTTTTGACCCGACGGGCACGCGGTATCAATTAATTCCGTCCGTATATGTATCTGGGCGCGAGAAGAGGAGAGGAACGGGGCCGCATTGTGAGCGGGGCCGAGGCCGCTTTCTAGGCGCGGATACGCCTCGACCGACGGCCACGCTCGTTTTCTCTTCGGGCGGCACGTGCCGTGCGCGACGCCGCCGAGACTGACTCCGACACGACTTCCCGGCACCGTCGGCTCTCCATCGACGTGCTCCGTCGCGCCCTTCTCTCCCCCTTTAGGCCAAACAACAGCGATACCCAAAAAGCATTTATCCCCGATTCTTTCGTCCAGCCCTCGCCGCCCCCTTTGTCCTCGCGCTCCGCTTTGTCTTTCCGCCCGGCGAGGAAGCGGCCTGTGGGCGGGTCTGTCCCACGCGATCACCGTCGCCCTGTTTTTATCGCTCTCTGGAAATTAATGAGATCGCGAGGCGATATCGTGCCGAAGCGCGACGCGACGCGACGCGGCGCGGCGTCTTTTGAACAAACCTCAAACGGGGTGTTTTTCGCGGATTCCCAGCTCGACGCTCTCGCGTTTCGGATGCGACGGCCGTCGCGCGACTACGTTTTCCCCCGGTTCTTGCAGGATTCTGAAACTTTCGGTGCGTCGGATCGACTTCTTCTGAACCCGCAGACCAGCCTTGTTTGGTCGACGTTCGGGGAACGAGATCGTTGCATCTGCATTCTCCCCGCCGCGCCGCGCCGCGACGGAGAGGCGCATTGAATTTCTCGAAACAGAACCGGGAATCGCTCGTAGGAGGGGACCGGATCCATTAGCGATTCGGTGGGTCGATTCCAAGCAGAATCATCGTCGCTCATTCGTCACGATTGGTCAAGCCGTCGAGACAGTGATTTGCGGTTCCTAAGCGAGCTCGACGCAGCCACGAAAGGGGCGAGGGACGATCGCTCGTGCTCGATCGCGCGCGAACGACTCATCGAGCATCGCGATGATGAATCGGAACCGGCGAAACCCCCGCGAGAAAACGCAGCCGAAAAGTTCCCTGCATCGTGATTACATCTGGCGGAGGAAACCGCAGAGGAATCTTCTGCTCGGAGGGAGGGAAAGGGCCGAGGCGCGGCTGATGGATGAAGATCGATGCTCTCTACGCGACGGATCGCGCACCACGCTCTTGCCTTCGACCTTTTCCTCCCTCAACGTGTCGTTACACCTTACATCATCCCCCTACAACTTAATATCCCGGGGCACGCGCGGGGAAACCGCGGGAGACGCGCCAGGTGTTGCCCTTTTTTTTTTTTTTTTTGGAAGATCTCTTCATGATTCTTCTATGTATTGCGTTGGTCCATAAATTCGGTTTTTGCTTCGTATTGAACATATTTCGTAGCAATTGCTGATCAGAAGTGTATTAAGGTGAATGTCCTAATTTATACTCATTTAAATGCTCACGCGTCATGAAAAAGTTTTAAAAAATTTGTTTGTAGAAAAAATGTGCAAAGTAATTGATTAATACTTCGATAATACATCAGCTTATTAGAAAATATTTTAAAAGGATGCTTCAAGTCGTTTAAGTACTAATAATTACTAATTCAATGTAGTGCTCTAAATGTCTGTTTTTTTACTCATGATAAATCACACTCAAAAAATCTACATTCAGAGCAGAAACCGTTTTTTAACGGTTTTAAAAAAAGGGATAGACAAGCAATAAAATACGATAAAAATTAAAAGATAATTGAAACAGAATAACTATGACTTTAGTACATGTCATAACGAATGTTCTAAAAGTAATATAGATTGACTGAATATATTAATGTTAATATTATATTGGACAAGGTTGATATGCATAGACATACGATAAAAGCCATTGTTTGTTCGATGATGTTCCATATGCATCAAATAACAGTTTGTTATGTTTTTATTTTGCCGAGAAATCCTTTGTTGTATTAGAAACCTAACATTTTGAATGAAAGTGCATTTTTGTATGCAAAAAAATATTTCATAATACTATCCATCTACTGATGATACAGGTTATGAGTAGAATTTTCATTATTTTATCATTGAATAGATTAACTCTATTACATACAACTAGTGTTTTCTTAAAATTTACCCATTTTATACAAATGTCGGAATCAACTACGCCGTGCACCTACAGGCTTGCTAATCTTATTATTAACAATAAAGCAATGTTAAAAAAACAATAAAGCAATGCTAGAAAACTATGGAGGATCAACTGAACGAAAATTATTGTCAGACACGTTTCGCTATATCAATTTAACACTAAATTTAGAAAGGATTTTCATATGTTTTTTTCTATAAAGCATCACCATAACAAATTTTTGGAAAAATACATGACTCAAGAAAATAATGTTTATTCATACACTACTTTATCTCCATTTGATGTCAGTTTAAAATACACACAATATTTTCTAAGGCTAAATTGCATTTAAAAAATATTAGTACTCCTCAATTTGATGGGATTATGTAAATCTAAATAGTGTTAATCGCGGTTCTAAAGCTGTTGAAGCTGCAAGGAACAGTGTAAAGAATGCAGTGTTAAGAGAAGATTGTTTCTGATAAAACAGCACAGAAATGGTTTGCTCGCTTTAAAGAGAGCAACTTTTGAATGCTTTTTCGTTTCGTTGGGTAGAAGTTGTGAATAAAGGTGGAGAATACATTGTAATCGAGTAGCAAGTGATTATACTGCCCCACTAAATTACTCAACTAAATTTTAGTTTTCAGGGCTGATTCACACAAGTTTAATAATTTAGTCAAGTGGCAAGTATTTTAGTAATTTACTATGTACGAACACTAAAATTTAGTCTAATAATTTAGTAAAACAATGTAACTACTCGCCACTCGAATAAATTACTAGACTAATTTTTAGTGTTCATACATAGTAAATTACTAAAACACTTGCCACTCGATTAAATCACTAAACGCCTCTATTTCAACCTTCAGTTGGTATAAAGTATTTGAAATAAAAGCTATGGTGTTCATATTCCATGAAACCGCAAGAAATCCTGGATCAACTCAATAGATGATTTGATGTCATTACTTTTGGATCTTTCGATCTGCTCTTATCAAACCTCCTCAAAGGAATTCATCCGAAGAGGGTGAATAGATGGAAGATGCAGAAGGGGTGAAAAGGGTGTCAAATTTTCCGCAGAAGCGGAAGAAACCACCCCATTCCCTGGGGCATCCGTGGCGAAAACAGCCGGATCCGCTCGGGGAAATCAAGTTGTTTTCCTCCCCCCCGTATGCTCGAGTTTCTCGATAAACTGCAGTTTTCCCGAGTTCGAGCCCATTCGCGGAAATATGGTCGTCAAGCTGTTCCTGCCAAACTTTCACCCTTCTTCCGCCGTTTTCTTCCTCCTCGTGTTTCATTCCACGCGGATCAAACTTTCCACGGAACAGAAAACTCGAAGATATCGGAAAACGACATAGATTCAACAAATCTTACGAATCATCGACATTATTTTTCTTCCCACCGCGGCGTTCGGGTTCCAGAATTCAGAAGGATCAAGATCCACGAGATCCCTACGTTTAGAAGCTCCAAGAGCTGTCAGAGCGCGATTATTGATGACGGGCATCGATGACGAACGGGAAAGAGCGCTGACCGGTGTCTTCGTTGGCAACGCTCGCTAACGCGAATATAATACCGGTCTTTCCCTCCCGAGGGAGGCCAACAATACAATTTTCATTTTGCGCCGAAGGGTAAAACTCTCCTCCCCCCGATTACTTTCTCCCCCTTTCCCAATCCGTCGATCCCGGTGTCAGCGTTTACCGGGACACGTCCCCGTCGACGAGGACGACGCACCGCGTCGATCTTCCCGACGTAGTCGACTCGGTTGTCGTTCCGCGGACGCGTCGGAGGTAATGGCGTGTGCCCTTCCGAAAGCCCACCCCTGTTACGGACGATTTTGCCCCGCGCCGACATTATTTATCACTTGCCAGCGAACTTTCGAGCCTCCCGCAACCCTCGAAGACGCGACCGAGGGGAGGAAACGAGCTGTGGACCTTTATCCGTCGTAAAGACCACCCCGCGTTAAGGATACTCTTCCGGTCAATTGTGTACGTCTTTGTAATTACGAAGTGAGTGCTGAGCGTTTCAGAGATGACGATTAAAAAGTATCTCCACGTCCCCAGGTCGACTAAGCCTAGGTTTACATGAACGTCAAAACGATGTCCGTCAATCGCCAGTTGCTACGTCTGTGTCACAAAGATCAGACAGACGTTTTTAAACACTGTGTGTCGTTATCATTGGGCTATATAAAGCTCAATGGTCGTGACTAAATCAAAGTTTACGTCTTACTCGAAATATTACCAAAGAGTAGACATAATAAGAGGCGACACTCCGAATTTAGAAAGAGATGAGAGTACACAGCCAATTTAAAGGGCCAGTCGGAAATGTTCAGCAAACTTCTGTAAAGTTGAAATATTCAAACGGTATGTATTTTATTTGTATACTTCTAAACTTTCTAAATATATTTTCCATTTGTGGAATCTCGTTTTTAATAGCCGTTTGTTTCCATCGATCTCTCTTTGGGACTCCATTCGCAGCAACCTCCTCGTCGTGAGACCTGAACAATCGATGATATCAATTCGTCTTTCTGTGTCGTTACGTTTCAATGAATATTTTTATACTTGTTAATGTAATTACATATTTACTATAGCTACATTATTCCTATAACATAATTCATTCCTAAATACGTTCATAATTCAGATGTACATATTTTTGTAATTTATTTATAGTGTATTTATCATATATTTACAACATATTTTTGTACTTAATGTGTTATAAGTGTCTTCGTAATTTGGTTCTAATCAATGTTTTAATTTATTTATAATATATATTTTTGTATATTTGTATTATATACATTTTTAACGTGTTTGTAATGTATTGTTTATGTATTTGTCAAATTATTAACATTTTGACACTTGGAGAGTTAAAATACGTATTTAAAAATGCGCTAAGATTTAAAAATTATCATAATCAGATGTAGAAAAAGAGATTACATTCAGTTGATTCAAATAGCCGGCCTTACAGCACAGCCAATTTAAAAGTACAGTGTCAAAGAAGGACTTCAAAACCGCCGCCCGAAGTGTCGCCTCTTAATATATCTCCTGTTTGGTATTACTGTATTCCTATTGTTAGTGCATCCAATAAGTGAAACTTAAAATAATAGAAAAAGCAAATAATCTAGAGACGGTTAATTGAGGTTCTACTGTAGATATAACTCTCAATCATAGACATAGACTGCGCGTCAGCATGCAGCTGTGGCCCGATGTTGAAGAGAGCTGAATGCTTTGGGAGGTACTTGGGAAGAATGAGACAGATGGAAAATAAAAGAATAGAAAGAGATAGCAAGTCCTCCCAAAGCATCCTAACTCTTTCTGAAGTCGGACTGTCCGCTTTCCCCTTGATGCGCAGTCTATTCTTATATGTCTATGCTGTCAATTACAGTGAATTTGCACCGTCAGTGCATTGAAAATTCATCTAAATTCACCTTTAATGTTTCTAATTATCAATAAAAAGACGTCAGCATGATCCCAACCCGATCGCCACAAAAACATCAGAAGCCGCTTCGAACGGAAAGCGAGCAAACCTGAGGATGATGGGGGTTCACGGTTGTTCTTTTAACACGGCTTTAGGGGGTCCTTTATGCTGACACAAATATCGCTTATGCCGGCGTCGCGCCGCTGTTTTGGCGGAGGTCGTCGTTGCATTGTGCCTTCCAAGGCCGTGTGTACCAAACACCGAGCTCTGTGTACCCAGCAAACACGCTCGTCACGTGGCGGCCTGATCCCTTCCGCAGTCGCGAACTCCCCTTCACGGATTTGCGCAACGGGTCAACCTTATTCCCTTCGGAACTGCCTACGGAGAGGCTGTTCTTCCCATTACGCCTCGATATCCGCGGACTCCTTCCACGAGGGATGCGATCGTCCTGCTCGGACCTCTCGCAGAGCGCCGCGCCGCGGGTACCGGCAAACACACGTGCGCGTTCTTTGCGCGTCAGCTTTGTTTGCGCCCCGGGTCTCGATGACGGGACCGATACCGGGATCCAGGTCCACCTTTCTTTTTTCCATTTCGCCCCCGTCGCTCATGAATACGGGGGTTGCAAACGGGACGGTTTCTAGGAGCAACGTTTGAACGTTGACTCGCGGGGATAGCTTTCACGAGCTGTTGACTCGGGCGAGTTGTATTGCTCCGATTCGAGCCGTTTGAGTCCTCTGACGAGTCGTTCGACGAGTTTTCCCGCGTCTAAGTCGGCGCCACATTTGCGTTTTGCCACGCGGGTCGTCCGCACCTAGCATAACACACAGAATCTTATAAGAGGTGTCGCATTAGAGCGGTTTGTCCGCGCGTGTGTTGTTTGTGGCAGTTATCGAACAAAAAATATAGTAATAAATAGTAATGAAGTCTGAATTAGAGCTCATATTATCCGGATGTATCCGGGTATCCGAGTACTCGAAATACTCAGAATAACCCAAACTCGGATTTGAAAACCAGTTATGAGTAATGATCTTGCTACTCGAGTACCCAAGTACCCAAAATACTTGTCATAACTCGAACTCGGTCTTTAAAACTGGCTGTGAGTAAAGTACTCAAATTCGGATACCCATAGATCCGAGTAATAGTAAGAGCCCTACTCTGAATTCATCATATACAAGCTGAAACTGTCCCATACTCAAATGTTTCATATTTAAAGGATGTACATACCTATTGCCGTTTCTTATTCATTACTGCATACGCAATACATACACATTAATTGAATTGTAGTTCTTGAACTAGACATTTTTTTATACTTTTCACTCTATCGTAAACGAAGGTCTACTGAGTCTACTGACAGAAGACTGCTGTTTCAAATAAATCCAACTGTTCAATCACGAACGGTTGGTCGGCGCGGACGAAACCCAAATGTGGCGCCGGACTTAGAATACAGCACGGTGTATTATACATAGAAATGTTCCGACAAAGCACCTCTGTCTGGTTCATTTTTTGTGATCAATAGATGGAAGATCTTCTGGTCGCCGCCAGAGGCGCCATAGTCAGAACTCTGCGTACGGTGTGCATGTGTGCTAGAGCACTAAAGAAATGAGTACTCGCAACCGACATTATGGGTCCAAAAGTCACCAGAAATCACCATAAGTCACTATAGGTCTGACTGCACTAGTACAGAACCACCTATCTTCTTCTCTCCAAGGAAGCCATATGGAGCATTATAGCGGTTGCGAGTACTCATCTCTTTTAGTGCTCTATGTGTGCGAATGAAATGCGTCACAGATGATCACAAAGCTTCACTCACACTCGGTCTCCTCACCACTAGAGCCACTGAACCAATAGGAGCGCTCCCCATGAATGTTTCTACTCAGGCGCACTCTAGCGGTCGTTAGAAGATCTTCCATCTAATAATCACACATTTCTGAGGAAACTTGCAACGCATGTATAATACATCGTGGACTAAATAGAGTCATACGAGCGACAAAACAACGTCCATCATAGTATACTATGAGACTCATAATTTTGTTTTGAAACCCTAGGGATCCTTGATTGCACAATTATTTACTTGTAAAGATGGTTTAAATAAGATAATACATACATATAATTTTCTAACCTGTACTGTCATTAGAAATGTCATTTAGCACTCGATATTTTTCCTTCTCGTAAAAGACGAAACGTGCAATAAATTATTTTATGCAACACGGATTTTGTAGACGAAGGTGTATACTTAGATTTTGTGATAGAAAAATTCAAAAAAAGTTTTGATGAGACATCCGAAAACCGCACTCAATAATAACTATTATAATTTTGCTACGCTTGTGCTTTGATTTTTTAAGTACAACTTTTTTTATTGATACGGATTGTTCAAAATTTCAATTCTATCTTATAGTACAGGGTCAGCACAACAATTGCTGTAAAAATCGAGTGCTACTTTTTGCAACATTTTGCACAATTTGATTTTGAGCAGACTTTTCGCAGACGGTTTACAAACAGCACTCGGCACAACATGAAGGGACTACCAAACTCTCACTGAAAAATTGTTAATCCTTAACCAGATACGACATTATAAAGAAAGAACGTACAGAAATGAGTAGACCGCAAAAGTTTATGCAAATACACATTTTCAAGACCGTAGAAAAAATAGTCAACTTAAATAAAAGTATCTTGCACTTTCTCAATATTATATATTTCATGTGTTTTTGCATATATGCACGTCGTTATATGTTTTAGCATATTCAAAATTGCTATAAATGCATAAACTACCGCAGTCTAGTAATGAATCAAGGATCGTTTTGGAGGACAAAGCATCTACTATCTAAATATTTTGTTTTAAATATTTCGAATATACGTAAAGAGAAAGTAAGCTTAAATACTCGAAATTATCGTTAATTTAATTCATTTTCAATGATTATACCCTTTCAATTCGAAATATAATTTTTGGCGGTCAGACAGTCGTTTTTAAACACCTTGCATCACTCTAAAAATAAAAAAATTCTGCATCAAGAAAATATTTTAGTTTTCTACTGTAATCAAATTCTGATAGATCCAATTAATAGATAATTTAAGCGATTTATATTTGACTTATCAACCCTCTTTAAAATTAAACAAGCATCTCAATCTAAAAAATCCACGTTTGCCTCACGAACCACGATTCGGCGATCGCTATTAAATCCAGTAAATATTTGTTACGTCGTTAACAAGCACCGCGCGATACGTAGAGCTTCTGTAAACACAGCAAACAGTTAAGGTAGGTCTCGACATGACAAGGTAGGACTTCTCCCCGTGCGGCATCGCAGGTAGCGCGTGCACGTTCCCCGATTAACCGACTGTGATTTATCGGCTCGTTGATTACATTCCCTTTACGTGTTTATATCGTGTACGACGTACCAGGAATTCTATACCCTCCGCGCGTTTGCATATGCAAGCTAATCGCTCGTTCGCGATCTCTCCGCGCGTCTCCTTTCCCTCCAGCCTTGCCGCGACTCTACTTTCAGACTCCTCAGCGAGAGGATCCTCGCCCCGAACATCGACATGCTTCCCGACGTATCGCGTGAAGGAAAAACCGTTGTTCGAAAGGAGCACCGAATCCCGTGGGCGTTCTCGCGCTTCCCGAAAACAGTCGCGCCCTCGGAGGGGGGGAATGAATGCAATCGGATTAACCGTCAAAAGGTACAGGAGCGACGTCGACGCTCCGGCACCAGGATTAATTGGCACAGATAGTCAGCGCGGCGGAAGACTATGACGGCTTAACCGGAGTGCACGAGCTCCCACGGAGATCGGACACCAGACAATCCTTTTCAGCGTCTACGTACGCCGATGGGAGGGCAGATATTTCGATTGCCTGCACACAAGCGCGACCTCCGCGCACACGCGATAAAAATAATAACGGTTGCGATGACATGTTTATTGCGGCTAATTTTACGAGCCGCGAATCGCCTTATCTCTGTCGACGGTACAAATTCGCGCTCCCGGCCGATGGAATCTCCGCGCCGCTGGAAATTAGTTGGGCAAACCGTCATTCGATGGAAATCCGCGGGAGAAGGGAACCGTAAGTATTGAAAAAAAAATTATAACAAAGCGCGGCTCGTCTCCCAGATCCTTATCAGGTCCTTATCGTGCGCGGCTCCGCTTCATGGGAAACAGGATCCGGCGGATCCTCGGCCAACGAGATCGAACAAGAGACCTCGGATCCGTTTCGCAATCGCGAAAACAATTGAAGCTCGAGGTGCTCGACTTCCGTGCGAAAGCGCAGCTGAAAAAAATCCGCTCGCAACGAGCCGGAACCCCGAAGGGCGGCGTGCCCCGCGAGGATTTTCGGCTAAACGACCGTTGGCTAATGTTCGCCCAGGAACGAAGCGTCCTCCGCGTCCGACGACAGTCGCATTAGCCACAGGACGAGGCTACAATGGACCCCTCTGTTTTTCACGCTCCATTGGGACGCCGGAGGGGGCGGGGCACCGAAAGGGGACCGCGAACCCTCTCGAACTCTCGCCCCGCAGCCCCCTATTTAGCGGGGAAGATTTGTGAATCGCTCTGTCGCGTGCGAAATAAATAAAAAATTGATAAACGACGGAATCCGGCGCTCTATTAACGTCCGCTCGGCCTTCGCGCCGCGTTTGTCAAGAATACTCTTCGTGGGGAAGAACCACCCCTGAATGGATGGCGAGAGTTCGACTTCGAGGCGTTGAATCTTTGGGGGTTCGTATCTATGGCACTTGGAATCGCTGGATTTTGGTGTCTTTGGTTTTTGAAGAACTCGAGGATCCGTTTTATATCGAACTGGTTTGTGTAGGATAGTGATGTTCCTTTTTCTAAAGTCACCCGAAAGATTCGACGTGCAGGCTTTGCGCCGTCGGTGTCACGCTAAATCTCCGGCGCATTGTTCGCGCCCCCCAGCCGTCACGATTTTCCATCGGCACCCCTCGAGAGACCAGAGCACAGTCAACCTCCACCCCTTATTCCTCACCCTCGGATCCCCGGCGAACGCTGGCCAACGTATATATCCGTCCAATCGAGTCTACGACAGTTACGATCCGCTACACCCCATACAAACCCGTCGCTATCTTGTTCGTCATCCCACCCCCCCATTTTTTCCCTTTTTTGGACACGGAATCCATCAGTTACGCGTCGAGGAATCGCGAGCATCCAAGATTCGGACGATCATTACGTCCACATAAATTATTTCTTCTCGAATCTCCGGGAGAAATGAATCTCGCGACGGCCTCGCCGCGATATTTCACGGCGTCCGCTGGCTGAGATACCGACGATTCGCCGCCGATCGCCGGGGTGATTAACGGGAACGATTAATAATTAAGATCGGCGAAACGGAGCCCCCCTAAAAAGCCGCGGGCGTCTCTCTCGCTCCATCCCGCAGGGAACACCGGGTAATGGCAATTTACGCGTCCCGCGGGGCCAGATAACTTCATATCTTCCCGGTAATCATTTATTCCCTCAATGGGCGCGATATTACCAAATTGAATTAGATAAGCGGGCTACATGTATCTTCCCGCCGTACGTGTTCAAGCGCGAGGGACACGCGCGCGATACGCTCGTCGATCGCTCCTCTCCGTTCATTTTTTATCAACGGTGTAATCCCGGAATGCGGGAAAGATCACCGAGAATTAATCGATAATCGCTGCTGCAATTTACGCATCGACCAAACGTTATTATTACTAGAATGCGGGTGTTTAAGCATTTATAGACCAGTCAAATTGGAGTTTGTACGTGCAAAAATTCCTACAGGTGCCAGGTTGCGCACAATCATTGGGATTATGTTTAGAAATGAAAATCACAAAAAATTAACAGTTGAATTTCACAAGCTTTCGTCTTTTAAAATTACAATAGTTTTCTTAAAATATATTTTTTGCGTTTACCACCAATTTAGAGCTCAACTGTCGAAACTATCGTAACTTGCGACAATAATTCAATAATCTACAACTTTTATGTCAAGTATTCTGCTGTTGGACTTATAAATTCCCGGATATAACAGATTTTTTTTTTTTAAAGCCCGTTTTTCCACTTTCAACGCCCGCCAACTGTTTATTTAAAAGATTCAGCTGTTAATTTTTTGTTATTTTCATTTCTAAACATAATCCCAACCAATTTTGCATGAATGAATACATTTCGTGACTAATTTGACTGGCCTAGTATAGCAATGTTTAAATTGCAAAAACTTGTGGATAGAAAATTCGTATAAGATATGTGAATTATCAAAAGTAAAATTCATTTTATAATATTCAGAAAGTATAGCATATGTTTATGTAAGATTCAATTGCTATTGTATAAACATTCACAGTCTAATTATTACTGATTTCGAGTTTATTACGTCGAATAGAGATGTGATAAGTGCAGCAAAATTGTTTGTTAAGTTCAGGATATTCCACCTAAAGCAGGAGATCTAAGCATTTGTATATCTATAGAAATTTGGAAAATGTTTTTTACACAGTTGAAATGGTATCAAAAAGGAAATTAGATAAAAAAAAAGTATTTTTATATTGCTGTTTCTTTTAGATCCCTTAAATTTGTTTTAGCAATTCTAACAATAACTTGATTATCAATTTTTTGTTGTAAAAACCTAACATATCAGTGAACATAAGTTTCACAATAATTTAAAAAATTGTAAAATTGTTTAAAAAAATTTCTTTCGGTATGATTCGCCTTTCAGTGCGATTTAAAGTAAGTGAAAATATTTCTATACTTTTACAGATAGAGAAAATACTTAGATGGCGTGTTTCAAGAAAAATATCCTGTATAACAAAAACTAACGCTATACATTATAAACCTTAATGCTGCTATGTTTCTCCTAAAAATTCTGAATGACAAAACTTTTGTTATTATTAGACTGCGGATGTTTATGCAGTTATGACAATTTCTAATATCGGTAAACCTGCAATAATATTTATAAATGCAAAAATATAAACAATATTGAAAATAATATACATTTTAATATATTTAAAGAAGAAAACATACTTTTATTCAAGTTTCAATTGTTCTTTATTTATATGTAATTACAAATTTGCATAAACATCCGCAGTCTACGTATTTAGTTATTATCATTATTATCGCGTTCTGATGTTCAGAATGTAGATTATGAATTTTTAATAAATGTTTTAAATCAGTTGTTAAAGGAAGTAAAATACCCTAATGGGTAAAAAAAGGCCTGAAAACGAGAGGAGAGCTAAACTAAAATTAAATATAATATTAGTAAACTGTAGATTTTTAGGAAAATTCTTATCTTCACAACTACAGAAAATAGTGAAATTCAACTAAAAAGACATATTTTATAAAAAATATGAATGTTTTAATATTTGATACATGAAGAAGGAAAATGCAGAGGGAAAGCGAATACAGCTACATAAAATATTGTAAATTGTAAATAGAAATGAGTGACAAGTAGGTACATTGTTTTACTAAATTACTCAACTAAATTTTAGTGTTCATACATAGTAAATTACTAAAATACTTGCCACTCGACTAAATAACTAAGCGCGTGTGAATCAGCCCATACAGTAAATGAAAGTGAATTGCTGAATTTGGCTCTTCTCTGAAGCAAAATAAAAGATTCGAAGATCATTGTACGTATAATTAAAGCGTAGTTTGCGAGCACGTTGACGTTTCTATTAAAATTCCCCGATCAATAACGCATCAGAATCCCGCAGAGAATCGCATCCAGATAAATTGACCCTCCGTCGCTAAATACATCCGTTTGACGTTCATAGTCAGGGTGCGAGGGACAGGGATCAGCCGAATCATAAAGACCTACGTCAGAGTTCGAACGAGCATGAAGGCGTCGGGGCTTTTCGAGGAAAACGCATCGGTTCTGCCCGTCCGTTTCCACCATTCTTAATCGTCGCTGACGGATTACGTCGATTAGTCATGTATTCCGCCGCCCACGTGGTCCGATCAACAACATCCAACACGGAAAATTCCACTCCACCCGGATAGTTGACCTCGATATCTCACTCGATTCTCCTTCAGGAAGAATCCCATCGCTGCCCTCTACCTGTTTCTCGGCCACTCGAATTTGCAAACAGCCTCCGGCAAAGGCCGGCGATTCGAATAAATAAACCGGGCGGCGATGTTTGCACAAAGACGGAGGCGGCTAAACAGCGCGAGCGTGATTGAAACGCAAACGGCGGCCGCAAGTGTCGCCGGGAGTGGCCGATATTGGCTGGCACGTGGGGCGGAACGCGGAGGATGTTTTGTTACCAGCGTGCGATCCGCGCCACGTGCCGGAGATTAATGTGTTTTGATTTTTAGACTTCGTATTATAGCCGACGTAAGCCTTGACCGGCATTGTTCGCTCGCGCCGCGCCGACCGTCGCTACATAATGGGCTGGCAGGAAGCACGCGGATTCTGCTCGGTGCCCCCGGGGGAAAATCGAATCGATCTTTCTGACGTTTCGACCACCCGCGGCCCCCCTGCGAGGAAAGTGCGAGGAAAAACGCTCGAATCCTCTCGCTCGGGCGTCGAGATTCCGCGCGAGGAAACCGAGCGATATTTGGCGAGCAAACAACCCTCCTCCGAGAGGGACCTAACCCGGACCTAACCCTCCTCCGAGGGGTGTTTTCCGAAGATTCCTCGCGACGCGGAAATAATTCGACGGGGAAGCCGGTTATTCGCACCGTTTCAATTTTTCCCCCGGTTTTTAGCGTTTCAATTTAATTGACGGCACTCGAACGACAAAGAGGGGGAAGGGGCGGGGGTAGGAAGAGACGACCCGATTAATTCCTTTGTCGCCTATCTGCCGGGCGGAATAACAAACCTCTTCGGCCGACGGGAGTCGAGAGGATACAAGGACGATAAAATCACGAGGGTCCGCGGGACGACCGGATAAAAAGACCGGCAAAGCGAGAGAGGGCCGACGGGGGTGAGCGAAGGGCGGAGGAAGGCTCCGCGGACCCGCAGCCAGCCCTTCATTTTCCGGCATCGGTCGCCGCGCGTCGGCGGAGGGAGGAATAGCAATTAAAAGTATCTGGCACAATCTTCGTTAAACTTCTTCCTCGTTCTTGGTCGGAGGGAAGGCATTATTAAAACGTGCCGTCGGCTGCAACCGCTACACCTCGCCCCCCTTTCATCCCCCGGCTGTCGCCGACCCGCCACCCTCTGTTCGCCGCCACGAGGACCGCGTTTTCAACTCTTTTGCATAGAAAATGCCGCGCGCCGTTCTCCCGAATCGAGAGTTGTAAGTATCGGTTGTTCAAAGACTCCGAGACGTCTTCGTGAACGTCCAATTCCGCGCCCCTCCGCCATTCCTCCGGATCCCTTTTCCTATGTAAATGTCTCATAGATTCCCATCGGCGAACGCGAAATTGCTAAACGCGCCTTTTGTCGCTTTCCGCTCCTTCGACGAGGATCTTAAATCATCGTATTTATTCGCGAAGCCATCGATATCGGGGGCTGGTTTTACGCTCTCGGTCGAAACGACAAAAGTGTCCGGACCTTCTGCGAGTCCTCGATTGCGCCTTTGCCGCTTCGCAAGGGTGGAAAGACCAGAAGTCGCGGGAGCCGGAGAAACGTCACGCGGAAGCCCCGGTTTATCGAGAATTTTGAGAATGGTAATGCGGAAGCTCCGAGAAGAGGCGGAGGGTGAGAGACGCAAGGCGAGTGGAAGGTAAGAAAGGGAGAAGTTCTCCGTGGGGGTCTCTGCGAGTAATCCTGCCGCCGGAGGTCGAGGAATATAGGATGAAAATACCTGGAGTTAGAGAGGTCTTACTTGTCTCGCCCTCTTCTCAACCCCGCAACCCCCTGCTTTCTCGCGCTGCCGAGGATCGTCGCCCCAAATAAGACAGAAGTCGTCATATAATTCCACGACTAATGCTCGACCCCATTAAGACCCATCCCGAGCCCGATTATTCGACCCGACTCGACGATACGCGTTTGTTTGCGGTTCTCTTTCGATCCACGTGGATCTTCAGAGATCCGCATGGCGACAGATGCGAGACGCGGGCCTCTCAAAGCTGATTATCACCGTGGTATTTTTGATGGAAGAAGAATAATCCCTTTGGGGGGTGGGAAGGGTTTGTTGGACGATAAGGAAAGCTGTGTTTAAGTTGATTGAGGATTTTAGAAGACTTTCCAAGGGAAATTAGTCGAAAGTTTATTTTACTGCGCTACGGGAATCGCGGTGGACATTATGTCACAGTTGTCGAGAACAGCTCTTTGCTTTACGATTGCTAACAGCGGAAATTCCGCTACTGTAGTCGATTATTCCACAGGGAACTTGGAAACTTTCGGAAACTGAAACTTTTGCGCGAGAAAAGCTAACTTTTGACACGGGGTAAGCAAGTTGGGCGATGGACGGTGCTCGGAGAATGGACGAATTAGATCAATTGTGAGAAAAAATGGATTCTTAATTTCTGTTGGTGTTTCTTCATTTTGTGTAAACATTGTTTGCTCTTTGGACTCTAAAAGTGTTTCTTTTTTTTTTTGTAGGCGATAAACTATTTCATAATATCGTTTATTTATTAATAATGAAGATTATCGTCTTTTTATCCTTGAATAAATTTTTTCTGTTACCACAATGGATGATTAAATTATTAGAGTCGCCTGAATTCATTGACAATTTATTACGAGACTGAGGATGTTTATGCATGTATGACGATTTTAATGTACCAAAATGTGTAGAGATGTGTATAGATGAAGAAATACATGAAATTTGACATTTCTATTTAGGTCCCTTTTCTTTTTCTATGCTCTAGAAAATATAAATTTGTATACACGTCCGCAGTCTATTTATTACTAAATGAAGACCCAATACATTGAATTCTTATTATCTTTTTATAAAGCTTTGATGTGTGCAGATTAAAAACGAACATTGGAAAACAGCATAAAGAACATTTTTAAACAATTATAAGACAAATACTTGTGTTGTGGATTTTATAATTGATCGTCTAATGTAATTTTTACAAATTGCTCATTAATTTATTTTTAGAATAACTGCGAACATATTTTTTTTATCGAAATTCATAAGTAGTCCAATCTAAAAGCCTGTCTGATACAGTGACTCATAGATTCGTTCACATGTATCACAGTAATGTATTTCATCTACCAATTTACAGTAGCAGTTCGATTATCTGACTAAATATTTCTAACATAAAATGAGAATAAACAATTAAAACTGATTACCTACTCTTATTCCTAAAAGCTGATTCAGACACGTTTAATTATGTAGACGAGTGGCAAGTATTTTAGTAATTTACTATATATGAACAGCAACTTTTAGTTGAGTAATATAGTAAAACAATGTAGCTACTCGACTAAATTACTAAACGTGTCTGAACCAGCCTTAATACTTTTTATAATTGGGACCATGGCTAATACAAATTGGGAATAATTAAGAGTCGCATAATCGAGGTTCTACCAAAGAGTAGATATAACAAGAGGCGACACTCCGACAAAGAAACCACTTTTGGAGAAAGACAAAATGACACAGCCAATTTAAATGTCCGTGCGGTGTTTTGATCGGTAATTTCGTTTTTAGAAAAAGATGAAATGACACAGCCAATTTAAAGGGACGCTCAGAGCGTCGCCTCTTATTATACCTGCTCTTTGGTTCTACTGCGTGTTATTCCAACTTCCACATTCAATTGTTTTCCAGTTCCTATAACTTTTATTGTGTCAATTCAAATACTTTTTTCAAGCCCTGTGTCCACGGTACAAGAACCGTCTGCAAGTTCTGTGCCATAAGCAAATGGGATGCGCAACATTTTCCGCAACATGTTTTTGTCTAAAATTTTCGTCTGAATTGTCCGTTTTCACGAACCAATTTTTAGTTACTTTTCGTCGAAACTAGAACTTGGACACAATTCTTGAACCGCAGACACAAGGCTTAAGAATTGAAACAAATACTTTTGTGAAAAAATGTGTGAGTCATAATCAACTCCCTTCTGCATTTTTCTATGCAGAACTTTCGAATTGTCTTTCTTTATAAAGTAAATGTTTCTAAGCAAAATCTCAACACAAACATCGTAATCAACTAAGGTGTCCACCAACCGGTATGCTTACCGCAACTCACAAAAAAAACAGCGACCCTCCGCAGTAAAAATGAAGAAGCATCCACCCCGCCTTTTAATATGCCCCGACCGAGCAAGAATAAATTAATTAAGAACAAATGACACGATCCTCAGCTCGGTAACACCCACTCGTTGCCTCGCAGGAAAGGAAATCCCTCGTCGAGGGGGTTGGAAGTCAGCGCGCAAGAGGGGGGCGGAAGAACGAGAAAGAATTCCGTCACGATCTCGTCTGCGCTTGCTTTGTCCCATGCTTTGATTTCTTCTGTTCGGTGCTCGACGAGCGGAGAGAGCCAAAGGGGGGCCAGGGAGAGAGCGAGGGCGGACACGAAATGGAGAGACACAGACATAAAGAGAAAGATAGAGAGAGAAAGAGAGGCTTTAGCTGGTTCGGTACCGGGAGAGTGAACGATATTTACATGCGATTTGCATACTAGTTGATCCCTATTGCTTCCATCTCCAACGAGCCAGCAGGGGCGGCGGACCTACACCCGAACCCTCCGTCATGCCGCGCCCTCCCCCGCCGCCCGCGCGCCCTCGTCCTCTCTCGTTTCACGATTCCACGAGTTTTCATCTCTATCCGGCTGTGCGCGCCTCTCCGCCACCGAGTATCTCCAACGGGCGGAGAAGCCGGGGGCTTCGCACGTTCTCCGGGTAAGCGAAACCCTTAACGCTAAAGCGAACAGAGGGCATTCGACGTTCTTCGAATCCTCCTCTCTTCGTTATCATCGCGGCGCCTTAATGAAGTGTCCTCGTTCCCCTTTCCGCCCCGTCGGTCCCCGCGCCGTGGAATCACAGTCTCTCGCGTGCTCGCTCATTCGCGAATACGGCGCTGAAATTCCTCGCTCGCGAAGGAAACTCGGCCTCGCGCCCCCGCCGTCGCTTCGAAAAAAAAAAACTCGGTCGATCCGAGGAGGAAAGAGAGATCGTTTCCCTCGGCGAAAGAAAATTGGCAAGCTGTTTGCCGACTTCGGGGATTCGCCGGATTAAACGGGACAAGGGAAATCGGCGTAATCAGGTCATATAAATGTGGCTTGGCTAATTGCAGATAGCCGGCTCCGCGTTAAGTAGCCTCCGCCCGCCCGAAAGGTAAGTCCGCGGCTGACGGACGAAGAAGAAGCGGGAAAAGGGGGCTTGGCGGTTTCCTATCTCGCTACCAAATGGGACGGCCGAATTAGCCGGGATAATCGAGTCGACGGCGGAAATTAGGAGCCGGAGCTTGTTTCTTCTTGCGACGCGAAATCTGCTTGGCGAGGGACGCGCGGACAGGGAAAGCGTTAACTCGGTCGCGTAATATTTTTATGCAGATTCCAGGAGGCGGACAACGCGAGATCGTGTTTAGGGGGTCGAGTTTTCTTTCGCGGCTTAATTAAACCCTCCGGCCTCCGGGCGCACGAGAGCGGATTCTAAGCGCGATTCTATCTCCGGGTTCGGTATCCCATTTTTCGTCCTCCCGGCGGCCGAGGTGGACAAGGGGATGAGAGTGTTTTAAGAAAAGCAGCCACCGGGTCCATCCAGGAGCACAGAACCGATTGATATCTGAGCGCGCTGCCACGTGAGCTCCCGAAGCACGGCGTCTAATTAACTCCGTGACTGGCTGACCCCACGTGACCCTGGGCTCGTTGCATGCCTTCGACGGCGCCTGTGTGCTTGCACATGCACGCGTCCCGTCTACGTGCACACGTGTTGCATCGGCCTCCGCACACCTAACGGACCCGCTATTCCGTCGTAGATAGAGACATCATCGTGCCACCGACCCGCTCTACACGTTAACCTTATACGGTTCCCGGCCCGCACCGAAGGACCCCTTCTGCCGAGGCGACGCTGCACGAACGCCGCGCCGTTCGGCCCTGATGCACGAACCTCCGAGCCGGACGCTGCTGCGGCTGCATCGGGGTCGACGGGAGGGGGGCCGATCGCGAGAAATGCGTGCAAATTGATACCTCGGAATGGGTGACCAAATTAGATGCTCGCGTGTTTCGTGCAACGCCGGGAAAGGAACTTTTATCGGCAGGATGGAGAAGGAACGCGGTTTGTAATTTTGACAAGCGAGAAATGGGGGGAGAAAGAACACTTAATTCTTGTGGGAGTTTATGGAGGTCTGTTGGAAGCCTGGAACTTTGTGTTCGAGGGGAAGATTTCAATAATAATAATTCAACATTTGATGAAGGCAAAAGAGTGTAGAGTATGCAGAGCGTTTCTCGGAAATTCGCCTTTGATACTTTGGACTACCGCGGATTTCAAGCATTTATGGGAATTTTAAGTATGCAAAATATACATATGATTGTTAACATAAACCAAAATATACAAAAAATAAAAATATATAATACAAGTTAGATTGCATAGAAAATTAAAAATATTATTATTATAGTTCCAATTATTTATTTGTGATTGTAAAAACTTTATTTTGAATAAAACTCTGCAGTCTAGTAATTACTATTTTTGAGAGAAAGTAATAATTTATTATGCATACTGCGAACATTCTATATTGACAGTAATTAGATACGGGATGTTTGTGCAATTATAGCAATTTCAGATATGCGAGAACGCTTAAGATGCATAAATGCAGAAATGTGCAAGGTGAGTCTAACAATTAGACTAAATCATAATTTTTCACAGATAGAAAAAAATACTATAGAAAGATAATTTTGGTTGGACATTTGGAGATTTTCAGATTTGAAATTGCAGATATAAATATTTGAAGTTGAAGACTTGAATAATTTTTATTGTAAATTTGAAGCTATTGAATTGAAGATTCAAAGACTTGAAGTTACGGATATTAAGAGTTAAAGTTACAAATTGTAAAATTTAAAGAGTTAAGATTGAAAATTAGATGGTTTTTGAAGTCGGAAATTTAAAAATTTCGAATTCTAAAGATTTTTAGCTTTAATACTAAAAATATAATGGTTGAAGGTTGCAGATCCTAAAATTGAGATTGGAAATGTAAAGGATCAAAGATGGAAACTATAAAAGTTGATCTCAGGGAAATAATATGAGTAATTTGATAAGAATTACTAAAATTATTATAAAATAGACTGTCCATCCTACTATAATTCATACTTTTGCCCATGATCATGCCCTGAATACTACTTTTTCATAGTATCGAACCCTTTTCTTCTGTAATTAATGTTTCAATTGTCGTAAATCATATTAATAGTCCATTTATATACTTAAAAATAGTGACCATTCCTTAACATTTTGGTTAAGAAAATTCAGTAAAGCTATCGAAATCATAATACGAATTTTTAAAAAATATTAACAGTACTACAACATGAGTAGTTTCATGAATATATATTCATAGCCTAACGTTAATAAAAAAAATACTTTATCCACTAGTTTTCACTCGTTTCTCTTATTCAAACATAAACTAAACTTTAAACTTTAAACTTATTTAAACATATTGAAAAGCACAGAAATAGGAACAGTCATTATTAATTCTATACGACTTTCTGCCGGATAATCGAATCGGTAACAACCGAAATCAACATCCACAAAGTATTGCATTTTCGCCACCACATTCAGCGCCCAAACATATGAATTAATGGATTCTGCATGGTGTGAAAGAACTTTTATTGTAACAGCTTATTCATACTACGACGAATCGTTTATTTGTTCGAATCTCAACTGTTTGTCTTGTGTACAATACTACAGATACATACATTTCATATGCGCGTACACGGTAAAATAACCGATTCGGTCAATTTTGCCATTCCGTTTTGTCTACACGTTGAAGGCATCGGTTAATAAAACCAAATTGGTTATTTTACCGAGAACACGAATTATGAAATTAGATCCTAATCAAATCCCTTATCCAATCGTCCTCCAATTTCCTCCCCACATCGTACAATAATTATCAAAGATTCCACATCCTACAAATCCATGCCGCCCGGAGCCTCCCAACGACTGACGGGGCTCGACCCACGTTGAACCCGCGATGAAATCGTTAATTTTTTTATTATCTCGGTGTCCCTAGTCACGGGCGACATGCACGCTCGATGGTCGCAAATGTCACGATCGAGGGCCGTTCGACGGGATCGCGAGACCCCGTTTTTCGCACGGCCTCCTAGCGAGCGAGAAATCGGCGCGGCTCAGCTCGGCGTCAGAAGAGAGAGACGTATACCCGCGGCCCACGGTGTTTCGTTAATTAAAATGAACGAACGAACGAACTGGTTAATTTTATGCGAGTGGCGAATCGGGCCGGCGTGCATGGCTTTCCCATTACCGCGCCCACCTCTCCCCAATGTCGATTGGTCATTGGTGTCACAAGCGATCATGCCGCCGCTCCTCTGCCTCCGTCATCCACGAATATATCCCCGCGGGATTTCGTCCCATTATCGTCGCGTCGCGTTTGACAACGCCGCGTACCGCGAAGTCGTTTCAAAATAAAAACTCCACCATTCTCCGGGTGGCGAACAGCATTAAAACGCGGAGTCTTGAGGGCGCCGTTTATCTGCGAGGGAATTCTCGAAAGGGCCGAGCGGCGCCGAGCGATTCATTCCGCTTAAGCTCGGGGAAAGCGCGCGCAAAGCGGCATTTAATGTGCCCAGATACAGTGATACACTGTTTATTGCTCGGCGGCCCCCGGGAATTTTGAGCAGGCGCGACACGATACGCCGAGGTTGTCGTTTCATTTCTTCGCCGCGCCGATTGCGCGCCTAATGGCGAATAAATCTTAATGAACGTCAAAAAACCGAGGCGACGTTTAATGGAAATGTACTCGCGCGCGGAAAGAAGTCACCCTCCGCGCGTTGAAACGCCATCGGTGGGTGGAGGGGGGAAAGGGAAAACCTGGGAAAATGTTTGTCGTGTCCGGCGCGGACGGTCGGCGTATTTTTCGCGAGGAATAAAAATTTTGTTAGCCGCTGGACCGAGCGATTTCGAAATTTCGATCGCTCGCTCGCGAGGGGCGGCGACGGGGGCGGCGTGGTTCGTCGGAGGGGAACGGGGGAGGACGCGGCGTGGAAAACAGGGTGTGGCGCGTGAGAGCTGGCTCACCTGAAACAACACAACGTTTTCAGATCGCTGATCCCATAAGCGTCCACGTTTGATCCCTCTGTTGTTTTGCGAACGCGTCCGCCCGCCTCTTCCCGGTCTCGTTCGCGCTCGCATTCTTCGACTCCTGATGCACCTCGACCTGACCCGCCCGCGCGGAAACCTGGGAGCGAAGAGCAGAAGATGACTCACGATATTTCTAAGCTCGTCGCGAGAATCGAGGGCAACGTCGATCCGCGGACGGAGTCAGTTGTTGTTCTTTTCAATCGTCCGCGCCTCGACCGGTGGCGCGATCGAATTTTTTCCCGCCGGGGGCGAAGAAGAAAGGCGACGCGGAGCGAGGGACTCGTCAAGTCATGCAGAATAGTAGAGATATATCGCGGCGTAATATGCAAAGCGGATCGGATGTACCCGGCAGGGGGGCGAAACGCGGGAGCCAAGGGGTGATTAGCGGGACAAAAGCTGGCACCGCTACAAGTGGAACCAAATTGGTAGAAAATTGATAATCAACCGCCAATATCAACCTCCATTGGGAACGACGCGGCCTCGTCGGACGATCGAGAAGAGGGCGGTGGTGGATTACGCAGAAACACGCGCGAAATATTTGCCCCGGGGAAATAAAAGGCGGAGGACCGAATCGCGTGCCTCGGACGATCGCGTGTCTCTTGGAAATTAAAACGCGCGACCGACCGGTACTTATAATTGCGCGATATTTTAATTTCTTACACGGGCAAATCGCTCGGCCAGATTGCGATTCCCATTGTTAATTAATTGTGAACGCGACACGCCGCGCGCCGAGGCAAATCTGTGCGCAATTTTCAACGGACGTTTACATTACTTTTTATTATTTTTATCTGCGACCTTACAATGCTGCTCCACTTTTCTTCGCTGGAAATCTTTAGTCGCTCATGAGTGGACTGCAGATATTTATGCAAATTCGTATTTCTAAGAGCTCAGAAAGGAAACTGCATTTTAAACGAAAGTGTCTTTTACCTTCTGAGTATTATAAAATGTTTCTTATTTTCTATATTTTCTGTATTTCTATGTCTATGCATGTCTTTATACATTTTAGCATTTTTAAGATTACTTTGATAAACATGTATTGTATTGCAAGGCCTGAAATTATTCATAATAATTTAAATCTTAATTTCTATGGGTATACGGCAAAACGCCATGTATAAGATATTCGCATTTAAAGTTTGATTACCGATACTGTAGCCTATAGCCTCTAATTTTATTAAAACCTCGTTTCCAAATGAAAAATTAATTTTACCAGACTTTTTGTCTGATAACAATATAAATTCTGCTTTCTAGATTTGAGTTATAAGCTGAAATAGACACGTTTAGTAATTCAGTCGAGTGGCAAGTATCTTAGTAATTTACTACGCATAAACGCTAAAATGTAATCGAGTAATTTTAATTAGTAAAACAACGTAGCTACTTGCCACTTGACTAAATTACTAAACGTGTCAATTTCAGCCTCAAGGTAAAAACTCAATTTTTGTATATATATGTAACTTGCATCGGTTCTCCTTGCAACTATACATAGATTTATCCCAAAGTCTCGTGATAAGGAATAGAGAGAAATTCCAATTTTCTTCGAAATGTGATTTCACCCCTTAAAATTGCACTATGTATATGGTACCTCAGTAACTCACAGAAAACGGTTTTGTGTTAGGAATGAACTATTCTACATTCTAACTTCCTTTATTAATATACGGCGGATTTTTATGCAAAATAAAATGTCTACATGCACAAATAAAGAATTGGCAGTTGAGTAGCAGTAGGTGTGTTTAATTTTCTAACTTGATTTATATTTTTGATATTTTGTGCATTTTAACATAGGTACTTAGTGTTGCCATAAATGCATAAAATCTGCAATCTACTTAAGTAATATTCTTTCTTCAGTATTCTTTTGTTACATGCTTCAGCTCTCTGTTACTCTTTCTCTTTCGCAGAACCAATGCCTATCGCCCTCTCGAAATAAATAAAAATATTAAATATATTATGTTCTAGGCGCGGACTGAACCACAGAAGCGGAGGAGCGGAAGTGTAAAATACAGAGCACCGAATAAAAAGAGATCACCCATGAAAAAAAAGCGTTCCAAGGAGTCAAGCCGACGCGACGACCGCCCCGCTGCGAATGGAACACGTGTACGATGTCACCGTCTATCGAAAAAGTTCATCGTAGCGAAGGTCCCGTGAAAGAGTTTCCCAGAATGCGAGGCGTTCTCCGTTGCCGTGGTGGCGAGTGTGTAATCGAAGGAATCGTAGAACACTTTTCTCATGCAAATGCGGCCGATGCGGGCCCCGAGGGGAAGGGACAACGAACTTCTTTGGTCCGCTTCAAACTTTCAACTTAGGTCCTTTTAAATTTAAATGCCTGCTCCCCGACTCGCGCCGCTCCTCTTCCACGACGCGAAGAAGATGGTCGCGGAAACGCGCGACGGGATAGTTTCGTGGGAATCCGTTCGGGTAGAACCGATTAAAGCCTGGTTTACATTATCCGTTCAAACACGGAACGGTTACGGAAAATCGTCATTTGATTCGTTCATATGAAAGCCATTACATATAACGAGGTCACCTTCAATTTTTTTATAGTGCTTTTTATAGTCTCAGTATCTCTTAAAAGATGAGTGTAAAAAAATGGTAGGAGAAAAAGGGTTGACGAAAAATTTAGTACAATCATCTTAAAGCTCTCCTTGAACCGTGTTATTTTAACTGAAAAAACTTTCGATCGAATCACTAACAGCAGAATAATCTAAGCTGATCGCGCTTCGTGGTCCACCCTGTATACCAAGCTGATCAGAAATTGGGTCCTTGATAGTACTGTGTGTAATATTAATCTTTTCCGTTATACCCACACGTTCAAGCGTGATCTACTCTCTATTTAAAATACTTAATACCCAGTTTATATGTACTTATGGCTGTACATACAGGGTGTCCCTAACAAAGTGTAAGAGCTAAAAAAGGGGGGATTGCTGGTGCGTTTCTAAACAACTTTTTACTTAGCGAAAATGTTCGTTGCGACTTTGTTAATAAGTTATTAACGAAAAACACCGACCAATCGGGGAATGAGCACAGCGGATACTACTTACCGCTGGAACCAGCGCTGAAATTCATCCACTGTATTCGTGCGTATATTGGACAGTGTTTTTCGTTAATAACTCGTTAACAAAGCCGCAACGAACAATTTCAGGTTGTTTAGAATCACCCCTTTTCGGCTCTTACACTTTCTTTGAAACACCCTGTATACTAAGGGGTGTCTGGCCTCTTAAAATAAATAAATAAAACATTGTCGGTGAATATATGGACCTGAATGACGAAGCATTGCCATGGACCTAAAGGACGGAACATAAAGTCGAATTATTTCGCCATCTTGGTCGGATCACTTAAGTGCTGTTATTTAGTCAGATTATCGTATGCATGTATAAAGATTGGTCATTGCAATGTTTTAAAATATTTAAAAATAAATTGTGAATATTTAATTCGCGTAATACTAAATTCCATAAGCGTTCACAATTCTTAATTTTTTCGCATGCTTGAAAAATTTTTATTACATCTGCGGATAGGTGCTTTAAACCTCCTCTATTTGTTATATTTATTAAACTATACGTTATATTTATAGTAACTGTAGTTAAACTATTGACACAAATCGTATCAAATACAAGTCGATACCCTTTCCGTCTTCTACTTCAACCCCGGAGAACTAGGCTCCGTCCTTTAGGTCCAAGAGCATTGCCTTGCGGAGTTGTGATGAAAGACGGAAGGGGAATCGGCTCTCAGCCACCATTAATTGGGCCACTATAGTGGTGCACTCTACAGTTGAGTCCAGTATTAGAATCCCGTGGCTTGGAACGCCATACGACAATTTTTTTTTTTTTTTTTTTAAGTCGTGGAAGTAGTAAGCCGGAGGTCGTGTGCGATTATTGCATTTGTTGTGTTTGTAATTATTATTTTAAGTTATTTTGAGATTACGTAAGTAATACTAAAATTCTATGTAAAATAGTGGAAGTATTATACGTTGAATACCGTGTATTTCGCTACATTTTTTACGTACCTTAATTTATCTAAATATATCTTGCTGAAATGAAAACAATTTCATAGTTCAATGTTCCATTTAATATTTTATATAACTCTTCTTAGAATTAACGTTTACTGAAAATTTATAAGTATTAAGATTTATTTATTAGAAATATTAGAAATATGTCTAAAGTGTAATGACTTCTACAGCGTTAAAATCAAAAAGTTCCCATATAATATGACGTAGATTGCATTATCAGTGGCCCAACTAATGGCGCCCCTGGAGCCCCCCTCAAATCACACGTCCCTGTCCTACAGGTCTACTTTATGCTCCGTCCTTCACGTCCATGAGTGAATACACATTGTCGGCGAATTCAACGTCGATAAAACCTTGTCGATGAAAAACATTGTCGGTGAAATGATTGTCGATGATTTAAAGGTAACCCCGAATTTGACGACGCTTCTACGCGGGGAAATTTGATAGCGGGTCGTAAAAGAGCACGGCGGTAATCATTAAAACGAATAAAATTTTCACCACGACCGCGTAATAATAAGCGGCCGCACGAATATACTGTAATAATTACGAGCGCGGAGGCCGGTATCATCGTAGTAATATTAAATATATATCAAAAATTATCATCGCCGGTCGCGCGACGATCCAATGACCAGAAAAATATTTGCCTATAACGGCGGTCGTGGTCCGGCGCACCTGGACACGGTCCCATTTGAAATTCGGATTATTATAATTACGACGCACGATTAAAAACCCGGGGAGAAGGCAAGCCGAGGGCGGCGGGGGCGGGTTCGGTAAGCTTCGATGATATAATTATAAAGAGTTACACGGTGGGTCGCGTCTACGCAAGCGAGCGAGCCGGTTTAATCGAAAATTTCATGCGCATTAAATTAAGAATAGATTGTAACGCGTCATAATGTACCCTCCCGCGTATATTTTCCCTGAATAAAACACAAAAAGAAAAAGAGAGAACGAGAGAGAGAGAAAAAAAAAAGAGAAACGACGAACTTTAATCACCCCCTGCGCGCAGGTTTCGTGTAAAGCGTTTTTCCCCGCGCCGCGGCGTTTACCGAAGGTTTCCGTATTGACACAGGACAGCGGATTAAAAAGGGATTCTTTTTAATGGGGCGGCAAGTGCGTTAATGTACGCGCGCGCGGAATCGCGATGTCGCGGGGGTGGGACAGAGAGACGCGGGGGAGGAGAGGCAGGAAGGAAGAGAGCTTCCGACGTCCGCGCGAACGATCCATCGAGCGCGACGCGGGGGAGGGAGAACCGGGAGTGACGAGGTAAAAGAGAAGAGTTATTAAAATGTAAATACGAATCGACAATCTGTAACCCGCCGCGTCCCGTTAAGCACGCGCGCGCGCTCCCGTGTAGATAAACGTGCATCGAATATTCGCGAACGCGCGATCACCGCTCGCAAATGGGCTTCGCGAGAAACTTATTCCCTTCCAACTTTTTTTACCCAACCCCAATTCCGGATCTCTTTTCCACCCTCCTTCAGCATTTTGTGCCCCTTTCTTCGCGATTCAATCGACAAAGGTGGATGCATTGGTATTTTAAATTTAGAAGAGTTTGGCTGCAACTAAATTTTTCTTACTAGAGGAACTTGCCAACTGTCCGTCCAATTTTTTATTCAAACTCTTTTCAGATGTGGATGAGGTTATACGAAACAACTTCACAAAGTAACTAGGAGCGTCTCTTCCCCGTTTTTGAGAAATAAATTATTAAATCTGTGACAATTTCTGCTGATACCAAAAAGTGGCAGTAATATAAGCATATTGTTTGGGGGGTTTTTCTTTCAAATTTTTACCTACGTACTTTTAGAGTAGGCAGTTCAAGAAGCTGCTTAATGTAGCATTGTTCAAACAGACTGAATATCTACGAGTTTTGCATGCGGTGCAAACCAGTCGATTTGAATACCAAAGCTTATTTAATGTATTCTTTTTTATATATTTTTATGATTGTAATAAAAAATTAATTCAAGAATTAATAATATTTTTATTACAATCATAAAAATACATTGTATTGAAAAGAACAATAAATATCTTTACAAAAAAGCAGTAGTCTAGACGGTAACGCACCAGGTTACTACGGAACTTGTCATTTTGCCTCCGTTCGAGTTGAAGTCCCGTAACAGTAATTCGTTTCTTTTTTTCGTTTCATTTCTGTTTATCACCTTCCATGGTGAACATACTTTTTTTATGTATCAATGTTTGTACGAGAAAGTGCACATTCCTTTTACATACTTTTTTTTATTAAAATATGAGCGTGGGAAACATTAACATAGATTTTTTTTCAAAAATATCACTATACTGAATAAAACATGATATAGTCATTCAACGATATAATATTAAACTTAGTTTAGAATTTGTTTATATTAAACTTTGTTTTTTTGTTTATACTAATATCATTGAACAGAATGACTATATCATGTTTTATTTAATACTCTCTCGCACAAACGTTGATATATAAAAACGAGTATGTTCACCATGGAAAGTGATAAACAGAAATGAAATGAGAAAACAAAACAAATTATTGTTACGGAACTTGAATTCGAACGGAGGCAAAGAGACAAGTAGCCTAAACGTGTTACTGCCTAATCTACCGTCGCTTTTTTTGGTAACAGGTTAGTTTGATCGCTCGACGCGCATCAAGAGAAATTTTCACAATTTCAATAATTTATTTCTCAAAAACAGGGGAAAAGTGCTCCTTGTTACTTTGTGAAGTTGTTTCATAGGTATATCCTCATCCACATCTCAGAAAAGTTTAGATAAAAATACGACGGACAGTTGGCAAGTTCCCCTCGTTATTAGTAGAATTTCTATTATGCGAATCGCAATTATCCTAGAATTTTATTATCCAACGTATCAATCATCCCTTTTCTTATTGTTAGTACTGAGAAAATTAGACTTTTGTGCAATACTTTACAAAAATTAGAAACAGAATGTAGGTTTGTTGTGAGAAAATAAAGTGAAAGAGTAGTAATTATAATGTCACAACTTAAAAGAAAAATTACATTTCTTTCAATAGTAAGCTAACTTACATTATTAATTGTAAACTTGAGTTACTATTTTAGATATTTTCATAACTATTTTATGCCTAACATTCTATCAAAATTTCGCTATGTGCCTCAATAACTATGTAGCAACAATTTATGTTCTTATAAATTCTGAGGTACTGTGAACTTTCGATTAGAAACAATATTAATGAACAACAACCGTGGATATCAAAATTATCAAAATCTGTACAAGAAAAGTAAAAAATACTAAGAAGTCAAAAATTCCCCGAGCAACAATGCGAAATTCCTGCCCCCAAAATACTATAACAGTAAACTTTCATGCACTTTCAGGTAATTCTAATCGACCCTAATGTCGAATCGCGTTATCGCCGATATCAGTATCAGCAGATTCGCTCGGTTGCCAAAAACCGGGGGAATATTCGGCGAATCTGGCGGGAATAAAAATCCTTCGGCGTGTTCCGCTTCTGTTTTTTACGGTGTCCCGGTCATAAATTTCTATCTCCGCTTTCTCCAGAGCTCTCCTTTTCTCTCCGTCGACTGGCTTTACAGATTTATGGACTTATAGATTCTTTCTCCGGCGTCCCCAGGATCCTCGCGGGCTCCGACTTAGCGTCCGACCTCGAATCCTTCATCCCTCTTGTTTCCTACGGGTCCTCGAAGCCCCCGCCACCCCAGTTATGCACCCTCCGAGCCGCGAATTATGCGACGGATAAGAAAAAGAGCGCCTCCACTTGGCCCAGATACGTTTGTCTCGAGTGTTTCTCCTTGCTATCCGGTGCAGGCCACGCCTCCATCTGTTTCGATCGTAACCGATCTCCCGTACCCGGGAAGAAGTATCAAATCCAGAAGTTTCGTCCTTTCGATGGTAATCGCTTGTGCCAGGTCTTCGCCGGAAGAGGAGGACCGTTTTTCGCCGGGGCGAACATCGTGTACCTCGCAATTATACCTCTGAGGGCAGCGAGTCTCCGTCGGCGGAGGCATCGAAAGCGAAATTCCGCGGGGACGACGGCAACCGCAGCCGGGTTCCTTTTCCATGGCCGGCGGAATCTCATTCTTCGGTCCCCTTCAGCATCATCCCCCGACTCCTGGGGGAGAGTCACCCTCCTCCTCCTCCTCCTCCTTCTGCGGTCGCCCTTCTCTGTTCCTCCGTTTCGCCGTTGATTGCTCTCTCGCGCTTCGCGGCGCACCGGCGCGGCCGCGATAGCTCATAAATATTCAATGGCCACGCGGCCAAGATAAACTAATTAAAACTTAGATCTCGGTAGTCACTTTAGATTTTTACTTACACAAGAAGCATTTCAGCGCGGGCCGCCCGACCGGAAAAAAAGTCTACACGGAGCCGCGAATCCGATTCGACTCTCCGATCCCCGTGGCGAGCCTCGCCGGAAGGGCGAGGAAGGGCGAGGAAGGGCGAGGGACTCCGCTTCCTCGACGGCAAAAGGACGCGCAAAGAAAGCTTTACTCTGTACTTCTCATTAAGGAAACCACGGCTTTCTTTCCTCCCGGCCCCGCGAAAGGCGCCCGCCACCCTTTTTCACTCCTCTCGATATTCCGCTTTCCTTTTTTCTCTCCTGAACGCCTTAACGAGTGACTCTGGGAAGACACGCCGCCCGAAAATCTTTAGGCCGCCGCGCCACGTGGATTCGCAAGCGGAAAAATTACGGCTCGACGCAATTTTACAAACGGACAAATCGTGATTAAAAATCCGCGGCGTAGAGAAACTTTTATACTGTGATACCTCTTAAAAGATCACGTGTGTTGTTCGGGACGCGAAAAAACTGCGGCGATCGACTCACGCGAACAGAACGCAAACGTGGTGCCAGCCTAAAAGATACGCTTTCACATAACTGTCATGACTTTCGTCATCGTGAAAACTATGAATCGCGTCGTTATGACACTGAATTTCATATTATAAATATTCAATATCACATTGTCATTACATCAAAAGTCATGAATTTTAATGTCACGTGAAAACGTGCCTTTAAGGCCGACGCCCACTGGGGTAATGATCCCTGTTGATGAGCCTGTACCTATTACAGTAGTTTCCGGTTAAGGTTAGAGTTTTTCATTCGAATAAGGTAAGCACTGAGCAACTCATACCCTCGTTTCTACCATGGGAACCTCCTCAACCAAACCTTCGATGCTCGAAATCACAAGAGACCGCGAAGACAAGGACAGAACTAGCCGTGCTGGAGCAGCACACTTTGATCTTCATCGAGCTTCAACGCCGAGTTCTCGTTCGGCAAGGATCGCAAGACCGATGAATCATCGCTTTCCCACTGACCGTTGGCAACTCTAATTTTTCACCGTAGCGGTCTAAAAGTCACTGGATTCCTTGTATTCTCCTGATTAAAATGACACCAAACTACATGTAAATCGGCCTATTTTTAACGAAATTAGCATTTTTATGCGTAAATCAAATATTTCGTTAATTATAGTCCAATTTACATTGTGTTTGGTTTTTTTCATCGGGAAAGCATAAGGAATCAATTGGTGTCACGTTAGTCAAGATCTGATTAAAATTGCGTTCGTTCTGCAGCGATCACCTAGCATGGCTAGTTCTGTCCTTGTCTTCGGTGGTATCTTGTGATCTGGAGCGTCGAGCCCATAAAAACCAGTCAGGCATGAAATCGGAGGTGCGAGATTCGATTTCTACCCCGGTTAAGGCTAGCGTTCCAGACCCGACGACTGTTAGCCTTAACCGGAGACTACTGTAATGTGTCTTAACAGGGCCGCATCTAAGTTTTTTCGGGCCCCAGGCATACAAATGTCTGGCTCCTTCTTATACAGGATGTTTTAGGAGAAGCAGATAAAAAATTACAATTTTTTAATTGCATTAGCTTATATTATTAATTTAAAATTACAAAAAAGCATAAACGTAAAAATACTCCGTTACGTTTAACAATACAAAACACATTTAGGTAAAATTATTTAAGAAATTAGCAATCCTTGTTTTCTAATTGTGTTGTATGTAAAGTTATTAATAATGATCCTTGTAATAAAAAGTTTTCTTTATCAGGCGTGGAGCTTTTGTTCCAACAGATTATTACATAAATCCTTTTTTTACCAGTTCCAATAAAAAAAGTGAACGTTTTACGTCGACATAATCTGTTGGTAATATTAAAAACAATTTTAAAATTATTTTCACGTTAGGAAATGTGAATATTCATTTCATGCAGTGAAGAAAATAGATACTTTTGTGCGTGTCCCTCTTGTCAATGGGCCCTAGGCACGCGCCAATTTATCGCCGTAAAGAAGAGTACCTCAAAGAAATAAAATAAAATTTTATTAAACTTAATAAAGAAAATGTTTTTTTTTATTTCTAGAGGTATTCTTTTTTTAGCATTTATTTAAATATAAAGGTACACTGATATGTTCAGGCTCACTAATAGAGATCAGTACTCTATGGCGAAGAGTTGCGAAGCGAAGAGAAAATTTGATAAACAATTGGATCTTATGGAGCCGCGCGCACTAGGTTAAAGCGCAGCAACTAACGCGAATCAATTTCTTCAATTCTCTACACCGCGCTTTGCCATGATGCGGGCCGGCCTCAAAAGGTTTGCTGTCACCTGCGTCGCGTCGCACGGGTTGAACGCTAACCGCTGCAGATATGAAAAATTTGGAAAGATCATCGAAGAAAATTTCGGGGAAAATCAGAAGGCACAGAATTATCAGAGTCCGAACTCTAAGGATTATCGCAAAAGGCCTTGCCTTGCGAAGACACGCGATACAATCGATAGCGCGTAAAAGCTTCCGTTCGATGTAAAAGAGGCGGGAGCTCGTCTCCACGCGCGTCGGTCACGCCAGTCACTTGCAACGTCGCGAGCGATCGATGTGGAATCCGTGAATAATCGCGCGATCCATTATCGCGCGTCGGCTTCTTTAACGTCTCCGTCACTAACAAAATGATTTATTAACGACCGCGGCCTCGGGGGCAGAGTGCAGTCTCACTCTCGGCTTCCTTTCGATCGAGCCGGTACCCTCTGGCCCTGAGTTCCTCTTTGATATCCGCGATAAGAATCTTCGGACGCGATGGACGCGTCCATCGGGTGGTAGTAACAACCCCTGAAGACGCGGGTTGGGATCGGTCGATCCCTCGTTAGAAATTCCACGCAATCATATTCGAGCAAATAATTCGTTAGGCCCTCGTTCCGCGGCCTGTTCGTTAGTATAATTAAAATAAATTCAAATGACTTTCTTGTCCCTCGTCTTTGGTCTCTCCCGGGCTTCTTCCGCCTCCCTCCGGCGTGCTTCTTAAATCCGTTGATTAGCGCAAAAATCCGCTTACAAATTAAGCGAAGCCGACGCGCGGAGGCGGCCAAACTCCCTCGAGGAGGGCAGAGGAACCTTCCCGGCTTCCCTTCGGGGAAGACGAACGCGGGGCGAGAGGACCGGAGGGTGAAAGAAGGCTGGAAGAAGGGTGAGTACTTTAATATCTTAAGTAAACCCTGGCTCTGGATAAGGAGGAAGAAAAAATAAGTCCTGAAGGAGAGGGCGGAGTGCCACGCGAAAACATTCGCGACGAATTAAAATGCGAGACGAGGGAAAGGGGGATGGACTTAGAAAATACTTCCTCCTCCCGGTTCCCCGAAATCCTATAGAAAAAAAAACAAACGGGGTTTGTTTTAAAACCGTTCCAGTCACGTGAACCGCGAACGTATTTCCCTCGACTTCGACTCCCTTATTAGCGTTCCTCTCCTAATTACTCCTCCGACCTCGCGCAAATAATTCGAGGACGAAACGCGTCGAAATTCGACAGATCGGCCCCCTTAAGAGGGCATCGTTAGGGTTGTTCCCGATTCCCGTGACTCATCCGCGTAGGACTCGATATATCGGCGGCTCGCACACGCGCCCGATTTCGCCATAAAACGTGCACGCTCCACGGGCCTCTCTTTCTCCCTCTCTCTTTCTGTGTGTGTGTGTGTGTGTTTCTGTGTGGGCGGGGTGGGCTGCCATTTGCAATGCAAACGATAACACAGCGTATCGCACGAAAACGCGCACACAGACGGAGCCACGGCGAGCAAACGGATAGGCGGAGGGTGGCCGAGAGGAAAGAGCACGGAAGGATCGACGGAAACAGGAGAGGCCTTCTGCCGAGATTCCGAACGAATCTTTCTTCATGATTCGGGACCATTTTGATTACTGAATCGTGATAATAAATCCTGTTAACACCGCGGAGGAGATGTTAGGATATTTCAACTAGCTCAATACTGACCCAAAACTTTAGTTGCTATTAGCCAGTCGTTGGCAGAGTGGTGGCTCACCTCTTAATCTAACTGGTTTACGAGATCAGATATAGTTTGGAAATTTGAAAAACTATACTTCAAAATGTTTAGCTGATCTAAAACGTTCTTCCTTTTCTACCTGAGATCAATTCATGAAACTTTTATGGTCTCCTCTTATGATGGTCATCAGCTCAAATAAAAACTCATGTACAAAATAAAATGCTCCTTCGATCAGCTAATAAATCTATAGCACTCAACACTAATAAGAGTCAAAATTGAAACGTTTTTTTTACGCAGAATATTTTTATTTTTAGTATAGCAGCATTAATTAGAAGTTCAAGTTTTACTGAAAATTTCACTGTACTTGTGTCACTGGTAGCGTCAAATAATTGGAGTCCAGAATAATAAAAATAGAAATCAGTTAAGAGTAGGTTAATCGAGGTTCTATTGGGTCATCCACGTATCTCGGAACCCGAACCATTTATAATCATGTGTACGAGTTCCGAGATACGTGGATGACCCTGTATTGTACTAACTTTTCTTTTGGCTATCTGTTATGTCATACCATAAATAGTGTCTTCAATTCTTCATTCCGCTGAAGAAGTTTTCGATAACTGTAAATCTACAAAATTATCTTTTTGATCTTATGCAATTAATAGTAAGATATTTAAGAGCGGACACCACCCTGAGCGCTGTAAAAAAAGGCATTCTTTAGGAATTTTTTTTGGCTCAAGGAATAATGTAAACTCTTTTGGTCTTTTATGTGTTATAGATATATATTTGAAGAGTTGTCTAAAATTTTTACGGTTCAAAAACTAAACACTTGAGGAGATGGCAGCCGTAGCCCTCGACCCTTGTAGGAAAAAAGGTACCTTGCTGGCCAACAGTACCGCAAAGTCCTGGAAGATCGGAAATTGAAATTGATAAAGAATTTGGACTGTAAACATTTTAGACAACTTTTGAAATATATACAATTGCGGACAAAAGTTTCCGAACGATATCGATTTCAGAATTTCATGCAGTTTCATCTATTTTATACGGAGTATGTACATAATAGCAAAATCTATTTATGTACACCGATGAAGTATTTAGTGATCTACAAAAATTCATCGAAATCGTATTTATAAAAAATATATATTTATGTTTTTATATTTACGAACAATTTATTAATATTTGATTATTCCGATTCCTTTGCGAATTTTATGTGTTTCTAATGTACTCTTAGATTTTCAGAAATCTACTTAACAAATTATTCTGGTAATACTGAAGCTGACTTCGAATAAACAATATTAATTTTTTAACCACATTTTTTCAAGATGACTCATAAATACATTGACAAAAAAAATTAATCTTTAGTTGCAAAGCTTTGTAAGAAGAATAAGCTGTTGATTGGAGCAATTTCAAACCGTTTGCAAATATTGAAATCAATAGTTTTTGAAATTTTAAAGCGTGTGAAGAACCGCCAACTCTTAAACAAAGAAGATCAATGTCACAAAATTTGATAAAAGATGAATGATGAAAAGATGATGAAAATAAGAAAAAATTGTTGTTCCTTACTCAAATTATATTTGAATTCAAACTAAAAGACGTGCAACCATATAATAAATCGTTTGGAAATATCTATTAGTTTATATTTCAGGAAAATATGTCAAATTAAAATATGAAAACAAAAATATTTTCTATACAGATTTCAGTGAATTCTTGTAGGTCATTCAATTTTCTTTCGATGTACATAATTGAATTTTTCTATTACTCCAAATGAAATCACAAAACTGCATGAAATATAAAAATCGATATCTACGGAAACTTTTGTCCGCAACTATATCTATAGCACACAAAAAACCAAAAGTATTTACATTATTCCTTGTGTCAAAAAATTGACTAAAGAATGCCTTTTTTAACAGCGCTCGAGGTGGTGTACCTCCTTAATACTTATATCTACAATTTAAACTTATTGTTAGTCATACATTTGTAGTCTAAAAGAAATTGTAGAATGTATTCAAAGTAGAATGTATAATACTAAACACACTATAAATCCAAAGTAGAATGTATAATACTAAACACACTATAAATCCAAAGAACAAATGTAAACAACCAAACTCCTCACACTTCAAATACCAACCCCCCAAGATTTACCTTAATCACCCCTAAATTACCACAAAGTCTCCCTTATTTCTTTCCCCCGATGATCAAAAGTCTTCCAAACAAAGTTCACCACCTTGGATCGAAAAGCACCCCGTCGGAGAAACGCGAGGGTTGGTCAGTCGGTTCCAGCTGGTCTCGCGGCTCTCCGCGAGAACTTTCTGGCCCATCGATCAGAGGAACGAGGTGGAAGCTTTTTTTTTCTGGCACGTAGCGCATTTCATTTACTCCACGGTCAAAGAGAGCGCGAGGGAAAGAGAAAGAGAGAGAGAAAGAGACTCTCAGTATCGAGCTGGCAATCTCCGCGAAGTCGGCAGTCCACGCGAAGAGGGAACTCCTTGGTCTTACGCAACGAGAAGGGGGCGCGATACAGCGGGGGTTGGCGGGTGGCAGCGAAGTGGCAGCAACGCTGGGGGCCACCGAATGCCGTTCCATGGCACGCGGAACACGGAATATCCGTTTTAGAAATGAGCTTACTTTAAGGCCGTCCAACGACCCGCCTTCCTGCGGGATCCCTCCGCGCGATGGAGATCGGTAATTAATCATTTAGGAAGCTGCCCTGCCCTCTCTCTCTCTCTCTCTCTCTCTCTCTCTCTCTCTCTCTCTCTCTCTCTTTCTATGAAGGAACAGGGCGCGGGGGTGGACGGCGGCAGGGGTTAAACGGAATAAAAGGCAAGCTCGTGTGTGCACGACCGGCACGACCGAGGAAACGCCAAATGGCCAGCGTGGACTGAGATTGGCTTCGACCACGAACGCCGGCGTTCCGGCTTACGTAGAACTGGGGCTTCCTTTACATACGTACCACCTACCGGCCACTGGCGTAGAATCTAACCCCTTGACCCCTGCCCTTTTTCTCCCTTCGCGCCGATCTCGCTTGCCCTACTAAGCGACTCTCCGTCGACGATCGTAAAAAGGAATCTCGACTCTCCATTCGGAGCAGTTATAAATACAATTATTGTGAGGTCAAGAAAAAATATAGAAATCCCAAAATAACAGGAGAAAGGAGGGAAGAAGTGTTTTGCGCAGGGGGCAATCGACGCCCCCGAGTGACGCAGAAGTCGTTCGAGATATCGAATCAGGAACCGGGGGTGGAAACAGTCCTACGACACTGCACCCTCTCGTGCGTAGGACGAAAGTACGTTCCCGCTAACTACTCGGCGGGAGTGTAGGTACGTAAACCGTGTATCCTACGTATGTTACAGTCGTTATCGCAATCTCGACCCCGTTTGATATAACAGTCACTGTGACGACTATCGTCTTCCGACACGCGAAGCCGTTGCAGGGGTTTTACACACCCTGCACGGACCTCTATGAAATTGTTACAATAGGCGGAGTAACTAACGGCGACGGCGATAACGGCGATCTAACGGCCATCGCCTGGATATCGCGGACTATATGGAACGTCGAGGCGGAAAGGACAAAGGTCCCTTCCTCTGTTTTTTTTCCCCTTATACCGTTGCTATTTTTCTCATTCGCGCGTCGGTATTTGGCAAAGACGTACGTAAGGCAAGGATTCTTAATGAGACAAATCATACTACTGCCTGAATTATAGACACATTGGATTATGGATCATTGTGCAAAATTATAGAGTTTTATATTTTCATATTCTATATCATATTTTTTTGATAATTTGTGTAGTTTGGCATCTAATAGACTCTTTATCTATCAGTTGCAGGCGGTTTTATGTTAAACTTACAAGGCAGATTATCCAATCCATACACGCCGATTTTGATGCGCTTTCAGTATAATACAGAACTCGAAAAAATATTTGACACGTGTTTTTTTTTTTTTTATCGGTAATCATCCATGTTGAAGGGGTGAAAATCGCCTTCAAAATTGGGGATGAAAACATATTTCATCGAATATTTCAGACAATAATAGAGCTAGACTGAAGATTCACACCCGAATATATTCGGGATTCCGAAATTCTCGAGATTCCGTCTCGATCCCGAGATAAACTCCCGTTCTGACCGGGATCCCGCCCACCCCTGATGTATTGCATTTTTGATATTTCATTGTATTTTTGTATCTGTAAGCATGCTTATAGGCGTTAATATTTTCAAAATTGTCATAAATGCATGAACTTCCATAGTTTAGTACATAGTAAGTTCCTTAGTTTGTTCTCAAATCCAGACAAATTCTTTCTTCTTTAAACCTCCACCAAAACAGTGTTTTTTCACTAACGCAGCCGACATAACGGATCTTTCATTCCAGATCTTGGTTTTTTATTGCTATAAGCTTTCACGAGGTCTGAAAAAAATTCTGTTACACTTATTAAAGGCTCTAGTTTAATCTACAAGCAATATGATAAAACCTTTTTGCAATAAAAATGAAAATTCCAAGAGAGAATCTGAACAATGAAATTTTCGCGCAGCACTCATTACGCCGAAGAAGAGTTAAACATCTATAATAGTGTTAAATATAATAACATTATCATTTTCGATAATGCGGAAAAAAAATCGTCCCTTTCACCTCTCCTCTACAAAACCGAAACCATGAAAATCCTCGAGCTCGCCGAGCGGAGATCCGCGTCGATGATTTACTTCGTACCGAAGATGCACCGTCGCTGGGTAATTAAAATTAATTAAAAGCACAATGGAAAAGCGAGGATGGAAAATCGTCGACGCACCGCGGAGATAATTAAGCGCGAGTTCTTTGTAAATTATCGTCCCCCGGCGCATAAAGCGAGCGACGTTTACGGTGTATTATAATTTCGCGGTGGATGCAGGGATTATTTATCGGCCCCATAATTTCTGGCAACGCCAAATTTCCCAACCCCCTTGGACTCCCTCCGCCTCCTCCCCCGGGGGACACTGAATAAAATCGCGGACGGTCAAGTGTCCGGTCGGCCGTCAATTAGCGGGCAAGATGGATACAATTAGCCGGGAAGGAGCGGCGGGTCGGAGAGGGTCGAAGGAGCCTCGAGGCGGAGAGACAGGGGTTGGACATCCTGACAGGATCCATAAACGCGGCCGTGATCCGGGACGGTTGGAAGGTGCTAACGAGCGTTCCCTCGCCGAAGTCGATCCTTCGAATCCGAGCGACGTCCCAAGGGCTGCCATTACCGGCTGGCTTCGCTGTCCCCGCCATTATCCACCGTGCTGCCACCCTCGCAACCCACCCCCACGTCGGAATCACGGCCCTCCTCGTTAACCTCGAAACGATCCTGCTGAGGGTCTCCCCCTTTCCCTTGCCCTCTGTTTACCGTCGCGCGACCCTCCTACGTAAATGCACACGCTCGGCCATTTCTTCAGGGCCGATCGTAAGGAAGATCGATGTCCCCGAAGGAAGCGTTCGAATTCCTCGCTGTTTTCCCAGCTTTCCGCCTAACGACGCACAAGGAGGACGGTTCGCGGATCCGAGGGGGTGGCGAGCGTTCGAACGCTGAATGAAACTCGTCGTCGAAGGCGGAACGTATCCACCTATCTCTCGAGTATGTTTTCACAGATAGCAATAGATCGAAAGAGAGAACGAGAGAGGAGAGGAGAGCAGTTCCGTCGAGGGCAAACCCCGATCGAGTTTCCCGCGGTGCAAAAACAAGCCGGGCGTGTTTTCGCGCGATGATCAGTCCACCGTGAATCGGGAACCACCGCGCGCACTTCTGTTTTTGCACGTAGAGGAACAACAGTCCGTTCGGGGTTCGCTCGCATAACCGGAGCCCGCGGTGAGGCACATTATTTCGCATGGCCGTGTAAAAATACGCGGGGTCGAGCGACGGGGGCGGCGCGTTCGGGCACCCCGAAACTCGGGAGGATTCCAACAACCCCCGGTTACGCGATGATGGTGCATCAACCTCGATCCTCGCGCTACGATCGGTCCAATTAAGTCGTCTCGCTGAGAGTCGAGACTGCGGCGCGAAAAGGGTGACTGGGTTTCACACCGATAAACTCGAAAAGAAGAGAAAAAAAATAAAAGGCGCGCTCCAGGAAACGCGGACGAGAGACGTTTCTCATTACGCGCATTGTCTGTCTCGCATCAGCCGCGGTTGGTTTAATTGCAGCCGTGTCGGCGATCACGCCCGATGATATCGCCTTTGATTATAACTGTTAATCGCGCCGCGCCACGATTACACCGAGATTATAACTAATTATTGACTTAAGCACGCCGGGATCGCCCCGACGGATTCCCTAGACGCAGACGTTCTCCCCCCCCCCCCCCTACCCCGCACAATACCTTCAATTTCTCACGCGGATGCGTGGCACGCACTCGTGAACGTTCAATTAATACCGTCGGGGACGTTGAACCGTTTTCCTTTTTCCTCGAACCCTCGAACGCTTGAAACCCTCGCGAATGTTCCTCCTTACTGTCCCTTTTTCGCGAGGACGTGAAAACAAATCAGAAACTTCAACTAGAACGTGAGGAAAACCGCGATTCTTTGTCGCTTTGACGAAGAAATGAGACTTCTAACAGCGAAGAAATAAGGAGGCTACAAAGAAAAAGAAGAAGTTTGGAACTTGAACGATAATCCTGAAAGCAATTAAGACGAACTAACCTCAGAGATGCATTCCTATCCGCGTCTCCGGATTTCGAGGTCCGGCAGTCTATAATCATCCCCAAAACCGCGAGCGCAAATATTCGCGACGAAGTAAATATGCACTTTTGCGCGTCGAAAACACTCCCAGTGCAAGTTTAGAGCATCCGAGTGATAGGATTGATTGAGTTTTGGATTTTCATGCAGTCGAAGATGCAACTATTACGATGCGATTTATACTCCTTTGCGCTGCGATAGGGTAAAGGACCATTTACTGCCATGTACCCAATTAAGCCGGGAATCCACCAGAAAGCTAAGCTAAGCTAAGCTATGTTTAAACAATACATTTTTATCAACTTGACTTAGCTCTTGATGGAAATGGATCCATAAAAATGTATTGAATCTAATTTTGTTTAAAACTTAACATGGCATAGTATAGCTTAGCTTTCTGGTGGATTCTTCCGGTGTTTGGTCAGTTAATACAAAAAGTATACACTAATGTCAGGTTTATTTCTTCAAGTGTCAGTAATTGGATCTTTTACACTATTAAAAACGGGAACTTCATGAAGTGTTCAACGTTGATGCGATTTAATTCAGAAGCGCGAGTTCTACATTCTTTTTAAGAGTAATCATGATTGGTCCTTGCAAAGCATTCACATCTTGGTAAGCGTTCAGTATTGATACTATTCCGCTCAGCTGCATGGAATCTGTATTTTTTTAGAGATAATTGCGATGAGTTGAACCTTACAAAACGTTCATAAATTTGTAAACGTTCGACGTTGATGCGATTCAACTTGGATGCGTGGGTTCTACATTTTTTGAGAGGCATTATGATGAATTAGTCTTTGTAAAGCGTTCGTATTTCTGTAAGCATTCGGTGTGGACGCGATTCATTCCGATTGCATGGGATCTACATATTTTACTGAAAACTGTAATGAATCGGACCTTGCAAAGCGTTCATAAACTTGTAAACGTGCGACGTCGATGCAATTCAACTCGGATCCATGGAGTCTAAACTCTTCAAGAGGAATCGCGACGATTTGGTCCTTGCAGCGCGGCGCGGAAAATCCAAAACCCTTGAAGAGGTGCCCCTTCCGCCCCTATTGTCCCTTTTCCGCGAGGCACGCCCTCGGAGCGGGAAAGGAACCGCGCTTCCTCGTCGCGACGAGCTTCTAGCCCCGAAGAAATAGGAAGGCTACAAAGAAGAAGAAGTCTAGAACTGGAACGAGAACGGAAGCAACGTCGTAAATCACCGACAGTACGGAATAACTGGCAAAAGCGCGATAAATCAGGGATCCCGGGGCAACCGAATTAGGAAATTGCCTGCTTAAAAACCGCAATGACGTTAATCCCAGCGTGGCAGGAGCGCGCGAGCGCGCCGCGAGCCAATCCAAGCCCCGGCGAAGCGGCCTCCGTATCGCGCGGCGTGGCGGCTGGGTGGAATAATGCGGAATAAAATCAACGTAACTCAATCGCGGTTGTCTTTCGAGATCAGCCGACCCCCGTCTTGGGGCCGCTGATAAATCTTCGATACCGACTACCTGTGTACGCAGCAACGAGCGCGCGCGGCCGTCCCTCTAATTCCCCGTCGACCCCGTCGATGCCGCGTCGAACCAAGGAAGCGATAAACCTTCGAGTCCAAAAAATCTTTCCGGGGGATTTATCACCCGCTCGACGTCTGCTGGCGCGGTTCGAGGCGCGCCCAGCGTTCGAACCAACCCCCCGATCTCCTCTGCGCCAACGATTCTGCATACGGTATTATGCGATCGCGTCGAAACGCGAGCGGAAATATTCGCGACGAGGTGAATACTCGCGCGCGTCGAAAACACTCACGATGGAATTTTCGAGAGGCGTGAATGTGATGAGATCGTTTTGGACTTCGATGCAGTCGAGGATGCGACGATCTCTATGCGATTTGTACTCGACTGTGACGCGGTATTAGAAGCGGAAGCTTTGAAAAGCGTCCAATGTTGAAGAGAAATTTGAATGAGTTGCTCCTCGAATTCGATTGTAAGGGATTCCACGCGATTTGTCCCAAGGAAAACTAAATCAACCCCTGAATTAGTCAACGCGAATCAACTCTGCCTAGGTAACACAAACACGTTTTATGTACATCCACAAGATATCCCCTGCGGACGTTCCGTACATTCGGAGAACGCCCCGTCAAGGTCCATATGTCCCATATACGTCCACATGAAGTTCTTTAAACGTTCTAACGAGGTCCTAGTTACAAAGTGGAACGTTCTCAGGATGTACTGTGTTGACATTCGCAGGACAGTCCGAACATTCAAAAGTAACATTCTCTGTACATTTTTTGAACGCTTAAAATTACTTTCTTCATTTTCTTTAAATAGGACGATCACATGACAAACCAGATCTTTCGATTCATGCGAAATTCGCATTCTTGGATATTACAAAATAAAATATAGATCTTATTATCTTTCACAACCCGGACAGCAAGGAATATTGCTCTGCAATACCACGGTGTATTATATGTGTAAAGAAAATGTATTTCTTTAAAATCTAATTTTGCCGCGCTCCGGGTAGGAAAGGTAGGGACCGTCTTATACGACGGAGAGAACAAAAAACTACATGATTGCCACGTGGGTTATGAGGATAGAATAATTGCCAAATTAATTAGTGAATAAAAAGAATTGTTGAAGGGAGTTGACATTTCGGAAAATAAACTTTGAATGTCATTTCCTAATTTACAGGTAGGAGTTAGTAGAATTGATGTAAATAGAACTTGTAATTAACCTAAATAAAATCCTAATTTACAGAGCAACGCATTCACATTTATTAATTTGTCTACACCCGAAAGGAAAACAGTGGTATAAGATTATAATCTTATATATGTATAGATGTTTCAAGTTTCTCAGAAATTTCGTTGGCTTCCTGTAATAATTTTGTCCAAATGCTCCTGCTGACCGGTAGAGACGTCGTTGTCATAGCCACTGTAGTGGAACCTTAAGCACGGTGTATTATAGAGGTGTTCCGACAAAGCACATCTGCCTAGTTGATTTTTTGTGATCAATAGATGGAAGATCTTCTGGTCATGGTCAGAACTCTATGTATCGTATGGATGTGTGCGAATGATACGCGTCGCAAATGATCACAGAGCTTTACTCGCACTCGGTCTCCCCACCACTTAAGCTCGCTGAACCAATAGAAGCGCTCCCCACAGATGTTTCTACTTAGACGCACTCTAGCGGTTGCTAGAAGATCTTTCATCTAATGATCACACATGCATATAATGATCACACTGTCCTGCGGAAATCTGTAATAAGGTTGAATCTCCAACTTGATATTACGTGAAGAAAATTTTCAAGAAATAAAGTGAAATTACTCGTTAGCTATTAGGTTTAGGGCTAATAAAAGTCAATACTTTTTTACTCAGAATTCGATATTCTTTCATATTTTGATATAAAAAATATAGTATTCTATTTAAAAAAACAAAGTTGCCCTTAAAATCTCCGAAACGCCTCTACCTATATAAAAAATAAATGCACTACATAATGTACCCCTTTAAACCATACAACTTTTGTATACAACATTTTTTCGTGCAACGCATATTTTAGAAGTTATAGAGGTGCACTTGTTGCGTGGACCACCCTGTATAATAACCGTGTGCAATACTAAACCTTGCAGGTTATGTTACCGGAATATTCGCGGTCACCTGTCATCCTCCCTCGGAGTCTCGATAGAGCATCTTTCTTAACTTCGATGATCCCAGCTATAACCTCGAAGTGCAAGCTCAAATGATTACATAAAGGAAATTTTTATTTGACTGTCTTCGTGTTATATATCAAAGTAAGTTTTTATGAACCTCGTTTTCGAATAAAGTAATTGTATAAATTGTATACTAAACAATAGTTTACAATTATTTACGAATCATTTCAGAAGCATTTATTTTTCTTTACTTTTGAAAACCTCGGTTTGTTGTATTTTAAACTTCAGAGACGTAAAATTCAATATAAAATTATTGCTTAACAAACTTTCTACTTAAATGTTCGTTTTGTCAAGTTAAACAAAATAAGAGTAGCCTACTAAAGGATTGGCGGCCTTTAACGTCTCGACTCTATACAAGAAATAAATAATACACCAAAATTTCATTGCAATGTTGAGGTTATACTGCGTATTTCTTATGCATATGCATAGCACTCTTTAGAGGAACGTTTCTAGAACATCAGAAACGAAAATCTGACGAACATCCATAGAGCTATTTGGAGGAACGTTTCTAAAACATCCGAAATTTAGGTCTTGGAAATGTCCTGGAATGTCCAAAATAGACGTAGGACATTCGGACACAAAATGGACATGAAACGGACGTCCTTAGGACGTATGGTGCTATCTGGGTATAGACTCGTTTCCATCCTCGTCGCCGAATTTCAAACTTCGCCATCCCGGAAACGCAGCAATATTGGATAATGGTCCCAGCAGATTTTCGCTCAGCAATGAAGCAGACAATTAGCGTGCGACCGCGCGTCATCCGCACCGTCTGACTTCCCTCCAGGAATATAGAATCGCCTGTTAATGAGTTTTGCCCGGCGGCGGTGGTCCTGAACGCGCATAAGCGCAACCGATCCGTGAGAGGATGCGCCCTGAGGGGGAGGCGCAGCCATAAGCGATCGACGCCGATATTATACGGGCGACAATCGATTACGACGTAGCGGAGAGTCATGACAAACGAACGATGGCTGACGTGCACCAATGGACAGACGTTCCGCCTCGGCGCATTAATCGAGTTATTAATTATGTAGTCTCATGCTAATTGCGCCTGTAATCTGCCCGCGATGCCGTAAAATATCAATGCGATTTACGTTCCGCTGGGCCGCCGATTGCAGCTCAAATGATCCGTGATCGGCTCGGACCTGTTTCCGGGCGTCGATACGCCAACGCGTCATTGTGCTTCTTGCGCGGAACATCCGCCGCGCGGATTCGCGCTTCCTGCGCCCCGCGATAATGGCGCTTATGCTCGCTGCGACATCGCCACACTTCGCTTTCTCTTCACTCTCAAAAAGGAAGCAACTTAAAAATAAATACATCATTCTTCAGCGAAAATCTCGATTACCCAAGAACTCCAAGCACAGTTAACCGCAACACGGTCCCCGTTATCAAGCCCAAACCCCGAGCATAAACTTTTACTATTCCTGTAAATCCTTTATCGTCTCCCCGCGAACTCCGCGCCGGTTCGCGCTGATAAAACCGCGTTCCAGAAAGAAGGCGCGCAACGCAGGACATCAAAGAAACGACTGCGTTCTCCCCAGATCCCAGGGTCCCAGGCCGTTTCCGCCGCGGTTCCCCAGGAATCATCGACGAACCGGGCACCTGTCGTGCTCCAAGGTGCGGCGGGTAAACCAAGCGGTGCCACGGGGTGCGTGCAAGAAGCCGCGCTACGGTTATTACACGCGTCACGCGGCACACCGCCGTCACGCACCCTCCGTCGCCCCTCCGAGCGCGGGGGGAGGGCCTTATCGTCACCCTTTATCTTGTCAACCGAAGGCCCGGTCCCATTACGCCACTTACGGGGCAGCGACTCGCGCTAAGCCCTCGAAGGAGGACGGAACCGGCTTAAACGCAACCCCCGAGCGGAACCTGCACGCGAACCGAGATGTTGCCGACAAGAACGACACCACCTGCGATCGAGCGAGCTGATAAATCGGGAACCTTAATCGTCAGTTGCTGCAATCGTTACGATTTTTCTTCGCGCGGTCAGAAACGGAGGATCGATCAACTGTGTTTAGAAATTCGTGATTTATCGTCTTGCGGACGAATTTTAAGAGAAGTTTTTAGCGGAAGATGTAAGATTAAGGTGTGTTTTCGTTATGACTGTCAGTCGTCGCGACTGAACGCGATGTCCAACACATACAACATACAAATATGAAAAATAAATGCTGTAGATCACGTGTATATTGAGAAATGCTATACATTTTCAAGGTCACCTTCAGTTTTTTATAGGTTAACCTACAATTTTTTTACACCCATCTTTTAGAAGATACTGAGACGAATTCGGCAAGCACCATAAAAAGCACTATAAAAAACTGAAGGTGACCTTAATAACTCTGGAAAAAAAATGACGACAAATTTAGTGCAATCATCTTAAAGCTCCTCTTGAACCATGTTATTTTAGCTAAAAAAACTTCCGATCGAACCACTAACAGCAGAATAATCTAAACTGATCACGCTTCGTGGTCTACCCTGTATGTATTGAACACCGCATCAAGTCGTGGCAATTGGTAGTCGTAGCGAAAACCCACCTTTACCCCATTAACTTGTATGTGGCACAGCGACAAAATCGTTGTTTTTCAACCGACCGATTTCTGTCAGTCGTGTGATAATTCAACAGTTATACAATTATACGAATGGCACGAACTTTCCACTCAATCCAATATTTTTTCTATTAATTTATGTCAGTCTAGCTTCCACAAATAATTATTTCTCAGTTTCCATAACTTTTATTGTGTAAAGATAAATACATTTTTAAAACTTTAAAGATATTTAATATACTCTTTGTGAACAAATCTGTGAGTCACTGCAGCTTGTTTGTATTTATCTATAAATTTATCTGTAATTACTAGACTGCGGATGTTTATGCAAATTCACATTTTAAAGGGCATAGAAATGGAAAATCCACTTAAATAAAAGTGTCTTTTATGTTCTAAATATCGTAAAATATATTTTATTTGCGATATTTCATGTATTTTTGCATTTATGCATACGTTTGTGCATTTTAGCAAATTTATAATCGCCAAGAATACATAAATATCCGCAGTCTAGTAATTACTTTAATATTTGTTTACTTTTAAAAAAAGGGTTTTGGTTTTATTTAAATTTTGATTTCCACAACCTAATAACTCCACAACTCTAATAGCTTTTCGTACTGATTGTATATATATGTAGAAATAATTAATGTTTCGTTGTCAATAAAAAAAGATTAGATAGTGTTAATATTAATGGTTTCATTCACTATAATTTCCCGACGTTTTCCTACACGTGTAACATGTATAAAAAAATATGTGTCTCATGTTGCCTCGTATGCGGGACAAAAAAAAAAACAGAGGATCACCGCTAGATTTAACATTATTACTTTGTGGCCATTCGTACCCTATTTGCCAAGTTCTGTAAGCTTAATTTAACGTACCTCGACAAACAGGTGTTGACACAATGTGTAATATATTTCCCGCTTCCAAGTCAATGAATAATATCCTAGAGCAATTTCTTCTTATCGTTCCCATCTTAGCCCCCGCATTCCCCTAGTTGCGAAAAGTTCGTACGACTTCGTGACGAGTATCTCCTGAGGGAATAATTGTCGAGGCAACGACAGTAATTAGTCGGTTGTACCATTATCTCGAAACAGCGAAGTTATTTAAAGGTGTCGTCTACTTTCGTTTTATTGTAATCGCCCACTAATCCCGCATCCGCAATATTGATTTGTCGGTCGTTGAATAATTAACAACGTCATTAAATAATTACTGCTTCCCGCGTTACAATGTACAAGTATTAACGCTCGACGCGATTAATCGCCGCCACCTCAAGCAAACACCTGCGACTCTCGCGCTATAAATCCTCTCCCCTCCACCTGATCGTTTCGTGGAAGACGGTGTAAATCTCCCGAGCGATCGAAACTTTCCGGGAAATAATTCGGCCACGCGGTCCCTGGCGTTGTCCTCCCGAAAGGCGAAGATAAAAGAAGACTGTCGAAGGGACGAGGGAAGTTTGAAACGGCGGTATAAGGAAGTGGCTGTAGCAAACGACCTCGGGGAGTGACTCGATCCAGGCTCGGGGGAGGAAATTTCCGGCTCGGGGTGGAAAGAAAGACGGTCGATCCTTTCGGAGCGGAGAGGAGAGCACGCGACTGGACCGGGGATATAGGTTGGCCGATATAGTGCACCGACTCCGACGGTGATATACCGTGCCAAAAGCCGGCTCCGTCTTGAGGAGGCGGAACGGCGAGAAGAACCGCCGCCGTTATCAGCGCGGCCCCCGATTGGCCGAGCTCAGACGGAGCTTTCGGAGCGGCCAATGGCGTCCTGGTCTCCGCTTTTCAAGGATTCTCCCCCGAAATCCTGGGTGTGGGCGAATGTAGAACACCGCGCGGCTGCCCTTTTCCCTCTCGTACATGCACGCGCGTCGGTCGCCGGCCACTGGTCACCCCCGAGGAGGTTCGACCGCTCGACCGCCCGATTCTTTCATCCGGGGACCGTCTTTCTTCCCCCCCCCTCCCTCCCCCGTCGGCCTCACCCTCCAGGAAGCTGATTCGCACAATGCCTCTGCCCTTTTTACTCCGGGCTTTTCCACCCCCTGGAAGCAGAGATCTTGCTCGCGAGCGTTTTCCTCTGCGATGGAGGAGCGGGCAACCCGTCCAAACGCTTCCATGTTGCCAATGACCCATTCTATCGCGAGATAAAGCCGCGCCGCTTTACGGTGGTACGCGTATTATTATACTCATGGCTTCCTTCGCGTTCGTTAATACACACGATGAAGGGGGACCGAGCATGACGATAAACTCCTGGAAATTGAAAGCTATCGCGCGTAATTTATAGTCTCGCGTTTCCTTCCCAATAATTACCGCGCCGCGAGCCTTCCGCGTCGAAAATTCGCGGCGAGATATGATCGCGGCGTACGCGGGGAGGGAAACTGCGACTCGAGTCGCTTTCCCGCGACGATTTCTCTACTCCGAGGGAAGAATTATGAAGACGCTGCGAGTGACACCCGCGACGCGATATGAGAGCGTCTTAAGGACGACCTCCGTCAAGATACTCGATCCTTCCCCTTCACCGAGCTGTTATCGTTGCCGGGTTTTATTACAGAGGCGTAAAAACGCGAACCTTCTGGACAGGATGTCCGACGCAGATCGCTTGCCATGTAACTCGGACACCCTTTGAGAAGAAAGCGGAACTGATGGGCTGATTTTTCAGGATTTCAGTTTTAATCCTTGGACTGTTCATCCACTGCAACAACGGAATTGCAATTTGATTGATAAGGGAAGGTTACCAATTTAAAAATGCTGAAAATGATGAAACTTTGAGGATATGTAGAATTCACTAAAACCTCGATTAACTGGCTTAATGTTGGAAAGTAAAGTAGGGACTCATTTACTGCCATGCACCCAATTATTGTCACTTGATGCTGTTTTACTTAAAATAGCAAATAAATATTACGAAGTTAAAGTTAAAGAAAATTTAGTGTTTAATTCAAACTGTAATTCATATGATAGAAAAAGCAATATTTAATTTTTTTTTTACCATTAATTTTTATAAAATTGTGAGAATTTTCAGGTTGAGTGGAAGAGTGAAAACGACAACATAGTAAAGAAATGGCTGTAATAGTAATATTTTAACTAGTAAAATGATGTCGATCAATCACTGTTTTAATTAAAGTCATGGTAACATAACTTATTTCAGTTCTGCGAACTTCTCCACAAATGAGTACCTAAATAAGTAAATATTTATTTCGTATACATTTTTCATAAGTATTTGTATACAATATGCTTTTATTAAAAAAAAAGTAATTTTTAAACGAAGTGACAGTATATAATTAAGTGGCAGTAATTGGGATGTCAGTAATTCGATCAAGAACGTTTTATGAGTGCCAGTAATAGCTTTCAAAATATATTTTTAAAACTAACGAATTTCTTGACAAGATTAGAGATTCAGAGTGTTAGAAAAACTGTTTTCTTTACTTAAACATGTTAAATAATAATAAATACATATAGAAATTTATGTGTTTGGTCAATTAGTACAAAAAGTATACAATAATGTGTGGTTTATTTTTTAAAGTGTCAGTAATTGGGTCTTTTACGAATAATAAGAATAGAAAATGATTCATAGATAGTTTATCGAAGTTTTACTACATATCTATGGCTATAATACAAAACGATGCATCTCACATTTTCAGAAAATTTGAGTTTATGCCTTAGTTTTAGTCTAGAAAGCAAAATTTATATCACTATCAGAGACAAAGTGTATTAAATAAATGATTTCCTTCAAGAATGAAGATTTAATAGAAACCTAATCATAGTACAGTATTAGCAATTTGGTAATCATAATTGTAAACGCGAATACCACCATGCTTTACTTTATAAACATTTTAACTTGAATAATGTATTTCATATTTTGTATATTTTGGTATGCGTTAACAATTTCCTAGATTTTTTGCACACTTACTATTGCCATAAATGTATAAGCTCCACAGTCTAAATAATTTTCTGAATTTCTAAATTGAGAACCTTTTCTTGAATGAAACGACTCGCATGCAATAGCCATGTTAACCCTCATCCGCCCTCCGTTTTTCACAATTTAATATGTCCCTTATTAATATGAAATTGACACAATAATAAAAAATCAATAAATGACAAGATAAATAAATAATCTTATGTTAAAAAATAAAAAATACAAACTTACAAATAAATATCCTCAAAAATGTCTAAATAAATATACCGTTTCATGAGAAACTTGTGTGAAATTGATACAAGAGACTGATGGAAGTTAATAATTATTTGCAGGGTTTTGTTTCTCGTCAACGCAACTTATTTCCTCCTCGAATTTTATCTACGATAATGCATGTCAGTCGTTTCTCCATCAAATTACAGTATAATAACTTTTTAATGTGCTTTTAATGTATATAAAGATGTTCATAGATGCAAAAATAGATGAAATTTTGAAAATAAAATGCATTTCACGATAATTAAAAAGTAAAAGGCACTTTTATGTAAGTTAGTTTTCTGTTTCTTTGTCCTTGAAGATATAAATTTGCATAGAGATCCGCAGGCTACTAATAACATCGTCAGAAACAAGAAAACTTAGTATGTTGAAAGCTTCTTATATTTACAGTAAATTTTTCACCGGCAAAATACCGGTAACTATAATATTATTAACAATTAATCAACCTAATCCTACAAGCAGTCAACTACAATCTCTTCGGAATCTCTCCACCCGCGTTTTTCCCGTTTTCCCACGCGAGTTTTTCTTGGAATCGTAGAACTCTCCGACGGGACAGGTGAACGACGATCCTAAATAATCGACAAACAGGAAAACCTGAGGGAATCGAGGGGAGCCGCGGGCTATTGATAACATTATCATAAAAGCGGTGTTAAATGGTCGTCCGCGAGGTTACGCCGCGTCGGTGGCGGCCGAACGGCTCTATAAACGCGTTTACTTTGAGCCATAAAAGCGGCAGCGGATTCGGCCAGCGCCGTTAACGCGCACCCACACTCTCCCCCCGAGATGATGCACGCACGCGGTTTGCGAGAGTGTGCGAGCGCGACATCCATAGAAGGAACGAGACGTCGAAGCAGCACCGTTTTACGGTAAAAGCCCTCTTTGAGGGATCCGTTTATTGGTTGCTAAACATCGATATATTGCTTTCGGGGGTTGCGCAAAGAGGCACGCCTGTCCTCCGCGTATCCACCCCCGCCGCGTCGGCTATACACGCTCTTTCCGCTCGCACACCCCCGCACGCCTGCACACGACGCGCATATAATACATACTTACGGGGCGTGGAACGGTTTCTGAGCTTTTGAAAGCACCGCCGCGACGAGGCCCGTCGTGACGGGAATAAATATTTCCCGATACGGCTCGTGGATCTCGAGGCACTCGCGATTTTATGGGATTCGCGGCTACGGGGATACGGAAAAACCGTGATCGGGGGATTATGCGACGCTGTTGTTGGTCACATCGGTGGAGATCGAGGGATATGATTTGTGGATGCGAAGGTTTTAATCGCAAGTCTTTTGGAATGAGTCGAACTTCTCGAGGAAAGAATTTATCACTGAATCAGTGGAAGCAGAAATTCATAAACAGACAGCGATCGCATCGAGAAAAGAACAAGAAATGCTTAAAGCAATTGTAGAATCCACTGCAAGCATAGACATAGTAAAAGTAGATTTTGGGTTTGATCTGGGTTAAGGAGCTGTGATAAACGATAAGAGCAACAATGTGAATAGGATAGTAAAAGAGAGGTTTGTTTTCCTACTGTTTCGTTGCTCTTGGCGTTTATCGTAGCTTCAACATAAACCTACCTTAATATGTAGACTGCGCGTCAGCCTGCAGCCGTGGGCCAATTTTAAAAAGGGTTAGATGCTTTGGGAGGACTTACTATCTCCCTCCATCTTTCGATTTAAAAAAAGATAGCAAGTCCTCCCAAAGCATTCAACTCTTTCCAAACTTGAGCCATCCGCTTTCCCCGTGATGCGCAGTCTATTCTTATACAGGGTGTCCCAAACAAAGTGTAGGAGCCGGAAAGGGGTGATTCCTGAGGTAATTCTAAACAACTTTTTCCTTAGCAAAAATGTTCGTTATGCCTTTGTTAACGAGTTATTAACAAAAAACACCGACCAATCACAGCGCACGCATAGCGAAAGATCAGCCGTGAACGCTACGAGTAGCTTGGGCCAGCCACTGGACGGCCGTTCGTCCGCTATACGCGCTCTCTGATTTCTCGATGTTTTTCGTTAATAACTCGTTAACAAAGCCATAACGAATCGCCCCTTTCCGGCTCCTACACTTTGTTTGGGACACCCTGTATATCTGTATGAATGCAAATGGAAGCTAACATAAGCCACGAAGGATTGGAAAATGAGATTAAAAGCCAATCATTGCAATTTAGTCATATTACTTTCAAGCTGTAATTATATAGAACAGCGGTTCTCAATCTATGGTAGCGTACCACAGATGGTACGCAGAATATTCCCAGATGGTACGTGAAATTATATCAAATTTAAAAATTATGCAGCACTGCAAAAGAATTAAAAGAATGAACGAAAAGTCTGTCCGTTAACTATTAAGTTTTTACTAAACAATGTCTTTTAACATGTTTGAATTCTTTTTATTTCTACTTATTTTTTACTCATAGATCCAAGTGTGAGAGATACTCCTCTGCAGTTGTGGAACATTTGCTGGTCACAAATATACAAAGTGGTACGTGACTTGATTATACATTAGTTCGGTGGAACGCGGAAAAAAAGGTTGAGAACCACTGATATAGAAGTTCTACATGCTATGTGACTATGAAACTCAAAATATAAATCATATATTATGTTATTCCATGAGTTTCGTTTCTCGTTTTAATTCCGGTCATAAAATGCTGTCAATTTTTAAACAAAGATCTCCGAAATCATATGAAGACTACAAGTTAATCGCAGAAAACACTAATCTGCAAATCAGTGATTAAATACAATTGCAAGCAATTTTACTCGAAGAACAAAATATTCTTTAAAGGTTTCTACTTATAGGATGATCTGAAACATATTATTGCATTGTTCAATGTTTCAACAGAATAAAAAGAAAATAATTTGCAATTGGTTAAAAAGAAAGAAAACCTCTATTTAATAAAGAACAATTGAAGACCTTGCAACAAGAGAAATACAACTCCATTTTTATCAACTTTTGCTTTGTATTATTGCTTTGCAATAATAATTTATTACTTTTGCATTATTGCTTTGAATTAACATTAAAAGGAGATCACTAAATAGTATTGGTAATGGATTTAGAATATGGATAAACGATGTTGAATTTGTCTCACATCTATTATACATCACAACTGAAAAATTTTCAGCAATGGAGTTGCATCCATCTTACTACAAGATCCTCAATTTATAAAAGATTCAAACTTAAAAACTTCGCTTTTCTTACTATTTAGCAACAATTAGTTCTAAATAGATTCTATTTTAGATAATCTAAACTAAACTATTTAAAAATTAAAAAAGCAAAGACTACTAATAAGTTCCTAGAAAAGAAAATAAGTCTATGAATTGAGCATGTAATACGAGTGGAAAATATTTTCCCCCTGATGAAGTAAATCCATCGAAATCGAGCGATTACGAGGGGGCGAGCTCACCCCCGATTTAGGCGAAAAGCGGTATTCGGATCTCGTCTACGATGACGTCGATAGACGTCGAACACTCGCAGACAGGCTCTGTAATATCGGCAAGACGTATGATCGATTCCACGGGATCAAAAGCGGAATCAAGCGAGGATCAACGAACATCACGCATCAAAAATGTGTCCCTCCGCGTCCCCGAGACCGATCCCTGTCAACTTACATTTATCCTCGTCACTGACGAATATCTTATCCGCCTCGTATCGTCTTAGAACCGCTCCGATCCGCGGGGAATAACAAAATATATAAGCGACGACAAGACCGGAGGAGACTTTATCGTGTATCATTTACCGGGACGCTTGGAAAAATCTCATCGGGAAAGTCGTTACGCTAACGATCCCCGGGAATTTCCATGAAATTGCTTATTAAATTACTAACTTTTTCGCGATGATTTAACGGGGAGGGGACCGAGGCCATTTGTCTCCGCGGGTTTTATCGCCTCCCGTTAATAAAGCAACTCTGTTAGGCTTCGCGGGAAACTTTCGTCGTAATTTTCCCTCTTCCGAGGGAATTCATCCGGGTGGAGACCCCTCCACCTCGGTTTTCTATCGAGATCTCTCGCGCCCCCGTTAAATCATCGTGGAAAAATGAAATTTGTCGACGGTTTTTTTTCGACGCTCGTCTCTTGGGCCGCGGAAGGTTGATATTCGGACAGGATGGGAGCTGTTACCCGGAAAACACGCGATCGATTCTGAATGAAAATGGTGGAGCGACGACGGGCGTGCAGCCGTCACGCCGAAAGACACGACGGTGGCCGCGCCGGTAATAATAATAGCCAAAATATTCCGCGGTATGTTCGACGCGGTGCGCGTGGGTGTGGAGGTCGGATCCCGTGGCAAGTCGGCTGGCAACATGTGGTTCGACGAACGCAATCTGCCACTGACATTTCGAATTAAACCCAGAGGACTACCCTAACCGGCAACATGCCTCGAGGAAGCGTGGCAGAAATTTCCACTCGTCCGTCATCGCCGCGAACGAATGTCGAACCTCTTCGCCGATCGTTTCGGGGGAAATGCGGAACCCCCGGCAAAGAGTGTACGACCTCGAGGGTGGTTAATTAACTCGAGTGTCATGGGATCGTCGGTTCTCCTAGCGGAGAACAAAGAAACGCGGCTCGAACCTTTGAAGAGCAGAGATCGACGAGGAGAAGATGAAAAGAGCGTCGGAAAGAAGAAGAGAAAGAGGGATCTAAAATTTCACCCGTTTTTGGTTCCACTATCTTGGAACTGGATTTTGTACCAAGTGATGACATAATCACAACACCTTTTCTAATTAAACATACCTATAACAACAGTAATAATAATTTTGTTATATACAGAGACAGCTACAATTTAATAAGGCAGGACAGTTTATCGGATTACTTAAGAACCTTAAGAGGGTACAGCACTACTGGAACTCCAACAAATCGATTTCCTTTTTATTGCTAATTGTAGAAGTGTGGTCCTTTATGAACACTTTAAAAAAAGTTTGAAGTGAAATTTGAATAATTATAGAAATTAGAGCTCTGAACGTAACGGAGTACATAGTCGAGTAACGACCTCATCGTTCCGTACCACGGTGTATTATACAGGGTGTAACAAAAATGTTGCAGTTCCTTAAAAGGGGTGATTCCTGAGGTGATTTTAAACAACTTTTTCCTTAGCGAAAATGTTAGGTGGGGCTTTGTTAACGAGTTATTAACGAAAAACACCGACCAATCAGGGAGCGAGTACAGTGGATTAATATCAGCGCGGGCTACAGCTGTGAGTAGTATTGGCCCGCCATCGTCCGCATCATCGTTAATCCGCTGTACACGCTCCCCGATTGGTCGGCGTTTTTCGTTAATAATTCGTCAACAAAGCCCCACTTAACATTTTCGCTAAGGAAAAAGTTGTTTAGAATTACCTCGGGAATTACCCCTTTCAAGGAACTGCAACATTTTTGTTACACCCTGTAGAGGTGTTCCGACAAAGCACCTCTGTCTGGTTGATTTTTGTGATAAATAGGTGGAAGATGCTTTGGTCGCCGCTAGGGCGTGGTTAAAACTCCGTGTATGGTATGCATGTATGCGAATGAAGTGTATCACAGATGATCACAGAGCTTTACTCGCGCTCGGTCTCCTCACCACTTGAGCTTGCTGAACCAATAAGAGCGCTCCTCATGGATGTTTCTACTCAGACGCACTCTAGCGGTCACTAAAAGAAGTTCCATCTAATGATCACACATTTCTGAGAGAACTTGCAACGCCTGTATAATACACCGTGTTCGGTACTAACATAAATATACCTGATCTCCATGAACCTGAAGGACGGAGCATAAAGTAGATTTGTAGGCGAGGGACGTGTGATTTGAGGAGGACCCTTTGGCCGCCATTAGTTGGGCCACTGATGGTACCACCTATGCCATATTATATGGGAACTTTTTGATTTGATTATAATAAATACATCTTAATACTTATACTTACAGATTTTCAATAAACATTAATCCTAAGAAAAATTACATAAAATATTAAATGGATTATTGAACTATGAAATTGTTTTCATTTATGCAAGATATATTTAGATAAATGAAGGGGCGTAAAAAATGTAACGAAATGCACGGTATTCATCGGCCGATAGGTATGTATTTATGTACAGAGGGTACAAGGACAGTGTGGCAGATGTGTTCCTCTACATTGATTGGTTAGTTGTGCAACAATTGTGTACAGATAGATACTATATGTGTGTAACAACGTTATATAATGCTAACATCAGAAGCGCGAAGTTTAAGGGTAAACTCAGACGGACCACTTTCCAGCCACTTTCGGCCGACACTACTATGTTTTTCACAAACACAAATAAATTGGACAACATCACTGACACTTTTGTGGCTGTCATGTCGCCCGAAAGTGGCTGAAAAGTGGCCGAAAAGTGGTCCGTGTGAGTTTACCCTTAACTGAATGTAATAGCTGGTAATGCGCCCGCTTGTCCTAAAAATGGCGTCTGCCGGGTATCTGCTACGACTTGTGCCCTCTCTACTGCTCTCCACCGATAGTACAATTAGTCTAAATGATTCGTAACGGTTACTAGAAAATCACCAGGCAGAAAAATGCCCATTCCCACTATTATATATAAAAAATATATAAAAAGTATATATGTACATATACTACATACATATCTACATATGTACATATATTTTTTTTTATATATTTTTTATATATAATAGTGGGGAATGGCATTTTTCCGCTTGGTGATTTTCTAGTAACCGTCACGAATCATTTGGACTGAGCGTACAGAGGGTATAGCCTCTGTACCGATAGGTATCGGTAAAAAACAGGTTTTTCAACCTGAAAAAGTATTGTGATCGACATTTCATCATAAGGCATCATTTCATCATTTAGTACAAACTTTAGTCCCAAAATCGTGGGACCAAAAAAAAGCGAAAAATGCCCTCACTTCGGGTTCGCTCTTTGTTAGCGCTTTGCAGTATCCGGAGGCCGCAAAAACTGGAAAAGGGTTCTTACGGCCGTAGCTCTCCGGCTAAGCCGATATGCATTCATTATAATAAGAAATGGAAGGCGCCGAGTGAAAAGTTTGAACGCGCCCTGGGCTTATCAACTTCCTCTGAATTTTCTATTATTTAAGAGAACTCTCGTTCTCCATCTTCCCCTGCTCACCCTCGCGTCCCACCACTCCTTTTTCCCACTCCTTCGCGGCCAACGGCTGCCTCTTTCGAAGCACGGGAGGTTCCCGTCCAACTTGCCTTAACTTTCTTCTTTCGACGCGGCGCAAAAGCTAAGACGCGCGGCATTTGAAGTTCGCCGAATACCCATTACCATATTTATTTGTCGTTCAACGCGGCCTTAAACGCATTTCACCCGTAAAACCGACAACCGCTCTTCGAACTGCGCCGCGCGAGCAATAACGCACGACGGGCTGCGAAATTTACGTAAAAGAATACAGCGAAGCAATCGATCAAGAGGAAAAAAAACAGTATCGACGAGAAGAGTGTTTAGCATCGATCCTACAGAAAATGAAGGCACGGTGAAACTTTTGGAACGCCCTGTACATCGTGTTCGGAGCAAAGCATGCTTTCGCAGCCATGTTATTTCATAACGCAATCTTCCATGCGTGCCGCAAGTTGTCGATACGATCGCGCAATAAAAAAATGTTGCTATTTTTTGCTCGCACCTCGTGGCGACAGGATATAAACTAAACTAAGGCCGTGTGCTGAGGGCGGTGCACAGCATAAATATCGTAAATGACACATAAAAGCGTTTCGCATGTAGGCCATGCAAGGAAACACTGACTCGTGAGTTGCGGAATTTTTTATCCTACACGCGGATTATAATAAAAGAATTTTTATCAAACACAATCAGCTCCGGAAAAATTTTCAAACACCTCAAAAAACTGCTGCAATTCCTTTGTGGTGAAATTAGTATTTTATTATACTGTTCGACAAAAAATAAATAATTTAATCAACTTTAATAAAGATAGTATAATAATTAATAATTAATTTAGTCATATTTCATTTAAAAACCAGCGATTTATAACTGATGATTAATTTCACCAACAGATTAAATAACTTAGTTTTCTTTGATCAAGGATTGACGATTAATTTTTTCAATCGATTAAATCAATCGTTAACTTTTGATTCATTTTTTAATCGTATATATTAATCAATTAATCAAACTAAAACTTTTAGTCGATTTATGCCCTATTCTAAACGCTGGTTCAGACACGTTTAGTAAGTAGTCGAGTGGCAACTATGTATGTACATTATTTCACTAAATTATTCGACTAATTTATAGTGTTCATACATAGTAAATTACTAAAATACTAAACGTGTGTGAATCAGCTTTAAACTGTAATAGAGTATAGAGATTTACAGGGATTTTTCAAAGGGTTCGGTAGCTGCAGGTCAAGTTCGCTGCTTTACAGTGGAAAAATTCCGGTGCAAATCCCAAACAAGGGCATAAAACTTTTTTCAGTTTACAAAAAGAGCGAAGTGAGTCTGTCGACCTTGAAATTTTTATGTTCAAAGTTATTTTCTATGAAAATGACTAACCATAAACACCTAATATTTTACAGTTTGTTTATATTCATCGGCTCCAACATTTTTAGTTGTGTTTCGTTTAAAAATCGCTCGTCTAGGTCGTGACCTTGTAAGAAAAACTATCCTGACTTCAATTTTAATTACATACAACCAATTGCACTAAATATTCCTATATACATATATTCACACTTGAAAAATTATCTTTACGGGACGTGCAAAGAATTGAAAAACGCCGCCATAAGAAAGAGACTCCATGGCCCCCATGCGGAATCTAGTACAGACTAAATCGCACGCTGGAGAACTTGCGAGACGGTCGATAAAGCAGTATCCTAACTTTACTCCAACATTTCTAGTCAAAATATTTTAATGTGAAATATTTCGTAGCGAACTCATTGTTATGCGACGCTATCAACAGACATCGTATTAGGCAACGTCCAGGCGCCCTTATCTAACAATCGTAAAGTAAAGGGAAAAAAGTTTTCATCGTAGAAACATGGTCAAACAGATAGTGTATCGGGTCAGTCAATGCATAATGCATGCGACCAAAGATTAGAAACAAGACCTCGAGCTACGAGTTTCATAGTGGCAGCTTTATATCTAGGAGGGTACGATCTCCTCAAAGTGCCAGCCCTATATTTGACTTGGGGTGAGATTCACTGTTCTGGAAGAAAAGCGACTAAGCGAGGTTCCTAGCGAACGCGACAACCCATTTTATTGCCCTTTTCGCTCGTCTTCCAGAGCGGAAATAATACTTTAAACAAAACTTCGATTCGACGAAACAAAAGTTATTGCGTAATTTGGAAACTTGTCTAATGCGCGAATCCCGCGCAAACGTTCAAATACCTTGGCCGCCATGGGGGCGAAAAATGTCGATTCGTTGTTCGAAATAAATTTACGAAAATTAGGCGAATACTGAGAATTAGAGAAATAGTTTTGGGATAATTTTACGTTATCGGTGCTGGGAAAGGAACTGCGACGATAATAATGATCATTTTCCAAATTTCTGCGTCGAACGAAACTCCAACGAAACTGTTTGTCCTATCGCATCGCTATTCGGCGTCGAATTAATGCGCGTTTCCATTGTGACTACCTGCACGTGCGGATTTCCTGCCGTAAACCAATATAAAAAGAGACGGAGAACAAGCGAGCGGGAAAGTCAGCAGTTTCACTGGATATCCCTGCAAAGTACTAGTAATGATAGTGGCGACGCCGACGCCAATCTCGCGAGGAGAAGGGACCGAACGGCAACGAGGCAACGTGCTTGGCCCATTTTAACTATACAACTGCCGAAATATGATCGTTCATATTGTGTAATTTGTTAATAGTCTGTACTCCCCTCCCCCGTTTTATCGTTGCACAAAAAAAAAAGGGGGAAACAACACGAGCCATTGTATTTTTGTAAACGAGAGCACTTTTTATACGATTTTCACGTGGATAAAAAAGAAAATTAGTGATAACATCAACGTCGACCCTTTTTATTGCCGACACAAATCACCGGAGCCTCATGTCTCTCTGCTGGTATTGTTTTTAATGTTTTACACCGTGTGCGGATTTAACCATGGATATTCGAAATGAGGTACGATATACTTAGAGGAGTGTTTAGCGATTAAGTCATAAGGAATTATCACTAATTGGGAACGATTCTTCAGTGCGCCATGAAATTCGAGGTTAGGTTTATGGTTACATGATAAAATTGAAAGTACCCATTGATTATAGAACAAAGCCGAACCAATGAAACATCTCGTTTAAATACAAAACAATGTAATATATTATGTAAGGTTTAGAAAAGAAATATATAATTACCTTTAACCAACGTTGTAAATTATTGTCTGAAACTGTTACTAATTTCTACTGATCCGTAAGAACTTTCGTTTTCGTATGAGTTTCACGTGTATAATTTTCCGTAACGAGCTCTTAAAAGCTGTATAAAAGTATCTTACTGCATACCAAGTTTTAAAAAACGGCAGTCATGAGGTAACACTGCTGACTATTGATTGACCTAAAATTGTTTGTGAATATTACCTATCTTTTGCACACAATTTATCTGCAAGATTCAAACAAATCTTAACAAAACACCATACACACGAACTTTTTTACTTCAAAATAATATATTTCAAACACATCTTTACATATGTATAACTAATATCTTTTGTCATTGACAAATAACGTTTCTTTTGCAGCTTGATTTTCAATTTTTGGATCTACATGATTTAAACGAGAATGATAAGAATCATATAATAGGAATTTTAAAATCCAATGTCACTAATGATGCCTTAAAATTACCATGGGACACGATTGAAACTAATAACGATATCAATACTTCTGTAACGGAAATTCCACAGTTACAAAATCAGTGGTATCACAATGGTAATTGCATGCAAAATATTTTAGCTACGCCTAAAGTCGCATTACAAGTATAAATTATTAACTATCTTAATCGATCTAGCAATGCCACCGCCGCCTTCGTATACGCAGCAAATAATGTGCAGTGACTGGCAGGGAGCTCCTATGTACCCTGTTCCAACGGACGCCCATATACAGCCATTTATGCCAGCAATGACTTACTCGCATCCAGGATATAATCTTGGCGGAGAAATTCACGACGTCAGCTGCAACAGGGAAAATACCAGAAGGAATAACCGTGGCAGAGGAATAAGGAGAGACAACTTCAACCGCGGAATGAATCCCGCGAACGAAATGCAACCGGGATACATGGGAGAGCAGGGACAGTTCCACCCGCAGTTGTCTTTCGTTGTCATGTACCCAGATCAAACTCAGCAACAGCAATTCTCCGGCCATGTTCATTACCCTCCGTTAGCTATATATCAACCGAATCTTCATACTCACACGAACACGCATCCCCACGCGCAGCCCACGTACGGATATCCACCATATCATCACCCTTCGAATAATATGAGATGCGTTCGACAAACGGCGCCCGTACTTTCTCAGCCTGTCCAGGAGTGTACGAAAGTACAAACCACGAAATCGCACGAGAAACGCGCGCAGAATGCCTACACGCCTGTCAAACAGCCTTTTCACCAAAAAAACGAAGAGGACAACTCGTCGCAGACCAATATAGTCACTACAGTAATAACTGTAAATAACAGTAAAGTAGAGCAATGTAACGATAACGTAGATGAAAACGCTATCAGTAGAAAGAATTCGAACGCGAATGGAAAAGTACCTCCTGTAAATGTAAAGATAGAACACAATATTGTATCCACTGTAAATGAGAATTGTAACGGAACCGAGAAGAACGACGTGCCGTGCGTAAATATTAATAGTAGTATCGAAGTGAAGCAGAACGGGGAAGCCGATAAAGACTATAAAAACGAGACGGTTTCTAGCATTAAAACGACAGTGGTTAAAACATTGTCGAAACCTGCCTCTAAAGGGGAAACCGAGCCGCAAAAAGAAGACGTTCCTGCGAAGAATGTACAGGATGAGATCGTTATTAAGGCACCAAATAATTGTGTTTCCCCAAGTACTCCGATAACAGTGGCTGCTGCGTCGTCTCCATCGACGGGTCAGTCGATCCAATCTTGGGCCAGTATTTTGAAGAAAGGGAGCTCGGAAACGCAGTCAACCCCATCGAATTATAAACCCATGGCTCGTATTAATCCTTTACCCGCTAGTCCAATCGCAGAAAGCAACGCCACGCCAAAAGTGCAGTCGCAGCCGGTAGAAAAAGACCAACGCACTAGCGCAGCAGCTTTCTCGAATGAAAGTGTTTCAACGAACTCGGAGAATGTTCTAAATGAAAGTAAGACCTTGCAAATAGAATCATTGCATAATCGTTACAATGATCCGATCGCCTACCGCATGGGTGGTACGTATCGCTTGAATAAAACTCATCGAAATATCTTACGAAACGTAAACTGATGATTGTTATGCATTTTTGTAGAATTTTTGTCAAGCTATCATATGGATAAACAAACAGTCAGTTTATTACCACGAGGATTAACAAATCGTAGCAATTATTGTTATATTAATAGTATATTACAAGCTTTGCTTGCTTGTCCACCTTTTTATAATCTTTTAATGGCTCTGCCGCATTCTAAAAATCCCAGTAAAATGTCTTCCACTCCGCTCATCGATAATATGTAAGTAAATAATGTTTTATTGCCTTGTAATATTTTTGATAAACATTACGTACTTTTTTTTTCATACAGGATTAAGTTTGTACACGAATTTACACCTTTGTCGGACGGTGCACGATTGGCTAGAAAAGACAGAGCGAATAAACGGGGAGAAGACACGGTAGTAGATATTCAAAGTGGAGTGGCCTTTGAACCTTCTTATGTATATACAATGTTAAAAAATACATCAGCCGCGGGAGTGTTTTCTGTGGAAGGACGACAAGAAGATGCAGAAGAATTCCTTTCGTGCCTTCTGAACGGTATCAATGATGAGATGCTTGAAGTATGAATATACTATTCTTTACTCCAATTTGCGTGATGACGAAATTGTATAAGTAACCAGCGATTATTTATTTCAGCTTATTAAATTAGTAAGTAACGACCAAAATGTAACAACTAATGTTGAACCTAATGTAAATTATAATAGTGGAGAGGAAGAGTGGAAGGTATAATACATTAATCCTATAAAGTAAGTTAATAATTGTAAACAATAAAAAGATAATATCGATATATTATAGGTCATGGGTCCAAAGAATAAGGGATCGATCACACGATGTACTGAATTGGGGAGAACGCCATTATCAGATATATTTCGTGGACAATTAAGATCCAGAGTATCACGAGCTGGAGAACAACCAACCGATAATGTCCAACCTTTCTTCACGTTACAACTCGATATTGAGGTATTTTGTTTAAATACTATTTGTAAAATATTCTACTGTATTAATTTGTTTGTTTCTACTCTTAGAAAGCGGAATCTGTGAAGGGTGCATTGGAAATTCTAGTCGGAAAAGACCAGTTAGAAGGGATGACGTGTAGTAAAACGAAACAGCAGATAGAAGCTTGGAAACAAGTTACTTTGGAAGAATTGCCAGTAATCCTTATATTGCATCTGAAGTGGTTTGACTATAAGCTTGATGGTTGCTCAAAAATCGTAAAAAGTGTTGAGTTTCCTATTGACTTAAAACTCGATAGTAGTAAGTAGAAAAACTGCTTCGAATAAACTTAATTTATGTGAGAGAATGTTTAAAATATATATTGTACTCGCTTTTTTTTACAGAATTCTTATCGCCAAATGCCATTAAAAAATTGAATCCAAAACAGAAGCACTATAAATTATTCGCAGTTACTTATCATGATGGTAAAGAAGCAACGAAAGGTCACTACGTCACCGATGCTTTTCACGTAGGATACGGTGGTTGGGTCAGGTATGATGATAGTTCACTAAAAGGTGTTTCGGAAAGTAACGTATTAAAGCCAACTCCTCCTAGAGTTCCATATTTATTATATTATCGAAGATGCGATACTATTGGAAATAATCAATCGAATAGCGGTAAAACACGTTAAAAACAAACGCATTGAACGTATAGATGAGATTATATTTTAAACCTAAAAAAGGCAATTTGAGGAAATGGCTTTTACAGTTTTGTGGTTCTTGTTGATATTTGTACCTAAATACAGAGAATGTTTATTATTCGATATCGTGAAAAAAATAGAAAATTGTTTCCTTTTAACATGCTGTACTTCCATCGAATATTTGTACTAAGATTGTTGTTACAAGTTTTATGCATAGTTTTCTTGGTACGTGAAATAAAAAAAAAAATAGTTAAAGTTGAAGTTAACTAAGAGTTTTGATTTTGGCATTCATAGTTCTATTAAAGTTACATAATTAAGCGCATACACATTACATTTTATGAAAATATTAGATGTCGAAATCTCTTGTACATATCTTTCTTATCGGATTATAAGTATACAATGCGAAACGAAAATACATACATAATAGCTTTGTAGAAAAAGAAAGAAAATAGAGAAAAAGGTTTTTCTACTTTAATGACAAAATTTCTATGAAATGCAAATTTTATATATACCTAAAAAGAACATCTTATTGCCTTAAGTTATTTTTGTAAATAACCTTCCTAAGCACTTATAAGTATACATTCCAACTTGCCAATGATTTCTTCACTTTACAATACTTAATTGAATGCTCTTTTTTTTAATCATTATTATAGAAATGTGACTGAAATCTTATATAAGTATATATTATTTCTAATATTACAATTGTGCTTCAGTGCTATTTTCTTACTTGTCTTGCCAACAAGTTAAGTATTTAATAAGGATAGTATTTCGTAAGGATAGTTCAAGGTCAGAATTTCAATCAGTTACGAAAAATCCGAAAGTATAAATATAATGTTAAAGAAATAATTGGTAAGATGGAATATTAACGTCGCTAACGAGGGTGATTGTATAAACAGACACAAAAATTTGTGTACAAAACCACATAGTGCGTGTCAAATTTGCGTCTTTAATTGCCAATGTCTTGAAACGAAAGGAAAAAAGGAAAAAAACATTTATATATTCTTTTATACATGTTCTATACATGTAAAAGTATATTTTCTATTTTTTTGTAACAAATTTAATAAGCAGATCTATTTAATTAATTTAAACTCCAGTTAACAAGTGATTAAGTGGTGCCTGTTTAGCTGTCGGATGTTCAAATCGAGACCCACAAGATATAAATGAAATTGATTCTTTAAAAGTACCAATAAAATTGATGTGAATACTTTCGTGAAAATGATGTGCACAGAAGTTACGACAGTTACGCAGGCAGCACTGTAATTATATATATTTTTCTTTATTATTATTATTATTCAAATTCTTAATTTATTTGATGATACTTATTATCTCACCAATGTGTTAATGACAAGTGTGTTGAAACTATAAAGATAATGTTTACTGATTTGGTATAATTTAGATGAAGTGTTACTTGTTTTGTTTTGCGTTAAACTAATGCAAATATGATTTTGTAACTTTACTGTTTTCTTTCTTTATTCTCGATATAAACTACTTGGATTGCTCATAATTTAAGCGAAATAATATTTATACGTAAGTATTGTAATTTGATAAAGCAGCAAAGTTATAGAATCCCATTGCAAAACATCTTACATGCATTATTTACATGTTATTCACCAGATAATGTAGATAAGAATTATTCTAAGTAAAAATTTTATAGTTGTAATTTATACGATAAAAAATATAAAGTAATAATTTTCATTTACTTCCTATGGAAATGTAAATAAATTATCTAAAGTTTATAGAAACTAATAAAAATATGTATATATGTTATGAAAAAAAATGAACTTGATTACTATTTATTATAGAATAATATATCGAATATTTGCATTCAACTTTTTATATTACAATCATTTCTTTTCACCATATAACTGTAAAAATACTCGTCTATGTGATTTCATTTAAATAGTATATTTCAATTAATAAACAATATACAAAGATCTCCACGACAATTCGCTTAATTATTTATTAACAGTTCAATTTGGTTTTTCTATATTTGGAAAGATAGTCAAATAGGGAAATAGCCCGAAATAAGAAATGTACATACCTATAAATATTAAGCCTGCTATCAGAACTGCTAATGCGAACTGCTAAAAATGTGGTAAACAAACTTTGCCCGCAAATAGCTCTGAGATTACTGTAATCCACAAAGCTAAAACAAAAAGGATATAAGAAATACCAACTTGATGCGAATTAGGTAACTGATAAGGTTGACCGCCAATTTCACTGATGTAGAAACCCATTGGAAATATAACTGCTGCTTGACAAAACAGTACCACTAAAACATAAACATAGTAACTCTTTAGAACGATTCGTTAGCTCAGCGATGAACAACCCATGGGCCGCAGTTAGCCCAGCTGTTAATGACCAGCTGCCTGTCGTTATTCAATATCCACATTCATTGCAGCCTGCGTTTAGTGTTTTCTTTGCGCCTTTGGCACAGCAATCAAAAGGTTGCTCATCACTGCATTAGCTCGATTATAAATAAAACGATTGATTACTATTGACGCTTACTAGCTATAAATCCCACCCATCTTGCGTACGGAAGAACGTTACGATCCCAATGAGAACTAGCTAACAGTATTATGGCTGCGGTTATAAAAATACAACCAACAAATATGCAAAAGAGAGCTATTAACCATTCTGGTTGTAAATCTGGACTGTAACAAACTTGCGGTCTATTGTACAATGTCATACAAGACCACATCAGTCCTAATCTTGTATCTCCTGTAAAATGTCAAAAGGTGAAACAATTTAATTACAGATCGTGTATAGAAACCGCGTATAGCAAATAACTGCATATCGCTCACCCCCAACATCAGTGATAATCCAATCAGGCATAGCAAGACTAACAATTGCGAATATATCTGCAGCGAGAAACAACGTTCCCGAAATTATGGTTAACTTATCCATTTTACATGAATAGCGGTCGAATTGCTTTCGCTTTAATTCACTAACAATGAAAAGAATTATATGGTAATACTAGACTTTTGTTCGAAATCATTTCTGCGAACATAAGCGTCTTTTTTCTGCGTCTAACCATTAATCACACTTTACTGCAGGCTAGATAGACAATGTCATAACCTCACATTCTTGTTTGATGTTACATACGTAATTATCTATACGTAAACAAACAAACAAGCTAAACAAGTATGGTAGAACGTCAAATTATAAAAAAAAATTGCTATAGAGATTATAGCAAAGAGTAGATATGACAAGAGGCAACACTCCGACAAAGAAACCACTTTTAAAGAAAGACAAAATGACAGCCAATGTCTGTTCGTTGTTTTGATCGTTTTGATAGGTAATTTCATTTTTAGAAAGAAACGAAATAACACACAGCCAATTTAAAGGGGCACTTGGAGTGTCGCCTCTTGTTATACCTGATTATATGTATGGTGTACAGATAAAAACAAAGATTAAATGAAATGACATTAGGTAAAATTTATAATGTACAATTTTTACTAATAACAAAAAATAATTTTCGTCAATGAAATCTTTTCTTCGTGTATATACATGATCATTGATTATACAATTGAAGTCCATTATATACATTATTTTAACTGGAGATCAAATATTTTACATCTAATTGATTTTATAAAATATTAAGTCATGTTTAAAGTGTATTGGAATATATAGAATAATTTCGTCGTTTGAACTTTTTACAATTAGGTTCCACTTCTATACAATAATTATTACCTGAAACAGAAACTGTTTTTATTTTACAACTACCTGAAACACTATAGTATAATTGTAATTATTATGTAACTTACTGTCATCTGCGCAGTTTAAATTATTTGGTGATGTTAAATTGTTCGAACTTCCATCTATGGCATCTTTGCTACTATTTACTTCTAAATCTTGATCTTCACTGTTACTTTTGGGAGATAAATTTATTGGTGATGTTCGATTAAATGAATCACCAGTTAAGCTCCCTTCAAACGTAGAGTTAACATTATCATCCTCGTACGAAATAGAAATTTCATTAGAATTTGATATTTGTTCATAAGACGATTCTAACAATGATTCATTTGATTTAGAATCCTTTGTGTTTCCCATTAACTGTAGTAATACAGATGGATCATCAATACCCAAAGTATCACAAAACTGTGTAGTTTGACTATTTATTAGCAATTTTGGAAACTCAAACGAAGTATCAAAACCATCAGAACTGTATGGTTTTACAGTCTGTCTGAAGTTCAATGGGATTTCTAAATTACAATTGAATTTCTTTAAAACGCTCGTCTTTTCTTCTTCGGTTGGTGTAAACATCCATTTGTCCCTGCCATACTGCCCAGGCATGTAATGAATACCACTTTTAACGCTTAACAAATGGTTTGTCAAATATAATGTTGTCAACCATTCTAAATCGTAACATAATTTCAGTGGTAAATCCGATTTATGTTCTATATCTAAAATCTGTAAAAACTTCCTTTTTGGAAGGCACTTGTCTAGAGCTAAAAATTTAGTTGCTTCTGTTCCCTTTTTACCTGGAACAAGGGCTGCAAATTTACAGTGTAAATGTGCAGAAAACCAGTAACTTGGATAATGATGCTCCAAGAGTTCCATGCTTGGTGGACTACCAAGCGCATTATTTTCAATATCGCTTCTGTAATCGAAATTAAGATATTGTTAGACACTGTACACAGGGGTGTAAACGGTTCTGAAAATAACTGTTTCAAACTGTTATAAATCGGTTCTGAGCGAAACAGTTATGAGAACCGAAACAAAGTCATAACTGTTATAGTTTATAGCGGTTCTGACTTATATCGATTACGGTTTCGGTTCTTCAAACCCGATATTATTTCGGTTCTATAACTGTTATTTTTCGGTTATGATTCGGTTCTGCTGTATCACAGAACTCATAGAACGATCTATGTAATGTACACATAATAATATACATTTTCTTACACCAATTTTATTTAAAAACTGTAATGCAGCATGATGAAATCTTACGTCTGTCTGATAATCATACAAAGTTACAAAGCCTGATCGAATATTACATTTTTTACCATCGCAAAAAGAAATCGTCTTGTTTTTCTTTGCACGATTCGTCGTCACGACGAGTACGCAATTCAGTAGCAAACGATTTATCGAAGTGGTCACAGCGTTTCAATATTATAAATCATTTTACAATTAAATAATTGCCTGATTTTTTAATTACTAAAATTTGTACACATCTTATAACTGTTTCCGAAAAACACAAATTTTATACATAATTCATAGTTTCGCGAAATCAATGAAAAAATTATAGAAATCAAAATAAAATCGATAAAAGAAAATCTGTATTATTATACGTACATTATAGATAGTTCAACGTTTTATGCTATAGTGGAACCAAATCATAATCGAATCGCAACCGAAATAATATAAGTTTTAAAGAACCGATACCGTAACCGATATCTATAACAATTATGACATTGTTTTGATTCTCATAACTGTTACAAGAACCAAAATCGATATTATAACTATTTTCAGTCCCTGACTGTACACAATGCAGAAATTGTTATATTTATTAGCTTACTTGAAGAAAGGTTTTACTCTCAACAGGACACTTTCATCCCCGTATTTTGTTATTCCCAACGGCCAATCGTGAGATAAGAAAATATCAATAGTTCCAGTGAGCTATAAAAGTGCACAGCATAGCGTAAGAAAATGGAATCAAAACTTAAGAGGACATTCTACCCTTTTCGTCTCAAAAAAAATTTTTTTTTTCTTTTCTTTTTTCTTTTTTCTTTTCTTTTCTTTTCTTTTCTTAATTCGTAAGAATACACTGTCCCAAACGTCCTAAATTTGTAAAGTGAAATTCGCTGTATTTTAGATATTCTAGGTATTTGTAGCGTAAGCAACAACTCGACTTTTTCGACTATCTGCGCACCTCTCTCAAAAATTGATACTTATATAACTTTAAACGCATTTTTCTCAAAATTACTTTTTTTTGGATGGCGAAAAAAACTACTTGACCAAGTGATCTAAAAGTTTAATATGTTATTCTACACATTAGTGGCTATCTCACTAACCACAAACACGTTTTTAAACTAACTTTTGAAATATTTTTCCATTTCTTTATATCGATTGAATATAAAAAATATGTAATTTTTGGTATTTTTAATTTTGATCATTCGTCATTTTGAAAATTTTTGGGCAAAAATTCGTGGTTCACGAGATATTATACTCATGCAAATTGAAAATATTGTTTGCTTGTTTGTTTCCGATTATCCAAACGTCTGAAATCACGGCTGCCAACAAAATCTAAAATTTTGAATACACTAACTGCTCTGCCACATGTTTAAATAAATATATATAATAAATAAGAAAACAATTTTTTTTTGTATTTAAAGACTGATAGAATATACCAAAAAAATTTTGAAAACAAAGTGTTTATTTTATTACAAAAATCTTGCAGCAAATATTGAATGAATTTTCAGTTGAAAGGGTAGAATGTCCGTTTAACTTAATATGTATGAAGAGTTTTACCTGTTTTAATCTAAATACTTCTAAGTTTCTAATATGATAAACGCTTCTAATTGTACTATCATTATAAGGTGGCCTCTCGTAATGTCCTTGCATCCAATGTTTGTTCTTATAAATGCCTGATAATCCAGCTATTCTTATACCACCTATTGTTACGACTCCAGCGTATCCAAGGTAATAAATGCTAGGAGCTACCCATCCGCCGTACGGTAGCTCTTGAAGATAATTGGATGCTTCATGATTTCCTCCGATAAATATTGTTAATACAGGCGCAACTTTTTCCCCAGAATAATATCTGCAATACACGATAGAATAAACTTAGTTTTTATCGAAGTAAAGACTTTTAAAACTCTAAAACCAAGACTTACTTGTAAAAAGTACACATATCCTTGTATTTATCAGGTACAGCCATACAATTTAGGTCACCGAAATTTCTCGTAGATTGAAAATCTCCGCAACAAATGAGAAGATCGATCTTCCTCCCGTCAGCCTTTTCCATTTCTTGGATAGTTTGGTAAATAATATCCAATTCACCGTGAGCACAACCCTCGACCGCGATTCTCATGTTTGATATTACACTTTCCCTCGCTTTTGTAAAAAATAGGAAAATATGTCTGTTTTCTGTTCCTGCACTCCTGCACTGGCTGCACTAGTTCACAACTCAACTATCGCTATCTTCTTCTATTTCACAAAACGGAAGGAAATAGCAAGTGGTTAGTTCTGCACTGGTTAGTTTGGCCCAACACTAACGTCTTAAATCTCCTTAAATATTTAGAAAAACAGGTATAACAATAGTGAACAATAGTTTATCTTAACCTAATAACAGAAATCAACAGTGCCGTGACTGCCGCCATATTTTTTAACTGCGTCGGTCATGCATCATGGCGTCATGCCCAATGCCTGTTGCCATAGCAACATTTATGCGTTAAGTTTGCGCGAACATAAAACTGCATAAAACATGTCGTAATCGAATGCATCCAACTAAATTAGATGCATACAAAATAATTGAAAAAATGTAAGATTGCATATGTAATTCGCTGCCAAATGCGTTCAAGTCCATTATGAGTTTAATTTTCTCAACCAACGAAGGGTGCATCATATCCCATTTGCAATATCTCAACGAAATTTATAAAACTGCAAAGGATGGCGACGCACAGTGCAGGTTAATGTTCAATAAAACGTTGTTTGACATAAATTCTCAGTATTTACGTCAGAATCAAGCAACTAAATCCAACGAACATGAAGAAGTCCCGTTGCAAAGTAAAAGTAGAAAGAGAAAACGATCAAAACTTTTACCGGACGAAGACTTGAAAGAGGTACGCGAATACCAGGAGTAGAGTAACTAATCAAGAGGTCTGTTTTCTGTTCCTGCACTGGCTGCACAGTCCAGAACTCATCTATCACTACCTTCTTATATTTCACAAAGCGGAAGGAGATAACAAATGGTTGATTCTGCACTAGTTCAGAAAGTGCAGACACATAAAACAAACCTAATGGTTGCATTCAGTGGACTCAATCGTTGCTCAGCCGTTGAGTGACTTTATGTTGAACGCTATCGCTCACTTGTCAACTTCTGTTTATCATCAGTGATCAGTTACCATATTTTATAGCATAAAAATTCTACGTTATCTCTGCTCAACATGTTGAGAATTAAGTGTCGTTCAACAGAACAATGAATTAATCACTGCTGAGTCTCAACGGTTGAGCTGCACTGAATAGAGCCAATGGAAACTGTGATTGTAATGCTTAATATAATTTATTTTACAGATAAATTGTGTCAAGCAAACGTTCGATAAATTAATCTCATTAGCAAAATTAGAAGGACTATTTTCTTCCAATGTAATAACTGATAATAATGAAGCAGCACGCTTAGCGTCGCAAAATTTTTACCAAGACACGTTCTCTAGCGAAGACGGAAGCTTTTATGGTTGTAACGATACAGACGTAGCTATTGTATCTAGCATGGAGGATAAAAAATACGTTTTCCCTAGAAGGTGTAGCTTTTATTGCTACGATGTTAGAGACATTGGGAAGAAGTTGGAGCTAAACAATCAATATGACTTTATATTGTTGGATCCCCCTTGGTGGAACAAGTCCATAAGAAGAAAAAAATCGAAATATTTAGAAGCTAGGTGATCTAGTATGGTTCAGTATAAGCCAGTAAAAAAGCAAACTCTCTGAACAATTTAATGAGAACAAGGACTTTAATGATAGTTATTTTCCTTGTTCTCAATTTTGCAAGCATATGGGTAAATAAGATTTTAGATGCAACTTTTCAACGTAAAAAAATCCTTGCTGAACAAACGATGTCAATTTATTCTACTTTTGTAATTAGAATCATATTTCTTTATGCATAGTATCGCTATTAGTTATCTGCTATAAATAGTATTAGCTACGTTGTGCAGGTTTTGTCTTATATTTTTGCATCTAACAGTTATAAAATGATGTACAACGAAGAATTGGCTAAAATACCAATTGGGAAACTTCTGTGCTCAAACGGACTTGTAGCTATTTGGTGTACTAATGCTCCTAGTCACCTGAACAGTATTTTTAATGAAATTTTTCCGTCTTGGGGTATTACATACAGAGCAAAATGGTATTGGATTAAAGTAAGTAGATTATCCCATTTTTGAACAGCCAAATGGCTCGATTTATAATGTAATTGATACAGCTCTCACTGTTGAAGCTTTCGGGTGTAAGCCGTGTCCTGAAAGAAATGTTTTCCCCACGTTTCGCTATGTGGTCTTCGAATGTGGTCTGGTAGTTAAGCCTGTTTTATGAGAGTGGAAGTAGTTCTGACTAGATTTTGTTGGGTCCTTGGATAATGTCCTTTAAGTCTCGTCATTAAGTTACCATCTGAACCCAATCTGGAGCTTCCTCCTCCCAGTTTTCTAATTGTTCAGCTGAGCAATTAAAACGACACCATATCATTGGTGCTCAATGATCCAGAACATCTTTTGGTTGGTGCTCAATGATCCATAAAATAAATTCGGTACACTTAATTAGTGCACCGTGCCAGACACACACCAGTTTCAGTATCTTTCGATCCCATGAAGAAGTCAGCTGCAATGCTAGCGGAACGTTGGGAAAACATTTCCTCCAGAACACGTCTTACACCCGAAAGCTTCAACAGCGAGAGCTGTATGACGCCAGGCCGTGAACGCCTCAAATCTCTGAATGTAATTTACATTTTAGGTGACTCAAACGGGAAACACAGTGTGCAATTTTAATTTAGCACTAGGTAAACAGCCTTACGAATTATTAGTTTTAGGATCTGTATTAAATGGTAATGAAATAAGTATTCCTGATGGGAAATTATTAATAACTGTTCCTAGTGCAGTACATTCTCACAAACCACCGCTTACAGGTAAGAATTAATTGATATTAGGTTTCGTGAAATAATTTTGAGAAGGACATTGTACAAAATCGTTACTCCAAATTGTAGAAGTAATGAAAGAATATCTCCCAAATGAACCGAAATGTTTAGAAATATTTGCGAGATATTTGCTTCCTAAGTGGACAAGTTGGGGCCTTGAAGTTTTGAAGTTTCAACATTTGTCGCTGTACACAGTCATAGAAGAAACGAAAGAGGCTCAAAACTGCAATAATGTGGATGTAAATAAATTAAATAATTAGAATTAAATTTGAAGAAACAAATATTTTCGAATCGCTATTTCTTTTTTATTGTTATAAATTATATTGTAAATTCCAACGACGATTAATTGTTACGACGCGCCGTTTACGTGCTCGTGAGTCCCATTCTTCACCGTAACACGGTACCCATGAGGATTCATCGTTTGCCACGTCCAGAAATCTTTGCCTGTTTCAAAGATCATTGTTAAAAAATATTTTAGACACGTAGAAAAGATTTTCTCTTACTTACACATCTGCTCGACGTCGTATTTAGTCCTCCATTCAAGTTCTTTCTCCGCTAAATCAGTATTAGCATACATAGATACTATGTCACCCTCTCTTCTATCTTTTATAATATATGGCACTGTTGTTCCTGTTACATTCTCAAAAGTTTTAATTAATTCGAGTACAGAGACGCCTTTACCAGTACCTAGATTATAAATTTTTAGCCTTAAGTGTTGTTTGTGCAAGGCGTTCAAAGCTGCTACGTGACCGGCAGCTAAGTCCATAACGTGTATGTAGTCACGTATGCCTATCGAATTAAATATTTTTTTAATGGACATACAGATTAGGAAATATTTAAAATGTTGAAACGCACCTGTGCCGTCTTTCGTAGGATAGTCACCACCGAATATAACGAGTTCAGGCTTATGCCTTAAGGCGACTTGTGCGATGTAAGGCATTAAATTCGTGAATGGCTTTGTGGGATCTTCCCCAATTAAACCACTGGGATGCGCACCTACTGGGTTGAAGTATCTTAGAGAAATGATATTCCAGCTCTGTTGAAAATTAATTTTACATGTATATCTGGTTTATAAAATTGTAAAATACTTAGACATTTAAGCGTTACCTTTTCAGCCCTCGATATATCTTTAAGCATCTCTTCGATAAAATATTTCGTTCTACCATATACGTTTGTAATATTACCGGTAGGATGTTCCTCTGTAATTGGAAGTTCGTTCGGCTCTCCGTAAACGGTACAGGAACTACTGAAAACTAATTGGAAACATCCAACAGCTTTCATTACCTTGAAACAGTAAAATTTATTGTTATTATATGCAAGATATTATAAACAATTTATGCAGCCACATTTTACCTCTAATAAATTAATGGCACCAATAATATTATTTCGGTAGTAATGAAGCGGAACCTGCATCGATTCACCGACTGCCTTTATCGCCGCGAAATGAATCACGCAGTCTATTTTATGCTGAAGCATAAAGTAACAGCTTATTTAATTAGTTGAATATTAAAATGTAGAAAATTCAAGACAATTTTTTTTACCTTATTGAAAATCTTTTCGAGTTTGTCTCGATCAATAAGATCGCAATTGTAGAAGGTAACTTTTTTCCCTGTTATCTGCTCAACTCTTTTTAATGCCGCGGATTCACCGCTGCCTTCGGTTACACTATTTGCAAAATTATCAATTGCGACCACGTCGTATCCGCTCTCCAAAAGTTCAACGATACAGTGACTACCGATGTAACCGGCTCCTCCGGTCACGAAAATAGTTTTCCAGTCTGTAGCCATGTTTCTATTAAAAATTAAAAAATGAAAAGGTGAAGTCTGCAATAACGCATTTTATCCAGATTTCTTGTCAGCTGCAATAATTTTTAAATATGGTTCTCAATGGAAGGTGAACTAAGTACACAGGTGCGTCGGACATTCACCTGCATTGAACCTTGCAGAGTTCAAGGTCACAAGAACACGTGGTATGGTTAATAACAATTTAGTTGAAACTCGTTTTGTTAATCTTAGAACCATTAAAAATTAATTCTATTCCAAAATTTGACTTGTTTCAATTTACATTTTCATTTTAATGCACTACAATTTGCAATTAATTTAGCGTAATATTTTACCAAAAAAGAATAGAAAAAATCATTGAAAAGAAAACTGAAAAAATACTCATTCCACTGTTCTTCACTAAAACAAACAAAATGCGATTGAAAGTTCAGTTATTCCATTAGTGTACTTAACGGTACTTGAATTTCTTAGCTACTTATTCGGCGCACCGCAAACATTTTTACATTATTCTACACAACAGAAATTTAAACACGATGTATTTAATACTTCTCAATCTTTATACTTTAATGCACGAAGGTCATAAGGTAAAAAAAAACTTACGTCCTTGCGAAGTAATTATCCTTGAAATTCTATACTTATCAGCTTATAAAATCACTGAATGAAATTTATACTTTGTACAGCGCTATATAATTTTAAACGACACTTTTCACTTGTTAAACACTATGCAAAATATTAAGTTTGTTTGCAGAATTATATTAAAAGATATATATGAAAGAATTATATACCAAGTTAAAAGAAACGAAGACCACAACCACGTTTTGAAGGCAATGAATTGTTACCTCGATAACGCAAAATTCTAATTAGTGTAAAACCGTGCGAAATAAGAGGATTCAAGAACGCGTTCGCCTAATCACTGACTCTGCCTCGACCACTTGCGTCGTCTTCTGGTATAGGGAAGCGGACTTTAGTATATTCGTGGAACGCGAGGCATCCCCTCTTCCCAACTTGTAGTACTTGTCGTTGTGGAGGAGGCACGCACACTTGCACACCACGACCCTCCAAAGTCCTTGCTTTCTGTTGCAACAAGTTCTTCCTTTCACACGAATGCCGCTCGTCTACTGGCCCCTTTCGTAAAAAGAATGGAGGAGACGATGGCACACGCATAAGAACCGCAAGTTAGCGCTTGCATCATCGGCGGATTTGTAGGGGACTCGAGGGGACTGACTCATTAAGATTTGCTCATCAATTTAAGCAATCCTACTCTCCATAAAACCGAACCCGTTTTAAAGTTACTTGAATTTGAAACGCTAATTGGGAAAAGGATTTCTTCAAATGTCATCGATCGTCGAAGAAGATAAACGTCGAATAAAATAATGAAACTTTTTTTTTTTTGTAAACTTAAAGCTTTACTTCATTATTTATATATAAAACAATACACTGTTTCTTCATTGTGCTGTTAACACTTGAATCAATTTATGTAACAATTCCTTTTGTTCCGAATCTAAGTACGGCCACAATTCTCCTTCCAATTCTAACAGTGCTTGATAATCGTGCGATTGAGACGCTAACACCAAAGATTGCAGCAACAACAATTCGTCCTCGCTCATATTAAAATCTGTAACACATTTTTCGTCAATGAAAATTCATTCGTATTGTTAAAGGAAGGCAATAGAATATTTACCATTATTCGTCGTTTCTTCTATCCACGCGTACTTTTCTAAAACTTGCGCCAAAGAAGGCGCGAGTCTTTGCGGCGGCGGTTGAAGTATAAGTAATAATAATACTCTGGTTACTTCACACCTGTGTATGAATGTAATTACATTATACCTGTCTTTGTCATAGTCTTACATCAGCAGCTGCATTCAATACCTGTGCAATATAACATTGTAGTTGCCCCTTGCACCAACATTGATATAAGCCTCAATAAATTCCACAAACTCGTTCAGAATTTGCAGAGCAGAAACATAGTCGCCTAATAAAACAATATTTAACATTTAGCATACTGTTCAAAGGGTGAGCCTGGTTTAAGGCTTCTCAAAATAAGTTAATCCTTTGTGATTTTCTTTTTACGAAACTATGAAACGAATCATTTAAAAATTCGCAAGGACTCTGGAGGGTCGTGGTGCTCTTCAAAAAATTATCCACAGAAACGGATGTTTAAAAATCAGTCGATATGGTCGGCGAGTCATATTTGCGGGAATTCTGGAGCCTTTAACTCTTCTTTAAAACAAAAAAACCAAGGATTTTCTTATTCCTCACATAACTACATTGTCGATGAACTTTCAATTTTGATAAAAAAAAAATGAAATTAGACAATTTCTTGTGCAGAAATAGTACGAAAATTTTCGATTAAAATCTACTTTTTTTTGGAAGTCCTACCAATTTAGCAATTTTGTATTTTTTTATACACTTTAAGGTTCGTGGACAATGTAATTATATGAGAAATAAAAACATTCTTGATTGTTTTGTTGTAGAGAAGAATTAAAGGCTTCAGAATTCCTGCAAATTTGACATTCCAAACAAAAGAACTTATATTGCCTAAATATAAAATAACACAGTCTGCAAATTTTGAAATGATTCGATTAATAGTTCCGTAAAAATAAAATCCGAAAAATTAATTTACTTTTACTGCCCTCAATTAGGCTCCCCCTTAATCAGCTCTGAATCTTCAAATAAATAGCTACCTTGTTTAATGTAATAGGAGACCAATGTGCTAATAGCTTTTGAAGTTGGGAAAATATCAATAGCTTTACGCAATTGCTGAGTTCCAGCTGGAGTAGAGCCTAAAGCTAATGCCAATTCTAATACTAATCCAGCTGACATGGTATTGAATCCTGGTTGAGTCTGACAACGCGCTAAAGCATGACCGAAACAACTTACAGCAGCCTAACGATGAACAATTATAGTTTTAACATGATCTATTATTGATATTGTCTAGTAATTTAAATAAGTAATGAACCTGCGTGTTTTCTTGCCCTACAGAAGGACAACCTATATCTTTATCCTTTTTATCAGCCACAAGAAATTCTCTACCCGCTTTTATTAGGAAATTCAATTCGGAAGAAGTATTCTCTAACGTTCCTTGACATCTGGCTGCAGCCAACGAAGACAAACCTGCGTACTGCCATAATTCTTTTTGTTCACATTCGGTGGCCAAGGAGCCTACAAAGTAATTGATACTTCACACTTTTAAATACAAGTTTAAACAAAAAATGTACAGTTTTCGCACAGTTTACCAAATTGATCGCTTGCTTCGGCAACATTCGGTTTCCTCAAAAAGCGCCTAAAACGAAAGCATTACCAAATATAAAATTAGAATTCTACAAAAGCGAATTACTTTAGAGTACTCTTACTTCTTTAGTTTATTAGATATGCTGTGATACTTCGTCAAGAAATCCAAAGAATCTCCCATGATTTGTCTCCGATTTGAATGAGCCATTATCTTTTAATTGTTACTTTAATATTGTTGATGCATTCTCTTGTTCTTTACCATTCTTCTGATCAGCATAAGTTTCGCACTGTTTTATATCCACATTTTCGAGGAAAAGAAACAACTGACTGCATAATAACTTTGCAACGAACGGTCATCATTTATTTTGATACACCCTGTATATACGTAAACGGTAAAAACATTTGAAACACCTTATAGATTGCTATAGGCTTTCTGGTGGATCAATCGATTACTGGATCCAGGCAGGCCTATTTCTGCCTTCTTGCTAAATTGACTAGAACTGTTTTGTAATTTTAATAAAAGTTATGCTTTATTGATGTGATGTTATAAATATATTGAAAGTTCGTTGCCAAAGAAGACCGTTTGTTGTTTAACAATTCTTTTTATACTTTCCCGCGCTGCGCTCACTCGCTTCCGCTCGGCTCACCATACTCGACGGCTTCACAATGCATTACACGAGATACTCGTGCGCATGAGTATTCGCGTGTAATGCATTGTGAACGTGTGCGAGTTGGTGAGCCAAGCGGAAGCGAGCGAGCGCAGCGCGGGAGATTATGAAAAGAATTGTTAAACAACGAACGGCCTTCTTTGGCAACGAACTTTCAATATATTTATAACATCACATCAATAAAGCATAACTTTTATTAAAATTACAAAACTTGTTAATCGATCGATCCACCAGAAAGCCTATATTGGAAAATGTGGAAGAGGAAGTTCCCGGGGGATCTGCTATTATTGGACTCGTCAGTAAGGCTTGCTAGCAGATCCCTGCCTTAGACGCGGTAGTATAAGAATCGGGAAACTTCTATATATACGAACGGCAATTGAATCAACCAGAAGCGCGAAATATAAACCTTGTCACAGCGCTAGGAATTTACCCTGGTGGCAAGGCCATCAATGACTTATCCCCACATTGCAAAACGCCTTTGGCCATCTATCGACGAAGTCTGTGAATTAATGTCCGTATGCTTGTGCGTTCACGTTCATTACCATTGATTACCATTCATTACGTTGTGCTGGTTTGTGCCGTTGTGCTTTACGCTTTTTGATCCTGAGAGTATTTAATAATTTGTTTGATAAACAATATTTAATAAATATTCAGGTTGCAATTGAGACAGTATCTACTACTAAAAAAACGTCATTCATTTTGAGCTTCCTTATCGATGGAAAATTCAAGATTGTTGACGGCTGTCATAATTACGTTTAGGGTGGAATAGAAGTGATAGAACATGTCTACAATCCACAATTTATTAAAAATCAGATGACACATTGTAGTTTCATCAAATTGAAGATTATAAGAAACACTTCGCCACAAGAAAAAGACTTATCATTCGACGAACTGAGAAATATTATGCTAGGTATCTGCTCTTCTCAATGCAGTCATCACAGTGTAAACAATTGTTATCAGTCGCGATGACGGATTATACCAGGCATTTACGAGTATCCTATGAGACTGTATAAAATCGCAGATACAAGTAATAAGTAGCATTGCATAATAATCATAATTGATATCTTTGTATGTGGAAAGTTAATAGTGTTCGCATCTTTTGGTTTGTAAGATACGTTAACAAGACTAAAAAAAACAGCTTTAGAAGATGCATGGATCTATCGATTTACTTCTGAGCGCTGCTTTACTGTGGATACTTATACAAACTTTTTGGAGCGTTTTGATAAACATCTTTTATGACTTTTCTTTACCATGGATAATTCGGGGTTCTCTCGTTATCACAATGGCATTCAAAATACTCAGGGTTCCACCACCGAATCCGTCTATTGTACAAGAAGTGCTTGGTGTAGATCCCCATGCATTGGATAAAGATAATAATACGTCCAAGAACCATGGTAACGGAGAACAATATTGCATGCGAGTGGTGGCTCATCGTGGTGCAGCGTACGATTTCCCTGAGAACAGCTTATCAGCCTTTCAAAATGTAAAATCTCATACATAATGTTGGCCTTTTGTTTTTATACTTAGAATTTGCCCAAACAGAAAGAGAAAGCCAGAAATAACAAATTGGCTTACTTTTTATTAACTAGTTTGTTATATTTAAAGTCATTCCATGCAAAATCGGACACTTTTTGGAGTAACATCTCGGATTTTGCTGAATTTTAAATATGTTCTAGTTTTTAGAAATATATAAACGTGTGCGGAAACATTTTTGACAAATTTTAATATTGTTAATTTTAGAACTCTTTTTTCTGTTTACTTTTTTTTCTATTCATTTTAGCTCTTAAACTAGCAAACTGATAAAAATCTGTTTTTGGGTGCTTGTAGAGCAGACATAGCAGTACTTAATAAAAATGATCTCAGTTGGAAGAAAAACTTTCTTAACCATTTATTTTGCAATTGTTAACAAATGCAAGTTTTTCATAGCGGGAAATTATTTAAAAATTCGAAAAGATTTGAGGATTAGCCTAATTTGTCCTCTTTACGGACAAACTTTTAAAAATATGGACACTTTAATAACGGCTGTATGAAAATTAATTGAATTGAAGGCTGCGTGTCGAAATCTACTGATTCGACAAGCTGAATACAACCGTTATTAAAGTGTCCATATTTTTAAAAGTTTGTCCATAAAGAGGACAAATTAGGCTATATTCTTGACTTTTTTCGAATTTTTAAATAATTCCACGGTATGAAAAACCTGCATTTATTAACAACAATTGCAAAATAAGTGGTTAAAATAGTTTTTCTTCCAACTAAAATTATTTTTATTACGTACTGCTATGTCTGTTCTATAAGCACCCAAAAGCACATTTTTATCATTTTGCTAATTTAAGAGCTAAAATTGATAGAAAAAAAAGTGAACAGTAAACTTTAAAGAGCTGTAAAATCAACAATTTTTAAAATTTTCAAAAATCCTTTCGCACACGTTTATATATCTCTAAAAACTGCAACATATTCAAAATTCAGCAAAATCCGAGATGTTGCTCCAAAAAGTATCCGATTTCGCATGGAATGACCCATTAGATACTTCTATAACAAAAATGATTGCTTAAGTATTTTGTAAATATAAATACTAATATGGTAGTTACTAATAAGAGATTCATAGTCGTAATACCGGTCGATTAAACTTTATTTTGCCCCTTTTTTTATCAACCGACTTACAAATAAAATAATGGCAAAATTTTGTAGACTAAAGACAAAGGTTGTACCGCAATTGAACTTGATTTGTCTCTTACTAAGGACAATGTTCCAATAGTATTTCACGATGCAACAACTGATAGAATCACTGGGAACTCTGGGTATGTTAAAGATATGATGTGGGATGAATTAAGAAATTTGGATATTACTTATAATCATCCTTTAAGGTAAATTCAATAAGTTTTAATTAAATAATTTAAAAAGACAACATTTAAATTCGACTCTGTTTTTACTTATCACAGGGATAAATTTATCGGAGGCGAAAGGATTGCGTTGTTCTACGATGCTCTAGAACTATGTTTGAGCAATGAACAAAGAATAATTATAGATATAAAGGAAACAAAACATGAAATCGTAGAAGTAATTCTAGAATCGTACAGAAAATATCCGAAATTATATGAAAAAGGAGTTGTATCCAGTTTTAATCCCATTATTATATATATGGTAATAAGACGAAGTTGCGATTCAATAATTAACAAAGATTAATCAAATAATGATTACACTATTCCAGATTAGAAAAAAAGAACCAAAAATTGTGGCCAGCCTTGCTTGGCGGCCAAAGTTCTTTTCACGAATATCGTACATAGGCCTCGATGATTCAGGATCATCGCGATATACCAATCCATTGAAGCACGTGGCAGCTTGTACGTTCGAACGTTTATACGAATGGGCGTATAGTCGTTTTGTGTTTTATATTGTCGGTATTTCTGTGGTTTTATTGCATAAAGACATAATCAATCAGTACGTATATGTCCTTATATTTGGTTACAGTAACATACAACTTAATACAATAGTGTAAATATTGTAAAAAATGATATTTTCACGCAACATTTATTTTAGGCGTGTTATACAAGAATGGCGTGATCGTAACATCCGTGTAATAGCATGGACAGTAAATTTACCATCAGAGAAAACACATTTCTCGCGATCACTTAAAATTACTTATATAACGGACACACTAATGCTTGAAAACGATATGTAGTGGCATATTTGACGTATAAATGCGTAATACTTTATACTATTGGCTTACTAACCATTAGACTCAATACTCTAGTCTATTCGGAATAATTATTAATTGTATTTATATATATATATATCTTTTACAACGCATTGGATACTTTTTAATAAGTGTAAAATTTTCTTCCATGTAAATCTTCAACATTAATTCTTTTATCATAACAAAATATCATTTCCTTATGTCAGTTAATATATTGCTTTTTTGTGTATAATTGTATGTTACATACATATGTTGCATTTCAATTAAAGTACAATAATTATCCAGGAATTGATACTTTTTTTAAGCTAATTATTAAACTTGTATTATATCATTTAAACTTGGCAATTTTATAGCTCAAAAACGTACAAAAAAAAAAAAAAACATTTTTAAATGATTGCATATTATTCTAACATGAATATACTGCTTACGATGTGGATTTCATTAAATTAATTTGAAATAGTTTACCTCATGGACGGAAATATGTATTTATTGCCTAAGTCAGGGGTGGCGAACTGTGGCTCCCGATTTCGAAAGTCACTTGTTTCTTGTTTCCCTAGCGGCTTTCTCCGCCGAAAGAGAGAAAGAAGAAAAAAGAGAAACAAGTGACTTTCGAAATCGGGAGCCACAGTTCGCCACCCCTGGCCTAAGTGTTTACTTTCGAATTGTAAAATACTAATTATAATTAAACCAAATTTCTTACACAATAGTGGTAAGTTTACTTTTTCGAGATTCCATACCTTGAATAAGTCCTGTTAATAAATCTTCCATTTCTGTTGTAGCACGTTTCAATTTACAATTATCATTAGTAACATACGAATCTACAATGTATAAAAGTATTAATTTATAATAAAAGCATTCTACTTTATTGGAATATAGTAACTTACCGTCGAGTAAACAGTCATCCGTGACCATATTTTGTAATCTATCTAGTATATCGTTCAAGTCCCCTTGAATATTTTGCAAACTACTATGTTGCGAATGTTTGTCGGGCCTCTGAAGAGAGGACGGCGTATTATCTCTTTGAATGCCCATGAGAGTTTCGGAAATAATCAATGGCGCTTCATTTTCAGCATCAGTCGACATAGTTTTCATCGAATATTTTTCTTCCTTGCATCCGGAATCGTTTGAGCCCAACCACTGAGAAAAACCGCTGTCAGTGGGATTTACTTCCGACCGCTTTGTACCTAAAAATTCGTATTATAGATTTAAAATGGAATTCGAAGCTTAAAATAATTAATATTTAATAATGCAGCGTACCTCCAATCCACGTGCTCAATTCTATGCGAGTAGGTTCCAGCACATTACCGAAACCCGAGCTAGTAGACGCTTCTCCAACACCGTTATGAGTTTTCTCAGTAATCGATTCTTCAATCAATGAGGGATTAAAATTATTTGACAGCAACGTATATGTATTGTTCGGATTCGAGATTTGTTTTATGGTTTCTTCTCGAATAATTGGACTCAACTCGAAGTTTATAGGCAAAGCTGCCAATCTCGATGATAAAGGCGGAACCATAGGTGTACTTTGCATATTATTAAGTACGTGAGGCACGTGAGTTCGATCAGCGAATAAACACTTCTACAAATAATTACGAAAATCTTTTAGATCTTTAGATTCGGAGGTTTACGAAATCATTAATTAATAGTATAGTTAATAGTATACTTTAAGTAGTTTTAAACGTTGCAATTGCGACTCAATAGTAGCCCTATGGCGTTGAAGTCTTTCTGCTTTGGTACCCTGTATATCCAGCAATTCAATATGTAACTGTTTATTTTCTTCTTCTAAATGCGTAATTATACTTTGAAGTTCCTTTTGCGGATCATTGAATACTCGTCTTTTCATCGTACTTCTTATTGATTCACAATCGGCGTGAGTTATTTCAGTACTACAACATTAGCAAACAATTAGTATATATGTTAAACGCTTTTACATACTTTAATTACCTGGTTATATGCGGAGTTTGATCCTCGATATTCATTCTAAGGGATCTGGCAGGACATAATCTTAATTTGTTTCTTATCAACTCGATAATTAGTTTCGTTACTTCCCGGCTTGAAGTCTGAAAAAATTCTATGTTCAATTTTCGGTACAAAAAGATAAAAAGCGTTCACGTACCTTTGTACAAAATTCACGAACTGGATGCTTTAGTTTGTGCTTTCCTGATATTTTACTATGCAGAAAGCATTGCTGACACTGATGATACGCGGTGCACTTTAAACACGTGTACCGCGCCCCTTGAATGGGGACTGTTTTACAGGAAGAGCATCTCACGTTGTGTGTGACTAAAGAAAAAAAAGTATTTTTAAATTTCCAAAAATTTCTGATTAACTATTTCAATAATGGAACATACTATGTTCTGCCGATTTCATGCGATTAAATGTTGTTATCCAAACAAGCAAAGGAGGTTCCTGCATAATCCAAGCTGCAAATTCTGTTTCCGTAACTCCAAGACATCCCTGGGACTGTTAAAAATTGTATTGATTAATAATAATTAGACTGCGGATGTTTATGCACGATAAATATGCGAAAAGCATATGACATTTATGCACGAAAAATATGCAAATTTTTCCGATATTAAGTATATATTGCATTAAGTGTTAGACACAATATTAAGTATTAACAGACGTTTCACAGCTATGCTGGTCTATTGTATTTCGAATTACAGTAAACTACAATCATTTTTCTAAATTTGATGGCGTTTGTCGGTCAAAATTTATTTATACGCCGAAAACGACCACTCCACATCACACAATGTTATCGGTGCATATTTAAATTTACTTATACTGTGTTGTGGCGTACATATTGGTTCTTGTACAAATTCTGAATCCTGCATTTTTTTCTAAGGTAGCACTTATTTTCTTTTTAATCTTTTCCCCAAAATCACCGAAGATATTTTGTAATTGATTTATTTACACCTTTATGGCATATTTCACAGTTTACTACTTTAATTATTTTCATGAATAATGAAATTAGGATTGTCTTCGATCCAGCTTTTCATCAGTGAAATCCTACTTTTTCGAACTTTCGGTATTTTAATAACGTTGGAATGCACTCTCACTGAATTCGCCGCATCACTTCTATAATTCTAAATACCAACTACATGTGGCGTTCAGTAAACAATACAAGATCGTAACAACATAACTTGTTGCGGCGTCTTTAATATTATATTGACTAATAACTCTTATCGACGCTATTCGGCTATAATACGAGTGCTTATTAACAGATTAAATAAATTTAACAAAATAATTCATGGGAGCATGAGATATTATACAGGGAAAATAACATATGCAATATATTGTTCTATGTTTTTAAGGAGAAATATGCAAACCATATGCATTATGCAAAAAGTGCAAAATAAAAAATATATTTTTAGAATCTCCTAGTCGCAAAACAAATTTCTGCCCAGGTCTCATAACTTTATCTATTTCCTATAAAAATATGCATTTGCATTAACATTCCCAGTCTATTAATAATTAATTAAGTATACGATATAACTATATTTTATTGTACCTTTGAAAAACAGTTATCAACGTGCGACTGAATATTGTGAGATCCATAAACTCTGCTCTCTCCCAGCATTTCCGTGATTTTACAAATGTTTGTTAATAATGTATGCAAACCAGCTTTGGATAAACATGCATTATGATCAGCTAATTGCTGATAAAGATACCCGTACTTTTCCTGTAGCCTTCCACAGCTCATTAATATTAAAGCAACTTTCACAGAAAACACAGATACAGTACGAATACATTGCCTGCAATAATTCATATTAATTTCTTTGTTATTTGAACCCTTGCAATTAGTGAAAAAATGTGCATCAATAATAACATACTTATCGAATGCAGTTAAAATATAGTTTGTGGCAATTTTGGTTGCATGATCTACATCAAAATTAGTATTGTTTTCTTTGCACGCTGCAAAATAAATATCAGAAAGAACATCCTCAATTTCACTTGGATCCAAATTCACGCAATTCTCTGTGATTGAAAGTCTGTGACGTTGAAAAACTCCAGCAATTAATTCCAACTGTACGTATTGCACTAAAATAATTAAGAGACATTGTTAATTAATTCTTATTTTACGGAAAAATTAATCAATATCAAATGATACTATGTAATACTTACTATTAAGCTCTCTGTGAAAAATTAACATTTTTGCTGCAGTTCTGTAAGATGCGTAACGAATGCCGTTGCATTCTTCTAAAGACCTCGTAATACTCTGCATCTTTAGTCCTTTTTTAACTGCAGATAACTATCTATAATAGAAAACGAATAAGTTCTTACAAAATGTTACTGTTTATGCATGATGAACATTTACTAATTTTTTACGTACTTAGATAAAAATTGATATGGATAAATTCGATTTAAATAAGCCCAAACTTTTGAGGCATTACAATCATTCATAATTATATAAAACTCTTAATCGTTTTACGATATACGAACGTTATAATTAATTATTGTATCCATACTTTTACATAGTTGGATAAACAAATATAAAGTCATACAATTTTTAAAAATACTAAGGCCACTTGTAACTCGTTAAAAATTTGTTTATGTTACAGTGTGAAATGAGTATCTGACACTATTAACTCATTAAATTAATAAATAATACACTTTTCACAACATTATCAATCATTCGAATCATAATTGCCACTGGATGAAAAACTAGATCGAATATTTTACTCTCTGTCATTGCAACGCAATTTTACAATTTAAACAGCGATGCATGTAAACAAAATAATATTTCAAGTGTTAATCATGGATAATAAAGACTCAAGAATGAAAAGTAGTGAACTTTTTCGATAGATTATTATAAATATCTGAATCTGTCTGAAACTAAAAATAGCTTTATCGAAAATATCTTACAATTAATTACGAATTTTTTAAACATTTCATTGTGTATTTTATACATATGTATTGATAATATTATAATAAAAATCTTCATATTCCTGGAAAAGCATATTCGCATCGTCATTTGAAAAGCGCCTTAAAGGTAGGAAAATATAACCTAAAATTTATTTAAGTTTTAAAGAAATCTGATCAACAGTTTTATAGTTTACCCTTCCTCTTGAGGGACGTTTATAAATATTTTACAACTATACGTAAAAAAAATTGCAATCATGTCCGAACAGAGTGAACTAGGACAATTCAGTGATGCTGACGAAAGTGAAATATCGTACGCATATGTATTATTTAATTATATTTTTGTTATTTATGTAATGATAATAACAATAATAGTACTATTTTTATAGACAACAGATATACAAAGGAAAACCAGTATTTTATTCCGAACTTTCCAAGAATGTGGATAAGTTACAGATTACAAATAATAAGGAAGAGGAGGAAGAAGACGATGATAACTACGATGACGATGATTTCCTCTGGGAATTAGATGAAAATAAAACTGGGTCCATGGGTATTGTAAAAAGTGGTCAAGGCCAAACTAAAAATGCTCAAATTCTTTCCAATAAGATTAGTAATTATCAACCATCGGATAAACTATTTCGTCGTTACGCAAATAAAATTAACATTGAGAAGTACGAAGGACCTTCTCTCCCAGGGCACGCAGCAAATCTTTTAATTGAAAACGATAAACGAGCAGAAAAAGAGAGACTTAGAACAAAAGACAAACACGATCGTGCAACTGTTGAACAAGTCTTAGATCCTCGTACAAGAATGATATTATTTAAGCTTCTGAATCAAGGCATAATTGCAGAAATTAATGGGTGTATATCAACAGGAAAGGAGGCCAACGTTTATCATGCAACCTCAAAGACAGGAGTAGAACTTGCGATAAAAATATACAAAACATCAATTTTGCAATTCAAGGATAGAGATAAATATGTTACTGGAGAATTTCGTTTTCGTCACGGTTACTGCCGTCACAATCCGCGTAAAATGGTACGCACGTGGGCCGAAAAAGAATTTAGAAATTTGATACGCCTTCAACAAGGAGGAGTAAATGCTCCAAAACCAATCTTATTACGTAGTCATGTATTACTAATGGATTTCATAGGTACCGATGGCTGGCCATCACCTAAACTGAAAGACGTTGTTCTTACTTCTTCCAAACCGAGGAAGTTGTACCGAGAATGTATAGAAACAATGTGGCAATTGTACAACAAGTGCAAGCTTGTTCATGCAGATTTAAGCGAATACAACATGTTGTATCATGATGGATCTATTGTAATAATTGATGTATCACAGGCAGTAGAACACGATCATCCTATGGCTCTTGAGTTTCTTAGGAAGGATTGTACAAACATCACTGGTATGCCAAACTATTTGAAAAATTTTCCATGGCAAATGCTTTAATGCTAATTCATTTCAATCATTTTTAGAATTCTTCAAAAAGAATGACGTTGGCGTAATGCCGGTTAAAACGTTGTTTAATTTTATAACGGATCCAACAGTCAATGAAGAAAACATGGATAATTATTTAGATGCAATATCAGAGCAAATGACACAACAAACCGAACAAGACATCGATCCCAAACAGCAAATAGAAGAACAAGTCTTTAAGCAGGCTTATATACCTCAAAACCTTGCTCAGGTATTACTGAAGCATAGCGAAATACAGTAGTGCCCGCGTAAGGCTTTGCCCATCGGATCCGTATGTCAAAGCTTAAGTGAACTAGGGAGTGAATCGCGCTCCTCCGATTTCTCGCTTGACTGGTTTATATGAGTTTGGATACTCGAGACCGAGGAACTCTAGGCACGCGCGGTATCCTCTGATATTCGCTGCGCGACGGTATCGAATTACGCGCGTGTCGCTCGGGCGTTGAATCATCAATTTTTCTCAATTTCCGCGATCTTATCCGTTGTTGTATCGATACAAAAGCTTCACCGTTGGATTCTAAGCGTTCTCCCGATTAAAATAACACCAAATTTCATGTAAATCGAATTATTTTCAGCGAAGTTAGAGTTGAATCGTGAAAATCAATTTGTTTCGTTATTTCGTTAATTATGAACCGAATTATGTCGTGTTTGTTATTTTTTAATCGGGCGAGTATAAGGAATCGATTGGCGTCACTCTCGTGAAAATCCGATGGAAAAAGGTGAAAATCAGTCACGAGCACTTTTAAATGGCTAGTGCTATACATGTCTTTTATGGCCCATTGTTCCAGGAGTCGAGCTCCAGGGCGAGAAAGTTCCTACAATCCAAGTCAAAAAAAAAAGATAGTAGTTGGAGAGCCTTGGGCTAGCCTTGTGGAAATAAAATGAGCTAAGCTTACGCAGGCACTACTGTATAAATGTTAAATGTTATATACATAGTCATTTAATGTGCATTTAGGTAATTGATATAGAACGTGATATAAAACTTGCTAAATCTGGGAAAGAGGATCTAATATATAAAACCCTTGTCGGTTTAAAAGCCGATTTGTCTAAACCACTTGATGCACCTGAAATTCTTTCGAAATATACTATGAGAAGCAGCGATGATGAAGAGAAAGATGATTCGTCCGAAGAAAGCAATAATTCCGAAGAAGACAAAGATAGCGAAGACGAAAGTGCAGAAGAAAATGAATCCAAATTTATTAATTCCGCTCGACCTCGGAATGAAACTCCAGAAAGTAAAAAGGTAATTATTTTTCTTTCTTAATGTATATATCTTGCATTAAATGTTTAAATAAAATTTCAGGCTCGAAAAAAAGCAGTAAAAGAACAACAAGCCGAGAAAAGGAAAAGTAAGATAAAGAAGCATGTAAAAAAGCGAAAAGAAAAGGTTCTAAAGAAAAAATAAAGGAAATTGTATTTAAGTACTTTTTATTTTGATTTTCCTACATCGGAAAATGAAAATAAAAATACATATTTTTTCCATGTATAAAGAAATATAAGATATTTGTGAAATATATGTTGGTGCTTTTTAAATTCTCAATGTCTAATTGACCATATGTTTTATCGAAATGCGAGTTTTTAAAGTTGCGTGCGACAAGAATGGAGAATTGTGCCACCAACTTTGTTTTTTGCCTCTCCTGTGACGTGTAAACAGTAAACTATTACTTCGAAGAATTACTATTTTGTTTATTTGTACACACACTTGGAATTTTGTTTAAAAGGTTGCCGCAAACAGTCCTGCAAAAGATCGTGTATAAAGAATATACATTTTCTACTTTTGCATGTGTTACTGTTACAGCACTCGTAGCGCTCAGGTGTTGAGCAGCGCTGATTGTGAGTGGCGCCAAATCCGTTGAACCGCGTACCGACCGCGCACAGTAGCGGGACTATGCGCTATCATTATTTATGAAGAAATGCTGTGTAGATGCCGTGCATATTAAATATGTTTTATAAGTACGTTTAGACATCGCCTGACGTAAAAAAATCGTAATAAAAAAAAACTGTAACTTTGCTTTTGCTATACATATTTTAATGAAATTTTAAGAATTTATTACTACATTGTTTTTATGTTCTGTTGATCTAACTGGACTTACTATATTATATATAACACCACAGGAAAAGAAGGGAAAAATAATGTTTAAAGTTTATTTTAATGACTCTTTTGTAAGGGAATAAGATTGCAGGTGCAGGTATGTTTCGTAAATTAGTTTTATTTCTTCAGGCTACATTTCAATTATGTTTTTCTTTTTTCTTATATACATATAAATATAGAGAGAAAATGAGTGCTCCTAGAGTGGGTTATACCCACTCTAAGTGTTCCCGCCCAGGATTTCCTTGTCCGCGGGCAAGTGCTGCCCCCAGCGGTAGCAAAATAGTAGGAATCTAACCATTTTAGTTCTACGTTAGCATACATATAGAAGAACGTCAAGACCCCATTTAGTCCACGTTAGCATTTGCAAAAACCATTTGTTTAACGTATTTTTAAATTGCACAATGTTAGAAAAACAATAGGAGATTGTTTAGAAGAACATTATATGTTTATTAACAATAGACAATAAGCGAGCAGGTAGTTTTGAAATAAGGTTCGCGTGTTTTCCTCATTAATAATGTTTATCACACCCAAGCTCCGAAAATTCATCTATATTTACATCGTAAGATTGTGAAATCAGTTGTTTTTTAAAGTTTCTACATAGAATTTTTCAAGAGGTAAAGTCATCATTCGCTGTCCTTTCCTCCTTTACCGTCACTCACGCTACTATACACATGCACGAGCTGCATATGCAAATGTTGCACGCTTTCGTCACTTGTATAATCAACTAAGTTTCGCTATTCCATTAACTTGAAACCATTCTAAATCGCTTCTAACACTCTTTGTGATTACTTCTACTTACTGTTAGTATATTATTTAATTGGAAATATGAAATTTCGAGAAAATAAGATCCGGCTGTTCCAGCCGTCGACCGTCTTCCCCAAAATAGTGCTTTTCGCGTCCAATTTCGATTTTCTACAATCAATTTCGCGCTCAACCGTTGCTCAGTCGCGATATTTCTCTGCTTTTCAGCAATTTTTGTGATGTTATCTCGGTTTTTGTCTGTTTCAGGTCCGAAATTGAAATCGGCGCAGTGGCGCGAAATGAACCGACGCTATGGAAGTTTGCAATAAATTCAAATTGGCTGCCGCAGCAAACTGACAGAATTTGAATTTTCTGAAACTGAGAATTAGTATAATTTACGAGTATCTACATTTGTATTGTTGTTTATTGAATGTTCATTCATTTTTGACAATGTTTATTGGATTTTATGGTTTTTGGTATCGAAATGAAGTGGGGGAAATAATTGAAACGTAGATTTTTCGTTTCGAACTGTTGCTTGTTAACTTGCAAATAGTAACGCAACATGGCAGATCACTTTTTAACGGAAATTTCGTAACTTTCGATTTTTTAAATTTTAGACACTATTACATAGATTCTTATTGTTATATCTCCGAAAAATTTATTTGGATTTAAAACTTTTATCGATTATTTATTGCATTTTTATTGGTTATTGTTTTATATTTTATAAGTAATTAAAAATTGACGCGTACTTTTTTCGGTTCTAACTTTAACTTTCAATTGGTGGTAAATTGGTTAATGAAAAATCCAGATTTTTTTGAATTTTGGATTCTATATTACATATTTTCTAGCTTCATTTCCATAAAATTCATATGCATTTGATTGTTCTTATTTATTTGTGCTTGCAAAATCTTTAAAAGTGCATTTTTTATTATTAGTTTACAATACATCTTTGGAAAAATATTTAATATTTACGCAGATGATTATTCAACTTGTGTTTCTTAATATAAGACTCCAATTTTTACAATAAATTTTGAAAATTTATAGAAGTAACTCCAAATATTAAATTTTTATAAAATTTTAGAAACTTTTTTAAGATATTTTTTTAACAACAAATCGAAAAATTGATTAAAATAGCTGCAAATTTTAGATTTTTATACAATATTACAAATTTTTTACTTAAAATATAGTACATTATTATTACATACAGCATACAATTTAAAAACTTATACAATCATTAAAAAGCATTGAATTTGTTTAATTACATTTTTTTGGGGAAAGAAAATTATTTAATTACTGCAAACATTAAGTTTTTATAAAGTTTTGTGAACCTGTTTTTTCTTAAAATGCAATGCATTACAAAATTTATAAAATGACCCAAATATTATTACGTGTATTAGTTTTTTAAATTTCGATTCTTTTTAATAAAATGCTGAAATTGAATGTATTGAATACAATTTAAATAAGCAGTATTTCCAATTGGAACATTCGGGTGACAGAGACGTGATATCGCGCAGGGCGCAGGCGTGTTTCGCAGTTGAGTCGGTAGTTCTCCAATATAACAGTCTGCGAGTCGAACGATAGTAAACGCCATGTAAACGCGACAGCGACATGTGGCAGTATTCGACGATACGTTCGCAATGGCTACGTGTTTCGAAACGAACGTTGCATATGCGAGTGTATGAAAGTCGTGTGCATCGTTGCCATCGTTGGTAGGTTAAAATATTGGTTGATGCCTGTCAGTACAAATGAAGAAATCGGAGTGAATCGAATCGTCTACGAAGCGTGTGAAGTGTGAACGTTCGACGATAGCAGCAGTTGGCCGTGGTGATTTTGATTCAGCGCTGCTCGGCTCCGATCGTGCGCTCGACGCGGTGCGACAATCCGTTGCTCGTATCACAATTGGATACCATTGGTTACGCAGGGGCTACGGGGAGCAATCGGTGGCTCATAGAGCCGAGTGAAGCCGAGTCGAGTCGAGACGAGTTGGTTTCGGTCAGGCTCAGTATACAAACAGTATACAAACGTGCGCAAGCGAAACCGGTCGCGTGCTTGCGTGTATGCGTCAACGCTAATGTAGCGTTCGTATTCGCGCGTGCACACGCGCGTTGCACTCCACGCATACGCGCGCGCGCACGTTAACTCGAACGCTACACAACCTGTAATGTTTGTGCGTTCGTCTTACAATCAGCGTTCGGATTATCGCCTCCATTGGGATTATGTTTCGTGTTCGTCTGTTCTAGCGTGAAATAGTAAGGATGTGTTGCGATAAATACAAAATACGACGTATTCTTCGAATGGAATATCGTTATCGAAGCAATTTACCATGATATGGATGAGATCGAGACCACGAGGTGTAATATACGTACGAAAATAGTATTCTATTCGACAAGAAACCAAGTGTTTCGCTCGACGACAAGAGGTACGTACCTAGTAGACGAATAATAACATTTTTTTCATCGTCGAATGATTCGAATTATACGATTTTATAAGCTAGACGTAGGTAATTACGCGTATGCTCGTAAGTACGCAACCTTCCTAAACTTTAGTTACTTTACTGTTCTTTTTTACGCGTTTACTGTATAAAATGATTTGCGAAACGATAGTCTAAAAGGAGCAGGAAATCGGTGTCTGATGCTACGGTACTAGGGAGGATGTTAAAAAGAGTCACAAGAACGGAAGCGAGAAAAAAAGAAAGGCTTTTAAAGGTGGCTACGTGAAAAGCTTTCTATAGCTTTTACGATGAATTTTTTCTAAGCATCGTTTCTTCCACGCAGCTGTGAAAAGAATTCCGTTGAAACGTTTCTAAGGGTTGCTTCAATAATAAAGTGGACGAAGCTCGGTACACTTGACCGTTACCCGCGTTTATCCGCACACGCCGCGCGTTATCTTACAAACTCGCATCCTTGGAACTCATTTTCTCTGATTGCCAACCCACAAATTCGGCTCGCAACAATAACTTCCGTAGAAATTGAAACAAATGAGAGAAAGAAACTTTTCGAAATAAACTGTCAAAAGTAAGTCGTCTAAGTATACGGGTCGGCGCGGCATGTGCTAGGCGAATTTGTGTGGATGAAATAAGCAGGAAGAGGTTAGTTGAGGACAATAAACAGACCGTTCTAGCGTTTACCCTCTCGGCAAAGTTTCAGTAACTCGACACGATGGCGTAACGTTGTAGGTACGTGAACCGAGGATTCTGTATGTATTAGGCGATTCCTTCGTGTCATTCGCGATATAAACATTATAAAGGGATGTTTGAAAAATATCTATTTTCCTTATTTCATCGTGCAGGGAAAAAAAGAATGAGTATTGTTTCCTTTGACCCCATTCGAATAGTACATACAAAATGCTCGGAACTTGGCTTGACGTCTAATCTAATGGTGTTGTAACGCGTAACAAAGTTACGAGCGAAGCCATACAACGAAAACCAGATTCGTTTCGCTATGACAAGGCAACTGACGCTTTTGAAACCAACACAATAACTATGCTAAACGCAACGCGCTTTAAAACGATGTGTTATACCTAATCGTTGCGTATAGTATTACCGATACAATTTCTATCTAGCATTATTAATGGTAATTAATAGAGAAGACTCAAGGTGTAAGTACGTTTTGTTATTGTCGTTATATACTTGTTTCATTCGCACAATTTCTTGTTTATGTAAAACGTTTCGTATATTTTATTGTTTCATAATATAATAGATAAATAATATCTTAAATGTTGATAGCGACTGTCTCGTCAGGTTGTATCGGGAGTACGCGTATAATTGCCCAGATGGCGCTACGATTTAGTAGCACGAGTGATGTGATCGGCCTACTGGTCGACGCCATGTTGATCTAAACCGGAAGCAGAGAGAACAAGTAGATAAAAGTAAAAAAGGAGAGAGATACGGTTTACACCATAGACATAGTAGCTTGTCTATGGTTTGCATGTGCAGACAGGGAAATGCGGGTATGATAGTATGATTGATATCTCTATATTCTTTTTGTATGTGTCCACCAATTTGTGACTTCCGCTTTAGATCAACATAGCTGCGCATTTTCCAATTACTCCCTTGAGGATCACTAAGTAGCACTATCTATCGCGTAGAGAAATTGAAAAGTATAAATCTCGATCGGTAGACGCGGTGGCAAATAAGGAATGGATATGCGTGTGCGTATTTCGTCGTCCCGTGGGACAGCGCAGAGAGTCAACAATCGAAAAATGAACGTCGAGTACAAGAAAACTGAAACTGAACGGAAAAAAAATAGTTAGAATCGTTGCAGATCGGGGCAAGCAGTATCGCTCACAGTAGTAACATATCTCGCGGAGTATCGCGCATGATCGCGCGATACGCCGCGAGAATTTGTGAGAGTGAGGAGCAGGGAGGAGAGACAAGACGAAGCGACGCGACACGCGCGAAGGCGCGGAGCACGCGAGACGGGTGGAGGGCAGGAAAGGAAAAGTTGCGGTGGTAGGAGCTTGGTGGAAGGAGTGGGGAGAAGCGAGAAGTAACGCCTTCCCCCACTCTTGAGGCCCAAGCATTTCCAAGTCCGTTCGCATCGGCCAGTTGGGCGGTAATTACGCAGTGGGAGACGCGTTCGGATATCGGGCGTAAAAGTTAATTGTATCAGAAGAAACCTGGGTGTGGCGTTTGTTTTTAAAGCATTCGTCGCGAAGGTCAACGCAAACAAGAGCGAAAGAAAAAGCTCGAGTGCTTCTCCGGGTAACGAATTGTCGAACGTGCTCCTCTCAAATGTCGAAAAATGTTCCATTACCAACCGACTTTGAATACTCGGTTTTCGTGCTGTCAAATTAGTTTGGCCGAACGTTCGCGTACGCTCGCGAATCCGTTGGAAAAATAGCAACGAGTACGGAACCGATGATACAAAAGGACCGTCGAAAATGAAAGCTGCCCTTCCGGAGTAGTCCCAACAATTTCATCGCCGATTTTTCCAATGCGAATTGTTGCTCGGCCTTCGTTAAGCATTCGTTTCGTTTTCTTTCTCGTCGAAGCGTCAACAGTCTCGTACAGATGATTCCGTGTTTCTTTTCCGTTCTGCATTTCGCTCGACCACGTTAGAAGCAGTTGGAAGAATGACAGTGTCGGAAGTGTAAGTATGTACGATGACGCATCAAACCGCATCCTGCTTTTCTCTCCTACTATCCTGTTTTTTGTATTCGTTGCACGATCTTTTACCATTTGTTCTCTGTCATCGAGCAGCACGGTATGCATTTCGAAGAAATCACCACGAGTTTTCGTCAAAGTCAAAAGTGAATTCCAGCAAGTTTCTCTTTAAAAATTAGACAGTTTGCCGTTGCAATGAATGTTGGTAAATAAAAGTTAGCGTTTAGGTGGATCGATGGATCTGTCGGTCTTACGAACGTCGAAGAGTGACCGGTGAGATCGGTGTCTGTTGGTAGCTAGTGGCTATCTGAGGAAAAGAGAGAGAAAGAAAGTTGGATAGGAGGAAGGGAAGGGAGGAAAGAGAGAGAGAAAGCGATAGAGATAGAAAAAAAAGGAAGGGTTTTATGTAGTGCAGAGGGTACTCGAGCGTGCTAGCAAGTTACTCGAGCGCGCTTTTAAGGTTTTAAAACTACGAACGTCGCTGACGTCGCCGAAGGAAATAAGAATGCGTGGTATGCGAGTCGCTCGTCGGACGCGTTTCATTCCGAGTCGACGATTCGGTCCGATTCGATTCGAGCGTAGCCGAGAAGGACCGATCCTAACCGATCCCTTTCCTCTTGCCCGTCACAAAAGGCCCTTCGTACATCGTACACTGTTGTACTCACAATCGATTGTACGTACGTACTGTTGTCCGATCATAACATTTTCGTACTTCGAGTAAATCTAACCGATTCACCGACCATACGGGAATCATATTTGCTTTTCCATGCATTTTATTAGCACGATAAGACATACGCTCCGTAGCGAGGTACTTTATCTGAACGTCGAAGAAGCTTGTCGTCGTGTCGCGCGTAATTCCGAGCAAATTCCTTGCTTGTTTCAAGGTCAAACGCAAGAAACATCCAAGAGCGCGATTTCCATTTGTCGTTGTTCTAGTTTTCTAAATTATCAGAATAATTCCATAAACTGTACGTTTATTGTTCGTTGGACGATGCGAGTTTTTAAATTCTCTGTCGCGTAATTGTTTTCGTAACTGAAATTTTTCTAACCGAAATTGAAATCGTTTTTCAGAATGGCCACCGAGTTGGCGAATAGGAAGGCCGAGCGCGAAGCCCTGCGCGGTGTGATTCAACAATGGAACGCAAATCGTTTGGATTTGTTCGAGCTTTCGGAACCGAACGAAGTAAACGTCGATGTGTTTCATCGTCGTATCCCTTGATTCTTTTCCCATCCCACATTTGCTGATCGACGCTTCGATGTTTTAGGATTTGGAATTTCACGGAGTAATGAGATTTTACTTCCAAGATAGCGGGCAAAAGGTGGCGACCAAGTGCATCAGGGTGGCGTCGGACGCGACCAGTCAGGCGGTGATCGAAACACTGATCGAGAAATTCCGTCCGGATATGCGAATGCTCTCGGTGCCGGAGTACGCTCTCTACGAGATTCACGAAAACGGTGGTAAGGTTCCCTTCTCCCTTTGTTATCCGCCTCGAACGTTGCATTCCCTAAAAGAAGCGAATAATTGCCGTATCGAGGTCGAAATTGTGCGCGCAACTAAATTGCAGTTCCGAAACGCAACTGCTTGCAGAGGAGCGAAAGCTCGGACTCGACGAAAAACCGTTGTTGGTGCAACTGAATTGGCACATCGACGATCGCGAGGGACGATTTCTATTGAGGAGAATCGACGACAAGACCAACGCTCAAGGCGTTGGTTTCTCTGCGGACGGTTTTAGTTTTCGCAGGAAACTGAGTAAACGCGAAAAGAAGCAAATGAAAAAACAAGAGAAGCTCGGTCGACTGAAGAGTTTGGAACAGGACGAGAACGCGATACCCGTCGATCAAAACGGAGTCGCGGAAAAACTGTACACGGGTAAGACAATAATGCGTCACCATTGCCGATGTACGCGCGCTAGGGACTTGAATTTCTAACGTTTGTTGAACGTTGTGGTTTCAGAGCTACCCGAAACTAGTTTCACCAGAAGCATTTCGAATCCGGAAGCTGTGATGAGAAGGCGACGTCAGCAAAAGTTGGAGAGAAAATTGCAGCAATTTCGAAGCAAAGATGGTGGCCCCGATACCGGTGGAACGTTAAAGATATACGGCGAGGCGCTCTGCAAGGATGTCCCATACAAAACTTTACTTTTAAGCGTGCGAGATTCGGCTGTTCAAGTTGTACGCGAAATGCTCACCAAATACGGCTTAGAGAAGGTCGATCCGCAGCAGTACTGTCTGGTACAGGTCTGTACGATAATGTTGCTTTTAATTTGCATGCGATTCGTTTGCCGTTTTTTCAAACCATCGATCCAACAACTCTTGTCTCGCCTTATCGTCCGACCCACGTTCGCGTTTCACTTTTCTTTTCCTGCTCTCTGTTTCCGCTTATCATGGTTGAAAATGATACGAAACTTTCGATATCGACAAAACGGAAGACGTAGACAGACGCACCAGACGTCACCGATCGTTTATCTTTGCGCATTCGTTCAGCGAAGGTTTCTTTCCAATTTCTCTTTCGTAATTGAAACAAATGTGGAACGTTGGCACTGCAAAACGAAATTTGAACGATGGTATCGCGCGATTATTAACGAATCCTAAACTTTCTTCTGAACGTTGCGCAGGTGAATAGCGAGAACGTTAATGGGGGAACGCAACAGGAATACATCTTGGACGATGACGAATGTCCTCTTGCCATTCTTATGAATCATCCTTCCACACGTGGTAAGTTCGTTTCAATTGGAACATTTTGTTCGACGTATAGTCCGTATTTTTGCCTTGATCGTGGATCGTATATTATTCGAGGAACGCTACAGCTCGACAGCACTGCTTAGCGCGGTGGTTGTCCTTTCGTATTCCTAGCGTGTTCGACTCGTTACACACTCGGCTGTCGCATGCGTGTATCTACGTAAATCGGGCGAGAAAACCACAAGTTACTTTTTCATCGCCTCTTCCGCGTATGTACAACCTGTGAAAAAATGTTTGGCGCTCCAACACGAACGCGATCGCAGGTCACGTTGCGATAGCGACGCTTCTATTTCTCGCTCGGTCCTACCTACGCGTGCGCGGGCATACGTGCCAACAACGACCCGTCCAAGTACCCTCCTTTTCTCGATGCAACATCGTTTCTGATTGTTTCGCGTTAGCCGTATCAGTCGCGAGTCGAACTTGAACGCGGCCTAACTACGTCGCGAGTTTTGCTCGTAGCGACGTCGTCGACGCCGTCGTTGCTTTCAGACAAATGTAATAATAGTAGCAACGGAATGAAACGAAATTGATTCGGTTCGACTCCACGGATCGCATGGAATCGTGGATAAAAAAAGCATTACCAGACGACCAACTGCGTCGTACCGAACGATGCCACAGCTCGGTAACGCGTCCAACGATTGTTTACGAGTGAGATACGTTTCAAAATGGGGTGATCGAGGATGTCGTTTTCGTCGAAATTTACCTGGATACGAGAACGAGACTATTTTTCCGTTTTCGTTGACGCAACTTTGATTTCGATATCGAAACTAATAGTATGATGACGATAACGCGCGATGCGTTAGCTGTCAGAGCATTACGCTCGAAAGAAAAGCGTATCGTCGCGTCGCGATATGTTACGGTGTATTTGTAAAGAAAAGGGGGGAACTTGAGAAACACAGAGGACCAAAGTTCCAAAGGACCATATACGCTACTCTCTATCGCTTGGAGAAAGGGACCACGTACACGCATTCAGGGACCACGCCGAAAAAATCGGCTCGTTTTACGCAATATGATGGATTGGGGAATTCGACGTAAGAATCTTTGCCCAAATTTGTATAATTTTGTTTTTTTCTTCCGATCGAAGCGCACGGTAATATTGTTATACGCGTGCGTAACCTTCGCATAGTTGGATGGACTCGATCGATGAGTTCTCCCGTTTATTTACGTCATTGAACCTATCGACGAATGTTTGTCGTTGATCGTGTTTCACGAAAATAGCTTTACCATTGTAACGATTGCGGAGTAATTCTTTTGCCTTCAGGTTTGAGTTGAGGTTTCTTATTATCGTTTTTATGTTGTTCGCGTCGTCCTGGTAATCATCGTCGAGCTCGTATCGATCGCCTGAGAAATACATAGCTAGAGTCGCGTCGGACCACGTGGATCGTGTATTGGTTGAACATGCGATCGTAGATTTACGGTTAATCGTATTATTTCGAAAGAAAAGAAACTTGTAAGAGTAAATTAGAAAAGAAATGTAATTCGATGATTGCGTACTATATAGATGGTGTACGACGTTTGCAGACACAGAGAAGCGCATGAAATATTGAAATCAACGTCCTCCGTAATTCTTTTTCCAGGTTCGATCATGTTTCATGTACGAAGAAGACCTGCGGATTACGTGCCACGGAAACGTAAGAAAAAACCGAGTGGCAAGTGGAACGAATTAGATCAGAGGTTCGAAATCGAAATGTTTCGCAAGCAAAGTTGCCGTGTACAAGTTGGAGCGCGATAAGAGCCAATGTCGTTTGCACAGGTACGAAGACGAGAGATTACCGTTTCTACTGGAACTGAATCCCGATGGCAGCGACGTTCCGAACGGAGCCGGTGCGCGACATCGGCTGCAACCCAACGTAACGGAGGTGGGTTCGGAAAGGCCTATAGGACCGCAGGCTGTACAAGCTCAGACCCTCACTTTGACCGGACCGACTGTCATGCCGAGGCATTGCGTCATCGCTTTTACCGAAAATATCGTCACGCTTACTCCTTGCTCCAGAGACGCTCACACGTACGTGAACAATCAGAGAATACATCAGACGACGATATTACAGGTAATATTGACGATGCACCGGCCATCGTACACACAGCTACATTAGTTTCTCTTCGTATTCGTAGAACGGAGCGATTATCAAATTCGGAAGGCTACATACTTTTCGATTCATCGATCCTGCACCCGAGGAGCGTATCAGACAACGACACGATTCTGGGAGACAAATCGAATACGGTTACGATCGGTAAGCGCTCTATCATTGCTGTCGGAAGACGAACGTCCGTTGTCTCGCTTGAAACGTAATACGAAACGCAGAGTACTGTACATGGCACTAAAAATAGGATATAGATGGTAAACGGCACGCGATATACGCATGGTATTTCCGGTTCGGGTAAACGTTTTAGGCGTCTCAAACTTTTCAACATTTGTTTACCAGTTCCACCGCAGAATCTGCAACGTAACGTATCGATGCTTTTCCTTTGCTGCTGTTATGGTTGACGAATTTAGAAAATTATACACATTTTATGAAGGACAGTGTTTTTGTTGTTCGCGTGTTCGTTTAAAGCTCTCCTATCGGCCTTGTAAGTATTTCACGTCAGAGACATTCTGCTTTTCCGGTAAGAGTCGAAGAATCAGGTGAGGGTAGAAGAATGTTGCGAGTAGATGAAAATATGCGTTAATTGCTGTTTCGGTGAAAAAAAATCGTACAAGCGCACGCTCATTCGTGGAACGATTATTTTTTAGTTGAAGCATAGTTTTCTATTTCTTGCACCGGTGTTTATCTTTCTTTTCTCTTGTCGTTTTCGTCGCGTTTCCTTGGTTAGTTTTGCTTCTTCTCCTGCACGCGGCCTGCTTCTGTACCGTAGACACTCCCCAGACTTGTCCGGCCAAGAGGCAAGCGTGGAAAGGTACAACTCAACGTGTGGAACGCCAAATAGTGGACAGGGTCAAATTCAAGGTCAGATTCAGAGCCAGAGTCAACCGAACCAGGATCAATCTTCTCATCCGTCTAGCCCGAACAAGTCTATACCTGTCTCCGCCGCTGTATGTTTCGCTCGAAGCCCGAATCACGCGTCGGAATCCACGCACAATTACGAAACTACCTTCGACCTCGACGGAAACGTTGAAACTGCCAGTTTAACCAGCAGCAGAGACGGTAACAGGTAACGATGGCTCTCTCCTTTTTTCTCTTCTCCCATCTTCTTTTTTTCCTGCGTTTGTCACTTGAAGCGAAGAAATAAAATTGAAGTCGATGAAAAGGGAGTAAAAGAAAAGAGAGAGAGCAAGAGAAGAAAAACTAAAAATGTTCCAAAGGAGCGGCGCACCGTGAAAAGAATGCATTTCGATGAAATGTCAGGACGACGAATGATTTGTCGTTGCATCGATCGATCGTTACGCGAAATAACGAACCGATTCTTGTTTGAACAGAACGTTACAAAACGACCGTCAACCGCGTGGAACGGACCCTATTTTACCAGCGGTGCTCGAATTTCTGGAAGAAACGGAAGAAACGTTCTTTCACGCGGTGATTACGGACGTGGAACCGTCGGCGCCTCAATTTAAGCTTGCTCCGACGTACACGCTTTATCTGGCGGCGCGATATCGTGCCAGTACTCATTACAGACCGGAATTGCAACCCACGGAGAGGGCGCATAGATTGACCGTGATGTTGGCGAACGTCGCCAGTATGATACAACGAGTAATACAGGTGGGCGTGAGTTATAGAGAGTAGAGAATCTTTTGTTATTTGTTTGTTGTCTCGTAAAATTCATTCTAACGTAACGGACGTCGCATGTTCGTTGGCAGGAACGGTACATGGACGCGTCCTCGTTGGCTCTGTGGCTGGCGAACGGATCGGAATTGTTGCATATGCTGAAAAACGATCGACACGTCGGTGCTTTCTCGACGAGGGCGCAAGATATTCTAACGGAAGCGGTTCACACCGCGTTCGCGTCGTTGGTGCGATGCATCTCTTTGGAATTGGCTCCAGCGATGTCGCAGTTCATGGCCGACGCGGACGAACCTGCCAAAGAAGCTGGAGTTTTGCAAATATTTTCGAGTACAATGGCTCTGCTCAGACGATGCCGAGTGAACGCTGCGCTCACGATTCAATTGTTTAGCCATCTGTTTCATGCGATCAACGCGACCGCGTTCAACGCGTTAGTTTCGAATGGGAATTTGTGCGTACGGTGGTTCGGTCGTCGATTGAAAGCAAGGTTGAACGCTTTGGAAACTTGGGCCGAGAGACAAGGACTGGAACTAGCGAGTCAGTGTCATTTGGCGACGATCATGCAAGCGACTCATCTTCTCCAAGCACCGAAATATAACGCGGAAGAACTCGCCACTCTGAGTTCCACCTGTTTCAAGCTTAATTCCCTTCAAGTCCGAGCATTGTTGCAAAAGTATCAGCCGGCCGCGGACGAGCCGAGACTTCCAGCCGAATTGATTGAGAACGTGGTCAGGGTAAGTCGATTTGCGTCCCGATTATGCGCGATCCGATCCGATTCGAACGAACGTTTCAGGTGGTCGAAAGCGTAGCCGATACTCTTGCGCGTGCCGACGGCAGAGAGATTCGCCTGGAGGAAGAGCCTACGCTCGCGTTGGCCCTTCTTCTTCCGGAAGATGGATACAGTTGCGAAGTGATTCGTGGCGTGCCGCCTGGATTGGCCGAGTTCTTGGCGCCTCTGCAAAGGGACGGTCTCTGTCGAATGGCGGCGCAACCAACCAGCAGCGGATATTGGACCATATACATGATAGATCATCACAATAATGTGAGTTGCAGGGGTTTTTTTTCTTTTTCTTCTCTCGTTTTATCGTGCGATGAATGGTTGATCGAGCGACCACGCATTATCCTTTGCCGTAGTTTCGCAGTCCTAGCGCGATGAGCAACAGATCCGGAGGTTACTCTTGCCACGCGGGACCTAGTCCGCCTCAGCCGGAAATACACGTGATCAAGTTGCACAAATCGACCAATGGCATGGGCTTAAGCATCGTAGCGGCAAAGGTACGTAGCCGATTTGCGAAAACGTAAACGCGATTTCGTGCGTTTTTCAAATTAATGTATCTTTATGAATTTGATAAAGGGCGCCGGTCAAGACAGGCTTGGAATATATATAAAGAGTGTCGTTGCGGGCGGCGCTGCCGACGCTGTAAGTAAATGATCCGTACATGTTTCGACGTATTACGTTTAAGAGCAACATTCGTATTCACCTATTAATCTTTGTTCGCGATTGCACAGGATGGCAGATTAACGGCCGGTGATCAGTTGCTTAAGGTGGATGGTCAGAGTTTGGTCGGAATCACTCAAGAAAAGTAAATAGCTTTTACATACGTTCCTTTCTCCTTCGTATTTGTTACTACGCGTGTATTATTTTTCAGAGCTGCTGAATATTTGGTGCGAACCGGACCGATAGTAACGCTCGAAGTTGCGAAGCAAGGGGCTATATATCACGGATTGGCTACTTTATTGTCACAACCTTCGCCCATCATGACTAGAGGTGTGTGGCTTTGATTTTCGTTTCCTATTCGCGACACGGTATTTTGGGTTTTCCTCCCTTAAAAGCAGTTGGTTACGGGTCGTGGGTTGTGGGTCGTGGGTCGTGGGTCGAACGAGAAAGAAAGAAACGGTACAAGATCCGCGTCGAGTTTAACGATAATGTCGTCGGCAGCATCTTGCCGCGCTCGAGCGAAGGGAATGTTCCACGCTTTTCCGCTTTCTATGATTGTCCTTGTACGTTCTTCCTCTCTGTTACGCATATCCCTCGCATATGGTGCGACAGAACGATTATTATACTCGGTCGATCGCTTGACTAACGCTTTACTAACTGATTGTTTTCGAGCAGCGCACAAGGTTCGACCCAAGTCCGATCACTTGGAACCTTCGAAGGTGCAAGCAGCAAACGACGAGCAGCCGTCTACGTCGCGTTCGATGGGTAATCTATCGAACGTACCGAAGCACGTGATCGTTTCGGCAGAACGTTCGATCGATCCAGCATCAGGTGCGATACCCTTTTCGGCTCCTATGGGTGATCACTGTTACGATTTCGCTCCGTCGAATACTTTACATCGTTCGAACGAAATGCACGTTGCCGCGTCTACCGCGTCCGCCGCGTCGTCGGATGATTCGCGAACGCGTACTCAAGTCGAAGATTCGCTGCGATTGGTAGGCGCGTCGCGGGTGGACGTTTGTCGCGATAGCGTCGCGTCGTTGATAAAGTATCCGTCGAACGAACAAGGAGAAATTCAGCTAGGTACGACCCCGTGTTGTTCGCTGGAAAATTCGCAGCGTTTTACCGATCGTCTGTCTCCTTGCGCGTCGAGCGTACAAGTTCATCCCTGTTGCTCCGTCGCGCAAGATGAAAGCAATGTCCAGCTTTCTTCCATTCTCGGCACCTCAAACTGTGCGCGCAGCTTTTCCATCGATTCTATACCGTACATCGACCAAACGGATACGGACGAAGTAGCCGCGACGACGTCCGTCGTAGAGTCTCTTGCCGAACCGGTCGACGACATTAGCTCGGAGGCCAATGTCAACAGGGAACGGCAATTGAATATTACTAACCAGCGTCAGATATTTTCAGCAGTCGAGAATAAACGATTGAACGTTGGTCGAAAAATGACGTTCCGAGAGGAAAGTAATATTGCGAGGGAGGAGGGTAAAAGAAAGAAGGAGGAATCTTTAGAAAGTTGGCCAGTGGAAGAAGGAAAAAAGATAATAGGATGCAAGACGAAAGGAAAAAACGATGCTTCTATAGTTTCCAAAATGCTGTATAACACGATTCCGGAATTAAGTCTCGATTTATCTCGCGCTGACGGCAACGCGTTGGATGACGCTTCGATCTTTGACAAGTGTTGGAAATCACCGGAGGAGGTGCGTCTCGGTTGCGGTCGAGTAGCAGCGCTCGCGAAACATTTTTCTAAGCTCGGTAACGCTGCGAGCAGCGAATCGAGATTAGATGCGTTCAGCCTAAAATACCAATGTAGGAAATTCGTGTCCGAGCCTAACTTTACGTCGCCAAAATTGGACGATTTTCGATCGAGTTGTCGTCTCTCCGCCACCACTAACAAAGAATATCGATCCGAATTGAATTTAAGCAATGAAAGGTCCGAGCAATATCGGAACGATTGTGGCTTTAAAAGAATGTTAACCAACGCGACAAGGAGAAGTAGTAGTAGCAGCAGCAGCGTCAGCGTTAACGAAAATGTTCAAGAACACGTTTCTACGGGCACGGACAAATTGTCGTTCGCAGAACGACAACGCGTAATGAAACAACTGGAGGAAATGTCGAATTTCGCCGAAGCGGACGTATACAAGACTGTATCTAGTAAAAACGATGTCGTTGACGAAGAAAACGAAGGTATTGAAACGTGTAACCTCACAAATTGTTGTACGATTTCATCGGGAAAGTGTACGAGTAACGAAAAGTGTTGGTCGACGAGTTCTCTCGTTGAACATGAATTTGCAAATAAGAGAGAAGACTTTTCGGTCGACGAATCGAAAGAAACTAATCAAGATACATTCGCTATCGATAGCGAACGAGTACGGTTTACGAATTCGAGTGCGGACATTTTGGAGGAGAACATCGACAGTTTGTTCGTTCCGAATCGTTCGGAACTAAATAAACCGGAAACGAACGATATGTCGTCGACAACCCAGAAACAAACAATCTTGATTAACGACGACTCGAACGAGTATCAGCGAACGCCCGTCGATGAGATGGTTTTCGCGAGATTGTGCTCAGGAGATGATTCTCTTTCGCGTAAGCAATCGACTACAACTTGGTCGCCCATCTTGAATGTGTGCCTGCTGCCGTATTTCAAAATGATTGTTCATTGTATGACACACACTCGCTGAACGTATCTACATTGTATAAATATAAGTTGGAGTATATCTTCGGATCTTCGCTATACGCATGTTGACCGAGGCTTTCGTTGTCAAATGTTTTTCTTAAGTTTATGCCTTGATTCGAAGACATTATTCGAATACGCATTTATACATTCACGATATACTCGTACGCACATCGTTAGCTAAAATAATTTTTTTATTCCTTATAATTTACTGAAAATTGAAAGAACAGTAATGCCTGATTAGCTGCTGAATTTCTCCATCTGCCTCGTTCGACTTGCAACAAAGTCGAAGCGAAACGGCGTCGTTCGAGGCAAAATTGGTTCCCAGAAGGAGAAAAGTGCGAAGCCAACTGGTGCGAGGAGGCAGTACGGAGTTACAGTATGAAAACTCGAAAATCGTTGCAACTAAACGAGCACTACTGTCAACGTTTCTCTTTGGTAGTCGAATTTTCACTGTGTAGGTGATAGCTGATGGAAACCAAGCAAACTGTACACGATTTTGTGGTCGTCTCTCCCTTTGTCTTTCTCCGTTGGTCGTGTTCATCCTGGCTACTTTTCGTCTGCTTTCGTTAAAATCGTTGCGTCGCGACGCGTCGATCGACTCGTTCGATTGTTGTAGTTGTGCAAACAGAGAATCGTACGAGTCGATTGCATGCGCGTATTCAATGATTTATGCACGCGTCCGCATTGGTCCGCATGATGTCTGTTAGCTTGCTTAAAACCGCTATAAATGGTTTTTTCTTTTTTCTTGTACGTTCAAGAAAATGATGAAAACATGTTTCTGCACCTTGTGCTTATGGCAGGACCTCGTCGCATGAGTGAACGAGACTTGCCGTCGCGGCTTGGACGCGATACAACAGCACCTCAGCAGCAGATACATACCAGCAAATCCGTACCAGCATTGCACAGTAAGTATGACTTTGTTACTGTTTCGTCACGTCGCTTGCTGCTTTCGACATTGGATCGTTTTCCGCGACGTTTTCGTTGTGACGCGACTCGACGCGACGATAGAAACGAGAACGAACTACATTTACGACTCGTTACAGACGTGGGCACCGAAGGGAAACAGCAACACGAGGTATTCAACCCTGGTTATAGCAGAGCATCGTCGAGTAACAGCGTTACACCACCGGTTACGCAACCTCCGTCGATGACACCGATCAACGGTTCTACGTCGTTGCGTTCTCGGTAACTACTTGACCGTACAATTGTTTCTCCGTGTCTCCAATACCAACAACGGTCTCTTTTGCTTCTTTGAAATAGATCGAGTCACAACTTACACGATCCTATAAGAATCGGAACATTGCCACCGAGCGGTCTCGTCAGCAGACAACAATCGTCGCCCAATTTGAATCCGGGTCAAACGACCGTAAACAACGGCTCGTCGTTGACCGCTATCGCGTCGGCTCCGGCGAACATGCTCGCTCAGAGCAACAACGAAGCCGAAAGGTTTTATCAGAATTTAAGCGTTTATAGAAATCAAGAGCCTGCGACGAAGCAGCGATGCAGTCCGTCTCAACAATCGGACGAGAGGTTAGTTGTTTTATTTTTGTTCGTCTTTTGGCCTTTCTGTTTTTTCAAAACGGATCCTTTTGTTCTTTAGAAATCATCTGCATTCGCAAAAAACCTCGCGAGGTTCTCAAAATTCTTTGAATCGACCGTCGACGTTTGAAACGAGTCAACCCAGAGATCGGCCTATGTCTGCCTACGTACCTCAAATTCAACAACAATCTTATATCGGTAGTCAGTCGCAGCAACAGATAAACGTAGCAGCGCCTCCAAGATCGCAATCCTCTCGAGATATAATACGGCAAGAAGCGAAGCTTCAAGAAATGCAAGAGGAAGTGAGAAGACGCGAGTTGCGAGGTGGCGTTCCAGTTCCACCTGCTCAGTATCGGCCGAACGCGTACAACGTGAAGCCAAGCATCACTCCTCAGTCGACAAATTCGGTTGTTCGACCAACCAAGTCGACTGGTTCTTCGTCGAACGTGGCCTCGAATCCCATGGTGGCGATACCAGTGCCAACCATTTCAACGGTTAGTCACGGTGCGAGGCACGCAGGTTACGGTTACTTAGACTCGCAATGCGGATCGTATATGCTTCAATATGGAAAATCGCCGCCTACGCATCAGCATCAGCACCAACATCAACTTCAGCATCAGCATCAGCTTCAGGTGCAACCTCAGCTTCAATCGCAGCATCAACATCCGCATCAGCACCAACACCAACATCAACATCAAGGTGTGCAGCAACAGGGACACGGTCTCGTTCAGTACGGAGCACCGCCGGTAAGAGGAAAAAATGATTTGATACGGTCGCAATCGAACGGCGGTATGTCGCTCGATTACGGAAGGGAACGGGACCATCAGTCCGGTGGTCAAGACCATATGGCAGGTGGTAGACCGTACGCCCTCGGATCGCAGTATTACATAAACGAAAGTTCGGAATCGCGAAACGATCAGTATAGCGGGGAGAACGATACGGGCAGGGGGCAAGTCGTGTTGGAAGGAAGCGCTTCCGTTCAAACGAACGAAATTATACCGATGCGACCGACTCTTTCGGAGGAGGGATACGGCGAAAGTCCGCCGCCACCGCCACCGCCGAGCGCCGCGACTCATCCTCTCTACAACAAACAGCCGACGGATTCGAGGTAATAAAGGGTACATAATTGGACATACATTCGTCAGGAAGGAGAATTGGTCAGAATTGTTTTTCGTTGTAGCAGGTACACGGCGAGCATGCAAGATCCTCCCCGAGGAGGATATTATCCAGCGAATGGTAATGCGGGGGCTGCGTTACAGCCGAGGCAGTATCAGTACAGCGCGACGAATCCTTGGCAGCGAGAAGAAAGGGAAAAGGTACCAGACGATAGTCAACATTTCGTCCAGTCGTTTCAGCCTGTATTTAATATTTCGATGTATCGATGTACTATATAGGAACAAGCACGCAGGAGAGAAGCTGCGAGACAGTGGCGAGATCAACAGATAATAGAGTTGGGCGCGTTACCTCACAGAACATCGCAGCAAGACGAACAACTTCGAGCTCTTCAGTTGGAAAGAGATTTTCAAAAACGAGTCGAAGAAGCTGCCAATCAGCAGGACGACGACGAGGAGAGTAACGACATCGATGCCGAAAGTATACAACGAGTGCAGGGTTTGCTGCGAACGACTGCCGCTCAGGACCGAAGCAACGCGTCGGAACAGCATAATCCTAATTTGTCCAGAACGAATGTCGTTAATCAGTCCGGTAGGACGAATCATGTTCAGTCTCTCGGAGGATCGTTGCATTCGACGAGCGTTACGGCGCAGCATGGGATGGCCGCGCAACAATGTTCGCAAAATATCTGCTCGAATCCAACCGATAATTCCAGCTCGCATCTATCGCAAAATCTTCGACACGAACATAATGCCGCACAGATGCAAAGTGTAGTAGGACAGATGTCGATGCCATCTTTGATTCACTTAGGTACTCCGCAAAAATCAATTTCGCTCGGTGTCTCTCAGTCTACCGAAGACAAAGAGATACAACGAAGGCGAGAGGAGGAGATCAAACGAAAGCAAATCGAATTCGACGAATCGTTGAAGAAGAAAGACGAGGAGATGAAACACCAGCAAATCCAACAAATTTATCAGCAGCAGCAACAACAGCTGCAACCGCATTTACAGCAACCGCAAGCTCAATTTAAGAATCAGCAAGTGTTGCACTCTAATATGCTGCGATTGGAAAATTTAGTCATCAATGGACCAAATGTATCTTGTGAGTGCATCATGCTGCGTGTAACCAATTGAAAAGCGGTCTAGTCAAACTGATAACTGCGTTTGTATCTATTTTTTAGCTACTACAAATGGTAACAACGACGCACCTTTACCGCCGGAACGAGGTTCCAGTTACGCGGTAATGTCGCAACAAAGTGTCCTCAGATCGAATAACGCAAACGTGTCTAATATAATTGCGTTGGCTCATTCTCATCATGCAGCATCCATTAAGAGAGTTTCGTTTCACGATTCAAATGCAAACTTAGAATCCGGACAACGCAACGTATCGTCTGGGAATTCAAACGCGACTACGTCCACGGCTATCGATGTCATTGCAGAAGATCCAAATGTAAGAATTCCTTTTCCTGTCTTTACATTCTCTTGATTCTTTTTGTACTAGCAGAAAAAAACGTTGAAGCGATTTCTTTCTTTAATTATTATTATTATTAAACGGGATGCAGTCCCATTAGTGTACAAAGACTTAAACAGAATTCATACATAGTCACATGTAGCATAAAAAAATTAAATATACAGTCGGTGGATATAGTAGTGTTACAACATCATACATAGTGAATCATACAATATTATTTGGTAATTTATAAAACGAATTTATACATCCAGTAAAAAGATCAAAACTCTCATTGTGATCATTCACCATATTACATATACGATTGATCGGGTCCGAAAAATCAACTGTAGTTTTATACAATGGTGGGTTGAAAGTCTTCACCGTCCTAAAAGACCGTAGTGGAGCATTAAAATTTATTGCTTCTAAGAGTTGATGACTACTAGTCAAGCCATTAATTCATTTAAATAGAAAAATAAAGTCCTACTTTCAAGAGACTTCAAACCCAGCGATTCCATGATAGGTGAATGATCATGATCATTAAATTCCATACTATGTCCCGATTTGTACGCAACAAATCTTGAAAATCTATGTTGCACCTTTTCTAATAGCTGCATGTATTTGCTTTGGTGCGGCGACCATATTACTGATGCGTATTCCAATGAAGGACGGACAAGAGAACAATACAACAACTTAAGAGTGTACGGATTTCTGAAATTTGCTGCACATTTCTTCATGAATCAGTGTTTTGGTAGCTTCTTTACTAGCAATGTTAGTATAGTGCAGAGAGAAATTTAAAGATGATGTGAAATAAACTCCGAAGTCACGCACTTCAGAGACCGGAGTCAAGACAGTATCGCTTAACTTATAATCAATCGGGTGCCTGTTCCGTGGGGATCTCATTAGATAGCATTTTAATAAGCTTAAGAACAAAGAATTGCATTCACACCATTTTTCAAAGATCGCAATGTCCATCTGTAACCCATAACAATCTGCCATGATGGATATTTTTTTAAAAGATCTTAAGATCATCAGCGTAGAGTAAGAAATTGCTTTGTTGAAAGATATCAGATAGATCATTAATAAACAAATTAAATAGTAAATAACCAATATGTGAACCTTGTGGAGCACAAGGACACAGACAATATAGCGATTGAAGATGAAAATGAATCGACAACTTTAACAACTTGATTCTTTGACAACTTGATTCGTTCTGCAGATAATTTGCAAACCAAGATAAAATAGGATTGCAAAAACTTAGCAATAAGAATGTTGTAAGAGAAAATCGAACGCTTCTTTGAAATTAGTAACTATAGTATCAACCTGAGTATTATGTTCTAAAAATAGACACAAAGTTGGTATAACATGATAGATTCGTGATAGTAGATAGCGATTGTATAAAGCCCATGTTGTGCCTTACAAGGAATGTCTAAGAGTAAGTCAACAACCAGACTTTCAAATAATATAGGGATGACACTTAATATGCATATAGGTCTATAGTTTCGAATGTTAGAAGGATCTCCCGATTTAAAAATAGTAACAATAGCGTTTGCTTTTCATGCATCAGGAAAAATGCCTAATGTATAACTACATGATTTGAAAAATAACGGTGATATATCATCTATTCCTGGACTCTTATTTACATAAAATTTATTAAGTTTGGTGAATACATCTCTGATATTCGCATTATGAATTATTATTGAATGATTACGTTTAGAATAGTCATGCTCGACGAGGACCTTTTTCCGACTAGCGCTCCGTTCAATTTCATTTTCATTTTCAGAATTTTATCAGCGACGCAGAAAATTTATTGTCATCTCCGAAAACCCCTGAAGGATCTGGAATATCGATTACTGGAAGCACACCGGGCGTAATAGGTGCTCAGGAAGTTTACAAGTAATGTTATTACTTTGTCATTGCATTACATTCGATCAGTGGTTGAAATACGATTAACGCTTTTCCGTTTTGTTTCGTTTCGTTTCGTTTCGTTTAGGGATCCGAGGCAAAGGCGACTGGCCGAAAAGCAGAAACAACAACAGAATTCTCAAATTGGATCAGTCCCTGAAAAACTCAGCTTTAAGGAGAAGATGAAAATGTTTGCGATGGAAACTGGCGAAGATGGAACACCGCGGGATAAAGTGAAAATATCACGTGCGCAACGCGAAATCGATAATATTGGTAATCCTATTACCTCGAACAACACTGGCAGTAGCACCACCGCCACTACCACCGCTGCCACCACCACCGCCAACATCAACAATAACAACAGCAGCAATAACACTCTTACCATTAATAATAACAACAATAACAATAGGAATTAAGACTGAAGGTCTAAATCCATTTGTCACGTTTTTAATTGTTTGCAGTACGATTCAAGGCAATGCAAGTCAATTAGACGGAACAGACCAATAGATTGCAATGAATGAAATTTCGTTGTCCCGTCTACTCGAACGTGACGTTTCATTTGAAACGACGTTACGTTTAGTATCCAAGCATTTAAGGGATCATTCCGACATGCATTAGTACCACTTGAAATGCATTTTCTATAGTCGAATTGCCTTTCGACCTCTTAAAAATAATAATAATTTATATTTATCGTGCGACTCGATTTGCCCCGTTTTCCATTTCCATGGACCAATTTAATGTTAATGTTAATGTTTAAGCATAGGGAACGAGCAAAGTTTACAAGAAATATTTGACTCCGAAGCTCGAAAGCATTGCGTCCAGTTTATCGAGGCAGCATAAAATTAAATACATATATATTTCGTCTGTACATAGATAATTTTAGTTAAACATTTAGAATAATTTGTTATTAACAGATGTTTCTTCGTATTTATATTTGATATTATACGACGTATCGTATCGAGTACGAAGTATCTTTCTTTATTTAGGGCGCGTGTAGTACGACTCTATATACAGTTATAAAATGCGGCAGCTTTAATATGATGGTCCGATAGATCCACCGAAAGATCTAACGTAAATTAATTAAACAGGCTATTGTAATATAAAATGAAATGACCGTTAAGAGAAAAATTGATTTAAGAAAATGTTGATCGAACGCCGCATCGGTAGTAGAGCTTCTTTTGTAACGCGGTTCCTTTTTCTTCTCTTATTTTTTTTTCTTTTTTTTTTTTTTATTATTGCTTACAATTGTCTACCATCGATGGTCGCGCGTCGTTTTATCGAAATCATGATCGAGGATCGGTAAGATAGATTGGTTAACAGGTTTCGTAAATAAGAAACGAATAGGCATTGAACAATTGCAAAACAACGAGTTAAAGAAGAGGAAAGTAAACTAAGCACTTACGATTAGAAACGCCATCGGATAAACGTTCAACCATTGTTTCTATTTGAATGAATTTTCTCGTTTGATTTGTTCGATGCATTTGTATGTACTACGTTGTGCGAACTGCAACGCGTGCCTCGAAACGCGTAAAGCGTGTCGTGTGTATGTATGTACAACAACGAGACACCTTTAGATCCTAAGAATACCTATTCCTCTTTGTTGTGTATAGCAAATAGATAGTATAGTTGCACTATATTTTTTCTAACGAAGCCGACGCTTTGGTGACTCGAGGCGAGTACTCTGCGATTATAAATTTTACATTACATTTCGTCGCAATTCGATACATAGTTACAATTATACGTTTAAAGGTATATTTTTTAATTATTGTACAAGAAATATGCTACGAATGAAAAATAAAAGAGTTACTTGTAATTTGCGGTGATGGAAAAAATACGCTAGATGCAGAACTTATGATCGTATATAACTGTCAATTGTGTTCTTCGAGAGTATAGTTACACAATGAAAGTTTCGTTGAAAATTAACGAGAAATATATACGCGTATTTGTTAAAAGAAAAAAAATTTAAGGTCATTCTTAATGAAAATGTTATCGTACAATTTCGTTATATACTTATATAAAGTTGGTAGTTGTGCGTATATAATTACGTACACAAGTCTATGCGTCAATTAAATTCGTCTAGCGTTTATTTTTTTTATTGCCGTATCACTGTTTAGAAAGCAATTCTAAGATGACGAGTTTATCCCTTTTCGATTATTTTCGATGACCGATTCCTTCCCTTTATCTTGTATTCGTAATCGAACGAAAAGCTGAAAATTGGTTGGTGAAATTTGTGAAATGATCAAACAGCGGTTGCACGTACCGACGCAACGCGTAGCGCTCGTAGTATATGTATGATGTGCTTATGTGGTGATGTGGTGTTGCCTGGAACCGTTCGGTAGAGAGCGCAAACGCGCAAACCTTTAATACGGTCGGGAGAGCTGACATTGACTGGAAATTTGCCGAGGGAGGCGACATTGTCGCTGGTCGCATCGGTCTACGTCGGTCGGAACCAGTCGGACCTCGGAGCGAACAATTCTCTGCTCTTCGATTTTTAGAATACTGAATACAGAATACGGAGTCGGGCGTGCATCTTAATCTAAATTTAGTCACGTCGTCGCAGTCGAGTCGATAGGGTTGTGTGAAGGTTCACGGCTTTATCCGAGGTTTCGTGATACGGTGATCGCTCGTTCGAAACTATTAAATCGCACCGCTGTTTCACATTTTTTTCCAATTTTTGCATATCGACTCTACGAGACAGTTGCAAAAGGCAGCCAAAGAGCGAAGAAACGTATCCCAGGGATCAAGAAATCTTACGTTGAAGAATCGAGAACCGCCCCTAGGAATAAGGGCCTAACGAAAAGTCGAAAGTTAGTCCTACAGAAGCAGAACTTTGAAAATTAGAAGCTTCGGTGCAGAAAAGCGAGACGATTGACCGTTTAGCAAAGTAACCAAACTGTAGAAGGAGCGCGCGCGCGCGCGCGTGCTATCGTCAACAACACGGTTCACCAGGTATGTAAATATTTCAGATTTGATTTCGCATTTTTATTGGGACGTTTTTACTCGGCAGCTCAAGTCGAGCGTGTCCGCATAATCCGAAAAGGCAAGCTCGCGTATCGGTAGGAATACATAATGCGTTTGCGAGTCACGGCTTGATGAAACTGGATGAAACCGTTTGGTTGGCACGTTGAGAAACGGTTCGTCTCGAGAATATAGCAATTACAATATTTCTGGCTTGTTGGAAAGAAATACGGTGCGCGTCGATCGTGTTCGGATCGAACCGAGGAGCCACGCATGGACGTAGGAACTTTTTGGAACAGATCTTATTGATCGCGTAGCGTAGTGCATTGATAGAGAGTCGTGGAGCGGCGCCGCGTGCGCGACATGCGACCGCGTGCGCCTGTGTGTGTGCGTCTCAGCGATCGTAGTGTTCATGAAATTCATTCAAAAAAATATTACGAATCTTGTTTACACCAAATGGAAATAAGTTGCCGTTGCATAATTTACCTTTCAGCAATGCACTTTAGGAAGTGGAAAGTAAAACTCGTGCGTAAGTCCGTGTCGAAAAACGTACGCGTTAATATTTTAAAATTGTACGCGTGAAATGTGTAAAATAGCATTTTCTCCCTAAACACGCGAATGCGTATCCTTATCGAATGAAAACACTTAATCGAAAGTCTAAATAACGTATCCGTTATTCGGTTTGCACTTTAAAAAATTGATTCCCCTCGTTCGTTATCGATCCGTTGTACAAAATTAATATTTTAGAAGCGCTTCGTCGCGTAGACAATTATTCGTATAATTGCGTATTGCGTACCGTCGAACGCGAGTAGTAATTATGCATCCAATGCGCGTTAAAATTGCCCAAGTGTGTATGTACCGCTTTCGAACTATTTCGAAGGAGGGATTAAAGCCGACGCGTCGTTATCAGTCGTTTTTCTATCGCCAAAATAGAAATGTATTTTAAGGGAAATCGAGTTTTCCAGGTTCTATTGGTTTTTTGGCATCGAGTCAAATATCACCGTTAGCCAAGCCAATTTAACCGAGTTGCCAACTAAACGAAAAATATGGCCGATGAATTGATTAATCGTTAAAGCATGCCATCATATAGTCTATACTCTCTAAACAAGTAGGTATTCTGTGCTTGTAAAACGTAAAAAAAGAGATCTAAGAACAGCAGCTTACGAACGTTATCGTGTTTTAAACGTCGATCGAAAAACCTTTTCTCCAAATTTATTTTTCGTTAACGTCGCACGATTCTTGTCGATACGCGTTTCGAATTTGCCACGTGGAAAAAAAGATTCCTGAGGAATTTCCTTCGGTCGCTCGTTGCGAACGTTGCGACGAAAACGGATAGTGGCCGGTCGCATTAAAGCTACGTTAAAGCGGATATCGTCTTCTGTTTCCTGTACATATTTACGCGCATATTACGCACATATTCCATAACGGAACTGAAGCAAAAATGTTCAATAACGACATTCTATTCTCGTGCGATAGGTCGCCTAGAAATTCTAGCGGCGATTAGAAAATTACGCGACTCGAAATGTTCGTGTTACGTTGCATTCTGTTGCGCAATATTCAGATTCCGTATTTCATGTCGTATTTTCCGTTTATCGTCGAACGGAATTATTGTCTAGATCAGTGGTTCTCAACTTATGGTACGCGTATCACAGGTCCCGGACAGCAAGGAGTATAGCAGGAATATTCCTTATCAAAAAGCGGACATAGGAGTATTGAATATTCCTGTAACATTGGGAACATTGCGCAACCTTAAATGTTCATGCAATGTTCCTGCAATATTCCTTGCTGCCCGGGGGTGGTGCGTAGAATATTCCCAGGTAATACGCCAAATTATATCAAATTTAAAAATTATCCAGCTTTGCAAAAGAATTAGAAGAATGAACAAAATGTCTTGTCCCTTAACTATTAAGTTAACTTTTTTCTTAACAATGTCTTTTAATATAGCTGTGTAAAAGATAACTTGTATTTTAATATATGATATGAATTATATCTGAATTCTTTTTACTTCTAGTTATTTTTTACTCAGTTCAAAGTCTGAGAGATACCCCTTTGTAGTTATGGAACATTTGCTCGTCAAAAGTATATGTACTTACAAAGTGGTACAATCCGTACATTGACTCTTGCACCTAGGGAAAAATGTGATGAGGAAAAATAGTACATGTATATGTATATTTTTTATGTATATATTAGTGGGAATGGGCACTTTTCCTCATCTCATTTTTTCCTTAGGTGCAAGAATCTTAATGTCACTGAGCGTACGTGACTTGACCATACATCAGTTCGGTGGTTCGCGGGAAAAAAGGGTTGAGAACCGCTGGTCTAGATAAAAGCGATAGCGCCGACGCGTAATACACGTATAGCAATTAATTTTCTTCATCGAAAAATGTATGCATAATATACTGTCTAACGTCGAGTTGGCGAATGCGAATCGAGATTCGCAGTGGCCACAGAGGCAACTTACAAGTGAGTCGTTTAAAATCAAAACCTGCTAAGTACATTTTACTCTTTTTTACATGAGATTAAAAAACACTAAAATTTTTAATTTAGAAAAAACAGTTTAATATTTCCCAAAAAAATCGGTTTTTTAAGTCTTAGCAGGTTTTGATTCTAAAGTACTCAAATTTAAAATTGTAGTGTTTTTTTATCTTCTGTAAAAAAGAGTAAAATGTACTTAGCAGGTTTTGATTCTAAACGACTTAGGTATAGACACAGAGCTTTTGCGTTTTTCCCCCTTTCTTTCACGAAGAAACATTCGATAATATATACACAAGTGTTCGTTTGACATTTGGTGACGAGAAAGATGTTCTGCTACGATAATGCGATAAGCAAAGTTGGGTTGGTTGAAGCGCAGAGATGAGAACAAAGCAGAAGGGGAAAGCAAAGCCGGTTTCTATGGATTTAAGAAAGAGAAAGACCTTATTACATATATATGTAGAAGCGAAGCATATTTCACTGGAAACGTCTCTATAGTATCCACGCGTAACTCGTATTTGTACGTATAAGGGGTGATTTTAAATAACTTTCTCCTTAGCGAAAATGTAAGGTGAGGCTTTGTTAACGAGTTATTAACGAAAAACACCGACCAATCAGGGAGCGAGTACAGCGGATTAATGATGGCGCGGACGATGGCGGGCCAATGCTACTCGCAGCTGGAGTCCGCGCTAAAATTCATCCACTGTATTCGTGCCTCTATTGGTCGGTGTTTTTCGTTAATAACTCGTTAACAAAGCCCCGCCTAACATTTTCGCTAAGGAAAAAGTTATTTAAAATCACCTAAGGAATCATCCTTTTCAAGGAACTGCAACATTTTTGTTACACCCTGTACACATATGTGTTTGATTAGAAAAATTTGGGGTTGACAGCGAAATCGGAGGCCCAAATTATGATCGCACACTTACAATAGTGCGTTACGTACTTACAATAGTACGTTACGTACTTACATACATACTTATTACACGTGGCGCTCGGCGTGCGGTGCGGCGCGCCATGCCGCGACGCAGCTGGGAAGAAAGTGAAGAAAGACTCCTCGCGATCAGTAGGATGAAAAAGAGAAGAAGGGAAGAGAAGGACAGCTGAGGACAGCCATTTTCGGAAGAACTGCTCGGGCGCTTCGTTGCATGTTGTATGTACGCGACGGCAACCCGCGCATACGAATCTTCTTTTAGTTTAGTCGCTGCGACTACTCGTTCCTTTTTTCGTGCTTTTCAATTCGTCGATAGAGGTAAAAGCTGGAACGAAAAATTGTTATTGTTGGTTGCATGGTATTGCGAAAGAAACGATAGACAAAATATTGATGCGTTCCAGTATTCTTTTGTTTTTTTTCTACGAAGATTCCATCCGTTGTTATCTACCTAGCGACGCACGAAGTTTACCCTCCTGGTATTTCCGCGCCGCACGAAACCGCGATCGACCTGCTCTCGGTGCAACTTGACACAATTCATAACGCGCAATATCGCTTGGATAAGTATCCAGTATCCAATTACATACTCGCTACCTTGATGAGATCGTTTCTCGTTACGATGCGTAATCGTTTCTGGATAAAGTTCGAGTTCGACCGCAGAGTTCACCTCTAACATCGACTCGGTATCGATCGACTTCCAGATCAAATTCGCGACGAGTCCTGTTTCAACTTGTATGGTCATGTGTACATACGTGTACTTTGGAAAGAAGACACGCGTACTTCTTATACATGTAGTATGTGATTTTACGAAATTAGAAAAGAGGAATAGATTGCAAAAATTTTGAGTCTAAAAATAACCTTCTAATACAGTGGTATCAAACTCATGTATGAATACGGGCCACCAAATTCAGTTTAAGAAAATCCGCGAACCGCAGACAGGAAGAAAAAAAGTCTTTTATTTATAATGGAAAATAACTCATTTAAACTTCACATTTATTTTTCTTTACTAAATTTATAAGAATTAAAAAAATACATTAATTGTAGAAATTAAAAGACTTAATATTTTTTACTAGACACTTGGCATCTTTTCGCAGATACTATTTTATCGATATCGGGTGTAATTTTTTGGGATAAAGATATTTTTAACATAGATTTTAAGTGTTCATTTGTTAACCTCACCCTGTGTGAAGTTTTATCAGTCTTTAAGACAGAAAATAATTGTTCACACAGATATATGTACTACCAAACATTGCCAAGATTCTCGCAACAAACATACGCATTTCAATAAAATGTGTTCTGGCAAGTACGAATAAAAATCTGGAATGCCAATTTTATTATATTTTTCCTTTAGCAGTGTTGCATTGTATTTTTTTTGGTAATAAAATTAATTTCAAGTTTCGGGCCGCATGTTTGACACCACTGTTCTAATAGACTTAATAGTTTGCGATCACTGCGATTTCATGTCATTGACGTTGCCCAATTTATTTGTGTTTGTGAAAAACGTAGTAGTATGCAAAAACGCAGCAGCGACTTTTTGTCGCTCGTGTATATCGGGGCTAATTGTCGCAGCCGCAGTCGCGGAACCACGCGGAATACTCGATTCTTTCATACGACAAGGCCTTCTTTTTCTTCTTCTTCCTCCCCTTCCTGGATCCGCGGCTGCTGCTTATCTATTGCATTAGACGCGCGGCGCACGACTTTACGTAATGAATTGCTTGCGGTGCGGTCGTGGTCGCGTTTTCAAAGGAACATTTTCGTAGAGACGATATCGACCAACAAGTGCACCCGATCGAAACACGCGTTTCTTTCTAGCAGGGAGAAACGGTTGAAATTCGGACGCCATTCGACCGTTTGCTCGGTTACCAATAATTGTAATTATTTGTCTTTCGTTCGATTCTTTCTTCGGCCCTTGATGAAAAGACGTTGCTACCTGGTGTTACAGGCTGAAAATATGAACGGTGGCAACGAGTGGTCCTATCCTCCGAAACAGGCTCTTTACGACCCGTCGCTCGAGAAGGATGCTTGCGGTGTTGGATTTATCGTCGCCATAGACGGAAAAAAATCGCACAAGGTGAGCGTCCGTCGACGGAGTTTTGGAAAACGTTACGCGCTTGTTTTGTTTGCAGATTGTAAGGGATGCGGAGACCCTCTCGGCACGCATGAACCATCGTGGCGCTTGCGCCTGCGATAATGATACTGGGGACGGAGCCGGTGTTCTTTGCGCAATTCCGCACGAGTACTACGCCGATGAAATTCGGTAAGAGATGGTAATGGTTCAAAGTGATAGTCTCGCTGCCGTTTTATCGGATTCCGTCTCGTACGCTGCGAATACCAACAGTAGATTTCATAACGCGTCACGGGTCGACGACGTAATTTATAGGTTATCGGATTACGCTCGGACCTTCCTGACAACAAACTTATAGCGGATATTGATATACCTCGCCTATTCTTGTTTTTTTTTTCTATTTGATAACCGTTTCCAAACTTGTCCTTTAGAACGACATCGTTATCAATCTCTTCTATAAATGTCTTGGATTTATTCCTGATTTTGATTTCGAAATCGATATTTTTTTTCTTTCTGGTCCCTACTTAAAAAAAGACTAACGGTATGAAGTAATATACTAGATTGAAGCTGAAACTGGTTTCGACGATAGCGATGAATGCGAAAAAATCGATCGAATAGCGCAAGATGATAAGAGCAAAACGATGAATGCTACTTGTATACTACGTAACTATATGTATGTATGTATAGTAGATGGATATCGAATTGAAAACGATAGCGCGTTGGTTATCGAGTGCGTTGTTCCTAATGCCGTCGAAGCATTTCGGAGGTCATGAAACTCTCAATGTTTTTCATGTTAAACCAGAAGCAAATAGACACGGGGAAAGATTATTTTCGAATCTGCTGAAACTTGTGCGTTTTTCAGCGAAAGGCAAAATATCGAGTTACCGGAATTTGGACGTTACGCGACCGGTATCCTGTTTCTCGACAAGGATACGTACAAAAAAGCGGAAGCTGCGTTCGAAAAATTGGCCGAAGACTGCAACTTGAGGGTACCGTAGAGCGTCTTTCTTTCGATCGCGTACGAGCGTAACTCGTTGATCGAATACGTTTTTCTACAGGTAATCTGTTGGCGCGATGTTCCAACCGATGACACAAAAATTGGTCGAGTGGCACGAAAGTACGAGCCTTACATGCGTCAAGTGTTTGTCACCGGCGATCAGGACGATGCCACTCTCGAGCGACAGGTAAAGAGAGAAAAGATCGAACGAATAAACCAAGCAGACGACCAGTTGCGCGTGGTTGGATCAACTTTTCTTACCATTTTGCAACTGTTGATCTTAGGTTTTCGTGTTGAGGAAGAAGTCGTCTCATTGCATTTCGCGAATAGGAATTAGATATTACATATGTTCGCTGTCTGTCCGAACGATCGTTTACAAAGGCCAGTTGACGGCGGACCAGCTATGGGTGTATTTTCCAGATTTGAAGGTGAATGGAATTTCACTATGCACAAGCAATCGATGTTCCAGCGCGATCCTAACTCGTTATGGTCTTTTTTTCATCTCCTCCTTTTTCTCTTGTTATAGTCGCCAAAATTCGAGACTTATTTAGCCCTAGTCCATACGAGATTCTCTACCAACACTTTTCCAAGTTGGGAGAGAGCGCATCCGCTTCGGTAAGCAACCTATACAGTTGTAACGTTAATCTTATCGTCGAACGATACACGATCTTATTTCCGTTCCTTTCACAGATTACTGGCACATAACGGTGAGATTAACACTTTAAGGGGAAACGTAAACTTCATGAAAGCTCGAGAAGGAGTAATGAGCAGCAAAATGTTTGGAGAGAAACTGAAAGAACTGTATCCGGTAGTGGAACCGAATCTTTCGGATTCGGGAGCCGTCGATTGCGTTCTGGAATTTTTGATGATGGCGGGGCAACGATCTTTGCCAGAGGTACGCGATATTCTCTCTTTTCCGCGTTCGAGTCGAATCAATTTAGCTGTAACGAGCGATATAACTGAACGATTTGGTGCAGGCGGTGATGACGATGGTACCGGAAGCTTGGCAAAACGATCTGACTATGGCAACGGAAAAGCGCGACTTTTATCACTGGGCTGCCTGCGCGATGGAACCTTGGGACGGTCCTGCTCTTTTGACTTTCACGGATGGCCGTTACGTTGGCGCGATACTCGACAGGTAGGAGCTAACGTTTGCCTTGCATAATCCGCCCTCTTCTACCCGTTTTCGTACAGCTTCCTTTTCCTCCAATACGTGTGGGATCTGGATAAATTCTCGTCACAGCGGACGAAGTACGCGCGCGAAATTCCTTTGACGACCGTTCAATCGTAGAGGATTGCAAGAGGATACTTTCATTTATTTTTTCTTCTCTCTTTCTTTCATTCTTTCTTCACTTTTTTCTCTCTCTCTTCCTCTCTCCCTCTCCTCTATTTTCGTTTCTTTTCTTTTTTTTTTCATGATATGTAGGTGTTAAGGAAATCACGAGGTATCATTCGAAAAAAAAAGTTGTCGTGAAAACGATAAACCAAAATAAGTATAAATGTTACATGTTTAATACGAGTCTACGAAATCCATATACGCATGACTTCCATACTTGTATACACGCTTTTGTGGAACGTAACTTTCTTTGTGACTAAATATATATGTACATTTAGATGAAGATTCGGCGAAAGTCTAGTGTACACGTATGCGTATTCAAAAGCCTTTTGAACAAGTGAAATTTGAAAGAACGGTAAACATTGATTGTTGAGGTTTCGGAGGGAAGCAAGGAAGGTGTGTATGTATGTGTGTGTGTGTGTGTGCGCGCATGCGCGTATGTGTATAGGAGCTATTCTAGATCGTCGAAAAGAGTTGAAGGAAGGAAACGGTGGAAAGTTTGATCCAAAGTACAAGTTTCCCTCCGAGGCGCTCGTAGTAGTAGGCAAAGGAGCGCATCCAGTGCTTACAGAATCGATGTTTACGATCAAACGATCGATGCGCGTCGTTACAGTGAGATGACGAGTGAATGGTAGTTGGAGCGAAAGATATTGAAACGAAGAGAACGCAGAGACGCTTGTACGCGGTGCATATGTGTGTACGCTCTCGCGTACGTATATTGGTTCACGATTTACGGGTGTATACGTGTTCACATGCACACACATGAATGAATGATTAATGAGTGAGAGGGAGAGAATAAAGGAATGCCAACAGGAAGGCAATGCGAGAAAAGAAGCAAGAGTATAGTCACAGTTGATACTAGCGCGCGACACTGAGGTGGTAATACAAAAGACTTTTTTGAATTTTTGTTTGGCAGAAATGGCCTGCGCCCATCGCGCTTCTACGTCACTAAGGATAACATGATGGTGATGGCGTCCGAAGTGGGCGTCTATGATACTCCGCCCAGCAATGTAATCCTGAAGGTAAACGAGGAAATAGTGAACGCACCATCGATCGGACACATCCTGTGGAGAAATTATGCAGCCACGTTGGCTCTCGACGAGCAATCTCTCTCTCTCTCTTTCTCTGTCTGTCCCTTTCCTTGCTTCCTTCCTTCCCTCCCTCCTTCGATACATGCTTCCGCTTCAACTCTATCTTTCTCTCTGTCTCTATCTCTCTCTGTCTCTCTCTTTCTTTCTTTCTTTCTTTCAGTCACTCAATAATCCTTCAGCATACACAATTTCAGCTGGAGACAGAATATCGCGCAGATGGGAAATAGTATTTATTCTGAATATAAACAAAATTCAAACGATCGAGTACACACATTGTTCCAGGCTAATCATTATTTTATTACACACTACCGAACCTAATCCATAGACTAATCCTGTTTTTTAACACGCGTCTACGCTTCTCTCTTCACCTACCATCCACGTTGTTCGTTCGCATTCTTTTCGTCTATTCGCTTTTAGGCTGAAATCGTTCGACTCGAATCAAGCACGAAGGATGTCATCGTTACAACGTCTAATTGTTTTCTGTGAAGAAAACAGGCTTCTGGATAATATTCCGATTCTATCGTTTTCATCTGACACCAGGTATTGGGGATAAGCTTGGGATAAGAGGAACTTGCGAACGGATCAAGCGTGTACCAATGTGCTTTTCCATCTCTGTTGATCGGATTAATTTTACAGAAGTATTTCCTGGTAAAAGTGGTGGTCCGTCATCGTCAAATTCGGGCATACTTTCTCATCCGCCGTGTTCCATGTTTATCGGTTTAGTCTTCACGAAGATAACCAGTCATATTTGTGTTTTGTTTATTTTGAAACATGTCATTTGTGTGTATGATGTATAATTTGTCATTTAGGAAGTAGGTTCGCGTAGAATCGTAGGATCGTCATCCATTGGCGTGGTGTACAGCACCGAATAGTACGAGCGTAGATATTTTCAAACAATTATTATTTGCGTTTCCCTTTATTTGCAGAGTCGCTTGAAACCCGGGAGAATGCTGCTCGTCGACACCCTCGAAAAGAAGATTATTCAAGACGTAGAACTGAAGATGCAGATTGCCAGAAGCAGACCGCATTCCAAGTGGCTAAAAGATCAGGTAATCTTCTGGTTTTGCATTTTCCTTGCTCTCGAAGCGTTATCAATGTTTGGGTAAAATCACTAAATAACCTTACCGATCGATACACATTGCTGTTACGCACGCGTCTAATGCAAAGACATGTTTCTTTTTCTTTCCAAACTATCCTACGCGCCGTGGGGTCGTGCTATATCGCACGCAGATGGTGAGTCTCGTAGCTTGTGTCGTTTTTACCCATTTTACCTTTTTAACCGTTTTAGGGTCTAAACACACATCCGTCCGGACCTGGACTCGGACGGATATGTGTGCAGTGGCCTTTAAGGTCTCTATTCTCACTATCCATCTAGCCTGACGCCGCGCCGGCTATCCGCCGTCAAAACTTTCTTCGATGAAGGTCAGCAGTCTCAGAGAGAATGTTTGACGGTCCTGGGTCTTCGGCTCCGTGCCGACCACTTTAAGGGTACTTCTTTTATGACCGTTATGGGTCCCGGGTTGAACCGGGTTGATCATATATACTAAATAGATACGGCTCCAGATAACTACCGTCGCGCAAAGATAAAACATCTACGTGACGTCACATGTAGACAAAGTAAAGGAGGTGGGAGCCTTAGACCATATATACCTATAGACACAGCCTGAGGTATGAGCCCATGGGAGAGCCTGATGCAAAGATAACGAGCAAGTTATCTCAGAGTTACGTCAGTTACGTCCACAGTTACGTCAGAAGAGATAATTCAAGACGACGAATAGGGCATCAGACCAATCAGACGATTAGACGCCATTAGACTGTATAGATATTTTTTGGAAGTAGATATTCTTTCCCCAGATGATGCATGCCCACATGAACGTCATGTAGATGATTTTATCTTTGCATCAATCTAGATGATTCAGGCCGTGTCTATAGATATATATGGTCTAAAGTGGGAGCGATCTTCTAAACGTATCCAGCCGCCGCGCCGCAAGACTTATGTTCAAATCAATATATAAATGCAATTTAACCATTGTTACATTGGAACTATATTTTTTATTTTACTTTAGGATATTTTTTCCATTCTTTTGTCGTTCCTTGCAATTTTTTATGCAGCACGTTGTAACCATGATTAATAATTAATTGCGAAGAGAGTATCTTACGTTGGCCACTTCTAACTGCTTCTAACGCGTCCCTAACCACCCCTAACCTTCCTTGCAGTACTGATGGAACCTTATGACCTTACTATGTCCATGCGTATGCTAAGTTCCATTTTGAATTATCTTTTGCCTACATGTGAAGTGACGTTATATATGGTTTAAGGTTGAACCTATCTGAGCCCGGGTCACCGCGGGGGTTCGAAAACAAAAACAACGCGAATATACTACGTATTAACGAAAAGTCATTTGTATAATTTCATATTTCTTCATATTTGATCTTCGTAGAAGTGTAACCAGTGAAATACTGATGTTTTTCTGATGAAAATGATACCAAACTTGATATAATTGCGATTATGTTCAAGTGAGGGTCGTAATGGTTGTGCCTAGTCTGCTTGCCGGCTGGACGAATAGTGTGAATTACCGAAGAGGTTGACGGTCAGCTGACGGCGGTTAACCGGTGGTAAGCTTGACGGAAGTGAGAGTAGACCCTTCCACGTTTGTTGCCGCGCATATGTACAATAATGTACATGTTATACAGTTTACGATATGCACAGCGATATACGTATATTATATGTATATTTATAAACGTATTTTGTTATTCTTATTATTTTTGGCTATTTATTTTACCTATACTATAATAACTATTATTTATACTACGTTACAAGGAAAGGTAGAGAATGAAGATGCGAGAAAGATGAAATTTCCTTTTTACTTAGATCACTATGGAAGAGTTGCGCGCTGCCGATTGTATTGCTCGTGCAAAAACCTCGGCCGTAGGTCCAATCGGAAACGGCACGCCAACAAAAAAAAATGGATTGAACGACGCGAACCCGATATCAGCAGTGAATCGAATATGGGGGGGCGATAAGAGGTTATCGCTCTATGGATACACGTTAGAAACTATTAATCTGTTACTTCTGCCGATGATGCAGTCCAAGTACGTATTATCATTTTTATCGTGAAACAACGGTTTGCGCGCGCGAAACAATTTAACGGAAAAACGTAGTCTCCTTGCGCGTTTCGCCAAACTGAAAAAAAAACTATTTGTCGTTTAGGAAAGAAGCCTTGGGTTCCATGGGTAATGATGCACCACTCGCCTGCCTTTCCCAGTTTCAACCCTTGATTTACGAGTACTTTAAACAGCTATTTGCACAGGTACGAACAGATCGTATTTCACGATGAAATGCTTGTATCGTCCATCGTGACGCACACGATTCTATGGTATTAAATCGTTTTTCTTTCTTCTTTTTTCTTTCCATTCTTTTTCTGTTTCTTTTTTCCTCCCTCTTACCCTTTCCCTGTTCCTTGTTCCTTCTTCCTTGTTCCTTCTTCCTTTCAATATTCCACATAGGTTACGAATCCACCGATCGACCCGTTCAGAGAAAAAATCGTAATGTCGATGCTTTGTCCGATCGGCCCTGAAAGTAACATTTTGGAACCGAGCGAGCTTCAAGTGCACAGATTGTTCTTACCGCAACCAATATTGTCGTTGGACGATATGGAGGTAATTAAGCGAACGAATTACCGTGGTTGGAAGACGAAAGTGATCGATGCAACGTATCCTGTGAAAGACGGTCCCCCAGGATTATTGAAAACGTTGGATCGAGTGAGTCAAGAGGCGGAGCAAGCTGCGAGAGAGGGCTTTCAGTTCCTTGTGCTTTCCGATCGACAGGGTAGTCAAGAAAGGTACGCAGTCAGAATTTTAATCGCTCGATGTAAACTCGATTTTACCACGGTTCCATACACACGATTCATTTGTTCTCTTATGCCCGCATTAGAGTACCGGTGAGCAGTTTACTGGTGTTAGGTGCGGTGCATCACCATCTTATCGAGGAGCGTCAACGCATGAAAGTTGGTCTGATACTCGAAACCGCCGAGGCCAGGGAGGTACATCACATTTGTTTGCTGCTCGGTTACGGGGCAGACGCTATTTGCCCGTATCTCGTGTTCGAGATGGCGAGAGATCTTCGAGCGGACGGTGTGCTCGACTTGTCTTTGACGGATAATGCGTTGTGCGCGGTAAGTTTGGCGACGCGACGAGGGGCGGTGCTTTCTCAACAAAACAAAACATTTATATATGTATAGTTCGAGTAGAGAAAATGAATGGGAGTTTGTAAAATGTGTTGTAGAATTATGCGGAAGCAATGGAAAGGGGAATAGCGAAGGTAATGGCGAAAATGGGGATTTCGACGTTGCAATCGTACAAAGGAGCACAGATTTTCGAAGCAGTCGGTTTATCCGACGAGGTCGTTGAAAAATGTTTCAAGGTACGTCTATTACTTTTCTCTTCTTTTTTTTTCTTCGACGATCGTAAGTACGCGTGATTATAAATTGGATCCAATTAATGAACGCAACGATGATTCAAATAATTTTAATGATGTGCTGGCTAACAACGATCGTTAGAACTTTATTCGCTTGCCGTTTCTTTTTACTTTCAAACCGATGGAGAACATCATGCGCGTCATGAAATTTTTTAGGGTACGCAATCTCGCATCGGCGGTGTTACGTTCGATATTTTGGCAAGAGAAGCGTTCGAACGGCATCAAATCACGTACTGGAGCAAACCTATGGATATGCTAGTGATTCGTAATCCTGGCATATATCATTGGCGGTCCGGTGGGGAGAAACATATCAACGATCCCGACAGCATTGCCAATTTGCAGGTAATCTTTACGCAACTGTTTACGTTTCACTACGCAACGCGCTTTAAACTCCACTTGAGCATAAACGATCAGACTGAAAAAAATTCCTCGTTTATTTGTTGTTTTTTGTTGCGTCTCTGCTAGGATTACGTAGCTTCGAAAAATTTGAATGCTTACGAAAAATATAGAAAAACCACGATGGAAATGATACAAGCTTGCACGTTAAGAGGACAATTGGAGTTGATAGAAAAATCCGAAATCGCAATACCTCTAGACGAAGTCGAACCAGCAACTGAAATTGTCAAACGATTCGTAACCGGAGCCATGAGTTTTGGAAGCATCTCGATAGAGGCGCATAAGACGCTAGCGATCGCGATGAATCGTATCGGAGGCAAATCCAACACCGGAGAAGGTGGCGAGAACGCGGACAGGTCCGTATACTTGTAATATTAAAACGAACTTGATGATAATGTTAGACGTTAATTTGATCTCGTAGATACCTTGATCAAGATCCAGAATGGAATAAAAGATCGGCAATAAAGCAAGTTGCTAGCGGTCGTTTCGGCGTAACGTCCAGTTATTTGGCAAACGCCGACGATCTTCAAATTAAAATGGCGCAGGGAGCGAAGCCGGGAGAAGGCGGCGAGTTGCCAGGCTACAAAGTGAGTTTGTCCGGTTTTTATCTAAACGCGGGCGCGGGCGTACGTTCGACAATGAAAAGTTCCTGTCGCGCTACAGGTCACCGCAGAAATTGCTGCAACTAGGCATTCGGTGCCTGGAGTGGGCCTAATCTCGCCACCACCGCATCACGACATATATTCGATCGAAGATCTTGCCGAATTGATCTACGATTTGAAGTGCGCTAATCCGGATGCCCGTATTTCCGTGAAATTGGTGTCTGAAGTAGGCGTGGGTGTGGTTGCAGCGGGGGTGGCAAAGGTAATACGCTACGTACATCATTATTATTATTATTATTATAAACCGCGCGTACACGTTTCGAACGTAAAACTCGTTGTTGAATGAAACAGGGAAAGGCAGAACATATCGTGATATCCGGCCACGATGGCGGAACCGGTGCTAGCAGTTGGACAGGAATCAAATCCGCAGGTTTACCATGGGAATTAGGAGTCGCGGAAACCCATCAAATTTTAACTTTGAACAATTTACGATCTCGAGTAGTAGTTCAAGCGGATGGACAAATGCGCACAGGATTCGACGTGGTGGTGGCAGCTCTGTTGGGCGCCGATGAATTTGGTTTTAGTACAGCGCCGTTAATTTCAATGGGTTGCACCATGATGAGAAAGTGTCATCTAAACACGTGTCCCGTCGGCATTGCAACGCAAGATCCTGCCCTTCGAAAAAAATTCGAAGGAAAACCGGAACACGTTATCAACTTCTTTTTCGCATTGGCTGAAGAGGTACGAACGCCGACCGAACACATAAAACGTTTTCACCCGAATACACTGGTGGTTTTTCGTATTGTTCATTAAATTGAGAAACATTTGTCTTTACCAGGTACGTTCGTACATGGCTAGCCTTGGGATTCGAAAGTTTCAAGATCTAATCGGCCGTACAGATCTGTTGAAGGTTCGCAAAGATGTTGCGATCGAGAAAGCCAGAACTATAAATTTCGATAATATTTTGCGCAGCGCGCTCCAACTTCGACCGGGAGTAAATATTAAGGGTGGTTCGATGAAACAAGATTTTCAATTGGAAAACAGACTGGACAACCGAGTGATCGAATTGACCGAATCGGTGTTGAATGGAAAACAAGATCGTGTTCAACTGGAATTGAATATCAACAACGAATGCAGAGCGTTTGCATCCACGTTAAGCTATCGTATTTCAAAGTAAATGGTCGCTTGTTCTTCTTTTTCTTCTTTTTATATCGCTCGTTTACGCTTGTCGGTCGATTTCATAATGCATGCACGAATCGTAGGTTGTTTGGCGAGGATGGATTACCGGAAGGTAGCATCGACATAAAAATGAAAGGGTCCGCGGGTCAGAGTTTCTGCGCTTTTATGACCAAAGGAATCCACGTTACTCTCGAAGGAGATGCTAACGATTACGTGGGAAAGGTAATCAATCTCCTTGCTTCTTTCAATCGTAGTAGTAGTTTGTCCTACGCGTCGAATCTGTTTCGATTCGTTTGTTATTTTCAGGGATTGTGCGGAGGAGAAATTATCATATATCCACCGAAGGATTCCACTTTCGATTCCGACGGCAACGTGATCGTAGGTAACGTTTGCCTTTACGGCGCCACTTCCGGCAAAGCTTATTTCCGAGGAATTGCCGCTGAACGATTTAGCGTTCGCAACAGCGGAGCGATAGTCGTGGTGGAGGGTGTAGGCGATCACGGATGCGAATACATGACTGGAGGTTGCGCCGTCATTCTCGGTCTTACTGGACGAAATTTTGCCGCTGGAATGTCTGGTGGGATAGCTTACGTGTTGGACGTGGACGGTTCGTTTAAGAGGTACGCCGCGAAACTGCTATATAGGGTGTAACAAGAATGTTGCAGTTCCTTGAAAGGGATGATTCTTGAGGTGGTTTTAAACTTTTTCCTTAGCGAAAATGTTAGGTAGGGCTTTGTTAACGAGTTATTAATGAAAAACACCGACCAATCGGAGAGTGAGTGCAGCGGATTGATGATGCCGCGGACGATGGCGGGCCAATACCAGCTAATACTACTCACAACTGGAGTCCTCGCTGACATTCATCCACTGTACGCGCTCCCTGATTGGTCGGTGTTTTTCGTTAATAACTCGTTAACAAAGCCCCACCTAACATTTTTGCTAAGGAAAAAGTTGTTTAAAATCACCTCAAGACTCGCCCCTTTCAAGGAACTGCAACATTTTTGTTACACCCTGTGTTGTCAGCGTAAGCCTGGCTATACATTTCAGCGCATGATCACGAACGAGGCAGACCCGAGGCAGCATAAAATTGGGAGTGGGGGCATCGTGGCAAATTTGGAATGTGTTGGGGCTTGCCTCGAACTGCCTCGTGCGTGTTCGTGGTCAAGTGTATACTCAAATACTCAATCTAACGCGTTCCCCTTGTCCTTATGGCCGCGCTATATTTACAGCAAATGTAATCCTGAAACGGTGGAGTTGCTTCCGTTAAACAAACCAGAAGATATAGATTACGTAAAACGTCTGCTAGAAGAATTCGTTGAGAAAACAGGTTCTCTGATCGCAGAAAATTTATTGAAGTTTTGGCCTGAACCAACGACGCGATTCGTTAAGGTATTCCCGTACGAGTATCAGCGAGCGTTGAAACAGCTCGAGGAAGATAAACAAGCGGAACAAATCGTGAACGGAAATTCCCAAATATCCGACAGTCGCGTCAAGGACATCGAAGATGCTGTTGCAGACGTTGATATGGAACAACGTAAACTGGACAAGATAAGGTAAAGTTTTGTTTATCGGTACGATAACAGAACTGCCCAATTACTAAAGCAACGTCGGGTTTTAGAGGATTTATGAAATACAAAAGGCAAACTAGTGTTTATCGACCGGTGGTGAGTCGAATGAACGATTGGGACGAAATATACAATTTTCAAGGAGTCCGAAAGGGTTTGCGCGCTCAAGCGGCAAGATGCATGGAATGCGGTGTGCCATTTTGTCAAAGTAGCCACGGCTGTCCTCTAGGAAATATTATTCCAAAATGGAACGATCTTGTCTTTCAATCGAATTGGAAAGAGGCTTTGAATCAGTTACTGCAAACGAATAATTTCCCAGGTCTGTACACCGTTCGTACGCATACTCTTATCACCTTGATCTTTTAACGATATCGCGATCAACGATCAACGATCAACGTAACCGATAGATAAACGAAACGAAATATTTGTATTTAGAATTCACGGGGAGAGTTTGTCCTGCCCCGTGCGAAGGTGCTTGTGTCCTTGGAATATCGGAGCCGTCGGTTACTATAAAAAATATCGAATGCGCGATAATTGATCATGCGTTTGAACAAGGTTGGATAATACCGCATCCACCGAAAGCTAGAACCGGCCGGCGAGTGGCCGTGGTTGGTTCCGGTCCAGCTGGATTAGCTGCAGCCCATCAGCTGAACAAAGCGGGTCACTTGGTAACCGTTTACGAGAGAAACGATCGCATAGGTGGTCTTCTGCAGTATGGTATACCGACGATGAAACTATCGAAGGAAGTCGTTCAAAGGAGAGTGTCCCTTCTTGCTGCCGAAGGAATTACCTTTAAAACTGGTGTGGATGTCGGAAAAGACATCTCTGCGAAGGTAAGACGTTACACATTATGTTAATATTTTGTCACATCTCTTTGTCACATTGTTTTTCGTTAAATATTCCTTGTTATTATTATCGTAGGAATTGTGCGACCAATACGACGCGACACTACTTTGTACCGGTGCAACCTGGCCTAGAGATCTGCCAATTCCAGGACGGCAACTGGAAGGTATTCATTTCGCTGTAAACTTTTTAGAACATTGGCAGAAGAAGCAAATGGGGAACGACAGCCTGTTGGATCTGCGCCTAATGGCTAAAGACAAAGACGTTATTATAATAGGTGGCGGCGATACTGGTTGCGATTGTATAGCTACGTCTTTGCGACAGGTACGTCGTTTCGTTTCTCTTTTTCGGCATCGTATTGAGAACATTCGTATCGCAACATTCGCGACTCGATTCGCTCTACCGTGTTACGTTTGCAGGGTGCCAAAACGATTACAACTTTCGAAATTTTACCGGAACCACCGAATACTAGAGGAAAGGATAACCCGTGGCCTCAGTTTCCGCGAGTGTTTAAAGTGGATTACGGTCACGAAGAAGTCTCCTTGAAGTTCGGTCGAGATCCGCGTCAATTCTCTACATTGAGTAAGGTAAAGAGAGAAAAAAAAGGAAAATCTTTTGCTAAACTAATCTTCACTCTTGCATCATGTTTTACGTATTTTTCACAGGAGTTTCTCGACGATGGAAATGGTCACGTAGCCGGTATTAAGACAGTTTCGGTTTCGTGGACGATGGAAAATAGTCGTTGGAAGATGCAAGAGATTCCTGGATCGGAAAAGGTTTCGATTGAAGAAAATGTTCATTATTTTGTTACTCTTGTTATATATTTAACTACTCTTATTCTTTCTGCATACTCGTAGGTTTATAAATGTAATTTGGTCTTACTCGCAATGGGTTTCTTGGGCCCCGAAAAATACGTTGCGACCGAATTAAATTCGACAATGGACGATAGGGGTAACTTTAAAACTGATGTTGGTAAATACGAGACGAGTATATCCGGAACGTACGCAGCTGGAGGTGAGAACTTTTCCTACTATTACCTTTTCTTTTCTTTCGCAATGTTCGATATTGATTCTTTCTCCACCCGCTCCAAACAGATTGCCGACGCGGACAATCTTTAGTTGTGTGGGCTATAACCGAGGGTAGACAAGCCGCGCGAGAAATAGATCTAGCATTGATGGGAGAAACTGGGCTTCCTGTATCTGGTGGTGTTATAAATAGTGTCGTTGCTTAAATCAGTCGATGTTCTTCAATATGGCAGATCATTCGACTACACAATTACTTTCTTCTTCCTTTTTCGCCTAGCTCAACAGCGTTCTTCTGATTGCGATACGCAGGTAGTATCGTTCAATGAAAGAACGAACAAGAGAAATAAGAAACGGTCTATTATGAAAAAAAAGCAAACGAGTCAACTACTAGTATTATTGTAGGTTTACGGACCTTAAGAAACGAGTAATGCAAAAAGCAACATCGTTCGTCGAGTCGTTGACACGTAAATTGTACCGTGTATACACGATTTCTTTAGTATATTCTTGTTTCGAGTATTGTAATCGTAATCACGTTTTACAGAAGGTTTTGCAAAAATTTTCGAGATTATTTTACGTAATGTTTATCGCGTAATCGTCAACAAAAACTAATGCTACGAGTAGCCGAGGAAATGCTAGTATACATACTTAAGTATATGTATTACGAAATCTACCTCGTATCCTCTTGTACGTGTATACGTCGTTACTTGTTCCTTTCACGAGGTAACACGATATATATATCTTTATAATTAGTAGTCTTTCATTGAGCCATGCGATTACTTGAGGTAAAAAGAATAATTGTTTATTGAAAAGTTTTACTCGTTGAGAGTACGGAATCGTAAAAGCTCGAATTGTATTTTTGAGGCTGACATTTGTGGCGTATGAGATTTTTTTGTAATTTTTGTAGTTTTTAGTTACATCGTTAGAATGTATTGTAAGACACGCGCGTGCACGCGCGCCAATTTATCGACTTTAAATATTTATTGTCGTATGATATTTAATTGCAAAAAGCGCAACGATATACAGAGGTGTTTTTCGTCTATGTACACACAAATTCTTGGTGTACCTGTATATGAATTTTTTGCCGATCGCGAATATCGTTGTAAATCCTACTTTCAAAACAAAAAAGGATACTTGCAGACAATAAATAAATGAACAAATAGTATCAATATCAACGATGTATAGTTTAATTTCGTGAAGGTTGTCGAATAGATGCGAATAGACGCGAAACTCCGCGAAACGTTTGTATGAGAGAAAAATGAACGGTTCAAAGCTCGACGTTGAATCAAATATTTCGTTGGAACGTCGATTTTCGGTTATATCTTATCACGTTCCTCGCAATGTTTCGGAATCCAAGTGGCAGGAACATGCACGGGAACAATTGATTCAACACTTGATCGCTTTTATTCGTGAAAAAATCGTCGGTACTGCTGCAACCAATTTAATCGAGAACCATCGATCCGGGAAAAAGTTTCATTATACGAGTGATTCTGTACGAACAGTCGAGAAGAGATTATTCGATGCGAGTATTAATCTTGACAAAGCTGTAACGGCGGCATATACGTTTCATTTTAAATTGTCGTTTGACTTATTTTTATTTATTCTATAGTGGACGTACTTAAAATTAAAACATCCGCATTCAAAATATAATATTTTGGAAAATGCTAGATATCCGATCGTCGATACAGAACCGAAATCGCTACCAATCGATCCTTGGATGTCTGGAGAAATATCACGGAAGTTCGTCGTAAGCGAACAGTCTCGCTTTTGGCGATGTCCACTCCCTTCAATTAACGAAATTAATTATGAAAATAACGACATGTTAGAAGATCAATAGAACACAAATTACACTGTCGATAGCGCAAACACTGTATAACGCAATACCTTACAAATAACATAGACTCCAACTTCAAATACATGAATAAGAACAATAATTACGTATACTCAATAAAAACTGTTTATTAATTACTGAAAGACGAGATATATCAACAGCAAAAGGACAGCAGATGAAAACGCGTTTCTATATTGAATCGTATAAATCGAATTGTTGAGCTCGAGAAGCTGTTTCAGAAATATTCTTCGTTTAGGCAAGTACAACTATATAGCCATCTGTAGCCAAGTAGCATTGACTAGAGGAATAATAGTCACTGCAAGCAGCCATCCGTTTTCAATATGTATATTAGCCTTTAAAAAGCAATTTGCGCAAAGAGTAGATCAGGCATGCCCAAAAGTTGCCCGCGGCCCGGCGGACAATCCGCGCCGCCCATGGGCGATCGGCGGGCACCGCGTCGTCAAAGAGTGGGGGGTACCATGTGTGTTTATCCCATTGAGCTATGTTCATCCTTGTTTTTCCTATTATCTCTCTCTCTCTCTCTCTCTCTCTCTCTCTCTCTCTCTCTCTCTCTCTCTCTCTCTCTCTCTCTCTCTCTCTCTCTCTCTCTCTCTCTTACTGTACCGATCCTGTAGCAAATTCATGTGTAGAGGGGATAGAGACTAACTTCAGGAGCGCGAAGTTCAAATTGAATGTAATAGGGGAAGGAGTGAAGGAGGAGGAAGGTGAAGTTGGTATAAATTTATCGATCGCCCCGTTTTCTCTCCAGTAGTAATAGCAAGTAATAGTATAGTAATAGGTAATAGAGCTCAATGCTGATAGGAGCGTCTGCAATACGTCTACACTACTGATCTATAACTGGATCACTAACTGGATACGATATAGGGTATGGGCTGAAAATACTTGTGATTCTCGAACTACGGCGTAGTCCTCAAGAATTACATATACGCCGCTTGGTGGGCGCACCCCGGTACTAATGTATCTAACACCCCGGTGCCTCGGTACCACTGATCTGTCAGTGCCTCGGTACTGTCACGGTCGAAGTGTGTCAGAGTGAACGCATTTGATACAGCTTTGCGAAAAAAATGCGTCGTTGTGTAATATGCAAGTGTCCAAAGGGCACGAAAGGAGTGTCTTTCCATAAGTAAGTATAAGTTAGTATTACGATACACACGTCTACGTAGGTTAAAATTTGTAATTAGACAATTACATTGTTTAGATTTCCAAAAGATGCCAGGATATTACAGCTATGGCTTAAAAATATTTGAAAGGAAAATTACATTCCCACTCCAAATAATGTTATATGCTCTAAGCATTTTGCACCGGAGTGTCTTGAGCGGGCATTTACTCGTATAAATTTGAAAAAGGGTACTGTACCGACTGTTGAAAATATTGCCATCGAATATGAATCAGAAGGCACAAGGGAATCTGTTGATTCATGTGTAGAAGGTTTGTATAAGGTGTATAAAAAGTAATGGACACCGCTGATACGGGTGAAACTAGAACTCTGGATCGGTGAACATTTGTAAAAAAAACGCGCCGAAAAATTGTTTATAACAATAAAAATTGTTATTACATTTTTTTTATTGCATAAATCTATTCTACTCGACGAGTTGATAAAAAGTCTCAAAGAAACCATAAGCCGAAAATGCACCATTTAGACGCTATAAAGCGTTAAAGTTTACACAAAATTGTGACTGTGTAATTTGAGTTTTTTTTTACAAATGCCCACCGATTCAGAGGTCTAGTTTCACCTCTATCAGCGGTGTCCATTACTGTTTTGTACACAAGTCATATTCAATACTCATAATCCTATATCCTATTATTTATTATAATAATTGTTTTTTGCATTTGGTTATTATAGATGAAAATATTGCCATGGAAGATGAAGCAGTAGGCACAAGTATGCTTAATGCAATAAGGGAATCTGTTGGCTCATGTGTAGAAGGTTTGTACACATATTCAATACTCGGACTTCTATTTATTATAATAATTTTTTTTTGTATTATTTATTAAGGTAATTGATAACATATTAAAATTTGTAGGTTTGGAAATGCAAGCCTTTGAACAGCTTTCAACAAGTAGCAGCCTTCAACCCCTCGCACGACAAGGGTATGCATATACGCATACCCTTAAAACTTACAAAACAAAATTGGACAACACATACAAAAATTTATGCACAGTTCGCAATTCAAATCGTGTTTTGAAGCAAAAAGTAAAACGTTTGCAGACAACTATTTCTACATTAAAGGATGTGGTAAGGAAATTAGAAAAACATAATTTAGTTTCTCAAGAAGCATTATTGACATTATCAATGTTGCATGATACTCCACTGGATGTGTTTTTACGTGCTACAAAAAATGTAATCAGGGGCGTAGTATCACGGAAGCAGTATCCACCTGAACTGCGTGCTTTTGCATTAACATTGCATTTTTATTCCCCTAAGGCCTACAATTACGTTAGACAAAAATTCAAATCAGCCTTCTCCGCACGTCGATACAATAAGGGCGTGGTGTTCGAGCATCGATGCAGAGCCGGGTTTTACGCAAGAAAGTTTTGCAACGTTACAGCATAAAGTTGCTACGCTAAGAAAAATGAATAAAAAAATTAATATGTGGTCTTATTATTGATGAAATGAGCATCAAACAGGGACGTCAAAGGGGACGAGACGGTAAAGTGCGTGGACATGTGGATATCGGTGCAGGGTTGGCCGATGGTAATGATAGCTTGGCCGAAGCAAAAAATGCTTTAGTGTTAATGATAGTGCCATTGCATGAACATTGGAAGTTACCAATAGCCTATTTTTTAATAAACCATTTGTCAGGTCAAGAAAGAGCCAACATAATAAAGGAAGCACGCATAAAATTGCAACAAATTGGAGTCGTACTACTGTTCTTGTTTTTCTTTCAGATTCTACAATCAAAGGCTCATTGTATCCATCAAAATACATAATTACCAAAATAATATGAAAGCGAGATGAAATTAAATTTAATCATCTATCTGGTCAATATAAACTAATGAGCAAAAGTGTAAGCTACTTTTGTAGCAAGTCTATTCATTGTGCAGATATGCAAAAATGTAAGCATGCAGCAACTTTGAGAATACTTTACTAATTATACTGATACTACTGTTCTTATTTTGCTTTCAGATTCTACAATAAGCAATCACGAACAAGAAGCAACCAAGAGAAAGAAAAAGTGAATAAACTGTGAGAGAATCATGGACACATTTCATGTTTTTAATTAAATTACTAATTAATAAATAAAAAGTTTTATTGTTAATCCAATGCCTTAGACTACTATTTCTCATTTGCGCTATTTTTTTATGTTAATAAGTTATACTTGGAAGAGAAAGGTACAGCCTTTGGTACAGAATGAACATATCAGTACACACTCTGTTAGTATTATAAAACTCTAAATGAATTATTGAAAAAGCTTATTTTGATGAATCCCTTTAGGACTTTTTGTAGGAGTTCATGCTCCATCCCGTTATTCCTATATCCATGGTACGCGCGGATTCCGAAATACATGGTTGACCCTGTATACAAGGTGTTCTGCATCGGGTGGGAGAAAATGTAAGAGTGTGATTCTAGACGTCAAAATAAGAGGAAAATCAAGAGTAACGAAATGGCGGTAGTAGCTTTGTTTTTTAGTTATCAGCATTTGAAAAAGTGGGCGAAAACCACCTGAAACATGGCAATCCCTATGGTGGAATAAGACAGGGTGAATCATTCCCGAGATGCGCAGTGGTTCAAAAGTAGTGGGGGAACTGACAACCAATTAGGCTCTGCCCCAAAACTGGAAATCCAGTATGGCTGCTTTTGCACGCATGCGTAATGATCCCACCGAGAGATAAAGGGGAACAGAGGCATCACGTGACTTTTCAGGATTTCATAACCCTACTAAAACGATTGCCTTTACGGAATTTCACTTTACGCCTTCATTTCTCATAGAATCAAGACAGAATACGGCTCATTTTGTAGTTAAAGGTACCTTCCAACGCAGGCTGGTCCTCATATTGCTCAGAACACTCTTTAAAAGACATAAAACTATTGAATTGTTCGTTACGTTTGAAATGCGCGGGACAAGTTGTGGGTCAGACGCTTATTGGTTGCCCAAACCATCCAGTCGCCATTATGCGCAATGGTTCACCTTGTCTTATTCCACCATGGCAATCCCTATGGCATTTGTCAAATTTACGGAATATTTAGAGTGTATAGAGCTGTCTCTATAAAACGAAGATGTGTGTGTAACGTAACCACAGCTGTTTTCGCAGATTGATATATTGTTTATTTCAAAGAAGGACCGAATGAATGTAAGTTGAGTGAGAAGGCCTATGCAGGGTATGTTCACTCAAATGTCAGTGTCCGAGATTGTAGTACAGAAGATCTAGTTACTTTGCCGATCCGTGTTTCCGCGTTTCCGCGCTCCATGTGACCACCCTGATTCCACCTGATTTTACCATGGATCTGTGAATCTGTGTTGATCACGTTGTGCGTTGTGCCTGGTTGTGCCTGATTCGCTGTTCACCAATTGTTACTGTTGTGCGACAAGCGACAAGCAACAAACAAAGAATGAAACAACGGAAACTTGAAGGCAAAAACATGAATCGAAAGAAATTACTTAAGATTGCAAACATAAAAGAAGATAAAATCATTAAAAGGTTAGAGAAACAATTAAAGATGAATAAAAGAAAGAAGAAGACGCTTCCGAAATCATTCGTAGCTGATGGTTTAGATGGTATATTTTTTCATTTTTCATTGGTTTTCTATTACAGTTTACAATATTATAATTCTGTTTTTTATTTCTGCACTGGTTGAACTAGTACAGAGTGAATCGCCTTGCTATCTCCTTCCGTTTTGTAAAATAAAAGAAGGTAGCGATCGGTTCGTTCTGCACTGGCGCAGCCAGTACAGGAATAAAAAACAGACCTTAGGGTGCAAACACGTAAAACGCTGTTACTGTCACTTGTTTTTGTCTGTGTTCAACCATCGTGTTGATAAGACAAAAACAAAGATAAAAACAAGTGCTGGAAACCAGCATTTTATGTGTTTGCACCCTTACAATAAGTTCCAGAAACTATATTTAATCTTTTGGCGTGATTATAGTTTGAATAGATGATCGAGTAATTTGAGTGGATAATTATATGTGTAATTATAAGCAGTTTGATAATATAGTTTCTGTGATAATGAATCTATAAAATTTTAGTTTCTTTTCATTATAATTTTAAATATTACTGTGCATTCATATTTTTTTTATACATGCTTACAGATCTTTTGACTTTCTGCTTAGAAAAAGATAGGAACTACATGGTAGAAACAGAACAGAAATTATTAGAGAACAATCCAAACGACGAATTCAAAGCAGATCTATCTGTGGCTGTAGAAAACCCAGTAGAAACTGTATTTATGGATGAAACCCGACAACCCAAAAGAAAGAAAAAGAAGAGAGAAGATGCTACAGATAATTGTGCTTTTACGAACAAAGATGAGGCAACTAGTGTCGGTCATTTGCAGATGCTTACAGATAAAATAGAATCCCGTGACCGACCCGATGACGCCAACGTTAACGTACATTCGGAGAAACACCGTTTATGGGAAGATATTTATGGAAGAACGAGGGACGGAGATGGTAATATCCTACGCGAAAGTACCAAGTATATTCCACCGGCTGCAAGAGCTGTTGCAGATAACGCAAATATAGATACTGAAAATTTGAATTTTTTAAAGAAACGGTTAAAAGGCTGCTTGAATAGAGTAGCAGAACATAATATGTATAGTATAGCTAATCAGGTAATTATGTTTCGAAATGAAATTTACATATAAAAGCCATAAATATATTTATTATGTAATTTGTGTATTACAGATAGAAGAAATGTACGCGACAAACAGTCGCAACAATATGAATTGCATGCTATCGAATTTAACGTTCGAAGCATTACTTTCGCGCGTATTCACACCGGATCGTCTCGTTTGCGAACATATGATGTTGATAGCTATTCTACACGCTAACGTTGGAATAGAAGTAGGTGCTCATTTTTTGGAGAAACTTGTTAAAAAATTCGTTGAAATGATGGAAGAGCCGCAAAATGTAGAGAACAAGGAATTGGATAATGCGATTCTTATGATTTCGCATCTATATAATTTTAAGGTATAGTAATCGTAAATAAAAGGCATTCTGTCCAAACCATTCTTTATTGGGTTTGTCGATGCAGGTATGCGGACACAAGCTCCTCTACGAAATAATCGATAGACTTGTACTCCGATTCTCGGAGAAAGAAATTGAGTTAATACTGCTTATGCTAAGAACAGTAGGACTTTCATTAAGAAAGGATGATCCAGTCGCTTTAAGAGAATTGATACAGACGTTGCAACAAAAAGCGAGTAAGGAAAGTGGAGAAAGGTGAGTTTGATATTGTAGTCTTGGAAATACATTCAATTTGAGAAACTTACTTGTCGCACAGTTCAAGAATGAAATATATGTTGGATGTTTTACTGGCAATAAAAAATAATAATGTGAGTAAAATACCACAATACGATCCTTCTCATATGGAACATTTGAAAAAAGTTATAAAAAACGTAATACGCAGAGGCAATACGATAACACGGTTCAACGTGTCTATGGAAGATTTATTAAATTGTAAGCAGCTTCGTTTCGTCATCGAACTTACGGTCTGTATAAACTATAAAAAAAACGAATTTCGAGGAATAATATTTAGCTATTTTCCGTTACAGCTGATGAAAATGGGAAGTGGTGGATCGTAGGTTCCGCTTGGTCTGGATCTAACGTCGCGGATACTCAACGAAAGACAAAACGCGAAGATAATCTTCATTTTGGAGAAAAAATATTAGAGTTAGCACAGAAACAAAGAATGAATACAGATGCAAGAAGAAATATCTTTTGTATTCTTATGACGGCCGAAGACTACTTGGATGCTTTCGAGAAATTACACCATCTTGGTTTGAAGGATCGACAAGAAGACGAAATTATACACGTTTTAATGCATTGCTGTTTACAAGAAAACAAATTCAATCTTTATTACGGGATATTAGCGCAAAAGCTATGCGAATGCAATCGAAAATATAAAGTACGTTATACAACTATTTACGTTCGCTTTTTACTACGTACTCGTACAAATAATAATTATTGATGATATTCTAGCTGACAATACAATACAATTTATGGGACAAACTGAAAACGTTAGAATCATATAAAACTAAACAATTGAGCAACCTCGCGCGATTTTTCACTTATCTATTTGCAGAGAAATGCCTTGCTTTGTCAATTTTGAAAGTAAGTATATTTTTTCATTATATCGATATTGTTTAATATTTAACAAATGTTAATTACTGTAACTTTTCATTGTAGGTTATTCAGTTTACGGAACTGGATAAATGTACCGTGAAACTACTTCGACAAATCATATTAGGAATATTGTTACATAAAAGTGAACAAACTTGTTTAGAAGTGTTCGAAAGAATTTCTATTTCTCCCAAACTACAATCTTTTAGGGAAGGTCTTCGTTTATTTATCAATTACTTTTTAATTAAGCACATAGAGTCGAACAGTATATTGGATCAGGAAGAAGTAATATTGAAAAAGAGAGCCGATTTAGTAGAAAAAATATTAGTTTCACATGGATCGAAAGTTATATTTTAAAATAATTCCACGAAATTATTGAGATACGTTAATTAAGAAATATTGAGTGCACGTGAACTGCTACGACTGGTTAGCAAAATGGGGAAAAAAATATCAAACAAATGAAGCGATATTAATTGCATAATTGCATAAATTGTTTGTAATTTAGACTATATATTATAGTTGAAGGTTTGTAACATGAACGTACGTATATATATACGTTCCCAATATGAGGTCATCGGCAGTTATTACATTCGAGTAATCGAGTATAGTAGCGGCATCCGTAAAAGTAAAAGTTCGATTTCGTGCGATTTCATAGTTTATTCAAATATCTTGCAATCTTTTAAGTGTAGTGTATGCGCGAGCGTGCGCGCGAGTACACGTGTGTGTATATATATTTATAAAATACTGTTTTGTCATTTAACTTTCATACTTTTGTTGTTACTATGATTTGTCTGGCCCAATAAATTGTTATTTATTCGACTAGCCAGCAACCTCTAAGCACTTTTTGAAAGAATCTAAATATTCCGATGGAAGAAAGCCGCTGCAGCCGTATCCACCCAGTCTATGAATACGAAGAAAATCGTAACAGTCTATGGCACCGTCAGAGTTGCAATCCTATATAAATAGACGAGATCGATTATGCGAGAGAAATAATTTTCAAACATTCGTTTGTATTTACATAGATTAATTCAGAATGTTACCTGAGCAAATCTATTCATATAGTTTTGTACGGTACGAGTTGAACAGCGCAGATCGTTTGTGCATTGTGAATATGCTGAATAAAAAAAATTAAGTACTTATTTATAAAGATAAAAAGGATATAAATCGTGCTTATCTACAATAGTAACATTGAAATGCTAACAATCTGGTCCTTGGTTTGAATTGTCCACCGTTGGTTTATCGGCGTCCGCCCAATAGCCCCACGTTATACGAAATGGCCCACAAACAGAGCCGTCGCAACCAATAGTAACATTGCATCCAGAGGCAACTTCGCATATGCATCCAAAACAACTATTCGATATATCCACGCCTTCTGTTTTTGTAATTCCTTGTCCTGCATAAAAAAATGTTAAGTTAATAGATATTTATTCGGGTTTTTGTCGCGAACGTGTAGGTGTGTAAAATAAGGACAATGGGAAAAGAAGGAATTTGTGGATTTTTTTCTTCTTTTTACTTTCTTCTATTACAAAGTGGATATCCTTGAACTTGAGTGTGTTCATTATACGCGTTGAAAGTTCTGTGAACAGTTTCGATTACTTATAATATGTTTATATAGAAAACCGGATTTCAGTCAAAAGCTGTTCGACACTTGTAACAAATAAAACTACAAGCCAACAAGTTAACTTCCATCACGTGGCTTTAAACGGTTCGGTCATCTTTTCCGACGCGACGCGTCGCAATAGGTACATCGACGATAGATCGAAAAGTTTGAAAATGTGTTAGCTATACATGTACAGAAAATGATGAAATTCTCAGTTTGATAGGCGCATCGCTGCGATCTCGACGATGCCGGTTTTTTATGGTTACAGCACAGCAAAATACATACAAACAAGTTAACTATATGTAGTGTTGCTACATATATTGGGTTGTCGGAAAATTTATGACGCATTTGTTTTATGTTTTTCAATGGTCATTTATTTGTATGAGCAACAAAGATCAATCAGTTACATCCCAGTAGCCAAACCTGTCGAACAAAACTTTACAGACTCTGCCATTACAACATTTGTTGCGGGATTGGCAGCAAATTTGATACAGAATCTGCAATGTATAAGGACTGTTGACAAATTGGCGATAGAAAATCTGTTGACAGAATCTGTTGATAACTTGCTGACAAATTGGCAGCAAAATTGAAACAGATGCTGTTGCCAAGTTTACAACAAGTTTTGTTTGCAAGATCTGTTCGCTTTTTGGTGCAAATTTGTATCCCGATCTGGACATTACAGACCCTGTTTCCAAATTGGCATCCTATTGCGGAAACAGATGACTATGGTTTTGGTGAGGGTCTGTTTGAATTTGGTGCCAATTTGGCACAAATTTCGCAAGTTTGGCTATCTGGGATATTGCCCGTTTTGTTCAATCAGCTTATGCCATCTTTCAATGAGCTTCATAATTCCTCGCTCATAAAAAGACCTGTTTTTGTCGGCGAAAAATTGGATAAGATGCTGTTTCACATTCATCTGATTTAAAAGTGATACCACGCAAAGAGATTTGAATGGAGCGAAACAAGTGGAAATCTGACGGCGCAAGGTCAGATGAATATGCTGGATGTGGCAACACGTCCCATCCAAACGCCAATCATTTTTGACGAGTGATCATACTCGTGTGTGGTCTCGCGTTTAAATCAGATGAAGATGTGAAACAGCACCTTATCCAGTTTTTCGCCGACACAGACAGATCCTTTTATGAGCGGAGAATTATGAAGCTCACTGAAATATGACAAAAGGTCATTGAACAAAACGGGCAATATGTAATCGATTGATCTTTGTTGTTCATACAAATAAAATGACCATTGAAAAACATAAAACAAATGCGTCATGAATTTTCCGACAACCCAACAGTTATTCAACTGCAAGTATTGTTCAAATGTACACTTAAATACAGTATATACTTATTTTTAAAAAGTAGAACATTTCCTACTTTGGCTAACGTTATTTTCATCGCCGACGATGATGTATCTAATGTGAAGATTATATGGAAAACCCACTAAGTATTTAACGTTAACTACGTCTGTTTGGATAGTCCGTATTATATATAGTTGTACGTTTACGCTTCGTCAGCTTATTTGAAATCTACACACGAACAAATTCAAAACCGTGAACAAATATAATTAATATCCCAAGTTAATTGAAATTGCGTAAAATTCGATTGAAAAGAAATCATGTTTTAATAAAAAATCACTTACCACAAACTAATAAAGCGAAGAGTAAATGCGCAGCAATTGAAGCGACAGAAGAAAAGGCCATTTTTTTACTCCTGCAAAGGATCGTCGATGTTCGGAAAATACTCGAAACGATATGTATGGGATACACCGTTTCTTCGATCTTTTATACGCGAAGGACTCGTAATGCTCGTAGCGGATGCGACGAGTGGGCGGTGAACGTTGAGTAGCGTGGATGAAAAAGTGGGGATTTCGGAGGTCAGGGACAAGATTAGAGGTCGGTGACAAGGACTACGATTCTTGAAGATGATCTGGACTCGTCGCGGATTTATGTCGAGATCCGAGAAAAGGAACAGGAGTCATCCCCATATCTCTGTGTATAGTTGCGTCAATAAAAGTTTATTATTTCACCGTGTTTTATGTTCTTTTTTTATGTCATATTCACAGATAACGAAAGACGCAATAACTGCATAGGGAAAACCCCTGTTCGCTTCTTTTTTCTTATATATACAAACAATTTTTGGCTCGTGATAAGACATTTAACTTAAACAGTTCTTCAAATAATTACACATGTAAGCAAATATAAATATAGATACAAGATTGTTATGAATTGTATAATATAGAATTCGATCAGATTTCGTTTAGCTGAGCATCACTTTCCCGGCTGTCGCTGCAACGTACCGATTTCAATTAGGGAGTCAAAACTGACCCTCTCTAATTTAAATTGTACTCGTACTTTTTGTCGATGCAATTGATAGCTTACTTTAGGTCTGTCTCTTATTCCTGCACTGACTGAACTAGCGCAGAGTGAACCACTTGCTATCTACTTCCGTTTTGCGAAATAAAAGAAGATAGCGATTGATTCGTTTTGCATGGTTCTGCACTAGTGCAGCCAATACAGAAAGAAAAACAGACCTTTTTTTATTTATCTTTCAGTGCTTTCCGTCTACACTTTTGTTTTCTACCATTTCTCTACCATGCAGCCATGAACTTGAATACACCAGACGATCAAACCAGCAATCGATGTCCATTCAAAACGAAGAACCGCGATGCTAAAATCGGATTTTAAATTTGAGCAAGTGCAGCAAAACCATGAAAGGAGAGGAGTAAATAAGTACAATAGGTATACCGAATAAAAAATGACAGCGAAAGCGTTTCTGATAACGCTGTAGTCCCTTGTTCTAAACACTGCTTGCCGATCAAATCTTAATATTTTGTTGCGTAATAATTATTACTGTACAGAACTTACATATGCAAATATATTTACAAAAGATTATCTTTTATAGCAAAAAATTGAAATTGCAATTTATTTGAATTGTATACAAAATATACGTAGGTAATTATATATGTATGTACAACAAGCATACCTACACCAGATTCTATATTAGTTAGACGACCACAAACGCGTCATTATTGCAACCAACTGCGATACGAGATATCCGATCTCGTTTAAACCAGACAAAACTTTCGACCAATAACGGACGTTAGCCGTGTTCTCTTTTCAAAGAATCCAACAATCAAGTAGTAGATAGTACATACATATGCGTGTAAAAATTATTATGCTTCAAGATGCATGAAAAAAGTTAAAATTAAAACATTAAATCATTTTTTTTCTTTATAATCTCTCAGTAATGTGAGATGTAAGTATCTAATGTATATTCCATTTAAAGCTTTGTTAACGCATGTATCATCGGTGAAATAATATTACTAATCTTAAAAGATTGCTCAATAACAAATTCTATATATACATATATATATACATATACATATCTACACGTATACATATATACGTGTATATATAGAAACAATGGTTATCATTTATTAAGTTTACATTAAAAATAACGGACAAAAAACAGTTATTTATATTTTATTGAATGACTCAATGTCGACAGATTGGACTAGATCCTCGAAATTTTCAATTTTTTCCACCAACAAGTCCACAGACACTTTATCATCTTCTATAACACACATAATTCTAAACTTGTTAATACCGTAACCCACTGCAACCAATTTAGCTGAAACAGATAAAATTAATTCTCGCATTAATCCACCTTGTAACAATTTGATACATTTTATTGGAAACAGAGTCAGAAACTTACAAGCACCCCAAACCAGTCCATCCATTTCGATAGACCTTACAGCTTTCTGCATGGCTTCCATGTCTGTGTCATCTCCCCATGGTTTAACGTCCAACACGAGACTAGATTTAGCAACGAGTACTGGTTTTTTTGATTTTTTTTCAGTATACGCCTTTAATCTTTCTTCTCTAATTTTTGCAGCTTCCGCGTCTTCTTCATCGTCCGATCCAAATAGATCAATATCGTCGTCATCTTCATTTTTTGCAGATACCGTGCTGTTAGAGTTACCACTACCTAAGAGAATAGATGCTTTCTTTTCTCCAGGTAGCGTTTTCAATTCGTACGATTTGATTTGATTATACCATCGTAACACGTGAGGATTCAAAGACGTTGGTACATTTTCTAGTGCCTCCAAGACCGCTACATCTGCCTGTGTGGGTTGCCAGCTTAAAAACATTGTACTCTTGAATCGTTTCGATCGTTTAACATTAAATTTTTGCATATTAAATAAATTACATGTTAAATAAAAGAATAAGATTTTATGCGATTTCAGGTCTATCTGCGCGGAATATTTATAGAAATAGTTATAGATATATAACAAACACTGAAATAACAACACAACAGTAACTGAATCTATTAAATAAGCACAAAGAAAATATCGACATACACGATCGAGTGTAAAAGTAAGTTAAGATTATTCGACATTGATGTTCAACGCAAACAAAAAATAAAAAATAAAGGATGCTAAAATGCCGACAAGCGTAACACGTGTACCACGATAAAATCCTTGGGCGATAAAAGAGAACTTACCCTTCAATGTAACTGCGATCCGCTAAATAACAATTCAAATCTTTGACACCTTTATCAGTCTTAAAATCGCCAATAGCCATTATGAAAATTTTGGTAAAAAGAAAGTAGCGGATGGGAGCCGACAGTAGCGATAAGTATATATGGTATATATTCTCTCTATCTGCTCACCGGAAGAGACAGCTGCATGTGGCGAAAGCTTCGCTTCGCGCAGCTTCGCGATTCGCCGCAATTCGCCGTTTCGATACACCGTGACGTCATTCCGGTATGATTCCGGTATAGTCTTGCATATGTATAGTATCTGCTTATTTCCTTATCTTTATATATGTATTATTACATTTTTAGTATAAAGTATATTAATAAGTGAAAAAGTAAATCATAGGTTTGTTTTCTATTCCTGCACTGGCTGAACCAGGCTGAACTGGTGCAGAAAGTGCAGATGCAGAGTGTAGTGCAGAGTAAGGCGTTTTCTATTACAGAATGTTTTCTGTGCCTGCACTTTCTGAACTAGTACAGAACCAACCACTTGCTATCTCCTTCCGTTTTGTGAAATAAAAGAAGATAGCGATAGATGAGTTCTGAACTAGTGCAGCCAGTGCGGTAATAGAAAACCATTGAGCTGTATGCGGCTACTGGAGAGAGAACGGGACGATCGTGACTGGTCAGATAGAAAGGTCTAAATGCATGTGTTACTGTCGCAGTCTCACTTCAACATGCTTCAAACCTTAGACCATATAAGAAATAGACACGGCCTGTATATAAAGATCCACGAGAAAAAGCGAGGCAAAGATAACGGGGAAAATTTGGCTCTCGTGACGTCACAAGATAATTTAAGATGGCGTGTTTATATCTTGAAGTTAGCGTTTATATCTGAAGTAGCGTTACATGTCATCTTAAATTATCTTGTGGCGTCACGAGGGCCAAATTTTCCCTGTTATTTTTGCCTCAACCTAGTTGTCTGAAGTCGTGTCTATTTCTTATATGGTCTAAGCTTCAAACCAATTCACCTTCCTCCTCCTTCACTCCTTCCTCTATTACATTCAATTTGAACTTCGCGCCCTTGAAGTTAGTCACTATCCCCTCTACACATGAATTTGCTACAGGATCGTACAGTAAGAGAGAGAGATAATAGGAAAAACAAGGATGAACACACACGCATTCGGAAATCTCTGTCTGATCTCCCTCCCATCTCTTCTTTCCTTTGGCCGTTCTCTCTCCAGTAGATATACCTAAAGTATAGAGCTCAATAACTATAGGGCCGTGCTATAATTAGTGGCTATAATAATAATAATACATTATAGATACACTTGACTTGACTGCGCTACGCACTTCATGTATTTATAAAATCCTCGCAATTGAAAGCTAGCTTATAGTTATTAATAATATCGTTATTATTAGAATTCATTAGTAAAACTCGTGAACAATTTGATCGAAAATTAGACGACTCGTCTAAATACGAATAAGCAAATGAGTAAGAAGCAAAAGCGAAGAAGTCCTATTTCGGATCGATCTCGTTGCATCGTGATCAATCGTGACCGTGTCCGTCCGTCGGTGGTAACGTGTAACTTACGTTGTGGTGGTCCGTCATAGCAATACATGTGTACTTACTTACTTATATACATGCCATTTGATGCCACTACATCCTAAGGTTTGGAAAAGATCCGAAACCTAACGACGGTAAAACGTTTTGGTAATCTTTGATGTATGTACATAAATATCCCAAAACGAAGATAGATTTTTAGAATAGTTCCATTATGTTAATAGACGATATAACAATACATTGAGTTGTCATACAATTTTGGTTGAAGAAATTAGAAGGAAATATGTAAATCTATTCCATGTGTAGAATTAGGTTATTGCACTCAATTCAGTATTCGAAACTTCAACTGTGACTTTTTCTTACATAACAGTATAAAATCGACGCGTAAAGGTCGTACGAGCCAAAATGTTGAGGCTCCCAGTGGTGAGATTATCTACAGGGCTACAAAGCGGTAGGCCTTTTACTGCGGGATTACATACGACATCGTCGAAACTCCAACAAGAGCTAGTGGAGGTGTTCATAGATGATAAACCCGTTCAGGTGCCACCTGGCACTACTGTTTTGCAGGTAGCATAATTTTCCTTCTTCGCTTTTTTTTCTTTTGACTTTCGTTATAGAACCCTTTGAAGCAAACGAAAATCTGTTTTCGTTGTTGCTAATTAATTTTCTCTTTTAGGCAGCTGCAAAGGTCGGAGTAGAAATTCCCAGATTTTGTTACCACGAACGTTTAGCGGTAGCAGGAAATTGTAGAATGTGTCTCGTGGAAATAGAAAAACAAGTTAAGGTACGATTTAATTTATTAAACGATTATCGTGTGTATAATTTGAAAATAATTTGGTGATACAATTTGGTATAGCCTGTCGCTGCTTGTGCTATGCCTGTAATGAAGGGTTGGAGGGTGAAGACTAATTCCGATTTAACTCGCAAAGCTCGCGAAGGCGTTATGGAATTTTTACTAGTAAATCATCCCTTGGATTGTCCGATCTGTGATCAAGGTGGCGAATGCGATCTGCAAGACCAAAGCATGGCGTTTGGCAGCGATCGCAGCAGATTCGTCGATATTAACTACAGCGGTAAAAGAGCGGTGGAAGACAAGGACATTGGACCTTTAGTAAAAACCGTAATGACACGTTGCATCCATTGTACAAGGTGTATTCGTTTTGCATCCGAGGTAGCCGGTATCGACGATTTGGGCACTACGGGTCGCGGAAACGATATGCAGGTACTTTAATTATTTTCCATTGCTTTCTGAAGTTCTTACCTTGAACACTTTGATACCTAACAGGTCGGAACTTACGTAGAAAAAATGTTTCTGTCCGAATTGTCTGGAAACATTATCGATTTATGTCCTGTCGGAGCGTTGACTAGTAAACCGTATGCTTTCGTTGCTCGCCCCTGGGAGACTCGTCGTACAGACAGTATCGACGTTCTTGATGCTATCGGCAGTAATATAGTGGTATCGCATAGGACGGGTGAAGTTTTAAGAATCTTGCCCAGGGTAAACGAAGTTAGTATAGTTATGTCTAATTACCGTTCACAGTGCGTTTGAACTTTTTACCAGTGCAGCACTTTCTAGGAGATAAACGAGGAATGGTTGTCGGATAAAGCACGTTTCTCTTGCGACGGGCTTAAGCGCCAAAGGCTCTTGACGCCCATGATGAAAATTAATGAGAAATTGGAAGCTGTTGAATGGGAAGATGCTCTTGTAGCAAGTATGTTGTAATCGTACGATTCGCTTGGAACAGGGATTTTCATTTAAAATAACTCATTGTTTATCAGTTGCTCAGATAGTGCAAGATGTACCCCTAAATAAGTGTGCTGCAATTGCTGGGAAATTAGCTGATGCCGAGTCCCTTATAGCATTGAAGGATCTTATAAACAGAGTTGGCAGTGAAACGCTTGCAACGGAACAAAGTTTTCCGAAAGAAGGTGCCGGAACTGATCTAAGGAGCAATTATTTATTAAACAACAGAATAGCAGCGGTTGAGGATGCCGATGTGGTATTATTGATTGGCACGAATCCGAGATACGAAGCACCGTTGGTAAACACTCGCTTAAGAAAGGGATATCTTCATGGCGAACAAACTATCGCCCTTATTGGTCCAAATGTAGATTTAACGTACAATCACGAGGTATCTGGATAAATAATTGTTCGACAATTTCGCAATACCATAGTGTTCTCGTGTCTATAAGAACTATAGTTTTCTTTAACTTTTAGAACTTGGGACAATCTCCAGATATTATAACACAATTAAGGAACGGTACTCACAAATTTTCAAACATCTTGAAAAATGCGAAGAAACCTTTGATCATTTTGGGTGCTGGGCAATTAAGTAGACAGGATGGAGCGAAAATTTTAGCTGAAACGCAATTATTGGCACAAGATTTGTTGAAAAACTCTAAGGTAGGGTAGAGAAAGAGAGAGAGAGAAACAAACATTCCTTTAATTTTTTTCACGATAGGTATGTGTATTTCTCTTTTTAAGAATCTTCAAGGATGGAAAGTATTAAACGTGCTTCATACGAATGCGTCGCAAGTAGCTGCATTGGACATTGGTTACACTTCGACCGTCGAAGAAATTAAACAACAGCAACCGAAAATCCTGTTTTTGTTGGGAGCCGACGATGCAAATATAACGAAAAAAGACCTTCCAAATACTTTTATTGTATACATAGGTAGGGTGGAAGAAAAGCTGGAAACGCTAATTTGTTAATTTTCCAATTATTTGTTTTTATATAGGAAGTCACGGTGACGTGGGAGCCTCGATCGCGGACGTTATACTTCCTGGAGCTGCGTACACCGAAAAAGTGGCAACGTACGTAAATACAGAGGGTCGTGCTCAACAAACCAGTGCCGCGATTACACCACCGGGTTTGGCAAGGCCAGATTGGAAGATTATACGAGCTCTTTCCGAGGTAATTCTCAATAAGAGTATCTAGTACAAAAGTAAGCGTTAGCTTGCGACGATGACAAAGAACAAACTTAATTATTTTTCACAGATTTCCGGAGTTTGTTTACCTTACGACAATTTAACGGAAATTAGATCTAGACTCGAAGAAATTGCACCACATTTAGTTAGATACGGCAATGTGGAACCAGCTAATTATTTTGCTCAGGGATTAGAATTATCGAAGGTAATGATAGATGTACATGGTAGATGTAATTAATCAAATTAAAAGTAATTATTTATCATGATTTATTATCGAACAAATTTCAAGGTTGAGTTTCATTTGTTTTGCGTAGGAATCGAAAGGATCCTTTTCTCCGAATCCGTTGGATGTTGAACAGAAGACGCTAGATCAGTTTTTCATGACAGACGCGATATCTCGTGCTTCACCTACTATGGCAAAGTGTGTGCAAGCAGTTATTAAGCAACGAGAAAGCACCGTTTAAGCGATTACTGCTAATCGCTGTTTGTAAATAAGAATTTGTGCTATGATAGAGACGCGATAGTACACGAAAAAATATTCCAAGTATGGTACTTTTATCGAAGGCACGACCCGAAGCGAAAAGTACCTATTGTAATTGTTATATAAAACGATGTGATACATATTTAACTCGACAAAATATAAAGTATTAATTTAGACGCAACGTTGCACGTTATTTACGGTACGACATTTTACATACTTAGTCAACTTTTAAAATAAATATCCGCATCGAATCAATCACATACGACACAACTTTCTTACAAATACTTAATATTTGCAGCAGCTTTTCTTTCGCTTTTATTTTAGAAAGAAACGCGATGGAAAGTTTCAGAATGTTTGGAGAATAATGAAAATAATTCATTTTCTTATATTCGACGCTTTCTACATCATAATCATATAATGATAAATTATTGCCCCGACAATGTAAGGATTAAAAGAAGAAGAAGAAGAAGAAGAAGAGAAAAGTGATAGAAATAAAAATGTTTTCATTGTTGTTATTACTACAATAGCACTTAATTTCTAAAGTAAAGTTAATCGGTGCGATCAATTGATTTGTTGGACTCTGGTTGATCGTCAGTATCTAATTCAATGGAATTTTCGTCAATTTCGACCTAACGAAAAATATACGTTTCAATGTTATACAGTAGATACGATTCGTTGAAAATGACTGTTAATATATTGAAATTAGTACCTTTTCACCTAATGCGATCAATCTTTCCTTGTACTGCATAATTTTGCTATCCTGATCCGTTAAAAGTTCTAAAAGATCTTCCTGATCTTTTTTCAGCTTTTCCAACTCTTCGGATTTTTCTTTCAATTTACGTTCAAAATCAAATTCATTTTCTTCGCATTTCCGTTTATAATCTTTTATTATCGAAGCGTATTCTGACAAACGATTTTCCAGATCTGCAACAATATTCCTACATTTTTCTAATTCCTTTTCCGAGTCCCCGTTATTCATCACGTTATGCGAGTCTATTTCATCCGATAGCATATTAGTTTGTGCTGCTCGCAAAACTAAATTTTGATCTTTTAAGTGGCTAATAGTAAGTCGGAGGTCACGAACTTGCACCTGTATCAAGAAATTAATGACCAATTATATTCATGGGATTAATACGCAAATAGCTGAAACGATCAGAGACAAGTACTGTACCGTACTTCGAGCTCGTGTTTTTCCTTGGAGAGTGATTCTGTAACTTGATTAAGCTTCTGTATCTGCAAATCTTGCTCCCGAATCACTTCTTTGTATTGCGTTACCAAAACAGAATCAGGCGGTGTCTGTGTTGTTATTTCATTTTTATAATGCAGATTACTCGCATCTAAAACTGACTTTGTGATCATGCCTAAAAGTATAATGCATTCAAATTCATGTCCATGAACATATTTTCTACATGGGCTATTCTAAAAATGAAATATGCTTCACAACAACTATTAACGGTAATTACTTTCTAATGCTTTCGATAATCTACAAAATTCATGATCCAATAAAAGTTCCGAAGGATTTTTCGCCGAAGGCTGAGGATGTTTCAACGTTCTAGAATAAATCTCGTGTCTAGCGAGACCACCGATAGCATCTTGAAATCTTTCCAATCCTATTCTGTTCCCGATTAAATTACACAATTTCTCCTGCAAATAATAAAATAAAACTGTTTATACTCGAGAAGAACAGATCTTATTTATTATATATTGTTCATTCGAATGAACAGGTTTGTAGGGCATACCTTTGTATAATTAGAAACACTATTATCATTAAAATGTATGCACAATCCAATAAGCATAGCACACATACTTTGTAATAAAGTTTCTTGTAAATCATCATTATTCTCCTGTGACGACAGCAAAGCCGTTAAGTAAGTTACAGAAGAATCGATAAGCAAGAACGATTTAACCGCGGCTGGACAATGAGCGGTCCATCTACAAAGTAACATTAAAAGACCTAATTTGCACTGCGTTTTATTGCCTTGTTGCAGCAACATGACACACTGTTGCATCAAGGTTACTGGTGGTTTTCCGATATTCGTCGCAAGAAGTACACGCAACAACTGTTCCTTTTGTGTGGTGTCGTCGATCAATGCGTAAGATAACGCCACTGCCGAGAACCAATTCGATAAAGAATCCATAGAGAATAAACCTCCGCACAACAACTGTCCTAGCAATGTTAAATTCATCAAATATTTTTTACTTGCCGTCTATTGCCATGCAAACAGCTATTCGTACAACGAATACATCTACGAAGGGAATAACAAAGTTATAAAGTTATTCTCTACAAACCTGTCAAAGACGGCATCTCGTTACCTTGCGGCAGTAATGTTTGAACAAGTTGTCTTTGTCCTACCTCATTTTTATATAAAAAACATTGAAAACAGTAAAGAACGGAACACCTTAGGACAAATGGCTGTTTTTCATTCACCATGGACATAAGCAAAACTACGATCGTAGGCCTAAAAATCAGTATGTTACCGAGTCAAACATCAAAATAGTCGAATCTACGAATGAGTGTTAATATTACCTAGGGGGGCTGCTAGGTGCCATCACTTCCGCTAAAAATTCTTGGTTACTAGTGTCTCCCCTAATAACTTCTGCCACCGCGTTAATGGTCTCGGTTAACACGTCCGCAGGTACACCACTGGTCATTAATATATTACACAAAGCTTGTAACAAGCCACAGGCACGCATGATTTGTTGACAACTGGCTATTGCCTGTAAAAGTGATTTTTTTTTTCTTTCCTTCTTTTTGAATTAAAAAAACTTACGCGATACGATATATTTATAACATCAACGTTGTTTTTACTTGAGCAGGTCCACTTGGTGCAACCATCGCGCGAACTACTTGCACCATGCAATGAACGTTAGATACTTTTTGCGGGCTCCATCCACTTAGAGGATTATCCTCGATTTCGGGTGGCATTTGAAACATAGGCGTTAATTTTTGAATGTAACTACCTACAAAAGAATTATATGAGTTTTCGTCGAATAAACTACATTAAAATTAGTTGCAAACGAATCGGAGTGGAGAAGAAGTATCACCTTCTTTGAAAAAATTTTGATTACTTATATTGCTCCTTAGAAGGTTCAACATAAGTAGCAAACAATCTTCTACGACGATGCCACCCTCTGCGTTACCTTCTTGCACGATTACGTCGAAAATACGATCAAACGCATTTTCAAATGCTACAATTTTTTGAATATTTGCATTTCCCTTCGTCAATTGAATAAGCAGCAACAAAACCTATAGGATTATATATTTAACATATATTTTGCTATATCGTCGAAACTTTGTCCCAGGGGTTGAAATGGTTCCGAAAATAACTGTTTCAAACTATTATATTTCGGTTCCTACTGCAACGGTTATGGAGAACTGAAATGATGTTATAACTGTTGTTACGGTTCTATAACTGTTATTTTTCGGTTCTTAATCAGTTTTGTATTAAGAACCAAAAAATAACAGTTATTTTTTGAGAACTAGAATATCATAACTGTTTTCAACCCCTGCTTTATCTGGCCTAAACAAAAAGATACCTCGTTACGTATAACTTCTCTACTGTCGCTAAGGAGATCCATTAGCTTAGAAACACCCATGGGACTAACTAAAACGATTTCTTGTATGTCCTTCGGTCTATTAAATAATAAATGCGTTAATAATTTTAATGCCGGCCATCTAACTTTAAAATCAAATTCTTCTAAGAGTGCCAAAACGAGTCCCACGCTGTCTGTATTTTTAATAAATATTTCTGTAAATTGTTCTCCTACTTTAGTTCCAGGTCTGTGTTTATCCGCTAAAAGTTAGATATACATATTATGTATTTAGTTTAAACGTAAGATTAAATGTACACTTATATGACAAGATGTACGTATTACCTTCTTCGTCGAACGCTTTAGGATTAGTTATGTTACAAAGAGTATCTAACGCTAAACCAATTATTTCACAATTGGTTCTATCCATCTCCAAAATTTGTCTGAGCACATCCATTCCTTGAACTCCAACTTCAACACGGTACGTACGAGAAAGAGCTTTAAGTGCACGACAAGCATCTCGCCTATCGTTTAATAATGTTGACGATTGTAATCTGTCTACTAATCGCTCTACCTGTTTCAATCGTTTCAATGAAAAAAAATTAGGAACAGAGTAACAATAGAAAATATAAACTTGTTAAGGATTTGGTACATCTTTAAATGTCAAAATTTAGTTTTCTTTTTTTATTATATGGTTTACGACCACTATTCTTCATACAATAACAGGTATTTCGAATTACGAGTACCATGTGTTACAAAATATTCAAATGCAATTGTAAAGACAATTAATTAGGAAATTGAAAATACCGTATCAGCGCCCGATGGTTCGTTCTCTACGGGTGTAGAACCCAACACACTCTTTAAACTACTCTTAAAATATTCCATTCTGTTGACAGCATAAAAGCTATATAAACTACACGTCACACAATGTCACACAACGTCGTAGACATTTTCCAGTCACTTGAAGTGACTGACGATTGCTGACGATGAGAAACAATCGATGTTTTGCAATGTTTTATACAGGTGGCGGTAAGTACGCGCAATTTTCACTATACATACTACAGCGAAAGCAATAATCTATGATACGAGTGATATAAATCCATTGCATAAATAACGCAATGAATTTTCAAGTCTCATCTTGTCATATGTATAATTGAAATTTCATAAAAAAAAGATTGAGTATATTTTATCAGTAACTTATATACATATATATACATACATATAGGCTTAGTGTTCATTCGTATGCATTTCTACATATTATATATATATCTGTATGTATATATACTATGTCTATATGTATGTATATATATATATCTCTATGATACAATAATAATGAAGCTGCTCGTAATATGTATAGTACGGTAAAAATGATGCAATAGCAGGGTAAAATAATATTGCTTCGGAATCTGACGCAAGAAAATTTGAGTAAATCTACGCTCGCATTGCATCGCGGTGGACATTTGCATATGCCCGTAAATGTGGTTACGCATTACATACATGTAGCACTCTATGTGTAATACATACATACACACGTATGTACATACATACAGCATATATGCTAATATACTTGCATAACTTGTGTACTTTGTATGTATGTAAGTATACTTACCTATGTCATGTGAAAAAAGGAAGCAACAAGGTATGGGAAACATGGATAACCTCTACGGGGAAATGCGTTAGAGGAATAAATGTAGTTTATAGTCAATACGTGTCAGAAATATATATGTATGTCATATATATGTATGTATGTGCATACAATAATGTATTTTCCATCGAACGTTCGTTAGTTTTACTACCCCCTTTTCATTTGACTATTATATGTATACTTGCTTTCATCTATCGGACTATAAACTGTACATGTTAATTTATTCATTACAGTAAAAGTATACTTTTTTCTCTTCCTGCACGTATATAGTCATATATCTCTTATTTCTTTATCGTTTCTTTTCATTTCCACTCTACAGTAACATATAATTATTGTCGACTATTTCTATATATAGTTCACAGCAAGCAACTTTCCGCATCAATTCTGTTACTTGTATCATATATACACATATATATGCACGTACACGCGCCAGCATGATGCGTCGTACACACAGTGCACTGCATTGTTTCATTTTCACGATTATACATATTTTGAAAGCACGTAAAAATACGTTTTGTATCGGTATATAGTGTATACACTTATGTATATATATATATATATGTACATACGTATACATTGCATGGAGGAAACTTGTTGCTTACGATTTACGATAAGCGATTCAAGTAGGCACCAGCTATCAAGAACATACGTATATGTACATATATACATACATACATCATACATACATCTAATACAACGTAGAAATACACATAAATAATACAAATATTTTTTCGAACAATGTGTTTAATATTCTAAAATTACGTTGAAATATCGGTGTATTCCGAATAATTTAGAACGCGATTGTTTAACGAGGAATTTGTACAACTGCTACGTGGAAAATTGTTGCTACAAACGAAAAGTATATGACCGATTATGGTTGAGTCCACACCTTCGATCGAGAAACAGAAAAAAATAGAAAATAAAGCAAAAGGAACGAAAACGAGTCATTTGGCAAAGAGAATAAGAAGTGAATACGAGGTACGGAAGGAACGGTGAAACAGGGAGAAGGGCAAAGGGGGAAAGTGTGAGGGAGAGGAAAGGTAAGGACAAAGAAATCGTAGATCTTTGTTGAAAAATGGACCAGCAGGGTGATTTCATCTATTAATAGTTTCTATATTTACGTGTGTCTCGATGCAAGTACATGTAACACAAGTAAATTGAGTTAAGACACAATTAAAAGCGAAACACATAATTCTGAAATAATATATTATTGCATATAAAAAACATTGCAATTATAATGGATGAATTTTTCAAACGAATTAAAATTGCATTTGTTTTAAGAGCAAAAACAATAAAAGAGAAGCATGAAAAATAATAAGAAAAAATGACAAAATACAAACAACGAAAATACCGGCAAGTTAGAACGAAAGTCGGGAATAGGCTGTCTCTGTCGTTCAGGTTGTCCTTGTTCCTCTGTAAAGGATGGTGAAGGAAAGCGGTATTGAGAACCGAAGATAACCGAATGACGAAAAGCGGAAACAGCCGAAGTAGACGCAGTGCGAAACGTCACGTAGCCGGTGTTGCTAGGCGGCTTGTTGGAGTCCGATGGAAGGGCAAAATCAGAGGAGAAGGGGTTGTTAGTATAAAAGTCGCGTCATCGAGCCGGCGAATCAGTTGTTCGGATCAGTTCGGATAAGGGACGCGGTGATGCTAGTTTGTTTGTTGTAACGTTATTCCGAGTGAAAGTTTCAGGGAAAGGACCGTCGTTTATATTTAGAAATTGAAACTAGTGCTTTTGTTGAGATCGCGGATAAAGGATAAAGGATATCGGTGGATCGATGTTAGAGATAATATAAAAGCGATAAACGAATCACAACAGAAAGGAAAACAATTAGTCCCCCTTCGGTCGTATTCCGAAAAGGTCGTTCCGACATTAGCCGTTTCGTTGGTTTCACGCAACGCCTTTGAACATGGAGGTTTTGCCTTGCCCCGTAAATGTAAATTTCAGCAACACAAGGGGTAAGTTGTTTGTTCTTTTCTATTATTTCTTAACAAAATGTCCTGTAGTTTTTTTTCTACCTCTCTTGATTTACACATCCTATAAAGGATCGATTGCTGAACATTGGAGTCTTCTATTAGTTGCGAAGTTGTCCAATACAGCTGATTTACCGAATCAGCTGTTTTTTTGTAATTTTTTTTTTCATTTATAACGGACCATCATTTTTATTGTTCTGTGAGGCTTTAACGACAATTGACCGCGACGTTATACTTTTTTGTTTCGTTTCGGTAATTAGTTACCGTTTCGTAGTCATTGTTTGTCTACTTAAAAAGAAAACAGTTAATCTGTTTCTACGAAGAAAACTGAAAATAAAATTTTTTATCGACGCGAAGCATCTCCCATTCGCGGAATACAAAGAAAGTAATTTGTACTAAGCTTTTAGAAGTGCTTTCGTTAAAGAGAAAATTTGTTTATCGTATGAAAAAGTAAACGAATGCAATGATGAAGAAACGAAAAGCGACAAAACAATTTTAACAATTTTGTCTGATTGTAGCTGAGACTGTGGCAGACGAATTGGACGGAGCTTGTCAAGCTCTGGCGAAACGACTAGAAGTTGAACTAAGACGGGCCAAGCACGTTCAACTAGCTTGCGGGGAAGTACTTTTACCTGCCAATCTTTTACCTAGAATAGCCAAAAATGTTCTCAACATGGCTGAAAATGAACCTTGCGGCCTTAGGTAAATTATATTTCATTTTATCTTTTTATACTTTTTGTCCATGCATACGTATCGTTGGGAGCATAAAATATAATTTATGCGTGTTCTTTACAATTGCAGGGGGTGCACCTTGTTTATTAGTTTTGAGACCGATAGCGTATGTCGGAGACTCTCAAAGATACAGTGCGATCCTAACGCAGTATCTACCTTTGAACTTTATTTGACGTTGAAACAAGATCATACCTCGTGGCACATTCTATTACCTCAGTTTTTGAAGTAAGTAAGGTTGTTGTAACAACACCAATAGCAAAAAAATGTTTGTCAAAAGGTCGATAACTAATTTTATGTATTTATTTAGAAACTTAACGCGAGGCGGTACAATCATGATTAGTAGAGATTTTACTTTGGAGAAAAAAAAGTTGTACAGATCGTACCAACAAGGACAGTGAAGGGATCAATTGGTTCCTGAATGATAAATACTGGGTGATTAATTCAAGCTCCGCCTGTAATTTTCCGATTCGATGTTCTTTCCTAATTGCATATCGATTTTATCATCGATAGCTAAAGAAATGGAGGAACGTAAAAGAAATGGGAAGAAAGAGCGAAGAAAATTGGAATGTGAAATTTTCCAGTTAATCGAACGTCTTGTACCTGTCAAAAATTTTCAACGACAGTTTATTATACAATGTTTTGAAAAACTCTAAACTAAGAGAGGAGAATTTTGCAAAGACAAAGCTAGCAACAATGCCTCACTATGGAAATGTGCAGGTATTATGTAATAACATAATATTTTGTTAATCGACAATGACTTGAGGAAGAGCGCGTGAATTGGCTGTGTTTTAGGCCGGTAATACATATTACAATTCGTCCAGTGAAAAATTAGACTTACGTGTTTGACAATTGTGATAATAAAATAATTTGTAAATTTCAGTATGAAGATTAAGGACGAAGACTTTTTTTACGTGATTTCTGAACATTATGTACACTCCTTGAATTCTAACTTTACGTAATATCGAATTGTCAACGTTGTGGTCTGGTTTACGTTGCAACACGTTGACGTCGTTTTGTTGGATCATTGCATGGATAATGTAAACATATTTAGCCAACAAATGGTCTAGCAAAATTTTCAAAAGATAAGTAAATTTATTGAAAATCAGTATGATATTCTAAACTTACGTTTAATGCAAACTATTTTATTGGGAGTGAAATAAAAGTGAATAAGAATGTTTCAATCGCGTGAGGAAATACTCTCTTGCTAGAAAAAAATATGTATGCTCGTTCGATTAAGGCATAATTAGTCGTTTACGACTCTAAATCAACTTGACGCGATTGTCGTATAATCTAGATATAAATCTAGATGTATCCCTATAATTTCTAGTTTCAAATTGCCATCTGATACCCAAGTTCATTTTCGCTTAACATTCGTGGAAATTCATTTCACTTTTTGAACTTTCTATGTTTTTGTTTCTTTCGTTCAACTGACGAATTCCTTATTAATTATTCACAGACATTTTGATACACGATTGTATTTACTTAAAAATCGTGAGATAACTTTGGTATCGATCGGTAATGATGTGATATTAATTAAAAAAAAAGTATATATATTTACAAAGTAAAAGAATCCGCGTAACATTTCAAATAATAGTATACGCAATTTCTCTCGTAATAATAATAATAATAGTAATAATAACCGAGGAATAATTTATAAAAATGAAAGAAATTCGTTACCTGTTTATGAGTTATTATAAGTTGATCGTAAAATTGAATCGTTTCGTTTGAATTCTAAAACTTTGAATTTGAAAACAGCAGTATGTAGTTCTTCCTCCAAGAGATATGTACATATTATATACATGCGCGCGTTGAGAGAGAGGGAGAGGGGAGAGAGTCCGCGCAAATGCGCGCGCGTATACAAAATAAATGTATAAGACTGATCCGTGATAGGTATCATACATACTAGCATTTCGAAATAAACGTTCAGTGTAAAACAGCCACGTGTGTAATTTTTGGAAATAACGCGAAACGTTGAGAACTCGATGCACATCGGCGCTGTTAACGGTATCGATCAACGATCTCTTAATAAAGTTTGCAGATTGAGTCATTGAATGAAACGATCTCACCGACCATTTTAAGTGGAAGAACATATGTAAAGAAAAAAATACGTACGTGTGATGTTTGTGTAGTTATTGTCGATTACGTAGAATACAAAGTATAAAACGCTGTTACGTATATTTTGTACTTCGTTAAATAATTAGAGATAATAAGAAGACATTAGAAGCATAACGCGTAAAATATTTAATCTTTTTATACACTATATCGCCGTTAGGTATTGCTTGCTTAGAATAACATGGCGGAAAGTTGAACAAGAAGAAAACGTGTTGCGTTATGAAAGAAATAAAACTAAGCTATGACTAGTACAAATTCGAAATCGATTCAACTATAGCTTCTTATAATTTACATTTTTACTTATAATTAGGAAAGAAAAATTAAATGTATTATCGAGTTTGTGTTCTCGTTACATAGTTGTTCGGACCTTGGAATTGCTTATAATAGATTCTGTTATGTTAAGAAATCTCGTTTAGTACGAAGAATCTTGTATCAGATAACCTGGATCGATATTTTTAACGCATTTTGTAAAAAGTTGATTTTTTTCTTGTATTCATCACCGCGTTAAATGTGATGCTAATTTTAATTTGTGATCTTATCGACAAATAAGAGGAACGAAGAATAAAGAATTATGAACGTTTTAATAAATATTTGTTTTTTTTTTTACTATGTGGCTATGGCCTACAAATGGCGTATTCCTCCAAATTTTGCCCAACGAATGTTTTTGTCCATCCAGTTTTTTTTCATAATCTTTCCCTTTTATGCACCAGCAGCATCAAGGCGCCCGGCAAGAACGGTGTTTTGTTCACCCACCCACCCACCCACCCATCCATCCTTCCCGGGAACCTCGACCGGAGATTTAGCCTTCGGCGATCTTACGAAAACCAGTGTTGTCCGGCCTGCTACAGCCGATAGTTTAAAGCACAAGAGATTCTTTCAAAATCTGATCAGATTTGGCAAACAGGATAATACCAAATCAGGCACATAACCGAAGTTAGATGCACGATTTTCCATTTCTATAGTAAATTAAATAAATAAATAGTACAAAACAATATAATACTCAAATAATATATTATCGAAACTTTGAATTATCCGAAGATACATGGGACATAATATTTACAGTTTTACAATCCAATAGATTTTCGGTATTAAAGCGGTTTGCAGTCTCACTCCTGTTATTATACACAATATATTAAAATGAGTATTGTATACAATTAAATTAATTTTACAGTATGTAAAGAACGTTTAAACGGAAGGTAAAGATGTGTTTGTTTTTAAACATAGTACTAATTAGGTTTTCCACAATATATCTATTAATTCTTCTATTAATGATTGTCGTATTGTACAGAATTACGAGTACTACGTTCGAGTATATTTTTGTAACGTTTGACCAAGTCGCCGATCGAACGTCTTCTTTGTGTTGTCTGCCCAGCTTCGGTAATTCTATCACCGTTTGTAATTTCTACTTCCATTGTTTTGCATAGATCTAACGTGATCGGTTCATTTGGGAGAGCATTGATTACGTCGTCCGTTTCCGATGTGTTATCAGACTTATTTTCTGGCTTTGGAGACAATTTTTCAGGTGTCACGAATTCCATACTGTTGTTATAAAGACTCTTCTCTGAAATATTCAGAGTCAATTCCGATATAGTATACAGCTCCTCAGGCGCATTCGTAATTGCGGTCGAGTTTGCTTTCGAAGAACAGGGTAACGACATTATGCTTGCATTCGCTGCTATGAAATAAAAATATTAATGTTTTGCAATTACGTAGTAGTATGACAATGATTTTGTATCGTTTACAAACCTGCCCTCTTTCTTCTTATGCGAGTAGAAAACAATTCGGAATATTTCTCCGATTGTTTGAAGAATAAATTTCTCTTGGGAGTCATTGCACGTGAATGCAAATACTGCCTTTCGTTGTTTATCATTGAATTTGTGTCGTCAAAATTAATCCGGCATACTAAGAAGTTCTCTCTTAACTTCGACCCGTGCGCAGTGTGATCTTGTTTTAAACGTTCGTATCTCGAAAATAATGACTTGTGTGCAGCTAGAAAATATTGATACAAACAATTACGCATTTAATCGCAATTACACGACATATATAAAATATATCAACCTCACCTTCTACTGGAGTGAGTTCTAATTGTTTCTGCAAATCGTTGTCTATGTTACTGCAATCAGTATCGATTTTAATAACAGGTGATGATATTAAAAACATGTCATTCAGTATAGGCATTATTTCGTCGCCAACTCGTGCTATGTTCTTTTGACATAAATCATTCTGTGTTTCTATCATTTGTCTGATATTCGATAAATGCGTTTGGAAAATACTTAATGCTATTTCCAAGTCACTACAACTTGCTTTAACTTGCAATAAACATTCTGAGAAGGATTCTAAACTATTTAATTTCAATCGTTGATGCAATTGATTCAACAATGAATTCAACGTTAAGATTAAGTTGTGTAACATTAATTCATCATTTTTATATAACTGAAATGGAAGACACTGAAATTTAAAATACTCTTTTAGTTCCCTGTACTTTAATACTGATTGTTACTGGTACTATGGTTGAACACTTACTTGCATGAAAGGAAATAATTCCGAAACTTCAGAGTAATTTACTTTCGGCAATTGTTTTGCATCTAATATACTAGTTTCACTACTGTTGCCTGGTATTAAATTATTTATTTTGTTACTAAGTTCTGCCAAATCGCTTATTATTTTATTCTTTTTATCAATGTAACTTATTCCTTTGTCTACATTAGTTTTCCACACTGAAATTTATACGTGATTAGTATAAATTACCTTTGGTAATTAAAAATAAAATGCACAATACACAGGAAGATAAAAATATCAACATTCTGTCACTTCTGCATCGTTAACATCCTTCAATCGTTTTTTAACAGAGTCATGTACAGGAGCTTTATCCGAAAGCGTTGCTACTAGTTTTTCTTTCTCAAAAATTTCTGTCCTAATTACATCTAATGCCTCCTTCTCTTCCCTGAAAAGTTAAACATCATAACATTATTAGTTTAAGTTTTGAAGCATATAGATTACAAAAACTAAATAATTATTACTCTAAAAATGTTGCAGTTGTTTCTTTCATTTCTGATAAATTTTGATAAGTGCTCAAAGCTTTACAATTAATTCTTCTAGTCATTTCTTGTAAAAATTTCTTTCCTAAATTTTCTTCAGTTTTTGTGTGCGGTGCAAATAAAATACTATAAGCGGCTACAAAAAATATCAAACAATACAAAATTAAATAAAAACCTTACTACAATAATATAGAATGGACAAAAAATGCTTTTGTGATAAACATCTTACATTCTCGAGGAATACATTTTCTCACTGCAACTTGGGACAATTTCCACATAATGATCGTGAATTTACTACCACCTGCATGAATTAAATGGGATGCAAGTATAGTTGGAAAACTAATGTCAGGATTTTCTGTGGCTATAATTGTCAAATAATCTTTAACATTGTTTCGATATTTTGCTTCTGTTTTCTTGCAAATCACTGGCCACTGTACTAACTTTTGAAAACGTTCTAAATCGTATATTGTCAACAAATAATGCGAGACGTGCAAGAAACCTGTTGTGTTAGGTTTGTCAAACATGCCCTGAAAATAAAAAGGCTTTTAATATTCGACACAAATTGAAGAAAACAAAATCGTAGCATACGAAACGTTCGTATTATGTACATTCGTTTATTTTGGTATTTATTTCTCTTTTGGGTTACAGAATACAATATCAGTTTCCTTATTCCAAAAAGACGGCGTTTTAAAAGTATTAAACTTTTATTTTGCCCTATTCGTTTATTTTCTTTCTACAAATGAAAACAGTACTTACCTCACGAAAATGTTTTTTGAATTCATCACTCGGTGGAATTATTTGTGACAACAAATAGACATTGCGATGAAAAGACGCACTTACAGCCATTATATCGATACAGAATTAATAACGATTAGTTAAAAAGTTTGCGAAGTTAGACGCAGTTACGACGAGTATGAAAATTGCAATCAACGGCTATGCGAAATATTTGAATTTATTAAACCTTTTAGTTACTGCATCATAGAAGGGAACCTGATACTCTGATACTTTAATCACAGATACTCCGAAACTCCTTTATTCTCGGTGTCCCCAATTTTCAGAAGAACCAAGAAGAACTAAAAATGTCCTCGCTTTAATTAATATTATATTTACAATTTTATAATCTTTTACTAAAAAAGTGTGATAATTTACACAACATAAAAATAATTCTTATAATTGTCTGCTTTTTTACAATTCAAAATTACCGCTGCTCAATAATCAGGTTAATGGCTGCGTACACGTGACCGCTATGCCGACATCAAAGGGACCGACACAGGGACTGACGCGTGGTGACGCTACTGTGGTCATGTGCAGGGTTGCCAGAATAGTTCCAAAATCCGTACTATCCTGGACCCTACGCTGCGTTCAATGAGACGAGTCACAACTGTTACCAACTTCATCAGCGAAAAGCATGAATACATGGATAATATGTCGTATTCATGCATGGCATATTGTCCATGTATTCATGCTTTTCGCTGATGAAGTTGGTAACACTTGTGACTCGCTCGTTGAACGCAGTGTAAGTACTTACTTACATGAATCACCAGCGCTGTGACATACTATACGAACGAAAGCGTGACGTCACGTCCCCAACCAAATATACCGTCCAATCACGTAGCTCCCTACGCAGCCATGTTTTCCCTACTCTGGCTACCCTGGTCATGTGGTCTGTAGCCATAGACATAGTAACTATAGACTGCGCGTCAGCATGCAGCCGTGGTCCGATGTGGAAGAGAGTTGGATGCTTGGGGAGGTACTTGGGAAGAATGAGACAGATAGAAAATAACAAGAGAATAGAAAGAGATAGAAAGTCCTCCCTAATCGTCCTAACTCTTTCTAAAGTGAACAGTCCACTTTCCCCGTGATGCGCAGTCTATTCTTATATGTCTATATCTGTAGCATGTAGTTTATGGTACAGTTTAGAAGACAGTTATGTTATAGGTTATAGCAGGTTATAGTCAAAGAGAGTTCTTCAATTTTCTTTGATTATAATCAGTTATAGTTATTTTAATCCTCTTTGGTTATTGTGACGATTGTATTTTCGGAGGATATAAACAGTATTAAAATGGGATCGGATGACGAGTTAGCCGACGATGAAGAAGAGATTCTTGTATACGTAGAATTCGAAGGATTCATCGATGGTAATGTGTTTAGCGAAGAACAATTACAGTTAGATATGATTGGTATAGACAGTGAACATCCGATAATGCAGATCAATGGAAGGGTAATATAAACGTTGACTATACTAGAGAGTAAAAGTTCTTGTTTTAGATGAAGATAAAAAAAAAATGTATGATCTTAGTTTTACGAGGGTACTTACGAAGACATAAGCGGTACCTGCATGTTTTTTCTAAAAGATGATAATTGTACGGTGAACGATCCTGTCTTCGATGCCACCTCAAATCTAAGATATTTTGCTAAAACTAGGAAATCTCTAAAAATGCAAAGAATCTTCATAAAATCGAGAACAGAATTTCTTGGTGATTCGGAAGATCATCGATGCGTTCCAAATTTAAATACGCTTAAACAAGCTGGAGTACCTTCCGGGTACCATGAACAAGGTAGTATAGCATAGAATTAAAGATTAATTAATAGTTTAGTAAGAGAAATTGTTTATGCTCAAACTGTAAGCTTTTTATTTTAGCTCTTTCTTTTTGGAACACCATGCGAAATAATAGATTAAATGCGTTACATAGCTATCTTGAAAAACAACGTATTAGACAACAAAAAAGATCTCAAGGCATAACGCTGGAATCTGAATCGGACGAAGATAATCCCTTTGCTATGTACAAAGATCAAGACGAATCTAACAACGGAAGTTATTGTAAAGATGTTCAGGCTGAGTCGGAAAAAGATTCGATACTTGAAGGCTTTTATTAATATTACATGTACCTCGTATAAGTTATTTTGAAAATACTGCACTACTTTTGATATACAATGATTGTAATTCATCTTATCGACCAATAGTTCATACAAGTAACTAAACTTTGAATTACCTTAAATGATATATTGTTAAATGTAAAGAAAAAAAGTCTACAAATACAAAATAAACAATATAGATAATGTGTGATTCACTGTTTATAGGTTTATAAATACAATTTATTTGTTCACCAGTCCAAGTCACTTGGAAGTTCATCAGGATAATCTCCTGTTAAGCAGGCAGTACAGTGACCGATATAATTACTTTCTCGATTGTCCATACCAAATCGTACAGCTTTGACGAGTCCATCGACTGACAGGTACGTCAAACTATCAGCGCCAACGTGTTTTGCTAATTTTATGCTGTCCAATTTATTTGCAATTAGCTCTTCTCTCGTTGGTATATTAATTCCCATGTAACAAGGATATTTCAGAGGCGGTGAAGCTATTCTAATGTGCACCTAGAAAAATATATTTTTCGTATAAAAGTTATATACAATTTGAAAAACTTGAGCGCTTACTTCTTTTGCTCCAGCATCGCGTAATAATTTTATAATAGGTCCAATAGTATTCCCTCTAACTATTGAATCGTCGATAAGAATTAATTTTTTTCCTTTGACATTTTCCGACAATGCTCCAAACTTCTTTGCCACGCCGAGTTGTCTAAGTCGTGTACTAGGCTGGATGAACGTTCTGCCAACGTATCTGTTTTTACACAGTACTTCCGCGAACGGTATTTGAGACTGTAAATTGAACACGTTCGTTCATAGTTATTCGATTATTGCCACTTACACGTTTTATTGCGAATCGATTAATCTCTCGAATTGATATTTTCTTTTTTTAGCTAATATCGCGAACGGCATAATTAGTTTAACCGTTTACCTGTCTGGCATAACCGTGAGCTGCTGCAGTACCAGATTCAGGTACCGAACTGACTATGTCTGCTTCCACTGGAGATTCTAAAGCAAGCTCTCGTCCACACTGCATGCGAACAGAATAAACCATTTGCCCTGGGATAAGTTTTTATGTACAAAGTCGAGTTAAAAAAGGAAAAAAGAAAACGCATCAGACTTACTGTTACGAGTGGCGCTTACCTTCAAAAATACTGTCGCTGCGCGCGAAATAAACGTATTCAAAAATACAAAAGGCCTGTGGCTTTTTATCCGGTCTATCGACAATGTCGATAGTTTTAATTCCTTCGCGGGTCAATTCTACGATTTCTCCAGGAAATACCTCGCGCACGTACCGTGCTCCGATACTTAAGAATCCGCACGACTCGGACGAAATGACCCAACCTTCGGCTTCGTCGTCGTCGTCCGATTCGTTTCCTGCTGCATGATCGCATCTTAGTACGGTAGAAATTAGAAATGGCTTGAAAGAACGGAAATATTTGCTCTATTGCAATCGATTTCATACCTAAATTACCAATTGGCACAATCTTTCCAAGACACAGCGGACGGTTTCCGTAAGGATCTCTAACACCGTATATTTTATCCCTTTGCATAATTACTAACGAATACGATAACGGTGCTAGCTGCATTAGATGTTTTATACGCGCTGGCCAGTCTGGGCCATTAACTTCACCTTCAGGAGGATTCAAACAAAGAGCTTGCGTTATTAGCTCGGAATCCGAGTACGTTGATAAACCGACTCCACGACCCAATACCTAGCGACAAATCGATAAACATTATTAATAAATTGTTATTGCTTACTGCTTATGTATTTTCATCATTCTTTATCACAGTGCGTTACCATTTTTCTCAATGACTCTGTATTCACAAGTTCACCATTATGCGCAACTGCTAATGCCCCATGCGCAGTATGAACCACGAATGGTTGACAATTAACTTCTTCGCTTGCCGCGCTTGTGCTGTATCTAGTATGACCAATTCCAAGATTTCCACTAAGTTTCTTCATGTTTTCGTCGTTAAAAATGTTATTAATCATTCCCATACCCTTGTGAACGCGAAAAGACTTTGAACATACACCTTCGCTTGTGACAATACCGGCGCTTTCTTGGCCTCTGTGTTGCAAGGCTACCAAACCTGTAGTATCATTAGATTTACAAAGTAGCAGTTATCGAATAAATAAACAATGGTAAAAAAGTAATTGCACTTACCTAAACAAATTACTTGAGGAACATCGATTTGAGACGGCCAATCTCCTGCAGCTATACACCCAAAAACTCCACATTCGTGCGTAAGACCAGACATTCGTTGACCTCTAAGCTCCCTTTTGCCGTACAGTCTACTACCTTTATTATCGTTCCCTGTACGCATTATCTGACTGCAAGGTTCTGCTTGCACGTTGCAAGACATTTCAATTGTAATCTGAAAATTGTGTATTCGCTGATGGTTTATCGGTTGTTCGTCAAATTATTGTATCGTGAAAATTTTAGATTCAATCAACAAAGTATATGCTACCATAGAGTGGTGCACTAGCATTAAAAAAAAAATATTATTTTTATATTGCAAAATACATAGCAGACCCCCTTGAGATTTCTTTGGACTTATCAGTAGTGCCCCTGTAAACTATTGACCCCTAATAAGCTGATAATGCTTGCCTTTCAATGTTACTACTACAGTTTTTCAATACACTTGCTTAATCAGTATTTCGCAATTGATTCCGTCATTGTATCATATTGACAGCAACGTGCATGGAAAATATTTGTACTTCTGAGATTTAATGGCACAGTAATCAATATGCCATGCTATTGGAAAAATTGTACAGATCTTGTTATGACAACAATAACAAAAAAAGTCCTTTACTCCAGCAAAAGGATATTTAATCTAATTAAGCAGTTACTGCACAGCTTGGTAACTTCATTAATTTTGTTTGATATATGTGAAAATAAAAAGAAAAAAAAGAAATGGAATTGAAGTTTAAAAATGGCTTTCCGAAAAAAAAATTCTCATCGGAATTTCCGTTCTAGATTCAAGGTATTCGAACAAGTATTTGCTAGCGTTGTTCATAATCTTTCTCTCGATCGCGTGCGCGTATACAGTATATGTTTATGTACATACACATGTGCTATTCATACATATGTATGCACGCAGAGTAGAATGGAGAATGGAGCGGAGCAAAGCACGGCATGCGCACACGTAATATGAACACATTCTGTGAATGAATGTTGAATTAAAGTAAAATCAAGATAATTAAAGAGTAATTTCAGCTTCGATTCGTCGACGATCGTAATAGTTTGATCATCAACATTATTGAAACTCGGTCGATTTAGAGTTGCAAATTTATACTTGCGCTAAAACCGTAATCCTTTTTATCGGAGATTGTGCTTACTAATTTACTACCCACTTGTTGAATGAGACTTGGCGGTTTCGTATCAAATACATATAAACGCGTTAGATACATCTTTTAGAGAAAAAGTTTGTTGTCGCACTTCCGTAAAAACGTATATATTTGATCGAACTCGATGATCATTTGTTAGAATATGCATTTTCATTTAAGCGTCGGAGTTTTAAAGCATGGTTGTACATACCAGTACTACATACGTACCACGTGCGTCAAACGTCTGAGCGTTCGAGATGTTCTGCTGTCAGCTCGAAAGAGATCCGCATAAAATACGCGTCTACACGCTTCTCGACTGGCTTCCACTGGCTTCCGAATGCTTCCGAAGCACGAATGAATGCGTAGGCCAATGGAAACTTGCTTTCGACTGGAGGGGTTAGCTTGTTTAGCTATTATCTTTTGAATTACTTGATTGCTTACACTGACATTAATTAAAATAGCAAATATAATTCATCGAAATTTTTTATCAAATTGACCACGATCTTCAGTACAATCGTTTTACGATTCGTTCTATTTGCATCGAACGCGAACGCTTCTTTTGTTCCAGTTTATATCTTCTATAGAAGAATCATACGTGAATCTATAAGATTGTATAAGATTATCCATATACTTTATGTTACAGTACATTGTATGTATTGTATTGAATATTATGCGTATATGCGTATACTTTACACTCGCGTATAATGTAGTACAACAGTATTCATGACAGATCAATTATCAATTATTTTTGTTCAATACATATACATATACTTATTCATTTGTCATATCTTTTTTTAAATTCAAATTCTAATACCTGTTTTAAGAGCTTCCGTTTATTTGTATGTTTTACGTATTATTACTTATTACGAGCCATATACACGTAAGTAGATCACTTTTATTCAGCTGGCATAGAGATAATTTATACATTTACGCCAATGAAATAGAGTAGAATTTCGAAAGTGGGGATCGCTAAAGAACCAATTGCACAAGAAACGAGAAACTGGCATTCACGATTCACGAGCATTCACGAGGCGGACAGAGAAGAAGAAACATGAGCGGTAAGCTAAGAAAATTAATCGCTGTGAAATTGCCACACAATGTTACGAAATTTTTAGAGATTTCTAGAGATTTCATCTTGTGTCATACGAGGCATTTATGCTCTTTATTAACATTTAATTATTCTTTGCAAAATAGAACGTTCAAATAACTCTTCGCGTGAGACATCCTTAAAAATCTGATCATTTTGTTTCAACTTTTAAATGTTTACATTAGAAAATGGTAGTCCAGATTTTACATGTGCATTTTATAATTGTATAATTTGCGACAACTTTAAATCCTCCAAAACATACGTACAAGAAAAAGAAAACAAAATATCGAAAAACTAAAATGCATCTTATAATAATTAGAAGATAATTGTATAATTTATGCCGCAAAAGATATTATATTAATTTATGATTTTTTTTCGAATAGTTGTTTATTCGTTAATTTTTAATTTAGTGATTTTAACAAATAATCTTTTGTTGGTATAGAATACGAATGTGGAAGTTTGATTATCGAAGGAAAGACTAAAAAGGTCTTTGAACTATCGAATAATCCCCAGTTGTGCCTTTTACTAAGCAAGGATCGCATTACTGCCGGAGATGGTGCAAAATCTCACGATTTGGAAGGAAAGGCTGCTATTAGCACAGCTACCACGGCTAAAGTTTTTCAGTTGTTAAATCAAGCTGGATTAAAAACAGCTTTTGTTAAAGTTGTAAGCGATGTTGCTTTTATTGCGAAAAAGTGTGAAATGGTTCCAATAGAATGGGTTACTAGAAGATTAGCTACTGGTAGCTTTTTGAAAAGACACCCAGGTATAAATGTTTAAATTTCTTCTCTTTAAACTTTGTTACAACCTCGAGTTATTATTTTCTAGGAGTACCCGAAGGATACAAATTTAATCCACCGTTACAAGAGACATTTTTTAAAGACGATGCTAATCACGATCCCCAATGGTCAGAAGAGCAAATTATCTCCGCTGGTTTCAAATTGAACGGAGTTACGATAGGGAAAGACGAATTCGATATTATGCAACGTACTACCGTTGTTGTATTTGAAATTTTAGAAAGAGCATGGGCAACTAGAGATTGCGCTCTTATAGATATGAAGATAGAATTTGGCGTGGATACAAACAGTGAAATATTAGTAGCAGACATAATAGATAGCGATTCTTGGAGACTCTGGCCATCCGGCGATAAGAGACTAATGAAAGATAAACAAGTATGTTTTAATACAAATATTTTCTACGCGATGACGTAAGATTTTGTTATTCTAGCATAGCTCGTTTCTCTTAGGTTTATAGAAACTTGACCAGCGTAACTGAAAAAGATTTGGACGTTGTGAAACGCAATTTCAAATGGGTAGCAGAACAACTGGACTACCTCATTCCACAATCTAATAGTCTGGTTGTGATTTTAATGGGTTCACCGTCGGACGAGGAACATTGTAAAAAAATCGTAAACTATGCAAAATCCGTAGCCTTAAAAACTCAGCTTCGCGTATGTAGTGCGCACAAAGGTACTCAGGAAACGTTACGTATTCTTGCAGAATACGAAGGTAGCAAAGAAAAGGTACGTATATTCGGTAGTTTGTATTTTGTGTTGTAACGGTATATTGCGACGGCACCGTCGATTGAGCCGAATATACCTACATATATATCGCTTAAACGCATTCGCAATATATTGCGAAATGATTTAAAAATCAAAACAATGATAAAACCGTAGATATTAACGAATGTGTACTGTTTACTTCGAAATTATCGCGACTCTTCTCTGTCTCTCCTAGGTGGTGCTCGTAGCTGTAGCAGGGAGAAGCAACGGATTAGGTCCAGTACTATCTGGAAACACGACTTTGCCGGTTATTAACTGTCCGCCATTCAAGCCGGAGAATATTTCGCAAGACTTGTGGTCCTCCATTAATGTTCCCTCAGGTGAATTGCGAAACGTGTTCGATTACGTTTTAAGTGTATGTTGAAACGATCGCACTGTTTTAAGTATGTACACTTTATTCTTAGGAATCGGGTGCACTACCGTCGCCTATCCCGAAAGTGCGGCTCTCGCAGCAGCTCAGATTCATGCGCTGCACGATCATCTCGTTTGGGCACGTCTGCGGGTAAAGCAGTTGATGAATTTCGTCGCATTAAAGGAAGCTGATATTAAATTGAGGAATCTCGTTATCTAACGTTTCTTGAATCATGTTTAAATACTAAAAAGCCAGTGTATATCGTGTCTTACACAACGATATTACGTTCACGATTATGGATACACGGTAAAAATTAATATGCAATAAATACCTTTCAAATAGTTTGTAATACGATGCGCTTCATTTGACAAGTTGATAGTTTTTCACAGTGAATCTTGTTTTCTGTTCTTGTAGTTGCAATTTTAATAATTGCATTTTCTTTTTTTAATTTTCTTTTTGTACACGTGGGCATAAAATTATTACGTTTGATTTTATGTAATGTTTATGTTAGCTCTTTTCGTCTATACTGTGTTATTGTTTTTCCTAGTTATTCTTTATTGGTTACAAGTGTATAATATCCACTTGTTTCCATTAAAACAAATTTTTGAATAAGGCAAAGATGTACATAATTTTAAATACAATTAGTTTCGATGTAACACCCGCCAGAGTGGTCTGATAGTAAAATAAAAAATGAATGATCAATTTACGGTAATGATTATCAGAGTGTTATGCGATACTCCAAGAATAAACGAACCAACATAAATAAATATTCGTGTGAAAGTATCGTGCACTGTATTACCATTAGATATTACAAATGTTATAAATTTTGGCTGGCCAAAGCCTCTATTTCGCTAATTTCTTTTGGACAAGTTTTGGTTAAAATTATCGGATCGCTTTCCGTTATTAAAACGTCATCTTCAACACGAATCCCCAAACCACAGAATTTCGGCGGTGCAAATTTGTTTTTCGGATTTACGTATATACCTACGAAAAATGGAAAGCAAACGTATTTCAAAAGTTTGAAAGAACAAAAATCGATATTTTTGTCGATTCATCCTACCAGGTTCGATCGTTACAATCATTCCAGGTTGAAGTTTTATACTTCTCGAAATTTTCCCTGTGTCGTGTACATCCATTCCCAAGTAATGACTAACATGATGAGGACAATATGTGTAAGCGGCTGCAAGTAATTGATTTCCGCTTAAATCTTTTGGTATCAATCCAATCTCTTGTAATCTTATGCCTAGCAAAGAACACATATCGTGAAATAATTGATCCAGCGACGGCATTTCTTTCAGTTTATCAATCAAAGTGCTTTGAATATCCAGTACAATATTGTATAATATTTTTTGCTCTTGATTAAACGTGCCGTTAATTGGCCATGTCCTAGTTACGTCGGACGAGTAACCGTGATATTCGCAGCCTGTGGAAAAACTCGAGGACATTACGTTTGTATCGGATGTAGGTGAAGGAGAACGATATTTAAATACTCGAATGAAACAAACCTGCGTCCATCAAAACCAAATCTCCGCTTTCAATTATTTGATTATTACTAATGTAGTGAATAATGTTAGCATTTTTACCCGCAGCAACGACCGGTGGATACGCCAAATATTCTGCGCCGTTCATCCGGCATTCGTAATCAACGATCGCGAACAACTGATGTTCGCTCATTTTTGGCTTGGACTTCTCTATGGTTTTCGATATCGCTGCTGAAACTATCTTACAACTTTCTTTCATCAAATCAATTTCAGATTGTGATTTAATTAACCTGATTTTGTGTATTATATTTGAAGGAGAGACAAACACTCGACCATCGTTTATTCTATTTAATTCGTGCAATTTTCTATGCAAATTTGGCTGAACTACTTCATTGTTATCGTACCAAACGTTACTTTTTTCGTTTTCTTTTATAAACGAGACAAAAAACTGCTGAAATTCTGTCATAGGAAGTGCAGAATCAACACCAAATATTGTGGGCGCTGCTTCCACTCCGGTCCTAGGACCGTCCCACAATTCAGAATGTTCGTCTTGTTGTCTCATGAATAAAGTGGACATGAAATTGTCATTCCTCGCTGTAATTACCAAGATACTGTCAGGTTCTTGACAGCCAGTGAAATATAAAAAATTTGTATTTTGACGAAAAACATATGGTATCTTGTCCGACATGTATACTTTAGATGCCGATGGTAAAATTACAATATGCGATTTATTCATGTCTGCGACGTACGCGTGTGAAATAATACTCTCGACTAATTTATTTCGTCTTTTCTTAAACTCGTTGAGCTGAATGCCTGGAACAATATCTCCCTTTTTCATTAAATGAGGATGCGTGATCGGAGTCGGTTGTCCACACGCATAACAAGGAATAACAGCTGATGACTCTTCCATTTGTCGTCGACTTAAATTATTTGTAAATTTATCTACAGAATGCCTAATATCAGCTCGTTGCCCTAAAACGATGATAAACATTGAAATAGTATTGATACAATTTTCAAATTTCTCAATGTATGTTAATGTTTTTCAATAAAAGTAATAACAAACGTGCTATTATTATTATTATTGTCGTAACAGCATTATCACCTATAAATATAACCTATCCTTTATTATTATTTTTGTTTTGATCGCTCACCGTATCTCCTAATCTGGAATGCGACACAACCATTTCTCACGTTACTGAACATTATGAGCTACGTGTTATTTAAGATGTTTCAGGATGTAGTAATAATTTTGACTAAATAATCTTTCAACATTATCTCGCCTTCCTTGACTTTCCACTTTCCGTAGCGTACCGTGTCACATAAGAACTTGCGCATAGCTGATTTATGCAATGCAATGCTTTCAGACGAGCGCACACATACAACCACACTGTGGCCACAGCCACGCAGCCACAGACCACACAGACTCACCAAGCTCACAGACCCGACAGCCAGCGACGATGCTTACACGCATATACTAACACATACGAGCATTTTGAGCAAACTATGACAGTTATACAACGTGACTACTTGAACTTGGAATAATCAGTGATGTGATGAATTTTCTCCAGTATTTGTTATACTTTACTGAGCACAACGACTTCGCGACATAACCGATCAAGTTTTTTTTCTTTTTACGATCAATACGCACGAAGATTCAATGAATTTCGGAGAAAAATTTTAGTTGAAAATATATCATGGTTGAACAGAATAACATCAAAGAAAGATTGTGTTTAAAGTACTTGATGATGATGGCATTAATTATTTACATAGAAATCGATGACCGTTACTGGCACGCATCAAACGATTTGTTGTCTGATTATAATCGAAAGGTGGTAATTACTTTTGATGAATTTCAATCGATTGTAAAACAAATTCAGTAAATTGGAAATTTGTATACTTATTTGCGTGTATTGAAAGCGAAAGGTAATCAAAATTTCAACGAATCAACGATTCGTCTAACCTTCAGGAATCGGTTTGGCGAAATATTCAAAAGTTACTAAAAAACTAAGTTTATTTGAATTAAATCGAAGCGATGTCATTAAATGGACGGAACGTGAAAAAGAGATTTCGAACGAGACGAGTGAATATAAGCGCGATCTTTTTTTATGCTTCATTGAGTGTAGGAGAAAATAGCAGCGGTATGGCGAGGAGTTTGTACTCTTAATCGTACATTGAAACGTTCATCCTCCCAGGACGAATAAAGAAATTAAACAGTGTCACGCGCACTCTATAGAATCAAGATGAGCGTGCAACTGGATATCGCAGTGAGGCCAGAGATCCGCCTGGACGCAAAATGGTTGAAAACAGACTTGAAACGATTACTTTATCGAGATGGTTTAGCCGAACTTTGGAACGAAATGATACGGGATGGTGAAATTGTGGGTTCGTTCAGCGACGGTTTAATTAATGCGGCTGGTATAACAGCCAGAAAAGGTAGGGCTCGTCTATTAATCTTGTTACAGGTTGCTATTTGCCATAAATTTATAAGTTTTGTACGTTTGCAGGCGACAGTGGACATTACTATTGTAACATGAGAGTATTGTCTTGTCTTTGTTGCGACGGCATCTGCGGTCCGCAACATGGTTGCAATTGCGCTCCTTGTCAAAAGTTGGACGAAGAAGAGGCAGCACGGGCAAACACGTTTTTGGATAAAACCTTTCCAGCTCAATATACGATGGAGTCGTGGCTTTGGGGTCCTCAACCATGTAAACAATTTCTTTTCTTTTCGTTGGGAACAGAGTATCGTGTCCCAAAAATTTATTATTCAACGTATACAATGTTTTCTATACTTTTTAGCTGTTTCCGATTTAACAATATGCATCGATTTACTAATCAAGGAACAAAGGAAGCTTTGTTACGAAGTTGCAAGCAGTACACTGTCAGCTACGCGTTTAAGACAACGATTGGTAGTAGCACGACGATATTTTACGGCTCTTTCTCGTCACAAACCGCAGGAATCCAAGGATATCGTAACAACGTTTAAACCCGTTACGAAGTTACAGAAAATGTAATGTAGATAATGGAGGTTGGAAGGTGGCGTTTTGCGTTTCAGAAGATTGAACACGATTGTGTGCACGATTAATAATTTTAGGATGAGGCCAAACGAGAAAAAAGCGACTTTAGGTTTAGCGCGAGTAGGATCTCGCGCAGCGCTGAATTTTTCATTCGCGTATTTAAGACGAGCTTGGAGATCCGGCGAGGACATAGAATTTTGCAGCGAGCTACTGTCCGAATCGTTGGAAGCTTTACAATCATTACCGGAAGCGACGCTTTTCGACGAAAACAACGTGTCTCAAGTTTGGCTAGAAGTTGTGGAACGATCGGCAAAATTTTTAAGACAAGTTGTTACAGGGTACGTTCTGTTTGAATATTGACTGTTATCGATGTAAACGTTCGTCGATATTTTCAGGGACATAGTTAGCGGAAGATCGTGGTGCCCGATTCCACTATCCGACCAACATACAGCTCTATGTTTGCTTTTGGAATTGGTAACGCAAAGAGCTACATTGTCGAGTTTGTTGGATTCTGTTTGTTTGTTACTTTACCTGAGTAGCAAACACAAACACCAAGACAACCGTGTGATGCCACCTGGAAGCACGGCACCGTTGGTGCCGCTCCTGAGACGTTTGAACCAGATTCCGGCGACTAAAGTAAGACGGTTGGACGAAAACGTGACACCGGGCCCCTGCGAGGTTCTGCTCAAGTACTTGAGGCTTCCCGAGGACGACAGTACGTCCGTTGATTTGCGAAAAGCAGCAGTGATTGTAATGTGCAATCTAAGTAGACTAGCCGCTCCTTTCTTACCTCCTGTTGTCACCGATAGATTTCCAAAGAATCAGAATCAAACGTTTCAAGAAGTTCTAGCTTGGGGAAGCGTGAAATTCAGCAACGGATCGTCGCCGTTTTACTGCGACGCGATCGCCGAGCTCGGCATCAAGCAACTCTGTTGCACCGAGAGAGCATTAATGATCCTTTCTATAAGCGGGAACGTTTACGTGATGCATTATGGATCAGAGACTCAGTACCCACAGAGAGTATACGGGTTTTCGGATAAACCTGTTACCATGATCGCCTCTCATCCGGACGGCAAACATTACTTGGCTCTAACGCAAGACAACTCGGTCTATTCGTGGGGAAACGGAGACGACGGACGGCTGGGACATGGAGACAGGACGGGGTACGACGAACCAAAGTTGATCGAAGCGCTGGTAGAGAAGAATATTACGTTCGTGGCTTGCGGTAGCACGTATTCGGCAGCGCTTAGCTCGACCGGTGAACTGTACACGTGGGGAAGAGGAAATTACGGAAGGCTGGGACACGGGAATTCGGAGGACGTGACGACGCCTACGTTGGTAAGTGCCCTGAACGGGCACATGGTCGTGTACGTGGCGTGCGGCAGCGGTGATTCTCAAACGTTGTGCGTTACCGCGTCCGGTATAGTGTTCTCTTGGGGTGACGGTGATTTCGGGAAGCTCGGCAGAGGAGGTTGCGACGGCTCGAAAACGCCCAAGATCGTCGATAAATTATTGCATATAAACGTGGCGAAGGTGTATTGCGGCGCACAGTTTTCAGCCGCGCTAACGACCAACGGAGAAGTTTATAGTTGGGGGAAGGGGGAGGCGTATCGCTTGGGTCATGGAGACGAAGAGCACGTGAGATATCCGAAAGTGATCGAGGCGTTGAAAGCGAAGAAAGTAAAAGAATTGTGCATAGGAAGTTTGCACGTGCTCGCATTGACGGAGGATCAGTTGGTGTACGGATGGGGGAGAAACGATTGCGGGCAAATCGATCCGGCGTTGCAGAGCGTCGTGGCCGAACCTACGCTCTGCCCGACGTTATCTGGGAAATGCGTGATCGGTCTGACTTGCGGACCGACTCAAAGCTTCGCTTGCTGCACGTCGACGTGGTGGGTCGCGAACAGAGTAGCTTTCGTGGTGGACGTCTGCGAGGACACGTTTCGGCTGTTGGAGAATTTGTTGAGCAAGGCTTGCGAAGGATTGCCCGGTACGCGGCCGCCTACTCAGGATCGAGAATGTTTAGCCGTCGCGACCTTGAACTTGATTCGGTTACAGCTGCACACGATGATTACGCACAACATCGATGGGAAGTCGGTCGGGCTAGCCGGCACTCCGCTCTTGAGCTCGTTGAAGCAACGATGCGTCACTCTCGCGAGCAGCACGGGAATTTTGGCGACGATTCAAGAGGCGGCGCAAGCCGTCTTGCAAACCGGTTGGAGTATTTTGCTGCCGACAGCGAACGAAAGGGCCAAGACCCTTTCGAATTTCTTGTCGAAAACGAACGGGAACTTGGATCATCAGATGTCGGTGAACACGAGCACCGGTCAACGGTTCATGGCGGATCTGTTGGTTTCCAGTTTGATGGCAGACGGTGGCCTGGAATTAGCGCTGAAGACCGCGATGAAAGCCGAGACTTCCGACGCCGTCGACGAAAACAAGGACAAGTTCCTCGTGACGAGCGAACAGCGAGCCAGCAAATCAAGCGACGCGAAACAAGCGAAAGAGTTGAACTCGGAGAAGAACAACACGAGCATCTCGTTGTTGCAGTTGGTAAAGCAGCTGATCAAGAACGGAACGTGTATCACGCAGTCGAGGTTGCAGGGTGCGGAGCAGGTAGCTCCGAGCGAGGAGCCGCACCAGAAGAACGACGGTAGTTCTCCTAGCCTCAATCTTTTGCTCAAGTTCCAACGATTACTGATTGCTCGAGTCTACGAGTGTGTGAACCAATCGAAAACGGAGAATTTGCGCGATCAAGAGATCCTCGGAGCGGAGTCGCTTTTGAAGAAGTATATCTCGCAAATTTGCATCCACACGACGGAGGTGATGTCATTCGCGTCCGACCTAGCAACGAACAGCAACGTGAAGCAGTTCGTTTTCGTCGGTAACGTTCTCAGAAGCGACATCGTGAACGCGTTACTTCCGGAACTGGTCACCTGTTTGATTCTATTGCAAGTCGATTATCCGATGTTGCTACTCGACATGAACTGGATGGAGACGATGACCCCGATGTTGGACGCGCTCGATCAGTTCAACAAGCTGGTGCCGACGATCGAGAAAAACGAAGCGGACGATCTGTCTTGGCCGGGTATTATAGCTCCGCAGCACGGCAATAAAATTTCGATATCGGACGAACCATCTGTCATCCGTTGGGCCGATCTTGAGAATCACAATCGCGACGGCGGTCTGTGGGTGGTGGTGAACAACAACGTGTACGACGTTCAGGACGTTCGATTCGACGGTTCGAATTGTTTGGAAGGGCTGCAAAGGAACAGATCGTCGATCGGTAGAGGAGAGGGTGCTGCCGCCGCAGCCGAGACGCATTCGTCGAGCACAAACCTGCCTCGGACCATGATGGATTCTTACTTCGTCGGTCATTACTGTTACTCGGAACCGGAAAATACAGAGATCACGATCGAGGTTACGGACGTGTGTTCTTGTTTGCTCGACACGGAAAGGGCGCTCGGGTTCCTTTTGGGACTTCACGCTCATCGAATGCGACAAAGCTTGTCGCTGCAACCGGCGGAAGAGGAAGCCGGAGTTTGGCTGAACGCGAACTTCTTAAGAGGCGGATTGCAAGTTTTACAACCACCGAATCCGTACGAGGAAGAGAAAGGAGAGGCGAGAAGCAACACTTCGACTGCGGCGAATTCGCCGACGGAACCTCCGTTTCCTGTGCGCACAAAGAACGAGTTGCAGAAAGAAAGAGACGATCGCGTCGCGGCGTTTATCTACGCGTTGGCCGAGTCTCATAAAACCGATCCGCAGGTCCACTCTTTTCTAACGATCGTCGACAAGTATTCCAAGGTTAACAATTTGTTGGCGCACACTGATTTTTCCGGCGATCATCCGGTCGAAGAAGTTAGTCGACTTCTGATGGCGGTGATCGTGAAGCACCTCGCTCTCGGGTATCAGGTGATTCAGTTGATAGAACAGGAGACAGGAAACGACAATAACAACGCGAAACTATCGAAACCGTTGGCCGACATGGTGCGAGCTATACATCAAACCAAGTGGAATTTGATTCGAATCAGGCAGCAGCAAAACCGAAGTTATAAAGAGGTGTGCGCTCCGGCGCAGGAGAAATGCAGATTTCTATTACACGAGGTAAGATCGGCGACTAGTTACGAGATCAAAGGATTGCAGGAGCTGCAGTTGTTGCACACCGTCCCTCGATTCAAGAGGACCGTGCAAACGGTGATGAACGACGTTCGAAAGAACAGAGGGACCTCAACCAAACCAGAGGATATCGTGAACGCTTCGATTCAAAGTGCAAAATTGAAGGGCAAGGGAGACGGGAGCGAGGATGCGACGTCGAAGGAAGCCAGACCGGCGGCTTCCCCGAAACACGAGAACACGTCGGACGCAAGAAAAACTATCGGCAAAATAACGGAGAGGATCAAACAGAAAACGTTGAATATCGATTCGAGCGAGTTGATGAGCAACATAATTAACTTCGTCATCACCGAAGACGGAGGAGACGTCGAGACGTTGCGTCGGGCGATGTACTGTCAGATACAACGCGCCAAGTTGCGAGAACAGGGGATTCTAATGATGCAGCGTTTGCTGAAAAAAGACTGCCTAATAACGTCAGTCAAGTACTCGTTATTGAACGGTTGGCTCGGTTTGTCTCACGAAATGAACAAATCTGTCGGATTGGACGACGGAATAACGCACTGCCTTCAAAACGTTCAATTGATTACGCCCTATCAGAAGTCTAAGATCGTTCTGGCCGACGCGGAGGTAACGTCGTGGGCCGTCGACGCGTTGCGCGCGTACGTCGTTCAAGCGGAATTGCCAAGCAAACCGAAGATAAACGACAAGAGCAGCGTGAATCAGGGCACGTATACGTGGCTACGAAAGCTGCCCAGAGCCAGATTTCTCTTGACGATTCTCGGCATGTTGAGCAATTATCAGCACGCGAACGAGATCGGACTGCTTATAAATTCCGGAACGCTGTCGAGCGTGTTGACGTTGCTCAGACAGATCGGACCGTCTTTGTCTCTGTCTTTGTCGTCGTCGACGTCCGGCCCCGTCGAAGCCGAGTCGAAGCCGAAGGACGCCGCGGCCGCCATATACGAGGATAACTTGGAGAAGACGAAGCCGCCGAGCGTTCAGCTTACCGGAATAGAGTTGGCGGCTCTGATGAAAATTGGAACGAGAGTAGTTCGCGGAGTGGATTGGAAGTGGGGTGATCAGGACGGTCCACCACCGGGAGAGGGTCGAGTGGTCGGAGAACTCGGCGAGGACGGCTGGATCCGAGTGCAATGGGACAACGGCACCACCAATTCATATCGCATGGGCAAAGAGGGAAAGTACGATTTGAAGTTGGCTGAACCACCGACACCGCCGGACACGGACAGCGAAATCGATTCGCCCCTCGACGTCGGCAAAACCGACAAGATCAACGACCTCGGCGACGTGCATCCAACCACCTGCCTAAAGTCCGCCTCGATCGCTTTGCTTCGGATTCTACTCCTCTGCTGCGGCATAGAAGCGAACAAGGTGTCACCTTCCGCCATCAAGATACTCGCCTCTGTCTTGCATGGTATCGCCTCGTCAGCGCACAAGCCCGACTTTGCAGCTCAGGCTCAACTCGCGAGGGAACATCACGAAACGTGGGCGACTCTCGGCTTGTTGAGGGCGATCGCAAAATCTTCCGAACTTTGCAGATCTCTCAGCACCAAGACGTGGATCGATTTCCTCTTGAACGTGATCGCCGAGGAAAACAATCCGAATTTGGAGAAGCAGATAATGGCGGCGCGTCTGTTGACGGCCGTCTTGCCCTGTTGGTCGACCGATAATTCCAACGCGACGCCCTTCCTCGAGAGGACCTTTCGCATATTGGGAAGCATCGCGCTCTCCTGCGATCTCGGCTCCTCCTCAGAATTGTACTCGAACAAGTGTCGCGTGTCTCTCACGGCCTCTCACAGCTCGACGGTGGTCGAGGAGCTTGTCTCGTTGATCAGACATTTGCACTCGTGTCCGAAATGGAACGGAACGTTGAACGCGTTTCTTCTCACCAAATTATCCTTGGCTTCGGACCTATTGAGCGACGGTCCGTTCTTTCACATACAGGTGAACGAAAACGGAGGAGAGAACAGCGTAAACATTCAACAAACTGTAATGGCGGTTCTAATCGTTGTCGGGGGTCTCGACGATAGACCGCGAATCGGCGGTTTGGTCGACATCGACGGACAAATCGGCACGATATGCAAATTCACCAGGCATTCCAAGATTCTCGTGCAAATGCACGACAGCGAAGCGCGCAAGAAAGTGCCGTTCTTCGCTGCGAAACATCTCGGGGAAAAGTTCCGATTGGATCGAATGCCTACGCCGGATTCGTTCCTCTCCACTTGGACGAATTTGCTCCTGGGTCATCGTGGAATGGACAAGAAATCGAACGGTATGCCTGTGATAGCTGGCGCGGTGAACGCTTCCATTTTACGCAATCAACAGCAACAGCTGGCAGCTTTGAACGCTGGCAAGGCGATCTTGGATTATCAAACGAAATTGAGGAAAGTGTTGATGCATCCGGTTAACCAGAACGGAACCGACGGCAAAGCGGACGGCGACGTAGTTGGCCGCGACCCTAGCTGCGTCGATTATGACGGCGACGATAACGGCGATCGTCGCGTCAGTTGCGCTCGCGGTCGTGGCGCGTGCGACGATGACGACGACGACAACGACAACGACGATGACGACGACAACAACGAGGACGACGACAACGATGATGATGACGACGACGACGACGAGGATAATAACGACGGGGGAGACGAAGGTATCGGTATCGGCCGGGAGGGTGAGATAACCGCGCGGAGAAAAACGGACGACAACGTCGTCGACGGTGACGACAATCGTGTTGGAGAGGACGATAACAACGTGGTCGAGAGCAAGGGAGTTGGTGGTCGCGATAAACGTACAACACTGTTTCAGGAAATGTTGATACGAGCCACCAGACCGCAACCGTTGAAACCCATTTTTAAACGGAAGGAACTGGAAGGAGCCGCTTTGGTCGTTTCTCAGTATTTGGCTTCTGAATTGAGACACTCGCCTATCCAAAGAGTCAGACCGAATTTGGATCCCGACTCTCCCGCTTCCGACTGTTCCCTGGTGTCGCTGACGTCCAGTCAGAAGAGGCATTGCCGGAGCAGCGGAAGAAAGTCTCCACCGCCTATGAGTCCGCTGGTGGCGCAACTTACGGAGATGGGTTTCCCGAAGAAGGGCGTGGAATTCGCGATGAAGAATTTGAGCAGCGCCGTGGGTTTCATCACCGCGGAGAGCGTGGTGGCGTGGCTTTTGGAAAATCCCGAGGCCGTCTTGAGTGACAGCGAAACGATATCGAGCGTGTACGGATTGTCGGACCCCGAGGACTCGACCAGCGAGAACATGGACGATTCACCGTCGACGCACGACGCTATATCCTCAATTATACCGCCAAACTACATGAAGCGCGCCGACTTTCTGTCGGTCGACGAGTACGCTATTTACGTTAGAGATAATCTGATACCGGGAATGTTGGTGCGATGCTGCAAAAGCTACGAGGAAGTCGAGTACGGAGACGTTGGTCAAGTGATCAAGATCGATCCGGAAGGTTTGCACGATCTGAATGTACAGGTTGCGTGGCAGCGCAAGGGCGGCACTTACTGGGTGAGATTCATTCACATAGAGTTGCTGGGTCACCCGCCAACAATACCGGGGCCAGCTGCGCTTAAAATCGGCGACAAGGTGAGGGTGAAAGCTTCGGTGACCGTGCCCAAGTACAAATGGGGATCGGTGAATCATCAGAGCGTGGGTATAGTGACCGGTATAATAAACAACGGGAAGGACGTGTCAGTCGATTTTCCGCAGCAGAGCGGTTGGACCGGATGCGCGTTAGAAATGGAACGGGTGCCGTCTTGTCATCATTCGGTTTCGTGCAATTCCTGTCACCTGTTGCCGATCTCCGGGCCCAGATTCAAATGCAAGTACTGCGAAAATTACAATCTCTGCGAGAACTGCTTCTATACGAAACGTTGCCACCGGCACGGATTCAATCGCATCGTAGAGCCTGGATCGGCGGCGGTGTACGCCGGCAAACCGGGAAAGTATCACAGGCAAGATTTCATGGAATCCTCTCTGATCGACGACTGGTCGAAATGCATCCGAACGTTGAGCGTGTCGTCGCGCGAAGGTTGGGCGACACGACTCGTCGACGATCGCCCCGACCTCTACTGGCAGAGTTGCGGCACTCGCGTCGGCAAGCACTGGATTCGATTGGAAATGTTGCCAGGCATTCTGGTGCACTCGCTCAAGATTGTGGTGAATCCGCAGGACGGTAGCTACGTGCCGTCGCTGATCGTGGTAAAAGTCGGAGACGCGTTCGACGGTCTGGTGGAGTTGACGACGATCAGCGTGCGGCACACCGACACCAGCGTTCTGTTGTTGCAGGACGCGAAGGAGTATTACCCGTGCATCGAAATAGCGATAGAAGAGTGCCGGAATCGTGGTATCAACTGCAAGATACACGCTCTTCAGATAGTGGGAAAGAAGAAGATATTTGAGAATCAATTGGCAACTTCGGTATCGTTCCTAGCTTCCGATTGGGAAATCGTTCAAGAGCAGATGAGTTCGCAACGAGGAACTGAAGCGACGCAACACTCGGCCGTTTACGTCTGGGGTCTGAATGACAAGGACCAACTGGGCGGACTGAAAGGGTCGAAGATCAAGCTGCCCGTGTACAGCGAGGTGCTTTCCAAACTGAAACCGATCCATATTGCCGGAGGCAGCAAAACGCTGTTTGTGGTCAGTCAAGAGGGGAAACTGTACGCATGCGGCGAAGGAACGAACGGCAGGCTCGGCCTCGGAGATGACAGCAACGTGTGCGAGCCGAAGCCTATACCGTTTTTGAGCCAATACGTGATCAAGAAAGTGGCAGTGCACTCGGGCGGAAAGCACGCTTTGGCCTTGACGCAGGACGGCCGAGTGTTCTCGTGGGGTGAGGGCGAAGATGGGAAATTGGGTCACGGGAATTGTGTGTCGCTGGACAAGCCGAGGCTGATCGAGTCCCTGAAATCGAAGAGAATCCGCGACATCGCTTGCGGATCCGGTCACTCGGCGGCCATCACGAGCAGCGGAGAGCTCTACACTTGGGGTCTGGGCGAGTACGGGAGATTGGGTCACGGCGACACCGCGACGCAACTCAAACCGAAATTAGTGCAGTCGCTGGTGGGTCAGAGAGTGATACAGATCGCGTGCGGAAGCAGGGACGCGCAGACGATGGCGTTAACGGCAGACGGTTCGGTTTACTCGTGGGGCGACGGCGACTTCGGGAAGCTCGGCCGAGGAGGCAGCGACGGATGCTACACACCTCTGTCTGTCGATCGATTGAACGGGTTGGGCGTCGTGCAGATCGAATGCGGAGCACAGTTCTCCCTCGCTCTGACCAAGTACGGGGAAGTTTGGACCTGGGGCAAAGGAGACTACTTCCGGTTGGGACACGGCAATGACCACCACGTTCGAAAGCCAACACTGGTCGACGGACTGCGCGGGAAGAAGGTGATCCACGTGGCCGTCGGCGCGTTGCACTGTCTGGCGGTGACGGACGTGGGTCAGGTGTACGCTTGGGGGGACAACGATCACGGTCAACAGGGGAACGGTTCGACCATCGTCAACAAGAAACCGCTGTTGGTGCACGAACTCGACGACGCGAGAGTGAACAGAGTGTCTTGCGGCTCGAGTCACAGCGTCGCTTGGGTTTTAACTGATCAACCGACAGCCAACAATCAGGAACCAGTCGCGTTTCCAACGGCGAAAGATCCGCTCGCGCAAACCTCCTTGAGATTTAGAGAGACGAGCGGCGAAATCGGCGGCGAGATCGGGGAGATCGGGGAAATGAGCGGCGTCCAGTCGCTCGCAAGAGACGCGAACGCGATCGCGATCGCGATCGCTGCCGGCAGTAACGGAATCGACAATACGGGGATGGACGCGACCTCAGCGATTCTCGGGACCAACTCGTCGCAGAGTCGACCGTCTCTCGCGAGCATCATCCTATCGTTGGAGAGCAACGTCGCGAAACAGCAAGCGTTACAGCACGTGATCAACGCGCTTCGCATCATGCAAGCTCGAATCGTTGTGGTGACTGCGTTGCAGAGTCACTGCGCGTTGAAAAGCGACGGCGTTGGCGGTGTTGGCTGCTGCAGCGGTGGCGAGACGGGAAACGGCGATGGTGCGCCGACGATCGTCGTCACTGCCGGACCGCCACCGCCAGCACCGGCGACGCCGGCACACACCGTCTATCAGAACGTAGGCGAGAGCGCGCAAGGCGGCGGAGAAGCGCCGGCCAACGCAGCCGAGGTAGTTAACTTGATGAGCACCAGCCCCAGGACCAGTCCCGTGTCCGAGGACTATCCGCTGGCAATGTTTCCCTCGATGTCGATGTCCAGTTCGGCTAGCTTGTCGTCACGCGCCTCCAAGATGTCGACCAGTGCGATGAGCGTGATCGCAGCTACGTTGACCTCAAACGCGCAAGTGGTGGGCGAAGGAGCCGCCTCCGTGGATCCCAACTTGGACGATTTCACGTGCGCGTTGACCGAGGAGGACGCCAGGATGCTGGTCGATCTGTTGAAGCTGGCGGTCGCGGATCGCGTCTGCAGAGGAGCGAAAGAGACTATATCGTTGGTGTTGATTGCTCTGGCGAAAACGAATCACTCGATACGAAGCATGATATTGGAGCTTTGCATCATGGAGCTGGAAGACACCGTGGCGAATTCGAGCAACCGGAATAACGTGCCTCAGCCGGTGGTGCAAGAGAGTCCGCATCCGTATATAGATGGCACCACGTTGACGGGCCACGTGAAAATTGCCGGAGCGGAAGCGCTGAGAGTCGAGTTCGATCGACGTTGTTCCACCGAGAGAAGGCACGATCCGTTGACGATCATGGACGGGAACAGCCGCGTCGTGGCTGTAAAGTCTGGCCGAGAGTGGAGCGAGTGGACCACGGAGATCCGCATCCCGGGCGACGAGCTCAGGTGGAAGTTTTGTTCGGACGGCTCGGTGAACGGCTGGGGATGGCGATTCACGGTGTACCCAGTGCTGACCACCCTCGCGCCACACGATCTCGTCTCAGACAGGGCGGTTCTGTCGCAGCCGGCGATCGCGCTGGCCGAATGTCTGCTGGATAACGGTCTGATCACGCTGGACAGGAACGTGGCGACGCGTCTCGCGGCCACGCTGGCTCAGTGCAGTCAGCTGAGCGTGTTGTCGGCCCAGCAGCGCATGTGGGCGCTAAAAAAGTTGCAAGTGGTGTATACGACCGGACCTGGTGTGCGCCCAGAAGTCGCTCTCTCGTCTCTGCTGGGCTCGTTGCCGCAGGCGCTCTTGAAACAGTACACGTACGAAGATCCGCTGGTTCGGGGCGGCAAACAATTGATGCACAGCGATTTCTTCAAGGTCCTCGTGGCGCTTGCCTGCGACCTCGAGCTCGACGGGATGCAGTGCTGCTCGGAAATTCATAAATGGTCTTGGTTCCGAAGGTATTGCCTGTCCGCGCGAGTCGCCAAATCCCTGGTGAATCGAACGCCTCTACCGAGACCCTTCTGTCAGGAAGTGATGAAACGGATCAACGAAATGAACACGGACGGAGAAGGGATCACGAAAGATCACGAGAGTCACGATTTGTTCAAACAAGAACACGATGAACAGTTGTTGCAGTGGTTGAATCGACGCCCGGAGGATTGGACGTTGTCGTGGGACGGATCCGGTGCGATTTACGGATGGGGTCACAATCATCGCGGCCAGTTGGGCGGTCTGGAGGGAGCGAAGGTAAAATTACCCGTTCTCTGCGATAGTCTGTCCGCGCATCGACCTGTTCAGCTCACCGGCGGAGAGCAAACCTTGTTCGCTGTCACCGCCGACGGGAAAGTTTATGCAACCGGTGAGCACGCTAAACGAGTTGGGCTTTCCTTCGGTCGATCGGCCCTCTAGTTTCTTTCAGTGTTGAAACGTGCACCTTGATCGTAGGTTACGGCGCGGTCGGCCGACTCGGGATCGGAGGAACGGATTCTGTGACGGTGCCGACGCTCTTGGAGGGGATTCAGCACGTGTTCGTGAAAAAGGTCGCCGTCAATTCGGGCGGTAAACACTGTCTCGCTCTGAGTTCCGAAGGCCATGTGTACTCGTGGGGCGAGGGCGACGACGGCAAATTGGGACATGGTAACAGAGTGTCGTACGATCGACCGAAACTGGTCGAAGAGTTGCTCGGCACCGAAATCGTGGACGTAGCGTGTGGCGGTCATCATAGCGCGGCGATCACAAGCGCCGGCTGGCTCTACACCTGGGGAAAAGGTAAGCAGAAATCGGTCGAATGATGGTCAGGGAGACGCGGGGAGCGATGCATAAACGGTGCGACGACTCGCAGGCCGATACGGGCGTCTAGGACACGGAGACAGCGAGGATCAATTGACGCCGAAACTGGTCGAAGCGTTACAAGACTACAAGGTGATCGACGTTGCGTGCGGAAGCGGAGACGCGCAAACACTTTGCGTTACCGACGACGACAACGTTTGGAGTTGGGGCGACGGCGATTACGGCAAGTTGGGTAGAGGCGGCAGCGACGGCTGTAAAGTGCCGATGAAAATCGAATACCTCGCTGGTCTTGGTGTCGTCAAGGTCGAATGCGGCAGTCAGTTCTCCGTTGCCTTGACAAGATCGGGATCGATATACACTTGGTAAGAGGAGCAAAGATTCTTCTCCTTTTTCGCTTTTTCGCTTTAATCGACCACTGATTTTTACGCAGGGGAAAGGGAGATTACCATCGATTGGGTCACGGTTCGGACGAGCACGTACGAAGACCGCGCAAAGTGGCCGCGCTTCAAGGGAAAAAGATTATCAGCATAGCGACAGGTTCGTTGCATTGCGTAGCGTGCTCCGACAAGGGAGAGGTATTCACGTGGGGAGACAATGATGAAGGACAATTGGGCGACGGAACGACGACTGCCCTTCAAAGGCCGCGACTGGTGCACGCGTTGCAAGGTAAAAAAATCACGCGAGTCGCTTGCGGTAGCGCGCATACTCTAGCGTGGAGCACGATGAAAGCTACGCAGAGTAGAATGCCTGCCGCCGCGCCGATGGAATACGACCTGGTCAAAGATCTTCCCTTTACCGTCTTGCACAACCGACTGGTACTTCTTCATCATTTCGCCGAGCTACTTTGCCCGTGCTTGCCGATGTTTCCGATCACCGGTTCCGTCAGTCTGAGCAAATTGGCTCCGATGTTAGTGTACAGCATCAAAGAAGCGACCTTCCGTAAAGTGGTGCAGGCAACGATGGTGAGAGATCGGCAGCATGGACCGGTGATAGAATTGAATCGGATTCAAGTGAAACGAGCGAGAGGCAAGGGTGGATTGGCCGGCACTGACGGCATTAAATCCGTCTTCGGTCAAATGGTCTCGAAGATGTCTCTGTTGACGCAAGACGTCCTCTTTTTTCCTCACAGAGTGTGGAAAGTGAAATTCGTCGGTTCGTAACTATCCTTTATACCACAAGCTTTGCGCTTCCGATCGATCTTGTTTCGCTGATAATCGAACCCGCGTTGTTCGTTGATAGGAGAGAGCGTGGACGATTGCGGCGGTGGATATAGCGAGAGTATAGCGGAAATGTGCGACGAATTGCAGAACGGTTCGTTACCGTTGTTCATACCGACGCCGAATGGCCGAGACGACAGCGGTACCAACAGGGATTGTTTCCTGCTCAATCCAACCGCCGATTCGCCACTGCATATGAACATGTTCCGATTCCTCGGGATCCTAATGGGTATAGCGATAAGGACCGGTAGCCCGTTGAGCTTGAATTTGGCCGAACCCGTGTGGAAACAGCTCGCGGGTATGCCTTTAACGCCCGCGGACTTGACCGAAGTCGACAGAGATTACGTTCCTGGTCTGTTGTGTATCCGTGACATGGACCCGGACGAGAAAGTATTTCAAACTCTCGAAATGCTTTTCTCCACGCCGTCGGCCGTGGGACACGACGTGCCTTTGTCGAACAAGTGCGTATCTCCTACACCGAATGTTCGATGTACACTATATCTAGTGTCTCTAACTTTTTCAGATACCAAAAAATTACTCCGGAGAATAAACACGAGTACGTTCGACTGGCATTGAATTATAGGTTACACGAATTTGATGCTCAAGTAGCTGCTGTACGCGAAGGAATGTCAAAAGTTATTCCAGTACCCTATCTAGCTTTATTTAGCGGAACCGAACTAGAGACGATGGTCTGCGGCAGTCCGGATATACCGCTTACCCTATTGAAGTCCGTCGCAACGTACAAAGGTTGGAAAATTAGACAGTCGACTTTCCCTTAGAACGAAGCTTTTCGCACGATACGGATGTGAAATTTTTCTTGCTTGTCCTTCTAGGGATCGAAGCCACCGCACCCTTGATTCAATGGTTTTGGGAAGTGATGGAGGAATTTTCTAATCAAGAGCGATCTCTGTTTCTCCGATTTGTCTGGGGTCGAACACGCTTACCGCGTACTATACCCGATTTCCGGGGAAGAGATTTTGTTTTACAGGTAAATTACTTATTCTTCTTTTTTTTGATAATTCGGTCTATCCTGACAGCGCGTTACACATTAATTTTCTGTTTTCCAAGGTGATGGACAAATATAATCCGCCTGACCATTTTCTCCCCGAAAGTTACACGTGCTTTTTCCTCTTAAAAATGCCAAGGTATTCGTGTAAACCAGTATTACGTCAAAAATTAAAGTACGCAATACATTTTTGTAAAAGTATCGACACCGACGAATACGCTCGGGTACAAGCTGCGACCAATTCAGACACCGAAGAAACGGATAGTCTTGTTAGTGAAGATTTACACACTTCGCTTTAATAACATTCGTTTTTCTTTATTCTATACGTTCGACGTAGATCTTTTATCTTTCGTAGTTGATCGTCTAGATGCGATTCGTGTGTACGTTTTCTTCGCGAAAATAACACATTATGTAGCGTAATTTACCAAAGTAAGCGATTTACCTTAATCAATTAAAGATACCACCGATTTCTATTTTCCAATCGTCTATCGCTGCCTCTGTTATTGCAAGTTTTTTCGAGTTAAATGTCGCTTTTAAGCATACTCGAGTAAAGTATTCGATTAAATAGCAGTGAAATTCTGGGCGAACAGCGTCATCTTCGTCGGCGCAGCCAATAATATCGTTCAATATACATATATTCATGTATTTCATTTAGATCATTTTGTCGCGTACGAATCCTAACATTTACTTTTCTTTTTTACCTTCAACTAAACTTTAACGTGTAAGAAATTAGAACTTGTATTTCCAATTCAACATTTTATATATATATTTTTTTCTACTGTTTGTACAGACATCGATTAGATTGTTTTCTCAATTCCTAAACGTATAAGTTACTCTCCCACACAGATACACATTCATTCACTTTTCCATTGTTTATGAGGTTCGACGAAGAAATTCGTAAGTACTGTATCTGTATACATAAATCGGTGTGGATGCGTGTAGGAGTGAACGAACGCGAATGTGTAATATACGTGTAAGAAGATTCTGTGCACCCAGATTAAATGTAAGTACGTAAGAATAATACTAATATCTAGGAAAAATTGCTTTCCCGTGTATACGATGTGCGTTTGTAAATGAAACAAAACTAAGCAACGCCTCAGTTTGTAAGTAGATCATCAAATTTTGAACAAGCATCGATTGTGTAGTCGAATTTAGAATATAGCGAGTCTTAGGAGTATCGGAATGAATCGTGTGCACGAATCGCTTTTCATTTAGAAGAAACCAGAGTATGATAAATTCTTAATCGTAACTTGTACCTACGTACATGCAGGACTGTATTTAATTTTGTTCATTTTAAAATGTAAGTTACTCCGTATGTATTGCGAATAATTAAGTATAATGTACAAAACATCGTGTACATACACGCAATATCAAATAGGTATTATTTATTACGCGTGTGCGCGTGCACACGCATTAACGTTTATTTATTTATTTGTTACATTGCAAGCGTGCACATCTACGTACGCGAATGCACGCAGTTATGAATATCGCTGTATTCGTTTCTTGATATCGTTACCGAAAAATGATGATCGCAAATTACTATTTCATGAATATTATTAATTATATATATGTATATATACGTGGCCTTTTTCTCGGACGTATCCACGCATTGCACCGAGATATACTTTCCTCGTTAAAACATATTCATCAGCAGTTTTTCTGTGGATTTTACAAGCAACAAGTATCGTAGAAACAACACAAATCCATATTATTATCGTGCGATATGATGACGTCTATTAAATCCAATAACATGAAACTTGATATTTCAATCGACATTGATACTAAACAATTATACGCTTTCATTCTTTTGTTGTAATAAAAGAAACACCGCTTGTTATATTTTTGTTGTATTTGTTAAAAAGCATATCGTAAAAAGAATGAAATAAACAATTTATCGCCGTAACTTTCATCAACGAACGATCAAATTTGCACTTTTACTTGTAAAAGATATCGTTGCAAGCGTATCTCATGTTGAATGTTTTGTCGTACGATATATTGTTGGTGAGAAAATGCTTTGAAAAGCTATAAAAGATTAATGACCGTTGCTGATAGCGTACATTAAAAAACAGAGTCGACGAAACGATAAAATATATTCCTCCTTCTACTGCTGTTATTAAGCAGTATGAACTCATAGAAGCAAACATGTTCCGTTTAAGAAAATGCAAGGTATTTATAGGGTTTTTACATTATTTATTCATATTAGCTAGAACATTTCTAATAAATTGCTTTTAGTTATACAAAACATGCATCGATTGCATTCGAAAAATAACGACGGAAACGTCGAACGTGTCATCCGCGATGCAATTGCCGGATTACGCCGATGTTGTCATAATAGGTAAATAAAATGAGCTGACAATTAAATTTAGTTTATAATTAGTTCAGCGCATCGTATAATCGTAATATAATATTTTCAGGTGGTGGTAGCGCAGGATGCAATGCCCTGTATCATATGGGTAAATTCGGTATTAATGCTCTGTTGTTAGAGAAATCGAAATTAACATCTGGTACTACATGGCACACTGCAGGCCTTATATGGAGTATACGTGGCCCGAGTGACGTTGAGATGGAATTACTACACGTTACAAGATGTATTCTGAACTCCTTGGAAGAAGAAACTGGAATAAATCCAGGATGGATAAACAACGGTGGACTTTACATAGCTCACTCGAACGTGAATATTCGGTGAATTCGTTTCTTCTTTTTTTTTTTATAATACCATTGTTATCGTGTTACATTTGATCGTAGGAACGATTAGCCGAATATAAGAGATTCGTTACCAGCTCCAAAACTTTTGATATTAAAGCGCATTTAATCTCTCCGAAAGAAGCGAAAAAATTATTTCCTTTATTAGATGAAAACACTTTCCAGGGAGCTATTTACTGTTCGGAAGATGGTGTTGTCGATCCAACAATGTTGATAAATGCTTTGACAAAGTCGGCAAAAAATAATGGTTGTCAGGTAAAAGTTATCAAATCTGCGGTTTCTTAACGCTGGGTAAATGGAAGTAACTGAAGAAAAGCAGAACAAAGTCATAAAAATTGTTTAGGTAATCGAGGATTGTCCTGTAACGAAGATAATAACGAAAGATACTGTTCAAAATAAAAAAAAGATTTACGGTGTAGAGACACCTTACGGAATTATAAAAACGGACGTTGTTCTCAATGCTGCTGGAGTTTGGTCAAACGGTATAGCAAACATGGCGAAAAGCAATATTCCTTTGACGCCTATCAAACATGCTTATATTGTTACCGAACCGATACAAGGATTACAGCACCTTCCAAATGTTAGAGCTCCAGATCTGAGTCTATACTATAGGATTCAGGGCAGCTCCATGCTTATAGGTGGTTACGAGCAGAATCCTGAGTTATTAAAATCTGTGAGTTTAAGATTGAGTCGACTTCAAAGCATTCTTATACCATATTACATTTACATATATCTATATTCAAGGTTCCTGAACACTTTTCTTTCGGTCTCTATGATCTAGACTGGAATATTTTTAACGCGCATATAGAATCAATGACTAAATTGATTCCTAAATTATCGACAACTGGAATTAGAACCACCGTATGCGGTCCCGAAAGTTTCACTCCTGATCATAAGCCAATCATGGGTGAGAGTTGAAACGAATACATATAATATCGTCCGTGTTGTTTCATTTACAATTGTTAATTCTGTTGCATTTAAAAGGCGAAGATCCTCGCTGTTCCGGATTGTTTTATTCTTGTGCTTACAACAGTGCTGGAATGATGTTAGGAGGTGGATGCGGAGAACAAATTGTACGTTGGATAATTAATGGTCGCCCGGATAAACATATGTTCAACTACGATGTTCGAAGGTACAAACTACTCTTTCCAACTGATTCTATTTAATCGGATTGTTAATAATTGTAATATCATAACGATTTATTTGCCGCCACCGCCATCTCCGTGCAGATTTATACCGGAACAAAAAGATAATTTATCTTGGACGAACGAAAGATCCTACGAGGCCTATGCGAAGAACTACGATATCGTGTTTCCACATAATGAACCGACAAGTGGCAGAAATCTAAAAACTGATCCCTTTCACGATGTTCGTGATTTTTCATTTGTTACACGTATCAAATAGTTTCTCTATCAAATTTTTATTTTACATTATATTTTACAGTTACTCGTTGAAAAGGGTGCTATTATGGAAGAATGCCAAGGTTGGGAAAGACCTGGTTGGTTTCACCTAACTAAAAAAGTAAACATTACGTCGCACGGTTGTGGTGAGTACAAGGAAACAACAGTAAACCAGATTGATGCGTATCGCGATATATTGGAAAGTGAAAACAATTTTCAATTATCCCCGTACGACAGTATAGTGAGTATCGACGATTCGAGGATACATTTAGAACGTTGGTATCAAATGCGATCTACGTATTTCCATTAGATTGAAGAAGAAGCTCTTGCTTGTCGAAAAAATGCTGCTCTATTTAACATGTCTCATCTTGGGAAATTTTATCTTTGTGGACCGGAAGCACAAAAAGCGGCTGACTATTTATTTACGGCAAATACAAATCGTGATTTCAACGATACAATTTATACGTGCATGTTAAACAATGCTGGAGGAGTAGAAATGGACTGTACAGTTACAATCCTAGAATCCGGTTCGAGTGGAATCGTCAATCCAATATTTAAAGGAAAAGCATTCTATATCGGTACGTTTTTTACCAGTTATCATCGTATCTCCAGTAGTTTTCGAATGTTTTTATTCTTCTGGAATATTTCTAGTCTCAAGCGGTTTATCAGCGTATCACGCGTGGACTCATATGAATAAAGTCGTGGAGGAAAAAAACTTTGACGTATCTTTACACGATGTTACCGAACAAATTGGGATATTATCTGTTCAAGGGCCTAACAGGTATTGCACTTTGCGCTTCGATGCTTTCGATTTCTACTTATTGCTAAATATTTGAAAAAGAAAAACCGATTTGTAATCGTGTCGAATCGTAGTCAGAAGATAATAAAGGCTGTGATAGAAGACGAAATCTCGAATGCAACATTTAAGTATTCAACTACCAAATTAGTCAAAATTAAGAATGAATTGGTACGGTTGATCCGACTGAGTTTCGTTGGTGAACTTGGATTCGAGCTACACATTCCAAAATCGTTCTGTAAAATAGTTTACACGACCTTGATGGAACATGGAAAATTATATAATATTAGACACGCTGGATATAGAGCATTGTACAGTCTTAGCTGCGAAAAAGGTACATTAATAGTTTATTTTATTTTCATTTTCAAATTCAAATGCATACTAATGACGCTCTTGTGTCTTTTAGGTAATCATGTTTGGGGCTCGGATCTTAGAACGGACGATAATCCCGTAGAAGCTGGCTTAGGATTCGTATGTCGTGAAACGGGTGAATATTTGGGGAAAAAAGCGGTCGATCGATTACGTCAAAACGGAATTAAGAAAAGGCTCGTGCATATTCATTTAAATAGGTACACGATGTGAAATATTAGCGAGGCACTTCTGTTTACGCTCCTAATCGTTGCCGCGTTAACGCTGAAGTATTTACGTTACCTGTTACAGCAATACTATCCCATTGTGGGGATTAGAAGTTATTTATAGAAATAAATGCCCTGTTGGCTATTTGCGAAGGGCAGAACGAGGATACACCTATAAACGTGCTATTGGTCAAGGGTAAATTGATGTTAATTTTTATTAAAATACCTCTCGAATGTGGTTCAAAATTCTAGCTTACAAAAAAGTGTTATTACACTGTACCAAGCATAAAACGTTTAGCGGAACGCGTGTAGTTGCAATACTTGTACATATACCATCGACGTGCGTTACGAAAAGCAGCACGTTTCGACTCTCTTACGAAAAGCAGCACGTTTGTCTTCGTTATCACGAAAAGTAACACGTTTGGTGCTTCACCGCGAAAAGTAGTGTATTTGAGTGATTAGCTATGAAAAGTAAAGCAGTGAAATGTGTTAGTTTTCGCAGCTGAAGCCCAAACTTGCTATTCTTCGTGGCGAAGCAGTGAAACGTGTTAGTTTTCGCGGTTGAAACCCGAACGTGCTATTCTTCGTGGCAAAGCGGTGAAATGTATTAGTTTTCGCGGCTGAAGCCCAAACGTGCTAATATTCGTCAGAAACGATGAAACATGCTTTTCTTCGCGGGAAACCGAAACGTGCTGTTTTTTGTAAGAGAATGGAAACGTGCTACTTTTCGTAACGCACGTCGCTATATTGTGATACATATATTTACAACGCAACGCAACGAAAAACGAGTAATTCTTTGTTTCTGGTGTTTGATATTGTACAATTTTAGGTACATAAAGCATCCAAATGAAGAAAATGTAACCAAAGAGTTTTTACAGTCAGGTAATTACGAAGTTGAAATCATGGGAAAATTGTACGAGGTAGATCTCTATATTCAAAGTCCGTTCGACCCACTGAATAAAAGGTTAATGGGAATATATGGAAACGAAGATATTCTTCAGTTTTAAAATCTCTTCACGATTGAAGCGCTTAATTACACTTTATTACCCTGCCAAAGGATTGGCATTTATAGTTACGCTATTTATTCGTGTTTCTGTAAGTGGTTTATAATTTTTAGTATTCACCGGTAATTTTTCCAACTGATCGAGCGTTTCCAAACCATCTATAACTCTAAACATAAAAATATTAAATGAAATGTATCTAATTATATATTAACAAATGTTAGAGCGCAATGTAAAACTAACACTTACTTTCCAAATAAAGTATATTTCAAATCTAAATGCGGTTGAGGTCCGTAGGTTATGAAAAATTGACTGCCGTTAGTATTTGGACCGTTATTTGCCATAGACACAAGACCTCTAGAGTTATGTTTTAATTCCTCTTTGAATTCATCTTCGAACTTACGATTCCATATCGATGTTCCACCTTTGCCAGATTGCGTGGGATCCCCAGTTTGCACAATAAATCCTTTTATGTTTCGATGAAACAAGCAACCGTCATAATAATTGCTGCCGCACAGAGCGAGAAAATTCTGTAACGTGTTTTGTAATTAATAAGCTTGGTAAAGAATTGCTAAAACAAAAATTATATCAAAAAACCGAAAGAAAAATTATTACTTCGCATGTTTTTGGGCACAACTCACAGAATAATTCAATCTTTATGTCACCAACGTCGGTGTGTAAAGTCACGCTCTGCAAATAATAATAATCACTTTTTACAAATGTATAAACACGAAATTTATAGGATAAATTTGAACGAAATAACATTTGTATTATCTAGGTACCATTTTCAGTAGTCGACCTCGTTGACGTCTACTTTGTTTTCTCTGTACTTCATTCACGTTAAAGTTATTGATAAAAACGCTGTAACACGCTGCAACACGTGAACTGACGTACATACAGATGTACAATACATTCATATGTACATATACTATACGTGCATTCATACGGCCATTTTGAATAGCATAGGGTAACCAACGAGATCAAGTGTATGCATTTATCTCGAAATAAAATGAAAGTTTATTAATGTATTATCGTTGAAAAAAATAGTAAAATGAACAGAAAATCGTGACAGATATGTCTGTTGTGAAAGACCGCGTATAAACGCGTAATTCGTGAAAGCAGAGAAGTTATTCGAAGAATAATATCCGAGTGTTTGTAACGAATTTGACTTTGGTTCGAAGCGGTAAGGAACCATCAAAGCAGCGCCACTTATTTCTGTTGAATGTTCCGCTCGTTCTCGTCACAAGTAACGGTTAGGTAAAAAAAGATATTGGGTATCGAGTGGAAATTCGACTAATAAAAAGTGCGTTTATGGTTGTTTAAATAGAAATTAGAATTATATTTTGTGTAATAAGAAGAAAAAAAGTGAATTGTGGACGTCGTCGTAAACGAGTGACAAGAAAATCCAGACGAGTGGCGCGTCTGTGCAAACGGTTCTCTTCGGTCGCATGACGTAATTGTATTGATCGCGGAAGAAGAGCCGAAAGTCGCGCATTCGCCATCTTGGACGAATTGTGGAAAAGAAGTTTCTGTGTCTCGCAGGCGCGGTACGCTTGTAACAATTGTAATCCGCGAGGATCAGAACATTAATTAGTTTAATTGGGAATTAACCCTTTTGTGTATTAGAAACCCATTTGGACGGACCAAGGTGAGACGTTATTTCCGTGATTTACCTTCTCGTTCCAATCTTTTTTTCTACGTGGATACCTTGCTATCCGACTTTGTCTCGAGAGTCGGGAGTATTTAGCCTTGATGACTCTTTTCAATTTAATATCGTTATTGTGTTTCTTCAACATTTCGCAAGCATCTCTGGAATCGAATCTTCTTCTAATATCGAACTACATGGTTGTTTCAAGCCGAATCTTTTTGTTTTGAATTTTCGTGACTTTGACATCGCGATTGAGGGGTTGGGTCGGAACGGTACATTTCGAATATTCTTGTTTTTTCCGACCAGTAAGCTATACGTACATCCTCTAATCTTCCTGCACTCTCCTCATTTTTGCATACTTTTCTTTTTTTCTATTTACGCTTTCCTTATTTTCTTTCTCATTATAACAAAGCTTTCCTACTTTTACTTTGTTGTCGGCCTTTCTCTCTCTCCCGCTTTCCGCATCGAACGTTCTTGTCAACCTTCTTCTAATGCAGTTCGTCCTATGCAACTGCTGTTTCCGAATTAATACAATTCTTTTCACCGACTTTCCTTTATTGCGAATAGTATACCACGATCTTACTTTCCCGACTAATTATACCGTTCGAATTAAATAAATATTTCTTTTTTTTCTCTCTCTCTTTTAATATCCGCAGTAACGTTCGACGGTTTTAGTCGCAGTTGCACTATCATCAGCACTTCGATAAATTCGTACGCTCGTGCGTCTGTATTTACATCAAATTTTTATAATATAAATACGATTGTATATTTCTTTTTCCGTGTTTGTGTTTGACGTTGTTTAAAAAAAATTTACACAAGAGTGCAACCAGTTTTTATTTATGCCTTGATTAAAATATTTTAATATTAGTAACATTTATTTCGGTAATTAGACAGGATTTTTAGTAATGCTGCAATCGACGAATAGTGTTGAAATGTTTGCAAAAAATTGATTTCAGACAAAGGGTTCGTTCTTTGGGTCTGATTGATACTAAATGGTTGCCTGCAGACAGCATGTCTACTCTGTCAGGGCTCGTGTCGAAGGGGGAGAAAGGAAAATCCAAGTTCCAATCGTTAGACATCAATAGCTTGTACCGGGTGAGTAGGGTGAGTTGGTCAAGCAATTTTGTTGTTTGCTTTTTCTCTTTAGTTCTTTTTATTCCCCAGTTTAGAACATATATTATGATAGTACAGATATTCTCAAAGATAAAATATTATACTATATATTCGCTTAACCCGTCGAAAGCCTGTGTTCTCGACGACAGGATGGCCAGTGGCCATGACTAAGTCAAAATAGATCCTGGTCGTCCAAGGGTTAAAAGAAAATGGGTTTGGTATCCGATTTGTTCTGGATTTAGGGAGAATCTTTGGAACAACAACAACAGAAAAATACATTGCCACGCAAACATGGAATGCAAAGTCTTGGAAAGGTGCCTTCGGCGCGGCGACCTCCTGCTAATTTGCCTAGTTTGAAAAGCGAACACAGCAGTAGTGATCCTGCTGTCAGCCTTGTACCCAGCGGAGGAAGCGGTTGGGCTACTACCAAAGATTCAACGGCAACGACTGTTACTGTTACTACCACTACAACTTCAACATCGTCAGATACAGTTACTGTGAGTTTTCAAACGTGTTCAATCTATTTTCTATATATTCAAAAATGCAACAGAGTGGAATTAAATTTTTACTAATAATATATTATTTCTTCGTTGTTTAATATTTGTATCTGAACTTTTCGATTTTTTTTTCTTACTTCCATTGTTTTTACATTAACAAAGAAACCAAAAGGTTCGAGTAATAATTTCAACTGTTTCGTTGTTAGCCAAATTCTTCACCTGTGCAATGTGCAACGGGAACTGCTGTAACATCTCTTCATCCAATACTCCCAGGCCAACAAAACGCTTCGCAATCTTCATACTCTACCGATGCGAACAACAAATCGTCATGGAGTGCAATAATGAGCAGATCTGGCGATGGTACGTGAAAGTATAGTCCTGTAGTACACGCAATTTAATTTTCTTCCCTATTTATTCTCGTATTTTGTAGCATCCAGTGCCTAATCATTTTACATGAATCAAATATATTACATTATATTGCAATACATTGAATTAAGAGCGGGTGATCGCGTGATTGTTTGATCGCTTTAATTGTTGATATTTAGGCGCAGCACCTGGAGGCCAACAACAGCCGCAACAACAGCAATCAATAAATCGGGAATTGAATGCGCAATACGGACCTGGGCCAAGTTTACGACCTCAAAGTAAGCCGTTACTTTGGAAATGTTTCTTTCATTTTTTCTCTTAACACGAATTTCGCTTTTTCATGAAACGAAATAATTGATTAGCGGAAGGAAGTTGGATGCAAGGTGGTACAGGATTGGGAACGGCTGGTCCCGGGACTGGGACCACTTCGGGAGTCCAGGCCCCCCCACTCACAGTCACCGGATCGGCAGGACACGCCGACGTGCCGGCCGCCGGACGACAGAACTTGGTCCAGTCTCCCAACATGGGCATGGCCCAGGCAGGCCCTCATAACTCATCAAATAATCAGAATGCTTTACCTCCTACTTCCCATCAAGTTGGCCCCAATCTGCATTACAGAGGACTTATTCCTCCATTTGTAAGTTTCTCCGTTTCTATATAGTATTTCTTCGATTCTTCTCCGACCGACATTTCAGACAAATAAAACACGCTTTCGTTACAAATACTACACTGTTTGTAGTGTGTGTACTAAGTGTCATTCAATTAACCTTGACAAGTGAAACTTTTTTTATTAATAAAATTCGTTCGTTTACTTTAATAAAGTACACTTCAATCTAAATTATATTTTGATTCAAACAAGTTTTCATTCTACAAGAGGTCTCGATATTCAGACACTTTTATTTTTATAGTTTACTGATCGGAGACTAAGTTTCTGCCGCTAAGTATCAAAATCTCACTTGTATTCGTTGTTTCTCACTCGCTCGGTCAAATTCTTCGAGCATTTATGGTTCATGCACACTGCAAACATTGTATAAATATTATTTTTATTTTTTTATTTATTTATTTTGTACCAGATATTTTACATATGAATTTTAAATGTAAGTCCTATGAGATAAACTTGAGTTACCTGTACATAGGCTGGTGATCTAAGAATTAAGACTTAAAGACTAAACTTAAAAACTAAAAATTAATAATCTCTTCTACATAGAATATATAACAAAGAAAAATAACAAAAGTATAAAAACAGTAGTGCCAAATTTGTTTAACAACATTATTAAATAATGTTTTAGCTTACTTTTTATAGTACCAATGTTATTAGTCAAGTTTTTAAGTTCCTTTATTAGTATATTAAACGTTTTAATAGCCGTTATAAAACTATTCTTATTACTAATCGATCTGCTACTTTATTATGAATTTATTTTTTTTAAATATCATGATTGACTCGAAATAATCGTGATTAATTCAAAAAGAAAAGTTAACATTTAGAACGGAAACAATCCTTGAAACTTTGAAACTTGATCGTTGTCGATCCTTAATTTTTCGCAAGTTCCAAGGAGATACTGTTTGTGTGTGTGTATGCGTGCGTACGCGCGTGCGTGTACACGTACACTCGCATATATTTTTCAAGCGAACAATTGCAGACAGTCGTTAGAATATGCGTACCTTTTCCAATGAATTTAGATGTACAGAGGAAACTTTACCGGTGGGTTTCCATCGCAGTTTCCACCGAATGCCGGTCCTGGTGGACCTAGACCACCCCGGTTTAATTATACGTCGGAACGGTTCCCTCCACCGTCGGCTCCTCGTCAGCAAGAACGCGATCGCGTTCCCGAGGAAGGAATTGTTACTCGACCTATCATCAAAGAAGAGGATCTTACTCGAATGGATGACATTTCCCGCGACGCCGGTTGGGCAGCGCACGACGATATCGATTACAATCAGAAACTATCGTTTAGCGACGAAGAACTTGATCCTGAACCGTCGAAAAAAGATGAAAAGAAAGATTGTAAAGAGGAGAAAAGTGAAGAAAATTTAACCGAAGACAGAGACAAGGCTAGAGATAATCGTGACAATTACGATAACAGAGATTCTAAAGAATCTCGTGATCAGACGAGTCATCGGCCGTGGACACAAAGTTCCTTGCCTCGTGATTATCGTGGATCGAATGGATCCTCCGGTGGTTACAGTGGCCAATCGCAACTGCACTCGGTACATCCTTTGAGAGGTCAGAACACTTATTCACATTTCTCTCTGAATATTATGTATAATCGATTATTTAGGCATTTGTTTACCTAGATTTTAAAACGTATTTGTTCTTGTTTTCGTTTTGAAAATAGGCGTAGAGGATGATGAAACCTGGAACGAGAGACGCAGAGTAAAAGTAGAAGTGGCCTCTATTGCTGAGCGTGCTCGACAACGCAAAGAGGAAGAAGAGAAAAGATACCAAGAGTCGATTAGACAGGCGGCAACTAAGAAATTGCAAGATTTGGAACAAAAGTTGAAGGAGAAACAGGCCAATAAGTATAAAGAAGAGGATCGTGGACAAACAAACGAACCGAAGGGTTTAATAAGTGTTCCCCCTGTGGCTATTCCAGTTCCCGATTGGGAGCGCGAGAGGGAGAACAGGGAACGCGAGAGCAGAGAACGAGAACGATCTTGTACCGTATCTTCCGAAGGAAAAGATGATAAGTTCGTGATTCGCGAGTCGCGTGAAGGTAGAGACGGCGCGAAAGATAGAGATGCTCGTGATCAATTGATGTCAGATTTCAGACAAGGTGATCGGCAAAATTTCATGAGACAAGATACTGTACGTAACGAGCGGGACAGAGAACGGGAACGCGAGCGGGAACGGGAACGCGAACGTGAGCGTGAGCGAGAACGAGAACGCGACCGTGAACGCGATCGTGATCGTGACCGCGATCGCGATCGTGACCGTGATCGTGACCGCGATCGAGATCGTGATCAAAGAGATACGAGAGATCGGGAATACTTGGCCTTCTGCCGTCATTTCCAAAGCAACTTACCACCTCGGTTCCAAAAGCAACAAGCGGAAAGAAGTAACGCCGTGTTCAATCGAATTTCGCCTAATACCGATAGATCGACCACTCAAACCGCTTCGTTCACTCAACAATACGATCCTAGTAGATGGCTTCATAGTCACACTCCTCTAAGTAAGTATATTTGAATACGTTACTAGGCAGAACATTTTCTTTCGATACTTGTAAATCTTTTTTTTTTTTTTTTTCTTTCTTTCTTTGTCAAAATCTGCGTGTTAATTTTTTCTCATCTGAACTAATTTGACACGCTTTGATTCTATAAATTTATTTACTGCCGTTTTATTTTTTCTAATAATGAAGCATATTATCAATTGAATAAAATGTGTATTAGTAGATAATAGTTTGAAACCGCCTCATGGTACTCCATTGCAACGACGGAGTAGAACAGATTCAGAAATCTCTACTTCTATGGACGACGACCGGCCTCCTTCCCGAGATTATCGAGGATCCCTACTCCGTGATGACCGATATCGTCATCCTTCGCACAGACCTTACGATGCTCGTAAACCAACTAGTTACGATGAATTTGGTCGCAACTACAGAGATCACGATTACGACGATAGACATTCTCGCGACTCTTGGGAACGTGAAAGATATTTCGAGGATAATAAGGATCGAGATTCAAAGGATAATTTAGAAACAAGAGATAATCGCACCAACAGAGATGGCCGAGATGCAAGGGAAACCCGTGAAAGAGATAACAAAGATAAAAAGGATTACGACAATTACTTAAAGGTACTCGATATTTTTTATTATTATTACTTGTTGATGTTTGTAACTATTACGTGTTATTTACTTCCGACAAATGCGTCGCGTGTATCGACAGCGTTTTAATTAAAAATTGACATTTGTTGACAGGATCCCTTCGATGATCGTGATCGTGACCGCGATCGAGAACGCGAAAGAGAACGCGAAAGAGAACGCGAACGAGAGCGCGAAAGAGAACGAGAACGCGAACGAGAACGCGAGCGTGAACGGGAACGCGAAAGAGATCGTGACCGTGATCGCGATCGTGATCGGGATCGTGATCGCGATCGTGATCGAGACCGTGATCGCGATCGTGACCGCGATTGCGACCGTGATCGTGATCGTGACCGTGAACGCGACCGTGACCACCGTGACCGTAACCGTGATCGCGATCGTGATCGTGAACGGGACCGGGACCGTGAACAGAGGGAAAGATCGGAAAGTACCGAGTGGCGGGAAGAACGTGTCATTCCAGATAGATCGTTCGATAATCGTCGTGATATACAGAAGGAAGAACGTGTGGAACGTAACGAACGCCCTCAAAGACCAGATTCGCGTGACAGTCGTACTTCCAGAGAATCGAAAACGTCCTTGCGCGAAGACGAATCACACAAACTTCGTGATTGTAGTTCCTGGGTTAATGAAGTTATCGATTACGAGGAAAACAAACGCGACGTGTATCTTGAAGATAATCGTGAGAGAGAAAGGGAAAGAAGACAGCCGCTTGGACCTGTAACTAAAGAGAAAATCGAAGCGGACGAACTGAAAAATGAAAAACGCAACTTGACTCAATTGAAACGAGCAAATTCTGAACAGGACAAGAAGGATCAAATGAAAGACTTGTCGATGGAACCGAAGAAAGAAACGGATGTGTGGAGTAGAAAAATTGAACGAGGAAACGAAAACAACAGAACAACGGAAAGAGGCGATAATTCTCCGAAAGCGTGGGCCGACGCAGTTTCTCCGACGTTCGAAAAGGAGGAAGAAAAAAGTTCAGATTCCTTGAAAAACGATAAAGATACGGATGAGTTGAAGCAGAATTTTGATAAATTAAACTTGGATAAAAAAGAAGATAGTTTGAACGAGGATGGGTTGGAGCAGCAAGTCAAGGAAGAAAAGCGAGAGAAAGGTGTTCGAAATAGGACGAGTAGTAGCGGATCGAATTCGAGAGTTCGCGATTCTCGAGGAGGACGACCATGGGGTGGAACGTACAACGTCTTCACTCGAGGTTGGCGCGGTCCGGAGTCGCGAGGACGAAGAGGCGGACCAAGGTTGGTCGGCAGGCCGGCCTCTGCTAGAAGCGGTTCGTACGGGCATACTGATTCGGAGAACAGTGCGGACGAAGTATCTGGTTCTACGGAATCCGGCAAAGAGGAAAAGAAATCGACTAGATTGTCCAAGCCTAGTCAAAAAGCAGAGAAAGACGAACGCAACCGCGAGATGTCCAGCCGCGAGGAGAAACGAACCGATTATCCTCAGGTTCAAGCTCAACGCAGCACCGAGAAACGTGGTTACGATAGTAAATCCGGCCGGGAAGGTTTCGCTCCTTCGGGCGAACCGTCTCGTCGTGGTAGAGGAGGCAGCGGCAGTTTCCGAATTCGAAGCGCAACTGGAACTGGCAGTCGTATGGAGGGATACGGACCGCCTTCCAGCAAGAGTCCTTTTTCCTCTGAACGTTGCACCGACGAGAAGCAGACTACCACGCCAAGACAAAATCCTCCGACTCCTACGCCAGAAAAAGAATCCGGTTCTTTGGTGTCCCTGCAGGTTGAGTCTACTGACGATAAAATTATAGCCAAGCAGCAAGCGCTTACTGCTGGCATAACCGGGAAACGTGCCAAGTCCCCGAATCAACAGTCTCTCCAGGGAGCTCAACCGTGCAATAAGCAAGATGCAAATCATGCGATTAGCAACGCTATCTCCCAAAAGGTGCAAGTTCGAAAGGATGAATCGCGATCGAAGAGAACTCGCAGTGGAAGCAGAAGAGTAAGTACTTGATATTCTATAATTGATATTTATTGTGTCGTAGATGTATAGGATGATTCTACGTTAATTGGTTAAATAATAAATTAAATAATAACGGCGATAATTGCTTTATGTCTACTAGCGAGAGAATCACCTTGTAGTAGTGCGCTTTACGTTCGAGCCGACATTTTGTCGACGCGGATTTTGTAATACGTTTCGGTCTAAGCAAATCTAACCGACCACAGCCGTTGTATTATACGCGTGTGTATAAAAATGTTTAATCACAAAACTGTAGTCAGTTTTATGACAGTTGGCTTTCACTGTAACCATGTTTTTCGGCAAAGTGTTGAAATTGAAATTGTAAAAAAAAAAACTAATCTATGGATACGATCAACTCGCGTTTAAAATTCATTTGCTTTTCTTTTGAATTGCAGGGTAGAGATAATCGTGAGTCACGGTACCGTGGAAGTAGCAGCAACGTGTCGAAACAAGCTTCTTCGGACGTGGGAAACGACGATTGGGAAACAACGTCGGAAAACAGCGAAGAGCACGTAGAGGATCTGAAAGAATCGCGCACGAGTCGTAATAAACAATTCTCCGCGCGTTCTGCTTCGACTTGCAGTCAAAATCCTGTAGGATCGTCGAACGTTCACTCTCGCAGAATAGCGGGAAACGAACAGCCTGGGAACAGTCGTGAACAACGTGAAAAAAATTTAAAGTCTTCCAGCGCGACGTCTCGGGCTCCTGGGGCGGAAAAACGAAATTTACAGAATTCGAGTTTCACCAATCAGAAAAATCATTCTACTAATATTTCATCTCTAACGCAACAGACTACTCAGGTGCAGAATGGAAGATCGAGAAGTCATACAACTGGAAATAATGCAAATGTTTTAAGTAAACCTGGGGCAAAAGAAAGCACGGTAAATCGCATGGACGAAATCAAATTAACCGATCCTAATTTAGTCAGTCAAGCTCTAAATGATATTAATAAAAAGTCACAGATAAAAGAAAAAAAAGTGACAACAGACTGTGAAATGGAAACAAGCAATTGCACCGAAGATGGATCTAACGTTGCGGAGGATAAAGTAGATTCGGATGGTTTCCAAGAGGTGCGTTCCAAGAAAAATGTTAAAGAATCCAGACACGGCCAAAAGGAAGAAACGAAATCGGTGAAGCGTGAAAAAGAAAAAGATAGAGAACGCGACCGTTCCAAGTCGAAGACTAATGTTTCGCAAGCTACTTTGCAGCAGGTACAGAATATACCACCGCTGTTGAGTCAAACCATTCCGCAACCGGCGAATATGTTGCAGAAACAATACGAGAGGACATCGAGGAGTCAAAAACTTGCTCCTAGATTCCAGAAACAACGGTTGCATCAAAAACAGCAGCAGCAACAGCAAATGTGTACGTCAGAATCGACTGATTCGAACAAAGTCAATAATTCGAGCAACAGTTACGGTAAAGATTCTTCGAGCGGTCCTGCACCTCCGCCGTCTGTTAACGCTTGGGACAAACCGTTCACAACCAGCCAATTACGATCGAATTCTCCGTCGGGCGTTCCTAACGAAATTCAGTTAATATCTGGTTTGCCCCCGCAGAACGATCACAGTCACATTCACAGTCACGACGGCAATGAACAAACAAACTCGGGAAACAATAGCCAACGCAATTCTCCGAACGGTGAAAAATCTGGGAAGAATTTGAAAGAGCAGCTCGCAGAAAAAAACTCTGTAACCGATGTTTCTTCGCCGCCGGTGCAAACATTAATTTTCGAGAATACTAATTATTCGAAAACTACCAAAGCTGGTCCTTCTGATCTGACAGTAAAAACAAAATTTCCAAGTCATATGAAAAATCAACAACAGCGCGTTGAAAAACGCGGAGATTTGGAAGAAGACGGCGGTAACGCTAGCTCTATACAACAGCAGCAGCAACAGTCGCAACAGCAGCAGCAGCAACAACAACAACAAAATTTACCCGTTGCGTTTTCGAATAAGCCAAATGATTTGATAAAAGATAAAAATCAAGAGCCGATACAAATGCCTTTGTCTTTCGCGAAAAACGAAGACAACGCCGACATGAAGTTAGACTTTACCTTCGATTCGGATCTTTCGCAATTGACTGACGACAAAAACAAAACCTTAGGAATGACTCGATCTATGCATATAGCTACCGGACAAAATACTATATCCCCGTCCACTGCAGAACTTAATTTAAAAATCGCATCGGTGAAGAAAGTTTGGGAAAATGCGACTCCGATGCCAACAGTTGTCGAACACGAGGATGGCAATGTTGTCAGTAGCACTAATACTTTTCCGCAGGCGTTCGAAAGCGCAGACGTGGATGATAGTTACAGTCCTCATCAACAATATAATCAAAATAACATGAAAACTGAAATAACCACATCTACGAATGTGTGCAAGGTGAGAAATCATTCCACGAACATTAATTATGATCATACTATCATGCATGCATATCTGAACTATTACATCACTAGAAATTGAAGCGATACTCGACATAATTTCGGATCAAGTTACTTTTCTGTTTGTTCATTTTGTCTTCTCCGATTTATACTTTCCTCGAGCGTATTAAAAAATTTCTTTGTGTGGTTTACCATGGTGAAAATGAGAAAGGTAAGTGGCTAACGCGCATCGTTCATCTCTGTTTTAAACTATTTTTTCAAAACTGTTCAACGTGTACAAATATCGTTACATAGTCACACTTTTACGCGTCGATTGCGATCGTCACCGTTACAATAACTTTATCGTTATTATCATCGTGTTGTCGCTCGCATCATCATCATTTGATCATGGTTCTCTTTTTTAATAGACGTCTGATCGATCCTTTTTTTTCTTTGCATTAAGCTTACGCGGTTAGCGATGAACCTAACTATTTTCACCAGAGTTCCGAAGAAGATTAAAGAAGAAAATATCGTTTCCCAAAATACGCGTGATTCGGTCAGCATCAATTAAAACGGCAGTTGATAGTGATGTAAATAGAAAACTAAATAACGAAACACCATGTCCCCTGTGGGAAGATGCTGACTCTTTGCCTGATGCGCAGCTGGTTCCCCCGCAGGTGAAGCCGCAGCAACAATCCTCGGGAGGCAGTGGTGGCCAATCTGGTTCGACTGTGCCCGGGCCGAGTCCTATCGGAGCAGGTCAGAGTCCCATCGGCCATCCTCCTGTTAGTCTTCAGGGACCGTTAAGTCCGCCTCCGTTTAATTCCACCGGACAGCCCTCTCATATTAATTATCAGGTGCAGTTACTTTCAGCAATTCACGCAGCTTTCTTGCATTTACCTAGCTAACGCAGAGTAACTAATTTGCCATTTAAATACTCGGTTCACAAAATTCTTCTTTTTTTTATTTTTCTTCTTTTTCTCAACAGGAATTCCCGCAATATCCAGGCTCTCAAGCTGCCCAATACGGTAGCATGTCCGCTATACCTTCTCCTCCTGCCGTGTTATTTAACACAGGTTCCGGGCAACTTCCGGCTCAAGCAGGAGGTCTTTACGGAGCCTTTCAACTAGACCAAAGTCGTTCTCCTTTCACACAGTATCCTCCGTATGCAGCGTCTCTTCAAAATTCGTTCAGCCAGCAAAGCGTCTACTTGCAGCAACCTCCGCCGCCACCGCCGCCGCATGCCCCGAACGCACCCACTCCGGATATGTATCAAAGCAATCTTTCACAGTATCGCATAGTAAGTCTATTTTAAACCGTAACTGCTTACGCGTAGTACGCCGACTATTATAACACGTTCAATTTTCACAGACCGCGGCTGCTGCTCCACCGTTCGGACAAAATCAACAGCTTAGTAACAATCCCAATACGGTACTCATTAGTTCCTCCTCCAACTCTTTGATGTCGGCTAGCGTGAAGCCTTCTTCACAACCGATTGGCGCCATTGGAACGAAAGCTCCACACTTTCAAGCGCCGTCTGCTCCTCAACCAAATCCAGTACGTTGTATAACATTTTCTACCGAATTATTTGCGAAAGATACATTTCTTTCTAATTTTTTTTGTTTTGTTTAGTTAACATACATACCGTATGATCCGAATCAAGTACTGGGCGTGAGTGGCAGTTACATGGGCAATTCTCAGTTAGTACAGAGACCTGGACCAAACGTTCAAGCCTCGGCTAACAGTTATTACAGCGCTACTTCGGCCGGTGAGTATCCGCGTTCAATTCGCAGTAGAGAAACGATAAAGATGCGTTCGATCGACGACCCTTTCAGACGTATTCCCCGGCTCGCAAACAGGATTTTATCAACCAGGCAGTGCTACGCAGCAGGCCGGCACTCATTACGGATTACAAGGATTCGGTCAACACAGTCAAAGTTTGGCAACCGGCAGTGCCACCCCCGTTGGACTTCAAAATTTTAGTTCTGGCTTTCTATCCAGTTCCGGTTTGCAGATTGCCGCTGCCGCGGCAGCACAGCAGTTTCGCAATCCAACAGGAGGACTTCCAGGACCAGCAAACGCAGGTCCAACTTTTCTCAGCAAGCATCAACCGCAAGAACAACCTAGACAATTGAAGAGCCCCTCGGGAAATCAGCAAGACGTTCTCGCATCGGTTTTCAGTTCCAGTAAGTTGGCTGTTTGCCCGAATCCACCGATTTAAATGTACAATAATATTAAATATCCCTTGCAGCACCACAAATACCATCCCCTAAATCGAGGAACTGCAAACAACAATCCTCGTCTCAACAACCACAACCGAGTCCCACGCAACATCACAAGTATCAACAGTATCAGGGCGTTAGTCAATCTGCTCTGGTAAGCAGTTACAGTAACTACGTATGTATCGTTTTTATACACTCAGTTGCCTCGATGAATGTTATCAAATATTTCTTAATCAATTATTTCAGAATCGAAAATATTAGATACGAGATTTGCTTAGAAATTTACAGGAAACAAAAAATTAATAAAAGAAATACATAGGAGTTAAATGTTATGGTTGAAAGTAAATTGAGATGAATGGTTAACTAGCTTTAGATAAATTGTAGATTTTACAGCAAAATGTACGCGGCATGGGAATGCCACCACGCGCTGGTATTCAGCCGTCGCAGCAACGATATCCACCACCGATTCAGAGGCCAGTCGTTCCATTCACCCCGGGCCCAAATCCAAACAATCCTACTCAGCAGCCTAATTGTATGCCGTCGCAACAGCACCAACAGCAGCAGCAACAACCACCTCCGCCGCCACAACCGCAGACGCAAATGAACCGACACAGACCCAATTTACATCAACAGCAGCAGCAACAGCGTAACATAAAAATGCAACAACAATATTATTCTACGCAAGGTTTGTTATTCAAATAGTTGTTAATTGGTTAAAACGTAAAGCTGAGATTTCTCCTTAATGTTTCCATTTTCTTTCGCGTATCGTAGGTAATGTCAAAATGGATACGAATGAGAAAACGGACTCCCACAACGACAAAATCACCGACAACGGCTCTGGTGCGCAACAAGGAAACACTAAACCAAATGTAAACTCACAGGACAGTGACAATAAGGAAGAAGTGAACCAACAAAATGAGTGAATGTGAAAAAAAACCATTCGTTCTGTCTATTTGCAAAATAGAATTTATAATCACGTACTGACATGACGTCAATTGAAAGGTAAATGATAATGTTTAAGCTGTCTTTGTACACGGAGGAGACGATGCTCCAAATAATATTGTATTTGCCAGTTTTTAAAGAAGCTCGTGAGCCTTAAGAATCGTAATCGATATTTGATCATATCTAGTTGAAACAATTTTATCTTGGTGCATCGAAGAAGATAAAAAAACAAAAAAAAAACAATACATTATCATTATTCATCAATGCTTCTTCTCTGAGTTAATTATCACGAAGTTATGTTTCACGAATTCAACAAGAACGGATCATACGCATCGAACATTCTTTTTTGTTCGAGAAAATGTTATGAATATTAAATCGCCTCGCGGCAATGAATATCGAACAGATAGTAAAAAATATTCATATAAAATGAACTTAATCGATACATCGAGAAGACAGACAGCCATTGTCGAAAATGAAAGGGTGTGAAGTCTTCGTGGATTACGCCAAGAAGAGAGGAGCGATTGTAACGTATTATTCGATTGAACGTGAAACGATTGAAAAGGAAAGGACAAGTGACGATTGGTTTGGTGCGCACAATGTATCGCTACTACTCGGTGTAAATCGATCACCTTACAAATTTTATTGGATACGAAAATAATAAATGTGCACAAGATTCATATTTCTGTACATGGACACGACAGCGATTTGTGGTAAACAAGAATATAAAAGCCAGACTTTTGGGAAGCGTAGTTCGACAAAGATATTACACGACCGTTGCTACATTTTTCTAGAGCATTGTTAGAATGAAGAAACAAAAAAAAACGAAACAACAAACGTCGATTCAAAAGACTGTTTTCTGTATATCGGAATTGCTAATTACTCGTGCGATGGTCGTATAGATCTGCATGACGTTGTCCCTAATACAGTGTGACAAGTAAAAAAAAAAAAAAAAAAAGTTCGTGTACATTAATCGTTTATGGATATAATGTGAGGTCATGACGAAGCTTGTGAAAAATAAATAGTGCAACAATTGTTTATAGTTACTGAATGTATTATCATGACCTAGCCACGTTCAGAAGTATCAATAATTAGAAATATAATTCATATAATATAATATAATGCATCATATATAATGCTGTATTATATTATATTATATTTTATATATATACATATATATTTTTTTTTAAACTACGAAACGCACTCAATTTTTCCGTGCATAGTAATATTCCGCTAGTTTACAGCTTTGTCGCTACGTGCGAGCTAAGTTCTCATAAAGAAAGAATTGTACATTCTCTACTTACGTTACGGCAAAGCGTTGCTATAATTACTATTATAATTATCATTTTATTATTATTATTACTACCATTATTATTATTACTATATTTCGTTTTATTTTTTATTATCACCATTATCATTATTAGTATCATAATCGTCGCCGTCGACTTTATCATCATCACCATCGTCATCGTCGTTATCATCACTATTTCCATCATATTTCTCTATTACTGTATCACATAATATATTACAATCATCATTACTGCCGTCGTCGTTGCTGCATCGTTGTCGGTCTTCTATTAATTGCTGCTACTATTACTATTTACTATTATGATTATTATTATTATTCTGCTCATACGGATATCATTATTATAGTGATTATAATATTGTGGTATCGTAATCGTCATCAAAATTGCTATCGTCGTCGTCGTTGTCGTCGTTATCGTCGTCGTCGTCTTCGTCGTTCTCGTTGTCGTAACCATCATCATCGTTGCTCTTGTTGCCATAAGTGTCATTCAACGTTATTGTTATTATTACTACTATTATAATATAAAAGCAAATAGAAATATTTACAAGAGATTCATTCTCACAAGTTCGATTAGGATAACAAATATTCGTTTAAAAGCGCAAGTGTAGTGGAATTAAACGTGTGATATAAAATTATGACATCTAAAGAAAGCTAATGTACTGCCAGCAGCTATATTGTCGATTACTGTAATTTGTATCGCTATTACTAAGCTTTCGTGCGGAACATTGTTTTAAAACACAGAAAAGGCTGTTAAAAAAGTTTCATCTTAATATATTTTTGTCTATTAATGGTCCTAATTGCACGTAAATTGTGAATCACAAAACATGAATCGAGACACAGTGCCTTCAACAAACTGCCAGACGTTCCTTACGCGTTCTTTTCGTACTTTCGAATAACTTTAATAGTTTTTAGAAAACAATGATGACAGTAATTTTTCGCATTACGTACTTCCTTTCGTTTAATTCATTAACGAAGTTACACTGCTTGTTTAGTGATGGTAATAGTAGCAATGATAGTAATGATGACAGTAATAATAATAATAATTACAAAAGGGATAGTAATAATGGAAACAATAAAGCAGCAGCAATAGTAATATTACTACTACATAGTTACTGAAATCACTGTCATTAATAACTAGTAGCATCAGTATTATTGCAATTACTGTTATTTACAACTCATACATAATAATTATATATATAATGACACTAGTGCAGCTGCTACTCTTATATTATTTCTACTGTATTGTATTATTTATTACCACTTTAAAACTTTTTTCCATGTTTCATAATATCATTTATTTCTGTATTTATTATAATTGTTTCTTTACATTAATTTGTATACGTATTAAATCATTCTTATTATTTTTATTACTATTTTCATCGTGCTAGTAGCATTACAAGACCTTTCCTAATATTATAAAATATTCATGATACGATCAACAGTAACCATTGTTATTTTTATTATTTTCATCACCGCCGTCACCGTCATTATCGCCGGCGTTATTTGCTTTTTTTTTTTTTTCTTGTCATCGTCATACGGTATAACACGCTGTATGAATATTGCCTAAAGCTTTGACAATCAAGTTGAAAATGTGAACTAATGAATTCAAGTCAACTTTGGTACCCGAATTTTGTTTCATGAGTTTCGAATGGCATTAATGATAAATGATGTTTCATACATTTTTGTAATGTATTTCATCTATATTCAGAATTTGTCGGTTTCGAAAATATCAGTAAGTATATACGCATACTTTGATATTTGCGAAAATTGAATTTCCTAAAAGTATAAAACATACTTGGAAATACCGGTTGCATTTATAAATCTACTTGTAACGAGTTTGAAGCTATGTATTTTGTCTGGATTCGAGTATACTTAAAAGTATTGCTTTTTCCCCGAAATACTCGTCACGTCAAGTACAATGTACATACTTGATTTCATCTCTAATCATTAGCCATTATTATTTAACATTGTTATTATTGGTTAGCAATTTCGCAAGATTATTTCGATTAACATACATTTGCATGCGTTCAATAACTGAAAGCACAAAGGCAGGTGAAGGAGTAAATGGACGTGTAAGTAAAGATTACAGTTGATTTCCTTGATACACCTAGTTACACATTACTATATCAGCTATATGTATAGTGAAAAATATCAATTCGTTACTATTTGTATAGTCAAATAGTATAAGCAATAAAGTCATAAAATTGTACCATATGGACACAGGACTTTCTGAGGAAGCGCGCATCGTGCGTATACCTACCAATACCTACGCGTATACTGCATGATACTGCATACTGTTTTGTCAGCGACAAGCTTCTTCAGTTGGAAAATACAGGGCGCATGCGGTATGCGTATAGTAATCAAAAAGAGAGTTAATGCGTAAAAACGATGATGATAACGATAGTCATTTATATATAATAAATACGTTTCTTAAATTATTATATGTAAGTACTTACAATGTACATATGCTGCTCTTACCTAAATACTTACAAATAGAATTATTATACATATGCTTTAAATTGACCACGTTCAAATATTATTGAATCAAACTGTTCAACTGTATGTTATAAAAATAAAACGAATATTGCAATAATTATATTGCCATCTGTAAATTTTCAAACGCGCAATCTACAATCTATATATACATAAGTGTTTAAGTATAGGTAAGTATATATATACATATATATAGGTATACTAGGATATGTATTATTGCCCGCACTTGCAATCTCTGACAGTGATTCTTGCACTTCTAGTGACAGGCTAAGGAAAATTGCCATAAACAACTATAGACGGAGCATAAGGTGCGTTTTTAGGCGCGGAAACCTTTAAAAACGGGGGGAAACGGTAAAGATAGAAGCGCACAGACTTTTGGGTAGGGCATCTGCAATCGTGTTAGGTTCGGATACATTCGGCTCGTGTTGGCCAATGAAACGTTGTGTCGAATGAAGTCACCCGAATGCAGACGCTCCATCCCCTTACTGCGATTCTGAGGGTGCAGTCGTGTGCAGTCACATGGAGCGCGGAAACACGGATCGGCAAAGTAACTACATTTCCGCGTTTCCGCTGTTCCATCAGTTTTGTTTCCCTCAGTTTACATGGAGCACAATTTGCGCGGAAAAGCGGAACGGTATAGTGACAAATAGACATTTATATTCATTTCTTTTCATTCTATTCACTTAATTCATTGCAATTTTTATGAATATGCTTATCTTTTCAGCTTCCCTAATAGCCAAACCAGAATGTGCGGACCCTGCTATAACCTGCGTTAGCATGTGATGCCGCCTGGCGGGCAGTTTCGTGCAGGATTTTGCCCACGGACCTGCACGAATCTACCTGCAGAATACTGACAAACATCTACGGCAGAATAACGTGCAGATTCATGCAGAACCTGCATGTGCAGTACTGTAGACAGACTGCCGACTAGCATTGAGCAAACCATGTTAACATAACCGAAGGTTAACTATGCGTATGCAGGGGTATGCAAAGAGATCTTGCCGATATAACCTGAAAGTAGAGTGACGTTAAAAATTAGGTAAATCTGTCTGTTACATTGCTACGACTGGTGACGACTAAAATCTTTATAAACAATATTATATCTTTAAATAATAATTATATATAAAAAGACAACATTATTACTAGAAATTTTAATCTTTCACATATTGATGATTCATTTGTTACTGCTAATAAGGTATTTATATTGGACTGGTAAGTTACAAAAGTTCCAAGTTCCAATTGACACTCTGAGTACAGAGTTATGTTATTGTATTCAATCTTATTCCGAGGTTTGATTTTTTCACTGACTTTATAGTTTAATTAAGTTTAAACGTTGTTTACATTCGTCTATTAGTTTATCGTGCTTTTAATATGGTATTTCCACATGAGTTTTTTGTTAAATATCATTCCTGATATGTAATATCTTGTACCTTGCAAATGAAATGCATTGAATTTTTTGGATAAAGAATTTAAAAGCACTTTTTTCAGCAAAGGACCCTGCACAGTTTATATAGGATTTTACCTGTATTGCAGATTATAATGTCCTCTACAAGAAATGTATAGGAATTTAGGATTGCTGATAATGGGTTCATCCAAATGACTGCATATCTAAAGTACTGTATATCATTGGTAAGTTAACAATTGGAAGATATGCGGGTCTGATTAATCGAAGTTCCTATATATTTCTTGTAGAGGACATCATAATCTACAATATAGGTGAAAATTAGCCAAATTCACCAGTATCCAAAATCCTATACAAACTGTGCCGGGTCCTTTGGAGTTTGTTTACTAATTACCATATTTATCTAAATGAAGTTGAATATATTAGTTAGGTATGGGATAAGTGTTTTAGAAATTTGGCCATATTGTTTGTGTGTCTAGCCATACTGGTATTAGTTCTATATGGCACGTACATTTTTATTTAAGAACTTTAATTATTAAATAATGTAATATGCTATTGTAATACTCTATTTACACAATCGCATACTCTAATTTTTTGTGAAAATTGAAGGTGCAAGTCAAACCAATTTGTATCATATGTATATATGTATTTTTAATGTAAGAAATATTTCTGGAAAATAATAAAATTATTTAAGATTTTAAATTTTGATATATCAATTAAAACTGCATGTCCTTAATTTCTGCTGCTAATCTTTCCTCAGATTATAGGTTTGTTTTTTATTCCTGCACTGGCTGAACCTGAACTGGTGCAGAGTGAACCACTTGCTATCTCCTTTCATTTTGTGAAATTAAAGAAAGATAGCGATTGGTTCATTCTGTACTAATACAGCCAGTGCAGGAATAAAAAACAGACCATTATATCTGCAAGATCTGCTACTACTTTCACGTCAGAAACCCTCAGATTATGTTAGCAGGATCTGCTCCATTTTTCCCGCCAGTAACCCTCAGGTTGTCAGTAGGATCTGCTCAAATTTTCCCGCCAGGTTATGTTAGCAGGAAGTCCGCCATTTTTCCCATCAGTAACGAGCAGAAAAGTGTGCAGATCTGTTCAAAGTTTTGTACTGCAGATCTCGTCAGGCACTGAGTCAGTGTTTGTACGCAAACTCATTGCGAATAGCGGACACAGATGCTATATGGGTTGCCTGCAGGGTCTGCTCGAATCTGAACAAATCTGCACGACATCTGCACACAGATTGCTATTAGGGTTATCTATTGAATACAAGCATTTTAATCAATATATACCGTTAAACATTAATATTTTATATTTCCGCATTTCCGCGCTCCATGTAAACTGAGGGAAACAAAACTGACGGAAACGCGGAAATTTAGTCACTTTGCCGACCCGCGTTTCCGCGCTCCATGTGACTACACCCTGACTCCCCCTCACAACTTATGCTCCGTTTGTAGTTGTCTATGATGTCGATCCCATTGTCGCATAAGCGGTCACGTGGTGCGCCGCCATTAACTTGATTGAGCGACGGTAATTTTGAATGGTGAAAAAGCAGCAACTATAGGGTCATCCACGTATCTCGGAACTTGTAGTAAGTACTTACATACATACATACAATCAGTCCAAATGATTCGCAAGGGTTATTAGAAAATCACTAGACGGAAAAATGCCTATTCCTACTATTTTATATAAAAAATATATAAAAAGTATATATGTACACCCTAATAGCAATCTGTGTGCAGATGTCGTGCAGATTTGTTCAGATTCGAGCAGACCCTGCAGGCAACCCATATAGCATCTGTGTCCGCTATTCGCAATGAGTTTGCGTACAAACACTGACTCAGTGCCTGACGAGATCTGCAGTACAAAACTTTGAACAGATCTGCACACTTTTCTGCTCGTTACTGATGGGAAAAATGGAGGACTTTCTACTAACATAACCTGACGGTTACTGGCGGGAAAATTTGAGCAGATCCTATTGACATAACCTGAGGGTTACTGGCGGGAAAAATGGAGTAGAACCTGAGGGTTACTGACGAGAAAATTGGAGCAGATCCTGCTAACATAATCTGAGGGTTTCTGACGGGAAAGTAGTAGCAGATCTTGCAGATATAATGGTCTGTTTTTTATTCCTGCACTGGCTGTATTAGTACAGAATGAACCAATCGCTATCTTCTTTAATTTCACAAAATGAAAGGAGATAGCAAGTGGTTCACTCTGCACCAGTTCAGGTTCAGCCAGTGCAGGAATAAAAAACAAACCTATAATCTGAGGAAAGATTAGCAGCAGAAATTAAGGACATGCAGTTTTAATTGATATATCAAAATTTAAAATCTTAAATAATTTTATTATTTTCCAGAACTATTTCTTACATTAAAAATACATATATACATATGATACAAATTGGTTTGACTTGCACCTTCAATTTTCACAAAAAATTAGAGTATGCGATTGTGTAAATAGAGTATTACAATAGCATATTACATTATTTAATAATTAAAGTTCTTAAATAAAAATGTACGTGCCATATAGAACTAATACCAGTATGGCTAGACACACAAACAATATGGCCAAATTTCTAAAACACTTATCCCATACCTAACTAATATATTCAACTTCATTTAGATAAATATGGTAATTGGTAAACAAACTCCAAAGGACCCGGCACAGTTTGTATAGGATTTTGGATACTGGTGAATTTGGCTAATTTTCACCTATATTGTAGATTATGATGTCCTCTACAAGAAATATATAGGAACTTCGATTAATCAGACCCGCATATCTTCCAACTGTTAACTTACCAATGATATACAGTACTTTAGATATGCAGTCATTTGGATGAACCCATTATCAGCAATCCTAAATTCCTATACATTTCTTGTAGAGGACATTATAATCTGCAATACAGGTAAAATCCTATATAAACTGTGCAGGGTCCTTTGCTGAAAAAAGTGCTTTTAAATTCTTTATCCAAAAAATTCAGTGCATTTCATTTGCAAGGTACAAGATATCACATATCAGGAATGATATTTAACAAAAAACTCATGTGGAAATACCATATTAAAAGCACGATAAACTAATAGACGAATGTAAACAACGTTTAAACTTAATTAAACTATAAAGTCAGTGAAAAAATCAAACCTCGGAATAAGATTGAATACAATAACATAACTCTGTACTCAGAGTGTCAATTGGAACTTGGAACTTTTGTAACTTACCAGTCCAATATAAATACCTTATTAGCAGTAACAAATGAATCATCAATATGTGAAAGATTAAAATTTCTAGTAATAATGTTGTCTTTTTATATATAATTATTATTTAAAGATATAATATTGTTTATAAAGATTTTAGTCGTCACCAGTCGTAGCAATGTAACAGACAGATTTACCTAATTTTTAACGTCACTCTACTTTCAGGTTATATCGGCAAGATCTCTTTGCATACCCCTGCATACGCATAGTTAACCTTCGGTTATGTTAACATGGTTTGCTCAATGCTAGTCGGCAGTCTGCCTACAGTACTGCACATGCAGGTTCTGCATGAATCTGCACGTTATTCTGCCGTAGATGTTTGTCAGTATTCTGCAGGTAGATTCGTGCAGGTCCGTGGGCAAAATCCTGCACGAAACTGCCCGCCAGGCGGCATCACATGCTAACGCAGGTTATAGCAGGGTCCGCACATTCTGGTCTGGCTATTAGGGTACATATACTAGACACATGTATACGTATGTACATATATATATTTTTTTATATTTTTTATATAAATAGTAGGAATAGACATTTTTCCGTCTAGTGATTTTCTAATAATCCTTGCGAATCATTTGGACTGTCGTATGTATGTATGTATGTAACATACAATTTTCGATAGCAAGAATTATCGATAGCTATCGATAGTACCATCGATAGTTCTCTACCACAAGCCATAACACGTCTTATGCGATTTTGGCCGCGTGACGCTACTGGTTATTCGTATATTTCCTATTGTTTCCTATACTGTCCTATACTGTGGCTTGCTGTGGCTGCGTCCTTACCACGGTGTATTATTACACCGTGGTCCGTACCTACGTCCATGATTTTCCAGTATAATTGAGGTAAGCTACTAATTTATCGTCATTTATTCGAAGTTATTGTATTAAGTTACAAAGGAAAACAGAGTTTACTTTGAACGCGGAATAAAAAATGTCCGACCAAATATTCTTATGATCGTCCATGTTTCTGATTCCGGATTTTACGCGACGCGGCGAAATGCATTTACGATTTACTTACGTTAATTTATCGATTTAATAATTGAAATAAACGTCGCATTTCTATCGTAAATTCAGTTTAATCCATTTTGATCTATAATTATATTACTTTTAAAATGTAGTAATTTTCGATTGTTTATGTAAATCATATGACTAAATATAATAATAATAGAATAATAAAATAAACAGCTATATTTTTTCTACTGTAGAAGAGAAACTTCAAAATGTCGATTCCACCATATTTGCTGGGCCCCAATCCATGGGCCACCATGATGGCCCAGCAACAAGCACAGTTAGCTGCGGTTCAAGCACATGCCCAAGCAGCTGCGCATGCACAAGCGGCGCATCATGCTCATATGCAGGCAATCGCAGGACCGCCGTTGCCACAAATGCCGAAGCAGCCTGAAGTACTATCGGAAGACAAACTTCAGGAGAAAGGTATCAATGAATTATTGTTTGAGAGCTGCTTCAAAATAATTCATAACAAAATCTATTGTTATTTTAAATTTGGATTATATTCTAGCTCAAAAGTGGCAACAGTTACAGTCGAAGAGGTTCGCGGAAAAAAGAAAATTCGGCTTTGTGGATGCTCAGAAAGAAGATATGCCGCCGGAACATATAAGAAAAATTATTAGAGATCACGGAGACATGAGCAGTCGCAAATATAGACACGATAAACGTGTTTATTTAGGGTGAGTAAATTCGTAAATGCGACTGAATATTGATTCAGAAAAAGATAGGTTTGCTAAATAATTTTTTAATATTATTTACTTTTTTCTTAGAGCATTGAAATATATGCCTCATGCAGTTATGAAACTTTTGGAAAATATGCCTATGCCTTGGGAGCAGATTCGAGATGTGAAGGTTTTGTATCACATCACGGGTGCAATCACATTTGTAAATGAAATTCCATGGGTTATAGAACCCGTGTACATAGCGCAATGGGGGTAAGATGAGTCTTATAATTTTTATTCATTAATAAATGATAAACGTGGGTACATACGTTCTCTCTTTCATTTATGTGCAGAACAATGTGGATTATGATGAGGAGAGAAAAACGAGATCGTAGACATTTTAAAAGAATGAGATTTCCACCATTTGACGACGAAGAGCCGCCATTGGATTATGCAGATAACGTTTTAGATGTAGAACCTTTGGAAGCTATTCAGATTGAACTGGATTCGGAGGAAGACGAGTCCGTGGCGTCTTGGTTTTATGAACACAAACCACTTGTCGGTACAAAGTGAGTACTCGTTTCTTTTTCAACGATGTTTTACGATTTGTTAGTTTTTAAATGATGAATCGCGTAGGGGTCCTGAAGTCAACTAACTATGTGAGTTGACGGTTGTAGTAACTCGTCAGTGTTGTCCGAGACGAGTACTGGCGGTTGCTATTGGCTGGACAAAACGCTATACTGACTTAACTAACAAAGATATTAAAAAATCAATATTCTTGAGAACAAAACCATTCAACCTATGATTAATGTTTCAGGCACGTCAATGGATCTACTTATCGAAGATGGAATTTAACTCTACCTCAGATGGCGACGTTATACCGGTTGGCCAATCAATTGTTAACAGATTTGGTAGATCAAAACTTCTTTTACCTTTTTGATCCGAAATCATTCTTCACCGCCAAAGCTTTGAACATGGCTATACCTGGTGGTCCAAAGTTCGAACCTCTGGTGAAGGATTCCAACGCTGCCGACGAAGATTGGAATGAGTTTAACGATATAAATAAAATTATTATTAGGCAGCCTATAAGGACGGAATATCGAATTGCGTTTCCTTATCTCTACAACAACATGCCGCACTTCGTGCATTTGTCTTGGTGAGTCTTCACATCTAGAAATTCGTCCAAATTCAATTTGATCCACACAAGTTTTGAGACTGAGTTGTTTAGTGTATTAAAGTCTTACTAGCAGTGTGGTAAAGTAAAGAAGGAAAATCGGTGACCGTTATTCGTATCCTTCGTAAAGTATAGAAGGCGACTGCTGAAATCACCTACAGATCTATTAAATAAATACGTATTACTATTATTACCAATACTTTTCTCTGATGAATTTTCGTGATGTTACAGGTATCATGCACCGAATGTCGTGTACATCAAGACCGAAGACCCTGACTTACCTGCATTTTATTTCGACCCTTTGATCAATCCCATTTCGCACAGAAATTCATTAAAGGTATATTACACGTTCAGTTCTACTGGGAAAACATTCCGAGGAGAGAGTTGCGATATCAAGTAGATTTTAACACTGTTAGAAAATTATCTGTAGAATTTTAACTGCTAATGGTTCATACAACACTAAGAATAGTCTAAAACTATTCTATATTAAATACTATGATAGCTTTAAAAAAATCTCTAAATCTGGAATTTGAAGTATTTAGAAATTTTTGAAAAATTGAAGTACAATGCAATCTGAGTAAATTTGATCGTTTGAAGAAGCATAGAAAATCTGAAAGAAGAAATTTAAAAACTTAACTTTTCAACTATTCAAACTTAAAATTTTCAAATCTCCAGCTTGAAACCTTCAAATTTCCAACTTTTAATCCTTAAACTTCTAATTTTAATTTTGAAAATCTGTAAGACTGTAACTTGGTATCTTGAAATTTACAATATGAATTCTTCAGTTTTAACTCTGAAAATCTCTGAATATGCGCCTCGAAATCTTTGAATCTCCTGCTTTTTGGCCTAAAAATATTCTATGTTAGATACTATGATGAAGGAAATGATCTCGTTACATTGGCTAGAATCCTGTTAGCCTATTTTCTTGTATTACGCATGCCATCATCAGCTAATATTCTACAGATTATTTTGTCAGTGTTTAAGGTTTCTAACTATCAATATCTACTTGATATCGCAACCACTTGAAATGTTTTCTTGTTAGTGAACATTCGTAACAAATGTACGACTTATTTGTTTCAGACGGTAGAACCGCAAATCGAAGATGACGAAGACTTCGTGCTGCCAGAAGAAGTACAACCATTCCTTCAAGAAACTCCTCTATACACCGATAACACGGCGAACGGTATAGCTCTCCTGTGGGCACCGAGACCATTCAACACTCGTTCTGGACGAACCAGGAGAGCCATCGATATCCCGTTGGTGAAATCCTGGTACAGGGAACATTGTCCGCCAGGACAACCTGTGAAAGTTCGAGTCAGTTATCAGAAGCTATTAAAATACTTCGTTTTGAACGCGTTGAAACACCGACCACCAAAACCTCAAAAGAAGCGTTATCTATTTCGGTCGTTTAAGTCGACCAAGTTCTTCCAGACCACAACGATAGATTGGGTCGAGGCTGGCTTACAAGTGTGTCGACAGGGATACAATATGTTAAACTTACTCATTCACAGAAAGAACTTGAACTACCTTCACTTGGATTACAACTTTAACCTAAAACCAGTGAAGACATTAACGACCAAGGAACGAAAGAAATCTCGTTTCGGAAATGCATTCCATTTGTGCCGTGAAATTCTTCGTTTGACAAAATTAATTATTGACTCGCACGTTCAGTATCGTCTGAACAACGTTGACGCGTTCCAACTGGCGGATGGTTTACAGTACATATTCGCCCACGTTGGTCAATTAACCGGCATGTATCGATACAAATACAAGCTGATGAGACAGATCAGAATGTGCAAGGACTTGAAACACTTGATATACTATCGTTTCAACACCGGTCCCGTGGGTAAAGGGCCTGGTTGCGGATTCTGGGCACCTGGGTGGCGTGTGTGGCTCTTCTTCATGAGAGGAATCACGCCGTTGTTGGAAAGGTGGTTGGGCAATCTGTTGTCCAGGCAATTCGAGGGCCGTCATTCGAAGGGAGTCGCGAAAACTGTGACAAAGCAGCGAGTGGAGTCGCACTTCGATCTTGAGCTGAGAGCATCGGTGATGCACGACATCGTGGACATGATGCCAGAAGGCATCAAACAAAATAAAGCTCGCACGATATTGCAGCATCTGAGCGAAGCGTGGAGATGTTGGAAGGCAAACATTCCTTGGAAAGTTCCTGGTTTACCGATTCCCATTGAAAACATGATCCTGCGTTACGTGAAGATGAAGGCTGATTGGTGGACAAACACTGCTCACTATAATCGAGAACGTATCAGGCGTGGAGCAACGGTGGATAAGACGGTTTGTAAGAAGAATTTGGGTCGTTTGACGCGGTTGTACCTAAAAGCTGAACAGGAACGGCAGCATAATTATTTGAAAGATGGTCCGTACATCTCTCCGGAGGAAGCGGTGGCTATATACACCACAACTGTGCACTGGTTGGAGTCCAGAAGATTCGCTCCCATACCTTTCCCTCCGTTATCGTACAAGCACGACACCAAGTTACTGATATTGGCTTTGGAACGCTTGAAGGAGGCATACAGCGTCAAGTCGAGATTAAACCAGAGTCAGCGCGAAGAACTTGGTTTGATCGAACAGGCGTACGACAATCCCCACGAGGCATTGTCCAGAATCAAACGTCACCTGCTCACGCAGAGAGCTTTCAAAGAAGTGGGAATCGAGTTCATGGATCTCTATAGTCATCTGATCCCCGTTTACGACGTCGAACCCCTTGAGAAAATAACAGACGCTTACTTGGATCAGTACCTTTGGTACGAGGCAGATAAACGAAGATTGTTCCCGCCATGGGTGAAACCTTCGGACACAGAACCACCTCCTTTGTTGGTGTACAAGTGGTGTCAAGGTATCAACAATTTGCAGGACGTTTGGGACGTCAGCGAAGGAGAGTGTAACGTGCTGTTGGAATCCAAGTTCGAGAAACTGTATGAAAAGATAGATTTGACGCTGCTGAACAGGCTGCTTCGATTGATCGTCGATCACAACATAGCCGATTACATGACAGCAAAGAATAACGTCGTGATAAATTACAAGGATATGAATCACACAAACAGTTACGGCATAATCAGAGGTTTACAGTTCGCGTCGTTCATAGCGCAGTATTATGGTCTGGTTCTGGATCTGTTGGTCCTTGGGCTGCAAAGAGCGAGCGAAATGGCTGGCCCTCCGCAGATGCCTAACGACTTTCTAACGTTCCAAGATGTCGCCTCTGAAACGGCTCACCCTATCAGACTCTACTGCAGATACGTGGACCGGATACATTTGTTCTTGAGATTTTCTGCGGACGAGGCGAGGGACCTAATCCAGAGATACTTGACGGAGCATCCTGATCCAAACAACGAGAACATCGTCGGCTACAACAACAAAAAGTGTTGGCCTCGAGACGCTCGCATGCGCCTAATGAAGCACGACGTTAATTTAGGCCGCGCCGTGTTCTGGGATATCAAGAACCGTCTGCCTCGTTCGACCACCACGATACAATGGGAGAACAGCTTCGTCAGCGTGTACAGCAAAGACAATCCAAACTTGCTGTTCAACATGAGCGGGTTCGAGTGCAGGATTCTACCTAAATGCAGAACCACGCACGAGGAGTTTACGCACAGAGACGGTGTGTGGAATTTGCAGAACGAGATCACGAAGGAAAGAACGGCCCAATGCTTCCTGAGAGTCGACGACGAGAGTTTGCAACGGTTCCACAACAGAGTCAGGCAGATTCTCATGGCTTCTGGTTCCACGACTTTCACGAAGATCGTCAACAAATGGAACACTGCTTTGATCGGTCTGATGACGTACTTCCGCGAGGCGGTGGTGAATACGCAGGAGCTTTTAGACTTACTAGTTAAATGCGAGAATAAAATTCAGACTCGTATCAAAATTGGACTCAACTCTAAAATGCCTTCGCGATTCCCGCCAGTCGTGTTTTACACGCCGAAGGAGTTGGGAGGACTTGGAATGCTTTCGATGGGACACGTGCTCATACCTCAGTCGGACTTGCGATGGTCGAAGCAAACCGACGTTGGCATCACTCACTTCCGTTCGGGTATGAGCCACGACGAAGACCAACTGATTCCAAACTTGTATCGCTACATTCAGCCCTGGGAATCCGAGTTCATCGATTCGCAGCGAGTCTGGGCGGAATACGCTTTGAAACGACAAGAAGCCAACGCGCAGAACCGTCGGCTAACTTTGGAGGATCTCGAAGACAGTTGGGACCGCGGTATTCCTCGGATAAATACGCTGTTCCAGAAGGATAGACACACTCTTGCCTACGACAAGGGCTGGAGAATACGTACAGAGTTCAAGCAATATCAAGTGTTGAAGCAGAATCCGTTCTGGTGGACTCATCAACGTCACGACGGTAAATTGTGGAACTTGAATAATTACAGAACGGACATGATTCAAGCCCTCGGAGGCGTGGAAGGTATTTTGGAGCACACGCTGTTCAAGGGAACGTATTTCCCCACCTGGGAAGGTCTTTTCTGGGAGAAGGCGTCCGGTTTCGAAGAGTCCATGAAGTACAAGAAGTTGACCAACGCCCAGAGATCGGGTTTGAATCAAATTCCGAATCGTCGGTTCACTTTGTGGTGGTCGCCGACCATCAATCGGGCGAACGTGTACGTCGGTTTCCAGGTGCAGTTGGATCTGACTGGCATATTTATGCACGGCAAAATTCCGACGTTGAAGATCTCGCTCATTCAAATCTTCCGTGCTCACTTGTGGCAGAAGGTCCACGAATCCATCGTCATGGATCTCTGTCAAGTTTTCGATCAGGAATTGGATGCGCTGGAAATCGAAACCGTTCAGAAGGAAACTATACATCCCAGGAAATCGTACAAAATGAACTCTTCCTGCGCTGATATTCTACTTTTCTCGGCGTACAAGTGGAACGTTTCTAGACCATCGCTGCTTGCCGATTCCAAGGATCTTATGGATAACACCACCACGCAAAAATATTGGATAGACGTGCAGCTTAGGTGGGGAGACTACGATTCGCACGATATTGAGAGATACGCCAGAGCTAAATTCTTGGATTACACGACGGACAACATGTCTATTTATCCGTCGCCCACAGGACTGTTGATTGCCATCGATTTGGCGTACAATTTGCACAGCGCGTATGGTAATTGGTTCCCGGGATGCAAGCCTCTTATCCAGCAAGCGATGGCGAAAATAATGAAGGCGAATCCAGCTTTGTACGTGTTGCGAGAACGTATTAGAAAAGCATTGCAATTGTATTCGTCAGAGCCCACGGAGCCTTACCTGTCTTCGCAAAATTACGGAGAGCTTTTCTCGAATCAGATCATTTGGTTCGTCGACGATACTAACGTCTACCGTGTCACAATTCACAAAACATTCGAGGGCAACTTGACTACGAAACCTATTAACGGAGCGATATTTATCTTCAATCCTCGAACTGGACAGCTGTTCCTGAAAATCATTCATACTTCTGTTTGGGCTGGACAGAAGCGTTTAGGTCAATTAGCCAAGTGGAAGACGGCTGAAGAAGTGGCTGCGCTGATTCGTTCTCTGCCAGTTGAAGAACAGCCGAAGCAAATCATTGTAACCAGAAAAGGAATGTTGGATCCTTTGGAAGTGCATTTACTCGACTTCCCTAACATCGTCATCAAAGGGTCGGAGCTTCAATTACCATTCCAGGCGTGTTTGAAGGTTGAGAAGTTCGGTGATCTGATCTTGAAGGCAACGGAACCGCAAATGGTGTTGTTCAATTTGTATGACGATTGGCTGAAGACTATTTCATCGTATACGGTAATTATACATTTTTCATGTAGTTTAATGTTCGACCTGCAAATTTTACAATAATTTTTATTTATTTTCATAGGCATTTTCGCGTTTGATTCTCATTCTCCGCGCCCTGCACGTTAACACCGAAAGAACAAAAGTCGTTTTGAAACCTGACAAGACAACCATAACGGAACCGCATCACATATGGCCTTCCTTAACAGACGATGAATGGATCAAAGTGGAAGTGCAATTGAAAGATCTTATACTAGCTGATTACGGTAAAAAGAATAACGTGAACGTTGCGTCGTTGACTCAGTCCGAAATCCGAGATATCATTTTGGGTATGGAGATCAGCGCGCCATCCGCGCAGCGTCAGCAGATCGCCGAGATCGAGAAGCAGACGAAAGAACAATCGCAGCTTACTGCGACAACTACGAGAACAGTGAACAAGCATGGCGATGAAATTATTACAGCGACCACTTCTAATTACGAAACGCAGACGTTTAGTTCGAAAACGGAATGGCGAGTCAGAGCGATTTCCGCTACAAACTTGCATCTCAGGACTAATCACATTTACGTGTCGTCTGACGACATCAAAGAGACTGGTTACACGTACATTCTACCGAAGAATGTACTCAAGAAGTTTGTTACAATCTCAGATTTACGAGCACAGGTATGCACATAACTATATTATTATTTATTTATAATCCTCTTACCTTTCGGCTTAAGGATGGCTTCCGGTTTACAGTCTCCTGTTAAAACTAATGTATTAGGCTCTGAAGTATTAAACTTTACATTTTTAAACATTAAACCATTTAAACATTCAAGTACTAAAACATTAGACATTACAACAAAAAAACCTTAAAGTATAAAAACATCGAAATATTAAATACTTAGTGACTCATCTTCGGCTTTAAAGAAACATTTGACTTTCAATTAAACTTTTAACTACATGTGATACACATATTTTAATATTACAAGACCATTTTATTATATGTGAATAATTATATGGTATTATACATATGATACTAAATTTAAAAGTTTACTCTTAAACGACGAAATTTTACCTGAAAAAAATCGATATTGTTAACATATGTACTTATTTCTTTAATAATGCGATGAATAGAATCAAGTGATCCATATTTCGACTTGTAGTTACGGAATATAAAAGGTTGCCTTTTCCTGACGTTACACCAATTATAGAATCTATTAAGATCAGATTGCAATTCAAAACAGTCTTCATATGTAGATATTCTTTTACAAATTTTAAGATCATCAGCATCTGAAAAATTTACTGTATAAGGACACTCTTTATATCATTGAATATTATTCTTTAACATTCATTATTCATAATATTATTCGTTCATATCATTGAACATTATTCTTTAACATTCTTTATATCATTAAATACAATTTTCTTTCTCATTTGTATTTATTTATTTATTTCTGTTTGTGCAGATTGCTGGATATTTGTACGGCATCAGTCCACCAGACAATCCACAGGTGAAAGAAATTAGGTGTATAGTTATGGCTCCACAGTGGGGAACCCATCAAACCGTTCATTTACCCAACGCTCTTCCCAATCACCAATATCTCAAAGAAATGGAACCTCTTGGTTGGATTCACACTCAGCCCAACGAGTTACCACAATTATCGCCACAGGTACATAAGTTTAATTAAAAATTAATTTAACCCGCTTTTGGATCCTTTTTTTAATAACTATTTCAATTTTGCGGAAACTGTAAGACAATTAGTGTTAACATTTATTGTTTCTTGACAATGTATTTAAATTCACTATGTTCCGAATAACAGGACAAGACTAAATGTTCCATTTAGAATTTTCGCAGCAGATGCAAATCAATTTCTAACATTTATTTATAATTTATTTCAGGATATATCCACCCACGCGCGGGTAATGGCGGAAAATCCAATCTGGGACGGAGAGAAGACCATAGTCATTACGTGCAGTTTTACTCCAGGATCGTGTTCCCTTACAGCATATAAATTAACACCCAGGTTAGCGTTATCTGTTAATTAGAAAATTATTTCCACGTACTTTTCCACACTATTTTTATGTTTTTATATTAACTATTTTTATTGCTGTTACAGCGGCTTCGAGTGGGGCAAGCAAAATACCGATAAAGGAAATAATCCTAAAGGTTATCTACCCAGTCATTACGAGAAAGTCCAGATGTTGTTGTCCGACCGGTTTCTAGGCTTCTTTATGGTGCCTAGTCAAGGATCCTGGAATTACAACTTTATGGGTAAGATTCGATTAATCGGTGATTACCTACGTGATAAAAACTTATATCGTTGTATTTTTAATCAATTCCAGGTGTGAGGCACGATCCAAACATGAAGTACGAACTTCAATTGGCTAATCCAAAAGAATTTTATCACGAGATTCATAGGCCTGCACATTTCCTCAACTTCTCGAGTTTAGAGGATGGCGATGGCGTCGGAGCTGACAGAGAAGACGTGTTTGCTTAAAAGAAGGGAAATAGATCAGGTTGGTTTAGGGTAGGAAATTCATTTTCAAATTAAAATTGTGATGAAATAACTTTAGTCAGGGCTTGTGTATAATGAAAAGAACAATAAACATTTTCTTTGTTCTATCTTATTACGCATGAACATAACTTGACTCTCTTAGTGATTATAATGGTACCAACCTAACTTTCTATCTCATACGTCAATATTACCAACAAAAATGAAATATTTTTACTTGTATATAATACACAAGCAAAACGATGATCAATTTTCTCAGGATATTTGTTCGAATATAAATCAAGTTTCTTTATAACACAGTGAAGATGTAGTACAGACGTTGTATTAATAATACATGATTTTTAAGATAACATAAATGCGTCTAGCTAGACAACTGATTTAGGAGTATTATATTAAACATAAGTCATTTCATGTTTGTACTATACTTTAATATTGTTTTAGAATAAAAGTACATAATTTATATACTTATGTATTGTGTATATATATATGTGTGTGTGTGTGTGTATGCACGTGTGTATAAGAGAAGTGTACAAACATTTACACGCACTTTACCTTGTAAAGCTAATAACATACATACACTAAAATATACGTCGAGACGCTTAAATTATTTCATTAGCGTAAAACACAGCTCGGCGAGCTGTTCAGAACATCGATTTAAATAGATTACATTAAAGATATCCATACATAAAGCAGGAAAGAGCATATTACAAGAAACTTAATTAATTCTTAATTCTAAACAGCGTGAATTCAAAATGTTCTTATACTTGCAGACACGTCAAAAAATATTTGTCAAACTTTGTAAAAATTCGGCTAAAGCCTGTTCGAATAGACAAAAATGGTCGCTTATTCATAATTGAGAACCTTGCAGCAAGAGGAATGCAAATGAAAATCTACATTCTGTAACCATTATAAATCCTATTTAGTGTTCTTGTTTTAATATCAAGTCAATGTAATAATTAAATAAACACTTTTAATTAACTAGAAGTAGGTAAAAATAGAGTTGCATCCCTCCTGCTGCAGTCTTCAATTTCGAACATTAATAATTCGATGACTAGTTCTTCCGCAGTTTATCTTTACGAATACCGGTCTTTAGGACAAATCTATTGATGTTGTTGATGATATTTCGATTTAATTCGAGTTATTCTGTAACTTTCAATGACGAGAGAAAAAGTTGAGTAAGAGATTCATCCATAATATCTTTCGAAGGAAGCAACGCACGGGCAAATGGTAATGCGTTAAACTGAATCGTGATTCGTAGTTGGTTTTCCAGGTCGCACAGTGGGGTATTCGGTCCGAAAAACCGGAAAAAACTATATAAAAGTTATTTGTAGGTTAAAAATCATAAACCAGATAGCCAAACTTACCAAATTTATGCCAAATTTGTGCCAAATTGGCACCAAATTCAAATAGACCCTCACCAAAACCGTAGTCATATGTTTCCGCAATAGGATGCCAATTTGGAAACAGGGTCTGTAATGTCCAGATCGGGATACAAATTTGCACCAAAAAGCGAACAGATCTTGCAAACAAAACTTGTTGTAAAATTGGTAACAGTATCTGTTTCAATTTTGCTGCCAATTTGGCAGCAAGTTATCAACAGATTTTCTGTCGCCAATTTGTCAACAGTCCTATACATTACAGATTCTGTATCAAATTTGCTGCCAATCTCGCAACAAATGTTGTAATGGCAGAGTCTGTAAAGTTCTGTTCGATAGGTTTGGCTATCTGGGAATGTAGTAGGTCATTGAATTCGTCTTAACGTCAGCTACAACATTATGAAATCAAAAATACATTTGACTATTAAAGAAATCAAACTGTCCTTGATTTTCAGTCGAAAAAAATTTTTTTCCACAATTTCAGATATTGAGATTTATACATGTCTTAATACTGTGTAACTTTTGTTGAAAACATATTTTTCTTAGATTACTGGAAACCCTTGGAAAATCAACTTGAAATGGATAGTGGAATACTTGCACCGAAAAGCTGAAAAAATTAATTATTTACGTAAATTATCTGTATGGAATTGATGTAAATTATTATTTTTATGCAACATATGTGAATCACGAAACGTAATATGTTTCACAAAACATTTTTAAATTATTACCGTCACTTTTCATCAGAAAATGCATCCAAAGCCACTTCTTAAAATCGTTATAAAACTTAAATTCGGAAGAATTCGGAACCATTTCTGTTTGCACTGTGATCACAACACAGACTTCTATATATAGAAGTCTGTGTTGTGATCACAAACATTTACCAAATGTATAATGAGATAAGAAAGAACATCGGGACTCACCCGGAAGTATAACGAAATCGTTAATGAAGTCTTATAAGCGTCATGAAAATGACTAAATTATCGATTGCATTCAAATATTAATAACTATATAAATATACATGATAAAACAAAAAAGATTGTTCACAAATGTAGGCTATACTGTTACGAAAAGCTTCCATAACGCGAAAATGTATATAACTTTTACAACACATAAAAGTCGCTGATAAATGTAAGTACTATGTTTCAAAGAATAGTTATGGACGATACGCGTTTTATAAAATCTCTTTACTTTCAACATATATTTTAACTTTGCAAATGATCAAATAAAAAAAAATTATTTACTACATTGTTCTTTAGACAGTCAACAATTGCAAATGATAAAAATTGTACACCTAATTCAAACTTTTTGAAATCGACTTTTTTCCGGATTTTCGATGCAAATACCCCACTGTGGGTCGGTAAGCTTCGCAACTGTAAGAAGTAATCTTTTCCTGACGCGGTGCGACCGACGTGGTGCAGGTACGAGAAGCCGAACTATGATAAGCGCTGCAAGTAGAATTCCTCGAAAGAAAATCGCGTCCCTGACAGTCGAGCCGTTTCAGAAGCAGTCGTCTGATTTTCTGTTTCCAAACGAAGATCAGAAAGATAATGACTCCTTGCAAGGTGTTCACGTGTTCACTAAGTCGCTGAAATACCAAATATATGGCGGAGAATTGTTGAACAGCCACCATATTATCTCCATTGACCAGGTGATGCCCATCACGTGAACAATTTGAGATATAAATTGAATCTGCGTAACACATTATTTTTTTATGCGTTGTAACTTGTTGCATAATTCAACTTATGGCGATTTCGCGCCGTTTATTCCCGCGTTTCTTTGAAGAAAGGCGAATGAGGGGTTAAATATCTGCGCTGCTGTTTCAAAAGAGCTGCATTTTAAAGAAAGAAGAAAGCAAACAACAAAATAGTCTACAGAAGGTAATGCAACGATTGTGCTATATATATTTTTTTTAAACTCAATGAAGCGTTTTCAAAGCAAGTAAAGGGTGTCCCACTTTGAGCGTTGAAAATAATTTTGAAATAAAATTACTTTTTTCAGATGATTATGAATTCATTTTTATTGAATAATGAGGTAAACACTCTCCGATTATATATGGAAAATTATCTCTGACTTCCTTGGCTTCGACTGTATAAACCTTAGTTATTTTCGATGACATTTTGACAAATCGACTCGTACGAAAATTGCTTGGAAAATCTGCTTTATACAGATTCCGTGTCTGTTATTTCCATTAGCCACGTCAAAGATATCGTGTATCAGCGTGTATCAATTGATTCTACATGGTTTAGAACAGGCGGCTCGCGAACCATTTAAAACTGTGCCTCTCGACGGTAAAGAAGTTCGTCAGTCAGATCGTCACCCCTGGTTTAGAGAGTAGAGATGTGGATATAAACATATCTAATGCACATATTTAATCACATCATGCACTTTGATGGAATCATTTATTATATATATATGTTGTCCCTTCGTATTTATACTCCCCCCTATAAATATCCAAATCTTTGGTATTTTGCATTTTCGGGTAGTATTTTCCATGTCATGCACGTAGGGCATAGAAATTTGTTTTGTTTATTTGTAACCATGGGCTGCGCCATATTGGTTTCCAATGTTGAGCGCAAAATTTTTACGCTACAAAACATGGCGACCGATCACTGATCATGATCAGCGCTACCAAGTGAGCGGTAGCGTTCAGCGTAAATTCACTCAATTCAACAGTCAACAGCTGCGGAATGATCGTGATCTGATTATGTGCGCTGAACGCACCCAATGATTTTTGGTACATACATCCTACTTGATGCTACTTGATAATTGATAAGTGATAAGTGCGTGAGTGTGCGCAATGGTGCGCTAGTGTGCGTGAGGCAGTGAAGCACTTTCACGTATTTGATCGAATTTTCAACAATATAATATTAGTTAGCCTTCAGCTGATTTCATATGCAGCTCTATTGAAACGCGAAACTGAACTAATAATCATTTTATTATTTAGTATTAACAATTTATCTAACCTTTAACAGATTTACGTATCAAAATGATACGTTTCTCGGTATTTTAGTCTATTTATTTTTGGCGTTATTTTTCTCTTAAATATATATGCCAAATCATTTCCAAATGTATGAAACAATTGAATATTGTAAGTACAGGACGTATGTATGCATCAATTGCAATTGAAAAAGAACTTAGAAAAATGAAGTGACGGCGCTAAAATCGTATGTCATATGTGATCATATGTGATATATTTATGGTGCGGGAGGTATTTAGTATTTATACTATTTACAGACGCGTCTATTCTATCGCAAATTGTTCGAAACTGAAATAAACAACGAGAAAAACGAGAGAAAAAGAGACATCGAATTATAAGTTATAACAAAGAGACTGGAAATGACTAAATGTAATTTATGATGGTTGATATGCTGTGAATTAATGTTGAATTTAGATGATCGTGAACGATTAAATTTTCGACGATTATTTGTAATAAGAGCTGAGAATTTTTATTGTCAATTCGATACGCTTAATCGCTGTTTAACCACAACAAATTTTTTTTCTTTGTAGGTTTAGCAAAGTTAATGGGGAATGAAAAAAGTGCCCTTAATGGGCTAGAAATCGAAGAGAAGTCTGTGGAAGTGACAGATTATTGGGTACATTACACGGCTCGAATAAACAGCTATGGTCCTCAAAGAGTATCCCTATTTATCAGCGAACCATCTTTACATTATAGCGCGAATTTCGGTAATCCGTCTCCTTTAGAAAAAGCTGCAAAGGTTAATGTTATTTGATTATTTTACATAGAAATCAATTGTATTGGTTTATCGCGTTTTTAATAAAACATGTATGTTTCAGAATTTAATGTTATATAGGCACCCTTGTATATTGAAATACGTTTCTTCGTGGTTTAAAGGCAGCAAATTTTTTCTTACCACGGAGCAAGTGAAGCCTTTAATTCAATCGATAGAGACGCAAAGCCCTCTGCAAATATGCATAGGCTTGTATAGCATTCTACGAGCATTAATATTTCTTCACGAAAAGGCATTTGCGTCTCACAATAACATTTGCAGTAGTTCTATTTATATTACGTCGGAAGGATGCTGGAAACTTGGTGGGTTAGAATGTTTATGTAAGTCCAATGAATTAACTCCGACTTATTTAAAGAAAGTAAGAAACTACAGATACGAGAAAGCAGTATCGCTCGACGAGGATACAATGCTTTCGTGCGCAAGTTTTACGGCAATAGATGCTTACGCGTTTGGAATTCTGGCTGAAGATATATTAAAGTTGAAGAATTCAGGTATTCTTAATTTGGAACTTATTCCGTATAAAAAATCTTGAAAGCATTAAAAAATTTCTCTATATTCTAGAAGAGGTACCGAGCCTTTCAGAGTTCAGACAGTTGTGTAGAGAGAATTTGCAAAATTCAAATGCAGCCCTCAGGAGCCAACTATCGAGTGTACTTCGGCATCCATTTTTTACTCACGATTTTATGCAAATATACGCATTTTTAGAAGAGTTACCTTTAAAAAACAATCAAGAGAAAGAAGTATTCTTTGGGTAATTATCATCGACGAAAAGAGAGAGATAATAATTAATAATTTGCAATTATTTGAAATATCAAATCGCATTTCAGAACCTTGATATTACAATTACGAACGTTTCCTGAGACCATTGTCGCGGAACAGCTGGGACGTTTATTACTTTCGCGAATGGTTTTATTGGATACAACCGCACAGGAGAAGCTTTTACCATTCATTCTAAAGCCAAAAGGTAAGGAATTTTGAAGAAAATTTGATTTTATATGCATTATACGCATATACGTTTGTTTACAGATGGAACGAATAATTTGGATAATAATCTATTCACAGTTTCAACGTTTAAAACTTATTTGGTACCCAAACTATTACAAATGTTTTGTATCAGAGATATATCGATTCGTTTAGTTCTTCTATCGCATTTTAATTCGTTTGTTCATACTTTTCAAATAGATGAATTAAAATCCCAAGTACTTCCTGAATTACTAGTTGGAATTAAAGATACAGATGACCATCTTGTGTCTGTAACGTTAAAAGCATTGGCCGATATAGTTCCGATTCTAGGTGCAGCCACTGTAATCGGTGGAAATAGAGGAAAATTGTTTACAGATGGTCGTCCAAATAAAGTAAAAGAAAATGGACAAATGAACAATATTAAAATCTCTTTGCCGTTTACAAGTGCCATTGAATTTGCAGTTCCCATAGATGCTAATGAAAAGACGATCGATTTACCGGAAAGACCTTCGCCAGATGGAGGCGAGGATAAAAAAGAAACTGTTTCTGCCATTACGGAAGAAGAATATACGTGGTCCGACTGGGACGTGCAAGAAGCAAATTCCAGTAACGACGTCCATTCCCGCATTCCACGACCTGAAAGAATTTGTCATTCCAATCGTGTGCCGATCGAGAATTCAATGCCAATAACGGAGACAGATTCAGTATTAACAATAGACAAAGTCGAAACGGTCAGATCTACAGTTACTAGGAAATCGATTACACTGTCTGACATTTCGGAGCTTGACATAAAGAATTCTAAAATGACCGATTCCAGCAAGGAGGAATATGACTTTTTCACAGACATGGAACCGGTGATAAAAAAAACTCAGATCTTGCACGTACAAGACGCGCAAACGCTACCAAAAAGTGTGTTCGATGTAAAAGTATTAAATGGATTGGAAGAAACCGAAGAGAACAATGGCTGGGACGAAGATTTAAGCGATTGGGGAACAGAAGATGCTCATGAATTAAAAAGTTAAGAAATTGTATGTAGCATACGTTTAAGAAGTAAGATGGCTTAATTGTACATTACGCAAAGCAAAAATTTATTTTAGCCAATAATTTCAAAGTATAGTGAATGAATATTTATATGAAAAACTGCAAATTTTTTAACATATCAAATCACGTAAAATGTATGATATTTGTTGAAGCAAATAAATTATATTTAAATAATATAAATGTGTACGTAAAAGAGAGGGCTGCAACTAGAAACGCGCTTTTCAACAACCATATAGTTGCCTATGTATGTACTATGAGCAAAAACGATTCTGGCCGCGGCAGTGCCCGGCCAGATACATACTATAGAGCGCGCAGTAGCTGCCCTCTGGGAGCGACACATACGAAGTACGGTTAATTTGAACTGACTGAAGATGGCAGAGGGCATATTTATCACGATCATTTCGATACAAATAATGCTATGTTGCCACATATTTTGTTCGATATTCTGTCGATTGAGATACGCGTGAAGTATTACCATTTGCGTATGGTATGAATCAGGCCCTGAAAACTGCCCGTATTTCAGGGGTCACGCGAAAGTAACTCGTCCACCAGCCCTATAGGTGCGCTGTTGTCGCTCCACGCACACATATACCTATTATCGGTGAGATGCACGCACACATAGACATAGTCCTATGTACGTGTGATACCGTATATATACTTGCTCGAAAATTGATTTCAATGTTAAAAATAATAAAGGAGAAAAATAGAGACAGTATTTACAATAAAAATGAAATATATTTTAATAATATGATACAATTTCAATTTAAACTAAACATTATTACAATAAATAATACATAAAATATATCATACAATGGGGTGAACAGAAACAAAATTTTTTATGGAAAGAAATAATCTAAAAATCATATTGTTTCATAACTATAGTAAATATAATTCAATTATAGTTCATATTTACATTGGTGATTTTCATCAAGCAATGTTTAAGAAATTACTTCTTTCCTTCTAAAATTTTGTTTCTCTTTACGGCGCCGTTCGGTGTATTATAGAAACAACACATAAGTAATGATAAGTAGACTGCGGATTTTTATGCAAAATACAATTTCTACAATCACAAATAAAGAATTGGTACTTGAATAATAGTATTTTTAATTTTCTAAATATTTGAATTGATTTTATACTTTTGATATTTTATATAATTTGGCATATCCTTTACAGTATGCCATAAATGCATAAAATCCGCAATCTAACGATAATATACAAATATTAATAAACATAATTATAAATACCATCAAAGACATAATTACTGATCATTTTTTGAGTAACAAATTAAACATAAAACACGAATTTACTTAAATATCATATAAACTTCGACATTTAGATTAATTTTCTGATTTGCACATTAAGAAACCGTAATAGTTACTCTTAAGTGATTAGATTCAGTCTTTGATGGTGCACTGAAGGACCTTGCAGCAAGAGGGATGCAACTTCATTTTTCACAATTTCATAATTGTGACGTAGAATATACATAAAAGAAATTTTACGTTTTTGATATTCTGAAACCATTAATAGAACTATTGAATGTTTTTGTTTGAATATAGAAAGTCTAAGCAATGATTTTATAAATACTTATTCAAATTTACTCAAAGTAGGTAAAAATGGAGTTGCATCCTTCCTGCTGCAAATTCTTGAATTGTGGAAAAATGAAATACAAATATACATACATAACATAAGTATGCATATTGTACGTGTAAGTACAAATGAGGTCGGGTTTCGAGATGAATGGAGAACCCTGTACATATGCATCAGGGTTGGGAAAAATGTAATCTGATTATAAATCATAAATCGTAATTAAAGTTTAATCACTAAGTACAGTTTCTGTAATTGTTAATTTTTATTCACTACCAAGTCAAATTTGGTCAAATTGTAGTCGGTAACAACTAACAATTACAGAAACTGTAATTAGTAACTAAACTTTAATTTCGATTTATGATTTATAATCACTAGACTGCGGATTTTTATACAAAATACAATTTTCACAAGCACAAATAAAGGATTCGAACTTGAATATCAGTATGATTCATTTTCTACACATTCTAATTTGAATTATATTTTGGCATATGTTGACAGTTTCGTAAATTTTTTGCATACTTAGTATTGTCATACATGCATAAAATCCATAGTCTAATAATCACATTACATTTTTCCCAAACCTGATATACACAGAACAATGTTGTTCAAGAAACTGAATCCTTCTGGAAGTCTCTGCGAGGATGGCTACTACAGCAGAGGCAGCTATTCCATCGTGGGTGTATTCTGAAAGTAAGAATACCACAATTGAAATGCCGAAGAAAGCACAATAAATTATTTATTACTTTATTCATAGATGAGTGCATACAGACCTGCGTTTTCGTCGTTATGTTTAGGCAAGGGCAATTTCAGTTGCTTTCAATCCACTGTAGTCCACTGGCCAGAGAATTACCCTGTATATGCAAATAAAGTTAATTTTTAATTTACAATTTTATAATTATTACATATAGTCAATGTTAAAAATTTGACCGATTGTACTAACCATCTACCACCCAAATTGTCGACTATAATAATGGCGTCAAAATCATAACGCTTTTAGAGACCTCATACGGTGGGTTATAGTATTAACATCGGCGCCATGTTCTTTTTTTCACTTTCCTTGTGTAATGTCAGTGATACGCTATCCATGCGTGTGTGAAGCGACATCAGCGCACCTATAGGGCTGGTGGACGAGTTAATTTCACGTTCACTTTTACAAGAGTACAGTTTTCAGGGCCTGGTATGAATGCATGATCTGTCATTCGTGCACGAGGCACCTCATTCTTCTGAAAGCTAAGGAGAATTTAATAGAAATATAATTACGAAATGAGAATTTCGATACTTCTTGTTTCTCTCCTCATAATAAATACTGAAACTAATTTCATTAATAAACTCGTTTTAAAATCTCGTCCTCTAGACTCTAGATGGATAATCTATCATTGCCGAAGGTTATGTTTATAGATTTCATGTTAATCAATATGTTTGAATATTCCAGTTGTTCTAGGTGAATAATCATGAAATCGTCAGAGGAAACACAAAATTGTATCTATATAAGAAATTATTACATGCATTAGTTTTTTTGTGCTAGGTTAATGTCATTTATCAAATGAGGTTAATGCACTTTTATAAGAAAAGTCATTTGCACAGTGTATTTTTTAATATATACATGTTTTATTGTTATAAATCCGCGCACAATGAACAAATATATGCCGTGCAAATAGCATTTCCTACAGATGCGTGTAAATATTATTTGATGAGAAACGTTAACCTGCAATTACGAAAGTGGTAATGTGTATATGCATATTCTATGTTGTAATTACTCAATTATAAAATGATTAGAAGCAAAGTAGAAATCAGATTATAAGCAAAAAAACGAGAAATATTTTTATTATATATTTTATAAATGATATAATGACTTTCTATTAAACTCTCAGAAGAATGAGGTGCCTCGTGCACGAATGACAGATCATGCATTCATACCATACGCAAATGGTAATACTTCACGCGTATCTCAATCGACAGAATATCGAACAAAATATGTGGCAACATAGCATTATTTGTATCGAAATGATCGTGATAAATATGCCCTCTGCCATCTTCAGTCAGTTCAAATTAACCGTACTTCGTATGTGTCGCTCCCAGAGGGCAGCTACTGCGCGCTCTATAGTATGTATCTGGCCGGGCACTGCCGCGGCCAGAATCGTTTTTGCTCATAGTACATACATACTTACTCGAACGCCTATGAACATAAACTTTGAGATGGGGAACAGATCATGCTAGTGATCCCGCATGCGAGAATTCTCACACGATTCAAAAATCGGATCACTGCTCTAGCTACACTAGTTCAGAACTCATCACTAGGTTCGTTTTTATTCCTGCACTTTCTGAACTACACTTAATTCACCGAGACGAGTCACAAATGTTACCAACTTCATCAGCGAAAAACATGAACACATGGATAATATGCCATGCATGAATACGACATATTATCCATGTATTCATGCTTTTCGCTGATGAAGTTGGTAACATTTGTGACTCGTCTCAGTGAATTAAGTGTAGTGCAGAACCAACTACTTGCTATCTCCTTCCGTTTTGTGAAATAAAAGAAGACAGTGATAGATGAGTTCTGAACTAGTGCAGGAGTAGAAAACACCTTATCACTATCTTCTTTTATTTCACAAAAGGGAAGGAGATAGCAAGTGGTTGGTTCTGCACTAGTTCAGAACAGTTCAGAAAGTGTCAGAAAATGCAGGAATAGAAAACAGACCTACAGATATTTGTGTTGGTGATAAGTGACGTCACGCCGACGCTAGGCGAATCGAATTGACGCTACATTATCGTAGGCTCCACTTCTCCCCATAGACATATAAGAATAGACGGCGCATCACGGGGAAAATGGACGGTCCAACTTTAGAAAGAGTTAGGACGATTGGGGAGGACTTTCTATCTCTTTCTATTCTCTTGTTATTTTCTATCTGTCTCATCCTTCCCAAGTACCTCCCTAAGCATCCAACTCTCTTCCACATCGGACCACGGCTGCATGCTGACGCGCAGTCTATAGTTACTATGTCTATGCTTCTCCCCCACGCGTAGGTCCAAAGCGGACGCTCTCTGGCAACGGCAACGTAGAGGGCGCAAGAAGCACGAGAGAAGACTTTCTTTTCGTACGTGGAACGTTAGGAGGTTGGGTGTGAAACGTGATCTGTCCAATTCATTTTTATCATAATGGTAAGTAATGTTTGATTAAGATTGATTTAGTTCGATGCTTAGTATTTCTAATTAATAGTATAAACTGTTTGATGTTTATAAACAAGTTAGATGCTTGTTATTTAGTAGGATACGTAGAACAATGTTGGTCGCAGGCACGGTGTTGTCGAGGGCCATACAGCCATATTTCCTATATCACCAAAAAATTTCTTACAAATTATTCTTTTTAAAGCTTTATTTTCTGTTTATTTAGACTGGAGGTTAAATAGATCTATTTTTTGTTTATAATTTACTCTGTCTTTCTTAGCTAATAATAAATCTGTATAATGTTCGTTCATACCTCTGAGGAAGAAATGAAAATATTGTTTCCTGTTATACTGAACGTGGCGTGGAAATGAAGTACAAATATTACAATTAATGTTGTGGTGTTTAAATTGATGTATGCTGTTATTTTAGGGTTTTGTAAAAGTTGTTAAAAACAAGCAGTACTTTAAACGTTATCAAGTCAAGTTTAAGAGGCGACGCGAGGGAAAGACTGATTATTATGCACGCAAACGATTAACAATTCAGGACAAAAATAAATACAATACTCCTAAGTATAGGTTAATCGTACGTTTATCGAATAAAGATATTACGTGTCAAGTGAGTAATATATCTGTGTACGTAATCGAGATAAGATTAATCATAATTTTAGCATTTAATTGGAACACTAATGTACTTAATATATTTGTAAAGGTTGCATATTCAAGAATCGAAGGAGACAGAATAGTGTGCGCCGCGTACAGTCACGAACTTCCAAAGTACGGGATTAAAGTGGGCCTTACAAATTATGCCTCCGCATATTGCACGGGTCTTCTTCTAGCTCGAAGGGTAAGCTTTTATTATATTAATCTTTTAAATATTTTATTATAATTAAAGAGATTTCAAAAATGATGAGACACTCAGCTCGCTTTGATGCATAACTGAAGAAACTATATTGTTCCCTATTATAAAATTCTGAATAATTATTTAAAATAAATCTAAGTTTATATATGTATATATTTCTGTGGATTTGAAACATATTTTATATATTTGTTTATTAGCTGTTAAAAAAACTGGGCTTGGATACTCTGTATACTGGAACGACAGAAGTAACTGGCAAGGAATATAATGTTGAGGAGTTGGACGAAGGACCTGGAGCGTTCAGATGCTACTTAGATACCGGTCTTATGCGTACAACTACCGGTGCTAGGGTCTTTGGTGCCATGAAAGGTGCTGTCGACGGTGGTCTCAACATTCCACATAGGTATTTCTTGAAGGCTCTTTCAAAAAGAAAAATATTTGGTGAAACGATCGAGATTATGATGATTTTGTGACACATGCGCGTCATCTGAGTCATAGCAAGGCATGACTTTGTATTTGTGTTCTACAATATAATATCTGTGACCATTGCATAGACGTTAAAAGATTAGAGACGTGTCTCTGATAGTATTGAATCGACCTTAGCAGTTAGAAAAATCCTAATCAGGATGTTTAATTATTGTTCTTTGTTTATTAGCACGAAAAGGTTTCCTGGATACGATAACGAATCGAAATCCCTGAACGCCGATGTCCATCGGCAACACATACTCGGGCAACACGTTGCAAATTATATGAAAACGTTGGAAGAAAATGACGACGAAGCTTTTAAGCGACAATTTTCACAGTATATTAAGAATGGCATCACCGCTGACAGCGTAAGACTTGATATTTTCTACTTACGTATCATAACATTCGTCCAACTTACAATTACTGATAGGTTCTACAGCCTATCCAGTGTCGCCGTTGGACAATAGTAAGCACATTGGTTACAAAATAGACAAATGTACAAATGTACAAATGCATTCACCTATGTTACACACACCTTTATTTACCATTAAACAACCTTTTAGCGATTCTTAATATAAATAAGTAAATTATTATTATTATTTGAAAAATGTATTTCTATTCGTAGATCGAAGGCATCTATAAAAATGCTCACGAAGCAATACGAGCAAATCCTGAACACATAAAAGTGACAAAGGAAAAGATACCGGTGAAGAAACGATGGAATCGTGCAAAACTTTCTTTGTTGGAAAGAAAGAACCGTGTGGCTCAAAAGAAAGCTTCTTTCTTAAAGAAATTAGCGGAAATGGACGCTTAGCTCTGTCGTCATTCATTTACATCGGCAACGATGGATGCGTATTTATAACTATGGAAAATGAGCAAATTTTTCTTCAAGTTACAACTATGCATTATAGATGTTTGAAAAAGAACGGTGAAGAAATAAAAACGATTTTATAACAACTCTACCTTCTATAATATACCTGTAATTAATTTTCAGTTAATAGTATATAATAATTAATGTTTTATCGTCGAAATTTTAATTACTAAAACAAGTTTGTCACAGCATGAAAATAAATCTGAAAATAGTAATAGGTACATATTCTTTTTTTATTTACTGGTTTCCTTTTTCCAAATTATATTTAAACTTTCTTTAATTTTCGATTGAGTTAAATACGACGTATACTATCCATTGATCTACTCACGTGTTTGTACATGTAACATTAAAATACTTGTTTGTATGTATGTATGTGGTACATACATAATCACCATGTTAAGTGCAACAAGTAAAATAAATAATAGATTTACTTCTAGACAGATGGTTGATAACACAAAAGTTTCGTTTTTAAAACATATTTTATATTTGGACTATAAAATATGTTTTATAAAGAAATGACTGTTTAAACGTAACTGTCGTTACAGTCTTGTTGAAGCGGTACCTCAATTGGAAGAAAAAGGGTGTATTGTGAATGAAGGAGCAAATGATTTTTCGTTAAAACGAAATTTTACCGAAATAACGACAACCTATTCCGGGAACCGGGTAATCGACCTTGTTCGTCGATTAATCCTGCTTGAATGTCTCCGATCGCAGGAACTGTTCGCACTTCTCCTCGGGCTGCTACGCTAGGCGGCGACTTGAGTAAACGTCGTGCAACATTATTTATATCGTTTTTCGATATCCCATCTGTACACAGTACGCGCGTTAAATTCTATTTTTGTCGTGTATCCTCTTTAATTTTATTTTCTTAACTTTTCTAAGCTCACCAATTGCTTGTATAAAGAATTCTGGTCGTTTCCTAGAGCCCGTTGCTAAAACCTGTCTTCCAATGTCCTCAAAAACAACGGGTCTTTGTTCCAGATTCATCAATAGCATGGATTGTAATTGTTTCTTTGCTCTCTGTGTGATTAAAAAGAAATACGTAGATAAATTATGGACGAGACACGTAAACGAATATGAAAAAAAGAAGAAAAAGAATGATAAATGAAACTATACTGCTAGCTCGCTGTCGGTAATATTAGTAGTCATAGCGACCATCTCGTGCACTATCACTTCTACCATTTCCTTGACATGAGAAGGTGTACAAGACGCGTGAATGCAAAAAAGGCCTGTGTCAGCATACGCGTGATTGTACGCAGTTGCGCTGTATAGCCAATGGTACCTATAGAATAATATATGCTAGATATTAGTGTTGCTTTCAATCGTAATTTGACTAAACGTCTCGATTAACGTGTCCAACAACTTCTTCTCACCTATTTAATACATTCGTGTACAACCTGGTGTACATGCCTTTACCTGGACCACCAGCACTAAAACTGCCACCACCGCCCATCATCATATTTAAAACACACATTGCTACAAAATCTGGATCCTGATGAGAACAACCTTCTAAGCCGATTACTACGTGCGACAATTCTGGTAAACCGCTCGGTCCTGCATAAACGGGCACGTTACATTCTTCCTGTAATATCAGAAAGTTTCACCATCCAACAGAATGTCTTTCTATATGTTTCATTCAAATATATCTAGATAATTACTAATATGTAACCTCCAGTATACTGAGCAATAGAGTTGTCGACTGCGTTCAAAAGCTCTTCCGAGGACGTTGGGTGATTTTCTTCTTCCCAAATCGATTGCTTCTCAACAAAATGTCTATAATAACAATGGTGTCAATTTCGCGTTTTTTACCTTTGTAATACTCATGGTAATGACAATTTTATAAATAATTACTTTTGAACGGTAGAAACAAGGTCTTCGTGTTCAATACCAACGCCAGCTACTACCATCCTTTTTGGTGTATAATGATGACTCAAATATTCCAATAATACTTTTCTATCTATTTGTTCCACGTTTTCCCCTGAACAAATTTTTGGTAGGCCAAGAGTGTTGTTCCTATATGCAGCCTATGGTATAAATCCATTTAGTTACAAATTCGTCGAATGCATATTTTCGCGTCAGGAGAAATTTCAACTTTTTTTTTACTCACAGCATGAATCATATCCATAAGTATAGGTTCTTGTTCTGGCCTGGTAAGCAACGATTCTAATTCGAATTGAATCATCTGTTTTGCACTGTTTATCTAAAAATCAGGATTTTGTATTACAAATGTACTTTGCTTAAAATATAGCATAGCAACATATAATAATTTCTCACCTCTTCTTCCATAATTTGAGGCCTCAGCACAATGTCGCCCAAAATTTGTACAACCGTATCCAACCCGTGACGTTCCGCAGAAGCGGCATACACAAACGTGTCCCTCGATGCTTGACAATCACATATTCCTCCATGTTTTTCTAATGCTAGCATTATGTCATCCTTATTTTTGTACGATTTTGTAGACTGCAAATGTAAATTGCTAATTGTATGATAAACAATTGAGCTTTAAGTGTACGAATAAGATGTGTAACAAAAAAACTTACTCCGAATGCCAACTTTTCTAAAAAATGAGAAATGCCACTGGGATACGCGATTTCATATCGAGGTCCAGAATCTAGCAGCACTACAACATAACAATATTTCCCTGCACGAACGAACAATGTAGCGATTTATGATTCATTCAAGAATTACTTTTTAACTCACCACCTACTGTACAAAATTGACCAAACCTATTTTCAGAAGCAACCCTCAGTCCATTTGATAAAACTGTGACTTTAGTAGTTTGATGCTCATCCTTTGCAGTAGCGTAGACTGCTTTAGGTAAATTAGGAATAGGCTCAGTCAGCGGAGGATATGGTGTAACAATGGATTTTCGTGTTATTTTATTATTAGTTATCTTCTGAGAAGAAAATTTACATCTCCCAAAAGAGAGAAAACTTTTACTTTGCATTGCTCTGTAACAAACCAACATCATAATGTGATGAATCATAAATTCTTCAACATATTATATCTATTCTTAAAATAGATATAACGTGATTCTTTTCTTTTAAAAAATTAAACGAACGAAAGCTAAAAGCCTGAATTTTTCTTTACGTCGGTAGTTACCTTGTTCCAACAGTAACTATCAAACTTCCTGATGCGTCTATGGTATTTTCTTGCTAATTGATGCTAATGCCTGCAACAATTTTCTGCCATTTAAATCGATATTCCACCTTTTACAGTTTAAAAATAAAAAGTGATTTACGAAAAAATAACCTTATGAGAAATTTTCCTTCAAATATAAACGAATTGGAATTTGACCAAATTCGATATATGTAGACTTAATTTTACAGACTAGTGTGAATCTCTATAACATCTCAGTTCGAAGGTCTTTTAAACTATACTTCGCAATATAACTACAGAACATAATAAATGTTTATACAGGGTGTCATAAAAATGTTGCACATCCTTGAAAGCGAGTGATTCTTGAGGTGATTTTAAACAACTTTTTCCGTAACAAAAATGTTAGCGACCAATCAGAGAGCGAGTAAAGTCTATGTATGAATTTCAGCGCGGGCTCCAGCTGTGAGTAGCATTGGCCCGTCATCGCCCGCACCATCATTAATCCACTGTACTCGTTCCCCGATTGGTTGGTGTTTTTTGTTAATACTCGTTAAGAAAGCCCCACCTAAAATTATCGCTAAGGAAAAAGTTGTTTTAAATTATCTCAGAAATCACCCCTTTCAAGGAACTGCAACATTTTTGTTACACCCTGTATATGGCAAAGTGAAAGCAAGGGCCCGATCAAGGTCAGCCATATTTGTAAACAAAGAGCTCGGATTTCATTTGTTTCGTATTTCCCAAAATTTACAGCGAAGAAACAATATTTTTTAATGATTTTTTTTAGAATTTTATTTGTTCAATCACGAACACCGCTATAGAGCCCTTTTTTGCAATTTGGCTTTCAAAACTTCGTAAGAAATAAATGTAAATGTTTTTATAGAAACTATTTTTGCCTGAACCTTTTTTCCAAAAAAGGGCTCTATAGCACTGTTGGCTTTGTTCCCCGGAACAAGAATATCACAATTATTATGCGTTGTTTCCTATTCTGTCCAAATTCTGGGAAATAGGGTCCCATAAGAAATATCTGGGGAGCAGCGCCCCCATCTTCCTCGGCGAACCGAGTGTGGGGAGTCGAACGCCATGACCAGCCATGACTTTTCTCGTGAACTTGCTGATGCACGCATCGCGTGCGTAAGCACAGAATAAACTGTGATTTTTGGTTAGTTAAACCACGTGTTGTAATTTACTTTCCTTCAACGGAAGCACGCAGGAGTGGGGCCTGTAGTTATCTCAAGTATCTCAACGAGATCCCCACAAATACATGGGACCACGGTCCTCTAGAGGGCCGTGATGGGACCCGTTTAGTTTACTTTTGTACCACTACGCGCCGATAATCCAGTATCTGACACCTTAGAGTCCTTAGACCATGTATATTAGTGATGGCGATATTTTGAAATTGTATCGATATTTGGTATCGATACGTATCAACGACCAAAGTATCGATACACATAAAAATCGGGAATAAAACATCGATATTATCGATACTATCGATATCAACATACATACATCAATAACATTAGAATTTTCGAAATAAAAATCAATATTCGTTCAAATTAAGTTTTTTACTTATAATAAACTTAATTGTATTTAACATTTTAAATACAGTAGCAAAATGACGTCAAATTGTCAAACTACACTGCGTTCAACGAGACGAGTCACAACTGTCACCAACTTCATCTGCGAAAAGCATGAATGCATGGATAATGTCATGTATGAATACGACCACAGACAGAGTCGGCTGTGATACGACATATTATCCATGTGTTCATGCTTTTCGCTGATGAAGTATGAAGTTGGTAACAGTTGTGACTCGTCTCGTTGAACTGCGTTGAAGCAGTCCAAGTTTCCACCTGGTTTAAATGTACAATCCTAACCTATAATCGATTATAATCACTGTAATTGATTGACTAGATTGACTCATTGACTATAATCGAGCGTGGAATGTGAAATCTATCCATGGTATGTAATGTGAACTGTTTTAATTGCTTATATTTCAATTTAGTTGTTAAAAAGGTTATTGCCATTGCATCGACAATAAGGATAATAAAGGACAATAAAGTCTGCTTGTAATAGTTTTGTAACGAGTTTACTAGAAGTTTTGATTTTTGGTATGTATGTAAGTAAGTACATACATATGTGCTAGGTTATTCGAAAAGTTTAATTCTGTGACAAATCATAAACAATTAATGTCGTTTTAGTTAATGATCAGTGATTCAATGAAAAAGGTGAACATCGTTGTACGGTGCTTAATTTATTGAGCGAGATCTTGCTTATTATGTAAAGTAACTTTTCTTACTTTATTACAGATTAAAAAATGGTGAGACACAACAATCAATTACCAGAAAATCTTCCACAGCTGCAAAATCTTATTAAACGTGATCCAGAATCTTACAAAGAAGAAGTAAGCGACCATCGAGAAATAATATTTATTAAATTTGTTTAATAAACTGAAATTTCATATTTTTTTGTAGTTTCTTCAGCAACATAGACACTATAAATCTACTTTAGAAGTGTTTTGCTTGACCCCAAACAAGTTTAACAAAAGCCTCGATGAAATAGTTATATTCTTAGCCCAGGTAAGTGTTATATTAAAATTGAACGTACGCGTGTGCGAATCTATAATTTTAATTAGCCTGAATCATTAGTATTATTTTTGTATTATAAATACTCAAACTATTAGAAGACTACTTTCTCTTGCAGGTATGATATCAAAAAAAAGTAAATGAGACGAGTCTTTATAGATAGAAGGTTTTTGTAACACATTTTTATACAGTTGTTATTGTAAAAGAGCTTTTCAAAATAATAATTATGGAAGAATATCTGGAATACATAAAGAGTAGGATTATATGCCGGGAGAATGTTGCGAGGCAACTTTATTCTTTAATAGGCTACTCTGACGAACCGATGCCTTTCAGTATATTTGTCTATGGTCACGTAGCTACTGGGAAATCTGTCATAGTGGAGAGCATGCTTTCCTACTTAAAATATAATACAGCTATTATTAATTGTATCGAACACACAAACAGTAAACACATACTGAATTATATTATAGCCGATTTGTCATCAAATACGAGCAGCTCTTCAAATAGTAATAAATCACAACATAAATGCAATAATATTTCAGAATTTGTAGTAGCTCTTGAACAGATTTCATTGTGTGATAGCCGACCAATTGTGATAGTACTCGATAAATGTGAGAAATTGAGAGATACGAATGCCAATTTGTTAGCTGCATTCACGAGGTTGAAGGAACTATCGAACGTTAACGTTTGCGTGATATTTATAAGTAACTTAGTATGGGAAAAATTTCGTACGACAGTCGGCATTTACGATCCAATTAAAATTCATTTCCCGCAGTATACACGAAACGAATTTATTGAAATTTTATTTTCTTATAAACCATGCGGCTATGAAGATGCATTTTATAGAAACTATTTAAATTTATTTCTGTCTGTGTTTCTTCGATTCTGCAGAGATCTTAATGAACTTCGTTATATGTCTAAAATTAATTTTTTGAAATATATTCAGCCCGTTGAAGCCAAAGAATCAAAAACGGATGATACTGCTGTATTATGGAGGAACATTTCTGCTACTTTTAAAACAAATTTAGAAGTTATTTATCTACGAGTTACATCCGAAGATTTCGCAAAACATAATCAGATGTATAAAGAAATGGAATCGACAACGGGATTGGCGTTGAGTTTCGAGTTACCATACTATGCAAAATATATGTTAATCGCTTCGTATCTTGCGTCATATAATCCTGCGAAAGAAGACAAACATTTATTTGTGAAACAAAAGATAAAAAGAGGAAGGAAAATTAGTAAGAAGAAAGTTATTAAATCAAATGTTCGTCGTTGCGGTCCTTATAATTTTCCAGTGTCTAGAATGCTTGCTATTTTTTGTGCGATTCTTGACGAAAAAGTCGACATAAATGCCAATTTACTTGCGCAAATTCCGTCTATGTGTCAACTTGGCTTATTAGCTGTTGTGGGAAACTATAATTTGGATGAACTTAAACTTAAATGTTGCGTATCCTACGATTTTATTATTGTCATAGCTAAAACTGTTGGATTCAGTATAGAAAACTATTTATACAATTTTGCGCCTTGATCGTACATTAATCAAACATTATTGTATAAGTAATGGATCAGCCTATATGAGTAGTATTTTCGTTTGTGAACATTCATTGATTTTTTTATTTTCTAATAAAAAGTTACACTTCATAAATACATAGTGTTTTTGTATGTACATATTCGTGCATGTTACACACGTATACAGAGTGTCTTTTTCGACGTCGTTCGATTACCGTTTGATACTTGATACACCGATCGATACCAACAGAAATTTTCAAGAATACTTCAATTTAATAGGGACACCCTGTACATATTAATAATCATACTCTTCTAATTTTGTACAATTTTATTTGAATACAGGTGGCTCATTGTTACCCAAACATTTTAGAGTCATTTCCCCAAGAAATCATCGATATATTGCAAACGTACAACACAGTGCTTGACAATGATATGCGATTAGTAAGTGTTCACCATTAACCAACCAATGGATAATTTAAACTAAATAATTTTAAACTATCTTGTTTTTTTTTTCCATAGACGCTTTGCAAAGCTTTAATTCAGCTACGTAACAAATCTCTTTTGGAACCTACTGTACTTCTTAGTTTATTCTTCCAACTCTTAAAATGTCAGGATAAAAATTTGAGACAATTTCTTGAAACACACATTATCGCAGACATTAAAAATATCAATGCTAAACAAAAGAACACGAAAATTAACACGACTTTACAAAACTTTATGTTTTCAATGCTAAAAGATTCGAATGTTAGAGCAGCAAAAATGTCTGCAGATATTATGATTGAATTGTACAACAAAAACATTTGGAACGATGCGAAAACCGTGAACGTCTTGGCCACAGGATGTTTCGCTAAAACAACTAAAGTAATGGTTACTTGTTTAAAATTCTTTTTGGGTAAGAATATAGAAGAAGCAGAAAGCGATGACAGCGACAGCGATAGCGAACCCAATATTAAAGAAATTATAATGGCTAATAGAGTGAACAAAAAAACAAAGAAACGTGAGAAACAATTAGCAAAGGCGAAGCAAATGTTAGCGGTAAGTTGACAAGTGTTAATTAATACATATTTTGAGTTATTAATTTCAAGATATTTTAGAAGTCCAAAAAGAAACTGAAAGCACCAGGATTTAATTTCTCGGCGTTACATTTGATTCACGATCCACAAGGTTTTGCGGAAAAGCTGTTCAAACAATTAGAAAAAAACAATGATAGATTTGAAATAAAATTAATAACATTGGATGTTGTTTCCAGGCTTATTGGCCTACACAATTTATTTTTACTTAACTTTTACCCGTATCTTCAAAGATTTCTTCAACCGCATCAAAGAGGTAAATATAATACTATAGTAATTGTAATAATGAAATGAAATCTTGATCCGTAATACGATGGTTTCAGAGGTAACGAAGCTATTGCAATTTATCGCTCAGTCCTCTCACGAGCTCGTACCACCTGATATATTGGAACCAGTTTTAAAGACTTTGGCAAACAATTTTGTTACCGAACGAAATTCCGCCGACGTTATGGCCATTGGGTACGAATAAAATTACGATTACGACTAATTTCAGTAACATTATCTTAAATGTTTTATATAAATTGTATATGAATTATAGATTGAACGCCATTCGGGAAATATGCGCGCGATGTCCGTTGGTTATGAATGCAGACTTATTGCAAGACTTGGTGCGATACAAACATTACAGAGAACGTAGCGTAATGATGGCTGCGCGTTCGCTCATCGGCTTATTCAGAAACACGGTACCCGAACTATTGCATAAAAAGGACAGAGGACGGCCTACCGAGGCATCTGTTAATTTACAAGTTCCACTATACGGACAGGTGTCTGCTAACGACTTCATACCAGGAGCTGAAATTTTGCTCGATGACAAACCTCTCCAAGTTGATAGCGAAGATGATGTGAGCAAACATATTTTTCGTTTGCTTAGAATTCACGTTTTCTTTTTATAGTTTTTAATGGTCGAAATTGTCTTCTTGGAAAGGAGGTTTAGTTGAAAAGTTTTTGTTACAGACCAGCGAGAGCGAGTGGATCGATGTAAACCATAGTAGTGACGAAGAAATAGATGATTATACCGACGATGACGCCGACGATGATTGCGATACTGATGAGAATGATGAAAGTGACGATAACGATGGCAATGAGATTGATGAAAATCATGCTACCGCCGATGGTAATGGTGACGATGAAACTTTGGCATTAAGCGATCACAATATTGAATCTAATGAAAAACATGAAAGTAAAATTATCGAAAAAATGAATACGATCGAGAAACAAACAGCGACAATGGAAAAGCATGAAGATGAGAATGTAAATAAAAGATTTGTTAAAAATGTGACTGCAAATCAGAAAAGAAGAGTCAGGCTTCGGGCGATGAAAAAACTTGAGAGAAAGAAGCTGAAACTGAAAAAACAAGAAGGTTCAAAACCAAAGATTACAGAAACGGTAACTGCAGAAATAAAAGAAAAGGCGTCTCTAATATCTACCGAGCGAATATTAACTGACGAGGACTTTGCAAAGATAGATATGGTGTTGGCGAAAAAGCAAGTAACATATGCAAAACGCGGCGAGAAAAGGCTGCGCCCGAACGACAGTGAACCTGGAGAATTCGTTAAATTAACAGACATCGAAAATATTTATAAAAAACGAAAGCACGATAAGCAAGCTCGTATTGAATCTATAAAGGTGTGTTTTCATTTTCTTAGAAATTATTGTACAGGGATCGTAAATTATCGGCGATTCAAATTTTCAATCGTACAAATTACTTCAAAAAAATCAGTTATTAGAGAACCTAGTTACTATTTCAAAAATGTACTTCTACGTCGCTCACTGTTTCCATTTATTCTTTGTTACAGAAAGGACAAGAAGAACGAGAGAAATTTGGTTACAAAGATGGACGTCAAAATCCACTTTGTAGTAAAACAAATCGTGAAAAGAAAAAGACAAAAAACTTTCAGATGTTGAAACATAAAGTAATAAAAGGAAAAGTAAAACGTTCTTTCAAAGAGAAACAAATTGCTTTACGAAATCATCTGTTGAAGCAAAAGAGAATGAAATAAATGCAGATACGTCTGCTTATTCACCATTGTTTAAGAAAATAAATAAAAACGTATGTGTGTATACTTACGGAAATTATACGGATTTCTTACCTTCTTCCTTCTTCACTGCTTTTTTTATATTGAAGCCATCTTGCAATTTAATTGAATTTAAAAAATCTCGAGTATTTGTTTCTACGGTTTTTTTCACATATTTTTCTGAAGATTTTAATGAACTTACATATATGTACGCACAGCCGACTCTAGTACTATCATAGAGATATAAGAATAGAGTGCGTGAGCCGTATACTAGCCCATAGGTGGCAGCGATGAACGATTAGAAAGAGAACGCTGAATAGAGACCCCTGTGTCTTTGTTTATTAACGCATGCGCAAAACCAGTATACTATATCTTGGGAGCAGGATCGTTCATGAGTTCCATAATTTTTTCTATTTTTCTTTCAATTAAGAACAATTAAATTAAATATAATAAAACTGTATCAAAAATTACACAAAATTAAAAATTCATATAAGAATAATATCCGATGACTATGTTTGAAAAATCTTTTATCTACAGACATCTATAAATAATAAAATTCGAATTCAAAAATTATAATTTCATTTTATTTTATTACGGACAATGTAAGACAAACAATAGATAATTTTGAAAACATGTACATTTTGGAATAGGTAATTGGATTAGCTTCCTTTTTGCATACCATACACTTTTTGGGCATTTTGTGTTATTTTAATTTGCTTCAATATATCTGTAATAACCTATATATTTGAAACGTCAAAGAAGCTAAAAGAAACATAAACGTAACTATGATAACTATCTGAGCTGATGCACCTGCGCGATTAGACAAAGACACAGGGGTCTCTATGTAAAGTTCTCTTTCTAAGCAGTCATCGTTTTTTCAGCCCTCTCGCGCACTCTATTCTTATATCTCTATGAGTACTATACAGCGGATTGAACGTCGCCGCCTCCAACGATATTGATCACGTGTTAGCCGTATTAATTCCACAACACACCGCAGTTGGTGCTATAGGCGCTATGTCAAAGATCATATATATATATAGAAATGTGCATCAAGCTCAGAAAATTGCGACACTAGCGTTATAGGTGACGTGCAACAGTACTAAACTCTGACCATACAGAGTGCCTGGGCCTCTGGAATTGTTTGGAATCATTGGAATCATAGCAAATCATAGATTGGAATTGATTGGAATACTCTGTGCCCATCGATGCCTCTCGTTGCTTCTGATTACTTCTTATTCTTCTTATAACAGAAAATTTGACTCTATCAAAATTGATATGTATTCTTGCAAATGAAACCGCTTTCATCAATGAACGACTATAAATGATTTGTATAGTTAAATGCCAGCGAAACATAATTAAAAATTGTTTGCAACTATAGTTCCATCTGTGTTCTTACCCAAACATTAATGTATTTATAGGTTATCTTTTCTACCAAAAAGTACTGGAAAGATTCGTATTTTAGTGAAATATGTTGATAAATCAAGACCCACAATGGAACGGCATTTTAGCGCCTGATATTCAGATGTTTCCAAGTCCTGAACTCATGGGTACGTTATACGCGGTTATAATTTTTTTATTCTATTTGAACACGTAGCAAAAATCAAAACAGATTTTATTTCAGACAATGATTGTTCGCTTCTGTCAGAAGATTTATTTCAGTCGTTGAGTTCTGAATTAGGTATTCCTCTTCTCTTAGAGAATGAATTGCCTTTAGAACCAAAAATCGAAACGACCGATCACATTACAAAAGATGCTTCTCTAGGAGAATATGCAACTAGCTTTGAAAACTTTGGTACAAATGTTTCTCAACAGGATCCAGGTAAGAACTAGATATGTAACGAATAGATGTTTAAGGGTATAATTATAATTATGTAAATTCTCTTGTAACTTTGGCTCGTAGATACAGATCGACAGAACAACGTAAAAGTGAACATTAAATTGGAACCTGCGAGCCCTAGCATATATTTACCTTCGTCGCCTGAACCAAATCATTCGGAAATCAATAGATCGTTGTGCAATTTCAAGGTATAACAGTTATAATTTTGTTTATTCTTAGTAGTAAATACAATGTTTATATATATTTTGTGTATCAATTTATTACAGCCAAGTTTAGAAACTCCACCAATTTCACCGTCGCAGAATACATCTCCGTCTGTGTCTCCGGAACCAATTACAAATACAACTATCGCACAGCAAATCAAACTTTTACCTCTCGAACCACCGGACGAAAAGCATACAAAATTTATTTTATCTAAAGTAAATTCAACCAAACGTATACGAGTTCAACCAAAGGATAATGTACAATACGTAACCGATGGTAAAGCAATATATTTTATTGTAATGCGTGTTTCGGTATTCTTCTTTAATCGATACAAGTATAAATTTATGCGCTTGATACTTCTTAGAACAGCCTTGGAATACCATATTTTTGAACGCTGAGAACTTTGTTACGCTAACGCAAGACAATAAGCAAAGCAGCGCGTCGTATCCTTTCGTAGCTCATTTATTGCCAGCCAATGAAAATGTGAAAACGCAAACACCGATACAGGTTTCGTCGCTATGCGTCAAACCAGAAATGAGTACCATACAAATACCAACGGAGAATGGTATAAAAGTGATAGACAGTATCCCTGACGCGTGTCCGTCAGGAACCGAAACAGCAGTCAACGTCGCGGACACGTCCCTATTTTTTAAACATGGAACCTCTATAGTTGTAAATAACGATTCGGCTGGTTGTAGGCCAATAGTAATTAAAACGGAGCACTCAAATTACACTCCTGTTATTATCAAGAATGAAATTCAAGATGTTAACGTTACTGGACGACAAGAATGCGAGATGAAAGCATTGAAAAGACAACAAAGGATGATCAAAAATCGAGAATCTGCTTGTCTTTCACGGAAAAAAAAGAAGGAATACGTCTCTTCGCTGGAGAAACAAATTTGTGAATTAGAACAAGAAAATAAACAATTAAAGATGGTAAGTGCGACAATGGTTAGAAGCTTAGAAGTATTCTTAAAAAGTGAATTATCTTTGTATAAACGATTGTAATGTTCTTTTGTCAGGAAAATAGAAATTTGAAACAGAAACTTGGCATGTTGCAAGACACAACAGATACTAATAATAAACTTAGAGGTATGAATCTTAATATAAACAAAAAGAATGTCGCTATTCTTTTAGGAATGGTGTTTATGGTGTCCTTGAATGTCAATGGATTTAGGTAAATTTATCAAAATTTTACTAATATCACAATAAACAACTTACATTTAACAATTTTTCTCTCTGCAGTAGCATACTTTTGCAAAATAATCGGTTGGATAAGTTATCTGCTGAGACTCCTGTTAACACCCGGTATATTAGACGCGGAAGGACGTTGCTTTGGACCCCTAAGGATCACGTGCAAGAAGAGGATGAAAGTTTTCACAAAAATACGTCAATACCACAGCCTATGTGTCCAATGCACATAAATCAAAGTGAATCGATTCGTTTGGATTACGAATTAAGGCGATGGATCGGTGGAAAATCTGATGAAGAGAATCGGATGATTTTGAAAGAAGCAAAATTAAATGCAAAACGTTTGGAGAAGTACTTATCGTTGCCACAGGCGACGCGAAGGAAAGTTAAAGATAGAAATAATTCGCCTCGAAAGAGTAAATCTGAAATACTTGGAAAAACAAGCTCGTCGATATCGAATGCGGTAGAAGTGTTTTCCCCGATATTACAGGAGCATGCGTCTCTATTCGAAGCGTTAGGTAGACGAGACGATACTTTTTACGTTGTTTGGTTTAGCGGGGAACATTTGCTTTTACCAGCTTCCAGCAAAAATAGTACAGGAAGACCAAGAATGTCACTAGTTCTACCTGCTCTACCTATGAACGGTAAGTCTTACGGTTTATTTGTTGTTAAGAAATGTATGGAAAACAAAAAGTAAATCTATGAAATAAAATCGATCTTTCTTTCAGAAACATTTTCAACCCCTGCAAATCATATAACTATGATGCAAATCGATTGCGAAGTTACCAACACGCAACTGTTACATTTAAAACAATCGGTTATACCGAATCGTTTGAAAAGCAACAACAGATCTGAAAGCCATACGCGTCACGCTCGCGCAACCGGTCACGTATCGAATTCAGTGGCAACGAATACGACAAAAAATTATAAACCATATTTTATTAAAGAATCTGATCGAAAGATTGCTCGTAAAAAGGGTTCAAAAGATATTTACGAAGGCAAGAATAGTGAAAATTTGAACAAAACAACTGCATATATATTGAAACAGAAATTCCTTTCTGAATTTGACTTCTTAGAAGAGGTGAGAACCGAAATGTTAAGAGATTCGGGAAAAACACGATCACAGATAAAGTTCACGCATTCGCAAAAGAAAGAAACGTAAGCAACGTTTCATATTTAGAGTGTTTATGCGCACATTCGTACATTCGCACACACAAACATAAACGCATTAAACAGTAAATAATAAATGAAAGATTGATACTGATTAGCCGGCGAATGATGAAGCATAATACCTATCAAGTGGAAAAACTGCGAAACTCAACGATGGGTTTGAGTCGCGATTTGATTACATAGTATGCCTGTGCCAGTATCGTACTGTATAGTTAGATGAAACAATTTATGATGTATAGTAATGAATTCATTTCGCACGAAAACGTATTATTTTTTTTAAATTACTATTGTTTTCTACGTTTTCTACGTTTTTTTTGCGTTCAATGTGTATTTAATATATAGTAAAACGAGTATCGAAGGTTTTAAAATATGCGGAATCGTAGCTTGTATACATTGGAAGAGAACTTTCGAAAGACACATTGAATAACTTTATAAGCTTTGTTAACTTAAAATATACGATGAATATATTAAGACTTTTTAATTTTGCATAATTAGTAATACCTGATACTTCATATGCGTAAATACTGATTCTTTGATATTTGAGAAACAAATAATTATGAAAATTTCATAGAACATAATAAAAAAGAATTAGAATAGTACACATTTTAACGTGATTGTCTTTTTATAAAATGAGTAACAAAGTTGCAGTATTTCTTACATAAAACATTACGTAAAAGAGGAGATTTATTTCAAGTTGGGCGTAGAACTACCAAGATATGATCTCAAGTCTGCTATCGTGGATCGTATTAGTTTGGCTTTGATAAAGGGCTTTCCGAGTCTTTGGTGCGCTGCATAACGATGACATCCACCGAAGGAGTAATAATAATCACCACCTTCAACGACAAATAGTATCATATTGTACAAGGAAATGAAAGAATGTAATTTAATTATTTTTGCTTTCAATTGGAATGGAAAGTATTTGTAATTGGCCATATTACCTTCACTACCTTCAATCCACAAAACGTCGATCGGTGGTACAAGCGATTCTGTTTCAGGATCACTTAATGTGTTCATTAAACTTTGTACCTTTTCCTCGTCAACGATCGGAGGAATAGGTCTAATAAGAACGTTCATTGGAACGTCATAAACTTCAGCATTCACATCAGAATGAATACTAGTAAAGTTGTTACTGCTCATCTTTAAACTTGAATCTACAAAGTAAAGGAAGAAATGTAATAAGTGGGTAGCAACGAGCATGACACGATTCGCCGTATTTACACGTGCACGCTTACATAACGATGCCAGTTGTTTCGCTCTGAATGAAATCATCGAGTAGCAGGTACACTGTAAAATTCTGGAACAGACGAGTCTACTTTAGAAATACGAAATACATATTTCTTCATGATTTATACAGAAATTTCGTATATTCTTTTTTCATTCTTCTCGAGTAAATAAATGCGAAATGATGTTAAGATAAAATTGGATAAAACGGAGAAAGAATACGTACGTGTCACGGTGCTCACGGTGAGTCATCCGAGAAACAAGTCTGAGCGGTTCACGTTTGTTTGTGAAGCTGCTAAAGGGAGGGGATAAATCGTTACAGTAGGTGGGAGATAACGATCATTATAGAGAAACATCATAGATTTAAAATAATTTATACAAATTTGTTGGCATTCACCGAATTTCTATGACTTTCGTTTCGGTGACGTATCGCGCGAATGAAAGAATAAACAAATTACGATTAATCTCGTATAAACAAAAGATAATAATTAGAATGAGAATCGTAAACACCTACTGAAGTAGATTATTCTTTCTGTAACGGTTGTTTAGCTAGAAACGAAATTACAGAATCTGCCAAGTGTTTATACGTGTTGGCTGGGATGCTTTTTGGCGCTGACAAGACAATTGGTTTACCGGTGGCACAGCTTCCAGCAATGTCTTTCGACATGTGCACAATTTCTAAGATTTGTACATCTGAAAGAAATTATGAGAAGCAAAACGTAAAATGATGTCATTATAAATAAATATACGTATAGGCGCATAAGCATAGTACCAAGTTCCTTGGCCAGCAATTTTGTTTCACCGTTAGAGAGAGGAATTTCGTTGTTACATTTAGGGCAGACTACGCTGCTCATATTTTCTACGATTCCAGCAATTGGAATGTTTAGCTGTTTAAACATATTAGCTCCTCTTCTAGTCACTTCCAGCGCAGCTTTCTGAGGCGTAGTTACCAACAATACGCCAGTAACTGGGAGATTCTGTATTAGAGAGAGAAGCGTATCTCCTGTTCCAGGTGGAGTATCTATGATAAGATAATCCAAAGGACCCCATGCTACTTGATGTAATAATTTATCGATTGCGCTCATTACCATTAATCCTCTCCAAATCACAGGCGCTTTATGTTCGATTAAAAAACCCATAGACATACTATATAGAAAGAGAAATCTATCAAGTTAAAAAGAACAAACAAATATGCAAACGTTGCACAATTTTCTTACCACTTAACACCATAGTTTATAAGCGGCTCCATAAGCTTTGCATCGTTAATCACAGGAGACTGAGATATGTTCATCATTGATGGAATACAAGGCCCAAACACGTCAGCGTCAAGCAAACCGACAGACTTTTTTGGCTCAAGAACTTTCAAAGCGGTTGATAAATTTACAGCGGTCGTAGATTTACCAACGCCTCCCTTTCCAGAAGCAACGACAATAATTTGTTTAACACCTTTCAAAGATTTTCGTTTTGGAAGACCACGAGCCATTACTTCTCTTCGTTTCGTTTCTAGTTCTGCTTGTTTTCGTTCGTCGACAAAAGTCGTGTGGCTCTGAAATAGTACAAAATATATTAACTTAAATATATGAATGGATTAAAAATACTCTAAAAGTGGATTTCACTGGAAACGTCAATGTCAACCACGTGGAGAATGTTATCGCTTCTAACACGTAGTTTTAGATGTCGAGTAATCATTTCGGCGTACGTTTGATAAAATCGAATGGAATTTGAAAAAATCGTCGGGAACAATAAAAAAATGTAAAATATTGTAGATGACGCCAAAGTGTACATACCAACGAGAGAGACAGGTAATTATTCAATCTGGTACGATTGAACCGAAAACGTGGAAATAGTTTGTTACAGGTGTAGTTCATTAACGATACCATCTTCAACGGCGATGTCAGGCAATGTCAAGCGACGCACGTAAAATTATGTAAAACTGTGTAAAATTGTTTGACGGAGATACGTATGTGCATACCTATTTGCATACATACATAGCATATAGCAATAGCAGAAACCTTCTAACCTGACATTTCGGAACAGATAATGGTTGACGCGTTTTGTTTCATGATAATAAAGCACAGCAAGAATTTTTAATAACTTTTGTAGAATTGTGTAGAATTGAATGTTTTGGTTGGTTATTGAATGATGCGTAATTTGTTACATAGTACGTTTTTATCGGTTTTGTTTGTATCCATTGAAAATTTTGATGTTTCTTACCGAAAGCCCGAAAGCTGCCGAAAGTGACTGCGCTTAGCGCGAGGGCGGTGCAGTTTTTCATCGCTACGATCTGCGATGCATATATCCCTAATGTGATTCATTTTGTTTCTTTTTGACGTAAATATGTGAATAAGTAAGTTCTCCTTTTTATTTTCGAAATGTTTCGAAATTAATTACTAATTATTTTTCCATTTCATTTTTATGTATTTGTGCGCCGGTTTTATTCCTTGCGAGGTTTCTCCGTTGTGGATGTAATTATCATTACGCTATAGTTAACCTAGATTTCCGATTGTAATACGTATCGACGTTCGTGTATTAAATGAATCGTGTTATTCAAAACACGATTCCATATTTTGTTTTTGTCAAATCGCGTCCCTAAACGCCTCGGTTTGCTCAAGTTCAGGACAAGATTGACATACTTGTTTAAATTTATCAATAATTTCAAATGAAATTAATGCGCGGATGTTTATTCGATTATTATACTCGTTCAAAAGAAAAAGAACATTGTCACTATGTACACAGAGTGAAATGAAGTTAATAAATGATCAAGCAACAATGTATTTTCATCGTGATGATAATTCGTTGAACTAATGATTACAACGAGGCTTAATTTTTTTGTTCATCGCATAGATTGTAGAAAAGGGATACTCTGTAATCTACGTCAAGTAAAACGTGAAATCTTTGGTTTGTTTAGAGCAAACGTATTATACGGGCGAGCCAAGACACATGGAATATGGGCCTAAACGCAGCTGTACAGGCTCTAAAGTAAGTAAAAGACAAAAGGATAATTTTAAAAAGTTAATGATACGATATGTACTTTGTGTTTATTTCAAATTCATGGGATTGTTGCGTGTATTAGAAAAGCCGAACCATTGAAGGATAAGGTTCAACGTTGCAAAGACCTTTTAAACGATAGCGACGCGTGGGTATGCCAACAACAACTGCAGAAAATATATCAACAAGTTCTCATATTGGATTTGGAATATGCGTTGGACAGAAAGGTCGAACAAGAACTTTGGAATCTTGGATTTAAGAATTATATAGCGACTTTGCAATCGCAGGCAAAGGACAGAAAGAATCCGAAGCGAGGAGAATCTCAGGCTCTGCTTAGTTGGTGCTTAGAAGCAGCGAGTGGATTTTATTTGACGCTACTACAGGAGATTTGTACAGCGTTCGATTTAGATTTACCATTCAGAAGGTAATTGATTGAAATACATTAAAAACTGCTTACTTTTTGAATGTATCGAATCGAAACGTGGAGTCGAAGGAGAAACTTTCTATGAAACGTGTTCCTTAGGAAAAGCTACGTCTATGGATGTACGTCGCCTTGGAAAGCTGTCGAGAAATTATCGGTGCCTCACAAATCGTCGTGTTTCTACGCGTGTCAGTATTGTCTCGTGCACCTAGGAGATATTGCTCGTTATAGAAGCGAAAGCAAACAAGCCGAACTATTCTACAGACACGCGGTATCGCTATCACCATCCAGTGGACAGCCGTACAATCAATTAGCTCTTCTCGAAGCTTCGCGTGGCAACAAATTAGGAACTGTGTTTCATTATACGCGATCTGTTGCCGTGAAACATCCTTTTCCCGTCGCCACTGCGAATCTGGCCAAAACGCTCTCGTCCGCTTTGAACGATACTTCGTTAAATATCGATGGGAAAACAAAATTAACGTCTCAGGAATACATAGCAGTCTTCTTGAAGCTTCACGGTGTCATTCATAATCTCGGAGACCTGAACACGGCGTCGACTTACACGAAACTGTTGACCGAAACGTTAACGGCTCTGGTCGCGACGGAAAGTTTTACCTCTTGGATGCTTGTACAAATGTTCGTCATTAACTTGTACGCCTTGGAACATACAACGAGCGTCGTCGCAGGCAACACCGAACCGTTGAAAACTGAACAGTTAACGTCCGACGAAAAAATTGCTCGAGATTGCATTCTGGATTTGATAGCAGGCAGCTTATCTGCTTTATTGCTACCTGTTTATACAATCAAGAACTCCATTATCGAGTACTTTGCTTTACCTTCTATAAAACTGTGCCTCGATTGGATTCACACGAAACCCACCGTTTTGGAAGAAGCAGCTTTCACGTCGAGACTTCAAATATGGCCCAGTCTTTGCGTATTATTAAACGCTTTGCAAAATTGTGTAGTCGACTTTGCATACGATCAATACGTTAAAGTACCACTGCCAGAGGATCGTGATTTACAAGGTTTTTTACCGTTGGAAAAAAGTTTCGACTGTTTGAAATTCGCGAGTACCGATTTAGAAAATGATACCGAGGCTTCCAATAAATTGCGTGCTGTACGTATCCTTCGTTTAGGCCATGGTTTGGCGCAGCATAAAATCAATGGTTCCGCGTTGATCACGATCACGATCGGAGAAGAGAAACACGATAACAGATTCAGTTCTATGAACGAAGGGACCGGACCGAGCAACGAATTGATGAAAGAACTGGAAGAATTGACTTTAAACAAAGAAAGGCAATCGATCGTGTCGGCTAGCCCAGTTCTTTCAGAATCTGCCAGCAGCAAGGGTTCGGCGGATGTCGACATGTTGGAAACCACTTTGGACAAAAGAATAGGTATATTGAAACCGCAAGGCTCGTTAGAGCGAAGCAAGGACCCAACGATCATTAGCGCGGAATGTAATAATTTTGAGAGCAACGCGCTTCCCGTCACCAGGAAACCAAGACAAAACATAGCGATGCAAACTATTATGCGACGCGCTGAAACTGAGCAAAAACAAGTTACATTTAAAAATGTCTCTCCGTTGATTGTAGAGGAGGATACTGAGAGAAAAAGTAAAGTTAGTTCAACGTCACCGGCGAAAAGTTTTCCTACCGTAAACAAGAATGTACCGGTTATCGGAGATACATCGAAGCCCAATAGTGTTCCTAACGTCTCTAACGCGTCCACCGGTGGTGCGTTAGTCACTGTTCAAAATCGTTTACCGTTGATGCCTTTTGCTACTACTACTGCGCAACAGAGTCAAATCGTTTCTTCTCAAAATCAGTTGAAACCCGTTAAATTGCCGCACGCTGTTCCACAATTGACTCAGATTAACCATCTTGCCGCGAAGGAACAACAAACTTCTGGAATGTTAGCTTCGATATCGGGTATATCTCAGTGCGTGGGAAACATTTCTTATCAAAATCCACCGTTTAATGTGCAAACTCCGCAGTTTGCGAAAAATTATGTGACAAACAACCATGTAGGAGGAAGCCTGGCAAATTATTCAATTCAGGGGCATTTCAGTAGTCCAGCTCAACAGCCGATGCCGCAGAATGTCAGCGTGCAACACGCATCGAATCCAAATCAAAGACCGTTGCATCAGAGAATGCAAACACAAAATTCGTTACTACACCAAAACGTTGGGATTCCATCTTCCACTCAGCAGAATATTATTCCGAATACCTCGCAGAGTATTATCAGTTCTCAGCAGACCGGGACTGTTCATAGTCTAGGCATTCAACAGAATAGTGCGAACGCGGCTCTTAGACCGAGCACAGTATCTTCCTTGCATAAACAAGCAAGCTTAACTGGTTCGGGCATCGCGAACGTTTCGTCTTTGTCGACGTTGAATACATATCAGAAAAATCTTAATCAGACTAGCGCCGCTGTTGCTGCCGCATCCATGCCACAATTGCCACCGAACGCGTCAAACATAGCCGGGAATTCGTTGAGTCCGACCACGACGTCCAACTTTCAATTCAATTTTGATCAAAGCGATTTCAATCAAAATGCATTCAGTCAAATCTCTCAGAAACCGTTATCGTCGTCGATGTATGCTAAAAATTCGGACATTTTGGAGTTTTCTTTTCCCAATCAAGTAGCCGTGTCCAAAAATCAACTGCAATCTGCAATCAATTATCCGCTTTTCCATAATTACGAAACCTCGAATTTCAATTTATGGAAGGACAACACGCAACAACCACAGATTTCAATACCTTGCTGGGCTTCCACCAGCGGAGGTACACAATTACACGGTAAAGAAGGCACGTCCGGTGTAGACAACTATCATAATTGGGGAGAAAATTCTTCGAATTCTGGTAGCATAATCTCACAAGTTCCATTGAGAACTTGCACGTACCAGCAGTCGGATTCACAGCATATTAAACACTTTGGCAGCGGAAACAATTTTGAGAATTCTAGATCCGCAGATGTATGTATTTCTTGCTACTATTTTACGAAGAAAATTTTCTCTGTCGCATACTAACGTGCCGCTTTTTCATATGTTTATCCACAGGTGGACTTGAAATCGACTCAACCAATCAGTACTGGAAGCACTTATTCGTTATTCAGCAGTAACAATGCATGGGGATCGAATTCGCCAGCTTGCAACGTATCGAACAAAGATCAGACCAAAGCTCGGCTGAGTCAGCAATCTTTATGGTCGGGACCTGGTCCGTCTCCACTGGAACGGCTTTTAGAACAGCAAAAATCATTACGCGAAGGAGGTACCTGAAGGAAAGCAATATTAATTATATTGTCAAAATATGTCGAAAAAGAATCTATCCAATATATAGATTCATTTAACCAAGGGGGTCTAGTAAAACTATATACTACAATAAATTCCATCGACCGTTTGACGAAACTGTTAAATTTGTTACAAAAACACAGTTAACGAGAGGTTTTGTAGCCGCTTAGTAATTCGTTTAAGTAAAACGAACAATACATACGTCCACAAAGCGTTATGAAATACGCTCTAGAAATAATAGCTATTAATCTATTATATACTGGTTATGACGCGCGCATTATGGTAGAAAATAAAATAAATTTTCACAGCGCGTACGGCACGACCCGAATTTCTCAAGTAGTCCTTTCGAATCTATCAAAACGTCTCGGAGATTCTGAATACGGTTCGTATTCGGGGGTTAATGATTAAATGACAAAATAACTCGGTGAACGAGCAACTCGGAGATGAGACGTTATGTACGAATTATGAATTATACTGTTCAAGTAAATAACGTTTGTAATCTGTGTGAGTTTTAAATCCTAAAGGATATGTATAATATATTTTTCCGTTAGTCAAAAAAAAATGAATGCCTTGATTCTCTAAGTAAAATAAAAACGAAAGGTTCCTTCCGTTTCCTTTGTATTTCTTTAGTATATGGACATACATTGACGCGCTTAAATCATATTCTGTGTCATGTCAATCAATCGTATTATGTATTACACATTTTTATTTGCAACCACTGAATTTTGAAATTTCGATGAACAAACTCTCCCAATTCATTCTCTAATTGTCATATATGATAATTAATGATCAATTATGGATTTTATTTAGAAAAAATATGAATTAAAAGCAAAACAGTAAAAACTAATGGAAAAGAAAAGGAAAGAAATGCAAACTGTACAAAATGAACGTGGAAAGTTCCGAAATTTGCAATGAGACAAAACGTGGAATATTTTTTAAGACCAACGCGTTAATAATTTTCAGTTTTTCATTAAATGTACTGAACGAAACAAAACCTAAGGTTTCAAATGTGAGCGAGAACTGAATATATTCGTGTGAACAGTACTTTTATTTAAGAAAATAACAAATTACATTTAATTATTTGCAAATATATAATAGAACCTCAAAGAGAAATTGTGCACTTAATCATTACAATCATGACCACCTGTACTCGTCAAATAAACAACAATATTTTTATAAATGTGGTCACGTAAGCAAACGGACCATGTTTTAACTATCTATCGATTGTATAAACTTATAGATACTTCTTATATAATCTTTTCACACAAATCGTTTTGCAAATGCTTTGTCGCAGAAACACTTTCGTATCGTTATCATGCATTCGAATAATTTATCCCTCGAGATCTTCGTTATCCTCGACATTTCTTGAGGATGTATTAAAACACTATTTTGTTTATTTAATTCTTTTCCATTGCATGGAACAACCTGTTTCAAGTAGAGAAAAAATTATGAATACTACAAGTCATTAAGCTAGTTGTTACAGTGCTAAATCCAATGAAATTTGAATACCGATAATACCATACCTTTCCATGTCGTCTTATTTGATTTGCGATCATGATATCGTAATGAAATGGTACGGGCCTGTTTTGATTTTGTACTCGCTGTACACTAATTTGTAATTGTCCAAATATGTGTATTGCAATTTTAAAAAAAAATAGACCCATTCCGTTTATTGAAAATGCAAAATCAAGGAATTGTGGCAAGATACTCATATTTATCATGCATTTTTCAGAAAATGTTTCCTGTATAGGGTCAGCCTAGAAACGAAATATTTCATAACTGCTAGAACAGAAACGAATCGTACGCACAAAAACGTTATATATGTACCTCGTAAAAGATATCCTTGTGATGATTGGCTAAATGATGTATTAACCCGCGGTACGACGATTTAAACATACACGTGCCGATCAGACAAAAATGTGAGTTATCAGAACGTGTTGGTGTGTCCACCAACTGTGGTCTGTCAACTGTTTGAGTTGCAGAACATATTTTTATCTTGATAATAGAATCAGTTTGCGTAGATACGTCTACAGTTTTTGTCTTACATTTTGATGTATTCTCGAGCTCTTTCTGGATAAATAACAAACACAAAATCTCTATAATTCTTTTCAAATATTATAAATAAAAAAGGCAGTTGTATCTTTGTTTCATTATAATCACAGGAAACATACGTATGTTCAAATTTTTCTTATACTTTCATTTTTATCTTTCTACAGGCTGTTTCAGAATAAATGTAAGAACTGTTAAAAGGTGGATTTTTGAACAATTTTCACTTTAGCGAAAATGTTATCAAAATGAGTCATTAATAGAAAACACTAGATTTTTCTTAATAATTCGTTAACAAAGCTCCACCTAACATTTTTGCTAAGGAAAAAATTGTTTAAAATAATTCCTTAACAGTTCTTACTCTTATTCTGAGACATTCTGTATATTACAAATTGCATATATCGACTGAACTATAAAATGATTGCTTAAGAAATATATTAACTTTAAGTTTTTGTATTAGAAACATTTCAATTGTTGTACCTTCATTTGTTTTAATTCTTGGATCAATTCTTCCGCAAGAAAATTTCTAGTTGGAAGAAAGAGTTCTTTACATTTGGGACATGTTAGTAGCTTCGTTCTACAGATCATACAAACGTGATGTCCGTTTGTACATTGTACAAAAAAACATTCAGGTATGTTTAAACACACCATACATTCCGCTATTCTCTCCATAGTATTGTACCATTTCTGTGAAGAGAAATATTATTTGAGTATACGTGCATAATTATACGGAGTAGCCCTATAGCTACTTTATCAAATCACTTTAATTGTAGATTCTGTGCATAAGAATAATAAAAAAAAGGTTGCTACAAATACATACATGTTGTATTTGTATCTTTAATTGTAAAATGTAAAATTCTGAATAGGAATTTATAAAATTATGACTGCAAAACTTCGACGTAAAATTTGTTTACATTGTTACTTGAAAACATAGTCAAATAGGGCGAAATCCATTGTAGATGAAATTTCTTGAAATTACAAGATATAGTTTTAAAACTTAGGAATTTATATCATACGTACTTCCCGCACGTCTTCCATTGTTTCTCTGTGCTCCTAATTTATAATATGTATTTGATAATATCCTTTGTCGCAGAATTGGACAGAATCAAATAGAATGAGGTAGAACGGAGTTCACTTCACGCGTAGATGACGTGTAACATAGATGTAGCGCGGTAGAGCTGAATGGGTCTTCCCGGTAGTTTGGCCAACTTTATCTCGCAAAAATGCTAGATTACAGAGGGTAAAAAAACAGTGTGGCAAATCAACTACTCCTGTGCTAATAGGTGCTGTGTATCATTGATATTAAGTTTCTATATCACGTTATTAGGCTGAACTTTACTTTGGGGAAAGATAAATAATTGGGTTTTTTATATATATTCTAATAGTACTGGACGAGCGGAATCCAAAAATGCAAGTTTTAAGTTTAGGAATCCAGCGGTTGAAAAGTTATGAGTATTTAAAGGTGAGCATTTTCAGGTTATTTCGCTAGTTATTTCGACACCATGTTGGCTTCTACACGCAGCTCAGCCAATGAACAGAGCCGCTGGCTACGAGCAATTGCACATGGTGGCGGCCATTTAGGCGGTAAATATAAATGTTACGATTTCCCTTTAGTGGATGTCATCGGAACAGAATATATATTTAATTGATAACTTTAATGAATTATGTTTTTCGGCCCTCTACTACTTGGAAAGTAAAGGTTCAACTTTGAAAATACTGCTTGCGTTCAAGGAAGATCGGAATTAGGTCTAGGCTAAAAAGGAAATAAAAAAAGAGAAATTGGAAAATAAGAATGGAGGCGAAAAGGGAGATCGGGATTAGATCTGGGCTAGATAGGAAATTAAAAAAGGGAAATCGTAACATTCGTATTTACCGCCTAAATGGCCAGCACCACATGCATTCGCTCGTAGCCAGCGGTTCCGCTCATTGGCTGAGCTGCGTGTAGAAGTCAACATGGCGTCGAAATAACTAGCGGAGTAACCTGAAAACGCTCACTTTTAAATACTCATAACTTTTCAACCGCTGGATTCCTAAACTTAACCCGTTATTACACAAGCATTACATTTTTCTGAGCCAATCCTGAGCTTTCCCTTCAATGGCGGCTTCCGGCTGATTTGCCACACTGTCTTTTTACCCTCTGTATGCTAGATTAGATAAAAGATAAAAGCGTAAACACAGTATTTATGCAGATACGGGACTCCCTGTCATCTTTTCGTCCGAGATTTTCAGTGCGGTAGTGCGCAGATCTATGAGTACAGTATATAATCTTCGGCTGCTTCGGTTGAGAATCTAACCAAATGTAAAGCACGGCATGGCATGGTAACTTGCTTACCGCTGAAAGTTGTAAATACGTACTGTTTATCCACTATATAATCAACTACATGTAGGTGGAATGGCTGGTTACGGACGATTTGTACTTTCTGTCGGTTCAGGAAACTTTTTATGCGTGAGGTAATCCATTCCTTTACCTCACGGTATTATTATTAACCTCTGTTTCAAATGGTTTCGGAGTATTCAAAACAATACACAAAGAGAACCCACGTGTAGATAATGTTTATCCGTGATATCATTTCTGTTGTTTCCAAATTTATGTTTTAATTATACGATGTTATTTTACGTGTTTCAATACAGTATAAATAATTTTTATGGTATACTAACGTATTATCGTAAGTAAGTCAATTTTACTCTGTTTTAGAAATCATTTGTTAAATTTTTGCCAATATATTTCTAAAAATGCATCCACACCTACAAAAGACATACTTATGCAAAAGCCAAAGAGGCCAGCGTCTCCTTTTTTTATGCATTTAAGAAGCATCAAGCCAAGGTTACTCCAAGACAACCCTGATATAAAAATGTTGGAAATAGTAAAGAAGGCGTCTGAAGAATGGACAAAATTGGATATAGCTGAGAAGGAACGCTACAAACAACAATATAGTGATGCTTACAAAATCTATGTCCAACGATTAAAGGAATTTGTAGATTCTTTGACCGAAGAACAGAAGCACCTATTACGTCAGCAACAATCAAAGCAATCGAATCGTGGAAATAGTAAACTGGTAAACGTACTGACACATTGAATTTATCATTTATTATTTTATCTAATTGAATTTAATTATAGATAAGTCAAACATTTGGAAAACCAAAGAGACCGTTAAACGCATATATGTTGTACTTGACTCTAAAGTTGAACCAGAGAGATCCAAATGAACCTGTTAAGGTAAATTGATACACAATCGATCCAATCGTTCTATTTCTCTAGTAAATATATTAGCAAACAATCTTCCTTAGGCTTGTAACTTCAGTGTTTGTTACTTTTTGATTCTGCTTTGTGCTTCCTCTAGGAATTGATCTGCGCATCAGCAATGAATTGGAAAAATATGTCAGACACGGAGAAGGAAGAGTACTGGTCTAAAGCAAAACAGTTAAAGACAGAATATTTACAGGAATTAGAAGCATGGGAAAAAAATATGATGAAGTTAGGTCATCCAGAAATTGTCAGACGTTCAACTTTAAATAATCAACGTAGGCAGTCTGCACAGGCACAAGATTGAAATAAATAAATAAAGTGTATGTATCTGTTAACAATTGTATTTTTATTTAAAGTACTTTGCATATCTACGACCGTTTTTTTATGAATTCAGGGAATGATAATATCTATTGTTAATCCTTTGATTCATATCCTATATTCCTAAAGAAACCCATTTACTCAATAAATTTTGAATATACCCTGCAGCTCTGCCTGTATAAAATTTTAAATGTATGGCAATGTACATCGGAACCCGCACGCACGAAAACAAATGAGTTCGGGTTCCGAGATACGTGCAATTTGTTCCTTTTGTTTATTTTTCGAGTATCAAAAGCTGAACGACATTATTAATACTTACATTAGTATAAATTATACTTCCTTTTTTGTTATTCAAATTAAATCCTATTGAAACTGTATTTATTTAATTGTTTCAAATTTAAAGTAACTGTATGTAAAAGAAACTCACAGCTGATATAAAAGAATACGGAAAATAGATTAACTCTGACGTTTGTTAGGTCACCTTTAATAATTACATTTATTTTCTATCTTTATTGTTTAGAAGAAAAATGTAAGGCCTCTGTACCTTCAATAAATATTCAAAATACTCTGAATAAATAATGTAATGCAGATCATGTATTCAACATGGTTACAATGTCTGTTTTACAGAAGCAATAGTAAAATAATCCATAGTATACTAAAGTAAAACTGAAAATATATAAAGCCAAATCTCCAAATATCGTAGAAGTTAATGCTATAAATCTTTTAAACTGGTAAGTGTACTTAGGATTAACGTTACATAAAATTAAAGCAGCATACAATAGATTATCATCTTGTGTTTCCCATTTATTTTTACTGCTGTATATACGTCCGAATAGTATGGGCAAGCATGGTATTGCGACTGTCTGTGTATGTAAAAAAATAATTTTTATCGTTAACGTTGTACAAAGTTATGGCAATATTAGTCTAAAGTACATAACCAATTAATTACCTTTCCAAAGTAATGATCCAATTCTAATACAAGTAAAATGTTGATGATAACAGCTAACACTATGTAATTTATACGATTTGTTAATAATGGAATCTGCGGATAGTTTGTCTGAATATGAATATTATGAATATCTTCAGTTTCATTTTTTCTGTCGTTAGATGTAGATTCTGAAGTAGATGTACATTTCCAAATTTTATCGTCTGTACTTGAAAGAAGCTTCCCGATTTCAGTAAATAACTCTGATACGTCGGATGTAGCTACACAGGTACAAGGATTAAACGATAGTATGCAAATTGAACCGTTATAATGGGAAGAGATAGTTTACCTTCTGATTCGATTTTACTATCCCGACCAGTAATTTTCAACAAACGTTTCTCGGAATTTTCCAAAATTCTCCTTTTTCTCGCATCCCTTTTAGCGTTGATATCTTCCATCGTTCCTGTCAGTTTTTCCGTTAGCCGAAAATTCTACCTAGAATTTATTAAACAAGTTCATTTTATAAATAACCCAACGCAAATTAATGGTTAAAAAACTAACACGACTATGTAACACACGTATGCATTGAACTTTTATGACAGTAATGATTATAAATGAAAGTACGAACGAACGTCACGTATGTATGTACACATACGCTTACATGATCTCATATATATATATACTATTCTTATTGCATACAGCGATAAATAATACTCATAGAAATACTCAAGTTAAAACGGTTGTCTTCAAACTTTGCAGCTGCACTTGTTAGCGAAAAAAAATAAAGGTGAATAAAGGGTTCTGATTTGTGCGTGTTGTGGCGAGTACGCGAGTCAATAATATAGTGGGAGTCCTCGCCAATAATACATACCATATATACGTAAATACAATCTATGAATCACATTTGTGCTAAACAATAAATGATACTATGTTTAGTCTTTTTGTTTACACGGGTTTGTTTTGTAACTTTTTAAATGCTTTGATAAATATAATAAAATTGATTGAACGAAGCATGTTTTAATTACAATAATTTAAGGTACATATCGCAATGTAATTTATATGTAAATGAGCGGAAACGCGGAAACGCGGATCGGCAAAGTAACTAAATTTCCGCGTTTCCGCCGTTCCATCAGTTTTGTTTCCCTCAATTTACATGGAGCACAATTTGCGCGGGAAAAGCGGAACGGTATATAGTGACAAATATACATTTGTATTCATTTCTTTTCATTCTATTCACTTAATTCATTGCAATTTTTATGAATATGCTTATCTTTTCAGTTTATCTATTGAATACAAGCAATTTAATCAATAAATACCGTCAAACATTATATTTCCGCGTTTGCGTTTCCGCGCTCCATGTAAATTGAGGGAGACAAAACTGACGGAACGGCGGAAACGCGGAAATCTAGTTACTTTGCCAATTCGCGTTTCCGCGTTTCCGCGCTCCATGTGACTGCACCCCAGTCGTTTAGTCGTTGTCCTCACCGCTTTACCACCGCATAAATTCAGTCGATAGTTTAAAAAATCAGTCGACTGAAAAAAGTCGTCTGCTACTATCGACTTGTCGATAGTTTTCAGTCGATTGTGCACATCACTATGTAAATGTGTGTCGTGCTGTGAAAATGCGGCGTATATTTAAGGCATTCTACTAAACGTCCGCTTGTACTTTTTATGAAACCCGGCTCGGCTTCGCGGCGTTTTGGCGGGTTAAAATTTTTCTCAGTATTTTACGCATTGCAGTAGAAATTTAACAAAACGTAACGATGGGAGATAAAGACGGTGGTAAGAACAAAATTTTTTGCATCGCATACTTATCAAATTTTCTAATCATTTATATAATTTCACTTTCCGGCAATTGTTTAAACGACGCTTTGTTCTATAACATGGTAAACAAGGTTGTTTTTAGTGAAAATTTTTTATAAATTTATTTCTGTTAGCGGTGAATTCTGTTTTTGAAAATTGTTCATGTTTTTATTAAGATTTAACCGCATTCAAAAAATTAAATACAACGTGACTGTTTATTGTACACTTGAAAAGTCTGCGAGAATAGTCTCGGTTAGTTTAATCACCTATCAGGTTATATTATCGCAAAAGCTAAGGCATTTTTATTGAAAAAGCATTTTTTTTAATTTTTTGTATATTTTTCCTGGACAAAAAAATATACGATTTAAAATATTTTCATACAACCAAATCGATGCCATTATACGTGTTACTTAAATTGAAGCACTTTTTTTTTTTTTCTTTTCTGTAATGCAAGGAACCAAATAATCTCATATTATTTATTTTACCTGGTTATAGAGACCTTCGACGACGCTGTGGAAGAACGAGTTATTAACGAAGAATATAAAATATGGAAAAAGAATACTCCCTTCTTGTACGATCTTGTAATGACGCACGCTTTAGAATGGCCATCGTTAACGGCTCAGTGGTTACCCGACGTAACACGACCCGAGGGAAAGGATTATTCCGTACATCGTCTTATTCTGGGTACTCACACTTCGGACGAACAAAATCATCTCCTTATCGCTAGCGTTCAGCTGCCTAACGAAGATGCTCAGTTTGACGCGTCTCACTATGATAACGAAAAAGGTGAATTTGGAGGATTCGGTTCCGTTAGTGGAAAGATAGAAATTGAAATAAAAATAAATCACGAGGGAGAAGTGAATAGAGCACGATACATGCCGCAAAATCCATGCGTTATCGCGACTAAAACACCCTCTAGCGATGTTCTTGTATTTGATTACACAAAACATCCCAGTAAACCAGATCCAAATGGTGAATGTCAACCAGATCTAAGGTAAACGGTGCAGAGAATATTGAATGGGTAATGTTAGTCTTTTCTCCATGGTTATGTGTACATATATATCAATTTTTTTCTTCATCAGGTTAAGGGGACATCAAAAGGAAGGCTACGGTCTCTCATGGAATCCAAATTTGAACGGATATTTGCTCAGTGCATCCGACGATCACACAATTTGTTTGTGGGATATTAATGCACCACCTAAGGAAAACCGTGTGATAGATGCGAAAACTATCTTTACCGGACATACGGCGGTTGTCGAAGACGTAGCTTGGCATTTGTTGCACGAGTCTTTGTTTGGTTCAGTTGCAGATGATCAAAAATTAATGATTTGGGACACGAGGTAACTACATATTCTCGGTATTATTGTCATTATGATTAATTATCCTCGTTGTCGTTGTCGTCATTGTTAATATTATTAAATAAAGGTAACTATCAGACGATAAATTTGCAACAAATCATTCTCGTCTGTAGGTGTAATAACACTAGCAAGCCAAGTCATACGGTCGATGCTCATACCGCTGAAGTGAATTGCTTAAGTTTCAATCCATATTCGGAATTTATTCTTGCAACTGGTAGTGCCGATAAAACGGTAGCACTCTGGGATTTGAGAAACCTCAAGCTAAAGTTACATTCTTTTGAATCTCATAAAGATGAAATCTTTCAAGTTCAGTGGTCACCGCATAACGAGACGATATTAGCGAGCAGTGGTACAGATAGACGTCTACATGTATGGGATCTTAGTAAAATTGGCGAGGAACAATCTAGCGAAGACGCTGAAGATGGACCACCCGAGTTATTGGTACAATTATTACAATTATTGTATTCGTTTCAGTCCAAACGAAATATGTATAACAGCGTTGGCGTTTTCTGTTCGATAGTTTATACATGGCGGCCACACCGCAAAGATCAGTGATTTCTCGTGGAATCCGAACGAACCGTGGGTTATTTGTTCAGTATCGGAAGACAATATAATGCAGGTATGGCAGATGGCAGAAAATATTTACAACGACGAAGAACCGGATACACCAGCGAGCGAATTAGAAGCTGGAGCTTCATAAATCGTAAAAGTGAATGGATTAAATTATTCAATAACAACATTTTCTACATTACATGTGTGCGCACGCGGGTAAATACACAAAAATAAATGCGAGATCAATGCGTGCGTAATATGTAAAGAAAGATTTTAAATATGAATTTATACATTAAAAACGAAAAGATGATCATCGGAAAGCAATAATGCTTATTTATATCCAAGTTATTCTTTTTCGATTTTCGTGAAACGATGCAAGAAGATTGTATAAAAATCATTGGTTTTCTTTTATGTGGTGCGATATTATAGCGATTTGTAACAATGTTCACTTATTCGTAATTGTCGATTAAAGATGTTTTGATACAGTTTTTAAGAAAAGAGTCGGTATGTTTTGTTCGGCTAAAAAAAGAATCTGTTTATTCGAATCTGATTAAATGCTACTTGTTTGGTGATCAAGTATTGCAGTAAATTATTTCCTTATTCGGCGATTGAGAAATCAATTTTTTTGCTGTATTTTAGCGTACAAATAAATACAACGGTGACAGACACGTGTGCGTTTAGTACTTGAAAATATTGAAATTGTGATGAAGACTCGGCAGAAAAGGAATGAGCCTCAATGTTTATAAAGTGACGATTTCATCGTTTTTCAACATCTTTTGCAAATTCAGGTATCTTGGGTGTCTTTTAATACTTTAAATAATAAAGTCAATCATAGATATTCAATACTTTTCTCTTATATTTTCCATTCCTCTTTTCTGTTTGTTGCGATCATTTGTACTGTGATCTGATTATCGTCGTCGTCGTCGACACTGGTATTAATATCAGTAATTGTAGTGGCAGTAATAGAGGTAGAAGGAGGAGGAGGAAGGATTACTATTACTACTAAATAGCAACAATAACGGCAATATCATTAAAGGTAATCATTATTGCATCATTGTTAAGGTGAAATGTTGAAATAATTTTGGCACGTGGTAAATAGAAGCATACGAAATACGTAAACTTCGATCAAGTAAACTTTTAACAAAACTAGAATAAAATACGAACAAAGTATTGTTCCCACAATTATACAGCCGTGTTTGAAAGTTCGTTGTATATTTCCTCGAGTAACGAATTCTTGCAAACCTTGTCCGGTCTGTGCAATGACATCGTATCGATGTCGTGGGCAGTACTCGAAGTGGTAATTCTGTAAATTGAAAGAGAAATGGTTTTAGCGGCGGTCGAGATGTTTCGAGGGTAACGAGAGATCGATTAAACGATTCGTTCGTGGCATTACCAAAATCTGCGCGTTAAATACACGTCGCTTATAGAGCGCGATCGCTGCCTGTTGTGCATGCAAAACGAATCTTTAAGAAAAGAATGAAAGTAGAGAAGAATTAAGTAACGACGGAGACTCGCGTCCGTTACCTCTTGCTGTTGTTTTGCCGCTTGACGACGTCCAGCAGGTTGACGACCGAAGGCGTTAACGTTGGTCGAAATATCTGCAAGCACGATCGAGTAAAGTTGAAGGAACGCGTTCGAGCGACGGTCGAAATCAAAGAGTAGATATAACAAGAGGCGACATTCCAAGTGACCCTTTTAAATTGGCTGTGTCATTTCGTCTCTTTCTAAGAATGAAATTACCGATCAAAACACCCTACGGACATTTAAATTGGCTGTGTCATTTTGTCTTTCTCTAGAAATGGTTTCTTTGTCGGAGTGTCGCCTCTCGTTATACAGGGTGTAACAAAAATGTTACACGTTCTTGAAAGGGGTGATTCCTGAGGTGATTTGCAACAACTTCTTCCTTAACGAAAATGTTAGGCGGGGTTTCGTTAACGAGTTATTAATGAAAAACACCGACCAATAGAAGCACGAGTACAGTGGATGAATTTCAGCGCGGGCTCCAGCTCTGAGTAGTATTGGTCCGCCATCGTCCCGCGCCGTCATTAATCCACTGTACTCGCTCCCCGATTGGTCGGTGTTTTTCGTTAATAACTCGTTAACAAAGCTCTGTCTAACATTTTCGTTAAGGAAAAAGTTGTTGCAAATCACCTCAGGAATCACTCCTTTCAAGGACGTGCAACATTTTTGTTACACTCTGTATCTACGATGATGATTAAACAGCGGATTTTATGCATTTATGGCAATGCTAAGTATGTGAAAAATCTACGAGCCTGTTATCTGTCAAAATATGCAAAATATCAGCAATACTATTCAAGTTAGATTGCTTAGATTCTGCTTAGAACATTAAACATGCTGTTTTTCAAGCTCCAATTCTTTATTTGTGCTTGTAAAAATTTGATTTTGCATAAAGATCCGCTGTCTAATGATGATATTTATTTATTTTTAGAACTAGACGGACGAAGCCCTTTACATGAAAATATTAATTATAATAATACTTAAGACGTGGTATTCACAAATTCTTAAACTAACTTGAGAAGTTTACTCTTAAACAACGAGATGTTACCTGAGAAAAAATCACTGTTATCTACATATGTACTCGTTTCTTTGAGTATTCGATTAACTGGATTAAGTGATCCATATGATGTTATCTTACCGTGACCGGTGTGCCTCGCATTTCCCGCAGATCAATGTTTCGAAAGAAATCATGGACGAGAAGTTCTTCGAGGATTTTGTGTCGATTCGATGGTCCGGCGAATATGAAATTGAGTAACTCGACGACCTACGCACCGCGAACGTTTCGATTAGTTATGTTGTCGATCGAAGCGTCGGCCTGACGGCGCGTCGGCCAGCGCGCGTTTTCGTGGGTCCGCCGCGAACACCGGGACCGACGATCTTTTCGTCTCCGACTCGAAATATATATCGGCAACGCTACGCAATCGCTACGAGAACCCACGAAAACCGTTTCGACCGAGCAACCGTTTCGCACACAGTATGCAATTAACAACGAAAAGATACTCAGAGCGAAATCGAACAAGCTGGTAAGTAAGGAAGAAAGAAAAAGAGAGATTTGTACTTGTGGATACATTTCAAGATCCGAGAGATGCACGGAATTTGGTTTAAACGATCGTAATTCGTAACCAGCGCACATTTCGAATAGCATATGACCTAGAAGGACATCGGAGGTAGCGTAAGTTGGTAAAAGATCGAATAAGTAGCGACGTAGGCGAGTAAGTAGGTAGATGGATCGATTCGAGAGTGATCTTACCGAAACATATCATGTCTATAGAATTGTTTTGCGAACAAGTTCGGGAAGCGATTACAGGGTGTATTCGGCTGGTGAAACCGAGAAGCGTGTTCTCGAGACCGGCGAGCCTCGCGACACCGTTTTGCACCAACACGTTCCCAGAGTGTAAATGAGTTACCGTCGGAAATCCTCGTTCTTTTAAAAAAACAAGAGCTTCCAACACTTGCCGTCCCATTTGTTGAATCTGAGGCAAGGGAAGTCCTTTGCCTCGCGAGCTGTACTTTTGGCTCCAGTCCTCGTTCCAGCCGGTTCGTTCGATCTGCTCAGACAACACAGCAACGATACATCAACAGAAATCTTTCGTCTCCACTCTTCCCTCTCCGTTCTTTCTTTCTATTATCGCTACGCGTCGCGCCACTCACCCCGTATATTAAATCTTTTAGACTGCCCTGACTAATAGGCTGAACCAATGTCACGTAATTCTGACCGTCGTATTCGAGAAAATCGATATCGAACACGGGACATACGTATGGATGTTGCAAGGCTAAGAACAAGTCGTTTAAGATGTTCTTGGTTGCGGGAGAAACGGTCAACGAGCAGTTTCTATTTAACGGCGCCAAGGTGATTAATCGATCGGTCTTTAGGGAAGTATCTCTCACCGCGAACCAGTGTTTGTCCACTCTCGAACCTAGAACACAACGAAAAGTCTCCGCCTCTCAAAAAACTTCAACACTTACGTCACTAAGAACTACTGACAAGCTAAAAACCGAAGCTCACCTAGATTGTTCAGCTGTTTAATCAGACTATAGCGTGGCGTTCTTCGGATATAAGCTTGACAGATAGATAAGGCACGATCCCGTGATCTTTTCTCCATTTCCATGTATTCGCCAACATCCTCGCAAACGGTGGATGGTCCATGACCCAGTGACGTGTAGCTGTGTCTTCCATTTCTGCGCCGGATATACACGCCAAATTTTACTCGATCTGCGAATTTTCGCGCCGCGCCCCTCTTACCGTCCTTCTTCTCGACGCGTACAAAACGAAAATCAAACGACAACGAAACGAAACCGAAACGCAACGTATACCTATCGACGACGCTGTTCGCATCGTCCGGAAGATCGTGATTACGTCTAGCGACGGATTTTTTGCCGAGCGAATCGTTTCTCGAACGATGCCGACAACGGATCAGACTTCCGAACCAGCGACAGCAATTCCAATTGTCCGTGTTAACGTTACCCGAGAGTAGACATTCGTTCCTACCGGTACAACGTTTACATCCGACAAAGCATTTCGCTGGTTCCAACGCAATATTTTAAACGTTAACGATTTTCTCTCGATTCATTTCGATATTATTCTCACTGTGCGATCGTTTGTCCTTGTTCCGATCTCGATCAACCTCCGCGAAGCATGAGAGAAAATCGAAAATGTTTAGAATAGAGAAAGAACGGCAGTTTGTTCGTTCGCAAAGGCAAACGTTGTACCTAGACGAACGCGTTTGAATCGTTGGTATCCGTTTTTCTTGAGACAGAACATTCTCACGATAATTTCTATGAAGATCGGCAACCGCTTCGCGTTCATTTTGAAACGTTATCGACATCGCTCGCGACCGGGATTTCAGTTTCTCGCGTCTGACGGACTTTCGTCGTTTGATCAACAGTTGCTTGGAACGTATACATATGTATATATACATATACAGGGTCATCCACGTATCTCGGAACTCGTACACATGATTTTAAATGGGCTCGGGTTCCGAGATACGTGGATGACCCTATATGTGTATATTTACGTTTCCAGGTTACTGTTTGTAAACGAACGCTATCCAACCGATTCGTTCTGTCTGCGACCGTGCTTTGCATATAGCGTAATTAACGTCCGAACTTTCAAAACGAAGTCAAAATCAACCACATACAATTATTTTTTATACATACAGACTCTTTGTCTTCTCCCAAAAACTTTGTTACTTTCGAATCGACGTTGAATACAACTAAACAATCGTATCAACAACCCGTGTGTATAACAGCTCTAAATTTCACAGTTAACTTGAGGAACCGAAGGAACTAAAAATCATAGAAATCGCAGAATATTTTGCTTGCGGATGCTAATGGATTAGGTTGCCATAGAGCCACTTTTTGCTTCGTAGAGATCTGAAAAAATGTTTTGCAATAGAAAATTAATTTGTTCTGCGCGTTGCCGCGTCCGAGGCATTCGATGGCACCACAAAAGTGTCCCGTATGAAAGGGCTCCAGGGCTCGTAGCGCTAAGTTCGATCGATAGGCGACGATAGGCTTAACGAACGAAAATTTCAGAAACGTCAGCTAAACAAAAGGAAGAGAAACGCGACATCATGGAGTTGCTTGTTTGAAAGCTAGCGAGGTAGATTAGAGAAACCGAGGAATCGTTGAATATAACCGATCGAAAATGTTATTCGATAACGCGTACGAACGCGTAGCAATTATATAGTAAAGCGATTTTAGTGTCGTTTTTTTTCGTAATCGACCGACGCGACTTTGCTTGCTATCGATCCTACGAAACGCGTCACCCCTCCCCGTTTCTCGTAATAGTGCACAAACTGTTTGTAATAATATTACAATTACCGTGCGAAATGGTTTCTAGGACGACGACGTTCAACGCCAGTAATTAACGAGCGAAAGTTCGATTACCTGACGTCGGATTCTTTGCAAGCTCGCGCAGCGGACACGCGACTAAACAATATTTTGGCTAGATTGTCGATCTTATTGGTCAATTGATAGCCCTTCTCTTCGTCGCTATCCTCGTCCTCGATGCTCGCGCTTCTCCCACGGCGAAGAGCTCCTCGGGCGGACACTATAGCTTCGGAGTCGAGCTCGATGGCGCTCTGAGTCCTTCGGTTGATGGCGCGACGTTTGCGCCGAGTCCTCGGTCGTTCCTGCCAGAACCTGTCGTGTCCGGTAACATCAGACACTTTGTGGTCCTCGTCCCTCTTATTCAAATTTTGATACAGATTGAACATCTTGCCGAGTCTTCTCACAGATTTACACTTTTTCTTCTTCTTAACGCACCGTTCTCAATTATTTACAATTAACGAAGGAAATTGCTTTTCTCTACTTCTTCCTCTGTTTCTCCTTTCTCTTCTCTTTTTCTTATTTCGTTTATTCTCTCTTGCTTAGTGCCGTTCACATTGAGCGAGTCCATGCATTATTATTACTATTCGTTCGTCGCGCGACTATCGTAAGACCGCGCCGAAACAAACAATCATATTCGCGAAATATTCGACCGTTTTTCTTCCACCCTTGTCGAATCTTCGCTTTCGCACTTTCTCCACATTTTATCACTTACTTACGGCAGCTTACGGGAAAGAATTAGGCTCGTTAATTTGAATCGCTACGCCGCGCTTCTACGATTTCTTCGATTTTTTTTAATCGATACGTCGATGAAACGCGTTGCTGTCGTTACTGCGATTACTGTTATCAATGTACTATTGTGCGAGCAATCGTATTAAATGCAATGCTCGTGCGAAAGATGCGCACGGAGAAGAACGCTTTTAATTATGGAATAGGCAATGGTCCCTAATGCCGAGAAATGCTCGAGTGTTAATGCGGTAAAACGCGCGTGGCATTACTGTGTTGCTGCAAACCATACCATGCCACGCCAAGTCTCTCCCTCCCCCACCTTCTCCGCCATCATCAGCCACGGCCGTCGCCACCGCCACCACCACCACCACCACCGCCTCCTCCACCGCGATCCTCTTTACTCCAGCTTCTAGCGAACCTCGAGCAGGCTGAACGAACACTGGCGATATAAGCGTTGCAAACCTCAGCCCAGCCTGACACAGATTTCCCGCTGGGCCAACTACGGTAGTTTGTTTGATCGACTCGTTACTGCGCAATCTCCTCTCATCTCGTCTCGTCTACCGACGAATATTTCTCGCGCGTCGTCGCTAGAGGCAGCGACAGTCGGTTTTATTCGCTCTTCGAATCGTAAACCATTATATTTCCTGGGCAAATTCTATTTAGACGTAATAAACAACCTTTACTCTACATCTTTCTTCACAATTTATTTCCTACTCTTGCCACTTTGACAACTCGCAATTCAAATTGTTGTATCCACGCGTGTACGTAATGACCGTGATTATCGCAATTTCATTTGTAAATTGATTCTGTTCGATACGCAGTTTTGGAATTTGGAGCGACGGCGCGAGACGACCATCAGGTTTCCGATGCACAATACTGTGACGAAAGAATCAACTGGACGGAAACCTCACGAGTAAAATTACGTTTGTTATCGATCGACTCGGAAGTATCCGATCGCGTTGAGAGAGCAAGGATAGAACCGATTTCGAGGATTTTTAACTACTTCAATTTCAATAAAATATGTCGATTTAATTTGTCTATAAATTCTATGTATAATAAATTGTCGTTGTAATACTATAACTTGATCAACAATAAGTACATCGACTTATTTCAAAATTTTGTGAAAATGAATCTTTCGTAAAAAGGAACAATGACATTCTGGTTTACTTAGAATTAGTTTCTTTTACTTACAATTGGTTCGGTTGTAGAACTTTGACCGTCGAAAGAATACACAGAGCATTATATCTAGTTAGGGTAAAGTAGGGTATCCTAACGCGTGTTAGATTCTTCTGACCCTTTCCCGTTGAACTCGAAGACCGCGTCGCGAACTTTTAATCTCGCTTCGCAGTTTTACGGCTGCTCTCAGGGACGTTTCAGAAAACTTTAACATTCCAAGAATTTTTTACTCTATGTTAAAAAATAATTAATTGCTAGTTATTAGTTACTTAATTTATAGTTTTGGTTTGGCATTGATTAGAATACTGTTCAGAATTTTTTGAATGATTCGTAATGTGGTTTCATTGTTATTCGTTTGACTTTTCCCAGGCAATTAATGCTTTATACTGCAAGGGCCAGTTTTTCAACGGTTGTCCATTGTACACCTGCGCATAAATAATACGTGTGACGTAGACGGCGTTTGTTATTTCTTGTAAACATTACAACAAAACGGTACGAAAATGCGATAAACGAGTTATACCTGCGACACAAATTCCAAGGATTTGCGTCGGGAAAATTCATGATCGGCCCGAGGCCCCCACCTAAATGTCACTTTGGACGAATTGTTTTTATCCACCTCTTCTTTGACGAGATACTTTTGTGCAACAAAAACCTAAAAGAATACAAGTTTTGTGTCAGTTTCAATCTCTCTTATAGAATTGTTAGAATCTTGGAAAAAAAAATTCTAGTTCTAACTTCGGTTATTAAATGCTTGACGTTGCCAAAGTAAGAATCGTAACTATTATCCACACAGTTGATTCCCATATGTGTTAGAAAGTCCCATAGAGATTCTGAAGTAATTAGAGATATCAAAGAATCTGACAAATATTTAAGTTTCATAATTTTGAACAATATTGTTACCTTCCGAGCACGACCCCTCGTACATGAAAATATGAATAAGTACCACAAACAACAAAGTTTGTTGTCTAGTTCCTGTTTCAGAAGGATGTAAATGCAGAAGCGAGTTTTCTATTTCGTTGATTAGCATATACTTGTTTCCCTCTAGTTCTACCAGTTGATATCCAAAAATCTGTCAATATATTCGTGTACGTAGGAGAATGTTTGGAAATCTGTACCAAAATGTAATAATATTTATACCTCTGATAACAAATTTTTGACTTTAATCAGTACACGATTAAACTGCTTTCCCTGGCCATTAAAGACACTTTTGATTATGCGCGTTTTATTGATAATTTGTTTTCCTCTGTCTAACGCAAAAAGATATCTTATTAAACTATTAGCAAGTTGATTGTCTTCTTCGGATATTATGTGATCAGGCGAAGGACTTCGCTGACTGTAACATATCCTTCGAGCAGCGTTCACTTCCGGATCGCGTGAACTTGTGCTTGGGCCTGGTTGCGAAAGGCTCTTAGTGTTGCTGTTTCTTCTTTTTTTGATCTTTGACGAAAATAAATAATCTTCTTCGAACATATGTGACCTACCGTTCCGTGGTAAACCTGTATTTTAATGCGCGATTAATAATTTCCATCTATTACGTATTACAATAACTGTCTTATAATGCTTTTTCATTACCCATTTTACAAAGAAGGAACGTAAACGACACGGTATTCCACAATTCAATGTATCCTTGCGTTTTTCTTAAATCGTATACAATTGTGTATGATTGTGTACATACAACTCTTTCTGCATCATTTGCATCTTTCTGTAAAATATAAGGTTAGGGAATTAAGTTTGTATTTACCATGAACCATGGACCTAGAGCTAGAGGCGCTAGAGGTCCTTGATATTTACCATCCGTGGTATTTACAGGTATTTACCCGAGAGGTAATGAGAATGCTCCAGAATTTCGTTGGCCCCGGGTAAGTGCTGCCCCCAGCGGTCAATTGTAACAAAATAGTAGGAATCTAACCATTTTGGTTCCACGTTAGTATTTGCAAGAACCAATTGCGCAATATTAGAAAAACAATAGGAGATTATTTAAAAGCATATTATGTTAGGTTTAGGGCAGTGAAAGTAAATTAATTTTTGAGATTTTATTTTTACGGAACTATTAACCGAATCAGATACATATAACAAGAGGCGACACTCCGACAAAGAAACCACTTTTAGAGAAAGACAAAATGACACAGCCAATTTAAATGTCCGTTCGGTGTTTTGATCGGTAATTTCATTTTTAGAAAGAGATGAAATGACACAGCCAATTTAAAAGGACGCTTGGAGTGTCGCCTCTTGTTATTCCTACTCACTCTTTGGTAGAGATGCATGAGAGTGCATGCAGCATGCATAAAAAAAAACTTGTCCCGCATTACAAAAATTATATGGTGTGTCGCAGAATAAGTGTAGGAACCATTAAAGTAAGGCTTCGTTAACGAGTTCTTAGGTTTGTTTCCTGTCCCTATACTGGCTGCATTAGTTCAGAACTCATCAAGTCATCAGTCGCTATCTTCTTTTATTTCACAAAACGGAAGGAGATATGGGAGATAGCAGAGGAGATAGCAAGTGGTTGGTTCTGCATTAGTTCAGAAAGTGCAAACACAGGACACAGGAAACAAACTGAAACAAATCTCTTAACAAAAAATACCGACCGCTCAGGGAGTGGAAGGACAGGACGGATTTCGATACAAACGCCGTTCACTGACTGTACTTACTCGCTCCTGATTGGTTCCCCTTTCTAATATTCTTGTTAAAGAAAAAATTGTTTAAATTTATTCCAGGAATCATCCCTTCTACAGTTATTGTGTATAGACCTTGATTCAAATTATTTGCTTGGATCAAAGATAAAAGATTCTGCCATGTGTTTGAAAGTAGAAAAATTATATATCTATGTATTTTGTATAATAAATATGCGAATAAATGCATGTTTTCTATTTTCTATTGCGTGACAGAACTAAAGATCAAAGACTGTCGTTTTTTAAAGTTTTCACGTATAATACATATATGTATGTATATATTTGCATATTTTATTTGTAACTTAGAAATGTACTCGGATTGGAGGAAAATCATTTATTTATTGTTAAAAAGCAGTTATAAACATTATACGGAAAATGGATGTCGAATGGTGATAGCCATCTAACGGTGAAAAGTATAAATCTCTTCAAGAAGACCTACCAGGTAGATAAGTAATAGGAAATGCATGAATTAAAGTTTGTTGACAAGATTAAGTCGATTAATGACAAATTCTCTAATTCAACATCGAATAGTTTAGAAATAAGTTGCATAAAAAGTTGATTGCTAGATTGGTACAGCAGATTCCTGGATCAACTATGTATAGTTTACGACGTCACCACCAGATGTCAGGACTATGGTATTTAAAGATTGGCGCAATCTGCATATCTACTTTTTATCGCAGAATAATGCAATTTGTTATCGTTCCTGAAGTATATAGTATGTATTTGAGAATCGTTAATCGAAGACAATGTTTGTCGTTAATACCATTAGCGTTACAATACGAGCCAATACTGTTTGGAACGGAAGACAAGACGCAAAGTTATGGTATGTACATACATACCTACATCGAGCAATTCGGTATTGGAAAATAGAGGAACAGAATAAACGAATAAGTACATATAGTGTATAATACATACATATGAGTTTGTCTCGCGTCGTGAAATCTCGAAAAGTTTGCCTATAATGACCATGTATAGATTTCTGCGGTACAACTGACAGAAGCGGTTACCGAACGATAACGATAACGATAACGGCAACGATAACGATAACGAGTACGACAATGATAAGGATAACGATAAGTATAACGCTAACGGTAACAGTAACGATAATGATCTCATGTCTGGAACTATTGTCTGTGATGAAAAAGAGGGACAGCGAAGCGACGGAACGCGACGCGTTTTAAGAGAAACACGGTTTGATCGATGACCACGCGCTGCCACGCGCGCTCTGGCCAAGCATTATAATCGTCGTGCCGAAACGGTTGCGCACAGCCTGTAACATGGGTGCTGCCATCGTCGCGAAACAGCGGAGGAAACTGACTCCGTATGCGAGAGGTTGGCGCCACACTGTCGCATCCTATATACAGAATCACTCTCGCTCGCACAGACTATACGAGGAGCACATACTTGGACAGAAACACGTACGCAATGCGTGCCTGTGTCGCTCCCGTCGCCGTCGCCGTCGTCGCCATCGCCGTCGTTGCTGTCGCCGTCGCCGTCGTCGTCGTCGCGCTAGGGTAACAGAGACAGAGAGGGCGAACAACGGAGAGAGTTATGGCATCGTCTTCCTTGAACTTTCCTTCTGTTCTTATTTTTCAATTATTGGGACGCGTTAGATTCGTACGCGCAGAAGGTTCGAATAAAAATTGAGAAAGCGAATAAGACGACCGTGACAACATCCATCGCGTTAGACTTTCCATTCTCTTTCGCATCGTTTGCGAATTGAATCGTGAAACTGTGCAGACCGCGAGGCGGAAGAAGAGCAGAAAATCGTAATCTCGGAGATTGTTTTGCGCGCAGAGTTGTATCGTGAAACAGGACGGAGAGTATAGGTAGCTGGCGTTTGCGTGGGTCGTTTGACGCGTTGCCGCGTTGCGTCCCGTCTGGTCGCGATTCGCTCTCCGCTCCCCGCCAACCGGCCAACTGGCGCCAACCTCCCACTGCACGCTCCACCGTGCCGAGTTAATCTTGCTTTATGCTCGCCACTCTACCTAAAATTCTTCCAGTCTTTTCGTCTCCGCAATCCGCATTCTCGCGAGAGGAAGCATCTTCCCTCCGTCCGAACGAACGACGTCGCCTCGCGACCGATTTTCACGCGCGAGGAGAGCGGCAACGCGGGAAAGGTCGAATTGCTACTCGCAACGCGTCAACAGCCAAAAATTAAGCGATACTTACGAAACCAGGTAAATACAGCTGCGTTCCGTAGCAGCTGCACCAGCACAATTTCTCTTCGCGGATCGGATCTGCTTGAAAAATGAAGGAAAAATGAGAACTTTGGTCGCGTACCGATCGGGAGTATGTACAAGTGGCGTTATCGAAACGAGGATTGGGAAATCGCAATTTGCTACGACGGACGACGCGCGCGGGTTCGACGTATGTCGATTTTCGAGCTGGTAGTTTGCTTCGCGAAGGATTTATATATTATCAAGTAGAATTTCAGCGTCGCACTCGTAGCAAATATCGATCGGAAACTCGGAGAGTTGTTTCGATTTCGAGGACCCTTTATCGACGTACCGTCGACAAAATTCATTCGCGTCTTTGTGCTCGTCTTTGCTTTTATTTATTTGCAGTTCGATAAAAATGAATGCATGCACGCGCGATGGTTGCGCAAATCGGAGAGAAGCGCGCGCAAATATATATATACAATCTCGTGTAGCGTTTCGGAGCGTTACAAATTTTTGGTTTACCGTGTAACAGTGACCATGCGCAGCAAATAACTATCGTCTATGTCGAGATCTTTTCTCTTCATGCAGTTCTGACTGTTCGCGATTGCGATCGACCGTTGCAAAAGAAACAAAAAAGAAAAGCGAGAAAGTTCGAACCACTGATACATATACTATGGCTCGGTATTGTCATAAGCCGCCTTGAAGCCGAATTGAAAGGGCTTTTGCATGCCAGCGCTAATGTGATACGGATGTATTAAAGAAAAAGAGTCTTGCTTGTCGTCTTTTGGAGTGACTCGCTTAGCCGCTGGATTGCTGTTAGGTCAAACAGCCGAACACCGAAGTAAAGTTCTTGGTGGTGCTTCGTGTCAAAGCCACAATCAAATGTGCTTCACATCGCTCGACGGATCCCGTATCCATAGTATGTACAGGGTCATCCACGTATCTCGGAACCCCAGCTCGTTTGTACTCGTGGAGGTGGGTTCCGAAATACGTGGATGACCCTATATGTATATATCAGTGGTTCGAACCCGCTCGTTAGTTACATCGCGTCGTTATGACCCGAAAGAATCGGTGGGCAAACAATTAATTTGTACGTTGCGGCAATTGGTCGACACAGGATTCTCCAGGGTGAGTGTGGGTGTACACTCTTCAGTCTTCTTTCCTTTTTCTAAGTTTGCCCTCGGTTTGAATCGTTCTGGACACCAGATCGACGCAAGCCCCCAACGACGCACCATTCGCCGCTTCTCCCTCGGGGGTGTTGACGATTTTTCCGAGAGTCATGATGTAACTGCAGGCGATCCTCAATACGGACAGCTTGGATAACTTTTGATTGTGAGAGTAGGCTGGGATGGCGCGTCTCAGAGTATCGAACGCGGCGCTGATCGTGTGCACCCTCGTCCTTTCTCTGGCGTTCGCTTCTATTCTCCTTTCGCGCGTCATGTTCTTATAGTTCCTCTGCTGACCCGCGGTCGGCGTTTGTCTCGAATGTCCAGCTTGCGGGTTCGTGTTTCCGACAGCCGTTGTCACCGTCGCCGCCGTCGTCGCCGTCGTCGTCGCCGTCGTCGTTGCGGTCAACGTCGTCGCCACCGTCGCTGCCGTCGTTGTCGACGAGGAGGAACCGCAGGCGTTCGCCGAACCACCGGATCGGCGATCGCGATGGCGATGATTCAGCGAAGACGATAACGAAGAGAAGGAAGAGGAGGACGAGGACGACGAGGACAAGGCGTGATCGATAGAATAGGAACACGTTCTCTCGTAACTGCCGTTCACCGCAGGATGCGAAGGCACTCTGTCCGCTATTTCTCCCCTGAAAACCAACGACAGAGGTTCTTCCTGCAACCTCGAATGTCCCGTGCTCGTAGACACGCTGGAAATCGTCGCGGGATCCAGTCTTTGACGCGAGCAGCTGTCTCGCCTCTCGATTCGTGGTGGACGCGTTTGCGTTTGCGTTTGCGATTGCGATTCTCCTAATCTATGGGACGCGTCTTCCCGAATTTCGGCTTCGTTCGCATCTACAATCTTGCTCGGTACGCGTTCTGCAACATCGTCTCGATCTCGATCGCGATCGTCCTCGAGTTCGTAATCTTGCTCGTGGATCTGTATGTCGTCGGTGGATTTTTTCGAAACGACGGAAGAGCCGACGGACGACGACGGTGCGTTCGACGGAGAAGAAAAAATTGTCGATCGCGACGCTTTCGAGACGTTTTCGCTTTTTCCAGGACTGTTCCACGGTCTAAACGGGCTCGGCGATCGATCCGTCCTGCATTCTTCTTCGTCCGCCGGTATAGTTTCCTCGATCCTCTCGAATCTTCTTTTTTTCAGAGGCGCCACGCTCTGTTCCTGAATCTTTCTTGGCTCGGCTAGTTTTCTTTTATTGCGCAAAGATATAGGCGACACCTGCACTTCCACGCTGTCCTCTGAAGCACTCGGTGAGTGCAGGCCCGACATGTCGTCCTCGTCTCCTCCGCTGCAGAAATCCGCGTCTCTTTCGGAACCAGCCATCACGCCGGCTGAAACAAAAGTAAAGTAATGCGTTTATGGGACAAGTAGCGATATTAACGCTGTCGAGAGAAAGAACGAAAAAGGCGTAAAAAAAACAAAAACGAAAAAAGCGTTCGCGACGAAACGCAACAGTACTATTTTCGATAAGGTTTTGTAAGCAGAACTGCTTGGCCGCGACGCGACGCACCGCGTCACGTATCGTCGCGTTGCGTCGCGTCGAGGAGACGGGATGTTTTCAGGTTCGATGCGTCATCCAACTGGTACCATCTGGCGCACAGGTCTACCTCGAGATTATAATACGTAAACCCTCTTCTCGACTTCCCTTCCTCCTTTTGTCTCGTTACACCATCTCTTTTCTCTTCAATCTGTGATTTCAATATTTTTACTTTTCCGCGATGATCCAGGCTCGCACGATCGTTCGCTCGTTTCTCGATTAATACGCGTTTCGCGCAGTGCGAACGCACGTTTGCACTCACGAAAAACAACGCGCTACATTTTTTCGGACCGAAGGTAGGGAGCCAAAACCGCTTATTTATCCGCTCGCGTCGCAGCAAGGGCAAGTAACGACAGTCTCTCGATTCGTTCCCGTCCATTTAAACGAGAGGAGAGAAATTGAAGAGGAACGAAGAGAGAACACGGCGCTGGCGCCAACTGCTGCTTCGCGGCGTTCTTCTCGTTTTGTTGCCTTTTGTGGAGTTGGGTGTACGAACGCGAGACTGTCTCTACCATTCCACGGATCGAATCGAATCGAATCGAATCGAATCCGATCGGATCGTTCTCTTGTAGCGTACATTTGTTGCTCGTTTCTATGCTAGCGATATCTCTACGGTAACGATGTAAACGGGAAAAAATTCTAACGTTGCATCTCGGGTATTGAATAGAAATGTTTAGTTACTCGCGTATCGTTGAAAGTACTATACGTACGTCCTTCCTCTTAGAGTTCCGAAATGCGGAGAAGAGCGTAAATGGAAAATAATTTGGAGGCATCTGGAGATCGGACGTCTCGAAAACTTATCACCGTTCCGATAAGCCAATTGTGTTCCCGATATGGAACATCTGTCCCTTCGCTCAGGACGAATCGGTCGAAGGTGAAACGATGCGCGCCTTTTTTCATCTTTGGCCAGTAAAGATGCGCGAAAAAGTCGGTAGATGCGATTTAGGCTTTCGTTCGGCACAATTGCAGACAAATAAGAAGAGAGATGGGAAATTTGGTTAGACACGCGATTCATTTTTTCCGATAAACCGATGGAAGAGCAAGATATTGAGAACGATATCGCGTGGAGAAAGGACACTGGTTTCCTTGTCCTATTCGGCGGAATTCAGGCGACGCAGATCCGAACACGTGCACTCTCGTCGCTCTCGTCGCTCTCGAGTCTATGCTCGCGAATATCTTACGTTAGTGCCACCTTTGTGTTGCTTCGTTCGGCAATTGTTCAAACAAACCGAAATAACCGTGAACATCTGTGTAAACCGACGCGATGGGAGCGCAAGCACCTTGCCACAGGTCGGATATCTTCTCGGATCGTTTAATCTGATTAGCAAAGATGCTCTACTCCTGGGTCTCGTCTAACGCTCTTTTACTTTCACGTATGCAACTCAAAATTTTATGCTCGCGAGTAACATTTTCCTTCCGTATTCTACCTCGCTTTCCCAATTTTCGCTTTTCAATTAGAGAGCAGAAACGATCGAGAAAGATGGTTTACGAAACGAAACAATCTCTGATTAAAAATTCCGAAAGGCGTGCTAACACCAGTAGCACCACTCGTGCGTATTTATCTATCTACGGCTGGCCCTTACATTGCCCTTATTGTCAGCAACCAGTCCTTCCACCAAACACCTCTTTACGCGACAGAAATAGACGAAGATAAGTTATGTAAATTGAACTCGTACTCTTTCTCACTCTCTAAAAATAAAAGGAAAAAGAAGAAGAAGAAGAAGAAGAAGAAGAAGAAGAAGAAGAAGAAGAAGAAGAAGAAGAAGAAAAGAAGAAGACAGGACGGTGAATTCTTCGGACGATTCTAAATAAGCAACTTGGACTAGGTATGTATAGTTGGGAAAAAGAAGACCGATATCGTAGATACCAAAGGTGTGTAAGTAGATACGAAACTAATGCCAATTGTTTAACGCGCAAATTGTGATCAGTACGATTCTAAATTGAAGATGACGTCTTGCGGTTACGGACAAAAAATAGTCGAGTTGATCGCGAAAACACTCTTTCGATCCCTTTAAACGTAAATCGAATGTCACGATAGAGGAAAGAGAAAAACAGGAAACGGGTCGGAGAATGGATAAGACAGGAGAGGCGGGAGGAGGAGACGGCGCTGGCCAGATGGCCCACGCGCGAGCGTTAAATCGATATCGTTGGTTGCGACAGCGGCGGCGGCGGCGGCGGTGGCGGCGGCACAACTTTCTTCGTAGTTTGTTTTCTCGGTCCCGCGTGGTTCGACGAACGTCAAGAATTCGTATTTTCGAACAGAGTCAAAGCACGAGAGCGCGAAAATTAGTTTACAGGTTGATCGAGTAACGCGCGTCAATCGAGGTCAAACAACGAACGTTCCGATCGTTCAGGATTGCTACTCGCGCATCTCGCGAGCAGCCGATACGACTGTAGATACGCGTTTCCGAGATATCGATAGCGAAGCGTACTACTCAGCAGTCGATTAGACCCAAAGAAACGTGGAACAGCCAAGTGAACAGATTCCGAACGAATTACCCAAGAATAGCTAACCAATTATTATCCCCGATAGTGCGAACGAATAGAAAAAGTTGGAGAGGCGGGTTCGTACGTATCGGCCCTCGACGTCGAAAGAGGCCCGGTTCGGGTAGCAGGTGCGACTTTGCGCACAGGTGGGTAGAAGATTTGGCGCTCACGGATCACCCGCGCGCGCGTGCCCACGTACACATAGACACACGTATTCCTCCTTCTCGTACTTCTTTTTCTAACTGCGCTCCTTCGAGATTCTTTCTACCTGTGCGTAATGGAGTATCGATTACATATGAAAAAATTCAGAGTAGAATTTCCGATCAGAATAATTTTGGCTAGAATGGAACGATTCGTGCGTGACGATCGAGTGGAATCGTATCGATAGCGTTACCAACGTGGATCGTACTGTCGCGTCGCGGAAATCGAATGGCTTATTCATCGTTTTCGTACTGGATCGGGGCATCGGGGTTACTCGAAGGCCAAAGGTGTTTGTTACGTGGTAAAATGTTTGTTTCGAAGAGAACGTTAAACCGACAGAAACGAAAAGAGAAGAGAACGGAAGAGAACGAAACGAAACGAACGTCGATTAGGCGGTGAGTTTCGAGTTTGGTCAAGGGGTCGCTTATTCGATGCGAGTCTGTTCGCCCGATGTCCGATGGCTCGTCTGTGTGGCAACCCACGCTGGCGCCGCTGCGCCCTATCTCTCTCCCGCATCCTCCTGTATCAACTGTCATTCCCTTTCCCCGATCCTCTCTTTCTCTCACTCTATCTCTCTCTCTCTCTCTTTCCTTCTCTTTCATACCGTACCATTCCTTCTCTCCCAACAACCGACGCGATCTCTTTCTCTCTCAGTTTCGCACCAGCGTTTCTCTGTTCTTTTCTGTCCGCTTGGCGGACTTTGCGTCTGCTGTCGCGGCGACCGAGCTACTCGATTTCTTCGTGCTCGATCTCTCGCTCGGGGACGTCTGGCGCCGCGCCGTTCGTAACAATAATTATCGTTCTTCGCAGCTCCCATCACAGCAGTCGATAGATTATCAGCAAACTATACGGCGATTCTGTTACGCTAATAATTACGATATTCCCAGGTAATTGCTCGTAGACAACGTACAACTAATTTCTATAATTTTTTATTTATTTTTTTTGTTTAATGTTCTACGCAAAGCCAATTGTTTCGCGCGTGTAACTTTTATCAAGGTTCGAGTCTGCACCGAATCTATGTTGGTGAAATTCTACGCGTAGAGATTCGCGGTGCCGAAGCGCAAACGAAATTCGAATGGAAAAAGTATGTACCTATGCATCGAAGGCGTGAAATTGTGAATGACGCGAGACGACGCGACGCAACATCCGCGTGCGGGTGTCCGAATCTTCGTCGGTGCAACAATCGAAGCAAAACGATTCAAGAATGCGCAACGTTTGTTTCCTTTTCTCTCGACGATCAAACTTTTGCACAATACATGTAGTCAGATTATTTACCTTTCATGAAAGCAGACAACTCGGAAGTAGATTCCACCACGCGATGGCTCATTTTGGTCGACCTTTGGTTAAGGCGGCAACAACTCGCACGAAACACCGTCTTTTCGTCTCGATCACCACTCGCGCACTGTTACGTCCCTTCGCCGATCTCGAGCATTGGATCCCATGGGCACGTGGATCGGTTGATTTCACGAACGGTCTGTGTACACGTTCCACGCGCGCTTCTTTATCTTTTATCCTATTTGTTGCGACGGTTAATCCCACTGTTCGAAATCACTGAGAACCGAGGGACGCAGGCCGCTTGTCCCTTATCCTCTGATCACGAGGAATCGAAACACCGCAAGGACGACAAGCGAAAGATCGGTCGACGCGTCTTCGCTCGATCGCGGTCGACGATGTACTGAGTACTGACTCGTCGTGGCCTCGTGCGTTTCAGCCTCTTTCATCGTACACGCGTGCGAGGGAGTCCCGACCGTCCCGACTGGCCTGCTGCGACTTTGCTGCCTCAACGTCACCACTACCGCTACCGCTACCGCTACCACTACCACTACAATCGCCACTACTACCACCACCACCGCCGCCGCCACTACCACCACCACCGTGACTACGCGCCTACGCGCACGGAAGCTGCCCGCTCTTTGGCGAAAAGAACGACGCTCCGGACATCGGTGCGACAACGCGCGAGGAAAGATGCAGTCGCGGGCGTATCGGGGCGTATACGCGCGGAAACTCGCGCGCGATCGCTGCGAATACTTCGGAGCATCGAGCGCCGAGCAGCGAACGATTCGATGGGACGAGGCTCGTTGGAAAGGATCCCACGAGAGCGGTGTCTCGGCGACGGCGACGGCGACGGCGACGGCGGCGGTGTTGGTGCCGATGACGGGGAGGAGAGAGGGGCGCGCATTGTTGGCGGCAAGAGGCAGCGGGGGCCGACAGAACGGCGCCAGCCGGTCGAGAGTTTGACTCTGCCTCTGCTTCTCCGCACCCTTCTTCTCCCTTCCTCGTTCTATCTCTTCGCGTCTCGACTTCTCTACCTCTGCGATCCCTTCGCTTCTCTCGCGCCGCGCCACAAACCTCTCGAGCATCTTAAACGTTCTGAACTCGATTTCGAATCAGCCACCCGCGGTGGATTGTAACGCGCGCTACGCGTGTGGGAGAGGTGCGAGTTTGTACGGAACACGCATCGCCCACCGTGCGAGACTTCTCCGAAGGCGAATCCAGCCGAAAGCGTCACGTCGCGACATTCCGGTCACCTCTCCTCGTTTCCCTTTTTTCCTTTTCTCTTTTTCTGCAGGTACAGCTCGTTCGATTTTCGATCGTAGCGACCGCGATCGTCGTTTCGCCTTCGCGTTGTCTTTGCAGTCCTTGGTTCTCTCGCAGTTGCGTTATACCGGCCACGGCCAACCGGAAGGTTTTTACGACCGCGGCATGACGCGCCCGCGTACTTGCTTGCCAGCAGGATGGCAGAGGATCGTCCAACGGTTCCTGTTCCAAGTTTTGACCATTTACGACCTGGGAATTTTGGAGGGCACAATCCGGGTGCGCAACTCGGTCGTACCGCGATCGCACCACCGACGCGTGTTCGACATCTGCTATCTCGTTGTACGTTTCATCCTAGCCGACCTCCTCGATCGCGTCAACTTTACGTCCAGTCGTTCCGCGTTAGCAGATGATAAAGGAAGGAGGAGCGCGAATCACGCGATAGACACAAGTTTTTGCGAACATTGTCTCGGAGCGGCAGAATATGCGATAGATAGAGAGCTAGAGAAATGGATACATAATATGTGCGTGTCGCTGGCGGTGCGGGAGAAAGGACATCGACGAGGTCGCGAAGGGACCAAGAACCCCCGATGCGAAGGGCCGAAACATATGCGTGGATAGGGGTGCGACCAGGGTATTAAAGAGAAAAGGCGAGGATTCGTTCGAGCCCCGAGTGTCGACCAGATGCGCACAACGAAAAAGCCCAAGGAAATTCCCAAGGGCATACCGAGTAATACCGACCTACCCTTACGGGCCGACCGCCTGCAAACGCCTGCGAACTCCGGTATTTCCGTCTATCGACGCGATTCGATCTCGTCTTCGCTGTCCGCCGGCAGTCGTAAAGTCGGAAATTCGGGGAAAACCGGGTCGAGAACGGAGCGAGCATCGAGGGCAGGCGTTTCGCTGCGAATTTTGGAAGAGTCTCGCGATGCTTCGCGCGCGAGTGCGAGCTGGTAGTAGTATGTAACCTGTCCGGCAAGTTTGGCAAGGGTCTTCTCTTCTTCGAGGGCGTTGCGATTTGTCAGTCTCTCCCCACTGTGGTAACTAGGCGGCACATGCACCTGCCGTTGCTTGCCTTTTGCTTCCCGATAAATCTTATTCCTCGCTCTCTTTCGATGGCGTTGTCCCCGTCCGCCGCCCGTTTAATTGCTTTATCGCGCGTGACGCGAGAGCGTGAACGCGGTCAACTCTGTTTCTTCGCCGCTCCTCTACGATTACTATGTACGCGCGGACTGTAAGGAGTTGGAAAGAATGTCAGCGGAAGGAATGCGGGTGCGATGGGTTTACGGTGGCACAGATCCACCCTTTTATCATCGACCGAAGCTACAAAACGACCTTCCGTCGGCGTTCTTTCCGGTTTTTAGCGACACGTAATACGAATATCCATTTAGGCCACCCTTCTGGATGCTCGCACGAATCGAATGTCGAGTTAGAACTGTTGGAAACCCGGCGAGCGAATAACACCGATTGTATCATAAAAAATATATTTCGGGTCTTGCTGGGATTGCAACAAGAGATTGCGCAGGATTGAGACAGTTGCAGATGATCGAGTTAGTGGTTACGCTTACGAATGAGATCTGAGCGAGTTAGCTAGTGAGTTCTGAATGAGTCCTAACGTGTTTTTGGAGAGCTGTATATACATACAGGGTGCGTCAAAAGTATGGAAACGGTCAAATATTTTGAAAACGGAATATTTTTGGGAAAAATTTTTTAGAGCAATGTTTTAGGGTTTTAAAAATTCTATTGAACGGTCGTATCCGTTTGACCTTCAGAGGAACGGTCAAGGTCACATCAAGGTCAACTTGATTTTTTAAAATCAAACACGCCATTTTTGATCATGCAGTGTTAAAACTGACGATGAGACCTTTTCACTAGCTGATGACCTATTTTTGTTGAAAATTGCCTGAGTGCTGAGTTATAAATGCTTCGATGCTGTCAGCTTTATTGTTAGTATTATTTAGAGTGCACCTTAAGGAAGTTTCTTGATTGGACTTCGCACAATCATGGTTCTCACGCATGGGCTTAGGATGGGTAATTTTAGCATAAATACGCATTAAGCATTTAAGATTTGGCATTAATGTGCGTTAATTCGTTAAATGTTGGAATTGTCTTCTGTCTGCTTCTTGACAATTCTTGGCAATTTTCAACAGAAATAGGTCATCAGCTAGTCTTTTGAAAAGGTCTCATCGTCAGTTTTAACACTGCATGATCAAAAATGGCATGTTTGATTTAAAAAAATCAAGTTGACCTTGATATGATCTTGACCGTTCCTCTGAAGGTCAAACGGATACGACCGTTCAATAGAATTCTTAAAACCCTAAAACGTTGCTCTAAAACATTTTTCTCAAAAATGTTCTGTTTTCGAAATATTTGACCGTTTCCATACTTTTGGTGCACTTTGTATATATAATATAGTTTAGTAGGGAGAGAGTGAACTTAAGCCCTTAGTGACTAATACAAGATACGAGTAACTAAGCTGTTTTCGAAAACACCGACGAGATAGGAATTATCGGGCTCTGATTCATTGTTAGCGGAGAGTTGGGCATCCAACAGAACTTGCGAAGGAATTGGATCGATTCGGCGTAACGAACGAAGAAACGAAAGAACGATCGCGTTCGATCCGCGACCGAGTTTCATCCGATAGCTGTCATCTCGGAGCGAGTTTCTCTCCGAGTTCGAGGTTGGGTATATTTACGCGATTACGGTCGATGGCTGCGAAACGAGCAGGTGGCGGTTGGCCGGTCTGTCGGCTCTGCGACGCGGATGCACGAGCTGCGAAACCAACGAGAACCCAGAGAACGTGCGTGCCATCGAGACTGCCGAATTATTTGCCGTGGATCGCGTGGTTATTCGCACCTGCCGCTATCAGGAGCGAACAGACTTCTGCCGGGTCTGCGTTGCGCGCTGCGCGTCGCGCGTTTGCATTTCCCGCCAAATCTCAGAAAAAATTGTGCTTCTTCTCTTTCGTTTCTTCTTCAAATTCAACGAGATGCTTGTTCGTAACCTATTCTAGTCTGTTTCCATGTTTCCCGTTTATCCCGACATGACCGGCTGGATACTGTGTTACGCGCGGCTAAATCATGATCGGCTGCGCCGCGCCGCACAGTGTTTAAAAATGACTGTCTGACTGGGAAAAAGTCATAATTTCGATAATTTTGTTTTACTTATTTCTCAATTGTTTTAGATTCCTCAAATCCTAGGGAGCTTTGATTGTACAATTATTTACTTCTAAAGATTGTTTAAATAACATAATATGTACATAGAATTTTCAAACCTGTACTGTGATTAGAAATGTCATTTAGCACTCGAGATTTTTCCTTCTCGTAAAAGACGAAACGTGCAATAAATTATTTTACGCAACACGGATTTTGTAGACGAAGGTGTATACTTATATTTTGTAATAAGAAGATTAAAAAAAAGTTTGATGGGACATCCGAACAAACGCACTCAATAATAGCTAATTTTGCTATGCATGTGCTTTGATTTTTTAAGTACAACCTTTTTGATTGGTAAGGATTGGTCAAAATTTCAATTCTATCTTATAGTACAGGGTCAGCACTATAATTGCTGTAAAAATCAAATGCTACTTTTTGCAACTTTTTGCATAATTTGATTTTGAATTTCGCAAATACTTCGCAGACGGTTTACAAACAGCAGTGCTCAGCTGAAACATCAATTAATCAATCAAGAAAAGACTGTATGGAGGATTTGTTCCATATGCTCCTGATGCCTTCAGATCCACTAATAAGTAGTTTAAGGGTTAAAACTAAGAAAAGTACTGAACATCTTCCGTTGGAAGTATTAGAACTACTAAAAAATATGGATCAATAGTTAAGTTGTTAAATTAACTATTATATTTTTATACATGTATATTGTTTTTACCGTATTCTGTATTGGAATAAATAAAAGTAAAATATTTCTTCCAATCGTAAAGAAATTAACCTTAAAATTTTTTAAAAATAATTTAGTTTTTGTTTTAAATATTTCGAATTTAGACAGAACATAAGGTTAAGAAGTCGAAATTATCAATAATCTAACTTATTTTCGATGATTTATACACTTTCATTTCAAAACATAATTTTTCCCGGTCAGATAGACGTTTTCGAACACTGTGCGCCGCGCCCGTGCCACCGTTTCTCCGTCTGTAATTTCAAAGAAACTGCGAACAACGACGTCGACAATTCAATACCTATTTGGTTGTTTTATTCAAAAGCCTCCCCAGCGAACTGAGACATAGTTGGTAAAGGGTTTATATCCGCGTCGAGACGGACGGTGAAAGAGAAGAGTCGTGGTGGGCGCGGCGCGGCGTCGCGTCGCGTCGCGTCGCAGACGGAACGAGCGAGCTTCGCTCTGGCTCAACAGGTGGTTCGTTCAAGAATGAGAGATGGGTAAGAGAAGGAGGGAGCGAGTGTCAGCGCGAGAGAGAAGGAGAGAGACTCGACAACTTTTCTCCGAACGTAGCCGTACCGTACATAAGTAAATAAGTATGTATGTACTCGAATTTCGTCTCGCGCGTCGTTCGTTTCTCACGTTCGCGGAGCTTCTTGACTGGCGGCCGGCGGCTATCGAAACTTGTAGGTGTTGGAGCGGTCGAACCAGTTTCCTTAATTTCCCGGCTTTAGCATCGTCGCGACGTTTCCTACTTTTTCGGGGCACCGCCTCGGCGGAAGCGATTGGACAGGCCTCTTTCGGTCGGTCCAAGTTGCAGGTTACAGGTGCGCGGAGCCTGGGACCGGGCACTCGTTAAACACGCTACGATGCACCTGCCGCGCGGCATCATTCATTACCTTTATTTCTCTACCCAACCACCACACTCTTCGTCTCCCGCCGTTAAGCCCTGCCACTGACTATCGTTTTGCATTCTCGGACAACCAACCTGTCCGTCGCGCTCCGAATCCGGTCGCCTTCGACTCGTCTTCTTTATCGGTGGCTCGTAATTTCTTCGAAACGAGAGAAGGCGTTTAGGTTGGTGGATAGCTGCTCGCGGAGAAATTGTTTCGGCGCGGCGGGGGTAGGTCTGCAGGGGCGGCTCGACCGGATCAGCCGGGCTTGGGTCGGTTGGACAGGTGCACGAGGAAATACCGATAGGTTTAGGGTATCGGTTACGAAGCTCGGCAAGAGTCGACCCTTTATGGCTCCGGTCGCATCAAGACCGTATTGTTCGACGAGGAAAATTTACGAATGCCGAGTGTGCGGGTGGTGTCGGAGTGCGCGAGCGTAACGAGTCCCTTGGCGCAGGTCTGATTTATGCGAGGTCGTAGTAAAGGGGGCTTGGGTGCTTGGGACCCGTCACCTGCCGCGATCTTTTTGCTAGATCCTCGGTGCGTCCCAACGCGACGCGACGGCTAGTCCTTCGTTGCTCGCGACGCGACGACTGGATCGCAAGCGCGTTTTGTGCCAAATTCATAAGGAGCGAACGAGATTACGGATAACGCACTTGTGCTTGCACCGAACGCGGTAAACGAGATTGGAGCCGCATCGAGCCGAGACGCCCCGGCGTCGCGTCGAAACCGTGTTCGAGGTAATATGGGTCGGTGCACGGAGAAGGACGGTTCGATGACCCAGGCGGTAAAGGAATTGTATAGGGTGTCACCGATACCCTAAATACGGCAGAGTCATTGTTCGCGCTGTAACCGATACCCTCTGGTTCCCAGAACAGGCCGACCTCCTCTACCTGTACTTTTGTTCGCATAATTGCCCGGTCTCTGCGCACCTCGGCTTTTGTGTTCCCGATTCGTCGAACAAGAGATCGCGGCACGGCGCAGCGCATCTCGGAACACGGATGGGTTTCGGTTCGACCTGACCGCGCTGCCGCTCTTTACAACGAGACGTTTCCAATTCCAACGTGGATTTCTGTCGAGGAGGGCGCGCCAAAAATCTTGCCCTTATAGTCGCGACTGCGTAACACGATACGCGTAGCTGGTGTAGCGCCGTGGCCGCTGCGTTTGCCAGCGATCGAGCGCGTGTGTGCGCGCACGAGCGAGGATCACGGGGCGCGACATCTGGCGCCACGTGCACATTTAAAAGCTGTTGAGTACGCGTAACCGGGCTATAGCGATCTTCTTTTTCCTTTTCTGTCACCATCCGTTCCGTTTCCCTATGGGAACAACGAACTTTGTCCTTTAAGCGAAACGAGAATCCTCGAATTTTGCTGGAAAATGCAAAGACGTGAAAACGCACGCTGCCTGTGCGTCCAGATAGTTTGCGATATAGGGTGATCGAGGCCATTTCGCACCGATCGCGAGCGAAACGACTTTGGACCTCTGAAATTTCCACGGACCCTTCGGCGGCCGATCCACTTGCAATTTAAGCCCTAGTGATAACATACGGACGTACGTTTAGGCGCAGGCCGCGATTATCGAAGGAAAGTCCCTTCCCATTGAAAAGGGAAACGTTCCTTGTTCGAGATCTTGAGATACGTTCCAATAGCCCCATGCTTTCCACGCACGCGATTTCGTCGGTTTCGTCTTCTTTTCTCGGCTTCTTCGGACTGTTCTAATTTCGTGACCGACACGTGCCCGGATGGAAACAGATGTACCTCTCGCGCGTCTTATAAATACATCGGTGTTCGGTCGGCTTCGTGCTCGCTCTCGCAACTAGAGCCGCAGCGCCACGCCGCGCCGACGAGACTGCACACTGCACACGACTTTGCGCGAATCGATATAAAGTTACCAGCATCGCTGGCGCCAGCGTGACTGCGAGATTACTTACTTGCGTCGTATCGACGCCCTCTCCTCCACCCTCTGCGAATCGAAACGAGAACGACGCGACGTCTCGTTTCATTGATAAGTTCGAGAGAACGTATGCGAGGAGCCGAGGAATAGCCTGTAGCGTTTTCGCGTTGACGCGTCGACGCAGTTCCAGAAAAAGGTATACGTATACACCTTCCGTTCAGAGGAGGAACAATTTTTCGAAGATAATCGGCAAAGTCAAGGTGTTTCGAGGGCACAGCTGTCGACCCTTGCTCGCCCTGTTATTCAAAGTCTTAATTAGTTTGAAGATCGAACGGGACGCGTTCGCGCGATTAATTCCGTGTTTTTTCTCGAGAGCAAACTGCGAACGGGAGGCGCTTTAAAATTACGTACGAGGATCAAGCAGGTGATGGAGATACTCGCACGAGTGTCAGGTGTTGCCATAACGACGAAAGCGCGCGTATCTGGCTCGCGCGACTTCGCGTCCCGCGTCCCGATCGTGTAACGGGTGCCCGCAATTGTCAAGCGAAATTAAGGGGGGAGCCCGGTTTGTCAACTTCAAAGAATCGATTTTTTTTTTTTTTTTGCTTTAATCAATAGTAATACATGTTAAAATTATGTTCCCAAAATTACAGACCGAAATTCGATGGAACTATGTAGATACGGATCATGAAACTGCAGCGCGTCAAGCAGGTATACCTGCAGGCGCGCAGCGAACCGCGGTTCTGGGTCCGTCGCATAAAGTTTCCGAGCTTGGTAACTGTTTACCTGAATTTTGTGAGTCCACATTTATGACTTTCCGCCAGTACTGCGTTTTTTTAGGCAGTTACTGTCAACGGTCAGTCAAACTCCGAATTTCGGCCTGTAAAGACATTTCCCAACACGAATATGTATCCGCGTTTTTCTCGAAACCACTTCTTTAAAACTTGCGGGACAAATAGAAAAAAAAACTATTAATTCAATCGACTTGTCCTTGTACATACAACTAAACAATGATCAACCATCGTCGATGAACCTAAAACTTTTATAAAAAAATTAATTTAAACAATTTTCTTAACATAAACAATATGAAAATTTTTAGCCAAAATCATAAGTTTTCCTTTGAAGTCCTATTAATTGACTAATTATGTACTTTTCTTTAGACTTTTAGGTTCATCGACAATGTAATTACATGAAAAACAAGAAAATCTTTGTGTTTTTTGTTTTAGTGAAAAATTATAGCCTCCAGAATTCCCGCAAATCGAAGACTCCGGCGGTGAAGTCTTACGAACTTGTTTATATAAAACTATTTCTACGAATTATTTTGTAACGAAAAAATTAATTTTTATTGTTGAAACATAGAAGAATATACCCTGAATGTCTCGAAAAAATTCGCTCAATAATTTCGTAAAAAAAATTCCCGAAAATTGGCTTACTTTTAGCGTTCCAAACCGGGCTCCCCCCTTAACCGCCGAATCGTCGCGGACGATCTTCGAGGAATCGCTTTTCGCCAAGGATCTTAGGAAAGCTGCGCGACAATTTCACTCGTTCGCTTGTCGGTAATCGCGTGCTCGCTCGATTCGCAACCATTACGGTCGTTATCGTCGAACGATCTCTGCGAAGGGGCTGCGCTTCGCGTCAGGTGCAAATTTTGATCGTGCCTGAGCAACCGACGTTCGAACCGAGAAATTTGAAAGACGAGCGTTACGCGACAGGTGGACGAATGGCCGAGTGGTCCGTAACCGGAAACGACGGGAGCACACGAGCATCGCTAACTCGTGAAATTCGTCTGTTCCGCGGCCCTTTTTTTTTTTTTTTTAGTTGCTTTGATTCCGAGTTTCATGCCGAAAGAACGCACGGTGATCGACGGAGCATACAACGCGCAAACTGCAAAAAACGAGGAAGAAATTGCGTTCCGTGGGAAGGGCGAGAGTGTCGGAGTTGGCGTGACGGTGGCTTGCGCCCGCGGGGGTGTTGCTTCGATTCTTGTTCGACTCGGTCGAATCGCGTGCAGAAGCGTTTCGCGTGGCTCGCTTGCGTCTCGAAGGAAGATGATGCTGCACGGTTAGAGACCGAATGGAAGAGCATCGGTGCGCGAGGTTTAAACGTGGGCGGATCGTTGGAACAGCCGCCGCGGGTGTTTCTCACCCGCATACCTCGCATACGTGCGACTCGTCTTCGTCGCAGATGTCCTCTTTCCTCTTTTCATTTCCCGTCGCTTTCTTTGCGTACTTTACTTTACCCCATGGCTTTCCGCTTCCATCGCTCCCACTCGTTCTTCGCTCTCTTCGTCCATTTCCTTCTCCGTGTTCTCGCGCGCGTAGCTACACAGTCGCCGCATTGCAACGCGTTTCGCGAGATTTTCACCTTGGTTTCGATATCGCTGTGGACCATTCGAATCGCGTTTCCGTGGAATTTCGCTTCGATGTTTGGACGTGCGGCGAACGATGGGAAAGCGCGCGCGGTGCTGGAGTGGAAGGAGGAGAGAGAGAAAAAAGAAAGGAGAAATCCCGATCGGAGCAGAGAAGACGGTTGGAAGGTTATTTAGTTTGCATCGCCCCGAGGATGTTCCCATGAGTCGGGGGCGGCGGAGCAGTTCGCTGTGCTGAAAGTTGTTCTCCGAACACTCGAGGGCATCGGCGTTCCTCGGGATCGGTGCGTGCAATCGTGCGCTCTCGAACGCGTTATTAGGAGAATCCTTAATCATCCGTTTCGAGCAACTCTCGAACGCGTGAGATTTTCGGGTCAGATTCTTTGAAAATTTCTGGGGATACTTTGACGATTCGCAGCGACGCAAACCCCGCGTTTCGCATTCCGTATCTTGCGCAGAAAAACGCGATCGATTGGACAGACCAGCCAATTTCTTTTCCTTCTTCGTCTTCTAATTTCCGAAGACATTTTGAAAATTTCTGGATAAGGTGGAGTCCACGATTCGCGTCGTGCTTGCTCGCAAAAATATCTTGAACGACTGCGCTCGAGTTTTAACCAACGCGTCGCGAGCGTCACGATCAGGATCGCATAAGGGGAATAAATCGACGAGCGGAGTGGCTCGACGACGGCAACGGCGACGCCGACAGCGACGGCGACGGCGTCGACTCGACGGCGGGAAAGGTAGGAAACTTGACCGCGTGATTGGAGAAGCGAGCACGAGTTTTGTCGCGTCCAAGTGTCTCGACTATCGAACAGCGTGGAAAGGTAACCGTGGATTATCATGCACGTGCATGTTGACAAAAGAAGTTTAGCTTGTAAAGCTGATTAAACCGTAGTTAATCACAGCGGATTAGGATGGCATTGAATCCGAGGAGGTAGTGGGCATCGACGGCGACCAACTGGTTCGCGTGCTGCCTTGGTAAACGCTTTATCGAGCGGGCGGTCCCGCGCGGTAAATTTTCGTCGGACTTACCTTTCTTCGTCTCCTGATCGCCCGTTCTCTTCCACGTTGCAATTGAATTCGGTTCTATGGTCCGTAAATTCCTTACATTTGGTCTGTCAAACTTACCTACGATCAGGACGATCGTCTCCCAGACTCCCAGATCCAACCGTCTCAACTGGTCCGAATCGTCTAATAGTCTAATCTAAATTATAGTCTAACGGCTGACGTGCATTTCGAACGAAACCTTCTTCTCGCTTTATGTTACCTGGACGGTCTGCGCGCACGCAACATCCACCGACCTACAAGGACGAATCTTGTTGTTGGCTCTTCGGCTCGTTTCATCGCGTTTCTGATCGCGCGAACCATGAAACGCGTTTCATCGTTTTCACGCTTTTCTCTTGTGCGTTTATTTTCCCAATATTTTTTCGAGCGTTCTCGTCTCCCTGGCTTTCTATCGCGCACGCAAGGCAAGTTAAAGAATAGGGTAAGTGTGGGTATTACTTAGGTCCATGATATTACCAAAGAGTAGATATAACAAGAGGCGACACTCGAAAAGAAAACCACTTTTAAAGAAAGACAAAATGACACAGCCAATTTAAATGTCCGTACGGTGTTTTGATCGGTAATTTCATTCTTAGAAAGAGACGAAATGACACAACCAATTTAAAGGGACACTTGGAGTGTCGCCTCTTATTATATCTACTCTTTGATATTACTGCGGACTTTTAGCACAGGTTAACTTCAGAGTGCTCGATAAAGCGTTCAAATGAATAAAAGTCGCTTCTTCTTTTTTTAAACAAAAAGGTTGAACGATACTAATACCATTAAAAAAAATAAGATTGGAGTAATAAGTGGATTAAAGTAAAATCAAAGATATTAAGAGACACCTCTTTGCAGGAATTACTGCGGACATGCAGACATTACTGTGTGCCAGTTACTAACAAAATACCAATTATTGCGCGTATATTACTGTGGATTCATGTTAGGTGAAATATTAATATATTTCTTATAAATAGAAAAATTATATAACATTGAATAACAGATTATTTTCTCTTTTATTTCTGCTTTGGTTCTTTTGTGCTACTTTTTCATTTTTTACGTAATTTTTACTGCAGCTGTGATCACGCACTGCTGTTCGTTTTCAAGTTATAATACGCAGTTAACAGGTTAACAGTCCGTAATAGTGAAGACACATGGTGTATACCTAATACTGGGATAAGAAATAAAAATTGAAAATAAAATGTAGATGAATGATTGTACTCTTTTTTGAAAGACTAACTCTGTAATTAAGTTTTAACTAATTTTATCATTAATTTTCAAGACATTACGTACCTTCCAACATTTAATATTATTTATTTTCTAAATATCCGCAGCAATGGGGACATTCACAGTAATATCTACTTACCCACACTTACTACTAGGAAACGAAGACGATCGGCACTACTTTGCCACGGAATCGAAGAATTTTGTAGGAAAGTGCACGGAACGAGATGCAAGAGAGCCCCCATTCCTCGAAAGCTATCGCCGATCACCGGTGATCAGCGGTCACGGTCACCGATGATCACCGAGCAAGCAACTACTACACTACGCTTGCTTACGTGCATATACGCATTTAACGCGACGCTTCTTGGCGTGCTGCGCTCCTGGTACATCGGCGGAGCGCCGCAGCGCCACGCGTCACGGCGAATATCCGCGCGTTGCGCGCGGACCGCGACAAGCGACGCCAGACATCGCGACGCAGATTCCAATTTGGTTTCGCTCGTCTCGCGCTACCTTTGCCGCTAAAATCATTCGAAGAGAAGAGAAGAGGACGATCGCGGCGAACTTCGATGTTGACTCTGTCGATATTGCATGGACCTAGTGTAGCATCGTTCACGGTCGAAAGTCGAAAGGAAAGTGAAAGGTAAAGCGATCGAAAGGGGCTGCTTTTTTTCTTGTTGATAGAACTTGATGGAATTTAGTAACAATTAGGTGTAATACGATCGTCGTAATGTATTGTCAGTCGACTGGAAAGAAGTCGACAATTTTTGTCAAAACTATCAATCAGAAAAAGTTTATGCGCGCTATCGATTCAGTGCGGAATACGACCGTGATGCTATCGGTGACGGAAGTTCAAACTTCTAGGAGAAAAAGAGTTGGCCGGTCGGATTGCCTGAAGCGGAATTCGAAATTCGAACCCGGATTTTTCGCTTGCCAGGCGACAACTCTTCTTCTCCTAATCGTAATAACTAGACTGCGGATGTTTATGCATTTATGGCAATTTTAAATATGTGAAAAATTTTTTAATGCAAAAGTATGTGAAATATTGAAAATAATATACAGGGTGTTCTGCAACAGGTGGGAGAAAATGTAAGGTGTGATGTGTGATTCTAGACGTCAAAATAAGAGGAAAATCAAAAGTAACGAAATGGCGGTAGCAGCTTTGTTTTTTAGTTAAAAGTACAAACTTACATTCATTCGGTCCTTTTTTGAAATAATCAATATATTGATCCGCGAAAACAACTGTGGTTTACGTTACACACACATCTTCGTTTCATATGGACAGCTCTATACACTCTAAATATTCCATAAATTTTGACATATGCCATAGGGATTGCCATGTTTCAGGCGGTTTTCGCGCACTTTTTAAAACGCTAATAACTAAAAAACAAAGCTGTTACCGCCATTTCGTTACTCTTGATTTTCCTCTTATTTTGACGTCCAGAATCACACCTTACATTTCTCCCACCTGTTGCAGAAAACCCTGTATATTTTACAGTATTTAAAATAAAAGACACACTTCTATGTAAGTTGCAATTGTTTCTTTAGTTCTATGAAATAATGAAATTATGAATTTGTATAAACATCCGCAGTCTAGTAATAACCCAAACGTAAACAGAACACAGGCGCCGATTGGCTACTAACTCGTGAAATAGATACGGTGACAAAACGATTATCTACCGTCAAGGACCCAATTCCAGATCATGAGTAACTATCATGGTTTTTCTAATGTACAAATGTGAACATTAGTGTAATTTCAAAATTTGTGTGACATTTGAGTAAACCCATGTTTTATCTTTAATGTGACATCTATAAAAGTGCAAAATAACAATAATTAAATTATAATGTAAGTTTTAAAGCCAAAAGAGCAAAGGAAGCGATTTTTACTTTTGAAATTCGAAACAGTTATTTATATATTTATATATTTATATATTTATATATTTATAATAGCTATTTAGTAAGTGTTTGGGATCAATTTTTAGCATAATAAATTATTGTATGATAGTTATATACTAAGTTGTTCAGGAATTAGGTCCTTAACGGTACCGTTAACATATGTAGTTGTAGCTAGGATAGACGGAACAAAGGTTGTTCGTTATATTCGAAAAAGAAGAATTTTATATTACAATTCGTGCGGTACGTCAAACGTTTGCTAATCAAGTTCGCATCAAGAAATCGTTTGTCGCTTGAGGGGCTCGAGTTCGTCGAGATCGACACCCTCGATCTCGACGTTCGTTCTTTTCTTGTGTTCGGTTTCCTCGGGGTTGTTCCATTTCTGCAACTGTCCGGTACCGAAAATCGCAAATACGAGCGCTCCGAAGCAATAGGTCGACGCCAAGATCCAAAAGATGATGCGCCATTGCGCGTAGGTCTGGTTCTTGTACGTGATAGTGCCGACCATGTAGCTGCTGAGAAATCCTCCGAGGGAACTGAGAGTGTTCGCCATGCCGAAAATAGTGCCGGAGAAGTTGGGCGCGATGTCCAAGCCGTTCCCTAAGTAGCCGGCGGTGACGCCGCCGTTGATGGTCAAGGCTACCGTGAAGATCGCGACGGACGCGACTCGGTCGCATCCGCGATACGCTTGCACGATCATCAGCAGTCCGGGGGTGATGACGGCTGTCGAGGCGAAACGAAATCGAGTGACGAAAAGGAAGAAAAGTATCGTTTGCGCGACCATTTACAGGTACTCGGCTTACCAAACGTAGTGAATATTTTTCGGATGGCGGTTACCGACAGTTTCTTCTTTCTGAGCAAGTAGTCGGCCGCGCACGACGTCGCCAGGGCGAACGCGTATTTACCGAGATAAGGTAACGAGGACAGCATTCCGTTCTGCGGAGAAACGGCGTATCATATAAGAAATATAAAACAGGTATCGAATAGAAATGTTCGCGCCACACCTCTTTGATGTTAAAATTCAAAATATATTTCATGTAAGTCGGTAACTGATTGACAACGGTGAAGTAGCCGAAAACGCTGCACCCGTGGGTCAGGATGATGGCCCAGACCGGAAGCGAGCGAAATATGGACTTCCATGGCACGGACAGGTGCTGCAAACGATAGCGAACACGGCGTTGGATGATTTCTTGTTCCAAGCGTTCGTTCGCCTACTCACCTTCGTCGTGGAGGTTGAACCGATGGCAGCCTCTATGCGCTGACGCTCTTCGGCGGAAATTCTCGGATGTTGGGCAGGAGAGTCGAAAACCAAAAGAAACCAAACTACGCTCCATGCGAGTCCGATCGCTCCGGTTACGTAGAACACGGACTCCCATCCGAGCGATGCGATCAGGAATCCGCAAACGGGCATGGTTATCGCCGCTCCGAGCGAAGAAGCTGAAACGTCGCGTCGCACCGATTTCCTATCCATCGCGTCTATGGGGATCGTTTCATACGCGAGCCGTATGGGTCTCGTTTAATTTTAATTACATACCCATCATGTTGGAGACGAATTTGCTGCGCTCGGTCGGAGGAATCCATCTGGCGGTCATCGGTTGGATGGCTGGCCAAGTGGCTCCCTGCGTTGAAACGCGCGTCGATTACGAATCGTTCGCGGAATCAATGTGAAAGAAGAAGAGGAAAAAATACGTAGATACCAGCATGAATCCGAGGATCGTTCTGAGCGCGGCGACTGCGATATAACCGTAAGTCGTAGCCAGAGGAGTCAGAAGCGTTACGGCGCTGGATATCAGCATACTGTACCCGAATACTCTCTTTGCGCCTACGACTTCCGCAAGCCTTCCACCTGGTAATTCCGTGCAGATGTAGCCCCAGAAGAAACTTCCCAAAACGAGATTAACTTGGTACTCGTTCCACGGGTATCTAGTTTGTGCGGTTTCCTCCTGTTACGATTCGACCATTTTTCATTTTTGGTTTCAACGGAACGAAGGAATGTCTATCGGAGAAATTGAACGCAACGTACGGGTGCGGAGAAATAGGTGAACGGATCCGACGAACCATTTGTTTTGCCTTCCATTGTCGTGCTCTCGGTCACGGCGGTCGACGCCGTACCATTGTACGTGGACGCGCTACCGACGCACTCGTTGGACGCGTTGAACCGGTTAGAGTGCGAGCCACCGCTCTCAGGGATCACCATCGACACGATGGCGATCGTCAAGTTGACGCGCAACATGTAGTTCAACATGAAGCCTAGGATTACCATAATGTTCAATACCTGTGTACACGTCAGCCGATCTGAAATCAAGCAAATTAGGATCGAGGAAGCTACTAATATATTCGATGAAATATGCAGTCGTTTAAGTTGTACGCACGAGGCTATACTCCAAGCCAATTCAACAGACCGTTCAAGGTCACCATTTTCTGTCACTTTTTTTCAGAAGGAAATGATCCTACGAAGGTTTCTGTACCCCTGTCAAGTATTATGTGTTTAGAAGCTTTCATGTGCACGGAAGATACCGTCGTGGAGGTTTCGCTATTAGAAAACTACAAGACGACAATCTGACCTTGAACAGTCTCTTGAGTTGAAGTATAGCAGCGAGAATCGATTTGACGATGAGAGAAGCAAATACGGTAGCGCTTATTAACGTGTAAGAGCCACTAGACGGAGAGCTGGCTACGAAAATTCCAACGTCATTTCATTAGTCAAATTTCTTACTTTAAACGATACAGGCAATGGTACCAATCACATATTAGAAACAAATGTTTTTGACAAAAGTTGTAGGAGTAAGAGGGAGACATCTGAAAGTGTTTCTGACTTTGACCTCGGTGTCAAATTTAGAGGTCGTTTAAGGTCAACTTATTTTTTTTTAACGAAACCACATATTATTAATTCATTGATCGATGCAATTCGCTATTCCCTGTGAAAAATTGTTAACCTACTTATGACCAAAAACCGTTAGTTTAAGAGATAATTTAACTTTTACCATAAGTTTCCACGGGTTATCTCTTAACACCTGAGTTAAAGTGTTTGTCTTGTAGTAAAAGTTAAAATATCTCCCAAACTAACGGTTTTTCGTCATAAGTAGGTTAACAATTTTTTAAAGGGAATGGCGAACTGCATCGATCAATGAATTAACAAATATGTGGTTTCGTTAAAAAGAATAAGTTGACCTTGAATGACCTCTAAATTTGACACCAAGGTCAAAGTCAGAAACACTTTCAAATGTCTCCCTCTTACTCCTACAACTTTTGTCTAAAACATTTTTTTCTAAAATGCCTTTCTAAAGATATAACCCATTGAAAACACTTTTATGCACTTCATATGCACTTTTAACTCAGTCTGGCAGTACTTTAGCAAGGACCAAATAGTCTGGCAATGGTATCTTATGTTTCGTAGCATTGTGTAGTACAAATAAACAAATTTTCAGCCCTAATGAAATGACGTTTTTACCCCTTGAAATTGAACACCTTTGGGCGTACGCCCCCGCTAAACGCAAAGATTCCGATCAGCCAGACTGCCGGTTCTGTGATTGATAACATTGTCTGTATCGTTTAAAGTAAGAAATTTGACTAATGAAATGACGTTGGAATTTTCGTAGCCAGCTCTTAGACTACACAGTCTCGTTTCTGGTCGTCGCGTCGGTTTCGCCGGTACGTTCTAGATTCTAGAGTCTAGATTCTAGAGTCTAGAGGGACGTAGCCGATTAATATACGAGGCGATGGCGAAGACGTGAATAGTTGACACACGATGATGGCGTTTCGCCGTCTGCAATTAACTCTGTCGCGTCCCTACAATTAATCGCACAGCTGGATAAAAGTTCAAGGTTCGATTCGACGATCGCCTTAGCGTCGTTACCGCTTACCGTTAATAACGTGTCTTGCGCCACGTGTTTGCGGGAAACCCGTTGAAACGTGTGCAAGATGTGACGGAGTGGAGTGTCGTGCCGCGCTGCGCACCTAATACGTACTATTATATAATATAAATTGCCGAAATGATGCATGCGCAAGGATGCTGAACGGACGGAATCTAAAGTCGAATCAATTGACGGAAGAAGAACGCGTTCAATTCGATTCACGCTCTCGATATTAAGGACACTATTTGTCGTTGACAGACGGAACAACATGGACACGCGAACCAGCGCGTCGCGGTGCAACGTCCCGCTCGCGCAATTCAAACCCTCTCAGCGTCTCGTTGATCGCTATTGCGAACATTTGAACGAGTTAACGAATCGAAGGGTCCTGACGCTCTCGACCTCAATGCGCGATAATTTTATCTCGTTTGCGATTACGGGACTTTGCGATCGATTTCACCTTCCATCTCGGTCCGAGGATTCGCGCGTGGCCGATTTCGACCGACGCGACGCGTAAACAACGATCCGCCGAACTGGAAGGATCGAACGCGCGCGCGTCACGACGCATCGCGTCGGTCGAAATCTTTCGACTCTGCGAAACACTGTTTCGAAATGATTGCGCGGGGCGTAATACCGGTTCGAAAATTCGCAGAGCGACCTTCACCCAGAACTTTAGACGGACGTTTCCGATTGCTATTTATACGTGTTGGCGAGCGTTGCGTCGCTGCGTGCTCGTTCTCGTACGAAACAACAGTGGTCGGCGCTTACCTCTCTTTCGCTTCGAAAACGACGCGTCCGCGGCGGTGGCGGACGGTTCGGCCATAGTCTGTCTTCGTTTCCCTATTCGGTCGCGAGCGCGGTGACGATCGGACGTATCTTTTCATCGGTCGGTCTCACGATCTCTTAGTATCTCCGGCTCGCGCAAAGTCTCGTCCTCGTCCTTTCACGAGTCTGTGTGGATCGATCGAGGATCGAGGTCGCGTCGATTCCTGCCTCTTACCTAGTACGTTTCGGTTGGACCCCATCCTGGATGCGAAAGAGTGCGGTACCCGGAATCGAAGGCGCACGACGCGTTCGTCTCTCGATGAATTTCAAAGGTCGTGTCACAGGCGCGCGCGACGCTTCGAAAAGCGGCAACGATCCGACCAATGAGCGTCTGCAGACGCGCTTCGATGCGCGACGTCGGTTCGCGAGTTGCCAAAAAACTCGTCGGTAGGAGATCGTGACGGTGACGACGGCCGGCAGCTGCTGCCTCTCCGATCGACCGACCGCAGGGAGATTCTACAGTGCCAACGGTAACTGCCGTTACGATACCCTCGACCACTCCGACGAACGAGCGAGCTATTCGTATACGCGTTTATCGGCGCTCGGTGTTGGTATTCCTGTTTCTGTTTCTGTGTTGGTGTACGTCGACACGCGTCGCGCGTCCTCGTCTCCGTCGTGATCGCGCACACTCGTTACGCTCGTCGTCGTCGTCACTGTCGTGGACACCGATCGCGATAACCGTCCACGAAATCGTCCTTCTCTGAATGGAGGGACACGCCGTGTCGCGGCGATCGCCTCTCCTCTCCGTCACCTACGAACGAACGAATGATCGCGTCGAATCCGCGGCTACGAGTAGGTAGCGTTCGACCCTCTTCTCTTTTCTAGCGTTTCGCCAATAGCGAATCCCGCTCGGCTTTGACCGTTTCGGCCCGAGAGTGGGACCGGACCTTTCGAAACCGTTATTTCATTCACGGTGATTCACGAGGAACGACGGATCTGTCGTAAAGCCATTGAAAATCCTCGAGGCCTCTCGCTACCCTCGAAACGCGAAAAGTCCCGCTTCGCAACGCCCTGCGCTGCCCCGTGTCGCACCGGTTGGCAGGCGTAGAGCTTTCAATGGAAAAGAGAGAAGAAGGGACGCACACGAATGTGTCAGAATTTCAAAAAGAAGGAAGCGTTCTCGAATTTTGCGGAGTGTAGTTTACTCGATTCTCTATGTACATACATGAAATTTCGACGCGAACAGAAACGCGATCGAAATTTTCGTCGAATCAGTCCAATATGTTAAGTTTGCTGTTTGTTTTTCTGAGTTGCGCTCGCCACGGAATGATCTGCGTGTCATCGTCGTCGTCGGTGTCGTTCATGGGGTTGCCGGAACTCGATTCGTTTCTCTTCTCCTCGGCTTCCGATTTGTCCTCGAGTCGAGGTGAATTCGACGAAGCGTCGGTGCTCGGTGACGTCGCGACGTCCGTCTTGATCACCGGCGACGACGGCGGCGCGACGTACGTTGCGTTCAGTCTGGGGGAAAAGAAGAAACAGTTGTAGACTTGTTAAAGTTTCGTGCCGAGTCACGGGAGAAACAAACCTTTTCTCCTCGTTATCTTTTTTGGCGAGGAGCTGTCTTTTCCACGCAGGAATTGCTTTCTGTCGTCTCTCTTCGTTTTCTTTAGCTATTTGCTCCTCCAGCTCCTTTTTCGCTCGCTCGGCAGCTTTACGGGCCAACATTTGTCGTTTCCATATCGGTATCACGTTGCCGGAACTGTCCCTTTCTGGAATCTTTCGTCGCAATAAGGCGTTAGCGCGTAAAAAGGGGAAACAGTGACGCGACGTATCGATCGGTTACCTGATCAACGAAATTCGAAACGCTGAACGCTTTGTTCATTTCCGACATTAGATTTTGCTCCTGCGTTTTCTCGACTTGCGCCATTTCTACCTTCAGCTTCTTGATGCCTGGGATGTCCTTGGTTCTCTTCAATTCCGCGATCAAATCCGTCTTCTGGACGAAGAACGACTCTGAAACTAAAAGAGGAAAGCGAGATCGATGTAGATTTATAGACGTTATGGGTTGAGCGTTTCACCGTTTGCGCTCACCGTTCGTCATGGAAACGCTGCGAGGCGGAGGGGCGGAAAACGTTTTGGTCGCATTCATTTTCGTCGTGGTTCTCCGCAGTTGTATGCTCGTCAGGTCTTGGATGCTGATGGTCGCCAGTGGTTGCAGCGTTCTAAGAGACTGTTCGGATTCGGCGGCCTGTGCACCGCCCCCGACGGCGGCGTCCTCGCCGCTGCCGTTGTATCGTCGGGACTTTTGTAGCGGCGACAGCGGCGGTGGCGGAGGTCCGCGGCTCGATTCCTTCTCCTCCTCCCTCTCCTGGAGTTGCACCTCCTCCTCCTCCTCCTCCTGACTGGTCGCAATTTCCCGTCGGTCCGAGATACGGCTCTGTATGTCCAAATTGTCCACGGACCTGCGAGCGAGCGCACCTTGAATTGTCGTCGTCCGAGCGAACTATTGTCTCGAAAGAAGAAAAGAAAGAAGAAGAAAGGAAAAAGAAAAAAGAGTCCGACCAACCTTGCCTTCGAGAGACTGTTCTTCGTGGATGCTTTGCAGATGCTTTTCAGGTACTCCGACGGCTTGAGCAACGTGTTGGAGTCCGCGTTGGCGAACTTGGGCGGTATAAACGGCAGAACCATGTGCCTGTTGACCAGATGGGACGTTTGATTCGCCTTAATTTCCTCGGTGTCCGCCGGTGGACTGGCAGAAGGTACTTCCGGCTGCTGATGCTCGCCGCAAGATACGTCGGACTTGTTGGTCGCTGTTCCGAAACAGAAGCGGTAGGGAGAACGAATCGTTGTACGTCGCGTCGAGCAAGTGAAATCTAGGTAAGTGTATTATATGCTCGATGAGCGCTATGGTCTAGTAAGTTATGCCCGTCTTCGCGATCCACCGACTGTTTAATTATCGAGGCTCGCCGAGTACGTTAAATCGGCCGATCGTCCGCACCGATTAAACTTCACCCGCTCTATTCTTCGTCCACTACGGTCCCTATGCTCGTTCGACGCACAGTTTCTTTGTCACGACGCCATATCGCTTACCCGTAGCCGCGTCGCATCCGTTCTCGTTCTTTCCATTTCGATTCGCGTCCGCCGGAGCATCCTTCTTCTCATCCCGGGCGATCGCTTCCACATTCTGTTTGCTTCCGGCGTTCACCAGGAGCACCACTACGTCCTCTTTATCCGGCGGTGGGGGCGGCGGCGGTGGCGGCGGAGGTTTCGCGAAACTGAGGAAGACGATAGAGGGGAGAGGAAAGAAGTACCGTAAGCTCAATTTTTCCTAATAACATCTGTACGCGTCGGTCCGTTACAAACGAAATGGGACGACGTTCGCGCGTGCCACACAACTCTTATACGATCGACGCGAAACGCGCGAGAACCTCATCGTTCTTTCCTCGACCTACGCAGTGTTCGTCGCGTGGCGTCGCGTCGCGTCGCGTCGCGCCCCGGAAACATCATTTTGTTTCTGTTCAAATTTTAGTGGTAGTCGTTTATCGTTTGTCCTACTTACCTGGCTGCTGCACTCGTCGCTTTAATTTCCTTTTCGCTTTCTACTTGCGAACCGGTTGAGTCTTTTTTCTCTGAAAATGGATCGCGCCATACCGTTAATTTTTCTTTATCGATCGAGCGTTGAATCGAGTCGAGTCGAGTCGTACGATTCGACTCGATCACGTACCTTGCGAAGGTTCGCCGTTGATTTTCGAGTTCTTGCCGATACGTTCGTTACTGCTGTTTCGCGAAAGCGAAGGAGTCGACGCGCTCGACGAGAAACACGGAATTTCGCTACTGACGTTCGACGATTCGCTCGTACTGCTCGACCTACTGTATCTCCGATCGGTTTTGCGAGAACGACTGAAACGAGATGATCGTTAATCGCTCGTCGTTGCAGTCGGCTCGGCGACTCGGTGCAACGTTGACGAAGGAAGATCGCGGGAATCGAGGTCGAACGAGGTGGTTAGGAACGGCTGACCAGGCGTTATTAACGGTATCGAACGCTTTCGAAACGAACAGCCAACGGTCGGACTCGGTGGTTGTCGAAATCGCTCGCCCTACGCTAATCGCTTGGCCGCATCTACTGGCTTCTTACAAGGCTTACAAGTGACTAAGCGTTTCGGTCCTTTTCATTTCGGAATTTTCGCGGTGCGCTTATTCGATTAATTTTCCGTGTACGATACCTGTCGTCGGCCGCGTTGTCCGTCGGTCGTTTCTGAGCCGTGTTCGAAACGCCACCCGCGTCCGGTTCCTGTCGCAGACAAATTTGCTCGTACGCGTGTTCCGCCGGCTCGCGAGCCACTTCGGAATTAGTCGCGTAACCGTTTCCACCGGACGGACGATCCAGAACACCGTTGTTGATGTGCACGTCCACTTTCACTGAAACCCAACGAGATACAAAACGGTGCGCGCGTGGATCGACGCTAACAAGACGGCAAAAGCCATCCTCTGCACTTGGTTCTGCCCGATCGGAAGACGCGCTCACTTACCGGTCAACGTCTCGTCTTTCCTCTGAAAGTGGCGGTGCTTTTCCGTGTCGGTGAACAGTCGCGTGATCCTAGTGTAGACCAAGTCGTGGGGACTGTGGAGATAGAAGGATTCCGTGTCCTTGGGCTTCGCAGGCTCGCCGATGTACGCGCTCATGGGATTTATGTAGATTCCGTCGCGAGGCCGAGAGCCCGGCGGATGCAGGAAAAATGGCTCTTGAAACATGCCGCAACCGCGCAACGTGCACTGAAATCACCAGTCCCAGTAATCATTATCGCGGCCGACTCGCATAACTCTCGCACACTCTTCCGGAAGAGTGACTCGAGCCTCGAGCGCGCGCACTCGCCGGCACCAGCCGAACTAACGCCCGCGCTGCTTCGAGATTCGCGATCGATCGAATCCGCAACGTCGATCTCTCTTTCGGTGGAGGTGCGAGCGTCGACGCGCCTTTACTACTAGCCTTGTCGATGGAATTCGTCGTGCAGCTGCAACTCGTAGCGTCGCTCATGTTCTCCGAGTAATCCGAACCAGAACGATCCCTGGCCATTCTGTTGGTGACATTGGTACGATGCGCTTCGCTCGTTTCCTACCAAATATCGCGTTCGTCTTTTACTTTTCACGCCTTTCTCGCTTTCTCTTTGTTTTTCTTCTAATTCGATCGAACATTGGGCCCGGCGCGACGCGGCGCGGCGCTTGCAATTCGTTCCGTCGGATCTTGCGCTTCGCGCGCGATCATTTTCGAGGTGGGATGGAAAGAGTTCCGTTCTAGTTTTCACCGTTCCCCGTTTAACATCTGTCGTTTCCAGCAAATAGCTGTACAATTTTGGTGCAATGTCGATCGCTCGCCGGCCGAATAAATCGTAGACGCGGTAACTTTCTACGCGGAAGAAGGATTTTAATCTTAATGGATCCATCGCTAAGATAAATGCTGCGATAAAACGGCGAATGTAATTAAAATTGCGCGAGCCTTACGATTATGCGCGATTACGAACATTCGGCCAAGGAAAAGCGTTTCGCGCACGCGCGAGTTGAATTTTTTTCGATACAATCGCGATGCATGGTGAAACTGCAAAACGATTTCGTTGATATCGGTCGATCGCCGCGCCGTTTCGCTTCAAATTGCGACGAAACGTTAGGGTGGGTATACACTTGAGCACGAACACGTACGAGTACGAGCAGACCCGAGGCACCATAAAATTGGGAGTGGAGACATCGTTTCGTGGCATGCTGGACAAATTCGGGGTGTGTTGGGGCTTGCCTTGAGCCTGCCTCGTTCGTGTTCGTGCTCAAGTGTACATATATCAACCCTAAAGCTGGGGTCCCATTAGAGAAAAGCGCGGCGCGCGCGGCCCTGGAAATCACATGAAAAAGTCGATTTTTACGACCAGACTCATCCTGAAGTACCAAGCGCATCTTAACAGAGTACTTTAGGTACTTCAGGACGAGTCTGCTCATGAAAATCAACCTTTTCAGCTGGTTTTCAGGACCGTGCGCGCCGCGCTCTTCTCTAGTGGGACCCCAGCTTAAGACATTTTCGCGACGACAATAATTCGGAGAAACGATTGTTACAACGCGTTTTCAAAGGCATGCAAGTTGCACGCGCCGTAGCACGAATAACGATATGCTGGCTGAATAAGCGGGTGAAGGACGGTTATTCGACGGTTCGACGAATTAGCGTAACGCGCGAATAGAAAAACGATCGTTGCGCGACGCGAATCGCGCGAGAAGCTTTTTTCCTATCGATTCGCGGGGAGTCGGGTTCGTCTTATGCAGTCGAGACCCATATGGTAGACTCGTAGACGCATAAGCTCGCGCTGTCCGGTTCGTCGAGCACGATATCGCGCGCCGCTCGTGATACGATCGAATGGAAATGGAACGGAAACGTTTCGACGATCTTCGCTCGGAATCGACCGATTTACACGGTACAACTTGGTCGGCGAGAGCGCAACGAACGCTTCGGGTCTTCGCCTTTCACTGAAAATTTCCGAATGTCTCGATCGTCGAAGCCGATGGAACGGAGACTCCGCGATCGCGACGAGATGTACCGTTATCGATTCGCGAAGCCGCGACTCGCGACCACCGATAGAGACGGATCCCGTTCTGGTTCACTTACGTGTACACCCATGCAAAACCGGTGCGAATCTCTTTGCAATTGCGATCATTCGGATGAAGGACGAGACATCTTGTATTCCGTGGAATTGTCGAGCTTTCACGCGGTTCGATTGTTCGTTTCGACGCGACGGAGAACGCCGTTGAACTAACGATCCGATCACCGAATGTCCCTTATACGTGCACAAAAACTTTTTTGCAGTCGAAAGCGACAACTGGATTCGGCTAGGCGCGACACGGCGAACTCGATCCGTGCACGGTAAGCGGCGGACCGCGACTCTCTCGCGTCAGACTCACCTGTTCTAGGCGAGAGCCGGTCAACTGGCCCGCGGCCCGCACCGCGGACGGGGCCGGGGCAGAGTCCCCCGGGTAGGGATACGAGCCTCGTCAGCTACCTAGTTACTACAGATCTTCGAATCGTGCCGTGCCGTTTCATGCCGTTCCGTGCCACGTCTTGCCGCTAAGCACCGTTCACCGTATTCCCATCTTCTCCCTCCTTCCACACACCTTTCTCCTCTCTTTTTCTTTTTCTCGCACTTCGAGTATGTTTTTTCGCGTACGGCGTTTAACGCGTTCGAGCTTCGTTAAACCGGCCACACTCGCGCGGCGCGTGGCCGTGGCGAAAACAAATTCAGCTTCGTGTTCTCGCGCGCTCGAAATCGTCGCCTCGATGCGACTCGACGCGACAAATTTCCGTTACTTGTTCCGCGAAGTAGGATGCACGGGGTAGGTTACTCCGTTGTCGGAGAAGGAATCTCTGCAGAAGAGAGCTGGTTTAACTGTAAATGGCCCCTACCTTGCTTTTCCCTTCTCTTAGCTTGCTCGCGTCTTGCCGACTCGTTTCAGAGCGCAGACGACTCTTTTAACGCGGTCAATTACGCGGCGGTTGATCGTTGCCGACTAATCGTAAACATCGATATTATTGCGACGGTAAGGATCTATAAAAACGATCGAGCGACGAAGCATTTGCCTAAGACTTTTCTGCTATTGATCGAACGCTGTCAGTTTTATCCTGCGCTTCGTTAAAAACCGGAATCGTGTTTGCACCGGTTTCAATTGATATGCGCGCGTAAAAACAGTATATTTTAGAGTAACTAAGTTGTCTGGCGAGAAAGGTGTCTAACGAGAAAACGATAGAAAAATTAAAGAAAAGGGTGTCCCGATTCGTAGCGTCGAGTTTAACGACTACGACACATTTTTGACGATTTCGTCGCGGAAATATTCCGCAGACGCGTATACTGCGCCGTTCCGAGGACGGCGCACAGTGATCCGGATCGAGAAATTTAGTGACATTTTGCCAAAAAGTCAACTTTCATATATGGATATCTATTGAATATGTACTACTTATTAACAGTCCATTTGTCCCAAAAATGAGAATGTTAATACAATTTAATAAAAACTTTAATGGCAATAAGCAGTTAAAGTCGAACGTTTTAAGAATAGTAGTTTTCAACCCATAAAACAACTTCTTTTCTTCGCGGTGTTTTGAAACTCTCACTCAATATTCTTATTTCATTTTTATGTTTTATTAAAGAGTATTCTTTCGCGATATAAAATCATATTTTACATTAATAATTACTGTACAGAATATGTTAAGAAAGTAATGCTGAACGAAACATGGAAAATTTTCAAAGTTTTCTACAATTATTAAGAAATATCTTTGAAGTCCCACGAAGTCCCACTTTCTGACAAATTAGAATGTTTTCAGTACACCTTCCTCTATATAATCGTGCAAAAATCATTTCCCCCTGCGTTCCACTCTTTAAATCTCTACGAGGATATACGAAATCCTTCGACGAAACTGTTTAGGTTTAGACTACACAACTCTGGGTATATTCAGATTTCAGACAATGATCCAGAATCCAGATAAGTCTTCGACTGGGCCTTCGATTTTCTGACTGCCATCAGTTGAAACTTGAAACCATTGAAACACAGCCTTTCCAACGTGCACAGTGAGATATCGCAGTTTCTCTATTCAAAAGTAATTTTTAAATTATTATTCGTGTTAAGTTTTCTTTTGTTTAAAGTGTTTCATGTAAATATCTACCTATATACTATATATATTTAGTTCAATTTAAGTTATATTTAGCATTAAAGTATACATTTAACCTATAGTGTTCTGTTTTTCACCTATATAAGATTTTATTTTACTTCTGTTTGGTAAGTATAAAAACTCTTAAAGATTCAGTATATTCAGTTTACTATATTGGATATTTTGTTCTTTATTATTTAGATATTAGTTATTTAGTAAAAATCGATTCTTTCCGTACTTATAAAGACTTATTCTTAATATTAAGAAGTGCTGCCAAACATATGAGTGATTACTTATTTTTATATGAGAAAATATCTGAGAAAATTCGAATTTCTTCCGAAAAATCAAAAGCATTAAAAATAAGTTTGAAAAAATTTGTATTCAAGTTAAAACAAAAATAGAAAGAATGCAGTTACACAGAAAGTAAGTTTTTGAAAACAACGATTATTTATTCAACCTATTCATTAATGATATAGGTTCCGTTATCGAACATTGTCAATTTTTGCTTTATGTAGACGACTTAAAAATTTTTCGCAAGATTAGATCCGCTCATGTTGCTCTTACAACAGGATTTGACTAATATAACTAGCTGATGTAGATATCCAATCTTAATGTTATTATTGTAAGTGTATCAAAGGGGTCCACTCCGTTAATAAATAAATAAATAATATGAAACATTAATCTAATATTATTAGATTTTAAGACCCCTATTTTTGAAATATCATTTTGAGTATGAATAATAAGAGTTAGAATGTAATAAGAAATTTATTTGTTATTGTTTTCAACCGTAATATACGTAATTAATTATTATTGTTAAATTTTCCTTAATGAACTAGTAGCATAGCATTCTTACACTATACATACCAAAATTCATGCAGATATCTCGTATAATAAAAAAGTTATAGATAAATGTCACTAAATTTCTTGATCTGGACCACTGTGCGGCGCAGTGCGGCGTCGGGAGGCTCGCCTTCTACTTGTTAAGCGGTGCGATTCATTTTCATATCGCACCTGGAATTTCTGGTTTTCAAGCAAGGTAGCTGGCGACCGAATATTTTTTAGCGAGCCGCGCCTTCTAATCTGCGGCGACGCGATTGGTCGATGCGACGGTAAACAACGTAAACATGTTTTCCTTTGGCATAATAGCGATCTTTCCGCGATCGCGTGTCACTATCGTTCGCGTATAAAAGGGTGCAGCGTCAAAGACGAGCGCGTGTTTTCAGTTATTGACTCGCGATACGAGAACGTTGCGCTCGCGATGAGGGACGATTTGAAGGTAGGTAGGAAAAGAGTAGCCGATAGGGTAGCTTTTCTGCGAGTACGATCCCACGTTTCTTTTCGTTTCAGTACCTAACGGGATTCGGCTGCGAATTCTCGAGCGAAGACGAGCGTTGTCCTGGAGCGCTACCGCGTACTCAGAACAGTCCTCAAAAGTGTCCTTATGGACTGTACGCGGAACAACTTTCCGGTACAGCGTTTACCGGTGAGTACGATGATTAGCTGATTGAGTACGATTATAAATTAGGAAATAAAATACTTTCACATGTATCCGAGATGCGTGACGTGGGAGTTCTTTTTACCCCTAATTTTAATCTCTCCGCTCATATACAAACAGTAGTGTCAAAAGCATACAAAACCCTTGGTTTTCTTAAGCGATGTACAGTAAAATTCTCAAATCCAGACTCACTGAGACTATTATACTGTTCTTTAGTAAGACCTATAGTGTGAATACACTAAAAGTCGACCACCCTTTAGTAGTCGACCACTTTTATTATTTAGGTTAAAAAACTAAATATTTGAATTAAGCATTTATTAGATGATAATTTTATATTGTATTTTAAATGTCTAACTTCGAAATACGACAAAAAGCGATTTTTAAAAGTAAAGAAAATCAATGCTTCTAAAACGATTTCTAAACAAGGTTCGATTGCGCCTGAAACCGAGCTTTGAGAAAAAATCGCTAGTGTAATTCAGTTGTATACATTTTTCATCGAAAAATGAGGCTGTATGCTATTTAAAAAGTATCAACATTCTTAGTTATGGGCTTGACAAATTTAACAAATGCGATAATTTAGATTATATGGTCGATTACTGAAGCGACTCGGACACTTTACTTTTAACGTTAATTACGTCTTTTCCAGAACTTTTATATACAAACAAAAAATATTAGTGATACATTCAATAAATTTAAAGTACTATCATGTATATCATATATTTTACAACAGTGACTGTTTCGTTTTGTTAATACATATAGTTCAAATTTAGCTTTAAGTGGTCGACTACTAGTGCTTTCACCCTATTAGAATACGCCTCAGTTATATGGTCTCCTTATTTTGCCAACCAGAAACACAAGCTTGAAGGGGTACAACATAGATTTCCTAGATTTGCGGCATTTAAGTTAGGGCGGAAGATATCAATCACTGACCACAACTATGATGTAGTCATGAAAGAGCTTAAACTTGATACTTTAGGAAGAAGAAGAATATTTTCTGAACTTATGCTCATTTTTAAAATCGTCAATGGTTACATCAATTGTCCTCAACTTCTTGAACTTATTAACGTATATGCGTCAATAAGATCTCTAAGACACTCGGAGACTTTTCTTCCGTTAAATTCTACTTCAATGTGTTCGCATCTAGACACTATTAACCGGTCGTGCGTCACTGCCAATGCTTTTGCTGGCGACCTTGATATATTTGGTAGCTCGTTGTGGTCTTTCAAGAGGCAATTGTACAACTTAATCTAATCTGTTATATGCATATTTTATATCTTTATATATTTTATTTCATATTTTATTTATATGCTTTTCTTTTGTTATTTTTATATTACTCTTGTACTCTTTTATTGTTTCCAACTATTGTGACCTCTATGTATGCAACTGTATGAAAATTTTTTTGTACACTAATGGAAATTCCTTCCCGTGAATAAAATTAAAATTAAATTAAATCAATTCGCGTAAACAGAGAGAATGTATTTGTACACAGCACCCCGTGCCCTGAACAAACGCTCGTGGTTCTACCGGATCAGACCTTCCGTCTCGCACAAACCGTTTTTACCGATCTCCGAGACCGTTTCCCATTTGACTCACGATTGGGACGCGATGCACCCGACGCCGAATCAGGTAACTGATGAAGAACGAGACTGAAAGATTCTTTCTTTGGTCGAACGCGTTTTTTTCCACGTTTCAGTTGAGGTGGAAACCGTTCGACGTGCCCACGAGGCAAGCCGCGGAGATAGACTTTGTCAACGGGCTGCACACGATTTGCGGTGCCGGTGATCCTCGCACGCGCCAAGGCGTCGCGATTCACGCGTACCTTTGCAACGCTTCGATGAAGGACAAAGCTTTTTACAACGCCGACGGCGATTTTCTGATAGGTGCGTAGGACACTTGACGAATCGACGACGTTTTAGAAAAATTGCCGCGCTACCGAACGTTCCGTTGCTTGTCGTAGTACCGCAGCTGGGCGCGTTACTGATAACCACGGAATTTGGAAAGATTCGTTGCGAGGCAAACGAAATCTGCGTGATTCAGCAGGGGATGCGATTCAACGTGACGGTGTCTGGACCGTCTCGGGGATACATTCTCGAAGTGTTCGACGACCATTTTCAGCTGCCCGAATTAGGACCGATAGGTAAACGATCGTCGCGTCGCACAGTGTGACGAGTATATGGGCGTTCGGGACAAAATTCATAACGTGTAAACTAATGGATTTTCGACCGAAGACCTTTAATACTTTTTTAAAGAGAACGTACAGATGCAATGATTAATAAAAACAAAAAAAAATAAAATTTCATTGAAAAACAATTTATAGCCTTAACTTTTTTTTAAATTAAAAGTTTTTTCTCCTTTTTTCGATTGCAATATATTGTTGCTCGATTACCAATTAACTTTTGTTTGAAAATTTTTTATGTTTATTTATCGGAACTGATCGATTAGAACGTTTAGATTTTAGGGATGAAGAGTAAATAATCATTTAAAACTTTTTTTAAATATATATTCTAAATAAATTATACATATTGAATATTAAATAATATCTGTATTCGAATTAAAAGTTGAATCGGTATTCGTAACTGATGAATCAAGTGATTCATCTATTATTATTCAGCCTTGACGCTGAGCACCTTAATATTGATTTTTATTATTTTCTTCATTTCGAGAAAATTTGAGCAGTTAAATTTAACGTAAATATGAAGTTTAATGTGCCCCCAATGAATGTATCAAAACTCACGGAGGTACTTTTTGGTACTTTTTTTAAAACTCAAGTCAAAGTTGATAAACATTCAAGGTAAAAAATTGGAATGTATTGTTAATATTATGAAAAATTTATTCTGCAATTTAAGAGGTCTTATAATACTAAACATAACTTATAAAAATCATATTAATCGGATAAATATTCTACAAATGGCACATGTTTGAAAAAATGCACTAAAAATATGAGTAAATGTTAAGCGTAAATTTTGTCAAATAATTTAAAAATTTAGTGAAAATTCTGAGTAGTATTAAAATCTACGATCCATTATTAATATTTTAAGATATAAAAAACTATGAATTTTAAACTTCAGTTTTTCGACTTTTGTCCATTGCTCGTCACACTGTGCGTCGCGTCAAACGAAAAAGCGGGAGTTAACGCACGGGACCATTTCTAAGCAGGAGCGAACGGTCTGGCGAATCCGCGGGACTTTCAGTCGCCGGTTGCGTGCTACGAGGATCGTGATACCGATTATAAAATTGTGTGCAAATATCACGGTAAACTGTTCGTTGCCGATCAAGACCACAGTCCGTTCGACGTGGTGGCCTGGCACGGAAACTACGTTCCCTTCAAATATTGCCTCGAGAGATTCATGGTTGTCAATTCGGTTTCTTTCGATCATTGCGTGAGTTGGAGAAGGAGGGCGGATCAAGCGTACGCGGCAAATGGATAGTTTTTATTTGACGAGCACGCTCTTCCCCGCAGGATCCCTCGATCTTCACCGTTTTGACGTGCCCCTCGAGGAAGCCCGGGACAGCGGCGGCCGATTTCGTGATATTTCCACCCCGATGGTCTGTGCAGGAGCACACTTTCCGGCCTCCTTATTATCACCGTGAGTAGAAAGCCGACGCGCGACGCTTCTACTCGAGCGCAAACGTAAAGAGAGAAATTTCGAGAGCGCGTAAACCGGTGTCGGTGCCACGATCTATAATCGAACTCAAGAACGGAGCGCGTTGCTCCACCTCCTGCCTATTCTTTTCGCTTTTCCCTTTTTCTCCTTCTCGCTTTTTCGCTTTCCAACTGAAACGCGGACGATAACTGCGCGACGCGCGTCCGACTCTTTCGTCCTTTTGCATTTTCGTTCGCGACGCGGCGACGCGTCGTCACGCTACACCGCGCCGCGCCGCTTCTAGAAAACTCGACATTACCTTCAATTAAATCGATCGACAATCGTATCGCTTTCCACCGTCCCATCACCTCCTTTCCTGCCATCCGTCCGTGTTTCTACTTTTCGCTTTTGCCTTTCTTTCAAATTAGAAATAACTCGACTAGGGAGGAAACGCGTATCCGCGTCTTCACTATTCGTCGTCTCGATCGACAGGAAATTGTATGAGCGAGTTCATGGGGCTCATAAAAGGACGATACGAAGCTAAAGAGGAGGATTTTCATCCTGGCGGAGCATCGTTGCACTCGATCATGGCGCCGCATGGACCGGATGCGCGATCTTTTCAGGCGGCTTCCAACTGTTCATTGAAACCGGAACACGTCGCGGATGGAACTCAAGCCTTTATGTTTGAGACTTCGTACAGCATGGCGGTCACCGAGTGGGCTGCGAAGCTCTCCAATAAACTGGACAATAATTACAATAAGTGTTGGGAAGGTCTCGAAAAATGTTTCGATCCGAACGCCAAACCAGTGGCTTCTTCTTTTTGACGATAGATTAAACTTCGTTCAATAAAGAGTTTCTCGACTTTCTCCTCTTTCTAGTCCTATGTATATTCTTTTCTCACTTGCAATTTATCTACTGTATCTTAGTTTTTAATTTTCAATGTTTGTTAAGCTATTCAAACAAATTCGAAAGAAAAAAAAAAAAAAAAAATAATAATAATAATAATAATGCTTTATTCAACGGGTTAAACAACCCTTTGGTATAATAGATTATACAGATATCAAAAATAGTCTATACAGTTATATTAACAAACAAAACAAAAGAAAACAATGATAGTTCACTCTTTTAGCAAAGATCTAAGTGTAGTTCGCAACATATTGAATAAGTCGCCAAACAGATCGAATTGACAAGGAATAAATTGGCCAAATTACACAAACAATCAATAGAATTATGATTGCCGAATAGATATCGGTGAGCCTTGACGTTAAAGAGTCTATTACATCTTAAGTTTCGAGCGGGAATATTGAAGTTAAGTTTTTCAAGGATAGCAACACAATTTATTGTGTTATTAATTATATTGTATAAGATAATCAAATCAGATGATTCTTCTGTTTTCAAGTGTTAATAAATTAAATCTTGCCAGCCAAGGTTTATAGTTATGGCAGTAGGTATCGATTCTATTGCCAGACTTAAAAGCTATAATTCTTATATTAGAACTTTATGTTGGATATTGGATACTCTCTACTCTACTACTTACCAGATGATCGAACCATACTCGAGGATAGGTCGAACAAGAATTTTTATTTTTTTAGGCGTTACAAGATTTTTAGGCGTTTCCGGTAGTGCAATTAAAAAATGTTTCAGACAAAATTTTATCAGTACTCGGTTGACTACATGTTCGCATATTCGTAAATCTCAAAAAATGCTTTTTACGTAAAAAAGTCAAGATCATCTTGATCGTAGTTCGAACATCTGATTTAATCTTATTTATTTTGTAAGAAATAATTTTTAACTAAAATTACGTTTGCACAAAATTTTCGAGTTCAAGATCATTTCAAGGTCATAGTATAATACATTGTTGTATTCGTCTCAACGTCAGTAACGATCCTATGATGTTAAAAACATATGATGCTATTAAAAAAGTCAAGGTGACCCAAGGTTTGTCTATTTACAATATTATTTTGATAATTATGTTCATGCTTATTCATTGATATGAAAAATACATCGTGTACATACAACGTCGCATCATATTTTCATAAGTTACAGTAAAAAAAAATAGCACTATTCTACGATAGATGGCGATTCGCATTATCGACGATATCGACGATATGTAAAGCAAAGGTTTTCTAGCGCCCTCTTCGCATTTTAATCCGTGCACGTGAAAAATACGCGAGACGTATCTCGTGGGTTTCTTTGCCTCTGTTTGTAAACAACATTCAACGCAAGCAGCAATTCCAAGTATTCCGAAACGCGTTGAAATATAATGGTAGAGAAACGTGACGTTAATTTATCGATTAGAAGTATTATTTGCTATTTGTCTTTCTTTGTTGGTGTTTCTAAGAATGCTCTCTGCAAGTAGACTGCAAGTACAATTGGGAAGCTGATTGAAAAAGTGAAAAGGTAAACCATTTATTCACCTTATTGTCCGAATTGCACGTACGAAACATGACCGAGGTTTGATTCTAGTATTTATTCAAGAAAATCGTAGGTAATTAAGTTAAAGTAAAGAAAAAGTTGAAAGAATATTCTGTTGATGATAGTAGACAAGTACTTACAGTTGTTTAGCTTCGGAATGTTCGTGTTTTTCGATTAACCTGTATTTTTAACTACCCCGATACGGGAAATTGCACAACCAGGCGTAATGTTTACATAACTCCGTTTTGGCTTTTCGGAAAGTGGGAAGTCAAATTCCCGTGTTTTCTGATCTCCTTCTCTTATTTAAAAAATAAATTCTTTCATATGAAAAATATTGATTTATTTCCTTAAACCAGGAAATTATTTATCTCCTTAAACAAATTTCGTAAGATACTTAGAACTCGTAAACTAATCCGAGGTAGGAGACCCACATCAAGGTGTCTTATATGCATTTTATATGTATTTACATCATCTACTTCTTTCTGTAAACTAAAGGGAATTCCCGTAAATAAATATTATTATTTATCCCACCGCTCGTCCGCGAAGTCGGCTCTCCCCACCACCCAGTAGCCATTTTTAAAACCTGCCGAAACTTGTCAAAAAGACGCCATTCTTCATTCCTTTGGTGACAGTCGTAGAGCTCGGACAATTTTTAAACCTGTCATGTACTATTTGAGTGCGTGTCGTTTATGTATCTGTGCGTGATCACTTTTGTCGCTACCAATGTTCTTCTATTCTCGTCTATTCTCTATTTTAGTAGACATAAAACTTTTTACTAGAAAACCGACATTTTAGGAAAGATTTAACGATTCTTGTAAGTACATACATACATATGTGTTTTCTATTTCCCACAAATTAGTTTATACATAGATCGAATTCTAATTTTTTGCAGTTAATTTCGGCTTCGATTGTCACTTAATCGCAATATTGTTACTTATCTGCAATTATTCTGTTTTAATTTTACTGTTTTTCTGTTTCAGATCCGATGTTCAAATTGGAGAAATGGCGCGAAACCGGCACGACGCCACGATAGTTTCAATTTTGAAATATAGGAATGCTATCGAAAATTGATATGAATTTTCATAGACAGAAAAGTGGTATAATTTACGTATATATACATTTTTATTGTTGTTTACTGTGCATTTCGTAAATTTTTATTGATTTTGAACATCGATTATTGATTCGCGAAATTCGAGTCAGTGTTGTTCAAATCGTAAATAATTCTAAAACTCCGCGAGGCTCTAACAAGCAAGAAAACTTTCGATCGCGTTGGTAGTTTATTATTTTTGTATTTTTGTATTCGAAAAAGTGTCGACATACCTGAACGTAGAGCAGCATGAAGAGCTCCAGAGTTCGAGAAATGGTGAGTCCATGCGCCGCGCCGGAACGCGAAAACTAATGTAAATATTGTTTTATATTATTCGAATATTGAACATCAAATTTTGTGCACTCTAGAAGTTTGAATTTGGGATTTAAAAAAAAAATGCAAACTTAGACATTTTTACAATATTTAATGGTTTGAAAGCTTTGCATTTATTAAATTCAAAAGTTTGAAAATTAATAATTTGGAAGATCAAAAATTTTGACTATTTAAAAATTGTTCAACTCATATCTTTTAATTTTTATTTTTTTATAAATTAGAAGTTTTGATCATTTTTAGTAGTTAGAAAATTTTGCAGCCATTCAAATCGAAATAAACAGAAGTAAGTAGTAATTGCAGCTGACTCTGTGTTAGTGTATCGTGCACGATATATTTTTCACTTGTGTGTGTGTGTACGTGCGTGCATGCGCGCGTGTGTGTGTGTGGATTAAGCTGTGGAATTGCGTTTATTTTATTCCATTAAAATCGTACTTCAATAAATTGCAATATATTCCTCTGCTATTTGTGCTAATATAACCTTGAATTTCTCGTGGAATATGTGCATCAAACATTAATACTGTACGCCAAACGTATACATTAGCGATCGCTTTACAAACATTTATCAGAAGGATGTGGAGAAATTGTTCTATAAAAGGAGGGCAAATGAGATTCGGGGTAGGGCGGGTCTTCATAATTTTTAATCGCATCAGGAAACATATAATAGAATTATTAATTATGTAGCTCATAAATCGAGCTAATTAGCTGCGATCGTAAGAGTTCTGTGAATGCGTTACACATTCAACGATAGGTTAATATTCCAAAATGAGTTGATAAAATATTCCCGTAATATCGCTTCTTTACAAGATATTTTGCTGTATTGAGATAAAACCTGTGTAATTGATAATTGATGAGAGATCTAATTGTTATCTATGTCGCAAACGCGGCAAATACATGAATCGCCATCTGTAGGCGTTTAAAAATATCCTCGATTCAATAGTACCATCGTGAATCGGCTTACTGGTGGGGCTAAAAGTTGTTCGAGCTGCTTCGAGCTCGTAGTACTATACAAACTTTTTCAATGAATATTTGACAACAACTGTTCTTTGTTTATAGTTATCTCGTACATTCATAATTCTGTTGAAAAATGTGAGTTTGTAGTGTTCAGTTACTATAAAAAGTTGACAGGTTGATAAGCTATCGATGCTCGAAGCAATATAAATATGTTGTCATTGGTAGGGTTGATTCCAGTTGACTCGTAACCATAACCTTACAATGAAAAGCGTCGTCAATTTGGCGATGCTTCTTTGTTGTTTTAGTAGGAGCGTCGTTTCCTCGCGTTGTTATTCTGAATATTGTCAAATATCGGTGAGTTTCATTTCTTTTTTTTTTTTTTTTTTTGTTAAACGCGTGTTTTTCTTTCTGCATTCTGTTCTAATTCGTCTATGAACCTAATATTCTTATAGTATTTCTAAATATATATACTACGTCGTAAACGAAATGAATGGTTTGTCCGTTTTTACAGACGAGCTTGGATCCTCCGTCCGATTATCAATGCCTGCTGACAAATTTTCCAAGGGGTAGAGGTACAAAATCTTAGCGTAAGACTGACAAAGTTTGTCGCTTCGAAGGGTAATGTCCTAACAGGGATGAATGATTTCTTTGTTTCTGTAGATTGTGCTAAACTTAGATTCGAGGATTTCGATCAAGATGTACCAAAAGATTATGCAACTAAATTCTCGCTACAAGCTTACGCGTTTGAATTACCAAACGACAAAGTAACTGCCTTTAATTTAAGCATTACCAATGCCAATTTTTTCAGTAAGAATTTGGATAATGTTGTTCTTATAAATAATTGTAAATCTGGTAAGCTAACAGTACAATAATCGTCAACAATTTTTGTGTTGAACTAGGTGTAGTTTTACGTTATCGCAATTTATTGGACGAAAGTTGGTCATTTTGTAGTCTCTTACAACTGTATGGAAACAAAACTAGTCCTGCCCCTGACGAATTGTTTGTTGCTTGTCCATTCTCTAACGAATTATACGAGTCTCTTCCTTATCAGTTAGATTATTTTGTAACTGGGGAAACTTACAATTATACTAAGCGATACGTGTTCAACGTACCCAAGCACGAATTTATTGGTGAGCAATTAAGTCGATGTTGTATACAATTTAATGGTTTCTAGTTTTTTGCTGTTAGATATATCAAAATATCTTACTTTGTAGGGAAAGGCATAGAGTTGAAGAAATACAGACCCTTCGTCTACGTAGACATATCCTATGCTCCTTTTTTTTTGCTGCACGTTCAGCCGCTGCCCGAATCTTATAACGTGACGGAATACAAAATATGGTTAATAAACGAAGATTTAGGTTCTGTTGTTGACACGAATGTTTTTTCGCCGACGAGTAAACAAGATATCTGGTATAATTTTACGGCACATACTGGTACCTTTTTTTTCAATGTTTCTGCCATACATCCACATTGCGGAGAATATGGGTGTGCTAACGGCACTACACCGTCTATTACTATTAGTAAGCAGTTAAACGTTACGATAAACTCGATAAAATCAGTCCGAGTTCCGTTCTACAACGAGTTTGACACTTTGCAGAGGGAATGTCTCGTCGCCGTCTTCTCATTATGATTGTCAGCACTGTATGGATACCGCCAGTGGCATTATATGTTCTTTATCAGTTTTATAAATTCTTCAAAAGGGGTAAAGAGTTACAGTATTTATTACGAGTTTTAGAGGACGCTTCTTTTTTTTTGTCGCGTGCAACGCAGGTTTTTACTGTCCTATCGTCTGTGTCTTTCTAGAAGCATTCAAAAGGAGAAGAAAGCCCAATTGTTTGTTAGTATATTCGCCGACGCGGTTAACGCATATCAACGCGATGATCGAGTTAGCCAAGTATTTGAGAAATGGTAACGTCGCTGTGGTAGATTCGATCGATGCCACGGATGCTATAGAAAATGTTAGTAAGAGTGTAGCGATCGTTTATCAGTCGGCAATTGTTGTGTCTCTTTGATCTGACGGTTTTGAACGAACTTAGGATCCGGAATATTGGTGCGACTCCGCTTTTCGAGATGCGGACGTTGTTCTCGTCGCAACTTCTCCGCCGCCTAAGAAGCCTGTTGCGTCGTCGCTTGATTGTCGAGGCAGCGACAATTATCTTTTGAAACTAATTAGAGAAAATCAGTGTCTGGAAGAAAAGAGATTCTACATTGTGCAATTACCTTACTGCAATCCGGAAGATTCGCCCGAGGAATTGAGACACTTGAAAAAATTCTGTTTGCCAAAAGATCTACCTAGGCTTTTAAAAGTCATTCATAAGATGGAGCAGATTGGATGCGTTTCGGTGTGCGACAAAGAGTTTTTAGATAGTGTAAAATTAGCGAAATTAGAGATACTGGAGGAAAATGGCAAACTGGTGAAAGAAACGCGAGAGACTGGTTAGTTTTCTTCCGATATGAGTTTCTTTCCTTTTCTTTTTACGATCCGAGACCTAACTTTGTGCACTCGTGTTCCAGAAAATCTGTTAACGTCGGAAAGTGCGCAGGCACTGGACAACCAGAATTCTATGACAGAAGGCAATATAGTGCCTCAATCTTTTATGACAAATATTCACGAGTTAAATTTGCTCGGGGAGGTCGAAGAGCGTGATAAAACAGCTACGTACGAACGCTCGGCAAACGACAATGTCCATGCGTTTCGTATCGATCAGCTAGATTTGTGATTTTACGTTATATTATTATGTATTTACATTCGTTTAAGTTTGATAAGAAATTTACCTTAATACATTTTATACGTGTATTGTGATTCAACGTAATAAACGAAGCAATTTGTAATTGCTGTATTACTTGTTGCATTCTTTCTTCGGAATTACTCTCTTTCAACTGCTTTTCCCATCGATTTTATTATACATTTATTGTGTACGTGTGCGTGTGTATATACATATTTGTGTGGCATGGAGATGTGTACGTGTGTATATATAATATATTCGGTATAAAGAAAATAACGAACGGCGCGGTAACTGTTGCATCACGATAGTCATTGTTGCTAAAACCAGTCAACTTTTGATGGGTAATAGAAATTCCAGAGCATAAGATTATGCAAATCGATTGAATTGTAGATGTACAGGGTGTAAAGAAATGTTTTGTCGTAGCTATCATAAATAAATTCGATCGGTGAAGATCTGTGAAAAAAATCAGCTGCAAAATTGACCTTGACCTTTGAATTCAAGATCAAATCTTTTTTGTTGCTTTGTTCTGATAAAAAATAGTACCCAAGTTTTATTTTTATTAAAACTAATTTTATTGAAAGAAGTTTTGCATTTCTAATAAAGCAAATGGTTAGTGTTATTGCTTATCTGTTAATTGACTAACTGTAAAATATAAATAAACAAATGTTAACAACAAAAAAAAAAAAAATATACTACAAAAATCAAACGTAGTCAGTATTAGCTTTTAAACCGAGAAAGACGCTCATCTTCTATTTCTTGCGCTGAGTGTTTACACGATTTTCAATGCTACAGCTGTTTGTTTAAATGTTCGCCACGATTGTGTTTACGTTAATATATCACATCTAAGTTTAAAATTTCCTACTTTTATGAACAAAATTCAACTTATAGACTATAGACGATAAAACTTTAACTCTAATTTCTGACGAAACAGTTGCTTCAAACCCATGTAGTTCCTTTAACACTTTTTATCCTCGCGACGAGTATTGTACGATGCAAAAAAAAGTTTGACCTTGAATTCAAAGGTCAAGGTCAATTTTGTGGCTGATTCTTTTCACAGATCTTCACCGATCCAAAGATGTAGAATTCTAATTGCAAAACAAAACATTTCTTTACACCCTGTACGTTTGTTATTATTTTCTAACACAGTAGAATGCTTGATTTTGTACATTGATGAAGAAGAAACCTAAAATTGTACATAATATTATGATCGTCGTATTCCATGTTTTTTTTACCACAAATTGTAAAACCCTTGCTGGATATGTAAAGAGTTGTTTTTTTTCGTGCGAAACTTGACGCGTTGCATAAGGAAGAAGGAATAGTACAACATTGTTTATAAATGAAATTCGTAGTAGGAAATGGAAGATTTTCGTTCAGAATAACTGATTTGTACAAGTTACGTTTTGACTTGTTCTAACTTGCTTGTCAATAGGAAGAATAGAAGAGTAGAAAGCTACGTTTTCTCCGTATATAATACTCGATGCTGAATAGATACAAAGAAGCTGATTCGTCATCCGATATCGTTTATCTAAGAATGCAGTACGATATTAATCGTTTAGTTTGCTACGTAGAGTTATCGGCGATGCTTGATTTTTTTTTGTTTTTCAATCGTAGCATCTGCGTATGCATAGGATGCGCGTTCTTTTCCCCTCGAAGAAAGAAATCGTTGATTACCGTTCAATTCGACGGGTTCTGTTCTAGTCTCTGTAAAGATTCCTTTGCAGAGAATCACCCTCGTCTTCGTTGTTGTTAGCGTTTACTGTAGGAAAAACAAGGAGATCTTCCGTTTCCGACGAACACCTTTTACCTTCCATATCAATATAGGATTGCGGTCGTTCGTTCGTCGGCGTGGCCAAATCGTTTTCGCTGTCGCTGGTGTTGCTCGTGCACCTAAACTTGATCGGACTCTCGTAATGATTAGGTTGCAAATTGGGTGGTTGTTCGTTCGCGTACAGTTTGGTTGGCTCGTCCGGAAACGATGCTATAGGTTGTTGCCAAAGAGTATGAAGCTTGTCGACCTTGTCGCACTTGGTCACCGCATTGGACGACGGTTTTTCGAGGTAATTGACGACGTCGGTCTTTGAAGCGTTTGCCTCGCCACCGTCGGTAGCGTCGTTACTGGAACCTGTTTCGATTCGAGATATTAATTGTAAAACTCGAATGTCGATTCATCAATGGACAAATCGAAAGCGTACGTACTACACGGGCTATCCAAAGCGTGTAGAGACGCGAAGTAGGCTTGATTGTGGACGGTTCTTGGATTCAGATCCAAATATTCGACGCTATCCTCTAACATTTTTTCCCAGTGGCTAGTGAGTTCTCTGAACGACGGTCTCGTCGCCGGTTCCTGGTGCCAGCACGACACCATCAACTTGTACCTAAGAAGAAGCGTTACGGTAAACGCCGCGAAAAGCAGATTTGGTGGCGAAATGGCTAGAACTACGCTCACAGGTGTTGCGAACAATTTGCCGGCTTCTCCATGCGATAGCCGGCTTTCAGTAAGTTGTAGAGATTGTGCACGTCGACGCCGGGATAAGGAGACGCGCCCAAAGTGACAAGCTCCCACAGAAGAACACCGAAGCTCCACACGTCCGATTTGCTAGTGTAGACGTGATCGGCCAGAGATTCCGGCGCCATCCATTTCACCGGTACTACGTACGAATCGAAAAGTTACAATTCGTTACGAGTATCGATAGTTGGGAAAATTTATTTATTTATTTATTAATTCGCGGGAAGAGAATTTCCATTAGTGTACAAATGATTAGAAACAGGTTGACTACATAGAGGACATAATACTGAAAAACAAATAAAGAAAATACAAAAGCAATATAAAAGTATAACGCATAAAACATAAAACATAAATAAAATATATAAAGATACAACAGAAGAAAAACCAAAACGAATTAAATTAATTTGTAAATTTGACTCTTGAAAGAGTTCAAGGAGCTACCAAATATATCTACGACATCAACAAATGCATTGGCAGTAACACACGAACGGTTAATAGTATCAAGATGCGAACACATTGAGGTATAGTTTAGCGGAAGAAAAGTCTGCGAGTGTCTAAGAGATTTTACTGGCGCATACAGGGTGTTTGGGATAGTATAGGCAAGCTTTGGAGGGGTGATAGATCACGTAAAAACAAACAAGAAACTTCTATATGACTTGAGTCCAAAACTCAACCATTTTTGAAAAAAAACTGTCATAAACATTTAAACTATAAACCGCTATAATTCAAAATAGGAACGTTTTTCGTAAGCAATTTCTTCGCTAAAATAAAGATTACGATCTTGTTAATAAATTATTGCGATTTTAAAGGGTAATATAGGGGGTTAGAAAAATACTATTTTTTGCGATACGAGGTAAAAATATCACAGTTACTATACTTATTGGATTAACAAGATCGTAATCTTTATTTTAGCGAAGAAATTGCTTACGAAAAACGTTCCTATTTTGAATTATAGCGGTTTATAGCTTAAATGTTCATGACAATTTTTTTTCAAAAATGGTTGAGTTTTGGACCTAAGTCATATAGAAGTTTTTTTGTTTATTTTTACGTGATCTGTCACCCCTCCAAAGCTTGCTTATACTATCCCAAACACCCTGTATATGTTAACAAGTTCAAGAAGTTGAGAACATTTGATGTAACCATTGACTAATAAAAAGAAACTTACCTCGCCCTTTGCTGCGTTTCAAGTACGCGTCGTCTTCGTAGACGTCGCGCGTCAATCCAAAGTCCGAGATCTTGCAGACTTTCCCTGTGGCCAGGAGCACGTTTCTAGCGGCGAGATCTCTGTGTACCAACTGTTGCACGAGACAGTTGCTTAGCATCGAATCGAAGCGTTGCCGATTATTTCTAATGTTACCTTGATATCGGCGAGATAGGCCATTCCTTTGCTGATTTGCCAAGCGAACGAAAGTATGTCGCGAGACGTAACGGAGTAAGCGGAGGTTTCTTCGACGGGGCGGGACTCGTCGGCGACGGTGGACAACGAAGAAAAGCCGCCCACGATTCTGCTCTCCGATTCCAATTGTCGACTGCGTCTCAAATAATTTCTGCAAATTTTTCGCACTCTGCTCGTAATATCGAGACACGTCCAGGTATTTCTTTCTCGCGTTCCGCGACAGCACGGCCATACGGGCCAAGAATTTAATTAGTGCGACGTTACGTCGACCCTTTACGACGCGGACGGAATTTCCGCAATGTAAAATTCCATAGTTGGCGAAGGCGCGTTTCGAGCAAACGTATAACTACCCTCCCTTCCCTCTTTATCACGGTGGATACGTTCGAAGGGAAAACGGCGCGCGGCGCCCGCGATCTCATAGTTATGCACTTACCGCAACGAGCCGAACTCTGCGAATTCGATGATGAGATAGACCGGAGCTCCGGGAGTAGTGCAAGCTCCTAAAAGTCTGATCACGTTCGGATGCTGAGCTTCCTTCAATAGTTGATACTCCGAGAGCAAGTCTGCCAGTTCGGAAGCGCACGCGTTCTCCTTCAAAGTTTTGACAGCGACGGTCGTCGATCCAGGTATCCCCGCAATGTCGATCGCTTTCGCGCGTAGGACGCGACCGAATTCTCCTTCGCCCAGCACTTGCTCGATGGTTAATCGCGATCGAGGAAATTCCCACTTCGGATCCGGCTAATCAAACGTTCGACGCTCTTTACTTGCACAAGCGAGAAGCGAATCGATTGTTGCTCGAACGGATGACAATCGAAACGCAAAATAGACGATACGAATAAAAGAAAGATTACGCACCGGGTGCGTCTTGGGAAGGAGAAGATGACGATTTACCGCGGTGAAAGTATCCAGTCCGATGAGCAGACCGTCTCCTCGATCGATGTAATCCGAAGGCAGTATGCTGACTCCGTTGGTATCGCCGTTTGTTCGTCGTTTACCCTCTCGGCGGCTTCCTTTTGCAGCCATTCTGAAACGCGCGCGTTTCTCCATGTAAATATCGCGGAAAGCAGGAGGGTCCTTGGAATCGAGGGGAAAACTTTTTCAAATTCTTCTGCTTGATTAGAGCGTTGCTCGTCGTTTCTACGTCGCGGCCACCGGTTGATCCGGGAAACGCAACAGTTGACAAAGGAGAGAAAAGCGCTCGCGAGACGAATCGATAGGCACTAGGGTGCCTCTTATTTTTGACTTTTGAATTTTTTTTGCGGCACCCCCTAGAATAGTTCCAATTAATAAAAAAAAATTTTGTATAAAGTTTGAACCCAATCGGATAAGGGGAAAACGTGCCCCTGGACTCTTGAGGGTTCAAATAATCATTTCAAAGCACACAAATTGGACTTTTTTAACATATCCGCTTTGTTTTTAATTATATAAAAAAAAAAAAATATTTTAAACAAAAGTTGTACATCTAGATAAGAAGCATGTTTTATGTTCTATGACTTTTTTTCGTGTGGGAAACGATTTTCGAATAAAATAAAAAAAAGTAAAAAATAACTTTATTTATTTCTTTTTAATTTTGAAAATACAAATGTACCTCGAACATTTCCTAGTTATAAAGATCTAAAAAGAATGTATATTTTTTGTACAACTGTGAGAGCTTATTTTTTTTTAATTTATGAAATTTCTTAAATGATCGGAAAGCTATACACATTTCTATAATGAAAATTGATAAATGATATGTAAAGTGAAATAAGATGTTTTTGAATATAAATAGTTTATTCGTATGTAATTATTTACAATTGTTGGTTACGGAATAAAGTTTCTTTTTTACAATCAAGAAACTTCTGACGGTAATCATTTTCAATTTGAAGAACTTATTGTTTTTGTTTCTCTTTTTTGTAAATAATTCATTATTGTCTTCCATTAATTGAACACCTCTTTCTGCAGTATCATTGACAACCCGCAGTTTATTTACTAATTCTAAATTTTTAATAAAGCTTCTGTTTTTAGACCAAGACGATAGTTCCGCTTGAAGGAATTTGCCGTCTAATTCAATGTGTTCTTCAAATTGTAAATGATTACCGTCAGAAGTTTCCTGATTGTAAAAAAGAGACTTTATCCCGTAACCAACAATTGTAAATAATTACATACGAATAAACTATTTATTTTCAAAAACATCTTATTTCACTTTACACATCATTTATCAATTTTCATTACAGAAATGTGTATAGCTTTCCGATTATTTAAGAAATTTCATAAATTAAAAAAAATAAGCTCTCATAATTGTACAAAAAATATACAGTATTTTTCAATCTTTATAACTAGGAAATGTTCGAGGTACATTTGTATTTTCAAAATTAAAAAGAAATAAATAAAGTTATTTTTTACTTTTTTTTTATTTTATTCGAAAATTGTTTCCCACACGAAAAAAAGTCATAGAACATAAAACATGCTTCTTATCTAAATCTACAACTTTCGTTTAACATATTTTTTTATATAATTAAAAACAAAGCGGATATGTTAAAAAAATCCAGTTTGTGTGCTTTAAAATGATTATTTGAACCTTCAAGGGTCCAGGGGCACGTTTTCCCCTTATCCGATCAGGCTCAAACTTTACATACATTTTTTTTTATCAATTGGAACTATTCTAGGGGGTGCCGTGGAAAAAAAATTGAAAAAAATTTTCATCAAGAGTAAATAAGAGCCACCCTAATAGGCACCCAATGATAAGAGCCAACGAGAAACGTTTCTAAACGAAAGGTGGACTACCGACGGGGGCGGATCGACAAAGAGTTCGTTTTAGAATTATCTCGAACTCGGCCGGCTGGGGTTCTTCAGCTGTCGCGCGTTCTGCTCGATAAAAATCTGAACCACGTTCGTATAATCGATCGACGCGAGTACCGCTTACCTGTATCTCGAAGTGACAAACGAACCAAGGATAGCGGCGATTACGAAGAAGCTACCGCCGATTACTCCGATCATACACATCGGTCCACACCGTCCGCCGGATGCTGCGAGGAAGAATGGAACCTCTATTATACGATGCCGAAAGAAGGCCGAGCGCGCGCGAGATAAATGACCAACCTTTACGAGCACCAAGCACGGTGTTGTTGTTTTCGCGATCTTGCAATTTTTTGTCTCTATTCTCTTTACCGCCTTTCCCGGAATTTTCACTTTGCAGACGAAAATAGTCGACGTTGCAGGTGCACTGCAGCATCTCGCTGCACGCGCAAGTTCCTACGCCGCGTTTGATACCGCGTCCACCTTCGTTCATCACGGCAAAGTGTGCGTCCGCTGAAACGTGAAATTCCGCTGTTTTTCGATCGCGCGTCGGAACTTGTCCGAACATTTAGGGTGCGTTACAATACATGCATCGAGTGCATAGATCACAGCCAATGCACTGCAACCTCTTCTTCTACCAATAAGGTCAATACTTCGTTATTTACATTTATTGGTAATTCGACTTGGACCATTTTTTTATTGTCTTACTTATTTTATTAATAAAAATATTGGAATAATAATTAGCTTTTTTAATTTGAAAATTCAATGATGGCGTCTGATGAGCGTACGGTAATAAATATAACTAGAATATATAACTAGACTGCTAACTTCCCAAACTTCTTTTATATAAAACGGTCCGAAAAAGCATGTACCGGAAGCAACTCTTTCTGCACATGCGCAGAAACAATATACGCATCCCACATGCGTCGGACGCGTCTATTAGCATGACAGATAATCTTTGTTTGTCGTTTTGCGCATATACAAATCTTGCAAGTTTTATTTTTCTAACATAAGAAAGTAAAAATAGCGGAGATAATGTCATTCACATGTGCGGTTTTAAAGTGCAAAAGCAAAGCAGCACGTAAAGAGAAGAAAAAAGTCTATATATAGTTCAGTTACATAGAATAAATAAGTATAAAATACAGACGTATAAAATAAGCATTGTAAAAATTTATTTGTTTGAATTAATAAAGTTATTTTTAATATATATTATTTATTTAATGGGTTTTTGCTTTCCATTGAGGTACATTTAATCGTGTATATGTCACATTTAGCTTCATAGCGCATGCGCAGAAAGAGATGTATATAGCTGCCTGAGTATATAAGAAATGGGGACGCGTTGTATAAGGTGTTAACAGTCTAGTTATATATAGAAGTCTTCGAGTTGTAGTAATTCATCAGTGGCGGATCCAGGGGGGCGATAGGGGCGATCGCCCCCCCCCCCCCAAGAGTAATAAAATATAAAAATATTTCCTCACATTCCGAAAAACTTATTACGTATATACTGAATGTGTTACATGATTTCTATTCGAGATTTTTCTGCTTAACGTGCTCACTAGTGCGCTAGTGCATAGAAGTTTTTAAAATATTTTCAAAATATTGCCTGGTAAAAATTCGCCAACGTAGAGCAGAATTTGTATTATGAAGTATCGTAATCGCATTAATTGTAATATCTTTTATATCTGTTTTTCTGATAAAATAAAGTCTTTAATCACAATTATATAACACGTAATTATTCTAATTGCTTATCAAGGTTGAAAAGACGGTTAAAAAATAGACTTTTTTACTTTTATACATTTCGGCCCCCCCAAGAAAGGCTCCTGGATCCGCCACTGTAATTCATGCATGTTTCATGTGTTACAAGTGGAAATATTGTAGGGAATTTTTCTCTGCCCCACCATGCACGTATGAAATTGATGCAAGCATCCAATATTGTTATGATTTTTATTAATAAAATATGTAAGACAATAACAATAAAATCGTCCAAATCGAATTACCAGTAATTGTAAATAACGAAGTATTGACCTTATTGGTAAAAGAAGAGCTTCCAGTGCATTGGCTGTGATCAGCTGTGGTCTATGCACTCAATGCATGTATTGGAACGTACCCTTAGCCGAGGTCCCATGAGAGAAAGGCGCCGCGACGTGCGCGGTCCTGAAAACCACCTGAAAAAGTCGATTTTTACGAGCAAACTCATCCTGAGGTACCAAGCGCGCCTTGAGAGATTACTTTGAGTATTTTGGGACGAGTCTGCTCGTAAAAATCGTCTTTTTCAAATGGTTTTCAGGACCGCGCCCACCACGCTTTTCTCTAATGGGACCCCGGCTTTCGGTAGCGATACAGTGTTGCGCTTACACTCGTGCGTGCAATCCTGAGGACAAATTTTAGGGTCCAGTATCTCGAGTTCGTCGCATCGGTTGTCCGGACAGTGACCCAAGTCCGGGGAACAGGTCGAATACCGGTCCGACATGACCACTTGGTTCGAATGTTTGTTCCATCTCCACTCGCATTGTCCAACGAAGCTGCCGTTTCTGGAATTGTTAAACGGTGTTCGTCCAAGCCGACGAACTCGGGAAAAGCGACGACGAAAACAAACGCGGAAAATAAAAGTCGAACCTAATAACTCCGCTGGCAACGCCGCAACTGGACTCGCAAGCATCGGCCGTTTCCGCGTTCGCGCAAGAATGCACGAGTTTCGTTTCGGTGCGATTGCACCGATCCACCACCTTCGACGCTGGCAGATTGATCAAGTTGATCCTTATGCTGTTGGAAGAAACCTTGCGATCTTTTCCGCTCCACTTGACCTTCAATCTGAAATCGGCGAACGTATAATCTCTCGAGCGCGTCGCGGCGCGGCTCGGAGGACTGAACGCGTCGCTGACGCCTACTCACGTGACATTCGGCTGCTCCGCTCGGAGCAGATTTTCGTCGGCCACGTAGACGATGCCTCCCTTCTGCGTGACGGCGAACGCGCTCGAGCCGCGGACGCTGAAAGTGACGGAGGGATGCGGTTCGTTCGAAGGCTTCGCGACCCGCGAATATCGGGAAGCGAGACGAACCACCTTCACGCTCGAAGGATACGAGAGCTGCTGCCAGCTCGAAATCGGCGGCACGGTCGTCGTCGTGGTTCGATGTTGCGGTCCGTGAAACGTCAGGGTAATGTTCAACTGACGAACCGAAAAACGTATAGTTTGTCTTTGGATTTGTGTTCGTCGACTGTCTTGAATCGTGGGCGTTGGAAGCGTTCGAACCGGAAATCCATTCCGGACGGAAGAAGCTCCTAACCGCCCACGCCGACCATCGTCGCGCAATTTCCACGCAAAGCTCTTCCTATTAATTCTCGCTGAACCGGATTCGCGAAACGGGGGTTGGGATACGCCCACTCGGTGGTCTCGGAGTATTTGCCGTCTAATTGTTTAACGAGCCCCAATCGCGTCGGTAGGTATTAAGTAAGAACGAGCAAACGAGGCGCAAGGTGCGTTTAATTGCATTCTCCGTGGTCGGAAGGGTTGGTCGAGAAACCACGGCGAAAAGCGATGTCGAAACGACCCTTCGACCGCGACTCGATCGAGCTTTTTCGATGCGACGCAATACGATGAGGCCAGGAGGGGAGTTCATGGACGCATCGCCGCACAGTGGGACATTCTCGCCGAAAAACCGGACAAAATCCCATTTAAAAAATTTTGTGTAAATCACAAAATATCTATTGGCCGAGGTAGCTGAATGTATCACGAACAATATATGAATATTTTTTTTTTTTCTTATTTTTGCACCCATTAAACAGTTTATTTCATCCAAAGTTTAGAGATTTTATAGCACGTTCTTCATTCTGCATCACGTTCTGAAACATCGTTCACATAATAACGATTTTTACATGGTTTAAGGAAATAGTGTATAGTCCTATGTTATGTAAGCTTTCTAGGAAGGTATATGCCACCTTTTCAGACAAGTTTTGTTTATTCATCCTATATATTTCTACAGTTATTAATAGTTATAGTTGATCGATAATTTAGTTATTTTCTTTACGATAATAAGATTTCATTAACGATTTTGTTAGGGTGCTGAGTGACATCCGATACTCTTTCTGGTGTCATTACATTGGGTAAAGATTTGCGATCACAATGCAAAAAGAATTGGTTCCGAATTCGTCCGAATTTAGGTTTTACGGCAAATTTAGATAAATGCGACAACCGGGAGTTGCGGCACTTGCCGTACGCTCGTTGGTTCGCCTTCGCCGCGTTGGAACTCTGTGAACTGCCTACATTGTATTTATTAGAGATGCCTATACTATGTTTGAAATAATCCTTCGGTAGAGTTCTTTCCTTTCAGCTTACATTCAGTTGAAACAGACACGTTCTGATATTTATCAGTGAATCGATTTTAGTAAAAATCAATAAATAATTCCCAAATTTTGATCAGCAATAGATACCATAAAATGAATTGTATATTCTGTCCATACATAAAAGTTGTAAAACACACTGTATCCCGTAAAATATGACAAATAACAAGAAATTTTTCTATTTGACACACTCACCTTTAAGAACTAATTTTACCTCTTAGATATTCCTTTTGATAACATTCAGTCAAATAATCAAAAAGTAGAGAATTTAAGCTTTAAAGTGCACTTTGTTTCATCAAATTTTAATGAATTTTAACAAAGTTATATAACTTTAAAGAAGAAATCAATTTTGAGATAGTTTTGTCCGGCTTTTCGGTGGAAATGCCCCACCGTGCGCCGCATCGCTTTCAGAGTCTTCTTTGATGGTACGCCGGTTCGGGGTGGGAGAAGAATCGAAAGACTCGTAATTGATTCGTCGAGGATACGTCGTTGTAGGGTCGACGACTCTGATGCTTTCGGCGATCGGTTCAAACACTCGAAACCACCTGACATTCTTTTGCACGCTATCTGCCGTCTTCCGAAAACGCAATCGAGAGCCACACCCCGCAGTCAATAAATTTTCGATATCCTTTCAAATCGCCACTTTTACTCACCGTGTCCTCGCCGTATTTCGGAGCAAGGTTTTCGTCTTTCACCTGAAGCGTTACGCGATAAGGAGACTCGGGTAGAAGAGTAGTCTTCGCGGAAATTCCTGCAACAGTCGCGTAGGGAGTATTAGCCGAGGGATTCGCGCGGAGAAATGGGAGAAGCGCGAGGTCGGGACACGAGAAAAGAGAAAGAATGACTCACTAGTAAATATTGCGGTGTATGGGACTCCGTTTGAAAGTTCGATCGGCAAAGTGTTGTAGGTGACGTTCAACGAGTCGTGCTTGTCTCCGAGAATGCGAATTGTGTAGCGGTTGCTGCTCACCGCGTCCGCGTCTTTCAGTATCAGGTTGTTGTCGTCCACTAATTTGTCACCCTGTTGAACACACGAAAACGGTATTCGGTCGAGTCGTCGCGTCGTCGGACAGCCGCGGGTCAGCGCGTCCAAAGAGAGGAGCGAACGCGACCGAAGCAAGATGAGAATCGAAAACAGAGACAGTCGGACGATGAGGGAAAAAAGACTCAAGCTTAATCAGGATCAGCCCCCGAAGCCCTTTTCCTTCTTACCCGCGTCCATTCTTTTTTCCCACTTTTTTTCCTAGATTCTTCCGTCGCGTCGCATCGTTTCCGCGTCCTTTCACGTCCGCTATCCAAAAGAATGCCAAGAACGATTCGGAGAACACAATGCGGCGCTGATTAAGTCCGATTCTTTATCCATCATTTTGTCCGTTGGTCGCGACGAGTAACGCGTTGTTACAATTCGACGTGCGTTACGAAAAGTAGCACGTTTCGATTCTCTTACGAAAAGCAGCACGTTTCGGTTTTCCGCGAAGAAAAGCACGTTTCATCCTTTTTTTTACGAATATTAGCACTATGGGTGTGCGGGTACCCGAAATTACGGGATCGGGTCGGGTCGGGAATTTTTTTCGGGTTCGGGTCGGGATTCCGAAAGTTTGTCGACACACAAATATATTCGGGTACACGTCATTTCGGGACCAGATTTCCGATTCGGGACCCGATTTTCAATTCGGGACCAGATTTTTGATACACGCCATATTACATAATTTTCTCCTCAGTTACAAATTCCTTCATCTGATTTCATAGAAAAATTACATTTTAACAGTTTAAGTAGAACACCAGAATGAAAAGTTATGTACTGAATTAAGTGCCAAGTCCCGATTTGAAAATCGTGTCCCGAATCGAAAGTCGGTTCCCGAATTGAAAATCGGGTCCCGAATTAAAATCGGGTCCCGAAATGACGGGTACCCGAATATATTTATCTGTCGACAAACTTTCGGGGTCCCGACCCGACCCGACCCGAGGCTCGGGTACCCGTATTTTCGGGTACCCGCACACCCCTAATTAGCACGTTTGGGCTTCAGCCGCGAAAACTAATACATTTCACTGCTTCGCCACGAAGAATAGCACGTTTGGGTTTCAGCCGCGAAAACTAACACGTTTCACTGCTTCGTCGCGAAAAATAGCAAGTTTGGGCTTCAGCTGCGGAAAGTAACACATTTCACTGCATTACTTTTCATAGCTAATCGCCCAAATATACTACTTTTCGCGGCGAAGAACGAAATGTGTTACTTTTCGTGATAACGAAGACAAACGTGCTACTTTTCGTAACGCGCGTCGAATTAGAGTGTCAAGTGCGAAAGCGAGCTGCTTGCTAACGATTTCGTTCGCTCACCGAAGTAAAATCCCGCAGAGTTATAGCGATGGAGTTGTTTCCTTGCGCCATGGGAGGGTTGTCATCCTGATCCAATACGTCTACGTGTAAAATTTTCGTCGGAGCGTATTGCACGCCGGTGACTTCTTCCCAAACGATGCACTGCACTTGGATGCTGACTCGAGGGCCCGGACCCCCCGGCGGACCCAGCGCGTCCCTGTCTAGGGACGCGTTCGCGACCAGCGTGTCGTTTACCACGTGAAAATATTCGCTACCTACGCGGATTTTGCGTATTATTTTTTTTGTCATCCAACGTTTCGCATCCGCGACAGTAACAGTTTCACAAGATCTATGTGTGTGCTAAATCCCACCAGCTTATTAATTAATCACGGCTCGCGGAATTGCGTGAATCGAGAAGTCGCGCGCAGATGTTTCCGTGTTTGTTGAAGCTATTATTCTATTTCGGGGGGTAGGAAGATCAGAAACTGTCACTCGAACGGAATACCAAATTTAACTTAGGGTATAGTTGAGCGAGCGTCGAACGAATTGAAATAACGTCGATAGAAAAAAAAAGGTCGAGAACAGATGAACTTGCCATTTATCAGCTTGTAGTCGGTAACGTGGAAGCGAGGGCAAACGTGACCGTAAATGTGTGGTCCGAACGTACCGATCGTCGTGGTCGGTTGGTTCTCGTAGATTCGGTACTTCGACGCGTTCCAAAAGCACATGTCCTGCAACGAAGGACGTTCGAGTAAGAGGATTCGGCGCGTTTCGCGAATCGGTTTCGACTGGGAAAACTCGATTACCTGAACGTAGTCAGAGCAATTAATTTGCTTTCCGTTTAGAGGTATCGGTTCGATCTTGACTTCCAAGACAGCCTCGTTGCCGTCGTTCTCCTTAGCCATCACCACTATTGTACCGTATCCGGATTCGTCTTCGCGTGTAGAAAAAAGAGCGATGAAATTAGGAACGGTCGATCACGCGCGCGCGAATCGCGGAATTTACCTTTCGGCGGAAGTCCGTCCAGCAAGAGGCTGTTCGTTTCGGAATCTATCGAAACCGTGTCTTCGCGAGGCATCGTAACGCGATAGTTGACGCGCTTCGATTCCATCGAGTCGTTGCGAAGGGTCCTCAGCTCGAGCAGCTTCACGTTCCACGACCATTTTCCGTAGTTGCGCGTCAAGTAGGGCAGCCGTAAGATTAAATCCGATTGTGGAAAATATAGTCCTGGAACAAACGTATAATGTTAACTCTTCCGCCAGTCTAGGCTTAAAGGATGATGGACATTCCGTATTCCGAGAAGTTTCGCACGTAGATGTAACAGTTACAAATGGAGAGGACAGAGTTTTATCGTGATGATTTAGTACTTAGTACGCTCGGTTGCACTTTACAAAAATGGTCAGAGCGACGTTACACGTGGCTGCGACTAGCATGTATATGTAGTTTTCCTGGAAAAGTAGAGACGAAAAAGTTGATAAAACGGATCACGTTCGTCGGTACAACGTTGAATCGGTGTTCGTGGTTACTGATGCTCACGGTGCATCGGTTTTATAGAGACGAAGTGCTCCTTTGATCGAACTGGGAGCAGATATTTGGTGGAGATATATGAAGATTAATTTGTTTTCTACTAGGTCTCGGCCAGCGTAAAATTGAACGGTGAGAGTTCACGTACGGTCAGTTTCGTGGAAATAACCTGTGTCAAGGTGAGCTTTAATCGATACACAGCAGGGTAGTTAAGGTTTTGTTCGGATATCGTGCGCGAACGGCGCGCGGCTCCGTTTGCTTTGCCAAATGCTTTTGCACGCGATGCAATTTCGTCGGAATACATTTCGACAAATTAAAAAAAATTAAAGTCGGAAATTGAAACGATCAAACAACAAACGATCTCTATATAATTTCTATATAATTTTCAAAAAGTCACCATGTTCAAAATTCTCTACTCTGCCCTAGTTCGTCCTCACCTCGAATATTGTTCACTTATTTGAAATCCCTACAATCAAAATCATACGTATTCCATTGAAAAAGTTCAGCACAAGTTTTTGCGTTTTGTCTTTTACAAAATCCACGAGCCTATATCGAAAACCTGTCATAATTATGATGCATATCTTAATCTCCTCAATCTTCCTACTCTTGCTCAACGAAGGCTGAGATTTGATTTAATACTAATCTTTAAGACATTAAATCATTATATCGACTGTCCTGATATTTTAGGTTTAATACAGTTTAATGCTCCGCTCAGGACTCTTAGAAACTACCCGTTGTTCCTGCTGACAGGCTAATATGCTTGCCAACCAACTAGACTTCTTTGGTTGTTCGTTTGAATCTATTACTAATCAAAGTAAAAATATATCTAACAGCGAATCTTAATGTTATTATTCCAAGTGTATCAAAGGGGGCCACCCCGTTAATAATAATAAATAAATAAATAATCGAAAGAGCGATACGCAAGTATGTCGGTGTACTTAAAAAATGTCCTCCGTGCCACGGTACGTAAACTATTCGATCCTAGCACGTAGCCTTCGCGTTTCGGTCGTTTATGTTACACGTTTCGTACTTTCAAACCTCTTCGGAAGGTTTCAAAAGTGCATTTAAATTTAGCTTAAATGTCGTAAGATTTTCTATTTCGATAATTGTACTCGCAAACCTATCGTCGTGACGTCGACGAGTTGGAAGGGATCTCCCTCGAAGTCGTGATAAAAATGGTAAAGACAACGATGGTCGATTGATTCACGAGGATCGAAGATCGACTCGGAAGAACCGTTTCTCGAAACTGTCTTCCCTAATTCCAGTTGATCGGTCGCGTTAGCCGTTCGTATGAAGAGTCCTGAACGAATCTGAGAAATATATTTCACTTGTACGTTCAGAGACGCGATGCTACCGAACAGATGTAGTAATCGCGAAGTCGACGATTGATTTGGTCGACGAATCGAACGATTTCAAGATTGCGTTAGCTGACTTGGAGAAAAAAAAAACAAACAAAAAAAAAAAAATGCGGTTTAGGTACGCAGATCGTTATAGCTGGAAACCCTATTCGCACATCGAATTACAATTCCCGAAAACAGAAACCGTAAATACGATACGCGCAGCCATACAACTAGGCACGACGAGTCGCCGTGCCGCGCCGATCTTCAAGAACCTTCCGTGTTCGAGTCCGTGCTCGACCCTAGCGCACCGTTTTTCGGTCGATCTCGGTGTAAATTGATTCGATAGCACCGCTCGAACGACGAGAAGTATAATTTACTAGGGAACGGCTTTCGCGTGTCGCTCGGAAAGAGGGTTACGCGTTTTCACCGTCTGCGACGATGCATCCACGCACGTGTACAAATATGCCGGCGGATCGAAAAAATGTGCTCGTTGCGGAGTGTGCAACGCTTGCGAGTCGATTCGTCGTCGCGCGAAGACACCTGGACGCACGTGGCGGCGATAAATAGCGTTTACCCTCGCCCCTCAAATTATTTTTCTGTTTCCCCGCTTTTCTTCGATTCCAACTTCCAACCGGCGCGGCGAACGCCATGCCTCTCCGCGCCGCGCCGCGCCGCTTTTCACACTGCAACCAATTCGGAAATAGCTTAACTATATTTAGGTCACTTCGACACTTCGAAGAAAGATCCGACCAACTGTCAAGTACCGTAAAAACGAACTTACGACCTTTCCCGCACCTTCGATGGTCTCCACTCGCTTTCTCGCGATAAAGTCTCGCTCCTTTTAAAACTGTCTTCGAGTCGAGTCTGTTGAAACGTATTCCTGTTCTACTCGGAGCGGTAGATCGATTATTAGCTACGCGTTTCATAGACGACCGTTTCGTATCGAACACGCTCCTTTAGAGCCGATGCACACGAACGACGGAAAGTCGCTGCGATTCTGCATGCTACTGTGTTTTTCACAAGTACAAATAAATCGGACAACGTCGTTAACGTGAAATCGCAACGATCGCAGATGATCGCAGCGACTTTGCGTCGCTGTTGCGCGTCGAATCTTAATTCACTTTTTTTTTTTACTTGATTGTTGACCTTGCGACGAGTTTACCTCGAGATTGCTATGCAAACACGTGGAGGCAGTTTTACTGGCAATAAGGTGGCGAGCGCTTAATCAAAGTTACGGTAAACACGGCCTACTTTTTAAGGAGCGACTACCCTCTATCGACTTTTTCCGTTCGAGACGGATAAAATTAACGATCGAATCTTTTCGGACGACCAAAGTAAACGTTTCCCCTTCAGAATGTTTACAAACATTCCCGAAAATCAATTCCCGAGCCAACTGTTCTCGGTCTCGAACGAAAATTAACGAAAAAAAGTTTTCTCTTTTTTTTTTTTAAAAGCTTTTGTAAGAGAAAAAATTCGATCGAACAAATTGGCTGGACAGAAATTCAAAGCCGAACGTAGCGCTACAATACTATTAACAAATCCAAGTTTCGCTTTACTATTTAATTTATTGTATTGTGTTTCGCGTACAACTAGTGCAAGGCGCATACGTAGCTAAACGATGTGTTGACAAGGGCTAGTCGGGCGTTGTCAGAGGGGCGGCACGTACCTCAATTCTGTTTACTCGGTATATGTATATCCCACGTTATAATGTTACGGATGTAACGTGCAAACGACACACGTCGAACGCGACAAACTACGGTCGTTAATTTTTTTTTTCTTTTCGTTACGCCGTGTCGTTCATTCACCTCGCTTCATCACTTCATCGATTTTTATTCTTTAAATTCTTTTGATTATTCGACTACAATAAGTATACAGCAGAGTAGGGCACAAATCAACTGATAATTAAAATTTACTAATCATCGGATTAATCGTTAATCATAATTAATAATCATTAGTTAAACATTTTTGATTGGTTAGTCATGACTATATAGCATAAATTACTTACAACTCTATTTAATCATTAGTCATTCGTTATTAGTTACGATTAATCATTAGTTGTTACATTTGAATAATCATTAGTTACTATAGTGTGTTTTTCTACATATTAGAAATATGACAACATATTTCAGGATCATCAAAATCGGAGTCTAAATATTTACTATTTTATATTAAAAGTTTATAAAGTTTAACGTTTAACATTTAATATTTCACATTTTATTTAACATTTTATTTATTTAACCAGTAAAATTTACAAAGTAAATCCCATAGAGGTAATCGTGGTTACCTGTACATAGGACTGGTTATAATGTGAAATACATAAGACCATTACATTGATATATAATTGTAATATTATGATTAGACAGCGGATCTTTATGCAAAATAAAATTTTTATAAACACAAATAAAGATCTGGAATTTAAAAAACAGTATGTTTAATCTTCTAAACATTGTCACTGGAATAATATTGTTGATATTTTGTATATTTTTGCATGTGTTAACAGTCTCGTAGATTTTTTGCATACTCAACATTGCTATAAATGCATAAAATCCGCTGTCTAATTATGATATTTTAATATTTTATTATTTTATCGCAGAAAAGTTATAAGACAGCATTGCACAGACCCGTATTGAAATATATTTTTTGTTATCATTCCGTGGCTTTTTTAGTTTATCATTTTAGTTATTAGGCATACTCAAATATTTATTTAATCATTAGTTGTTAATCAATAATCATATTAATGATTACAGTTTGTCCAACTCTGGTATACAGTGATCCATGCGTCTACACGTATTGCCCACTGCATTCACAGGTTCGCAGTCGGCAATTCTACAATCTCTCTAAAAGCTATTGATATCTACTGATCGCTTATTCTTCCTCCATAAAAATATACGTATGTACATACAAGCAACTGTTTTCAAAAGCTGGAAGGAGACTCACCGTCTCTGGAACGTGTATTTAATTAACACCAGCTTTGAAATGTTTGATATTAGCATACGCTAATAGCGGCGATACTCGTTCGTTCACCTAAAGAAAACCTTCTTCGACTTAGATACAATCGAGCAGCTCGTTGTTTAAACATTTAAATTAGTTCGTTATCCATTCTATTTTACACGAATTGAAAAGGACATTTAACAAAGCAGTTGCGGGTAATTTTAATATTTGGCTTATGGGGTGTGGCAAAGTATCGAGAGCCCCGTGGGATCGAGTCGGTGTCGATTCACCTACATACGTTCGTCTAATGCTTTCCATCCAACCGTAGATTAAATTACATCGTTAGCGAATAATACGAAAAAATACAAATAACCGCGCGCGGACTTGTACGATTCGTCGAGAGACGCGCAATTCTCAGACGTTGCCTTGCGTCGAGCGAGATGTACCCCTGATTGGGAGATTCGAGCGAAACGAGCAGCAAAATGGTAAAAAAAAAGGAAAGGGTAGGAACTAACGTAGTCGAGTAGAGATTATGCTAGCGCAGCGACGGCGGCGAACAAAAGTTAAGGGCAAAGTGCATCGTCTCGGCGCAACGATTCGATCGAAGAAGTATCATTCCGCACAAAAGTACGCGAATGCACGAGCGGCAAACAATCTGTCGGTCGACCGACAAACAATTTACGATCTATCCAACTGTTCCCAGAGTCGAGAGAAGAGCAACGCTGTAGGGTACAGATTATTTTATGCAAATAATCGATCCTTTTTTGATCGGCTCGATTGTTTGCACGCGTCGAAAGAAAGGCACGCACGGTGACTTTGGCTCTTTCACCCTCTGCTTGCAATTACGAATCGGTAGTTACAGTAAGGGCGAGGGTTGCCTTCGAGACCCGTCTGGATTAACGATTTCGACGGTGCACGCAACCTTTCACGCTCGTATTTCACCTTCTTCCTCTTCGAGGAAGAAACTGCCTCGATGCTACAGTTTCGCGCGTTTCGAGACGAAGCGTGCGTAAATATTCGTCGACTCGATCGCGCGTCGGTCGACGCATGCGGGTGAAAAGGTTGATCGGATGCGTGCAAAGCATCCCGGATTAACGTTTTCTTCGTTCCAACCCTCGCGCGTTTTATCGACCGTGCACGACGCACAGGGAAGTCGCATTTCGACCGTACCTTGCTCGCCGTTATTCTTCTCGGCATTCCGCGATCGAGCTTTTTCCATCGTTTCGAATTTGCACGCAAAGAGAAATCGTTGTTGCGAACAACCGATAAACGCGTTTCACCTCTCGATCGAATTTGCCCCCTCGCACGAACAAAGGAAGCTGTTGTAGTACTTCCGCCTCGATGCTTCGGCAAATACGAGCGTTGGATCGATTCGCTTCTCTCGCAACAATTGCTTTTTGTCCTATTCGACTTTCGATCCTTCGCCTGGTATCGCAAGTCGAAGCTACAACGAAAAACGAGGGGTTCGTGGTTCGATCGATAGTCCGTTCGGCGCGAAACAGCTGTCTGGAATGCGGAGAATAGCCGCGCTCTCGATCAATCGTTCGATCGAATTCTAATGTTCGTCGAAAGCATAATTTGCGCGTCGGCTGCGTCGTCAGGGATGTTCGCGTGTTTTTCTGCTATTAAATTACTGCTTTGCATGTTGCTACATTTTTACGAGATACCACCGTGTACACGGAGAATCTTGTAATTAATCGAGTGCTTATAGACGAACACGATGCAACGTAATGACACGTTAACGAATTCATCGACTTTTGATTCGCGGAGGCAACCGTATCGCCGTTGCCTTTCCCGCGCGCTTTCAATACCGCGCGCTTGCAATATTTTCCATTTCGTCTTTCGGATGTGACAATACGGCTCGAGCCGTGATTCGTTTCGTGCAAAAAAGGTACGCGTAACCGTACAAACTCGACCATAGAATGGTGGTATCGATTTTTCGTCTGCATTGGAATCACGCGAGAGCGTGTGTTGCACGCGACATCGCGATATCGTGTCTCCTGATTACGGTCAAGTGCGAAAGTCATCGGTTCAACCTTCGCGTGGCATTGTCCGTTCAAAAATTTGACCGAGAAACAATTGGAACGGTTCTTGGAAAAAGGTGATATTTTTTTTTCGGCAAGATTCACACTGTGTCGCGCGTTCGTTCAATTGATTCCGATTCGTCGCTAAACCGAGTTCGACGAACGCGCGAATTTTAGCATACAATGCCGTGGCTTAATAGCGTGACTTTGCGCAACCGAACGCCGATGATGCGCCTATTCCCAGCGGTTTCGGAACCCGACCAACAGCGACGAAAAGGCGTTTAGTCGGTCAGTTGAAGATAAAAAATAACGCGGCAATAAGAGGATATCGACTTACCGGTGACAGGTGTGCGCAAAGGTATCAGCAACAGTAGCAAAAGAAGCGGCATCGTAGAGGGCGATCGGTTAATTTCCACTATCTTTTCTACGCGCCGGGTTTCACTGCGACCGCGTCGCCGCGTCGGATAAACATTCAGTCTTCGTTTCTACGATTTGCGCGTTTCTAATTATCCTATTACTCGGTTGTCGTTCCGGTCCAATGACTTTTACTACCTCGTAGTAGCGACGCGAGAAGTTCCCCACCGTCTTTCGTACGAAAAAATGTACATTTTGGTCGACTTTGCGCAAGCTGTTATTCAACTACGCAGTGGGTCGAACGACGGCAATGGATTAGCCAGGGATTCGACGCGGTATTATGAAAAAAAAAGAAATGTTAAATCGTAAAGCGCAGTTTACTCGTTGCTTGCTCGGAAACGGTTAGCCGACACGACGAAATTCTGTAATCGCGACGTTCGTGTTGTCTCCGCTACCGATTCTACGAGAAGCCGGCATTTCATTCTGTCGCGATCGGTTTGCCTTTGAAATTGTGCAATATGCAAACGTCGAACGAAGCAAAAAAGGTTTGGAGAGACCGGGAAACGCGTATCCGCGTTACGGCGTTTGAGCCCGTACTGAGGAGGTCGAGCCGCCCGCCGTTATCAGACAATTTCCAGCGCGTGCGCACCCCCGAACAATCGGGCCAAACCGAGGGATTCTCCCTATGGTCGCTCGGGGAGTAGGTGCGACCCTCTAATTATTCTTTTCCCTTCCACCGCTTCCTCGCGCGTTACAAATTTTATCATCGTTTCGTCTAATGGACGACAACTTATTTTTCCTTGACCCTTTTATTCTAACGCCGTTTCGTGCGTTTCCATTTTCACGCGTTTCGTAAGAAGCTGCATTCTCGGTCGGGAAACGAAATTTCCCCTTCGAAAGGATAATAGGAGTGTAGACACACGACGCGAGGGGTGCATTTCAATTGATCCTGTCGCTATCATCGGAGGGGTTCGTTGACCAACATTATCGCATACAATGACGCGTGTCGCGGAGAACTACGAACGACCTTCGACAACGATCGTTGCCCTGTTAAGAGAAATGTAGGAGAAAACGTGCCAACTCCTGGAGATGAAAGCGAACGTGGTTCAATCGCTTGGTAGATCTAACGTCCAACACAGCTTTGGCCGCTATTAACACAGCGAACGCTTCTTTACTATTTTACATTTGGAGAATCTTGCAAAGATTTTTGTAAAGGGAGATCGACGGAATTTTGATTCTCTCTTCGTGGGTCTCCGCTCGTAGCAACTTCCACACGGTGAGATCTAGGTAATCGGTAATAATCGAGCTAATTGGCTGCGATATAATATGGTTAAATAAAAAATTATTAATTTCTTTTAAATAAAGTAACTGAGTCGGTAATATAGTTTGACTCGAGACGGAAGACTCCGTAGTACCTCGTCGGTATAGAGTAGATTACAGCACCGACCAATATCTGGTCGGTGATTGCAGGTTTATTCCATGCTGAAGGAACCTTCTGTATAGTGGCAGATTGGTGCGGTTGCCTTTTTGTCATTTATCTCCCATCTTCGATTTCTTTGAAATCTCTGTCCGAGGGATTAAATGAGTTTATACGTTGCATAGCAATGCGTAATAGGTTTCAAACAAGGAGAATTTGAATGAAAAGTAGATACGAAAAATGATGAAACACTCATCGATAAAGAAGTTTAACGTTTGCTAAAGGGGTTTCCACCGTGTTTGGTTGATGTCTCCACGTGTACGATCGTAAAGGGTTTCTTTTCGTTTTTTTTTGTCACATCCATGTCACAACGTGGAAATACTATAAGTACTTGGTTCTTGAATTATAGACTTTTAACGAATATTTTTCTTTCTGAAGGTAGCTCAATAGGTTCTAAATTTTGTCATTTTCTATAAGGTAAATGTCCCAATTTCTGCTCATGTCCCGATTTCTAATCATTGTATTTTTCTTATTATAAATGTTACGTTTGTACTATAATTGTAAAAAAATAATTATAAGTTCTTTGATCATTCATGCGAGTGATGCACAGGTTTGTTAGAAAGAAAGTGCTACGTGAGCAACAAAAAAAATTTTAGAACAGGGATCTTACTCGTTCTGATCGTATTCTTACTGCTTAGACTAGAGAACAGTAATTTCATTGTGATTCGATAATCGGACCGAATATAGTGTGTGCAGAAAGATCGTATTTAATGCTAAAAACGTTTACTGTATTTTACTCTGAATTTTTACTGGATTTTTTGTGAGTTATTTGTCGTGAGCAGAAATACGGACATTTAGAGTACTACATTGAATTAGCCATTATTAATAATTATACGTCATATAACATCTTTTTAAAATATTTTTGAATTAATTGATTCATTATCGCGGTATTAATCAATTACTTTGTAAATTTTACTGCAAACAAATTTTTTATATTCTTTTCATAGCGAGTGAACGCTTAAATGAGCAGAAATTGGGTCATTCGCCTTATTGTCTTTGAGGCAAGGACACAGTTCCTGTTTCCCACGTAGAAGCTTCCTTTTTATTATAGTGATATTTGCGGAAATAATTTAAGATTCGTCTATTCGAAGGCGCAATTAAAAATAGGAGGGCAACGAAGAATCAACGCGTGCGAAGTAATTAGAAAAATATAATCTGAGCAATTTAATCGACAATGTACATAGAAATTGGTAGGATTCCATTTTCCGCTCGAACCTGGAATTGTATTTGTTGTTGTTGTTAGTGTTGTTACCCGTTCGATTGACCGACGGATCGCGGAGACTTTCTGACGGCGGATGGAAGGAAGAAAGACGCGCCGAAACAGACTGAAAGATAGCAAAAACGGAGCGTAAAAGGAGCGTAGAAAGTAGTATCGAACGATAGAGCGCGGACTTACCGAACAAAAGACAGCCGAGTCCTATGAACGCGCCGACGCGCTGCAACTCCAGTAACGCGGAAAAGCTGAAGTTTCCTAGGATAGCTCCTACGTTGCCAACGACGGTGAGTACGCTCAGACTGGTGGATCTGCGTCGCAATGAAATTGTTCGGTGTTCGTCGCTTGAATGGTTCGATTGTACCGCGAATTCGTATCAATAGAGTAGGGTACAAGCATGGTGGAATAAGACAGGGTGAACCATTCCCGAGATGCGCAGTGGTTCAAAAGTAGTGGGGGAACTGTCAACCAATTAGGCTCTGACCCAAAACTTGGAAATCCAGTATGGCTGATTTTGCACGCATGCGCAATGCTACCTCCGAGAGATAAAGGGGGTAGAGGCATCACGTGACTTTTCAGGATTCTATAACCCTACTAAAACGATGCCTTTACGGAATCTCACTTTACGCCTTCATTTCTCATGGAATCAAGATAAAATACAGCTCACTTTGTAGTTAAAGATGCCTTCCAACGTAGACTGGTCCTCATATTGCTCAGAATACTCTTTAAAACACATAAAACTATTAAATTGTTTGTTACGTTTGAAATGCGCGGGACAAGATTCGGGCCAGACGCTTATTGGTTGCCCAAACCATCTAGCCGCCATTATGCGCAATGGTTCACCTTGTCTTATTCCACCATGGGTACAAGTGTGTGTTGGTTGTTTGCCGAGGCCGAGAAGGCGAAGGTATTACCTTAACGGGATAGGAATAACGTCGGCGTTCACAGCGATAACGATGTTACCGGCTATCCTCATCGTCACAATAATCATAGCCGAGAGTACCAGCATATAAGGAATATCGTACGCCCAGTTGACTGCGAAGCTGCTAACCACCGACAGCAGGAAAACGGCAACTGCAACGATAGCAAGCGACCGACGTCGACGGATCCATTGAAAAATAAAACACCGCGTCGCGATTGAATCGAACAAATCTAATGACATTTCTAAAAGCTTACGCAGTATCGTTTTCTTTCTAAATTCCGTGGTGGTTATTGTTCCGGCGAGGAACGCGAAGAGGACGGTCGACGTCGCGATGATGGTAGATTTCATGTACACCGCCGCAAGGATTATCCACTGAAAGAAGAAACGGTTACGAATAAGCGGCGCAAAAGGAATTGCGTCGAGGACGACGAGGCGCGGTTATCGTAAACGCTTCACCTCTATGCAAATATCGTCGAGATTCGGATAGTTTAAATAATCTCTAGCTAGCAGTTTCATTCGGGGATTCAACATTTCGTGCATGGTAGGCCACCGATCCTCGGTCCATCTTTCGAGGTCGAAATTATTTAGGATCGTAAAGAGGTACGGTACCCAAAGTCTCATCGTGTGGAATCTGCGTAAAGAAAGAACAGATGGACCGCGCGCGATGGAAATGTTGGTCGGCGACTTCGCAACGCTTACCCCAGCATGCTGCCAAATTGTAGAAGGCCGAGGAGAGAAACGGTCCGGAGATACGGCCTGGAGAATAACACTTTGGCGTTGTAGCAGGCGAGCCGTATTTTTTCGGAACTCTGGTCGAAGAAGGACTGCTGCGATAGCTGCGCATCCTGCCGCGCGAGCAGGACTTTTATCTGAAGTGAAAAACACAGCCGGCTAAAACTCGGTTCTATCATGAGTTACGCGTTACGCAGTCGGTAGCATCTCGTGTCGTTTCAATTTCCCAGTAAAATATACGTGGCAGACAGTCGAAAAAATTTGACGCGATCGTCACTTAGGACCAAGGCGTCGCACAGTGGGCCAAACGGCCAATCTAGCTGGAAAAAAATCACAGCTATCTAATACAAGGTCCGATTTTAATTTTGATGCTACCATTGTAAAGGCGAGATTTCACTCTTCAAATACATGATACTTTTGATCGCGAAAACCAGTTTTCAATATTTTTATAATCAGTTATTGTTATAAACAATTAACACAATATAAAATTTGATTTGTGGATATGAAAGCAGAGAGTTAACCATTTAAAATAAGTCCGAAACATTACTGTACTTTTTGTCGTTGTTGCATTTTAAACGTTGATAATCTTTTTACTAAGCGTACAGTGCGTCGAATCTAGCTGATAAAAAATCATACTCATCAAAATTAGCTTCTAATGTTAACTTGTATGGCATCATCGTAAAGAAAAGACTTTAATCTTCAAATTCCTGATTATTTGAATTAAGAACACAATTCTTTTAAGCTTTTACAATTATTTGAAGTATATATGACCAAAAATCATTCACGAACTTTAAAGTTATATAAAATAATAATTCGCAAATATTCGCAGCTGATTTTTTCAAGACTCAAAGAACAAAGCCTGAGTTACAAAATGCACCAAAAATTTTGGCGGATTCGAGCGGTTCCGTTGACTTTTACACTAAAAACTGATGTAAAAAACGGAAGTAAAAATTAGCTATGTTTGGACACGCCTATCTTAAATGTTATTAAATTTATTCAATTTTCGTTAGTACAGAATGAAAGTATGTACTTTTCTATACAAGATCCATGAAAGGCAAAATAATCCGCAGACAATATCACCGTTAATTAGAAGCGGAAACATGACCCGTTAGGAGACACTCTTAAATGCGATTATCATTGCAGACTTTTGTATTTTTTTTACCCTCTTAAAATAGTTTTTAATCGTAAATGATATTTCATTTAGGAATCTGTAAGGATTTAGGTACTTAAAAAACTTAACCATTGAGTAATCAGAGATGATAAAATTTTGAATTTTTTCCAGCTAGATTGACCGTTTGGCCCACTGTGCGGCGCGGCGCGTCGCGGCGTATCCCTTCGATCGATCGATAATTAACGGCCGTATAAATCTAGCTTACCGGAAACGTATTACTTGGCTTCCGTTTGTTGACGGAATACATTGTCTGCAGCAATTTCAAAGCTTGGTCAGGCCTGCCGATTTCCACGAGATACTTGGGAGACTGTGGCAAAGAACTGGCTGACAAAAGACCCAGCAACGGAACCAGCGAACAGATGAGCAGGTAGATCCTCCAAGCGTTGTACCGGCGATTGAACACGTTGACGACCCAAGGTCGAGGTAATATTACAAAGGCTAAAACTGTAACGGGATCGTACAATAGCATTTAGTATAAGCGATACCCGGTGGGCGCTTGTGAAAACTAGAGCTCTTATTATCCGGATGTATCCGGGTATCCGAGTACTCGAAATACTCAGAATAACCCAAACTCGGATTTGAAAACCAGTCATGAGTAATGATCTTACTAATCGAGTACCCGAGTACCCAAAATACTTGTCATAACCCGAACTCGGTCTTTAAAACTGGCTGTGAGTAAAGCACTCAAATTCGAATACCCATAGATCCGAGTAATAGTAAGAGCCATAGTGAAAACAAATCCAAGACTTTACGCGCTGGGAAAATGATTGCCACGTTGACAGCGAGGCCTGACCATCTTGCGAAGCTCGCTTTGTACTTCGTCGAGTGGAATTCCGACAAGTAGGTGGTTGCCATCGACAACGGTCCTCCGACTCTAAAATTTGTCTACGAATCCGTTACCTAAACGTCGGTATTTAAGCAAGTGTGCGCGATACTCACAGAACGCCGGTGAGAAATTTGATAGCCAGGAAAGCGTAGTACGAATTGACGGCGCTGCTGAGCACGTTGAGAACGGTGTCTGCGAAAAGGCTCAAGACGAACAAGTTTCTCAGTCCGACGTACGGCGTGAGATAGTCCCACGTAAAGCTGGTCAGCGTTACGCCTGAATCGTAAGGTTCGAAACGAGTCGATGATAGACGTGGACGGTAGGGTGGAACGAAAGTTTTTTTTTTAGTTTTGTAACAATGGGGAAAAGTTGCCTTTTAGGTTCAAAAAGAAGAAAAAAAAAATTTGGTGGCTATACTACAAAATCTTGAGGTGCCGCAGAGCTTAAAGTTTGTAAAAAAATTTTTAAAATTGAAAAATTATAAACTTTGATAAATTATTTTTTATGGTTTTCTCGTACATATAAAACGCCTATTTGAAACTTTTTATTGCATAATCAAGACATGTAAAAATCTTTGAAAAAATTGCAAAAAGTGTGTTTTTATAAAACTTTACCGCTCTTGCGGCACCTCAAGACGTGCTCCAATATTTTTCATATTTTTTTTTTATCTTGTCTACACCAAAAAACAACTTTTCCGCGCTATTACAAATTAAAAATCAAAACTTGTTTTTTTCGTTCCACCCTAGTGGACGGGCATGAAAATGGATTAGCGCGTACTCTACCTAGGAATGGAAACGCGACGAGAACTCCGCTGCGAAAGAAGCTCAGTTGCAGATCACACTCTGCGGAGGCCAAGATGAAGGCGGTCGTGGTCGTGTCGAAAATTCCGGACCATGCGACGGGCAACACCGCGACGAGGAGCAACACGTTGAACGTCCCGTAGCCTGCGAACAACGAAAAGCCTTGTGCAGTGGAGAGAAGCAAGCTCGATCGCCGCGCGTATACGAAAAAGAACTGACCTGTTGTCGACATCGCCTTCTCGAGGTCCGCCGTTTGCTCGACGTCCTCGCGACTCACTGAAAGCCATGCGAAATACAAAGGAGACTGCACAACGTGTTCTGATTTGCGCGAAGAGCATCGTGATTCTCACCGTGTATCGTCGAGATTTCACCCTGACCTCCGACGTTCGGCATCGTTGGACGCGGTTCGCGAACGCTACCCTCGGACCGAGTCTTCATCGGAGATCGACCGATCCTTCGATCGCGTAGACGTCGCGCCGACGAATTCTCTATGCAACGCGAACGACGGGAGAAAAATTAAACGAGGAATATACGCTCGTACGCATTTTCAGATACGACACTCGAGATTGAGTGGACCATGTGACGCTTACTTAGTTGGCGAGCTTGTTATTCTTGAATGGTGTAGCTTGCCAATAAAAAGAGGTCAAACGATTCAATTGCCGCGAACCACTATATTGGTAGAGCAAGTTCTCGTTAAGTCACGAGTTCGGACGATCGGCGATCGCCGATCTGCACTATCGGCAATAGGAGCAACCGACGATTCGCGTCCTGTTCGATGACGCGTGGGTTGTAATCGATGAAATTAGTCGTCGCGCTAAGCAGCTTAGAACTCGTTGGCGAACCCTTGAAAGCTAACTTTAGACGAGAGAGCGATTCGCGTCGAGCGAAGTACGCTCTATCGGAACTACTAATTCGTTACCAGCGAATCTTCGCGTCCTGAAATTTGAGAAATTCGAAGACGAAGGGAAGCCGTCAGTCACCGCGGAAATAATCTTGACGTAAATACGGGCACGTGACGATTGCTTGCAAACGGTTGCTTCGCGATAAGATAACCGATCGCGGTGTCTGCCGCGCGAACGAGACGTTATTGGTATCGTCGTTGCGGATATTTTCTGCCGAAATCACGCGGAAGAGCGAAACAAATACTTCCGAAGCGTTCGAAGCTCTCAGACGAGGCGTCTGCGCGCGTTGCGTTACACTACGCGTCGTATAACTACTTAACGACGGCAAACACCACCAAAGATATCTTCTGTCTTCGATCGATCAACTGTTAGAAGAAAACAGAAGCTCACTGTTATTTTGCTCGACTTACCGATCTCTCCGTTTCACATTTTATCGTAATTACCATTACAAATGAAAAAGATCGCGTAGAATTATTAATGGCGCGCATATTAAATCAGCGTCATTGATACCTGCCCTTGCTTCGATTTACCTGCGGCGATCACCGCCGTTGGTTTAAGTTTCCGAAGCGACACTTGATAAACTGATAGCGCATTCCTCCTGCCCTTTTTGTAATTTTCGCGAGGCTTTTCCGCGCCACGCCTTGCTTCGCGTCCCGTGACTAATAGATACATAATCGCAACGAGAGACCGGTTGTTTTAAACAGTTAAGCAAACTCGTTAAGATAGAACGTTAGCGACTGTGGATTACTCGTACATGTTTGTCATGTATTTGACTATGTTATTGGCAGCATCACATTAACATCTGTTAATGCAATCAGAGACCTCGGAGTTATCTTTACTTCCAAATTATTGTTAGGATCGCAGGTACTGCTTTCAAAGTACTCAGACTGATTCACGGAGCATCTAATTATTTTAAAAGAATTGAAACTTTACGTCTCTTAAGTTAGAAGGTATTCAGCATAAATTTTTGCGTCTGGCTGCCCGTGTATCAGCTGAAATTGATATCGCTGGAGGACCGTCGTCTTATGCTAGACTTGTTATTTCGCAAATTGTCCTAAAATACTTGCTGCTTTCAAGCTGTATGTCTGCCGTCCTGGCTTAAGATGTCGTCCGCTTCTCTGACAAGAAATACACCGCACTTTATTTGGTCATTTCAATTGCATTAACCGGATTATTGTTAACGTTAATAAGTACTGCGAAATTTTAGACCTGTTTGGCTGTCACAGCCTGTTCAAGCGGCATATTAATCAGTTCTTAATGTCTAAGTTTATTGTATCTTGTTAATCCTTATTGTATTATTTTATTTTATCTTGTATCTTGTATTTCATACCTACTTGCAATATTGTACACTAAAGGGTCTAAATACCCGTTAATAAATAATAATAATAATAATAATAAATAATGTGCAATATATGAATACGAATACGATTCCAATATTTCCGATCCGATTCAATGATATCTTTATGGATCATGGAACAGAGATAACGATTGCTCTGAAAAAAATCGTAGAAACGCTGATATTGAGCGGATCGAGTTACGCGATTTCATTCTTTACACGTTTCCAGAAGATGCATCTACGACGCGATGTATGTATCTACATTGTACGCGATCGGAGAGACTGTCGAGTCCATCTGGTTTTCCTCGATTTCCATAAAACTTGCTTTTTGCTCGTAATATATTTATATATATATATTATTTATTTACGAGGAGGAATTCACATTAGTGTACAAATGAAGTAAAACACATTACATACATAGAAGACACAATAATGAAAACAAATAAAAGAAATACAAAAGTAATATAAAAATGAGGAAGGAAATGTAGATATACAGGGTGTAACGAAAATGTTGCAGTTCCTTGAAATGGATGATTCCTGAGGTTATTTTAAACAACTTTTTCCTTAGCGAAAATGTTAGGTGGGGCTTTGTTAACGAGTTATTAACGAAAAACACCGACCAATGGAAGCACGAGTACAGTGGATGAATTCTAGCGCAGTCTCCAGCTGTGAGTAGTATTGGCCCGCCATTGTCTGCGCCATCATTAATCCGCTGTACTCGCTCCCCGATTGGTCGGTGTTTTTCGTTAATAACTCGTTAACAAGACCACACCTAACATTTTCGCTAAGGAAAAAGTTGTTTAAAATCACCTCAGGAATCATCCTTTTCAAGGAACTGCAACATTTTTGTTACACCCTATAGATATAAAAGAAGAAATGTAAATTTGACTCTTGAAAGAGTTCATGGAGCTACCAAATATATCCAAGTCACCATGTATTGGCAGTAACGCATAAACGGTTAATAGTATCTAGTTTAGAAGAAAAAGCGAATAGCCTGGACCGGGATTCGAACCCGGATCTTTCACTTTCCGAGCGACTGGCTATCCAGTATCCAGAACCGACCGACAACTTGCGATGATCGCGAGCAGCCATTAACGTAATTTCACGACTCCAGAGGCGTTTGTAACGCGCTTTAAAAGCGCGTCGGTTACAGAGTAGTTCGCGGCGTGTTGTATTAAACGGCGAGGCTTGACCCGCCACGCGGCGTGCGTGCCCTCGGTGTACACTTTAATATCGTTAATACGAATTAAAACGAATTCAAGTCGCCTCGTGATTTATTCTCATCGAGAGTCTCATCGAGAGAACCAGCCCCTCTCTGCGGTTATCACGAACTAATCGAGGCGAGATCATGCCGCGCACGAAGCTTCTTACTCTCGCCGATATCTTAAGATACCAGGTGCTCGAAATCCAAGTCTGAATTTCGTAAAGGCGAAAAGAGGCCGAACAAGCCATGTGCCGTGTCCAGTGGTCTTGAATTTACGGCTCGGGTCCACAAGCACGTCGCAAACCTTGAAGATTTTTAGGTCATCGGCATAGAGAAAAAATTTGTAATAATTATACTGCAACTCGTTATCTTATTGTTTCATCCTTTCATTATTTTAATTTTTGTACCATATTCTTATACTTAATTACTTTTACTTTCTATTCTCTCTTTCGCTCTATTATCCAACTACCGCGTTTCACTACTCTCCATCACGTGTTATATTTTTCATTTGGTTATACAGGGTGTTCTGCAACAGATGAGAGAAAACGTAAGGTGTGATTCTAGACGTCAAAATAAGAGGAAAATCAAGAGTAACGAAATGGCGGTAGCAGCTTTGTTTTTTAGTTATTTAGCATTTGAAAAAGTGAGCGAAAACCGCCTGAAACATGGCAATCCCTATGGCGTATGTCAAAATTTACGGAATATTCAGAGTGTGTAGAGTTGTGCGTATGAAACGAAGATGTGTGTGTAACGTAAACCACAGCTGTTTTCGCGGATCGATATATTGATTATTTCAAAAAAGGACCGAATGAATGTAAGTTTGAGTAGAGGGCCCGTGTTTTAAATTAACGGATTGCCATGTTTCAGGCGCTTTTCACCCATTTTTTAAAATGCTAATAACTAAAAAACAAAGCTGTTACCGCCATTTCGTTACTTTTGATTTTCCTCTTATTTTGACGTCTAGAATCATACCTTACATTTTTTCTCACCTGTTGCAGAACACCCTGTATACTTCCTTTTTCTTATCTTCTGTACATGTTAATGTTTTACATATACAGGGTGTTTCGCAATTCGTGGGAAATCTCCGAGATACAGGCACTAGATACGAAAATAATAAGAAAAGTTCTCATGCAATATTCTCGGAAATGGTTAGTTTATTAGTTACATGCGGTTTTATATTTCATAAAGGCACATGACAAAGGCTCGTCCCCTGTAAGGTCAGTGACCGCGATTTGGGCCTCTGCATCGTGGAAAAGTATCAGTTGTGTTACATTCATCATAATTTCAATTTTTAATTACAAAATATGTGGTTTTTCATTCGAAGAAACATCTCATTCCGATACACGTTGCGAGTCACCGGGGCCCACTTAGGCCCAGAGAGGCCTGGGCCTGCGCGGTCACTGGCTTTAAAGGGGATGAAGCAGTGTTACGTCGGCATTTTACGAAATGTAAAACCGCATCTAATAAACTAACCATTTCCGAGAATACTGCAATAAGAACTTTTCTTATTATATTCGTGTCTAGTATTTGTGTCTCGGAGATTTCCCACGAATTGCGAAACACCCTGTATATGTTTTACATATATATATCTCTACATTTTCTAACATATAATTGGAAATCTCCCGTAAATAAATAAATAAATAAATGATTGAAAACATTAGCAACGTCGTTAATAAAGAGGATGAAAAGTAATGGTCCTAAATGCGATCCCTGTGGAGCCTCGGAAGAGACGTCGATCAGATAAGAGTAGTCTAGCCACACGAACTACATATCTGTTTACGGTCTCGCAAATAGGTTTCTAACCAGGACAGTAGTGGATTACAAAATCCTAGCGCTGATAGTAATGTAGTAATGGTTGGTGCGTTCGGGGATCGTCAGTTTGGATAGTTCCTATTGACGGTCGTGGTCGCGGCCACGTCTGGTAAAAGGTGGAAACTAGTTCGCGATGCGACGCTGCCTCTCGAAAGGCGCCGTTTCCACCTGGCCCGAGGCCATACCAACGGGCTGCTAATGTCTCCCCTAAACCGGAAGAATCCTCCTCTCGCCGCCCCAACACCTACAAATTTATCTTTTGCTCGAGGCTTCGTTAACGCGGCCTTTGGGTGGCGCCAACGCGTGACGAACCTTAACGAGATGGAACGCAATTAGATGCTGAACTCTCGCGCCCCGACCTCGACCCAGACACCGACACCGACACCGGTCGACCAATTTCCTTTCTCCTCGTCGATCTTTTCAGTGTTTCACCCTCCGGCGAGAGCGACAATATAGAACGAACGCGTTCGTTTATTCTCGCACAGTGAGTGCAATCGCGTTGAAACGCGTCGCCAATTTTCTATCGCTCTAAACTAGAGGAGAGAAGCGGTACCTTCGTATCGAGTTTATCGAGTCGATGCAGTATCCGGATGCAGATCAATAATTCCGCCGAAGCTTTGGAGCGAATGCTTCGACGGGCGGAGGAATAAAAAAGGATCTGAGCTTCGCAACGGGTGGTGCACGACGGAATAAGGAAGTAGGTCGACGAGCCGAAACCTTCGATGTTGCATAACGGAAAGAAAGAAAACAGGAAACGCGTAAAACGCGTTACTATCGTCCTTCAGTCGAATTTTCACGAAACGAAATTTCAAGGAAATTTACGAAGCTCCTCTAACAATTATTGCGCGTTCCTCGAACGTAGCGTTGGTTGGAACTCGTTAAACGCAAACGAGCTTTCAGCTCGGTGCGCTAGAGTGGACCGCGTTTTCTCGAATTTTGAGAAGAAAGCGGCGGAGCAGTCTACTGCTCTGCCGACAAAAACGGTGGCAGAGGTCAATTTGAATAAATAGTCGGCGAGGGTTGCCGGTACATGCAATTCGGTCGCGAATCGATTCGGACGAAAGCGAATTCGGGAAGGGCTCGTTTTTTTGGAAGGGTTGCGAACTAGAATTCAGGGAAGGAAGAGGAAAGACGAAACAAGATCGGCGGTGGTGCGGTACGCGGAGACGAGGAAGCGTTGCAGGGTGCGGAAGAATCGGAGCGGTTGGAGAAACCATGAGAGAGAGACTTAACTGTCGGCAAACTGTATTTACCGTTATAGCTTGCAAGGCAAGGGTTTCATTGTACTTCGAGACCAACTTTCCTAACGACCTGGTGGTTCTGCTCGTGTTTTCCTTAAATACGAGGAAACTCGGAGATAAGCCGAAACCTGTTAAACCGTCGCGTTCCCTTGCCCCGTTGTTGTCGCCAGGAGTCGTTTAATCCCGAGTCGAGGGACTTTCGTTTCGCGAAACGAGCGCAAGACGAGTAGTCGAGAGCAGTCTAACAGCAATCGAATCGGTTTAGAGTAGGAAACGCGTTCGGAAGACCGTTGTGCGCGTTGCGTCGCAACGGTGTAGATATCGGTACTGGCTATACGTGCTGGCCAATGGCTGATGCCCAGTACCCGTTTGAAATTCACCGCGCAGTCTATGATATTATCTCGGGACAATTAAATCAGCCGCTATTGAAACGAAGTTATTTGGAGCTAGAGTAGGGGTGCGAGCAGGTCTGCTGCATACAAAGCGGCGAAATTTCGGAGGTGTCGGAAATGGCATGGGTTTGCGTTCGCACGGTGCAGCTTAAATGTTATCGGCGCGGCGTCCGCGTTAATTAGATACTCGTTCGAACGTTTGGTAATTTCGCAACGTCCGGTAATGAAATTGCAAACGTTGAGCAGAGTTTCCGTTATCTCCTTCGCGTCGTCTTCCGCTTTCGTATCCCTCTGGAAGAGCGACTGAAAAATCAGAGGGTAAATGAATCGTAGAATCAAATTGTTTCGCTGTGCGTAAAGGTAACATTTATTTCGGCATAAATTATGACGATAGATAATACATAGATTAGGTATAGATACAAAATGAATTGACTGTAGACAGGACTGTAGTGAAAATACATCGATGCGTTTGTCGCACCAGTATTCGTACTCGACACGTTCCGCTTAATCCCGGCGCGATTATCTGTTTCGCGAACGATATTCGGTTCGCGAATATTCGCGACCCAACTACGTGCGAGATCGTTTCGCCGTCGACGTTTTTCCGAAAATAGAGGAACAGCGGAAAGATGCGAGTAGAGGGAAAGGAGGGAGAGACGGAGAAAAAGAGAGAGAGAGAAAGTAAGGAAGTCTCTCGTGTGATCGGTAATAACGGAGCAACGAAAACGAAACGTAATCGAATCGCGCTAACGAAGAGCTTATAGAAAATACAGATTATTCTCTGGAGGTTTCTGAGCAACGAGTCGCAGTCGCACGGTGAGCCTTCTCTCTTTCGCGACATTCTCATTTATCCCTGACGTTGAGCGCGGCTGGGTCCGAAGCGATTTTTGATTCTCGCGGGAATTTCGACGAAGAACCCGCGTGTTTTGATTTTGCGCGATCGTGACGCTTGCACGGTTTCAACGAAACGATCAAAGCTTCTCCAAGGAAAAATTCTCGGCAACAATTGTCGCTGACGCGATCGAGCGTCGAACGCGTTCTTCAAACGGAAACCAGCCTGCGAATATCTTCGACGGGAATAGAAACTTAAATTCTGTGGAACGCATCGTTTTGGCAAAATATCGCTTATCGCTTGTCGTTTGTCGCTGTATGCGTCGTAACCTACTTATTGTATGTATATTATCGTTCATGTATATACATAATATAATGCGCGTACACGTACACGCGTATACGTATAAGTATGTGTGTCGTATAATATCGTATACGTACACGCACACGTGTACATATACGTACGTGTATACAGGTGTATATTTATATGAAGTGTTTTACGAATAATTGGGATCACAGCCATAGCTTTGAATACGAATACTTTGCTCGTATTGTTAAGACCGATACAATTATAGTTAATGATCCATCTTGGGGAATAATCGTATAGATAGGTTGTACGTTTTCCTACCGACACTACCGTAACATGCTTTCAACTACACATACATTACAACGTGGGACTCGAATGTATAGTCGTAGGAGATATCGTAGGGAACGAGGGATAATTGTTACAATCGATTCTACAGACTTGAGCGGGTAACGAATTACGAAGTTTGATCGAAATCGAACTAACAACGAGCGAAAAGCAGCCTACGCAGGTACTAGAAATTTTAGCGATGCAACTCGAGACGACTATCGCGCTATCGGAGAAACGAAACGCTTTGACAGCTCGAGACTAGGCGTTTCCTCTACGCGCCTATCTACGATATCTACGTACATCGACGTTTACTATTCGTCTATCTTTCTATTATTCGTATCGCTGACTCTTTTGTCACTACCGAAAGCGACTAAGGGGAAACGGGTTCGAGAAGTCTACTGAAGCGCCGTCGAACAATCTAATTTTCAACTAAGAGAAGATTTCTGTGCCCGTCTCGGCTATATTGCACTCTAAGCCAAATGTCCGATGCGATGCCGTCGCCACGACGGCGAATCGAGCGTGGCGCGCGTGCCGTCGCGCGTCGTTTGCCCGAATTCACGAATCGCTCGTCCCCGTCGACTAGAAAAAATAAAATTTACAAAGTCACGACTGGATTCGTTTGTCTCGCGGCAAACGACGCGACGCGAGCGGAAAACAGCGAACGAGTTTCCGCCGCCGCGTCGACCGAAATTCGATCGGACAATGTGACGACGAAAACGACGACGACGACGACGACGACGATGATAATCATAAATGTAACGATAACGGTAACATCGATTTTTCTACAAACACCTACATACGACTACGTCTACGATCTTTCTACAGTCTGAGAGTAGATTTGTAGCCACTTCCTGCGGTTCGTCCGCGATCGTCGACTCGAGCCTGGATCGTGTCGCCGGAGCGGACGAAGCGGAGGAAGCGGACGAAACTGGATATCGAAGACAAGGTTAAGACGATAGACTAGAGACCCGTGGCACGACTGACGAAGATAGTCGTCGCTTTTCTTTCGACTCGAAGAAAGCGCGCGTCATTCGTGGGTCGAAGCTACGGCTAAGTAGTTAGGAGGGACCGTGATATCGGACGTACGTTCACTTAAACGGCTACCTACCGATCTAAACTACCGTCTACTCGGCGAAAAGCGAACACACAGAGGACTAGTATCTACGGTCGCGTTTCAAGCGCGCAACATTTTCTAAACCGAGAGATCCGAGAAGACTTTTCTGCTTCGATTTGAAACGCTCGGATTTCTAATCTAAATCGAACGCGTCTACGATGGAATCTAATTCCAATGAAATCTAACGACTAGACTCTGCCAAACGAAGCGTTGCATCTCTATGCTAAGCTAACGATCTACGACATCGATCGCTTTTCCACCAAACTATCTCTAACGGCTTTTACACGAATATTTGTACGATGTATCCGTAGCAATGATTTTCTACTCGAAATTCGCGAGTCGAAGGAACGAGCGGTACTTTAATTGTTCAAACGAGAAACGTTTTTCACGCGAAGAGTCTATTCGTCGGGTGGAGAAGGGCGATGGAAGTGGGATGGATTGCGTGACGTCTCCCGAACGAACGGACAGACGAACGACTGAAAGGAGTGGAAGGGATTACACGAAAAACAGTACGCTCGTCTCGTTCCCATCGAATCGCGAAAAACCATTAAACCCTGTAACACGTAATAGCACTCGACTAAATGGCACATATAGAGCCAGGATCGGATTCGATATGCTTCCCTTTTGCTAACGCGAGGCTGCTCGAAGCAGAGCCGCGATTAACAACGGCCGAAAGCTTTGTTCAACGAACAGAGGGGCGAACGGACGCAAGAGAAACCGACAGATAAATGGATGGATGGATGGATGGATGGATGGGTGGATAGATGGATGGATGGATGGATGGGTGGATAGATGGATGGATGGATATACCAAACGAATCATTGTTGAGTAGAGAGAAAGAAAGAGAGACGAAGGAGTTGTTGGACGAAATAGCTAATACCGTTGCATTAGTTTAGTCGATAACGAAACGCGCGCAAATGCGCGTTATTTTTTTAAGGACGATCTACGATAAAACGACATTTGGAGCGTGTATCCACTGTCGTTCGGTCACGCCGTTTAGTCTATTCAGAGTTGTTGAGCAAAGCCGAAGGTAGAAAAATCGTCTATACCGCGATTATCAAGTCCGGGTGTCGATCGATCGCTTGCTAGGTCGAGCGACGGCGATCGGTCAACGCACCGAGCAACTTGGGCAGGGATGCATCGTGACGCGATCGAGTTCTACTTGTTAAGAAAAATAAGTATCGCGTTAATTTCAAATCGATTCACGATCATCCCGTCGATGCGGGAAGGAGAGTCGAAGCAGGGTCGAACGAAGAAAGGACGACGAGGTACAGTTTGAGCGAGCGACTAACCGCGGCAAGTTTGCGTCGGGCGAGCTTTTCTCTCCGACCTGCGGGACGCGGCGCGGCGCGGCGGCGAGGCGACGGAGAAAGCAGTTGGACGAAACGGAAAGCGTCGAAAGCTCGAGGAGACGCTGCAAGCTGTGGCTCGAGGACACAGCCGATCGCGCGTTGGTTCCGCGCGAGGTGTCGACCAAAAGAAGCGGTTACCGCGCATAGGAAACGTATGCCGTTGCATACTCTTCGCCTGGCAAATATACAACCTTACTAGCTAATACTTTTCAAACTGCTTTGGTTTTCTCAATCACCGTTTGGCATTTTCTGTATACTCGATTTTAGGTATCGTTCGTCGTTATTTAAAAACTACTTAATTCAGCCTATATTACACACTACCTTTGGACGTTTGACTTTTGCTTTTTTGTTCGTGCGCTTGCTCGCTTGCTTCCTTGACCGTTGTTCGCTGCTCCGCCGCAGCGGAGTTCCTTCGCGGAGCCGAGCGTCGATTCGGAAAACGCGAGGACGGCGTACGAAGGATCGTCGACGTTCTACGGCCGACGCTTCCGCAACCGGTTGGAAATGTAGCGCAATTCGGATAGCACCCCTTTTTCTGTTTCTATGTATAGTGTTCGCAATCCCCACACTCGGACAGCGTGGGTGTGGACGGACACTAGGTAGGATTTGGATCCTCGTAGGCCTTTTCGTAGTCCCGCCGACGAATCACCGCGAAGTGAGTCATCTGGAAGGAGTTGGTCTTCTTGCATCCGCGCTCCAACGTTCCCGTCATACTGTAACCCATGTTGAAGTCGCTCGACGACACGTTCGACGTCAGGTACAACTGTCGGCAGAAACGGAAGGATGCGCGTTCAAAAGTCTGGAACCGCGGCGCTTCGTTAACGACGAGAACTAAATGTACCTTGAAATCGGGATCGGTGGTCATTCTCTTGAAAGAGCCAACGATGTAAAGCGTCCCCGTTCCCGTGTCCACCATTTTCGCTTGAGTGCTGTACCTGGAATAGAGGTTAATTGGATGAATAACGAGTTGGTCGCGACGCGACGCGTAGAAACGACGTCCGACGGGATGACGCGGCGCGACGCGACAAACGGGAATAACGTAAATCCGACCGACGCGCGAAGCGGAAGTTTAACGATATCGAAAATTGTTCTATTCGAAACCAAAACAGAGACGACGAGAAGAATCGACAAGGGAAAATGAAAGGCGGTTTATTGGTTCGGTTGAACCGTCCGGACGAAGGGAGGCGAGCCGAGAGGAGGCAGGGGAAGGCGAGGGGAGAGAGGCAAGAATAATGAATAAAAGAAGAAAGGTGAAAGGAAAGGAGGAGGTTGAAAAGGGGGAAATGGCAGAGGAAAGCGAGGGACGCGTGGGCCGTTTTCGGAAGCGGAAGGGTGGAAGATGAGCGAGAATGGGAGAGAGGGTTGGCCCTCCCTGGGTGACTCGAGGGGCTTATTCCGGCGAGCGCTTCAGCCGGCGACGATCATTAAAAGTTTAAACGCCCTCCATTGAAGTGCGGCGGATCCAACACTCGGTTTAAAATCCACTATGGCTGGTGCTTTGACTTTTCCTCCGGTCCTCGATTCGCTTCACAAAGGGAACTTCCAGTCGGAGCACCCTTTCGATGCTCGAACCGAACCTCGTCCGGCACGCATCGATTGCCCGCACACGCTTCCGCAGACCAATCTCCGACGCTCTCCGATTTTTTCGCTATTTTTCTATTCCGACGGAATGCGAGACGAGCCCCGTGGCTGCTCCCCGGAGTCGTTGTCGTTACGAGCGTCTGCGATTCCCTCAAAGGCACTTTGACCGGTGTCGCGTGCGAGCGACGACGAAACTTGCAAACAAAGCGACGCGTTTACATTGCGGTACGAAACTTGCAGAGTCGGACCGGTCGTGTCCCGGTCGAACCGATCGTCGAGAAAGAGAGAGAGAGAGAGAGAGAGACTCGTTTGCTCGAACTAAAGGCTAACGCGTTCGTTGCGCGCGATGCCGCGGGCAATTCTGGAGATTGCTACGAAGCGTTTAGAGTTTAGAGACTGCTACTCGCGGAGCAGACTGTACCGATCTCGACTCGTTCGAGCGTCAAAAACCAACGACTCACCTCCTGGTCCCAGCAACTTCGACCACCTTGCATCGACTTCGACTCCACCAGAACGGCGTCAACGTCCAGTAAGAACTGCTCGCGCTTCTGGCCCAGCCCTCTTCCGGAAACAAAAGTACCTGGAACGGACAGAGAGCGTGCGATGCTTAAACTTTTCTAACGCACAGTCCGTTGGTAACGGAAGAGAAGCGGAAGGAAGGAAAAAGGTTCTCGCAGAAGAAGACGGAGTACAAATGCAAAGAGAAAGCTAGTTTTTCTCGAGAGCGCGCACGACAAAGGAAAAGCTGCACGAGAGTGTAAGCTTTCCGACGCGCTCGCTTTTGTCTCTCCTTCTTGAGAACCCGTATCCCTCTAGCTGTCGCGCGACAGTACGACCGAAAGTTTCTCGCTTCGCCGCGCACGCACGCGAAGAAAAGGAAACGCAGGAGAACTCGTTCCGCGAATCTGTGCTCTTCCACGAGACCGTGTCGCAGAGCTTCGAATGCCCCGCGTCGTCCGCGCACCGTCTCCTCTCGATCGATCGAGTTCACGACGTATCGGTACTTGCCACGAATCGAGAGAGTGCCGGAGAACTGAAACTATCGCCAGCGGTTCGGAAACGTCTCGATAATTAATCTCTTCTGTGACAGATGGAATTCCGAGAGCGCGTCAAAGTCGAGAGAACTGGAAAGGGTGCTAATGGGAGAGGCATCTATCCATCGCAGTCTAGCTCGATAAAGCTCGCGCGAAAAGCGGAGACCAATACAGCTCGTTTTCCCCAAAGTATCGAGTGCGGTGTATGTATGTACTTGTGAACTCGTCGCGCTGGACGCACGAGTTGCCTCGTCGCGCTCTGTCTCGTTTCCGTGTCGCGGCACCCGTTTAATTACATTTGCCAGAAATGACGCAAGAACTTGCTAACGTTTCAGAGGATAGAGTCGATCGAGATCGTGTCGCGAAGCGGCGACCGGCGATAGAATTTGTTCTGGAACAAAGTCCAACGACCTTGATTCGTTACGCCAGCTCGCATTCGGATGTCCGACGATAGCGATATATATCGCTCACCCTTCTTACGGTCGGCTTGTCCGCGTACCTTGGACACATTACGCTCGTCGGATAACTGGTTAACCTAATAATCCGCTAGTGCGGTCCATCGACGCGCCGATCGCCGCGTTGATCGCTTCGTTCTTCTCTTTAGCTCTGCGCAACCAACCATCGACTCGGTCTCTTTTTCTTTTCCTTCTAGTATCTTGTACGTTGTTTTCCTCGTTTATCGTCGCGAGCCTTCGAGTTTCGAGTTGCGAAACGATCGTCCCTCCTAAGAAATCCCTACGTGGTAGAATCGTTGGATCGATTCGCGATAAAACTACGAAAGGGCCTTAGAGGATTAGAAGACGTTCGTGACTGTCCCTCGAGGTTCGTCCATCTTCGTATTAGATCTTGGTTACTGCGCAGATCAGCCGCCCTTTAATTGTACGATCCGACGCAAAATCGCGGAATCCGCTTGAATTTCGAGAAATAATGACTCGAGTTCTATCAGTAGCTTCGAACCGAAACTGCGAAAATAGAACGAACGGAGCCGTAACGCGAATCCGATCGTAGTCTATGTACTTTTGAATTCGCGTTTATCACGAATTTTGTGGCAGCGACGAAACTAGAATTTTTTGTCGAATTATTCAAAAGTACCGAGAGACTATCGTATCCTGCATCGGCGATATCGCGACCATCGTTGAAAAGTTTATCTCTCAGGCGGCGATTCGGGTGATCTTAGACGAAGCCTAGGACTTTTACTCGGCACGGTTTCTGGGTCACGGGTGCACTCGGATGCAACGGATGCAACGTCGAACAGCAGGCGGCAGGGAGCAGGGAGCGTCCGACGGAGGAGGGGTAGAGCGAAGGAAAGAGAAGTTGGTATCGAATTGCGCGTAGCAAACTCTCGAGATCGCGTTACGGAAGAGACGACGGGGGCCGACACTCGATCGCGCACAGTCCAAAATCATGAGGAAGGAATTGGAGCAAACCGGGACACGCGGTTACTTTTCGAATGGGAAACCGAGCGTAAAGAAGTTTGAAAAGAAGAAGTGGAAATTGAAGGAAATTTTGATCGAGGCGGTAAGGAGCGGTCAAAAGGGATCTCTCGTTTACCGATTTCCTTCTTCTCCGGAAGAGAAGTGATCGAGCGGCCGAGTTGTCGAGTTCTCCAGGACACAGCGGTCGGTGAAGAGTGATCGGCCCGGCGCACAGTGGGAAGAAAACCGATTTCACTGGCCAAAAGTCAATTTTTTGGTTAAAAAAAAAAATAAAATAAGTTACTTAAGTAATAGAGGGTTGTTTACCATGCACGAATATAAAAGGTTTCTTTTCTAGGATCTCTTATTTTCAAGTTATACGACTTTGAACTAATCTAGGTGGATACCGCAACCGTAAATAAATTAAATAGAATTTAATAGAACAATATTTTTTGTTTCATTTCCTTTTAAATAATAATACTGTGAGTCTTTTACGATAGAATGAAGCGAGTATGGATGAAATTATTTAATTTTATCGCCTAGTACGCCTTTGAGTTGATGACGTATATGAAACAAAAGAATGACGACATTTGACAGTTCTGCTGTTAACGCCATATTGTTGCATCATATTTCTCCGATCACAGTGTCAAATATTATACTAGTTTAAAGATAATTATATCTCAAAGGCGTACTCAAAGGCGTACTAGGCGGTAAAATTAAATAATTTCATCCCTACTTGCTTCATTCTATCGTAAAAGACTCACAGTATTATTATTTAAAAGGAAATGAAACAAAAAATATTGTTCTGTTAAATTCTATTTAATTTATTCACGGTTGCGGTATCCACCTAGATTAGTTCAAAGTCGTATAACTTGAAAATAAGAGATCCTAGAAAAGAAACCTTTTATATTCGTGCATGGTAAACAACCCTCTATTATTTAAGTAAATTATTTTATTTTTTTTTTAACCAAAAAATTGACTTTTGGCTAGTGAAATCGGTTTTCTTCCCACTGTGCGGCGGTCGGGCATTTTCTGGGCTAGTTGCTCGAGAAAGCAGTAGCCCGGTAACGCGAAGCCGTTCCGGCCGATAAATATACATGTATCCGCGTAGGTATGCGCGTTACGTATATCAATTATATTGCTTACATACGCGCGTGTACATACGTAACATAGGCACGTTGAAATTAAATCCAGCTTTCTGGGAAATCCCAGAAATCGCAGCACTCACCGATCCGTATACAACGGCACGGTCAGCAATACTTTACACCTGCCACGCTACAGACCTAATTAGACGCGACGAGTTTAATCCCGTGCGCGTTAAAGTGTCGTTGAACGAAACGACCGACTCGAGGAAGATCCGTTGACGGAAATTCGATCGAAGCAACGCTCGCTTTTCTCGCGTATCTCGAAAATAACATGGCCGTGTCTGTCGCGAATTGCAAATTGTCGTTTCCATTTATCGGCGATCGCGATACCCGTTCGTTCCGATAGAACATCGGGTAAATCTCTCGCGAGTAGGTAATCCAACCGAAAATTCCGCTGGCCCGGACCATTATCCTTTCCGACTTAATAAACTCGACTATCGGCTTGATAGGTTTCGCGGAACTGTGTGTCTCTCGAGCCAGACGAATCTTCTTTAAAGGAGTCAATCCTCGAAGCCAGCTCTCGATCGATCTCTTTAACGTCTATCCGTGTCCGAATCGAGCCATTCCCTTCCCTCTAGTTTCCTCCCCGAGTCCCGCGTTCACGAGCCAAGGAATTGCCAGGAAAACGCAGACGCAAACGAAGCTTCGACGAACGCGTCAAGACGCATTTTCGTTAAACGGCGAAGGAGCACGTAACTCGAAGCAATCGAACGCGACGCAACGCGTCCCGTTGTCGGCTCGTTATCCTCGAAACGATTCTACGTAGGCGCGTTCGCTCGGTCGAGTTTAACGATTCGGGTGTCGACGTTTGTCTAGGGTCTAGACTTGTCCCTTTTTCCGTCGATCGATCCCTTTCTTCTCCGTTACACGCCGCTCTGTGCGTTAATTGTTCACGATTCGTTCAGTCGGTCGGCGGAGAGTTAGCGGAGTGGCGCGAAGAGAGACGCCAATGTGATGGGTAGCGAGAAAGTGGTAACGGGTGAGGGCAACAGGAAACGAAGGCGGCGGTGGAGGCGGTGGCAAGGGTGAAGGAGATGGGGCGAAACGGAAACGGAGGATGGGAATATCGTGGGGTTGAAGCGCGGTGCAGAGGCTTAAACAAAGGAGGGTCGTTAGAAACAAGTGGCGCCGATTAAAAACGCCGACGCCACTCATCGCGATGCATCGACAAACACGCGACATCGTGTTTTCCTCGAGCTTCGGTTTCTCTTCTTCTTGCCGTCGCGTCGTCTCGTTATCCTTTTAACCGATCGGGAGCAACTGTTTCTGGATAGACGAAACGATCGCGAGCAATTAACTAAATCGAGGCAAAATCGAGCGTATCGGTAAGAAAGAAATCGTGGTGGTTAGCAGCGAGAGTCGGAACTTTCGGAAAGGAAGGCAAGTCAGGCAGGAAGGAAGGAAGGAAGGAAGGAAGGAAGGAAATGGGAAAGAAAATGGTGTATCGTAAAAAGCTGCGTAATTGCGGGTTCTGACCGGTCGAGAGGATGCCGCGAGAGGTCTGTCCTTCCGCTGCTAACGCGGTACGTAACGTCCTGCGACCTACATCAACGAAAGCGAGGATACATTATTACTATCATCGGAAAGCAAAGCTCCGATGGTGCGACGGCCGCAGGCTGTTTCAGGGTCGGTTGCCATGGCAATGCGCTGGGACAGCTACGGGGTGCAGCCTGGAATATCCACCCTCTTCCCTCTTTTCCGCGGTTCTCCCTACTCTCTCCTTCCCCCTTCTGCCCACCTCTCGCCCACCTCTTCCCTTCTCCTAGCTCTCCCGCCCCCCTTTTCCCACCTCCAACCCCATCCCCTTTGCTCTCCCGCCGATTTCCCTCTCTCCTCACAACTCCCAACCCAAAGGCCTTTCTCTCTCTCTCTCTCTCTCTCTCTCTCTCTCTCTCTCTCTCTCTCTCTCTCTCTCTCTCTCTCTCTCTCTCCCGAGTCCGTTAGCGCTCCTGCTCCTAGCCTCCCCTTGGAATCCTTCCCCTTTCCTTTCCTTCCCTTCCAACGACTCGTCTCTTTCTCTCGCTAACGCCGACTCTCGCCGACTACATAGCTGTTCCCGTCTAATCGTACTACACTCGCTCTCGCGTTTTATTTATTCGTCATAGCAGATTTCATTCGCGCGCACTTTGTCGGTTGCCGCGTCATAACGATCGATGAGGCGCGAGCGACTCCACGTCGAATTAAGAAATTTACTCGCGAAAAACTCCAATGTAATTATCGGTCCGGATATTCGTATCGTCTTCGTTTCCGTCGCGCTCTCTACGATTCGCGATTGATTCTAATAACGCTTCGAAACGAACCAGAAAAGATAGGAGAAAAGAAAAAAAAAGAGGGCGAAGAGAAACGCGCGAAGCCCGTGCGAACGCGCTTCGATTTTCATCGGTAATCCACCGTACATGCATTGAAAGGGACTGATGTTTCTTCGGCTGAGCTGCTTTCTCATCCGCCTAGCGCGCGGCGCGGTGTAGCGCGGTGCGGCGCGACGAGACGGCAGCCCTTCCTGGCATTCATCCGTTGTCGGAGCTTCCCGACGATTCTTGACCCACGAAACAAACCAGTCTCGTCGAATCGAGCGACCGTACGGATCGCGATACCGAACTCTATAGTCCCATCTTCTCCTGCCTGTGATTTTCGTTGAATGACGAAACGATCGACGGAACAAGGCACTTCTCGCGAAAGGTAAAACTAGGGGAGATGTCTATTTGAAAGTCTTTAAAATACAGATAACGAAATCAATCAGAGAATCATACTCATCTATATTTAAGGGGTTTGCTAGGAAGAATTATCGTCCGCGTGGATTACAGGTTGCAGCCGCAAGAGAGGATTATCTGGTAGCCTCGCCATCGGAAGCTACGCGTGCTTTTCGCTTTACGAACGTAATTTCGCATGGGTTTTTTTCACTACGGGAAACGAAACCGCGTCGACAGGATGCGGTTGATCGGGAAACGGTCGCTGATTCGAGTGAAACGACGATAAGGCGCGAGTCTGTTAGGACGTGACGCAACGTGTCACCGCGCCGATCCTTCTTTAACCCTCAGCCAGTGAATGTCGGGTCAGAATTGACCCGGTGTCCGCCTGCAACTATGACTATTATTTTGCAGTCCGCTGTCCGAGGGTTAATGGATTCGCGCGAAAAATGTCTGATCGGCACGGCGAAAAGCAAAACCATGAACGAAAGCCGACTTGACGACGCGACGTACGACGGACGACGATCCGAGGTCGGAGTGTCTCCTAATAAAAATTCGTCGCGTACCACTTCCGTTTCTCCTTGCAAAGGGAAAGTTGATTGTGCGAGGGCGCGAGGGCGAAGCAGGAAGAAACTCGACGAACGGAAGGAACGTAATAAATGGTCAGGACGAATAATAACTCGGTTATTGAATGAAAATTCCGACCGATACGAGTTTTGAAACTCCGAAGCATTAGCCCAGTTTCACGAGCGATTCGAATATCTCACCCTCGCCCTCTTCTTTTCGCTCTCGGAGCCCCGGTCGCATTCTTGTTCCTCGTCTCTCTTTCGCCTTTCGTCTTTCGTCTTCAGGGCTCTTCGAAGTTCTCTGCATACACACACGGCGCATACATAGGTGTACGCTTTGGCTGCCGTTGCCGACGAACCATCGAGCCGACGAGCCAACGTCCCAACCTACCAGTCTCTCAGGCTTCGTGCTTGCCTCCAAGCCACGTCCGCATAATGGCTATTCAGATAGCGAATCGATTTATTTCCCCGGGGGCTTTCGGAAACTTGGAACCTCTCTCGCCGTGAACTTGGACCAGCTATCTCTTTTCTTCTATTATACCGTTTTTGAACCGTGGGAACTCTCGAGCAGCGCGAAACGTCCATTCGACGATTGCCCCGCCGATCGACGCTCGCGTTTCCATTCGACGCGAGTGAGTAACCGAAGACGAAAACTGTGCGAATCGATAACGAGTCTTGGCTAGAGTTAGGTCTGGAAATGGACCTTCGGAATGGATCCAACCGGAGCGGCGCGGCGCGGCGAACCAAGCCTAAGACGAGTACGAGCGGTTTAATTCGAACGGTGATCGTACCGAACTTCTCGCCAAATTCGGTAATTATTCGCCACCGACAGCGTTAAATTTGCCGATCGATTGTCCGATAAAAATGCGCATCGGCGACGCGGCGCGTCAAACCAATATCCGGACGACAGGACGAACCACCGCGCCGCGCCGAAGCCAGAAAAAAGCTCACCTTGTTCGGATATCCGTTGTACCGAAGTAGTTTCTTGCAACATTTGCCGCGGTTCTCGTAGTAGAACATTTGGACCATCTCGGCGTGATCGGTGACGGCGCTGACGGTGAAGGGTGCACCGTCGTTCCCGAAACTCCTCGAAGAGGAGGCCGATTGCTGCTGGACCGGTAATTCCCGGCGGCCGAGTGGCACGCACGGACACCACCCCGAGACCATCACACCGATCCACTTATCTATTCCTCTTCTTCGACGGAACGTCCTCTCTCATTCTCCTTTCTTCGCCGATTTCGCCTTTCCTCGCGGCTCTCCTACACTTCTTTGGCACTTTATTTTTTTACGACGAATACTGTAGTAAACGTCGACGTCGATGTCGACGCCGAGGCTGACTCGTGACTAGCTTCTTTCAGCGTTGCTTTCCGCTGGGATCGACGACGTCCCCGTCCTCATTGCGATAACGTTTCCGGTTCATTACCTTGGATCAAAGTTATCGAGATTCGGCCTCGATAGTTGCCGGTCGGCAACTCGTCGCAGCCTAAAAAATAGAAAACAAGTTCAGGAACGCGTGTTTTTTGCTTGGTTGATAAGCGCAAAAATGAAACACGACGGACAATGAAATTTGCAATCGACGAACGAAGCGAAGGCATTTGTCGTAGATGGAGCGCGGCAACGTTCTCAGAATACGACCTACTTCAAGGATGGCGCCTCGCCTCGCCGCGCCAAGCCGCACGTCTTTGTACGTACGAACTTCCTTCTCCTTTCTTGTTCGTGACTGAATCCGACGCGCACGACGCTGCATACCTATGATTCAACGACACCGATTGGTTTTGCGATAGCGACAACGGAGTCGCGGCAATTAAGTTCGACGACGCGAAAAGAATCGGACGAAAAGCGCCCTTAGATTTGCGAAGGAATCGTCAAGTTCCGTTTACGCTCGGGACGACTACTGTTGCGCGTTCCGTCTGGTAAAACGGGAAACGCGCGTGAACGTCGTGTCGTTTTTTTCGATGATTTTGATTCGCCGCGAGTTTACGTCGAAAATTTGTGCTTTATCCTCGAAGCTCTGGAAGCGTTTCGTATCGTGCTCTCGGCAGGAAACTCGCGACCGATTTTGGTAGGTCCGAGGGTCAGTGGAGCGGGCGAGGCTGATGGAAACCGCAGGTTCGACGAACTCTCTGAAAATCGGACGGAAGCTCACGTTTCTGACCGACGCGATGCGACGCGTACGCGTTCGGCATCACCAGAAACTGTAAACCGGTATCGAACGATGCGGTTTTATCGAAGCCAGCGGACCTCGGCGCATCGAATCCAACTTTCAACCACCGCACCGTTGCGTCGCGCCGCTTCGATCTATCCCTTTAAATCCTTCTGCCTCGATCTACCCGCGAACGCGTTGCGTTTTACCACCGTTCAAAATATATACGCGTCGTTCGCGGTGCGTGCATCCGTCGGATTTCCGCGAAATCGTACAGTCATTGCCCCGATATACTCGAGTTCTCGCGTGCAGCTTTTAATCTTTTCCTCTTCGATCCTAATTTCTTTTTCGCGCTTCTGTCTCGTTTAAGTCGCGCGCTCCTAAACTTGTCGACAGTTTTGAAATCGCGAGTTCGCTGGAATTTGAACGAGACGCATCGAACGAGAGGATGTGCCGTTGTAAACTCTTTTTCAAACTCGATAACTCGACCATCGAATTCGACGATGCGGTAAACTTTCTTCACAAACTGACGACTTGCCGCGAATCTCGGCAACGCAAATTCCAAAATGATCGCAATTTAATTCCGCCTAAAGGCATCTGCGTGCGGAACGATCGCTATCCAAAGCAGTACTCGACGAAAAAGAAAGTTTTCTAGTCGAAGCACAGCCGGAAAGAATGAAATGGTTTTTATTTAATTTCATTGTCGGCTGTGTTTCGAGATGCTTTTTCCTTCGCCCCCTCTTCTCGTCGTTCCTCTCGTCCCTCTCCCCGTTTAACGAGGATCGGTACCGTTAATAGGATTTTTCTGTCACCGTAGAAGGCGCAAAAACGATTACATAGTCGAGACGAACGTGTCGCGCGCGCGCCACTCGCGATCCTATTTCACCAACACCGATGTAATCGGATAAAAAGTGTTTCGTACCAGAATTTTTTTTTATTTGAAAATTTTCGGCAATGCATTCGAACGGAACAAATTGAATTCGTTCGTCGCGTTATTCTACGACATATGTACTTGTATTCAAACCCGTTACAAAATCGCGCGCCCAATAGCGTCTTTACCACGCTCTCAACTTAAACTCTCCTTCAAGTCGAACGTCGACTGTAAAGCTGTCGAGCTTTAAAGATTCGAGTCGTGCGTGGAACGTGGAAATTGTGTATCGCGACTAGGTTATTTGCTCTTAACTCTAACGCTGATCGTTGATATTGCTCGCGCGCTCAGAAGCGGTGGTATTTATTTGGAAAATTCGGTGGCGGCGGAACAGCAAAAGCGCAGGAACCGTGGAACGAGGAAACGTACCTCGACCTCCGAGTGGACGAAACGATCTTCTCAAATACATCTGTGGCGAACAGTCATCGAACTCGTCGTTGTTTGGCCATTGCCCCTGTCCGTATCGGTTTCGGATCATAGACGACGAGGCGCGCGATCAGAATGGAGAAGAAAAATGCAACGAAGGGAGGAACGAAATTGAGAGGATGTGACAGAGACTGAGATACGGAAACAGGTGCAACCGTTGCGACGAACGAAGGTGAAATGTTGACGGGTTCCGACCTCGCAGATCCTTCTCGACGGAAACACGGAGAACGTAGGAGACGAGGACAGGGCACGAAAGCAATGCTCTGGGCGGGATGCGGCGATCTCGCGACGAGTCGAAAACGAGATGCGGCGAGCGAACGCGAACTAGGGGTTACGAACGGGCTCGTCGGCTCGTCGGGTCGTCGCGCTCGACGCCGCGCTCGACGCCGAACGACGGCTTCCTTCCTCTCGACGGCGCAGGACAGACTGAAACCTCGCCACCAGCCAACCGACCACTGAACCTACCGCCCTTCCCTCCCACCCTCCTGCCTCCCTCTTTTACTCATTTTCCCTCTCTCTCTTTCTCTCGCTCTCTGTTCCTTCCACCCTCTCTCGCCATTCTACCCTTCCGTTCTCTCGCAACTACAACCACGCGTGCCTTCCTTCCGTTCCGCCGTTCCGACGTTCTGCCTTTCTGCCGTTTCTTTAGCTTACGCCTTTGCACGTACGAAAGTCGAATTCCTCGATTATCGGTAACCACTTGCTCTTTTTTCGGCTACCTTCTCCTCTCCTTCCACCTTATCCTTCTCGCTCGGTTCTTTGTCGCTTTTTTTTTGTTTTTTTTTCTCGCGAAGACTTTTCTCGATCCCCGGTTTGAATTTTCGAACACCTCAACTATTGACAGTATCGACGGAGAACTTCGTATTCGACAAGACGCGAAACAACGAAATAGCACGACGGATGCGGCGGGATGCGCGTTACAAGACGGTATGCCACGAAACACGAGGACGATGTTTCTGTTCGCGGTCCATGTGCGGATCGGAGAGCCGCGCACGCGCTTCCATAAATCTTCCTGCGACTCCAACGAGCTGCGTTTCGGCTTTTCGTTGGTATATACATGCATTACGACGCGACGCGGCTCCGGTTGCGTTCCTCCGATCCTCTTTTTCTTACAAAGCCATTTTCTTCGGCGACGAGACGCGAGCAGCGACAGCACGACTTTCCAAAATGACAAACATACGCGCGCGCGATCAGAAAACGAAGAAAGCTCGTTCCGTAGTTGACGCGGTCGAGTTTCTATCTTTGGATCCACCACGAGCAGGGGACGAGCGTCGCGTCTAGTCGTTTGTATGGAAACGCGCGACAGTCTCGTGTTTCGCGCTGGACTTTTAATTATCGTGTCTCCGACGAACGATAAAACCGTCGGGGAGCGTATTCGTCGATACTGCTTTGTAAAACGTTAGTTTGCTTCGCCTGCAAATTACCTTTCCGAGAGAAAACGAAAGAGGAGAACAGCGTCTGGCGAGGTAAGCTGGTCTATGTATAGTATAGTCGCAATTAAATGCTTCTGAATTATCCACGTTATTATAGCAGGAAATCTACTGTATATTTCTCTAGTTAGACCTCATGAATATGCTTCTGTAATTTGGAATTCTATTCACAAAAAATATGCTTATTTCAAGGAGAAAGTCCAACATAAGTTTCTGAGATTTGTAGCCAGACTCCTTGGCAATCCTATGGACATCACTAACCATGATTATGATGACATACTTGAGGTGCTGCATTTGCAGACGCTCTCTGACTGTAGGATTATCGCTGACTTAATCTTTTTGCTCAGGATACTTAATGATCGTATCAACTGCCCATAACTTACTGAACTTATAAATCTTTATGCACTGCAAAGGCACTTCAGACATAGCAAACTATTCTATTGTAAATTACCTACATATAGATCTACCTCTGTCGATCCAATTAACAGAGCTATGAACGAAGCCAACTCCCACATAAATGATGTTGATTTATTTAATATCTCACTCGATGCTTTACACAAACTGCTTGAATCGCACAGACTTAATGTAGCCCCCTCCGCTGTTCATGGTTAGAATATTCATTTTGTATTAAAATTTCCTGTGTACACTAAAGGGTTATTCCACGGCCCTCTCTAGTACAGGCCGTAATATAGAAAATTCGGCAACGCTGTCATCAGTCCTATTCATACTCGTAGTGACGTTCAGTCGGTTCATTGACGTTTCTTAACAGTTTCATATACACATTTTTAAGATGCCATATAAATGTTGAGTGCCCAATTGCAGAAGTAATTATGCATCCTCTGGGGAAAACTACCACTACTATTTACATACTACTTAATAACTATATAAAATTAAAAAATAATGTAAATATTAGTTTCTCAACGAAGAGACGGAAACTTCAAACATTATAGCAATTATTGAACCTTATTTTTTATAGTAATATGTACATGTTTATTTATTTCTTAATCTTAAGTTGACATTTCAATTCTTTGTGTTACATTCCTTCAAAAAATAATTGAAAGTCAAAGATCTCCGCTCTTAACATCTACATGTAACCTCAAAGAACGAGACTCGAAATATAATTAACAATAAAATGAATTTACAGTTATTGCTCTTCCGTAAAACTCATTTTTTGTCAAATACTTGTTATTAAAATGAAAATATATATAAACACTTTATTCCAATGCACGAGGACTGATCAATGCTAACCAAGTCCTGTCAATACCTGTCAAGACAGATCAGGACTGACGATTGACCAGAACCACGTGATCAGGATTGATGAAGCGCTGTTGCCATATCGTATATTATGGCCTGTACTAGAGAGGGCCGTGGTTATTCCCGTCAATAAATAAATAAATAAATAAATAAAAATAAATAAATTTCACAACATTTTGGGTGCACTGTGTGCCGTTACGCACCGTTTACTTGTAATCGCGATTTCAGTCTTCGGTATTTCCACCGTTTTTATCGTCGCCTCGCTGGTCGCTGGATAGGTTCGACGGAAACACGAATCGCCCTTAGTCGCACATAGGCCGCATACGCGCGTGTGAGCGTATACGTATGCGCATATCGATATGCTGCTTCGAAACGTTGAAATTATTTTCTTTGTTAAATCATCATTGTAAATCTACCTGTTGCCGCGTGCAGGCAGGGTGCCAATCGGTTTACCGCAGCGAACGCGATCGTTCCAACTCGCAACAAATTACGATTGGTTTGTAAAATCAGTGATTTTCGTGGTTAATCGCTTGTTCTATACTCCGCTACACCAGAAAGAAACACCGAATCTGTCGTAACCGAGAGCATCAGTCGAAGGAGGAAAGACCCTAACGAACTTATTTACATTCGATGATTAAAAGAACGCTGACGCAACGACGCGTGTGCGCACCCTCTCCAAAACAAAAAATACATCCCTAATCGAGAAGTTGCTTTGCCGTCTATTTCAATTAACGAGGCGATCTTGAAACCCTCGCCCTCTGTCATTGTCTTGCGATCGGATGTTTGAATAGGCCGCTGCGCGCCGCGCGACTGCGAATACAAACCCTTTTCACAGATGCCACGAAATACGTACGCACGACGTCGTCGTGTTTTGCACCCCTTGCGATTCGTTTGGCCAACGGATGCGTAAGAACGTTTCGGTGCTAAATGGGGAACGAAGTTTCAGCGGGCGAACGCAGAGAAAGAGAAAAGAAGCGAGGGAGCGCGTGGGGTGAGATTAGCGAACGCTTCAAGTAACTCGAGGATTTCCTCGCGCGTCAATATTTTTTTTGGAAACGACGCTGAACCTCCGCAAAACCCGTCTACGCTCGCGAATCCGATGGAACGTATGCGCTATCTGCTGTCTACCTATAATTCGTGACGATCGCTCGAGACGATGCTTTTGCTGACTCGCGATATCGAAGGGACGAAGTTCCCCCGTTGGAACGCGTCTCGCGATTCAGGTCGACGTAACGACAGAATTTCCGGGAGTCTCCGTGGGTTTACGGACGCTGCGCTGGATCGTCGCGCGTCGCCGCGGTCCGCGCGTAACCCGTTGCATCGACAAACGAATAAGCTTGAAAATAGTAGGGAAAAAAGCCGCGAATATAAACTGAAGCGGAGCGTTGTAACGCGACAGAGAACAGCATTGGCCGTGTTCCAGATTTTCCTAAAATCCCCGCGGGAACGCTATTTGCCGAAGTTATGGCGAGGCCAGAGGGTCGATACGCTCAGTCTCGCTGAGGATATAAGCGGATTTTTTTATAGGCGCGATAATTGAAGCGCGCTCATTGTTTCTCGGCCTTCCGAGTCCCCTTTATCTCCAGCGCGGCGCGTCGCGTCGCGACGGACGGTCGCTTTTTTGTAAACAGCTCGGCAGGACGTCGGAAAATTGAGCGCGTTAATGGGTAAACGGACAACATAATGGTGTCTGCAATTTGGAGCATTGTTTCAATTTCTATCCACGCGCGCATCGCGCGCGCACACACCGTGCTCCGGCGCGGCGATAGCAATTTGGCTGCTCGATAGACCGGACGTGACTCGGAATAGTGCCCCTACCGATTAATAAAACACACTCGGTTCTCCATACTACAACATTTGCATCCTCTTCGCGATCTGCCTCGCACCGCGCTGCAACGCAACGTTGACGCGCAAACAACGATTCCAAGACGAACTTACTTCAACCTCGACCGATTCTAAAGATACCGAGAAAGTTCCGACGAGCCATTGTTTAGTTATTAGATTTCGGTTATCTCCAAGGCGGATACGCGGTCGCGTAATTGAATTTCGGTTGGCGTTCGATTGGTCGGGATCGACCAGTAACCTATTATCGAGTCGGGGGATAGGAAGTACGTATAAAGGATCCTTCCGTTCAGTTATCCATGCAAATTAGTCCAGGAAAAATAGACATAAAAATCGTCAAGATGGGAAATAATTTGTAACAGGCTAAATTTTCGTATGCACATTGGTATTGGGGTTCCAAATAATACGTGAGAGTTCCTCATCGATCCCATGTCTGCTAGATCAATTACGCGGGGCCAAAAGTCGCGAAAACCGGCTTTTTGCAAATATCTCGGAAACGGTGAACTTTTCGACAAAAGATATTCAATACTTATTTATAGCTGAGATAATTTGCTACAAAACTGTCTTGAATAGTGTTTTTCGTAGAAGTAACCGTTCACGAGATATAGTGCTTTGAAGTACCACGACTAGTAACTATATATGCACTCTCTTCCACACCACCTTAGAGGTTGAGTACCACATGCGTTTTTTTATTACGTGGTATCCCCAGTAGGCCGAATCCGCAAGGTCTTAGCTCTATAACAACGAATAATTGTTGTAGTTATGGTAGAATTTATTATAACTGATTATTATATAATCTATACAGCCAAAAAGTAAATAATAATAAATTCCTTTCACAACAACTGTAGAGTTGTTGCAGAGAAACATTTGAGTTTATTTTCTATATTTAATACTATACAACATATATATAACTTAATAGCACAATATTTTCTATTGCATTATATGTACATACATGCAACGATATACCTGTGCGTTGTGGAAGAGTGCGCGGAGTTATCAAGAACTCTTTATATCTCGTGAACGGTTACTCCTACGAAAAAAACTATTCAAGACATTTTTGTAGCAAATTATCTCAGCCAGAAATAAGTATTGAATGTCTTTTGTCGAAAAGTTCACCGTTTTCAAGATATTTGTAAAAACCGGTTTTCGCGACCTTTGACCCCGCGTAATTGATTTAGCAGACACAGGATCGATGAGGAACCCTCACATATTATTTAGAACTCCAATACTAATGTGTATACAAAACGTTAGCCTGTTACAAATTATTTCCTTGTTGGATGTCTATTTTTCCTAGCCTAAATTGCGTACATTCGTCTGCGTCTCCTTCGCGCTTCTTTCGTCTCCGCGATCGTCCCATCGATCGTTTCTCTAGGAAATTATGCGCGAAACGCTTGGCTTCTCGAATCTCGAGCAAGTTTCTCGTTCTCCGAAAACGAACGGAGGAACTCGCGATCGCATCGTTGCGTTTGTTTCGTAACGACTAAATTTTGAAACGAAGACACGGAAAAAGGCAAACGCGAAGGATGAGAGAACGCGCGAGTTTCCAACTAAAACTAAGGAGAAGGCGAATTTTGCTTGGTCAACTTTGGCGATACGAGACGAAAAGCCCTTTCGGCGGTAGCTTTCGGGATTACGAACCGTCGGTGGAACTGTTTGCGAGAGTTGAATTGAACAAAGCCGAGTACGTTGGCTGCTTTCGAGAGCGAGCCAAGGTATTAACGCGCATCGTAGATTCGCGTTAACTCTGGCTACTCGCCTATCCTCTGAGAATACAATCGGCGCGGCGGCGGCGCGTCGCGGCGACTAGAGCTGACCTCTCGGTCGCATCGCGCTACGGATTCGCGTTTGCGATCTACCAACCGTTCCAAACGCGTTCGTAGATCGGTCGCTAGGTAGACGAGCGTTTTAGTTACAATAAAAATAGTATCGTGACGTCGTGGTTCGAAACGAATCGAGCATATAGAATACCATAAGCTGATTGACCGCGGTCGGTCGACGCTATTCCGACCGAAATTCCCTCCGAAGCTTCGTAAGCTCCCTTTATTCCGTGCTTTGCGTCTCCGTCGAACCGTTCCATTCCACGCGCGATTTATTGATCCACGCACAATTCTACCTCGACGGCCGACTCAAACTCGGTTCGACCAGTGGCGCTCAGCTACGCACAGTCGCCAGCGTTTTTCCATGTGCCTCTCAGATTTTCCGAGCGGTTGGAAATAGACCCAACAATGCAGAGGAAAATTGTCGCAAATAGACGAAACGCAAATTCGATTGATGGTTCGTCTTCGTCGCGAACGAAGGAAGAGAAAGCTTCCGACGGAAGGTCGGATTTCAGTTGGAGAACTGAAAATTTACGATACTCGTTCGCAAAATGGATTTGCACGAGCGGCCCGAGGCCAAACCACGAAAACCCTGAAAATTCGAACGCTTTATTAGGCAGGCCACGTTCCATAATTGCAGCCAGGCGTTCCCATTACGAATTTAAATATTGATTCTTACCGCTGGCGGTCGTAATGGAATCTCAAAAGCCTGGAAACTGGGCTTCGGAATATCGGTTGGCTCCACTTGCCCTCAGCTTTGAACCAAACTCGCTCCTCTTCGCTCTCCTTCCCTCTTCGACTGTGTTCGAAGTCGTAGACGAAAGCAAGACGAAAGTTGCTTGCGTCGCTTAATTACGTAGTACTGTGTGTTGAAAGATTGGTAAAAGCATTGTCACGCTACCGATGCGTTGGCACGCGAATAAATAAGCAATAAAGGCTCGTGTAACCCTTGGTGGTACGTGTGGAAAACATGGTTGCAAGGGGCATCCCACGTTTTTAACACGCATGGCAGAGAAATACTCGAGACTCGAGAGTGGCTTATTTCTGACGCGACGGGATGACGAGTCGGCGATGTCGGTATCAATATTTACTCGCGTACTCAACGAACGGCTTTGAACTTGGATCCATGAACGCCTTTTTCTAATCCGATCCTATCCCGATGCCGACCCCTCCTCGTCTCAAAGCGACTCGCCTTCGTAACCTTGATATCCACCAACATCCACCGATCCCTTCCTTTGCTCGCAGGGTGACAAACTACGACGAAAGCAGGGAGCGCTTGCTTGCGACATGACGTGACGCGACGTACGGAGAAGACGAAAGCGTCGAGGCAAAGAGCGCAACGAGTTGTAAAACGCGCGCGGAAGAATAAATAAACTAAGCCAACGGCAAGGCGAGAGTAAGAACTGGAGAAACATTGCCGTTTGGCGTGTTGCCTGATACGTATGTAGGTACATCGTTCTCAGTGTGGCTCTGGTTTAGGAGGAACTCGTTGCGCGTGTAGGTTGATGGGATTTCCAAGCGTGGGAGCATCGAGCGTGTTCGGGCCGATTTTGCGACCCTCCGACGTATTATTGTCCGCATCCGTTACTATTACGGATGTAACGCGTAGCGAGATTAACGATTCGTCAATTAGCGAGGCTAACGTACTTGGTATCCCAGCCTCGAGGTCGTCATCGATTATCGCTCTTACCGCGTTCCACGAGTGACCAACGAAAAAGGAGCACTCTGCTCGCTTGTTTTCCAAGATGAATCGTTGTTCGTGGAGAGGAAAGAAGTCGTTCGTCGAACGCTGTTCGATACTCGCGTCATTCCCATCGCATCCGCAAAGTTTCGCATTTCCAAGATCTCTCATTAACGACCCTTGCGCGCGGAGACATTCTTCCGTTGTTACGGCAACGTTGAGACGAAGACTGGCAAGCTCGTGAAAGTTCCAGACTCGTACTATTACGCGGCTCTGCATTTATCCAGAGTCTATTATGTCTCTGACAATGTCTGTCACGGTTGAGCAAACGCCGCCGCCGCCGCCCGCGTAGTTCGATATTGAAAAGTTCCGATTGTTTCTTCTCTTTATCTCGTATATTCTTTTTTTCTCAGTCTCTGTTGTCTTACAAGTAATCGAAAATACGTAAAAACCATCTCGTCGGTGCTGCGTAATACGCGCGTCGCGTCGCATCGATGCTACAGAATTCTGCATAGCTCGTCGGTTTTTTGTCAGCAATTTCTCTCCCTTTCTTCGCATTGCCGTCTCCCGTTGCGCGAAGATGGAAGGATCAGCAATCGAAACGCGAACATTTTGTTCGAGCAAACGAATGAAATTATCCGATACAAGTAAGAGGCGCGACACACTATTATCACGTCACGTGAAATCATGTAATATTGCTCTGTATACAGGGTGTAACAAAAATGTTGCAGTTCCTTGAAAGGGGTAATTCCTGAGGTGATTTTAAACAACTTTTTCCTTAGCGAAAATGCTAGGTGGGGCTTTGTTAACGAGTTATTAACGAAAAACACCGACCAATCGGAGAGCGAATACAGCGGATTACTGATGACGCGGACGATGGCTGGCCAATACTACTCACAGCTGGAGCCCGTGCTGAAATTCGTCCACTGTACTCGTGCTTCTATTGGTCGGTGTTTTTCGTTAATAACTCATTAACAAAGTCTCATTTAGAATTTTTGCTAAGGAAAAAGTTGTTTAAAATCACCTCAGGAATTACCCCCTTCAAGGAACTGCAACATTTTTGTTACACCCTGTATGAGAGCACTTTCATCTGTCTTTCATCTATATATTGATGTATACATATGTATGTGCTCTCATATACAGGGCAATATCACGTGATTACACGTGACGTGACAATAGTGTGTCTTTACCTTAAGGGTCGTCTACCAAGAGACGATGTTAAAGATGTTAATACTAGGGGTGTGCGGGTACCCGAAATTACGGGATCGGGTCGGGTCGAGAATTTTTTTCGGGTTCGGGTCGGGATCCCGAAAGTTTGTCGACACATAAATATATTCGGGTACCCGTCATTTCGGGACCCGATTTCCGATTCGGGACCCGATTTTAATTCGGGACCCGATTTTCAATTCGGGACCAGATTTTCGATACACGCCATATTACATAATTTTCTCCTCAGTTACAAATTATTTCATCTGATTTCATAGAAAAATTACATTTTAACAGTTTAAGTAGAAAACCAGAATGAAAAGTTATGTACTGAATTAAGTGCGAAGTCCCGATTTAAAAATCGTGTCCCGAATCGAAAGTCGGGTCCCGAATTGAAAATCGGGTCCCGAATTGAAAATCGGGTCCCGAATTAAAATCGGGTCCCGAAATTACGGGTACCCGAATATATTTATGTGTCGACAAACTTTCGGGATCCCGACCCGACCCGTCCCGATCGTTACCCGACCCGACCCGAGGCTCGGGTACCCGTATTTTCGGGTACCCGCACACCCCTAGTTAATACGAGTTAAGCATGTATAAAAGGAGAAACGATATTTATACGCAACGCAACGTATCTTTCGACTTGCATATCTAACGACGGATTTCCTCGCTTCGGATAATATCGTAATTGAACGATTCATACGGGGTAAGTGCTCGTACCCGCGCCTATCAAGCGTTCTATTATCACAGACCATCGGCTTTGTAATGCAAAACTAATTTCCTCCTACCATCCTATCCGCCAACGATCTCTTCTCCTATACCCGTCTATTCTACATCGCCAGGACGATTCAGTTTGCGAGCAAAGTACAGGGTTTAGAAAATTATAAAATACTACATAGATAGTCGGCTAGTTGATGTACGGCGTATAATGTACGCACGGTTCTACCTATTGAAAAATGTAGCTATTACACAAAGCGTCGCAACGCGTCGCGCCGCGCCGTCCTTTAGGAAGACGGTGGCTGACCCTTGAGGGGCTAAGGCCAAGCTTTATTTTGCCTCTCGGGAAACCCATCCGGGAGAAGACGGTATTTTTATTCAAATTTCATTCGATCCGTCCGTCGAACTTTCGCCTACCCGCTCTCGTAGGAATCGCATTATGCGCCTTCTCGAATAAAATCGGCTCGCTCTAATGCCGAGACTTTGTAAATTTATTCTATTTGCGAAACGTTGATCGTCGGTCTTCTAAATTCGACCTTTCCTCGCGATATATCAACATGAGTTCGCAGTCGCATTCATACGGAGACGGGGAAACGAAGTAGAATCGTTCGATCTGTACGGCTAGAGATACATAGGTACAGGGTAGGAAGCGATGGGCGACGAAGCAGACACCTGCGGCGGTCGCGTACACGCGATAAGAGTTGCAGGTGTCGGTGGCAATGTCAGCGCTGAGTTATCGTCTCGTTGTTTGCCGCAAAGTCGAGCCACGTTTCGCCGAAGGCGCTCGACGCGACGAACGCGGTTGGAACGAAAGCCAAGAGCACAATGACGAGAGAAAAACGGTGAAACGGTAACACGGGCTTTGAAAAGAGGATGAACGAACGGAGGGAACCGAAGCACATAATTTTATTCTTCGAAGAAGAGCCGTTGCCGTCGCCGCCGCCGTCGCAGTCGACGTCGCCGTCGCCGTCTCGTCACTACCACCCTGCTCGACGAGCCATTCAAATCTTTGAAAGCTCTGACCCGCGGGCTACTCGACTCGTCCAACGTCCGTTATCGGCGACACGCCGACCGCGTCCGCCTTTTCACTTTTACAGCGCGTTCTAATGCAACTTGAAACGGGCGAAATTTGGAATTGACGCGTTTCGGATCGATCGATCGTCAAGACGAAATCGATTCGGGAGTGATTCGAAAATAAGAAACGCTCGCCGCGCAACGATTGGGGAACGCGCAGTCGATTACACGCGGTAAAGTTGTTTATTGGACAGCAAAGCGGTAAAACGAACTGGAGAGAGGGCGAAAGAAAATAGGAGGAAACGACGCGACGGGAGGAATAGAACGAGCCACGAGTATTCGCTGCGACAGTAGTTTGCAGCAGAGTAGAGGAAGAGTTGCTAATGATTCGCTAACGAGATACGTGCTCGGTCTGTCCGTTTCGTACAAAGACGAAAGAAAAGCCGGCCAGCTTAGGAACGAGAAAGAAACCCTCTTCCTCTGCAAACTTTTTGCTTTTCCTCCTGCTTCTCTTATTTTCATCACACTACGCAATTTTGCTTTAATCATCTACCGCGGCACGATCGCGTCCACCTTTTCGTCTCGGATTTATGACGTAGACGCGGCGAAGAGCGAATCGATCGGAAAAAAGTAGAAAAAGCGGCAAACAGTGACCGAGAGAGAGAGAAGTGAAACTTTCGCGTACGCAAAGTTCAGTTTTCCCGATGCATCGACTTTTTTTTCTCGATTCAGACTCCGAACTATATATAGTTTTATTTCCAACAGCTCTTTACCTTCGAACTCCTATTTACGTGTCGCCGGAAAAGCGTTCTCGTGTCTCAACATCGGCAAGACCTTCGCTGACTCCGCGCCTACACGGATTCAGTCCCCCTCGGCCCCGCCCGTTTCCATTAAAACCAACGCCAACCGACAACCTTTGCGAATTTATCGAGCCGATCTTTGCCTACGAATATTTATGAGTCGATCGACCAACCGTGGAACTTGGTTGAAGTGCGCACACCTCGCGAGCGATATCTTTCCGCTACCGCTACCGTTGGCGAATTAAACTCGTTTCGCCATTCAAATTCGACCGACTATTTTCCTTGGGAAATTCTCGGTTCAACGGAAAGTTTGTCAATTGTTCGATACGATCGTTTTGAAACGTTTTGTGCTCGAGACGGTGAAATGGTGCAGGCCGATTAAAAGACGAAAAATTGAACGAAACTTTTACCCGACAACGCTCGCGCATCGCGATTCGTACGGTTTATTTGATTCATTTATTCCGGTTCTTTTTACTTTGAGCCTCGTGACAAAGAAAAAGCGACGCGACGACGGCCGTCCACTGAGAATTTCCGGTAACGAAGTTTAAAAATGCGTTTCTAAGCCGGGTCTCTTTGCCCCTTCTTCTCGCTTCCGTTTCGTAGCTTTTAAAAAGTCTGAAATATGGTAGAACTTTTAAGCCACCAACGAAGACCGAAAACGACCACCGTCTTCCTCCCGACTTTCACTGACATCGCGCTCCATTCCGTTTCTTACGTTCGAACGACAATAAGTCTTGACGTAAGAAAGTGCGTACGACCAATGGTAATACGATTACGTAAATATTTGGTTGGATCAAGCCTGACACCACAATCGTAGATACATACGTAGCGTGTAAGTACTTGAAACTGCAGGCGATTGGTTAGATTGCCGATCCTGCATTTTTTTTGCTGATAAAAGGAACGACTCTTACAAGCCTTTGTAAAATTTGATCGAAAAGTACACATGTATTTGTATGTACATACAGGGTGCGCCAAAATTATGGAAACGGTCAAATATTTCAAAAACGGAATATTTCTGAGAAAAATGTTTTGGAACAATGTTTTAGGGTTTTAAGAATTCTATTGAACGGTCGTATCCGTTTGACCTTCAAAGGAACGGTCAAGGTCACGTCAAGGTCAACATGATTTTTTTAAATGGAATACCCCATTTTTGATCATGCAGTATTGAAGCTGACGATGAGACCTTTTCAAAACACTAGCTGATGACCTATTTCTCTGGAGAATTGCCCAAGTGCTGAGCTTTAAATGCTTCGATGCTGTCAGCCTGATTGTTAGTATTATTTAGGGTGCACCTTGAAGAAGTTTCTTGATTGGACTTCGCACAATCATGGTCCTCGCGTACGGGCTTATGAAGGGCGATTTTAGCATTAATACACATTGAGCATTTGAGATTTAGCATTAATGTGTTTTAACTCGTTAAATGATCGAATTGTCTTCTGCCTATTTCTTAACAATTCTTGGCAATTTTCAACAGAAATAGGTCATCAGCTAGTGTTTTGAAAAGGTCTCACCATCAGCTTTAACACTGCCTGATAAAAAATGGAGTATTCTATTTTAAAAAATCATATTGACCTTGACGTGACCTTGATCGCTCCATTAAAAGTTAAACGAATACGACCATTCAATAGAATTTCTAAAGTCTTAGAATATTGCTCTAAAACATTTTCTTCAAAAATGGTCCGTTTTCAAAATATTTTACCGTTTCCAGACTATTTGGTACAGTAGACTTCCTTCATTCTCAACGCTCAGAACTGAGGTAATTCTCAAGAGAAATCGGTCATCAGCTGGTGTTTTGAAAAGGTCTCATCGTCAGCTTTAACACTTCATGATCAAAAATGGCATGTTCTATTTAAAAAAAACATGTTGACCTTGATATGACCTTGACCGTTCCTCTGAAGGTGAAACGGATACGACCATTCAATAGAATTCTTAAAACCCTACAGCGTTGTTCTAAAACATTTTCCTCAAAAATATTCCGTTTTCGAAATATTTGACCGTTTCCATACTTTTGGCGCACCCTGTATGTGCGCGTATTGACCGACAACAATGAACCTACATAGAAGAGAATAATAAAAGTATATAAGCGAACATTGGTTTTTCGCGATAGTTGCTCTATGAAATATTCAACGTTCCCGCAGGCAACCTCGTGCTCCTATAGTAGATATGTACAAACGTACACGTATCGCGCAACGAACATTTCTAAAAGTTTCTTATTTTCATTACTGAAAATACGCGCTATAATTACTCTACCACCCTCTCGTCACCTTCGTCTTTTGCTCTCACGTGGAAATGAAAAATTCTTTAGAGCAGATTTTGACAGAATTGGCCGACAGCATTTGGTGTCAAAGTGACTACAGATTTTATGCAGGACTGTTATATGCAAATCTGTTAATAGATCGGCGACAGAAATCAAACAGGTTCTACTAACATAACCTGCTGGCAGATCTGCTGCCGGCCTGACAGTAGATGGGCAGTAGAAGTCGAGCAGATACTGCTGACATGATCTGCTCTAGGATATCTAGAAAACAGATACCGAAGTAATGGCTGCACGTGCTGAAAACATTTTAACGAGAAATAATCGATGTAAATTTTTACGTACAGGAGAAATGGAACGATACGACAAAGGACCTTCTTTCATATCTACGATCCTGGTACGCGGGCTTACTTTGGCCCTGGTCCATGAAGTAATAAGACGAGGTGAACCATTCCCGAGATGCGCAGTGGCTCAGAAATTGTTGGAGAACCATCAACCAATTGGCTGCGACTTTAAGGGGGGTAGTGGCATCACGTGACTTCTCAGGTTATCAAGTTTTTTTCAAGACAATACACTAACATGACGGCTATTAATTCCAAGTTTTAGTTAATGAATTGATTTTGAACTGGCAAGAACCATGATAAAAGCGCTTATTTAAATTTGATAATATGAGTCAAATCATATTCCTTCTGAACAGACGAAATTAAATTGTTTGTTGCGTTTGAAATACGCGGGCTAAGTTTTGGTTTTGGGTCGCCACTATTGGCGCAATGGTTCACCTTTCTTCTTACTACAGAGGCAAAACGCCCCATTCCTTTAATGTTTGAGATACTAATTCCGTGGCCTTGAGTTAGAAAGACGGCGCGACGTTGTCAGCTTATTATATGCAAAGAGTACTTATTATTGTTACATGTACTGTATAAGAAAAATTGACAACGCGCTGAGACATGATGGCGCGAGATAGGTCGATGAAAGTACGCGTAATAATGCATACTTTTGTAGTGTCTTTGTTAGTGTTGAAAGGAAAAAGAAAAGGCTCCAAATCTCCTTTTGTATTTGGCGCGGCCATAACGACGGTAAGGTATGGGGAGAGGCACGTGGTCTCGCAGATAGCTACCTCGATGTTTTCGAGAACTTGTCCTTGCGACACTTCACTTGGTATAGAGAACAATAAACACGTGTGTGATTCCAACAAGAAGTCGGTTTCGTTTATTGAGAACATTAACAGTTAGTAACAGTAAAAAATAGACATGGAATGTTAGAAATAATTAATTTTTTACAAAAATGTGCATTAAGATCGGTTTTGGAGGGAAAGAAATGTATTTCTTTTTCTATATGTTCTGTCTCACTCTTTTGACAAGTATACAAATACGAACGCGCATGCGCATTGAAATTTGGGACGCCACGTTTCGCCTCTGTATATTACTCTGTGACCTGTAACAAGCATAGACATCTAGAGACGGAGCATGAGGTATGACCACGGTGTAACACCGTGGGTATGACTTTAGGCGCGTAAACCTTTAAAAACGAGGGGAAACGGCAGAGGTAGAAGCGTACAGACTTCTGGGTAAGAACGTCTGCAATGGTGTCAAAGGACGTCTACATATAGCGAACGCGCGCGAACGAACACGGACGAACGATCGCAAACGAACAAGTGTGGACGGTATTGCGTACGCAACACGCGCGAACGATCCCGTCCACACTTGTTCGTTTGCGCGCGTTCGCTATATGTAGACGTACCTTTAGGTTCGGACTAGTTCGGGCACATTCGGCTCGTGTCGGCTCGGTATTAATCAGGCGACAGCGGCGCACGCAGGCACGCGCGAATTTCCCGCGCAACAAAATCTGAGAGAGGAAGTGCAGGTTCTAAAAGGGCGTGCAAATATATTAGCTGTATTATGTATGGGACTTATAATGTATAACCATAGAACCTTATGTGTATAATTTGTTCAACTATCTCTCGTTTCACGTAGCTATATATAATATAACGGAATTGTATATTCAACTGACACCCGACTAGAACCGAAATCGAACGAATTCACCCGAATGCAAACGCTTCACCCTCTTACGGCAATTCTGATTTCCCCTCTTAACTTATGCTCCGTCTATACATGCTTATGGGTCTGATGCACTGGGATGCACTATTCGCCATCTTGAATTATCTTTTCTTACGTTACTGTGGGCAAACTTGCTCGTTATCTTTGCATCTATAGGTCTGTTTTTTATTCCTGCACTGGCTGCACTAGTGCAGAATGAACCAATCGCTATTTTCTTTTATTTCACAAAACGGAAGGAGATAGCAAGTGGTTCAATCTACACTAGTTCAGCCAGTGCAGGAATAGAAAACAAACCTATTCTCTCCCATATGGGTTCCTATACGCATGGGCCGTGTCTATAGGTAGATATGGTCTAAGCATCAGACCAATCAGACGATTAGACACCATTAGACTGTATATGTATAGATAATTTTTGAAAGTAGATATTCTTTGCCCACGTGGATTGTGGATGCATGCGCCCACATGAACGTCATGTAGATGATTTTATCTTTGCATCAATCTAGATGCCTCAGGCCGTGTCTATAGGTATATTATGGTCTGGCCCACTCCAACCGCTCCAACCCACTACAGCCCATTCTGACCATTCTGACCAGGACAACAGGCAAAACGCTACGACAGGCTAACTGAAGCTAACGGAGGCTTAACCAACGCCCCATGAGCCATAAGTGACGCTAGCTACGTGATTTGAGTGGAAACTTGAAAATCGTGTTGACATGACAACGAAAATCGTAACCACGCTTTTGTTATTGTCGATTACAGTGATAGGTAAGCGAAATTCAGTAACGAATATGATAGTTCGTGTAGTGTAAAAAGAAGGCATTTGGAAATATTCAACGTGATTATTGTAACCGTAACACGATGGTTACACGGTAGAATAATTGTTCGAAGATTCGCATTATTTTACCTGTTGCACGCAATTTGAGGTTATAATAAATAATACTTGACTCGAGCGAAGTTTTCCACTGATTAAAATCAATTTTGTAGGTACTGAAGCGATTCGATGCTACCAATGTAGCAGCAACACCGATGCGAAGGGCGAAGATTTGTGCGGAGCATACGAAAAATTTGATAAATCCAAAAATATTGCAATCGAATGCAATACTGAAGAATCTCATGTGCCTGGTACATTTTGTGTCAAAATAACGCACCAAAGTCCTCGCGGTTTCATTTGTAAGTTTTTTTTCCTTTCAATATATTATATTCTCTTTTTTTATGCACTCGAGCTGTAAATATAAACACGAGTTGAAGCAAAACATAAATCTAATCGAAATAACATTGATAATTTTACCATTTCATATGATTACTAAAGGGGACGGTAGATGGCGACAGGTGATTCGTCGATGCTCTTCCGTAGCCAGTACCGGAGTCACCGGCGTCTGTAATTGGGGGGTTAATGATAATGGGGTCTATTGGGAGGAATGTTCGTGTTCGGAAGATTCCTGTAACGGAACGACAATGTTATCGTCGTTATCGCTGTCGATCCTATCGATACTCGGCATTTCTATATACGTGTTTTCTTTAAAATAAATGCACTAAAGTGTAGAATCTAGAATTAGTCAAAGCAAATATTTTTGATTAGGAATTGAAATCAATGTTACTAATTAATATTTGTTAAAGTTATTAGCTTATAGGAAGATATCGTTTCTAGTAACTTCCAAAAGTGCATTTTTAAATATCCGTCCATATTTTTTAAATAAAAAAAAATAAAATATCCGTCCATTACAATGCATGTATATATATCTCTTTATAAATGTAATATAAACTTTTTATAAATAAATATTTTTTTATATACTGTTTCTGAAACCATGTCGGACTTGCTCTGCTTTACTCTGCGTCGTATATTCTTCAATGTGTGTATTCAAATTCAAAGAGTGAAGCAAGAGAGGCTTCTAGAATGATTTACGATGATTTTAAGCGCGAAAATTCAACGGTTGCTAGTTAATTATGATAGTCTTAGCAAATGCGGGACCGCGAAATATGTACACATTATACATATACTGTATATACTTGGTAGAATACCGCCTAATATCACCTCCACCGTTTTGACCCTTTCCTTGAACACCCTTTGATATACGCGACGTTATGATCCGTGTCATTCCTTTTTACTCGACTTTTCATAATTAAGTCGTACCGTCGAGCCTCAATTTTCAAATTTGATGCTTATTTTATATTTTAAAAAGGTGCAAACGCATTGAAACGTACTGGCATATACACGCGTAATACACAATACGCCTTTTATAAAAAATTATGATAGCATCCTATTGTGTTTGTTTCTCTACAAGGTGTAGTCGTATCAATATGTCATGTTCAGTCAGTCATGTTCCAACTGGTTGCAGCATTACAGCTTCCAACATAAAAAGTAATCAAAGTCAGGTGCAGTTGGATGCAGCTAGATGATTCGTCCATTCGTCACATCGTGACCCATGGCTTGTGCAGATGTAGTAGTGTGTTTCATCAGTGGGTACTTATTACGTGCATAACTCATATGTGATGAGATATGCATAATTAATAGGAAACACGTCACATGAACTAAAAATTATAGCGAAACCATCAATAATTACGTGAAAATTGGAAATGTATTAAAATCATATCTCCTTCGTTGGTTGCAAATGATTTGCGTGCATTGCGCATGCTTCTGTATCTTGCCGATCTTGCCTCTCGCTTTATCCTCTACAACCTACGACCATCTACTTTTCGTTTCTTAGGGGTGGCTTGGGACTTGGGACATCGAGTTATTGCAAGTTTCGGAAAAGTTCGAAAGTGATCGTAGTGGCATGTTAAATTTACGAATTGTGCAAAAAGCAAAGTAAATTTTAGGAAAATTTCAGATATATTTAGGTGAAAGATGAACATTGCCGATGGTGTTGGATATTCACGATCAGAAATACTGGTACTCGTGGCAAGAGTATCGTTTGTTGCGGCTGTGGGATTTTTTAGTATGAAATGGATTATGAACCAACTTGATCCTACAAACAGTGCGAAAAAGAAAGCTAAAAAAAAGGTTTCACATTTATTTTCGTTCGCTTTCACAACTTGTTCCCTTCATAACCTCCTACGATTCGCTTACAGACAGAATCGTTTCAATCTTTCCCTGATTTGAACACTATAGCAGAATTTCTTTTAGGCGTGCGAACAGTTACGAAAATTGGCACAAACAGATAACCTTTTGTGGTCAGTAGACGTGGAGCAACTAACGGATTATGAAATGATGATAGCTAACCACATAGTGGATCCTCAACGAATTCGTGTTTCTTGGGAGAATATTGCTGGTTTGGAACAAGTTATTCAAGAACTCAAAGAGACAGTTATATTGCCTATACAAAGGAAGGAATTGTTCGAAGATTCTCAGTTAACTCAGGCACCAAAAGTATGATCTTACAGTTATGCGCTACGCATTATCTTCGCGTTGTAATTTGAATTTGTTCTATAGGGAGTGCTGTTACATGGGCCACCAGGTTGTGGTAAAACTATGATTGCGAAAGCAACTGCCAAAGAGACTAAAACCTGCTTCATTAACTTAGATGTAAGCATTTTAACCGACAAATGGTATGGCGAAAGTCAGAAACTAACTGCAGCAGTATTTTCTCTTGCTGTTAAACTCCAGCCGTGCATCATCTTTATCGACGAAATAGGCACGTAAAAAAAATATGAGAGAATTAACTATGCTGTACGTATAATACAACAAACATTTTAAAACATTCTTTGCCTTTCATTCGACAGATTCGTTTCTAAGAGCACGCAATTCGCAAGATCACGAAGCGACCGCGATGATGAAAGCACAGTTTATGTCTCTTTGGGACGGTTTAATTACAGATCCGTCTTGTACCGTAATAATAATGGGTGCTACTAACAGACCACAGGATTTGGATAGAGCAATTCTTAGGCGTATGCCAGCTACTTTTCACATTGGTTTACCTGTAAATCAGATTTCTTGAAAAAATATGGAACGTCAAGCTCTATTACGTTTACAATAATATTACGTATGTTTCAGAATGAGCAACAGCGAACGCAAGTATTGAAATTGATATTAGACCATGAACCAATAGCCGAAAATATAGATATTCCAAAATTGGCGAAAATGACGGATGGCTTTTCTGGTTCGGATTTACAAGAGCTTTGTAGAAACGCGTCTGTGTATCGTGTTCGAGATTATTTACGCACTCATACGCAGTTAGTATTTCAGTTTGATCGGTTACGAGTACGAAAATAAATTGCTCCATTGGAATTCATCAATGACATTGTTGTTTCTTGTTTGATTTTAGGGAATCAAGTACTAGCGGCGACGACGAAGAGTTTCATGATACTGTGCGACCCATCACAATGGAAGATCTGCTTACCTCGTACAGAAAAATGAAAACGTCTAAACTTCATACGGGTACCCTCGGCGTGGCAAAATTAGATTTAGATTAAAAAGTGATATTTATGGGTAATGTTAAATTTTTAACTATTCGAAAACAAAAAGTTGAAAATAATTTTATAATAGAATTTTTCGCTTCAACGTACATATATACGAAATTCTATTTATATTTCTTTGGAATTGAAAACGAAGTATTCTTAAATTACATAATTAGTATATATACAGGGTGCGCCAAAAGTACGGAAACGGTCAAATATTTCGAAAACGGAATATTTTTGAGAAAAATGTTTTAGAACAACGCTGTAGGGTTTTAAGAATTCTATTGAATGGTCGTATCCGTTTGACCTTCAGAGGAACGATGAAGGTCATATCAAGGTCAACATGTTTTTTTTAAATAGAACATGCCATTTTTGATCATGCAGTGTTAAAGCTGACGATGAGACCTTTTCAAAACACTAGCTGATGACCTATTTCTCTTGAGAATTGCCTCAGTTCTGAGCGTTGAGAATGAAGAAAGTCTACTGTACCAAATAGTCTGGAAACGGTCAAATATTTTGAAAACGGACCATTTTTGAAGAAAATGTTTTAGAACAATGTTCTAAGACTTTAGAAATTCTATTGAATGGTCGTATTCGTTTAACTTTTAATGGAGCGATCAAGGTCACGTCAAGGTCAACATGATTTTTTAAAATGGAATACCCCATTTTTTATCAGGCAATGTTAAAGCTGACGGTGAAACCTTTTCAAAACACTAGCTGGTGATCTATTTCTGTTGAAAATTGCCAAGAATTGTTAAGAAATAGGCAGAAGACAATTCGATCATTTAACGAGTTAAAACACATTAATGCTAAATCTCAAATGCTCAATGCGTATTAATGCTAAAATCGCCCTTCATAAGCCCGTACGCGAGGACCATGATTGTGCGAAGTCCAATCAAGAAACTTCTTCAAGGTGCACCCTAAATAATACTAACAATAAGGCTGACAGCATCGGAGCATTTAAAGCTCAGCACTTGGGCAGTTCTCCAGAGAAATAGGTCATCAGCTAGTGTTTTGAAAAGGTCTCATCGTCAGCTTCAACACTGCATGATTAAAAATGGGGTGTTCCATTTAAAAAAATCATGTTGACCTTGACGTGACCTTGACCGTTCCTTTGAAGGTCAAACGGATACGACCGTTCAATAGAATTCTTAAAACCCTACAGCGTTGTTCTAAAACATTTTTCTCAAAAATATTCCGTTTTCGAAATATTTGACCGTTTCCATAATTTTGGCGCATATATATATATACATATATATATATATATCAGATTTAACGAAAATTGCATTTGAAAAACATACATGTGCGTATTATTTTTGTAGTATAATGTTTCTAGCGAACGTTTATGAAAATGAAAAAATTTGTAATTAACTCGAGTAACAATTTGTCACGTACTACATGCGAGCTCAACGTCATTTACTATCTAACGAAAAAATGTAGAACGATTTGTGATCAATTATGATCGATTATGTCAACCAGTATCTTCCAGTATCTTCGTTTCATTGCTTTAACTTATTTCATATTATATTTTTTACTGTTTAATAGATTAAATTTTGTTACGTTGGCAGTTCCTAAAAGTACGCTGTATTTTTTCTGAAATCTTCTCTGTGTGTTTGAATGTGTGTGACGTTTGTGTACATATACATATTGGATGAAACGTATCATAACATTAATTGATATATCTCGGTTATTGTTCTGTAAATTCTATCAGATTGTTGCTAAATCTATACATTATACATATAAATATGTATAAGTATGTATATACATACACCTGTATCTATTGTGTGCCCGAATAACCAAGTGTAGTTCGTAAGTGAGCCGTAACTCGAATTATTATTACGCAATTTGATATTTTAATCTCATTTTTGTAAGTGAAACGAAAAGTCAGAGAATTAATAGAAAAGTCTATATTATTTTTAAGGTATAATTAAGGTGTACTTTATTATACTTACAAATAGCGAATGGAAAAAGGTACGTAAATAATGAAATAGAAAAAATAGTGAATAAGTTGCAAAAGAAAATACGAACATGCTGACTGCTTCAGCGGTAAAAACGGTTTAACTGATGTATTCGATTGATCGATCGATCGATAAATTATAGTGATTGATTTCAATCATTTTTAAAAATTACAAATGTTTCAGTCATTGGAATGAGTATTGTTCCTATATGCTTCATTAATATAAATACTTAAAAAAGTATGTTCTACGGAAAATCTTTATTATATACGGCTATATTTTAAAACATTTTATCGTTTGGATATTTCGATGTTCTGTGATATTTGATTAGAGCACGTGATTTTTTTGAAATATTTATTGGTCAATTCTACGAAGAGACGGGCGAAGAGGAGTAGCGGAAAACGGAAGAAAGTTTGAAAAGTTTGATCGTACGAAAGAAGTGTCGATTGCAGAAATCGCGAGGAAAGAAATAATTCTTGTGATTCGGCGCGAACAATATCACTGGTATCAGTCATTAGAAAGAAAGAGCGGAAAAATATGGGGGGAAAAAAGAGGGGACGCATGCGCAGAGAGAAGAGTACTAACGGAGCGTCCGAACGAGCAGCAAGCAGCGAAAGTTTCTGGGAATGAAACTTCTAGGAGAACAAAGCGTTCGTGAGTCGGTGCGTCTGTGCCCTTCCCTCTTAGAGCAACAGATCTTCCTTCTTCTTCCTTCCAACCGGTGAGCTACGACTCCTTTGTCGGCGGTACACCCTGCCAACAAGAGAGAAGAATATTTTTCGTGGAGCGGAGGTGAACGAAAGACAAGACGCGGGCGAACGCGGCTGGACGGCTGGACGCGGCCGACGGCGCGGCGCGGCGAAACCAGGCGAAACGAAGTCGAGCGAAGCGCAATCGAGCGCCGTGCGGCGATCGGCGAGCGGCGAGCGCCGAGAGCGCGGTACGCGGCACGAACGCGTCATTGTGAATGGCGCTCCTAGTGATAAAGGTGGCTGCGGCAGACTTTCAATTTTCTCTCCGGTATAAACTGCGTGTTTGAAATGGATGTTAGAACGAGTACTTCCGTTCGTTAATTGCAAGTAACTTCTTGCCCATTTTTCTAATCGAGCTCGTTCCTTTGTTCCTCCCGTTGCTTACCGAGAAATGCGAGCAACTGTGAAAAGAAGAACGACGGCGACGACAGCAGCGACCGGATTCCGGTAGGATCGTTCGTAAAATCCAAGGATCGTTAAAGCATCGCGGAGTTGGTTCACAGAGGTTCACAGAGGTTCACAGAGTGGACGATTGTTCTGCAAGAATCGCAGTGCACGATCCTATGCATTGTTGGTGAGTGTGCGTATCGCGCGTATGCATAGAACCACATAGAACGATATGCGTGCCTGCCTACAGGCTACGTTTCTATCTACATACGTTGTCAAAGCAAGACTGCAATATTGAGATTGCTGCCGTTTTACAGATTTTATGCGCCTGTATGAATCACGTATCTGAAAGTCGTTGCACGCGATAACGCGGACGTGCTACCGAAACGTAATCCTACTTGATCCTACTGTGAATTGCTGCGAATAGAGGATTTTAAACGAGCTCGTGCGTTTCGTCTTCGGTGGCTGGATGAAATTTCTCGATTGCACGGAAATTAGATCGAATGGCCTCTCGGTGGATCTATCGAGGTCTCTTGGGTACCAATATTAATGCCATTTCTTAGAAATTCACCGTAATTGGGAGTGCCGCTACATCGCGTTTGAGAACATGCTGCGAAAGCATTGGGCTGACGATGAGTTTTACGTTATACCCGAGAAGAGATTGCTTCTTTACTTTTCAAAAATAGTATGGTGCCTCGAACGAATTCTTGAAATAACGAATAAGTTCACCGCAAGCAACGTGGTGTGAACTGTTGGTTAAGGAGAGCGCGAACGGTATCAGTGTATCATCAGTGAAACTGGCATGAAAGTGTACCGTGGTGTTAAGTGGCCTCTGCGATGTATTGCAAACGGTGCTTAACCTAACTTTTCGTCGACGCTTCTACACGGCATTTTTTTTGCGAGTAACGTTCTTTCAATAACGAACTCGAAATCGAGTGAACGCGAACCTTGGAAATTATCACGTTTTTTTCTGTTCTTCCTCTTTTTATTACTTCGCGCATTCAATACAAATCTTTCGTACTGCCATCGCATACGGTTTTAATTTATCCTAGGACACGAGTTTCGTTAAAATTGTACTATTATCAAATATTCAAGATACTTCCGTTAGCTGTACTTTTAATTTCTATGTGAAACAACCTAGAAATTGATTTCATAGTATTTGTAAAATCATGCAACGAGCGTAACGTTTAATGCTCATTCAAATTCGGATATAAGTTTATTTTCATTCCCCCCCCTCCCTATCACCTTGATCGCGGTTTTCGTACTACTTGCCAGTATCTGTGTAACGTATTTCTTAATATTTATTAGAAGGTTACAAAGCAAACGTACTAAGCGTAGAGACGCGTAGCATTTATTCGTGATCCATTACCAGTTATACGTTTTCATTTTTCTTGGTTAGTACAGAGATAAGTAAGTAACAATTTTATCTTTAGAACAAATTTAAACGATGCTGCGAATCTTTCTTCCTATTTTCGAATTCCCATAGAACTTTGATAACTAATACTTATTTTAAGAAGCATTTGCACGGTGATTATTCGCGTATTGTGTCGTGCATCGTGCTAGGATTCAATCGAGTTTTGTTTCTACGAGAATAGCACGTTAATAGCAATGGTCATGACGATATTAACGTCAAATTATAACAAAGTGGTGAACTACTACGAAAGAAGATAAAAACTTAACGAGATGGCTAATAAAAGGGACACATGTTCTGGGAATTGATGGGTATATGCTTTTCCTGCAGGAGACCTACAGGCAGCAGGCTGAATAATAAAATCTCAGAGCATATCTCAGCATCAGTAACACCCCTCCATGTTTGTCTGGAGGAACAAAGAGGACCAGAACTGGGCTCTTGTGACGCCTCGGCTCGTAAGCCACAGGTAAATTTGTATACATATTTTGTTTGTAAAAGGAAAATTAAATATTTTTTCTCTGCGCAGGCTAAAAGATTACTTGAGAAGTACGAAACACAAAAAGAAACGGAAACAGAATTTTTTCAAGTCGAGGTAGAAGATTCGAGGCAGAGTCAGCTGAGTATGGCCAATACTATCAGTAATATGAAAATGACTAACCGCATCAAGGGACTCGTGAGCAAAAGTCGTAAACGTTTTACAGAGGATGGTTTCAATCTTGATCTCACATGTATCCTTCTATTTTTTTCACTCGTTATTCGCGTACTATCGCTCGTTCGGTAACATAATTTCTATTATACGTTCCTTAACCGTGTGCACGTTAATCGTAACAGATATAAGGAAGAACTTGATAGCTATGGGTTTCCCCGCCGAAAACTTAGAAGCAGTATATAGAAATCATATAGACGACGTTGTTAAGCTATTGGAAACTAGACACAAAGATCGCTATAAGATTTATAATCTGTAAGCGACAAGTATTATATGGTAGTTACGTGCGACAATTAAAATTTGATAATTTTCATGAAATTTGTCTTTTAGATGTTCAGAAAGGTCTTACGATTCTAAAAAATTTAAAGATAGGGTAGCAACTTATGCTTTTGACGATCATAATCCACCGACGCTGGATCAAATGAAACCGTTTTGCGAAGACGTGGACAAGTGGCTTAACGAGCACCAAGAAAACGTAGCTGTAGTACACTGTAAAGCTGGTAAAGGTCGAACGGGCGTAATGGTTTGTTGTTACCTTCTTCACACCAAACAATTTGCTACTGCTTCGGATGCCCTGAACTATTACGGAACTAAGCGGACACACGATAGGTGATTTGAATAACTTTGCTCTGCATCTGTTTACGAAAAATTTGATTCGATCGGCGCGGTGAATGTTTAGGAAGGGAGTGACGATACCCTCTCAGAGGAGGTATGTGGAATACTATGCTACTCTTGTTAAGGAGGGATTGAATTACCAGCCAGTCACGTTATTGTTGCGGAAAATACAATTGGATCCGGCTCCTATTTTTCACGGTGGCCAAGGATGTAAGAATGCTGAGACGCGCAGCGTAGATTAAACGGATAAACTGCGAGATAAAATTGATTATAATTTGTTTATTTCAGCTTTGCATTGCACAATAACCGAATCGAAAGAAAGGATATTTATTTCGGACGTAGTGGAAGTAAAAAAAGGTATGCGTAACGTTTGCATTCCTCTGAAGCATAGCGTAGCTCTCAAAGGAGATATTCGTGTGGATTTCTTTAATACGAAGATGAAGCGAAAGGTATTCGTCTTTTTATATTAATTAATAATATAAAATTGATCGTTTTAGTAATTAACGGGATCCTTTCTTCTCTGTTTTCTATCTAGAAATTGTTTCATTTTTGGTTTAATACGTTCTTCGTGCGCGACTGCTTAACTCCGGAATACGATAACGTAGAGTTACCAGTCGAGCGTTCAGCAAGGGCATTGAGTTGCGACGGTACAGCTATGGAATTACCAATGGTCGTGTCTCACATGAGACACAGAGCGGGATCGCTAGCTAGTCTCGCTCCGATGCCATCTACTCTTGTGTTGACTATAGATAAATCGGGCTTGGATGGCGCACATAAGGATAAACAACACAAAGCGTATAGTACAGATTTTAAAGTAAGTGTTGAGCTTTCTTTCGTTGAATATAAACGTGAAATAATATTAGGAGCGTAGTTGTACTTCGGTTGAAGCAAACAGTTGATACGAGTTGTACGAATATGTGACAGGTTAGTCTATTTATGCATCGAGTGGGTGGTAGTATATCGCAAAATGTGCCAGCGACGAATAGGATGGGAGGTCGGGAAACTCCGAGCGAATCCAGCGAAACGGATAGTAGCGAAAGCGACACAACCGGAGATACATCCGGAGATGAAGATGGGGAATCTGGTGAGTCCTCTGCATCTCTGGTGGTGAATCACCATTCCCTTACACACAGCAGTAGCCGTACACACGTTAGTAACCACCAAAGAGCTAGTCTCAGAGAAACTGCGAAGGGTTTACTCTCGCGAGGGGATAAAAGTAGAAGTAGTCATCGACAAAACACCAATGCCAAACGTTCTTCGGCGCTCGTACGTTCAGCAACGTTAGACGCATAGTATATATTTATCGTATTTTGTACTTAAAACGTTGAAAAGTTCGATTTCTCTGAACTGGCATCTGAGCTATACAGGAGGTTTGTACTGACAAAACTCCCGTACTGCAGTAGCTTTCTTTCTTTATGCCAGCATGACAAATTCCTGAGCATCGTACGATCGTTGTACTGATTTTATCTTTCTTTTGCCGCTATCGTGTAATGAGTTACACCCGAGTGTTTTTTTTTCCCCCCCAAGAAAAATTCGTTTGATTCTTTTAATTTTTAAAGTCTTAAGATACATTTTTAATTAAACTTGGAAAAAACTTTATAGTACTTGTATTTGTTCGATATCATAATTTATTGATTCATTATTATGCGTCCAAAGTTTTGTCGTCGCGTCTATTTTTGTTTAACGGATGATTTTCACGAAAGATTTCATCGCATGTTCCGAACTAAACTTAATCGTAAAAATGAGTTACTATCGTTTCTTTCGTACTGTATTCGCCAGAAGTAATTTATTGTTTGCAAAATGTTTAAGTATTTGTTTATTCGAATTATTTTATAATTTTTCACCGGAATTATTCGGTATCTAATAGGACTTATTCAAAAATATCTACGTCGTATACGAATTCTGTGTATATTCGACCTAATTTTTATTGGATTTTTCAAATGTGTTGCTTCGTTGATCGTCAATCAATATCGTCCGAAGTAGTTGAATTAAATATTAGATAAAAAAGGAAAAGTTAGTAGCGCTGAATCAAACTACATCGCAATTGTATAATGCCGTACTATGTACGTACGAAACTAGTATTTGTTTTGAGATCGTGTGACAAAGCCATCTTGTAGAACGAGTACTGAGACAAATCAAACGCGGTAATTTGTCCTGATTTGTAAAATAAATTCACCGCTTGTCTTTGTATGCTTCGTTGCATCGCGAAGAGAGGAAGGAGCAGACGAATAGTTAAGTAAATCCGGAATCGCCTTACTCCTTGTGATTGTTAATATTTCGGGCGTAGTAAAGCCGATTCGCATAGATTTGCGCGTCGACGGATGTAGTGGAAGCTTGTAAGATAACGTTTATATGTATGTACAGGAAATTTCATTCGTCGGATTTTTTTTTTTTTTTTTAACAAAAATATGTTAAACATTAACAGGCTGTGCAATTTTCTAAACTTTTAGTCTTTGATGTTTGGTAAACACGATTTTCATATCGACGATTCGAGGCAAATTTCATTTCAGGTAGACTACTCTATTCCATACAGTAAATATTCGAGAATGTAGTAAATCGTTTCCAAATTTTCAGTTGCTTTCGTGTCTTTTTTTTTGCTTCTCATTCGTAAACAAATTTTTTATATTGCTTTACAATATTTATAATACCATAAAATTCAGTTTTAAAGAAGCGGTCTTAAAACTGACATTTTATCGGTGTTTTAACATACTAAATAGCTGTTCCGTGTAACTTTGATCTTTCGTGGAAATTTTACTTCAAATTAATTATTTGTATTTCTAATACAGAAAACTATGTAAATGTAGACCAACTTTTAGAAGCATTGCATTTTACGAAGTAAAAGTTTTACGAAACTGAGAATTAAGTAGCGACAGTCGAGGAATTGATCGAAAAGAAACAAGTAGAAGATGCAGTTATATTGTTACATCGAATCTTTCAGAAAGCACTATACATATAATAATTTGAATGAAATTGGACGTTGGATATCGTGTCGATACGAATGTACGTGCCGTCAAGTGATCTTAATCTTTAGATGAAAAGAAAAATTAGAATTAACGATCGTTGTTATTTAAACACGGTTTGAATTTTTTTCTTTCGTCACTATTTATTTTCGTTTTTTTTCAAATGCATAACGATGGCGTGTTTCCTCGTTGCTAATAGTTAATTTTAGTAAAGTATTGTTTAACGAGGTCGTGTTCTCGTCTTTTCTTTTTTTATCATTTTCAATTTTTTCCTTTCTTTTTTTTTTTACTTTAATTTACGTTTTAAAGAAAAGACGCGAACAGAAACTATATTATATACTTATTCTTTCCCAAGCCATACAAATCAACTTCTGTCCCACAATGTAATTATAAAAAAGGTTGAAGTTGTAGCGAAACACGACGGAAGAGTTATAATTGTCTCGATAAAAATTATGTGATTCTTGTTAGTATAAAAATGCTTATTGCTATATGCAATTATAAACGATGACAAATTTTGATTGCGATCGATTAACGTATACCTCTTTGAAATTTGTTGATACAGTGTTTATTAATTCGTAATTATCATTTTTGTAAATACGTAGGAAATTGGGCGACACTGAAACTCCGAAGGGCTAGATGTTCAAATACACGTCCAAACAATTTTATCGCGCATTTGGTCGTTTTTAAAAATATTTTAGTCTTTTAGATGTTAGCACTTGTACGCGCGCAACAGTCTTTTCCTTTCTATTGATTCTTTTGATCGATATTAAGCAACGATGCACGAGTACGGGATCTTTAAGAAAGCTTTAACGAGTTTTACTTATTCACCGCACAGACATTTTAAAGCTCTTCACACGCATACGGATGCATCGAACGAATATCGAAGCCCCAACATACGTTTTAATTTAACTCTGTTTTTCATATCGTTGCATGTTAATGATTCGTAATTGTAGTTTCCAAATCTTTGTAACGTCTGAAATATGTGAAACTGATACACAGCATCTCTATTATGTATTATGTAACGATTATTTTGTGATACTATTATATCTATAATTATTAATTGTACTGGTGTTATAATTTTATTCTTTATTATTATACTGTTATCATTATTATCATCGTCGTCGTCGTTGTTGTCGTCGTGGTCGTCATCATTAGCATCATCATTATCGTAATTAATTATTGCTGCCATTAGTACTATCATTATCATTAGCACGGTTATTATTGCTGCTATTGCTGCTGCTACTACCGTTACTTCAACAACTACTATCACTACTATTATTAATATCTTTATTATTATTATTACAAATGCTACTGCTGTTTTATTGCTATATCCATACCACCATCAGAGATATTTTTATCATCATCGTCATCTCGATCATTATCATTATTACGTTTATTATTATTATTATTATTATTATTATTATTATCATCATCATCATCATTATCATCGTCATCATCATCATTATTATTGTTATTATTATCATGATATCATCATCACCATTTTTAATATTTACTGCTACTACTAGTACTGCTACTGCTACTGCTACTACATATTACTATTATTACGATCGCTAATAAAATGTTAGCGAATTTGAAATGTAGTTTTATGTTATAAATGTACACCTGTAACAAATACTTTAAGGGTGATATTATACATATTCACATTGAAGGATAAAATAGTACGTTTGTAGTACATTTCCTACTTACGTCTTCCGATTCTTTACGAACCGCGAACTTTGTTTTTCGATTCCTAACGTTGTTAAACAAGTTTTTTTTTCTCTCTGCATTTAACGTTCTACCTTGTTACTGCTTTTCGACAAGTAAATATGCATACGTTTTGATGCGGCTTTTCTTACCATGGTTTCTATTTTCTAAGAATAGGAGAAAAGCAAGACGTTTTGAAATAAATTGTGTCCCACGATCGGTGCACATTCGAATAAATGGTAGCCGAATGTAATAGGGAGCATTAAAATGCGCATCGATCGTGCGCGTGCTCGAAATCGTAGCTGAACGAGTGAACCGAATCTAACGTATGTAGTTGCCTTTCCCTTCGTTGTACCATCGTTTGAAAAATGAAAAATTCAGTCGAATACGTTTCGCTAGATGTTGCTACTCTGTGCAGCGCTCAGGAGTTTACACTCGAAGCAGTACAGGCTACCTCTTTTTTTCTTTTAATCGTGGCGATGTTGTGCTATCCGATTTAAGGATAATTTCGTGCCTATAAGAAATAAGATCGAACTATAAGCGTGCAAGCTCCTGAGCGCATCGCAGCGATCATAGCACTTGGCACGATTCCTTTCCCTTCGATTTATACGATCGTCGATTTAGTATTTAATTTGTAATTCTTTTGGATGTTTGATGGAATGCGTTGTTTCGATGTTGTTCAATCGATACATCGGCTTTGTCGTTGATTTCCTGTCGCATGCGCGAATGCTACGTCTTGAGGTATTTGATCGGTAGTATGTTGAGCGCCCTTAGGTACGAACGTATGTATGTAGAGACGACGAACAGAAAGCGTTCGTCCTTTTCTATTTATATCACCGACAACGTAACGAACGGTAAAGCGCAAGTCTTTCTCGCGAATGCAAGCGAACGAGGCGAGAAGAGAGGATTTCGCTCCGGCGAGACTTTGCTTTACCCCCCGGCGCGGCGCTGTTTAGACGTAGAATCGGATTAAGTGTAAGCATGCGAAATAACTGACCAATTGTGTCTGTATGTCTGTTCACCCCTAGTGGACATGGACCAGCGCGTCGGCCGGTACCGCCTTCTCTCAGACGGAGGAATAATAGACGTTTTGTGAGTTCATCACCAGTCATCTGTACCTGCGTCTCTCGACTTCTGAGTACCGCCTCAGCGTCGTCTCTGCGTCGCCTCGATAGTCGTTACGTTCGAATCAACTTCGCGTCCGTTTCACGACACACCGATCGGTGCGGATCGGTGTCGATCAATCGCCAAGTTGGCACGGTAATGTCTTTGATGGGAATCCAACGATCGACGTCCGTATTCAACGAAAATAGGATAACCAAACGAAAACACGGTTGCTCGCTTCGATCCACGAATCGTCTCGAAACATTCAATTTTTACAATATTCTACGCATTTAGCTTTTTTTTTTGCGTTAGTTCGTCTGGACAGCCTTTCTTCCCCTCCTCGTTCAAACAGTCTCGTTTGTTCGTCGCGCGACAATTATTCTGTTCGATTTGACGCGCGATCGGAGACGATTCGAGCGATCGTCGTTCGATCGAAGTTCATCCGGGTACGTTACGCTTTAGGATTTATTTCGGTTTTATACATACACGCGCGCGTACACGTGTATACAAACGAGTCGAACTTCATTGAAAGCGACTAGAAATTTTTATACTTAATATCGTTGAGTTTGCAACTTCTCGAAAGAAAATATTTAGCGAAAAACAAATTCCAGTGTGTACATTAATTTTTTAAAGGGGGTTTGGAGGAGGTGCGTATACAAGAGAGAAATCGAGGAAGAAAGAGAAAGAAATGAGAAGTTACAAGCTCGACATTTTAGCGATACGTACGGTACATCCATTGTGTAAAGATTGCCCTATTTTTTTGCCGATAAACTGAAGGCTATCAACGGCTTTTCACGCAACATTAATAATAGAGTTAAGCGTCTACGCAAACGCAAGACGCTAACCGGTGTGTTACCACATAAGATTATACATACTATAAATTACGAATCAGTGGAAATGATGCGTAGAAAGATGCAAGACTATTTTCGTAACGTTGAGAAACTGTAAGTCAATAACGATGACAACAAGATAACGACAGCAATGACAACAACGGCAACAACGGAAAGAGTGTCCTATAAATGTTAATATTACCGATAATAATCTAACCGGTAACGACGTTGATAATGACGAGAATAATGGCGAAAAGTCTAGTGCGGAAATCGTTACGGAAATCATTAGATCGTTCGCTTTTTCTTCGACAGCGTATCGTGCGCGTTCACTTTGCATCTTCTGTAAAGAAAGGTAGTCGAGCCGTCGGAATAGGAACTCGGTTGTCGATTACTGTCGGTACAGCGACGAACTCGTTTGTTGCGTTGCGAACAGAGACAACGCGCCTCTCCGATCGCGTCTCGAGTAGATTAAACGTTGTTCGTCTCTGTTGTATTTAGGCGGAGTAAGGCGGGAAGGTGGAGTTTTCCGAACGGATCGCAGTCGTGGTTGCGGTTGCGCGCAGTTCGCGGGCGAACAATTGAGGCGCTCGTTAACGCTCGAACTTGTAAGATATGAACACGAACGAACCGGTCGACGTTTCGATTAGTTGTAAGAACACAGGTCTGCGAAAACGCTGTATTTTTTCATGTTTCGGGGAGTACACGTCGAGGATGCGAGAAAGTAAAAAGCGAGTGCGAGGAAGAATCGTTTCCGGCGCCGTCCTTCGTAACGTGTCTGCATGCATTTTGTCGTACGTTGCAACGCGATGATTCGCTTGTTATTCGGTTCCACGATCGTTTCACCCTATCCTTTGTCTTTGCACGACCAAGCAACACTCGATTCTACCTGCGACGCGCGGCAAAGCGCGGCGAGACGACAAATCGCGCGACGTTCCTATAGAGACGACCGATCGAAATCAAAATCTGTAATATATGTAGAGTTTTCGCGAGGATTACACGATCTTGGAAGCAACGTAGAGCGAACGACGAGAGCGTTCCTCTCGGAGGAACTGGTTCATTTATTTTTTCAGTGTCGAGATTTGTCGCGTCGCGCGCTCGCGCGTCCATCGCGTTCGCGGTTGAAGTTTGTCCGAGGTCTATAAGGAAAGCTTATTTTTTCTAACTATGTAAACGCGTCGATCACGATCCTCGGGAGCACGAACGAATCGAGACGACCGTGTCGCGAAGAAGCTGTGCGCGTTTCGATGGTTACGGTCGAGTCGTCTCGGAGGAGAAATCGGAAAGTACTTTCGATGCGTTCGCGTGTCCGTTTCGGAGCGGGCGAAATTTTTCGTTTCGTACCTTGCCCCTCGCAAGCGCAACGTATGATCGCAAGGCTATCGATTTAAGTAGAATTAGTTTACGAAACAATAAATACGATAGTGTGCAGTTTGTGCGTAGAGGATGCCGATGGCGCGTCGAAAGGGACGCGAAGCATTCCCATCGATTACGACGCGCGCGTCGCTTGTGCATACGTTCGATTTTCCTTTTAATCGTGTGGAAACGATGAAACGACGCGTATGAGATTTAAGGGGGGTGGCAAAGGGAAGACAAAGAGGAGAGTTTCGAGTGATCGAGCAGCAATTTCAATTACCTCGAACGAATTAGTAAACTCTTATCGTTTCGGCTATAGTCTTCTGTCGTCGAGTTGACGTCGATTCACGAGCGATCGTTTTCATACTTCATTTTCTAAACCGCTAAGCGACGGAGCGTACTATACTCGTATAACTGCGTGTTTGATGCAACAGGCGGTAACGATCGCGACTATTGCATGTAACGTTAATTGGCGTGACCTACACGCTTCTTGGACATATTTTTTCTCGTACGAGGCTCGTAAATACCATTTTATAAGTGACACGTACGCGCAACACGAGCACGCGCGCGCGCACACTCACACAGGCACACTTACGCATACACACATACACACACACACACCTCTTAAGATTAACTTTTATATGATTCATGCGGATTGTTCAAAATATAAATAAGATACATTATTTTTTCTGTGATATTGTATACGAGCAAACTGGTCCAAATTTCTTCCCCTCCAATAGAACGTTTTCACGTGATCGTCGAGCATCGGAGGACGCAAGTGGACAGAAGGATTCTGTTTCGTATTCGATTTAACAGTGATTGATTGTTTGCCCCGTTGAAACGCGCTAGATAATACGAATAAAAATAGGAAAGAAGGAAAGCGACCGCGTTAACGATCGCAGGTAAAACGGGTGTAGAAGCGGCCACGAATCGCAATTTCTGCGCGCGCGCGTTCCTTGTCCGTTGCACTTTATCGTCTTGCGTTCCTTGGCGCGCGAGCGCGCACTTATACACATACCCACCTGTTCGATGAAATTTTCACAAGACTGACGCTGACTCTGCTTACAGGGGAGTCGACGTATTTGTGACTTTGAAACTAGACTGATCCAGCGGGAACCGATCCGAGCTAATACTCCTCTTCTCGAACGAAACGGTCCACCTGACTGCAACGCGCCGTTTCATTACCTGCGGATCGATCGATCGATCGTCCGACCGTCTGCCAGTCCACCGCTACTTGGGGCGCGCGTTCCCTTCGATAACTGGTAGATTTTCATATCATTTCATTTTAGTAGCATTTTACTTTATTTTCCTTCCTCTCTTCTTCTACCTCTGTCTATTTTTCTTTTCGCTAGTTTACATTTTTACATCGTACCGTAAGAAATGTTTGTTCGTTGACGTTGCGACGCGTCTTTGACGAAACGACGATCGCTTCCGGTCAAGCCATCGCGCAGCGGTTTGTACAAAGAAAGGGAAGGAAAGAAAAGACACCGTTTTAAATAGCGTTTGCGATTAAAGCGCCCGCGCCACTCGTGACAATCAATGTGTCGTACATACGCGTTGCCGATTCGTTTTAACTTCTTTCTTTCGTTTCCTTTTTTAGCCGAAAAATTTACTACTGCGTCCGCATAAAATCGTAGCGTATTTTTATTCCTTTTAATCAAAACGAAGTTTTTTACTTTTCTCAATAAAATTATATTTTTATCTCCTTGACCAATTCCTAGAATTTTTTGTTAGATTCGACGAGTCGAACTTCTAAACGAGAAGATCGCGTATCGTTTCGATTCATTGCGCTACGAAAATCAAAATATTTTCGGGACGAAATCGGAATCGCCGAACAGTCGACGATCTTTGAGCTGTTTTATCGTGTAAATATTCTAGCAACCGTTTGCGACGCGTGTCCGTCGTTCGTCGCGAACGTTGTGCGAAACTTCCGAATAGCTGTTAATACCGTTAGCGAGCATAGATTCGAAGGAGGAGCAATCGCTATATCCGACTACATGCAGTACGTTAGTACAAATGTTTATGACGTATCGCGCGAATCTTTCGATCGGAAGCACCGAAAAAAAAAATGAAAATAATTTAGATCAGACTCGTATCGTATTCTACGCTACCAGCTTTACTGGGACCAATCAATTTCTGTGTAAGTCTTCGCGCGTCATCGGATACAAATTGTAAATGACATAGTCGATTATTGTAAGATCTATTTATAAAAAGTTTCATTTTCTCAGTGTGGAACAAAGTACAAAGCAATACGACTAGATCTCAAGCGTTTCGAAGCAGTCGCGTTTAGTTTCGAAAGTTACGCGTATACTTAAGATGTTCCGTGTAGTCGTCGTTAAGTAATGGTTTAGGAAATGTTTCGAACGAATCGTTCGGTGAATTCTGCCATTTTTCCACCGATCTCTTTCGATACGCGTCGATGTAACTACGGTGTATATTTATTAGACGGTTTAGCATTTGAGTGTTGAGTGCGGAGAGTGCAGCGATTGGTCACGCGCATTAAATAGCATAAGAAAGTGTTTAGTTGGACGCATTTATTTCAGATACGTTGTACGAGTATATTACAAAAATGTTACCGACGCGAGTCGCGTTCGTGTATCCATACAAACACACACGCATACAAGTACACACGCAACAAGCGCGCTACACCACACGAGTATGTAAATTTTTATAAACGTTACGATACAATTGCAGAACAAGAGGAAATTGTTTTTTTTTTCGCTCCTATTTTATCGAAACCCCAGACAGCGATCGTGAGTGTGCGACGCGGAACCGTTCCAACCGGCACAGTTGCGTATTATTTACAAACGTTGTCGCTATTTGCGCGAAACAGTCGAGTCTCGGGAATAAAAAGGAAAGAACCGACTGGAACGTTCGTTGAACACGAGACCCTCGAAACGAGGCGTTTAGAAACTGTAAAGTAAGGAATATCGTACAATAGAAGAAAAGTACAAGTCGTTTGTATGATACAATTATGACGAGAGATGATTCTTCGGTCCCGAGCATTCGAAGCCGACGCTCGTTCACCTTGCCCTCGCCCTTCCTCGATTGAACCCGCCTCTGCCTCGCCCGGCAACCTTTCCCTTCGGCGGCGGAGACTTCGGCCTGAGAGCCTCGATGCGCTCGGTGCATCCGGTGGTGATTTGTCCGTTGGCGAAGTAGCTGGTGTAAAGGTCCGCGTTGAAGTTGGTGTTGGTCAATTCCGGGCCAACGGTCAGCCATCCCGGTCGAATGGTGCTGTCGCGACCGAACAAGTGCAACCTGCCGAATCGAACGGATATATTACTTTCCACTGCGACCGGTGCAATTTCATCTCCGTCGTCGCGTCGCTCACCGTCGTCTACCGAGACAGAAATGTTCAATTATGTGAAATATTTCTACGGGCTTCTCTATCGAACCGTACTCCGGTTCCTCCGATATGATTAGGTCGATGTCCACGTTCGCGTGGATAAAGTCTCCGTCCGTCGATCGCCTGACGGTTCCCTTGATCCCCATCAAACAGTGCTCCTTGGTCCTTTGAAGCACGGCTTTACTGTCTAAGTTTTTACTGTGTCCCGGGTTGTTGATGTTCGTGCGAATCCAACAAATATCCTCGCAACGCCTGAAACCCCATTTACGAAGACAGAATCGTCCCATGTCTAAACCGTCGCTGCTCCCGCACCAGAGGAAGACGAAGCTTCGATTAGCCGCCACTTCGCCGATATCCAATTCCAGTATCTATCGACAATCGAACGGAACAAACCTTAACAGAGTTGAACCTCCGATGTACGCGTACGCTTACCTGATCCCAATTCCATAGTTGAACGTTCGTGGCGCCGCAGGTGCGCTGATACTCCTCGAGCGGAGGTTCTATGAGTATCACGTCGAACTTACAATTGAGCTCCTTTAAATTGTAAGTAAGCAAATCCGTTTTCAGATACATAGGCGGCGTTGCGGTTTCCGCGATCAGATCGTCCTTCAACTTTATCAGTTCCCGCAGTTTCGGGTACTCCTCGAATCTGTCCGCCAGTCCAACGTCTCTGATAAAATTTTGTGGTCGCTGACCCGTGTCGATGAAGTGTTGACAATAGTCGTTGTGAGGATTCGAAGATTGCGTTCCCTTCGGCGATACAGCGGACACGCCGCGTTCATTCTTTCTGTCCGTCTATAGACGTCGTCAGTAACAACAAAAAAACGCGCTGGCATACCTTTAAAAACGTCGAGGAGTCCTTGTACACGATTTCGTCGGTCGGCCCCGCGTCGTTCTTCGAATCCTTCAACCCATTTTCCGATTTATCCGATACGGACTTCAATTTCTTCCTCTGCGCGTCGTCGACGTCCGTTCCCAAAATTTGTCGCAGTTCGTCCACGCTCGAAACACCCAGCTAAAAAAAAAAAAATAAACTAACCTTTATACAACAGCATAACCTCAAAGACGTGACACTCCAACGAAAACGTCGTACGAATTTTATTCTCACCGTTTGTGCCAGAAGTTTCTTACGTTTCTGCGATCGTTCACGAAGCGTTTGCAGCATCGTTGAATCATTCGGTGAAGATGCTTCGACGAATTCGAAGATTATCGCGGTGTTTGTATTGCCTCGGTATAACCTGTCTACCGTGGAAAGTGGTGGGATCTCTAGGAAGTCACGAAACGCGCAGATAAATATAAATCGTGGTTCTATATCAACGAGTACACTTTCATCCCCTATTAATTCGATTCAACACCATTTACTGCAATTATACGCGTCCAATAAAAAACAGTCAAAATAAATTTTAATCAAAATTTTGTAAGTACATTTATTTCAATCCCATTTCTATACTCTTACATTTAGTGAATTTACATCGAATATACATGTTTTCATGTATTTTGTTGTAATACGAGAGTTTATAAACTATACAACTACTTATATAAACTGCAAAACTAACTGTAAAAACTTTTTAAAATGGTATGAGAAATGTCAGAGGACAACGCAAAACGTTCTGTCCTTGTCGCTCTTCCATAAAACTGTTTGCGAACGCCATCTAGCGGTGGGCGCAATTCGGTAGTTTTAGAAAGAGAGGGTCTTAAATTCAGGAGTGACAAGGATAGAGAAGCCATCAATTTGCGCCGTCCGCTAAGTGGCATCGCGAGCAGCTTTATGAGAGAGACAGAGAGAGAGAGAGAGAAATCCGAACTGCCCAAGGATGGAACATATTTGCATCGCCCGCTAGATTGCGCCACTTAAACTATTTTCTACATAAATTTTATAATTTCTTTTTTGGCAATAGAAGATAATTTTGACAACTCCTGAAAATTGCAGAATAATCTTTATGGTCTATATAAATGCTGAAATCATAGATAAAGAAGTAAATAATCGCATTTTGTATTTTCTATTAGATATTTGAATTTGTCATGGGTTCGCAAACAAGGAATATGTATATTTCCGCATTGATTTGCAATAACAAGGTTTGCGGCGGCATTTATATAGACCGTAAAGATTATTTCGCAAAACTCGAAAAGGAATTGTAAAATTTATTATCGAAAATCGACCAAGTGGCGCAAAATCGGTTGTTTTAGAAAACGTCCTCTGTAATCCTAATACCACATGTAAAAGTAACAAGAGAGGCAGATATAAAAATTGGTGACACGATTCTTCATCCCTGTCCCAGGCGAATTTAAGACTCTCTCTTTCTAGGAAAAACTGAGTTACGTCTGTTCGGCATGTTCAAAGTTGGTGACACGTATATCTATACAGTGGAACCTCGATTATTTATCCGACTCTCAATTATCCTTAATTATTATTAGCCAAGGTTCCAATTATTAAATGCATTAGATATAAGAGAATAGAGTACAATAGAAATTCAAGTAAAAATTGAACTATGATTTAATAATTTTTAACTAATTATTCGCATTTTATATTAGAAATATTAAGTCGAATATTCGAGGTTCTACTGTACTTGTTGCATCGAAATTTCACCACCCTTCTTTGCATTAACAAATTTTCGCACTTCGGAAAATATGTCAAATCATTTATATTTTTATTTTATTTATATTTTCCGCTTCATGACTTCTGCAAACACAAGAAACGATATTTTTTAATAAATCTTAATTGACCCAATTGATCGGATTTCGATTACATTCTAAGATAAAGATTTAGGTACTATTGTAGCGTTTATGTTGAAAATTAAGGAAGATGATGGTCATTCCGCGTGGACCGGGTAAATTGAGAATTTACGCGTAAATCTACTGTAAATTCACGTGACAGTGCTCGCGGTCGATCGACAAGGAGCAAAAGTTCGTTTATCTCATTCCCCTTCACTGTTCTACTTGATTCGCGATAAGAGCAAAAAGCAGCACGCGAAAGGGAAAGTTAGGAGAAGCGGGAATGAAAAGAGTGCGAGGCGAAAACGAGAGTCGAGGAAATAAACTAAACGAGATAAGAGAAATAGCGTAGGGTGGGTCCAGAGGCGGGCGAGTGGCACAGGAGTAGAAACACGAGCACGAGCGTGTATGCACAATAGTTGGTGCGAATTCGATACGAGGTTCCGAAGCAACGCTGCACAAGTCCAATTTGCAAAACGTCGCCTAGGCGGTGTTTTTTTCATATGATTTGACGGTACCCAAAGCGTTACAATTGAACGCGTTCGTTCGATCGACGAGAGAAAAAAAAAAAAAAAACGTTCGCGCGCGTCTCGGTGAAACGAAAGGGCCGAGGGCAGAGACGAGTTCGCGATCGAAACGTTTATCGGAAGCGCGAATGCAGGATCGATCCGAGGAAGAAGTCGTCGCCGTCGCGGCGCGAGTCACGCACGCTCGCGCGCGTATACGAACGTTGACGCGTTGGCGAAAACAATTTTTTGTCCACGCTGACTGGCAAAGGTGTTTCGGCGCTGCGCGGCGAGGGAAAGATAGAGGACAGACAGACACGGTCTTCGTCAGGGAAGAAAAACCTTGCCGAGTGAATCGTTCGCGGGACTCCGATTGGTCGAGCCGCGGGCCGCTTCTCCGAAATCTGACTCCAATTCCGAGAAATCGGTAGTGGCGCTACGTTCACCGGCGCGTTCTGGCATCCCCTTTTCCGTTGGCGCGTTCCTCGTCGCGCTCCTCGTCGCGCTCCTCGTCGCCGTCAACTACCCAACGCGTCTCGTCCGATCCAGTCGCCGCTCCCGTGCGTCGCGGCAACGCACACCGAACAGAAACGGAACCCGAATTCGGACCAACGCGACGAGCACCGATTCTGACAAGCTAGACGATCCGAGGGAGGGAGAAGGTGCAACATCGGCGAGAAACCCGTACGAATCGTGCTATTTTTTTTTTTTTTTTCTTTTTTTTGCGTCCATCGATTTACCGATTCGCGACGCCCGCCGCGCGACGCGCGACACGCGACGCTCGTCCGGTTCCCACGACCTCGCGCGACTCGCGAGCAACGAACTGACCGATTTCGTGTCTGTTTTTTAGTCGAAAAGCGAATTCGATCGGTGGAAGGCGACCGCAAAGGATATTCGAGCGAGATGAGGCCCGACGAAGTGATCCAGAGCGAGAGGCGGGCGACGGAGACGATGTCCGAGACGTCCGAAGGCACCGTGGCGACCAGCATCTCCGGCAAATCGAGCTTCGAGAGCCGAGAGGAATTGCGGGATATCGCGGCTTTGCTGGGCATCGGCAATCCGGACGATTTGCAGCAGGAAAGATTTCGCGTCGATCGACGCAAGCTGGAACAGATGCTGTTAGGTGAGCGTCGTGACTTTCAACTAGAACGGATTCGTCGATCCTTCGCGATTAGTTGTGACCGTTTTCCTCCGAATTCGACCTCTGCCGCGCGATAGACGTGTTTGCTCGATATTCGATGATCGGCTCTCGCGTCGTCCTACGATTTAAATAGATTATCTGTTTGTAAACGTGCTCTCGCAGACTCTCTGTCAAACTCGTTGTCGTTCGAAATTACATATCGGATCGTTACCTTTATTATGATCGAGACAACTCCCTTGTATTTACGATCGAATTTGGATCGCGCGAACCTTTCTCGAGGGGAATCGCGAGAGCTCAAACTTTCTGCGATCGAGAACATTATGCTGACAAAATTCGGAGTAAAGATAAAATCTCGTTGCGATTAATTTTTTTCGTTTGTTTTTTTTTCTTGGAAACCGCGAAAATGCGTTGCACCGAAATTGCGAACGGCGTACTCGCAACTAAAAGGCGGCGATTCAATATTTTTTGTTGAAAATATGCGAGTAAGAAATTTTTTTATCGCAAAGCCGCGTCGAAGAATTTGTTTCTCTTCTCTAAGAAATTGGTTCGATCGGTCGATGCGCCGATTTCGCTGTTAATTAATATCCGGTGCTACGAGTCGCTTGTCCGCCCTCGCGTACGATCCTCCGTCGAAGGAATGTATTGAAAAAGGCAAAGAAAAAAGGGACCCGAGTTCGTTGTACCCTAACCGTACACTTTTCTTTGTTTACAGGTGACAGCGACGGACCCAAGCCAGCGGACACATTTTTTCGTAGCGTAAGTTGAGTGTCATCGTCCTCTTTGTTCCGTTTGATAGGTCGACAATGAAATTTGCCCTCCTCGCGAACGACGCTGCCGCGGCGCGACTCGAGCTTTAGGAAAACGAATATAGAGCGTTCCTCGAATTCGCTGGAGACGCGTTTCGGGACACTCGCGACGCGCTTCGCGAGTGAAGCGTGCTCGTGACACACGCAGTGCCACGACCTTGCGATTATACCAAACCGAAGAAGGCTATTTTTGTACGGTTTCTCCTCCTCCTGAAACAGCCGATAATCCGCTCGTTCGTCGCGCCATCGCCGCGCGCGGTTCCGCTTCACGATCCTTTCTAATTCGCTGCATTCTGGCCTCGTCTCCTTCCTTTTCGCAGACCGGGAAGCACGGTGAAAAGCGGAAGCAATCGCGATCGCGATCGAGATCTAGAGGGCGGGGAGGGCGAGGAGCGCGCGTTCGCGGTCGGACTCGAAGGCAACGCTCGCGCTTATCCTTATCGCTGACACGTTGCGTAAAAGGGGGCCTGGAAATACACCGGCCGATTATTTATAGCTCGCAACTTTGCGCCGTTCCTCCTTCCCTCGTCGCCGCGCCGTCGCGATTCGTGGCTGAAATTCGCGCGCTCGTCGAGCGACGCGACGCCTCGTCGGTTTTATTCGCTTTTGAATTTCACGCTCCGCGCGGAACGATGTTGCGAGAGAAGACCGCTGTGGCTGCCTCGCGATTTAAACTCCCTTTAGCGACTACCACGCAAACGTTGCGATTTCTCGCGGCTGTTTACGGCATTGAGTTGGCGATAAACGAGACGTACGACACAGTGTTCGCGGCCGCGAGTCAACCGAAAGAGAATGTTGCTCCGCGCGGTGCAGCGCCCACGAAATCGCACGTATTTTGGACGCGGGGAGATTATTCGAAAAGTAGAGTATTCGCGTGCTAGCGGAGTCTTCCCGAAATACCGTGTTACACGGCGATACGTAATTTTAGCGAGAGTCAGTGGACCTCGTGCTCGATTTATCCTCGGTGGCAGTCGTTGCCAACTTTTCCGAATCGTCCATCGAGCGTTTTGTTCTCGGAGCGATCGGTGGATCGGCTTCGTGTTCGCGCGTTCGACCGCAAACTTTCGCGGAATCGTTCGTTTCTCCGAGCTCGATCTAACGGTAGGTGCCGCTTAACCCTTTCTTCGAAGATAATCCGACTAGAGTCGTCTCGTTCCCATGCGTACCTGCTGCTTTGTTATCGCTTCGTTGATCCGTTGCTCGGATTTTCGCCGTGATATTCGGATAACTGCGAGATTGTTTTTCCCTCGGTATCTATCTAAGCTCGTTGAAAGCACGCTACGCCTTTGATTTTTTCGTTCGATTTCACGTAAATGGATCGCGAAGCCGCAACGATCGACAAACTCGTAGAGCGTCGGTAGGGTTTAGCTTGGTCGGAACATTTGGATTTACGCCTAGATAAATCGGCTTGCTCAGGTAGTCTCGTTCGACCAGGGATAAATACACGCGTCATCGACCAAACAACCGATCGCAAAATCCTTCGTTCTTTCTCGGGTCGATCGTAGTTTCGCGTTGGTCTCTCGATCGGCGCGGCGCGGCGCGGCGACCGGTAACGAGCGGTCGGGAAACTTACATTAGATGAGGACTCGGATTAGTTCGACCGATTCGGGACAATGCACCGCAGGGTGCGTACCTGGCCAAAATGGAATAAAAGACCCGCAGCTGGCTCGAGTGCGCGCAATGAAAGGAGACTACCTGTTTCTGTCTGGCTGTACGGGATCTTTAAATCGTTGAATCGAGGGAAGGAAAGTCGAGCGAGCGAACGAAAGATTGTCTCCGACCGTAAGTCTAAACGTGGGTTGTTGGTCGGTGTGCGCGCGGTCGCGGTCGGGTGTTTCTCCGTTGCCGACTTCGTGGAGGGAGGAAACGGATAGAGTGGTGACGGCAGCGAGTGGGAGGTGGTTCACCGAGTCGTCCCGTTACATTATCTGCTGTTAGTCAGTCAGTCGTGCCAGCGATCCCGACGCGGTGAAAGCGAGAGACGGACGCGGCCGTTCGAAAATTGTGCGTTTCCTCGGACACACGGACGGTGGCGAATCACGGTGAGAAACGCGGTGCGAATCGTCGGCCGATCGTCCTTCGCCGGTCGCGGCGACAACGCGAAGGAAATCGCGAACGGTGGTTCGGAACGAAAGGTGCGAAAGTCGGTGCGTAAGTCGGCGAGCGAGCGAGCGAGCGAGAAACCAATCACGGCCGCCTGGTGTAACGCGAGTGAAAGGAATCCTTCGAAAGGATACATGTACCCTGGATAAATTTCGTGGCGAAAACTGGAAGCAGAAATCGTGGATCGTCGATCTCGCGCGAGTGTGCGGTGTCCGGTGACGAGCGCGCGATGAAGTGAAGCCGTTCACCCTCGCATCGGGATGTCCCGCGGCTTTCGATACCCGCGTCAGTGAAAGTAAATCGGTATCCGGAGTCGTCTATCCTCGTACGGGAATTTTCCTATTGTGGCTGCAACGCTTCCTGCATCGTCTAGCGGATCGCCCATCGATCATGCGTTTTCTCTAGCGTAGCGGACGACGACAGTGACGCCGAGGAAACGCTCCAAATTATTCGCTTTTGTGGTTCTCGATTCCGCTGTTCGTCGACGGCAACGGCGAACGGCGACCAACGAGGCGCAGCGGCGAGCGACGAACTCAGTCGATGACGATGACCGTGGTAACGTCGATCGTTTTACCGTCGCGATCGTTCTCGATACCGGGCGAAATTGTATCGTCGACCCACGAAAACGTTGCTCGAGACGAAGCGTTGATCGTTCAACTGTTACAGGTTATGGAGGAAACGGGTACGTTCGTTACGTGGCCGTCCCGGTTGAAGATCGGAGCAAAGTCGAAGAAAGGTAAGTGGCCGGTCCTCGTTACTTCGCGGTGTGCAAGTCGAAAGGTGAATCGTGCGCGCGCGCATGCTTGGATCGATCGCTCGATCGATTGCCGGGGATCTCAAGACGACGAAACGCGTACGGTTCGTTGCCGGGAGAAAGCTTCGCGCGGCGCGCCGCGTCGCGTCCACCGCGTCCACCCGGAAACTATGCAGAAACCGAAACGATGACGCGTCATAGGTGCGTCAAGGTTCGTCGACTTCGACGACCTTGGAGACAAGTCCGTTCCAACGTTCTATTCGAGCATACTCGAAGCGTGTTTATCGTTTATCGACCGATTCTCGTTACACATACGCGGCAACCGATTACGTCAATCCTCTGTTACGTCGACTTGGCGCACCAGCTGACGCTCTAGTATCGCGTATTTTCTTACGACCGCGACTATTTACGGATCCCAAACGGGAATCGCAGTCACTCCGCTCTGGACTTTCGTCGTTGGACCGATTCGCGTGCTTCTAATCGTATTACGCGCATCGTCGGTCCGCCGCGTTCGCGAACGCAGGATTAAGAGCGCACTCATTAATCGAAAGTGATTACGAAACGACGTGGATGTTTGCCCTGGCGCAGCAGCGCGTGTCGCCGCGCCGCGCTGAAATAAAACGCGACCCGCGTACCGCGTATGCACGGTCGCAGACGCCGCGCCGCGCCGTTATCGCGCGACACCGTGAATCAGAGCGAAATCGAAGCGAAATCGAAGCGAAATCGAGCCGCTGCGCCGCGCCGCCGAGCGCGGAAATGTTGTTTTCCTCCGTTTCGACGCATCGCGCCACGCCGACATGGAAATTTTTCGGTGATTCATCCCTCCCTCGTGACTCGAACAGCTGTTGCGTTCCTCTTTCTGCTCTATATGCCCTCCTACCGAACCGATCCGTCCGCGCGCAATCCGATACAAATAGGTCCCACCCCGATTTCAGGTTTCTTTCGCTTTCTACTTCATTTGTCGGGAAACTCGTTCCGATCGATCGGAAAAAGTACAAGTGTCAATTTCATTCACTCGATCTGTTGGATCACTGTATCTCGGCGATAGCTGCCAGTGCGTCGAGCGAATTACCTACATAGCAAGTTCGTTCGTCGATCTATTAAGCCGGGAATCCACCAGAAAGCTAAGCTAAGCTATGCTATGCTATGCTATGTTTAAACAATACATTTTCATTAACATAGCTTAGCTCTTAGTGGAAACGGATCCATAAAAATGTATTGAAGCTAATTTTTTTTAAACATAGCATAGCATAGCTTAGCTTAGCTTTCTGGTGGATTCCCGACTCTGGTTTCGCCGTAAAGATATTTCGAGTACCTTCGATTCCCTTAAAAGACCGAAGTAAGTTCGATTCGATAGGTTAAAATCGAGAGCAGATACAGGCGGCTCGACTGACTTCGACTCGACGCGTCGCGATCTTATCCTTTTCCGCCAAAATCGGCCTTTTACTTTCGCTTTCTTCGTTTCTCCATTGCTATCCGCGATCGCTGCAAGCAGCCACGCAATTATTCCTTTTAAACGCTCCACCATTTCCCTCTGCCGCGGCGATTGATCGCAGCTCAGCTTCGAAACAATTTTCCGGTCGCAGCGAAAAGAAATGCAAGAATCTTTCGGAGCTTGTGCGCGTAGCAAAACCGTACGAACGCGGTGGACTTGAAATTCCGGCGTTGCGAAAGTTGGTCCGCGGCACGCGTGACGGACTTTATCGTCGCTTGCATAGGGACTATAGGTTAACCGTCGCGATAACTCGATTAACGCGAAATACGTAGCGCGCGTATCGTTTGGAGTAACGCGACCGCGAAGCGATTTTAATAACCGCGAGTCTCCTTCGTTGCTAACGGGATTTGCTTTCGCGAGTTCGGATCTCGAATTTAGAAAGACCAAGAGTCGAAAGCGTTCGAGACCTAGCCAACAACTAGCGCAGATCGATATCGATACGATCGCGACGAGATTGCTTTACGTTCGATAATCGCGATCCGCGTTGCCAAATCCAAAGCGAGAAGCGTACCGATTTGACCAGGGCCAGAGAGAATTCTCGCGACGAAAACGAACTTACGCGCAGTAGAGAAACGAAATTTATCAGGATTATGTAACTCGTGGAATTACACCGATCGAAGAAATCGCCTTTTTCGAGTTCGCCTTAAACGGTAAGCTATCAGTCGCGATCTAACGTCGTTATCTGGTTCGAGCAATTAAAAGCGCGGACAACGGGGATTCGTCAAGACCGACAGCGATCTATTTCTGGGTCATTGTTTCGATTCGGGTCGAATTTTCTTCTCTGTTAGCAACTGGCGCCAGTTTTTTTTCTTTTTCGTTGCTATTTTTAGACGGATCCGCGAGTATCGATCGTTGGGAAACATTCCTTTTATAGAATCCGAACGCGATGTTTTCGAGAGGCGTGGCGCGGCGCAAAGCCACGCTGCGATTCGCGGAACGGAACAACGATCGAGTAAAAATATTGTTTGCACGATTAAGGAATTCAAACCTTTTCACGAGCACCAGAGTCTCCCCAACACGACTTGGACGATCTTTCCCGCGAATCGGTTTTCTGTTTTTTTTTTTTATCGACGTCGAAACCGTTTGGAAAAGATCATGACCGCTTACGAATATCGCGTCGTGTGCAGGAAGAAACAGAGTTTCGAAAATATTGAATGCAGTTTATTTGCAAGACCATCGAAGTCCTAGCGACGCGACCGTCTCGCGGTCGTTGCGTAATTTCTTTCAACTTGTATTGCTATTGATTTCTTTTACTTTTTCTTGATTTTTTCTTTTCCAGATCCGCATATAAAGGTCGCCGGTCGACCCGATGACGTGAGAGCAGCCAAAGAGAAGATAATGGAAATTTTGGACACAAGGGTAAGCATTCGCTTTTACTTTGACCGAAATCGTAAAGCGTCATGCGTCGCAGCAAACGAGCTTTCGGTATCCAACGAACGAAAGATAAGAACGCTCGATCGCGCGAGCGGTGTCACGACGATTTGTTGGTTTTTACCGAAACATTACGTCATTCGCGAACAACGAGATTAGCGATGACCTCGCCCGATCGGCTTTTGACTTTGAGCGCGCCGAATTGATCGACTCTGCACGACGCGCAAACATTTCTCTGCTCTTATCGTAGATAATCCATCGCGCGATAAAGAAAAAAGTGCGTACAGTGCGCAGCAAGACCTTCGCAACGCTGACTGCGAACGCGACGCGACGATCCGATCGATACCGAGCGATCGATCGACTTCTCGTTTATCGATTTTTCTATCGGACGTTGTTCTATTTGGAAAAAGAAAAGTCGTTTCAGACTGCAACTGTCGCGACAGCGTTGGTAGCTGGGATTGCTTTCCGATACGATTTCGCGATTTTCTTTTGAATGGGCGGACGGTTGCGCGACCATTCGACCGGAGGAAAGGGGCCGAGCACGTAGGAAGAAGCCATTCTATTTATACGCGGACGTTGTCTTGCGAATTCTCAGCCGAGAAAGCGCGACGTCTTGTGTCGCGACGAACCTACCTCGCGTTAACCAGCCACCCGAAACCGTTATCTCCGACGCAACGTTTTCTCTCTCTCTCTCTCTCCTCCTCCTCCTCCTCCATCGTATCCTCGGTTCTTCGATCGCGATCGAGACCGATTCGCCAACGCTGATCCACGAAAAGAGAAGGAGAGACGTTAATAGCACCAGGTGATAGAACTCGGAACGAAGGATCGAGGCGCAAGAAGTCGAACGAAAACGGTAGAGGTGCTCGGCAACAGTTGTCGGTTGTCTGCTACGTGGAAAGAAGTTTAACGAGTCGCCGTTCGATAAGAAACCTCGCGCTTGTTTACGACTTTGCGGCTAACTCGTACAGCGCCGGCTGACCGGCACGGCGCTTAAATATGTATTCGGTTTCGCTCGATCGCGATTGCTCACCTGTTCGCGAACAAATTTCGCCAAGCCTCGGACACAATCGTTAGAGTTGAAACGTTCGGTTGCAGCAAAGCAACAGAGTAACCATGAAGCTGGACGTTAGTTACACCGACCATTCGCACATTATTGGAAAGGGCGGATTGACGATAAAACGCGTGATGGAGGAAACTGGCTGTCACATTCATTTTCCGGACAGTAACCGTAGCAATCACCAGGAGAAGAGCAATCAAGTGTCGATCGCCGGCGAAATGGAGGGTGTCGAGAGAGCCCGAGCTCGAGTCAGGGTAAGTTTTTTTTATTTTTTATTTATTTGGAGAAAGTACGGTCATATGCTTGCCCAATTTTACAAACAAAAAGGAAATAAGAAGAAAAGAAATAGTAACTGGAGTCGACGCAAAACATAAAAGCTAACATGTGCTGAAGCTAACTTAGTTGGCAATGATTTAGATATGTTCTGTGGCTCTATAAACTCTTTTAGATTGCAAATTTATAAAATCAATTAAGTTCTCCTGCGTCGTTGATCAAATTTGTTCCGCTTTAATCTCTAAATTAAAGTTTATACTTTCAATTTTTAGTCCTTTATGTACACTTTATATATCTTAATTGTATACTAATGGGAATCCTTTCCCGTATAAAAAAATAAATAAATAAGTAAATAAAAATAGAAAAATAGAGTTGATAAAATAGAAAAATAAAGTAAAGTGTGCTAACACACGCGGAACTTATAAATCTAAGGATTTGATAGATCATCCAGAAAAAAATCTACCATATTAATAATATGATTGAAATATATTAATATGATATTAATATAATAGATTTTCAAGATTCATAGAATATAAATTACACATTTCTAGACCCATTTCCAATTATGACTATAGTCCAATTCTTGAAAAACTCAACATGAAAACCTTAGCTGCGCGTAGAATAGTGAATGATATGATTTTTCTTTTTAAAATTATTAATGCAAAAGTAGATTGTCCGTCGCTACTGGAACTCATCGATTTTTACGTATCAATGAAAAACGTCAGAAAAAGACAACCTTTTATACCCCGAAAATATGGATTACTTAATCCAGTTAATCGAATACTCAAAGAAACAAGTACATATGTAGACAATATTGATTTTTTCTCAGGCAACATTAAGAGTAAACTTCTCAAGTTAGTTTAAGAATTTGTAAATACCACGTCTTAAGTATTATTATAATTATTACTTCATGTAAAGGGCTTCGCCCGTCCAGTTCTTAAATAAATAAATAAATAAATAAATGATTGGCGTAGGAGCAGGATCTCGTAATGGGGTCGCAGAATTTTAAATCGCTTCTGAAAAAATCTACGTGGAAGATAGTCGGGGTTGCGCGTTGAAATTAATTAATTGAAAAAGAGGAGGGTTGTCGAAGTTAAGAAGGCTTCGCGAGCGACGAGCGCACAGTTCGAAAAGTCGAAGGAGTAACGTTTGCATTTGCAGAATCTCACGCCCCTGATCTTTTCGTTCGAATTGCCGATCATGGGTCTGTCGCAAGCCGTGCCGGACTCGAATTCGCCGTACGTGGTGAAGATCCAAGAGAAGTACAACGTTCAGGTGATGTTTCGCACGAGGCCGAAGCTGCACGCCACGTTGGTGGTAGTGAAAGGCTGCGAATGGGAGGTGTCGCAGGTGAAGGAGGCGACCGTGCTCCTGATTCACTACATGTGCCAAAATTTAGCTGTAAGTGCCCGCGCGTATCGACGCGCTCGATCGAATCGCAACGAATTGGTCGTCTGAATGTGACGCGTTGTCTGCGCAGAGTCAAATACAAGTACAAATGTCGATGGAGATATCGCCGCAGCATCACAGCATCGTTCTGGGCAAGCAGAGCAACAACTTGAAAATGATCATGCAACGCACAGCCACGCAAATCATGTTTCCGGACGCCGGCGATCCAAACATTCCCAGCTTGAAGAAGAGCAACGTTATCATTACAGGTGGCATCCACAACGTCTACTTGGCCCGGCAACAGTTAGTGGTAGGTCATGTTGTTATCTCTCCGCGGTTATCTGTTCGCGTTGTTTTCCTTTCTTTTTTTTTTTTTTTCGACGACTGTTTAACCGCTTACGCGCCGATAACGCGACATCTCGATGAATCGCGTCGAATCGAAATTGACCGAAAACGATTTCCGTGCAGGGTTCCTTGCCTTTGGTGTTGATGTTCGATCTTCCCGAGGATTCCATGTCGTCCGTCGACACGGAAAATATTTCCCAGCTGATGCAATCGCTGGACGTGTTCATAAACGTACGACACAAACCGAAGCAGAGCATGTTCTCGGTGATCATCAAGGGGATCGAGCGAAACGCCAGCAACATCTACGAGGCGAGGAAGCAGCTCCTCGGATTGAACGAGCCCAGAGTGCACGCCGAAATACCGGCGACTTACCACGTGCCGAACGCTGGCAGCGTTTTCCAGGGGAACTCGACGAATGGTTCCAGTTCGAACAATCTGGTCGGCGGCGGCGGACTTTCGGACAACTTGTCCAACATGTTGACGGTGAACACGCAGAATCCTCCGTACTGCGCGTCTCCCCTTTCTCACTCGCCAAATCCGATGGGCTTGTCGCCCCGTTGGGGCTTATCGTCGATACCACCGTCCATGTTCTCGCCGCTGCCGCTTCATCACTCCTACCCGTATCCGCACTTGAACCACTTGCTGACGACGCAGCACGCGATGCACAACACCGCGATGCCTCCTCACGCGCACGGATTGCAAAGTCACGGTTGCACCGGTATCGGACAGCTTTACTCGAATCCGATCGCCGGCATTCACAGTATTCACGGCTTGAACGGCATCGGCGGCAGCGGATGCAGCGGTTCTTTGCCGGACAGCAAGGAAGGCAGCGGTAAGCTTTTTGCCTCGTTCCGATCATTTTCTTCGCCGCGCGCGCATCTGTCTCATGTTTTTTTTTCCTTTTTTTTCACTGTCGGTTGGTTGTTGCAGCTTATTCGTCGTTGAGCAGCGTTTCCAGCTCTCTATCTAGTCCCGCTATCAGCCCTCGTAACGTATCACCGGTCAATCCTACCGAGACTAGTCCGAACTTAGGTGAGATTTCGATTTCGGTTTCGATTTCAACCAGAAATCGACGGAGAGACTAATATTTTTTGAACGATAGATTTATGCAGCCTATTGTCCGATCTCACGGATCGACGAGCACCCGGCTGCGAAAAGAAATCGTTGGAGATGGCTGTGCAACAGAACCTCGCACCTTTCGATTACGAGCAGAAGAAAATGTTAGCCGCGAAAGCGATGCAGACGAAACCGACCTCCGCCGATTATCGCGTTCCCACTTCCGCTTGGTCTGGTTACGGCCTCAGTCAATCTATTCCGCCTATGAGCACGACCGACTTGAACAAGGTAAACGTTCTATCCTCTTTCTCTCTCTCTCTCTCTCTCTCTCTCTCTCTCTCTCTCTCTCTCGCGAATCCGACGCGTTTCGCATTCGCCCAGTCGTCGATGCCATTCGAACGTGTCAAAAGAAAACGTTGCTCGATTCGATCGCAGGAATTGACTACCTCTCATCCGTCCGATTTGTGGAAAGAGCCAACGACGCCGGTATTTAGCAGAGACATTGACTTCGGAATCGGATCCGGTAAAGACCGCGTTGGACAGATCGGCATCAGCTCGAATTACATGGAACACACGCCAACGTCGCATCTGAACAAAATCACGTCGCATCGGTACAACGACTTGACCAATCTGCTCACCAGCGTCGGATTGGAGAAGTATATTCGTAAGTACCCATAAAAAAAAAAAAAAATCATTCCTAGCTTGGCTTTCGCTTTACCTCGCACCTCTCTCGCTTTCTGTCCGTCAGGCCTGTTCACGTCTCACGAAGTGGACATGGCTACGTTTCCCTCGCTTACGGAGAAGGATCTCAACGAAATAGGGATTCACGCTTGGGGCGCGAAACGCAAAATAATGCTGTTGATCGCTGGTACGTATGCCGCAGAGATTCGCTCGCTCTCCGTTTCATACGCGTTCGCACAAATTGCACCACGCTCGTTTCCTTTTCAGAGATGAACAAACGAACCAGCACGTTCTGCGGCAGCGCGGCGCCGGGCGCGGAACGGAAGTCGTCCGCGTCGTCGACCTCCGCGTCGTTGGAAAAGTGTAATCTGGACAGCAAGTGGTAGGAGAGACGAAGAATGAATCAGGCGGACCAATCGTGGATCGTCGTACGTACTGTATGTACTTAAAGGTCGCACCGCGTCCATAATCTCGAAATCACGACAAGCAGAGAATTGCTAGAATCGAAATCGAACGATGCGGGCTCTCCCGCCCCCGACTCCGCAGGAGAATCAACAGAGGTACATTGATTAGTGCGTTAATTTGCGATTCCAGGCACCGGAAGAATAGCCCGACGATTCTGTTTGCGATCGAGGACCGTTAGCATTTTTTTTTTTCTTATTTTTTTCCACAGTCCTCGATCTACACGCTCGGAAGGTGCCTTAGATTAAGAAGCTCGTTATTACTTTCGTTTCGTTAACTTTTTTTTTATGTTATTAATGATCTTTCTGTGGTCGAGCGATACTCGACAAAATTTTCGGCAACGAATCTCGTTGTCGTCGTCCATTATATATACTTATATATACATGTAGAGCGTAAAGAGGATTTTCCGAGAATGTCGTTCGACACGTTGTATCGTGTGTTTTTTGTGTATCGGTGAAAAGTTCGGTAACGTGGCTGAGCGATGAGCGTACAGAATGAATCGGTGATAATTATCGAATTAGCGTAACGAAATAGCGAGGAAGCGTGGCTTCGAAAAACGTGATGCGCGATTGGGCGAGGGATGTTCCGTGTATTCAGCGGCTCTTCGCACTAGCGAAGTTAAAATATTTAATCTCGACTAAGCTCGAAATTCAGCGGCCGTTGGCGGAGTTTCGCGATCGTACGAAGTGAACGCGTCCGAGTGAACTGTGATCACCTCGCCGAGCGACGCGACGTCCGGTTTGCTCGCGAATATTCGCGAGTCTTCGCCGGATGCTTCTCGCCGGACCGCTTTTTCGAGTTTTACAAAGTAACAAAGTATTTATTATTCATTCGCGAAGGACGCTGGATACACGATGGGTGAAACGGACCGCAACAACATTGTTCCACGGAGCAAAAATCGAACAACGTCTCTCAGGACACTCCGAGTTGTTCGCTTCCGACGCGGTACGATCGATCGATTGCTTCACGCGCGAATCAGCGCGTCCGAGCGACCGACGCGACGCGCGTCTCTCCTCTCGGATACCGAATTTCAGTTTGACCGCGTAAAATTAACGTTCTCGACGTTCGACGAGGCTCGTGATTTTCTCTTCCCGTTTTGATACATGCATCCGGTCAATCTCTTTCTCGCGATGAAGCACGTGTACGCGTTCGCGGCTCATTTACAAAGTAACAATTTTACGAAAGTAAGATATCTCCCTTGATATATAAGTTATTGATATTTTAAACCTTTTTTTTTCTTTTTTTTTTCCGGCACAAGTCGAATCGAAACGTCGTTAGGCAACGAGCTCTCACGGCTCTGCTCGCTTAAACTTCCAACGTTTAAGAAACAGAAGCATTGAAACATCCGTTAACGCGATTCAGGCATCCGTTACTAGTTCATACATGCATGTTGATAGGAATCTGAACTGCTGTATCGGTCGGTACCAAGAAATTCGAACAACGTCGCAGTCGAGCTTACCGAAAATGCCTAGCGAACGATTTTATCGCTGAAAGTACTTGACTAAGTCTTTTGTGAAATTTTTTTAAGCATAAATTATTCTTGTTGGTGCAGCACGATCGCGTGCTCGGTAATAATCGAAATATTAGGAAAGGAATACTATGTATTTTCTACGTATGTACGTGTGATGTTAGAAGACTGTCCGATCGCCTACCTTCTTCGTGTTCGTTCTTGGTACAATATGGAATAACGCGTTCGCTTTAAACGTTTCCCGTTGTTCGATCGTTGCAACGACTGGACAACGTCGAATTCTGTATCGTTGCTGTGCCTTCGTAGCGAGAGATGATCGTTATTTTTTTCTTTTTTTTTTTTTTGCGACGACGATGGAACGTCGCGTCGCAGAGAATCAAATTGCAACGGCGATCGCTGTTTTCCCGAAGAAGCCGGATCGATGGTACCAAGACTTCCCTCGTCGCGAGCGCGCGAATGCGCCAGTGCGTTCTTTTCTATCATTTTCTAGCGCGAGATTCTTGCGCATCGATCGGTCTTGCACGTCATTTCTTTTAGATACATGTGTCAGTGTTCATCGATGTTCCTATGTAATATATATAGATATATACACGCGCACGCATATACACAAATACACGCACACACACACACACAGACACTATTTTGTGCGATTGAACGCACGAAGCGAGTTGTTGGGAAAAAATTAAAATTAGAAAAAAAGCAACTAAAATGGAAAAAAGGAAAAAAAACGATGTACGAGGTCGCGACAATGAAATTCACGATACTCGACGCTCGAGCGTCGTGACGTAAACTGAAACAAATTATTCTATTGTTCGCTTTTTTTCTCACACGATGTAAGGTAAATTTCGTAACGCGTCTTTCTATCTTTCTCTCTGTCTCTCTTCGTTGTTCCTCTTCTTTTCTTTTCGAAGGTTCTAATATGCCGTAAAGGGGATAGATGATTGCGCGAATCCATAGCAATGCACGTCGACGAGAAGAGAGAAAGACTGACATAAAGTTACCATTGTTTGAAACGTTTCGGCTGACAGAACGTGCCTTTTTGGAGCACGTTTTGGCGCAGAGAATAATGGTCGAGGAGAGAGGGTCGATAGCGAGACATGTACGACTCGTAGTCCGGAGAAACGACCCGTTGCCGGATTAATAATTTCGCGTCGATTTTTCTCACCACTCAGTTATGAAACCGGCGACGTTTCTCGGGACTCGTAGCGAAAGAACGTTGAAACTTCGTTTCGCTCCGATCCATTGGGCGTTTTATCCCGCGATATGTATCTCGTACGAGTACGATCTCGCGTTTCTTTCGGCGTGGAGAAAGAGTAGGACGTATCGCACGATACATAATGTGATTTAACGTAGCTTAACGCTGCGTTGCGCTAGTGCCTAAGAGAATCGAAAAATGGATCGACCGCGATCAACGATACATAGCGTACGATAGTATTAGCATAGGATACGATAGTGTTCGTCGTATGTCTCAGGATAACGTTTCGAGTGGTTTTGCTTACGTATTCGCCAACGACTAATCGATTAGATGGAGGAAAGAAACACATTCCAACGGTCGAAACGCGAACGAATCGAACGAAACGTATTTCCGATGTTCGCCAACCAAACGAGATAAATCAAGGAACGTACTATGTATACCGCCGAACGTGCATCGACCAACTCTAACAACGCGGAAAGAAAAGCATTTCACGATAATGCAGCATGATATTTTTATACGACAGTCTAAATATTCCGATAAGATATCGATACACAATACCCAATCTCTATTACCGTTTGTTTCGAGGGAAACGTTGAGGAAATCGAGAATGTTATATCGCAACGAATAAAAAAAAAAAAAGGTTTTGTATTGCTATTTTTTAATAAAAGAAATGTACAAAGATACGTCAATCGTGCGATCCGACGCTCGAATCCGCCAAAGTCGCCTCGTACATCTTCATGTTTTCGCGGCATAGCCGAGCGCCGCAATCGAAGCATCGAAATTCGTTGGTTGCCGCGAAGTGAGCGTTCAAGCAGTAGTAGCAGAAAACGTGGTGGCAGCCAGCGTGAGCCGGCAGAATCGGCGCCTCGTTGCAATAGGGACACTTGGTGGACAGATCCATCGTCGGGAAAGATCTCCGGACGCCGGCGCCGGCGTCGGTCGCTTCTCTCCGCGAGCAAAGTCTCAGGATCGTGTGCTTCAGGTAATGAAAGTTGACCATAGGCAGGCCGGTGGTGAACAATTCCATCAGACCGTGCCAGAGAAGCTCCCTCGTCATGTACGTGTAGCCGATGTTTCTGGGCTTGTGAGTGGTCGTGGAGCGACTCGCGATGCCGAGCAAGTATTCCACGACGCGAGGCTGCGTGCCTCGATGCAGGAAAGCCAACAGATTGAAAAACTCGAGCAGCTTGACGATGTTCGCGACGCGGTCAAAGATCGCCTTCGATCTCGGATCGGTCGCGCGGTCGAGCAACTTTGCTCGCGCGTAGCTCGGAACAACGATGAAGATCAAGTAAAGAACGGACTTTGCACGGCTGATATTCTCGTAATGCAAATTGAGCAGTTGCTGGCCAAAGGTTGACTTTCCGTGGCGCAGCGAAAAATTCCATATGAAAAACTTGAGCGCCGCGTCGATCTCCGGCTGCCAACGATCCACGCTCTCAACCGACTGATGCGTCGCGATATTCTTCGCTTGAGTTCTCAACACTTTGTAGATCTCTTCGTCGAGTTGCGCGGCGTCGATCTGATTGATCCGAGACACGTAAGGAGACGCCGGCATTGTTGTCTTTCCTGAACACAAACGACTGCGTTCTGTTTTCTGTTCGCTCAAATATCGATCAACTTTCAATTTTACCGCGTCTGGCGCTGAGCTCGGCGCTTCCAGGTTCAACGCTTTTTCCCTATCCTTTCACGAAATGCGTGTATTCGGACGTATTTCGTCTTTTACTGTCTTTTACGTATAGTTTTACACAAAAAGCGTGCGTCGACGAGCAATCTACATTGTTTACAATTCGTTGCGTAACAGAGGCGCGATTGCTATCGTTGACGTTGACGTTGCGTTCGGCGTGCACTCGTAATCGAAGGAAGAGTCGCGCGAAAAACGCGGGTTGGTTAGTTCGAGTTTTTCGAATAGCGCGGAAAATAGACACGCGAGCGAGCACTAAACGCTTCGTGGAGGTTAGGCGAGGAAGACGGTGTTTTGATGAGACGGGGACGACGAAACGCGACGGAAGACGAAAAGAATCGACGCGACACGAAAACTGAGCTCGGTATAGTTCGGTTCGGCTCGGAAAGGGAGCGCAACTTCGATTCGGAATGATTCCGAAAGGAATCGCAGTTCACAGCTCGCAGGGCGCGCGCTTGCGCTCTTGCGCTCGCTATTGCACTGCCCTCTGTGGCCTAGGTTTGGAAATGACGTGAAAAAGGAGCGAATCGAAAGGAAAGAGAGGTCGGTGGCTGTCGGTCGGTCGCTGTCGTTAGTGGTCGCTAGTCGGGCTAGTCGGTGTCAAGTCGGTGTCGTTCGCTGTCGGTGGTCGTTGTCAGTCTGTGTCAGTCGTTGTCGGCGGTGGTTGTCGGATCGTGTTGTCGCGTTGTGTACTGTTGTGTACGCAGGTCGGTGGGTGGCGGTCGGAAAAATCGCGACAACTGACGACAACGACGAACTGCGACGAGCGAAGCGAGCGACCGAGCACGGTTTGAGGTTAGCTCGACGAGCAGCCGTCAGAGCGAGCGCGCGACTCGCGTCCTATCGCGTTCTATCGCGTCGTATCGCGTCCTATCGCGTTTCGGGCCTTTCGGGCTCCATGTTGCCGCTGGTGGAATGACGTCATCTAGTGTTGGTGCTTCGACAGTGAGCTCCTTCCTCGACTGTTTCGTTACAGTTCAGAGATCATGTTTTCGTGATAAATTCTGAAGTTTCTTTGGTGCGGCGCGGCGCGGCGCGACGGACGGTGAAAACTCGGTAAAGTCGGCGACGAGTCGCGGTCGCCGATACGCGTTCGCGTTACCGTTTCCCCGTTTCCCGTTCTCGTGCTCCAGTGCCACGCAGATCCACCACCCGAGGTGAGTACGTACTCTGCGAATTACATAATGTTCCTTTTTTCGCGTCTAATGCAATCTCTCGCGGCCTCTCGGATCATCGATCCGCCAACTGACAACTTAACCTCCAATCCGACCGTCCGACCTCCGCTCCCTTTCCTCCCCTCCTTCCCTGCTCCCCTCTCGCTCGTTCTTTGTCCCCTTCTTGACCGGTCCGCGACGGTTTTTGCGGTTTTTGTCTTTTCTCTCATTCCTCGGTCGCTTTCCCTCGAATCGAGCGAGAAAAGCGGCGCGGTGTCTCGCGGTCTTCGCCTTCTGGCCTAACCTCTTAACTCCTACGGTGCCCCGGTCGCGAGCGCGTTGCCTTAAAGCGCGTTGCCAGTCGACCACCGCGTTGCACGCGTTATTTTCGTGTCGGCGGCCACTTGTTCGCGACCACCGATCCGCTCCAATCCGCTCGGATCTGCTGCTGCCGCCGCTTCTCGAGTCGAGCCGGTGCCGTAGAGCTTCCGCATTTCGCCGGATTCCGCCGAATTCCGCGGTGACGATTTACATGCCGAAGCGGCGAGTCAATAGTTACCGCGTTCGCGGTCGATATCGAGAGCCTTTCTATTTTACCGCTCGTGCCGTTAACCTTTCCCGCAAGATCTCAAGTCCTCGCCCTGTTCCAAACTCTTCCTTCCTCCGCTGTTCGTCGCCTTCGTTGACGGATCGTTCGAGTGCAACGTCTCTTTCTTTTTTTTCTCTCCCTCTAAGCAGACAAAAGTTTTCGCGAAACCACGGTCGGAAATTGTCATCGAACATCTCGATTAGGTACAACGCGTTTCGGAGTACCTAGCAGCTCGCGTGGCACATTTTCCATTAGTCGATCGGTTCCCTCTTCGAAAGCTGATGACTGAAACTCGGCACACACAGCTTTCCAAATATCGTGCATCGCACACGCGGTTTTAATGGAAATTGGGCGTGGCGTGGAAAAATTTCATCGCAACCCGTAATTTTGGAGTTATCGTTGTTCCGAAACGAAGAATCGTTTCGTTAAGTTCGTTACTGGCTCGGTATCAGCTTTCAATCTGGAGGAGACTTTCTGTCGCTGTAACCTGGGATTAGAACGATAAAAATCTTAAACCATTCTACGAATAATATCACGATTGAGAATCTTATTAACGAGTGGAATTCCGTAAAACGTTTCTTTGGAAAGAGCTTAGAGGTTCTGTTTGCTCGAACTGTCGTCTCGACGACGGATTTCGCGAAAGTAATAATCCGAGGGACGTCCGTCGTTTCGAGAGCTTTGCTTCTTCGAAATACGCTTTACCTCGATCTCGTCTCACGGACCGAATATACGTTACGAGGGTCATTGTACCGTACCGCTGACAATTATTGCCGATGTTTATCCAAACACTATTCGTTCGAATTTTGCAACGGACTCCGATTTCGAGATTGACCTTTGTCGTTTGTTCTACGAGTTTCGGTAACATCGGTATAATTTCCGAAAATGTGCATTCAACGCGGTAAAATTGTTTAGAACGTATCGAAGAACCAAAGAAAGGTTCGAGCAAGGAAACCCGATTTTCGTGTCGACTGAAATCTTTCGACGCGTTGGTTCCTCGTTCGCCACGCTCTTGGCTGTGACCTTAATTTATGGGCCGTGCCGTTGACGCGGAAAGCTCGTTCGTGCAAGCTTTTCGCCGTTGTCGTTTTCCACCTCGCGCAGTTATTTATCGACGCATCCATCCGCCAACATTTTTCGATTTCTGCTCGATTCTCTCCTCGCGAACGCGAGTTTCTGCCGAACTTGGAATCTTTGCTCGCTCGAACGAATCGCGCGTACGTTTCCGATTTGGCTGTATCGATAGCGTTTCACTGAGCCGCGTTTCGCGTTCGGAGAACCGACTGGTCCAACTCTACCACCCTCCCCGTTAATTAATATTTCCCGTTTTGGTCGACTATCCGGTTTCGCTGATCGATCTGGATACACAGTCCGTATCCTATAAACAATTTCGTCACGAGTGCGTTTGTACATTGCGAATCGACTTCCTCTCTCGTTTTCCATCCTGTTGTCGAGCAACTGCATTCGACGATGCAATCCGTCGAACGCGGTTTTTGGTCTTAATATTTAGCCGAGGAAGCGCAAGGGAAAAACGCAGATAAGAACCGGCGATTAATCATTTTGCAAACAGTTCGTTGTACGCCTCGACGCTCGTCATTGGAATTTGCGATACGCGAACGAAACGTTTTTCTCAACGTTCAACCAGCCTCTCGACTTTTCCCGAGCATTTTGGCGAGTAAAAAAGCTTAGATAGGAAGCGTCAACGACACTCGCAGTTTTTGTTTGATCGGGGTGTGCTGCCATCTCGCGTTTTCGCATTTGCCTGTATCCTGACCCCGTGGAACGGGGTCACGCGTACCTACCTGCCCACTTCCTGAGCTTTTATCGTCTACGCGACTATCAAAACGTCGTTCCGTTCGGTGGATAGCGAGCGACGGCATTGTCGCGTGGTCGATCGCATTCGTAAGAGTATTTCGGGTGTTGAAGGGATATCGGAGTAGTTTGGTGGAATCCGTGGTTGAATTTGCTCGATCGTAGGTTGGCCGGGAGCGGACGCGAACGCGCTTGCGGCGCCGGCGTCGACGGTGGCGGTGGCGGCGGCGGCGGCTGATCGTCTAGGCTGCCGATCGTTGCCTGGAAAATAAGGCGCGACCGACGTTGAGCGATGCGACGACCAGAAGCGTCGCCGAGGAGAGGACGAGTCTCCATTCTTGACCGAGAGACGAAACGAACGATCGGGGAAAAGTCGAGTTTCGCTTCGGCAGGATATAGGTGGTGACGCGAGGCGTGGCCAAGTATTGATCGTCGTTGCGATTTCCCTTCCTCCTCCACCCCCGACCAACGTCATCCTCCGTTACTCCGTTTCGAGCCCTCTCGCTCCCTCGCCCCCCTCTCGCTCCCTCGACCCACCTTCTTCACCCTTCGGCTCGCCCCTATCGCTGCTACTTTCACCTCCGTACCCACCTTCGCTATTGCCATCGGCATTCACCCCCAGTCTGGCCACCGGATCCCTACGCATCCATTCTCCTCTCTTCTCTTTCCTTGCCCTGCCTTTCAGCCCGCGCTTTTCTAATTTCTCGATTTACTTTCTCTATTTCGTCTTGCCACGATTCGATTCGCAGAACCGGCGAATTTTCTCTTCTACAATGATTTTTCAAAATTTACGTATCTCGTTAGTTAAAATTCAGTACATTTGAAATCGAATGCGAACGTGCGTTCCTCTGCAATTGTTCGTCTCAGCCGCCGTAACTTGGATAACGAGTTTTTCTTTTAGGCGGACGTCGCGTTTAATTAGGCGACCGAGACTCTTTTGTGTCTTCGGCGAGTAGCTGCTTTCTTTTTTCATCGGTCGTTGTCGTTCCGCCGGAAATTAAACGCTTCCACGCGATCCGACTTCTTCCAACCGTCGCGTTGTGGTCGCGCATCTCGCGCGCTCGCCCGGAAGGAGTTTCCTCCCGGCAAATGAAGCAAAGGGTTTGTGAATGCGGCTAGCAAATTGAATCTGCGCTTCAACTTTTCTCTCAATTTTTGCGTATTCAATTTTTATTCCGTTTAATGGTGTTTGCGGTCCGCGACGCTCGACGAGCTGCGAACAATGTTTTCTTTCCTCGTTTCGCTATTATTATTCATACGGCAAACCCGTTCAGTGGAATTTGTTGGTTTACGAAGTAAGCTCGAGACGCTCGACGCGAGCTTGCGATCGGAATTGCTAATACGAAATCGCGTCGTATTGGAAATTCTTGCTGCGCCTCGGTATCGGACAGGAAACTTGTACGATACGGTTCGGCGACGGAGGCTCTCCGAGGTTTTCCGTGAAAAACGAAAAACTTTTATTCGCTCGCATCCGATCGACGAGATCGGTGGCGAACTTCTCGTTAAAATTGAAGCGGACTCGATGAAAACGATACCTTCTTTGGTCGATACACGGGGCACGCGTACGTCACGAGCGACGTAATCGAACACGATCGTTAACCAAGAAGGAATTCGAGTCACACAGAGACAGCCTGACGCTTTTGTTCTCTCGTAACGAACGCGTCGAGTCCTCGTAATCGATACTCGATCAGAACGGAAATAATAGCACGTATCCTTTTTCGGTTACAACGTTATTATCGTCTATTCTTTTTTCTGCTCTATCGAATCAAGTTTACCTGGGATCGTTTCTCGGACAGGAAATTAACAACTACAGCTTCTTTCCGCCTTTTCATTCAGTCCGATCTACACGTTCGTCGACGATTAGCAGGGATGTTTACGATCCGTTAGTTTAATCCCCGGCAATAATTTGTAAAAGCTTCGACGAGTATTCGAGAGAAAAAAATATCTCGCAAAAACATTGCGAATTTTTCAGAAGGTGCGCGCAGGCTATTTACGGATTTCGTATCTCTGTTCACGATGGGGTCGATCGCACAGGGCTGGTTATCCATAGTTAAGTATCCGGTGTCCGTCGATATCGACTCATTTCGCTTTCTCAGCGAATAATCGTTGTCCCCGCAGTTTTCGATAGTGCGATAACGTGGAAGCTGCTGAGTTCGGGGTGAGAGAGCGAGAATGCCGCTTTCAATTAGAGAGAATGCATCGGGGAGACCGCGCTGCACGCGAGGAAAGGACTCTTCCGAACCACTTGCCTCCCCGTGGAGTAGCGTTCGTCGGAACCCCGTTTAACGACCGAAGGAAACCGCGCCGCGCCGCGCGCTGCGCGCAGTACGCTCGCAACAACAACATCCCCCGGCTCCGTAGAGATGCGCGTAGGGCAGGAAACAAACGAGAGTCTTCTCTTGTCGATACGCGTCTATTCGATGGAGGGTGATGACGAGTTCAAGTACCCTTCTCCGTTTTTTTTTTCTCTCTTCATCAAGAAACCGATGCATCCCCCCATTTCCCCCACCCGCTTCACAATTATATGATTTCGACGCTCGCGTTCCCTCGAGTGTCTCGTTAATTATATTGTTTCGCCTTGACTTTTTGATTGCAGGGCTCAGTGACAAGGGGCATGGAACTCGTCGTAGCTTCTTGAATCGGTGAGTGTTTCTAGTCCCTCGTTCGTTCCGTGATCCCCTGCTTCGTTTTACTATCGCGGTTATGTCATCGTAGAAAAGTTTCTGGCGTCGATCGTATCGGACGCGACGGCGATAAAACGCGGGGTCGATCCGGTTACCGAAAGGATAATCGTCCGCGTAACCTGTACGCGTATCTCGTTCATCGACGGATACGAAACAGCGGTCGAGCATATTAATCTCGATATTAATTGCCGCGTTGTCTGTTTTCGGTGAAGACGATCGATACGCGGTCGCTTAAACGCACCGCTTCGGAAACGATTACCCTCGCGAATCTACCCGTACCGTGATCCACGTCGGCGTTATCAATCGCAAATAATTAATTTCCGGTCGATCGGTGTTAGCGCGGCGCGGAGGGAAATTCTTGCGGTGACACTTTGAACGCGACAAGATCGTAATTAAGGCTAGAAGTTCGGTCTATCTCGACGGCGAACGTCGCTGATTCGCAAACTCGATTTTCGTGACTCGTTAATCGCTTTCGATTCATAATTTCGGTTTTCGAAGCTCGATCAAACGTTTGACAAACTTGCGTTTGTCGATTGCACGGCGCGCGATTAATTAAAGCGCGACGCACTCGAGGCGAAATTAGCAGAGTTCGTTGAACAAAAATCAAAGTACTTTGCGCTTTGGTTTTAAGCTTGCGCTCGTAACCGCGCTGCTCGGCGTTATCGTCGCGGAGAACTGCGGTCGTCGACGAAGAGTCGAGTGGTCGGCGTCGCGATTCTACTGGGGGTTCGGACAAGGTTTTTCGGCACGTAGTCGACGGTGTTTCTGCTAATCGTCGGAAAATGTATGTCGTAACGAGAATGGACCATTAGTCGGGATTTCTTTGGTTGGAGATCGAGACGCGCAAGCGCAGCCCTCGGTAAACGGTAATGGGGATGGTTATGGATTTTCGGGCTGTACGACCTTCGCGTGTCGCATCCCACGCTTTTCGCGCTCCGGACATCGTCCTCTCCTAGCTCTCGATATACGTATACAGTTACACGCGATTGTTTTTCTCAACGTGCAAAAGGCTTTGCATGCGCTTTTTTTTTTAACAATGCGGAGGAATAAAGAGCGCGGCGCAAAGCGAGTAGACGCGCGGACTATGACGTCGAATATGGATAAAAACGCGAAGGTAGCCAAGCGGTTAGGCTGAGAAAAATAAGGGGAGAGATACGCGCGTAGCGATCGTGGACGAGAGCTTGACGTAAGCGTTTTCTCGGTGTTGACGCGTCGTCGACGCAATTTGTGACGCAAAAGATGGGGGGCGGAAGTTAGGATCGCGAGTAGAAAGAAGATTGACGACGAAATGTGTAAGGTCTACACTGTAGGCCATAGGCTGTCGGGCTGATCCCAACTGCGGCTCGATCACTGTCGACTGGGTCGGACAGCGTAACTGCAACCACGCTACGCGTTTATACTTGTAACGTATGCAGATACGCGTTTGGGCTCGGCACGACTGGTTTCGTGATTACGCTTATACTGACGGCGTGAATCTATAACTGGCGGCTAGGAAGGTATTTAGGTAGGTGAGTAGGTACGTAGGTAGGTAGGTAGGTAGGTAGGTAGGAGTAGCAGCAGAGGATAATCTCATGGTAGCTAGGTTGCGGTACTCTGCGGTACTGTGTGCCGCCATCTTGCTTTATCGATTTCAACCCCTACCCTCGACTTCCTCTCTCGAGCTTCCGATTTCCTCGCGTTCCTTTTCTGTTTTCCCTTGTGTCTTGTTCGCGGCTCCTTTCCCCGATAGTCGTCGCTTCTCTAGGCCATGCATTCGACGCATCGATTTACGCACGGCCCACCAACGACCCACGGTATCACGCTATAACGTCGAAGATCGGTAGATACGTTAGATTGCGTAGCGTGCGAGGAACGTTGTCTGGATAATTTTCGATCCTTCCCTAGATCGCTCCGATTTATCCCTTTATCTTCACCGACAGAGGGAGGAAACGTTATCAATTTTGTAGAATTTTATTGCGCGACGTACCCGGTGACAATTAACTGCAAACGAGTACCGACTCGCATACGGTGCGGGTAAAGCTACAGGCTGGAACGTCACCGAGGGGGTGTTTGTTAATTAATGAAGCGCGCGATGCATCACTTGAATGGCAAATAACTCGGTGCGTCTCTCGAACAGCAGCATAGGCGTATATATGCATATAGGATAGACCTACGAATAACGCAAACGTTATACCTTGTCCACACTGCCGCTCGCGAGCAGCTCACGAACAGCTCGCCAACTACGTTCACCGGTAGTGTGGATACTTTTGCTTACATCGAGCAGCGAGCTGATCAACGATCAGCAAACGAGGTTCGTTCAAGAGGCGGTACATCAAAGGATCTCTTCGCTGGCTTGATGCATTCAATTGCAGTTCGCGAACAGCTTGCGAGTAGGTCGCAAACAGTTGTGGTCAGTCTAGACGCGGCATTAGGGTTGTTTTTTCAAAGTTGGTAATATTTGAAACTAAATGAACTACGCGTGTTCTGCGTACGTATTTGGATCGCGTTTGTCAACGTGCGATACGCGTGCGGCCGGTTTCCCGCGCGAAGATGAAGCTCTCCTCAAAGGGATTATTTTAAGACTAGAAAAGTATACTTAGTTGGCTCTCGGGCCGGTCGATCGATCGCGTGCAACCGCGCGAACGCTTTTGCTTCTTGCTTCGACGAATACGGATATTTTGTGCGTAAGATTTTCGCCAAAAATGAACAAATGTACGATAGCCGGAGGGCGACGACAGCCGCGGCGCGACGGCGCGGTACGAGACGCGATCGATCGTCGCGAGTCATGGATCAGCTGTTTTCCGCGCGTCTATCGGTCTGTCGTTTTTCTTTTCTTCGCGCAGTACGTGGTCGATCGAGAAGTCGGAAGGAAAGCGGCAAGAGCGCTATATTTTCAACGATCTGGAAGTAATTAGTCGAAAAGACCAAGTAGCGTAGTTGAGAATTTACGCGACGAAAACAGCAATTGAATCGCGAGTTAAAAGGTAGCATCGCGCGCGTCTGCCAGCGCGAACGATACTCTCTACGAAACGCGTGCAACTACTGGCCAGCCTTAATTGGCTTTAATTAATCTACAGCGGCCAAGGGTTACGCTTTCGCGGAGATTAAGAGGAGCGAGATTAACCCAGTCCGGGAACGTAGCATCTGGCACGTGTTTCGACCGCATTCCCACAAATACGCTCGCTCGGCTTTGCGCGTTACCTTTTTTACCCATCGTCAACGTGTAAACGTTGAAACGGTTGATCCACGGACGACCCGAGCCTCGGCCAGTAGACTCTCGATTCATTTCCAGAGGAAAAGATCGCGAATGGCGAGACGCGTCGCCGCGATATTTTTATCGGCGCGTAATTGTTGAAGAATGCAGCTCTGAGTAAAATTCCTCGCAGTGATAACGTTCCCGATACGAGCGCGCGTTTCGCCGACGGTTTCCCTTACAGCCGTCGCTTGCTCGCCTCTCGCACTAGATAGGAATTGGAGGGTGGCCCGAAACCCGTAACGCTATTCGTCGAGAAGCAACGGCCGATGCACGTTGTATGTTACGTTGTACGTTGTACAGAGAAATTATGTTCGATTACGAGAGAAGGAAGTTGCGAAGGAAAAGGAGAAGGCTGATAAACGGAGTCAACGCGACAGATGAAGGGGGAGCACTGTGGCTGCCAAGAGAATATTGCGAATCGTCTGGCACGGGCAGAATCGGAGGGGTGGATGGCCGGAATGGTGGGGGTGCTTTGACCGCGAGCGAGGCCGATCGAGTGGGAGAAGGTTGGGCGCGCAGGCGCCAGCCCCGAACTTCCCTCGACCCGATCAGTCGTACGTGCTACTCCACACGCGTCGCGCCTCTTTTCTTCCGGGGTGTGTTACGAGTTTCTCGTCGTTCGCGAGTTTCTTTTCTCTTCTACCGTCGCGCACCCTTCGACTCTCGTTTCTTTGCTTCGCCGCCTCTCTCTCTCTCTCTCGTACACTTGCTTGTTCGCTCGCTCCTCCACTCTCCTTTCCGCCTTCGAAGCGCGCTTCGTTCGATCACCTAGTGTTCGTTACGCGAACGACAAAGATAGGAGTCGCGTGCGATTCGATAAAGTGGCTGCGCGGGTGGTTTGATCGTGCGTTGTGCGCCAAACTCGGCAACCGCGAGCGAACCGGTGGAGTTTGGATGCAAACTTTCCCGATGGAACGTTGCGTTTTGAGTGCGTTCGACGGTCAGTTCGAGATGGTGAATACGAATCGTGTAAAATTGGAGAAATCGTAAACGACGGGTGTCGATCGATGTGCGGTACCGCCGAGTGGAAATTCGTATTCCTGTGTTCCCGTTGTCAGTGAAATTTCTGTGATACGTATATTGGTGGGTTCCGAGTAGTCGGAAGCGGAGACGCCGCGCCGGTTGGCCACGTGTCTCGTTCGAAGGTCGAAAGCGAAAGAAGCGGAGAAGCTTCGAGTTCAAGTTCAGCCGTCCTTGGATTTGTTGGTTTGCCGCTGTCGTCCTTGATCGGTCGAGTTCGGCCGGTGCTCCGTTACAGCCGCACTCTTCGCCGCGTGTGCCGCGTTTGCCGCGCTTTCGCCGCCTCTCGGATTCGATGCGTGTGCAGCTGCTGCCGAAGAAACGCGGATCGACTAGGTACAAACGAGAGACCCCTTAGTATTTTGCTTCGATCGGATCGATTCTTTCGAACGCTCGCGACAGCCGATCGATCGACCGTGAAATCGCGTCCGCTCGACTCGCGACACCTTCTAAATTAGATTTGTCCGTTCGCGTCTTACGTGGGAATATTCGTAACAAGATTTTCGCGTTCGTCGACGGCACGATCGCGTTAACGTCGCGCAGTCCCATCAAGAATCCAAGTTCTTTTACGCTACGATGTTTGAAAATTTGCGTCAAGATCGGTTTTTGCGGCGGCGTTCGTACCGAATCGCAGGTTTCTTCGAGCCGCGTAAATCGACCAATCCCAGAATCTGTACCTGTACGTACGTAGATCGTAAATTAGATTTTCATCGGCGAGACTACGTGTTGCACCGAAACGAACGTCTTGATAGCCGCACGCGAAGGGAATGAAGCGTAAATTCGGTTCGGACGCGATTTATAGGTTTGACCGGAATATCGGTGGGTTACGTAATAGGAGCGTGTAAACACGACCGATCCAATTGCACCGTGAACGGTAGAAATCCACGTAGGAGAGTTGTCCGGGTCGAATACGGTAGTCCGCTAGGACTATCTGTAGTCTGTAGTCGACCTGCTTGCGAGTCTACGCCTCGTCTACCGTTTCTATTCTCCCAATGCTTCTAACATTTTTTCGAAAGAAGCAACCTTTTAATCTGCGACGCGTCTCAATGTTCGCATTAGCAGTTCTTTTTGCAAGGAGTTGTTCTTTGTCATACAATTCGCCGTTTCCTGATTGGCGTGTTGCGCACGAATTTGCGATAAAATATAGTCGCGTGACCGCGCGGCACGCAGCTTTATCCTTTCGTCGCGTATTAGCTGTTACGTTTGAAGCGGAGCAACGAGACGACAGAATGTTCCGAACGTTTGAGAGAAACGAATTTGGCGACGAAACGTTAGCCGAGGCAAGAGAGTCGCTTAACCCTGTCTAGTCGCGCGGAATGCCCCTTTTAACGAGGCGGTTCGCTTCGACGCTCTACGTACACCGGTTCGAAGGAAAACGCGTGGGAGCGAATTTGCTCACCCTCCTTCCCTACTCGCTTCAAATAATACTAACACACATAGTTGGCTATTGATTTTTCAGCGAGCATCCCTAGGAGTTTCGCTTGGAATTGTGCGCGTTGCGCTTGGGGAATATGTAGTTCGTCGCGTCGCGCCGCACCGCGCCACGCCGCGCGTTTTTCGTTTTTTTTTTGTTTTTTTTTTTTTTTTTTCGGAGAAGAAAATAGGCTCGAAATCGCCGAGTTCGCGGGCGAAGAGCGACGCGCGGCGTCTTCTGCTCAGCCGTTAGATCTGTCCTCAGTTAATAATGACTCGCGACCGGTTGATTTAACGTCGTCGTTAGAACGACACGGCACTCGCGTTACGCGATTCTTACGACTCCGTCGTCCCTGACTATTAGCTTTCGCGGTTGACGCGTTACCTTCGAGTAATTGGCCGTATTAAATTTAATATAATGCGACCGCGGCCAAACCCGTCCCGCATCTTTTGCGTTTTTCGCGACAACGCGAATTAATCGTTCGTCGGAAACGAGCTTGGACACGCTTTCGAAAGGAACGCACAATATTAACGATAACGATGAAAATCGCGACGAGAATCGGCGAGTCGCAAAAGGAGACGCGCCTCCCGTTCGCGTAGAATTCGACGTAGAATTTGGCACGGCGATTACTTTGAGCGATAGCTACAACTTAATAGTCCGTGATGCTAAAACGGAGCTTCGATACGCACCGTCGCGCACGAGCTCGCGTCGTTTGCGGATTACACGCAGGCACAGGTATGCACCAGCTTCCAGCCACGGGTCATTTGCACCGCGCTCGGTGCTTCCTTCGACGGTAACTTTTACGACCTAAAACGAGCTTCGAAACTTCGATTAAAGAAAAAAAAAAAAAAAATGATCATTCATTCTCTCGACGAATAAATTACCTACTGAATTTATCGCGATTTAGAAATGTTCGCTACCACTCGACTTTCCCCGATCTACGAATGCCGTATAGCTTTTGCTCGTCTATAATCTTACGGCAACCACCTGTGAAAACGAGACCGAATCGAATTTGTCGGACGTAAAATCGATACGACAGTTTGCACCGCTGGCGCGCATTGCTAACGAACGAGAATAGAAGTTTCGCGGTAAGGCGAAGTCTGTGTAGCGTATCGGCGAGGGAGTTTGTTCGAGTCATTTATGAACGGTTCGGTGGTTAATTTGGATTGAGAGAGAAGAGGGCGCGAATGTGTGATAAACGTGGAAGATATTCGTGGAATTGGAATAATGTCTGGTGGCTCGAGAAAGCCACCTTTATCGATCCATCGTCGAGCTTGCAGCGCACCGATTTTGGAACCCCTGCGCGACCGAGGAGGAGGAGAACGTCCCGTGAAAAAAACCGGGAAACACTTGGACTCGAGGGAGGAGCATGCCGTTACCTTCGCGAAATTGAAGAGGGTCGTTTGATTTATAGCGGAACAGCTCTAGAACCCCCTTCTCTTTTTTCTTCCACGCTCAAATTTCGTAAAGTTACTCGCTCTCTCGGTCGCTCCCTCGTTTCGTCGCTCGGTCGCGCGCCCTCTCCAATTACTCACTCTCGCCCATCGTTCGCTTGCCGCTGCGAGACGGGAACTTGCCGCTTCTCGGTATTTTCGTCAACGGCTGTTGCCCTGGAATCGATTGTTCTTCGATTCAGAGATGAATAGCCTCACTGCCAACGCGACGTTTTCATGTTTCTCTAACGCATCTGTCATTTTCTGTTTCAGGTACGTAACTGCCATGTTTTCGATTTTCGAATTTCCGCCCATCGGTCGAACGGTACATACTCTTCGATGATATCTCTATGCTTACAAGGTAAATTGAATTTTTTTCTACGTACGCGAGCGATACTCGGCGATAGTTTAAAGCGAAGTTTATACCGCTGTTTCGATTCGAACGCACCTAGCGGTGCGTCCAGACGATCGAACCGAACGCCGAATCGAACGCGAACCGAACAGGATTCGCGCGTGTGAACGTGAGGCGCGTACGTTCGACGAACGGTTCGCGACGATCCATCGGTTATCAGTTTTCGCTGCGTTCGCCGTTCGCCTGTGAACGCGTTTGCTGCAAGTTTGTACCGTCCGAACGTTCGAACAAACATACGAAGTGAAAATAATGATTTAAGTACTGCGATTAGCACGCGATTTATCTACGTTTATTCTAATTTCTCAGTTTTGAAAGTATATATATTATTGAAACATTAACGTTGCGTAGTTTAATGATAATTATTTACCCGTATTGGATTGCTTCATATTAAATTTATTACATCTTTCATTCAACGATAAAGTATTCGATAAAAATAAAATATTATGCAGCGCATAGGAAGTTATGTAATAGATATTTAAATCATTATTTTATTGTTATGATTATGAAATTTGTTTAGAAAATAAAGATGTTTCAATTAGCCTTATCTTTTTAAAGTTATGAATTCTTATTCAGGAAGAAAGCTAATCTTGCAAAAGATGTTTAGTGAATTTAGTCGTATATTTTTATATTTTAATTATTACAAGCATTGTAAATTGGAAACGCCAAGCACAAGTAACCACGATTACTCTGTTTGACATTTTGGTTATGACAACAAATGTGTAGGCCGAGGTACGACTGATTTGTTGTGAAGTTCGTGAAACGTTCCCAACTTCGTTCCGATTCGCTACGAGATTCGTGAAGCATTCGCGGTCGCGGTACGTCCAAGTGCGTTCGCATTCGGTTCGTGTTCGGTTCGCGTTCGATTCGGCGTTCAGTTCGATCGTCTGGACGCACCCTAGCATGCGCTCGCTATTTGTTTCGAGAGAGAACATCTGCGCCCCAGGCGATAATAATTGTTCCAACGTTTCGGAGGGGAAGATGCGATAACAGTCCAATAAATTACGCGCGTCGCGTAGCGTCGTTTCGATCCTTGACTCTCAATTTCGTCAAATCAAATTGCACAGAAAAACATTAAACCTTGGAGAATGTTCGTTGTTGACGCAGAGTTGAATAGGGTACTGGTCCCTATTAGTGTGCCTGAACCTATTAGTGTGCCCTTACATTTAAATAAGTTATAAAAAAGGAATCCCTTTAGAAATGACAGAAAAACATTTTTTTTTTTTTCATTAAGTTTATTACTTTGACTTTATTTAAAAAAATTTTTTTCTTTTATTTCTTAGAGATATTCTTTTTTACAATTTATTTAAGTGTAGAGGCACACTATTAGGCACAGGCTCATTAATTGGGACCATTACCCTAGTTGTTGCTTGTCTCCAATAAAATTCGCTCGGTCCACTGTCGAAAGATTCTCGTGTGAATTCGTTCGTTGTAAGGTACGTATATGCAGTCGAAGGATTTTAAATAAATGTAGCGCATAGAAACGCCTAACTCACGCTTCGAAATCGAAACCAGAAATCTGGTTGGCCGTAAAGATTTTTCTGGTCCGGCCTCGCTTCCAAAGCATTCCAAGTACATATAACGAGCTCTTAACACGGATTTTCGAAACTTGGTCATCGACGAAATCGGTTGGTCGAGGACGGACGAAACTCTCGAATCTCCACCGAACCAATATTATTCGTTACCGTGTCCATTGTATTTTTTGGTCTGCCGCTTTGCTCCCTCAATTTCCCTATCTCCCAATTTCTCTATCCCTCAAAGGATAGAATCGCGGCTATAAAGTAGGTTAACCCGAGTCTCCGAAGAGCAGACACTTCTGCGAAACTACGGCGTGGTTAAGGAGAGTACAGTTCTATCCGCGGTGAGAGTAAAACAAAGTTAGCGAATACTTAGCAAATCAGTCATAAAGTTGAAAGTCTCTGAATTTTGCGAACGATCGGACAAAAACTGAGTGACGTCGGAGGCTTTCAGCGATTGTTGCGAACGCGTATGTTCCTCCAGAAATTGCCATTAGAAGGGGCCACGTGTTTGCTTAGCGTACAAATGTGATAATTAGTACAGTTGACCCTTAAAGAACGCGGCAGTTAGGGACGTCGATCCTTACTGAAAGCTTTATTGTGCGTACTATATGTATTATTTGTACATATTTTATTTATAGTATTTATTCATTAAACGGAAGTGGATCATGATAAAATTCTTCTTTCTTACCTTCTTTGCATTGAGTGCCTGGCATTTGCTCGATCCATAGCTCGTTTTCTCCTTCATGCTTACGTTAGCTCCTACGTTACGCGTTCCAATTTATTTTTTTGCCGGAGCTTATCAGGTTCACTAAGATTCTTTTTTCTTAAGAGGAAACTGATAATATACAGGGTGGTCCACGCAACTTGTGCACCTCTATAACTTCCAAAATATGCGTTGCACGAAAAAATTTGGTATAAAAAAGTTGCATGGTTTCAAGGGGTACATTATGTAGTGCATTTATTTTTTTTATAGGTGGAGGCGTTTCGGAGATTTGAAGGTCAACTTTGTTTTTTTAAATAGAAAACTATATTTTTTATATTAAAATATGGAAGAGTATCGAATTCTGAATAAGAAAGTATTGACCTTTATTAGCCCTAAATCTAATAGCTAACGAGTAATTTCACTTTATTTCTTTATTTCTTGAAAATTTTCTTCACGTAATATCAAGTTGGAGATTCAACCTTATCACAGATTTCCGCGATTTGATATTACGTGAAGAAAATTTTCAAGAAATAAAGTGAAATTACTCGTTAGCTATTAGGTTTAGGGTTAATACTTTTTTTTTAGGTCAATACTTTTTCACTCAGAATTCGATATTCTTCCATATATTGATATAAAAAATATAGTATTCTATTTAAAAAAACAAAGTTGACCTTCAAATCTCCGAAACGCCTCCACCTATAAAAAAAATAAATGCACTACATAATGTACCCCTTTAAACCATGCAACTTTTGTGTATAAAATTTTTTCGTGCAGCGCATATTTTGGAAGTTATAGAGGTGCACAAGTTGCGCGGACCACCCTGTATAATAACGTATAGCGTGGAACATCTCGCTATCGCTAAAATCGCAGCTAGATAACGAAAGAATCGAGGCAAAGTCGAATAATTTCGGAGCAGCGGTAACTCACATGTTTCTGCTGCGATGAATTTGTTCCGCGCTTGCTATTTCCACAAATAAATATTCATCGAACATCGGCAGTCGCACGCTCGTAATGTAGCCATCCGCGTCTCTTTTGCGAAGATTGAATAATAGTTGTACTCGCGTAATATCTGTAAGAGTGTTCTTTTTTTCTTTCTTTTTTTTTCGTCTTGAGGGTAACGAAATTTTTGTTGAGAGAAGCATCGATCGTTAGCGTATTCGTGCATGACAAGGAAGGGAGAAAATACGAACGAAAGGTAATTATCGGCATCGCGGCATGGTTAGAGTTTCGGGACCACCGAACCACGTAAGAAACGCTCGTACGTGACGCGAATCTGAGAATCTGAGAACCCTCCGGAAAATCTGACTTTTCTTTGTCGTGGCTTCGATTTCGACTCCTGGCGCCACTTTTTCGTCTCTTCCTTTCGCGTTTCCTCGTCTCGCTCGGAGAAGAAAATCTCTAATGATAAATGGAGGAGAGCAAAGGCAGGAAGCCGAGAGTCCGCGTTGCAGCGGAAGACGGGAATAGGACAGAAAGGAGAAGTGACGTCGAATAGGATTCCGTCGCGTCGCTCGAACTCATTCGATTAATTACTTGGCATCAAAGATTGGCCAGAGGTTGGTCGTGCTCCATCGGAGAATTCCCGAGTACAATTGCGTTAAACCGGCTTTTGTTTGCTGTCGTGCACCCCGCTTTCTACCTTCCGAATTGCGTTTTGCTCGTTGTTAACGCGTATGTGTGTCTCGTTACAAGGAAATCTTTTTTTTTTACTATTTTCCCACAATCGCGTCGTTACGACAGTTTTTAATGCTGATAGTCCGAGAATCGACAGTTCTGAGTGGCGTATAGATCGATTGGTTAACGCGAGGAAATTGAACTGTCGTCGACTATCGAGCGTATCTGGCGAAAATTCACGCGCAATCGTTTCGTTAGCTTGCGAGCTGGTTTGACGGTTTAGAATGTAAGATTTTTTTGTCGCTTTAAATTTCCATCCACCATTGACTTGTAACTTTTCTAACCAACGAACAAACAACTTCTCTAAATAATTTGTCTAGTGAATTTGGTCGCGGGTGTAACTACGCGACTGGTCCGAGTTCGCCGGGTGTTTCCGCTGGGTACGGTTGATTTGTCGCCGGATGGGAAGCCGAAAACCGCAAAGTCTATTGCCGCCGCGGTGGGTGAACATCGGCGAAACTCGAAATAATCTTGAAACGCAATTTAACGCGAACGAACGCAGCCTGGCGGCTAGACGCGGCGCGGCGCCTCGGTGCCGTGGCGCGGTGGCTGCGACGTTTGGCTTAATTACCACACGGGACAGCAAACGCCGGCAATTAAAACTTTTACCTCTGTCAAGGCGTATCGAGTTCCCTCGAATAAGTTAATTCGGTTTCTGGCGGAAGCGACGCGACGCGATTTCCTCTGCTCGTATCGCGTTTTGTGTCATCGCATTTCACGACGAATTAAACTTAAATGCATTTTCTTTTGAATTTCGTTACTCTTGGTTTTTATTATATTGCGCAAAGTACATGTACACGTGTAATGTAATTATAAGTAGAGCTCGAAGGAATGGTGGCAACGGTTGCTCGACGAATGTCGCATATTCTGTATCGGAATCGAAAGTTGGCGATTGGGTGAAAATGGTTGAAAAATAGTGGGCGTTTACGTTTATCGAGCGTGGTTCGCATTCTTCGGCTACCGTTCCGATTGGTGCATCTCGACGAAATCCAGAGAGCTCCTGTCGCGGCGGAACTGTCGAGATGTCGCGTCGCGTCGGTCCGTTTAGGTGCAGCGGGGTCTGATCGTCGATGAATCTGGCGAGGCGAGCTTACAGGACGTAGTACGGCGAAGAATAAGCCGCAGCGTAGTACGGGTAGCCGGTGTAGGCGGCAGAGTACGGGTAGCTGTAGGCAGCCGTGTAAGCGAGCGGAGCAGGGTGCGCGCTGTAGGCGATGGGCGCGGTGTAGGCAGCACCCAACAGCAATCCTCGCTTGTTCCTCGCCGCGTTGTCAGCGTCCGCTGCCAACGATTCGACGCCGGTCTTCGCCGGTTCGATCGACTCCGTGTCCAAGGGTTTCGCCAGAGCCACGCCGACCAGGGCGAGCAAAACGATAGCCTGAAAACGATTGGAAAATCAACGTCGATACTACTAGATCGCTACTGTCTGCTTTTCTTCGACTCGAGTATCGGACTCGCGCCGATCGAATTTCCACGGTAAATGAGTTTAGGCGCGTTTACTTACTGCGATGCACTTCATGTTGTAGGCGTTGAGGAGGTGAGAAGCTTGGAGGCTTGCTGTGAATCGATTGATGCTCGAAACACCGAATCGGTCCTCTTTTATATCAATCCGACCGCGACGTCAACGATACGTGCATCGATTGATAATGCTCGCCTCGCGTAATCGCGCATAATTGTCGTCGACCAAGTTGAGCAACGCGTCCTTGGCCATTGTCCAAATCGTGTGTTCGTCCGATTTTCGAAGTTTTCGTAACTTTTCATTCGCGATTGCATTCAGTTTTCTACGGAGGTCTTGAAACATTCGGCGAAGGAAAGTGTGCGACGGCGATTCGGTAAAATTGAAATCCACGTAATCCCGTAGAAAGTCGAAGCGGGTCGGTGGCACTGGCGACCTTGCCGAGGTCCCTTATTGAAATTCCGCTTGGGCGAGCTATACGCGCAACCTCCTAGCGCGTAATAATTTTCACGACAACGACGATTTAGTTATTCCGTCCTTGTATCCAATTGGTCGCAGTTTGCTGTCACGAAACTGAAACGCAGTCCCTGCTCTGCCGTTCGTGAACATTCGACGGGAAAGCGCAAAGGGCTTATCGCTGAGGGCAGACCTACTGATAAAATTCTTAAAAGCATCGTTCGCGATCGAACATTTCGGTGAGAAAATAGGTCTCTTCCAGAAGTAGAAAACCCGCTCGCCTCGTAAGCTCGTTGAGTCGCGCAATCCCGGGAAAAGGCCGCCGTCATCCCGGCGATGGTGCTATCGTCGGCGTCGGCGACGACGGCGACGATGACACGATGCACTGCAAAGTGGGCAATAACGATGTCGAGAGGACGGAAACGATAACGCTTAAGCAGCGCGTCAAGTGTATCGCGCGCACTAGCTCTAAGAAAATTTGATTAAAGACTCGAAAAGACGCCTCGATTATATTAACGTTTCAAGAGTAACTATACGTTCGGTCTATTTGTTAAACGGAAAGGAGGCAAAGACGAGCAAAATATCGAGCTTCGCTTCCCTCGCAAACGGTCCGACGTACGAATAATATTTCTGACACTGTGCTACCAAGAGCTTTCAAGTCATTAGTCAAACAAGAGTTTCCTGCTTTCGTGTCCGTTCACTTAAATGTTTCAAATATATTAGAATTTGTTCGGAATTTTCGTCAAGGCGGTCCAAAATACTGTGTAAAATTGGGCAAGGTTCTAGCGGGAAGATACAGTCCCGCAGGTATTTGCGATTGGCCATTCAACCGAACTGCCGTCGTAAACCGTAGATAAGAAGGGTTCTAAAGCGGATATAAAGCTTCTTTGTTTCGCTCCGTGGAAAAAGAATTCTCGGCGCATCAGCGAGACCACTCGGCGCTTAAGATGGGACGCGGTAGATTTTTCTCTATCGCGGAAAGATTCTATCTCGATGGTAAACGTTAGCCGTCGCTTGCGACAGTTGCGACCGGCTGCGCGCTTTCGTTTTCTTCTTCATCGTAGCGCGTCTGTCTCTCGTTGTGTCTACACAATTTGCCATTCTATAACATTTGTTTCTCTTAAACTATCGCCTTTACGTCGATCGAAATTTCTGCTGGAGTACGCGACCTAATGAAAAAATTCAAATCGTTGGTGAGCGAAGCACGGGTGAAATTCGACTTGCACGTAGATCGCGACGCATCGCTCGTTGACTGCGTCAAGTGTGCGGAACTACTTACCGGTGCAGTCAGAATGCCGCGCATCGTGCGCTGCACGCAGTGCATGCACCTGGTATACGCAGTCCATGCACCTGGTACACCCAGTGCATGCACGGATGCCGAGCGTCGCGCGTCGCGCGTCGAGCTTAGAGTCTCGTGGAAATGGAGAATCAGAGTCGGTGGAGTGCCGTCATTGTTTCGTCGTTCTTTAGAACACTCTCTGCATTAGCGTCGTGAATCGGTACAATGCCGGAGGTGCTCTCTTTTTCTCTTCTTTCGCCACTTTTTCTGTCTCGTTTCTTCTCCCTCTCCTCTTCCTTCTTCTTTCGTTTCGACGTTCGTGTTTCATTCGTTTCGTTCGTTTCATTCACCGCTTACCGGCTGCGTACCACTTTCCGCCCTCGACCGTCGACGTGTCCCTTCCACGTTGTTCTCTGTTCGAGAGAAACAGATGAACAAAATTCGCAAAACTTCGTTTCATTCGATCGCCGCGTCTATTTCGAGAAATCGTACCAGAAAAACTCTAATTCCCTGTTTGCGTGACGTTTACAGAGAGGGACGTTCAGAAAACGCGACTCTGGTTCTCGTTACTCGAGCGTTGTTGACAATTCTCATCAAGTTGAGCCAGCTTGACAAACGATGAACATTATATGGTTCGGCGTAGCTCGCCGCGGTGTTCGCGGTAATTAATATCCCGTCTTTGAGCGCATCGTCCGATTATAAATAGCCGGAGAGTATCGTGGTGAATGCGTTTCGACTAACTTTCCGCGTGGACCGATCAAAAGCTGACCGAAAATGCGGCGATTCGAGGGAGGCGCGACCGTAAACGAAGAAGACGGAAGGATAATCCGGTTTAAGCGAGATTCGAGATGGGCAGGTTCGTCGAGGAGCAGAAGTTCGTAGCCAGAACAGAGTCGCGGTGCGCGTAAGCAAGAGTCTCTCGCTTAGTCGGCAGTTTGAATTAAGTATCGAGCTTTCGCTGACGAGGCGCCGCGATCTTTCGCTTCCCCTTACAACGCACCCCGTCGCCATCTTTTCCTCGTTAACTCTTAACGACGCGATATTTATCCTTCGCGATACGATCCAAGGGAGTCGTCGTCATTTTAAATTTCCTCCGAATTTTCATTTCATACTCCAATCCCCGAACTTCGTCACGACCGTCTTCGCCCTCTTCTCTACGCGCCTGCTTCCTCACCCTCGACCTTTTAAGGAGTCTTCCCACTGTGAACCTCTGAAAAATTGCCATTTTTTGGAAATTTTTTTGTACTAAACGAAATGTCCAATGTAAATAAAGTTTTTGCTACTGATTAATACACTTATTGAGGGTACAAACAAATTTTTTTTGCAATTTATAATAGTTTATTTAACTATCTATATCGCACGGAATTGAGCGCCTCAAGAAAACGATGTAGTGCTGGCGTAGATGATTGCAAAAAAATTATTTGATTAATCAGTCTCAAATTTTTACACATTATTCAACATATCAGTGGCTATCGCAGGGACCACGGAAACTTTGTTTTATTAACAATTTCATACTTTTTACAATGACAAATGACTAAAAATTCATCGAATTTCGGAACTTAAACATTCAAACTTCCGTCATTTGGTTAATTTTTTATCAGTTAAAATAATTTTGGTTCCAACGATAACGACATCCGTGACGACTAAAAACCATTTTGAATTTTTTTATTCAGATGCGTCGTTCTTCTGGAATCATCTACGCCAACACTACATCGTTTTCTTGAGGCGCTTAATTCAGTGCGATATATATATTTAAATAAACTATTATAAATTGCATAAAAAAATTGTTTGTACTCTCAATAAGTGTATTAATCAGTACGAAAAACTTTATTTACATTGGACATTTCGTTCAGTACAAAAAAATTCCCAAAAAATGGCAATTTTTCAGAGGTTCACAGTGGGGAGACCCCTTAACGTCTCTCTTCGTTAATTATCGTTCTCGCCGTTTTGTATATTTTTCACGATCGTTCGTATTACTCAGCGTTAAGAGATCGTAATGAAATGCTTCATCAAGGTACTTGCAGCTGAAGGTATAAGAAGGAAATTGGATGCTAAAATAAACTGTACAAGAAGTCCGTAACCGTAATGGAAATTGTTCTCGTTGCGCTTTTCACGAAAGCTAGATCATTGTTACCATTATGCTTATGAAATAACGGGACCACCCACGAGATCTACAGGTAAAAATAGAATTGGCGACGACTTTGTATTTCCGCGCATCGTTGTCGTTGCGTTACGCAATCGGTGCACGAACGCGTCGCGATTCGAGGAGAAAACAACAGGTTTAGCGTTGTTTAGGCGAGTTAGATCGATTCGTGACTGTCGATCCGCGTGCTTCTAAAACGAGGTTCAACAACGACGAAAGACGTTAAACGAGCATCGATACGATTGTCTGTCGGGCGAAATGGTCCGAGGGGATGGTATTTAGGGTGGCGTCGCGGCGCCATGCGAACCGAGAATGTGCCGGCCGCCCTTCTTCCGCGTCTGCTTGACGGTGCGAAAGATTTTCATTGAACCTCGCCGTCGACTTCGACGTCGTCAAAGGTCGTCTCGGTATAAATAACCCTGGCGCCGTTGTTGGCTTGTTCCCGTTTCTCCGGTTCTCCGGTTCTTTGGTTCCTCGGTCGATTCTTTTCCCGTTAAACGCGGTACAACGCGTTTCGTCGTCTCGAGGATTCACCATGTCGCGCCTGGATTCGCGAAGCGGGCCGCTGGACACGTTGAACGACGAACGAGTTTGCGACTCGTCCAGGAGTTTGCTCCGTTTGCACCGCGCAGCGTGTATCTGCGTAGCACGCAACGAAGCAATCACCCAGCGTCAGAAATATCCTCGAGCTTTGGCTCGCGGTCGAATCGTTTCTAAAGGTGCGAAAAGCGATCGAAACTTGAAATTACCAGAGGTTATTTAGGTTGTGGTTCGCGAGAATAGTTGTTCCGAACGAGTTCGATCTCCTGACGGAAACAAATTGTCTCCATGGGAGAGGAGAAAGGGTAGCCTGCAGCGAACTCGTCGAAGGTAATACGAAAAGTTCGGACTAGCTTTTCGCGCACTTTGATTTTCCTCTCGTGGGAAGAGTCATTTGCCAAAGTCGGATCGAGTCGCGTCTCTCTCTCTCTCTCTCTCCCCCTCCCCCTATAATACTCCAGTTCCACCTCGTATTATAGCTGCGCGTGATTATCGGAGAATCGGAGGCGTACGCTTGGGAGAAACGGTAAAAGTCTTTCGATGACTCCTCCTTCGAGAATTCGCTAAATCGGCGGACGCGATTCTTCGCAAAGACGAACAGATTTACGGTCCTCCAATCCTAAAGTTGTAGAATCGTTGCGAAGACGACAAAGGCATTTCGTCGTTCTGTACAGATCAGTTAACAAGAAACGTGCAGAGGCAAAGAGCAGCCGCGATTTTCATATTTTCCAGGCGTAGAGAAGGATGTTAAGAGCGGTGGAATTCCATTGAAAAGTTTCCTACGTATTAATCGCGAGACTGAATAATACTACGTACATGGAAGTTCTAACCGGGTTGGCTATTTTGCCGCGCTTCGTCCGACAATCTGCTTTTAAACTTTGCAACTGTGCCACGGAATTGTGCGCAAGTTTAAACTACCTTCGCGTCGAACGTTAGCGCGCTTCTCATTTTGATAATATAAAGAAGCTCGTTAAAATTCATCGATTCGTTCTTTCTGCGCTAACAGCATCTTCTTTTTTGTTACAGGAAGCGTTGAAGGTGCTCCACGGTGGTGGTCGTCGTCGTTGTCGACGCCGTCAACGTCGTCGTCGTTGACGTTGTTGGCAGTGTAAGCATACAAAATATGTTAATTTTACTTGCTACAAGTTGACATCGCCTCGCGCGAATCGAAGCGAATGCGTAGCTACAGAACATGTTCCGTCTATTTACGTAAGGTAGCAATTGATCACACTTTGCATATTTTACAAAGATATTCTGAATATATTAATGTTTTTGGATAAAAGATACCGATAGGTGCTAAAGTATATAATCGATTCAGCAATCGGATCACGCGCTCGGTCGGTTCATTAGGTTGTTTGGCCTCGGGCTCGATTAGGCGCTCGATTAGGTGCTCGACACGCCGAATTCTATACCGTTGCCAAAATCTCTAAACGCCGATCCGCGGTTTGTTTCTTCGACGTACAGGCTTTTCCACCTCGGTTCCAGTCGATGCTTCATTCATTTCGCTTGGAAATCGGCGAAAATATTTGTCGAACGAGCAACGACAAAACTTGGTCTTCATTGCTTCTACTCGCCGTAGGCTCAATCGAATGGGAAATTATGTCTCGCGTGACGATACGTCGTCGAAGTAGGGTATCGGGGCACGATCAAGAGCACGAGCATTTCGCCGAGCTCCGTACGTCGACAAAAAAGAAACACGGTGACACGATTGCCTTTGAAGGATACCAACTTTTACCTTCCACCTTCCTGGAAAATTCGCGTCGAATTTTTCGGAATTGTTTGCGAACGGAAAAACACTTTCGCGTAGGAATTATGCGAGGAAACGGACGAGAATAGTATGTACTTACACGGTTGGGGTCGCGGCGCCGCGTGGATCCGTTTCCAACGTTACGGTCGCTTAGCGCGTACAGTTTCGACTCGAATATGTATATTTAAGGAGTTACGAACAACTCGAAACGCACGATGCTTGTAGCCGAGAATTAATTGTAAACGATAATCCCCTCGAGCGCTGTAGCTCCAAAGTTAACTGGCACGCGCGCACTCTTGGCTTTGCCACCCGGAGATGCTAAGTTTTCAAAGAGGACCGTGTCTTGATATGATTTTTTGACTATTGAATCCAAAATATTCCGTATTTGAGTTATTGCTCGCATTTATGAAACCACCCACTACATACAACAGACACACGTCCTCTTATTAGACAGAATTGAGCATAAATTTTCACGTTTCATTACTTATAAATTAAATAAACCCATCCTTAGAACATAATAAATGCTACTTAACCCTCCATCTACTGTACCGGAGTCACGGGTGTGAGTTAAAAGTGACTTCGGCACAAATCTAAAGAAGTGGAGCAGCGCAAGAATTAATTAGGTTTAATTAGTTTCAGTATTAGGTCTCGATACTCCGAAGCTTCGCAGGTTTGTGGCTAACTTTTCATTTTTATTCAAGATACCAAATAATCTTATCGATTGTCCTGATATTCTAATGCATATGTAACTTATACCCTAGTAGCACAAAATATTTATTAAATATTTTTTTCAAATATTGAAAAAATATTTTTTAAGCTACACTTTTTAATATAAAGAAAATATTGTATCCAAAGCTTATATACATATTCAGAAAATATAAAAGAAATATTCAGAAGATCTATAATAAATATTTAAAATATGTTTCATTTATATTTATAAAATATTAATTGAATATTCGGACAATATTGAGTTATACTTGATATTATACTTAATATTATACTATATTCAGTTATACTTGATATTATACTTGATATCTAAAAAAATATTTTTAAAAGATTTAATTTCACATGGCGCAGGGTTACCGTTCGATATTATCTTACAAGTTCATCGTTTACGCTGTAAATTTGCTGCATTTAAACCGTTTTTACCTTTGAAAAATGTTTGTAGCACTGGTGGGATTCGAACTGCAAACCTATAGACTACACGTTACTTATTTTCCAAATGAGCCATGGGACACTTTCTTAGAAATTTTTTCGCAAGCTTATACACATTGTACGACATAATGACGACAAACATATTTTAAATATAGTCTATTACTTGAATAAATCTATACTTTTACAAAAGTGATAGCATCACTTATAAGAAATATCAAACAAAATTTTGTTAGAAAAACAAGTTTTTAGCCAAACATGAAATTAACTTTATTGGCTACCAAAAATACAATTTACATAATTTGTGCTTTTATCTGAAATAAATATGTCTCACATGTCCGCAAAAAAATATTTTATTTCTAATATTAAATAAACATTTACTTCATATTTGGATAAAAATATTTATTTCGTAATATAAAATAAATATTACTTGTATATTCAGGAAAAAATATTTTGTTCAAAATCCGAAATAAATATTATAATGCACATTTAAATATTAAAAAAGATTCGATCTCTTTAATATTACATAAATATGTATTTAATAATTTATGCTACTAGGGTATTTTCTCCTAGAACACTCAGGAAACTTTCACTTTTTCACCTGCAAATGCATACTTCTGAATTCGGTAAACGCGGTGCTGTAGATTGCATCTGCAAATTAGCTAACAATGTCTATCATGAAACTAATTTTTTTCTCGGCAACTTGCACACTTCTTTCAAAAACCAAATCACCAAATTGCTACGCAGTTCAGCCCGAACTTCTTTTTGTAATCCAAACAATGTTTACCCGTTTATAATAATGATAAATAGTCGCTCTTGCATTTTCTCTGGAGTGAAAATTCTTCTTTTTCATGGTGAAACGACAACGTATTTTCTCGAAATGGGATTAAAGATGCTCGACTAAAATGGATCTGTCGCACTAGAACGGTTTCGCGTAACACTTTTCCGCAAAGTTAGTGGAACTCGGCTGACTCGTTGACGACGATCGCAGCCGCTCGAACCACCTTCTGGTCAAGATCTTTTCATAGCCTTCGCAGTTTCGCGTAGCTCGACTCGAACGGTTCGCCGGGCTTTTACATTCCATCGCAATCTTCGCTCCTCTGGACGAATCCAATACCCATTCACGATTCCGAGCGTCTCACGACTTTTACCTGCATTTGCTTCGATGGTTTAACGCGTTTGAACGCGGTTTAACGCGACCTCGCTGGTTACGCGTCGTTGTCTACCACGCTGCGTAAGCACGTACTTACTCCGCTGCTCACAGCGAATGGAAGACGATTTCTTTCTGTTTACGAATCTTTCCGGCGTGCAACGAGCCAATTCCAAACGGCGACAAACTTGGCACGTGATTTACGCGTCCGATAAAAATCGTTTCTACGGTCTGTCCGCCGTGCCGCAAAACCTATTTCCACCTATCGCTCGTATTCCGTTATTTTACAACAGGCTGTGCGATCCCGAGAAAATCCGCTTTACGGACGCTAGGAATGTATCCTACGAAACATGGAACTTCGGAATCCGTTGGAACGCCGGTTTGCGTATTTACGAGCTATTTCGACGGACTAAAAACACTCGGTGACAGCGGAGAGTAAAATAGTTGGTTCGAAAGGCTGCCACCTCGAAACGCGTTTTATCAAAATTTACGGCGATTTCGAGGCGGCGGCGTTGGTTGTTTCTTTAACGTCGTCTCACTTTTACAAATTAGATGTCCCGAGAGTAAGCTTTAAGACTCGTCGGCTGCGTTATCCTCGAGCACGACGTCGATGTCGGCGCGCCGCGCCGGTAAGCAGCTGTGAATAATCGAGCACGTCTCGCGTTAGTCGCGGTTGCCCTTATCTGCCTCTCATTTATAGAGAAGGTACGGCTTACTCGCGCGGTCCAAAAAGCCTACCTCCGCTTTTCTCCGTCTGAGAAATTTATGCGCGACGCGATGCTTTAATGCGTCCGCGCCCATTACGATCCTCCAAATATCTAACAGCGAAAGATATTGTTGCGTCGAGAAATCTCCGCAAGGATTCACCTACTTATCTTTCTTCCTTTTTATTCGCGATTGCTTGGTCGCGCCTCTGAAAACGGCTCCGCGAAGTTGTATGTAAATGGTGTTTAAAAGCGTACAGCACATTGCAAGTCGACCGCGTTGCATTCGTCGATCTTTCTTTTCGATCGATAGACGTGGAAGGTTTTATTCTGAGAGAAAGGGCGATGGGATTTTTCGATGGAATGCAAATCGAAACGCGGCATACGACGCAAACAGTTTCCTCTCGTTTCATTTTCCCTCGGTTCGGTTCGCAGGTAAATTCGATATTCGTAGGCTCGTGCGACAGGCAACTCGCATTCGATGCAAATACGGAAGCTGTGGGGGGCAACTTCTTGCGATCTCGCGTTTCGCATCTCGAGTGGTGCGCGCGCCGCGCCGCCGCTTAATCCGCTTTTACGCCCCGCGTAAAGATGCATAAGCTGGCTTTACGATCGGTCAAATTCGTCCAAGGTACTCCAGACTTCCGTAAATGCCGACTCTCGTTCCTCCGTTTGCCTCCTTCGCCGTTTCGCGCTATAGATTCCCCTCGGCTTCGTGGGGTTCGATGCCGTTTGTCCTACGAGATCAAATCGATTACGCTTCTCGTGAAGGGAGCTCCTGTGCCCAAAAAACTCGATCTTCGAGAGTTGCGTGCCTCAGGATTCAATCGAAACATTCCTCGCCCGTCAAATAGATTATTTAAGAGATTATTCGTTTCCCATTACCGAAACTTATTCCTTTTTATTTATTTATTTATTTATTTATTTATTCGGTATATACGGGCAAAGCCCAGTAGTAGACAGTGGTGTAAGGTAAACAGAAGTTGCAGCGAAATCATTTTACTTGTTTACTCGTTTGTAGATTCTTCGATAGTAACTAATACTATTAAAATTAAAATACTTGACGAACGTTAAGCCGGGAATCCACCAGAAACCTAAGATAAGCTATGCTATGCTATGCTATGCTATGTTTAAACAATACGTTTTTATTATCTTAGCTTAGCTCTTGGTGGAAACGGATCCATAAAAATGGATTGAAGCTAATTTTTTTTAAACATAGCTTAGCTTAGCTTTCTGGTGGATTCCCGGCTTTATTGAACGGTTAAACCGATGCGCTACAATGCAGCGTGCAAAGGAAAGAGTATCGTTTTGGTTGAAAGCTGTGGATCGCTGAGAGGAAAAGGGATGATGCGAGGCGAAGCGAGGTAAGGTATCTCCCCCGCTCTCGGTAGGTTAATATGGCCGGGTGAGCTTGTCACCCCCTTGGGACCAACTCCCTCCCAGGCTAGGATTTACTTCCACGCGTTCTGTCAGGGTTTTCGTTAGGGGTTCCACGTTTATCCACGAGAGCACAGTCAAATACCAGCGCCTCTACACAATCTCGCTCCTGGCTATGTTTCGTAACATTACCGTACGCAAAATTTACAGTTAGGCCTGAACAAATCGTGGATCAAAAACAGCCCCGCGGGGTTGCGCGTTCCCCCTCGAAATTTCTCCTCGTTTCTCCATTATTACGACGTGGAAAAAAAAAGACAAAGAATTTCGATCATCTCCGGAATGAACACAAAGAAACCAGAAATGAAATTAACGTTTAAGGTTGGAGCGTTTAATCGGTTCAACGTCCAGGAGAATCGATTGGCTGAGTGCGCACGCACGGGCACGAGTTCTCTTCCATTCATTTTCTCCGCGGCGATCGTTTTTCTCATCTTCTTTCATGTTTCCGCGACGTCGCGATGTTTTGGCGGCAACGAGCATCGTGGTCGTGGCTCGACGGCCAACGAACGAGATGGCAAACTTCAAGAGAAGAATTTAATTTACGTCGCGACGTTGTCGACTGTGCTTCTTTCCCGTCGCGCCGCACCGCGCCTGTTTCGTTCGACCAGAAGAACCTCGTGTACGATCTGTTCCGGTTACACGTGTACAACGTCGTTACTTTAACCCCGTAGCCGAGACGCTGACAATTCGGATCTTCCGGTACAGTTGTCGTCTCGTTATTTTGGTAGCCGTTCGCCTAAACTGGACGGACTTCCGCGCGACGTGGCACGCACTGGCGCCTAGCGCAGTTAGTAATAATTTTCTAATGAAAAGCGCTTTGTGCAATGGTCAATTTTCGTTAAATTTTCCAGTGGTTGCGTTTCAATTAATTTCAATATACATATTCATGGAAATACAAACGCAAATACATCATTTTTCGTTTCTAACTACACTGAGAGAAAAAATGAAAGAAATTGTACTACATTTTCTACTAAAACGACAGGATTGGTGAAAGCAGTTAGGTTTTTACTACACCAGTGTAGTAATATTTGATTCTGAAGACTTGGTAAAAACTACAACCTCGTGTGCTGATTTTTACTACACGAATGTAGCAAAATTGGAACTTTCGCTCAAACTAAAAAGAGTTTTTCTTTATGGAAATACTGAGGGGGTATTTTATTATATGCTTGGCGACGGGGAAGGCGAGGTATAAGGGAATAGATCAGAGAATTATTATTGGTTATTTCAAAGCGTTGACGACTGGAGGAGGAAAACTTTGGGTTGGAAGAAGAGAAGGGGGGCCACGGCGATTTTCGTTTTGGACCATCGGGATCAACGGAAGACTTGTTTCATTATCTCAGTAGACCTATGCTGACGGACCCGCGCTTGAGCTGCAGAAGATTATTTCGGAACTCGTCTTATATATGAACAGGGCTAGGATCAAGCACTAGCGGGAAAGACGATTATTACGAGAACACTCTAGCGGAAGCCCTATGAAACTAGGCCTATGCTCAGTAACTGCTAACGGCCCGTAGCAAATACCTATGTCAGAAAATAAGTTTTTCTAATATTAACTATACCATTTTTTGGACATTTATGCGATATTCATTGAAAGGCATTGACAATACTAGCATCCAAGCAAATTGAGGTTATGTCACGAGACGCCACTTCTTTCCGAAGCGTAGATGTCGCTGTGTATCACAGCCTTCCGTAAATTTTACTACACTGGTCTATTAAATTTTGAAACACACGTGCTAATTTTTCCTTTTAATGTGGTAGAAACGAACGCATTTTAGCAAATCCTGTTTCTTTACTACGCAATGTAGTAATTTTTCCTCCATTATTTTTCTCAGTGTAGGATACGCGCGTGTTTTCGAGAGTCGTTGTGAATCGATCTATTGGCGTGTTCATTTGTTTAACAATATTTAATGGCATCGGAGGTGAAATTGTTGGCACGAAAGGACGGAGCGGCTTTTACGGCATGTCGCGGCAGCGAGCTTCCTCGAGCGATGTACTTGGGAGCGCGACGACCGGGTTACCGTTTTCTCGTATCGCTATAAATAAGCAGGATCGATAGTCGCGAGAGAAGGACTCGATGGGTACGAACGCGCTTGCCGGCAGTAATTTTATGCAGACGGTAAAAGCGACGATGCGAGGAGCAACCCTCTCGAGAGCGACCGATGTCCGTATCGGTCGGAGCTGTTTTCCTCGCGTCGCGACGCCTGGAAAATTCCAAGTCGGCCGTCGCGATTCGTCGATCACAGTTTCCTTTTTTTTTTTGCGCTCGTTCGTTACTTAAAACCCGCGCCGTTGAAAAAATCTGCTTAACTCTCGATCGGCTGGCCAGCTTACACGCGCGTATTTTATTTCCTTTTCAAGCGTGGCAAAACGACAGCGGCGCGGCAAATTTTGGTGAGCGCTCGTAGATTTTGATTTCGACCCCACGATACCCCTGTTCCCTTTTACACAAAAGATGGATTACTTCGATGAATGGTTGCCGCGAACGATAGCCGAGCAAAGTGAGCTGAGGGTGACGCGTAAAGTACGCGAGAGCGAGTTTCTAAGCGAGAAAGATGTCGGTAAATACGTTGCGGAGACGGGATAAAATGTAGGAGTAGCTAGGCGGTACGGTCGTACAAAAGCTTCTTCGTCGACATTGATTTTTATGCCACGAAAGTCCTTACGGATACGGCCTTCGACAAAAGCACGCGCGCGGAAAACGTTCGATAGCATCGAGCGTATATTATCCGGAGCTTAAGTTTTTATGCGGTCGTGGAAAAGACAAAACAAACGGACGCCGTCGCAAGCGAGTAATAAAGACAAAGTGTTGACATTTCAGGAATTGCTTTTGGCAATCCGCATCAAAGATTCACCGCGAAACGGACCTTCTTGGTGAAACTCGTAGAAAAGCGTGCGCTGACTGAAGCGTTTCTCGCAACTTTTCACGTTTTCGCGAGTTTCCGATGCTCACGGTTGACAAAAACAGAGAGAAAAGGGAGAAGAATGACGTACGTCAGTCGACGGAGCATTATTCCTTCCGTGTCACGTTAATACCTCCGATAATTCATTCTAAATCCAGCAAATGAAGCTGGACCTCTCGCGACGCGACGGTTGCTAAAGCATTCTGAGAAATGAGGCAGTTCCGCTGCTAGTTGCGCGCTTCGCTTTGAAGTGCCACGACCGCGAAATTTTTCGACGAAAAGAGACACGGACCCGGTCTTCTTCCTCTTTTGTATTTTTTTCACAGTGAAAACCGCGTCTCGTTTCTCGATCGAATCTCTTTCGAAAAGCTTTCGATTTAGCGACGAAAACACGACGCGCTTTGTCCGCAAATTTTCCGCATAGGTTGCCGTGCAGATTTTAAACCGCAGCTCTACAGTTAATGTCGGCGCACCGTGCGTAATTTGTAACCGTGAATGTTGTTGTAGGTAACTCGCCGGACAACGACGGCGTCAGAAGTGTCGGCGTCGGCGCCGAGACGGGCGATTTATGAAGCGGATCTGCTTTGCCATCGTATCGCATCCACCGAAGCTTCCTGGTCAACTCGAACCAGATGACCTTTTTCGCTTCCTTTCTGCCCGCCTACTGTTTCGCTGCTAGAAATAAATTTTTTCGACTACTTGCAAACAGTTTCGTTTTTACGACTGACAGTCAATATCTCATTTTCTCGAGTAGGCGCCTAGGTTTCGAATCAGGGAGCGCGCGTGCACGTAGCACGACTTACGGCGTTGTTGAAGATAGCGGTCTCATCGTTTCTGGACGACTCCCAGGAGAACGATCGTATCTTGACTAGGTAGTGCCCTTCCTGATACGCCGAAACTCGTTAGTTCTCCCCTAAATCCTTAAGGTTGCGAACGTCGTGCGAAAAAAATCGTCAGTCGTTCAGTCTTTAGGGCGTATCTGCCGTTGCCGAGGAAGGGATCGCGATGCCTTCGAATATTCGGAATTCTTGAACGCGATCTATATTATTAAGGTCTATTAAGTGGACGCGAGGCATGCGAGCGATACGTAAGTACGCGAAGCTCGCAGCGTTCGTTAAAGGGGCGGGTCAGTGCATTCTATCGATATTTGAAACGGTGTCGGGGAGAGTCAAAGCTGCCGCGTCGCGATAACAAATGCTTATCCGACCGAGATACATTCGCCGTATCGTTTTATCAGGAAAGTAAAATAGAGAAGCCGAATTCCTGGAATAGCCCAGGAAGCTACAATATTGTGTGAATTAATGTGAACAAAAGTTATTTTATTGGAAATATAATTTATTCAACCAATCGTAAAACAAATTTTCACACGAACTCTTTAATAGAAAAATGTATACTCGATTAGTCTCCTCTTTTGGCCAATCACAGTGCAGGAATAAATCTCTGTATACGTACATATAAATATTTTTAATAATTACATTACAGGGTGAGGCACTTAAAACCGGCCACCTGAATAACTTGGCTGCTATTGGTGATTGGAACAAATACTATATAGTTTTTTGATAGGTGGAGGCGTCAAGGAGATATGAAGGTCATCTCTGTTTTTTTAAATGGAACGGTATGTTTTTTTACTCACAGTTTTTTTTTCCATCACAACTGGCTTAACTCAGACCACGAATGACCTTTCCAATAGGTTATTGTATTCGTCTTGAAATACTCTATCAGAATGTAAGTACAAAAATTCATATCTCCTTGACGCCTCCATCTATCAAAAAACTAGTAACATCGGATGATCAGCTCCTCGATACAAAATAATTTTGGCCTGATGCATTTTTTCCTATCATCAATAGCAGCCAAGTTATTCAGGTGGCCGGTTTTAAGTGCCTCACCCTGTATATGTTCACATTAATTCGCACGATACTGTACCTCGTCGTAAAAAATAGTATTCAGAGTTGAATGCCGTACCTGCGACGAAAAGCGAAAGAAAACGAAGTTCGCGATAGGTTTTCGTTTGGGAACGTTCTCTCCTTCGGTTCCCTTGACTTTGTCGAAGAAAATTTGCATTGTAGATTAAAGAGGATGCACTCGAGACTCTTTTAACGATGTTCCTGCTTGTTGAAATCCCCAGGTATTTCGTGTTTCGCAGAGTTGTCTCTTCTTTCTCGCAGTTGAATCCCTTCGTAGCTTACTCGTCGAGCACGTAAACGCGTTTCACGAAGCAGAAGGAAGAGAAGAGTTTCAACCTGCGAATTTGCCGTGCGAGCTGACGCAAAGACGCGCGCGAAACTCAATTGCACCGTCTGCAATCTACCCGCGGAATGTTCGTTTTCGAAAATACTTCGTATGAAAAGTAATCGAAGCGCACGAAGGGCTCCGAGAATTTTCAGAAAGCGCGGGACGTTTTTATTTAATTAGCGAAAGAGTCGACTCGTGGCCAACAGACGCCTCAGAGTTTCCACTCGGTTTTTTTTCGCCGCCGCGCCGCCGAAAGTTTATTCGGATTCTCGTTCCCTTCGATTTTTCTCTCGACTCTGACTCCGCCTGGCTATAAAGCCCTGCGTCTGTTCAGCAACGAGACTGGAGCTCGGTACTTCGAGTAATTTCCAGCGCGCACGCGAGTGTTCGCGAAAATAAGAGAGAAAAAGGAGAGAGCGAGCGAGCGCGCGCGCATGAGAGTGAGAGAAGGAAAAGAGAACGGTTTGTTCACCTGAAAAGACCGGGAAGAGGAGAATGATTCTGGGTAGAAATGGACAGGTTGAAGGGACAGGGGCTTTGATGCAAATAACCGAGAGCTCGACGGCAGCTGCGCGCGCTCGTCCGAGTAATCGAGAATTCCTTCTTCTTTCTTTTTCGTTTGCTCGTGCGTCCGCTTTTAGTCAAGATCGAAACTTGACACAGAACGGCCGCGTTGAATTAAAGTAGAATCTCATTGAAAAGCTCAGTCGCGGCGCGGATTCTTGCGAGAGTTTCTCCATGAAGTCGACTCCGACGACACCGAGAGCAGAAAACCGATTGGAAGCTCTGCGCGAATTATTATCTTTCGACTCGAGCCGATTCCACGCCGCGACTGCAGTCGCATGGCGATTCTATCGTCGTGGAAGCAAGCGACGAGATAGAACCGCGCCGCGCCGCGTTGCTCGGCTTCGCCTCTGTCGGTTCGGCAAGTACATTGATTGATTTATCGGCTTGTGGGTCGAGAGGGAGCGAGACGGAAAGCGGACGAAAAGGAATACGGAACAGCTCTTTGTCGCGAGTTGACGAGCAATTGGCAGAAAGAGGGACGTGACGGCTGCCAAATCGATGGATCGTCTGATTCGCGAAATCCTCCAGAGACGCGTTCGACGTGGTCTACGTGATGCTCGTCCTACGTGCATCCGTTCGATCGAATTGGAAGTGAACTAGCGAACGGTCGAACAACGGGAAGATATTTTGTTGGCGTCGTTGTCGCGGTTGCAGATCGATAGAATCGAGTATCGGCATGACCGTCGACGCGATTCGTGGTCGTTTCGGGTTCCAAAGTAATTAATGACGCGTGGCAGTCGCAAATAGCTCGGAAAGGTCTGCGGAGAAGGGTTGTCGAGCGAAAAGGGGAGAGTAGCGAAGCGATTCGAGGGAGGTTGACCGGGACGGAAACGGAATGGCAAACGCGAGACGAAGTAACGCGCGCGGAGAGAACGGAGGGAGGAGAAAGTGGTTGGTCGCGGACATTTATTTTCGGCCAATTAGCGGCATTCCTCGACGGAAGAGGCATCCTTTTCGCGACTCGACCGCCGGTTGCATAACTCGTCGGAGAACGAGACGATCGAGCGATGCGAAGGGCGGCGGAGGGAGACGAAGACGTCGAGCAAAGCGAAAGAGAGAAGGCGAAGACGCGTCGGCACGCGACAACCTAGACCCTGCTTTTTGCGTTGCGAAAAGATTCGCGAAAACGTTCGCCACTCGTCGCGCTACTTTTAACCGAAACGTTTGAGACCACTCGTTCGCCATTTATCGTTTCGTATCCGCGAGAGCGAAACCTTTGAGCGAGGCTGCTTAAGGGGTCTTCCCACTGTGAACCTCTGAAAAATTGCTATTTTTTGGGAATTTTTTTGTACTAAACGAAATGTCCAATCTAAATAAAGTTTTTCCTACTGATTAATACACTTATTGAGAGTACAAACAAATTTTTTTTGCAATTTATAATAGTTTATTTAACTATATATATCGCACTGAATTGAGCGCCTCAAGAAAACGATGTAGTGCTGGCGTAGATGATTGCAAAAAAATTATTTGATTAATCAGTCTCAAATTTTTACACATTATTCAACACATCAGTGGCTATCGCAGGGACCGCGGAAACTTTGTTTTATTAACAATTTCATACTTTTTACAATGACAAATGACTAAAAATTCATCGAATTTCGGAACTTAAACATTTAAACTTCCGTGATTTGGTTAATTTTTTATCAATTAAAATAATTTTGGTTCCAACGATAACGACATCCGTGATGACTAAAAACCATTTTGAATTTTTTTATTCAGATGCGTCGTTCTTCTGGAATCATCTCCGCCAGCACTACATCGTTTTCTTGAGATGCTCAATTCAGTGCGATATATATATTCAAATAAACTATTATAAATTGCATAAAAAAATTGTTTGTACTCTCAATAAGTGTATTAATCAGTAGGAAAAACTTTATTTACATTGGACATTTCGTTTAGTACAAAAAAATTCCCAAAAAATGGCAATTTTTCAGAGGTTCACAGTGGGAAGACCCCTTAAATGATACGCACTCCTCTCGAGCACCGCTTCAATTCGATGCCGTACACGCGGCTTCGTATAAATAGTACCAAAGACTGTTCGGCATTGACATTGGTGGGATTTTTGAAATTCGCGAAGCGCCTGGCCATCTGCCGGTGCCGCGCCGCGCCGCACCGCGCCGGTGGCAGCGGCGGTGGTTCGCCTCGGCTCAATTCGTATCGAACTTGTTTCTTTTCGGGAGTCGCGATCGGTAGCCGTGCTCAAGGATCCGCGTCGAATTTGTCTGGTTCCGCGACGTTCGAAGTCGCATCGAACTCGACCTCGATTTCGACGCTAGTCGGGATGTTTTGCCAAAGCAAGAATGGGGGCAAACTACTTGAAACTTGTCGTTCGCTCGTGACCGGACGAGTATTAATTTGGACGCGAACACGACGACGCGCATCGTGTCTCGTTGAAAGTATCGATTTCGTGGCAGTTGGTCTGGCGCAAATTAGCGCGAAGAAACGGAACGACGACGCTGAAATATGGAAGGCGTATTAAGTTGGACGAGACGCGGGATATGGGCGTCGACGCGCGGTAACACGAGCGGTCGGCTGATTCGACGTCGACGTCGACGTCGTCTACGCGTCGCTCAAAATATTTGCGAGAGGCGACGAGCCGGGTGGTCAGTCGACCGGTCGAAATCTCCATCGGCCACTGTGTAAATTGGCGTCTTTCGCCAGCCAATTATTGGTCGCGACTTATTTGCTACGACAAAGATCTGCTCCGATTCTCGTTTCGGTCGTTCGTCGGACGATTTACTCGCGGCTCGCGAGCGACTCGACCTTCTCGTCTTTCGGTCGACGAACTTTGGGAATTTCTCAGGGTTCTTCCGTTCGTATTCGTCTGTACCTCTCGGAAACACTCGAAACGTCCGCTGTCTTGGTAATTATCGTCGCGAGACGTTCCGCGGCTGACGCGAATACCGATTGGATGTAATTACCGTGACGAGGTCTGCGAGCAATTTAACGTTCGATAACGAACTGTCGCGGGTCTTTGCCCGATCGAAAGCCAACTCGACGCGGTTCGCCTCGTTAGTTCGAGTCCCTGCCATCCGAGCCGCCTCGACGAAACGGAGTTTGACCTGACTCGTGCCTCCGAATTTCTACATACATTTTATCTTCCATTCAGATATTCACAGAATAGACGTGGTTTTGTCGCCGACGATAAGAAACTGTAAGCCCTTTCGAGAATACTGGGGACGGTCTTTGCGCGAGAAACGAGCACCGTTTCATCCGTATTCCTAGGAGCGAGGAGATGATATCGATAATCGTCAGAGTTATCGAGAGCATTCGACCGAGGCACGAGACACCGCTATCGACCCCTGACGCTGCTCCGGCTGCTCGCCACCGTCTCGTCTCGTCTCCTATCGTATCTCTGCGCTCATATATCACCCCTGACAAGCGGAATCGGTATTTATGCTTGCGTCCTTGAACCCCTCCGCTTACCCTGTCGCCGATTCGTTTCGCAAGGGAAGTCGGGTGCTTTCCGTTAACTTTTCTTTCCTCGCGGTGTTCCTGCTGGCGAAGCTCGGAACACGGCAGCGCGCCTGTACATTCGAATGCGCGCGGAGCAAACGGCAGAGCGATATTTTAACGTCGCGAGACGTCGCAACAATTGCCGAAGGGATTTCGAGATTTCGTCGGCGTTAAATAAGAGGCAACGGATAGCTGAATGCGTTCGGTGAACCGAACCGCGACCCTTCGTCGCGTCCTTCCGTTATTTCGAGACTCGTCTGCTCGTCGTTGACCCGAGAGAAAGGCGTGGTCCGGAGGTGAAAGATATCGCGTGTATCAATATTTCGTACCAAATAATAATTATGCTGGGTAAAAAAATGAAACGGCGACGATTTTGGGAAGAGTCGGTGCAATTATGTAGTTAGCCGTGCGAATAACGGAGGAAGAGAGGGCGAGTGTCGCGAGAGGGGAAACTGCGAGGGAGAATGCAAGCGCATTCTGCCGGAAAGCAGATCGTCGTCCTCTGGGAAATACGTCTTGCTTCGTCGGTGGCGAGGAAATTTAATATCCGAATCGACGTTCGCGGCGTCTGTTCACGGTCGACGGCTCGTCTTGATTCGACCCGACGGACGACCAACGTATCACCCACCACCTATCTCTTCCCTCGAGCTCTGTAATTTCAAAAATTGCACATACCATGATTTTCTCGAGCTCTTACTTACTGTTTGGAATTTTCGTTCTTCTCCTTGCCTTCGAAACCTCGCCGTCTGAAGCCAAATGTAGCACGTATTTCGTATAGTTTTCCCGTAAGATGTTCTCTGTTCGTCAACAGTGTTCGACTCAACAAGTACTCTAAAATCCATTATCAGATACTGCGACTACTGATTGAGCTAATAATAGATAATAATGTCGATCATTTTCATATTATTATATTTTCTATTGTATTAAAAGTAGGAAACGGGTAACTTTTATTCTACTGTGAAACTTAACTTGGATATTGGAATTTAGCATACATCAATAAGACGATAAATGGAACAGGTACACTTAAAAAATGTCTACCGACTCTTAAATCTGGGGTAAATATTCCAAGTTCTATTCATTCTGTTGTTTGAATCTTATTACCAGAATGCGGATTTTCATGCAAATTTATATTTTTATAGACATACAACAGCAACTGAATTGTAGATAAATGTATATTTTATTTTCTAAATATTCTACAATGTATTTTATTTTTGATATTTTATTTATTTCTACATCCCTGAACGTCTTCACAGGTTTTCGACATTTTAAAATTGCCATAAATATTTATCCGCAGTCTATTTATTTATTTATTTATTTGATTCACGGGTAGGATACCCTTTAGTGAAGTTTAGTGTATAAAGACAATTACAATTAATTATAACTAGACTACGGATTTTTATGCAAAATAAATTATTTAGAACTGCATATAATGAATTGAAGCTTGAATAACAGTATGTTTTATTTTCTAAATATTCTAACTCGAAGTGTATTCTTTATATTTTGCATATTTTGGCCTCTATCAACAATCTTGAAGATTTTTAGAATGTTTAGAGTTGTCATAAATGCATAAAATCCGCAGTCTAGTTATAACATACCGTAGTAGGACGAAACAATTTCTATAGTTTTCTGACCAAAACTGGAAGGAGAAGTGCCAAAATCGAGTAGTTTACCGACTTTGTTTACATTAATAAATAAGCTGTTTAAACAATTATAATAGCCATAAAGAGTGATGATGTTCCTGGTACAGTACGACATATGACATCTTAAGGCAGAACGAGATTATTATTACTAAGGGTAGAAAATCAAGATGTATTTATTTAGAAACTTATAATTACAACACTCATCCTCATTTTACATAAAAATATTCAGTATAAACTATCAGTGTAACTTAATATTATAACTATTATAATTCGCAGCCAATTAGCTTGATTATTTACCGATTGCCCAGGTCTCACCGTGTGGAGGTTGCCGTGAGTGGAGACCTAGAAGAGATAGATGAAATCAAAGTTCCATCGATCTCCATTTACAATAACTTAAACTCTAAACCTTAAATTAGAGAACTGCCGAGTGATCATTATCAAAACGAGGGAAAGGGGAGATTCTATCGCGTCGCAATCGAGAAATCGGCATTCGATGGTGCAGATCTTACCACCTCGAGATCACAGTAAAGAGGAAAATGATCGGTTCCTTCCCTGCATCCATTAAGGAGCCATTCAACATGTCACGTGGACCTGAGTCGTGTTGCCACGCACTCCCTTCATCCGAGACAGTTTTCTCTCGACCGAACCTCCGAGGAATGGCCTGACCCGTCGGTGTCGATTCCAACAGTCGATCACTTGCTTCTATCAATAAAAGCTTAGGCGATCGCCTCATCGGAGATGAGGAGCGAGTAATCGAGCAAAGAAAACTAACAAATGATCGTTTGGCAGTTGTACAGGAAGTTTTGCAATCCTAAACCTAGGCATTTTAAACTAAAGTTAACGTAACTTACATGAAATCCCACCTCGGGTCCACGGCGACCCCGGGGGTCCTGCGTGGCCCGCGAAAGCGATCCGCTCCCGGCGACGGATCGTCACAGACTGAGGAATTCCTCGACCTCTGGGGGTATTTATATGTGCTCGAGATCAACGGTCGATCAAAGGTTGACGGTTGTGATGCAAATGACTGGATTGAATAATTCGAACAAAAATGGATACTTTCTGTAAAATAATGATAGTAGCCAGATATTGTTATCGTATATTGTTACCTATAATGTTAATAACAATTTCGCAAGTTGTTTTATATAAATTATTTATAACCGTCGCGATTAAATAATGAAATTAACGAAAGGTACTTCCAACGATTATGGCTGCGACGAAGGAAAGGACAGAGCAGCGGTGTCATTAGGGTGTCGTTAGAGATAACTCGATATTCTTGATTGGTGAACTCTGCGGTACATTGCTGCCCTTTCTTAACCGGAACCGAATTTTCTACTGAAAATTGACTCCGGACTGTGGTAGAACGTCGCGGCGTCTAAATAGTTTACCGCGGATCGTGGTCGCGAGATTGCGATGAAAGTGGAGAAGAAGCAAGAAAATAGTCTTTTGATCGAATAAGGCCAGCGGAAACGTGCTACTAACAATAAAGTAAAGAAGGAAAAGAGGCGGCGTTGAACAAGTTATCGTGTTTGTCACGGAGTCACGGCTGTCGGAGCATCGATCCTTTCGATTACGTCCATCGGAAATAGTAGCGCAAATTCGTCCGACGACAGAGCATATTTACGTTGGCGCGTGAAACGTCGTAATTTGGGCATTCCGATTGGACAGCGACGGTTCGTCGTGCCGGCAACTTGTCTCAATTTACGCGAACGATGCTCGCATTCCACGGCAAACCCGCCCGTTCCAGCACGCTAATTTATATTAATTTTAGACGCATATATATTCGAATTAGCACCGGCACGTCTGCTCTGCAGGCAAAGCTCGCGACTTGAGCCTCCTCTTGTTTTTCGCGCATTCTTGCTCCCTGCTCGCACCGGAACGTCTCGTTTTCTGGAATGTAACGCGGCGAACATGCAAACACGATCCAACGAAAGATGTCGCGCGGAATCGCGTTAACGAGTGCGTTAACGAATCTGAATTCTCCCGGTCTGTTAAGACATGCTCGATTAATTTTCGTCTCGGGGTAATTTGGACTCCGAGCGTCGAGGAAAGGACCACCTGCCGTCCGTGCATCGCCCGACGCGGCGCAACGTTTCAAAAAAAATTTCGCGAAAAACCCTGTTTTACTCGTTCGCGAAATCGTATCACCGATGCGTTTCGATTCTATGAACGCCGATCGCGAGAACGCCTAAACTTATTTGATTTTTCTTTTCGTTTCAGATCCTTCCGATTCCGAGTCTGAAAGCTGTTCAACATTTCCGTTTATGGTGAGTAGAGCTAGACTTTTCGTTCTCGATCGAAATCTCGCAGGATTAACGCGCGCGACGGTTTCTGGAACGAACGCGATCTTTAAATCATAGCTGTCGGCGGAGGATCTTGGCTATGCGTCTCCGGCTCGAATCCGAACTCCCTTAAATCCTTCTTATCCTATGAATTATGCTGATGCGACGCTGCGGCGCGGCGCGACGAATGTTCGTCGCGTACGCGTCGCAGACGATCCAACGCGGAAATGGATCTGGCGACGCGTGTATCGAGAGACGGGGAAGGTTTTGGGTTTCGTCGGAGGTCTCGTGCGATTGATAGCAGGTGGGTGGCGAGCGGAGAAAAAGAGCGGAGCGACGAAGGTGACGGGAGCTCTCGGAGTCGACGTCGACGGCGTCTGCGTCTGCGACGACGGCTATAAATAATCGAGGGAATCCCGCGGTAGCAGGAGAAATTGGCGAGTTCCGACGCAAACACGGCACGCACTCGTCGAACTATTCGCGCGTGTCTCCGTCTCCTTCTCTAATTTTGGCTGTCCGACGAAAACTCTTCGACCAGCGACCGCTCCTCTTTTTCTTTCGAGCCCGAGAATGTCTGGCCGACTTTGCTCCAATTTCTATTCTTAACCGAGACGCCGAAACTTTGGAAAATCCGTTAGCGATCGTCGTGTTCGACGAGTAGTTCCGTCGCTCGACGTGCAGTTTCGAACGCATCGCGCGAATCAGTGACAGAGGAGAGAGAGGCGGAAGCAGGAAAAGAACGCGTCGCGTCGCGTCGTCGACCACTGTCTTCCCGCTGCGACGCGCCGCGCCGCGCCCTGCCGTCGCGTTTCGCGTTTTTCGCTCGCGACGGGAACCGAGGGGAGACGATAAAAATGGAAAAGTAAAACGGTTCGCGATTTGTCGCAGACGTATCTGGTGCATATTGCGAGCGAGCAGCTGCGGCGGCGGCGACGTCGTCTGGAAGCGGACTCCATCGGCGAACAAACGAAGAGGGTTGAACCTCCTCGAACTTATTTCGGCCAGGCGCTTCCAATTTCACGGTCAAAGTGGCTAAGAGCGTAAGTCCTCGACGAGTGCACCAGGAGTGCTCGAGCGGGGGGGAGGTGCAGGTACAGGTGCAGCAGGAGAGACAAGCACCGAGGCGCATGCCTTACCTGGGGCCTGATATGACAACCCGGCTATCCGCCATGTTTTACACGGTCGAGGTCGGGGACACCAGGTTCACCATTCTCAAGCGGTACCAAAACCTGAAGCCGATCGGCTCGGGTGCCCAAGGAATCGTTTGGTAAGTCCCTTTGCGCTTCGTCGCCTTCGCGTCGCAACGCTGCGAAGAGCGCGATTAGACGATCGCAAGGCGTCCGAATCGATCACGAATACGTGTGCACGTGTGTTGCAGTGCGGCGTACGACACGGTCACCACGCAGAACGTGGCGATCAAGAAACTCTCGAGACCTTTTCAAAATGTCACGCACGCGAAGAGGGCCTACAGGGAATTCAAACTGATGAAACTGGTCAACCACAAAAACGTAAGTCTCGACATTTCGTCTCGTTTCCAAGCCGATTTCCTCCCTCTCTTCTCTCTTTCCTCAGATTATCGGTCTCTTGAACGCGTTCACGCCGCAACGGTCGTTGGACGAGTTTCAAGACGTATATTTGGTGATGGAGCTAATGGACGCGAACCTGTGCCAGGTGATCCAGATGGATCTGGATCACGAGCGCATGTCTTACCTCCTCTACCAAATGCTATGCGGCATCAAGCACTTACACTCGGCCGGCATCATTCACAGGGTGAGTCGATTTGCCCCTCGCAAACCTTCCACCGATTAGGTTTCGACTCTAAATTCTGGTCTTCTCCCCCCTGTCCGTCGATCGTAGGATTTAAAGCCAAGCAATATCGTGGTCAAGTCCGATTGCACGTTGAAGATTCTCGATTTCGGGTTGGCCAGGACCGCCGGGACGACGTTCATGATGACGCCGTACGTGGTGACGCGGTACTATCGAGCGCCAGAGGTAAGCAGCGAGCAAGTCCGCGTCTCTGTCGACTCGAACACACGTTTGTCGTTTTGTCGTTCAGGTGATCCTCGGCATGGGGTACAAGGAGAACGTGGACATCTGGTCGGTCGGGTGCATCATGGGCGAGATGATTCGGGGCGGCGTGCTCTTCCCTGGCACGGATCACATCGATCAGTGGAACAAAATAATCGGTACGTGACGTCGGAGGTCAGTCCCGCGTCTCGGGGACGAAAACACGGTAAAAACGATAAAACGATTGAATTCGATGTTGCAGAACAACTGGGATCGCCCGCGCAAGAATTCATGCAACGGTTACAGCCGACGGTGAGGACTTACGTGGAGAACAGGCCGCGGTATCCGGGGTATCCGTTCGATAGGTTATTCCCCGACGTTCTATTTCCTTCGGACTCGTCGGAGCACAATAGATTAAAAGGTGAGTCTCGGTCTCCTTCCGTCTTGTTCGTTTCCGTTTCCGTATCCGTGTTCGCTTCTCCACGTTCTTTCTCTTTTTCATTCTCCAGCCAGCCAAGCCAGAGATCTATTGTCGCGCATGCTCGTCATCGACCCTGAGCGACGCATCTCCGTCGACGACGCTTTGCTGCACAATTACATAAACGTGTGGTACGACGAGGTCGAAGTCAATGCCGTGAGTATCGTCGATCCTTTTTGGCTTTAATACCGCGCGAAGGTGTTCGTTTCGGAACGTTTGCGATCTGTTGCAGCCCGCGCCGGGCCCCTACGATCACAGCGTGGACGAGAGGGAGCACACGGTGGATCAATGGAAAGAGCTCATTTACCAGGAGGTGATGGAGTACGAGACAAGCCACAACAACGCCGCGACTGTAGCTCAGACGTCGGAGAGCGGCGGTTCTCGGTAGACACGGGGCAACCGTTGGCCGGCTTCCTCGTCGAGGATGCACCTAGACCGTCTGACTTATCGTATAAATATATCGCGGGAATGTAAAGAAAGCGGGGGAGGAAAGCGACGAATAGAAATCACTTGACACGTCCATGGGAGAGACGTACGTTTAACGAAGCGCCGTTTTCGTTCGGGACGACGAAGAAGCGGAAGAAAACGGTCGAGGCAGAAGATCGAGAGACGAGAAGAGCGAAAAAGGGTGCAAGGAGAGGAGAAAATGTGTGCGTGCGTGTGTGTGCGTGAGAGAGAGAGAGAGAAAGGAGCGAGGATGGCGCTGCTCCGTCGATTTTTCGGCTTCGAGGAAGAGAGCAGCGGGATCGTTGCTTCGAGAGATGCGCTGTTCGCTGAATATACGAGCCTGTGAGAGAAGTATGCGCGATAAGTATGTATTCCAGTAACCAAAGCATAGAGACGATTCTACTCGAACGAATCGTCCGATGGATTTGCGATACCTAATCGTCAAGTTCGTCGTTATTTTTGCTCCGTCTTCTTGCTCCATTTTCCGAGAATCTCCTCCGTACGGGAAACGCGCATTCGTTCGCAACGAACGTTCGACCCGCGATCGAGCTTAAGAGAACATTGCAACGCGTCGTTGATCGACTGTATCTCGTCGACGCGCTCTCGCTTTCTTCGAGCGAGCGCTTCGACTCACCGAATTATTCGCGCCTATCGGTTCGCTGTATCCGCGAACCACGCGAAGCTAAAACAGTTCCGCCCGTGTTTCTCTTCCACTCCTTTCCATTCGTTTTCGTTCTTTTCCCTTCTTCTTCTTCTTCTTCTTCTTCTTCTTCTTCTTCTTTTGATAGTAGAGAAACGAAGAAAGAACAGTGAGAACTGTACCGAAACTACTCTGCCGCGCGTCCTTTCGTTACTGCCACATTACCTTAGAATTAGTCTTTTCCTCTGCCACGAGCGTACGCGACGATCGATTCGCTAATTGTCTCAGTAATTATTTTTCTCGTCGTTCGAAAGTTTGGAGAAGAATCAAAACGATTGCGACAGAGAAAATGGCAAACGACCGTCGTCGTACGCTTTCGCTTGCTATTCCCGCGATCGTCCCAACGTAATTGTTTCCGTGCGGTGCAGTCGCGGTCGATCGGTAGATTCGCGAGTATCGACGCAGCGTGAGCTAAAAAGAAATTGCGTCCCGAAGTCGAAACGCGCGATCAGGAGGACGCCGTACACCGTGGATCGAGCGACACAATTTTCTACGTACTTCCGAGAGCGTCCGACGGTACAGGGTGTCGCGAATAGAAGAGAGAAGTCCGAATTTCAATTTGCCGCGATCACGATTAATCGTCGAACGGGGGGGACATACCGTGTGTATTTTTATATGCAACTTGAGAGGCGCGTGCTTTTGTCTCATCATTTTCTCGCTCTCGAACGCCGTCGATATTTTATATCGCTGACCGAAAGTTTGTAAAGTGGTGTACCGTTTACGCGGAGAACGATTCCCCGGAGGATATTCGCGGAAGAAGAACGAAGGAAGGAAGGAAGGAAGGAAAGAGGGAGAAAGCGGAAGGGTCGAAAGGAAAGCGAGTTCAACAGTTTGGTTGTCACGGTCGAATCGAACGTCGCGACGATCGATCCTCGAGTATTACGACGACGCGAATCGCGATCGTTATTCGTCGATTGTGTCTTTAGCTAGTTAGTTGTTTAGATAACTTGTTTTGATTGTGCAATCGCCCCGATCGTCGCGCCGTTGCGCGGCGATGGTTGCCGACGCCGATATCGCTCACGGTGCGTACGCGTTATTCCGTGTTTCTCGATATTTCGCCGTCGACGAATCAACGGCAATAATTAAACGAGGATCGTTCGTAGTCGCGTGCGAGCGCGATTCGTTTCGACGTTCCTTCGTTTCTTGCTCGTCGCTCGAACAACGGTCTCGCACGAACTCGCACGGTATTCTTCGACGTTGTATACAATTTCAATTTGAAAGGGGGAACCGCGAGCGTCGTTATAGCGTTAAGCTCGAGCAGGCGGAATGCGCGTTATTCCACAACGACACGTTTGTGGCAATATCTGTACAGTAGCCGACCGAAATAACGGTACCGGGAGACCTTCGCTTTGACCAAGACGAAGACGACGACGACGCGACCGCGACCGAGACCACTACGTCGACAGTTACGCAGGTAAAGACGATTAGAATTACATTGGTTATTATTATGATTATTATATTATTATTAGTACTGCTATTACTAATTATTATCTATTATTACTATTTTGTTTATTATTATTATTATTATTATTATTATTATATGAGATGTATTTATTACGATTTACTACGAATCGAGTTATCGACGACTACAAGAAGACGGTAAAAGAGCGTAAAGTAAACGTTGAATTTTTATTTTCCACGACGATAATTATGTGAATAATATTGCTACAGTCCGATCCAAATAATCAAGCTTTTGTAACTCTAATTGTAATAAAGCAACGGTGATACTGCTAATCGCGTAATTGTATCGCATACGGTAATTTGAATACGATAGGTGGGAGGGAGGTTTGCGTAAGATTGCACGTACGATTAAGTATAGAAATGCGCCAAAAATCTTTAAAAATTCGTGCGCGATCGTTCGGTCTTTCTGCTCAATTTTTTTGTTTTGTTTTATTTTTTTTTTTTTCTCTCTCTCTTCTCGACGCTTTACTCGACTCGTCGAAAACGCGAAAGCCCGCTTTTGCCGGGATCCGCGCAGACGCTCGACGCCTTCGATCTTCGCTGCCCTCGTCCAGGCTCTGAAATCTTTGACAAATTTGTACGAATTCGTTAACCACCTGGCGATGTAGGTTGGTTGGTGTCGTAGGTAGTTCGAAGCGAGCGCGAAACAAAGCGAACTATTTTTTCACGCGTACGGCAAAATCTCTGTTCTCGCAGAGGGACGCATCGAACGATTTCGATGAACCCGTGATTCCTTGCAATTTCGTCCAGCTCCTCGAGCGAAAAGTGCAATACCGCGATGCTTTTCGAACCGCTTCGAGAAATCGCTCGCGAGCTTCTCTCTCGTTCCCGTGAATTTCCCTGTTCTGTGCGCGACACCGCGATGGGAATTTCTAAAGATTTTTGGGTATACGCACGATGCGAAAACGAATCGTGAAGCGTAGATATATTATTGTAGGATAAGGGGAAGAGGATCGGCAGGTTTCGAGCCGGTCCAACGCGTCGAACAGGCGTTGAACGGGCGTCGGAGCAGGCGTCGCGATCGCCGGGGACCCGTTTTTTTTTTCCTCGGAATCGAGAGAAGACAACGCGCGCGTCGCACCAACACGCTTCTATCTACTTCGTACCGCGTTTCCTTCTGTCATCGTAGCCGAGAAGACTACCGAATCTAGCCGGTATCCTTGATAATAACGTGCTAACGATTACGATAATAACGATGTAGCAATAGCAATAGATGTAATCACCGAACGAACGGGAGAACGCGCGATAGAATAATGTTCGCCGAGTCGTAGAAAACAGGAGTCCTTCTTCCCACGATGAAAAAAACTCGCGAGAACTTGATGAAACGTTGCCGCGAATCCCGACCCATTTCCGAAAAAACTGTAGAGAACGCGATCATCGTATACGAGATCCTTGTAACATTTCACGACTGAAATGCACTGTAGAACGCGCGATATCGGTTACGTAACAACAAGAACGAACAAAATCGAACTGAAGCAACAACAGACAAGGGGAAATTGTAATAATGATAATACTAATAATAGTAATAATAGCAGTAATGGTAATGATAATAATAATAATAATAATAACAATAACGGTAATTAATTGTAACGGTAATATTAATATTAATACTATTAACGAAACTACCGACACTATTGATAACGATAAAAATAATAAGAAATAGGGTTAACGATAATAATAGTAATAATAATAATAATAAAAAATAATGATAATGAGGATGACGATGACGATGATGATAATAATAATAAACGATGATGATAATCGTGTCCATGCCTGTCGTGAAGGGAAAACGAAGCATAAAATAACCGGGTACCTTCAAAGTGACGTGCCTTTGAGACTGTTCGAAGCAAACGATCGGTTCGTCGTTAGAATTCGACTTGCTGGCGGAGACGTTTCCGTGTCCGCGTCCGTATTGTGCGCGTTTCGAGGAAAAGACGGGTCCGTCGGTGATCGCGAAACACACCGAAGGATCGCCGACGCGAGAGGGACGCGAGGATCGAGGATCGACGATCGCAGCGAGGCGACGAGGGGATAGCGAACGGTAACTAGCGGTTGGTTAACGAGCGAATCAACGGTAATCTTTTTCTTAGCGCGCCGAACGAGGCGAATACAAAAAATGAAAAGGAAAAAAAAAATGAAAAAAACTAAAAATATTTTGAACGAATCTACGATAGAGAGGATTGGGTGGGGGGATTTGAGATTTTGGGCTTTGGGGGTGTCAAAGAGAAATAAAAGAAGAAACTAATAATGTCCATGTTGCTATATATTAGCAGAAAAGTAGTTTGCGTATAGTGACGTCTTAGTTTAAATTAGTATTTAATGCGCGAGAGAGCGAGAGTGAGAACGAGTATGAGTATTGAAAATTGAAGCGAGCGAAGAGGATCGCGCGTATAATATCGCATTTACTTGGGTGTACGCGCAGCGAGAGGAAGTGGGTGCGATCGAGCGAAAGAAAGGAAGACACGCGCATACTCGCGGAATAAGACGGATCGACGGATAGCAAAGGAAATGATACACACGCCTGTGCGCGCATACTAGACGTAGATTAAGACATTAGAGTATAGATTTTTAGGTGAAGTTATCGAGCCCGTTCCTTCGTGTTAGATATGGTAGCCCATAGAGATGACCGACGCAACGCAACGCGACGCGACGCGACGCCTCGAAACGAGACGCGTGGACCGTGCACACCTAGCGACTAACGATTAAGTAGAGAAAGAGCTTTTGCTCCAACGACGATCCCTTTGTTTTTTCATAGAACGGAAAAGGCATTTAGACGAGGCGCGCGGCCGTCGATCGCCAAGCGTTTCGACTCGCCGCGTCGGGTTCGCATCGTCCTTGTTCGCATCGTCGCGTGCGAACGTTACGAAAGGCACACAAGGAAAGGAAAACGGAATCGACTCGCGTACGCGAGGAAAATTGGAAACGTTGCGATCGGACCGAAAAGAACGCGATTGGCGAGTCGGCGACTCGCGATCAAACCTAACGAATTCGTTTTGTACATTTAGAGGACGATCCTTTTGTCGTCGATCTCTCCCGCGGGCAAACAGACGCGTCGCGACGGGACGCGCGAACGTTAGAGACGGAATGCGACGGGGGGATTATTGGGACAGAGAGAACGTGAGCAGCGGAAAAACGGTGGCGAGTCGAAAGGAAAAGAATGATTTGTGAAATGCGAGAGCGAATACTACAAAATACCGTGCCCATTGTAGTCACGTGAAGCGTACACATAAATTATTATAAATATTAATGCATTAATATTATCGAATATATACCTCTTCTGTACATACAATTAAACGGCAACAATAACGATCAGTGGTCGTCGTAAACGATACACCGCGGAGGACGAGAACGATTCGATCGCGGAGACGCGATGCAACGGCTCGTGCCGATCCAGTCCGACCAGAATTTACGATTACGATCACTCGTTCATAGTCATTTTTATTATTGCTGTCGCTATTATTATCATTGAAATTTCTTACAACGGTCAAATTGTGATTATTATTATTATCGTTGCTACAATTATCATTACTATTATTACGGATAGGTTTTTCGCAACACGCGGATAAGTAAACAGATCGTCGTGACACGACCTTTTAACCTTTCACGAACGCGCATCCTCCAAAGCCCGCAGCGAATTTATTTCCAAGTTTCGTTTCTCGTCGAAAGCTCTCCTTTTCGTTTGTGCGAAACGACTACCGAGTAGCAAGGAACCCGAACGCACTTATCGTTTTTCAAAGAGACAGACGTCGCCGCCGCGCGAATATCCAGGACTTGTTTCGAGTTCGAAAGCGTTCGTTTCTAGGCGCAAACGATCATACTATCGTTATTTATTGGCAGAATCGAACCAATGCTCAAGCGATGCTGTTGGTTTAAAGTGAATAAAAGAAAAGCTGAGAAACCAAGATTTTCTTTACCCGTCTTGTGTACTTACAGGCCTGTACCTAACGTCGTGTATGTGCAGTGGAGTATAAAGGGAATAAAGAGTACACACTTTTTCTATGCACGACTTATTTCACTTTTAATTCTGATTTATTTCCACCGCGAAAAACTACGTCGTTATTATTCTTCTCTCGTGCGCAGTACATATACAGTGTCTGTCGAAATCCTTGACAGCCGATTATTGCACAATTTATTAAAGATACGAATAAAATCTTTACACGAAATTGAATGGCTAAAGGGGCAGATTTATTGGCTGTAACAATTTTTATTTATCGTTATTGCTTACAGAGATATGAAGGTCAAGTTCGGTTTTTTAATTGGGATTATATATTTTTTGTCCAATCAATTGATAGTGCGTTTCAAGACGAATTCAACAACCATTAATGTGTATATCTTTTTGCAAATGGTTTTCGAGATAATGCACTTAAAAGTTTACTCATTTTTGGTGGAAGAAAACCTACTAGAATAGGAAGAGCCATAGGTGGCCTCGGCCGGTGCTTGAAGTGCCACGTATGTATTAAGTATTGTTCCTTGAAAGAGTCATAAACAAATACAAGGGATCTGCGGTAGGCCCGCAGGCCCAAAAACCAGGATTACCTGCGGTGCTTCCCATTCCAGCAGATTTCTTCTATTGAAAATCAGTTAACTTTTACGCGTAATATCTCAAAAACTATTTGGAAAAGGGTGTATACATTAATGGTTGCTAAATTCGTCTTGAAACGCATTATTAGTTGATTAGACAAAAAATATATAATCCCATTTAAAAAACCGAACTCGACCTTCATATCTCTCTAAAGAATAATGATAAAAAAAAATTGTTACAGCCAATAAATCTGCCCCCTTTTGCCATTCCATTTCATGTAAAGATTTCTTTCGTATCTTTAATAGATTAGGAAATAAGGTAAAAGCACCAGTAGTTGACCAGTTAAGAAAAATATGTTACATAAATAATAATAGTGCTTGCTCGTTTGTTAAATAGTGAATGTCTACGTGTGAAAATGTTGTTTGAACTTGCTAGATTATGAAAAAAAGATACTTTTTTTAAATATATATATTACCCAAATTCTATAAACATTTTTGAAAATACAATAATTGCACCAGAAATTTACAATCCTTGAAAACGAAAAACTAGTAATTGACCATACTGTTCAGTTAGCAAAAACATTATCTTTACTAAATATAAAACTCTATCGCAATTCAATGAATGAAATGATTTAGTCACAAGTTAGAAGCTTAAGCATTTCTTATCATGAATTGTAGAGCTTTTCTTAACGACAGCGTTAAGAACAGAGACATAAAATTGACATTAATGAAATTACTTGTCCGTCGTTACGATAAACTAACGAATCCAACTATACAAGATTTGGAGTTGCGTCGATAGATGGTACAGCATACCTATCATGCCTTTTTTGAAAGATTACTCCATTTAAGAACCTTACTTTTCACACTTTCTGAAAAAAGGTCAACTACTGACGTGTGGTCAATTATTGGTGTCTTCACCTTAATTGACTGTCCAGGATTTCGGCGAACACACTGTATAGGTGTACATATTAATACATACACTTACAGAGGGTTTAGAGGAACTTAGTTGCAAATATAGTGAATTTATATGTACAAATTTAATGAAATTTTTAGGTCAAGTGATTTTTAATTAGAGGCGAAAATAATACTCAAACTTCGTTAATGAAAATAGAATCTCTTTCTTTTCTAAACAAAATCACTTGTGCATCATTTCTAGGATAAAAATTATTCTCCAAAAAAAAAGTATGTACAAGCTTTAGCGTTTGGTAATATTTCAAAAAATTGTGAGTAAATATACAGCTGTAGCTATATTTTCGTTTTTAAAAATTCTTTTGTATTGATAAATAAAAGCCGGATCAGTGAAGAATATACACTTACCTGTCACGAATCCTCGTTCGATTCTCTTCGGTGACTAGTCGAACCCTAATCGATTTCGCGTCAAACAAAAGAGATTAGGTGGATAAAATGGTCGTCAACGTCGCACCACGTCTGACCACGTCGTGCTCGCCGGCTTCGTGATGCTTCGTGAGAAGTCTGTACAAAATATTTTTCTATTTCCGTGCTAAAAACCGAGAAACGAAGCGGTCGTTGAGAATTTTCGTTGACAAAGAAGAGAAGCAGCGTTTGTTGCGCGCCAACGTTCGCAATGCGCGAAATTCTGAAAAATTGGATACAGGCGAGGTTAGGGATCATGATAGATCTCACGCCCGAAATTTTTGGCTACTACACCAAAGATGGGAAACTTTTGGCGGAGATTCTGCACAGCTACGACATAATAAACCGCGATCAATTGGACACGTTGCTGGACACACACGATCCTGCTCTGTGTCGCGTGAATCTGAAGCATCTGAGGGCTTGGTTGCGGTTTCTGGGAGTGGAATGCACCAAAGAAAGCATGGAAGAAATTTCATGCGGCAAAGGTACCACGTCGTTGCGATTGTTCTATAAAGTGTATCTGTGTCTCGAGTCGAAGGACCGGCTGCACTTCGTCACGCTGCAAAAAGAGAGGGAAAAGTTCGTTCCCGATTCGAAGAAATTCGAGGTGACCACGGTCTCCGAGGATCCGCCGCTGTACGTAACGCCTGACCATCCTCTGTCGAAAAAACTCGTCGCGGGAAAGGATACCATCGATTGGCACCGCTCCAGGTTCCCGACGCTTCTTCGCCGATTCGAGCGCGTCAAAGAGACGCTGAGAGACTGCAGAACGTACACCCTAAACGTGGAACCCATAGAGCAGAGCGATGTCGAGGTATCTACGAGGTAGCGAAACGCGTCACGGTTTCCGAAACGTTTGCGCCGCGAGTATTCGGTATTTTTCGTCGATAACGACAGAGCGTGCGTTTTACGTGATTCGCAGAAACCGAAACCAGCGAGCAGCAAGAAAGTGGAGATCGAGGAGAGCGAGGAACTGGATCGATTTGGTCGGAAGCATCGACTCAGGAAGAAAATGGAGGAGGAGCAACAGCCTACGGAGGAGCGAACGAAAACGGTGTCGGAGGATCCGCAGATGGCCAAAGAGTACGTCGATTGGTTGAAGCATCGCAGTAAACGCACCGCGACCATGGACGTTCTCAAGAGGAAAATGCATAAAACGTTGCTTGCGGAACTATGGGAACGAGTCGCGGAGGAGCAGGAGGACGCTTTCGACAAAGCGATCGCCGGTCGAGTGTTGGATCAGTCCAGATACGAGAAACAGATCATGACAAAGCTGTGCGAGGTGCGCGAGCAGAAGAGCATCATGGTAGACAATCAGAAGATCGTTGACGACATGACGATGAAGACGAACGAGACGGAGTATCTTGCAGGCCTCGAACGAGAGAAAGATTTGACGACCAAGGCGCGAAAGGACGTCGACATCGAGTGCAAGAGGATGTGCGAACTTTCACGAAGGCTTCGCGACAGAAAAATAGACATGATTAAGCAGAGACATTGGGAACTCTGTTACGAAACGGTCCAAGATCTGCGGGACCTTGCGTTGCAAATAGCGTTCTACCGGGCAAAGAATAACGAGGACGCTCCGTCCGCGATCCTGCGCGAATGGCAGGATCTGTTTCTCAGGTGTCAACCGATCTTCGACGAATTCGCGTTAATCGATATCGAGAGGGTCTTGGACGAAGAGGACAAGAAGGATATTTTAGAGGATGCGGCCGAAGCGAACCTCGAAAAGATGGAGGCGCTGCAGGATGCTCTTTTCCAGGATTATCTCGAGCAAAATTCCCCTTGGGACGAATATTTGTTTCCGATCGCCGAAGACGCCCAGGAATCGTTTGAATTGGGTCGCATGGTGGTCGGTTACATCGCGCATCGTCTCCTCAACTACCTTCGTACCGATCCAACCGAACGAGCGCGAGCTTTCTCCGAAAAATTTCAACGCGCTGCGATCATTCTGGGTTTCGTGACTCCCACGGCTCGCGAAACGCTACGAACGTTGCTGGAGAAAAATTACATTCATTTGGTGCGAATGGAAGACGCGATCAATTATTGTCTCGAACGGTACAAGGAAGAAATGTTGGACGAAGAGTATATCGATCTGGAAGTGATCAGGATAACCGAGGATACCGTGGAGAGGCTTCGAAAGCGCAGTCGTATCTTGCAGTCCGGCCGAGCGCTACCGAGGAAACGCCTCGTGTCCCTCAGAGGTCCAGGCAAATCTACGAAGGCGTCGAAAAAGAAGGCCGAAAAACCGGCGAAGAAAATTGAAAAGCCGGAATTGACGGATGAGAAAGAAACGCAAACTCCTAGAAACATACCTTACGACGATTTGGATCCCGTGTTAACCGACACCGCGTACATCGGTATTTCATATTTTTCTCTTGTTCGCGAGGAAGCGAAGCAACGCGATTTACGCGTCGAAACGAAACATTTTTAAACGCCGCTCACTTTCGACGGCTGCTTCTCGGTGTGCTTCGCTTCCTCGAGACGCCGTTCATTTGCAAATTCGAGAAACGCCGCTCATAAATATGTACGCTGTTATCGTCGATGCACATAGGTAAGTGGGCTTACGAATACCTGACGCTCGGCGAACCGATCACCAACGAACTTGAGGTTAAAATCCTGACCGAATACATGAAAAGTCTTAGCGGCGCGACGGGTTGGGCGCTGATAGATTATCCAAACACGTACGAACAGATGGCTCTGCTCGAGGAGGCTTTGTCGGGGTCCAAGTTACCGCCGAATCCCGATTCCCCCGATTTCGAGGACATTAGCATAGAAGACGTCGAATCTCTAACACCGAGAATCCATTACGAAGAGTTTGTCGACCCGTCCACGGCGTACAGGCAAATAGAGAAACGCTTTTGGGTCATTCCACGCGAACTCGGACACTTTTTGGAGTAACATCTCGAATTTTGCTGAATTTTGGATATGTTCTAGTTTTTGGGGGTATACAGGGTGTTTCGCAATTCGTGGGAAATCTCCGAGATACAGGTACTAGACACGAAAATAATAAGAAAAGTTCTTACGCAATATTCTCGGAAATAATTAGTTTATTATTACACGCGGTTTTACATTTCGTAAAATGCCGACGTAACTCTGCTTCATCCTCTTTAAAGCCAGTGACCGCGCTTAAAGGATCAGGCCTCTCTGTGACTCGCAACGTGTATTGGGATGAGATGTTTCTTCGAATGAAAAATCACATATTTTCTAATTAAAAATTGAAATGATGACGAATATAACACATCTGATACTTTTCCACGATGCAGGCCAAAATCTCGGCCACTGATCTTACGGGGATTGAGCCTTCGTTGTGTGCCTTCACGAAATATAAAACCGCGTGTAACTAATAAACTAACCATTTCCGAGAATATTGCATAAGAACTTTTCTTATTATTTTCGTGTCTCGTACCTGTATCTCGGAGATTTCCCACGAATTGCGAAACACCCTGTATAAACGTGTGCGAAAGGATTTTTGAAAATTTTTAAAATTGTTGATTTTACAGCTCTTTGAAGTTTACTGTTCACTTTTTTTCTATCAATTTTAGCTCTTAAACTAGCAAACTGATAAAAAATGTGCTTTTGGGTGCTTATAGTAAAGGCATAGGAGTATACAGGGTGGAGCAATAACTATTAGCACCTCAGATATCTCGGAAACTATAAGTTTCACAGAAATATTTGCTGAAATAAAATTGCACAGTACGAAGGGGGCCATCCGGTGGCGATAATAGTTTTTTTGCAGGTGGAGGTACTTCGGACATTTGAAGGTCACTTTCATTTTTTTAAATGTATCGGTATGTTTTTGCTTCCGTATCATGATAGAGGATCTTAAAACGAGTTCAACGACCTATTACATAAGGTCATTGAAGGTCATAGAAAGTAAAGAAAGGTAATAATTACGGTTTTGGTAGTAAATGAAACATACGTTTATAGTAGGTGTTCGAAACGATGACCATCACTGTCAATGCACCATTGGATTCTTTTTACAATTGATTGACTTGCAAGTCTTACAGTGTCAGAACTTATTGACGCACAGGCTGCAATAATTCGCTGTTGCATGTCGTAAGGTGTAGTTGGTACTTCTTTGTACACTTTCTCTTTCAGTGTTCCCCACAGAAAGAAATCTAGAGGTGTTAAGTCTGGTGAATGAGCTGGCCACGATATTGGACCGCCGCGTCCAATCCAACGATTTCGAAATTTTTCATCGAGTTCCCTTCGCGCAATCAATGAATAATGTGCTGGACATCCATAGTGATGTCCGTAAGTATTATCGCTTTTCTCTACTTTCTATGACCTTCAATGACCTTATGTAATAGGTCGTTGAACTCGTTTTAAGATCCTCTATCATGATATGGAAGCAAAAACATACCGATCCATTTAAAAAAATGGAGGTGACCTTCAAATGTCCGAAGTACCTCCACCTCCAAAAAAACTATTATAGCCACCGGATGGCCTCATTCGTACTGTGCAATTTTATTTCAGCAAATATTTCTGTGAAACTTATAGTTTCCAAGATATCTGAGGTGCTAATAGTTATTGCCCCACCCTGTATAATAAAGTGTTTTAGTTCAGAAAACAATTTTTTTAACCATTTATTTTGCAATTGTTTTAAACAAATGCGATTTTCACGCTGAGGGGCCGAATTGAAAAATTTGAAAAAAATGAGTATATAGTTCTATTTGTCCCCTTTACGGACCACTTTTTAAAAACACGGACACTTTAAAATTGGCCATAGGAAAATTAATTAAATTGTACGCTGCGCATCGAAATCCACTGATTCGACCAGCCGAACGCGTTGCGGCGCCGGCGCGGCGGATTCCCTAGCGCGGTCCTTGCAGAGTCAAACCGAGTCGCACAGCGCTTGGCTGGTCGAATCAGTGGATTTCGACGCGCAGCGTACAATTCAATTAATTTTCCTGTGGCCAATTTTGAAGTGTCCGTATTTTTGAAAAGTGGTCCGTAAAGGGGACAAATAAGACTATATCCTAATTTTTTTCAAATTTTTCAATTCGGCCCCTCAGCGTGAAAATTGCATTTGTTTAAAAGAATTGCAAAATAAATGGTTAAAAAAATTATTTTCTGAACTAAAACACTTTTTATTATATACTCCTATGCCTTTACTATAAGCACCCAAAAGCACATTTTTATCAGTTTGCTAGTTTAAGAGCTAAAATTGATAGAAAAAAAAGTGAACAATAAACTTCAGAGCTGTAAAATCAACAATTTTTAAAATTTTCAAAAATCCTTTCGCACACGTTTATATATCCCCAAAAACTAGCACATATCAAAAATTCAACAAAATCCGAGATGTTACTCCAAAAAGTGTCCGAGTTCGCGTGGAATGACTCTTTTACATCCGTTGCTCGGTGCTCTAGTTGCTTCGTAACTAGCTTTTCGCGTTGAAATTTCAGGCAATCGAGAATCGTTCCGGATCCGTTCAAACAGACCCAGGACGTACCGGCCAGTAGATTCGTGAACCTGTTCGTCAGAGTCGTGCAGAAACCAAAAAATTTCGAAGTCGGGGAACGATCGTACGAAACGTTGCAGCCGAATACTCCTGCTGTCGACAAGTTCTACTCTTCGCAAAATGTCGCGCATTTGCTCTACTATTCTAGCTTGGATTTGACGACGTTGAAAGTATTGGCGAGGCTCGTGATAGGCGATCCGCGCCAAAGCCACCCGTCGGAAGAATTGTTCGGTTCGGTTTTGGAGGCCTCCGATCGCGTCGCGGAGCGTAGTACCGGTTCGAAAGCGCCGATCGTTCGATACCTGTTGACTTCGGAACCGCCAGAGGAAAGTTGGGAAGCAGAGGAGGAGGAGCACGATTTCGATCGTTACGATTTCTCGACGGAATTGCCGATAGAAATGGAACTCCGTTTAATCAGGCCGGGCGAGAAAAATTGGGAATGGATTCAGTTTCCTTTGGCGTCGGTTCTCGCGGTCTATTTGTCGAACCTCTGGTCCGGCATCGAGAAGTCGTACGTGTACGGTCTGAAGGAACTGTTGCTGCTAAAAAGCATTCTTTTATCGGGAATTGTCACGTACAAGAATTTTCTAATAAAAACCGCGACAGAATACATCGACAGGCCGCACAACAAACAGGATATGTTGCACGAATTTCACAAATCTTTCAACACGATCGACGAAGACGCACGGAACGACGTAGACGTGAAGTGCGAACTGCACCGGCGATTAGCCGACTTGCAGATGCAATTGTGGGAGGTTTGCGATCGAAGGAGAGACGAAGTGGAGAAAGAACGCAGACGATTCGTCGAACATCAGTGGACCGTGTTCCAGACGTTGGTTCTGTTCAACTTTTACATTGGAGTCGTACAAATCGAGACGGATCTATGCACCGACACGGTGCGCATGCTACACGATTACTATTTGGGTATGTTGAAGAGACCGTTGATGGAAACACCGCTTACGAAGATTGTGCTGAACAAAATGAAAGATCCCCAAATTGTGCCGAACGACGACAAATCGTTCGAATCATCGAAACCTACGGAAAATTTGACAGCTAAGAAAGAGACCACCACCAATCAATCTAAGGCAAGGACTGGGTCGTCGAAATCTGCTGCCTTTTCGTCGTTTGGCGTTCCTCCTGCCGCGCCCGAGTACGACGTTCTTCAAAAAGAAATTGTTGGTTTGCTGCTCGACAGAAGCAAATCGTCCGAGGACACGGCGGCTTTGAGTATTTTGAAAACGATCGCGGAAAACATTCGTTACGCGAAAAACGTTGTAGATGGGATCGCCGCGAGAGCCAGCGAGATTCTCGCGAAAGAAGAAGCCATGTCTTCGAAGAGCAGAGATTACGCGATTGATTTGGTAGATCCCAACGATTCGAAACTATTGGCGTCGAGGCTGCAAGATCTGTTTCTGGAGTGGAGGTACGGGATCGGGTACGAACTCGCGCGAGTCCGTTCCAGGCTCGATTCGTTTATCGCCGCGTCTCGAACGGACATTCTTTTTCTGCTTGACACGATGCAGACAACTTTCCATAATATCTACGATCTCAACATCGCCAGGTTAACGCCTCTTAAATTTTCTCTACCGTTTCTTCACGAACGAGTCACCAAAGTTTTGTTCGCGTTCGATCGGGCAGGTATTGGCGTGAAATGAAGAGTGTCAACGAGATGGCGAACGTATTTTGCTTGGCGATCGAAGAAGCTACACCGCTGGAGAAGGAGATGCTGCTGGACGGTGATCGTTTCGTGGTTCGATCAAACGTGTTCATCATGCCCACGCGCTGGGAAGAACCAGTGGAACTGAAGGAAGAGGACTCTGATTGGCGATTCCGCATAATCCAAATCAGTCGACTGATCGAGATCTTCAGGCGAGTGGCACCGCACGGAACCATCGCCGAACGCGCGTTCGTCTATATCCTTCACGATTTGGCGAGTCAAGGGATGGAGGAAGGAGATTCGTTGTCGCTTCCTTGCTGTTGGTATCGATTACGACCGCAGGACATTGCGGATCTTGTCAAGGACCTCTTCCAATCCGCGGATTACGTGGATTGGCGGGAATTCCTTATTTACGCGTTGGAACTACCGATGCCGACCACTCACGAACTCTTAATCGCGAGGGATCGATTCAGGATTCAGGATCCGGAATTGACCGAAATGATCAGTCGCCCTCAATTCCTTCGAACGCCGTTGTGGTTCTTCGACTCCGTCGAGATGTTCATCGACGCTAACAAGTTCCTTCGCGACGATTGCTACAGAAACGTCGAAGATCTCTACGAAGACGAGCTTTATCAGTTCGATCCGGACAAATCGAACGATCGTTTGAGAACCGGTAGCTCGATTTTTTCCTTGGTAGGCTGCGACCAAAGCTCCGAGAAACTCAGGTTGATATTGGCGAAGGAGGTACTCGGTCGCGCGTATTCGGTCAGTCGAGATATGATTAATTACACCGCCATGCTGTTAGCCTTCTGCAAGGATGAAAATCCGCGAGAAGGATTCGGGAAAGCGCTCGCGCTCGCCCTAGGAAGTAGAGTGTGCATCGACTTCGAAGAAGGCGAAAACTACGTCGAAGAACTCTATGAGAAATCGCGACTAGCTAACCAGGCGCGATACTTACAGGAAAAACTCGATCCCAAAACTCTCGAGGTACGTAAAATTTCTTCTTCTCTGGCTTTTACAAGTTCCCGTAGAAAAAAAGGTTTTTTTTGTGACGATCGCTTTAGGCAGCGAACGAAATTGTCGACAAACTAATGAATAGAATGAGCGAAATGATTGAAAGTTCTGGCGAAGGAGAACTGCAATCGTTCTATAAATCGAACGGGTTGTACAGCAACGAGTCAGAGCGCGAAGCAGTCTCGACGATCAGTTCATTTACAGGCGAAGAAGAATGTCGAGAATCCTATCAAGAATTCGTCATTTATTGGTTGCCCCTCAACGTTTGTCTCGTAAGAATATCCTGGCAAATAAATACATAAATATTTCAACCTTTCAAATCCCAAGCATCCAATGTGTTCTTTCAGACGGTACTTACCGCAGCATTGTCTTGTTACACCATGAAGCCGGATCTCTTCGGAAAGTCGTCAAATCTTCGCCAGAATTTGACTTTGGTTTACCAAGAACTGAAAGACGAGACTCTGAATAGTGAAAAAAACCTTGTTCTAGTTCACCGACTTCTAAATCATGATTTTATGACGCAATTGTTGAGCAGTACAAGTAAGTTCACCGAGAAAAGTATAAGCAATATGATCAAGGATATTATAAGGTCGTTGGGAGACACAAAACTCGCTTAAGCGTCGATTTGTATTTATTCTTTTCATACATCGCGCGTAATACCTGTGAAAAATGATCTTCCAGATGGACCGTGGAAATTCTATACTCCAGATAGAGGAGGATACGTTTTTTTTTTTTGTTTCCGTATTTTATTTTATTTTCTATTCTTGTTTCGCGCGTTTCAAAACTTTCGCGTTCTCGCAACGCGGAAACGTCGTTGCGTTTGTAACAAACGGTCGGTATCGAACAGACAGTACTCGTGTTCGTCTCTCGTTGGCGAACACGTTAATGCCTTCGAGCAAGCAACGGATTACATATGTCGCGCGCACGTCGTGCGTCGCGTTTTTATGCACTCGCGCCTACGATTCGTATAAATACTTACGGTCTCTTCTTCTTACTCTACGCATTTTATTTCGCGCGTTGCGTTGCATCGTCTCCGTCGCAGACGAACGCGAATATTCGAACAAGATCGAAATTTACTCGGAGAATTAACTAAATGAAAATAAAAACGTCTAACCGAAGAAACTCGTATTCGATACATCGTTCCGTCGACTCGCCTACCTATCATGATATCCCTTTGATCCTTATCTAACGCAAACGAAGTCTAAAACTATGCTGGATGACTCTCTCGGAGACATACATTAACCGTTTCAACAAAGAACGTTACCCGACGTCTCTGGATCTGTTTGTTTACGTATCTCGATTACACAAGATATATCACCGATCATTCGATATTGTTAGTATGTATATGGTACATTACGGTGTTTCTTAATGTAAATTGAAATCGCTTCAAATTCGCGCGCGTACCTTCCAAACAAATTCGATCCGAGTTCGCTCTCGAAACCATTCGCGCAGCGTAGAGCGAAGAGCGTTGGATACACGACCGTAGCGAAAAACGAACGAATGCGGCTTCGTCTGCTCGGTCGATGGGACCGGTGAATCGGTGAATATTAACGGTGTCGGATACTGGATTATCGACCTCTGGGGCAGAAAGAAAAAGGTCTAAAAAAAAGGACTACGATGTGATATATAGATACTTTATGGCAATGACCTATGGTCACGTGGTTAAAGATAGTACTGTAGCAAGCTTACCTAGGGGCCCGTGTACGCATAATAAAAATTTATATATACCAATTTTTACTGATAGGGAGGCAATTGACTTCGCAAAGTGTTCCGTATGATCATTGCAATAACAATCAATGCTTCGTAAACATTTACAACTTAATAATTGTGTTTAATATAAATATAGGAATACACCCCAGGTCCATGTAATTTACATCGGGCGTGATAAGGACCCGGCCATGTTTGTAAACAAAGAGCTCGGATTTCATCCATTTAGCAGAAACAACTTTTTGCAGCGAAGAAACACTATTTGTTTATGATTTTTTGTAGAATTTTTTTATTCAATTCCGGAGGTCGCTACAGAGCCCTTTTTTGCAATTTGGCTTTCAAAACTTCGTAAAAAATAAATGTTAATGTTTTTATAGAAGAAATTTATTCCAGGACCTTTTTTCAAAAAAAGGGCTCTGTAGCGACCTCGGCCTTTTTTCCCTGAACAATAATATCATAATTATTATGTATTTTGGTTCCTATTCTGTCCGAAATCTTGCATCTGCTGTCCCATAAGAAATACATGGGGCCCTTTTAGTTCACTTTTCCACCCCTACGCGCTGCTTATCCAGTATCCGACACCCTTAAAAGCGTACCACCGCCTCGTATCGGTATCCAATGCTCCGATCGAATACGACCAACGTGCTAAATGGGTCGACAATACATTCTCTGTACCTCGAACACCAGCGTACGCTTGCTATCTCTCCTTTCTCGCAAACTTTTCAGCGATCTGGTTATATGTATAAAAGGGTTCGAACCCCTTTCAAGAGTCGTTCAACCGTTCGCGAATGCCTCGAAGAACGATCGTTACAACGTTCGGCAAAGCGCGTATAAAAATTTCGATGCTTTCCAAAGCGACGAAATTTCAAAGCATTCGACGGCATCGAGATTCGTGGAAACAAGGAGGATTTGCAAAATGGTTTCGAACTCGTACGTCTAAATAGATAACGTGCGAAACGATTCGAACGAGTCTGGAGTCGCGATTGGCTTCTCTTTCGAATCGTCGCGAATATTTTCGGCAAGCTGATCGCACCGTTCTCCCGTAAAGGAGGATCGCTCTAACTTTATTGCGCTCGTGCACTCGTCCTCGCCTTCGATTCTCGATCTCGCGCGATTTCAGTTGCCGTAAGGAAGGTGCATTATTCACAGCCCATACTCTCACCCTTAACGATTTAAGTATTGATTCCGAACGATCAAACGTAACGCGGCACGTGCCGCCCACGCGTTTCAGTTATCGCACACGTGATATGTCTTGTACAGTGTTCTGACCTCGGCCGAAACATACTCTCTTTCTCTCCTTTCGTTTATATTTTCTACATTTTCAGGTTATTTCGACGCGTTCGAACGCGCAGAACGTTTGACCAGCTCTTTCGGATTTCAGAGCCTCGAACCTCGAACGCCATTCTTCCGACGCACAGTGGGACAAAATGGTATTTTTTTTTCTTTCAAATCAGTCTACAGGTCGTAATTTTTTAGCAGATTCGGTGCTTTCTTTTTAAATTCTTCGCAATTAAATTCTCTATCGATCTGTCCAGCTTGATTTTTTAATTTCGTTTTTTTAATATGTTTTTAATATTACGTGAAAAACACAGCATTTTAAAGAAATCAGAGTTCTTGGGCTTATCTGGTCGTTGGTTTCGAATTCAAAATTAGATTTTCGAAATGGAGGATGCCATATCGACGGTTTTAAAAGGAAATTTCAAGAAATTTGCCTGTTTTGAAGAAGCTTAGTGCGTGTGGACGTCAGAGACGCTAATTACAAATATCTTCTTTAAGGAATAGGATTTGTGCTTCTGGATGCAAATCTTTGGTTTTACGTTTATGTATGTACGTGTCTTATTTCGTACGTGGTGTCGATTTGCGTGTGTTGTTTTCCTACATTTCTTAAATTCTTTGTTCCTTGGCTTCTTGCGCCTCTTCTGATAACTGACCTACAGGAATTAAAAAATGTCGAATAATATCTGACCCATGAATTAAAATCGTATGGCATGAAGAAGATTTGGTACCACATATGTATATTTATTTATACAAATTTTCGCCGTACCCATGCAATACGTTTTAAATTCATTTACATTGATTAGTTTTCCCGATACCATTACTTGCGTAATAACTTACACTCTTTTTCTTTTCTAAGCCTATCACCTATTTCAAAATCATGTATTTCTTACTCATGTCTGCTAGGAACAAACAGCGCGCTGTAGTGCTCTGCTTTCTCACGCGAGACTGAAAATTACGAGCAGATTGCTAAAAACTGGCATCGCTCAAAATTGTATAAAAAAAAAATATACGATTCTTTGCTTCCAAAGATTTTCTTCCAGAAGCACAAATTCTACTTCTTAGAGAAGATATTTTCTAATTAGCATCTCTGGCAATCTGCACGCACTAAACTTCTTGAAAATAGGCAAATTTCTTGAAATTTCGTTTCGAAATATTCTATGTCATCCTCCATTTCGAAATCTAATTTTGAATTCGAAACCAGCGACCAAATAAGCCCAAAAACACTGATTTCCTTAAAATGCTGTTTTTCGCAAAATGTTTAAAAAATGGGAACGAAATTCAAAAATCAGGCTGGACAGAAGAGAATTGAAGAAAAAAAAGCATCAAATTCGCTAAAAAAATGACAACCTGTAGACTGATTTGAAAAAAAATGCCATTCGTCCCACTGTGCGACGTTCGAACGGGCAAACAACTTAACTTTCGGCCATCGTTTGATGTGTGTGCATGCATGGATCGTATGTGTGTGTCTGTGTGTGTGTGTAGCGTGTAAACGTGCGTACAGGTTCGAGGAAATACGTATAAAATGCTAACAACGACGACTGTTGTTGAACACGCGGTTTACGCGTTTAAGTACCGTTTCCGTCGTGCGTCCGTCTATGCGATCGCGAGAGCGTTTTGCGTTCAAACGAATGTTGCGCAACGTAATTGACGAGACGCGTTAATCTTAAAAAAATAATATTCCTTTGACTGGACGCGGTAGCACGGTGGCTCGCGTCGCTCGTAAACTTTGAACGATTCAAACTTACCTCGATCGAAGAGAAGGACGCGTGGCGTGGGTTAGTATAAATTTTCCTCCGAGCCTTCTTGCAGTTCCATCGTCGCACGTTTGCTCCGCGCGAAACCGTTTCGCCTCCGAGATCAGGGAGGGTGTCGCGCATCGTCCGATTCGATGGAAAAAGAAGAAACGAACGTAAGCGCGTTTGCACGAACTCGAAGGAAGCCAACTGAAAAGGCCGACTACAAAGCTGTCCTAGATACGCGCTGGTCAACCAGAAACTTCAACTACTGGCGATTCCGTGTCACGTGATCGACGAAGCTTCGACTTTGCGTACACTGTTGATATCGAAACTGTGGAAAGGATGGCGCGCGGGTTTCGCTCGACACGCTACCTCTCGTCTTCCTCCTAACCGCCTGCGTTCTTCCTTCCTTACTTTCTCTCACTCGCGCATGCACGCACACACATTCTCCTTTGGCACGTCAGCTCTCGTACGCTACATTCTACTTGCTCTCTAGCCTATCGTTGCGATAAAAAAATACCAGGAATAAAAATATATCACGTAACAACGTTTCTCTCGGTCGTATCGCCGGCGACTGAGTCGCAGGACGTTCGCAGGCTAATCGCGAGAGAAACAACTCGCGAGGATCTCAAGCGATTGCGTCGTTCCACGTTCTTGGATTTCGATGAAAACGCATCGTCCGGAAATCGTTTCTTTCCACCGTTGAACGTGAACCGATTTCGTAACAAGCCGTTCGATCGCTCGCTAGGATTTCGCTCGAACCGGAAGCGCGTCGTTCGGACGATCGACTTCTCCGGATCGTTATCCGATCCAGGCTAGCCATCAGCTGGGCTGAGGAGGCGTCAGCTTCACAAGAAGCCACGTGTACAGTTTCGGCTTCTGCTTGTCGATCAATTCGTACTGGAGGTTGCTGAGTCCGTCAGTGGCGAACCTCTTCTTTCCCGTCTTCAGATACTCGTACCTGTTCGGGCGGAAACGATCGAGCGTTAAGCGAATGGAAAACGGAAACGATATCCGGCTGCTTACCTCTTCGGATTGGCCTTCTCTTTCTTGTGCGTGAGCATCTTGTACCGCGCCACGTTCGCCGGGTATCGCGAGATGTGAAGATCGTGCGCTTTGATCCGGTTGGCCATGTCGTCGTCCTCGCCGCCCCAGCCCCAAAACACGTTGCTGAATCCGTTCACCAGGCGGAATTGTTCGCGCGACATCGCTGACACGCCGCCGAACAAATCGGCGTACGGCAATCTGAACGGAATAGGTACGAGGAGATGATTCGAGGGTCCGGCGTTCGCAGCGCGCACGCGAAACGAAGTATGCAACAATACCTGTATTTGAATTTGTCGATGGCGACGGACATGTGTCTAGGCTGCTCGGGACAGGTGTAAAGATTTCTATCGTCTTCTGGAAGTAGGTCGACATCGTGAAAAATGAAACAATCGAAAGGTCGTTCCTTCAAGGCCTCCACGTATCCGACGTTCATGAGCATCGCGCGGTTGAAGGACTCGCTTCCTGGAAAAACGATAACGATCGCCTAGCGACTCGGAGCCGGAGCATTCTACTCGAAATAGAAAATTGGAGAAAAGTAAGTTCGCGAAACGGGTGGGTAGTCGCTGCGGAGAGCGGAGACGGTTTCCGATCGATATTAGTCTCCCGGAGAGAATGCAACGGTTTTCGTAGAGTACGCTTCGCGAATCGGCGTTCGCGCGCGCGCGCGCGCGATGCTTTCGCGCGTTATCCTTGCGAGTAATAAAGTTGATCGACGCGGAATCGCGCGTTAGCGAGAAGTTGTTCGCGTTTCCCGTTAACCGCGAAGCAACGGATGCGAGAGTACGTTCCCGTATATACAGTTACGGTAATAACGAGTCGAGGTAACGTTCCTTGGTATTCTCGACAAATGAATCCAAACGATATTAACGGTACCGCGGTAAATCTACGACAGATGCAACTGATTGCATCGCGTCTTCTGCTTTGACGCTTCCTCGATCTCGTGACGTGCACCGTTACGTCGCAACTTTTCGATTCTTCGGACGATTCGATTTTTGCGAGCAAATTTTTTTTTCACTCCAACGTTTTCTTTTTGCCTACTTTATGGCTTTGTCGCGGTCCGAACGAGTGCGCGACAAGAAGTGCAAAAAAGGGGAACCGCGTGGAGCAACGGAAGATGGAAATACAGTTTAAATCGCAAAGAGATGTTAGAGTGAAACCGCGTTTAGACTTTCAAGACTCGCCCGCGTTCCTGCCACTGCGTTCGCGACTGTCTAACGAAATTTCCGAGCGAACAGTGCGTCTACCGGTTGCATCGAATATGCTCGTCGCCGTGCCGATACCGCATTGCGGTAGATGCAATGGCTATCGCTGCTTTTGTGCCTTCGCGATCGGGTTGTGCTCGAGTACGAGTTACGTAACAATTGGTTAGCACGTCGAAGGAACCTTGACATTGAACGACAGTTCCGCGATGCGCAAGTATATTCCGTCTCTGCGTTTCGCGTAGCTTGAGGCGTAGAATTTCAAATGACCTGCGACGTACGCGTACCGAATCGTCAAGGAATTTTTGGTGGGGCAAGCTCGCGTGCTTCGATGACCATTACGTAACAAAGAGAGACCGAGGAAAGCAGGGACGACGCGATCGATCGGACGGAGGTAAATTCAATTAAAAATCGCGTTAAAGTTTGAAACGAACTTCAAGGGGATCGAAGATATACGCTGTTCGAGGAGCAGATACGGTTGAAAGCGATTCGGGTGGACGGGCAAGCCGTTGCAATTTATGGCCGTTCGAGAAACTACCAAAAACAATTTTCAAATCAATCTTCGCAGTCCTGACTCCGTTCTAACGAAGCTAAAAGCTATATCGCGCGCTCACCTTTTTGCTCGACCACAAATATTTGGTAGTCGATCTGTTGACGGAGTAGCATGGGGTGAAGATTATAGAGCAGCGCTTGAAGATGCTGCGGTCGATCGCGAAACGGAATGACGATGCCGACGCGATGCCTGGCGATGCAATCGGCTGGATATCCTCTGCCGCCCGGCTTCACATCGGGAAACATCTTCTCGATTATCGACAATTCTGGAGGCGACTTGTTAACGGCGAGTGGCCCAGCTGCAAACAATTCACCTTTATTTCCTCCTCGATTTCCACTTTCCACGTTAACAACTGGCGGAAACTTCAAGAACTGAAACGCACTAAGATTCGGAGGAATGAGCGGACATCGCGGGAGCATCGTGGTGTTCGTTGAATTAGTCGAATTCGTTGAATTGGTCGTCGAAATTTCCTGCGAACTTCCAACGATGTACGTGTTTCCAGAGGGAAGAGCGGTTTCCAGCTTGGAGAAATTCGAGTGAGCTTTACCGGCCCAATGCACGGTCGTCGAAGTGACATTATTGTTGCCAAGCAAACTAGATACCGTCACAGGCCCGTATATGATAAGGCCTCGTGGGTGATGCCTGTAGGTGCGATCAGCGTACCTAAAACCAAACGAATTCGCCTTCAGCAACACCTAAAACCTAAACGGTGTCTGCGCTGCCGCCCGTTCCAACTTGGAATTCAATCGAATCGATAATATTTTTAGACGCCACACCGCCATGTGAGATTTATTCTCAGCTGCGCCCGTTTTGACGCAAAGCTGCTGGAGCAAGTTACGCGCTTGTCTCTTCAAAGTTCCAATGCGTGGAGTCTAATTAAGAACAGGAAGATTGGAAGAAAGTTGTTTTCCCGTTACTTAGCTTTTTACTCGACGGAAATTGAATAAATAATTGGGCGCATACTACGAGTAATACCCAGGAATGTCCCAGCCGCGTATCAAACGTGAATTATTATTGTATTCGAATGCTTTATACGCGCGGGCAGCTAATTGTTAAACCAGTTGCTTCGGTATTCGGTATCGTATCAGAAACGCTAGCATTACCTTCAGTCTGATTTAGCGTTATTCGCGGCAATCGCGTTCTACGACGATTAGCAAACCAATCGACCGTCTAATTGCGTCGACTGTTACGCGTACCAACCTCTTCGCGCGGTTTTCGGGATTCCGAGTCTTCGCTCTTTCCAACTTTAGAAATAAATTACGGGAAAAAGTGACTCGGCGCTCTGACCTAATACGAAACGGTTCACGCTGAATTTCGAACCTCTTCGCCGCGAAAACTTTCCGGAAAATTGAGTTTGGCAGCTGCACTCTTGGCTCGAAATCGGGTCTCGCGATTGTCGGTCGCCTTCTCATGCGTTTGAAATTACTCGGACACCTTGCCTTGGAAATAATCTTCGAGGACCTATTGGATTTCCATCCGGTGCGAGCGTCAGCATAATTTGCTCGCTTCACGACGTTCTATTTGTTTTTATCTTATCGTCGAAGCTGTGCATCGAAGAATCTACTATTGTTGGCGAATGCGTCAAGCGCGTGACTTTCCTGTCACGAAGAATAACGTCTACGGAATTGTTCCCCGGTGGATGAAATCATCGACAGATAATTATACTCGTACGTATGCAACGCGATGCGTACAGGATGCACGCTTTGCACGCGCGTCGCATGTGCAAACACCGATCACTGTTAGTTTCGATAACCTCTCGAAAATCAAGTTCAATTGTCGATTGGAGAAGCAATGTTTCGTGTTTCGTTCGTAAAAAAAAAGGAAAAAGAAAAACAGAACAGAAGCTGCTTGTACGGTAATCGTTCCACAATTAGTCCGAATTCCCAGTGAATTTTAACATTGGAATAATGAAAAGATCAGAGGATCGTTATAGTAGAGTGGTTCCGCAAACGGACAATCCGAATGACCGCTAACAAAGTAACGAGAACACGTACGCTTCCGGAACGTGGATACGTACGCGACAGCTTGGCCAAAGGATGAATTTTTGCGTAAATTTGCTCGGACGCGAACGAAAAGCGTACGAGATTTGAGGCTTTCACGGCCCGGCGTCATACAGTTCTCACTGTTGAAGCTTTCGGGTGTATGCCTTGTCCATGAGGAAATGTTTTCCCAACGTTTCGCTAGCATTGCAGCTGGCTTCTTCAGGGGATCGAAGACAAACTGAAGCCAGCTGCAATGCTAGCGAAACGTTGGGAAAACATTTCCTCATGGACACGGCTTACACCCGAAAGCTTCAACAGTGAGAAAAGTGTACGGGCGTACGCGGTGGTAGTTACCGTCGACCATTGCGTTAGCGTGGCCATTTAATGGAATTTCCAAGTGGAAGAGTGTCTACGATTGGTGCGTACGTACCTGGTAGCGTTGATGGTAAAAATCGTCTCTATGGAGCGGCGATCGAGCACGCCGCTAAGTAAATACTGAATGGCGATGAGAGCGAGGACGACGCAGGCGATCGCCTTGTAAAGGTGGGCACGATGCCACGGTGCCACGGCTGCGGCCGCAGTCATCGCATGTGCGAGACACCATAACTCCCTGCTATCGCCGTTAGAAGAACGCCGTCCTGGGGGCGGTCTCTGTTGGCCGTCGTCGTCGCCGTCGCTATTCCTCTACCCGCGATTCCTCCGTCTCCCTCGGGGTTCAAGAAGCTCCGTGTTTCCGTAGCCGCCGTCTTCTCCCTTCTTTTGCTGCTTCGAAGGAGCACGAGCACCGAGACGCAGAGGACCAAGGAGCGAGGAAAGAAAAGGCCGCCCGGGGCTTCTCGCTTTCGGTCACCAGGCGCATTACCCTCCGACGCGAGTGCTCTCAGCGCGACGACACCTTCTTCTTATCCTGAGAGACAGAAGAAACAGACGGCAAGTAGGCATCGGCAACGTAAGCATAGGCATCACTCCTGAGCAGTCGTATGGTTCGGACGTGTTTGTATTTTGCTCCGTCTAACCTTGCCGTTTAAACTGTCAAAACTGTGTCCGTTAGTTACGGTTACACTATGCACTGTTTTACACTTCTTTCGGAACAATGGATAAATATTGCAAAGGATGTGGTACTAAAGTAGCTAAACCAGTGTCTTGTATCACGTGTGGACTGCATGCTCATCCTGGATGCATCATTCGGACCGGTCATGCTCACTCGAACGGTCAGTTCCTGAATTGTGCCGCAGGATTAAATGTAGCACCAGCAGCAGCGTCAGCTGTTCAATCTAGTCTGCATACAGATTCTCGAGATGCTCATCTGTTAAATAGTTTTCGACAGATATTTAGACAAGAGCTACATGACATTCTCTCATCAGAACTGTTGGCTATGGAAAAGAAAATTATGGAGGTCATCACGAATGTGTGCTCTGAAATTAAGGTTGATATCTCGAAAATCGCTGATAGAGTAACTCTTCTAGACGCAAACTTATCATAAGAGTCTCGAGGAGAGGCTTGGTCGGTGTTTTGTATTTTCGCATGGAATGACCCCAATGTAAAACAAATGAATCAAATGATTCTGTTTCCTTGGGGGACAGTGGGGGTAAAAATAGAAAGTCAAGTTTTTGGTCAGTTTTTCTTACACTATTGCATGAAATATTGTTAAAAAAATCAAAAAAGGGCACATGTTATACAATTTGTTCAGATTTTATACCCCATATAAACATCTAATCTTTGATAAATACTAATTGCTAAATGTGTGAATGTACTAAATAAAATGAAAGAAGCATGCGTCAAGTACACACAACCGAGTGTCGGTCAGAACCTCAAGTTTTAATAAAGTCTATTTAGATCGATGGTGAGTTCTAGCTCTTCAATTGAACAACAATACTAATATTTATTCGGCAATCCCAAATATCTGGTCTCTGGCATAATCAAACGTATCATTTGGAACCCGACGGACCATTGTACGCATTTCTGAATCTTTCGAAACAGTCGATGAGTACACGACGTTACAACCTGTAACACTAATTACGCAGACCGTTTGCAAGCAAATCAGCATAAATTTTAGACAATAAAAAGAATAAACAAAATTGTTCAGGTATTCGCCGGCGAGGGCTACGATTTTCCATAAAACCAGAAAACATATTGAAAAACTAACTCGAAATTAAATATAAGATGCAATACATTTTGCGAAATAAATACAAAATGGGAGATTACGTTATTGATAGATTTAGCAAAGAGACTACGTAGATATAGAATGAACGACAAACTCCCGAAACAGCAAACTATGAAACATGAATGTAGAAAAGAACGGGAAATCTGTTGCCTATAGACGTATTCTTTTTTTTACAAGCTCTGTGGGTATCTCGTAGTTTTTTTGCCTACCCCGGGGCCGGGGGTAGTAACACCCCGTGGTGCAAACGATGCGGAGGACCCCACTACCACACTTGCATGGGTCCTGTACGTGTACCATTCCTTTGAAGTTTCGTCGAAATGCCGACTTTGGATGGATACGGCCCGAGCCGAGCCGCGAGCTCGGTTAATGAGGGGCAAGACCTCGAAGGCTTTGTCCTGTTGTCGCCTAGCTGTCTCCGTCTCGGTCTGCACTCTTCTAGACACGTGCCAGAGTCGTGCGCCTAGCTGCGCAGAAGACCAAAGCTGGACCCTCTGCTAGCAAAAGTCACGGAGAGTCAAGCAAAGTCAGAGAAAACTGGCCTCTCGCAGGCAAAAGTGCCAGCATTATAAGCTCGGCTCGCCAGTTTGTTCGCCAGAAAGTTCAGATCTGGACGAGGCCTTAAGCGCGACGGTTTTATAAACAACGAGGCATTAACTAACCGCGCGAAAGCAAACACACACGGCGCGAGGTAATTGATCGTCGAAGAAACGTTAAACGCTCGCGTTCCGGCAACGCGAATTCTACGGAACAACAATAGTACGAATGACGGTCCTTGATTATCGGGTTCGTGGTTCGTGCACGCGTTTCTAACACTGGCGAAGAAAAGCGGCGCTAAAGTTGAACACGAAAGGAAGCGAGCGGAAGATACGGAGCAAGGTTACGCACGCGTCCTACGTAACGACGAATGTTCAGAAAGAAGATTAGATTGCGTATCCGGTCGTTAGTAGAACTGTTACTTATGAGATACTCGGGTGCTCGGGTACCCGCGATCGTAAATTTAAGTTGAGAAGTTGGTTGAAACGTCACAATTACTCTAGTATCTCATATACCCGGATCCGAAGGAATAGTTTTAGTCGTTAACGACTAACGAGATTTTTGCAACAAAAAAATCTGGGACACGGTGCCGAGATTACCTTCCAGCAGTCTTAGAAGCGTCACGATAAAGCGTATTCTTCACGGAGAAGTTGCGCAAAATCACACGACGAATTCTCTGCGTAACTTCTCGTTCGGATTTCTTAACATTTATTTGCGAGAATACCTTGTAGTATACAATAAGATAATATACATGTAAATTAGATACGAGTCTACTCATTCTATCCAGTAGAAACGTGTACATTTTATCTGTCTAGTTTATCTGTTTCTCAAGGTTCGCCGCTGCACTTCCGAGAAATTAGACGAAGATACTCGCGATACGCAAACAATCGCGCACTTGAATTTTTAGTTGGCAGGGAGGAAAGTCATTAACGAGAACCACGGTACAGTTACACCCGCGTGCACACGCGTAAATCCTTTCGCGAGACGAGCGACGGTCGATCGGCGAGCGAATTTTTTTCCCATTCAATGCAAAAGCGCAACAGAAATTGTTAGCGACGGGGGAATTCACGCGTCGGAGTTCGAGATTGTATCTGTTCGTCGCGGAAGAATGTGCCGCGATCTCGAGGCTCTTTTCGAAGGAGGAAGGAACGCTGGCAAAGAGGAAACGATTGCAAAGACCTTCAGCGAATTGCGAATAAAAATCAAGACGATAGCTTCTGGAGTTCTTTTTGACGGCAAAGTTCTTTGGCACGTATTCGTTCGTCGACAAACAGCGAATAGACCCAAACCTCGGTTCGTGAGTATTCGTGACTAACTCCGAGTCGAGTATCGCACGCAATCTTGTCTATTACGATCGCCTCTGCAGTTACTCTCCCTTTAACTTATGTAAATTACTCCTTTTTGTTTCTGCTTTTCAATCGGTTTCGCTGGGTGATCGATATTTCGTCGATGCTTTTTATCGTCGATCGTCGTTCTATAAATACAAATACGCGATTAATGTCTTTCGCTCGACAGAAAAAGCGTGCGAAAAAAATCATCGCGTAGTATCTCTCGAGTCGTACGTACGACAGGAAAATCGACGGCGATCTACCCTTCGGACCATTTGCGGAAGATGCGATGCTTCTAACGCGATCAACCACGGCCCTCTCTAGTACGGGCCGTAATATACAGGGTGTAACAAAAATGTTGCAGTTCCTTAAAAGGGGTGATTCCTGAGGTGATTTTAAACAACTTTTTCCTTAGCGAAAATGTTAGGTGGGACTTTGTTAATGAGTTATTAACGAAAAACACTGACCAATCAGGGAGCGAGTACAGTGGATAAATATCAGCGCGGGCTCCAGCGGTGGGTAGTATTGGCCCGCCATCGTCCGCGTCATCATTAATCCGCTGTACACGCTCCCCGATTGGTCGGTGTTTTTCGATAATAACTCGTTAACAAAGCTCCATCTAACATTTTCGCTAAGGAAAAAGTTGTTCAAAATCACCTCAGGAATCACCCCTTTCAAGGAACTGCAACATTTTTGTTACACCCTGTAGAAAATTTGGCAACGCTGTCATCAGCCCTATTCATACTCGTAGTGACGTTCAGTCAGTTCATTGACGTTTCTTAACAGTTTCATATCACTTCCATATTTGTTCTTTCTTTTAACATTTTATACATTTTTAAGATGCCAGATAAATGTTGCGTGCCTAATTGTAGAAGTAATTATGCATCCTCTGGGAAAAACTACCACTACTACTTACATACTACTTAATAACTATATAAAATTAAAAAATAATGTGAATATTAGTTTCTCAACAAAGAGACGGAAACTTCAAACATTACAGCAATAATTGAACCTTATTTTTTATAGTAATATGTACATGTTTATTTATTTCTTAATCTTACGTTGACATTTCCATTCTTTGTGTTACATTCCTTCAAAAAATAATTTAAAAAGTCAAAGATCCCCGCTCTTAACATCTACATGTAACCTCAAAGAACGAGACTCAAAATATAATTAACAATAAAATGAATTTACAGTTATTGCTCTTCCGTAAAACTCATTTTTTGTCAAATATTTGTTATTAGAATGAAAATATATATAAACACTTTATTCTAATGCACGAGGACTGATCAGTGCTGACCAAGTCCTGTCAATACCTGTCAAGACAGATCAGGACTGACGACTGACCAGAACCACGTGATCAGGACTGATGGATTGTCTCTAAACGCTGTTGCCATATCGTATATTACGGCCTGTGCTAGAGAGGGCCGTGGATCAACTGATATCTTTTAAATGGCATTTGTTTCTGCGCTTGTGTTTATTTCTCACATAAAGCGACATAAACGCAGGAGATAGGATAGATAACGATCGGCGGGGCGAACGAGACGAGCGAGTATGTATTCGTGCATGCATTGGCGCTCATGCAATTTACTGTAAAATCTACAATTACGATAGTTATCGTGACACCGGGGTATCAAGCCGTTGCGATGGTCGCTCTAATTATTTCATACCGTATCGTTCGCCGAGATTCTCGTCGCTCCTTTCCTATCGGATGTCAAATAAATTTGATTATACCGATGAAATCAATATTTCGATACTAAAATGACGTGTAGCAAATATCTACAACATCGAATATTAATTTACGAAACGGTCAGAACATTTTCGGATAATCCCGACGATCTTGTTTGAATTGTATGGTAAAAGAAATCGGTAGCCGATTACGATGCGCGGTTCCGACGGGAAAATGCTCCAAGTATCGCGCGAAACACGACGGAGAATACAGGGATAAAGCTGTCGTGACTTGCCAGGATCGTAAATCATGGCATTTCACACGCGCGTTTACTTATGCCTATCGGCAACTGGTAGGTACGTGGTTTTCTGCAACGCGTTGCAGATACGACTCAGCGTTTTCAGACTTGTCTTCGCATAGCCGTGCATCGCTGCACGGTGTACCGAGTTCCGTCGTTACGACCGGCCGATCTCGACGTATGAATTCTGCAACTTTCCGATCAAAAAACGATGTATGGTAGTGAGAGGTTTCTGATTTCGTTCGCTATCTGCCAAACGAGATATCTCAGGTCGCCGGTCGACGTGCCGGCCACGCAGGAGCACAGTTTCGGCTCGATTTGCATATAAATGTCGGACGCGATAAAACGCGGTAACGACGTCTCGTAAGACGAGTTTTCCCGTGGTCCCTAAACTATCAACCACAGGATTGCTATTTCGTAGGACGAGAGGCGGACTCGCCGCGGCTTCAAAGGGCCGGGATCCTCGTTTGCGTCGTATCGCGTCGCGTCGTTGAAAAATTGAGACAGAGACAAAAGTTTCGACACGATCGACGCTTCGACGTCGCCGCGGGGATAAGCGATACCATGCGCGTCGCCGCGTGGAATTTTTCTTGATAACTCGCTCGAAATTTTCTCCTTTGCGATGAATAATTTCTACTTTGTGGACGGGTATTGATCCTCTCGGTGCTGCACGGATTGCCTAGCGTAGGCGGAAAACTCAAAGAGAATATCGTCAACCCTTGCTGAGTAGGACTCGTCGAAACGATGTTTTTACGCTTGCCTCTTCGAGCGTGCACGTTGCAAACAAGGAATTATGTAATTAACTGCATTAATTACCCCGTTTCTCTGCATTTCGTTGGCGATGAAAGAGCAATCTTCTAAAACTCTTTTGCAATAAGCGTAGGGAATCCTTTTGTACGTTCTAGATCACGGCGTAAATATTTATTAAGGTTATCCGATGATGAAGGAAATTGGCCGCGACCCAACAACGATCTATTGTGGGGTGAGTTAATTGTATCCTTTTTAGAAGCCCACGGATTTAAATTCACTTCATTAAACCGTCACTATTTATTACTCGTCGCTGGTACGTCGATAAGAGATAAAAGTTTTCTTCGTAAAGAAATCGTGGTTTTGCAATCCAAAGTAACTTCTGTACTGTTGTCAGCATGTATTTCGAATTGCATCGATGCCCCGAGGAAAGCTAGCGTTTCGATACCTTATTGTATATTTTACTTTGAAAATAAATGCAGCCGACGTACATAGTGCATTTACGTACATACATACATACATACGTACATCCTTTAAAAATATCGCGACCATGTTGCACCGTTTCCAAATAGCTTTCGATGTTTGCGAAGAACATGCAGTCGCGTGGAAGTCACGAATAGATCAATATCGACGTGTACAGCTTCATCTCGAAAGTAATAAAGATCGGCTTACTGTTTTCGAGTTTGCGATAAAAGCGCGGTACCTCTCGAGGAGTTTAAAACCCCACTCAAAAGATGCAACCGTCCGTATAAAATCATAAAGGTTCCTTGCGAACCTCTCTCTTTCTCTCTTCCTCTCTCGTTCTCTGTCGTCGTGATATATTTTCCTAGCCTTTGCTCGTATTTTTCGGAAAAACGATTCTCTCTCTCTCTCTCTCGTTGCCGGTTGGTCGTTTGGATTTCAGTAATCGAGTCAATTCTATTTTAAGGTAGCGAACTTTTGTCGTGCAAAACGATCGTGACGTTATGTCAATGCAAAAAGCTTTTCAGGGATTTGAAACCGTGTCGAAGGTGGTGATTCGAACGCGAAACGCGGAGTTGTCGGTAAACCGTTACGCAAGAAAATACGCGAATAACTGCGTGCGGGTCGTGGAAGTTCGTATTCGTACGTCACGAATGGAAGGTGGAATCCTTAAGCACTTAGGGGCTCCCGCACTTTTATTTGTCCCAGTGGAGCTCGTTAGTATCGTTCCTGCGTGGCAGCGTAACGACGATACGGAATTAAACAAACTTCTGATGGTTCGCGGTTAGTAGATGGAAGCTAGTATGCGTGAATAAATTGCAGCTGCTCCTTCGAGATCACTGTATTCACCGTCGGTCGGCTTTTTTTTTTTTTTTTGTTTTTGCAGCAACGATCGAGGATGGAGCAAGGTATCTATCTTGCTTTCTTGCGATTACAATTTCGTAAGTGTATTACTATTGCAGAAAGGATGTTATCGACACGAAGGGTGGAGAACGCTATTCTCGATGTAGGTCATCCCTTCGAGTTGAATGGGTGAACTGCATATGCGATAAGACAGTATCATCCTTCCTGAACAAACTATCGTTTAATTGAACGAACGGCTCGTCGATGAGCATGGGAGTTAAGCATAATTCTAAAAGCTTAACTTCTTTGATTCAATCGATAACTGGAGTTTGTGAATTCCGATACGACTGCGGAAATTTCCGTTAGAAGTTATAGATCTTTAGACCTTTTGGAATGTTTATGAGAAAGAAGAAAGGGCAGAACGGATGGAAAGTACACAAGAGGCGAAGACAATTGAAAGGGAACGATGAAAAACAAGAGGAAAGAGAAAGAAAAGGAGAAGAAAGGGATGGAATGGGGGGGGGGGAGAGAGAGAGAGAGGATGCAGCAGTTGTGAAACGCGGGGATCGATAACCATCGTCATGGCGACCATAGCATCAACTAGTTCTTACTCCACCAAGCTCTTCTCTCTCTCATATTTCCTTCTAATTTTGCAATACGCTACATTGGGTTCTCCTAAATTTTAGATTCCTAGATCGTTTCGTGCTTTTCGGGCCGGCGACGACCCCCTAACGACGATATCGGGAATTCGATCGATCGTCGAACCACTCGGGGAATTTCATTTTTTTTTTTTTTTTTTTTTTAATTTTATTTAGAGAAAGTGCGGGCATATGTTTGACCAATTTTACAAAAAAAAAAAAAAGATCTTTTGAATGTGTGAACAGTGTGAACGGATCCAGAATAAAAATCGTTCAAATAAATAAATAAATAAATAAATAAAAAATCTACCATAAAATAATATGATTGGCATAAGAGCAAGATCTCGTAATAGGGTCGCAGAATTTTAAATCACTTCTGAAAAAAATCTATGTGGAAGACAGTCGGGTTGCGCATGGGACGCGGACACGCGTTGAAATTAATTAATTGAAGTAGAGGAGGGTTGTCGATCATATTATCGAGGACCTTGAAAAGGAAAACTAAATCGGCAAATCTCCTTTTCTCGAGCGTTGACATCTTTAGACCGAGAAGAATATGGTCGTAGTCATGGTCAAATTTACCCATTTGGCATCCAAGCGTGCGCGAAGTAAAACGCAGGAATTTGTGTTGAACTAGCTCAATCATCGTAACGGAATTCCGAATCGAATAAAAAGTTGAGCGCTGCAGCCTCCAAACTGCGAAAGACATTTTCAAAGCGACCTGTTTAGATTGATAAGATGAAGAATGGACCGAACGACTAAAGTTCCTTCAACGTGCTTCGAAAATATTTGATTGGATCTCGACGTTGTATTTCCGATGTTGCAAATAGAAGGCGTTTCGAAAGGTGCGCATGGCCGATCGCAGAAATTCTGCTAATAGAACGTTGTTTTCGTGCTATAGTCAACCATGCACAGGTATATAATAGCGCGATGGAGTATCTCGATGGATGCGATCCATCTGCTGAAATCTCGACGAGTTCTCGAGTGTTTCTGCATCAGCAGTCGCGAGGCAAAGGTAGCAGCTCCATAGTGTAATACGTGCTCGAGTTCGCAGCTGCGAGGGTCGTAACGAGAGCGCGCGATCCTGCCGAAACTGTCACGACGCGTCATGAAAACTTCCACACAATACCTGCTCTTCCGCGTTTCTCTGCTCCACCTGAATTTCGCGCGCATCAAACTTTGACGAACAGTATCCGATACGCAGGTGATTCTAAAATAAATGCGCTTCGGTCGCCGTCGCGTCGCTATCGCGCTTCCTTCCGCGCAGAAAACGGATACACGTGCGCAGAAGGAGAAAAGTTTCGTCTGGAACATTCCCAAGGAGCATTGGTTCGCTCGATTCGCCTGCGAGGAGACTACGCGCGCGTATAAAGCACGTCCCAAATGCGGTCGAGATCTCTTTAAATTCATGAGGAGAGAAGAATGTAGTTCAAGAACTTTCGAAATAGAGCTTTCAAAAGAGGAGCATTCAGGCAAGAGTTTTACGAAGTCGTCCATTTCTTTTCGATCCATCGCCAACTTCTCGCTTTCGCGTGCAACTGAATCGTTTATAAGTCGCTTTGCAAAAATTTCAGATGGCGTAAAATGAACTTGGTACTACACTTTGCTTCGCGCGTGAAAAAGATAAGGTATATTGATTCAACTTAAGTCACCCTATCTCTCTATCTCTTCCTGATTCCTGGGTGACAATACTCGAAAGATCAATATTTCAAAAATAACCCTGTTCAACACGGATCTGATTTTGTAAACTCGAATAAACATTTCTTATAGATTTTGACGTGCTGAATACAAATCTGCAAACCGTTTTTTTCCAGAACGTACAGTTTTTGAAAAAATCAGTTTTGAAAAAAAATGACAAATTGTCAACTTTGGAATTTTTTGTGCTTTTACCGTAATAGTTATTATTTAGTTGTTCTTGGAACGAAATGATTCTGTGGACTTTCCCGAATAAAATGATATGGATAGTTATTAGATTTTACGCATCGAAATAGGTTGAAATAATAATTAAAGTGAAAAGGACACCCAAAACGCATCTATTTTTGCTGATATTTTTCACTTTATTTAAAAAAGTAAGGGTTTAGGAGAAAATTTGACCATACCACGCGATAGAGCAAACCTTTCTACTAAGGAAAAAATCAGGCGAATTTCCAAAATTATTTTTATTTTCAATATAGAAATAAAATAGTTTGGCGAAACGCGCGGCGGTGACAGTGGTACTCAACGGCGAGGCGTCCTCCGCGCCGTCATTGAGTACCACTGTCGCCGCCACGCGTTTCGCCAAACTATTTTATTTCTATATTGAAAACAAAAATAATTTTGGAAATTCGCCTGATTCTTTCCTTAGTAGAAAGGTTTGCTCTATCGCGTGGTATGGTCAAATTTTCTCCTAGACCCTTACTTTTTGAAATAAAGTGAAAAATATCAGCAAAAATAGGTGCGTTTCGGGTGTCCTTTTCACTTTAATTATTATTTCAACCTATTTCGATGCGTAAAATCTAATAACTATCCATATCATTTTATTCGGGAAAGTCCACAGAATCATTTCGTTCCAAGAACAACTAAATAATAACTATTACGGTAAAAGCACAAAAAATTCCAAAGTTGACAATTTGTCATTTTTTTTCAAAATTTATTTTTTCAAAAACTGTACGTTCTGGGGAAAAAACGGTTTGCAGATTCGTATTCAGCACGTCAAAAACTATAAGAAATGTTTATTCAAGTGTACAAAATCGAAAAAAAGTCAAAATTTGTCGAACAGTGTAATCTAGTGGAGCAACTTATCAAACATTGAAAAATATTAATGACCAACAATTCAAAAAAATAGTAACAGTTTCGACTCACCGGTCTAATTCCCTATGTAACAGCTTGACTCGTACTGTAGCGAATTCGTAGCGATCGTTCGTTATAAACGACTTGTCTGATTTCTACTTAAGTAAATCGAAACAGTTGTGTCCACAACACTATGATAACGTGGAACGGAAAGTCTGCCGTCTGTTAAGATTACTAGTATCTTCTACACTTGTGCATATTTATTGATACATACAACATACGCATAGATTAAGTTAATCACGAGGACAAACGCGACAGATTGTTATTATCTTAAAACCTACGAAACAATGAGCCGTGGAAACTTCAGTGAGGTTCGCGCATTCATTTGGGAATTGGACAGAATAAATAAACTAATCTGACGTTAGAGGGCATTCGAAACGCGAGAAGGATCAGACGCTGTATGTATGAGTTCGCATCGATTCCTCCACGATACGGAATAAGTAAATTATCGCGGCTTGTGTCGCGAAATTCGGAGAAAAAAAAGGGATTTCGCAATTTGACACTTTACGGCGAACACAGGCGGCCGTACGACGTACCGTGCTGCAAATTTCAAATATTATAAATCTCGTAGAATTGCAGCGCGACGTCGCAGCTTACGCTGCCGCTCAACGTAAAACAACGTGCACGTTCGAGGAACGTTTCCTTGAATTTATGCTACTTTGGTAAGAGACGACAGCATACAATCTGAAATGAAATTCATTCGGACAGAACGCGGAGAGTACGTGACGCACCGGCGCGGCGCGACTGCACGTTGCACCGGGAGAAATATGCATTTCCCTGTTTGGTCTTGCTCGCAACTTTGACCCTCGGCTTAGCCAATTTTGTCAATAAATGCAATTAGTTCGGGCTTCGTTGAAAAAACAAGAATCTAGACACGAATCGCGAGGCAGAGTCGGCTAAACGTTGATCCAATTTACGCGAGAAAGAGAATCCGGAATGCGACAGAATCATCGACCGGTCGCTGTTTCAACAAAACCTTTGCTCGAATTAATGCGGACTAAGTTGCCCTTAGAGACGTATCGAAATCGGACGAACAAAAAGGTAGCGTAACGATAAGCATTAATTGTTAATGCGTTCAAACCGACAAGGTTCTACCTTTGTTTTTCACTACAACTTCAATTAGTAAATGTTAATGAACGCAATAAGTAACCGAGAAAATAGGAACGCAGAAGCGAGTCACGAAAAAGGATCTGACAACAGAAGAACGCCGAGAAGCGAGAGTTAGAAAAATAGAGTCGAGGAAAAAAGTGGAAAAACTGGAAAGGAGACGGGAATAAGAATAAAAGCGTGGTAGAAGGTAAAAGGAAGGTCTGGTTGCAGAGAGAAAAGTGCTCGAGGGTCCTACCGGCACTCGTTTTGTAAACTTTTCCCGAAGGGCAGGAAGCCTAAAGAGGATATAGAACGAAGGGCGAAAGAAGTCGAGGAGCGGGGAGTGTTCTAGAGGCTCGAATTAAAATGCACGACGTTCTCTCCCCTGGTAGATTCAACGTCTATCTAACTTCGCTGTCAGCCGCAATCCTTTCTTCGAGCTGCCTTTTCCTACGAACTTTGATCCACGAATACCACGAATCTCAATTCGTCCGAGATCGAAAAATGACGGCGTTGAAAAGGAACGACGGTGAAAAGACCTTGTCTCGTTTCAATCTTTCGAGTAATTAGGATTCCTCGCGGTTTCTCTTTATGTTGTAAGCTTGCATTAAACGTCGTTGTCCTACTTATATTATTTGGAGCTCGAAAGCACACCTCGATGCCACGGTCAATAAATAAGTATGCTTACTCGTCCAGTCCCTTTCAAAATTTCCCGGAGTAAGTACGCGGTTGGTTTTAAGGAAAAATCTAGAAATGCTAAATTGAAAAGCCGAATGCGACGTTTCTCTCGATTATACAGGGTGTAACAAAAATGTTGCAGTTCCTTCAAAGGGGTGATTCCTGAGTCGATTTTAAACAACTTTTTCCTTAGCGAAAATGTTATATGTGGCTTTGTTGACGAGTTATTAACGAAAAACGTTGACCAATAGGAGAGCGAGTACAGCGGATTAATTATGGCGCGGACGATGACGGACCAATACTACTCTCAGCCTAAGACTCGCGCTGCAATTCGTCCACTGTACTCGTGCTCTGATTGGTCGAGGGTTTTTGTTAATAACTCGTTAACAAAGCCCCACCTAACATTTTTGCTAAGGAAAAAGTTGTTTAAAATCATCTTAGGAATCACCCTTTTCAAGGAACTGCAACATTTTTGTTACACCCTGTATAGTTACGCTTGTAACGTTCGCGAAGCTTCCAGCAAAAACCGATCTAGAATCTGACGGTCGCGAGCAACTGCCCGATGCAAGTACTCCCCGAGGCATAATAAGGTGCTTTACCAAAGTTACTCGGAAGTTAGGTCAGACGGTACAGACTGTTCAAAGATCAATTAGCTGCCACCAAGATTTCTCTAATTGCGAGCAAATATCGTAAATGAGACTAGAACGAAGTTCGCGCACAGCGTGAGTAATACATTATTTCCGCTCGCGTAGCGAACAGCGATTTAGCGCGTAATTCAGCGTGAAAAGCAAACTCCCGACTTCTAGCGTCGTGTCGCTTTTTTCCTATTTCCATATTTGACTTGGACTCTGTTCGTCGAGTAACGGAATCTATTAACGGTTACTTTATTTATTATCCAATTGATTAAAAATAGAAAAAGTTTCTGACGACATTAATAAAGTGCTTCGCCCGATAAGTATATGTTAATATAGTGGCTCGACAAAAGGAAACACGCGTTGATCGGACAATGAATCATGTTATAGGATGAATAAACGCGACGTGGAGCAGATGTTTATACAGTACGATAAGATACATTTTCGGGAGGCGTGTTTAGTTTCGACGAAACGTGTTTATCAAGCATTCGTTGATTAATACGTATCACAGAACACGAGTATAGCAGTCTCGATACTAAATTCAACGAAGAGAACGAGGAAATCGATGTTACGAGACTGGTTTTAACGGAAATATTTTTAACATTGCGGAATAAATATGAGCTCGCTAGAAACAACGTAGTATCACTAGGGAAATACACACCGCTAAATTTGCAGCAATTTCGTTGCAAGGAGAGAAGAGAACGCGTCAAGTTGCGATCTACATACTACTACGTAGTTCTTTGCACATTATGTCGTTCAGTAAATTTTTTTACTCGCAAAGTTGACACTCATTTTTAGAGTTGTAATGTACCCACCTCTATAATCTATATATAGTTACTTTTGATAGCAAATACTTATCTCACACTTTCTACAAATATCTTGTTTTCAAGGATAGAATCACCGTTGCCCAAAACAATGTGTCATCCGCACCCTATGAACTCAGCGTCATCATTATTTAGTTCCTAACTTCGTATCTAAGTACTTTTCCTTTCCCTACCATCATTCTGTTCGCTAACCCTTAAATAGCCTAAGCATTTTCCGATCTGGTCAGATTCCGTCAGTAAGTTGTAGTCGTTACACCGTCAGTCAGTACATACGTTTAATAAAACTTCTTCTTTTAAAACCCAAGTTTGGTTCTCTCTTGTGTCCATTACAGAGTTTTCCAAATTTAAAAGGAAGAAGTATGCGAGCAAAAGTGTTTCGCGACTTTGATACTCAAGAATCGCGTCGTCGTGCCGCGCCGCGACGGCCGCAGGGTCAACTCGCAATTAGTTCGAAGAGGTCGCCAAGTTTCTCCAGGGAATAAAGTTACCACGGATTGGATTAACTTGCGTACACGAGCGTGGCACAAAGCTAGGTCGAGCGTGCAATTTGTTTCTCAGGGCCGTCCGCTGGTTGCTGCGAGCCAACTTCGAGGGCGTTTCCAGCATCGGCTGCGCTGCGTGGACGCGTGCTTTCCTTTTTTCCTTTCGCGTTACGCCGAACCGGAATTCCAGCTTATCCTCGCGAGAAGGAAACAAATTTTTCGAGCGATAGTAAAAAAATGAACAACGAGATCCAAATAACAGAAATTATTTATAATCACGAGGAAAGAAGACGTCAGCGAGGTTACGAGAGTGTAAGTGTAAGCGTAACTTATGTACGCTATTCCGCGATAAAGAAATTTCAGCAGAGTAATAAAGGAAATGGGCGCGTACGTTGACGGTAGGAGATAGATCGTGTGAACTTGAAAATATGTACTTTTCCCGTCGCATATACGCGAAGCGTGACGCGACAACAATCGTGCAAGAAATTCAAATTGCGCAGGACAGAAACTACGGCATTATCATAAATTGCACGTATCCTGCGACTCAGATCGCGACGTATACTAGTTAACGATATGAGCAAAAGTACATTTCTAATCTTATAATTAGAGTAAAGAAAGCAAATTTCTTCGTTAAGTTGTTCAAAAGTTTAGATGCAATGTTTAATTTCTTTTTTTTTAAAATAACATTTGTTTACTTACGATTAAAGGACGACGCTGCCACCGAGTGAACATTTTTGCTGCACCTGCAACAGAATAAGACAGTTACGCCTATGACAATATATTCGAAACGCTAACAGTTAATAATTATTATTTGTTACTTTATGAACCTCAACGAACGGTGCGATATATCGATTTATCTCTTCGATTTAATAACACGAGTACCTACATCAAATCCTAATACATACTCTAACGATTGAAAGTAAGCTTTGCTATCGTAACCGTATCTCATTATTGAAATGACATGGAAATTTTCCAAACCGCAGCAAATAAAGACAATACGATAGCGAATTTAGACGAAGTCATAAAAAATTCTAACTATACGTTGCCAAAAGTGCACTTGCAACTTTACTGTCCGCCATAACCGCTTATACATTGAAAAATGTATCGTATGGTTAAAAAATAATTGTATATTAATGTATTCGTAACGGATGATTCACGTACGAGTCTCAATGTCGTTCAACCGCAAAGGAGTGGACGCGAATGCGTTAATAATTTCTTCGCGAAAGAGTGTGAAACGTGTAGTTTATGAAATGTAAAAGTCGAGTGCGTCGCACGTGTGGTGGTAAAAGCGATTTCACGCTACCCCGAATTTGGAACAAGTCCAAGCTGAAAATCGATCGACCTTTGAACCAATCAGGTACACGCTCGTCCCGTCTTTGTCGGACAATAAAGCGGACAGAGTATCGGGTATCGGTCCACTATCGGGACTCGTTTCGTTACAAATCTGTCCTTGGCGAAGGAGAAAAATATTTGACTCACGACCCGCGCGCGTGCCGAAACTTAAATGAGAAATCGGTTATGCAACGAGAGGACATAGAATAATATGAAATGTCTGTAAGACAGCGAATTGTGCCGTTTCACTGGAAAAGGCAAGTCATAATTAAAAAGATAATATTGGTCGTGCATTCTGCGTCGATTCCTGCTTGTGTTGACGCAGCTTAATCGTGTTACAGTATTTGCTCGAGTTTTATCAACGTTCGTGTAAAAACGCGCAAAGAATCGTAAAAATTTCCAATACTTTATACGCCTAGAAGGCATCGAATTGTAAATTGCGTGTACGAGAAGGTCGTTCGGCAACGGCACCAACTGGTCACGTGTTACTATCTCGGTAATGGGTTAGGTAATACAAGGTAATGCAACTTAAGACAATTACGCGATTCGCTAAATAGGATTCAATTTTCGTTAAATTGACAGATATCGATCGCTTCTGTTAAACTAAATTTTCAATGGCACTTTTTACGCGATTAACTTTTATCTATCACCGTTCGAAAATCTGTGGCGACTACGATTAAGCCAATTGAGAACGTCGAAAGTACATGATTGTTTGGCTCTCCGATTGGTCAATTCGAGCGATTCTATGCAAGCGTAGAGCGAAGGAATTCAAAGTACGGCGTAGCGGTAAAACATGATACATTTTTTTATATCAAACGAGACTCGCGTTTCAGTCCGTATCGTGGAGCAATAAATTGTTCGTAAACACTGTCATCCGTGGAGGTTTTCCCAATGACAAAAAGTAACCGAAACGACCATTAACTGTTCCTATCGTGGCGTATTATCGCGCAGTGTGCCGATGTGGTTGTGCCGTGACATTTGTCGGGGGGCGTTACAATTTATGAAACTTGGACCTACTGTCACCCAAGTTAACGCGCGCGATCAAAGTCAATGGCAACGTCACAATCTACCAAGTGCGACAACCGTATTTTTCGTAGCCTCTCTCGAGAAAATTATGTTACTCGTTTAGATCCGCTACACATTTAATCGTTAGTCCGATAACGTCTTCTCGTGACCCGCAATTAAATATTTTTCGGATCGATTCGTGATCGATGCACGCGATCTGGACGATAACTGTTACGCTCGTTCTCAATGTCTCTTCATGTTGAAATTCTACGCCGACGTTCGCACTATCAAGACGTGTTTACGTTTTTTTCCGAAGCACGATTACGGACGTTCAAACAGCAAAATATTTGGTTTCGTTCTTACGTCGAGTGCGCTTTGGCCGCTTGAACGGCGGTCGTGTCGCGCAAACTTGCATCCAACTGCGACGCTCAGACGCGCGCTGAGAAATCCTGCCTTACGAGTAATTGAAATCAATTAGACTGGAAACGTTAGAAAGATAATGCGCAGTGTTGACCGATGACGGTGGATCGTGGAAGAGTTGGAGTAAGAGAGAGAAGGCAGAACGACACGATCGCCGACTTGTATTTATTCGAGACAGGTGTTCGAAAAGAAAAAAGCGGCAGGCGTAGAGGTAATCCCAGTTCCCCTTGAATCGGTATCCTTTGTACATACAGCGTTACATAACACCTACCTTTCCCACTTTCCCCTCTGCTCTTTCTGTCAACGTGGCGCAGAGGCCGGTCGGTCTTCCGTGCTCGCCCACGTGCTAGATATTCGCTCTCCTATCTTTCCTCGCTTTCCTCTCTTTCTTCGTTGCTCGGCTCTTGCCGCGGCCACCGCAAAACCGACAACCTTGGCCTCTGACGTTCCAAACAAGATTCGTTCGAGTAGAAAGACGCGTGCGCTGCCAGAAGCGTACACAGTACAAAGTCGCGCGCTCGTCGTTGCTCCGTTCCCAAAGGGTCAGCCCTTTCGAGCGATCGAACCACCAGCGTTTCCTGACACCGATCCAGTAACTGACCTCCCTCAATGTAACCGGTTTTCTCGCGCGCAGCTTACCCTCCCCTTACGATCTTGTGACCATTCACTCGACGTTCACTGCACCGCCGCGCCGCGCGTTACGATCGAGATCGTCTACTTTGTTACCCCGAGCTTCGCCTTCAATGCGAACGAATCAGCATTTGTCAAATGCAAAATTTGATTCCTTGACGATTAGAAAGCGAAACTGGATGATCTCTCGGTCCGAAGTTCGAATACCGTCGCGCGGCGCACGCTTCGCGCCGTGACGTCTCGACGAAGACTGGCGGGATGAGTAGTGGTGAGTCGACGCCAACCTCGTCGCCGCGCCGCACCACGCTGCTTCTCGCCGCTCCACGCCGAGCGAAAGCTCGGTCGGCGATTGCCCGTCCTCCGCGCGTTTTTCTTATTGCGCCCGATTCAGGTGCGCAACGAGAACCGAGCCGAGGTCGCGGACAGTCAAATGTAATGCAGTATCGCGCGCCAAAGACGTGATGTAATTGCTGTGAGATTAATAGAATCGCCGAGGAAAAATTCGTCTCTTCCTCTTTTTGCCGTGACGTTGCTCCGAAATGGTAAAATTTTGCGAGGATGCCAAGTTGGTGGAACGGTGACGTTTTCGTCGCAGTGACCAAATTAACGGCCGATGACCGAACACGCGATATCTTCGGTCTGGTGAATTTCATTGCACTTCCTGCGACATATTCAAACGAGGAAGCTGACCGAAAAATGTACGAGGCCGACCAAAGGCAGGCGTCGACGAATATCGTCGTATTTCGTCCGGTCGTTCGAGACAGGATGATTGGCTCGTGCGCTCCCATCGACGAATTTTGTCCGTGAATCGCTTCCACGCCGCGGACGATAGCAAGCTAAACGCGCAACATTCTCTGGCGAATCGTAAGCAGACAGATTAGCCGCGCCGCGAAATTGGGTGAATCGTTGCGTATGTACGCCAACTGTCTAATTCGTTGACGCGCAACCAACCACAAACTAATGTTAAACACACCGATCCGAGTGTTCGGTGCACGAGTGCGCGCATTTCCTGTTCGCGCCTGTGACCGCAACTATTTATAGCGTTTACCAGCTCTCTGGCCATATTTTGGTACGAATAACGCGAGGTGACTCGATCGGCACACTGCACCGCGCCGCTCAGCTGTGAAGCCTACTTGAACGGATCGTAAGTATGCGAGTCGGCGCGCACGGAGCCGCCGCGTCGAGTCCCGCATTACGTTCCTCGCGAATTCGACGAGGCGTAAACGTCCGTCACGATTTTCGAACTATTCGTGCAAGAAACGCACGACTCGGAGCGAAATTGATTTCGCGTACGGCAGCTGGTTTAGGCGTGCAACGAGAAAACGGTGCTCCGAGGGGTTCCATTTTTCTCAGCGCTGCGCGCGCGCGTATCAGGTCAAATCTACTCTTTTTTTTCCCGCGCAATTGTATCTCTGGGTTTGCTAATTAACGCAACTAAACGGTCGTGTTTATCTTTAGCCGAGACCCGAGTTTCGCACGAACCCTCGTGTGCCGCGCTCGCACCGCGTTCTCACGCTAGTGTCAACGCGGACTAGTTCGCTGGTTTGCGTGCGAGCGCGGTAAAATGCGTTCCGCAGGCTCGTTGCGCAACGCATGATCAGGGTGTTAAGCGCGAAAAGAAAAGACGCGACAAGCTGGCGCACAGTGGGCCAAACGGCCAATCTAGTTAGGAGAAATTCAAAATTTTATCATTTCTGATTACTCAATGATTCATTTTTTTAAGTAACTAAATCGTTACAGATTCCTAAATGAATTGTTTTAAAAGGGTAAAAAAAATACAGAAGTCTGCAATGATAATCGCATTTAAGAGTGTCTGCTAACGGTTCATGTTTCCGCTTCTAATTAACGGTGATATTGTCTGCGGATTATTTTGCCTTTCATGGATCTTGTACAGAAAAGTATATACTTTCATTCTGTATTAAAGAAAATTGAATAAATTTAATAACATTTCAAGATAGGCGTGTCCAAACATAGCTCATTTTTACTTCACGAATTTCAATTTTTAGTATAAAAGTCAACGGATCTGCTCAGATCCGCCAAAATTTTTAGTGAATTTTGTAACTCATGCTTTGTTGTTTGAGTCTTGAAAAAATTAGCTGCGAATGCTTGCGAATTATTATTCTATATAACTTTAAATGATTTTTGGTCACTCGTAAAGAAGGTTTAAACTTTTGGTAGTATGTAGTATTTACTAAGAGGAGTGAAAAATGTCGGATAAACATAAGTCCTAAAATTAATACTTTTAGTGTAAAATGTAATTTTATGCTTTTTTATGATTACTCTTAAAAAACAAAAATTGGATGTACTTAACTGCAAATGACTTCGATATCAAAACAAATGTTATATTTTAAATAAATATTGCTATTACCTATAAGAGGAGTGTAGAAAGTATTAATTAACATTTTAAAAAAGTGACGATAATTTCTTTTTAAAATTCAGATATACTTAAAATGAATGTAAAAGCTTAAAAAAAGTGTATTCTTAATTCAAATAATCAGGAATTTGAAGATTACAGTCTTTTCTTTACGATGATGCCATACAAGTTAACATTATGCCGCGTCTACACTGACCACAACTGTTTGCGAGCTGCTCGCAACCCGTTCGCGAGCTGCTCGCGAGCTGCTCGCTAGCAGAAACAACATCGTGTCCATACTGAAGCTCGCGAACAGCTCGATAGCAGATCCAAAGCAATTAAATGCATCAGGCCAGCGAACAGATCCTTTGATGAACCGCCTTTCGAGCGAACCCTGTTCGCTGTTCGCTGATCAGTTCGCTGCTCGTTGTTCACTGTACGCGCACGTGTCCACACTGCCAGCGAATACAGTGGCGAGCTGTTCGCGAGCTGTTCACGAACAGCTGTGTGGACGCGGCATTAGAAGCTGATTTTGATGAGTATGATTTTTTATTAGCTAGATTTGACGCACTGTATGCTTGGTCAAAAGATTATCAACGTTTAAAATGCAACAACGACAAGAAGTACACTAATATTTTGGGCTTATTTTAAATGATTAACTCTCTGCTTTCATATCCGTAAGTCAAATTTTATATTGTGTTAATTACTTATGATATCACGATTGTAAAAATATTAAAAAATAGTTTTATAATTAAAATTATCATGTATTTGAAAAGTGAAATCTCCCCTTTACAATGATATCATCAAAATTAAAATCGGACCTTGTATTAGATAGCTATGATTTTTCCAGCTAGATTGGCCGTTTGGCCCACTGCGTGGCGCGAATGCGGGACGCGCGAGGCGAGGGGACTTCTCGCGCCTAGATCTGGAATCTGACATCCGCCGCGTTGCGAATCAACCTGTCGTGGCTGACGCCATCGGAACAGCTTGCTCCCGTTTGCATCCCCGCCAGTTTTCGTCCCGTAACTTCTCTAACGCCCGTTAGATGCACACCTAAAGTAATTGATTAACGTACCGTGTCCTCGTTCTCCCAATAATTCCGAAACGAACTTAAGCGGTTTCATAGAATATTCCGTTACCGCGTAACCTCTGAAAGCTACGGGATGTTTAACGAGCAAACTATATTACCCTAACGCGAGATGCAGCCGAAATATATCGAGTCTCCACGGTATTCTCCGCGGTACCTGAATAATTTCGCACTTCCTTCGAGCGAGGAACACGGCGATTTCTATTCTCAATATCGCCGCGACACGAGGGTCTCTCGCGGCCTCGTCGAGTTCGCGAACGAGCGACTAAGCATCGCCGAGGCGTGAAAAATCGAGTTCGCGAAGTCGTTTGACTCTTCCGCTTAAAACGTCTTTAGTTAGTCCGGTCGATCCGTCTAATACGAGCTTTAAATTCGAACGATGGCTGGCCGTGGAGAGAAGGGTGCGCGAACCGTTCGAGCTCTTCGTGCAAAAACTGATAAGGAAAAGATATATTCCCACTTGACTCGGTTTCTATACTCTTTTTCGCAGCCTTAAGCTTCCAAGCGCTGACGAGGTAGCTTGGAACCAGGCCAATTTACACCCTCGTGTTCCTTCCGATACTAGGATAAGACCGAAATTGAAATAATCACTTTATTCCCGCTATGGAAAGCGTCGCAACATTCACGACTATTCGCATTATTTAGACAGTAAGATGAAGTGTCCTATTTACTAAATAGAAGCAATTATCCTTCGACAAGTTATTCCGTTTCCGTGTAATTATTTCTATACGCGTACAGAGAAATAAGTGATCAATTGCACTTTAGGAGCACGATGATAGGAAGGAATGGATTAAATCAAAGACCGTGCCGTGCAAATACACTGTTGAAAATGTTGCACGTATTGCACCAATCGAGAGTGTACGTGACACGCTTGGTAGCGAAAATAGCGGCACTTGAAGCGAGTGCACTGCCAGTCGAAACCTAAAATCAACGGCTATGGGTGTAACAGAGATGCTGGCATTTGCCGCAAATACGGACCTGTTAGAAATAAGCTTGAAAATCCACGATCAGCTATTACGTATCTCTGTTCATGGTTTAGCTTGAACCGCGTCATATCGCTACATGAAAACTCTGAGGAAAAAACAGAGTCCTTCATGTTTTTATTAGGGTATTACCATCGAGGCTTCAATAAATTGCGCGATATCTGTTTAAGCTTATGTTGCAAGGTGCTGTTTTTAGCGCACTCCAATCCTGAGAATAGATCGAAACATTCTAGAAATCGACGTTTCCGTGACTCGCGCCGTTATCATAGTTTTATCATTTAGATACATATACAATGTGTACGTAGATATAATCCTACAAGGATTATCTGATTGCACGTGCGATAAGGATACACTCAAGTCGTACTATTTTTTTCCTACGAAATTAAAGTACTGTAATTTTCAGTGTTCTGAAAAGGGTATCTCTCCTAAAAGCTACGGTAATTTGCAAACGAGTAATTAACAGGCCGAACGTAGTTTCAGGATACAATGACCAGGTAATTAGTCGCGGGACCTCAATTAAACGGTAAACTAGTATCCAGTTACGTGCGAGTGAACGCATCGAATCCAGCAAAGGGTAATTGCAATAAGGAAACAATGGAAAATTATCGTGGCTTCTGGTTGAAAAGTAGTAACGTTAACTGTATCCGTTTAAGTCGCGATGACAGCGAAACATCAATACCTGCTATTAATTGAGAGAATTTATTCCGAGCGAAGAAAATGCAGTTGGAAAATATTTGCGATAGTGCTGGTCTGTAAGGTGAGACATGTGCTTCGCATCGATCAGCAACACGCTCGTTTCAATTAACGTAAGAGGAGGGAAAGAGCTAGTCGGAGCGAAGTGCATTGTTATTTGAAAGAAAAGTCTGCAGTCAATGCAACGACCAACCATACGATGCGATCGTAGCGAAAAATTTGCGAATCAGAAATATATTTCACGAAGTTTACACGTTGCCTTCCTGTTTTGGCGAAAATAATTCCGACCGCAAATGCTAGGATGGCAAAGATAACTGGGTAGCTTAGTCGCAGAAACTGCTGCGAAATAAGCACGAATCCTGGCTTCGTCAGCAGCGGAGGGTTTAACAAGGAAATCGTTAGACGGAGCGTGATTAACCCCGCCATTGTGATAATAAACGAGCTACGAGCTTCATAATTTATCGGTGCCCAGCTCTCTTTCTTCTTCGCAACGATGTTCCTCTCTCTGTTTGATCTCCCGTTGTTCTCAAACAACGATCGCGGACGGATTATCAACTATTTTCGAACGGTCGAATTGAGAAAGGAGTGTAATTCGCAACGTCGAATAATACGATTCATTGACCAAGTAGAATCCGTGAATCAATTACCAGCCAATTTCTGTCCATGCAACCGTATAAATATGCCGAAGGGTTTGCAGAGAAAACAAAAAATCGGCCAAACGGATTTTTTTACCCGGATCTTCCGCTTGGCGACCGTTTTACCTAATTAAGTTATACAGATCCGACCGACAATTATTCTTCTCCCAATCGCTTATAAACACAAACAGAATACCAACAGAGGCGGCGATCATTTGCAGCCCAAACGCTTTCCGAATTATTCGCGCAAACGTTGCGGCAATCGCGATATGTATTTAGTTGTGATTTTTGAAATTACAATCGCGCCGATTTGATCCTCTTTGTCCGCTTTGAAGGCGTTGGATCGCCCGTGTGATCCTCTTCGTCTACTTCGAAGGGGTTGAATTGGCCCTGTAATCCTCTTTGTCGGCTTCGAAGGTTTAGAATCGCTGCGGCGCGGCGCCGAGACGATCCTCCTTGCCCCTGGCGGTCCGCGGACCATCCCTGACCCTTAGCCTCTGGTCAGGGCTTCCCCTCCCTCCCTTATTGCTAATGCCTCGCTCCAAGTTTTCGATGCAAGCCGCAAGAAAATGTCGCAATCGCTGCGGGACTTTAAGATGACATCACCGCGAGACTCCCTCGGCTTTAAGTGTTATATTGGCGGTGAGACAGCTAATTTTATAGAAACGCGAAACTCTTTGTTGGAGGTTGATTACTTCACTATTTGCATTACTATAACGAATAACTCGTTTCGAAACTGTAAAAATAATTTATCCCTTTACCACTCGATGAAAGCACAATACCAGCGAGACATTCCATTAACCGTAAACGGTTACGTAAAGGGAAATCAAAGTACCTATTCGCAGATTGCATACACCAGAATACGATCACTTTCCATCGTTCCGCAAAAGTCGTTGTGCAATTAGGGTAACGCATACAGATGTTGACTCCTCTTACAATGATTGACCATTTCAATATAACACAACCCTTCCTTTATACAGCGTGTCCGCCGAAATCCTGGACAGTCGATTATTTCCGAATCTATTAAAGATACGAAAAAAATCTTTACATGAAATTGAATGACTAAAGGGGGCAGATTTATTGGCTGTAACAATTGTTTTTTACCATTATTGTTTACAGAGATATGAAGGTCAAGTTCGATTTTTTAAATGGCTTATATATTTTTTGTCTCATCAATTGATAGTGCGTTTCAAGAAAAATTCAACAACCATTAATGTGTATACCTTTTTTTAAATGATTTTCGAGATATTGCACTTAAAAGTTTACTCATTTTCGGTGGAAGAAAACGGTGGAAAAAATTGTTACAGCCAATAAATCTGCCCCCTTTTGCCATTCCATTTCATGTGAAGATTTTTTCGTATCTTTAATAGATTAGGAAATAATCGACTGTCCAGGATTTCGGCGGACACACTGTATGTACATACATATATTTATTTATTTACTTATTAACGGGCCCAGGCGCCTTTGAGTATCAAGAATAAATACAATAACAGTCTTAGGCTAATAATTTACATAATCTCACTTGTGAAGCGTTTGATCTTTGAGTGTTTTCGCTATTGAAGATTCGAAAGATGTTACGGATCCGCTAAAAAAAGTCCACGTAATCACTCATGCCATTTGCGGAAATACACATTCTGTTAACGCAACTCAGTTCGCCTAATTCAGTTCGACAAGAATTAATATAAAAAAGCTGCTTTTTCATCAGAGGTATGGCCGAAACGTACAACCTAAAAAGTTGCAGCAATTCGGAGCAGTTTAAATGATGATTTATTAACTTAAAGATTATCGTTAAGTCCGCTACGATTCTTCTCTGTTTAAGATTTAACATATTAAGTGTGTTAAGAACCCCGTCATAATTTCTTGACATTTTCGGAATTGGTTTGTCCGTTTTAAATGCAACAAACCTCAAGAATTTGTGTTGGATAGTTTTAATCAGTTTAATGTGGTTGAGCACGTTCCATATTTGACATGCATATTCCAAGTGAAGCATTACTAGAGTTGAGTAAAGCATTTTAAATGTTCGTGGATTTTTGAACTCCTCCGAATGCCTCGTGATGAGATCTAACGATCTTAAGGCCTTGTTTTTAATGTTTCGAATACGTTCAGAAAAAGATAATGAGGACGAGAATGTTATGCCCAGATCAATTGTAGCCTTGCGTTCATCTAAAGGTGAACTGTTTATGGAGTACGTATAATCTAATGTAGTTTTTTACGTGTGAAACGCATGTACTGACATTTCGAAATGTTCAGTGGTAACATGCTTTTTACACTCCAATCGTGAAGCTGACATAAGTCATTTTGTATACATAGTGAGTCTTTCAGGGATTCCACCTTGTTAAATATTTTAAGATCATCCGCGAACAATAAGAAATTACAGTGCTTAAAGACTTTAGAAATATCATTAATAAAAAGAATGGGGCTCAAGGTGAGATCCTTGTGGGACTCCTGAGGGAACCAAAACAGCTTTCGAGGGGTGTTGGTTATATTTAACAACAAGGGAACGATTAGCAAGACAGCTGGCAAACCACGCAAGGACGTTACCTGTAAAACCCATAGTCTTCAGTTTACGTAAAAGAATAGTGTTGTTGATCAAATCGAAAGCCTTTTGGAAATCCGTATACACCGCATCAACCTGATAGCCATTATCCAGGGCATTTGAGAGATAATTATGGTAAATCATGATATTTGTCACCGTCGATCTTCCAGCAACAAAGCCATGCTGTTCAAGTATGATACAATTTTTAACTATTAACGTGAGTTTATTTACTACCAGACTCTCAAAAATTTTCGCCATGACATTAAGTACGCAGATGGGTCTATAGCTCGAGATGGTTTCTTTGTTTCCTGATTTATAGATGGGCGTGACTGCACCAATCTTCCGCCTTTGGGGGAAACAGCCTTCCTTAATGGAAGAGTTATAAATAATCCATAGTATTCTGGAGAACATGAATTTGCAAGATTTGAGGAAGATAGGATGGATTGTGTCAAATCCAGGACCCTTACTAATATTAAGTGTATCAAGTTTACTGCAGACTTCACCTATACTAAATTCTAGATCTGCAATATTCAAATCTGAATCTATGTTGAAGGAACTTAAGTAGGCATCGTCCTTCGAGAAGCTTGAATCAAAGTATTATTTAGCGAACTCACAAGCAATTTCATTTGGGTTATTTAGCAGAGTACCGTTATAGTAAAATATGTATTGTATTCGAAATAAAAATATCTGGATCATTGAAATGTACACATATTTTATTATGTAAGAAAAGGATTTTAATAGACAGTTTTTTCACTGTTGAAGATCTCGGGTGTAAGTCGTATCCATGGAAGAAATATTTCCCCGATGTTTCGCTAGCATTTCAGCTGACTGCTTTCGGGGATCGAAAGTATCAGTGTGTCTTTCGATCCCCCGAAGAAGCCAGCTGCAATGCTAGCGAAACGTCAAGAAAATATGTACTCCAGGACACGGCTTACACTCGAAATCTTCAACGGTGAGAATTGCATGACGCCGCGCCGTGTCGTAGAAACCTCAAATCTCTGATTTTAATAGACTTTCTTCTTTTTTTGAAGCGGTCAATTATTGTATGGGGGGTTTAACAACTGCATGCGTTACCCTATTTGTTTAAATGGAATATCCGAACGCGTTGGAAAGTTTAATTTGAAAGACTATACTATTAGTTGCTATATGTCCTCGATACTTTATTCGTTGCGAATGCGGCTGAATACAACGCTGTTTCGGTCTCAATGACAACAGAACTTGACGCATCGTAACGCGACGCGAGTATTCTTTTGTATGGTGACTTTCGCGCGTTGGAAGAACTGCAACCTGTAGGGCAAGGTCGTCCGCGTCATTACGACACGTTCGGATCAGCGGGAGAAGGATATGTATGTACGTAGTTTCTTATGTCCGTTCGACTACCTTTTCTTATACGAATTTTACGCGGTTACGAAACTCCAGAAAGGAAAACCAATCGAGCGTATCGCGCACGGAACTCGAGTTCTATCTGAAATTTTTTTAGTAACCCGTTCACCGACTCCGATTCAGGCAAGAAAGATTAGAAAGTTCGTGGCAGCCTATCAGTCGGGACAGTTTGGCGTTTATCGATGCGTGCATTTCATTTCCGAAGATTGAAAGTGGACTACCGCGCATTTAGGTCATCGTACCAACGTCGGTTCTCTTTCTTTCGACGTAATACGTCTTACCGCAGATGGATTTCTTTCGAATCCGGAAACCAGAACTTTCGACGCGAGCAACTTGCTCCTTACGATTCTATGCATGCGCTTTTGATAACTTACTATTCGCGTCTCCACTTTTCAAGTACTACATAGTCTCTATATTCGTTTTAGAACCGACGATCGTTTTTTTGAACTCTAAACGACTCACAACGCATTGTAGTTGAAACCATTCATATCCGTGCAGTCTGAAACTTCGCGCAACGCGATTCCAGTATCGTGCGGTCGACAGTCGGTCGAGTAATTAAATCGTGACTCGATGCGAACGAAAACGTCTCGCGAGTATAAATCCGATTAAACGATGTCAGTTTGGTATTCCGACGAAAGAATACAATACCGGCGCGAACACAATACTAGTATTGAAGACGCGCCGTTGATAAAGACTAAAGGACAAAGAACACAACGTTATTTGTCCGACGAACGATTGCGCTCGTTAGCCCCTATGTATTCGACGTTTTGTGCGTCTACGATTAATCACGGACTCTCTTTCAACGGTTGGTGCTCGTATCGCGAGTTCTTTCGCGACGTCGACGATAAATCAGAGTTTCCCTTATTTTACGAAACGTTTGTTTCGTGGAAAGAAGCGCAGGATCCCAGTTCGTCCACGGAAACACCCGTGTTTGTATAGTTGATGAGATTTTAAGTGCCCCGCGAAATAACTGAAAGAGAATCGCGCACAGTTGGAAATCGGAAGGTTGTTATTTCGGCAGCATCCGTTGACAGTTGAGCCGTCAGCTGTCACGTGAGCGTGCACACGAGTGGCGAAAAGTAGGAAAGTACGCGAGGCGAAGCAACGACGCGACGCCGCGCCGCGATGGAAACCGGTTGACAATTTCGATGACAAGATACTTACGTGTTCCACGTCGACGACCACCTGGAATCGCGGCGCCGTCTTGTTCTCAAACCGAAGAAACAGCCACAGCCTCCTTGATTCGCCCATCAACGCGAACGCCTCGCGAGCGAATCTCTCGGTTGTCTCGCCGCGACTCCTGCAACACCGTTCAGCATCCGAGTTTCCTTGGACCCGCGACGAGGTAAACAACGACGACGTCGCAATCGCATCGGTGTGTCTTGTCGAACATCCGAGAGAGAGCCCGACACCGACCGACTGCTCCTGCAAAGACAGTTTGCAGCAGGAGCACGCTCTCTCTCCCTCTCCCTCTTTCTCTATTTATTCCCAGAAACACGATCGCACGGTAAAACAGACACTGTCCTTGTTGGATGAGAGACGAAACGGAAGGAACGAAACGAACGCGCGGTCGTTTCGTGACGGATACCAAACTCGACTACTCGAAACGCTTGCGAAAAACGTCGAGGATCGGAGAGGCGACGGATCTCGAATTCCGAAGATCTTTGCTGAGAACATCCTCGGAAAAACGTTCTTGACTGACACTGCGAGCGACAGCGCCTACGCGCGGCAGCGCCGACAACTTTGCGTTGAACTGTGCGAACGAGATCCGCGCCGCGACGCGCCGCGCCGCCATATTGAGCTGATCTCGCGGAGTCGCGGAGGAATTGGTCCTGCCATCTCTCGGTCGCCAGTGGTCCTTACTTCTGCTCGGGAAACGGTCGTTTCGGTTTGAATCGCGAGTGAATGTGTCCAGGAATTTCGGAGGAAGCTCTCTAACTCAACGGATTCCAGCGTACGGCAATTTTGTAAGTAACATAGTATCATTCCGTGTAAAATTTTCGGATCATACTGTCCGTTTAGTTCAAATCTAACTTCGTGATCGGTTGTAGAAGTGTCCGCCATGTTGCTTCCGTTTTGAAATCGGCAACAATACGAAGTAAAGTATGTACAGGTACATTTTTTGTTGCGCAACAGTATAAAATGCCGCGATTTGTATTTCATTTTGACGCTGTTATCACGTAGCTTGATAATTCCTTGAAAGATCAGGGTCTTCGTTGATAGTTTCGTCGAATGAGGTTTAGTTCGCAATGTCAGTGCCGGATTCAGATATTTGTTGGGGATGATAGGAGGGGGTATAAAAATACGTACCGGCCAAAAATTTGGAATCGCCTATCAGTTTTCGTTAAAACTGCATTACATGACGAAGTATTTTTAGATCCAATGCAATTAGTTAAATTCTTAATTTTCTTATTTAAGTCCATTTTTAAATCTTGTTCGAAAAATTCAAAATTTTCTTGCTATTAGTATAAATTAATTCTCGGCCTTTTTAAATAAAAATGAATGTGTATCCTAATCTAGCTTATGCAACCGGATAGAAACAAATTGTAGAGTAACTGCTAACGCTACAACAAATTCTGATTGGTTTTGGCATGCATTTTCGATCAACAGCTGCTTCAATTAATTGTCTTCCAATTTTTTGGGTTGATCTGGACGTTTCTGAACCTCGTTAAAATTTCCATTTGGGAAATCTGAGACCATTTTTTACATGTCCTGTAAGATACAGCATCTTCCTCTAATGCTTCGCAAATAATTTATTTAACCTTGGAGATATTTTTTAATTCGAATGCGAAAAATAAACAGTGCCTAATGTGTAATTTATCGAACAGAGAATTTTGTTAAATTAAGTCCGTTCCATATTCTGTTTTTGTAATCTACTATGTTTGCATTATAAAGCTCCAAATTTGGCGGGAAACAGTTTCCGTTTAAACGAGTGCTACAGTTGATTAAATGTTGGGGCCGAGAATTAATTTGTACGCCTGATAACCTAAATTTTACCTAAGGCAACCTTGCACTTCCTCTTTATACAACTGAAACGTGCTTGTTTGCTCATCTTTTATACAACAACCCTGAGGTATTTCTGCATCAACGTTGTTTTGCAGAGTTACTACATGCTCGGTCCAACTTAAATTTTCCCTATTTCTCGTTAAAAGAAAATCAACTTCCGGTTCCTTCTTCTCAGAACAAACGTCCCCATCTATCGGAGGTGTAATCAACTAACCGCATCGCTGTAGTTCGTTGCTTCGATACAGATTTTGAAGTAGTAGAACGTTTTCCGAATTCGTCGAGATCATAGTGCTAGGAAAGAGAAAAAATTTCGTTGCAGCGCTATTGTTCGTATTTGATATTTTTCTCCCGTTGACGTTATCTGTCGCCATCTTCGAAGCGTTCGCGGAGACACGGACAACATAACTGTACTGCAGAAAAATCAATAAAGGGTGTTTACGAATACGCGTAGAGCCCGTGGGTTTGGTGAGCGCAAAATGAATTAATTGTTGAGATTCGCCGTAACGAGGAATTAGGCTCGTGGTTATCGATTCCAAGAGTAAAAGACAGTTTGGATATGTAGGCGTGTGTGTATTTCACATTTACTTGTTACGTTCTAACACTTAGGGATATTAGACGAAATTGCACATCCGTTTCGCAGAAATACATTGCGTCGATTAAATCATCGTCGTAAAAAATTATCATAGGCTCTCTTCGTCGAAGCGTCGATTAAATTGTTTCGAAACTCTCTGTGCTCCTCTCAAACGATATATAGGAACAGCGCTTTAGCTGCGAACGAACGCACGAATCGAGTTAACGCCAATTTGTTCATAAATGGACGCAATCGTAAATAACAATAATTTTATTACGTTTGGTTAGTCTATCGTACCATCGAGATTTCTACCGAAATAGCTATAGGTGTATTTTCGTTATGATTGCCAGTCGTCGCGACTGAACGCGGCGGCGTCCAGCTCATAAAACACACAAATATGAAAAACAAATGCAGTAGATCACGTGTATATTGAAAAATGCTATGTGTTTTGGACGCCGCGTCCAGTCGCAGCGAAAACCCACCTTATCTATGCTAAAATCGAGAACGATGTAATATTTTTACGACGTTTAAACCACGCTATTTAACATTTCCGTAAGCATTCGTATCTTCTAAAGTTTTTCGGAAATATAAAATATATCAGGTCGTGTAAATAAATCTTAACAACCTATAATAATGGCATAATGTGGCAACAACATTAACGATTAACGCGCAACTTGAAAGCGATCTTTCGGCTTAAGGATAGTACGATTAAATGAACGATCGTACCATTCGAATCTTATTAACGAACAACATTGTATAGGTAAATGGACCTAAACTTTTACAAAATATACATCAACTTATATCTCAAATTGGATCAAAATGATATCTACGTTAAAAGTATTGTATTGACATCTATCCTTCGTCGTCCAGAGAAAAGAACGAACGATACAACGAGTATGATTTTTCCTTAAAAATTACGGAGTAAGAAGCTACGTGTTACCGTTAAAGGTACTACTATACAGTACGATCTACACTAACGTGTAATCATAAATCTACGTTTCGAATGTTCCTTTCGTGTAGAGACGAATTGAAAACAGATTCAACTGAAAAAAATAGCTCAGCTATTCAACGACAAGTAACGTCTTTGCTCCTTTCGACGTGGACGACCAAACACCTAGATATCGTTCCGTTTTAATTATTTATTACTCGACGTACGTAAAACCCTTTGGAAAATGTTGACCGCGTCGTTCGAGTAAATTCGATACAGTAAAAGCACGGTACGAAGTTGGGCAGGATATGTGTGAACGAATTGGCACGGATAGATTGGCGTTGTATAAAACGATTGTGAAAATTGTTCCCGCTTTCTGGCCGTGAACTGAAATTCTTTTCCCATTGTCGTTGGTTTTCTCTCAAGCACCGCTCGATATCGATCGTTTTCGATGGCAAAAAAACGCGTGGAAATATCGCGTTATTAAGCGTATTCGATAAAGTTTCGCAGCGAGAATCAAGTGTATCGTCGTCGATGTCCAGTTGAAAGTAAAAGCGATCGACTAGCACCTCGGTCGTTCGGAACGGTGTTTCTCGAGAAGCATTCCTTCCAACGCAACATTTCGGTTCGTCGGAGTCTGCCGATAGCAATTAACCTATCGGTTGATTTTGTTCGGTGGGCCGTTGTTCGACAGGTGCTTCCAAAGACCGGTGATTAACGGCACGTCGCGGAAGCTATCGGCCGTCGGCTATGCCTGCTACGAGCACATCAGGTCCACCGATCTCGATTCGCCCCAGGCGTTCTGCATTTTGAAGCCCGTCGTTGGCCTCGGCACAACGTGGTGTGACGTCGACGTGGTCGTATGCCTCAGAGTCGTCATGGGAATACTGGTGGCGGTGCCGCCTTTCTTTTGCACCTTCTTGCCCTCCAGTCCGGTGTCGTCTTCGAAACAGACCTGAAACCATTGCCTTCGCTTAGAAGCGTTCGCCGCGCCGCGTTTGCCGCCTCGTAGCAACTTTGCTTCGGCGTTGCCTCTTACCCACGAATTTCCGGCTGGTTTAGCATCGTTCGACAAATCGATTAGAAGATTCTTCTGAGCGTCGTTCCCGTTGCACCGTTGATCGCTGTATTTGTTTTTCTCGTTGACTTTTCCCACCGACTTCGACACCTCGTTCTTCTCTTTGTTCTCGTTGATTTCTGAAAGGGAAATTCAGCGACCGATTGATATTGGGCACCGTTCAATATTAACGCGAGTCTGTAAATAGTAGGAAAAGATGACCGCGACTCTCGTTTGCGTAACTCGCAAAACGAAATCTCTCGACGCATCCGTGCAGCTACAGTTTCCTAGATACACTTTCATTATCGACCCACATGCACCAATTTCCAAGAGTCTCTGTAACGCGGAAACCAGAACCTTCCGCGCACCAACATCGACTTTTAGTTTCTCGCTAATTGGTAGCTTCGAGTCATTTTGCCCTATGAAACCCGTGAAACAGTGTCGTCTCATTAATTATCGACGCTCCGCTAATTATTTACCCTGTCGCGAGTGCGTTTGACGTTAAACGACACACGCACACGCGTCGGTGACGTTTACCGAAAATGTTCGATTCCCGCAGTCATTCGTCCGACGAACGCGTATCCGCGTACGTCATTTCGCGTTTAATTGGAACTCGTGACAGCGTTATTCAATTCGTTCCGATTTTCGATTCGGAGCTTTGCTCTTATTCTTCGGCTTGCTGGAAACGTTTTCAACGATTCTGACGGAAGCGAACTAAATTATGTTCCACTTAGTTTTCCATAGTTTGACACGCAATTACCTAATCCTCACGGGTAATCGCGGCTAATTCCGTTCGAAACAAACGCGCTCGACGGTGTTTCCGCGAGCGAAGCGAACGGACGAGCTGTAATTGTCCTACTTCTCTGTAAGGTTACCACTCGCGACTATACGAAGTTCAATATTACCGGACAATTTCCTGGACCCACTCATAACCTCCGTCGAGCTTCTCCGCAATATCTGCACTTTCCGAGAGTTAAGCACACGGGCACACATGTATATTGCGTTGTCTCGACTATGTAACTTTATCGTCGGTCCAGCGTACAACGTTCAAGATGAATCGTCCTTTCGAGTTTTTCAAACGTGTTCAGGAATCGGAAATATTTTTTATTTCATTAATCTGTACTCGATAATTTCGTGATCCTGATCTACTCTCTACAATGGAGAGACGCGGACGCGTCAAGTGTAACAATAGTTGGGAAGCAGCGTCGACGAAGTTAAGATAGCGCGTCATGGAAGTACGTATCGCGTAAAGATTTAATCCACCTACCGTTTCTGTCTTCGGTTAACGAGGGACTCTTATCTTGAGCGTGATGTATCCTGGGATCGGCCTGGGACAGCTGCCAAGCCTCGTAAGCTGTGTTAAAGGCCTGGGCCACCGTTAGCGTCACAGTTTGCGCCATTTTTCTCTTGGGACAGAGGAACGCGTGGCACTCCATCGTTTCGTTTAAATTTGTCGCAATGAACGCGAATACGTGGTCGTGGGTCGCGTCGGCCGAGCAGTAGGAAATTCTGGAAAAAATAGAACTAGGAAAAATGTCGTTTCCCCGAAATTTCTCTCTACTTTTTCGAGCGTTTCGATTCGTCGATAGAACTGGAACAGGAGAGAAAACAGTAGAGGCTGTTTCGTGTTTAACGCGAACCATGAATCCGCTACCGATATACCCAGTCGATAAATCGTGCTCTGTTCCGTCAGCAACCAGAACAACGTTCCGCGACCAAAATTGAATAGCGTAACGTTCGCTCGTTCCCGTCATTACGCGAGATTTCAAACGCATTCGGATACGAATATCGGATATTATGTTGGCTGTCACAAGAGAGAATAATGCACGACAAGGCGGAACAAATCCGGTTTCGTTCGATTACAATACGAATCGTGATAAACGCGCGTACACGCGTATCGCGAAACGGGAAATGCATCGCGAATTCTGTCTCGTTTTCTGTTACGTACCTGTATATAGAAACCTGAAGCTGATCTTCGTCCGTGGCAAGATCCGTCATTCTGATACCCCGTAAACTCACAGCCAACGAGACTCTCTGCAGCTTCTTGCCGCTCGCTTTTGCCTATCGCGTCGAACAAACAGCACCGATATTAGTACGTTCCAAAATTATTCTGTGTTTCCAAAATCATCTGTGTATTCCTGGAGTGACTCGAACAGTTGGAACGTCTTATACAGGGTGTTTCATTTAACTTGAGACTGTGAAATATCTGGAAAACTAAGCATCATGCGAAAAAAATGTTCCAAATAAACTTTCAATGATTTTGAAGGGGCTATTTATCTGTACAAAAAAAACAGCACGCCCCCGCCGCGCCGCCCCTGGCTGTGGAACAGCGGGCAACTTTGAAATTTTAAATGAAAACCCCTATTTTTTATTACAGATTCGGATTCTATGCCACAAAATACGTAAGTTTTGTTCGAAGCATTTCTCTCGATCCGCGACTTATGGTGCTGTAATTGCGAAAAATAAGATTTTGCGATTATCTGAAGAATTGCACTTCCGATCATAAGATAAAAAAAAAAAGTGTTGAATGTTTCTAATGGGAACCTCTATTTTTTGCAGATTCGGATTGTACGGAAAAAAATGTAATTTTTATGTGAAATTTTTCAGTTTTTTTGTAGATGCCGCTGTAGTCGCAAAAAAATAACATTCACTCTCTCATTTGAAATATTAAGAGACACACGAGTAATGTTTTCAACAAAGGAAGTTTAATTTGATTTTTTAATTTTGACTCCAGGTAAGGAAAAAATTGAGAAATTCAGCACTTTTAGCGCCATCCAGGAACAACGACGTGGACGTATTAGTTTTCTGTTCTCCTCAGGGTGCTTTATGTCGATGAGTCACCACATTATTTACAATAAATGCTCGAAATGATGACCCCCAACTTCGATGCATTTATTGATCCACGTTTCAAATGATTGCACACAACTTAAAAGTGTGTTCGCGAAAAATCTGATTTTTCGCGATTACATCGCCATCTGTCACGAATCCAAAAAAATGTTTCGGACAAAACTAACATTTAAAATTTCAAAGTTGCCCCCTGCTCCACCCCCCAAGGCGGCGGGGACGGGCTATTTTCTCTACAGGTGAATAGCCCCATCGAAATCATTGAAAGTTTATTTGGAACATTTTTTTGTACGATGCCTTATTCTCCAGATGTTTGACAGTCTCAAGTTAAATGAAATACCCTGTATAGTAAAACCTCGATTATCCGAATCACAAATATCCCCATTTTTAATTATCTAGGATTATGAAGGCAACGGAACTCCGAGTAAAACTTGAACTATGATTTAATAACGTTGTACTAGTTATTATCGTTTTATTTAATAAATATGAATTCGGGTAATCAAGATTCTACTGTATCGTTAAAATTGGCGCGATACTCGTCGAACGGGTCGAGCGATTGTCCGGTTCTTGAATCGTCGTAATCCATGTACCTATACGTACGTATACATGGATAGCAGAAGACGATAGCTCGTCGGAGCGAAACTCTTGAGCTTTTAGAAGTAACGGAAGTAGCTGTGCTGCGGGAAACGCTTCCGGGTGTTAAGACATCTTTAGCGGTGAAAGCGTTTTAGCGCGACCATTGTGTCGCCGCTATCAACAAAATCCAGGCAGTTTTACGCCTTTTCTTTTCTTTCTCTTTTTCGCGGTTATCTTCGCGTGGGGTATTCGCGCTACTTCGCATCTAATTGTATCGCCGTCTCTTCGAAGCCGCAGAAAAGAACGTTCGGAATGGTAAGAAGGACGGTAGGAAGTTTTGACCGGCTATCTGAAACCCTTTATCGACCTTATCGAGCAACGTAGTTTACCTGCTCGAGAAATTAATGAGCCATCTACGACGGGGTTGTATGCTGAAGAGATTTATGCACGGTTTCAACCGTCGCGTCGCTCCTTTTTTCCAGAAACGTTCCGATCAGGCTTCGCAGGAAAGCAATTTCTCTCGACGAACGATTTTCATTTTCTCGTAACGCGCAAAATTGGATACGCGTCACGATACCCTCGATCGATCAACCGTAAAACGATTCTCCTTGTATTATTACTCGCTGTTCTCCCTCTTCTTATTGAACTCGATAATGCGTCGAAACTTCGCGCCGCAAGAATGTACGGATTAAATCGATAAACTTAGTTTTCTAAACATTACCTCGGATCCTCCGTTTGAACATTTCGCGAACGGTGCAACTGGAATATTCTCTCGCATTTTTTGATTTACTGATGGGATTAGTTGTTAAAAATATTGAGCACTCGAACCGTCGAATGACAAACGTTGTCTGCGCGAGCAGCGAAAGTCAAAGGCAAGGAAAACTCGGAGTAACGTATACATACCATCGTAATAACAGTCTTGATAGCTTCTGCCGTCGCTTCCTCGTTGGAGGGTGTCTCGACGAGGGTACTGCCCAAATATTTGAGGGTGAATTTGGCTTCCGACGCATCCTCGGATTCCTCGTGCGTCGTACCTGCAGAACCGCCGCTCTCCACGCATTCGCGACTATTTGCCAGAGCCCATTCCTCGCATAGTTCTGTAAATTAACGTCAACGGTATTGAAATTCATCTTGCAACGTTCACCCGTGTTCTTCGCGTCTGTCGTCTGCCAGCCATTAATCGATCACTGGAATGCAATAAATTTGTTCGCTTTTTGAAACTGAATACAGCGTCGTTGTCTTTATCGTTATAATAATAATTATTATTATTTATTTATTTATTTATTTATTGACGGGATAAACCCTTTAGTGTACACAGGAAATTTTAATACAAAATGAATATTCTAACCATGAACTGCGGAGGGGGCTACATTAAGTCTGTGCGATTTAAGCAGTTTGTGTAAAGCATGGAGTGAGATATTAAATAAATCATTTATGTGGGAGTTGGCTTCGTTTCTAGCGCTGTTAATTGGATCGACAGAGGTAGATATATATGTAGGTAACTTACAATAGAATAGTTTGCTATGTCTGAAGTGCCCTTGCGGTGCATAAAGATTTATAAGCTCAACAAGTTCTGGGCAGTTGATACGATCATTAAGTATTCTGAACAAAAACATTAAGTCAGCGATAATCCTAGGGTCAGAGAGCTTCTGCAAATACAGTACCTCAAGTATGTCATCACAATCATGGTTAGTGATGTCCATAGGATTACCAAGGAGTCTGGCTGCAAATCTCAGAAACTTATGTTGGACTTTCTCTATTAAATAAGCATATTTTTTGTGAATAGGATTCCAAATTACAGAAGCATATTCAATATGAGGTCTAACTAGAGAAGTATACAGCAGAGTGTCTCCTTATTTTTGAAATGCTTGGCAAATCTAGTTACGAATCCCAAGGTCGCAAGAGCTTTATTGATAAACTTATAGTATAGTGAGGTCTGAAATCTAAGCATGGTGAAAAGGAAACACCTACATCTTTTATTTCGAATACTTCTTTAAGTATAGCATTTTGCAATTTATGATTACGAGAGCGAGAAGCTCTCACTGCTACACACTTCGAGATGTTAAGCTGTTTTTAAAAGAAAATTATTGAAAGAATCAACGAGACGCGTCGCTAAATTTTTGCACCTTCTCCGGAAGAGAACGTCGAGACGCTTGTTGACTGTAGTTTTGCAAAAATTGCATTTTTTCGTCGCGTATCTTGAACCACTTGAATTTTGCTTCGTTCGGTAATTACGTACTCCAATGTCGTTTCGGTCCCAACGACGTTCCAATTAAGTTTCCCGCACGGCTTTCCTGCATCCGCGATCCAATTAGACGATCCGACGATTGTTTCGATGTCCAACGATATCCTTTGTTCTTGCGAACTCGCACAAAGAACGAAACGTTCATTGAAGCTGTTTCGCGGTGCTTCCTTTGACGAAAAAGTTGCTGCTTCGAGTGTCCGTCTCGAGAGACAATTAACAAAAAAAAACTTTACAGCGAGTCTGCGGGTTAACGACTTTCGAATCTCGTGAAATTTTCATTAGGACCGTGAGCAAAAATCAACGGTGTCGTCGTTTGCTTAGAGAGCAGGGGCGGGCCGGCCGGTAGATTTCCTTTGGGAAGAAACGTCATGGTAGCTTTTAATTCGAGAAGACGAGAAGAAACCCCACTTCGTGGACACCGGCGCGGTGGGTCGTACCCTCGTACCGGCGGAAGTTTTCGAGTAAAAGCTCTTGCGGAACATGACGAGCTTTCTCGCCCTTGTCGCGCACTCGAAAGAATTGAAAGCAATTACGGCATGTTTTTCAGCAATTACTACACGCCGTTGAAACGGTGCACCTTCTAACGAAGGAAAGTAAGCCACTTGCAGAGTCGAGTTGCCCGAACATTTCGTCTGGTAGTCTGGTACAACTCTAATTTCTTTAACGTAAACAGTTTGCCGTTTTTTTCGATCGCTTCGCTGAACGATAGGTGCCCTTTCGAATCGCGGAATACTTAAACCCTTTCGCACAATGCTAAAAGTTGAAAGAATAAATTCACCAACTAAATATAAATTCGTTCGGGGAACAATTACGTTTGAAACGGGGTAAGGGGAAAGAAAAATAATGCTACGTTCCGATCACGTTCAGGAAATTCTGTTGCTTTGCCTCCGAAAAAAACTTTTTCGCGAAGAAAGCGTCAATTACTCTTCTCCGGCGGAAAGGACGACGGATTCTAGAAAGAGAAGGACCATCTAGGGATTCCCGGGGACGAAAAAGACACCCACAATACCAACTGGCACGAAGCAATTTCTTTTCTCGAAATCCTAAGAGGGCACTCGAAGGAAAAGATTTTTCTCCTTCGCTGCCCACTGGTATCCCCTCCCGTATGATCCTTCCCACTTTTCTATAGTACTCTCCTTTTATGCTATTTCGATAACGCATCGTGGTTCAATTCGAATATCGATTCTGAACCTTCCTGTCAATTTTACTTTACACATGAGAAAATACACATTGAGAAAAATAATGTTCTAAACTACATTTTATACTAAAGTAGCAGGATAAGTACACGTATAATAAAAATCCTAACACAATGTAATCACAAGTGTAACCCAGTGTAGTAAAGACATTTGAAATTTCAGCCTTTCCTAAGAATATTTGCTACATTGTGTTGGAATTTTTACTACACTGTGTTCGGATTTTCACCCCACGTTCTACTATCCTGCTACTTTAGTACAAAATATAGTAAAATTTAGAATTTTATTTTTCTCAGTGCAGTCTTCTTTTTTAAAGGACATCTCGTCGGCTTCCGTCTGCCTAAAAACTGTCCTTCTGTCCTTAGATTCAAGACTTATGAAATCGGTGAAACACGATCGACGAGTTAAACTACTCTTCTCACCGCAGACAACCAATCGACGAACGTTTGCGTATAACAAGTATGAGTTCCAATACTTTGCTTTATCGCTCTCGATTAATTTCTGTTTGCCAATCGTCTGCCCGAACGCGCAGTCAGGAGAGAGGTTTCAACAGGAAACTGTTCCTGGAATTTTCCAGGTTTCCCCGGTAACCCGGCATGAATCTTCGATCCGCGCTTTCGTCGCTTGTGCTGTCGTCTTATTAATCGTGTTCGGACGGCAGAAAGCTCCCGGTATTGGGATAAGGATAGCTACGTAACGTCGGCGAGTCTAATCCTATGGGAAACGGAGAACGGTTATGGTTGGGGTTGAACGGTCCGTGACGAATCCTATTACAACGAACGGGTTACTCCGAAATTACTTCGATCCCGAATTTTCCTCTCGTCGACTATTATTCTTCGCCGACGAAATTGCCTCGAGAACAATCTTACCTCGGATTAAAGTAATTTTTTCAACTTTCTCGACTTTCTGAGAAGCTTTCGAGCATAGATTTTGTTTAACCGATGCGGTTGATTGGCCAAGACGATGCCAAAACCGTAACGCGACACAGAAATCGTCTCTTACGTCGACCTATCTACTCGTAAAAACGTTTATAACGGTCGTTATTTTTCTCTCCTCGCGTCTAACTCGCCTCCCGCGACACTGCGCACTCTTTCTACCGTACTCCCCGTCTGAAACCGACACTGTAAATCCACAAAATTTACAGGAGTCTGAAAGCATAGAATGTGCTTCTGCCCTGCGATAAATATAAGCGTTTAACGAGCTCCAACTTGGAATTATGGATACACTTGATACTTTTCTTATCTGCCACGGTTACTACTTTTTAATCTACCTCGTTTTTTACCTTAAATAATATCTTCGCTATTTGTGGCTTAGAACTTTAGAACGAACTTAATTATTCGTTCAGTAGCCTTGTAAATTCTTTAATTTTGGCTACTGTTCACCAAATCAAATACGTGGTACATACCGTAGATTAAAAAGCACGCCTAACAATGAAACTAACTTCGTTTAATGGAACTAAAACTCTCGCACAGTGCGTTCACTCTTACTGACAGCGGTTAAACGCGTCTCCCGATCGTAATTTTGATCGTAAATTACAAACCTTCGTTACTGGCGCGCGTCTCGACTGGATTCAGAATTTTCCTCGACAACGACCGCAGTCGGCCGTTCTCTTGTCTCTCTCTCTCTCTCCGCCCCTTTCGATTCTCATATTCTGAAGTTGTGAAATTCATTTCGCTGTGAAAAGTTTTCCATTTCGTGAACCGACGATGCACAGCAACAGAAGAAAATTCCGAGGTACGAGAGAAATAAAATGCGAGAAAGTAATAATTCTATGGACACTCGGAAATTTTTGATGAATAGAGAACGCGAACAATTAAGCGCCAAGCTGGAGATGATAAAAACCATTGAAGGTTGGAGAATTTTCGAAACTGAAATTACTGTTTCAAATTCTGAAGAGTCGGAACGATTTTTCGGTCAGCTTGCCGTTCCGAGCGAGCGGAAAAACTCGTTTTTATTTTAATAACGTACAGTGAAATGTCCGAACGCGATATTCAATTGAACGTCGAGTTCGAAGTGTCGACGGAGCGTTTATTCGAATTTTACGATAAATAGTTCTCGAGGCGGAAACGTGGACCGAGCTTCTGGATACTTTTTCCAAGGCGGAGACGCCAGCGCGAACCCGAAAAAGTAAAAGAAGCATAGAGGTGACAAAGTTTGCATTGGAAATGCTGGGAACTGACGGGAAGTGAACGAAAGCGACGACTTGGCGCGAAGCCAAAGCCCATATTCGACGCGTGTTCGTTCACCCTGGAATAATCGTGCATCGACTAATAAACGCGACTGCGTCCTTTGACGGCATCTCTAACCCGGATCGAACCTTCTCGAGTTTATGCACTCATTATCAAGGGGTTGTTACCGATGCGTGCGCACCGAACGAAACTTACGCGTTTCATTACGCAATGAGAAGAGTGCGTCCACTTTGTGCTTAAACGAACAAAAGTCGCTAAAACGGAAACGGTGTTTTGTTTCATTGGAGGCGGAAAAAGAAGAGGAAAAGATGCGAATCCTTGGAGCAAAGTTAATCAGGGTAAATCGAATTTTCATCGAAGAGTCTGGTCGATAGAAATGCAGAGAATGCCGTCGCGTCGCCGCGCCGGGACAGAAGCGGGGGATTGTCATTTAATTTGTATTTAAATCGGCTTTCGAACCTCTTGCTCTCTGTCGCAAATCCTTCGACGAACAACTGGGGCGGAATCCCTCGCCCAAAGTAATCCTTTAAATTCTAACATAACATTATATTCGACATAGCAGTGTTTCTCGAGCCGACTAAAATTTGTTGCAGATAGCGCTAAGAATACAGTTTTCATGGAAACTCGAGCCAATTGATCCTTATCTCGATGCCGTCCGTTACGAGCGGCAATCGAACAAACTGATTGCGTTGCGTGTACGCGCAACAAGGACCCTCGCTAACGACGCGACGGTGCGCATTCGAATCCAAAGGCTACTCGCATCGAGGAGCGTCGCGTTCCTCTCGCCATAGAGCAGACTCCTCTCCTCATCTTTAACGTCGAACGAAAACGATTAAATCGGAAACGGATTCGAGTTTAATTTCCATCCGGCGAAATTAGACGAACGAACGACAGCCATCGAAGAGTCTGCGTAGAAGGTGGAACGATAATTATCGTTGATTCATCCCCACTAGGCGTTCGCGCAACCGTATTAGTACCGAGAAGAAGGCAACGTCAATGGGGATTAATTTGCGAGACAGACGAAATTTAATAGAGCCCGATGCGAAGCCTAAAACGGTTCGCGCAGATGTCGAATGCTCGGTAGATATTTCGTCGCTGTTCATGACGATTCGATTCGTTTCAGTTCAATGACTCCGCGTCATTTCTCCACGGGGCCGTCGAGCGGATATCGTCGCGCGAATGGCGAGCAGATTATCGAAACGTTGGACATTTGCGGAACAATCGCTCGACGGCTCGGGACGCGTTGAAGCGTGGTAAGCATCAATGTTTCAGAAAATTCACAAAATCCAATTGCAAATATTTCCCCTCTTCTATGTTTTTCGGTAAATATAGTATCGATCGCGTCGTTCGCCTTCAACGATCTGTACCTCGTTCCACGGAGTAACAGGTTTCATTGTCCGAGAGAACTGAAATTCTCGCTCAGTACGGAAATTACACTACAATGTCGAGTTGTACGTTTTAAAAAGTGTGCACGAGTATTGAAAAGAATCCTTTAGGTGGTGCGAGGGAAATTCGATTTCCAACGTGAAAGGTCCTACGCGTAATACACTTTCCTGATTCGCGAACTTTTGCCACGAAATATCAACGAGAGAACCGAGCAATTCAAATGGCATATTTTATTAACTGCGACGTCAGTCGGCCGAACGCTTATTGCTGGTTTCGAATCACTTATTCGTGAAATAATTGTAGCGCGTATCTCGTAAAAACGTCGCGCATAATATCCCAGACATAATACGCGTTTCTCCGTGATATTTCTTACGGTTTTACTGCCTTCGCTGCGATTCGTCAACCGCGACCGCTTCAACCCATCATTTTCCGCGGATCGTCGGCGAAATACATATTTCGAATTAAAACGTAGAACGTTGTCGGATCGGAGCGATAAATTTGTCGGACAAATGGTCACTCTTCCGCCCTCTTGTTCTCGCACCCTCTTCCCCGCCCTTTTTCTCTATTTTCCAGAGAAATGGAAATGAATAGGCTGGCACGAGTACACGTATCCGCTGCGTTCGATATTGGTTCAGCATCGAAAAGCACCTGCCACCTCGATATAGCTTTTCGCCAATTTCAGTGGATTCTCGATACTCGTTACAAGCCGAACGAATGGGTTCTACCTCCCGTGTACCTAAATTTCACTAAAACTGCCTAGAATGTTAGTCACGGGTCTCTGTATTTATACTCGGTGGAGCAATCTAAGCACAATACATACCTTGCAAGCAATTCGCGGGCGCGATTCCCTTCCGTTATTGAGCGTTGCCAAAGTGCAACTAGTCACACTCTCCATGGCTATAATAACAGGTTTCCACTCGAATTAAATGAATGCATTGCCGACGCGCGTAAACGTACGCATTCGATATAAACTATGATTTTAGTCGATTTTATTTGTATACCACGAATGAAATCGTACTGCGTTAACGGTTGAATTTGCCAGTACACATCAAACCGTCCAGGTCGGTGGAAATCTCCCCACAATCACCGAAACACCCTGCACCACCAGCCAGAGATTCAGCTGCTGCAATCCTAACAGAGTTTCTCTTAAATCCCTAGGCGAATCTCAATGACAGTAGCGGAGCGATATCTCTCCGGCTCCATCGAGCCACTGTCTCGTCCAAATTGCCACCCACGACCGTTTCGTGAAACTTTTCGCGACCGTCGAATATCGAGGAGATTGCAAAAGTCATAGTATCGTTCATAATATTCCCTCTTTTCCTCGCTGCAAACTTTTTCTCGTTTCGAGTTGTATTAATATCCAACTAAATCTTGCAAAGGTGGGCGCGCTTAAGCTTCCGGGGCGCAATTTGTTTCGCTTACGCGGCCGAAAATAAATGTTTGATCTTTCGGTGGAGGAGATTTTAGACTTTAGACTTTAGACTTTAAACGATTCCGAAGTTGAGGCGAACCGAAATGAACGATTGCTCTGTAATCTTCCACGGTGAGCAAACGTATACGTCTCTTCTTCGAGGCGAAGGCTCGCCTGAAAGTTGGTCGCAGAGCTGACTTTCTTTGATCGTCGCATCGAGATGCGGCCTGTGCCACGAGATTATGCAAATTTTATGATCAATAATCAGTGCTCTGAAGGAGGTCACATTGTGCCTATAACACGACTCGGCATGCATTACCATAATCTTAAACGCGGCTCTCTATTACGCCGCTTATTGCGAATAATCGCGTTAACTGCCGCGTTGCTGCTACTACCGCAGCCTCTGCCTCGTCTCTGGTAACGCGCTCCGACGTTTTACAGCTGCGCGATATTGCCATTAATCTTCCGAGCAACTAACAACGCCCGCTAAATTAGCTTCCTTGATCTACTAGCGAAGAAAATGCAATTTCATCGATTACCGCGTCCGTCCAGAATTTCAATTACTTACATCGATACTCTCGTCTTCGAAACAACATCAATCCAGTTTGTTAGATCAATTCTCCGAGCGAACCTTAGAATGGAATCTCGACGTCTCCCGCTGAATCCGACCGTTAAGACATAATTGCGTTTATCGCGCGGAGGAAAGCGACACTGAAACAAGGAAAACCTTCATATTTCACGAAGGGTTTCGTTCAATGTTGACACTTTTCCTCCAATAACCTTTTAAGAATGCGTTATCGATTGGGTATCTTTTTTCTCAATTCTTTGAGAAACAAGGTTATTTAAACGAGAAGGAAGTTAACATATTCCCAATGTTACCAGCGACGACGATAATACGAAGCTTATCGGAAACCATGAACTTCGTCTCGCTTTCGCGTTACATTTCTGGCCGTTTAGAATCGTCGCAAACGTTAACGAAGCGTATATCGCAAAGCACGAAAAACCCGGTAAAATTAAAAAAAAAAAAAAGAAGATGATTTGGAAGATTGTAATTAACTCACTCTTGTGCTTCGAGCTGCTCTTCCACAAGCCCCTGAAGAACGACATCCTGGCCGACGAGGAGAAATTTCAAACGGAGAAACTCGAACGAATCGGTAATCCCTGCACGACCGTCTCAAAGCTGTCCACTCGCGAATCGCGCCACGATTCTCGATTTCAGTGACATGTGACGCCGGGGCTTTGCCCGCGAGGCTGTTACACTGGACGAATCTCGAGACCGTTTCGAGCGCGGCAGAATCTCAGGGCGGTTGTCATCTTGGCGCGGAGAGCGAGAAAACGAGGCGCTGCGTGGAAAACGTTCGACGGGTGAGCAAGGAAAGGGGTTAAAAGAGAGGATTCGGTGATCCCGGAGGAGAGTGGCGAGGAAACGTGCTGTCGGGAAGACAGTGCGCCGCGATGTGAGCGCGTCCGCGCGGAGTTTATTCCGCTCCCCTGTCGCGTACATGCGCATCCCCATCCCCCTCTCCATCCCCGTTCCGTTCTCATCTCCGTCCTGCTTCCCGCTTCCCAGATTCCGGTTCCGCTTCCGAACCGGATCCCCGCCGAAAGGATAAAGATTATTTTCATGCGTTCGCGGTTCGCTTTCAAATAATTCACCTGCGAATATCTTTTTTTTTTTCAAAACGTCCCTCTGTCGATCGCGGTCGTCCGGCTTTTCTTTTTCCTCGTCGATCCGAACGAACAATTCCTGTTTTCACGTTCTCGTTTCCCGTTTATTACACGCGCGAAGCGTTCGTTAATTCGAAGACGATCGATAGTTGATTCGCCTCGCAACACGATCACTCAGAAATTGATGAACGAGGTGTACGCTTCCGAGTCACCTAACCGTAACTGGCTTCAACTCCACAATGTTGGGGAAGATATCTTTCGTAAACTTCCCGGAGTCAAACTTCGTGCTCCTACCTCCATAGATAATAACCAGCCTGGGAAATTCTGACACGATTTCGCTAGGCTCACGTTACACCGAATTTTCACCTACTTTTCGAGACTTTTCGTTAATCTTAAGAAACGTTACTCCACAAATCAGAACCGTAAATAAAATAGTAATCGTCGCTCAGCGTAAGCTGCAAAATTATATACGTCGAAGTTTGAAACGATATTTCTATCAAAGTTCTCCGGAGAGCAAAGATCGAGGGAGATAATATCTAGGGAAGAAATACGATTGAAACTGCTCGGACAGTTTGCGAAGAAATTTACCGCGGCATTCGGGGGAAACAATGGCGAGGGTACAGCAATACGGCTACGTCGAAAGTATCGAATATCGATGAGGCAAAAAAACGGATTTCTTCCTCCTCGCGCAGGAAGAGGTTCAGAAAGAAGGAGATCGCGTGGAAACCGTCGGCAAAATGATTGACAAGAGAAACCGTCGGCATAATGTTTTTCGAGTGGCGGCCAGGGAACAAGTTTTTGCCTGCTGCGTGAAGCGTGTGCGACGAAAATCTGCCGACGACTATCTTCGATTCGTACCTACTTCAGCGTCGCTTTCTACTCCGATCGAATCGAACTTTTTGCACTGATTCCGATCATTCTGTGAACGCAATGATTAAACGAGACTCTCGTGGAAGACGCGTTGCGCGAAAAGGAATTTTGAACCTGCCCGAGTGTCGTTGGTTTGCGAAGGAACAATGCGAGACATCGTTGATGCTATTTTCCTCTGAAGTAGCTCGTCAAGCGCAGAATCGAATCTACAGGTGACGCGACGGGTGTCAATGCAATCTCGAGTACAAATTCTATAGAATCGCTTGGTGGAATACTCGAAAGCGCAGCCATCGTTATGCGCGCGTGGATTACGTCTGTCATTCGAGTCGCCGCGCCTTTGATTCGACAAAGGAACAGGATAACGAGGCGACAGAAAATTTTCATAGAGACTTGACGTAAGAAAATTAGGAAATTGCTTGGCTGCGAGAAAATGGGATAGCTTCGAGCAATCAGGATTCGCGTTGTCAATTTGGATAAATGCCATGTTGTTAGGTTCAGTCTTAAAAAGAATACCTTTGTTTTTAATTACAATATAAATGGGTCTTTATTATCTACATTGGACAATATAAAAGACCTTGGCATTATTTTTTCTTCGAATTTATCTTTTCATCACACTTCAAAAACGTCGGTTACTAATTATTTGTTGTTTATAGCAACGAATAAAATATATGGATCTGCGTAATTTGTTCAAAGTCATGAGAAATATACATAGAATCGTACAATATAAAAACAATTTTTATCTTTTTTTTATTATAATAGCTAGATGGTAAATCCGGTCAATAAGGGGGACATCCGATCCTTTATATAATTTTCATCATAATTTTTGTGTAAACAGTCAAATAATTCAAAACCGATTTCATTAAGAAACTAGAGGCGTTAATAAATACGGTCATTCATACTTTACTCAAATATTGTCATGTATTAGTAAAAAATTATTATTTTTAAATGATTATACTTTCTTAACTGTCCCATAATGGGGTCACTTACCTTAGGTCTCATTCACAGGGTATCGAAACATTTTAATCATACAAATAATATACTCAGAATTCTCTATTGCACACTAACAAGACCTTTATTGGAGTATGGTAGTATTATTTGGTCTCTATATTATAGGTCACACTCCAAGGATATTGAATGTGTACATACAACATAAATTTCTGCGCCTTGCGTGTAAGCATAATGGTTTTCCTATGCCGTTTGATTCACGTAACTACGATACAATTTTGATTAAATTTGACATGCAGACATTATACATATAATAGAAGAGTAATAATAAATATTACTTTTGTAAGTAAAATATTTAGGGGTATGGTTGCATGTCCATAGATTATTGAGATATTCTCTTTACATGATGCATATTGAACATCATCGAACAAACTATGTGGCTTTTGTAATCGTATTACTCGCATGGCTATGCATATCAACCTTGTCCAACATAATATTAATATTGATATATTTAGTCAATTTATACATGTTATATCATTAAAACATTCGTTACGACATGTTCTATGGTCATAGATATTTTTTTCTTTTTTTTCTGTTATTTTTCTTTAAAATTTTTGTCATATTTTATTGCTCCGTCATTCGTTTTTCTTGTACATGTATATTTTTATTTCCCTACTATTTTCTTCTTTTATATATATATAGAAGGGTTATCCCGTTGATTGTTAATAAATAAATAAATAAAAATTTGTTTTCGACGCGAAAAGCTCTACGCTTTTGGTATTCACCGAAAACATTTTCTTCTTACCTCGAGGAATGTCGTGTTTCTCCTGTCGACCTGATTTCATTTCTATCGCTAATCGGAAACGAACGGCATGGAAAAGCTTTCCTACAGCAACCGAAATTACGAGTAGGTACTCTGGCGAACGAACCATTCTGTCGTCCATTCTACAGGTGAAATCATATATGTACGTATAATCTCGTTAGCATGCAGAGTTTCTGGAGAATCATGCTACCGCCTAGCCGAACCACTTTGAGCCGAAAATTCAATTGCGCCAAAGCGAATCGATCGGCTATGAAATAGTTATTATCCAGCCAAATTCATCGATTCTTCGAAGTGACTGGAAAGGAAGACGAACGCTTTCAAAAGGATCGCGGCTGTTTAACATTTTCTGGAACACGTTTCTCCGGTTCCACGACGAACAGAGAGCTCGCCCGGTTCTCGCGAAAGGAATCGTTATTTGATGGATTCAGTTGGAATATTTTCAGAGAGCAGCAGACGCGTCGAAGTAAATGAGAAGAATCGCATGTAAAAGCAGTCGCGCGTTAGTATTGGAAGCGTCGTTTGAACGAAAGCGTGTAAGCATCGCAGAATCGAGAAACGACCGTCCCCCGTGACCGAGCCGACTCTCGTCCGTTTTCTCTCTCTAGCCCTCTCTCGAGCCGTCTCCTTCTCCCTCGTGGACCTTTCTCTTACACCAATGTTGGTTCGTCCCTGTCGATCCAATCATTTTTCTTCTTTTTCACCTCGCTGTCGGAGCTTCTTCACCTTCCTCCTCGTCTTCGTCCCGGTTGTCTTTCCCCACGAGCCAGCTCGGTCGTCCACTCGTTTTGCTTCTCTCCAACCGTTTCGGCCACTATCTTCGATTCAAGACGCACAAACCTCGACTCCGCGGGGACAGGACAGCGAAGATCCTCGCGGGCGCGGAGAAAGACCTCCTCCTCGACCTTCTTTTTCGTATGCGAACCTTCTACGTCGAGCCAGCTTTTCCGCCGAAACGCGCGGTGATAATAACGCCGTGGACGAGGAACGAGCAAAGAGTGCAAAGACCACGTATGTAGAAGTTACGATAAGCCGGCAAAGTCGTGACTGTTTGCAACGCGTGCGACGCCGAATCCCGCGGGATTTCGGTGGAAGCCGTATTTTCTCCCGTCTCCGCGCTGCTGCACAGCCGAAGATAATCGCGGCGATTTGGACGGAAAACGCGACGCAACTCGGCGTATACATATACTCCCACGCTGGTAACACCTGCAGGTGCTTGCAATGGAACGCGAGCAGACGACAGCTGGAATCGACAGAGAGAGAGAGAGCCGAAAGGCGCGCGACGCGCGGTGTCCTGTGCAGGGATCCTAACCGCTGCGCTGACTAACCCGAACCGTAACCCGGGTTACCAAGGGAAGGTTACTGTAACCCGTAGTAACCCTAAGGGAACGATTCCCAACTACTAAAAGGAGCGGGTTAACCCGCACAGAGCGGGTTACCTAACCCGAACCATAACCCGGTTACAAAGGGAAGGTTATGGTAACCCATATTTACCTCAAAAGAACGGGTTAGAATTAATTTTTTTTTCCTTCATCCTGAACAAAATTACAATGCGACAAAGTAAAAATTGTATAGTCCGAATATTAAAGTTATTCACTGTAAATGATACAATTTTATCGGAAAATGATTGGGTCAGTCTCGAGCAATTAATGGTAACTCTCGAACTAGTAAAAATTGCCACAGAATGAATACAATATGAACAATTTGACGGTGGAAGAGTTTTACACAGTATGGTTACATTGTCAATAAAGTTTAGAAAAGGCTAACAATAATAATTTTACGATAACATCGCTTAAAGCAATACGTAATCGAGAACACGAAATTTTATCAAATAAAGAGTTATCAGCTTCTATTTTCTTAGATGCAGGATATATTTTATTATTTCAAGACTATTATGTCTATTATTTCAAGACTCAAGACTAAAAAGATATTGTTATCTTTCATTTAATGGAAACATGGCAACGGTATGAAAGATTAAATTATATTAGTATGACTAAAATTCCAACGAAAAATTCTAACCGCAACCCGGTTACTAAGGAAAGGTTACCGTAACCGTCTCTTAGTTACCGGGTTACGGTTCGGGTTATGTAACCCGCTCCGTGCGGGTTAACCGGGTTACCTGTAACCCGACGTATTGGGTTACCCAATCATGCGGGTTACTGCGAACCCAAACCGGTTAGGGTTAGGGTTAGGATCCCTGGTCCTGTGTTTGTCCTGACGGCTCGCGATGGAATTAATGCGAGCCATTCTTCCGCTGCGACTGGCAACAATTGGGTCGTTCCTCTACAATCTACAAAAAATACTGGCGCCGTTCGTTTTTACAATCGATCGCAACCGTTCGCTGTTTTCGCGAAGCTCGCTACCAAAAGCGTTCGGAGCGCGTTGCGAAACGGTTGCGTCGCGTCTCGTCTCGTCTCGGATGACGACTTTCGAGGATTTCATAATCGATCGAGCGAACCGGCGAACACCGTGACGCGACGGGAAGACAGGGTTGGCGGGGACGGGGAAGGGAAAAAAGAGATCGATCGGCGAAGTAAGAAAAAAGGTTTGACCGTTAGGCGGTTGCAGGTGGATACTGGCGTAGCGTACGAGTATACGGTATAGTCGGGATCGAAAAGCCGTCTCTCGGCTGATGCAAGTTCGGTGCAGTCTCTCGCGATGGAAAGGCACGCGAAAGAATTCAGGGTTGAAAGTGTGTAAGTATAACGAGTCGTGTCTTGTCTGGAAGGCCGATTACAGCGGGCCCCTCGAAAGGAGGGGGAGAAAGAACGAGAGAGGATTGGGGAAGAGAGAACGCTGCAAGCGAGGAGGGAGTAATTGGGCTGAACGCTAATACTGCGACGTTGGCTGATGCAAGAACCGAGTATCTGGCACGCATTTCCTTCTCGGAAATACGTCTTGGAAGGAAGGCGTGAAATTATTGTTATCGACGGAGGCCAGCCGCGCGTTGCTCGACTTCCGACCGCGACACGCTCCTCTCCAATTATTATTCGCGATTACGCTCCGACGCCTCCTCTGCGCTCGCCGTTAATTATCTCGGCGGTGGGAAGACGAGAGACGAAGCGTGACCGCGTCGCGACGCGAGGCGACGCGATGAGGTGGTGATGCCGAGCGATAAGTCGTGTCGAAAAAGGCATCGACCATCCTTTGATCTCTGGAGACGCGGCGATCTTCCCACTTCCGCTTTCGACTATCGCTCAACGCCTCGATTCACTCGATTCTCCCCACCGTCTCTTTTCGATGAAAGTAGCGACAATCGGTATCGAAAAAGTTCCCGTGGGGACAGCGACGCAACCCGAACAAATTAAATTGCCGAAGCTCTCGGCGGAACGTTTTCCGCGAAACGGCCGTAGCTCAGCGTTTCGGTTCGAATAATCGATTACCGATCGTGTGCAGCGGTTTATCGTTGCACGCGCTCGAAAGCTCCTTCCCCCCCCCCTGCTAACGTAAGCATGTTCGCAATTCTTCTTTGTTAAAACGTGGGCGAGCGATCGTCGACGCAAAAGAGAACGAAGAAGGTGGAAACGTGCATAGAAGGAAAGAACCGTGTTTCCTTTTGTTTCTCGAACAGAATCTCTTTTCCGACGCGGATCACGAACAACGACGAAGGAGTCGTACGTCTCGCGAAAGAAACGCTTTCCTTGCCGCGAGGCGCTGGAAACGCGAGCAACACGATGACGAGCGAAAACCCAGAGAAAGAACTAAGTATCTATCGCGTGACAATTGCGTAATCCCGGCCTCTTACTTATCCTGCCAGCGTTTTTCATCGCGCGTCGCGCAACGAATCGCTGACACGAGCGATAAAAAATATTCCTACCTTTGACCGTCAGACAGCAGCTTCCCTTAAATTTCCAAGCACGAAATTCATAGCGGCAAGACCGTTGGTTCATTTCCTCGTCGCAACGACGAAACGAGGTTGAGCTTCCGACGTTTCCTTTTCCTTCGAAGAAAATGGATAAGTGGCCGTCGATCAACGCCGATCGCAGACTCCTCGTCGTCCCGTGTCGTCGAGGATTTGTCGATGTCGGAAGACCGGCAAAGCGCAAACTCGCGAGAAACGCGATGCGGAGATGAATCTACGGGATCCGCGCGAAAATAATTTTACCTGGAAGGAACCGGGCGAAGACGCGGCGCGCGATTTGTAATCCAGTCGGACGTTTTCTTTGTTTCGTTCCCCTTTGTACGTACGTCCGTTCGCGAACGCGCGGATATTACCTTCATTTCGCCAACTCGAAGCTTTATTTCGCAAATATAGAACAAAACGAAGAGCTGTACTGCTCTCGCGCTATAGCGTTTTGGAAGATAACCTATTCGACCAAATTCATGGAAAATTGAGAGCGGAAGCGTGCGTGTCGAAAATCTGGAAGGAACACAGTCAGAGGCAGCCGTAATATCTGGAAATGAAGCGCGACGAAAGCGAGGACGCGCTCGCGTTGCGACGCTGGAACATTTTGGCGACCTATAAACCGTGCCTGGCGTAATTAGACGGTTGGCGAGCAACGGAATTCCTTCTCCGAGGACGAAGAAATTTGATGACGGAAAAGAGAATCAGAAAAAGCAAATGATGCGCGATAAAACGACGCGCAATAAAAGAGGAAGCCGGTCGATTCGCCTTTCGATGTTGTTTAGCTCGCGTTACGGGCACTTTTTTATTTATTTATTTAATTAATTAAACGGGCTAAATGTGCCTTTTGATTTCATAGACAAGACCATGCATTCATCACAATGAAACAGACAATACAAAATAATAAAATATAATATAATAAAAATGATGTGATACACACACACGTAATATAATATAATATGAAGACTGCTAATTTCGTAGCAGCCTGTACAGTAGAGTTTTAAACGAAACAATAGATCCGTAAAAAAGGTCAATATTACTGCCAATGTCGTTAGCTTTCATATTCTGTTTAAACAGTTTATTTTACCTAAATTAGTTCGGTATGGTTTGATTGCAAAAAATTGTTTACTCCTAGTAAGTACTACTGGGGCGGAAAAGTTCAATATTTTTAGTAAATCTGCGCAGTCAATGTGATTGTTAATGATTTTTATAAGTATTAATAAATCAGCTACAATTCTGCGCTGCTCAAGGGTAAGCAAATTTAATATGTTTAAAATGTCGTCATAGCTATGGCACGTTTTTGGTATTGGCCTATTGATTTTGCTTTTACTTCTCCTCACTTCTCCCATCTTACGTCGGTTGAGCTCGGCGCAGGGTAAAGACAGTCGATCCAATTTCTTCTCCTCAAAGTAAGGAGTTAACTGCGTTCGCTCGTGCATTCGACTCGACACCGCGACCGTGCCGCCCGTGAATTAAATTCGCTCCCGCGACGCGAAAACCGGAAACCCTTCAGCAGTATTTTCTCTTTCGTCGCGATCGTCGCCGCGCGATGCGCGATCGTATCCTCGATTTTTCCGACGCTGCGCGCTACGTATCGAAAATCTATACGCGACGCCGGGGAAACGCACTGCCACGCGAGTAATACTCGACTAGAAAGTACGTTGCGTTCGCGCCTCGTGCAAACATGTGCATCGCAGCGTCTGAAATAATGGAAACGAGAACGTAGACAAGGATTACGGTAACCGGGTAACGATCGCAAGCGACGCGTATAAGTTACTCAACGTCGACGTTTTAAAGTCGCAAAGGAACTGGTTCTGAAACGCGACTCTTTATATTCTGAACTTGACACCGAGATCGGGAAACCGTGCCGGGCGATTCGATGTCGGATATTGCGCGTTTGATACGGTCGATGCTCGAAACCGAACAAAGATCAATCCCAATGCGAGCGAGTGGCGCATACGAATCATCGAAATAAATTGCATAACGCCGTGACACCGATACAAAGTGCGCGATCCTGCTACGCTTCGACTCTCGAAATAAATCATTATCGGACAAATATAGACACGATGCGTCGGAAAAGTGTGCTGCGTATTAGGCAGCCGATCCATTTTATTGACACTATCGTATCGTTATTGCGTAACGAGTGTCCGTATCGAAACTTACCACCAATTACGACGCGCGCCGTCGTGACGCGAACTTTTATCGATACGCGTAACGACGGACACGGTACTAAAAATTAACAACGGCACTTTCTGTATGCATATATTACCGCGTTAGTCACGTTAATTTGAAGTAGAGTAATTGTCCCTATTTGTGTGCCTGTCCGTATTAGTGTGCCTTTATATTTAAATAAATTTCAGGGAAAAACGAGTGAAAATTAGTGGATAAAGTATTTTTTTTTATTAATGCTAAGCTATAAATATATATTTATAGAACGCACATTTTGTATTTACAAATAGTTATAATACTATTAATATTTTTTAAATATTGGTATCATGATTTCGGCAGCTTTATCGAATTTTCTTAACCAAAATATTAAGGAATGGTCACTATTTGTAAGTAAATAAACGGACTGTTAATATGATTTACGATAATTGAAACGTTAATTACAGAAGAAAAGGGTTCGATACTATGAAAAAACAGTGTTCGAGGCATTTTTAAAACCTTTTAATAGTTTTAAAAGCGTTTCCACAAATAGGGTCGAATTTTATGACTTGTCTGTATTTATGTACATACATCTATTAACTGTTAAACTTAATCTTATTTAACCTAATTTCTGAAGCAAAAATGCAGTAGGTTAGAGTACGGAGAATTTCAGAGTGATTGTAAATACATTATTAATATTTCGAAAATATAAGGTTTATAAACTACGTACGATGCTTAAAATTAAACGTTAATTAATAATTATAGGCAAGCACACGAATTGGCGGCACACAAATTGGGGGCTCACAATTTGAGATACGCACACAAATGGGGGCCACAGTAATTGGTTCAATATCTATCGAAAAGGCACACAAATAGGGACAATAACTTCATCTCTAATTTTAATGAAAACTTAATGAAAACATAATATTGTTTATCTTATAAAATGTCTTTACAAAGAAAAAGGATCAAAGAATCAATATAAATTTTGAACAAATGAATTTGAGACCAGATAATTAAATATGTACTTAATAAAGATAACATGCTTGCTTAATAGCACACTAATAAGGACTGTTACCCTATAGTATGCGACATCCTCTTTCAACAAAATCTTCTCATAAAGCGACCGCGAAACGTAACCCTGGCTGCTCGTCCAACTATTCTTTGCTCTCCCATTTTAAGTGTAAGAAAAATATTTTTAGATAGCAGCATGTTTCGGCGATAGACAAAATGTCGCGGGAAAAACATATAAATTGAAAAGTATTCGAAACGTGGATCGGTCGGTGGCTTTATCTCGGCCGACCACGCCTCTAGGATAAAATGCAAAAGACCAACGATGCTCGAAACTTTTTACGATAAGCGCGGTGGATAAACAGAAGAAAAGTGAAAATATTGCGTCGAACTGAAAATTACATAGCTGGTAGACGTTGGCGCCGAATAATCGACGCAGAGCACCGTGGTTAGCGAACAAGAGTGAAAGGAAATTACGCAGAACGCTGGATAAAGATATAATTAAGAAACGTGCATTACGTGAAAAATAAAAATGGTGATACAATATTTCTGGGAAACGAACATTCCGACACGTTGTCGAGGCATGTGGTTGTGTCGTTTACGCAATTTCAGTGCACTTATTCGCCATTCCGGGATAAAAGGTCGTCGACGGAGTTGATAAGTTTCTATATTAATGCGCGCTTCGAAATTCTCGTTGCGAGCGAAAATTCGAGCGATCCGAGGAACTCGTTAATCTCGACCCGCGGTCGACGAGATAGAATTTTATCCCGCAAATGGATCGATCAGAAGAAAGCAGGTTTTTCCTTAGAAATCGTTTTCTGCGATTAAAACGATGAAAAGAGCCGAGAAAATGCGGATTTATTTTTAAAGATCCGGCAACGATCCGGCAACGTAATTGGTTGCGAAGTCTGCGGGAGAACGAGGAAAATCGTATCGCCTTGATGCTATTTCACAGGGTACTTAGAGCGATAGACGAATGCCGATTCGTTCTCGAGAAAACAGAACGTCGCGACTAGTTGGAAACTACGTTAAGAAGGAGAGTCGAATCGAGCAAAAGCTCGAGCAACTTCTTCCCCGGGAGGATTTCCTTCGGTGTTGGAATTCCATTACGCGGAACTCAACCGGGGACGATGCGCTATCTTACGAAAATGTAATTACTTTCGAAACGAGTTTGAACTTTAGGACAAGGCTGAGGAATCTTTTTCCGCCCTCAAACTGTCTGGCAACTTTTTCGCCTTCGATAAGCACGATTGCGCCGCTCCCGTAATTTTCGTTGACGCTACAATAACGCCGCAGCGATCCGAGACGAATTTCGGTTATCGACACCTTCGAGTCGAGTCAACCTTCAACATCGATAGTATCTCGTTAAATCGAAGAAGGAAACCGATTGATTACGGTGAACGAAAGCAGATGAAATTTCGTAAAACTTACTTTTGTGTCTGGAGAATCTTCTGAACTTCTTGAAGAACGGCATGTCTGAGAGCGTTCGGTGCACGTTCTTGTTTCAATCGATCAATCACCGCGGCGCATGCAGTATTGGGAAACTTGTTAGGATCACCGGTATCGCGATTCGATCGGAAACTAAGAAGAAACTCGTGCGTGAGCCGTCTACAATTTACTGGCTTACATCGGTACACATCGAACCGTCGCCGAACTCCGTCTGCCTCTTACTCCGCTCGGCTTTACTACTTCTCTCTTAGCCAGACTTGTACGCGTTTCCACTTATCCCCACTATGTCGACTTTTACGAAAGGAACCGAGCATCTGTAGAATCGTGGTACCGCGTGTTGGACATTTCTCGAGGAAACGAAGAAACACCAAACACCTCGATCGATCGAGGATAGCAGTTTTCGAGGCGAACGATTAGTGAGCGATCGCTTTCGCACGGCGCGGCGTATTAGCGAAGATTTAGCTGATTGAAAGGCGATCGCACGGTGCGGTAACCGAGCCGATGGAACGCAACAAAATAATATATTCCCAGGGTAGGAAGTTAAGTTCCTTGAAGAGGTGCTTGAAAGTTCGAGGTGACCAAAGTTCCCGCTTCGTTCTCGATTAAAATTCGCGGTCCCCTCTCGTCGAGGTGTAGGAGGAGCCGGAATTCGAGGCAGGAGCAAAGTTTAAGCCGCTTCGGTTAAGCCGCCCATTATTTCGTCGGGCGCGAAGCCACTGTCGTTTCTCCTGGACTTCGTTAAAATTCTCTGTGAGAAAATTTGAATTTTAGCTTACCCAGCTACGTAAAGTCGCGCGCGAAACACGCACGACGAACGAACTAAACGCGAATCGCTACCCTCGACTCGACTCCGTGCAACCGACGCCAGATCGTTCATTATGAATTAATTATGCGCGAAAATAGCCAAGTTAGGCAATGAAAGTCAGCGCTGCTCTACCCGTAAGCACGAAACTTTTACCCAAGTTAGAAGAACTTCGATATAACCGAATCTCGAGCATAGTCGACGAGTTTTTCGCGAGACGAACGTTGCCTCGCCACGATTTTATACTTTGCGAATAAAAAAAACAAGACAGTAAGTTTCGTCGATAATTTTCAAGTATCGTGGCGTTTGATTTTATCGAAAAGGACGCTGCGACCGACTTTCAGCTCGGAACTCACAAAGGAAACTAAGTTCATTGAGTTTATTCGAACGTTTAGTTCAACATTTTAATCGTCGCGGACGCAAGGAAAGTAATTTTTCCTGATATTTTGTCTGATTCATGGAAAAAAGATGTCGTTGAATGTCGGGGTCGCGTTTCAGCGAAAAAATACGATTATTTCGGACGTAAATACATCGCGACGGCGCATAAATCGTTGCGAATGCATCTCCTATCGTATCTTTTAGCCGACAGCGGCTGTATCACGGATGCATATATTAAGGGAACTTTTTCGTCGCGACAAGAGTTTTCGCACAAATCTCGCGAAATCGCCCTGATTCTCTGGCGACACATCGGCCCTAGATCCAACTCGTGGCTCGCGCGAAATTGAATCGCGAAAACTTTTCTATCCCTTCGGCCCATACCGACCACCACTTTCATATCTGAACGTGGAAAGTTGTAATCCACAGCGGTACATTAATGCTCTCGTAGATGTAGATCGCAGAGATACCACATTTTTTATCCTACTAAACGAAGTAAAAGAAAATAACGAAGCGTCAAGATATTAACATTGCGTGTGAGTTAGCAAGAATACTTTTCTACAACCCGGACAGCAAGGAATATTGCAGGCATATCGCAGAAATATTTCTTACAAAAAAGCGGACATAGGAATATTGCAGGAATATTCCTGTAACATTGGGAACATTGCGCAACCTTAAATATTCATGCAATGTTCCTGCAATATTCCTTGCCGTCCGGGAATTGATCCATAAACGCTCGTACGTTTTTTGCGCTACAGTAGATTTTTCTTTTAATTCCAACTAGCAATTCGATGTTTAGTCAATTAGTTTTCTAAGTCGTCGGAGCGAGAAAGTGGAACGATACGCCGTCATAATGTGCGCGTCGGGGCGTAGCTGCGCGATGCAATAGGCACTGAAACGAGATTACCGATGGTGCTTCCCTCACGGTCCATTAGCACCGATTCAATTACACTCATCCCTTGTATGTACAATGGAAATTCGAGTTCTACCGCGGATCAGCTTCAGATGAAACGGTAAAAACGCAACTATCGTATTTCCAAAGTAAAAGCTTACCAGCGTTGGATAAAGAGATTGAACGAATGTATTCGTTCGATTGAAACGACTTGGTTAGATATAGCTATCGTGCTGTGGCTGAACGGGAAGAAAAGAAGGACGCTACTGGAAGGCAGTTGGATTTAACGAGATCGACTTATTATCGAAATTTATTTATCGGAATTTATTTTGAAAAAAAAGCATCGAGAGAAGTGCACCGTTTGTACGGGGGAAAAAACAACGCGAGGGGCGAAAAGTATCGGAGAAAAAGAAAATTTCGACGCGGATGTGCGCGGTGTACCTGGTGCTTGTTCCCTTGCAAACTTTTAAGAAACGAGGACGCTAAGCATTTCTCTGTTGTTCAACGGCCGACAGTTTGTTCCCTCTCTTTCCTTTTCTTCTGCTTTTCTCCGCTATAACGCGAGTATCGTTTCCACGAGAATAAATTTCCATTGAAAATCCTCGCAAACAAAAACACGACGTACCGAAAATCTATGGTAATTTCAAAAAATACAGTACCCGCGTTCGAATTTAAGAAATTGCTGCCGCGTTCGAATCCGCGTTCGAGTCTGTACTATGTAAGCGTACGTAAGTGAGTATGTGTACAGCTTTAGTCTCGTTACGGATAGGTACTTACTTATTCGATCGAAACGGTGCATCCAAACGTTCCTTTCGTTTTCAAGCTGACTGGCTGCTTGCAGCTAAGCAACCCGTCTGCGTTTGGAGATTACGTTGAAATGCGATGCATTCCTATACCAGCTGCATATTCCCAGGCATCTCGTTTCACTGAACAATTTTCAAATACCGCACCGTCGCGCGCCGTGTATTTATGAAAACACACAACGTATTTACGAGCAACGATGCCTGCAAGAACTGAATCGTACAAACATTTATCGCTCCAAACGTTAATTAAATTTAACTGAAGTCTGCAAGTACATGTATGTATTTTGTCAAACTCGAAATTCTCTTTGTTATAACTTCTCTGCAAAAGTGGCTGTTGCCACCGCTTTTTCGTACTATGAGCACATACATAAAGGTCGAAATATTGTTAACATTTGTAACATTTTTTAAGAGGCTAATTTAAAGTGTTGACGTCCCATTTAAATTTTTTAATATCATCAAAGTACTATTATTTTCGCTTAAACAATATTGTACTTAAATTTTACAGTATAATAAAAGATATTCTTTGATGATTCTATGTATAAAAGCTTTTATCCGAAATCCATTTAAATCGATATTACCTCGTCACCGTTGTTGCGCTGGTCTCATTCCCAGTTTCATCGTCAGATGACGTTCAAATCGTGTCTCGCATGCTCGCAATGTTGAGATGTATGGTTTAAAAAAACTTTAATGTAAAGAGTGTAATACGAAACAGTATCAACAGATCATTGTGACATTAGTTTTTAATGTAAATACTAGTCCTTCGATAAACGGTTAATTAGTGTAAGTACTTGACCGGTGCAATCGAACAAAGTGCACGTAACCCATGGAATAACAGAACCTTACTTAACCTTACTTAATCGGTTCAACATAGTGGCTAATTGTAAAAAAATGGCAAACCGCACGAACGTTCTGTTAACGTTTGTGCGTTCTTATAAAAATTATCCAAAACGTTGGCTTGAAGACGCAGTTAGATACGAGTATATTAAATATCATCCACTGTAAGTTGTGCAATGCTACCTTTGATTTTTGTTCATCATTCCGATACTGAAGATATTTTTATTACAGTACTAAGGATCACGTGGATCCCCCAATTGTACCATCGAAAGTTTTTATGGTTCACAGAGTAAAACACTTTAAAGGTAATCCTTGGTGGGAAAAGGAAATCCTTACACAGTTAGGATTCGAACAAGGAGTAAGAGATTTTGCACTTTTTTTGCATTGACGCTGTTGCAAACGCATTTTGCATAAACATTTTGTTATAGGTAAAGCAACCAGTGTTTGTAAAGAATACTCCAGAAATGTGTACTAAGCTTTGGAAAGTGAAGCATTTGATAAAAATTGTTCCGCTGAAGGTGCCTGAAAATCTGTCGAAAATAGACGATTTGACTGAAGTATTTTTTCACGAGGACGGTACTTGTTACATTACTGGAAAAGTAGACCCCGTTCGTAAGGCAGCCAGAGAGGCGGAGCAGAAATCCATAAAAAGATTAGATGGTAAAGTCATAAGCGAAAAACTTAGACTCACGTGGCTAAATGGGTTGCTTGTGTAACGCAATGAATAATGAAATTTTAGATACTAATGTGTTGCATTTTAATTTAACGCGTTTCGATTGAAAATACATATAAAGGCAATCGTTGAACAAATAATATACTTTATTTTTTACCTTGATTACAGCCGTGCGGCTGTGTTACAACCTACCAACAGTAATGTTAAAATTTCAATGTTTTTTTACAATTTTTTTTGCGTCGTTTTATGTATTAGAGCAAAATCTATCGTGAAAGATGAGTGCCGCTTTGGGTCAGTCGTGCGGACCTACTTAAATACGGTGTTTTAGGAAATGAAATAAATCGTATCTAAATTTTAATGAGCGGGGCTATAACCGTAACGAGCAGTCTTACGCGATCAACGAAACATCTTAAATGTACGTCTCTCGAAGACGTTTGACTAGGCCGTTTCGCGTGTCTTTCCAAGGAGGCCGTTTCATTGAAAACCTGACAAGCGCGCTAAGATACAGGACGCGACAGTCGCGTCCCGAAACTTTTTATCGGCTAATCATTCCCGACGACGAAAGTACTGATTTACTTTGAAACCGTTTACAAGACAAGGAGAGAGTCTAAATTTGAAATCGTAAACCTAACTCCGTATAGTTAAGCTAGATTCTATAAAAACAAGTTCAATCTCGTACGTGGTTAAATAGAATTGAAAAAAGTTTGATAACGCGAATACTGGAAGTCCTAATAACAAAGACGCAGGCCATTGTCTCGTGTTCGCCTCCCGTTTACGTGGAGTTGGTTCGTCTCCGACTCCGAAGTTTCCAGAATCGTCTGTCCCTGGACGTATGATGAATAGAAATAGTGTTTTGTGCTTTGGATCCCTTCTCGGGCATGTACATCCTGAGAAGTCTCGCGGCGCGCTCCTCTTGCGACCTGTCCGCGGCTTTTCCGCTCAGAAAGCTCAGCAGCTTCATGCTGCGTCTCTTGATTCTCAACCGATTCAAGAAATTCCTTTCCGTCGTTCTGGTCGGACTGCCGTCGTTCTGATCGTCGTCGTCCTCCTCCAACCTCTTCGACTTTCGTTGTAGCAATTCCATCTGGCGTCTTCGTTCGTGCTGCGCGTCCAACTTTCTGTATCTGCGACTCTTCGAGTCTATCGAATCCGTATCGGAGTACGCTTCTCTCCTCGCTCTCTCGGCGTTCCTGCTGCTAGCTTCTTCCGCTCTGCGCGCCACCGACTCGAGCTCCTTGAGCCGGTCCGCCTCCTTGGAACTCTGGAGCGTGTCCGACGAGGCGGTTTCCGCGGTCGTGCATCCGTCGTCGACGTCCGACAGCTTTCTGTGGAGGTTGACGATCTTCCTGCGAAACTCCTCGTCCTCTTGGCTCAACTTGGCGAAAATGCGATCTCTGTCGTTCGTATCGGAACTCGAGCCGACGTTCTTGGACGACGCCGTTTGAAACCTCTGTCACCACCATCCGACTTGATCCTTCCCGCCGCCAGGCGAATCCTCTTCCTCCGGCAGCGGCTCCAGACGCCGTCTGCCCAAGAAACACCGCAACGAGCTCAGGCTTCCGCTGCCCAACAACTGATCCATGTTCAGCTCCGGCAGATTGCAGTCTTCGCTCTCGGACTCCTGGTCGGCGTCGTCCTCCGCCGACAAATGCAGGCCGTAGTTGTCCTCGCCGGAGGCGGCCGCGTTGCCTGCACCGTTTGGCGGCGGCTAGGGAAGTCAGGCACAGCTCGGGCTAGTGATTCTTTGCAAACAAAGGGCAAGCATTGTCATGCAGATGCGTGCGAAGCTTACGAACTAACTTGTCTTTAATGCTCTCACTCTCTCGCTCTCTCTTTCTCTCTCTCGCTCTCTCTTTCTCTCCTGCTCTCGCTGAAGGTACGGACATCTTGCCGAGCTCGCGCTTATGCGGATGCCTGAAGAAGCGTGTCGATGGTGGTCGGGGACGACCTATCGACCGTGAGCTTACCTTCTAGACTTTTCATTAGAGTCGGTGGTCTGCGGTAACGTATCGTGTACAAGCAAGCTTTATCAAGTGTGAGATTCGAGTGAAAGAAATCTGACTGTCAAAGAAGAAAAAAACAGGCTGGGTAGTTCGCGGCATCAGCTCATCAAAGCCTGTGCGCCAGTACCTTCGAATGCCAAAGTATCGTACTATTCGAAACTGGTCTGTATCATTACCGAGCTCGCGGTGAAGCTTTCGTCGTCGGGACCACCGGAGGTCGGAGTTCCCCAGATGTCGTCTCCGGAGGTGGCCCCGGACGTGGTTCCTTCCTCGTCGTTCGGATCCAAAGAGTATTCGGTCCTTTCCGGCGGAACCGGGGGCTGCAGAAGGTATCCACCGACGCCTTCGCCGAGTTGCTCGAGGAGAACCATTTTACTGACGACGTAGCTACTCGCCCTAGCGGTCCACGCCCTTAATCCGGTCGGCGGAGACTCGACGTCTCGATTGTCGTCGTCGCCTTGCTCTTCGAGCTCGTCGTCTTGATCCAAACTGCTCATCGTGCCGAATCTTCTCAGTGCCCTGGTCCGTTTTCAAACAGTTACTGAAAAGAACGCTCGACGGCGACGCCGATCCCGTTAGTCGTTTACCTATAGGGCGGTTCGCCGTCGCAATCGAGATCGTCTTCGCTGCCGTCTTCCGTGTTACCGTCGGCCGGCGTATACCTCGGACTGTTTCGTCCGGGACTGTCGTGCAAGCCGTTCCTCAATCTGTGTCTCGTGCACAGATCGGGAGTCGGCGGTACGACCGAAATCTTCGGAGGCAACGGAGAAAACGGGTCTCTCGTTAGAGGCGGCGTTGGACAGCCCGATCTAAAATTGCAATTTCTTAACTTTTGTCTAAATCGAATTTCTTATTTCCTCTTATCTACGAAACAAGTTTAACTACCTGTGACATCGTCTGCACATGTTGATCGAGCCGGTGGAATTTTCCTTGGAGGATCCTAGGCTGCCGTTCTTCTTCGTCATGTTGTTGGACTTGACGGTGCTGAGACTGGCGCTGGACGCGGTGCTCTGTTGCTCCACGTCGGAATTTCCTATTTCCGTAGCGTTCTCCTCCGCTGGAATGTTCTCTTCTCTGTCCGTTTCGGGCCCGTTGTCCTTCGGAGCTCGCGCCGCCAACTCTTCGCGCGTCCACTCCTCGATAGGCGCCTCCTCGTGATCCGGCGGCGGTATTTGGTGAGAATTGCGCACCCACTGCGCGAGATGATTGTCCTCTCTCGAATTCTTAATGATTGTGTCGATGCTCTCGGCCGATTGCGACTCCTTCTCCTCGTCCGGCTTTTGAGATTCTCTGACAGTCTGTCGAGGCGAGAATCGATCGTGCCGCGATTAATTGCGAGCCTCTCGCTTGTCGAATCTCGACTTACCTGCGAATTGTCTGTAGATTCCCTGACAGCGATGAAATTACTGCCGATGATCGGACTCTCCTCTGGACTGTCCTGACTCGGTGTTCCTCCGTAGCCTGTGTTCACATAGATTCTGAAATGCATACGAGTTAGAGATCTCCGTGAAACTCGCGTCGACGGATGCGGAGTCTCGACTTACATCTGTCGCTGAAGGAGATTGTGCCAGACGGCTTTTAATTCCGGAGTGGGAGCTCGTAACACTAGAACTCTTCTCCGAGGACGGCTATGGGGACTGCAACCCCCGCTGTTAGTCACTTCTATGTGACCGTTTTCCGTGTTCCCGCTAGGACTAATGGACACCTGTAGACGGAACTCGGTGGGTCTTTTGCGAACGGTGAAGCAAGCCTCAGCAATGTTCGAGAGTCGCAGGGGTTCTTCGGTGACGAAAAGGACGCGATCCCGGGAGACCCGAGCGAACACTAGAAGATCGGTAAGCAGCAGAGCCCAGGACGGTTGTAAACGCGCTCGACCTTCCACTTTTGCGAGCGCACCTCCGAACAGCCTGAAACGTCGCACAGGTGAAACAGATGGTCGCATCGCGCGCGTATTTCTACAAACTCGAATATTCGCGGACCATTGTCTACCCGGCATGGCGAGTGTGAACGGTTTGCATCTCGCGAAGACTAGCCGGGATTCGACTTCCTGCAAGCTGAGCAAAGGTCTTCCGGTATCGCGCGGCGGTTCCATGACGCCGGCGTTAGCCGTGGCTTCCCTATACCCTTGAGCCAAGTCTCTGGCCTGCTGGCAATTCCTCGGCGACGCCAAACCCAGCAATCTCGTCATCTCCCTACGACCGAAAATTCCCCGTTCATCCCTACCCGTAGAAATATTTCGATTCGAAGGAGAACGCACCTGTAGTGTTCCAGCGGTGCTAGTAGAACACCTGTCAGATCGGGACGCCTTTTTTGCGGAACCGCCGGCTCGCAGACGAGTTTCGCGAACGCCGTGTTTCGCCTGAGAGCCACGAGGAGGCAACAAGCTCGCTGCAAACCACTCAGGTATCTTCTGTACGCAGCAGTGATCCTAGGAACTCTGCAAAGATAACTATCGATCCCGCCACCCTCGTCTCGGATCTCCTCGGATATCTTGAGCAGCTCGTCGAGGTTTTGGAAGAGGATCAGATAGTCCGCAGCGCCGAGCACGTCGCGTCTCTCGGCTAGCTGCACCATGAAGCGCGTGTGTCCGCTCTTGAGAACGCCCCAGTACCTCGTCTCTCTCACGGACAGCTCCTCTTCCGGCGGCGCGTCCGGAGCGAGGTTCGGGAAAACCTGAACGGGTCCACTCGTTCCAGTTCAATGCGGGGACGTTTAGGAAAACGCGGCAAGACATACAGAATATGATTCTGCTCGCGAATCCCGCTCAATCCAGGCGCATGCTTTTCCAACGGAGGACCATTCGCACGCTAACGATACGTACTTAAAATTAAGGGATAAGGATGGCGTAAATAAATGAAACGCAATGGATGCTTTGAAACAGAACTTGTTGAACAACAAAAAAGGACAACCGTCGAAATTACAAAACATAACTGTATCATCATAACTTAGCCGTGTCCCCGATAGAAAAGGGACACGGTCTATACACTACGCGGTTACAATAAGTACACCACAGTCGCGAAAGAAGAATGTACAGAGCACACGCGTGGTCTACTGTGCAACGAAACGCAAAATAAGCTCTTTAGAACGCATGCAGCGTGTCTCGACTCGTGAGACGGGACTCGCGAGAGCTTGTCTCCGGAGCGAAGCGCGCGAGGAGTCAAGCTCGAGCGATTCTCTCGGTTCTCCGACTCGTACAAAATAAAAGAAAAGAAAATGAAAACATGCGAAGCTACGAGAGCTTTTCCGCCTCTCGTAGCTTGGTTCTCGTTGTTCCGTTCAACAACTAAGTTGGAAAGGAAGGCTCTCGTGAAACGCTCAGACCAAAACGCCTGTACCGACCTCGGCGTTAAACGCGACCGCGTGCTGTCCGCCGGCGATCGGTTGCTGCAAGCTGACGTTCATCGAGCTGGGTCGGTGCATCGACGCATGGACGTTTCCTCCTTTGCGATAAACCTCCAGAATCAGCTGGTTCGTGGCCGCTTGAATCAATCCGAGGATCTCCTCGCGCGGCTGCGTCACCACGTTCGTCATGTCCACGAAGACCACGTGGTCGCCCGGCCTCAAGCCGGACCGTTCCGCCGGGCTACCTGGGTCGACGCGCTCGACGCGGGGTGGCCTTCCCCACGACAACGAGAATCCCCATGGAATCTGTGACAGAAGAAACGCCGCGTCAGTCTCGAAGCAATCAACAGCGCTCGCGCTCGGTGTTCGCCGCAGGAGGGTCCTGGCCAAAGATCGCCACCGCCGTCGGGGGTCCTCGACGCGACGCGGTGAAAAGCTTGCTCTAAGAGGGGGCTTAAAAGCGAAGCTACTTTAAATCCAGCGATCGAGCCTATTTCCGTAATAGCATCTAATAAACCTGCTGCGACGCTCTCGGGACGATCAATCCGCGTATTTTAAATTTTATCGATTACCCCCGACAACACTTAAACCAATTTCATCGCCAGTTAAGGCTTCTGAACGCGTGAACATTCCAACAAGCGTATCGGTATGTAATCCAATACCCGTATAATAAAATAATTTCGTAGAGAAGCCTTTACCGACGATCCGCGCGCGAAAGTTATCCGAAAGGGAGCCGAAAGCTAACCTGATTGGCAGCAGTCTGTCTTATCAGTCTCCTGGTGATGGTGCAGGGTGTTCTACCGCCTCTAGCTGTAAAGCCTGGATGCAGGGGTAAACCAGTTAAAGGATCGATAGGCTCTAATTCAAGGTGCCTCAAATACGTCAAATTGTCAGTTCCTGAATTATTATTATCTGGTTCTCCGTCCTTGGACAAGGGTGGCGACACTCCGCAGTCTTGAGGCAAGGCTGCGTACGGAGTGCTCGTGTTTCGACCAGTTCCTGCTTCTAAAGGATGCCATGTCGCTTCCTGGAAATTCATGACACCTCGGTTAAACGGAATTCACAATTTCTTTTCGTGTTTAATCTATCGCTCGATTACCTGGAAGCTTTCATTTGTATCTACAATGCCATTTGCTAATCGAAAGCTTCCAGAAGCTGTTAGGATTCCTTGTTCCGGAGCACAGAGTGTTATCGCGAAGTGAACGTTGATACGCGTCATTCATAATGATGCTGAAAACGTTAATATTTTTAAACGCGATCGGATCGCGTTCAATTCAACGGAACCAGGAACGACTCCTGCGAACGTTCTCTATCCATCGTTTTAGCAGAACATAAAGATCTTGAGCAAAACACCGACGACGAAGAACACCGCACAATAAATGGCCACCACGATCATTTTCGTTTTCACGCGTCGCGGAGCAAAGTAAACGGAAGATTACGCTGAGGTGGTCGAAATAGTTGGGCGACACCTGTCACTCTTAACGAGGTCAACATGCAAGTGAATCTTTTGCCGGGTAACGTTCCACTTGGATGCCCCATAACGAGCTTAACCCTGACCTTAAGCCAGGAAGACTTAGAAATCCTAGCAAACAGCTGACGTTCAGCCGTGTATCAAACTTCCTTGTCGAACTCGCTCGCTCTGTCACGCAAGAACCGAAGGTGGAAATTTCTTCCGCGGTATCAGAAAAGAGTTTTCAAATAATAAATCGCGAAGACCAAGAAACTTGAAGTATTTACCTTGTCCTGAGATAGAGGTAGGGGTAGAGTCATGCAGCCCAACAGCTCGCTACGTCTGAAACAGGAACAATGAAAGCATGCATAAATCTTCCGCAATTGATATGTGTGTATGTGTGTGTGGGGGGGGGATGGACAGACGCGAGGATAGAGACATATATACGCTACGGCGTGGCGTAGTGTGATTATACATGATATAACGTATACTGTGAGCGGCGCGCGCGTACACATACCACTTGCAACTATTTACACATAGAAAACAGAGAAAATGTAGACGGTTCCGAAGCCGTTTCTCGTAAACACCGTTGCAGAGACGCGTGGATGTGACGAAGTGCACGTGGCGAAAGCGCTGCGCATGCTTCCAGGGAATCGATTCCCCTTCTACCGCAACAAATTCGCGTATATCCAGAAATCCGTTTCGCTTCTCGGATAGACCGTTGCCTCGGCATCGACACGAAATTATCCCAACGAGACAACGCGCTGTCCACCGACAGACATTATTCTGGTCTCGTTTCAAACGGCTTCCACTCCAATTATACGGAACTCGATGGATTTACGACAGTAATTCTGCACCTCGGTTTCCTATCGAACCCGGAAAAAAACGTAAACTCTTGGAAATGCATTTGCAGATAATCACGGCATATCTGGGGATGGCAATAGAGACGCGTAGTTCGTTGGGCTTGAACTAACGAAACCGAACCGCAGTTCTTGACCCCGATATCTTTTCCCCGGAGATACCGCCCGCCTACTTCTGTGTTTCTTCCTCGTCGGCTAATAACCATTTTATCGAGTTTCTTTTTCATGCAATCTGGACGTCTGTCTCGAGTGTTAATGAAAAGGAATCAATGTCCTTTTGTTTCGTCGACGAGCAGCAGACAAGTATGCTTTTCGACGTATTATGAAAACGCGTGTATCGATTTCTCTGTAACGGTAAAAGCAGGCGTAACAGAAAAAAATAAATACCTCTCGGTAACATCTTTTCTCTCGCGTATCGACGGTAAAACTACAACTAAATGTTCGGAAACGTTCGTGCGATGCACGCGAGCGTAGCTTGCGTGAGATTAATATCTCGTGGCGAGTACGAAGCGGCGCTAACTATCGCTACTGACTGAGTTAACCGCCTACCGTTCGAAGGGTGTTATCTGTTGGTGCAACAGCGCAATAACTAAACGTACCAATTACGAGCGAAGGCAACGGTTGTGGGTAACGCGAAAATTGTAAAATTCGAGGGGGAAAGGAGGGGAAGGAGGTGTAACGTGTCGAGCGTGCACGGCCGATTCGGGTCGAGCACGTTTCGAGACCGAATACGACGAGGTTTTCCTTCGCTACGTGACTCGGGTTCGTTCTCATGCACCGGCGAACCCCTCTCCTGTCCACTTTTTTGCTTTTTTCGGGCATGCTCACCTTGCTCTACGATCCCTGTGCCAGACCGCGATGTCCAGGGACGTGGGCTTGCTGGTGCAGTGATTGTTGTTCACCGGGCAGGGCAGTATCAAGGTCTCGTGGAAGACGGGATTCGGCGTGGCCCTGTGCACCGCTGTCCTCTTCACGATGCCCTCGCCGTTCGCGTTCTTCAAGCTCGCCTTCACGTAAGCGTGAATGGGACCCTCGTATGCCCTCCGCAGGTCTTTGCACCTTATCACTGCGCCAAACAAAAACAGAATGTTCATCGACGGCACTCTCTCCTCGCAGACCGCACGCTGCGAATTCTCTACTTTTCTAACTTTTTCGAAGAAATTTCCGTCGAACCGAAAGGTTAATCGCGGCACACGTGCGGAAAGCAGAACAAGGGCATCACTCGCTCGCAGAAGCTGCGTTCGAGTCGCGTTCGACCATGTCGCTGCTCGCGCCGCTCGCGCTACTCGCGTCGCGAGCGTGTCCGACCAATGCGGCATTCCTCTACTTATCGCACAAGATCGACTCGGAGGATTCTTCGCTTTTTGCATTCGAGTCGCGAACGAAACTCGACTTCCGAACCGAATAGAAAATCGATGTGGCCCCCGCGAAGCCGCAGCGTCGGCCGAAATCTTTGTCGACAGGAGCTTTCGTCTGGTCCAGGACGGGATTGCGCGCGACGACGAAGACGAAAGGAACAAAGCTTCCAAAGATTCGACGAGGATTGTTTACGCAAGGAAGTGTACCGCCAAGAATCAATGTTGGTAGGCCTACTAACCGGAAGCGAATTGCCAGGAGGGTCTGTGGGTTACTGGCACAGTCGTCTATCGCGGGGTGCCAACTGAAACACCCCCTCTCGTGGCACGTAACTGGCGCATGCCCTTTCACACGAGCTTTTCAGGGCCGTCTCGCCGTGGCGAACACCCTCGAGATTTCTTTCCAACGTCTCGTGCTTTCGATTTTTTGATCGCTCAATAGATACGAGTTCGAAAAGTTACTAATCGGCACCATGAAGCCTGCCCCGAGTGTATAGGGTGTTTCACGTAACTGTGACAAGTCGTACTTTTTTTCTTTAGTTCAAGTAAAAAAAATGTTGAAAGAAGAAGATGAATGGCTCAACGTGGATTACATACCGATCGTTATAATTTTTTTGCAACCGTAATAATGCATATGCAGTGACAAGACCTTTCTTTTTTTTACATACATCGAATACTCTCGTCATTTTACATAAAAGTAGAAAAATAGTAAAGAAAAAAAGATACAGCACACTAGAGGAGTGTGAATCACCGTGTAGAGAAAAAAATTGATGGAAATATAGACTCACCTCGAACGTGTATTTGATCACCGACGACAGAATATTCGATCTCGATCGACCCGTTAGAATTTGGCTTCGGCGGCTCGCTTTCAGGGCTAAATTTTAAACATCTTCTCACCGTCGCGACCAACGGCGCTTCTGGAGTGTTGGACATCGAATTCAAGAACGATTTCGAGCTGTGAAAGTCGTCCGTCAGCATGGATTTCGGACTGTCAAGGTCCCAGGAATTGGCTTTCCTTCCGACCTCTTCGTCTTTGCGAGGATCCTCGAACTCCTCGAACAATGCCTTCGGTGCGAACAAGCACTTTTCGTCCAGCGTGGAATCCAGGTCGGTTTCCAGAGCGAGTTTCTTCACGTTCGGATTGACAGCCTCTACGAGAACGTCTTGAGCTCGTTCGATTTTGGCGCTGGTGGACGGACTGTGGTTCGACGATTGCCTCTTCGCTCGCTTTCCTTCGTAAACCTTCTCGTTGTCTTTTCGGTGCCGTTTCCTTCGTATGCCTCGCTGCCTCTTCAACGTGAACTCCCCGTCGAGATCATCCGGCGGGGACGTGAAAGCCCAAGACATCGGCGACGGGTCCTCCAGAAGTTGACTCGCCGAAGAGACGGAACTGTCGTTGTGACGCACGCTCTCCTCCTCCGCAATCTCCTCCACGATCTCCTCCTGCTCCATGATCGTCTCGTACGTGTGATCCGATTTCGCGAGAGTTTGATCGTCGCGGGTACTTTCAAGAACCTTTTTCCTCTCTTCGACGTCCCCCAGAAGAATCTGCGCGACCGTTTTCCCGGTAAAATTAATCTCCTGCTCCCTAAACAGAAACAATTAGATTTAGTGTCAGGATCGCGCGCGATTGCAACGCGTCGAAAGATGTCATGGACAGTCTCACCTGTTGAGAACTTCCGTGACAGTATTGTCCATGTTCTCGAACTTAGGTAGATCCTGGTCTATAGCCAAGTTGGACAATTTTCCAGCCAGCGGCGTCTGGCCGTGACTTTTGGCTTTAAACGGGCTCGCGGCCGCGGCGGCTTTAGCGTGGTACGGAGTTTTGCATCGGGCGTGGATCTTCGTGATTCTAGCCAGTTTCGGCAGGTACGTTATTTTCGCGCTATCCGCGAATTTGGTCTTGATCTCGCCATTCGGCGAGTAGAGTCTGTTCTTGGTGCGGGAAACAGAGTCCGCCTCCATCACGTCCTCGGGGCTCGTGGCCATGGAGATCTGTTGGAAAAAGTCCGAAACGTGGGACTGTAGGTTCGCCCTGGCCTCGTTAACGATGTTCTGCGGCAGCTCGCTCTCGCTCTGGAAATTCTTTGTTCTAGTTTTGATGAAGAGCGCGGGGTCCGTTGGCAAGGTCAGAGCCGTCGAGCATTTGCTACCGGCGGCGAGGAACGTCAACGGGCCGATATCGGCGTCGACTCTCGGGGTGCTTTGATAAAAGCTCTCCGTGACCGATGAATTCTCCGGCTGCTGTGACATCGACTGACGCTTGTTTGGTCGCAGATTAGGCTTCGTTGCCTGCAAATCAACGGGACACGGGTTCTGTGTCAGAGACTGTGCGACGTTTCTAACGTTGCAGGCGATCGATGGATACCTGAAAGTACGTTCTCAAATCGCTACCGTGGCTCCTGCATCTTCGCCTGCGTGCCGGTGTCGCTCTCGTCGAAGCGTTGTCGGTCGGCTCGGCAGGTACGTTCCGAGTTTTCGTTCCAACAGCGGGAGGCGTGTTGGACAAGTCTCGAAAAGGTCTACGGGGCGCCTTGTTCAAGCTGGGCGGACCGTGAGGCGTCGAGCTGTTCGCTGACAACGATCTCGAGACCGTCCACTTCAGCATCTCTGAGGGCAGAACGTAAAGCTCTAAGTAAGCAGAACGTCTAACGCGCGAAGCTTCATCGATTTAGCCTCAATCTACGAAAAAACGAGTCGACGCTCGAGCCGTTATTCTCGCGCCCCGACGTAAGATAAAAATAAAATGGGCGACGATAAAAGGATACGAAGGGGTGACTCGTATCGACCCGTATCAGCCATACGGGTGCCCCGAAAATGAATGTCCGCTTCTAATTGCATAGCGGCCGAAAGACGGTGACAAAAGAAAAAGAGAACGAAAAGGGGATAACAGAAAAAACAGCTAGGAAACGCAGAAGGGTGCACCTGTCATGGCATACGGGAAACAGCGAAACAGGTGAAACCTGTGCACCTGAGTCGGTTTCACGAGTTAACGCTTGCCTCTGCCAGTGCTTAACCAGTCGCTAAACGGAACTCGCGATTCGCGAGGCTGTAACTATTTACGTATACCTTTCCGGCGGCCGTGAGAAAGAGGCGAACCAAGTTGAAAGAAGAATGAGGTCGGTGGTGCGAAGAAATCGAGCGGTCCTGCGCTACGAATTCGCTGGTCCACGTAATTGTTGATTCGATTAGTACGCGAGCGAATTCAATCCCACGGATACAGATACGGACTCGGATTTTTTTTCCCCGTTCCTGTCGACCGAAGAAAAGTACAAGATTCGACGACAAAGAGTTGCGTTTCTCGTGCAAGGTTGAAAACAGGTTGAAAGCTGTAAGCGGCAACAGCAGCAGTAGTAGCAGGTTTTCACTTTTAACGGTTCCTCAGGGGGGGTGAGCGCGCTGCATTGTGAAGTAGGTATAAAAATGCATTCATTTGCATACAGGCTGTTACCATGCCACGCACGCGTTCTCGAACCGCAACACGCACTTTTTCACGCGCGTTCGCATACTTCGAGAGCCCCTGTCCCGTACCTGTACGCTACGAGTTTCCGTGCACGTACACGGCTTTTCGCGTGCTTACCGAGCGGACACGGATACGCGGTAGCTTGTAAAATGGTATGGGGCACCTGCCCATATGGTGGAAGCCGGCTAGTGTGCTTTCCATCTGGTCTGGCGTAGCACGAGACCTCCGCTCGGTGTCGAAGCACCGTCATCGAGACGATCGCTATCTAACTTAGTTTCACCCGTTCTCCTTTAACGTATTCTATTCTTCGCGCAACCCTCCTTTCGGGCGTTAACTCCACTTCGCGTACACGGATCGTTAAACATTTTTGGCGGCACTCGCACCGTGAGAAAAATAAGCGAATTTCGCTGGACAAGCGAAACTTGTACGTTTTTAAAAACCTCGCGCCGCGCCGCGCCGGTTGTTCGCGCGTCTATAGGAAAGGGAAACCAGTCTTGCGACACGCGCGAAACTTTTAAAACGCCTCGAATGTTCGAGCAATCCATTTAGATACATTCTCTTTGCATAACCCCCCACTGCTAGAAAAAGATTTTAATTCCGGCACAAAACCGTCCATTACGAGATAAATTCATCGTTCGCGCAAAACGCGGAGGGTTGCGGTCAAACTACCGACTGAGACGCAATTGATTAGAAAACGAATACCTATTTGCTCTTATTAGAAGCGCAGCTGCGAGGTTCTGATGCAATAATTACTGGGCGACGATAAATCTTGAGTGCGTCCGGCATCGCGTTTAGAAAGGGGACTCGTAGTTCACCTGTGAACACTATCGTTTCATCTAACGATCTCCGGTGTACGTAGTCAGGCGACAAACGACCACCGTGGAAGAGAGAAACTCCGGGACCTGCGTGCGTTCCGGAAGTAAAGGAAGCAAGTGCATAAATGGTACGATAAAAAAAAACGTTAAATTGTACCCTCGATTTCCTGCGACCTTTTTAACAGCGTTTAAATGCTGCGCAATCAGTGTGTAATTTTGCTCGCGCTTTAATTATTATCTGGGGTGAAACGCGCAACCCGTAACACTACGGTTGAAACTTTACAAATTCATCCCTCGGCAAGTTCAAAGTTCAACCCCCGAAAAAATGTTTGCGTTTCTCGTGCCGGACAACAAGTGCAAAACGACGACATTAAATTGTTCCAGTCGCTTTCGCGCGAATGCCCCTTGTTCGGCCCTCGGGCTGGAACACGACGCGGTCCATATCTGTCACTTTTATGGCTTGTAAAATATCCGTGCGAGAGCCGCAAAATACAGGATACGCATTGAGATCGGCTGGTAAACGTAAAAAGGGGATGTTTGGCCCCCTCGATCGGGTTTAATCCATTTTTGTGCTCCCTTACGTGCACGCTCCCTTCTTTCGTACCCCGCGCCGTGCGCAGACCCCGCGAAGGACGAGACAGGATCGAACGGAGTTCTTCGACCGAGGAAAAGAATAAAATAGAGCGACGGTTGAAAAACCTTAACATGCTTGCAAGCACGCCCGACAAGACCCCTTTCCTGCTTAATGTATGCCGAGCAGGCAGTTTTTAACGACTTCGCTGACAACGCTCACCGAGGATGGAAATTAACCGAAGAAGAAAGGTCTGAATATCGCTTTCCCCTTAGCCCCTTATCTTCTAACATCTTTTATTATTGCCAATTGAGAGAGAATAACCCGTTCCCTTTAACGACTCGGCCCGTGCCGAAGTGCCGAGCTTCGATCGCTCGAGCAAAACAAGTGGAAGGCGTGGAAGCAAGAATGAAAAGGAATCGGTCGGGTGCCGCGCGCTGCGCCGCGCCGACCAAATTCGTGTCTCCCGTCGTTCGCACGATTAATTTGCGTGAAACGGGCGACAGAGGCGTATTTATGAAAACCGCTGACACAATGCGATTATTTACGGTTCGAAGACAAGAAAGAAGAAGCTATTAACGGTCTCGATTTGCTTCCTCGGGTGCTCGCAATTCGGGGTGCTTTCGAACAAAGAAAGAAACACCACGACGCCTCGTAGAAATTTTGGCCAAGACGATGCGAGAGATTTCTAACAACTCTAGTCGCGTTTGTGCGCGACGAGCCTTGCAACGCGCCTTGCGCTTTGCGACGCGCTTGGCGCAGTCGCGTTCTCTGGAGACGAATGCAAACGTCGCGGAGAAGTTCCAATTTTCTTGAGAAGACATACATTCGTGGTCCTCGAAAAGCAAGGCGTAGGGGGCGAGGGAAAGAGAGGGGAAAGGGCAGGTGATCACCTCGTACCTAATCCCTTTTGAAAACGTAGTTGCAAATACATGCGCGCGAAAGCTACACGCACGACAGGCATACGGGCTGTGCGAAGACCGCGAGCGGTCCCTAAAAATAGTCTATTCATCGTAGCGAACCCCCTCCTTCCTTTTCCTTCCCTGGAGCCGTCCTTTCTCGGCTCCTTCCGCGCTCCTCTCTCTCAAACACACACTCTCTCTCTCTCTCTCTCTCTCTCTCTCTCTCTCTCTCTCACACACACACACTCTCTCGCTCTCACTTTCTTTGTCAGCTTAGCTCGGAGACTCGGTTCTGATTTATATTGGATTGACCCCGGGCACACCTTTTGCTAGTGGCGTTTCTCTCGAAATGGTCCCGTGTCTCGTCGAGTACAACGCGGAGGGGCGAAACAAGCAAGGTGAGACGAGCGGACACACGAGTCGGCAAAGGAGAGACTGCCGAAACGAAGGGACGAGGGGGACTTTACAAGAGAGCCAGTCGAGGACAATCAAACGCGCATTCACAGGTCTGATGTGCTCGATTTTCGGCAATAGAGCGAGACGGAGAGACGAGGCGCAAGAAGGGAGGTCAAAGAATCGGAGCAGGGACAGGAAGAACAGAGAGGAAACGCGTCCCGAAGACAGACTTTGAGTCGCGCTATTTCGAGCACACCTGTCCCTCCATTTTCTCGTTCCTCCTCTTGAGTATTCCCATGAGACGGTTTTTCTCTTCGCAATCGCCAACTCTCACGTGGAATCGCAATCTTTGCCTTGCAACCGATGTCTCCGGCACGGGAAAAACTGTTTACCGAAATCGGTGAAATCGTTTAAGTCCAGGATCACACAAGCATCGAAATGACGTTCGTCGATCGTCCTTAGCTACGTCTGTCTCATGTTATACTACGACGGACGTTGCGACGGACAATCGAAGGACGTCATCTTGCTACGCAACATGCATCTTGACGCGTCTGCTTTGAGAATCTCGCGGGATCCTAATTCCTTTACGAAACGGACGTTCTCCGATCGACTTCGTTTCCCAAAGGTTCAAGTTTTCGAGAAGATCAACGACTCCCGAGTTTGTCGCGCCTTTCATCTCGCGATAGAAAGATCCATTCGAGCGAAACGGACAACTGGACGGAATACAGAAAGTAAATTCGAAATGTAAATAATGGCAAAGGGGAAAGGAATATTCGGTTAAAGGCCGATTGTAATGAAACTGGAAATTGGCGAATTGTAAAGGAAGTCAGGGGCGCGTTTCGGGGCTGCATACCCTTTCTCAACTGACTGAAGCGGGGTGCGGACATTCAGGACGCGCCTCGAAAATAAGACAGGAACAATGGAGTGAAACGAGTCCTGGCGAACAAACGCCCGGTCATTTAAATGGAGGGATCCTCGAGAAAAGGTTCCACGAGGTGGACCCACGGGGTCCTTCCCAACTTCGATAGGAAAGTTTGTATAGGACCCACGACTAGTTTCGCTAGCTCCTTCGTTACCAGTCCCTTTCATTTTTACCCTCTTCTTCTTATCCGTCTCCCTTTCGACCTCCTTCCTCGATCCTCTCTCTTTTTCCTTCCTACGACAGATGTATATACCAAAGCCACACGCGCGTTCGCCTTTCTTTTCTTCGCCTCTCATTCGTCGTCGCTTTACCTCGCCAACAGCGACTCGTGCTACCGGATCCGTAGAGGCTTACAATTAGACGAGCTTCTAACATCACTTTTAAGAGGCACTTGCCTTTGTTCGACCAACGACCAAATTCAGCCACCACCGTTTCAAGGTGCCCCCAACCCCTCTATTCGCGCGCTTTTATTCGCGAATAGAACTACTCGAGATGTTACCAAAGCGGCGGAGTTTTTAATTCGAAGCGGTAATCGTACAATGGTAGGCAACTCTGCAATCTCCTCCTTCGCAACGACGTTGCTTCGTTCGAAGCACCGACGACACCGGTCGATACACTTTCAAAATCTATCACGAATTGCGCTTCTAATTTGAGGAAATTCTCTGTTTCTTTTTCTTAAAGAAATACGAATAAAAGGAAGGACAGTGACTAATTATCGTAGAAATCTAGTTGCCAAAGCATCTCTACAGATAACAAAGAAGCAAGAAAAGACACTCGTGTCTCACATCTGTTAGTCGCGAAGATTAAAGATCGAATCGCGCGGGAAAGGACTTCTCCGAGAGATTGTCGCTAACGAAAGCTCGTAAAAGATCGAGCAAATGAAGGCGATGAATCGGAAAAGCATCCCAAAAAATTCTGTTCTTCCAAAGATTCAGATCCTGTGGAGAAAAGAAAGACGAATTACTCACTGTTTGTCCGCAAAGATGCACGGGGCACAGTTAGTACATCCAAAATTAGCACCAGTAGCAGTCACTGTTCCAATCACAACGTTCAACTTGACGGTACATAATCCGCGGTCGCGATTACACCGTTGACGCGATTACGACGAGAGGCGCAGCAACGCGATGCAGAGGTGTCAGAACGTGCAACGCGCTCCAACGGTTGGTTCTCTACTGACGTGGTGGGGTAAGGACGTGGGCCTTATGTAGGAAAGGGTCCCTAGGTGAGGCTACGAAACAGGAGAGACCAGCTCTATACCTATATCCCCTCTCCCGCCTCGTGACCTGACCACGCCAGCCACTCCACTCGCCCCAGGTGGACGCTCGGTGATCTGCCGCTCGAAAGTGCTGTGGGTGTTTCAGGATTGCGGACCGCTGGAATGTTGGGTTGCAATAACGGGAGATCCGTAGCGATAGGAGCTTGCTTAGCTGCGAGTAAAACTTTGGAGTTTTGCGCACTCCCTCCAATTTTAAGAGTCGAAAGAAAGGACTGAATCAGAATATAATTTCGCAATGCTCTCGGTTGATGAAAATTCTCATGGCAACTGCCTGTGTATAGTTAATTCCGTTTGCAGATTACGTCGAATCCGCGTTAAACCGCTAAGTCTCGCGTGATTTTTAATGCTACGGTCGTTTTCCGTAAGATTTGGTCCCCCGGTGTCCAGGTAGGGTACACATATATCTTTCACGGACACGTCGGTCCGCGCTGAAAGCTTTCTCCGGCCGAAGCGGACCGATTCTGAGGCACACCGCAAATCGCCCGTGTCCACGCAACCGTCCAATGTCCCGCCAAGGGAAGCCGTCTTGATTTCCTTCGTCCCGTCGACACGAAACGACTTAATAAAAAGAAGTGGCCCCAATCGCCTGCAATGCGTACACAAAAATATCGTATACCGCGTAAACGTACATAGCAATGGTTAAAAAATGAGTAGCGGGAGAAGATTTGATCTTTCACAGGCACGCGACAATCTTCCGGCCGTTACTTTTCAAAGAAGTAACCGCCCTTGGGATGAATAGTTCTTAAAGTAGGGATCAGATTCTTTTGTACACTCCCCCGCACGTGCCGAGGAAAGACGAGGTCTCGCTCCTTCTTTCTTCCTCTCCTCCGAAGGTACACGGTCCAATTACTCGAGCGCCGTTCGGCTCATTCTTCGGATACGAGCTCCTCGATCTTCAACCTCTCGACGGATCCATCGCTCCATCGATCGAACGTTTCGCGTTCAAAACTTTTCTGACAGCTGATGTCTTTTTCGAACGATCTTGCGACAGGGGAAGCTTCCTTTTTCTTTTTTTCTTCTCGATTTCAAACTTGAGATATTTTTCCCGACTTTTCGCTTTGATCGGAAAATACGCCAAAAGCGTTTCCTTCGAATTGGAAAATTATCAATGGAAAATAGGCAACGAAAATCGGTAGCGAAGTCGAAGTAAAGTTTGACGCGAAGCTGGAACCGTTTGACGGTTTCGTAGATGCGGGACAGCTGCGCTCGTAGGCGCTCGTGCACGGTTGTACGCGAGTTTTTGGATCGTATGTACGAGAAAGAATATCGAATAGGAAACCTTGTCTCGAGGAATAAAGCGGTTTCATTATTACCGGCGGATTTCGATGGGAACACAAGGCCCCGCATGTACTCGGTAATAATAATTAGAGGTGGCTTATTTTGCATGGTCTTAAACGCAACGCGTTCCCGCACCGCACGATCGAGCACAAAGAGCTTCAAGACAACGGAGCTCTTGACTCGTAATTAAAGGCACAATCGAACGGGTTTCTATCGGAAAGAGCCTTCTCTGTTTCTCGGACAGAACAGTGGAATTTGTTTGGCTCTACTCCATCGATCGTCGAACGTTGAAAAACATTTTTCGAACGTCTTCGTTAGCGTCGTTCGAAGGGAGATCTCGTTTCGAACGAAATACTTTTTTGCCATTTGAACAGAAAAAAACCGAAAAAGGGGCACACGTACCACCGAATCACCCCAGTTTTCCTCGAGGTTTTCCTAAACGGGGACGAAGGGTGCGCGTTCGCCAAATTAGAACGGAATTCGATTGTTCGGATTCACGGGGTTGGAAACGATTCGACGGGATTTTTTCAAGAGTAGGCGAATGGGACCGGAGGAAGGGAAGAAAAAAGGAAGGGAGAAGCTCCTCTATATTCGTCCTCGTCGCTTTCCCCCGAGGCTTCTTTGTTTCTCTCGCTCGGTCCTCCGGTGGGATCGACGTCTTCGAAATTTCACTTTTTCTATTCCCACGTCTGTCATGCGTCGCGCCCGAGAAGTGCTTATAATTCACTGGGCGACGCGTCCCCTTTTGTCAGAATATTTTTGCAAAATACGAGCAAAATAGATCCCTGTTTGCCTCTCTCGTTAACGAAACAATCGCTCCCTGAATCGGCAAGGTTCGATTCAGCCTTCTGAACTTTATTCACGGAGCTAATCCTCCCCTAACCGGGGAGAAGGTGAAAGTTTGATTGACATCTTTATAAGGAATTTCTGCTACATAAAATAGACATAAATTTTTGTATTATACTTGCGACTTATGGTGCCGCGTAAACAGCGGTGACAATCCAATATCCTGTGGATTGTTATCGAATTCGGTAGATCTAATATTTCCCTCGTCGCAAGCCGAAACTAGGAAACGAATAGCATAACATTTGGGGGGTATTCAAATTACCTAAACTACTAGGAAAAATCAAAGACAATTAATAACGCAGCTGTGCGCATAATATAGTCAGACAGCGTAAAATAAAGACAGCTGCGCTAGAGAATTATTAGCGAACGCCACGATTATTTCCATCGATCGTTAAATAAAGAACCAACGTTCTCTCTACCGTAAACGGTCAATTTTCGAAAGTTATCGCCGGGAAGTAAACCGAGAGGCAAATGAAAAGTTGAACGTTAATGCGCAAACGTAATTGCTTAGTACGTTCTGCGGCTTGATTCGATCCGTGACCAGTCGTCAATGAAATTGCATATTCATAGGCGAACTTGGTTCTTTCCTCTCGGGTCAAAAGTAGCGCGTGACGGAACAATGTGCGCGGTCATAAATCCTGGCAGGTGGTAATCCTGATTCATGCCCGGTTCCAGTATTAACCTCGTTAATCTCCCGGGGTTGCGACGTCGATCGATCCTAATCTATACCCACCGTCGCCTAATTACACAAACGTTTCACGGAGTTCCTCGCCGCGTATCGGTCGAGATAATACCGATCAAAGAATTCTGGTACACGTCCGGTGCACGAAAGACACCGCATCGCGTAGTTCCGCTCGTATTCGTCTATCTTTCAAAGCCGGTTGCGAGACTAAAAGGTTCGTTCGATTAAATGGTTTCGGATAAGCAACCGATTGAAAGGAAACAGGGCAGTGACGTCTGTTTCGATCGAGAGATTAAAATTGTATGCACCGAGGTGTTTCAGCACCCTTATCGGTCGTATCGATCATAACTAAAGGGGGCCGTGCGTACTTACGGCGGTAAAACGTGTCGCATAATCGGTCGAGGGGCTTACGTTTCAAAAGAATCGTCGACGTTTTGCGGTAAAGCGATGGGATTGCAACCCTTTCGGCGTTCAAGTACCAACTTTTTCCCTGCAAACAATGGGTGGTTTCGTTGACCCCTCCTACTTAAACGTTCTGCCTGAATACCCCCATGGATTATCGTCCCCCGCCGAAGATTATACCGTAGATATCGAATCTGACTTTGAAATGTAATTTAGGACAACGGCGCGATGGGTGGGAGAGAACGCGGTTGATATTTCAATCCTTGGTCTTAGCATCGATCAAAGTAATCATTTGATTTTCGTCACGCTAGATTTCGCGAGAAATTGCGCTTGCGATTTATAACTATTAGTAAAGCGTGACTGCGTCGTTGTTCGTTTCAAAATTATCTCTTAAATTATACGTACGAATGAGGGATTCGTTTCTCAGGTCGATCACAGGGGGATGCCTCGAAGGTTGAAAGGGGTTCGAACGTTTCGCCAACCCCTTTAATATCCACAGACCCTGATCTCAGAAACAGAATTTGTCGGTGAAATGGTTCATACATCTAGATGGCCACAAAGGTTGCAGTCTTTCCTGAAGAGACTCGAGAGATCCTTCACGAGGGTTGTTTTCAAATAGGCACGTACGCGTATACTGTCCCGGTCTGAGGAAATATTATCGATCCCCCTCTCAGGCTTTTCACGATTCTCGAGAGTCCGGACCTCGTTCGCGATAAAGGGGTTGCAGATCGAGGGATCTTTTCAAAGTCAACGTCGAGGACTAATTTTCGCAAACGACGACCCTGGAAACTCTTACGTCTTTAGAAACTGGCACGCGTTGAAAAGCGGCGTCGATGCTTTCCAACGCCCACCACGAAAGCGGAATCGAATATCAATTTTCCGATTGCTTAGCCCCTGTTCGATAAACACTCGATGCCGTTCCTTTCACCGCGATTCGACGCCGAAGAGAAGATCTCGCGAGAGCAATCATCGAAATTCGTTTGATCGATTCGAGGTAAATTAATTCTTGGAAAAGGCAAAAAAAAAAAAAATGTTTGGCTCGTCGGGATGCACACGTGCGCGTCTATCCCTGATATATCGAAGGAGACGGTTAGCAAAAGCTACCTCCCATGGGAGCTTCTCTCTTCTCTACGAACACGAAGATCCCGTTTCCGTTACGAAAATAAAGCACGGTCGGGAGAAGCGCCGCGAACCGTATCACCACCCGAACAAATAGGAAAACCGAAAGTGTTTGATTGTGCTGCCAAAAGCTATTACGGTTCTATTCGAGGACCACCGTCTAAACGGAAGTAAATCAAGGCCTTGTTGACGCGAAAAACCAAAAGAAAAAGGGAGAGAATGCGCAGTAGTCCTTAACTGTAGCATTAACCCGTTCGTTCGCTGACGTTTTCTCTTCGTTTATATATTTTCGAACCGTCGCGTCGCACAGTGTGTCGCGTATATGGGCGTTCGGAACGAAACTCATAACTTCTAAACTATTTAATTTTTTACCCATGTACCTTAATACTTTTTTAAAGAAAATGCAAGAATACATCGATTAATGCATGACAAATATACAACTATATAAAAAATTATTGAGGAGATATTGATTTTTAATTAAATAAAAACTTTTTCGGTAATGTTTATTATTAAAATGTATTATCAATTAAGAACTGTATAACTGTATTTTTTTTAAAACATTTTTTCATAAAATGGACGGAAAAGCATGAAAAATTGTGGGGAGGATTATACGGTACCGTACTACGTAGAACATTATATTTATTTACAAATCATTACAAACGTTAAAATTTTAAGACCTACATTCTTTTATTAAAATTTCAAAATACAACACAAAGAAAAAGAAAAGAAAAGAAAAGCTGAACGTTAGTCGAAACAATCTCAAATACTAATCGCTTCAGGCCTGAACGGTGAGCGCCTTGATAATGATTTTAATTATTTTCTTCGTTTCGGGCAAATTCGGGCAGCTATAAAGTTTAATGTTTCCTAAATTAATAGAAAAAAAATTACGGAGGTATTTTTTGGTATTTTTTTTAAGTCTTCTCAAAGGTGACAAACATTTAACATTAAAAATTCGAATAAATTATTATTATTGTAAAAAATTTTCTCTGTAGTTTTAAAAGGATTATAATACCAAATACGATGTATAAAAATCAAACGAAAAACACATACATTTAGCCACTGGCATGTGTTTGAAGAAATACACCGAAATTTGGAATAAACTTTTAATATTAATTTTGGCAACAAATTAGTAAATTCATAAAACGTGATGGGTAGTATTAAAATCTACGTTCCTTTCTTAACATCTTAAGATAAAACACATTGTGAATTAAACACTTCAGATTTTTGGGTTTTGTCCATTGAGCGACACACTGTGCGTCGCGTCGCGTCGCCGCTCGTGTCGCCGCAAATTATTACATTTACAAGCTTCTTTGCTCCACTTTCTTCGCCGCTTGCAAGTTCGCGGGAACGACGCTTTTCAATTATAAATACAGAATACCACACATTACGTTTCTGTAGAGCTACCATTCCAATTTATGCGACATTAGACACGCTTACGGGTTTAGGGAAACAACAGGCGCACGAGCATAAATTCCACCCTCGATTATCTGTAATACCCTCGACTGGATAACTGCCAAGAATCGGCGGTGGAAATAGGGGAGGGTATTGTCGGCGGAGAATTGATGGAAGGACGCGTGCAATAAAAAACGTTGCCGATGCATGAAAGTAACCCAAATACCGTCGATACAGCGCGTAAATGGCGGTCGAATCACCGAGAATATTACCCAATGTCGAGGATAGAAGGAGGAAAGGTCAGGAAAGTTGTTCGAAGGAGGGAGGGAAACGCGTAGCAGGGTAAACCGAAAAACGATTCAGGATCTCAACAGGAGACTCGACGCACGGAAGGATCCAGGACACGATAATAAGCTCTCGTCCTGGAATCAAGCCTGTCATTGTCAATTCGACCATACCATCGCCATTGTATCGTATTATCCCCGCATAGAATCGTGCGTGTTACCGTTTCCTTTCTTCCGCATCGTCCTCCTCTGTTTCTTTCTTCCTTCCTTCCTCCGACGAGCGACACGATCTTAGCAGCAGCTGGACAGGGATTTTCTAACGCTCCGCGAGAAACTCGCCAGTAATTAATTAGGACTCGATCGAGATTCGCAAGAAAATCGGCGAAGAATCGTCGTTGCTTCCGAATCCGAAGCGACTTATTTTTACAACAGCGAGAAACCCGCCAGTCACCGGACAGTAATTTATTTGACCGAAGCACCGTAACGGAAAGAATCAATGGTTCCATTATACGCGTAGAATGCAGTCGATCGATCGATTATCCTAAAAAATTAAAGGCAATGATTTCGCAACATCTCTTTTCACTGTACCATATGGCGTTGCATTATCAACGGACGGACGGCGTCGCGCCGCGGCGCAACGTGCAATCGGTCGAGTCTCACGCTCCAAATACATAAATACGAAATCATCGTCGAGGGAAAAATTAGCGAGAAAAATATTTAAAAAATAGGAAATACGAATGCACGTTTCCAGTTGCATTTGTTTAGTTCCGAATCAATTTATGTCCGCTTTAGCCCCGATATACACGAGCGACAAAAGGTCACTGCGATTCTACATACTATTATGTTTTTTACAAATACAAACAAATCGAGCAACGTCACTGACATGAAATTGCAATGATCGCAGACGATCGCAGCGACTTCGTATCACTCGTGTAAATCGACCCCTAATTTCGAATGAAATTTAGCGATTACGAGCGACGAGGCGCAATTTCTGTTCCCTCGCGCCGCGTCCGGAGCCGCCAGCTTGTTCATTATCCCGAAAATGAGCCAGCGCAAACCACGTGTGCCACGGTTACCGTTGACGTTCCACCTCCAATAATAAGTATGTGCCACCGTAATGACGTCGACAGGATAAATGACAATGATAAGACCCTGTAATTAGGTAGGTAGAACTCGAGTCCAGAGGGGTCCGCGCGCCTTCGCGTTGCTCCGTGGTTGATCGCCGTGCAAGACACCCCTCCCACGTTGACCGAGGTGGTCAACCCTTGACGTATATTACAATGAGTAACAGCGTGAATGCATAATTTACTTAGAACCGGTGGCAGGACGAGGGGGCGGCGCGGCGGATAACGGGGTTCACGCTCTGTTAATCGGGAAGGGGTGACTGGGTGTTCGTTCCTCCTCGTACCATCGCGCCGCGAATAAACGGCAGTTACTTAACAACCATCGTGTTTTCGTTCTTCCATTCAATCTTTTCACACGAGACTCCGCAACGATCGAAACGCGAACGGAGCAACAGAACCGACGACAGATTCGAGACTGAGGGATGGTAAAGGCAAGTCAAATTGCCTTCGTTCAGCCTTTGAACAAGAACAAGAAAAATAGTGGGGAAGGTGAAGGAAGCGATGGGAAGAGAGAGAAAACGCCGGTGCAGCGGGTTTTCCACCCGCTCGACGCTCCGACGTCGCGTCGCTTCCTTCGCCGCTAATTGGCGAGAATGACGCACGACCCTTATAATTGCTCGAACGAACCGAAGAAACCGAAGGATGATATGTTTCTTCCTCTCGCGAACCGTGCTCTAACTTTTCTCGTTTTCCTCCGAATCTTCGTCGTTATCGAATTACTTTCTCTCGGTTTCGTTAAGCATAGTGTTTCAGGATTCGTTGGACACGAATAAATCGACTTTTTCCTAATGAACGAGTACAAGTGCGTTTCTGAAGAAAACTTCCGCGGAGATAGAATATCACGAGGAAATCTTTGGTAGCAAACGCGGATGTTACAAACGTTAGTATAAAATAAATGCCCCAATAGTGGACACTTTGAATGTGAAATGCTAAAATATAACAACAAAGAAGTTGAAAGTAACTGGATGTGTATTCGGATGAATATGTCTCAAGTCTGAATTGCTTTATCGTTTAGAGAAAATTCAGTATAACCGCAGCCCAACCGACTAAATGTCCTGTTATTTTCACACAGTTCCAACGCCTTTGAATGTTATTTTATAGAATTTCCACTATTAGGGCATTTACCTTAAATGTGCATTTTCAGGCTTTATCAGGCGTTGCACAGTGAAATTTACGAATCAGGACACTTTCAGGGTGCTAAATTGCGTACTTATCAGGCATCATTTAGAATACGCTGCTATCATCTGGTCACCTTATCAAGTCAAGTATAAACGGCTACTCGAGTGTCCAACACTCCTTCTGGAGATTTGCTGCATTCAGCATGCGGATGTCAACCATTGATCATAATTACGAACCTATTATGAACCTTTTAAATATCAAACCTTTAGAAATTCGTAGAACTCTTACGGATTTGTTGTTTTTATTTAAGATCATCAATGGTTTCATCCGTTGTCAACAGCTTCTTGAACAAATTAACTTTCATGCTCCAACTAGGTCACTAAGACCTTCAATGTCCTTTCGCACACATGGATACATCACTAAATTCTCTAATACCGATCCTGTTAATCGTATATGCGAAAACGTGAATGCTTCTAAGAGGGACTTGGAATTATTTGGTACCTCTATACCTCTGTATATTCTTTTAAAAAGTAGATTCACCTATAACTTCTCCGTTTAATATATTGTTGTTAGTCTGTAGTGTTATTTTCGTTGACATGACATTTTTGTATTTTCAGCAATATATTATATTAATTCCACTTGTCATTAGCGTATACGTTCTCTGAACAACACTGTTTGTATCATTGTACACTATTGGGAATTATTTCCCGTTTCATTGAAATAAATTAAATTAAATTAAATTTTCGAAAATGTAGAAATGAAACGTAGATCGCAGAACGCGTTCGGGTACTAAAAATTGTTCGGATCCTCTAGAATCTAGAAAAACGTAACCGACGCGACGCAGACCCCTGACTCTTTTCATAGTCCTTAATCGAATGCGTTCACGGTGGCCAGCGACCATTATCTCTATCCGTATACATTTCGTGGTCCGGATCGAGTCGACCTTGTCTCCGAAACCCGACGAGAACCTACGGTCTCCTTCTAGGGTTAGATTTAAGGCGTCACGGGACATTAAGTGTCGCCGTTCGACACCCTTCGACACCCTTCGACGGTCGCAGACACCCGACGGTAACAAGCAAATTTTCAAAGAATTCGGAAGTTGGTCGTTATGTAACTATCGTAAATTCACGAGCTGTTTTCACGCTGACAATCGTCGTTTTCCCGAGGCCCAGTGGCGGATCCAGAGGGGGGCGATGGAGGCGATCGTCTCCCCCCCCCCCCAAAGAGTAATAAAATATAAAAATATTACCTCAAATTCTGTAAAACTTGTTACATATTTAGATCAACTATGGCAGAAGTAAATATACAGTACAATATAGAGGTAAATGAAGACAGTGTTATAGATCGATTCGCAAAAATTTGCAAACGTAGAACAGAATTTGTATTGTGAAATCAAATTTTTGTAGTATCGTAATCTCATTATTGTAATATCTTTTTCCTTATAAAATAAAGTCTTTAATCACAATTATATAACACGTAATTATTCTAATTGCTTATCAAGGTTAAAAAAACGGTTAAAAAATGTACTTTTTTACTTTTATACATTTCGCCCCCTCCCAAGAAAAGCTTCTGGATCCGCCACTGCCGAGGCCTGGGACGAAAGTTGTATTCCACGACAAAACAAATTTCTTTAAAGACGGTATTCGCCTCGTGCAGGTTTCCGCGTCACGGCGGGGTCTAGTCTAGCGTATAAAAAAGCTTATTCAGCTTTTTCCGATCGATTCAGGGAAAGAACGGTAACACGACGCTTCGTACATCGTTCACGAATGAGGTGCCTCGTTTCTCGTCGACTTTCGTTTCTTCAGACCCGAACGAATCGATCGGAGAAAATTGTTCATATCGCGACGATGATGTTAACGACACACTGTCGAGCTTGAAAAAGGAGTTTGAACGATTCGTAGCCTACTTTCGAAAGACGACGCGACGCGACGCGTTGAAACTGTCCCGTCGCTTTCGTGCGCGTCGTCCGCAACTTCGGAAACTGGACGAGACTTCGATACAGCGTGAAACGCGGTAAATCGAGGACAATATCGAGAAAGTCGGCAGCCGTGCTTCTATACGGATACTCGTGAAAGCGTCGAGAGGAGCGACACGTCATTGTCGAAATCTAGAATTTGTGGAACGACGACGAAGAAGTTGTCTGTTCGGCGGTAATAAGAGTAGAGGTCGAGTCAATTTTCTACCCCCTTCGATGTTGGGACATTCGCGTAACATGTGCGCTGCGAAGAGACCAAGAAATGTATGCAGACTTACACGCGTCGCACGAGTGCCGCGGTGCGCCGCGCCACGCCGCCAGAAGATACGTGCCGCGGACCGTGAAGAAAGAAAAGGGCTGTGAAGGATATGGAAATGTACGAAGAATACCTTGAAGGATATTTTCCAGGAGCGGCATGACATGTGGAGTCTATTCCGGGAATTGTCAAGCAACGATCAGAGTCACGGTGGTCAAAACTGCATCTGTGGTTTTCCTTTCGCGTTAGACCCTTCTTCGTGTTACAGAACGTCGGACACTGATCAGTCTCGACGCGTACCACGGCTCCGCGTGCTCTTCTCTTCTCTGCTTAAACTTCTGAAATCAGACGGCACAGAATGCCGGGAGAAAAAGAAACGTTTGACTAATTTTTCCATGGCACGATCGCGAATTTCGTCTCCGTCGCAACGATAACGATACGTATCCGACGTACCGGTATACAGGGTGTAACAAAAATGTTGCAGTTCCTTGAAAAGGGTGATTCTTGAGGTAATTTTAAACAACTTTTTCCTTAGCGAAAATGTTAGGTGGGGCTTTGTTAACGAGTTATTAACGAAAAACACCGACCAATAGAAGCGCGAATACAGTGGATGAATTTTAGCGCGGGCGCCAGCTGTAAGTAGTATTGGCCCGCCATCGACCGCGTCATCATTAATCCATTGTACTCACTCCCCGATTGGTCGGTGTTTTTCGTTAATAACTCGTTAACAATGCCCCACCTAACATTTTTGCTAAGGGAAAAGTTGTTTAAAATTGCATCAGGAATCGCTTCTTTTAAGGAACTGCAACATTTCTGTTACACCCTGTATAATTGGGACCGAGGGACTTCTTGTTCGAAGAAGCGGTCTTCTCGAGTCGTTTATCGTTGAGCGCCGTGAAACGAGGATCGCCGAGAAAAAACGCATATTTGAAAGATCCGGAATTGTTTGGCGGATTCGTAGGCTTTATCGCAGGCACCGCGCCGCGCCGGTTTGGGCCGAGCCTAGCCGAGCTGAACCCGGGGCCGGAGGGAAGGAAAATAAGAGAAGGAAACGGCGAACGGCGGGAGAGCGGAGGACAAAAGCGACAGGAGAGAACACGATGTCTCGCGAAGAGAAAGAGGATGACAAAGACGGGGCAGAGTGTCCAGGCTTGGCTCATAATTTTCCTTGGGCGACTAGCGACGCGCGACGTGTACGTGTCATCGCGTCGCGACGCTACCGTCCGTCTCATCGCGACTGAAACACCAAAAGCGAAACGCTGCCTGCTTTATTGCCACTCCTCCTGGCAAAAATTCCTGCATTTTATCGTCTTATTACCTTAGTGACGAATCGCAACGCAACGTTTTAGTTGTGATGTACTCGTTACGTACCTTTTCGAATTGCAAACGATGCCATTCAGCTAACAAATCAGCTAATTAACTGAAGAAACAGCGTAGTTAATCGACATTAAATATTCGATTATAAAACGATCTATCTGATCGGATGATTTCCTTTTTATTCCGATGAAAATAATTGGTTGTAAACGATAGTCAAAAGTGGACAGCGAAGGAACAGGCGTGCAGAAGCGTTTTATTGGGCCAGCACGGTTGACAGCAAGAGTGACTGCGCTCGTAAAAGCCTCGTATAAATAAAATCGCCGGGAATATAATTGTTGCCGAGAGCCAGCGCGAACGTTCGTTCCACGAAGTAACGCGGTTGGCTCGCGACACTTTGTTCTCTCTTAATTTCCTCGATAAAAGCGAGAAGGCCGATGCGACCGATAAAGCGATCCTTCTCTTAAAAACTGGCAGAGGCGCGTCGCGACGCGTCGCTTATCCGGGTAGTAAAACGTCCGAACGCGCTATCCATTTCGGTTAATTTGAATCAGAAGCAGAAACGAAGAAGCACGTGTTTACAGAAAATGTAAAAGGAAGTTCGGCAAGCGAAAGAAAGGATCGGGGTTCTCGCGTTAAGGCGAAATTGTTACTCGACACCCTTGTGTAACGGGAGCCAAGCCGCGACTATGAAGAAGACCAATGTTTCGGCGCATAAAGGAGCGTGGTTCGGTCGATCCCTGAAAATCGAAACCATAACGCCGGCGCCTATTTATCTCGCCTTTAAACAAAAACCGCAAAGTGTTGCTTTCGAAACGTGCCGTTGTGTTGCAATTAATTGAACGTTGAGACGCGAAACGAAACATTAACGCTTAATGCGTTTAACGGCCAACCGCAACATTTTCGAGTGACGGAAACATTGCGAACGAATAAGACTACTCTTCCAATATACTGAAGAATAAGTGAAATTCGTGGAGAACAAGCAACGTGTCCGTTGAACTTGAAATCCGTGCAACACTGAAAGGTTCCATCCAGAAAACGCGAAAGCCTCGCGGTGTCGTTTGGAAACCAATGAGCTTCTAATGAAGGTGGAGCTTGACGAGGAAATCTCCACCTACTCCTAAAATGTTCCGTTTCTCTCCTCTCGCGAGTGCGTGTCTCTCTGCGTAAAAGGCAGTCCAAGACGGAGAAAGAGGGAGGAAGAGAGGGAGGAAGAGAGGGAGAACCGAAGAGGAGAGACAAATGAAGAGGCTGAGAAGGAGATCTTCAAGTACGTTTTAAGTCGGCCAAGTCAGTTGGCATCCCGCCGTACCGACTAATATGATGGCTTCGGTCGAAAACAGTTCTCGTGGCGATCTCTCCATCAAATCGACCGGTCGGTTGTGATTTACGCGCGACCTCCGCGAAACGAGGATTCTTCTCTCGGAAAGGACATTACCGCGGTACTGTGTCTCTGTACTCGTACAGTGGCCGGATCGTTGCCGAAACTTTGTCCGCTGTTCGAGCGTTCTTTACGATTGTCGAGCAAAAAGAAGATCAGCTGCATTGTAAAAGACTGTTTACACGCTTGGTATTTCGAACGACTCCGGAGGAAATCGCGTAAACCAATTGTTGTAATTCAGAAGATCGCTTAGAATTGACAAGAGTGTAGAACTGGTTTAAACCAGGAAGCATCGATAAGCGCTGAATTCGTACGCATCGTAACAATCAGGGCGCCAGGATTTCCTGGATACCTCCTAATTTGCATCTTCTCGGTTGTGTTTTGGCGCGAAGGGTAAAGGTACGCGGAGCGCCCCTCTCCGCAAAGGTCTTCGAAACTGAAACGAATTGCAATTGATCGTAACGACTGGTAAAATTTTTATGACAACCGCCGGATAATATATTTGGTAGTATATCACCGCTGAAATTTCAATAACTAACGGTGCTAAAAACATATAATAGACGAATTTAAGCGTAAACGGCGTAGTTGCATAAAGAATGACGGATCAACGTTCGCTCGATAAATAATAAAGACATTGATCGTTCGACGCGCGATAGATGAAAAGGGTCGCAAATGTACACGTGACAGGAGACCTTAATCGCTCCGTTACGCTTTATCTCGGCGATGTTACATTCGCATTTCCATCGCTTACGAATTACACGTAAAATACCATTTACGAAACGACCACTTTTGGAACTGAAGAGACAGGAAATGTAATTTCTCGAACGCTTTTGTAACGAGATTATCTTGCGATAGAAGTTTAAGGAAAAAATGTTGTGCGGAAATTCAGAACAGGAGGAAAACAGCGGCGTGACAGTTTCACAGATCGCTAACCCTCACGGGCCGCAGAATTTCACAGTCTCGCGTCTTTTATCGACGCCGACTCATTCCCTAGGTAAGAAGCAAACTACGTAACGATAGTAACGCGGTATGTACAGTATAATAATAATGTACAGTATGTACAGTATAATTGAAACGAATCGCGAATCCACGCATCCGTGAAACGTGTTCGCGTTTAATCGTCGGGGTTCGCGGTGCGTTTGAATCCATCGAAATCACGCATATTCCAGTCATGCTGTTCGCGTTAGATCGCTTTAACGAATGCCCAAGCACAGTGGAGTCATTCAAGAATAGCCGTGTCTGAGTTGCATCTCCCCTTCCTCCTTTGTTTTTTCTTTCCCGACCGTGTTACTTCTTTATCGCCAACGGCATCTCGAAGAATTCTAGTTCAATTTCCTCCTTTTCCGCAACGCGCCTAACTTCTCGTTCGATTTACAGAGAGCAACGAGAGTTCATCGGCAGCGGCGAGCAGAAGGCCCAGAAGGAGCAGAACGACTTTCTCGGCGCAACAATTGGCTGCTTTGGAGAAGGTGTTCGAGAGAACGCATTATCCCGACGCTTTTGTTCGGGAGGAACTGGCCACGCGAGTGTCCTTATCAGAGGCTAGAGTGCAGGTACATTTTTCGAGTTATTTGAAGACTGAAGAGAATGAAATAGAACTCGACGCGACTGCGATTCTCGGTACGGTAGTCTCGCAAAGACAATCTCTGCTTCGTAAAGGAGAAATATCGTGATGTTGGTGGGCCAAGTCCGCACGTGTTCTTGGGGATTATAATGGATAGCGGTGGAAGGATAGACGGAGACAGACGGCGAGAAAAAAAGGGAGAAACGGAGTAGGAGGATGGAGGTCGTGGATAGCTAGGCAGAAAATCGGAGGAGACAGGTTGTCAGGGCAAGGAGCTATGATTAGCTTGGCGGGATAGTTGCGTCGTTCCAGCAGCATCTGCGGTTGGCATACGGCGTAGCGTACGATACGCCAGCGTGCATCCCGCGCGTGTATGTCGCTTCTTTACACGGTTTTGCTCGTGTCGATCCATCCACCGCTTCGTCCCCGCGCCGCGTTTCCCTCGTCATCCGCCGATCCACCGTCCGTCTGTCCCGGTCTGTCCGACTGTCTGCGGACCGCACACTGCCGCACACGCCTGCCAGGAGCCGTCACGCTGCGCTGTCCCGTCTCTTCCCCATCCTCCCTTCCGCCGCGCCGGTCAAACATCCGACGAACCTCTCTTTCGTTCGAACAGTTTCTATCGCCTAACGACCAATCTTCCTCGCAGGTATGGTTTCAGAACAGACGCGCGAAATTCCGTCGAAACGAAAGAAGCTCCGCTATCGGTCGGGGCGTCTCGTCGACCAGGGAAATGGAAGCGACTCTACCTTTACGGCCTATTCGCGTTACGCACACGCAAGAAAGCAATACGGAAACTTTGCAAACCACCCAAGTCGGTCAATATCCGTATAGCGAGTACTGGAGATCCTCGCAACATTACGCATCCATGCAAACAACAACCTGCCACGGGTTTATCAATGGCAATCTGGGAAACGTCAATCTGCCTTCTTATCACCAGTCGGAGGTTCACGGGGGGCTGGAAGGATCCACGATAAACAGCTTGAACGTGCTAAGGTTCAGAACGCACCCGTACGGAACCGCGTACTCCCCTATGCACGCGAGCATGTAACATCTTTTCCATTGCGTTACGTTGTCACCTCGATATTTATTGACAATCTTATAGGACATTATAGGATATGTTTAACGATAGTCACTCGTCGAATACCAAAGCCTTTAGCGATTTAAGTAAAGCCACCTAGGGTAACTGTCCCTAATGCGGATGGTGTGCTTATTATGGAGGGTTAATCACATATTCGTGTACTAAAGACACTACTTGCACAATACCTGAAATAATTTTTTCATAACATACTTCAATTTCTATTCTATTCGGAGGAATTCAAACTTTTCCACTTTAGACTCTTTTATTTATTAAATTTCATACTTTCATTCTGAACCTAACACCTTGGTCGCGATTTTTCAAACAGTCTAACAAGATGGCAAGAACTGCGAAATTTCGATTGGCTTGGTTGCATGTGCATTCAACACTTTAAGTTCATAACAAAAGAACAGTTAGAGGATTTGAGTGAATGGCCTTTTCCTTTTGAGAAATTAATAAAAAAGTGTCAAGTGTTAGTAGATATAATCATAAACACGATTCAATTTAATATTTCTTGTTTGCCAAGTGGAAACAATGGAGTATCTATCTTTCTACTTTACACACGAAGTGGAACTGAAAGGAGATGTGGAGAATGTTCTGTAACTAGGGAAAGAAGAAATGACAAGGTACTCCATTATTTTAAGACACTTTTTCATTAATTTCTCAAAATTCAATGGTTATGCTCTCAAATCCTTTTGGTGTTCTTTTCTCATATGCACATGCAACCAAATCATTTGAGATTTCACAGTTCTTGCCATCTTCTTGTAAGTAAAAGTACTAAACAGTCGCATTTGTAGGTAAATAAAAATAAATAGTATACTTTTATGGAATAAAGTATCTACATTATAAAAAAAAGTAAAGTAAATTATAGTATTCCATAACATAAGCACTTCTGTTTTGAAGACTCCGTAATAGGTGCAATAACTCTTTTTGTTTATATCAGTAAAAGAATAATTGTTTGTTCGTTATGATTTGTTAGCAACAATAAGCCCGCGGAACCACAAATCTGTCCGTAATTAGGTCAGTTACTCAAGAATCTAGAAGCACTGAGACAACAAGAACCAATCGGTTCGGAACTTAGCGTTTAAGCGCCGAATACAGGGTAATAAAAGTAACTTCTCATGTTATTTTGTTTGATTTGTAGCTTAATAAACGATAAAAATCGTAAATATATTGTTACTGATACAAGAAATATATACAGATATTCTAGTCTACGAAATTACTACACGGTATACATCGATCGTAGAAAAACGGAATACACGTATATATGAATATGAAAGTTGCATTACGGAAGAACGGGTCGTTTACTCGTTGCGGCATCGAAAATTACAGTCGCAAAATAGGTACGGTTACTCGTAGTACATGGACATAGTACACGAACATTGGCACAAAATTAGAATACGAATTTTATAAATACATTGATCGTATTCCTCGATTACGGTGCTAGATAAATTACAACCACGTAAAAAAGTTTTAAAAATGCGTTTTGACTTATGCTACTCGTCCGTCCAAAAGTTCTTAAATATGTAAACCTTAAATACATGTTTAGTACTATACAGTCACTTGTACATTTTGCACAGCATTACTCCAGTCCACTTTAGATGGAACTAAATAAAACGCGGGGGCAATTTTACTACCGCATGGACACTGACTGCCTGCTATCCAACTGAAAGAACCCAATTTTGTGCTGCATTTTGGACAATTCAATTTCCCCTCTACGTTATGAGTTATATCAGGCATCCAAGCTAACGGTTCCACGAATAATATTTTGGTACAAAACTCTACAGGTTGCTGTTCTTCTTTCTTTGGCGGTTCTAAAGACTCATTTAAAACCTTTGTTTGCTTAGATGGTCTCTTCGAACTTATATGTCTCCAAATTTGTTTTTCTTTCGGTGTATGCGGTAAAATATTGCTAGCGCTAGCCACAATCCTCCTACACTTTTTGCAGCGATAGACAGTAGGTTCTGGGTGCACGGTAATAAGAGCTGGGTCTGGTTTTATCAATTCCGTGCAACTTTGAGGTAAAATTTTTGCTTTTCGAACTTTATCCGCAGCAATTTGTAATTTGTACATCTTGAATTGCACGTTTGTACTGTCTATTTCAAAGCCCATCTCTTCATAAAGTTTCAACTGAGCTAAAAATCCTGCATTAGGTCCGACGAAACGTCTCTTTTCTTTTACCATTTCAAAGGTATCGGAGAAACTTTTTTCATGTTTTTTCATTAAATATGCGATTACTAATGTAGCCGATCTAGAAACGCCAAAATAACAATGCACCAATATTTTACCATTCGATTCTAAAGCATGGTCTATGAATTGGTAAGAATCTCCAAAGTGAGTCAAGAGATCCTCGCGTGGCATATCGGTCACTTGAATATATTTTATAGTTAAATTTGGCAATAGTTCTTGGATTTTTCTAGGTAAAGGAAAAGAATCCACAGTCAGTACGTAGTTTATTTTAGTTTCTTTCAACCATTCTATATCCGTGGCAGCTGTTAGATTTCCAAGAAATAAACCTGATATAATTTCGTCGTAACTAGAAGGACCAGCGTCGAAATCTTCTCTAAGCAATTTGTCCGCAGCTTCTTGCGCCATACCAGCTATTCTGGAAAACAAACAGGAAGCTACGGCACGTACCTTGAGTCCTAATCTAATTCATTCATTCTTTCCATTGACAATATAAAACACAAATTTAAATATCAAAATAAATTATAAAACTTTATTAACCGAACGAAATAAAACTCAATAAAGTACATAAATTACAAATTTGCATACAAATAAAAACCAAATACTCTCTCATAATAAAACAAATAACTTTTAAAATTCACCAGTTCATTCATTTATAAAACATGCCTGAAGCATAATTTAAACGTTTTATTACCTCGCTTAACAATATCGTGAACAATTCAAGTGTGTACTCGGAAACATACAGCTAAGCTACTGTACAATTTTACAAGCAAATCCACGATACATTTTTAATTTACTGTTTTTCTTTACACTGTTATCAGTATCATTTTGTTTACATCAGAAACTCGTTTGATTATTTCAAAAACTACGTTAAAGAAATTCAAGCTTTGATAATCTCACAAATTTATATTTTATATACATTTTATTCGTTACATCTCGCGCACTAAAAACCACTTATTTTTTCATATAAAACATGAAACCACATGGAACAATAGGAGTAGAAGAGATCACATTCAGAATGTTCAGAACCATACATGAAGGTTTTAGTTGGTACGACATGGGTGCGAGGGCGCTTCGATACTTTTTTATGGTATTGTCAGTATTGTAAACAAATTTACATAGATATAGTTTACATATTTTTTTAAATATTGCATATTTATTGCAGAATATCTTTATCTCACACTACCAAAAAGATAATACATAAACTATTTCCTCGTATGTATACAAGATACAACAGATATTTTTACATTATATAATTGATATAAAATATGTTAGGATTTTAGGACCACACGATTCCCATGGAAATCATCTTAACAAACCGTAGATTGTAATACGGTAACAGATTTTCATTGTTATTTATTTTATTTCTGAGAATAAAAAAGGATAACTAGAAACAAACAATAATAATAATAATAACTTTATTTCAGAAATTGTAGGCAAGAACTTGAAGAAATTTTTGTTTTCGAACTTTGTTAGTTAAAAATTAATTATAAGCGACTGAAATAACTTTGTAAAACGAAGGAATGTATACTTATAAGTGTTTAGACGGTATAAAAGAGGAGAAAGGATTGTAAAAATAGTAGAATATAGTGTATAATAAGAGAAAGTTTCATGAAAATTGAAGATGTATGTACAGCCAAAGTAGCTTGCCGATCTCTGTACTTTTGAAAACATTACGGAACAAGTTGTTCGACCACGTACGCCGGAAGTGACGCGACCTCGATCTCCACATCATTGGGAAGAATTGTGAGAGTTTGCTTTGCACAGTCGTGCAAAGCTGGTGCAAAGCTATCGTGCCTGCTTGTTCCGTGTCCCTCCGATCTTCTCCCTCTCTCTCCCTTTCCTTTTCTCTATCTTTGTCTACTCTCTTTTCTGTCGGTGGTGCCACTTGCGTTCGCGCACGTGTATATATGTGAGTGTATGAGTTATTTTTGATTTTTTGAATAAAACAAGATGCTGATCTCGCAAGAGATGATTTCAAAAGCTGAAGAAGTGGCCGATCAGGTGAATTTACGGGCTGACGTGCTCGATTTATTCTTATCTATGTTTCTACTTTCAATTTCGGTGGTAAAACGTGCAATAGATCAGCAGAAATCTCAAAGGAGTACAGGTGTACTCCTGTCAACGTCATCGTGCCTCGATTACTTACGTACACTCGCATATTTTTTTACGGATTTCTTTTAATCGTGATTATTTATTGTCGCGAAGACTTTTTTACGTGCACAAATGTTGCAAACTACCTAACATTGTTGTTTGCACACCGAGAAATTAAAGGTTATGCATCGTCGAGAAAATATACGTAACAAACGTTTACTGAAATAAAATTTGTCTCGTCGATCGTACACATATTTTCTACATTTATCAATAAACTCGTATACTGTGACTCGTATGAATAGAGTCAATAATAATTGAGAAAGAGAAGGAAAGAAAAATGAAAAAACAGTACAATACTTTTCCTATTATCGTCACTCTTTGATATTATTGTTATTGTTAGTATTTTTCCTTCTAATCTAACAGGTAATCCGCAATGGGAAGTATATATTACCAACTCTCGCAAGACTTTGTTTAATAGCCACATTTTTAGAAGATGGGTTAAGAATGTGGTTTCAGTGGTCGGAACAAAGAGAATTTATGGACACAACATGGAACTGTGGTACCTTCTTAGCTGTAACTTTTGTCCTGGTTAATTTGGTTGGACAACTCGGCGGTTGCATAATGGTTATCGGAAGATGGAAAGTCAGCATCGCCTGCGGAGTATTGTTCTTCATAGTGGCCTTGCAAACGCTGGCTTACAATATTCTGTGGGACGTAAAGTTTTTGTTCAGAAACTTGGCGCTAATAGGGGCGCTTCTCCTGGTTTTGGCAGAATCAAGAGGAGAGGGACGGTCTTTGTTCGCGGGAGTGCCGAGTCTTGGAGATAACAAGCCTAAAAATCTCCTACAATTAGCAGGCAGAATTTTATTGGCATTCATGTTCACCACGTTAATTCGTTTTGAATTATCGTTCCTTCAAATCATGCAAGATATTCTTGGAAGTATTCTAATGGTTTTTGTGACTATCGGATATAAAACTAAACTCAGCTCGTTGCTGCTCGTTGTATTGTTATCTGCTCTGAATCTTTATCACAACGCATGGTGGACAATTCCAGAATATAAAGCACTTAGAGATTACCTCAAATACGATTTCTTCCAGGTATTGAATTTTTCAATTGTTTAACGTTTATTATTTTTATGAAGAATGCAAATTTATAACACGAATCTATTTACTTGCAGACGTTGTCAGTGATTGGCGGCCTTTTGATGTTAGTCTCTTTAGGTCCTGGAGGTGTATCGATGGATGAACATAAAAAAGTGTGGTAGATGTTTGAGTTTTGTCCAAGTGCACGTCATTACATTGTCAGTGATTGGTGGCCTTTTAACGATAGTCTCCTTTGGTCCTGGAGGTGTGTTGATGGATGAACATAAGAAAGAGTGGTAGAATTAGCGTTTTGTTCGAGTGCGCGTCATTACATTGTCATGGTCATTAAGTGAAAACAGTCTCCCATTCCTGTTCCTTTCTATGCTCAATCGAGTTTATAATAAGTTTATTGTCTATTATACAAACGGTTGTAGCGTGCATTCACTTTGAACATTTGATTCTGTTAAAGACATCGTTGAGGTACTGTTTAAACTGTGTACTTATAATGTCACAAATTGAAATATACAAAATTGTCAAGGAAAATGCAACAAAATTCCAAGATAGTAACATTATGACAAAAAGAAGACAACATTGATAATAATTTATGTTACAAATAATTATATTGTACATACGACATTGCGTTTATTAAGGAAAACAAATTATATTTTGTCTGTGTGTTATCTTTTTTTCTGTACTTTTAGTTTAAAATTCTAGTTGGATTTATACAGATACTTTTAACATGTCAATATGTATTCTTCCATACAGTTACAATTATGTTACTTTATTAAATTTATAAATAGTGCAGCAATTGTAATATCAAATTTTAAAGGTTTTTATACGACTAAATTATTGTAAATAAATATTCCATTTCCGATATTTTTCTTTTACAATTATTTCTGTCTTTACTTATCGATCAGTTGCTGATAATTACCAAATTTGGATTTATCTTGTTACATGTTACATGGTTTACTAAAATTAAACTGATCCAAAATAGTCAGTAGGCAAACTTATACATAATTAGAATCATTCGTGTTAGAGAGAGAGAGAGAGAGGAAGAAAGAAATAATGAAATGCAAAAAAGACAATTCGTAAAATATATTGTGACTTAATATTGTGTTGAAATATTAAATAATTAATTGCAAACAAATTGTTTTCAATGATTATGAGAATTCAAAATGGATACAAACGGCCGGCCATTGGCAAAGGAACAACTATTTTGACAGCAAAACCTTTTGTATACGTTTTACGATCTCTGTATCGTATTGAAAAATGTGATTATTGTTTGCTAAGGTAATTGCAAATAAATTTAATTTAATTCGCAACTACGTACGAGTATGTATGTATATTTTTTCATTCAACTTTTACTAGTAATTTATGCTCATATAACAGATTTTTCCATAATTTTGAAAACATATTAATAAACTTTTGAATAATTATTTATTAATGAACTACAAGAAAGTATATAATGTAGAAAAGTTGAGTCAATAAACTCAGTAAAATGCTGAGTAATTTAGAATTTTAGGTTATTTTCCAAAACTGGTCATTTCATATGCTTCCATTTCTATCAATCATTATGAATTACGTATAAGGAATGTTATATTCGCGTTGAAATTCTTTTTAAATGAATAAAAACTTTTATGAAAATGAGCAAGTGTGAAAATTTTATTAAAAAAGGAACGACAATTTTTGCCGCTAAACCTTTTGCTTATGTTCTAAGTTCGAACCATAGAACCAATCGATGCGATTACTGTTTTCAAAGGTATAATTACTTATTCCTTAAAAAAAATATATATATAAAAAAACGATTGTCGCCGTTAAGTATTTGATTCTTTTCGGTTCTATATTCTGAATACTTTACTTACTTCTTTGACAAGGTTATAATAATACAAAGCATAATTTAAAATTTGTTTATTTCAGTGGGAAACTTCTTAAATGTTCTGCCTGTCATTGTGTTTATTATTGTAACCAAACGTGTCAACGAGATTCTTGGCGGATACACAAAGCAGAATGTGCAAATTTAAAAAGAGTTTCGCCAAAAGTTGTGCCAGATGTGGCACGCTTGATGGCTCGTATAATTATAAAGTTGAATCAGGGTGGTGGCGAGGAAACAGGATATTACAGTGAAACAGGTTACAAAAAATTCAGAGATTTAATGTCTCGTAAGTGTTGCACAACTATTATAACAACAAAGAAACATTTGTTTGGTTTCACTGATACACGTGTCTTTATGCCTCAGATTATTCCGATATAAAAAAAGATGAAAAAAGATTGGAACATTTCACGTCTCTATATGGAGTTTTAATTGAATTTCTTGGAGATATACCTATGCCAAATTCTGTAGAATTAATAGGTATCTATGGCAGAATTTGCGTAAACTCTTTTAATATATACGATCTGGATATGAATGGTATAGGTATTGGTATTTATCTGGGACCATCTATTTTGGATCATAGTTGTACACCTAATGCGGTAGCTAATTTCGAAGGAACTAATATAATCATTAGAACAATAGAAGATATTCCTTGTTTAGATTGGTCTCAGGTAATGTATTCGTCTCGTCCGTTTATTACACAATTGTAACAAGGTTTTTGTTATTAAGATGAAGATTGTCTAGATTGTTATATCGTAAATTGAACTAATCTGTTTTTTTTTTAGATAAGAATATCATACATAGATATACTTAAAACAACAGAAGACAGACGTGCTGAATTAAAAAGCTCATATTACTTTTGGTGTAACTGCAACAAATGCGAAAAACCAGAACCAACGGCAAAAGCTGCGGCATGCCCGAATAAATCTTGCACGCATCCCTGTCCTTCTGACTCGGTCACTTGCGAAAAATGTAACACAAATTTCTCAGAAAATTTTAAAGAAATCTTCGACGAAGTATCTGATTTTACTGCTCATCACTTGCAAAATATGAAAAATATGGCATGTATCCTTTTTGCAAACCTGAAACAGTTTTAACAGATGCTAATTTTTTCTTTTCCAAATATCAGTATTATTCTTATTGAAAAAATTAGATCTGGACGTAAGTACAGCGTGTCTAAAAAAACAGGAAAATGTTCTGCACCCTTTTAACATACAATATGTGCAAACTTTACAAGCAGCCTTTGATTCTGCTGTTAGTTTGGAGCATTGGGAGGAGGCTGAATCATACGCTAAAAGACTTATTAATGGCTATTTGTAAGACAACAAGTATTGTAAATCTACTTTTGCAAAATGAGAAATCGAATGTAACATACATTTCTGTTTTAGATTATATTATGGTGAAATTCATCCAGTGACTGGATTATTATACCTTATGACAGGAAAAATTCAGTTATATTTACAAAAACCACGACAAGCGCTCGAAGCATTGAAAAAAGCAAATACAGTATTAATGATAACGCATGGAGAGAAACATACATTGGTACAAAAAAATTTAAGGCCACTTCTTTACCAAGCAACTGTAGAAGGAGCTTAGTATATCATAATGTTTATTCAGATGTACGGTTTATTTGTAATTGTGATAATAAATAATTTAACGCTGAAACAAATATTGCTATATTAACATCCTTTCAAATTCACAGTCAAACGTTACGTGATATTGAAAGCTGATGCTGTCATTACTGTCAACTTTATACTTTTGACAGGGTCAATCATATCACAAAATACATACAATCAGTGCCATTGATTCTTGCCTCTAGGGAAAAATGCCCATTTCCCACTGAAATATATAAAATTATATACAGTATATATATTGACATGATATATATATTTTTTTATGTATAACTAGTGGGAAATGGGCATTTTTCCCACAGACTTCTAGAAGTCTGTGATTTTTCCCTAGGGACAAGAATCAACTGAACTGTTACTTATTCCCACAGACGCGCATTCCGCTGTTTCGTTAGTAATCTCTCTTTCCTCTTTCATCTAACAGTCAAGAGAAGGTGATAGACTCATATCGTTTCGGAAGAAGCGACAACATTGCCTGAGCGAAAAATCTCATATTCGACGACACAAACACAAACACAAACATCAAAGTGCATCAAAGAAGCCGACTGGGAACTGGAAACTTCGCCTCTGTATGTATAAATACTGTGTTCATATTTGTTCATATTGTTCATTCAATTGATTCAATGTATCAAGCAACTCGTAATGAAGACTCGAGTATAATCATTTCATTTAGCACCAAATGAATTCGTTTCAGGTATTCTTCAAAATTCGACGATATTCGAGTTTTATAGTGACAGTAACTCGTATGTACTTGAACAAATAGGTTAAATAATACGTCAAAAAAAATTGGTACACTTCCATATATATGACACAAAACATATGATGTGTATTGTCAATCCATACAGCTACTTAAACTTAAATTTTGCTAAGTCCGTTCTCGGTTCCAAATGAATTTCTATTCTCCATGAAGAACTTAAAGTAACATACGGTGAGTTATCTAATTACATTCTAATTACTTGAAATTTTTTTTGGTTAATGTAGTTCACTGATTAATACAGTCAGAGCCCAATATGTTTCTCTCTTATAATAATTTTGTTTCGATTCAAAGCCTTAATAATAAAAAAAAACAATTCTGTACACTGTATTTTTCATATTTTCAAATAATTTTTTTTTGTCAAATAATATTAATTTATACCTGCTTTCCTTCCTTGTGTATAGATATATTTCTCAACATCATTCAAGAGGAGAAAAAAACTTATACAATGTTTTCTGTATTTAAAAGATTAACTTCAAAATTTGATGGAGTTAACAATGTGTCTCTTAAACCAGCTCATCAATCTATGCCAACAACGTTGCAAAGAAAATTTGCCAAAGGTGTACAATACAATAGTAAGTATTGATGTACAATTGCTGCATAATAAAGCTGCGAAACAGATAAAATGAGTGATTTTATTTTGCAGTGAAAATTATTATAAAGGGTGACAGAAATGTAGGAAAGACCTGTTTGTTTCATAGACTTCAGGGTCAAAAGTTTGTAGAAGAATATATACCAACAGAGGAAATACAAGTAACCAGCATTCAGTGGAATTATAAAGCTACAGACGATGTTGTTAAAGTTGAAGTTTGGGATGTTGTAGATAAGGGCAAACGTAGAAAAAAGTTGGAAGGCCTCAAGATGGATAATTCGCCGTCTGAAAATGTTATTGAAGAACCTGCTTTGGACGCAGAGTTCCTTGATGTGTACAAAGGGACCAATGGTGTTATCATTATGATGGATATTACGAAATCGTGGACGTTTGACTATGTACAAAGAGAACTTCCAAAAATACCTAGCCATATTCCAGTTATTGTTTTAGGAAATCATTGTGACATGGCGCATCACAGAACAGTTACGGCAGATCATGTAACATATTTTATCGACTCGTTGCACGAAAGATCGGCACAGGTAAATTTGTTGTAATTATTAATAATAACTATTTAGAACAGAATATTCGTACATTCTTCATTCTTTGCAGGTAAGGTACGCGGAATCGTCTATGCGAAATGGTTTTGGTTTGAAACTATTGCACAAATTCTTCAATCTTCCTTTCCTTCAATTGCAACGAGAAACGCTGCTGAAACAACTCGATACCAACGAAGAAGAAACTCGTTTGACAATACAAGAGCTTGATCTTTTTCAAGACAGCGACGATGCTGATTATAATAAATTTTTGGATAATCTTGTTAACAGAAGAAGAGCTATTGCCGATTCTGTTTCTGCGACTATTCTAGTCCCTAATGTCACATCTTCATTAAGCAATCATCATATATCGTCTTCTAATGGTAACACAAATATAAACCCTGAAGTTAAACGATCTGTTTCAATGCCTGGTCCTATAGGAGGTGGAACACCTATTCCAGTCAAAAATATAGATTTAAAATCGCCACCCAAACGAGAAATGACGACTTCGAACGTTTCAGAACATCAAACGATTTCTACTCAAAATACTCAGTCTGTATCAATGTTATCCGATATGCAAAATATTTCAAAGGCCTATTCTAAGGCAACTGAACTTTTAAATGACAACTCTGATAGAAGAGACTCGTCGACTGGCAAATCACAATCGTTTATGTCAAAGATTTTCAGTAATAAAAAGGAAGATGAAGTAGACGACAAAATATGCACTAATAATATGAATACGAATGCACCGTTAACTAGTGTCGAAGATTTCGTACCAGACGATGGTCTTATAGATCGATCATTCTTAGAAGATAGCAGTCAAATTTCGCCGCAGAAGGTACCAAATGAGAAATTGGATTCAGAAAGGTATGCTTCGTGCACTATCATCGATCGCCTATTTCTAATTTTCTTATATTTTTTCACAGCGATAATGAAACTGCAAATCCTTTGGTGGCCCTGTACAAGGATGCGTTGACAACGGACGACGAAGCAACACCTCCCATTCAACCGAAACTGACCGAAAATCCTCTACGTAAGCAAAAGCATAAACGTAAAAGTTCATCAAACGCGGAGAAGGAATACAAATATACGCGTGAAATAGCTAAACAAAATCCGTTTAAACACGATAGCGACGGATGGTGGTCAACGGACGGAGAGACAAATGAAAAACAAGAAATTAGTTTTGATTCGTCGGCTGTGACGAAGCCGTACAAACATACGAAGGAAATGGCTAAAAAAGATCTGTTTACATGCGATAGCGACGAATGGTGTTCAACGGATGAAGAAAAGAAAAATAAACAGCAAGAAATTAGTTTTGATTCGTCAAACGTGGAGAAGGAAATCGAATATACGAATGAAGTGGCTGAACCAAATCGGTTTACATGCGATAGCGACGGATGGTGGTCAACGGAAGGAGAGACAAATGAAAAACAAGAAATTAGTTTTGATACGTCGGACGTGATGAAGCCATACAAACATACGAAGGAAATGGCTAAGCTAAACCTGTTTACATGCAATAGCGACCAATGGTGTTCAACGGAAGAAGACGAGAAAAATAAAAAACAAGAAATTACTTTTGATTCGTCGGGCGTAACGGAGCCATACAAACATACGAAGGAAATGGCTAAGCTAGACCTGTTTACATACGACAGCGAAGAATGGTGTTCAACAACGGAAGAAGAGACAAATGAAAAACAAGAGATTAAACACAAAAGTTCGTCAAACGTGGTGAAGAAATTCAAATATACACGTGAAGTAGATAAACGAAATGTGTCCAGAAACGGTGGTTGGTCCAAATCATGGCATCAACCTTATAATAAAAGTTTAATGATGAAATCAGACGTTGAGGAAGAGGTACGTGTTACATTATATTCTACTATTTGGTTGTTTTTCTTATTTTCTATTTTCGATAATTATTTACTTTAGTGATTATATAGATTACAGACTATAAAAATTATTCCGCAATGTTTAGAAATCGGAAGAATTCTTTACTTATTGCTCAATAAGTCATAAATGCAAGGAAAGATTTAAAATTGCAATTGGTCATGTGTGTGGTAGTCACAAAACTGGTACCAGGAACTTTACTTAGAAGATTTGCAGTATTAATATAAACCTTAAAGATTACTTCGTAAATATTAAAAGTAATAAAACTAGTTGATTTATTGCTAAGAAAGGAATTATACAATTTGTAAGGAAAATAGACCAACGCTCCATCTTTGCTGCACTTCGAACCTCTTTTTCTTTCGTAAAACTGCTTTCGAAAACCATCTAGTGATGGGAGCAAATTCGACTGTTCTAGAAAGAGAGAAGTCATCAATTTGCGCCGTCCGCTAAATGGCGTTTGCAAGCGTTTTACGGAAAAGAGAGAGAGAGAGAGAGAGAGAGAAAAGTCCGAAGTGTGACAAGGATTGAAACAGTTGCTCCATCCTTGTCACAAATAGAACCTCTCTCTCTTTCGTAAAACTGCTTGTCAGCGCCATCTAGCGAACGGCGCAAAATCGCCTGTTTTAGAAGACCTCTTCTGCGATCCTGATACCAGGTGTAAAAGTGACAGGAAAGGCAGAAATGAAAATTGGTGGCACGATTCATTTTATTCTTGTTGCAGGCGATTTTAAAACTCTCTTTTTAGTAAAATTGAGTTACTTTCGTTTTGCATCTTTAAATTTATCACAAAGTTACTTCTTCTTTTTTTCCATTTATGTTTACTTTTAGAGAAAATGCATTTGTAAAAATTAAAGTCGATAAAGAATCGCTAAAGTGAATAATTTCCTTAATTTTTATACGATTTAATTTCATTACAGGCAGACGGAGATAAAAAGAGTAAGAAAAGAAAGAAAAAGAAGAAGAAGAAGTCTAAAAGTAAAAGAGAAGCTCCAAAGTCAGATGAAAAAAGGGAGCCATTAAGCGCTGAACTCCTGGCAATTCTGGAAAAATCTAATATTCGAATCAATACAGCTTATGAAGCGATATAGTGTCCTGTATAAGTGACAGGACGTTTAATTGTACTTTTAATTAATAACGCTGTCTTCGAGTAAGACCCGCAGAATGTTCTTTAACGTTGAATCTTCAAATGTTTGCAAAATATCTTTAAGACAAGCTGCATTTGACGTGAAAGTTCTGTTGAGATTCTTTATATGTCAGAAATTAACGTTATAAACTATAACAAAAGAGTTTTGGCAAGTTGAAAGTAATATTTTTTTTTTTTTAATTCATAATTACTGATTAACGTCTTTAACATATTAGTATTATTATTTACATCTGTTACGCTGTTAAATCGTAAGTTTCTCTAAATATTAACTATCTCATTATCGCATGTATTTAAATAACTTATTTTGATACCCTGAATTTTTAACAATTGAATATTCTTCAAAACAACTGGATCGTTTGTAACGATAATTTTTATTTTTGTATATATTTTAATAAAGAAAAAAAGCAAAATTGTATTAAATTAATACAGTTGAAGAATTACGTAATCGTTGCTCTTTGTCGTATGTATCATTATAACATGATATATTATTGTTTCAGCTTAGTGTTAAGCTTCACGTTATAAGTGTATATAAATAAATAAACAAAATAAATAAATGAAGAGAAATCAACAATGTTAGGTAATCATTTTTTACGTGTAACACTATCAATAGTAATCGGACCGAAATCGATACTATTAACGATACAGTATAAAAAAACAATAATAATAACAAAATGTGTTACAATATTGGTACGGTATCGGTTCGATGGTAACCAGGTAACATGGTAATTATCAAGCGTTCTAAACAATTCGAATTTTGAAGATACCTCTGATACCTCCAGAAGTAAACGCCCTCTTACGAGCTCACAGCTATACTCTGTGAAAGAATCGAAACGTGTTCGAAACGTGCGTGAATTTGTCGGATATACTGTCCATGGCTGTGGTATTATGTTAAGGTCATTGGTCATGCCGACATTTACGATTGTCGCACATTATATTATATTACTTATAATAAAAGGATAACAAGTATGAATCAGTGAAAAAACTTCAAAAATGTCTTTGTGTTTACGCACTTTTCCGAATAAATTTACATCTTACGTTAATACACGAAAACAAGTAAGAAAGATTGACCGTCATTTACCAAAACATGCTAAATCGTCCTTGTTTTTAAAAAAGGTATATCTTTAATATTTCTTTAAGACAATCACTCGTTAAATGAGATTCGGTGTCGTTTTCAGTTATTAATGATTGCCAAGTTTCTACTTTGTATTGAAAGTACTTTGTAACGTCATACAAACTTGCCGAAACAAGTTAACCTAAAAATACTTACATAATCGGCATTTTTATGTTATAAATGTATACGTTAATATTTTCTGCTTCTACGTTTTCAATGAAAATTGAGTTAGCGAAGTCTCGTTTTAATTTATTATTTCTGTTCGTTATATCAATATGGTTTTAAACATTATTTACTAATTACATATCAATTTGATACGTTAGCAGATCATTTTAAAATTTCGTTTTGATAAACGGTAATAGTTATATATACATATGTATATAAATATTCTTTGTAAAATTTTAGTTCTTGGGTGCACAAACACCAGCAAGCATAGTAAATTATACAGAAAAATCAGTGAACTTGACACTTTATCTGGTGGATAAAAATTTACCAATTGTTTACCACGATCAGGCTACAGAATGGCCAAAAATATTACACAAAAGAAACAATTGGAATCGGCAACAAGATGTATGGTTGCAAAAGCAAAGGCAAAAGAGCGTTCAAACATTAAATACGATTCATCAGAATATCATGAATAAAGCTATAGTAAATAATAGTACGCAATGGTCGAAATTATACATAAATAACAATAGCTTTTACAAAAACACTAAGTCTTGTATGAAAACATTACCAGTTAATAGGACATTGGACAGTATTTTACAAGATTCAGAGAAACAAAATATCCTTTACAGTGAAGTTTCTCCTAATGTAGAAACTGAAAAGCAACCTTCCGACGATCGTAAACCGTCTGAAACTCAATTGCAAGAAGTATATGACAACCTTAGCAAAGAAGTATGCTCTTTTTTACAATCCTCTGTTAATTAGGATTGCATACACTTTTTGTTACTAATGCATATATTTTCTTCTAGTTGCCATTATTGTTTGTCAAAGCCATGGATTACTCAATATATACACAAGATTTAGTGTTTATAAATAATATTAGAGGAATTACAACTACGTAAGTGCGATCTAGCAAAGGGAGGGCCAGACATTCGAGTCACCGATTCGAACGACACTTGATGAGCATGTAGTCTTCGATGTGTATAATAAACTGTGTTTATCACTCGATGCGCTTCTCAAGCGTTTTCGAGAAATAAATAATTGAATTTCGACACGCGGTCGTTAGTTTGATCCCTAGTGGGTGTAATTTTTTTTTTGACATTCATTATTTTTAAATAGAAATTAAATTTCACTACTTTTTTTTTTTAATTCCATTATGTTCAAATGTCGAAATTCAAATATTTATTTCTTTGAAAACGCTTGAGAAGCGCATCGAGTGACAAACACAGTTTATTGTACACATCAAAGACTACATGCTCATCAAGTGTCGTTCGAATCGGTGACCCGAATGTCTGGCCCCCCCTTGTAAAACAGTCCTGTCCAAACTGTACTCCTGCAATCAGATGATGGTCTGAAATTATTTTTCAGGGGTCTTGTTCACTACATCAAGCAAATAGCTTTCTTAAAAATAATAGGTCACTTAAAATTTGCTTATGTTAAATTAGATCTTTTAAAGATAACTATGCATCCAGAAGATAGTAGCGTTAAAGTTCGTTGGCGTATAATAGGTATTTCTGGTACATACGTATTTCTTGCATTTTGGAAATTTAAATTGTGGAACGTTAAAGAACTGATAAACGATAAGCAAGCGTAAGTAACCTAATTGCATAAATGTAAATGCTTCTTGTAATAATAATTTAAAAAATTCTTTCATAGGTGGTACGATGGTTTTTCCACGTTCTATGTTAACCAAGATGGTAAAGTATTCAAACACGTTGTGGATAAGTTGATGCCCGATCAAGATTCGTGCGAAAAAGTTAAAACACCTGTTGGTGCGAAATTAGCTTTATTTACTACGTTACTAGGATCAGATTGTTATAACTGTAGCAGACCTTTGTCGAAAGTGATATCTCAATTAACTAAAGCAAAATAAATAATTGTATAAATGCTTGGAGAATAACGTTAAAAGTAATGCATCGCGAATCACTGTTTCGACATATTATTTGAACATGTGTATGAAACTGCATGGATAAATGAACACACTCCACCAATTTTTTATGTAACGATAATAAACTACATATATTTAATTTTAAAGTAGTGTTTTTGATATTACTTTATGATGGAGCGAACTCTCGCATTGCAACGCGCATGAAAAACAATTCGCGTTATATTACTCCATTTTGAGCAATAATGGTATTGTAATAAATTACCATTCTCTATATACTACGTATCTTCATTTGGCGCATACACGATATTAATCACTTGTGCTGTTATGAGCATTCAACAATTTAAAGCAAATAAAAAGTATTATGTGAAATAGTATTAGTATTTTGTACATTGCGATTGAATTTATTTATTTATTTAATACTGATTAACACGAAAGTGTATTTCAAATAGTTCTTAATTTCTTAAATTATTATTACGTTGTCATATTGTATTATGTTTGTTGCTGGATGTAGTAGCTGTAGTATTGGCATATTGTAACTATACAATATAAAAAGATACTTCTCATTAAAAAATATAAAGAATTGTTCTTACTTTTATTATACATCACTTTTCGTATAAAAATATTTCAATTCCACAGAAGTAGTTTTATTTGTCAAGGGCAATTTGCACATAAATAATTATAATGTCTATTCTCTTTAGTTGCACACAAGTCCTGCAAAAAAAATATATTTTAAAAAATAGCATGTAACGTTATAAATAATATTAATAACAAAACAAGATATAATTACCTAAATAATCATCCATTAATGTTCCAATGGCAAACTGTAAAAACAAACAAATCATTGAATACAATAAAACAATACAGAATAAAAAAATGATTTAACGCAAACACTAACAATCCCTGTAGCGTCGACTCTTGTTCCAACAATTTTCAGTCTTATCTCGTCATCTGGTTGAATAATTACATCCTGTAATTCATATTAATCCATGTAATTACATTACAGTTACATAAGATACTATTAGAAATGAAATTTACCTCTTCCTTTGATTTGTAACAAGGTGGATTTATATTTGGACAAAACTGCATATCTGCTGGAATGGACTATAAAATAATACAGGAATTTGTAAAAAAAAAAAAAAAAGAAGTGAAATATTAGTATCAACTTATTCTAATGAAAGTATTTTGCTTACATGATGCGATATGAAACACGAAAGTGGTCCTATTTCAGCAAACATTCCAACCTAAAAGAAAAGAGAAGATCAATTAATAAAATATTGGTATACCCTTAATGATTAACTAGAATTCGATGTAATTCTCTACAAAAAGTAGCACGTTTCGGTTTCCCACGAAGAAAAGCACGTTTCATCGTTTCTGACGAATATTAGCACGTTTGGGCTTCAGCTGCAAAAACTAACACATTTCACTGCTTTACTTTTCATAGCTAATCACTCAAATATACTACTTTTCGCAGTGAAGAACAAAACGTGTTACTTTTCGTAGCTAACCACCGAAATGAGCTACTTTTTGCGGTGAAGAACAAAATGTGTTACTTTTTGTGATAACAAAAACAAGCGTGCTGCTTTTCGTAAGAGAATCGAAACTTGCTACTTTTCGTAACGCACGTCGGATTAATACCTTATTCACTTGTGTCACAATAGCGTCTAACACCTCTCCTTTAAATGGTCTAAAAACAATGGCTTTATATTTAACTGGATATACCACGAAACCTTGTCCAGGTAGTATGATTCCTGCTCCAATATTATCAATTGTTGTTACAGCCACTACAAAACCATACCTGAAATATTGAGCAAATTAGCTTAACAATTACTGGAAGGATAACTACTTGTTCGATCGCAACTGTCAACTTACTTTCCCGTGCAAGTACCTTCCACTTCTGTGTATAACTTTTGTTTCACGGTATCTAACAATTGGGGACCAAAATATCTCGGATGTAATAATATTTCATGCTCCAATGATATCTAGAAAAACAACACATTTCATGATAATACTTTATTTTGCTAACCTTATTACGAATAATTACATACTTTCGAATTACAAATTTATTATACAGTATCTCATTTTTATAATGTTTAATTAATTTGTTACTTACGTGATAAAACATAATGCTGCACTTTAATGTCAACCAATTCTAAAACATAACAGCAGATTGTTCTAACTGGTTTAGACAATAACAGGTTATATACAAACACCGAATTAACCTTTACTCAAATTTGTTATCGACGCATACACTTCGTAACTATTTAAATTTTTCGTTTTCTTATATTTTCAATAATTAATTATCTATTCAATCAATGAATAAGAGAGAAGTTAATTGATGAAAGATAGCAAAACATTGCAACTCTAATGAAGCTACTCACGTTCCACTAAGAAAGTACCGCCGTACCGCCATTATAATTTCATATAACATAAACAAGAACTAGACACTTGTTACTGAACGGTTATTTAATAATGGCATAAAAATACAATTTCCAGAAGAAACTGTAGGAAAAAAACTTATTAGACATTGATGCAGAAAAATATATATTTTACAGACGTTTAGTTCATTTTTCTAACTTAAAAAATAGCAAAATAGCAAAGTGCATACTGCTGATATCATGTACGTGTTAATCTAACGAACTTTATATATTATTTTCGATTCAATTAGCTTGTACACTCGACTTTAATTCGTAAAAGTTGTAAATTAAAGATAAAATTAAATTACTCAGCATTCTCAAATGCATAATTGAAATTTTGTTTAATTTCCATAGCTAATTTGTGTCCAAGTTCCGGTCTACGATCTCTTCCTTCGACCATCGCTTTTACTTGATTCGAATTGACTATCACACCGCTGTTACCGATGACGGTGGCTTTCGTTTTTTCGATATCGACGAGATCTACTCCTTTGCTACAATCGTCGATAAGAATCGTTCGATAACCACATTTAAGCGCGTCAATAGCGGTAGCTCCAACGCAAACGTCGTATGCTAATCCACAGATGTAGATATCTGTTACACTTTTCTCTTGCAATTGCGAGAACAAAGTAGTTTCTTGCATTTTTTTGTTATCCCAGAAGACAGAATACGAATCCACTTCCGGATTGGTTCCTTTATATATTTTAATCGCGTTGTCAACAATCTTTAGATCTTTGTGAAGTTCTGCACCCCAGGAATCTTGAATGCAATGACGCGGCCAAAGACGTTGTTTTAACAGTGGCGGCCCTCGAAATGTAACCGTATCGTAAACTTGTACAGTTTCTATTGAAACTCCACTACTGGGATCAACTTCTCTGTATAAAATTACCATTACAAATAAGAAAATTCAAATATCTACAGAGATACACACGCGAGTATAGAAATTTATCAATTACCTAAGATATAAGTTATCGATGAAAGAAACATGATCTATAGGATGCCAATCGAGAGAATAGAACACTGCATCAAAATCTACAGTTTCTAATAAACGATTAATTGGTTCAATTACTTCCGAACCGTCGTGTTGTGCAGCACATTGTTTTATATTTAAAGAGCCTGTTATAAAATCATTTTGTACGTCTACTATTAAGAAAGCATTTTTTGGCCTACAACACGTTTTGATCCAACGATTCCAACACATCTGTAAAATGAGAAAAACATAATTCCTACTGTTACATTTAAGAATATATTAATGTAAAAGTACCTCAAACTCTTCTCTGTCGATTTTTCCATCACCCTTCCAATCGAACACAGAGTATATTTCCTGTAACTGACTCTCATCCAGAGTATAAACTTTTCCACGATCATTACGAAATAATGCACGACAAATTAGTTCAAATTCAACGATAGATAAATATCCATCTCCATCTTTATCAAAAGCAGTAAAGCATGCATCCATGTTCCTTCACTGTGACTATGTGTTTCTAGGCTCTTTGTTTAATCAATACTAACATTAGCAGCTTACAACCACCATTATATACTACTTTTCTTGCCTCTTTAAGGGGGTAATTGCTGATAAAATGCTGCAGTACATTTGTGCATAATCCACTCAGTCTTACTGCAGTGCAGTATTATTTTCGAGTACGTATACTTGACACGTAAGTTACATTAGTTGTAAAATTACTCTTTGTAACGCTGCATTTCATTGGAAGAATAGAAATGTTTAATAAACAAACAAATTTTTTATAAAGTTTGTAAAATTTTATTGCTAAATTTTGTATTCAAAATTTGGAAGAAAAATTATTATAAAATTTTATGTGTATTTTAATTAGCGTGTGATTACGTGCAAAAAGAACACAGAATTATTGCACGAGTCGTTGATGAGTTAATAACGACACATCAATTGTAGCTTCAGGTTCTAGTAATTCGTTTACTTTGTATTTCATAGATTCTTCGTAAGCGTATGTGACAGAAGTATCTGTAAGTTGCATATTACAATGTGCTAAAATTAAAATACAATTACGCAGTCGCGCGCAAATTTCGCGATTCGTTTGAGGAATCCTTGACAAATCTTGAGTAAAACCACCCTCCGATCCATCTGTGTCTTGTTTACTAGCGCCAATCCATACGTAACCATTATTTCCTAATATTAAGCTTGCACCATTTTCCAGATTGTGAAAATGTGTTTTCTTTCTTTTTATAAGAGCTGGTGAAACTTTCATCATTATACCTTGAGATAATTTACCATACTTTAAAACTCTGGTATGTAATGAAAGCGACCCATCCACAAAAGTGCTTTGTACTTCTGCGCAAATCAAATCTCCCTCTTGAAGGTATCTTCGCATAGTTTGTTCATCTTCTGCGGATCGTCTTCTCTAATAATATATTTGAAGAAAGATTAAAATCTGGTTCTTAAAACCTTTTGTCTTTCAAACATAAAATTCGAAAACCAAATTGGCCTTACCAATTCTCCACCAGGTAAATTAACGCTGGATAATAATAATACAGAGTCAAGCTTGGAATTTGTATCAACTTTCCATCGCTTCTGTTGGACTTCGGTTATGCGTCCAACAACAACGTCTCCTATTTCACCTTGGTAACGTGCTTTCAGGGGTCTTATCGAAATAAGTTTGTTCACTTTTTCCAATACACCAGCCACAGAGGCACGTAATGTATTTTCATCGTCTACGTACGTTCCGTGTCCTCTGTAAAATAAACGCATCGAACGAAAATCATGCTCCGTTTTCAGTGGAAAAACATTACTCATTTTTACCTTAAAAAGTCTGGTTGACTTGAAATTTCTTCGCCGGGAGTGTATATCCGAGGTTGTATATCTTCGTTTTTCGTTAAATTTAAATCTATTCTGTTTACAGCTAAACGAATATTGATCAATGGATATTCTTCCATCGCGATTCAATGAAAAAAAGCCTCGTAAATTCTTAAAGAATAATTAAGACTAATAAAGAATAATTGTTTTTGCGTTAAATAGACTTTACATCATGTGGGATTTTTTGTTTTGGATCAACATTATTCACATTCGTTCATATGCGTCGGAGCTCGGAGCAGCTCGGAGTACGTGTGGATCAGTGAAGATCACGATCATTTCGCAACTGTTGTAAACTGAACGGTGATCAGTGATCAGTTCCGCTGAACGACACTTTTTAGTAGTTACTCAATCGTGCGGTAGGTCGTGCTGACAGCAGTATGTTGTTGTATAACCAAAGAGTAGATCTCCTCTTTGGTATAACTACATGTAACGCTAACTTCAGGGCGCAAAGTTCAAAAGTTTGAAATTGATAATATTTTCAACAAGATATTTCAGAGTAATAAATAAATCAATATCATTGCCAAGATGTAAAATACTCGTAAAATAAGAAATCGATAAATAATAACAACAGTGTTAGCAAATAAGAATTTTTTTATTATAAGATTAATTATTTCATTGGTTCTTAAAATTAACAAAAACGTATTAGATTCGGTTGAAAGTCATTTTTTGTACATCACTTCAATCAAGTAAACGCGTCTTGCATCCAATTTTGAAGCTTTTAAAACGCAAGAATTTAAAAATGAATCCAGCGCCGCTATTGATTGCGTTAGACAGTATGGATTGGATACTAATATTATTAAAATGATAACAGAAGATTTAGCGGAACCGATGATTGATTTATCAATAAAAAGGGGAATTAGAGTAAAAAATGAAAATTACGCAGAAAAAATAATACCGCTTTATTCTGATAAATTATTTAATAAACGAAGTGGGAAAAGTAATGCCCAGTGGCCACAATCTGCTGTTATTTACCGTATGGATGCTGGCCAAACCAGAAAGCTTTTTATCCGTCGGTGATAGATTTGGGATAGCAAAAGTACAGGGCATCAGATATTTTGCGTTACCAAGTGAGCAGTAGCGTTCAGCGTAAATTCACTGAACAGTTGCGGAATGATCATGATCTGATCAGTTTCGCTGAACGCAGCCATTCTAACTTGTATAGTGAGTAGTGAGTGAGTATTTTTATGAAATTCAAAATAACCTATAATAATCATAACCTTTTTAGAACGTTTAAAACGCTATAATGGAAGACTTTATTCCTACGCGGGTGTCAAAAATAAAAGAAGATGCAGTAAAAGAATTTCAATCTATTAGTTACGAAACGCCTAAGAAAAAGTTACGACGTAATGTTCGTGAAACCGAAAAGAAAGACGAGAGGCACGAAGAAAATAACGACATTGATGAAAAGAAGAAACAAGAATTGGAAATGAAGCGTATTAGATACGAAATTATGAAATTTGGCATGTCTGGTTTTGAGAAGACAAAAGCAAACGAAGCAAAAGTTGCGCTTGCCATAAGTTTGGGCGCAAAACCACCAAAGAACAAAGGAGTGAATTATAAAGTATTAAAATTGCAAAAGGAGAAGGAGAAGGAATTGCAAAAAAGCGGACAGCGTGTGTCAGGACTCGAAAATAGTATGTTAAAACATAAAAAGCCTAAAACGAATCATAAGAAAAAATCTCAGGGTATATTGGGAGTTTACGGGAAAGTGAGTAAGAACAGAAAGTAAAATTATAATCGTGAACTGTTCAAAATATTTTTAGTTGTTTCATTGCATTTGTTACAACATCAACTAATTGTATCTAACAATAACACGTATGTATTATATTGTATGTTACAAAGAAAGAATAACGAGTAATAAAATAACATTTTTTTATATGTTTGTCAATTCATTCGGGCCAGCCTTGAGCTTTAATAATAGGATACAAGTTTCTGTCTATGCATATTTAAAATATATATATCCATATATGTTCCTATAATGCCACAATGGAATGATTTGGCATTTAGAAAACCATCCGTTGCATTCGATCAAAGTCAGTCAAAGGCAGCAGCCGTCGGCGCTACCTCGAGTAACATCTGAAGAAAGGCATTCACTCCTTCTGCAGATCAGAAAACGTTTTAGAAATAAATGTATTAAAGAATCGATGTACGTCGTTGAGTCTAAAAAGAAAATACTCACCCATAAATTTGGGCACGTATCCATACTTAACGAAGGGGAGGTAAACAAGCATGCCCGCAAATATAAATCCGGTCGCGTAGAGGTATTCAATTTGAGGCTTATCAATGATTGGCGCCACGATCAGGTACGCAGAAATTCCGAGTACGAGCACGGGTATCACCAGCGGGCATTTGTACGGTCGTGGATGATTGGGTCTGGTCCTGCGCATCACCAACAATGCGAGCATCGCACCGCCGTAAAAGATCCAAGCAGTGAACGAGAAAAAGTCGATCAAAGAATCTATGCTTCCGGATAATACCATCGCACCTGATAAACGGACGAACGTAGATTAGAGGGATTGATAGATTTGGGAAAGAGATACAATGGCGAGAGTGAAGACGTACCTGCAACGAGAGAGTGGAAAATTAGCCCCGGTGCCGGAGTGAAACGTCGCACGTGCACGTAACTGAGACAATCGAGCAAATGACCTTCTCGGGAAGCGGCGAAGCATAATCTACCTGCTGCAAAGAGAGTACCATTTGCGGAACCGAACGTGCTGATCGCAACCGAGAGCGGCATGAGCCACGCCATAACGCCAAGAATCCGATTTCCAAAAGTCTGCAAAACGTTACAGAAGGATAACTCTCACAGGTTGAATCGATTCTCGTCTACCTTTTTCTTCTCTTTCTCCTTCGTCTCTTTGCTTTCAAGATATCGGATCGATTGGATTGCCCGTAAGGAAAAGGGGCAGGAGAAATAATGTTCGCGTTTTCTTACCACTGCAACGGCTTCGCTCTCGATCATCTCCGACGGCGACATCACGGCCAAGTAAGAGACGTTGATTAACGTGTAACAGAGGGTGACGAGGGGTATACCGATCATGATGGAGCGCGGTAGGTTTTTCGACGGGTCTTTGATCTCTTCGGTGACGTAATTGAGATTGTTCCATCCGTCGTAGGCCCAGAGGCCGGTGTAGAAAGCCGTGGCCAGGCGGCCGACGTTGACGGTGGTGCTGCCGTCCAAGGTGTCGAAAGCGCCCTTCAGGTGCTGCGTGTTGCCCTGCATCAGCTTGTAGGACCCTCCGATGATCACTACGAGTATAGCGATCAATTTGGCCGCGGTGAACGCGTTTTGAACGCCCGTGGCCAGATTAACGCTGTAACAATTCACCAGGAGTATGAGTATGATCGCGAGCAGCGCAACGATCTTGACCACTTCCTCGGGTGGATCGCAGTCCGCCGTGAACGCTTCCACCACGTACTGGGCGAACGAGAGACATATGATGGCCATCTGCGACGGCTTCAGCACTAGAGTCGAGACCCAGGAGAAGAGGAAAGCAGGCGGCGCGCCGAACGCGTCCATGAAGTAAGCGTACTCGGCGCCGCTGCTAGTGTTCATCGTGCCCAGCTCCGCGTATGCCAACGCGCCGCACAGACTCAGCAACCCACAGGCCGTCCATACGAGGAAGCTCATACCGATGCTGCCGGTTCGAACCAAAAGCCCTGAAGGCGAGACGAAGATCCCGGAACCTATCATGGTGCCGACGATTAGAGCCACCCCACTGACGAGTCCCACCCGTCTCTTGAGGTGAACAGAGTTGTTCTCCTCTGGGTCCGTCCCCTCCACCCCTCCACCCCCTCCACTCCCGTCTTCATCATCTCCCAGATCCCCAGATTTAACTTCTTTTTTATGTTTGCGTTCGTGTAGTTGCTGCTGTTGTTCCTGATGTTGAAACGGCGACGCGCCGTTCCAACCGTTGCTGTTGCCGTTGCTCCTCGTTTCCGGGATCCCGATCCACCCGGTGTTTTGCGTCTGTTGCTGCGGTTGATTGCCGTTACTAGTCTGTGGATCATGTCCCACGGTAGCTGAAACAATTTATTCTTATTATTAATCACATCAACATTATTACATTAATGTAAATACAAAAGTGGTAGAGGATAAACGTGTGTAAAAATTATTATAGAATATAAAATTATAATAAATTAATAAAGAATATAGAAATAGATACAGGATAGCTGTAGCGCGTAGAAAAAGAAAATAGAAAAGAATAAATAAATTCAGTAGACAGATCACTCCTTTTAACAATCGTAACGGTATTGTAAGGATTTTACTTAAAGGATCAGAAAAAATGTCACATTGATCACCATATACAGGGTGTCCCAAACTCGACGCTGGAGCCGGAAATGGGAGATTCCTGGAGTGATTCTAGACAACTTTTTCCTTTGTAAAAATGTTATCGGAAGCTTTGTCAACGAGTTATTAACGAAAAACATCGGCCAATCAGAGAGCGAGTACAGCGGATTAATGATGACACGGACGATGGGGGGTCAATACTACTCAAAGTTTGGGCGCGCGCTGAAATTCATCCACTGTATTCGTGCTTCTATTGGTCGGTGTTTTTTGTTAATAACTCATTAACAAAGCTTCGGAGGACATTTTTGCAAAGGAAAACGTTGTTTAGAATTACTACAGGAATCTCCCATTTCCGGCTTCCGCATTGAGTTTGGGACACCCTGTAGGTTTGAAATGGTACATATGCGATCAATGCATTTACGTTTACCACATGAGGTTCGATGTATGTACCTTGATATTAATGAAGTTATGAGCCTGAAATTCCTCGAGTTAACATTAACATGTATTTGTTCCAAAATATTAGAACAATTTAACCTGCTATTGAGAATATTATATACATGAAAATTATGTCTGACATTATTCTTCTCTTTTCAAGAGTCAGCATACCGAATTCGGACTAAACCAGCATTGGTTTAAAGTTCTAATCACCAATACAGTAAAACCTCAATTATCTGAATCACACTTATCCCAAAACTTTATAATCCAAAGTGTCAATCATTTAATGCAGCAGGTGTAAGGGTAAAAAAGGATTTCAAATACAATTTGGACCATGATTCAATAATGTAATGAACTATTTTTAACATTTTATATTACAAAACCTTGTTTTTAAAACAAACTCATTTTTGCGTTCTTTAGCGTTCTTTTTCGACCTCAGATTCTCCGATTCTCCCAACCGAATCAACCAGCTTTTGATCACGATTCAACGAAACTTAAAAATCGGCAATCGTCGAATCTCGGCACGCGTTATTGTATTATTATCTTCGCGGCGTTTCTGGGACTGTTATAGTTCGCATGGCCGGCTGCCAAAAGTTTCTCGTGACCGAAATCATTATACCTTCTTTACGCGTCTCGCCGCGTGATAATAATCACCGGCGAAGCGCGAAATCGCTACATCGGTGATTTAGCAATTTTCTTTGCTATTTCCTGGAGCAAAGGAAACCCTACATTGATTTTATCGATATGAATCAATATTTTTAACGATTCAGATAACAGATACGAAACGACCAATAAATCTGTCCAGGTTAACGACCGACGCGACGGAACAAACGTTTGACCGTTTGCCGTGCAGTTCGGCACGTAGCATTCTGATCGAATTCTATCTCGAAGCTATGCAAGTCTTTATCGCCGCACCGCGCGAGAACTGCTTTGCTACGCGGTTTCTTCTTCAAGGTGACCTTTCAATAAAGGACTATCGATTTTTTTCGCGCACCTATGCTTTTCCGTTGCTCGACATTTCAATATTCGTTCAACTGGTTGCAACATTAGGTAACGACGCAAATTTCAACTGTAACGGAAGTGTTTCAAAGTGTCTGGCGAAAATTTCTGGCTTTACTCGTCGGTTTGCAACGTGATGCAACGCTAAAACGCGACTCGCGCGCTCGGGCACTCACTTGATTTATGCGTCGTACACGTATCCGCGTAGCAGTTCCAAGTTATATGTTCTTTTGTATGAAATATGTAGTATTACGGAAACAGGAAAAGAACAGACTTGTTGCGTTTTCCCGTGATTCGAGTCTTCAAATAAAAACTGATAACCGAGTACTTTTAACATTGTTACGAGAGTCGTACAAGAAATATCGTTCGAGCTCGTTTAAAGGCAATCGTGACCGATACTTGGTTTCGTCGTCGAGCGACGTAATTACCAGACGCAACAGGAACACGAGAGTTTAATAGTTTTAAATGATTCGAGCGACAAAGACGTCGCCTGGCAAAAGGTGATTGCCACTGAGCCAGTTGTTCTCGTTCGATGGCGAATCACGAATTAAGTTGCGAAATTTTTCGAATTGGTAACTCGATGTGCTAACGCTGATACCCGTAGGGCTTTAGCGGACTCTGTTTATCGGCGTCAACTTAATGAGTATCGAATTCGCGCGACCGAATCGTTTCAAAGGATAGCAGAGGTTATTATTCACGGCGAAGAAAGCGCTTGTGCGTTGCGCGCTATGGACTATCGTTTCTATATCGTGTTAATTCCCATTGCGTTAAGGCGTCGTAATGATTCAATTGCGCTTAATTGGTCGTTCGTGTATAAGAAATTGATCTGTATGTGTGATCTTGCCCGAAGGAAGATTGCGTTCGCCACGAAGGTCGTGTCAGTCGTAAAAAGAATAATAAATTGCGTTTAGAAGCCATCAGACTCGGTCCTATGACCACGAAACGAATTTCCACGATGGTTTTGTACAATTTTCAAATCGAAACGGCGCAAGTATTTCCGCAATTATTTCTGCTTAGCGAATGTCCGTTAAAGAATATTTTATTCGATTCCTACGTTTCATCGCCTTTGCGAAGCGGTAGATTTATAGCCGTCTAACATCGATCAATGGATTTTGTTTCGTCCTATCGACTGAAAGGTATTTGCTATTGTCTTATGACCGTAAAGCAAGGAGTTAGTTTTCGTTCGTAAGCTAAATATAAATCGAATCGAAACAGAGTTCTTTCGGCAAAATGCGAATCAACGGACAACGAAGCTTTCGCAGAGGAAGTTTGACTTCTTTAACGCGAACTCTCTTCCAAATGCATTTGACCCACATAACGAGAACCACTATGGCAAAGAATAACGCGTGTCAACTGTTCGTAGAGGACATAATTGGTTTAAACGAAACACGTGGCAAATCGATTATCGTTTCTTTTTTTCTTTGTCGAACGTTTCAGTTAAAGAGTCGCTTCGTCTATTTATAGCTACTCCATTCGGCACGTATTTATTTAATACGAGTTCGTGAACCCGAACATGGAATCAACGTTTGATCGGTGTCAAATTTATCTGCCTATAACGTGCTATAATGCCCAATTGCCCGGGGGATTCTCTTGAAAACTGCGAGTTTCTGCAGAAGCGGTAGATTATGTCACAACTGTTTATATACCGGTGAAGTTTTCTACGATTCTCGCGGCTAAAACGTAGAGCCACTTAGCGCGAAGGAGTGTCTTAAAATATGCTCGTCGGTTAGATCGACCGCGAAGCAAGCCTGGAAATTTGATTCCGCGCGAACAAAGTACAAGAAACCTCGAGAGATAAACGCAGCGTGTGCGAATGAAAAATCGACGAACGCGATCTCAATTTCAATTTTTGTAACACGAAGGAACAAAGGAAGGAGAAAAAAAGAATGAAGATACTTGAAGCTTCTGATAGGAAGTGCACACATGCATCCCCGTAAGCGCGAGCTTCCCGTTTCACGAGATGACGCAACTATTCTCGGATTTCGGGAGTTGCCCTTTTTCGTCTCTTCTCGATCGCTTTAATCGACGATTGCATTTTAATTCGATCGGTTCACGAGTTCCTTTTAGATCGGTTCGTTGAATCGCCTAATCGCTATGCCGATTACGAGCACGTAAATCGGCCAAGATAAAACGCGGCCTCAGATTCCGCTTTTTCTTCAAACAATTATGGAAAATCGAGCGAGGCGCATACAAAACACGAACGTTATAGTCGACTATATAGGCAAAGACAATTGGGTGAAATGAAGTTAGAGAATTATAATATAAGTTGGCGCGAGCGAACTCGCTTAATCTATAATGCGAACGTATGTAAGTACAACAGGTTTCATTTGCTCCACTACATGTTCCTCTTCCAGGAACGTGACGAAACACGATGCACCCGATCTATGCAAATCGGTCAACGTGTTTCTAACTTTGCAGCGGTATAAAAATACGCGTTCGGTTAATTATTGCTTCCTAATTACTACTTTACAAAGAAAATCAATATCCGAGGAATGTTATAGGGCTTAACGTTAGACGAGTTTCTGTCGGCGATAACCAGCTGCGATGCGTGTAGATTCGCACGCAGCCACGCAGCGTTCGTATAGTCGAGCATCGAGGACGAGAACCTTGTTCCAAGAATAGGAAACGCGAGTTTATGAATGAGCGACCCGGCGAGGATAAAAAGCGCGCGAATCTTTCCGATTACGAACAAGTGGCTCTCGCAGCGAAGAATAAGAGTACAGAACCGTGTAAAACCGTGCATAACGTGGGACGACGACAAAGATACGGAACGGGTTGTAAGGGGTAGGTAAGGGAAGCTTTGCTCACCTCGTTTGAAGGGCGCGACATGCATGACTCTAAGAGGGACCGATAAGAAGGGCGGACCGTGAGACCGCCTCTCATGACACCACGCCGACTTTTCGGTGCAACCACTGTCTCTGCCAGACTACAGCTGTTTTCGGCTCGCCGTCTAGCCTCTCTTTTCCCGCTAAATTCGTTAGCGAATTCCTCGTTTCCGCGTCAACGCGTTGCAACGGGCGACCGTTTCGTACGCCCACTCTTTCTTCTCCGTCTGGAATCGCCAATCCACGACAACCCGCTACGATACAGTCCGCTTCTCCTTCGACCGACCCGCTCGATCAAACTTTTTCGCCGTGAACTCGCCTGGCGTACTGTAACGACTCCTGCGAAGCTAACGATGTTACAACCCGTTACGCACCGAACCAACTCCGACCACGATCTGCCACTGTCTGCCACCAACTGCGACGACTGATCGTCCGAGTCGTCGGAGTCCGTCGAAGAGCGAGCAGGAATGAGCTCGAGGAAGGGGAAAACGAGGAAAACTACGGGGTGCGAGAGGGAAGGAAAGATGGAAGCACCGAGCTCCCGGCGTCGGCGCCCATCGGCGCCCAAACTCGCTCGATATCGTTTTGTCTTTCGACTGAAAAATCGAATACCTATGAATTTACTCGCATTGTCGGTATTCAATCGTAACAATCATTCTTCTATTTTTTAAATAGATTTTGGTTGCGCAAGTACTGCACGTTGTTACACTCTGTAATCTTGCCAACTATTTTCTTTTTGCTGTGCTCCAAAATGAGACAATTTTTCTTTATTGAATTTTGCTCCGCACTTAACATCAATAATTCATTTCTCGTTCCTCTTTTTATTGTAGGAACTTTTATACTGGGTTGAATTAATGTATATTAATTCACGGCCCCAATTAAGTGTCTATAAACAAAATAAATTAATATAAATTTCTTAAAATTTCGATTTTAATACAGTATAATTAATAATGCTCATTTAATCATAATGTATTTTCGAAACAATTCAAGAAATACAACTATTATATAAATAAAGGAGTGGGTAAATTTATTTAAATGACATTTTCATACACTTATTCTTACATCTTATATGATTTTGCATCAGCAAAATATTAAACAGCGAAGTCAGAGAGTAAAGAAATTTATATATCTAAATGGGTGTTTATTTGTAATTAGAAAGGGTTGCAGCATTTATATGAATTGCAAAAATTACTGTACAACAATCAGAATAACAGCTAAATTGCGATTTGATGTTCAACTATAGATATTACATACTACCAACTTTTATTTCTATCTTTTCTATTACTTTTATACCCGTGGTATTAGGATCACAGAGGAGATCTTCTAAATCAAGCGATTTGCGCCGCCTGCTAGATTACGCTACTTGATCCATTTTCCAACAAATTTCATAATTCCTTTTTTTAGCAATAAAAAACAATTTTTGTCCTACCTACACCGAAAGTGCGTCAATACAGGGTGTCCCAAACTCGACGCGGGAGCCGGAAATGAGAGATTCTTGGGGTGATTCTAAACAACTTTTTCCTTTGCAAAAATGTTATCCAAAGTTTTATTAATGAGTTATTAACGAAAAACAGCGGGCAATCAGGAACCGAGTACAGCGGAGTAATGATGGCGCGGACGATGGCGGGCTGTGGCGGGCCAATACTACTTAAAGCTAGGGCGCGCGCTGAAATTCATCCACTGTATTCGTACTTCTATTGGTAGGTGTTTTTTGTTAATAACTCATTAACAAAGCTTCGAAGGACATTTTTGCAAAGGAAAGAGTTGAATAGGCGACTTTGCGCACGATCTAATGTACATGCATACTATTTTACAACTCCTGAACATTGCAGAATAATCTTGATGGCCTGTATAAATGCTGAAATCGAAAATATAAATAAGCAAATAAACATATTTTGTATTTTCTGTTACATCTGTATTTGTCAAGTGTTCGAAAAAGGTAGTAAATACATATTTCCGCATTAATTGTCAATTACAAGGATTAGACCTTAAAGATTGTTTCACAATGTTTATAGGTAATAAAAAGTGTTTGTTTATTGGTAAAAAAGGAATTATAAAATTTGTCTGGAAAATAGACCAAGTGGCGCCATCTAGCCGATGACAGAAAATGTCTTTATCGCATTTCGGACCTCTCTCTTTCTTTCGTAAAACTGCTTACGAACGTCATCTAACGGACGGCGCAAATTATGGTTTCTCTATCTTTGTCGCTCGCGAATTTAAGACCCTCTCTTTCTAAAACTGCCCATACGCTCCTACCGCTACATGGCGCTTGCAAGGAGTTGCTATGGGCTTTCTGGTGGATCGATCGATTGCTCGATCCAGGCAGGCCTATTTCTGTCTTCTTGCTAAATTGACTAGAACTGTTCCTTGTAATTTTAATAAAAATTATGCTTTATTGATATGATATTAATCTATTGAAAGTTCGTTGCCAAAGAAGGCCGTTCGTTGTTTTTTTATTCTTTTTATATCTCCCGCGCTGCGCGCACTCGTTTCCGCTCGGCTCACCATACTCGACACGTTCACAATGGGTTACAATGCAATACTCATGCGCATGCGTTTCATATCGTGGCATGGACGTAGGGAGCCCACATTTCATGGAAAAGAGAGAGAGAGAGAGAGAGAGTTCCGAAGTGCGATAGAAAATAACTGTTATCATCCTTGTCACACTTCGGACCTCTCTTTCTTCCAGAAAACTGCTTGCGAATATTGCGAACGCCATATGGCGGCATAGCGGATGGTGCAAATTGGCTGTTTTTAGAAGACCTCCTCTGTGAATCTAATACAAGGTGTAAAAATAATAGGAAATGCAGAAATGAATATGGGTGTGGCACGATTTTCTAACATTGGGTGCTTTCAGCGCACTCAACAGTTGTGAAATCGTTGAGTGTTTTCATTAAATTTACTAGATGATTGTACCTTATATATGGTAAAAATTTAGTAAAATTACTCAACGGTTCCGCAACTGTTGAATCCGCTGAATGCACCATACATATAATACCATCTCTCTCTCTCTCTCTTTCTACCAAAACTGAGTTCCTGGAATCAATTTCGAGACTATATTAGCGCATAACTAATAACAATTTTAAACCTTTTCTTGCATTTATGAATTATTTAGCAATAAATAAACAATTTTTTCGATTAACATTTTATACTTAGGACTGTATATCACTCGCGTTAAACTTTGAGCAATAAATATTTACTAAATTCGTAATACGTATAATAACAAATGAAGCAACTTATGAAACGTAACAAAAAGTAATTTATTCTTATAATATACACAAATTTACAAGTGTCTCGTTAAATAAATTGCATTTTTTAAATGTAAGGCAGTATTTAGCACGTATTAGAAAAATAACATTCTTCTTTTCTATTAGTGTATTCCTATTTTGTATTTATATCGATATAAACATATAAACCAAGTTATTTAAAGCTTGTCTCAGTTTTTTATATGTCTATTTTCTTTTTAACTCGTATACACGAAAGAAAAATTATTATGAAAAGGCTATTGCATTTAATGGATTTTTAAGAGATCGTTTTCAATGTACATTGCTTTTTTCTTTAAAAATAAACTTCGTTCCTCCGATTTTAAGGAAGCGCAATGCAATAACGTAAACTGTACTCATTTATTCTTACATTCATAATATTTATCAGTATATGTACTACACGTGTGTAATCATTATTATGCACGAACGCTTGTTTTGTAAATGTCGGCGTACTCAACCAGTTGTATGTGCGATATCGAGTCGTAAAAAAATTGTACGATAATGTGCAATATACATAATATCCTCTGATTATTTGTAACAATCATTTATGTATAATACAAATTACAAAACAATAAACAGTAGGAATGATTCAATGTGTTTTCATAAAATAACGGTAGACGAGAGTCGCCAGAACCCCAAATGCAATAGGAAGCAGCCACGACCTCCACGTGCCACTGCAATTGCCAATCATCACATCACGATGCAGCATCGACTATTTACATATTATATATATTTTAAATATCAATATTTTAACCAATTTGAATAGCACAAACTTCTCTGACGAATATCTCAGGTTTTGTAGTTGTGAAACATATAAAAGCTAGGCACATTTGTATGTTGTTTAATAAGCATGCTATTGTAACATTTAGAGATTAGTATTTAACCACTTGCACTGGAACATGCTGCATTCGTGTCAAAGTATTAAAGGCAGTTTGGACATGCTTCCAATGCAAGTAATTAAATTGTGCTATCCAATAAGTGGTAATAAACATAGATATACAATCCGACGTACATGAATGCATAGACATTGTTAGTAACAAAACTATGAACCTGTAAAAGCTTGTAAAATTAATAGACATTAGGGGACAATTGTGCAGTACTGACTGTTCTAAGAATTTTTGCTATCGATAAAAGACAAAATAAAAAAGAAAATATGTATGCAAAGAAAATTGCATACAATGCAAGTGAAATCATTTGCTTACACAGAAAGTAAAATATTAGTTCTAGAAAATAACTTTTGAGACACAACAATTAAACGTATATGTTTAATTTTTAGAACAGTTAGCACTATAGGACTTTTACCCATAACAAAATCTGAATAAACAACAGAGATAATTGTGTACCTAGAATTTTCCTCCCCAGCCATTGCATTTGACTCGGTTGCAGTTTGTTTTGTCATTTCCTCCTAAAATTATTACATAATTAATCTTCCATGAAGACTGATTGTACGTTTACACATACGTTGACAGCACAACTACCTGTACAAGTTCACCAATCTTATACGCTTCCATCATCTTTCTGGAATCGCTCGAATGACCAATATCTTCGAAAGGTTCTGTGCTATCTTTTCCTGCTTGTTCCAACAGGACTTCTTCACCGCCTGGGTGCTTAAATTCGAAACAGAAAATAATATCACTTTCAAACACTTCATTAAGAAACATTAATTATAAAAAAAACAATAATGCACTGCTATAACTATAGGAATGCAACGATATCAACCTCATTAAGAAAAGTAGTTAAATTGTAAACTTTATTATGAATAATAATCCACAAATCGCTGATGTCGGTATGCTTGGCGACTTCTGCTCGCGTGTACAATTTTGGAGCAACAGTATTAACAGTAGAGTTCTCGGACGCCATGTTTTTTATCCCGCTTAGTTGTTATTTTTCGAAATTATTGAAATATTAAATAGTCACTAATGGAATGAACAGAGCGTTAACTATAATTGATGAATACTATTTAAACTATATAGTTCAACGACAGCCTTTCTTAGGAGGTTCCAGTCACTATATAGTTCCACACGGGAATTTTTTGTCGTAAGCTTATAGGCTTATCAGTTTCAGTTAGTTGCAGATATAGCCACAGTCTGAATTTAGTGAATTGGTTAGTAGAAGCATGAATTTTACGCGTGCCTATCATATTGTAATGTCTTTCGTTCTATTTCGTTCGTAGAACCTTCTTCGACTTATCTCCAATTACATATTCAACAACTTTTACATGCTTTTTACTATTGTGACTTACTGTATATAATTAATAATTGATTAAATTTTAAAGTGTACAATCATACGACTCAGGATATTTTCGTAATAAAAGTAAAGTATATATTAATGAAATGGTATGAAATGCTTCATGAATGCACAGTATTATATTTTATATTAAATATTTTATATTTTATGTTATAATTTCAAATACTGTGATATTTGCGATATTTTTATGCGAATTATAACGTGTACAATATAATAAGTTATTTAAAAAAACAAATATTTAAATTTATATGTATTTACTGTTGATCATTTCTTTTTATTAGAATTGGTAAGTAGTTTGAAATTGCATGCTTTTAAATTGACCAATAAGAAGTCGTGATTTTTGTCTACATATTCGAAAGTGTAACGAGTTACTGTTGTGATTTGAGTTTAAATCGAACACTGTTTTTTTTAGACTGGAAACAAAACTATATAAAAAAATACTTGTTGCATGAATTTTTAATAATTTGCGCCCATTCTCAAGAAGTAATGTTTCAAATTTATCGAATATAATCTACCTTGCGAACAAACAACAAAAAATGAATCGTGCCGGTTTTTTATCGGTGTGTATCCTTTTACACTATTTAGCAATTTGTGTAAAATGCGAATTTTCGATAATGGGATCCTTATCATCTGCGTTCAACAAAATTAGTAGCATAACAGGATATATACCTTGCAAATTTGTGGAATGCTGTTCAGAAGAATACGTTCCTGCTGACATTAATAGTAATTATATTTAAAAAATTAATTACGATAGATACTTTGACACATAATTAGATTTAGTATAATGTACCTATGTTTATTTTGTAGAGTTAGATACTATTCTCGATAGAGATCTTTTTGGGCAAGACATTGCGCATCGTGTTGTCGTAAATGCACTGAAAGGACATTTATCGTCTTCTGATCCTCCAAAAGCTCTGGTTATGAGCTTTCATGGATCACCAGGGACCGGTAAAACTTTTGTAGCTCGAATGATAGCGAACGCAATTTACAAGAAAGGCGATCAAAGTCAGTTTTATCATTTTTTCAATGGACGTAATGACTTTCCTTTGCAAAAAGACGTAGATCAGTACAAGGTAAATGCAGAATCTACCATAAAAATGTACGTTTTATAGCAACTACAGGATAAAAAATGTTGGAATTTCTTGCATCGTCTAGGAAGAATTACGGACAATCATCACTAGAAGCTTAGAAAGATGCGAAAGGTCAATGTTTGTATTCGATGAGGTAGATAAGATGCCAGAAGGTTTGTTAAACGTTCTAGTACCATTTCTGGATTATAATTCCTGGTTCAAATCTTGGAGGCTGTCTAGTAGTTCTGTTAATACAAGAAGAGCAATTTACATATTTTTATCTAATACTGGCAGTTCGCGCATTACACAGCGTTTATTATCTCTCTGGGAAGAAGGCAAAAAAAGAGATTTAGCTAGGCTTCAAGATTTTGAGCATTTAATAAGTATTGGTGCATTTAATGAGAAAGGTGGTTTTTATCATAGCGATACGATAGATACTAGCCTTATAGATCATTATGTACCTTTTTTACCTCTTGAAGAAGTACATATAAAAAAATGTTTGAAGGCAGCTTTTATAAGTAGGAAGATTCCACCTACAAACAATATGATCGAGGAAGGATTATCTTATGTAATTTTTGGACCTCCTCCACATAATCTATATGCAACAGCTGGTTGCAAAAGGCTAGAACAAAAAGTAGCTAGTATTATATATGCTCAAAGGAAGCGATTGGACCTTTAAGCGTAAAAATACAAACAGAAATTAAAGGATTGCATGAGCAATACCATTTTTTTTTACGTTAACGTTTTAATAAGTTCTAAATTTTATTGATTATTCTTATTGGCACAATCAGGAAATATGTGTAACAATTAAAAAAATAGTACAATTAATTTGTTATATTATAATGCGTGCAGTGATACTTATATATTTATGTATGTATATGTTTGTATTTAAGGAGACTTTCTCATTAAAATTTTTCAAAAAATTGATTTTTTTTTATTGTATATTTTTATAGGATAGTATCTCGAGAATATTCAGTAAAAATTTTAAAACGAAATGCGCAGTGGTATAGATTCTACAACCATGAGCGACCTGAGTTTCGAGCGGCTCGGCAACTCTGACTCTGAGCGCAGGTGGAAGCCGAACGTGCTGCTTAGATTCGGGTGTTTCCATAACATTGTCTTTATAGTAAAAGGCTTCTGCTTGCCCGTAGGTTTACACATGTATCTATATCACAATACAAAAACACGCGACATAAAAATTTGTACGAAGTAAGTATCCGTTTTCGTGTAGTGGAGACAAGTTCCTCGCCAGTGCTCGTTAGTTGTCCTTTGGCCTTCAAACCGATCGTGTCGAAAATATTTCAAAATATCTCGTGATTAAAAGGTTCACGTGCTAAACCTACTAGACCTGGACGTACATCAGGAAAAAGGCCATTTCCTGTAAATCAATTTACGACGGAAGCTATTACAACGTTTATGAGTGTTTCTGCGGCTAAAGTCGTGAATAAAAGGGAATTCTCCAATAGTTATTCCAATATTGTATCATCTCTTTTATTAAAATTTGTATGCCACTCCAAAATTTAGTGAAACGTAATCAATTTGATAGAGATAAATTTTCATATAACGTGCACGTGCAATGAAAATTTTTTAAACTCTTTTCTATTGATTAATAAATCTTTTGAAATGAATACAAGAATTGTTATTGTGATAAGACTGGTAGGGATTGGCTTGTTATTCTGCAGTCTGAAGAATATTTGCAGTGGTTTGAGTACAAATGCTTTAGAAGTGTATTGAGTACAAAGCCAAGATAATAAAAATATTATGAACCGATTCAAAAAAACATTGTGGCATACTTTTTCTAACTGAATTCGCTATCGTGTCATCCTTCGATCATAGATTTTAGAGCATACATTTTTTGCAATTAATATTCTTCTGCGTAAATTTAATACTTTTTTAATACTGCTTGGTTTAAACGTGTACCAAACATCGTCATGTTGCTTTCTTTTTGCCTTTTTAAAGGCCGAAACGATAGCCAGTAATATCCTATTTAATAATTTTTTTTGGTTTTTCCATTTCAGACAATCGTACATCGAGTTATGTTGGCTACAGGGTAGTGAGCATTACATAGAAATCGCACCACTACAGGAAAATTAAAGAAATTTTTTTAATTTAAATAGTGTACAACTAAAGATTTTGGTTTTTCTACTTCGTGTGATACAATTTTTGAAAAAGAAACATTCTAAAAATCATCATTTTCTGAGTGATTTGATGAGAAAGTCCCCTTAAGGAATAGCTAAAATTTTTTATCGTTAACAATATAGAATTACAATATATACAATTGAGGCTTGGCAATTGACTTTAAAATATAGTCATAAAGAAAAAAGATTGTCTAAACGTATAAACATTTGGCAATATATATTTTTTTCCATGCGATTCTAATATACAAGAATAGACAACTTTGCTCTTTATACTCTTATTTCGTCTACAATCAATCTGTATTACCGTATCGTACCGAAAAATAATTATAATTCTTTTGGCCTATACAAATTACTAAATATAGTTTGCTTTAGTATGTTTGATTCACGTACACGCAACGCATATGTACTATCTATTTATATAATTGTGATAAAGCACAACTTCAAGTGAAGAGAACAATAAAATAAATTGTATTTTTAATATGATACTGGTCTATGAAAGTGAATTTACCTAAATTTTATACAGTGTGAAAATTTGTTAAAAACATAGTTTAATGCTTATGTTCTCCGCTGAGGGGCGTTTCAATAAAGTATTGTGATTGCACGATGATGTTAATAGCATTGAAAATATTCGTGATCGTCGTGCTATCACCCAGAGGAAGTGTCTAAATAATATAATTTATATTTACTCTTCCTCGACATACTCCTTTGGAAAAAATCCTACTTGATCTTCTATTTTCCCTTTCCACCATCCTTTGGCATCACCTTCTTTACTTAACACAACCACTCTGCAACCCCGTCTCAGACTCAGTTGATTACGTTCTCCGCCGCGAAAATCGAACAGTGCTTTAGCCAGTACACGCTTGTACGGCCATAGTAAGCGTTGATCTAATTTCTCAAAATTTTCCGACAGCGACACCCGTTCGTAGTACTCAACTAATTCAACTACACTTTTAAAGAAGCGAGATTCGCTAAGGTAATATAAATCAGCGCCGTCTACGTCGCGTTTAAATACCCTTATGTGCTTCACGGCTCCGTCTGCCCTGCAACATCAAAATTTTTTCAGTGCTAATACCCAAAGAGATGTCTCGTTAAAATCTTGATCTTACTTGATGCTAAGGGCGTAATTAGTTTCATGTTGTAGACGCGGTTGTCCGACAGGCCGTACCCGCAACATGTATGTACCGTCTTCGCGCAGCTCTAATTTGTTCGAAGCCATATCTCGTCCCATTTCTCCCACAAACCATAACTTTACTGAAAGAGCACGTTCGCACGGTAGAGGAGGCGGAGGCGGTGGTGGAGGCGGTACTGGCACACACCGACCGGAATGTGCGATGCATTGTTTATGTACGGCAAGGCGACATACTTCACACCGATACCCCTATTTTAATCAAAGTTTAAATACTAATTGCATTATACACTTAGCAAAAAAATTAGGGGTTCACTTGTATGAAGCCGAAAAATAGGGCCAAGTTCAAATGGTCATAACTTTGGAAAAAATGATCGTATTGATAAAATTGAAAGCCGCTAAAGCGTGAAATCTCTACTTTGGCATACTGCTTTCAGTTTTTAATTTTGTTGTTTTATGGCAAAGTTATAGCGACATAAACGTTAGTTTAAACTTTTTCTAAAATTTCGACCAACTTTATAATACTCCATGGGGCACAACAAATTTTTTAAGCAAATCGCATTTATACCAGTCAAAAGCGATTACCTTCCTGTGTAAAATAAGTGTTTACTGAATGTTGTACGATTTTTTTTTGATAAAGTTATTCGGCTTTGAAGCAAAAACCGTCTTTTTAACTTTAATTGCTGCTGAAAGGCGATAGAATCATCGTAGAACGTAGAGAAAAAAAGTAATAGAAAGCTTAAACTTTCCTCTTAAAGATGCATTGTCTACGTTTGCAATTTAATTAACATTTCGGTACGCTAAATCTTTTCGAAAATATGCTTAAAATGGTACAATTCCCATTTATTCTTTGACTCGCTGTATCTCGACAATGGTTAATCGCAGCATCATGTTCTTGAGCTCATTTTAAAGCGGAAGATTTGCCGATTCGATTGAGCCCTTACCAAACCTGCCGTGACAATATTTCCCTATAGCCTGAACATGACGCTACGATTAGCCATTATCGAGATACAGCGAGTCAAAGAATAAATGGGAATTGTACCATTTTAAGCATATTTTCGAAAAGATCTAGCGTACCGAAATGTTAATTAAATTGCAAAAGTAGACAATGCATCTTCAAGAGGAAAGTTTAAGCTTTCTATTGCTTTTTTCTCTACGTTCTACGATGATTCTATGGCCTTTCAGCAGCAATTAAAGTTAAAAAGACGGTTTTTGCTTCAAAGCCGAATAACTTTATAAAAAAAAAATCGTACAACATTCAGCAAACACTTATTTTACACAGGAAGGTAATCGCTTTCGACTGGTATAAATGCGATTTGTCTAAAAAATTTGTTGCGCCCCATGGAGTATTATAAAGTTGGTCGAAATTTAAAAAAATGTTTAAACTAACGTTTAAATTAAATTTAAAACTGAAATTTAAAACTGAACAAAATTAAAAACTAAAAGCAGTATGCCAAAGTAGAGATTTCACGCTTTTAGACGGATTTTTAATTTTATCAATACGATAATTTTTACCAAAATTATGACCATTTGAACTTAGCCCTATTTTTCAGCTTCGTACAAGTGATCTCTTAATTTTTTTGCTGAGTGTATTAATACATACTTCGTAGAAATGTATCAACAATTTTTTACCTGAAATATGCGACCTTTTAGAAATTTGCCGCATCGCTGACAACTACACGGACTGTCAAACGTTGTGAGCTTAAACTTATGATTTGTGTTGCGACACGCGGCAGGATTCACATTGTCCATTGCATCCTGCAATGCTTTGATCCACATCTGTTTTTGTTCTTCCGTTCTGGCATACAACGTATACGCTGTATATTCTTGTTTATGCACAAGTAACCATTGATAAGACCATCGACCGTCTTTGCCGATTGTACGCCTTCCTGTATGATCTTCTAATCTATAATCATCCAGACGCAAGGTTTCACGGTAACAGTACTGCTCTCCTCTGCCCGCTTTACAAATTAATACTACTTGTTCGAAAATGAACGCATAGCGAGCCTTTACTCGTTGATCACCGTGAGCTTTTACCTGGAATGTAATTACAATCGTTCGTTACTATTTGAAATTGAAGGTGCCACGTATTAAGATAGAAATACCTTAAGCTCGCCGTCTCTAAGTAGTCGTCCAAAATCTTTTAACTGCGCATCTTCTGGAACGTCCCAGTCAATTATCGAAGCCTGAATATCTTTTATAATGTCTAAAGTGTCTGAATCGCGTTTTACTTCATTAATATATTGAGCTATATCAACCATAACTTCTCTAGCTTTTCCAAGCTGTCGTCTGTCTTCCAGCCAATCGCAAGGAGTTTCCTCCACTAATTTATCCAATAATAAGTGATATTTCAGTACTCTTTGCATTGGTACAGACAATATATCCCTCAGTTTAAATTTACCATTATTAGCTTCTTGTTGGCACCTCTGTAACCAATAGCGTTACGGAATTTATCGGTAAGTACGGAGGAAAGAGATAGCACGCTAATTACGGATCCTTTAAAGACTCACAATAACTTCCTGATTGACCGATTCACTGCGCGCACAGGCATCTTGCAGTGTGTTTTGCGCGAGAGTCAGGTTCGCGCAATAATCACCATAAATAAGGAACTTTTCTCGCCAATCGAGGAAAACTTGCGCTAAAGCAGCACCGGTTCTCGCTTTTCGAAGCTGACTATGAAAACCGGCATGAATTTCCGCAAGTTCTTTTATACCAAAAAAAATGCGCGTCGAATCTTCTACTCGTAATAAAGACGAGAGCGGTCTGGCAAAATGTCTAAGCAAACTGTTAAGAACGTCCGAATAGTTTCGTTCCGTTTCAACGAGTTCTTGAATCACATAATCTCGTTTTTCACCTCCGGAAAATGCACCGTCCTGCTTCGGAGAGACAAAATGAATTATGAATTTTTATTTACGACACGCGGTGCAAAAAAGATTCTATAAAGCGCGCCGTGACTAATTATTGGCAACGACCGAAACTTGTTACTTTAATACACCATCGAGATAAACTTGAATAGTAATAAGTAAAAAAACAGAAAAATATAACGACCTGTGCAACAGATGGAGGAGGTGGCAAGTGTAAACTACAAAGGTCCTGGTAGATCTCTTCGCTTTGAGCATGGCTGCAGAATGCTCCGTATCCATCTTCCTCTCCGACTGGATCTTCATTGTCCCCTCCTCCACCTGCTTCATCTCCCTCTCGCCTTCTAAACCTTCTGCGACGACCTTCATCTTCACGGCTTTAGCATAAAAATATGAACAGCCATGCACTATTCATGCACGAAAAAAATAAAATTTCTGGCAAACTATTAATAGCGATAATAAATTACGTTATTCACAATGAACATAATTGACTACACGAAATTCTAGAGAAACAATTGTGTAAAATTGAAAATAGTGCCAGTATCACTGTATCGAATTCTAGATAATCTCTCAGAATGTAAGCTACTATCGTATACATATACGGAGATATTCAAGTATCTCGGAACTCTTGCGCGTGAGTACAGATGAGCTCGAATTCCGAAATAAGTGAATAACCCTGTACATTCGTTGTAACATACAATTACATTTATTATAACGTTTTACAGTGATGTTTGGTACTTTTCTTGCAGAATAAATGAAACTCTTAAATCGCAAACGACAGGTACCTTCTCAGGGGAGAAGGAAGCCCAGTCGTTGTGAGAATTACTCGAGAAACAGAGTAATTCTTGATATACTTGGGATTCGTCTATATCCATACCCTTAGGTTTCATGGAAAATGCCACCACTCCTGTTGTGGGGCTAAATCCATAGTAGAAATTGTTGCAGCGTGCAACAAATGTAAAGATATATTTTAATTTGTTCATTTTTATGGTAAATGTATAAATTTTTTTACTTTTAAAGAAAATCTGTTCATCGTTTATCTACTATAAATTACTTTAACTGTCACGAAAATTTAAATGCTTACCCTGCACCAGCGCTTTGCAAGTCCTTATAAATATCTTCTTGGGATCTACCGTGTCCTATAGAAAAACCACTGTAAAAATAAACATAAACAACATTATTTATTAAATTGAAACAATACAGTTTATCAAGAGATACGTTATAGTAAATTACTTACGGTATACCCTTTCGTCTTAAACGCGAACAGTTCGACAAAGCAGATAAAGTACACAGAACTTGATGAAAGTTTGATAGATCGAACAGCATAGAGGGTTCGAAGAGGTCGGAATCGGATAGGCCAAACGTGGTAGAACACGCGGACAAGAATACTTTTATATTCCTTAGACAAAGAAATTGTGCCATTTGCGGTTTTTGATTCACGTCTTTCATGTCTATGCATCCAGGATCCACTGTATTTAAAAGATTACACAACAGCACGCCGTCTCTTAGCGTGTAAGCTAAATCGACAGCAATTGCTTTCGGCCAATTTGCTTTGTGATCCGCTCTTAAAGCTCCACATCGGGTTAGCCATTTGACACATTCGTGCCACCCGTTTTCATTATCCGAATTGCTTTCTATTCTGCTCATTTTTGCCTCCTTTCAGTCAGCAAGATATTCAAAATTTAGATTTTCTTCAAATTGCAGTACATTAGGCCACAAAACTGTTATAGACGCGTTCCTTTATTAGAAAACTGCAAATCGAAGAAACGTATTATTCAAAATAATATTAATACACAAACTACACATTAAAAAGTTGAAAAAATGAGAGGAGCATATACTCCTAAACGTGGTTTCAATTGATAAAATTATCAAAGTTACTTCAGGAAGGGAGATATCGTTATCTCCGTAAAATTAGGGAAAATATCGTGATTTCGATATCCTCCGTAATTTCGGATGCGTACCTCCATTCACCGGAGAATTTGTGAGCGGTTTCTTCCTTCTTCTGTCAGCGTTACGAATATTCTTCGATAAGTTCTACTATAGAATAACTCATTATTGCGTTCAGTGTTTCTTCTCAGAGATTTTTCAACGGAATCTATAGTACCGTTTAAAGTGTTCTATTGGCAGTGTCATTGCTAAGAAAGCATCTCGTTGAGCCGCGGTTTTAATGCACGGTTATTCCTTTGCACGATGTGCCTTGTTTTCTCATTGTAGTATTATGACGTTCAATCCACTACAGCTTAGCACCGCCATATTGCTACTTCACTGCAGTCGATCATGTCATAAATCTCATCACAGTTCCTGCTGCGGATGTCCGACCATAGATGGATCTGCGTGTCCTTGCACTGGAAGATCCTATAAATCGAAGTTCGATAAGTTCGAAACGAATTGTAACAGATTTAAATTTTTGAAAGTTGTTTATTTTTTAGAGAAGATATCACGTCCAATTTTAGTGCCTCAAATATCTTGTTTAATTTTTAGGATAGGAAAAGAGATGTCAGAGGAAAGAAATGTGTGAATACTCTGTAAATAAGTATATGTAAAAATAAAGATACGAGATAAAATAGTTCACGAATTATTATATGTTGAAACATCGTTGGAAGCAAGAAAAAAAGCGCTGTTCGGAAAAGTATATCGCGACCGTTTGACCAACGGAATAGATAAAGTAGTGTGACGTAAAGCGTCGCATCATTTTTGGTTCTCGACACATTCTGAAGTCGTTCCAGTGTCCCTGCAGTCTCCTGAGCGAGTTTGCCGAGTGCTGACCGTGACTCGGATCGTGTTCCGTTAGCGATATTTTTTTTTTTGTGTCTGCGCGTATTCACATGCACATGCAATTAACTGATTGCATTTAAACGCATGTCTAAGGAACTTGTACGTATACAGAATATTACATAGCTGACTGGCGCATACGCTGCGTGCACCAAGTAAGTACTCAGTACTCACTGAAACGAAGAACATTCTAAGTTCCGTTAAGGAACTCCATTAGCGTCTCCACTAGCGTTCGAAAACTGTTCACGAACAGTATGACAGTTTTGTAGAAATCATCTGTTCGCGGCCTATTCGTATACGGTTTTTTAATAGTCATATAACGTATATACAGAGATCGCGTAGTGTTTAGTGTGTTTATAAAAAGTTTATCAACTGCTTGTAAACATTGTATGCGAACAATGTTCGCGAACTGCTGCGTATAATAAATACTTCGGTTCACTAACGAGTTAACGGTAACTAATACTTCGGTTATCAGAACTACTGCGAGATGACGAGATTAGTTGATCCGTTGCAAATGAGGAAGTAGTTAATATCAGAGTAGTTTGACATTTTTTTTTTATATTCGTCAGGATCACTATTAAATTGTCGTTTAAATCGAATAATTGAAACCTTGGATTGAGAGTGGGGTTTTTTACTGTTCTGTATTACAGATTCTACAGTCTTCAAAATTAATGTTTATAATTTTGATAAAAAGTGAAATAACATCGTAATTACTCGCAAACGTCATCCTTGTATTTTGTATCTTTGGATGATTAATAACTTTTTATTTAACTAGGAATAAAATCATCAATAAACGGTTTCAATTAATTTGATAATACGGATGAAATTGCATAAAGAACGATTTTCTCATTTTAGCAAATTATGACGCGTGTTTCGTTTTACACGATCATCGTATTAATTGCGTGTATTACTGTAAATTGTAATCCTGACGATGAAGTAAAATGTAGAGACGAAAGTGGTACGCCAGTTGATTGGTAAGTATTTGTACAGTCGTTCAAACACGTCATACTTCTTTTATTGCTTTAAGTTATTTTCGGGTACGAAAGTATGGATGTGGAAAGCATTAGCATCGATTAAATCTAAATGATCGCATTCATCTCGAAAGGGAAAAGGAAAAATGATCGGTCCCGTTAAAACTTTTCGAATAGGAAATTATTCGTCCGAATATTCTTTTTATGGCAATGTTGTTTTAGGTACGTGATTTATAAATTACCGAAAGTCTCAACAAGCAGTTACCCTTTGATTAAACAAGGTCACGCTTATCTATACATAACCAGCACAACTGTTGAAACCGGTTGGCAGTTGTCCGATAAAAGTATCGGCTCCAATCGTTCCATCCCTGGAAACACATTAGCACCTCTTTACAATACTGTAAGATTATATAAGACGTTGATTAGTACGGATTCGCAGTAATTATTCAATCGCGCGTTTCGTTGCACAGAAAAACAGCAGCACGAATCTTTGGGCTTTCTACAACGACAACGCGCCAAATAAAAATTACACCAGTGGGACAGCCGGCCACACGAAGGGTGTAGTAGCCGTTGACAAAGATCAGGGCTTTTGGTTAATTCATAGTGTCCCGGGTTTTCCGCCGACCCCCGAAGGCGCCGATACAGGAAGGAAGAAGTTAAATACCTCGGGCCGATACGAGTACCCGGCGAGTGGAGCGCGATATGGTCAGAGCTTTCTGTGCGTATCGCTTGGTAGCAATCAGTTTGAGACCGTTGGCAAACAGCTGATGTACAATGAAATAATAGTGTACGGGAAAAATACTCCGGCTGCGCTAAGTAAACAGTATCCCATTTTGAGAAACGCGACCGATCAGAAACGCAACGTACCGTCTTCGTCAAACAAGGCCGTTATCAGGTCCTTGAATTCCGTCGTGTTCACTTCGTTCGCCAAAAGCAGCAGTTGGCAGAAAGGTAGTTGAACTGTCATTCGCACTGTCGTTCGTACCGAATTTTATGGTCACCACGCGATACCGATTTTTCAGATTTGTACGCCGAGTTCGTTGCACCGCAATTCCAAACGGATCTATACGTGCAATCGTGGAGAAACGGTCCAGGAGAGCTTCCATCTAAGTGCAGCGGTAGAAAGTAACGCCGTTTCCTTTGGCATCTAGCATCTTGTATTCAACTTTTCCTTCTAAAGCGTTCCTTGATCTTACAGGGTTTACAACGTTAAAAGTCTCGCGTTCAACACAGGCAACGTCGAATACCCGTCCACTCACGATCACTCGAAATGGGCCATATCGTTGACCAACAGAACTCAGTGGGTTTGCATCGCTGACATTAACAGAGCCGTAAGTAGAAATATTATCGGTAAATCTCGAATTGTTAAATTGCAACGGTGAATTTTCAAATGCCTCTCTCGTGAAATCGGGTGTCCCATCTTGGTCCTCTCTTATTTAACTTATTTATTAATGATATTGCTAGTATTTTCGAAAAATAGTAGTGTCCTTCTTTATGTAGATAGATGACTTAAAAGTCTTATCTCCTGTTTCTCGCTCGAAAAGTGGTGTGATGTGAATAGCCTACAATTTAATGTATCAAAATGTCAAAATGTAATTCGATTCAGTCACAAGAAGGTAAATATCCAATTCAGTATAAGCTGGCGAATGTCCCATTAACTGTGTTGGATACCACAACTGATCGTGGTATAACTTTTACTTCTAATCCTTCTTTTACTCGGCACATTCAGAAAATAATTAAAAGCGCCAATAAAACACTTGGATTTATTTATCGATTTTCTCTGTACTTTTGTGTTAATTCTACTCTTTTATTATACAGGGTGTCCCTGGGTTTAAGGATCAAACTTTGTCAGTATATTCTGTGGCACTAAATAAGAAAAAATGTTATGTAAACATAGGTCACATAGAGCTTTATTAAAAAGTTATAACAGAATTACGGAATTCAACTAATATAAGAATAGTAACCGACTTGCTGTTACTGCGAGCATTGGCTCGAATAGATCAATGTATTTACTACTTGACATCGTCATTTCCAGAGTTAATTAATACTCCATTTCAAAATTTCTACCGTAGCCAATGCTTGCAGTAACAGCAAGTCGGTTACTATTCCTATATTACTTGAATTCCGTATTTTCTTATAACTTTTTAATAAAGCTCTATGTGACCTATGTTTACATAACATTTTTTTCTTATTTAGTGCCATAGAATATACTGACGAAGTTTGATCCTTAACACATTCCGTGCGGGACTTGATAGATCTATCGAGTTCACCACAGTTTCTGGGCTTCGCTCGCACGGAACGCGTTAAACCGTGGGATAACACTCTATAACACTCTATCGATCTATTATTCGATCTATCCTCGAGTATCGTTCGATTATCTGGTCTCCATATTTTGAGGTCCACTGTAGTAGAGTAGAAAGTGTTCAACATAAAGTTTTAAGAATTATAGCTTTTAAGTCTGGCAATAGAATCGATACCTACTGCCATAATTATAAACCTTGACTGGTAATACTCAATTTATTAACACTTGAAAACAGAAGAATCATATTTGATTTGATCTTCTTATACAATATAATAATAACAAAATAAATTGTCCTGCTATTCTTGAAAAACTTAATTTCAATATTCCCCTTCGAAACTTGTAAGATGTTATAAACTTTTTAACGTCAAGGTTCACCGGTCTCTGTTCGGCAATCACAATTCTATTGATCGTTGATTTGTTCGGCGACTCACTCAATATGTTGCGAACTACACTCGTTAGATGTTTGCTAAAAGAGTGAACTGTCATTATTTTCTTTTTTGGTTTGTTTGTAAATATAACTGTATAGACCAAAGGGTTGTTTAAACCGCTGAATAAAACATTATTATTATTAAATATTCGTTTCGTTTCCGAAGCATTGGATGTTCAAACTGATAGAGATGTTTTCCGTTTCAGAATACGCAATATTCTCGAGGCGGAGGAGCTTTATGCTTGCAAAATTTGCAATTATGGATGCATTACAGAAACGTTATAAACGACGTAGATCGTTGCCCACACGTTTCTCCCTTTCCGAAGAAGTTTCGTCGTGAATAACCATTCGGTAGATTTTCAAGATTATATTTAGAACGCATTGTATATTTTACATTGAGCAGAATAAAATTTGTTTAACTAATCGCAACGATATCGTTCATTTTCTTTAATACGAATCGCTTGCAGAACAACGTTGTGAACAACGCGGCAACTGGGAGAGAATTACGCGAAAGTTAAAGTCGCGTTTGTATTATAATATTGTATGTTTCCGCGCGCATATCACCGAGCATTACGAGTGCTTATTGTTTTCGGTAAATTGTGAGAGACGATAGTGCGGCAGAGATATGTGGCATCCAGATATACGTTTGGCATTGTGCCTGGGCACTAATTTAGTTCTAACTACAATATTGTTGTAACGCATAGATACGAGAGTATGACTGCGCGTTCATTGAAATCGTTGTCTGGACTTCGCTTCGACGTAGCGCGAGACGATTTCGATCGATATCTCGTTACCCGTTCAGCTGGTTTTTTCGTCAGCGCGCACTGCAAACTTCAGCAACACTATAGGGGTGTACGAAGTAATAACCGTCATATTAAACGCAGTTTACTTGCGAGTGTATGAAGAAGAGGTCTTGGTTCTTTATTACCGTGGAATAAGGACGGACGGCAGGGATCAGAAGCAGTTCTTAAATTGGATTTTATGAAAAGTAGTAGCGGGTTACTCCTGCGTTCGGTCCCTTTTTTCCTTTGACTTCTTTTTTCCGTCCGCGCTTATTGTCTACCCAAGGAAATTGCAGAGTAGCTTTACGCGCCGTTAATGGAAAAAGAAGGAAAGCTGTCTGAGGTTTAGTAAACGAAAAGGAGAACGGAACGATTTGTTCCTTAATGAAAATTCCGAGAAATCGACCGAACTTTGGTCCGATTCGAGTTGCTTCGCCTACCGGGGAAGATTCTGTTTCAAAGATTTCTCTCGCGAGGAGTTGTTTAAGTAGCTGCGAACATTACCTCGCGATCACTACGAATTATTCTTATTTCTAGAGGTGCTAGTGTTATGAAAGTTCGAACGACGAAAGAGAATAACGGACGCGATAGATTATAAAAAGGTCGAGAGATTATAAAAAGGTCAATAGGTGGATGGGGTTGAAATTCGCAGGTGTTCATCCGGGCGTGAATCAAACGGCGCACACTGCCAGAAGACAAAACAACGACGAAAACAAGCAAGCAGCGAGGGAGTTCGGTAAAGCATCTGGAAGCTGATGCTTGGAAAAACAAGCTGGCTGCCGTTGAAAGGGGATTAAGAGCAGAGCCGAAAGCAGGGATTCCTTTAATACGGCGCTGGCAGCTGGCAACATTCGGTCAATTTCTTGGAGCCTACATAGATATATATATATATTCATCCGCCTTTCCGATTCGACAATTTCAGTATCCGGAATACCTCGGAGTTTGCAGTGCAATCAAACGGAGTTTGAGTCTCTGATCGAAAACGCGTTCCAAGTGTAAAATGACCGATTAATATCGCGAGCCGATCGATGCCGAATTTTTCATGGAACATCGTCGATGTGTTTCGGGTCGGTGTGCTCGATGGGTCCCAGATTTCGGTCGAAGCGAGCGAGGGTGTCGCAAAAGGACATGAAATTCCGTCCAGACTGGAAAGATGAGCAGACGACGCGACGCGACGACGCGATATTTCAGCATTAAAGGCGGTTTGTTCTGCATACTAAAATTCTGTGCACCGTCCAAATGTACGCGCAGCGTTATGTGCACGAAACTAAGCGCGCCAACACCAGGGCATACTTGTTATCTTTCAAACAATAATTTAGTTTGGTTAAGAATATTTACAAATTTCCTTGGCGATTGTGAGAAAATGATTTAAAAGCAGGACATATTTTGAATTTGTAATGCAAGGAACTGGGTAAAGGTCGTGCTCTACATTGCGCGCTTCTCGAGGCTCGAGCACGTGAAGGTGGGATTTCCTATACGCGTCTGATGGTGCAGCTGAACGTAGCATCAAACGCACACATCGTGAAAACAAAGAGAAAACAAATGCGATGGATCGCATTGCGTTTGTACGTTGCGTCTGACCGCAGCGTCAGACGTGTGTAGGAAATCCCACCGTAACTGAGATATCTGTGGATAAAGTGTAATATTCGTATCGTTGAATTCCTGCGCTGCGGGAGAAAATACGTGTTCCCCGTTGCCCCATTGTGGATATTTACGAGAATGACTAACAAGTTATGTACTCTCTCACGATAGCAATCCTTTCTCAAGAATGCGTCATTGAACGTACTGCTGAGATTACAAGACGTATATAGATATCGCGTGTATTTAAATTTGTTACGGCTTGAATCATCAGCGTCTGAATCATTTTTACATTCTGTTAAACGCGCGGTATCCTCGCTATTGAAAAATATTGCGACTTGAAGGCGGGAAAACGATTTTCACTGAATTCAAAATTAATTTCAATTAGGGTCGAGTGGGTTCGGCTTTTCTCTGTTGCTTAATTCTAACCAATGGTCGGATTAAAGTACCTTGACCCGGATTAACCCGTTGAAGTAAATTAGGACACTCTGGTATCAACTTTCGGGACATCTGTTGGCTTCCCGATAGGAATTTGACGAACCATACGGTCATTCCACGCGAACTCGGACACTTTTTGGAGTAACATCTCGGATTTTGTTGAATTTTGGATATGTTATAGTTTTTGGGGATATATAAACGTGTGCGAAAGGATTTTTGAAAATTTTTTTAATTGTTGATTTTACAGCCCTTTGAAGTTTACTGTTCACTTTTTTTCTATAAATTAGCAAACTGATGGAAATGTGCTTTTGGGTGCTTATAGTAAAGGCATCGGAGTATATAATAACTTTTTTTTAATCATTTATTTTGCAATTGTTTTAATGTGAATTGAAAAATTAAAAAAAAAGAGTATATATAGTCCTATTTGCCCCCCTTTACGGATCACTTTTCAAAAATACGGACACTTTAAAATTGGCTATAGGAAAATTAATTGAATTGTACGCTGCTCGTCGAAATCCACTGATTTGACCAGCCAAGCGCTGCGCGATTTGACTGTGGAAGGACCGTGCTAGGGATTCCGCCGCGCCGCGGCGCGTTTAGCTGGTCGAATCAGTGGATTTCGACGAGCAGCGTACAATTCAATTAATTTTCCTTTGGCCAATTTGAAAGTGTCCGCATTTTTGAAAAGTGGTCCGTAAAGGGGACAAATAGGACTATATACTCGTTTTTTTCTCAAATTTTTCAATTCACCCCCTCAGCGTGAAAATTGCATTTGTTTAAAACACTTGTAAAATAAATGGTTAAAAAAATTATTTTATGAACTGAAACAATTTTTATTACATACTCCTATGCCTTTACTATAAGCACCCAAAAGCACATTCTCATCAGTTTGCTAGTTTAAGAGCTAAAATTGATAGAAAAAAAGTGAACAGTAAACTTCAAAGAGCTGTAAAATCAACAATTAAAAAAATTTTCAAAAATCCTTTCGCACGCGTTTATATATCCCTAAAAACTAGAACATATCCAAAATTCAACAAAATCCGAGATGTTACTGCAAAAAGTGTCCGAGTTAGCGTGGAATGACCCCATAGAGAAGTTTAATAGCCTGCTTGACCCGTATCCTTCGGCGGTTTCTTTCTTGCGAATTCCATTTGATTGGACGCGCGGAAGAAAGGCCGTTGCGGTTTTCGACATAACTAGAAGCAAGTGACATTATCTTACCAGTCCCCTTCGAACTCTCCGAAACAAGCAGGAACAAGCAGAAACGAGGGAAGATACCGCGCGCTATCTATTCGGAAGGAAACAGAAGTAGAGTCAATAAAGATAAATAGGTATGCAGCGCGATGGCCGAGAATAGGAGTTTTATTGTTGTGCTGCATCGCGACTCGCATCTCCGTGCTGCACCGGGAACTACATTAAGGTGGTGGGAACTATCAGGGAGGTTCTCTCCAGTTGCAACATCGTCGGGAAACTACCCCGAACAACTGTCTCGGCGTAACCGAACTCGAATGCATCACCGTCGTAGTTTCAACTGGGGCTTCCGGTACTTACCGAGAACTTATCAGACAACGGAAGTGTCCTTGACTCATAACCGTCGACTTACTACTTCCGGGCTGTCGGATACTCTCACGGGAGATAACAACGTTTTAATTTCTCTCGCGATGGAGATCTCGCGCTCATCGACGCGTTGCCCGTCGAACGAACAGTACTTTTTCAGTGGCAGATATTCTGCAAGAGACTTTTCCTCGAATCGGACGGCGCGCGGCGCGGCGCGGCGATCGACATAGATGTTGAAAATGCAAAAAGCAGGAGTAGAGAAAAAAAAAGACTGTCGATGGAATTAGAAGGCAGTGCGGACGCGCGATGTTAAAAGTGTAGAGCGTGGTCCGCCCTCTGGTGCAAGCGCGGCGGAGAATAATTCAAGTAGGTGGTACTGGAAGGATAAGGGCGAGGGTTCCGTGGCACTGGAAATTGCGGATGGCAGGGGTAAAGCTGCAGCACTCCGCTTAGACAAAGCCTAACGAAGCTTCTATTCAGCAACAGTAGGCAACGCGAGGCCCAACTTCACTTCTATTATACTTACTCGTCGGCACGAAGTGAATTCCATCCATCAACGAAATTCCAGGCTAAGCAGCTCTCGGCTGCCTGGCATCTCCATCTCTGGCACGAGAGGCATTCTCTCCTTTTTTGACTGGGGTTGCATCCTCTTTGTGTTTACTTCGCCGCCTAAAGTACTCGCTGTTTTCTTTTTCTCAACGTCGGCATTTCTATACGCGCTCGCGTACGCACAGAACGCGTTACGCACCTTGAGATCAGATTACGTCGTTTGTCGAAAGGCGACAAAAAGTCTGTGCTCGGACTTCTCTTCGGCACCGTCGATGTCGCGCGTCTGTTTATTTTGTTGCAGCTCGTGAAAATCGACCGGGAAATGATTCTTTACCGAGCCTCTGTCGCAGACGTTTGAACGTGGTTTGATCGAATGCGGAACAACTGGCCCGGTAATGGGACTTTTATTTCTGAAACGATTGTTCCATTGCGACGTTGCGTGCAGGAAAAAGAGCAAAGCCCAGCGTCGGATGCGAAACGACCTCGGGAATCGTCTTCGTCGCGCTTTCTAGTTATTTCTACTTGTTTTTTCCCCACCGCCTTTCCTTTTTCTCGTACGACCGTAGACTTATCGACAGCCGGGGATATGTTGGCGCGAATCTGTGGCCGGGATAAGCGCGTCTCCGGCGTAATAAAACTCCCGGAGGGAAGCCGGCACCGTTACTCGGAACTTTTCCTCCAAGAAGAAGAAGCAGAGGAAGAAGAAGAAAAAGAAGAAGAAGAAGAAGAATCAATCCCGTAACGTCGACCGGGACTACCTACGGTTCCGCCCTCTGCACCGTAACAAACTTTAGTTTTCATTATAAAATGTCCCTTTTTTATTCGCTTTTTACGCCTCCGTCCCACCCCGTCGCTTTTGATCGGCGTCTTTCTGATCGGAACTCGCGCGATAGGCGGTTCCTCGAACGGGATTTTTCTTTTCGTAATATCAGCTGCTGCGTCGATAAAGTATCGAGCGCTGGAAAGCGAAGGGAAGATCGGTTTCTTTTTTTTTTTTTGCTCGCTTCGTAAGCGCCGAGGCGATTTTCGATTGGAAGCTCGTCGACCGAGAAGCAACAACGATCAACGAACTACGATTCGTGTAGAGGCGCGTCAAGTTCGAGCCGAGAAATTTGATGAACCGTGGTTACAGTGCTTTTCCTCGATTCGAAGAAACAAAAAGACGGTCGCGTACGTCGGACGCGAGGCAAGTCACGAAACTCTGAACGCCGATTTCTCGCAGAACTTACACGTTCCACCTTTTCGGCTTTATCTGACTTCCTGTGCCGCAGGATGTTGAGCTGTGACCGGAATCGCAATATTTCGGGACGTTGCTTCGGCGACGCGACGCTTCCCACCGACGTTGACCTCCGAGACTCTCTTCCTCGGCGACGCGCCGCTGTTAGGACCATTTTTGCTCTACGCTTCGCGCGGACCGACCTCCAACCTCTCTCGTCGGTGACTTCGTGGCTCCTAGACTTATCGCGCAAAAAAGAAGCGAGACCGGAGTCGAGAGCGTTTTCATATTTTTTTGAAAAATTTACGCGATCAATTTTCGCTCAAACTTCGGTACTTGACCGTTCATTCGCATTTTCGTGTAGGGCCGATTCGATCGCAGATTCTTCCGTTGAATCGTTACAACGAGAGATAATATTTTTTATATCCAGCGTTTGCGACGCGACCTTAATAACAGGATTGATTCCTCGGTTGTAAAACAAGCTCTGTGTCCGGAATATGCGTTTCCGGGGTCACAATTTTATTACGCTCTTCCAAGTGATTTTGTCGAGTTAGCAAATTCGGAGTCCGTTCCGATCGACGCGTTCCACGGAAATTTTACTGCGAACAGAAAGTAAAAAGTAACTTTGGAAGCTAGTTATTATAGCGTTCGCGAGGGCAGTCAAAACTTCGGAGTTGATGATGAGTTGGACGAACGCGAATACAGAGAACAACTTTCCATTATTTGGACGCGGGGAAATTCACGAGTCGTATAAAGAAAATTGTGCGAGATTGATAGATAGGCCGCTGTCTTGGGGACACGAGTGGAAAGTAAGAAGGATCGTTTCAGCGGGAATGATGAATACGAAGCGGAAATGGAGTCGCGTCGACGTTCAACGGATAAATAGACGAAGGAGGTACGAGTACTCGCCGATTATAACAGAAAGTCGTTTCTACGCTGCGCACGTCTATTATTGTTTCGTTTCGTCTTCGTCGGGGAGAAGATCGTATTAGTTTTTTTTTTTTTGTAACGATCGCGAGAGTACGTCGCCCGATAATAGTCGTTTAATTCGATTGCGAAACTTTCGCGAACGTTGCACGCTCGTTACGTAACACGTTGGCGAATTCGATAGAGAAACGGCACCCTCGAGGATTGGAATTCGAAGAGGTTTACGCGAGCGTCGAACGACGTTACCGTACGAAACGCTACAGCGACGCGGACCAAAGAGTCATTTGGGAGTTTGGGAGCCGTCATTGCGACGTTCGGACCACTCGAAATGACGGTGAACGTGTTGCGCTAATTGTGAACGGTAGGTGGACCGTTTCCCTTCGAAGAAGAACGATAATTTGGAGAACGATTCGTGCGGCGCGACGGGGAAAGAAGCGGAGGGAAAGAGAGAGTCGCGAAGGTGACAAATGCAAGGCAATGGCTGTCCCTGAGTGTCTGGCGAGCTCCAGCCAAGTAAAGTAATCGAGCGCGTGATCAATGGGCTTAACTTCTCGGTGCGGAGAGTCCAGGCGAAAGGGAAGGAGAAGTGGAAAATAAGAGAACTGGAAAAGGAATGTTTCTCATTGACAGCTGCCGTCTATCGTCGACGAGATCGTTCGACAAAACAAACTTATCGAAACCGCGGGAATTGATTTACGATACATTCGCCTTGAGTATTTTTTAAAAGACGTGTAAGCGCTTAATTGTAGCGGGGAATCGAGCCGATCGTAAAGCGCGTTAGCGTGAAACGTTCGTAACGATCGTCGCGAGTTAAGGGAATCCCGCGGTTTGTTTCAGCTCGCAGAAATTTTCACCCTTCCTCGAGTCAAAAGCAGCGAACGCGAAGCAAAAGTTAAAGCTTTGGTCGACAAAAGCCTCGAGAGAAACAGACCAATTACATGCTGCAAATAAATCTACAGGGCTTTTCGAGCCAACGTATGACTGGCGCAGGCCAACGCCGGTCCAGGAGGGAAGAGGGAGGGTGGAAAGGAGAAGATGGAGCCGGAGGATAAAGGTGGGAAGGGGTGAAAGAGAGAAGCGGATGAAGTGGGTAGGGCCGTTAGATGGGATGGTCTCCATTGTGTTCTCTGGCAAATTTCGTTGGACAATGGAAAGGGTTGATTTGGCGCTCATGAATGTATATTACATTAGCGCCCGAGCTACTTTGGGATTTGAGGTAACAAGTTTTCGTGTCCTTCGTGACTCTTCTTGCCCTCCAGTTCGTTCCGTTCTCGCGTTATTTCGCGCTTCCAACCGGTTCCCGCTGATTCCGGCGAACGCTAACGCGGGGACTATCGTCGATCGGATCGAAGGATTCGGGATTAAAGAATCTTGGCCTCGCGGGTTCAAATCGGAAGCTTTTCTTTCCGAGTCGGGCGAGCTTGGTAATCGAGTAACCGTTGGAAAAATATCGCTCCGGGAAGTTTAGATTTTTGAGTCAAAAGGTTGTAGATTTTCGCCCGGTGTTCCTAATAAAGGCTGATTCCCATTATCCGACAGGTAGGCCGCCTACTAGTCGCCGACAGCCAATCGCCAACCGTCTCGGTTATTCACACTATCCGTCTTTTTTTTCAAATCAATCTACAGGTCGTAATTTTTTAGCAAATTCGATGCTTTTTTTTTAATTCTTTGCAATTAAATTCTCTATCGAACTGTCCTGCCTGATTTTTTAATTTCGTTCCCGTTTTTTAAATATTTTGCAAAAGCAGCATTTTAAGGAAATTTTTATCACCGGGGAAGTCGGCGTCATTTACGAAAAATGGCGTTGAATGAAATACCCAAATAAAATTTTTATTATAATCTCCCACAATATGTCAATAAAATATAAAAAGTTCTTTATGTCTGTGTCGAAATCGGACTCTCTTTGGAGTACGTTCTCGGATTTTAGATAAATTAAACATGCGTAGTTTTTATCGATATATAAGTGTAAGTTAAAGGGTTTTTGAAAGTTTAAAGAATTACTTATTTTACGGCTTCTCCAACTTTATTATTCGCTTGTTTCCATCAATTTTTACTCTTGAACTAGCAAACTGATAAGAATATGCTTTTGAGTGTTCATAGTGGAGTAGCTAATAAAAATTATTTCAGTCAAAGAACAAATTTTTTAAAACATTTCTTTTGCAATGGTTGTTTACAATACCATTCTATGCAAAAGCGGACACTTTTCGGAGTAACATGTTGGATTTTGTTCAAATTTGGATATGTGTAGTCTTTGGAAACATATAGACGTATCTCGAAGGATTTTTCAAAATATCAAAAAATGTCGGTTTTACAGCCCTTTAAAGTTTGATGTTTCTTGAAAAAATTGTATCTGTGATCTTTCTTCGAAATATTATAACGGTTGAACTAATAAACTGATTAAAACGAGCTTTGTGGTGTTTATAGCAAAGACTTTGGATTATCTAATTAAAATTATTTCAGTCGAGATAATAATTTTTTTAATCATTTAGTTTGCAAGTGTTTTGAACAAGTACCATTTGTAACTGCAGAAGAATGTTTAAAAATTATTTTTTTAAATGTGGATATAGCCTCGTTCATCTCCTTCATGGACAACTTTTTAAAAAAGGGCTGTAAAACCGACATTTTTTGATATTTTGAAAAATCCTTTGAGATACGCCTATATGCTTCCAAAGACTACACATATCCAAATTTGAACAAAATCCAACATGTTACTCCGAAAACTGTCCGCTTTCGCATGGAATGTCCCAAATACAGAATTAACTCCCAAGTTTTCAGAACCTCTTTAATTACAAAAACGTCAGTATATTGCTACACAATCATGTTCAAAGTGCAAATATTTCGTATATTCTGATCTCCATAGATCAGCTGTACTCCGTTTCATTTTTCTGATATTCACTATTGACGTATTCTATCATCCAGTTCACATGTTGTGCAGAATGTAAGTACACTTTCTTTAAAATCATTAAAAATAATCATAATTATATCGCGTTTGGTACTATTTTCATCAGAAAAACATCAGCATTTCAATGCTTACACTTCTATGAAGATCAAATACAAAATTATAGACATGACTTTTCATTACCAGGTAGCGTACCTTCGCGTGCTTTTGTTCTCGTACCCCTGGTGTGCATGCTCCGAGAAAGGTCGACCCGGGGACCATAACCGTCATAAAAAAAGGTTCCATTCAAGTGTTTTCGGCTTGGAGCCAATGACCCGGCACCGTCGAAACATTCTCTCCGAGAATGTTGACCGTCACTAGATGGTTGCTTGCCGTTTGTCAGATGGAACGGTTACGGATAGTGTGAATATCACCATAAGGAATGCATTGCAGAAAGTTTTACGGCAGTTAACCGGTGGCTTATTTCGAAGAATTTGCAGGTCACCGCCTGTCGATTGGCAAACGGCGTTAGTGTGAATGTCTCCATAAGAAACTCATTGAAGAAAAATTTGTAGGCGGCTAGGCGATAACTTTTTGACGGATAATGAGAATCAGCCTTTAAGCGTCGAAGGAACGAACGGATTTTCGCGTCAGCAAACCGTGGAAGTAGAAACAGACGTTGAACGGCAGACAGACCGCCCGAAGATCCGACCGGTATTTACAGAAGGAATCTAGAACAGGCAAACCAGAATCACTTCGCTCCTATTCTCCTCCCACTTCCTTCTTCTCTCTCGACAAAGACGGAGACACTTGAAGAGCATTTGCGTGCCGTTTACGAGATAGGTGAGACATTGGGGGATGCATTAGCGGTCTGAAAATGCGGCAGTGAGTGGCGCGGGTTTGCCTGCCGCCTGCCGGGTATAGGAAGATGCGCGTGCTTAAGAGAAAGACGCTAAACAAAATACACGACGGCGGCTCTGTCAAAACCGAAACGCTTCTTGAAGCTTGACGAACGCGGAGGAAGCTCGTCGGCGGAACCGAGTGGTGCGCGTAGCACGGAGCGTAGAGAGGAACGGACTGACAATGAGATCTCGACGATGAAGGGAGCGAGAAGTAGAAAAGTCGATAGGCACTTGGAGATTCGAGATATCGCGCGACGTAAACGCGTGAGACGTAAAAATGCCGCGGCACGAAAACTGAGCGTGGGAGAAAAACAATAACGACAGAGGAGAAAAAAAAGAAGAAGCGGTTCGGTGCGCAACAAGAGTGCAGAAGGAACGAAGGAAATGGACGAGCCAACAAAACGGAGGGATGGAACAGACTATACCACGCTGGTTTACCTGTATCAGTTGTAGAGACTTAAGACAATCGGCAACGAACGGTACAAACCACTTACTGGCTTTAAGTGGCGGTTCCGCCTTGCTCCGCTTTCGCCGTCTATTCGAGAGCCGGGGAATGGCCGGGGAGGAACTGCTTCACGAAAACGTGGCACGAGCTGCTAACCGGTTGCGAGCTCTTTTCGGACGGCGCTGTAACAAAAACAATCGCTGCCGATGGAACCAAGCAACGTCGCGTCGGCTACGACTACGTCGACGCCCGTCGACGGTCGACGATTCTCCTTTTCTTCGTCGACCGGAGAGTCGTTAGCGATTCGACGCGAAGGATAAAGGACTTCCTTCCGCTAATAGTTTCTGTCTCGTATACTTTTTCGTCGAAGAAAACTTATTTCTTATTCGTTCACGCGTAGCTTAGGTAGTTACTTTGTCGTCCTACAATTTTCCTGTTTCGTTTCGAGCTGAATTTATACAGGGTGTAACAAAAATGTTGCAGTTCCTTGAAAGGGTTAATTCCTGAGGTGATTTTGAATAACTTTTTCCTTAGCAAAAATGTTGGGTGAGGCTTTGTTAACGAGTTATTAACGAAAAACACCGACCAATCACAGCACGAGTACAGTGAACGAATTTCAGCGCGGGCTCCAGCTGTGAGTAGTATTGGCCCGTCATCGTCCGCGTCATCATTAATCCGCTGTACTTGCTTCCCGATTGGTCAGTGTTTTTCATTAATAATTCGTTAACAAAGCCCCACCTAACATTTTCGATAAGAAAAAAGCTGTTTAAAATCACCTCAGGAATCACCCCTGTCAAGGAACTGCAACATTTTTGTTACACCCTGTATATGTTCAAACGAATAACGCTCTCTCTAGGTGGTCTGTACATCAGCGACGCTGTCTTGTCTGCAAAACAGGAAGAGTAGAAATAAGATGGCGTAAGAGGGAGCAAAACGCGAGTCAGATGCGTTGGCTCGCCCAGTAGCCGGGAGGAAAAAAGATTCGCGTTCGGGGATTTGCCAGGATTTAGCAGCATACTATCACAGTTTGCGATGATTCTTCGGTCACAGCGGTGCTGTTGTCCCGCATGTACCTAAAAATACCCGAGCTGTAAACCGTTTCATTTTCTTCTGTAAATTTCAGGCGTTGCAGAGAAATTTCTTCAAAACCGCATTTTTTCCAAAAACTCTTGCTTCCTTGCTTTTCATTAAAGCGGCTCCGACGTTGCGCGCAATTAGATTTTTTTTAAAAAAAAGCTTATATAACAAAATTGTCTATGCTGAAGATGTTACGAGGATACTGTCTCATGCCACGACCCTGTAGCGTTAAGCCAGGTAATTTTCATATGTAATTATGCAGCTGCTTTTCATACTTTAGCCGGGATTAAATAATACTGAAGCTGTAATTTACATAAAACTGGAAGGAACAACAGAACCTAAAGGAATCGCGTTGTTTCCGCGCGACTAAATTAAATGCGGCAGCGTGTTCGTCGCGAGGAAGAACGATTCCTTGTTCGCAGGTTCTTAACCCTTGACATACCAAGGGGGGTGTCCCTCAGGGACCCCAATATACGTTTTTTTGGTGTAGTTTTGTAAGTATTGGTCGTAATTTCGAGTCGTAAGGATAAAAAGAGAAAGAATCAAAAAATAAAAATAATGACAGCATAGTTTCGGTTTGGTATATCATATTCCCGCATATCATTTTCTTTCTTTTTACTTCATTCAATAACTATTGAGTTGATAGTATATGTATCGAAACAGACTTATATAGCATCAACTGGACTGCATCTACATGTTTCGAAGGCAATCAGAGTTGTTGGAGTAAAAATATCGCAACCAAGCGGTGAATCAAATTCTGAAAGCAGTTTAGTAACGTCAAAACTCGTTGCGTTAATTATTATTGTAATTATATTAAATTTTTATTGTTATTATTCTTATAATTGTATACAATTTTATTATTTTTTTCTTCTTTCTTTCTTTCTTTCTTTCTTTCTTTCTTTCCTTCCTTCTTTCTTCCTTTCTTTTTGCATTGTTACATATATTTTTATTTTTACTATATTGTATTATATTATGTTATCTTCTTTTTCTTATTTTGTTTTTGTAACCAAAGGATTCTCACCCGTACACACGAAATAAATTATTATTATTATTAAAACAAATTAAACAGAACAATAGAATTGTACAAACGTCCATTACTTGCATAGGAGATTGTAGAAACACATAGGTATAAATCCTTTCAGTTTTACTTTTGTCGATTGCATATTGTTATCGTTCCTATGTTATACACTATCAGTTGTAGCTTATTATTTTCTTCTCAGACTATATAAATGACATCTTTGCAGTCACAAACATTTTTGCAATTAAAAAGAATGATTATAATGATTCTTGTCATATTTAATGTCTATGTTGAGATAAAAATACTATAATAAATAATAACTAATACAACAATAAATTTACCTAAATGGCTCCTATGCCAATCATATTATTAACATGGTAGATTTTTATTTTGGATCCGTAAACACATTTAAAAAATCTATCAAATCCTTAGATTTATAAGATCCGCGTGTAATAGCACATTTTACTTTATTTTTCTCTATTTTATCACTACTATTTTTCTATTTTTATGTTTTACGTCGACGCTAGTTATTATTCTGTTCTTGTTACTTTCTTTTTTTTTTTTGTAAAATGGGCAAACATATGCCCGTGCTCTCTCTCTCTAAATAAATAAATAAATAAATACCCGTGGGGTTCCTTAAGGACCCCCTTTGGTAAAGAACGTTGATCATAAAAGCTTGGTATGTTAAGGGTTAAAAGAGAACGATCAAAGTTCTGTTCGATCGTCGTAAGTTTTATCGTCGCCGTTGCTGTAGAATCGAACACGATGGGAACGATTCCGTGTTTTCTGTTTCTTTAAGTTTCCTCCTCTTTTCGGCTGCTCGTTGAAACTCGGCCACGCGGATGATCGAGTGTCGCGCTTCTTTGCTAACAACTGTCGTCGAGTCGAGTCCGTCTGACCGAGCGAAGAGACAGACGCGGTCGGCCTCGTACGTGCCGTCTCGAGCACCATCCAGTTCAAGTGGGCCTCTCTCGAGCGTTTCCAGTACCAGCAACCTTGCCAACCGTGTCGACGACCCCTTCGCCAGAGGGGTGTGACGAAATAACCCCTCCTGATTTACGAACTTTCCACGAGACGCGCGAATGCCGCAGTCGCTACTGCGTTATTGCTTCTCGCGCCGCGACGCCGTCAACTTCGCGAACTTCCCTCTGCTCGATTTCGACGAAATCGTCGCCGTCGACGGTCCCTCGATCGATGCACACGATTCCGAGGGTTCGTAAATTTTTTTCAGAGACAGCAAGGCGATGTGGATTCGCGCGGATCCCTGAGTACATAGGTAAGCGCGTAGTTCAGGATCAAGCGAATTTAGAGGTCCGCCGCGTAGGGCAAAGGGCGAGGAAGCGAGAAACAACGGCGAAAAATACTGAATTTTATCGTTGCAGCACTCTCTGTCCGCGTAGACGCGCCGACGCACAGTGTGACGAGCAATGGACAAAAGTCGAAAAACTGAAGTTTAAAATTCATAGTTTTTTATATCTTAAAATATTAATAATGGATCGTAGATTCTAATACTAAATTTTTTAATTATTTGACAAAATTTATGCTTAACAACTACTCATATTTTTAGTGCATTTTTTCAAACCATTGCCATTTGTAGAATATTTATTCGATTAATATGATTTTTATAAGTTATGTTTAGTATTATAAGACCTCTTAAATTGCAGAATAAATTTTTCATAATATTAACAATATATTCCAATTTTTTACCTTGAATGTTTATCAGCTTTGACTTGAGTTTTAAAAAAAAGTACCAAAAAGTACCTCCGTGAGTTTTGGTACATTCATTGGGGGCACACTAAACTTCATATTTCCGTTAAATTTAGCTGCTCAAATTTGCTCGAAATGAAGAAAATAGTAAAAATCAATATTAAGGTGCTCAGCGTCAAGACTGAATAATAATAGAGGAATCACTTGAATCATCAGTTACGAATACCGATTCAACTTTTAATTCGGATAGAGATATTATTTAATATTCAATATGTATAATTTATTTAGAATATATATTTAAAAAAAGTTTTAAATGAGTATTTACTTTTTATCCCTAAAATCTGTACGTTTTAATCGATCATTTCGATTTTTCTCGCAGTTTCGATAAATAAACAAAAAAAATTTTCAAACAAAAGTTAATTGGTAATCAAGCAACAATATATTGCAATCGAAAAAAGGAGAAAAAACTTTTAATTTTAAAAAAAGTTAAGGCTATAAATTGTTTTTTTAATGAAATTTTTTTTTTATTAATCATTGCATCTTTACGTCCTGTTTAAAAAAGTATTAAATGTCTTCGGTCGAAAATCCATTAGTTTACAAGTTATGAATTTTGTCCCGAACGCCTATACATATCTCGTCACACTGTGCGACGCGTCGACGCGCCGAGGATCAGAGTTTACGATACAGAACCGGCGAACGCCGTTCTTTCGAACGAAACGAGTCGACGTCAAGCGGAACGAATTAAAACTGACGTTAAGCGCGTCGTTGGCTCGTGAATCTCAAATTTCTGTTAAACGACGGAACGCCGAGTCGCAAGCTCTACGACCCAGCTTAATCGCGCGGATTACGGAAACTCGTGTTACCATTTTTACTTGCTTCAACTGGCATTTCCTTCTCGATCTTCCCTCCGCGGAGTAGATTAAGGTAGACGAGCAGCGCGGATTATTAGTAGGTCCACGAACGTAGGAGGGAGTCGCGGAACGTTGACTTTTGAAATCCGTATCGCGGTTAGAGTACCGCGGAGGACGAGGAAAATCGGAAAAGGAAAAGTGCTTGATACAATCGAGTCGCCGGAGGTCTGTAATAAAAAATGAGGTCGACAAGAAAAGACGACGAAGACGGGAACGAGGACGACAACGTTTACTTTTCTCTTTTGAAGAAGGGACTCTTGACAAGATTTGCCTTGGTATACGGTACCGGAAGAGGACGAGCGTCGGCGTAAAACACGATCTTCGTAGCCTGGGTAAGCAAGACCGAGGAGGGAACAGGGAGAAGAAAGAGGGCCGGAAGGTCAAGTGGGAAAAAACAACTGTCCCTGGTCCGATGTATTCTTTTTTATTACTTTTCCGTAGTTTGGTCGGAATCGACTTCATTGGTCTTGCGTCCCGTCCTTTCTTTTCTCTTATTTCACCTCTCCATTCTTTCTCCGGTTGCTGGCTAGTTCTTCCCTTTTTCGCTGCCCACGATCGTAAACTGGGATCAAGTTGAGAAAGTCGTACGCTCTCGTTCCACCTGGCGCGAATCATTTTATTTATACGGCTCGGCTGTTCGGGACTGACGCAAGGTTTACGCGTCGTCGGAAAATTATTCAAGTTTCCGGTCTGAATAATTGAATCGTTTCTAAGAATTCTGCTCGCGGGTTAGGTAAGTATACATATACGCCGTCTCTCGCTTCGATCGAATTTCGTCAAACTCAACTTCCGTCGGAGAAGGGAACCGTATTTGAAATGTAAACTTTGGTTGGATTCGATTCGACGGGAAGACAATCTCGAACGAAATACGAATCGAGCGAAATTTCCACGTATTTAGAATGGTCGGAACGATTATTCTTCTTTGATGGGTTTGTCTTGTCCAATGTAATTACTGATCCTTTGTTGGACGTTCCTTATGACAAGCGCTCGAAACTATCGACGTCGGTTCCGAGGGAGTTGGCGCGCGTATATGCAGCAAACTGCATAGCTGTAAAGGTGGTCGCGTCGACCGACGCTCGACGCAACATGTAGCAAGTTCAAAATGTTCGCCCGAGTTTGATTTGTTTCTCGTGCTTGCATTAGCGCGATATAGTTTAGTTACAGTCCGGGTAACGTTCGAGCCTCCGCGTACGTAGATCGCGTACGCTCGCTGCGATCGTAATTACACCGTTGCAAATTGTTTGCGATTTATCGAGTGCAAGCGAGCGATTGCGCCTTTGCACTTTTGACTCGCTCGCGCGCAATTGCACATGCTCCGAGAGATCAGAAATTGAGTAGAAATAGTTGACTCTCGAATTCGTAACCGATTCGGCACGGCGCGGAGCGGCGCGGAGCGGCGTGGCACGCAGAGAGCGCGGAATACATTCGAGACGCCAAGAAGTTCAAAGGTTTCGTGCAAGTTCTACTCCTCTGTTCCGTTCCCGTTCTCGTTCTGGTTCTCTTCTACGCTCTGTGTCTCAAAAGAGGCATCCCGCGAGCGCAGCATCGTCCTCGAAGGACTTACGCCAACTTCAGTCCCGGTCTAAGCTCTCGATGACGAAGTTTCGCCCGCTATACCGCAATTACATCTAGACAGATCGCGGGAGAACGTTCTTCGCAGCCTCGATTCTTGGGCGACGGGCCACCGGCTTCCTGCGAGCTTTCGGTCATTTTTCCTCCGCGTCCCAGACAATTCGAAATCCTTCGGTAAAACCTTTCAATCGCGTAGATAAGAAAAGCCAATTCCTTTGCTAGTTTATCGCTGTGAGGGACGTATCTTTTTTAAGGCGAATCCAAAGCGTATTCAAGGTTTTGACACGGCTTTTGTCGTATTGAATGAAAAATCTTTTCAGGAAACATTTAACGCTGACGTCACTGCGTGCGCTCGAAAAAGACAGTAATCAATCGCTTTTCAATATGATTTTGTCGACTCTTTTTAATGTTTAACGAACGCTACTTCGTTCCCCGTTTTTTCTCTCGACGCTGATTAAGAATCAGATAGTGATTATTTATTTATTTATTATTTATTTATTATTATGTTTACGGGCATAAAAGCCCTCTAGTGTACAATAATATACTATGAATTATAAACAAAATTGTAAGACGAAAATACTTAAACAGCACTTAAGTTACGCGTTACACTAACTTTAAAAACGGAAAATGGAGAGAAGAAATCAAACAGTGATCAAGCAGTGATAAGCATTGTTCGATTTTAACAAGCAACTTGTAGAACTAATAGTGTTCGCGGTCATTAAATTAATTACTATCCGTTTGAACATTGAAAACGGGAGGGGAAAGAAGTTTCTGAGCTCGAGAAAATTCGCTGCTAGGCTGGGTACGAATTTTTTGGGGATGAAAACCTTTGAGTTTCGGTCGCAGCTTACGGTTCTTTGCGCGCGCACAAAACCTACTGGGAGCGTAGATTGGACGAGAAGGGTTAACAAACTGCGGTCGCGGAGCAAATGTCTCGCGAGATCTGAGCTCAGGACTCCTCTCGACAAATTGTACTTATTGTTTCTGGAGAGAGGTCGCGGAAAGCTGGCTGATTCGAGTCTGCGACGAGTATCGCGGCAACGTTTTCGCGCTACCATCAGTTTTTGTTAAATATATAAGAAACCAAAAATGCGACAATAATCACGAGAGCCGGGAGTACAATAGAACAAGACAAAGACGGCCATTCTCATAGCCCCGGTCCTGATGCAGTTTCATTTCTCTCCGGAAACTTCTATGCACCTCCTCGAAAATGGGGGCAGCGCGGAACAGGGAGGAAGGTTCGCGTCTCTTCTACCTGAAATGCATTCGAGAGGGTTTTCCAGGGACAATAAGCGGGGGTGGAGCGTGGCAAAACAATGAACTTCAAATGCGAGCGGTCGACCAGTGGCCCCTTCCGAGCGGCTTGCCGTCACAAAGGCTTAAACAGGTTCCCCCGGCTCTTTTTGTTTTCTCAAATTGTTTCTTTGCACCGCTGAAAACGAAGATACCAGAAGCTGCCTGCCCTTAGGCGTCGTTACATTCGTTCCGCGACCTTCCTACCGACGACTTACTTATTTTCATCTCCTCTCGTTGCGAGCAGACTTTCACCGAATCGTTAAAAAAGCCTTCGCCGAGGATTTCGTTCGCGGAGGAACGGCAGCATCGGCAATCCATTTTGCGGACGATAAAGACACTGACATGATATTCAGAGTCGCGAGTCTCGGCGGAAGTAACAAGGAACGCGAAGGCTATAACGCGACGCTCGAGACCTTTGAAATTAAAACTCTGACTTTGAATCCGACTCTCCTTTGTTCCACGTATTCTGTCCCCTCTCGACTCCTTGATCTTTCATTTAGTCCCTTGTTTGTTGCAAATACAAGACTCGCGACTCGTTAGATACTCCTCTTACTTTGGCTCGGTTGTTTGTTTCGTTATGATGCTGAATCTCCGGTGTCGCCGGGTCTTTTTCTTATTTCGTGCTTCTCCTCTTTTCCAAGGCGATTAAGTTCCTTTCTTTTCTTGCCTCAGTGGCGTACGTTTCGTTTTTAGTGATTCCGTAGTAACGTATTAATGCGCGAGGCACGCGTGACGTCGCGCCGCACCGTCTTATCAGCGAATCGAGTTCGCAAAAGGAATTCAGTCTGTGACAAAGCCGTCCGCACGCTCGTCGAAATCGCATCGGTGCAGCATTTAATTGCCAAATGGAACGACGATGTCTATGCTGGGCGTGCGTCTCGAACGCACCCTTTGTTTTCACGACCGACTCGAATCTACCTCTCGACGTTTCGTGGACCGAATTAGAAAGTCAGGATACTCTTAAGAGTGAATAGTAGCTTGAGATGATTTTAAATAGGATCGACTGCGATACAAGTAAACGCCTTTAGCCTCTGGTGTATATGAGCGACAAAAAGTCGGCTGCTTCCATCACTGTAGATTCCTTCTTTATGCTGATGATCTAAAGATTTTTAAAGCCATTTCTAATGCGTCTGATTGTACTCTTGTGCAACAAGATCTTGATAATTTTATACAGTGGTGCTTACTAAATGAATTATGGCAAGTGTTTCCTAATGAGATCCTCGAGGGGGCATTGTTTGATTGAATACGATTATAAGCTTGGCGGCAACTCCTTATCTCATGTTTCTCAGATGCGTGATTTGGGTGATCTTTTCACGCTTCTCCTTTAGCTTCTCAAACCATATTAATACAGGGTGTAACAAAAATGTTGCAGTTGCTTGAAAGGGGTGATTCCTGAGGTGATTTTGAATAACTTTTTCCTTAGCGAAAATGTTAGGTGAAGCTTTGTTAATGGGAAATTATTTCCCATGAAACTGAAATAAGTAAGTCATCTGCGATCTATGCGATTTCATGTCAATGACGTTGTCCGATTTGTTTGTATTTGTGAAAAACAGTAGTATGCAGAATCGCAGCAACTTATTGTCGCTCGTGCGCATCGGGGCTTAATTGTAGCTTTCGGTGCGAAGCTTTATCTGAATTTTCCTGGGCAAAAGGAAGGCGCGAAGGAAGCGATCCTGTAATTGAATAAATGGACCGAAACTCGAATTTGTCGTTTACAGGCGTTGTCGCGTGTCTGACGATGCGCTGCGGCCGATTCCGAAAATCTCAGCGTGTGCTCATTTCAAGATGGCGAAGCCTGATCGATGACGGCGAGGACTGATGCGGGAGGAGCGAAAGCGCCATTAGAAGGGACAATGAACGATTCAGGGAAAGAATCGACGCGAACGAGAGGAAAGAGCCGGCGTGAGGGCCGAGAAGAAGCGAGTCAAAAGGGGGAAAATAGGAGCGCGGCGTCTCAAAGTGGCGCGCTTTTGACGAGCTTCTTTTTCTGAGGATTATCCTGATCCGTTCATAGCTGCCATATTGTGCGTTACTGCTAAAAATATATCCTCGTTCGGGTCGATAAACTCTTTCGCAAAGCGGGCGTCGAAGTTCCGCGAGAAAATCCGAGGGGAGAATCACGGACAAACGATCTTCTTCGAAATCAGCGCAACTTGTTACCACGTTTCGCCGATTTCTTTTGTTCGCGTTGTTGTAGGACGGCGCTACATCGCGCACCGCTTCTTCTCGATAAGGACACTCGATGGGCTCGAAAGCGGCTACGAAATGCCACCGCGCTCTATGGAGCGTCGACGAAGCGAGTCCCGGCGCGACGAAAGACGTATCTCTTCTGATCGCGCCGCGCCGCGCCGGTTCGCGCACTTATCTTGAGCAAAAGCCGAACGGCTAAGTGTCAGAGGAATTAAGTAAAAAAAATAGAGGAACGGTTGACCCACCTGCACGCGGATAAACTGGCGAACCGAAAGAGAGTCGTGCGAGAGCGAGAAGTTCTCTCGCGGAACTTAGAACGCGGCAAACTTGTCGCAAGTCGTAGTACTGCCGTGATATGAACAAATGGACACGGGAGGTCCCCGTCCTCTTTCCTTCCCTTCCTTCTAAAACTTTGATCGCGTTTCTGTCCGTCTCTTTGCCCGTGACACTTTATTTCGCTATAACGAATGAATCGGAATTCTCGAGAAAAAGTTTTGCTGGATTTGATTTGAAAATCCAAGTCGTTATCAGTAGACTGCGTCGTTATCAAATGTTTATGCATTTATGATGATTTTAAATGTGCTAAAATGTACAAAGATATGTTTACATACAAAAATACATAAAATATAGTAAATAACATACATTTTATAATTTTTATTTATGTTTTATGCTTCATGTTTTATACTTTTATATTGCTTTTGTATTTTCTTTATTTGTTTTTCAGTATTCTGTCCTCTATGTATTCAACCTGATTCAATTCACTTGTACACTAATGGGAATTCTCTTCCCGTGAATAAATAAATAAATAAATAAATATTTAGAAGGTAAAAGACACTTTTATTTGAGTTGGTTTTCTTTTTCCATGTCTTTCAAAATGTGAATTTGTATAAAAATTTGATTCTGTACGTCACTCCATTTTTTTTATCTAAACTAAAGGGTTATGGCATTTCTGGTAATTTTCTCTCATGGATAGGAAACTTCATTTCTGGCAGATCACAAATCATTAAGTTCAATAATTCGGTATGTCATACCTTTTATGTAACATCGGGAGTTCTACAAGGTTCTCACCTTGGACCTTTACTCTTTAATCTATTTATAAATGACATTTCTGAATGCTTTCTTTATAGTCGCTTTCTTTTATTCGCGGATGATTTGAAGCTCTTTCATGCCATTGAAATTCTAATAGCCCTAATCTTATCCAATGCGATCTTAATAATCTTGAATCGTGGTGTATACGTAATAGACTGTCTCTTAATACGAAGAAATGCTTTGTTATTCGCTTTTCTTATTTGAAATGTAATTTGTTATATAATTACGTAATACCGAATGCTGTTCTAAGTTCTACTGAACATATACGCGATTGAGGAGTTACATTTTCGTATAATCTATCGTTTTCTAAGCATGCCACAATAATCTCAAGTGCAGCCTACCGTGTTTTAGATTACGTTTAGAGAGCAGCTAGGTACTTTAAGAACACTAGTACTTTAAGACTTTTGTATTGTACACTAGTGCGGCCGCATTTAGAATATTGCTCAATTGTTTGGTCGCCGTATCACCGATACCTTTGTATTGTTCTTGAAAGGATTCAACACAAATTCTTTCGACTTGTTGCCCGGTTTATGGGATGTCCATTAAAGATTGACTAATCCTGATTATTCAACGATACTATCGCAATTAAATCTTATGACCCTGAGACAACGTCATCTTATATCAGACCTAATGTTTGTGTATAAAGTCTTGAACGGTTTGGTTACTTGTCCGGATATTTTATCTTCTTTCAATATTGTTACATCTCGTTCTATGTCGTACTGTACCAGGAACATAACACTTCTCTTGATGGCCATTATAATTGCTTAAACCGCTTATTTATTAATGTAAACAAATTCGGCAAACTACTCGATTTTGGCACTTCTCCTTCCAGTTTTCGTCAGAGAACTATAGAAATTGTTTCGTCCTACTACGATATGTTATAATTAATTGTAATTGTCTTTATACACTAAAGGATATCCTACCCGTGAATCAAATAAATAATAAAAATAATAACAATAATAAACATCCGCAGTCCAGTTATCAGGTCTGTGTATTTCGCGTGTTTCAACGATTGCGAAAAACCGAATGATTCGGAAAGTGGGTGGGTAAAGATGCGATTCGAACAACTTGGACGGAAAACGTTTCGATTGCGTTTTGGCGAAACAAGGATTAACAAGTTTTGGGAAGCGAATAAAGTAAATTTTTCGGTTGATTCCAACGCGGTCGGATAGTTGGTTTCGATGCTCGGTAAGAGAAGGGGAACGGGGAGAGGAAGAGGACTCGAAACGCGTAATTTAAATAGGCAGACAGCCGAGGAACGCGGTGGCGGATTCCATTAAAACTTTTCGCTTGGTTCGTACGAGAAGTGACACGTACTCCCGCATACTCGGCCGGAGTAATACATTTTAAAGAATTTCAGACAAGAAATTTGCATTAGAAAAGTTTACGGGAGAAATTAAATAAAAAGCATTTTGAAATGTATTATACCATGGCACGAGCGCAAGCGTCATCGGTGGCATTAACTAATGCACAAGAAAGAGTAGCGAATACCGCTTTATATTACTTTACATAGACTTTGAACGAACCTACCTACGTTTCGTTGTTTATTTATTTATTTATTTGATTCACGGGTAGGATGCCCTTTAGTCTACAAAGACAATTGTAATTAATTATAACATATCGTAGTAGGACGAAACAATTTCTATAGTTCTCTGACGAAAACTGGAAGGAGAAGTGCCAAAATCGAGTAGGGTAACTGACCCAATTACGGACAGATTAGTGGTTCTGCGAGCTTATTGTTGCTAAAAAATCATAACAAACTATTGATGATTCCTAAAAATCGTGTCCTTTAGTAAGTGTCATTCTTCCGGAATCCTCAAATAATAGTTCTTTTATGGAATCATTAACAATGAACGAAATACCAAAGAAAGAAAAGAAAAGAGCTATTGCACCTATTATGGAGTCTTCAAAACAGAAACGCTTATGTTACAGAATATTATAATTTACTTTACTTTTTTTTTTTAAATGGTTTATGCCATAAAAGCACACTATTAATTTTTACTTACGTAAAAATGCGACTTTCTAGCCCTTTTATTTAGACTGTTCGAAAAATCGTGCCTAAAATACCCGGTTCAGCATTAAAATATGAAATTGAATATTTAAAAGTGTCTTAAACAGAAAACTTTTAACCCCTCTGAATAAAGTAAGAATTGAAGTATATTATAAAAATAGTATTTCAGGTATTGTGCAAATAGAGTGTCTTTAATACACGAATATGTAGTAACCCTCCATAATACAGTTACCCTAGTTTGCTGAATTTGTTTACATTAATAAATAAGCGGTTTAAGCAATTATAATGGCTATAAAGAGCAGTGTGATGTTCCTGATACAGTACGACATGACATCTTAAGATAAAGAAAGAAGATAAAATATCCGGACAAGTAATCAAACCGTTCAAGACCTTATACACAAACATTAGGCTTGATATAAGACGACGTTGTCCCAGGATCGTAAGATTTAATTGCGATAGTATCGGCGAATAATCGTGATTGTCAATCTTTAATGGACATCCCATAAACCGGGCGACAAGTCGCAAGAATTTGTGTTGAATCCTTTCAAGAACAATACAAAAGTATCGGTGATACGGCGACCAAACAATTGAGCAATATTCTAGATCGTTGATCGTTAAAGAACAAATGAGTACGTTGTTAATTGCGGATCAACACGTTCGAGCTTTCCAGTTATCGTTTAATCGTCGATATTAACGTTTGTTTTATCTCGCGCTGCAAAAATAGGCGAAGGAAATTTCTGTTTCGCGTCAGGAACAATGGAGATTGTCGAGCGAGATCGCTTAAGCTTGAAAGCGGCCTAAGTCAATATTTAAATGAAGGATAAAATCTTAGGTATCTTTCTGGCAATTTCTGAAGTAAAGTTAATAGGCGGAGAAGAGCAAAGGGAGCGAAGCGTAGGGTAACGAGGCGCAGTTAGAGCATGGCCGAGCGTCGAGGTCTTGTAATCCAAACTCAGACACCGTTTGTTTGATCTTGTCTTAGATTTTGCTAAGTCGACGGCAAAGCCGGCTCTGCAGCCCGGCCTACGCGTTTCCACGTTCAGTAAATACGTCGATGCACGTTGTCGACGAGTCTTTCTCTTCTCGCAGGACCTTATATATCCGATTCGATTTTTGGAGAAGGTGCGTTTATCCCGTACTCGCTTTAGCTACGGAACTTCTCTGAATTCGATTCGTTAATTACGACAGTTCAACGGAGCGAATTAAACGCGCGTTGAGCGAGAAAGCTGCTTTCACGAAGGTTAAGTATAATATCGAAACTATCGCGAGCAAGAAGTTTAAAGCTCGCGACGAGGATAGCAGCATGCGTGGATGAAAATTCAGGCGACGCGTCAAAGGAAGAATCCCGTGCAAGAGCAACGGTGGCAAAATTGTCGCGGAACGAGGCGTTTTCAGTAGCTGGCTGGCTGTCGCGCAAAAATATCGCGCTCCTCTCGACTAAATCTACTCGGTTAAAAAAATCCGTCTACTTTTCTGTTTTTTCCTCTCGTTTCCCGTTCTGTCCCTCCTCCGACCCCTTTCTTCTCTCCTTCTCTATCTCTCTTTCTCTCCCCGTAACCTGTCGAGCATTCGGCGCGGATTTTGACGGGCTCTCGCTACTGTACTGTTCACCCTGCCACTGCGATATTTCAACGAGACTACGAGAACCCGTATTCCTCCTCGATACGTGCGAAATGTAGAACAAATAGACCAAGATCCACTGCGAAAACGATAAATCCCGGTGTGACGCGAACAATTTGCCGAATCTCGAGAGCGAAAGAGACGGAAAACAAGGGAGCGAGTGGAAAAAGCCTCGAAAAAGAGAGGAAAGTTACAGACGCGTGTCGTTCGAACTTTTCATCTCTGTTTCGATCGTCGCACGATGCGAATAATAAATAGCGTCGCAAAATAATGACTTTGCTTCGCGCGAAGGGGCGCACAAAAAGATCGTGATTAGTTTCGCTATTTTTTCCATCGACGCGCCTTTCTTTTGTCTCCTCGTTTTTTCTTTCAATTTCACGAGATATTTTTTGTTTCGATTTTTCTGTCGGACACGGTTCATTGCATTCGAACGTTTCTTGCTTCTGCAATGTATTCTCCGGTCGTTGGAATTATTTGTTTATCACGCACAGTACTTTGTCTGTTATTTAACGATACAAAGCCCTCTCGCGCTCTATCCGAAACCCACTATTTCGATTCAAGCGGAGCGAATGCTATTTATTAGATTTCGCACGTTGCTTTGATAATTTGTCGTATATTTTATCAGTTTGCGATCGAACGGAAAATTGGCAACGAGCGATACGCGAACCAAAGTAAAAACAAGGGGCAATTATTAATCGATAAATTAATCGGACGCGTTGTTTAGATGCCGATCGTTACTGCTTGTTCCTTTCCGCGAGAGGCAAAAAAGAGGCACGGAACGATTGGACTTCGAGATAAGGAAACGGAGGTCACGCTTATGTTGGGCCGAGAAACGTGGAACTTCGTTCAGCGAAGTTGCAGCCACGTCGGTAGTTTCCGCCTGCAATATCGAAGTTTGCAGAGGAAGCTTTAAAAATAGTTATGTCGGTTACGTGTGTACTTTCGCTGAGAAATAATCGAAAAGTCGACCGTAACGGTGCCGTTATTACCGAGTCCACGCATGCTATGTCGCTTTCACCATTACCGGCTCGTTTATTTATGTTATCGTGCCGGTACTTCCGATAATTTTCTGAAATATTGTACGAGCATCGTCGCTTCGACGTTTCCTTTTAGTATGCGCTTCTTTGCACGAGACTTCTTGCAAAGACCGTTGTTTTAACGACGTGGAATGCGCGTCGCATGTTTGTCCGACATTAGCTTGACCGTTACTACTAGCATCCTAAGTAGTAGTACATATGTCGGTTAGGCAACCCTGCGCAAGTAGATGTGCCAATTATAACCAGACATATTGCTACACGGAATACCTCTATTCCACGCTTCCTTTTCCCCGTTTTATCGCATCTAAACTATTTATCGTAATAATAACCTCGAAATAGTGTCGCACAAAACAACGTAACCAGGCGGTCAGCCGCATTATCCAATTAATCTTTGGAATTATACTATCTACGCGAGCAAGCTCGGGTTGATTTAATCGAGAACTTTACGCGGGATGAGACCATCTAAATATCTAAATACAAAACTTTGAACCAAGTCGGTGATTCACTTTGACGTCTACATTTAATCTAGTTAACGTCTAATTCGCGACACGAGGGATAATAGACCACATTTAGTAAGACCACATTTAGAATATGCTGCTACGATATGGTCGCCTTATCTATTGTATCAAAAACAGCAGTTTGAAGGTGTACAACATTCCTTTTGTAGATATGTGGCATAAAAGATTGGGCAAAAGATGGCAATCACTGATCATAACTATCAACCTATTATGAACTCCCTCAAGATTAATACTCTTGAAACCCGAAGAACTTGTGCAGACTTGGTGTTTCTTCATAAAATTCTTAATGGTTCCATCTGTTGTCCTCAACTGCTTGAGCTTGATAATCTCTATGCTCCTGCAAGGTCCCTCAGACCCTCGCTTACATTTTATCCTCTTAGATACACCTCGAAATTCTCTAACTCTGACCCAATTAATCGTGTATGCGTATTGGCCAATGTTCTAGGTGGTGATTTGGATCTATTTTGTTGCTCCATTTACTCTCTAAAAATGCAAATTCTTAAATCTAACTAGCATATCTTTTGTTTATTCTTATTCACTTTGTCCTCGATATAATTTATAGTCTCTTATCCGTCTTTTTGTACCCTAATGAGAAATTATTCCCGTGAAACAGAAATAAATAAATAAATAATAAGGGAACAGGGAAGTAGAAAGGTAAGGCTGGGGTCAATCGAGCAACGCGAATAATACCTGACCGATTTATCTGTCGCCGTATCGATCACAAAACGTCGCATACAACCTTCGACACCTAAATGCAAACGTTCGCAGTTCTAGTTGCACGCGGTACAGTATAATATGCGTGACAGGGTCTTTGTTGAGTATTGTCGATCTGATTTCGTTACTATTGAAACCGAGCTCTGCAATGGAGCTCGAATTTCCGAGCTTTGGACATTGTGCACCTATGGCGTCGTAAAACAATGCGAGATTATTATGCTCGAAGCGACGTCTCTGCCATAACGCATCGACGATTCTCGCGCGTTTTCTTCTGAGTACTGCGGATTTTATTCGTGCGTATCGCGACTGGCTAAAATTACCATATCCACGCTGAATCGAAGGTTCGCTTCTAGAAAAATTTGCCGACGAAATATCAACCGATCGAAGCGGCGAAGAGAACAGCAACGGAGTCGGGAAGTTTAAAAAAAACGAGTACGACTAAGAAATTGGAAGTTAAGTAATGGCTCGATGTTTGTTGCATAAATAAGTGGCGAAAGAAAAGCGGCGCCGCCCGTCGCTGTTTCCACCTACGCGGCCCTCGACGAACTCGAATCGCACGGGTTTATCGACCTTCGACGCGATGACCTACGCTACTGTTTCCAACCTACCCCTGCAGGAGTCTCGATTGAACGATGCAATTCGAGAGCGCCCTCGAATCGCATCCTTCGACCTCCACATATATTTCCGTCGACTGTGATTTCCGACGCCCGCCATGCAACGTACTTCCCCTCTCGTGACATCTGTTTCGTCTTCTCCGTTCTCCCGTTGTCGGAACAAACTTCCCTACCCGTCACCCGCTTACTTTATTTTACATTTTTTTTTCTTCGTACTCTATCAATTATTGAGAACGAAAGAATTAGGTACGATGCACCTGACTTGCAATTAACTTGTTTTCTTCGCGCTACAATTTTTCCACTTCGTTTACAAGGAGTCCGAGTGTCAGCTACTCCGCGGAACTTTTCGCAGCATAATTTGCTAGCGATTAAAATTAATTCGGGCGCGTGAATGAAACATTGAAGGAAACGTAAGAAGCTTAGGAAAATTGCACGCAGTGACGCGTTAACGTCTCCGAACGTTCACGCTTGGTCGTTGTCGACCGAAGGGAATTCCGTTTTGCGCTACACCAATGAGATAACGATCTTTGTGAAACGAGTTTTTGTTGGAACGAGTAGCTGTTGCTTGGAAGAATAAAGGGTGCACCGACTGGCTGAGATAAGAAACAGTAAAGCTGCCTTAGAAAAAGGTATAGCCTTTGAGCATTACCGTACAAAGGAGACTAGTTGGAATTCGCTGATAAGACGAGAAAGTGAAGAATAGACAAGGTGTACCTAATATCGTAGTTGCGCGAGTAAGAACGGTGATAAGAAATTAGCTCGCATTATGGGACGAGCCGAAAGAAGAAGAACGGGAGCTGCGAACAATTATAAATTGTGTTGGTACAAAGGCAGGAATCCTGTTAAAAACACAATGAAGCGTAGGAGAGGACAGATACTTAATGATTACTTTCAGATTTATATTTCCGCCATTGTTACGTCGATTCATGGAGTTTTCATTACGCTTTTCCGCTCGAAGCTACACTGTATTTTCTCTTCAAACATCTTTTAATGGGATTTTCACCGTTCCAGAGTTCTATAATTTTCATTAGCTTTTTCCTCGGGGCGCAATCTATGATTTAAACGAACACCTTATTCCAGCGCGACCCATCGCTTCAACGAAACGTTCACTTGCTTACGAAGCGGACCACATTTCCTGTTGAATTTTCATCCCGGAGCTTGCAAACCTTTTTCCGTTATCTCGCGTTTTCTTGATCCTCGTTGCGACGAGGCGGTGACTTATCTTCGTCATCTTCTTTGTCCGTCCACAAATACATATAGTGTAGTAGCTACGCGTCTCGCTTGACGAGCCGTGGCACGAACGAAAGAAACTCAAGTCAGAAATTAACTCGGGAAATTTCATTAGCACGCCGCGAAATTAAACTTTGCTTTTTAATGCATATTCATGATGTCGGCTAAATTTCTCTCCGGTGGAAAAAAGAAAAGCAGATGTTTAACGTAGAACAGACACGGCAGTCTTCTCGAGCCGAAGCACACGCGCGATTTCTTCTCCGCCATTCGAAACTTCAGAATCGACTTTGAAAGACTTTTCGACAGACGACGCGATGATGTGCGAATATACAGGGTGTAACAAAAGTGTTGCAGTTCTTTGAAATGGGTCATTCCTGAGGTGATTTTAAACAACTTTTTCCTTAGTGAAAATATTAGGTGGCGATTTGTTAACGAGTTATTAACGAAAAACACCGACCAATGGACGCACGAATACAGTGGACGAATTTCAGCGCGGGCTCCAGCGATGAGTAGTATTGGCCCGCCATCGTCCGCGCCATCATTAATCCACTGTACTCGCTTTCTGATTGGTCGGTGTTTTTCGTTAATAACTCGTTAACAAAGCCCCACCTAACATTTTCGCTAAGGAAAAAGATGTTTAAAATCACATCAGGAATTACCCATTTCAAGGAACTGCAACATTTTTGTTACACTCTGTATCGCAGGTGTCGCGATCGATTGTTTTCAACTTTTATTAACTCGTTCAGGAATTTACCGCGGAACGTCAATATTTTTTTTGCGTTGACCACGACGTAAGTTTTTTATTCGGTGAATTTGTTACGGATGAACTCGTGGATTGCCTGTGGAAAAATGGTTGAACATTATCGAGGCTTAAAAGTGACGTTCGACAAATCGGATCGTGCAGATTTCGCGCTCCGTGCAAAACGATTATAACGTCATTCGCAAAACCGTCGCGTTTTTCATATTCTTCGACAATTTTCTACGAGAAGTTTTCTCCGAAGTATCCACTTTCTGTTTTCATTGACGCGAAGAAGCATTGCCAGAAGCAATTGCGCGTGAAACGAATGAAATCGTTAATCGAGAGCAAATTACTTTCGTGTCACCGAGGCAACCTCGGATTTTTCTTAATCTTCGCTAAGTTCCCGTTCCTCGCGTCTCCTTTCTCTCAAGTCTTTCCACGAATGTCTCGCTCCTCTTTCTTCTTCTTTCAGCGACTCTCTTATTCGAGTTACGGCGACAACGACACAAAGACCGCCCTTGTAATGTAAACGAACCTACGCGAATCGGTTCCGCGTTTCACGAGAGAACTGAGTCGTTTTCGCGTCATGACCGATTTCCTGTTCTCTTCCTCTGCAATTCTATCGTCCCTGTAAAATCTCCAGAGCGATTTCTCGCTTGTAGACGACGAAACTGAAATCGTAACTCGCGACGAGCTTCTGCTTCCGCTCTGCGGACATTCGACTGCAATATCGTGTATCTCAGACCTTTCTCATTCTTTAATCTGAATATTATTAATCCGAGTCCGATAACAGACACAGAAATCGTTTCTACGAAGTGAACTTGCTTTCGGATCCAATCTGTCTCCGAAATGTCTTGAAAAGGTAAAAGGGCGCGTGAAATCTAGTTAAGACTTTGTCGAAACTGAAATTCAAATGAAACCAATCATCGTTCTTGCGCTGGACGTTGAACGAGGTTTAAAGTTCCAGCGAAGGTGAAGTCGGGACGCGAAAGCAAGGCTAGGAATGCGAGATTCTTGCCTGTCCGGATGCCGAAGAAATTTCGAGGTTACAGAAGAGGAGAAGAGGAAGCGCAGGAGGAAGACTTGGAGCGAGAAGATGGTGAAACGGGCAGCGTGCCAATGGAGCGCCAAACCCCTCATTGATCGCGTCCCACCATCCTGCTCCTCTCCTCTTTTCGTTCCTCTCCTCTCCATTCCGCTCTCTTCGAGCCTGAAATTCACCCTTTTCCCTCTCGCACCTTCGTTCTTGCACGTATACGTAGACTCGGAAAGCCGGGCAATCTGCCAGCACACACTGATGTAATTAACACCCCGGCCTGACTCTGACTCTACCTTTTACTATTCTCTCTCCTTCGCGTTCTGTTCTACCTCGGCGTTTCTCTTCCCCGGTAGAAGGAGAAACAGCCACGCTCGAGTTAGTAAGGAACGTCTTCCTCCTCTTGCTTCTCTCTTCGCCGCGGTATTTACGGGCGGAACAAATGGGCCGATCTTCTGGAATCTGATCCTTCCGTTTTCCCAGGATTCCGACCGAATAACGTCGTTCCTCCGTGGTGACATCGGCCGATTAACGAGTTCGTCGTGGAACCGGGCACGAGACCTCGTTTCTTTGCTAATTTCCGAACTCCGATGGTAAGCGATTCGAACTGTTTTTTGTCGAACCACTCGGAGTCTCTCAAGAGGTCGGTAAAATTTCAAGTGCCCCGTTTTGGTTCCTAATTTGGTTGCAGAGGGAAAAAAAGGAACGGATAGAGGATCGAAGCTAGAGGAGTGCAGAGATTTTACTCCAATCGACGTTATTGGGAATCGCCGAAGGCAAGCTTAAGAGAAATATAATCCTTTCCCTTAGTCAAATCAGTTGTTAACCTTCTAGAGATCGAGGAAATGTAAAAGATTTCGATATTCCTTTTATCCTGTTTCGTCCCGCAGAGACAAACGATTCTCGTCGAACTGAAAGCACGAGTAAGATGTTTCCGAGCAAACAATGTCCCCTTGATCCACAGTGAAGGGCGAAGAAGAGATCGCTGAAGAGCGCAGGGGATAAGTCCAGTTGATGAACGAAAACGAAAATTGTTCTCAGGACGATCTATCCCGGTGTTCACCTCGGAAACCCGACGAGTCTGTGAGCGCCCGCTAATACTCGCCCACAGAATTAATTATCCTCGCTAACGACCTGCGGGCTACCGCCATTCTCCCTCGTTCCCTTTTCACCCTCCATTGTCCTCGCCCCGATTCTTGTTTCTCTCCGTGGAAGCTCGCGCTTCTTTCCGCGATCTCGCCTAGAACGATCTCTTGGTCGTCGGTTCGAGTCGACGAAACTCCTCGGCTCTCGGATTTTTTCAAAGTTCTACTTCGCAAAACAACCGAGGAGAATGGAAACGCGATGTCCGACCTCCGTCCACGGCGCGCGGGGTTCAGAGTTCGCTCAACAATGGAGTTATACTTGGAACGCGAAGGAACAGATTACAGCGCAAGGATGAATACGGTGGAGGCGGCGAGTCGACAATGAGGGATCCGAAGTCTTTCGATTCCCGGAGGCGTCCCTTGTTACTCGGGAGACCGGAGGCCAGGTCGTGGCCACGGGTCGAACGAAAAGGTCGAGGACGGTGGGAGAGCGTTGGAAGCGACCTGGGGCCAGTAACCACTAAACTAGGCGTCTAATAGTTCCTCTCGTTCAGCCGCGAACAATAGTCCGTGGCGAACGCTATCAGCTTCCTACGACCCCTCCAGGAATAATACCGTTCTCCGCGGTCACCCGGTACACCGCGCACCCGTAACCATCAATTTTCTTCCGTCGATATTTGTAGGCGTCGTGCGGCTGCCGCTCGCGAAATACTCCCTGGAGCTTTCGCGCGCAACATCCGCTCGCTCTTCCGCCGCGCCGTCAATCACGGCTAGGCGTGCTTTTCTTCGCAATTATTAGGATCGCGTAGCGCCGCGGTTAGACGACTGCCCAATGTCGCTCAGGATCTCCTTGTTACTGGTGAAATAGAGAAAAGCGGAGGCGGAAAAGTTGCCTCGACGAAGGGTGTAGCGAGGTTCTAGAGTTCGGTGGTTGCATGTTTTAAGGGTGAGGTTGCTACACTGGATCGGACGTATACGCATCTCTATCCGTAGCCAGTAAATACTAACTATCTAACTAACTGTGCCAGGCTGTTCGAACTCCTGAGGAATCTCTTGTTCCCGACGACTTATCCCTCTCCGCGTGTCCTCCCTCTTCCGTAACGCGTGTTCCGCCGTGAAATATTGAAATAGCTGCTTTCAAGCACGTGTTTCTGCTGGCTGTACGAACCGCCTGAATTTGTCGAACGGTTCCGCCGGTGGTTCGACCGAATTCGCCCCGTAGATTTATCGCCGGTCGTCGTTCGTCGCTTCGAGATTCTCTCCTGTCTCTCTATTCCGCGTATTTCCTTGCGCTCGGTCTCTTCGAGTTTCTCGTTTCCTTGCATCTCTCTCTCTCTCTCTCTCTCTCTCTCTCTCTCTCTCTTTCTCGTTTAAATTTTTCCCTCTCTGAACGTCTATTCCATTGTCCGCGTATATTTTTCGTTAACGCTAACTCCGTACAATAGCGGATGAAAGGTCGTTTGCGGAGTCGAAGCCGGAAAAAATCCAGACCGTTTCAGGTTTTTCCAAGCAATTGCTGATAAGTTTCAGTATTGTTGCATTGCGCACCGGTCGGTTTTCGCGTGAAAAGCTCCCGCTTGGATTCGAGCGAAACTTTTTGTCAACTGGGATTTAATTAAATTAAATTGCGCGTTCTATTCAACCGCCGGCAGCGAAAGCAGGGGTTAGGCAGTGAAAGAAAACGCATCCCAAGGTTCCCGAGGGACGTGTGCGCCTTGCGTTTTCTCTTTTTTAGGTTCGCTAACTGTTAGGTTCATTACATCTCGACCTTTTCCGCAGCCGGTAAGCAAACAATCAGCCAGCTACTGCCATTTAGGTCCGGGTTTGGATAAACCACTCGTTCTGCCTCTGCGGAACATCTCTAGGTTTGTTGCCGATTCGTCGTTTTTCCACACGGGAAATACTGGGACCTCTAATTATTCTTCGCTTTGGGTGCGCGGCGCTCTTTAATTTCATCCCGTTGGTTTTAATCGAATGCTTGTTCGGATTGAAAAACGAATTTCACCTCGACGTTACCGCTGGTATCGCGAAAAATTCAGTCGTCGCAACCAACGGGGAAAACTTTCCGTGTACGTAACCGCACAATCGAGGGTGAATTATTTGGATCGCCGAGCGTGCGCGGTGGTCGAATAATTAGAAAATATTTACCAGCCGAAACATTACATACGAAGTTCTGCGGGATTAAACAGGGTTCTGTTTATTCTATTTATTTCCTTGTTTTGTATTCATTCCGAAGCGCAGCTTAATGAGTGTTCCATTTTGATGCAGCTTTAACGGTGGTTTTGTTCTTCGCGGAAAAACTAAAATGTACCGTTGCTACGCACGTCGTTGCGTAATTTCGATGCTGGGAACTTTGGACAATGGGCGAATATGGTAAAAAAGAGAGTTCCGCGTCGATGAAGTTGGTGGGACGGTTCGGGGAACAAAGCCATGGAAATGAAAGTATTACTTGCAGGAAGCGATTAGGAGGACGAAGTAGGTGTCGAGGGATTAATTTGAGAGAAGCTCGAAGAACGAGCCGGCGAGGAAGAGATAAAAGTGGTGGGTTGGACGAGATAGAACGTGGTAAAAAGCTTTCAACGAAGTCGCTGTTGCTCGTCCGGTTAGCGGGAGTATCTCCTCAAAAAAGCATAAAAGACATATTATTATAAGAATCAGATATAATGATATATCTGAGTGTTTCTTATACTGTAGATTCCTGCTGTATGCGGATGATGTAAAGATATTTCATACCATTGATAATCCTCGTAGTACACTATTTATACAATCGGATCTCCACAATTTAGAAATGTGGTGTGTAAGAAATAAACTATCTCTTAATTTATCTAAATGCTCTATTATCCGTTTCTCACACAGAAAACACAATACGCTGTATAGTTACACGCTAAACGACTTCCTTTTAACCACTGTAAATAGTATTCGAGATCTGGGTGTTACTTTTTCGTCAGACCTCTCCTTCACCAGACACATCATTAATATAACCAGCACTGCTTTCAAAACTCTAGGTTTCCTTAATAGAGCTTCTAGATATTTTAAGGATATTAACATTCTAAGAATTTTGTATTGTTCATGCGTTCGCCCTCACTTGGAGTACTGCTCAACTGTGTGGGCTCCGTATCAACGTTACCTTTCTAATATGTTAGAAAGTACACAACACCGTTTTCTGCGTTTAATTTCATACCGAATGGGTTGTCCAATGTCGATTTATAACCATGACTTCTCTCACATGCATCAACAATTAAATCTATGGCCACTGGAAAACAGACGTATTATGTTCGACCTACTGTGTGCATATAAAGTACTTAATGGCTGTATTATATGCTCGGAGATACTATCTCTTTTTAAATTAATGACGTCAATATCATCCAGGAGAAATAATATCTTATTATTGCAAGAAACCCACCGTACAAATTATGGCCATTATAACTGCATTAACCGTATGATTATGCATGTTAATGAATTTTGTGTCTTACTGGATTTCTTTAGTTCTCACACCTCCTTTAGATCTAAATTATTAAAAACTTTGTCGCCTGTGAATGACCGTGTATAAGAAAAATTGTACTCTAAAGGGTTAGACACCCGTAAATAAATCATTAAATAAATAAATTATTGAATCTCGCTCCTTGTTTCCGTTTTTCCATAGGTACCATTTTTTCGTTTACTATTTTCTTTGCCGGTTGCCAAGAGACTTTCCATTTTAACGCGTTAACCTTCGTCGCGAAGAAAAGCGGCGCTCAAACATTTCGAATTCGACGAAAAACCTTCGCAGATATGCTATATTCTGGAGGATTACAAGATGCGAGGGCAAGAAACGCCTCGTTTCTCGTGAAAATTTTCACCGTTGCGAGCAACGCTTATACCCGCGAGACGCGCTTACATTTATAACGGCTGGAAAACAGCGATTCTTACCTTCTGGCTGCGAGACGCCAAGAAAAAGCAACGTGGGAAAAATTAGAAATGCTCGGGGAACAAAGAAACCGGACGACATTGCCGAGTAGAAAAGTACTGTTTTGGAAAAGTTGGAGGAGAAGTTATGGCATTCGAGACAATATGTAGGAGGAAAGGAGAAAGAGAAGATGAAAATAATTTCCTTGAATTTCCATGCGTTCTAAAAATATCGAGGCTCGCTTGTCGGAAAAAAATCACCGGCGACTACGCGATAACTGCTCCTCGACGGCGACACGGTTAATCTCGAGTCCTCGATTTAGCTCGACGTCGAGCATACGATCGAGTCGACGACGGAACGATTCGAATCTCCTCCCCTTTAAGATACGTTCTCCGCCCGTGAACAATTAATTCAGGGAACGCGACAGCTTAGGAAAATCATTCTTAGCACGGACACCAAGATGAAAACCTAAGAAAAATCGAGGTGAAAATAAAAGTGCTGGAAGAAGTACTTGGCGCAGTCAAGGTGGCTTGATTTCTCGAAGGTAAAAAAAACCATTGGTCTTTCGCCCAGGATTAATGTACAAATGGAACCCACCAGTCAGGAAGAAGACGGAGAAGGGAAAGCGAAGAAAAATCGAGAAACGTGACGAAAGAAACGAGGTGGCTTGGTAAATGTTTAAAGACCGCGAAAAGAGTCTTGACGAAGAAATTCGAACGACAGAACGGCAAATACGTTCGATGGAATTTCGAAAAAAGGGCGTCGCGTTTATCCTAAGCTAACCAGTAGGAAAAGGAAGAGTTTCCAACAAACATTTAAACGTACATTCAACGCAATACGCATAACTTTTAAGAGTGGTAGAGAAGTCAAAGTTAAGGAAGAAAAATTCTTGGAATCCTGAACGAGATATTGTTTGTTTGTTTGCAGAAAGGAACTGTAAGTACTTGCGTCTGTAAATTTCCTCGCGCGTGATGAACTTTGACTTTCTTCAAATGCAACGAATTTCATTTCGAAATTCCTTTTCAAATAACAATTATTTTCTTCAGCTCGTCTCAGTACATGTCCGTAAGCTTTCGCTGCGATGCTCAAGGCGAAAGAGGAACCAGCAAAAATTGAAGTCAGAGAAATGTACATGGTATAAGTTGATTACGGTGACGAAATTTTCGAGACAGTTTCGTTCCGCAGAACCAGATACCGGAGGAACAAAGTGAAAGCACGAAAATCGATTGTTGTCGGTTGTTAGAGAAGTCGAGGAACGCAGGAAAGAAAGCAAGGGAAGTCGACTGTAAGTTACCGAGTAAAAGCTGTTAATTAGTTGCGATGCGATCGCTTTCAAAGTTATCAGGGAAGTAAGTCAAGGATAGCGGAGGCGAAGGGCAGGTAACTAGCTTTCCTCTAAGTCTTTAGTTATGGTTAGATCTCAACGCAACAACAACGGCACGAGGCGCATCGCAGGATTCAGACTCGCGAAATTTCATTCCTCTAGTGCATTTAAGCGGTTCCGCAACTCGCCACGTTATTTCGAAGAACGCGGATCCAGGCAGCTGCGGTTTCCCAACGGCGCGGCGCGGTGACTTGATCTTTCTTTCGGCTCAGTCGACTGCTTTTACGCAAGTCGAGGTATAAAATTCGCCAGTTGCTGCTTTCCCGGGGAATCTCTTCTTTTGTCTCTATTAGTTACGACAGCGTCGACTTTCACGCAGAACGGAGTTCCTTGCTTCGTCACGAGAAAACAAGCGCAGAAATCGCCCGCGCGAAGAGAAAATCGTTCGGAGGACAGAGGAAGATTATTTTTCTAGTTGTTTGGACTTGTTGGTTTTCTTTCGCCTGTCGTCAAGAAGGATAGCGCGCGAAATTCGAGGTTGATAGTTAAAGCGAAGATTTTTCGGTGATGTAAAGGGACGACAGGAAGTCGTGTAGCGCGAACTTTGCCATCGAAAGTCTGTAATAGTCACGTGCCGTCTAACGAACCGTTTCGACGGTTATCGCCGGTGAGTCGACTTTCCGAACGAGCCGAACCGAAAATAAGACGACAAGAACGGAGAACCGAATGAAGCGAACCAGACTGTCGTGTCGGTGCAAAGAAATTGTCGAGTTTTCGGGTTCGATCGACTTATCGGCGTTAAGCAACGGGGATAAAACGCTTCCAAGTGTTTCGAATTTGCGGCGGAGAATAATGTTCGTTAAGTCGAATCGTGTCGGAACTTCCGAAAACTTTTGAGCTTGCAGTCTCGCAGGTATTTCATAATACGGTCGAAATGCGGGAAAGGTTCGAGAGCTAACTCGAGGAGCGCTTGACGAGAATCGATCGGGACTAAGACTCGTTCGCATTCGTGGACCAAATTGCACGGAAACCTAAGCTACTCCTTTAATTGCTGCCGGTTTCCGCGCGTACTTGCCGCGAAAATTGATTTATTGTTGGCTAGGAAACGCACGCTTTGGATTTAGCACGGTCAATTCCCCGAACAATGAGCTGTAATAGTCATTTAAGGTCGACGGAATCGAATTTTAGTTCTCGCTCGCGGTGGAATTCTCAATTCCCACGATAGTTACGGCTCGATACAGTTTCGCTGACGGACATCGAACGTTTCGGAAATGGCGAAACACGAAATCACGTTTCGCCGTTTTTAAGGAAGAACGTCCGCGAGGAAAGCCGGATTCGTTCGGTACATAAATAATCGCGAACGCTTTTAAGCGAACGGCTGTCCGATCGAGCAGGAAGTTTAGGTCGAGCCGGCAAATTTTTAAAAGTTTTGTCGACAAAGAGGGCGGACAGAGAATTGGAACAAAAAACGTATCCGTTTTTCGTTTTCCGATCACGCACGCACCGGATTTCGCTCGCAACGTAATGATTTATCACGTAGATCGTGCTGAAAGATCCGATCCGCGCGTTAAAAAAAAGAAGAAATAGCGGCGTGTACGTGGACGAGAGCCGGAAAAAAGTGGGCCTCGCGATGAAAATTTTCAAACGGCAAAACTTTAGCGGCAATTCGAATCGAAAACCGAGCGTGACGCGCATCCTTTGTTCGGGTGCGTTGTCCAAAACAAAAACGGTTCAAAACTCCCGACGATTTATCGTTTCGACGCGTGTATTTTATTTCCGCGTTGAGCATAAAAATATAGGAAAATTGCATTTCGGCGGTTTCCTCTGTTCAAAAATATATATGCGGATCCGTGCTGGCTTTTTCGACTACTCGATATGGCGCGTAACGGTTATTTTATCGGAGTAGTAATTGGATCTTGAATATCAACGTTTCGTCTGTTGCGTAACGTGGACACGCTCTGCTAGCTTTACAGCTTCTTTTTCTGTCTGTAATATGAGAATCGATTATTAATCGTTTCGCTATTACAATATTAAATAACTATTGGATTGCAGAATATTTCAAAACCTCTCGATTCGGAATCGCGGACAATGACGAACTGACGTTTCATTCTATTCGGGTGGTAAAACAATTAAAAGGAGTACGAAAAGGAGGAGCAAAAATAATGTAGGTCAGAAAAAAAAGGAGCAGCGGAAGAGTGGGTATGTAGGTATAATTCATATCCGAGTTCCGTATGTAGGAGGGCGGACATAAAATATGCAAACGTATACGAGGCGGTGTTATTTTTTTGTCGGTGCGAACTGACGAGCAGGACGAGGCAAATAACCAATGCGAAAAGCGAGTATACCGGGAAGACGATTTATCAATTTGTTAGAACGGCACGCGGGCCAACAGGGAAGCGAGAAATGTATGTAAAATACATTCGGCATCGCGGCGCGAGTGGCTGGAAGCTGGAACTAACCGATAGAACGCTGCCTAGCGTTAATGGGTCGCAGCGGCAGCCAGTTTCAACGATGCGCTTCGAATCCTGTTCATTTTAATAACTCCTATCTAGAAAATTGTATTCGTTAGGCAATAATGGATGATGAAATTGTTGCGCGGTAATTTTATCGCGGCAAACAACGTCCGTTTACATTTTGACATTCGACGTTAAACCGATTACGCGATTTTAATGGATTTATTTGGAACGAAAACGAATCGGTTACACGCGTCGGTAGATCGCTCGTTAAAAGCAGACTCGCGAACGGAGGAGAGCAAAAAGGCACGAAATCCTATCATAGAAATTTTTGTATGCCTTTACGTCGAAAAATCATATAACGGAAGGGTCAATGAACGTGTCACGTTGAACGTGTAAAAAACAAAGAACTTTTTCTTTTATTATATTCGTTGTGTCGCGAGACTTCGTGATGTCGCTGCGTCTGCATTTACAAATTGTGTGCCGCAAGCCATCCATTCGATCCGATTTTATCAGTTATCATTTTTTTCATTCACTCGCGCGCCTGCACACACACCATTTATTTATTTTTTTTTTCTCCTTGCGCTCGTTTTCTTGACACCCTCTACACTGTACACTCGACTCAAAAGAGGCAACATACAGACTTTTATTTCGATATTCCTACCTTCTTTCTTTCTTTTAAACCTCGTGAAAGTTCGCGTTACTTTGAGTCGCTCGCGAAAACAGCCCCCGGATAGGAAGATCGAAAGGATTCTCCTATCGAACGTATAAAATCTACAGCAGTCACGATACCGTGAATCTCGATACGAACATGGTCTACGACCGTGGCAGTGATAGCAAGTGATGCAGCGAAGGTCGAGATGAATCTCTCGATTGCTTGGCCAATTTAAAAAAAAAAAGAAAAAAAGAGAATTACCTGAAATCGAATGTTCGCGAACGAACGAAGGAACGGCCGATATCTTCGTTAATCTCGCTTCAAACAGATTTCGTCGCAAGTAGCAACATCGTACTTCGGGTTCAGTTCCGTCGCGAAATATTTTCGATCTTTCTCTCGGGGCGATCGTTTCTTTTCCGTCGACACTTCGAGACGTTTCGTTTTCCTCTCCGCGAAGAATCCTCCTCGATATCTATCGGTCGTAAGTGCGATATGTACCAACGGATAATTACATCTTATGCGTCATTTATAGTGTGTATACAATATATATATATATGTATTTATATACCTATATTTATAATACTTTTCCGTCTGAGCTTCATTGGCTTTGCCAAGGTACGTGTACTCCTACACATATCGGTGCGTCTAAATACACGTCGCGTCCTGATGTACGTATTTCTGCGATCCTTTTCCGCCAATCATCAACCGCTTTTCTATAAATTACCGAATATAATTATCTAGATAAATCTGAGAAGCAAAAAATTCGACCGAATCGATTCGACGCAGACTGCCTCGTCGCTTCGAGTGCAGAATATCGACGCGACGCGTCCTTCGAACACTTCGTTTTCTCATCGATATTCGTCGGATTCGGTCGAGTCTCTGATTATGCACTTTCAGTATACTTTTCGAGGACTGTCGATGGAAATATTAAACGGTATCTGCGCAGGTACGAGCCAACGTTTCAAGAAGCTCTTGTCAGTCGACGCGTCACTTAGACATTTTCTTGAAAACCCATGGAAATCGAATAGTTCCCGTTCAAGTTGTCCAATAAATTTTCGAAAAGAGATGAACGCAGTCCCATGGGCAGAGGGAAAATAAACGGGGACTTAAAAAATGGAATTCTCCGAGCAAACTAAGCCGCCATAAAAAATCGTCGATCGCGGAATGTGTACTCTGCAACCGAGAGAGCTATTCAGCCAGCGTCGCACCTGCGGATGCGCGTCTTACAGGAGCAATTTAATCAGATCCTTCTGATCCTTAACCCAGCTGCGCTCGGTTTGCTCCAAGGACCGCGGGGGTAAAAAACGAGGGGTGGGGAAAAAAGGGAAACAGGACAACGGAGAAAAAAGCAGCTGGGATCCGCGAGCAAAACTTATTCCTTCGCCGTGAGTTCGTACGTTAATCGTGTCCATTAATCGTTCTTAAAGTTAAGAATAGTTTATCGATCGTAAATCTTAGCGACTAGTGCGTGACGTAATTAGTAGGTTCGATTAGTCTACGACTTGTTTGGTAAAACGGTGATCAACGAATATCGACGCGCAACGTACGCGCCCCTATTTTCGCGAAGCTTCGCCTCGTCGCGAGTTCACCGTCGGCGTAGCGGATGATTAAACGCGTTTAATGGAAATGAACGATCGACGAGTCTCGACAGAGCCAACGATAGTCGTTAGCCCGGTGGCTCAGGTTCACGCACAGTCAAGCGCGTCTTTCGCATAAACTATAAACGCATACACGCCTGGCGGTCCGTATGACGCGTGCGCTCGCCTGCTTGTATCCGCTAGGCCAAAGCAATCTCGGTCCCATTGTAATAAATATTGCTGATGTATACGCGTCGGTGAAACAAGTAAATCTTCGAAACTCTTTGCCCGCGGCTTGCGAGCTCGCCACGTTCCAAACCCACCAAGCACACTTGTATTCCAAACACGGCAATCGCGATTTCAGTTGGATGTGGTCTTTCGTTTTGAAATTTCTTGGCGAGGAGACGCAACTTCCTTCGTCCGCCTTTTACGAGCCATAAGCGCGCGCGATAAATGTCGTATACTCGCGCTTCGGTCACGCTACTCTTTCCTCGAGTTTTCCGGATTTCGAATTCTCCGGGGAAACAACACCCCGAGATCCGTCCCCGGTTCAAATTGATCTTTCGTCACGGTAGCGTCGTTCCTTTCAGCGATCACCGGCAAAGGAACTTCGTTGGAGTTTCACGGAACACAAAGGAGTTCAAAGGACAAAAGAATCATCTCCCCCTGTCCTGTCCGGTTAGTCAGGAAGTCGGGTTGGGTAAGATTTGCGCGAGCCGGGAATGGAGAAAAAGAATGAGAATGAGAGAGAGAGAGGAAAAAAAAGAAACGTTGACCGGAAAAACCGATTGCTGGTGTTTGACGAGCGACGAATCGAGAACCAAGTTAACGCGTTTTTAATGAATTTTCTGGAACTTTCTAGTCGGTGAGTGAAAAGGCCGAATCGAAAGACGCTCGACGAGAGGAACGAGAGGAAATGAATTGAATAGAAGAGAATTATATGAGGACAGTGTGCCGGGAACAGAAGGGGCGGTAGCCGGGTAGTCGACTAGAGACGAGAGGAAGAAGAGCGGGGGTTGTTTCTAGTTTGGCGCTTGGCCCGCGCCACTGGAAAAGAACGTTCATTTGTCTTCCACGCGGTGCAGCTCGCGTTTCGACTCGAGTCGAGTCGAGTCGACTCTAGAAGCCAGCAAGGCCCTTTCCACCTCGCGAAACAATGCTCGAGCCTTCGAAAATCTTGGAAAGCATAATAGCTACCCTCCTCCAGAACCACTGCTTCCGCAGGATTTTTATTCCCTGCCCATTTATCCTCTATTTCTTTTTTCTCATACCGCAGTTGTGCTCGTCCTCCATCTTAACCTCGAGTGGTATTCGTCGATCGGTAGAGGAGAGATGATCGTCTGGCGAAGCGCTTTTGTCTGAGCCCTTGAATGTTTCATGAGCAACCAGAGACAGAAAACAGAACGGTTTTCATTATCGTGCCCACTTCACTCTTGTATTTTAGTTAGATCGACGTATCAATTATTTTCTTCTTTAATCCCCGTTGCATCGAATATCAATTTTCGTCGATCTCGATTTAATCTTATTGCACTCGTTACGAAAAAATGTAACGTGTTTTTGTTTTAACACCATAGAAAAGTATAATTGTGGACGATGAGAGACGTTTCCCGTGAAATATTTCCCGTCGCGCTAGATGTTCAATATTTGATTTCGGAATGAGTTATATAAAAATAATGAAAAGCATTGTTGAATATACGAAAAATGAAATCGAAATGTTTGTTACACGTTACACGGGAGAGGAAAAAGCTGTTCGGTCGAACAAAACGGTTGATTCTTGCAATTAAAAGGAGCGCGCGTTAATTTTCCGCTCTCTTTTCGAACTCCTCTCCGGTGGTAGGGAAATTCGAGGCGCTTTTAAAGCGTACGCGCGACGCGTGTAATGCTACCAATAAAGCGATACAGCTTGACTGGGACGTGATTAATTATAACGAATCGCCACGGTGCCGGCTGTTTTCGCGCAGTTTCACGTTCCCAGTTTCTCCCAATTATTTCGTAGCAAATTTTCATCCAACTTAAAACGTCTCGTTCATTTTTTTCAAATATCAAGCACTCTCATCTCGATCTCTTGCCTCGCTATTTCACCCTACGCGAATTAGTCTTGAGAGTTTTTTTTCCGTCGACCGTTTCTGTCACGAATTCGAGAATCTATCCGGTTGACGTTACCTTTCTCGTTCGGTTCCTGTGTTTTTTCTATCCTCGATTTACGTCCACTGCTCTCACGAAGACCCAAGCGCAGACAGTCTTTTCGCGCCGCTTATTCTTCCAAGCTCCGTGAAAATTCTACGGTTGTCCCCTCTGGTCGCCCAGATCACCGTCGTTTCATCCGTCCGACGTCCTCGTTTCGAACCGTCTCTTTCTCCTTTTCTCGTTTTATTGCCATAAACCCATTGCTCTCTTCCTTTTCATCGCGTCACCGACCCTTTTTGCTCTCCTCTGGTCGGCGCTCATTCTGGACGCAGTCGACGCTGCGTTCGTGCCGAACTGGAACAGTACAATTTGCGAGGCCTTCCAGATGCAATCAGGTGCGCGGCTTTTTCGGCGCTGACTGTTCCACGAGGACGGGCAGGGTGGAAGTTCGGTGAAATTCCGAGGAAATCTCATTCCCGTGGGTGGTGCTACGGTCTTTGACGCGAACACAAACATATTTTTGGCGGTGAGCTCGCAGTTAGAACTCTAGAAATATAATTACATCCATAAATAGTAGCGCAAACGCTCTTTAACGAGATCGTCGTTTCGCATCGCTCGCCTGATCAGCGCTAATTTTTCATCCACCTCTCCCTCCGTTTCGACGAACACCGTGACAAACATTATTTTCATCGCGTGGCAATCTGAACCGTTCAATGAGTTTGCCGCGGGATAAGAGTTTCGAACGACAGCTGGGTACCGAGTTTTATGGAAAACGCGTGTACGCCTTCAACGGAAACCCCGAAGAACGTAAACGTTCGATAATTACAAAAATGTACAAATATTACATTGACGTTCCTAAACGCGAACGCGAAACGACTGAACAAGCTTTCGTCTTTTCGGCGGTTCACGATACTGTGCTGCCGCGACGTTTGATATCATCAGTCTGGAAAGTGAGTTGTTAAGTTGAACCGCGTAGACGATACCTTAGGGCGCGTTAAAGCCTACAAGTTAGCTAAACGATCGTTAACGCTTCGCGAGATGCGTGGCAGCGCAGAGTTTCGTCTAGCTCCTCGATCCTCGACTCGAGGCAAGTGGAACAGCCTGGCAAGATTTCTGCGAGGACTAGCAGTCGTCCTGGGTGGAGGATGACTGTAACAGGACCCGTTCCGAAAAGTCTCCTGAAGCTGCGTCGGAACACTGAAACAGAATCACCGAAAAGCCGTTAGAAACGTCACTGGAAACGTCGAAAAATAATTTGGTTTAAGGGGGGAGGAGTTTTCGTCGTAACCGAATTTCAACTACTTTTAGGGCGTTTCCAGTTGTGGTAATAAATTATAATTGGGGGTAGACTAGGAACAGCGGAGTTAAAGGATAAGACGCGAGGTTAGCCGCGAGCTATTTCGAAAGCAGCGTCGCGAGAGGATGGCTGCGCAGGGGGAAATTTCACCCTGAACATTTTATCGGATGCGAGAGGAGAGGTTGCAACGGCAAGCTACGAGTCCGTCGCGGAGCGAAGAGAGGTGGCAACGAGCTGCCGTGCCGCGGGCTGATTCACCGTTCCCTTCCAACCCCCATTTACTCTCGAAACATATTTCATCGCGCGCCTCTCGATACGATGGGAACCGCCCTCGAGAAGGAAATACGCGTCTACCGTTTTACGAGCGAATTTCTCTCTTTCGCGAGGAGCGACAGGAACCGCGAACGAGTTCGCTCGTCGAAGAATTATTAATCGAGGTCAATCCGCGACGAAAATAGTCCCAGATCGATTATATCGAGAACTCCGCAACCCGAAGACCCTTTGCATCGGCGCGATTTCAATTCCCTCGACGTGCCCGCGGCCTTTCCTAAAAGATTCCGAAGCGACGGGGAAAAAGTTAAATGAATCTCGGAGGAATCAAAGTTTCGACGGCGGTCGAGGGGAGGGCAGAGGTCGATCGTTATCGAAGCCCGGGTATTGTTTAAACGATCCATCGACTCGGAAAAATCCCAGACACCATAAAGCACCGCGCGCGGAGGGAGACAAACCCTTCGGGCCCCAGCAATGAAAACTTGAAAAGTTCGTGCTTTTTCATTTTCAGCAACGGCTCGGCATCGCTGAAAGCACAGACGATGCTGATTTCCCAGCGGGTATCGTCCATCTATAAATCTATACCCCGAGGTTGTTTAGTCGGAGCGGCACCGTGGCTGTGTCTGTACGCGTTCCCGCCAACTGCGCCACCGTGTATTTTTCATTCGACTCGACCTCCTTCTTCTCCATCTCCGAAGGGAGGAGAGGGAAACCTTTATCTTACAAAACTTTATTTCTTCTGGCTTCGATCGGCAAAACAAGAAAACAAAGATTATTCCCTCGATCGACGCGCACCCGTCTATTCTCCACGAATTTATTCGTTCCCGAATGGACGTGACCGATAAACGCGCCGTAATCGCCAACCGGCTGCGAAAATACTCGCCGCTCCGATTTTTAAGCGTTCACGTCATGGAACAGAGGGAAAACTGCCGCGTTTGGATCGACCGTACCGAATCCCTATAGAAACAAGTTACACGGGGCGAAGTGAAAAGCAATTCAGGTATTTTCGTTGCCCTTTTGTCTTAAACTTTGTTACCGTGTTTCTGCCGGTAGCAATAATTTTCTGTACCTGCGTACACACAATAGGAAAAGTAAAGAGCGAATGGAACATTTTGAAATGACGGGTTAATGAACAGCGCAATATTTAGAATACGCAACACAGAAAATAAAGCAAAGAACATCGTGGCAAGTAAAACGGGATACAAATAAGCGGAAAAGAGTGTCCAAATTTTTAATTAACAACGCAGTAGGATAGAATTTCCGGTCGGTTGGAAAACGTGTTCTAAAATACACTCGCATGCATCGGCGTAGTTAATACAGCGTGTAATTGAAATCGCAGACAACGAGGAGCCGACCGGCTAATCGACCACCGAAAAATGAAGAGTTGCGGTCCATTTAATCGAAGTTCAACCGCAGCGCACGTTTCCCGCTCCGATAAACGTCGATGCTGGAACAAGAGATGGTTTCCGCGTCCACGTTATAATTCACACGAAACGTGCGACTGCGAAACCACAGTTTTTCATTTCTTAACCCGCAAGGGTTATTACTTTATTATCGCACCGCGTACTATTTCATTCCTCGAAAGATTTCGAGCATGACTTTCGGCTTTTCCGATGTTGCAGTTTATACTTTTACATGTAAGAAAACAGGGATTCCACCATCCACAAATAGAGCAGCTGGGAAAGAAAATTTCAGTACGGGCGAAGATACCGACATTTTTATCCCCCGACTTCCGTAATATTTGCGAAATGAAATTAAACAGCGAGGAGCCGGTTTTTATTCAACTCTGAGCGAAAAGCTAGTCAAATATTTATTCAGTCGGTTTTGCGAAGCTGCGAACGCACAAAAATCTACTCGCGGATAAGAATCGCTCGCGCTGGATGCACTCCGCGATTCAATTTTCTCGCAGGGCTAGGCGACAGACTTGGGAGGATGAGATAAACCGAACGGATGGTGGGAATAGTGCGAAACGATGGAAATGTTTGAGGGGAAAATTGCGGGAAAAAAGGGCGGAAGTCCAGGAGAAGTTGGCGGGAGCTCTATTTTTGCGGCTCGCTATTCCTTTATTTTCGTGCACCTTCGCTTTCCCGTAGCGAGGACAATTACACTAATGCTTTCGCCGTTCTCATTCTTCACGGAAGGGGGTTGCCGCTGGAACTTCGGAGGGAGAAGCTTGAAGCGGTAACTCGAAGCCAAAACAAATGCAAATGTCGTGGAACCGAGAGCGAGTAAATGCAATAAACGTTCGCTCCGTTTCCGGTGGCTGTTGTCGCGCCGACATCCTTCGCGACATCGGAATCTCTCCTGCCTTCCGATCATTTCGACGAAAATTAAAACGCCATCGATATTCGCGACGAGACCCTTAGGCGCAGGGCGTCGCTTCGCTTTCAAATTTCCGAAGAAAGCTCGCGTTATCGTTTGACAAAGTGAACACTTTGCGCGAAGGGCCAAAACGTCCGCAAACCAGCCTCGAATTCTATCCGCCTCGCTCAGTAAATTTGATTTAACTAGGTCTGCACGCGCGCGAATACAGTAACCATTTCGTTGAGCAATAATTACCGATAGTAAACGCGGTTGTTACGAGCCAAGCAAGCGATAGTCAAACGATATCGATTCTACTTCATATCCTATGTCCTATAGGATTGTTATGTAAACCTGACCGAGTTCTATTATCAAACAAATACGCGCTAAACAATTCATTTGCGTTTGTACGACAGAAATGTTTCTCGCCGGCGCACAGTGTGTCGCTCAATGGACAAAACCCAAAAATCTGAAGTGTTCAATTCACAATCTGTTTTATCTTAAGATGTTAAGAAAGGAACGTAGATTTTAATACTACCCATCAAGTTTTATGAATTTACTAATTTGTTGCCAAAATTGATATTAAAAGTTTATTCCAAATTTCGGTGTATTTCTTCAAACACATGCCATTGGCTAAATGTATGTGTTTTTCGTTTGATTTTTATACATCGTATTTGGTACTACAATCCTTTTAAAACTACAGAGAAAATTTTTTACAATAATAATAATTTATTCGAATTTTTAATGTTAAATGTTTATCACCTTTGAGAAGACTTTAAAAAAAAAACACCAAAAAATACCTCCGTAATTTTTTTTCTATTAATTTAGGAAACAGTAAACTTTATATTAGTGTTAACTTTAGCTGCCCGAATTTGTCCGAAACGAAGAAAATAATTAAAATTATCATTATCGAGGCACTCACCGTTCAGGCCTTTAGCGATTAGCATTTGAGATTGTTTCAACTAACGTTCAGCTTTTCTTTTCTTTTCGTTTTCTTGTTGTTGTATTTTGAAATTTTAATAAAAGAATGTAGGTCTTACAATTTCAACGTTTGTAACGATTTGTAAATAAATATAATGTTCCACGTAGTACGACACCGTATAATCCTTCCCACAATTTTTCATGCATTTCCGTCAATTTTATGAAAAAATGTTTTAAACAAAAGTTAGACAGTTCTTAATTGATAATACATTTCAATAATAAACATTGCCGAAAAAGTTTTTATTTAATTAAAAATCAATATTTCCTCAACAATTTTTTATATAATTGTATATTTGTCATGCATTAATCGATGTATTCTTGCATTTTCTTTAAAAAAGTATTAAGGTACATGGGTAAAAAATTAAATAGTTTAGAAGTTATGAGTTTCGTTCCGAACGTCCATATACATGACACACTGTGCGGCGTGTTATACCCGTTCGATCGATCTTCGATCATTGGCCATCGACGAAAAATCTTTTTAACACAACGACGGGAGCTTGGAAAAGATTTTCGCTTTTTTAAAAAATTAGACTCTTTTAATCGGATTAGCTTGTAGTTATCTCTTTTGAATTAAATACCACTGTCCAGACCGAATTCAATGGGCCATATTGTAACGATTTTAACGATTGCTTTAACGATAATTATCGCGGATATCATTGTTACATGTTAGTTAACAACTTTACACTTTGAAAGTCGCGCAAATGGATCTGATTTTGCGTGAAATGAATACGCGGCAGACAAGCGAACGAGAGAGCTTGTCGTATATTCGTAGTACGTGCCCTTAGATATTGTAAAATATTTCTTAAATTTCGTACAAATGTTTCGAGTTTGTCCTACGCAGAAAAGACGAATCCTATTACTCCGATATCGGATAATACAAAATAGCGTTGCATTACTCTCTGGAGGGTTGTAGGAGGATCGTCCGATTCCTCGAAATCGCGTCATCTATTTGAATAAATTCGTTTCGGCAGTGGAAGAAGAGGATCGAACGCGGACGGAGCTGGATAAGAGCGTAGCGAGGGAAAGCGGTGAGAAGAAATGGACCAGCAAACGTTGCGTACATCCGATTTTCAGCGTAACTCGAACTCCTTCGAGGTCGAATCGCCTCGAACGCTCGATCTCACGATTTACGGCTCACTTTTCCCCCTTATTTACAAGCTACCCTTCGACCTCTCCGCCACTAGATTATCGCGGCAAAACGGCCGTTCTTCTCTTTCAATACAACCATTGTCGTGGTACGAACTCTGGCCGCCGAGATACGCGAACGAGGCGAAAATGTTCGATGTCAATTACGTCGGAAATGAAAATAAAGGTAATAGCATTACCGTCGATATAAGTACATACTCATGGACGATGCATGTGGATGTCAGTTTCCCGTCCCGATACCCGCGCGAGCGGCGAGAGCAAGTTCGGTGTCGTTTAGACGCTCCGACGCAAGCAAAAAACTTGTTATCAGTCAGCAGAAGATTCATTATTCAGTAGCGAGGTAAGGTTAGGGGGTAACGAATGAAAAAGGAACTCGTATGCGGCGAGGACGTTGGCCGACCAACTGGCGAACAATTATCAATTAAAATTACGCGAGCTCCTCTGCGATATCAACGCGCAAGTGTCGCCCGTCGAGAAAGCGAAAACCGGAGGGCAATTAAAAGGTTCGAACTTCGGCAAGTTTTTTTCGAGCGCAGCAACTTTTCCTGTTCGATAGTTTCTTCCGTAACGTCATATATTTCCCGAGGAGAACGGTAATCTCGCTTCGCGAAGTAATATTCCTGCGGGTAGCGTGCCGCTTCCAGGATACCCGCAGGAAAGAAAAGTGAAGTTGTTACCATCGATCTCGGAGATTCATTATTCACCGAGACGGCGGAGGTCAAAAGTTGCATGGGAAAAGAAATTCGCGGAGAAGAGAGGAACGAGAGGTCGAGGATCTCGCACCCCTCAGTACCACCGGCAAATAATTATCGACGAATGACCAGACGGTGACGTCAGCACTTACCGGCACTCGTATAACCCAGCAACCTGCTCTCGCCGATTCTCTCCTTCGATTAACGGCTTCGCGTTTCGATTTCAGGGTAGACGGCGCACGGAAAACCGTATCCCAGCTTGTATAAATTTATCGTCAACTCCAATTTGATCGCTCGTCGGAGGAGTTTACAGTGAACGCTAATTCTGAGACGTCTCTTTGATACAGGCAACTGTGATGGGAACGAACAAGATTTATTCCGGATAAGAAGAAACGAGGTTAAGAAAGAGCTGGTCAAACATTTGCGAGAGCATCGTTCGAACGATTCCGTCTAGAAGAATCGGCTTTTTAAAACAGTTTATCAGCCTATCGGACCGATTCGCTGAAAGAACTGCTATTGTATTTGTCTACCTTTCAAGCCGGATCTATTCAAAATAAAATTCAAATCTTTTCGCGCGTTCTCCTCAATTCGAGTGCAAACTGTGACGAAGAAAATGTACTTTCAAAGATAACTAATGGGACTGTCTAATGAGGACGATGGAAGTATAACATATACTAGTATCTACAACATGGTTAAGGCGTAACTGATACCAATTAAATCCTGAATGAGCACGAGGTCGGACCGGTGTGTACCTTATGTGCCTGGCGGATCGGCTAGGGTGTATCCTCCGCTTGTAACACGAGACGGACGAGCCTCGAGCATATTCACGACAAGTACAACAAGAACAACACGCCATCGGCGCCGCGACGCGCCGCGCCGGGGCGAAAGCCCGGACCGCTTCGACCCCGAAACACGCCCGAGGTCTGATACTTGTTCAAAGAAGGGGAACGCGTTCCGGCTTAATCCTATAGTCGTGATTTCGGCGCGTTTCCAGCCATTTCCTCCGAATGCTGTTCATCGATCTTAGTCGAATGGTTGCGCGTAACTGCTGGCTCATTGCTTTCGTAATACTTTGATGTTCGCTAATAGTTTTAGCCGAGGCGCTTTTTATTTAGGGCAAGTTTACGAAGAACTTGGTTCGATCGTAAATTATTCGAGAGAAATGGCGAAGAAGCCAAGCGGTGCTCTTTTGAATTGGAATCGGGAAAGAAGATACGAGTCTGGGTGACAGGAAGCAGGGACTAATACACTAGGGAATCTACTCCATTTCCGCCTCCAATTATTTATGGAAAGCAGAAGGGAGGATTTAAGTGTCCCTAGTGTGCTTCGCCCATTATCATTTAAACTAGAGTCTGAAAGGGTTCCGGTTTTCCGTCGCCTGGATAGCCTCGATCTTTCGAGCGCGATAGAAGATCCCGAAGCGGCTACAATTTTATCCACGAGAAAACAAAATCAAGAACCGTTTGCAGGAAATTATCGACGCGACGAGAGGCGACTACGGGAAACTGCAACGCACGGAAATACAAATTACCCAGCGAAACGCTAATCAGTCACCGAGGAACGCGGAATGCAGGTAGAAGAGGAGACGCCTCTGCATCGGTGTCTCATCTATCCTGATGAAGCTAGAGGTTCCGGGCCGCTATAATGTCGGTAGGTACCCATTACTCAAATATCATTGAACGCGGCTTATACCCGAAAGCCTCTGATCGCGTTAATAAATTACCAACTATCGATTTCCCGCGTTTCAACAGATTGCCACCGAACACAGACTCCGCTGCGACGACCAAGCGACGCTGTCTTCCTCTTGGAATGTCATCGACGCGAGATGAGTGGACCGTTTCTCCGCGTCGAAATAACGTTTTTATCGATTCCGGTCGCCTCGAAGTGGTCGCCGCGCCGCGCCGGTAAGGAAAATGCGGCTCGCGAGGAGCTCGTCGGCAATCTAATCACGGTTCCGGGGTCCGACGAAAAGCAGAGATTCAGCGACGCGCGAGCCGTGGAAATAGAGAAAGGAGTAAAAGGATGGAACCGTGGAAGGGCTGGCCGAAGCGCAAAGGGTGAGTACACACGGTGAAGAAGCCTTTCGAATCAATATGCGCGGCGAATCAGCACGATGGACTTTCCCTCTGGTCTATTCGACAAAGTAGCAGGAACTCCGAGATGATCGTGAAAGCGACGCGAGGCGAGGCTGATGGGCTTTTCAACCGGAGTCGTCGGAGTCGTCGGAGTCGTCGGCGTCGGCAAGGGCGTTGCGCGCGTGCACGCCCCGGCCTCGACCACCTAACCAGAATTCGATTCCTCGATCGAGACGCGAGCGGACGCGAGCGGAATGCACAAGCAAGATCTCGGTTCGCGCCGGCTCGTACCGCACGACTCCGAACGATGCCGTGATTGTGCTGGATGGACCGACTCCGGTCATCCCTTCAATTTTCTTCCCACGCCTTCGCCTCCTCGCTCTTTTACCGACGACCCGGATCACCGCCGCCCGACTTTTAAGGTCGTCGAGATTTCCGCCCGGTGGAAATTCGTCGTCGCGAGAAAAATCCGATCGCACGTTCCTCCGTTCTCTTCGAATTTTCAATAACACCGATTCACACTTCTCGCCCGCCTTTGCCGTATCGTTTCGACGAATCGGTTGCCGGCGCGACGGAGGCGAGGGACGGGGGGGGGGCGATTCGTTACAGGCTATTTCGACTATTTGGACAAGGGATGAGCCGACAATACACGACGGTTTATGATGTTCCCTGCGCAATTTCTGTTTTCTAGAATTGCGGACGTCGAGGCCGTGTTACCATGAATTTTCCAAATCGAGCCATCGACACCCGGGGGATTTTTCGTAATTTACGAGAGAAATGAATTTCCGCGAGGGCGAATGCATATTCTCGGCCGTATCGATGAATGGTGTCCGTTCGTTCACCGACAATTATTTGCCAAACAAATTATCGGGCGACCGGCTTTTTTGTACCGTTCACGCGGCGGAGTTTCGAATTAACAAACGAATTATCGGACTGTTGCACGGAGGAATAAAAAGAACGAGAGTCCTGTGTTCGTTCTATTATCCACCGCGAACAAGGCTCGTTCGTTCGGAATTCAATTCCATTCCGTTTGTCCCTGTATGGTTCTTAAACGAGGAATTATTAACTTGCCGGGCGGCAGCGAGGAAGAAGAAAAGGGTGGTAAGTAACGCGCGACCAATTTAATTACCACGAGCAAAAAAGTCTATTCGCGTGCATTGATCTCCGAATAAAAAGTATCATCTGCGGCCTGTAATGGGATTCTGAACGAACCAATTTCGAAATCCACTGATTCTTGTAGGAAAAAGATTGCGGAGGCAATTAACAATCGGCATCTGGTATCACTAAAAAATGAACGCTTTTATATTTGCTGCGTCGTTACTTTTTTGGCTGCGCGATACAAACAGCGACCGTGGACATAGTTGGGTGCATAGCGATCGGCCAACAGTTTACGAGCATTCGCGATGGAAAGATAAGCCTTGTTATTGCAATCGGCCGAAAATCCGCCGATATCAACGACCAATGGTCTGGCTAATTGAATTAATTCCAGCAACAAGAAGGCTGCTAACGATTATTATGAACCTCCCTTTCCACTATTGACCCGTTTTATCTAGCTGTCGAGCTCGACTGGTTTCTCCATGCCGATGCGTGGTCGAAGAAGCGAATGCAAGAACGCGCATACATTCGCGCGTAAACAATAAACGCGGAAATTGTGAAGTATCGTTTAAAAAAAAGAGCTCGTTGCGGAGTAAAAAACACAGAAATTTAAATAATAGTGATATCTTCCCTCAAAGATTTTGGTCTCGAAATGTAAGTCTTCTCTCAAACGCGATAATAATTTCTTTTATCGTTCGGGCCATAGGAACTACATAGTCGCGCTTAATATCGCGGTTGTAGAATTAATTTCGCCGGTGGGAGCAGTAAGAGAAGAGGCGGTAACGATAACAGTAATCCTCTTCTCCCTTTCGTTCGGTCGCCGCTAAACCGCGACATAAAGGTTCGAATTAAGGAAATGAACTTCCGGCGAAGAGCCCGAGCGCGGGCGTCGCGCAAAGCGGATTCCTCGGACGAAGAAAAAAAGGGGACGATTTTAACGTTAAACGCCGTGCCGCACCGCGACTCCGGCGATGCTCTTCAATTATACGTTTTCGACGCTGGCAAATATAAAAGAACATTTATCATTGTCCGGTTGAAGCACGGTTAATGAAGCATTATGCTCAACGTCCGTAGCAAATTTCTGGCAAGGCGTTCTGCACAGAGGAACGATCGCCTATTGTCCAGAGCCGCGTTCATTGTCAGTTTCTTCCGAGCGTGGGCGAGCGGCGTTCGCGACATTGAAATTAAGTGAATAGAGTCGGTCCGCGCGGTTTCAACCAGTCGTCGAAACTGGAGAGCTTAATCGGTGCTCCACGGAGATTGTCTTAATCCGTACAGCTGCTTACGCGACTCTTGGACATCTTGGGATTATCCTCTCGTTTAACGCGCAGCTTTGCTCTGCAAGTCGACTGACGCTTCGAGCGTCTCTTACACGATACGATACCCAAGACGGCGTTACGCGCTCCGGTTACACAACGCCGAACAGGATGCATTCGTGTTCGTCCGGCGTATGTCGGAAATAAACTCGACGAGCGGTCCTAGCAAACTATGAACACGCTTTACGGCGGGCGCTACAAAGATTTTCCAACGGCGACCCTCGAGAGATGAAAAGCGCGGTTACCGTCAGCGTCTTTAAAACTAATACCTTTCCTTTCGATTGTTCGCGGAGTGGACAGTAAATTCGAACGACGCGGCGCGGCTTGGCGACGCTGGCAAACGCACCGGGGCTGCATTAAAATCGAATAAGGTCACCGTGGAACGTTCCACAGTGTCGACGCAGTGGGACGACTTCCCGGCAACTCGACGTTTCCTTCCTGCGGGATAATAGTTTCAGTTTCCGTTTACCCGGAGAGGCAAGGGACGTAGGAAAAATGGAGGCGAAGTAGAAGAGAGGAGAGCGAAGGAGGGGACAATGGAAAACGATCAAAAGTGTCCCCGGGAAGCTAAACGAAAATTACGAGGCCACCCGTGGCTCCTTACTGTCCAGAAGCTTCTTCCTGCTTGCTTCCCCTTATGGCGCGTAAAAATGGAGCAACGCTTCAAGGACAAGGGGAAAACGTACCCGCGGGATCAACGTTGATAAAGGATCACTGCCAAAGGGAGCGCGTCGAGGAAAAAGGCCAACAGTCTGCGACAATAAAAACTCGACAGAATATCGTGCGCTTTTGATGCATATTGCATGAATTAAATTGCTCTCGCCTTTATCCCGCCGCCTTGCCACCTAAATACACTGTCCACTGTTTCCATAATCCTTTACGAAATCGACTCGGAAAATGTCCAAACGGAACAATGAAATCTCTTTGCAGATACGCGAAGAGCACCACGGAGCGAATGTTTGAATAGAGAGACAACGTTGTCTTGTTAAATGAGGTACACGTACGAACGCGGCGCTACAATGTTTTTCGTGTTCCAGGTATTTGTAGTTTCAATTCGTGGATGTTTTGCATTCGCTGGACTAGCGACAGGAGAGAATTTCGCGCAATTGTCGAAAGGGAGAAAAGCAAACCGACAGATATTTAGACAGATTCCTGGCGTTTCGATTCCGAAGGACCGCCGTGGTCCAACCCGTGTCAGCCTTGTAGAAATATTGAGACAGACTCGCTTCCGCGTATAAACGAAGCTTTTCCTCGTCCTTGATTCTATCAAAAGTAATTCGAAGCTTTCGGAGACCGGTGCGCGTTGGTATCGCGCGTAAAAAAAGAAAACAAAGAAACTCGAGAACCGAAAGTTGTCACTTATACTCTCGAAGGCAAACGCCGCGCCGCGCATCTTACTTCTCTTCTCCGCGCTTCGACTGTTTCCGCATTTTCCACGAAACTGTCAAAGGACCTCTTGAATTATGTATGGCTGCGGGTAAAAGCTCGGCCGAAGATGGCCGGAATTTGACCGGCTCGAGGGTCTTAGACTGGAAGAGAATCGGCCATCCCCCGGAAGCGTGGAAGGAGGGTGAAAAACGGGTACTGTGACTGGGTTAAACGTTGGCCGGCGGAATTATCCGGGTGTTATTTATTGCGACGGTCTTCCGTCGTTCTGGTGACCCATAAAGCTCCGTCGGAAGACACTCGCAAGAATTTATACGAGCCTTCTCGAACTCCTTTCGCCACCGCGCAAGAATTCCGCCCGAAGAATTAGTGCGGAGAAAAGTTTGCGCCGCGAAAAAGAGACACGGTGGATTCGGCGCAACTTTTCACCGAGGAACGAAGATAATCGCTGATACTCCGTAATACCCGTTTCGTTCTTTTTCCCTCTGTCAGCGTTCTTCCTCCGCTACAACTTGAAATTTTCAATATGCCGAGGAAACCGTTCGGCAGCTCGGTACATATGTACCTCCGATATACGATCGACGCGTCATTGACATTAATTGAAAATCAGTGACGCTCGCGACAGGAAACTCCAATTTATCGCTTCTCTTCGCTAAAGTGACACCCGTCCGATCGTTAGCGTGTCGCTTTATCGACTACGTCAAATTACGTGCACCAATTTAACGCGACAAATATGCGGTTCAGTAACAATCATGGAAACAAGGGCAAACCTCTCCGCTTCAAGAGAATTTTACGATATTACCGTACGCTGCTACCGTTTCCCTTTTCTTTAAAAAATGCCTCCAATCAGCGAGAAGCAGTTTCTTCCTCTGGTCCTGTTTCTTCTTCGTCTTCTCCTTGCTTGCCGGTCGGACGAGGAGCGAAAGTGAACGAGGATAATAAATTCCAAACGAAACTTTATCCCAAGAGGTCGAAGGTCGGGCCAAGTCCCCGATATTGCGGATAGATAGATAACGTGATCCCGGGGTTATAATTTCACCCCATTATCCGCGGGACGCACTCGGCATAAGTAATAAGGTCGAAAGCGCGTAGAGAGGGAGACGAGAAGAAATAAGAAGCCGGAGGAGACCAAGTCCCTTTATCCTTTCGTCCGGTATCCCGATCTGGCGTTACAAGGATTTCGTCCTGCATACTCTGCACCGCATTCTTTTAATTAATCCGCGGATATTATAAGACGAGGGCAATTGACGGTGACCGACTAAATCTGGTCTCGCGAGAAAACTTGTTTAATAAAAAAGTTTCGCGACTCCGAAACGCGGCAGCTTCTCTTCAATCGTAATGTCAGCAAAACGGTTCGAAAGAAGATCGCTTTTATTTTGAAAGTGGACGCCACTTTGTTCTTTCGCCGGAACGAAATGAATTTTGGCAAGTAATTTGTAGCGAATTCGAAGCCGTCGCTCGGAGCGCTTTCAGCGTCGCGGAAGGACTGGGTCCACGCGAAACGGATGAATGGAAAGCAATTAAGCGGGTACTTTTCTCGAGCACTTACGGTTCTTAGGTCCGGAGTACTCCTTTGAGCTCGCAAACACGAATACTTCCCCTTCGTTTTATGTATTTGCTTGTGAATGCACACGCGCTTCCCATATTTTTTACTTTCCTTTTGGATTCGCTTTCAACTTTTTCTTACGACGCGTCAAGAACTGATGAACGACTGTTTGCAGGTATTTATAACATTTGTGGAAATCGTCGTGCAGGGAAAGCAAATTTTGAAATAATGGTCCAGCATGAAAGCACGCATCCTAGGCAATCCTATGGGAATCAGTAATTACAACTACGACAACCTTCTCCAAGCTTTAAGCTTGAAAACATTAGCAGATCCAAGGATAATTGCTAATTTAATTTTCCTGTTCAAATTGATTATTGGAAATTCTGTAAATTACCCTCTAAACTATCCTTTAAAATCGCGATAATTCAGGGGGTTCGAAAAATACTATTTTTTCGCGATACAAAGCAACAATATCACAGTTACTGTACTTATTGGATTAATAAGATCGCAATCTTTATTTTAGCGAAGAATTGCTTACGAAAAACGTTCCTATCTTGAATTATAGGGGTTGGAAGCTTAAATGTTTGATAGTTTTTTTCAAAAATGGTTGAGTTTTGGACCACGTCACGTAGAAGTTTTTTGTTTGCTTTTACGTGATCTATCACCCTTTCGAAGCTTTGTACTACTATTCCAAACACCCTGTATTGTATACTAAAGGGTATTTCCGTAAATAAATAAATAAATAGTCTTTTTTTCTTTCTCTACCGTATCGTGTATCATCAGGTTTCGAGGATATCGGTTCGCGACGCCCTTGAACGAGCCCAACTTTCTCGAACGCGTCACCTTTGCGCGGTCTCTGCGGTTATGCAACACGGTCAACGAAGACCTGCCCCGTGACCCTATGTTTACGTTCTTGCTGACTCGTGTTTCGATCGGACACCGACAACTTTGCGGTTTTCCTTCTTGCCCTGGCGTTTCCTCGTGGGGAACCTAGGAATCGCTTGTCCACGATCGACGAAGCTCGCCGAGGAGACATTGATAGCTTGACTTTCCTCCGGCTCCGTTAGTGAGTCCGCAATTAAACTTCGCTCTAATTGTTCCGATTTCTCGATGCAACGCGCCGTCGACCAAGCGGAATCCGCTTCTCGAGGTTCGAACTCGCGATCGATACGAACGCGAGCAAACTCGCAGCAGTCCCGTCGTGAATAAACGTCGGAATTGTCGGAAGACGGTCGAGACGCGGGATCCGCTTTTATGGGTGCCGCGCGAGAGGGAAAAAAATTCCTTGTACTTTGCCGGCAAGTCGCGCGGTGCACTTTACGCGTTCTCCAAGACACGCGAATTCGAAAAGTTTCGAAGGTAGAAATGATTTTCAGGTATCTCTCCGTCGACTCCGAAGATGGATCGCCTTTTCATCCGCTCGTAGCTTTCTCCACCGAAAGCTTGCCGGAGGGCGGTAAACTTTACCGGATAAAGTAGATGGAGCAGTTTATGCTTTCTAGTTTTAGGAGCCTCTTTTCGGATCACTGTGTCCGATAATCCGTCCTCCGGACGTAACTATGAAATTATGAGATCGGCGCAACGGCGATACATAGTTAAGGCGACGAAGGACGAAGAAGCTGAGAACGATTTAAACCGCCGTAGAGGAGGAAACCGCGTGGTCGTAAAGAAGCGACGATAGACCGTATCGTGTGTGCGCCGACTCGTCTCTCGCGTGTATCACGACATACTGTATATTGTACTGGCAAACAAACCGTCTCCTTTCCCCGATTTTACGCTCGTTTTTACGAGCAGCAGCGGCAGCAGAGCCTCGCGCGGATGCCAACCGTCGCCTTTTCTTTACATTCGATGCACGATGATCAAACTCGATGTTTCGCTCGTGCTCGATACCTCTTTGGTTCGGATAAATCGTCTCGCGCAATCTATGCCCGCGGTTTAGACGAACTTTGAATGCATTAAAACCTCGATACTCGCCGGTAATCGATTTTTGCTCGTCAGACGAGGACATCTTGGTTTACTGGCTTCATTTCTCTCCGGTGGTCCAGGACCCACCCTAATAGAAAGACTAATAATCGTGGAAGGCGGAGGACCATCTGATAGCTTCCTTAAGGAGCAAGCGAAATTAGCGATAAGAGAGATAGAGTAGAGAGCGGTAAGCCGCGAGAACCTTGGAAGGGATCGAGGGTACCGAAGGGCTGTAAGTGGTCTAAACTCCAAAACCGCCTCTATTAGCACTCAGGGCTACCGTTCCCATGGCATCCGGGCTCAAAGTCCTATCGCGGATAGGTAAACCGACGCGGACGGCGCGGCGCAAAGATACGACAAGCGACCGCTCAACTTCCATCGCCGCGCGATCACCCGACCGCCTCTACTTACATTATCATAATGTAAATTAACGCCGCGGATATATTTTGCATGCAATTATGTATATCAAAGGAGAGGGGAGGAGCCTGCCGGTTGGTGGAAACTGGAAACGCTTCGCCGACTCGTAGCCGTGTTCTCGCCCTTAACTCGTATCGGGAAAAACACCGAGACCCTCCAACTTCCTGACCGTCCGGCGTTCAGATCTGAAATTCAACGGTTCGCCACCTCTCTCCCCAATTTCCACTTAAATATTCAGATGAATTCCGCTACAACCACTCGAGGGATTCGAACGTAACTGGGAAATCTTGATGGGTGAAGAAAATCGTAGCATCTTTAGAAGAGGGGTTGCAGAGATCGTGCAGTAAATGATCGATGCAGAGAATAATTCGGTGGATGGGGAAATTCGACGGTGGAAACTGCTCCATCCGGAGGAAAGGTCGGGACTTTGTCTAGAGGAAGTAACCAACAGAAGCCATTAGAGTCGACGGAGAACGCGCCGGTGCTAATGCGCCGTGAATTAGTGCATCGGCAATACCGCTAAGTCGCGACTCTCTGTGTCCGGTGATTCATTCTGATTAAAATCTAATTATGAATCATGTTGGTGCAGCCCAGGGCTATTTGTCAGCATCTCCAACGCGTTATTGTTTCTTCGCACAACTCTCGCGAACAAATATCACGGTTGGGGACAAGTTGGATATGTATTCGTCCTCGTGGGACTTCGGAGAAACGTCGAGGACATTTCGTTCCGTGTCGATTTACTTTTCCCGCGGCGTAACACAGGGTGAAAGGAAGACGAGGGCCAGAAGGGACGCCGTGTCGATCTGGCGGATCGACATATTTTACGGGTGCAAATTATTCCGTGGAGGGAAGGGATCGCGACGGGGACGTCAGTTAGCCGCTTATTGGTTTCATAAATTCGGTGATACGCCGGTGGTCTGGCAGCGACAGCTCCTGTGTACGCGGCTTAATGGTATCTCAAAGTTTAAGGGAATTTTCCGCGAGTCTTGGTGGCGTCAACCGTATCTGAGCCAGACAAGCGAATAGTCAACTGATGTACGAGCAGTGGTGTTCGCGCGAGGAAGGTGGCGAGAGGAAGGAATCACGCATTTATTTCCACAGCGCGCCAGAGAAAGGGGAAATCTTTCCAGGGTTCTGAATGGAACTCCGCGAAGGAGAGAGGATCGGTAGCTTCGCGAGGAAATATATATCCAGCAGACATAGGCTGGATTCTGCTAAATCTACTGGAATTAAACGTTGAAGGGCACTTAAGGAGAGGGAAACACGACGGGCGTTTATGGCGAACCTCGCCACAGCACGATTTATTCGACCTTTGTTTCGCCAGCTTTCCGCCTCGTCCGCCCCGCGCTTTAACGCCGCGAGTCTATCAAGACGTTTCCCCGCGTCAAACGGATTTAATCGTCAGCTTTTCGGTTTCGCGGAAATGAGTCTTAGGCGGAAGAAGTTGCGGTCGAAACAAAGCTGCTCCGACTTTGCATTCGCCGCTCGACATAGGTTTAATCGCAAGAGGCTTTGGCACAATGAGAGCTTGATTAGGCTTCCAAATCTGCGCGTCTCGCGTTTTAGACGAATCGCCAACTAAATTTCGAGCTCGCGCACGTGCATCCGCAACTCGAAGAAACCCTCCTAGGGGCAAACTCGATTTCTACGTTTATTCCAACTCCGTGGAATATACTGTTTGCATGCAAACAGAGCGACGCGGAGCGACGCCGCCCAGATTCTGGCGAGGCCGCAGCGTGCGCTCGTCGCACGATATTCGTACGCGAACGTCAGCCTCCTCTCGCATCGACTTAACAACGAAAGGAACAAAAAGAACGTGTCTGAAATTTGCGCGATCGTTGTAGAAGTAGCCAATTGTGGACGTTAGCAGTTTGATTTCGAGTCTGTAGAGCGAAGAGGGTGAAAATCCTTTCGACCACTTAATGCCATCTCCCTTTTGAGGATTTGTACCGTGAGAGTGGCATTCATCGGCCGACGCTTCTTCCGACGATTCACGAGTCCATTAAGAGTAACGGGTCCGGAAGAGGTCGTCTTTTCTCATTGCTCTCGCGCTGCAATCGAGACATCCATCGAGATGCTTTTCCCTTCGAGGGACCGCTTCCAACACCGAGAAGCCCGTGTGTTTTTAAATTACGGACCGGTTCGCGGGGCCGCTTTGTACCTCGACGCTTCCACCAGCCGAAATCCGTTCCGAACCGTCTTCTCGTGAATTTTAAAACATCTCCCGGAACATTCAAGCTCCGACAACACCGAGCAACCTTAAGCTTCCGCCTCCACCTTCCTTCTTCCGCTTCTATGGCCTCTTCGGAACCGTCTTTTTTCTTCGAGGGTTTCCTCCTCGAGAAGCGGTTGTATCGAGAGGATCGTTCGCGCGAAACCGTGTCATGCATAATTTACGAAGTTATCGAGAGCGTTGTTGAAAGAGCATCTTCGAGCGCTCTCGTAGTCGAGTGTCCAAGCAAATTGTCGGAGAATCGACGGGATCACGGCAACCGGACACCGAATCGTTTCGCGTCGTTTTGAATATTTGAAAAAATTCATCGTAAAAGTCCTAATATACAGGGTGAGGCACTTAAACCCGGTCACCTGAATAACTTGGCTGCTATTGGTGATAGGAAAAAATGCATCAGGCCAAAATTATTTGGTATCGAGGGGCTGATCATCCGATGTTACTAGTTTTTTGATAGGTGGAGGCGTCAAGGAGATATGAAGGTCATCTCTGTTTTTTTAAATGGAACGGTCTGTTTTTACTTTTATTCTGATAGAGTATTTCAAGACGAATACAATGACCTACTGGAAAGGTCATTTGTGGTCTGGGTTAAGCCAATTGTGATGGAAAAAAATTGTGAGTAAAAAAACACACCGTTCCATTTAAAAAAACAGAGATGACCTTCATATCTCCTTGACGCCTCTACCTATCAACAAAACTAGTAACATCGGATGATCAGCCCCTCGATACCAAATAATTTTGGCCTGATGCATTTTTTCCTATCACTAATAGTAACCAAGTTATTCAGGTGGCCGGTTTTAAGTGTCTCACCCTGTATAAACCCTTAACATAAAAGTCTAAAATATTCTGTAACAAACACTGAGAAATCCCAGAGTTCGTGCAAGTAGTAACGCCCGCTTTATAGTCAGACGCTCCGCCTAGTAGACAAAACTGTACGCAGAAATATTTTCGCCTAACAGGTATTCATGAATATAGTCTCTTTAGAGTGTTTTACATTCAACTTTGAAAATAATTATTTAAAATACGGAAACTCCACCGATAACTAGCATACTAACAAAGACGTAACTGACCAAGCGTAAGCTTCACTTCCTGACAAAAATCGCGATTGGTCGCTAACGAACAAAGCCTGCTTTAAGGGATTATCGATAAATTTCCAAGCAGTTGCAAGGGAGATGATTGACGGAAGGGAGTTCCGAGGGACAATGACGCGAGGCTTTCGCCGGTTCGTGTAGTCGTCGGTTTATGTTCCGGTCATAAATCTTCCGCGACAAAGAGAAAGCAGAGCGGAGTGCAACGTAGAGGATGAAAGGTCATCGCTTAAGATTATTGCGGTTTTAATGACCGGCGATCAAATCACGAATCGGCGAAACACTTCGCCGAGTGCGATCCTCGGCGTTACGTCTTGCAGAAATTGAATGCGGCGATCTCTCGCGAAGGATTATAACGCGTAGAACATCGTGAAAAGAATAAAGAGTTAAAGAGTTTGCTTCGCAGATTCGCCTAAGAGGAAAACGGCTTTGTTGGAGAGCGTTAACTGAAAATATTCGTGTTTCAATTAACCCGGCTTCAATCTAAACAGTCTTCTGCCTCCTAGCTCGCATCGGGCAAGTTTTACGCCGGTTTCCGACACAAAACTTTTGTAATTTCCCGTCGACGCGGTCTAATGCAAGGGCGAAGTAAGAAACGACCATTAGAGGCGTTAAGTGCTTCGTAACTGGATTAAAATACATGCTTCTCCGGCCGGTGACCATGGTCCGATGGTAGAAAGCAGGAAATGGGCCGAGAACCGCTTCTCTTCTGGCCGAACGGGTTCGGATGAGCTCCGGAGGCAGCGGCTAAGTGCTTTCTAACGCGATTAAAATTTGTGGTATTCCCTGATACCATTCGACGTCTACGCAATTTTTCAATATTTTTGATCATGGTTTCGATAAAATCGATTTTCCCTCCTTTCGGAATTCCGTGGTATAATGTATACTCAGTCGACACGAGCTAATCTCGGTCTTCTTATATTCTTGCGAGTCGGTGCAATTAGTAGTCCTTCTAGTTGGCTTCGCCATTAACGGGGATTGCGATTTCGTGTGCTTTCAGTGACTATGCAACTTTTCTCGTTACAGTATTATTTCCCCGCATTATCCGCGATGTTTGCGATGATATTTCCAATATCGAGAAGTACAGACCCATTAGCATTCGAAGTACTATACCAAAAATCTTTGACGGTATTATTGCGCAGAAACTTTCCTTTCTTTGTAGGAGCGTAATTATTAACGAACAGCACAGGTTCATTGTTGACAGATCTACTAGCACGAATTTACTTACGTACCATCATTACCTGTCCTACGCCCTTGCAAAGAGACTCCAAGTCGATGCAATATACATGTACGGATTTCAGCAAAGCATTTGACTCGGTTTGTCACTCAATATTAATTTGTAAGTTGCGTGCATGTGGTTTAGATGGTAATCTATTGAATTGGATATTAAGCTTTATATCTGGCAGGACTCAAATTGTTAGATTCAATTACTCTTTTTCCCGCACCAATGTCACGTCCGGTGTCCCTCAGGGTTCTCATCTGGCCTTCATCATTGTCAGTATCTCTTGTATGCTAATGACTTCAAACTTTTTCATTCCATCGATAGCAATCTAAGTCATGTGCTTATACAACGTGATCTCCTCGATCTCTAGTCGTGGTGCATTCGGAACAAAATATATCTAAATCTTTCTAAATGCTCGATTATCCGTTACTCCCACTTGGTTAATACATTTGTGTTTGATTATGTTATTAATGGCATTACATTAGCATCTGTTAACGAAATCAGGAACCTCGGTGTTACCTCTACTTCAAATTTATCATTTGCTGATTATATTGTTAATATCACAGGTACTGCTTTAAAAGTACTCGGACTCATTCACAGAGCATCTAGTTATTTTAGAAGAATTGAGACTTTACATGTCTTATATTGTCCCCTCGTTCGTCCTCATTTGGAGTACTGTTCCATTATTTGGGCACCATATCACAAATATCTTTTTATCTTTCTATATTAAATTAAACGGGTCTGAGTTTCCTCGAGGGAACACTGAATATGTATTTCCTTCAAAATAACAGAACAATTTAACCAACTATTCAGAACATTATATAGGAAAATTATGTCAGATATTATTCTGCTATTTTCAAGAGTTGCCAATCCGAATTTGGATAACCAAGGTTGATATATATTGTAAGATCCAGATTTGAAAGCTATTAATCTTAAAAATTTATGCTAAATACTTTTAATTCTACTATTTTGGATCTTATAATAGGGAGATCAAATTAAAGAACTGCACTCGAGATGAGGCCGCATATAGACTTAGTAGATAGGTGCAAGCAGAATCTATAAATAAATCCAAGTGTCCTATAAGCGGAACTTATTATTTTATGATAATGCTCCGAAAAAGACAGGTTGGATGTGAATATCGAGAGCATCTAAGTGTGAATATCTAAGGAGTGAATATCTAAGTTAGAAGGTACATATTTAACATCAATTTTTGCGTCTGACTGCCCGTGTCTCAAGAAATCCTATATCTGTTGACAACCATAATTATTTTTCAATACAGAGTTAACTGAAATTGATATCGCTGGAAGACCGTCGTCTCGTGCTGGCTTTGTTATTTGCGCACAAAGTTATTAATGGTACAGCAAATTGTCCAGAAATACTTGCTGCCTTCAAACTATATGCTTTCCGTCCTGGCTTAATATATCGTTCGCTTCTCTGATAAGAAACACATCGCACTTTGTTTGGTCATTTCAATTGCATTAACTGAATTATCATGCACGTTAGTAAGTACTACGAAGTTATAGATTTTTCGACTCTCACAGCTTATTCAAGCGGCATATTAACCAGCTTTTAATGACCAAACTAGTAATATCTTAATAATCAAGTATTTTTGTATTTCATATACAGGGTGGTCCACGCAACCTGTGCACCTCTATAACTTCCAAAATATGCGTTGCACGAAAAAATTTTGCATACAAAAGTTGCATGGTTTAAAGGGGTACATTATGTAGTGCATTTATCTTTTTTTATAGGTGGAGGCGTTTCGGAGATTTGAAGGTCAACTTTGTTTTTTTTAACGTTTTTTTTTTGGACGAATATCGAATTCTGAGTAAAAAAATATTGACCTTTATTAGCCCTAAATCTAATAGCTAACGAGTAATTTCACTTTATTTCTTGAAAATTTTCTTCACGTAATATCAAGTTGGAGATTCAACCTTGATTCCAACATACATATGTAATAATAAATAATAATAAAAAAATTTCGTGAAAGAGCTTGCCAACTTTTCGAGCGAAATCATTCTGCAGCCTGCACTTGTTTGCATCGATGTGGAGCAATGCACACGAGAAGAGATCGCTACACCGTTGTAGAAACGCGCTGCATGCAAGCACGATCGTCGATGGAAATACGTAATTACAGCTTATTTCGTAATCAACCGTGCGTAAATCGAACAAAAACAGAAGCCCTGCACGCATACTTGCACGCCGAAACAATGGCATGTCGTGTGTTTCGTCGACGTCTCTCGCGGAACGAAACTTCTCCAATTACTGTTACGCTTATTGCTACTTTACTCTGGGAATAAGTGATCCCGCGAGGAAATCGGATAATAATTAGTCGTTGTCGGCTGGCAGAGTGGTCGATTAAGGTCAAGAGGCGTCGGTTTCTTCCAATTAGGAAGGAACGCTTGGGGTGCCGTTATAATACTCGACTTTCCTCGAGCCCCGAGCGGAAGGAGTTCCCTAATCGGCGAAAGCATTAACGCTCGAACAAAGAGGGAGTCGGCTGTTGATCGAGTCTCGAAGGAAGGGTGGATGGCAGCTCCGAAAGCCCCCGCCTCGTCGTTGACAAGCGAGACCCTTCGATTCGACGTCTCAATTCCTCGCGCTGACCAAACGACTCGTGTCGCGGCTTATCGATAACTTTGCACCGCGAGCAAGACCCTTCGGCACGAAAGGGCTGGGCAAAAAATGAATGTTAAGAATGTAAACACGTAAGTTTCGCTTTATCGGCGAGAGAAGGAAGAATGACGTACGCTCGGCAGCCACGCGATTCGCGGCTAACGAGAGGAGGAACGGAGAGAGGAACGGTCTGTCACGGAACCGACTTATATCCCTGCAACGGAGGTTCGAACGAAGTAAACGCACGACGTAGAAGGCTTAAAAGACTAACGAAGAACCGCGTCTATGAACTGACCGAAGAAGAAGCAACCCTTTCTTCGTTCGGTCGGCGAAGGAGCAGAATACGAATTCCCTGATCTGCATAATGCTTCTCTCGGTGCGGTCTGATTTCGCCGTGTCGCTAGCAAACTTGCACTTTGCCAACCGTTGCCGCGCATTCCCGTATAATTCCGTAACGATCCCGTTTCTATCGCGCGCCACCGAGAGCCGTACCCTTCTATCTGCGTTTTAACAAGACGCATTCTGCTCGTCTAATCCTCGAATAATTACCGGTAAGCTTTCGGCCGGAGAGAAGAGCTGTCGGTTCGTCGAATCGACCGACTGTTATTTAACTTTCTCTCGCTTCCCGCGGCTCGACGCGCCCAACTTTCAGGAAATATTCCACGTATTACGTGCGCGGTTTCCGTCGAGTCAGATCTCGTTTCATCCCCCGATCCCGGAGGAAGCTCGCGAGCCGCTCCGTCGTGGTTCCTTCGTTTGCGGAAGGCGCGCGACTCGATCGCCGAGAGCGGCGTTCTAATATCGAGGTACGGATAACGCGGAGGTTTTCCCTTTTTTTTTTTTTTAGCGAGTTTCGGCGCACGAGAAGGGAAGCACGACTTCCGGCGGCTACTCTCCTAAGAAGTGGTATATATCAGCTTGTGTCAAATAGCCGCGACGATATTAAGGGGAGAACGGGGATGAAAGCGTAAAGAGGATTACGCGTATTGTGCATGGTGTCAGAGATAAATGACAACGAATGCTTGGCGCGTGTCGAGGATTATAATGGGTCTGCGTCTGGCGTCTATATAGACGAGTAGTCGGTCGTTCGCGGGGATATTTCGAAAAAAATGATGCCCCTGTCGCGACGACGAGACTGTAAAACGATGGTCGGTCGCAATAGCCAGCGCGGACAATAGGCTGAGACGCGATCGAGAATCGCGGCCGGACATTTATCAGGTGGACGACGGAACGACCCGGGAAGCGTTTTATCGCGACGAGAGCGACCAAGAAAGGGTAGTATGCAGCGAGAATTTTACTGGACCCAATTGGAACGCGGAGATTCTCCGAGGCGGAGGAGCTGGAACTCGCCCCTCGCCCTAATGCTGTGCTCGGCAACCAACGAAGGATCGAATGACCCGAACCCTATCGAATCATGACTGGAACGAACTCGATGGATATCCTCGAGCGCAGTCGTTCGTTAGTCTCTGGATCCGCTCGGATAATGACTCGACAGTTCCCCGAAGCCAGTTAGCGAAAACTAAACACGACGATCTGCGCAGCAACGAAGGTCCTTTCCGCCCGAAACGCTCGAGGAAATATTTGCGATGCAGGAATTCCTCGCGTTTGTCGAGCGTTTTAAACGTTGCCAAAGTACATCGACAAGTTAAACGAGCCTGGGATTTCGTGTTCCGCGTGCCTCGAGCCTCGACGATTCAAAATTTAAGGGAGACGCGGCGCGGCGTGGCGCGGCAAAGAGGACCAAGAAAGGACGAAGCGAGGAACGAGTTAATTAAAATCTGACTAAAAATTTCGATGATAAATTCGTGTCTTCCGGACCGTACGTTTGAAAGGCGACTCGGATATAAATTTCGATTTAAGGGACGCTGTCTGGCCGTCTTTAATAACGGCCGAGTCGCGGCTGCAACTTTAGTAATTACTCGAACCGGACTGCCGTTTCTTCAACCTTCCTTCTTGCGAACCAACGCGGGCCTGTCTTTAATGGCGGTTCGCTCCAACTTTCGAATCTTCCGCGCATAATTCCCTCGCGCTGTATCGTCTCTCGGCGTTCGATTCCATCGTGTCCGAGACTTTGCTAATTTCCAAGTCCAGAAAGTTAATACGCAAACTCGACGCGTGCAGAATCATTCCAGACGAACGAACGAATTCGGAAACTCCGATTTTTCCCTTTCCGAGAAGATCTCAGCTGCCGGCAGTGGAATACGCTGGTCTAGAAAGGGTTCCATGACGGATCGGTCGTTGGTTCTAGAACCTGCGATTCATCTTTCTTTCTGTTTGCCGAAATCGATCCGCCCGAACGCGAAAGAGAGGAACCGAAAGAACTCGTTCGTTACTCGGTCAAAGATAGACGTAATCACTTATTTAATTGTGGTTGGGTTCGATAAGACTACGTGCAAAAGTTTTACAGGCTATAGCAAAGATGAGGTATGAGAAAAAAATATTAAATATTATTAGGTACTAATTGACATTAAAATTTATAGCGAACTGTAAATTACTATTTAAATTATTAAAACGTTTTCTAAGTAAGAAATGATTTCGAAGTCTAAATGTTGAAAAATCCTGCATATTTCCGTACTTAACAATAACAATTATTAACAAATTATGCGAGATGATGCGCGAAATTGTTATTAATAACGAGCATAGTAATATATGTTAACAATAAACTGTTACTATCATTATTTTATAGAAAATATCAATTTTTCACGAACTATTAAATCCTGTAATTTGAATCAACTGTCCACGTTTGACCGGCTGTTGATCTGGAACACATAATACCCCAAATGGTCAAGGAATATTCAGTCTGCGGCTAAACATAGAATATTTAATTTAAATCTAAGAGTAGAAAAATACTTTCAAAGTACTCGACTAATCTTGCACCTTATTGAAATGTGCTAAGTTCCAACACCTCCCGCATTCGTTCGAGTCACAATGAATTTAGTTGAACGCGAAACCAGAAACGCGAGTCGCGGGCCACGCCTCGATGAAATTCGAATTAAGAGCGTGACGTCTTTATCCATGTTTACGATAGGCTTTACAGCGGCAAGGAGCAGGGGAACGGCGTTTAGATTGGGCGTTTCGTGCCTGACAAGTTTATCCGAAGAATGCGCGCGACGACCCTGTTTCGCTTTGAAATTCGCCTCGTCGCTGGACGCGCTATGAAAACGTTATGGAAGATTTCTAGCCTATCTTTGTTCAACGGGGGATGGTCGCGAATGATATAACGCGCGCGGTCGAACGCGACCCCGTATAAATGCAGATACGTTCGTTCGAACTCGTAAAAGCCGCCGTAAACTGTCCGTTTTTACGATCGCGCGTGGCGGCTTGCCGCGTCGGTTCCTTGGCGAAACGTCATCAACGCGCGTGTGCTTTCTCTCGCCGGGGAATAAACTACGATGCAACAAGCGCCAGGAGTTGCTAAGCGCTCGCGCGTAAAGGATTTACGGGCGAATCGTGTCGCGAGCAAAGGAACGACGTTACACTTCATTCAGTTCCAACGCGAACTCGAGTTTCGAGCAATTTTCCATTTCCGACGTCGTAGAAACTCCGCCGAGTTCGACGCGATTTTTACGCGACGAAGTCGTAGGTCGGAGGTCGGTCGCGGAGGTCGCGTCGTAACAACGTAACGACCGTTATCGCGGCGATTTTATTAGCGAACAAAATGAGTCAAGTTGTATGAGCGTTATATCCGGTCGATTCGACGAGGCCGAGCTTGTGCATAATTCGTCCGCGGCTCGGCAGGCTCGAGAGTCATGCGAGATTGCAATGAACGGTGATCGCGCGTCGCATTACCGCACGAGATCGACGCGAAAACGGAAATGCCTTTATTGACGCGTTGGCAGGCGAGCGAGCGGGCGAGCGGGCAGGCAGCCACTCGAGGAAAATGATTGTTCGACGGCAGGGACAATGATAATTCCGTTCCAACACGGTGACTGGCAGCGAATAAAACGAAAGCCTGACGGAATCGCTCTCGGTCGCCATTGTACTGTACTCTCCTGCCGATTGACTGGAAATTAATGGCAATGAAGATAATTGCCTCGATAAACGCGTACCAAAACCGCAATAAAATCATCGTTGTCGCTCTGGTAGCGGCGAAAGTCCTAGAGGAGAAAAGAGCACGCGGTGTACAACGAATTCGATATTCCGTCCCGATATCGTCTACGGATAGAATCGTTGCGCATCTTCGTTTCGCTTCTCGTTTCAATTAAGGGGTTATTCCCAGGTATGGCAGGTAGGTGACTATACCGACAAAATAAGGTAAAAAAAAAGGGTTTACGGGGGACAACTTTTTGTCCTTATACGAGCAAATTTTAACCTGGGAAAGGGCTCATTCGAAAGAGGAAGGTTCAAATACAGGGCGCTCTACTCTTGGTTTGACCAGATTTTATTGATATTTGGAGATCTGAGCGCTACAAAATAAAGCAAGAATCGAGAAATTTAGCCGTGGAATTAAAGCATTATTGCGTCACTGAACGAGTTTTTTAGGCAAAATCAAGAGTAGAGCGCCCTGCTTTCCCGGGTCAAAATTTGCTCGTATAAAGACAAAAAGTTGTCCCGCGTAAATCTTTTTTTTACCTTATTTTGTCGGTATACACCTACCTGCCATACCTGGGAATAGCCCCTTCAGCGCGACGATTCAAAAAAGGGGACGCGCCGCTCCTTTCGTTATGTTCCGCGATTATTCAGCGTTCGCCGCCGCCCGTGCTTCGTGACAAATTTTTGCAGTTCGGTCACGTAACCGACTGCCATTATTAACGAGGAATGTCGTTTCAAATGCGAACAATAATGCCGGGATCGATCGATCGACGCCGCCAATTTGTTATTTTATTAATGCGCGTTTGTTCCGTCCGTGAAGACTATCAATTATCTTTCTAGATATCCGTCGTACTTAGCAAAAATTGAGGCGTAGGATCGTTATCGCTGCTGTCGTTGCGTCGAAGCGAAGAAACCTGTTTCCTCCCCGAAAATGAAACGCGTGCAAATGTCTGTGGCAAACCACACGCGTTCGTATTGCAGTGTCAGATTTCGACAGTGAGTTCCGCTCGACGCTCTGTGCACGATACAGCGTGCGAATCGAAACGGTACATCCTTGTAAATTACGCACTCGGATTCCGAGAGAAGCGTTCTTCTCTCGAGTACTTGTTATTCAAGGTTAACGCAGGGACGGAAACGTTCCCAGCGTCGAACATTCTGCGAGGCCACCGGCTTTCGAATCCGCTACGATTCCTTCGAGTCGAGAATTTTCCAAACTCCCTTCCCACAGCGAAAGCTCCAATGTTACGCCCCTAACAGTATATTCCTCGACCGGCGCGAGAATCGCCGAGCGAAGAAATCCTCTTAAGTTTTTAGCCGAAACATGAAACTTCGAATATCGCGGGATCTCGGAGCAATGCGAAGCAGCCCAAAGGACTTGTGCTTTCGCGATTAACAAGAATTTCTTACGGTAATCAGAGAGTCTCTCAAGAAGCCAGAGCAGAAACTTCCCGCGATACAAGCTGGACGCGTTATCTGATACGCCAATTGCTTAAAGAATGGAAACACCGGTTGGATAAAAACATTCACAGCTAATAATTTTTTGCCATTGTTGAAACAAATTCCTGCCAGTCTCGCGTTTACACGGGAGTGTTGAAAGGTCGATAGCTCGCTCAAAGCGGTGTGTGCATAGTTTGCTGACCGTCTTCGACGCCCCGCGTCCTCGGTTAGGTAAACAAGAATTTCCTCCAACGAATACGTGAATACGATTTTCCTTTTTCGAGAATCGAATCCCGATGTAAATGGTTTTCGACGATTCTCCTCTTTCAGCTGAAATATAATCCGCAATCGGGCGTAATTATAGAGATGTAAGAATAGAGCGCGCAAGCCGTATACTTGCCTGTAAGTGGCAGCGATAGAGGATTAGAAAGAGAACGCTGCATAGAGGCCCCTTCTGTCCTTGTTTATTAACGCATGTGCAAAACCAGTGTATACAGGGTGTTCCGCAATTCTTGGGAAATCTTCGAGATACAGGTACTAGACACGAAAATAATAAGAAAAGTTCTTATGCAATATTCTCGGAAATGGTTAGTTTATTAGTTACACGCGGTTTTATATTTCGTAAAGGCACATAACAAAGGCTCATTCCCTGTAAGGTCAGTGACCGCGATTTGGGCCCCTACATCGTGGAAAAGTATCAGTTGTGTTACATTCGTCATAATTTCAATTTTTAATTACAAAATATGTGATTTTTCATTCGAAGAAACATCTCATTTCAATACACGTTGCGAGTCACCGGGGCCCACTTAGGCCCAGAGAGGTCTGGGCCTTTAAGCGCGGTCACTGGCTTTAAAGGGGATGAAGCAGTGTTACGTCGGCATTTTACGAAATGTAAAACCGCGTGTAACTAATAAACTAACCATTTACGAGAATATTGCATAAGAACTTTTCTTATTATTTTCGTGTCTAGTACCTGTATCTCGGAGATTTCCCACGAATGCGAACACCCTGTATACCTTAGGTACGAGATCGTTCATGAGTTCCATAATTTTTTCTACTTTTCTTTCAATTAAGAAGAATTAAATTAAATAATTTAAATTTCTGTTATTTTAAATTGTATGTATATATCAATAATAACCAATACTTTTTACGTCAAATAAACGTCAAACGTCAAAAAAACACAAACGTAATTATCTGAACTTGTCCGCATACGCAATTAGCATCGTACGCATGCCGCAGCCCATGGTGCTCCACGCTGCTCGCTGCGTGCACGAGGATAAAGTGGCTGACCACCGTGCTTTCGATTTGCTCTCTGCCTTCGTTCTAGCCGAGTTCCCGTCGCGACAGTATGCTGGAAACGCTTCGCAATCGATCCTTAATTCAAATTCTGAAAAATTCGACCGCCGCCCTCGTAGACAAGGATAAAAGGGGCTTCTATGCAGCGTTCTCTTTCTAAACCTATATCGCTTTTTCAGCCCTCTCAGGCACTCTATTCTTATATCTCTATGGGCGTAATCAACGCGTGACGATAAACAAAGAACAGACGACAAAAATAGGCGAGGACGAGGTGTCCGCCCCTAGGAAATTGTCGACGATCGATCGGTCTCTTCTTTCATCTAATCGTTTCTCGCGCGAATTTTTCCAAACGGAGTTGCAACCAACCACCAGCGAAGTTTTCCCACGAGCTTTCAGGGCGCGCGTCAAGATCGATAAGTGCCAACCGATGTAGATGCATCTGACGTATGCACCCGACTGCAGAGCGAGACGTCTCTTGTCCAATCCCTCTTCTTCCCTTCCCTTCTTCCCCCTATTCATCCAATCGTTTCGCACCTCCTTCAACAAATATTTCTCTTTCGTCGTTCGCTTTCAATCGTCGTCGTTCGTATTTCGATTATCGTTGCGTTATTATACGAATACGATAATGTATCGCAAAGAGAATTTTAATATCGCCTGCCACTTGCCTCGAAATTATCCACAATCGTTCATTCATCACCGCGTTTCGGCCGCTAATAAATTTAAAGGAGATGCTAGTTGGCTGTGCGCGGTCCGATGGATTTCCTTATTTAAGCCAGGAATCCACCAGAAAGCTAAGCTAAGCTATGCTATGCTATGCTATGTTTAAACAATACATTTTTATCAACTTAGCTTAGCTCTTGGTGGAAACGGATCCATCAAAATGTATTGAAGCTAATTTTTTTTAAACATAGCATAGCATAGCATAGCTTAGCTTTCTGGTGGATTCTCGGCTTTAGAGAAGATTCGCGAAACGTGCACATTGTTGCCGTTCTACGTGCATCTATTTCCGTCCGCCTGTGAATTTTCCGCCCCTCCTCCTTAACTTCGATTAGAATATCTCCTTGACCTTTGACGCAAAGCCATCTATTCAGAGAATCGAAAGTTGTGCTACATTTTCTCTGGCTGACATTTATTTATTTTTCAACCAGGTACAATTTTAGAATCCGTTCGGACGAAGAATCAATTACCTATTTCCGTCTACCGAACGGAATTTTTTCAATTAATTTAACGTTTGAGAAAAGGAACGCTTCCATGGAACGACGCTGTTCGGCACGAGCGCGATACGATTTGCACCAGTTCTCCTTGCCGCGCACCAACAAAATCATTAGCGAAAGTGGCGCGTACCGATTAATTAATTAAGCAAAGCCGTTTGCGTTGACACGCGTACACGCCTGGTCGCCGCAACCGTTGCGTTAATCAATATTTTAATGCAGCTACGAGGAAATGGTCGCCGCAAATATGCGATCGTTTCAATGTATCGCCAGTCAACGGGAAGAATTATGTCATAAACGGAGTCGATTTGCGTTACAAATTTCTCGTTGATTGTTCTGCGTCCCCTTCGCGCTCCCTTTGCGTTTGTCAGATTTCTCGTAACAGCTTGAAACAGTAAAGCATTCTAAACGACTGTAAGTTAAACTAGAATGTGCGAAGATTGCGCGTCGATTGCCGCGCGTTCGTGGCAAATGATTCACATTATTGCTCGGCTGTCCTTTTTATCGGCGCTTCGGATAACTCCGCGGAGACACGATTCCTCGTCGAATCAATTCTTTTCGAAGGATCGTCGATATCTCGACGCCCTCGAGAGAGCAACTTCCCAGAAGGAAGCCGGAATCGGAAAAGATAGATTCCTTTCGGAAGACTTTCTCGGCGGCGCCGCGACGATGGGAGGCGAAGGGTAGTCAAACAGCAGTCTCTGAAAGAACTCGATAAAAGAACTGAGACTCGAAATCGACCTACTGAAAGAGTAATCAATGCAGGGGTTCGAGCAAACTCCGAGCAGACGATGCGAAGAGGATTCGGAAATGAGAGATCGAGTTTAAAAGGGAACGCATAACGGCCAGCGGTACCGCCTTTGAGGCGAGCTGCGGAATTTAAATGAACTGCCACGGCGAGAACGTAAACTCTTTCGCCGCTGCTTAATTAGCAGCAAAGCTACGATACAACGCGAACAGACGTTCCATTCGCGCGATTAATGTTTTCGCACCGATTGCGTCGCGTTTCCTTTCCTCCCTAATTAAAATCTTCTCGTCGCTAATTCCGAACGACAGGCTTCAAGCCTCGGAGCAATTTGTAACGTTCGATTCGCTCCGTTGCAACGTTCGACGATGAAAAAGGAGACCGTTCAAAGTTGCTTCGTTCCGTGTTAATCGTTTAAAATTCGCCGGCAATCTTTCGTCGTCGACGAGTTCGATCGTTCTTAACGTTTCCGTCAAACTTGGCGATTGTAACGAACAACCCTGGCCGAAAGGCTGACTTCGATCGAATCGGACAACAGCGAATCCACGGGCTCGAACGGCCACGATAAGATGAAAGTTTAGATTAAACAGTGAATATTTAAAGGCAAACAGGAGGACCGAAAGGGCGAGAGCGCGAGCAGCGACTAAAGGGGTCGAGCAAGCCACCCAGTCGGTCCTTCTTGACACAACTACGGATTATGCAGGCTTGTTTAATGGATTAACGAGACTACGCTTCCGTCTACAGTACGCACGAAACTTCCACACCAAAGGGAATTACTTTCGGGAAAACGCGACTTGTGCGATGCTGACGAGATTTGCAAGTTGAACGACCAATTATTCCCTGTAAATTAAATGTACGAACAGTCGATGAAAATGGGTGGTAAAGATAAAAGTGTCTCCTCATGAAAACAGTTCTTAATTTTAAAAAAGCCGCTACATTCAAAATTCTCTACTTTGCCCTAGTTCGTCCTCACCTCGAATATTGTTCACCCATTTGGAAATCCTTACAATCAAAATCATATTGTATATTCCATCGAAAAAGGTCAGCACAAATTTTTACGTTTTGTCTCTTATAAAATGCATGAATTGTATGAGCCTATACCGAAAACTTGTCATAATTATGATGCAATTCTAAATTTTCTCAAACTTCCTACCCTTGATCAACGAAGACTGGGATTCGATTTAATATTAATCTAGAAGATTCATTATACCCCGATATTTTAGGTCGGTCTATCTAATTCAGTTTAACGCTCTTCCACTCCTCGAATACACCTCAGTAATCTGGCAACCGCGCACTGCCAAGCACGTTAAGCAAATAGAAAGACTTCTGCACTTTTTTCTTAGATTCCTCGCTTTCAAATCAGGCTGCGCAATGATTCCCATAGACCACGACTACTCTCCTGTCATGAGCAATTTTAATATCCAATCATCAGGCGTTTGGCGGCTGATGCAACTCTTTTATTCAAAATTATTAATGGTTTCATATCCTGTCCCGAACTCCTTAACCTCATCAATTTCCACGCTCCTGCATATTCTTCCCACAAACCTTCTCCTCTAGATTTGGCCACACCGATACTATTTCCAGAATATGCAACCTAGGCAATGAGCTACGTAACCGAGTAAACCTATTCTCATCCTCGACTAATAGCTTCAAAAGTGAAGTCATCCGCGCTTTAGCATCTTGATCGTAACTTCTCATTTTTATACTCTTTCATCCATTACACTGTTTCATCGTCATCGTATCTACGTTACATTTAATCGCCACAGCGTTCAACCTCATAAATCATTGTGAATCACTGTAAAAAAAGGGGGCCACCCCGTATACATATATTGAATCAATTAAATTAATGCTCCGTTCAGATTAACCCGTTGTTGCACGAATCTTCTTGTAGATCTAATGTTTCCGCCAAGAAATTGTCTTAGAAATTGCTGTAGGCAGGCTAATATGCATGACGACCAAACTCGACTTCTTTAGTTGTTCGAGTGAATCTTTTATTATTCGGTATAAGTCCATATCTAACAGCGAATGTTAATGCTATCTTCACGTTTAACTTATTCATTTTGTACATGTTATACATTCATTTTTCATTATTCTAATTATATCAAAGAGTACCACCCCGTTAAATAAATGAATAAATAAAAGAAAGGAACCGATCTGGGTTTCCTGTCGAACGTTTCAAGCTTTTCCCGGGCGGAAAGAAGAATCTACGCGTTCGATACCTCCTGTCAAAATTAGATATTATACAGCGCGCGCGTGTCGCTTAGGGCAGGTTACGTCGCCGCACAGACGCGTGCATTATTGCGCAGTCGTGTGTGTTATTGCGCTTTGTTATCAGATACGGAAACGTCGCCTGTGACATTTCAATTTCATGCGACATAAAATATCCCGTGACCGTATTTACTATTTACGCTCTCAATAGATCGGCTCCGCGATCTATTTTTCCGCTCTTATCATTTATCTCCCCTCGAAGAATGTTGCTCTGTCCGAATGGAGAAATCGCCTGTCTGACATTTCATTACGATCCTTTGAACAAGCAAACGAGCGAAGCGGAGAACAACTTCTCTATTGGATGTTTCACTGCTTTCTACCAATAATTCCCGAATAACAATTTCGCAAAACCGAGCGAAAGATTTTTGTAGCGAATCGAGGTCCGCTGATACCAGGAGCTTCGGTAAAAGTGATACATTTTTCAAGCGGTTTCCGTGGTGTAGTGGTTATCACATCCGCCTAACACGCGGAAGGTCCCCGGTTCGATCCCGGGCGGAAACATTCACTTTTTTCCTTTGGCAAATTTCATCGCTATTGACACGCTTTTCACTCGCTATTCGCTTCACTCTCTTTTTGCGCAAAACGAATATTTTGTATTCAGAAAATATTGAGTTAATGGAAAGTGGTTGCGGACGCCGAAGCGAAGAGCTCGAGTTTAATGGAATACATTTTAACTGGTTCGTAAGGACGGTGCCAACAATCGCTAATCGCTGATTCTAATCAAACGATAGCCCTGCTGAAAATTCGGGTTTGCGCGACGTCGCGAAACCACCGAACGGTTTCCGTGGTGTAGTGGTTATCACATCCGCCTAACACGCGGAAGGTCCCCGGTTCGATCCCGGGCGGAAACATACATATTTTTTTTTCTTCGTAAATTTTTCCAGATAACAACACGCTTTTCGGACTTTTCCTTGGTGCGTTACAATAATTTTCGTTCCAGCTTCCACCAGGCGGGAACACGCAAACATCGAGGAGGGACACCCAACGCAACGAGGAGAGGATCCCTTAAACGGGACGATGCTAGTCGATTAATCGTAAACTACCGATTGTGGTGTGCGAAAGTGCATGCATTATGCAGCAGCCTCGTGTAACGATCGTGTAAACTGGACCGGTGGAGAGCATGGCAGCGAAAGGGGGGAGAGAGAGAGAGAGAGAGAGAGAGAGAGATCGGACCTGCCGTGAAACTTTGATCCAGCTCTCGAGAGGCATCGAGTTGCGGACCATAATCGGTTGCGCAACCAGAGAACGGCCAGGACCGGTTGGATTCGGAGAGACACACCCTGAACTGCGCGACCAATCACGTTTGAGCCTCCCATCCGAATCCGCGTCGATCACGACTCTTCGACGATTCGACCTAATTTTGACTCGCGCATCCGAAAATTCGAACACTTTAATCGTGAGAAACGTTAGACGACGGAGGGTGTCGAATCGTCGAAAACTGATGAAAATTGAGAAATATCGAAGGATCGAAAGCAAAGAGCTTGCCGTTTCGCTGCTTCTAATAAGGTAGACCGGGGTGAATCGGATCACTTTCTGTTTAATAATAAATAAATGATACTCAAACAATAAAAATCTAATTTTCTGTTATAAATTCGTAATTAGTACCTATTTGGCTTTAATATTAGTAAGAAATCATAAACAAAAACTTAAAATTCTTTCTGGTACAAATCAAAAAACCAAACAGTGAGAAATATCAGATTCGCTCCGAAACTTGGATTCGAAAGACAGTGCGAAACCTTGTGAAAGTTTATAATAGACCCCAATCTTGAAACATAAGTAGATTGGTATTGTCAAGAAAAAGGTGTAGAATAGAAACTAATGAAGTGTGATTATAGTTTTTGAAATACAGTAGCAAGAGAATAAAGGGGTACATATTTATTTTAATTTGTTTTTTAAGACAGACTTTATAAAAGAATAAGAATTAGTTGTGATTTTCTGTTGCAAAGTATTACATATTTCAACGGACAGTTTTTATTGTAATTAGTAAGCAGGGAATTGTAAGAGACTGCAAGGAATTACATAGGTGTCTTGTCTCTAATAAGAACATTTAAAGATTAAGAAAGTCTTTAATATAATTGTATTTCATCATGGAATCAGAAATAGAAATTAAAAGATAAACACTGCGCAAACGCTGAACATCTACACAATCGGAGTGTCTGTTTCCATCGCGATGTAAAAATACGGGCTGAATTGCTATTTTGATCCGATTCGCCTCGATGTACCCTTTCGGAGACAAGAGAATACGAGTCTAGGCTCGCCTAACCCCACGCGTTCTTCTCCTCTAATTTATTTAGCGGCAACACACGAGTTTTATGGCTGGTCCCGCCATACCTCTTCCCGCGGTTCGCGCTCGCGTCTTTCTTCTTTTCTATGCGCTAACGTTGCGGTTACCCTCGGCGCTTTTGTTGCGCGCGCGAAGCCGCGGTGACAATGCATCGCCGCGGAATAAGAGAGGCTGCACGCGACGCTCGCTATCGCGGATAGCCTCATTCGGGCCAACAAATTAATGCAATCGTTATAAAGGGACAGACTGCCCATTGTTCGCTCTGTGTCCTTGTTTTCTCCAGCTACTCCGCCAACAAAAGCGGATCTTTTGTTCGGCGATATGTTTTCGTGCGTTTAAATTACGAGAAAACGCGACCCGATATTCGATATCGATGCTTCCGTAATCAGGATTTCGGTGGTTTCAATATGTATTTGCCTCAGACTACTTTTACAGGATTTCATATTACTCTGTCGATCACGGTTTTTAGGTTCTAGATCGGTTCGCGCGAAGACACACGCCGATACCGCTCGGAATGTACGACGGGTGTCCTGGAGGATACGAGTTCGCGTCGGTCGTTCGTCCTGATTCGGAGCTGCAAACGAGAAGAAGTGTCCCGGCACTTCGTTGAATGTTCGCCACGTAGCGCGATATCGGGGTCATCGGGGATCAAAGCTGTGGCCCCCAGCGGAAAAATTTCGCGTGGAAAGAGGTCGAACTGGAATTCCCAGCCTAGACCGTTACTTGCGAGCGCTTTTTGCCAGCGAAGTCGCTGCGAATCGGATCAGATTAGTCCGAGATAGAGAACGAACGATAAGCGCGCGATCCATAAAGGATATACCTACTGGGAAACAGCTGCTATTTAAAGGGGATCGCGGAGGATCGGGAGGTCGACAGAATGTCTGATTGCAAACGGAACAATCTATTTCGACGTTAAAACTTTGGACTTTCGACTTTTTCAAAATGGAAATCGATACGCGCAGAAACTCACATTTATCTTAGTCGTCGGTATGACTCTGTTCGACGTTGATGGACGAGACAGTGATAAAAATTGAAGAAGTTAACCCCAAAATAATGACATTCGTATCTTCCAGGTTCTCGAATCGCTTTGATACGATCAAAAATATTTTCTACTAGATTGGGGAAAAAAATATTTTCAGTCTGCCCGAAAAAAATATTATTTTGGTTGGAAAGTATAATTTCTCTGGCGAAATAGCTGCTTGTTGCAATAGGAAGAAGAATAAATCGAGTCGACGGAGAAAACTAAAAGAGGAGAATCTTTTTATCGATCGATTTTCTGTCCTGGCTGCTCCGTTATTCAGGGTGTAAAGGTATCTCACCCTCTAACCTTTCCCGGCCGCATCCGCGTGTTTCTAGCCACCTCCAGCGCTCGCGGTACCACTTTCGAAACATAATACGATAACGGCGTGTTAAGTACGCTTTACGCTACTTTTTCTTTCGCGTTTTGCTATTCCCAGTCCCACCTTTTCCTCTTTTCTCTCGGCCGGCTCCTGCCCCCTGCCTCTACCTATCTCGTATTCAGAAATATTCCCGGTATAATGTCGGGAATCTGCCTTTACAATTCCGTGCCACGAATATCGTGGGGAGAGACGGTCGGAAAAATCACGATTAAACTACTGCAAATTACAGACACACCCAGGGGTATTGCGTTTTCCGAGGATGCGGCGTTCCTTGAAAATTCGTAAGAAAGGAATACACCTGTGCGTTAGGAACATTTCGTCCACGACAAACGCGATTCTCTGCATTGATACTAGAGTTGATACTAGAATTTCAAACTGCATGCTTTCTTTAGTTAATAGAACCATCGTGAAATGACGCTCGCATCTATCGTGCTTCAGAGACGACAGGTTCCAGCAGAGCGGAAATCGCGATAGCACGGGTTCCTCGCTCTACCCTCGTAGATCCGAAAAATCGGACGAAAACCGGCGATAAATTGACGAATCGCGTTTTGGACATACTGACACAATCTCCAGATTAGCTCATTTAGTGAACAAACATTCAACCCAAATAAATTTCTTCGACGGCTCTATAGCTAAAGGATCCCGCAGAGTTTATACGGGATTTTGGAGACCGGTGAATTTGGCTGATTTTCACATGCATATATTGTAGATTATGATGTCCCCTACAAGAAAAGTATAAACACTTAGGGTCGCTGATAAAGGGTTAGTGAGATACAGCCTTCCAAAGTACTGTATATGTATGTATCGCTGGTAAGTTAGCAGTCGGAAGGTATGCGTCATGCGCGTCTGACCAGTCGAAGTGAAATGAGCCAGTCTACATGGAACTCGATCAAGCAGACGGATCACACGCATTTTCGGTGGTGGTTGCACCGTCCTGACTGCGGAGAATATTTCAGCCTAGAATATCTATGCATAGAATATTCTCTTTTCGTTGTTTACATTAACCGTTGGACAGCGAAAGCTCGCGAAGTCCCAATGTTTGGGTACATTGACCTGTAAGTCAGGTACAAGGACAGCTAATACGCTGGCTTGTTTCACTTCGCCTGGTCAGACACGCATACCTTCCCACTGCTAACTTACCAGCGACATACAGTACTTTCGAAGGCTGTATCGCACTAACCCTCTATCAGCGACCCTAAGTGTTTATACATTTCTTGTAGGGGACATCATAATCTACAATATATGTGAAAATCAGCCAAATTCACCGGTCTCCAAAATCCCCATATAAAGTCTGCGGGGTCATCTAAATGTGCATTACTCCACATTCTTTGATACAATTCGGTCTCATATAATTAAGTCTTAGATTTGTTTACTATTTTTATATTTAATCCATTGACTACACCAATATGTACAGTGCGTGTTCTCACTTCTGTAATATTGAATGTAAAAAAAGGGGCATACCCGTTTATAAATAAATAAATAAATAAATAAATAAATAAATACTCGAAATCGTGACGGGAAATTGTCCGGATGGTGCTTCTTCTTTCGAAGACTATTTATCGGTAGAGGAGACCGGGGCTGGTTGGCTAATTTTTTAGTATTTGATTTTTAATAAATTATTTAAGTGAAATATCACCATAACGATTATTATATCGGATAAAACATATATTTACCTATCTGCATAGCAATTAAAGTATTTTAAAATTTTTCTAACGCCTTCCGAATTGGTCAAGCAACCCCATAGTCGGGGTTAGGTCTGGGTTGTGTAACTTAACATTTACTCTATTCTAACTATACAGAGTGTGAAAACATAAAATCTTTGACAAAACATATTTACTTACGCAGTTAATTTTTTAACTTTCAAACGACGTATAATGACAGTGTCGGAAATAAATGAATGGCATGGTAGAAGTTTCTTCTTTCAACAATAAATTACGCGTGGATGTAAAGATATTAACAGTGGGTCAATCTGCCCCTATATAGGCTGCCCGGTCTCCCCTACTTTGAAACTCGATAAACGATCGTTAATACTTGCGATCCCGTTTACACACCTCTGTAAAATATGTAATATCGTGATTCCCAAGACACGAAAGAAAGAAACATTGTGGAAGGAACTTCTGGACTTAAAACTGTTTCTCCGCTGATAAACCGTCGGTGATTTTTCCTGGCAAGATGGTTGGCGCTACTCGAAAGAGCACGGTTTCTATTTACGCTAAAAGCGACTCGCATCGAACAACGCTGCGGATGCATCAGCGTGTCACCCGTTTCACGCGTCTGGATCCACTCCCTTGGTCGGAGTTGTTCGCGCGGAAAGTACAAATTGCGGCGCGAATGAACGGTCGAAAGAGTCAGGGGGAAGAGGAAACAAGGTAGGTAATTAAAGAAACTCCGAAGGATTCTCGCGACCGCCGTGTTCCCCACGACATTTGCATTTCATTCATGAACTAGGCGTGCGCGAGAACTCCTCGAGTCCGATGACGTACCGAGATGGAAAGTAACGTGCTCGAAAAGCAGAAAAAAGAGGATCCCCGGCGTGTTCCCGACGCGACGCTTTGGCTGGTTCCCCTTGACGAGGCTGAAGACAAATATGCTTGAGAACGACCGCGACAAACTCTCGCTCTCTCCCACCCTCTCCTCCTCTTCAGAGAAAGAAGGCGACAAGTTACTTGAGATTTAAAAGTAACTATTTGCGTCCTCGGTGTTTTGCGCTTAATTTCATTCGCGCCGAGGACTTGGACCGGATCAAAACGCGTTGCTTCCTCGTCGCTCCTCCCTGTTCTTTCGTTTTCTATCTACCGTCGATCAATTTTTATCGCTCGGCGTTCGCAGCGCTTCGCCACACCATTTCGCGTTTTTCCCGAGTTCGAGTCCCCTTTTTGTCTGCCGGCGTCGACGCGACGTTGAGAGACTGAAAGCGCGAGAGGTTGTCTTAATTTCCGAAATTTCTTGCACGCTGCACGCGCGAAGGAGCTGGGTTCACTGGTCGGGATTTTAGGAGGATGTCGTTAGCGCGTTTCAGCGCGCATTCAGGTTGCAAATATAGTGAGGCGATGAGCGGCGCGGACAAAAGGAAACAAAGGACACAAGGACATGTCCTTTATGATCCTGTTGCCTCGGGATTGCTTGCATAAATCGATCTACGTAGATGCATAAACTGCGAAGCTATCTTCGCGCGAGTCTCCTATCATCAAAACGGCTTCCATTCTAAATAAATAAGGGGAAGAATATAGCTTAGAGGAAAGTCACCGGCTACGCTAACTCCTCGCTAAACCGTATTCCCTTCGTCCTTGACGTTCGCTTAATTCCTCCACGGGATCGTTCAAAGGCGCGATTTCCTAATTGCTCCGAGCTCGGTGCTTTAGTAGTGCACGCGACTGCTCGAGACGTCTCAATGGTAGTTTTCGACTGTCGAACGGAACAGGAAGGAGAACAAACTCGGAAGAAACAGCTTTTAAGACGAGGAAAGTTTACGGTGTCCCGAAGTCGAGTCGGAGGAGACGGTTACAAACGAGACTTTTCCAACTTAATGGTCAGAATGTGTTATTCGAGAAGTTGAGAAATACGTACATCGTTTTAATGCTACTCTGTCGCGAGCAGCCGGGCAAATTCGTTTACTACGCGCTTAGGAAGAAACTGCCCAAGCAATAAAACAACGATTACGGTTTTTGCGCGTCTTTCGTCCAGCGAGTCCGATGCGCTTTCAATAAAGGATTCGATTCCCAAAAGGAAAGTAGCGATACGGAAGTCTAGCGCGTAACGAGTCCCCGAAATGTCGCGCGGGATGACGCGAGCCCATTTCTACTAGGGCTCGAGATTTCAAGTGAACCGAGTGAGATACCCGAGTACCCGGGTACTCGTGAGATACCCGGGTATACCAAAATTACCCGTACTACCCGGGTATCTCACAGGTACCCGAACGCATGAGATAGACAAGAATCTCATGACGAATTAAGCCGTATTGAACCGAATTGAGCCGATAGTTTTTCGGTACGTATTTGTGGCTATAAAAATTTAAAAAAATTTCAGAATGAAATGAATTCTGTATACATGATGAAAATTGAATTTAATGGACCGTGGTTATGTTGAAAATGAGTTCGCTCTCTTTCTCTCTCTCTCTCTCCCCCTCTCTCCCCCCTCTCTCTCTCTCGCGCGCGCGCTCTACTTTAAAATCCAGAAACACATACCGAAAACTATCGGCTCAATTCGGTTCAATTCGGCTTAATTCGGCATGAGATTCTTGTATATCTCATGTGTTCGGGTACCCGTGAGATACCCGGGTAGTGCGGGTAATCTTGGTATAACCGGGTATCTCACTCAGGTACCCGGGTACCCGGGTATCTCATAATCAATAACCCTAATTTCTACGATATTTTGTCAGGCCAAGCTGGCACTCACTGTCATAATATCCAACAAACTTAACGGCGGAGCCCATGGCATTTTGTGGCAGCGAAATCGATTGCGAGTAGCACGATAATTTGCACAAAGTCCTGCAATTTGTACACGTATACAGGCGCGGCTACCGTAAACCTCGGAATATCTAATCTATGTCTGGTAATCGCGAGTTTATTAGTCACGACAGCGCCTTCCAATTACTGTCCGCGTCACGAACAATCGTGTTTGCTCGTTTCACGAAATTAATCTATCGACCGTCTTTATTTTTCCAAATTCGACGGATAGGCAATTTTTTAATCACTGTCGCGCCGATTGACGCGAGCATCGCGATCGTTCGATAGGAATCGAACATCGCCACCGTGAAACTGCTCGATTTCGACGCAACTTCGCATACAAGTCATCGGCGTTCGTCGAGGGCCAGGAATATCGTGTGAAACGCGCGATAAAGGGAGGCTGTCAGGATGGAAAAAATGATTTCCGGTGGACGATCAATCATAAGTCAAGCGAGGGTGGTTGTTATTTCGATGAAAATGACTCGACGGTGCGCGAACAGGTGCGATCATGAAACTGGTATAGCGATCGACTCCGCTTTGACCATTGCGTGATCGCGGCCACTTCGCGTTTAATGCGCCGCCATTTAAATAATCGCGCCCCTACCAATGTAATTGCGACAAAGTGTTCGCCGTTTCCGCGTCGCGCGCGAAGGAAAAAAGACCAGCTAAGTGACGGCATCGTTTCTCCGGGAGAGGACGGAGAATTCGGCGAGAGCTAAGACTCCTGGGATTTTCCCGCCGCGTACAATCTCGTCACTCTTCGTAAATATCGGAGCGGCAAAATACGGTATGAAAACGATTTCCTCGTTTAGCGCAGTAAAATCGAATCAACATCAGAGCCAGTCCGTGTATCGCGTCGGTATGCTGGCAACAAGGCAACAAGGCAACAAGGCAACAAGGCAACCAGGCAACCAAGCAGCTAGACAGCCAGGCAGTCGAGGGAAAGCTCAGTTTGTCCCGCTACATGCCCTGCATAAATGTGCATCGATGCACGCTTGCACGCGAGAGAAACTACGCTTCGCGCGTATCGACGCACTGACGCGCTTTACGGGCTAAATGAATTTTGGAATTCGCGTGCGTCACGCGTTTCAATTGTTTATCATATACGTGCATAGACGCTAACGCGCGGTCGCCGCGTCGAGTTCGCTCGATGCATGCTGCGTGCATCCGCGGATACGCGTCGCACCGAGTATTTTATCCAAACGGACGACGAATCGTTATCAGTGTTATCACCCTATTGATCTGCTCCTCCTCCGAGACGTTCGTTAAAATGCGTGACGCAAACGAAGCCGATTTTCTAACGAAACAAAAAGAGAGGGAAACAAACGAACGATTGCATGTACGCGAGGATATTCGCGTGCAGAGAATCCATTTGTCGCAGAAAGAACGAATCGCCGATTCAATCGCGAGGCACGACTCTCTTTAAGCAAGCTACCATATCCAACGACAGACACGATATAATGGCTTGCTAAATGGCGCATCAGAACTAAAATCAGGACGCAATGGAGAACGATGAATATCTATGTCGGGCGACGTATTGCAACGTCCTGCATTGCAGAGAGCGCATTCAGCCACCGATCCACCGGAGGCCTTATCGGTTATCCGCGTTCGTCGGTTACCATTACTGACGGCAAAGCCACCGTTGCAGATTATTTGCTTCTGATGGTGAATTCATCGTGCACCCTCCCCTAACCAATTCGTTCCCATGACACGCACCTCTTTCCCCCATTTCTGTCGATACGCAACGAAATGGAATCTTCGGAAATTCGTCGCGACGTATTCGACTGCGGATACACCAGCCAACAGTTCGCGAGCACTCTTCACACACAAATTTGAAAGCAGTTTGTAAACAACCCCTTCACGCATGTTAAGGTGCTTCTCCACCAGCGTTCGCGAACTGTTCACGAACAGTATAACAGTTGAATTTCGTGCAAATCGTCTGTTCGCGTACCTGTTCGAACTATTGAAAACCTCAAACAGGTGCGCGAATAAATGATGTCTACTGTTATACTGTTCGCGAACAGTTTGCAAACGTTGGTGGAGCTGCACCTTTCGTCAAACAACATCGGCGAGCTCGCTGTGCGAATAGCGAAGCGACGCGACGCAAAGAATGGCGTCCCAAAGACGCAACGTCGCCGCGATTTCAGTCTCTCGTTTTTCATTTTATTTGCAATTTCCTCGGTTCTCGGCGCGGCAGGATTTTCGCGTTCCGCGCGCGGTCGTTTGAACGCGAAAGGCAAATACAACAGCGACGGTATCAGCGCATCGGGCGACACGCGAATTCAACGTCTGCTCCTCGCGGGAAAATAACGCGTTAGGAAACGACGTGACGGTAGACAGGCGTATCCGTCTCGGAATCCCCATAAATCCCCCCGCGCCTCATAAAGAACTAGCTCGTCGTTTATCATGCGCTTTTCCGTCCAGCGCTCTCGCTTTCCCTCCGGAGGAATGTCAAACAAACGCGCCGCGCTGTCCATCTATTTCAGGCCATCTCACGAATTAATAGACCTCGGTGGCGTCGAGAGAGCGTTCGGGCCTAGCTAATTACGGAGTGAGCAACTCGATCCTTTATCGCGTGGAAGGAGCGTCAGGATTCTCGTACGGACGCGACAAGCGGAATGGAGGCAACCTTTAAGGGGGCTTGTCACGGTCTCGGCGAGGAGAGTAATATCGCGCGCGAGTTCCTGACCAAACTCGATTATTTAAGAGGGAGGCGAGGGGTTTGCGATAAAGAAGAAGGACAGCGCGTCAGAACCGTCCTCGCGGAGACGCGATATATGCGAACGTACGACGCGACCATAAATCGCGGAACAACCGTAAATGCCATCCACTTCATTTTTCATGCTCTCCGTTGTCTCCCGGGGCTCGCCTCGCCTCGCTCTGCGTCGCGCCGCGTCGCCTCGCATCGAGCAAATGGACGAGCGAACGTTCTCGCGCTACTGAATTAGAGAACCACCCTATTCCGCTCCAACTGCTATTTTCCTACATTTTTCCGCGATAGCAATTTTTCTGTGCAATTAAGTTCTCCGGCAGGTGCGCCGTTTCCTTCAAACGTAGAGTCCATCCTCCTGATTTCCACCTACGCCGCCGGATCCAATAGTCGGTCGTTAAATGTCACGAGAGCGTAACCGCGAGTTTGCAGATTCCCCCCGCGCGCTTTGCCGTATAATGGATGAAACCGAGTCCCTTCCCTCGGGTCCTTCGACTCGTAATAATTCACGAAACCGTGTCATTTCGCCCGTGTCTTTGACCCGAAGGCGCGCAGAACGCGGGCATTCTTCTCGCGGAGAGGCGCAAAAGAATCGTGACGCGGGACAAAAGGCGGGGCGCGGATTAGAAGGGTGCGCGAGGCGGTTGAAACCGACAAGCTCGTGCGTGGAATTTACATGCATAATTGAAGCCGGCAGCTTCGTTACGAAGCTGCCTACCATCACCGCCTAGCCTGTTGATCGCGCCACGATTCCCTCGCGCTCGCCCTACTAATTAGTATTTGAAATAACGGCCGAGAACGTGCGAGGTGCCGTCTCCCGTTTTCAGCCCACCGGCGCATTGTATATCGCCCAATTATCTCGACTCGCTGCCAAGTTCAACTTGTCCTTCGTTAGTGGTGGAAACGAAACGAGCCGCGCTCTTGATTAGCCTAGTTTTTTTTTTTTTTTTTTTCTTTCTTTCCGAATCGATCAACGCGTCGAATAATCGCTTCGTTCGAAGAAAAGACACGGCGGAGCTTGGCGAAGTTGTTGCACGAGCGAAGACTGAATCGAGTCGTTGAAATAACGTTGTACATACAGTGTTAATCTCGCGTACATATATCTGTACGCAGACGCGCATGTCTGTTCCAGGTAATTTCAACGCTCGGTAATTAATAATCCTTTACACTGCGCTACGCGGTGGAGATATTTCTAGCGACCTGGACGAATCGTCTAAGGAATCACGCGCGCATTACGGATTTCGAGCGGATACGCAGTTTTTTTAGTAACGCGAAGACCCGGGCGTCGTGAAAATTTCAAAAAGCTTTGAATGCGAAGGTACGTGCGAACGGAAAACGGTTTGCGACGAAATAATTGATAAGGGCGGTCGCATATATCGCGCGAGCGGAAGCGAGAGAGTAAACGCAGAAGAGGAGGCAAGTCCAACGCAGAATCTCGCGGTAATTAATGGCAGTTAACTTCACCGGTGTGCCAGTAGTCTACGTCAGCTGCACCGGTGTGCGGCGTGGCGCGCGACGCTCGACGCTCGGCGCGTCGTTACGAGACCGTTCGAACAATACCGGGGCGGAGAGAGAGAGAGAGAGAGAGAGAGAGAGAGAGAGAGAGAGAGAGAGAGAGAGAGAGAGAGGGGGAGAGAAAGAGAGAGACTTTTTGAGGTATTCCACGGCTCGAGCGGATTTCGCGCGAGAGATTTTACGGGAAGCCGTGCGGGCTTCGAAAAACGGCAAGGAGAAGAAGAAAGAAGAAGGGGAGGGGAATGGCTACGAAATTTCCGTGGCTGAAAAAGCAGAGATACGAGGGGGGCAAGTTAACCGGCTGGAAAAACCTACGTGTCCTTTTACAACATCTGTACTATGCCGCCTCTTAGAACCTATCCAACGTTATTAAACGTTTGACGATCAAGCTCCTTTGCCCCGATGCAAACAAGCGACAAAAAGTCGTTGCGATTCTGCATACTATTATGTTTTTCAGAGATACGAATAAATCGTCAACGTCACTGACATGGAATCGCAATGATCGCAGATGATGATCGTAGAGAATTCGTGTCGCTCGTGTGCATCGACTCTACACTTTCTTTCTCGCTTTGCCCGACGTCGAAATGTACGAGTAGTGATGGGATCTGAGACCCATCGCGCATCGCTTCGAATCTAGCATGGATGTAGCGACAAATTCGAATCGATTCGAAGATGATTCGAATCTCTTAGAATTCTTGATCGTCTTGGACGTTTTGATTGTATTGAAAGTCTTGATCATCTTAGAAGTCTTGAAAGCCTTGATCGTCTTGGAAGTCTTGGAAGTCTTGATCGACTTGAAAATCTTGGAAGTCTTAATCGCCTTGAAATACTGGGAAGTCTTGGAAGATTTGATTTGGAACATGGAAGGTTTTGAAATCTTTGAAAAAAAATTAATTTCTTGAAATGTCTAGACCGAAACAACCTTTAGTATTTTATGTCAATGAGCCTACTTGAACAAAAGTAATCAAAAAGCTTATGAGATATTGAATTCCGATGAAGCTTTCAAAAAGTATCGTAATTCTCAAGACTTTTAATACAAACAAGACTTTCAAGACGATCAAGACTTTTAAGACTTCCAAGACTTCCAAGACTTTCAAGACGATCACGACTTTCAAGACTTTTAAGATTTCTAAGAGATTCGAATCATGTTCGAAGTGCTTCGAATTTTCTTCTATATGTACTGATTCGAAGTAATTCGAAGCGCTTCAGATCCCATCACTATGTACGAGCAAGTAGCTGCGCTTTGCAGTTTAGTAGGCAGAAGAGGCGGGAGAATAAAATGATCAGCACGAGTTCGTGAACTATGAATGAAACCCTGATAGAAAAATTCTTGGAGATGAAAAAAAAAAAAAATGGACGCACGGTCGAGAGATAAATTAGTGGGATCCCGAGCGACAAACAGAGCAGTCGTTTCGTGAATCGCTTCCACGACCTAAGCGCTAGGTTAGCGAACCCGGGATGGAACGAACCGTAGAAATACGGTTGATTAAGGGGAAACGAGTGCTTGAAGATTTTAATTAGGATAACCTCGTGGCACATTCTGAATTCTGCATTAACGTCCACCGTCCACCGGGCAGAGTTTTCCGGGTTGCCGGTTGAAAAGACACCCGGCTAGCTTTCTTGCTTCGATAAAGCTGACAAGTTAACCAAACAAAAAGAGAAAGAGAAAGAGAAAAGAAATAGGAAAGCTCCGCGAGCGGAATACGTTAAATCTGTTCAGTCCCTAGAACGGATTCTGCAGTTTTTGGCGAGCGAATTCGAAATTAGTCCGGACCATCGCGTCGAGAGGCACTTGGAAGATGGCAGAAAGCGACGGTGCAACAGGGCCGACAAATACGTTTCCGCGTTAATTACTGGGAAAGCCGAGTTGCCGCGTTGATGGCTCAAAGTTACTTAACATCGGTGCCGTCTGTAAAGTAATCGCCGCGATGGAGGATGGGACTATCAAAGCATTTAACGGACAGTTTTCGAGCATGAACGGACGCTATTCGACGGCGCGGGTAAACCGCTGGGAAGGAAGGGATTTGATAGACTTAATTGCTAACGATATAATGCGGTGACACGACCGCAACGGTGACGGAACACGGATTTCTATTGGACAACGCTGACGCGAGGCAAAAATCGACTCGCATCGGATCCGTGACCCGACGAAATTCCCTTTATTTGCCAAACCGACTCGTTCCGTTCGTTTGTTTTCGGTTTGCGGTGCAACATTCGGATAAACCTGGTCACCGCGTCGCTCGCGTTCATTCCGAGCCGTTTCGTCTCCGCGAATAACTTCCCAGAGCTTAACCGTCTAGGTGCTTGCACAATTGCTACGTAATTTCTCCCCTTCCGTACGAAAGCTCTCCAGATTTTTCCGAGAATTTATATCACGCGTTCGGTGGTCAAGATCAGTCTTCATCGATCCTACCGAGGCACGACGAATGGCTTTCGTTTCGCTTCGTTGTGGGAAAACACGAGTGGCATTTCGAATCGCGTTCAGCACGGTCCGCGTATTTCACTTTTTACTCCCCGTCCAGCTGCGCCCGCGCGGCGAGCAGCTTGATAAAGATAAAATCGCGGCGAGATCGCAGCGCGGCGCGGTAATAGGGAGAATTAAGCAAGGCGAGGGGAAACGGTCGGTCGGTGGTCAGACGGCGGGGCGACTAGCTGCTATAAAGTGCAACGCGATAACGTTGCTCCTGGCGCATTGTGTGCGTTGTGCGCAATCACGGTACTCGCTGTACCAGTTTCAGAGCGATACGTCACGCGACGTAAATAATCGCAGATGCCGCTGAACGCGTGGAAACGTAACGCGGCGCGTGGCGAATAACTGGGCGATCGTTGGCTCGGGAAAACTTAATTTCGCTACTCGCTGGAACCCGACAGTCTCGCGCTTAATTGAAACGTAACCGAAGAACGGACAAAAGCTCGGCCGAGAATTGAATTCGTGATCAGAGAATCAACTACGCTCTTGAAACTCTTCCGCTTTCTTTCTTGCCCCTCTCTATTCCCCTCGACTCCGCCATTCTTACGTTTCGTTCCCATTTTGGTTCGCCAAACTTTCTTTCTCGCGATTCATCTTCTACATTTTTTTTTTCTCTTCCTTTTTCAAAGACCGACTACTTAGTGTCCACCGATTCCACGAGAAATTTTCGCTTCGATGTTTCCCGGCGAATAGCCTGGTTGAAATAATTCGCATTTAAATCCCTTGTTGCGATGTTGCCAGTTTCGCCGTTCTTCGGATCGCTATAAATTTACCGTGAATTCGGTGCAACTAGTTGAACAGAGTTGAAAGAAACTTCGATCCCCCGGATCGCTGAGCGGAGCGAAACGAAGCGCGAGGGGGAAACGGTGGAGCGAGAAAAGCCGTGGAAGAAGAATATTCCTGGAGTATCGCGTAACGTTTGCATCTTCCGTTGGCCCGTGCCGTGAAAGGTAAAATTCCCTGGCAGGAAACCCGTTGCCTCGACGGCGAACGCGCGACAGCTCTGATTTATTGCAACGTAAAGGTAACAATTACTAAAACACGGAGAAACAACGAAAGAACGGGGATATCCCGTGACGAGGAGAGCGCGCTGTAAAAAATCATGAAAAACGAGCAATCTCGGTTATGGAAATCTGCCCTTTTCCCTCTTTCTCTCGCCCCTTCGAGCGGAACTTTTGACTCGCGAACGAATTTTTCGAGAAAAAAAGACCGAAAAAAAAAGGTTGCGCTCTACGCGATGGTCAAAGTTCAAAACAGCTTTGTGGAATCCGAGAATTAAACGAAGTGCGTTGAAAAACGCGTCGCCCGTGGCGACATGCAATGCACGTTGGCGACGCAAAAAAAAAATTCTTTTTATTAATTCCACTAGTTGCAATTTTTCGTCCAATCGGACCGACGATACCTTGACAAGGATTACCGAGCCACCGGAAAAGAATAAAGAACTCCGATGTTTTTTCCATAGCGCAGAGTTTCGAGGCGCGACAAAATTAAAGTTTGTTCGAGCTACGACGAAGAAACGGGGAGAAAAAGAGAAAAGGGATACGTTGCGCGATCAACGATCGGGAAGAAAGGACCCTCTTTGTCGTGTTTTCTACGGCAACGAGAGATTTTCTCGGCTAGCAAACCTTCCCTCGAAGAAGTTTACGATCGAACGTTGCGCAATCAGGATTCTCGTCCGCGACCTTGTACAATGGAACCTTGATTGTCTTTTGTGCAACTTTCTGTAGGTGGACGTTATCCGCGAAACGCGGTACAACTTAAATATCTATGAACGCAAATAGAAGAAGAAGCAGCGAGCCACGGGAAGTTGGCTCGAAAAGATCGCCTTCGTCCGTAATTTGCATGCCGCGAGAGAAGGAAAAGATACGACCAAGTACGTGACACAAGCTGCTCGAGATCTTCGTAATATGTGCCGTCGTTTCCCCTTTCTTTTTAACTATTTGCCGCTCCTCAGTATTTTTTAATTTTACCTCTAACCCGTGGTAAGCCCGCGCTCAAACGAATACTTTGCATCGATATTAAAATTCTTCCGAGGCTCTTTCAGCCCACGCTAGCCTTCAATCCGCGCCATCAAACGCAGTCGTAGCGGCTTTAAAAGACTCGCACGACCCCCGCAATTAACGAGCTTCCTCTGAACGGATTTATGTCCCTCTATGAAGCGCATATCGGCAAGCTTAAACAGTTTGAAACCTTCAAAATACGCGGGGCGAATCGACCGAATCAAATGCACTTGGCATTCCGATTCAGTGTGTATCGAATGTTTGTCCAGAACAGAGATGGGCATTATCTAAATAAAAAGTTATTTAAATACATCTTACAATGAGACCCTACAGTGTGTACAATATTTACAATATGACATTCTGTAGAATACTTTGCGCCAATGCGCAGTTTTTATAAACAATTAAAATATAACGTTCAAAAGACCGTAAGTTTAATGTGAGAACAACGATGTCTGATAACTATTAATATTGTTTACATATTCCAAAATACAGGGTGTAACAAAAATGTTGCAGTTCCTTGAAAGGGATGATTCCTTAGGTGATTCTAAATAACTTGTTCCTTAGCGAAAATGTTAGGTGGGGCTTTGTTAACGAGTTATTAACGAAAAACACCGATCAATTGCGGATCGAGTCCAGCGGATTGATGATGGCGCGAACGATGGCGGGCCAATACTACTCACAGCTGGAGCCCCCGCTGACATTCATCCATTGTACTCGCTCCCTGATTGGTCGGTGTTTTTCGTTAATAACTCATTAACAATGCCCCACCTAACATTTTCGCTAAGGAAAAAGTTGCTTAAAATCACCTTAGGAATCATCCCTTTCAAGGAACTGTAACATTTTTGTTACACCCTGTATGCAAAATATCAAAAATATAATTTAAGTTAGAATATTTAGAAAATTAAATATATTGTTATTCAAGCCCCAATTGTTTATTTGTGCATGTAAAAATTTTATTTTGCATAAACATCCGCAGTCTACTGATAACTCACTGGGAGAAGCACCTGACTCGATAAGCCGAAGGGTTCCGAGTTCGAAATCCGGTTTTGTGTTACAGCTTCATTTTTTCCAAGTTTTTGTTTCAAATAGTTTTAATTCCTTCACTTTTATTCTATGCATATCAGAGTTGTTTGTAAATATGTAACTAATCATATATTTTGAAAAAAATATATCAACGCCTAAATTTAATATCGAATCTATTTTACATTCCTTGCAGTCACATTCACTTTCCTTAAATTAATTTAAATTCCTTGAGTCACTCACAGAAACATTTATTTTTGTTTTTACATTTATTTCTTACGCTTCACATATCTTCAAATTTTTACCAAATTGAAACTACACGAATGCAATTATTTAGAAGATAACACAAATAACTTTAGAATCATTAATATATTTATTGTATTAGGATTTACATTGCATATCACCCTATTAATTGTAACTGTAAATTCACATTTTAATTGTTTATAAAAAATGCGCATTGGCGCAAAATATTCTACAGAATGTCATCATATACCCTCTAGATTCATTCACTAAAATTTCATAAAAATCCAAGGAGTACACACTGCAGAGTCTCCTTGTTAGATAAAAGATACTTTATCTTTCGGTGGTTCTTCAAAAATCGATGCAATGCGAGAATTCATTTGTAACTTTTATCCGTGAAACCTTGATTCGGAGAGTTTATTCGTTATTCGTATCCGAGTATCTTACGATAACTTTTAGTTATCGTTCATTCGAGTTTATCTAAATAAAAATTTGCCCATCTTTGGTCCAGAAGAGGCAAAAATCGTGTAATCGATGGACCGTTGACCGTTCTCGTGTATTCACAGTTTGAAACTCGGTGCCGGTCTTTGCCCAGAAACCAACGCGATCGCGTACAAATGACCGCAACCGAGTGACACGGAATCGGTGGAAAAATGGGACGGAGATCAGAGGGACGCGGGCGCCATTAACTTGACATCGCCGCATCGCGCGGCGCCGCACCGCACCGGTAGGAAGGGAATCGTTCTCTGCGAGAGAAAAGACAGAACAGAGGCTGAAACCTGACAGCGTGGCAGCGGTGACGGGACGCGGACCTCTCGTCCCGACCCCGACTCGACTCGATTCGACTCGATGTACAAATGAAATTTCCCCATGCCATCGATTGTTCAGGACACTCGTAACGTACTAAATAGCCGGTTTAACGGGCTGCGTCGTTTCGAGCACGACTGTTCGACCGCTTAAAACACGTAGAACGTTCTGTTTCCGCCTGAAAATTGTCGTCCCCGACCCATCGACCGCCCGCGCGCCGCGCGCGAGCGCACACTCGATCTTTTTTTCGCGGACGAAACAACACATGGTAATCGAGCAAATGAAAACCCGTCGAGCGAACGAAAGAAACGACGAGGACGGAAGCGGGACAGCCCGAGTGGATATGGTTCCATTCGATCGCGTTCGCGTCGCATCGCGCGCGCGTTCCGACCGGAGGAAAAAAAAAAAAGAGGGAAGAGAGCCGAAAAATAAAACCGACAAGGATGGAGAGGGACGGGAGTACCGGTGTTTCGCTGCTATTTCCATGGAAATTGAGCACTTCGAGAGTCGGCAGCCTCTCCAACTGGCTTTGAGTTACTCGACAACTCGATCCGCGTTTTACTCGTCACGGGCTAGTTTTCGACCAAATAACGAAACAAAAAGAAGAGGGGAAAGACAGAGAGAGTTCCGAATATCGCAATGGCACAATGGCATTAGAATCGGAAGGCTTTGCCATAGCAGAATCGTACGATGAAACACATGGACGCGATGCGACGCGACGCAACGAACCCGTTCGCGTCGGGAGTCAAGAGGACGACAAGAAACGAAACGACTCGCAGAATGGCGGCTGATTGGAACCCGGGAACGCGAGTTTGCTTCTCGACCGAGCTCCTCGAGAGCAAACAACAATTAATTTACCGAGTGAGATCGTAGATAATGAGGTCGACACTCCGTATACAGCTAAGAACAAGCGGATTAATTAAGCGGTTAATCGGAAATCTTTAGCACGATCAAGTATATTCCGTCTTAAATGAAACTCTATTGTTTCTCTCTAATGTCTTTCCAAGGCTTTCGTCAACATGTGTGCGTCGAATCGACGATAAATGCTTCTCAAATGATTTGGTTTCTTTGTCAGGATTGAGTGCGCGTGGGTCGCCATTTTGGGTCAACGCCTGTTGAGCGGTACGACTCGCGCTTTCTGAATTAAAAATAAAAATTTTAAGTTGTCGTGTTATTTCGATCTTTTTCGTACCAAGGAAAAGTTTGTGGACGTATTATTTATGTATTTTTAGAGGTAGGCTGTTTTTGTTGATTTTATATAGTTATTGAACGATTTTTTCCAGAATAACATTTTATCCTAACTTTATATTGGAATTCGAACTAGTACAAATTGCTTTGGTTACCGGTTAAATGGGGTAAAAGGACGGGGGTAATAGTACGCACTGGTATTTAGGTTACTGTCTACTTCTTTTTGAACTCTTAATAATATTTGGAGTAAAAACATATCTGCTCTGATAAAGGCTTGAACATAATTTCGTTTTGTTGAATCTATGAAAAATTATAATTTTATGATAGTTTCCTAAATTTGAAGTTCCTAATTTCTATTGTTTTTGTCATCTTTAGCTTCATTTATTAAAAATGATATAAAAATATGTTCCATCTGTCTATTATTTGTTAATTTTCTTTTACTACACCTGAATGCATACTTTTACTCTACATGCGAACTTTTACCCACACGACTGCGTATTTTTACCCACATGTTGGGGTAAAGGTACGCAGTCTGACCAAGTCACTCTTTTGCTTAATTTAAAAAAAATCGTTTGGCCTATCGTCAAATACTCGTTACATTTTAAGAGTCTATGAAATATGCTACCGATAGCGCAAAAAAGTCTTCCTGATATCATGGTAGTTTCAGCTCAGTGAAGCAAAACAGCAAAAGTGCGTCCTTTTACCCCAAATGACCCTATACTTAAATATCTACTAAGCATTTCAGATTACTCTGCTACGTTTCCAAGGAATGCAATATATTCGGAGGGAAGAACACGAAATTCCTAACTGACAAGTTACATATACAAACTCGAATGCACGGATTCTCGTATAAATCGGACAAATTTAGAATTCGAGGTAAAAACGGACTTCAAAGTGGAACTCGAAAATCGAACGCGATAAAAAATGCAAATATGCTGAATATTGGAAAGAAGAAAATATAGTCTGGATCGCTATAAGGCATGGATAGGACGCGCACAAGGAATTTCGAGACAGCAAGATTACCCCTTGAAAGTAGCGCGACCCCGAGTAACGTTATTGCTCTTCGGCTGAAAACAAATTCTCTTTGCAGCTTCGGTTTTACGGTTTCCCTTCGTCCCCGAGTAAATATAAACTTACAATTGTTGCAAATCGGAAGAGGCGCACGAACACAGAATGCTCGCTGCGAAAGCGTCGAACGCCGCGACGCGGGTCGCCTTCTTCCAAATTTATTAGTTTCTTTGATGCTGACGGTTAAGCAAACGTTCAGACGCATGTAATACGTCGAGGAACGATCCTCGAAACGTGGGATACACCATCTATGCGAATGGAGAGAATAAAAAAAAAACTAATCGAAGATGAAATCCGGTAAATAAATGTTACAGGAAAGATAAAATTTATGGTTCGATGCTGGTATCGTTAATGTAGCGATAACAATGAGTCATAGTTCGTACAGAATGGATTAATGGCTTCTACCTGGAGCCATCGCCATTCGTTTAAATTACAAAGCTTCAACGTATCGGTAACATCGCTTAATAACTTCGAATAGCGAGAACAAGAGCCTGATAAATGACACCGCACAGCGAATTAGCCTTTCAAAGAGCCGGCGAAATAAAGGTGTAATGCATGAGGTAGTAGCCGACCGACCTTTCGAAAGAGATTTCGAGTTGATTAGCGAACGGAGTCTAATTAAATGAGTTGATGCGATCGTCGTGCAGCCGGCCGCAGTATCTAGAAGTCGGACGCCGATTCGTTAGCTACTTTTTGAGCAACTTCGTCCTGAACCGGCCGAATCCAGGACGAACGCTCGTTCGACGTAAAATCTATCTGGACAACTTTTTTTGCTTGTCGCATGTATTTTATAAAGCGAGTGAAACGAATCCAAATTGGCGAAAGAGCGATGCCACCAAACTCCGCTGTCAAATGCGCTCGATAAAACGCGAATCGGAATTATACTCTATCAGCGTCGTCGGTTAGAAGCATCGCAAACTGAAGTTACGAGCGTCGTTTGATCTTCGACAGATGCCGCTCCACGTTAGACGGTTTTTCGCAAACGTTGCGTCGTTATAGTCTGAACGAATCGTTGACGTTTTCATGAAAGACTCAAAGACCCGCGGGAACCAATTACGTTTTTATGACCGATAAACCCGGAAAACAAGCCTAACCCACGCGCTTCGAAATTCCAATGCGGAGTGCGGAGATAAATTTGCAGGAAGATATTTGGGAATCTAACGAGAGACGAGAGTTCCAGCGCCTACATCGATAACGTCATTTGTCAATGACGGTGACGCATAGGTTGCGTCGCACGTGAATTATTCGACGTTACACTATTAGGCGGCGTGACCTCTTGTGAAATCGCAAATCCAGTGCATCATCGCAGGATAACGAACTTGACGAAATAATCCGTGCATATAAGGTGGCCGGGAAAAAAGGCTGAAAAAAAACGAGTCCCGGCTGTTTTTCGCTCTTTTGGACTCACGCCAAAAGCGTTTATTATTCGACCAACTCGTTTCGTTTTAATTTCGGAGCTGGCGAAACTGTTGAAATTTGAAGCTCGCTTAATGTTCTTGTTCGTCGTTGCTGCGTTTAAAATTCGATTTCGGCGGTTTCGAATTGAAAAGCCAAGGGAGATGACGAAGCGGGTTTTTTCAATGGCGCGCAAAGTCGGACGCGAGCTTACAATTAGTTGATTTAAGAATCGAATCGAGTCGCAATACTTTGCGCGATTTGGTTTGGATTTCCGACTCCCTTTGAATTAGGAGAATTATTAGACGGACTCACCGTTCGCCTGAGGACAGTCCTAATGGTCTCGACTTCCTGTCTTGTTGGCCAGCGCGCATAGACGACTCCGACGAGCAGCAGCACAAAAACGATGATCCAGATCGTCCATGCCAGGACGTTTCTCGTCCTGGCAAGAAGCTTCTGGGCGGTCCTCGTCGAGATCACTTCTTGCGGGGGTATGTCGAGCTTTTGCGCTCTCCTAAGAATATCCTGAAGCCGTCTCTTAGCCTGCTCCACATCCGACACCCCCATTTTCTTTACTTTTATCGTGGCTCCGCTCCTTTCGGCGATCCGTGCTTCCACCTTTGACCTCGCAGGATCGTATCCTCCTCGGGCGGCACGACTCACGACGGGAACATTAAGAGGATCAGGCTTGTAAGGTCATCTCGTACAGGCTGGTCATCCTCGTGGAAACGGCACGACGTCGATTCCCTGGAAAATTCAACGGTTACCGACTTCTACTCCCGTCTAATTTCCTTCGGTTGTTCTTTAATCGCTTCGTACTTTCGAATCGAATCGAACTCGCGCACAGTTGCCGGCTACGGTGGATGCGAGCGACGCGCGGGTACGCCATTAAACGAAACTGGAGCGGTCGTTTTTTCCGGCATTCGGAAAACAGACAGGATCTTTGATAAGAACGATCGATAGAAGTGGAAGCGGAGCGAGTGTATCCTACGCGTGACCAAACTTTATCGTAATGATTTAAGAACAGTGGAAGCGAAGCGGTATGGAATGGAGGCGCGGGCGAGTGATCTGACGTTAAACGAGTCGGCACTTAATTTCAGCCGAGGAACTTCCTACTAGCGATCTCCATGCGTTCCCTCCTCCTCGCCCTTCCCCTCTAATCGATTCTGAAATTATTCCCGGCGCACCGCGGTAATTACCTAATAATTCCAAGATCGATCCACCGACAGAAACGATGCAGCGCAAAGAGAGAGCGAGAGAACTCTACTAGCTCACCCTCTCCTTTAATTTCTACCCTTACGAAAGTTCGACCCACTTCCGAGTGGAACCAGGATCACAAAAGGTTCGTTCGCGCGACAAAACCACCGGCGTCTCGTTTCGACTAATCATTCTCTCGAATTCGACAGTCCAGTTTTTAATTATCGACTTATGCCATCGGTCAAATAAAACTGTGCAGCTACTTTTCAACGTCTTCATTTTTTTTTCCTTCGGTCACACCTGCCTTTAACTCGTGAAAAGGTGACGCGACCCTTTAAGCGGAAAAAAAGCTTTCCTCGGTTTCCGAGCTTTGGATTCTCAAACCATGAGCTTGGAACTTTAATTGCCTCCGCGTAGCAAACGGAAACCCCGTAGTTTACATTCGACATTCTATTTGCCCGCAGTAAACACAACGGCTCCTAATGTACGCGAAACTCCCAGTTATTTTTAATTCAACGATACTACAAGCTCTCCAGTCCTCGTCGCAAATTATTAATTAGTCGAATCCTTCCCGTAAAACGTACTCGTACGTCGCGCGTTTAAATATCGCATGAATTTCGCTTAAATATCCTTCGCAGAAACATTGTTGCCCTTCGTTGAATTATATTCGAGTATCGGGTGGGGGATGAAAAAAAAATCTTTTGTGAATCTTCCACAAAAGTTTCGAACGGCTGAGCAAGTTTGTAGGGAGGAGCGGCAAGGTAGGAGGAGGAAGAGCAGTTTATCTTCCAGGAAGAACTTTTCTCTTGTATGCGGAGGAAATACCCTTTCGATCAAACCGCGCCAACGAACCGCAACAGCGCCGTCTCTCCATCAGGATTTCCCCCTCGGTCTCTTTCTTTCCTACCAAATTGTATCCATTTTTTTTAGCCGCTCGCTCGATCAACAATTTTTCGATCCGCGGCGCGAGATCGAAAGCCACGACAGCCACCCAAGGACAAGCAAAATAAACTGCGCCTTCTTAATGGATTATCGGCGAACGTTATCCCTTCGGGTTCTCCGTTAATTAAACCTGAATTAATTTTCAACGAGAGAGGACTCTATATCAAATTCGAGCAGCCAGGGGATTCGTGTTCCGAAGAAACTTGCTTCGCGCCCCTACATCATACTTCGGGCAAAGTACATATTGAATCCAATCTGAAATCTACTTGCAAGGATAAGACATTAATCCGCGATCGATCTTTCAACGGCTACAAATACAAATACCAAGCGTTTCATACTTTCGAATTAACTACGTTAGAAACAAAAAAGGAACAAATGCTTGATGCTTGGTTCTAAATTCTAAATAATCGCGAGAGAAGCACCCTTCGAATAGGGGTATCAGGTCGTGCGTTCATAATTCGAGCGCGAACAGCGGTTCGCGTATTCCCCGGCTTCCTTCGAGAAACAAAATTACATTGCGTTGGTAATTACGCTCGATGGAACACTTGCTACGTAGATGCGAGATTTTGGAGAAGCGAGGAAACGTGGCGCGGATTCAAGTATTTATGTTTGGATGCCGCGTCGTCTCTAGCGCTGGGATTCTAAGTTTACGTTACACAAATTTGAATAACAAGACGTTCCGAACTGATTCTTGGAAAAAGAGTCGACGGAATCTCAGCTTTGGTAACGTTTTCTCGGAAAAATGCAAATTGCTAAGCGTCTCTGCTGCGAAATAAATTCACGTACCTTCAAGACCTATTTTCCTATTAGTCCGGTGATCGGTCCGCGATCGCAACGAGGAATACACGTTTTCTACTCGGTACCAGCTGCCCGCGAGGACGATTCGCGGGGTGGACGAGTGTGGTGTTCGGCGATCGCGCGTCTAAAAAATTGAGACATCGACGGGGAGAACCGTTTATTCTTACGAATCCTCCCCCGGAGATGCGTATTCGCTTGTCGCAACGACACTTTTGCTTATCAACGAAAGAACAAACACAGTCGACTGCGACACTTCACAGAAAAGTGCACGGCAGAGCGTTCATTCCCGATCCTGTTTGGAAGAGTCGAGGGCAGAGTTTGTCTCACTGGTCGACCGAGAGTTTCGGCGTAACCGAGACGCGGTGCGTTCCGATGCACGAGAACAAGGTCACGGAGGAAACGATCGATCGTTACCCGAAGCAGAACGGGCAAGAACTGACCGGCGTTGGCGAGGGTAGCTGCCCTTATAGATATAAGACGAAAGGGTGGCGCGTGCGTAGAGAGGCGTCGCGCATGCACGATTCGCGGTCGTTCCACTGCGCTTTCACGCTGCGGACCGGCTACGACGGGCTCCACAGGAAGGGAGAGCTCAAAGCTCGACTCGGATTGGCTGCGCGGCTCGCGAACAAGACGCGACGAGGATGGAAAGTCGGTCGTTCGGTCAGAAAGCGACAGTGGTAAGGTGCATGCAGCCGCGGTGCCTGTGCCGCCGGCTAATGGCCTGGCTGCGCGCTACTTCCGGAGCAATTCGTGGATTATCAGCGGGCGAGCGATGAAAAAGTAATTTACAGGCGACCGTTTAATTTCGATCGAGCTCGCACCTACCCAGCCGTTTTATGCACGGTCACGTTCCCTCGTCTGTTTCCCGATGCTTATCTATCGGAGAGGAATTTTTACATCGTCGCGCGAAATAACGTTAAGCGTGGCTTAGGACCACGAACGAAATAGGGGACGATAGGAGTTGAGAAACGCGCGCTCGTTTTCCCACGCCGCGCCGATCGAAATTTTCATCGCATCTGAAGACGGCTTCAGCAATTATCCGTAATTTCGTCGACGAGTTTCCGCGATACTGCTCGATTTTACAGGCACCCTATGTACCGAAATTTTTTCATTTCTGTCGTTGGATTTCAGGGAACACCGCGTACGCCGAGAACACTTCGCCGTACTTTCGCCCTCGTTCTTTCGATTCGAGTATTACAGGGACCTGTTGCTGAAGAATATTTACGTACTATGCCGAAATCGCAGTTCTTTCTTCTCGTAACTGGATCGAATGTAAGTAGATGCGCGTCTGTTTTTCGAGTCCCAAGATGAGCGAAATCTAAATGAATTGTACCTGACGGTTTAGTGTGCATTCGATACCTCCGCGGATTATTCGCCTCTCTTCGTATCCGTTAACACTTATCCGAAACTTCTAGGGAAGCTTGACGGAAAATCAATGAAAGTTAATGAGATTAAGAGAGCCAACGCTCGAAGCGAAGAAAAGCAATTAGCTCGTAAAACTTAAATGAAAGTTAATGGCATCGATAATGGGCAATGCAAACATTTTCGATAAAATTTCACCGGCCGCGCTTTCTTGCCTTTTCATTGAAATTTATTCTACAAGATGGAGAAACTCGAAGAAGAAGAGAACCATCTAAACTATTCATGAAAGTGAAAAAAAAAGGTTAACTTTGGCCTAGAACACGAGCTTGCAGTGGGTAACAAAAGTAAGTAAACGGTCAATTTTGCAACGAACTGACGGTGTTTATGAAGTGAAAGCTTAATATTTCATAAAATAATATATAGTCAGTTATAGAACAGAATATGCTTAAGTAGAAAGAACGAAAGAACGAGAAAGTAGAGAAACATATATTACAAAAAGAAGTAAACATCCTACGATTTAGTTATTTAATAGCCACTCTAAGGTATTATTATCAACTAAATAGACGAAATCAAACAATCATAACTCACTAAAGAATTGGGCAGACAAATTTAATACATGGGCATCTAATGACGAAGCATCTCCCAATTAAGTGTAATCAGTGCAACGTTGACACCACAGTTACCCATATTCTTCAAGACTGCCCACTAATGAACAAAACACAAACTACCTACGGATCTAAACGAAGCTCTCACTGAAATGAAACATATAAATGCATTTCTTTCCTTGATCAACGACATAAACCTTAGAAATCTCATATAATGTGTAAGGGTAAGTTTATGCTGGAGCAACGATAAACGATAAGAGCGACGAAACAGTAGGAAAACAAAAGAGAAAACATCTCTCTCCCTTTCACTATCCTATTCACATCGTCGCTCTTATCGTTTATCGTTGCTCCAACATAAACCTACCCTAAATCAAATGTTGTAAATTAATGTAACAAAAGTAGTCGCTAATAACCAGAGAAGTTGATGCAACTATAAGCTCTCAATAAAAAAAAAAAAGAGGATTTACAGAAGTAAGCGCAGGTAATCGAAGAAAGACAAACCGAGTAGAGAGTGTACACACAAGAAGTCAATAATTAAATGAAATGAAATTAAATGGTCAGTTTAGGTGGGCAGAGATGAAGGATTTGCAGACACGTTTAAAGGCAATGAGAGTGGGAAGGTTGCAAATTTCAGTAGAGAATTGTATGTAGAAGTGGAGTTCTGTATAGGAAAAGGAAGCGCGGAAACGGTTAGACTGGTGAAGTATTAATACAATTGTTTTCTTAACCATTTATAACAATTTTCGTTTTATGAATCGGAGCATTGATCTGTTGCAGGATCAAGAAATTCATCCTTTTTTTTAAATATTTTGCTTAGATAAATAAGATACTTTTCTTGCAGTACGGTCACGTTTTTCTTAATTTTGAAGTTGCACACGAATTTTAGGTGCTGACTTGAATGAATCTGTTACTGAGATATTGATTATTCTTTGATCCATACGCTTATCAGTAATTCGAGGTCGTCTTCGTTTCGATGGACTTTCCTTGAAAGTTGAAAGTAAAGACGATTGCTATTGATTTATCAAAAACTTGTACGATTTGTCTATACGACTTGCCCTCGTCCTTCATTTTAATAATAATCCTTCTTTCTTCATTTGTCAAATGTTTAACTTTGACCATTTTTAACAGTTATCTTGACAAAAATAGAATATGGTAAAACATTTCATTCAAAATTTAAACTTATTAAATAAAATGGACATAACCTCATTGAAAAATAATAAAGAAATATTCGCAAACTTGTATTGCTATTTTAAAATATAATAAAAAATTGAAGGTGTTTACTTATTTTTGCAATCTCTATCAAATATTTATAGGATTAAACAAAAAAGAATAGCTATCAATATGTTTGAAGAATGGAAACTGTTGGAAGGGTGTCAATGCTACGTATTCTATTTTTCACAAAGATAGCGTTGAATACTCGGTTGAATGAAATGAATTTTACTGTTGTACATCATAGTGTTTACTTACTTTTGTTATCCACTATACGTAGTACCAACGCGCGTCTCCGCCAAGTCGTTAATTCGAAGTGGCATAACTGTGCTTATTTCGAAACAAACGTGTTCGAGAGGGTAAGAGCAAGGGGGAGATGGAGTGGAAGACAACCGTGAACGAGGGGATGAAGAAATCAAGAGAGGGGTCAGAGCCAACGCCGTCGACTGTGCGCTTGGTTAAATGACCTTACACCGATCTTGCTTTAACCTTTGCTTGGTCGTCGCGCAATCAAACGTGATAAACCAAGATGAAATCTTCTGAAACGAAGGTTCGAGATCGTTTACCAGACTGTAATTAACGTCGTTAACCTAGAAACATCGAGACGCGACGCGAGGAAAAGAGAACACAAAGAAGCACGAGAGGGTGACGTCGCGTCGTTACGACAACGCGAGTGTTCCAGCGATTAAAAGTTCTGCAACAGACGAAAGTGAAGCGGAGAAAGCGCGTCCCGGTTAGAACGTTGACAGAGATCGACGTCTGAATAAGTGTTTCAGTCGTTTGTCGGAACAGCGGGAAAACTCACGAGCGCGAATTCACTCTTAGCGTACCGAAATAATTGCCTCGATCAACCCTCGGCGTCGAATAATTTCTAAAATTTTCATTCCAATTTTTTTAATGAGAAATCGGAACCGCCACATTTTCCGATCGCGTCGGAGCTTTTTTCGTGCAAAAATTCCAGTCGCGAATTTTCTTCTCTCGATAGAAATCGAACCGGTTAATTAAGCACGCGATGCGGCGGCGTTATCGAACGCGTTACGTTTTATCGCCGGCATATTTAACCCTTAACCCCGCGGAGCCGATCGGCTCAACTGCGAGGCTAGTATTGGGGCCGTTTAACACCGAGTCGAGGCTAATGGCTTTTTTAAATTTGCTAGCTGCCGCGACGCGTAACTGAAAATTCAAAGATAACAATTGCACTTTGTAAGCATTTTTGCGAGGCTCGGGGAAATTAAGACCGAAAAATATAACTCGCGTGCCTGCAGCTAATTAAAAACGTAAACTTCGCGAGCGTGCCTTTTCGGAAAATATTATCGCGCCGAGGAACTATTTGAATGTTATCTCTTCAGCGGAAAACCTAATTTCGAGACACCGATGAACCGCTCCAATGACTTTCCTGTCCTCGTTTGTTCCCGTTGAAAAGTTGACTCGCGAAAATTTAGCGTGGGCGCGGAGCTCGGTTCTTCGAGAATTTTAATTCCGCGAGCACAAGGATCAACTGGATAAATTTACGCGGCAGGGTTAATGAGGTGACGCGTAGCTGCGTCGCCGGTTTGAGGGAAGAATCGCATTTCGTCATTGGGAAATTGGCTTAAGGCGGAGATCTCGGCGACGATACGTCAGGATTTAATTGCCGACTCGTCGAGCTTGGCGTATTAGCCTCTTCGCCGCCTCCTAATTTCAATTATTATCCCATTCGTTATTGCCACTCGTACCGCCTCTTTTCGGCTCTCCATACGCGCTCAGATAAATCGTGCCAGCCGTTTACCCTCGATTTATTTCCCCTCGGCGTTCCCACTCCCGTCTTCCTTCCTTTATGACGCGCTCTTGAACAATCATCCCCCTAACCACGATGCTCCGCTAATCCATATCTGTCCGTGTCGTTTCGTAATTAGTAATCCAGAAACGGGAAAACTTAACGCGACGCGACTCGACGGCCACGGAGATAAAATATTGTTCTTTGAACAATTTCATCGCGGTGCGAGCAACTCCCGGGGGAAATTTGCATGCAACGTTTCCGCGGCGAATTAACCGGCATAATCTAATAGAAGTTTCGAAACGAAACGCGAGGCGTAACTATCGCGGTGGAGTACGATCGGGTTGAAAAGCGCGGGTGAAAAACGCGCCGCGATCTTCGGCGTCGCCAAGTCGCGCGAACGCGATGAACGCGACAAAGAGCTGGATGGAGATAATATTCCCTGCGTCGAGTTGCTCTGTGAATGCTTAAAACGCTGTGCGTTGCCAGTGGCACGCCGGAAAACTGGTAGTAGAATAACGCGCGAGGAAAATAGAAACGCGAACGGGGCTGCAGAAACCTGAGGGAAATAACCGAGCTGTACTGCGCGAGAAGATGAAAAGAAACGCGATTATCCGTCGCTCTCACCTTCGCTCCGTGAAAAGTCAGAAACCTTTTGCGCGTAAATTGTATAAAAACAACCGTATATCTTATTATCCGAGTTACACAAAGCAGCGAAAATCCCGTCGTCTAAGCAGCGCGGTGACGAAGGAGTAAAGGAAACGGAATAGAAGAATGGACGAAAATGGAAAAAAAAGAAAACGCGTGGAAGAGAAACGTTTCGGTCGTGGGTTACACGCACGGAACGTGTCTCTTTCCACGCTTTCCGTGTTTTCCGCCTTCCACCCATTACAAAGTCACGGCTCGTAACGAGTGGGCGAGGTGACCTAAAGAGATCTGTCCAGAACGATGATGCATATTTTTCCGAAGAGGAGCTTCTAGGCGAGCGAAAGAGATTAGAAATATTAAGAGCGATAAACGGCTTTTATCACCGTGGACCTGAAAAAAACCGGAATCTCGGTAACTTCACGGCCAACGAATATCGTATCCAAAGAACTCATCGCAAATTATGAATGATCGTTTTTCAAAATGCTGCAACCCACAATTTTGACGACCGCTTCTTTGTCCTTTGACCATTCGGAAGTTTGTTTCGTTGGCTCTTTCAGTCTGTTTGCTTATAAGTAGACTGTGGAAGTTTATGCAGTAACAATATGCAGTGAATATGCAGAGTATATGCAAGATATATGCAAAGTATATGCAGGATAAATTTGATGTATACGTTACATGTATACAGACTAAAAATTCATATAATTGTGTTTAATCAATGTAATTAATATGAGAAATAAAGTTTTTAAATTATTATACATGGTGATCCATTTAAATAAGAGCACCTAAATATATTTTCGAATTGTGATGATGCAAAACATATTTGTCACATAATATGAATCGCATCGAGGCGATATATGGTAAGAATTTTTTTATTAAATCATGTAATTGATAAAAAAACGCATTTAGATATGTTTAATAACATGAACTTGAAGGGACCTTGATCTCAACAAATTACAAGTTTGCGTAAAATGTGAGTGTATCAAAAGAGTAGGTTCAATCATTTGCAAAATTTTTGGTACCAAGTCATTTTAAAATCATGGTGTGGTACATAGTTGTATGTGTTTTGTCCTCAAATATTGAATAGTAACAAACATTTGATCATTCCATGTAAAACAAGAAACATTATATACTGTTTCCAAAATGTTGGCATTACCTTGTATTACCTTGAGGGTGAACTCAACCTACACAGACTCATGTGCGCTTAAAATACAACTTTCTCCTCACATTGTTTGTATCTGTACAAATAACAAAAGAACCAGGGGTAATAGAGTTAAGTGAGACACTCTGCATATACAGGATATGCAAGGTATAGGCAGTATATGCAAAATATATGCAATATGCAAAATATGCAAAATAAAAAAATATGTTTTTGAAATCCTCTAATAATGAAACATATTTCTGTCAAAGTCTCGTTCCTTTAATCCATTTCCCTAAAATATGCATTTGCATGAACTTCCGCAGTCTGCTTATAAGTAAGCGAATTTTATACCAAAAGGCGTTCAAAGACCGTGCCCGGTCCGTCGACTATTGGAAGACAAATTTAATTTATCCAGGTAGCAGGAGATCGGAAAGACAACGGACCGTCTTCGAGTCTTTGGACGAAACGTATTCTGTAAAGAGCGACGAGGCAAGAAGAATATAGCAAAAGGAAATGAAGAACCAAGGAAATATCTTTACGCGCCCTTTCGCCATTCTTTGTCGCGAATTCGTCCCTCTATTTACCCCCGCGAGATCGTTGCGCCTTCGCATCTACCAGAAAAGAAAAAACGATGCTCTTTTTTATGCCCGTAAATTCGAGCAAAAGGGAAGGGAATGGCGCGGCGAGAGAAGGAATGGAAGGGTAACGGTAAATCGTTCGGAGGCTGACGAGATTGGGTGAATTCGAAAGGCAGAGGCAAACACAGAGGATAAGGAAAGGGAGTGGGTAGCAGTAAAGTGGCACTCTTAGAGGTAGCCTGAGTGAGAGGGAGAGTTTCGAAGGGATGAAATCTTGGCTCCCGCTTCGAGTCGTTCAGATTTAACGGTATGTTGGCAGCGAATTAATTCGTAGCTCGCTTATTCTCCCGATTTCTCCGTCGTATACTTCCGCGACAGCCCAACAAACTTTCCGATCGGTAGCTACTGAAACGCGAGTTCGCCTTCAATGCTAGATACTGTGAAATTATGCTACATTTTCCGTGAATAATTTTATTTACATTAGGTAACAAGACCGCAAAGATAGACGAGTTATTCCAGAATCGGGACGGGTATTAACAACGCGTTTGCAAATTGATTTCGTGAACAACGCGACAGGCTATCTTTTTTTTCGTGTCTGAATAAGAATACAAAATGCGGAGTTTTTTAAACACCAACAGGCGATCAAAATGCTCGAAGATGCGAAACTGAAATACGGTTTCAAAATGCGATATGGACGCAGTGCCGCAAGAAACTGAGAGAAACAAAGCAAGTTATCGAAGGGAAGTCAAGGGACGTAAAATATTTTTCGCCGACTATATCGTAAACTCGTAGTTTAATGGGATAGAGACGGCAGGCTTGTTTAAAAGTATCAAGAAAGAAAATCGAGGTGAAAAGTACAAACTTCGTTAGGGTGGGAAAGTTGGGGAAGCGAGCAGAGGTTTACGCGACGAGCATCGAGGAGGAAAAAAATGCTACGTGCTTTGTCTGAACTCTAAAGCTCGTATTAGATGATCAAAGTGGCTATGGAAGACTGGAAACTTTCTCCTTCGCTGATTTTTCTTTCCAGAGCCTCGTCGTTTTTTTTTTTTTTTTTTGTTATCCTCGGTGGGCCGCGCGCGAGCCCGTCTACCGAGTTAACGAGAGGATCAAACGATATTTCGTTTGACGTACGACTTAAACGTGACCAGGTTCCAGAGCGAACGACGCCGAGAGCGTGGAATCATTTTCTTTCTGCAAGATAAACTCTAAGGGAACTGCTAACGCGATTCTCCGTTCCCTTCCGTGGCGAGGGGTTCGTCTTACCATGACTTACGACGCGAATTAGCGTTACGAAGCGTGGAAACGAGAGCCGGCTGGGACGGGAAACATTCGGAGATAGAGCGAGCGATAACAAGGAGTAACCGAAAAGAGTAGGAAACTCTGATTGCGAGCGATTTGGCTGTCTACTCGAAAACACTTTCCGAGAAAGGCTGGTCCGCGGCGCGGTGCGGCGCGGCGCGGCGCGGAGGCGTTGGGCAGCTGGCGGAGAAACGTTCGGTTGAAAGTTCGCCGGTAAACTCGCTGGAGATTTGCCCGTGGCGGATAAACTTTTTAAGGAGATCGTTCGCGTCTCCCTTAACTTTCCTCCTTCTCGTGCTCCGAGCCTTTCGTGCTACTGTAAATATTTGCATGCATCATAGGTGCGAAACGGGAAACAAATGTCGCTTCTCACGCGCTCTCCAAACTAAATTGCTCCTTAATTTGACGACAGAAGGAAATCGGTCGAGTCAGATTCTGTTCCGAAAAGCAACAGGGCGCTTTTAAATAGACGACACGCGCACGCGATGCGCCGTGCATTGCTACGTTTGTATCTGTCTCTTTTGTTTTTCCTAGAAAATCCTTGCTCTCGGTAACAAGCGACAGGATGGAAACGATTAAAGTTGCTTTCCGATCGAGAAGAGTCGTTTGTTGGCGTTTGTCGTCGGTGTCGCAGAAGAAAGTCGAAATAGGGAGGAGGTCGGTTACGGGCTGAGAGAGATTTGAAGGGAGAACGTCCTTCCGAACGAAAGAAGTCTCTTTGCTTTTACGGACGATCCCCTCCTAACAATTTAACCGGAATTCGATTCGAAAGTTTCCCCGCGAACGCCAATTTCGTTTGTGCGCTCCATTCCTTTCTCTGCGAGTCGTACCTCGCCCGTTTAATAGAATGAATGACGCGATGCCAACGAAACTTTGTCCGAGAAAAGAATATTTCGCAAATATCTCGCGAAGCAACGACAGCGACGTTAACGACTTGGTTCGAAGCAACGTTTGACACGAATGTCAAAACGCAGATCCGAAATGTGATTAAAATTGGTAGATCGTTCAACAGTTTCGTCACCGGCGCGATGGAAAATTTCGATCAACGATTCGAACAAAACCGCGATATCAATATTGGGAGAAATAATAATCCATAGAAATCGTGATGCTCTCGCACCACGTGGTATTAATTTCGCGTAATACTCGAGTCGTCGGAAACGAGAAAATCGATTGCTCGCTATCACGGTTTAAAGCACAGTCCCGATCGTTCTGCGCACATCCTCGAATTATCACTGAAACATTTAGAATCGCCGGTCGTAATTAGCCAGGAAACCGACCCACGGGTTTAATCTCCGATATTTCACAGGCTGAACCTTCGAAGCTCCAAAGGATATTCGCGAATCACCCTTTTTGGAAAGCCACGAATCTTTCGAATCCCGTTCGCGAAATCGACTGACCTGCCATTTTGCGCGCGAGCTGCGGCGCGTGTTCCTGTAATTTTCTAAGAGCGCGGTGAAAATTCAGCGTGGATATACCAAATCGTATCGCGTTATCGAGGATGCTCAATTAAGCGAGCGTACGCCCGGTTTGTATAAAGGGTGAATCCAGCAGGATCTAATGCTACCGTTTTCGTGGGTAATTTATGACTAGCTATTGTACTTTGAATAGGACTCCCGTTATTATGGGACGGGGCGGAGGGACAGGAACAAGCGGCAAAGACCGAAAGAGCGGGAGACGGGAACACGCGACGCGACAACAGACGCAGAAAGAGAAAGAAACTGCGCGAAAAAGCGAGTAAAAGAAAAACGTACACAGTGGAAAAGGGTACACAGTGATCGGCGAAAAGAACAGGGAATTTGATAAACAAATTATAGGGGAGAAGATACAAGTAAATATGCGAAAAGAATGGAAATGAAAGGGAGATTTTCCTATCCCCGTTTGAAAAAAGATGAATTGGATAAGAAAGAAGGAAAACAGTTGCAAGTAACTTCGAAGTTGATAAAGAGTGTAGCGCTGTTAGTGGTTAAGGGAGTATTCTGGTTTGTCGTTTTTCTTGTACTTTAAAAAGTCAAAATATCGTTTTTCTTGTACTTTAAAACTTCGAAAACATGAGCAAGAGGGTGGTTCTCTATATGAACCTGGATTGGCTGAGTAATCGTAAGTATACATATTTCCATATAACTGATACCTGATACGATATCTCAAGTTCTATTTGACCGATCGATTTCAAATTTGAAAGAAATTTACAGTCGATACCTCTTTTCTTACTTTTTTAGCATGATAAAGACGAAAAAAAAGAAAAATTAATACTGAAACTTCAAATTGCCGTCATTCTTTAAGCTGACAATATTTTTCTTCCCCGTGGTTTACACCTTTCTATTAATTAAGATGTTCTTTCATTTTTTGTTTCAGATTAGCAGAATGGCTGACATCGCGTCAGTCAATAAGGCACGTATTTTTTACGACACTCTGTATAATTTATTACAACTCATGTATAAAACAATTAAGAAAGTGTTCAGCATAAATTCTTAAGATTAATAGCTTTCAAATCTGGATTTAACATCCCTCTCCAGGGTCATAACTATTAACCTTGGTTATCCAAATTCGGATTGGCAACTCTTGAAAATAGGAGAATAATGTTTGACATCATTTTTCTATATTAATGATCTGAATAGTTGGTTAAATTGTTCTGCTATTTTGAAGGATATAAATATCAATGTTCCCTCGAGGAATCTCAGACTCATTTAATTTAATAATAATAATTATACTAATAGCTCGTACAATTTTGATTACTTATACTTCAAAAAAATTATATTTCTACTTGAAACATCAATAAATATGTTCGCAAAAACGAAATACTTAAAAATGTTATACTTTCGTTAAAAAAAAATCCGAAAAGTAACATAAAAAATGACCTTCTAAACAAGAATACCCCCTTAAATTTTCTTGAAAAGTTCCCTGCGTCGCATATTGTTTCCTATTCAATTTTCACTTTCCTCGCACTTTTTTCTCGTGTCTGATAATTCCTACATCCCGATTCACCACCATTCCTTCTTTTTTCACTTCCGCCCCCGCTCGATATTTCTACCCTCACTCCTACTCAATTCTCTTTTTCCTTCCCCAACCTGTTTTCCTTTTCTTGCCATTTACCGCGCAACACGAGCAACTGTTATCGATGCGATGCAATATCTCCCAGAGTCTCTAAACCGTAGGTGTATCGATAAAAGCGTCAACGGTATAAACGACTTCCGCGTTAAAATACACGAACGTCCGCTAAAAAATGTCTACGTATCTACGCGACACGTCCGAGTCGCCTGTCTGCGGGCTGACTCGCAGCACTCAGCCTGCAGAATGCAAGGCGTGCACCGGTACGAATATATGTATTCCTGAAAGCGGCAGCGAAGATTCCCACGTAATATTCGGGAATCGTAATATCAAGATTGTGAGCAGCATTCGTGCGCGTTACGTATAACTGCGAAGTATACGTATACTTGTGCATGGCGCATCCGTGCATACCGAGCGCATCCCTTCCGAGGCTAGGCACAGTTTCTCGTTTTCCTTCGGTTCGTTTTCGTCGATGAAACGCGTCGCGTCGCGTCGCGTCGTCGAGACGTACCGGCGGATACACATACCTCGCGTACTTTTTCACCATTTTAATATTACGCGCGCGAGAAGACAGAGATCTTTTGTGCCTCCATTTCTTTCGCCGCGTTCCCTCGAAAGAAAATCCTAAAACGCGCCGCTTTCCACGTCCTACGTTTCCCTCTCCGCTATTGGCCTTCCGACGTTTCCTTCTCCCCCTGACCTTACTGCTTCTCCCCAGAGTTGGGCAAATTTTATTTCGAATAACGAATAATGAATAACGAATAAATTCCCAAGATTTATTCGTGAATAACGATTAATGATTTTATTCGAAGAAAAATTATTCGATAGTCACGAATAAATGTGTATCCATTATTCGTTATTCGTCATTCGAAAGAGCTCCACGGCGAATAAGTGAAAGACTAAGCGCCGGCCGGAGTGCAGTCGAGAAGAGATCGTCATCTGTTTATTCGATCTTGAAGAGCTCGCGTTCAGATGGGTGAGAAGTGAGAACTGTCGATTTAGGGATAGCCTCACACACTCACACGTTAGAATATACAAGGTATTCTACGAACTCTGTCCATCTGTATATCGGCGTTATTTCAAGCAGTACATTACATGAATTTACAATATTTTAGAAAGTATAAAAATGTTAGAATATGTTGCAATATTATAAATTAAAGATAGATAGATAGATATATTTACTACTCGTCACTAAAACAAGCGATTCATGAAAGGATTCACCGATTTTTAGTTTCTTTTTCTATTCATATTTCCCAATTTTTAGTCTAATATTACTGACCTATTTCTTTTTTCATTGATTTGGTTAGAATGAAACAAATTGAATATTAACGTTTAATAGTAGTTGACTCTCAGGATTCTTCGCTATCTTTATCTGTGTCATATAATATCAGGGCTTCTGGACTCACTCTAAATGAAACGTGGATGTCGTTGTTTTAGTATTGGTGCGGGTCGAGTGTCGAATGGCACTCGACGAGTCGACGAGCGCCGGGCCGAGTTGATGCGATACGATCTTTAGTCGGAGAATTATTCGAATACTTTCTTATTCGACTAACTTCTTAGTCGACTAAATTTTTATTCGAATAAAAAATCATTCGTTATTCTCGAATAATTTTATTTTATTCGTTATTTTTATTCGAAGATTTATTCGAAGGAGAATTTATTCAAAAATTTATTCAAAATTTTATTCGAATGAAAATTCATTCGAATAACGCCCAACTCTGCTTCTCCCGTTTCTTTCTTTCTTAACATCCAGACAACGAGTACGAGTATTCTCTGTTCTTTCGACTAACGCGTTTCACGTTCTCCGCTCTGCGCTCCGGTCGATATGGTCGCTGATAAAATATCTAAGATCGGTCGGCGATAACCGTAAATACGGAGACGCTTAATAAAACGCGCAAAGGATTCGTTCGTTTTGACCCGTCGTCGCGATCAGGCCGATCAGCGAGAAACGGGAGAAACGTTTCTCGTAAGTGGCTCCTCTGCGTTCGACGGTCCGTAAACTCGCCACGGCCGCGGCTCGAGGGGCGTTATGTTTTCGCCGGACCGAACGATTCGCGTTCAGAACGGAGAACGCGTAAAGAGCCAACATTACCAGCGGTAGCTTTATGCTCAGCTTTCATCGGGCCGAACGGCGAATTATCGATTACGCGTAAACTCGAAAATCCGTCGGGGATTTTCCCTCCTTCCGCCGTTCCGTTTCGTTCCTGTATCGTTCGCGGTATCGTCGGGGCTTCCGGTCTCGCGGAGATATTTGTTTCGCGAAGAGTTCTTGTATCCGCGATCTGCCGGTTAACGATGCTCCGCGACGGAATCGACGCGTTGCTTTTCATAGATGTATGTGTTCGGAAGTTCGGAACGACGCGAATCGAAACGAACGCGGCCGATGCTCGTATTTTACGCGTTTAACTCCACCGATCGCTACCCTTCAAAGAGTTATCGCGGTGATCCTCGAGTAATATTTTACTGGAAAATCTCTGGCGATATTTTCGCGCGACTGTAACGCGGAGAATGACGAATAGCGCCGACTGCCGGTACGGTTAATTGTCGGCTTTGTAGTGGAACCTGGTTATTACGGTACACGGCGGAGTTTCCGACACCGACAACGAAAACACGGCGAGGAACTCGATGATCGCGACGGTTCTTCGTATTACTTCATCACTAGCCTCTCACTATGCGCGAAAGAGTGGTTCATGTTCCGTGTCTAACTTATGCGTATTCCTATCGAACGACGACGGCGACGATGACACTTTGTGAAGCACCGAAAAATAATAATTTGAAAAGGATCGAAGAATCCGAAGTATTCCACGTCGCACAGTGGGACGACATGCACAGATTTCTGGACATGCTATTATCTCACATATGACTTATCGTGTCTTTATTAAACTTGGTAGAAACAATAGGAACATAATAAAGTATTATCGGCATGAATATTGTTAAAATCAAGCAAATTAAACAATAATGAAATAATAATAAAAGTACACAGGGTGACGCAAAATTGACCTTGATTTTGAATTTCAAGGTCAACATATTTTTTTTTATACGGGTAAATTTGGGAATTTCTCCATGTGAAAGATAAAAATGGAAATTTTAAGGTCAAAGTTTTTTACTCGTGGTTCCTTTGAGACTTTTAGTCAAGTTGTCAAGTATTATACTATACAGGGTGTAAACTATATACGTTTAAATATTTTCAAGAGTGGCTGGGGAGCTCAGATGGAACACAAAATGTCCAATGACATACATAGTGTCCGATCTGTCTCTATTTTGCAGTAATAATGCTTTAAAGTTAGCGGTATGGTTTTGAGATGGATACTGACTCCGGCACATCGATGAGGCAAACACATGGAACCAAGCAGCCATTTAGGCTTCCCTTCCTGTGTGCGTAGCCGATGCTCCTGCAAACATCCCTAATTTTTAAAGCTTTATAACAATTAAACTACACTGGTGCACAAAATTAAGAGAACACTAAAATTTTTCGAAAAATTTGGTCATTTTCAAGTGGCTGTATCTCCGCGAAAAATAAATATAAAAAATATTCAAAACAGCCATTTTGTAGCTTCAAGTCTCTAGTTTTTAAATCATGTATCCAATTAATTTTTTGTGCAGTATGGTGCCATTTTTTTTAAGATAAAGCGCAACAAACGAATGTAAATATTTTCGTTAACTTTGAAGTGATGCATGGGATGAAAGAAATTTTTCTTCGTGAATCCATTTAAACACTCTTAAAGAACAAACTTTTCTCTCTAATTTCCTATATTCACAAATCTTTTTTTTTTTCTTTTAAAATAAAGTGGAATCACGAAAAAAAAGATGCGATTGGAGCTCACACGCTGCGAGAATCGAAGGAACAATTTTGAAGAAGAATCGTACGTAAAAATATGATTTGGCCCTTCTTCAGATCGTATCGCATATTTCACTATCAAGGACACAAGGTAAAAAAAAATCTGATCGGTTCGGCCTTTGACATAGGTGTTACGGGTACTTTAGAGTAAAACAAAACGTAGACACCTGAATGTTTCCATGATTTTTCTAAAAGTGGCATCATGCTTCGTGAAAAGTGGTAATTACCTAATTTTTTAGATCATTTTGAAATGACTTGTATACGATGAAAAAAGGTTCTCACCAAATTTACGAGGAAACGCCTTTAAAGAGAAACTTTTCAGCTTTCCAAAACACCCATTGCAATTTTTCTACGATTACGCAGTCATAAATTATAGGCGCTCAAAGTTAAAAGTACCATTTTTCGTACACTAGTAAATAACGGGGTAAAAAAAATGATAGAACAAATCCAAAAAAAATAAAATTAGAGAGAAAAGATTGCTTTTTAAGAGCGTTTAAATGGATTCACGAAGAAAAATTTCTTTCATCCCATGCATCACTTCAAAGTTGACGAAAATTTTTCAACATTCGTTTGTTGTGTTTTATCTTGAAAAAAAATGGTACCATACTGCAGAAAAAATTAATTGAATACATTATTTAAAAACTAGAAACTTCAAGCTATAAAATAGCTGTTTTCAATATTTTTTATACCTATTTATCGCGGAGATACAGCCACTTGAAAATGACCAAATTTTTCGAAAAATTTTAGTGTTCCCTTAATTTTGTGCACTAGTGTATAAGAGATACAACAAAATGCATTAAGACTCTTTTACTCTATTGTTGCCTGTCAATGTGCTTGTAAAATTTCAGAATCTTCCGACTATTAGTTTAGCGTATACGGTGATAAACTTTAAGGTATTATTACTGTAAAACGAAGGCAGATCGGATACTATGTCATAAGACATTTTGTGCTTCATTTGAGCTCCTCAACCACTCCTCAACATATTTAAACGTATCTAATTTACACCCTCTATAATGATAAACAGTTTTGACCTTGAAATTTAAGGTTAGGGTAAATTTTGTAGCAAGTTTTTCAAACAAATCTCCATCGATCCAAAGGTACGCGATTTATAATTTTGGAACACCCTGTACATACTGAAGGAAGAAGTTACAACGAACTTAAATTTTTGCGTTCAATGAAATTAAACTCTTTTATATGTATTACGAAATACAGGGCGTTTCGCTTAAAATAGGCTTCTTGCATATTTTTTATATCTCGTCAAATCCAAAAAATGTTTGTTAATCAAATGGTTCAATAGATTCAAATTTAACCGTAAAATTGTTTCTTTATAAGTACCATTTGTAATGTTTTTCTTTAGATCAACCGTGTTTTTCATACCTACATATTTTTAGGTGGCCCGTTTTGAGTGAAACACTCTGTATAATTTAAAATTAAAATATTGAAAATTGCAAAAATTTATTTAATAGAATGACATACTCTGAAAATAGAGTTAGTATCGGAATACCGGAAAAAACGACATTCTAAAAAAACTTGAAAAAAAAAAATTTCTTTTGAATTTCTTATTCCTTAGTATCGCAGGGTACTATTGAGCTCATTACAAAGATGAAAATCCACAAATAAAATTTTCGTGTATGTCGCATTCTTTGAACGCATTGTTCCACTGTGCGTCGCCTATTCGGAAAAACGAAAAGACGCGATGCACTTTGATTGAAAACGCTGACTACAAATGTATTCAATAACGAGTGTTATTCTCTGAGGAGTCTCCTCGACAATCTACTCGTCTCAAGTCTTCTCGAGCGAAGCTATCGATGAAATGCAGATTCTTATCGAGGCTGCCTCTCGGCGAAGCGGTTCATAAATAATGAAAAGTTTGATCGTGATCCCTGTTTCGTTTTCATTTCGCCGGAAAATGAAATGTTCCATTAACGTGGTAAACAAGACAAGATTGGTACCCTCTGCACGGTTACAAAGGCTCGCGAGCAAGTAAACGCCCGTGTGTTTTTACAAGCCCCACTGTACGGATATTTGCGAAACTTGTTTTCTCATTACAAATAATGCGTTGTTACGAAATGGAAAACGCCGAGAATATCATGTATAAAAAATAAACACCGTTATTTCACGGCAAATGGAGAAGTAAACGCTAATAATTCGTCGTAAAGTAAATTAATTTTGCGACGAGACTCACCCGAACGGCAAAATTATGTTGTCCTGCCGGATCGAAAACAAACGAGTCCCTCGAACCAAGAAAATTTACAGGATAGAACATTTTTTGCTAGTGCTCGTATCCTCGGATAGTCGAGCATTTCGTAGATTGAGTGCTACCGACTTCGCCGTTTAATTTACGGTTTCATTCTCTCCGCTCTTTCATTTCTCCTCTGGCGCAGTATCTCTTTTCATTCAGCCGAACCGCGATACTTCTTTTTGTCCGATGCATTCGTTCGTAATCCTTCCTTTTCTAACCCGAGGCTAAATACTCCATTTTGGTTTTCGATTCAAATCCAAGGGAGCGCTTCGTTCCCTTGTGTTTACCAATCGGTTCCCGCGCTTTTTCCTTCGAACGAAGAAAGAAATAATGCAACGATAATTTGCGTTCAGTATTTACGGAATATACGTAATTACGCTTTCTAGCATTGCATATAATAGAGAAACACGACGCGATAATACGTATAACATACTTTTTAAAGTTGAATTCGCCCAATATGCAACTAAAATTAACAATCGTGGTACTCGCCATGCGTTTGTTGAAACTGCGTGTTCCAGTGTTTTCCTAAAGACATAACCCTGCCGCTTTTTCTTCTCAACAGAGGCACGTGCTGCCGCCTATCAGCGGTACGCTTAAACCATGTATATATACACACTGTTACTCGCATGTAAAGTGTAAAGTGACATCAGATCAGACTGGATCAAACTCAAACTGACAAGATTAGGGGATGCAAATTTTGGAAGTGATTTTTACGATCTAAGGAAAAATAAAGAAAATGGCATTCTACGACAACGAACACTGGCTTCTGTCGCACATCAGAGACAGTTTTTTATCAACTGATAACACAGGTATAATGCTAATTTTATTTTGGTTAGGGTTAGGTTTACCTTGGCATGTTTATCCTAAGAGTAACGTGTCAAACAGGAATATTTCGTACACTCTTATGTAGGTTTTCGCATATATTTTTGAAGGTCAGTGTGAAATGGTAATGCTTGGAGAAGATATCCCTAAGCAATTAAAATCTAACGGTACGCTGGAGTGTTATCCTGGCATGGAGGAAAGCGACGACGAAGATTTAGATGCCCTTGCTGAATCCTACGATGTACAAATGGGTAACTTTGATTTAAACGATTATTTTTTCAATTAAAAGAATAATATTTGACTGTGCCATTTGTATAGATATGGAATATGGTCATAAAGAACGTTCTACCACCGCTGAAAAATTAGAAAAAATGAATCTTCAAAGAAAAAGAACTACCAAAGTGAACTTAAAATTGGAAAACAATCCACCTATGTCTCTTACTCAGCAATCGCAACTTTTTCCAAGGAAAGACTTTCGCAACAAGACTAAGCAAGCTAAAAGATATTCTCTTTTATCGAAACAGCTTGAAAAATATCCAAAAGTTCCACAAAACCCATTTATAGATTATCTTAAGTTCGATGGTAGCGTATGTATTGATCAATGTTTTGCAATTATAACAAGATTTCTGGTTCAATTTTGTCATTTAATGGTGTTGCAGGCACAAGTAGATATTCCTGTAAGAAAATACAGGATATTTATGTGTATGTTACCTAAAGAACAAAGAATGTATCCCATTCAAGTAGTCGTAATTGCCACGGCAAAAGTTCTGGAATTTATTGGATTAATTTGTTACAAATATGCAAACGAACATCCAGATCATCCTCTAAAGTGTGACTTCCTTATAATTTATGATCGTTATTAGTAGTTTGTTGCTGAAAAACATGTTGGAACACTAATGTTTTCAGGGAAGATATTACAAAATACGGCTTGTATTTTACCGAAGACGACGGAGAAGTCGATTGGTATTTACCTTGTTTAGATCCAAAAGAGACCATTTCCAAATTTGAATTCACAGCCTTAGGTCTGTCGGAAATGAAGTCGAGCGACAAAGCGAGACACAATACTATTAGTCGCGTGGAATCAAGCGACGAAGATTTTCCGGAAAGTGAGAATGAAGAAGAACGAAACAAAGAGGAAGAAGAAGAGGAAGAGGAAGAAGCAGAAGAGAAAGAAGACGACCGAGCAAAAATGGAAGGTCACACCACTGCTATAGAAGCTCTACTGTATCAATCATACAGGTAGTAATACATTTCTCTCAAATCGCGCGACCGTATCCCCACCACTTCCTGGAATTGGCTTAAAGACAAGCTTTGAGGCGCAGTTTTGAGCGGCCGGCAGCTCCGAGCGACAAGAAAAACACATTCGGGTCATTCCATGCGAAAACAGACACTTTTCGGAGTAACATGTTGGATTTTGTTCAAATTTGGATATGTTGTAGTCTTAAAATGTCAAAAAATGTCATTTTAATTTAAAAAAGCTTATTTTAATCGGTTTATTAGTTCAACTGTTATAATTTTTCGAAGAAAGATCACAGATGCAATTTTTTGAAGAAAAATCAAACTTTAAAGAGCTGTAAAATCGACATTTTTTGACATTTTTAACAATCCTTCGAGATACGTCTATATGCCCCTAAAGACTACAACATATCCAAATTTGAACAAAATCCAACATGTTACTCCGAAAAGTGTCCGTTTTCAAAACTCAGCACCGACGATTCATGTCTCAGCTACGTATTAAAGTAACCGCTTCCTGGAAACGCGACCGTTCTCTTAAATCGCACGCTCACACCCCTGACCTGTGCGCGATTTGGGAGAGATTACTGTACTTTGAATCGTTGAGTAGGAAACATGGATCTTAATTGCTGTATATTTAATGTTCTATGTAGGGTATACGTAATTAGTAAAGTCAGAACGAAGACTGAAATTTATCTGGGAATATCGGGTGAAAAAATTGAAATCAATCCGATAATAACTGGGAAAGGTGCTGGTCGTTTTTGGAACAGACAACGTGCCGTTAGTTATCAAATAGATAACATTGTCTGGTGCGAAGTAACAGAAACAAAAGGATCAAAGACAATTTTTACATTGGTTTATACTCCGCATTCTTCTACTTCCGATAATATTTTGGGTTTGTGTTTGAAGTCGTGTAACTTTTGATATATGCGTTTACATATTAATTTAAAAAGTGTTATTTCCTTACAGTATCATCTGGACAGATGCAATCCCTGCATCAGTCGGCGTCGTTCAAAAATCACGAATTTGAAGCCGATTCAATAACAGCAGAGGAAATCGTTAGAAAAATAAACCATATACTTGAATTACACAGTAGTACGTCTAGGAAAGAGTATTTATCTCAGAAAGAAAGAAAAGCTGCAAGACGCAAGAGTTTTCATTTGCATAGATGACAGCTCTATTGGTTTCTATATTCTATCTTAAATTATTTAAAACATTAATTATTTCAAAAACTATGTTTAATTTAGTGCAAATAAATTTCTATTGTTACTTTAATTAAGTAGGGGTCATTCCACGCGAACTCGGACACTTTTTGGAGTAACATCTCGGATTTTGCTGAATTTTGGATATGTTCTAGTTTTTGGGGGTATATAAACGTGTGCGAAAGGATTTTTGAAAATTTTAAAAATTGTGAATTTTACAGCTCTTTAACGTTTGATTTTTCTTCCAAAAATTGCATCTGTGATCTTTCTTCGAAAAATTATAACAGTTGAACTAATAAACCGATTAAAGTGAGCTTTGTGGTGCTTATAGTAAAGGCATAGGAGTATATAATAAAAATTGTTTCAGTTCAGAAAATAATTTTTTTAACCATTTATTTTGCTTTTGTTATAAACGAATGCAATTTTCACACCGAAGGGCCACTTTGAAAAATTTGAAAAAAATGAGTATATAGTCCTATTTGTCCCCTTTACGGACCACTTTTCAAAAATATGGACACTTTAAAATTAGCCGTATTAATTGAATATAACGCCGCGCCGCCTCGACTAGCCGAGCCGCGCGGTATCTCCAGCAATCAAGCGGCTATACCTGCCATTGTTACACAGAGTGTAAGAATGTCCACTAGCGTTAATATTTATGGGAAAATCCCTGTTTTGGAAACCATCTGAATCCTGAGCTATCCTGCATTTCTTTTGTCTCTGGTCAAGGGTGGGGTACCCTGGAAATAGGTTTCCTTAGTTTTGTGAGGTGACAGGAAAGTGATTCCGCCGATTTCGCTTTTTAAAGAGATTTTATTATGACGTGTCCGTTTCCGACGGCTCTCGAAGCGGACCTTTGTCCCGCAAAACAAAAACAACAAAAATTAGAGACAAAATTATTCATTTGTAATTCAGGCTACAATACACACATTTGTGATTTATTATAAAATAGATGATACCTAGTCTAAAGAATGACAATTTTGTTATTATTTCGAATTGTAATCAACATGATAGCATCGCAGTTCATTTATATCAAAATAAAACTCATTGCTTTCTTAAACCAAAGACACGGCACTGATATTAAGAAAATAAAATACTTCTCGGACGGCGCTGCATCACAGTATAAAAATAAATACAATTTATTGAACCTGAGTTTCCATCATGAAAATTTTGGAATTAACACCGAATGACATTATTTTGCAACATCGGATGGCAAGAATGCATGCGATAGTATTGATGGGTGTTTAAAACGCCTTGCAGTTCGAGCAAGTTTGTAGACCATTGCAAGACCAAATGACGACACCGCAGCAATTACCATTGTCTATATTTTTGAAATGTGGTCTGTAAAGGGGACAAATAGGACTATATACTCATTTTTTTCAAATTTTTCAAAGTGGCCCCTTGGTGTGAAAATTGCATTTGTTTATAACAATTGCAAAATAAATGGTTAAAAAAATTATTTTCTGAACTGAAACAATTTTTATTATATACTCCTATGCCTTTACTATAAGCACCACAAAGCTCACTTTAATCGGTTTATTAGTTCAACTGTTATAATTTTTCAAAGAAAGATCACAGATGCAATTTTTTGAAGGAAAATCAAACTTTAAAGAGCTGTAAAATTCACAATTTTTAAAATTTTCAAAAATCCTTTCGCACATGTTTATATACCCCCAAAAACTAGAACATATCCAAAATTTAACAGAATCCGAGATGTTACTCCAAAAAGTGTCCGATATTTCTTGCACCAGAGAAAAATAATTTTGTTATTTTTGCTTAAAATCCATATGTGTATATGTATATATATACACACACGTATATAAAGTAAAATTTTATCTTTTTGTTTGTATGTAAATATATTTATTTTAGTAAATGCTATGATAAGAAGTGATAAATTTTTACAATCTATAATCACGATTCCATAATATTACTATAGTGGCAATTATAACTCTGAAGATTTCATAATTTTCTCTGTATCGTTGTTCAATCTTTTTTCCATTTGCAAAATAAACCTTTGATTTACTTTATCCACCATACGATTCAATATTGATACTTTTAAAGCCATTTCTGATAATTTATTAGCATTTTTGCAAATATCTTGATAATTTGGTCCATTCGTAACAAAAGCTTTATCTGAATCTGATAAAATATTCAAATTCAGAACCTGCCCTTCATTTTCTAATCTTGATTTTTTCTTGGTAAGATTTCTTCGCTCTGTTTTTCTTCTCTTGTACATTTGTATCCATTCTATCCTCTCGTTTCTCATACTATTTACATATTTTTCTAAATTAAAAATTTCTTGAGGCGTTTCAGATACGGATCCTGCATCGTCGTAAACGTCCGCTTCCTTTTCTGAAAATTATTTACTTTTGGTTTAAAATTTTGATTTATAACATAATATAATTTTATTTGATATCGAAATTGATATAACGTATTTATGCACGCTTTATTAATACAAGAGATTTAGCTGAAATGATACACTACTGAAAATCGCTTACAACTTACGAACAATGTCAAAAGATAAACATAGGAGAAAGTTGAAACTAACCTTCATCTTTATCGCATGTAATTGTACGGCTATGAAAAACAGAAGACCGTCGTTTATGAACTATTTTTTTCTGTTTTGAGTCGTTTTCTGTATGAGATGATTCAGACGAATTAGGACTATTCATTGTATATTCATTAAAAATAATTATTTATTGTATGAGCATAGTTGTGTCGTAAGAAGTATTTACATATACACACACAGCATACACACCACACAAATATCCGTTTAATTTCAAATCAATCACGATGCAGCGACCATGGACATATAAGAATAGACTGAGCATTACGGGGAAAGCGGATGGTCCACTTTAGAAAGAGTTAGAAATGCTTTGGGAGGACTTGCTATCTCTTTCTATTCTCTTGTATCTTCTATCTCTCATTCTTTCCAAGTACCTCCTAAAGCATTCAACTCTTTTCAACAGCGGGTCACGGCCAGTGGTCACGGCTGCATTGACGCGCAATCTATAGCAATCTATAGTTACTATGTCTATGGCAGTGACAAAACTATTCAATATCTTTCATTTGTTTATATAAGTTCGTTATATAATTTCTAAATATGCATATACTTATATTTATACAAAAATGTTTAGTAAAAATAGTTTATGATTGATTTTAGTAGAATAATAAACAATAAATCCTAAACGTAAGCAAAATAACCTTTGAAAATCGAACCACAACGAATGACTATTTTTATTTATTTGATTTATAATATGTATATATATATGTTCTATATATTTAATAATATAATTTATCTTACATTGTATGTATGTTTTAAAAAAACGGTATAAATCTCTCCTTTCTGTAAAATGTACATGCGTGCGTGTGTATTTTACACGCGTTATACTAAATAAACATTTTTCTTATATGACTGCAATTAATTTATTTATACTAAAATCATAACTTTGAGAAATAATAGAATTTTTCGGGGAAATGTTTTTTAAAGAATTTGTATAAAATTCATTGAAAAGTTTTGGAAGTTTCCAGAAATTTCTATCAACTGCGCATCCTGAAACAGCCTGAACAGGCTGAAACAGTTTGTAAAGTGCATTTGATCGTGGTTGATGCTTGAACCTTCCCTTCGTCTCGAAGCGAACGATACAAAAGTGTAAAATCTTTCATCTTTCCCTAACATTTATTATTCTGCGGAAGAAATTAATCAAAACACTGAGCTTATTTTCTATATTGTTGCAGTTTAGTGAATTGTATTTGTGAATAATTTTAAAAGAAACGATGTCGACTAAAGTTGACGAGGTATGTAAGAGTTTTCTCAATCACTGCCTTGTTTCAATAATAGAAATATAACATAAAAAGATTGCATGTTACGATGTATTTAAAAGTGCATCCTGTTCAATCAATTTCAAGGTTATTACACAAATATTGCCAAGATTTAAACATATTACTTCGTATTAAGATGAACAATTTTTCAAAAAATCTTTACTACAAATAATAAATTTGTGGAATAATAACCGAATTTCTTTTTTTTGTTAGTTGAAATTGGACATAGAAGAGTTGAATAATTTAGTTCAACAAGCAACTAGACAGAGAAGCAAGGACCTGCTTAGTTTAGAAATTCGAAGATTACAGACAGAGTTACTCAAATTAATTCAGGAAAATGTTGAAGTACCTGCGAAACCCAGTAATTCAATATCTGATACCACTAATAAATGTTACGAAGTAAAGCTAAATAATTATGGCTGGGATCAGACAAGTACAGCGATCAAACTGTACGTTACGTTAAAAGGTGTTCACAATTTAGCTAAAGAAGCTGTTACTTGTGACTTTACCGAAAGATCATGTAATCTTCGTGCTCTTGGATTGGATAACAAAAACTATACTTTAACGATTAATAATTTGTGCGAGGAAATTGATACAAGTAAAAGCAACATTAAAGTTAAAACTGATATGGTTATTGTATCGTTGGCTAAAAAAGTTGACAAACATTGGTCGCACGTGACTGGAGTAGAAAAAAAGATCAAGGAGGCAAAGGCATCTGCGATTCCTGACATGAAAGACAGTAATCCTGCTTCCAGTTTAATGAGTTTGATGGAAAAGATGTACGTAGAGGGTGATGATGAAATGAAACAAAGAATAGCGAAGGTATGGACAGAAAGTCAGGAGAAAAAATCATCTGGATTGTTTAACGATTATCCTTAAGTTCAAAGTACATATACGTTGAGTTCATTATTTTATAGATTTTTAATGTACAGAAGTTTAAATTTAAGAATGCTGAGCAGGTATTATTTTTCATGTTCTTATTTTGCTTCCATGTTGTAAATTGTATGTAATACAATAAAAAGGCCCTTGTAGTAAGAAGTTACTAAATTTTAAAGTGAAGGAATCATAGAGAAATGAATATTGTTTAGTTCATTTTCATTGAATACACGATACTGTTTAATATTCATGGACAATGTGTGTCTGATAAATTTAAACGGAAGAATTATGCATTTTAAGCTGTGTAGAGTTATTTTATTTTCTATTTGCACTGTACCAATTATTTCCTTAGTGTACGTACACTATTATTTATAATCGTTTACAATAAAGAACGTACAAAAAAACTGAAATAACTTGTGTTTCATGTTTATTCAAAGGACAGATTTACCTGAATGCATTTGAATAATTAAACATTTCTTAGCTTCTTACGTTTTCTTTAATCATAATATTTATTTAACAAATGGGAGTATTGCAATAATAACACAGCTAGAATAAAATGTTTATTCTATTACATTGCTTCCATGTTTAGCACTTGTGTAACTAAGTACGTACCATAAGTTGTAATTGACAGTTTATTCAACTAAATATGCCACAACAGAAATCCATTACTGTATTTAGTCATTATCTTTCAAACAATGAAGAACCAAATGTTTAAGTTTACTAATTATTACATCGAAATTAGTACTTACTAGTTCACAAGTGTCGTGTACAGAGGGGTCTTCAATTCTTAATTATATTCAGATCTTACAAAACTACTTAAATTGTGCGCTTTTATGTATGGTAAGGGTATAAAATTTTCGAAATATTTTTTAGTACTTGTATAGTTTTGAATTGTTATTAACTAATAATATAACAGTAGAAGTGGAAAAAAAACGTGTACTTTAACAGTTATAATAATGGCACTTGAAAACTATTATTATGTTATGTGTGTGTCAATACGTACATATTAACAACAGAATCTAGTTAATTACAGCATTTAATTTACAGCATTATTTAACAAATTGAGTCATACTTAAAATGTACATGTATTAAATTTGTGTCCTAAAACGGATAGAAAAAGATTATAACGTGAACGTGAATCGAACAATAATTTGAACTATAAACCATTAAAGAAACTGTTGAAAGCTTCTAAGCATCGTCTCCTCTACATCTTGACCTTATGTTATGTTTATGAATAACCTTATCTCTATCACAAAATAAAAATCTGCTGACATTTGTAAGATAGGAAATGATACCCTATATTACAACATACTGCAATATTACAAAGAATGGTGCAAATGCTTTTCACATTACTTTTATGCACATAAGAATTGTAACTTGTCAACCTATTCTAAAATGTACACATTTATTAATGAATCTCTCTGTATATGTATTATTGTATGTACATGGATGTATACATTGCTGAAGTTTCTATGCATTTTTATCCTTAAATTTTAGTTGAAATTATGGATGTAATAGTAAATCTAAAAAATTACACAAGTATTTCAAATTTCTCTGTTATATTCATACAATTAATACTTAAAATATTCAACATGGAGTAAAGTTTTTTGATCACAGTACGAGAATTTTAAGAATACAAAATTGCTGGTAGAAAACTTTTTTTAATGTACTACATAATATTTTTTATAACGAATCGCGAGAATTAAAACAAGGAGTTGAAGATTTAAAGAAAAAAATATGGGAATGTAATTAGCCTGAGTAGCCTTGCTTTAACTCATATAATTATTCTGTACGAGTACGTGGAAGCATGTAATAGACAAAAATATATTAACTATTATAAATAAAATACATTTCATACAATTTACTAAAATGGGGGAGACGAAGAATCGGCCATATTCTTTATTAAATCATACATTGCACTACTAACGATGAGATCTTTTATTTGTTGGACAATTTCTTTATCCAATCGAACCAGTCAGGCCGATCGCGAGTTCTTTCTCCCTAATCCTAATATTCGTATAATAACCGAATGTTCGTCTACATACAAAACATTAATATTTAAAAAATTTGCGCAATATATTTAGACGAATATATACAATCTGAAGATCCATATCAGATCATCATTCATAGCCAAAAGCTCCTATTCCTATAAAAGCCGTTTACAGTACAATCGTTTTCTAATACATTTTTATGGAAAAAATTAGTCTATAATAATTTCGTACGTGTATAAAATCCGTGAATTTTGTATAAAGGTTCATTGCCATTTTCACGTATTAATTGTATTGAAGTTTTCTTTATAATCAAACTAATAAATCAATAAAAATATGTAATTTACGATCAATTTCCATTATTATACATAATAATCAATAATATTAATTTTTACAGTTGTAGTTTCAAATTTATGCATTTCAGGAATACACAAACTAACAGAGAATATAAAATAAGAGAACTATTATAAAAGAATCGCACATAAAATGAGAATTTGGTAAAACATTAAAATGACAAATTATAGGAATAATGAAACGTCAGATACTGAATAGCAATGTTTAGTTTTGAAATGAGACGCAATTACCATTATGTTTTTTAAATTACCATGGAATGATTATTTTAATCTACGAAGTAACAGAAGCACTTGAAAATTGTACTTCCCGACTAGTTGCATGAAAAACTTCCATCATAACATTTTGTGTTTTTTGCATCAGATTCTCAACATCATTTGTATTTAAACCCTTTGTAGATATCGGTGGTAACGTCGTTATAACGACTCGACCTTTAAACCAAATACATTCTTACATAAAAATATTTCTCCTCAGATACATATATGCTTCCATAAATATATTCCTAAGACTTACCAGAATCGAATCGTTTTTCTTTGGAGGATAAAAAGTAATAAGAAGAGAATACAACTGGTAATATGGGTAACTGTGAACTAATAGCAACGTGAAAGGCACCTTTCTTAAAGGGATGAATTTGACCAGTATTGTACCTAGTGCCTTCAGGGAATATCCATAGCTTAATCTGCAGGAAATAGGAGACAACAATGAAGAAACACAAAATGACTTTAGCATCTTTCTAAGAAATTTTTTAAATTAAATTACCTTTTTATCTTTAATGTGATTTGTGGCAGTATTAATACCCGAACGAGCCTTCTCAGACTTCATTCTATCTATGAATATCAACCCGCAAAGCCAAGCGGCCAGACCAAAAGGCCATGCATAGAAAAGCTCTTTTTTTCCTACAACTGTGCATTTTTCCATTATTGGCCATATTTGAAACATTCCCATTATATCTAACGAACTTTGATGATTCGCTACTATTATGCATGCTCTGTCTTGTTCCAAATGTTCTCTCCCTCTGAGCTCCCAACGTACTCCCAAGAAATTGGTAAGACAGGAGCACATAGATGATGCTAATCTAAAAACATATTTTATGCAATATATCTTTAATGTACAAGAGACATTGTAAATACAATGAAAATAAATACAGATGCAGTAAAAAAAATTATTGACAAATGGTGAATTAATTTAATAAAATACATAAAAAATAATGCAAAAAAAAATAAACAAATGAATATTATGAAGAAATTATAATTTACTACATATAAAAAAAATAATCTTAACTATATTTGAAAACATTAGTGACGCAATGTAATATCATTTTAAAAACTATTTATTACAAAACAAGTAACTTTCCCTACATTTATGTTTTCTTTTAAATTTTGCTTGTATATTGCTATACGAACAATGAAATATTAAAATCGTTATTGCTAAGATAGTAGAATTAAAAATTACAGTCGCTTTTCGTGCGTAATATTTACAGTAATCAGTAAAATCGTAAAAACTATTTGAATTACTACCACCACCACCACCACCACTCTACCGCCACCATCGTTATCGTCGCAGCCGCCACTGCTCGGAATGGTTGCAACGCTACACCACCACCATCGTTCAATAAGTTGATTGTACTTTGACGTATCGCGTTTCGACGGAAAAATAAATAACGTAACAAAGCCGAATGTTAGAGAGAAATGACAGAGTATGCAAAGCGATTAAAAATAATCTATATGATTAGAAAATTTGTTAATATTTACTAACATAAAGTTCTTTACGTTTCTCGGGCGCAATATCATAATTGGTAACAGCATAATAGAATTAAGCATCACGTATCCATAATAAAGAAGGAACTTGAAGTAGTAACGGAAGGTCCTGCTCATCTCGTAGAGAAATGGTAATACGAGGATGAAACCGACGAGAATCACTTCGAAACACGACGGTGCCATCTTTTATGGCGAATATGCACGTAATATTTGCACACAAGTAACGCGACGAAAGTAGTTTGACGGTTGCTTCGTACGATCTTGTAATGTCGTAAGGTTTCGAGTAACACGGAGCGTATCGAGGAAGACCCTCGACGACGGTTGTCTATTATAGACTGCTGGATAAACGTCTTCTTATGTATATTGTTGGCAGTTCGCGCGAGTTGCGACTGTCAGAACCGCACCGCACCAATATACACACGCGACATACGTGAACCTACCAAGCCCACTTCTCGGTCTTTGACTACACTTTTAACACTCCCCTAATTCCTTCGCCTTCCCCTCGGTCACTACTCGCTTACATTTCACGTGACGACAATACTACTACATTTACATTAGGGTGGTTCTTATTTTTCAACTGTTGATTTTTTTGGTCGCACCCCTTGTAAAATCATGACAGTACGAAAATGATTTCTACAAAATTTCAGAGCTATAACAGGAACCCGTGCCGCATTTAAGTTTAGCGATTTCATGTCAATTTTGAACATATAGCTGTGTTTCGTCTCTTATATGAACGAATTGCAGAATATTTCGGAGACAAGTATAATTCTTCAGATGTATAATAATGTAATTCATATACAATTATTACAATTACAAACCATATCATGTCGCTCATCGTTGAATTTGTTGTAAAAAATGTTATCGAACTGTGGGAAAAAGAGTGTATCATTCCATTTAAAAAATTGATTTGACTTTGAAATTTCCTCCACCGTTTGACCTAAAAATGAATAATTTACACCATATAAATTGTATCTCCTTATCCCAAGTAACTTTTGTAAAAACACTCTTTTGAGGAGTTCACTCCGTAAGATATTCCAATTTTTCGAGATAAAGGAAACGCCCTGTAGAAGACGATTATGCTTGAAGAAAGCTTCAGGAGATACAAGCAAAATTGGAGTTTTGCTTTTATAATTTAAAACAAAAACAGCCAAGGGAGGATTGTGCAGATTTACTTGATTATGCAGAATACTTTTCCTATAATTATTTTTCTCGGGGGCACTCTTGCTCGTGGAAATTTTTTGTATCCCTAGAGCTTTCCACCATGCTAAATGAATGGCTAAACCTATACATATTATAAAAATGTATTTATTTCGCCAGCGATTTATATTAAATATTTTAATTTATAGATTCAAATGTAGATTAATGCCCATTGGTACTTCCCCTTCCAGTTTTCGTCAAAGAACTATTGAAATTGTTTCGTCTTACGGTGACTTGTTTTAATTATTTGTAATTATTTTGTACACTAAAGGGTATCCTACCCGTTAATCGAATAAATAAATAAATAAATAAATAAACAAATAAATAAATAAACAAATAAATAAATAAACAAATAAATAAATAAACAAATAAATAAATAAACAAATAAATAAATAAACAAATAAATAAATAAACAAATAAATAAATAAATAAACAAATAAACAAATAAATAAACAAATAAATAAATAAACAAATAAATAAACAAATAAATAAACAAATAAATAAACAAATAAATAAATAAATAATTGCCTCTAATTCTGTAATAGTGCCACGTCAGGATTAAAAATTTAAAATTAAAAAGTATAAAGTAAACATTTCATTTATAAACAAGTATGCAAATATATATTATATTGAATTTTATTTTATTTAATCTATATATTTCGTCCATATTTCTCTAAATAATTATATTTTTATAGCGTTTCTATTATTATTGAAATAATAAAGAAATTACTACAATCTGACTTGTGTAGCTGTGCACACATTGTATATGCATAGCAAAGAGTAGATATAACATTCGAAAAGAAAACCACTTTTAGAGAAAGACAAAATGACACAGGCAATTTAAATGTCCGTAGGGTGTTTTGATCGGTAATTTCATTCTTAGAAAGAGACGAAATGACACAGCCAATTTAAAGAGACACTTGGAGTGTCGACTCTTATTATACCTACTCTTTGAGCATAGCATGCGTAGATCGACAACTGTATCGTCGGGAATGCAACTATAATTGCGAATCATCTTGTCGATTTCGAGCTAACAGTTTAATCGCCTTCTGCTATCGTTCGTTGCATTCTCTTTCGTATTTCATATCTACATATATATTACCCTTTCCTCTATCTCCTTGTTGCTCTTGATAATACTTAATAATAACATTTTCTCTTTAGTGACTCTCGCGTACATTCACCTTCAACGATAATTTATTCTTTTATCTGCTCACTCTATTTTTATGTATGTATGTGTCTTATTATATATATGTATATATGTATATGTATATATATTCGATCCTATATGGTTGTATAAATACTTTCTGTTATATGTATGTACTTATACAATTTACATATGTATATGTAAACACATTTAGGGTGTTTTTCGGAGAAGCGATCAAATCGCTTCCCTCGTCGACCATATTAATTCAGGGACCCACACTCCTTGACCGTTCACAGTCAACTGACTTCTGAGTCCCTGGTTATTCCTTTCCTCCTTCTAAAACTATTTCTACCTGCTTAGTACACCTTTTCTTACAACCCTTGAGTCCTATTTTATGACATCTCCGACACGGCCATTCTGACCGTTCCGCACGTCCGCGTGTGGGTTTTAATCTGTAACAGTAAAAATAATCACAGAGCAAGTTGTTCAAATCACTCAGAATTCAAACTCCATTATTCGTAGGACATTGAAATTCATTTCAACGTGCTGAACAATCTTGTAGAACAATCATTTGTTTTGTAATCCACTGTCCGGAGCGCCATACATTGACAAAACAAATTCGTAAACAAAGAAGTTGATTATTGCACAACATATCTTGATCGGTTCTCCAATCATTCTTCAATAGTTATCCCCGTGATTCTTAAACATACCAGCTTAATCATCCCAGTGATTATCAGCTCACAGCTTAGTCATCTCCGTGACTATTAACCACATAGTCATCCCAGTGACTATTAGACACTCTGAATACGTCATCCCTGTGACTATCAGACACATAGCCATCCCAGTGACTATTAAACACCCTGAATAAGTCATCCCTGTGACTATCTGACACATAGTCATCACAGTGACTATTAAACAACGATTCGATCCCACTTCTGATGTCGGAGACACGTTTAGGGTGTTTTTCGGAGAAGCGATCAAATCGCTTCCCTCGTCGACCATATTAATTCAGGGACCCACACTCCTTGACGGTTCACAGTCGACTTCTGAGTCCCTGGTTATTCCTTTCCTCCTTCTAAAACTATTTCTACCTGCTTAGTACACCTTTTCTTACAACCCTTGAGTCCTATTTTATGACATCTCCGACATATATATATACATATTGATGAGTAGACGAGATGAGTAAATATAATAATCAAAAGTAATTTTTAAGATAAACTTTTTCCCGATAATAATATTAAATAAAATATTTTGTTTTTAACTCATTTATTTTCATTCGCAGATAAAATTAATATGAATTTATTTACTTATTCAATTCTTTTCACAAAAAAATATGTTTTCATTGTATTATAAAATACATATAATGAGGAATATATGACATATGTGGTATATATATAGTGAACAAGTTAAACGTGGTTTATTATTTCCACTAATATTATTTTCATCGAATTTCACGTTAGAAATTTCTCATTTCTATTAATTTACGTACATACGCACAAAAATGTATTTTGTGTACAATTTGAATTTCGATTACAATATCCCGCCAGAGTTGATTCGATTATTTGCGCGGCAACTAAAGGAAGACTTCAGAGTTTCAAATTTCACTGAATGAACAAAATCGTGCATCGTGTGCACATGTAGAGGATGGTAGATGGTTAGGTTAGTTCAATTTGCATAGTTGGGTACAGTAGAACCAAGTAGGGTTTATTTGTGCGGCGTATTGCGGCGTGATAATTACAAACTTGATATTTTATATTTAAATAGTGTCGGATAAATATATTAAAATTTGTTTGGTATTCCTCGTTACAGTAAGTATATAATTCTTGAATAATCGAATTTCTTGAACTTCAGCGTATTTGCTTTCTATTTCCAGATATTCATAACAATTCGTACCGATTATTTAGTGTTTATGTTAACGTTTTCGGGAATGTTTATGCGTTAATAGAACCTTAAGATTAATACATTTTCCGAACCACATATATATATGCATAAGAAAGAATTACGCGTAAAGCGTATAATTGAAACCGATTTGGGAATCGTAAAGAATACAAATGTATTCGCAAAAACGTGGAAACGTTCAAACCACAATCGTAGCATTGTTGGTTGCGCGAAAAGGTGGATGTACGTTGTCGCAATTATCGAAAGATTATTATGAGACAGAGGGGGAAAATATACCCTGGAAAGAATTAGGGTATCTTTCTTTATTAAATTTTTTACAAAGTATGCCAGGATCTGTTGAGGTAGAAATAAGAAATAGTACAATTTTGGTGAGAGGTATTGCTTCCAGTAAGTCCAAACACATTAGTAAGTTAGTAGCTGGTCAAAAAGATGCGCAAAGACTATATGCTCCAAGAAGGTCATTTAGACAAAGTCATTATTACCCAAACACAGGACCACAAAGAGTTCATATACCAGCAGAGATATTAAGTACAGTAATCAGTTACATTAACGACCATCCAGATGGCGTAAATAAAGATTATCTACTTCAGAAAGTACAATCGCACATGCCTCATATAAATATTTCGATGAGCGACATGGAGGAACAATTGAACAAATTATATCATCAGATTTATCAATCGCATAACAAATTTTTTCCGGTTCAACGTAAACCAAGAAACTTCAATTTAGACACAGTAGTAGTGACTGCTAGCGGCGAAGAAGATTCTGACGATTTGCTAGATTGTGAAGACGACGATGATGGTTTTGGGTTTGTATCTTCCGAGTACAAATCTCATCCATTAGAAGCAAGGTCAATTGCAAAAATTAAACCAACATCTAGTTTCATACAAGATTCATTATCAAAATGCCAGGATCAGAGTGCGGAGAATCAAGTTTTGGAACATACATCCAACCTGCAAACTAACTCCTTTCCATCAAACAGTTATAATTATAACGAGAATATTCAGAACCATATAGAATATAATAATAATACAGAACAAGAAAACTACTTTGATGGGAACAATGTTGATATACTTATAAACGAAAGAGTTAAATTTCGTTTGGAAAAACTTATTCAAAGTCACCCTGATGGTATTTGGTGTGCAGATCTTCCAGAAAAATATTTACTTGAGTATAAGATCACTTTGAATTATAACGAACTAGGTTTTAATAGCGTCAGAGAATTTGCGTCCCAGCTGCCTGAAATTTTTCATTGTGTACAACCTAATGACACAGGAGATTTCATGCTTTATTATGCCAAATCAGAAATACCATTGAATAAACAGAAGGAAAAGCAGAAATCTGTTAATCTCGCAGAATTACATAATATTTATGACAAAGATGAGGAACCTGAAGCGTTACCAACGACATTGGTAAATAGCATTTATTTAAATAATGTTTATAATATATATATTTATTTTATTGCTTGCTTTTCAGCATTACAAGGGCTGATGTGTCTTAATCTCTTTACAAATTTCAATATTTCATTTTCTAATATGTTTTCCGAATTGAATTTATCCTCTATCTTCGTCTTGTGTCCTCACTGCATACTATTTTCCTTTTCTTTGCTCCTCTGTATTGTTTCTCTCTTTTTCAATATTTCCTTCATCCACATATACCCTTCTCCCGATTCGTCCAGTATTGTCTTTAGATTTCTTCCAGCTTTTTCTATGTTGTTACATTTTTCCGCCAGGTGTTCTAACGTTTCGCATTCTTTTTCGCAAAATCTGCATCTTTTCTTTTGTTCAGCTTCCCAATATTTGCTTCCTAATTCTTTGTTTCCGCATCTAAACCTTGCTATGGTTTTTTGACTCTTTTTATTTGTCTTTTCTTTCAAATATCTTGGTAATCCTACCGTCCATAAGTCTCTGTATCGAATGTTGTACCTCGACTCCTGTTGTTTGTTGAATTGCCATTGACTTTGTATCTCCCTGTCCCGTGTGGTTGTTTCTTCCACCACGCTGTTTCCTTTTTTTCTTCTTCTCACTTCTTCCATTGATATTCCGTCTCTCTGATAATAATCTCTCCTTTCTTCCTCCCACTTTGTCTTCTCGTCTTGTTCTTTTTCTATCTCCTTCAGACATTCTTTTAAAATTTCATTGGTAGATTCCCCTTTTATTTTTTCTTCAAACGTCACCACTCTTCTACCTGTCTCTACTCTTATTTTCATTCTATTTGTTTCTTCCTTTATTATATACCCAGGTGTGCTCCAATCCAGTCCTAATGTCCATTTGAAGTATTTATGCTGTACCACTTCTATTTTATTCCATTCTTTCCATCCCCAGATCTCTGCCCCATATATTAATATGCTTTTTATTGTAATCTCTATTGTAATCTCCTTTAAATTTCCTTTGACTAATTCCCCAAACCTGTTTCATTGCTATCATTGCTTTTTTTTTATTGTTTTTTGTATGTGTCTTTCGTCTGTTAAATTTGCTTTTAGTACATACCCTAGATACTTGCTACATATTATCACTGTGGCACCATGACAAATCCCCCCCAATAATGTTTATAAGATTTTATTGGCTATTTCTACGAGACATAATTTAAAATTTTCAGTCGCTCGATACGTGTAAGAAATTAATACCAGATGGCATAGTTACCATCGGGGAATGTGTTGGTCAAATAAATGTTGAAGATTTGGTAGACATTGAAAAACCTTATGTAGAAGTAATTGTTGTGGAAGTATTTACTCCATCATTTTTTTGGATACAACTTCGTAAAAAGCAAAAAGCATTTAAAACGTTTATGGATGATTTACAGTATGTATACTAGCATTACTTTCAAAGATATTGATGTAGTTCAATGTAAAACAGTATTTATATTAATGATTGTTGTTGCAGTGAGTTCTATACAGAAGGATACACTAAGTACACAATACCACCAGTTGTACTAGAAAAAGGTTTAAATTGTGCGTGCGTATACAACGGAGCATGGCACAGAGGTATAATAAAGACAGTTAAACCTGATTTCCAAGTTACTGTAAGTATATAGGGAATGGTAGAAATTATGTTCTTTATACTGACAAGAGAACATCCCGAACCTGGAAATTCAAAAAATTATGCAACTTCGGGTATACGTAGAGCATGTGTAAGTATGTATTACGCAATTTTTTTTTGCTGCCCAAATTCACTCTAAGGGGTTGAAACTACCCTTCGAAAATTTGGCTATTTTTCGATTTTATTTTATAACTCGTAAACTATGCGAGATAGGAAAAAGCTTTTGAGACAAAAGTTACTTCGTTCAATTATATCTACCAAATGGTAAAAGATTGATCGGTTGTTTAAACAATTAGAAATATAAACAAAAATATTAATAACTTTTAATCAATCTTTTACCATTTGGTAGATATAATTGAAAGAAGTAACTTTTGTCTCAAAAGCTTTTTCTTATCTCTCATAGTTCACGAATTATAAAATAGAATCGAAAAAGTAGCCAAATTTTCGAAGGGTAGTTTCAACCCTTAGAGTGAATTTGGGAATTTACACATGCTCTACATATACCCGAAGTTGCATAATTTTTTGAATTTCCGGGTTCGGGATGTTCCCTTGTGAGTACAATAACTGTTATCATAACAATTTGTTGCAGGTGATGTTCTATGATTATGGAACATTGAAAACATACCCTCCAAATGCAGTTTTCTACTTGCACAGAATGTTTTCTTCTCTGCCGGCACAAGCTATACCCTGTGGTTTAATAAATACAAAACCATATAAAGGTTCTAAATGGTCTCGTAGTGCTACTCATGAATTTGCATTGAAGACTTCGCAGTTTCCTTTAATTGCAACAGTAGCATCGATTAATACAGAGGTAAGAAAAATCTGTGCTTTTACATTACGTAATGAAATGAAAAAAGTAATTAATTAAATGTTTAAAAAAGAAAATTAATTTAGTAATTATTACCTTTCTAAATAGGATAATTCAATGATGGTTACATTGACGGATACGTCCGAAGAAGAGGATCTGCACATCAATGATTGGTTAGTTGAGCAAAAACTTGCTCAACATGGCAAAATGGTTTGTACAAAAAATAGAAACTTTCCATTTCATTATTATTTAGAATGTCAGAAACGTTTCAAACAAATGACCGATATATCCGAAATTTCGAAAGTAGTACAGCCATTAAAGTATTATGAACCAATTCTTTACGAAAATTATTCTGGAAACAAAGTAGCACTGTATAATAATAGCAAAGTAGATTCAGATTTGTGTAAAAACGTATGCCATTGTAATTCATCAAACAGTGCAACTCTTAGTAAAAAAAACGAATCGCCGAAAGGACTCAAGACTTTGTATGAAAAATTAATAAGTTTTAAGCAGACTTCTCATTCTAATAGTAGTAATGATAAAGAGCTGAATAATAGCACAGTCAACTGTGAATCTGCAAGTTCTAATTTAGTAATGAATAAAATAGACAAGATAAACTTGCATGAAAAATCTTCAGATCATAACATAAAAAGTAATAAAAAATGTAATATTTTTTCTTCTACTTTTAAACGTTCTGTTGACACAGAAACTACTGACAAAAAAATTAATGAAAATAAGGAATATAATATTCAAGAAAAATTCGGCAATATTCCGAATGCGTATGCCCACCATTTTCGTATTCAAGCTTCGGAAGAAGAGCTAGATATCACGTGTGCAAAACCTTATATTGATACGTGTTATAAACAAAATGAGTTCGAGGAAGCAGATTGGTCTGCCATTCAAAATGATACGAAAAATAGAAAAGAATACGCATTACAGCAAGATGTAACTAAAACAATTTACAAGTCAGCTTCAACAAAACGCGAAAATATACCGTTGGCTGAAAGTTGCTTCCTAAATGCAGTTCGCAATAGTGCTCACTTTGTTTCGCGCGATGAAAACATACGCTGGTCACCAAATGGGAATGTTAATCAATTACAAAGTGCGTCTCCTCCATTGATATTAAAGAACTTCAAAAAACGTATAAATAGTGACGCGGCGAAAAAAGTAGCTGTTTCTAAAACAGTATTGGAATCATTAATAGGAAGAGAATTGCCTTCAGATTCTCACGTCTCATTGACAAATATCTCCAAAGATACAAACGAAACGCGGTCAATCTGTTCATCGCAGGGCGTTAGCAGTGTAACTGCTGATAACTCGAGTTATTCAAATAACAACAGTACATTTAATATCGAAACGTCACAAAGCAGTTTTAGCGATTCTAAAACTCCGTTCGAAAATGATTGTCTATCTATGAAATTGCAGAGTAATAGATACGAACTTTTACGAAGATTATTGGCGAAACGACACGTATCGAGTAATACTTCACATATAGATTCGGACGATTTAAGTACCTCAGAAACATCTAAAATATTTGAAAAAAGCATCGATGACACTGTTGATAAATGTCAGATAGAAGAAGACGAAAATGACATAAGCGTTAATGAAAGTACGTCGAAAAGATCTAATTTGGAAACAAACGTTGAAGATTCCTTACATTCTACTACAGAAAGTACAAGTTTAAACATGATTGACTCGGGTACAAATAGTAAACATGAATCGTACCAACCACTGCTTTCGTCGGAAACATCGACTGAAATAGAAGAACATGCACCGATTGAATCGCTATTAACGGAGAAACAAGCAGTAATAGAAGAAGTGTTAACAGCAGAGAACTCAATGATACAACCTGTAACTACTGAAAATAAAATAATTACAACGGAATCAGTATTAAGAAAAGAGTTAGTACCACTTGACACTATAAACGATCGATCCAGTATTCCAGTTTTTAACGATGTTGACTTGGAATCGGACGAGGAAGAATGGGATACACAAATGTCGCTGGGTCACGTTTACGATTTTCTTAAAATCAATTGCCCTTTTAATAAGGGCATGGAAGCATTGAGTAATCAACTAAGGCAAGAATCTAATGCATGTGTAGAAATCGAAGAAATTGACGATTTGCAGGCAATTGAATTTGGAAATGCTTCAGACGAAAAACAAGAGAATAATAATAAAGAAATAATGTATTCAACGGGTAGTACTGAAATATCAAACAGCACAGAAGATTTAAGTGTCGAATCTGAAAATTCATGTAATCGGTTTGAAGAAATTCAGGAATCTGTACCGCAGGCGCAAAACGATTGCAAAGTGAAAAGTAAGGATGATTTTTCTCCAGCTGAGACAGGTTCGATGCCTTCTAAATTACAAGGAAAAGCAAGGACATTAGCAGCAATGTTGAATAAAGTGAAAGTACTACAAAATAATAATAGCAGTTAAATTGAGTTTTATAATATGATCTGATAATAGGTAGAATTTTGAAAACTAAACGTAGATTCAAAGATAAATCATTTTTATAATTGTATTCTTATATATTTAGACTGCTCAATTATACAGTACTACTTTGCAACTACCTTTCTTTCGTTATACAATTTTATTTGCGTAGATCTTATATTTTTATAATGGAATCGAACAAATTATTTTGATATTTTTGGGAAAAATACGACCTTTATGTTATCATGATACTTGTACTATATTTGTTACTCGCATAATAAAAGTATTACAACAAAAAAATTAATTGTCTACACTTTACTCTATACCAGTATCTTTGCAATATGTATACCGATCTCATAAAGCGATCATTTTTCCCAAATTCACACAACCGTTTAAACAATAGTCAAATATTTTATTATATAAGATACTAGTTTGATCTTTTTCTTCTTGATAGGGGGATAAGGTTGATATGAGCAATTTGTTGATCTATGTTGAGGAAAACTTAATATACGCGCCACACCATTGTTACGAGGACGAAACCAAAGAACCCGAAAATAGCGTCAAAAGTTCAGAATCTGTGTCTATCAATGCGCCTTTAGTATCACCCCAGAGTACATTAAGTGATAAGACTTTTAATTTTCCTCCGGGACTCCCATTACTTGATGAATCATCAAAATTATCCACCATAACAGAAGAAAGTTTAGAAAATCAAATGATTAAAAACGATCCGCAATCGGCTACTTTCCCTTCGCTAAAAACGAACACAAATCCGTTTCTACAAAATGAATTCATATGGGGTCAGACGGAAGATGAACTAACTCCAGAAAAATTTGTGCAGTTGTGGTACGAAAATTTGAAATTACAAATGCAAATAACTACAACATTTCAAATACTCTTTGATAAAATAACTAAAAAATGGGGAAAAAACGTAGATGGTAGTACTATGAAATATGAAAATATATTAAAAATGATGAATACGATTTTACAAACTAATAAAGCTTCCCCGACAAATTCAAATACTGGAACCGTAAATATTCCAAATACAAATGATTTTATGAACATTCAGTGTTCTAATGGAAATTCTGTATTACCTACACTAAATGAACAACAAACGTTGCATTCTCCCGCTGATAATACAAATTTCAATTCTAATAATTATGACGATCCTTTTCGTAATATCGACATTCAGAATTCGTTTAAACATTTGACTTCAGCATATCCTAATTATTTTACTCCTGACGACAAGAATGACTGTTATTCAAGTTTTGAATCGTTTAATACACAATTTAACAAGGATCGCCCAAAGTCTCCAGAAAAATCCATGGGTGCATCTTTCAAAGAAACTAATCCTTTTAGACTTAGTTTAGCAGGTAAATTACAAATAGACTCGGACGGAGAAAAATCTTGTTTAAATTCCAACTTGGTATCAGCTGCACAAAGTAATCAGGGATCAGGTAGCGAACATAATCCAACAAATTATCAGAAAGATACAAATTATGGTATTTCAAAAGGTTCGTTCCATGAATTTACGTTTAACTACAATCAATCCGGTTTTCCTAATGGATCAAACAATATTAAGAATAATCTATCTGCACTAAACGCACAAGCCTCGCAGTCTGCGAATTATACGTGGAACCTGGAAAACGTAGCTAATAACATGTCCAAAATTGTGATCGATAATCCATGTGTAGCACATGGCATCAGTAAAACGAACGACATGGAACAACGTACAGAAAAAAACAACGAGAAGGTATTGAATCTCCAAAAAATGAACTACCTACCATTTTCAAATAGTCCACAGGCGCATATCGAGAAACAAAATCAAAAAGAAAATCTTATTTCTGACTCCTGCTTCTTACAACCAACAGCATCTTTTGTTGATCACAATTACCAGGCTGCTATAAAAAGAAGTGAGCAAACGACAACTTATACAAATGACATTTCGAATTTTAATCAAGCACAGTCACCATATTTTCCTGCATCAGAAGGAACGTTTAGTTGTAAAAGTGGAAATGAAAACTATGCGTCGTCATCTATGTGGTTACCAATTAATAGTCCGCTATCATATGGATTAGATAATACGAATAGCGACGAAGGATATTTAACTCGTCCATCTACTTCAAATACTTCGTACAGATCATCTCCATTGGTACAAATGAACAGCGAAGTAGAATATAATCAACATTCGTCAGTTAAAAATTCGAATGAGTTACGTAATATGCCGACGAGAATGTGGATCGAATCAATTGAAGAGTTAAGTAGTGTTCAATGCGAAAATTGGAACAAGATGAATTCTCTGTCCAACGAAACTGAATGTATAAAAAAGAATCCAAATGATAATTATCAGCAGGAGAGAATGAACACTACAGGAACAAGAGACACGGAAAAACTGTATATTGGCACAAAAGTATTAAATTCGTCTAAAGCAGAAAATGAAATCAGAGATGTATGGAAATCACATATGTTTAAGAATGCTGGATGTATGGAAAAAAAATCTTTAGTTGTGAATTACACGTTGGTATATAATACAATATACTTCCTGCCAGTTGGTATGTTCTGTCATAACTTCTCGTTAATTAACACTATCTTCTATTCCTACATAATTTCCTTTTTTTAGAATTACCTAAACAAACAGTGCATGTATTTCATTATCAACGAGAAGGATGGCTATTAATAGATGAATTTATCAAAGCGTTTACTGATTTTGAAGGATCTATGCCTATGATGGATTTCTTGCATCTACTTAACATACAGTTTAAAGTTCCATTCCAAGAAATTAACAAGGAACACTACTTAATTAGACCCCTAACATTTGACGGGTAAATATGTAAAAGTTATTAAGCAATTGAAACAAAATTTAATAAACGTATTTCGTTTTAGTTGCTTATTGGAGCAAACTCGTTTTATAATGTATAATTCGACTAATCTTCAATTAATGCCATTAAAGCTGACGTTGAAGTTGCTAAATAAGTTTAAAATTATTTCTCGAAAGGACATCGACGATGCTATTCAGAAAGAATTTGTGGATGGGTCGGTTATGCATTCAGCTTGGGTAAGTATTTCCTGATACTTTAATACATGTAACACTCGAAAGATATGCTTGTAATAACATTTTTGTTCTCTTCCAGTTGATTATTTTTTCGTATGGACAGTTCAAGTATTACCTTGAAAATTGTCAACCGGTATAAGAGTTCCTTCATTTCGTATAATTAAAATTCGTACTTTAGTTATGGTAACTCAATCACTGTGACCTCATTTAGTATAAGTAACGATATAAATTAATTACTTTTATTTTGATATTTTTTTAATTTTATTGATAAATATTATGTTTTTAGTTTAGAAGTATCCTATCTAAAGGATATAGTATGTGTAACAATATGTTGAACTTTATGCTTTAGTTTTTTCAACTATTTTGTTCAAACAATGGAATGTGAATTATCTGTTATCATGTAAACTATTCACTTCTAATTTTAAGTTTATAAGTATTATTAGGTACAGAATGAAATGTACTGAATCTAAGAAATATATATTTTTGTATGTATCCTTGAATTTACTGTGATCGAATTTCGAATTAATATGCAGTAGACTCCCGTATAACGCGGTTAATACGTTACGCGCTATAGGAAATCGTGCTGTACGGGAATTTTTCTCGTATAACGCGTATAATCTAAAGTATTTTTTATTTTCTATGTGTTATCAAATATATTCAAATATCAAATATCTACAAATAAATATGTTCTGTTTTATTATTCGGCGCGTTATAGGAATTCGCGTTATACGGGAGTCTACTGTATATGACGAAAAATTCGAATCTTAGAAGCTTGAAAGTCAAATGCACAAAGTTTATGAGTCTCAATTATAAGAAAAGTAATCAAGAAACATGTATGATACCAAATACTCCTCCAACTTTCATTATTTGTTGGAACTCATACAATTCACGACTCGAATTCGAATCTCCATGTATAGTCGTAAAAAACTTGGAATCGTTCCGAAATTAAGATTCAAACATCCATCATTACCACATAAGTTACAATGCAGTAAGTTAGCATTTTTATGCATTTTATTTTAAAAGGTGAAACTTACTCGCGACTCGGGCTAATAATTTACAATCGAATAAAATATGAAATTTTACGATGCATATTTCGATGGAACATTTGTATCACCGGATGTTGAACGCGCTCTCTGTCGTCGATTTGTTTGAACTCATTCGATACTCGATTCATTATAACTATCGTAACTGCGTAACATCGTGAACCGAATTGCGTCTCGAGCAGCATTTGATAGATGACACTTTTCCGCTCGCTTTAGAAATTGTGCCCTGATAGCAAGTTGATTTTTGCTTCCTGAAAAACAATGGCAGGCGAAACTGAGGGAGAACAGCTTACTGGATTAAAAAAATATTTCAATAGTGTTACAGATCGTGGTCGTGGAAATGTAAGTAACCTCAAAATACATTCATTGCTTCACGAGACTGTGTCGTTTCTTTCCTGTAAACGTTCAAAATTATGTCACGATTTCGATTTATTCTGGAAGAATCGTCTTTCTTTTTATAGGTTGCCAAAGTAACGTATGCTGGCATTGCAGTTCTAGCACTCTACTTCTACCTGAAACCGAAGAAAAAGGCTGAAAACTGAGTCGGCAATGAACGTTGATAGATGTATTATGTAATAATTTCTGTACAATAACTTCGCTCTGTTGAGAAATAAAGAAGGAAGCGGCTTTTTTTGGATCGTTGGTCGCTGGTTCTTTTGGCCGTATATTTTTACGCCCCGCGTATGTCGAACGATTTACAAAATATGTTGCAACGATCATCGTTTCGTTTTTAATAGCTTTATATTTAATTTAAGTAACTCAGTTTTTAAATGTTCAGAATATGTAATACATACTAGATAAATTAAATAAATTATGGTAATAAATTTACTCTAGGATTTTGTGTCGGTTTGGATGTATAAACAGTTGAAATGATTTCTACAAATTGACGATACTAAATAATTGTAACAGACACCGTAAGGGAATAAAAACGCAAATTTATTTTCTCAAATATATTTCATTCTTACAATCTGAAATGTTTGCGCCAACTTGTTAACTTTGCGTTACGAGTTTGACTAAAAATAAGTAGTACGTATACAAGTAATTCATTAAATTTATTTTCATGATGTGCTTATTGGTATACATATATGTGTATATACACATACAGAATCACAAAGATATAATCATAGTTTGATAGAAATTTCATGACTAGAATATAGCATATGTTCGTACAGTTATATATTTTATTATCTATTCGTGAGAGCGTTTCTTTTCCCTCTATGTTCAATTTTGATACTTATATTTTACATAGGATAAAATTACAGAAGAAAACGTTTTTTGCTGTCAATAAAAGAGTTTCTCACATTTAGAATCGAATATCCACTAAAAATTAGGATAGAGTATTTCAAGTTATTTTTATATTTACAATTTGTATATTACCTATAACAATGCTGATTTAATTTCTAGTATTCAGATTTACATTGTTTTTAACAATATGTTTTGTAACAGAAAGTGACAAATACGATCGTTCATTTCTAAATCACATGCTTATAATTAAAGAAAGCTTGTGCTTCGGAAATAATATAAAAAATCTAAGAGATCTACATGATGGCTTCAGGTACACGTTTGTATTCCTTCCTGAAATGCTAAGGTGCAAACAAGACGCTTGAATTTCCGTCATATCGTATTTCTGTTTCTAGTATTTTATGTAAGTATGTAATGTGTAATTTTTTAAATGAAAAAAATCTATTTTTGATCGACGTAATGCACCTTAATATTTCAGAACAATAAGTGCGTTATGACGAACGATCTGTTTCGTTCTCGATATTTTCGTTAATCATATGCAAATAATACATATAACGAAACTGTTTTACGAGGAATTAAAATTCAAGAAATTTTAATCAATGCGTGAAAACGAACGGATTTCTATTTACTTTCAATGTGAAATATTCGCATTAGTCCAATTCTGATAAAAAGCATTAACAAATACTTAGTAATACTGTGTTTGCGGATGTGTGCAATTCGTTGAAAAATAGTCAGAAATCTAGACTTTTTTGGTCATTTTTCTTCTTTCACAGTTTTCTGAACAGGATCAAAACATTATGTCCATGCATTGAAACGAAGTTTCGGTGTGATTCGACGATATGAAAATAATACAATTTATGGGTAGTATGATATTTACAATTCGCTAAAAGTACATACGGTATATCTAGTAAACAGTAGACAATATTGAGAACGCATTTTCCAATTTTCAAAGTATCGTCCGTGCGTTTGTATAAGGTAATCATTCGGCTTACATCGTTCGATGGTGCAATAACGAACCACGAGTAATCTAATTCGACTCTTTATCACAATAATTTTCTATCGTGTCTGGCAAGTACACAGTTCGACCGACTAAACATAGTATGTATCACATTTTGGGCTCTCGAGAATGATGACCTTACACTTATTCGAAAACGCTAAACATTTCTTGTAACTCTCAAATGCCTTGCATACGGTATATACACGGTGAAGCAGTTTTACGAAAGGTACACGTACGTACGTTGAAATGCATCGCATTTACAGATTCATGGATCGTTCAAGGTTTCGACGAATTCCGGACAGATGCGGTCAACGTTTTTTCTTCGCGTTGTCTGTAGGAAAAAGTATAAAGATTCGGAGAGCGATAAACGAGACGAATGAAAAATATTTCTGTCCGGACAATTAATCACTCACGAATGATTCGAAGATTTATAGGAATTTCCGAACCCGTTCGGATATGAAATTCATTATTCTTAGCCTAGCAAGTGTTCTTATTTTATCTTAAAAGTTATACATGTAGGTAGTAATGGGATCTGAACTGATCTGAACCTCCTCGCGGTGTACATCGGCTAATCCCGGCGACACATAAGATTCCTCATTTAATATCTCCACATTGGTTAGCGCAAAATGGATTCATGGTTAGTGTTTTGAAAACGTTTCAATGTCAGCTATATGAATATAACATAAAAAATATAGCATTCTATTAAAAAATGTACCCGTGACCTTCATACAGTTTTTCAAGGTCAACACAGGGTCAATTTGATATAGACATCATACATGCCCCTTCGAACCCTACCAGGTTTGTCTTAACTATTTTTTCATGTCATAAACATTTCTTTAGATATTTACTCGTTCACAGATAAAACATACACCCTCTATACAGGATGTAACAAAAATGTTGCAGTTCCTTGGAAGGGGTGATTCCTGAGGCGATTTTGAACAACTTTTTCCTTAGCGAAAATGTTAGGTGGGGCTTTGTTAACAAGTTATTAACGAAAAACACCGACCAATCGGGGAACGTGTACAACGGATTAATGATGACACGGACGATGGCGGGCCAATACTACTCACCGCTGGAGCCCGTGCTGATATTCATCCACTGTACTCGCTCCCTGATTGGTCGGTGTTTTTCGTTAATAACTCATTAACAAAGCCCCACCTAACATTTTCGCTAAGGAAAAAGTTGTTTAAAATCACCTCAGGAATCACCCCTTTTAAGGAACTGCAACATTTTTGTTACACCCTGTATACATACATACAGGGTGCTCCAAACAAAGTGTAAGAACCGAAAGGGGGTGATTCTAAATAATTTTTTTCTCAGTGAAAATGTTCGTTGTTAACGAGTTATTAACGAAAAACATCAACCAATAGACGCACGAATACAGTGGATGAATTTCAGCGCGGGCTCCAGCGGTGAGCAGTATTGGCCCGCCATCGTCCGCGCTATCATTAATCCGGTGTACTTGCTCCCCGATTGGTCGGTGTTTTTCGTTAATAACTCATTAACAAAGTCGCAACGAACATTTTCGCTAAGGAAAAAGTTGTTTAGAATCATCCCAGCAATTTCCCTTTTTCGGCTCTTACACTTTGTTTGGGACACCCTGTATATTTTTACGTTATTCGTTTTTATAGTTTGCAGTACCTACATACTACAAATATTCGGAAATTTTTCGAATCTCAAAACATTTATATGTATAAACTCATATTCTTAAGACATAAACTCAAATTTTTTTGGAAATGTGACTCGTAGTTTTGCCTTACAGCTATAGAATTGTTTGTTAATTTTAAATAAACGTTTTAAGTTGTAAACTGTTAATCATTATTGTTTCTTTAACCACTGCAGATATTGATATGAATTGATTTTAATTAAATGGATCGTACGAGTAAATTATTTAGGGTTTTAATTTTAAGGAATAATCTATACTGAAAGGAGGATCCATTGTGCTGTAAAAAAATCTGGTCGCCCATTTTTTTATGGAATTTTTCTTCTTCACCATGAAGAAAATTGCTTTTTCGACATTTCTAGCTCGAAACCACCTTTAACATTTCATGTCAATAAGCCTGCTTGATCAAAAATAATCAAAAAGCTTGTAAGATATTGCATTCTTATGAAGTTTTTAAAAAGTATCGAAATTTTCAAAACTTTCAAGATTTCTACAAGATTCGAATCATATTCAAAAGTGATTCCAAGTGCTTCAAATCCCATCACTACATGTAGGAGCGTAGATTGTTCAGGAATATCGTTTGAATTCTACTACAGAGCCGAATCTACGTCTTTTTTACCCCATCCGTTGTGAGTGCTGGATGTCCTGGACATTTGACTGGGACTCCTGACAGGGCTCCTTGCAGGATAGTAAACGCATGGTCCCGGACTAGCGGGTCTCCCGGACATTTTCACGCTTTGTCGCATACTACCGTTCGAAACGTTGTTGTTCCTGTTGATAGTACTCGACCTGTTCAGGTGATAATGCCTGATGGAGTTCCTGAGCTCTATGTTGGTCATGTTCGTAACGATCGATTCGTCGTAATTCTGGAATTCCGGACTGTCCCTCCCCGGACCGAACAGCCTCGAGTTGCAAAACAACTTGAGGAATATCCTCTTGAACTTTCTACCGAAGATCACGTAGATGATGAAATTGATGCTGCTGTTGATCGTAACGAGGAGATTGCCGGTTTGCACCACCCAGAGCGGCGGCTCGTCGTAGAAGGTTTCGTAAATGTTGGATGCGAGCGGCAGGATGTTGCAGATGAGGAAGACGATCACCACGCAGAGCAACATCGTCGCCAAGCCGATTTCTCGTCTCTGGTGTCGGGACAGCTGCTGCAAGTCCCTGTTTGCCTTTCTCACCTGGAATCAATACGCATCTTTTCAATTAAACGCTGCTGTTGTCTTTCGACTCTGTAAAATCTCAGATTTTGTGGTTTGATGGATTACAAAAAATCTTTTTACGTCGTATAGTATAGTCTGCGGATATGGTTGTAATATATTAATTGTATCGCTGACGAGAATCCTGCGTTAAAAAAAAAGAAAAAAAGAAAAGAGAATTGAACGCGCGATTCAGACGGAGGGGTTTACCCCGAGGGATTGTTTTTTTTTTGTGACTACGGCGTGGCGACTCGGAGGAAATTTCTTACATGAACCGTACGAAACAGTGATAAGATTTATTTGACAACGGGCCATTTGGGAAATTGGTATCGTGTTGGTGTAATGAATAATACAAATTATAATACTTTCATCGTTAGAAGAAAAAAATTACTATGTCTGATAAAACAGAGTTCTGTTTATTCAATTCGCGACTCGCAGTTCACCTCTGAACTCTGAACGCATGCATTAATATTTTCATCTGGATTGCGTATACAATTTTAATGTACATAGACATTTAACAAGTGCTTGTTAAAAATGGTAAAGTTTCGCGAATACGTAGGTAAGGGAAATGCGTACAAAACGATCCTTCGAGGTAAAATGTTCCCTTGTTGTCCTGTAGCTATTAGCGACGCTATCTTTTCATACCGATCTGTAAATCTGTTCTCTTCGCATGCCCAGTTTAAAACTGCTACGTTACATTTAAGGTAAGGTCTTTTTCAATGCTGTGTAACTTTTGTCCTAAATTGTTTAATGCTGCTTTCTTGCCAGATTTGAGTATAATTTAACAATAATTTAATTAATATTTCATTACTGTTTTTACAAGTTTGAAATTATATTCAATCAATGAATTGAATTGGATGTTTGAGGGCATATGATCCCCCCTCTAGCAGAGTAAAATGATTCTAGGAACCATTTTACTCATATGGCATATGTTACTGTTTTTTATTGTAATTACAATAATCCAAAGGAAAAGGAATAAAGAAAATAGACACTGTCTACGTTTCGGAATTATATTCAGATGAAAATGACACAGAATGTTTATTCTGCAATGAAAAATATTCGGAATATGACAAAGAAGAAGAATGAATTGGATGTTTAAAACGAGGACATGGCGATTGCGCTGGGGTAGACAGCAATGATAGTGATGATTAGATTGCGGATTTTTATATGCACTTATGGCAATTTAATGTATGCAAAAATCTATAATGCTGTTGATACATGTCAAAATATACAAAACATCAAAAATATAACTCAAGTTACAATATTTAGAAAATAAAAAAACTGTTATTGAAATTTGAATTTCTTATTGACCTTTGTAAAACTTCAATTCTGCATAAAAATCCGCAGTTTATTGGCGATATTACCTGCGATTTCTTCAAGATTACTTCGATTGGATGCGAAAAAGTTTGATTTTCTGAAACTGATATCATTTTCTAACGTTTACTAAATAGTCGATTGTAAGTATTCCTCATTCTCATTCACTGTATGCCAAAAATGTTTTTTTAATTTTCATCTTATTTATTTCAAGTAGGTGTTCCGGATGAATAGGATCCCGGGGGATCATTTTATACACATAATGGTACAAAATGATCCTTAAGTATGTTTTTAGAAAAATGTAAATAAAAAGTATAATTGAAGGGGCAGCTAGCTTCCAGCTTAGCGAGTGATAAGATAGATGTACTAACTTGCAAAAACTACTTTACTTTTATTTAAACAATGCGCATTTGTACTTTCTACATGAATTAAACCTTAGAGGAATCATTTTCGACACATTTCCCCTACCTCTAGGAGATCGCTTCGGATAAATGAATTTCATGGCATTTGTAATAGTGGATTTAATGATTCGTGGAATGGAAATATTTCTCCAAGTAATTTCAACCGTTCCATCGGGTTACAAAAGTAGAACCCGCATCCGTGTATCACAATTTCACATTTTACGATCGATTCCAGAAGAATGGCAATGAGAAATGGCTCGTTGGAATTGAAGGACTCGTTCGGTGAGTCATTCTTTTGGAAACGATGGGTGTCGCGGAACTGGGTTGCAGGGAGGTTGTTTCGCGCTCCGCTACACCGCGCTCGGATTATTTCAGAGGTACGTGTTCTCCGCGAACTAACTTTGATCGCGGAAAATAATTTCCGTTGCTCGATGGCAAAAGCGACGATGAAGCAGCGACGCAACGATGAAACATTATAAAAACCTATGTGCTCACCCGATGATAGATAGCTCCGTTGAAGATGACCAAAGCGAGGAACGGAAACAGATAACAAATGAAGAAGTACATCCAGTGGACGTAGACGGTGACGTAGAGCTCGTTGCTCCTCAGCTCCGCCGGAGACAGGCAGTACACTGTAACGTTGTACTTCCAGTGGGTTTCCTGGTAGTAGTCGATCTCCCACAATCTGTCGAGAGCAGAGAAGTAATGATTTGGTTGGACCGTTCGAGAGGGTGTTCCGCGCGCAACGAGGAAACCACTCACTTCGGCAGGTTGTAAACGAAGGAGAATATCACAATGAGCAGGACGGCCAGCTGAGCACGGCCGTACGTACAGAAGGATCTCGCTTTCAGGGGATGACAGACCGCGATGTACCTCTCCAAAGTGACCGTCAGCGTCAAATACACCGTCGCGATTTGCGCCATGCACGACAACGGGTACAGAAACCGGACGATCTTCGGATGGACGATGAACTTGTAATTGAACAGCAGTCCCGTGTACGTGTAAATCACAGGCAATCCGTAGATCAGTATCTGAAAAAAGAACGCAAGTTTTGGGACGTTTTTTGTTCTCGAGGCAGAGAGCCTCGATCGTCGACGAAACTCTTGGAACGGAGTCGGATTAAAGCTTCGGTCAAGCGGTTAAAACGCATCCCTCGAATCCCTAATTGAAAATCAGGATTAACGCGGTTCGGTTCAGCGAAACTTCATCGAATTTCCCTGCCGTCGAACGAGCGCCGCATTTCGATTCGAACACGAATCCCGTTAGTCGCGCTAGTTAATAAGCTATTCGAGCGATAACAGCGCGTCGAACGTCGGAACGCCCTCGGGGATCTTGATATTGACCTCGGGAAATTCATTTGACGGTTTACGTTAACGAGACGACGCGACGGCAAGATATTTTCCCTGGGCAAACGGCTACCCGCCTCTTTGGGATAACCAGCCGCTTTATATTAGCAGCCTGTGTTTTAATCGTCCTCGTTCATCCCAATAATTTAACGGAGATCGCGGCATCGCTCGAGGCTATCGACGACCTATTCGAGGAAGTTTCGTTCAATCCTAGATGCTACCTAAATGTTCCTCTCGACGTAAACGATACTTAACTCACTGTCATGCACAGAGGTCACGTTAATTCGAGCTTATTTTGCTTCAAGTTGCAAGTTCCTCGAGCTTTCACGTTCGACTAGAGTAATGAATTAACAGAAACTTGTCGTCGCGTGCTTCGAAGTAAGTAAACTCTCCGGAGACCGCGCGTTAATTGTAAATTCGTGACTACAGAATGTTCACATGTTTCAGCGACACTCGAACGACAATGAGACAATTTTCTGCCTTTCGCTCGTCTCTTTCGGGGGGGACGCCACCCTGATACATAAAAAAAAAAATCCTTGTTTCTTTCATTTTTCTATTCCTTGCGATATGTAGAATGTTTCTGTAAAATCGTTTTTTTGATATTCGAAATCTTTACAAAGATACAGCAAGAAACAGGGAGCCACTTCAAACGAAGTCTGGCTGAATTTGATAATGTCAAGTTTTTTTCTTTGTTATATTCATACTAGTTGAGAACAGAGTTGGGCAAACTGTAATCATTAATATGATTACTGACTAACAACTAATGATTAAGTAAATATTTGAGTATGACTAATGACTGATGACTAAATTTTATTAAACATGAATAATAAATGAGTAATCAAAATTTAAATGTGACTAATAACTAAAAATGATAAACTAAAAAAGCCACGGAATGATAACAAAAAATATATTTCAATACTCTATAAACTTTTAATATAAAGTGGTAAATATTTAGACTCCGATTTTGATGACCTTGGAGTATGTTAGAAAACATTAGTAATTAATGACTAATCAAATACAATAACTAATGATTAATCATAACTAATAACGAATGACTAATGATTAAATAGAGTTGTAAGTAATTAGTGCCATATACAGGGTGGGGCAATAACTATTAGCACCTAAGATATCTCGGAAACTATAAGTTTCACAAAAATATTTGCTGAAATAAAATTGCACAGTACGAAGGGGGCCATCCGGTGGCGATAATAGTTTTTTTGCAGGTGGTGGTACTTCGGACATTTGAAGGTCACCTCCATTTTTTTAAATGGATTGGTATGTTTTTGCTTCCGTATCATGATAGAGGATCTTAAAACGAGTTCAACGACCTATTACATAAGGTCATTGAAGGTCATAGAAAGTAGAGAAAGGCGATAATACTTACGGTTTTGGTAATAAATGAATCGCCTTTCTCTACTTTGTATGACCTTCAATGATCTTATGTAATAGTTCGTTGAGCTCGTTTTAAGATCCTCTATCATGATACAGAAGCAAAAACATACCGATCCATTTAAAAAAATGGAGGTGACCTTCAAATCTCCGAAGTACCTCCACCTGCAAAAAACTATTATCGCCATCGGATGGCCCCCTTCGTACTGTGCAATTTTATTTCAGCAAATATTTCTGTAAAACTTACAGTTTCCGAGATATCTGAGGCGCTAATAGTTATTGTCCCACCCTGTATACATAGTCATGACTAGACTGCGGAAATTCATGCAAATGCATATTTTAGGGAAATGGATTAAAGGAACGGGACTTTAACAGAAATATGTTTCATTATTAGAGGATTTCAAAAACATATTTTTTTATTTTGCATATTTTGCATATACTGCCTATACCTTGCATATCCTGCATATACAGAGTGTCTCACTTAACTCTATTGCTCCCGGTTCTTTTGTTATTTGTACAGATACAAAAAATGTGAGGAGAAAGTTGTATGTTAAGCGCACATGAGTTTGTGTAGGTTGAGTTCACCCTCAAGGTAATACAAGGTAATGCCGAAATTTTGGGAACAGTATAATGTTTCTTGTTTTACATGGAATGACCAAATGTTTGTTACTATTCAATATTTGAGGTCAAAACACATACAACTATGTACCACACCATGATTTTGAAATGACTTGGTATCGAAAATTTTGCAAATGATTGAACCTACTCTTTCGATACACTCACATTTTACGCAAAACTTTAATTTGTTGAAATCAAGGTCCCTTCAAGTTCATATGTTATTAAACATATCTAAACGCGTTTTTTATCAGTTACATGATTTAATAAAAAAATTCTTACCAAATATCACCTCGATGCAATTCATATTATGTAACAAATATGTTTTGCATCATCACAATTCGAAAATATATTTAGGTGCTCTTATTTAAACGAATCACCCGGTATAATAATTTAAAAAATGTATTTCTCATATTAGTTACATTGATTAAACACAATTATATGAATTTTTAGTCTGTATATATGTAACGTATACATCAAATTTATCCTGCATATACTTTGCATATATCTTGCATATACTCTGCATATTCACTGCATATTGTTACTGCGTAAACTTCCGCAGTCTAGTCATGACTAACCAATCCAAAATTTTTAACTAATGATTATTAATTATGATTAACGATTAATCAGATGCTTAGTCAAGTTTAATTATTAGTTGATTTGTGCTCTACTCCGGTTGAGAATAGTGATATTATGGCTGACAAAAAAAGCAAAGAAGACAGTTTCCAAAAGGCAGATGGAGACCTGTACGGACCTGGAATAGCATGAGATGAAAGGTAAAATTAAGAAATTTTAATCGTATAACGGAAAAAATATTTTTTCTGAAAAGATAATTTTTAGTAGTTTACACCAGGCCCCTTAATTCAAACAACTTAGCTAACGAACTTACCGATATAACGATCAGCAGCGTGTCGCATCTGGCCAAGCCAATCAGGAGGTAATTGATCGACGATTTCATCTGCGGTCTCGACAAAATGATCATCGAAATCACGTTGCCGAATATGCCGAAAAGACCGACCAAGTTCACCAGCACGCCGTAGATAATGAAATCGAACAGGCCGCTTGAATTGATCTCGTTTTCACATTCGAGCGGGACTATTCCGCTTTCGTTGCGTGACGAATTCGTCGACAATTCGCTAACATAATCGTAGTAAGTTGCGTTCAATGTCTCCAGGCTCGTTTCCATCGTTTCGAGCTACTTTCGTTTCGTTTCCTCCTTTGCTTCCTCATTAGGTTTTTTTCGCATCCTGTGTCGATCTCACGTCACCATTTTTCTTTTATTTATTTTTTTTTTTTTTGGATCTAAGTGGTCACGTTCGTTCGCTCTGCGAGTCTCTGATTGGTTCCTTGTTCAGTCTTTACGAGCCGTAATCGTGGAGAAATGTTTGTATTTTTTTCTTTTTTTTTTTTTTTTTGTAAAAACTACGTCACGAAAATTGTTCGACTCTCACTACCTTTTGACTTTGCGAGAGCCGAGAAGAAACGGGTTCGGTAACATGACAAAGATATTATCGACGCTTCGAAATGCTATCTCGTTTCCCGCGTCTCTGGTTTTCTCCAAAGCACCAACGGGTCAATTTCAATTTGCCTAATCTCGATGAAACTTCCGGTGTACATTTGCAGCGTGTCGCGGTTTCGCGCAGCGATCGGCGAATCGCTTTTTCTTCCGATATCGGCACCGAAGCTTTCCAGAAATCTGCAATCAAAAAAGCACGATCCATTTTTACAACGTCCTGATAATCGTCTAGATATTGAATTTTTCTACCGTGAAACAATCCGTGTAAAAAATTCCATTTTCGCCGCGGCATTATTTCGAATAGGAGAAATTAATTGAAACCAGAGTGCCAGATGTCAGGAATGCCACTCGCGTTCCGGTTCGAAACGGCAGTGCACGTTGGACGCTGGAGGAGATTTTCATTTTTTTGACGCGTAATATTTGAAAGCAGAACGGACATCGTGCAAGAGCATCGTGCAATAGCATTTAAGAAGATGGTCGATAAAACGTCGTTGAAACGTTTTGTCGACCTTCTTCCCAGAACCTAAACATCTGTTACACGAGCTCGGTGACCACGGAGACATTAACCTCGACTTTGCTTTGTAATCAGTGAAGAGGAGATGTACGTAAACATTGTCTGCTACTTGGGGATCAGTGATTTACTGATAAACATTTATTTGAAATTTTACACTGACAAACTGTGTAAAAGTGAGTGGGAATTGTTTCATATTTGAAAGTTTAACTTTATTATATTTGGTATTTCGTATTTTACAATTTAAATGTTTCATAATAGTATTATTGGCATTTATTTAACTTTTCGTCGGAATTGTGTCATTGCAATTCACACAAATACAATTAGTACGTGGTAAATATTTATTATATTTTATACAAGTAATTGTTACAAATATTATCAATTTATTATTATAATTGTATATTAACAATAATAATAATAATAATGATATTCGTATTTGTATTCATACTCGTATTTTTATTTGTATATTAAATTACACTTAACTGCGTTTCGTTTCAATTGACATATGACATCAACAATGCCATTATGTAATAATAGATAGGAAAGAAAAAGTTGTAAAAATTACTAATTCTAATTTTAATGGTTTAAATGACCAAATCTGAGGCTCACATTACGATAATCGTAATCATCTCGTCGAGCTACCCCAAATTAAAAAAAAAAGCGTCAAATCATATCCAATAGTTCGGGAGATATTGATGGTTGCATTAATTTGAAGACGCTAGATCAATTTACATTCCCGCGTGGCCAAACGCGAAACAGACGCCACGCGCACTCCCTTCAAGCGTTCCGAACGCTCGAGCAGTGCAAGTAAAAACTTCATGACGACTTATCTACAAAACCACTCACATTTTAGACATATTTAAGACTAACTTTGAACCTTTGTAGGGATCATGGGCAATCATGGGTTATCGGGAGACGTGACGGAGAGATGGGAGATGGTCACTTCGTCCCGTCGATGGGGTTCGAATTGGGAGAAGCTGGAGCCGATAGAGTCACCAATCCGGAGATCCGCTTGGAGATACCCCAATCGACAAGCAGCGTCGTCACCGTTAATTATTACGATTGGATGGAGCGTGACGTCACGCGTCGCATGCCAATGAGATGAGTCGGAAAGAAGCGTAAGGATACCAAGTTACGCGCTCGCCGAGAACGACTTCGGCCTGTTCCGTCCTGTTTGGTCCTGGTCCGAACCTTCATAAGGTAAACGTTTCTTTCCGTCTCCCTCTCGTTGGTAAAATCTTGCGTCGCGTACGAGTTCCCTAGTAAATTCACGGTTTCAGAAACATTACTCGCGATCGATCCAGCGATCGGCGAGGCGATTATACCGAAGCACGGCTTGATCCGCGCGGCGTGCGCGCCCCACTTTGCACTTTTCATTTCGATTGCATTTTTCTGTTAATGAAGCCAAGGCGAGTCATAATTTCGATTCTTGCCGTGAGGAATCACGAAAACCGTCTGCTTCCTTCTCCCTCATTGAGAGACTCGACCCCTCTCCGCGGTTATTCCGAACTAGTCGAGGCGAGATCGTACCGCGTGTGAAACCTCTTCTCACCGGTATCCACGGGTACGTGGTGCTCGAAATCGAGGATACATTTCGTAAAAGTACGTCACAAATTGGCGCCCAACGTGTTTATTGCGGTTATAGCCAAAACAAGAGAGAGGGAAGCGTACATACAGGTGTTATTTCAATAGTGTTTCAATTGTTTAAAATTAATGAATCTCGACAGTGAAAAGTCCGTTGGAAACGTGGCCGTAACAGAAATTTTGAACAGATTAAGAGCGTCGTAATGCGTGGAGCCGTCCGTGTTTGGATCGCGATCGCGAGGCTGGCTGGGCGCGTTGTTTACATTCGTCCGGCGCAGCGGTCACCGAAGCGAAGCGAAACATGGTAACGTTCCGTGTGTTCGGGAAGTCGCGAGTAGTGCGTCGTGGAATGAAAAATAAGTGCAATACAGTGAGTGGGTAATCGAGATGTCGACCGAACCGAAGGATGTGATGGAGGTGATGGGAACGATCTGACCTGTTGCGAGAAGATTGTCGATCCAGGGTTCGGTCGAGAAGCCGTGAGCGAGAGTACGACAACAGAAAAGGTAGGAGAGCAAAGAGTTATCTATTCCCGGGACTCCAACTTCGCACGTCACCGACGAGCGGATGCTCAGGGTAGACGGCGAGGAAAGACAGTCGCCGCACTACTCGAATCCCGGTGCGTCACACGCGGAAGAAGACGAGTCTCCGCAGATATTCAGGGGCGAATACATGTACCACGCGTACGCTGTAATAAAGAATTGGAAGCTAAAATTTCCAGGCGACAAGGGCGATGATGTGGAGCGCTTCTTAGAGAAAATAAAGGATGACCGGTTAATCAATCCTATTCCGGATAAAGAGCTGTTCTGTTGTCTCGCGTTTTTCCTCGAGGGCATCGCGCGCGCGTGGTATAAAAGCAGCCAATCGGAGTGGCAGACGTGGGACGAATTTAAAATGTCATGGCATGAGCGGTTTGGTCATCCTAATTATCAGTTCACGATTTTACAGGAGACGGTTAATCGGGCGCAGGGGGAAGAGATAGCCGATTACTTCGCGTGCGTGAAAACAATTTTCTCACGCATGGAGCCTCCATGGTCGAAAGAGTAACAATATCGTGCGGGCATGCGAACTATTGCGAACTTGCTGCCGCATATCCGCGCTCGAGTGCCGCGAGAGGACGCGACCGATTTGCGAACGTTAATATCGCCGGCCGTTGGCGACGCGAGTAGAGGGGCCGATCGGCACGCATTACCGGTTACCGGCCGCCTCCTCTACTCGATGATTCCTTGCCGGAATTCACGTATCGCGTTCCGCGATTCTCATCCCCGTCGTCCGCCGCTCTAACATAAGTCGCGAAACGTTAAACGCGAGGAGACAACCGGAGGGTCCAAAGGTGAGAGCGCCACGCGCAAGAGTACCGGAAGCGACCACCGGCACCGACAACGCAGACGAGAGAAAACGCAGATCCCGAGGAGGAAGTAATGTGCTGGAGTTGCGGGAAGAACTGTCGTTGAAGGCTTTGTTATAGATAGAAAAAATAGGAATTCTCCATGAATGATTGAATGAATGAATGAATGGGAGTTCATATCTTCGCATCATAGTATACATGAATTGAATGACAGGGGCCAGAACAAGAGCACCTGTCGTGTCGTCCTTTTTTCTTATCATCAAAGAAAGCCGCACCAACGCCAAACGAAATTTAGGGCTTGTCGTGTAATCCCTTTGTCCGCTGTAGCCGTCTCGAGAGATGCAGCCTAAGTCAAAGCGGACGAAATAGTCTACTCGTCGCGAAAAGAGTTCATGCTCGGTACCGGTGCCCGCACACTTTTCATTACAACACTGTACTTTTTCTTATTTTTAGTCATAGGATATATTGGTGAGGTTTGATCGTTTAATATGGAGACACCCTGTATAAGAGTTCTACAATATAGTAAAGATATACAGGGTGTAACAAAAATGTTGCAGTTCTGTGAAAGGGGTGATTCTTGAGGGGATTTTAAACAACTTTTTCCTTAGCAAAAATGTTAGGTGGGGCTTTCTTAACGAGTTATTAACGAAAAACACCGACCAATCGCGGAGCGAGTACAGCGGATTAATTTGGCGCTGGCGATGGCGGGCTAATACGTACTACTCACATTTGAAGCTCGCGCTGGAATTCATCCACTGTATTCGTGCTTCTATTGGTCGGTGTTTTTCGTTAATAACTCGTTAGCGAAACCATACTTAACATTTTCGCTAAGAAACAACTTGTTTAAAATCACCACAGGAGTTACCTCTTTCAAGGAACTGCAACATTTTTGTTACACTCTGTATATCTCAATATACAAATACAATATGTACATTGGAACACTGTTCACTGTTTTTCGTAAGTAAAAAGGAAATTTATAGTTTATTTCATTTTTAGCAGTTGCATTTCAAGTACAATCACAAATAAGTTTATGGTAAAAGGTGAAATATTCAATACATTGACAGAATAAAATAAAAAGTAAGGGGGAATTCAACTGAATTTATGATAGAAATATATTATTACTATTTCTCACTAGTTTTCATCACAGGAAAACCTTATTAATATCTTTGAAATGGATCAACTTTCGGTTGATATTGTTACTGCAATTCTTACTTGAAAAAGTGTAAATTTCTGTAATGTATACAGGGTGTTTTGGATAGTAGTACAAAGCTTTGAAGGGGTGATAGATCACGTAAAAACAAACAAAAAAACTTTTATGACTTGGATCTAAAACTCAACCATTTTTTTAAAAAACTGTCATGAATATTTAAGCTTCCAACCCCTATAATTCAAGATAGGAACGTTTTTCGTAAGCAATTTCTTCGCTAAAATAAACATTGCAATCTTGTTAATCCAATAAGTACAGCAACTGTGACATTGTTAGCTTGTGCTAACACTTTGTAAAGCTTTGTACTACTATACCAAACACTCTGTATAATAATTCCTACAAAATTTGATTAGTTAATTATTTTCTAACTTATTTTCTATACGAGGAACGCGTTGGGTACGAGAAAAAGGTCCTTGTATCTCGCGACTGGCCTAGGTAAAAAGCTAGAAAGCCTCAATCCTTGATTACGAATCTCTTTCGAACGATAGCGTCACAATCGAGCGTAATATCCGTCTTTCGGTGGGACAAAGAGCAGGAAACTAGCAGGACGAAAAGTTTAGCAAGGGTTTTACTTTTGCTCGCTGATTTACGGTATTCGGCGTCAGCTGGAATTGCGACTGGACGGTATGCAATTTTCACGCGCCGCGCCCTCCAACTATCCCTTGGATGATGCGACCGCTCGTTGCGCATCGAATTAACGTTGAAATTCATTTTGTTTATAGTCCGCTCGATTATCCCTTGTCCTTTTCTTTTTCGGCATTTTTTGTTCAACTCGTTGGCTTTTACTCGAGTATTGTACTTTTGCAGCACGGTAGATGAAACTCGCGCAGCTTCGTAAATCAATGTTAGAAAATAACGCGGATTCGTAATAGGTGAGGTAACTTTGTGTCGCTGCTGTTGCGGCTCAGGAATATTATGCAGAAATCATCTTCTATAAATATACGTAGCACGCAGTCTCGATTTTGGGAGTCGTCAAATAATAGCCGCGGCGCTAACAGTCGAGGACCCGGGCTTTCGATTATCTGAACGCGAAACTTGAGTAACGGTAGAGTTTCCCTTTAGGTCCGAACTCGAACATTCTTATCCAGTAATTTTCTGTGTACTTGGGTTGATTATTTTCGCCGACTTCGACGAACGTTTAATCAAGTTTTATCACGTACGGACGCGAACCTCGATAACAGCGTACATTGGGCTTGTAGACGCGTCAGCCTAACGATGATTAAAGCTAACGACTGGACACAACGTTGCTCGAATTAACAGTTTAATGAAAACAACTCATTAGATTAGCGACTCGTTGCGAAACAAAAGGATCCGGCTAGTGGTCATTGTACTGTTTTTTATAAAATGGTTATAATTGAAATTTAGATGCTTCGAAGTTATTAAAAAACTATCTTCATCATCCATTCTTTGCCTTCGCCGTAGTCGGAAAATTGGCGATTTAGATCGGTGCGATCTTTCGCCGGCAATTTCGCAGTCTGCAGTTTCCCGTTCTGTTAATTTCCAACTTTGAATGCTGATCGGAGTTTAATTAAGCGCTCTCATGAAATATTAGCCATTCGGCACGATCGGCGATATCAATTTCAAGTTCTATCGTTCGAGGCCCTATGAGAGATAAATTTCTTTCGGCCGTTGTTGCAGCATCTGTGGAACATAATGGCAGCTGCCGCGGGAGTAATTCATTGCTCGAAGCTGCCGGTTGCATAAAATCGATAGTATTTATATCGTTGCGCGAAGTGCTCGCATAAATAATAATTAGCATCCTGAACCGCAAAGCGGAACATGCGATAAATAAGTACAAACGGTTATCGTGAATTCTAACGCAATCGCGATCTCTGTTTGCCTTGTCGCGTCACGGTGTCCCATGAAATGGACGAGTTCGCTCGATATTTTTAAGAGAGTTTAATAGTTCGTGTCGTCTTTGGATATAACAAACAAACATTTTCGACTAATTTTCAAGAAATCACTTGCACCGTCTCTGAATGAAAACGAAGGATATAAAAGGCAATGCTAACGAGTGTAAAGATCCCTTCGATCTTCAAAGTCGCAGACGACGTCGGAAGTAAAGCGAGAAACACAATTTCTGCCACGTATCCGTATCGCTGAGGAAAAGCGAAGGGAAAACTTGAACCTGTCGCCCATAGATCTTCTCGACTGTGAGCGTAATAGGCGAAAGCAGTAGCTACGGGAATTAAGGTAAATGGAAAGTGGGAAGAAAGACGGAGGGTATCTTGACGCGATGCAACTTACTTCGCGTATCTCCACCCGTAGATGGGAATGGAGAAATGAGACAAGAAGGGGCGGCGATAAAGGGGAAGATTAGCCAAGTACATAAGCATCCTCGATCCTACCCTCGGTCGTTTCAAATGATTTTTTGTCGCAGAATCATCTCTCCCCGAGGAGAAATTCGTCGGCGTTACGCGTTCAACCTCGAAGGAGCGATCAGGATAACGCAACGGCCGCCACGATCGCGGATAAATCTGCGTCTTTACGACCGGTGACTTCGACTGTCCTCTTGTAACTCGCGTGGCTGAGAGTCGCTTCCAGAAAATGAATGAGAGGAGGAGCGATTCGAGCGAAGGGAAAAAACCCACTCGGATGCTCGTTTCGAGTAGGGCTGCGAAGGAATCGTTGAACAATATCGTCGTAAATCCTTGTTACTCGCGCAGGAGATGACGAGTGCTTGGAGAAAATTGCCTACCCTCGTGAATCATGGCCGTGAAAATTTTGCTAGAACCTTCAAGAGGAAACGTGCGGATGGAACGTTTTCTCTTTACATACACGATGCTTCGAAGCACGTAATAGAAACCCACCAAAACTTTAAAGCGTAGAGAGTGTGAACCGGAACAGCGTACTTCGTTCATTTCGAGTAAGATTTGAAAAACAAGCAACGCTTCGTTGTGTTTTTTTTATGAAAAACAAATGAACAGATAAAGGACAAAAACAAATTGCAAAAACGGCGGCGGTAAAAATAAAAATGCTTCTCGGTTGATGGATCTGATTGCTACGCCGGCGAACGTTCGAAAACAACTGTCCGTAACCGAATTTATTTTTGATGCAAATCGAACGATCGCACGGGGTCATAGGTTGCGATATAAAAACGAGCAGCGGACACCTTTAACGCGTTTAAAGAGCCCATCGTCGACGGTAACATGGTCAGCTGTTGCTTCCGTTACTGCCAACCCTCTAAAAATACGTGTAGCTTCGAGCTTTGCCCCCTTCTCGCTTCAACTCTGAATCGACTATAGGAACTCCTTGTCTAATTTTAACACGAAACACTGTCCACTCGGGGCCAGTCTAGCAAGCTACGAGAAATCGCGTGGCCTTGGCGATTGTGAAATTTGGACAGAGACCTCGTAACTGCTCGCAACGCTCGATCTCGACGCGCTTCGGCGAGAATTCCTCGATCGGCCGACGCACGAATTCGTAAACAAATATCGCGCGACACACGCACCGCTCCGCTCTCGCTCATTACAACCTCGAATCAACGATCGCGAATTTCCGCGCGAACATCTAACGCGACGTTTATGCGCTATTAATCATCCAGCGTCGCACTTTCGCGACTTAAAGCTGAGTTTAAAGGATTCCACGGGCCGAAGCTTTATCACCGTTAAGAGACGACTGTTGAGCTTGTTAGCTAGCTTTTTCCTCGTGAGAAATTCACCGTAAAAATATTTAAGTCGATTAAGGTGAAATTCGCTTACGGCAACAAATGAAACGTTCGTCGTCGCTTATCGCGTTCGATCGAGTCACGTAATTCTACGGAACGACGAATAGGGAACACGGAAACTCCGGGGGTTGAAAGCTTTCGCGCGAAACGCGACGGACGAATGTTGTTAACAGAATCGCTACATCTATTTCCAAAATGGGTCGTGCGTAAGAGTGACCAGGCAAAATCTTGGACGACGTCGTACCGAAAATAATTCTCCTACCATCGAGCTGTTTTTATGCACACAATCGTGTCCGTGTTGGTCGCTTGTCACAGCAAATAAAGGCAAACCGTTGTGCTTTTCGAGGAACAATACGTTACTCCAGTACTACAAAAACCGTAGGACGGAAGGTAAAAAGCTCGACGAATGAAGAGACAACGCACATTTTTGCGCCTGGCTATCCGTTCCTCGAGTTATTCCATGCCTTATGATGACCATAATTACACGTCGATTATGCTTAAAATCAATCTTACTTCGCTCGAGTGTCGTCGTCCTATGCTAGATTTACTGTTTCCGCATAAAGTTATTATTAATTGTCCAGATATTTTATTTTGTTTTAACTGATATGTACCTCGGCCTGGTCTAACAGGGAGACCCTCAGTCTTCGGATTTTTTAAAAATTTGATACTTACCATACGTAAGGTTCTCTACTCGAATATCAATTTGCCAACATAGTAAGATGTGCTTTTCAAAAAAAAAGAAAGAACATGAGAACATCAAATTTGAATGTTGTCAGTGTTTCTTACACATATTGATTAGTAGGTAAAGTTTTCCTAGAACGTTGCTTGAGAAATCTTAAATGATAATGTTTCTACTAAATTGAAATTTTAACTCTTTGTAATTTTTATACATATATACACATGTATAAACAATACATAAAAGTAACATTTCACTTTTTTAACAAACTGTTAATGGTATAAAATACTGTTATTTTATGTTATATTAATATTGTCATACCACTTACAATTTATTAAACAAATAAAACATCTATTTTCGTGTATTGTTTGTACGTATATTTACAAATTAAAAAGAGAGTATAAATTTCAATTTTAATCAACGTATATGTATAAGGAACCCTGACAATATTTAAATTTGATTTTCTCGAGTGTTTTTAAAAGCGCATCTTACTATTTTGATAAATTTTGATATTTTTAAAAACTCCGAAGACCTGAGGGTCTCCTTGTAAGACAGTCACATCACACTCTCTATGGTCAATATCGTTGTATTAACCGCATTATTATGAACGTTAATGATTTCTGCGATAGTGCGATTTTTTCTGCTCGCATTCCACATTTAAACATTGGATCCAACTGATCCTAATATTCATTATCTATTATTGTCATGTTTTTGACACTTTTGTTAATTGTATTATTTTGTTTTATTTTATTTTATTATATCATCATTGTATATTTTTTTTACCTTCTGTTTTCTGTTCTTTTTTATATTATCGTCATTCTCGAAACATATACGAATATACACTAGAGGGTTTTTCTTGCCCGTGAATAAATAAATACTAAATACTAAGAGAATAAAGGAGAACGAGGAACGTTTCGAAACTCGATTGACCCGCTTTCTGGGGGGAAGCAATAAGCAAGAAACGAAAATTTATTTTTCTCGGTTGCAGTGGTAAGAGATCGCGACGCGACGCAAGGGACGTGCTGTCTGATCTTAAACGATCGTTACTACTTATCGCATTCCCATCCTGTCCCTTCCTACTCCATTTCTCTACTTTTTGAGACCGACCAAGTCGAGCACGACTCTTCCTTCTACGATTATCTCCGTATTTTTCACGATCGCGCAACAGTCGAAGCAACACAATCGCATCGACGCAATTTCTACTGCGATAAAAATACGAACCGTATTCGACGTTGAGCGCGAAATAAAAAATGCAGAACTGCAAGAAGCTAAATTATTCACGCATTCGAGACAATTGCCTTCGAGACTGGGATAACCAAAGTGCTTTTTAGCAAAAGTTACTCGATGCGCTGATCCCGATTTGCTGAAGTTGTACTTCGTACCGTATCAACCGTGTAGATACAGATGCGAGGATTACGGTCTCAGAGGTAACGTGCATCCTTAATACTAATGAGAGAAGAAAATGTACGAGCCGAAAGCGAATGTGGAATGACTCGAAATGGAAGCTTTCTCTTTTCTAAATAATGCAAAGAAACGAACTGGCTTTTCCACGCCGTTCCTGTACCTCGCGCGTAGAAGACACCAGATGTTATTCACACTTGAACGTTATTACTTATAAGTGACAGTAATACCGTCTCATTTCCTGGCTGCCCTACTTAGCGAAACAGAGCAGACCTCGACACAGTAAGACTGATTCACCGAACCCCATCCGATAGATCGTCGCGCTTTTGTCTCTCAAAATTTCGGTGTTCGCGAACGCGTTTAGACTAGACACCTTTTGCAGCGGACCACGAGTATATTTAACCGCCTAACCTACTATACTAGATATGAATAAAACGACTCCGTCACAGTTTCGGCGAGCCCCTCAATAAAACTGACTAACAATAAGCGATAGCGTTTTAATGAACCGAGTTCCGCCGAAGCTCGTGTGATCCTTCCCCGGTGACTCATTAATCAGGGACTTTAATTGAATGCCTGAGACACCCGCGATTTACCTTGAATGCGCTGTAAATATTGGAGAGATGATTAAGAATTCGTTATTAATCATCGCCCGGATCTATTTTTCACCTCGCTTCGTGAACAGATGCGAACTTGGTGCACAATGAGTTTCTATTTCTGTCTCTCTTTCTGGATCAAAATTTGTAAAACGCTCGCGACATTTGTTATCGGCGAGTAATTTTTAAGACAAACGAACGATATGCGACCTAGATTGATGTAATTAGAAAAGTTTCCAATTTTTACGTTTTTCTAAATTAGTTGCAAGGTGGCTTTGATGTTCGATTTTCGTTGCTAAAAAAAGTCATAGAGCTGGACGTGAGATGTTAATTGAACTCTGACGAGATTTCGCGCGCGGTATGCATAAGATAACAAAGCGTTTTGAACGCGAGATAAGAGAAGAGCATCGGTGGTTCGTGATAAAGCGAAGGCTGGGTAGTTAACATCTAGCTCGGCAAGGATTTTCCTAAAATTTCACGTGAAACGCTGTCGCTGGTTAATGAAACGCGAACCGTGGCGAGTAAAATCTTAAAATGGCGACGTAATATCTGCGCTGACGTGGACCTTCTTTTGATAATAGCACTATTGTCTCTTTACGAGTAACGTTACTTGGCCAAAACTTCGCCAAAGATCCTTCCGTCCAGGACACTTTTACCGAACTAGTCTCGTTTTAAGTATACGAAATTATCGTTGAGCAACTAAATTTTGATCTAAACTAGATCTTTTAAGTTTAATGTCAACAATAGCTCATTTGAAATCATTTTTGGAGTGAAAAGTGACAATTAACTAAGTGTAAGTGTAAGTAATGGCATATTACAGCCAATGACAACAATGTCCAAAGACAACTTGAAGGTGTACAGCATTCATTTCTTAGATTCGCTTCATGTAAGATGGGTCAGAGGATGTCTATCTATGATCACAATTATCATCCGATTATGAGGAGACTGGAACTCAGGCCTTTAGAATCTAGAAGAAACATTTTTGAACTGCTGTTTCTTTTTAAGATTATAAATGGTTATATTAAATGCCCTCAACTACTAGATCATGTTAATTTCTATGCACCTATCACCACTTTTAGACGCTTTGAGACCTATCTTCCTCTTTGCTGCACCTCTAATTATTTGCACTTTCATCCAATCAACTGTATGTGTTAAAGTTAATACCGTTGGCGATGATTTAGATATGTTCTGTGGCTTTATATACTCCTTTAGACCGCAAATTTATAAAATCGTATAATTTTTCCTGTGTCGTCAATCAAATTAGTTTCGCTTTAAATTTTAAGTTCTCTATGTATGCCTTATACATCTTTTAACTTCAACATGTACACTAATGGTAATTCTTTCCCGTAAAGTAAGTAAATAAATAACTAAATAATTGGCTTTATTGAACGCCAGTTCTTGCTGATTACTTTAAAAAAGTATCATCATTTATGCAGTAGATTTTTATGATACTAGAGCATATATTGTAGTGCAAGAATTTTAATAATATATGTATAATTTTTATTCGAAAATCAGTGATCAATTATTTAGTTTGAGTTAGGCGAAAGTAGCAAATAGAGAAAAAGAACAGTTATAAAAAGTACAGTGAACAAGATTTGAAGATAAGAAGCTGTAGAAAATAGAAATTATTATAAATTAGTGAGTGCTGCCGATGATAGATGTAGTAGTATACCTTTCTCGATTTTAGTACAATAAACAACAATACAAAAGGGAAGACCCATGTATTGTTGTTGTACCCTGTAAACTAATGGGTTTACAGACAATTTTAAGTTTTGAAGATAAAGATTTATTAAAAATTTAAATGTTTAACATTTATGCAAACAATATCGGATCAAATATCAGTTCAGTACACGATGAGAAATCAAAATAATCATATCAAAAATTAGTTTCCATAGTTATTTTATTATTCCATAGCTTGTAAATAACTAAATTATACTTGTTTCCAACTTTTTAAAATCTTTTCTTGAAAAGAAACTTTATCTGTTAATAATAAAAAAAAGTCTATGGTTTAAAAAACAATATTACGTTGGAAAGTCCCCTAAAATGACGAAAAACTAGTTCCTTGGCGGTAATGCATGTTCATTTCCTTGATGATATCGAGTATTTCTTGCCGTGCAATATCACGTCGGAATACTAGGTCGGTCTGAATGCACAGATTAATTGCAAACGAGTGTATGCAAACGAGTCAAACGATACAGCCAGCACTAGATGTTGATTATTTGAGCGAAGGATTGTCTTAATACAGTGTCGTTGAATATAAACGGGTGATAGTTGAACCGTAGCGATTTTCCACTCCGTTGGATGCAAAGGGTGTCTCAGCATAGTGGAAGCTTAATTACATCCGAGGTTGAGAAATCGAGTTTCTGCCTCTATTGAAATCGCATCGAATCAGCAATATCCGCCCCTATATTCGCGCTCGCGATTATTGTCTTTTTTCAAACTGTTTTCCGTTTGTTCCGATCCGAAAATAAATATTCTATCGTACAACTAATTAATTCGCTATAGACGACAACGTTTCTGCAACGCGACCCATCAATTTCGATATTCGGATGCGTCAACTTTTTTTGCCTTCCGATTTCGCTATATTTTACACGTGGGCGAGTGCAATTTATTCCATTGTCGAAGCTTTCGTTACTGACAGGGTTCATCAGTCTTTAGAAAAGTTCGTGGAGCAACGTTGGAGAACCGTTCGCCATTTTTCTAACTCGAAGGTTTCGCTCGGTCGCACTTTTCTCGCGCGGTGGCGAAGGTAGCCTGCAAAGTTCCCTTTGACGATTGCACCGACGAAAAGCAATTAAAATCATTATTTGATGGTTCGAGATAGCGAGAATACACTCTTGATTCTCGGTTTCCTTCCCAAGAGCTTTTCGATGTCCGCTATTTGACACAATTTACACGATACGAGGACGGATAAACTTTCAGCGAACTGTTCTCCGATCACATAGCTTTCGAATAGGTCATGGGAAAGTGCGATCGACATCGGTTTTACTGCGAATCGTAAACTTCAATTATGAGCGGACGCAAACTTTTCCGATTCAAGTTGTATCCGTTAACGAAGCGTTAGAGTTTTTTTTTTCGCAAACTCGCAGCCACCGAGGGAGTACAGTTCGTTTAAAGGCAAAGCACGTTAATTATCCTCGCCGCGTATAAACGTTAATCTCTGGTACGCGTTAAATCTGTCGGGCAAGTTCGATCGACGCCGGAATCTCGGTCGTAAATCGCGAATTTAGGAGAGCCACGTACGCCCTCCTCTTAGAACCGCCTTTGTCGCATTTTATTTTCTGTATCGCCGCATCATTGAAACGACCTTTTCGCCTGGGGGAGAACCATTACAACCTCGCAGATGTATCGTGGATGTCGATAAAATGTGTCCTTCGGCTCGCGCTACCGTTTCACGATTCTCGCCCGTGCTCTGTGCTCTTGTGCGCGACTCTGTGCTAGCGATCGTTCGCTCTGTTTTTGAATCGTAACGGAAACCGTGAAATCTAAAGTTTCGTGAAATTCTAAATTGCTATTTAGTGCAGCGATACGCGCATCGATATCCGTTCTCCGTTTCAATAACTCAGCGATTCGGTAATTTAATGCGATCTCGATACAATGAATCAGGGCATGTTACACGATCTTCGAAACTACATTCTATTACATGTATACGATAATTATAGCGCAGTCCCGTTCGCATTCAATTTGTACTTTGGAATTTTCGTTAAAACCGATCTGCACGATTAACCTTTCACAAAGTCCGATTGTTTCAATAGGTGCGCATCAATCAACGATTACGACGAATAATTATATCCTGTTCAACTCTTTGCTAATTATATTATTCGTTTAGCAAAAAAGGAAATTAGTTTGCGCGTCTGTCAGGCGAATTTCGCGTCAGATTATTTTCCGGGCGTCCGGTGCAAATGCCGTTAACAAGTTAGAATACATTAGACTAATTAACGAGTAGCCATAAACTGCAGTAGTTGACTGTAGCATCAATTATAATTTTAGCGACGCGACGCGTGTTTCGACCCTCTCGCTTTTTCGCGGCTCGCCGAATCGATGTCGTGTCCAAGTAAATTTCGAAAAAGTGTGAAAACGAGAAACGAAGAGAAAACGAAGATAAATTTTTTTCCTCCTCACCTGTGCGAACAGCGGCGCGTTAGCCCGCATTTCCAGTGGCGCGTATCTGCGTATCGCGAAACCATGACATAATTACTTGACTCCTTTTCTCTCTCCCTTTTCGCGTCTCTCTCGGCGAGTAATAATCACCATTAGCGGAGAAGGGAACGAACCATGGGAATCGCATGCGTGAATGCACGCGCACCGAATATGGAAACAGTCTGTCCGCGTTTTCGATCACGAATTTCTGTTAGACGCGATTCGTGCACACTGCAGTCTTTTCACTTTCAACTTGGAGGATGTTTTCATCCACGCGATTGCATTCTCTCCCGCTTTGACCGTTCCAAGGCAAAAGTCGGAAAGTTTCTCACGATGTTTTGCCGCTTAAAGCGAACAACTTACTGCGGAGGTAAGACAATTCCTTTGACGGAGCGAGTGGTTGAAACTGTGACGCAGACTTTTGTTTGAAGTCTCTCACGCTGCGGGAAACTCCTCTTGTTAATCCGAGCCAATACCGAAAACGGACGGTCCAGCGATACCTTCAATTATACCGACTCGAACGAGTTTTCGCGACAGTTCGTTAGTGTTTCACACAAATTTCTATCAACTTCTCGCGGGCTGCGCGTCGAAGAATCAGATTCTCTTCCCTTTGTTAGTTTGGTTTGTCGTTGGCGAATTCACCGTAGACGTAGGCAGACGCTGCTTTGAAATCTTATTCCTCGTTCCGCCGGAAACCTTAATCGCTCATTATCATTTAACCTTCTGTTCCGACGGTTAATCGCAATTTTCGTCGCTGCTTTAATTTTTCGTCGTAGGCGTGGAACGACTTGGCCGGCCAGTCGACGCGAGAGAACGTAGAATTGCTCGTCCCCGAAGTCGATTACGAATATTCTTGGCGGTCGTAGCCATTCCCACTAGGTATTTGTCATTTAGTCCCCTGGGAGAAGTTACGAAGTCCAAACAACGCGACGATCGGTTTTTGTTCTCTTATCTACCGAAGGGTTTCTTCTCCTTTTCCGATAATTTTTCGCGTACAGCCAACCTTGGCTAAACTGCTCTAAAGATCAGTTCGCGCGTCGATTCCGACCGTGAAATCGATCTCCGTTGGCGTTGTCTCCAAGATAATCGAGTTTGTTCGCCCACTAGCTGCGGCAGGGATCACGCCATCGAATTCCAGACACCGAATCTCGTTGTTTTTAGCATCGCTGCGTCTCGATTCCAACCTTGCGCGCGATGCAATCTTTCGATTAGTTCTCTCGAACGACTTGTAACCGTCACTTCTGGAATTCCTTCGCGTTCTTCGCTGTCGATGCGGTGTCGATTCGGTGTCATCTGAGAACTGCCCCAGTATGTTCGAGAGATCGTCTAGAGTCTAGAGTTATTTCGCTCTCTTCTTTCTTCGCGTTTATAAATAGTTTTTCTCGCGAACCGAGATTTTATTTCATGTTAATTTAACAGCGAGCGAAGCTGTATAATTTAAATTAAAAGTTTTATTTGTGTTTCAATGAAGGGGCGACAGAACGCTGTGCAGAGGCAATATTATTACTTCCATAAAAACCGATCTTGCAGTTAAAATTGCTCATATATTTCCTCTTTTAAATGCTAAACAAATTTACCATCTCAATGCGAAATAATTTTGAGAGAAGACAAAAGAATCGTGACAGTCAGTCTTACCGAGTGGAACAAGAATCGAAGAGTGCCGAGGCTAGCAATTAATTTCTATTGTACCGGAATTTTTGTACACGCGGGAATCGAGAAACCATTCAGCGGGTGAAAAGAACCGTGCGAGTCTCCCGTAACGAGGGAAAACGTCTTTTCGGGTCAACAGCTCACCGAGTGGTACAGGCATTGATGCTTCGGTTAATCCAACGCAGGACTCCGCTGTATTCAAATTTGTCGAGGAGTGTGCCGCGAGGAAAAATTAAGATACCGTGGAAAATCGAAGGGAATGAAATCCGTGAAAACGGTGCGTCGGATTGGGAAATTACAACGAGAGAAACGGAGGTAGAAGCGCGACTCGTGCCCGAGGAGAAGCAATTGGCGAAATTCCTACGTTAAATTCCGTGTCTTCTTTTTTCAGACCGTTTTCGCATTTGTCGCGAGAAGAAAAGAATTCGTGTCGCACTCGTAGCAGTGTTTCGAGATACACGTTGCACTTTGATCTTTCCGACTTTCCGTTTATCCTCGAATTCTGTTTTACCGATACGTCGTAGAACCGGAGGAGCGGCTCCGTATCTCCCGAGGAGGGAAAAGGGGGAAGCGACTGTTCTCTGCTCGTTCGTCCTTTGTCGCGGTGCAATCTTTAATCATCCCAACACCTTACGTCGGAATCATCCGTTCATACATCTTCCTGTCGTTTTATTGGCATCTGGAACCGGATGACCGATTTCGCTCTCTAAAATTACCGAAACTCCCGTCCGCCTATATCACTTTGGCTTCGGACGACGGTCGCACGACGTTCTTCCCGGTTTTCGCGATCTCGATGAACTCGAACTCGATGAATTCGCACGAAACCGATGTCGTCGGGTTTTTTAATTCGACTCGAAACGGAAGCGGTCCAAGTTTGCACTCGCGTCGCGAAAACACGATTACAGTTTGCGCTCTCCGGAAAGCGGAGACTCGAGCTCCTTTTTTTTCGTTCGATCACCGGTGAAATTTAACCGATTCCAAGGCTTTTCTTCCTCAAAAAGCGTAAAGTCGACGCGCCGTATCGGAGCGCTTGCAGCGCACTGACTGCTTCAAACAAGAGAATCATCCGAGTACAGGAGTATTCGTGGAGGAGCGACGAGTGACCCTGGCAGTGGATGCCGCCTGCGCGGTTCCTCTCTCTCTTTCTCTCCCCCTCTCTCCCTTCCTTTCCATCTTTCTCCCTCAGAACTCTCCCTCTTCTTTCAATTTTACGTCACCGTGTAGTTTTCGCGCAGCGTTTTTTCTTTCGATACCTGAATCTTCATCGTCGCGTTGAATACCCATTTCCTTTTTTCATTCTTTACGTCTCCCCTGTTCTTACCTCTCCTCTTAATGCTCTGCTTTTTTCCGTATCGCTTCGACCAGCTATAGAGGTTCTGCGTAATTCTCTGCGCGTTTCTTCCATCTCTTTTTGCCTCCTGCCCCTCTCCTGTGTGTCTTAGCTACCACGCTACACCCCTTTCGATTCAATTCTAGCCTTTTTCTCTCTGCCCTCTCCCCTCGCCTCCGACTTTTGATTCCGTTTCTCTTCGTCCTCCTCGCTCCGACGCTCACTTTCCTCTCTCTCTTTTCATCACAGTTGGACGCGCCTTGTCTCCCTCCCGACCGACGTCCGCTCTTCCTCTAGCATCGCTTTCATTCATACGGTTAGGCACGCCGCGTAACCTCGAAGACAGTCACCCGGTTCGATCTACGTACCCGGTACTTGACCCAGTCGCATCGATTTTTTTGCTTATTAATTGCACTCGCCTCTATCGGCGCTAGTTCTCGCCACTCGACCGATCCTCCGCGGCACCTGCACGCGCCACGAAGTTAATTTGCATACGACGCGCCCGACGACGGCTACTCGAGACTTTTATCCTTCAAGAGCCATTGATTCCTCTTTGCTTCGAAACTCGGTGGCCCGCCTCTCTGCGGTTCAAGCACTAATCTCGCGAGATGACGTTCTATTCAGGAAACATCCCGTAGGATTAAGAGCGAGGAGATTGCGTCGGCGTGGCACCGCCAAACGGGACGGATTAATTAGGTACAATATCACGAGCAATCACGATTGTCGGATCAACCGGAACCGAGGAGAGCGGATCGTCCCGTGTCTGGAATTCGGTCGTCGCGCGTCGATATCGCTGCACAGAAACATTCGGATTCGAAGGGAAGGATAGCCGAAGATCCGCAGCTGTTTCGTCACTTTCTAGTGTATAGTACGAAGAAAGGAAAACACCAAGTTCGAGTCGTCTCGCCCTCGTAGCCTCTTCTTATAACAATAACATCGCTAAAGCCGCGAGTTACTTCGCGTTGTTAAGGATTCGTTGCAGAGTTTGGTCGAAGTTCGGTCGATATAGATGATCGACTATGTTTGCTGCGAAAACAGCCGTCTCCGCCGGAGAGAAATTTCTCTTTGAAACTTTCTTCGTCGTGTTCGCTTTGAGTCTCGAACCGGCAAACCGAGTCTTGAACGATCTTCCGCGTGTTTACGGTAACCAAGGGCGCGAGATTTATGCACCGATAAAAAGACATTTTCTCCGATATAACAGGGAGATGTTTGCGAGAAAGCGTTAAGCAGATAACTGAATTTCATGTTATCTAACGCGGCTGCAGGGCGCACACCGGCAAGCATATCGTTCATCGATTTCACGCGGGTTATCTCCACTATTTGCGTTGCACTCGCGACCTACGTTTATCTGGGAAATGCGTCGCTCTCCCTTCGTCTGCTACGACAGAATTAGAATCTTTCGATGCGCGTTTATCCCTTCCTCGGATTTCTTATTTCTTCCTCGGTTTTGAAGAACGACGCAGCTTCGTCACACTTAACCCCGTCGAGATCGCTATCCTTGCTTATGCCGGAGGCCGGAGGCACTTTGCGCGAAGGTCTCACTGGATTCGGGAAAATTTCTAACAATTTGGGACGAGTGCCGCGGCAGAGATTCCTCCCGGGCAGCGAGAAGTCGTCTGTGACCCAGTATGTGATGCGTAACGAAAGACATTGTGCAAATTGTTCCGACAGATATAGGAAGGTCGACGCGAAACGAATTCGCCACGCCGCGCTTCCCGCTGCACCGCGATCGTAGGATTATATCTGTCGCGACTGTCGCATGATTCACGATCGCGGTGTCGACGATCAGCAAAGCGTATTTACGTCTTGATCTGGACCCGCTAAAGGCTAGTCGTTTTCATGTCGTCAAGCGTTGTTAGAATAATGTTCGGCATCCGTCCTCACTGCTCAACCGTCTTCCATTCCCGCTCGAAACCCTCCCGAACCTCCTGACCGAAGATCGCGCGACCCAATTACCGGAATTAAGCGCGACACGTATTTTTAGACGACTCTCTTCTCTCTCGCTCTCTCACTCTTCCGCTAGACGATACCGAACCGAATCTAAACTGCATTAGAGGGAACTCGAGACGCCTGGCAACGTTATTCGCGTCGCGTAAATTCTGACGCGAATTCCTTTCTTCGAATTCGTCGATGAGATTTTCCGTCGTATGGTTACAAAGTCGATTACAGGACCGCGTGATGGTTGAGATAGACGAGGATCCCGAGAAAATTAATGTCGAAGGTAGATTACGAATAATGCGAGGCTTAGCATTCACTTGGATCGAGATAATTTATTTATTTATTTATTTATTTATTTATTTATTTATTTATTTATACGGGAAAGGATTCCCATTAGTATACAATGTATAAGGCGTACATAGAGGATTAAAAATTGAAGTTTACTCTATACAATAAAAAATTTAAGCTGAACAAATTTGAATAATTTTGAATAATGTCGCAGAAGAAATTAAATGATTTTGTAAACATGCGATCTAAAGGCGTTTATAGAGCCACAGAACATATCTAAGTCTAAGTCATTGATTACTATGTTAGCTTTAGCACAAATGCGGTTAATAGGGTCAAAGTGCCAATAGTTAGAGGTATAGCTAAGGGGAAGAAAGGTCTGAGGGTGCCTAAAAGATCTGACAGGTGCATAGAAATTAACAAGTACAAGTAATTGTGGGCATTTAATAAAACCATTAATAATCTTAAAAAGAAACATCAGATCATAATGCATAGTTTAAACCTGAATCATGTTTGAAATGAAACCAAAGAGTAGGTATAATAAGAGGCGACACTCCAAGTGTCCCTTTAAATTGGCTGTGTCATTTCGTCTCTTTCTAAGAATGAAATTACCGATCAAAACACCCTACGGACATTTAAATTGGCTGTGTCGTTTTGTCTTTCTCTAAAAGTGGTTTTCTTTTCGAGTGTCGCCTCTTGTTATATCTACTCTTTGATGAAACAGGGAATTAATGCGAGGTGACATTTGAACAAATGCGACTCGAATTTCGAAGGTGTAGAATTGTAGAAATTTTCGAATGCGATCGCTTTTGTTTGACAGGTATCGATACTCTACGATTCGAGATAATTTTACGGTTCAGGGAGTTCCTCTGTTTCGAGTTTCGGCTGGTTCGGGACGGGTCAATTAAATCCACGTGTCGTGAATAATTTAGCGCGTCTGCGTCTGAACATTCATCGAAATTCACGTTGATCGGCCCGTTGAATAATAAACGCAAACAAGCGAATTAACGGGAAATTTCGTGTTTCAGCCAGAGTAACCGGAAATAACGAAAATGTTAAGGAGATAATCGCGCGTTTTCGACCGTTCCACGGATCCCGGAAATTTTTCATGCAACTTTAAGCATGGCTATTAAAAGTTGCAGTTTGAAGCGACGCGCACGTATCGCGGAAATGAACGGTTGAATTATGCGAACGTGCAACGAGGTCCCTCGCAATTTGAGATATCAGCGCGACCATCGTAATTCAACTAGAAACGACAATCTTCTCCAACATTACTCCCGACCGGTTGCACGGGTCTCGTTGTGGCAACGATATCGATTCGCTTTCAATTTGATGGTCAATTAATGATGAATGGTCCGTGACGAACGTCGAATCGGGTTGATTTCAATGGAACGCGTCACTTTCGTCACGTCCTTTCGCGACATTCCGCTTTGCGAAGTCCTTTCATGCCGGCGACCTTACCGCGGCTCCGCACGCGATCGTAATTAGATCGATCTTGATATCGTTAGCGTTTCCAGCGTAACTGTCCGGTACGATGTATCGTAATTAACCGGCCGCGTCTCCTAACGCGGTCACAAAGGAGCAGCCGGTCTCCTTGATCGGACATCAAAGCCCCGTGAATCGCAGGGAGATTGCGACCTTGCGGTTTATGCACCTCGCGTGACACTGAACTTTGCTGCTTACTTGCAACTCGAACGAATTCCCTCGGCGAATTCCGAAATGGAAGAGTAGTCGCGCGACCCTGAAATGGCGTCAGGCTCCTTTGTAAATACTGATATCCGCGTACGTCACTCCACCGAGAGAGAACCTGGAATAATCCGTGAATCATTGGCAGGGACAAACAAAGCTAGGGTCGGACTTTCGGGAGCCGTCACGAGATCCGCTTGAGAACTTAAACCTGCCTCGGGAGGCCGGGGAATTTCTCCTTGCGCTCCGTTTTAGAAAGCTTCGAAGATGGATAAAAATTGGTGGAAGGGTCGCGGGTGAATCGCCGCGGACCAAAGATTCGTTTCACTTATTCGCGACGTTCCACAGTGGGGCAAAACGTTAATCTAGGAGTGCAAAATGATGGCCGCTAATAATGATGAACAATTTTGTATTATATGTATTTTATAAGTATTAAATAAGTGTAAGAAATGCTAATTTTTGCTAAAATTTCTAAATTTCGTTAAAATTGTCAATATAACTTTCTTTGGAAAACATAGAGTTTGGATAAATCGAGGTAGAATAAGAGGTAGAATCGCATTTCAAATGTGAAGTCTGGTGTCAACTACCAACTAAAATGTAGAGAAATTCTTATAAAATGTTTTTATTAAAAAATAAAATATTTTGCAATTTCTAAACGTTAAATATACCTGTTCGCGAGATTATGACAGTTCCTAAAAAATTAAAAAATTTATATATCCTAGTCGATTATACTTATACACATCTAAATCATGTGTAGCAAATTTTAAAATTGTCAATTCTAATAATTTCTGTTGAAAAATATGAACAATATTGGTCAATCTCGTTAAAGAAGTTTACTAAAACTTATTATGAACTCTTGACTTACTGTTTGTGGATCCAGCCATTGCGAATTGCACGAAGAAAATAAAAATTTAAGCGTTGGATTACGTATTTTACACAATATAATAGAACATTTAATAATACGAGATAATGTCAACGTATAACAATTTTCACTTGTACGTTATATAGTATATAAATATCAATTTAATAGCACCAGATTATTAATGCAACAGACGTAACGTACTGCACACTCTTCAAATCTTTACAGCCACTCGTGAGATGACAATATACAATGTATATAAAATGATTCTCGACAATCGTTATTTGCTTAGGAACCGTCTGAAAATCATTCAAAACCATCGAGAAGTAGTTCGCATCGTACTTCATCGCGAATGTTGTCAGCTTCGAATTATTTTAGAAAAAATTAAATAACTTGCTTAGCTGCACTCGGCTGCACTCATATTTGATGAAAATAAAAACTATACACTCCATTCTTGCTATTTATAAAAAAATTAAAGCGAATACAGGTGAATCTCAAAAGTATTTCATAAAAAAAGCTTAGCAAATTAATTTATCCAAACTTTCTTGAAATAAATTATTTTAAAATTTCCGAAAAATGTATCCTTTCAATTTTATACCTTCCATATCAATGTGGATGGATATATTACAAATACAATTGGTGTCAAGATTCTGAACATTAAATACTAGGTGAAAACAGTATTCTTTATTTTAACCATATTTTTAATTCTAACGCTTTCATTCCTTGCCACGCTCAAAAATAATCAGTTTGACAATCTAAAATATCAGTTTTAGCTTCTATGGATATCTATGATGACATTGGAAGTAGTATTAAAGGCCTACTTTATATTTTATTTTTTGACTTTCGCACTCTTAAAGTAGCATTTTGCCCCACTGTGCGTTCTCGCGTACAAGTTTTGCGCAAAGTTCGAGGACGGAGCAGAACTATTCTTCTTAATTCTACGACAAGTTACGGTCTGCAAACATCTGTCGTATACGGTGGAAGATTGAATAGAAAAACTGAGACTCTGGCAGAATTCTGGAAATTAGTGGAACTCGCAACTTTTTCGTGGGACGAATAGGGGCATGGTCGGTAGGCGTTCCGCGGGAAGTGCGCGGCTGGTATTCTCCTCCTATTATTTGGAAGGTAGTCGTTCATCGATTCGAGTAATTTTGGCCCGCTCCCTCGACCCTCGGCGTATCGGTCGAATCCCCGTGATTCTACTACTGTCGCGAAACGATCGTTCCAGGAAATGGAGTTCGACCTCGAGATATCCGCGTAACGATCGAGTTTCTGAAATTACCTGCGCCCTGTATAGATCGTAATTCTCTTCTTTCTCTCCGTTTTTTTTTCTTTCTTATCTTAAGATACTTCAATTTATAAAATGCGACGTACGTCCGACCGCAAAATTTGGCGAAGGAGACGCGGCGTCCTTTTATTTCAGTCGCGAAGACGTTCGACACCCACGCCATGCTTTTTTCATCGGTCGCGACGAACAAATTATTGTCTCGATAGTGCGAATTTTTCTGTTGGCGTTCCAGCGACAGGAACGTATAAGGTGGACGACCAGTTCATGCGTAGTGGTCGTCATTTGGGAAGAAGCGATAAATTTGTTGGTCAAAAAATTTGTTGGCTCGAACCTGTTCGACGAGCTACAGTCCCGACAGAAACGGCTATCGTATATTTTGACTCGCGTCGGTATTTTCCATGTAAATGGAAATGTAACGGGGAGATGGAGGCGGGACGATTCGACGTGAAATCGAAACTGGCGATATATCGTCGGTCGTCGGGACAGCGAGGCGTAGAAGGCGCTTTAATGCCGGTATTGTGTTCGTCGCGAAGCGGTGTCAATTACGCTTTAATGTCATAATCGATTTCGTGGACGCGACCTTGTCGGACAACATCGGAAGCGGGTTGACTTCACCAGATGTCGTGTCTCCGGTGTTAAATTGCTGCTTCGAATCCAGTAAGTGGTTCGAAGTCGCAACCAGTACCTTTGGTGGGTAAAGTTTACTAGTTCGCAGAGCAAACTTCGCACGAACGTGATATTCGCTGTACAGTAATTGAAAGAACACCGTCTCGGTGGATACGTTCGTCGAATCCAGTGTAAACGGTGGGAGATTACTTCCCGTGGAAAAATATTTACTCGTCTCGGACGCGAGTTTGTTAAAACTGTTCGTTTATTTTGACAGCAGCGTCTCTTCTACTCTCTTCGCATCTTTTTACATACAAATTACTTTGCTTTTTACATACAAATTACTTTGCTTTTTACGCGACAAGAGAACAAATGACAAAAAGAGGATCGACGCTTTTTCTGACAACGGCGGTTTTTCAGTAACCGTCGCGGAAGAATTGTTTTATTTTGCAAGCATTGCGCAAAAACCACGGAACTTTTTGTCCAAGGAGGAAGTGGAACGGCGAGGCACGCGCGCGCCAGTGGTACATCCCGATATTAAGCCGTCGCGTCGCCGCGCCGCGTGCAACAATCGAAATCGTAGCACCTGCGAGGTTCGCGACGTAAAAATGGTATCGCAGCCGGGCGGAGAAGCGTCGAAACGTGGCGAGCGTGATATTGAAACTGACCACGAGCGTAATGTTGAATTGCCAGCGCGGCACTGACCCATCATATTGAATATTCGCGAAGATATCGAATCAAAATTTACTCGACGTTCACACGCGTTCCTTTTGCACGTTCTTTTTTCTTTCGTTATTTCTTTCAAATGATATCGGTTTCCTTGTGCAACATTTTTTCTACACAAATTGATATTTTCGAGCCGAAGTGGGCCGCAATTTCGTTCGGAAACGAAAAGTTACTTCTCAACAATATTCGGATATACAAGAGTATAAAGTAACAGCTGTGTGGATTAAATTCGCCCCGCGTTTTACGCCGGTGATTTCCATTAATAGAAAAATATTGGTTGCGCATCAGGTTTTTATTTAATATCATTGGAAAATTGAATTAGTTTCCGACCTAGAATCGAAAAAATAATGCGAGCTCGAAAATGGTGAATGGCCAAGACAAAAGTTTACCGTAAAAATTGTATCTCTTTCACTTCGCTCGCAAATAATTTTTTTTTTATAAAATTCATGTTTACGGCAAACTTCTGACCATGTATACTATTGACATCATCGATGTGCAAGTCCTAGACCAGATTCCCGAATCGGGAATTCGCATTATGCAGGACTGCACATTGCTCTCGTGCTTCAAATACATGGTCCTGTCCGCAAGAACATGGAAAGTCCACGATCGAACTGAGATTGGTGGTTCGTAAATACAAAAGTTTAAATCAAGTGCAGTAATGTTCGCGCAAATTCGAACGTTTGAACTTTTCTATTAAAACGTGGCACAAGCTTTCCTATTATTTATTAAATTAATTCGTTATTGCAGCCACGGCTATTGCAACTTCGCGCAAAGACATCTAAATCGTAATTTATAATTGAAAATATTAATCTTCGCTCAACGCGCGTTTCTGCCCCTTTGGTTTGTATATTCGCTTATTCGACGAGCGGCCGTGACTCAAATTTTTCGCGAGATTGCATTCACATTTTTCTTTTTATCCAGACGGAGACTAATTACGTTCCTTTCCTTTCTAAGTTAACAAATTATTCTACCGTGCGTGTCGATTCGACATAATAAAATCGTGTTCTCATCGTTATGCGAGTTATTAAAATAACTCGCGTCTAAAACTCTTGTAAACCTTAACGACCGGCTGCCACGTTGTGTTTCTGTTATATTTATGGACGAACGAATAAACTCTCATTCATTCGAGTGAATTCTTCTTCCACGGTGATTTATAGATTTCGCTTTTATAGAGATTGCAGATATGCGATCGCCGTTAAATCGTTTCCCTGGAGGAAATCTCGAAAAGTTTGGCTTCTCTTCGTTTCTCTTCGTTTACGGAAGAAATTAATTAATATCTTCTGTAATATTTATTTATTTATTTATTTATGTATTTATACGGGAAAGGATTCCCATTAGTATACAATGTATAAGGCGTACATAGAGGATTAAAAATTGAAGTTTACTCTATACAATAAAAAATTTAAGTTGAACAAATTTGAATAATTTTGAATAATGTCGCAGGAGAAATTAAATGATTTTGTAAACATGCGATCTAAAGGCGTTTATAGAGCCACAGAACATATCTAAGTCTAAGTCATTGATGACTTTGTTAGCTTTAGCACATATGCGGTTAATAGGGTCAAAGTGCCAATAGTTAGAGGTATAGCTAAGGGGAAGAAAGGTCTGAGGGTGCCTAAAAGATCTGACAGGTGCATAGAAATTAACAAGTTCAAGTAATTGTGGGCATTTAATAAAACCATTAATAATCTTAAAAAGAAACATTATTTCTTATATATTATAAAAATATTATTTTCTCCTCGATGTATTTATTTATTATTTATTATTTATTTAGTTAAGATCACATCCACCTCTCGGTTGTTAGTGATCACCTTAAAATAAATTTCTTATTGCTGAAGTCTATATTTGTACGTTAATGCTTATAAAACATACGTCAAAGATGTAGTTAAATGCCGGTGTACACTCGTGTAGATATTTCCTTACGTGTGTGTTTACATTAGATGTGCGAGAATATAATGTTCCTCTATCGTTCTTTGGGTTCCCGCAGGGTTATAAGACGGTGTGTTGTTTCTTTTAGGTATCTGTTATATTTTGTTGTATATATTGATCTCTTTGAGAAAAAGTAAGATATTTTCGCATTATTTGTGGTTATTTAGTGCTTCGGGGGCGTTGTTTGCGAGTCTGAGGTTGTGTGTTATGTTTTGGATGTTACTGCAGCTAAATAGGTGATCTACCGATATTATACTGTTGCAATATGCACATTTGTTTGGTTCTTTTTTATTTATTATATGCGAGTGTGTTAAATTGGTGTGACCAATTCATAGTCTCGTAAGGACAATTGGGCCTCTTCTATTGAAGAGCAGTGTCCTCGATGCAGTTCATAGTCTTTATCCTTCTTTTGTACACCAATGGGAAGTTATTCCCGTGTAATTGAAATAAATAAATAAATATCCAGGCGTGTGTGGAACGTCTGACGTTCGAGCGAAACGCAAGATTGGAAAAGCAAACAGTGACGGCATTTGCCATCGACAGGTCGCCAAAGGAGACTCTGCCAGCCTCGAACCCTAAATGCAAAACGGAATAAGTAATTTCTTCTTCTGCCAACAGTATCTCGCACCAATTGGACAACAATTAACGAAGTTAAATTAGTCCTTAATTAAACCCTAGCGCAGGAGTGGCTAAGGAGTCCTATTTAATTAAGGCGACTCGTTTACGGTTGTAAAACAACATTCGCAGTTCCGACATCGAAGACGCGCTTCGAAGTGCATTTTTATCGAACGAAATCGTGGGATGCAACTGCACATAAGGTACTGTAGTTGTTTGATTGAAAAAGGATAATCGGCACAGCACAAGAAAACAGTCATGTTGTGCCATATTTCGCGTAGTTTCATGTGCCAGTTGCAAAGACTTAATATTTGCACTTAAACAGGGTATCGACCAATAACAATTGCAGGATATGTTGCGTCGCATCGGGGATTTTTTAGTCCTTGAAAATATTGGAAGCCGATAGTAAAATACACGTAATATGTGTGCCACCAGTGCATCGAAGAACCTAAGGGCGTGCTACACAAATGTTTTCGTATTAGAAAATCGATATGTATATCGGATACGCTTGCATCAAAATTTAAAGTAAACACCATCGACGTGCAAAATTATTTTCGAAATTCTTAGGGCAACATTATTCGTGCTGCTGGAAATATAAACGAAAGGAATTTATTTTCATTAAACCTCTATCGTCGAAGTAGACAGTAATGATTCAAGAATTACTGTTACCAGATTCTATCGTCGCTTCGTTTAAATTGAAGCCACAAATCGGTTAAATGGTATTCTGAGGATGCAGTTACATCAGACGTCTTTAATTGAATAAGTTCTCCAGTATACTCGAGGCAGCAGTGAAACGAATCGACGACAAGTCCGACGCTGCAGTAGATGCAGTGCAATTAGTTGGGGTTAAATTTGCAAAAGTCAGTCAGCCGTCAATGTTAGCACATCTTATTGGATTACAGAGTTTGTATCCGTCCACGGATTCGAGATTCCACATTCCATTCGTTTCTCACGGTTCGGTTGAACAATTTCGGCTCGGTTGCGCAACAATGTGTCTTACCAAACCTAATTCTTTTCCTGGCCTAATTTCTGTTTACGCCGGGTCAAAGGAACGGAAGATCGATTATAATTAGAGACCGTCTGAATATTTCACGTATAAGAAAAGGATGACTGAAATCAAACCAGGATTGTGCGATCTAAAAAGGGATATAAACGGTTCCACTAAGAAGGTATGCGATTCGCTCTACTTCTTTCGGTGTCAGGACGATAACAGAGTATAAAATGACAGGCGTTTTTAGACGGAAAAAGAGGTTGATATTCAGTCCACAAAGAAATGGGGTTTCCCTTGCGCCCGAGTCCATTACTAAATTCGATAGCGGAGGCAACGTTCGATTAATAATAGAGCAACCGGTGATAGGACGTTTCCGCTGTGTCATCTTTTCAAATGGCTCGTTGAATATTTGTAAATCGTTGGACGGAAGGGGAGAGATTCGGTGATTCGAGGGGATCGCGATTGAAGTCGCAGGTGTGAGAGGTTTATGGAATAGCGTGGCGAGAGAAAGCTTGCTTAGCGTATCTCTTTCTTGGCATTTTTAAGGGGTCGTCCCACTGTGAACCTCTGAAAAATTGCCATTTTTTGAGATTTTTTTTGTACTAAACGAAATGTCCAATCTAAATAAAGTTTTTCCTACTGATTAATGCACTTATTGAGAGTACAAACAAATTTTTTTTGCAATCTATAATAGTTTATTTAACTATATATATCGCACTGAATTGAGCGCCTCAAGAAAACGATGTAGTGCTGGCGTAGATGATTGCAAAAAAATTATTTGATTAATGAGTCTCAAATTTTTACACATTATTCAACACATCAGTGGCTATCGCAGGGACCACGGAAACTTTGTTTTATTAACAATTTCATACTTTTTACAATGACAAATGACTAAAAATTCATCGAATTTCGGAACTTAAACATTCAAACTTCCGTCATTTGGTTAATTTTTTATCAATTAAAATAATTTTGGTTCCAACGATAACGACATCCGTGACGACTAAAAACCATTTTGAATTTTTTTATTCAGATGCGTCATTCTTCTGGAATCATCTATGCCAGCACTACATCGTTTTCTTGAGGTGCTCAATTCAGTGCGATATATATATTTAAATAAACTATTATAAATTGCATAAAAAAATTGTTTGTACTCTCAATAAGTGTATTAATCAGTAGGGAAAACTTTATTTACATTGGACATTTCGTTCAGTACAAAAAAATTCCCAAAAAATGGCAATTTTTCAGAGGTTCACCTTGGGAAGATCCCTTAAGGTTCGCTGAAATTTTCCCAACGCATCGCCGCGCCGCGCCGATGACCAAGTAGTTTTCATCGATCATTTCCCCAACGCCCGTGGGTGTTATTTCTATGCTAATTGATTTGTCGATCGTACTTGAAATTGATTGCTTTTTAATGCCTCTCTGCTCGCGCCTTTCCTCCGAACATTCTTCTTCGAGAATCCAGAATAGAATCAATGTTCGCCTATGTGCAAAAATTGAAATTTCGTTGACAGATTCATCAAGTAGAGCATGATCGAAAATTTGTTAAACAAATAAGTGGTCGATGAATACGAACAATCGATAGCTATAGAAATGAATTGCGGTATAGAAATAAAAACAAGCGGAGGAAGAATTGTTATTCAGTCGGTGCGTTTTCATTTCGCATTCAGAATTCGTACAAACACGAATACTTCTGGGAAGACAGCTTCGGAAAGCGTCGCGTTGCAAGAATTAAGTCCACCATAATGGTATCCACAGCCGAGCGTTATTCCCTTTACAGCTTTTAACCCCTTTGGCACGCTGCCCGCGTCTCGCGGCGCGTCGCGTCGGTCGAGAGAAGCTTCAATTAATCCGTCATTCGCCTCGACGATCATTGTGTTATTATGTACTATTAGCAAAACAAATACAAAATATTGGTTGGACGTTTCGTAAAATTTGCTTGTCGACTCAGCCGAAGAGTATCTATTTTCTCACAGTCTTCTCTTTGGAATTTACGTTCGCCTTGAGATTGATGGATTAATCTGACAGCGCGGATCACTTTTGCCGTTTCAGATATGAGAACAAGGTGTTCTTGACAGTTTCGCCGTGGCAGGAGACGATAATTAATGTGGTCGGTGCATCGACACTCGACGGTTTTTCCAGCAGTCCCGCATCCTCGGCTCGCTCAATTATGCGGTCGCATCTGACGGACGCGGAAAGTGCTTCCGACCATGCGGCGCGTTTCATTAATACCTTCCACGAAGTCAATATTAATCGAAATTAACGAACGCAACAGTGTCAGAATTGGCGCACGAGTTCGTTCCGTATTGAGCCGCTCAAGACAAACTTACGATTTTTTGATTAATGAAGTTTGAAATAAAGGAAATCAATCATCGCGATTTCGTAGATCAATGATCAGAACACATCCAGATCTCGATTTACGATATAAGGCGATTCGGGGCTAGATGCCTAAGGTTTTTTATTAAACTTGTAAAAAGTTTAATATGTATATTTCTATGAAATTAATAATATAAATTAATAATTACTACTAAATTAACAAAACCTCATTGTTAACGTATACAGGATGTTTCTGAATTCGTGGGAAAACTTGGAGATGTAGGTGGAAGACACGAAAATAAACCGACAAGTTCCTATGCAATATTCCCAGAAACGCTTAGTTTGTTAGTTATACGCGGTTTCATATTTCGTAAAATATCGACGTAACAGTGGCCCATCCCCTTTTTAAAAATGCTAAAGCACAGTGCAACCCCTTAATCGTAGAAAAATATCAATTATATTACATTCTTCATATTTTCATTAGAAAATGTGCATTTCCATTCGATGAAATATCTCTCGACACGCGTTGCGAGTCGTCGGAGGCCCACTTAGGCCCAGAGATGCCTAGGTCTTTAAAAGCTCGAGGCCCCACCGAGGCCCGGTCACTGACCTTAAAGGGGATGTGCCACTGTTACATCGGTATTTTACAAAATATAAAACCGTGTATAATCAATAAACTAAGCGTTCCTGAGAATATTGTATACGAAATTTTCGGTTTATTTTCGTGTCTTCTACCTACATTTCCAAGTTTTCCCACGAATTCAGAAACACCCTGTAGACACGATAATTCTTTTAATACACGACTTGGCATCTTACTTCTATGTACAATGGAGCAAGATGCCTAAACAATTGCAACATAATAAACTTATTTATTAGGCATTTTAATTTTATTATAATGGCATTTCTACCCGAATCAAACATTGGAAAGGAATGCCAAATTCTTTTGCTACGAAGTTTGCACTTCTTAATCTTGCAACGCTAATGCAGCACATCGAAGATCATCCTCTGTCCATTGTCGTGTATTTAATTTTCTTACGAAGGTTCGCATTGTTTACTTTAAATACACATTATTTACTGAAATAAGTAAATTGCAATATCTATGCTAGTATGGCATCTTACCCTTGCACAATTTAGGCATCTCACCCCAACTTGTTGAGGAAGATACCATATGATCGTTAAATAAGTAAAATTGTATGCAAATCATGTTTGAAAAACTCGTAATAATCTTCACCGCTGTTGGTAACTTCTTTTTGTTTTTTTTTTTTTTTTTTTTTATTGAAACGTGAAATATCGTAAGTCAGATAAGTGGTAGCAAAAATTTGTACGAACATTGCCACATAACTTTGTATAAAACGTGCCTCTGTCGTATGTTGAAACAAATAATAAGTGATCTCCTTTAGCAACCGACATAATGCAAGAACTCGTGGATACAATTATAGTGTATACGATCTATTGAATCAATTTCGAGTTATGGTTGTTTGGCGTTTTCTAAGCTTTGGCATCTTGCCCTGAATTATCTTATTGGAATTATTTGATTTCGTACTCATGGTCAGAAAATTTGTAATTTTGTAAGGAAAATTTTAAAGCGGCGACTATACAAATTCTCGCCGGAAACGTAATATTTTATGTAAAGTAATTGTTTCCGTTGTAGGAAGGGAGGGTCGAGTTGCGTGGAATTACTACGAGTAAATATGGTTAGAAGATTTTACTGCTAAACCCGGCAAGTACTCCTTGGACGCAGCATAAAATGCAAAATTTTAGTAGAAGTTTCTAAAAAGACGCAACGAGATTCCTCGGGTCGGAACACCCTTTTGAGATTCGTAGCACGAAGGAGAGTCCCGTCCGACGCAATTGCCTCTTCGTTGCAATTACCACGATTGAATTAAAGGCCCGACGCGGGAATGTTTGCGGTATTCGAACGATGCGGGTCACCGTTGTCTTATTAAATTGCAATCTCGCGTCTCTCGTCGCGTTGCTCGCGCAATCATATTGGGGCTTGAAACGAGAACAACGCTGGATTCACGCGGACTCTCGTAGAATCGATTTCGGTTCTCGAATTAAGCTGACGCAGGACTCCGCGCGAACTTCTTCCGCGATATACATACGTATAAGTGAAATCCCGAAGACTGGCCCCGTAAATACGAAGATCTGCGAGGAACGCCAGGATTTGAAATGCAAAGCGGTGGAAGCAAGCTGCTGCGTGTGCATCCAATTAGGCGTATGGAAGCAGCGTCACTCCTGAATATAAATCGTAGCTTGCAAATTAGATTTCGGTGCCATTCGAACTCCGAACCCGTGGAATTTTTTAGATAAATTGCGTAATAGATGCGACAATGAAATCGGAACTAGAAAAAGGACTTTTAAGATTTTATCGGTCTGTAGTGACGTATTTACGAGACGTCCGGTCGCTTTCAGAGCGAATGGTAGATAGAAATTTTGCGGCGCTCGTGGCTCCGACCTGTCTGCGAACACAGAAATCTCGAAAGCTTTGGCAGATACTTTCGAGATATTCTCAGCGATCTCTTCGGACGTAACGTTGCTTGACTGGCTACAATCTTTTGCTACTTGGCCTCGCACGATTTTTCCCCCACGAATATCTGGGAAATAAAGGCAGGTGAACTTTCTGATTTATTCCTAGCTGTACATTTCTGTGTCGGAGCTCGACGGAAGTTGCAGCCAGTAATGTCTTTTAACTAGATGCGATCCATTTAAAGCGGAAAGTTGTTTTAAAGTTTTCGTACGCAATTTGTTCATGACCGTGCGACGCGATAGATCGTTTGTCTTCTTTTTTTCTTAAAAGAAAAAAAAAAGATCAAAATGCACCGCGTACAGCAGAGAAAGTTTCTAGCGTAAAGGACCATGGAACGCTCCCATTCTCATAGAACTTTGCAAACGAAGATCCTCCAAATCCTAAAGCTTGAAAGTTTTCATGGACACCGACGCGACGGTGAATATTTAATTAGTTTCTTCGCGTGTTTCGTGTTTTCCCTCGATAGCGTTTCTCCTCACTCATCGGTGGCTGCGTTCGAACGTTTTCCATCGACGTTGCAATCAACCGCGATTTCTATTGTGCAGTTAACAGAATTCCTCGCAAACAAGTAAGTGGTTATATTCCAAAATTATTCGTGAAACGAATAAAATAGGTCACTACGAATATAACTTTTTGCTGTAACGAGAGAAAAAGACAGAAAGAGGAAAGGAATAAAAATTGATGCACGAGGATTCGCTGCGTTTTTAACGAGCTATGGAAATGAAGTTATTTAATTTCTGACTAATTTGGCAGATTCGTGGTATTCTATATACACCGGCAAAAAGTATGGAAAATGCTATGTAAGTAAAATTCAATTTTCCGTATAGTTTATCGCATCGTTATTAACTTTGTTCTGTAATTAAAATCACTCGGATCGCGTGACGATAGGATTTCGCGTACGCAGAAGTAAATTTTTCCGGCTACAAAGAAGTTGCTGTTTATCGTTGTTGCTTCGACTCTAACCGGGACGTTTCACCTATCGCAGGAATGACTCTATCGAATGTCTCTGAGCAAAGGAAAAAGAGTCCTTGTAGAAGAATGTAGAGCTGCGCGAATTTCAGGTTACGAGGACACGGGAATTCTGGGACATTCAGGGGGACATGAGGAGGGAATATTTCCCGTCGTTGTCCTGCTTCGTAACTAATTCATTTCTATTGTCATGGGCGTGTTTCGCTTTATTCGAAACGTCGCAATAATATCGTTCGCTGTACAACTGCCGTCGACCCTGCTAAACGGGAGAAATATAAACAGAATATCGTCCAGCTCGCGCCTCTTTCAAAGCCGCGCTCTAAGCAGTTGACGAAGTTTATTTTCCGTAGAGCGGTAGAAAATTGGAAGGCTTGTCGTTTTTAAATTTCCTTAGAGTCGAATATTAACGAGGGCATTTTAAAGACCTCCGCGCACTCGTTGTTCGTTATCCAAAGGACGCATTGAACGCCGTCGAAACAACTCGAGAATTTGCTTCTGATTCGCGGAACGGACGTAAATTTGTTGAAGTCGCTTCCGCGGAACTCGATAACGGGGCAGTTCGACACAACTTTTTATTTTGCGAAAATCGTTGCTTGTTTGCGATTATTCTCGATAACGAAAGCTGACGCACGATCCAGCTATTATTCGCGAGGAATACCGCGAAACGATTGTGGCAACGATTACGACGCGGTTTTCTATTCCTTGAGAGAACTACTATCAGTTTCACTCCCTCATCTCGTGTATCTTTTATCCAGTTTCACCGTCGAGATTTCGATACTCCGATTTCGCGTCTCGTTTCACTTTTCTTACAACGTTGAAATTTCTCTATCTCGTAACAAGCAGAGTTGAATTTAATTTAATAATTTGCGTGCAACAAACTGCTCGGACTTGTGTAGCTGGAAGCAACCCTTGATCCAATTTTGCAATTGTACGATTCAGTAAACTGCGAAGTTCAAGTTGGGAATTAGATGATGAAGGTAAACAGGAAGGCGAGCCGATAGATTTGATTCGATTAGAGCGAGGTGATAGATTTCATTAGTATAGTCGTCTTACAACGTATCTACTCGTGTTACGATAGTGTTGGACGAGTATGAGCGCAGTATTTTATCAATATCGATACATTTTTTCCGAACATACTGATGAACTTTTGGCATTGGCTGGAATTCAACAAAATTGCATTCTGCATCACATCGCGTAATATCGAACTTTATTGCAACGCGTTAGAACTCTCTTTGGCTCTTTCTATTTTCTATCTTGCTGGTTATTGGAAATTTATTCCACCTTCGTTATCAAAATTTATTGATTTCTTCCGTGGAAGAACGTCGCTGTAAGTATACTTTCAATATACTAAAATAGCCGATGAAAACTGAAGGCATCCTGGCGAAACGGTTTTATATCGGCACTTCGAGTTTCACGATGCGGAAATTCACTGAATTCGCCCTCAGAATCCGATTGCCTTTCAATGAAGCTTTCATCGATTCATCTCTCCTGGAAAGATCAACAAGCATAATCGTTGTACAACAATGGCTCATCGAAACGTGGAAACTTGACATCGCGAAAAATTCTTTGTCATCGTAGGTTAGAATAATTGAAGAGAAGCAACGAATTGCCTTGTTTAATCCAATTTCTTTGAAACAAGAAAAGGAAACTTATCCCGCCTTTTGTTTCCGTCGCGCAAACATTTTTTTCGACCATTCGCAGACTTCTTTCCAAGGAGATAAATTTCTCTCCTCCGATTTAAGCAAATTCGTTGCCCTCTTATCAGATCCCTTAGATACGAGGCGGTTTATTTCTCGAGGCGGATTCCGGCGCTTTCGCGAAAAAAGGTTTCTCGGCTGCTGAATTCCTCTGCGTTCCCAGCTATGCGCGTACTTACTTTTTTCTGGTGAAAATGGAAACTAAATTCGCTCGGATTTCGGAGAGATCTTTATCCATTATTATGGAAAAGATACTCTGAAACAGTTTCGGGTTTCGACCTCGGCGTTCTCAAAATGGAGCTTTTCGAGGATCGTTTCCTGCGATCTTCTCATTATTCTCGCGCGGGTACAAGTATCGTTCACAACGACTTGTTTCCGCAATTCCGCGAGACGCTTCGTTCAATGATTAAGCTGCTTCGGTCGTCGGGCGTCTTTTCAACGAGGTAATTACTTACTTGTTCAACCGCCTTCTGACAAATGTCTCCGAAGAGAATATATTTCGAGTTTTCTCGTTAAATCACACCTTTGCCCTTTCGCTGCGTACAATTTATTGGATCGTGCCTTTTTTTTCAGCGTTTATTTATTGCTTCTCGTTAGCCCTTATTAATAACCTCTTCCCTTAATCCCTTAATTTATTAACCTCTCTTGCAAAGTTGAAATTTTCAAAGAAGAAAACAACTTTAGAAGGAAAATTGCTGATCCCAAGATCCCTCTTTGATCGCCGAAATTGCATAAAATTCAAAGAAGTTAAAGGTGTTCAAGGAAATCCTTCGTAACCGATGTACAAAGCTCTCTTTTTAATATTCTATAAACCGAATACGCTCAACGATAGTACTGACCACGGATAGCTCGGGATATTCTCTCAGAAAATTTCACATAATCGAAGGAAGACGTAGCGTTCACTTTGAGATCCAAGAAATTTGATAGTCGAAACTTGGAATATTTCCGGAACGAACGCGTTAAGTGAAAAATTTCTACGCGAACCGGAATTTCTACGTTACTCGCATCTTCTGCCTTCCGTGAAGTATCGATAGCCATTTTTCCTGTCGCGGTTCGACGCTTCTTTCTCCTTCCCGAGATAAGATAAACGCTCGGTCGAGGTGTCGTTTATTCGTGCGAAATAATTCTTGCGTCTCATTGAAGGGAACGGACGCGTCGATAAATCTTCGTGACGCGTCGGACAATGACAATAGGCGGGAAATAAAGGTTGCATTACTGATGTTGCTACAGAGTTCATTTCGACGTAACAGAATTGCATTTCGGTATGTTTGCTCTGTTTTCTCAAAGTTGAATCTTCCTAGAATATTTACATGATATTCGAAGACGCTGGTGTATGTTCGCTCGAAGGCCAAAGAAAATCGATTCGCCCCCTTCTAAATTCGAGAATATCATCGGGGATCAAGGATAATCAAATTTTTCTTAGTGTTCCATTTTTAAAGAGACTCGTTTCGTTCTTCCGCCCAGCTATTTCGAGGTCCCATTCAGCGATCCCAGATAACTCGATCATTCTTCGTATCCCGGGGAAAATATCAGAGGAAAGACTTGCTACAGATTCTTCGGATCGGCGTCCCGCATCAGATAGACGAAACTTCGCTTCAACTTTCCTCCGAACGCTTCGAACCGTGCTCTTAATCGTTGTCCGAGATATCGAACGTTTCCTGATTTATTTATCGTAGCTCACGAGAAGCAATAATTCGACAACGTCCTCGTAAATTATCGACGCGTGCGTATGATCGAAAAGACGATTCTAGCGTGCATATTTATTGGCTGCGATCGTTCGCCGGGGAACTCGCTCGTCAGCAGCGAGAATTATAATCGAGTTTCGAAACTCGGACTATCATGACTCCGAGCGGTTCGGGCGGTTCGGAAGAACGCGATCCTACATTGCGGAAGTTGGCTAGTTATTAGAAGAACGTTGACGAGCTTTCGAAAGTTCGTTTCGCCGTTCGGAAGCCGCGCGCAAACCTACAACCGAAGTTTCAACGCCACCTCGATGGCATTTCGATTAAATAGAATTTATATTTTATTCGGGAAATTTGGAAAACGTCTGACCTTGTTCCGGACCGAACGCTTTGGAAGATTTCCAGTTTTGAATTTTGCCGCATTCTTCTTGGAAGATTCTTGTCGAAGTTGGTCGAAGAGCGGAGCAAAGCGAATTTGAGGAACTTCCACGTACCACGTCTGTTCTTTCTCTGAGTAACCATCGAACTGTGATTTCCACAGCGTTCACGCGATACCATTGATCAAGACCACGATAAGTGGACACTTGGAGGCGTTTCATAATGGATAGAGCGACGAGTGCCAATAATGACCGAGTCCATTATGATATTGATTATTTTTTTCTTCTTCGAGCTGGGTCCCGTCTTGATTTAAGGGTGAGCTGAACGCGGTTCAAGGCAGTCGTTAGCCACCGAGGTATTGATTTTTGTTCGCGTGTCCCGAGGTTCGTGTATGCCCCGAGCGTCAGGAAAATGAACACTTGCCGCCTATACCGAGATGCGGGGACTTTGGATCGTCAACTATCGATAAAGTCATCGAGGGTAGTCCGCATGTAAGTACGCAGGAAAGTTGTCCATTCTGAAAACTATCCACCAGTTTATCAAGAGGGGCAACGAATCGTGAAAAAGTACCTTTACCGGTTCTCCTAAATCGAGATGAATTATCACGTGGATGCTGTTTATACTGATTTTCGTAAAGTTGTCGACTCCATCAGTCATCCAATTTTAATCTCCAAATCTTTCGGAATCCGTAGCATACTTCTGTGGTTGATAAATTTTCTATCTGATAGAACTCAAATTGTCAAGTATAAAATCCTTTTGTAATATTATTAGTGCTGCCTCAGGTGTTCCTCAATGTTCCCATTTGGGTCCTCTTCTTTTTATATTATTCATTAATGATGTATCCATAGTTTTCCACCATATTAAATTTTTGTTATTCGCAGATGATCTAAAAATCTATCATGGTATTCATAACCCAACCTGTTTTCAACTATTTCAAAATGACCTGAATAGATTTTCTGCGCAGTGCGATGTGAATCAGTTATAATAATAATAATAATAATAATAATAATAATAATGTTTATTAACGGGATTCACCCTTTAGTACAATAAACTCTAAACTTATCTCTAAACTTATCTAAATGTTTTGTTGTAAGATTTAGTCGTAAGATTAGTAATAAAATTTTTAACTACCATATTAATGCTTACCGCCTATTAATGCTTACCGCCTACCGCGTGGACCTTTATATGTGTTAAATGTGGGACCATAGAATTTTTTACTGTGTGAAACAAATTTCTGTAAAGCTAATTCTGAAAAATCTAACTGCTGCTGTGTTGGTGATTCCGAAACTAAAATTCTTATTGCACTATGAAATAATAAAAAATGTGTATATAACGTTTCATTTAAAATATTTTTCATTACAACAGACCCCGTATAGAAGGAACTGGCGGAATTCAGTTGCCTTGTACATTGTACATATGCAACATTTCAATGGACCGCGGACACCTGGCAAATTCTGAAGGACAATACTGGTTCAAATTATTTAATCTTTCGGATATAGTAACAATATCTTGACGCGATAATTTACAAAATGAGGAATACTTGCCATGTATCCATGCGGACAATAGCTTTTTCATGACGCCTAAACAAACTATGCATATATATTCAAAGGGTATAGGCAATAACGAAAGGGGACTTGTACCATCTCTATGGTGATGCCTATTTGTCGCCGCAGCATACATAGTCTTCGTCAGACCTAGGTAAACACGTTATGCTATTAAATGTACTGCGACCCCTAGCCTTCCTACCTACTTGGAGCAGGGATGGTTGGACGTGTATCCTAGGTGATTTAGTATAAACGACCGAGCCGGCGCGTCTGCTATAAAACATCTTAATTTAAACGGAATTTTTTTACCATTTAGATTTACGCCTCCATTAACTAATATTTTATTAATACCTGTAATAAAGTTATGGAAAAAGACATTCAAATCAAACGGCGTTTGCGTTCCTTTGTACACTCCTACGACTATTGGCTTTGAATTTGGAATGTTTGCGATTCTACATTGGATGGGCCAGAGCTGAATATTATTTGATTTATTTAAACTACAACCGTTACAAATCGTTACCCGATTGGTCGGTGTTTTTCGTTAATAACTCGTTAACAAAGCCCCACCTAACATTTTCGTTAAGGAAAACTTGTTTAAAATCACCTCGGGAATCACCCCTTTGAAGGAACTGCAACATTTTTGTTACACCCTGTATTTGAAGATTTGTATATACAGGGTGTAAACAATATACGTTTCAATATTTTCAGGGGTGGTTGAGGAGCTCAAATGGAACACAAAGTGTCCTATGACATAGTGTCCGACCTGCCTCTATTTTGCAGTAATAATGCTTTAAAGCTAGCGGTATGCTTTTGAGATGGATACTAACTCCGGCACATCGACGAGGCAAACACATGGAACCAAGCAGACGTTTAGGCTTCCCTTCCTCTGTGTTCCGATGCTCACTCCTACAAACATCCCTAATTTTTAAAGCTTTATAACAGTTAAACTATAGGAGATACAACAAAATGCATTAAGACTCCTTTACTCTATTGTTGCTTTCCAATGTGCTTGTAAAGTTTCAAAATCTTCGGACTATTAGTTTACCGTATAGGGTAATAAACTTTAAGGTATTATTACTGCAAAACGAAGTCAGATCGGACACTATGTCGTAGGCCCTGTTTTGTTCCATTTGAACTCGCCAACCACCCCTAAAAATATTTAAACGTATATTGTTTATATCCTGTATAAAGAGATGAAATTAGCTTACGCGAACGATTCGCTCTTTAATGGACCGATAGAGTGAAATGGACGATTTTCTTGTACAGAAGTCGACCGATGTGTGCGGACATATCTTGAGTCGCATTATGTCAGCGCATGACGACAAAAGGAGATTGTCAAGGCGGGCGGTTACTCTTAACCGAAGTACTTTGTTCCCTCGAGGATCGAGATAGTCGGCGCGGAAAGAATAGGAGCTCGATGGTGTGCAGCGTGCTCTTCTTCTCGGTTCCATCGATTTTCCCGTAAGTTTCCGCGTCGCCTAGGGAAATCCCTTCGCTAAAACTAACCTCTGACCTGCGCCGCTGGCCGCTAGCCGCCAGCACGTACGGCCTGATTACTTTCATTTATAATCGCGTTACTTGGATCTTCGAGGCGCCGTCCGTTTCACCGGACCGACGACAGCGAATCTCGATGAATATCGAGGCGCGAGCGAAGGTCGAGGCGTCGACGCGGGAGCGTGATTCCAATCGCGTTACATCGCAATTTCAATTGGTTAAAGTCGTGAAGCCGTAAAACGTCCTTCCGATCGGAAAGAGGATTAAACGAGCTACGAACTCGATTCCCCGGGCTCGATTTCAATTCGCGTCGAAGGCAACGTAATCGTTCGCTGTTTTTGGCTCGACGAGGGACGTGACAGCGAGAAGGAAGATTTATGGAGAGATTGCGAGCGCGAACAATTACGGAAAAAGCCGGACACCGGTGATAACGCGCCAAAAACTTTCGGATTCTCGCGAACAAAGTCGGATCGGAAACTGTTGCGGTACGATTTTCGCGGTGCCGAAAGATCCAGACAAAACTCAGCTTGGCACGAATCTACGTGCAAATAAAAAGGATAAATGTGCCTTCGTCTTTCGGAAGACCGATAATGGATGATGCATCGAGTTGCTCGCTCGATGGTAATTTATCCAGTTGCTGCCGTATGATCGAGTGGAAGAAGATAGAAGGCGAAGACTGTAATTGCCACCCACACCGAAATTTAAGTTACCCGGAATTTATTTACTTTCGAACAAAGCGACAGATTAAACGCTCAAGGGGATTTTCAATCGAAAATCCTTAGATCTTGAAACAATAAACGATCGTAGGCGACACAGAACGATTGATCCTCGATGACTTTACGGTTTCCACCGAGGATTTTATTTCCTCAGCGTGGCGCACCTCTTCGTAAAATAGAAATTAGGTTTTCTGTTTGCCTTCCTTCATAAATCGATTTAACGCTATAGCAACTTCCTTCTCTTATTTTCCAGCCTTTCGTTCTGGGAATTTTCCGAGTTCCTTTCTAGTCGGTTGGCTGACCGTTTGGAATTTCGTCGTGTCTTTTTTCAGTTTCGTTTTGACACGACCGCGGAAAAACCGAGCGTTGGCTTTGGGGAGCGAAACGAGATATTTTTCGTTGTGTTTTCTACGCTACGTTTTGAATACAAAGCAGGTCAATCGAGCGACGTATACGAGCAGAAGAACAAGTTGGATGATAAATGTAAGTCGATACGAACGTCTCGAAGAGCTGTCTGTAGCGAGCGTGCGTGACCATAAACTTCGAAAATGCGTTATCGAAGGTTACCGTGTACCGCTACGACGCGAGGAACATCCGAGGAACAGAGAACCTTTCGTCGGCCAGTCGACGCTTAATATACATACTTCTGCGTCTATGTGCATACCGCCGGAACAATGAATTTTTCATTCCTCCGCCCTTCGACGTTGCAAGTTCTCCTTTATCGTAGCGCGCAGCGAAGAAGGAGAGAGCTTCATTTTTCTTTGGCTCTTTCGCCTTCGCCTCCGAATTATTAATCGGGGCGACTTAGTCGGTAGCGAACTTTCCTTAATCGCCCCGCGAAATTAGGCATGCAGCTTTACGGTGCATTAACGGAGATGCAATCAATGTTACCGCCAATTCGAAATGGCGTCGACTCCTGCAATTTTGCGAACCTCCTCGCACAGTACATGGACTTACTTAAACGTAGGTTCATGCATACTGCATAAGCCGTAAACGATTTACAGATGCAATGACGTCAAGAGCGATACGCCCACGACGCGTCTACCCCAATATCTGATCGTGTGCTTTCGTAATCGGAACAACGAGTTTAAGGGTAACCGATCCTCGATCGGCCGATTCTCCGAGTCGGCCGAACCGGCCGAGTCGCTCGCCACGGTTTCAAAAAAGTTCATTAGCACGTCGGAGCTTAATTCCGTTCAGCCGATATTGCTTTCCGAGAATAGACGACGATCGAACTCGCAACAAGTTAATCGAAACCAAAGTTTGGCGTGTTCCTTCGACCATGAACCACTTTTTGACGAGCTAGCGGGCGAAGATGACGCGATCCGGGCGTTTCGATTAGCGTTTCGTGAGCTGGAGACGCGGAAAGTTTCGCTTCGAATCCGACGTGGATCCGACGCGACGCCAACTGTGCAGGCGCGACGGTTAAAGTCGGAGTCCAGCTACGATTGTCGACATAATTTACTTACAATTAGTTGAGTCGCGTAGCTTTTCAGACAAGACAAATAGACCGTTCAAATACATATGCGTTCAACTGTCGCAGACGAATAATGATACGGGCTTAATGGCGGAAATTCTGGGTAAATAAGAGTTTCGCCGTGCAACGTAATGACAAATAACAGCGAGAACAAATAATGCAGCGCTTTATCCGAAAGAGTCGCGGGCCGCGCCAAGATAAACGGAGAAATTCGTCCATAGCGAGATGCCATAATATGAACTTCGTCGACGCGAAACTTATCGAGAACGTCTCGTAGCACTTCGAGATTGAACCGAGGTCGAAAATGTACGACTCGCGATTTCTCTGGTAGAAAAACTCATCTACATCTTCCAGATTCCGTAAATGAAATTTCGTAGTTTTTTTTAAAAAAAAGTTATTCCTTTGCGACGAGAAACGTAGACTGCGCGTAAACTCGTGCTCGAAGTTCGGAATTTGGAAAAAAATGAGAAATAAGGGAGGAACTAGCTTATCGCGTCGGGAAATTGAAGACTCGAGTTTGTAGGACGCCGAAACGACGTGTCGTTAATTTTCCTGCGGTCCGACGGATATACGAACGTATATAATTTTTCTTCTTTTTTTCGCGGCTCCCATGAATGTATAAGGCGTGCAGATGAGGCGCCGTATGTAACGCATATATCTTACCGACCCTGTTCTTGCTTAAATTAAATGGCGCGTTTTTAAAGCAGCGCCAGCCTCGTAAGTCGCAGTTACTGTCTTTAGTGTCACGAATTTACTTTTTCCGTTTTTCGTTAATCCTGCAACCGAGCATTTTAGACGAACGCAACTCGTTAATATCGGCCACCCGTTGCTCTGCACTTGAAAGCTCTATTTTAAACGAAAATCAGCTTATCGAAGTCGCCGACAAATTTACCGGAGTATAAAAGCAAATATTTATTTCCAGTAATCGAGGCGGAAACACTTGGAAACGGTGGCAGAGAAAAATAAAAGTAGCTTTAACGAGCGCAGCGAATCGCGGAAACTGAATTTCAGGATATACGACAATATGAATGGAAGCCCCGTTGGTAGTATTTAGAAGTAATCTGCGGTCCCGTAATTTCTCGCTTGCACGCCGCAACAATTTTCGGAAATAGTTGACAGCGCAGAGCGTGTACTAAATAGGAGATACAGCTACCATGGTTACTTAACGCAGCCTGTTATACACAATACTCCTTGGAACTTGGTCGCTGCTTCATCTTTGCGAGCACCTAAAACCATTCAAACGGCTCTGTTAACAATGCACCTAAACTTATGAGACAATGAATCTTCTATGACGCGCGATTCTCTCGAGAACTGTTTACGGTTAGCCTAGATTTACTATCTGCGGTTAATACGGCTCGTCTCTCCGAGCAACTTCGGGGTAGTTTTATTACGCGGTGATTATCAACGCTTTGAAACGAGGATCGGCGTTAATAATTCCACGGGCACCGATTGTATGGACCGCGAATGATTGTACAACGACTGCTTTAATCTATCGGAAACTCGCTTCTCCGCTGTATAAGGAAAAACGAGAAAAGTTTTAGCTCGAAGGATCTCCGATAACGACGTTAAAATTTGTTCACGATGGAGAATGGAATCTCGGATTAGAGTGGCTGTTCTGACGTTGCAAAAAAAGGATGTATCGAATGAACGAGTGAAGTGTTGAAACGATTCGCTGGAAATGATGCAAATATTTCCCGATAATGTACGCTCAGTGCAGTTGATTCTTGACCCTAGGGAAAAATGAGATGAGGAAAAATGCCCATCGCCCACTGAAATATATAAAATGCAGTATATTCTGTAGAGTATGTAGTATATGTACAAGATGTAAAGAAATATTTGGTCTTGGCAGTCATAGGTGTATTCTACATCTTTGGATCGATGAAGATCTGTAAAAAAAAGTTGCGGCAAAATTGTCCTTGACCTTGAATTTCAAGGTCAAAATTTTCTTTTATATTTCTTTTTTATATTTGTTTTTTTATATTTATATATTTTCGCACCATAGTACTATATTACACATGAATGACCACTGTAACCAAAAGCTGGACACAAACTGCTAAACGAATTTTGACCTTGACATTCAAGGTCAAGGCCAATCTTGCGGCAATTTTTTTTTTCGGATCGATCTTCATCGATCCGAAGATGTAGAATACGCCTATGACTGCCAAGACCAAACATTTCTTTACACCCTGTACATATATACTTTTTATGTATAATGTTCTCCTGGGGCCGCTCCAGGTCCCTCAGGTCAATGGAGGTGATCCACTCCTGGCGCTGTTAAAAATTCCCTCGATGTCCACCATTGTCCACCACAGTCCACTTATCTTTGGCCGCCTGGGTGTCCACCCCGGGTCCTCGGCGACCTCGGAGGCCCTGAGAGGCGCTGGGAGGCCCGCCAAAGCGATTAGCTCTCGGTGGCGGATTGCCGCAGACTGATCAATTGTTCGTTGTCTGGGTCTATTTATATCTGTGTATAGTTTGCCTTTGATTCTATTACTCATCCTATTTTAATTGCCAAATTGAAATCTTTGGGCATCACTGGCAGCTTGCTCTTATGGTTAACTAGTTTTTTATCCGATAGAACACAAATTGTAAATTATAATAATTCCTTCTCCAAAATAATTAAAGCTACTACTGGAGTTCCTCAAGGTTCTCATTTGGGTCCTCTTCTCTTCATCCTCTTCATTTATGATATATCTGATGTTTTCAATCATTGTAAATTTTTATTATATCCTGATGATCTCAAGATCTATCATTGTATTAATAACCGTCAATGTTTTCAATGAATACAGGATGATTTTAACAGACTTTTTGAATGGTGTGCTGTTAATCAATTCTAATTAATCAAATCTAAATGTCATATTGTTAGTGGCTCTTTTGACTCCTTAAGAAGCTACCTACGACTTATTATTTAATTTAATTAATTATATACTTGTATTATGCGTTTCTATTTTTCTTTTTTTCCTTTTGTATTTTGTACCAAAGGGTTTTTGCCCGTAAATAAATAAATAAATATATATCAAGAGATTGACGGTTAATCGGGTTGATTCAAAGTCACGAAATTAATCAAATCGGGAAAAATTGAAATTTTCAATGAATCATTGAGTATAATTACAATTTATCTCACGAGTGTTGTTAATAACAATTTCGCAAGTTGTTTCGTGCAAATTGTTATTAATTATTATTGTTAAATTACGAATTATAAAGCTGTTTGAAATTATTACTCTTTGGAAGGTTTTTTATCTCGATGTCATAGTTATTATACGTTCTTCTGTTTACATAATTCAACAGATATTGTTATTAATGTCTATTGCAACGCAGTATTTATAATATTCTATAATACAATATAATATACAACTGACTATGTATTGAAGAATGCAAGGTTTAGGGACTTCGACTTATACTTGTATACACACTTACATTGTTTATACATACGTTATTTACAGAATTTTTCATTTTATCGAAATAAAATTCTCCTTCCTTGCCTTCCCGTTGAGTAGATTGAACAGGAAGGAAATTTCAGAAAGAAAAGGAACAAAATTCTGGTAAATAACTAAATATATCCGCGTAGCTGCGTCGTTCAAGGGTCAACTGTAGACTCGGTTGAAATGGAGCAATTTTCTAGAAAATTTCTCGTTTCCTGTACGAGAGTGACCACGTGTTCAAGTGACAAAATGATTCGACGATCTTTCTTTTTTCTTCGAGCAAAGGAGCAACCGCAAAACTTATCCCATAAGAGCGGCTTCCATCGGTGCTTTCAATTGTCGTTGAGGAAGGCCAACGCGACACGTGTTTCTGCCTCGCTGCTTGCTCGCTTCGTCGAAAAATTCTAACAATTTGTCCCGCGATATTAAACGAAATGGTTTTGCCGCGTCGTGCCGACGCCGGTTCGAATTTTTCCCCCGACGAGTTCCTTTGCGAACACGGCCGAAAGATTGAACGGTAAACTAGAAAATGGGGCACTTTTTTCAACAGGTACAGATAAGACGAGATAAATCGGGTCCTGGTGACGTAGCCACGGGTGGATCTTTGTGTCGCATGCTGCATCTGATAACAGGTCGCTCTCATGAGAGTTACGCTTATCGAAGCGGTCCTCCAAATGCGTCGAGATACTGGAGATCACGTACAGCGAAGGTCGCCACCCTTTGAGATCCTCTCGAAAATTAATCGTTTGTATGCGCACTTATAGCCGGGATTGTGGAAAATATTCATTTTATTCCGGCTTTAATGAACTTCCGAATGAGATCGTTGAAATGGAAATATTTAATGCGGTGGAACTTCCGAAAATGTAACAAAAGCAACCGAATTAATTAAATGTTGCCCCGATGTTTATTCGAGTTTTTCCTCTTTTGAAAACGTTTAAAAAGTAAATATGTAAGCAGTTAATTAGTGCCACGTAGAATCCCGAGCGAGAGCAGCTGACCTATTTTAGTGAACTCTGTGGAATTGGATTGTGTCGGTCTTTTGAAATAATCGAAATCCCAACTCGAAATGTTGTCGCGATCAGGATAAATGGACTTGATCGAGAGAACGAAACTAATTTCGTTTCGTCCCAATGGAAGCGGTTGCGCACAACTGAGTTAAAAAACTAGGATTATATCTCGATGCATATATATATCTCGATATATCTCGATATCTAGGATTATATCCGCCGCCGTGAATTCCTAATATGTACTTCGTCACTTGATTAGAACGCCTACGCTTTCAACTGCTGGAAAACAAATTCAAATCTCCATTTTACGCGATATCTTGTGGTCTTTAGGAGAAGCAGAGAATCCCAGACATTTGAGCGATGGTATATAAGTGTACATAATGCGCGGCAGTCTGTTCGATCGAAGAGACGTTTCCATTTATCGAAGGAATCGATGCGTGATCCAAAGACGGGGATCGCATAAGTTCCACGTGTGCCGTGTCTGTTCGGGGAAGCTGATCGAAAAAGGAAAATTTATCGGCGTATTTCTCATCCAAACGAGGTGTCATTGGGAATATCTCGAGCTGGGTGATCGACTGAACGTCTACAGGACGCGCGTATGCTTCTGTAACTTCGGTCAAAGATCCTTATTTTTCATGGATGAAATTTCTAAAGACGCGTTTCCGTCGGTGCTCTGCAATGGAATAGCAAAAATGTTCGCTCGAGAGAAAATGGAGTAAGTACTAAATAAATGCACGTCTCACAACTCACAAATTGATAAGGTGAATGTTCCAATCTCTGCTTGTTTAAGCGAGATTCACACATATCCGGGCGATCCGATCCGGCGGACCGGGCCGGGCTGTGTGAGTAAAGAAGAGGTCAGACCTTCCCTCTTCTTTACTCACACAGCCCGGCCCGGTCCGGATCGGATCGCTCGGATATGTGTGAATCGGCCCTTAAGCGTTCACTCGTTATGAAAAGGATATACAAAATTTGTTTGCAGTAAAAATTTGCAAAGTAATTGATTAATACCTCGATAATGAATCAATTAATTCAAAAATATTTTAAAAAGAAAATATTTTTATAAACAAATAAATTGAATTATTTGGCTTTAATATCAGTAAGACATAATGAATGGAAATTTAAAACTTTTTCTGCAGTAAATAAAAAACCAAAAAGTGAGAAATATTCGAATCGTTCCGAAGTTTGGAGCGAATCGGATCACCTAGATTAAAAAAACTGACATTTTCAAAACAAAGACGTTGAAAATTATTTGAGAAAGTATCATTGAATGATAACGAAGTCCACTGATACTATTTCGCACATTATTCACAAGTAATTCTTTTTCGTCGCCTCTATCTAGTCGCCTCTAACTCAAACTAAGAATAATAAATACATTTAAATATTCAAGCTTTCCTTTTTACTTTAAATACGAAATTGTAGATCACATATCTTACACCCGCACAAAACTCATAATATTCATGCGTGTCTGTCTCACTGAAAATCTGTGTCGATATTAAACAACGGTTTCAAACAATTAATGGACTAATGTAATAAGTGCAGCGAAGATGGATGATGTAACATGAACAATCGAAATGTTTGTTTCTATCGCGATGTGAAAAATAAGGACTGAATTGTTAATTTGATCCGATTCGCTCCGGTCTACCCTACTCCAATCTAACTGTGTGCGTGTCCTTGGCCAATAATTTCGCTCCCATCGCAAATACATGTGAGCTGAAGTGTGCCCTTTTTTTCAAATATTTTCTTGCGAGCTAGATAGTGTCTCTATTGCGAGCCGCTCACTTACGTTAATACGGATTGGTTACAATACACATTTTGTCATGTAGTTCAGTGGTGTCAAACACGCGGCCCGCGGGCCGCAAGACCTTAGAGTGCGGCCCGCGGCCCAAAACTTGAAATTAATTTTATTACCTTAATAAAGTAGAATTAAAACAATATTTTTAAAACATTGCAAATTATAGAAGTATATTGTAAGTAACATCGTTTTAAGTTTACTGGTATATATATAAAATCAAATTCTGTCATTGTTATGGCATTTTCCTGTCTGTGTCTGAATCTATGCTAAAAATATCTTTATCCCAAAAAATTACACCCGATATCGATAAAATAGTATCTGCAAAAAGATGCCAAGTGTCTAGTAAAAAGTATTAAGTCTTTTAATTTCTAAAATTAACGTATCTTTTAATGTACTTTTTTAATTCTTGTAAATTTATTAAAGAAAAATAAATGTGAAGTTTAAATGAGTTATTTTCCATTATAAATAAAAAACTTCTTTTTCTTCCTGTCTGCGGCCCGCGGATTTTCTTAAACTGAATTTGGTGGCCCGTGTTCATACATGAGTTTGACATCACTGGTGTAGTTGGTTCTTCTATTTCGGAGAATCTCGTAATGTCGTAATTAATAAACGTGACTCGAGCAAATGTAAATGATGGAAGCAACGTGGAGTACCGTAACAACGCGGTATTCGTGTTGGCTCTTCTGTGCGCGTATGCCTTGCGAAAGTACCCAGTAGAAAATGTAAATTCAAGCGAAGCGCGACACATGATATTGATAATCGAGATTCTGAATTGACTTCAGGAATTCGGAAGGTTTAGCCGGTAGGAATTCCATCGCGTAAAACTTGACGAGATTATCCGTACCGCCGTTATTTTATCGCGAGTTGGAATTTCAATATGACAATACATATACAGCAACCTAGTATAATATACTAATATTACAGAGATGAATGAAATGGGAGGTGGATGAAAGGGAAATGAAAAAGTACACAGCGCATGAAAATTCAAGGCGGATTATATTTAAAATTGAAAATATAATACAATTCTTATGGCATATCCGCGATATCGTCTCACGAAAGTGACTCGTTTTCGAGATTCCACAGAGATTTCGTTTTCCCCACATAATTCCGCAATTAACCTCCTTTCGCAAAATGACCACGAACATTATTTGGCCTGGAAGTAAGGATGCTTTAAACGCGCGCTTCTCTTCATCCGGCACATAATTACGCGATTAAGCTTTAAACGAACGTTTCGATTAATTGCCACAATCAAATCCGCTTTGTCGAATGAAATTCATTACACTGCTGCATAGGTAAACCCGATTCACCATGGTCAATCATTTTTATGCAACAAAGCGACCCGATAAAACGTGTACATTGATAAAATAAACAGACTTTAATTATCCTGGAGCTTTCAATAAGTCGATAATACTTTTTCCATTACGCGACCATTACGACCATTTTTATAAGGTTTCGTTGACGCTAACAAGAGTCTCCGATCCCTCGCGTTCCTTGAACGAAGGATTTCTGGAAATTGATTCGACGCTGACTACACGAGAAAACTCTACCCACGGCCGCTCAAATATTGATTCCGAAGATTAATTTACAATTCTCGAACAAGGACGCGAAAATTGAAGCAAAAGACGTTCCCAAAGCGATCAGTCTCATCGAAGTGAATCTCTCGGTATCGTCAAACGTACATCGTAATAACGTAAGAAGCATTCGGATTACTAAAAAATGGGTACTCGTTGCCGAGTTCGGTTTCGCAGTCAAAATCGGTAAAATCGCGACGAACGTTCACGCTTTCTTCGGCCGACGTCATCTTCGGCTTCTCGTTGACAGAAAACCCATTAAAACGTGTTGCAGAGGCTTCGTCGACGGTCCCAGGATGCTGCGAGCTCGTCCAGGGTAGATTGATCAAGCTGCTAAATTCGGCTATCTCGTCGTGACAGCAAAGCGAATCGTCTTCGAAGAGTTCAGCGGTCGACTTTGATATCCACAAACGCGTTCTTCTTGTTGTACTTCCTTCGATCGATAGACGATATTCCAGGAAGTCCTCGTCGCGATCGTCGACGTCTAGGTTGTTCAGGCCGGAACAGGTGGCTGCGGACGGCGACCGTTCCGCATTCTTTAATTGCGATTCCATGTAACTTGGAATGCAGTCGACGGATCTGACGCGTTTCACGATCCTTAACTCTTCGGAATGGATGGCGGTCCTCGAGGAAACTTTCCATGGAAATCCGCTTGGACGCGTTTTCCCTCGGCTTCCGTACGCGTCACAGCTCAAGGCGCACTTGCCGCAACTTTTTACGCTCGCCAAGAGATGCGCGACGCAGTCCTCGGAATGGCTGAACTTTATAACTCGTGACTTATCAACGCTATCCTCCATACTTCCGCTTTGTTCCAGGGAATCGTTCAAGTTGGAACTGTCGCGGCTCTCGCAGATCCCAGAGTCGGATAAACCGGAGGAATTATCGTCGAGTTTCTCCGGATTTTCCACGGGACTTGACCTCTTCTCGAATAAATGTTTCCCGTAGAAAGCTCGATCGCGTTTCACCTTCGACGAAATTCGCCGACTCTTCGCCTCCGGATCCATCCTTGTAATTGGCGAGGATGTGATGAAGGCAGCGTCTTCATTAGCCAAAGAGGATAAAGAAGACGAGGGGCACGACGAAAGCTCTCGTCCCGACTCTCTAGATACTCGCAGCTTCCTCTTTGCATAATCGTCCAACGGCTTTCTCCTCAGCTGTTTCTTCTTTCCTTCCGAAGAGAATATTCTTCTCGCAGCCCCGTTGTTACGACGGTTCTCCATTTTCCTTTCCCGGTCGAGGAAACCGCTGTCCTCCGTCCCTCGGTCCGTAGCATCTAGGAAACTGTCGGTCGATTGATCCCTCCTATCGTTGTTCGTCGAAACGTCCTTCGGCCTTCTTCGGAACATGGAAATGATCCGCTTCGAGAATCGTTCGTTCTTTCTGGAGACTGCGAAATCCTTTGACGCGAAGAAGGTGTCCTCGAGATCGAGGTTCGCCGAAAACTCGAGGTCGCAAATCGATGCTCCCTGTTTGATCGAGCGGAAGTCTCGATTTTTGTATAATCCTTTCACCCAACCGAACATGGTTATCAACTTTGCGGCGGAGCGTCGAGCGCGACTTTACGCGAGGAACGTATTTGAGCTAAGGGTGTCCGAACTGGTCGCCTAATTCATTCTGAAGGGACGGTTAAAGCGATGGCTCTACTTAAAGGGAAAAGTGACGGCAGGGTGGTGGAAGTGGAAGTCGGCCAATAAACTGGATACGGTCTACGACAGTCCGCGCCATTCTACTTCCTTCTTTTCTGGAATCCTCAGTCGCAAGGCAGAAAAAGACTTCAAAGAGAAATGTTGGAAAATTTCTGTCAACAGAATGAAATATGTTATCAAATTTATCTTTGCTTTCGAATATTTGCGGGCGAATGAAAATCGATGGAGTCGAGCGTTCGATAACTCGGAACGTTTTTAAAGAAACAATTTATTTTATTTATTTATTTTATTTAGAAAAAGTACGGACATATATGCTTGCCCAATTTACAAAACAAAGAAAATAGCTAAAGAGTGACAAAATGAACGAAACTTATAACTAGGGTCGACGCAAAACATAAAAATCTTTTATCTTAACGGACAGCTTATTGTCATACGTAACCCCTAAATCACGCGTGCGATCAATCGATGAGAGAGGTGAACTTCCAAGCTTGTATACATAGGAAAAAGTCGTTTTTTTTTGCGCGATATATACATTACATAGCACTTAGCCTTATTGAGATACAATGTGTTGGAAGAACACCGTGGTTCAAGTTCGTCTAGATTCTAGATCCTTTTGAAGTGCAATTTCATCGGCACAATCTCTTATAGTTCTAAATAATTGAAAGTCGTCAGCAAAAAGAAGTAGAGTCTAACCGAATAAGAAGATGGAAAAGTGCCCCCAAGCCAAATTAAACTTTATATATACCAGTCGATAGATCTCTAAAAAAAACCCTTTTCTGCCAAGTATGAACCCGGTACCCCCACTATTGGGGTAGTTTCGGGGTGAAACGTAATTTACAGTTTATGCTTGATTGATTTTGTTTCCTGCAATAGAAAATTATGAAAAAAATCAGGAATATTTTACTCTATTAGACGCATGCTTGTGAATTTTTCCAGAATTTTTACTTGCAAAATCGATTGTTTAAACATTGAAAAAGTTTAAAAATGTCAATCTCAGCCTGAAGTTATCTAGTTACCACGTTTATATTTTTACTGTTTTAGTGCCTTTTTATGGTTATTATCATATATTTTTTACAGATTTTTTGAAATAATGCAACGTACTTAAAAAAATTAAAAACCGATTTTTCAGTGTATTTTCGTATTCATAGAAATGGCATGCTCCTCTAATAATCGATACATTCCGCTTGTTAAATAGGTATTATATACAATTATAAATACTTTTATATATAATATACGAAGCAATGTATTTAATTTGTAAATATCCTATCTTTGGTATGAACGGATCTTAAGGAGGGAGCCTCGTTTGGAACGCTAAAATAACGGTGGTTTTTAAGAATTTTTTTCTTAGCAAAGATAGAGCGAATCTTTCCAAAACTTTAGGGATGTTTTATTCTACATTCAGACAATAAAAAAAATGTTTGTGTTGGCAATTAATTAATTTAATGTTGCTATATTTATGTATATCGGTAACGCCGCGTCGCGTTAAAAACCACCGTTATTTTAGCGTTTCAAACGAGGCTCTCCCTCTCAAGAATCCGTACTTACCAAAGGTAAGATGTTTACAAATTAAATACATTGCTTCGTATATTACATATAAAAGTATTTATAATTGTATATAATACCCATTTAACAAGTGGAATGTAAAAATATAAACGTAGTAACTTGATAACTTCAGGCTGAAATCGGCATTTTCAAACGTTTCGAATTTTTAAGAAATCGGTTTTGGAAGTCAAAGTTTTGGGGAAATTCACAGACATGCATCTACTAGAGTAAAATATGATGACGCTTCAATTGATTGTCATAGACAGCCACGCATTTTAACACGTTGGGTGCGACAGTATAGCTAATCCCTGAGCCATAACAAGCAATTGCTCCTAAATCCAAAAACAATTTGAAAACGGTCGCGTCATTTTCTCTGCAAGCGGCGCGCGGGGTAGAAAGAACCTCGCGTGCTCGTACGTGTCGGAGAAACGTAATTCGTGACGGAGCAACGGGCACGCGTTCGCTTGACTTTAATGGATCGTTGAGATACGCGAAACGAATACATAGCAAGCACTTTGCAATTGAGTTAATCGCGCCGAAACCTTTGTACGAAACAACCAAAGTTTAATCGGTTGAAATTAAGAGCCGAGAAACAATTCCTGCGAGCGACAGAATGAAATTGTCCCCTGCGACGAGGAGTGGCCCGAAGCGATTCGAACTTGATTTATGTTCGATTAACGCTTTCGCGTTTTCCCCCGCGGCGGGACAAAGCGTTCGCCGTAAAATCGGAAAATGAGTAGCTGGAAATTTAGAAGGGTCCTTCATTTGAGGACCGCTGTTACATGAATCGAGGGGGCGAAATCGTTAAGATACATACAGGATCATCCACGTATCTCGGAACTCGTACACATGATTATAAATGGGCTTTGGTTCCGAGATACGTGGATGACCCTATATAAGGGATGTAACGACCCCGCGTCGGGAATGTGCGCTGCACACTGTGCGGCGGACGTTTGAAATCGTGAGGGAATCGATGCGTTCGGCGCCGTAACGACCGGCTTCCTCCGCACCGCGGTCCTTCTGCGTCTCATCCGCCCACGCGAGTGTGTCTCCTACGAAAATAGGTCAAAGGTCGTCGGAAAGTTGCGAGCGATAATAATATTAGCTGACTTTTACAAAAGAGCGACACTCGCGACTCATTTGGCTTTCGAGCGGCGCGCAAAACCTTTTCGCTTTTCAGGATAAAGAGCCGCCCGCGGTTTAATGCAGCGAGTCGACTGCAATTATTCTGAGAATTGCCTCGTCGTATATTGTTCGTCGCACCGTAATTCCCGAAAATTGTCGCGCACACTGCATTCGAGTGGTAGGCTTTTAGGGAAAGGTTTTTTGCTGGCGACGCGGCGAAAGGTAACAGTTTCTTCGAGTGGTGAAAACAAAAGGCGCGCGTAAGTCGGACTTCTTGGACAATGGGACCTCGGGTGCAGAGTAATAAAGAGGGTTCCGTCGCGTCGTCGCCGTCGGTCGGCGGTCGATTTCCAGGTCAGAGGTGCGCGACGCCTCGCGTACCGTCGCAGGCAAATTTTGGGGGAAGGAATCCGCGCGGACCTTTTCCGACGGGTAGAAATTTTATTGTTCTGTTGTGTCGACTCGAAACACTCGGAGTGCAATTAATTCCGGCTTTCCGTGCAATCGTAAGCGGGGACCATCAACACTCCGGGCTGTTAGGGTCCGAACGAACAGCTCCTGCAATCTAACTCGGCAGTCGGTTGACAATGGCACTTCGGATTATCCACAGGTAAATTGTTGAACAAATTTCCGTTGGCCGTACACAGCGCGATGCGAACCTCGTGTAATGCTGAAATATTGCAGGGGAGGGAAACGGTCGTAAACGTTCGACGCCAGGTAAACGATAAATCCATCGATTCTTTTGTTACATAGCGCTGGGTATCTATCGTACATATTTTACGAGAGCAGCGCGCGGTACCGGTCGTACGAAATAAGGGACGAGCTTTTACAGCCAATAAGCAGCCCGCAATACGCGGTACCCGGATTAAGGGTTTTTACGCTGGAAACTACGTCGATAACGCGATCGATATATTTTGTATGATCCATCAAATGTCTATTACGACGTCGCACGAATTTCTACCGAACGATTCAAGTCTTTGCGAAAGAATTTTTCACCTGTCGACAATCTAGAACTACTTCGGTGTGCGGCGCACGCGCGCGTTACGTAAATTAATCTGCGAAAATGTTGACATTCGACGAAGAAAACAACGAGCAACGAGCGATAGTCCGTAACAGGTCCTGATACTGATTGCTCCGTAGCTGGTTCTGATTGATAGAGGTAATCGCGACCTAAGTCGGCCGTGTTCTAGTTGCGTCATCATATTTCAGTTGCATTTGTTTCTATTTAGTTAAATTTCTGACGTAAACAGATCGGACGGGTTAATAACGAAATTAGAAATTGAGCAAAAACCTTTCTCTTTTATTGCAACATTTCGGAAAAAATTTTTTATTACGATTACATAATAATAAAATTCTTATAAAAACGGTCCTTTCGTTTGACAAACACAGTATCTACAACCTTTATTAACTGGCTCGTAATTATTATCTATTTTTATTATTCTATACTCCATCTATTCGACGCATCAGCGATAGACATAAAGGAGAATGGGGAAAACATGAAAGCGGGGTAATTGCAAATACAAATATTATACTATGTTAGAAAAACATGAACAACTTCTCCTCTTATCACGTGACAGCTTGTGTCGTGAGTAAAGGGTCCTATACACTATACAGGGTCTTCCCGTTAAGTTTTGTCACCATTTTTTAGGCATTTCCGGTAGTGCAATAAAAAAATGTTTCCGACAAAATTTATAAAATTATCAGTACTGGGTTGGCTACATGTTTGCATATTCTTAAATCTCAAGCGGTTCGCTAGCGTGTGAGGCTCTTTATGCTAAGTCGCAAATACGAAACAATATATTATTTAACATGCGCTAAAAACGCATAATGCAACAAAAAATTTTGAATGCGTTTTTCTGGAAATACGATTTTCTGAAACGGTGACCATGATTTCAGAAAGTCTAATGAACCGATTCGAAGAAACCTTGAGGCATTTGATTCATAATTGAACTTACTATCGTATCATTTACAAATATAATTTTTGAAGCACGCGTTCTTGTTTTGTCGGCATTTTCATGCATTAAGTTACCCGTTTTTTACACTATTAAGTTGGAATATACACCATTCATCGTGATTTCAGTTTTATGCCACGAATGTAGATAAAGCGATAGTCATTGGTATAAATTGTAAGGAACCTTTTCGATTTTTGATTTCAGACTATTCTGTGACCAAATATTATGGCTGCCGTTTAGGCATTTGTTTTTGGCAGCGTTGCACTAAGCGCTACAATAATTAAGCGTTGCAATAATTATCCCAAAACAACGTCAATTAATAAAAGCAGACAGAATTTTTTACGATATATTATAAACTTTTTTTTGTAGAAAATTCATAAAAATCTCCTGTTTTGTAAACGTTTTGACTGAAGGGTCCCTTGAATTCCGCGCGACCGCGATCGAAGCTTCGTTTGATACGCTTTCGGTTTGTTGTCACGGAGAAACGTTCGTTCTGATCTGGAAGAGTGAAGTGTGACTCGAATCGACAAGCATATTGGCGTGACAATTGGGTAATTTGAGCGAACCATTGGGTAGGTATGCGAGGTATTGTAGACGATTCTAGCCGACGAACGGTATCGGTGACAATGGAACAAGCCTCTGCTGCGGATTGCCGCGGCTGCGACAATAAAAGCAGATTACCACTACGTGTCGACACTTTTACCCTGACCTCCTCCTGTAATTACCGTAATCGGGAAGCACGAGGGAAACTTGTCGATTATAATTGCTCGCTGACCCGCCTTCCCGCCTACCCAACGCTAATTTCAAATATAATTTCTGAAACACGTCGCAACATTTCGTTTTATCGTTGGTTTTGCTTCTCTTTTTTTACACGAAGCACTCCCATTTTTCCATTTTTGCAATGATTGATTTATCTCATTAAACAATTTGTGGAATGCGAGAGATTAAAAATATATCCCGGCGATCGAGCTCCTCATAAATTGAATTTTTCTCTTTACTCGTCGGTTTGTTCTCTTTTTCCGGCTATTTGATTTCACCACACGATCGGAGCAACTTGATATTCCATGCGAATTATACCGAGTTACGTGTAGTTGAAGAAGGACACAAAATTCACTGGGAAAAGGTACTTCCGAAGATAGGAGATAGAATTATAAAAATACTGTAATCTTTCTCACGGCTAACAAGTCCACCTATTTTTTTTCTTTTTCTCCGCGAGTATTTAATCCAATACGAAACTCCATTTCTCCATTTAGATTGGCTAGATGCATACAACGAGTCCGTTTACCACGGCACAGTCAAAACAATGCCACCTTGATGTTTTCATTTGTTTAGAGTTTGTCAAGTTTGGTCCATTACGTTTGCAGTCGAAATAATTCGTTTGTTCGTTACACGCGATCCAAGTCCATGGCGGAAATCCCCTTGAAACAAAAAATTGCAATTTCATTGAATTTAGGATCGAACTGTAACTCGATTAATGAAAACTCGTACTGTGAATCGACATAAAAAAAAAATTCGCTAGTGAATACACGAGTTCATTCTTGCGTACGCTCGCTTCTGACTTTATATCGACTCGCATCGCTTGACGAGCGTTGCTTTATATGAGACGCGATCAATACACCAGAATTCAATTAAATAATTTCCAAGAATGCTACACCATCTTGCAATCAACTGGGATCTCGCGCTTTAATCTCGTCAAATGTATATTGGCACGGCGTCAGTGATTTTTTTGTTCCTTCAAAGGACGAAGAAAATTGGTTCTAATCGAGGTCGTTTCGCGTACTCTCTCGCAATTTCCTGTTCTCTCTCTCTCTCTCTCTCTCTCTCTCTCTCTCTCTCTCTCTCTCTCTCTATTTATCTTTATCTCTCACTCTCTTGCCCGGCCAGAAATCCCTGTCCGAGAGTAATTTTTAATAATGAAAGGAACGGACGTCCCGGTTGCGTTTTCTCGCTCAAAGTCCTTGCTCGATTTATTTTATTTCCCAATGATAATGGAATGTCGATGTATACGTAGAGGATCGTTTAAACGACGATCCGGTTCGAACATAGGCAGGCAGATCGATGCGTCCACGCGAAAACAATGTGAGCGTTCCGATAGAGAACCATTTCGTGCGGGTAAATATTATTTTATTGTTCGACGCGCCGGTTTTTCGCGTGATAGATAAAGTGGTAAGCAAGATATGACGTGAGCTTCATTTCTCGAAGTCCCTCAATGCTGCCCGACGGTTCATCGAATTTAAAATTGTTTTCGCGAACACAGCAGCTGGAATTTATATAATTTCTCTTTCAGGTAAATGAAGAATCGATATTGGTGAATGTTAATGCATAAAAAATACCACGTTGCTCTACATTTGCGTTAATAATCGTTTGCTTTTCCTTTCTTTGTCTAATTTCTCTTTCCCGTCATTTTTCCTCCTTTTAGACCAGCTCTGCGTTCAGTATTTTATTTCATAATTTACCTTCCACACTCACACATCTGTTATATATCTCTATTCTATCACAAATTCTTTTATGATCTAGATTTATATTTAGTTTTAAGTTTATTCTCTGGGATTTTAGCTTCAAGTTTGTTCTTTAAAGTTACGTTGCAAAGCAGTCTGTGACTAAACCTCGCCTTGCACGTACAACTCTCTCTCACTCAATCTCTTCTATTCGTTTAGATTTGTTTATGTTTAATTTTTGCAATAAAGACGTTAATGAATGAATAATATAGTTCTGGCAGTGGTGTAGCTAGGGGGGGGAGGGGAGCGGTCCGCCCCAAGCGGCACTTTTCACCTAAGTCAATTTTATTTTTTAACATTGAACGATAGCATCTATCTCAAGTCTTGAAAACTCAGTTCCAAATATTGTCATATTACTGTAAATCTTTCTCATGGTTGCTATAAATGTTAGTAGTTGTGAGAGAAGCTTTTCTAAATTGAAATTAGTTAAAAATTATCTAAGATTCACAATAAGATTGTAAAACCTTAGAATTAAAGTTTTATTTTTCAGAATAAAAATGTTTTAATTTTCAAAATAAATGTGTTTTAATTTTTTTCCCTGTATACGCTATTTTGATTTTTTTAAAGTACTTTTAATACGTTTGGGTAATTGAGGGGGGGGGCGGCGAGCAAAATCAGGAAGCGCCCCGGGCGGCAAAAACTCCAGCTACGGCACTGAGTTCTGATTTTTATTCGATTGATATTTGAAAGGCCGGGAATAGCTACGTACGCGAGGGATGTACAGTTATCCCCTCCCGTTGAGGGTAGAAGTCTCCGAACGCAAGGGTAGGAGATAGGATACGTACCTTCAGGTATCCTGGCAGGTACAAAAGGGTCGCCTTTTGCTGTCAAACATTATTTGCCATCGAAATCGCGAAGAGTCAACATTGTCGCGCGTCGTGCCGTTCCAAGTACTTTTCGAGAGTTGCAATTGTCGTACCGTGCGTGACGCTGGAATTTTATTTTAAGAGTTCGAGATATATCAGTCGTCTTGATCCCGCGAAACTGATAGTTACGAGTTAACAAGAAACATTCGCGTAAAAATTTGCATCCGCGCTGTAGCCGGCGAATACGAGTGCAACGAAAATGAATGGGTTGTGGCACCGCGTAAAGAATATAAATAACAACGGCCAGGTTGGTTGCTCCTCGCTAAAACGGTTTTATTTTCTTTTTTGAGGATCTTCTGACCTCGAGGGAAAGATAAAAAAAAAAGTTTGTTCGCATAGTCACCAATTTGCATTCGTATGTTGCAGCTGACCGTGAATAAGGAAGACGAAGTAGAGAAGCAGAAGACGGAATCGGGAAGGTCAAGGTTTTCGAAAGGAAATTGGATCAGGAAGCTTGGGAATTATTCACCGACCAAGTGCCAAGTCCCGTCGAGCCCCCCGAGGACGAGCAGAACGAGAGTCGCTGGCGGAAGCGGACTTTGCGACACCTACGAGGCTGTAACTCTTTCAAGAACTTCCGCGTCCCCTAGAACGCCTTCGGAGATGCCGGACTTGGAGAGCATTATTCGCGATTTCGAGATGGGCTATCTGTCACCCTCGAAGCAGGACCTGGCCATGGATCGGTTCAAGCAGAAGAACTTCGTGAGGAAGATTGTGGAGGCGTTCGAGGTGAAGTACAAGGGTTACGACGATCTGAAGACCGCGCAAGAAATGAAGGAGTTCCAGGATGCCCAAAAGGTCGTGCACCAACCGAAAAGGAGATCCGGCTTCTTCGTCAGTCCTTTCAAAAGCAGTCCCGAAGCGTCCAAACGTCCGGTGAAGACGGACGACTCCGTCGACTCGAAGGAAAGTTGGGAGGACGTAAGAGACGCGAACAGAAATACTGGAATTTACTCAACGCCATCGAAATACAATTCGGACTGCTGGAACAACAGCAAGAGATCGGGAATTTTCGGCACGTCTATTGCAATCGCTTCGGACGAGGACAGAGATCGCAGCAATTACTCGAGAGAACGAGTAATCGCGGAGAACGAAGACAGAGGCTCGGGAATTTTTTCTACTTCGTCGAAGAATCCGTCGGAAGGTTCGAAAAGCTTCAGAAGGTCGGGAATATTTTCGTCTCCATTCAATCGCAGCGACTCAAAGGATTCTGATAGTTGTAAATCAGACATTTATAAGTGTCCTGTGAACCTGGATCGTCGAGACACGGAGGATTCCAGCTCAGACAACTCTGACATCTTCAAGTTCGACAAGGAGGACTCCGATGAGAAATTGAATTTCCACTTCAGCCCTGTGAAAATGTCCTTTCTCGACGAGACGAAAACTCTGGAGAGCATCGACCTTGACGGCACTTTGCCGCAACCAGAAGAAACTATCTTCCTGAGTGGGACCAGCCTTCCAAAGACGAGCACGATGATCGACGAGTTTCCGGAGGAGGAACTTCCGCGAGTTTCGACAATCGACAGAACTCCGAAGATCGTCGGGGCGTTCTTGAAGAAGCCAATCGAAGTCGAAGACACTTCCATCGATTGGATACCAATCACCGGGAAGAAATTGCCGCGTAAGAGATCGCTTAAGAAATTATTCTCCTTGTTGACCGGCAAGAAGTCGTTGGAGAAGAGGAACAAGATGTTCTCCTCGCAAAGAAATTTGTACGAAGACTCGCGGGAGTTCCAAGACTCTGGTTACGACGAGAAGTCCTGTTCCTCGTCCTCCCTGACGTCTCTCATGTCCTTCTCGGAGGCCTTGTTGCAACAGGAATACAGCTACGTCGAGCCGGAAAAAAGAAGCAACTTCAACACTTTTCGATCGGGGAATTCGGAGAACGAACAGAACGACGAAGCGTTTTACGAAGCGTGTCCAGTTGCAAGGTAACTTGTTAATTTTTAATTACTATTTACTATTTTTCAAATACATTTTTCTTGGTTCTCGATTAACATATATACAGGGTGCGCCAAAAGTATGGAAACGGTCAAATATTTTGAAAACGGAACATTTTTGGGAAAAATGTTTTAGAACAATGTTCTCGGGTTTTAAAAATTCTATTGAACGATCGTATCCGTTTGACCTTCAGAGGCACGGTCAAGGTCACGTCAAGGTCAACATGATTTTTGTAAACGGAACACCCCATTTTTGATGACGATGAGACCTTTTCAAAACACTATCTGGTGACCTATTTCTCTTGAGAATTGCCTGAGTGCTGAGCTACAAATGCTTCGATGCTGACAGCCTTATTGTTAGTATTATTTAGGGTGCACCTTGAGGAAGTTTCTTGATTGGACTTCGCACAATCATGGTCCTCACGTATGGGCTTAGGAATAGCAATTTTAGCATAAATACGCATTGAGCATTTGAGATTTGGCATTAATGTGCTTTAACTCGTTAAATGTTCGAATTGTCTTCTGCCTGTTTCTTGACAATCCTTGGCAATTTTCAACAGAAATAGGTCATCAGCTAGTGTTTTGAAAAGGTCTCACCGTCGGCATGATCAAAAATGGCGTGTTCTATTAAAAAAAATCAAGTTGACCTTGATATGACCTTGGCCGTTCCTCTGAAGGTCAAACGGATAGGACCGTTCAATAGAATTTTTAAAACCCTAAAATATTACTCTAAAACATTTTTCTCAAAAATGTTTTGTTTTCGAAATATTTGACCGTTTCCATACTTTTGGCGCACCCTGTATATATAAAAATTTATTAACGGATAAAAGAACCCTTTGACATACAAAGTAACAAGCAATGTACATAGAAAACAATTGTGGAAAACATTAAAGAGCATGCAGAGCATGTATGACAGATCTCTTAAAACTATGAAAAGAGTTGTTAAAAAAATCAACAGAATGACAGAGCGTATTAGATGTTAAACACAAGCGGTTGATAAAACTATTTTGACCATAACGTGTTCTGGGATGTTCTATAAAAAAAAAAAAAAAGTGCGACGTCTGAGATGGTATATACAACCTTAATTGCACGAGTAATTCTGGACAATCAACAAAATTATTAAGTACTCTATAGACAAACAAGACATCAAACATAGCACGTCTCTTTTCCGAAGCCATAAGATTAAGCTTCGATTGTATTGATTCGTAATCGTGATGCATTATTGACATGGGTTGTTCCATATGATAGGCGACTAGGCGAAGAAACTTATGTTGATAACATGATTAATAGTTGTATTAAAACCTGTTGCGTCTAATGTTACAGAAAAAGCAAGGAAAGGAAATTGCTGTTTACCGAGATGCCGCGCGAAGAGGTGAAACTGGACCTCGGTCCAGCTTTTCCTTCGGCGAAGGTCATAACGATGTCGCTGGATCGAATGACGCTGACCAGTAAGACTAGCAGCCCATCACCGGTGTTCACGGTTCCTACCAAAGTGCCGAAACATCCGAACCTCTCCAAGATCCCTAAACATCCGTTTGTCTCTTTGACGCAGATAGATCGGCTGGAAAATCTCGACGAGGCGCACCCGACGATCGTCAAGAACGATCCGTGCGAGGTGGAATTCCGCAGGACTGGCGGAAACGTCCATTCAGCGACTCGCTCTTGTAACTCATCTTCCACGGAGATCCACTACGACGTGCCGAGGAAGTTCCATTCGAAATCCGAGACGGAAATATCGCAGATTTACAGGCCGACTGGGACGAAGGGAGAGGAGCCAATTTACGACGTTCCGAGGATACACTCGATCAATAGACCGAGATCGAGCGTTTACGAGAACGCGGTGTCGTTGCGGAGAAGAAGCGCCGACCTGGTCCAACATATTTCCGACTTGTACTCGCTCCCCTGCGCCGTGGCATCTCACTATGACACCGTCAAGCCGCGAAACTGTAAGGCTTCCTTTGATAGAAACGGGATTCGTTCCGACAGCGATTTGATCTACTTACAAAGGACTTCGGTCTTCTAAGAGACGAACGTTGCAAGTAATATTTAAGGTAAACGAAATGTTATACTAGCTTTGCAGAAATTAATTTTTTTTAGTAGGAATTGATTGTAGATCTCTCGATAATTGTTCGTTTAATCTGACAAGATCAGTACGATCTAAATCTTTTAACTGGAAGTAATTCCAAGCAGAATTGTTTTATACATGGATAATGCTTACATTAGAAATTATTATTTTGTGATTCTTTTTTTAAGTTTTGCTCGAGAGTGCGTGTGTACGGCGAAGTAGAGTAGTTTGAAATAATTTTGTAGAGTGAGAGCTGCTTTTATTATTTTTCAATGCGCGAGAATATTTTTTCATGCTTGTACGAATAAGTATTTTAATTGGTACGTTTAGTTTTGACTGCCTAGATGTTTATTTGCGCCGTGGAGTCTCGTATATTTCGCGAGAAATATATTTCATGGGATCTCTGATTACAATGAGCGGAAAAGTTCTTTGATTTGTACAAAATTAGCTGCGGTTACTTTACACTTTTTAACCCATTTGCGCCCAATCGTCGTCGCCAAATGTCTTTCAACTTTCCTACGTTACGTTGCAAGGCTCTCGGGGATAAAATTTTTATTTGCTCGCGACTGGACGGGTTAAAAGAGAACAATATACACGCAGATTTCCGCGTCCCTTATCGTTTCCGTAGAGAAATTATAAGCAATACAAGAGATCTTCTCGTTTCTAGTAGAAACGTTTTTACGAAAGACCTCGTATTCGACGCGATAGTTTAGATTTTAAGAATAAGCGTGTCCCGTTCGTTTTTGCAAAGAAACGATCGACGAGGATGCGCGTGAAAGTCTCATATATTTCTCCGAAGAAATATTTTTAGAGGACTCGTATTCTTAACGTTAGATATTTTACGCATTGTGATCTCGAAACGTATCAGTATTGCGTATGTGTGCCATGTAGGATTTGTAAGGACTAACATATCGTAGAATATAATTATTCGTCAGCGTAGGAACAAGACTACCAGCAACGAACTGTATAGTTTTACTTGCTGTTGCAATACGCATACACACGCATTTTTTATTTTTTTTTTTAATAAAGATATCTGCCATTTTGCAAAATATTGCGAGTCGTGTTCCCAACTCCTTCCTGTAGTTTTAGTAATTGCGCGATTGAGAACGCTTTGAAATGCGTCGCCTTGGATAAAATCTACCTTCGCGATCTCATTTACAGAAAACAAGAAACCAATTTTCTAGCACTTTTTCAGCCTGAACGCTGTACACGGCGTAACATAAATGTTGCACGTCCTTGAAATGGGTGATTCTTGAGGTGATTTTGAACAACTTTTTCCTTAGCATAAATGTTAGGTGGGGCTTTGTTAACGAGTTATTAACGAAAAACACCGACCAATCGGGAAGCGAATACAGCGGATTAATGATGACGCGGATGATCGCGGACCAATAGTACTCACAGCTGGAGCCCGCGCTAAAATTCATCCGGTGTACTCGTGCTGTGATTGGTCAACGTTTTTCGGTAATAACTCCTTAACAAAGCCCTACCTAACATTTTCGCTAAAGAAAAAGTTGTTTAAAATCACTTCAGGAATCACCTATTTCAAGGACGTGCAACATTTTTGTTACACCCTGTAGAGAGTCGTTTAAGACCGTCGAATCCGAAGAAAGGAAAAGAGCAATAGGTAAGTACAATCATCGTCTGAGAATCTTCTAAAGGTATTTATCTACTTGCTAATACTCTTTTTGAAATGTTTCCTAAATGTTAACGACATTTTGTTGTCTAATCGAGTAGGTTTGTTGTAGTTGTCTACCTCCTTCCACAATCGTTTTCAGAATATTGATAATGTTCCTTTTGCTTCGCTTATTGACTCTGAGCGATACACCAACCGTATATTTGTAATCGAGCTAAGTTTGTATTTATATTTTAGATCAGTCAAGTAAATTTCTACTTTTTTTTTTTTTTTTTTTTTTTTAAATATTCGTACAACTTAGATATTAAATCAATCATTTGCTAGAAGTTTCTCAGATAATGTCTTTATAAGTTCTTGTACTTGATTTCAACAAATCTTGCATAATTAATTTGTAATGTGTAATATTTATATTTTGAAAAACGTGGCTAGGGACAAAAGTAACACGTCATTAATTAAGTGAGTTATTAAGTGATTAAGATTATGTTAAATCAAATATCTCCAAGAAATAGAAAAAGATGTATATTAAGTTTATTCTATCTATCGTATACAAAGATCTTGGAACAAACCTTAGATGCCAGCTTGTCGGATGAGAGGTTTATATACAGAGTGGTCCACGCAATTTGTACACCTCTATAACTTCCAAAATATGCGTTACATGAAAAAATTTTGTATACAAAAGTTGCATGGTTTAAAGGAGTACATTATGTAGTGCATTTATTTTTTTTTATGGGTGGAGGCCTTTCGAAGATTTGAAGGTCAACTTCGTTCTTTTAAATAGAATACTATATTTTTTATATAAAACTATGGAAGAATATCGAATTCTGAGTAAAAAAGTATTGACCTTTATTAGCCCTAAACCTAATAGCTAACGAGTAATTTCACTTTATTTCTTGAAAATTTTCTTCACGTAATATCAAATCGCGGAAATCTGTGATAAGGTTGAATCTCCAATTTGATATTACGTGAAGAAAATTTTCAAGAAATAAAGTGAAATTACTCGTTAGCTATTAGGTTTAGGGCTAATAAAGGTCAATACTTTTTTACTCAGAATTCGATGTTCTTCCATATCTTGATATAAAAAATATAGTATTCTATTTAAAAAAACAAAATTGACCTTCAAATCTCCGAAACGCCTCCACCTATAAAAAAAATAAATGCACTACATAATGTACCCCTTTAAACCATGCAACTTTTGTATACAAAATTTTTTCGTGCAACGCATATTTTGGAAGTTATAAGAGGCGCACAAGTTGCGTGGACCACCCTGCATAATCAAAGATAAAGAAAACGAGTTGAAAAGGATTTATTATACTTGGCTACTATATTTTTTTTATCGTTGCCTTTACTAAAAAGACTTACTTTATATTGCAAATAGAGTTACTCTCAAAATAATGAGTGTTACTTTCGTTTCCATGGTATGTTACTTTCGTCCTTACGCTCCAGAACGATAGTAACAATGTCTCCGGAAAACTACCATAGTTTGAGTATAAGATTGAACCTGTAGTCAAATGCTAGGTCAAGGAGCCACCTTTTCCGGGCATAATTTGCTTGTTTGTATCTCTAATAGGTAATTGGCAGATAGACGAAATATACAACATGTCTCCCCTAGTATTTTCTTTTCCAAGACGATGAACGATCGCTTTCGGTGCAATCGGCGCAAGTCTGCTCCGATTCACGTAACAAGGTTCACACAATGCAAAGTACTCGGTGAACGCCCGTCCTTATTTTCGTTACGTTACGAAGGGAGAGACCGCGTTGACGTTATGAAAGTAAATGCGTCTGGACTCGAGAGACCATAACGGAAAAATCTTGTCCGCGATGGAAGGTAGACTGACGCAGAAGCGCGCGTGCGAATCGCGGCGCGACGCGACGCAGAGCGCCGTGACGTGGGAGCGAAGCGTGGGTTGTAACGGCCAGCCATTAGTGCACCGTTGGATGCACCTAGTGCGCCGGAATGCGCACGTAGGTTGTTAGCTGGTGGGTGTACGTGTCAAGGGCGTCGAATTCTCGAGGCCACTGGTGGCGTATAAATCTCTCTTTTTACTGGACCCGAAGAGGGCGGCAACGAAGATGCGGTGATAACTTGGTTAATTTGGAGTCTAATTTTTCAGACGCTTGCCACGCGATTATTTAGAATGAAATGTGTGACGCGCAGGAACGATCTCAGGGGGTGGAATGAACAGATTTTCGTTCGGGATTCTTTCGCAGGGAAAAGCTTCGAAGTGATTTTTTGGTCAACGCTAATGCAAGTTCATCCCTGATACACGAGCAAGTTCGCCAGCTTTGAAAGTAGGAATGCACACGCATAAACATAGATTTACGAATCGCGTATGCAGAATGCAAACATCTGTATCTAAATATTATTCTTGCGAGTTTATCGTGCTTCCGGCTAAAGCTCGAAACGTGGCGAATTTATTATCGTGAAATTGAGATAGAAATCTTGAGCGGTAAGATGAAAGGATCGCTAATTAATTTTTAAAACGAGTCTCTCGAAAAACTCGATATTACCATACCTAAAAGAACTCTTCCGTGTCTGCTGAATCTTATGAAATTTCCGGTTTTCCCAGGAAAATAAATGAACCGCCCGAGAGATTATTATTAATCTTTAGTTTCGGAGAAACGAGGAAGTAATAGAAAATATTTCCTCGTAATTGGTGGCATTAATTCAAAGTAATAGACGAGTGGGGGTAGTAAGGTAATTCGGTGTAACGAGTTCGTTAGGCTTGTCGCTCGATTGGCGTTAAGAGGCAGGAGAAGACACCGGAACGGTGAGATTCGCGCAAAATCCCAGTGGGATTAAGATTTACGAAATACCCTTCCGAAAGGGGATATACCGGAGAAATCGCTCACTCTTTATTCTCTAAAGGAGAGTCAACCTTTGCCGGCGATAGCGCAAGTGCAGCTTAAATCCGAGATTAGAATCGGTGAAATCGTCTCTTGTGTTTGCTCGTATAGATCTTTCGCCTTGTATTCGCATTCAGGAAACCCAGAATACAAAACTACCTGCTTCCCGCGTCTTATCGCTGCAGCGGATCAAAAATGTGCGAATCGAAGGGAACAGAAGTGCATCGTACATGCTTTAATACGTTTCCTTGTGGGTCGTGGAATGACATTAAATGGACGAACGAAGGTGCAAACGCGCACGACGAAGAATTTGCATGCGAGGGTGCTGCATATCACTGGGGAAAAGAAGGTCGACAGAGCGACGGAAGGCGTAATTTTCTAGGCCATCAGCCTGGAAAATTGCAGCAACGCGTCCGCGTTGATGCAGTGTCCGGTGTCAATGATTTTTTTTATTACTCCTTTACCCTGTGCCCTCGGTGACAGCCTCGAAAATTTCGCTACTTTCAAGCAACGGGTTCAACTTGACGTTCAGTCAGGAGTTCCCGACATTCCATCGACGCTTGGTTAAACACACTCCTTTCAATCTGTCAATAGCGTTAGCTGTAATTGAACGCTGGGAGGCAATTCTGTCTTGGAGGCAGCTCTTCGCAGAGCGTAACGATCTCTAGTTGAATCTTGTCGCGTCGTAAAACGTTTTACAACTCGGATCGTCCGCGGTAGAAGCAGAATGAAGCTTCCCGTCGTTCAACTTTGCCTACGCGTCAATCTTCCCTCGTGCGATCAAGATAAGAAGCGAAATTATCAAACGCGAAAGTCACGCGAATCCTATTGATTCTCTCAAAGCTGTGATTGCATTGATTCGTCGTAAATTTGAAACCGCCCGTTGGTCGATTGAATTTCCTTTCGAGATTTATCCTTTCCCGGCTGTTTCGACTGCGATTGTTGCAGCGGTCGTTCAGACAATTAAACCTCATCGTAATTTACGCTAAATAAATTTCATGGTCGCGTCTCGCGTCATTTCCGCTTTCGGTTCTCTTAAAGAGCTCGACAATAGGGGCACTTTTCTGCCGGAAGTAGGAAATCTGAATGGAAGTATGCGACGTAGAGGCGGAGAAAGGAGAGGCGAGGTGGTCTTTATCTAACGAATTTTTATCGAATTCGAACCTGCGTCCCGGAATACTTAATCGGCTCGCGGTGTTGGAAATTCAGAGATGCATCTTTCCTCGGTAGCGGATGCATTTCTTATGTAAATACAGCCTCGCGCTGTATTATAGAGTCTCGCGCAATGCCTGGACGTACTACTTACCGAAGGAGTACCGGTTTGTAGGAGATACACGATACTACACGATCGCTCAGGAAAAATACACGGTGAAAAACGTCCGCGCTCGGGAAACGAATCGACTTTATTGAATCTCTCTCGGAGCAAAGATGCGGCTTCGCTTCAATGTTCAGTCTGGAAACTGCAAAAGGATGATCAAGTACGTTGATAGCACCCCGACGATCTGAAAACAATCGCAACAATTGTTAACGTAGGAATTTTATCGGTCGCGTTCGTCGGTTTTCGCTTTCGCTGGAAACGCGAAGCGGATGGTTAAAGTATTACGGATTCCGTTAAAAAAAATGAAAACTCGCGAGCTACTGGCAACTGCTGTACGACAATCGAGCGGAAGTTCGCCGGATGTATCCCGCTCGAAATCGACGAACTTTGGCATTGCGGGATCGTCGAAAACTGGTTTCCCCCGATGCAATAAGAGCGAGAAGATCGCGAAACCGATTATCGGATATCGTTCCAGAGCTTTCTCGAGAATGCGACGGACCCGGAATTATGGTTACTAAGCGGCGTCCAATTAATCTTTCCCTTCTCGCAATACAGTGAGCAAATATCGCGTAACTGAATCGTGCTAGAATAAAGTTGGTCTTCCTCCGAGTTGCTCGAAACGCGACAACCGAGGAAAAATGAAGAGACGTTCCATTATTCGTGATTAAAACACTCTTCGCAAAGAAAATGAAAAGTGCATTTACCGAGCATAGAAGCGGCAAATCCACGTTGAACAAACCTCCAGCGGAAAAATGAAGACGTCTGTTCAGAAAGTGTAGAGAGACTCGAGCGTTCTGTAAACGACGCGGATCGATCAGTCGATGAGTTCGTTGCTACTTTTTGGTTTAACATACTTACTACATCGTGAGGAAATCTTTGAAGTATCCGAGCGTCCCACTCGACGAGAATCGCGCCCATGGAATTAGCCTAGAATCGATTGACGTTCCTCTGTATCATTTATTCGTTGAAGAGTTGGAAGAAATTAATTAGCTTTACCTGGTCAGTCGCATAATCGCAGCTGATATGAAGGGTTAGAAGTTGCGTTAGGAATACGATAAGCCAGCAGAACATGTTGAATATCAGTGGCCAAATGAGGCTCGACCAGGTTCTTACGACAAGCCAGTTCATGATGAAATACGTGTTACTGACGCTGTGTACGCTCAAATTTCCAAGCCAGAACAGAAGAGACCACGAAGAGAAAGAGTTGAGAGCCTCGCCAATCAACATCAGTTCGTCGTGCAAATCCTGGATAGTCTTTCTCGCAAAAATTTTCAGAAAATTTGTTATTTCTAGCGTTACTAAAGGGGCGAGCTTGGTGTATTCGACTGAAATCCAAGTAATTTTTGAGAATTTTTTCTGAGGAGATTATACATGTAATCTTTTTAAAACTTGCAGGCTATAATATTACATGTTTAAACAAGTAGACAAATAGTTTTTTCATATAAAAATAATGCTGTAATTCCAAATGGCACAGATGTTGCGAAGCGGCCTCGGTATAAAAGTCGTTTAACAGCGAGCAGTCTAGGATCTGTTTTAGTGTTCTCAAAACCTAAAAACCAAATTTTTATATTTGTAATAAGGTTACGCTGTTAATGAACCTAAATTCAAAATAATATTAAATTTAACTATATTTATTCCACAATTAACGAGGTTTTTTAATGAAGATCTCAACTATCATTTCAAAAACTCACTATCATCGTAATTTTGCATTTTTGAATGCGTATTGAGGTTCATCCACATCGTAATTTTATTACAAATTTAAAGCTATCTGGTTCATAGGTCAGTGGCGAATCCAGGAGCCTTTCTTGGTGGGGGCGAAAGTATAAAAGTAAAAAAGTACATTTTTTAATCGTCTTTTTAACCTTGATAAGCAATTAGAATAATTACGTGTCATATAATTGTGATTAAAGACTTTATTTTATAAGGAAAACAGGTATAAAAGATATTACAATAATGAGATTACGATACTACAAAAATTTTATTTCATAATACAAATTCTGTTTTACGTTTGCGAATTTTTGCGAATCGATCTATAACACTGTCTACACTATCATAACACTGTCTTCATTTACCTCTATATTGTAATGCATATTTAACAACGCACGGCCGGTGGGTCTATCTTCTGCCATAGTTGATCTAAATATGTAACAAGTTTTTCAGAATGTGAGGTAATATTTTTATATTTTATTACTCTTGGGGGGGGGGGGGGGCGATGGGAGCGATCGCCACTGTTATAGGTTTCAGAACAGTACAACAGATCCTAGACTGCACGTCGGGAAACGACTTTCATACCGAGGTCGCTTCGCAACATCTGTGCCATTTGGAACTACCGCATTATTATTATATGAAAAATAATAAATTTACTTCTTCAAGCATGTCATATTATAGCCTGGAAGTTTGAAAAAGATGGCTTGTATAGTTTCCTATGAAAAAAATTCTCAAAAACGACTTACATTAGATTTCAGTCGATTACACCAGGCTCCCACTTTAAACAGGAATCGAATTTGATTTCCATTCTCTCGAACCTTTCTGCTGACAGTAGTGCTTTTGTAGCCGACTTTCGGCGGTAGATTTTCCCTGGCTATTTGGTTCAGCTGACGGAATCGTTGTTCGAGGAAGAACACCATGCCGGCGAATTTGTAAACGGATACCGCGGAACCGACGTAAGTGAGCATATAGCTCACGTTGAATGGCCACGTTTCCATGAACGCGTACATCCCGCTTTGATTAACCATAGTCCACGCGAACCCCTGAGTGATCAGATAAGTCCACACCACAATTTTGGTCTTCGTCTCTTTCCTCGGATAACCCAGGCCGTCGAGTCTCTGGTCGTAGTCTTGAAGAGCGTTCCAAATTTCCACGAAAGCACGTCTGTTCAGCATCGTCCAAATCAGCTCGTACATCACCACCAAGTAATTGACGATCACCTGCATCGATTCGAGTCACAGTTTTACCTCGTGCACACGAATTTCGGAAGAAAGAGTTCGCAACCTCCGTACCTTCGTTGTTTCGACCACGGCGAGAATCGGTTTTTCTCTCTGCAGGCTGACGAACCTCAAGAACACTATGTACATGATGTAGGAGTAGATGGTCAAGAAGCTGAAGGAAAATATAAGCGAGGGGTTGGAAGGAGTCATCCGATCTTTCGTGAAATCGTACGGTGCCACGCCGAACAACTTCATCACGCAGATCGCAGGGTAAATCGCTGAATACAACGGCGAGTCCGGCCCGCAAAATTTTCGCGCGCGACTCTGCGTCTGTAGCTTTATTTCCGCGAACGTAGTTTCCACGTCGAACGGTTTCACGCGATCCTCAATTTTTGGAAATACTCTGACCTTTCTCGAGTAGTGCTCGAGCTTTCTTGGGGAAAATTCCATCGTCTCTTCGGAACGAGCGGTTGTTTTCGACGCTATGTCTAGGCAGAAAGTGGACAAACGTTGGTAATGCATTGAATCTTGAAAATTTGATAAGCTCGAGATTGTAACAAACATTCGAAGCGCAGCCATAAATTGGAGACACACGGCGAACCAACTATTAGTCACCAGTTCCGACGGATGGAACGCGCGCTATCGATTTGAAATATTAGGTTCGTCGAAAAAAGGGAAAATTTTCACGGTAGTCGACCAACAAAGAGAGCCCAGTATCTCTCGCGTGTGAGTTCGTTTACTCATTGATTTATCGTCCCACCGCCAGTCATTTATTTACTAACTACGTCTGAAATATAAACCGGGTTTTCATTCGCTCGTCGAGATACGTACATACAATAATTTTAATAATGTTCATTTGTATTTTCAAACGATCGCTGGTAATGCAATTACGTCGAAACACGAACGAAAAAAGCGGGAATATTAACTGTATCGCGAGAAAGGTGGAATCGAAAATATTTGATAACATCATATTTTACAACCGATGCGATTGCAGTGCAAGCATTGCATCTCCCACAAATAAATGGATGAAATAATTGAGTAGAATCATTTGGAAAATCAATCCGATGCCCTGGTTTCCTCTATTCCCATCGTGATGGAATTTTCCAGCCGTGTCGATGCACGAGGAACAATTTAATCGTGGCTGGCGCGGATCAGAATTCGCAATAGAAATCTCGTCCGGTTGTGGCCTCTTTTTAAAAGAGCCACGATGTCGTTCTCGAGTATAGAATGTGGACGGACGCGAAACACAATGAGATTCGTGATTCGTGGATTGGAACAAACGAAAAAAAAAACAAAGCGAAAGAGCGACGAAGAGAAAGGAGAATCACTTTGTTTACGGAAAGAAACGCTCTCGAGCTTTACCTGAAGGTGTCGTGGAATTTTCGCTTCGTACGAGAGCACAGTTAAACGTCGAGGAGGAACTGCGGAGCAAAATCGTCCACAACTGCGCAGTAAATGGTCGAATGTCTCCGAGCAACCGCGCAAATAACAGCTAGAATTTAACGAGGTCCGTGGTTTTCCATCGGTCGCGATAAAGCGGAATTAAAGCCATCAGGGTAAACAGGCGTACGTGGGCATACATTTGCGATCTGTTGCCACGCTAGGACTTCCAACCGTCATTAGATTCTAGTTCAGTGAGCGCACGATGAATTATTGAACAGACGGAGAAGAATAATAGTCTAGTAAAGCCGATACTCTAGTATCTGCGGAGAAATTTACTTTGAAAGTTTCTACCTACTCATGGATCTCTGACTGTTTCAACAAAACAATGATTCGAGTTTTGGACTCGCTGTTTGGCGATAATCGATGGACACTCCGCGGAACGAAGAAAAGAGAAGAGCGCGAAGACGAAAGCTAAGGGAGGAAAATGTGTAGCAATATAAAACAGTGTATTAAATGAAAATTTACGACGGAAAGTGTCTCGTCGGGACGACGCCCGAGAGAAATGCAATTTAACTCGGCGCGCGCGATGAATGATACTCATCGAGCGGTCAACACACCGGGCTCTTCGTCCACGTTCATGAGAATAAAACCTATTTTTATCCTACTTCCCCAGGAAAATTGCTTCGGCGGGATGAGCTAGATTTTTTGCATAAATCTTGCGCGTAGCCCGCTTTGATACTCGCTGCTACGCTTCGAGCTTTACCAACCCCTTAGCTCTCGTCGCGTTTTATTAAAACGATAAGCTCGGTTTCGCAAAATTTCGAGAGAAACAACAGCTAAAACTAATAATAGTGAATGAAAGAAAACGTCACACCTTTGAAAATCGAACGAATCGAAATTCGATGCTCGATAGACAAATGAAAATTCCCAGTGAAATTGGCATTTGTCATCGGAAAATGGTTTCTAAGGTTCTTTTTCGTTTCGACGTTAATATCGTCGAATGAGAGTAGAGATAAATTGACGAACAGGAGGAAAATGAAATCGCTAAAGGAAGACCTCTTCAAGTGGACCTGTAAACAGCACGCGATGAACTGTTATCTCAACAAATATCTGTTACGCAGGAAAGCACTCGAATTGGCGAAAATGTGCGGCTTGAACGGTACGCAAACCCCCTTTCAGTATCAATTTGTCGGAAGTGACGCCTGTTAGAATTTTGCAGATTTTAAGTGCTCGGATACGTGGATTAACTGTTTTTTGAAAGAGCACGGTTTCTCCTGCGATCTGTCCAATCGGACGGGTCCGTTTTTCGACAATTACCGCGACTGGATCGATCTGATGAGGTCGACGATAATTATGTACAAACACAACGAACTGTTCCACGCGGACGAGTTGGTCATGTACGCGGATCTTTCCCCGACGAAGATTCTGAGTGACGAGATCGAGAGGAACGAGGGAAATCGAATCACGGTTCTGACGTGTTGCAACTCGTCCGGAACGACGAAGCTGCCGTTGCTGATCTGCGGTCCCTATCCGTCCAGAATAACGACCGAGGATCACGTTTATTGTCACAGCGAGCACAGTCTCATCGACGACGGTCTCGTGAAAAATTGGCTGGCGGACGTGAACGATCGTATGTCGAGGTGCGATCGGAAGATCCTGCTGTTTTTGCAGCGAAAAAGAGCGCACGCGCTTCGAGACTTTCCATTGAGCAACGTGAGTCTAGTTTACTTGCCCGAAGATTTTCCACAGCATTTACGACCGCTACGGAGGGACGTTTTCCATTACGTTAAGATGATCTTCAGGCGAAGGTGAGAGCCCCGTCGAGGAAGGTTCGCTCGAGAGCGAGAGACAACGTTTTCTCTAACAATCGCGCGAGTCGAGTAACTGTAAGGGTTTCTACCAAAACATTTCGATTGCCTCTCGTAGCGTTTCTTTGATTTCTTTTTTTTTTTTTTTTATTTTTTCGGTGAAACGGAGACGAAAATTGCTTCCATAAGACTACTTACGCAGTCTCTTCGGAAAATTCTAACAAATAAATATACGTAATATTTGTTAAAGATACGCGGAGAGATTGGGACAGAAAACCGTAGATTGGAATCTTCGCGATATTCTGGAATCCTTGATCGACGCGTGGGAAGCGGTGCCACGGGAGATTATAATCTGTCGATTCCAGAGAACGTATTTCAGAACGGACGAATCTTTTATTCAAATCGATTGCGATTGTTGGGAGCAATTGAAGACTGGTATCGCGTTCAAAAAGTTCGTAACGTTCGACGATCATCTTTCGGACAAGACGTTCTACGTCGATGATTGTCATGATCGTCTGACGCCAAGCTGCAGCGGCAACCAAATACCGACGAATAGTGATAGACCGGAAAGGGACTTGGTCACCAGGCGTAGTAGCCAGAGACTGTCCTTGAAGAGAGCTTACAGTGAAACTCAATTTTCGTTGAATACTGACGGATCCAAGTCGGGAGACGAAAGTATTAAAAATATCGTTGCTTCCAAAGATCGCGACGTTCGGCGTTCTCGATCGACCAGCAGGAAGCGACGCAGGCAACGGCTAACGAAATCCTTTCGAAAGACAATGGACAAAACCTTCGCTCTGACATCCGCGAAGCTAATTGACAGCATCTACGCGTCTAAGCATGAGACTAAGAAGGACACTGACTGTCGGACAGAGTTTGGAAATTCGAGCGAAGAGGAGAATGCGGAGGTTCCATTGAATTTAAACGAAACTGTTCCTTGCGAAACGAGTCAATTGTCTACTGCGACGATGGATTGCGATAATTTGCAAGAAAATTCCAAAGTTTCGGGAAAGGAGCCGGAAAAATCAAAGTTGGACAGTTCCATGGGCGATTCGAATGCTAACGAATCGAGCGAGAAAAGGTTGAAAATAGATTACAGCTGGTCGAAACAATTTGAAACTGCTTTCGTTTTTGGACCTCCAAACGCTTTGGAAGGTACCAGTCGTACCTCACTGTGCCAACGCGATGAAAATACCGTCCACTCGTCTTCTAACATCACACCGTCTGTTTCTCGAACAGAATAAGAAGTATTTGATAATAAAATTTGTAAAACAAATAAAAATTTCATTTTTAACTATTCCGAGACATTTGTGTTCTTTGAAATATTTCTTAATTCACGTTGACACAGTAAAATAGCTTTACTAAATACATAGATAGTAATTTATTTGTTGAAAATACGATATCAGAAGATATTCCATATTATTTCCGCGGATCTGAAATATTCAAGTTCCTCGAGTATCCGTTGCTTGCAATACTATTGTGCTATTAGTTATTTGTTCTATTTGAGAAGATGCACCTGTATGGAACCGTGGCGCGTATCGTGACAACAATTTCTGTCGTTGCTTCTGAATAATGCGGAATGGATATCGAGGGTGGTGGTAGGGTTTAGTGCATGCCGGCGATGTTGAAAGATTTATGACATGCCGTGGTCGAGCGTAATAATTCACAGTAGTCGCACGCACCTCTGTTTCTGATCGTGTGCGATGCCGACATCTGCCAATTCTTCAGTGACTATTTCTTAACAACAAGCTGTTAAGCTCGCTTCAATAAAATTACTGATAACACTGTTTGACAAATTTGGACTTTTTTCGATTTTGAATATTTTCAATTCTGAATACGAATCTGAAAACCTTCTTTTTCCAAAACGTACAGTTTTTGAAAAAATCAATTTTAAAAAAAATGACAAATTTTCAACTTTGGAAGTATTTTGTGCTATTACAGTAATAGTTATTTAGTTGCTCTTGACGCGAAATGATTCTGTGGACTCTTCCGAATAAAATGATATAAATAGTTATTAGATTATAAACATCGAAATATGTTTAAATAATGATATAATGGTCCAAAAAATCATTTCGCGTCAAGAGCAACTAAATAACTATTACTGTAAAAGCACAAAATACTTCCAAAGTTGAATACTTCCAAAATTGATTTTATCAAAAACTACGTTCTGAAAAAAAAGGTTTGCAGATTCGTATTCAGCACGTCGAAATCTATAAGAAACGTTTATTGAAGTTTACAAAATCAGATACGTGTTGAACAGTGTAATTGTATGGAAATCAATGTTAAAATATCTATATATCTTGTTATATCTAATATTTTAAAAAATTAACAATTGAAAATACTTTTTACGAAATTGTTTAGCTCCGTTAATATAAAAAGAGTCGTAAGAATATGTATTTCTTCTTACAATATTACACCTCTTTATCAGATTCGTATATAAGGTCTGCTTTTTTAGTGCAGAGTGAACCGCCTTGCCATCTCCTTCCGTTTTGTGAAATAAAAGAAGATAGCGACTGATTCGTTTTGCATTAGTGCAGCTAGTGCAAAAATAAGACAGACTTTTAGTCGCGTTTTTCTAGAGTGCACTTTCTGATTCAGTGAACAGATTCATTTGTGAGTGTTAATATTTGATATTTCATGTATTCATGTGAAATCTTGAGAAAAAAATGATATGCATCTTTCTTTTTAAAACAATAGACACACTATATAACAAAATGATTGTTAGACGCTATTAAAAAAAAGCTGCTGTTTCAGTTTTACCAGTATTTATTTTTTGCCGTTTTTTGAACCATTTACATAAACTTCACAGGATGTAACGCAGATACAGTTAAAATTGATTCCATTTGTATGTACAACAGTATGAAAATATACCTTAATTTATAAATACATTATACATATTAAAATATATCATTATCATTGCGTAGGAGACTTATATAATTCATTCAAAGGCAAATCTTTAACCTTTTCTATAATGTTTAAAGCTTCTTCTAATATTTGGGAATGTATTACTGATTTGTCTTGATCAGCGTTTATAATACTCCATGTTTTGTCTTTCAGTTTCTTATAATTGGCAGCAACGCGTTTCTGGAGTTCAGTGTTTTCATAACGTTCCTCTCCCCAATTACAGCGTAAAGATTGAGATTCTGTAGAAACATCAAGGTAAATGACTATATCTGGACAAGGTAGTCCTCTGTCAGGTTCTTTGCACCACATTAGGTTTCTACCGGTCGTAGCTGCTGTGTAAGCGGCGCCTGAACTCGCGTATCTATAAAAATCAAGATGCCCTAAATATTGCAAGAAGTGTTTAATCGTTAATTGAAAAGTAAAGCAGCAGTCGAATTACATTACCTGTCTATAATGATGGTGGTACCACTGTATAAAGTTTTTAAAATATCCTCTTTGCATTCCCACCGATTCGCAGAGAATAATAAATGTACACTTTCAGGAGACAATTCTTGCTTCTTGCACAAAAAGTTACTTATTAGTGTTCCAATATGCGTTGTTCTGTCTATAAGAAAATCCAACACCATACATTATTTCATTTAAAAATTTGTTTTAATCTCTATGATCATAAACTTTCTGCACTACGAGGTTATGTTTAATTTAAGGATAAACGAAATTGAATATATTTGATACTTCAATACGAATTATTTGAAAAGTAATTAAACGATATTTACATATATATCGACTAATTCAGGAAATTTCGATTAATACAAAAGAGATGAGCAAACATTTTTTACCGGGAAAACTTCGCATTTTCGTTGGAATGTTTCGTGCATTCAAAGCATCCATTAACATTTTCACCTGCGTGGATTTTCCTGCTCTGTCGCATCCTTCGAAAACTATTAAGGCTCCGCGTCCTATTGACATTTTTAAATTGTACGTTTAATATTTGTAAGTGTTGAAAGACAGTTTCACAAATGAAACCACCCTTACGAAATTGAAATTCACTTGCTCGCGCGAATAGCGGATCGCGAATGTCGCTCCACGCATGCGCACAAGGCGATGTACAACCACGTGATCATTTTAGTTGGCTGTTAGTTTTGTTTGTTCAACAAAGAGACATTACTAATTGAATAAATCAGTTTGTTATATATATTTAAATGACTTTACCTTTAATGATCCACCTACATAGAAAACAACAGTAAGGATACTGAAGGATACTAAGGATCACTAAGGATTATGCGAATTCTGATATTTTCGATTATGTGCAGTCACGTGGTTACCAATACGTCAGCTACGTCACTTGGTCACTACATTTCCGTGTCGTAAACAACGTTTACAGCTAGCAATAGTAAAATATGAAATCAGAATTTAAGTTATCATGCTGTTTCGACGTGAAATAACAAAACTATAAAATCCTTTTTACTCTTCTCTTTTTCCTTTTACTGATGCAAGCAATTTTATTTACATCTCTTACTTTATTACCCCTGTCCCATATGGTCTATAACGTCCTGCAATTGCCATCTAGCGGACGGCGCAATTTCGCCTGTTTTAGAAGACTTCCTCGGTAACTCCGGTAACTCTAATACCAGGGGGAAAAGTAACAGTAGATGTGAGTAGTGTAGAAATTAAAATTATTGGCACGATTCTCCATTCTTATCGCATGCGAATAAACAATTATTACCACTTTTAACAGTGCGAACTAATCATTAAGTTTGATATAAATACTGAAAATATTAAAATTTCAGGAAAAGCTATGCAAAGGAATTTATTTTCTAATTTCAGACACATGATAGATTCTCTGTCGAAATGATTACTAAGTAACGATATGTAAGCAATACATTTATATTATATGTATACTAATATAAATAAGATTGCTTTCATTATTTTACGGAAAATATTAATTTTTTCCCGGTTGATCCACGAAATACTTTTTAAGACTAGGATTCAGGCGCGATTTTAGGTCGCGTGAAAGCACGTCATCGCACATAAGTTGTATGATTCTTTATTGTAATAGCAGTAGGGATAGTGACAATAGTAATAATATACAGTATACATTTCTCATTATCCGTATTTCCCATGAACGTACATCGAACATTTGAATTGTAAAGTGCATTGAAGATATATATCGTAATATGGTACACTAAGCCAGAATATAGCATCACTCATAAACCATCCTCTATACATACATAACATACAGCTCAATTAATACTTTTGTTTAACATTAACATTTGACCTTAAAATCTTTTATTATTTATCGTTCCACTGTAAACGTGCGCTACTTCAGGGACTTTTTCGATTTACTGCTAACAATATGCTAGATGTTTCGAAATAGTATGTGGTACAAAAAATTATTTTCATTTGTTTAACAATTGAACTTAGGTGCGGTTATTTTGCGGTGTAATTCTAAATTCATTCTTAATTATATAATGGAATATTGCACCTGCGTAACAAAACTAACGTACAGAATGTTTCAATATTCTGCAGACATATCTTAATTTGTTACAGTCTAATCAGCTGATTGAAATGCCATTTTTCACAAAAAGAATTATTCTGATTTTGATACATACACCCTCGTGGAAAGAATAATTTGCCAAGTAGTCTATTCAACGCATCAACACGCGAATTTACTATAATTTCTCGAAAAGACTTATGTTTATATGTACAAATCGTAAATTTCGTATTATCTATATATACGTATATACATGTAACATACACGCGTTTGCATTATAATATGCTACAATTGATGCATAATCTATATATGTATATCCTTGAAAGCACATTACCGTGTCACGAGTATAAAACCGAATAGTCTAATATATTTATATATGTATATATATATATATATATTTTACAGGATTCAACAAAACCAGTTTCACTCCAATTGTGACTAATGGCGGGAAAAAAGTATTGTTTTGTTTAAACGGAAACGGAATAATTCGAACTTTTATTCCTCTCGAACGTTCCTCAACATGAACAATCACGGACATTAAACGGAATAAAAAGTCTTTTCATTTCCGACGGATACGTACTATATTTTTTGATACGCGCGTTTGATCGCTCTCTCTACAATACGTTATCTCACTCACGATCGTTGTTCTATCACAAAATTGCTGGACGTCAAATGAGAAACCGATCGAAGGCTTACCCTACATTTGTACACATCGCGTGAACCTTATTCTTCGTTTGTCCATTGAGTTCGCCGCTATTACGTTTGCTGGCTTACGTGAAACGAAACGAACTTTTATTTACTAAAAGTTACCTAGAACTGTATGGATTATATTATCAAAAGCAGCGATCGAAACGAACATAAACTTTCATTCTATTGATTGCATACTCAAACGCTACGAAATCACCAATTTCTGAAATTCCAAGTTTAAGCCAACTATGCACCTTTCTTGAACGCGAAAAGTGAGTGGTTCAAATTGATGTATACAATTTGCGTTCGAGGACGTACCGGTAAACCTGGAAAGATAACGAAAATATTTTCAACGCTATAGGCACCCAGGGAATCGGTACAGTTCAATTTAAGAGAAGCAATCGGAGGAGAGGACGCGTTTACAATATACTTTTAAAAGAACTGTAATAGATAATTGTTTCGAAGACTGTAATAGGTATTTCGTTTCATTAAGAAAACATTGAAAGTCAGTGCTTATCACAAATGAAAATAAGTCTGACATAAAGCACTTTGCCAATTTTCCTAATCTGAATAGATAGGTGGCAGTTACGCTTATTATTGATATAACCTTGATATAACGATATAGTAGCCCGACGACTAATAACAATACTTGTATTACACACATCGCTTAACAATAGGATCCATAAAATTTTCATATATCTAACATTTCTTACATTATCGATATTTACTTCGTTTCATATGCAATAATTATTCTTCGCGAGCGTATAAAATCAGACTTTACATCGTACTACGACGAGCGCAAAGACTCTTCTCAAGACTCTTCTTAACACTCTTCTCATTCACGGTCATTCAACGTAACACACGCTTCTTTCGCACTCCTTTACGATTGACATCCTGCACTTTATGCGATTCGATAGAAAGCAATGTCGCGATCATCGAACTCGTTACAACGTTTTAATAAAATCGTTTCACCTATCCCACGTAATGTTAATAATGTATATATTTCAGTACAATAGAAATTTGCATAATTAAAAAGCATCGCATACGAATAACTTAAATTGCAAAAACTACTTACGTATCAATAAAAGTGTCTATGATTCGCAATGTCGTTTCTCATTGAGCTCACGAAAAGAAAAAAAACATTCCATGACAAACCAGTTGTACCAAAACGTGCACTGCATGTGCTTACTGAAATTAAATCGAGCAACAAAGAAAATACAAACAAGAAGTCTGAGTAAAATTGTTTGGTTGTTATACTTTTGCAAACTGTGATAGTTTTTAGATTTATAGTATTATTTCTAAGCAGTTGTATCCATGGAGCTCTATGGACTTTATCGGTCTGTGTAAAATTCAATTCGCATTCCGGGTGTATACTTAACTAATATGTATAGCGAATCCATTAGTGTTCACTTACTTATTTTGAGGTACGTTTGCCAGTTTGTTTTGACAGAAAACTTTGATTCGTGTGATTAAAGTAAATCTGGTACAATAGAAACTCTTCGATCGTAGTTAGCAAGTACGTTGAAGGAGATCTTGGAGATTTTATCGTGGAGGATACCGGTTGTGTTGCGTATTTTTCACTGAATTATCCTTTGTGTCGCTTGGGTTGTACATCATTGGTCCCTAAACATCATAATTGTCTTGAGATACAAATCAACCATAAGTTCAACTTAAAATTAAATAAAATAATATTGTTAACGTAACAAAATTTTACGAAATATTACGAAATAAATCTGCCTAAAAAAACATAGGTAACATCAAGTTAAAAAATTATTTCATGAAAATTAATACAATATTGTTTCCTTTTTTTTTTTATGGCTGTCATCTGTAAATAATATGTTTAAACGCGATGAAAAGCGTAAATGTGTAATGATTGCAATTAATAAATAAATATACATTGCAAAGCTTAAAACAAAAAGTACTTCCTTCACCAAGCTTTCCCACGGTTTTGCCATTTCAATTTCACAAGCACAGTGCTCGTCATAATGAGCTCAAGCTTGATTTACAGACGAAGCTATGCAATTGTGAATTAAAAGAAAAAAAAAATGGTATCTTAAATTCTGTAAAGTTTCAGAGTATCTTTTAAGTAGCAGAGCTAATGGCATGGAAAATGAATGTATGGTTAGAAAAAGCTTATGAAAATGCCAATTAAAACATACTCTTTTGCTACAGTTGTATAAGAAATAACAGTTTCTACCATAGATCGCTGAGTAGTATTCGTAAATGATCACCTGTGGAATGAGAAATGCTAATGCCACTGGATTACCTTGTTCCGTGGAAGGAGACGCGGATCCCTCATAGTGTAGCTCTGCACCTCTCGCGATAACGAGCTGGTTGAGCTCCATCGAGAGAGCTGTGTGCCATATACAACACAACAATGTTGTCTCACTAACCGATACTCGTCCTATTACTATGAATAGGCATCAAAGTATGCGAGTATGCAACACCGACGTTTTTTCGAATAAAATGCATAGTATTGGTGACAACGAATCGCAAATTGTTGCTTTGAATTTTGTTTCCAATTTACAGTAGTTTATGATTATGTAAACTATCGATGTTGCGGGACTCTTGTATCATCATTTAAAACAATAACAAATTTTCTATGATAAATGCTGTCCAGGTACAAAGGTTACTCATGCTGAAAATTACACGTAAACGTAAAAGTGTATCATTTTAGTATCCCATACCATACGTTTGTTAGTAAACCTACGACAGTCTTCTTATTATCAGAGAAATTATGCAAAATAGAAGGTACAGAAGCAGTGCTAAGCTGTAAACTAATGTTAAAAAAAAAATTTACAGACGAAACTAGAATAAAAACGGAGATTAAACTTTTTTAAAAACCAGCTTTCCAAATGTTTTGCGTTATCTTAACGTGACAGACAATGGAAGCAACTTCCTTCATTAAATGCATTATACAACATTTACATTGCCATTCATGCTACTAAGATGAATTCTGATAAACCATGCAGGCACGATGGTGATAAAGAGCAAGTATAAAATTAATAAAATATTCCTTACTATCAGTAACAATTATTATTTGGCTACATCATTCTGCCTCCCCGACTGCTTGCAAAAGAAACATAAAATGAAAGGTAGATTAAACACCAGTTCGCAAGAAAGAGAACAATCTATTGTGAATATCTGAGAAATCTAATTAGAATAATAAACTAATGATATTTAAACACAAACGAAAAAGTAAATACGTTTTTTAATCTAATCTTGAACGTTGAAAAGGTTAAGGTTAATCTACTCGCGAATTCGATTCGCTTCTGTTATGCGGTACAAACAAAAAATATATAGAACAAAAGAAAAGTTAACTTAGGGAGATCATTCTTTTAGATGAGTAGACAATGCACAAAACTAGGGGACATTACGGCAAGTAGAAATACGATCTTACGATCGTGGTTCTATCAGAAAGTGGCGGGGAAATAACATCTTAACATTACAGTTCCAGAGGCACGTTCAAGATACAGCTAAGCTGCATACCAGCATACTGCAGCCATAACATAAACATATAATATTGGAATAGTGTATAATGAGTCTGAAATTGGATACATACGTGAAACTGTATTGTTAATGTTGTATTTATGTTTATAGTAATGGAACGTGAGTGAATGTGCATAGAAATTCTTCGCGCAGCAGCTATTAATCGTAAAGAACTTACCGGTTGAGATATATTTTCAGAAACGTTTGCAGAAGGTACGACAGGTGTCGAGGCGGGTGATAAAAAGTCCACAGGAGCAGTTGGGTCGTTGACTAAAAATTCATGACAAAATGAATACGAACTATCAACTATTATTTGATATTAGAAAAATATCAGCAATTATTAGAAATTTACCCGGGGCAGGAATGAATAGTTGAGGCGAAGAAGTTGCCATAGGTACCATTGGGGATGTTACTGGAGTTGGCATACTTGTCGGTGCTGCGCTGGGCTTTGAACCTACTGGATTCATTACGTCTATGTAATTGGCGCGCATGCTTCTGCCTTTTGGTAGCTTGAACTTATTCACAGCCAATTCGTCGGCTTGGGGAGGTGGTGGTTGAGGCATCTGGGAAGGTTGTTCCGCAACGGGTGCTCTAAAGCCCATGTCAGTAGCTTTCGGGGGAGGAGCTAGCGTCGTAGAACCAACGTCTCCATCTTCGTCCTTGTTCGTCCATTTTTTAGCTACAGGATCCCAGATAATCTGTTCCATAGTGAGACAGGACGTTAACGTTAGTTCTTTTAGATTTATACATTAAGAATAGGAGGTAACACTATTCGCGTCAGAGGGCTCAAATAATTGCAGTGTTCAGTCTAATGTGTTAGAAACGAAATGTGGAATTGTTAAGCCAGAATATATCAATAATTCGTTAGCTGTTAATCGATTGTCCGAACATTGAGTTATACTGGCCTTTTCCTCTCCCACCGTTAAATCACAGACGTTCAATTACCATAAGTACCCGCGTGAGCCCTTAGCGACATAAAACATAAAACCATCTATCATAATTTCTTGACACTCTACCAAAGCAATGGAAAATATTCTTTCAAAGCCTTACCGTCGGATTGCTGTCATCCGGGAGGATCATCTGATTCTTCGGTTTCGGAGCGAGTTTGCTGAAAAGACCACCGAACCAAGAACTGCCGCCGCCGCCGCCGCCACCGTTGGAAGGTTTCTTCTCGGCTGTCTTTTCGGCCGGCTTCTTGACTGGTATTGGAGGTTTCGCAGCTAGTTTAGGTGTCTCGAGCGCGTCTAACTCTTCCAGAGGATCAAACTGTTTCCTCGTAGACGGTGTCATGGAAATGGCCGGTTGTGGTGGCTGAAATGAGTTATACGATTCATTATCGCAAAATTGTTCCGGCAAAGTTCGTCACTATTTACTGCAATAGCATCAACATTGTCATTTATCTCGTGAACGATATTTCTTACGTAGAATGCTGTTAACTAGCACAGTAAAGAATGAAAAACTTTGCTTCTAAAAAACATATTCATGTCTTATTCAAATTGAATAATCTGTTTATAATATCAAGGCGCCATTTTAAAAAATTCAGAAAAGTCCATAATATAGAAAACTTTATTGTATATTTAACAATAACAGTAACTTATATACATGAACGATATCTAAAACAGAGAGCAAGTTCTCTAAGCTACGTTCTACTGTTGTGGATTAAAAATTTACATTAATCACTCATACCTTCTACCAATACAAAACATTGATATTTTCCTTCAAGCAAGACACTAACTTACAGAATTAATTTTATGTTTCGTAGGTACAATTACGATTGTAAAATGATATTCTATATGGAGCGTTTAAACGGAGACAGTTGATATTCGTAGCCTAGAAATATGCCATCTACTCGCAATTCGTGGGAACATCGATATCATAGGTTTTAAGGATGGACTTTTCATTGGAAACATCTTTGAATTCGGTTAAACGAAGATCACTGCCAGATCTAACTGGTAAATCTATTGGATACGTTCCACCAAAAACAAGCGGTTTGTATCGACACGATTTAGAAGTTTGCGAGGAATTGGAATACGACCAGGCATCCACTGTATCACAAATGACATCTTTCCTTCGAATATGCGGAGCTACTCGCATTACTTTCTTCTCCTCAAAGTTACAGTATTGTTTCAAAGTTTGACACATGTTTTCGCAAATAGCCGACGTTTCGCCACCAAAACGTGAATCGAACCTTGCGAAAGACTCGAAATCTACCTCGCTGAATTGAATATCTAAATCTGTAGTAGTATCTGACAAAATTTTACTACTTTCCTCTATCTCGTCTTCAGTTTTATTTTTAGCTTTACATTTTAAAAATACGGGCGGTTGCAAAGAGGGTGGTTTCACGTATCTACCATCTATTTTCTTTATCTTTTTCACGTCTTTCGGATGAATCTGATTGTTTGCTAAAATTCTTGGATAAATCGCTGTAATCTTTGGATACGTTACTAATTTCTGAGGTTTCGTAAACTTGTCATCCGGGTTAGTCGATCTATAAGGATTAGAACCTAACGACATGCCTGTTAAACTACTGATATTAGAATCGGAAGAGTGACGAGCGACGCTTTTATCGGAATCGGTTAATACTTTGCGTCGGCGTAACGAACTAACATTGCCGTCATCCAATGACCATTCAGGTTCGAGATTACTATCCGGAGTAAGCGTGTAATTACTTACTTCAGGAGTAGGTGTTTTTTCTTCTTTTTCCGTCTGTCCGTATGCAAGAAAAGGCGAAAAAAGCATTATTTCTATACGTAGGCTCAACGAGTTACTGGGTTTAAATACATTATTTTACAAACAAAATAAAACGTGTGCGTGCACTTATAAATGAAAATGAAATATTCTTAATGCAAGTGATTTACCTCATAGTTCCATTTCTCCTGTTGTTGAGAATTACTGATGTCCCCTGGTTCCGAAGGGTATGGTGCATGAGAGGGCTGTTGTTGCCAATTCGTCACTGCGGAATCGTTCCTTCCGTAATTACTTTGATAATAAGAATCTTGATTCCAATAATCCTGCTGCTGCGACTGTTGATACTGACAAGATTCTTCGTTGTTTCTTATGTACTGTACACTCTGATCGTACGTGTCTTGTATATTGGTTGGCAAAGACATGTGTTGCCAATCTGGTTGCGCGTCGGTTGTATTTATATCCATCATTGACGCTGGACCCTCTCTGTATTCCGGTTGAACCGTACTCCACTGTTGCTGTTGTCTTACTTCGTGCGTTTCTTGATTTTGCATATTATTGTGCGACTCCATTTTCATTTGCGAACCATAAGCATCATTCTCCATGACTTCGCTAGTCTATAACAAAATAATAACTTCTAAATAAAGTATAATAATTTCGCAACTTATACACCAAATAAACTTACATGGTATTTCTCAATAACCTCAGTCAGATTGTTGAACCAAGTTAGAGTCGTAACTTCGTCCGTGATTTCTTTGTAAACTGGATCATGATATCTAATTCTGTCCCCTAGATTATACACCGCATTGGCAAATGATTTTTTATATTTCATCGGCTCGTTAACGATGTTTATTGCAATCTGTTCTATATATAACAAGGCTTTCTCGATCAATCCGTAATCGACCATCTTCAATGCCAAATCAAATTTGAAAGTTTGAAGATCTATTAATGTGTATCCTGGCTCGCTAAGGTTTCTAGCGAATTCGTATATTTCCGTCAGCATTACAGCTTCCGTAGTAAGGAATGCGTTGTATGGTTTATGGTGATTTGCACCGATCAGAACAAGTTTAACATTGCTACCTCCGTAAGCACCAAAATCAACTTGAGCAAGAATGTAACAAAAATGAGCAGCGTGTATATCTCCTCGCGCGGAAAGCGTATCGCCGAGAGTCGTAATCGAACGGCGATTAATTTCAGGATTGGCAGAAGTGTTCGATATAATCATAGCTAAGTGAGGCCTCCAGTCGTCCCATCGCGGATCCGATATGCCTGTGACCACAGCGGGAACACGTCCAGAATGAAGTTGATACAAAGTTTGCAATGGATCGTAGTATGGCAAACTGTTGGCAAAACGCGCCATCACGGACGCGTGAGTGCGTCTGTCCAATTTGCTGGCCAAAAACAGTGCGTGTCCCCAGAGTCCTTCGTTCATTGCATATTCTAAACATTTCAATTAATAAAGTATAAAGTATTCACAAAATTCCTAAATGAAATTCATGCAAAGAATATTTAAACACAAACCTAAGGCTTCTTGTACTAATCCATAGAGCAACGTGTTTCTAAATTCATCCGTAATCTGTTCGATGGTTTTTCGTTGCTTGTTTTCGACTTTCTCAGGAACTGATGCATTATCTTGATTTCCTTGAATGCCATCCGCGATGCTAGATCTTTGCGATATCACCGATTCTCTCCTACCCGTGTCCTGCGATTTTTGTCTGTTCATGTCGTAAGGATACGCGTCCTTATTTCTGAGTAATAATGTTGCTATATCAACACCGACAACATTCTGAAAAATATCATATAGTTAGGTAAAGACAGTAGCTTGGAATTATGTATAAAATAATATCTCACTCCATTCTGTTGAATCAACATAATCATTAGTTCATATAAGAGTATGTACGATGCGCGATCAACCATCTCTTCATTTGACGCTGCTTTCTTAATTTTATTCTCACAATATTCAATAATAGTCTTTTTGTGTGTTACTCCCCTACATCGAAAAATCAAATATTAGTAAACATCGCAAATTATTATACTTATTAATCTAAAACGGATCCATTAAGACATTTGTTTATCTCTAAACATGCATATCTAATACGTACAATGGTAAAACTTAATGCAAAAAATCAATTTCATGAAACGAACAAAACCATAAGAAATTCAAATATGCAATTAACGGAAAATATGCGTGCTTAGATTGTCGACACATTGATTACACTTGCTTAATCAGGGGTCCAGGGTAAGCACGTAAATCGCGGGCTACAAAATCGTGCGAAAGCAGATTGTCCAGTTTGATAATATCTACTTTAGCTCTTTCACCATCGATCGGATAAGATGGATGCACATGTATCAAAGACCCGATAGAGAAACATCCTACAAAAAAATTACTTTAATAAGATACTGCACATTTTGTCGAATAAACTTGAAATAATTTAAAAGCGTACCGTATGCGCGAGAATTGGAATATTTAGTTGGTGTCAATCGTGCAGAAGTAGCCGTCGAATCTTCGAGTAAAGATATATCGCCTAAAGTTCGTTTATCACCAGCCGTTCTGAAAAATATTAACTCTTATTTGTGCACGGAGATCAACACACAATATTAACAATGAACAAAATAAAAAGATGACGAGTATAATGGTTGCTACAGAATAAATATTGAAAGAAAAAATGACTTCCAATAAGATTGCATGGGAAATGTTTCAAGCATAGAACCAATATATTTCTAGCGAAGAGTTCCTACGAGAAGAAATATCTAGTTGAAAGCAAAATACGTTGGATATCACGAAAATATCTCAAATAAATTACTTTCATAAATAGCAGACTAGATACGTTCAATATTTGTCTCAAGTTTCGAACCGAGAGAATTCTCTCGGTCTCACCTATTTGAATTTTGACAAGATGAACTGTGTCTTCGTTGCGGACTCCTGGCCCATCCAGGATACCCGAAATACGGTACATATAATGCTGTATTTGGTGAGTGGAAGCATGCAGTTGGGTTTGTAAAAAATCTAACACATAATCGATATTATAAAATTTATAGGAAAAGTGAAATTGAAATATTCAAATGGAATCCCTTCTTTACTTTTCCTAGCGCTTACCTTTCGTCGCAGGAGCTTCGTCCTGAATGAACGCTTGCTCTATCCTCCGGATAATTAGTTACACCTCGAGATATATGCTGCTGTTGGCTAGCGTAATATTTATGATACCATTCCGAATATGCGGCAGGATTTGTGCGTCGTAAATTTTCTATATATGCGTAAAAATTATTAGCGTAATGGACGCTGTAATCGTATCCAGGATAACCACCTGTAGAACAAAGCGAATCAAAGTATTTTCTTTATTATAATACATAGTTAAGCATCTATTTAAACAATATTCTACCATTATAAGCATAATAAGGATCTCTCGATCGCATGTAATATCCTCGATCTCTGTCATTATAAGAAGACCTACTAGATGGTCTAGATCTGCAACATACAGAAAATATTAATCACGTATAATATATTGTAAACTAAGACAATAATTACCCTCTGCTATAGGGATCATCGTAATACGTTTCTCGCATTTCATAATCATCGTATCGTCTCGTTCTTCTGTCATCTCTTCTTCTGTCGGGATCAACATAATCTCGATCCCTAGAATATTCTAGGTACCTCTCTCGGCGACGCACGTCGTCCGCTCTTCTTCGGTTCTCTGGTCCAGGTCTTCTTCTGCCGTCTCTTTCATCGAGCTCATCTTTAACTCTATTTCTTCTATCTATTTCTTCCCTCGCGTGTCTGTCCAAATCATCCCGACTATGATGCTTACGATCGTCTTCTCGATATGGAATTTCCCGACGATCGAAATCATCACGCGCGTTATATGGCCTATCGCTGTCTCCGCCACGGCGACGATCGTAATAATAATCATCGTCGTATTCACGATCGCGATCGTAACTGTAAAAACAAATAATAACAGACAGGAATGGTTTGATTTAATAAGAGCTAGTAAAAAATTCATTGATAAATTTACTGACAACGCATTTTTCCGTTCATATTCGTATCGTCGTCGTTCCGAACTGCTGTCGCGTCGTCTTTCTCTGCTATCGTCTCTACTATTCCCGGAACCTTTATCATCCTCATCCTCGTAGGAATCTCTGCGGTTCGAAGAGCTCGGCGCTCCCTGACTTTCACGTATAGATGCGCCAACCGCCTCCTCGCGTTTACTCCTTGAATCGCTGGTTTGATCTTGTACCAAGCTTGCAGGGCCTGCGGATGGAACTTCTTGAGAGCCTGTGACCACTCTTCCGTTTGTTCTGTCGTCCGATGGCTGAGCTACTTCGTTAGGAGACGCGCCCCCTGGTATTTGTCTAAGGTTCTCGTCCGTTTGTTGATTCGGATCTTCCGACTCGTTTCCTCTCCCAGGAACTTCTCGCGTCTCACTGGACTCTAACATAATTTGCGATTGAACCTGATGTCTTTCTTCTCCAGAAGGATCGTTTCGCGACTGTTGCGGTGGCAAAGAACGTTCTCTACCGGATGGATCGTTTCGACGTTCCAGTGTATCGGAATCGGCTCGCAAGAGTAGAGGAGCACTTCTCTCCTGCCCCGGAGGAACGTCGCGACGTTCTGTCCTTTCAGAGATATTTCTCAATTGAAGACCCTGTTCCTGACCCGAGGGATCGTTTCTTCTTGGGTCAGGCAATCTCTGCCCAGACTGCACGTACTGTTCCTGACCTGTCGGATCGTTTCTACGTGGATCTATGGAACTCGACTGACCTGGTACTTCGCGTAGAAAAGGAATGTCGTTAGGCACTTCGTCGTTTTCATCGTCCTGGGTCGGTGGAGTTGGTTCATGTTCTTGATGCGAATCCGTTAATTCTCCTGTTTCCAAGAACGTGTTTCTGTCATTCGACGCAAATTCATAATTATCGGGCACCTGAAAAACAATATTTATTTAGTTTTATTATATAAGTTGTGACGTGGCGCAACTTTTGCCCGTCACAATCCGTAGCCCCTTCTGCTGGACAGAACAACTTAAATAAGAATCTGAGGTGCGCCGCCGGGAGACTCGTAGCAAGGTAGCAAGACAGCAAACTAATTACACCTGACTTTTCTCCATGGCACGCATGTGCACGACCAGCGACGACTGAACATCGCGACGATCTCTTTTAGCTAACGGGGAAAAAGTCATTGCTGCGTAATAGTTTCCTGGCGGTTGCCCTTCAGGCCGACAAACAGCCTTAGTCCCTTTTTGGTTCCCTTTTCTATTCGAGATTTCCCCCCTAACATCGTGTAATACAGCAGCGAGTTTCGACACGCCACGCGGCGCGCCAAATTGTAACGCCAAGTCTCAAATAGAGCCCTTTTTGTTCATTTAATCGAAACTCAGAGTCATCATTCATTTTCCTACCGTGAGGAAAACCTTTGCGTCCCCTTTCCTTCCCTCTCGCGCAAACCCAGTCACTCTCCGCGTGTCGAGCCCCTTCACGCCGGTATCTTCGGATACCTGGCGTCCACGTTTTTACGGAATTTCGAAAAAAGCGTGAAGAGGCTGACTTCGGCTTGTGACGTAACCGTTGGCTCGAAATCACGATCAGAGTTCGCGGATCACGTTACAAAGGATACGATCAATTTTTTTTTTTTTTTTTTTTTTTTTCATATTATATTATACCTGTTCCGATTGAAGAGGAGGTTGATGGGATCGTGCAGACTGCTGGGCAGAAGGTACCTCAACATTATTTGTTTCTTGCCTAAAATCACGCGCACTAACTGCTTCTTTAACAGGATTCATAACCGGTTTTGGATCGTTATCTAAAGTCTCTTTATTTATGGAATCTCTCGAACCATATATATCGCGTTCCTGCAATGACGGTGTTACTACTTCCAAGTTTACAAATTCCGAAGGTTGTTGAATGTTTTCATAGTTTTCTACATTTTGTTCGGCATTCCATTCCTTAGTCGACCGGACATGATCTTTCGAATACCACGTACTCTCCGAGGAACGCGGCAACGTATTCTGATTATACCACTGGTCATATCCACTTTGTGCTATATTGTCTGTTGACTTAATACTCGTTGCTTGATATGTATTATGCGCAGAATGCTCTTTATTAAGGATACTTTGATTATCTATGGAATGCGAATTTTCTGCACCAAGAGCAGCATAGTCAGAAGGTAAACCTGGTATGTTATCAGGAGCAACGTTGTTGTGGGGAATCGTATTTTGACTCCACGCATCTGCAGGCATAGGCTGCATTTCTGATGGTTCGCTTTGATTTTCCGAATGTTTGCCTACTTTAGTACCGAGATTCAATTGTTCTAGTTTTGTCGGTAACTCGTCTGTTAAATTATTTTTTCCCCATTCTAATGAATCGCTCGCCAAATTGAAATCGTTGCTTTCTTGAACAGAAACATTTTCAGAACTCGCGAAGGTCGATACAGTTTCAGGAGTGCCTGAAATGTTAAAACGAGAGTCGGACAATGTCGGTTTAGCAACAGTGCCCGTTTTTGAATGTCCACCAGAGTCTTTAGAAACCATGGAATTAGTAACTAACGAAGGTATTGATTTCCTTCTCTCTTCCTGCTCTATGTTCAATTCTGTCACCGATGGTGCAGCAGGTAAAGGATGATGAGTGGATGCTGCACAGTTTTGTTGCCAATCGTTTGCAGAAACAATGCTAACATTATCTTTTAGGGCTTTATCAGCGCTAAAACTTTCCTCTAGTACATTATTATCCTTCTGCTGTTCATGTAGCCACTGAGTCGCGTGCACGTTATCTGTGTGTTGCCACTGTTGCGAAATATTTATGTTTGTTGGTTGAGACCACGAACTATAGTCGTTAGTAGCATTGTAAGGTGGTTGTTGATTTTGAATGGTGGTTGTTGACATTAAATTTCCTTGATCCGGCTTGTGCCAGTTGTAGTTGTTACTAACTAAAGGAGGATGCATCGCTTGATCCCTTTGGGTCTGCATGGTTGACTTTTGTTGCGCATACGGCATATTTTGAGACTGTTGTTCGCTTAACCATTGTGAATTCACGGATTCAGGCTTGATCAAATTTGTTTTAGGCAGCGGTGGTGGTGGATATTGCTGATACTGTCCGTAATTCGGATAAGGTGGAAAAGAGTCTGAATGATTTGAAATTGGTTGCCTATTGCCAGCCGATCCTGGCAAGTTTTTATCTGGCACTGAATTCTGATTAAGCAAGTCTGACTTATTCCCATTAACATTTTGATAGTAATGATCTGGCACAGAATTGGATATTAATTGCCCTTGATTAGTATACGAAGGTATAAAATGCTGCTGCTGCTGTTGTTGTTGTTGTTGTTGCACCTGTTGTTGCTGATTATCTGTTTGTTTATCAAAATCCCAATTCCATGAATTATTCCATGGATCGCTAGTTTGTTTAGACTGATTTACAATGGGTGCCTGATGTTGAATGGAATCATTCGATGATACTTCTGAATGCGTTCTAGACATTGGATTCCAAACATTTTGATTATGGGCTCCGTATCCTAAATTATGATCTACCTTAGACCTAGTTGGTCTGGCTCTATAGGGATTCTAAAAGTATTATTCAATTATTAAAATTTATTTATCTTTGATATTAGGTTTTTAAAAATATGCAACTTACACTCATACTGCCTTCAATCAGTATCGCTTGCTTCTTATTAATATCAAACCTAAGAACCAAAAATGACATTATCATGTTATGATAAAATTGATAAATATAAACAAAGACATTGATTGACATGCTTGATACATAACTGTAGACATATTTTTATAATTACTATATATTTTATGAAAGTTTTTATAAATATTTGTCTTCAATTAAAGATATTTAAAGAATGCTATTCAATTAGAAGAAAAATTACTTTCACGAACGTCAGAAAACGTATATAGGTCACTGAATATCTGATTTTACATTATTTTAGTAACACTTTATACGAATACATCCAGTGATAGAAAAATATACAGGCATCTAATATCTTATAAGCCAGAGACATGCAAGAAAACCAATGAAAATCCAAAAGGAAAAGCGAAATCTGTTATAGTTCGCGAAGTGCTGCTCAGGAAACAAACTCTTGGAGGCTTTCACGCGTCGGTACTTAAAATTGGCGTAATTATGTAACGAAAATCGTGAGAGAGCAGTTTTTGCGAATAAACAAAAAGCGTAGCGAGCAAGGCGATATCTAAGAATGAAAAATTAGGAAGGTTTTCTTGAAAGTCTTGATACCAGCTGTGATAGCCACCTTAGCGTTCAGGGACCTCTCTATACGAGTACGTTCACTCACCTAACTATCGTATCTGGCACTGGTGTCCATACGCGAGCACAAGCATTATTTGCTACCACAGAACATTGGTGATTATTGTCTCGACAGATTCGAAGGTACACGAACTCGTAGATCGGCTTTTCGCAGATCTAAAGTAGGAAATTAGACGAGCGCGGACATTTTACGGACACTGGCAAGGGAAGGTGGTGTATGAGTTACGCACGTCACAGAATTTCCTCTTTCACTTTCCACGCGAGCAGAACCATAGACGCGCACAGCGCGGTTGCGTTGATCTCAAACGTCAAAGAAATCTTCAACGGATTACCGTTGGGTGGCGCTTTAGATGGTTCAAAATTTTTTTATTTTTCGAGAAAAAAAGACGTAGGTAAAAGTATATGTGAGTAATAAGTTATGCATACACCGGCAAATACACTGTTAAACACTATGACACTACTGTAACACTGATCAGTGTACTGTAACCTGTAACAAACAGCATTCCTATCTACGAGGTCAAATTCTGCGGTGCACTCGACTGCTACCCTGCTACCCTCTGTATCGACTGCAACTCAACTGCGCCAAATACACACGCGACGGACGGTTTGTCCGCAATTCACTCCTTTCAATTTCTCATCTGATTCAACAAAATTTATTCGACATTTGACACTGCATACATATGCAGGAACTTGTATTAATACGAATATCGCAATACGACAAGAATAAACGAGATTTTTTTGAAGCTCCATAAAAGTTGAATACCTCGAAATACAAATAACAATTACCATTTCATTTTTAATATTTATTCCTCATGTACTTTTGCAGTTACATATAGATTAGTGTAATCTTTTAATAAATTTTAATGTTAATCTGTTTAAAGAGAAAAATCAATTATATATAAACAGAGCTGGTACAGAGAAATAATTAAATGAAAGGGTAAAGTAATCGCGTGCTTGAATTAGAATGACTGTGATTTATAATTAGGTCATACAATTCTGTGTTGTAGATGGGAATGCTGTTTATCGTAGGGATCCTGTAATAAGGGATCGGACAATGCGTCGCCATAATGGGATACCGGAAGCCAATTCTTTCAGCGCGGGATCATTCGAATTCAGTGACGTTTTCCCACTTGGATGAATTAATCGTTTTAGATACGATTTTTTGGAATTAAACTTTTTACCATTGTATATATATACTTATATATTTGGATGTAGTTGTATCAATAACAAAATTGTAACTATGAATAAAAAAATGTACAATCCTATAATGTTAATAATTATTTACAAATATAGTAAAATTCAAATTTTTCAAAGGCTTATGTTCATATCTTGCAAGTAATAAAGTTTTGATCGGGAATCACTCATCGTATCTTTACTTACGTATCATTATCCGGAAGTATCCCATCAATGGAGGTCAACCAATCCGCATCCTGCAACTCTTTATCCGATCTCCGTTCTCAAAATTCCATGTTCACAGACGTTCGAATTTAGTATTTTATTGAAATACTAATTTTCTAAAATTTCTGGCAGAGTTTCGCAATTGTAAAATAGAGCCAAAAATATTTTCTATATATTATTAGATGAGAGTTTCATAATATAAAGATATTTTCTTCTAGCCAATATTATATTTTTTACTCATAAAAAATGAAGTATTTGTGGATAATACCACAGAAATAAGTTTTACTGATAATTATAAGTACATACGCATTTCTGTATTCAATTATATTGTAATCGAGAAAAGACGTAGTAGCACTTTGTTTGATCTAAGTTGATCTAAGTCTTATATCAAAGTGCATGGAGCTGGACTGATCTGGACTGACGTGTAAAGCGAAGAGTGGACGTTTGACGATTCGGTCCCACCGTGGCTGCCCGTGGCCAGTTGCTCCGCGTAAATGGATATCAGGTGCAATCGGGTGGTAAACTTTCGACCGTTTCACTAATCGTCTGACATTTTGTTCAATATTTTCGTGGAGAGGTCAATTAATTTCTATAAAAATGGTGTTACTAACGATGATAGCAAGGATAGCAGATGGTTTGCCGTTAGCGGCAACCATGCAAGAAGACGAACAGGTTAGAAATCTGTTATAATGAAACGTCACTTTATTTATCCAATTCAAAAAATGACTTTTTAATTATCTCTCAATTTATTTATTACTCGACCGAAAGTATGACAACATTCTGATGAACGTGGAAATAATATACAATTATTATTTACTAAAATCAGGAATTATAGTATATTTAGTTTGTTAAAAACTATTATTGACTTGTATCTGGTATTTATTTTTTGTTTCTTTCGAATTCTGTGACTATTACTCGTTAACACTTGCATAGTAGTGGCAATATTCGTATTTAGTTTATATTGTGCAATCAAAGTAAACAATTACAAGTATTTAATTATTTTCAGAGTGGCAAAAGTATCTTGGAATATCAAAATCAGGCGAAGATGTTGTTTCGAAAGTTGGGTCCTCAATCTCCATCTAGGTGTACTATAGAAACAGGCCCGTATTTATTCCAGTAAGTTTTGTGCTGATGTAATATAATATTTAAATTATTTAGGAGAAAATTATCAAATATTTAAATTTACAGTTATTTAATTGAAAATGAAGTGTGTTATTTAGTACTGTGTGAAAGGAATTACAGTAAGCGCGTGGCATACAGCTATCTTGAAGATATTGCTCAAGAATTTCATTCTTTATATGGTAAACGCGTTAATACAGTTACCAGGCCTTATAGTTTTATCGAGTTTGGTATGTATCATATAATTATTTGCAATAGAAATTAAATGGTTGTGTAGAATGCAAAGAAATTTATATTTTTGGTTTTTCAGACACGTACATTCAGAAGGCAAAGAAAGTGTTTTTAGATGGTAGATCAAGAAGAAATATGAATGCACTGAATACCCAATTACAGGATGTTCAAAGAATCATGGTTCAAAACATAGACGATGTTTTACAAAGGGGTACAGTTCTTTCAGGTAATGAGGCTAAATGTATTGAAAGAAAAATAAATAGGCTTGAGCTAATTTTCAATTTTTTTTTCAGAACTGGATACAAAAACGCAAAACCTGTCCATGTTATCGCAAAAGTATAAGAAAGATGCAGCACATTTGAATAGTAAGTCAATGTATGTGAAAGCTGTAGCTGGACTCATTGCATTTTTGGTCTTCCTATTATATTTCTTTGTCCTTTAGTTACAGAAATTATATGAAAAATTTTTTATTACTGTATAGAAACAACTGAAGTTTTTTAATCATTTTCTGTCTTTCTCGTCGAATAAGTTACATGTCTTTTTCTAAAAAAAATATACAGTGAGTTAAGATTTTGAGTTCAATTGAGATACAATATAAGATTTCTAAGTTGTATTCAAAGAAAAACTAGTCGGAATGAATACAATGATATTGATACCAATTTCAAGATATTATGTCAACTATGTGGCTATACGATAAATATAGCGTCTAATTGTGTGATTGATATAATGTATGACCATCTGTTTCAAGTAAATAAAAAACACTATTAACAATTTTATAGGAACAAAAGGGAACATGTACAGCCAAATTTATATTGTGTTAAAACTCAAGTAGTTTCTATTTTATTTTTAATTTTGTGAAGATCAATGTTACTGTAATATTTAAAATTGTAGGCTGTATTAATTTTACTATTCTTATATAAATATATATTTTTGTGTATGGGGTTGTATACTGTTTGAAGTTTTTGACAATTTGGAGGTAAATCAAATTTCTTAAATTATATTTATTATAATTATACTATTCTCTAAAGTAAAATCAATAATATATTTATTCATGGAGGAGGAACCACTGAAAACGTTATAAATAATTTTGTGTTATCGTTAAAGTTATTGTATGTGATTCAATTATTATATCGATCTATAGAGATGTTGTATTTACAATAAAAATTTGAATTTGTATACATGGTCACTATTTTTTGTTACACACAGTATATTAAATATTTTACTGTTCCATTTTAACTAACTCATTGTAATCAGGTAGATGGAAACTTAATGAATGTTTGTTGTTTTGTTCGTTTGCTGTGTCTTCTTCAGATTCTGAAAACTCATTAAAAAAATAATTTACTGGGGAATTTCTTTCTTCTTTGATTTGCTGATTGCCATTGTATCGATTATGTATTCGTTTTCTTTTTCTTCCCATATTTCCATCACTTTGTGTAGCATTATATTGTGTATCATCTTCCTCATTGTCTGGAAAATCATCCGAAATTATAACCAAATTGATATTAACACTTTGAATAACAGTACAGGTATGCGACATACCAGTATCTAGAATTTCATACATGTCTGAATGATCTTTCAAGATAACATATAAAGTTGGGAATTCTATTATAACTTTGTTTTCAAAATTTTCTTTCAATGTAAGTGTAACATCCAACTCATGAAACCTAAGAGATGTTAATATGTTATTATTTAATAGCTTTCATATTTTATAAGGTACAATAAAATAAATATTCAAGTTGGTTACTTTGAATTAGACTTTGATGTTTTTTCTGCTTTTAAGAGAATTTTTACCCCAGGTAAACCAACTGCCTGATAAAATTGTAATCTCTCGTTTAAAGACATTCTTAGGTTTAATTCTTCTATATTGTTCTTATCTTGGAGCAATTGAACAGGATTTAAAATTTCTTCTACGAGGTCTGATAATCTTGTAGTTTCTAGAGCCCTGCAATTTTTGTAATGCATTCACAATCAAGTTTACTATAAAGCATACGCCGTACTGGTATAAAAAAATATACTACCTTTCTGTGACCCATTTTGTGAATTCTGCGTGTGGGAAAATCCACTCTAATCTCCAATATAATTCGTGAGTTTTCCAATTTAAAAAGGTTGTATTACTTTTGTGTCTACTAAAATGTTGTGGCATAAATTGCAGAAAAACATTTCTTTTGTATGCAGCTGTTTTGAGTTTGTATAGATGCTACAAAAACAAATAAAACTTGAGCAGTGCACAATACAAATACAGATAAGATGTTAACTAACCGCTGGTAAATTGCTTTGACGCGTGCATCTTTTTAATGGATCTCTTTTTAATTGATCGACTGTCCTACCGACTTCCTCTAACAGTCTATAATCTATAAAATAAAAATTAAGCACGTAATAGCACGGTTGATTGTTGGTTGTGTATTACAGCTAAAACAAATTACCACTTAAGACATCTAAATCTGTAAACGATTTTAATGGTATAAACTTTGTTTTATCTCGAATCCCATCGCACTCCAATTCCTTTTTGTGTATGTTTACACATTGAAGGCTACAAGTCCTAACCTCACATTTTGGACACGTGTACTTTGCTTTATTCGTACCACAAACTTCACAGTTTTCCATTCTGCAAAGAATATTAGTATAGGACTATATGTAAATAAGATGTTGGAACAAAATGAGTTTTATTTTTGTATAACTACTCAATCAAACAATTGATAATATAATCATACTTGTTACTGGACGTCGCCATATTAGCAATACACAGCACGAGATTTTTTGTACAGGCTATTCGAGGATCCATAGATTTAAATCAACAATGATTGTTTAAAATAACAAATAACAGAGAGGAAATTTCTGCATATAATAAATTGTAAGAAATAAATTAAAGTAGAATAAACGTGGGACTATTTTCCTTATTTATATGTATATACATATATTAATAAACAAGTTTTATTTTATTTTAAAAACATAATATTGATACATATACATCAGAATATAGATAGTTTTGCTCTGTTCTTTCGTTGATTTTGTTCAGCGGCGATACTTTTTTCCGATGCTCTCAAATCAACGAGTTCTTTTTGTTTCTCATTATATTTCATTAGAATATTATTGTAGTGAACGCTACCCTTCGCGTGTCTCGCCAAAGACTCTTTTAATTTAGACGATTCTCTCTCTAGCCTTAAAATATTTTCTCCGATTTGTAAACTCGCTACGTTTAACTGTCGATTGGATTCTGTTTTAAGATCACTTTTATTCTTCGGGGTATTTGTTTGCGTTTCAGTTTTAGCTGCAAACGATTTATAAACATTCGTTAAGAAATATATAAGATATACATTATCATTACATACATTTCTATAATACATACGTCTATCACCTAAAGTTGCATTTATGAAATTAAACACATTTTTCTCGTCTCTCTGTTTTTCTCTCTGATACTGTTTCTGCCTTTGCTGTTCTAATCTTTGCTTCTGTTTTCGCATTCTCCGTTCCACGGAAAATAAATTTTTATCTCCGCCCGCATTTTCCCGTAATTCCATGCAATGATCTAACATTATAATTTTATATATGCAGAGCTTTGTATCTGTCACGAGATTCGGTGTAGGAAGAAACCTTACCTAAAGATTTACCAGCTGGCAATACTGTTGCTTCAACAGGCTCTATTCGGCCGTCTGAACGTTTTCCAAGACCTGTACCCACTATATATCCCATCTGGGCCATTAATTTACTGCCTATACCACGCGTGTGTTTTTCCCAATTTCCTAACGTCGCGTTACTTTCTAACATAAGTAGAGAATTATGAATTACTTCTTCTCTAGAATATTCTGAAGACTCATTTTCGCTGTCTGTTTCGTCAGACGTGTCGGACATTTCTAAATCGGCATCATCTGCAATAGCAGGAATTACAATAATACTTATAAACTGTCACATTCGGTTATTCAATTAATTTACAGAATACCAACCAAGAGGTAAAATGTCTTGTAACGAAACTTCAACAATGTTACCGCTTGCTTCAAATTTAACTCTAACAATATTCGCATCATTATCTGGCATTTTTAGTACAACACATCTGTGCCATAATTGATTTTTCTGCTTTGCCAAGACTCTACTACCCATTTTTATCGATTGAAAATCAGGTTCCCTTTAAAGAAGGATTTATGTATTTTGTATTTATGCATGTGTTTTAGTTAATATTACAATAAATTAATTTACCTGTAATCTTGTATACTAGAAAAAGGAACTAATTCGCCATGTGAAAATCTGCAATCCACGTCGGAAAATTTGCATTTTCCATCCAAATAGTAAGGACATGGTAGCATTTCTTTGTGCGTTGGATTTAAAAAGAGTACACTGACCTGAGCAATAGTTATGTTATGTTTAAATGCAAAATAAAATTGTCTAGTGTTTTATTTTAATAGTATTATTGTTACCTTAATGTCTTGCATATCTTTTATTTCTGTATTGTCGTTCCGATAAACCGAACATATCATAGCATTATGGTAACCAATACCCCCCCAACTGCTACCATGCGGAGCTCTACATTTCATGCCGTCAAGCTGCTTCAACTCTTCCTACAAGATGAACTTGCACCGTATAATTGTGTCATTGCTATGCTGTACAGAATACTTGCATACTGACTTCTATATTGTTCGAAGCTCCAGCAGCTTCTTCGTCCTGTTTATCGTTCTCAGAATTATGCGACACTTTCTCCAATTCTGCCTGATAAATTTTAAATAGACGAAACGCATAAGATTATCCATTTGAATCCTTTGATTAAAATAGCTTTCAATAGCGTTTGCAATTTGCACGTTTTCAACCATAGAGATTACCTTAAACAGAGCGTATTCTCTTGCCATCGGATCGTCATTTTCATCACTGAAACTTTCTGCTTCGTTCTCCAATTGAACTGTTTCAATCCTTTGTAAGCTTTCTTTTGTCAAATTGATCAGTTCTTGTATATCTGCTTTTAAACTCAACAAATCGTCTCTATCTGCCGTTTCAGTTGTCGCTGATAACGATGCCTGAACTTGGGCCAGCTAATTTTGTAGTGGAACGATTAGAAGATAAAAATTGAAATATAATTAAAGGCATTTTTGAGTGAGGTTACGTCGTTTTTCGAATTGTGAAAACAATTTTGTACCTGCTGTTCGTACTGCGCGATCGATTCTCTTAAGCTTTCAGTGTCCGTCATATTGTTCTTTTCTCGATAAAGCCTCTCGATTTGAAAATTGAGGCAGGAAAACTCGTATAATGGTAGAACTTGACAGTTTACATTTACATCACACTCGCATCGTCCTATATAACTTGACTAACGATCGTAACGCGACGCTAGCAATGCTATATGATGACCATGAATCCTACTGGTGTCTGCAGTGTGCTGACATCTTTGATAGAATTTTTATCACGAAAGATACGAATTGTTTCGTTGGGTCTCTGCTAAGTACAATGTTAACGATTGTAGTATTGAAAAATAGAGTAAAAGAACTGTATGATTATTGTATTAATGTAATTTTCTGCAATTAAAAAAATGCACTATTTGTGCGTCAAATGTAAAACAACCCTTGTCGCCTCGGTAGCGCAGTTAGGCAGCGCGTAAGTCTCATAATCTTAAGGTCGTGAGTTCGATCCTCACCCGGGGCATTTTTTTTTCTATATTTAATCTACTTTTTTGGTATTATATAAGCATAAGCTGAAAACTTTTTCCTACAGGTGTCATAAAAAAAGTGAATCGTGTTTTTTTGTTTTTTTTTTTAAGTTTCAGGTAACGTTAAAGAAACAGGCAGATTACGATATTCCTTACGCTAAACAAAATCTAAGAAAATAAATGCAGGACACGCGGAGAAGAGCGAAACGTAAGTGCGAAAGCGAAGAGAGACGCACGATTTCACAAAGGGGAAAGAGAACAAGAGACAATTATGTAAATGTAACGCCCGCCGGAGGGATTTGAAGCTTCTTGGAATTGAAATGTGGAAGTTAAAACGAGTTGTGAATTGTTTGCTGCCCTTTAGCGATGCCACAATTTGCAAGCAAACAGCCCATTAAGCTGAAGTTGCCATAGCCTCTACCTTTCCACGACGAATAGGTGTTGCGACCCTTCCATCCAAATAAATCCTCGGAAAATGGCGCGTGCTTTTATCATACATTTAAAGTAGCTTCTTCTCTGCGGACGAAGACAGCGAAAGAAAATAAACGCGGATACATAACGGCGTGAATCTTGCATCGACGTTTTGTTAATTTATCATCTCCGATATCGCGGATAGAAAAATGGTACGGATTTTTGTAAATCAACTGCGCCGCAGAATCCTAGCTAGCGACGGCATTTTCCCAATATTTCTTGCATACGATTTTTCCCGTCACGCATTCGCTTCTTACTTTTTTGAAACCGACGCAACACAATGTACCGCACGCGCTCTTTCGTCGCTTCCATTTTAAGTCGTTGAAGTATAGCGTGTGTAAGCGAACCACTCGACGATTCCTCGGGGTTTGCTCGCACTTATCGTATTTTCAGGGTGATTATACGTCCGTGGATGTCGGCGAGCCGTGGCAGAAAATGAGAGAAAAGAGAGAGGGCGGAGAAGGTTTCGGGGTGGAGGAGGGAGGGGCGGAGAGAGGCAGGCGGAAGCGCGTTTTTCGCGGATTATTTTATGCAGCCGGTATGCATCCGTTACGTATAAATGCAGAGACGCGGCTCGGTTTGCAGGTGCACAGCAGGCTCGTTGCAAGCGCGGTTGATTCCGCGTTGATTCAGGTTGTATTCAGTGCATCGAGTCTCGCGATGAAAAGGCGTTCCGCTTTCTGAATATATTCCAATTAAAAAGTCGGAGCTTCGTTACACTCGGTCCTACCCCCGTGCGCGCTGCACCCTCCATCCTCGCCTCTCTCTTTCTGTCTCCCTGCCTCCCTTCGCCTTTCCTTCTCGCCATTTCATCTTTTCCCTCGCAGCAGCCAGGCCTCCTTCTTTTACCTCCGCTTCTTCCCTTTCCACCAACGGAGCCGCGATCTTTTTTCGCCCCTGCTACCCAGTCAGCCATCGCTCCTTTCCTTTCCCCTCTCCCGCTTTCTTTACCAATTTTTCCGCCGTCTTTTCTTCTGAAGAATTAGAAACACCCCTGACCCTTCGTTCGACGATCCTCGCGTTGAAAAATTGAAATCGTAAACGTTACCGTACGTCGCCAACGATTTCAACGCGCAAAAAAGCGGGAGACGAAATGGGCAAGAAGGCGCGCTACGGTTATCAATTCTTTCAATTCGCTGCAAAACCGCTAACGTTCTCTGAAGATGTGCTCGGTATCGTTGCTTCGACTGCTGTGGGAAAAAGGGAGAGTTAACTGTTCGTCGCGTATTTCCGTCCACGTTGCTAAAGTTCATTTATTTATTTATTTATAAAATTCACGAGTACAGAACCTTTTGGTATACATATAACAAACTAAGAAGAGAAGAACTACAGAAAAGTTAAACAACTTGACGTAACGAACATTTAAGTCTAGAAAGTGGGTCATTAAAAAAGTTAAGAGAATGCCCATAAGAATTTTACATCTTATACGGTTAATACAGTTAAATTGACCATAAAGAGTGTGATGAGAACTCGTGAAAAACAGGTTGCGTTTTCTGAAATTTCTAGATGGTACATAAATCATAAATGTGCGTTAATCACCTTTGTCTGACTGCCAATCATTTTTGTAACCAAATTGACGTTTTTGGTTTTTCTTTACCGGTTTTTAAAAAATCGGCGCAAAAGGCTATTTGTAATTCTTAATACGATAGAATTCAGTTACTTTATGATGTATAGCTTTAGCTTTAGTTTTAATTTAGATTTTAAGTCTTGTCTTTCTTTTAGTTTTTATAATTCAACAACATATTTTTATAATTTCAATATATTTTATGTACTACTTTCTTTCTGTTCTTCTGGTCTCTCTCCTGTATCAAAGGATTCTCCCCGTTAATGGAATCAAATAAATAATAATAATAATAAGAAAAGATAAAAGTTCCAGACAGTTTAAGAGATTATTATAACAATAATAATCTTAATGCAAATAGAACATTGCACAGCACGCGTCTCTTTCGCAGCGTCATTAAATTGGTTTTGGAAAGAATCTGTTCATAGTAGTCAGATGCGTCACTGCGCGCTTTGCTTGGAGTTTTCTCCGGAGCAGCCGCTTGTCCTTTGAAGCGCGCCACTCGAATCCTTTCTAGCGGCCCTTTCGAATTTTCTGACACTCGATTAGGAAATTCAGGGCCGTTTTCAACTCCGAGAAAAAGATTTCGGTTGTTGTATGAAAGGGTTGAAAATATCGATTCGATTTGACGAGGAGAGAAAGGCAGAAGCGATTTGGGTAGATCGTCGGTGGTTGCTCAGGCCCCCCGCGAGGTATTTAACGATGCCGGCGCGGCGCGGCGCGGTGCGGCGTCGAGGTCGAAGGGAAAACGGGAGGAGAGGCGCATCGTGAACCGAAGAGGATAAGAAGCGCGTGTCCAAGTGCCAACACGACTTACGCACGTATGCACGCGCGTCCACGGTCGTTCGCTCGACGACAATACGCACGTGGCCGAGTACACGCGACGCCACTTGTGTTCCAGGATCTCGTTCGACTCTCTCACAGACTACGCTCTTTGGCCGGGATCCACTGGGGATCGTTGATCGCGGACACTTGTGCGAGGAAGGGTGGATCGGAATCGAGCGAGTCATTCACGGACAAATTGCGGCCGTTTATACAATCGAAGCGTGTTTGAACGCGAGGGGCGCGTGTCGGCATCGTATTTATACAATCTACGTATCATCCCCCGATTTCGCTACGCATTTAGTTATCCAGCGATAAATTGATAGTAAATGAAGGTAAATGAGTTTCGAGTGGTTTCGGACGATTGTCCGCAGTCGGTTCAAAAATGCGTTAAAACGCGGAAATTAAGAAACGAGGGAGGAACCGAGGACGATCGTGAAGTTATCACGAATAATGTGCGATTCATTATAACGGAGTAATTACGCGCGAGGATTCCCTCGTTTCCTCGTGGCACAGCGAGGTCGAGCGGAGACGCGGAAAGACGTGAAAGGGGCGACGAGGGCGGTAAGAATTTTTCCTCCGCTCGCGTCGTTTCACGCTCGGTAGGACGCGTCTGTGTTTTTTTTTTTATCGCTCGAGGTTCAGATACGGAGTATCTCCTGGTTTATTTCATCCTGAATAAATATGAAAGGAATGCTTCTGGTTTCATTCTTCTCTCGTCGCTCGCGAGACGCGCTACGTTTACGTCCAAATAAAATCCCTTCAAACTTCGCGGAATAAATCGCGATTTCTTCTTAATATTCGCCGTTCGTCCCATGAAAAGATGAGAAGTTTCTATCGCGACGGCCAGGCGACGAGCCATTCTGAACCGATCACCAGACTCTCGCGTTCCTGATCGAATTTCAGAAGAACTCAATTTCCCGTGCGGGATCCCTCCTCTTCTCGAGGCTCTTCTCCCCGTATTGGGCGATCGGACGCAAAGGAAAGTGATTAACGACGTCGTTACCCGAGGATCGTTCGATGTTTCGCGTAATGTAGTCTAATCATCCGTGTAAAGAGACCGTATACCTCCCCGTCCTCTTTTTCACCCATCTCGTCCTCCTTCAATTAACGCGAGATCCGCTCGGCGCGGCGCCGCGTCGCACCGCGAAAAAATCATCGGGACAATCGCGGCCGTTTCCCTGCGATCACTCTCCACTCTTTCTCTGTTTCGCTAGTGTTTCTCTGTCTCGTCGATTCCGTTCAATTAAATTCGCCAGCCAATTCCAGCCACGAGTGGCACCGCCACTCGACTTGTATCGGTTTCAACCAATTACTTTCAGCCGGGGCTCGCGAATCGGTGTTTCTGGCCACGTGCCCATTGTCACGCGCGGATTACCGTTTCCGACGCGGACTCGTTACTGTTGCCATTCGGACGGACAAAGAGCCTAGTTTTCTGGACTCTAGTACTTTCGACGCAGAGATGGACTCTGTCCGAACGAGAACTTAATTGGTCCCCTCCCTCCGTCTGAGAGTCCAAACAATTTTTATCGAACAAATAAAAAGAAAAATTGAGGGGGAATATATGGACGAGGATATAACAGTTACAAGACAGCCTTGCGGTTCGATAATAATTTATTTATCTACAGGAATTGTTCGGTTGACAAAAGATCGTCCGACTAACTGGAAGAATGTAATCGATTACCAGCAACGAAAGTTAGTGAACTAAATCCCTAAACGGAACTTTGCCAGTTGCCGCGGAGACTAGCCATACTGAATGTCAACTTTTTTTTTTTTCTCTCTTCCATCGTGGTTTTCTAAAACTCTATGGTACACCTACGAACTCGTTTCGCTATCGATTCGACTATACTCTGCGCGGTTGATCACCAAAAGACACGTCGCGACGCTCGGATTTCGAACAATGCGGAGGATTCTTGATCGTTCGCTCATCGAAGCGAGATTAAACCGACTACGTACAACTACTCAATAATTTCGTAATTACATATTTACACTGTTTCGCATGCAGGAAGAAACACGAGAAACAACTCCAAGGCGGAACACGAAATCTTCTATGCTCGATGTCCTGGAAATTCAACAGTTGGCGACAGGCGACAGGTGGCGAGTGAGCGAAGGTCGTCGCGAGCGATCCGATGATCGTCCGTTCACTTATCGAGACAGCTCAATCGCGACGCAGTCTTCGATCGAGCACTTCACCGACGGCGAATCCTGACTCTTTGCACCAAGCTTGTCGCAACGATCGCGAACTCCTTTTCGGTGGAAACGAACGAAAAGACGAGATAACGGACGACAGAGAATTCGGTACAGAGGTCCAACAGCCACCGTGAACTTCGATCCACGATCCTGACGATCCTCGACCGCCGAGGTTTCGCAGCACCTTTCGATGGCGTTTGCAATTCGTCGTCGTCCGAAGTCCCTTCGACGGGTGGAAAGCCGAAGCAATCCTGGAAGCACAGCGACCGGCCGGGTTAGAGGGGACACCCGTGGACGTAGGTGACGTTCCTGAAGAGAGCAGCTGCGGTGGAGAGGAACGCGGCTGTGGAGGCGGTGGACGGCGCCGGCGGAGGCGGAGGCGGAGGTGGATGACTTTGGGTTTGGGTCTGAGCGTTGTAAGGTGGACAGTAAGCGTCTATGCTACCGTGATGCAGACCCACGCCTCGCACCAAAAGCTCCTTCTCCACCGTCGCTTGGTGGCGAAGTTGTTCCAGTCGCAACTGGTTCTGCCGCTTCCACTTTGTTCTGGAATCAAACGTTTCCTCCTTGCAAATTCTCCCTCGAAATCAACATCTTCCACACCACGTTGCACCGTCGCTACTCAACGAAAACTCTAATGGAATGCAAGCAGGATTGGAGCAAAGAGGTCACCGGGTTGGAGGAATTCAAGTTGCTCTACTTTGGAGCAACTACTTTGCTCTACTTTGAATTGGTTCTCCTTAAATGGAAAGAGATAATAACCTTCTGTTTTGGTACCAGGTTTTCACCTGAGTTTCCGAGAGCGACAGCGCGTCGGCCACGTCGCTGCGATCCGCGACGCTCAGATACTTCTGACAGCGGAACTTCCGCTCGAGGTAAGCGAGCTGGGCGTGGGTGAACGCAGTCCTTCTTCTCCTTGGCTTTCTGCCACTAGGAGGACCGCTGCTGGTGCTGCAGGACTTTCCAGCCGTGGTTGGCGCCGACGACGGGGAAAGAGCCGGCGGAGGACTTTCTAGACGGGTGCAGGGACTGCTACCCGGGTCGATCGTGTCCTCCGAATCCGAATGGACCGCCGAATCGTCCTCCGAGTCTTCTGGAACAATTCGCTCTTAGTTGGCCCCTCTTCGAGAAATCGTTCGGGACTATCGAAAGAGAACTCAACCCGTTTCGAAACGAACCACGAGGCGCGTTCTACGGAAAGCATTCGTTCGCACGGAGCCTAAGACAAAACGCGGCCACCAGCTGGGAACCGAGCGGAATCCGACAAATCCGATCCAATTTCGAGGGCTTTGTATCCGCGATCAATCCGACCACCCGACAGACTGATTTCGCAGAGAAACTAGATTATCGAGACAATGCAGAGGCGTTGTCGACCGAACGCGATCGCCTCTGGTTTATGGTAAACGATCTCAATTACGAGAAACGCTTGTCCCGATCTCGATTGGCCAATAAAGGCGACCAGGCGCAGCGGGACGCGATAATCGCCGACGAAAATTTGCTCTAACGAAAGCTAACGAATCCTTCCGCAGCTCGGGCCATCTGTAGGATCGTCGTTAATGGGGCGCAACCCCGTCGGGGCCGCTCGACACCCCTGGGGCTACGAATCCTGGCTAAAAATAATAGAGTCGCGCCGCGGGGGCACTCTGTAACGAGGATCCTGGCTAGAGCCACGCGACTGTCTTTGCGTTCAATGGAAATCATGATTTCTTGATATGTTTGTGATTGAAATCGACGTCTAGGACGCGGTTGTTTTCGCTATGTATCGACGAATTTTCTGACTTTTCTGTTTCCCGATATAGTTGCCCTATTTTCCTCCAACGAAATCAAAAGACGGGTTGCTATCGTAGTCGCGAAAAGAATGATAAAACACCGCGTGTCGTGTTTCGAATCGGAGATAAAAAGAATATCGAATATGCGTATCGCAAAGGAAAGGAACTTACCATGCACTCTTTCCGATAAAACATCTCCCAGGAGATCCCTTATGAGAAACGACTTATGCTCCTGCATCATGGTACTCCTTTCTCCGAACAAGAACAACCGAAGAACCGTCGAGACGAACGAACAAACGAACCAAATCGCTTAGAGTAACGGAATCTCGCGAACCAGCCGAACCAAAGGTGTTTGTCGCCTCGAGGACACCTCAGTACCGAACGATTCGCGTTTCATGCTAACGTACGAACGCCCGGCGTTGTTCTGCGACGTCGAAGATCTCGGAAGATGACCGGATGTGCCTGTCTGAGGCTCGGTATCGTCGTGGTCGTGCTCCTCCGTGAGGAGCGCACGTTGCTGGAGCCGAAGGTGGGGGTGGAAGCGTTACCACGCGAGTTAGGCCAAGGGTTGCACCGACGGGGCCCCGCGCCACCCCGCTCCAATTAATCCGCCCGTTTATTTTGAACGGGCTGCCTAATGCCCGCGCGATTTCGCAGCCATTTTGGGGGTGGAAGCGCCATGGCGCCCCTACTCCGCGGCGGTCGCGGCTCGTCGATTGGTCGCGTTAACTCGTCGACGAAGGGTGGAAAGCGCGGCCGCCGCGATTGGTCGGTGGAAAGCGGCTTGCGCAAAAGGGGGTTGGCTTTGTCAGCGATCCCCAGGAGTCAAGGGCTGAAGCGCGGCCGAGAATCGAGGCCCCCGTTGACTAGCGGGATCTTCGTGCACGCTTCGAGAAGCGAACGCGTACGGGTTGGCGAGCATCGAGCCCCGAGAACGGAGAAACGAGAGGGAGAAAGTCATTGGCGAGCGATTACCGCGAAATGAGAGGAACAAATTGGATGTGAAACGTTTTCTTCGGGTATAGAGGACTCTCGATATAGACGTTCGCCGCGATATATGTTCTCCCCACCGGGAGGCGACTCCCTTTTCGCTCTGACTTTTCCTGTGCTCCGAATCACCGTCGCGGAATTTTTCCCGTCGACATGTTTCCTTTCTTTTCGACGCTGCACAACAGTAGAGTTCGACCGGAGCACCGCGAGCACGGGGAGAGCGTCGCGAAGAGCAACGCGAACGCCGCGGCATTTGCATAAATACGGTCCTCGCAATTTGCGGAGCCCTCGGCAGGCCCGTTCCCATCGTCTTGCGTGGCTAGTATGTGAGCGTAAATATGCATGATGCATGAAACCAGCAATCCTCGACGCACCGCCTATCCCCTTTCAGCCCCTTTTCTCTGCCGACTCTCGGCGCGCGGCGCGGAGCGGCTCGACTCGGCGCGGCGCCCCGTTAGTCTATTCATCGTGTCGCTACTTACCTTCCGGCAGCATTCGCGCAACTCTATGGTCCCGCGTATCCGCTGCTTTCTATACCTAAATATTTCCCGTTCTGTAAAATCATCCGCGCTGGCTTTTCGTCGATCCAGAATGAAAAAACGGGATGAACACGATGCCATGTGAATACCGTGCCCTTTCGCAACGCAAACGGGGAGAGTTCGCTGACCTCTTACCTCTTTCGCGTCGCTTAATTAATGAGCTTTCTCAATTGTCCCTCGAATTTTCTTCACGTCCGTCGTTTCGCGATTAGAGCGTAAGAGTCGGTACTCGCTATAATAGTCAGGTATTTAGATATCCAATGATTTTAATTATTCTGCCGTTAGCAGAGTGTTCCGCGTTCTCGAGTTCTCATCCGTGCACCACAACGAATAAATAAATATTTAACCCATCGATTTTTGGAGCGAGGGAGAAAGGAGTTTCCAGCGGAATTTTCGGCAACGTGACGCGGCGTGGCGTCGCATAAAATGCAGAAAGTAGCAGGAAAGTCGGTGTGCACGCGGCGCGGCTTGGCGCGGCGTGGCGCAGAGCGGGGTGGTATTTTAATGGCCTCGAGTTCGCGTGCTGGCACCTGTAAGCGGAACCCTCGTCGACGTACCCCCGTGGTCGGATACGACGCGACGGGGCGCGTTTGTGAATTCATTAGGATTAACGTATGCAGGGGATTAATTCAAGGGGCAGCAAAGCGGCCGGGCCGTCGTCTTCGTGTTCGCTGGAAAAGGGCCTCGGAGCCGCGCAAACGGCGGAATAAATGCATGAAGACAGGATAAATTGAGTGGCGTCGAATCGCCAGATGAAAAACAAAGTCGGTCCTTCTAATAACTTCGACTTCGAGCGTCCTTCGCGAGACGATTCTTGACGCGGCACGCGCGCGCCGCGCCGCGCCGTCTCGCTCTCGCGTTCGTTATTTCGCATTCGATCCAATTAGAACGAGGGTTGCCTCTTACCGTCGATACCTTTTCAAAGGTGTCAATTACTGAATACTAAATCGTAGAATGCGGGAGTACTCGTTTTGCGTCTGTCATCGTTTCTTTCTTCGGATATTCGGCGCAGAATTAAATACGTTCAAATGCCTTTTAGTCGGATAGTGCGTTCAATGTGAAACACAGCACGGATGATCGCATCCGACACGATCTAGATGCAGTTAAATCAAGGGAAATTAGGGCAGAGGGTTCGGCGTGAATTGCCTGGAAATTATTCTCCCCAGTCGTCTGATTGTTATCGATAATTTGCCATATTTGCTTCCCTCGTGGGGCATGAAATTTCATCTTGATACAGCCACCTCTAACCACGCTAGACAAATGGGATACGGCTAGGGGTGAATCTCTTTTCAATGTTGCAGGGGAATGGCACGGATTATTAGCGACAGAAACGTGTTCAATTACGCTTTCCTTTGGTGTATCAAGATCGTCTGAACAAGTAATTCGTAATTATTGTGTGGAAAGTATAGTTGTTAGGTACATAGAAAATAATTGCAGAGAATAATGAGTGAATATTGTCTTCTTTTAAGTAAGCGAAAATCTTTGAAAATTTAAAGAATGAATTTTTATGCAATAGTAAAACCATCCACAAAATAAAACAAAAACAAATTGATTCTGTATATTTAAAATTATTTAACTTTTAATTTAATGCGTATTCTTATAGGAAAACGCAACGCACAATTATGTAAAAATAAATTGATTTTTGGAATTTCCTTTTTACGAAACTATTAAGTGAATAATTCTGAAATTTGCAAGGTATGTTGTTTTATATTTAGACAATACAAGGTAATTTTTTTAAGTTTGTACGGCTGCATCGTCGGAGTGTCAAATTTGCGGGAATTCTGGATCCTTTAATTGTTCTCTAAAACGCAATAACCAAGGATTGTCTTGTTTTTCAAAAAATTACATTGTTGATGAACCTCAAAAACTGTAAGAAAATCTAAAATTGACTAATTGGTAAGACTTCAAAAGAAAAGTAATGATTGTAACCAAAAATTTTCGTACCATTTATGCACAAGAAATTGTCTAATTTCACTTTTTTAATAAAAATTCGAGGTTCATCGACAATGTAATTGTATGTATAAGGAATAAGAAAATCCCTGATTGTTTTGTTTTAGAGCAGAATTAACAGAAAAAATTAACTTTTACTGTTTAAACATGAAATAATACACATTGAAGATTTTGAAATGCTTTGTTTAATAATTTCGTAAAAAGGAAATTCCAAAAATTTATTTTTACCGTCCTAAACTAGGCTCCCACTTTAATGAAATCTTGTGTATGGAAAGATCAAGCACTAAACAAAATTGTCATGAAAATTCCGGATAATGGATTCGATGTTTTTTTTAATAATGAACTTCAGTAACATTTGAAATAAGCGAAAATCTATGCAAATAAAACAAATGAATGTTTATGCAATAATAAAACCCCACGTAAAATTTAAAAAAAAATTGATTCGGTAGCTTCTTTTAAATTATTTAACTACCAATTTAATGTGTATTCTTACGAGAAAACACAATATTGAGAAATATAGTACAAAATTAAGAATGAAGTTGCTAACAGTTGCATTTCAATTTCAAATACATTTCAACAAATAAGATTATGACAAAAAATCAACATCTCTCACAGGTCTTTATCACAAGAAGAAAGCGTATTATTATTATCTTCAAAATTGATTAACATTCGACTAAGATTGTTACTGAAGTTCATCCTTAAATGTAGCAATGACAAGAATTTCTTCTTGCCTTTAGCCGTACGAATAAATTAAAAAGTAAAATACCAAAAAATGTGGAACGCTTCACGATTTTGCGTGTCATCCTTGCGCAGGGGCCATGCTAATCTTCTCTGTATCGTTCCAATTTTAGTATATGTACTGCCGAAGCAAGTACACCTGGGTTCGCGTTGAGGCGGTATATATATGAAAGTTAGCCGAAAGCAACACCAGCGAGAAGCCTGCTACTGGCCTTATGTCAAGCGCCATCTAATGGCAGTCAGGAGGATAACTTCCCAAGTTACAATAGCAAGTGACGAAAGTCAGCAATTTCGAGAGTAAGTATGTACATACATACAGTGGCGTAGCTGGAGTTTTTGCCGCCCGGTGCGCTTCCTGATTTTGCCCGCCGCCCCCCTCAATTACCCAAACGTATCAAAAATACCACAAAAAAAAAAAAACAAAATAGCGTAATACGGAAAAAAAATTAAATCACATTTATTTTCAAAATTAAAACATTTTTATTCTGAAAAATAAAATTTTAATTCTAACGTTTTACAATTTCTTTGTGGATCTTGAATAATTTTTAATTAATTTCAATTTAGAAAAACTCCTCTCACAACTACCGACATTTACAGCAACCGTGAGAAAGATTTGCAGTAATATGACAATATTTGGAACTGAGTTTTCAAGACTTGAGACAGATGCTATTGTTTAATGTTAAAAAATAAAATTGTCTTACGTAAAAAGTGCCGCCCGGGGCGGACCGCCCCCACGCCCCTTCCTTATAGCTACGCCACTGCATACATACATACATACATAAATGTCACTTGCGCAACAAATTCTCTAGAGCTCTTCTTTCCGATTTTTGCTTTTTTGTGAATATAAAAATTGCATCGCCCCGATGAAAAATATAGTTATTAACTACGCATCGTAAAAAATGTTTTTTAAAATCGAAATCATTCAAAGTGTAAACTACGGTGGAAAAAAAGGGTTATAAGTTATAATTATCGGAGAATCGGCTTTTCCCCGTCGACGAGAGATCTTTGTCGAGCGTCGCGAAAGTCACCCGGTTCTGAATGATTATCAATAATAGAGTCGCGGCCTTCGATCGAGTCGAGACGAATTGGTAAATACGGGTAAAAAAACAGTGAAGAGGATATCACGGTGGAGCGATTTAGAACAGTGAGAGGCGGAGGGAGGCACCGCGAGGCAAGCGGGGATCAAAACCGCGATGCCGCGAGGGCTTCGAAATCGTTAACAATCGCGGCAAAAGCAAAATCCATTGAGGTGCGACCACGCGTGTGAATATAACTGTCGATCTGAATATTCTGGGCGGAGCAGCATCGTCCATTGCTGTGTTCGCGAAAAATGAGGCAGGGGGGAGAGAGAGCTTGCTCGTTTTCCATTGTGGAAGAAAAAAAGGCGCGATCGAAGTATTCTGTTTACAGCGACTAACGATTCCAGCCCGTTATTCGACACGCGAGGTCTTTTCCTCCTATAAAGTATTTTCGAAGTGAATTCTTTTTTCACGGTCGAGTATTCTTTTTTTCATTCGAAAGCGCCCCGTTGCGGTTCTCAACTTCCTCGAGATAACGGGGTGAAGGGTCGTTTGCACGATATTTTCACCTCGGAAGAAGGAATCCGTCGCGAATAAAAGGAGAAATGAAAGACAGGGGGAGGCGTGTCTGTTCAGTCCATTTCTACGAGTTCGCGTGTTAAACAGAGCAAAAGCCCGCGGGTGTATAAGTTTCGCGTTTCTCGTTCAACGTGCCGAGATTCATTTATATTTTCTCTTTCGGTTGCTTCTTATCGCTTTTGTGCCTCTTTCTCTTTATTTGCCTCGCTGTTTGGTTCCCTTCTGCTCGTCTCTCGTTAACGACTTCGACGGACATTGTCTGACGGCGATGTCAAAGAAAAATAATTCAACCTCCGTCGATTTACTCGCGTTTCTCCGCGTTAAACTTATATGTGAAACGTGAAAGGCTTCACCGAGGTTTTGCTAAATGATTCGAGAGAATTTATTAAGTTCGCCTCGGAAATAGAGACAACGACGAAGCTGGCGATTCGTGGAGTCGCAGAAATTCGGCGGCAACCCCTGCTCCATGTATACAGCCTATTGTGCTTCTTCTTCCACGGAAAGGAGGAGACACTCTCGAAGAATGATGGTTATGGGAAAAAGAGTGCTTGAACACGGACGTTGGTCAGGCACCCGCGGTTCCAATTACGATTGAAAGGCGGCCCCGTTCGCCTCCTGTAACTGCGGACTCTTCAGTGCCTCGTACGAGGTACTCTTACCCCATGGCCACTTTCGAGTTTCGACGCGCGTGTTTCCATGGCGAACGTGCCGCAAGCATCTCTGCACGCGAAAACCTTTTCAAACGTTTATTCTTCACCGAAAAATATTTCCCTCGTTTTCCTCGCGTTCGTTCGGGGAGAAATCGAAAAATCTGATTTCCCTTTGAACGACGCGAATAGATCCGCGCGCGAATTATTTCGTGGGATAGACGCTTTCATACGATTTACTCGACCGCCCCTCGTGTTTTGTCAAAGACGAAAATGATCGTCCGACAGAACCACGACCCTGTTTCCTAGCTAAGTGCCGTATAATCAAGGGATGATTACCGACACAAAGCCGGCTGATTGGCTCGTTTACGTTACGGTAATGCTCGGGATGCGCCGCGCGCCGGGGCGACGCGGATCGCGTCCCCCCGTTTCCTGTTCTAACGAGATTCCACCGAAACGTCCGCGTTCTCGTTAAGACATTAAACGAGGAATGTTTTCGCGAGCTGTTGGAACCGCGCTCCTGTCGAGGAACGAAGAATCATCGAATTAAACGAAGAAAATTCTTCGCTCCTAAGGGCGCCCTGTTCATACAAGTTAAGAATTTAATAATCCATGAATTTCTACGAACGTTCTCAAATAGGTCGTTAATTTCGCGTATCAAACAGGAAGGAAATAGCCTGAATCATTCAACAATTCTAACTTGATTCGAACGTTTCAGGAAAAGTAAAGTACCTCTCGTAGAATTTATCCCACCTTTTGTTCCGACTTTCAATTGAAATTTTATCGTAAAAGAGAATGAATAAAAAATCAATTTCCTCCGCATTAATGTATAGGTAGACGTAACTTCGAACCCCCAAAAGAACGAGCCGAGCGTCGCGATTCTCATCGGTTGCATGACGCAAAGGGGGGTCGGACCTTAAAGTCTGAGGCGAGGGTGTCGCAAAGATACCACGAAGACGACATGGGTTCACGCGGCAAGCATCGACGCTGTGAGAGGGTTGCTTGTTTACAAGCGACAGTTGATTTGACAAAGCCGCGGGTCCATTTATACGAGTGAATATTACAGGGCAAAGTCGAGGGGTGGCTTGTTATCCGCTCATTGAAGTTAACCACGGGGCTAAGTGCGCCGGGGAGTGCCGGTCGGGAGGAGCAAGGAGAAGCGATGACTAAAGGTTAGGTAGACCAGCGTGGGGTAAAGGAAGGGCTTGCAGTTTGCGGAGAGAACGGCGGAAACGTTGCGAGGAATCCGAAGGGAGGGTGGTGCCGAGAGAGACGGAGGGATTTCGCGAACGTGAATGCGGAGATACAAGGCGGAACGGAGAGGGAAGGTAGGCAAAACGCGGTTAAACGGAAAGAGATGGAAGAAGCGGGTGGAAGCGGGTTCGAGCGAAATGGAATGACGGGAGAAAGAAGGTAGCGACGGAGACGACATCCTCGCAAACGAGTCGTTGATGATTTTCGACGGTAAGCAGTTTTCCACGAACATAACGACGCGAAACGTAATCGAGGCGAAATCGATGGCTGAAGGAATGCGGAGGGTTTTTGCGTTAACGCACTATCCAAGACGTATTTATTTCTGGAGCGCCATGATGCATCGTAATTGCTTTCCCATCACGATTGAACAACGCGACACTTTGGTTCACGCTTGGTAAATACAAATATTTGTTAGTGGGCGATTCGGGGGAATATTTGGCAGTCGTGATGCAATTAATCCCATCGCTAGAGGAGGGCGACGGATGAAAGAAGGGTAGCGGCAGGGAGGCCCAAAAGGAGATAGAGGGAAAGCCGAGGAGGAAGGGAGAGATGAGAGAGTCGGTAGGAGAAGACCGACCGGCCAATGAGAGGCCAGATCGTTGCCGAGGTAACCGCGGGGCTTTCCGACGGATTATTCGACCGAGATTGAAAAGTTAGCGCCGCGTAGCGGGCGGGGGCTCGTCGACGAAGCCACCCCTGCTTCTCGGGAATGAGTGATCTCCTCGCGGCAGGGCTAACACAACGGATTAAGGCTTATTTTCACGTTCAGGAGAGGCCGACCCCCCGCGGTCGACGCTGTTATCTAGCGACGCGAACCGACGTTAACGCGCCTCCGATTCCACCTTTTCGAATCGATTGCGAGCACGCGCCCGATCGTCCTTGGATTTTCATCGTTACTCTCCATTTCGATCGTTCTCCGTTTTTTTGGATACTCGTCGAGGTTTCAGCGTATGCAAAAGGGATGAAACTCGCGATGAGACTCGACGGAGAACGCGAAAACGGTTCCGCACCGAGGTCGTCCTCGGAATCGTCGGCGACGGGTCAAGCGTAATAATGTTCCGGAGAAATGTTTATTTCTACATACACACGTTGCACGCTGCGGCTGTCTAGCAGGCTGCTTACCCGGTAACCTCTTCGGAGGTTTCTGACACGTGCATAATTAATGCTCGCGATGATGAGAAGTCGACACTGGCGCGCGGGTAATTCGTGTCTGCGAAGGAAAAGCGCGAAGAGTATCGTTCGGAAGCGGAGTTCGCAAGCGAGAGGAAACATCCGACGCGACGGACACGGAAGCAAGGAGGAGCGATTCTTGCCGAACGGATGCCGAGGAGAACGGAAGAAGGCGAGGGGAAGCGGGGGAGTATCGGCGAGCGAAGAAGTTGCCGGGTAACCGACGCGGAATCGCGGGGTAATGACTACTTTCTCGTATTTTAATTACGCAGTAATTAATTGAAATGTTTCCCTCGTTCGCGATGGCACTCGAGCAAAATGAGAGGCGAGTAATCCCGCGGAGTCGGCTTCGACTCGGTTCTTTCCTTCCCCTTTCTTTCGCGCATCGCGGTGCCCTCTGCCTTCGCGTCGTTCTATCCCCTTTCCGAGAATTTTCCGTTTCTTTCGTGCCCTTCACCCTTTCTCGTGAAATTAGGTAGAAGCCTTTTTCACCAGTCTCGCTTCTCTTAAAAAAAAAAAAAAAATCACGACGTACAGCTAATTGTACCGTTAATGGCTTTAACGTGAAAGGATTCCTCTGATAGCGATCTCCTCCCTTCGGCGTGCCGCCCCACCTCCTATTATCAGTGAGCGCGGTCGCGTGCACGGCCGGTGCTTAACGTACTAATTAAATTAGTTTCGCAAAGCGAAACTCGTCGGCCAGACTTACGAGGCTATCGATTCTCGGCGATCATTAAAATAATTACGGACGTTCGTCGGCGGTAATTGCACGAATGTGCCGCTGCCTCGACGTTAGTAGCATTGTCGTCGGACGATACGTCGACGAATCGTTCTACGAGGAGAATAGACCGTTTCCTCGTCTTCGTGCAGAAAACGGCTGTTATAGAGTTTAACTAACAATAGATCGTGTATCTCGTTGGCCGTCGGATCACCGATTCGCGTTCGAGAACGCTCGCCGAGTTTTCCAGCGAGTTAATCTCCAGTGGGTTCCCTTTGCGTCTCGTTTTGTACAAGGTTACCTTCGGCGTCCCCGCTATTCTAGGGCCGTTTCAGGCACTAGCTGTCTCGATATCTCGAGAGCAGCCAAGGATACTTCGTTACTCGTTACTTGACGCTGAGGCTTCGCTGCGCTACCGAGGGAACAATAGCGAGACGAGAAGTAAGAAGGAGATGGCGAAAGGTAGCCAAAACGAGGACTTGGTGGGCGAGCTTTTGTTAGCGCGCGGATGCTTGTCTACCATGCAATTGTCATCTACTTGTTCCGGCCATTGTTTCCGGTAACTCTTTCGCGGTAACGAGGAGGAACCTCAATTAGAACGGTTTGAGGACTTAAACGCCCAGAGGCTGCCGGGTTTTAAGAGGCAAGGATGCACCAACACCGTCGCGCGAACATTGTTCCCAGCTGGCAATAACAACGGTGATACCTTTGGCTGTATCCGTAGCCCGCGTCGAGCATCGTCCACGAACTTTCTCTCTTCCAGGATAATTATTAGACGCGCTGGAGGACGTATTACTATCCTTCCGTTTCTCCCATTCCTCTCTCGCCCACTCGGCGAAGGATCTCCTCCAATCCGAATTCAAAACTTTTCTCCTACCGCCCGCATTAACAACGTTAATCGTCTCAATTTTGTCGCAATTATCCACGTGTCTTTGCGACTGTCGTCTGTACAATAGTCGATCATCGCTTGCTCCGCCACCCGTTCCAATCAATTGTGGGAGGGTGGACAATGGAAACGAACGCCTCCACCCTGCACCTGGTATCCTGATGGACAAACAAGGCCACGCTTTGAAGCTCAAATTGAAATAAATCCTGTTATCGTTCCGACGCTAACTGATCCGTTCGCTATCGCGCGAAACCTGCACGCGATTATAACTCCTATTTAAAGCTCTTTACCGTTGGCAAAACGCAACGCAAAATGAACGCGTCAACGTCCAGACGGACCAATCGAATCGCCGAGAGGCGTACCAAAGCATTAATGACACGAAAAACAGGCAATTTTACGATGTGTTGGTTGAATGGAATCAATATTTGTTTCATCGAGGGAAGGGGGGACGAGGGGGTGAGAAGGGGGATCTGTGTACACGTATACAGCTGCGGTCCGTTATCGGAAATCCATCCGAATATCTGGAATTTTTTTCGGACGGCACGCGCGGTTCGTTTTATGATCGCCTGTGATACGTAGTCGAAATTAAGATGTACAGAAGACGGGATTGCATTCTGTAAAAATAAACTTCATAGAAAAAAAGATATATGCAACGTCTTACGCTGCCTATTCTGTTATTTCCTCCCTCGAAAATCCGATCAGTAAGTCCAAACACATCGAAACGATGAATCTCCAAGACTATCAGTCTTCGTTATCGTTGATAACTATAACTATCGATTCAACGCCATTCTTAGCAGTGTCTTAGTTTTTCCACGAATCTTCCGCAAATCGTGAAAGGAGCGATCTTGGCGGGAGTAACGACTAGGATCCTGTTATCCTGGCGAACCGGGAATGTGTTACCATGCCGAGGCGCGGGATCCTGGAAGCCCGAGTTCAACGTCGTTCTTGAGTTATGAGGTCCTGGTGCGGTAGATGCTTCTGGCGCCATGCGGTTGACGAGTGACAGGACATTGACGAGCCCCGAAGGGTGTCACGTTTCTTGGAATGAGAAGGAAGCTCGGCCGTCGATTCGACGCGACGGAGCCGAATATTCCGTCTTGCATGGGGTCCTGGTCGACGGAATACTTAACGTTCGCAAGCTCGCGACGATCTTGAACCAGGATTCGTTCCACGGGAGAATGCCCGCTCGCATGATATCCTAGTGCCATTGGATGTTTGTAAGATACAAGCGCGTGTCGTCGCGATACCGGATACAACTGTGCAACATCCGACTCCGTCGGTACACAGGATTTCCGGCGATTGCCAGCCAGGAAGCATCGATCTTAGTATCCGCATAGTCATTTCTGAATATAAATATTTTTTTTTCTTAATATTATCTTATTAAATATCGGCAGAGTTGTAGAAATTCGACAACAAATAGGCAAAAATACGGAGGGTTGTTACTTCCAGGGTGGAATTAAACCCTAATTAGTATAACCTTAGCAAATTAATGGCGCCAGGATAAATGCTTCAGAGTTATGCGAGCCTAATGCGTTTGTGGCTTCGTTGAAAAAAAATGTTACCGCGTATGTGTACCTAATGTTTGCGAAACACGCGCTTCCTCAACGCATACTCGCGAGGTTCGTCGGGGATAGGGGTGTAGAATGGCATTCAGAATCGACTGAAAGCAGCAGCCTTTCAAGTCGCATTTACATTCTTCTATCCTGATACTCGAGCTTGTTCAGTCTTTTGAAGTTCTACCAATTACTCGGTAACTCGGTACGTGTGTGCTGATTTATTAACGCGGTAAATGCTCTGCTCGAACAGTTTGCCGTTTCAGTCGAAATACACGGCGAGTGCGAACCACGCGAATCTCATCAAACGCTGCAGTAAAGTGTAAAGTTTACGCAACGCGCCTACTATAATCGCATTTGATTAAAAAATGATTGGAGAAATTGTAGAAGTTGCATTTGCATTAAGAGGAACGAATTATAATACTGGGTGTTGATAAATGAAATTTAGCGAATAAACGGACGAATCGCGAAGGATCTGACCCTTCGAAGATTACCTTCTCGAAGCGACTGTTACCCTGAGATTATGATAAGGACTCCTACGTATTGGAAGCGCTCCGACGTTTGCTCAGGACGATTTTTCCCTTGAATGCATGGTGTGGTTCATAGTTCATAGAAAAGGTTTCCACGTTTTCGAGGAACTTCCTGGGGATCGACCTCCATTCGACTCTACTTTCCTAAACTTCGACTTCCTGTTTCTTTCCGGTGTCTACGCCGTTCCAGGAGAAAAAGTCAATAGCTGATCGGACGGAGTGACGTCAGTAATCGGTCTGATTGCAACGCGGGTTCGGTCTGATTTTGACTGAATTACGTACTAAATTTCATGCGACAGAAAGTGAAGGAGCTCTGAGAAAAACAGCGAACTACGAAGGTGTTGGAGAAAATATTAAATATTTCGTCGATGACTGGATGACATTTGCAACTTAATTTCCATCGTCTGTGTTCTCCTAATACAAGAAACGACGGTTACGCAGAGGAATTCGAGGAATCTCTCTCTCTTCGTAAAATAAAAGTTCTATTAGCTGGAGGGTGAGGCAATCAGGATTTCATCCCTCGCAACAAGTCCTGCGCGAGTCCTGCGATTGCGTGCAACCTATCCCACCCTATACGTCCTTGATCCGGAAATATGCTTCGCGTTTGAGGCAATTATCCCTATTAACGTAGGTGTCGCAGCGCTTTCCATTCGACTCGATTATCTCGCTCCTGTCCTTTATCTCCTCGACGATATCGATTCTGTATTTTTTTTTACACATTTTTTAATCTGCACTACCTTTTATTAATAACGTATAATTGTGGCAATTTGGTCCTAGCATATGTGATACAGATGTGAGATTAAAAAATCGAAGAAGACAGAACTAATTAGAGTAAAATTCAAAACAGTTCTACGAAATTTCCTAGATACAAATGAGAGATACGGTGCGTACATGGATTCAAAGTCAATAGGATAATGAAGCGTGTGGTTCTCTTGATGACGAGGGTGATGACGTTGTGTTCAAAATATCACGCACCGTGTAAGTAATCGATTGTGCTCGACGAATGCTGTGACGTTGCGAAAACGAGATGCCTGGCGTGCCAGGATAACAGGATACGCTAGGAGCGTTTCAATTTCACCCCCCGAAGAGGGTGGAACGTCCCTTTCTTTTCTGTTTGTTAATGTATGTATATGTAGACTAGCAAAACACGCACAAGAATTTATTACTCTTATTCAGTGGATCATAAATATATAAATTTAGAATACATATATGTATTATGATAGTTTTAAAATATTTTTACACGAAAGTGTACATCAATTCCAGGGCACGTATATTATCAAACACCTTTGAATCGGGCTCATCGTCGGGATTGATTTGAATGTCCATTGGATCGATCTCAGGAGGAGGTCTTGGTACTCTTGTGTGCCACATCGGAGCTGGACGCATCAAAGACGCTTCGACTTTTTCCCGAACTAGTTTCTCCTCCCCGTTTCCATCAATTTTCACCCCGGATTCGCCCGCGTATCGCATCATTTTCTCTACGTTTTCTTCGTACTCTTGAAGCTGTGATTTAATCCCGGTTTGAATCATGATTTCTGCATTGACCTTAAATAATTATTTCCATCGTTCAATCAACTTGCTCTTACATCTCGCTCAACGCTCAATCTGTAATCCCTTGGATGTATGCCCAATTTACAGTCTTCTGTATCGACGTAATTTTTTGTAGACAAATTGTGTTTGCTTCCAGTTGTAATATTATATCTGCGATTGAGAAGTCTCTCCCTACAGACGTCGCCACTTATTTCCACGAATATTACCCTACAAAATTAAATGCGTTCAACAACTTTTTGTTGAAAAATAGCTTCATTGTCTTATCACCTATTTGGAGGGGTAGGATTCAAGTCCAATAATTTAAAATCTTCCACTGATTTTGGATACCCGGTTAATATCCATCCCCTTTTCAAGCTCTCGGCGTCAGATATGTACTTCTAAAAAACGTAATTTTAGAGCACGAAGATATTGTAGAACTAGACTTGTTTAAGGATGAATTTCAGTAACAATTTTACTAGGAAACATTTAAAGCGGGGGGTCGCAATATCAAGTAGAAATTGATACTATTAAGAAACTACAAATAGTGTCAAAATGATTTGTAGAATATTAACTGATAATGGCTTATGCAATACAAGAAAATAGGCTAAAAGGATTCTAGATTCTCGGCAAGATCTGAACCTTTGCGCCATCCAATGTAATGAGTAGACTGCGGAAGTTTATGCATTTATGGCGATTTGAAAATTGGAAAAACCTATTAAGATACCTACAGCATCTGAAAATATCAAAAATTCAATACATTTTATAATATTTAGAAACTAAAACATACATTTACTTAAGATTCAGTTGCTGTTGCATGTCTATAAAAATATGAATTTGCATAAACTTCCGCAGTCTATATAGTAATGAGATCATTTCTTTCATCAGAGTATCTAACATAGAATCTTTTTAGGCTAAAAAGTAGAAGATTTAAAACTTTCAAGGCGTAGATTTAGAAATTTTCAGGGTTTAAATTGAAGACTTTACGATTTCATGTTGTAAATTTCAAGATACCAAGTTACAGTTTTAGAGATTTTCAGAGTTAAAATGAAAGATTTGAAGGTTTAAAGTTTGAGATTTGAAAATTATAAGTTTTAGGGACTTTTCAAAGTTAAAATTAGAAGTTTAAGGATTTAAAGCTGTAAATTTTAAAGTTTGTAGTTAGTCTATTTTTAGTGTTGTATGACATTACCAACTAATATTTTAAAGTTAATCAATTTCCAAAATATTAATAAGGCTTTTTCTTGTAATGAAAGTCAGTTAAAAATGGCAATAATATATTTTTGTCACAAATTCAGTTGAATTCGTTCTTACTATTTATTTTATTTTATCAATGTATTGAATATTAGTTTGATCATTCATCATTCAATTAGAAACTTTAATTGAAACATGTCCAATAGAAGATTAAATAATTTCGAAACGGCGGATGGTTTTACCATTGCATAAATATTCATCCCTTCAATTTTCAAAAATTTTCGTTTATTTTTACTGTTACTGAAGTTCATCCTTAATAGATTATACTTCAACTATTTTTATTCTAATGTCGGGCCTAGGTCGCTCTCCCCATCTGTACTCGAACAATCGAAGCATCTCTCCTAATCGAGTCTTTTGCAGACGCACTTGTTCCGCAACATAATCGTAATCAACTGAAACGTACAATTATATTTCTTGTAGCCTACGATAAACTGCTTATCATGGAGAAATGAAAGATTACTGTGAACTAGATTAAATCGTTCAGTCAAGTGTTTTGCTAAGGTGTTGCATCCAGATCCTCTGGATCCAATGAGTACGATGCGAAAGAGCGACGGAGCTCCATGATGCTTTTTCACTGTTTTCACGAGTTTCGCGCAATCTTTTCCAAGTTCATCGATGCTTCTGATCCCGACCTCGACTTCCTTTGAGCGAAACATTTTTATGATTATCCATCTAATTACAGATGTGAATTTTTTTTTTTTTTGAAGGAATCAACTAACGATCAAGCAATTTGCATATGCGTCACGTAATCCCGGCAAGTTTTTCAAATATCGATATTCCTCCGTGTTTCTCGGGGGCTTTGTCGATTTAGAATACCCGCGATAATGTACTTGCGTGAAAATATCTTCGTTTCTACCGAATTCGGATGAAAGTGTGATCTCTATCGCATGCGTTGGCAATAATCCTTGATATTGAAATACCCGCGCCTCCTTCCTTGTTCTTGGCAAGTCTGCACGACCGAGAGAAATCGAAAAAGAATTCACCCTGAGTATTTTTCTATACTATTTTATACCAATAAGAATCCATCCGCATTCGTGCAAGTCTCCTTTCTTTACAATCTTCTTCATAGCCAGTGCGAGATCTTCTGATTCCTCGCAATGACAATCATCCTAGTGCAAAAAATTGTTTACAAAGAATGAAACGAGGGTTTCAACATTTCCCACTCACATCACCCTTTGAGCACGCTTTGCGCAAATCCTTCAATGTCAAAGGACGAACATCTAATTCTTCTTGAAGGATTCTAGCCAGGGCTTCTCTATCTATACATTTAAAGTGTTTTATTGATATTGTTGCATTTAGGTGTTATTTAAAGACGTATTGTTTTAGATGTTTCACCAAATTTCGGAGGCGCGATCAGAACTATTCTAGGAACGTCTAATCTTTTCACAGCAATAGGAAGGTACTGCTTCATAAATACAAGATGGTCTTCTGGTTTTTGAATTATCAATTGGGTAGCAATTTCCTGTGTAAATTGTTATTAAAATTATGTTCCGGATAATTTGTTTGAAGTAGGTTATTTACATGAAAAAGCTCGTATATACGATGTTTCTCTAAATAAGCTACGAATTCGGCATTGATGACACGGATTCTCTTCTCTGCTTCCTGCGTTCCTGACATTTCTTTACACTAATACTTTCACGTTTTTACAAAAGTACTTTTCTCCTATTTTATAACATAATATGCATCGTTTGATTTATCCCGCTTATCTCGTTCGCTTCAATTGTTCGATACAACATACGATATTTCATACACATTTCACAATCGTTTGAATGTGCATACATATAATATTAAAAATCTGTAGTGGTTCTTCCCTACGATAAACAATGCTTTCATTGTCAATTTTCTTTGCTATTATTTTCCGCAAATATTCTGTATAAATACAGGGACGACTGCAATATGATAAAGTATGATGTATGATGAAAGTAGGATGGCGCCACGTGTTTTGCGCTTTTCCTCTCTGCCAGGCATTGCCGTGAAAGTGTGGATGGTGTGGAAAAGTGAGGTTGGGTGATCAGACACGTTCATCACGCGTTCCAGTATGTCAGCAGATAAAAAGGTGTCCGATGTCACGAAAAAAATATCCGAAATGGACGTGGAAGAGACGGGGAGGAAGTTGACCCATAAGGAAAAGAAAAAATTGAAGAAACAGCAGGAGTATGAGAAAACGATGGAAATGTTAACCAAGACCGGGGGTCAGGGTCACAGCGAACTCGAAGCCAACTTTACTGTCTCCCAGAGTCAAACGCAACAACGTAACAATCAGCAGCTAGAAAATGCTGTCGACATCAAGGTGGAAAATTTCAGTATCGCTGCTAAAGGAAAGGAACTCTTTACCAATGCCAGTCTATTGATTGCACAGGGCAGGCGTTACGGTTTAGTAGGACCGAATGGGTATGCAGCTTCAAAATGTTCAGTCAACATTTGTTTAACATTTTATGAATTTCGTTTTTCTTTTCAGTCACGGCAAAACCACTTTATTACGTCATATTGCGAAACGAGCTTTTGCTATTCCTCCTAATATCGATGTTCTATATTGCGAGCAAGAAGTGATAGCAGACGATACTCCAGCCGTGGAAGTGGTACTCAATGCAGATGTGAAGTGTAAAGAATTGATGACAGAATGCAAAAAATTGGAAGAATTGATAGAGCAAGGAGATTCTTCTGTACAAAGTCGATTGCAGGAGGTGACTCGTTGATCCTTATGAATTCAAATATATTTCAATGCTTTAACCAATGATACATATATTTTTAGGTTTACGAAGAACTGAAAATTATTGGAGCAGATTCTGCGGAACCACGCGCAAGAAGAATTCTTGCTGGTCTTGGCTTTAGCCGATCTATGCAAGATCGTGCGACCAAAAATTTTTCTGGTGGTTGGCGTATGCGTGTTTCCCTCGCGAGAGCACTTTTCTTGGAACCTACTTTATTGTTACTCGACGAACCGACAAATCATTTAGACTTGAATGCTGTCATTTGGTTGGATAATTATCTTCAAGCTTGGAAAAAAACGTTACTTATTGTATCTCATGACCAGAGCTTTTTAGACAATGTGTGTACAGATATAATTCATTTAGATCAACAAAAATTGTTTTACTACAAGGGAAATTACAGTATGTTTAAGAAAATGTATGTACAGAAAAAGAAAGAAATGGTAAAAGCATACGAAAAACAAGAAAAACGACTGAAGGATATGAAAGCTTCTGGTCAGAGTAAGAAACAAGCAGAAAAGAAACAGAAAGAAGCGTTAACCAGGAAACAAGAAAAGAATAGAACAAAAATACAGAAACAAGAAGACGAGTCTGCACCTATGGAATTATTGCAGAAACCTAGAGATTATATAGTGAAGTTTAGTTTCCCTGACCCACCTCCCCTGCAGCCACCTATTCTTGGTCTTCACAGTATGTTATTCATATTAATCTACTCTAAAAAAAAAAAAACAATACAAGAAATAACATTTCATTTCAGACGTGTACTTTTCATACGAAGGACAAAAGCCACTATTTATTGAGGCCGATTTCGGAATAGACTTGAGTTCTAGAATAGCCATAGTAGGACCCAATGGTGTTGGAAAATCAACATTTTTAAAATTGTTAACCGGTGACTTGCAACCACTCAAAGGGGATTTAATAAAGAATCACAGATTAGTAAGGAGGATGTGCAATTTACTCGTTACCTAAATTTAATAATTATATATTAAATTGTATTTTACTGTTTTTAGAGGATAGGAAAATTCGATCAGCATTCTGGTGAACATTTGACCGCGGAAGAAACACCGTCAGAATATTTGATGCGCTTGTTCGATCTTCCATACGAAAAAGCTAGGAAACAGTTGGGAACATTCGGACTTAGCTCTCACGCACATACGATCAAGATGAAAGATTTATCTGGAGGACAAAAGGCACGAGTCGCCTTGGCGGAATTATGTTTAAACGCACCCGATGTTGTCATTCTAGATGAACCTACGAACAATTTAGATATAGAATCGATCGACGCTTTGGCGGATGCTATCAACGACTACAAGGGAGGAGTTATAATTGTTTCTCACGATGAACGCTTAATCAGAGACACGGAATGTTGTTTGTACGTAATTGAAAATCAACAGATCAACGAAATTGATGGGGACTTCGATGACTACAGGAAAGAGCTATTGGAAAGTCTGGGAGAAGTCATCAATAATCCAAGTATAGCTGCAAATGCTGCAGTTCTACAATGATCGCCCAGTTTCCTAGAATAATTTTGAAGTGGCCTGTGACATCAATCCCATCAGACTAATATTTATTGCCTATACAATGAAATTTTATTGTTGATTTTGAAACGTGATCATCTATGCTTCGATTTCAAGAGATTATTTATCATGTATTTATGTATAAATGTAAAGTCTGATAGGATTAAAGTATTGAATTATTGAATAGATCCACGATTTACGATTTTTATGCGAATCAATTATCGTACCCAGAAAATGTTGAAAAATGCCGAAAAGTACGTTCCGTTATTGATAAAATGTCTCATCGTGTCTGACAAGTGCAATTTACTGATTAGGAACATTATACGAGCCCTGAAGAAATATTTGTATGCACATATATGCATTCGGTTCTGCATAACAGTGTATTTTGTATCATAAATATTTACTTCACGTTTAAATGAAAAAATAAAAACGATTCTCAAAATTGATCTCTGATTAATGATTCAAGCTTACACCAATTTTGCGTTTAAACAAGTTTTTAACGACTGCACATTTCACGAATACAATTTTCCTCTGAAAAGAGATTCGAAAAAGTGTTATCATAAACACTGGTCTAGTGATTTCCAAGAAATTGAAAGAATGTTGGTTCTACTGAAATGCGTACAACCGGCGGCGCAATGTTCGCTGCCAAAAGGGGCAGACGAGTGATGTGAAAATTGTCAAATATTTTGTGCGAGGTGGTGTCCCGTGGTGAATTTGATAGTGCTCCAAAAGATTGCCGAGATGTCTAGCACGTTAGAGAATAAGATTCTGAATTTGCAAGAACGTCTCAGGGCGGAAAATGAATCGCGGGACAGAGATAGGCAGAGTGGCGAGGTTGGACCAGGAACGAGCCTTCAGTCGTCATCCTCGGGATCTGTCTCGAGTTCTGCCCATTCTGCCTCACGACGTGAGTTCCACTCGGATATTATTTATCGACGTAACTCAATTTTTTCTAGACCCTCTTTTGCAAACATATTTCACGTAATAGAAATTCTGCCACTTGTTGTACAGGTTATGTTGACCATCACAATTTATTCTGTTGATCCTATATACGATACTCTTTTAGTCCCCTTGTTTAACGCGTAGTTTATTTCGCTCGAACTGTTTGCTAATCAGTATTTACGCACCACGGTCATTTTTATTACAAAGGGGTAAACCAAATTTTAAGATATATGAAAATACATTTAAACGAATTATATAAACAAAAACAATGTATTTTTTCCTTACTGAAAAAGACTCCCTTTCTGTTATTCATAAAAATAAATGCTTCTTTTATCTATATAATGACTCTGAGAATTTTTCTTTTCCAACATTTCAATTTATTTTTTATGCTTCAAATGTTGTCACAAAAGTTTAATTCCAGTTTAGCTGAAGATTAATAATTAATTTTCTTGGTATAGCTCCAATCCCAACTTTGAAAGTCTCTCAGATACCTCCAAAGAAACAAGATAGCGAGTTTGAGTCAAAGTTACAAGAGATCATGAAGATGAACGGTATTTTAAACATTAATGGGCAGAGGTATCACACGGATATGAAAGACTTAGAACACCTGGGTGAACTAGGGAACGGTACCTGTGGTCATGTTGTTAAAATGAGGCATAAACCTAGTGGTGTACTTATTGCTGTTAAACAAATGAGACGTTCTGGTAATGCAGAAGAAAACAAAAGGATAATTATGGATCTTGACGTTGTGTTAAAATCACACGATTGTCCATATATTGTGCAATGTTTGGGGTGTTTCATCACAGAATCTGATGTATGGATTTGTATGGAATTAATGGCAACTTGTTTAGATAAATTATTAAAGAGAACCAGGCAGGCAATGCCAGAAGAGTTTTTAGGGAAAGTTACTGTAGCGGTAAGTATTAATATTACAATTATTATAAGATAATAGTAGTTATTTACTTCAAAATGATAATCAATGAAAAATTTATGTTTTGATAGACAGTAAAAGCGTTATCATATCTGAAAGAAAAGCATGGTGTAATTCATAGAGATGTGAAACCTAGTAATATCCTTCTTGATGAAAGAGGAGGGGTCAAGTTGTGTGATTTTGGTATATCTGGCAGACTAGTTGATAGTAAAGCAAAGACTAGAAGTGCTGGATGTGCCGCTTACATGGCTGTGAGTGTATTAATTTTGTATTGTATTGAAATTTCAAGGTACTAGCATAGATGCTGTATCATATATTTTTTTTTTGTAGCCTGAGAGAATCGACCCTCCAGATCCGACAAAACCAGATTACGATATAAGAGCCGATGTATGGAGCTTGGGTATTACTTTAGTAGAATTAGCTACCGGAGTATTCCCTTATCGAGATTGTAAGACTGATTTTGAGGTAAATACTGTACATGTAATAACATTCCTCGTTTAAAGTCGTTTCTACATGAGTTTCTTATTTTTTAGGTACTAAGCAGAGTAGTACAAGATGATCCTCCGTCTCTCCCTTCAGACGCACTTTTCTCAAAGGAATTTAGAAGTTTTGTTAATTGCTGCCTTACAAAAAATTATAAATATCGCCCTAAATATCATAAACTCATGGAACATCCTTTCATACGAAAATATGATGTACCTCACGATGATACAAATTCTTCAGTCTTAAATTCTGGCTGCCAATGGTTTGGCAGAGTTATGCAGCAATTAGAGCCAAGGTATACTCTTAATAATCATAGTTATTGCAAACGTTAAAGTTTCATTTTCAGCCATTACATAGGACATTGTTGAATAAGAAAAAACATACAGCATTGCAAAGTATAGTAGACATATTATGCTATTAGAAAAGACTGTTACATAGAAAGTGAATAGAGTTTTAAACATAGCATGAAATTCCCAACTAATATCATAATGATTTGGTTTGGTTTGAGAATAACTGGGTATTTTTTTTTTTTATATTAGTTTAAAAAAATGTTAACACTTGAGTATTGACGGTTAATGGGTAGGTATTATTAAAGTGGCTCGAAAAGTGCTGAGTTTTAAAGTTGGGTTTTTGTTGGACACTAGTTATTACATAATTATCTTTTATTCATTGCCAAATGACATTTACAAACCTATCCATACGTTTCGATTAAAAGTTTGCGTGCGTGTTAAATTGTGTTGCAGCGTTGAGCTTGAGGGAGGCAGCGCAGCATAGCATCCCCTCTCCCTCGCCCCTGCCCCTTCGTCCATATTCCTCAAAAACTTAGCCAAAAATCCCAAAAAACATAAAAAAAATAAACCTCACAAAAATCCAAAAATCTGCCCGATTTTCATTTCGAGTTGTTTGGTTTGTGCACGCGCCTGTTACACACCCCACTTTTCAACCCCCACTCATGGTAAGCATTGTTTTTATTTATTTGAATACTTGTTTATTTGTCTCGTTTATTTGTCTCGTTTATTTATCTCGTTTATTATGTAGCGATTTGCCGATCATGTGGCACAAATAAGTTTTCCCTGTGCACACTCCATTCATCAAACAGACAGTTCGTTTTTATTTGTATTTTATCCTCTTTTTTCTTCAACGTTAGAATATGTTAAGTCGAACGTTTTAGTTTGTGTTTTTTTAGCATGCGACATTTTCAACATTCTAGTTTTCAATACAGATATTCTCTTATGATTTGTTACCTTCGAAAAAAATTCCTCTATCCTCGACTGTGTTGCATGATACTATGATTAACGCTCTAACTTCTATTAACTCTCTACAAACTTAAGTTCTTTTGCAGAAACGTCACGGTACAATAATCGCGGATGACAATGGCATTGACGAATAGCATCAAGCCATTTGCCGGACGTGAATAAATTCGCATTTGACGACGATACGCGAAACTGTAAATTAATGTCGCGTGATTCAGTTTCAGATTGTCAGGGTGGCAGCAGCGAGTTACGGGTCACGTATCTTTAAAACAAACAGCTCATCTCAGGGCTCAATCCGAAGTACCAGCGTTTCTACGAAGCAATGTCACCAAAGACTCACAGAGCTCCGGTTTTCTGCCATTTCATCAACGATCAAATAGTGAGAACGGTGCGAACTACGTATCTTATAGTCCATATGCGCTTAGACGAAAGGAAATTTCCAGGCCGTTTTCTCCCCCTTCGTCCAACGACGTGGACGCGTCGGAAACAACTTTTCAACGATCGTATTCACCATACAGACAACACGTCGATCAAAATAGGGATTACTCGTCGAATCATTGCTCTACCAACGGACAAGGAAGACAAGAAGGAAGACCGTTCTCTCCTTATCGACAGGATACCAACTCGATAGACGGAGGGAATAGACTCTATTCGCCGTACCACGGTCGCTTCACAGAGGACCGAGACACCAGCAAAGAACGATGGCAAAGTGTTTCCAGATCTTTGAGTCCGTTTGCTCGCGACTATTCGCCTTGGAGGCGAGAAAACGTCGACCCTCCGAACGTGATACAACCAACAGAGAGTGGTCGTTATTCGCCGTTTCTTCAACAACGACTAGGACAAACCCCGCCTGTGCCTCAAACTCATCCACAGTCACAAGACATTTACGGTAGCCCCATGATCAGTCGCAAAAGGTAACAGAAAAAATAATGGGTTGCCGCGATACTATCTCCAAAATCTAACTTACGAAATGAAATTTTTTTGTGACACAGGTTTCCTTCCGAACCTCCTCCGCAAGGATCTCATGGTTCTACCAGCCCCGAATTACTAATCTCTCGTTTTGCCCACCAATTGAAACAAGATCCTCCTTCCCCTATGCCGCCAGCTCAGGGCGGATCGAAGGAATCCGCGAAAAAACGTTTCGCTTCGTACGTTCGTCTAAGGCTTGGAAGCGAACGCGCACCTTCGCCGGAACCACCGCCGAGATTGAGTCGCGGCGAATCTCCTCTCGCACTTCGAAGGAATCTAGTGGATCAAGCGTCTCCTTCTTTCGCGCGAAGGTATAGTGACTCTGATTTTTTTTTTTATCGTATCGAAGCTAGAATTAATGTCTAATTTGGTTCATTGTTGCGAAGGTACGTTTCGTCTTCTCCGCCTCAGCCTCCTCCGAGGAGATTGTCGGAAAGCAGTTCTGTGCCTGGTAGTCCTCAACATGTGCGAGCTCGTCTGCGTTACACTCCCGAACCACAAAGAAGACCTCCGCCACCATAACCCACCGTGACGATTAAATCGTATTCCTTGTTGGTGCCATATGCGATAAAATTAACTGAATCGATCGTATGTACCACTTAGAATGGTGTTATAATCGACAATGGTTGTGCACGTTGAGTGATTTGTGCACTTTGAAAAACAACCTCAAACCAAAAAAGAAAAAAAAGAGAAATAGCTGTTTGTAATACTCGGCGACACCGTGAAACCGTGATGTACGTATTTGGAAGAGAGGGACTCGGATACGTACCGTGTACCGTGTCCGATATTATTATCGAACTCGAGGAAAAACGAGAACGAAATGTTAGGCTCCTAGATTCAAGAGAGGACGGTCTTTGGGATTAATCTTCGCACGACTTTCTTTCGTGGCTGTAACGTAACGCGTTGAACTACTTTGTCAATGATTCTCTTGTCAGCGTGTATTTATATAGAATGCAATCACCGATGCAATACGATGCTCAACTTTTTATATCGCTTGTAAAGATATAAACGAATGTAGTACGTTCAACGTTTTTCTAAAAGGAAAAGAAGAAGAAGAAGAAGAAGAAGAAGAAGAAGAGAAGCAAGGATGGCAGAAGTGAGAAAAGCGAGAAGAAAATCGTTAATAGGAGATGCGGCATCGTACTGAACGCGTAAACCGTTCCTATAGCTCTTCATTTACGCTTCTTTTTTTATCGAGAGACACGAGCGAGTTGACATTTTGAGAGAAACTCGCGAAGAAGCTCTCTCTTTCTCGGGCGACATTGCAGTATCTCTGCAACTCGACTTAGCGACGACAACTTTTTTCACGTTTCATTATCGTTTGTAATAATACCAAACGCGTACGACGATCGCAGTCAGGATGATCGATCGATCGAGTGGAAACCAAATCGTAAGAATTATTAACGACGTCTCCGTAAGGAAAGCACAATATTCACGTCTCCTAGATTCTACGAATTTCAACAAATGTATATTATATTTAAATAAGAGGCGTGTTTGGGCTAGAGCGTTGTAATTATTATTTTTAATTAACATTTATTCATTAACATTGTTCAGTCTACACTCATAATCACCTTTGTCGCTTATTTGACAAAAGGATCTGTTGCAATGTAAATAAACTTATATTTATACGACTCGATTGTCTTTTTCTCTTTGTTTATTTCTCTCTTTTTTCTTATTTTTTTACTTTCCTTCAGTTTGTACCACTCGCATAAGTTGAAAATAATGTTACGGTATCTAGGATTATTTATCTTGGATGAGCGCCGCTGCTTATTAGTTGCAATATATTTTTATCGTGCACTGCCACGTAATCCTAAGCAATTTCTTTTTGTCGAGCGCTCATGCGCGCTGCCATTGTTACATTATAATGCTTTCGTTTCGACGATAATAATTTCATTTCCTCGATGCGTACGGACAAAACTGGAACGACGCGGTTAATAAGGAGTCACCTCTAGGTGATTAACTATATCGGTATTTTATATAAATTCCGATGTATTTTGATACGAAATGTTGAAACAATGCAACGTGCAGTTCTTACTTTCTCATGTATATTACATAAATAAAAAATGAGAATGATGAGTTTATGTTTATGTAAATGAAACAATAATCGTGATTTTAAACGGAAATGTAGAAAGCTATAATAATTTTTAATGCCTTTTTCTTTCCCAGTTACAAGAAAAATAAATTCTAATCGTAAAAAATTATTACTTAACAAGAATAATATAAAGTCAAATAATCAAACTAGAACGAATACTCGTTAATTCGAGTCAGGAATAATAAACTACAGAATTCATTATCTTTTTTCCTTTCCATGTATAGGTGCATACGATTTACAGTTGTGTATTACATAGATATATGCATATTATTAAGTTTTCGCGCGCTGTAATTGCATTATTATTCTTAATGAACGGTATAATATAGCAAAAACTTGGTGTAGAGTTTCGAAATTGGAGGAAAGCGTATAAATTTATGGTCAAAGGGCTTGGCTGAGTATCATTTTAAAAATAAATTCTTCGCTCGATCGGCCCGTCCCTGAGCAATCAATATGGCCTCCAGGTCTATACGGGGCACGCCAGTGTAGCGTAGATATTTCCTCGAAAAACTTTGGAACAAATCGGTTCTGTGATAATGTAATTAGTACAGCTGTTGAATAGTGTACGGCGCGATATTTCTACGGTGTCCGTCAGAATAACAGTGATAGTATTCAGTTAGAAAGAAATTGGAAAGGCGTTGCAGCATTGCTGTTGCAGCTATTTACACTTTGCGGAAGACATCGTGTCGACATTGGAATACAGTTCGGTAGCTGTTTGGCGCTTAGCGATTAATTAATGGGCCGCGTTAATTTTACGATGGGACCGTCGCTTAAGTGGAAAGCTTCGTAGTTCGCAGTGAAAATTAAATATCATGTCAGAGATTAAAAGCAAGGAAGCTGCCACGATGGAGGGTTGTCAAGAAGGGGGCGATGAGGAAGGTGTGATGGCTGCCGAGAGGGTCGAAGACAAGGTCAGTATCCAACAGATCCTCGAGGGTATGACAAATGAATTTAACAGAAGCGTGAGTCCCGTCAAAAACGCAGAGATCGACCGATCGGAAAATTCTGATCACGAGGAGGTTGAAAATCCGGTGGCGAGTTTCGATGAAATACCAGCGATCGAGAAAGAACCCGCTGAAGACAAGGTCGACGAAGTTGCTCAGATAAAACAAAATACCTCGGTGGGTCCGACAACGACCGACGAAAATCATAAAGAAGAAGAGAATGGTGGGAAACAGGATATTTCGAAAAAGGATAACGGAATTCCGCGCATCGTCCTTACGTTCAGGACGATCGACGAAAATACCGATCACGGTAAAAAAACGAAGATATCAAGCTGCTCCTCCAATCTTACTTTGGTTCCTGATGAACTGGCAAACTGTGATCAAATTGGCGGTGTTTCTGTCAAGATTGAAAACTCGGATGAGAATTCAGACACTGTTGAGAAATCGGATTCGGAGGAAGGTAGAACAGAAGAGGTAGCCAAAGATCCCGAAGTCAAAGAACCAGAGAAGAATGCGGAGGAAATACAGACAACGAAGGAAGATCCGGTAGCACCGATAGAAGAAAATAATACTGTTCCTGAAAAGGCAAAGGCAGAGGCGAAGGAAACATCGACCGAACCTGTGGCACAAGCGGACCAAGCAGACAACAAGCCACCTGTTACTAGGAAAAGAAGAACAGGACGACCTAGACTTAGAGCTCTTAGGTTTTTATTATCTCCTTCGTCTCGAATATGTAAAATGTTGTGCATGATATTTGTAAACATTTTGTGAATTTTTAGCGACCAGACAGAAGAACATCCGGGTCCTAAACGTTCGGCAAGAAGATTGTGCAAAGAATCGTTAAAGAGTACTGTTCTAGAAAGTGCAATGGCAAGGAAGGAAAAATCAAACTATACGGAAGAAAATTTGCAATTTAAGAAACAAAGGAAGTACAGTAAGCCTGGGAGACCTAAGAAGGTGATTCAAGGAAAAGATCAAACTAAACAGCAGCAAACTAAACCTCCTGAGATACGTCAAGAGGCAGAGGTTTCTATACCCGATGGAAATGTTAGTAAATCAGACGTAAATTCAACGTTAGAATGTTCTAGAAATTCCAGTTTGTTGGAGAGTAGCAGCAATGAAACAATCCTGGATGATTCAAAAAGTTTTTCATCAGAGTTTGATGGTATGCCGAAACTATCCCCTATGATAAAAAATTCAGAATCACAGACAAAACTGAACAACTCCATTGGTAGCCCAATAAACGACGATATACCATTGGCTGATATTGAGAAACCATTTTTAAAGCCTGCTACTGCTGGTAGACCTAAACGCGAGAGGGGACGACCTCGAGGAAGTCAGGGTGCGCGAAAGATAGCAAAAGCAGATTTATTTGAAGGTATGGAAAGGAAATAATGCTTTGGCAAAGTATGTTTATTTATAGAAATATTTGCTTTTAGATGGATCCGCGTCGATCGCGGAAACTGGTAAAAATAACGATTATCCTGAAGGTAATACACCATATTTTTTATGCTGTATATTTTTTTAAATAGAACCATTGTCTTAAATTTCTGTATTCAGAAGGAACTGTTCCTGCTAAAAGGACCCGAAGAAGTATGGCTCCAAGTCCCAGTCCTGCGGAAGGACAGGCTTCAAAACCAGAGTCAACAGCAGTTGTGAGCGATGTTAGTATAATTTTGCTCATACCTGTGATTATTTTAATCGCACTTTTTATTATATCTAATGTTTATTACGCTTTTCAGACGTATAGTCAGTCACTGTTATGTCTGTGTCAAATAAGATCTCAATTGTATGTAACAATAACCGGCTCTGGAGCGCCTCTGTACTGTACGGCGATAGATTCTATTGACAATAGACTGGTAGGATGTTGCAACGAAGTCGACAGCAACGATGTGGCAATGAGAAGACCTAGCGCTCGCGTTCCATTTATTATTTTGTGTCGGGCGCACAAGGAAAGACTTCTGAGGCATAATTGTTGCCCTTCTTGTGGACTGTTTTGTTCGCAAGGAAGATTTGTGCAATGTATTAATGGTCATCAGTATCATCGCGAGTGCGAAGTTTATCCAAATAAAAAAGGAGTGTGTCCACACTGTGGAAGTGAAACCACAGCATTCGATGTTATGGTCACCATGAGTGGCTTACGAAAACCTGTGTTCATTCCAACGCGAAAGAAATATTCAAAGCAACCCTCTGCCAAAATGAGTCTACCTGGAAAAGGCGATAATACGAAATTGGCGGAACGACATCCTAGTCCTCTGATTCAAGCCGATACAATCAAAATACCTGAGCCGTCTGTTAATTCCGAGAGACCAGAACGTTATACTATCATGAGTCTTTACACGTCTGTAAAAAATGGCGATCTCGAAAAATTGGTTAATGTTTTAGGTACAGTATCATTACACTCTTAACTGTATGGTACATTGTTAATGAATTGTTTTGTTGTTCAGCGTGCGGATACAATGCGAACCACACATTCCGTGATTATGCTCATCGAACTGGACTCCACATAGCCGCGGATAAAGGACATTTGTCTTGTGTTCACGTATTAGTGCAAGCCGGAGCACAATTGGACGTTATGGATAGAAACCAGTTAACACCTTTGATGTTAGCTGCTAGCAAGGGTAAAGCCGACGTAGTTAAATATTTGATAAGGATAGGCGCTGACGTTACACTGAAAGGAGAAGATGGTATGACTGCCTTACATATGGCTGCAAAATCTGGTCACTTGGATGTTTGTCGAATAATTCTAACAGAGTGTAAAGCGCCGAGAACATTAGTAGGTAATGAAATTTTTTTTCGTGCTGCTGATATACAATGTACGATTTGATTTCTATATAATGACAATCGCTATACTGTATCAGACTCGGTGGATGACGGTGGATGGACGAGTCTAATTTGGGCGTGCGAATTTTGTCACACCGATGTGGCGCGATTTTTATTAGAAAAGAAATGCGATCCTTTGATTCGGGATGCGGAACAGAATATAGCATTGCATTGGAGTGCTTTTAGCGGAAGTTCAGAAATTACGGAAATGCTTTTAAACGAAGGATGCGACGTGAATGCTGTTAATGTTCACGGCGACACACCTTTGTAAGTAATGTTTAACAAAATATTCAACACGAAGGGTTTACTTAAGACACGAAACATTTCATTGGATTATAGACATATAGCTGCTAGACAAGATCAGTACGCGGTTAGCGTTCTGTTACTAGCTCGTGGTGCTAAGATAGGAGAAGTTAATGCTGCAGGGGAAACAGCAGTAAACTGTTGTACAATCGACGGAGATACTATGTCTGCTTTAAGATTGAACGCTAAAGTAAACGAACTTTCTGAGCATATGTGGGAGAAAACAGTAAAAATTTTAACCAAGTGACTATCAAATCTGATACATCTTTATCTCTAAATAACAATTGGTTTCTAATTAACAATATTTCTAAGGTTTTACGTTTGCAGTGATATTTCGCGTGGAAAGGAAATAAATCCTATTCAATGTGTGAATGGATACGACTCTGAAGATAAGCCGACAGACTTTCTTTACGTGACTGAAAACTGTTTTACTAGTAGCATAAATGTCGATCGTACTATAACGTCCCTACAGTCCTGTCGATGCGAGGACAACTGTAGTTCAGAAAAATGCTTGTGTGGAAATATAAGTCTGAGATGCTGGTACGACGAAGAAGGAAAACTGATTCCTGAATTCAATTATGCAGGTATACGATCGCGTATCTTGAATGTTAAATTCGAGATACTCAGAGAAAAATACTGACATTATTTCTTTCAGATCCTCCAATGTTATTCGAGTGCAATCCAGCGTGTGATTGTAACCGAATAACGTGTAACAACCGCGTCGTTCAACACGGTTTGACGCAAAGGTTCCAATTGTTTCGAACGAAAGGAAAAGGCTGGGGCCTTAGAACGTTACGATACATTCCTAAAGGTTCCTATGTATGCGAATACGTTGGCGAGATCATCTCTGATTCCGAAGCCGATCACAGGGAAGACGATTCATATTTATTTGATTTGGATAATAGAGTAAGTGTTGAGAATCATTCGCATTTATAGAAAAATCGATTCTAACGAGAAAGGCATATTTTTTTATATGTATTTTTGGTATACGTATAGGATGGAGAAACCTATTGCATCGACGCGAGACGTTACGGAAATATTGCTCGTTTTATAAATCATTCTTGTGCACCTAATTTATTGCCAGTACGAGTGTTCGTCGAACATCAGGATCTGCACTTTCCTAGGATAGCGTTTTTCGCAAATCGTGACATCAACGCAGACGAAGAGCTCGGGTATGTTAAATGAAAGAAGCGATTGACACGAGGGAAGTCGCAACACATGTATAAATATCAGTAAACAGTGTCACACGCTATTCTTTTTGATTAATAAATTGTTGCATATTTGGTTTTGGTGGGCTAATCGTTATCGTTGAGTAGTTATAGTTTTTTCGCCTTATTCTCTCGTAAAATCCTGTGTAGTTATTTTCAAACGCGTTAGCTTAAGATTATTTTCGTATTTTCCTTTCAATCTGTTGCCTTCGTAGATGGTAAGTTTGAGACTTCGTTGTTTGTTTTCCACGTAGAAGAATGGTACTGGATATTCTGCTTTTCGAACATTTGATTGTCATCAGAAGTGTACATAGATTTCGTTGTTTATCTTGAACACCGATTTTCATTAAACTAATGGAATTTATCATCGAAGACCAATACGGAATTGTTTGTCTTCAGCTTTGATTACGGAGAGAAATTCTGGATAATAAAATGCAAGTCGTTCACGTGTACCTGTGGAGCCGAAAACTGCCGATACTCCGAGAAGACTATACAAGTTACTCTGGACAACTATCGCAGAAAGATACAGCAAGAAGAGCTAGCAGCTTAAACGTCGTAATTCCAAAACGATCTAGCTCATTTTTCAAGTCGAATCTAGACTATTACTGTAACGTTCTTCCTTACTATACAGAGTGTTAATTGGGAATCTCGAATGAAGCGAACTCGACGAAGTACAAGTACAAATGGTGATGGGGTTTTAAATATGTTGCGAAGATTATAAAAAAAGCGAGCCCTTTGTATCGATGCTCAAATTACAAAGAAACTTTATGCTTTTTAAATGCGCAAGATCAAAAGTGTGTCCACAATTTGATCATGCTTTCCTATTCTGCCGATTTTCTCGTAAAAACGAACCAATTTTGCGAGACATGCCACTATACGTTTCTTTCTCTTTAGTAAAGTAATACGCATAATATATAATTGTTATATAGTTGATACTGTTTAATATTTCTTCGCAAAACAGTATCAGCTATAAAAATTTGAGCCACGATGGCTTAATAAATTTTTAATTGTTACAAAGTTTTCGTACGCGAGGTACGAACTGTAAATGAACGAATGCCGTTTGTAACTATTTCAGCTCTATTCAGAGCGAGCGATTAGGCAAAAAAAAAAAAAATATTATAATGTATGATGTACGAGTGCAGTACGTTCGAAATTCGTAACAATCTTCGCATTGCTCTCGATGTTACGAATTTAATGACTGTTTATTCAGTTTTAATGGGTAATTGTTTGCCGAATGTTCGCTTTATTGTGAACAGCTTAAAATAGTACACCATTTTGTACAAATCATTAATTTTTTTGTATAATAAAAGAGATGTAGTTCTTTTTAATATAATATTAACTGTTTTTTTAATATGACCCATTCCAAAAATTATATTTGTCTAAAAATATTTTGTTCTTTTAGTAAACGCTACTTCTGTATCTTTAAAATGCTTCTGAAGTATTGCAAGTAAAATTCGTTAGAAAAACTTTAAATATATTACATTATTTAAAATTTTTGAATACGCGAAAACGCTTCTATTTTTCATACGACGATAGTATATAAGTTAATTTCTGAAAGATCAAAGATGATGAAACAAGCTACAAGTTGCAATGAATTTCGCACATACTGCAATATAGTAAAAATATTTGAAACCTTGTTGTCCAGACCTGACGAACGAAGTGCATTCTCGCCGATCGCCTCGTCGCATGAATTCGTCCCCACTAATGTTGCAATCTTTCTTTCTTGCCAATAAATTCTATATTCGCGGGCACTACACTTTTAAAACTGATTCACTGCATAAACCGAAAACCGGAAACTAACGAAACACCATCTGACCGTCACTTTGCGCAACCGAACTGAAGGAAGTCGCGTACCGTTCGAATTTTTACCAACGAAGCGTTCGCACTTTTCGAGAATCGAAGTGAAACGTTAACGATAAACTGACTAATATTTTACAACTTTTTTTGCATAGACTATACAAGCTGTATACCGTGGCAGAAGTTTTGTCTTGAAAAAAGGGAAAATATTTATTGTAGGAAAAAAGTACGATATATGTACGACTTACGCGGATATATAATTAATATTGTTTTACCTAATTTTTCACTTGTTTCGAATGATTTTTCAAAATCTAGTAATTTTTGTAGCAGCTTACTTAAAGCGATGCTTACGTTTCTTTAAAATCAAAATGAGTTGAAAAAGTAAAAGAATTATATCGATCGAAATTAAAGTTTCGGGAAATCGGTTCGCAAGATGGCAGCGATTTTCCCGGATGCGCGCGCATTCCAACGGTTTCTTGTCCAAAGACTAACACCGATTTCGTCCAAAAAACTTCGATCGAAGGAAGTTACTCCACGATCGCAACTTTCTTCGTCCAAGGCTTATCTTTACGCATAGCTCAATCGCTTTACATATTACTCGATACGAAAGTCGTACTACAATGCGTGTATACCTTTTCCTTGCCGGTGTCTTTACTTTCGAATCGTTCCTGTCGCCGACAAATCGGTATGCAGCGCTTGCCAACGGTCTGCCTCGAGTCGTCAGTGTCGTACGAAAAGCGAGACGCGGGTTTATTGCATCGACATTGTCTAAAATTCGCGGTCCAAGGGGAAAAAATACTGCGTGAACGGGGAAGAGAAGGAGGCCGACGCGATCGTGAGTTGTCGCGGGAACTGAAGGTGGGGGAAGCGTAGCTTGGTCGCGATTGGTCGGCGCGGCGCGGCGGTCGGGGTAGACGAAATTCAAGCGAAGAAGCGGCAGTTAGTGTAGCGACCGTCGAGCGTGTGCGAGCCCTTATAGGTAGCTGCGTAGAATCATAGTCATATCGTTTTTTCTTTTTTCGTTTCGTTCGTATCGTGCGTTCGCGAGATCATTAGCCGCCGCCTGCCGCGTTCTCGTCTCGTTTAGTTCCGCGATTTCGTCGAAATCGAAACACAGTGATCGGACTTGTCGCGTACGCGATGACAGATCGAGGCGTTACGGTGACACGTTTTGTGACAGTGGATCAGTGCTGGTGAGCATCCTCGAGCACCGATTACTATGACGACTAGCTGACGGATAGACTCGTCTTCCGCGTCCCGACGACGTCAACGGAGTTGCCACTCGTACTGGAAGGTGAGTCTCATTATTGTTTATTCAGAAAATTCAAAATCCCCTTTGAGGTTTTGCGCTCCTGGTAATTTTGAAATACATGATTTTAGCTCGGGGCACTTAGTTTTCTCGGCAGCAGATATTAATTTGTATAATTTATATTTTGAAAACGTTTTTTGCTTTTTTTTGGGGACGTTTTTTGCATGTACAGTGAATGATTAAATTATAAACACTTCGATATTATCACTTATTTGAAGTTTAAATAAAAATGGAAATGAAGATACGGTTAAAATAAAATCTTTTCGGTCACAAGCGTTATTATATGTATGTTTAAGATCTAATATTTAAGAAGAATGTTAAAAATTTGTCTAATACTTTTAAATTTTATAATTACTTTGAATAGTTTTTCTACTATTTTATCAACCGGGCTTAGTGAAAAAATCTGCAAATAAATAAATACACGAATATTAAACACTATATTGTAAATGATTACCAGCAATTTAATGCTGCAACCTTTTATATATATGCATTGTACTGTGCAGTAGAGCCTCGATTATTCCATTTAGTATTTATAATATAAAATAGTAATAATTAGTTAAAAATTATTAAAACATGATTCATATTTCACTGAAAGTTCCACTGTACTTTTATACCTAAATCATTTAATATTTGGAATCTTCGTGAATAAAAGTCAAGGATAAAACAGTTTTATCGATTTCCATATCAAATTATAGTTAAAATGTTCATCTATATGTTGAGCACATAAAAAGATTCACCTTTCTTATTATTATTGAAATTATAATTTTTATAACTTTTTCAGTTAAGTTATAATATTATAACTATTTCGTGTGTTTAAAATAATTTAATTACTCGCTACGTAATCATTAGCTCGCGTTGTTCTTGAAATGCTCTTGAAATCTCGAAGCAGATTTTCTGTCCCGTACTTCGTAGAATTTGTTCGCATAGTTTTCTTGAGAATTCACTCGTAAACACGACGCGAAGCAAGGCGATCGGTGGAGGTATACAAAAACTGGTTTTCTCGAAAATCATAATAGACTTTGTCATGACTTTCGCTATGTCTAGTTCAAAATAGTGTTAAGACAGGATAAAGGAAAATATACTAAGAACAGCTCAACGCGAACAAATACAGCCATTTTTCTTATTTCTATACTAATGTTTATGCCCTCTGTGTCGTTCTCGTTTGAATTTTCCCTTCCCTACAGGGCAAACTGAATCACTACGCTCTGAGTAGGTATTTAATAGAGACCGTTCGGTAAACGGTGAATAAGAAAGGGAAACAGGAGCAACATGAATTGATAAACAGAAAATATTTGTTCCGAGGTCCTCGTAGTAAAAATCCGTGACGAAGTTATGAAAGGTTTGCTCAATCGCATCGAACCGTGTCGGAATAATCGGGATTCCACCGTGCACAATTTCATACGGTCGTAAAGATCAGGAATCGTTGCGTTGAATTTTTCGAACGAATGTCGCGCGTTTTATACGTATTTGCCTCGCGACACTCGTATTACGTTCGCTTGCAGTCGACAGGTTCTAAATTTTTCGCACGGTTGCTCGTTCCTGCGGCCTTTACCCTCCGCGAGTTCGCGTCTCTTCTCTTCCCTTTTTGTGTACGAATTAGTCAAAACCGATGCTCCAAGGTCGAACGATGTTCGTTCGGCGACTTTTGTTGTCTGTTGTTGGTGCGTGCTTCAAACATTTCAGAGAGTTGATGCCTGGAAGCGAAAGGTTGCGTCGGCCGAGGAGGAAAAGAAACGCGAGCGAAGTTCGAGCATGAGAGGAATTCGCTCGATCTGAAAACTCGTTCAACGAAATCGAATTGGGCTTTTTGCGATCATTAAACGTCTGCGGTTGAGTCTTTCGATCGATGCTTTTCTTGCCACCGCGGAGGTGGTTTCGATTCGATGCTTCGAATGCTATTTATTCCTGGTCGAGAGCTAATTATTTATATTTTTCCGGAGTGAAATTTCACTGTGGTTGGTCCAACTATCGAATTTTTTGCAGCTTTCTTTCGCCGTACCTTTGTTCCCATATCTGTTCGCACAATGGATGCGTGTCGTGCAATTCACAGAAAAGTTTATCGACGGTGACGTATTCCATTTGAGCTTGGCGCTACCTTCGCTCCGGAATTATCAATAGAAGTACATATTCCCTTTACGATCTGACAAAAGAATCGTGGAATCCCATGGAAAATACGTATGACCTGTTTCCGACAAGGTGCAGCAGAATTGAATGGAAATAAAATACAGATGATATCGAATACTAACGAATACCATAGTGGAGGCCATGACGCCCCACCGTTGATCCATTTTTCCACGCTTTTTGTTTGTACTTTTTCTCTATGATTAAATCCGGAACAAATTTCTGAGCTTCCGTTCCTCGCTGCAGGCTCTAGATAAAGCGCAAAGGCGAGCCGGTCGTAGCGGAAAAAGTAAATAAATTCGATTCCGAGCGGTTAGCTATTTTATCTGTAATTTCGGGCAGCTTCCTTCGCAGGAAGGGAGCGCGGTATCACGAATTGGACGAAGGGTGTACGGGCTCGTAATCCGTGGAAATGCGTTGGGTCGTAGTTTTGTAGCAAACGCTTGAGGGTATGTAACAAAATGTTTTTGATCGCGGAAACATCCCTTTGAAAAGTTTATTTCTTTTGCATATGCTTCGGGTAGTCGATTGCTAAAAGGATTATTTTTCGATTCGGATTCGATGCTTCTCGTAGGAAAAACCTTCTGCCAAATCCGGCTTACCTTCCCGCTTCAATTTTCCAAGCTCTTCTGTAAATAGTATATTCATACGTTTTTTTTTTTGCATTCTCTTTAGGCCGCGTCAGATTGCCTTGACCCATGCTTGACGAGCTTGATAAGCTTACTTTCGTACATATTTTCGTAAATGTTTGGTGTATTCTTTAAAGCAGACGAGAAAAACAAACACCTCTGTTTTCTGTAAGAAGCGTAACAAACGAAATTTGGTTGGTAATAACTGTAACAAAAGACTATTTGAGAAGCGCGTGTTCGCCAAAGTCGAGACGTTCTTTTTCCGATTACGATCTCCTCGGCTCCTTGTCCGCGTGCAACCCCAAACCATGCACACGTAATTTCTCTTATTGTTCGAGCTCCGATGGTGGCGAGGTGATTGCCCGCCGACGGCCAACACGGAGATCCTTCGCGATAATGGAAACGACCTCGGTGAAGCGTGCGAATCACGGCTAAATAAAGATTGCTCCGGACGAATTTTGTTCTAATTTTTTCGCATCATTTAGATGTTCGATAACACGTGAATGAGAAGCGAAGAGAAAAAAAACGAGTTCTCGTCGTGATAGAAATTGTCACGACACAACGCGAAGGGTTTGGGTTTCGTTTCTCAGAATTTTACCCACCGGGTGTCTCAGGTTTTCCCGTCATACGGTAGAAAATGTTGGTACCGTTCAACTGGGGAAAACACTTCGCGCACGTGTTACACTCGCCTCTGCGCGTTCGAGTTTGATTGGATCAGAGGGTATAGGTTAATACGGATTTCTCGATTCACGTGTGCGTATAAAGTTAACGGGGTGTCGGGAAAAAGTGGGCAATATCTGAACTTTATACTGTGACGCGTTAAACAGATAGGCGAACGTTCATTGCAAGAGATTGATCGTATAGTTTTTCCTCATATTTTCCTATCTTTTAATGGCCACGGTAAAAGATATCGTTGGAATGCACTCGGAAGATAAAGCAAAGAACAACGAGAGAGTAGAAAGTACAAAGAAATCCGGGAACAAAAGGACACCGGTATTCCATACATTTTTTAATAAAACTTTATTAAAGCGGATTCTCAATGCACCCGAGCGTTCTGTTAGGGATGCATCATGGTGTTTAGATACTCGGCGAAGTATTTCGCGCACCCGTTACGCGCAAAATCATGTTTGTTCGTGTAAAGTCACGAATCTATACAACCACATCGACACATGTAAGGCTGCGGTCTCAGACGTTGTAATCAACCCTTTGATATCACTGTGGTTCCGGGTGTTGTGTTCGCGAAATTAAGTGGATTACTCGGCCGACGAGAACAGAGGATATCGCTGGAAAATTTTAATTCCCGTCGTCGTGGCTTCCGCGAAACCTCGTCGGCTGTGTAACTTCCCCTTCAATTATCCGGTGCGTTCCTTGGCGAAGCGAACGAAGGCGGAAAGTTCTGTCTTAATTCGCCTCGAATGAATGTTGCCAGACTTTATCAGGCGGTCGTTGTCGTTAGGAAAGATGTAATTAACATGGAAACGCGTGTATAATTACAGATCGCTTGTGGCATCATGGCGTACACGCAAAAACTCCGTCAACTCGCGTTTCGATTTCTAAGTCGATTATAACAGGCCCAGAGATTGTTCTCCGGCTCAATCACCGTCGCGTACTAATTAGGGAAATGTAGCCTTTCCGAATTCGTCAAAGGCTTTATCACAGATGCGACGGCGCGCATATCAGGCGGCCGTAGATCGAATCGAATTACACGGCGATAGAAGAGGCAAGTTGTGAATTGCTCTCTGGCGTTTATGACACTGGTGCATTTGACGCGAGTAATTAGCAACGACGGCTTATCAATTTGTGATTGCATCGAGGCTTAATTTCCCTGTTCTATAGAATTATTTAGTACGGTACAAAAGATTGGTATTGACGCGATGTATTTACTCTTCTTCGATACGAAAAACAATTTGTGCTCGCGGAATGTTCTTTTTTATTTCGTTTATTATGAACTTTTTTCATTATCGAGAAAAGTGTTAACATTCCACCCAGATTTACAAAAGCTTTGGCAACGCGAATCATGATATTTGTTCCGGGTTTCCGGTCGAACGTTGTAATTTTACGGTCGGAAAGCTACAGCTTTTCTACCGAAAGCCTCGTCGATTCAATATTGAATGATTTTTTGAAAAAAAAAAAAAAAAAAAAAAAAAAAAAGAGGGAACAAGGAATAGGATTAGCGGTACCAGGTGGGAGAACTGCTCGTAGGGAAACCAGGTGGCAGGAGAGCACAGGTTCTACGGTGCAGGTCGAAAACGTAGGCGAAGGAGAGCGAGACAGGCGTGGGTGGGAGACCGAGACAGAGAGACAGAGAGAGAGACAGAGAGAGAGAGAGAGAGCAGGGTTGGTTATATATAGCAGCGCGCCCCGGGCATCGATCGACGGAGCCTGGGAGTCCAGATTCGACACTGTTCGCTCGCACAGCCTCTGATTCTGAGCTTACGATCCACGCGTCCTTTCGGTGTTCCCTTCTCTTGCTGCTCTGTCTACTGTTTCGTATTGTTCAAACGTCCATTTCTCTCGATGATGTTATCATTCGTTGTTCAACTCTTTCCCGAGGGAAAAGCCTGCCGGCCGATCTTACCCTGAAGGCTATCACCGGCCTATCAAACTTTTATTGTCTCGCGAATTTTATAAGAAACGCTCGTCTCAAGAATTACTACTATTTTTGACCCGTGACACTCGATTATGGAAATGGGTTCGTTCAAAGACGATCGCAAGGGAGGATCGAAAAGTGAAACGGCAAACGACACGTAGGTTCGTTTCACGTATCAGTTGGTCGCGTTATTCGAGGCGCGTTGTTTTTCCGCGTAGAAAAGAGATCGCAATCGCGTTGCCGAGACTCGTCCAATCGAGAAAAGTGCAGCGACACGGCGTGCCCGAGGCAATTGGGCTCTGACTCTCCTCCCCGGAACGTGGCACCCTGCGACTTGTTGCATTTCCTGGAAAGCACGGCTGGATTGTACCCGATGTTTGCCCACCACCCCCCCGTTACTTCACCCGGATATATTGATTTCTGCATTGATTCCGTCTGCCAGTATTTACTTTGAAACGCGCACCGGTCCGCGTTTATCGAAGCGGAACGAGCAATTCGCGAATATCAATCGACAATCGACGTTGCGTCGAAGTCGCGATCATTAGAGGACGATTATCCGAGAATGAGACATCCGGAAGAGTCGATTTCGCGACGCGCTGCGCTGTACGGCCAACGGTACCGTTAACGAGCGCGGAAAACTTTTCGAGACCGTAATTCACCGCTAAAAGTAGCTGTCTACGTTGCAAAATGTTGCCTGGAAAACTCTGTCGTGAAGTATAAGCTTGCAACAACGTCGTTCTTTATTCTTAAGCATCTTGAAGCTCAAAGACTGTTTCTTTCCTTCCTGATACGTTATAAACAGTTTTCCCCGTCGTTTGATCTACGCTTTTCCGCAAAAAATTTGCGAGAGAACCGACGAAGGTCTCGATGAATGCGAAACTCGAGGTCGCCCCTTAAGACAAATAATCGATGATGCTTCTCCTTCGTTTCTTTTTTAGCTTGCTCTTCGTTCGAAGGGAAAGCACCTTGCGCTTCTGTTAATAAATTAGTTCCTTCGGTGCCTAACGATACCAGGCAACAAAAGCACTTGGGATCTATTTTAGAAATTTATTTATTTATTTATTTATTTATTAACGGGGTGGGGCCCCCTTTGATACACTTTGAATAATAACATGAAGATTCGCTGTTAGATATATATTTACATTGATTAGTAAAAGATTCAATCGAACAAACAAAGAAGTCTAGTTGCTTGGCAAGCATATTAGCCTGTCTACAGCAACGTCTGATACATTCGTTGGCGGAAATGTTAGATCTACAATAAGATTCATAGAATAACGGGTAGTTTCTGAGAGTTCTGAGCGGAGCATTAAACTGGATTAGACCTAAAATATCAGGACAGTCGATGTAACGATTTAAAGTCTTAAAGATTAGTATTAAGTCAAATCTAAGCCTACGTTGAGCAAGGGTAGGAAGTTTAAGGAGATTAAAATATCCATCATAATTATGACAGGTTTTCGGTATAGGCTCATGGATTTTGTGAAATACAAAACGCAAAAACTTGTGCTGAACTTTTTCGATGGAATATGTGTGATTTTGATTGTAGGGATTTCAAATGGGTGAACAATATTCGAGGGGAGGACAAACTAGGGCAGAGTAGAGGATTTTGAAGGTGGTGACTTTTTAAAAATTAGAAGCAGTTCTCATGAGAAGACCAAGAGCTCTAGACGCCGTTAGGATTATTCGCTCAACGTGTTGAGAAATGTTAGTCTTCGATCGTGAATCGCGGCGCGTTGCATTTTCATCAACGAGGCAATTCGATCCGGATCCTGACGCGTGAACACGGAGTTCAAAATTGGACTCGGCACTATAATTAAGAAAAATCAATACCAACACTGCCTGGGCTCGGTTCGTCCGGGCCTGTGGGGATTCTGTAGGGTCTGAGTTCGATTTCCGGGTGACGAGTTTTTCCGCGAATGTTTGTTTAATTAATTTAATCGCATGGCTCGATCTCGTTGATTTTTGGAGAAGGGCGGCGGGGCGGATGGCTGTTCGGCGCTCGGTTTTTAACGACGCGTCGTCGTTTGTCGCGGCGCAGGATCTTCGTAATCGAATGCCGGCAATTTGATGAAATACGCAACCCCTAGGGTCTATCTTGCGGCAAAGGTTGATGTCAAAGGTTTCATTACTCGAGCGTTCTACGCGCAAACACCGCCTTCATTCGGCTCCATTAGGTTCGACGAATTTAACATGCCTCTCCACAAAGCCACCATCACGTTTCCGGCGTGTGTCCAAGAGGAGGCTTGCAATTTCAAGCCGCAGCGTGGCCGCAGCCTCTTCCCTACGCACCTCCCGCTTCGCTTTTCCTCAACCTCGCTCTTCGCCGCGCCGCGCCGTACCGGTTTCTTCGTCTCTTTTCTCCTTTTACTACATCCACGATACGACGTTGAACGCGTTAAAGGATTACGAGACAATTTCCGACCAAGCATTTACCCGAGGAAGAACCTATCTGCCCTCGGCGTTCAGTCTGCCGCGATGGCTTACGGATTTTCCCTCGTCGACCTTTTAACCTTTCTACTTCTCGATGATAAGACCTAAAGAATTATATGACTCGCCCCTTCCTTCTGTTACGATCTTCACCGTAACGCAGACACCTGTGGTGGCCAAACAATTTTTTTGCTAAAGAAATTACATACCTAATGAACGCTCTCACAATCGTTTCATAAATGTTTCATTTCACGATTTAACAATTTGAACAATATTTCCGTAAAACGGAAGTTTTCAATCGACGGGGGAAAAAGACGTCTATTGTCTTTGCGCACTAGTTATTCCGCTGAATGGAAACGGGATATTAATTAAATGTCGAGTCTGGTTCAAAGCGAATCGGGTTGCCATGACGCAGGTTTGTGTGCATTTACCAGAACATTCTTAATCCTTTTGGAGACGCGCGGTTTCATGCACACACGTGTCGTGGAAATGTGGCTGCGACGCTTCGACGAGAACGCGACCAACCGTGACATTTCTATCCGATTCGGTTTCGGTTGGCCTGCAGCGTCTCTTCGACGACACGCCACTTGCCACCGCTCCCAACTCGCTGGAAGTTGATAATTTTCCTTGAAACGAGAAGCTACGGTAATTCGCAGCTAAACGCTCCGCTCGAGATACCTCGATGGCACAGTCAGCGTAAACGCGTCTTTACCTTTACGCTTTTAATTTTTCACTTTTACATTTGCGGGAGAAACGCTTCGTTTCCAGGTTCCCTGGAAAATATGCGCGCTTCGAGCGGCGAGTCATTTTATATTCAACCCGTTGCACGGAACTTCCGGCAACGCTGCAAGGTTTTCGTCATTGGCGTGCAAAGAATTTGGGAAATGCGAAAAAATTCAATCACTTTGGAGGACACGCGAGCGTTCGGTCTTCCAATGAAAAAGGGGTTTTGACGTTGGTAGTTCGAAGTAATGCATTTCGCGTTCCCCGCTGGTCCTGATCAAGCGATCTCTGTATCGTATCGATACTTGACGACGCGAAACGCCTTTTGAAACAAGAGCTTCTAAGTCAGCTTGTTCCCTGTCGAACAGAAAATTGAACCTTTCTTTCGTTTCTGTAAGTAGAAAACTGCAACTTCGTTCGCCCGCCTTTGTAGGTCTCTTTTCGTAAGAATACTTACGAAACTCTAAGCACCGGTCTTCTGTGTTTCTCACTGGATTCGTATCCTTTCCGAACACTCGCTAGGTAGTCTTCGTTTGCTCGAAGCAACACGTGGAACGCTTGTTAAGCGCTTCGCTGCACAGACTTGGCTGTTGCATTGTGCCACTCGAACCGATTAGGGAATTCGCAAAGCCTTAGCATCATTTGAAAGTCCGAGTGTTGTAGTTCGACGAAACGATTCCGGTGAGTAGACAAAGGCTGCGAGGACAATAAATTGATTTACACTTTTGTCTCGCTGTCGGTAGGGGATACGCAGTGTCTGGTCGATTCGAGAAAGAAGGGCGAGGGTTGTTTTCGAGAATATTTACGCTCAACAGCGAGCAGACAATTACTATCGATTAGTCGGAGTCTCGATTGCGCTTGTTGGTTCGCAATGAGCTCTAGTCTCCGGCTCCACCTGTTGCTAGGCTCGGTTCTGTTTCCTTCTTTTACCTCGGATCGAATCGAGCTTCCGCAAAAATATTTAAAGGTATCTGGGAGACCTCGTTTTTCGCGGCGAGCTCGAGGCTGGAATCGGGAGCGCTGCGTGCGAACGATTCGAAGATAAAATACGCGAGACGTCGCGTCGGGGCAAAGCCAGGACTGGGCTACTGGCAGATGGATGAAATACACATTTCATGGAAATCTCGCGATCCACTCGTGGGGGTCGCGGTAACGCGCGATTGAAAATCCGTTTAAATGTTCCTTGTGCCGCATCACGCGTCATCGACGCGTTTAATTGTAAGTTGAGGCGCACCCACTTTGATCGCGACCGCGCACTGATTCTCTAATAACGCGGTAATGAGGTTACACAGGGAAATTGTCTATTACCTATGCAACAGGCTCTCTATGCAAATTCGGCACACGTGCCGCTGTGTGTAAGGGTCGTTAAACGAAGGTCCTCTGCTCCACTTAGGCGAGGCCATTCAGCCGTCGCCGCGCCAAAGTTTATTTTCGTCTTCTTCCTCCTAAAGCTTACTAATCGCTGTTAACGCACCTCGAAAGGGTTATTCGAGTTATTCGATCGCTCGTGAAATTTCTGCGCTCCGTTGTAAATTACCAGCTTTCATTTCGCTGCGTTGTCGGAGCAACGAAAACCGCTTTTTTTACGAGCACAGTGGTATTCGATAGTCATCATAGTTGGACATTAGCTGTCATTGGGAATATTGCCAACGAATGCCTTTTCCACGCTTAACTTTCTGGGAGTGCCCTCTTTTTACGAGGGACACTTTTAACTCACCTTTATCGAGTGATGGATTCTCTTTGTGGGGAGAAAAGGGCACGCACGTCAGGGCTAATGCAGGGAACGAAAAGGAATGGTTTTTCTCGACTACTTACTTGAGGTAATAACAGAAAATACGATTCTTTTTGATTAAAATAAGTTCTCGTTGGAAGTAAAATGTGATACTAGACGTCGAATAAATGGGAAAGTTCAGTTTCGCATCCAACTTTGGAGTCAAGAAGATGTCAAGGTACAAACATTTTGCAGTACTATCATTTTAACCGCGTAATTTCCAAGTTTCCATTGCGAACGTGTCAACTTCGCCTTGCGAATTCGGATGACTCAAAGAGCGCTTAGGCATAATCTATTTCGCGGCTGGCAAGGAAAGAGACGATAGAGGCAACGTAATCGTCACTGCGTACGAGGTACACAGAATGGGAGGCAATTTTCGCGCTTCCATCGCGACAGCAATTGTATTTGCACTACATAGGTTACGCGTTCGCGTGTTAAACGCGAGGCCGTTGCGCCTTTCGGGTTTGCGTGAATAACTCATGACTCGGGGTAAGTGTTGCCGTAAAGTTGTCGCAAGTAGCCAACTCTGGATGTAACATTATCTTTCTCCACACTTTTCCCTTCGTTCCCGTTATCTTTCTCGTAATTTCGAACACAATTAAACTGTTCCACGCTCGCAACACGTTCCCCGACGCTTTGTGTAATTAAAATTTGCATCATTAGTCAACCTGATTCACGCGCGCAGTTAAACTCCATCGCCGGACAAATCGCTTCTGATCGCTGCTCGAAACGTGCGGCCAGAGTGTTAGGTGGTTAGTAATTACCATTAACCGCCGGGAGAGCTCGGGCATCATCCCTTTTTAATCGATGATCTTACTATCCGCTAAGGGCCGACAATTAACGAATTGACCGGTCAGTGATCTTTCGTTGCAGAATCGAGAGAAAAAGAGCTCGCTGCGGTTTTTTTAAGTGAAAATGAATGTTACGTTTTAACATTTTTATACCTCTACGAATGACGAACGAGTTCGTATCGACTTTGAGTTAAAGAAAAAGAGGAAAGAAATTCTCGAATTGACAGGATCTTGAAATCCGTTTAAGTTTACGTCATTTTCTGCTCCATTTTTACGACTTCACTTAGGATATTCCTCGAATTATCTCGAGGATATTACCAATTTCACGGAAAAATGTTCACAAAAGTCTTCCTATTTTTATTTTAGTATTTTATAATGATCAGCGAAATTAAGTAGAGTACGAACGTTCACCGGTTTTTAATTTTTGTCAAGGAATTATGTGATAAAGTCGAGACCCTCGTAATTTGATTTAAACATCAGGTTTCCCCTAAGCAGGGAGCGAAACTCGTCCCTTGGTCGTTCCCTTCACTCGCATAACGAGCCTTATCCGTTCCTGTTCACCGACGATAAGGAATCGTTTAGATAAGAAAAATCGATCCGTGGACTCGTTAAATACACTTCGTGACTACGGCTGACTTATATCTGGCTTCTACTACTGGCTCCTGCCTACTTTCGCTTCCCCTGCCACGAAGCATTTACGGAGCTTCGAGTTGGTGAAAATTTTATTTATGTTGAATACCGATTGAAAGCGGCAGTCATTTGGTAGTGACAGGAAAGTTTGAAGCTATTAGCTTGCGTCGTTAGAAACGTTTCTTTTGTTTTGATGTTTCGCAATGGGCAGGGACGCATCCGTTCCTCGGGCTCTCAGGAAACTTTCTTCGGCATTCCGGTCACGTTTCTTCGTCTTGGTCCATAATGAAACGCTTTGGTAGCAAGGATTTCTCGCTACACGGCAACAAATTGTCCGGAACGTCTGTGAATAAATAAAAATTAGGGGCAATTTCGTAACATTTTAATTTATTGCTGTGTACATTTCTCGTTTCCAGCAATTTCGTTCAATTAACAAGACTCTGCTATCAATTTAACGGCAAAGGCAGTTACGTGAAAACGTTCAGTCTATTTTGTGTTTATTTCCAAGCCGAGTTTCTGGTCAGCGATTTGTTTTTTATTAGACGAACGCGAGAAAATGAACCGTTTAACGATCATCGAGGGCCACTTTTCGTTTTTTTTTCTTCTTACATTTTCCTCCACTCTGACAACGATAACGGGCGAATATCTTGGGCGAAGTTTTCCTTTCGTGTAAACTGACACGAGCCAACTTTTCCGTAACTTTTGTCACGCTTGGCGCCTAGCGTGGAAGATTGGAAGAGAATGGCGGAGAAACTTTGCTACCCGCGCTTTCAATAAACCCTCAATAAACCAGGGAAAAGATACAAGAACAGTTTTCCATACTTCGCGGGACTTTTGTCGGTCTAAGAATATACCCAAGTAAATTTAAAGAACGTTGGAGTCTTAGCGTTCACCTCGCCATTACATCATTCTGTTACGATCGCTTTCGATCAGTCAGATTCGAAGTTTACAGAAGCAATCAAAGGCGTTCGTTCCTCGGAATTATCGGACGATTTTTAACAAGCTGTAAACTTCGTTTTAATTAAACGATCGTTCAAACGGATGTTAGCGCTTATTTATACACATCGATCTTTCTCGTGCGAAGCATTCGAGTAAAATATTTCAGCATGCACCGCAAGGTATCCGAACGATAATGAACTCTAATTTGATTTCAGCGAGCGCACCAACGATATCGTTCCATGGCGCAGCTTTGAGCGCCTTGGTATAATTATGGCCTCTCGCGTGCGTATTCGTTCGCGTCTGCACCTAGATATCCGCCTACGTCATTATCGGTTTACCCATCGGTAGGTATTTCATTCTATCGTTCGCCGCTATTCGTTTGATCGAGTTGAAGAGGCAGGCAGCTTCGTGTCTCGTTACAGACGCGTCGACGCTGAAATTATTGTAACTGTGGGGACGTTCACGAGTTCACTCCGCAATTAGTCAAATTTATATGCCGCTTGAGACTTACTTTTTGAACGCTCGAAGCGTGCACATTTGAAGCGTGAATATTTGACTAATTCATAACGCGATCAATAACTTGAAGCATCAAATTAGTTGGTCGTCTAGGGACGTCAGTCACTGTGCTCCGCAATCAGCGTTTTTTACCGTTGTCCAGACAACTTGGCAGAACATACGGAAAGCAATTACTATGATGGGGCGGACAAAACGGACGCGAATAACGTGGCTCCGATTCGGTGTCTTCCGCGACTACGAGCGACCACGAGCGACGCGTTGTTTTGACCCAGACATTATCGATCGCGGGATATTCGACAGACTGATTGACAGAGCGAGGCTGTCGTGAGCTCGCGACCACGCACGATTCTCATCGGTGTACGTATCGGTGCGGAGGAGCAACAGGGTGCCAATACATCCGTCTCGTTTTCTGACTGCTTGGAAATTCGTGCGTCGGCTGAACCGACAATTTCGCGACCTTTCTCCCCCGCAAATTTTCCATCCCTTTCCATTTCGACGACGCGATTCGCGTTTCAGCTTGACGCTGTTGCGAAAACTCTGATCAGAAATCGCGACACGGATTCGTCAGTTTTTTTTTCTCCCGTTCGTTTCTCTCGCGGAGATCATTCAACTCCACTAATTACGGAGCAAACTTCGTCGAAAGCTGCACACGCGTCGAAGATTGGACGACGAGTTCGCTTTTAATTTTTTACCGGTAAATTTTCAGGATTAAATATGAAACTTTTGACTCCGCGGTGTCGCGGAAGTTACATTTCACGGTGCGACGTTTAACGGAAGTGACAATTAAAGGCCGTTGCAGCGAGCATTTCGCCGTGTATTCGTTTTTGTATTTCATATAGACATTGAATTTTGTAATGATTGTATGTACTGATGCTGAGACAAACGGAGGCAGAACAATAGAGGTACGATTGCGGCGAAGCAGGACCAGTGTTTCTTTGCGTTGCGCGCAAACTTGCCGCACAGTCGCCGCTTCGATTGCGTTTCACGTCAATTGCGTCACACAAACATGTGTGCACGTATGTTCAAACGAATTTACCGCGGCGACAAACTGCCACTAGCTGTTCATCTGCAGCGGACCTACATTCGTTTCATGAAAATTGCCGTAACGTTGCCCTCGAACGGGGCGAGGTTCGTTTTTTTTTCTCTGCAGAGAAATTTTGATTTCAGTTTGATTCTTTTTACATTTTTGCTCGGTGGAATGAATTGGATAGCTGCTCCGTCGAAGACAAAGGCTCGAATAAAGTGCACGGCGGTAGGGAATTCGAAACGGTTGCGGCTGTATAAAACGGTGGGAGAGCGAGGCGCAACAGCGTGCTCGTAGATCTTCGTAATTTCGAGGATATGCTCCGCGGAGACTGCACAACGGCGAACTAAATTGGGTGCAGTCATTATAATTGATGAATCTGTTGGACTTGCAGAGGGAAAAATCGCCTCTCCTCTTTCTCATTTTCCGTGAACCGAGATTCTTTCTCTTCGGGTGCAAGGTTCAACTCGTTAGAGAGTTAACTCGTATCGTCTGCGCTGCTAAGATTACACTCTGCCTGCGACTCCGGCAACTCTGATTCCAGACACTTCTGAAGTCTGTCACGCGATCCGACTTTAAGCTACTCCTTCGTCGCTGTCAAGAGCTTTGGAGTCGTAGACTGAGCCGAAGCCTCGCTCTCAATTTATCGCGCGTTCGGTCCTCGAGATAGGAAACTCGAAAAACGAAACGGCTTATTCATATTTTACGTACGCCAGTAGATTATGTGTATAAGAGGGAACTCTGCTCAGCACCGAATTAATTATTTCGTTATAATTGTACAATCGATCCGACGCGTTTAGTTAGTGCTCCAAGAAATTGATAGAATTCTAGAAGACAGTGGCGGAAGCTTGAGGATCGGGTTTTAATCAGGTTGAAAATCAAGAAGTAAAACAGGCATGTAATTTAGCTCACCGTTTATGAAGCATCAAATTTGTTAGCCACGGTTGCCCGGGCAACGTAATTAATTCTGCGTCCGGCCAAGTTTTGCGAGCGATACAATTACACGCACGTAAAATGGTGCTCGGAATTCGCTTTGGCTGGCCAGTTTTCTCGATTATGAAATTTCGTCGATCACGAACGACGTGATTCGTTTATGCGCGAATGCACCTATCGAATTCGCGAATATGGAGCCGGGACACAATGAAAGCGGACCAGTAAAGAGCACAGTAGTTACTAAAAGAGCGCGCGGTAGCTAGTTTGCGTTGCAGTCGTTTTTCGTTTGTTCATTAGGAACAGGTAACGCGCTCGTTGTCGTAAACTTCGACGTCGGAGTTTCCGTTCGCGATTACAGTCTCCCTTTATTTATTGGTTTCCGTGAGAAAGTAGGTTTATAGATGTCTTTGGTAGGCAGATATTCTCGCGAATTCTTATTAACCACAGTCTTTATTTATTTATTTATTTATTTATTTATTTAGAGAAATTGACGGGCATATAGCCCTATTGTACAAAAGATGAAGAAAAATGGTAACTGATTGAAGATAATAAAGAATAATACAAGAGTTCTGAAATACGATTATTGGTTAAGTAATAAATAACAGCAACCCTGAACGTCTGATCATATTAGGGGAAGACACAAAAATATCGATTTAGTTAGTACAATCATTCGCATAATTGCATATTCTCGTGACGGGGTTACAATATTTAAGGATGAACTTCCGTAACAGTCTCACAATTAGTCAATTTCCACGATATTAATAAAGCTTTCTCTTGCGATGAAAACCAGTCAGAAATATTTGGCATCGACTTGTTTCTTCGAATGGACTTCAAATGCAACTATTAGCAACTTCACTTTTAATTTTGTAATATATTTCTCAATATTGCGTTTCTTATAAGTAGACTGCAAATATTTATGCATTTATGGCGATTTTGAATCTGCAAAAAGTGTAAAGATGTGCATAAATATAAAATTGCGTAAAATATCGAAAATAAAATACATTTTATTATGTAAAAATATAAAAAGTAAAAAAAACTTCTCTTTCAATTGGTTTTCTTTTTCTATGCCTTTGAAAATTTGAATTTGCAACGTCCGTAGTCTACTCATAAGAATTAAAAGTTACATAATTTAATAATTACCGAATGAATTTTTCTAAAACTTTTTGTGGGGTTTCACTATTGTATAAAGATTCATTTTTCCAATTTTCGAAGAATTTGAACTTTTGCAGTTAACACAAAATACAAGTGAATCACGAAGGGAACGCGAATAAACATTAAAATTTAGAACATGTAATAACGGAGGACAGTCGATATACAGGGTGTTACGAAATTTGTGGGAAATCTCTGCGATACAGGTACTAGACACGAAAATAATAAGAAAAGTTTTTATGAAATGTACTCGGAAATGGTTAGTTTATTAGTTACACGCTGTTTTACATTTCGTAAAATACCGACATAACACTGCTTCATCCCCTTTGAAGCCAGTGACCGCACTTAAAGGCCCGAGCATCTCTGGGCCTAAATGGACCCCGGTGACTTGCAATGTGTAGTGGGATGAGACGTTTCTTCGAATGAAGAAGCACATATTTTGTAATTAAAAACTGAAATTATGACGAATGTAACGCAACTGATACTTTTCCACGATGCAGGCCCAAATCGCAGTCATTGACTTTACAGGGAATGAGCCTTTGTTACGTCGACATTTTACAAAATGTAAAACAGCATGTAACTAATAAACTAATCATTTCCGAGTATATTGCATGAGAACTTTTCTTATTATTTTCGTGTCTAGTACCTGTATCTCGGAGATTTCCCATGAATTTCGAAACAGCCTGTAGTTATTAATAATTTTAAGTAAGAAAAGAATATTGGCAACCCTATTAAACGATAAGAGTGGTAAGATAGCAAGAAAACGAAAGAGAAAACATCTCTTTACTTTTTATCATCCTATTCACATCGCTGCTCTTATCGTTTATCTCAGGTCCAACATAAACCTACTCTAACGTTAACATAGTCATTCTATGAAGTACAAGATTTTAGTTGTGATCATATCTGAACATAGGACAGCCAAGTGCATGCGATAAGAATCTCAGGAATTTATGTTGACATTTTTCAATAAGTTGAATGCACGTTAAATGTTGATTGCCGTTCGCCGGTATCTGTAGTTGTTCTGCGAGTTTTTGAAATAAGAATTTCTCAATTTATTGTGTCTTTGTATCAAGTAAAGCCACAAATAAGCTTCGATACAGATACGATATAATTATCGATCGAAGAATCACGGTCGCTACGAAACGATTCGTATGCGCAAATAAAGGGGAGTATTGCCACGTTCTTCCAGATGTTAGCCCTACGCGATGCTGCTTCACCAGACCTCCACTACTTTCAATCGCTCGCGTTTGTGTCAATAATGTCTTAGGAAGGAACGTTCTAGAAGGCACGTAATGAAATTGTTATACTTCGCACCCTTCCATGGTTCGCCTCGGTCGATGCATGCAAGGGTTTTAACGTTCCACGTTAGGGTGTGACACGTTTGTCGAATAATGAGAACGAGGGTCGGTGCAGAGACGTTTTTGCCATCGTCACTGGCGTTGATAAGCGCCAAAAGTTCTGTTCCGTCTAAAACTGCAAGCAAAGTGCTGCGGACAAAAATGAGATAAGGGCAGCGATAGCCGCTATCGCGCTTGTTCTGGCTACCGATAATCGCTTAAACAAGGCGATCAATATTACGCGATATTTTGAACCTAGTGGCTGTGAAAAGGAAAAATTTTTCCATAGGCAATAATTCTGTATTTGCGACCTCCACTATGCGATATCATCGAACGCGCAGAGTGGCTGGAACCGAGATAACGAAAGCTCTTCGGAGACAAAATGGAGATACATGGCGGCCTCTAAGGTTCCACGGTCCTCTAAGATTCTGCTCGGCCGATCGAGGCTTTGATGCGACGCAAACTCAATTAGATTTTCTGCTAGATTGAAGGAAACACACCTTAAACGCCTGGGAATTCTGCCACTGGTGCCACGATCGAACAATTATTACGAACAGAAAGGAGAGTAGAAGTGAATTTGATAGGCGAAGCGGTTGAATATTCTCTATTTTCGGCAGGTGAAAAAGAGCAGACTAATGGCGAGTAGAGAATAATAGGGAAAGCGCGGCGTTTCTATTTAAAGGCAGAAAATTCTATAAGAGGTGCATCGACTCGAAATCGATCACAGAGTTCGTTTGGCTCGGATTGGATTTCCTGGTTGTTTCTTGGAGGATTTCGTATATTTTGCCTCTCATATGCGAAGAGCTTTGAAGGCCGAACGCGTCAGTCAATTTGAGAGGAGAGCGCCGCGGCGCCGCGCGACGCTCCTATCCACTGACCAGTAGCTGGTTCGATTCGGCCCGCACCGTGGAATCCGATCGGGAAATAGCTTTTCCGATTGAAGTCTGCATATACTATCCAACAATGGGCTGCCAATCTCTCGCTGGCTACCAATCGTCCGTCTATACAGCGCGTTTCCAAAGGACCGGTCGAATCTTGAACTATGAATTCCCCGAGGCGGTGCGTGGGGGGAAATTCCCTCGCGTTGCTCGACTGTCAACGCCTGTATCCGTAATTTAAGGATTTCGAAGCTCAATTTTCACTCCCAAAGCTTTGCATCCCTCTCTGCTATGTTAAGATCGACTCGCGGGGTACGACGATTCTTAAAAGGGCAAAGAAGCTGTGTGCTCGTCGAAGGGCTGTCCCTCGATCGATACCTAAACTCCCGGTGAATTTGATTGGGAAATGGGTTTTCCGGATGGCGAACTCGGTGCAGCGAACAATACTCCGTCGATCTCCTTTTAGCGCGATCGACGAAGGCGATGTCGTTGGAAGAAACGTTGCCAGGAATCGCGTTCGCGATGATGAATCGGCACGCGCTCGCGAATATTATTTTGCCAGTTAATTGTTGGCTGTCGGCAACACCGAGGGAAACGCGCCAAAGTGCTGTTTTCGGAAACATCTTCGTCACGGTATTTCTGATGCGTATCGACCGAACGGTCATCAATCTTTCATATTTTATGCATCGAGTTTTGTTCTCGCTGTTACACAGATTGATACTGCCAAAAGTCCGCCACAATTCTTCGAGACCGCGACGCTATTGTCAGAGTAATCGCTGCTGCGCGACGTCAGAGACATAAATCAAGGTTGAATTTACTCCTAAAAAATGGCGCAATACGGATTGATAAAGTGGAAATTGAAATAGCTTGCGACGAGGGGCTTAATCGACGCGGTAGCTCAAGCTTTTGTTCATGGGAAATTCGTAGGAAGACTGATGAGCTATGAAAACTGTAAAAAACGTGACAAAGATGAAAAGCGTATCGCACAATAGAAGTTCAAATTTCGAGCTAGAAATATACACGATTCAATTACAGATTTTCCCGTCGGAAAGAGAGGTTTAGCTTCCGGAAGATTGCGCGTTGTTTGAATATCGCATTTCCAACTATTCAGCAACTTTTTCGCGGAGGCAAAATCTAAAAGAATTAGCGTCGTTTGGCTTGGACGAGTGTCCACAGTGTATGCAGAAAAGCTCGGCAAACTTTACCGGAATGAAGCTCTGGCCATTGGCTCATTCGTCAAAGAAGCCTTTATGAACGTTGTTCGCGCCAGCTCGTTGAGAATTAAGGGTTAAGTTAAGGGGCAGTGAGGTATTTTTAACGCGACCTCTCTTGTATAAAATAAATTCCTTCCTAGCGAACTGAGCTCGCTGTGCCTTTCGTCGAGTAGAAATTGCACGGTGTTCAGTGTGCAGGATCTAGGCGGTAATCGCGGGCAAGAAAATCGGCATCGAATTTTCCGGAAGCGCGAGGCAGTTAAATAAATGAATCAATCTATCGGTACGGATCGATCATTCGAGAGGTAAACGTCGCCCTGACAGGAATCGCAACCGCTGACACTTAATTTCGCTCCGTGCGCGGAACATTCGAAGATCGATGTGTTGAACGCGCCCCATTCGCGCTGATAAGACCATCATATCGATCGATCGAGAAATCAGGAAGCCCTGCCCTCACTCTTTGCCTCTCCGCCACTTTCGTTCTCGAAGTAGTCTCGTCTCACTTCCACCCTCCTGGTAATCCTTCCTTATTGTTGACTTTTCCACTCGAGTACGACCTGCCAACGCTCACGGTTTATTCTTCGTGGTTTTACCGACTGCCATTCGTTCCATTCTATTACGAACGAACTATAGGATAGGTCTATCGTCTTATGAGAGTTTATTGTCTACGCTCCCGTATATCGATTCTTTAATTAACGACGTGGGCAGAAGTGAAGTGAGTTAACGACGTGAAGCAGCAAGGAAAGATAGGGTCATTCGGGGTAAAAGGACGCACTTTTGCTGTGTTTGCTTCACTGAGCCGAAACTATCATGATATTGGGAACACTTTTTTGCGCCAATTTTTTTCGTGACTTGGTCAGACTGCGTACCTTTACCCCGACATGTGGGTAAAAATACGCAGTCGTGTGGGTAAAAGTTCGCATGTAGAGTAAAAGTATGCATTCAGGTGTAGTAAAAGAAAATGAACAAATAATACACAGATGGAACATATTTTTATATTACTTTTAATAAATGAAGCTAAAGATGACAAAAACAAAATTAGGAACTTCAAATTTAGGAAACTATCATACAATTATAATTTTTCATAGATTCAAGGAAACGAAATTATGCTTAAGCTTTTATCAGAGCAGATATGTTTTTACTCCAAATATTATTAAGAGTTCAAAAATAAGTAGACAGTAACCTGAATACCAGTGCGTACTATTACCCCCGTTCTTTTACCCCATTTCGCCGGTAACCAAAACAATTCGTACTAGTTCGAATTCCAATAAAGTTAGGTTAAAATGTTATTCTGGAAAAAATCGTTCAATAACTATATAAAATCAACAAAAACAACTTACCTCTAAAAATACATAAATAATACGTCCACAAACTTTTCCCTGGTACGAAAAAGATCGAAATAACACGACAATTTTAAATTTTTATTTTTAATTCAGAAAGCGCGACTCGCACCGCTCAACAGGCGTTGACCCAAACTGGCGGCCCACGCGCACTCAATCCTGACGAGCCAGCGTTAACGTCCTCTCACCCCTCTCAGAGAAAACGGCACTGCGTACTTTTACCCGCTGCGTCCTTCTACCCCGAATGACCCTACTGGAATTTATGAGAAAATTGCCGGGGACAATTTTCTACAAATTGACTACAACTTTCTCATAGACAGGAAATTACAGGTCTTACTTTGCCTGTTTTTCTCATTAAATTGTTGCGAGCGATCCTCGTCTGTCTGGGAAATTCGATTCTAAAGTTTGAAACGAAATGAATATCGAGCTCAATTACATTGACTAGCAGACGACAGACGAGCACGCCAGACTACTGTAGAACGTTTCTGGCTTATTCAGAACGTAAATGGCGCATGTCGCGCTTTGTGCGCCGACAGTCCGAAGGATAGGTTTATTCTGCAGGTGTCGGATGCAGGAGGATGGTAAATGAACGGAGCCTCCAGGATCCCCTGACTAGCAGATTTTCCTTTCCGCCATTAATAGTCAATGAGGTCTGCGATCAGCGGAGAAGGAAAATTAAATCCTACTAGCGAGGAAAATGTAGGAGCAAGGGGAAGGCGGGCGCTTAGAGTTGGGAGGCAAATAAAGGGGGAGGAAGATGGAAGTGTATTGTAATGAAGATGGGAAGAGGAGATAGATGCTGACGTGGATCATTGTTCTGGTGGGCTGTCGCGAATTCGTGATAAATTTTCCGTCGGATAAAATATGTGTCCTGTTGCGCTACCTTCAAAGCGGCGCTGTATCGAGTTGTTGAAGAAGGTAACTGGATTTTCCGTTTTAAGTAGAAAACGCGGCTCTTTGAGATATATAGCGACGGTTAATAATGTATTCTTATTCGTCGAGACATCGCTCGTAATTGAGAAGTAGAATATAGCAGAAGACAATCTTGCCACGAAACGCTCCGCAATTCATCTTGCGAGAGATTCCTCTCGAGAATCGCGTCGCTTTATTTTATCTCCGCTCCGGCGGTTGTTTCCTTTCGCGATTCCGAAGAATATAGCCGTTATCGAGCGGTTATGGATATCCCGGGTCTTGGATGCCGCGCGTCCTCGCGGTCATTTCTTGACCAGAACTTTCCACTTAACCGACTCGCGTGAGTTTCGTCCCACGTCACTAACGTCGCACTGAACTTTGCCATTATATCTGAGAAGACTGTTTATACATTAAACGACATCACGGAAGACCAACCACTACGATTCGCGTCGTATATGCTTAATTGCGTTCGTTTTACTACCCTGAGATGGACACTCGATTAGGTCGCGTCGGAAGTAGGAAAATAAGCGAAGAAGACCTTACGAAGTCTTCAAGAATCGAAAGGTGTTTAGCCTCGGCGAACGTCGACTGGTTTGTTTTTTTTTCTCTCCGCCTTGCGTATCGCTATGTACCACGGAACCCTGGAAGAGATTTCTGAGCTGTGATTTCTGCTCGGCTCGGCTCCCTCGGAGGCGCTTTACGCGCGAGGGTCGCACGCTGGAACTAATTTCACAGCGAGTCGATCCTCTCCCCAGACTCGTTATTAGATTTCCCACGGCTAGTGTACACTACGGGCCGAAGGAGAGATCCCTTTAGCCCGGAAGGAATCGGGAAGAGAAAAAGACGGAGTAAAGAGGACTCCGCCGCGACAGGAAATGAAACGAGAACGCGAATTAAAAAAGTTGCTGAAAGTAAAAGGAGCAACAGCGCGGGCACCGAACGGGAACGTTTTCTTTTCCACGCGACGCGAAAGCTTTCGTGCATATTCATGACGACAGGAGGTAAAAAAGGGCAGCAATTAACGATTAGCGTGTATGAACGCAACGTGTACGAGATTAAACTCGTTTTATGGAAACCTTTATGTGGACATGTTGGTTCAGTGGTCCATGAACGAAAATATTTTTCAACGAAAGAGTATGGAAAAACATGTTATTGCTCGTTGATTTTACATTAATCCAACTCGTCGTCACATCTTTGCCTCTTGGCGTTATGCTAGTTTTCCTGGTCGATGAATTGCTCCAAGAGTAAATGAATATACGAAAAAATAGTAAATAATTGGTACGGTAGAGAGAAGGAAGATTCGAGTAAATAAATAGGTCGAAAGGAGACGAACCTCGGGATCCTTTCTGATACTCCGTGCACGTCAACGAAGAGGGGTTAACGCGGAGGGAGGCAGCTAAAGAGGGGGAAACAGGGGTTGCCGGGTAACTGTGAGGTGGGATAAGAGTTCCCAGGGGTGCCTAGCAACAGGTTGCTATCCTAAAATTTCGACCACCGGGAATGGAGAGGCAGAGTGGGGGTAGCAGCAGCGACAAACGTACAGACCGCTTTTCCTGGAACGATAAATATTTTTCCAACAGACTTTATTGTTTTTCTTAAGCGAAAAAACGGAATTGTGACCTTTATTTTCGATCGATTCCTCTTTTCCAGGTGCGTCGAATAGGGAAGCGCGTTTCCAGTTTTCTCACTATTTCGAGAACGCGTGAAATGCTATCGATTATTGGAGTGGAGGGTACGATTAATAAATACATGAGTATACTTCAATAGGTGCGCGGGTTTTGTCGATTTTCTCATTACCTTGCCGGAAGCTATTGCTGTACGACTCCCGTGATTATATGTATTATCGACCGGAATGGCTGCTACGTAATATTAAGCCATACATTATCCGAACGCTAAAAATCTATTTCAAATAATCAGATTGGAGGAACGAACGAGAATTTTAACGGGGTTAGTAGACGAGGAGAATTTTACGTTCGTTGGCTTTTCATAATTTCGAATATTTAGAGATATATCCGAACGAATCTGATGAGTCAGATAAACGCGCAAAGAGATTATTCCTGTCGTGGTTATGATGTGTAGCGGTTACTTTCGAACGGGTATAAGTTAGTTACGCGCATTACGGCTGAAATTCGTTTTATACTCGCGATGATAAAGAGCGAGCGATATTAATTCGTTCACGCAAATAACAGTGATATGTGTTAGTGTGTAAATTATAGTCGATAACCGCTTCTTCCCTCCAGAATATTCGATCGCCTACCGGCTTACCGAGCAGCTGATCGAACTCGAATGAAAATGAGGAGAAAATGGGTTTCAAAATTAATATCACTTGGGAAGTTTTATTAAAATTTTTGTTTGATAAGATTGGTCAGTTTCTAATTGGTTATTTACATTTATCCTCATATCACATCAAAGTATTCAGCCTTGTATTCTATGTTAAGTCTTACATTTAATTTAATTCTTATTACTTTTACATCTATCTTACAACTATTACAATTCGCATCCAATTAGCTCGGTCTTTACCAATTGCCCAGGACTCACCGCGTGGAGGTTGCTGCGAGTGGAGACCCAGAGGAGATAGATGGAATCAAAGTTCCATCGATCACCCCTTACAAAAAACTTAAACTCTAAACCTTAAACTGGTGAACCTCAAAGATGGATGGAATCAATGTTCCATCCATCTCCTCGGTTCAGATCTTAAATTAGAGAATTGTCAAGTGATCATTATCAAAAAGGGGGAAGGAGAGATTCTACCGCGTCGCAACCGACAAATCGACATTCGATGGTGCAGATCCTACCATCTCGAGATCGCAGTAAAGAGGAAAGTGATCGGCACCTCGCGAGGAGAGACCACACCTCTCTGCGCCCTTCACAGGACCTGATTTTGGGCGACTAACCGCAGAGGGGCACCTGCCCCCGTGGAGTTTCCGCAGGCAGATACGTGTCGCCACGCATCTACGCAGTCGCCCTACGTCCGAGACACTTTTCCCTCGACCGGTCTCCCAAGGGATGGACCAACATCGGTGCCGATTCCACAGCCGATCACTAGCTTCTGTCAATAGAAGCAGAGGTGATCGCCTCGTCGGAGTTGAGGAGCGAGTAATCGAGCAAAGAAAACTAACAAATGATCGCTTGGCAATTGTACAGGGAGTTTTACAGTTCTGCACCTAGTTATCTTAAACTAAAGTTAAATTAACTTACATTAAGTCCCACGATGGTTGCGACGTCTTCGTTCGATGTGTCTTCGCTGAATTCTTGTTTTAACTAGAGGCTAAACGGAAAAAGGAAATTAATTATTAGATTAGCCTACTTAATTATGGGCTCTAAGGGTTTGGGTCAGGGGCTATAGAGATGCAGAGACGAGAGAAAGAGAACGATGCGGAAAGAATCGCACGGGCGATTCAAACCACCCGATGTTAATTGAGAATTATAAAAAGAGAAAGAGAGAGGACGACGCTGTAAGAATCAGACGGGCGATTTAAACCATCCGATGATAATTGAAAATTTTCAAAGAAGAGAGAGAACGACGTTGAAAGAATCACACGGGCGATTCCAACTATTCGTTGTTAATTGAAAATCTTCAAAAGAGAGAAAGAACGATGCTGGAAGAATCGCACGCGCAATTCCGACCATTCGATGTCAATTCAAAATCCTTAGAAGAGAACGAATAAAACCTGTACAGGAAAAGATTGGATTAGTATTTGAGATCTTACAATTGAATTCAGCCATCCATGACCCCCCCAGCGGCTGCCCCAGGTCCCTTAGGTCAGCGAAGACGATTCACAGTCGATGCCGTTAAAAATTCCCACGATGACCAATGTCCACTCGATGTCTACTTCTGGTCCACCGATCCGCTCCCGGTGGCGGATCGCCACAGATTGAGGGATCTATCGATCTCTGGCGGCTTTTATACCCCCTTGGAGACAAACGGTTGAAGATTGATTGAATTCTCAAAATCAGTCGAACGAGCAATACTTTGCGAAAAATGAATATTTTTAATAAACTAATGATCTTAGCAACAATTTTCGCAGCATTCATTGTTAACAACAATTTTGCACATCGTCCCGTACCAATTATTAATCATAATCATTGATAATTAACGAGTTTGGAGAAATATTCAAGATTCTAACGTTTCAGTGATCTCTTTCTTTCTGTTTCCAGAAATATTTAATTTTCTTCTTAATATTTTATCATAAACTTAATGATAATGTTAACAATTATTGCAAAGTAGTTGCTGCAGCTATATAGCACAAGGCTACTGTCTCCAACTTAACAATGGTGGATATTGAATATCGTAGCCGGAGTTGGTTCGTTTGAATTGCATTGCGATCATTTTCTTCCTAGAATTGTTCAATTAAATTACGACCGGATAATATCGGGTCGAAGAACGGCGCCCGACGAATCGTCGAGTACAATTTACTCAGAGCGAAAATCGAAGAAACTCCTAATGGGATTTCGAAGCTGCCCGATGCACGCAGCAGGGCGAAGCTTGTGGTTATCCCCTGAATGCTTCAAAGTCCGCAGGGTGCGTAATTTTCGAACGAACGTCGCAACTTTCGGAGCTCGGTTAATTAAAGAAGCGCGAGATTTTTGATGACAATGCTAGTCGCGAAAGGAAGTCGGACAGGCGGCAAGAAAGCCACTGCAAGGATTTTCTTTCGTCGCTCCTTTCGTTTTGGTGGTTCGTTTTCGGTTCTCTGCGAGTTGAAAGCGGAGAAGGACGCGGCCACCCGCACCGCTTCATCGTGAAACGTAACAAGGACAAATGGCTAGGATGGGGCTGTATAAAGAAAACAGGCTGCTGGAATAAATGGAACATACTTTAGAAGAGACTCCGAGAAAAATACATAAGGATAACAAGGGGTCGCGTGACGACACAAACTGAGAATGAAATTTACGACAGCCACTATACTTTCGCTTTCTCTCTTCTTCTTCTTCCCTTATAAATTATAATTATTGGGATTGTGGCGTCGCGATGAGCAGCGTACGCGACCTCTCCGTGAGCTTTAATAATTCTGATAAATGTCAACGAAAATTAGTCTCGTGCTTGACGTTTCTCCGGATCGATACCAAGGAGAATAATTTCCACGACTGTCTGTCTGGTCGATAATTAATCCGTCAGTATTTTTAAACTTGTTTGGGTAATGTTTGTGCTCGGAGCAACCTAACGTTAAGAACTCTTACGAAAGTTTTCCCTCGGTACTTAATTGACTGCTCCGGAAATTCTCACGGAATTCTTTAGAAGGGAGGAAACGGTTCCAGAAATTTTTCCTCCGAAAGAACGAGCTATCCCGCCCCAGGAGTCTTTCTGTAGCGATCGTCGGTTCGAGATCAGTCGAAGCAGAAACAGATTGGACCACTTAGGCTGCTTTCGGACCGCACACGAGCCACAATATTTTCGTGTAGAAATAGATAAACGAAATTTCCTTCACAATTATTCAGTTCATTTGCTCGCGACTGCCCTGCTGATGTATTGTGCTTTATCGCGAACGCGGAAGAAAGATTGATCTTTATTACGCGAATCACGGCTTATTTGAAAGTGAATCTTAAACGCTTCCGACGTTGTTTTCATTTTAGCAGATAGTACTGGAAATCTTAATTTTCCTCGAATGAAAACTTTGTACATCGATTCACTATTGATTGCATGAATTTTAACGAGCGGGTCGAGCGTCCCGCGCGGCCGATCGATGGCTCGATCGAGTTTTCTTCCGTCGCGACGGTGCGACAGAACCGTATACGAATGACGGTATCGAACCTTTTCGCATAAAGCAAGCAAGCCGATGCAGATTATCGTGTAGAAGCGACATTAAAGAAATACGAGAAGCTGTAACAGAGGAGAATCATTTTTGTCGTGTCGGTGTATGCGAAAGTAGGGTAACAATAGAAGACAGATAAAGTAAACGAAACGTGCGAATGGATGGGAAAAGTCACGGGAGTTTTGACGCAAATAATTTTAAACAGGAACGAACTATCGTCGATCTGGTACCTGTACACACGACAGTCGAACAAACGAGTACGAGTACTGGATGGCGTGACCCACCACGCTTCCGATGCTTCAAGATTATCTCAGTCAACCTAACCCAATTAAAGTGGAACTGCTTTACCGAATTTCTTCTCGATCTTCTTGATTCGCATTCGACGCTTCATCGAATTAAGTAGGGTAAATTCAGGAGAACCGTGACAGACAGGGGACACCACACTCGTAATATCTTTTAATCGAAAAGGGAGAATCATATGTTCTGTGTATTTTCTTAATCCTGGTTGAGCACATAGAAAAATAAGCGAATGCCTGTTCAATTACTGTTGCAGGTATTGCGTTTTTGAAGCATTAAAAACGTAGTGGTACGAATAAGTACGTTCGAATTTTATGAATGTGAGATACTAGTGCCTATTACAAACGTAACAGAGACGAAACAAAGATCTAGGTTATTGTTTAATGTGGTGTCATAAATTAGTACCTATAGTAGTTTTAACGTTATATGTTTCTATTTTTGTTTTACGTGGGCATCTCTTCCAGAAAATAAGGACAGACGTTAGATAACGTAATATGTGTTTTAGTTGATTTATTATAATGATAGAATCTTTTCTATTTTACAGTGCCGAGAAAATATATTGGATAATGATTAGACTGCGGATTTTATGCATTTATGGCAATACTAGTTATGCAAAAAATCGAGGAGATTGTTAACACATCAAAATATACAAAATATCAAACATATAATATATAATTCAAATTACAATGGTTAGAAAATAAGACATATTGTTATTCATGATTGAATTCTTTATTTATGTAGGTATTTTGAGTTTGCAATATAAATGAAAAAAAATCAGGAAAATTATTTTACAACGAAAAGGAGAATTGACTGGATCAAATGCTGCTGTTGCCAAAAATTACTCCATGCATCTTGCATATTGTATAGTCCACATTGCAACAGCTGTGGGAGAAAAAGTATACGAAAAAAAAATACAAGAAAGAAAAATAAGTCGTGTGGCACTTTATCATGTGATATTTCTCTTACAAGATGTAAGAAAGACACCACTTCAACAAATTATAATTTTTAAAAAATTTTTGTTAATTATTTAGAAAAAAATTTAGAATTGTTTCTGTTTTTTTTCGTAGTATATGAGTGTATCATTATAAAAAAAATAAATGATTTTAATAAGTATAAAATTAAATTTTTTATTGGCTCTTAACCAAAAAGGGTGGCGTCTCTCCTGAATTTACCCCATGCTGAGGCGATAGAGAAACGGGAGACGGAGGGAACGCAGACTGTTTAGAGCCAAAGAGACGAGAAGTCGATGGTAGATTATTCGAAGGAAAGACAGAGAGGAGGGTAGAGCAGATGTTGGAACGGGAGTAGACATTAAAAGTTCTCGAGGGTAAAGGTGGAGGAAGGTGGTAAATTAAGGACAATAAAGTAGGAAAAGTAAAGATAGACGTAGGGTGGGCGTCAAGGACAAGGTAATTGCCAGGATGGAGGTAGAGGGCTGCCGACTATAGAATTTTTCTTGGTACTGATTTTATTATTATAATTGGCGTCCTCGATTTCCCGACTGACAGTGAGTGTTATTTTTGCAGGATGTTGGGTGGCGTGGGAGGCCGGCACATGTCTACGCGTCGGCGTGGCAGTAGCCCGCTGGTGCGTGGAGGTGCGGGCCTCGCAGGATATGCCGGACCAGGGGCCTCCGGAAGCTCGAACGATGCTGCCGCGCTGCCACCGGATGTGCAAAGATACGCTGCCAGGAGGCGCAGAGCGGTTACCACCAGCGACCACAAAAGCTGCGCTCTCGTACAAACTCGTCTTAAGCTCGGTGATATCATGTGAGTTTCTTTTTTACTATTTAACATCTCAGTTTCGATTCTCTTTTTCTCAATAAAAAATTCGCTTAAAAATTTTCTGCATTTTTCAACGGTGACGCTGATGACGCGACGGTCGGTAACACAGTAGATAAGGATACTTCTCACGCAGACGAAACTTCTAGAGTAACATACACCTCGCGTCTGACCAATGACGGTCGGTATCTACTTCGCAGCGTTTGCAACCCCCAATGTTTCCTCGTCGGTTGTGCAGAGTTCTGCTACGAATACAGTGAGGGGTTCCTACCCTTAAAGTTATCAACCGACAGCTTATCAGCGACTGCCGATAAACCTTCCAGAACGATATTCTGGTCGTTAAACTGCTAGCAATTTTTACTTACTGACAGTCTCTGAACGCGATAGAATTCGCAGATCATATTCGATTACAATTTAATTTACATCCCTGCAAATAATTTATACAATATTTACAAAGCACTGATAGAATATCGCTCGTAGCTCACTACTCAGTGAGCAATGCAAGTATAGCGATCGATTTAGGAGCGAGAAGATAGACGCGTGGCCGCGAGCCACGAGATGGCGACAGTCGAAGGTTGCGGCTGACCATGCCGGGACATGCACTACTGCGGCTGAATTAAAGTCTAATGTAGCAAGTAGCGCGGTGTCTGTACCACGAACGTCCTCGGCAGGGGATGGTCTTGGATGCTTTTTATGCTATCGATTAGCCTTCGATTGTTTGACCATTACATTTTATTTTTAGCGCAGTCTGTCGTTGCCCGGTTCCGTTAAATTTAATTAGAATCTTCAGGCGCGTCGTACTTCGTCGCCCGTACTTCGTCCTCCGACTTTTTCGTTCATGCAAATTAACGGGACGTCCAGTTAGTGTTTTTCTTCGACGCGACCACCAATTGAAACTGACATAAGCGGGTCAGGAGCTAGCTCTCACGGCGCTATGTACGTCTTCTTTTACGCGGGGACAAATAGAAATAAAGCGACCGTTCGATCTTTATTATCGCCCGACTCTCCTTCGGCTCCATTCAGCCGAGATCGAGCATACAGGCTGCTATCGTATCGGAGGTGACTGTTCGAATTCTATAAAAACGGAATCAATAAAAGGAATCGACGTTACGTGGAACTAGGTCTGCGATATCGCGAATAGAATCAACAAGGTCCTCGACCTTTTTTTCTTTTTTTTTTTTTTTTTTTTTTATTAAGAATCTCGTAGGCGACGTCGGGTTTTCAATTCATTTCATTTCTGTCCTTTTTTCCTCTCCTCGACGATTCTGTTCGGTCGACGAATCAACGCACCTGCAAATTCCATCATCGATTTCACGACAGCGTGTGCTCGTTCCTACGCACGCATTTCCCACGTTCTCGGTGACATTAAGTGATTGCAGTTGTGCGGACACGAACGAATCGAAGATCCCTCTAAAATTGGCTTTCGACCTAGTCGGTGGATCGAGATGCTTGCTATTGCAATCACGGTCCACGCATTTTTAGGGCAAAAGAGGGAAACGGAATAATTGCCGATCGATGGACGGAATGTAGCGGGGAAGTAAATCGGTCGTTGATCGACTTCTTAAGTGAATCGTCGATCGTCGGATATAGAAATCTGACTCGGAAGAAGCGGAGTGCTTTGCTCCCTTCGAGGGGTTTCCGGAAACGCGGTGGGTCGCGGTCTCGCGGAGGAAAGGCGGTCGTCGTCGCCGCCGCCGGTTTCCTGCCAAACCGCAAGCAGATTCGGGGCTGTCGGACGTACGATTCTCAGTTTTCGAGCGATCGGTAGCCAGGCGCAGTCAGACCGTGCCACCGTCCCTTCGATTCTCCGGTCGGCGGTGTGTCACTGTGGTGAATCGAGTCGGAGTCAGAGTCGTGGAGTCGAGTCGACTCGGTCGTGTGTTTCAGGCTGGTTGCCGGCTGCCGCCGTGAATCAATACCCGCATTGCGCGTGCCACCCCTCCCTCTCTCCAACTCTGCCTCTCTTTACCCCTTCCACCCCCTTTCTCTGCCTCCGTCGCTCCTGCCTCTCTAATCCCTGTGCCTCTGTCTATCTTTCAACCCTCTCCATCCACTCGCCTCGCTGCCGCTTTCTGTCTTTCCCTCGACGGCCCTCTCTCTCTCTCTCTCTCTCTCTCTCTCTCTCTTCGCCCCTCTTCTTTCTCGCACTCTCTGCGTTCGTCTCCCTCGCTGTATTTTCCGCCGCGCGCTTTCATCTTACCTGCTCTCCACTCTTTCTCATGGTCCCTTGCTGTTTCTTGTCCCGGCTCACCCTTCGAAAACCTCCGCGACACCGGTTCGCCTCGGTTTTCTCCGTTCCTCCGGTAGAATGTTCCTTCGACTTTGTTCCTCGTCGGCGAAGGAAAGGGGCGAGAACCGGAGACAGCCGAGGAGAGAAAGTGACGAGCATGGGGCGCGTAGAACGGGCCACGGGGAGGGTTGGCGGCCGATAGCGGCCTCTGTGGGTTGTACAACCCCTACGCGACGTGAACAGGTCTAAGCGAAGAGCATGTGGTTCGAAACGAAACCCGCGCGCCTTTGACTATAGCTTTTATCGAATGTGTCGAGATTAATTTGGATCTTCCGATCTTCTCTTATTCTCTCTACGATGGAATGCATTGCGAAACTGTTATTTGTTGAAATGTACGCGGATTCTTCTGGTCATCGTTTTAGGGAACCCGAACGAATATGGCGTTGACGAAGGATCCGAGAAAAATGATGTCGAGCGTCCCTCGACGTTTGAGCGACGATTTGCAGGATTCGAGGCACGGTATCGTTTCGTTCGAGCTGTGAAAGATTTCCGTGACTCTGGGGATTCTCGGTAGGGTCGCGACAAAAGCGACTGCATCGTCGAGAGGTCAGTAAACCCGAGAACCGGTGGCCGTATCGTCGTACAGGTTCGGATAGCCTCTTCTGGGAATGATATTTTCTAATAAGGCGGCGTCGTAACGGGTGTCCGGCTGCTCGCCGAGATTTTATGTCGAAAAATAAGAGGATCCTTCCTCGAACGTTATCTCTCGACCTCATAAATCTAGACGTAAAACGCGATCCGGCTAACTATTCGGTTCGTGTGCGTCAGGTATCGCCTTCTTGCGCTCCGTTCGATCAAACCTCTTCTGATTAAGTAGAAAGGGATTCAGAGTCGGTCGCGATATTTACGCTCGAAATTGTAAGGAGAGAGATAACGCGAAGAGGTTGCAGAGTAGACGCGACAACGGTTCGGCGAATATTCACTGGTTGTTCGAGGATTTTCCTCGCGTGGGAGGATTAGCTGGAGCGCGTAAGCCGCTGATAATAAGCCGAAAGGAAACTGGGAAGTTGGCTGACGCGACGGGGTTATCGGTTCTTGGGTCTCGGAATGTATTCGAGTGTTTCGTCGTGTTTGCCGAGGCTTTTGGTGTTCGGGCGTTTCGCAAACAGCGACGATGGATTCAAAGAGACCGCCGAGCGAATAAACTTCGACAGATCGGTGAATAATATCGGCCGGGCGAAACGTATCTTGGGAGGAGGGCGGTCTCTAACGACGAGTACGCATCACGTGTACCAGTAAGTACGTTAACGTGAGAGAAACGGATTAATTTGCGAATGACCGATCGAAAGCGAAAGAGACGGCACGACGCGGAAACCTTATGGTCTCTATCCTCGGTATAAGGAGACGTAAATCCATTTGGGTTCGCTTCGGCAGCATAGCAGCCCTTACGTTAGAAGACCAATAGATGACGAGGCTAACGGGGTTCAGATGACTTGACTTACGAAGCCCCGGTCGTGCTCTTTCGGTGCAACGCACCGTTTTCCTTTCGTTATGCTCAGCAATGAAGTCGTCACGAATGCGGGTCATAGAATGCGTTCCACTTTTCCTTAAGGGGGCATGTACACCAAGGATGGTAAAAAAGAATCAATTTTCCAAAAACATATTTATTCGATACTATTGTTTTTTTGAATATATTCTCTGAAAATTTTATAGGAAAATTCTTAATATTGACGAAGTTATAGGACCATATCAAGTTTCCTAAAAGTAGAGCTTTGGCCATTTACAATTGTACTATGCAGATATGTAGCGGTAGCAATGTTGAAATTTATATTTTGGAAGCAGCTTTTTCTGCGGAAGGATTACCGTATGACTCTGGAGCGGATGATTCAGTGTTTCAGAAATTTTACTTCATTTTTGCCGCAACAACATGTGAGACTTTTTATCCGTTTTTCTCAAAACCATACTTTTAAAGCGCGTGCCAAAAATATTTCGAAAACGACTGAACCGATTCACTTCTAAATTTACGTCTCTATTCTACACATAAAAAACTAGCCTTTCACGTAGAATATTTTTATTTCGATAAGTATTTTTCTTTTTGAGGCTAAGAAATGCGTGATTTTTTCGCGTGAAATTGAAACTGTGCGTTCAAATAATCGTAATTTTGTTAAAAATAAATTTTTAAATAATTGGCTACGAGAAGTACTAGATATACTTATATATTTCAAGAAAATTATTGGTTTCTCTGTTTCAAATGAATCCTTTATGAATTCAAGAAAAACGGGTTTCGTAAATCTAGCTGTACTATGGACATAGACATTTATTAATATTTTTTTGTGCACATTTTCGAAAAAATTGTATAATGTGTATACATTTGAAAAGCACAAGAACGAAAAACAAAAATGGTGTGCTTTTTTCTACAAAATTCACAAATTGCGACATCGTTTGAGCCTTTCTAGGTGTATATGTCTCCTTAATGCGTCGCGAGTCCACCTGATCGGACAATGTTTGCGGAATCTTTTCTGTTTGATAAATTAAGAATCGCGGATCCCCACGATCGGTAACCCAAGACGCCTACCTGCCGCCTTTCGTTACGCAAAGCCGTCGTTCCTTTCTTTTGATCGCTCGACCGTCTTCGTCCTTCCAAAGAGCGCGAGCACAGGATCGATCGATCGATGGTTATCAAATTAATCTTCCCCTGAATGATTTTAATCGGGTTGCTCGATCGGGCGTAGCTCATCCGTCGTTACCGCTCGATCTCGATTGGTGGCCGACCGTGTGACGTCACCTGGACCCTTTGACAGACCGATCGAATGATTCGATTAAAATTCTCGCAGTCCGTGTCCCTGATGAACCGCGACTAGCCGGAGGGCGGCTCACGGTGCGAGCGAATGACGAAAACTATCTAGACGACGGCGTTGTTTGCGTCATACTCGCCGTTCCCAGTCTCTAGCCCTAAGCGTAAATTTTCATTCCCTCGACGAGCGTGAGAGCCTCGCGGTTTGCGTCGGCTCGACGTCAGGGCAGAAGTTTAAATATAGTCGAGACAATGCGAGCGCGATCGTTGCGGGAAAGTTCGTCTTGAAAATTGCGAGGATCGAAGATGGAACGGAAAGTTGGAAGACATACACGCGTTAGTTTTATTTCAGGCGAGTCGGGCGTGAAAACGTCGTTTTTTCCAAGGGCTGGGGGCGAGGGTCGGCTATAGACTTCGCAACGACGCGTACGTGTGTGCGCAGGTTGAAACCGAGTCGCACCATAAATAGGACGGCCGCAATTAATGGGCTGAAGTTAACCCTTCGCGGCTCGAATATAGAGCCGCAGTCGATAAGCAGGACAAAGGGTAGGAGAGAAAGGGAGAGCGTGAGCGTAGTTTCTGAACAAATTTAGGTGCGTCGAGCACTGTGCGGTACGCGATATTTATAAGACATCGCGCGTACCGCTTGGAAATAATTATTCTTGAAATACGCTCGTCGGAGTCGTTCGTGCCGCGCCGAGCCGCGCTCAAAAGTTCTCGTGCTCGGAGAAACTTGGCGATTTCGTGAGGAGAATTTTTCCTCCTTTCCTGCTCGGAACTTTCTCAATTACTTTATCTTCAGAAAAAGAGAAGCAAATAGCGTCCATTTTGTCGACGGACAGAGGTGCAACTGTCGACCAAAACCATCGTCGTCGGCTTTGCACCAACCCCAGAATTTAAAGCAACGAATGACCGGATAAAGTTTAAATTGGTCGTACTCGCGTCGAGTTTAGAAACTCGCTGTTCATTAGCGAGAGCAACAGGATGCGCAATTATTAAAGCCGATAACGAGACGACGAACACGATTTCTTCGGCTGCGATTGTTCCTTATCGACGATCGTTTTTGCGAATGCGTGAAGAGGCGCCTAAAATTTAAGGCCAAGGTTTCCTCGATGATTTCGGCAACTCATTCTTGATCGACGAGCGAGGCTCGAAGATATTCCACGAAGATACTTTGGATATTGTCCAGAGTGCAATAAGAAAAGCATCGAGGCACAAGGACAATGGGAATCGTCGACCAGAAGATCATCTCGCTGAAATTGCACGAGTTCTCTTTTTTTTATTGTTGTGATAAAACACGATGCAACGGAGTAACTGTGTCGAACCCATATTGGAACCTATATTAACGCGTTTATTAATTTAACCGGCCGAGAAAGGACCGCGCCGAGCGAATTTTTCGCTGACCTTCGAAGGGATCGGTTTCCTCTCGTATAATTCCAGTTGCTTGAAAAAGCGAGTTTCTCGCGACTCCCACGCGTCCACAGGTTAATGCGACGCGGGTTCGTAGTCTGTGCACGAGAAGCGGTCTGCGCCGAAGCGGATAAGAGGGATGATACGTTTTCTCAGAAAACTTGAGACAGTTCTCGGCTATCGGATCAACGATACCGCGAAAGAGGAAATGAAATCCGTTTTTGCAGGAATCGCATTTTAGAAATACTCGAATCTCTGTTTTACGATTAACGACTAAAAGCTGCGATTCGCGATTCACGATTTCTAACGAAATCCACCCACCCTTTCGAGGAACGCGTCGCGAAACAAAGGCAAGACCCACGATAAAATCTTCTCGGTCGATTTCTCATTTTATTCCTTCTGGTCACGGCGAGGCGCGAGTGCTATAATTTTAATAAACGAGTAGAGCGGCGAAAGTTAGTAACCAAGTTCAGGGTATGTAGCGATTCGGTGAACGCTTTGCGATAACGTTAATCGATCCTAGAGTCGAACGCTTTTGTGCGTTCCAAAAGTTATTTTCAGTTATTTTACGCTGGACTCCTAACAAAATTTTCCGGCCCGGTAACCGATAACTTTTAACACTGCTGCCACATAGAAAAGGTTCTAAATTCTTGAGTCTGGCCGCAAGACGCATGGGTTGTCCTATGCCGTATGATTCCCATAATTATGATTGTGTACTAAATTCCTTAATTTTCGAAACTTAAGCAGTGGAAGAATCATCACTGATTTAATTTTAATATATAAGATACTTCGAGGCGACATTCAATCTTCTTCTGTCATTGGTCTCTTAAACTTGAATGTCATGACTAGAAATTGGCGACCAAATGACAGATGCATATTTCAAACGAGGTCTTACAAATGTTTCCGTGAAATTCGACGCACAACGTTTAACAAAACCTAGGGTTTTATTTGGTCTTATTCGTATCATTTGTTACGCGTCGAATATGGATGGAGAAATTTCGAAGCAGCGAATAGTAAACACCAAGAATTATGAACCGCTTATGTGCGTACTTAACATCAAAACGCTAGAATTTAAGAAATTTGTTACAGATCTGCTTTTCTTATACAAACTAATAAATGGTTTCATAAGTTGCCCGTAAATTCTTATTGGCCAGCTAAATCATTTAGAGCTAAACGTATGTTTTTGCCCCATAATTATGTGTCCAAATTCATATTCTCCGATCCCATAAATCAAATCTGCACCACAGCTAATTTGTATAGTTCTAAATTAGATTTTTTCTGTAATAGGCCTGTTTGTATATTTATGAACCACATTTTAAAACTAATTGTAAACTAATTATTAGACTGCGGATGTTTATACATTTTTGGCAATTTTCATTATGCAAAAACCTGTAAGAATGTGCATAAGTGCAAAAACATATGAAATATCAAAAGTATAGTAGATTTTTTAATGTTTAGAAGATATGAAGTATTTTTATTCACGATTCAGTTCTTTTTATGTGGCTGTAAAAATTTGAATATGCATAAACATCCGCAGTCTACTAATTATAAACTATCCGCGCGACGTATCATGCTGTGTACTAATGGGGCAACCCGTTTATATTAGGGCTCTTACTATTACTCGGATCTATGGGTATCCGAGTTTGAGTACTTTACTCACAGCCAGTTTTAAAGACCGAGTTCGGGTTATGACAAGTATTTTGGGTACTCGGGTACTCGAGTAGCAAGATCATTACTCATAACTGGTTTTCAAATCCGAGTTTGAGTTATTCTGAGTATTTCGAGTACTCGGATACCCGGATACATCCGGATAATAAGAGCTCTAGTTTATATTGAATAAGTAGAAATAATCCGTATCGCGCGACAGTGTATCGGTATCCCTCGCGATCCACGCGACCGTCGTCGGATACAGGACAGATGGAAGGTTCGGGGGTTGAGGTAGGGGGCTGTTTGCGAGCGAGCGGTGGATCGAGCGACGTGGAGAAGCACGGGGGAGGCTAGGTAGGCAGTCCAGGAGAGTTCGACGTCCCACATTTTCTCCAACCCCTACCAACACCGAGTCCACCACCTACGGGCTCCTCTTCCATCTCCTCCTCGCTACCCGTCCCTTCTATCGGCCGCAACGACATTCCCTCCCGTCTCCCTGGGGGCTCCTCCAGCCTCGACAACGTTTCCCGATCCCATCAACGAATGAAGGTCTACCAGCACGTCCGTAGACTCGACGACGCGGCGCACCTCGTTGCACTTATTGTCTCTTCGGGTCCGGAATACGAGCAGGAATCGTCAAGACGATGAACCCCGCGGTCGTCAGTGCGAAAGCAACCGCGTCCTCGCGAAAAACCGAACGATCGCCGACGGGGTAGGAAATTTCTGGTCGAGGTCCTCGTACGCGGCGCAGTTAATATTTGCAGGGCAGAGAAATCGAAAGGACGCGCGATTCGACGATCGTCCCTCGTGGAACGAATCGCTTGAACGCGCGCGAATTCAGTCGAGATTCGAACGATGAACCGCAAATAGAACGCTAGATATTTGACCGGGAAATTCCGTCGAAAATAGGGATCCGTGTATCATGCAAATGCAGAAGCAGTGGCGACGAGTACGTGTATGCGATGGTCGAGAGGAACAACCTCGATAGATTCGGTAGCGTTGATCGATCGATAGAAAATCGCAACGATACTTGGGTGATTATAGAATCAGCCGAAGCGAATCGCGTTGGTTTTCCGTGGCAATAGAAGGAAACGACATCAACGTACGATACGTAATGGTGCATCGAACGGAAGCTCATAGTCACGTTGTCAAAGTGCACGCGTACTTGGAATCGATTTCTTTCTCCGCTGCTCTGTCTCTCTCTTCTCGCTTCGGTTCTTCCTTTGCTCCGCGCTTTTGTCCCTTTTTATTCCACATTTGCGAAAATACTTGTGAATCCAGCGTGCTACGGGCCCCGACAGATAGCGGAATAAGGTTTCACCGTTTCTATCCAGAACTGTCTCAGCCTCGTTTTCGACGTCGTGCACGAAAAATACAGCGACCGCGGTAATTAAGATAATTGGGGTAATAATTTTTGGCCGAGTACCGACGTCACGCGATATCGGTGCCGTTCGTTTCGGCAACGATTCCAGCGACGTCGCGTTGATTCGGTCCGCTCGACTCGACGCGCGCTCGCGGGGCTCTGCAACAGCCTGCTCGGTGTCAAAAGATAAGAGCGTCGCGAATCGAAACCGCGTTTATCACGGTCGATACGAGCACAGTTAACCGTCTCATTGTTCCGAACGAGTAGACAAGATCCGATCGAAAGTTCCGTGCCAGCCACGGCGTAATTGGCGAATACGCCGCTCGAGTAACTTTATCTCGATTCGAAGCGGAACCCTCGACGCGTCTTTCGCGCTAACCGACTCTCGACACTCTCGGAGGATCCGTGGGGAATCGCGAAATTCGAGTCGTTACACGCTGCATCGTCGACACAGTCGACGAAAGAAAGTTTTAGAGCGGGTCGATGGAGCACGAGGGAAACTCAGCTCGAAAGCGTACGCGCATTTAAAACGGTGATGGTCTCGCGGAATATCCGATATGGGGTTATGGCGTCGGCAGGTTGGCGGATAGCAGGTTCGAAATCTGAGAAAACAGCCATTAGTAATCGATACTCTCGTAAACACCGGGAGCAGCTCAGCTCCAAGATGGGCTAATTAATTTGTCGCTTAATTCGCGTCCCGGTCGGAGCCACGCGTTCGCAAATGTTTGCACGCGATTCCTTTTCCCGATCGCGGGGACGAAGAAGCTTTTACTCGATCGGCCGTTGCGAATCGACGCGCAAAAAAGCTGAGATTGTGCAGCGAATAGTGCGGCGATACGCGCTCAATCAACGAGACTGAAGTCACTTTAATCGAAAAGTTGCGTGGGAAATTTCAAATTACAAATACAGATGCTCGCGAACAAGGGCATCGTAGTGGAAAATCGGGGACAGTGATAAGTTATTGCCGACAACAAAAAGTTCATCCCGGCCCGGAATTTACAAGACGCAGAGTCGATAGTTGCTTCGAAATGGGAGCGACATTTTTTTTCATTAGAAGGGTATTCGGTGTCACGGACATGGCTCATCTATCGCATCTAACGAACCGAGTAAACTTTTTTCGCGATGGCACGCTCTCGTCAGTAGGATCGACCCGATGTTTGAGAATCGAGAGAGATAAGGATTGGTTGGTATCGTGAAAAGAAATCGTTAAAGTCGACGGCAAGATTTTTGCCCGAGGCTTTCTGGAGCGATTTCCAGCTGGTGTGGCAGCGAGGACGCGGAAAGAAGAGCGAAGACAACAACGCGGGCAGCGATGGGTGGAGAGAGAGCGAGTTGGAGGTGGGAGGCTATCGCAAATAGAAAAGCTACGGCGATGAAGACCGCGGCGAATGGCCCGGCGTTCGACCTGCAGGTGCAGAAAACTTGACCGAGTTTTCGAGGTACACGCGGTGCAGGGCGACCCAGATTTCACCCTCTCTCGGTCTCGTTCGCCCCAACGCTGCCTCTGCTCGTAACCCCTGCGTCTGGGAACCCCCATGCTTGCGTGGAGTGCGAGCCACGACCCTCCCATAACCTACAAACCCCCATACCTATATATATATACATATATATCGGTATCGCAGGCCTGGAGGGTGAATTTGTTCCAGTGGCTTCGTTCCTGCGCAACCTCGAAATTCGCCGTAATCAAATTTGTTACTTCACGAATGTTTTTCGTCGGCTGTACATATAAATTTCCACGAAAATCTTCTCTCCACCCTGCGTCGCTCATCGATTTATACGCGAACAATTGCGTTCGTTCTATTTATTTATTTATTATTGTGTTTACGGGCATAAAAGCCTTTTAGTGTACAATAATATACCAGGAATTATAAACAAACTTATAAAACTATTCTATGACTAATCATTTGATAAGATTCGATAAAAGTGGGGAGCACCGTGGTCGAAGCTTTGGTTTTTCGATCCAAACCGGATTCCAATCGAGTCGGAATTTTATTGAAAGAACAGGAGGTAGTTTTTATATTATTTTTTATGCAACAGGAGGTGTTCCTCGAAGCGTTAACCCGGGTAACGCGTCACGATTGCTCGTGGTTATAAATAGAGCGTATTTATGTTGTCTTTAACACACGTTGGAAAAACAGATCGATGGGTGACGACGATCCCTGGGTTTCCCTGAGATATCACCTGGAATGATAACATCGATCGTCGTTCAACTGACGTCACGCGTACGCTGAAAACGTGTAAATCAGCCGGCCGATCGTATTTTATATCCTCCAACCCGCTTCCCTCGAATTCCACTGTTCGATAGCCTCCGAGGATCCGCGCTCGAACCAATAATAGTCGCGCGCTGCACGAAAGTCCCAGCAACCAGAGCGCAAAAATTGCTTCGTAGGACAAATTTTCGGATCCAGTTTTCCCTTTCTAAAGGGAACACGTTTATCATAAAAAAAACCTGTCAGAAAATCGAGCGACACGTGAATCCCTGCGATTCATTTTTTCCTGTTTCATTCGTCGCAACAGCTCTTCCCACCCTTCGCGATGATTATTATTATTATTATTATGATTATTATTATAAACTATCTCTTAATTTATCTAAATGCTCTATTATCCGTTTCTCACACAGAAAACATAATACGCTGTATAGTTACACTCTAAACGACTTCCTTTTAACCACTGTAAATAGTATTCGAGATTTGGGTGTCACTTTTTCATCAGACCTCTCCTTCACCAGACACATCATTAATATAACCAGCACTGCTTTCAAAACTTTAGGTTTCCTTAATAGAGCTTCTAGATATTTTATTAACACTCTAAGAATTTTGTATTGTTCATGCGTTCGCCCTCACTTGGAGTACTGCTCAACTGTGTGGGCTCCGTATCAACGTTACCTTTCTAATATGTTAGAAAGTACACAACACCGTTTTCCGCGTTTAATTTCATACCGAATGGGTTGTCCAATGTCGATTTATAACCATGACTTCTCTCACATGCATCAACAATTAAATCTATGGCCACTGGAAAACAGACGTATTATGTTCGTGTGCATATAAAGTACTTAATGGCTGTATTATATGCTCGGAGATACTATCTCTTTTTAAATTAATGACGTCAATGTCATCCAGAAGAAATAATATCTTATTATTGCAAGAAACCCACCGTACAAATTATGGTCATTATAACTGCATTAACCGTATGATTATACATGTTAATGAATTTTGTGTTTTACTGGATTTCTTTAGTTCTCACACCTCCTTTAGATTTAGATTATTAAAAACTTTGTCGCCTGTGAATGACCGTGTATAAGAAAAATTGTACTCTAAAGGGTTAGACACCCGTAAATAAATCATTATTATTATTATTATTATTATTATACTTGGCCACGTAGAAGCTTTTATCTTGTTCTTCCCAATTGTTCGCAAGCGCCACTCGAATTGGTTTCAATCGTTATTTGGAATGGAAAACCTATAAATGGCCAGTTTATTGGGCGGCCATTGTGCTCTACTCGAAACGCAAATGGGAACCGATCGAGAGGGCGAGTCCTCTTTCAAAGTAACCTCGAAATAATATGCGGTATCGTTTGGTGAATTAGTAGTTATTTATTAGGAATCAGATTGCTCGATAAATCCTCACGCATGTCCAGAAATTGTCAAACGATTCGCGATAGAACGAAAAGATGGGTTTCGCGATTCCCCGTTTTTCGGAACAATCGTTCCTGGAACCTTGATTCCGCGAGAATTTAATGGGCCATTCTAATATCCCCGAAACGGAAATGTCGTGCGACGGCATTGCGTGGGCGGATAACACGGGCGATTACAATGCGTCACTAGGATTCAGACGCCGCGCCACAATAGCCGAGATTTATTTCGAGGCTGGTGACGACGTTGCAGGATCGTTGCGCCACATTTTTCTCGGTAAAAAGGCGTCAGCGATTCCTCGCGACGTAATACAGTTCGTCGAGAAACTGATCCCTCGAAACGCGTGACAAAATTACGAGCTCCGACATTCGCCGTCTAGTCGATCCGACTGTGCTTCAAAGAGGGATTGGGTATTTCCTCTCGGTTTCGAGTCGCTGTATTACCTCTGCCTTCGAACCGGATATACGCTGTTTGCGATAGATTACGCTACTTCGCCGGAGTCGTTCACCTTCTTCCAATCTGATTTGCGAGTGCCGAAATTGGGAACGCTCTTCACGTTTTAATACCGCTAATATTGTATCACGCGCAACGGGGATCTTCCAAACCTACCTATCCGTAAAACATCGTTTAGTCTGAACTTGTGTGCATAATTCTAAAATAGAGTGTATAAATTTCAAGTATTGCGGAGCTCGAGTTCGATCGGTAGTCGTAGTCATAAATTACCGGGGATTCGATAATGAGCCGAGTTCCTTGAATTCCGCGACGCACTCGACGCTCCATTCGATCGCGGGCGATGTCAAAGGGACGAGTTGGCAGACGGAAAAAGATTCAGGTGGTTTTTAGTACCTGTCGCGCGTCCATCCCCTCCCGGCCCGCGCCACTCGCGACTTGGGGAAGTTTAATCGATGGTGTCGCGGCGTGGCGCGGCGCGCCGCGAATTCGGCTAGCAGCGACGAAAAAGAAACGGTCGAGCGAGTGGAACAAACGAGAGAGGAGCACAGACATATTGATTTTATCGCGTTCATGGTTCGGATGCACCAGGAATCGTATGGTTTGGGTCCGCGAGCAAGTCGTGCGCACCGCGAACGATAGTTCGCCAAACGACCCAAAAAATAAATGCGGAAAGAAATCCCGCGTCGAGTCTGCCCGCGAGCGTGCGTGTCCGCCGAGCTTCTGCTCTCTTTTCGGCCAGCTGTCGTTTAAGAGTTCGCTAAATCCGTAGCTCGGTAGCTTTCGTTCTCGGAAGCAATTAGTATAATAAGTTCGCTCGGTGGAATCGTCAAAGGCTGTTTCGGCGAGGAAAAGGGCGCGACCCGCGCGGTTCGGAAGAAGAAGAGGGACGGTCGACTCTCGGAGCAAAAGGGTGGACGTCAGTAACCGGAACGTTAAGGACACCTGCACTCGAGCGGGGAGCGAGCAGGACGGTGTAGGGAGCAGCTCGGTCCCGCTTTCGGACTAAACGGACGTTAACGAAATGTCCTGGAGGAGCGCATCGACGATCCAGCGACGAAGGCGACAATCGATGATCGCGTAGAACGGTTCGGACCGGTGCGATGGGACCGAGACGGTCGCGTAGTAGCGTAGCGTAGGGTAACGCGATCTGCCACGAGAAAGGAGGAAGCGAAAAGGAGCCGGCGATGGGAGGATTGGGGGTGTCGGTGTTGGGCGCGCGACAGAGAGGGAAACGAGAGGAAGACAGAGTCGGATAGCGAGGGAGGGGGCGGGGAGGAGGGGTGGCAAGGGAGCGTGAGAGAGAGGAGGAAGGAAAGGGGGTTGATGTGGAGGGTCGTACGTATCGCATCAGGGTGTATGCACCGAAGAGGGGTAGGCCGTGGCGGGGGTCACGGAGTGCGCTGACCTACTGTTCCACATTCGTCGCGTACAGCAGCCTTTTCGAACTTCGTCGCGGAGCGAACCCAGAAACCCAGAACGCTGCCCCTGCACCCTTCGACTCCCCTCCGCCCTTCGACCACTGTCCTCTCTTTTGTTCTTTCGCGTCGATTCCGTTCTCTCTCTTTTTTTCTCTTGTTCTTCCTGTCGCCGCTTCGCGGGGTTCGAGCCCCGAGTCCTTTATCTCGTGGAATCGCGCGGAACGGCGCAGCCATCCGGGTCGCGATGCCGTCACTCTTTTTTTATATTACTATTTTTTTTTTCCGTTTCAACTATTTACACTGGTGCGTCTCGGGATTCGAAATTCACTCCGCGTGCCTCGAACCGAGCGGAAAATGGCACGGCTATTTGTCGGAACGACGATCCGAGATTTATCGGTTCTCAGTTAATTGCCCTTGTTTTTGCGGCGCATCGATAACCTCGCTTAATTACGGAAATAGATAGTTTCATAAACGAAAAGAACGCCGAAGGTACAGGTTCTAATTCTACGCAGGCTAATTCGCCTAATGAGAAAGAGATTCTCTTTATTTCGGACGACTTTGAGCAGACAATTCAGGATGCTACGGGTCAACAAGTATAAGCTCCCTCCTTCCATCGCGTCGTATCGAAAGCAATCAATTTCTGTTGCGAAACGGATGGAGGGGCGAATAACCCCTATGTTCATTCGTATCGAAACCTCGCGCGTTTACACGCGTGCCTAAGACCACCGGATTCTTCGAAAGCTTAATACAAACGACGGGACACTAGGAGGTCGTGCGGCAAGCGGTGAAATTTATCGCGGTCATTTAGCAACGATGCGGCCGTTACCTTGTTTCGCTCGCGAGGGTAATTAACGCTCCTCTCCTGACGAGATCGTTGAACCAACGATCCTCGACGTCTTCTCTTTTGGAAAGTTCTTTCCATTCTCCCTCGATCGCACCAGAGTTCGCGTCGACGAGTTCGAGGCTCGCTCAGCGAATTAAAGTTTTTCGCCTCTTCTTCGCGATTATTGGCAAGTCGTAAAGGGTACGGGGCGCCAGGGTTGCAAGGAACGTTCGTGCACCGTGAAAGCTCGTTTCCCTCCCCGTCGATAGCGCCAGAGCGCATGCCTCGCCGCTGCCGGCAGTATCGGTTCGACGCACACTAAAGGCTGCGAAGGCTCACTTACGCTCACGAATTCTTACGTACACGGCTACTGAAACGCGCGTCGTGACACCTGGTGTTTCTGCCAGGTAAGCGGGTCTCTGGAGGCGTCGATTTCGAAAATGCGCGGGGAAACGGAAGATCGCGTCTTTAATCGGATCTTGCAAATATTATTTTCTTCGATTCGGCGTCGAGTTCAGTTGCTTTAAAGAAATCTGAAGGTGGAGAAAAATAGCGATTGCTCTCACGCCTCGTTCGAAGTAAATTTCAAAAGCAGTCCCTGAACAGAAATTATAATCGTTGGATGCGCAAAGGCGCGCGATAATAGTGAACTAGTCGGCATCGAACACGCGGGAATCGCAAGCTAGAAGTTCATAAGCCCCTGGAGAAGTCAGCATTATTGAAACATCATGATAACAAAAGCAAGAGAAAAACCAAGCTTGCGAATGCGTCGTTGAACCGTTTGAACCGCGTTAGTAAAGTTCACAGTAGATCAACTGACGTGTCTTTGCGGAAGTGTTGACTCGATCGCCCATGTGGCCGATGCGATGCAAAGCGGCGACAAGTTCGTTTCGAGTTTGAAAGCTGTAATTGGGGCGCCGACTAGACAGCGCTACGCACCTGTGCCTCCCCACCCTCAGGTGCAACGCGAAAAGAGAAAGACGGACGTCGGCCGAAGGTGTGCGATGCCGGACGCGAGAGAGAGACGGAGTCGAGGGTGATACAGCGAGGAGGAAAGGCAGCCGAATCGAGAGAGAAAGGAAAGGGAAAAGTCGAGAGAGGAACGGAGGGATTCGGGGAACGGAAACGGTGAGACGCGGAGGAGAAGGAGAGAAGCTCGCGGCGCTAGGGGTGAGGGAGAAAGAGGGAGGAGGAGAGAAATCGCGGGAAAAGCGAGGGAAGAACGAGGAGGAAGGCGAGTGGCGGGTGGCGAGGTGGGAAGGAAAGAGAGGGTGAGTCGCGGAGGAAGATCCGAAGTGAGAGAGAGGGCTCGCGAGGGGTGGTGGTGGTGGTGGTGGTGGTGGATGGCGAGAGAGAAGACGGGCTTTCGCTCGGGGAAGCGAGACGGAGAGGCGACGCGTAGGTAGTGGTGGAAGAGCGAGAGAGCGTAGTCGAGCGACCGTCCCGCTGTGGCCACGAGCTCCGACGCTCGGGGAACGTAGGTAGTGCGTGAACTTCCGGTCGAGTGAAACGGACAAGACAAAAAGAAAGGAGGAAAAGGGTGGCGAGGAGACGCAGGGAATCGCGATCCCGATCCCGATCGGAAAGCTCGAGGAATCGTCGGCGGCTCGGTCGGACGTTTTTGGTGGTGTATCGGCAGACCTCGACGACCGTCGTCGAGGCACACGAGGGAGCGTCGAGGAGCACGACACGCTTCGGAACGCACGCGGAGGACGTGGACGAGGAAAGCGAAGGCGATCGCGTTCGCGGACTCGCGTGCGACCTCGCGGCTGCTAGTGGGGAACGCGCGAGTGGCCGAGCGAGGAGAGGGAGAGAGAGAGAGAGAGAGAAAGAGAGAGTACGGGTGTCGCGGGTTTCGGGGAAGGTTTTTCTTCGGTGGTCGCCCGCTGGATCGCCCTCGGTGACTCGCCGAGGGACGCGAGTGTGTTTGTTATGAGACCGTGGTACGGTGGCGGTTGACGGCGGCGGCAACGACGAGGACGACGTCGAGGAGGACGAGGAGCAGCGGCCCCCGAGGAGAAGGTGGACGCGAACGAGGAGCTGGAGGACGAGGACGAGGAGGAGGAGGCGGCGGTGGAAAAGGAACAGGTGCGGGAGCAGGAGCCGTGGAATCGTCGTTGCTGCGAGAGGAATCGGGAGCGCGTTCTGGTGTGCCGCAGGGGTGGAGGGGAGGGAGATTTGAAAGGGAGGAAAGACGAGGACGTCGACGACGAGGAGGAAGAAGGAGAGGAAGAGAGGTGCTGGAGAAAGGCGAGGAAGAAGAAAAGGAAGGCAGTGGATGGTGGTGCGTGCTTGTGTCCCTTCGTCGAGATCGAGAGAGTTTAGAGCTTAGGAGAGAGCCAGAGGAATCCCCCCTCTCTTCTCTTTCTCACACACTCTCTCTCTCTCCCTCTTTCCAGTCTCGTTGAATCTCTTCGAGTGATCGTTTTTGCGCGAACGTGCATCCAAGAGGAAGGAGAAACGCTGACCGCGACAGCCAGAGGCGTTTCAACGAGCGAAGAAAGAAGAGAAGCGAAAGATATATCGAAGAGGGAAGGTGGTATGTGGTGATATTTCATTTGTCCGTTCGTTCTTCTTTTCCGTTCGGTTGTTCGTCGATCGCCGGAGAGGGGCTACTGTGTTCGTCGAGGAAACAGAGCCTTTCATCGAGAGTGTGGTGTGAGGTTTTTATAAAGTGGTGCCTCAGCACGAAGAGGGAATCGCCAGCAGGGCAGAGGCTCGAACGCATGTAGGAACATGGCCGCAACCAGCCCCTGCCTCCCTCTAGAGGTGAGTTGAGCGAAACCTAACCAGAGCAGCTCTGATTCCGAATTTTCGGTCAAGCCAATTCGCTGCGAATCTCCTCGCGATATCTAAAACCGATCGCACCTAGTTCCCACGCGTCGAACCATCCCCGCTACGCGTCTGACAACCGATCGCGCGAACCTCCAGCGAATTTCTAACCTATTTGCATCGGGAAGACCGCCTCGCCGAACCTCGTTTGCGTTTGTCGTGCTTCCTTGCGTCGTGAATTCGATCCAGCCGTCAATTAACGTTAACCAAATCAACCCGATTCGACATAAAAGAATTCCTCGTCGATTCAGGGTATTTCTACGGCGAGCTGTATCGGTTCCGTCTCCCTTGCGTTTCCTATGCCTCGTTAGGCAGGATGCGGATGGAATTGTTTAACCGATAGGCCATCAGTCGTTGCGATTCGCTCGGCACATAAACATTGCCATTGTCTAATGATCTTTAGGCTTGTTGTACTAAACGAAGGTATAGCCGAGAGTAGAGTAGAACGGATTTCTGCCTAGTTGATTGTTTGACCGAAATAAGTGGATTTTCGTTAACGCATTTTGTAATGTAATTTAAGCGATTTTCCGGATTTGCACAATGGCGGAGGATTCGCGAAGCAAAATGACTGTTAAACGATACGGTGGAATATCACCGAGGGCTCGTTTCTCCGGTTCTACTTGGCGCATATCGCACTGGCCCCGTTTAGTCTGCTGTTCCTATCGAGCTTTCATCGCGTCACTTATCAGCCTCTGCTGTCTGTTCGTGTCCGCGAATGCAGCGGAAACGAGTGGTTAAAGGGAACGGCTATGATCCCCCGAGGGGATTCATAAAAGTTACGAAAGAGCCTTTGCAGCGACGTTTCGCCACGTTGCTTTGTACCTTCCTGCCTCTCCGAGCCTCGTTCTTCGTTAGAAACCTATCAAAGGAGTAACAGGATTTTTCGAAGAAAATGATCTCGAATTTTTGCGAATACTCGGTTTGTCCCCTTTTCGCGAATGGTTCGTTTCTTTTTCGCAGTTCCGTTTGTAAAGGTATTCGAAGAAAATGATAGGCACTTTATCGTAATTTCATTCTGGATTACACGTGCGAAGTTGAAGAATTCGAGGAAGATAAAACGCGCCGCGAATATTATAGCATTCTACGAGTAAAGTCCGATAAGAAAAGATTAGCGAGACTTTGGACTTGGTGGACGAGTCTAGCTGGCTCTCTGGAGCGATATTAAAATAATTGGATAAAAAGTGGGTTAAAGTTTTTATCGAGTTAGCTAGCATTATTGAGCCACGCAGCCAGCGTTCTTAAACAGCGAATAGTTTGCGGTATCCAGGTATGGTGTCTGAAAAATGTAAAACCTGCTGAACTCGTAACGAAATTAAAAGGCGTTTCGCGCGTTGCGATAAAGCATTTGGATCGAAAGAGGCGAACGATTTTCCGAATCTGATCTAGAAATAAAAAGACAAGGACGACTCTTCTCGACGTTCCAGATTCTATTCAATGATCGTCGAGGTAAAGACTAATTAAGAGCGAAGCACGACGTTAATTTCGACGGAGGCATTTTTCTCGGGGGCGGCAACTCGTAAATATAAAAGACGTGTATTCCGAGTCCCGTTGCTTTGACCGTTGATTCGTTCGAGCACGTCAGGAATTTATTTTATATGGAAAGATTTGTTTCTTTGGGTAAAAGGATGAGCGATGGGCAACCCTTACCACCCATTTCGGCTTTAATTAGCTTTCTTTCCCCGGTCCTATGGCCGGATTGCCGAAAATAGAGGTCGACGATTCGCAGCGTTCCGTCTATTGTCAAAAACTCCTCCCCGCGTCGTCCCCGTTTTAAATCGGCATCCGATCTCGTGTGCTCGGGCAAGCGTTTCCCTGGCACTGCTCGATCGGAGCAACCTCGGCCAAGGAACCGCTCGAACGGCAATATTTAATGGGTCTAGGACTAAACGGCGATACCTGGAGGCGCGAAGGAGATTTTCCGATCATCTAGGAGGAGCTGGATCGTGCTTTCGTTGGATTGTACTTTAGGCGTTGTCGAGAAGGCGTTAAGCACGCTATCGAATATTGCTCTCGAAGCAATTTAAGTTCGGAACTCGACGTACCGAGTTCGTGGCTCCGGCGTGTACCCAAGGAGCCAAGGAACCGCGTAAACTATAGGGACGATTGACGCGGCAGTCGAACGCGCGATCGATTCTCCGAAGAAAAAAAAACTCTCGAGCCGATCGCGGGGCTCGTTGACGATCGTGAAAGAGGGTCGACGATCTCTGCGGCCGAGCGTCCTGGCGGACGGTTAATTTATTAGAGACCCGTGGAGCAGGTTTGTCACGTAAAAGCCGGCGTTACGTAACTATCAATTAAATAATGGCTCTGGAAGCGTGTCGCTCGGTCGTTTCGTCGTTCGCTCGGCTGATCGCGTCCCTCGTGTATCCAGTTCCGATACGATCGATCCCCGTTCGTTACGCTACGACTCGATGATCGCGAACGGAGTTACAAACCCCGCTTCTGTACCTCTCCATTACCGGGAGCCACACCGAGACTTTCTCTCTCTCTCTCTCTCGAAGCAGAAACGAAATTGAAGGAAGAAAAGAAAAGCTGGGCTGCTCGTCGACCCAAAAATTCCGTCGAGTGCCGGGAGAAGAAAAGAGGACAACCCCCGTGGCGTCTCGGCTCGTGGAAACCCACGAATTTGGGTCGAAATTCCAGCGGAAGCGTTCGTCGACTCGCATCAGACCGATTGTCGGAGGCTGATTACTCCCTCGGCTAGGAGACTCCGAGGAGTTGGTAAGCGTGGCGAGTTGGTGAACGACACGTGCCAGCGGCGAGATTCGGCTTCGCAGTTGGTACGACTGACTATGACGCCCGTAGGGTAGAACGGCGAGGTTGGTGGAACGGTGGCTGAAGGAGGAGGACGTGTCGGCGGGTGAAAGAGGGTCGTCCGAACGGCCGAGGGGGGTCAAAAGGGCGGCATGAATGAACGATCAATAGATATATAGTCAGTTGTTGCCAGGTATCTACCTTTTCGTCTATTTGCTCCGATAGTCTCTATTAGACTTTTTTCTCCGCGAGAATCGGACCTCTAGACGTCAACCTGGATTGTTTGTTCCGGCCGGAGACTTTTGCGAGAATATTTTTGCACCGCTTCTTATTTAAGTATGATCGAACTCGTTACGCCGTTACGCTATCACTCCATTTGGTAGCGATGACTTCAGGATCGTATTTTTTGTTTATTTATTTATTTATTTATCAACGGGATATACCCTTTAGCACACATAATAATAAGCATCCTAATTGAGATGAGCCATATTACTTTATTTTCAGGTCGCAGCGAAAATTTTGCCGCGAAGCGTGTCGTACGCTCGTCGCGTGGCTTCTGTGCGTGTACACATCGCAACTACGCCACAGGACTTGACGTATGGGTGTCCTTCGTACATAATGAAACTCGCGATTCCCTAGGGTGGGTCGGCTAACCATTGGGGGACAGTTTTTACGTCCTGATAATACCACGAATTCTTTTAACACCACCGTTACTACCAGGCGCGTAATATAATTGATATTATAATTCAGTGTAGATAAGTCATCGCTAGTCGACGAAGAATTGGCGTAGGAAATGATATTCTCGAAAGAAACTCGCTTAGTCCTTCTCAAAATCGAAGCTCCTAAAAAGACAGATAGCGCTTAAGCAGTAGAAGAGGAAGCGAACCACCCGCTTTTCAACGACCAGTCGCGCTCGGATGCTTCGTGACCTCGTGGCGTGGGTGGCAGAGCTTTCCTTCGAAAGTGTGCGTAAATTACTGCGTGTGTGCGTATGTACACTGCGCACACGTCGACTACTGCGTATTCTGGCTTGTCCAACTCGTCCTCTCGCACTCTCCGCGGCTTTGCTCCCGTTCTCCCTCTCCGTCTATCTCGTACTCGTACCACTCGACAAATGCTGGAGACGTCGAGTCGCTCCGGTTGACCTTACTATTGACAAGGGGGCCTTCTCTGATTTATTAAGCTTCGGGCGACGTAAGGAAATGAGCTCCCGGCAGCGCGATAGATGTACTCCGATATAGAAGAAGGGGAAACGGTGGAAAAAGGTTTTCTCAACTCCTCCGTATACTTTGTAACTCATTTCTGAAACGTCAAGCCGGTATCCTCGAATCTTGACTATCGTTCGCGATAAATCGTGCGTTCTCCGCTTCGCGTTTACGCGCGTAACGTCCGAGTTAATAGAAAAAAGAAACCCTCCTCGTCGGAGCAGAGTTCGTAGCTGTATTTCATCGAAGCTTCCGTTCGCGGGACCGATAACTAGCCGCGAAGTTGTTCCGTGCGCATTTCGAATTCAATAGAAAGTTTAAACGAGAGTAATTTGTCATCCGTCGCAGTTTTCTCGCGTAACCAGAAACTCGTGACGGCGAGTGGGAAGGTTTCTGTCGGCTAATGTAAAAATGGTGTCGACTCTCTCTCTCTCTCTCTCTCTCTCTCTCTCTCTCTCTCTCTCTCTCTCTCTCTCTCTCTCTCTCTATTCCCCTTTCTCTCCCCCGCCCAATAATCTCTGCGGCGAAGCCGTCCACGTTGCGGCGCAGCTGTAATGTTATAGTTCAAGGATCTGAGAAGCGTCGCGTCACGACGCGCGTACGTGTCTGCTTTCGGGGAACGATGACGACACGCGTTGCGTTCCGTATCGAATGTTGGCGTGCCCGACGCGCTCCAGTCTCGTGGCTTCAATTAGATGAATCGCCGACTCGAAGGTTGAACGCGAACTGTATCGTCCGTGCTAGAATGTTATAGTTCAAGGATTCTGGGTGTCTACGATGCGAGCGGTTGCCGCCGTTCGGTCGCTTGGCCTCTTCTACAACAATTTATCGCGTAATAATAACGTTGCGCTGTTAACAAGGACCGGTAATCGATCGTTGATCCGACGATAGTCGTTCTCTCTCTCTCTCTCTCCTCTCTTTCTCCCCTTCTTTACTCGGCGTCTCCTCGACGAGCTGGAAACGTCGAAGCTTACTCGAGCGGAAGAGAATTGATGGCCTACTTGGTAATCAAGGGAGAAAGAGAGGCATCGTAACGCGAAATCGCTGGTGAAGTGTCAAAAGCGCAGGAGAAAAGCTCGCGAAACACAGCGGTTAAGATCTATTCCCGCAGAAGTAGTCGGAGATCGTGTATGGTCCGACGAAGTAGAATACGGGAGTTTGGCAAGTTCAGTCGATTAAGTGGCATAAGCGCGCGCGTGGTCAGACGAAGGAGAACGAGGTTGGCAGACGCGACAGCCATAAGCAACAATTTCGCGATCGCAGTTTATTTAATGGGACGGAGGAATATTCAAACGTTCGTCGGAATTATCGTTCGCAGTTGCCCGTCGAGAACGATTCGCGTGATTTACGGAGCGACTGTAACATCGCGCACGCCCACTAAGAAATTGGCAAGAGGACGCGACGGATTATTAGCGTGCCGTTTTTTTATTTGCGACTAACGGGCCTCTCGATGTGGCAACGGCAGTCTTAAAAGACTTGTGGGCTGGCGCCAAGTGGTACGAACGCTTGTCTGGGACGACGACGAAGATACAAAGCCGGAGAAGCCTGAAACGAGCAACGTTGAAAGTTCTCGCTCCTCGATGCGACTATTTGAATATTAGAAGCGGGCAAGAGGAAATCTGCCGGTGGCCTGGATTACCGCGAGTAGCAATTTCAATAAACAGTTGGTTCGATTTTCTTCTTGCTTTGCGGATTTTCATTTTCATTCGTTTCTGGGAATTACACGTGCAACAAGATTTCCATACCCTAATTAGCGTTTCTTCGAAGAATCGTTAATGTTGCTTAATCTATTCCGTCATCAATGAATGCGAGCTTCTTGGAAGGGTTCTTTCACGGTCGCGTGTTCCGTTCATTCATTCCTGGTAGTCACCAAATCATGCACTCGAATACATGGAACAGGTGCTTACGCTTCGCGATTTCTGATTCATGAAACTTTCCCTTATTTTTCCTTCAGGAATTCCGTGCTGACGATTCGTTTTCGAAGTTCCCGAGTACGTCGCGTCGATGCAAATCGTTTTCATAAGATTTTGTGGTCTGCGAGTAGGCCATAATTTCGACGTTCGGCGAACGCACGAGCGACAGTGGATGCAATCTGTCGCGGCGCGGTGAGGCGCGGCGAGGCGCGCACGTACACACAGAAATATGGCGTGCGCCAGCACTGACTGGTGCAACCTCTTCAGAAATCGCGTGCGCGGCAAGTGGCGTGGGTGTAGGACGAGCCAGACGTCTCCAGCGTCTGGTCATAACGTTGTCCCGCTCTCTCTCTCTCGTCCTCCAATCGAGCTGAAGCCGTGGTTCCGTGTCCCAGGGGCATCGTCGGGCGCCAGACGAGCGCGATTCTTTACGACTCTCTCAGTTTTTCGCGTTACGAACAACGTAGATACGCAGCTCGACTCTCCGTCGTTGGGATCGCGACTTGAGCGGTCGCCAATCTCGAGACCACCTTGCCAGCAACGTTTCTTCTTTTCCTTGGTCGTCCTCCTTTTGACTCGCCTTCGTTTTTTTCCTATTTTCTCCATCGTTTCAAGAATTAAAAATCATATATCATCGTTAGCAGAAGATTCAGTTTCGCAGAAATCGACCTTTAAAGTCCGCAATTCAATATCGTTATGGTTCATTTCGGAAATCCCGCCCACGATCACGACCGGAAGTTTATCTTCGGGACGTGGCCGCTCGAAAGTTTCGGGGATTCCCGGAAATTCGCGCAAGCCGAAGGTTAGCTTCGGCTGGAGGAACGCGAGTCGCATTTTCGATCGACTCGTCGCGGTCGAGGAGGCAGCGTTTCGATGGCGGTGATCGTTGCTGACCGACGCATCGTGGTAAAACGCATGCGTTTAGACGCAGACACGTTTATAGCGTCGGAGCGACGAGTAACGCGTTAAAAAGATGTCCATGTCTTCGACCTTCGCGCGACTTCGCTCTTCGTCTCACCTGCCACGTAGTCGCGCCATATTCCTTACTTGAAAAGTTCGCTCCGATTCAGAGCCGAAAACTGGAAAACCTGCGAAATTCGAAGCTAGTTTATGCACAAGTCTCGAATCTTGGTTCGATTCTTTCGTCAAATTAGTAGCTCGAACTTTCCCGACTCTGAAACATAAATAGGACGACGAATCGCATGAAAGATCACGCAACACGGCGTTCGAACTCGGAGGACTCGCGTCGTGAATAATGGGTATTTTAGGAGCCGAGATCGAGCAACAAAGTCTGTGGGATCGAAACGCGATAAACTAGGACTTGGACATTGTGCGCGCGTGATTAGGCAGCGCAGGCGTATGCGAGGCGCGACGTACACGTAAACGTACGCAACGGCATAACGCGCGATCGCGAACCTGTTAAGAGCAACGCGGTGGGGCAACGAGAGCGAAGCTGGTGGGGACGGTGGAAACGAAACGGATACACGTATTCGTCGCACACGTGTACAGTTGACGTAACCCCGGTTTCTGAGGGCAAATAGACCGAAAGGTAATTTTGCCAGGGCATGTAGGCGGTTATTATAGCTAGGTGGCTCTCCGCCACGTTAGCCTTCTCTCGTTTTCCACCCTCTTCCAACCAGCGTCGGGCTACGCGTACGTCGGTTTAATGCGCAGACAATGCTATTACCGCTATTTATGGTCCCTTAGACTCGTATTAGATTCGTCTCGATGGCCCCGAGTATTCTAATTACGCTCAGTTATCTCTTTCTCCGTATTCCTCGGCCGGAGGAAATTCGAGGACTCGCCGGATGTTCGCCGCCTCGAAATTATTCATTCGGCGTTGAGTCACGAGCGCCGAGAGACACTCGGCGGTATTCAATTTACCTCGCGCGAATAGGTCGATTCGTCTTACGAGCATCCGGAGTGAAAACCATCATTTCGTTGGAATCGCGGCCCGCGACACCGGTGCCCCGAGGTGTCGATAATAGCGTCATCGATCTCTCCCCCTTTTTGCGCCATAGCGCTCGAGAAACTTTCGTTCCGAAGGATTCGACGTTCGTCCGTGGGAAGGGGCGAAGAATCGCGATGACCCCGGGAGAATTAGAATACGTTTTGACAAATTTCGGCACACCGTTTTCTGTCGAGTCTCGCCGGATCGAGGGAAAGAAGCGAACCGGGCGTTGATTTTATCGCGGCCTTGCGTTCGCTTCCTCGTGAAAAAATCGATGAGTGCTTAGCGTGCCATCGATGGCAAAAATAGCTTAGAATCGCGATTCTATTCTAAGTTGGCAGCGGGGAACACGTGAATCGCGCGGTAATAAGAACGGGGGAAGCTATCGTATCGGAGTCCAGAATGGAGCGTGTAACGTACGTCGAGTGAAATCAATCCGTCGAAGGTATTTCAGCGAATGCCGCCTCAAAACGTTTCAAGCCACGCGCGCTAGTCAAACTGTCGATAATACGGCTATCGATCTCTCGCTCGGTCTCCCTGTTCCGTTTGCGCGTACGGTTTCATCGAGAACCCAGAGCCGACGCTAGCACGTCGCGGCGGTGCAGCGGTGGTCGCCGGCGTCGAGGAATTCGGCTTCCCGGAGGATTAGTTCCACCGATGAAACCGATCGGGGCCAGGTTGCGTTCTCTTTCTTCGCTCGCTCTCCGCGCTTAATTTATTGCCGAGCTGGCAATCCTGTCGAGCACGTCGCGTAGACCGCGTTACGCTCCACGTCTTTTACTTGCATTTTGAACAATCGGCCTTTTAATTCGCGAACACAGGACAGTTTTTCGTCGAATTTTCAACCGTCTCGAAATTGCAGAGAACATCGATCGGTGGGAGTAATTCCGATATCGCGATCGGAAATCGAAGCTCGTGTTTTGGCACGGTCGCTTCATCTCGACGCGATCGCCGCGATCGATCGCGTGGCGTCTCGCGCACAAAGAAGTAAATAATTAAGTCGAACGTCTGGGGTCATCGTGTCACTCGATACACAAGCATAAGCAAGACGCCGCGTCGAATACCCTAAACAACGTTGCGTACGTGGCTTGACCTAAATCTACGCACCGTGCGCGGATGCGGCTCCGGCGTCGAACGTCGATGAAACGAAATTGGAAATTAATTATGCGCAATGCGTACGCTATTTGTGCAAAATGAAATTCGAATAGATTTGTTGTCCGAATAAAACGCAGTTGCCAAAGATTTGTTTGCAACTTTGTGAATTGAACCGGTCTAGGGTAACTGTCCCTATTTGTGTGCCTGTCCCCATTATTGTGCCTTTATATTTAAATACTTGTATACTACTTGTATACTACTTGTACTACTACTACTTGTATACTACTTGTATACTACTTGTTAACTACTTGTATACTAATGGGAATTGCTTCCTGTATATATATATAAATAAATATAAATAAATATAAATAACTTTCAGAGAAAAATGAGAGATAATTAGTGGATAAAGTATTTTTTTTATTGAAGTTAGGCTATGAATATATATTTATGGAACACACATTTTGTATTTACAAATTGTTATAATACTATTAATGTTTTTTAAAAATTCGTATCATGATTTCGGCAGCTTTATCGAATTTTCTTAACCAAAATGTTAAGGAATGGTCACTATTTGTAAGTAAATAAATGGACTATTAAATATACTATGAGAAAGCAGTATTCGGGGCACTTTTAAAACCTTTTAACAGTTTTAAAAGCGTTTCCACAAATAGGGTCGAATTTTATGTCTTGTCCGTATTTATGTACATCTATTGACTGTTAAACTTAACCTAATTTAAGCTAATTTCTGAAGCTAAAGTGCAGTAGGTTAGAGTACGGAGAATTTCAGAGTGGTTGTAAATACATTGATATTTCGAAAATATAAGGTTTATAAACTACGTACGATGGTTAAAATTAGATGTTAATCAATAATTATAGGCAAGCACAGGAATTGGGGGGCACACATATTGGGGGCTCATAATTTGGAACAGGCACATAAGTTGGGGGCTCACAATTTGGGACAGGCACACAAATTGGGGGCACAGTAATATGTTCAATGCCTGTCGAAAAGGCACACAAATAGGGACAATAACTTCATCTCTAATTTTAATGAAAACTTAATGAAAACATAATATTTTTTCTATTACAAAAATGTCTTTACAAAAACAAAAGGATCAAAGAATCAATATAAACTTTGAACAAATGAATTTGAGACCAGATAATTGAATATTTACTTCAGAAAGAGAACGTACTTGCTTAACAGCACACTAATAGGGACAGTTACTCTATAACAACCTTTCTACGTAACCTGCGTTCCAAATAACTTTTCTAACTTTTCACTTATCTACGTGTGTTACTATTACCGTTTTGTTACTTTTTTCTTGCTGTTGGATATTAGCGCGTTGCGAATGCTCCAAATTTACAAATCGGATACGGCAACCGACAATCGATAGAGTGGAAGAAAGCGTAAAACAGATGCGTTGTTATTTGAAACGCTGTTAAGATCGCGAATTCTCTAAGAAACGGAAAAAAATCTCGAAGACGAGCAGATACGGAGAAGGCAAAGGGTTCCTCCGGGAGAAATCGTCGGTGGTGCAAGGGGTTGCAGCACCGGCGATCACGGAAAGTACGTCAGTGGGGTAGTTTGCGTTCTTAGAAGTCTTTGGAAAGACAGGAAAGAGTCGGAGCGGTACGCAGCCGGTAGTCGCGGACGTGGTGATCGTGGCTCGGTTGACGTCACCGAGCAAAATGGCGGTGAAGTGACGTCACCGGGAACCCCCTCTCAAGAGGTGGCTCCGCAACGTCGGTCGACGGGGTAGCCTCGATATCTCGTACGGATGGCAGAGAGAATCGGAGAGGAAAAGAGAGAGAGTGGGCGGAGGTCGGCGCCGCGCTGCGAGGTTGGCGTCACCGAATTCTCTCGCTCGGTGCTCGGTTGATTTTTGGCAAAGATCGTTTCGTGTATCGAGAGGGCGACATTAGCCGGCTTTTCGAGTAACGATCGTCGTCGCGACGGACCTGGCCACGGGGAGACGCCCCGCGGCGCGTCGCGTCACGCGTTCTTTCGCCTTTTCGAGCGAGAGTATTTTTTGCTCAGCCTCCGACTCCGCCTGACTCCTCGCGGTGCTCAAGGAGCATTCGAACGGGTCGAAGACGATGGTCCGGCCGGAGGCGGTCCTCGCGATCGTTCGGTCGGCTCTCGCCTGGTCCACGTGGAAGAAACCGCGTCGCAGGTTTCGGTACGTAAGCGGCGGAAGACGGGTGCTGGACGCGCGCGAGATATATACTGCGCACGTGGCGCAAAGCGACGATTCGGCTGCGCGCCAGCCCGAATCCCTGCTCGAGCCAGGGCGGTGGTACCGGCGCACTCGAGCTGTCTGCGATTCTTAGCCGGCCGCCAATTCCATCCCTACCCTCCTTACCCTCTACCCTTTGCTTCCTTCGACCGCACTCGGTTCAACGTTAACCTCTATTCGGCGCTGGCCCCGTCGCGGCGCACGAAGGACTCGCGTCAACGACGAGTCGAACTTTTGCGAAGCGTAGAATCGCCTTTGAAAACAGATGAAAAATGTGGAGCGCCGCTTGCAACGGGATTTGATTTTCGCTCGCAAACCATACGCGTGCGCCGACCGATGCGGTAGCTATCATCCGGCTTCATGGGCGTTTGTTCCTCGCAGCAACGACAGCCAGAAATTTCTTGTTGCGCTCGAGCATGGTTAACTGCGACGTTCGAGTTATCGGAATATCGTCGGTTAGTGGAAAAGCCGCAGAAACCCTAAGGTGGTTTCGAAAGTTTGGTTAGCGAGGAGAATGAGAGCGCATTGACTAATGATTTCCTAAAGAGACGACGCGACGATTCTGTGCGCCGATATCACGATTTTCGTGAGGGGCCCCGTTCTAGCACGGCGTTACGCCTTTCTTATTGATTTTCCGAAAGGTATTAATAACTCTTGAGAAGTACCGTCGATAACTGATGAGCCATAATAAACTTTGTAAGTGGCGTCCCAGTTGCTGCGAATAGACACTAATCTTTGTATTCGCTGACGCGAAGACCGCGTTCGCGCAACTGGAACGAAAGGCGAAGTCGAGATTTTTATTTCAAGCTCGCCTCTCGTCCATTTTTGAAATTGTACCTTTCTAAATATTCAGTTGCCAGTATTCACAAAAAAAAAAGGAAAGAAAATTCTCATTCAGCGAGTCCGAAGTTTGTGCTATCTCTATCAGTCATTGTCCTTCCGTCATTCCCCATTTTCACGGTAGTTTATCTAGGTCAACTTTCATGCCCCAATTTCGTATATACTCGATACCGTAATCCCCGCTTTGATATTAAACGAAAAACGAAAGCTGAGCGGTCAATTCTTGCAGTGATTCAATCGAACGGGATTTCGATGCATTAGGCTGACCATTGCTCGACCGATTCTACTGACCGACTAAACTGAACGTACGAGTCTAGTCGTTGGTTCTTCTTTGTTCGCGGACGAAATCGAACGGTTTGAAGCAGCGGTCGGAATATGGAATAAAGCGTTTTTCGGTTCGTTGATCCAAGCCAGGTTGCCTGCCAACTATCGCGCCTCGGGACTGCTCGATAAAATGAATCGACTCGTGAATATTCAGACGTCGCGACGGTTCGCGGAGCAAAGGGGCGGGTGAACCGAGAGAGAGATGCTTCCGAATTAATTACGTCGAATAAAAAACACAGGCTCCTGGTAACACGAGCTCTTGGCACGATCGGTACCCCGTTAACCGGTAAAAAATCTTTTGAAGCGACGTCGCACCACGTAAATCGTGATTAACCTTCGCATCTGCAGTAACGACCGTCTTCCTGGAACTTTATACAATCGACTCCAGTGTTCAGTCCAGTGCGATTCTAAATCGTGCAAGAGGACGGGGCGTTAACATTTTTTCCAAATCAGATTGCTAAATCACATTTTCTCGGTGAGCAACTCCTGGGAAATGCCCTGTATTCGATTCGTGGAACGGTTGTTTGAAATTCGCTCGGGGCAAGTAACTCAGACGAGACAGGAAATTGAAATTGACATTGCATCAGAAAGTTTGAGACTGTGCGTAATCAGCAATACGTTGCACCTGTTGCGGACGTAACAATCATCGAGGACGTGGACGAAGACCCCGTGTAGTTGATGGGTTGTACCACTTTTACGAGTCGGTCGGTGCGAGCTCATTTTCGAGAGTATTATCGATCTCGTGGTAGCAGGGTCGGGCTCTATCAATTATTTCCGCTTTGAATTTAATAATTCAGAGACGTTCGCTTAAGGCGAAAGGGGACGGCTAGGCAATCTGACAGGAAGTTGTTTTCGATTGGATCGTTTCCCTGCGTTCGACGACTCTATCCTAGAACCGTGTGCAGGTAGAGGCAAAGCTCGGCCGAGTTAGAGAAGTTAAATTGATTTACATAGAAAGCGGCAGGCGCTCCAGGATCACGAAGACGCGAGGAAGAATTCGTTCGATTAAATTTTCCGTTTAAAGCCGAGAAAACGGCCTATCGTTTGGACGCGAATCGCGCACAATAAAGCGGGACGATTGTTTGCCGTTACAAACGAACGATCGCCGCGTCGATAGCTACGTCGCGTCGTTATTACGACACCACGCTCGACTGATAATGCTATGTTAATGCGTTTCGCTTGTATGAGGTCAGCGTGGGCAGGTAAATTGGTCCTGCCAACGGTAATGGACTCTCGTATTCGTGGTCGAACGTATTAAATTAAGTCGTTATTAATTGCTGAGCGGCGTAGCGCGCTTCATTCGTTCTTGAAGCTACCGATTAAAGAGCTTCGCTGTCCTTCTGAACTTCGCCAAAGGCCTTAATACCCTCGGAGAAACTTTTCATCTTCGCACGCAGCCAAGAAAATTACAGATGGACACGAATTTCGTTCGCCCTTTTATTCCTCGTAATCATCGGTCGACGATCGAGACGCGTAGCCGTCTCCACCCAGGAAAATGAAAAGGAACCATGAAACACGCGCGATTGATTAGAATCGGCGACCGCGACGGAAAAGATGCAATTGCGTACGATTCGTTGCGTCGCATCGGTCGAATTACAGAGGGTAAAAAGACAGTGTGGCAAAAATCAACCGGAAGCCGCCATTGAAAGGAAAGCTCAGGATTGACTCAAGAAAATGTAATGTCTTGTGTAATAACGTGAATATAGAAACTCAATATCAATAATACACAACTACCTATTAGCACAGGAAGTTTTCCTGCAAATGGCGGAACCAATCGTTGAGAAGGTAGTTGATCTGCCACACTGTTTTTTTACCCTCTGTAGGTCGAACCGTTGAAGCGCGCCGATTTCTCGCGCCTTTGATAATAATTGATTCAGTAGTTTAGAGTTTAGAACGATGAATCTGGCGTCTCGGAATCGAGAGGAAGGATTGAGGGCACTGCGGATCGTGAAAAACTTGGGTCGCATGCCAGTCCCGAGTGATTCTGGTTGTCGTCGCGAGGTCGTCCGTAATGCGGTGGGACAAAGTTTGTTTCCCGTTTAGTCGACTGGTTGCACCGGTGAATGAATTTTACGAGTTGCACTGCGTACACCCACACATCCCCGCTTACGCAATTCTGTCCAGATTAATACCGAAGAGTAACGGCTCTCGGGGGACGTTCTCGGTCCGCGGAAGTCTACATTAAATTTCACTGAAATGCTTCGAGTTTAATCGGAGGAGTGCTTTTAATACAGTGCGACAACAGCGGGTGAATTTGAATGCAATGCGATCGTGACGGGAATATTGGAGGTTGATCCGCCGGAACAAATTTCACAATTAATAATAGTTACTCGATTAACCCTTTGCCATAAAAAAATCATACGTTATTCGATTATTCCCTCGTTACAGGCTCGAAGGCATCGAGCTCCGGTTTCAGTGTTCTCAAAAGAATTTAAAGAGCACTCTAGAGGGTTCCCAGGAACATCCCGAATGTGCCTGCGATCGATAAAGGATATATTCTACCGCGCGTCGTGCAAATTCAGCAGCGAGGTTTTTTTTTTAAACTCGCTAAGAAACAGGAAAGAGAAGACGGGCTCTGTTGCGCAATGTTTTCGCGATTATGTTTGAGAATCTTTTCAGGGTCTCGCAGGGTGCGCCGATCTCGCATAAAATATCGTTTCTCCTGTCGGTTAACGTCACGAAAAGTTTGTCGTTCCCCGCGGCGTGTTCTTGCGACGCGTCGCGCTGTCCGTGAACGTGCTTGAAATTCCTGCAGCTGGAACGCTGATCACGCTTGAATAAAGAATCAAGGCCGACTGAATAGGACGCAATTTTCCGACGATACTTGGACGAGCGATCGAGCTTGCCGTGGAAGTCGTGTGCAACCCGCGCGGATGCACCGACGTGCACTGAAGGATCCTTGTTGCGAGTTATTGCATTATCGGCTACCTTGATTGCACTCTCCCGCGAGAAGGGGCCACGTGCCCGGAGAGAATCTTGACAGTAAAAGTCTCCGTTAATGCAGTTAATTAGCCCCGCGTTATATGCTCGTGCCACCCATTAACGAGCTCCCTCTCTGTCTCGCTCGCGAAAAAGCTCGCGACGCGAAGGCTCTCTCGAAACGTTCCTAACGAAAGCTCTGCTACTTAGTTTAGAGGGTTTAGAGAACCGTGTGAAATAGACCTAGCCCCGTTTAGCCGCGTCTCACGGGTGCATTTTCGTTTCGCCGGCACGGCACGGCGTGCTTATGAAATCGATTACACCTCCACCCACGCGTCGTTCATGCGTCCCCGATAACCTCCTTTGAGTTAACTCCTTTCATCTTGCTTGCTTTTCAGGTTGGCAGCGCAAGAGGCGGCACAAAGGGACCCTGGATACGCGAGTCAGTACAGGAGAAGGCCGAGGTTGGCCGGACTGAGTGGTCTCGGTGACTGGACTAGCTTTGGAGGGGAGGTAAGTGGCATTTAAGCGCGGGACACCTTCGTCCGAGATATTCGAGTCAAGTAACAGGTTTCCCGCAACTCTTGACGTTGTCGGTGACCTGTTCGCGCGAAACCCCCGTTCCCTTTCATTGCCCCAATTCTCGCGCTCGATCGCGCGAGTTGGAGCTGCGGCAAAGGAGAGGATGGTAAACGGGTGACAATGAAACAGGTACCTGGTCTGGTGGACATGGCGCCAGGCCGGGATCAGGGCGGAGGGGCGGGTGGCGGTGGGGGAGGCGGCAAGGGCACCACGTCGTTGTTTATCCTGTCGGAGGATAACTGCATCAGGAAGCACACCCGCTTCATAATCGAGTGGCCGCCCTTCGAGTACGCCGTCCTGCTCACCATCATCGCCAATTGCGTGGTCCTCGCCCTCGAGGAGCACCTGCCCAAGCAGGACAAGACCATACTCGCACAGAAGCTCGAGGCCACGGAAATCTACTTCCTCGGGATCTTCTGCGTCGAGGCGAGCCTCAAGATCCTCGCCCTTGGCTTCGTCCTCCACCGTGGCTCCTATCTGCGCAACATCTGGAACATCATGGACTTCTTCGTCGTGGTGACCGGGTGAGGGAACCATTTTCTCTCTTCTACTGCCATCCTCGTCTATCGAGAAATCTCCCCCTTTTCTCTCTGTTCGTCGATTTTGCACGTCGGGAGGTCCCGGTTTTCAGGCTGGCGGCGCGGCGCCACGGCGATCCGTCGAGTCGAAACACGGCCTACTCGCTTTTTTTTTCTTCTTTTTTCTTTCTCTCCGTTCCGCGGAATCTAGAGCAGGCCGCGAGCCCCGGAAACCGGGATCCTCCTCGGGAACGTTCCGCGTAAGCTCACGATCCATTACTTTCTTTCATCGCGATCTCTATCATGCTCACGCCGTTACGATCTCTCTCGTTCCATCCCCCGTTTTCTCCTCCGAACAAACGAACGAATCTTGCCGACTTTCTCTTTTCGCTCTCCTCGCTCATTTCCGTCCGATGGGAATTTGTCGCGATTTACACCCGGCGATGTTTGGAGAGGAAAACAGTGGACGGGGAGAATGTTACCGATCAGGTCTCTTATCTTCGTTTGATCGTTTTCACGAGTAAGCGAACGAACGCGCGATTGTACGACCCGTTGCCCCCGGATCGCGTTTACCCAAGGAACCCGAATCCTGTTCATGGAGAAAACCTTTCCTCGCTGTTTGCCGGTCGCTTTGGAGAAGTAGCCGCGTCTCGGTGAGACTGGGAAAGGTGTGTCAGTACGCTCGGTTGGCCCGGCAAGGACAGAAAGGAAAGGATTTTCCTCCGCAGCAGGCTTAAAATTTAAGGAAGCACGTCGATCGGTTTTTCCGGCCGAGCAGATAGATTCTAGAGTAATCCTTGGATTAGGTCGATGACCGTGTTCGCCGAAACAAACGTGGACGTCGACCTGCGTATGCTACGTTCCTTCAGGGTCCTCAGACCGCTAAAGCTGGTTTCGAAAATTCCAAGTGAGTCAGTCACAGTTCTGCGAAAAGGCTAAGATGCAAAGTCATATAAGTAACAGTACAGAGTGCCAGTAACAGAGAACAGTCGAGCAACAGATTAATAAACTAACTAACCCCCTAACCCCTTATGGCAGTTGTTCCTGGCAGTTTTGTGTGCGTTCGACTAGTCTCCTTAGTTTTAAACGTTTCTTGATTAACCAGACACACATATATAATTAGTTCGTCGACCATTTAGTTTCTCTATTCTCTCTTTCCATTTCTCTATCTATCTATCTATCTATCTGTCTCTTTATCTTTTTCTCTTTCTTTCTCTCTCTCTCTCTCTCTCTCTCTCTCTCTCTCTCTTTCTCTCTTGCTTTAGTTGACACGTTGGGTCGACGTTTAGTTCTGGCAAGCCAGACCAGCATCAGCTAACTTTGTGTAACTCTACGTATACTTACTTACGTCTATACGTATACATTCATCTTTCTACCGATTTCCGTCTTAGTTCTCTATCCTTTTAGTTTCCTTGTTTAGTTTCCCGACTAAACGTGTCGTTTGAGCGTTTCGTTTTTTCGTTGATTGAACCACCACTTAGAAGCTATGGGTGTATTAGATCAGTTTTGATTGACGCTAGATGATCGTTGAGAGTTGGTGATCGATATATTAATTGAATTATATCTTTCTATATTTATATTATATATATTCTGTGTCCACGTGGTTTGCATAATTCGAGTGTCCGTTACATATATATATATATCTATACACGTATATATTCTACTGCCTCTAGAGAGGATTTGCGTGAACTAGTCGCTAGTGTTGCGTTGCGTTACTTGTCCTATCTTCTGTCGTATTATGTTCAGTTTTATGCACACGTTGTACTTTAGAGACTTGCGAAGTCGAGGAATTAGATACACGTACACGCACACAGACACGCGCCAACACTGTTACACCGAAAACCTACAAACACCGAATCGCGGAGGAAATCTTTGGCCTTTCATTAAGAAAGAAAAACTTGGCGAACGCGACCTGAATTTTCCTCGCCGACGAATTGCTGCGAGGCCCGTTACGATTCTTTTTTCCTCGGTGCGCTAGTTCTTCTACGTAAAGTATGTAATACCGAAAGTTTCAAGGAAATGTTTCGTTTACATCCATTACGGTTGACGGCGAAGTGAAAATACCGGATGAAACGTTTATTTCGGAGATGGCGATGCATTTACCTCGCGAAACCACACACGCACACGATCACAGAGTTCACGTACACGGAAGAAGACGAAGAACTACTAGCTTGCGGGTGTCTCGACATTTAGCAGTCTCTGTCCTTAGTCACAGTGACCGATTGAAAGAGTTGACTTTACATTGACAAATAGGTAGGTGTCCTAGAACAGTAACGTATTCGAGCAAGCTCGCATTTGCTAGAGAGTCGTACCTTTAGACACCCTCGAGAGACCGTGTCATCGTCCTACAGGCTCGTAGACTTCACCGACGGTGTCCTCTCTTGCACCAGCTTCCCTTTCACTATTGATCCTCGAAGCTTCTCTCTCCTTTAACCGAACGCGATCCGCATGCAGAAGAAAGAAGAATTCGTGGCCGCGCCTCGCGAACGTTTGGACCGATTCGCGAGGAATCCGCAGTTTTACCTCTGCGCACTTTTAAACACGCAGATTCGTTCTTCTCCGAGGAAGAAATTAGAATCGTAATGAAATTATTCCCGAGAAATTTGGATCCCCTCGAGAGCTCCTCTTCCTTGCAACTTCTCGAGCGCGTGTCCGCTTATAACTCGTAGATGTTTTTAATAGAAGCTCGCTTTAGAGCTCGATGTTCGAGTGAAAAGTCAGCGCTAGAAGTTAACTCTCGTGCCCCGGAATTATTGCATCCTGACCATCCCACGCCATTGGTACTTAAACGCATCTTAGGTAATTCCGATCGCTTCGATAATCAGCCGAATTGATTTCCTTTGAGACCGTTCTGCCCTTTCATCAAGACAGTTTAAGGGGTAATCCACCGATGCGCTAATTCGATAAGCTAATCCGAAGCGGCGAGAATCAGGAGTCAAGTTTCCGTCTTTTGTCTTCGGATTCGGCTGTACGATTGAATCAACCAACTTCAATCCTCCTCGTCCTCGATCGAATATTTATTACAGATTCGAGGCGAATTCGAAATTTTACTACGGCTGCTTATCCCATAATTCACTGTTTAGACGATAGTCGAATGACAGTGGTCACCTTTAAAGTCGATCCCAGCTTAATCTACTTAGATTATAGAACGCTAATTGAACTCGTTGAATTAGAACCAAGTCCCTTTGGAGAACATAGAAGAAAAAAAAGAGTAAACGAAAATAAAAGAAACCAATAGAACGAAGGAAAATGATAAGCGAAGACATCGGTCTACGACGAGCTTCATCCCGATAGAAACTCCCCCGAGTCTTTCGGGTTAGGTCATACATAGAACGCTAGTTAAAACCACCTAGTTGTGTAGTTTAAGTATTTAAGTAGCGTGAGTATTAGTGTAATAGAGTAGTAAGTAGTAAAGTGTGGCGGGGTGTGTGTGTTTTGGGGCAGGTTCATCACGGCGTTCTCGCAAGGCATAGAACTGGATATGGATCTGCGCACGTTGCGTGCGATACGCGTGTTGCGACCGCTCAAACTTGTCTCCGGCATACCGAGTGAGTAGCGTTTCAATTCAATCGGCCATCAAAATCCAGCCGAATCGAATAGAAAAAAAAAAAAAATAAACGCAGAGCCGAAAGAAATTGCCTTGTCTATCTGTCTCTCTTTCTCTCACACTCTGTTTCTTTTGTTGTTTTGATTCTGGTTCGTCGCCACCAGTTCACGATTTTTCGTCGAATCGGCTGCCAAATTCCGCGCGAATTTGCATACTCTCGATTCGCACACGGCAATTCGCTTTCGAGTCACGAACGTCGCGCGTTCCGATTCCGCGGGCATTGATTAAAAGCCAACGAAGAGACACGTTCGATTCCGCGGCGAACATACTTTCGATCAGAGGGGGAAAGAAACAAAAATGAAAAAAAAAAAAAAGAAAGATAAAGGCAAAATCGCGGACTTCGGTGCTCGAGGAACGCGCGTGTCGCCGCACGATGGAAACTGTCCCGCGTCTCGAATTCGGATACTTCGTCGGTCCGACACCTCGGAACGTTCACGTTTCGTCGATAGTTGCTGCATAGAGCCGATTACGAGCGAACCGACGAATACGTTTCACAGACGTACGAGTCGTAGATGAGTTGTAGTAAGTTTTTATATTGCAAGTATATATTATATTTCTATATCTATATTATATTATATATCTACACGTAGATGCCTTGCAACGTTAGAACGATTATTTTGTTTATGTAGCACCACCCAAATAGATATCTTTTGAGAGTTTCTGTATGCTGTGTCTATGTAACAACGAAGTATCCCAATTGTATGGCCGCTGGATCGTCATTTCCAAACACGCAATCAAGAACGTGCGATAGTTGATCGGTAAAAGGATGTTCCAAGTATCGAACACATCGTAGCCTGATGCCAATCGACGCTGAATCGAAACCTACTCGAAACTACTCTATGCGCGCGGTTCCCCGAGCAGCGACCAAAGCGAAAAAAAAGTCAATATAAAACGAGTCGATTAAGAGACACGCGCGAATCGCTTCGAAAGAGCGGTGGTTGGACCTAATTACTCCTCGGCGATTTTTTGCGAACAGGTCTCCAGGTGGTGCTCAAGTCTATTATCAAAGCAATGGCCCCGCTTCTGCAGATCGGCCTGCTGGTACTTTTCGCCATCGTGATATTCGCTATCATCGGTCTCGAGTTTTATTCGGGAACTCTGCATAAAACGTGTTACAGCATCAGGGACATCAGTGAGTAGAGAAGGAAGGAATTTCGCATCTCTCTAGAATCTTTCGTTCCCCGTTAAATCCAATAACGAAGGAAACCCGAGTTCTGCTATACCTAAAGTTAACGCGCGCCACTGCGTAGGAGAGAGTTCGATATCGACGGTTTCTCTGCGAGGGGGCTGAGGGTGGATCTGTTGCAGGTGTGATCGTGAAAGAGGGCGAACAGCCGAGCCCGTGTAACACGGACAACCGATCCGAGGCGCCATTCGGGGCCCACGTGTGCGACGCGAACACCTCGACGTGCATGGATCACTGGGAGGGACCAAACTTCGGCATCACCAGCTTCGACAACATCGGATTCGCCATGCTCACTGTCTTCCAGTGCATCACTATGGAGGGCTGGACTGCCATATTGTACTGGGTAAAGCAAGAGATGTGTCCTTCAGTGTTAAAACTCTCTTTCTCTCACTCTCTCTCTCTTTCTCTCTCTGTTTACTTACGTTCACTCGGGTCTCAGTGTAACTCTCGGTCAAGTAACAGTTTTCGATCTTCGCGCTTCTCCTTTCGCTGCTTGTCTTTGACAAACTTTCGTCCACGCATTAGCGATCTCGGTTTACGATTCGATCGATTGGCCGCAGTTTGTTCAATCGGGAAACGAATCGCTGCCGACCTCGATCCCGTCAAAGACGAGTGGCGAAGCGCGTCCGGAGATCGTCGATTCGGAGAACACGTTCCACTTTCTGTGTGTTCACGTTCAGTATGTACATTTTCCGATTGCCTGCGCCGTTCACTCTTTCCTACATACTACATTTACGATCTAAATGTGACCACTTTCCGTAACCAGTCTCTCTCTCTCGTTGTGGATCATTTTTCTCTGTGTGTCGTATTTATTTGTTCTCTATGTGTTTGCCCGATAACAGTTTGGCTTCCGCCGCGCCGTTTTCCCTTCCCCGTTTACCGGAACGGGGTGAACTGTGCTTGCAGATCTTTACAGCTAACACTGATGTATATGTTCATCTTGCTCAGTATAACACTGTCAGTTTCAGCCCTCTTTGCAAATCTCTTGGTGTTTAACTGTATCTTTCTCGCGCTTTGCTCTCAGAGCCGACCGGGAGCCCCGAGGAGCTGCAACGTCCGCATTCCAGGCGAAATATTTCGCACCCGAGGGGGCTTTGGATCTCTTCGGGGCTCGCGCGCAACCTACTTCGCGTACCTTTGATTTCTCGACGTGTAATCAAAGTTGTTTGCGTTTGCCGAATTGTACACGAAATATATAGGCCTTGTTGTATGAGAAATGGCACTGCAATACTACGGCTGTGAAACTTTTCTACTCGTCTCTGCGCATTATTCGTTTCGTTTCTCCACGTTCTAGGCGTACGTCTCCGTTATCTTATTTCATTGATCGTTGCATTAATCGTGGCTCGTGGCCGTACGGTGAGCATACGCGAGCCTACGAGCCATCGAGCATGCGTACCTGAATTTCTGACTTTGCCGTTGACCCGAAACTATGTCGTCGTGTAGAACGTGTTCCGTTTATTTCTCTATAGAAAACTCAGTGCTGTTTCTTGTTACGAAAGTGAGATTCTTAAAAATAGATTCGTCGCGAGTTTAGACGATAGACGCGTTTAAAAAGAGATGTTCGATGCGCGCGGGAGGATAAATGTTGGATCACTGATTCGATGCGCGTAGAAAGTGTCTGTAACCGAATGCATCGTGCCCGCACGCGTAACACACGAGCTTCACGTGGCTCTGGTCAAATTTGCAGACAAACGACGCTCTTGGCAGCACGTACAACTGGATTTACTTTATACCATTGATCGTCCTTGGCTCATTCTTCATGCTGAACTTAGTTCTCGGTGTCCTGAGCGGGTGAGTATTTTCATTCTGGATTCTCTGCTACCCTCGCGCGGTTTCCATTCTTTGCGACACGAGGTCATTCCCGATAAGAGGAATCTTAAAGCAGGACGAATCTGCGAGAATCTACGCAGCCTGTCCCGTAACCGTGTCGAAACCGGTTGTTCTACCTTAAGGGCTCTCTCGCAGATTCACCGTGCTCGTCCGCCCCTTGAGGCCCGGATACGCGCGAGTCGCCCGAGATACGACCGATCACCTTTTTTTTTTCTTTTTCCGTCAGGGAGTTTTCGAACGAAAGAACACGCGTCGAGAGGCGGGCGGCTTATCAGAAATCAAAGAGAAAGCGTCTGTTCACAACTGCGTTCAGTGCCTACTTAAAGTGGATCACTCAAGCAGGTCTCGAAACGATCGATCTTCCCCCAAGTTTATCGCTCCGCTAGCTGTTTGCCCGCTTTAGCAGAGACAATTTTCAAAGTACGAATCGTAGCGAGTAAAAAGGCCAATTTGTCGCGAGATGCACCTTCGCGCGAACTCGCACCCTCGTTCTAGCGCCAGTCTCTCATTCGACGATGCGACGGTAAACGCTTTGCGTAAATAGCTCGAGTAGACGATCGCGCACAATTCGATGGTAACATTCGGTAGATGCCCGCTAGAGTAACGACGCGTCGCGACCAAGTATCATCCAAGTATCACCTGTACACGCTCGACGAGGAAAAAATATTGCGCTCACCCCCGAAAGTGTGCCCCACGGTATACCCCCTCGCGTAACGCCGCTATCATGTCTCTGTAACGCTTGTAGAGAATTTGCGAAGGAGAGAGAGAAGGTGGAGAACCGGCAGTCCTTCCTGAAATTGCGAAGACAGCAGCAGCTCGACCGTGAACTGAACTGCTACCTGAATTGGATCTGCAAAGCAGGTTAGAAAGCCAAACCGACCCGCTACTATCGATTATCGATCGAGCCGCCCTTTTACCTAAGCTATCCACTTAGGCCAGCGAGAAATTTAGCTTCCTTTTGTTTCTTATCGACGAGTAATTTCGCGCGTTGTCGAGGCATCTATGAATGTGTTTCACTGAACGTTCACTGTCGTTTGCAGAGGAAGTGATACTCGCGGAAGAAAGGACCACGGACGCGGAGAAAAGGCACATCTTAGAAGGTCCGTATTCGTCGATCGGCGAACGATTTCGTGTACACGCGTGAACGATCCTTTTTTTCTGTTTGGCAGTAAGAAGAAAAGCTGCGGCCAAAAAGAAGAAGCTGAAGAATATGGGCAAAAGCAAAAGCACAGACACGGAGGAAGAGGATGGCGACGACGACCAGGACGATGGTGAGTTGTATTTGTCCCGCTCGCGCTCGACTCTTACCAGTTTTGCCCGAGTTTATCGCCCACTTTTGAGATTGAACCGTTCACGGATTGCCTTTTGGAATGATTTTGAGTATTGCCAAGAGTTTCACGGTAACATTTGGGTAGCAAGAGTCGGTATTTCTTTGATTCTACTTTGAAACCCCCCCGGCACGTCTTTTGGACTATCTAACTTTGGCTAGCATCACTTTTAACACCCCTGCGTACGCATCCGGTGGTCGCACGAGCAATACCGAGCTTCCCTGTTTCAAATCTCATTCGAACCAGTGCTGGGCAAAATATTATTTGAAATAGAAAATAGTGAATAGTCTATTTCATTTCTAAAGTATGCCTATAATTATGGAAATAAAATATTTTATTTGTGAGAAAAAGTTTTTGAGATACTATTTTTAAATGGTATTTTATTTGAAGAATATTGAAAATAGTGAGACGTATTTTGTAGGACTGTGTAAAGTAGTATTTCAAATAGTAAATAGAAACTTATACCTTTCTGATATCTTGTTGCGTGTAATCTTTTTACGACATTATCGTTTGTTTATCAACATGCAGGGAGAGAATTTTTTTTCTTTCATGTAGAAGCTCACAAATGAGATTGCTCAAAGTGATAGTAATATTCTAGAATTGGAGTTACTTCAATATTTAGACATACAATTAGATGATAAGGATTCGCGAATTGAAAGTCTTACAAAATACAAATGTATGAAAGAGTTATTTTTAAAATATAACACGCTGCTTCCATGATCTGCTCCAGTAGAGAGATTATTTAGCTTCGCTGGAATGATTTCGTCCTCGAAAGAGTAGTCTAAGCGACGAAAATTTTAAAAGTACTTTGTTACATGCAAATATTCGTACTCAAGCTACAAATAAAACTTTGTTAACTATTATAACTAGTTTCTTATGTTAAAAATCATAACTTATAATATTAACTCTTTGCTCAACTTATTTTCATTGTAAGGAAATATTTGAAATACAACATTAAAATATTTTATTTTATGTATCTGGTTATCAAAATAAAAATATTTTATATTTGCTGAAATTTTTCGTTCTATTTAAAATAGTATTTTATTTGAACCATATTGAAGTACAATATTTAAAATAGTATTTGAAATATTGTTTCTCGAAATTTTGCCCAGCTCTGATTCGAACTTTACAAACGCTCCGCAATTGCTCGTGAGTCTACCAGGCACCATTTCTAATATATGTATATTTCGTATCGGGAAAGGAACCCTAATCCTTCGATCTTGCCGACGAACATTCTAAACACACGCTATCAGATGCTCCTCTTGTTTCAGTGCCTAAGAAAAGGCTCAAAGGTAACTACAACCGTCAATGCTACAACTTGTAAAGAACGTCGCAAAACAAGGCTGCACTCGTAACTTTTCTTTCGTAACTGTTTCCTTGTGTATGCCTCGTTTGAGAGGTTTTGTCGTTTCGCCTTTCAGACACTTATGCAAACACTCACACTCACAGACCTGCAACAACGCTGATGCGTTCGGCGCACACGAGTGGATCGCGATTTTCGGGAATGTCGAAATCGTTCGAGTACAGCTCGAAATTGAGAGTTCGATACGAGCACGTGTGCGATCGCATACAGAGGAACAGACAGGCGTCACCACGCGCAACCACACGAACAGAGACACGCGTAAATCGCGTAACAGTATGCTGGCGCGTAATCGACTTTGCTGCAGAGCATACTTGGCGCACCCAGACGACGTAATTGTCACGTAGTTAGCGTGCATATATACGTATATATACCGCTCGAAAGCGCAGCCTGTACACAGAGAGCATGATAGAGGCGCTGTAATTATCGTAATTACGAACAAACGCAAAGGTATCTGCCGGCAGGGCTGAGTCCTTTCGACGATCCTTGACGTCTTATCGCTCAGAACTCGCAATACTTTGCGAATAATCCGGGCGCCAATTATCATTGTTTCTTTTCTTAATCGTTGCTTCTATTGTCTAGCGTCGCTGTACATTTGCGTGTTACGCGAGAAGGATTACATCTGAAAGCATTCGTGAGTTCCTCGGTGAAAAATTCTCGCGGAAAACCGTCACGAATGTTTCCATTTCCCTGGTCTGGGTGTAATTGGCAGTGATGGAGTATTAATTAGAGTTTCCAACATGGTAGAGTAATATGTATCTCGTTGCTGGTAGATGTATTACAGACCTCGTTATAGCATTGTAGTGCAACTAATATCGAGGCGTCGGAGATCCTTGTCCCATAGAACACAAACTTCTGAAGTACTTTTGTAGGATGGTATCAACAGATGTCTGCACGATACCATTCGATAAAAGTGTGTAAAGATCAGAAGACAACTTACGTGCTTTCCTTATTAGACATTTGAGTAGCCATAGATTAGCCGATCCATTCATAGATATACATATTAGTGTATCAGTATATTAAATTTCCATTTAGAGTAGTCTATATATTTGTGTGAAAACATCGTGAAACGAATTAGAAAATGAGCAGATTTTCAAAACGAATCATCAAGGATATCGAAAAAGTGTCACTAATCGCAAACGCAAATTTGCTCAAAAATGTTCGTGTGTAAAGGAAAAAAAAAAAAAAAAAAAATGAGACAAATCGTCGATTAGTATCGTAAAGGTGTTTGTCTGGAGCGTGGATGAAACTGTTGATAAAGCTCTCGATCTATGATCCATAGGGTTCTCGAGATCTTCCTACTTCAAGCCGAGGGATGAAGACAAGGGACCGTCCGCGCAGTTTTGGCGAGCCGAGAAGAGGTTCAGGTTCTGGATCCGGAACTCCGTGAAGTCGCAAAAGTTCTACTGGTTCGTCATCGTCCTTGTGTTCTTCAACACCGTCTGCGTAGCCGTCGAGCATTACGGTCAGCCGCAGTGGCTGACTGATTTCCTCTGTGAGTGTAATTCTACTTTATAAGAATCAATCAACACCTTCGACCTAAGGAACTCCGGCTCCTGTTCACAGATTTCGCAGAGTTCGTGTTTCTGGCTCTGTTCATGTTGGAAATGTTCATCAAAGTGTACGCGCTCGGTCCTCGCACATACTTCGAGTCGAGCTTCAATCGTTTCGACTGCGTGGTCATCTCGGGATCGATCTTCGAAGTGATCTGGTCCGAGTTGAAGTCCGGCTCTTTCGGCCTCTCCGTCCTACGTGCCCTTAGACTCCTGCGAATTTTTAAGGTCACCAAATACTGGAAGAGCCTGAGGAACCTCGTAATATCGCTGCTCAGCTCGATGCGTAGCATCATCTCCTTGCTCTTCCTGCTCTTCCTCTTTATTCTCATATTCGCGCTGCTCGGCATGCAGCTGTTCGGTGGCCAGTTCAATTTCGAATACGGCACGCCACCCACCAACTTCAACACCTTTCCCATCGCGCTGCTCACTGTCTTCCAAGTAAGTACCACGCGAGTGTACCGATCGCTGTCGATATAGTTAACGTAGCCTGTAACCGATGGAACCGAGGAAGGAGAAAAGACACGACAACTTAGTCCTTCCTCGAAGTCGCGAGCGGAGGTGAAAGACTTGAAAGGTGCAGGATGAAAGGATGTTTTCTAACGAGAACCAATTCGATTGCAGATCCTGACCGGAGAAGATTGGAACGAAGTGATGTACCAAGGTATCGAATCGCAAGGCGGTCACAGGAGGGGCATGGTCTACGCGCTCTACTTCATCGTGCTGGTGCTCTTCGGCAACTACACGCTGCTGAACGTGTTCTTGGCTATCGCCGTCGACAATCTGGCAAACGCACAGGAGTTGAGCGCCGCCGAGGACGAGGAGAAAGTCGAGGACAAGGAGAAACAGGCGCAGGAGCTCGAAAAGGAGATCGAGTCGTTGCAGAATCCGAAAGACGGTAACGCGCCGAAGGTGGAGATTTGCCCTCCGAGTCCGAACCAGAATTTGTAAGTGTCCACTGTGTCTTTGCGATCGAGATATGAGATCGATGGCGTTACGGATTCTCTGCGCGTTTCAGCAAAGACGGAACAGGTGGGAAACAGTCGTCCGAAGAGAAAAAGCAGGATGAAGACGATGACACGGGACCAAAACCAATGCTGCCATACTCCTCCATGTTTATACTGTCCCCTACAAATCCGTAAGTCGCTTTATCATAAAGGGTCTAACCGGCCGGATAAGAAGGGGGAAAAGTGCCACCAAGCCAAATTAAGCTTTATATATACCAGTCGATCTCTCAAAAAGACCCCTTTCTGCCAAGTATGAACCCGGTACCCTCACTATGGGGTAGTTATGGGGTAAAACGTAATTTACAGTTTATGCTTGATTGCTTCTGTTCCCTGCAATAAAAAATTATGAAAAAAATCAGGAATATTTTACTCTAGTAAACGCATGTTTGTGAATTTTTTCAGAATTTTTGCTTGCAAAACTGATTTTTTAAAAATTGAAAAAGTTTAGAAATGCTGATTTCAGCCTGAAGTTATCTTGGTACCACGTTTATATTTTTACAGTTTTAGTGCCTTTTTATGGTTATGAACATATATTTTTTGCAGATTTTTTGAAATGGTGAAACGTACTTAAAAAAAATTAAAAATTGATTTTTCAGTGTATTTTCGTATTCATAGAAATGGCATACATTCATACATTCCGCTTAATTAAATACATTAAATAGGTATTATACAGGGTGTAACAAAAATGTTGCAGTTCCTTAAAAGGGATGATTCCTGAGGTGATTTCAAACAACTTTTTCCTTAGCAAACAGGTTAGGTGGGGCTTTGTTAACGAGTTATTAACGAAAAACACCGACCAATCAGGGAGCGAGTACAGTGGATGAATATCAGCGCGGGCTCCAGCTGTGAGTAGTATTGGCCCGCCATCGTCCGCGACATCATTAATCCGCTGTACACGCTTCCCGATTGGTCGGTGTTTTTCGTTAATAACTCGTTAAGAAAATTCCACCTAACATTTTCGCTGAGGAAAAAGTTGTTCAAAATCACCTCAGGAATCACCCCTTTCAAGAAACTGCAACATTTTTGCTACACCCTGTATACAATTATAAATACTTTTATATGTAATATACGAAGCAATGTATTTAATTTGTAAATATCCTGTCTTTGGTAAGAACGGATTCTTAAGGGGGGGAGCCTCATTTGGGACGCTAAAATAACGCTGGTTTTCAAGAATTTTTTTCTTAGCAAAGATAGAGCGAATCTTTCCAAAACTTTAGGGGTGTTTTATTCTACATTCAGGCAATAAAAAAAATTTTTGTGTTGACAATTAATTAATTTAATGTTGCTATATTTATGTATATCGGTAACGCCGCGTCGCCGCAGTTGCAAAATTGTGTACAACGCAGCACATTAAATGCTTGCCTGAAACACAAAAACCAATGCTTTTCTTAAGTTTAGTGCAATTGCATCGTCGACGAACTAAAAAAAAAATTAAATTGTACAAGTTTTTTTGCATACTTTCTCCCCTTCTTATCCGGCTAGACCCTTTCACGCGAGAATAGCGTCGATGTTCGTAACGATCGTGAATTGTTTTTCAGCGTAAGAAGAGCCGCCCATTGGGTCGTTAACTTGAGGTACTTCGACTTCTTCATAATGGTGGTGATATCGTTATCCAGTATCGCGTTGGCCGCCGAGGATCCCGTGTGGGAGGACTCGCCGAGGAACGAAGTGCTGAACTACTTCGATTACGCGTTCACCGGTGTCTTCACCGTCGAAATGATCCTAAAGATCATCGATCTCGGCATCATCCTTCACCCGGGCTCGTATCTGCGCGAGTTCTGGAACATTATGGACGCGGTGGTCGTGATATGCGCCGCGGTGTCGTTCGCGTTCGACATGACCGGCAGTTCGGCCGGACAGAATCTCTCGACGATCAAGTCGCTGCGAGTGCTTCGGGTGCTCAGGCCGTTGAAGACGATCAAACGTGTGCCGAAGCTGAAGGCGGTGTTCGACTGTGTGGTGAACAGTCTGAAAAACGTCATTAACATTCTCATTGTGTATATATTGTTCCAATTCATTTTCGCTGTGATCGCGGTGCAGCTGTTCAACGGCAAGTTCTTCTACTGCAGCGACGAGAGCAAGTATACGGAACAGGATTGTCAGTGAGTATACAAGATGATTCGGCGAGTCGTTGACTCGTCGTTGACGACCGAGTACCGTACAAGTTCGTCCCGTTCGAGTCGATGTTCGTCCCGCGTTGTACGAGAATCGAGGTTATAGTCTGTCTGATGGTAGCTTGGTGTGTGCCTCGCAGGGGACAATACTTCGTTTTCGAAGAGGGTGCCATGCTGCCAGAGCCACAGAAACGGATATGGACGTCCCAAAGTTTTCACTACGACAACGTGATGGCCGCGATGCTGACGCTGTTCGCGGTGCAGACCGGCGAAGGTTGGCCGCAGATCCTGCAGAACTCGATGGCGGCTACGTACGAGGACAAGGGCCCCATACAAAACTTTCGTATAGAGATGTCCATTTTCTACATCGTCTACTTCATCGTCTTTCCATTCTTCTTCGTCAACATCTTCGTGGCCTTGATCATCATCACGTTCCAGGAGCAGGGCGAGGCCGAGCTGCAGGACGGCGAAATCGACAAAAATCAGGTTTGTCCGTCGACCTTCTCCACCCACTTGCCACCTCGTTAACCGGTCCACGTTTCTTCCAGAAATCTTGTATAGACTTCACGATACAAGCCCGCCCTTTGGAGAGGTACATGCCGAAGGAACGGAACAGCGTAAAGTACAAAATATGGAGGATAGTGGTATCAACGCCATTCGAGTATTTTATCATGATTCTCATCGTATTAAACACATTACTACTCATGATGAAGGTAAGTTTCACGATTCCTTTGTTCTCTCCGAAAACGTCTCGATGAGAATTGTACGAATCTTTTTCTTGCCGACGCTACGAGCCCGAATCTAACGTACGACGCGAAACTCGCGGAACTCGCGAACGCCAGAGCTAGTTACACCCCTTTAATCGTGTTTCCCTGTATATACGGTAACCGATGACCTTGGATCGTTTTTCTCCCCCCACCCCTCCGATATACTCGATCTTGTCGCGATTCGTCGAGTCTTTGGCAATTTTAACCAATCGAAAAAGCAGCCTAAACGCTGATCGTCGTCGACAACGATGAGAATACACACACGTCGTGTTCGACGAACGTGCACAATGGAGAGTTCGAAGTGACTGTAAGATATAACGTTATATTTGTACGAGGACATTGTTGTTCTTGCCTGCCAATTTATTTATCGCTCTCTGTATAATTGTCATCCTTGTATCCATTGATACGTGCACACAGCTGTGTTGAATACTTTTGTGTTCCCTTCTCAAACCCGAGCAACCTCCTTCTCTCTTCTTTCCTTCTTTCGTCGTTTCGATTCCTCTATTCAAAGCAGACTTTGGTTCGATAAACGCGATTCACGGTGTCGCGATGCTCTTTTCGTTTCCGTTCGCGAATCAACAATCACGCCACTTTTATTTCCACGCCAGCTGCGCGCTGCCGCGCCGCGCCGCGCCGCCGCGTCGGTCGCCCGAAAGTAATCGAGGCGAATTCCAGCCACTGAATTTGGAATCGGTTCAAAGCCAATTGGATCCGTGAATGGGAGAACCCTTCGTAATTGCGAGCGATCAAAAGCGTTTCGGACTGGTCGAGTTCAGTGTCAGGAATTCGAGCGAATAGTTTGGGTAACTGCGCGCGGCCGATCCCGTACACGCATACCGATACCGCGTTTATCCTTTATTCTGCTTTCGATGGTATTGTCCAATTCTATTCTCCCGTATCGTTTTCTACGATTTTCTTTGGATATCTTTCGTTTGATCGTTTTTGCGTTTGTTCGTCCATCGGTGTCTTCTGTTTCCCAAACCCATCTCTTTCTGCATGCTCGCTGCTGTGTCCTCGTTTTGATAGTAGACGTACTCGAAGATGCGTGGAGGAACGATACCGAGCATCGATGCGCTCCCACAGCCACACACGCCACACACACAGATACACGCGACGCGCGTTCGGCTCGTTCGCCTCGACAAGCCCACGTTTGAGCCGGTGGCGAGGTGCGGAACGTTGCACGAACAGGCTGGCTTGATCCAATCTGAAATAATCGCAACAAAAACCAAACACAGCCAAACGAAAGAGATAACAAGAAACGCTGCGCGGCATAGAAGAGCCCTGCACGCGAGTCCACGCGTTTCAGAGCACCCCTCTTCTTCCACTGTATCTCTTTCTCTGTGCCCTCTTTCTTTTTTTCTTTCGTTTCGTTCCGTTTGGTACCGCCTGCCTACTATTACACGTCGCGCACTCTCTTTGCGTTGGATCGTCTTGAAACGCTGGCTGCGAAAACACACAGAGGGCTGGAACGCGTCCACAGAGGAGCGACACGCTTTTGTCCTCGTTCGAGTCCGACTCGCGCACTCGACGATTGCTCGCGATCTACAAAGTCGAGTCGGATCGAAACGCGGCGCGACGCGGATCTCGATCGGACGATCGGAGCCGCGCGTCGCTCGTTCCATTCTGTTCGCTCCTTTGTTTCATTTGTTCTCGTTGTCTGAACACGAACACTGATTGCCTGACGACACAAGGAATGCCACCGAGCGCACTTGCACATCTACTGCACCATGGTCTTGAGAATGGAGCGCACACGAGTGGCACACGATGTTTTTGAATGTTTCGATCTCGTGCGAGGAAAGAGACCGGACTCGGAGCCGATCTTTTCACGGCCCTCGGAACATTGCCGTTCTACTAAATTCTAGCTGTCGCGAGGAGTCTCGGTCTCTTTGTTCTAGAGGCACGTAGCTGTTGCTGACACGCGCCGTGCCCGAGCTGACGCCTGTCGCGTTCGTTCGCACAACGCGCGCGAAAACCGCGCGTCGCATGCTGGCTGCTCGCAACAAAGCAAAAAACTCGGCTGGACCACTCGGCCGAGCGAAACCATCACGCGAGACTCGTTCACGTTGAATGTGTGTGTGTGCGCGCGTTCATTTTCTCCAGTACCAAAAGAAAAAAAAAAAAAAAAAAACACACGTACCTTGCACGGGGCGCCCGCACGACTTAATCCCTTTCCCCCCTCGAACAGCAGAAAGAAACAAGCCTAAGAGGAATCATTTGAGTGTCCCGAGCGGAGGGATTTGCATCCACTCCGCGACTCCTCCTTACGACACACTCCCACTTATTTTTTCTTCTAGTCGTTTCTTAGCTCGTTCCCGGGACGATCTTAATTCCTTTCGGTTCGTCTTTTCGTTTCCTTTCGTCGTTTCGTTTGCCGTAGCCGTGCTTCCTCTCGTTTCTCTCGTGACTCTCACTCTTCCAAACACCGAACTCGCATCTCTCCATCCGGAAACTGATCCCGATGCGAACGACTGTCGGGCAAGTGACAAACTCTACGAATTGCGATCAGAACCTTTTCTCCGAGTCGACGGAAATGGTCGTAGAGTATGTCCACCCGCCGAACGTCGTCGCATCAAGTTCGACCAACTACCACCATTCAATCCCTTATCGATCGCATCGAGTAGTCAGATGATCGTCAATCATACCTCTACAAATACGTCGTTGTCCCATTAAACGAAAGACTGCGTAGTCATTCACGACGTCGCTACACTGATATGATCGTGAGCAGACATCGGCGACACGTAAAATGTACGGCAGTCTGTAAAATGTTCTATTCACTCTGGGTATCGTAAGGGAAGAAACAATCTCCTTAATGTCACTGTTACGCCGTACACACCGGTAGGGTCGTGCAGAAACACAAGGTTAACTAGGTTAACGCTAATATTATACACCTATGTGTCTCCTTCTGTCTCTATCTCTCTCTCTCTATCTCTCTGTCGACTGGAAAGTGTCACTATATATAAACACACACTGTGTAACTTACAGATTTCGCACTCTATTTTACACGTCGCGCATAGATACGTATCGTACAAAAAAGAGGACCGGCCCATCGATACGCAACTCTATTAATTTCCAATCGCGACCGTCCGATTTTTCACCGAGCAAATTCTTTGGAATGCGTAATCGTTGGCGTATCGATGGGCAGGTCGCTCGATAGCAAACGGGAACGTTTTCCCTTTGTCCCGTTTCGGAGAGAAAAAAAAAAAAAAAGAAAAGGGAGAAAGGGGAGGCGTGACGAGGAGGAAAGCGTTGATTTTCATTACGAGGTTCGTCGCGGTTCGCGGATACGCGCGCGTCTATAGCCTTGTATCGTTTGTCTGTCTGTCTGTCTGTCTCTGTCGGCCGTGTGTTTGTCAGTGTATGCATTGCAGTTCCATCGGCAAAGCGACGTGTACAAGAACACGCTGAAGTACATGAACATGTGCTTCACGGGGATGTTCACCGTCGAGTGTATACTGAAGATTGCCGCATTCGGCGTGAGGGTAAGCTCCACTATGCCAACAAACCCCCCTCATCGAACAGATTACCGAGAGATCATACGCGCTTAGAATTTACCGAGAAACGAGTCCTCGACCGCCTTGCTGCATTTTCAAATTGAATTCTCGATCCGATGAAAGAGTAACAGTAGAGGAAGCAGCTTAAAGTTCGTCGGGGACTCGATTCTCGATATAGACTGGTAAGTTCCGCTTATTAGAAAACAATTAGAACATCCTTTTATTTCTTTGGAAAATAGGTAGTATCTTGTCGACTCGTGTACTCGAAAATATCCATGTACTGCAAGGATACATCTGTGTACGAGTATATAGATCACTACTTATTATTAGAGAACCTTTTGTGTTCAGGGCTGATCAGACGCTAAACGTCCAGCTAGCCGTAGTATTTGGTACTTTTGTTCTCCTTCTTTTTAGTCGTCTATTTCCGTAGAAACATCGCTGCAAGTCAGTATATACACATCTATCTGTCTGGTTGATACCGTCCTTCCCTTTACGATCCAGTTGCATTTCAAAGAGACTACAGCGAATGCTCGGCTCTGTACACGACCCGAACAACTTTTACATTCGTGCACATTCATTGCTCCGTGAGGATTACAGGATCAAGAAGATTCGAAGCGTATTGCGCGAGCGTAATCGCCTTGATATCTCCTGTAAGCGATCTTCTTCAGCCTGTTTTCCTCGTCGATTCGACACGGTACACAAAAGAAACATCATGAGAAATGTTCGCGACCGCAAAGCAAGCTCATCAGCCGACAATTGTTTAACAAGAACTGTAAAGCAAAATCAGAGCGAGGATGGTAAGCTTGCTTGCGAAAGGTTCAGCTAGTCTGCGAAACACGAACACACGCACAACACACGACACAACACGAAACACGCGCCTTCACACTGATCAGTACCCAACACGAAGAAACGAAACGTAACCGTCGCGTCTAATTACTTTTCGTTCACCCGTCCACCTTATCTGTCTCTTACTCTGTCTTCTTCTTTTTTTGTTGGCTTGTTATTTTTTTTTTTTTTTTCATTTCGATGAAAGTTTTCCCACGAGACACGTTGAACGGGGGGGACTGCCTCGAGGAAGCGAATCCGCTACCAAGCACGATCGAAGCAACCCAGAAAGCTGCCGAGCATGCTATCCGCCTTGCTGCATCCGCACGAAACCACTGCACGTTGACATGATGTTTTTTGAATCTTGCATGCCTCGCGTCGCTTCGACGCCGAGCGTCGACTCGACGACGATCCGACGAGCGGTCGACGCTCGACGCCGAAGAGCGTCGCCTGTAATGACAGCGTGTTACGGGCCAGCAACGATGTACGTCACGGTTGCTAAGACTAGATTGGCCGCGTTTCGATGCTCGTTCGAAGGAACTGGAAAGAAGAGAATCGAAAGACAAATCCTATGGAAATGTATTGCGCGTGTTTTTCTTCTTTCCACGATTTCCGTGGAAGACGGAAGGTTGGAAAAACTTCCGGTTCCCAGCACGCATGCCATTATGCCGTCGTCAAGAGGACTGATTATCAATTTCACACACACTCACCACACACACATACACAAGAATCAAGCATCGTTTCGTACGCGACACCGATGGTCACATGTGCAAACACGGCGAGCTACCTCGAAGGATCGCTCTGTAAGAGATTGGTTAGACTTGCTTGTGGGCCGGTCCCAGGGAAAGGGAGCGTTTTCGAATTGTCGCAACGGGATCGACTTGCGCTGCATCGAGCGCGCTGCAGTCGAAAGCCCTTCGTCAATGAGCCGCAGAAATATAAATGAGACCGAGAGTCGACCAAGTGACCCCGTTGCGAAGCGATTTCGGAGTTCGACAGGAGGATCGGCTAAAGTTTCTTTCGTCGCTTCGAGCTTGTCTGCTATTTTATTCACTCGTACTCGCTTTTCCTCGAGGAGGACGTAGACGGAACGTTGCGTGGACGAAACGGAACGAAGGAACGTTCGCGCGACCTGTCGAGCGACGAAACGTACAAAGAGTTAACGAAGGATAACGAATCGCGTTATCGACGAACCGGCCCGTCCCGAAACTTTGCGAAATTCGGTAAAGTCGAGTCAACGACGGAGAAGTTAAGCGAGAGAGGAAAGAAAGCGATAAAAGTCGATTGAAAGCGAGGAAACAGAGACGAATCGTAGAAGCTAATGGAAGGCGGGCAACGATACAAAGTCTGAGCTTGTGTTACGTCTGTGTGTTGGGTGTATTTTGTAGTTTCACGAGGCGCCGCCAATACTATTGGACACCCTGACCGTCGTGAACTTGGTCGTCACCCTCCTTTTCCTCATTGAGTGCATCCTTAAACTCGTCGCCTTCGGATGCCAGGTATAGAAACAGCCTCTTAATACTAACTCCACTAACTTCAATCACACGCAACTATTATATCAATTATTATACCGTGCATCGTAACCGCGCGTAGCTCTTTTTTTTCTTTTTTCTTTTTTGTTCCTCGACTCAACGGTCACCCTTAGCGCTCGCGATCTCAGCCGCGTCTCGCGAGGAGTCTCAAGCAAGAAAACGCTCGACGAACGCCAGAAACGAGCGAGGTTTGAATTGTGGTCGGTCCGTTTCTAATCGCGTTTCGTTGCACAGTAGCATTCGGTCGGCGCGAGCAAATGGAAACTGTTGCGAACGTACGATCTCCCCTATTGTTTGATCTGTTTCAGAGTTACACGATGCGAGAGCGATCGAAACGCGCGTACCGATTATAACTTCGAGCGGTACTCGTGAAAACGGGGGAACGAGTTTCGATAACCGGGTTTCGTGAAACACTCCAGAATACTCATTAAAACAATATTGTGTCTTAGCGTGTGTACTCTTTATACCATGAAACTATAGTTGCTTCGTACTCTTTGAGAACCTTTGGACGTTTCAGGTTGCTTGTAGACTCCTATCCTTCGCTAATATTTTCTTCTTGTTTTCACGCGTACTGTTCCTAGGTGCGTCGGTATATACTTTTTGACTGACCCCCTCTGTATCTAGAGTAAACGTAGAGTTACGTGGCGATTGTACCGAGAAGCTGCGATAGTGCCGAGATTGTTACACCGATACACTTATTCGCTTGCAATTTCTAAACCGTTGGATGAAAGTGACCTCTTTCCAGGCTCGGGAGACGGGTGAAAAGCAAAGCTTCCCGTGAATAAGCGCGCGCCTATATCTCTCTATTTTTCTCTACGTATACACTCGGCAAAATTTCCATAGTTCCATGTACTATTCCTTCGATATACCGAACAATTTGTAAAAACTAAATAGGTTCTGAGTAGAAACTTTGATTATAATGACAACGGAAAGCTTATTCGAATTTTTCTTCTTTTAATTAGAGCAATTATTCGGGAAATATAAAATTTTATTTAAAAAAATGTGCGGAATTTCCATAGTTCCACTCAATGCAGTGTTTTATTTACAGTTATTTACACGACTTTAACAAAATATTTGATATTTTTGCGAGTCACTTCAAAGATCCGATTATTCATGGTTAGAACTAACTTTTATATTGTCTTCTATGCTAGCCCACGCTTGTTTTATACTACCATTTAGTTCTTTAATCGTCGAGTATTGTTTTCCGTTTTCATATACCTTGCTAGCATTCCCCAAAGATTTTTGATGGGATTAAGGTCCGGTGAACGAGCAGGCCAATGCAATAATTGGATATCCTCTTCTTGGAACCATTAAAATTATGAATAGCTGCGTTATTTTGTTGGGAAATCACATAAAGATTTCTGCTGTCTCTATAATCAAAGTAATATTAACATTGTACTCAGAACCTATTTAGTTTTTACAAATTGTTCGGTATATCGAAGGAATAGTACATGGTCCTATGGAAATTTCGCGGAGTATATGTATAAAAATATATACGTCTCTCTGTTTCTCTCCCCACCCTCCCCGACCCCTTTCTGGTTTGCTTGCTATTGCTGGCATGCTCCCGTAGATACTTCTTTAGAAGAGACCCCATCACTTGTACTTCAGCCGATCATCGATCAGCGAGGCGCGCGGCTTGGGCATCCCGTAATCGCCTTAAAACCTTTTCGGCCGAGTCTCTTCATCTTCCGACGGCTGCGGCCACTCGAAGGCGAACAAATTAGACGTATAAAGGTCGAGTCACACATATTCGGGCGATCCGATCCGGACCGGGCCGAGCCATGTGAGCAAAGAAGAGGACAGACCCTTCCCTCTTCTTTACTCGCACAGCCCGGTCCGGTCCGAATCGGATCGTCCGGATATGTGTGAGTGGACCTTAAACCGACCGATTTTCACGGCGCAAACTGTGTACCAGCTTCTCGCGTACTTTGCCACCTTTACCGTTTACGTAGACTATTTGCGTTGCGTGTGTAACATAGATTCCGACTATATACCTACTGTTATGACAGCTATCGATCACGTAAAGTAGACGTAAACCGAGACTCGAGTAGAAAACACGCGCGACTACTTCGCGCGATACTATGCTAGCCGTTGCTCTCCATCTTTCCTCCGTTAATCGTCCACGATCGCGACAATACGTTTCGAAAGCGAAGAGATATGGCCTTTGCTCGAGAACACCGCTCGCGAGCACAAATCTCCGTCACACACACACTTTGGTTCGATTCATGATTAGCGTTTATGTTCGTGTAAGGGTGCGTACAGACACACACAAGCACACGTACAAGCACGTACACGCAAACGACACGCCGACGGAAAGGTCGAGCCCGCGGAGAGCGGGTCGAGCTTTTCTACCCTTTTCTTCTCAAGTCAGATACGTAGTTCCTTTCCTTAGCGGTAGTGTAACAGACATTTTACACACTCGACGAGCTTCGAAGTTTGCTCGGACGCTTCGTCGAACAGAGATCAGACCGGAACGAAACGGTCGCGACGAGTGAATGCAAAGCGAACGAAGGAAACTTCGAGGAAACTTCGAAGCGTCGACCGTAGGCAGAACCGGCGATTCTACGGTTTCTAATCGATCTCTTTTTTTCGATCCCTCGCGAGCAGAACTTCTTCAAGGACGCTTGGAACACGTTCGACTTCATCACGGTGATCGGCAGCATCGTGGACGCCCTCGTGATCGAGTTCGGGGTACGTAAAGCTTCAGCAAGTACCGTCGTAAACCGCTAATCGAGTAAATGTTCAGACCGAGAAGTAGTTACGCGAGGAGATGTAGAATGTCCAGACGTTCTTTTCTTTCTGTTTTACTTAAACGAAGAACCCGAGAAAGCCTCAGACTCCCGTTAACTGTGTAACCCAGTGTTGCTTGATTGTACATTTTTTCGAGTGTTGTCTTTCCTTTAACCCCTTTGCTGCTTCTTTAGTCTCAGCAGAAGTGTACAGGCATAGCAGGTAAATCGATCAGATCTTATTCGAATCCCTACAGTTTTTCATGTATTTTAAGTAGCTTTATGCTGCATTCATACGCAACACACCCACACTGTACATTGTCACAACCGCACAGTACACGACCATCACCACGGTATTCGCAACGGACACGTAACAACGCGGGGAGCATCGTTCAAAAGAGAAACGCTCTTCTGAGAATGTCACGATAGTGAAATCGCACGATTTTTGTACTCGCCGTTTCGAGGAAAAACGAGAGAGAACAGTCGAGTGAGATTTTCTTTTGAAAAGTTCTTGCTCCGCATAGTCACAGTGGAACACTTTGAACAACGTAACACGATTACAGCACTGCCCATCAAGTATTTACTTAATTCCTCTGTAGTAGAAGTGTATTTAAGACCCGAAGTAAGACACCGTGTTACATCCACATGCCGTAATTGAACTCCAGTAAACGAGTCGGCTAGTTGAGCGTCGTTGCCGCATCGAAACTATCGAGTCAGACGAGTTTTCCCTTAAGATGCTTGCACTCCTAGTAGGTTTGTTGAACCGTCAGAGGTCGAACAGCAATTTTTTTTTTTTTTTTTGGCTAATACTCTTTCAGACACCAAGGTAAGCCGAGCCACCTGTCCAAGCTTCGCGTAAACAAAAGTGTGTACAGCAGACTCGTCGCCAGTTAGCTTCGTTTTACTGTACAGTTTTCGCTAGTTTTTTGCTCTTGTATTCGCATTATTAAGAGATCAGTGTGTGGAACCGTTGGATCGATCTCAATAATCTTGCAATGTCGTGTTTTCTTGTGCTAGGAGCGGTTTTCGAGTGGCGGCCAGCTAGGCGAAAAAAAGGTATAAATTCGTCACGTTTACATCACAGACGTAAGTGCCGGTTAATTCATTTAATAAAAATGGTATAGCGTCTCGATCTCGATACGCGGAAAGGTCTAAATCGTAGAGAGGATTCGCCTCGATCGAGCGACGGTGACTCGTTGTTGGTTGACACGACTTACTTTCCGCAGAACACGAGATAATTCATACACCGCATAGACACCCTCGACACGCTACAGTATCGACACGATCTTTATACTTGCTGCACACAAACACCACCTCGAATGCATATGGATGCGGTATTAACGCGCGATCGAAATTTCTGTGGTAGTTTTTCGATGGTCCGATAACGCGGGTCGCTCGACTGCAGCAAATGGGTTTAACGAACGACGTGCAGCAACTACGCGATAAGAAACAGTAGTTTTTCGCGTCAAAGTCACGCGTAGGTTCGTAGATGAAGTGTGAAATCGTAGCGATATACGATACTTGAATCCTATTGTCGCAACGATTTGGTGGGACTCATGGACCAAGGGTGCGGAGACGTTTAGAGCGTTCTATAGCTTCGTTCGTGCAACGGGACGGTTTTGAATGGCGTGGCAAAGGATTGGGAAACCCTTTGCCTTGCGCTCGGTGAACCGAAACGCTGCACTATCGGAGCTCAGCCTCGAGTCGCGATAAGGAGCCGGCATTTTTGGGGGTTAAGTGCAATTTCCTCTGTCCCCTGCAGGAGAACTTCATCAACGTCGGCTTCCTGAGGTTATTCCGTGCCGCCAGGCTGATCAAACTCCTCAGGCAGGGGTATACGATACGAATTTTACTCTGGACCTTTGTACAATCTTTCAAAGTAAGTCGATGCTTCGTTCTCGCGCGGCTAATCGTAATCCCTCGAAACGATTTAACTTTGCGTTCCTTTCTTCCAGGCTCTGCCATACGTTTGCCTCCTCATAGCGATGCTGTTTTTCATCTACGCGATCATCGGCATGCAGGTACGGATCACTGTTTCAAAGTTCTACCCTTAGTTGAACGTTTAACGAGTACCGAGATTTAATATCCACGTTTCCGTTTTAACGTCGAGAGGACGGACGAGCGAGACGTTGATTATTTGCTCGTAACTATTAACGAAAACGAAATTCCGGGTTGGCCGAACGCGCGTCGAGAGTTTCCAACGTGGTAAAAATGTTGAATCACGCTGGAGACGGTTCGGCCGAACGAAACGAACGACAAACAATTTACAGGAAGAGAATGTTAATCGACACTCGGTTGTGGTGGCAATTAGTGACCATGGAATTCCGTTGTCAGGTCTTTGGAAATATATCGAACGATCCAGGAACAGCGATCGATGATCACAACAACTTTCAATCCTTCTTCGCCGGTCTTATGTTGCTTTTTCGGTGAGTCGAGCAGCTAAACGCCGCAATTGTTGAAAGATGGGGTAAAGTGGACTTTGTTGACGAACGAAAGAACTACCGATTCGCGAAACAGTTCCGTTCGCGAGGAACGCGCGGGCAGAGAAGAGAGCCGTAGTCGACGCGGTGTCTTTCGAGTTTCGAGTTTCGATCGAAAGCGAACTGTTTCCGAAAGATCGAGAGGACGCGAGCGATCGGTAGTGAATCACGATCGTGGTAGAATATATTGGGCTGTTGGCATGAGGTTTAACGAGAGTAAGCTGCTCGACGTGTCAGTCTGTTGTAATTGAACCCCTGCAATTAGACCTCCTATAGATCAGTTGTTCCATAGAGATGCTTGCCCTAGATTTTTCAAGTTGGTCGCGTTACAGCGGTACTCGAGAGAATCGAAGTATCCAGAAAAGCGCTCCGAAATCGAGTGCGCGATCGATTTTCGACCGAGGCCGGGGAATTCTCTCGAGGGACTCGCGTATCGATCAAAAGGGAAACCAAACGAGACCGTAGATTGTGATTAATGTGGTGGATGCGTAATTTGTTGGACAGTAGAGTAATATCGTTACTGTATACACTGTTATTATTTAGAAACTAAACACTATACAATCGTTTGACCACATCCCGAAAGAGAACGCGCGAACGAACGTTGTTTTAAATAAGCGATCGATCCAACAGAAAAAAAAAAAATCAAAAACTTGTCGCTAATGCCATGCCCGCTCTTTGGCCGTGGCCATTTTCTTTCTGTCGGTCTCAGGTTTTCGGTAACATCGCGCTGGATCCCGAGACTTCTATTACCAAGCACAACAATTTCCAAAGCTTCATTCAAGGTCTGATGTTGCTTTTTCGGTAAGTAAGACACGATGCGCTGCGATAAACGGAACGGCTGTATTTTTTCTTTTCGTTTTCACTCGTTTTCTCACCGTTCGAGCAACTCCGCAGAAACAGAGCACAGCTGCAGTTTGAGTTCACGACTGAATCGGTCGAGAAACTTAATTCTCTCCGAGCCATTGTTCCCATCGCTCTACTCTAAACAGTAACCATCATCGATGATACCGATAACACCGTAACACAGTACTAATCGAAGTAACTAACACACTAACGTCAACAGAATAATCGAAAACACATAGTAGAATAATCAAGTAGAGAATTGAGTTACAGAGCCAGTATCGCTTTTGGTGTTGCATTCAGTTACATGATCAGTCAGTTCGGTGCATGATGTATTTCCGACGCAGATCCGATCTCGCGTTCAACATGTCGGAACACGGTTGTATTCGTATAATTGATTAGTATTTCGAAATAACGAGTTTGTAGTAATCCGTAAATCGAAAGTATTCATAGAAGTTTCAGACGACCAAGTGCCATGCTTTAGGTTGAGTAATTTGCATGCAGTTGAAAGATTGATCGGACCGACGATCCCAAACATCCTCAGTGCTTTTCTCTAAAAGCGATCGATCAACCCTAAAGAACAAGAACATCTTTAGGATCGTCGGTCACGTTCAAAGATTCACCGCGCCGCCGTAGCTTTGAACATTCGATTTAAGAGACCGATAGGACGAAAGAGGAATGGATAAACGAGACGAATGTTGTTAGGTGTGCGACCGGTGAAGCTTGGCCGAACATCATGCTGTCCTGCATCAAGGGTCGTCCTTGCGACGTGAAGGCTGGCAAACAAGAACCAGGAGGCTGCGGTTCGAACATCGCGTACGCGTACTTCGTTTCGTTCATCTTCTTCTGTTCGTTCCTCATGCTGAATTTGTTCGTCGCCGTCATCATGGACAACTTTGATTATCTAACGAGGGACTCGTCGATTCTGGGCGCTCATCATCTGGACGAGTTCGTTCGGATTTGGGCCGAGTACGATCCAAACGCGACCGGCAAGATCCATTACACCGAGATGTACGACATGCTCAAGAACATGGATCCGCCGTTGGGGTTTGGCAATAAGTGTCCGAATCGGCTCGCCTACAAGAAGCTCATCAGAATGAACATGCCGGTCGACGAGAACGGGAAGGTGAACTTTACCACCACGTTGTTCGCTCTGATTCGCGAGAATCTGAGCATCAAGATGAGATGCGGTGAGTAATGGACGTTCCTTTCGAATTTCGCGTCGTTCAGAGACAAGATCGAATGGATTTCGTTTCGCAGCCGACGAAAGGAACCAAGCGAACGAAGAGCTCAGAGAAACGATAGGAAGTATATGGCCTCTGCAGGCGAAAAAGATGTTGGACCTTTTGATACCTAGGAACGAAGGTCAGGATCTTTTAATTCGACGTACATAAGTCTAGTGGGAGGATCGTCACTGGCAACGATTTTGTTACGATGTTTCAGAATTAAAGGGAAAGAACTTGACCGTTGGTAAGATATACGTCTGCCTTCTGATACTCGAAAGTTGGAAGACGACCAGGTTTGGTCAGATAGAATCGACCGGACAGGTGAGTGTCCACTTCATTCCGATTCGAGTATCACTCGTACAAAAATGGAAGCCCCTAGCGATATTTCCCTTGTCAGATGAGGAACCTTCGTGTTGCGTTCCCACGATTCGACTCCCGATTTGCGCTCTTCTAAATTAATCATTGCCACCGTTCTGCTTTCGTCGCTGCAAACAATTCTAGTAATTATACCATACAGCTAATGAAACGAAGCATTACGGGAAGTCGAAGTTCGTGGGTGCCAGTTGAGAATTGAGTTCGAATGGATGTTTGTCGTTGGCTTCTTCGTGGTAGGATTTCACGTGACCGGTGTGAAGATCACGTTTCGAATAGAAGATTTCCAAAGATTCCAAGTAGCTTCTTGACAACCCAAAAAAAAGCTTAGTATCGCAACATCGCGAACGAACGGTTCGAAAAATTTCACGCTCGAGGACCGTCGGAAAACTCGCGAAATCTGATCGAGCAAATAATGTCGCAAAAATGTCTTCAACACTGGCCGCGATTCTAAGCTTTCCTCCCGTGTCCCAACATTCTGATGCTATATTACTGTGTGCTCAGTAGTGCCGAGAATTTTCAAAGATTCATATGTATTTGAACGAGTAACGAAATATCGAGATTTCTAGTTGTCTTCTTTGCCCCAGCGTTTTCGATATTAATTTTAATCCACAAATGAATCGTAAATTGATGGTACCGAATGATTCTCGATCGCGACGCTGGGTCAATGAACCGACGTAAATAGTTAATTATTATTTACGAACAAAGAGTACAATCGATCTTTGTTTGTTAAGTTGAATTAGCCGAGTCAATATGTGTAGAAGCAGTTCGATGTCACCCCTCCCGAACGTCACAATTCGAATTTAATGCAACTGATTAACGTAGACTGTCCGTCAGTCGATGCATCGATTGCTATCTTCATCTTTTCTATAAAAAAAGAAAAAAGAAAATTCGTGAAAACAATGATAGCAAAAAGAGTATTAATTTTAGATCAAAGATACGTGTACAGCGAAACGATGTGTCGACACGAATATGGACCATTGATAGAAAATTAGGACAATATAATTTTTGAATGAAATTAGACTATTAGAGAAGAATCTGTGTGTTGAATTTATACGTGTTTCCATTAAAGAATCCTAGAAAGAGAGTATAACGACGAGGTTTGAACCTTCGGATTACTCGAGAATAGAATTACATTATTATTGTTATTGTGATTATTGTGACCATTAGTGTAGGAGTAATTTAAACTCGAATTTAACTACAGACTATACTACAAGAGGATGTTCACGCAGCTCTGAATCATCTCTTTGTGTCTTTTCTCTTTGTTTTACAGAACGATAACGATCTTATCGATAACGATAATGCTGGGCAAAGTCCTCCAGCCCAGGCGGTAGTACTTACATTTTCTCTTACTTATTATCATCTTAATACGATCATTTTGTTTCGTTTTTCTTTGTACATTCATCATTGTTTTCGCATCATATTTGTTTATACGTTCCAGTATTCGCTGCGAAGGATATTATCAATAAATTCTGCAAAAATTCAATTTTCATCATGTTTCGTTCAGATAAAATGCAACCGATCTATACCCTTTGCAACGAAGAATTTTTACTTTCTTCTGTACATATTACCATTCACGTTTCTTTTATATTTAACTAACTACTAACTCACGCAGAGACACAGTAGCCAGTCGTGTACATATCTACAAAGTATATTAGCGTACGAGATTTGAATCGAGAGCTCATCTGTAACATTACTGTACAGTTTTGCCTAGACAAGCGGGCAGTTGTATCTCTGCTCCTTTTTTCGATCTTGTATATTTCTTTTCTATGCATTCACACACAGCACACTATCTTCGACACTCGTCACACTTGTACATTTTTTTTCGAGTTACGTTCCATTCACATCGTAGACATTTCTTTCTATAATTTTCTTTAAATACCGTCACTGGATCACATACCGAATGATAACGCAACGACAGTTGACGGATCCTGTGCATCTGTTCTTTTTAAAAAATAGGAAAAACCTCCGTGCATAGAAAAAATAATTGAGAGGAAAGTCAACCGCAGTTGCGTTCAGAACGAAACCACAATATCACACACTCGACCTTTTCTTCTTTTTTAGGCACTTGATAAATTAGTGAAAGTATTTACTAGAGCATTTCTCGGGTTTACACAATATATAGAACTCTTAGAAACTTTAGTCTTTCCTTTAAAAAAAAATTTCCTTTCTTGGCACGTTTCCTCTTCGAATAACGAGCAACTAGTTTAGGATAATATCTAAAATTAGTCGAAACACGTTCAATTTTACGCATCGTTGGTAAAAATCGGTTGAGAGAAAATATCGTAATTTTTTGACATCGCATTGTACACGGATTTCTGGAAAAACGGAACGATTATGCGTAAAATTGCGACGGTATGAATTTTCTAGTGGTCGTGTCGATATCACGTGGGCGTGGTTCGCACGTGTGCCCACGTGAAAATCGGCTCTTTGCCCCCGAGAACACGATTATAGCTGTGTGCAAGTAAGTTACACCCAGTCCATCGAACCTCATAGAATTCAATTAGATCACGTAAAAAGAAAGAATCGGAGAGATTTGATCCTCGAACATAGCTCGCCTTTTGCCTCGAGTATCACTCCGTTAGTCACGACCTAGTCGATCACTGATTTCTCCGACTAGCTTCTCTTAGATCGTTAGTTTACCGAGCTCGTGTCTTTTAACGCTAGTAACCGACGTATCGTCGATTTAGATAGAGCACTAGAGATTCGTTTATTTATTTTTTTGTTCTCGTCTAAGAGCAAAGTCCTTGTTGAGAAAATTTTGCTGCAACCGTTCGTCTTTTCACCTTTCTTTCATATTTTTTTCCCCCCTTTTTGAACCTTCGAGAGCTCTTGATATGAACGTAGCGAGATCGAGGAACTCACCTCCAATTGGAAGAAGCTGTTCGAGGAGCAGGGATATCATTTTGCGAAAGAAAAAAGCATCAGATCAACTCGACGTGCGTTCCTCGAGTTAGATTTCCGGCATTCTTGCTAGTTGGATTGATCTTGTTTTTTTTTCTTCATTTTTTCTCTATCTGTTTTACATTCTCTAAGAACCACCGTTGCCTCACGTAGCGTAGAGATGATTTTTAGAAGTCTTTTATTAAGTACCGTCTTTGTAGACCGATTGCCTTGCTAGTTCTCTTCAAACTTTCTTTCCACAAAGTACACTCTGCTATCGAATACTCCGCGACACGCAACAACAACAGAAGAAACAACGACAACACAATTTTGTAGTTAGATTATACAAATCGTTCCACGGAAGATTCGGTGACGATCAGATTTTTCTCGAAATAAACGATGCTGTGAACAACCAAATGTTTGCGCGCGATAATGAAACTTACTTGTCGAGCGACGAAGGTGTGCCTAGCGTAGAAAGATTAAAACACCCAGATCTGGCAAATATTTTTCATTGTCGTCGATCAAGGGAAGTAAAGGTTTCCACGGGGAAACTTATTTCTCTATATTTGAAGTATTTTATGGTAGACGAAGAGTTGAATAATAGTAATTTTTTTTTTTCGTATCCAAAGTATTTCGTTAAAAAGTAAGCGACGGTAGATAAAAACATAGACAAATGTGGCGTGCATAGGCATGCTGGTAATTCGAGTAAAACGTACACTTGCGACTAATCTTTGTGTCTGTACATGATACCGAATCCTTAGCCCCTAAAGTAGCTGTCCAGAATCACATTTGTTCTTTGTGATTGGCTTGTGTACCGTGTTTGTCGTACATGTATTGATATCTTTAACGAAACGTCTGCGAATCGTCGACGTTCCCCACGGAGTAGAGTAGAGTTCCAAACTCGTTGGGAAAAGTTTAGAAATTTAGCATCGTAATTAGAAGTTTCTCGAGAGGAACGTCGACGATCGGTGTACATTTTGTTGCATGCTTACTAACTTTTGCATTCCCACAGTGCCGTAAACGTGACAAGTAAATAAATGTGTCTATTTGCATTTGGTACTTTAAGCTCACTCGTAACACTTAACAAACGAATAAATTAACGAATTAACATTTGTACGTAATTATATACATATACCTCGTTGACAAACATATACAGGCTTTGCCAAAGTGTGAATCACCGTCACAAAAAAAAAACCGATTTGTCGTTTCACTTTTTACAATTTTTTTCTATATTTATATTCTCTAGCACACACATGTAAAACCGTGCATTATGGTTGTCAGAGAACGACGCGGTCTTAGCGACACTCTCAAGTGCACCACCACGATACTTTTTTCTAGCATGGCCTCTTTCTTTCTTAAAAAAAAAAAGTCTGAAATTCTTTTCGATTACTATTCTAATCTTGGATCTTGTAAAAAGCACGCAAGCGAAAGAGAGCAAGGTAAAGCCGAGGAAACGATAGACGAAAGCCTGTATGTGCCTGTACATACTGTACGATAACGTATGGGTTGGCTCGGGGATCGGACGATCTTCAAACCGCCGATCGACGAGAAAAAAAAATCTAAATCGTTAAGAAAAATATCGACCAGCTCTGATAGCCGGTGTGGTTTCGCACGTTCGCCTCTAGCAATCGGCCTTCCTCAACTGCATTCTGGACGTGACGGCCGTGAATCATACCGGAAATAGTCACGGGACGGGAAGTAGGGCGAACAGCCTCGAGCCGGTGGTGCGACCCGCGCAGGACCCGAAGCACGAGCAGAAGGAGCAGAGGGAGGAAGACGACGGGGCCCTCGGGGTCCTCGCAGCCGCGGAGCACAGACGACAACATAGCATCAGGTACTTTTATCTTTTCCTCGAGATCAGTTCGTCTTCTGCATAGTAGAAGATTAACGAGGATCGTCGATTGGTTTCAGAAATAAAAAGGTGAACTGGAAGATGTCCCACCAGTACGATATACTAGGCAGCAGCGGAGAGAGTAGCCAGGGAGGGGGTGGGTCTGGGGTTGTACCCGTAGTTAATGACGAGGATCGCGCCCCCGAGCTAGAGCCATTGCTGGCTGAGGTGCCCTCCCAGCAGGACCAAAACTACTACTACCACCATCACCATCACGACCAATACTACGATACCGACAAAGATCTATACTATGACCATCACCACCACCACCACCATCATCACCATCACCATCATCATCATGCTCACCGACCACCCTCGTACTATCAACACCAGAATACCTACGCACCTCGCTCCTCGATCCGTTACCACAAGGTCTCTCGGTTCGATTCAAATTATCATTATCCTACCGTGATTTCGATAGTCTCATTATCCCCCCGATCGGTTGCGATTGAGAACGTGTTTTTGTCCAGCTTTCAGCGTCGCGCGATAGATCGATAGAATGCCCGTGTCGATCGGGGTGTATAGATCGTCGTATAGTTGGCCGATCGAAATTGACGGGTCTGTAACTTAGATCTGAATGTGGCGACACGCTTCTTTAGACTTAGACCGATTGTTTAGAATAGGGTACTGTGCGTCGCGACTAGTTTCGACAAACACGGGAGAAACACCTCTAGATTAGTCTGCGACGAATCCTTGATAAACACTATTAGATCGGATGATTCGTTTTCATCGAACGGTATTAGACTAGACTTAGATACATAGATTCGTGAGCAAACAATTAGACAAGACAAGACCGTGTGTTTCGTGGTCGGTTAATCGTGGTACAAGTATTGCGCGTGATGTCGTGGGTCAGTAAAGCTCAAGATCGATTTACGAATTGAATTGTCGGATGTATTGAACTCGCGACGTATGCTTTGAATAGTAATTTTTATACCTTGAATCGATCTTGAGCGAACATTAGCGTCTATTGTAAATACATAAATTAGTGTGAAACACTCGTTTAGCGAGCCACCTAGATAACATCCACAGCCACCTCATTACCTGAATTCGAACTTTTTTAGCAAACGTTCATCGTCGACACTAGAGAAACCCCACCCTTGTCCCTAGCTGCTTTCAGCCTCGAGATTACTATCGGGTGCAACGAAGCATTCGCGATCACCGGCGACTCGCCGGCGGCGAGTGCCTCGTTCTCCGTTTGTCTCTTTGTTTTACCGTAATTCCACTGTATGTCCGCATCCCGGTAAGTAAGAGGCACCTATGGAACGAATATCGATATACCAAAGGTAGTGGACACGCTCGTTTCACGTCTTCTTCCACTGAACCGGCCCAAGAAACGAGCAACTACACCTGAGCATGTGCATGCCGAAGTCTCTTTTAATGCATGCTTCTACACGCGCGTACATGTGCCTGTATCGACTAATCTGCTCCATATCGCTGATTGTTCTTCTCATCTTCGAGATTGTCAACCGTTCATCGAACGGAAGATTGACACGAACGACCGGCGAACCTTCGCGCGAGTTTCCAGTCGACGCCTCAGCGTCTATCGCTGTCCTAAAGTAAGACCAACTTTGTTCCGCACGCGTTTCGAAGAGAAAGCTCGCGCGAAGGTTACCGCTTCGGAGGCAAAAGGCGTCTCGAGTGAAGAAAGATATTTGTTCGAGGCGCGAATCGTTAGTAACGATGGCAAAGAACCGGTGACACCCCGACTCTCCTTAAACTCCTGATTCGCCGCGACCATTGGAACCGGTCCCTAACCGACAAGTCTCTTCGTTTAGATGGAGCTTCAGGACGTCGGGGTTAGCGACTCGCGAGCCGGTAGCCTCGAAAGTCTCACCCCCGCCGGCGAGAGACTTCATCCACCCGCGCACCCAGCTAGACATCCCACGCGTTCGCCAAGTTTAAGGTAAACGATTCGATTATACTCCGGGTCAACTCAATTGCCCGTTCAAGGTCACATTATTTTTGTAGTTTTCTGGTAGCGAAATCTTCACGATGGTGTCTTTTGTGAACACGAAGACTTCTACAAACATAATATTTCCCTGAATATTCCTTTTCTGATTCCCTTACGGCTTTCAGAAACTCTGCGCGTAAAGCAATACGAAATACAACCTGATTAAATAATTCATGCCGATTTCTTTTATATTTTTTATATTACTATATTTCTTTTATATTTTTATATTTATTGTTATCTCTTTTTCGTTTTATATAATTTTTGTATTTTTATTTTACATTTGTTTTTGTGTTCATTTGTATTTTACCATTTATCTACATTGTGTAACATAGGGTTCATCCCGTTGGAAATAAAATATTATTATTACTATTATTTTACACGGGTACAGAGATCTTCATAGGTTCGATAAAACTGAAAAGAATGAAAGAAAATGGTGATTCTGAACGGCCAGTTGATTTGACAGAAGCGAAAGAACATTTTATCGAAGCTGCTCTTTTTCTTTCACAGAAGACACTCGCCAGGCTACGGATCGCAATCGCCGAGGCAACTTACGTACGGTCATCACGGCCATTACTATCACGATGGACCAGGGTTTAGCGATACTGTTAGCAACGTCGTCGAGATTCAGAGACACACGTATCATCCCCACGCGTCACAGTACAATCATCGGCACAAGAGACGAGGTACAAGACAGCAATGATAATACCGACGAAGAAAACACGGTGCAACGATAAGTCCTTTTTTCGAAATCCAACCTACGAATCTCTTTCGTCGGACGTCGCGTTCTCAGCGTCCTGGGAAATTTTCGTATCGAGAGAGAGTCGTCATCGTTTGGCATCGTACAACGAGCGAGAGATTCGTAGTTGCGATTCACGATAATTTGAATGTCGCTATAAATGGTTTACTCGCAAAAGACAGAAGCTCTGTGTCACTCGATGTAATGTGTTTCTCCGTTTTGTTCTGTTTTGCGCCTACAAAGACTATTACGACCACTACGACTATTTCGACGATGGTAATTTCTTTGGAAACTCCGTTTGATTCCCTGTTTAAAAGCAATCTTATTACTACCTCCGAACTACGATCGTTTTGGCTTTCACCGTTATCTCGTGTTCTCTACCTATTTCAACCACACAGACACAGACAAACCAACACGGATTAGCGATTAGTCATCTTTGCGCAACATTGTACACAACAGACACCGAAATAGCGAGCGATATTTTTTTCGACTGACCGAGTTTCGTGGGGATTTGTCGAGATGCGAAAAACCAGTTGGCTCGAAGCATTTACATTTCCTCGTCTCGACCATCCCGTCAAATTATTTTTCAAGCTGGAACATTTGAGTCATCGCAATGATGCTTATTTTTCACGTTTGACATCTTTCTAATGTGTATAAAATCTGTTGTGCACGAGATAGATACACACGCTTTCGATATCGAGCACTCTTGCACACTCAGAACGCGCACACTATCCTTCGACTGTATGCATCAATTTTACACGTAGAAAAAAACAGTTTCACTCCCAGATAAGTAACTGAATCAATATGGATACAGTCAAGATTAAAGAATCCTCTTAGAAACTGCACGTCCCTCTAGCATCAGCCTGTAGTCTAGCAAACTTTGCAAAAACCCGCCGCATTGTTAGAAAAGTAGCATGCAAATCGTTGAACGTACCAATCCTAGAACTTCCCAGCTGTTATGAGAATAAAAATACTGCAGCATGTCTGTCTACGAAACGCTTCGTCACATCCTTCTTTGCAATTTAGTTAACTAGTCCTTAAAGAACCATCGCCGACTCGGATTCGATCCAGCTAAACTCCAAGACTCTCAACGATTCGATAGCTAGTCATCCCAGACGCGAGTTACTCGGGACCTTAAATTACTGAACAATCCCCTAGGATAACTAGCGAATAGTCGGCGTAGAGGAACGAAGCGAGCAGATTTTTCAAGAACTGTGTCCGTCAGGTCCGTGGAGCGCCTCGACGAGTCCTGCAAGGACGCCGAGTCCCATTCATCGCATCGAACAAGGACACCACTACGGGACGACCAGCCTGGAGCAGCGCTCCAGGAGTCCGAGCCCGATCGGTGGTCGCCAACCCGCTCATCCGGATCAACACTATCATCGGCATCAACCTCATCAGCACAGCTACCCGGTTCTGATGACGAGGAGAGGGTGGGGTCGACGACTCCCGCCGACCCCGAACAAACCCTCCACCCTTCAGTTCAAGCCGGCCAACATCAACTTTCCCAAGCTAAACGCTTCGCCGACCCACGGATCGCAGATACCCGCGCCGCACATGCTGATCACGGCTGGCATGCAGCACCCACCCCCTGGGCACATGTCGGGGATACAACCCAGCCACTGTCCGCTGAGCTTCGAGCAGGCCGTGGCGATGGGTCGCGGGGGTCGTCTCTTGCCCAGTCCCGTGCCCAACGGCTACAAGCCGCAGCCACAGACCAAACAGAGGACGCCCAGGTGAATATTTATTTATTACAGACAAACAACACTTAATAATGTAGAAAAGAGCTATCTTATTCACAAGTTGATTGTTCTTTACAACTTTATTTGTGCTTCGGACAAAGAATTTTTTTATTAAAGTGTCAGGCTCTTATTGTCAAAATTGCTAAAGCACAGAATATTTTTTAACAAATGATATGACGTATGAAATGGTATGACGCAGCATAACGAAGTAGACTGTCAAATATATAGCCATGACAGACACTGCGAGGCTTACGCCACTACCTATTGTAGTGTGCGAAAAATCTGTGCGACACATTGAGCTATATTACTACCGGAGAGCGAACGGGGCGATCGTCACCGGTTAGATAGAGAGGTTCAAACGCATGTGTTGCTGTCGCAGTCTCACTTCAAGCCTATAAATTTATATCAACTTTACCTTCCTCCTCCTTCACTCCTTCCCCTATTACATTCAATTTGAACTTCGCGCCTTTAAAGTTAGTCTCTATCCCCTCTACACATGAATTTGCTACAGGATCGTACAGTAAGAAAGAGAGAGAGAGAAAGAGAGAGAGAGAGAGAGAGAGAGAGAGAGAGAGAGAGAGAGAGAGATAATAGGAAAAACAATGATGAACACACATGCGTCCGGAAATCTCTGCCTGACCTCCCTCCCACCTTTTCTTTCCTTCGGTCGTTCGCTCTCCAGTAGTAATATAGCTCAATGGTGTGACAAGACAAAACAGATAATTGCCAAGTTGGCTTACTTCTTTTTCGCACACTACAATAAGGTATTGGCGATTGGCGTAAGCCTCGCGAAGCAGCTTCGCAGTGTGCGTACACGGTTACGAGGCTTAATAATACAATACCTATAACAATAAGTTACATATATATGAATTACGTGTAATATTTCTATCTCGATTTTTGAAAACGAACAACAAATCGCAAAATAAGTACTTAGATGGGCTAATAAAGTAACATTTTTGAATATACGATTGATACAGATATTAGAAATACTATTCCATAGTTTGCTGTGCTGTTATTGCACTACCCACAAGCTAAAACTGTAGCAGGGAAAGGGGAATCGTCCATTTGCATTACCCGATTTTGGACAGTGACGCCCCCTCCAGTCACACAGATTGTCATTATTAGCTAAGCCGATCACTTGGTACAAATTCTCCTTTCCACATTATGGTTTTAGCTTGTAACTAGTATATCAACATCTCATCGAACTATACATAGTACAGTTAGCTCTGTATTGGGATGTATAGAGTAATTGAGACTTCATGAGAGTTCTAAATGAAGCCTAATGGATTAGCGATTGCCATGTTTTAAAGCAAATGTAATGTCAAATATGAATCTGCGTGACGTTCGCAGGTCGAGACACTCGGACAGCGACGAGGACGACTGGTGCTAGCCAAAGTGGGACCCTGGACGGTGGTCCGGTGACGTGGACGCCCCCAGGCGTCTTTGGGTTTGCGCGTGAATCTTCCGCATAGGGAGGCGCATCAGTCTAGCCGCGAATTGTGGAGCGGTGAAAATCGATCGACTGGCTCGGCCCTCGGGAACTTCGTCCGCATCGATCGATCGGCTTCTCCGACCAAGGGAAGCGCGAGTCCCGTGGATCAGCGGTTGTCGAATGATCGAGGAACAGTCCACGGGAAGGGAAGACGGAGGACGCGGGGGTGAGGTGATGGCACACCTCGGAAAGACCGAGCAGTCGAGAATCGAAGGAGGTCCATGGCGGCTCGTTTCGAACGACCGAGACGCGATTCTCGAACGACCAGAGAGAAAAGATAGGCGATGAGTAATTATGCGAGGTTGAAATGGTTATACAGAAACTACGCGACTGATACGAAAGCAACATCGGATGATCGTTACAGGGATTATACAGAGGAACACACATATATACACACACACGTATAAGAAAATAAGTCGTCGAGGCAGAAGAAACTGTGTGCCGCGACGCGACGATCGTTGAGAGCGAGCGAGCGCAGGCTCTCGTTCGCCGAGTAAATTTCGTGACAAGTCCCAGTGTCGGATGTATATTGCCGGACGCTCCAGGACTTTCTCTATTTTCACGCGAAACTTTCTTTCGTCTCGAACTTCGAAGCTTCCATCGCTGTGCTTTTTAATCGACGGACCGAGCCGAGGAGGATCCACTTTTTATACGATTATACGGAGGAACGCGCTCACAAACGGTCGAGCGTCCGCTTCGGGACTCTTTCCGCGCGAAATCGCCACGTTTCGAGCTGTTCGCGGCACTGTCAACCCGGAAGCTGAAACGTCGCATCAGCGAGGACATCGACACGCCCGTGGGACTGCCTCTTCTTGATTTCTTTCGAGGATGCGTCACGGTTCGTCAGAGAAGTCGTCGACGCGAGCAGACCACGTGTCTTCTCTGACGAAGAGCGCGAGCGAAACCGCGCCACAGAGTATCGTAGGAAAGAGCACCGTTCGACGAGTTCGGGGCAACGTCACGGAGAACGAGGTCGTTTCCGCGTCCACGTTTGCACGGAACTCATCCCATCTCGCTTTGTCGCGTCTCTCGGTAGAGTAGCGTTCGATTCGTCAATCATCCAAACGAAATTTCCATCGATTCCGCGTCGGTATTTGTTGGCTCCGTTTTTTGCCGTTCATCGAATCCGTGCAAAGGACGTCGACGAAGGACGAGAAGCGATTTTACAAGAGCCGCGACTACGAGCGCCGTTAGTCGCGGTTCTTGTAACGGTACCGTTGTTTCTTGCACTTTGTTTTTCGTGCCGGAGATGAATCGCGATCTGCCAATAAGGTTTCGCATTTGAAAAATGTATCGAATACAGATGAGAGACAGACGTACTACAAGTAAATAGCGTGGTAGCCACGATAATCGTACTCGAAACTGCGAGTCTCCCGGTATCTCTATGCGTGCTGAACGATACATCGAACTAAATACGTAGGAATTTTTACTAAATCGTCGAGATCGTCCCGATTCTCTCGTATCGTAAGAAGTACATAATTCGTTAATCGCGACTGCAAGCTGCTTTACCGCGGCCGCGATGACCATCCCGTTCGAGCGTTTCGACGGAAACCGGACGAGAAGGAAGAAACAGGGGAACGTCGAGTGTCGTTGTTCCGTACTCTCGCAGCTCGTGCCAACGACGAAATTGAAAGAAAGTCTGAAGCGGTGGGGAAGAAGGAAAAGAACGATAGCGAGTGAAACGTGCGACGATAGAGAGGCCGAAGTTTACGTTCGTTGCAATCGAGGCGAAAAGAGAAACAAGAACGGAAGGAAGAACGAAAAGAGAGGAAAGGAAACAGTTCACGAGCACTTGTAAATTACCGCGTAATTTTCAATTAAAACGTTTACCATCACTGCTATTACCGTTACTCTCACACCTACGTGAAAGAACTATTCCACTACTATTATTACCGCTACTACTATAGCTACGGCTACTACTATTAACTATTAATACTACCACTATTACCGCTACTATTATTACTACTACAATTTAATACCACTACTTACTACCACCATAGATACTCTACTGCTACACTACTATTTACTACTGCAATTACTACTACCATCGTTACTATTACTATTACCACCATCGGACATCATCACCAACTCTACTATCGCTGCTGCTGCTACTGTTACTACTACTACTATACACTACTACTGTTACTATACTACCGCTGCTACTACTACTTACTACAATTACTATTTCATACTACGATTATCGTTATTCTAGAATTTTTGTTATGTTTATCATTGTTGTCATTGTTATGTTTATTATTATTATTACTAGCATTATCATGATCATTGTTATTCTCCTTATTATTATTACTATTATTATTATTATTATTATTATTGTTATTGTTGTCATTATTATCATTACTATTAATTTTATTAATGCTAAGATTTTACCGAAACGTTTTATTAAAATACAGCCATTGCTACTACCGTTGTTACTACCATTAATTGTACGGTTAAAGTGTATGAGATTCGCGCAAGCGTCGTCATTCGTCGGGTCAAACCGAAGAAAACAGCGATCTATCGATACACATGCACGTACACGCATCTAAGCACATTTACTACACACAGACACAAACGAGAGGCAGCAGAATCACTTGGAATTTCTGGTACGCTTACACCGAACGAGGAAAGGAAGGGACGAAACGTACATACCCATATACATGCACACACACACATACACACACGTACATAATTTATGTATAAAAGCCATAAACGATCGCTGAAATAAATGCGCGCGCGCGCGTAACCGATTCCGGATTATGTGATCATAGGGAGGACAGAGATTTAAGAAACACATTGTAACATACTGCCAATCATACGGAGTGTTTTAACCCGAAACACACACGAGATACATAAGTGTATATAAAAAGAGTACGTACGTCTTTTTTCGCAGCACGTATACACATACATTTACGCGTAAGTATATGTAAATACGGAGAGGGGAGAGATCGAAAAAGCGTGACTGGAGACGAGAGAGACACACGAGTGCGTGCGAGAACGAGTGGAAACGATTCGAAACCGATTAAATCATTTTTCAATACCACTTCATGCTTGCCTGCGTGTAACCTGCGCGCCTGGATTTCAACTGAACACAAACGCGAGAATACGTGCGACCGGTGGTAAATGTTCATTATTAAAGTAAGCGTGCGACTCGAACGACAGAGATGAGCGAAAGAGTACATTTGTCGACAATACGCGGATGCTCTTTGCGATTCGAGGTTCTCGGCGATCGAACGCGTTTCTTTTCAACATTGGCCGTAACTTCCTTCGTTGGTCTCACATTTTCGAGAGAAATCAGATGCAATAGTTAAGACAACGTTGACTGTAAAGCGCCGAAAAGAAGTGCCGTTACAGTAAGGGTAAAATGAACGATGTATAAATGGACAAGAGCACCGAGAATCTCGCGAGTGCGCGTTTCGTGAAGTGCAGTCGGTGCTGTGCGTGGTTTTTTCCCTTAAGTGCTTTATAAACTCAATCGTATTTCGTATCGTCGCGTTTAAACGTCACTGTAAAGAGAATACATAAGTATAATAAAAAGAACAAGAAAAATAATGGTATGTATGGAATATACGATGCTCGAACACGCCAACGTTTACACTCCTTGGAAGGTATCGATACGGATGGGCCCGATTAATAATCTTTCTGACACTTTCACTGTCGTTATCGTCCTCGCTTCGTTGGGAAATTAAAAAACCGCTCGCCCCTTTTTAGACGGACCTTCGACCTTTATTCTTCTCCACGGTTCGGATGATCGTTTATTTTCGGTTTCGGTAAGGTGAAGAGGAGATCGTTCGCTTCAACGACGAACGTGAAAGTGTTAGGAGAGGCAGGCACGGTTGGGGTCAGACAAAATATTATTAAAACATGTTTTTCTGTGATAAAACCAAAGAATCTAGATCAATCGACGATATTCTCGCGTCGATAGACAGTTTTCTAACCCCGATATGCGTTTCTATGAATGTCGTGTGAGAAAACGGGACGGCAACGAAGGGAACGATCGAAAAAAAGAAGAACACACGAACGAACGAATGCAAAACGGTCGCGAAAGGGAAGAACGGAATGAAAGGATCGACTGCCGAGAGTCACGCGGAGAAAGGATAATCGCTTTTGCGTATGAATGAGTGCGTGCGTGTACGACAGCAGCGGAAGTCGAAAACTTCAAACTTACAAAACTCTTTAGCGTCGTAAAAGCAAGCATATGACCAAGCTCTGAACGATGCTCTAGCGTAATATAGTTATATGAAAAAAAAAACCATAGATCTAATTGAGAATATACTTATACATGTAATTATAAATATATACATATATATATACGAGTAACTATACATAACGCGCTAATTAACGTACCGCGAGGAGCTACGATGAAACTAACGTTAAGAAACGATTAAGAACGATAATAACGCGCTGATAATATTCACGACACTAAGGACGAAAACACTGGTAACGACTTTCGAATTCTGATCTCGTGAAGTTGGACGAGTAAAGAATTGGCATCTCGAGGAACGAGCACGGTCGAAAGATCCTGGTGATCCACGATGAAACGAGAAAGGGACAACGATGCCGATGGGTTCGCGAAAACGAAAAGAATCGGAATACCTATCGGGCGCTCGACGAACGAAGCAAGCGACGAAGGGAATCGGTGTCTCGACAGTTTGCAGCCGTAGATAGAGTAAACGATGCTAACAGGTCTAGGTAGACGTTCAAACAGTCCAATATCGAGATTTTCCAATTTACGATGTCTTTCTATTCGCGTTTCGCGGCACAACCTACACGCGTAGTTCGGCCTTCTGAAGGGAACACACTCGTGAAGGTTTCAGCAGACGTCAGAGATTAATAATTGTCGCGAAGATTTGCTGGTTATCTAGTCACTGGAACTAGACTTCATATCGTAACGATACGAATTCTTGTCTTCGATCGACGAAAGACGATGTTCGCGTCTTTTTTCCTGGCAGCTGTTGAGACATCTATTCCTCGGAGTTGCCTTCGACTCGATAGGAACTTCCGAGCGAAGAACGAACACAACGGCCCGACAATTATTGACTGGAGAACACAGAAACGCGCGATAACGAAAAGGAAGGAAAAAGGAGAAAATAGTGGCGGTAAATGAGGAAAGGAGAGGAAACTGAGGACAGTCGTCGGATGAAGAAACGTGACGACAGTTGTATAATAAAGTGCGCAACGCTCGCAATTTCAATCTTAACGCGTAAGATTCATCGATGGGTGCATCTCGTTGCATCCGTTCACGTAGGAAGAAAGCCAAAAAAGAAAACCAAAAATGCTTCTCGGCTCGTTCGTGAAAAGTACGTAATTAACGAAACCGCTAGATTGCTGCGAACTCGCGATTGGATTAAATTTCCATCGATTCTAGACAGAAGACTTCGAAGAATCATTTAGTCGATCGTCGGGCAGAATCCATCTACAATTTCATTACTTGCATTTATTTATAATGACGATAAGCGAAGAGAGTGTTTAACGAGAATGAAACTCGGGGGGCGTAAATGGAGTAACACGTAAATACTACGATTAAGAGTTTTTCTACTTATCTATACATATACATATATATATAATATACATATATAAATATGTACACGTAACAGATATATCGGGATATGCATTTTATATCTATGTATTTATATATAAATACGTCTATATATGAATATATACATATAATTGGTACGAACGAATCACGAAACCGTATAGTGACACTAAATGCCCTGTCGATAATAAATAATCACAGCAGCAAGAACAACCACAACAATTACAACAGCAACCACGAAAACTGCAGCCACAACAAAACGAACACGAAATGAACTTTGTCGCTAAACCTGTTGGCTCGAACGGGCCAAAGTTCCGTAGAATTTCATACTTTTGCAAATAATCGAAATCTCGTCGATACACTATTATACCGATCTCTCCGCATAGAAATATACTTCGAGAGGTTCAAAACCGACAACATTGATTCTCAATCCGGGTCTGAATTTCCTTTCTTTTTTATTTTTTCAGTGACATGCATGCAACCCATGGCGAACGATCGGATGTGCGTGAATGTGCGTTTCTTCGAGTCTACGAATTATTTCTGTGTACCGCTTTCGCGTCGGAACCAAATCCGCGAGGCGAACGCCGTCGAACCAACGACAGATCGTCGAATCAAATCCATTGAAAAGCGCCGATCGAGTTCAACCTCGGTTGGTTCGACGGCCTCGTCTCGTCGGAGACTAATATTCTGTACAGAAAGAGTGTAAATGTATTTTCGAGAGAGCGAGAGGTTCGCGCGAGTAGTGGAAGATCGGTGTCTGGTCCCTTTTGGTTTTAAACCGAGGTTTAGAGTCGTGCGAAACGAGAGAAGCGAACGGCGCGAAGAAAGGGAGGAAAATCGTAACGCGATGAATCATTAAATAGTAACAAGAGTTGCCTTAATAATACACGTTCACAAAAAAAAAAAAAAAATCTAGGATACGCAAACGAACGACGAAACGAAAGAGAAACCAAGGAAACGAGTCGAACGATCGAACACTCGACAGTCGTGTCTTCTAATCTACAACGCGCGAAAATCGCGAAAACGCTTCTCTTGGCGAAATGGCAAACAAAGACCAAGCTCGTTTCGAATCTTTCGAACGATTCGACGAATTGATTTGTTCAGCGACTATCGAGAAACGCGATCGTAGCCGGTGATTGCGTAATTGCAACGCTCTCGTTCGTGAACGACGAGCTTGGATTGTCTTTGCGATTCCTTCGCTTCTCTATAAAATCGGTTGCTCGTCGTTCGCGGGGAGCAGCGTATCGACTCGGCGTTGAACGTGCGTAAGAAATCAAAAAGAGAGGAAGAGAGCAAAGACCGCGCGAAAAGGGGGCGAGGGAAGGGATGAATAGGCGAAGATCGAACGGTGAACCGTAGCTTTTGCGAACCGCTTATCTGGGTAGGCGTCGATCGATCGACGGATCATCGGTACACCCAGATATCCGGTTTTTGAGACTTCTAGTCTATGAGATCGTGTGAATGTTCGGGATGCACGGCGATGGCTGAGCGCGCGAAAGTCGGAGAGAGAATACAAGCGCGAATGCGTGAACGAGAGAGAGGAACGGGTGAGAATGGAAATCCGCGAACCCATTTAGTAATCGTGTATACCATTGTTATAAACGTTATGTACAGAGGGAGGATAAGGAAGTGAAAACAAACCATTGAAAGCTTTAACTTTGACTAAACTAACTTTAAAAGGGTATAGCGATATAACGCAGTGAGTGCTGCTGCCAGTTGCGTAAATTGCGAACGATTGGCGGTTGATTCTGCGCGACGTTATTACCGGTGATCGGTAAAACACGTTCATATATATATATACATAAATATATAATTATACATACATATATACATACGTATAAATGATAAATAGTTTAATCTACCTCGATGTACTTCATTCGTGTAAACGAGCATCGAAATTCTGTTCTTTCTTTAATATCGTTGCAATCTTGGGAGAGAGTGTATTTCGTTCGCGCAATATCCCGCCAATCTTCGTGCTACTGTAAACTTACTGTATATTACTTATACATACATATATATATATACATATACATAGACGTATGCATACGTGAAAATGCAGAAAGAACACTTGTTTTTCTCTGAAAAAAAAAGCAGATCGATTGCAGATTGTACCTTTATACGTATATTTCATTAATTCGCGTCACGTCGAGAACGCGAACAACGATCTACAGAAACGAAGAAACGGAATCGATGTTTGTGGACCGGCGGCTAATCTCTTCGAGAACAACGTAACTCGTGAAACTCGTTTTATCGTATATAGATAAAGGCGTGTACAATTTTACAAAATAAAACGTCGCGAAACGAGTTCCCGCTATCGACGATCAGCGACAAAAACTATTTAGCGAAACGACAAGTGCAGTTTGAATTTCGCGCGCTTCTCGTGACGCGAACTTTCGATTGTATTATTTCCTTCTTTAATGGAAAATAAGTATTCTATAAATGTGGACGCATCTGCCAGTGAGAAACTCTCATGTGCTAAGAAGAAAATATAAATAACGAGAGGATAAACTTGATTATTCTTTGAATCTACGAAAAAAAAAAAACGACCGGTTCGATGTTTAGCGTGAATCTTAACGAAATGTGTGCGAGATGTCGGAGAGAAAGGCCGAGAGAGTGAGAGAGAGAACACGAAGACGTAAACATGCATTATTACTTATGTATTATGCAGTAAATGAGAGAGAAAATACATACCTTATATATACATCAATATTATATATACATATATGCCTTCATATATGTATATATACATATATACATAGCTAGTTCAATTTGCAAATTAGTGTGTATCGTCGCTTCGGAATGCCCCATCATTACTCGCCAGAATCCAAAGATCCAACAACCAATTTCAAGTTCATTCTTTTTTTAAGGAAAAAACCAATAAAATAATGTGTTAAAATATTTCAAGACACTGTGTGTTTTCACTTCAACTTTATTACACCGCGAATTTCTACCTTCTCTTATGTTAGATCAAAATTTTCATTTTTCAAACACTAATACTATAGATTATACATAGATCGACCACGATTACAATTCCCAGTAGCGCTGCTATCTTATTCTATTCCAAACCGATAATGTCGCATTTGACAAATGGTAAGGAAATCATGGAACACAAATTTACATTGCATGATGGATCTGTCTTATACGTGATCTATCGTTTCAGTCTCATGTGCACCCAGTTCGTGTTGTTTTTCGTCAAGGACCACGTGGAATAATTTGATAAATATCTTTTTATACGTTTATGTGGCTGTAAAGTTTGCAATTGTTTAAAATTTACCATTCAAAATGGTAGTAATAGGAAAGAAAAAGGTAATATTTTAATATGCATTTTGTTCTCTTGACATTCAATTATGTCAAAGTGTTTGAGGTTATGTTACAGTAAACTACTTTAAAAGTTAAACAATACTTGCAATAATTTCGAAGCATTGTTGTTCTCATCGAAATGTTATTTTAAATTCACAGTATCAGGCAGGAGAGGGGGCTCAATTTATGTCGCGGAAATCTGCTCTAAATAAATTGCAGCTTTCCTTGAACGATTTTCGCAGGCTTTGCATATTAAAAGGTATTTACCCAAGGGAGCCACGTAATCGTAAAAGGGCACAGAAAGGCGAGCCTGGTATAAAAATATTATACCACAAAAAAGATATTCAGTTTTTATTGCACGAACCAATAATATGGAAATTACGAGATATTAAAGTAAGTAGAATAAGTTGAATACAGGGTGTCCCAAACTCGACGCGGGAGCCGGAAATGGGAAATTCCTGGAGTGATTCTAAACAACTTTTTCCTTTACAAAAATGTTATTCGAAGCTTTGTTAACGAGTTATTAACGAAAATAACAACCAATCAGAGAGCGAGTACAGCAGATTAATGATGACACAGACGATGGTGGGCCAATACTACTCAAAATTGGGGCATGCACTGAAATTCATCCACTGTATTTGTGCTTCTATTGGTCGGTTTTTTTAGTTACTAACTCATTAACAAAGCTTCGGAGAACATTTTTGCAAAGGAAAAAGTTGTTTAGAATTACCCCAGGAATCTCCCGCGTCAAGTTTGGGACACCCTGTATAATCTTTTAAAAACTGGATTGTATCTAAATAAATCTGTTTTTATAGGTTTTCAACAGAAAAGTAGCAAAAGCAAGAAGTTTAAGAGAATTCGCAGATATGAACAGACACTTAAGAAATCATCCTACGTTGAAAATCGATCACATAGTCAAAGAACGTTATCCAACATTTATTGATGCGCTCAGAGACTTAGACGATTGTTTAACATTGTGTTTCTTATTCAGCACATTTCCATCTCTTAAACATATACCAAGAGATCAGTCGTTGCTATGCAGACGACTGACAGTTGAATTTTTACACGCTATAATTGCTGCTAAAGCTCTGCGCAAAGTATTTGTTTCTATCAAGGGATATTACTATCAGGCTGAAATCAAGGGTCAAACAATAACTTGGATAGTGCCACACCACTTTTCTTTTGAACCTCAATCCAAGAACGACGTGGACTTTAAACTCATGTCTACATTTGTGGAATTTTATATTGTAATGTTAGGTTTCGTCAACTTCAGACTTTATCATACGCTTAACTTGTTTTATCCGCCAAAGCTCACCATGGGTGGTAAGATGATCTTTCCGATAATTTTTATGAAGATTGTATATTTAATGTATCTAATACTACGAATTTATTAATATAGATAATAATGAAAAAACACTTACCGACGAACAGACATATGTGTCGGAAAGGATAAGCGCGTTGAATGTTCCGTTAGTCAATTTAGATCCTTCCATAGAAACTGTAGAAGACGAGGAATTAGAGATGTCTCAGTTCACAACTGTAAGTACAAATAAAATAAAAAGTTCGCATTAAAATTGTTCTAGTAATTAATTACTTATTTTAGGACGAAGATGCAAAGAAACTGGAAGAGGTCAGGATAGAAGTAGAAAAGACCAGCAAGTTAAAAACATTGTTTAAAGGTTTAAAAGTGTTTCTGAACAGAGAAGTACCAAGGGAACCGCTGGTTTTCATTTTACGTTGTTTCGGTGCTGAAGTATCCTGGGATAAGCTGCTTTTCGTTGGAGCAACGTTCGACGAAAGCGACGAAACGATAACCCATCACATTGTAGACAGACCTAGGATGGCTAGACAATACATCTCTAGGTACTGTACAAAACTTTCGTGATATTATTGCATTAATTCCGACCGCGTTAGGCATATTATTTTTTGCGCAGATATTACGTACAGCCGCAATGGGTTTTCGATTCCGTGAACGCTAAGGAATTGTTGCCGGTGGAGAAATATTTAATCGGTTGCGCACTTCCGCCGCATCTTTCACCATTTTCGGATAGTCGCTTCGATCAGACGTACATTCCACCGGAGGAACGCGCTCTCATGAATCCTGACTTCAAACTAAATAATGGTGCGTAGATTTAAGCTTTTTCATAACAAGGAACTAGAAATAATGCATGCATTTATTAGACGCGAGTGAATCCGACGAAGAACTACAAGACGAGGACGAAGAGAAAGGAGAAGAGGATAAGTCGGAGGACGAAGTTATTATTCAAGAACATGTAGATAAAAAAGGCAAAGACAAAAACCAAGAGGAAGAAGACAACGACGAAGAAATGTCAGGAGCAGAAAAGCAAAAACAACAAGATCGATTGAAAAAGGTAAAATATCGTAGACGTGTTACAATCTTGCTTTATTATATACGCGTATCGTTATTATAGAAAAAGGAAATGAAAGTGAAGACTGGCGAAGTATGGAAATCAGATCCCTACGAGAAGGAGCGACGAGAGAAGCAAGAGTTTCGCTTGAGGGAGCGGATGATCAAAAAGAAGCACAGGAATTTGTACAGGAGCATGATGCAGGGTCGCAAGGAGAGATCCAAAGAAATATGGCTTCTCCGCAAAAAGAGGCGCTTAGCCGATGAGGCTGACAAACAAAAACGAAAAGAGGAGCGAAAACAGAAGAAAAATTAATTCTGTGAAATAAAAATAAATAGAATAGATCCCGCTAAGTCTAAGCGCTATTCTGAGCATTTAGAATCTAGGCTAATGATATAACATTAAGAATTTGTTTTTGACAAAACGACTCCTTTTCATTTCATACTCTAATTTGTTGTACATAATTGTAATCGAGTGCATCGACAACCATGCTTCCTAATATCTCTTTAATCTCAGAGTTCGAAATCCTACCCATCATTCCACGCATAAATCATCGTAGATCCGACAACCGAATGCGATGACTTTCTCGGGAATCGTAAGTACAGTTACGCCTAATGGAAAGATGCTTTCGATCCAGTCCTCCCACTTACCGGAAGCCCACGCGCGCGACGATCCTGATCCCTACTTTTCCACCGAAGGACTTTGAAGGCCAACCTACCCACACACGCGTGCCTACGCGATCGTCGCCACGGTTCACGCGTGTGCGTACACTCCTACGAAAATCTTTGCCGTCAGCGGGATTCCTTCGGCCCGCTCGTTCGTGGCAGGTAGAAAAGAAGAAAAAATTCGCGGCCCGTTTAATCTCTGTCACGACCGTCGGCGCAGCGAAGGTCGTGCGTTGATCCCGAACGTGATTTGTTCTTCATTTACCAACGCGACTCTAATTAGTCCTACGACTTTCGCTAGTCGAATTAGCATCGAAGGACAAAGCCATTTGGCGACAGACAAATTACTATCGACGCATCCGGTCGTTTTACGCGTTGCCTTGAATGGAGACGAGTCGGAATCGGCCGGTTCTGTATTCGCAACTTCGCGATGTTTGCGCGTTGAGAGAGTGTCGAGGACTTTGTTAACGCGTGGGCGAGATTTTTAATCGCCTCGAAATTACTTTTCGTCCGATCCACCGACCGCACAGTGGTCTGAAACGTGTTTCTAGCACGAAAAACGTCCAAAAGTCAAGATATTCGTTTTTTTAATTTTGGCTATTTATAAATGTTGTAAAGACCCTAGGGTACTAGAAACCACAAAACATTTAAAGAAATGGCAGTCGGAAAACACGTGGGATCCAATTATATTAGTGTATTAAACATCATCAGTTTTTCGCTGTGTGCAGTTATGAGTTCCAAGCATTTTTAAGTTTTTGTGATTTTTCTGTGATGGCTTATCATTGCTCAGGTATGTAACATTTTTTTTTCTTAATTTTTTACACATTCCATGGCTAAATTCGTCGAAGTTCTTGGCGTACTTTCTTTTATTAGATACTCGAACTTCAGATGTACACAAAAATGCAGATGTTCTTTTCATATTTAATAATACAGATATTAAAAAATGTATTGATATAAATATAATTTGCATATCTGTGCAATTTCTTGAGTTATAAAACTTTTTATATGCTCGCATTATTAGAAAAATCAGGAAATACCATAACAACGCAGGATGATAGCGAGTCATTAGAAACTGATATTTGTTGTACTTATATTGTAAATAAGAAGTAAAGTAAAATTAATGTTAAAAGTATTTATTGTAAATAAAAAATTATAATTATATATTTTTGTTATTTCACCCTCCTATAATATCATTTATATACCTATTATTCAAATACACTTTGTTACTTATCCAATAAGACAGCTAGAGAAAGAATAATAATTTTTTCGCGCTAGAAAAACGTTTCAGACCATTGTGGACCGGTGTAAAAATAAAAGCGAATTGCCTACGTGGCGAAAGTGAAGCATCGTTCGTCGGTTTAGACGTTCGCAATTTTCAATGCCGTTTTCAAATTCGAGGCACGGACATCCTCGTTCGTGGTGTCACGCAATCGATTCTTAGGCCGGCGAATAGAATATAAGTCGCGATGGAAAAAACGGCAAGCGAATGGCGAGACGTAATGGTAATAAATTAGTGCGGGGCCGAGTAAATTATCCCCCATATGAAAGATTGTTTTCTGATCGAGTAATCAGGGGATTGCGTAAAAAACAGGTTTGGCTATGTTGCAAGGTCGATGACTCATTTAAACGCTGCTCCTGAAAATCGACTTTCATTGCAGGTCCCGTTGCATTTTTAACCACGCTTAGCTGGAGCGGCTCGGCGCCGATGGCTTCGGCTATTTGCAGTGGTGACTGGACCGATGCGTTGCGACGACGAAATCGGTGAAGTCACCAACACCTCGTCCCGGATCTTTGGGTGTGTGCGAGCGGTGTGCGGATTGGTTGCTTACGTCATCCTGCTATTCCTGTTCCAGGCCATCTCCTTCGCGAGTATCCTTAAAACGACCGTCCCTAGAACCTGCGAACGCGAACTAATAACGTCCTAATCCAGCTCCGGATGGCCGGCGATGCACCAACCGGAGGAGGATGCTGCCTCGCTTCGCTGAATCCGTGGATTCCGCGTGATTCCCATCTGGAAATCGGCTTGTTGATCCAAGGCGAATGCTGCGTCGGAAAATTGAACCGGAGGACGCGGATGAATTTAATCGATCCTGGCTCCACGGGATCTGAATACGATGCGCGCACGATCGGTAACTATTGTGGGAACCTCCCGAAGGTATTTTCTCGAGGGATGAATTCGTAGTTGATCATCGGCAGCGTCCTTGATCGCACAGCAATTATGATCCTGTTTGATTTTGCATTCTGCAAATATTAATGTCGTTCCTACTTCTTGTAAACAAGCCAGAGGAAAATATTCTCGAGGACGTTGGAAAGATTCGCGCATCGATGGAATTTATCCACGTTCCTGTTTCTCTTTTCTTTATTTTTTTTTTTTTTTTTTTTTTGAAGGAAGGTATCGACGCAGAATTTAACGCGAAATGCGATGGCGAGTGCGTGGGACGCAAAAACGTTGAAACTACCCACGTGGCCGTAATGCATCGAATTGTGAAATATCAAGGCTGTTGGAAACGCTTTATGGATCTCCAATTTCGGAGAAAATATTTCTGTGTACCTCCAATAGACGTTTTCCTGCGAAGCAATAACGATCGAGGATGAGAAAACGAGCGATTTCAAATGTATTCTTGTTTGCAGAAAATCCAAGGACGACTAGTCAGATTTATTTATAACAATAAGAAAGATTTCTCAGTCATTAATGTCAGTGGGAAAAAAAGGGAATAAAACAGGAGCTGATATAAGCTTCGTTCCGTTATTAATTACAAGCGTGATTCAATCGACACACGCTTACAAATTCAAAACTTTGATATTTCTACGATAGCAGAAGAAGCGTTTCCCAAGCGAGTAGAGAGAATTGTATTTTTGCAAAAATCATTTTTGAAGTCTGTTTAAATGTTAAACTACTTAATTAATAATGATTAATAATACGTACGTGAATGAAAAGTTATGAAAGTGCGGTTTGAGAAGTATATAGATTATATTTAATATTTAGGTATACCCGTAACTTTGATTATATGTACTCGCGGTGTTCATTTCGTGGTTTCAGAATCGGTATCAGGAGCTTAGGAATGCCGAAAGGAGGTAACTCAGTTTCTATTAGAAAGAGAGGGTATTAAATTTGCGTGCAACAAGGATAAAGAATCGTGCCACCAACTTTTATTTCTGCCTTTCCTATTACTTTTACACCTGGTATCAGGATCACAGAGGAGGTCTTCTAAAGCAGCCCATTTTTCGCCATTTGCTAGATTGCGTTCGCAAGCAGTTTTACGAGAGTGCGAGAGAGAACGGTTTTATGTGCGACAAGGATGGAGCATCTTGTACCCTCCACCAGATGGCGACACTTGGTCCAGTTTGCATAAAAATTTTATAATTCTTTTTTGTTTTAATAATAAATAAACACTTTTTATTAGTTCTGACAATTGTGGAATCTTCCAATTGCAAATAAATGCGGAAATACAGGGTGTCCCACGTAACACTTTTCAGGATTTTTCAAGTACTTGCGATAATCTGACAAAAAAATATTTTAAACAAAAATTGATCAGTTTTCGATTGGATATACATTGCAATAAAAAAAAGTTGGAAAAAATTTTTTTTTATTGTCAAGGCCACCTTCATTTTTTTAAATGGTATTTTATATTTTTGACTTAACAGTATTATAGCCCGTATCAAGACGAATTTAAAGACCTAGTATACCATGATCTTCGGATGACCTTGAAATGCCATTTTAAAAAAATCAACGAAGTGGCGTTTTGAGAAATGGAAGTTGTGGGATAATTGTCCATCCTTGTCACACGCGACTAAAAACTGAGTTAACTCTGTTCGACATTCCTAAACTCCTGTTACCAATTCCGAAACTATCAGCAGCATAAAATAAAAGTGGCATAATCTTTATAATTGCATTCTTAGCAATAAATAAACAATTTTCACAACTTTTAAGTATTGTGATATAATCTTTATATTAATGCTGTGAACCTTGTAATTGTAAAAACATATGTTCTCTACTTTCGAAAATTTACAACACTTATAAGTACATATTATACAGACGGAAAAAATTGTTGTTCGTATAGAGAAGCGTGCTTCCAACCGCGATGCTTTTCTCATTAGGAAGACACGCGAAAAGTAAATACAGTAAACGATAAAGAATCCTTCCCGCATGCAAACACCCGGATAATTATACAATCAAGGCTATTACAGCATTAGATAATCGATGCTTCGTCGCGATGAAGGCGGAATTTTTCGTTTAGGAATAGCTTAGGGATAAGAATCGAGAGCGGCTTTTACGACCGTCCTGAAAGGATCGTCGCGTAGATTAATGGTATGCAAAAGATATTCCAGCCGGCTGGATGTTTTTTTACGCGTTTAATTGCTCGCCGGTCGTTGCCTCGAACATTGATTAACCCTGGCTATTTGAATGCCTGCAGGAGCGACGCGTTCGCTCTCGCATCGACTCTCCTGCGTTGATCCTTGTCCTCTTCTAAACTCGCTGACAGCGCGAAAAAAACTGCGATTACGTTTATCGAGCTCGCAACGGTTGAAAAAGTTCCCCTAATGATGTTGAAGATTGCGTGACGCGGTCGTTCTCCGTTTCATTAAACGTTCCTCGAGTTCGACGATGATTCGAGCAGTTTCAACTAATGAGATTTGTCTCCAAGACGTGTTGGGACCAACGAGATGTCTACTACATTAGTTTTATGGGCGATGTGTACAATATCGCGTTGATAGTTTCAAAAAAAAGTTTTTGCAGGGTATCTACTCGGACTCTGGTTCAGTGCCTTCACTTTTTTAAACGCTGAAACGACTTCCAGGAAGATTGACGAGCACTATCTTGTCGCGGACTGCACAACTTGCAAACGATATTCAGCGAACAGCTGCGTCTTACCAGGAACTAGTGAAAAAGATGCAATTTGTAAGCCCAACGACCGCAAACTCTTTCTTTATCTCAGTTCATCGTGTTCGTAGTATGCCAGAGAGGACATTTGTCATGAAGAAACAGAAATTAATAATCGGCAATCTCGATAAACCGGCAAACGTTGCCCTTCGATCGAATGGCAAAAATCCTGGAATGTCCGTTTTCGCATAAAGACGCCAATAGAGGAGGGAATTATAGGCGTGCTGAAGCGCGTCGCGATTACGATCCTCCATTAAAAGTTGGCGGAATGAATCAAACGGGCGAACACGCGTTTACTCGCCGACGACCATCCCGTAAATCACGAGGAATGCTTTCCTCGATGCGCCGGGAAATCGACTGAGTCGACGAGTACCGCCGAACTCGCGGTCGTCGCGCGTTTACGCGGCCTCCAGTCGATCGAGGAATTCCTGTTGCGCGACAGGAAAAGCGCGTTACACGCTATTATCTGGCCCATAGTTGCATTGTGTCTGACGTAACGCGATGAATCAACGGATCGAGGATCATTCACGTCTGCGCGCCGATGCCGCGCCGCCGGGACACGTGCCTAGCACGTTTGCAAATTGACCAATTACCGCTACAACGCTACCAATATCGTCACCGTTTTAATCGCTCCACCACCGCGAATGCAACGATCTATGCAACGATCTATTGCTGCACGACGAATCGATCGATCATCGCGTAGACCGGATACGATCATCTTTTGATAGGAATACTTTCGCGATCTAGAGGTCGTTCTTTTTTGCATCCGCCGTTGCTACGTCGTCCATTATCGTAGGATTAACGGCGGTTCGGCGGAAGGATCGATAATGGAGCGTTAAGTCGAGGGATCGGCGGGGTTGATCGATCGGTTAGCGATTCGCCTCGGCGGAGGATGTTATTTCGAAGAGGGTAAAGATTGAAGGGAAGCGAAGGAACGAGCTATTTGTTTCACCTCGAAAACCACGTGTTTTGCGGAGATTTTGTTGAGAAGGGATTTAAATTACTATGTGGGTAATTTTTGTGATCTCCGATTTTGCTTTATTTCGTTTCGTGCGATGCAAAAAGTCTCAGACTTCGTTTTGCTTTTGCGGTATTGCAGCCTTAAGAAAACACCGGGAGTAAAGGATCTTCCGAAGCGGCGAGTATTAATTACGGAAGGGACAGCGGTGTCGCCGTTCATTTTCGTCATCCGGGGCCCGATGCGGCCCAAAAAATGTACAAGGTGTCCACGAGCTACTTACAAAGTGGTTGCGTGCATGTCGGGCGAAGCTTTTGAAATTTGATCGAGCAACCGATCGCTCCTGGCGTCGCGTCGGCCGGAGCATCGAAGTTATCCGCAGTTGGCTGGGCGGATGACGCATCCTCGAAAAGAATACGAAATGAACGCGTGCCCCCACGAACCCGTTACCCACGCTTCGCTCGGCCAGCTGGAAGGTACAACTTCTGCTCCACGCGACCTACAGTGTGACGAGCAATGGACAAAAGTCGAAAAACTGAAGTTTAAAATTCATAGTTTTTTTATATCTTAAAATATTAGTAATGGATCGTAGATTCTAATACTACTCAGAATTTTCACTAAATTTTTAAATTATTTGACAAAATTTATGCTTCACATCTACTCATATTTTTAGTGCATTTTTTCAAACATGTGCCATTTGTAGAATATTTATCCGATTAATATGACTTTTATAAGTTATGTTTAATATTATAAGACCTCTTAAACTGCAGAATAAATTTTTCATAATATTAACAATGTATTCCAATTTTTCACCTTGAATGTTTATCAACTTGACTTGAGTTTTAAAAAAAGTACCAAAAAGTACCTCCGTGAGTTTTGGTACATTCATGGGGGGCACACTGAACTTCATATTTACGTTAAATTTAGCTGCTCAAATTTGCTCGAAATGAAGAAAATAGTAAAAATCAGTATTAAGGTGCTCAGCGTCAAGGCTGAATAATAATAGATGAATCACTTGAATCATCAGTTACGAATACCGATTCAACTTTTAATTCGGATACAGATATTATTTAATATTCAATATGTATAATTTATTTAGAATATATATTTAAAAAAAGTTTTAAATGAGTGTTTACTTTTTATCCCTAAAATCTGTACGTTCTAATCAATCATTTCGATTTTTCTCGCAGTTTCGATAAATAAACAAAAAAAATTTTCAAACAAAAGTTAATTGGTAATCAAGCAATAATATATTGCAATCGAAAAAAGGAGAAAAAACTTTTAATTTAAAAAAAAGTTAAGGCTATAAATTGTTTTTTAATGAAATTTTTGTTTTTGTTTTTATTAATCATTGCATCTTTACGTCCTGTTTAAAAAAGTATTAAAGGTCTTCGGTCGAAAATCCATTAGTTTACAAGTTATAAATTTTGTCCCGAACGCCTATAAACTCGTCATACTGCGACCGCTCGAGAATGCTCTGCTAACTGAAAAACTGTTTTCCGCGTATCTTTTGTTATTCGCGATTTTTTTGTAAGTTGAGAAACAATTTTCTAGCGTATCCATGAAAAAAAATTGTTTAAAAGTTTAGGTAGCGATTTTTTATTTTAAAGAAGAACGGAAGTTATTTCTGAAAAAAATATATCTTCCTAGTTTTCGCGCTTCTTCAAATAATAACGTCGTTCTCGGCAAATATTTGCCGTAGTTTCACTCGCCAATACCCCGAATAACGTGTTTTCAGTCAATATCCTCGAGGCTGCTCGGTCTCCGGTTTCCTGTCCCTTCTGTTCCACACACGAGCCGACGCATGATTCCTCGGCCAAGATCTCCCTGATCACGTGAATTTTTCCTTCCGCGGATCGGGGCAACGATCCGTGAGGCACGATGCAATCTTTTAAAGCATCGGGCAACGATCCATGAGTCCCGACCAGGAGGATCTGGCTTCCGCGAGTCCAGCCTATGATTCCGTCGCGATACGGAACGACTTTGTCCGATTAAAAGGGGCAAACGAGTCGCGTCCAAGGGATCGCATTGTTTATCCTCGCCTCGTCTGAAACAGACGTTGCGCAACGCGCATGTTGCGCCGACTGCTTCGCAAATTCGCCATTCCCCCGCTGATTTTCGTTCGGGCCTGCTCCTTCTCACAATCAACCTCGAGGAGTGTCGAAAGTGAAAACGTTTTAGGGTTCGTTAATCACATACTTGGAACGATTCCAAGTTTTCAATTTTCCAGGAATTTTAAATACGCGACTAATTCAACTTGTTTTGAATTGTTCAGCTTCGTCGCGCGAGGGAAGACAATCGCACGAAAGATCCAGGTATCTGGAAACACCGTTCGAAAGCCCGTCGCCGCATCCATCAAGCCCCCGCGACGAGTACGCTCGCGCGACACGTTCTTTCATGAATAATTCACGGGGGAAGCCGCGAAAGCGATACCGATACATTTTTGTTCTCCCTCCTTCGCGGATTTACACGCGTAAGATTCGCGCGGAACGAACGGGACGCGGTTGAAATTCCTGGCAACGTCGCCGGCATCCTCCGCTAGTCGCCCGTGGGCTCCTCTTCCTGCCCCGAGATCGCAAATCAGCGAAAAGGAACGTCGTAGCTGGTCGCCCGCACGGCTGTCTCTATGAATCGACGCTGACCACGGCAGGCCGTGGATTAAAGCGTAATGGTGCAAAGTATATAGCCGCTCGCGTCCGTGGATTCTTCCTCGCTGGCCTCCGCCTGTGAAACGCCTCGAGGCGTTCCAGGTTCAGCGACACCGACGTACTCTAGCCTGGCTATGGTGTCATTAGACCCGTACTCTGCCTCATGGTTTCCTTTCCGGGGGACTGTGAATACCGTACCTAAATATTTTTCGCATATTCTATTCGGATCAATGGTTGCAAATGATCGCAACGAACGCTAAGAAAATATACAGGGTGTAACAAAAATGTTGCAGTTCCTTGAAAGGAGTAATTCCTGAGATGAGTTTAAATAACTTTTTCTTTTGCGAAAATGTAAGGTAGGGCTTTGTTAACGAGTTATTAACGGAAAACGTTGACCAATAGGAGAGTGAGTACAGCGGATGAATTTCAGCGCGCGCCCCAACTTTGAGTAGTATTGGCCCGTCATCGTCAGTGTCATCATTAATCCGCTGTACTCGCTCCCCAATTGGTCGGTGTTTTTCGTTAATAACTTGTTAACAAAGTCCCACCTAACATTTTCGCCAAGGAAAAAGTTGTTTAAAATCGCCTCAGGAATCACCCCTTTCAAGGAACTGCAACATTTTTGTTACACCCTGTATAGAATTCTTTTTGGGGGAACTTAGTAGAGTGAAAGATCTGCATCTTTTGATTCCCGTGAAATGACTTAATGGAAGAAAAATATAGTAACTGTTTATTGCCGCGAAGAATCAATGGAACCACTCTTGGCCGTGCACCTCGGTGAAGCTTGGCGAACGGTGTTGGCGAGGCAGCTTCGATTGACCTCTGGCAACATGATCATCTGTCCTCCACGACGGCGAACCCGTGGGCTCGGCGCGGCGCAGGTCTAGGAAGCGCGCAGGAAGATCGCTTCCAGGCGTCGAGCTCTCCGCGTTCGCGCGTCGCTGGTATCCCTGCCGTGGGAGTGGGCCCTCGCAGGTAAGAGCGCCAGGTGAGAGACAGAGAAGCAGGGAAGGAGGAGAGCGAGAGAGGAGCTCGAAGGAAAAAGGAGAGGAGGGAGCTACGGTGAAAAGAGAGAGGCGAGCCGAGCGCGGAGAAGGATCGCCGGCCAATGAGACAGCGGGCTGGCGATGACGTCGTCGTTGTCTCACGTCCAAGTCTCACGAAAAGTCTTGGCTGGCCAACAGTTCGTCCGCGGTCTCCCGGCTGGACGAGGAGTTCGTCCTTTTCCAACAATTTCTTTGACCGAGAGCCACTCGGTTATTTATTTTTTTTTTTTTTTTATTATTGTTTTTGTACGTGCCACGACCAGTGATACCGACCAACATTGGACTACGGAAGGATCGCGGCTGAAGGAGGCTGCTGTCAGCCATGGGGACGGGTAAGTCGAGTCCACGGGAACCGTCTGCGCCTCGAGGACTGGAAGCCTTCGCCGTCGCTCCCCTCGGTTTGCATCGTACTTCCGCGGTTGTTACCGTTTCGGCCCGAGTTCTACTCGCTTCGGCCGTTTTTCCGGCGTTTCTTCGCGACTCGGTGAACACAGATCTGCCAGCGGCGGATATCGCTAATGGTTTTCACCGTTCGTCCAGTTCAACGTGATTTCTCTTATGCTTCGATATCGCCGAACCGATATCGGCTATCGGTTTCGAGCTGAAACAGACTCCAGGATCTTATTGGAGCTCGACGTGGAAAGGCTGTTGGTTTCAGTGAACGGGTTTCGCCTCTTCTAAAGTCAAGGCCGTTCGAAAGAATATTTGCGAGTTTCTATTGTGAGTTTTACGCCACTCCAGGAGAGATACATAACGTTGGTAGTTACTCTGGAAGATAATTATCGTGGTCACGCTCCAGGGTTCTCGGGGTTCTCCAAAATGGCCTCTTCCTCCAAAGGCTTTATTCCCTTTCGTTCTTCCCCTCGTTCTTGAACCTGGTATGCTGGAATCCGTCCTTGGATTATTAATAGATACGCTCGCGGAGGATGTGGAAAGTCGTCCAGTCTCGATCTTCCGTAAAAGTGTAACACTTTTGCGGCGTTACTTTCATCCTCGATAGTATCTAGTAACAGTCTGACTCTCTGCAATCTGGCTCTCGCTGAAACGTTTTCTCACGAGTAGAAGGTTCACGAAAAAAAAATGCAACTCATCCGCAGTGAAAATCGCGCTCGGTTATGTCAGAACGCGCGGTAGCTTCGACCTTTCGCGCATCCTTTAGGCAGATGGTGTCAAGGATGCGCGTGGCACCCGATCAGAAATTATGCGACTACCCGGGCGTAACGCGGATCGCTCGTTTTTTTTCTGTGCACGCTGGAATCGCTCATTCGTTCATCTACCATCTTTATATTCGCTCGGCGCTCGTCGACCGCTCGGCTCGTACCGCATCTTTGTTGCTTTTCGACAGGCCCGCGGCCGCTTCCGGTTTGGCTCGTTGCAAACGGCTTTAGAAAGTGAACATGCTCGCCGAAAAAGGATCGTCGCAAAAGTTCGCTAACTCGCGGAGGACTTATTTGCCGATGACATATTTGCGAGGTTTGCGTCACGATTTGCTATATAAATAGTTTCTTCTCGAAGGATCAATTAGCGGAAGACTGGTTTCGTTCGTTGTTACCTAACTCGCTCGAAGTCACCCCTCCAACCTTTGGGTTTGCACGCATGGCCAAACTGGTACCGAAATTCCAAAATATTATTGGAGAAGAAGAAACGCAAACGTTTCCCCCGCGCTTAAAAACTTTTCCTCCGCTCCCAATACTCGCGTTCCGGTGAAATAGGTTTTCGAGAGGGAACGCCAGTGACCGATGAGATTGCAAGCAGTGCGAGTGGGTCTTGGAGAACGCCTCGAAGGCGTACGTGATCTTTGGTGCAGTGATTTCGCGAGCGGAGACAGTTCTGTGCGTAGAGTTCGCTCGTTTTGGATCCGGTTCCCGTCACGAGTGCGCGCTTTCGCGGGTATACGCGTCGATACCTGTCCGGGAGATGTGCAAAAAGGATCCTAGAATGATCGAGCGTGCTGCGGGGACTCGATAAAAAGCGTCAGTGCACCGTCGCGAGTGAGTGAGCAATTGGATGCAAACACGTTAAGGATACCTGGTGACGGGAGTGGTGATTCCTTTGGTGCGCGCTTTTATGGACATGGACTTGGAACGGCGTCACCGCCTTTGGATGTAACGCAAGTACCTATTTTCATCGACGAACCTACCGGCGGCCATGTGTAAGTCCTGGGAATTTTTCGAGAAAAATTTCTTAAAATATTGTGTTACCGTATCTCGTATATAAAAAGTTTACTCTACGTTTTCGGCATTTGATTGCTGCAGCGATTATTACAAACTCCCACGTAGAAAACTTTGAGAAATTTATAGAGTTCGGTTTCGTTCGCGTGTTCAAGGGGGATTCCTGACTCGCTTGTATCGGGATGCAAGGCGAGAGTATATTTTTACGAACGCGGCGCTGGCCACCGAGGCTCCATTATCTTGCAAATGCATTCCGAATACATTATACGATCATTTGCTTTTGGCCCATTCGCCAAGCAGGGTTCGCGACCGGGTAAAATCGATTACTGGGGTACGTTTCCTGGAATTTCTTCGGAGTTGTCTCCACTCTGGGAGTATTCGTAGGCAGAGGCACAATAAAACCATATCCTCTGGCCAATATTTTACGATCCAACGCGTCGTGTCGTAGGGTTGTTCGAAGAAAAAGGAGAAAACACGCCTACACAATTTTTTTCTGCTTTTTCTCAACACTGCTGTATACTTTTTATACTTCAGCTTCGCCGAGATCGTTTTGAACAACAGAGCTATTACCGCCGTTATCGATTATTACCGTGAAATATCGCGTGTTACAAGTCAACGCCCATTGATAGCACGTTTCCTATTTGTTCTGCTTTAAAACTCGACGATACCTATTTATTACTTTGCAACGGTCGAACCTTTTCTTATGTCACCGATCGAAGCAGCGCGTAACGCTGGATCGATGGCGAAAGGCATTGTCGAGGTCACGGTGCGCTGGCCCGTCATTTTCCTGGTTACAACTCGAAACGATGGAAAATAGACGCGAAAACGTAGGCGCACAAAAGCCGATAGCTGTGGGCAGACATCTTGCGCAATCCTCCGATCTAGATACGATCGGAGAAACTTTCTGAGAAGCAGTAATCTGCATCTCGATGCATTATCGATCGTGCTCGGTGGATTGCTCCGTGATCCGTCGACCGTTGTTTCAAGGATACGGTTACGATTACCTTTTATACAGAAAAAGCAGCCGGGAAGTTGTTACTCGACTCTAGTATTGAAATTGTGATAAGAGGAAAATTGACAGAATCGTTTCCATCCATTCATTCGCGACCCCGTTTGAACTTCGCATCGACAAAAGCGTTGCGCAACGAAATGTATATCGCACGCTTGGCACGGTTCAAACGCGGCTGCCGTTGCTGGAAATAATTAATAAGCAGGACGTAGCGTTATCCTTGACGGTGTTAATTATTCGCCTACATTAAAGCCTGTCGACGTCGCGGTTAGATAGCATCGTTTTCGTCGCGAGAATTTCGAGGAGCTTAATGAACGAAGCTGCGCCTTGACTTCGCGTTAAATCGGGGAACAAACGGCGCCAGACTCGTTTCTCACGGTAAAAATCCTGTCGGCGGCTTCTGCAGGAAGCTTGTGCACCGAGAAATCTAGATGTGTTTCGTCGATGTCTACTTCGAAGGTTTCTCGAGGATCGAGGAAGCGCAATTACGACTCTTTATAGAGATTGATATTTTCGACTACCGTCGCATGTTGTCGCGCGACTCCGCCTCGTTATCATTGAAATCTGCTCAAACCGGCAATTCCACTTCTTCGGTCGCTCTAAAGAGTCTTCTGAGGAAACTATTCGCATTCCACGATTACCGGAAGTCGCTTTTCGACCGATCAAGCGATTGCATTCTCCGACATTTTTTTTTTCGCTTCTCGATGTAGGGTTCAAATTTTTAAATCGGTCGTGGCTTCGTTTCACTCGACCCATAGTCGGCTCGGTAAAAAAAGGAAATTTCTGCCCCGTAATGCTCGTAAGTATACGCTTTAACAGCGCAGCTGGTGGAGGACTCGGTTTTTGCTAGCGTCGGAGCGTTGCTCGAGGATGAAAAGCTCGGGAACTGGGGATCGAGTCCAGCCTCCCATGCAATCCACGCATATTTATGAGTTTTGCAAGTAATATTTAACTTGGACTTGATTCAATTATGCATCCCCGCGGCGGTTTCCTCGGCCCAATTGCATCGCAGTACGCGAGGGCACGCCCGCGATCGTCGCCGCGCGATTACGACGATCGATGACGTACTCCTTGCCCATCTCTAAAAAGACGAATCACTCTAGTGCCATCGTATCATACGTTATTTATAGAAAAATAGCTGCGAGAGGTTTAGCCGCGACAAGGTTGAAAAATTGCTCAGAAGATTTATGAAGGATGTCTTAAGATACGTTTGCGGACCTCCAAGAGTCAAATTCACCCGGTTGCATCACTACCTCCGTCGTCGATTAGTGAGTTATTACACCATTTTATTCTAAAGATCCCCCATCGGTGTCGAAACGATTATACCGCACCTAATTAATTGAAACGCGTGGTGCCAGGGGTCCAGGGTTCCCCACGAAATCGCCGACCAGCTACCGTATAATAAATACGAGCTCGCTAGAAAGGGGATCGCGCGAGATGAAGCCGAAGACGACGATGATTAACCGGTCGATCGGCTAGAGACCGGTATCCACGTCAAGCAACGCGAAAGTGGCGAGGCGCGGTCGTCCATTGCCGATTATAGGCATCCTTCGTTCTCGGGACGCCACTCGCACCTTCTTTCTCTGTCTCTCCTTGCCTGGTCACCGTTCGCGAGAGAGACAGCAGGAGAGAGTGTGTATCTTGTGTATATACATACGTATGCAGGAGAACGCATAAGCTCGAGCGCGCGCTCGGTTCTCCGCTCTTTCTCCGATTCTCCGATCTCCTTCGGGTTTTTCCTCGAGAGCTTTTCTGGTCACGAATCGAGCGCAACTCACGACCTTCTGCATCGTGGCTACTGCTGGCGCATCGAATCCTAATAATTTGCAAACATCCCGCTCGTGGTTCACTAATCCTTCTTCCTCATGCAGAGTATACATGATTTTTATTTTGTTGTTTATCGTTATTTTGGTGCTATTTTGTTGTTTTCTTTGCTTTTTCGCTGTTTTCAATTGTAATTTTCTCTGTTATTTCATAATTGTTTTTTATGTATTTATTTATTTATTTACGGGAATAGAACCCCTTAGCACAATAATAATGATACAAAAATAAACGAGCTAAAAGAAAATACAGGAGAAATACAAGCAAAATATAAGTATAGTGAGAAATGTAGGGACAGATGAGAATTACATCAGTACATTATGTAGTGTAGATTTGAGCGCATGAGATGATTGCTAAGAAGGATCGGAATATACATGTGTGCTGTTGGAATGAATGAACATACGATTGTAACAGTTATAAAAATCATAACGCCTACGGTGGTATTCAATATGTAACAATTCTGGGTGACATAAGTTCCTAGACGGTACACTGAGTTTAAACTTTTCAATGATGTTTTAGGACAGGTTATCAGACCATTTAGAACTTTATTGACAAATAAAACATCGGCTAGTTTTCTCCTGTTTTCCAAGGTGGATAGGTTTAAATTGGATAGAATAGAACCATAATCGTGGGAGTATTTAATACGGTTTCCAGAACACAAAGCTGCTAACCAGAGAATTTTGTGTTGAGGTCTTTTCAATAGCCTGATGTGTGAAGAAAAAACTGGGGAACAAATTATGGAACCGAATTGTACAATTGGTCTGACCAATGTGCAGTAGAATAACCTCAGAGTACCTGTGTTATTAAAAAATTTGGGAACTCTCTGAAGAACAGAATACCAAGATCCAGGATTGTGCCAACGGTGTTTAGTATAGAATTATTAAGAGAATAGTTGAAGATAACAGTATTCGATATACGAGAAAATCTTATGATTCAGAGATAGTTTATTGAGCGCACACCAATCCTGCAGTCTTGCTAGGTCGTTCTGAATCAGTAGAGTAGATGAGGGATTGTCAATAGAGTGATAGACCTTTACGTCTTCAACACATAATAAAAGTTTGCAACATAGAAAAACCTCGGAAATATCATTGATGAAAAGGTTAAAAAGTAAAGGTCCAAGGTGAGATCCTTCAGTACAATGATAACAAACAGTGTTGCTCTGAGAACGTATACGCTAGTGACAAATGAAATTAATATAATATATTGCTGAAAATACAAACAAGACATGTCAGTGAAAATAACACTACAAACTACCAACAATATGTTAAACGGAGAAGGTATAGTGAGGTGAATCTTCTTATTAAAAGAACATATAGAGGTATCAAATAATTCCAAGTCCCTCTTAGAAGCATTCACGTTTTCGCATATACGATTAACAGGATCGGTATTAGAGAATTCAGTGATGTATCCATGTGTGTGGAAGGACATGGAAGGTCTTAGTGACCTAGTTTGCGCATAAAAGTTAATTTGTTCAAGAATATTGACGGATACATATATCGGAAAGGTCCATTGTATGAGAATAGTTAGCGACCTGCTCGCAGTGGTCATCCGTTACATAAAACATAAACCGATTCAAAGAATTTAGCATAGCTGTTGGCGATGGCAAGTTCATCAGTTAATACTTCATGACCAAAATGCAAGCTCGAAGGCACTGAATTTGGTTTTTTTTAGAGAATTAACAGGACTGCAAAAGAATTTAATATTTTATAATATTATAATATATTATTAATATTCTCACGCTAGAAGTTCCAAAATAGTGCTAGACGAGAAATCCTCCGATTCACCTGATCGCGATGAAAGGATTGATAATTTGCGTTAGGGTGCTCTAGGTTCTTGAACCGTCGTTCGAGGAATGCTTCTCTAAACAGGAGGATGCATAAAAGTTAGTCGATAAAGCTTTCCTGAATGGCTGGAGGTATCCGCGGCGCGTTTACGGCCACACGAACCCTCGATCTCGTTCCAGGAATATTGCGTTTTGCGGGTTGTTTAATTAACCGCGCTAGAGCAAGGAAAGCTCGTGGGAGAGGAAGAGAAACGATCAACCGTATCCATGCTCCGGCTGGATACATTTTCCTCCTCCTCGCCTTCCCGTTCCTCCTGCGCCAGCGCGCGATGCCAGCGTATTCCGCTGGCTCGGAAGCAGAATATTCTTCGACCTTTCGCGGCCACCAAGTGTAGGCGCCATTACTCGCCTCAGGCTCTCCCCTTCCTCCCCCTCTTTTCCTCTCCTTCTGCTCATCCTCCGCTTCTTCTTCTTCTTCTACTTCTACAACTACTTGCACCGCTTCTCTCCTTCTTCTTCTTCTTCTTCTTATCTTAGCCAGTCTCTACGAGTCAAGGACCGTTCTCAAGGAGGTCGCTCCTTTAACCGGCTGTGTAGCTACACGTTTTCCTTTGTCTCCGGGAATCGTATCGCGCCTGTTACGTGGCTCGACATCGCTGCTTTCGCTCGGAGGAACTCCTGCGACCGTGCCGGAGGAAGTGACGCGCGATGGGTGTCTTCCTCTCGGTACGAAACCGTCTTTCACGGTGCTCTTTTTGCCCCCTGCGTTTTCTTATGTTCTTCCTAGAATTTTCTAGAGTGCGTTCGCTTCCTATCCTACGACGTTTGATCCTTTTTTTCTGCGCTATCGCTCTCGAAAGAAAAAGAGAGCAAGGCGAACGATTGCGCACGGTGGTCGATCGCGTTCTCTCTTTCAACGCATCGTTTTTCAACCACTGCGATAATCATCCTTTACCGAGCGGCTTCACGGGTCAGCATGTCATGGTCATTGGCTCCGCAGAAGGTAGATATCTTCGCGTATCTGCGAGCAAAGTGGTTCGCAATGAGGGAACACCTGCGGATCGACGCCACAGGTCGGGCTAATAGCGCGAGCGCATTTAATAACGAGTTCTCGGAGTTTCCTGTTGAAGCGTCCGCCAGAAGGAAAGTCTGTTGCCGTGTTTCCAGTAATGGCGGCGAGGATGAGACACGCCTGCTGGTGTCACTTTTGCTTTTCTCAATCGACTCGAGAACTCGTTTTCCGTGTTTCTTTTCGCGTCAACGTTCGAGGTATTCTTTAATCCATTTTGCAAGGTTTGTTGAAAACTTTTCCTGTTGGTACTGTTGATGTTCTACTGCTACCAGACGATGTCTTTTGTCACCGTTCATTTGTATATACAAATGAAATGTACATACAAGTGTCAATGGACTGAAGACGTAAGAAAAAGTAATTTGAGAACTGCACTTCTTTTCGAATGCTGATAATTTTTTTACCTAGCGCCACCGGTTAATTAGCACCCAGAAACATCTCATAAATTGTTGATAAAAGAAACGGGTTCTCGATCAGTGTGCTTTTTCAAACACGTGCATAAAATTAGCATAGAAATAATAGGTTTCTGCGAGGGTACCTGATGCACGAGTAACTTCCAGCGAGCCGGGCTAACTGTAAACTCGTCTTGTTTACGAATTCGCAGCGAACTGTTACGCGAATCTCGTCGTGATTACGTCGCGGAAGAAGGAAAACCCTCGAGGAAACGGAATTACGAGCGATTACCAGTCCGTACAAGGAGAATCGCGGATTATACCGTTGCGATGACGAATTAAACGCTTCTACGTGAACTAGAGGATTGCGTAAAGTCGCTGCCGAGGTGTCGAGTCGTATTACGCAAATTGTATTGCAAGTGCGCGCGTGGAGGAGTTGAAACAAGGACGTATGGATCTTTATTTAACGAATTAACTTCTTCGTCTACGAGCACCAAGATATACGTATATTCAAATTTCTACTTGCCAAATTTGTTTTTCGACTTCATTGAAATTTATTAGATATATTTTAGTATCTTTCAGTTTCAAGTCTCTACATTTATCCACACAAAATCGCGTACAGTTAACCCTCGAGCATCCATTTCGAAGATCCGTGAAAGCAAAAAAGGAATTCCACTAAAATTCTGGTTTCCTCTGCTGCTTGTCGGAAGCCATCGGCGGAGACTTTCATCATACGCGAGCGAACGACCATCCCGGCAACAAGCGCGTCTGTTCACGTCGCGACTGATTGTTTAGTGATAAACAGCCGTGATAAATGTCTCGATACCAGGCAGCATCTGCCGCGCAGGCCAGCTAGTCGCCGTCGGCGACGCCGTTTCAGCTAATAGCGTTGCTCGCGCGCGGTCCGGCGCTCCGCGCCGCGAAGCGCCGCGTCGCCGACCTTTCCACCCCTTAACGGTAACGATGCAATTATTCGTAGCTGGAGGATGGCGATGTCACGGGTCGCGGGTGCAAATTACTTTTCGAGCCTCTTCCGCGCGGATTCCGTTACACGCGCGCGACCACACGTACGAAATGACGCGGGACTGTCATTACGAGAACGATTTTATTATTTCATCGGGGTGGGGGGGGGGGGGGGGAGGGTAAGTAGCGACGTTGATAATGAGCGTCATTACGTCGCGTTTCCTTCTGTCGTCTCTTTCGCTGCTTCCTCGGAGAAGCGACGGTCTTGCTTTTCCCTCGTCTCGATGGGTATTTGCTCTCGGCGTTCCTCTCGTCGATTTCTGTTTGCGCCGAGCTCGAGAGTGGAATTCGAAATCGTAAACGGCGAAGGAGTCGAGCGAGGCGTTTCGGAGTTTCATGGCAAAGGATCGAAGGTTTTGCGCTCGGCCGCGGCCGCAGAGCGACTCGGAGGGAAGTGATCAAGGTCGCGAGTGTATTCCAGGACGCGTCGACGCGAGGAATTCGGAACGGAGGATGGGAGACTGCCGATTGAATTGAAAAGTACAGGTTACTTGTGCCATCGTGCTATAAATACCGCGTGATTAGTCGATGACGAAATCTATGAGAGCAAAATGTCTTAAAAGGGAATATTCAAGGTTGCGAAAAGCAGATGCTCGGATCATGTGATATTTAGCTTTAATCATGTGACTTTATTCGCGACTAACGAGCCGTTTTTCTTCTTGATATTATTACGAATGTAAAAATAAAAGTAATTACGCTTCTGCGTCTCCTTGAACAGATTGTGGAAATAATATCTCGGTGTTCTTCGAGCAAAATTAGCGTTCAAATCGATCTGTAAGATCGTCTGACCTTAATTCGATGTTAAAGGCTTATCTCGCAACGCGCGGGGAAGCGATGGAAGATAACCACGGCTAATTCCCGTTTATCCGGCAATCCATTTCCCGTTGGTGCGCGAGACCTGCGCGCGCGCGCGTGCGCGCGACCGAGTGCGTTTAACAATGGAAAAAATGACTAGCGGCGCGAGAGAAACGTTAGAACGGTGAATTTTCGCAACGATCAATTTGTCCGCTTCCAACAATCGGCAACACGTGTTGGAGACGGCCGATCGAGGAAAATTGCTGTAATTTACCGTTTTGCAGTAGTCGTAAGTCTCGTACGAAGCCGCGCTTCCCTCGGTCCGATAATAAAAGCCGTGGTTTCTGAGTCGACCGTGTACCCTAAGTGGTCCATTGATCGCCCGATGCGAGTTATTATCTGGCACCTTGTTTCGTCGCTCCTCGCACGAATCCTCCCGCAGATTTCAATTCGAGCTGCTAGTCGGCGCCTCTTTCCCGAATGGCAATCACGCATCTTCTGCGTTTTCTTCTTCTCGCGTGTTCTCCAGGAAACAAAAGGATTGAGAAACTTTTCGCAAGACTATTCTTTCAGGGATAAATACAATTTCTAGTAGAATAGTGTAGAAACTAGGGCTCGAGATTTCAAGTGAACCGAGTGAGATACCCGAGTACCCGGGTACTCGTGAGATACCCGGGTATACCAAAATTACCCGTACTACCCGGGTATCTCACGGGTACCCGAACGCATGAGATAGACAAGAATCTCATCCCGAATTAAGCCGAATTGAACCGAATTGAGCCGATAGTTTTTCGCTATGTGTTTCTGGATTTTAAAGTAGAGCGCGCACGAGAGAGAGAGACAGAGAGAGAGAGAACTCATTTTCAACATAACCACGGTGCATTACATTCAATGTTCATCATGTATACAGAATTCATTTCATTCTGAAATTTTGTTCTTATTTCTAAAGCCACAAATACATACCGAAAAACTATCGGCTCAATTCGGTTCAATTCGGTTTAATTCGGGATGAGATTCTTGTCTATCTCATGCGTTCGGGTACCCGTGAGATACCCGGGTAGTACGGGTAATTTTGGTATACCCGGGTATCTCACGAGTACCCGGGTACTCGGGTATCTCACTCGGTTCACTTGAAATCTCGAGCCCTAGTAGAAACGTCATCCTAAAATCATCGTCGATTCCATGCAACGAGAAATCGAAACGCATTCCTTTCGCGATAATACGCGAAACGAGTACGATTATAAATTAGGAAATAAAGTACTAGCACAGGTATCCGAGATGCGTGACTTGGGGGTTCTCTTTATCCCCAACTTCAACTTCTCCGCTTACGTACAGACAGTAGTGTCGAAAGCGTACAAGACCCTTGGCTCTCTAAAGCGGTGTACAGTGAAATTTTCAAATCCAAATTCACTTAGACTTTTATACTGTTCGTTAGTAAGATCCACGCTAGAATACGCTTCTATCATTTGGTCTCCTTACTTCGCTAGTCAGAAACAGAAGCTTGAAGGGGTGCAACACAAATTTCTCAGGTTCGCTGCGTTTAAGTTAGGGCAGAAGATGTCTTTCACTGACCATAATTATGATGCAATCATGGAAAAGCTTAAACTTGCAACGTTAGAAAGAAGAAGAACTCTTTCTGAGCTGGTGCTACTGTTTAAAATAGTCAATGGTTACATCAAATGTCCTCAACTTCTTGAACTTATTAACATATATGCGCCAATAAGAGCTCTTAGACACTCGCAGACTTTTCTACCGCCAGGGCTGGGTAAAATAGTATTTGAAATAAAAAATAAAAATATTTTCAGAGATTGTTTCCAAAACTATGTTATTTTGAATAATTTGAAATATCTATTTATTTTTGTATTAGTGGAAATACTATTTGAAATATTTATTTAATCTCTCAAGTATATGAAATGTGTATTTCAATTATGTGTTTCGCAGCACGAACTTAAAATAGTTACTTGAAATAAATATTTCTGCTATTATTAGTGGAATGAAACTTCAGCATTACCTTTCTCCGAAATAAGCTATGGATATATCTAGACATTCATAACTATGCTTATACATTATAGAGTAAGAGAAAGATGTAAGTAAAATACTATGAAATACTAGTTGAAATAATTAATTTTCATATATCCTTAAAACAATATTATTTCAAATAATTATTTCTAAAACATCGCACAGCAAATATTACTTCAATTAATAGCTCCTATACATGTGTAATAAATAGATATTTTCAATTATTCTTCTATGTAGAACTAAGAAATAAAATAAATGCTGAAATACTACTTTATTTGAATAAAAGTATTGTAATTACTATTTCCAATACTTTTTATTTGAATTGTACCCAGCACTGTCTACCGCTAAGCTTTACCTCAATGTGTTCGTATCTCGATACCATTAATCGCGCGTGTGTTACTGCCAATGCATTTGTTGACGACGTTGATATATTTGGTAGCTCCTTGAACTCGTTCAAGACACTTTACAAATTAATTTAATTCGTGTTGATTTTTCTTGTGTTACATCTTTACATATTTTATTTATGTTTTTATGCTTTTTGTTTTATATGTTTTATGTTTTAAACTTTTATATTGCCTTTGTAATTTTCTTTATTTGTTTTTCAGAATTATGTCCTCTATGTATTCAACCTAACTTCAATTCACTTGTACACTAATGGGAATTCTCTTCCCCTAAATAAATAAATAAATAAATAAATAAATAAATAATGAAAAGTCGCTACGGTTGTTACGCGAGAAATCAGTGACACGTTTAACGCTCCTTAAGTGGCCTCCGCGCGGAGAGTTCAATGCTTGCAACAACGAGCACGCGCAGTGTCGTAGCGCTCGTTACAATCGTGTCACCGGTCTTCCCATATTTAGGGAAAGTATCCGTTAACCGATTGCGCGTACACACGTGGAAAAGTCGTCGCTGATTCGCGGAAAATTATTTATTTATTTATTTATTTCTGTTTCACGGGAATAATTTCCCATTAATGTACAAAAAGACGGATAAGAGACTATAAATTATATCGAGGACAAAGTGAATAAGAATAAACAAAAGATACGCTAGTTAGATTTAAGGATTTGCATTTTTAGGGAGTAAATGGAGCAACTATTTTTTAGAGCAAATTATTGGAGAATAAAAAAAATTATATTTCTTCTCGCTTTAAAGTTCTTCCAATAATGAATCGATTATCGAATTTACACTTTTGTCGGCGTCCTTTATCGAGAATTCTCACGGATTGGAAAACCAGAACACCTTACCGTTACTAAATAGAATTCTTGTTGCGTGGGAAAAAAGCGCGAGACTCGCGCGAGTGAAGTCGTTGCGTCTAATGCGGCGTATAACTGTGGACGAGGCGGAGTTCAAAAAGACTCTCGGAGGGAAAACGATAGCTAACGACGCGATTCGATCGTCGAGCATTACGCGCGATGTCTCCATCGAGCAGGGAATTTCGTGGAGGAGCTTCGAGTCGCGAAGACGATGATAATTGGCGTTTTACGCTGCCTCGTTAATTAGCGTTGCGGCGTGGCGCCGAATGGCTTTCACGCCTGATAAGTTCGAGGATTACTCATCGAGAGTTCTCCCGAGTTCGAGTAAAACCGCGGTTGTGAGTTCTGGAATCTGCTGAACATTCAAATCGTTCGTTTTACTTAATTATCATTCGATTATCTTGATAGGATTCTCGTTGGATTGTAGGCGGTTGGATGCCCGAGTTTGTGTTTACGTTAGGAGAATCTGAGTTGTCGGTCGGCCTGGATAGCTTAATTGGTTAAAACACTCGCCCGGAAAGTGAAAGATCCGGGTTCGAATCTCGGTCCAGACAATCCGATCGGCCGACTCTTTTTCTCCTACAGCAGTGGTGTCAAATACGCGGCCCTCAAGACCTTAGAGTGCGGTCCGCGGCCCAAAACTTGAAATTAATTTTATTACCAAAAAAAATACAATGCAACACAATGCTAAAGGAAAAATATAATGAAATTGACATTCCAGATTTTTATTCGTACTTGCCGGAACATTTTATTGAAATGCGTATGTTTGTTGCGAGAATCTTGGCAATGTTTGGTAGTACATATTTATTTATTTATTTATTTATTTATTTATTTATTTGAAACCAGATATTTACAAAGTAAATCCCATAGGAGGTAAACATAGTTACCTGTACATAGGCTGGTATATAAGAGTCTTAAAAACTAACTTAAAGTTAAAAAACTCCATAAAAACAATAACATTTGATGAAGAAAAATATTTACGATTCACGCCAGTAATTAACAATATAATACCATTAAACATATAACTGTTCTAACTTAATAAAATTCTTTAATTTATTTTTAATAGCATGTTTATTTAAATTCAGACTCTTTAGTTCATTTGGCAGCGAGTTATGGGTGTTTATAGCAACAATATAGCTATTTTTACCACTTACAGCCTTTTTCATTTTTGGCAATGCGATGTTTTTATTTCTAGTTTTAGATGTACTTTTTATAAATCTATCTTTTAGTATCTATGTGAACAATTATTTTCTGTCTTAAAGAGTAATAAAACTTCACACAGGGTGAGGTTAACAAATGAACACTTAAAATCTATGTTAAAAATATCTTTACCCCAAAAAATGACACCCGATATCGATAAAATAGTATCTGCGAAAAGATGCCAAGTGTCTAGTAAAAAATATTAAGTCTTTTAATTTCTAAAATGAATGTGTCTTTTAATGTACTTTTTAATTCTTGTAAATTTATTAAAGAAAAATAAATGTAAAATTTAAATGAGTTATTTTCCATTATAAATAAAAGACTTTCTTTTCTTCCTGTCTGCGGCCCGCGGATTTTCTTAAAATGAATTTGGTGGCCCGTATTCATACATGAGTTTGACACCACTGTCCTACAGGATTGAAATTAATTAGAGTGTGAAACTCCTCCATCCCTTATGAAATAATGTTACATACGAACGTGAGGGTGTTGCGGAGGGTGTTTAATGGGTGCGCGGGAATCGATCGTGCATCGAGGACGCATCCTGAAAACCTTGACTCCCATTTGCACATGCCATCTAGAATTCCCTCGCTTTCCCACGTCTAGCGTTCCTTTTAATCGCGAACGTCACCATTCCAAAACAGGCAACTCTCGGCGCTCATTCCTGTCGTTCTCCGTTTCACTGCTCCGTGACGTAATCGGCACGGAGCCACGATCAATCGATCGTGCGATCGAATGACCGAGCCGAACCGAACGAGAGGCCGACCTTCGGGGTTGGACGCGAGCTGGACGTAATTGTTCTCCAGCGTGCGGCGAGTTGAACGCACCGCGGAGAATTTCGATCGCGTTCGGAACGGTTTCACGAGTCTCCTCCGGAGATGATGCTCGCTTTACGAGGGACCTTTACTGTTAGACACGTTACCGTGGCTGCCGCTTTACAACGCGAAGCGTCTCCTCCACTGGATCGTAACGCGGACCAGCGCAAAATCTCAGGGAAACGTAACGGTATTAGGCTCGTAGCTTCGTGCCTCGATGCTACCTTTGCTTTACGTTTCGCAATGCGCTTGGCGGCGATCTTGAGAGCCTCCCGGCACGCGATTCTTCTCGCTTTGTGTGCAGACTTTCAGGGAAAACTTCTGCAACTCTGTGGCCACCTATGTCCATCGCGGAGAATGAGTGTTTCGCCGCGGCAACGAAACAATGGTTCGGACGAAGAGGTGTCGAAGCGTTCTGTGGCCCCGAGGCTGCTGGAATTAAACCACTCGAAACGACACGGAGATAAATGTTTCATTAGCATTCGTCGGTGACGCAAACCGCGCTGAACAATAGCTGTGCAAGTTTCGGTTCGCGAGCGGTTTCCATGTTTTTGCCGAACGGAATAACAAAACCTGTTCTGCAAACTCTGTCGTATAATTTGTATAATTAATTTTAGCCCACGTCAAATTCTGTTCAATCGGTAGTGAAATTAATTATATAAGGAGCGTTCCGTTCTGTGTGCCCACTCCCATAAAGAACCGAAGCTGTCCGGAGCCGTGAAAGGGTTTATCTATCAACTCTTAGCGGCGCATAGCTTCGATACTCGATAAACGATCTGGAGCAAATGCACGCCGAGCACGGAACATGGGAACTCGTAGGGGGAACAAAGAAGGTCAGGGGAGTCGCGAGGCAGGAAAACCGGAGTCTGTATTAATTCGATGGCCAAGCATGGGCGAAGAGAGGCCCACGCGTTATGCCGGTTTCGTGTGTACCACGGCAACACGAAGAACTTTCACTTTGCAACGGAATAATTCTGTCTCGGCTCGCTCGTCGCTCTCTCGTTACCGCGAGGTGGGCGTAAGTTTTAGCCCCGAATCGCTCGCTTACTTTTATTCCTCGTTGATTCATGCCGGATGTTGCCACAGGCGAGCGCGATGGACGCCGAATCGTGCTCAGAATAGGAATTTCCTAACGCAGCCGATCCACCGAGTGCAAACTCTTCTCGCAAGAGCATCCCGAGGACTTCCTTTCCCTTCGAGCAGCACGCGATTGATCGTCGATCTCTCTATTCGCCAGAGTCAAAGGATCTATTACGTAGGATGTAATTTGTTCGGTACGAAAAAAAATTGGGAAGACTGGTTGCGATCGAAGTAACTTGCCGATAGTGTTTACGACTGGTCAGCGCTGAGCGATGCATCAACGAACGACGAAGACGGCTTCAGAAGTTCGGTTTAACGGTGTCTTAATAACCGGGAAATCGATTACGATGCACGCACTGGGAGGAAGCCTTAATGGTCGGGATGCGATCAATCACTGTACACGTTTACCCAAACTCAGGATGTTGACCCAAACTTCCGCCGGGTTCGCGGCGTCGTTATGGCATAACGCTAATTAGCGTACCGTCGTTGCCGGGGGAATGAAGGCAATTCACCGTGAGATACCGCAAATTATGCGAATCACTGCGATTATGTCGAATCTTGACAGATGTCAGGGTCACTTCTTTGGAACAGTAATTAGAAAGATATTTCTTTGTCGTTTGTTCGTCGCGAAGCGTCGTCGGTTTCGCTGAAACTGTATTAGAGGATGAAGCGATTCATTAATGCATGAATATCCAGGTTTAGCATCGGAATTGAAATGTTAACTTTCATCTGCCTCGTTGCGAAATTTCACTCCATCGGAAATATAAAAGTCCCAACGATGTGACACTTTTTTTGCCACCTCCTTTAGGCGTGCACGGCTCCCATAGATCGTTTTGCAACAACCACTTGCGAGCAGAGAAAGCCTCGCGATTTTTACCGTTAAATAGCACAGAGCTGATAAATATTCATAGAGGAAGGATGCTCGTGTTCGTGCATTTTCGCGCTCCACGATATCGGCGATAAAAAGTGGACTAATAATAATTAAGCCACTGTATATGGCTCGGCGCCTCTCGCTGAATGCTTAAACAACTAAATTCACCTCTCGATCTTTTTAAAAATACCTCTAGTTTATGAGTCAACTTTGACATTAGCTTTCGAGTTTTAATTATTCTGTTAAAAATGCATGTATTTCGAAAATGAGGAAAAGAAAGCAGAGACGAATTTTAATGGGTGAATGGGCCTAGAATTCTTTCTGGCCCGCGCTGCTTTTAATCCTTCCACGCATTACGATGCGTGGGACGTGCCCCCTTTCTGCGGAGCCGAAAAAAGAGAATCGAAAGGGTCGAGCCGCAGGAACAAGATGTACCATGTTACATCCCAGCACTTTCACGACGCAAGCTTCCATAAAGCGAGACCCTCGTGGGCGACGCAGCGTTAAAGAAGAAATCCCATGGAACCGGAGACTCTATCCATCAGGATCGTTATCCTCCCGGCGCGATGATTATATCGATCGATTACGTCATTGACAAAGGTCGTCAAACTTGTTTGAAGGATGTCGCAATGGTATTCGATTCGATGCCTGACAAATATGGGGGGAGGGGGGAATATTGCTTCAAAGGATTCGAGGATTCCTATGCTCAAGGTCCTTTGAAATTTATTTGAAGGATGCAGACGTTTATTTTTAATGCTCGCAACATTTTTTTGAAAATATAATTAAGAAATCGAGAAAAATAGAATCGAGGATATTGGAAGTAGGCCATGGAGAATAAGTGCGGTGAATTTTGCATGAACTCGTTCGTTTCTTCTCGGCCAAAGTTTCGCAAGCGCGCGTGTGGGAGCCGCGCGATTATTGGAAGATGTGTGCACAGAAGGCAGCCATGTGTTTTGCTGTGTGTGCGCGCATCGCCAACTAATTGATAGGTTTTGTCATCGTTTCCTTCTGTCTGCCTACCGGATGATATCATTGACACGGTAACACATTTCTCAGTGATACCCTTACCGAGCGTCACGACGAAGTCGCGAACACAGCGGCAAAACGCTATTTGCATAAAATCAACGCGTGTCTAATGGCCACTACATGGGAGGTTACGTTTATATCGTGGCAGACTGCTATAGTTGGAACTGCGAGACGTAGGAATGCGCTTTTGGATTTCTTACAAATAGTGAGAAACCACAAGCGAATAAGTGAGAGCTGTTCCAAAAAGATATTTTGCAATTCGTGAACACATCGGTATTAAAATATTCAAGATAAAATCTAGTAATTGGCGAATGAAACATAGCTTCCGTGTTTCGCGTGGAATGGCGGAAACACTCGGGGGTATCGTTGGATCAGAAATTTCGTCGACGCGACGAGGGTGGCCAATTTCCGTGACGAAAATTCAGTGAGCAAGGACGAGCACTGGTCTAGCCGGATCGCCAGCTGTCTAGCTGGTACTTGTCGAGAGGAGTTAAGAGTACAAGAAGGCAACAACGGAGCGGTGCAAGGTGCAGCGGAGGGGAAGGAGGGTCACAGGTGCATCGCACTCGCACGCCCTCCTTTATTACGTTCCTCCGCGTCTCCTCTCCTTCTCTTTTCCGTCCCTCTTGCTTCCTCCGCGATCTTTGCTCGTTAGCGAAGGCTTTAACGCGTTTCGAACGACGTTCAAAATTATTTTTCCTTCCAAGTCTCCCTTTTAGTTACACTTGAATCGAGGTATAATTATTGTAAAACTAAATTCTGAAAAATTGGAGCAGAAGAAACGTCAGAAGAATTTATCGAGGAGTTGAACGCAGCTTGAAATCCTATAATCTGTAAAGTTCCCCTTGTTGCCGTGTCCGTGTCTACAACAAATCCCCATCAAGATCAAGGCTAAATCGCAGGAAGACTCGCGAAGGATCGGTCGAGCATCGCCACTCGTCGCTCTTTCCTTCTTCGCCCGTCATTCGCCTCCTTTCTCCTAGCCTCTTCGTTCTTGTCTCCACGTACTCGTAGCTCTTCCTCTCCGGCCCCGTCGTCGTCTCCCCCTCGACGTTTTCCCTCCGCGATCTTCCCCCTTTCTCCCCCTTCGTTCCTCGGCAGCTCGTTTTTCCCGGCGGTCTTTCTGCGTTCCACTCGCTCGTCCACCTAATTGTCCTTCTCTTTTTCCCTTCGACGTTCCTTCGCGGTTCCCTTCCGTTCCCTTCTCGGTCCTTTCTCTCGCGCCCCGGCGAGTCGTTAACATTTCGCCGGCGCGGCTCATCGGCGAGTTCTAAGTTATGACGCGACGTGCCAGTTCGTTTGCTCGCGTACCACACGTCCGTTTCGTTGTTCGCCATAAACTGCTACGCACGTAGGACGCCTTCCGCGAATCGTGCCCACCGTCCCCTGAAAATTGCACTTCCGCCGATGAATCCCGACGAGACGATCGAACCTACTACATTACTGCTTTCGACCTCCGTCGATGGAAGAGACTCCGCGGCATTCGACTTGATAAAGTATCACGCTCTGCGCACTGAGAAGCGAGCGATCGAGTTTCAAAACATCGCACGCCCAGGAAACTGGGTTTTTAGGGCCACGGCTAACGTAAACCGATACAGTTAGGTTCGGGTTTATTCGTGAGGGGGTCGCGAATACCGACACGTCATTGAGACAGGTGCCCCTGCATCGGTTTCCCCTCATTCCACGCGCGGAACCGAGGGTCGGCCAGTCTCTCACGTGCACCGACTTCGGCGTTCGGTTTCGATGGATTCTCCGTCGACTTTCCTTTGTTCGTTCACTTTGCGATCGCCTTAGAACTGGTCACAGTGGTTTTCTTCTTTCGGAGGATTCGTCGCGCACGGGCGACTTCAAAAATCTTATTACAGCGCGCGATTATCCGGTGTGCGAAGGGCACTCGCTCGAGCGAGACCGCTTCGATGATGTAACTGGACGAACGTAATTCAGGGAACCAGCGAAAAGCCGAGCGTGTCGTAAGTGACGTGCCTTTAATCGAATTCCGTGGTCTGCCATCAAATTCGCGTCGTTGTCCGGCAATCCTGTACCGTATAGGATGCGATCAATTTACCATTTCTGTTGCAGCCAAGATGAAACATCTTTGGCCGTTGGTGGTGTGGATACTTCTGTCTCTGTGTCCAGTGAGTACATTTAAAGATTGTTCATGTTGTAACGCGGTGATTGCAATGCGAAGGAATTACACCGGGATTGGAGGATAGTTTACAGCAACTTAACCGATTCATTCCTCAGGCCGAATCACTCAGAGGACTCGGACATGGATTGAGGAGAGAAGTATTCTTCCTGAACCTCGAAGACGGCTACTTCGGCTGCCAGGTGAACGAGTCGACGGACATTCTGCAGCTCCTCGAGCTGTCCAAGCTCTGCGATAGCAACGTCGACTGTTACCAGGGCACTGATGAGCAGCGCGACAGGTTGAAGTGTACAGGTGAGTTGAAACGATTTATTGCTCGAGACAATCCGCGTGAAGGGTCGTCGTCTCATCATCGACCATGATGAAGGTAAAAAGTCCGTGTCTCTTTACTGTTCCACGTTCTTGCCGCCGAGTTCAACGTTTGTTGACGATATAAACATCCACTACGAAAGCCTTGAATCGTATCGAATTCGCCTGCGAAGTAAGAACAGCCGTGCGAACGTTTGCACACCGCGTTATTAATTACGCGCTTCCGGCGCGATTAATCGGTGGCGTTGATTTTTATTCGTTTCCCATCGCCGTGAATCTGTCGATGGAAACGTTGCGCAATTCGTTTGAAAAGGAATTACTCATCGTCTATCGACGGCTGTTTTCTCTGGATGACTAAGGTGTTGTCGACGCGACTGGAATTGATCTTTTGTTTTTCGGTGACTGGAAGACGACTGCACGAAGGAGGACGGGTCCAGGTGCTTAAACGGTGTCTGCTTGGATTCCGTGTGTCATTGCAACGATGGCTTCGGCGGTTGCAATTGCCAAGTGCCAGGTCAGTACCTTTTTCCTTCGATTATCAATAAAATTGCTAGCCAAATCACGAATCGGGAACGGAAAATCGCATTGCAGACGAGAACGAGTGCAAGTACCGACCCTGTGATATATTCGCGCACTGCACGAACACCCTGGGTAGCTTTCAATGTTCCTGTTTTCCTGGCTACCAAGGGGATGGTTTCCATTGCGAAGGTACGTATGCTAAAAAATATCCTTTCATCCTCGTTGCACGACAATCACGTTTCCTCTTCTGCGCGATTCTGCATAGATATAAACGAGTGCGATAACCCGGCCCTTGCGGCGAGGTGCGTGGAGAACGCGGAGTGCTGCAATCTACCGTCGAACTTCCTGTGCAAATGCAAGAATGGCTACATAGGCGATGGCATGGTGCATTGCGAAGACGTGAACGAGTGCGCTATACCCGGTGCATGCGGAGATAACACCGTCTGTCACAATATCCCTGGAAATTACACCTGTGCCTGTCAAGAGGGCTTCACGGGAGACCCGTACGAAACCGTGAGTATAGGCAAAAGATCTCGTCGCCGAGACAGACACCATGAAAGGATTACTTTGTTCAGTGCGTTGATATCAACGAATGCAATTACGCGGGCGCCTGCGGAAGAGGCGCGCAATGCATCAACGTGCCAGGAGGCCACAAATGCGAGTGTCCAGAGGGCTACAACGGCAACCCCGAGGAGGACTGCGTGGACGTGGACGAGTGTGTGCGCAGTCCTTGCGGTCGATCGGCTCATTGCACAAACTTGCGCGGCAGTTTCCGTTGTTCTTGCCCGGAAGGAATGAGCGGCGATCCTTGGATAGGCTGTCACGGTAAGTAACACCGATTTCTAATTATCCAGCGCCATTTATCACGCGGAACTCGTTCTCTCCTCCTTTCGACGTGGTAAGTCAAACGTACGGCGAGTTGTCGACGATGTACGATTCCCGAATAACAGTATCCATGCTTCGTTAATAATTATTCGCTAACAGCCGAAGTGCAAAGCGAACAAATTACTGGAATCAAACCAAACTGGCATTCTACGCGAATAACACCGTGTAATCTTGTAATTTTCACACCTCGGCGTTTGTCGGATCTGTACATACACTGGTAACAATTCCCTTAACATCGCGCCCGTTCCGCGACGCGAATTAATCTACATAACACCGTGCACGAATAATACACGTCGGCGTCGGCCGAGAGTAATTGACGAATGGCCTCTGATTAAAACGCACTAACCGTCACTAACAGATATAAACGAGTGCGACGAGGGCTCGCCCTGCGGCGGCGACGCCGATTGCGTCAACACTGAGGGCAGCTTCGAGTGTAGATGCCGGTCAGGCTATCGCATGGACCCGAGCCACGGATGCGTCGACGTGAACGAGTGCAGCGAACCGGCCGCCTGCGCCGAGAACGCGAGGTGCATCAACGTCCCGGGATCGTACAAGTGCATCTGCCCGCAGGGTTTCGTCGGTCAAGGATTAACTCTATGCGAAAGTCAGTCCCAAGCACAATTCACACCCAAGTAACACACTCTATCAAACCGCAGACTCGGCGATTTCTCTCGATAACGCACCCCACAACCCCTTCAGCCTGGTAATCATTAATAATACTCACCGTGCGATTAACCGTGTTGATTAACAGACGTGAACGAATGCGAGAGAAACCCTTGCGGCGAGAACGCCGAGTGCACCGACACGATAGGCAGCTTCGCGTGCAGCTGCAAGGCGGACTACACCGGCGATCCGTTTAAGGGATGCAGCGGTTAGCAGAGATTGGCTCTTCTATTTTGTTCTATGTCGTGGCTGGGAGAAGCGCAGCGAGGTTTAGAGATACCATCGTTGAAAATTCTCCGCTGTATTTTACTGCTTCTTCCGCCACTATACATATCTGTTAATATTTTTCATGCTCTCCGTTTCAAAATTTTCAAGCGCTCACAAAGTTTTTACTGACAGTTCTTTTCGTGGTTCCTGACAGATATCGACGAGTGCACTGCATTGGAGAACGCTTGCGGCAAGTACGCGATTTGCAAGAACGCGGATCCTGGGTATACCTGCGACTGCCCACCTGGGTACAGTGGCAGCCCCACGCCGACAGTCGCTTGCGAACAAGTAATTCTATCACTTTTTACCGGATTAAATAAACTTTACAACGTTTAAGTAAGTAAACAATTTTTTCTTCAATAGACTGACGTCACCACGCTCTGCAAATCAAACTTCGACTGCGTGAACAATGCTGAGTGCATCGAAGGACAATGTTTCTGCAAAGACGGCTTCAAGGCTGTCGGAGCAGAATGCGTAGACCTTGACGAATGCCTTACGAACCCCTGCGGACCCGCGTCGATTTGTACAAATACGAGAGGGAGCTATCACTGCGAGTGTGAATCTGGTTTCGTCGGTACTCCACCACATATACCGTGTAAAGGTAAATTAATTCCCAAGGATTGATACCAGCGACGATGAAATGGTTTCTAAAATTGACTTCCTCTGCAGCTCCTTGCGACGAAGTTACTTGCGGAGATCACGCATACTGCAAAGCAGACGGACATGAAGCTTACTGTATCTGCGAAGATGGATGGACCTTCAATCCTAACGATATTGCAGCAGGTTGCGTTGGTAAGAATAATGCACTCTTTAAACAATTTTTTTTTAACAATTTCGGTAATTCATTAGTCATTTCTCTTGTCAGATATAAACGAATGCGATGCGGTAAATGGTCCCTCTGGACGCTGTGGCAGGAATGCAATCTGCTCGAACACTTTGGGTGGCTTCGGTTGTCACTGCAAGCCTGGGTACTCTGGAAATGCGTTCAAACAGTGCATGGGTAAATTATACAATATTCTATCGACACAATTATACATATAGAGATGCAGATAGACTAGTAAGTAACTTACAGTTTACACGCGCTATGAGAGCCGCTATCGCAATATCTATCTTCACCTTAAGGAAAAATTGCAAACTCAAATATATTTCTTATATTCTAAAACGCAGACGTAGACGAGTGTGCGAAACAAGATGCATGCGGACACGGCGCAACGTGCACCAACAACGAAGGTTCATACGCCTGTAGCTGCCCTGAAGGGACAATACCAGACCCTGATCCCTACATCAAATGCGTCGGTATAGTTACCTGCGACGTCGACGGCGATTGTCCTGGAAACGCTATTTGTGACCCGCAGAAGAGGTGTCTGTGCCCTGAACCCAACGTTGGGAACGATTGCAGACGTGAGTGCATCTCATTACTTAAATTCTGCGCGCGAGATAAGTGTGGTAGTAAAAAAAAGAAAATATTTGTTTCTACCTTCAGATCCTTGCGAGGACCTGTCCTGCGGCCCCAACGCGCACTGCATGCTCTCGAACGACGTCGCCACCTGTCTTTGTCGCAGCGGTTACACAGGAAAGCCCGGAGCGAAGGGTGGCTGCAGGGACATCGACGAGTGTGCCATTAATCCGTGTCCCGAGGGTGCCATCTGCAATAACGAGCCCGGCTCCTTCTCCTGTCAGTGTCCCAGTGGGACCACTGGCGATGCCTACTTCGGCGGCTGTCAGGAATCGAAGGCACCTCACGTCTGTGGACCGAGCCTGCCGTGTCCCGCTGGAGAACAATGTATCAAGGACGAGTTCGTGGGCAGCAGCGTGTGTATTTGTCAGCGTGGCTACACTCGCGATCACGAAACTGGAAAGTGCAGGGACATCAACGAGTGTATGGAGTTGAGGGAGAAGCCTGCCTGCGGTGTCAACGCCATTTGTAAGAACCTTCCTGGCAGCTACGAGTGTCAGTGTCCACCTGGCTTCAATGGAAATCCGTTCTCGCTGTGCGAAGGTTCGTGTTCGAAATGGGGAATCATTTGCAATTACTTTTAGAGTGAGATAAATATTTACTTTTGTTCGTGGTTGTTGTAGAATGCAACAGTATCGAGTGTCAATGCCAACCTCCATATAAAATTGTTAATGGAAAGTGCATGCTAGCTGGTTGCTCCAAGGGCGAAAAGTGTCCCAGCGGCGCAGAGTGCATAACGATAGCCGGCGGAGTCAGCTATTGTGCCTGTCCTAAGGGATATACTACCAAGGTCGATGGTTCTTGCGAGGGTTCGTATTCGAGTGCCAATATTTCAGTTCCTTCCTTATGAGCCAGTCTTTCGCAGTGACAAATTACCTTGCAGATATCAACGAGTGCATCGTTGGTCATCAAGTCTGCGGTTACGGCGCAGAGTGCATTAACCTGCCAGGTTCCCATCAGTGCGTTTGTCCTCATGGCTACGGCGGAGACCCATACAATGGGCTCTGTTCTCCAGCTCAGAAAAGGTGCACCAGCGATAACGAGTGCAAGGCGAACGAAAAATGCGTGCAACCTGGTGAATGTGTCTGTCCTCCGCCGTTTTACACCGATCCCCTCGATGGAAATCTTTGCAAGAGTAAGTACCGTTTCGGAAAACACTCCTTAGCAAATACGTGTATTGGATTTGAATCAACTCTCTCATCACTCGATTTTGTAGATCCTTGCGATCGTTTCCCATGTGGCATCAATGCAAAATGCACTCCCAGCGATCCTCCTCGGTGCATGTGCGAAACTGGCTACGAAGGAGATCCTCAACACGGTTGCGTCGACGTGAACGAGTGCGCGAACAACCCATGTGGCCACGGTGCCTACTGCATCAACACCAAAGGCGATCACATTTGCGAGTGTCCTAGAGGAACAATCGGCGATCCATACGGAGCCGGTTGCACCGGTGTCGCCGTTGCGAAGACAGAATGCTCTTCCAACGACGATTGCGACAACGTCTACGCCTGCGTTAATGGCGGATGCGTGAATCCTTGCGAAAACATACCCTGCGGACCGAACGCGTACTGCGAACCGGATAAGCACGCTGCTTGGTGTCGATGCGTGATTGGATTCGTCGAAGGAAAGAATAATGAGTGTGTCTCGCGTGAGTATTCGTAACCTGGGGCAATTGCACTGCTGCGTTGACTTGGAATATGCGAAAAAAATTTTTTATTTGATTTTCAGAGTGCGACGGCTTCGTCTGTGGAGCGAGAGCGCAGTGCATCGTGAGTTACAGTGGACCAACGTGTAAATGCATCGAAGGATTCATGGGCAATCCCTTCCCGGGTGGACAATGTCAACCGGATGTTTGTTCTCCGGAAGTTCCTTGCGCCGAGCCTAGTGTTTGCATAAGCGGAAGATGCAAGCGGCGTTGCGAAGGCGTTGTGTGCGGCGTTGGTGCCTCTTGCGATCCAACGACCAACAAATGCGTTTGCAATCCGTACTTCATTGGAAATCCGGACCTCCTTTGCATGCCACGTAAGTTGTAGAAGAAAGAGAAAGAGATGAATTAATTGCATTAGGTATTGCAAAGTGTCAGGCATGTTATAATTTGTTTCTATCTGCCAGCGATTTATCCAGCTGCTTGCGACCCTGGCTGCGGGTCCAACGCCCACTGCGAATACACTGTGCAAGAGTCGAAATGCGTTTGCAATCCTGGTACCAGCGGAAATCCGTACCATGGTTGCGGTGTGCAACACAAATCCGACTGCTCTGGGAACTTGTGTGGCAAGGATGCGCATTGCCACGCTGGACCCAATGCTGTTGAGTGTGTTTGTCCTCCTGGATACGCTGGAAATCCCTACATTCAATGTTTCGGTAAGTATTTTATACAATTACAGACTGTCTCTATGTTTCACTGTATTTTTTAATTTTTCCTATGCTCAGATATCAACGAATGCAACGGAAACGCCTGCGGCAACAACGCCGTCTGCATCAACACGATCGGCAGCTACGACTGTCGCTGCAAGGAAGGATTCTTCGGCAACCCATTCATTGGTTGTCAGCAGGTGCAAGTAGGTGCCTGCACCGACCCATTGACCTGCACTTGCAGCGACACAGTTCCTTGTCCCTTCGACTACAGCTGCGTCAGAGGCAAATGCATAAACCGCTGCAGCGACGTCAAATGCGGTCCTCGATCCGTGTGTCAGGACGGAGCCTGCGTCTGTCCGCCAGGGTACAGCGGCAACCCCAACGATCTGAGCAAAGGCTGTCATCTTCACGGTCACTGCTCCAACGACCTGGACTGTGAGCCTCAGCAAATCTGCTTCCAAGTTGGCAAAGGTGTTCGCAAGTGCGTGGACGCGTGCAGCAAATTGCAGTGCGGTCCGAATGCACTCTGCGTCACTCAGCATCACGTGTCGTCTTGCCTCTGCATCGACGGGTACCAAGGCAATCCTAGTAATCTGGTGGAGGGCTGCCAACCGGCGAAATCAGTGATAACTCCTGGCTGCACTCGTGACTCGGATTGTCACGAAGGCTCCTTCTGTCTCGTTCTTGACAATGGTGCTCGTGAGTGCGTGAACCCTTGCAGCAAAGTGGTCTGCGGCGCTCATCAAAAATGCGAGCCGGATATAATCCCCGGTCACGCAACTTGTAAATGTCAGGATGGGTACGAGTGGAACCCGATACTATCTTCCTGTGAGAAGCCCTCGGTCCCTGACTGCATTTCCGACGACGATTGCCACTCCACCGAAGCCTGCAGACCCGACGCGCTTGGCGTGCTCAAGTGTTCGTCCGTGTGTCGCAGCTTTACCTGTGCTATCAACTCCCAGTGCGTGGCTGAGCGACACCGAGGTCGTTGCGAGTGTTTGCCAGGATTCGTTGGCAATCCTAACGATCGCCAGGGCTGTCAGACGCCTAAGAAGGATCAGTGCTCCACGGACAGCGAGTGTCCCGAAGATCAGACCTGCAGAAGCACCCACGATGGTCTTCTTACTTGTCAACCGGTCTGCAACTTCGTTTCCTGTGGTCCGAACGCTCTTTGCGTTGTCCACAACCACGTGGCGAACTGCGAATGTCCTCCAGGACTCTACGCTGGCGATCCTAATGACGTAGTCAAAGGCTGTCGCACCGTTCCTTGCGTTTACAACATCGATTGTCCACCCACTCAACTCTGCAACAGGCTGACGCATACTTGCTACAACGCTTGCGACGAAAATGCGTGTGGAGTGAACGCCGTTTGCATCGCAGATGACCACAGAGCTATTTGCCAGTGCCCTCCAGGTCTTCGACCGAATCCAGTTCCCGACGTCGAATGCGTGGCCATCGAAGCTTGTCACCCGAATCCCTGCCACGAATCGGCGCTCTGCATTCCAGGACCTTCGAACAATCCTGTGTGCCAGTGTCCTTCGAATTTCGTAGGCGATCCTTATCTGAAAGGCTGCCAGCCAGAGGGATACTGTGCCAACGCCAAGGACTGCCCTGTTCATTCTGTTTGTCACAATCATCGTTGCATCAATCCTTGTGACAACGCTTGCGGAGCCAATTCGATATGCGAGCTCATCAATGGGCAGCCCACTTGCAAATGTATTCATCGGTTTGTGCCATCGTCTAAGGGCCTCGAGGATGGCTGCGTTCGAGCTTCAAATTATTGTAGCGTAGATTCTGATTGCGAGGAAAGTGTGTGTCTCGAAGGACAGTGTATAGGTAAGTGAAGTGATTTAGATTTGTTGGGGATTTCGAGAAAAATTATGCATAATGTGTATTATTCGTTGTAGCTGTTTGCCGAGCGACAAACGACTGTTCTGTCAGCGAAAAGTGCGTCGACAGCAGGTGTATGGTACCTTGCGTCACCCACAGTCAATGCCAGATCGACCAGGCTTGCGTGAGTGGAGTGTGCATTCTAGGATGCAGAAGTAACAAGAATTGTCCTACTACCGAGTCCTGCATCAACAATAAATGTCAAGGTAATTTAAAAAAAAAAGTATTTTCATTTTTTGAAGGTACTAAAAATAGTATACAACATTTGTTTTCTTCAGATCCCTGTAAGAAGAAAGACGTCTGCGGTCCGAATGCACTTTGCAGTTGCAACAACCATGCCGTCTCTTGCACCTGTCCTCTCGGTTTCCACGGAAATCCCACACCTCAACAGGGTTGCGTCAGAGTGCCAAATATCTGCGACGGTCCTCAAGACTGTCCTAGTCAACATGTGTGCGTGTCTGGATTCTGCCAATGTCAGTGTAGCGAGCAGAATAACTGTGCCGAAGGGGAACGCTGCAAGAATGGCATTTGCGTGAAAATTTGCTACAGCGACAGCAACTGTCTACCTGGAGAGTTATGCATCGATGGACTCTGCGAAGTTGGATGCACTTCGGACGCTGGATGCAACGACAACGAAGTCTGCATCAACAACAAGTGTAGATGTAGTCATGGTTTCGTCGCTGGACCAGAGCATTGCTTGGACATCAACGAGTGTGACGACGATCCGTGTCACTCCAGTGCGGAATGTATCAATCTTCATGGATCCTACCGCTGCGCCTGTCCTCAGGGTACGGCTGGTGATCCAGCTGGTTCCGGCTGCGTGATTCCTCATCAATGCTCGGTGCATAGGGATTGCCCTGATTCACAGGCTTGTGTTCAACGTAACTGCACTGATCCTTGTTCCTTGGGTGTCTGTGGACCGAACACGGTTTGCTCCGTGGTGGACCACATTGCTGCCTGCCAATGTCAACCTGGATATATCGGTGACTCTTCTGGTTGCTTCAGGGTCGAGTGTCTCTCCAACAACGATTGCCCTACAGACAAGTATTGCAATCAGGACACTAACAAGTGCAGCAGTAAGTAATTTTTGCACTACGCAAATAAATGTGATCGTTTATATTTTTCTAATTATATTTTTTTAATTACTTAGGCCCCTGCAATCAGTTGAACTGTGGATACGGCAACTGTATCGCTTCTGACCACGTTGGGGTATGCAAATGCTTCCCTGGATTCGTTCTGGTGGGCGATATTTGCGTAGACGTAAATGAATGCTTGGAAAATCCGTGTCATTCCTCGGCTAGGTAAGTAGCTTCCATAATTTATAGAACATTATGGATAATTGTATTTGCAGTAATTATTGTGGTTGAATAATGCAATTTTTATTTTCCATCAGCTGCCACAACACCGAAGGATCATTCACCTGTGCCTGCCCACACGGTCTGGTGGGAGATCCCTTCAAATCCGGTTGCAAACAGCCCGGCGATTGTTTCACGGACTTTGACTGTCCCAATTCTGCAGCCTGTATTGACAACAGATGCACCAATCCTTGCGACGTATCAGCAGTATGCGGTAGAAACGCCGAGTGCTTCGTTCAGGACCATGCGCCACTTTGCAGGTGTCCTGGTCAGACCACTGGCAATCCTGCGGTGAGTAAACACTTTTTTTACAACTAAACTCTCAATTAATTGATGACAATTGCACTAAATATCTTTTTTTTAATATTAGTCTGAATGCATCCACTTGGAGTGCCACTATCACAGCGATTGCGGGCCATCGAACGCCTGTTTCAATCACAAATGCGTCGATCCTTGCTCCCTATCAAACGTTTGCGGCCAGGGTGCAGATTGCTCGCCTCTGAACCACAGTGCAGTGTGCACTTGTCAACCAGGTGGCACAGGCGATCCGAATCTGGGATGCACACCAGTGCAGTATTGCAAATCTGACTCGCAATGTGCAACGGGGTCTGCCTGCAACGGTGGAATATGCACAGCACTCTGTGGCAGCACGAGGGATTGCATAGGCGATCAACTCTGCATCAACGGACTCTGTCAACCCACTTGCAAGAGCAATTCCAGCTGCCCCGAGTTCCAATACTGTCACAACAACATCTGCGTGCAGGAGTTACGTTGCACTTCTGACGACGACTGCTCTTACGACGAGAAGTGTATCAAGAACAATATTGGCCAGGCAGAGTGTCACAGGTCCTGCGATTTGGTTCTCTGCGGACGCAACGCCGAATGCAGGGCAGACGATCATCTGGCAGTGTGTTCTTGTAAATCTGGGTTCTTCGGGAATCCCAAAGACGACAAGATCGGGTGTCAGCTAATCGAATGCGAGAGCAACGACGATTGCAGCGGGGAAAAGATCTGTGATACTCACAAATGCAGAATTGCTTGTCTGGCGCACAATCCGTGCGGTGTTAATGCTATCTGCACTGCGGAGAGGCATTTACAAATTTGTACGTGTCAGCCAGGATACACTGGAGAACCAACTCATGGTTGTCAGCTGATTGACTACTGCCTGAACGAACCCTGCGCTCCAGGAGCCCTTTGCGAAAATTCTCGAGGGTCTTACAAATGTCATTGTCAGCAAGGCATGGTTGGTGACCCGTATAACAGTGGCTGCCAGGCACCAGTCGAGTGTTTGCACGACGACGATTGTCCATTGACTGCCAAATGCATAAATGTTAACAATATCCCGAAGTGCTTCGGTAAGTTCTACGAGTTAAATTAAAATTTTGTTGGATCAGTGTTTCAAGATCCAGTTTTCATTTTTATTTTTGCAGATGTCTGCTCAAGAACACAGTGCGGACCAAACGCAGATTGCGTTGCTCGGAATCACGCGGCAGCCTGTCAATGTCGCTCGGATTACGAAGGAGATCCAAACAATCTGAGCATAGGCTGCAGGCCGAAACCAGTGATTTGTTCGTCAGCCGCGGACTGTTCGCCCAATACCTACTGTTACGAAGGAATCTGTCGACGTGAGTATCATACAATAGATAAGACCGTTCGATTTTTTTTTAAGCGTGACAGGCAAGGAAATAATCCGATATTCTTCCAGCGTCTTGCCAATCCGACGAAGAATGCAATCTATCCGACGTGTGCTTGAATGGACAATGCTTGGACCCTTGCAATATCCGAGCCGCGTGTGGAATAAACGCGGAATGCGACGTGAGGAGTCATATCAAACAGTGTAGCTGCCCGCCTGGGTTCACTGGTAATTCAGAAGTGGAATGCGTCAGACGTGAGTCTCTTTACCATTACAAAAAGCCGTGCAATTATAAGTTAGAACCAACCAGCAGTTCAATACTTTTATTCCTCCAGTGCCAGTGTCCTGCAGAGACACCAACGACTGCAACGAAGGCAACACCTGCCGCGACAATGTCTGTCTCCCGATCTGCGGCAACGACAATGAGTGCGCGTTCAACGAGAAATGCATTCGTGGAAACTGTCTGCTCACTTGCAGACTCGATAACGATTGTTTCCTGGGCCACATATGTCTCCACAATATGTGTACATTCGGCTGCCGCGCAGACGAGGATTGCAACGCGAACCAGGCCTGCATCACAAACAAGTGCATCGATCCCTGCGATGCAACTCCTTGCGGGCCCAACGCGAAGTGCACGGTGTTCAACCAGAGGGCCACTTGTTCGTGTCCCGCTGGGTTTATACCAAATCCCACGGCGAAGGTGGCTTGTTTGAGGTCACCGGGTCCTCTTTGCCAAGCTAACAGGGATTGTGCAGTGGGAACAGCTTGCATGGGAGGCCTTTGCACGCCTGTTTGTTCTACAGATTTGAATTGTTTGAGTAATGAACGGTGCGATCCTTCTGGTGTCTGCAAGTCTCTCTGCAGGGTGGACGAAGATTGTAGAAGCGGAGAAATATGTGAGGGACTTGTCTGTGCGATTGGATGTCGAGCGGACGTGGAATGTCAAGAAAGTTATGCTTGCTTGAACAATCAATGTCAAGGTGAGACGCGTTATTATTTATTAAAAGATTTGGTATTATCGTCTTCGAGTGGTAATCATTTTTGTTTCTGCAGATCCGTGCTCCCTTCCCGATGCTTGCGGAGCGAACGCTAAGTGCTCGATTGTGAATCATCAGAAATTATGTTCTTGCCCTGCGCCGCTCGGAGGAGATCCTCTGATTGGATGCAAACAGGCGTTCCTGCCTTGCTCCACGGAATTGGACTGTCCAACTGGCCAGACTTGCTATGGAAGGTCCTGCTACGCCACTTGTAGAAGGTAAAATGTCTAATTTTACTTATCACTATCTGTTATCTGTTTCTTGTAACTTGAATCATTTTACAGCGATGCTAATTGCTTGAGCGACGAACGCTGCGATGGAGGAACGTGCAAGGCTATCTGCAACAGCGACGACCACTGCGTAGCTAATCAGATATGTTTGAACAGATTGTGCGATATTGGCTGTCGCAGCGATAATACTTGTCCGAATGAAGAATCCTGCGTGAACAACAAGTGTAGGAGTAAGTAGCCTAACTGAGGCACGTTCACTTTCTTCTTAATTATTAGTTAAATTAATTTGCTCTTCTTCTAGATCCCTGCGAGGGTGGCAAAGCTTGCGGCGAATGTGCAGGATGTCGCGTAGTCAATCACGTAGCACAGTGTAGTTGTCCAGCTAACTATTATGGCAACGCTTTGCTCAGTTGCGTTAAATCTATGATTCCTTGCGACGGATCCTGCGAGTGCGACGAAATTGGATTCTGCACGAAGAGTTGCTATGGACAGGATCAGTGTTCCTGCGGGGAAGTTTGTCACACCGGAAAGTGTCGTGTCAAGTGCGACGTCAACAACGCCTGTCCGAAGGTACTACTTTATATCAGAGAACTCTGTAAAAGAATTTTGCTTCGGGGGTTCTTCTATTGTTATACTTTTAACTATTATAGGGATACGTCTGCGATGGAGGACTGTGTCTCATCGGGTGTCGCACCCACACCGATTGCCCATCTTCCTTATCCTGCATTAGCAACCAATGCGAAGATCCTTGCTCGGCTAATGGCTCCCCCTGTGGCATCAACGCACTCTGTCGCGTTTCCAACCATCGCGCGGTATGTCTGTGCCCTGAAGGTTTCCAGGGAGAACCTAGTCAAGAGTGCTACCAACTGGAGTGCCATCGGGATGATGACTGCGAAGGGAACAAACGGTGCAGCGAAGATGGCGTGTGCACAAACCCTTGCCTGCAACATGGAGTCTGCGGCTTCAACGCGCAGTGCAGAGTCGTGAACAGGAAAGCCCAGTGCTCTTGTCCACCTGGACACTATGGCAACCCTAAGATAAACTGCAAAAAAGGTACTAGAAATTGAAATTTGGATGACGAATCTTTTGAATAGGGCATATCGATGTCTACGAATCTGGGATAATGTTTCAGGAGGAGATCAATGTCTGAGGAGACCTTGCGGCGTGAACGCCAAGTGCAGGGAGACTCTGAACGGATTCGAATGCACTTGCGATCCTGGATGTCAGGGAGATCCACACCAGGCTTGCATCTGCGAGGGTGGCGAGCTCTGCAAGGATACTCGTTGCGGACTGAACGCTGCCTGTCGGATTTACAAGAACCAGCCTCAATGTTATTGTCCACCGAACTTCCCATTCGGCGATCCAATGCATGGTTGTAAGTGATCAATTGACACCTATAATATTTTTCCTTACGGCTATTTTATTTCAGCTCTTGATAATTTCTTGAAAAGTGCAATTAAACAGTACAATAATTTTGCACTCAGAGGCATACTCTTTCCAATTTACAGGCAGCGTGGAAAAGAGTCTAGGTGATTGTCGCACGAACGGATGCGGTAAAGGGGCGGAATGCATCCGTGACGGCACGATATTCGTGTGCAGGTGTCCTCCAGGTACCAGCGGTTCGCCGGAAGTTGAGTGCTCGACAGGTAAGAGACGGCCTACTAACTGTTTAACCGAGCAGATCGATTAATTCCATGTACAGCATTTGTGACTAGCGAGCTGACTACTGACGATAAGAGGAACATGGTCCGTAGAATAACCATGTATCGTCTCTAAGTAGGACTGTTGAAGTAATACCATAGAATGTATTAATCCAGTGGATCGTTAACATAATCGAGAGACAGATGTGATTGGATCGAGATTTTTTAGACATGATTTTTTTTTGCTAATGGATACGTACGACACTGGATTTTACCCGACAACAATACGATACCTTGTACATATATGATCAGTCAGGCATACTGTACATAAGTGTCCAAATGAGGAGAAACACGTTTCACACATGTCTCACACGTAACTGTTGATATGTAGAATGTTTATTTCAGTATCCAATCTGTCTTGAGGAAATCGGGCTAAATGAATGCTAAAAAAAAAGACGCATTCGAGAATTGCAACGAGAAGGTACACATTTACAGTGAACACGATGACCGATATGATTTTAATTCTCTTTATCATTTAGTTTGTTTCTATTTTTTTTTTTTTTTTTTTTTATAGATTAGGATTAATTGTGATATACAGATTGGGAACTGCGAAAGGGACATTCTCATATACCCATGCTTGTTTTTATTATCGCTGGATTTATCCACTGTTACATTATTATATTTTCCTCTTTTATTTTCTTTCGAGAATCTGTGGGGGCTTGTGTTTGTAAATATCGCTGCTTGCCAATGTTACATATATATATATATGTACACACACACGTATGTATATATATATCGGTATTCTCTAAAGAGAATGAAGGTCAAGTACCTATATACATATTTATTTATGTTGTTATATACTTCTCCACCGAGCTACCCTACTCGTTTCCGTAATACAAATACGAAAAGCATGTGGTTTATGTTATTTGTGAGAAAGTTTCTTTTCACAGTTCTTATAAATGCTTTTTTTTCTTTTTTTTCCTGTCCCACCACCATCACCACCACCACCACCACCACCCGTCGATCTACCGTACACAACCACGCCACCGTCCACGACACACTCTTTCTCTGTCTCGACGAAAAACGACCGAACAAACAATGAAACACACGGAACACGGTGCGCGAATTGGGGTAGAGCGCGAATGCACCAGCGACCTAGAGTGCCCGAACGAAAAGGCCTGCATAAACCTGCAATGCGTGGACCCGTGCGGGCTGCGCGGCGCCTGCGGGATAAACGCGCTCTGTCGCGTGGTTCTGCACAAGCCCCGGTGCTCCTGTCCCCAGTGCTACATTGGCATGCCTCGCACCGCCTGTCATCCAGATCCCAAATGCGACACGTTGAATCCCCGACCCACGCCTAGCATCGGCTGCTCCTCGGACCACGACTGTCCGGAGAGCCTCGCGTGTCACGTGCGCACCGGCGAGTGTCGCGATCCGTGTCTCAGTTCTCGCTACGCGTGCGACGTGAACAAGAGGTGCCAGGTGCGGAACCACCGGCCCACCTGCGTCTGCAAGTACGGGTTCGTCGTGAACGAGGTCGGCGAGTTGACCTGCGCCCCCGACACGCTGACGTGTGCCAGAGACTTCGATTGCCCGTCGAACGCCGCGTGCGTGAACGGCAAATGTCAGAATCCGTGCAACGTCCTAAAGAGAAACCGACCCTGCCCGGCCGATAAAACCTGCGACGTCCTGGACCACCGTCCCGTCTGTATATGCACACAAAACTGCAATCCCTCCCTCTCCATTTGCCTGCGAGACAGTGGCTGCTCTCCAGACTTGGCGTGCCGCAACTATCGCTGCGTGGACCCATGCAGAAACTCCACCTGTCCGGCTGATGCCCCCTGTTACGTGGAGGAGCACAAGCCTATCTGCAAGTTCTGTCCCCCCGGCTTTGTGCCAGATACTAAATACGGATGCATGGAAGGTAAACACCATTTCTCACCACCTATCTCAGCTGAACTCTATCTCACTTTATTCTACTCTCTTCTTCTCTGTCCTCTTCGCTCTGTCACTTTTCTCGCGTACTACTCTCACTCTCGATATAGCCCGGGCTCCGACGTTCGACGAGATAATGAATCTATCCTAGTCTATCGACTGTCACGCACTTTTACGCATCACACCGGGACATACCAATTTTCTAGTCTTTTCAGGTTTCTATGCGTTCGGATGGTGCAACCACCACCGCGAGTTACAAACTCCTCGCGTTCTTACAAACCAAATCATTCATCCTGTCGACGATGACCGCGGTGGCGAGAGAGTTCCATCACCCGAACAGCAACAAAGATTTCAGATTCCATAGCCACAGATACAACTCTTCACCCCCGCCCAAAACACCCATCCCCGTTCTACTCTACCCAACGTCCTGTTCAACGATTATTTTCTCCGTTACATCTGTCTCTGTAAAGACCTAATCGAATTATTATATACTTCTAGCTTGCCCTGTTGTTACGAGAGCATGCAACTTGAATGACTTAATTCCTGTAGATCACTGACAGTAAAGTTAGTGCAACCTAGTAGTGCGATTAGTCTAATCTGAGAACGCATGATACGTTTCAGCTTCTTTATACTCTAGCCTTAGGTCTCTGTTTTATTGTATCGTTTATCCGCAGCAGCATTCAACCACACGTCCGACTATTTCTGCCAGTCCGATGACGATTGCAGCGACACAGAAGCCTGTGTCGACGGGTCCTGCGTCGATCCTTGCGTCGATCGTTGTCGATCGACGAATCGGTGTACGGTTAAAGCACACAGGCCTATGTGCCCGATCGAAACCACTACTCTTGAATACTCGACACTGGGAATCAATGAAACTAACACACTTTTGACGACCACACTGCGTAGTACTATAGAGTACACTGTTTCCACTGTAACCGAGGAAAGCTTCACGGTTGATCGTTCTACAGAGAGTACAGTATCCTCGAGTGAATCTTCCAAAGGTCCTGTTACCGAAGAGAGTACAATTTCATCCGTAGAACCACTCACTTGGCCAACAACAACAATAGTTATTGATTCTTTAAATAATATGACAACTGTTGATGCTAGTCCCTCTACTACTGTAACTTCAGCGATAAATTATGGAGATATTGAAACCACAACTGACGATAAAGTTTCTACCGTGAAAGATATCTCAGACGAGAATACAGAGACGGAATCGACCTTGGGGGGAACTGAGTCGACAACTTACGAGAAATCCGAATTCAGTACCGATGCAGTTGATTTGACGAAAACTACGGTTACAAAGGAAGATACTTTCACTGATACCGGTATGACAGATTACTCAACAGAGTCGCACGATACAAAGACTACGACAGAATTGTCAGAGGCTGGAAAAACTAGTAATACTACCGAATCGAATGTTCAGATAGTCACTCCGATTTATTTGCCAAATAAAACATCATCGGTGAAGGATTTTGTTACGGTGACGCCTGTGTCAGCAGGGGAATATACTACTGAGGTGCCAGTAGAGTCCACAGAATTTATAACTACATCTACTGAAGTTACTGCGATTGAAGAAAATACTGATACTACAGAGGTTACTTTGACGGGTTTAGATTTAGTGACGACTGAAAAACCCACTGTTGTTATTGTGACTGCACAGTATCCTTTGAAGCAAGAAACAACTACTGAGTCAACGACCGAACAATTTTCCACTATTGAACATTTCACTGAACAGTCTTCTACAGAGCAGTTTCCAACACTTGAACAACATACAACTGAAAGATATTCCACGAACAAATTTTCTACGACTGAACAATACTTCACGAAACAACCTTCTACAGCTGAGCAATATTTTACTGAACAGCATTCAGCAGAACAGTACACCACAGAAAGATCAACTGTTCAGCATGCTACACAAATATCTATAACAACTCAGCAACACACAAGAGAAGAATCTTCAACATTTGAACAATACCCAACATCTCCACCAAGTGAGCAATATTACACAGAACAATACTCAACAACTGAACAACAGCCCATAAAAGAATATTCGACAACAAAAGAATACTCAACAACTGAGCATTATCCTACAAAAGAATATTCAACAACTGAGTATTCGACAACTGAGCAATATTTAGCAACTGAACAGTATCCTATAAAAGAATATTCAACTACCACACAGCATCTTACAAAAGAATACTCAACAACTGAGCAGCATTCTACAAAAGAATATCCAACACCTGAGTATTCGACAACTGAGCAATATTTAACAACCGAACAGCACTCTACAGAACAATATCCAAGTACCGTACAGTATCCTACAAACGAATACTCACCAACTGAGCAGCATTCTGCAAAAGAATATTCAACAACTGAGTATTCGACAAGTGAGCAACATTTAACAACTGAACAACAGCCCATAAAAGAATATTCGACTACCACACAGCATCTCACAAAAGAATACTCAACAAGTGAGCATTATCCTACAAAAAAATATTCAACAACTGAGTATTCGACAACTGAGCAATATTTAGCAACTGAACAGTATCCTATAAAAGAATATTCAACTACCACACAGCATCTTACAAAAGAATACTCAACAACTGAGCAGCATTCTACAAAAGAATATCCAACACCTGAGTATTCGACAACTGAGCAATATTTAACAATCGAACAGCACTCTACAGAACAATATCCAAGTACCGTACAGTATCCTACAAACGGATACTCACCAACTGAGCAGCATTCTGCAAAAGAATATTCAACAACTGAGTATCCGACAAGTGAGCAATATTTAATAACTGAACATCACTCTACAGAACAATATCCAAGTACCATACAGTATCCTACAAACGAATACTCACCAACTGAGCAGCATTCTACAAAAGAATATTCAACATCTGAATATTCGACAAGTGAGCAACATTTAACAACTGAACAGTACCCTACAGAACAATATTCGACTACCACACAATATCTCACAAACGATTACTCAACAACAGAACAATTTCGCGATTTATATTCCACGTTTACAATACCAACAAACATCTCAGAAGTCACAGGATGTCCAAGCTGCGAGACAACTACAGATACTCCAAAATGCGAGATCTGCTCGAACGATACATGTCTGAATTCTAGCAAATCGACTACTTCCTGCTCGGATGGGTCGAAATGCGAACCAATATGCTTCAACCTAACAGTCGAGCAGAGTACACCTAACTCTAGCGTACTCTCAGGTAAAAGATCTTTCCACTCGGGAGTTCTGTACGTGTTCTCATGTTTCAATGTGTCGTTTCCAGTGTGTCTCTTCGTCGTGTGTCCAGATGAAAATTGGAGGCAACCAATTCTGGAGATTTTATCGCTTAGACCCGATACCGGTCTTTAAGTATCGCTTCCGGGGAACGATTCCCCGGAAGTTAGATGACACGATTAGAAAACGATTTCGACATAGCGTTAGATTTGCACCGCTGCAATTGCCAAGTGCAGACCGTGGATCTGCTGCATTAGCGCTCTTTGCATGCTGTACATTATTGTGCCTATATGCACGACCTCTTCTTGCTTGACTATGCGTAACAATTAATCGTAATTTCTCTGTGAACCTCGTCTTCGAAGAAAATTTTCGTTCTGAGCGATAAAGAATAGATTTGTTTTTTTATAAATTACTTAACGGTATGTTTCCTTCGAAGACGAACGAACTAACGACTTTTTCTGGGCTTTACACATGTAACACAAATACCATTATATGTTTAGAGATTAGGAAAATATGTATAGCGTTTTTGTATAATATTTTTAAAGATTTGTGTCTAGACATAAGTACATGTTTGGTTACATACGTTTTCTGGGATTATTCATTCGTCATTGGATGAGTCATAGTTTAATAGATTAGATTGGATAAAATTCTTGAATAGTCAAATCTGTAGCGTAAGTCAATGGTTCATTATTTTGAGCTTCTAATATCACTTCGTTCCGTCAGATACCAAGTGCAGAACCCACGACGACTGTCTTTCCCAGCTGGCTTGTATAAACCGACAGTGTCTGAACCCGTGCACTATCGATAATCCTTGCGATTTCGTTGAGGTTTGTCACGTTCAGGATCACAGACCAGTTTGCGTGAAAGGTAGACTATCAAGTAGCATTGTCTCAACACTATCCAGAATTTTTTCGAGAATTAACTCAATTTTCCAAATTTTTCCCAGATATAGCGAACGACACCAAATGCCCATATTGCCCGGCAGGCATGCAGTGCGACCCAGCGACGTATACTTGCGTGAAAGGTTTGTACAAGCACCTCGTCTCTGCTTCCCGCTCGTTTCACCCTCTTGTACAGCAAACGAGTCAGTTTGCCTGTAAATATGTATGTATTGTACATAAACGGAACAATTTCGATTTCACTTTAACGCACCCATCGCGATCTTCTGCTCTGATCGACTTTTTTTTCAATTTTCGAGTTCTTAATTTCGATTATTTGAAGTTTTTCTTTTCGACTCTCTAGATAGATCAAACCCTTTAAGAGAATCTTTTGAGTATCGCGCAAGAACACGATCGAATCGTTTTGTTTCATACATGCCAATCCGCCTGAGCATTCTCGCACGCAAGCTCACGCGATTTCTCCCCTTTTCGAACTCGTGCACACCCTTCCTCGGGGCTATACGGGCTTTCTCGATCTTTCTCTAGCGGGTTGCACTAGCCACAAAGATTGCCCGCTGACCATGGCGTGCATCACTGGTACCTGTCAAGAACCTTGCCTCGTAAGGAACCCTTGCGCGAAGAACGCGATTTGTGTCAACACTAATCATCGAGCCGAGTGTAGCTGCGACGATGGCTATCACGGAAACGGATTCCTCTACTGTGCTCTAGGTAATTTTATAATTTAAGTAGATTATCAGTCTTTGATTCGTCAATTTCACGTACGATTTTTTAATGGTTCTCGTAGAAGACGAAGGAAAGAACATCTGCCATTACAACGAAGACTGTCCGCCCACAAAATACTGTGACCGACTGAACAGATTGTGCATAGATCCATGCGAAGAAACTGACTGCGGAGAGAATGCAGATTGTTTACCAGCGAATCACCAAGCGCAGTGCAAATGTTTGCCAGGGTTCGAAGGAAATCCTCTACTGGGCTGCACGAGTATTACTTTTAACCCTTGCGTACCGAACCCTTGCGGGCTGGACGCGATGTGCGAGAACGACGGCGGAAATCCTGTGTGCTTCTGTCCGAAGGGCTTGACTGGCAATCCCTTCGAACAGTGTAGTAAGTAGATTAAATATTTTACATGGATGATTTTCAATATTAAATGTTTCAGTAATTAATACAATTAATTGTTCAGTTCCAGATGGCAACCAGTGCCAAGGCAACCCCTGCGGAGCCAATTCCGGCTGCCGTATGGTCGCAGATCAAGTCCGGTGCTTCTGTCTGCCAGGATACGAAGGCAATCCACCTTATTCTCCTTGCGCGCTTCCAACCAATCCCTGCGAGCCATCTCCTTGCGGGCCCAACACTCAGTGCACGATTTTGGCAAATGGTCTTTCGAAATGTACTTGTCTGCCCGGATACATCGAGAGTCCTAACACTATCAGGGGATGCGTGCCAAAGTCTGACCAATGTAGTCCTAATCCTTGCGGCCTCAGTGCCTTGTGCGACACGGATAGAGTTCCTCCTTGCTATTGTCCTGGCCATACCGTTGGAAATCCTTACCAGAGTTGCGCAGAAATACCAACAAACGTTCCCGATCCTTGCCTGCTTACCCCCTGCGGCAAGAATGCAATATGCGTCTCGGAAGGAGGCATACCGATATGCAAATGCGTTCCTCCGTTCATTGGCAATCCTTACATGGACGGCTGTGAAGCAGAATGCTTGGTAAATCAGGACTGCGATAATCATCTGGCCTGTTTCAATCAGCACTGCAGGGATCCTTGTCCGGGTGTTTGTGGTGCCAACGCGAAATGCGAAGTTGACGCTCACGTTCCGATCTGCTCTTGTCTGCCCGGTTACACTGGAGATCCCTTCAGTTCCTGTAAAATCGAGAAGTCTCGTAAGTTGAGGAAAATGTGGATCTACAATTCCTGACCCTGTAAAGGCAACAGAGATGAAAATAAATTTGATTATTCCAGCTGGTCCAGCTCAGAATCCTTGCATGCCATCGCCTTGCGGACCGCACAGTATTTGTCGTGTGATGAATGACCGTGCTGTGTGTTCCTGCAGCCCAGGATATCATGGCACACCGCCTTCTTGTCGCCCAGAATGTCTAGTCAGCTCAGAGTGTCCTATCCATTTGGCCTGTATAGGTCAGAAGTGTGGTGACCCTTGCCCTGGACTTTGTGGTCAAAATGCCCTCTGCCAGGTTGTCGGTCATAATCCAATTTGCAGCTGTCCTCCGGAGTTGACTGGTGATCCATTCATTCAATGCTTTAAAGAAGGTATGCTTCGTTGTCTAATTAAATTTTGAACTGATTCTATTTTAACTTTGAGTATTCACCTTCCTTAATTCTTTTATTAGTCGTACCGCAACCAGGACCAAAGAAGAATCCTTGTCTGCCCTCGCCTTGTGGACCAAACGCAGAATGCAGAGTGCAGGAAGATCACCCTGTTTGCACCTGCATCAGCGGAATGTTTGGAGCTCCACCAAATTGCAGACCGGAGTGTCTCATCCACCAGGATTGTCCTAACTACTTGGCTTGCGTTCAGAAGAAGTGTGTCGATCCTTGCGCTGGATCTTGCGGGTTCAACACGAACTGCACCGTGCAGAACCATCGCCCCATGTGTCAGTGCTACGAAAATTATGAAGGAGATCCTTTCTCAGGATGCAGCAAAGTTAACTTCCCCGTGTCCTTGCCGTGCGATCCATCTCCATGCGGTGCAAACGCTGTATGCAAAGAACGACATGGAGCTGGATCCTGCACCTGTTTGCCAGATTACACCGGAGATCCTTACACGGGATGCAGACCGGAATGTGTGCAGAATTCTGACTGCGTTCAGACCAAGGCTTGCGTGAATAACAAGTGCAAAGATCCCTGCGTGGGTGCTTGTGGTATCAATGCTCAGTGCCAAGTGATCAATCACCAGATTTCGTGCAGCTGTCTGTCTGGACACACTGGAGATCCTCTTAAGTCTTGTCATATTGCACCTGGTAAGCGTGGAATATGAAAAACAAATTGGGGGGATCATAGAATTTTATGTGCATCTATAATTTTTTGTATGCTTTTAGTCATTCCACTACCAGGCGATCCATGCGAACCATCACCCTGCGGACCATACAGCAATTGCCGTGTCATTGACAATCATGCAGTCTGCTCCTGTCAGTCAGATTATGTCGGCAGTCCACCGCAATGCAGGCCAGAATGTGTAGCCAGTACAGACTGCACTCAGAACATGGCTTGCATCGAACAGAGATGCAGAGATCCTTGTCCAGGTACCTGCGGCCAGAACGCTGATTGTCAAGTCATCAATCACAACCCTGTCTGCAGTTGTACATCCGGATACACTGGTGATCCGTTCTTCGGCTGTGTCAAAGAACGTAAGAATTAATTAACTGTTAACTATTTCATGGAAATTAATTGACAGATTAACAATATCTTCACAATTTTATATTTCACAGCGGAAAGCAAGGAACCTGGACCAGAACCAAGTGGCAATCCATGTCTGCCATCACCTTGTGGTCCCAACTCTCAATGTCGCGTGATAGATGGCTTCCCAGCATGTTCCTGCTTACCCAATTACGTAGGAAGAGCTCCGAACTGTCGTCCAGAGTGTGTCTTCAACGAAGGTTGTCCAGGAAACCTTGCCTGCCAGAATGAACAGTGTGTGGATCCTTGCCCTGGTTCCTGCGGCATCAATACATACTGTAACGTCGTAAAACATAATCCTGTCTGTGTTTGCAATCCTGGATACACTGGAGATCCATTCACTGAGTGCGGTCCTATAATGGAAGGTAAATTATCGCAACGAAGATTGCAGTATTAATTTTAAATTGTGTCTAATTGAGGGAATTCTCACTCTTTCAGAACCTATAACCACGGAACAGCCACGAACACCCTGCAATCCGTCTCCATGTGGTGCGAATGCCGTCTGCAACGAGAGGAACGGCGTGGGTTCTTGCACCTGCATGCCAGAATACATCGGCGATCCGTACACAGGCTGCAGACCCGAATGCGTCACAAACGCTGACTGTGATCGTTCCAAAGCTTGCTTGAACAATAAATGCGTGAACCCCTGCCCTGGAACTTGCGGCCAGGGCGCGACCTGTCGCGTGGTGAACCATGCTCCATCGTGCACCTGCTTGCCAGGCTATACAGGAGAACCTTTCAACCTCTGCACAGCAATAGAAGTGAAAACCGAGCCAATACCTGTCAATCTTTGCGAGCCTTCACCTTGCGGGCCCAACAGCAACTGTCGCGTGCACAATGGCCACGCTGTGTGTCTCTGTCAACCCGGATTCGTGGGAATACCTCCTACCTGTCGACCGGAATGCATAGTCAGTTCCGAGTGTTCTCAGAACAAGGCCTGCATCGAGAACAAGTGCGCGGATCCTTGCCCAGGCTCCTGCGGACTGAACACCAAGTGTCTGACTGTCAATCACAACCCCATTTGTACGTGTTCCGGTGGCTACACTGGTAATCCACTGGTTCAGTGCACAAGGTTCAATGTGACGCAACCACCGTTCAAGGACCAGGGTAATCCGTGTTCCCCCAGTCCTTGTGGATCGAATTCTCAGTGCAAAGTCATCGGCTCTCAACCTGCCTGCTCCTGTCTCCTCAATTACGTTGGCCGTCCTCCAAACTGCAGACCTGAATGTACTGACGACTCAGACTGCTTCCATTCCGCAGCTTGCATTAACCAGAGATGCAAGAATCCTTGCCTGGGTGCCTGCGGAGAACTGGCGAGGTGCACTGTTCAGAATCACGTTCCATTCTGCACTTGTCCTGAGGGTTATGAGGGTGATGCTTCTGTTCGCTGCGTCCTAGCTCCGGTTCCTAGTAAGTTATAACTACAGGAGTAGAAAAGTGAATTCGATAATTTCTAGACGATTCTTGATGAATTATTCTTGTCTGTTTTCTTCAGCGACAGATATAAGTGTGACTAATCCATGCTCGCCGAATCCTTGCGGTCCAAATGCACAATGCAGGGAGCGAAACGGCGCAGGAGCTTGTATCTGTCCTTCAGACCTGATTGGAGATCCTTATGATGTCGAAAGAGGATGCCACAGGGAATGCGAGTCTAGTACCGATTGTGCTCCTCAGTTGGCTTGCGTTGGATTCAAGTGTACCGATCCTTGCCCAAGCACTTGCGGCACTTTGTCTACCTGTAAGGTTCAGCAACACGTTCCTGTCTGCACTTGCCCTCCAGGATACACCGGAGACCCGTACTTTGCTTGTGAGATTATGGAAATGACGAGTAAGTGTTGTTTTTATTTATATTCGGGATACTAGAACCGTTTATTCTAAACATAATTTTTTAGGAGTACCATTAGACCCATGCTCTCCTTCGCCTTGTGGACCAAACAGCAAGTGTCGCGAAGTGAATGGTCAAGCAGTGTGCACTTGCCTTCCCGAATACAGAGGAATTCCTCCAACTTGTAGACCAGAATGTGTAGTAAATGCAGAATGTCCAAGTCACCTTGCTTGCTTGAACAAAAAGTGTACTGATCCTTGTCCCAACACTTGTGGACTACGAGCTCAGTGCACCACTAAAAACCATAATCCCATTTGCACGTGTCCTATTGGTTACACTGGAGATCCTTTCACTCTCTGTTCACCTAACCCTGGTAGGTTTACCCCCGACTGTTTCAATATTTTGGTCAACTATCACCGGATATTAAATTTTATATTTCTTCTTCAGTTTATGATTTTCCTTCGACAACTGAGCGGCCACCATCTTGCACGCCATCGCCTTGTGGACCAAATTCTCTATGTCAAATCATAGGTGGAAATCCAGCTTGTTCTTGCCTACCGAATTATATTGGCGTGCCTCCAGAATGTCGACCAGAATGCATCCTAAGTTCTGAGTGCAAAAGTACCTTCGCATGCGTCAATCAGAAGTGTCAGGATCCTTGCCCAGGATCCTGCGGTGTCAATGCCCAGTGTCACGTCCTGAATCATATTCCTGTCTGCACTTGCATGGAAGGATTCACTGGAGATCCGTTCACGCAGTGTATTGTGATTCCTCCTAGTAAGTTGTGTCTGATTTCATTCACTCATACTACTTCGATTCTCATATTCCAATTTTTAGAGAAGTGGTTATGGGAGAAGGAATTAAAACACCATGGTTTTCTTAATTTTATCAATTTCCCTTTTCACAGCTACCGTGCCACCAGTCAGCGACCCATGCAACCCATCACCTTGTGGTCCAAATGCCCTCTGCAGGAACGGCGAGTGCGAGTGTCTTACAGAATATCTAGGCAATCCTTACGAAGCTTGTCGTCCGGAATGTGTCCTTAACTTGGAATGTCCTCGCGACAAAACGTGTCTCAGGAACAAGTGCAAGGATCCTTGTCCTGGAACTTGTGGCCAAAACGCTGTTTGCGACATTGTCAATCACATACCTAGCTGCTCCTGTCCACCTGGTTTCGTCGGAGATCCTTTTGTTACTTGCCGTCAACAGTCGCAAGGTAAGTCTTTAATCCATTGCATTATTTTAGGAATTATATCTTCAGAATATTATTTTTTATGAAATCGGATGTACCATAGTTCCACAAGCCTCGAGCGACCCATGCTCACCATCACCTTGTGGGCCGAACAGTCAGTGTCGAAACATCGAAGACCATGCGGTGTGCTCCTGCCTTCAAGGATACCTTGGTTCTCCACCATCCTGTAGACCCGAGTGTATTGTCAGCACGGAATGTCCTTTGACTCGCGCTTGCGTGAACAAGAAGTGCACGGATCCTTGCTTGGGCTCCTGTGGATTGAGTGCTAGGTGCGAAGTAATCAACCATTCGCCTATCTGCAGCTGTATTCCAGGACAAACTGGGGATCCTTTCAGGAGCTGTTACGATATCCCAAGTAAGGATATTCTTTAAAGATTGAAATTATGTTTTAGAATATTTTAATGCTTGGATGTTTTATTTTCTGTAGCTGTGGCGGACTCGAAGGACACGGGCGATCCTTGCAATCCATCGCCTTGCGGACCAAACGCGCAATGTCAGAATGTCAACGATTATCCATCCTGCTCTTGCCTACCAGCTTACATAGGAACTCCACCATCCTGTCGCCCAGAGTGTCTCATCAATCCTGACTGTCCTTCCGACAAAGCGTGCATCAATTCCAAGTGCACGGATCCTTGTCCAGGATCCTGCGCCGAGAACGCTAACTGTATCGTCGTCAATCATGCAGTTGTCTGCTCTTGCACAGCTGGTCACACTGGAAATCCGTTTGTTCAGTGCATCGAGTTGGAAGGTATGTTTAAAAGATCTTGTTAAAAAGCTAAGAACCTTCTAATTTTGATGTTTCGTCTCGCAGAGGAAGCTATCAATCCGTGCGAACCTTCACCCTGCGGACCCAACGCGATCTGCCAGCAACGCGACAACGTGGGTGCCTGCATCTGCATCGATGACTACCATGGCAATCCGTACGAAGGCTGTCAACCAGAGTGCATCCTCAGTTCAGATTGTCCAACGAACAAAGCCTGCGTCCGCAACAAGTGCGAAGACCCTTGCCCAGGAATATGCGGTCTCCAGGCTCAGTGCTTCGTTATCAACCATATTCCAACCTGCACGTGTCAACCCGGTTACATCGGAGATCCATTCACCGTCTGCTCTCTGCCAGTGGTTCAGGACACCGAGCCTAGCGTCATCGACCCTTGCAATCCATCGCCTTGCGGACCTAACAGCTTATGCAGAGCTATTAAAAACCAGGCAGTCTGCACGTGCCAAGATTCCTTCGTAGGCGCGCCGCCTAACTGCAGACCTGAATGCGTCGTCAACTCTGAATGTCCTCAGAACAGGGCTTGCTACAAATACAAGTGCAACGATCCTTGTCCTGGAACTTGTGGAGTGGGAGCAAACTGTAGAGTAATTAATCATAATCCACTGTGCAGCTGTCCTCAGGGAACCACTGGGGATCCTTTCTCGAGATGCTATCCTCAGACTGGTGAGTAGATTGAACAGATAAAATCTAGTAAGTGTGTGAATTTTTGTAATTAAACTGTGGTTGTTTTAGTTGCTCCAATGACACCCATCGGCGATCCTTGCACGCCGAGTCCTTGCGGTCTCTACGCAGAGTGCAGGGCAATTGGCGACCAAGCGGCTTGCTCTTGTTTGAAGAATTACATTGGTCTTCCTCCCAACTGTAGGCCAGAGTGTGTAGTTAATACGGATTGTCCATCGAACCAGGCGTGTATCTCTGAGAAATGTAGAGATCCCTGCGTTGGATCTTGCGGTCAGAACGCGGATTGTCGTGTGCAGAATCATATTCCCGTGTGTCTCTGTCAAGCGGAATACACTGGCGACCCTTTCAGCCTGTGTACACAGATAATTGGTACTTATTTAATTGTGTTTCATATTATTTTTAATTTATTGGAAGGTGGAAGGAGTTAATGAGTTGTTTCTTTTTCTCCGTTTTAGAACAACCAAAGACACCAGAGGATCTGTGCAATCCATCGCCCTGCGGGCCTAACGCAGAATGCAACGAAGGTCTCTGTACCTGTTTGCCTAACTACCTTGGTGATCCTTACTCCTACTGTCGTCCGGAATGTACCATGAATTCGGATTGTCCACGAGTGAAAGCGTGCGTCAATCACTATTGCGTGGATCCGTGCATTGGCACGTGTGGAACCAGTGCAAGGTGCGACGTGGTCAATCATATTCCGATGTGCAGTTGTCCTGCTGGTACCACTGGAGATCCTTTCGTTTTCTGTCGAACTCACATTGCTGATGGTGAGTGTACTTTAGAGTATATTTAAGTAGAATCATCTTTAATTTATAATTATCTCCGATTTCTTTTCATTTTTTCCAGAACCAAGGAAACAACCTTGCACTCCATCCCCTTGTGGAGCAAACAGTATTTGCAAGGTGGTGAACGACCACCCCGTCTGCAGTTGCCAAGCAGGTTACATTGGCAACCCTCCAGCTTGCAGACCGGAGTGCGTAGTCAGCGCTGACTGTCCTCTAACTCAAGCCTGTCTCGGTAACAAGTGTCAAGACCCCTGCCCAGGCACTTGTGGTCAAAATGCTAAGTGTCAAGTGGTGAATCACAATCCTATATGCAGCTGCTACGAAGGATTTACTGGCGATCCTTTCACAAAGTGCTTCCTGATGCCCAGTGAGTTGAAACCTATGAATTACCAACGTCGCGTCGTCTTTAACAATCGAGTTAAAACAATTGTATTTAATTACAGAGCTGCCGCCTGTGTCCATCAATCCGTGCCAACCATCGCCGTGCGGTCCCAACGCGGAGTGCCAAGTGCGAGGCGACAATCCAGCGTGTTCGTGCGTGCAAAATTACATCGGTGTTCCTCCGAATTGCAGACCCGAGTGTACGATCAATCCCGAGTGTCCGCCGCATTTAGCGTGTATGCAGCAAAAGTGTCGCGATCCGTGTGTCGGTTTGTGCGGTTCGAACGCTCAGTGTTCGGTGGTGAATCATCACGCGGTGTGTGCTTGTGTCGAAGGTTATACGGGGAATCCTTTCAGCGTTTGCGAGCCGGTCGCCAAGGGTGAGTCGACTGCACAATGGCAATTCACTTTATCTTTCTTTTTTTCATTCCTACTGCGTAACTCACCCCTTGCATGCGGGTGACGCAGGTAAGTGCTTGCTCGCTCCTTTTTTTTAATACGTTCGTTATCATTTTTTACTAACGAATCGCGCCACACTAGTTGGCGTAGGATAGAGATAACATTGAGGCCCTAACAAAGGTGACGACAAAGCGTCGTTGCGGTGGCGGGGCCTTAAAAATTGCGAGCTGCGATCATGTACGAATAAGTACCGTCATTCCCCATTTAATAAGCTCATGGAGAAGCACGCCCTAATGACACCCCCATGCGTACTACCATAAGCGTAACCGTAATAGGAAACAAATGGTGGCGGGGCCTATGGAGTATAGGCTCATAATTGCACTCACCCCATGACTGGTTTTTATAACAAAAAGATTATACAGTAGGAGGATGTTGCACGCATTGACCCAAACATATCGCTTTGATTTAAGAAAGTACTTTGAATTTGTACTCTATGTCCCTTGGAGACTTGAATGAGAGTGGAAATGGCGTAATTAACCCCCGTAAAGTAGTCCTGGCTTTACTGACCCAAGAGTATAAACCACCCCGTAATGAAACAAGCTTCTACGACCCTGGAATATATTTATAAGAATAACCCTGGTCCTGGAAACATGCTTAAAGAGTATTGAAACCACCCTCTAACGCAAAACCACCCCTAATCCATCTAAACACAGAATATTGCGAATATTTTTGGCACAACCCTGAAACGAGCTAAACTGTGGACCCAAACCTGCTGAATACACCACCCACGCACTGAAAAGTACTCTGCCCACCCCCTAATAAACATACAACAACCTAACGAAACGCAAACTCGAGAAAAGAAACCAACCAGCTTCCAAATACGCACCTCACATCTTAAACCACCCCGACCATCAAAGCTAAGCCACGAAATCACACTGCTGAATAATCCAAGTCGCTCGGATCAGCCTCCGCTTGCTTTCAATGAACTTGCTGTCATTCGTCGATCTCAAAAGATTCATGCAAGCTTTGATTGACCACCTCGCTTGATCGAGTCCAGTTAAAGCGTCTGTCTTTCATTCAGATGTGTTAGACGTTAGAAAACCGTGCGAGCCCTCCCCTTGCGGCACGAACGCGATCTGCCGCGAGAACAACGGCGTTGGTTCCTGTTCCTGTCCACCAGACTACCTAGGCGACCCGTACGAAGGATGCAGGCCCGAGTGCACCCAAAATTCCGACTGCGCCAAGACGATGGCCTGCACGGGCCTCAAGTGCAGAGATCCCTGTCCAGGAACCTGCGGAGTACAAGCCCGATGCGAGACCATCAATCACCTTCCGATTTGTTCTTGCAACCCCGGATACACTGGGAATCCCTTCGCTTATTGCTCCCCGGTCCCGTTCGATAGTAAGATTCCATTTTGTCGTAAACCCTTCAATTTTAGGAGATTCCGAATCCAATGCACGAGTAGTTAAAAGAGCACTCTGATAATTGCAGTCAGTTTTAACACGATTTTACCACGTACAGCTTCTGCGATAGAGTCAGACCCCTGCGTTCCCTCCCCCTGCGGGTTGAACAGCCAATGTCGAAACGTCGACGACCACGCTGTGTGTTCCTGCCTCGCGAATTTCATTGGAACTCCGCCCAACTGCCGACCCGAGTGCGTGGTGAACAGCGAGTGCCCTTTGATCCTCGCGTGCATCAATCAGAGATGCACGTCGCCCTGCAAAGACTCGTGCGGCATCAACACTCAGTGCAAAGTGATGAACCACAACCCCATTTGCGTCTGCAATTTTGGATACACCGGAGACCCCTTCACGAAATGCTTCCCTGCGCCACGTAAGAATGTTTCTCTTGATCCTCATTGAGTTCATCGTTTTCGATTCTCTTCAGATTTTAACTCACGCATCATTTGGAATCACAACACCGTCACCCTCACTGTCTAACGTTATCATTCCAATTATAATATGGTAAACAAATTTCAGAACCACCTCCAAACGACTACTCCCCAGCCGTGATAGACCCTTGCATGCCCTCGCCCTGCGGCATGTATGCAGAATGCAGGAACATTGGTGGCACGCCATCGTGTTCCTGTTTAGCAAGTTACACTGGATCGCCGCCGAATTGTCGGCCGGAATGTCGCGTCAACTCTGATTGCCCCATGAATCTCGCGTGCACATGCGAAAAATGTAGAGATCCTTGCTTAGGATCCTGTGGTGTCACGTCTCTGTGCACTGTGTATAATCACGTGCCAGTGTGCACGTGTCCTGAGGGATACACTGGCGATCCTTTCAGTAATTGCTACCCTGCTCCTACCAAACCACGTAAGAAGACTTTAAATTGGATTGCGAAAGTCTGAGAGGGTAGGTCTCTGTAAGAAATTAGAGATTTCTTGTTTTCTTTCGCAGCGGAACCTGTTTTCTCAGATCCTTGTGCCTCCTCGCCCTGTGGCCCCAATGCTCAATGTGTCAATGGATTATGTACCTGTTTACCTGACTATCAGGGTGATCCTTATATTGGCTGTCGCCCTGAATGTGTCCTGAACACCGATTGTCCTCAAAATCGTGCTTGCGTAAGGAATAAGTGTGTTGATCCTTGTCCAGGAACTTGTGGCACCAATGCACAGTGTCTTGTGTTCAATCACATACCCATGTGTAGCTGTCCGAGTGGAATGGCTGGGAATGCTTTCGTTCAGTGCACTATTTCTCGAGGTAGAGCCTTGGCATTACTTTAAAAACTATTTATGGAAACAAAGAACGTTTAACATCTTTATTCTCAATACGATTGTAGATCCCATACAGGTGAACCCTTGTTCTCCATCACCCTGCGGTCCTAATAGCGTCTGTCGAGAAGTTAACGAGCAGCCAGTTTGCTCCTGCGTATCAGGATTCCTAGGTGCACCGCCTGCTTGCAGGCCAGAGTGCACAGCAAGCTCCGATTGTCCTTTGACAGAAGCTTGCAGCAACCAAAAATGCGTGAACCCATGTCCAGGCTCTTGCGGTTTCAAAGCTGTTTGCCACGTCATTAATCACAATCCCATTTGCAGTTGCCAGCCAGGATACTCTGGCGATCCTTTCGTTCAATGCATGCCGATACGTAAGCTCCCATAATTCAAGGTTTAAATGTTTGAGAACGCTTTTAGAGAAAGATAGTAATTGTATTAAATTTTTAGTATTTCAACCGGTGCTCCAAAATCCCTGCGAACCTTCCCCCTGTGGGCCCAATGCTCAGTGTCGAGTCGCAAACGATGCGCCCTCGTGCTCCTGCTTGCCAGAATTCGAGGGTTCCCCACCGAACTGCAGGCCCGAGTGCATTAGCAATGGCGAGTGTTCTAGTCAGATGGCTTGCATTAATCAAAAGTGTAGAGATCCTTGTCCTGGATCTTGCGGCGCGAATGCCGAGTGTCGCGTTGTCAGCCATACGCCTATGTGCGTCTGTTCTGCCGATTTCACTGGAGATCCTTTCACAATGTGCAGTCCCAAGTCACGTAAGGATTGAAACCTATAAATTTCTTCTTGAAGTCTTCAATTAATTCTGTTTGTGTTCATTTTTAATTTCGATTAAAAAATCTTCCAGCTATGCCCGTAAATTTCTCTCCCTGCGAGCCATCTCCATGTGGTTTCAACGCAGTTTGCAAAGAACAAAACGATGTCGGTTCCTGCTCCTGTTTACTAAATTACATTGGAAACCCTTACGAAGGGTGTCGACCAGAGTGCGTACTTGATACTGATTGTCCATCGACTTTGAGCTGCATTCGTTCCAAGTGTCAGGATCCTTGTCCAGGCACTTGTGGAACTAATGCCGAGTGTCAGGTTATCAACCATCATCCTGCTTGCACCTGTATCTCTGGATATAGTGGAAATCCATTCCAATACTGTACTTTGATTCGCGACATAGGTATACAAATTTTCTAAGACTTCGATGATCCTTTTTAGAGAATATCTCTCACTGACTGACCTCATATTCCGTAGAAGATGAAACGAAATACAAAGATCCGTGCAACCCTTCACCCTGCGGGCCAAACAGTCAATGCCGAGTGATGAATGGACAAGGAGTCTGTTCCTGTCTCCCAGAATATAAAGGTTCTCCACCTATGTGTCGACCAGAATGTGTCCTGAACTCAGAATGTCCCGAAGATCGATCCTGCGTGAATCGGAAATGCGTGAACCCTTGCACTGGTTCCTGTGGAACATTCGCCACGTGCGTGGTGAGGAATCACAGTCCCATCTGTGCTTGCAGGGAATCTTACACCGGAGATCCGTTCACGAGATGCTTCTCCAATCCACGTAAGATTTCTTCATACCATTTAGCATAGAGTTGAGCTCCAAATTTTCCCCATACTTCAATATTTATTCGCCTTTTCAGCGCCTCTAGCTCCTGTATCCGATGTAGTCACACAACCTTGCGTGCCCTCCCCTTGTGGTTCCTATTCCGAATGCCGCGTCGTCAATGGCGGCCCATCTTGCCAGTGTTTGCCTTCTCACATCGGAAGTCCTCCAAATTGTAGACCAGAGTGCACCATAAATTCTGATTGTCCCAGTAACACAGCTTGCATCAGGCAAAGGTGCCAGGATCCTTGTCCGGGTTCTTGTGGAATCAGTGCTCGATGCAGCGTGTTCAATCATGTTCCCATGTGCACTTGCCTTGAGGGATTCACTGGAGATCCCTTCAGCAATTGTTACCCAACTCCTCCACAATGTAAGGCATAGTTTCTTTCCGAAAAGATGGAGTTCCGCTTCTTTAGTTCGTTAATATACCAAAATTCTTGCAGTACCACCTCCCGCAGCAGATCCCTGCAACCCGTCACCCTGTGGACCAAACGCTCAGTGCAACGCAGGCGTATGCGCCTGTCTGCCTAATTACGAAGGCGATCCTTACGCTAGTTGTCGCCCTGAATGCGTCCTCAACAGCGACTGCGCTCACAACAGAGCCTGCGTTCGCAACAAGTGTGTGGATCCTTGCACAGGAACCTGTGGTAGGAATGCAATTTGCAATGTCCTGAATCACGTGCCTATGTGCAGTTGCCCGAATGGAATGTCCGGAAATGCGTTCATTTCTTGCGACAGAGTGGAAGGTACGAAGATCGAGAGAGTTTAAATAAGTCTTTCACAGTGGCGGATATTTGCATTGATTTGCATTTTAGAACCAGTTCAGACGAATCCTTGCAACCCTTCTCCTTGCGGACCGAATAGCCAATGTAGATCCGTAAATGGTCAAGCCGTGTGCTCCTGCGTCCCAGGATATCTTGGCACTCCGCCAACCTGTAGACCAGAATGCGCAGTGAGCTCAGATTGTCCCAGGAATCAGGCTTGTAGCAACCAGAAGTGCGTCGATCCTTGTTCTGGCTCTTGTGGTTTGAGGGCTCTTTGCCAAGTTGTTAATCATAATCCAGTATGCAGTTGTCCGGAAGGTTTTACGGGCGATCCTTTCGCTAGATGTGAATTTAGTCGTAAGTATCTCCTACAATTTCTTAGAAGTGTAGGTCGATTGAAAAGTTCTCGATTGATCTTGCTCCTCTGTATTCCTAGCTACAACAGTGCCAATTGAAGATACATGCGCTTCCTGCCAATGCGGCCCCAATTCCGTCTTACAAATTACTAACGAAAAACCGTCGTGCGCCTGTTTGCCCGATTTCATTGGTTCCCCACCAAATTGTAGGCCAGAGTGCGTGGGCAATAGCGAGTGCCCGAACCATTTGGCCTGTATCAGTCGAAAGTGTCAGGACCCTTGCCCCGGTTCGTGTGGTTCCAACGCCGAGTGTCGCGTGGTCAGTCATACACCAATGTGCGCTTGTCTTAGCGGCTACTCGGGAGATCCCTTTACACAGTGCACCTTCAGACAACGTAAGGGTTCTTGTAAATCAGCCGCGAAAGATATTCAGGTTTCCGAAGCGAATACACTTACACGAAAACAAATATCCTTGCCCTGTACATACAGCTGGTAGTCCTTTAAGTTGTGAAATCCTGCAAACCTGGATACCTTCGTAGCCTGCATTAACAATCAAGGGAAAGAAGTACATTATGGAACAAGGTGCAAAGGTCCTAATGCTCCAATTTTATGACCCCTTTTTTAGCCGACGTTGAACAAATTCCACTGTCCCCTTGCACGCCTTCACCCTGCGGCCCTAACGCGATCTGCAAAGAACAGAACGGTGCAGGCTCGTGCACCTGTGCCCCGGATTACATAGGAAACCCGTACGAAGGATGCCGACCAGAGTGCACCGTGAACTCCGATTGCCCCTCGAACTTGGCCTGCATAAGATCCAAGTGCCAAAATCCCTGCCCAGGCACCTGCGGCCAGAACGCGGAGTGCGCGGTGATCAATCACTCACCGAGCTGCACTTGTTTCACTGGATACACCGGAGACCCGTTCTCTAATTGCCACCTGCAGCCGCCAACCCGTAAGTCTGAATATAAGTGCGATCAGTCACCCCGCATCATCATAATCACCGTCATTACGAACGCCTCAATAGAGAAGATAACGTTAGTGCCACGCTTCTTTCGTAACCACCGACGTATCCATCGTAATACAACAGCTGACGAGTGATGTGTCTGCCAATTAACCCCACTAATCCCAGCGATCAAGTAACGGCTTTAGAGGGGGTCCAGCTGGACAGGATTGGGGAGTTGGATGGATTTTGATCAACGGTGTTCGCGACTTGCAGCGGTCGTGCCAGAAAACCCGTGTAACCCCTCGCCCTGCGGACCCAATAGTCATTGCCAGGTCAAGAACGGACAGGCCGTGTGCTCCTGTTACCCGGAGTACGTAGGCACACCCCCAGGATGTCGACCGGAGTGTGTGGTCAGTTCAGAGTGCCCCTCGAACAGAGCTTGCTTCCAACAGAGATGCTCTGACCCTTGCGAAGACCGCTGCGGTACCAATGCCGACTGCAGGGTTCTGAACCACAGTCCCATCTGCAGTTGCAGGCTCGACTTCACCGGCGACCCCTTCACCAGATGCTTCCCAATGCCAAGTAAGAGCCAAGATTCCACCCTGAATTAACTTGTATATTAAGAAACCCTTCGATAGGACAGTTGGAATCCACGTGTGAAGGCGATTGCAGCAGACAAACAAGACCAATTATTTTCAGAGCCACTACCAGCCCCCGTTGCAAACCCCTGCGTACCCACCCCGTGTGGTCCATACTCGGAGTGTCGCGATATCGGAGGCGCTCCTTCCTGTTCCTGTTTGGTAAATTACGTGGGCAGTCCGCCGAACTGTAGACCCGAGTGCACGATCAATCCCGACTGTCCCAGCGACAAAGCTTGTATGAGAGAAAAGTGCAGAGACCCGTGTCCTGGCTCTTGTGGTGTTGGAGCGATTTGTAATGTCATTCATCACACTCCTGCGTGCTCCTGCCCTGAAGGTTTCACCGGCGACCCGTTCACTGGGTGCGAAGTTATGCCACCACAACGTAAGACACTTAGATCATTTAAGAGTTTAACGTAAATGTTTATTCAATGTTATTCGAGATCCATATGAAATCTTTTAACTGGGAAATTCAACAATTTGTAGTGGCAGATGTCGCGTCAGACCCCTGCAACCCCTCACCCTGCGGCACAAACGCAGAATGCAATAACGGAGTGTGCAACTGTCCTGTCGATTACGTGGGCAACCCTTACGAACTCTGTCGGCCCGAGTGCGTGATTAACGATCACTGCCCTTCGAACAAAGCTTGCATTCGCAACAAATGCGCCGACCCTTGCCTAGGAACTTGCGGTCAAAATGCAGTTTGCGACGTTTTCAATCACGTCCCCATGTGTAGCTGTCCATCTGGAATGTCTGGGAATGCCTTTGTTTTTTGCTCCGTTTTGCGAGGTGGATATTTTGTGATTCCATTGATTTTGTTGCATTTCCATATTACTTTTATTTAAATAATTGGACGCTTCCCTCATAGAACCACAAACTCAGGACCCTTGCAGTCCCTCCCCTTGCGGTCCTAACAGTCAATGTCGCGTTACGAATGGCCAGGCTGTTTGCAGCTGCGTCCAAGGATATCAAGGAATTCCTCCAACCTGCAGACCCGAGTGTGTGCTCAGTTCAGACTGTCCGCGCAATTTGGCTTGCAGCAATCAGAAGTGTATAGACCCCTGCGTGGGTACTTGTGGTCTCAGGACTCAGTGCCAGGTCGTCGCCCACAATCCCATTTGCAGCTGTCTTCCTAGACACACTGGAGATCCTTTTACCAGATGCGATCCAATATGTAAGCAATATTTAAGAGCAGAAATTTAGGAGTCCTTTCCGATGTTTTAATGCTAATTTTGTCCACCAGCTGACACGCCAGTCATTCCCACGAACCCTTGTCAACCTTCTCCCTGCGGACCAAACGCGCAGTGTCGCGTGGTGAACGACTTACCTTCTTGCACCTGTCATCTCGATTTTGTTGGAACACCACCAAATTGCAGACCAGAGTGTGTTAGTAACAGTGAGTGCGCGAGTAACCTTGCGTGCTTGAACCAGAAATGCAGAGACCCTTGCCCTGGCTCTTGCGGCTCGAATACGGAATGCAGAGTAGTCAGTCATACACCTATGTGTGTTTGTATAAATGGCTACACTGGAGATCCTTTCACCCAGTGCATCCTGCAGCAACGTAAGCTATTAAAGATATTTTTTCGCTGAAATTAATTTCGTCAGTAGCTTCATGTAGCTAATATTTTATTATAGCAACAATTTTTGATTCCGTATCGCCCTGTACACCATCACCCTGTGGAGCAAACGCGGTCTGCAAAGAGCAGAACGGTGCAGGTTCTTGTTCCTGTTTGCAAGATTATATCGGAAATCCGTACGAGGGATGTCGCCCCGAATGTACCGTGAATTCTGATTGTGTATCGAACTTGGCTTGTGTTCGGTCTAAGTGTCAGGACCCTTGTCCAGGCACTTGTGGTCAGAATGCAGTTTGCCAGGTGATCAATCATTCACCTGCGTGCACCTGTGCACCTGGATTCACTGGCGATCCTTTCAGATACTGTTCTCCAATTTCTTTGTCTGGTAATTGTTCCGGAGTTACATCAGTTCTTCCCTTTTCGTAGATTTCGAGTACCTAAACCCTGTGTTATTTTATACGATAGAACCCATTGCCACTACCAATCCCTGTCGACCATCCCCCTGCGGACCCAACAGCGTCTGCAGAGAAAACAATGGGCAAGCAGTCTGTTCTTGTTTACCGGAATACATGGGCTCACCACCCGGATGTCGCCCTGAATGCGTGATGAGTTCAGAATGTCCCACAAACAGGGCTTGCGTTAACAACAAGTGTGCGAATCCCTGCCCACAACCTTGTGGATCGAACACCAATTGCAGAGTGCTCAATCACAGCCCCATTTGCAGTTGCCAGCAAGGTTATACTGGAGATCCTTTCAGCGTATGCTTCCCTATGCCAAGTAAGATTGTCGAAATAAGTAAATGGTGCGTAGAGTCGCGATTAGGATACATTCCAAAATCGTTTCTTTCAGAACCTGCACCTGGCCCAGTTGTCCAGAACCCGTGCGTGCCTTCTCCTTGTGGATCCTACGCAGAGTGTAGAGATATTGGCGGCGCACCCTCCTGTTCTTGTTTAGCCTCTTATATTGGTAGGCCACCGAATTGCAGACCAGAGTGCACCGTCAATTCCGATTGCCCTAGAAGCCAAGCCTGCATGAATGAACGATGCAGAGACCCTTGTCCAGGATCTTGTGGAATATCGGCCACCTGCAGCGTTATCAATCACACTCCGACTTGTGTTTGCCCTGAAGGATTCTCTGGAGATCCATTCACGAACTGTTACCCGAAACGTAAGCAGTAGTCGGAGAAAAGCTCTCTGATATAGTCGTATTATTGAAATCTAATAAGGCTTTTTTAACAATGCAGCGTACGAAGAACCAGTTACATCCAAAAATCCCTGCAATCCCTCCCCATGTGGACCCAACGCGATCTGCCAAGAGGGTAGCTGTTCCTGCATATCAGAATATCAGGGCGATCCCTACGTTGGTTGTCGACCCGAATGCGTTCTTAACAGCGACTGTGATTTATCCCGAGCCTGTATTCGTAATAAGTGCGTTGACCCCTGCCCTGGAACCTGCGGGCAAAATGCACAGTGCAACGTCTACAATCATATTCCGATGTGCAGCTGTCTGCCTGGAATGACAGGAAACGCTTTCGTTTCTTGTCGTCCGAGCAGAGGTACGCCAAATTATTTATTCTATCAATTGAAAGAGTTAGAATCCTCCCCTTCAACATTATTTTCTCCCATTTTAGGGCCCGAGGACCCCTGCAATCCGTCTCCCTGCGGACCCAACAGCGTCTGCCGAGTAGTTAACGAGCAAGGAGTATGCAGTTGCGTGGCTAATTTCGTTGGGACGCCTCCTTCTTGCAGACCCGAGTGTTCCGTTAGCTCTGATTGTCCGAAGAATCAAGCTTGTAGCAACCAAAGATGCACAAACCCCTGCGCTGGCACCTGCGGTGTCAGAGCACAGTGCCAAGTAGTTAATCACAATCCCATTTGTAGCTGTCCTCCCGGATACTCAGGCGATCCTTTCATGAGATGCGAACTTAAATGTGAGAGCAATTCATCGTTAGATATTTCTGAGATCGAAAGTCGTATTACAGAATTCTTTTCATCCCCCTTTTAGTGGAAGAACCACCGAAACCCATAAATCCCTGCCAACCTTCACCCTGTGGACCCAATGCTGTCTGCCAAGTAACCAATGATTCACCTTCTTGCTCTTGCTTGCCTGAATTTATTGGCGTACCACCAAACTGTAGACCCGAATGCATCAGCAACAGCGAGTGTGCAACGCAATTGGCTTGCATCAGTAATAAATGTAAGGATCCCTGCCCTGGATCTTGCGGAGCGAACGCTGAATGTCGCGTTGTCAGTCATACTGCCATGTGCGTCTGCTCTGAAGGATATCAAGGAGATCCTTTTGTTCTATGCGTCGCTAAACAATGTAAGCCGTGGAATTATAGATCAATGGCTTAAAATTTTAGGTCACAGGGATTAATAATTTGTTCAACTTTTCAGTCGATACAGAGCCAATTTCCTTTAGCCCTTGCATGCCATCGCCCTGTGGCTCGAACGCAGTTTGCAAAGAGCAAAACGGAGTAGGCTCCTGCACCTGTTTACCCGATTACATTGGCAATCCTTACGAAGGATGTCGGCCAGAGTGTATCATGAACTCTGACTGCGTCGCCACTCGCGCTTGCATCCGTTCTAAATGTCAGGATCCGTGCCCTGGCGCCTGCGGCACCAATGCCGAATGCCAAGTTGTTAATCACTTACCCACGTGTAGTTGCTTCCCTGGTTACACAGGGCAACCATATCAATTCTGTCAACGAATAGCGACGAGACCGAGTAAGCGCCTCAAAATGTTTTTCATTTATGGTTAGCCTCAGTTTTAGATATCTATAATATATTTTACCTTTTTAGCAATCGAGGATAGGAGAGATCCATGTTCTCCGTCGCCCTGCGGACCAAATAGTCGTTGTCAGGTTGTCAACGATCAGGCAGTTTGTAGTTGTCTACCTGAGTACACTGGTTCTCCTCCAGGTTGCCGGCCAGAGTGTGTAGTAAGCTCAGAATGTCCTTCGAACTTAGCGTGTGTGAATCAGAAATGCAGGAATCCTTGTCCTGGTCCTTGCGGACTGGGGGCCGATTGCAACGTGATCCATCATAGTCCTATTTGCGCATGCAAGCCTAGATACACTGGTGATCCGTTTACTAGATGCTTCCCGATGCCAGGTGAGAATACTTTTCCAGGATTCTCATCATTTTTCAATTTCTATTAGGGCTACAAATATTAATAATACTTTGTTAATTATTTCTAGAGTCTCCATTAACAGTAGTTCCTTTGAATCCGTGTGTTCCTTCGCCCTGCGGTCCAAACGCAGAGTGTCGTGACGCAAATGGCATTCCTTCTTGTTCCTGTCTGCAAAATTATATCGGTAGCCCTCCCAACTGTCGACCAGAATGTACAGTGAACTCGGAATGTCCTCCTAGTCAAGCTTGCATGAGGGAGAAGTGCAGAGATCCCTGTCCAGGCTCCTGCGGTTTGTTCGCTCAGTGTAATGTGATGAACCATGTTCCAATTTGTAGCTGTGTGGAAGGTTATACTGGGGATCCCTTCAGTAACTGCTATCCGAAACCTCCTACACGTAAGACGTCGTTCTCATATTTGTGCTTCCCTAATTCTAGAATCAGTCCTGTTCATTGGATTTTTTCAATTTCCCACTTGCAGTACCCGCAATTTCTGACGATCCCTGTAACCAATCGCCTTGTGGACCAAACGCAGAATGCAACAACGGCATTTGCACTTGCCTGCAAGAGTACAGAGGCGACCCTAATGTAGGATGTCGCCCAGAGTGTGTTCTCAACACTGATTGTCCTATGAATCAAGCTTGCGTTCGCAACAAGTGCACTGATCCTTGTGTACGCACTTGTGGACAGAATGCTATCTGCAATGTCTTCAACCACATTCCCATGTGTAGCTGTCCCACAGGAATGAGTGGAAACGCTTTCGTACTCTGTTCCTCGGTTCAAGGTATCGAAAGACATCGCTTTAATCAAATAAATAATCGATACAGCGGATGTTAACAATCATTTCCAATTCTCTCTATAGAATTGATCCCAGAGACGCCGTGCAATCCATCCCCTTGTGGTTCCAACAGTCAGTGTCGTCCCGTAAATGGTCAAGCAGTTTGCTCTTGTGTTTCTGGATACTTGGGAAGCCCTCCGTTCTGTAGACCGGAATGTGTAGTCAGTTCTGATTGTTCTAAGAGCGAAGCCTGTAGCAATCTGAAGTGCGCGAACCCCTGCATAGGAAGCTGTGGCATTCGTGCGCAGTGCCAGGTCATAAACCATAATCCCATATGCAGTTGTCTTCCTGGACTATCTGGAGATCCTTTCGTCAGATGCGAACCCATCAGTAAGACCTTAACAAATCCTAAAATTATTTTCCAGTTATTTTGAATTAAGTAATATTTATGCAAATACCTTCTAGTGGACACGAAACCTGTAATCATAAACCCATGCAAACCTTCACCCTGTGGCCCCAACGCCTTATGCCAAGTGGTCAACGATTCACCATCGTGCACCTGCATGCCAAACTTCGAGGGGTCTCCGCCAAATTGTAGATACGAATGCATCAGCAACAGCGAATGCTCTCGAAACTTGGCTTGCATTAATCAGAAATGCAGAGACCCATGTCCTGGCGCCTGCGGTGCTAATGCTGAGTGTCGAGTGGTGAGTCACACACCGATGTGTGTTTGCTCTCCTGGATACACTGGAGATCCTTTCACGCAGTGCAGCCAGATCAACGACCGTAAGAAATTTTATTTTCTACTTCAGCTTTCGCTTCAATATTTTTATGATACTATTCTACGTCACCCTTCAGGCGTAACTGTTTCTCCGTGCACACCATCCCCCTGCGGCTCGAACACCGTCTGTAAAGAGCAAAACGGTGTAGGTTCCTGCTCTTGTCTGCCAGAATACATTGGTAATCCTTACGAAGGATGTAGACCGGAGTGTACAGTCAGCTCTGATTGTCCTTCGAACTTGGCGTGCATAAGAAACAGGTGTCAGGATCCGTGCCCTGGAACCTGCGGTCAGAACGCTGCTTGTCAAGTGATTAATCATTCTCCTAGTTGCACTTGTAATCCTGGATTCACTGGAGATCCGTTCGGGTTCTGTCAACCAGCCAGAGTACCCGGTAAAGTATACAGAATTTAAGGAAATTTGATTAATTTTAATCTAGGTTGTACCAAAGAAAATTTTATAATCATTTCCACACTTTTCCCTCCCCTAGAAATAGTCAAAGATCCATCAGACCCTTGCATTCCGTCACCCTGCGGTCCAAACAGTCAGTGTCGCGTTAATTCCGGTAACGCCGTGTGTTCCTGCCTCCCCGAGTATACCGAAAGCCCTCCTTCGTGTCGTCCCGAGTGCGTTGTGAGCTCAGAGTGTCCGGCAAACCGAGCCTGTGTGAATCAGAAGTGCGTGAACCCTTGTCCACAGCCGTGTGGACAGAATGCCAACTGTCTAGTCGTCAACCACAGTCCAATTTGTACCTGTAACAACGGAAATACTGGCAATCCTTTCACCAGATGTTTCCCTCTTCCACGTAAGTGTCAAAAATTTGATTGGCATCCGTAGGAAGATATATCACTATTTTATTTCGTTTACAAATTTCACAGAACAACCTACTTTAGCCGATCTACCTCAAAACCCTTGCGTTCTTTCCCCCTGTGGTCCATACTCCGAGTGTCGCGACATTGGCGGCACCCCGTCTTGTTCCTGCTTAGCTAATTACTTCGGTAGCCCGCCAAATTGTCGGCCAGAGTGCATCGTGAATTCTGACTGCCCCAGCAGTAAGGCTTGCATCCGGCAAAAGTGCACCGATCCTTGTCCTGGGTCTTGCGGACTCTCAGCGATGTGTACAGTGTTCAACCATGTGCCTGTTTGCTCTTGCATGGAGGGTTTCACTGGAGATCCTTTCAGTGGCTGCTCTCCTGCCCCAAGTAAGAATTTCTACAGCGATCCACCAAAAAAAGAAACTCAATCTTTCCACAGTTCTAAGATTATTAATATTTTTTTCATCCCAGTCAATGTCGAACCTTCGCCCAAAGATCCGTGCAACCCTTCGCCCTGCGGTGCAAATGCCCAGTGCGACGACGGTATATGCACCTGTTTACAAAGCTACAGTGGCAATCCATACTCAAGCTGTCGGCCAGAGTGTACTCTGAACACCGACTGTCCTCAAAACAGAGCTTGCCTGCGCAATAAATGCGTGGATCCATGCGTGGGCACCTGCGGGCAGAGTGCAACCTGCGACGTGTACAATCACGTGCCCATGTGCAGTTGTCCCGCTGGAATGACGGGGAATCCGTTCATATCTTGCGTTCCATATAGAGGTACCAAGGTTATTAAAACGTCTGTCAATAATTAAAATTATTCCAAGGTAATTAACAAAGTCTTATACCTCGATCAGACCCAGTAGTGCTCACCCCCTGCAGCCCAACACCCTGCGGACCAAATAGTCAGTGCAGAGAGGTGAACAGTCAAGCCGTGTGCACTTGCATTCCTGGTTTTATCGGAATCCCACCGACCTGCAGACCAGAGTGCACACTGAGCACGGACTGCGGGCCGACGGAGGCCTGCGTGAGTCAAAAATGCAGAAACCCTTGTGTCGGTACCTGCGGAATCAGAGCCACTTGCCAAGTGGTGAACCATAATCCCATCTGCAGCTGCTCCGCGGGATTGACTGGGGATCCTTTCGTCAGATGCATCGAGAGACGTAAATATTTTAGTTACATCGACATGCTAGTTAAGAATTAAGACGTAGGCTACAGCTGCGTTGCATTTCAGCCCTAATGGAACCCGTAAATGCGTGTGAACCGTCTCCCTGTGGACCGAATGCTCAGTGCCAAGTGATCAACGATTCCCCATCTTGCTCTTGCCTACCAGAATTCACTGGCTCGCCTCCCAACTGCAGGCCGGAGTGCATAAGCAATAACGAATGTCCCAACGACATGGCCTGCATTCGTCAGAAGTGCCGAGACCCTTGCCCTGGCTCCTGTGGTATTAACGCTGTATGTCGAACCGTTTCCCATACGCCTATGTGCACCTGTTCTCCTGGATACACTGGGGATCCGTTTACTCAATGTGTGGTGGAACAACGTAAGCGTCTATCAACTTCCAATTATTTTATTGGTGACTGTGACTTAACTCAATCGATCCACTTGCAGTCATCCCAATGTACGTACCTGAACCCTGTGTGCCTTCTCCCTGCGGAGCAAACGCGGTATGCAAGGAGAGAAATGGCGTAGGATCTTGCTCCTGCGTGCCAGGATATGAGGGGAACCCGTACGAAGGCTGCCGACCGGAATGTGTCATTAGTACAGATTGTGATTCCAGCAAAAGCTGCGTTAGATTCAAGTGCGAAGATCCCTGTCCAGGAACCTGCGGTCAGAACGCAGTTTGCCAGGTGATTAATCACATGGCGACTTGCAGTTGCTTGCCTAGGTTCACCGGGGATCCCTTCAGATATTGTCGCGAAGAGATAGGTGTGTGTTCTAAAATCTTTCTTCATAGTTTAATTAATATTCAGAATTTTATAAAGATGTTTTGTTTAGTAGAAACCCTACCGATTGTAACGAACCCCTGTCAACCATCCCCATGCGGACCTAACAGCGTCTGTAGAGAAAATAATGGACAGGCAGTTTGTTCCTGTTTGCCGGAATATCTTGGTTCTCCCCCTGGATGCAGACCGGAGTGCGTGGCAAGTGCAGAGTGTGCCTCTGATCGCGTGTGCGTTAATCAGAAATGCGTTAATCCTTGCCCTGACTCTTGTGGAAGGAACTCAATCTGCAGAGTCATCAATCGCAGTCCAATATGTTCTTGTCAGCAAGACTTCACAGGAGATGCGTTCAGTATTTGCTTCCCCTCCCCACGTGTGTATCTTTACGATTAATTTTTTTTTAACTACTAATCCTTCACGAGAATTTTATTCAATTTGGTACCTTATAGGTCCATTATCAGAACCACTGCCACCTGTGCAGCAGGATCCATGTTTACCATCCCCTTGTGGACCCTTTTCTCAGTGTAGAAATATTGGAGGAAACCCATCCTGCTCTTGCTCAACAGGCTACATCGGTATTCCACCGAATTGTAGGCCAGAATGCACCATAAACGCCGAGTGTTCTAGTGCGTTGGCCTGTATTCGCGAAAAGTGTATGGATCCTTGTCCTGGATCCTGCGGCATCGGAGCTAGATGCACCGTTCTAGATCATGTCCCAATTTGTTCCTGTTCTGAAGGATACACTGGTGATCCGTTCAGTAATTGTGTACTGAGGCCTGTTTTATGTGAGCATTTTTTTTTGCTATAAAATTAGCTTAATTCTTTAATTTTGGATACCTATTCCTAATTTTTATACAGCTGATAAGCCAGCAGATCCATGTAACCCTTCGCCTTGTGGTTCAAACGCTATTTGTCGCGATGGAAGTTGCACTTGTCTGCCAGAATATCAAGGCGATCCGTACACTGGATGTCGACCGGAATGTACCATGAACAGCGATTGTTCTCGCAATAGAGCGTGCATAAGAAACAAATGTGTGGATCCGTGCGTGGGAACGTGCGGTCAAAATGCTGAATGCCAGACGATTAATCATATTCCTATGTGCAGTTGTCCTGTAAGAATGTCCGGAAATGCATTCGTTTCCTGTTCTCCAGTGCAGGGTATATTACCAGAAATATTTTGAAGTTATTCTAATATTTCTATTCCCCAAGATATTTACAACGGATTTTTATTTCTTGTATCAGAGGATACAACAGTATCGAGGCCCTGTAATCCATCGCCCTGTGGACCAAACAGTCATTGCCAAGAAGTAAACGGAATCGCAGTATGCAAATGTGTAGAAGGTTTCGTAGGAAATCCACCAACCTGTAGACCAGAATGCGTGATCAGTTCGGACTGCGAATTAACGAGAGCTTGTATCAATCAGAAATGCAGAGATCCTTGTGCAGGGTCTTGCGGTTTAATGGCCGAGTGTTCCGTCATCAATCACAACCCCATTTGCAGGTGTCCTCCTAGCATGACCGGTGATCCATTCAGTAGATGCACTGTTTTAGGTGAGAGAAATTCAATGCAAATAATTTATGGTTGGAGGAAATGTTATCTGGAGTTCATAATTATTTCTATCGTCTTACCCTTTAGTGGAAGAGCCTTCTAAGCCTATAAATCCGTGTTATCCATCGCCATGCGGACCCAACGCACAGTGTCAAGTAGTGAATCAAGCTCCTGCCTGTTCTTGCTTGCCAGATTTCTCAGGCACGCCACCAAATTGCAGACCCGAGTGCGTCACGAACAATGACTGCTCTACGCATCAGGCTTGCATGAGCCAAAAGTGCAGAGATCCTTGTCCTGGTTTGTGCGGAGCTAATGCAGATTGTAGCATGTTTAGTCATACTCCAATTTGTTCCTGCCGTTCTGGATTCACTGGAGATCCTTTTACTCAGTGCACTTCCGTTCCGAGTAAGTTAGCTCCAACCAGAAATATCACAGTTCTAGAAATGTATCTCCTCTTATTTAATTAAATATCCTAATCCTTCTAGTCGAAGAAGAGAGACTTACACCCTGTTCTCCGTCCCCCTGCGGTGCAAACGCGGTGTGCAGGATAACAGGAAATGCAGCAAGCTGTTCCTGTCAGCAGGATTACGTTGGGAACCCCTACGATGGTTGTAGACCAGAATGTGTCGTGAATTCCGACTGTCCTGCGAATTTAGCATGCGTGCGATCGAAATGTCAGGATCCTTGTCCTGGCGCTTGTGGTCAGAACGCTGTGTGTCGCGCTGTGATGCATGTACCTATGTGCACTTGTATGCAGGGATACACTGGGGATCCTTTCAGATATTGCAGTCTGAGTTCAGTAAACCGTAAGAACTTTTTTTCATTGCCAATCCATCGCCGTCGACTTCGGAAAACCACTTTGGAAAATTTTATTTCCTTTTAGAAGCCGATGTGGCAATGGACCCTTGCAACCCGTCACCCTGCGGACCAAACAGCCAATGTCGCGTGAATAATGATCAAGCTGTATGCACTTGTTTAGCCGCATATCTTGGCAGTCCACCCAACTGCAGGCCCGAATGTGTAGTCAGCACTGAATGTCCCATAACTCGAGCCTGCGTGAACCAGAAATGCGTGGATCCATGTCCTAATTCATGTGGCCTAAACGCTAATTGCAGGGTCATCAATCACAGTCCAATTTGTTTCTGCAATAATGGATTCACGGGCGATCCTTTCGCGACGTGTTTCCGTGCTCCTGGTACGAATTTTTTTTTCTTGAGAACTCTGATTCGTTAACCCAGTTCAATGCTAATTAGATGTATTCTTCAGAAATAGACTCTTCACCAGCGGTACAAAGAGATCCATGTCTACCGTCACCCTGCGGTCCAAATGCGATTTGCCAGAGTGTAGGCCAGACACCAGCCTGCACTTGTCTGTCAAACTATCGTGGCAGTCCTCCCAATTGCAGACCAGAGTGTACGATTAATTCTGAGTGTCCCACTAATCAAGCCTGCATCCGTGAGAGGTGTCAGGACCCTTGTCCTGGCTCCTGCGGTCTCAACGCTCAATGCTCGGTATTCAATCACGTACCAATTTGCTCCTGTGTTGAAGGATTCACTGGAGATCCCTTCAGTCGATGTGATCAACCAGTTAGACCTAGTAAGTGGATTTTTTAAAGAAATAGACCCTTCCGTTGCTGCATATAGATCTTAAAATTATTTTTCTGTGATCAGTTGCATCGGCAGAAGTAGATCTCTGCAATCCATCTCCGTGTGGCCCCAATGCTCAGTGCGAAGATGGAATTTGCTCTTGCATGCCCGATTTCTATGGAGATTCCACCATTGGTTGTCGCCCAGAGTGTGTACTCAACAACGATTGTCCTAGAGATAGAGCCTGCGTGAGAAACAAGTGCGAAGATCCTTGTGTTGGTACTTGTGCTTCCAATGCACTATGCAATGTAGTTAACCACGTGCCCATGTGCAGTTGTCCACCAAGATTCGAGGGCAATGCATTTACATTCTGTCGCCCTGCGTTAGGTACAATTTTGAAATTTTTTCTTTATGAAGATAAAATGAGAAAGTATAGTGTTACTAAAAATGGTGTTCCAATAGCCGATCTTCCATCCTTCCCATGCAACCCGTCACCCTGCGGACCCAACAGTCAGTGTCGTGCAAACAACGGCCAAGCGATCTGCAGCTGTGCGCCAGGTTTCTTAGGAAATCCACCCAACTGTCGACCGGAGTGCATAGTCAGCTCCGATTGCCCTCCCAACGAGATCTGCACGAATCAAAAGTGCAGGAATCCATGTATAGGCACTTGTGGATTGGGAGCTCGTTGCACGGTTGCCAATCGGAATCCGATTTGTCACTGCCCCGAGGAATTTACAGGAGACCCGTTTGTTCGGTGCACTCCGATTCGTAAGTCAACGCTTGCTTTAAAAAAATATGAAATGCGTTATACTATGTTTAAATGGTTGTTTCTGAACATTGTAGCGTCATTGCGGCCAGAGCCGATAAATGTTTGTCAACCATCGCCCTGCGGACCTAACGCCCAATGCCAAATCTCAGGAAATTCACCTTCCTGCTCTTGTTTGCCTGATTTTATCGGTTCTCCGCCGAATTGCAGACCAGAGTGTGTCAGCAACAGCGAATGCCCGAGCAACGAGGCGTGCATAAACCAAAAATGCAGAGATCCTTGCGTGGGATCCTGTGGGGTAAATGCAGACTGCAGAACAGTCAGCCACACCCCCATGTGCTACTGTCAGCCAGAATTCACGGGTGATCCGTTTGTGCAATGTTCCATCAGACCCAGTAAGACTTTTTTCTATACTTTTTACAAGTCGATTGTTGCTAAGATTATAGTTTATTTACAACTGTTTTCGTGGCGTAAATTTTAGTCCAAGACCAACAGATAGAAACCTCCAATCCTTGTGTGCCGTCGCCTTGTGGACCCAATGCGAGATGCACCGAAAGGAACGATGCAGGCGCTTGCACTTGTCTTCCTAATTACATTGGCAATCCTTACGAAGGATGTAGACCAGAGTGTGTCCTCGATTCTGATTGTTCTCCTACGAGAGTTTGCATTAGTTCTAAATGTATGGATCCCTGTCCTGGGACTTGTGGAACGAACGCAGAATGCAATGTTATCAACCATCGGGCAACATGCTTTTGCTTCTCTGGTTACACTGGAGATCCTTATCGATATTGCTCTGTTCAACCTGTTGGTAAGTTCTTCTCGTTAGTCACTTCTCATTGAATCCCTTTATTCTTTTAATTTCGATAATTCGTAATGTTATTGGTAAAATATCCTCCAGTTTTCGACGTCAGTCCAAGGGATCCCTGTTCCACCGCACAATGTGGTCCAAACAGTCAGTGTAGAATAATGAATGAAGTAGCTGTTTGTTCCTGTCTCCCTACTTACATCGGCACTCCACCTGGATGTAGACCAGAGTGTGTGACAAGTTCAGAATGCGCTACTAATAGGGCTTGTGTCAGGCAAAAGTGTGAAGATCCATGTCCGTCTTCCTGTGGACAGAATACAGATTGTAGGGTGGTAAACCATGCGCCCCTTTGCAGTTGCTCAAGGGGGTATACTGGAGATCCCTTTACTGTGTGCTTTAGAATTCCACGTAAGTCTCTATAGCGAGTGCCACTCGTTGATTTTAAACAGCAAATTAATTTTAAATTGAATTTTAGTGACTCCACCTGTTGTGAACGATATGGTTCCAAAAGATCCTTGCATTCCATCTCCTTGCGGAGCCTATTCAGAGTGCAGGAACATTGGAGGAATTCCTTCTTGTTCTTGCTTAGCTACCTACACTGGAAGTCCACCTAATTGTCGGCCAGAGTGTACACTGAATTCAGACTGTGCTCTGAATAGAGCCTGCATGCAGCAGAAGTGCAGGGACCCTTGTCCAGGGTCCTGTGCACCTCAGGCTGAATGCAGAGTAGTCAATCACGTTCCAATGTGCTCTTGTCCGCCTGGTTACACTGGCGATCCTTTCACCAACTGCATTCTGGACCGTAAGACCTTTTTTTTAATTTTTTATATAGCAAAGTTTATGTTCTATTAATATACGAAATCTGTAGGTCGACCGATTGAATCTAACCCTTGCGCTTCCTGTGGACCCAACACTCAGTGCAATAATGATGTCTGCACTTGCCTGCTAGAATATTCTGGAGATCCTTACATCGGCTGTAGGCCAGAATGCGTCCTTAGCAACGATTGCCCAACGACAAGAGCATGCGTTAACAATAAATGTGTAGATCCTTGTCTTGGCATCTGCGGGCAAAGTGCAATATGCAACGTTTTTAACCATGTCCCTATGTGCAGTTGTCCTTCGGGAATGTCAGGAAATGCATTCGTGCTGTGTTCTCTTGCCCCAGGTATATCCCTTAGATCATGAAACAATTGTGTAGTCGAAGGACATCATCCTAACAAAATATTACTAAATATTTTTAGTTACGACTGTCAGCGACCCGTGCAATCCATTCCCATGTGGACCTAATAGTCAATGCAGACAAAACAACATGCAGGCTGTATGCTCCTGTGTGAGTGGGTATATTGGCGCGCCTCCAACTTGCAGACCCGAATGTACAGTAAGCTCCGACTGTCCCTTGAACGAAGCGTGCACGAATCAGAAATGTAACAATCCTTGTCCGGGAAGCTGTGGAATAAATGCAGTTTGCACTGTCGTCAATCATAATCCTGTGTGCTCTTGTCGGGACAGGATGACCGGTGATCCTTTTGTTAACTGTTACCCAATGCGTAAGGATTTTTTTCACAGTTTTCATTAGTTTTGCGATATTGGAACGAGTTAAGTACTGAAATCCTTTTGCACTTTAAAGCCACAAGACCACCAACTCCAGTCAACCCCTGCCAACCTTCACCCTGCGGTCCAAACGCGGAATGCCGAGTGATCAACGATCAATCATCCTGCTCTTGTCTACGAGACTTCGTAGGATCACCTCCGAATTGTCGCCCCGAGTGTGTCAGTAACAGCGAGTGTCCAAATAACTTGGCCTGCATCAGGCAGAGATGTCAGGACCCTTGTGCAGACTCCTGTGGCCTGAATGCGATTTGTAGAGTGGTCAGTCACACTCCCATGTGTGTCTGTGATACTGGATACACTGGAGATCCATTTACTCAGTGCTTACCACAGTCCTGTAAGAGTTCTTTAACATTTCGGACTTATTATCCTTTCCTACACGAGTTAATGTAAGTTTGAAGTACCTGTTTTCTTTTGTCATTCTTCTAGTCGATGTAGAAGTCAGCAGTTCAGACCCTTGCACTCCGTCTCCTTGCGGAGTAAATACTTTATGTAGAGTGCAGCAGAATTCAGCCTCCTGCAGTTGTCAGAACGACTATGTAGGCAATCCCTACGAGGGTTGCAGACCCGAGTGCACTCTTAGTTCGGACTGTCCTTCAAATTTAGCCTGTATCAGATCCAAGTGCAGAGATCCCTGTCCAGGAACTTGCGGTCAAAACGCTCAGTGTTATGTAGTCAATCATGCAGCTACTTGCAGTTGCTTCGAGAGATACACGGGAGATCCCTTCGTCTACTGCAATCCTTTGAGAGAACCACGTAAGACGAACTTTTAGTATCGAGAGAATTTTAGTATCAAAACGGGAAAGAAAGCTGGAACGATAATTCATCTTCTTGCAGTGCCATCGCCTGAACTAGTCAATCCCTGCCAGCCCTCGCCGTGTGGCCCTTACAGTCAATGCAGAGAAACGAACGGCCAAGCCACTTGCTCTTGCCTACCAAATTACGTTGCAGCACCTCCAAATTGCAGACCAGAATGCACAGTTAGCTCTGATTGCCCTTTGCATCTGGCATGCAGAAATAACAAGTGTATGGATCCTTGTCCTGATTCTTGCGGACAGCAGAGTACTTGTAGAGTCGTGAACCATAGTCCTATATGCTCTTGCAAGCCAGGATATACTGGAGATCCTTTCACCTATTGTTTCTATAGTCCACGTAAGCAGTAAAGAAATTACAGCGACACATTCGTGTATAGCAATCAAGGGAAAATTAATATAATTTCCCAATTTTAGCTGTGCCAATCATGGACACGTCAGTAGACCCCTGTATCAACTCTCCCTGCGGACCCAACGCGCAGTGTCGTAATATAAATGGTTCTCCCTCGTGCTCGTGTATGGTTAACTATATCGGCACTCCACCAAATTGTCGACCAGAGTGCGTTATCAATGCAGATTGTCCCAGAAATCAGGCTTGCATTCGAGAGAGGTGTCAGGACCCTTGCCCAGGTTCCTGCGGCCTCAATAGTGCCTGCATCGTTCACAATCACGTACTGGTTTGCTCGTGTCTCGAAGGTTACACGGGAGATCCTTTCACCAGTTGTCAACCTGCACCAATTAGTAAGATATTAACCCTGAATATGCAAAAAAAAATTAACACATACAATTGGGTAATTTTATTGATAAATTTGGTGTTATAGCAGTGATAGAGGAACCCATAACAGACCCCTGCAGCAACTCTCCATGTGGTCCCAACGCGCAGTGCAATAACGGGGACTGCACTTGTTTGTCTGAATACTCTGGAAATCCCTACATCAGTTGTCGACCTGAATGCGTACTCAATACAGACTGTGCTAACCATAAAGCTTGCATTAGGAACAAATGTGCAGATCCTTGCCCCGGAGGATGCGCTCCGAACGCTCTGTGCAATGTAATCAATCATGTGCCCATGTGCAGTTGTCCAGCCCAAATGGCTGGAAACGCTTTAGTTTTGTGTTCCCCTGTGAAAGGTACTATTCAGTCATTTTTTTAGATGATTTTATAGATCGAATTAGTTTACTTAACCCTAAATCGTTGAATCACAGTTCCTTCGACGACGAGACCCTGCAATCCGTCCCCCTGCGGTCCGAACAGTATATGCAGAGAGGTGAACGAACAATCTGTGTGTACTTGTGCCCCAGAATACTTTGGGACCCCTCCTCTATGCAGACCAGAGTGCACAGTCAGCTCTGATTGTCGCAAAGACCGAGCTTGCGTGAGGCAGAGGTGCAGCGACCCTTGCGTAGGAACTTGCGGTATTCAGGCGAGATGCGTGGTGGTCAATCACAACCCTGTATGCTCCTGCCCAGAACGATTCACGGGAGATCCGTTCATAAGATGCGATATGATCAGTAAGACGATGAAACACAGTACTATAAAGTCTGTAAATTTTATTTAGTATTGTACAATGTAAATTCAACCTTCGTAGAAGACGTAATAGTGCCCACGAACCCATGTCAACCTTCGCCCTGCGGTCCATACGCCCAGTGCCAAGTAATTAATGACAACCCGTCCTGTACCTGTTTGCCCGAGTACAAAGGAATCCCGCCAAACTGCAAACCAGAGTGCATAGCCAACTCCGAGTGCCCCAGCCACCAAACATGCGTGCAACAAAAGTGCAAAGACCCCTGTCCAGGTCTTTGTGGAGAAATCGCGGAATGCCACGTGGTGTACCACGTGCCCCACTGTGTTTGCCCCAGTGGCTTCACCGGCGATCCTTACACGCGATGCTCAGTAATAAGTAAGGCGATGCAAAGAAATTGAAACAATTGTGCCAGGGGTAAGACTAATTTGTAATTTTAAATTGTTCTAGCTCGTGACCCGGAACCCTCACCCTGCGCGGAAGGCACTTGCGGCACGAACGCGTTGTGCAGAGAACGGGACGATGTTGGAATCTGTTTCTGTCCCCCCGAGTATGTCGGTAACCCGTACGTAGGTTGCAGGCCCGAGTGTGTGATAAATCCTGATTGTCCGTCCAACAAAATGTGCGTGCGCAATAGATGTCAGAACCCCTGTTCCGGGATTTGTGGTCAGAACGCCGAGTGCACTGTGGTTAACCATCAACCATTCTGCACTTGTCGGGCTGGATTCACCGGAGATCCGTTTGCCGTGTGTACCATGGATTGTAAGTTGGACCTGTTACCCTACGAAGTGGAGATATGAAGCATGAAATTAACCCTTCCGTTGTTTTCCCAGTAATAGTCCCCAAGGGAAACGTCTGTAGCCCATCACCCTGCGGACCTAACAGCCAATGCAAAGAAGTTTCCGGCCAGGCTGTCTGCTCTTGCCTGCTGAATTATGTTGGTACTCCACCTGGATGTAGACCTGAATGCGTAGCTAGTTCCGAGTGTCCCACCCAACTCGCCTGTCAAGACTATAAATGCGTGAACCCCTGTCCTAGCCCTTGCGGATTGAACACCAAATGCGTTGTCGTTAACCACAGCCCCATTTGTGGATGTATGCCGGGATATAGCGGAGATCCTTTCACTCTCTGCGCGGCAATTCCACGTAAGATCCATGTTCCACCAAGTTGAGAATTGTTATGAAGGTTTTTGTTACTGACGCCTACTAATTGCCACTTTTAGCTGCCCCAATCCCTGGTCCGATGGAGACAGACCCATGCGTTCCATCCCCGTGTGGTAACTTTGCCCAATGTAGGAATATCCGTGGGTCACCTGCATGTACTTGCCTCGAAGGCTACGTTGGTCTAGCACCCAACTGCAGGCCAGAGTGTACCATCAACTCTGAGTGTCAGAGCGACATGGCCTGCATCAACATGAAGTGTAGGGACCCCTGTCCCGGCTCCTGCGGTTCCGGCGCCCTGTGCGCGGTCATTAACCACATACCCGTCTGCAACTGCCCCGAAGGTTTCACCGGAAATCCGTTTACCCTTTGTCAATTACTGCCAGCCACACGTAAGGACTCTGATACCTTCTAGTCTTGCATGGACTCCACGGTTTCGGATATTACTGACACGTTTGACTTTGCAGTTTCGCCGACGCCCGTAGAAGACGAGTGTAGCCCATCGCCTTGTGGTCCCAATGCGGATTGCTTGAGGGGCGAGTGTAGATGTCAGCCCGAGTTCCAAGGAAACCCGTATCTAGGATGTCGACCTGAATGTGTCCTAAACTCAGACTGCCCCAGAGACAGAGCTTGTTTGCGAAATAAGTGCATGGACCCATGCCCCGGTACCTGTGGTCTCTCTGCGATATGCACAGTTATTAATCATGTGCCCATGTGTAGCTGTCCTGGAAACATGACAGGAAACGCGTTCAGTCAATGTAACCCCTTACAAGGTATTTAATGCGTTAGGTGTCCCTGTGAAGTTTGCATAGATTGGTCTGTGAGAGAAATGAGATGTAATCCTCTTCGTTTTTGCTAGATATGGTGCCCACTAATCCGTGTAGCCCAACACCCTGCGGACCCAATAGCGAGTGTCGCGTGGTGAACGGCCAGGCGGTCTGCTCCTGCGTCAGAGGATACATAGGAAGCCCTCCCACCTGTAGGCCCGAATGTATTGTGAGCACAGATTGTCCACAAAACGAAGCCTGTAGCAATCAGAGATGCACGAACCCCTGCCCTGGATCTTGCGGAATCGGAGCTAAATGCAACGTCGTCAACCATAATCCCATTTGTGTCTGTCCGTTGCGTTACACTGGAGACCCATTTGTTCAGTGTATACCATTCTGTAAGACTCCATTGTATCGTAATGAAGAACCGAGGGTCAGTAGAATTTTCCCGAGTACCAACATGAAAATTTCTCAATTCCAGATGAACAACCAGTAGTAGACCCCTGTGAGCCATCGCCCTGCGGTCCAAATTCTCAGTGCCAAGTGCTTAATGATTCTCCTTCCTGTTCCTGTTTGCCAGAATTTTCTGGAAGTCCACCAAATTGTAGACCAGAGTGTGTTAGCAACAGCGAATGTCCCAGTCAAATGGCCTGCATCAACCAGAGGTGCCAGGATCCATGCGTTGGATCATGCGGAACGAGTGCCGAGTGTTATGTCATCAGTCACACCCCTATGTGCTCTTGCCTGAATGGATACACTGGTGATCCGTTCACTCAGTGTGTTCTCAGAGAACGTAAGCGATCAGGACCCTTCGGATTCGTTAACTGTGTTCTCCGATAGCTCTTAACCCGTTGAATTTTATAGCCACGACAGTTTCTGCGCCCGCTGACCCTTGCAGTTCATCTCCCTGCGGTTCCAATGCAGTTTGCAAAGAACAGAACGGTGTAGGCTCGTGTACCTGCATCTCCGATTATATCGGTAACCCTTATGAAGGATGTCGACCAGAGTGTCTCCTGAATTCCGATTGTCCTTCGAGTCAGGCCTGCATGAACAGCAAGTGCAGAGACCCTTGCCCCGGAATCTGTGGTCGAAATGCCGAGTGTCACGTTATGAATCACATACCAGTCTGTGAATGCTACCCTAGACACACTGGTAACGCGTTCGTTGTTTGTTCACCAATTCAACTAGGTATGTTTTCTTTTCAAGCGTGAGAATTTTATAACAGAGAGTGTATTAACCTCCAGATGTTGCACCAAATAATTGTTCTTTGTAGAAGTCGACCAGACTATCAGTAGACCTTGCAACCCGTCTCCCTGTGGACCCAACAGTCAGTGTAGAGCAATTAATGGGCAGTCAGTGTGCTCCTGCCTGCCCGAATTCAGAGGTAGTCCACCTGCCTGCAAACCGGAATGTACAATTAGTGCAGAATGCGCTTCGAACTTGGCTTGTATCAACAAGAAGTGCAGCGACCCTTGCCCTGGCTCCTGCGGCTCGAACACGAGATGCGAAACGATCAATCATAGAGCTATTTGCGCCTGTCAGCCTGGCTACACTGGTGATCCCCTCGTTGCTTGTTTCGATGTACCACGTAAGTCCTGCTAATTTATTTTACGCACTTTTTTGTGTTGGTTAATTTAAATTATTATCGTGAAACATTTTTTTAGTCCGAGAACCTTCGATTGTACCACCATATACGAACCCATGCGCACTCTCGCTCTGTGGACCATATTCCGAGTGTCGCGACACAAATGGTCAGGCTTCTTGCGCCTGCCTAGCTGATTACATGGGAACGCCACCGAATTGTAGACCAGAATGCATAAGAAATTCCGAATGTCCAAGCAATCAGGCATGCATTCAGAAGAAGTGTCGATACCCTTGCGAAGGAGTTTGTGGCGTAGGAGCTGAATGTTCCGTGATAAATCACACCCCAATCTGCAACTGTCCTGATAGATTCACTGGCGATCCTTTCGTTAGGTGTTCACCAGCTAAAGGTATAGTTTCTGGGTGCAATCAATACTAATATTTTCTAGAAAACCCATAATGCATATTTGCACCGTTTTCTGTATTAGTTGTCGTGGAAGAGCCTTTGGATTCTTGCGCAAATTGTGGTCCTAACACTCAGTGTCTCAATGGAGTCTGCACTTGTTTAGCAGAATATCAAGGAAACCCACAGTTAGGTTGTCGTCCGGAATGTGTCCTGAATTCAGACTGTGCCAGAGACAGAGCCTGTATCAGAAGCAAATGCAGCGATCCATGCGCTGGCACTTGTGGTCAGAATGCACTGTGCTCTGTCGTTAACCATGTCCCAGTTTGCACTTGTCCTTCTGGAACGGTGGGCAACGCGTTCGTAGTTTGTTCTAGGATGGAAGGTACTTTATTCAAAATTAACTAATCCATTTTTTTAGATCTGTATATATTTAATATAAATTTTCAACAGTACAAAGACCGCAAGACCCGTGCAACCCATCGCCTTGTGGACCCAATAGTCAGTGCAGAAAAATTAACGACCAAGCAGTATGTTCTTGCATCCCCGGTTACCTGGACACGCCACCAAATTGCAGACCAGAGTGCATCCTCAGTTCTGACTGTCCCTCCAACATGGCCTGCAACAACCAGAAGTGCATTAATCCCTGCCCCGGTACCTGTGGCATCAGAGCCGAATGTGTCGTTGTTAATCATAATCCTATCTGTAGCTGCCCTCCGGATCTGACTGGAAATCCTTTTGTCATGTGTATCAGAATGCGTGAGTACTTTGGCTCAGTTCAAATTGTCATCGTACGCTAGTCGCATCTACTTTGATTTCAACAATTTCACAGAGGAAGAACCATCAGTGCAACAGAACCCATGCGTCCCATCGCCCTGCGGTCCCAACAGTCAATGTCGAGTAATAAATGATTCGCCCTCTTGCTCTTGTATGCCCCAATACCTTGGATCTCCACCTAACTGTAGGCCAGAATGTATCAGTAACAGCGAATGCTCTACGCATTTGGCTTGTATCAATCAGCAATGTCGTGATCCTTGTCCTGGGTCATGTGGAGCTAATGCTGAATGTCGGGTGATAAGTCATACGCCAATGTGCGTGTGCTCTTATGGTTTCCAAGGAGATCCTTTCGTGCAGTGTGTTGCAAGACCAGGTAAGAAGTGTTTCTATCGCGAAAGTAATGGGTATCCTATTTCGGACGAGTGGCTCAAGGGAAATGATTCCACAGCAATCGAGGACACAAGTTCGAAACCCACGCCATGTGTACCATCTCCTTGTGGATCGAACGCAGTGTGCAACGACGTATACGGTACTGCATCCTGCAAGTGCCTCCCCGATTACGTTGGCAACCCTTACGAGGGCTGCAGACCGGAGTGCATCATCAACTCTGACTGCACAGCTGACAGAGCCTGCATTAAATCAAAGTGTCAAAACCCTTGTCCAGGATTCTGTGGCTACAACGCTGTCTGTCAGACTGTTAATCATGCTCCTCTCTGCACTTGTCAGTCTGGTTACACGGGCGATCCTTTCGTTCAGTGCAACATTGTCCAAGAACAACGTAAGTGGTCGGAGTATAAAATATGTAAATTTCAATTAGTATTACCGTCTAATTGCAAACGTCTTTCCAGCGAGACCAGCCGACCCCTGCAACCCCTCACCCTGCGGTCTGAATAGTCAGTGCCGCGTGTCCAACGGCCAAGCAATTTGTTCATGTTCAGCCACATTTATTGGAAGCCCACCTCTATGTAGACCAGAGTGCACAGTCAGTTCGGACTGTGCAACGAATCGCGCTTGCAAGAACCGGAAATGCGTGGACCCTTGTCCTGGCATTTGTGGCATAAACGCGAGATGCGAGGCGATCAATCACAGTCCCATTTGCAGTTGCAACTCTGGCTTGACTGGCGACCCCTTCGTCAGGTGCTTTAGGGTCCCGAGTAAGTAGAATTCCGGTTCAAATTTCATCATTCGAAGTGTTTGGAATCTTTTTCGACGATTAATATTTTTGCCAGTTGTCTCTGAACCCGTGAACCCCTGCGTCCCCTCGCCGTGCGGTCCATTTTCCGTCTGTCGAGTTTTGGGCAACACCGAAGTACCAAATTGCTCGTGCATGGATAATTATGTAGGATCCCCTCCGAACTGCAGACCAGAATGCACTATCGACTCGGAGTGCAGGAGCAACAGAGCTTGTTTAAGACAGAAATGCACAGATCCTTGTCCGGGATCCTGTGGCACGGGAGCTCAATGTCTCGTGGTGAATCACATGGCTGTCTGTACATGTCCAAAGGGATTCACCGGGGACCCATTTAATTACTGCTTCGTAGAATCTCCTCGTAAGCATTGATCACCTTTTCCGAGATCATATGGAATTTATTTTATATGGTTTTAACGAAACTGCTCCTGCAGCTTTACCATCAGTTCCCGAAGATGCCTGCAATCCTTCACCCTGTGGTCCAAACGCTGTCTGCCGTGATGGACAGTGCAGTTGTCTGCCCGAATATCATGGCGACGCTTACTATGGATGTCGTCCAGAATGTGTACAGAACCCAGACTGCGCGATGGACAGAGCTTGCAGTCGTAACAAATGCGTCGATCCCTGTGCCGGTGTCTGTGGACGGAACGCAGAGTGCGTTGTGATTAATCACACTCCTATGTGTAGCTGTCCTGACGGCATGTCAGGGAACGCGTTTACCGCTTGTTACGCAGTTAAAGGTAAATTTTTATCAGAAGAAATGCAGTTAGAATTTTGAGAGAAACGGAAGAAACAAAAATCCTTCCCTTTGCAGATCCAGAAATAGTTCAACCCTGCAACCCATCGCCCTGTGGTCCCAACAGCAGGTGTCAAGACATCAGTGGTCAAGCAGTTTGTTCTTGCGCTCCTGGTTACATTGGAAGTCCTCCTGCCTGTCGACCAGAGTGTTTAGTTAACACCGACTGTGCTTTGGATGAAGCATGCGTCAATTTGAAATGTAGAGACCCGTGTCTGGGATCCTGTGGAGTTTCCGCTCGCTGTCAAGTAGTCAATCACAACCCGATTTGCAGTTGTCCTTCAGCATTCACTGGAGATCCGTTCGTCCGTTGTTTCCCTAGACGTAGGTGTTCTCTACTTTGATCAGAGTATTCTACAAAAATCAGGAGATTGATTAGTAATTTATTTTAAAGCGGAAGATCCAATCCAACCAACCAACCCCTGTCAACCATCGCCCTGTGGCCCGAACGCAATTTGCCAAGTCACCAACAACTCTCCATCCTGCTCCTGCAACCCAGAATTCATCGGAACGCCCCCGAACTGCAGACCAGAATGCATCAGCAACAGCGAGTGCAGCAGTCATTTGGCCTGCATCAACCGCAAATGTAGAGATCCTTGTCCGGGATCTTGTGGCTCTAATTCGGAGTGTCACGTTGTGAATCACGTTCCAGCGTGCACTTGCTTGATAGATTTCACGGGCGATCCCTTTGTTCAATGTTACGCCAAACTACGTGAGTTTTCTATTATTTAATTCCTGACAGACCTTAAGAATAGAAGGTTACAACCTAGCGTTCCCTTTTAGCGACACCTATCGCTACGCCGCGACCTTGTGACCCATCTCCTTGCGGAGCCAACGCAGTTTGCAGAGAACAGAATGGAGATAGTTCCTGCAACTGTTTGCCAGAATACTTCGGCAATCCTTACGAAGGATGTCGACCCGAGTGCACAATCTCTTCAGATTGTCCTTCCCACTTGACGTGCATTCGATCTAGATGCCAAAATCCTTGTCCAGGATCTTGCGGTGCAAATACGAATTGTCAGGTTGTTAACAATCTGCCTGTTTGTACTTGCATCCCGCAATACACCGGAGATCCGTATGTCAATTGCCTGTACAAAGCACCAGCAAGTAAGTAAAGCAGATATCTTTATTCAAAGAAGATGAAATATGTTTTTAAATTAGTTAGGAAGTGTTCACATTGGGCATTGATCTTTTGCAGGTGAACCCGTCGAACGTGACGTGTGTAATCCATCGCCCTGCGGTCCAAACAGTCGTTGCCAGAATGTGAATGGCCAGGCAGTGTGTTCTTGCCTATCTCAATACGTAGGAACTCCGCCGAATTGCAGACCCGAATGTGTAGTCAATTCTGAATGCAACTCGAACCTCGCTTGTGTCAATCAGAAGTGCAGAGATCCTTGCCCTGGCACCTGCGGTCGCAATGCTCAATGCAGAGTGATTCACCATAGTCCTATTTGTAGCTGTGGAAGTGGTTTGACCGGAGATCCGTTCGTCTATTGCTTCCCTGTTCCAAGTAAACGATTTTAAGATACCGAAGATGTTTAAAGAAAATGAAAATGAATTTTTTTTTTGTTACAATCTTATCCCCTTTTTTGTAGTAACTCCACCAGAAGACCAATACCCAAGAGACCCGTGCATTCCATCCCCTTGCGGTCCAAACGCGATGTGCAGAGCCGTGGGCGATACACCGGTCTGCAATTGCATGAACAACTACATCGGAGTTCCTCCAAACTGTCGACCAGAGTGTTCCATCAACTCGGACTGCACAGCAGATAAGACTTGCATTCGGGAGAAGTGCAGAGACCCCTGTCCAGGATCTTGCGGTGTCGGTGCAAGGTGCACTGTCATCAACCACACACCAGCTTGTACTTGTCCTGCAGGATACACTGGCGATCCTTTCACTAGCTGCTCTCCCCTCCCACAACCGAGCAGTAAGGAAAATAATACAAATAATCTTTCAGTTTTCTTATTGCCTTTGAGCGCGTACAATGAGCCACTTGTTTCAGTAACTGAAGCTCCATCGGACCGATGCAATCCGTCACCGTGTGGATCAAATGCCGAATGTAGGGATGGCACCTGCACTTGTGTACCTGGTTACTTGGGAGATCCTTACTCAATTTGTCGTCCGGAATGCGTCATCAACACAGATTGCGCGCGAGACGAGGCCTGTATTATTCGGAAATGTAGGAACCCGTGTGTTGGAACTTGTGGAGTGAACGCTGAGTGCAACGTGGTCAATCATTTGCCCATGTGTAGTTGTCCTAGAAACATGTCTGGAAATGCATTCCTGTCTTGTATCCCCATGAGAGGTTGGTGGTCTCTGCAGATAATTTCTTTGCTGACTATCGTGCAGAAAAATCCTATAATTTGTGATTGTGTGATGTAGATACGGAGGTCGTTGACCCGTGCAGTCCATCTCCCTGCGGACCCAACAGTCACTGCCGTGTCACGAATGGCCAAGCAGTGTGCAGTTGCATCGTAGGATTCAGAGGATCGCCTCCTTCCTGCAGACCGGAGTGTATTTTGAGTACTGACTGTCCTCGCAATAGAGCGTGCAGCAACCAAAAGTGCATCGATCCTTGTCTCGGTGCTTGCGGTCTGTTGGCTCAGTGCACTGTTGTGAACCACAATCCCGTGTGTAGATGCTTCGATCAGTATGAGGGAGATCCGTTTGTCCGGTGTACACTACCTAGTAAGAATGCGTTACTGGATGCAAACGAAGAATGCAAGGAAAACACCTTCACTATTGAAATGCTTCCCTTTCAGGTCCAAAACCAGTTGTCCCAGTGAACCCCTGCGAGCCCTCGCCCTGCGGTCCCAACGCCTTATGCCAGGTGATCAATGACCAACCCTCGTGCTCCTGTCTTTCAGAATTTATAGGAATCCCACCGAACTGCAAGCCTGAGTGCGTGAGCAACACTGAGTGTCCGACGCAGCAGGCTTGCATCAATCAGAAGTGCAGAGACCCTTGCCCAGGCTCCTGTGGTAGAAACACGGAATGCAGAACCATTAGCCATACCCCTATGTGCAGTTGCGCAAGTGGATTCACTGGAGATCCATTTGTGCAGTGCACGCAGCAACCAAGTAAGATAAGTTCCCGCAGATTTGCACGCTGATCCTGATTGTAAGTTGATAATCATTTAATTTCGTCCCCAGTCAAAGACGTTCCAGAAAGACTGAACGCTTGTCAACCGTCGCCCTGTGGGGCGAATGCCGTCTGCCGCGAGACCCGCGACTCTGTCCTTTGCACGTGTTTGACCGATTTCTACGGCAATCCGTACGAAATCTGTCGCCCCGAGTGTCTCATCGACTCTGACTGTCAATTTAATCGAGCTTGCATAAGAAACAAATGCCAGGATCCCTGTCCAGGAACCTGCGGGTTCAACGCAGTGTGCCAGGTGGTCAATCATATCCCCACCTGCAGCTGTAGGTCAGGTTTCACTGGCAATCCGTTCCGCTCTTGTGGTCCGTTGGAAGAGCCTTGTAAGTTGTCAATCGTAGGGTTTATAGATCATCTTTTGTACCGTGTTTAACGCGATGGTGTAATTTAAATAGCCATACCAAGCATCTCCAATCCCTGCGTTCCATCGCCTTGCGGACCAAACAGTCAGTGTCGCAATGTTAATGGCAAGGCTAGCTGTTCCTGCTTACCCGAATTCAGAGGAACTCCTCCAACGTGTAAACCAGAGTGCGTCGCGAGCACCGAGTGTCCCAGCAGTCAAGCTTGCGTGAGTCAGAGATGCGTCGATCCTTGTCCCGGAGTCTGTGGCGTTGATGCGAGATGCGAAGTATTCCATCACAGTCCCATATGTAGTTGTGGCGAGAGACAAACTGGAGATCCGTTTGTTAAATGCTTCGACCTTCCCAGTAAGTGACCCAGCTGTGAAGATAGCCTTTGACAAAGGTGTCCCTCGTGCGAGGAATTAACATAAGATTCCCTTTTAGCGACCATTTTGTCTACCCCTGTGAACCCCTGCTTACCATCACCTTGCGGACCATTCTCGCAATGCCAGGATGTAGGAGGCATTCCATCCTGCTCCTGTCTACCAAATTACGTCGGTTCTGCTCCGAACTGTCGTCCCGAGTGTTTAATCAACCCCGATTGTACCGCTAACAAAGCCTGCATCAGGGAGAGATGCATAGATCCGTGTCCAGGTTCTTGCGGAGCGAATGCCTTGTGCAGTGTCATTAACCACACTCCCACTTGCACTTGCTCTGCCGATTTCACAGGAGATCCGTTCACTAGTTGCCAACCGAGACCTGCAAGTAAGGACAATTGACAAGATTTGATAACGTTTTATTGTAGGAAAGCGAAATGCATTTACCGTTTCTATAACTCACAGTGCTCCCAGCACCTTCAGACCCGTGCAACCCTTCACCTTGTGGACCCAACGCCTTGTGTCGAAACGGGGTTTGCACTTGCACTGGCGAATACCGTGGCAATCCTTACGAAGGATGTTACCCAGAGTGCGTGCAGAATTCCGATTGTAGCTACAATAAAGCCTGCTCCAACAACAAGTGCATGGATCCCTGTGTCGGAATTTGTGGTCAGAATGCTGAATGCGTGGTCGTCAACCATATTCCCACCTGTAGTTGCATTCAGAATTACGAAGGAGACTCGTTCACCCTTTGCAAACCCATTCGCAGTGAGTGCCGTCTTGCTCTAAGCCGTTTAAACCCTCCTGAACCGGTTAATAATTCTTTACCCTGCCACCTCAGAACGCGTGAAACCTTGCGAGCCCTCGCCTTGCGGACCCAACAGCGTTTGCCGCGAATTCGGTGAACAAGCCTCCTGCTCTTGCCTTCCTGGATACTTTGGAACTCCTCCCAGCTGCAGACCCGAATGTCTAGTGAGCACCGATTGCGAACAGAGCAAAGCTTGCGTGAGCGAGAGATGCCAGAACCCGTGCGAAAACGCTTGCGGTCAGAACGCCCTTTGCAACGTGCGAAACCACAACCCCATTTGCAGCTGCCCCACTCAGTACTCCGGCGATCCGTTTTTCAGTTGCTTCCCCATGAGTAAGTAGTCCAGAAGTTCAATACGACCGATTTTTTGAGGCACAGTTAACCCGATGGTTTCTCGATGAACAGCCCTTCAAGAACCCAGCCAGGACCCCTGCAACCCTTCGCCCTGCGGACCGAATTCCCAGTGCACCGTGTTGCCAGACAATAAACCTTCCTGCGGCTGTTTGCCGGAGTTCGTAGGATCACCACCCAACTGTAGACCCGAGTGTCTCGTGAACAGCGAGTGCCCTGGCGATCAGACCTGCGTTAGAGAGAGGTGTACCGACCCCTGCGAAGGATTGTGCGGCTCTAACGCGCTCTGCCAGGTCACCATGCATTACGTCCGTTGCGTGTGTCCCGAAGGATACACTGGAGACCCGTTCAGAGTTTGTTCCCTGGCCACGAGTAAGGATCCCTGTCAACGAATATTCGCGTTTAAAATTTGTTCGTGCCCCGCGAATTTTGCTTCAATTTAGTCTGTGATACTTAAACACAATTATTGAACTTTTTTAGCTGTATATATTCTGTATAAAAATTGTATAGATTGCACTTTGGTTCCAATCGGCACTGTTAAATTATTCTTGCCACTGTCGATTCTTTCTAAAGTTATTAGATATTTCCAAAGCTAGTAGATGTAGTTTTGTTCATACACAGTTGCGTCTTCATTCTCTCTTATCTATCACAGTTCATGTAAAGTCACCTACTCTGTCTGTATACAGCTGTTGCTACACTTATACTATGTTTTCTTGTAAATTAACTCTTTCCGCGATTACGCAAATAATTTCCGTTTCACAAACTAATTATCCAAGTAATAGAACTTGAGTTGAGAATTAATTCAAACGTCTTATCATTTTAGCTACTCCTGCGCCAACAACGCCGTCGAGACCTTGCAGTCCTTCGCCTTGCGGAGTCAACGCTTACTGCAGGGAGAAATACAACACCGCATTCTGCGAATGTCTTCCTGACTACAGAGGAAACGCTTACGAAGGCTGTCAACCGGAGTGTTTGGTGAACACCGACTGCCCTAAGTCCCAGGCTTGCATCAGGACCAAGTGTCAGGATCCTTGCCCTGGTACCTGCGGTGTTGGAGCCATCTGCACAGTGTCTAATCACATCCCCGTCTGTTCTTGCCCTCTGCAAACTATTGGAGACGCGTTTAGCATTTGCCACGCTGAAGGTAAGTGCAGCGTTATTTACATTCAGAAATGCAATTTCTATTTTCTATGTGATCGTCCTTCCTCAGAACCAAAGCAACAAGACCCTTGCTACCCATCTCCTTGCGGCCCGAACACCGTCTGCGAGAAGATCGGTGATCGAGCGATCTGCAAATGCCTGCCAGGACTCCAAGGAGTCGCTTCAAGCATCACAGGGTGCCACCCTGAGTGCGTCATCAGCTCCGATTGTCCAGGGGACAAAGCCTGCATCAACAACAAGTGCATAAATCCTTGCACGCAGAACGTCTGCGGCATCAAGGCTAATTGCAAGTCGATCAATCACAGTCCGCTGTGCAGTTGCCCGCCGCCTCTGATTGGCAATCCTTTCGAAGAGTGTTACACAAAAGTTGGTAAGTACAAGTTGATAATAAAGTCTTGTTTGAGCGAATTTCTTACTTTGCGAGATGTTGAAATACATATTTTTTTTTAGAAACCGATCCTTGCAATCCATCTCCCTGCACCTACAACGGCGAATGCAGAATTAGAAACGGCGTTGCAGTCTGTATCTATCCGGAATGTGTAATTAACGCCGATTGTCCACGCGATAAGGCCTGCTTCAGTCAGAAATGCAGAGATCCTTGCATCGGCGCTTGTGGTATCAATTCCCTTTGCCAGGCAGTGAACCACAAGCCTGTTTGTTCATGTCCGGCTGGATTCACCGGTAACGCGCGGTTACAGTGCATCATTCCACCAGTTCAAGGTAAGTTGCTGCTTAATTGCATTCTCTTCGTGGAGTCAGTCTATTTCAGAAATGCAACTGAAATTTTATTCTTGTATCTACAGAACTGATTCCTGAATGCACTCAAAACTCAGAATGTCCGAATGACAAAGCTTGTTATAATCAGAGATGCGTGAATTCTTGCACGCTTGATTCTTGCGGCTATAATAGCAAATGTCACGTGCAACTTCATAGAGCCGTCTGTGTCTGCAACGAAGGCTTCACCGGAAATCCTCAGCAGTACTGCACTGAGAGTAAATATCCTCTTTTAATATACAGTTGTAGTATCATTTTTCCTTCGACGTAAAAATATGTATCGTGTTTTTTGTAGTCGGATGTCGCGGAGACAGTGAATGCTCGCTGACTCAATCTTGTATCAACAACGAATGCGTAGACGCCTGCTCAGTAACTCAGTGCGGTATAAACGCGCTCTGTACGTCCGATGGATATCACAGACCACGTTGCTACTGTCCTGACGGATATCAAGGCAATCCCTATCAGGTTTGCGAGAGGCCAGAGTGCACCAGTGACAACGACTGCGCTTCTTCCTTGGCTTGCCATAACCAGAGATGCGTCAGCCCCTGTAACTGCTCTCCATCTGCTCAGTGCTCTGTCATCAATCATCGCGCTACTTGCCGATGCCCACCTGGTTACGTTGGCGATCCGTACACAGTCTGTCTAAGCGGTTAGTATCGGTTGATGCAAATCGCACGATCGTGGAACTCATTGGTTAATGAAATTGTAGAACAACCGGAATCTCACGCCGAATGTCAAGTGGACGGAGATTGTCCTAGCAAACTGGGTTGCTTCAGTGGAGTCTGCAAAGATCCATGCGCCGAGACGAAACCTTGCATCGCTGGTGCCAAATGTTCCGTCGTGGACACTTTGCCGATGAGGACAATGATCTGCGAGTGCTTGCCGAACTTCGCCGGTGATGCAACGGTTGCTTGCATCCCAGTCGACAAGAAACTCGATGCCATCTGCAAATCAGACTCCGAATGTACTTCAGACACGGCGTGCCTGAACGAACGATGCATCAATCCTTGCACTATCAACCCTTGTGCATCGAATGCGCAGTGCGCCGTTCAAAATCATCGTCGTCAATGTCATTGCTCCGGCGGACTGACTGGCGATCCATTCATGAATTGTTACAGAGGTATTGTAATTTGCGAGATGATAATAAGTAAAAAAAAAAAAAACAAACATGTTCTGAACCTAACTTACTTTTCTGCTTGATTAGATACCGACGGGTTCCCAGAATGCACGTCGAATGTTGATTGCTCGTCAAACTCGGCTTGCATAAACCAACTGTGCCAGAATCCATGCGCGAACTCGCAATGTGGATTAAACGCAGAGTGTGTTACGGTTAATCATCACCCGATGTGTCACTGTGGACCGAACTTGGCTGGTGATCCTCAAGTGCAGTGCTACAGACGTAAGTTCATGAATAACGCATCAATTCCTGAATATTGTTCAACAGGAACAACTGAGATGACAAATTTTGATCTTCTTTAGCCGAGTGCAACTCCGACAACGACTGCCCCTACGACAAGACCTGCCAGAACAACAACTGTGTCACTCCCTGCTTGCTCGGTGACATCGCATGCGGTCGCGGTGCAGAATGCGTTGCAGTCTCCCACAGAGCGCAATGCGTTTGCCCTAAGGGCACCCAGGGTGACCCGCGAATAGCTTGCATTTCGGCGATCTGCCATTACAACGAGGATTGCGCAGATCACGAGGCTTGCGACAGACTGAACAGAGTCTGTCGACCTGTTTGCGAAGACGACACCTGCGCGGAAACTGCTCACTGCATTGCTAGAGATCATCAACCTAAATGCGTCTGTCCTGCTGGTACCAATGGAAATCCTTACATAGAGTGTACTGGTAAATATATCTAATATCAATTAATATAATTGTTGTGAGTTTGTATCTACTAACTAAACATTTCTCTGTTCTTCCAAGGTGTGATAGTTCCGGTAGGCTGCAGAGAAGACAGCGAATGTCCATCGTACTTCGCCTGCATCAATGCCAAGTGTCAAGATCCTTGCCTGTCGTCGAACATGTGCACAGGTGATCAGGAATGCAAAGTCCTGAACACAGTGCCTCTTCGAACAATGATCTGTAGTTGTCCACCTAATACTATCACCGACGTCAACGGCCAGTGCAAGAAGATCGGTAAATAATATTTACAGATTTGTATAAATCTCGTTCGTAACTCATTAATTAATAATTCGTAAATTATGCTGCAGTTCTCGCAGATGTCCAATGTCACCAAGACCAAGACTGCAATAATTCAGACAAATGCGTAGAGGGAACTTGCATTGAAGCTTGTCTCGTCACGCAGTGTGGTCTGAACGCTCTGTGCAAGTCCACCTCTCACACTGGAATCTGTCAGTGCGCACCTGATTTCACTGGAAACGCATACATCGAATGTCTCAGAGGTAATATTAATTTATATGTACACTAAATTATGTAAAATTAAAGATTGAAAACATAAATTGGGCCCTCACTTTAAAAACAATATAGAAAACGACAAAATTCAGAACCTATTGGGCTATCTCAAGGAAACAAAGATATTCGATAAAGTCCTATAACTGAAGAACCCAAAACCAAGCACTTATAGTATTTCCACGTTGTTGCTAATAACCAAGCAGTTGTTTCGACATAAATCACTCAATTAAAATATTCTTTTCCGTGTTTCAGCTCCTATCACGCCATTGTCGCCCTCTCGTCCAGAATGCTACTCCAGCAACGAATGTTCCTACGACAAACAGTGCATAAATTCCTTCTGCGTGAATCCCTGCTTGGCCATAGATTCCTGCGGAAGAAATGCACTGTGCCACGTTAACAACCATAATGCAATCTGCAGGTGTCCTGCGAATTATGAGGGCGATGCTAGAGTCAATTGCATACCACGTAAGCTTATTAAAAATTAATTTCTTTATCTTTTTAAACATTGTGAAATGCGAAATTGACTGTATGCAAATCTTCCTCTTCTGCAGCTGGAATCGTGCCGGAATGTCACTCGAACAACGATTGTGCTGGCAATACAGCTTGCGTTAACAATCGGTGCATCAATCCTTGTAACTGCGGTCCGAACGCGAAGTGCAACGTCGTCAATCATTATCCATCCTGCGTGTGTCCTCCCGGATATTCGGGAAATCCTCAACTGGGCTGCTTCAAACGTAAAAAACCATCCTTTTCGAAAAGCAATGATATCTTTCAGTAATCTACAAGTGATTTATGAATTCATTGTTCGTTGCAGTGGACTGTGAATCGGACAGTGAATGCAACGACGCAGCGACCTGCTACAACGGCCAGTGCATAAACCCATGCATTCTAGAGAACAAGTGCGCCATCAACGCCGAGTGCTACGGTCAGAACCACCGCGCAGTTTGCCGCTGTGGTCCTAGCTACCTCGGCAACCCAGAAGTGCACTGCGAGAGAGCAGAATGCAACACCGACTACGACTGTCCTCGAAACCTGGCATGCAACAGCGGACGCTGCGTGAATCCTTGCTACGAGGACTCTCCGTGCGCGCAGAATGCTATCTGCTACGTCCAAGATCACCTGGCGACCTGCCGCTGCCCTGAAAACCTTCCTACTGGCAATCCCTACTCCTACTGCGAACACCGTATCACGACGGCGCTTGACGAACCAGAGTGCAGAATCGACATCGACTGCGCTGACAAACTGGTGTGCATCAAGAACCGGTGCGTCGATCCATGCCCGGTCATTAGGCCGTGCGTGGAGAACGCTAGGTGCAACGTGTTGGACACGGTTCCTGTCCGGACTATGACCTGCACCTGCCCCGAAGGCTGGACCACTGACATCGATGGAGTTTGCAGACCGAGTAAGAATTTATGCTTCGAGAGGAATCGCGGAAGAAACACGAAACAATTTTTTTATTGACGTTTGCATTTTCAGTTCAAATAACAGCTATTGGCACTTGCACCACGAACGACGAGTGCTCAGACAGCGAAGCCTGCATCAATCGCCAGTGCAGGAATCCCTGCAACTGCGGCGTCAATGCTGTCTGCTACGTGAGGAACCACAAACCAATCTGCTCCTGCGAGGATGGCTACCAGGGCAATCCAGATCTCTCTTGCTACTCGGTGGAGTGCAGAAGAGACAGCGAATGTTCTCTGGACAAGAGCTGCGTGAACAACAACTGCGTAAATCCTTGCCTAGTATCGGACAGCTGCGGCGTGAACGCGGAATGCTTCCCCAACAACCACGAGGCAGATTGCCGTTGTCGCAAGGGCTACCACGGCAATCCTCTGGATCGCTGCAGAGTGATAGGCTGCTACAGCAACGGAGATTGTCCTGGAGACCATTCCTGCATCAATATGCAGTGCATCGACCCTTGCATCCACAGTAACCCCTGCTCTCCGTTTGCCGAATGCAGAGTCTTCAACCATCTGCCCATTTGTCGCTGCCCAGTTCATCACACCGGCAATCCTTACCTAAGCTGTAAACCCGAGATCAAACCCGAGTGCAAGGAGGACAGCGACTGTCCCGATTCCTTAGCCTGCTTCAGCAACAAGTGCCAGAACCCGTGTTCCACCATTCAACCCTGCAGCGAACCCTCCGAGTGCAGAGTCCTACCCACCAACCCTGTTCGCACTATGGTCTGCGTCTGTCCTAGCGGTTATGTGAGCAGCGGAAGCGGAACCTGTCGAGCTACCAAGCCTATTCTTGACATCGAGTGCACCAGGGACAACGATTGTCCCTCGCAGAAGGCTTGCGTGAACGCCGTGTGCAGGAACCCCTGCGCTTGCGGACCGAATGCGGAATGCACTGTGGTGGATCACAAGCCGATTTGTTCTTGCGCTTTGGGATACGATGGTAATGCTGACGTGTCTTGCGCTAGGGGTAAGTAGAAATATTTGTATATTTTGCACCTCTTCTAGGAATGCAGATAAATTTGGTTTTTGTGTTGTAGTTGTGGGATGCCGCACGGATGGAGACTGCAGCGGATCCCACGCCTGTGTGCAGCACAACTGCGTTCCTGTCTGCTCGGCAAATACATGTGGACAAGGCGCCGAGTGCCAAGGTGTCAACCACAAGGCCATCTGCGAGTGTCCACCTGGATTCGGTGGCAATCCTAGGGTCTCCTGCGTTCTTCTCGGCTGCAGAACCAATTCGGATTGCCCCACGAACAAAGCCTGCATCAACAGCCGCTGCGAGAATCCTTGTGCAGCTAACCCCTGCACCGGGAACATGGATTGTAACGTTTATAAGCACGTTGTCGAGTGCGCTTGTCCTCCTGGTTACATTGGAGACGCTGAAACAGGATGCACCGAGCGTAAGAATTAATTCAAATCAATGAATCTATTGAATTCAGAGTTTTGATACCTTGGTTAATTTTTTGCGGTGCTTATAGTCACAGAAAAATGTAAAGCTGACAACGAGTGTCCGTCCCAGACTGCCTGCTTTAACGGCGAGTGCATTAATCCTTGCACAAAGATCCAACCCTGCGCGGAGAATGCAGATTGTAAGGTCCTAGATACCAGCCCTGTGAGGACCATGATCTGCGAGTGTCTCCCTGGATACAGCGGAAATGCAGTCGTTCGCTGTGAAAAACGTAATTATCTGCTGATTATAGGATTTCATAGTAGCTGATTATACTGTCCAACAAAACAAATTTATTTTCTGTTTTGTAACATATATTGGGTGATTTCTATAGAATTCCTCGTCCTGAACACGAATCTGAAAGTAAAATTATTCCATCACTCTCAATTTTTCAAAAACTTGATTTTCAAAAAATTACACATTTTTCAACTTTGAACAAATTTTGTGACATTACTATAAACGATACTTAACTTTTCTTTGCATAAAATGATTCTGTAGATCTTCCTGGGTACACTAATATCAATTTGTAACACAGTGTGAATGATTGTATATGTTTAAACAGTCATTAAAGGTAAAGTGACACCGATTTTGCAAGAAATTCTGGTATACTTTTGAGTGTATTTTAAAACGTAAGTGTCTAGCGTAAAATCCAACCATACCACGAGATAAAGCCGACCTTTTTCTTAAAGAACAGTTTTCGAAAAATTTCGAAATATACCTTTTTTTCAAACTGAAAGGTAAAATAGCTCCGTAGGCAGTGAGGTACCGTCAGTGATACTCAATGACAACGGCGCACGACACAAGACGACACGAAGTCCCCAAAATTTGTTCAAAGGTGAAAAATGTATCATTTTTTGAAAATCAAGTTTTTCAAAAATTGAGAGTGATGAAACAATTTGAATTGCGGATTCGTATTTAGGGCGAGAAATCATACAAGGATCACCTAGTGGTTATTACAGATCAAAATTCGTGTTGAACAGTGTTATAGGTATTATAAGATTTTGTTTTTAAATTGAGTATTTTTTTTTTGTGCAGCGGATATGTGTCCAGTGGAGAAAGGACAAATTCGAGACGCGTATGGTAACTGCGTGTGTCCACCTGGTACCGCGAAAGACGAAAACGATATTTGCATACTTTGTCGCAAACAGGCTGGAATGGTCATCAACGAAGAAGGATATTGCGTGTGCGCGTTGGAGAACGGCATGATCATCGACGAATACGGTCGCTGCGTGTGTCCGACGGAGCATGGATACAGCCTGGACGAAAACGGAATTTGTAAACTAAGTACGATGAAATTTTAAATATAACAGTGTCCGTAAGTAGGATCAAGAATTAACGATATATGTACCTTGTAGCAGATATCAGCGAATGCAAGCACGACGACGACTGTGCCGATAACAAGCATTGCGATAAGATCAGCCTAACTTGCGAAGACCCCTGCTTGACGCAACTCTGTGGCATGAATGCAATTTGCAATGCCACTCGTCACCAGGCAATCTGCAGCTGCATCAGCGGCTACAGCGGAAATGCTTACACTCAATGCTGTAAGAATACTTTTTTTTAAATAAGTTTCCTAAATTGCAATTGATTTTTAAATGCAACTGGCCATTCGTTTACGAGATGTTCCTGTTTAAAAATGTAGTTACTATATCTGACGTATAAAATTAGTGCTTTTATGCTTTGTGTTTATGAAACGGTAAATGTAAAAATTATTTTGCAATACCGAGTAGTGGTAAAAACTATTTATTAACAAACATTATTTTTTTTACTTTCGGAAGTTTGAAAGCAGAAAATGTATTTATTTGTATATTTATTTGTAATTTAGGGATTAGTAGCAATAATATGGACGTAGCTAAAATCAAAAAATCGTAAAAATTGTTTATTTGTTGCTACAGATGAAATTATAAAAATTATTTAAAAGGTAGAATCCGTGGCGTCATCTAGCAACAAACACAAACTTTTAAATCTTCTAAACAGCCCAGTTTGCGCCCACCGTTAGATGGCGCTCGCAAGCGGTTTTATGAGAGAGAGAGAGAGAAAGAGGTCCGAATTGCAACAAGGATGGAGAATCACTGTTTTCATCCTTGTACTTCAGAATTCTCTCTTTTACTCTCTCTCTCTCTCTCTCTCTCGCTCTCTCTCTCTCTCTCTCTCTTCCATGAAACTGTTTGCGAACGTCATTTAGCAGGCGGCGCAAAATGGGCTGGTTTAAAAAACCTCCTCTATGATCCTAATACCAGGTGTAAAAGTAATAGGAAAGGCAGAAATAAAAGTTGGTGGCACGATTTTTCATCCTTATCACACTCGAATTTAAGACCCTCTCTTTCTAATAAAAACTGAGTTACCTCCGTTCGGCATTCCTAAGCTCCTGATATCAATTCCGAAATTACTAGGAACGCATAACCAAAGTTGGTGGCATGTTGTATATCCGTAATTGTCACGTCGTAATTTTACAATTTTAATAAATAAATAAATAATTTTTACGATTTCTAAGCATTATACAATAATTTCTGGCGTTATATAAAGCGCTCATTCTATGGAGTATGAGGTAATCTATAATCTATAAATAAACAATTTTTACAATTTCTGAGTATTGCAAAATAATGTCAACACTTATATAATGTGCATATTTTATATAGTATGGATAATTTGATTATTTGATGTCGTCCTTCTCTCCTGAAGCAGGATAATTTAATTGAGATTGTTGCTCCGTAGACAACGTGAACCGAGCGCGCACCGACTTTCCTAAACCAGACATAGACGTCAGTTGCTTATCGGATGGAATACAAGTTCTGATACACCTACTGGATGACGAATTCGACGGAGTCCTGTACGTTAAAGGTCGCAGTAAGGACGAACAATGTAGACGAGTTGTTTCCATCTCGTCCGAGACGATGCATAAGACTGAAGTATTTAAAGTAGCGTTTGGAAACTGTGGACTGATACACGTGAACGTAAGTGTTCGCCTAATGCGTGTGAATTTCTGAAGACACGTTTGTAATATAATCTAACAATTTTGTTATACTTTCAGGGACAAGCCAGCTTCGTTTTGGTCATCCAAAAGCATCCGAAACTAATGACGTACAAGGCACAAGCATACCACATCAAATGCATCTACCAAACTGGGGAACAGAACGTCACCCTTGGCTTCAACGTCTCGATGTTGACTACCGCTGGAACCATCGCCAACACCGGTCCTCCACCAGTTTGTCTAATGAAGATTGTTACCCAGAACGGAAACGAGATCAACTCTGCCGAGATCGGTGACAATCTCATGCTGCAAGTCGAAGTTCAACCTTCGAGTAAGCGGACGCTCTTGGAACTCGCAAAGTATTTTATTCTTCTGGCAGAGGTTGAACGAAACTCTTAACTTTCCAGGTATTTACGGTGGATTCGCTCGCAACTGCGTGGCCAAGACAATGGAGGACAACCTGGAGAACGAGTACATCGTGACGGATGAAAACGGATGCGCGACGGACCCGACGATATTCGGCGAATGGGAACAGAATCCGGAGACGCAGGCGTTGATGGCCAGCTTTAACGCGTTCAAGTTCCCCAGCAGCGACAACATTCGATTCCAGTGCAACATTCGCGTGTGCTTCGGACGTTGTCAACCTGTGAGTACTTGACGGTCAATACCGAAGTAAGAAACGCGAGCTTCGAGGCAATTTCGAGCGTCGTTTTTCAATTTCCATAGGTCAATTGTCGAGGATACAACGCCTTCGGTCGTCGTCGACGAGACGTCGACTCCGAGGTGAACGACACGTCTCTGAGTGTCGCGGATAACTTCGAAGGTCAACTTCGGGAGGAAATAACGATCCAATCGAATCTAATATTCACTCTGGAAAGGAGGGAAGAGAGGTACACTGCCGATCCAACCGAAGGTAAGACAATACTTTTCTGAAACGATTCGAAGTCGAAGCGTTGCTTTCTGTTTTACAATATACGGTCGTCTATTTTGTTCCAGTTGCTTCAGCTCAAAGAGTGGAGGATATATGCGTTTCGATGGTCGGTTTTGTAATAGCATTAGTGATTACAGCACTCCTGGCACTAGTCGCTGTAGCTATTGCTGTATCGTGCTGGCTAATGGCGTATCGTCGCCAGCCAAAGACTGCTGGACCACTGCCACATCCACCAGAGTTCCCAAACCCATTGTTCACCACCGAGTCCGTGGCTGAACCTTCTCCTGACTATCACCTATCATAAGTCTTCTAGGATAATAATTATTTTATAATGTAATTTTATATAATTCTCGCGGAATACAGTTCAGACCGCGCGCCACGCAGTCGGTCGGTCTTGTATTTCTTTGTAAATGACTCCTCCACTGACTTAGTCTTCCGTTACCTACTTTCCTTTCAGGGGTTCGCACCTTAGGTTCCACTGTTATATATACGAGTATCCTAAATCACGATATACATAGATATATATATTGATTTATTTACTATTTATGGTGATGGTTCGCTTCCATTGTCTTCACACGAGAGAACTGTACCTTCAGACCGTGTCCCTTTCCCCTCTGTACTTAATTCTTTCCTTAGTCATTGGAGGATTCGTTCAGCGTAACACTGCGAATTTAATTCCTGTGTAAAGTCAAACGAATTAGTCTAATATAGTTTTCTTACTTCGAACGTAGGTAACTGTACATTTTATCTAATAAAAAGCTAATGTAATATTTTTACAACGCTCCTCGATCATTTACTTCGCGCTTCATTAAACACGTAAGTACTTCGTTTAACCATTTTTTGCGATCACTTTTATTATAAATTAATTATAAGGATTTCCCTACATTCATATAATTTACAAAAGTATTCTTAATTTAACTGAAATATCTGACGCAATATTCGTTTCTTAGCAAATACATTGAAACAATCTTTAAACGTGAATCAAAGTTATCCTTTAATAACCGCGATCGGCCTTAACTTGATACATTTTCGAGAGATGCCTGCTGCGTGACACGTATCTACAACGTCGGTTACATTTTTGTAAGATTCCGGTGCCTCCTCCATCACTAATTTCGGTGACGCGACCCTAATAGATATTCCCTGCTGTTCCAGCTTGTTTAGAACGTCCGTGTAATCCAAGTTTCTACGCGATTTGGCTCTAGATAGAGCTCGACCCTAAATGCAAATTGTAATTAATGTCAAAAGTACAATGTAAATTTGCACACATCGAAAGTGAAGACTTACCGCGCCGTGACAAGTCGAACCAAATGTTTCCTGCATACCCTGTTCGGTTCCTGTGAGAACATAACTACACGTTCCCATGGTTCCACCGATTAGAACTGGTTGACCCGTTAACTGGTAATCTACTGGTATCAAAGGATGATGCGGTGGAAAAGCTCTCGTGGATCCCTGTGAATAAGACAATTTTACAGAATTAATTACATGCAGTCGATCGTAACTGTTCAACTCACCTTTCTATGCACTAAGAGAGTCTTCTGTTTACCCTCGACCACGTGTTCTTCTATCTTTGCGATGTTATGAGAAACATCGTATATAACGTGCATATCCAAATCGTCGGGAGACAACTGAAATTGTTTCGCGAAGGCTTGTCGGCTAAGAAAAGTCATAGAACTTCGGTTGACCCACGCGAAGTTAGCGGCCGCCGCCATAGCTTTCAAGTAGTCTTGACCTTCCTGAGACTTAATGTGCGCGCAAGCTAGCTGTCTATCGTTAGTTTCAATTTTATCGCGTTTCATAGCCTTTTCCATCTGAACGAGTGCGTCTTTAGTACAAAAAAAAAAAAAAAAAAAAAGAATACAATTTCATTTACCATGTGTATGTACATTGACTATCTAAATCTACGCATTACCTGTTGCAACTTGGTGACCGAATCCTCTGCTGCCGGAATGAATCATGACACAAATTTGACCCTTCTCTTCGATACCCATTTTGCACGCAGCCCATTTATCGTAGATCTCATCTACCACTTGAATCTCTGCATAATGATTTCCTGCTCCTAGAGTTCCCAACTGTGGAAGTCCGCGTTTCTTGGCCCTCATCGATACTTTTGAAGAATCAGCATTCAACATTCTACCATATTCTTCGCAGTGCTCCTTATCTTCCGCCCAAATATATCCTGCATGGAACCAATCAAATTTTTGTTAATAACAGCAAAGTTTTAAAAATGTATAGAGCTTACCTTCCCTGAGAGACCAGTCCATGCCCATTTCCAGAGCTTCTTCCAGATCGCGTGCATTCATCGGTATAATTCCTTTTGAGCCAACGCCAACAGGAATGTGATCAAACATGCTTTGCGCAAGTTGTTCCTATCAATATTTATTGAATCAGTTACTTTTCTATTATGATTTTAATATATATCGGGTATTTCTAGGAAAGCAATACCTTTATAGGTTGAACATCCTCTTCAAACAGGTTAGTCCTTAATAGACGTACTCCGCAATTTATATCAAACCCTACTCCACCTGGAGATACTATTGATTTAGGGTCATCCATGTCGAATGCTGCCATATTACCAATGGCAAAACCATATCCAGAATGAACATCTGGCAATCCTACAGATCTCCACACGATTCCAGGAAGAGCAGCTACATTTGCGATCTGTTTTATTCCTGGAAGGAAACCTCCGATTGCACCGGGTCTGCATGCATTACGTAGCTCGTCAAACATTAAACGTTCCAATGTTTTATTTACGTAAAATACACCTTCTACCTGTAAATAAAATGTAATTTACGTTATACAATTCATGGAAAACTATCGTATTTCACGATATAACTTGCAGCAGAACATACGTTCATGTTAGGTTGAAAACCTTTCTTTATTCTCCAACATGTATCATTTATTTTCTCCAAGTACTTTAATTCTTCTTCATACTGTCTCACTACCATTTTCAATGATAATAAATGTTTGTGTTCCTTTAGGAATGTTTAACAATATCGCGACTCCAACACGAACTTTGTTTTAAAAAACAATACGTTCTTTCACGATGAAATAATTCTTAGACGATGTAGTAAAGGTACTATTTAAAATAGTAGAATATTTACAACAAAAAGTATCATTGACAGACCAAAGTAACCGGCTGAAAAAGTTGCGCCGGTTGCACCATTTACTATAAAACTTTACGAACTGTATTGCGTGATTACAATTATTCAGAGCACTGAACTATAAACTACCTGGAATGAGCAGTTCAGAGAATCGGGATAGGAGAAACCGTGCCGACAGAGAGGACTATACGGGGTATCTTTGTCCTTTTCTAATACACTGTTGAAAATATAACAAATGACTAACTGCGCGTAATTAAATGACCGCGCGACGTGTATAAGAAAGAGACAGAGATACCACGTTTTATCCTCTCTGTCTGCACGGCTGCTTATACACGTAGTACTGCTCATGCTCATTCCAGGTAGTTCAGTGATTCAGAGTCAGTGATACAAACCTTTCATGCGATTCCTGCGCGTGCTGCGCGTTCGATTCAAGTGCAATCTCCCGACAGATTCAAAAATCAGTTCTTGATCAGAAGTTTCTTCAATACATATTTTATAAATATTCAATACCTTTTGTACTTTTATACAACCGAAAATATTCTACACTCCTATGACAATGAGAAATAATATTATTATTGTATCTTTGAAACAGAATTCAATAGAATCGAGTAGATTGTAAACGTTATATATATTTTATGTCAGAGAAGTGTTACGAGATATTCGATGCTTCCGGTGTTATATTTTATATAGTTTCTATACAGAGTATTTGTATCATTTTTAAAAAATGTTAGAGATATAAATACGTAACACAATATAAGAGGAAAGTTGCTCCATTCTGTGTGCAGAAAAAGATAGTACTCGGGTACTGCGTAACACGAAAATGGCTACTCCTGTAAAAGCAGCTGTAAAACGAGTGAAACCAATTCTTTCGCTTAATCCGACAGACGCTCGAAGGAGAGTATTATCATTATACAAAGCATGGTATCGTCAAATTCCGTTCGTTGGTACGTAATCTAAAAATATTCTAATCTTTTAAATGGTCGGTCGCAATGTTACCTAACCTAACTAGTACAAAAATAGTATTTTTCTACGTAAATTTGCTACAATTTTTCACACGATAATCTTTGAATATTCAGGCTCGTTTATGTGAACTTTGTTCGAAATGCTGTATATTTCTAAGTTTTTGCTGTTGTCAATGAGAAATCAATACTCAGTCAGTTTCTAGAGTCGACAAATACTCTACGAATTATAATATTTTCGAATGTGCGATAGTCTTCGACAGCGCTTAAAATTGGAAAATGACATTTTTGTATTTTCTAGAATAATGTCAGTTCAGAAGACACAAGTAACTTATTGATACTTGTATTTTTTACTATAACCTTTATAGATCTTATAGTTTCCACAGATTCATTTCTTTTACAGTACTGAGCTATGATATTCCAAAATCAGAACGTGACTGTAGAATAAAATTGAGAGAAGAGTTTGTGCGACATGCTAATGTAACCGATATAAGAGTCATAGATTTGCTAGTCTTGAAGGTAAAAGTTTTACTCGTTGCTGCGTGGTTACGTAGGGTTCAATAATTAAAATATATGTTGAATCAGGGGCAAATGGAACTTCAAGAAGTTGCTATGATGTGGAAACCTAAAGGAAATCTCATGAACTATTGGAAGGAAACATTGGAGCCAAAACCTAAAGACTTTATGTCGAAATTCTTTGCAGGTCATGATTAAACTATGTAATTATAATTAGCGTAAGAACCAAATAAATACTTTCTATAAGTATTTGTAGAATAAATTATACCAGAGAAAAATTGTATATATACTGTTCATGTAAAACCATCTGTAAAATAAAAATGAAAGGGGAAGAAAATGTAGCTGTTTATTAAAAAATCGAGTTATACATTATTTGAAAAGATGAATCTTTAATCGACTCTTACAGATGATAGAATATTTCTTTTTAATTTACACTTTATCTTTACAGATATATTATCATTCGCTTATATACATTTGACAAGATGATATATTACTAAGCACCTTAGGTACAATCTAGTTCACTTTTCACAGCCATACGGATAATTTGCTTTCCTTCAGTGAACAAGTATAGAATTATACATTACATACATACATATATGTACATACATATGTCTGAACTTGCATAAATGTACACCGCAGCAATGCGTGTTCATTCATTCTTGTCGCATTGCGAAGGGAATCGTTTGTGCTAATTCGAGACAGTCATTCGCGTGTCCTCTGCACGTTCGTGTACTTTGGTTAGAATCATTTTTATAAAATATAGCTCCATCCTATTTTCGATGCGATTATGCTTTCTCGAATTAAAAATTTTAACTCGATAAATCCCGTACTATGTAAAAGACCATGTCCGCTGTCGATGCAATGCGCGTTTTAGTACAAGTTATAAAATATCTAGGTATTAAAAATATACACGGTCGGTAACTCTTTATACCCATACATTCCACGTATCTATCCTAAAAAAAAAGAGAAAAGGAAAAAATGGCAACAATACATCATGCTTACAATTTGTAAACGTTATCAATGTCTTTGTGCACTCGTTCATTCATAGCGCGAACTTCCATATTTGTTCTTCCACGTATTCTATACAAAGATAGAAGAGATATTTGATTATCAAACTATACTCTCACGCTCCGACTGTATATCGTACCCTGCTATCACACCCCGTCTCAAAGAAACGTCGCTGTTCCGTAATCCGTTGCCACTGATCAGATTCACCAACCAACTTCTGATAGGATTCCTCGCGGAAGACTTCTTGTCAGGCACACTGTCCGTACTAGGAACAGATACCACCTGATCGAGGGACCGCCAACGTTTCACAGGCACCACTTCCCCCATACAACCACTTTCGTCGCCCAGCAACGGTGTCTCTGCTTCGTTCGGCGATCCGTCGGTGTGAGACACAATTATCACATTACCGTTCGGATAGTTATTATTCAACACTTTCCCGGAAATGTTCGTTTTCGTACTCGTCCGTGTACACTTGTCACAGTTTTCCAACGACCGGAAGCTCTTCTTGGGTTCCTTCCACGAGAAATTCGGCGACTCGAATCTCTTGTGGTACAGTTCGAAGGGGAACGGGTCTAACGAACGGGACTCGCGTATTATAGTCTGGAACGGATAGTCGCTCGTGGAAGACGACGAGGCGATCGTCGACAAAACTCTCGCGTTTTTCCTGAATTTCGGCCTGGTGTCGATGAAAAGATCGTCCAGGGTCATCTTGATGTTGATGGAACGATTTTCAACATCTTGCAGCGCCACGTTGTCCAACGTTGTCTTCGACGCGCTGTCGGCCAAGTAGAGGGGGGAACGTTCCGGTTTCCTGGAGTTTAGAGATCTTGGTATCGGGCTGGATCCTCCGCACTGCGACGAGGAATCATCAGGAGTTGGTCGCGGAACGCTCGACTGCCTACGACTGCCTGCTCCTAAGCCACCCAACAGCGAAGCCTGTCGAGAGTCCGAGTTCAACTTTGGACTTCTTCTAGGCCTGCAGAACAGCGGCGGGAGATCACCAACGTCGACCTGCGCAGATTTGAGAGCAACACATAGGAAATTGCTGGGAACAATTGCTAGGAATTTGTGGTTCCTGGCGAGAATTTTTGTACTGACCTCTCGCTTTTGAATAGCTTTTTCAGTGGCTCCGGTAAGCCAGTACGTTTTCACATCGCCTTTTCCTTTCATGTGAACGAGACCACGTTCCTCGATGATGTAGCCCCCGATCTTGTCCAAAGCATCCTTGCACTGTTCGCTTATGTGAATGCGCAACGGTTCGCCGTTGGATTCCATCCTCGAGGCCGTGTTCACGGTATCGCCGAATAGACAGTACCTAGGCATCGTTAAACCAACCACACCGGCTACCACAGGACCTGGAACATTATTTATTTAGTAAATTACAGAAGCTTCTGACGAGGATATTTTACTGTTCTTGAATATCGTACCTGTGTGAATTCCAATACGTAACTTAAGCGTGTCCTGAGGTCTGTGGGCTATGGTATGGTGTTTCACAGCGTTGAGTAGTTCTAGGGACATCGAGGCGATCTCTCCCGCGTGTCTGTTTCCGTTCTTTAGCGGCAAGCCGGAGACCTGAACAGATTCGCGTCGCTGTAGGATCACGGGAAAATCTTACGGGAATCCTTTATGGCTTCAAAAATTTACTCACCACCATGTAGGCGTCACCGATTGTTTCTACTTTATATACATCGTACCCTTTAATAATGCGGTCGAACAATGTGTACAGATCGTTCAAGAAGTTCACAACCTAGAGGAGACGTGGAAATGATTACAGTGTACAAAGAGGTTTATTTCTTTGACGATCGATCGATTAAAGGCATACCTGGAAAGGTGTGCTCTCCGCTGACATCGCGGTGAAACCGACAATGTCACTGAAGTATATAGTGACCAAGTCAAAAGCCTCGGGTTCCACGCCGATGCCGTTTGTTAAGCAGTTAGCGACGGGCCTACGAGAAATGGGGATGTTCATCGCGCGTATAAAAACAGTTGAACGCGAGAGGAATTTGAAGCATGGACTTACTCTGGCAGCATTCTGTGAAGCAGATCCTCGGTTTTCTGTTTCTCCTCGAAAAGAAGGCGTGTACGTTCACTGACTAGATCTTCGAGGTTGTTCGCGTACTTCTCCATCATGTCCATCATTTGGTCCATAATATTACGATGCCGTCCCGCTTTCATTTTCTTCAACCGTCCCCGTATCATTTTGAAGTCGGGCCTAAGTTCTGGACTTTCCGCCCAACAGTCGGTAATCGTACTAACTATATACTCGGCACAGTCTGCCTCAGACTCGGACAGTATTTCTACGTTAGGTCTAAACGGTGGTTCACCATCTTCTGGGAACCTTTTCACTCGGTCTATGATTTCTGTCAATTGGTTAACGATCATGTTTTATATTTCTGCGGCTACACATTACACATCTTTCAGGCGAATGCCGATTAACGGAATGACAATCGGTAAACGATCACCGTGCTTTTTTACAGATATATTTACCTTTGGGTTCTAGATTCACGCCACCGTACGGCCCCTTCCGTCCAATTATCTCGAACAGTATGATGGCGAACGAGTAAATGTCGCCCTCTTGAGTTCCTCTGATCGGAGCATTGGGGTTCCTTAACAGTTCCGGCGCTTTCCAGAATAAATCTGAAACGAAAGGAATTGAAGCCACAGTTCCGAAAAATCACGGACTCGTGTGGTTGTGCTAATTATTTTTTCTCGTACTTCGATAATACTGATGTTCACCGATGCTGTCGGACTCGGCGCAGTGACGCATGTCGTGCAGACCGAAATCAGAGACTTGAAGTACCCATCGCGAGGTCACCACACAATTGGAAGACTTCAGATTACCGTGACAGACTAGCACAGACGACTCGTGAATGTACAGCATACCCTGCGTTCCGGCGAAAACCATTTACAAGACATTCCCTTGACGTGTGAATCGATTTCTTCGAACAACACTCACCTTAATGAGATCGTGAACTAATGACGCGATGAACATATCATCCAACTTGATATCCTCGTTTTCGATGATGTCCTAGAAGAGAACAGTTTCGTGAGAATGATCTAGAGCAGATTATTAGGGAGATTCGCATGTGTATTATGGTAACGTACGTAAAGACTTCCTTTGGCGCAATAGTCCGTAATTAACAATATCCTCATCGGCTCGACGCACGCCCCGATGAACGAGTTCAGATTGCCGTGTCTGATTTCGCGAAGGATGCGCATCTCCTTCATCACGTCCCGCGATGTGTCCTTCTTCTTCGAGAACTTCAGCTCCTTGATCCGCACCACTACTCCGTGGTAATGCCCAGTCTGCGCGAACACCTGCCCCGCGCACCTCGACTCGTACGACATTGCGCTAACTAAACTTAACTGCAACACGCACGCGAAAGTAGAACTCGAGACTTCCTGATCGGGAGTAACAAAAACAGCAGGGGGCGGGTAATCGCGTTGCGTACCTTACTAGGGGAGGACATCATGTTGTCGAGATGAGGATAGCCGTGAATCTCGCTGGGATCGATCTTCCACAGCAGTCCCTCGATCTCCTGCTCTATCTTCCACCGTCGATAGATGCTCATGGTGATGACCGTGGCGCAGAAGAAGACGATGGCGAGTATGCCGGCAGCGACGATGCTGTTGAGATGCGTGTCGTCTTTGGGACAGTGCTCGTTGAGGAAACCGCATCCTGGTTCTGCTTCCGGTTTATTTTTACCTGGCCAGTTCATGGCCTCCGACGGCCTGTACACCTGCGACACGATTGATCGCTCGTTTCTTACGTGCTGCGTAATTAGCAACGGTTTCATAGTCGCGGCGCAGGGAAGCGGAAGGCGAGTCAAACGCGACAGAAAATGATCTTCGCACGAATGTTGTAAACAACTCACTCACTAGAGTTTCACCCTGTAGGAATTGGCCCACGGGCTTCATCTGATAGTCGCAGGAGAAGTTGTTGAAGACGAAAGGGTCTTTCTTCAGGGCCAGCACCGAGAAGTTTCCCTCGGAGTCGCCGAACTTGTCGAATTTGATCGTCGCTCCGCTGACACCTGTTTCGAAAACGCAACCGTCTCAAGCATCGTTTCGCGAGATAAAGACCCTTCGGAGAACCGGCAATTATTTAGCATGTCGAAACGAAACGCGCTCCCACCCACTCGATCTAATCGGATCTAGCCTTATCCATCGACGCGCGCGCTCCAGCGAATCAGGTAGCGACTGCTGCGGATTATACGTACTTACTTTGATACGTATGATTTCTGATAATCGTGTCTATGATCAGGGTGCCGTTGCTCGCGATCTCCTCCAGCGTGTGATCCGGCTGATCCCGCAACAATTGATCCAAGGCCCTCGCGTACAGCTTCACGGAGTCGTAGAGGTACGCGGCGTGAATCGGGACGTACTTCTGAAACTTCCTCAACAGGTCGGGGATTATGAAGTTGAACGGCTCCTTGCTGCTGTACTCGCGGACCTTCTCCGTGAACTGTTTGTAGCTCTGCGTAGGAGGCGTGGACACGACCACCATCAAGGAGCGCGCCCTTTTCAGGAAGTCCTTTGGCTCCATGCAATTGTTTATATTGCCGTAGTCCGCCGGTTCTGTGAACCCATTCGTTCATTGTCAATAGGCGGAATCGCAAAGGGTTGGCACGCTCGGTATTCAAATTTTTCAACGATGAATATTCTCAAAGACTTAAACCAATTGAATGTAATGCCGCAGAGCGTACGAACCCTTTAAGATCGACTCACGTGCTCGGGAAGCGGGTCACGAGTGGATCGCGGTTGACCCATGACGTTTAGCTAATCGGGGATTAGATACGGAAATGACGGGGTAACGAGGAACGTTTTGCCCGTTCGCGAAGGAGGAAGACGACGCGAGGCTAGGCGACGCGTCGCGACTCAATGAACCGGGTCAATCGGATTTCACGAATCGTTTCCTAGCTGGTACTCACTCCATAAGTACTTTCGCGCCTCGCGCGGCGAGTACGTCATCATGTCCACGTGTATCACCATGTACTCCCCGTTGTCCAGTAGCCTCTGGTTCTGCATCGCGTACATCATGTCAATCAGCGACAGCGCCGTGCCCAGGAATATGTAAACTGCGAACAGATTTACCGTTTCCGTCAGACACAACACGCCACCGCGTTCTCCGCGAAACACCGTCCGATTTCCAGAACGGAACCAACTTTCACGCTTGTCTTTGCTACGTAGCAGGATCGCTGCTCCGTTTGCTACAATTATCAATGAGATCATCGAACGGAACTATGTGCTCGCTCTGTCCCGCGAGCGAAACGTACGGCGGTTACTCGACTGGAACTGTCGGATCGCAACGGATACAGGATACGGCGATACAGTTTAAGAGCGGATGGGTTTGGACCGGGTGATAAAGTTTCTCAGATTTGATGTCTCGACTCGCAGAATCGGTACCGATCTGCTCGCAACTGCGCCCTAACTCGAAGACTGATATTTTCAGGAATACCGCGGTTTCGCAGAAGTCGTTTCATAAGTTAAACCCCGAGGCAAAAACTCAACGCTGTTGACGATTAGAGAGGCGCAACGATCGGATCCTCCAAAACAACCAAGCGCAAACGAGTTTTGAGTTCGGGCAAGACGGGCTTCCCAAAAAGCCGATAAACATTTCCACGAGCGCGACAGGAGGAGGTATTTGGGCCTGGGTGCTTCGGAGGATCCAGTCAGCTCCGACGGATCAACAAAGCTATAAAGGAACTTAGACTGACTTCTAGTCATATTTTTGGTCTCCTGTACAAGTTGGAACCACGACTCTTGACAACACGGCAGCTTGTCCCCGCAGCACATGTAACGATCCTCGATGGTCTTGTAATGGTTGATCGTCAAGTTGTGCTTGGTGGCCTGCTCCTCCAGGGATCGGGCGACCGTCGACCAGGCGTTCTCCGTTATGATCGTGAATTTGTTCCAGTCGTAATGGAGCAGCAACGCGATCACAGACTTCGTCACCTGCGTGTCCGGCGGCTCCGTCCTCGCGAACGTCGGCACCTTCGAGGCTTTGTAGTCCGAGCATTTCTGCAATCAACAATATCGACTGTGGCTTAACACTTTCGAGTTTAGATACTTTGCAGCGTGGACAAGTGGAAACGATTGAGTTTGAAACGGTTGAATTTATTAAAAAATAAATTATTAATTGTAACCGTGCGAAAAAGCAAACACAAATTGCAACATATCGTAGAACACAAACTATCTTCAATTCTTCTTTCTTTCCAATATATAAAAGCGTCTTTAAAATATCAAAGAAAGAGTTTTATTCTTCAAAATGAACTCAGATTACGATAGAATTCTTTTTTCACAAAGTTATAGCATTTCAATTAATCAACAATTCCTTTTCATTAAAAATTTAGTGTTCAATTTCAAGAATCCCAACGTTCTCAAGAATTCCGGCTTTTTCAAGAATCTCGAAATCATCGAGAATCTCGTCATTCTTGAATTGTGAGATACTTTCGGGAACCCGACCCGTTCGGATCCCGAGAAAAATTCTGGACCCGACCCGACTAGACATTTTCGGATTCTCGCAAACCTCTAGTCGGAGGATACGGTCGTGGCGGGTTCCTAGACCTCCGGACGCTGATTCCAACCGAAGGATCGATCGAAATCTCACCTGCGGGGCCGAAGAAAGCAAAGGGAGTTCGCAGCAGAGTCATCAAACAAAACGCAAAGGAGGAAGGAAGCGGAGAATCGGCAAACGGGCGAAAGGGGGCGGCGGAAGAATAAAAGCCAGAAAATTGAAAGGTGGAGAGGGCCGTGGCGAGGCAGAGGGCCCGTGGGACAGAGGGGTCCGAGTGGGGGAAAAGAAAAGAAAACGATGAAGGAGGAGGAGATGGAAAGAGAGAGTGAAGGAGATCGAAAGAGAGCAGAAGGCAGCAAAGTGGGCTGCGCCGGGTGCCATGGTGTGTGGCGCGCGGTTAAATATAAACCTGTGGCAGCCACCACGAAGAAGGAGGGCAGGAGGAGAGTGGAATGAACGGGGCAACTCTCTTCTCGTGCTCGCGCAGAAGTGCACAGGGCGGTGTTGCTCCGTACTGTTCAAATGTGACACACGCTTATTAACATATAAATTAAACACGACAACCAGGGGTCAGTTCTACTTTGGCTGCACGTCGCCGCTAGCCGCGATCTACTTTTCATAGTTTTTCCCTCCTCCTGTCGTCGCGGCTCTCTCCTAATCCGTTCGGATCGATCGACCGAAGGACCACGAAATTCCGTGTCCCATTACCGTCGTCACATTATTGCGCCTCAGATTTGTGGTCACGAGCGTCGGCGCCGCAACGACTTCGTCACGCGATAAGGAACCCGAACGAAAAAGGATCCTGGGGCTGCCAAACGGTTTATCAATAAGCTTGCACGATTCCTTTTCCCCTTTTTACGGCGATATTTTCTTCCGTGAGGGAATTCGAAGGCAGGTCGATATTTACGTCCTTGGGGGAAGTCTAAACCCGTATCTGCTGGAATTTTGGTTTTCCTACTTTGCTGACACATCCTCGTCTTTGACGTTTGGGGAAATCTTGAGTCAGCGAGTTAACTTTTCCTTTCGTTGGAGAGGAAAAAAAAGGAAAAATATCATACTCGCTAAGGTGGATTTTTTCATACTCTAGAATCTATTAACCTCTGTTACTGAAATACTTCTAACAAGGAGACCCTACAGTGTGTACTCCTTGGATTTTAATGAAATTTTAGTGAATTAATCTAGAGGATATATGATGACATCCTGTAGAATATTTTGCGCCAATGCGCATTTTTTATAAACAATTAAAATATGAAATTCAAAAGGTCTTAAGTTTAACATCAGAACAACGATGTCTGATAGCTCACTGGGAGAAGCACCTGACTCAATAAACTGTCCAATAATCCTGTCTTGTGTTACAGCTTCATTTTTGTCAACGTTTTGTTTCGAATAGTTTAAATTCCTTCACATTTATTCTATGTGTAATGGAGTTGTTTATAAATATGTAACTAATCAAATGTTTTTGAAAAAGTATACCACGTCTAAATTTAATATCGAATCTATTTTACTTTCCTCGCAGTCACATTCACTTCCCTTAAATTAATTTAAATTCCTTGAGTCACTCATAGAAACATTTATTTTTATTTTTACATATATTTCTTACATTATACATGTAGATCATATCACAGTTACTCGAAATCAAACTCGCTTCACATATCTCCAAATTTTTACAAAATTGAAACTATACGAATGTAATTATTTACAAAATAACGCAAATAACTTTAGAATCATTAACATATTTATTGTATTAGGATTTACATTGCACATCACCCTATTAATTGTAACTGTAACTTCAGATTGTAATTGTTTATAAAAAATGCGCATTGGCGCAAAATATTCTACAGAATGTCATCATATATCCTCTAGACTCATTCTCTAAAATTTCATTAAAATCCAAGGAGTACACACTGCAGGGTCTCCTTGTAAGCGCAATGTCCAAAAATCGACGTTTAGATCTTCCATTGCCCTCCTACGATTCCAGGAAGTCGAGATGGATGGCAATTTACCCACCTGGTCAGGCTCTTCCCTTGGTCTGATTGTAGTCAGGTTTTTGCACGCGGAATTTCGACTCGAAATGCCAAATTGGTCGGGGTCAACGCCAACTGGCAAAAAATGTTTAGAACCATAGGTGGTTGTTCCCACGAGAATCTTCTAACGCGCCGTGGCATTACGCACGGTAAACACAAGATATCGTCGTGACGAAAGGAAGTTGACTATGCATCGTGATAGCGAAATAATTGTAATCGCCGCGGCGGTTCGCGAAAAAAAGAATGAAATTGAGCCGGCCGCAGCGAGAGGAAGTAGCCAAGCCGCATCGGGAATGACAAAATTATTATCGTTGGCTGTGTGAGGCTAGCTAGGCTCGCCGCGTTTGATTAAAACGAAGCTACAACCCGGGACGCGTCAGCTCGATCAAATCTACAGCCCCGACCTTGAAGGAATTAGGGGAACTCAGAATCTTTCGATTCGGCGAACGGCCTCCAGAACGCTTAAAATTAGCTATACATCCGTTTCGTTTCGATTTCTTCGAGATACCTTCGTACCGAGCTTACAATTATAGTTTACTGCAGTAGTCAACTGGGAAATTCTATAAACAGGTTGGTCGCGCGTGACTGATCACTCGCCAGCGCAAGTGGTTAATTACTCAGCAATTAGTCAGCTAATTTTTTCTTTTCCTTTTTTTTTTTCTTTTTCTTCGATACGGACTTGAATCTACGCGGTCCGACAAGAAGGCACAAAGGGAAGGGGTTAGATAGCGATCCTCGATTGAAATATCGCGATAGACTGGATTATGGAGTCCGGATGCAATCGGTACGTAACTGAGACGTGACCACGCAACCGTGTCCCCGGGTTTTGCATAAAACGCGGCCAATGATCGATGATCCTGCGGACGAAACTGGTCTGGGTTAGAAAACCAGTCCCCTAGTCCCAGGGGAGGGCGGGGGCAGCGAGGAAGTAGGGTGCACCGGCAGGGCACATCCAGGTAAGCGAGCACTGACAGGCAGAATCGTATTGTTTTAAGGGCAGAACTCCTCCTGTGGTCGGTCCTTCGTCGGGGGAACGAGTCCCAGAGCCGGTAGACAAAACTGACCAACCTGGTCGGTTTATCCTGGTTGGTGAACGAGGTGGGCTTTGGTCATTGCCGGCTCGCGACGTGCTGTTATTCTGGGCTCCACTCGGCTATATTTAGACGAGACCACCTTGAGGGAGCTCGAGAGAGGCTCGAGTGCTCTCCGCGGGCTGCTGCAACCGCAGACCTTTTCTCTATTGGCCGATTGTGTGTTAGTTGTGCAACGCGTTCGCGATCCTTTCGAGGAACGATCGAGGAATTCCTGCCCACGCCGATTTTTCTCTCGCCGGCGGTTATTGATTTATAGATTGGTAGTCTGTCGAAGGAGTCTGACAGAATGACAGAGGTCCATTATTATTCCGAACAGGTTGAAAATGGAAACTATCCAACGCTGAATAGCCAGCCTTCTGTTGGACCTGAGTCATCGGAGAGTTCCAATGATTAATGTCGGCGCGTATTTCCCGAACTTGTTGTTACATTCCGATATGCAAATTCACGCTGCTTCTTTGGTTGGACATTGAGAAGTTAATCAGACTTAACGAACCGTTTAAGAAGTTAACGAGTCTTGGATAGTTTATGTCGTTTGGCGGCAGACGTCTCGGATTCGCTTCATCGCGAATTCCTCGCGGATCCCTCTAAATTTGTATGTTACTGCATTATAATTGTTCGTCGCATCCATAAAACATGAGCCCCGAATATTTCATCTTTCCGCCGCGCGCGGCGAACCGTGCCGTTCCTCAAAATTATGCCTCTAAACTCGCCTCCGCGGCGAACAACGCGCCGGTGCATCGGTAATCGGACCGTCCACGCTGAATAACAATCGAGCGATCGTCGACCGCGTCTCTCTCTCGAGCCAGTTTAATCTCGTAAAACCGACTCGACGAAAGGATCGAAGTCACCCTGTCTACGACCTTTTGTAGACGGCGCGTCCTAGTCGCCGGCGCCCGGTCCGTGGCCCTTCCTGTTTGCGCAAGACGGAAGTCACACCTGAAGAGAAGGCTCGAAAGGAAGTTACGAACGTGGCGGAATATTAATTCCTTGTTTGATCTTTTACTCATAAATACGTCACGAGCGGTGAATCACTGCGAGGCAGTACTGAATCGACTTTTACACCTTTGATATGACACGCTTCATTTTTTCAATATTACCTTGACGTCGCTTTTTGGTTAAGGATGAGATAGAAAGTTTGATGCACGGGCAAGATGCATCGAACCTTGACTGTGCTCGTTCGCGACGCGGTCGGTTTTCGGACCGAGCGTTTCTCTCTCGAAGGTGACGAGCAACAACGGTAACGTTGTGCCAGCAATACCACTCTTCCGAATGCAACACGCCGGCTAGCACGGGCCAGAACGGAAAGATCGCTTCCTGGAATTCGCGAGCGTGCGAACGGATCACGTCCTGGGCCCGTTAATGGTGGCTATTAGTGTTCTCGAGGGAGACCGTTTACGTGCACCAGGATCTTGCCAAACGACACGCTCCGTGTCGCAGATAAATTCGTTGCTCTCGCAGGTCTCCGTGGGTGAAACGGGGGTCTTTTATCTTGAATATCTATCGATAATCCTCATAATCCTCCGACGCTCTCTCCCTCTTTCCCTCGTTCGATGAAAAGTTCAATTTTCTTTTAACCGGAACCGGTGAAACGCCAAAAAAGGGAAGAGAAATTTCATGGAACAAGCGAATTCTTTCCAGGGAATTAGAAAGCAGCCGGGAGAACAAGCAGCGTTAGATAATTGAACTTGAAGCCGCGAGACGCTGTGCCAATTAAACCTCATTCCTTTGGATAATCCGGGCCCCACAAGCTCGTCTGTGAAATCCACGCCCCTCGTGGGTCGCGTCGACTTCCTAAACTATACCGTTAATGCGCGCTATAGTCTAGATTCCACGAAGATCGCTCGATACTCCCGCGGCGAGGATTGGATCGCCGGCTGTTACTGCTTCGGAATGCTTGGTTTCGGCTGCGCTTCGCTTTATTAAGTGACAGTCCTTCGCGCGGTTGCACCGCTCGCTTCCGCCAATTAACTGGTCCCCTGCGGCGCGTGAGCAATTAAAGAGAATCAGGTGAGGAAGACGAGCGAAGCAGACTCTGTGCACCTGACGTTTCTTTACGCAATTAGGAGAATTAACCTAGTCGTAGTCGGACGAATCTACGGTTCTCCTGTTCTCTACTGTTTCGAGAAACGGTGATTTTAACAAATATTTTGCGGAGCGTGGAATTGTAGAATATCAGTTCCTTCGAGTGGTTCGATGCATGGCACCGTCTAATCAGCTGATAGACTTTTTTATGTAATTATCCAGATAGCCATTAGTAGTTACCTTGACCTTGATCAAAAGACTGCTTCATTCAATTGCCTGTATCTGGCAGCGCTAGATTAGCTCGCAGCGAGACGGTGGACTAGGAGCGTTCGAAAAGACCGATGGGTGTTCGTTTCGACTCGGCTCTCTCGGAGGGTTAATGTTCGGGAGAAGCTTGAGCAGTGGCTGCGATCGGTTCAGTTACCCCGTGGACTCGATAACTCGACGACAAAGAGAGGACGTTAACTCTCCGGTCTGGGTCTCGATCGCCTGGTCGTTAGCTTTCGCAGTCGACTTTTCCTCGGCGAATCGACCTCGGCGTAACGACGCCCGGCCATCCACGGTCGCATTATCCCATTGTCACGCAAATTGTACGCGAAGAAGAATCGACGTCTTCGTCGGAGCGTCGATCCTGCGCTCCCTGCCCCAAGGGACAGAGTCTGGGGAGCTCTCGGAGCGAGTTTCTACCAGCGAACGCGATCGCGTGGATTTCGACTTACGAAATGACTCGCTATTTTTGTGACGCGGAGCGAAGAGACTCGGTGGAAAAAACACACGACCGATAGGCGAGACTCGTGTGTCGCCATACGCGAGTGTGTAACGCGCGATAGAACGGATACGGGAGGAGTTTTATACCGAGAGATCAGAGGTGCTGAACGATATTTAGATACGGCGCGTTTATATTTAGCCTTCTCGGAGTCGAGCGTCTACAACCGCGCCACGATATAAACATAATAGAGCGTATTTACTAGCTCGGCCGTCATTATACATTCTAATTTGAGAAACGAGGAGCGCGTCGCGCCACGCCGCGATCGCTTTCACGGGACACGGTCTGACCAAGGGCACTCCTGTTTCCACTCGTAATTTACGTGCGTACGAGCGGTGGATTTCCGAGCCGGGAGAAAGAGGGAGAGCCCCGGCGAAGATCGATTCGAAAGTTCAAACGTTTCGAGGATAAATGGTCGATACCGCAGCGTGTTTCGCAATCCGCGCGCCGTTTCATTCGGAAGATTTATCGGTCGAGAAAGGTGTTCGAATTGTAGCCAACGAACGGTATATCCTCTCTAAAAATAAATTTCTAAACCGAAGAATCATTGCGCGCGCGACCCTGTTCGCGAGGAACGCGTGTACTACGGCGGCGGGCGAAGGAGGGGTCCGGAGCACGATTCCTCTCGCACGGGCGCATGCGTGCCGGCGAGAGTCGCGCGAGCGCAAGCGCGATCGCGACTAGGCACAGCGGTGGGGGACGACTCGCGAGAGCACACAGAGAAACAGCGCGGTGCTTTCATTTATTCATAAATCAATAGCGTCTATTTATAGCATCGACGGACAAATAGCGATAGTTACGCGCTCGCGTGCGAGCCCGCGACGCGGTATCCTTGAATGGCAAAACAATCGAATGGAAATGAAATGCGGCACGGTGAAAAATCGGCGAAACCAGGAACTCCGCGATTCCGCGCGCTCTCTTTCTCGCGAACACGTGGACGACTTTCAGCGTCCGCGTCTGGTCCCTCGTTCGGTCAGGGTCGTGGACTCCACGATAATTAACCGCCTGCTCGATCCTACACCGGCGCTTACTATTTCTGGAAAGTTTTTAATTGAATCGCTACCAGCTATTCCAGACGACCAACGGGAACCCCTCGACGTTCCCTCGTGTAAATTACTCCAATTACGACGACCGCGTCGGGTGGTCAAGCGCGACTGGAGCTTATCAAAAAAAAATTCCTCTTCTCGCCGCGTTCCGAATTTCCGCAGCCTTTCCTAACGCACTCGCGTAACCGCGCGCGGAATATTTGCCAATAAAAATTCCTCCGTCGCGTTCCACTCTCCTGAACAAAACTCGGACATCTCCGCGCGGCGCGGCTCGGCGATTTCCCAACGACGACAAGCTCGGTGCATTCCTAGCGGCTTCATTTGCGAATCAACAACGCCCCGAGAGTCCAACGCACGGAAAGCGAGGGGGAAACGCGTGGCTCGCGCTTGGAAAATGTATCGACGGCGACGACACGTCCATCTGATGGCGCAACGGGCCTCGGGATCGGAACTCGAGGGATCTGGCGCGGCACGACGATCCGGCGGGTGTCGGAGGAGTTCCGTTTCCAAGTCGAAGCGGACGAGTGAGTGTAGGCTCTAATATGGGACGGGATGTATAGGACGGGATAGGAGACACGGGATGGGAAGTTGTCCGTAACGCAGCCGGCTGATGCTGGTGCTGCCGTGTCAGTTGTAGCTGGTTCGTTCGGTCTGTCGCTTGGCAAAGCAATAGCCCATGCTAAATATAGCCTGGCGATAAACATAGGCAGTTAGTGGAGTCACGGTGTATAGCGGCGTCGGTGTATCCTTGGCTATACTCGAATCACGGCTACACTCTCCCTCGTAAACCGCGCCGTGGGATTTCGGCTCTACCTGAGAGCCATTCAACGATTCCCGAGAGCGCAGCTGGGAACCGGACCGACCCGCGATGGAAATTGGAAGTCGACCCGTGTGCTCCTCCCGCTGTAATCAGCCTTTTCGACCGGTGTCACTGCCGACTAACGCTCGTTTTATGCTAATGGGTAATCAATATTGCATGCCGCGTAATCGGAGCTCCTCGACACTCCCCACAGACGGAATTCGTCGCGATTTCGTCCCTGGCAATCAGTCAGAGTTTGCGTCGTGGGGCGCAAACTTGTTAACCGATGCAGAAAGGATGAGCAAGACTGGATAACGGAGATCCAAATACAAACTCAGACGTTGTGGAGCAACGCAATCAGGATTAGTAGAATCCAACGACTCGATAAAATAATTCCTGCAATCGGTTTGCAGAGCCGTCTGCTCGAGGCTCCGAGGGTAATAAAGATCGTCGGGTTTCGGTCTTCCGTCGAGGTTAATTAACGCTTCGACCGAATTCCGTGGTTTTCTGCTCGCGCGAGCGAAGGAACGCGCTCTCCTTCCTCGATCCGATTCGCGTTTCTCGACAAAGCAATACCAGAGAGGCTGCGTCTAAATATAGTCGGGCCGATAAACAGACACTTGGACATATGCTCGGCGCTGATAACGGATAGTCGTTGTAACACGGTTGCTGTAATATCGTTTCGCACCGCCGTAATACTACATGATTTACGTTGTTTTCGCGACGCGATTAGCGGCAAATATTGACCGACCCGCTGATACGGCCCCGCGGCGGTTGCCCGTTCAAATCTGCGCGATTTTAAGAAGGCTTCGCGTCTTCCACGCCGAGATAACGGGCACATTTGTGCAAAGTGTGTTTGGTCGGTGCCGCGAAACAGGGGGAGAGTGTTCTCCTCGTCGTCGCGATAACGAGAGTTGGATCGTCTCTGATCCGTGGGACAATTACACCGAAATAACGAATTGTTGCTTAATCGCGTCAACTCCGCGACACCGTGTTAAAAATACCATCGGGGGTTACTGTAAATTGCGTCATTGTTCGAGTATATCTCCCGGACGAAAATTTCGCGCAGGATTTTGGATCGCGACGTTAAACAAACGAACCGTTTCGCGTATTATCGTTTGGTTGCCGCGGAAATTATATTTAGAACGCGGTATTAGACTCGCATAGCGTGGCGATAGAATGAGTTTAGTCGGCGACGAGAATTGAGGCGATTGCGACGAAGCCGTCACGACTCGTTAAATCGCACGCACTTCGTGAACGAGCCACGCGAAACCACGGAGAGCCATCGCGATCGGGATTTCGCCACGATCTGCCGAGAAACGCCGCTTCATATTTTGCAACTCTTGCCGCGCTCGATCGCATAAATTAGAAGCGCATACAGAAATGCTGTGGGAGTAGAAACGTTCCTCTCCTCGAGGAACGGGGAGAAAAGATGAAGTCGTTCAAGAATTACGGTCGCGTTGGCAAAGGAACCAGGAAGCTCGATGATCTCGTTATCGTGGAAAAGGATGATACACGAGCGGTAAAACTTGACCTTATGCTTATTTCCACAAGCGCTGTGACGGCGGTCGTACTAACGTAAAGGCGAAATATATTTAAGCGGCGTCGCTGGCGTTTACGACGAGAATATGTGTAGTAACTTTGAAGACTCCGGGCCCGAGTAAATCTTTGGCATTATGCTCGCGTATTTCCCGTTTTCACGCTATGATTTCTGGCAATAAAAAGCAAGCGAAACTCGTAAAATTTGATAGATCGAGACCAGGTGCTTCCAGAATGGCGAGGCACGGTCGATTCTACTCTGGAGAAGCTCGAGGCGATCGTTCGGACGAAGAAATTCGTTTATCCGCGTGCCAGAAGAGCCAGGAGCGACGTTGTCGTAAAACGAGGGAAGAACAACGCAGCCCGACCATACATTCTTGTTGACCGAATGAATACGCGTCGGTACGCTGGGCCCATAATTGGTGCCGGCCAATTAAGGGTTAATTGAGTGTATTTTAGCCTGAAACCAGCCGCGTCGTCGTTACTTAAGGCGGCACCCACATTAAACCGAAGCTCTGCAGCGTCGAAATAACGCTCGTTCTACGGCCACTTTGTGTCTTAACGTGCATCCCTTTGGTTGCCGCGCGCGGCCAACACGATTACCGGAGGATCGATTTATTCGCGGTATATTAACCTTTTCATGGGTGTCGACAGAGGTAAGAACACGGAAAAAGGTGGAGGAAAGTGGCTTTAAAGTGGACCGACAAGTGCTTACAGCGGTCGTTAAAGAATCTCTTCGCCGGAATGGTCGGCCAGAAATGGACTTCCAGAAGCAGATGGTAACCCTTTCCGAACGCTATCTTTGAGATAGCTAAGGGAATCGTTCCGATGTTCTAACTGCCTATGTAATCTAAATTATTCAGATACTATGCACGTAATATTAACAAAAAGATATTCGAAGCTAAGCGTTCGCCACCAAAATCCAAGTTAATCCCAGTGTTCCTGCAGCGGGCCGTCAAGGAGGTTAATTTGAGCAGCGATCCTTGAACGCAGACGGCAAGTCGGAGCCAAGGTCAAAAAACACGTTAGTCACGATCGATCCAATCGTATATCGTGAATCACACTGTACACAATAGCGGAAACTAGAGTGGGTAGTAGTAAAATCAAGAGAAATCTAGTACCGCCTGACAGCGCACGGAATTATCTACTTAACATTGGCCATTTTTTTTTTTTTCTGAGATCGCGACGTTGCTCGATATCAGCGTCGCTCGAATTCAAAAGGGAAGAGCGAAGGGTTGAAACGACGATTTACCTGAATCAGGTTAATACGATTTCGTCTGCGCATTAATTGATCCTGCTCGAGCGATATTACGTCGCGCAGTCAGGGTCTTTCTTCCTGCTGGCAACGCAGAAGCGGACACGAGCCGACAATGACGGAGCAAACGAGTCGGACGAAGTCCTGGCCGCCTGCGAAACCAGTATTCTCACACTCTATTCGCTCTTTTATTCCCGCGACGCTAAAAATAGCGTTTACTCCAGTAAAAACGTCCGCGTTGTCTTTTTTCCTTAGACCGTGATGAATGGATCTCTCGTTCCTTCAGCGCCTCTCTAACCCCTGCCGAGCCATTATTGTTCGTCCGCCGCGCCGCACCGGTTGCTCCACGATTTCTGCCTATTCGACTGGCTGGTTATGTAAAAACCGATTGACCCAGTTATCGGGAAATTGCGCTCGCACGCAAGCCAGTTATCGGTTGTACCCCGGACACTGTCCTGCCGAGATTGCCGCCAATTCGAAAGCCTTTATTGGGAAGTACGTAGAGGGACCTGCAGTCCAATGGACGAACAATTCGACAAATAGTAACTTCGCAACCCACCGACTACCTGCGAGACCCGATTCACAAAAGGATGTAATTGCAATTTGATTTCATGCAAGATTAATTCAACTACTGTCGAACCGAAAACGGTTACGACTCGCGAATATAAGTCCCCTGGAAAACTTTATCAGAAGTCCGAAGAATTCTTCGAATCCTGAATATCGTGGCACGACGAAACATCGTGGAACTCGCGCCTGAGAGATTACCATTATCGATGAATTTCTCAACGTTATGTCATCCTCGCATTAACCTTGCGTAACCGCGCGACCAATAGCATCGCACGTGCAAGCATTTCCCGGTGAAAAAGAAAGAAGGTGCAGCGGCGGCGCATATCGCAGGTTAATTTTACGTAATATTACGGTTGTTTAGAGGCGCGAACGGCCGATGGAGCGGGTTCGGCCAATGGCGCACCCGGTCGCTCGTAAATTCCTCGAGTTATCGCGATATATTTAACCCGGTGATAATATAGCAAACAAATCGTATCATTCCACGCGGAACCGGTATTCTCACGGTTCGTGCTCGCTCGTCCGCGTTCCCTGTTGCTAAAGATAGCGTATTTAGTCCGCGATGCAACCTGGCCCCGAAGCGATCGCGCGAACCTTCCATCGCGGCCTTCTTCGAGAAAATCATTAGCCGGCCACTCTTTTATTTCTAATCGCCTTGACATTCATCCGCGATCCCTGCCAGGTGGATCGCAGGTGACCCACGATATTTATTGGAAAACTTTACCTGCTTCTCGGTAAAGCTGCCGCGTCGAACGTGCTCGGATCAACGACAGAAAATTGCTAACGATTGCTCGGCGATATCAGCACCGACTGGACACGAAGAATCAGCCTGACTGATCATGGTTGTTTAGGCGTCGCTAAAGATAGTCCGACGATTACTTCATCGTGGAAATCACGTAACATAACTCGAAAGGGAGATACATTAATGTGGTTCGATGTCGAAGAGACGAAACGGTAACGAGCACTCGTTCTAGTAGCGGACGAACGGGAATGCGATTCAATCGCCACAACACACTTTTTTGTGCAGCGCTAAGTAATGCATAGGTCACGCCTGAGAAGCGCACCATTCGCTATTACTGGACCAACAGCTACTTCAGGAGCGCTATTATTATGCGATTATTACACAAGATGAAAGTATCGCAATACAGTATCACGCCTACACACGGAGATATTCTATAATCTAGCGGAGATATTGCGATTCTTTGCCGAGCGATGTTCTAGCTAAAATCCACGTTCATTTCACCCTGGAGCACTGAAATGGGCTTTGGGAAAATCATGGAAAGAGGGGACCGAATTGTTTAAAATTTGTATTAAAACGCATATTCGCGAGTTTCTGTAAGCGCGATAGAAAGCGAGAGAGACGCGATGTCAGGCGGACGAGTCAGGACAACGACGGGCTGACACCAAGCCGGCCCAGGTAAGCGTCCGTTCGAGAGTGCGTGGGGCATCAACAGGCTCGGGCTATAAATAGACCGCGAAGGTCAAGGGAATCAGCAGTTTTCATGCAAATGCGCCATCGATGGAATAATATTGCTCCTTTGCGCGGAGAGCCGCGATCGGCTCTGGTTACTCGACCTTCCACTCGCAGAATCGTTACGATTTAATCCGTTTTCGATCCTCGTCTCCACGTCGGATTAACGGCCGCGTCTCCGCCCCGCGAGGATCGCTCCGTGCCGCGCAAGACTCGCACAATTTACAGCTGCAATCGATGCTTGTTTACTCCGACGCTCCTCCAGTCTGGACGCATTATCGTCGGCGGACACGCGCGATTTGAATTGGAGATTCGCACGCGGCGGAGGTGAACGAAGGATGACACGCCGAATACTGTTTCGGGATGTTGGTCTTCCCGCGTCTCGAGCCCTCTGGCGATTCGGCGAGGACGACGGCAGTTTCCGCGACGCGGAGCTCTAACTCTCGCGCGCTCGGCGAACGCTTCAAATCGAGTTACGTAAGGTCTCAAAGGGTAATTCGACGCGGAGACGTTATAGCGCGGAACCCTCGGAATACTTTGCTCGAAATTGCGGGCAATCTTGGTACTGATTCCGGGCCTCGGTTAACGCGCACACTTCGCCAAGAGTATGCTCTTTTCCAGCTGCGTTCTGCTTGCGATCTTTATTGGAGCGATTCAACGAACGAGTCTCAGTATCTACGTTTGTATGCGAGAAAATTGCCAACGCTGCAACATCTTCGCAGACGTCGTACAAACTCTCGCAGCAACTATGTAGTTTTCCGATCCACTGAGACGGGATCGTCGTCGGCCTGCGGTGCAATCAACAGGTGGTTGCACCAACCGCGATGCAGTGACCCGCGTGAATGCGTGCTCGAGCGCGCGTGTGCGTGGATGAGCGCGCGTGCACTCGCTATTTCCCTCTTCGATCGGAGAAAGAACCACGACGAGCTCAATTATCGAAAGTTCCCACTGGTTCCCGTGGTACCCCTGGCACCGCTCGTTGCGAGAGCTTCGCATAGGTGGGCATTCAGGCTCCGCGTCCACCTACAGATCTGTACCTAAATGGTAAGCGGTAGCCGCGGTGTACAGGGTAGTCCAGCCGACCCGGTCCGTCGTATCTCGAAGCTTCTATCGTTAATCGAATAAATTCTATCGCGAATCAAATTCTAGGCAGAAGAAATCGCCCGATAAGTTAGTCTAAGCAAGCTTGAAGTCTCCCATGTACCGACCCGCAGACACACCCTTGTCCGCATTTAGCCGAAGTGGTTAAAATCGTCGCGCAGGAACCACGCGTTTCGCCGAAAATAAACCGGGAGACCACAGCCGGCGGATGGTTAAGGCAGGCAGAAAATAATTCGTCGGAAGCGCGGATACAGCTCACGTAAACATCCGTCGACGGCGAAAAAATGCGCGACGTCCGACGGAATCGAACGACGCGGGTCCGCGCGCGGAGAGAAGGCTCCGTTGCGCTCGCCATGCGGCACCACCGCGCCCGCTAACAAGTGAAACTAGGTGAAAGTAAGAAGCGGTAGGCTCTCCTTATGCTTATGCACCTTGTGTCCCTCGCGCGGATCGAGGGAAGGGCCGATATTCGCACTGAAATCGGCGAGCGTATCGGGCGAAGACGAGGACCGCCTCCAGGAGGCCGCCGTGCCGGTTTCTTCTCGTTTCCCAGCCGAACGACCGACGTTCTCGCGTGTCCGTTTCATTCTCTTACGACCTCCAATTAACATAAATTAGTGTGGAGGCCTTTTTACGTCCGCGTACCACTTTCTCATATTCGAACGTTGCCGGAATCGAGCGAGAGTCCTCGTCGGATCGAGCAATCCTTATCGACTACCGTCGTGGAAATGCTATTCTCCTTTTTTTTCCACCTACCCCTCTCTCCACGATCCATCGCGGAGAGCGTGGGTTGAAGAGCCGACTTTTCTGCGGGAAACCTTTGACACCGAGGTCGCTTTCACGAAAACGCGTAAAACCGCTGCTCGGAAGTCGGTCGACTGGTCTGTCGCGTTTTATGCACTCGTAAATGCTTTCTGTTCGTGGAGGTTAACGTTCTACCTGCTGCAACACTATAAATTCTATAAACACTGCAACGATTTACCTTTCAGAACGGTTTTATCTGATTTTTAAACGAACAAGCGGATAATGTGACCACGCGTGTAACATGAATCCGGAATTGAAGCCGCGATTGGTCTTCCGACGCTCGAAATCGACTTGGAGAAATTACGGGACGAGCAGGTAAACCTAGGATTCCATTCACTCGACCGACGAATCCCATGGAAATAACCTGTTCGAGGATGAACGAGAGGCGTGCAGGCAGGCGGACGGACCGCTGTGATCGACTGGTTAAAAATAGGCTCCAAATCGTGACATGTGTTTTCTAAATTGCCGCTCGTAGACGCCGCTTATTCCGAAACGTCCGCTTCCCGATAATTTCTTCCATAAATAACCTTCGATTCCAAAGTTTCCGTTCGGCACTGAAGCCAGAAATATCTCCACGGCTACGTCACGTTTCGACTTCCTTTTTTCCTCGGGCAGTTTCACTTCTTTTTCCCCTCGTTTCCTTACCGAGATCGGAGAGCGCAACAAGTGCCGTCCGATATCGTGGAATAGTTATTGCAGCGCCTTCGAAAATTCAAGGATGCGGGGGCGGTACATGAGAAATTGCATGTACATCTTGTACATCTTGGAGCGTGCTCCGGTTGATCTGGTTCGATTCAGTTCGGTCCGTGTAGCCTAGCCATAGACCTAGGATAATCTACAGCCGTAGATAGACCGGACCCGCGATAACTCGGACCTGAGATAGCCTAGCCACGAAGCTGAGGCGCAACCCAGGGCAGACGTGGCTCGATCCGAGGCGCGCTAATCTCCCGGGGTCTTTTTCAGAAGTTAAAAAAGATGACTCCGAGGTAGGGGGAGGGCAGATGATCGCGTGTTTCGTCATGGCGAAACAAAGAGCGTGGCTAAAAGCATCGACAGACGGGTCCGCGGCGGAGGCAGAGGGTGAGATGCTAATTTCTCGAGTCGGTCGATCGCAAAGCCCCGAAGCGCAGGCATCGCGTGTTCCCTAACGTAGACACGCACGAAAGTCCCGAAACGCGCACACACGCGCGCGCGGAAGCAGCCCGTAATTATACTGTCACGCCGCGGGTGTTCAATTTGTCGGCACACATCCGCCTCCCCCGCGTTCGTTAGCCGCCACGGACAACTTCGACACCACCTTCGACAACCTTGCAACCCTGCTGTTCTCACGCCGGACCCAGAGTCTTGGGCCCGGCGAGGAAGGCGGTCGTCACGGCAGGTTGCAATTTTCAGATGCTTTTTTAACCTCTCTCGCTATTTTTAGAATCTCTGCCTCTGCGAGGGAGAACTCGCAACCTCTCAAGCAATTTCCAAGAGTAAATAGCGGCATATTTTAGAGAAGCATTTTTTAACTCTTCAATGGTGGAGATCCAGTCGTAATTTTCTTTCCATAGGGATGAAAAGGAGTTAAACAAAAGTCTACATAGCTGTTCCACGTTTTTCTTCTTGCAGTCACTAGGACGACTTTCAGACACTGTATATAGCATTATTCTTTATGCTGCTATCCTCTATATCTGTTGTCGTCCAATATACAGGGTGTCCCAGCTAACAGTGCGTTATTTCCTAACGTATTTGAGATACAAAAAAATTGTTAATGTACAATTGCACTGGGATTTGCGCTGGGATACCCTGTACATCGTATGAACTTAAATTGATATTAACCCTGTTACATTCCTCTTGAAAATCTGAATTTATAGGAACTTTAATTGGTATCACATAATTACTGACATACACAATCAAAATTTGACGAAATGTTGGGCAGTAACAAACATTTATACTAAGACTAATTAGTTTATATTTTTGTTTATAATTGCAACATTTATGGACTGAAATAAAACACACGATTGGGTAAAAAAAGACCTGAAGACCGTAGCAGGATTAATAAAGAAATACGTCAAGTCCGTATGGCGTATAGAGGACAACAGAGTATGAAGAAACGATAGTTTATGCGACGCATGGAGATTTTATTTGAGGAGCTAATCGTTGTTTGGAAATACTAAAAGTTACGAAAAGCGGAGGTCCAGGAGGCAGATAGGAAAGCGATATGTAGCAATAGTACATTGTATATCAAGGGCGGAAAGTAGAGCTGTACACGATGTTTTTTGTCTTATCTGAAGTGCGCGATTATATGCACGTAGGGAGGGTGTAAAGTCGATTAACTTTTCCGCCCCAGGGTACTATTTTTCACCGTAGTATGTTACTTTTCACCCTAGCGTGTTAGTTTTCCACCCTAGTATGGCAATAGGCGACTTTTCGCCCGATCTACGGGCATATAATGACGCACTTTCGGTGCAGGTAGGACAAAGAATTCTGCTTCACGGTGAAGATTTGCAGAATAATCACCGTCTTAAATATCGTTAAAAGTACTTACGTAACTAATCATGGGTATGTTGCGGGACTGAGCGACTATGGCTTCAACGTAGCACGAGCCTTCTGGTCCAAAGAAGGCAGCAACCCCGTCGCAGATCATATCGATCATTACCTTGGTGGCTTCCACGGTTTCCCCCCTTGCGTCGGTCCATCGCAACACCAGATTCACGTTCGGTAAAATGTTTGGATCGTTGTTGATCTGCAACACGAAAGAAAAAATATCCAGGTGAGATTCCACTCGAGACCCAGATACGGCCGCCTTAATTTCCCGATGTCCATCCGCAGCAAACAGAAATTCAACGTCGTCCCACGTGCATCGTTACGCAACACGTTCCAAGCCCCCCCAAGCTTTCGTCATACCATATCGAATTACAATAATTCGACGATGTCACGATATACAATCGTATCCGATCGTCATGCACGGATCGTGTACGTATGTCCCCTTAATTGTTTCCAGCATTGCCCTCGGTCGCTCGGTTTAATGGAGCTAATTGCGTTACCATAACTTCGATCATGAATATTCAATCTCGTCCTAATGATGACAGACACCGTAACTACTGTGTATAAATCATGGGTCCAGAAATAGCATAGGACAACGAGGCAGAACAATGGTCTGACAGTGGTCGCCAGTGAATCGTTTCGATCGGCTTGCGAGGAACAACAAAGTTTCAAAGTACGCAAAAATTCTCCTCTCTGGACGGTGACTTTTTCTTGGCATTTTCTTACCATTTCGACGTCTGCCCTCGGGATCGTCGATTAAAGTTCAATTCGTAATGTTACTCGCGAACGTTCTCGTGCATTCAGCCCGCCATACATCATACTCGCCGCCGAGAGCTCCGTCATTATGCAAATTCGAATTCCAGCAAACAATGCTTTTCCAAGTAGAGTCACTTCGCCGTGCAACCAATTTACGCGCCTACAAAACGCCGCGAGCGGCGCTGAAAAGATCGCGCAAGGAGGATCGGTTCTTTGCGAGATCTTTGCCTTTCTTTGCGGTGAGTATCGTGATGAATTTTGAGTGCCGATCCTTGGAAACGTTAGCTCCGGTTTCTATTACAGTAGTCAACTCGGAACAATGAAAAATCGGCCAGTGCCGAGTTTCTACGGTAAACGCGACAAAGACCACAACCTTGCTTCGCATTCAACGGCTCACGGTAGCCGCTTTTCCTTCGATAAATTCTCAGCTGTTGTCCCAGAAGCAGCTGTCGCTACCGCTGCAGCGAGTGTATCGGTTTTCTCGTGATTTCTAGATCGGATCTGTTCGACGCGCGCAAGCAAAAAGCCGCGACGACACGACGGCTTAATTACGCTCACGCATTGTTCTCCGGAACGGATTACAAACGCGATGTAATCAATTACACGGGGCGTTACGCAACACGCGACGCACAGTTGGCCACCGGACGAAGTCGGAGAATCGACTCTCGAGGTGAACGTGCGAAATTTTTGTAACTTCGCGCGCGAAGCGTCCGCCGCGAAAGGAACCGTTAAAGCGGTTCCGAAGGAGCGCTATAAAAAATCATTGGCTCTTCCCGTTGGATGGTTCGCATTCCTGATTTTGCACCTGCCACCGGGATGCCCAAATTCGTCGGCTGGAATGCGAATAATAGCGAGCGTCTGGTTTGTACGCGAGAATATAGCGATCAAGAGGACGCGGAGCAGTACCCGACGCGTCAAAGATCGTCCTTCCGCGAATTCATTTTTTATTTTCGCGAGAAGAGTTTTCCGCAAGTCATTATTATTAATACGCGGACGATACTCGTCGATGCAACGCGCCGAATAATATCGCTACTCGCGCTTCAGGTGCACGGAGCAGCTGGTAGGAACTCGAGATGCGGAGTCGATTCAACCTCGCTGAAAAATGCACGACGTCGGGTCGCGGTGATTTCTCCGGAGAGCTGTCCGAGCATGAAACAATGTAACAGCAGCGTCGTCCACTTGCGCTGTTGCCACTGGCAGGGTTTTACCAATCAGCTTATTTTCGAGTAATTGAAGGGCGTCCGGTCGTGGAAGGCTGTGCACAGACGAATGCTAATCTTCAGGGACGATGAGAACGACTTTGCCACGGGAATTGACTCCGGTCTGTCGCGCGTCGCGCGTCCGACGACGAATATTATTGGGACAATTCGAACGAACGGAACCGTAGAAATTTCGAAGTGAAAGCACCGAGACCGAGGGAATTGCGAAATGATAACTCGAGAGACAGAGAATTCGGAACAAATTATCTTGAACCTCGGTTTGTGTCCGAGAGATCGCTAATCGGTGCTCTCGTTCTATTTACGAATATTGTACCGCGCCGGTGAAACTAGTTTACGTCGTGGGAGTGCGTCATTGCGAATTCCTGCATTTTTTTCTACTGGAAATATCCCCGGCAGCGAGCCGGACAAGGTACACCTGCGCGCGCTATTGAATCGAGCGGACAGGTAGGCATTAGGCTCGATTCACGTGTCTCTATCTGGTCGAGTGCCGCAAAACGGACACCGCTTAATTGCAAACTTCGACGAAACGCAGCGAAGGAATGTTCTGCATGTCGTCCGACGTGGTCGTTTCGCAAGTTCTCACCGGAGGACAATTTTGCTGAGCAACGACACGGTTGGAGCGAGCGATTCTTCGCCGGAATAAATATTAATCGTCGTGTTACTCGAAAACGGAAAGATTTCAAAGACGGAGGATAGGTGCTCAGCCTCCGAATAAATAAGTTAGACTCGAGCGACCGAAACGAAACTGACGCCTCCGATCATGGAAAAACTTTCACCGGCGTGCTAAAAATACGTTGTCTCGTTATTTCCCAGTGGCAGGTCGGCTGTTGGAAATCGCGACGAAATAAAAGTGTCGGCTGACGAGTGCGGACGAAAATAACTGGTGGCCGCGCTGCGGCGCGCGGAGGGATAGTCGGACGCGCAGGTTGCTTTCGCCGTAAAAATACCGATCCTGGCAGGTACCGTGAACCGAGCTTTATCGTGACGAGAATACGGAGGCCGATACCGGCGATCGCGATGCTTACTCTTGCGTGGCGTACCCGAGAACATAAATAAACAGGCGCAAAGCTCGTTTCCTGCACCTTTCCAGTGGGACGCACTTGCACTTTGCGTTACGCCTCGGCATTGTCCGATCTACACGGCCGACCGTATTTCATAATTATTGATAGTGTAATGGGGGCCAATTTCGAGCGAAATTTCCACGCATTTTACGGTCCCGCAGCCCTAAGATAGCTTCCCCGATCGCAGGAGCCGCGAGCGAAGGCGCTGAGTCGAGGATCCGTTCGGAACGCGATCGATCTCGTCGACGGGAACAAGACCAGCTCTCGGTCCCTCGTATTCGGCGTCCCTCTTTGCAGCGATCGCCCCGGCGAGATACCGATACCCCCGAATAATTATCGGCATAACCGCAATCCATCTTTGACGTAACTTGTTATTTCCAAGTAGAGCCGGATGCGGTGTGGCGCGGCGCTGCGCGATACGATCGGCCGGTTATTTCGACGATTCCCAGAGGTTTCTCAGGGCCCCCGGTGCAGGCCCTCTCCGTGTACGCGCGCTTACGTACGGTTGCAGGTTGCAACGGGCCGCGGCGCGGGGGGGAGGCAGGTTTGGGAGAAAAAGGGAGACGAGGATGGGTGGAAGAAGGCGGAGGAAGCAGGGGGCGTCAAGGGGGAGGAAAAGGTTTCTCGATCGCGAGCGAATTCTTCTCACGGTTGCGAGAGCGCAGTTTCGTCGGCGGGCGCGTGGGCGGACCGGCGAATAATGCCGGTCTTGTATTTTTAAACCCTCGCACGAATCGGCATCTCCGGGGAGATGCCGGGTCACTCTGCACGTTGCAGCTCCCGCTGCAGCGCGCACCTTTCTCTTTTTCTTCTCTTATTCGGCCCGGGAGAGCCTGCCTCGCCGCGCCGGCGAAAACGATCTCACGGTCCCCGCTCGCTCGGTTGCTCGCGCTCGCGACCGTTCGCGTATGCCCAAACCTCGAATGAATTATCGAGCCTTCCAGAGCGTGGAACGCCGCGCGACGACCGCCCGGAGGAAAAAACCCTGAGAGACAGGGGCCGCGATATTACCGACGTTACTTTTCGGTCAGGATTCGCCGTGGGAACCCGGAGACCCGCTACTGCAATTAGGACCCGTCCACGACTCTCCCCCGATACCTTTCTTCGCGTGCGAGCCACTTGCATTCCCAGTCCAAGTACGTGGATGTTAGAAATTTTACTGGAAACTCTTTCTAAATGTTATCCCCGACAGTTCTGAGATAATCATCTTCTCCACCCCGTAGCCAGATCATCCAGGAACAATGTCCTTACCCTTTAGCAACACCGTGTTGGGAGACTAGGTACTACCAAACTCTTTCCTCGCACAGATCAATGCATCGACACTCGATAATCAGGAGACTGAACATGGTCATTAATCATCCTCTGCAGTTAGAACTATTTGAACTCACGCATCCCCATTCATGGTCACACACATCTCAAATCCCAGTCGTGAAATACTCAAAGACAAAAAACATGGGACCGTCAGTATTATTTCCAACTATCGGCAAAACATCGATTCCCGTATAATCAACTCTCCCTTTCTATAAAATTCTTAAAGCTGGGTACATCTAAATCTAACCGATTGCGGCTTCTTCGCCAATAAAAATCTCTGCTCCTGCTCAGGACCACACACGAACGGAACCTCGCACAACCGCACCGTGTCAAATTCACTCCACCCCACGAACCACACCCCGTCCTCCTAATTGAACGGGGCCCCGACGAAACTCGTCATCTATGCGTTCGTACAAAAACTCACCTCGTCGAGGGCCAAGGTCAAGGCGCCCGAGATGGCCAGGCCCTGGCGGTCCCAGAGACTGCCCTTGACCGCAGTGAGGTATCCGATGGTGAGGTTCTGCTGTTTCCTCGGTTGGATGGTCCTGGTCGACTTCGGGTAAGTATGTCTGGAGGGCGCCTGCCATTCGACCCCTGGCGGCTCGGCCAGGCCCAGGACCAAAGGGCTGCTGGCCAGCAGGAGCAACACTAGCAGGGCCCGCGAGCTGCTGCCGTTTGGCCGTGGCGGCAGCGGCTGCTGTTGATCGTTCCGGTGCCGTCGATTGCGTTCCTGGTGGAGTTCCTGGCGACGGGGAGACCTGCGGCGGCTCGGCTGTACTGGCGGGCCGGGGCGCATGGCCGCCGCCGCCAGCGGTCAGCACCGCCTCCCTCCCGCTCACCTGCAATCATAATTTCCCATTCAGATTTCCGCTTTTCGTGTCAGACATACGTTAGCAAGTACACAGTTTGTGCAGAAAGTTCTCGAAATGATTTTCTTTTTGCACACACTAGTCGACTTTTCAAGTTGGTAACGCTTGAAACAATTACCTTTATATCTTGGTAGTTAGCTATATACATGTAATTACATAATTGAAGCATTTTATATAGAAATAATGGATAGGCTATTCAAAATAATTCGGTGAAACGGAAAGTAGTTCCTGTTGCATTGTAACACACCGGATCATCCTGCAACCACAGTGGATCCAATTTTTGGTCCAGAAAACAGGTTCAACGATTTTGCACCTACTCATCGGACTTAAAATCCGCACATTTTTATTTCATCCTGAAGCTTAAACTTCACATGAAGGGAACGATATCAATCAATTTTATATAATTCAAAAAATTGTAACACAGCATTTACAAACAATTCTACAAAATGATTTCCCACGGGCCTTTCAGAGTCTTTTAGAACGTTGCAAACTGTACGCTATAAAATTTATGACATTAAAAAATTATTCAAAAAATTGGAAAAAGTAGGTTCAGCGGTGAGTAGATTTAACTCTTCAAGAAGCTACCTTCTCACCCTTGGCAAGAAGCTACCCTTGAGTGCTGAGAAGGAGGAACTGCGAGAATGCAGCTAGGAATGCTTGCAAGGGTATTTGGAACAAAAGTGTTTTTGGACGCGGATGAGTAGAAGCAGACGCTACTGTACAGACACCATGGTCTCACTCTACTGCAAGCTTGTCTGGTAATCCGTGTGAATCTGAATTTCCAAATACCAGCTGCTTCTATTGAAGTATCTCTCAGTATCTGCTTTTTTACATTCCAATCCGCATCAAATATTCAAATTAATGCTCATATTATGGAGCAAAAGACTTTCGATTCTCAAGTGATACCAACGACGATGCAATGCAATTCAATTGAAATGAGGATTAAAGAACCAAATGTGGATTAAAGGGTTCCATTTTTATTATCAGCTTTTCCTCGAGAAAAATATATATCATTATCGTCCGGCAAGGAAGCACGCAGCCCTCGAGTATTTTTAGCAGTCCGGCCGGCGAATTTTTAATAATTCGCGTAAGTCATGTGACGACACGCAAGTGCTTGACTTAGAAGTGCCGTTTCAACGCTATCTTCCTGGCTGAATGCACTTATCATCAGCCGGCACTTATTCGCCTGAGTCATCGCGTGTGCCATCTGCGCGAGGCTAATAATAACTGATATCCCTAAAACGATACAACGCGCGAACTGTTCGCCGACTGCAACGCTCGGCGAATTCCTATGCACCCTGATTTCCACGTTTCTCGCCGCGAATCGCCGTGCTCTGATTCCGTTGAAAAATGCACGAATGCAAATATTGGAGCAAATAATTACTGCTTTTTCCTTTGGCGAAATAGTCTCCTGAAGCATTTGTTTCGATCTAATCGCGACGCGGCCTTGCTCTTAGATGTCAGATTAAGTGTGAGTCAGTTGTTCGGAAAAGAATCCGTCGCGCGTTAAGCCATTATCTCGTCGATCGGATATCAATGATCTCCGGGAAATCTTACGTCAGAGGCACAGTCATCCGCGGAAAGGATGGGGCCGCGAATAGAATCGCCTCGAGCTTTCAACCATTCTTTTCCTCCTCGATCCGATTCATTTACCGTGACGCGTGTACTTCAATACCGAACGTCTTCGTGCACGCGGAATCGCCATTTTTCTTCGTTTCACGGAAACGACTTCAAGAAAATTATTTCACAAGAATCTTATAAAGGTCGTATGAATCTTGTTCGTCGCGGAATAATTCTGCGAGACATTCCTCCGCAGTCTGAACTTTTGCTTTGATTTCCAAATTCCTTGGTTTCAATTTGAACCGAAAACGAGAATTTCGTTGAAACACGCAAATCTGTCGCGAGAAGAACTACGTATCAGCGAATTCCAAGAACTTCGTCAGCCATAGAAACGCTGACGAAACGCGGCGAGATCGGCGCGTTATTAATACACAGCGATAGAAGCAAGGATGCCCGGAGAGACAACAATGTCCGATGGTATGTCGCAACACACGCGATCCCAGGAAAAATAACGCAGTCGTCTCACGACGCGGAACGATTCCGCGTTCGAGAAACGCGGAGCAGCCGCGCGTCCGCGGCGGGAACACGTGGCCGGGGCACACCTGTTGCAATTACGTAACGAACCCGCGGACTGCTCCGTAGGCGATTCCGAGAGCTAGCTTGTAACGACCTCCGCAACAATAAAGACGTCTTCCCCGCATGATGCATGGTGTCATTCACCATTCGGCCGGCGCAGCTTTCGACTTCGTTCCTCGCGTATCCAGACGACAGATTTGACTGTGGTCGTCGGTGAAAGCCGCAGTTTCCTTCGCGCATCGAAGGGACCGAAGTCAAAGAGACATCAGCGTGGATAGTTGAACCTTTGGAGAGTCTCTGTGTTTCCGCGAAGCGTTGCGAATTTTCAATTATTCGTGTCAAGAATTCTTCGATCGACGATGAAATTTCCTTGAGACGAAGAGTTTCAGAATTTTGCGGAGAATTATCGGGAGATATTTATTTCCTCCGCTGTTGGTGGAACTAATTAGCGTGATTGACGCTCAAGAACGAGATTTTTAAAACACGTGTACCGAACGTGCGTCCCTCGCGCGATAAAAATCCTCCGAATTTCTAATACGACTCAACGAGTTCCTGTTAACGCAACGTCGACAGTAAACTCTCAAGTCTGACATTAAGTGATCGTCAATTTCTTATACTTTGGCAACGCGTCCGCTGACACACTTTTCTAGATCTCATTTGGTATTCATGATGCGCTTTGTCGATCATTTTACTGGTCTGTGTTTCCCGGAGCTAATGGAGAGGACGACCGACCGTGTACAGGGTTAGTCAAACGAGGATGATTTAAAGCCGAGACCGGTGTCGTTAAACGAAGAGATACACAGTTTTGTAAGCACTGTCACGCCCATATTTGCGAGTAAAGATCGCGTTTCTCGTATCGGTCTGCGTGTGTCAGAAGAACGATAGCGGAAGGCCGTTCTGGCTGATAGGGACGAAGGTACACAAGCATGCTTGCCCTCGTTAAATTTCATCGGGGTCTACCATTACTGGAAGCTTCCCAAAAATAGAACGAAAATTGAATGTAACTCGGCGTCAGATCGGTCAAGTTTAGTTCTGCTTGGAGAGCGACGTACATGGAAATGCGTGTCCGTGAAAGCAAACAGGATCTCGTTTAACGCTGGCCTGATACGTAAAACAAATTCGGCCCCGATAAAACGCTAAGAATAGCAACGTTTCTCGAACCGTATACATTATTTGTCAATGCCGTTACCATCGGTTACCACAGATAAATCATTCCCGACCGATAAGTTGTCGCGTTTCTCGCGTGAAAGCATTGAAGAGCCGACGATCTTTGTTCGAGTTTACTCGACTTTCCACTCGAACCTCGACGCACCGCGAAATCGGAGAAAGGAATGCGTGAACGATTCCTCTGTGTTTTTGATAGAAGAATAAGTTCGTCCAGCTGCACTTCAATTGTATAAAAAAAGGGTCGGACAGGTTCTAACTATTGATACGAAGGTAGGATTATGATCCAAGAACCGACTGACATTCTTCTGTCAACGTCTTCTCGCCAACGCCAAATAAAACACAGAGCTATTCCTGTCGTGTCACTCGGAGACAACGGTGCACCCTTAGCGGAATCCGGTCTCCTCTTTCTACCGCTTTTCTACTGCCTTTTCCGCCAGTCCGGTCTTTCACCGAGCGAATCTCTCGGCCCAGACGTGGAATCGCCGCGAGTGCTGGTCGATGGCGCGCGTTTACGCAACCCAGGGTCAACACTCGCGATGCATATCGTTTAGAGTTTAGATAAACAGTGATAACTCTCCACTGCGGCTGGAATTCTCTCTGGCCAGAAATTCTCTCCCCGCTGCGCTATTGATATTTCGCCGCCGCGTCGTTCGATCGCCGCGACATTTATACGACCGATTTCGCCGCGTGAATCGAAGATGATCGTGCCGAGCGTTCGATTGCGCGCGGAGAAGAATTATATCGAGTCGAGATTTTGATATTTCACGCATTGCCGAGACCTCGAAATGGTTCTTAGAACAAAGCGTGGTGTGCGGAAAGCGATAGATTGTACATCGATATTCATATAATTGATGAGAGATCACTGTGCACCTATTCCTCAGTATCATTTGTATTCATAACGGCTTAATGTTAATGTGGCACGCTAGAATCGTGCAAGGGGTGAGCGAATCGATCGCGGAGTGCACGTGCAACAGGTAGAGCGTCCGTCGAGAATGTGGAGGTTTAAGTAGCGGGAGTTTTCACTAGAAAAGAGGAAGGAGAGTTGACAGATCGGAGATTCGGAGCGCGAGACATCCACCGATCCACCTGTATATCAGTTTGTTTTCCACACGTGATACGTGTAATACGGGCACTAACGCGTCTCGTCTCTACAGTATATCGTGTTACGAGGGGTAATTGAAGAACGATATGCATAGATATACATGCACGCAGTACAAGATGTGCACGCGTGGGCATTGTCATTATCGCAGGCTACACAGTACATTAGAGTGTTTCGTGTCGATATAATATATCACATTACTACTGTAAACGTTGAGGGGTGTGGCTCCGTCGGTCACCACAGAATGCCTCGATACGCGTGCTCCTGCCCGTGGATCGTTTACCATACATCGGCCTCGTTTATGCGTGTGCGTGGTTACTTTAAAAATATCCGCGAACGGTAGCCTAAGCGCGACAATTACGCCCGGATTATACAATTATCGAAGTTCCTGTTGCGAACGGATCGATCGATTTCTGATTCAGAAAATTGCCAGTTCCACCAGGGACTGAATCGGAGCACGTGGCGGCGTGCACTGTGCGCGCGTGTGTATCTATTATGTTCCAGCTGGCAGGTGCAAATTGCGGGAATCTCGCGACTTTGTTTCGTCCGTTTAATTAGTGCTTCGTAGCACCATGAATATTAATACCGCGCGTTAGCGACTTTTCGTCGGTGACACTAATTGACGGCTCTCCTTCGTGCGTTAATTTGTCCGAGCCAGACTAATGTCCATCTTCGTGCCACGACCTTAGAACGAGTACCGACAAGGCGTTTCGCGACAAAAAACGGAAGCGTCCTAATCGCCGCTCGATCCGCATCGATCGAGTCACCGCCGCGACGAAACGATAACGCCGACCCGACAAATAAAGGACGCGCGTCTGTTCGATTAAATACGAACATTAATAGTTAGGCATTTACATAAGAGGGACGAGCGTAAATCAGAAACCGCGGCGATGATCGTGCACGAGAGCTCGAGGAAAAAAGACCGAGTCCGGGGGAAACAAGAAGACCCCTAATTACTGTGTCTCCCTGCGGCCTATTAATTTACTCGTTTCCCCCGATTAATTATGCAACCGTAAACGACGAAAAAGACGCCCCCGGTCGAGGATACAACAAATTACGCTCGCATCGTGAAATAAATTAATCGCGATTGCGTGTCAAGAAGCGAGTTCACACTGCATCACACTGTGTGCAAGCGTCACAAAAATCCGCTAACTTTTATATATTGTTGCGTGATCATAGCACCGCGTCGATAAATCGCGCTCGACGATCAAGAGGATCGAGCATAATCTTCTAGAAAACGATAGTTCGCGACACACCGATCAAAAGGTGCTATGCAAATTTGTCGCGCTCGCATTGTTTCGAGCGACGATCCGTCGATTCGAATCTCCAGAGCGTTCGCGCTTACAATTACGTGCAAATATGACGAGCCCGCGCGCTTTTTGTGTAAAAAAATATGATAAGCAGGTTAATAAATTTGTGTTCGTTCCGCTGAACTTGCGAGCAAAAGTCTTTCAACGTTTCAAGGAAATATTCTTTTTCTAGATTCTAGAACGTTCGCTCAAACAGCAAAGACAAGTGAAACACGGTTCAGAATTTGATCCTTCAAGTTCTAAAGCACTTCATAAGCAAGCGTCATGTTTCTTCCTGATCGCGTACAAAACTGCTGCGTCAATAAATCGGCGGGAAAGCTCGAGGAACGCGACGCGAGCGTTACGTGAATTTCGTGCACGTCGCCGCCACGTGTATGCATCTTTTTCAATGGACTTTAACGAGCGTTAAAAATAGCGCTCGCTATTTTTACCGGCGAGGTGACTAGGAAAAAAATTGTTGGTATCGCGTTCGGACTGACAACATTAAAATAAACGATTCGTTTCGTTGGTAAATTGAAGCTCCAATACCGTGAACGGTATGTACCAATGAAACGTCCGCTCGAAATACTAGCTGCAAATGATGGAGCTTATAAATTATGTGAACGTTGCAGCCCTGCACGCCAATCTCAGGATGCACAGGTAGCAGAAACACGACGAGCACGACGCCACCAGCGATTCCTGTTAAGCCGGATCAAGACCGAACGTGCTGCGCCGTGCCGAGAATCGCGAAACCGCGCAAAATGCCGCGAAACTCTGTAAAAAAGAAAAATGCGATTCGCGCTACGTCACTCGAGAACGCGCAAAAACTTCATGCGCGTTCATAATTGTCCCACGATTCGCGATGAAATCCGTCGCGAATCGCGAGCTTTGCATTCATCGTAACTCATTACTTATTAACTACCATTAACAGAGCGGTATTTATCGAATACGCGCGAGATCGCGTCGCCATTCAAACGAACCGCTTTGCGGCGCAGGATGACGTGGCGTGACACGCGCGGTCTGAATCAGCCTTTACACGGTTGCGATAGATTTACCTTAATCGAGCAGCCGATCGTTTTAACAAGCTCGTTAAGTCGACCACGGCCAATGAAATCTCCATAAAGTTGATCGGTCGTTTTTCAAGCTGGCAAATTTTTGAGGGAGTGTCTGGCGCGCTAGGATTCTCCGATACTATCTAGGATTACGGCAAAACGTTGCAGCATCTTTAGTGTGACCGTATCGTCGTTCTAATCTCTGACACTGCCGACAACATCCTGGACTGATTAACGATTGCTTTGCACGTTCCTAGACGAACGGGACTGGGCCATGCACGGCGGTTTCGCGAACGAAGAAATGGAGTTCGCGCGTTTTTCAGGCGAAGGTCGGGACCTTTCTGATGATTTATGTCTGCGCCGGCTTTGGTTCCGTTTCAGAATCTCTGGCGGGAGGAGAAGCTAAATGCGAACAGTGTGTTTGAGATTTGCGAGAGAAACGTAGAAAAAGATCATCTCCTTCTGCCGTGTACAGAGGCACTAAAAACAGAACTCTATACAATTCTCAAGTTCCCAGAGATCCGAGTTCAAACACGAAACTTTAAACATCCAGAATAGTACTGAACTCACGAACGGCGAAACCGTATGGCGAACTCCCCTCGCCAGTCAATTTTCAATTTCATCTTCCTCCCGATTGCCAAACAACCGCATATGCTTCCTCCGCGACTCACAAACCGAATCGAATAGCTATAAATGTAACGACGACTCGTTCGCAGCGTCCAGCAAACAGATGGAAATCGGTGACCGCGTCGAGGAGACGAGGGACGGACGAAGGAGCGAGCATAAACATTCGAGTTCCCGCGAAATAGTTGGCGAACGGCCATTCGACCGTTGGTCCCCGTGTTTTCTTAATTTCACCGAGATATCGCGCGACCCACTTGCAGACGACGGATGTTTCGCGGATTCGTGCGCGCGGGAACGTTTGGCGCGGGTCCAAAGCTGCGCGCCGTAATTGCCTCGATTCAACGCGACCGAGAATTACTCACCGTCTAGGCGAAGTAACGACGTTTATACGCGCATAACGCCAATCTGTTATTACGAATCGCCAACGAAAGCAAGCACCGCCGACCGAGCCGATGTTTTCCCAGCAATGCGCCGTGAACATATTAAACACGGCACAGTTTGGATTTCGATTATGGGACGAGAGAGGAGCGTCGCGTCACCGTGAAATTCAATTCCGAGAACCGGTTAACGAAAAAGGGTAGCCGAAAATATCGATGGGAACAGGAAGAAAGAACGAATATTCAATGAAGAAGATAGGCGATGGACAGTCGTCTAGCTGATGCGATTTGTTCGAATATTTTTTCCGTGATTAATTGCTGACTGATTGGATCGCGTGGCGGGCAACCGCATGGTGGATCGCGAGTCGCGAGACGAAGCTGATTGACAACTTGAGCGATAGCGCGGCGCACGACATTGTCTCCGACTATAGTCTGGAAAATCGAAACACTATTAATGGAACCAGATAGCGAAACGATTCTTAGGTTTTTCCAGTGCCAGACGCACCTGTGCAATTGGAACGCAGTTCGGCTGGGAAGAATGACAATGGAATTTCCTGGATACGTTCTTCCGTGAAGTCGAGTAGCTCGAAGATGAATTATTGATCGAATCGCGGTCGATCGAGGAAGATCGGACCTCGAAATTCGCGATAATTGCAACGCGAAACTCGGCTTTCTGTTCTTTCCAACATTTTCTAACAGGTGCACGTTTTTGCGCCGCGAGTGAAAGCGGAGATTTCGTGAAAAGTTTGCCGAGAGTGAAAATAACGCGCGAGGTGTGGTCGTTCGCGTATTGTAAACGCTGCCATCAATTTAGAGTAAGGCACTTCCACTGGAAGAAAAAGAAGATCGAAACTTTCCACGAGCTCCAAATACGAATCCGCTCGGCTTCCAAAAGATCTATTCCTCAGAATTAGAATAGAATAGCCCGCAGATCGGATCGGATTGATCCGAGGCCGCGAGCGTAAACAATCTGACGTTAATCGAAACGGACGCGAGCATATCGTCGAGTTTTCACGCGGTGCGGCGCGGCGGCTTAAAGTCGAATAATGGAAGGCAATCGAGCCGTTCTGCGGGCTGCAGCAACTTCATCATCCGCGTGCGCGGCTGGACGTATCGCGATCCAATGCCGTTTTCACCGCCGCTGCATTTTTTCCTCGCAGAGATTTCTAACTACTGTTCCTCGTACCGACGCAGTGTATCGCGTTACCACGATCGGCGTGTAACTCTATAACACGCCCGACTATTTCCCTCTTCGAGACCCTAGACCGCAATGTTATTACTACCGACTCGAGCAAACATACGTTTTCCTAGTTTCCACGCGGCCCACGAGCGCGATATTTCGCCTTGCCTCGCCACGCTTCGCGTCGACGCTAATAGAAAATCGTCGCGTTGGCCGGCTGCGGCCGAGAGGCGAAATCGAGCCTAACCGGCCGTTTCACTAAATAATTATTCAACGACGCTGCAAATCAACGATCAAGCGCTCGCGTATCTCTGCCGGAGCGCGTGCCGCTCGCGTCGATTCCTATAATCCCGTAAACGCCGATCGGACCTGCTCTCGCCAACGTACAATTACAAGCCGACGTTTCTACAGGGTGTTTCGTAAGTCGTGGGAAATCTCCGAGCTACAGGTACTAGACACGAAAATAATAAGAAAAGTTGTTATGCAATATTCTCGGAAATTGTTAGTTTATTAGTTACACGCCGTTTTATATTTCGTAAAGGCACATAATAAAGGCTCATGCTCCGTAAGGTCAGTGACCGAGATTTAGGCTCCTGCATCGTGGAAAAGTATCAGATGAGTTATATTCGTCATCATTTCAATTTTTAATTACAAAATATGTGATTTTTCATTCGAATAAACATCTCATTGCAATACACGTTGCGAGTCACCGGGGCCCACTTAGGCCCAGAGCGGCCTGGTCCTTTAAGCGCGGTCACTGTATTTAAAGGGGATGTTACGTCGGCATTTTACGAAATGTAAAACCGCGTGTAACTAATAAACATTTCCGAGAATATTACATAAGAACTTTTCTTATTAACTTCCCGATTTATAGGGAAGTTATTGTATTTGCCCCTAAAATGAAAAATCGATTTTTTAACAGATCTCCATGTTTCAAGGTCATTGGAGTAATTTTAGACTATTTTTAACAAATTGTTCGTGTGTGTGTGTGTGTGTGTGTGCGTACGTACGTACGTACGTATGTGATCAAATTTTTCGTTAACGTTTTCTAAAAAACTAATAGTCAGATCAAAATGGTTGATGATGCAATCGATGTGTATCAATGTAACTTAGAGCTGAATAGATTTTTTTCTAATTCGGTCCAGTAGTTTTTTAGTTTTTTTAAGAAAACTTAACAGAATAACGCAATCTAAATGGGAGAATATAAATTTATGAGAGAATAACTAAACTGAAATAATATATATACATATATTATTACTATTATTATATTTATATAACACACACACACAAACACATATATATATATATATATATATGTATATATACAGGGTGTCCCATTTTAATCCGCCACCACGGCTAACTTAAGAAATATGCATCGGATCAAAAAACATCCCGAACAAAAGTTTGATGGTTTGGAGGGGGACATCTGATCCTGTCAAAAAAATTTCACCCCTACCCCCCTGGGGGGAGGGGGGGATACTTTAAAATTTTAAATAGGACCACCTACTTTTTATTGCAGATTCGGATTCCAGGCCACAAAATATGTAGGTTTTATTTCAAACATTTTTTTTCATTCGCGATAGGTGGCGCTGTAATCGCGAAATTTCGATTTTTCGCCTATCTCGATTTTTCGCCTATATATATATTACAATATATAATTATAATGATATAATTGTGATAAATACATATATATGAGTATATTTATACACGTATAAATATATATATACTTAATAACTACATATTGAAAACAAATGAATATACATAATATCCATATACACAGCACACACATACATACATATATACCCCAGGGGGTAGGGATGAAATTTTTTAACAGGGTCAGATGTCCCCCTCCAAACCATCAAACTTTTATTCAGGATGTTTTTTGATCCAATGCATATTTCTTAAGTTGTCCGTAGTGGTGGATTAAAATGGGACACTCTCCCTATATATATAGATGTTCGTTTAATGCGACGTCATATAGCAACAATGTTGATAAGTAGAAAACTATTAAATTTCTCCGAATACGAATAATTTTCTAATTAGTGACAATTAATAATGGTAATAATAAATTACAACTCGCAAATCGGGAAGTTCTTTGCGTGGCCCGTAAAGGGTCACACACAAAATAAACATGAATAGCTACAGGCATCACTACTCGTGAGCGAGTGTAGCGAGCGAGCTACAATAACTCCACTCGCGAGCTCGCGAAGCGAGCGAGCAACACGGACTCCACCCGCGAGCTCGCGAAGCGAGCGAGCAACACGGACTAGCTAGTTATTTTCGTGTTTAGTGCCTGTATCTCGGAGATTTTCCACGAATTGCGAAACACCCTGTATAAATTCCCAATCCTCACTCCGCTCCGTATCCTCACGATTCCATCGAGTTAACGCCTTCCATTCCCTTCCCCTTTGGCTCCCTCCTACCGACTGTAATTGTTGCCTGGAAACCTACTAATCTTGAAAACAGGATGATAGCATCTATCGACGTGGAAGCTGATTATTTTATGACGGGAACGAACCGTGAAAATGGAAGCGTATGGGCGATCTGGCGAGTCATTCTCCTAAGAAATGTTACGCGTTCAAACGGTAGAGCGAATTGAATAATTCCGGAGGTGGAGACTTCCTGGAACGTCTATCGAACGATCTTCTACTGGACGGTCAATTTATAGATCGTTCCAGATGGCAGAAACCGCGAACACGATCGAGTCAAAGACACGCGCGTGTTTCGTCTGAACGACCCTGTAGAATCTAAGCTACGGCTGATTCAGCCGCTTCTTCTTTTACCATGAATGGTATTGCATTGTTCCACGCTTCCGTATAATGCGTCCACACTGGCGCGCGACATCGTGCACGTGCACGCCGCGTATGTACATACACCACAATTCCGCAGAAGTAGCTGTCGACCTGTCGTATGGTTTCCCTGCATACAATGTTCGTGACTGATTTTATCGCCGGCGGGCCTTTCTTGCCTCGCCGCACAACTGACACACAGTCATTTGTGGTGATCGCGCCAAGACGCACGTTTGTACGCGCGTGGTTTCGCGAACGCGCTTTTAATACGTCCACTACGCGCACGGATATTCGGTTGGCGTGCACGAAATCGCAGAAATCAAAATCCTATCGTCAGAACTTCGCTTTCTAACTTGACAATTTCATATTGCTCCGACTCTACAGTTTTCTTGGCAGAATGGCAACGGTCGCTCCAACTTTTTGGCCGGCACGGAATTGGGCAACGTGCCTGGGCTTTTGCTAACGATCGCTCTGACGACACCACGCGTTTTGACACGTTCCTCGCCACGTGAGCTTTATCGATTGATTCATTCCGTCGTATTCGAGAAGCAGCTTTTCTAGTTTCTACGGTCGATCGAGAAGTCTCGGAATCGAATGCACTTTTCGCGCAACTTGCATCACGATTCTGACACAGTCCCGCCGCGTGTCCGTGGGCTAACGCGCGCGTGGTCGCGCTGAAAATCGAGTCGAGATGCAGCGGAGAACGAACGGGCGTGTTTACAGTTCCATGGCGGACGTGGACCGAGATAACGCATTAAAATAGTACACCAACGAACGATAACACGTATTTAGAATATCTGCCGCGGTTGTCGTTCCTCGCCGCGATATAAAATCGCGCGGTCTCTCCGCGATTGCGACGCTTCAAACAGCTAACACTCGTTTCGTCACTGTCGCCGCGAATTTTAAGATACGAGGCTGATTGATCTTACCTAAGCAACATGGCAGAGTGACTTCACGGAGAAGACTGTCGATGCTTGAACGCTATATCGCGAGCATGCTGATGCCAGTTTGTGCTCTTCGCGGTTTCAGCCTGAACTTCTAACAGCCACCTGAAAGAGAATATTGAAAGGCAACGGGTTTTAGTGGCTGCTTGAAATTAAAATTTTTATAAAATTATGAAAATGGGACCATTGATGTTTTATGAATAAAGGCTCCGAAAATGGTCGAAGGAAAATTTGCTTAAATAGTAAATGGATCCACGCGCGTGCTACAAAGGTATCGAGCACAATACCCACGATCAGTGAACTAGATACAAACAACAATTCTCAATGAATGAACTCGAGTATTACCAGAATGGCGACGAAGAAGCGGCAAAGTAGTATTTCAAGCTCAAGTATTACCTTCGCTATCGCAGATATCACGCGTTAATCCGTAGAAGTGTTCCAAAACAAGGGTGAATTCCAACTGAATGCTTTGTAGGACAACGCGTTGCTTCGAACGCAGGACAATTACTGTTTACGAATGCTAAGCGGATTAGCTCCCCACCCGTTGCTCCGAACCACAACACGCCGCGGCGCCGACAGGAAAAAGTTTCCCGAAAGTTGTGAGCCTCGGCGACCGCGCAACCATCATAATTCTGACGACATTCGCGCGCACCTGGCAGCGCGTGTCGTGTTCATTTACTGGCGGCGCGGCGGTCGTGTCGAGGCGTTGCTCGTAAATGTAATCGCGTCAATTAACTCGGCACACGCATATTTCTAATCGGGCTGTGCGCGAGGTGGATTATATCACCTTCCGTTGGTGCTCCAACGATTTTAATCCACCGCGCCGCGCGGCGTGGCGCGAGCAACGCTCGCCAGCGACTCCTTCCCGTCTCGTTTTCATTTCATTTTTCCTCTTTCGTAGTCCGCGATTTACGTAACTCCGTCCAATAGGGATCGTGTATTAATTACACTGGTAGCCGGCAGCTGCGTCGTCGCGCTCGCCCGCAATCGCGCGGTCCTGAGTAAAAGTTCGGATCTTTGCTTTACACAAAGATCAATCGGCTTATCTCGACCGCTTGTCTCTCCGTGGCAGCGGACGTGCATCGATCGCGAGCGAAATGCTCGGGTTAGTCATCGCAGCGCGCCGATGCGCGATGGAGAGTTTGATTTAGGAAACCGGATGACTCACGGAGGCTCGAGTTTGAATATGTTGTGAATTGCTCTTGGCTCCGCCGTTGGGACAAATTGGATGACTACCCAAGGCCACCGGGAGACTATTCTCCTCGTTATATTGTTTAGCCCTATGGGACGAGTCTCTTTTCTTTTTTCCCTTTCGGGCGGAAAGTCGACCCGCACTCGGCGCGTATTTCAAGGAGCCTTCGGAGGGAAGTGGAAGCGCGATTCGATCCGGAAGGTAAAGAAATTGCGTCGCGACGAATCAGGGAACACCCACATAGCCCGCCGAGTCGGAGGAACGTAGGTGATTTTGCTATTCCGGCGCGCACCGGCGCGGCGGTGCGCATCGGGATAAGAGAGACGAGGCAGAGTCCAGATATAGACCTGCTGTAGGTAATAGTTCGGTAGGTGGTAGTGGTAGCACAAGCGGTAGGACCGGTAGGTTTGGTTTACTTCAAGTTCGTTGCGGCCAGCCGGTTGGCCACTTTTCTTCTTCGCCTCTTCCTCTTCGTTTTTTCTGCCGACACTTTTCTCCTTTTTGTCCCCCTCTCCCCCGCTCCGGCTATTTCCTTCTCGTTCATGATCTCCCACCGGACTCCCTCGACCCGCTTCTTCCTCTTTTTACAGCCATTTCTCCCCGACCCGCGTGTTTATTTTAACACCGTCAACGTGGCGTAACAACGAAACGACGCACCCGTTGAAATCGGTGAACGAAGCAGGTAGAGAGAGAGAGAGAGAGAGAGAGACCGACTGTCTCGTGAAATATCGTGCGTGATGTCTTCTTCGGGAGCGGGGATTAGGGGAGACGAAACGACTCGTCAGACGCGGAATAGTGAAAAGGAAAAAAGGATCCTGAAGAGGCTCCTTGTAGATACCGACAGCTTTGATAGAGGCGTGTCCATGTCGACAACCTACCATTAGGATGAATAAGCATATCTTTATGAGATCTGGACAAACCGCGCTCCTCTCGTATCAGTTACGTTTTTGCTTCTTGAAGAACCGACGGGAACCACGCGATCAATTTCGACTAGACAGAAGGGACCGGTGACATCGATTTTTTCGGTTTTCACAAATTGGGCCTAAACGAGGGAAACTGTTCCGAAAATCAAGGAACTCGACCGTCCTCTCGACAAGTATCAATTGCGATCGCGTCCCAGCTTGGTAATAAGAAACCTCTATCTGTTGGAATCTCCCATTGCCGGGACAATATTCATTATTATATTACATCATTGCGTAATCGACGTTTACGGTCTTATAGGACTGGCCTCGCTCAGTCGTGTCTAGCAAAGTCGGAATCGGAATCGCTCGGACGATTCCGTGAACGCTCGTACTCTGCCGGTCGCGCTGGCAGACATGCTGGCAGCAGCCAGGATTTCCCGGTATTCGAACAACTCGCAACATCGCGCCGCGCCGCGCCGTGCGTGAAAGGGAAGAAAAGCGCGCGCGCGCGCGCGGTCGATTAAGATGTTACGTGGCCGTCCGCCGAAAATGATTTCGCAGCCACCGTCCGGACCTGCCAGTCTCTACCACCATAAATCTAGGATCGTCCAAGGCCCCTGGGCCCCGCTACTCTTCGCGGCCGAGACTCTTCGGCGACGCGCACCAATTTATCTCTCGGCACCTTCGGAGCAGAGGAATATTTTACTATCAACAAGAATTCCTATTGACATTAACAGCCTTAACATTGCTTAACATTTAAGAGTCGGTCCTGTGGAAACTTCCTTTCATTAACATAACATTTCATTAACATAATTTATGAAGCTGGGACCAGACGCGAGGCGTCGCGACGTTCCCCAAAGCGACGTCTCACCGTCCCACGCGGCGCGGAGCTCGTTCCGAGCAACGCCATCGGCAATTTGGGAGCCGCCAATTAGAGGACCTTTGATCTCCGCGTTTTCGCCTGTCGCCCGCGCCGAGAATTAATAGATCGCTTCTGCCGAACTTGGCCCCTTTGATTTCTCTGTCACGGCATCGCCTCATCCGCTCGCGAAACAGGAAGCCGCGGCTCGTCGCAAACGACCACCACGGCGACGGAGTCTTTCACGAATTTCCCTAAATCTCCCCCCGTCTTCGAGCCCGGTCTCTCGGGCCCCGGGCCAGCTAATGAAAAACCTCTGTCGGCTGGTGGCCGGCGCGATGGGGTTCGAGAGCCCGGTTTCGCGCGGAACTGGTTCTAACGGAGTTTTATACAGCGCGCGGTGGACCAGTTTTACGGCCGTCAATGAAGTGCACTGTACATAGTCGCGAGCGCACTTGAGTGGCGGCGGGGGCAGAGGGAGACGGCGAGGGAGCTGCACGCGGTGCACATTGCCCAGCGCCGAGAACCAGTCATTGGCCGATCGGCCAATCGCGTCACGGACCAAAAGAAGACGACCGCCGGTCGCTCGTTTCGAATGATTCGCCATGAGTCGATTCGTGCGACGATCTCTCTCCTCTCTGTCTCTCGTTCCCCCGTCGCTCTCCTCCGCCGCCTCCACCACCACCCCGCCCCTTATCCTTGCTCCTTATCGCGTATGCACCAACACGCAAACACGCGCGCGATCCACCGCTCTCTGTCTCTCGATCCCCCTCTCCTCTTTCTATCATCACCCTCTCCCTCTTTCTCTTCTTTTTCTCCGGCCGTATCTCTTTTTCTCCGTCCCCCTTCCACTCTATCCATCTCTCGCTCGCTTGCTCGCTCACTCGCTCACTCGCTTCGCTTCTTTGTCTTTCCTCGTCGCTCACTCGCCGCGTGGGCCGATCTTCTCTTTTCATTGGTCTCTCCTCATTGCAAAGTGCCGTAATATTCTCCTGCCGGAGTTATTTTCGTCGCGCTCACCCAACCAGCTCTCCCGAGGCGGCATTGCACGAGGTTGCTCTCTGCGCGCATTGTCTCGGGGCCCCTGTCGGAGTAACTGGATTTCCAGGCTAGCAAGGCGATCGTCGCCGATACCGCCGATCTTCCCACTTTGCCTTTGTCTCTTCTCCCCCTCGCCCTCTCGCCTCACCCGCTCCGATCCTAACCCCCCCCGTAGGACCGCCCTTCTTTTGTCGGAACAAAGCGGGGCCCTCGTTTATCGGGCCCCGGCTCCGGCTAGATCCTCTGGGAAAGTACGAGACCTAAATTGGCGATGGTCTCTCTGTCGCAGTTTCCTTCGCGAACCGAGTGTTTCGATTTCCAGGAAGACGTCGACGCGTCGAGTGAAACGAATTCGATTGGGAAGTCGTAGCGGCATCGTTCGAGAGCCGCTCGGTAAACCACGGTGCCGCTTTTAGACTCGTTAAATACATCTGCAGATCGTTAATCGGGGGCTGAATGAAAGGAACATCATGATCAACCGAGACAACCGTGGTCGTAATCTCGTGCACAAGCCAAGTGTACACCGTCGTGGTCGCGGCGTGCACGTGTGAGTGGCACTCGTTACTTAATGCTTACTTATGTCGGCGCATTACTCCTTAGTCATTACTCAACCATCCTTGCCACGCTCGCCACAGCAGCACTTTGATATTCTTCGGATCACGCGAGCCGCCGAACCGAAAATTAAAGGAGGCCGCCGTGGCGCGTTAGAACATTGAAAATTGTTGCCGTGCTCGCGGTACCGAGGATATTTATTAACCGCGCCGCGGATTTTCTGCGTTATTTTCCAACAATATTTTTCCACCTCCTGCCCTGCATTCTTCTGCGTGTTCCGCGTGACGACTTAATTACGTGCACCGCGAGAACGGCGTTACAGCAATTTTCGCTCGAAAAAGCTGCTCTCGCGATTGACTCGGATTTCAATCGCGCCACCTGTTTATTACAAATTTTTTATCCGCGATTAGCTCCTTTTTTTTTTTTTTTACTTCAAGTAGAAACCACGAACTATTTTTCGATTTGCGAAAGGGGCATAGCGAATTCGACGTCCAAATTGTGTTCGAAACGAACTTGCCCGCCCGCGGATTAGATACCTACGCGGCACTGCCAGTGTAAACGAAACGTGTGAATATTAAGTGAGCATAGTGTTGCATAACGCGCCACGACGTCGTTTGATAATGATAAAATTCTATTTTTACGGCGCGTTCGACGTTCGTCGGTTTCGTCGTCGATACACTTCGATTTACGTCGCTCTACGTTATCGTGTGAACGAATTAACCCTCGATTATCACGGTCAATTTGACCCTCATCGAAAACTAATTCAGTATTCGCGAATTTTCTGAGCTACGAAACTACAAACGCAATCAATGAATTCGAAAAGAGGCGTGCAATCGTGACAGCTTAGATCATCCAACGTTTCATTAATTTTCCCGAGTACGGGCTATAGCACAGGTCAATCGTGTAATTTCAGTGCTCGCGCGAAGCATGTAGAGCTAGTTACGGCCATTAAGCACCGAGAATACTTAACTTGACTGATTAATCGGAAAGCACGTGTTTTTGTATCCCTTCTCTCCGAGCTGAATCGTGAGCGACGCGTGGAAAAAAAGGTCTAAGCTAGAGATGAACAACCCAGAATGAATCCCATTTTTTTTTTATCACGGATTATCTTCTCTTCTCCCAAGCCAATCGATCTCGCTCCGCGAGAGAATCCGTACTCGCGGATTAATAACGAGCCGCGTGGCGGATAAATCTCGAACGAGACAGGATGCGGAAAAATGCGCAACGCTCGATGGTGCAATTACATTAAATCGATCGCATTAATTGCTATTAGATGTATCGTAGATCACAAGGTGCGCAGCGCCTCTACAGCTCGCATTCAGAACTGCAGGCCTCGGCGTAGTGGTTCCCCGCGAGATTTATTGCCATCGCGGTGCAATTTACGCGCGTGTACCCTGAACTGAAATTATGCAAAACAGTCGCGGCCTGGTCAACAACTGGCGCGTTCTACCGAACCACCGTCGTCGGTCGTAACAGAGGATAGGATCGCGAATCGCGTTACATACGCAGACGTCCTGCATTTTCGCGTAATCCGAGTCACCAGCTCGTCCGCGCGAACAGAACTCGCTATAATAAAGTTGCAAATACGGTTTTCACCGAGCGTAACGCGTGGATCTCGAATCCTCCGTTACGAACCACGCGTCGTTTTGCCCCTCGATTCTGTTCCAGCTAGTCTCCAGCAACTCGCGTCCTATTTTTCTATCCGTTGTTTGATCTATTCGCGACGAGGTTCGCGTCCCCTTCGCAAGTGGAAATAAAAACTAATTCGGAGGGAAAGATACGTTTCTTTTAAATGGATGCGCATTAATAGAGCGGAACGTCAAGGAGACCGAAGCGTGGAAAATGCTTGAAATTTCAAAGTCAAGGCGTAATTATTCCGTCGACGGAATTTTATCGGTAATTGTTCGAGTTTAGCGCGGGAAGGCGTGCAGCGGCCAGCGAGCGCTACGATCGCAAGGGCCACCTGTTTGGCAGCTAACAATGTTGCTGATCAACAGCGTGGCGTAGCGGTTAACAAAGGGGTTAAGCATCGACGTTCGAAATAATTAAGTTCATTAAACGTCTCTGCTGGTACGGTCGTTCCACCGAGCTGCTTTTGAACGGCGCACGATCAAAAGCCATTGTTTGGCCGGCGACCAACACCAGGCATCTCTCCTGGACAATATTTATCGAGGCAACCTTTGCTCCGTGGCTCGAGCGATTTTTATTTTCTTCGTCCGCGAGAGCGTGCACGACGGGGACGCGAGACCGCGACTACAAATGTCACGACGATGCCGATCAATTCGGTCGCGGTTCGTATCTCTGCCGTGCTAATTTTTTTGTCAACGCCTAGGCAGATTTCGATCGAGGAAAACGTGGAGCAGCGATCGTGAATCGATTCATTTTCGATCTTTGGATGGAAATGTTGGACAGTCATCGTTTGCGAAATAATTTACTCTGTTTCGCCGCGCGCGCTTAACTCTGTTCACATTTTCCTTAGCTCTCGCTCGATTGCCGTCTAAAACCGCGCGCAGACAGAGATAACAAGCTGCACGAAAATTTTCTGACGTTCGAGGGAACCCAACAATGACTCAGCTAAGTCGCGGGAACGAGTGCAAATATGTGTCACGCCACGTGCGAATTCCAGAAAAATGAATCCGTAGAGATCGCTCAGGAAACAAGGAGAAACGCAAGACAAACGCGGCGCTCGGAAAAAGAAAAAAGGGCCTCGTTCGTTGACCGTGCGCGAAGCTCCGATTCTAATGGGCCTAACGCTCGACACAGGGAAAGTTACCATGGAAATTTTCGTATCCGCGTTCTCTTATCTGCTCGCTAAGTAAACTGTTAACGGTTAGAGCACCAGTGGACCTCGACTCGACTCGCGGCAGACGTCTAGCAATTTCTTGGGATCCACGTCGCGATCGCGCGCGCGTCGCGTCGCTTCGCTCCGTGTCGTTTCGTTTACTCTTGTACGTCAGAGATTCGTGTATCAGCGCCAAGCGTTGAAAATACGCCGATTACCGACGGTAAATAATACAACAGACTTCTCTCGCGTTCCGAACTCTTGCAACAAACTCCTTGCTCGTAAATCAACGCCGATTTTTTAACCGATCGATAGCGGTGGACACCAATTACAAAATACTATACCGCGTGTCGCATTATAATCGATTCACGCAATATATATTAAACATTATTTGAAAAAAATGTTTGAAATGAAACCAGACTCGATTTAAAAGAACAACCCTGCACATCGATGCAGTTGTTTATTGTATAAATAATATCCCTGGTAATGGATAATCCATGTTTGCAAACAAACGCCGATAAGGGCAGGGACACACTATTGTCACGTCACGTGTGATCACGTGATATTATCCTTATATGAGAGCACATGCATACAGTCTGTCCGCCGAAACACTGAACAGTCCTTTATTTCCTAACCCATGGAAGATATGAAAAATATTTGTATATGAAATTAAATGGTAAAAATTTATTGGCTGTAACAAATTTTTTTTAACATTACTGTTTAACCCTCAAAGATCTTCGTGGGGTAACTTTCTACCCCACGTACTACGATTTTTACAAAAACTCCGGTTCTGTTGCAAGGCTGCCACTGTGCCGTCACCTATTTTGTGTAATGGCCGTCCAATATCGCAGCGGATGAGAGAAAAAGTTTGCCTAGACTGTGAACATTGAAAATCAGTGCCTTACGGTATTTATAGACTGAGTTTGTTGATTAGTGTGTACTAACGTTAGGGTCAAAGTACCAATTGTCAAAATGTATTCTTTCAATTTGATAAAAGTTTTGTTTTGTTTTTTATGTGTGTACTTTCATCGATCTCACACCGCATTTATTTTTTTTAATGTTAGTTTTTAAGAAATTTTATAAACAGTTAAGAAAATCCTTGTTTCTAAATCTATAAAAAGGCGAATTATCACAAAAAGTGCCATAATACTATTGTTAAAGAATAGCCTTTTGTTCACTTTTCTCCACAAAATGATTTTAAAAAGTACTAAACCTATAAAAATACTATTCAATTCTCACTGGGGTAGAATTCTACCCCACAAAGCCATTTTTGGTACTCAAACATAGAAGGTCTTTGAGGATTAAAAAGATATGAAAGTCAAGTTCGGTTTTCTAAATGAAATTATATATTTTTTGACTGATTACTTAATAGTGAGTTTCAAAACGAATTCAACAACCATTAATGTGTATACCTTTTTTCAAATGGTTATCGAGATATTACGCTTAACAATTTACAGATTTTCAGAGGAAATACATTAATGGTTGCCGAATTCTTCTTGAAACGCACTGTCAAGTCGTCAGACAAAAAATGTATACATAATCCCATTGAAAAAAATCGAATTTAATCTTCATATCTCTTTAAGCAATAATGTTAAAAAAATTTTGTTACAGCCAACAAATTTACACCCTTTTACCATTCAATTTCATACAAAACAGGTTTTCGTGTCTTCAATAGATTAGGAAATATAAGACTGTTCAGTGTTTCTGCGAACACACTGTATGTATACATTAATATTATATATGCAAGTGCTCTTATATGCAAGATTGCACGTGATCTCACATGACGAGTGATTACACGTGACGTGACAACAATGTGTTCCCACCTTAAATCGCGCTACAAATTACGTACGATAACGCATATTTTGTAACTGAATACAGAACAAAATTTAAACAATTGCAAGCGACCTTGAATGTCCTTTAATGATCAATGTTTATAGGTCATTGAACTCGACTATGAGATGGCTACAAACGTGACAAAGATCACTCCGAAATGTCGCAGACGCCTCCATCTAGACAAATTTGGTGGTTACCATAAGGCGTCTCCCATGGAACAGAACAACTTTATGTGAAACATTTTTTCAAATAATGTATAGTTTGGAAGATAATCGTGTGCAGCGATGTGAGACACCCTGTATGTAACTTTAAAGTCTCATCTTGCAGAGTACAAGCAGGATTGTTGTCAGCTAAAGAAATAGTTTGGCATGATAATTGTGTGACAAACGCGTTACTCTTGGCACGAGGTTCAATGAAATATAAGTTTCTTTTTAATAGAGGCGTAGATAGTTTGGGAGCACAACTGTGCGAAATCTCAAGTAGCTTGTCACTGTTATACACGAGGCATCAAAACAGAGAAAGAAACGACAGCGTCGACGCCGTGGATCAAAATCACCGAAATACGGTGACTAATTTCCGAAGGCGTAAGACGCAAAAGAGACGTGAAAAATTCGCGTTGTTCCGGAAATACACGGCAGCATGGTCCGCGCGGTCGCGCGTGACAAAGCGATTCGAGATTTCCATCACAAGGCGCGTGTCACGCGACGAAAATTCGTGTTCGAGCATCGTCGTCGCCGCACACGCTGCACTCTCCTCTTCTTTCTCGTTCTCTCACGTATGCAACAGATTCGACACGCGCCCTTCTTATCGCGAAGCGATCGACCTTTCCGCCGAGCGGAAAGAGCGCGTCGCGTCGAACGAACGCGCGATCTTGACGTTCGGCCACCGACGGCGACACGGCTCGTCGCATCATCGAACGATACACGACAAAATTTTCGTCGAAGGAATTTTCTTGTTGCAGCTGGCGTCCGTCCAATCGTTTACTCTAGCGAGAACGGTCGCTAGAGTCCTCCTAGTTGCCCGTGTGTACCGCACAACTATTCCCGCCGGTTCTCTCTGCCTCCGTCTCTCTCTGGAGAAAGAGAGAGAAGGAGCGAGCGGTGCGGCGACCGACGACGCTTGGTACGAGCGAGAGCGTAAGAGAGAGAGAGAAAGAGAGCACGGGCCGCGAGAGTGAGAGAAGAGCGGCGTGGACACGATGGAAAGGGAGGAAGAGCAGAGGAAACCGTAGAAAGATGAGGAAGGGGAGGGTGGGGAGTCTTTAGACGGGGCGCACACGGTTCTCTGTTACCTGCGACTCGTGGCCGTGTCCAGCATGGTAATCCAATCCCTCGGATGGGGGGCTACCTCGTCATCCCTGCGGCTCTCTGGCTGACCGATCGCGAGAAGTCGAGGAACTTCACTGAACGGCTACTTCCGTCCTCCCCGGGGACACTGCTCTCTCTGCTCCCGTTGGAAATCAAATCTCACACACTGCGCGGATTGCGGGGGACTCGTGCTCACCGGGGGAACGCGGAAGGACGCCTTTACTGGCGCGAACACGACGCACTTCTCAATCTGCTGCTATCCGTCAAGTTTTTCCGCGTCCCTTTTTCTCCCCTTCCCCTCTCGGCCACCGTTTGCTACCCGCGTGTGCACTCTGCGTCGACAGCGAGACACGCCTGACGAACAACACTTCTCCGTCCTTTCTTGCGCGACGAACGGACCGACGAGCGCGGCGACGACGACGATTTGCGGGTTCGGTTTGACGAGAGAACGAAACGCGCCACCACGAGATCCAATCGGGGGTACGACTCGCGAACGACCGTACGCAAGCAGAGGCCGCAATATACTGACGGAACACATGACTTCGAGGGGGCCTAGTGTCGACGCACGCCGCGAGGGTGGCGCCACAAGAGCGGCGCTTCGATCGAGATCGGTCGCAGATCGAACGCGTACGAATGTCGCTCGTCGACGCAGCTTCGTTCTTTTGCTCCAAATCACCGTAAAATTAGCTCGAATCACGCCAGTTACACAGCCACCGACGATTTTTCGCGGAATCGGGCGCAGACGAATCCAGGGCACGGAGACACGAGACGTCCGACGTTGATAATCGGACGAAAATGGAGGACCGCGCGCGCGAGACAAAATACTTCGACCGGAGGATTGATGTGCGTGGTCCTTTGTTATTATCTAGTAATTTGCGCGAATTCGGTAATGACACCGGCCTGACGTGACGCGTAAATACCAATTGATCGAATTCGCGGAATCCCGACGCGTTTTTACTCGAGTGCTCGCGTACATTTTCTGATGCTTTGACGTACCGAGATTGACGTCTGACAGTCATGGCGGGAATCGATGGTTTTCGATAGTCGTTACTAATCGTGGCAAAAGGGGCGCGAATAGATGGCGATACGATCGATTACCTTTGACAAGTAAAATTAAAGTAAATTGTCATTTTACCTCTTTTAAATAATCAAAAGCTCATAATAATTCTCTAGAATTACGCGCACTGATTACGAAATTATTATTTTTGATAGAATGATAGTGTATTGGTAGGTTATAATTTTTCAGATAATAAGCGATAAATATTCGCCAAATTCTAATTGCACTTTCGAGGTGAATATCGTTTTTATAGACCGGAGTCACATGGCTGACTTTAAGAACTACAGGTAGATCTCGATTAGTGCGAGTAATAAATCCCAGAAATTGGTCGCGATTTTCAAATTCGAACTATTTAAATACTTGATATGTAAGAATCGATTCTAATTTAAAACAAATATGCAGTAACGAATTTTGAATATACCTTTCCATACATATTTTATTAAGTTATAACGGCACAAATATATTTATTATTTTTTTAAGTATTCTAAATTTGAGGTCGTTGAACCAAAAGATTAATTTTTGTCAATAATATCAAATGAAAAAATCTCACGAATTTTTCATCATCGAATCACCATTTTATAATTTGCACTCAATCAAATACCGAAGAAAATTCGAGCGACGAATTATTGCCAATGATAATTTAAAAATTAATAAAAAGCTGCGTCGTGTCAACCAAATTAGAGCGATGACACGAAGAACGGAGTAAATTTCCGTCATCGGTTCCTGACGTCGAAGAATTATTTTTAAACTAACTAAAAGTTTACTGTTATCGCGACCACGCGGTTATCGCATTCCTCGTAACGTTCTGCATCTTCGTTAATTTTTATTTTCGTCTCTTTTATTTATTCGTGGAATTTCTGACGATTTTTATAAATTTTCCGTCAACGCAATTTCTATCAGAAGTAACTTCTCCAGAATTTTCAATTATTTTCTAATCCACACTCCATCCAGTCCATTTAGTTTCTTTTTCCACTCATTCGACGAAGTTTCGCATCGCCTTCCTGCAGTTCAAATTCTCATCGAGGGTGAAAGCGTCGCGTTCGATCACCGCGTACCTGTTCGACAAGATTTTCGTGCAAGCGCGATCGCCGGGACAACGCGCTGTGTCATCTCTTTTTATTGAGAGATCCTTAATGTTGTCGAGTAATCAGCTCGAGCGATTCCCCGCAGATTACCGTTAGCCATCGGCACGCGAAATTTCAATGTGCAAGCGCACGCGAGAAACACGCTAACACGCGGTTGTTCGCGCTTAATGTAGGATGTAATAGGGCGGTATTGGCATCACACGAAAGCGAATGCCTTTATTACGCGCGCGCACTGCTCATGCACGTGCCTGACGGTGTGCGCGTAAAAGCGGATGATAATGGAAAGCGTCACGTTTCGGAGAAAGTGGCGTTCGATAATGTGGGATCACCAGCCGCGCAATTTTGTATCTCGCGTTCCCGTGTTTCGGTAAAATCTCGCCCGTCCGTTTCGGGCTAAATTTAATCTTTATCGGTCGGGGCGGGCGAAGCCGAACGAGGCTGACGAACTTCCCTCGATTCGAATCAATGAGACCCGAAGAAAGGGCTCCTCTTCGATAGCAGATTTTTGTTTCCTTTGCGCCGGAGAACTGGTCTTCCCCTCTGAACGCCTGAAAAAAGGACACCGTTTCTAGCAATTTAAGTCGCATCTTCCTGGAACTCAATCTTGTCGGAGCCTAATGATCGCAATCGGAGAAAAGTTTCTCGCTCGATGCTCCGCGGAGCGACAGTCACCCTCCTATCTCGTCCAATTAATTTCTCAGACCAGTTCGTTTCTACCTCTCTTCCTCCCGCTATCGCTCTATAAATTTTCCAATACTGTGCGTTCGTCTGCCTGCACGCGCGATAAAGTTTCTGTGTCTTTCGGGGCGATCGCGGAATTACGAATTTCTTCGGGCAACCTTCGCGATTGTAATTTCGTGCGACGCTCGCTGCCGATGAATCGGGACTCGAACTATTCGGGTAAAAAGGGGGAATATCATTTCACCGCGTGTGTACACAACCACAGTTAGCAACAGTGACGTAGTCGACGACGCACAGAAGCAGCGATTGGCTGGTAAAACAGCTGCTATCTTATCTTTTCCTCGCGAGTGTCAACACTCGTCGCCGGTCGTCGTGTACAATGTAGCTTACACGCGGGATCGACGCGTAATTTGTAAACCGTGTCGAAATTTTTCCCTAAAATCGCTGCGTTCCATCCCTCTCTTCCACCTGCCAAGTTCCTCGGCGATCGTTCCCCTCGATATCTTATCGACAATGGTCAATTAATTGGACAGTCGATGCGTATCAGCCGATACTGTAATGGGCACTTCATTATAAGTGTATTATCGGAGTGAAAATCTGCGGGAAAGTGGAAGTAAACTCCTTTAAGAGTTTAGAATTTCGTTTTCGGAATATTTTAGATAATAGGCTCCTGTCAATTTCTCCAATCAGAGAGGAACGGTTTTCCATGATAAAAGGCACATGAGACACTCGAGCTCGTGCCTTGAAATCCGTGGATGGAAATCAGGCTAAATGACAACGAGTCGAGCGTGTCACGATCGAACGCGTCGAATCGCGACGAGTTTATTTTGAGCTCGGTCTAAGCTCACGCATATCTTATGCAAAGTAGCCGCGTGTGCGTGGACGGTAGCTGGTTGGCGTCGCAGGTGCGACAGCGTTACACGGAGAGATGCAACGCGAATAGAGGCGAGACCTAGGGCCGAGATTTTCGTCGCGTCGGTTCTTTATCGCGAATCTCCTATCTCAGTGCACACGCGATACCGATAATTGCCTGGGGCGATCGGCGCGGCGCGGCGGCGTGCCGCTCCCCTCGCGCGGTCGCCGCCGATGCACCGAGCAGATTGACATTCCTCTGTCGAAATTTTTTCCTACACCGCACCTATTGTTCTACGACGGATGAAGATAATTCCGAGCCTATAAATAGACGCGCCGCTAGCAGAAGGAGAGCCTAATAAAAGTACTACATGAGAGCGCGCACTCGCGGGCGCGTTCGAGCGTGAAGTCGAAATAATACCGCGTCGCCGACGCGATTCGAATTAATCCCCGGCTCGCCTTGTACCGGTCAGGATTATTAGGAAATTACGGAGAAGGATAAATTAAGGAACAAAAGAAACTGGCGGAGGGTAGCGGCAGCGGATCGCGTTCCTTTTTGTCGCTTGTTTTGCTCGAATCATTGGTAGCCAGTCGTTGAGGAGTAATTGTAGGCGCGACGCGTGTACGTGTGTGCGTCTGCCGCTAATGACGGATCATTTTGCAACATTGCTCCCGGTCCGTCGTGTTCAACAACACGTCGCGTTCTCAGGAGGCAGATCCGCCATTTGAAAATTGCGGCGCCGCTTGCAACCTGTATAAACAATCGGCCATTACGCACCGTTATACGATAATCGGGCTTGACGTCAAATATTAAATGATTTCGCTGCGTGAATCAGGCTGTTTAAATTGTCCCGGCTTGATTGAATGATGGCCGCTCCTCTAAGTTGGCCGACAACCACTTCACCGTAAATAAGATGGTACCCCATTCTGTACATAAGAGTCGCCTCGTTATACAGGGTGTTCGATTCGAATCCCCTTTGATCTTCTCCTCGATTTATCCATTCAACGAATCTTTCGCCTCTGGTGTACCAATCGTTTCGCTGTGCCTTTTCGTTCCGCAATTTCAACGCGATTCGCAATTTCACAGACTGTCAGGTGAAGCAGGAACTTTCAGAGTTTCGGCGGTGTCCGACACCGCAATTTTCACGCTCGCGACAAAAATTTTTCTCCGCGAACGCGGAGCTTGTTTGCAAAGGACATCGAATGGTAAATTGCGCGATAAATTCAGAAGCCATTCTAGTATTTGCACGAGTGTTTCGCGCCGGAGCGCGTCGTGAATCTCGCGTACCGCGATCACGTGCATCGACCACGCACGTAACAAGACGTGCGAATTGAAGTAACGAACAGTTTGGTTGTTCGTCGAGCCTCTAACGGTTTTCGTTATAGTTTTCGTGATCGACGTTCGTTGTTATAAATAAACGTAACAGTACCGGCTTAGATTCGATAAGGAAAGAACCGCAAGCGGTATGCATAACAAAACGTTCCGATTTCCTCTGCCATCTTCGACGAGCGAGCTTTCTAAATCCGATTTGCCATGCAAATTAGTAAAGAAATTGAAACCACGCCCCGTAGAGTTCAAAAGTACCGTTAATTATCTATTTTCATATTGTTGATCGGGCGCGTCGAAACCCCTGAAACCCTGCAACTGGATTTGCACCGTTGCCGTCGGTCGCACAGCTCCGGAATAACGAACCTTCGTTTCGTTGAGACGCGAAAGGTTGTTGAATTTTAATCGAGCATCGTCCTCGTGGGTCGCGCAGTCGAGACGGTCGACTTTGATCGATTTTTTTCAATTTTTCACACGTTTAATCGGACGAGTGGCGGCGGTCAACCGAGCGTGTCAGATAAAAGGGGAAGCGGAGTAGCGCAACCCGCGCTGCTCGGCTTCAATTAATTTCCCCAATGCTAATAATTTAATGAATCGTGATGCGTTATCGGACGCCGTCCTATCACGCACCGCGCACGTGTGCACGCATCAGAAGGCATTGCACTCGCGTGCGCGAACGTCGATACCGCGAAAAATGATCCGAAGTCCCCGTTCTTCCCCGGTTCGCCCAGAAATCCGTGTCGCGGATATTTATAGAGAGGTATCCCGCGATTACGCACTTTCACGCGAACGCATTCTGTACAACGATTTCTTTATTTCCAGGAGGACAATGGATGTACACGATGTCGAATCGCGGCTCGATCGATCGCTTAAGTAGCTGATTATACATCGTCGAACGAGTTTCATAAGTACATTTCAAGCTTCCAATCGGTTAGTGTTTTATATATTACTCTATAAATAGCTAGCTTAAGTACTAGGTGCCGGCAGTAAATAATGTCGTTAATACTAGACCAGTAGGACGTCTGGACCAAGATCGTTTCCTATTATTCCTCGATGGTTAGTAGAGGAAAGACGCATCCTTGTCGCGAAATTTGCGTGTTTAAATTAAAGGAACAGAGGCGTGCAAATTATTCGATTTAATGAAATTTTTCTATATTTCTATCGCGTTTGACAGTGCACGGATTAGTTGATTAAAGTCGAAGGAATGTTGTGCAGAATCTGAATATGTAGATAAAAAAAATTCTAATGCCCTATTTTTTTTTATTAAATCGAATCAAATAATGTGCACGCCCCTGCAAATTGACTAGAGACACTTATTACGTAGAATAAAAAGCACGAGCCTTTTTGATTGTCTAAGCTAATGCATGGAATATACCGTCGCCGGTGTGTTCGGGTCTGTGCGCGAATCATAATATGCTATAAATAATGTATAAATAGGTCTGTTAGGTATATCGTGTGTTTGTACGTACGGTGTGCTTTGGTACATCGCGCACTGCGAGCGAAGAGAAATCTATCGATATATCGCTCGCTGCTCGTCAGCTAGTTGCCCGTTAATTGACCAACTGTTGTCTTGTGTAACCGTTTGATGAGATTTTGCGGCAATGAAACGTGATTGTCGAGTCGATTAAGTACAGAACGTACTTACGCGAAGGTGGACGCAGAAACTTGACCTACTTCAAATTGAATCAAATTCGAATCGGTTCGTCCTACTTCCGTCGAGTCCTTCGATCGGCAGGTTCCGATTTTTCGATTCCTCGTAACTTCCACTTGCATTTTAGAAACTGTCACGGTTCGGAAACACCCACACTATTTCACACCTTCGTCCCTTTCGCTGCATAAACAAAGAACTGTCATTGAACTCTTCCTTGCGAAACTCAGATTCCACGAGTCTAAAAAATTCTCTTGCCCAATCGTCCTCAAGGATAATAAATCAACGGAGTGGTAGCGTCCCATCCGTCGATCTCTTCGTTCGACTGCACAGCTCTCTTCTGACAGTTTAAAAGTAAAGTACTGTGGCTTGGACTGCTCGGCGCCGATCTGCAGGTCGTCTGAGCGACCCCAAGCGACCCTAGATGGAAGTTCTTAGTCTCTCCCGGCGGGAAATAAGGTTCGTTTCCGATGGACCAATTATTCCTAAAGGTCGCGTTCTTAGAATTAGGCTGCAGCCTCGTCTGCGCCAAGTCCTTCACGTTGATCTGCGTCTCTTGCTCGCCCAGCTTCTCCACGCAGGGACAGGAGTTGCTGGAGGATCTCCAGCTCTCGATGCAGGAGGACCTCATCGCGCAGGATACTTTCGGCTTGCAGGGGCTACTATCCACTATCGCTTCTAATTGGCTGTTCACTCGGGAGCACTTCTGGTCCAGCTGATCGGAGCTGGCGAAACGCAGTCGTTTAGGCGACTCGCTCGAACACCTCATGAAGGTGGATCTCACTAGGGATTTGTTCTTGAGAGAGCTCCGCGGTATTAAGGGGTTTCCAACGTTGTTCTTCTTGAAGGATCCGCTCCTTCTGTTCTCGCGTTCCCTGGTTCGTTTCTCCCTCAGAATGTGATCCTCCCCGATGAGCCAGTAGGTGAGACGCTCGCCTTTCCCTTTCATAGAAACGAGGCCCCTTTCCACCACGCTGAATCCGCCGAGTTGATCCAGCAGCTCCTTCGTCTCGCTGCTGCAGTGAATTTTCAGCGCTGCGAACGGGAACGAAATAGTTGGTTACGCGTTCGAAAGACACAACTATGGGGATTGTGGAAACGCAATGCTCACGCGATCCCGTGGACTCCATGCGGCTGGCCGTGTTCACCGTGTCGCCGAATAGACAGTAACGAGGCATTTTTAGACCCACCACACCGGCGCACACAGGCCCTGAAGTAAAAGTGTGTCAATTGTAGTCCACGCATTCGTAAATTTCGCTCGTTGTTTTCTCTCGGAACTCACCGGAATGTATACCGATCCGGAGCTGCAGTTTGTCGAGCGGCCTGTGCCGAATGGTGAACTGCTTTATGGCGTCTAGGAGGCACAAGGACATGCTGGCGATTTCTCCTGCGTGCTGAATACCGTTTCGTATCGGCAGGCCGCTAACCTGTCGGCAAATCAGAGAAATATGGAACGAGCCTGGATTACGTTAGCGTAGGTATTCTTCTCGAGTACTCACCACCATGTACGCGTCTCCGATAGTTTCGACTTTGTACACGTCGTAATTTTCTATCGTCGAGTCGAAGCAGGTGTAGAGATCGTTTAGGAAATCTACAACCTGAAAAAGGAAATGTATCGGTGGTCGGTGAAGTTTCGATTCGGTTGGAAAGTCGTGGAAATTTTACCTGAAGAGGCGTGCTCTCAGCCGACATGGCGGTGAAGCCGACGATGTCGCTGAAATAAATGGTGACGCAATCGAAACTTTCAGCCTCCACTTTGTTCCCTCGCTTTAGCTGCTCGGCGACGTAACGAGGTAGCATTTCGTATAACAAAGCGTCTAGAAGGAGAGATCGATTGAAATTCAAGGGAAACATGCTTAAGCGATCGTGGCAAAAGTGATTTCAATTCGCTGACCTGTTTTCTTTTTCTCTTCCGTCAGTTGATCGGTTCGTTCGTCTACCAGAACTTCTAAGTTATTCGCGTATTTCTCCATCATGGCCATCATGTTGTCGAATATGTTTGGCTTCCTGGAAAATAGCGCATGCAATCTACCTTTCTTGCTTAAACTAACTAAACTTCAAGTTTGTACTCACATGCCCTTTCTCAAGGGCCTCAGCTTGTTCCTGATCAGCTTGAAGTCGGGTCGAGTCTCAGGATCTTCCGCCCAGCACTCGATTAGACAGTCCCTTACGAAGTGAAAACAGTTCTCGAGCTGATCCAACGGTGGTCTGAGATAATGCAAGAAAAACAGAGTAGATAGCTGATAGCGTAAAAACAAGAGCAGATGGATCGCAATTTTAATTATACCTGAACGGTTCTGTGCCTGGTCCCCTCGCGATTACTTTCTTCAATATTTCCGAATTAGATTGCTCCGTAATTCCGAAAGGGCCGTGTCGCCCTTGAAGCTCGTAGAGAACGATCGCAAAAGAGTAAACGTCACCTCTTTGATAATCCCGATAGGATGGCTCTTGCGCCTTCGTAGATCGCAGTAATTCAGGCGCTCGATACAAAAGACCTGGAGAAATGATTCCATTATTCGTCGCCGAAATCGGATCACCGAAATCCCTGATTTCTCATGGAGTTTTCTTCGCTATACCGTGATATCTCTTCATGACGTCGCACGGCTCGCATTCAGCATCCTTTTTGAATTCGTGCAATCCGAAATCCGCCAGCTTCACGACCCACCGCGAATCCACCAGACAATTCGACGTGCTCAGCGAGCCGTGATACTTTATTACGGACTCGTGGAGATAGATCATACCCTGAAAGAATAAAACGAGAATATGTAGGCGAGTTCGTTCGTCCGTGCTCGTCAAACGCGACCGATTCGACGTGATCGATTTATTGGGAGGCGAGGCGCGCAGGGAGCAAAGTTCGCGGCAATCGCGAAACTTCGCGAACTTCGAGAAGTTACGATTCAAAAGACTTTCATTCGACTCTGGAAGCATTTGAGCGGACCGGCGCTTTGCGAAGCAGCTCGTCTGTAATCGTTTAGGTGAAAGAGAGGACAACGTCGAGAGGTCGCGCAATAATTGCAATAAATACGCACCCTGATGATATCGCCGACCAGGGACGCCATGAACATGTTGTCCAGCTTCATGTCCTCGTTCTCCAAGATGTCCTGACGAGAAACACAGGGGCCGAAAGAAAATTACCGAGGCGATTGGGACACGAAAATTTGGTTAAGTTAATTGCAAACCGTCTCCACGGATGATTACCTTGAGACTGCCGCGTGCACAGTACTCGACGACGATGCATATATTCGGTGGATCGGTGCAGGCGCCGATGAAAGCGTTCAAATTATCGTGACGCAAGTCGCGCATCTAAAGAAACGATCCTTCGATTTGCATATCGCCGGATGGATCTTCGGCGGTTCCGACGAACCGCGGATCTCGCTGCTACTCACCACTTTCAGCTCCTTCTTCATCTCGCGCGTGATCTCGATCGATTTCTTCCGGACCTTCTTCACCGCGAATATCCGCCCCTTGTAGACGCCGATTTGCGTGTAAATCATCGAATATCGGAAATCAGCGTCGGGATTCGAGCTCAGGGAGACCTGGCTGGTCCTCACGATTGGCTGCGTCGTCGTCTGAGCACAGGGCCGCTTCTATTTTAATATTTCCCCGATAATCCGGAGGCAGAGACAGACTATTTGTCGGGGTCAACGTCCTCCGGCTCTATTCTCTGCGCGAGGTGGGCGCAGGGAAATCGCGTATCGTTTACGTCCCGATATCGCGACGATGGAAATCGGTGGCTGGAGTTGGGATCGATCGCGTCGAGGGGTCGGAAAATAACAGAGAAATGGAAAGCCGAGGAAGCGGGAAGGGAACGGACAAAGAAATGGGAGGAGCGTTTACCTTGGAATTGCACTTGGTAGGCGCCTCGTTGACTCCCGCCGACTCGTCTTTTTGCTCCTTGATCTGTATATCCTTGTAGTTCACCTTCCAGAGCAGGGAATCCAACTCCTGCTCGTACTTCCAATTCCTGTAGAGCACCAGGATCACCACGGTGATGATCAACAGAAACCCCCCGGCTATTCCGGCGACGATCTCCCCCGTGTGAGCTGAAAGATTAGATTAAAACGCGTTCGCCTCTCGACCCTCTCAGCTCGCCGCTGCTCTTCGCCGCGCTGTGCACCGATCGATCCGATTGTTTCGCGCGCGGCGCCGGTCGCCTCCGAGATTTGGGTCAGAGATGCTTCGATCGGCATCGTCCCCTTCTCTTTTAATTGTACCCCCGGTGTCCGTGCGTTTCAGACGGTTTAAATCGGTCGCGAAGCAGCGCAACAGTCGGCCGCTTGCGTAATGCGTAATCGTGAGCGCCCGGTTACGTGGACCGCAAACCGTGCATTCGATCTCAATTAAAGGGAACGAAAAAGGGCGGAAGGCGTTCCCCCGGCGACGGATTTACATATGGAAATTGTCGGATCGAGCAGCGGCCAGCTTTATGATGTATTTTCGATCGTGTCGCGACCTTAAAAAGGTCCGGGAGAAAGCTGACGAATGGTAATTCGAACGAGAACGGTCCCTGACTCGCGAACCCCGTGTATCATATTCAGATATTGAGGGGGAATATGTTCGGTGTCGCGAGCAGACCACTTTGTCGTCTTTACCGCCGCGCCGCACGCCGACGAACTTGCGCGGGCTTTCGCGATACGTACAAGTGCACTTCTCGCCGTGATAGCCGCAGTAGGGCTCCGGGATCGGAGGTCCGTCGCCGACCCAAGAAATTTCTCTCGTCAATCGTAGCTTCTGCAAAGGACAGACGAAAGCTGTAAGAAGAAGTTCGATCGAGACCGTTAGGAGGACGATGCGTGTCTTACTGGCAGATTCGTGCCGTTCTCTTTCCCCACGAAATAGGCTATAGGGTATAAACCGTGTCCCTTTGTCGGCCGATTGTCCAACGCGATCAGAGTGTAATTGCCTTCCGCATCACCGTTTTCGTCCATGTACACCATGTACCTGAGGAAACAATACGCATACCGTGAACGACGTGAATGTTAAATTGCGCCGAGGAACGCGGGAAGCATTCTTGCGCGCCGATTTTTATCCCTTCGATATTGTTTTCCTTATTTTTCCGTGATTCATCGCCGCGATTCTCGATAATTTTATTCCTGATACGTATGTGCTAATCATCCTTACGTAATTGATTCGCCGATGGCATTGAGGAGAGAAAGGTGACAGGATGAATTGATCGGTTAGAGCAAGGAAACGCATGAGAATCCGAGAGCCGAGCACTCGATGTTCGCTACGCGAAAGCCTTAATTATTTCGTAGGGTCAATTATAATTCTAGACGCTTGCGTCATCGCGATAATGCTCGTGTCTGCTTTGCGGCGTCACACATTTTAAATTGTCTCGGGGGAAGCTGCACATTTCTGCGGTGGCAAAGATGATAGATTCTTGGACTAAATTCCTCGCTTTTACCTTTTTAACGACGGAACAATTCATCTGCTTGTGTATTCGTTTAGTAGGTCGAATGGAAGGCGCGAAATACAAAAACGAAAAATGAAGAAACACGTGAATTAAAAAATAAATTAATTCACAGACCAGAAGCGGTAAAAGCTTTTTAAAATTCTAGACCTCGCATTAGATTAAACTCATTATTGCCCGCGGAATGGTGCAATATTTCCACGGCTTCCTTCATTAAAATATGACGGCTAGAAGGCGAGACGGCTCGTCTAGTCAGCAGACTGCTCATTTTTACCACCTCATAGTCAGCTCATAACTCTTGGCTTAATCAGCGAGTGGCTGAGCTTTCGCGAGAAGATATGGGCATGACGAATCGTCTCGCTTCCGTCTTCGTAGACGCCGTTACGGTACACGAACCGTAATTGCTTCACCGAAAACGTATCGATCAGGTCGCGGGGGGATTCTTCTCGTTCGCTGACATCGGTTCAGACTGATTTGCATGTCGTAAAACGCTTCGATAAGGCGTTCCGCGCTGTAGCTTCCACCCGATTCGATCTTCAGACTCCAGACGCTACGTACCCCATGGCACTGCGATAATGAACCCCGTAAAGAGTCGCCACCATCTCACTGCCGTTCCTCGGGTCTCGGTTGTCGTCCAGGGCTTTTAGCAAAGATCTCTCGTAGAGATGCACCGCGTCGTACAGATAGGCCGTCTCTGGCACGATCTGCCTTATAACACAAAATGGTAGTTACGTTTAAAGGTTGTACAGAGAACCCTCTTCGCCCTGAAATCACGGACGAACTTTGGCGATCGGTGTTTCTTCAAGTCGACGTTCCGATTGATGCAAACCGCGGCGAGGAATTGTAATAGTCACCTGAACGACTCCACCGACGTTCGCCAGAGGGTTGCTGAAATTGAAGGGCGGCTTTTGTCTGTAGGCGTTGACCGCACGCGTGAAATTCCTCGAGTAGATCGGCGCGGACGCGACCACGCTGAAATAGTTGCGATACGCCTTCAGGATGGACGAGTTCGTTTTCTTCTGCCACAAACCTCGAAAGTACTTGTCGGGCCGTTTTTCGTCGTACTGCTCGATGTCGACGCCGACCACCCAATACTCCCCTGGGACACGAATTCAGAAACGTTTTTCCTTGTCCTCGAACGAGGGGTTAACGAGAAAACGGACGGCAAAGAAAGAGCGAAGATACGTCTCCTTTCGTTACCACGATCGTTAATCATTTCGAGGGCTCATTTGTTACTGTACCGTAATTCTACGTTCTCAAGTTCAACTCGATGCACGAGACTACGGCTAGCGACACTACACTATATGTACTCGACTATGTTACAGTGGATTTATACCTTTCTCCAAAAGCTTCCTTTCGTCCAGAGCCATCAGCAGACCCATGTGCTCGTAATAATTCCCTAGAATCACGTAAACTGGAACAAACGCGACATCGATGCGGTTAATCTTATCGAAAGAAGTGCTAATGCGTCGCGCGCGTTGCATCGGCATTAGAAAAAAATTAGTCGATGGAAACGGGTCGGCGCACGATTATTTTTAGAAGCAGAATAAATAGTCGCGCACGGTGATGGTGGAATTAGCGGCAATATCTATTCACGACGCGAGATTCCTGCAATCGTATTATACGGGTTATCGTTCTTGGCTCTACACGCGCGGTTTTGTAAAACAATGAAAATGCGGGTAACCCATTTCGGGACAACGACGCTTAGAAAAAACCGTAGCTTTATCGCGCGAATTAAGGAAGGGGGTCACGAAAACACGTTTTTCCACGGGAGACTGAGTCGTTCCGCTTCGCTACTCACTTCGCGTCTCCTGATAAGTTTCGCTGACGTGCTCGTGAAACGGATTGGTCATGTGAGTGACGTGATAAGGCTCCTCCCAGCAGCGAAGAGAGTTCACGGTCACACCTGCCGCCTCGAACGATGACAGGATCGTTTTGGCTATCGTCGACATCTTGTTGAACTCGAACAGGGTCGAGTTCATGTACATGAACGTCACCTGAAACGTTTCGTGAAAAGTAGACGCGGTGCGTAGGATCTTCGTGGTATATCGAGTCATTAATTTCCTTACTTTGGTCCAGTTGAAGGCCATCAGCACGGAAACGACCGATTTCGAGATCTGCGTGTCGGGTGGCCTCGTCCTCGCGAACGTAGGGAACTCCTTTTTGTCGGAGGACTCGCGATGCGTGCAAAACTAAAAGCAGACCAGCGTTCAGAAGCGAAAAAGCGTTCGACTCGAGGGCGATGTATCGTTCGGCGCGATATTATTGCGACCCGGAATTCAGGTGGACGTACGCGACAGGTAGAGAGATAAATGGCGAGCAGTAAACCACGCGCAAGCCAGTTTCAAATTTGCATTAGGATTCTAGGTTGGTCTATTACTAGGTTGGTAGCCGGGGGCCACGCAATGCGTGTGATTAGTGTGGCCCAGAACTCGCGATGTAACGGGGAAATCAAAGGAAAACGGTGGGAAAATTTGTTGGAAACTAAATTCATACCAGTGAAAATATCGCGAGATTGACTGATTAATTGCTATCGAATTTCTATCGGGAAATGCAGTCACTGAAGATCGATAACGAATGGAGGAATTTCTCCCTGGAGACAGTAAAGGAAACGATCACTCGTATTTTTAAGAGCAGGGCGATTAGTTTCGCGCGGGTCGATTCGAAAGCAGTTTCTCGCGTTAAACGGATCGTAAAACGGCACTCCTGTATTTTTCGACAATACGGTCCAAGTTCGGAGAGGAAGCTATTCAATGATCTAGATTATTTGCTGCGAAGAAAAATGGTTTCCCTGTCCCGTTAGCGGCAACCCAACATTTTCTGAGGCAGCAACGAAGATTAAAAGAAACGTAATAAATTGCGAGCAAAGATAGTTTTATCCTTTTTTCGGCTAGCGTCATTTGTCTTGAAAACTCGAGCGAGAATTGCAGAAAACGTCGCTTCTTTCTTTCCGATACAATTTTCTTCCGCGAACCTCTAATTCAATCGTCGTTAATTAGAATTTTGAATCAGGTGTCCGTCTCCTTCTCGAAAAATAGACAACGCGGTCGCAGCGAGGGCTCGGTGGCGTTGAATGGGTTAAACGTGTCGTAACCTCGTCCTAGTACATTCGTATTCCACGTTAGTCGGCGAATAATTTATTTCCTCGGTTGGCCCGCCGCTCCTGGAGCTTAAATCGCGCATTGCACCGCCAGATCACGTCGGAACAAGCGAAAAAACGATCGGGCGAAACACTTCGGGAGACCGCGCGTTCGTGCCATTACATAGGTGTGGGATTCTTGATTCGGGGCGGACCAACAGTTTCTGTATGAAGTTGCGTTGGTTTTCATCGCGTGCTGCATCTTTTACAATCCCGTCTTTTTCTCAGCCGATTCGCGACACCTGCGAGATGTACGAGCGCGGACTCGTGAAAGATTACACCACCCTTGGAGATTGAATTCTCTTTGAATTTTCTTGGAACTCCCGCTGCGTGTAGGACGCTACAAATAATTGACTTTCTAACTTGAGCGCCTTCGTTTAATTGAACTTAAAGCCGCGTCCCCGTTGGCACAATTTTGCCAATCGGCAAGGCCGCTCGACAGTGCCGAACCAGTGTCGAACGGACGCGGTTTAATAGACAACCCGTACGCTAACTAAACCGCATCGATATGCACGAATTCCAAGAAACCGCAACAGAATTTAGTAGGAGGTAAGAGTATGCGGAGCAACTAGTCACTCGATCGAAGTGCTTACAGAAGAGGAAGCGAAAGCTCTCCTCTCCGACGAGGACAGCTCGCCGAGGGGAGGTTCTTTAAACTTCTTCAAGTTGCTCTCGCGAAGACGGTGCGTCTACAGTTACGTAACCGTGAAAGCCTTTTGTAGTAAAGACCACGTAAGAAGAACCTCTTCCCTGCGATCGCATTGTCTACTCCCGCGAAAATCCGCGTTCCCTTAAGAGGGAAAGCTTCTCAGAAAATCCTACTTCTCCGCCTTCGCTTTGACCCACTCGCACAGTATTCGTTAACAGAAAGAACAGATTGTGGGCGTTCGAGCTTCGAAGCGAGACTCGCGCTTCATCAAGGCGTGACGAGAATAGAGCTACTTACGTAGGATATCATGGGGAGGTTGAAAGCTGCCGCCATTCTGCCCTCGTGAATGCAGGTTTCTTGAGGACCGATGTAAGCGCTGACGTTCTTCGTCCAGAGATCGGCAGTCATCAGGATGCTAGTCTCTTCCTCGCCATAAGTCTCCGCAACAAGGAAATCGAGCTTATGACCGCGTCGACCCAGTTCACCTGCGTTTACCTGCGAATTTCGACATTTGCATACAGTATTCTCCTGGCTGCGAGCTCTGGCAACGAGTCTCTGAAGTCAATTTCGAGTAGTGATGCACCGACTAGGGTTTTGGCCGACCAGCCGACTAGCTGATTAATCGACCTCCAAGAAGCCGACTAGTCGGCCGATTAGTCGGCTATGCCGATCATTTTCGTACACCGCGCCACTATAAAATGAGGCAAATCACTTCGTTCATTTTCATTATCTTTCGTCCGTTTTGGGACTCTCCTTCATGTGGAGAGTTCAAAAAATTTAATTATCATACTTTACTCACCTTTATTACAAAAAAGATTCAAAATTTATTATTGTTTAATATTATTCAAAAAGGAAATTGTTACATTTATTTTATTATTTTATTGCATTCTGTTTTTTGTTTTAAAGAGTTTTTTATTTCGATAAAATAAAAAAATAATAACCAAAGTTCGTAATAGTTAACTGGTATATTTTTAGTTGGTTCAAATAAATAATAATTACTATTTTTAATGTTGTATATAATAATTATAATTATGCTACATACAGATATGTATAAGTATGATAAATAAGTAAATATAAGTACAAATAGATAAAAAAAATTTTTTTCTTTCTGTAATATCACGATATTATTGCTACTAAAATTCAAGGTCGATCAGTCGGCCTTTTTTGCCGACTAGTCGTCGACTATAAAACTGGCCGAATAGTCGGCTTAACCGACTAGTCGGCCACTAGTCGGTACATCTCTAATTTCGAGTAAATTGGATATAGATTCATTTTTTCGGATTAGATAGCGTTTGAATGGAAAAAGGCTTTTTAGCTAAACTCACGTTCGATCGAATTTGTCTCGCTGTTATTTGATTATAGATAATCGCAAGAGGGGAGTCCCTAAATTTGATTGTTTCTAATTAACGACTTCCGTGCTTACTGCGGTCGGTCGATGCATTCGGGAAGGGAAAGCGGTTCAATTACCTCTTCCACGGCGAGAGATATAGCGCCGGATATCCGGTAGCCAGGACGCTGATACTCAAAGTCTCCTGGGCGTCTTTTCGAGCCGGTGATGTAGCCAAGGGTAAAGGTCTCCCCGTCGGCGCCCGTATCGAGCAAAACGTGGATCGCCGTCAGTAATAAACAGGCCCTCTCCACGGTTGCCAGTAGCATGCCCAGTCGCGGAACCTTCGCAAATCAAGTTAGTTTAGAGTTTAGAGCTTAACGCTATCGTTGCGACGCTGTCACGACTGTCGCGTTTCCAAACAAAGAACACCTTTCGTTACAAAAATTCCATCGCCCGCATTGACCCATTTATCTTCTTCGAAACACAATATTTCGTTCTCACGCGAGCGTTGCGGCCGCTTTTATTTGCAAGCGAAACTAATAAAAGCATGAGCTTGCGGGCGAAAGATATAGGGAAGGTAATGGATGAAACCAGTAAGCTCGACGGGGTTGCAATAAACACCATCAATCTCCTATGGAGCGTAGCACTTCCTCTTCCTACGGCTCGCAACGACAAGCCGCTGCGATTTCCTTTTCCACGGGAAACTATTGTGTTAGCGAAAGATGAAGCACGCGTCGTCGACGGGTTGCCAACCGCGGGGCTCCTCCTCTCGATCTTGATCGATCGAGTTTTGTTACATCTTCGTCGCTTGGTTCTCTACGGTTTTATAAGTCGTTTGAGTCTCCTTCGTACCTTAGGTGCTCGATAACTCAAACAATCTACGCCGCAGGTATTTAAAAAGAAATTAACGAACGCGACTTATCTATTCCATTAGCCATCGACGGACGGAATCTTTGAGCCAAGGACGGAGAAGTGCCATATGAATATGTATGTTTTCGTGACGAGCGTTTCGCTAACGCGATCTCGAACCAGTCGACTTTTTCCCACGAGTCGTGCATGCAAATTGTCGTTCACGAGTTATATCGGATCGAGTCAATGGTTATTAATCAATGGCAGCGACTCAACGCGTTGCGCCTTCTTTCTTCTTTTCCGACTTGTCTCTAAACACACCGGCAACAACCGTCTCTCGCGATTGCGTAATTCCGGTCTGCGAACAGCGCGTTTTTAACATCCTGCCCGACGACCTCGTCTCTTTTTTGACGTATTATGAAAATAGAGCGGTATTAATAATAGGCAAAAGAGAACCGCGCGACTGCTACGTTCGCGATGGACATTGAAACACGGATGAGAGAGTGGGGCAAAATTAGACGCTGTCCGAGGACCGTGTACGCTATTTTTTTTTAACTCGCGATGTCAACGCGTGGAACGAACAGCGGCAGGAAGACGAATTCTAGATTAGTTTACCAGAGAAAAAGTGAAATGCTCGAAACATATTTAGAATGAAAAGCAAAGATTTTTAATTGAATATACAAAGGCTGAGAGGTTAGTAATTCATCGTAAGCTTAATCCTATCAACCGATCGTATAAACCACTTCTTGAGTTGTAGGCCAACAAGTACTTATCGTCTTCCCGTTAAAACCGTTGTCAGTGCAGTTAATGCAGCGTGACAGAAAATAAACGTGGTGGTCTTTCAAGTTATCCTTTGGTATTTCGGGCTCGAGCTTTGACGCGGTAATGAATATGCCGTGACTTTCGCTTCCCCGTGTTAATTAACAAGGCGGGCACGTTCGTTAAGCGCGCGCGAAAACTGACACGGGTAAGAAATTAATTTAGCAAGGGTGAATTGTCGCGCAGAGACGAACAACGTTGACTCGTGTATCGAAAGGGAACGAATGCGATAGCCGGAGGGTTCGATTGCGTCATTGGAATATCCAACGGATAAAAGTCTCCACTCGCCGTTCCGTTTTTTTCGTGGCTCTCGACTGAAAGATTTATCTCGCCGTCTGAACACCATTGTCCGCAATTATTTAGTTCGCTGAACGAGATCTAACTACGAAATCGACGTTGATCACCTTTCTCCCATTAATATTTTGCGTTCTCGATTTACATGTTAATTGTGAAACGCGAGCGGCACAACACTAACGCGGCGCGGGCTCGAACGCGGCCATGAATCAAGCCGAATCAATTAATCACGCGGTCGATTCGATTCGATTTGATATATGGCTTGGTTTTGGGCTTAGCGGTGCGTTCACTGTTTGGCGATTGAGTTTTATAACAAAACCTGGCGATTTCAATTAATAGAAAAATTGCTAATTCTACGTCGCTCGTATCGTAAGATAGCTGCTTGTTTCGAGATAAAAAATTTGTAAAAAAAAGCGTTCAAAAATTTGTTGCGAGCAAAGAAAAAAATTCTCTAGTGACTCACGCGTCCGCGACGCGACGCAACCTTAAATGGTATAAGTCTCATTACAAATTTCTTCATTTTGGCTTACCATTAAGCGCGTTACTCATACTTTGCCGTTAATTGCGGAGCAGATATCGCGGTTTTTCATATCGATTCTCTGAAATTGAACCTCCCACCGCAACGAATCGAGTTCCTTGGTCGAGTCCTTCAAAGATCCGGCCTCCGAACGTCAACGTTAAGACGGTACTGAGTTTAATTGGTGTGAAAATCGAGATCGTATCGAAAAACAGGATACATAGTGAGAGGTCCGGGAATCTCGTGGATGTGGTCGATATCCACGCGTTCGATGCGTGCATTTGTCAGATACGTCTCTTTTTTTTTTTTTTTTACACGTAACGGCTATTAAATACAGATATCTTCTCTCTTTCGGTCTGGCGAAAGAAATCGTGAAAGGCGTGTCGGGATTGAGGCCGCGAACGAAATGATATTAAAAGGCTCGGGAAACAGATTTATGACGCCATGAACAATCAAAGCACCCTTCCTGGCGAAACGCTGAGAGCCATCATTAACACGTTCTTAAAGTACTTTTCCATGTGGCGTTAAAAGCTGGCGAAACTGTTGCACTTTTCGGGAATGCACAAGATTCGGGAAACTTTTTAAAACACTTTAGACATATTTATACACGCACGATTATACTTGCGTTTAATTTTAATATAATTTGCGAAGGTATAATAAACGGGTATTTACCGGGAAAAGAAATCTTGATTGATAGCTATCATATTACACCAGTATAATTGAAACAAAAAAATCTTATTAATTTTTTGCTAACATAAATTTATTCTCGCAGAGATGAATTATTTCTGACATTGGTAACGTCGTGCAACCGAGCTTACCGACATAATGAATCCAAACCAGCAATTGAACTCAGTTTGATTAAGTATCGCATAAAAACGAACTTTTAATGAACCTCGCGTTTCATTCCGCTCGCGAGAGTCGAACGCTCCTCTTCCCGTGGAAAGTTCTCCCTCATTCTTTTTCCCTTCCTGAACAGGAAACGATCAGTCGGTTGGCTATTGCCGCGTAAAACTGCGCGGAACGGATCGAAATCGCTTAGCGAGCGACAGGTGTGAGCTCAGGACGAAACGACGAGCCGGAAATCGTGTCGCGCGGGATCTTCTAAACGAGTATTCACGCCGCGTATTTCCGCTCGTCCCGGATAAATTTCCCGCCCTTATCGCGTCACGGATAAACAAATACGACGCTTCGCAACGTCGTGCTTTATCGTGAATAATCGCGCAGTGCCTTGCAATACCATCGCAGTTTATACGGTCATCGTTTCGCGTATATTTCCGTTCGGTCGCGCGGTGGCGGCGGCGGCAGAAAATTTTCCCAGAAATAGCCGATGGAAGATGCAGAAACTCCAGGCCCGCCGATAACGATTCGTAAACCGTCGATGTAACGTCGGCGACGACGGAAAACGGTGGCCGAGCGCGCGGCGCTTTCCGAAGCTTCGCCGGCCGACGAAAAGTTCGAGGAAAGGCGTTTTCGAAATCCGCGAACGGCGAAGCGACTCGCGAAGGTCGCAAGAGAAAGTGATGGAGCTGGTTGGACGTTTTTATTGCTATTTCCTTGGAGCGTACAACGGTGTCGGGTGCTCTTCGAGCTTGTTACAATTCGCCGTGGTCTCGCGCCAATGTGCCTTCTACGCACACGCGCCGCCTCGCCTCGCCTCGCTATTACATATGTGGAACACGTTGTACATGCCGCTGACTATATTTAGAAGTTTCTCGAAAGCGAACGTAACGGGGTGAACTGTGCAGAAGGAAAAAAACGCGAAATTTCGAATCGACGCGACGGTCGCGCGCGGAGTCAGCGTAATCAGCGTTGGGGAATTAATTGGCTGTTCGTCACAGATTTAACGTTTCGAAAATCCGGTTTCCGCTTCTAATTAAGAATTTGTAAGAGGCTGCGTTTCTCCGCCGATTGTACTAGTTCTGGAGAAAAGATTTCTGAAGCCACTTGCGTAAAAGAGATCCGCGAGATGAAAGAATCAAGCGAGATATATGGAAAAGGATCGGTCGTAAGGTTGCCGGAGCGGGCTGCGCATCAAGCTCCTTGTCACGCTGCGGCCCGATGGAATCTGATAAGGACCATCGGTCGGAATAAGGCAGCCCCTTTTGTCGGCTTCTTTTTCATAACAATTTCTTATGGGAGCGCATGGAGCAGCTTGCGCGAACGCTATTGGACAGCGGCGCGTATATTCCCGGTGTGGACGGCTGGAGGGACTGTCACAGCGAGTGCCAACAGGCCGCCGCTATCAACGCAAAAATATAGACGAGGTTGGACGAGCCTCTTCGCTTCGAATTTATGAAAGGTCCTCGCCGAATTCCGTCCCGGTCCCCAAGATTCGTCTAGAAGCCGACCGTTCGCGAAGTATTCCTTGACGCGGGTCGTTCGCTATCTCTAGATTCGCGAAGGAGATCAACGGCAGAAAGTGAGTCGGTTCGATCATGGGGGGCCGACTTTCGAAAAAGGTGATCTCGAATCGGTGTCACATGGTGTTACATAGAGAATTTTAGGCACGCCTCGGCTGGGTTGCGTCAACGCACACGCGAACCTCGGGCTATGCGTTCGGGTTTCTGTTCGCCGACTATTTTCTAATTAGTCAGCAGCCTGGCGGTTGGTCGGTGGAGATATAATTGCTTTGCCGAATAGTCCGGCGAATAATTTACGAGCGAACAGGTATCGCATGTGTGATCGACGGGCCCGTTGACCTATGATTCTCGCAGTTTGGCATTTTCCGAAATAGTATAAATCGCAGAGCGTCGATACGGGCGGTGCTCTGGTTCCGCGATATGGACCGCGCGGTTTATTTTCGCAGACGGCTCGGAGGGAAATATGCAGGACGCGCTGTTTGTTTCGAGTGTAAATCGAAAATATCGCGACGGTGGTACTTTCCCAACTTTTTTCCCTTTCTCGAGAATCCCGGAAAATTGCAGTTTCTTCTCATTCCGTGACTAATGTAAGAGTGTTTCCCTGTACGCCGACTTCTTTCGTGGCCGTTTCTTCATCTTGTTTACGCGTTAATGCCCTTCCCGCGGCCTGGAAATCCCGCGTTTCGACCGGGAAGCTGCTCGTCAAGGCAATATTTTCCAGCAGCGGTAACTGGGGTGAAACTCTTCGCGTTTCTATTTCACGTTTACGTTCCCAACGCAATATCGTCGCGCGGCCGCGCAGTTAGTGTTGTTTTAACGCGAGTTTACCACCCGCTTCACTCCCCCTGGAAATTCCCACGTCCCCTGCACCGAGAGTCCGCCTGCAATTGCCGTTCCGCGGCAATCTGTTATCTGTCTCCGGGACGTTGCCTCGAATTCTCACGGTCCGCTTCGATTCTCGAATTAGGCCATACCAGACGATGCCGCAAAACGGCCAAGCGCCGCGTAAATCGAGCAACATCGTCTCGTTTTCGCCTCCATAACACCCATCCGTTATCGAACCGTCATCCCGGTACACAAGAAACATTTTACTCGAAACCGCTGTCGCGTCGCGAAATCACACGCGCAAGGTGACCCAGAAGGCGACGGGTCTCGTTAAAAGTATTTCGTCGAAACGCGTGATCCGGGGACGGATCGGCGTTTCGCTTTAAAGAGATGTCGGATTACCTGTAACGGGTCCGCGAAGACGATCTTTTCTCCCTTCGCTCGCTCGCGATCGGCCCGGGCGGAGCTTTCGAACTACGCGAGCCGTCCTCTTCGACGCCTTTCTCGGTGAATGGCTCGGCGATCGCGGCGCGGAGAATCGGACGATCGGGCGAGCAGGCGACAGGTGCCGCTCGAGGGATTTGGAGATTTCGCGCGGGAAAAGGCTGCTACGAGCCCGGGACCCTAGCCCGGGTGATTTATTGGGCCGAGTTTTGGCTGGCACGTGGCAACGGTTGCGCGCCCGCCACTCATTCACAACCGGCCGCCGCCACGCTCCTTTCCACCCGAGACCTTCTCGCCTCTCTTTCCTTTTTATTTTCGCCTGCCTACGCGATCGTAGACCTTGCCCGTTCTCCGTTCCTCGACTTCAAACTGTTCTACTTGTCACTTGTCTCTGACCCACTTCTACCGGTGGCGAAGTTTCCAGCGAGTCAGAGGAAACGGATGTTCGCAGATAGACACGCGAGGAGATTACCTATCGTACGCGATCGGTACTTACCTCGTTTCGTCGTATTCTCTTCGAACGACACTCTCTCGTCGGGTGATTGTCTTCGGAGACACCGGTGCACCTCCGATTCGAACGGTACCAGTCTCATTCCTACAGTGCGCAGCGCGACAAAGTGCGACGGAGCGGAGGCGAGCGCGTCGATCGCGATAGTAGCACCGTCGAACAAATTAAAAGCATTCCTAAGGGGTTTAGAATCTCGCAATTGAAATTCGCGCGCGGCCGGCGCGTGGTCCACGTGAGAGCGCGTGCAGGAATGCGACCCGTAATCGCGACGGTGAATCAAACGAGCGAGACGAGAGCCGGTAATTTCTTTTCTAATCTATGCGCGCGTTCGTCGACGGTGCCGCCGGAGGAGATCGAGCGAGAACGGTTTAAAAATTGATCACTGGTTCCATAGAATCGCGGAGATCCGTCGCTCGCGTTTGAAGTTCGTGCGACCGTCCCGCCGGTGCGGCGCGGAAAGAACAACGGTGAGACCGGCGGTCGACAGTGATCGTGGGCGCGCGCGGCCAGACTGACTTCGCTCTGCTCGTCCTCTTTCCCTCGCGGCTCGTACGTCGAGCGTCGTCGCCGTCGGCTTCGTCGTTCCATTCACAGTCCCATGCTCCACCGACGCCAGGCGCATGAGCACTAGCCGCGAAAACGCTCAAGAAAAAGAGGGAGGCGTGCGGTCGTCCCGCTTCGTTTTTTCCTCTGACCCGATTACAGCTTTTTGCCATTCTGGTCTTTCCACCTTGTCCTCCGTTGTCCTCCCTCGTTTCCCTGTAATTTGTTATGGAGTGCCCACTCGGAACAGTTTCGCCAAGTTTTTTTAGCCGCCTCCGTACTCGCAATTGCGCGCAAACTTTGTGCCATGAATTGAAGACGGTTCTGTGTAACGTCTGTCGCAGTAAGTGGCAGTTTCCAGAGTGCAACCCTTGTAAATGGCAGGAATAAGAATTGCAGCGGGTCCAGAGAAAAGTCTTGATAAATTCTGGCAAGATCGCGCGCTTCCGCGAAATTCTCCTCGGTTTCGATCGCTGAAAACGAAGGACCAGGATATCCTGTCAGCTGCAAATAAGACCATCTACTGCGGTGGCTAGGGGAGCGCAGAGAAGGAAACCCATTCTTGACCGTGCTAGACATTTACGAGGACGGAAACCGTGGAAGGAAAAGTTTCTCTGGGGCAGGGGGATGCGTCCCGTTCGTCGGAGCCATCCAATTCCATAGAAAAGGTTCGCAGATCCGCGTCGATATATCGAGATACGGTGAAAAAGCAAAACTTTCGACTCGGTTTACGGTACGAGAGGAAATGTGCAACCTCGTGCGATCCCTGGCGCTTCCATACACTTTGGAGTTAAAAGTAATTTCTTTGGTCGCAATGATGTACGATCGTCGTAAGATTTTGACGCGAGACGAATGTTGTATAACACTGGAAGTAGCGACAGCTTTCGGGAGAAGATTGAGTATTTCTGTTGGTATTTCAAGTTCTACGATCATTTTGCACAGCTCGGATATTTCTATTTTGCTCGCAAATTGAAGTTCGCGTCAGGACGACAGAATTTATCTGCAGGAGCGGCGTCTAAAGGTGCGTCTACATATAGCGAACGCGCACGAACGAACGTGAAGACACACAGGCGAGCGCGAACGTGCGCGAACGAACGCAAAAACACAGAGACGTGCGCGAACGAACGTAAAGACACAGAGGAAAACGTGAACGCACGCAAAAGAACATCAGAATCGTCTATGGGCAAATTATGCAGGCGTGTATGTATGTATGTACGTACACCCCCGCTCAAAAGTATGTGGACACTAACAATTTTTATGAAATTTGTATACTGTTGTTGTTAGACGGTTTTTATTGTTAAATTCTGTTACGTACATGTATGTAATGTATTACTAGAACATTGTATACAACTACTTGAAAACAATAAAATTTTATTTTTTTCGATGATACTAATAATATAAAATTGGAACTGATTGTGGATTGATACATTGGATACAGCTACTTGGAAACAATAGAATTTTATTTTTTCGATGATACTAATAATATAAAATTGGAATTGATATTGCATTGATACGTTGGATACAATTATTTGGAAACAATAGAATTTTATTTTTTTCGATGATACTAATAATATAAAATTGGAATTGATTTTGAGTTGATACGTTGGATACAATTACTTGGAAACAATAGAATATTACTAGAATACATTACATACATGTACGTAACAGAATTTAACAATAAATACCGTCTAACAACAACAGTAGGGTTATGGTCCCTATTAATGTGCCTGAACCTATTAGTGTGCCCTTACATTTAAATAAGTTATAAAAAAGGAATCCCTTTAGAAATGAAAGAAAAATATTTTTTTTTCATTAAGTTTAATACTTTGACTTTATTTAAAAAAATGTTTTTCTTTTATTTCTTAGAGATATTCTTTTTTACAATTTATATTAGTGTAGAGGCACACTAATAGGGACCATTACCCTATGCATAATATATCACAAATTTCATAAAAATGGTTAGTGTCCACATACTTTTGAGCGGGGGTGTATATGTGTGTAGTATGAAGACTGCAAGTAATCGACATAAAATCATATTCAATTTTTCGCAGTTGATTACACTCATTTCGGTCACTCCACTTCGTTCGTGCTCGCAATACTGTCCACCAAGATCGTTCGCGCGCGTTCGCGTACGCAATACCGTCCACACTTGTTCGTCCGTGTTCGTTCGCGCGCGTTCGCTATATGTAGACGCACCTTAATGCGGACGGTGGATTCAGGCGGCCATACATTTTCATTGAAATATGCGCTCGTATTCTCGTATTTCGCGCGTCCTCCGAAAGCCTAGGAACTACGGAGTTCCTCGTGAGAACGGGTCGCGAGTAACGCGTGTGCCTGGGACAAACAAATCATTGCCGCAGAAGATTATAGGTGAAATATTCTCCCGCTCCGTGTCATATGTTTTAAAACTCCGAGGAGTCTAGTCGTAAAGGCGCGAATATGAAATTACGCGGGGCTAACTTCCGGCTTGCCTCGCGCCATTAACCATCATCCACCGTAACAACGCTAAACACCGGCCTCGAATATATCCTAATCGCGACGATGCTCGACGGAATTTTCGAGACTCGCTTTCGCGAAATATATGCGCGCGGTCCTCTCGGACAAAAAGCGGGACTCGTTCGGCGATCAATAACGTCCAGCTCGCGATATTTTTGGGCCACGAGAAACTTGTCAGCGGATGAAAACCAAAAAACGATCAATGATCGAGCACCGGTCCCATGGGTACGGCTGCGCGATAGATCCAGGAGGAAGGGGGGCGCGGCGGCGCAGCGGCATACGGTACTGAAGCGGATAACCCTCTTTCTTTCGCGTCGTCCGACGATTACGCGTTACGCAAGTGCGTAAGAACGCGCGGAACTCGCGCGTGACTTGCTTTGGAGAAAGGTGCTTCTACTTACGGCAAAGACAAAACCGTGCTCGCCGCGCGAAACTTAATCGCGAACGTTTCTCCGAATCCCGTACGACGCGAGTGCTTCTCTACGGAGAAAGAGTCATAATTCCTTTCGTTGCCATCGCAATTAACGCAAGAAGGAGACTATTTAATTGTATCGTGCCGACGCGCCAGTTTAATTTCTCTCGGTGGATCAATTTCCTCTGGCTGTCTGCGGGATAAAAATTGATTTCGAATTCTAAACCGGCTCGCAACAACGACGCTAAGCAGCCGGTGATCGACGCGATAAAGGGAAGAAAAAAAGTGAATGATCCGCCGGGCGTGAAAGTTTTCTCCCGGAGATTAGCCGGACGCCCTTTCATGGTCGAGCGAGGAGACGCGCGGTTAGTATGATAATAATCGGCGTCGGGTCGGCTTCTCGAGGTATCGAACGCGCCGGGAGGCACGATCATTCACGATTTTTCTCCCTCTCTAGAGGAGCTCGTCCTCGGCGTGTACGTGCATCATTATCGCGCGACCCAGTTTTCCGCGAGCGGTTAATTAAATCTTTTTGCTCGAGCTCGTTGATCGAAATCGGGCCGCGGGGTGGGACCCACCATTAAACGCTCGTTACGCCTCGTTTTCGTGCCGATACAGTCACCGCGCCGCGCCGCCGCGCCGCGCCGGTCGTCCCCCCGAAAATACAAAAAGAAGAATCCCGCCTCGTGGTAATTGCCGGCCACGTCTCGCGCGGCACGGTTCTCGTTACATCGGTGACAATGCGATGCTCGCCCCGTTCGTGTTCACCTTATTTGTTTTCGCCCGTGATTAAATCGATCTTTATCTCGTCAGGCATCTTTCGGGACCGGGCGGACCCGCCGCTCCTCGATCTTTTTTTTGCCGGTGGTTACCAATCGAGGAGTTTCGGCTTACTACGTCGGATCGGTTGTCAATCATCTTTGTATCCCGTTCGGAATCTCCGCAAGTGATTTGTCAACCTTCAGCTCTCGTTTTTGAACAATCGCATGGATTCTATAAAACACAATATAGCCGACAGAAAAATATACGCGTTTATGTATCACCCGTATGTCGAGTTGCTTCACAAGTATTTATGGTTTCCTGGGGATCGCAAAACGTCGAGTGCACAATGTTACCGGCATAACGTACTAGAAAAGCTTTGTCCGTGGGAAACGCAGAGTAGAGGCGTTTATCATCCGTCTGACTGCAACGCGATGAAGTTGTTTCGAAGCTCGGACGAGAAAGAGCAAAGCGGGAGGAGCCGAAAAGCGTTCTCACGTAAAAATGCGTGCGTTAATTTGGTTGCACGCGTTAATGCCCGATCCGAGTCACCTTGCTTTACGATTACGTGTAATTACACCGATTATCCGCGGCGAACGTGCACGTACCGGGCGGTTCGGACATAAATTGCATGCGATCCCTGATACGTCCGTTCGTCGGCAAGAAACCCGAGGAATTGTGTCGCATGGAATATCGGAGAGTTCCCCCTTTTTTTTTCCACCGACACTTTCCCGTCATTTAGAAGTGCTCGGTTTGTTGGCCGACAGCCAACGATCTTATTTCTGTTGTTCCCGATCTGTGCTACGCGTCTAGGGAGAATTTATGCGACTGTCGTTAGCATTTCGTTAGAAAAATTCAGCAGCGAACGTGCGCTTCGCTTTGAACGCGTTTTTCTATCATTTAGAACCACACATTCTCAAATAGAGTATTTCTCTTCCCATTTCCATTGTAGGAAAAAAAGAATCGGCCGATCGGATTGTCTGGACCGGGAGATTCGAACCCAGATCTTTCACCTTCCGGGCGAGTGCTTTAACCAATTAAGCTATCCAGGCCGACCGACAACTCTGATTCTCCTAAGCGCTATAACCGAAACGCAAACACAAACTCAGGCGCCCATCGCCTACACCATTTATGTTTCCGCCACCAATGTCTACGGAACTGTCTATCGTAAAAGACAACGAAGATTAAGGCAGATGCAATTTAGTTGCACCGCGTTTGGTATTCCCGGTAAAACTTCCTAACGGATCTGACTCTGTGAAATGTGCATCCTCTAGCTCTGGGAGAGGGCCAAGTACCTAACTTAAATAATTTCGCGATCCTGGCATGTATATAGAGGAGTATAAAGTTGCTCGAGATATGAAAGACCGTAAAACAAACCCATCGCGATTCCTTATCTCCTTCGGATCGATAAGAGACGAGCTTACGTGGGAGGATCGTCTCGACGCGTAAAAGTATTAATCCCGAGGCGCAATTATCGAAGGCGATCGAGTGTACTTGCCGCCGAGTGCCTCGACTTTGCACGAACGTACGAAATTATTGATTCAGTTAAAGCTCCAAAAGTCTATCAAAGGTGCTTGAGCGACACCTGTTGCTCTGTCCGCGACGAATTTCGTCAGCCGCCTCGCTCCACTTTTCGGATTCTTTCGATTCTCCTGTCGATACTTCTCCTGGCTCCCGCGATCGTAATAAGGGTCTGTAACATTCGTAAAAGTCGTTCCGTGAAAGTTATGGCGAGCAGAAGAGTGATTTACTTTATTTCTCGAGCGACCTTCGTCCAACGCTTTACTTCGTTTCTTGTTTCTTTTTTCTATCGCTTCGTCGTACTTCTAGAATGCGTCCTCGAACGAAATCCCTTAGAGTCTTATCACGATTGTATCTTCTCTTCACGTAGTTTCGAAAGTTCCTTAATAAGGACCGCTCGACGAATGATAGTTGAAGCGAAACTTTTGCCTGTTTGCTTCCGACCTTCGTCTGGAACGCTCTTTGTATTTCACCGCGAGGAAACGCTCTCCCGGAGAGGAAGTCGCGCTTAAGCTCGATTAAAACTTGCCACTTTGCCTCCTGCCCCTTCTTTTCTCGCAGAAAATCTAATTCGGACGGCTTTCAAACGAGTAATGCGAAACTGTCGAAGCGCAAGCGGTAATATTTTTTAAAAGCTTGGAACAAAATTAAGAAAAACTTTTATTTTCTTCGAAAGCTCTTTCGTCGACGAAAAATGTCTGTCAATAGCGGCTGTTACTAATTGGGTAGGAAAAGGTCAATAGAAAGCAGTTCCGAGGCGATCGAGTCGATATTTAATTTCCTGTTTGTCAGAAGCGTATAGCGGAGCAAAGGGCGATTATTACGAGAGATCGAAACATCCTTCTAATTAGCTGGCGGGTTATCCGGAGCCTTTCACGGGGGATACATCCTTACTAGATCGACGAACCCGAGGCTGCAATTCACCGACAACTCTACCGACTACTGGTAATACTATTTACAACTGATTCGTAATTAGTGACGGATAAGGATTGATTCGCGACGACGCGCCGACTCGCAAACGAATCGAAGCGTTCACGTTCGGTCGATCAAAGGTTGCAGATGTTTAATTGGCTTGCGGTAGGCTTTATCCACTGATTTTCGCTTACGCTTCGCTACAAAACGTGATTAATGTTGTGTTCCATGCATTCCAAAGTTAATTTCAGGGGCAATCAAGTTTCGAGTGTCAATGAACAACTTGTGGGGTTTTTGATTAAATCATGATTACAGATATTCAGAGACTTATTGTAGTTCTGGTGAAATTAATTATATACTATTGCCTGAACCATTCTACTTAGGATTTTAAAGATTAAATGAAGATGGATTAAATTAAATTATTATTGTTTTTGAGGGAGCATGAAATATGTCAAACTATTTGAAGAAATATCAAAAAGAAATGAGGTATATCTGTAACGTGGTCTCATTGATAAATTGATAACAGAAGAACGTTTACCAATCGAGGGAAAGATGGCGCCACAGGTTCTGCGTCAAGCCATCGCCTTCTTCTCTCTGCTTTTCTTCAAATCTTACAGTATGGGAAAACTTCGAATCAGGAATAAATTATTATCTTAAGAAAATAATATGCAAGTGACAAAACTCTGACCACCATAAAAGAATACAAAAGTCCATAATTAACATTAAAATATACAAATTTTTTTTAATCGATTAATGATTAGTTTTTGAAATTGTCTATCAATTTTTCAGGAAAAGCAACAGCAGATCCTAAAAGTAAACAGGAAATAGAAATGAATTATCGGGATTGCTCGTTAAGATTTACTGAAATATTATTTCAGACACGAGCTGTCCACGTATGTAGGCTCGCCTTCGGAATCGAATGATACGCTAGGCCAGGTGTGATAATTAATTGCACCGTACCCGGTATCTCCCACGAAAAAATCGCCGTGTAATGTTCACGCCTTAATTTCCTCTAGGTCGCATAGCTTCATTAGCGGTGCACGCGATCTGCGCGATAAACAATCACCGGTTGCCAAGTTTCTGTTCTTTCGCTTGCCTCGATGCAATCGGGCTTATCGTTTAATGCACGAGCGTAATCAAAACGAGGGTGAAGGGAAAAAGGGAGGAACTGGTCGCCATGGGGAGCGTGATAAGCGTTAATTTGCTTAGCGCGACGCGGAGCGTTCCCAGAAGCTGAATTTCCCCGATTGATACGACGCGAAGGATCGATCCGAATCCTGAACGAAACTGATAAGGAATTTAATAAGCTGGAACGCTCGTGACAAATACATACATATCATTTACTGAGATCGCTATTTTTCACTTCTTTCTGTCTCTAGACGTTATCATGTTTAACTATTGAGAAATATTTCCGAGAAATTAGTGTCGCCATTACGATAAAAAAGTCTTTTTTTACCTTTTTATTTTTCCACCCCCCCTGGATTCGTACACGCACGAAGCGTTAATGTTCACCCCTGTCAGCCGTTGCGTGAGATCGTAAATCTTCTCTAGGAAATTGGGACGATTTGCGCCAAAGGAGGGGGAAAGCGGAAAAGTCTAATTAAGCGCCTAAGCGAATCGAAATCGCTCCTAATTAACGAGGACTTTCACGGAAAATTTGAAGCATTTTTCTTTACTTAATTCTGCCAATTCTCCAAGGCTAACTGATGGGTGCAATTAGGAAGCTAAGGGGTAGGAGCGTAGTCTTGGCACATTATTAGGGGCCAAGGTGAGACTCGTTAATTAATTATGCATACCTTCTTTCCCTTTTCGATTCATCCCGCTCATAACCACCCCTTCCCCGCCTCTCCTCGCCCGAACACAGCGGTGTGCGGTGGGTAATTGGAAATCAATACCCGTATCCAACCCTCGAAACATTCTTACCTTCACGAAAAAGCGATCGTGACCCCTCTTTAGTCCCGAAGAAGTTCTTCCGCTCAAGGAGCTGAATCTCGTCTTCTGAGCCGATGCTCGTTATCGCTTTTTGCCCCGCGCTATTCTATCTTTCTCTGTGCTTCACTCCCCCAAATACGCGACAGTTCTGCAAAGACTGACAATCGAATTATTTCTTTATTCGTATCGGCGTGCTCGGGGAATTTTGCTTCGAAAGAAGTTTCCGGGTTTCACTTCGTCAGGAGACGAAGGAGGAAGTCGCGTCGTCTTTCCCGGGAACGAATAAAACATTCCTGCTCTTGTTCCTCTTTTAAGGAGGTTACAGTCGATTTTTACCCGACCCGATTTCCTGGATCGTGCATTGTCCTTCGTTTATTGCTCGTTCTCTGTTCAGAAAGAGATCCGATTGAGCTAAAGAAACATAGTTTGTCCGCGATCCTTCTTCTTTTACGATTATACGCCTCTAACGGCGTCGCCAAGGAAATTTACATCGTAAATAGAATTAATATGGATTAAGTTCCAGAGATTTTTAGAGGCCCTCTCTTTTATAGTCTATCGCTTCTTTCTTACCTGTTACGAGTCGCGTTTCGTCCCCGCGAACCGAATTGTTATCATTCATCGCACCTGTTTCCAAGTTCTGCCGTGACTTTTGGTAATTGTGTAGTTATATACTTGGCTACTAACTGCAACACGCAATTCATTAAGCGTATCAGGCGTAGCGCTGTAATCGATAATGTCTGGACAATTGGCTGCTTCGAAAAGAATTCTTTTCGATTTGTTTCGAGCACGACGCGAGGAGGCGATCAGCGGCTATCGTCGCGGCGAGTCGAGGAGAAATTCGACGTTGTTCGAATGCACGTCGCGTCGTGGCGTCCTCGATCGAAAGTCGATCCGCGGCGCTTCTCTCGGCTAATAGAATGAAAATCATAGTCGGAGGAGTGCCGTCACGTCACTGTGAATCTCTGCTACCTAATGACGCTACATTCTGCCACACCGTGCATTATCGTCTCTAAAGATTTCTCGACGCATTAGTCCGGACGCGCGCCGCTGACCTGCGTTTACTCAACCCAAGTGTTTACACTGCAAATATATGCATATCGGTGCTCCCGGGATTTTCAATCCACGGTCTGGAATATTCCAGAGCGTTGAAATTCACGATACTTGCCGGAAATAGAACCGAGCATAAAGCTTGCGAATTTAATACAAAGTTAGTTTCACGTTCGCCGTAATTATACTTTTTTCATAAAGATATTTTTAAAAAATAACCGTCTGATCTCATCTCGAACGCAATGCAGCGAGGTGCATATGCACTCGCACCCGTCCGCGAGACGTGGGTGTGCGTCGGTCTGGCACGTGTACGGCAATCAACGCGCGCGTATGCGCGTCATCGTTACTGCGTTAATACGGCTACGGGTTTTCGGTATTGTCTTCCATCGAATCGCACATACATATAAGCTTGAAACTTATCATCTGGCCGAGCCCACCGAGGCTCTAATTCGATGCATTCGAAGCAGCTTCGGATTCTCGTTATTTCGCAATGCATTAGTTTGACCGCGACGTCAAGGGGAACATCCTCGCATATATTTCACATTCTGACCAGCGCGCTACACTTACTCCAATTATGCGTTATTCCACTTTACCCTTTAAACTGCGATACCACTCCTGCATATCCCCAGCATCAACCTTATTCGCGTGCACGGCACATATATGCTCTGCCTTGGAGCAAAGTTCCACCATTTAATAAGGGAGCGTGTTTAGGTAGACGATACGATTTAAACTTTTGACGAAATCCTACAGCCGCGAGTTAGATAGCTCCGTAATTAAACTTATTAGAGAGTTCGCATCGATCCGTGAACCCCGCAGCGCTTGATGGTTTCAAAAAAGGCGGCGAGAAAACCGCTCCCGTCGCCTGGTAATTTAATTGTTATTCTGAATGCGACTGTCTGGAAAAGGTATATTTTAATTCGCCCCGGAGATGTCTGCGGATAGGGATGACTGCGTGGCTCACCGCCCCGGCGGCGTGGCGCGGCGCGACGCGACGCGATGGAAAGAGTAGATTAAAATCGGCCCGTTGATGCGCGACCATTCCGCGCGTTTGCATACATAGCCGCGGCGTGTAATTACGTTTAAAAGCGTGCTTTGTCTGATTAAATTTGCGCCGGCACGGATGTGTTTCACGCACGGCGACCGAGCAATTAATTATACGCGCCGAAAAGCAAGTTGGTTGTATGGTAAAAGTCGCCCGCTCTTCGTTCGCTCAGCTTGCTAGATTTTTACAAGTTCAATTTTGTATAATTTTCTGCGCGCTCTTCGATCGTTTCCAATTAACGAAATCACACGATTTGCAGAGAAGGCGGATGGAAACGGGGCGAGAGAAGTTGAAAATTTTCGAGTTAGCCTCTCGACGAGGCAAAGTTTCTCGCGGCCTTCGGCAACGCGAGCCAAACGCTGTTTGTTTCTTCTTATCGGCTTCCGCTTCCTTACTTTACCACGCTCCCTTCGTATCGACTTGCCACCTGTAACGTCATTTGAATATCGAGGAGCAAAACAATTGTATTTGCTGCGCACGGAATCCCACTGGGCCGAGTTCGCCAACTCTATCGCCTTTTTGCATAAACACAAAGAAGAGGGAGGATGCTCGAGAAACAGTTGCCCGGAGGCGAAAATTCTGCTTCCCGGTTTATCAGGAAAGGGGAAGATTGTGGAGAGGGAAAAAAGAAGGTATTCAATGATGACTATCGACCGTGAGGATGGCCACCTTATTCTCTGATTATGTACAAAGGGGAAACAGATGGGAAAGTTTCGAGAGCGAAATACAGAAAGATGATTTGAAATATTGCTGACACTGCGTAGGAAACTTTTCTCGTTTGTGCTTGATTCATCCTATCTCTGCCAATCCAATTTTGTGCAAGCAGACACAGGATTCTAATCAAGGAACTCGAAGATCAGACGCTTCGGACCCGAAGACCTTGCTTTCATTTTGTAAAAGCCGAGTCTCGAGCGACGCACAGTAGCTGCCGCCAGTATGTTCAAAACTTCTTTCCTCCTGCGTTCAGTATATCGCGTTTCTAATTTAAATTTGCCTGAAAGATAAGGAAAATATACCTGATAACGTAGGATACGATAAAAAAAATTGCAAGACTAGGGATAAACTTTGTAATTGCATACCACATCTCGGTTAAAAGTGATGTACACATGGAAAGGTGGATCTCATACAGAGAACATCGAGACATATTTACAATACTTAAATCGTCCATGCTCGCATTCTTCACCCTTAATCTCCGCTCTTCGTTTAATATTGGTTCTGTTGCTTCGTCGACAAAATCAATCGTTCAAAATTCTGTACAAGATGTAATTAAAGTGACAGTCGAATAGTATTCGAACATGCGCGCCGTATTTGTATATCTGTCACAGTTAATCCGATGCGATCTATCGATCTAGGTTACACAGTAACGTTATACATAGGTACACGAATCCTTCAGGAGAAACAGTTGATAGGTGGCAAAGCATGAAGTCGATGAAAATAGTCGTTTAATGCTACGATATTAATCGATAATTAAGCGAGGCAAGATCTACAGAGTGTTCCAGGAGAAGAAGTTGATTTTTTCGATGATGGATCTACAGTTCTTTTAAAAATTAAATATCAGATAAAACGTGTCATTTTTCCCGTAATAAATCACTTTCGGAAAATATAAATTAATCCTCCGGGAACTCGCTGTAGAATTGATATCGCTTGCTTCGCCCACAGACACACAATTCACACATTCCGAAGATCAATCGATAAATCGTCGTATATTGGATCGTCGATACGAACGCACGTTCAGTTTTCAAGCATAGTCCTCTCTCAATCGTCCCTCTCAACATTTTCCCAGACCCATATCACAGTATTTCACGCTCCGCATAGATCCACGCGAAAGAGTGATGCTTCATGATTCACGATCCACAGCCATTTAACATCCGCATTCGCGGTGCGCCGCAGAGCCTACGAGTGTAAGCCCGAGCTGTCGGAAGCGAGGTCCGCGGAATTTCGGGAATCCGTGGTGCAGTTTAGTCGGTGCATTCGCATTCCTTCAAGGGAATACCGAGGCTCGGACGCGGCGGAAACGTGGCCAGAATTTCGAGTGTCTCCTAAACAGGAAAATTCCAGCGGCGTGGCTCTTCCGTCTCCGATATCGACGATTCCGCCTAACCACGAATTAATTATGCCCCAATAAACATCGGATTGATCGTTTAATTGCTGCACACGATACGCTCGAGGCGTCGAGGTTTTAGAACCGTTCGACCGAGAGTTTAAAGGATGATTGCGTTTTATGGATTGAAATTGCTCCGACTATATAACCTTTTGCGCATTCATGCAATATTCGCGAAGAGGTCCTTTTTAATAAGAAATATCGGAGCAACGCGGAATTCGTGTACCCTTCCTGACCTTTTCTTGCGACTTCGAGGAGTGGGTGCGCCTGGAAAATTCCCTGCCGCGTAATATTTATTCGGGGACGTTGCTTCCGTTGTAAAAATCGCCGGCGCATTCTCCCGGGAAATTATTCCTTTGAGCGTGCTCCGGCGACACAATCCGCCACTTGGTGCGCCGCGCCGCGACGCGTGAGGCGCGACGCGGAGGGTGTTTCCGCCGCTGTCGAATAGACGCCATCCGCTCCTGAAGGGTACTTTGTCATACAAAGTGGGTGCGGTTTACTCCTGACCTATAAAAATCGCAGAAAGCGGAAACGAGAGGAAGCGGGAGTGGGCAGGTCGGAGCACGTCCGTTCGCATAAATCTGCGGTTCTTACGTAAAGCGCGCGGGACCCGGGATTCGAGAACTCAGGTGGAACCGGCCGCTACGGAAAATTCTCGTTTGCATCGCGGCGGTGTAGACGATGCACGATGATGAAAGCGCATGGGCGGGGGGAACCGTGCAAACGGCGGCAAATAATGTCTGCCAGTTTACCAACGACTCGACCTGGGGGATAAATAATGTCGAATGCGAAAAGTTTCGCAACTGCGCGAGGAACGTCTTATCTCTGGAGCAACACGAGGCTGTTTCGGTTGACGGTTTACGGGCAATTTGCACGCTCAGCTGCTCGAGCGTTCTCTGTACGGCTGATCGTGTCCGGGAATATGTAGATGCGAGGAACTGGGAAAACAATTGGCGACACTTTCGTTTCGATCGTCGACGCCAGGCTGATTCTCTTCCGTCGCCCTTGGACGAGATTTCATTAAGATCGACGATTGACAAATGTCCATCGGAAATCGATCGGCTTTCCGATGGAAGCCCGTGTCCGGAACTTCGTTAAAATCGTCGCGGATTGATAGTAGCCTCCTCTTGGAACGAATTCCGCGTTGAATCGTGAAGAACCCGTAGTTTGCGGATTGTTACTTCCGGCAGTTTATCGGTAACGCCACCGACAACACGGAAATATAAATTGGACGCTGGCGTCTGTCTTGCGGATGATTGTTTCGAATCGATTGGCAGTCGAGCTGAAACAAATCCCGGAGAATATTGAGGATAAATCTTGAACAAGCCGGCTATATCATCTTTCCGCCTCCATTGTGCGCACGCGAAACTCGAATTTCAATTTCCCTTAATTCTCCGGCTGCCTCGCGTGCCTGCGCGACCAACAAAGCTACTTTCAATCTACAAGCTCATCGATGAGCCGCGTATTACCGAGTACTACTACAGTGTCGTATTAAGCTCCGGGGAGATTGTTGGGCCGACTAATAATCGCGTAAAACTTCGCCGATAGATTCGAATATTCGTCGAGCGGCAAAAATCAAATGAATCAACGAGCGAAGTTTCTCGCACGGAACAGCGACTACCAGAGCATTGCGCTTGATTCGATTGTACGTTGTAAAGTCAGATCGAGTGGCTAACACTCCATTAGCGAGTTCCTAATGCACATTCGGCGTTAATCGGATTCGGGGTGCTGAAACCATTGGCTGGGAATTGGCAGAGAGTTGGCAGCTGTTGACGGTTTGTGTAAATAGTTGCGGGGATCGGAAAATGGCTGGCTTTTTTTCAATTTTGTTGTTGCTTGGTTTTGTGGTTTGCTTTTTGTATTTTTGTTTTTGTGACAGTAGATTTGCAGAATTCCTGATAAAAAAAAACGAAGGTTTGATGGGAAGGACAAAGTTTCGATGGTTTCATTTTGGATTTTCAATTTTTCTGCCACTGCTAGTAATTCTATTCAAACAGTATCCACGAAACGGAATAACAAATGACAGAGCTGCATCGTAATCAGAGGATGCGATTCTGATTATCCTTCAATCAGCATATGTATGATGCGAATCTCGTTTGCTCGATAATCGAGAGCAATGTTACGCTTCATCACCCTCCTAAAAGTGATATCCTTTCTACGATTTGTCGAATTCATCTCTGTGCATAATACTATTCCATCTGTAATCAAGCAGCTGGTACAAAGGAGTTGATGAAGCCTTCTTCTGCAAATATTACAACCCCTGGGGTATTCCTCCGCGTTTTCCGATTGATTCGCGGTAATTTGAAAACGCTTAGGTCAGGTAGAAGTTCATCCTCGATTTCCCCGTTCGCAATATTCGCGTACTTTCCAAGACTCGTGGTATAACAGCGGAAGAAATTACCCATTGATTTTATCGTTGGAACTCGAATGTGCTTCCCCTAATTGAACCACAGCGATTCAGGGATTCTCGGGTCTGATCAACTATTATTTCATCGTGGATTCGAGTGTTTGCTCGATCCACAGCTTCGCGCTATCTGTGAGTGTCCACACGGTGACTTCTTCGACAGCTTAAGGGAGGATAACGGTTGAACCTGCGTTCGAAAAAGTCGGTCGTGTCCCGGCAGTTTGCTCAGCACGTAACAACCATTCGTTCACACGTTGTACCCGTATTCTATGCTCGGTACTTGATACCTTTCTGGTGGCAACGCGTCAACGACATTGTTCTCGAGATACCAAGCAGCGGCGCGCTGTGGTTATCGGCCTTCCTCCCAGGAAACCGAATCTAGTGTGCCTCGCGCATTACAAAGTCAAGATGCAAAGCTTGCAGGCGAACCTGTAGACAAGTCTCGAGTCCCTTCCGATCGATATCTCATACATATCGGTCGGATATTGAAATTCTCCGGGAATCCTATTCCTGGTAAGGTGCTTCTGGAATAAAAAGCCGAGAACATCAAAGCGGATCTTCCAGATTTCTCTAAAAATATGATACCTTCGAGAACACGCAGCTCGGTTGCCGTTTGTTTTCGTCTTCTACGTCTCAACGTCTTTTGTGAAAGGTTAAGCGCTCCCACTCGAGGACGGTGAATAGAACCAGGGGAGCGTGTATCATTCACTTTCCCGATTATCATCGCGTGCCGCGCGTTTCACGAGAACACTCGATGCGCATCAAACGTTCTCTGAATAGGAGTCGCGGTATCGGCGCGACGATGCTTGGAAATTCGAGGGGAAACCAGACTCCGCTTCGAACGAGTCTGAATGAAATCGGGAACGTCCGACACCGGTAATTCTGCTCGGCTTATTACTTGACAGAATGGAATTGCTCGGCCGTTTCGACGCAACTTCCGCGACGGTATTAACCATAACCTGGGCAGAGGTCGAAGCTGCTTCGAACGAAGAGGAAACGGAGAACAACCCGAGACTGTTCCATTTAGATGATCACACTCGCGTTCAACTACTTTTAGTATCCAGAACTATGAATGGAGACTCGCGGATTGCACGGCGCTTCGGGATTCGGTCTATCCCTCTTCAAGGAACGTTTCTGGCATTGTTTTGTACCGGATTCTCCTGCTGTTCCCGGTCGAAAGAGCAGATACAAGCGCGGAGAGCCGTGCGGAAACCTGAACCGGACGCGAATTAATCGTTGACGGACCGTGGATCAATTTTCATCCTTTCTCGATTGGGCAGACTTCGGTTTGCCGGCGTAACGAGAAAATTGTGTACCAGCGATCTATTTTCTTTCGTATCCGCAAGTTCTCGTTATTGACTTTTTTTTCTATTTTTGTGCTTGCACTATATCCGTTGTTCTCCTTTTCTTCTGGTATTCTCGTGTTGATTAATTTTTGAACGACGTTGCCGTGCAATATAAGTCAGCCGGTCTGTCGTAAACGAAGGAAGAAAGCGATTCCATTTCCTTATAAAAATCGATCGTCGGAAACGTCCCTCGTATTGACCTTCGATTTTTATGCACTTCCATATTTTATTCCCGCGCCGCTAATATCGCGGATAGCGAGCGACTTCGCCGGAAAATGACATTCTCGTTCGGGAAAGCTCTCTAGGCACTCTCGCCGCATCGGAAGACACGCGAAATTATTAGCGTCGCTCGCCACCACGGTAAATCCGTATTTCGCAAGTTGTTAATCTCGCTTAGCGCCAGCGAGACCGCTTTTCGACTTTCATTTAAACGCGGTCAACCCTTCGTGTTTGGAAATTATGATTCAACTTTGCGTCGGCGGATTATTTAATCGCGTGTCACTGGGATCAAATTTTACGAGATCGTAGCTTCTCAAAATTATGCGGACGGTGTGCGTGGAAATTGAAAATTACTGTGGTTTTATGACATTGAAATTTTTCACAGCTGCCTTCGCTGTTCTTTCCGCGGAGTTAACATCCAAGAAATATCTGCGCAACTTCTTACAATTAGTAATGTAGAAAGTTGAAAAGATCCGTGAACAGAATTTATTACAATTTTAATTTAGTTTTCCTTTTCTCCGAGAGCTAAAAGTGATTTCATGGCTTCTGAAGCGTTTGACACAGCTAACCAAATTAAAAATAGCAACGGTGGAACTTTTCCGCGCAAAATTCTGCAATTACACTATCGCGTTTCTATCGAATATTCGACAGAGTTGAATCCCGGGCAGGAGCTCGTGGAGTTTAATTATTAACGCGAGGTCACGGGTCACCAACACCCGTGTGTATTGCATTAGCCTCCTAATTCCATAATTCAATCATTTCAATTTCTACGCTAGCCGGCTTTAAGCTCGTTGCATCACGAAAGGTTCTATTCGTCGCGTGTGGATTCATTGCTCCCCGAAGCGAACAGTTTTTGGCTCGGAGCGAGTGCCTTTAAGAACGCCGTCCACTCTTCTTCCCATTGCATCGGATTACTTTTTCTTTTAATCCGAAATGGAGTTTGAGTCGGAATTACGTCGTTTTCCGCCTGGCTTTCAGCTGTATAAAAGCGGCGCGATTAAACGTTCCGTTCCCGTAGTCCGCCGCCACGTAACGCCGTATCCGGGGACATTAAAATTTAAATGTGATTGCAGTTTCGTTTAACGAAATTAAATACGAATCCCGTGGCTGCCGTCGCCTAACGACCGTAACGACGCGCGGACCGAGGTTGCGCCTTCTTTCTCGCGGTATTTTAACTTTAACCGGCGACGTCCTCGCGAACGATTGTCCGCGCCGCACGTCTTGTTACGAGGACGCGCCTAACGCAATTACGCGTAACCGAATGCCGTCGACACGCATCAACAGCTTGCCTACGTTACATTCGTATCGAAGGGAAGTACGCCGAAGACAGTCGTCAAAGTTAGCAAGACTTACAAACGGGAGAATATTTTACGCGGGAATGAGAAACGTCGGAATAAAAGAAAAGGTAAATCATTTTCATCGCAAATTGCAGAGTTCGCGAAGCGAGCAACTTCAAAAATACACATTCGTAGAACGTCTTGTGCAATCGTCCGAAATTCCAAATATTTGGTCGGTGACTTGAATAAACATCTTGCAGACCGGGGCGGCGAAAAGCGACGTTCCTCGCCGCCGTCCGCAAACACCGCGAGCGTTCGACTTTTCTCTAAACATGAATTCTTTCACGAACCATCTTCCGCGTCTGCCTTTACCATTCCGTTGCACGTTAATACAATCACGTGAAAGAAATTAAGTCCGTCGAAATGCTTCCGGCGAAGCAGCTTCGAAATATTGCGAGCCGTTCCTGAGTCGGTCAACGAGGAGTTACGTGGACGGTGTCGTAAAGCCGCCGCCATTGGACCTGGATGAAAAATTGTGCAACGCGGAGTGCTTTGAAGCGATATTAGTAACATTATCGAGGTGATGTACACCGCCGTTCCGGGGCTCAACGTCGACGATATGGAACGAGCGGTGCTGCCTCCGCGAAAGGAAACCAGTCGATAGATAAACAACGTTTGAGAAATAAGAAAGATGATATTCGGCAGGATATTGCTTATCGCGATAAAAGCAAACTCCGCCGAAGCGTTTTATAGCTCCGTTCGCAGGTTCTCGGTGATTTCCAACAATATTAGGCGGATCTCCGATAAGCTTTTCTAAAAGATCGTCCGCGAAGGAAACTGCTAAATGTAACGTCGCGAGAAAATCGACCGAAACATATTCGCGAGGGAAAATAAGTTTTCCAGCACTATGGAATTTCCGCGCCGTGTTTTCTCCATTCCGACTCCCTCGCACTATAATTGCCGGTACGCAATTAACGTTAATTCGTCAGTAGCTGCACGTTTTCAGCGCCATTCCCGGAATACTTCTTTCTCCGTATCCTTGCTACGCGAAAGACTGTGCTAGAACCCGGTGCACTCTTCGTTTTGTTCCCTTCGTCTTGATTAACGGCCGCCGCAACTTTCGACTTAATAAATAGGGGCTTGAGCAAAAGGAAAGCGAAAGGCGGGCGGAGGAAGTATACAGGTAGGCAGAAGTTTGCGCTGAATATGATTCAGTGGCTTTCGCGAACAATCCCATCTTTCCCCTTTGTTTCGCGATATAGCTTGCATAGACGTTCAATAAATTTGAATAAGATCAGGGGTTGAAGGATTTATGATTCCCCGTGGGGCGAGCTTTTAGAAAGTCATGTAAGCGGCTGCCAAGAAACACTTCGTGACGGAATTATGAATGTTGCAGGTGTCTGGGCTCGCTGCCGCAATAATGTTGACTGTATCAACTTGCGTCTGTTGCTACCAAGTGGTGCGTTCCTTCAACTTCGGCGTATCTAGCCGTCGCCGTCGATGATCGACCGAGAATGCACTGCCGCTCGAAACGGGTAAGACTACAGATTATCTTAGTTCCGATATTGCATCCCCTTCAGGGAGGATTAACGTTTACCTCGAACGCTCGCCGCCGCCTGAACCCTTCCAACTCTGTTTCCTCGCGATCGATTCGAACGCTTCCTGCGATGTTTTACCCTCGACTCGTACGTTTGCCTTCCGGTCCGAAGTTTCTCCACGATTTTTAGTCGGTTAATTGCCTGAGAGGTTCCTCGACGAGCTCGTGGAAGCTTCCGACCCGGTTTTCGATACCTTTCGATATTTAACTTACACTCCTTCGTTCCACAATATCGAGGATATCGAATTTTTTCCTACTATCAACGCTCGTGCGCTCGTTTATCGTGCCGCGCGGGCTTAAATTGTCAAATAAGAACAGTCCGATGCAGATAACGTTGGCTACGGTTTGTGGAGAGGATTACCATGAATCCCGCGAGCGATAAGCCTCGTATCGACGATCCGATGATTCAATGATTGTTCCAAACTTACTTAAAAACAGATCGCTGGAACCGCGTGGGCCGAGTCTCTGTGGCTGTGCTTAAGAAAATAAATGCTACGTGGATAGGGAATGCGATAGGAGTTGCTTTAAGCTTCTGTGACAAAAGGGACCGTATTTCAGCCAAGAAAACCGAGACAGAATTAAGACTTTAATATTCGCAAAGTCCACAAAGAATGCTTCTTTCTCAAATATTCCACATGCTCCATTAAAAAAAGGGTATCGTTCCTTCAACGTCAAAGGTAAGGCGATCGCCAACCACAAAGACTCGCCCCTTGCAGCTTTTCAGCGCGCAAAGCTCCCCATAACTATTTCTCGTTGCTGGTAATTTCAGGGGAGTATTTTTACAACGATGCACAGCTTTTTCGGACGCGGGAATTACGAACGGGAGACGCAGCGAACAACCGCGTTTGCGGTTTCCGCGAACGCGTATGCAGGATGAAATTAGCGATCCGAAACGAACTGCGCTCGCACGTGACACGTCGGGGCTCGCTTTACGAGCGGCTTCGTGTAAACAGAGCCAACTTTCTTTCACGAGACGAGCGATAGAACGCGGGGCTTGCTCGACGACACAGTTCATTCAGATGGATGGCCCACTCGATATTACTTGCTTCGAATTACTTTTCCGATACGATATTGGCAACGCGGCGCGATGATTCTGCGTTGACGGCTCTTTAGGAGCTCGTTCTACTGCCTGCCAATTGGAACGTCGATCCCCCGAGCGAAGCACGAAGCTTCCAGCGCGATTTTCTCTGCGAACGAAAATTCATTTTCCCGTTTTCAAATTACTGCCTCTTCTTTCCTTTGTCATTTCCTTGCTTTTCGGAAAAGCTGAGTACCCTCCGCTGCCCGACGGAGTAATTTAGCTACCCTGAAGTTCGAAGCACGCTGAAACGAAAGTCCACGTGGCTGGAAAAGGGTCGCTTGGATGACGAAGACAGCGAACAATCAGCGCCAGCTGTTTCCAGCTCTTCGGGGATTCTGAATCTGTTAAGGGCCACCTTCAGTTTTACAGTCACTTGCGAGAGCAGTTTCGTCCCGTCGCGCGACTTATACACTTACGTCTTATTCTACTTGACTTTACAATCACTTAGCATTTAGAGAAAATTGGTACAGTTGACGATTCCCTCGTTTCTCTTTTATAATAACGACAATTGACGATCATGGTACGGACTCTTCGGTCGCCTGACTTCGTTGAATCCTTATCGACTCCTAATTCGTTCGTGAAACAACTGTCCGGGCCGAGAATCGCGTTCCTTAAATGTAAAACGTAAGTCTATCGATGGTCAGACTGCCGACCAGAATCTTCTGATATTAGAACTTCTCTTCGATGCAGTCCGTTGGTTCGTCGTGTGCGTATCACGTGAATCAATGTAAAAGAATAGAGATGAGAAGCGAAAACGATTGAGCACTCGATTCTTCCTCGAGGCGGAAAGAAAGCTGACTCTTTGCAGTCGTACATGAAGGCCCAATTATAATCACGTACTTCTGTTTGGAGAAAAAATTCTCACCGCTCTCGTCGTTAATTCTAGACGCGATTATAATTCGGCACTTTCGTATTTCGTTGTTGGTCCACGCTTTAAAGTTCACGAGAGCATTTTAGGCACAAGCATTCCAGAGGTATTTTAATGGTACTGTTTTTGCGAAATCGATCGATCCACAAGCACGCCGAATCCGACTGCAAAGAGCTGAAAATCACTCGCAAAGCAATTTCAAAGAGTCTCGACTCCTCGTCGCTATTTTCTTATCACGCGATGTCTGCTTCGTTGTCAGCGCGAATTGAAATAATGGAAGAAGGCGTTAAGAAAGTAAGAAAATGAGAGAGAAAAACGTGAGAGGACGCGTGTCCCGAGAGAATCCCTCGATTCTTCTTTTCGAAGCGCGTCGGATCGATTGTTCTCAGCTTCGAATCGAGTTCAAAAACGCAGAAAGACTTTTGTACTTTTTCGCATCGGATACAGAAGAGAACTGTGCCGCGAAAAAAAATGTACCAGTAATTTCGACTTATCGAGACAGTGACAGTTCATTTTTGGCACGGTAAACCACTCGCTCTGCTCCACAGTCGATGCATATTAACTTCTCAACATCGATTCAACACACTATCAATATGTACAGGATCCGGCTTCGCCTTATTGAACTTCAACGCGCACATTGTCCTAGATTCGTCCAACTGTTCCTCGGACGAGGGTCGCACGAAAATGAGACCGGTTTTTTCATCGAGGACAACCTTTGAAGGGGTTCACTCTACTGTTCAGGGGCGATTTCGGTCGCATCGTTGAAAAATCAAAGAAATCCCCGCCTCCTGTCTCGTGCAGAGTCAGACGAGCGGAGGAATTGTGCTCTTGAGCTGTTCTCGTCGCTGTAGAGTAATGGTGGACATCAGTCACGGTTGTGACAGGTCAGAAAATTTAATATTTCGTTCTTCCTTCTACCAAGTGCGTTTCGATGTTAGCTGCGAGCTCAGGTACTCGTCTACGGTGGCAGGAGAGGAACCGGTGCTATTCGAGGGTGGTGCGTGCCACGGAGATCGGGGAAAACAAGACGACGCTGCTTGACGCGGCCTCGACGCAGGGAGAAGTATTCAAAATTCAGTGGACAGTAGCATCGTTATCGAATAATCGATCCTCCAGGACACGCTTGAGACACGGGTCACGACTCCCTCTTAAGAGAGCGACAGATCTCTGTTCTCCCCTCGCCAGGTCTCGATGGGTCCAGGGCTCATTGGGCATCGTGACCTTGGGGAGGGCAGAACCTGTCTCGCAAGCCGACGAGATTAATCGAAAGAGGCCACCTCCATAGCCCTTTGTTTTCGTTTCGTTGGATCACTATGTCTCTCGCTAGTCGCTCTACACCTGCGTCAGCAGAGTCAATTGCGCGCCGTTCTTCATCGTCTCCTTCTCCTTCGGGTCCTTCGAGTCGTTGCCGATGGTGATGTTCGATCGTGACGTCATGGTCACCGTCGTCGTGGAAGTCTTGCTGATCAGCAGTCCTCTCTCGGCGTCCTCGTCGTCGAGCTCGAGCCTCGATTGGCCCGAGGCAGCGAGGCGATTCGACTGAATCCGCTCGGCGTTCGCCTTGTTCCGTCGCGGGAAAACGCTGTTCTCAATGTGCAGCGTTGCATTCACATCCTTGCCGGCGGCGCAAGTGCACGCCTTCAGGAAGCTCTTCTTGAAGTTGTCGCTGAGGAACGCGTAGAGAATCGGGTTCATCGCACTGTTGCTGTAACTGAGGAATCCAGCCAGCAGGAAGCTGGTGATCGTGATCTTGCTCTGGCATTGCTTCGGCGGTGTGTAGATCAAAGCGACCTGCGTGAGCCAATAGGGCAGCCAGCAGAGAACATACACCGTGATGACTGTCAACACTAATTTAGTCACTTTGCGCTGGGACCGTTTCTTCTCCTTGGATTTGTTCTTCGGGCCGACGGTTTGGAGCTTCCTGATCACCAGGAAGTAGAAGATCAGAATGAGGACCAGCGGGATGGCGAAGCCCAGGATGAAGGTGTACAGGGTGAAGGTGGTGTGACCTCCGCGATCGTTGGGCCAGTAGATGTTACAGTTGATGCCCTTCTGCGACTCCATCGCGTTTGCGTACAGGATTATGGGGATCATGAAGAGGACGCTCGTGATCCAGGCGGTCAAGGAAACCATCTTCGAGATGAAAGGAGTGCGAATCTTCGGAGAGGAAATCGGATGGCACACGGCGATGTACCTGTCAGCGCTCATGATAAAGAGAAAGATACTGCTGGTGAACTGGTTGATGCTCGTGGAAGTCATGTACGCCTTGCACATGATCTTGCCGAAGATCCAGCTCCGCAGGCTCATCGTGGTGACTAGGAATGGTATACCAATTAGGAAGCACTCGTCGGCGATCGCCAGGTTCACGATGTACATGTTCGTCACCGTCTGCATCTTAGAGAACCGCAGCACCACGTAGATGACGAGCGTGTTCCCGAGCAGACCGACGATGCAGACGATGGAGTAGAGGATCTGGTTGACCAGCGAGACGATCGGCAGATCCGCCTCGCAGTTCTGTATCATCGATTCGTCTTGACTCACTTTCCGAGCGTAATCGATGACGCTCGTCGTGCTCATTATCGTCGCGTTCATCTTGCCAGAGTTCCTCAGCCTCTCGGCCGACGGCACACGGTCTTTTGTCTCTCAGACTTTCGAGTCGTCGTTGGCTTTCGTCTTTGAGCGCCGATTTCCACCCACTGACTTCTAAGATTCGAGAGCAATCGTTCGCCGAGAAGAGACTCCCGCCTCAAAATCCTTTCCTTCCCGTTCGTTCGCCTCGACTGTCGGTTCGATCGCGTCTCGACCGCGATCCAGTTAAATACGCGTTCTTCGTGTTCGGACTAGAAACACCGGGGACACGAAGGCTCGCTGCGTCGACGAGGAGAATGCGGAGGACGAGGCCGACGTCATTCCGTCAGGCGTCAAACGATCGTGCTTCCGGGAGCGTGATAATCCGCAGAGTCTTCTTGGTTACCAGCTGCCCCTTTCTCTCCCTTGCCTCGTCTGCGAGCGGAACAGGCCTGAAACAGAAGGAAAGGCGGCTTTTAGATCGCGCAATCCGAGCACGCGATGGTCGAAGAAGATCTGAGCGTCGGTGGCCTCGGTTGACCCGGGTTTTTGCGGGTCAACGAGAGCCATTATCTTCGACTGTCGCGGAGATCACATCTTTACCGGTTTCACAGTTATTGTAGATCTTTGAAACTTCTTGAACGGGGATATTCCTAGTTCGTAGAACTCTGGGGATTTTCGACATACGGAAATGTTAATTCCTACGATAGGCAATGCCGAAACTTTGAAACTTTAATGACGCCTTTGAGACTCGAACGATCTTCATTCGCAATAGCGGAGAAATTAGCGTTACGTTGTTGCAAGTTGTAGGTACTTCTCTAATAACTCGGAAACGATTCTACTAAACTTCTTTATCAGTTTCACTTAAGAAACTCGGACTCTTCTACCCACGAGTTAGTTCTCAAGATTTTACAGTGTCCTTATTGAAACATTGAATTAGATAACGCGAAAGAGTGAAAGTTTAACCTTGCGAACGCAATTCGATCTACGAAAATCGAACTAAAACGCTATTACAGGATCTCCGAGTTAAACCCTGTTTCGCAACTCGGATATTCCAGAAGCGAGACGGCGCAACAGGGTCGTGGGTGTACCGGGAACTCAGAATCTTGTTGACAACTCGAGGATCAGGCGAGCAAAGGGTCGTGAACGAGGATACGGCAGATTGCGAGGGTTGAACCGTCTCGGTGTCAACCGCGTTGAACCGTGAAAGCCAAGTCGAAAGCTGCAGCGTTCCGACCGACCGCAAGCTCCTCGTCCGTTACAACGGGTTAGCCGAACAAACGGTTTTCGGAGTTGGGAAACTCGGCAACTGGACACCGTAACGCAGACGTAAAACCACGTGCGCCACGGTCCCCGCGGCCGAGCGTTTGTAAGACAGCCAGAAGAAGAACGTTAACGATTCCCCGTAGAACGAAACGGGTTACACGCGTTACGGCAACTGCGCGTTCAATGCTACCCGTTTGTTTCTTTCCTCGACGAACGCTGACCAACTGAGAGCTTCGGTTGTACGCGAGTAATCGGCTTTGCTCGTTGCGGGAAACTTCGAAGAAAAATGAAGGATATTGGAAAATGTTGCAGCGCGGTAATGTTGAAAATTTGATTCCGAAATTGTTGATCTTCTACATTTTACCGAGAAAGGTGTTTTGGAAAATTGTAGAAGCTGTTTATTATCTACTTAGAGAAGTTCGCTCTATTCAAATGCAGAATTCCCAGGTCAGAGAGTTTCGCGAATCGATCATCGCGCCAGCGTTCTAAACTCAGTTAACAAATATTAAGTTAATATGATTGCAGGAAGATTTATCGTTTTACGGTTATAATGGCTGCAAGCACGGCTTGTTAGCTTCTCTCATGATTAAAGGAAGAGTAAACAGTGACAAAACGGACGCTCGTCGCGTGAGAAAACTCGTGAAGCACCGCTTTGAAGCATAATGAACTTCGATCAATCGCCATTATCGAGACTTACCTATCTGGCTTGGTAATTAGCAAGCAAGTGGTCTGCTTGACGTTTCAGCGACTGTTTTTCTCATGCATATCCTTCTTTTCTCCCCTCAAAGGGTCTAGCCGGATAAGAATGGGTAAAAGTGCCCCGGGAATCCGTATTTATCAAGGATAAGATATTTACAAAGTAAATACATTGCTTCGTATATTACATACAAAAGTATTCATAATTCTGTATAATACTCATTTAACAAATAGAATACATCGATTATACGCATGAGCATGCCACTTCTATGTATACGGAAATACACTGAAAAATCGGTTTTTAATTTTTTTAATTACGTGCCCCTCTTTAAAATAATCTGCAAAAAATATATGTTAATAACCATAAAAATTCACTAAAATTGTAAAAATATAAACGTGGTCACTTGATAACTTCAGGCTGTAATCGGCATTTTCAAACTTTTTTAATTTTTAAGAAATCAGTTTTGCAAGCAAAAAATTCTAAAAAAATTCACAAGCATGCGCCTACTAGAGTAAAATATCCCTGATTGTTTTTCATAATTTTGTATTGCACAGAACAGAAGCAATCAAGCATAAACTGTAAATTACGTTTCACCCCGAAACTACCCCAATAGTGCGGGTACCGGGTTCATACTTGGCAGAAATTCGGGTTCAAATTTGGCTTGGGGGCACTTTTACCCATTCTTATCCAACTAGACCCTTTTCTGATATTCTCCCCTCGTCCATATTTCAATGCTTCTATGAATTATCACAGTCTGATTAACAAATAAGTCTATGATTTACGATTGTTTAACCAACTATCGAAGAAGTATTATCAGAAACTCTTCCTTGCAGACCTGTGAATTAGTGTGAGCAATGTTTGGCTGAAATCCAGGGCTCGATAGCAACACGTGGAATTTTCGTATTAATAGCAGAGTTCTAGGGAGATCCTGGTAACAGTGAATCTCCGTGTTATTACAATTCTCGTGCTTTTCGCTTCTCTTCCACTCGGAAAACAACCCTTCCTCTAAGAATATCATTACGCACGAAAGCTTCTCGCATTATCGCTACCACCTTTTGCGAATGATTGCTGGAGAGTCACTTTGTTGCAGCTGACTTTGTTCACATTAATGCCGAATCAACTGTATACTATCTCCTGCAAAGTGGATATCTCAGCCCGTAACCAAGTAGTAACTAGAAACGTGTTTCGTATAAAAACATCGCGGTTGAACCCTGCTCACCGTAAAAAGTAACACTCGTTTTTGCCAGATCGCCTAAGGGACGTCCAACATTTGCAAGAAAAATAATGGTATAATAACCTGCTTGTACAGTATTCGGCGCGTTTGTCGTCACGCGCAACTGAAAAGAAACGCCCCGGTACTTCCGTAAAAGCGTGTGCTTAATAAACTCGTTGCCCGGAGGGCGGTTCTAGTTTACGGCACGCTGTAACATTAATTTCATACACGTTGAATGTGTCAAAGGGTGCACAAATGATTACGGGGAGCTCAGCTCCCAACGCGACCGTCGCGTCGCGTCGTTTCGATGAATCCATCAGGTTATTGCGCGCGTGTCTGACTTGTGAACGTCCGCAACTACTGAGGCCGCCGTCCCTCATTAGCACTCGAAATTGCGAATAGTCGAGCGAGCAGCTGTCCCTCCGCGAATTTCGGAAACTCGCGAACGCATGCAGGAAAGTGCTAGAAATACTTTTCAAAATCCTGCGTTAATATCCATAATACAACCATCTTCATTGCAGTCGACACTCGGATAGTTCTTTTTTATTTATACAACCCATTTCCAGCCGGATCTGTAGATACTCAGGGGTTAGAAATTCCTTGTGTACTCGGTGCGTTGGGCAGGATTCCCGATGGACTGGAAAATTTGAGAGACACGCTTTCTAAAGAATTGAGAGTAGCAGAAAAGCTCGCCGGATTTTTAGCTCGCTGTTTGGGAGACTTTCAACGTTGTAATTCTCTCGTGACTTTGAGCGTGCGAGCCTTCTTGGATTTCAATTTGTCGACGCTGGTGCTTTTTGGGTATTACGATTTTAATAACAAAGTTTGACGTATTTCAAGCCCGTGACGTCGAGGTAATATAAAAAATCCACGAGACGCTCCGCAACAATTTGCGGGATCGGCGTTCGCTGAAAGGGCAGAGAGGCAAATGTCACAGACGCGTGTTTCCGAGGCAGACCCGTGGCAAGGCGGAGACGAAGCGCGTCAACGGTTCGTGACACTTGCGACCTCGTGAAATTATGAGAACGCGAAGCTGCAAAAATTTACATCGCGCTCGATCTTACGTCAACCGGCCGTGAAAGCTCTCTCGCCCTTCCCACCGGTTTGTTCGTTACATTTTTCCATCGATCGCATCGTGCGCGCTCATGTTGAAGCTGAAATCCACCGACGGTGAGCAGACAGACGGAGCTGGGCGTAAGAAACAGCATGAGTTACAGGGCGCGAAGACAGAAGGGAAAAAAGGAGGTCGCGGCTGTCTTGCGAGGGATAGAGAGGCGAAGAAATTAATTACCCCCCTGGCTCGGCAACGAGCAAGCACTAAAAGTAGAAACTCGATCAAGTGAATATACAGGGTGCCTCGATGTCGGCGATCTCCCGGTGCGCGGCGCGCAGTCCTTGAGCGCCGAGACAAGATGAAAGGCTTTCTTCCTTCCCTCTTTCCTACCCTCCCTCCCTTCCTCCTTCCTTCCTTCCATCGCCGTCAAACTTCCGATTGATTGTAAATCCATCGCGATAAACTCGAGTGGTTCAAGAACAGAATAAGGGCGTCGTTTGCATATCGATCACGAACATTCGCGAGCGGACTGGCGCTTCAGGTTCACTGCTATTCGATGCAAATCGTAACGATGCCCCGTAGAATTCCTCTTCCGTGGGTCGAAAATTAATTTCCAGTGAAAGGGAACGCAATCTTCGTTCGAGATACGTGCGGTACATATTTGCGCATCTTTATTAATTAACTTCGATCCACTCTCATTTACGGCGCGTAATTGCATGATAAAAGTATTGTCGTTATTCGGTCAAAGGGATTCCGATGAAATCCAGACGCATTTGATTTGCAAGGAGTGTGAATCATTGTGCAATTAGCTAGTAATCATCGAATTATTGTAATTTAATAGTGCGAAAATAGACTGTGCTGGGGAATAACGCGATATCGCTGTCCATTCGTGCGACGATCGGAGTTCAATAATTTCCACGTTCCCCGATCCGTGCAAATTACGACCCAAAGTTTCGCGATCTCTCGTCGCAATTTCGGTGACTAGCTGGAATATTCTAACCGTGGGTGTATTGGTTAACGAAACTGACGCGGGTGGAAATTAAGCGACGATTCGAACGCAACATCCGAGCCGGGAAACGAACGTCGCGCTCGATACGGGATATCTAACGTTACCCAGTTTACAACGGAACTCCATTCCCTGGACCGTAACCTCGTTTTTCTCCCATCGACGGAGATTCTGGGAATTACTGCCAGCAATCGGTTTATACTGGTTTTGTCGCCATTCGTTCAAAGTGTTAATTTCAAATTTAATTGGAGGGTTTATTATTGAAACGACACACTGGGAAACGGCAGAGATTGATTTTATCAGATATCCCCAAATTTATTTGCATTTAGCTTGTTGGAATAACTATAAATACGATACAAAATTAAAGGCAAATTATCTTTAATTATAATGAAAGATAATTATAATTATTTTTCAATATTCCTGTTATCGAATCGTGCATCGAATATTCGAAGCCTCAGTCAACAAAGCATCCTACCTTCTCAAACACCGAATCGGGTTGTTCGTTCCGATGACGCACTGCATGAAATCTGTTACCGGCAAGCAAAACGCTCGAACAGCTACGAGCTGAGCGTTCTAGCAAACAACCCGTCAGCCGAAATTCTCCACTGGTTTAAACGTAGACAGTGACCCACCCACGGAGGCAAAGTGAACTCGTAGTTTGTAACCGATACAAATGAATCGATTACTCGGTGAAACTTGGTCGCGCGCTTTGCAAGTAAATCAAGGCGAAGAATAAAGACGAATACCCAGGCTTCGAAGACTCAATTTTTCCCAGGCTTTTATTTCAAAACCTATTCGACGAAAATCTCGCCTTCGATATACGTTCTGCTCTCGAGTCACCCTGAAACTAGCTTTTATTTCACCTTTGTCTCTTCGAAAATAAGCAAAAGATTGAACGTTCGATCCTCGAAATGAAAACCTTCTCGCTGTCCCATTTCCGCGAAGCGAGACGTTGTTTCTATTTCCACAAATCCATCTAGAAAACTTTGATCGGAGATTGATACTAAATTAAAGAAGGAACCAAGAGAATCCCGAAGTATCCATAGACTCGTTTCCCCGATAAAAGTAGCGGAGCACGTGGTCGTGAAAGTTGAAAGCCTCGGAAAAAACACACGCCGGAAGTTAGGTGGACCGCGGCAATATAACCGGCAGGTTGGAGGGAGGCGAGAAGGAAAGCGGACGTCAAATCGATAACTCGGGAGGATGGGTGGACGTGTTAAATCGAATGCCCACAAGAGGAGCGAGGCGCGAGGCTGCGTGACAGTTATCGTCGAGTAAACAGGCTCCTCGAGAATTAGTTTTTCCTAATAACCTCCTGGACAAATTGAATTTCTTTCCGTGGAGATTCCTCGTCGAATACGGACATCAAATTTTGCTGTCGATAAGTCAACGTTGCAAATTGGCTGCATCTTGCTGAAAAAACAACCACGAACGCCGTGAAATATTTTCTTGAGAAATCCTAACACCTCGCCAGACACGAAACGCAACGTAATTAACGATTAAGCTGTAGATCCCCAGCTGCTCATTAGACATCGGCTCTGGCGCCACGCGGCCCGACCGTCGCAAATTCTTTCACGAGCGAATGCTCCGCGTGACGACATCGATAATCGCGTCGAAAGCTCGATTAGAATTCCACGTTCGCCGAGCTTTTCTCCCCGCGAGCGACAGTACTCCAAAGCAATGGTTGTTTTCCTCTCGCGTCGGATATTCTGCCAAGAATATTCGGTCGGATGAAACACGGCTTCGTACCATAGTTGAACGATCCCTGCTGCGAATGTCCGCATGCGTCCTGCGGATGTTAAAGGAAAAGGAAATTTCTTCCCCAGGTGGGAAGGGGTGATTGGCAACATTTTTCATTCGAACACGGCTGACCAGGATAACAAGGCCTTCCGTGAAGCCCTCTTCCAACTGGATTATGTCGGATAATCCAGGGTTTCAGTGCAATTACGTGAAAGTCAATTTCCTCGTTGCAAAGCCTGTCCTCCGGAGCGTAGAGCTTATGAAATTTCAACAATACATAGCGCTCTGTCGTCGACGTTCTCCAAAACCCTTTCCCGTCCATTTCTCCGCGGAGCACAAACCTTTGCCACCCTTGCACCGCGCGCATTAAGGAAGTTTACGAAACGACTTAATTAATTTCCGTGAGAGGGTCCCGCCGTAAAGGGTCAAAAAGATTGTCGAGATTTCGTGGTGAGATTACCTCGGTGTCCTCATATATCTGACGCTCGATGGTTTCCGTGGTTTCGCCGGGAAAATGATATCGCCGGACCTTAAGGAAAACGACGCCGGCGAGCAAATGGAAGCTTGCGACGAAATCCAACCGAGTGCCCGCATTTCGGTTCTCTACGACCCAGTTATCTCGACGATAACAGCTTCGCGGCGATCTTGTCTTGCCTTTCATTCACATTTCCTTCGAGGATACGCGCGGCTACTTCGCCGCGGTGCGCCGAGTAATCTTTCATCGTCGTCCGAGTTCGATCGACGTAACTGACAAGTTTACCAGGTCGTTAATGCGCGCACTGAGTTAGCCCTTTGACGAGACGATCGACGGAAAAATCCACCGGGCCCGATGATTAATGGATCGATGAGAATTGAAAACACGATTTTTGTTATCGTTTCCCATTTTCTGTTGCTTCAAAGGACCAGCGAAAAACACCCTCGTCGAACGACGGACTTTAATTAAATTTTTTCTGTCTCTCGACGCTGCTTTATGAGTGTCAAACACTAGAAGCGCGGAGCTTTTTTCGTGTATCAGAGTAACGACGCGACGTGTTTACTGGCTCATAAAACTGTCGACATTTTATTTATTTATTTATTTACTTATTAATTTACGGGAAGAGAATTCCCATTAGTGTACAAGTGAATTCAAATTAGGTTGATTTTGCTTAAACGAGTGCGGTACAGTATTTAATTATTTACTGTTAAATTTTCACGGCTCGGCGTTGTTTGACGGAGAATGTTAGTTGCTAGATCGAGCGGCGCGCAATCTTTCACAATTGGCGATGCAAGAAGGTTTCGCGAAACCGCACAAAGACGTGCTTTGAGGTATTTCCTTCAATTTCGGAGTCGGCACGCTCGTCACGAGAGTTTCTCGAAGAGAAAAAGTTTCCCAGCTCCTTCGAATTTCCCAGCGAGCCTCGTGAAGAGCAGACTTCCTGCACTTTACGGCTTCAACTCGACCAGTTCTCGAAGCGTCCCCCATGCCACCGAGAAGTCCGGCTTCCCTTTTTTCCGAAATTAAAGCCCTCCTGAGAGAAGTAGCCAAGTTTCGAACGTTTCCTACGCCTCCGGCCAAAGAACAATGAACTTTGCAATATATCCTCGGGGGTTGAGACAGTCAAGGGCGGTTCAGTTCGAGCACATCTGCTGGGACTCGCGGCTATCACGCTCAATAAACTCAAACTACTTCCTAGGAAGGTCCCTTTGTATTCCTTTCGATTCAGGTTATGCGGAACTGGAATAACGAAATTCGCCCAAGAATTAGCTCAGATGAGATCGGATCTCTCGAAAACGTCCTCTCGCGGGGACGCTTCCCTGGATATCTGCCAGCGAGGAGATCAATCCCTCTCACGGGACACTTGCTTCAACTTTTTTAAATCACCTCCAGTCCACGCTGCAAATAGAGCGAATCGAGGGGACGGCCCCCGAGGCGCAGACAATTCCGGAAGTTTTCTAGAAAAGACTGGTTTCCTCGATCATTTTTACCGGGCAGCGAACCGAGGGCGCGCACCGCTCGCGATCGTGTAATCGTTGCAACGGCGTTCATATTTTTACGATTGCGCTCGTAAAAGCGCGTTCGCAATCCCGGTAGGCTATTTTTAAAGCGTACACGTGCCTCTCCTCCCCATGAAAAAGTTTAACCGGGAGAATGTTATAGCCTCGGTACTTTGCATAGTAGATAAATCTCCCGGAGTGTGGATTCGCGAAAAGATCTCCGGCCTGACTTAATAAAACCGAGGGACGACGGATGAAGAAGTATACGCGGCGCGCATGAAATCCGCGTAAAGAGACGTCACCGGGACACTTTTGATTGGCAACTAAAACTGTACGCGGACTGTGTTTGTTAAACACTCGTTCTACGCGCGCCGCTTTTATTACCACGCGCCACCCGTCGATGTCAAAGAGTTTTGGTACCTTTAAAACTGGAACCCGTTTTAAAGGAGCGCGTCGCGAGCGCCGATAAAATTCGCGTGAGTTTCGAACGATGCGCTCGGTCTTTGTCGACGGAGAGCAAGTTTAAAACTATCGCGAGTCGGTCGACTACCTAATCGGGCCCCGAGTATTTCGCAAGTTTCACGAGAGTGTCGAGGAAATGGGAGCGGAACGGCGCGCAATTTAATAAAGAAGCCCATGTTTCAGTAAATATACATGGGGGCGAAGGGCAGAGGATCATGGGAGAGGAGGAGTCGAGCCGCAATTCCGCCATTCCAGCCATCAGCGTATTCGCCGTCCATAAACGCGATATTCCAAACTGTTGCCAGGCAATCCCCGCAGTCGTCATCGTTGTGTCAAGAAAAGCCACGGCACCGCGTCGGAAAACTAATAACGTCTTTTTCCCCGATCGAAGCATGGTAATAATCTTATCCTCGGGCGTATCGTGATATCATCGGCCAACTCGTATCCCCTTGTCGCCTTCGGTCGATACGAATCTCGCCCGGATGCATTTTCGCCAAGGGGGCGGGAATCGCTCTTTCCGATTTATAGCCGTCTCCCTCGATGTTCGCTAGAAATTTCCCAGCCCCGTGAATTCCATTTTCGCGTGTGTCGCGATCGATTCGCAGAATTTCTCATCGACGCTACCCCGGCCGCGCCGCGCCGCCGCCGCCGCGCCGCACCGCGCCGTGAGCCAAGAATTTATGCGCGACAGCTTTAAGACCCGTCGTAAATGCTCGCCGGAACGACGAATCTCGGTTAAGGGACGATTTGCTGGGCGGTTCGGTGGGCGGGGGTCGAGGGTGAAACAACTTCGGGAAATACGAGACATATCCCGCGCACAATGCCGCGGAGATACGCGCGCGACCGGCAGAAAAGCGCGGCCGCTAGCGGATCCTTTGTCCAGCTGAACCTGTGTAGGGCCGCCAGATTGCGGTCTAACAATATCACAAAGACGTATTGCGTTTCGGGAAAGCCAATATCAATTGGGGAAATTGCTTTGTCGTTGGACGGTGGCGTTACGCGCTAATGCAGGTACAACGGGATAGGGTTTCCAACGATGGAGGATCACTGCGGAGTGCACTTATTAGGTCATTCCTTCAGCGATGTCGTCATCGATTACATTAATGGGAGTGCGTTACTACCCTTCTATAGACGCTTCTTTGCCCTCGATCTGTATAATTGGCCTCCGCGCAGAAAATATCCGAGCGAATTGTCTCCATGTAAATTTCCTTCTGCTCGTTTCCAATCGAAACGGACGCTACTCGAATTGCTGCTCCGCTTTCTTGACCTCGAATCAAACGACAAAGAATCTATAACAAGATCTTTGCGCGTCCGTCTGACTCCAATTCTTCAATTGTGTCTTAGCGAGAGGCAGAATTCTTCCTCTACGAGGGGCCGAAATCGAAGGGGACGCGGGTCGTCTTATGAGATCCCAAAGGGTGGTAATATCGGTCCCTCTGTCCTCGGTTCCTTGCGAACTTCGACGCGTGACTCGATTTCACGATGTTTGCCTTCGTCCCTATCTGAAGGTCCAAGGTCTTGTTTTACGACGGAGTAATGGATCGTAGGAAGATACTTTAATCATAATTTTATAATAGTAATGAAAACGGAGAAATTTCTATCTGGCAACTATCCGGCAGTGGAGCGTAGAATATTTTCCGCGAATCCCAGCTTCTACTTTCCGTATCAGAAGCAGGCAAAGAAAACGCTTGCTCGTATCGTAAAACCCCGAGGCGCTCCGAGCTTGGTGAAAAACGCGAAGGGAACGCGAGAAAAATATTGAACAACACGGTTGTTCGTGTTTGTTTCCCGCTTAGTTGGAAACGCGTGCGATCCAAAATAACGAGAGAATCGCACGCGACGGTGCGCAACCAAACGCGATACCGTTTATTTAAACATCGAAATTGGAAGTTCGCGAACAAGCACGGGCGATAAGCTTCGTTGCTGAAAAACGTCTGCTTCCGATTATTCCGTGCCGCGAGAAGGGAAGGGGGAGCGCAGAAACGAGAATATTGCAAACGAAGCGGCGATGGCTTTCGGCGAAACGGAATAGCGAACCGGCAACCTGGAAAATCGCGTAAAGTGCTAGCAGAGCGGCGCGACTCGTTCGCTGCGATTGTTCGAGAGGGATTGCCCTGGACGTCGTCGGATCCGCTCGTTCTACGTGTTGTACAACTGATAACTGGGACACGTTGTCGCCTAGAGCATGTTGCAGCTTGTTTGCTCGCGTCTGTTCGCGATTAATCGCGATCGAACGAATCTACGGTATGGATTGACGCGCACCAGTTTCCCGAAGCTGAGAGCAACTTTCAGCTAAATGGAAAATCGAGAAGTTGCAATTTTTTTAAAAGTCGTAGCGATATCTCCAATTGAATAATTAAACAAGCGTTGCCATTAATTTCACGCAAAGCGCGATTTATCTCTGGAGACAATAAGGAGCTCGTTTTCGCCGCTTTGAGTCGGTCTAGGTTATTCCGCACGATGAGCAGGCGACTCCTTTGTGTCGATTCGATCGATAAGTGACGTTCGACCCACTCGAAGATAAATAATTCTGTACGCAGCCTATCGCGACCGTCTGCAAATTACACGGCTGTTTTTGGTTCGCTTGCATTTTTAATTGCGTTATTGCGCGCTCGATGGGCACCGTTTTACCATCGTTCGATTGCAAATTTCTATAATACATACATGAATATTTTATTGTAGCGCACGCGATGCGCTCGACCATAAGAATCCAGAGTAAGGACAGACATTTTTATTTCAATCTAAATGATTACAGAGCTGTTTGCGCGAATTTTAATAATGCGGATTGTAGCGGTCTTGGAAAATCTGTGACTGAAATAAAAGAGGGAACGGACGTTGAAGGAGACGAGGGAGGGTTGATTGAAAACACAGAACGATCCCTTTAATTTCCAACGGCATGAGAAATATAACCGCCTTGATATTGTAATTAAGAAAGTCTTTGCTCAACGTAATAATTAAATCGAGAAAAGAGCGAAGGGGCAAAGGCAAAGAGGCACGTTAATCGGCCCTGCGAAAGGCTCGAGGACCTCGACAGCCACATCAGATGAAAATGAGTTTCATTGTCGATCGATACGTCTACGACGATATAGAAATTCTCCGCTTTTATTACGTACGATTTCTCAATTTCTATGCTCCGAGTAATTTAACTGCTGACATAAACACGATTCTGTGTTTCTCTATTGTACTTAATGAGGGATTGTCGTCGCTCAATAATCTCTATGAAAACCGGACGCCTCGAGAGAACCGATAGAATTTAGAGCCGCCGCCATATAGAACATCGAATCTAAAGTTCCGAGAGTAGCTGGCGGAGTATTTGAACGGCGAAAGTAAATGGAACCATAAAATTGCTATTTTACAGCGGCGAAAAAGGTTTTCAGCGTTATGGTCGCCCATTAAAATTCATCCCCGTGTAACAAGGCAAACTGCATCCGTGATTTCGATAGCTTTCCCTCGTCGAGTGATTGGAATACAGAATGTAATATTTATTTAAGAGTTTGCGAAACGTTCAGCTTCCCGGACTCGCAACGAGTGGCAATTTCGTGGTCTGATTGACGCTAGGCAACGCGAAATTCAGATCGTGTCGCATTCGGACTGAAGCCTAGTCGAAAACGAAGCTTGTTGCGATGCAACCTAAACCTGTTACGACGCATCGAACTAATCATGACTTGGATGTTAAAGGCTTGGATAGGACTAAATTTATACGACTATTTGATCGAGCAACGCTGTAGAAACTTCAAAAGTTTTATTAGTTTTGTTTCTTGACCCCTTGGATCATTAATTCTCCGAGTTCTATTTAATCAAAGCTAGGAGTTGCGTTTCATTTAGAAGATTTGTCCTTTCGTTTTTCCAGCGCTCTGTACCGTCTACGATTAATCAATACAGTCTGTTTGCAAGAACTTGTAAAACTCGATTTTCTTTAAACGCGAAATTATACTTTTTGCGAATTTAATAAGCCCGTGAATTCGTTGAATATCACTATCATGAAATTAATATTGCAATGCTGTGTTAAATTAATTCGATCGTGCCGAGTTCATTGTATTTTTGCATTTTGGTTTGTGCTCAATTAACCATGCACTCGGCACAGGTTAATTACTGTGCAAACTGTGCAGCTGTCCCCGTCAGGGAACCTCATAAAATTGACACGAAATCCATCATCGGAATTCGTCGTGTCCCTCGTACTATTAATGGAACGCGATTTTCCGCTAAATTCTACGACAAACTCTTTTAAGTCTCCATAATTCTCAAATATTGCGCGTAATATCTGTTTTATGAACTTTATGAAATTCTCGGCGAAATAAGGATCTGCAAGTTTAGTTGGTTCTGAACGTTCGCGTGACTTTTAAAAGAATTTCACGAATCTAATTGAATTCGCAAATCTAAGGCATCGCGTATTAACTCTTGTTCAATAGCCCGTCTCTCTCGAGGCTGGAAGGCATGACAATCTGGCATTCAAAGCCTAATGTATTGCGAATTCGATGGTCCACAAGAGCCAGCGCGTATCGATCGTCGATTCCACAAATTTTTGCCCTTTTAGAAAGGTCTAACCTATACTCGTACGTTCCGATAGGTCCATGGTTCCGATCCATGCAGTTGCTAATACAGAATGGACGGAAGCATAAAAGGATACTGGTGCATTCAAAATTTCCAGTCCAAATCAGATCGAAATCTCGTTAACCCTAGATAAGGAAACGTCGCCGTATGAACCTTCTCAAGTTCCCGAAAATATCAAAATTTCGTTAAATTTTAAGACTCGGTTCTCACGAGGAACCGGGAATCGCTGTAAGGATCACGGAACCGGAGAAATTCAAATGAACTGAATCGAGTCGAGGGAACTTTCGAAACTCGGTTACAACAGGATCGCTTTTTGTCGCGTTCGCGAGCGAAGCGGATATTTTAAATAAAGTCGACGATCAAACTTGAAGCTCGTCTAATGGAATATAATTGCGGGGAATTTCCATGATTCCAGCGGAATAAAGTTGAATCGAAAGGAAGCTAACTGCCAGTCTTTTGTCTACCAACAACACGAGTATCCTGCTGTCGTAACTTATTTCTAACTTTCGTCCTACTTTGTCACATTTTCCAAAAGCCTACGGCGAAGAAAGATAGCGATCAGGGCGTCCTTCGAACATCTTAGACTCGTCCGTTCCATTCTATCGTCGAGCCTAAGCTCTCGTTACTCGAACACGAGGCCAGTCACGTGTTCTCGCACGTTTCCATAGCCCGCCTATACAGTTCTCGTCCCGCGATAAACAATCACTCCGCCCCTCTACTTTCCGAGGTTCGTTTTTGATCGCGCCGGGACTTGGACTTTTATCGCCTTAACCGGGCGAAAGTATCAGAAGTTTGCCGCAAGTGCATCGTAACTCGAGGCATTACGCGGTCGGTTGGAACGGCGACCGAATGGGCAAAGTTTCGCGGATATTTGCGTATACACGCATGCACGATCGGATACAGCGCGGGATCACGAGGGAACTAGTTCGAGGAGGTCGTTAAGTGTAACTTCGGGAGGCATCGATGCATCATCGGAAACGCTCCACGAAGTCGCTTGTTTTCCCGCATCCCTGTTAACGTACGAGCGCGCCGACAAACTTTTAGAGTACCGTTTCCTTTGCTCCGTCGCGATACCGGAGGCGAAAATCGCTGATTCGCTCCGCATTTTGACGGCGATCGCCTGAAAGCCGAGCATTTCGAGCTGTAATCGCGTTTCGAAACGGCAGGTTGAAAGTTTCGTTCGCGTCAATTCTGTTATCGCTTTAATCGCGTTAATGTCGCGAGATTTTCTGTCGATTCTGATTTCGATATCACCTGAACTCGATTCCAGCTGGCACTGATTTTTCCTAAATCTGGGAGATTTTATTCTATCTTTAGGAAAAGTCCTAATTTCTTCTCGTCACATTTTCTATTACAGTTGACGATATAAATGTAAATTAAGAAGCATCTTTTTCGAGTATCTTCTCCGCGTCATATTAATGAGACAGTCCTCATGGATGCTGATCGAGTTCTTGACCCAGTTATTATATTTATCTCGGCAAGTTTCAGCGATACTTGCTATTTCTATCTACCGCAGGATTAAGTGCAAAGGGCACGAAGGAACGATAACACACGCCATAAATATCGTCGCATTGTGGCAACTTCTTTCTCTTTCTCCGGCAGCGCGCAGACAATTCGTGTCACACCGCTTTTCACAATGGCTGTTGGAGGGCTCGAGGGACTCGGGGCTGACTTTTCGTTTGTTGCGAACCAACTGCCAATTTCGAGAGCAATCGATACGCGGATTCGATACCGGTTTGCCAGGGAGTTTCACCGGGGAGCCTCATGAATTTCCAAGCCGAAGTCCTTTGCCGGTGTGCTTTGGCTTCGGTATAACTGACCTTAGACCTCGACGCAAAGCATCCCTCCGTATTATCTTCAACAGAGAATGGATAGAGGATACATTAAAGTGTACCAAGCATCCGAGCAGGTGTTCGAGATCGCATCTGCTTGACCTTCTACGATCCAGTCGAATATATAACAGCTGTCGAATAATAGGTAGGAAACCCATTTAGAAACCGATTGACACGACGCCGTCACAGCTTCGTCTTGTTTTTTTTAAGCGAATCGCCCGTCAAATTGTCTCACACCTGTCGTTGGATACTGTACACGGCGGACGATAACGCGATTGATAGACAAGGTACCCGGGAGTATCGCCGATTTCGTTATATCTCGATGCAAATAAAATCGTCGTCGCTTTTCTTCCTAACGCGATATTATTCTAACCACCAGCATTTAGGTGGAAAGCGCAGACGATGCTCGCGCGATGCGAAATCCGGTTCTTTTGGATTCGAAACAAAGCGGTCGTTAGTCGCGGAAGAATATTTTTGTGACGTGACGCCACGTTTCCAGTAGTCGTCGGCGGCGAGAGACAGGAATTGCAGGGCCGCGCTGACGCCCTTTCCACGGAAACCCTTTCCGCTGCGAAAGGTCGATGCGGGGGCCGTTTATGCGTCGCGGCGTTTCGCGCGTTTATGCACTTCTGTGTTCTCTGCGGCGCGTGAGGAGCCTTTCGTCGAAAAGATTCGATCGAAACTTTTGTTGGTCGTTTGTATAATTCATAGGCGTGGTCGAATGTCAGCGTGGCAGAGAAATTAGGCGTGAGCCAGCATTTTGGCTTTATTCAATTATATTTAATGTATCGGTCCGTCCTCGAGTTAGATTCGTCCTGCCGCCCGTTGCCATCGCAACGTTCTCCCAATTGGATTAACTGGACAATCGGGATCGGTTCAATGTCGGAATCCTCAAAAATATATGTCGAATTTCAATTTTAGATAGAACATTCGTATGGTAATCAATATTGAAATAATTGTGAATGGATTCGGATGGTGGAAACGGGGACGAAAGATATGGCGAATTGAAAATGTGAGACTTTTGTTCGCTACTTCTGCATTACCTCTGTTCGCGAATTCGAAAACAAAGAGGAATTTCCAATAGAACGATTCCGCGAGAAAAATACAAGTTTTACCTCGTCACCCTGACGCGGCGTCTAAGCTAGGCTTTACCTTGGGGACTCGTTAGGATTAATAAAAGTATTCGCTGCGACAATTGCAGCCCGTTCCGAAGCAACGTGGCACGAACGATGCGACGGCCTTTGTTCCTATCGCCGTTTTATTGCACGTTTACACGGAGGTCGATTTCTTCTTCGACAACGACGCAATAACGTTCCGTGTTGCGTGGGCGTGGTCCAGCGTCCCGTGATTCGTTCTCGACGTTCCTCCTAGCCTAGGTGATTAAAAAAATCAATTACAGCATCGACGACGCGCCGTTTCCAGAGTGAATATACCCGATTCTCCGCCTCCTTCTTTTCCTCCGCACAGACGGTGCAATCGATGCAATATTTACAAGAGACCGATTCAGGAGCTCGTTTCTACGAAAAAAAAGCGTGACTGTTTATTCTCCTTCGCATCCCATTTAGCTGCACTTTTAGACCGGCTATCTTTCCGACTCCATTTTAGTTCTAAATCCACTCTCTTTTTATTTCCATCGCAACGCCGCACAGTGTTCAAAAACGACTGTCTGACCGGGAAAAATTATGTTTTGAAATGAAAATGTCGATGAAATCATCGAAAATCAGTTAGATTATTGATAATTTCGACTTCTTAACCTTATGTTCTGTCTAAATTCGAAATAATTGAAACAAAAACTAAATTATTTTTAAAAAATTTTAAAGTTAATTTCTTTACGATTGGAAAAAATATTATACTTTTATTTATTCCAATACAGAATACCGTAAAAACAATATACATATATAAAAATATAATAGTTAATTTAACAACTTAACTATTGATCCATATTTTTTAGTAGTTTTAATACTTCCAACGGAAGATGTCCAGTATTGTCCAGTACTTTTCTTAGTTTTAACCCTTAAACTACTTATTAGTGGATCTGAAGGCATCAGGAGCATATGGAATAAATCCTCCATACAGTCTTTTCTTGATTGATTAATTGATGTTTCTGCTGAGCACTGCTGTTTGTAAACCGTCTGTGAAGGATTCGCGACATTCAAAATCAAATTATGCAAAAAGTTGCTAAAAGTAGCACTTGATTTTTACAGCAATTATAGTGCTGACCCTGTACTATAAGATAGAATTAAAATTTTGACCAATCCTTACCAATCAAAAAGGTTGTACTTAAAAAATCAAAGCACATGCGTAGCAAAATTAGCTATTATTGAGTGCGTTTGTTCGGATGTCCCATAAAACTTTTTTTTTAATCTTCCTATTACAAAATATAAGTATACACCTTCGTTTACAAAATCAGTGTTGCGTAAAATAATTTATTGCACGTTTCGTCTTTTACGAGAAGGAAAAATCTCGAGTGCTAAATGACATTTCTAAACACAGTACAGGTTTGAAAATTCTATGTACATATTATGTTAGTTAAACAATCTTTAGAAGTAAATAATTGTACAATCAAAGCTCCCTAGGGTTTTATTAATCTAAAACAATTGAGAAATAAGTAAAACAAAATTATCGAAATTATGACTTTTTCCCAGTCAGACAGTCGTTTTTAAACACTGTGCGCCGCGCCGTCAGAACTCCAATCCCAATATTGCATTTAACAGGAGCTAAAGCGGCGAAAGATAGACGTTTCGAGGTTTCCGGATCATCGGTTTTCACTGCGACCCGCGTCGAAACTCGCCCGACGGCGTCGTGATGCGACGGAACAAAGTTTCGTCGTTGTCTCACGCGCGTGCCGTAAAAACGTTCGGTTTCGCGACTCGCGCCGTTTGTATCTTGGCAGCTATCGTGTCAGATGAGGTGACATCAAGGGGAAAAAGCGAGACCGCGGGGCGGAATGACAAACAAAGGGCGTCGATGCTAACGGCGTCGATAATAATAGAGTGACAAACGCGACGCGTCGCGCCATGCCGTGCAGAATTCCGCGCCCACGGTGTATCAGTCATCAATATCGTCGACAAGATCTTATTGGGTCGGGGAACTACGCTTCCCCGTTCCTTTTCCACTACCACTACCACGCGTTTACCCAGAACGCGTTATCGACTTCGATTTTCCGGCCAAGATGCAAAGTGCAACGGTCGCGATATGCTTTTCCACTTAGCTGCCGACTGCGAAGCGCATTCACCAAATGTCCCGGATCGATTTTTATGAAGAATGCAGCGCAGAACCGCTTTTCGCTCCAACGACCTCCGACTTCCCGAGATCATCTTGGGAAACAATTTTTCAAGTAACCATTTTACTACGTCAGGACTTTAATTCTTCAAAGGTTGCGCCGCAAGGAATATTCGGCCTTCGCGCTGTTCTTTAAGTTACTTCGCATCGCCTTCACGATTAATTCCTGCAGGAAAGGCAGAGCAAAGGAACGCGGTGCAGTCGGTTTCATTTTGCGGTGTTGCGATGCACTTCAGGCCACGGCGCATCAAGATGAAATCGCTCTGCATCGAATGACGTTCGCATGGGGGTTTCTCTGTAGTTTTATTCAAACCAATGCTTTCTCGTTCGAGGCACGATGATGCGACCTGCTTTATTGCGTTCACCGGCTGTAACATCGAATCCTCGAATCAGCAACCAAGTTGAAACAGGGCTCGGTCACGGTGGAAGATTTTGCAAGGTCTTCGCTGTGATTCATTGAGAGAAAGAAATGCCAGTTCCTTGGTAAAATGAAACTGTGCCCTCTTTTGTGCGTTTCGTGGTCTTTTTCGAGCGAGACGCCAAGTCCGCAGTCATAAAGGTTGAGTAATTAAAACGGAGTGTGTTTCTGCAATGTCTATTTCAAATAAATAGTAGAATAACGCTATCTTTCCACTGTTTAACGTTCTGCCACGGTGCTGTCAAGGTACAGGAAAAGTAGATTACACCGGCTTAGCGGAATCATTGATTAGTTCTCCATTTCATCGGCAGCTCCGATCGAACGCACCCTTTCCCACACCGATAAAGAAAAATTCTTAATTGAATATCAATTCTTCGTCGAACGTTTCCATGCTAGTCCGTCCCGATATTTTTCCACTGTCTTTCCTTAGGAAAATGGTGCTCATAAAATCGAAGTGACCTTTACCATAGTTTTCATTTTTTGGCTGTTTACGCAATGAGAGTAATACTCGAAGTAAGTGCTCGAAGCTCTAATTATATTTTGCGGTAGGTTTTACCATAAAATCATTACAGCTATGTTTATTGTAAGCTAAGCTCGATGCCCAATCGAACTCGAGATGATCATCCAAAGCATGCAAACCCTCGGAATCCACGAAACCATTCGATATGTCGTTAACGAGCATAACGCCGATATCGGTAACAAACATGTCTCCATTATCAGGAACATGTGAATCCGTCAAACTTTTCGCATAATGACCGTAATTGGCGGATATATTTACCGGCGATCCGGGAAAAATGGAATGGGATTGATAATACGATATTCAATTTTCCAGGAAAATCCAGTCAATTGTGCTCGTTAATTCGAAAACTTGAATGGGCTGTGGCTGTTTCGAACAAGTTTATAATTACAGGTAAACAAAGTTATCCTACTATCGGCGCAGCTAATTGGAACTGATTTGTAGAAACAATGGAAGTTTAAACTGTCCTGTTGGTATAAATAGCATGAGCGTCCATAGCTTTCCGATAACTCTTATTACAAGTAAAATACTGTGAGAGCAAAAATCCTTCATAAAAATGTTCCTTCCTGTCGTAAAGCAGAGCTCGTTTGCAAAGTTAAACATTGTTAATGGACATCAACGAACAGCGTTCTCTATTTAGATAAATTTAACGTTAACGAAACGTCATGAATTTCATTTATTCTTTTTCATCGCCGATATACCATTTACCCAGCGACGTTGTTAATCATCGCTCGTCAAGAAATCCGAGATTACAGTCCAAGTAGACTCGCGCGAAGGAAAAACCATAAATCACCGTGAGAGAAGTCGACAAGACTTTGGGACCTGCGTTGGTCGATTGATCGCTAATCGAGACCTCACAGACCATCGAACCACGTGGTGCTCGTCGATGCGTACCGTCTGCTCAGACATTTCCCCGCCTTTTTGCGAACGCCTACGCGTCGTGTCGAGTTTCGGAGCGGAGAGACAGATCACGACGATTCAACTTTTCCATCGTCGTGGAAAATCAATGTTCATGGAAACGCCCGACAGGGAAGCGTGACGGATGTTCCTGGAATTTATTCCCGCCCCCGTTGATCCGTTCACTTTTTTTCGAACTGTTTTCCTTTCCCTGAAAAAGAAACGCCACCGCGTCACGATTCATCCTTCGCAATATGCAAATACCCGGAGAATTAATAGGAGGCATGTGTTCCTTTCAACATTCATAAATTTAAAGAATAACTGGAACGAGTATTTTTGTGTTTTATACGTTGATTGCGATTCGATGATTTGTAATCAAACATAAACGGAGATCGATGGTACTTTTAACCTGTCATTCGTAAATTTGTTCACCGTTTCGCGAGAAAGCCGATCATAGGAGAAGAACCGCGGATTTATTGCACAGCGTGCCACGTAGCAGTATGGGTGATAAAATTATCCTATAAATTGGGATTCTGGTTCGTTGATTCTCTTGCTGATTGATAATACCGCGCAATACGACAGCACGCTTGTGAAATATCGTTACGCGCGATCGATGGTGTTAATAATATTTATTCGTTTATCCGTAGATATAAACGAGGGGTAGCGTATGGCAGGGAAAGCGCGAGCAATCACACCCTGCGCGAACAATATGGCGTGAATTTTCGTTCTACCGATTTGCGATTCGAAATGGTCGAGGGATCAGCCAGCGGCTGTGTAATTGCGTCGGGAACGGATCTACGTTCTACAAGTGGCACAGTGGACCAATTAAATTTATTCGATCCTCTCGAACGATCGAGGATTAACAATTCCAGGTAAGCTCGCGTTCCGAATCGGATAAAACTGCGAACGTCGATAGCGTAAGGCGATTACAGCCGCGATGAAATTTCGATAATATCTTATTGATCGATTCCCTGACTCGTTACAGTGCCCGGCGCCTGTCAGTAATATGACAGGCTCGTTAAACGATGCTTTTGTCAATTTTCCAAATACGGTTGATTGAACGTCCCTGTAAAACTCCCAAAACGGTCGGCAATTGGTTTAACGTTCACGCCGTGCGATAATGGCGCCGATGCCTCGTTACAAGCGATATTGTTTCGTAATTAACTTTTCACGTTTCGCTAGTCTTTTGCGCCAAGGGCTTGAAAAGTTTGCCATTAACGCCAATGAAATTGAAATTGATATTGACTTTCTCCCTTCTTTCCGAACGAACCGTTTCGCACTGGTTTCCCGTTCCGCGAATGGAAATTACGCGACTCGCGCAAAGAGCGTGGCGAGCGATAAGCAGACAGTCGTCATTAAGCCGGGACAACGAATTTCTCGCGGAGATACGTCGACTGAAATGATGATAGAGCCGACACATGGCGCGTTAACGCACCGCCGTGTAATAAGTGTAATAATTTAACGCGCAGCAACATGGTCGGCAAATGTCGAACGGTGTTACTGTAACTTGCGTCAAAGAGACCGGGAAAATCAAAGGGCAATTTGACTGGACGTTATCGCCTCGAGACGGTGGAATGTTGATTGCTTGACAGTAATGCCGGCCCCTCGACAGGCCGCTTAATCTTGGCTAATTGACCGATGGTATCGCGTGGATTACTTTACGAGAAAACTCTCGGTACTTTCCTCATACTCGCCCGCCGCGGATCGCGTCGGTTTCTCGACACCTCGCATTAGTTCCCTCGATTCGGCTTTCCGAGTCACCAATCTTCATTTCTTTCGGATTTGATTTCCTCCGGCCCCAACTCTCCCATCAGGTTCTCGTTGCCACGCCAACCCGCGCCCGTAAACAAACACATTCGTCAGGCAAAAGTTTCGTATCGGTCCCCGGGAACTTCTCACTTAAGCCGCTCCACTTCCTACTTGTCGGGCTTCCGCCGCAAACACTTGTCACTTGCATTCAGCCGCCACTAAATAACGCGGTCGCCGCGATACTTTAACGCCGTTCCGTAAGTGCTTTAGCGAGGGATTCGATCGCGTTCCACTGCGTTGCGGAGGGAACTCGGAACGCAAGGGTTCTGGGGCCCATGAAAACCGGAATTCGATTACGCCTAGATGGAAACCTGAGTTTTTCGGAGGACACTGGCATCATTGGACAAGATGCGACGAGGTAAATCGAGGTGCGAAGATGATAAGTAGTGTCGCGGTAGAAGCGAACGCGGCAAGGGTGGAAAAGAGGCGTGAAATAAATATTATCCGCGGTGAATGTACATACAAACCTACAGGGTGCGCCAAAAGTATGGAAACGGTCAAATATTTCGAAAACGGAATATTTTTGAGAAAAATGTTTTAGAACAACGCTTTAGGGTTTTAAGAATTCTATTGAAAAGTCGTATCCGTTTGACCTTCAGAGCAACGGTCAAGGTCATATCAAAGTCAACATGATTTTTTTAAATGGAACACGCCATTTTTGATCATGCAGTGTTAAAACTGACGATAAGACCTTTTCAAAACACTAATTGATGATCTATTTCTCTTGAGAATTGCCTGAGTTCTGAGCGTTGAGAATGAAGAAAGTCTACTGTACCGAATAGTCTGGAATCGGTCAAATATTTTGAAAACGGACCATTTTTGAAGAAAATATTTTAGAGCAGTGTTCTAAGACTTTAGAAATTCTATTGAATGGTCGTATCCGTTTAACTTTTAATGGAGCGATCAAGGTCACGTCAAGGTCAACATGATTTTTTAAAACGGAATACCCCATTTTTTATCAGGCAGCGTTAAAGCTGACGGTGAGACCTTTTCAAAACACTAGCTGGTGACCTATTTCTGTTGAAAATTGCCAAGAATTGTCAAGAAATAGACAGAAGACAATTCGAACATTTAACGAGTTAAAGCACATTAATGCTAAATCTCAAATGCTCAATGCGTATTAATGCTAAAATCGTTCTTCATAAGCCCGTACGCGAGGACCATGATTGTGCGAAGTCCAATCATGAAACTTCCTCAAGGTGCACCCTAAATAATACTAACATTAAGGCTGACAGCATCAAAGCATTTAAAGCTCAGCACTTGGGCAATTCTCCAGAGAAATAGGTCATCAGCTAGTGTTTTGAAAAGGTCTCATCGTCAGCTTCAGCACTGCATGATCAAAAATGGGGTGTTCCATTTAAAAAAAATCATGTTGACCTTGACGTGACCTTGACTTAAAACCCTAAAATATTGTTTCAAAACATTTTTCTCAAAAATATTCCGTTTTCGAAATATTTGACCGTTTCCATACTTTTGGCGCACCCTGTATATGCAAATGCAGGTGTAAGAGAGCAGTCATCCGACGCTGCATGCGTTCGCCCGTATCTCTAGTCTCCAGGGTTGTGAAACCCCTCCCAGTTACCTGCAACTTTTTGTGCCGACGCTTTAACCTACGTGACGAGAATTTCCAACGAATCGGAGGGAAAGCGGCTCTTTAATACAAAGAAGCTGTTTTTATTCGTTTCCACCAAACGCTGTCAAGTTGAAGCCTGGCTCTTTTGTTCCCCGAAGGGAGAAAAAAGGCGAACGCCCCGACTAATTAATAGACCTTTTAATTAATCCACGGACGGTAAAAGCGCGAGACGAGTGAAAATAATCGAGTTTTCGCGAAGGGGTTGGCGGCTCGCCGTCGGGCTCTTTGTCCGAGTACCGCTCGAAATAATTGAACGTCTCCGCGGAAGGCTTTATTAGGTGTAAGCAAGAGTGCACGCCAAGCAGGAATAAACATCGCGACGACGAAGAACAAAGGGTCGTTGAGGGACAGGCTGAAAGGTCGTGTGTTCCGTTGGTAAACCCTTCCCAGTCGCGCGAGGGAAATTCGAGTGAAACACAGTAATGAAACTAATAGTCGGACCCCCCTCCAAGTGCTGTCGGCAGGGTGAAACGTGGCGTAAAGTCGGTCAGCGCCGCTTCAAAGCGAGAACACGCCTGGCTTTATCAGCCGTCGGTTAATTCTACCTACGACTTTGGCCTCCGGTCTCTGTTTCGATTGGCCACACCCAGAAAGGACCTGTTGATGCCAATACGCTAAAGGCCACCTTGCTTCCCTAGTTTCTGCGGCTGTCAACGCGGACAACTTTTGTTTCCCTCCCGCTGTTCCGTTTCGCGAAATTTCAAATGTCGCGCCCTTCTGCGAACGACAGTGCTAGAAAAGAGGAAGTGACACCCCCTACTCTGCCTTCCGTCGTTTCGAGGCGCGTCAAATTATTTCAGCGCCGCTACTTTATATCGTTTCTTACTCTCCCATCGACTTCGCGAGCTGTCCATAACTTTTCGCGAAATCAACTTATTCCGGAATAATACAATCTCGTTAACTGTCACCAACCACTTAAAGCGAGACGCAAAAGAGTTTAGAACGCATTTTCCGAAGTGGATCGATACCTGGACTTTCATTCCGTATAATCGAATGCATTATACAGTTACGAATTAGCGATGCGGAATTTTGATTGAGAGTATCCATTCCCTCGAATCGATTGTTGCGCAACTCGCCATCTTCTTATCCGTTCTAAGAGAGGTTTAAAATCCACCTTCTCTAGCAGCGACAGAACTTTTCGCGTGGAATATTGACGCGCTCCGGAATCGTGTCCGGGAACCCAATTAAGTAGTTTGCTGGTGTCCGTGATCCTGGACGAAACCGTGCGATATTATTCAAAATAAAAGCATGAGCCTCGTTCGTATTCCGACCACAGGCGATTTTAAATTAACGGGGTCTCCGCCGCCACCGTCGCGCCCGGTTAATTTCGCCAATAGGCACTTTTATTTTTCAATATTAATTTTTAAAATCTACTTACATAAAAGTTCCTTATTTTTATGGAAATGAAAATCTAGACACTTTTATTTTTCAATATTAATTTTTAAAATCTACTTACATAAAAGTTCTTTGTTTTTATGGAAATGAAAATCTTAATTTAATGATAAAATTTCTTTGCATGCTATTCTGTATGCGTTACGTTTTCATTAAGTAAAAATAAATAAAGTGGCAGTAATTGGGATACTGGCAGTAATTGGGACATCTACCCTACCTGTCTGCGGACCTCTTAATTACGTCACTCGACGTAAGCGTTGCTACAGCAAGGACGCGACCTTTGGAAAGGGGAACCTCGTTTAATTGTAATCTCTCTTCAAAGGAGGGACCTTCAATCTCCTTCCGTCCGCGCCCGTAAATTCCGACGCTCCGCTATCTCGACCACCTTGCGCCGCGACCGCAAAATTTATCGCGTTATCACGGGCAGAAGTGTTCGCTCAGTGGGTCGTCTGATAGCGCGGCAAAGTTCAAGCCACGGTTTTCGACTCGTTAGGCAGATTTACAGCCTCTTTTGTCCAAATCTCCGTGTCATCGGAGCCTCTTCGTCACGTTGTCGCTGCTGCGGACTGAATTCCGTGCCTACGAAGCCTGTCCGCCCTCGCCGATCAACTGTCTCGCCTAATAGCTTCCACCAGACCGCTTCTCGCTCTCATTTTTCCCACCATATTTGCCGCCGCAGGACATAAAGGACCGAGAAATGAAACCTGAGGGTCGGACAAAAACCCAGGCAGAAGACAGGGGAGGAAACAAATATAGACTGTAAACAATACCGAAACGACGATGTGTTAAGATCGGCTCGAGTGGTCGGTCTCTCGTTTCCATCCATCGATTGCGCGCAGCTTCTTTGTTTTAAAGTCTCTACTGTCGATAATTAGAAGACAATTAATAGAAAACCATTTCTTATATTTTTTTTTTTCATAGTTTATTGGGAAAGACGATGCTTTCAAGGGCAAGGTGCTCCTTGTTAAATGTATATCGCGACGGTTTCCGGTCATGCTGCTCCGCGTTTCCGTCATGGAGAATATTATTTTCGTACATGGACGAGCAAAGTGCTTTCTTACAATGCCCGCTGGCTACGTGACGTCCGACGACAACGACCGCCAGGAAATTCCCTTATCTGAAAGCGCCGGTGTACCGCACACGCTGACAATAAAGCCACCGTGCACGTTTCCTGCTGGCTCCTAATGGCCGTGACTCCACAGGGTGAAAGGAAAGGGATCGTGTCGCTGGATAATCGACGACAACAACCAGCGGCGCTAGCAAATTGCGGTGATTAGAATTTTTGTCAATTGGAAAAACAGCCTCGTGACCGATTTCTTTTCAACGTATTTAAAGAGTCTTCGTGAATTTCTCCATTAGTCGGCGGTATCGAATTACCTCCGCCGAGAAGATATATAGAGATCCACCCCGAAAAATTGCTGAGCGGACGAGGGTCGTTGATAAGGATTACCCTGCCCTCTGACGAAAGATGACCTACAATCCCAGAAGAACTGACCCGAGTGCCTCTTTCTTTCGCGAATCCTACAAATTTGTCGACTCGTTTCGGTCGGAAATAACAGCCGAGAGATTCGACGAGGGCTGTGAGTCAAGAACATGACGAAGTGTTGCACATAATTCCGAAATTGAGCGCAAAGGAGACGGTATATCCGGTTGTTTACAACGCGGGATTCTTGATTTATGAAAAGCTTTGAAGCCCCAGCGCCTAAGTATTATAATCTTGTTCGCCCGAACTTCCCTTCATTATATTCTCCACAAGTCCATTTACGAGTCGGCTTCCAGTATCTTCAACGCTTCCCTCCGCGCTGCGCTCGTCTTCGGCGAGCGACCTTTAAAATCCATAGTCGGGGCGCTCTTTTGTAATTAAAACAAATGGGCATTCTTCGAAGTTGGCCTAAATTGAAACCTCCTTTCGAAACTTCCCTCGCGCGGCTTAATCATTGAAAAATACTTTCCGCTGGTTCGCGTCTCGGCCAGGCGCAAAAAATACGGGCGAAACAAAGATACGTCCCCATCTCCATATCAAAGCGTACGATGCTCTTTCGCATAATAGAATTTTAAACGTCTGAAACACGGCGGCTATTCAAACGTAAACAGCTTTTCGCTGCCTTTACCCAAGAGATATTAACCCGTAAGGATTTGTGCAGCGCGGTACACAAGAAACAGTTGCCATGTTTTAGCCCGAGTGTATTGTGTTCTTGGATCGTAAGGTCGACCGCGCTGCAAGATGAAGCGAGTAAACTCCGGAGGTAACAGGCTCCTCGGAGGTTCTCCTTGATAGAGAAACGATATCTGGTCGCGTCATCGATCATGGAGAAGCTCGCGGCGAAGAGAAGCGAGTCTGAGCGAGATCGTCTCGCAATATCCTGCTCCTTTATTTCCCTCTTTTCAATCGCATCAGTGGTCCGATATCCGCAGCTAAGAATAATACTGGATACCATTATTACGTTCCCGGCCGGAGAAAAGCGCAGGGAAATTTTTTAATAACAGCCTCGTTGTATCTTTCCCATGATTTTCACCACGATATTCCGTTACCTCTCCCTACGAAGTTTCTCGTTTCTTCTACGCCAGTGTCTGGTGTTTATTTACCGTCCCTCCATCTTGTATCGCGCGCGAGGCATCAACTTTAACCGATACCATGAGTCTGCAGTAACTATCCCTGTTTCTAATTCCGTTCAAAGCGTAAAACTAGATTCACATTAAGACCTCTTTGACACGATGATTCGTGTATCTCGATATGCGTTTGACTGTGCCAATGCTCGCATTTGATTCAATGTTTTATCGCCTGGACGCAAGAAAAGTTGCTGACGACCGAATCTTACGAGAATCGTCGTTTGAACGCTTCCATAACATTACGTGTACCATCGGTATCCTGTATCGCGATACATGAATCGTTATGGTGATAGCATGATCAAATCACGATCAGTCAAAATCTAGGATTTTACCAAGACAATCGCATTAGACGATTAGAAAAAATGAAGTCCTATAAAACTAGAATCTTCTCCAAATATTGAGTTAGTTTTACACGTGGACAATACTGCAGTGCTGTAGAACCTTGATTAACCGACTTCGTACTTGCAATATAAAATTATTAAATCAGTGTCCAAGTTTTACTAGAACTCCTACTTTAGAACTCTTGTATGTGGTTCATTAAATAATTTACGCGTTGGATGAAGAAAGGGCAGACAGGCAAAAATAACATTTCAAAGAAATCGATTACAGAATCTTCATTGCAATATTACTTAATTAAAACTACTGTAATTACATTCAATTACCATTCCTGAATATAATTACATTACTTTCTATGAAGCAATACTGCTATGAAAACTTTAGATATTATTTTCTTGACATGTCATTTCGAGCCTATCTGCCCTTTTTCCATCAAATGCCACAATTGTAATTTTAGACCTTAGAAATCGAAAATAATTTAGTTGAATAATCCAAATTCTACTGTACGAGCAAAACGACGACGGCTCTGGGTACATCAGATGCTACAGAATCGTCAAAACGAAAAAGAATTTTTTGCTTTCCAATATCATTTAGTTGACATTAATTGAAAATTTCATAAGTGTTTTCCAAAGTCTAAAAATGAATATTTACTATCTTACGTCAATATGTTTTATTGTCCATGCTTCTTCTTGACCGCTGACAGTTCGCTTTTGACCATCAAATCGAGAATGACTCCGGTCTCGATCGCTGGCGAACCGATTTCGCGGTCAACAGATCTCCACTTGATCTAATCGAATCGCGTACTGTGAATGCATTCGCTGGATTACTAATAAATTCTATGAGAAGGAATCTTGACTGGTGCGTGATTTAACGCGATCTGACCGTACCGTGGTGGCGAGTGTGAATCTGGCTTAAGGGTGCAGTCCTTAAGATACAGGTTTCTAAAAGATGGTTTTATTATTCATAAGTCACTTTCCGCCCTTTCTGGTCTTCGCCAACGGCCACGCCGCGTCGTCCGTATTTATTTGAGAAATATCGTCAAAAGTTGTACCGGCCCTCCCCTATATCCAGCGCCTCCCTTCTCATCGTTAATAAATTTTCCTGCGTAACCGAGGGGCTGTAGCTTCCGTATTCTCAGCGACAACCTGTACATTCGAGAGCTTACAATTTGTAGGGAAAAATGGCTGGAAAGCTCTTGACGCGGAACGTGATCGCGGGGTACGTTCGTGCATAAATTGAAGAAGAAGATGGGCGAAAATGGAAGACGTAGATAAGGGGGTTTATTATCGAAGGGTGGGAAGATGAAGTGAAGAATGGGGCGAATGTTCCTCACTGTTTTAAAGCCAGACGATAACCGTGCATTACGAGTCCCGTGTTTACCCCGATAGTTTACTTGCCAACCCTTAAGTGCTCTCAGTGCCGGATATATTATTGATTCGAAGGGTAATAGGCGCGTTACGTGCACGCTGATCCCGCAAGGGTTCCAATTTCTCATCCTCCGACTCTGATCGACGGAATCGACGGTATCTCTGACACGACCTGCGCAGACGAATGATCCGTGGTCCGATCACGATCGAGGGAGGCTCCTCTTAAGTTGTTCTCCGTCGCGTAGACGTTTCGACGGGTTATATAAACACGGGATGAGCGAGAATAAGGGTAGTTCGCGAGGGGAAGCGGCAGGCGGGAAGACAGTGGGCGAGAGTAGAGGAATTAAGGCGGCAAGGTTTAATTCCCGAAGCGAAATTTACGAGGCGAGCTTACGGTTATTGTTGCCACCCTAACATCCTGCGTCACGTCGACCGAACACCCTCGTAGCTGTACGGCCGATTACGACCAAAGTACTTAACATCGAGCCGCGTTATTACCATCCCATTGCTTGTTACTCCATGCTTGATTGCTATTCTGCAGCGTGGTACGCGGCGAGGGTTAAAATTCGGAAGACCGTAATTCTTCCTTTACTACTTAGCGAGCAAAGTACCGTCGCGTATGGTGCTGTTTTACGTTGATTAGGGTACCAGTAGCTCCTAATTTGGTAAAGGAATTCTTTCGGCGCGAAAAGTCTATTAACAAGTACAAAAAACCTGGCAAAAAAGAAGGAGAAGAAGTATCACTTATCTTCTCCTCGGGGAGAAAAAAGAAAACAGTATTTCTTACGGAATAGCCTAATATTTCTACCCCTAAGGCGAAACGGTTGCCTCTCGATCTGCCCGCATTCCCGGCCTCCTGTTTCGTCCCCTTTCCTCACGAGTTCGATGTTAACTTTCCACAAGACAACCCTCTATCCCTTGCTCTCGGGTTGCTGGCAACGACCACAGTAGAGAAAAAAAAAACACGGAAGACGAGGAAGAGAAATTAGAGTCCCTCCGTGGTGGTCGTAGCCGGACCAACGAAATTCCCAAAATACCGTCACCGTTAAAAATAATTACCTGACGTCGTCGGCGTTTTTTATTTTAACGCTTCCAGGGATTCTCGGGAGGGTAACCTGGATAAAAACGCGCCCGCCCTGTTCTTTATTGTCAAGAATGGCGCCGCGAACGTGGAGGTGGATTTACGACGGGAGTAAAATGCAGGAAAATGTAAGAGTGGGCTGACCGTCTGAAAATACGGGCTACCAGTCGATATCCCTTCGAGGAGGAGGCACAACGACAGGTGCGGACGCTGTTTTCCAGCGATAAGTCGTTCTCTTGTTTCCGCGACTAATCCGGATAATGACAATAAGGCGTGGAGTTGCTCACGATGGCTTTTCTTTCGAGATGATCCTACACGTGTAATCCATGGGCAAAAAGTGATCGTGCTAGCATAAATATTTTGCAGATCTTTCCACGGTAATTGTCATGTAATCATTAAACAACAATAATCGTTAGATTTTAGACTCCCGCCACGTGGATCGCGATGTTTTCAATCGGAAAATCACCCCCAAGCCGGGTGATACATGGCAGACGTGATAGGGCAAATCTAGGGGATGAAATTGCCCGAGAGAATCAGTTGAAACCTCCCCGACGAATCCCAATAATTTCAAAGAGCCATTATCCACGGAGGAAACAGAGGAGTTGTCCACGGAGACAAGGGAAATGTAAACAGAGCGTGTAATGAATTTTTCCTTGAGGACACTTCCAGCGGCGGTGGCCTCGCCGAGCGGAAGTTCGCTTTCAAGTTTCAACCGCGTTATTGGGAAACCCGAGACTACCAGTTCATCTCCTTCCATCAGAGGATAATGACGACGAGAGCGTGTAAGATGGTTGTTTCGAGATGAGTTTTTAAATTCTCCCTTCGCCGGAGCGGACCGTCCCTCAGGGCATCAGTAATGAAGCTCCTCTCTATCCCAGAACGCGTTAAGGAATTACGATTTAATGCTCGAAAGGGGATTTATGCTCGTCTCCTCCGTGAAAGGCGCTTCCGACAGGATGTCGCGTGAATTTGCAAAGGAAGGGGTTTACATCTTTTTCTCCCCGTCACAGAGGAAATTTCCCTCAAGGTGGATGACATTTTCTCTTCGGAAGAGGATTCCGTGAGAGCGATGGAAACGACGCGCGTCGAAAATTTGGAAAATATTTTCACACAGGTGAAAATGTTTTCGCGAACGTAATTATCCTACTTTTATTTTAATTTTTCCGACAAGACCCCTTTGAAAATGACGACCAAAAAATTCCAAAAATTCCAACGATCCGACAGGCAGATATCGACGAAACAATGAATGTCGGGAATAATAATTCCAGCATTTGCACAGTTTCGTGTCCGCGATACAGAATGACATTCATTCGACCAATTTTCCCGAGTCCATATTCCCCGACGAGTTCTAAAAGTGACGTAAAACCAGTCCCATTTCAATATTCGCGCCGCGATTCTTTACGCGTTTCCTTTTCAATGATCGACGCGGTATAGAAATGAGGAATTGTGACAGTTTACTGCGTTTCGGAGGAATATCGATGGAAGAGGCAGGAAGGCGTAAAGCAAAGTGGATTTGTGAGGGATTCGTTCGCGAATCGCCTCGGCAACGATTCAGCCCCGAAAACTCGTGCCGCTCGTAATGATTTCGGGAGGATTCCGATCCGTGAAAGGTCGCAAGATATTTACTGTTACCTTTAAAAACTCGTGGACGACCGGATATAGTAGACTTTGAAAGGTCGAGCAGGTATCGATCCTCGTTTTGAACAATGTATTGCGCGTCGTCGTTACCTTCGACCCATAGATGGACGCTTTTAGTTCAATGGAGGCACTCGCGTTCTAATCTTCCTGGTGTCGTTCCATTCCCCCTCCATATTGTTTACAACGGCTGTTACGCTATTGCGTTGCGTAACGCCGATCGCTCGACTGAGTAATGAACAGGGCTCGTTCCGGCCCGGGCAATTTATAGGGTTACAATCATCGTAAAGTCCATCGTCGTAACGATGATTTGACTGACGGAACAGCAACTTGGTCGTCTTTCCTCGCGTTTTACGTTCATTCCACTTTATGCTCGATGCGGAACATTACATCTCTACGTGTAACGCTGCCCTATCAACTTCGTGGACGTTGATTCATCATTTCGTACAAGTTTTATCCTTGCATACGAATTTTTTCAAGTTTATCGCGAACCTCTGGCCGGAACCGCGCAGTTTTTGTTCCCAGTGAACGGCTGAGTGGAGCGAACTATAACGTAGAACCTATCCGAATGAACGACCATTATACTTAGAATGACCGTGAAACGTCGTAGCTTGAATTACTGAGATTGCTCGCTGAAGAAGTTCGCTACAACCACGACCATCTTGTAACCAACTCTGCTCGTTACGAAGCACTGGCTGACTAAGAACCGGCTGTAACTACTTTTCCCTCAAGTCGAACGCAGTTGAATCTACTTCCGTGAAGAGGTGCGACGGCAGACTAGAAACGATCGTAACTACTGTCTCGCAAAAGCGTCGAGACTGACTAAAACTGCCTCTAACTACTCCGCCACTGCACAATTTGCCGGATGCCTCGACGAATGATTCCACTTCACGCGATGCTCGTGCGCAAGCGGCTGTCTGCGACGAGACTAACTACTCATTGCAGAATTCCAGCAAGGCTGTCCACGAAGGTGGCGAAACTACTTGCGATCGTATTCGAAATATTAATTTGTCGGAGGTAGGACGTCTGCAACTACTTTGGGTCGAGTCCAAAAGTCCAAACGCGAATCGAACTGTGCACTCTCCATCGAATTTACTCTGTATCCACGCCGAACGGAAACTATTCTGAGTAAATTTCAGTGAAGCCGTTCACGAAACTAACATATGCTAACGTAACTGTCAGTAAAACGATCGCAACTATTTCGCGTCGGTGTTCGAGGCGATCGTTTACGAAGTGGCCACAGATGTTTCAAATTAAATACAGCTGTGATTGTACGCCCATCGAATGTAACCGAACTGGACACAGCTGTCGGAGAGCCGTTTACAATTAATTTTTGTTTAATCGTGGCTCGATTATATAACGAGTTATCGCGACCACTTCATTCCGGGACAGCTAGGCAAGAAACAACAAACTGTTTGCAATTATTTGCGTATATCTTTTCTGACAGATACAAAAAGGAGACGGAACGATCTTCCTTTGGGCGAAACGCGAGACGAGATGTGTACACGCAGCGAAATGGAATCCGATGTCAAGGATTCTTCGAGTTAAACGTTTTCAAGGTCCTATCAGGGATTTTCTACGCGCCAGTGAATAGGAAAACAGTGTCTCAAAGTTATATTTTTGGATCCTCCGTAGTTATTGTACGAGGGACCGATTCGAACATTGCGTCGGCGGAAGACGAAAGAAATCTCCCTGTAGGAAGAGGGAAACGTGGGACGTTGGAGAACAAAAGATCGGAGAGAATCGTTCAGCCCGTCAGATTTATTACACGACCACGCATGTAATCGTTAGAAAGCGCGACCGCGTTAATTAACTTTGTTTGTCTCTCCGTGCTGCAGCGCGAAAAATTTGACGACAAAGAACGTCCGAACAGAGCTACAGACGATGCAGCGCCGTTTGTCTGTTTTTGCGTTTGCTATCTCGTTCCACCCTGCCGCTGAAGAAAACGCCATCGGCGGTTCTTTCTTTATGCTTCGCTCGACCGTGCCTTTTTCTGTCGCGACAAGGACGGACACGCGTCAGTCTATCCTCCGCGAACGAAAAAACGGTCCTAACAGAGGACAGACTTTCTCGGACCGCTACAAAGTTCCTCCGTCACTGTATGGAAGCTATCCAGTATTTTTGCTGAGTCCGTCGACAGACAAATTATTTGAAACGGAACACACGAGCGATCACAGGCGAGCATCACAGAGACGCACGATCCTTTTTTCCTGTGGCAGCTTCGCCGATCCGGCAGCCTTTATTTTCAATTTCCTGGTCGTCATTTGTTTCTCCCCTTTACTTTCCGCGTAAACTCGTATCCGCCACACCGTCCGTAATTTTTCCACATTTTCCCTTGGTTAAAGCGCGCGCAGAGTGACCCGCAGATTGATTCGTTTCTCGCGATTTACGGCGACGAAGCTATATATAGGACGACTGTCGTTAAGGCAAGGAAAATCAAAATTACCATTACAGGGGCTGGTCCTGTAATCCTCTTACCGCGTGTAACCTCCGAGCCTGGCCGATTAAGAGCATGAATCGCGAAAGTGGAAACTGGGGGAAATGAAAGAATCGAAGAACGAAGGAAGATAAACGTTTTTCCGCGCGTTGCCACGACGAACGAGGCAATTATCGGACGAGGATACTCGTAAGGACTCTCGGAGAAAAGTAATAACTACGCGTTTCAAAAATGAAAATACATCGTCCCAGCGATAAATTCTCGTTAACTAAATTCCGAGGAAAGTAATATCCTGGAGGCGGAATAATGGTCGCAAAAAGTGATCAGCGGAGCATTTACCGTCTTCTTTATCGTTACCCCGGGAAATTACCAGATGGAAGGGATTAAAGTTCGCGTTGCCTCGACTGACGAACGCTCTTCGCCGATGAAGAAGAAACGTTGAAACAGCAGCGGAATAATTAATCGTCCCACCGGCGCGCCGCGCCGCGCCGCGCCGCGCCGCACCGTATCGTATCGTCGGGAGTCGTCCCGCGGAGTTATACAAAGACGACTCGAAGCAACAATAGCTGTTCAGAGATGAATTTTCGTTTAAAGCGTTCGTCCCTCGCCCGAGGGCAAACCGTGTTCCGGAACCTTGGTCTTTCCGATGCCGACGAATAATTTAATGTTCCAATTTGCGTGAGCTTAATGCTTCCTGTCGTCCTACGACAAATGAATTCGCGGAGCGGAGAACTTTTTTGCGAAGGGGATGCCGTCGGTTTTGGCAACTCGGTTTGGCAGAGAGTGACTCTGAAAGACGAAGAATACGTAGACTGGTAATCGCTCGGCGTGCGGGGTAGCTCGAAACGCGAGTTCGGCGTTTCATAATTATTATTGCCGCGGGAAACGATTCTCGCTAATGGCAGCGGAATATCTATGCAGATGCAGCGTGCTAGAGTGCTTCAATTGGACTTTGAACTTTGGGGCAGAGGGTAATTGTGCATTAAAACGTACAAGAACCATTTCCAGTTTCCTGATACAAAGAAAAATTAAGCCGTAGATGAGAATTATTGAACGGCACTTCCCAAGATTCCTCTATCGGTTTAGAGTACAAAAGCTACGCTCAAGCGTAATAATTTTCTCAATTATCCTCGAGAGCGAATCTCGTCGTCGATCTTTCGCGGAGGAAAATATTCAAAGCGTTATCAAGCAGGTTATCTTTAAATCATCGACAATAATTTCTCCGACAATGTTTTCATCGACAAGGTCGATGACAAGGTCGACAATGTGTATTCACCGACGATCATTTCATCGATAATTAACGTTGAAAAAAAAATAATGAAGTCAATAAGGTAACATTATCTTATGATAACTTCAACTATTCGCCTTATTATTTTTTTTAAACACGTAATTGTCGATGAAAACGTTGTCAGTGAAATGATTATCGGTGGTTTAAACGTGTCGGTGTGTCAGTGAATATACATTGTCGACGAACTCAACGTCGATGAAATGATTGTCGATGATTTGAAGGTAACCCTAAACAAGCAACAGCATCGATGCGAACGGAAAACAACCCGGTAATATTCCATCGGTTTAGCAGGGCTCTCAGGCTTTTCTTCTTCTTCGTCGATTGTTTATGTTTGTGATCCAAACACGATATGTTCCTGTACGCGAGGGACGAACAAAAGGCGGCCGGCTATCTCAAGACAAAAGGAGGAATGCGACACCTGTGGGACGCGAAGATATCCGTCGACTGGATCGTGTTAACCCTTTTATCGATCAGACGTGTCCACCACAATGTTTGCTCGACGCGAAATGTTCGCGAGTCATGGAGAACCCCTGCTGGCTCCCTTTATCCACGACAGAAACGACTTTTGAATGTATCAGCCGCTCATACGGGTCGCATTAGGAGTTGCGAGTGACTTTTATTGCTTTTACTCCCGGTTCCCCTGTTTCAACGCGAACTGCGACGCCGACTTTAAACGGGAGCACGTTCGAGCGCATCGAAAATGCCGGTGTTTTAAATGCACGCTCGCGAACGGAATATATTATTCGGTCGGATTGTACAAACTTCCCAGGACCCGGAGTGGACTGGAGAATACCTCTAATTCGCTCGTGAAAATACATTCTAGGAAAACCACGCCTTTAGAGTTTAGCTGGTAACGAAACACAATCAACAAGTTTCAACGCCGTAGACTGTACACACTCTCGAAATTCGCAACCGCGTTCTTTAACATATTTGGCTGCGAATCCGGTTAACGAAGCGGTAAAACCGTATGAAAGCTCCCTCTGGCCTTACACCGCCGAAATTTCCCAGGCAGCGTTAATTTGTCACGGATGGCGCAACAAGTTCGCGCAACAAATGAAAACTGCGCGGTTAAACAACCGCGAATTCGGTTCTTCCTTCGTTTCGCCAACACCCCTTTTATGCGTTGCTTATTTTCGCCGCCACCTGGCCAATTGGTCCCGTTTAAGCGCCGATAAACATTTTACGGGCGTCGCGAAACGAACGTCGAAACATAAACTTTATTACGCTTAGGTTACGCTCTCGAAGTTATAACGAATTCCCTATCCTGTCGGCCGATGCTTTCAGGCCCCCCGCGAGTCGCCTATTTGTTAGTCGGTTGAGCCGCGCTGACAAAATTCTACGAGTTTCACACTGCAACTACCTGTTCCTCGCGCAATACGTTTTACGAGCGTGCTACGCCGACCGAATTTCACCCTGGGGGGTCGGTTGCGCGCACTGAAACCGTGTAACGCGATAAATCCGTGAAAGCGAGCGCAGAGATCCTTTGTTTCCTTCCGTTTCCATTATGAAGAGTTACAGCGGGAAAAGAAGCGATCGATTTACGATTACGGGGGAATTTAAAATCGTGGAAATTGTGCGACGAAGCGGTGAAATAACTGCGCACGCTAAAGCCGTTACGGGATTTTTTACGCTTTCAATTATCCCGCCTTTGAAACTTCATAATGCGCTTATAAAAATTTAAATAACTGCCCGATCGAACGGTTTTGCCTCGGTTCCGCGTCGAGACTTTGTATCGTGTCTGAATTTAATTTTTTCATGAAGACGAGAAACATGAAATGCACTCGTGCCGCACAAAGTTAAGTATCCGCGTGAAGAGGCTTTTTCCTTTATCTATTCAGTCTCCCGTTTCAAGTAGAAAAGTATTTCCAACAGTTTATCTCGCTATGGCGAGGCCTTTGAATTCTGAACTCACTGCTACCCACGTTCGTGCTAAATAAACGCGAATCATTTCTGCAAGATCCACTCGAGTTACGACGCAGTATCCGATCCCCTTTGTTACGTGGTTGTCACGCAGTAGAAATGCGTAAGAGAATAATTCTGTTGTCGACATCGATTGATAGAACGCGTTGTAAAATGATGATTCTCCCGTTCCACAATTTTTTCCGTTCTCTCCGCTTTTATTTTCTTTTTTTTTTTATTTTCACTCTACTCTTTCCATTTTCCCTCCTTATTTTTTATTTGGTCTGTATGCAACTCTCTCTCGCGCCCTCGTACATTTCTTTTTAGTCCTCCTTTCATTTTCACCTCTGTCCTCTACTCACCGAATCCCTTTTTCATTCCATTCCTCTGCATCCTTTTTCGCTTCTCCCGTCCCGTTTTTATTCTCCTCTCGCGCTGTATATTCGTTCCCTTCAACAGTTTCGCTTTTCGCGTAACTCGCACTCGAAAGGCAAAAGAACTTCCTGCTCGATACAATCGCGAATATCACGGACCAGAATACCCTCCAAAAAACTATCTGAATTCGATCAGGACTAGGTGCCTCGATATGCGTAAATGTATCGTGGTCACCCCCTTCGACGGTCGAGGCCGACTGAAAAATCGATTCCTGCTTGGTTCGATTTACATGACAAAAGGGTGCGACCCCCCTTCGTTTCCATGAGATGGAGACCGTGCGTGTCGCGTCGCGTAATCCTTTGTCGCGAAATTTAGTGTGAAAACATGTCCTTCGATCCCTATAAGTATCGCGACTGTTCAGGGACCACGAGCTGAGAAACCGACGAATTTCCCGTTCGATTTCCATTAAAAAAGAAGCGGTCCCAGCGTCGCGCGTTCATAAATAAATCGTCTACAGTAAATTTATTGAGAAAGGCTGTTGCTGTGTATTGAAATCCCGCGATTGAACAAAATTAACTTAAGAAATCATTGCATAAACAATTTAAGATCTCAAAATCGTATGAAGATTACTTATCTTTTTCTGTTGTGAGATCAAGGTGTGATATACTATCTAAAATAACAAATCATATTGTTAAAGCCGAAAGGTCTATTCCTACTAATATCAAAGCTATCTCGAATTTTATTAACTCTATGAATAAATGTAAATCGTCTTCTTCATACTACACTCATAATGACAACCTATTGAGGGATGGCATATCTATTGCTAATACTTTTGCTGAATCTTTTGAATCTGTGTACACTGCCTCCTCTGAAGTCATCAATATTCAAGACTTTCCTTGTAATATTGGCATATTTAAGATGTCTATTGATATAAGCAATGTCTTCAGTAGCATAAAACATCTTACAGATAACTGCGGCCCAGGTTACGATGGTATTCCGCCAATATTTTTGAAATCTTATATCTTCATCATGTCAAGAATTTTATGACTTGTATTTAATAAATCTTTAACAGCCGGAATATTTCCTAAGAAGTGGAAATTATGCCTAATCAAACATATCTCAAAGAGTGAGAATAACTCTTTGATCTCAAATTACAGACCTAACAAAATGTAATGCCGAAAATTCTTGAAAAATTAGTATATCAGCAATTATCATTGGTTTTCAGAAATGTTATTATTGATGTGATACGTAGATCTACAATTACTAATCTTATGGAATATCATCATTACTTATCTAGCTGCATTGAAAAAGGTCTACAAATTGATGTAGTGTATATGTATGATTTTCGTAAAGCCTTTGATTCTATTAGTTATCCTATTTCAATTGCCAAATTGAAATCTTTGGGTATCAATGGCAGCTTGCATTTGTGGTTAACTAGTTTTTTATCTGATAAAGCACAAATTGTAAATTGCAATAATTCCTTCTCCAAAATAATTAAAGCTACTTCCAAAGTTCTTCAAGGTTCTCATTTGGATCCTCTTCTCTTGCACCATTGTGAATGCCTTCCACCATTGTAAGTTTTTATTATATGCCGATGATCTCAAGATCTATCATTGTAATTTTTAATTATACGTGTAATTATATTTAATGGTACGCCGCGTCGTTCTCCACGTCCACTCTAAGCAGTGTTAGGGATTTAGGTAGTACGTTTTCTTCTAACTTATCTTTTACTGCTTATTACAATGATATTATTGCTAAAAGCTGCAAAACTCTTGGACTTATTCACAAAGTCTCGAGTTTCTTTAAAGACACGAACTCTCTCAAAATTCTTTACTTCCAGTTGATCAGACCCATTCTTGAACATGGAAGTGTAATCTGGTCTCCATATTTCAAATCTCACGTTTATAATATTGAGAAAGTACAGAGCAAATTTTTAAAGCTTGCTACAAAACACACCCCATGTCATTTGATAACAATAATTATGACGTGTGCTTAATGCTTTAAATGTTCAGACTTTGAGCAGTAGAAGAATTATGTCGGATATTATATTTGTGTATAAAGTACTCAGAGGTGACATACACTGTCCTATTACCAACCTTTTTTACTCATATGCAAATACTAGAAGTCTAAGGAATCATCGCACATCTCATGGTCATTATAGCTGTATAAATCAAATATGTAACCTCGCCAACTCTGTTCATAATAATGTTGACTTATTCAGTCAGTCTCTTGAATCCTTAACAAACTGCCTAAGATGTATTATTTAATTAAGTATATACTTGCATTATGCGTTTCTTTATTCCTTTTTCTTTTGTATGTTGTACCAAAGGGTTTTTACCCATGAATAAATATACAAACAAATAAACAAAAATTGCCAACAAAAAATGAATAATTCATCATTAACTAGTGTTGCTAAAATTTCTCGTCAATCTCAGTAGAAATGTCCCGCGTCGTTCACAAAGCAAGCTTCTGCTCTAAACCGAATCCTCGAAAAGCTGTGAAATTTTTATCGGGCGTGCAAGCAAGCAGACCAACTTATAAAACTTTCATCGGTCTATCGCTGGCGGCTGTATTTACGGTACATCTTTGATCTCAGGATGCATCGATTCCTCGCGATCACGGTGAAGTCGAGGAGCAGAAAACGCGAAATTTAACGTACCCTCAGGCCTCGTCGACGAATTTCAGCCGGACTTATCGTGGCTCGACGGTTCGGAGTGAGCCACGCACGATGGATTAACCACCCCCGCGGTGCCGCGCGTCGCGGCGAGCGTAAGGCTAATAACTGGCGAGGGTGGAGGAGGCAGATATCCTCGCATTCTCGGTGGTATCTTCCGCGCCGCGTGTGTCCACGTCCGCGCACGAGAGAGACAGAGAAGGACAGCACCTATGGACACCTATATGCGGGTCATGGCGCATGTCAGGCCCGAGAGGGTGCGGCAGCGGTAACTCGAGGACTAAACCGCGCGACAGGGCGGATCCATCCTTTTCTATGCTCGATCGTGTTTTCCCTTCCCCTCCGCCCCGTCGTAGTCCTTTCCTCTATCGGAAATTTCGCTTTAAAGCTTCCCGGTAAATCTCCGCGCGATCGACACTCTGTTCAACGCGATTTCTCTCCGGCGCGGCGCTCCGATCGCCAGCAATTCGATTACCGATAATTTCTTCAGCGACACTCTTAGGATCGCTTTTCCCTTTCTCTTCCGCTTTCTTTCTTTCTTCGGACTTTTTGCCGGGCCCTCGATTCGTCGTTGGTTCTCACGTTACTGACCACCGTTTTTCTCAAACGTCGAATTCCTTCGGGGCTCTTTGTATCAGCGATCAGTTTAACTTCTTTCCTTCTCGGTTCTCGGACCCGCTTCGCGCCACGTCGAGATGGGATAAGCGTGTCCCCAGGAACGTTTAATGCTATTTTCGCGATCTACTCGAATATCTTCTTCAATTTTCGAAGGTCCGGTTGATTCTACTCGGTCGCGAATGAAATCGAGTCGCCGAAGATTCGGCGTTTCGATATAAAACCCTGGTACCTCTTTGCTCCGCGAGAAATCCGCCTGACACGGCTGCCTCTCAGCTTATCTCTGTTCCATTCTTGGATAAGATCGACTTAGTCTTAGAAAAAACAGTATTCCAGACATCGTTTTTCTTCTCTTCCCTCCTCCGTCTCTCCTAATTGCTCTTAGAATGGCTCTTCTTTCGAGATGCTTGTGAATCCTCGTCGGAAGACACCTCTCGTATTTCCTCTAGTACTTTTACCAGTATGTTCTTAATCTTTCCTCCAGGATGCATTTGTTCGCAGGGAAATAAGGCGAAAGCGTAGGTAGAAACTCGTTCTTCTGTTTCCGAGAACAGCGAGTTTGAAAACCGTCGAGTGCGAGTAACTGATGAAAGAACGCTGGTTCTCTGAATTATTTTGCGACCTCGAACACGCCCATTTCGTTCGAAGTCAATTTTCTTCATTGTATATCGAAGTAGTATCAAAAGGAATTGTTATAGAAAGCACTAAAATATTTTGACTCAAGAAACTGACTTCCTTCGAACGATCTTTTTATTCAATTTCGATCGTTCGGTCGATCGCGTATTCTACCTTCAATGAAAAAGTTTTCACGTTTTCGCTGCCTTTTAGAGTTCTTCCCGTCTCCCCCGCAATTCAAGGGCTGTGTATCGCGTCCTCGCTGATCCCGCATTTACATTCGTTAACGAAACAAAGCTCTGGATTCTGATTTATCCGCGATTCGCTCCCTGAAACACGCGATGGACTGCCTCCGACCCTAACCTTCGAACTCGAATGAGTTTTTTTTCGGTAGTTAATCCTGCGAACTTTCCTCATTTCCTGGGTACCGATTAATGGACCAACGATACACGCCTAAGGCAGGATCGTTAGGGATACGCGCCGAATCATCGAGTTGATGGTGAAACGAATTTCAAATCGCAAGGACGAGCGATTATTCGATTACAGTCACGGCGTTTTATGGGTGAATCGCAGATTAATGCAAATACGTTCGCATGTTTATTCAATAGTCGAGGCCTTCGACGAGCTGATTCGACGACAAAGGTCTATCTCATCGAATTGGCGCGCGATCGTCGGTGCTTGCCATCTGGAGCGAGGAATAATCAGGCACATGAAACAGGAAGAGTAGTTTACAAGGAGTCACGGTGGATACGTCGAGAGAAAGCCTGAGGGCGTCGCATCACAGGCGATCGACCTAAGAAGTTTGCCGGCGCGCAGTCAGAGCCAACCTTGTGAACTTCCGCGACTGAGAAAGTTTCATGAGATTCAAATTGGAACTCGATAATCATCTGGAGCAATTTCTGCGTTGAGAATAATTGCGGATTCTTTAACGAGTACATCGCGTCGGTCCCTTTCGGATCTCTAAGAAGATGTCCCAAGCACCATTAACGCGAAAGGAAAGGAGAGAGAGAGACAGAAGAAGAAAGAAATAATATTCGGCCACGATGCCCTTTTTAAGACCTTAAGCAGCTTTCTCTCCTGCAATGTTTTCGAGAAAATCGTCTCGATGACTGCACCCGATTTTGCCAATTACCACGCAACAGTTTCCCTTTTTCCTCGCCGCTTGAATAGACGGAATTTGATTTTCTTGAAAACCATAGGTATCAAAGCACGAAAATTTCCGTCGATCTGATTGAAACCACTTCGTTTCTCTAATTAAATCTTCGTTCAGTCGCGATTGCGTTCGCCTCGCAGCCACACAGCAACGGAGAAATAATTTCGAGATCAAAAAGATCCGTGGCGGTCTTTCCGAGCAGAAATTAAAGCGTTCTGGGCGGAGGGTGGCTCGGTCGAGGGGGGAAAGAAGAAAGTTCGAAAGGGTGGCTCGTAAACAAACGTGGAAAAAGCTCAAGGCGGCTAGGAACGTTTCACGCGACAGACGCAAGAAATGGTTCTTGATACCGACATGGCGGAATAATGTCAGACGCGTGAAAGTGGCTCCGATAACGAAAGAGCTTTTGGCCAGTCGCAACGCGACTCGACCCGACGGAAAAGAAATCGCTGAGAAGCTCATCGTTTGCGTCGGTACGATGCCTTCACGCGGATATATCGTATCTATTCGCGCGATCAAGTCCTTTCAAGTACCATTCAGGATCATGCGTCGCCTGCAATAGCATTCTCACTGTATAAGTCAAATCCTTGTAGCCGTGGTCTCGTGTATCGAGGAACAGTTATTGTGACGCAACAATGGCCTGCGATGATCCTAAAACCCTCGCAGCTGGAACAAATTGTCTGGGTTATGAAAATTCGATCGATTTTACAGGAACTTAACAGGAAAGAGTATCTTCGTTACATCTTCGTTTCCAGAATTCGCGAAGCGAAATATGATTAAGAGCACACTTCAATTTATCCAAATATTGCTGCGATTACTTTTTTAGGAAAAATAATACCAAGAACTCATATTTTTAATGTTTACGTAACGTCAGCTTAATGTGCTGTGAAATATCGCAGAATTCATTGGAACGGAGCGGCGAATATTAAAATTGCTTTCAGTTCTCTCGAATTGCAAATTTAAAATTTAGGTAGTAGCAAGCCTTCTGTGAAACGGTTACAGCTTTCGCCTTTACTTCCCCGACCACCGGTTCTGTCGTAATATACATTGATCACGTGAGCCGACCTTTCGCCGGAGGGGAGCGAGTTTGATAAGGACGTAACAAAGGGGAGGTTTGAGTTCCAAGGTGAACGTAAAACAGCGATTTCCGGAGCGCGAATGGAACCGTGGCACTCTGAGAAAAAACGATCTGTCAAAGGAAAAGTCCCAGTGGTGGAATTAATTTTGCCGGAGAGACGGCTGACGAAAAATGCGGAGATCCACGCGGAAAATTTCTCAAAGGATTAAATGTTAGAACAGCGAGCGATTTTCAGAAATCGAGTTCAAAGAGAGATTCTCATTTCTATTAATACGCATCAGTCAATATGTAAATCGTTTCTTAACAAATGTGTAACTAAGTTTCAACTCGTAACGAATTAACCAAGCGACGCGCAATAAGGGTTCGAGGAAATTCGCGAGGAAGACGAGTATGTCTCGCCCTCGGGCGTTTCGCTAATTATAGAGGCGACTAAGCGTGCGCAACTTAGACCTCCGCTCGTAACGCCAAATTTATGGGCATAATTACGACGTTACGCTTTGACGCGTGACACGAACGATCGATCAGGAATCGTGAGTTTCGACTCGTATTTATCCACACGGACGTCGTCGGAATCACAGCCATCGATTAGGCGAAGCGTAACTCGTCTTCGTTTCTCGTGATACGCGAACCATTTGTGCTCGTCGTCGGGGACATCGCAAAGAAAAGCGGTACGGGGAACATCTGTTGAACTGTTTGGCCGACTTTGCGTCGAGGAACTTTGCGTTGATTGATATTCCAGAGGCGCGCTGTTGTTGACACGGGGTTATTAGACGGCCAGCGAGTTACCTTCGTCACCTTCTACTCGCGAGTTCCACGACTAATGATCGACCGAATCAAATAGATCGCCTGTCCCGGTGATGAATGAAGTCTCCGCTGATGAATCCACAAGCGGAGCCAACAGGAAACGCGAGCGTTTCTTTCCTTTTGTCGGAGCACCTAGTCGAAGATGGAATAAGATCGACCTCCTCTCAGCGTGCATTATGGAAGAATGGCTCCGCTCTCTGTGCATTTTACGCGTAAGGGAACACTCCCGTTTTTCGTCCCAGGGATCGTCTTCGATCGCACTCCGGTAAGCGCGGTGTCAAGTTCGAAATTCTATCGTAGGAACTTGATCTCTAACTGTCGTGATCTCGGCGCGACTTAACTTCGCCGGTGATGCACCGGCTCTTTCGCTTTCCGGTTAACTCGAAAGTTAATTTTTTCCCGTAACGTTACTCGAGAGAGTATTACGTAATTTATGGACTCCTACTCTGATCCGTGCTCAACGCATTACCCTTGATTAATTTCGGGGAAGAACGCGGTCCACTCGATAAATGTTTGCTCAACTATGATGTAGTGTCGCCGGAGGAGAGTTACTCGTCCCTTAAGAGCCCCACGCGCGTGTTTAATTTAGCGTTTTGAAGTGGTATCGCGATCCTTTCGACCTCGAAGACATTAAATTTTATTATATTTATTCAATATAAACGGGTTACCTCATTAGTAGACAAGAGAGCATAACACATCGCGCGTATAGTTTATAATTAATTTACAATTAGTCTTAAAATGTGACTCCTGAATATATAAATAAGCCTATTACAAAAAACATCTAATTTAGAACTATGCAAATTAGCTGTGGTACAGATTTAATTTATGGGACCGGAAATTTTCGGCTTCTACATTTTTCTACGATTCAACGGTCCACGCGAAATATTTTACCATTAATATACGGGCGAAATTCCGGAAAGGGTTTATCATGGGTGGACAATACTGCGCATCTAACGACGCGGCAAACGCGTCGCGTTCGAGGTAATCTGCAAGGGGGGCAACAGCGTGAAAAAAATCACGCGACAGGGAGTGATATGCATAGCAGCGCGCCGCAAGTACAATAACAAACGACCCAGAAAAACGACAGGAGAAGAAAGGCGAGGCGAGATGACCGAGCACCGTGCATGTTTTCGCGCAATCCGCCCTGCAATGAAAGGATGTATCGGGCCTGGGGAACAAGGTCGGCCATTTTCCCCTTATACCCTCGCATATTTGCATATTAACGAAGAACAAGCCACCGGGCGCAGTGTATCGAAACACGATGAATTATGTAAAAGAAGGATTAAATGATAATTTGCAGCTGAAGTTTCAAATTTAATACGAAATCTCGGCGATGAAGCGGAACATGGAATATAATATATTTTTTATAACAAACTTCCCGCGTCTGATACGTTTTCCGCGCGTCCTAGTTTTCAGCTTCAATATTTATTCGAGAAAGATTTCGGTTATTTTCAACAGGCGCGCAAGCTCTATCGATCTACGCGATTCCGACGAGCTTTCGACACGCGTCAAAGAAATCTGTCGATAGAGTTTTCCCGCATCGCGGATGTCTCGGTTACTCAGCTCCGCTACCCACGCCGAAATTTCAGTTTTTATTGAGCAAATAGATTGCGGAAAACCCTGCGACGAAGTACACGTGGAGCCCCACGAGTCAATAAACCGCGATGAAATTGGGGTGACGAGGAAGGGTCGCTGACAGCCCAGTTGTCCTACGACAACGGAGCGTCCCATCCGACTTTCTCTAAGAATTTCGACAAAAGCGGCATTCGTTGATATCGATCACGCAGGACGTCGAGGACCCGCTTATAAATAAATTTCGCCGCGACAGGGACGACGACGACAACGTCGGCGAACTTCATTCTCTAGTTACCCCATACAATATTTATGCCACGAATGCTGCGAAACGTTCGGCCATAAGAATTATGAATTATTCACGCGCGTATTTCTTTCCGAACGGTATAATTTCCGCGAGACGTCACGCGTCGGATAAATAAACGCGATTTTTCGCGATTGGAGTTTCTTCTTTCGGTGTCATGTACCCCGAAACGATGCATATATTTTTGGATTCAGCCCCTCGAATGACAGTCTCAGGCGTGGAGCGCGCCGCGTGCGAGTTCGAGCCGACGACACGCGTTTTACGACTTCGTCGAGGCTTTCAGCGCCTACTGACAGGGGTTGCATTAAAGTAGGAACGTTAACAAGGTCGAGAAAAATGATACGTCCCGGTGGGATCTGCAGTGTCATCTCAGATATACGATTCGACCTCGATCCTTGAAAGCCTCTCGCTCCCGTCTTCCAAATCTCCCGCTAAATTCAAGTTCGAGGAACCAAGTTTTACTGCAACTCCAATATCCAAAATCTAACGTTGGTATCGATAATTTGTCCTTACCTCGCGTTCGTCTAGGTCTCCGACAGCGGCGCGGGTCCGCTGCGTGGCATCCTGTCGCTCTACGATGAATCGCGAGAGGAAACAACGGAAAGCGGATCGGAAATTCTGGCGTCCAGCGTCGACGGTTTGCCACGCGACGACAACAGTGCCACGTGCACAAAGGATGAACGCGTGACGGCGTCGGGGGGTTGAAATCGACGAGCACGGGGAAGCGACGACGAGAGGATTCGTGTCGTCGCGACGTGTGGACGCGCACTGCTGCTCGAGACGCGGCACGATCACTGGGCGTCGCGACGACGACAACGAACACCACCACGACGGCCACGACGCCGACGTCGGCGTGTGCTACTAGCGGTCGGTGGTCCAGGGACGTACGCCGGCTGCGCAGGCGCCCCCGACGACTCTTCAACATTGCTCGTCCGATTAAATTAAAGCCAGACTCTTGCCTTTTCTTCTGGCCCACCCCTTCGCCAGGACCCGTTCCACTCGGAGGGATTTCGAAGGTACGTACCGAAACTACTTCCACTGTGTTCGTGCAATCGAGATTGCCGCTTTTCGGAGCGACCTGTCGCGCACGAAGAATAATCTAAGGAACCGTGTCTCCGAAAAGTATCGCACGAAAGGCTCCCCTTTGATACCGTTGCCTCGATCGAGCCTCGATTCGGGGGTCGCGCGAGGGATTAATCATCCTGCTGGGGCGAATAAATTCCAGGGGAAATAACCAGGTAGACGTTTCCCGGGAGTTTCTTCTATTTCCAGGATACACGCGAGCCGCGCTTCGCAAATCAATTTTCCCTCGAATGGGAAAGATGTTCCGCCGAAGAAACGAACGACCACCCTCGTAAACTAATACCAGATAACGTAGATAACGGAGTTCATAGCCGAGCTATTATCCATCGGCCATCGGTCCAATATCCTCCACCGACTCCGTGCAAAAACGGAACGACATATGTCGGATATGTTCGTCGTAAAGTTCGATTCATTTGTCGCAGCTCGGTGCTCCGGCGTCTCGACGGGTAGCTTTATCTTCGGCCGTGTTTCCCAGACGTCGATCCGGAGCGACGTAACTCATCGATTCCCTGCGATCGCGGGAATCGCGCGACACAGCGTGGAATACGCCCCTGCTCGCGATATTATGCGGTGCAGGAATTTGCATAAGGCACAATCGAATCGACGTTCAAGGAGAAATCCTGTCGATACGACGAGGAATTTTCGATGGCTCGAATAACCAATAGGGAATATTGCTATGGCGTAACTCGTAACTGTTGCGCGTCGCCACGACCAGAAACACTATGCGCTCGTGAAAGTTTGAACGTTCTGAAAGCTCTACCTGCTGAATGCGCGTCGGTCGAACGCGTTTTACCGGGATTTATTGTCGCGTGTAGCGAAGGCGCGACGGAAGGCATAATCGTGGCTGCAGGCAGCCACTGGCTCGTTGCACAGGTGTGTTTCGGCGAAGGTAATTTACGACCGACCGGTAATCCGCGTTAGTCGCGGCCATTTATCCTCGATTCGGAGCCAAACCGGAGAAACGAATTCTTGCGGGTCATACTGACGCCGATGAAATTAGCCAACCCCGCCGATGGGATCTCGTAATAAAGTCGCTCGATTTAATGGACCGTTAAATTACAATTTACTCCTGACGGACTGCCATCGAAGCGACGGCGTTAAATAAATATAGTGACGAATAAGAGACGCCGAGAGGAGCTGGCCGAAAAAAGCGTTTACTGGTTTCTTCGCTCATCTCGATCCCACCGACGCGACGCTGCAATACGATTTCCTAGAGACTTTCAAAAGTGACAAACTTGAAACGAATACAGCTGAAATCCAATTACACGTGCAATAAAAAGAGAAAAAAAATGGAACGCCCGACAATCTTGGAGGATACTGCAAGCGGAATAAGAATTTGTCTGCCGTCTCGGAATACCTCGAACGGAGATTTTCTTGGATGATATACGACGAATGCCAAGAGAATGGTTCAACCGGAATGATTCAAAACCCTGAGCCCTTCGCTCTCCGGCCCAACATTCAAAGATTGGACTCGTGACGGCCGTTAGTTTATCTCTGTCCCTCGCCGCGGCAATTATTCATGCGAAACTGAACAAAAACTTCGCGATCCGCTTTCTCGAATCCTATGAAAACTTCGGATATTACTTTCGCGTGAAATAAAAATTGATTTTTTGTCGACTCCTCCTACGCTCCGGGACCCATTTAATCTCCTCGAATCCCAGCGATACTCTTGACGTCAGGGAAACAAAAAGTCCGACGCAAAGTCACTGGAAAGTTGTACGTATCATTCTTGGGAATCGTTTCCAAGAATCAGATTCGCAAGTTTCTGAGTTCGCGTCGCGCTGAACGTCGACCATCGCTACTGTCAGCGTCCGCGGTATCGCCGAAAGTCGCGACGCGCGTTATTGCACGCGCCGTCGTAAATCCGTGTTTTTCCCTGAGTGAATCGTTTCCATAGACAAACATAGAACTGGCGTCATCGACTGAATGTAGATTTATCAGAACGTCTTTTCGATAAACACGACCGAACGAAATTGACGTATAAGCGCGGAGATGTGCACACACACGCGTCAGGATTCTCCCGATCGTAAAACGACTCGATAGATCAGATCTCGCGAAGGACGACATTTTCTGTTAATTAAGTTTTTGCAGACGAAACTGTGAGTATTTATAGGGCGACCCTGTCGCCGCGAGCGTTCGACACCGATCCGTCCGCTGGAATTAAGGTCGATCCTAAAAATACCTTCGCGGAGTCTTAGAGAAGTCTTGAGGATTTCAAGCGGCATATATGTATAATGATGGACAAGCGTTACCGATAACCGTAAGAACGCGCCGGCAAGTATCAATAACGCTTGACAGTAATATTCGCTTAAATTTATGACGCACTTGGGGATCTTTATGCTGCTTTCCGGAAGCAATACCGCCTTTCTTTCGCTCCGCGCTTCCGCAAAATTTATAGCGGGGCGAGTCATTAGAGCGAAGGGGATGCCGGGTAAAAATTCTGTCCGGGTTACGTAATATAATCGCCCCGGAAATTGTACCCCCGCAAAATGAGTTTTTCCCGCGAGTGTTTATCATCTACGGAACATTCCCAGCTAGTTGGTTACTCATTCAAGACACATCCGGGGACAAATTTCTCCTTCGAGCCGCTTCATCCGCCCGTAATCTTAAATTTCTTGTAACGCCGCGAATCAGTTACTCTCGTCGCGACAATGCGGAAACCTCGTTCCACTGTGCTCACGCGGACGTATGCGCGCGCGGCTAATGAGATGAAATATTCTGGGAACTTGCAGTACGATCCGGAAGCCTTCAATTCCGATTCTTCAGTTGGAATTCATAAATCCATCCAATCGGAATCTGTCCAATCTACGCCGGTAGGTGCGACGTTCCGCGATGGGATCTCTTGTTTCTGATTCAGAGATGTTCACTCATCAGAGATTCCATCGAGATTCGTAAACCAATCTGAAGTCTGCGAGCGTTTGCGAGCGCGAACAACTGCATTCTGCCGCGGATCCAATCGCGTTCGAAAGTTGCTGAAATGTTTCCGACGCGGAATCGACTCGAATCACGCTTCGATTGAGAGGTTTGTATAGTTCTAATTACGTCCTGAATAACGATTCATGTCGGATAATTCGCCGATGAACGGTCTGTATACTAAGTCCCTCTGAAAGTGTAACTCCACGCCGGATTGTACTTCTATTTCTGGCAATTATCGGAAAATGATAAAGCGCGAGTTCTACTTAACGCGTGCAGGGGATGTTTCGTTGCTAGTTAATTCAGCTTTAGAGACGAACACAATGCGCGGCGACGATAACGAAAGTTTGCGCAGCATGAGTTTCCACGATACACGTTTATTACTATTACTATTGCTACTACACGGCTCAATTTGAGTGGCATCAGGGACCGGCGAAATTTCGGAAAGAACGATTTCGGTTTAAGACGTCGCGAGACAACGTGCGCGAAGTTCGAGGTTGCGCCGACTGAGACACAGTTTTAACTATGAATAATTCACTCTCGGCGCGCCGAAGGTGAATTCATCGTCTTCCACGGATGGACTCCGGAGACTTCAGTCCAGACGCGGATTTACTCCTGTGCTTTAACTCGTGAATTATTCACGTGTGGATTACTGAGACGCCGTTACTCGGCCAGTGCAAACATTTGCGAAGCCGCGCTACGTATTCGCGACGATCGTTCCGTCGGCGTCGCGGCGAACGTTCCTCTTCGAACTCCGTCGGAAGATAATCCAGGCGTGAGTTAGGTTGACGGCGTGGCGCGAACGAATTATCGAGAAACGCGGAAATAAGACCGCGTTGATACGTCGAACCGTGTGCATCCGGCATTCGTCGCGTTTCGCCAGGAAACGTAGCTTATCTACGAAATTATTGACACTTCGGCTGCCACCGGACGCGAAACGCGGCTGTTAGAATTATACTACACCGGGAAGTTTGTGAGTTTCGCGTTTAGATCCCTTTCCTCGTCCTAGGCCGAAGAAACGCGCCCGCTTGTTCCGTGGAATTAACAGCTGTAAGGCGCGATCGGAGCATCAACGACGAGAAAGGAATTCTATGTATTTCGCGCTGGCATAATTCATCGCTTCACCGCGGCGTAAAGCGGCAAGGATCGCGCTCAGGCGAATCCAGTTAATTTCCGTCATTTTATTTGGTACGTGGCAAATGAAGCATTCAAACCAGACGAACGCCGGGGAAAAGGAGAATAGGTGAGCATGACACGATGAAATAGTTCGGTAATTAGGGAATTTGTGGAAACGAGTGGGGGCGAAGAGCAGAGAGGGCTGAAGCTCCGCGGGCTAATTGTAGGAGTTCATTTCGGCTCGATCTTTAATCGGCCGATTACGAGGAACAAAGGGCCGTCTGGCATAATGGCTGGGTAAAGGGATATCAAGTGTAGAATTCGGAGGGTCGCCGCAATTTTGTCAGGGAACGATTATTAATCTCACGACTGAAACGGCTACGCGGACGCGTGCGATCTCTCGCCGCGTCGGAACAAACCGCAAACTCGCGATGATTTCTATCAACGCGCATTACCTCGATCGTTCAATCATGCTTCTACGATAATCCTACTGCTCCTGCAACAGGGAGATGAATTTAATTGCGAAGGTTCAGGTACCGTTCGAAATCATATCGTGTTCTTTGCAGTTACAGAGCTTCCGGTGAAACAAAAAATAAAATAATTCGAAACGATTACGGATGCCATTTTTCTCTGCCGTTTCAGAGTCAATAAACCAGAAGGGAGTCGCCTAATGGATAGAAGGTGCATTTTTCGTAGTTTTTATTCTGCTGGTTGCTATGCAACGCTGAAAGTGGTTACGAACATACATAATTTAGAAGAAAATGAGAACATAAAGACGCGAGCTTAGTATACGGAGCCAAAGGGACCACTAAAACAGTGACTTAAGCATGTTCTGAAAGAAAGAAGCTTTTGAACTTTATTTTCACGAGTCTCAGAAACACAGACTTGAAGAACTAGTTTCTGTCTTTGGTTTTATAACCTTCCATGTGGTTTATTTGATTCTCCTTCGCGTAAGCGTACCATGAATTTTATCCTTGAAACAATAAAAAAACTTTGATCCATTATCAACAGGCATAAGCTTTAATCGTGATGAAAGCCGTGTCAATCTAGAATAATCGCATAAAAAATGCAATCTACTTTGAAGAATAAAGTAATTATAACTTCATCAATTTTCACCTTTGTTCCTATAAAAGTCGATGAAATATTTTAATTTATCCTTCGTTTCTCTCGTGACCTTTTACTTCAGTAGAGTAATAATTTTTAGTGAGCGAATTAAGTACTTTGAAATTATTGCTAATTCGCGCGTATACTCAGTAGCGAAGTACACTTATAGCAACATTTTAAAATATTTATATCTGATTGGTGGTGTCGAACTGGTCTCGTCCAATCAGAGTAGCCCGCGAAGTAGAAGCATTGCGGAAGTTCACCTGGCGCTTATTTCGTTTCCATTGTTTAAACGAAGTGATTACTGTTGAAAAAATGACCAGAAATGGAAAACTAAGGACAAATAGAAGACTCAACAAGCCTCAACTATAAAAGCAGAGACAGACTCACAGCATGAGTGTATTATTTATGTTTGTGTTTGTTTTTTATGTATTTTTCAATAATGTTTACAAACGTGACTTGGAACGTTTGCAATAGAACGATTAGGAAAACAGGGGTTCATACGAGTGAATCCAAGTCTCATTTGCAAGTGCATTCTCGCGTCCTTTTACATTACCGGCCTCAAATTAACATTTTTTAGTTATTATTAATTAATTGGATGTAAACTTTTACGTTCGAGTAAAGTTCAGTGCATATACTTCTAATGTACAGTGAAATTGAAGTGAATTCATTAACGGGTTTGCAATAATCTTCGATTGTTCTCGGCGTTCACGATTCTATGTACGAAAATTTAGGATAAAGGTATTATTACGATTCATATTGTAAAAGTTATTGAATATAAGCGCTAGTAACCAGACTTTATTTTATCTTAATTTATACATATGAAGTAAAAATTAGTAAAAATTAAAAATATGTATATATATATATTTAGGACTTAGAAACGAAAGTAATCATTTATACACAAGTTGTGGTTCAATAAGTTGCGCAAAGTCTATAGTAATTGTATCTTTTGGTATCTGATCTTCGTCGCTTCCAAGAGCAAACTTTCCATTTGGTTCTTCCAATTCAGACATACCTTCTGTAGATAATGAAAGATATTTAGTTGACAGAAAGGTTAATATTCTAACTTACTCTTCCGTAATTAAAACAAATGAGATGCAAAATTACTTACGTATCACTCTGAATGTATACATTTGCTCATTTCCGCAGCATGATGTTACTTCCGCCACTATTAATTCAGACACTTGCGGCGTATAATCTGCACCAATTTTCAGTATCTACAAGCAAATGTAACAGTAACTTTTTGCTTAGATATAGAGAAAAGTCTAACTTACTTTAAAAGCTATTATATCTGTAAGTTGTGGTTTTCTTGTCATCACTGGACATTCTATAACATCTTTAGTCGATAACTGCTTCCTTTCCTGAAGCTTTTTACTCAATTCCACTGGAATATTATGTGCAGGAATATTCATTTGCAATTCTTGATTCAACATTTCCTCAAGTTTAATTTCTTCTTTTACCATTTTATTTGCAAAAGTAACTGGCTGAGAATGTTGACCCAGCAATAACAAATTAGCAAGCTCTGCGGGAGGCACAGGATTCGTGCAAGTTCCATTTGTCTTTTCCTTTTGAGCTGAGATTTTCTCTACATCTTCGATATTGACATCCTTATCAAAGTGTATGTGTTTGGCACGAGGGATGATGCAGGAACTTATAATCTTTGGTTTTTTTAAATTATCATCTTTCTCCTGAACTGTTTGCTTAGCTTCTTGATTTTTATTCCTTTTACGTGTTCTTACTCTTTTTCTTTTTGGGCGAATTTCAGAATCATTTGTGATACTATTGTTTCTCGTTGAACTTGTATTTCCAATTTCTGATTCACTTACGTTATCATCGCACGTGCTAGAGTCTAAGTTATCTGTGGATAAAAATTTCTTTGTGAGATTATTCCTTCAAAGGCAGAAACAAATTTAATTCCTTGAACAAGAAAAAAATTATCTAACCATTCTGCTGCAGATTTAAAGATTCATTTGGTAACTTTGCTTGATCCTTTCTGTTTTTCTGAACTGGAATGTTCTGTGAAATTTGTTTAATCGGTGTACTAGTTGGCATACTTTTAACTGGGGTTCTGTTTGTGTTTGCATTGGAAAAATTATTTTGAACAGAATTGCTAGGTTTCTCAGATATTAGAAAGTTATTCTGAAATTCTGGTAATACAGTTGTACTTGCAGGCACTTCCACACTATCGTCTAGTCCAGATCCAGGACAAACTCTGTAATGTTTCACGAAAAACATTAATAATTTATATCAATTTTCATTGACAGTAAGGAAAAGGGAAGACTTACAGAATCGTTTCATTTTCTCGGAGAATACGAACGTCTTCATTAGGTGGTAGATACTCGGTATCGTTTAATAACAAGTGGAATGGTTCTTCGATATTAAACATTTTCGTAATATGCATTTTTAAGTGCAAAATCTGCAACATTTTCGTACCCTCGACAAAAATCCAACAAAATCGTCGAACATCTTTGTAAAAATTACGTAAATCAATCTTTATGCGGAAATTCGAACGGCACATTTCGGTTTTCGAGGTTACACATACGTACACAAATACAAATATGCGCGCTTATAGAAAAAGCCGGTTAGCAAAATTGATGGAGTAGGCCATGGAAAATTTGAAACGCATAGTGTACCCTCTGCTGTAGCGAATAAGAAATTGTAGAAAGTTTCAAGAGGTGAAAAAGGTTACTGTAGTATCTAATATCATTTCCTGTATTATTGGTAGAAGATAAATATGTAATTCTTTCAGTATTTTAAATTATAACGCTATTAGAAATAGGAAATTTGATTAAATAGTTGGAAAAATTACAAATAAAATTTTCGATGCATCTAAAATTGTATTCAATTTTCCGCTCATGAATTTTCAGCTGTTAGCATTCCATCTTACGAATCGCATATCGCATACAACGTTATCGGTAAAGACTCAAAAAGATTGTAACGCTACGAGTCTTATATAGGAATTATAATTCAAGTCGGTACAATAAAGTTATTAGGAACCCGCAATTTACAAATGTTTATATCTAATAAAGTAGTATCTTGAGTAAAGCCTTATTTTATAATTGTGCGTATATCTGTTATACTTTCCTATACATAGAAAAAAAAAGTACTTTAAAAATTTCTGTCTACTCTTAGTTATCTCTACTCTCAGATATTATACTCTGTGTTACTCAGGGTAGGAAATTAATAACTATCTTTTTGTTTTGTCTAAGAAGAAATAAAATAATAATACTGTAAAGTTTTATTCAAATCATTTCAGTTACACTTATTAACATATGTTTAGTTTTATATCTAACTTAAAAATTATTATGCTACTATTCAGTTGTTACATCTTCATACTTATTAATCTACACCTATTGTATAACTATTACCATTTGCAGCTAATAATTCAGTATTTTTATTTCATCCTTAATCGCTAAAGTTGAACGTGACACGGAAATGATAAATTTTTCACGTCGAGAGCCACGAATTCATCAGATAACAAGTAGATACCGTCGGTAATCCTACTGGCATTTCCGAAACTATTTTATCATCTATTACTCTTATCTCCATAATTTTATTGCTAAACTCTTGATATTTCGTTTTCTTCACTTAAACTAAGAAAGAAAATTGCACTTCCCTCACTAAAATTTGTAAAATTTCCAACAATCTATCTACAAAATTACAATTAAAAAATTCGGTCTCTCAGAAACATTCATCTACGTCTACGCAATGTATTTTTAAGCTTCACTTCGTACGTCGTACTCTTATCTTTGTCAGAATTTTGCTGTTAAATTTGAAATTTTATGTTTTTCCGTTACATAAAATGTAGATACATATAAATATTGGAAATGGGAGAATGAAATAAAGGGAAGTCTGTAATTTTTTAATATGACATCCATCATTTATTTAATTTCTGGTAACGCAATGATACAAAGTCAAGGGGCTTAGACTACTAGGATTTTGTTACCACATAGTTTTCCACCCGGAACTACGCTAGAAATAGTCACAGCTGTGTTAAGTGTGATTTGACCAAGTTTCATGTAACGTAGGATCTATTCGGTATTCACACGTTAATGTTTACACTCGTATGTTTGATGTTCGCTCGTTAAATCGATTAAAGTCTAGGTAACATTAAGTATCTAATACGAATAACTCGAATTTAAGGTCGCGAAAGTCAGGTAAATGCGTAATTCAGCGAAAGTTTTGTCCGATAATAAGTCGGAAAGCATCGGTCCGAACGCGGCGTGTTACATTCAGATTTATCATTTTATATGTATCGTGATGTGCGATATTTCATGATCAGTAAACGCACGAATTACGACCGTCTCGTTCCGCGGTTGTTTAATTATGTATATCCATGTAAAATTATACCCAATGTGGGCTTCAGTTCAACGAGATATCCACATCACAATATTCTCTTATTTACATAAACTCTACATTTATGCTAACGATGTATATAATATATGTATGTATATATGTATATAGATCACCGGGCAAGGTGATGCTTTTCCAAACGATACAATTGTATATCATTCGATAACGTAAAGTGATCAATTTTGCGTCTAATCTTAAAATCAATAATCGTTGCGCGAAGTTCTTTAATAGTTTAATAGTTTCGTTTGTCGTTCGACACGACGACGTTATTTTGCGATCAGATCGAGGTTTGCGCGTGGTTTATCCGGTTTCGCCTGAACGTTATTGTATTTACAGTAACTCAGGCTTCGGGCAAGGCAATCGTGTACAACAATTTTCCACATACTTCGTAATTGACAAATAATTCGATATACCATGTTAACGGGAGAACGGTATGATTCGTAATACATCTCGTTAGAAATAGATTTATTCGTAAATACGAATACAACGTTCTTTATAATGTGCTTACGAGTAACTATAAATCGTAAGATTGAAGTAGCCTTTAGAGATTAGTCTTTAAATAAACTATATAACGCAGTATAAAGATGAACGTAGGCAATCGCTCAATGTAAATTCAACCGACTAGCCAACGATACTCTGTAAAATGTTCCTCGGACACGGTACGTGCTCGTCGTGGGTAATAAGGTAGAGAACGGGCAGTGGGAACAACCCTGAAATGGAATATCTGTATAGGATATTTTGATAAATTTGTAAAGATAGGATTCTACGGTACTATCATTTGGAATAATTATGCTGAAATCGGCGCGCGAGCTCCATTAGTCGCAAGTCGAATGGAATCGTCTTAAAGATATTTTCGCAGACGATTGCATAACGCGGATTCGATTATAGAAAAAAAAAACAGAGTTAAACGAACGCGTCATATGACAACATTGTAGTTAGTACAATCAAACGTCCCACGAACGATAGCAATTGCCGGGACGCGGTTTTAATCGAAGACAAAATAGAGACATACATCGAGTACGTTTACTTGCACTAAACACATCGAATCGTCGAACAACGAACATTGAATTACCTTCGCATCCTAATCATCTCCGTTTCGAAAATACAATATATTCGTCTCCGAGAACTTTCTTCAATTTCTTCAAAATTGAATAGAGGCCATCTCTACGGAAAAACTCCTAATACTTAATTCACGGTTTAATCGATCAGAGAGAAATGCTCGTCGGTCTCGATGCCCTCCAGTCTCCCGTCACGAAGACGAGGATACGGCTCAGTTTCACGGGAAGCCTTTTCTCTTCCGTCTACGACACTTCCGTCCCGTCGTTTCGCTCGAGGAGCCGTTCGACGATCGATTCTGGTCCCGCGGTACAGAGACGACTAGCTACCGAACAGGAACAGGTCGATCGACCTCGGTGAACGGATTCGCTGGTACAGTTCCTCCCTCGCCTCCCTCTCTCGATTCGTCCCGGAATCTCCGGCCGTACACCCTTACGAGAGGATGCAGGAATTCCTCTTGGACTCGGAGCGCTCGCGGATCTGCTGCAGATGCTGCAGCTGCGCCGCCGACGGCACGTGTGCGCTGCTGCTGCGAGAATTCAAATGCTGCGGGGGCGGCAACGACTGTCGGCGTCGTCGCCGCAGCGCGGGACTCAGATTATACTTGAGCTTCGCCTGGATCAGCAGCTCCTTGAACACCTGCGAGATGTTCAGGTTTTCCTTCGCGGACACCTCGACGAACCCGTTCTCCCACTTCATGACCAGCTCCCTCGTGCTGTCGGTGTTCACCTGGAATCGTGAAATTGCGGCGGGCATTATGGCGACAATTCGAAGCATGGTACAGATTAGGCGAGCGTGGAGAGTAGGATAATGCTTATTTAAGATGAATAAAATTTTAACACATTATTTAACGACGAAAACATTGATGCACTTTTTCTGAAAACTCGTTTGCGCCAGTATGCAGTGGTGGGTAAATTTGAAATATAAAGTATTGAAAAGAATAATTGAAATGCTTTCATTTAAATAAGATAATATTTTAAACTGTATTTTACGTCTCAGTTTTGCATAAAAGGATATTTGAAAATACTTATTTATTATGTATGGATTGGAATTATTAATTGCAATAATAATATTTTTGGAGGATACATTAAAAATACATACTTATTTGAAGTTATATTTCGTTTCAAATGTATTAGAAATAATTGTCTGAAATAATATTTGTTTAGGTTCAAATAATTATTAAGCTTAAAAATTAAATAGCTAAGACTTGGAAGCCTGAAACTTGAACATTTTTTATTTGGAGCTTAAAACGTTGAAACTAAAAATTTGGAAGTCTCAAGCGTAAAAAGTTGATACTGAATGCTTAAAAGATTGAAACTTGGAACTTGAAACCTGAGCATTTCAACGCTTGAAAAATTCTAGCTTGAAAGTTTTAATCTTTGAAGCTTGAAATTCTGAATTCTCTTGAAGTAACATTTTAGGCTATGTGCCCTTTTTCTTGCCAAAGCGGGTTACTATGCTCTTCTCCGTTAGAAGTCCTTGATATAATGATGCGAAACAATCCGATTCTGAATTATTAAAAATATAAATAAGCAGGTAGCAACATGTAAAACACCGTGAGACGTAAAAAAATGTTAAGCAGGCTTGTTCAGCATAGAGAACAAAATGGTAAGGTGCCGCAGCGATATTTGAAAAGTTGGATTTTAAGCACCACCCTAGCGAAGAGACTGCGAAAGTGGGACTCGCAAGCACCGTCGGAACTTGCGAGGGAACTCGAGCAATTGAAGTGGGTACCTCTTGCGCAGAGTCGACCATGTCGACTTTGTTGCCGACCACGACGATTGGCACCGCGCCCTTTGTGCTGAGGATCTGGGTCCTCAGCGTCTTCACCTCGAGGAAGGTGTTCGCGTCGTTAACGTCGTACACGAGGATGAAAGCGTCCGCGGACTTGATGGAGAGGTCTCTCATGGCGGGGAACTCGTACGAGCCCGAGGTGTCCAGGATGTCGAGGGTCAATTGGATCCCGGAGACGTTGAAGTCCCCATGGTGCATCTCCTCCACCGTTCGCTTGTACTTTGGCGTGAACGTGTTGTACAGGAACTGATTGATGATCGCCGATTTGCCAACTTTCGCGGCTCCCATCACCACGATCTTGTGTCGTATCGAGCTCTCCGCCGGTTTTCCGCCTCCGCTGTCCGATTCCGACAGCCTCTCGTTCCTAAAACGAGAACGCGCGCGGATTACAAAGCGCGAAAATTACTTGCAAGAAACGGAAAAGAAAAGGGAACGTCTGATTAGCCGGGTTATCGGTGCCGTAGCCTCGGACCGGAGATAGGTGGCGCAAATGACGAAGCAAAGTATCCCGCATTTAAGAAGACAACAACTCCCCGGGGAGAATGGCGCTAATGAACGTTAAAGATCCCTTTCACGGGGTTCGCGCGGGTTATTGAGTGAGCGTTTTGTATACGAGGGTGTTCTGAATTCGAGCCACGCTATTACCACCCTGAAACACCTCTCCCTCTCGAGCGTTAAGACACGCTCTCTTGCTTTTGCATGCACCAGATAACAACTGTTCGTGAGTATCTTCGTCTTCGTAATCATCCACGCTTATTACAGGAAGGAGTCGGACGCGGTTGTTACCAGCCATGCACAAAGGAGAGAGAAGCCGAGTTTCCCTTTTTGCAAGGACTCGCCGCAAAATTAAAGCTTCGACCCGCCCTAAGAGCGCGTCAAGAGGAGGCCACGGCGACGGGGACGGAAGCAGGGACGCGAGGAGGAACGGAACGAGAAGGAGAGGATAAGTGGTCGAGGCCTAGAATGTGTTTCGTGTTTCGCGAAAGATGCTGTCCGCTTTTTCTTTCCTTTTTTCGCTTTTCGCTCGACGGCGTCTCGTTCGTTTTCGGAGGATCGTTGCGACCCCTTTCGTTTTTCGGAGTTAATGAAAGTAGTATTCCGCGAGAGCGAGGTTGAAGCTTCTAAGGGTGAGTGGGTCGTGGGGTGAAAATCGACACGCAGCGACGGTATTTCGAAGACAAAGGGATAGAACGTAGAGACTTTGTTCTTAGAGTAGAAGTTGTCGAGCTCCGAGACTTACCTAACGTGTTTCGTGCCATCCTCTTGGCCCTCCTTCAGAGACGACGGTTGTAGACTGAAACGACGGCGGAACTGATGCCGACCTTTCATCATTTGTGCTCAGGGGGGGTGGTGCCTGTAAGATAGAATCGATCGTAAAGGCGTTCGCTCGCGGCGAGATACGGTGCAGGGGAAAGGGAATACGATAAAGATGGCATCACTTTCTTCCGCAATTTCCGCGAATTACAAACAGAACCTTCGCCGGCTGTTCGCGAGTAATGGTCGTCGAAGACGACAGCTATTACACCCGTCTGCGTTGCATTATAGTTCTTTTGTGAACGAAGGAGAAAAGGTTTATGAAAGACGAGATGATACACAGTCCGTATTATATTACAGACCGTCTCTTTCGCTTTGTGCATCAGCACGAGCTGCGAACGTGCCTCGACGCTCCTCGGGAAGCGTTTCTACGTGCTTCAAACGCGTTAACACGTGCATTCAGTTGTTTCCCGACTTTCTTTTTTCCGTTCGATTTCTTTCTCCCCTCGATTTCGTCGCGGATTCCTCGTTAACTTTTACCTTCTATCGTCCGTGTAAATACCTCGGACCCCTTGAATCAGTTGCGAGCGACGCCTGGCTACTAATAGATCGATGCGCGCGCGGATCGGAAAAAGTTCGAAACGGCGTGCCGCGAAGCAAGCCGCGCGGTAGACAACCCGATCCGATATAGAAGCGATTGATCCACCTGCAGATAAACAGACAGATATTCGCGCTTCTGCTGATAAAGCCGAACGAACCAGGCGCGACGAATATCGATCGGATTGCTCGGTTTAATCGCGTTACTGTAACGCGGCTTCCACAAGAGCGGAGTCACAACTCCGTTAATCGAATTTTCGACTTCTTTTTAACGCAAATTACAGGCAAATGCCTTTTGGGTTTGGAATAAACAAACGCGGTGGAAATTCCTTCAAAGTGGGTGGATACAGAGAAAAAACGGAGAAAGTGTTGGATCGTTAATAGATTCTATTTAAAGCGGTCAATATTTATGATTTCTCGCACGCCACCTGAGTCAGGATTCGTCTGTATCAATTTGGGAGCACTCACGGAAAATTATTATTATTAATATCCAAGATCTTACTTAACTTAGTTTACCTTAACGAACGTTCTCAAGGGTTCCTCGAATTTCGTGGCCTTCTGATAACGCAACAATGTCAGTTTAATATAGAAAGCAATCAGACGTCCGAAATTATTCATGGAAGTTCCTCGGTTTATTTGGTCGGTATACTCGAGTTTAATGGGGAATGTAAATTGACTGGGAAAGGGAAGATAACGCGTAAAAAGGAGTCCCGGTTACCTGACAAGAATTCATTAAGTTTTAGCCCTGAGCTTCTCGCCGAAATTTTAAGCATTTCAATTTATCGCGATACGATCGATTTGCTTCTTCAATCGTGTTTTGTCACAGTTTGGCGTTCAATTAAGGACCCGAGTCGCACGCGAAATTGCTAATATCGTTTGGGTAGCGGACGAAATAGCTCGAATAACGCCGCCCATAAGTGTCCTTTGGTTCCTCACCTTACCGGGGACACATTTTCTAATCTCGTCTAAGCGGATCTCAGTTTCCCCTTGTGGATAAACACGTGAGCCCTAGAGCCACCGTTCGCGGTGGATCGATAGGCCGACGCGTAACGCAGTTTCCCATCGCGATAAGCGATATCTTGTAAAGCGGCGCAAGGTTTGTCACGCGTATTCGCGGGAGGACAAGACTTTGGGTGATCGATAGACGGTCGTGATAATTTCCTGGCAACCGGGTGAAAACGTCACCGATATCCGTTCGAGGGGTGTTTTGATCGAACTCTTTACGACTTGGTGCAACGACGGTTTACGCGTTCGCGGGGCGATCGAGGTGATAATTCGATGGACAGCGAAGCACCCTCTTTCTTCCTGAATCTTGTAGCGCGCGTAAACATTGCGGAAGAAACGATTCGGTTGAAAATTTGATGGGTCATCTGTGGGATACGCGGGCGTGCGCATACATGAAGATGGGGGAACTGGCCGGGCGTGCTTTTAAAGAAAAAGTCGTTCCAGAGAAAAATACGCGTCCCGAACTTTTATGGCGCAAGATTAAGGAGTTTCGCCAGGAATTCTACGTATCTTGTTTTCTCCAGTTATTATAAATCGCGTCTTTAAAGAGACCGTTCCGCGTTCCCTCCGCGCCAATTTTTTACTTTTGTCTTTCAATCCCCTCGCCGCTCTCCCGCGGAAAACTTACTTCCCGGACGACACCGGCGCGCATCGATTGCTCGAGCAATGATAAAGGCAGCACACTGTTTCGCGGGCGCGTTTTAATCTTCGCGTTTATTGGCTCGTAAAGCCGCGAAGCAGCAGAACATCGACGCGGCCCACCGATCTACATTTTCCGCCGATATTGCCGTCCGTAAAGCATCGAGACCGTTAGCCGACTTTTAATTTAGCTCCTCGAAAATTTATTTGCCACGGATGCTCCGCGATTTCCTCCGTTTCGAGATTCTTCGACGAACCTTCTCGATAACGCTCCTCCCTCGCGATTCGCGTTCGAGCCGGTCCTAGATAAATTGCGGTAATTAGGAAACACGTTGATCAGTCGTGGTAATATATGCGTTGCGCTTCGCAATTAACTGCAGGGAAACGGTATCCTTCCCTTGGGAGATGAGCAATTACGGCTTCTCTACTCTTTAGAAGCATTCCCGATAACGACGAGCTTGCTTATCGGAATGAACAATTTTAGTAAGACTTTAATAATGTTAAGCAATTCGCCGAACTCTTCTTGAATTAATAAGATTGAAGGAGTCGCCTGTACTTTGAATCTGAAATTCGTGTTTAACGACATCGTCCAAGAATATACGCGTATATTTATTTATTCATTTATGGAGATACAGAAATGTTGAAAGTTAAAGTAGAATTAGACGAAATGATTTGATCGTTCCGGAAGGTAAAAAATTTTTGATCTAAGTTTTATTAAAAACTGTGGAAAGTTGTAAAAGACATAATCGTCGTCGTAAAACGTGTTTTCTTTGACGTTTCGACGCATCATTACGGGAACATAGTACGGAAGTTTGATGTTCCAAGAAAACACGGAAAAAGAAGGAAAATTGGATTTTTCCAAGCATCCGCGATGTACGTAATCCCTTAAGCACATTTCCTCCAAAACGGTATCAGGCTGTTCGTCTCTCTGCAAAGTAATAGGACTGCTCCAACAGTTCCATCGACAAATTAATCCACCTTTTTCCGCGGCACGATCGAAGACTCGTCCCATAAACGGGGACAAATGAATTCTATCTGGCGGCTACGAAATTGAACGAGCAGAAAATGGAAGGAAGTCTCGCCAGCGAAAAGTATCCAAGTCGCGGGTAGCGTTACGGCTTTGTCCCGCGTAATCAGGCGCGTTTTCGACGGTCCTCCCCTCAAAATAATCCGAATTAAGTAGACTCGCGCGACTCCTTCGATAAATCTCCTCGCTGCGACTTAAACGCACAAATCCGCCGATCGAAATGCCACGGTCCCGATAGCAATGTTTATGCGCGGCGCGTATCGTGGCGCGGCTAAAATTATGCGGAAGCGGGTGATATATCGCGGATCGATATTCAGATTATCCGAAAAAATGATGCGGGTAGGCGTTTCGCGGTATCGAATGACGCACAGCGTCACGATAAGCTCGTCACGATTTATTGGCAATCCGACGAACGCGCGAGCGTTTTTTTCTCCCCCGCGCCATTTTTCCACTGGCGCGGCGCGACGGCCCTTCGGCTTTGTCCGTCGCGCGTCGGACGCGCGTCGACCCGCTTTCAAACTTGCCATGCATTTCGCAGGGGAAAAAAAAGATGGACAATGTGACAGCGACGGTGGTAGCCAACGCGGCAGGCTGCTGCGTGTCGCGTTTCGACGCGCTACCACGCTGACATTAATTAAATTCAATGACTGCGTTAATGCCAGCGTTAACGGGTCGCTGAAAAAGTCGCCTGACTGTTTTCCGATAGGGAACGTCGCGTCAGTTTAACGTTGAATTCTCCGGTGAATCGATCCAACGTACTGGACAGTCGTTCAATTTACGCGTGTATCCTCTGTCCCTCGCCGCACAGGGAAATGTAACGTTTCTGTAACGCCCTGATGATTGAAATCACGCGAAGCCGTTAAGCTCGACGCGAAAGCGCGAGACATTTCGATCGGATTTTGAATACGAAATAGCAGGGAGAATTTCAAAGGCGGCTGATTTCGAAAAAGTTTCGGAAAGCTCGCCGGATGGAAAACCGATCTTTTTCCTTGGAGATTTTATATCGAATGATTCTGTCGCGCGTGATTTACGTGAAAGAACTTCCCGCGCGCGGGTCACGGAGTCTTCCTTCCGGATGTCGAACCGTACAAGTAATTCCAATTGCGCCTCGAAGACCGAAGGAACCGCGCGAGTTTAATCCCTACGCTCGATTTATTTTTCATTCGACTCGCGTCCGTTCAAACTTTTCGTACTGGATTCTTTCTCTGGAAGACGAATGTACACTCGACTCTAATTAATGTCCGCCTTCCGTTTGTTTTCTTCTCGTCCCGCGATGACCTCAAAAAGGTAGCCTTTGTTGGCTAATGATTCTAATTACGCGCTCTTAACACTCGCCTGGGAATAAAACTTTCACGGAATTCTTGATTATTCGAAATTTCGTGGAGAAAGGTGAGTCTCGTTACCAGCTTTTCGTCGAAAAAGATAGCCTCCATTGTTTGGCGCATTTATTTTTAATTAAGAAAATCGCGAGACACCGTTTGCATATTCATAAAACGACCGTGCGTGATGTAATGACATCGATAGCTTACTGTCGCGAAGCGGATTCGAACGACGGTCTGATTCCGGGCGATTTGAATAAAGCAATAGAATATTTCATAAGAAACCAATGGAAGGGAGTAAGTCGCCAATCGAACGCGCCTGAAATATAGATGGTACAGGGTAGTAAAGACCCTGGCGGTGTTCCGCTCGGATGGAAATTTTTACGTAACCTGGAGACGCTCCTCCCAAAGGCGTTCTCAAAATCTCTGATCGTATCCGTGAGCGTAAAGGTGTTCGTTGGCGGGTAGGCGCACGTACGCGACGCAAACGGCCAGACCATCGACGGAAAATGCTTTCACGAGGTCTGCTCGGCCTCGTAAATTGCGCGGCTGGGGTCGAGGCAACAAGTTCGCGACTATGCAGGCCTCTGCTCGCGACCCGATAATCGATCGTCTTCAATTTCAGCCAACTTATCGCCTCTCACGCATCAGTTGATTGCACGAGACGCCGAAGCCCTGTAAAGAGACAAGGATTTTCTTTCTACCCTTTCTCGTTAAGAAGAATCATTTCCCTCGTTAATCATTCAACTCGAAACCGTTAGAAACTGAAAATTCCAGAAGTCTGCCACGACCCGAGGATAACAAGATACGTCAGCTGAATCGAACCGAGCGCGTTTCCTGGCGATATTTCTCTCCGGTCTGCTGACTCGGTCATTTCGTTCCGTGTTCGACGCGTCCAATTGAACCCTCAGCGGTGGCGGAGGGTAACGCCTGCAGAAAGCGAGCCGATCCTCGCGGTGACGCGACTCCATATCGGTAACGGAGGAGAGAGCGACGATGTCGTCCGAGGACGAAATAAGAAAGGACGCGGGGGCGAGGGGTGCGAGGGTCTCTACGACGGGACGCCAGAATCGCGTCTGCGGAAAGAGAGAGAAAAAAGGAGCAGAGAGAAGGGAATCGCGTCCCCCTGCTCCTCAACGATGCTTCTCGCCACCCTTGCCTCTGCTCCCTGAACCAGATCGGTGCAATACGACGAAACCCGACAGCATGGAGCCGGCCAGTTCCGACAAGTGACTTCCTTCCCTTCGGGTCGTTGCTCCACTTTGCTGGTATACTCGTTTCACCCATACACCGCCAGCCGATTATCGCCCGATACAAAGTCGCGCACACGAACGCCAAAGTCGCGGACATTTTGCTATGTTTACACGTAGCGGCGCGTGGAAATTCGCTGTCATTTGCGCCCGCGCACGGATAGGATTTTATAGAAAAAAGGTATACCGTTTTCTTTCAAGACCTAAGATCTTTTAAGCCCGGTCGGTATACGACGGGAATATCGCTGAAATCCTCCAGCGATCTCGGTAAATAAATAAAATCCCTCGAGTACCAGCGAGATCTTCGAAAGCCGCTATCGCTTCCATCGTGCAAGCGTGTCCTGGTTACCGATTTATTCGTCTCGCGCTGCTCGCCGCCGAGCGTGTGCACGCGTGTGCGAGGACGCGATCCAAAGGAAACGCGCGGGCAGATCCCATGAATTATGCGGCTCCGCTGCCAACGAGGTTGGCCAGCTTCCGAAACGCGCCACGACCGCTTACGTTGACCTTAATGCGGTAGAGAACCGCACGATATTAACCGAGTGCGGGCGTTCCTCGCGTTGGGAAATGGGGTTGTTGTTGCCGAGGTCGACGCTGTAGCCGTCCGTATTTTGGTCAGCGAGCCGTTCGTCCCGGATAAAACGTTAGGAAAAGTAATTTCTCTTATCGCCCCGTCTCCTTCGGACGGAATTATAGACCCGAAACCACCGACCCTCCGAAGAACTACGGCACCTTGGACGTCCTCTCCTGCGGGCTCGTTTCCCGCCTGATTCCGAGTTACACGCGCGCGTAGCTGTTTCGTGGAACCCTCTCGAACGCGTACGAGTCCAACCCCCTCGTCTTTATGAATGTGCGACCTGGGAGGAAGTTGCGCGAGGGACGAAATGTGCGGCTGCGAGAACTCTACCACCATGCCACCGTCTCCCATGGGCCCTCGATAGCCTGGCAGACCTTCCATAAGCTGAAAGTCGCGCGCAATTGGATGTTCGTCTTCCGTGTGAGGAACATCCAACACCCTCTGGTGATCTCGATGAACTTTGAAAATTCTCAACGATTAACTCTGAATCCTTAGCAGCAGTTCTCTGCAAATGACTATCAAAATTAAGCACAATACGCCGCGAGTAAATTCGGATCGCGTATGAATTATCGTTCGCTGGCTTTGTCCGTCCTCCTCGCACTTCCGACACGCAAGAAATTTACTATAACACTGCGGTGGTCCAAGTGGGACGTCGGGGGCATTACTCCAGTTTTGGCTCGTGTTTTGGGCGGTGACGTGCCATTGCTCGTTCCCGCGTCGTTGATCCCGACATTAGCAACGCGAATGCTGCCCTTTCCTCGCGCCGGCAGATACTTCACCGTCGACGTTTCGCGACGAACGACGGTGCCTTTTTCCTCCATAAGGACCCCCGCGTTCAATCGCAGCGACGCGTATTTATAACGCTGGTGTTTGTCGGAGGATTTTAAAGCAGGGATCTTCGAGGATGGCGTTTCTTGTGTCGCGCGGAAGTATTCTAATGAGATGGAAAACCATTGCTCCAGTTTCAGTGGCCTGTTTCACTGGTCGAGCAACCCCTTTTCCTTCGATGCTAATGACGTCGACAACGCTCTTCGCTCTCGCTTCGGTTTTGCCGACGAGTGCGTCGAGAGGACTTGACAAATGTTCTCGCGCGTGACTTCGACCCCCGCGATGGAAATCGCGCGCGGAGAGACGCCCGTTTTCACGCGCCGTCGCGTTCGATTTCTTATCGGGCATTGTCTAGGGCCTCGGTCGCTCCCTTCGAAACCCTTCGATTTAGAAACTTTGATCCAATAGGGCTTCGCAACGACACTGACAAATAACGGTGGCAATGGTATTCGCTCGGACGTAAATCTCGAGGAATTCGGCGCGGCAGTAAATACTGTCTTCCCCCCCTGAACGCGAATAAAAGCCTGTTTTCACGGCGAGTAATTCGATGCTTTCTCTTCGGTCGCAAGAAGCGATACGAGTAGCTATACTATGGGGATTCTGGACCAAATGGTACAGTACAGTATAGTAGTCCAAGTACAATACAGTACAATACAGTACAGTATACATACAATACAGTACAAGTACAATACAGTACAAGTACAATACAGTACAGTACAGTACATTATAGTACAGTACAGTAAGACGACAACGCACGGTTAGGTATGCAATACAACAGCCAATCCAGAGGGCATTAAGATAATCAGCTAATGCCCTCTGGATTGGCTGTTGTATTGCATACCTAACCGTGCGTTATCGTCTTACTGTACTGTACTATATTGTACTGTATTGTACTGTACTGTATTGTACTTGTACTGTGTTGTATATATACTGTACTGTATTGTATGTATACTGTACTGTATTGTATTTGTACTGTATTGTATGTATACTGTACTGTGTTGTATTTGTACTGTATTGTATGTATACTGTACTGTATTGTATTTGTACTGTATTGTATGTATACTGTACTGTGTTATACTGTGTTGTATGTATACTGTACTGTATTGTACTTGTACTATATTGTATGTATACTGTACTGTATTGTACTTGTACTGTATTGTATGTATACTGTACTGTATTGTACTGATTGTACTTGGACTACTACACTGTACTGTACCATTTGGTCCAGAATCCCCATAGTATAGCTACTGATACGGATGTGCCTTGAGCCATGGAATTGATGGACGGACGAATCGAGCCGCAAAAGTGCCGGCGACGCCTTCTTCTGCGTTATTACCCTCGCGGGAGAGCCGACGGCGTCTGTTACTCTATTTCCTGGTGGCTCGCAACGAACAAAAGTTGAAAACTCGGGAACAGTGGGGGACATATCGTAATTATCAAAGACACTTGCGCCCCGCGGAAGTTCGCAAAGTAAGCTTTAGTCCAGAACGATCAGCCGTTTCAAAGGGACGCAGTTCCAAGTTTCTTCGCCCGATTCCGTAAAACTCCCCCAAGTGCATTGACACAGATAAGAATAGGATTTACAATGCGCTCGCCTCGATACTAATCCCAATCTAAGAGAGTTTGAAAGAGGTCACCAGCTCCCATATTAAACGCGGATCTTCTTAATACCCTTGTCGCACTATTCGTCCACCTATTCTACTTGCTCCGCGTCGCACACTCGATTACTCCGGGCGAATCGCTTTCCCCGGGCCTCTTATCTCGCCCAAGCTTACGGTTCTACTACCTCCTCTAATCTAGAAGGATTTTTATGGATATGTTAAGTGAAACGGGAGAGTGTGCTCTTCTCCTCGACAATAGCTGTCCTCGGTCCGACAACCTGTGCAAGCTTCTCCGCAGAGATGCACGGGCATTCGGTGCAGGAAGTTCGGTTTACGCGTCCTTCCGGCTAACTAAAGTGGACTCGATCGCGCGCTCTCCAGATCGGAACCCTCCTCAAAGAGCAAACTCTCGTCCTGGTACAGGAAAGATGTAGTCGATCCACGGTTCGTCGCGTTAAAGGTCTCCTGGCGAATGGTGAAAGTTGAAACAGGATGAAGGATGAGGACGAGAGTTACCTAATGGCCTCATCGATAGGATTACTTAGCGATCCCTGCTTGATGAAGTAGCGCCGCTTGCAGAACTTGCGCTCCGACTCGAAATTCCCACTTTAATGAAACTTCTGTCTCTATATAAAAATGTCGAACTCGCTTTATCTTCTATCAAAAATATGAAAGCTGCTTTTATCCTTTCTGAAAATTTCGAGCTTTAAGCCCGAACACTAGATTCTAATCTCAGCGTACAAAAAACTAGGAAAATCTGGTAATATTCGTTGGCATTATAGTGTCCGACAAACGACGTTCTCTTTCGCTCGTAAAAAGACACACGAGCGATACTTGTCAGCGGCGTATGTGGGTTAAGCCCCGATAACTACGTGCGATAAATACCGAGTATTCGGGACGCATGAATTTCAGATATCATTAGCGAACGAGCCAGGTCAGCCCCCTCAATTCCCGTTTATCAACGACCACTTTCGGTGTGTTCGAAGAGCTGCAAAAAATCACATTTTCGCCGGCGAAAGAATACGCGGCGCCAACCGGTCGTTAAGGGCGGCGACCTGTGAAATTTTCAAATAACGTTGCGATACCGTCGCGCCGGCCATGGAATACAATTAAAATGACGGCGAGTAGGCGGTGCGCCGATTTTTCACGGTTGAACGGAACGCGTTCTCCTTCGACTTCGACCGGCCCCTAAAAATACGTCGTAGGGGAGCTTAGGTGCTTCCCGGACGCTTCGAAAATTGTTCTTCGGGAACGTTGCTTCGGCGCCAACTGTTCGTACGTTTCAATCGAATCAGCAGATCGAACTCAATATCTCCTTCCATGCCTTCAAATTTTATTTCCACGCGCGCGCGACGCTGGACTTCGTGGAACTCTGCGCAGCCCCGAAAATTATTGAAATCGGAACTGATAATGTGAACGTCGCGTTACGTCGATGAATAAGACTTAATTGCAGTCTATAATATCGTTAGGGAGGACGAAATCGAGTTACAGGAGGCTGCAGTTGCATCGCGAAATCATTTTCCCATTTCATCGGTCGATCAGGAAATTTTCAAACCACGTATCGGAGGGAAATTATTTGTAAAACTTTTACTTCATTTCCCAGCCGTTTAGCCTCGATCAATATCCGAGTCAAATTTAAATTTTCCCCGGGAGCGTGAATCTTTACGTCGACTTTCCATAATCCGTTTTTCCTCGGTGACGTCCGGGGAGGAACCACGAATCGTTTTTCCCCGTCGCACGCAACCCGCTCGATTTCAATTTCCGCGTTTATTCGTGGGCCACGCAGATGTTGCGACGCGGGGGAAAAACGTCGTGCCGCGACGAAGGGATCGAGGTCGACGGGGAAACTGGAAACGTAAACCGGATCGTGAACTGGAACGGCAATTTTGCGGGACTAAAGACAAACGACTTTTCACGACGAAATCCACTCAGCAGGGTAAACAATGACGCGATCGCGAGCTGAATATCGAATCCCGCCGCAACGTAGTTGTACTAGGATTCTCTTCAACGACCACGCGATCGTAGAAAATCGGTTTGAATTTGGCCAAAAGCGAGCTTCGCCGCGCGAAGCGACACGGGTATTGCTGTAAACTGTAAATGCAGAACGAAATTCGTTTCTCTTGGCAACGTGGAGAGTTTTTGACAATGTCGAGCTCACAAATTTATTGAATAACACTGCTTCGGATTCCGCGGGAAGCGACTCTCGATTTTGAGGAAATTTCACGGCGAGACGATGTTCTGAGAAGAATAGCTTTGACGCGAATGAAATTGCGAGGCAATGACAGAAATGTTTCCTGTAACGTCGATGAGGATTGGGCAGCGAAGTAAAATGGACAGGAGCGGCGAGAAACCGTGCAATTTTCAGTGACACGCGAAATCCATTCTGAAGAAGAAACTGCAAAACGTTGCGTGCAACTTCTCCGTCCCCGGGAGGCATCTCTTCTTCTTTCGAGATTTATTTTAGAGCGTCCGCGTCTGACCGGGGGCAGCAGATTATTGCAAAATTCCATTTAACGGTCATTAAATGATAATAGGCCCATTAATTCCTTGCTTCTGCGTCTGACGGAGTTTGACAAACGACGGGAAACCCCGATCGCCGAGGGGGAAAACGCGACGGAAACTTGGTATCGCGTGCGCGACTCACGTTTGTCGTTAAGGGGATTCTGGCGTTCGCAATAACTAAATCGGTTGTTCCTTTTCGACGTTAGCATTATCGTTGTGCGGGCCGAACAAAAACGTTCGTGGGAAGTTCATTAAAAGTCAATTCGTTAACGAGCGGACGCGTGCCCATCGTTCGAACGAGCTTAACCGAAAAGCTCTCGTGGAAAAATCATCTGTTTAATCGTTCGGGGACGAATCATCGTTCGATCAGCCTTCGGTCGACTCGGAATGCGGTAAACAGAGAAGTTTTTTGCAAGTTCGCCTCAAGCCACGGTTTGATTGGAGCGCGCTGCGAATTTAAGGGAAACAATATCGCCAATATAAAGAGTATTAAAGATTCAAAATTTTCGTAGCGATCGGGGGATTGACGCGACAATAAATCGCAAGGCGCGTTTCACCGTGCGCGACACGAATGTCCGTATCGTCCAATTTATCGTCTATTATCAGAGAACTCCTATCGATCCGTCATTAAATCCAGCTCGATGATGTCGCCGCTGTCATTCCGTCGTAATTTTGCCCCCGCGTACAAATCATAGCGCGTGAATCACGCTTGATTACTTTAACAATAAATCATCAGCTGACTTGTCCTAGGTGCGTTACGGAGCCGGAAACAATAGGAGTCGAGGGTAAAGTAGTCGCGAGCGATATAATGCGACTTGTTTGCTCGACGATTAAGAGTCTAATCGCGTAATTACACGGAGCATTGTGAGGTTCGTCCAACCAACGAAACCCAGCAACCAATTAACACGATATTAAGCGCGTGTCACGCTAATTTGCAAATTGCTCGACGATAAATTACTAAAACAGATTGAAGTTGTCCGCGTGGGAGGTGGAAAATATACAGGACTTCCTCCGGGCTCGCGATGCATCAAATTTTCATATCGAGCTCTGGGTCCGTTTAATCGGATCTTATCTGTTAATGTCGGCGACGTCCGCTTTGTTTAAAGACAGTCGCGAACTCGTTAACTCGCATCGGCATTCTATCGCGTCCAAGAATCTGAACGGGGACAAGTTTCCACGCTATTGCGCGGGCGTCGTATTTCCCGAAGAGTCGACGAAGTTCGGATGAAACAGATCCTTCGAAAGATATGCAAATCGTCGCGTCGATTTTTGAAGGTTTGAACGCTCAGTAACTATAGCTGCTGAAATTTAACAGGAAAGAAAAGGACATTGTACTCGAATACTGATTGCTTCTGCGAGCTATCGATTCCAGTTCCTACGAGTTAAAAGCGTTCGATATACATGATTAATTTGTTCCCACTGCCACGCGGCAAAATGAAGTTTTTCCGTCCCTGCTGCTCCATTGAGTTTCATCTAAGGATAGAAAGGAAATCGAATTTTTTCCCCGTTATCGGAGCTGGCGCAGCTAGTCCGCGTTATCAATGGGTTTTTAATCCCGCCTCCGTAGACAGCTGGTTTAGAAGGATGTATCCGTTTCGTCGCGTGAAACAGTAAGCCCCCAGATACAGGCGAAAAAAGACGAATGCCCTTCGAACGTCGCTTTGGTTATTTGACGGTATTAGAAAGCGCTTAATCCCAGGCTCGATAAGGATCTGATAACTCGTCTGCTCCCTTTTTACTCTGTTATTTTCGAAATGTTATTTTGCTACTACAACCGTCGCAAAAGTAATTTTCCTCGTGCAAAACGCGATCCTCTCCTAAACAATTAATTACACGGAACAACATAGTCTAATAGTGCAATATCATCCAGTATCAAACAAAAGCAACGATGTTTTTTGCAACGGCTGGAAAAAGTTTATGAAGCTCGAGGAAGAAAAGCGACGCTGATCAAAAAGTAATTAACCCAGAAACGTTCCTCGTAGATTTCAATTGCCGAAACCCGATTGGCCCGCAAAAAGCGGATTCCTTGCGTCGAGGAAAGCTCTCCGTACACTCCCAAAGTATAAACACGCTGTATATTCCCGGGACGCTCTTACGTCGATTGGCTGTTTCAGGGAAAGAACTTTACTCTGTGGATTTTTGAATTTACGACGGACTTAGAATGGCTGCGGCGCGTTCGCGCGGTGGATTACGCCTCGAATAGGGTATCGAGGCGAACGAAATCGGGGGAGCTATTGTTTCTGCATCGATAGAGAAAGCGCGTCTAATGCGCCTTCCCTGCATTTCCTGGATCGCGTGCAACTTTTCAATTACCTTGTTTCGCAAGAATCCGGTATTACCGCACGAAACGCACCGCGTTGAATTTTCATCGTTACTTTCTCGATCGATTGCGCCCGCGGTTGCGATACACGATCCCCGGGTTTTATCCCTAGCGAACCGAGAACGGATTATTCGATTAAAATCCGATAACTCGTGCATAAGGTTTTGCTGATGACATTCGAAGTTACGGATGCGTTCAAAGGAAAGTTGCTTATCAGTATATTTTATTGTTTGCTCTTGTAAATATTGCAAATATCTTTTTTTTCTTTTTCAAAAGAAGCCAGGTATAATGATTTCCTGGTTATGCGACGACGGTGTATTACTAGTGGAACGACTTGATAGTTGAATGGTTTATTTTCAATGTTGGTTATATAATTTTCCAGGGAGGGTGGCACGTTATGTCGGCAGCATAGAGCCGAGGAGGTGGTAATTCTGCGTGAATAAATTCTTTTCACGAGGGAAAATTGAGTTTGAAACCCTTTATAAAAGAATTCTGTTATGGAGAATCTCCTCGGTTAAAGAGCAACACGTGTCAGCGGAATGTAATTACTTTAGACCGGCTCTCTTGGGTTAACGAATGTAACTAAAGCACCCGGTTCTACCTTCGGGAAGAAAGGATCCTCGTTTTCTCGTAAATTAGAGATTACGCAAAAAACCTTAATTCAACGTGATAATATAGGATGGAGCTTTTGCCTGCCGCTTTCTAATTTATTCCGACAAAAAACGAACTTCTCATTAAAAAACAAGTCGGGTATTTTTCTCTTTGCCCGGGGCTCGGCGTTGCTCGCTCGAGAGCCTCGAAATTGAACGTCCCTAGCGCTCTTTCTTGTTGATCCTCGAATCCATATTCGCGCGTCCCGCGTGCAACAGACCGGGATATTGGGAACAACGCAACAACGCGATCATTTTTCACTGACAAACTTTCAACAGCTGGCGCACGACAAATCGCCGCTGTCGCGTTGATTCAGAGGCGATTTCTCATTGCGTGAATTTACAGCTCGATTTCTGCTCGAAACGTTCCACGCTTTATGAAACGTCACAGCGATATCATTCCGGACGGGCCAGTAATTGTGCATAATAGTTATTTCGCGTTGCATTCTAAATTTCCGCTGGAAATTATTTGTCAAATTAAATTTTTAACACCGCATCGAGGTTTGTGCCGTTTGTTTCAGAGTGTTCGCGTTCCCGTGTAATATAATTAACTCGTCGATGGCTTTGACGCCCGCGTCTTCGTTCTCGCGGGTTTCGGTATTGCATTTTTCAGATAACTGGTTAACTCGCTTTCCCGTAATATGATTTCGAGCTGATTTTATGTACAAACTGTCAAAGTCCCGGCAGAAAGGCGAGCCGAAAGACTAGCCGCAATTCACGACGGAAAATTAATTCGACGTTCACCGACGCTATAATTACACCGCAGATAAAAACCATGGAAAACCGAGCACACAATTATCGAGTAATTACATATCGCGCCGATAGGAATTGCCGCGTATTTTCTGCCGCTGCGAAAATCGGTTTCCCGCCGCGAATATTCCCGCCGCGTCGCGTTCGCGTCGGTCGATTTTCCGTCGCACACGAACGAAAACAAAGCACTCTATCATCGTGACGCTGTTAATCGCTCGGTCGTTGTCGCCCGCGCGAGAGAATCGTGCGGGAAGCTCGAATTCGAAAGCTCCGCCCGTACGAAATGAACGAGGAGTCGTTCGTTCTCCATCGGGGCAACTTCTCGCGACGTTTCGCGTGACAAATCGCCCGACCCATCGAATCGCGAGCAAAGAGAGAAATGGAAAAACGTTTCGGCGAACGAACACCGACGCGACGGGCAGGAGAAAAGGCGCATTTGCATAATGCGATAAAGCACGATGCCCGCGACCCGAGTCTGCCTCTGATTCGACCACTTTGCGGATTGCTTGGAACTTTGAAAATATTCGTCGAATAGTATCTCGAGTGGCTTTCGCGAGGCAGTCGTCTGATGTAATTCGAATCAAAGCGAGCTCCGGCTCGCTAGAGCGACGAACTAAGTGTAGACGTTTCTGGAAGAATAATGACTGCGTCGGAAACTTTATTAAGCAATACTTCACGATTGTAGATTATACTATTCTGACTCTGTACTCAGCCCTTGTACGCCCACATCTCGAATACGCGTCTGTCATCTGGTCATTTAACAAAATCTCACGCAACATCAGTATTGAAAGAGTGCAGCACAGGTTTATCAGATATCTAATGTATAAACTTGGTCAACCGCTAGATGGAACCGTGCACAACTAGGAACCCAGTATGCGCTTACTTAACATTCACTCACTGGAATTCAGGAGAAATGTTGCGGATCTATTGTTTTTATACAAAATAATCAACTGCGTATCGATTAATATACCCCTTATTAACCATATACAATTTAACGCGCCTTGTCGCCATGTGAGGAACTCCTCCTGTTCAAATTAAACACCTATAAATCTAGTTTCGACGAAAGTGACCCATTACACAGGATATGTAAGCTTGCAAATGAGCATCGCCAGAAACTGGAATTCTTCCTGGACTCTTTATGTAAATTTAAAGCAAGTGTTTACACTACAACAGGCGAAACCACATGGTGATTACTAGACTGCGGAAGTTTATGCAAATTCATATTTTTATAGACATACAGCAGCAACTGAATCTTAACTAAATGTATGTTTTAGTTTCTAAATATTATAAAATGTATTGAATTTTTGATATTTTATGGTATTTTTATATCTGTAGGCATCTTTATAGGTTTTTCTAATTTTAAAATCTCCATAAATGCATCAACTTCCGCAGTCTAGTGATTACCTATTGTAATACATTCTATCAAATCATGTATATTTCCCCCGAATCGGTCAGCATTATACTCATACTCACTTTGTATGTGTCTTAACCATCTCTACGATTCTCGCTATGACATCTGTTTACCTTATACTATTGTCTACCAATGGGCTCTGCCCGTATATACCGAATAAATAAATAAATAAGCTATTTAAAGACGTCGATGATTTGAGTACACGCGTACGTAAAGATTACAGTTGCACCTGTGCGAGAGCGATTCGAAATTCCGACGCAGGCTATCCGACTCGATTCGTATCGAAAGAAAATTCGACGAATCGACGCGGGCTTAAAGACAGGCTCGCGGGACAAATCAATCTTGGTGGACGACTACGAAAAGAGGCCGTGAAAAATGAAAATAGCGATACGACGCAACGGGTGACGTTAACGCGGTCGGATCCGTCTACGGGATGATCCCCTTTGATTTCGTTTCAACAACCCTTCGTGCTTGCAACAATCCCGTTCGAGAGGCTTTAACGGAAGAGAAATCAAAGCTTTCAAAGATACAGGAAACATCGATTTTTTTGTTGAAGAACTAGAGACACTCAGCAATTTTCCCCACGAACTCGTGGAAATAGGAAATGTTTGAGATTGAATTTTCTAACGCCGCAGGGCGACGGCTAATAAACTGACAACAGGGTTTCAACTCTGACCGAGCTGCAAAATAACCGCGGGCAGAATCAGATATCTGTTTTAATCACTGTTCCATAAACATAACGCGCATCTATCAGCGCCGCGTGACGAGAAAGAATTATTTTCGCCGCGCTTAGATACGCCACGAGATTTCGCTCGATCGGAATATATTATTCATTCGGTGAACCCTGCGTTGGTCCTAAGCAAATATCCCAGAATATTCCACTGGCAACATTTGACCTGCTCCTCCCTCGGACCAAAGATTTGATTTCTCAGCCCAAGGTTCGCCTCTTTGTCTTGAGGCGAAATTCACCCTAATGAACTCTGTCCTTTCGACCTTCTAGCTTAGAGCTATAAATTAATTAGCTGGGTATTTTTTAAGCTGAGCCTCTGAGCGCTCTCTACAAAAATCCTGTAAATCTTGATTCACGATCCCAAACCCAGTCGCTGGAGGATTAACCTGTCCCCGCTGTTCCCGAAAAATGGTTCCTCGCGTGTCCTTAATTCTCCCAAAACTTAGGTTCCCTAAATTCCCGCATCCTAGATAAGGAAATTTGCCAAAGACTGTGCTGAATTCTTCGAATTGCTGTCTGAAGTAGAATCAGAATTAATTCCTCGAGGCTTGAGGTTTCAATTGATGAAATGGTCCTCCTCTTAAAATCGGAATCGTCTTGTCTACGTCTCCTGGAACTCGCTCGAGACGAAACAACCCTCTTAATAGAATCCAACCCTTGGTCGTTCCCACCCCATCGAGTCAGCCAGTTAGGAAGTATGCATTCGACCTAAGTAAACTCGGCGAATCGTCTCGGCTCAGGGTCCAGATGAAAATTTGATCCAAGTTGGCGAAGTTTGATCCCGGAATCGGCCCAAGATGCGGAGTTCCCTCTCTCTCTCGCGCGCGCGAGGCGAAACCATCCCCCCGGCCGAATCGTGTCTTTGCGTCGTCACGTTACACGGTAATCGATAGCAATGTCCGTGCGCAGGGTGCAGAAAGTCAAACATTATTATCGATAGCGGCCCTCCCTCGTCCCCCGATTCGTTGCGTCGCGTCGCGTCTCTTCGCGGCTCGTCGCGTCGGCCGTGCAACGGTAATTGGACGTGCACATAGATCCTGCGGGTTTATGGCTGGCAAGGCGTCCGCTCGACGATCGGAGGCAACAGGAGGCCCTTCATCCCTCGCGCGCCGTCCGCTCCGGCGGCAATTGTTCCGCGTCGGCCGCGCAGCGTCCATAACCCAGCAGCGTTTCAGGGACTTTAATGTTCCGCGCTGATGCAACCAGCTTCCCTGTTACAATTAATCGTTACTATCGCCAACAATGTTGCGCGAATTTGTATCTGTGCACTACGGTTCCTGCCGCAAAGCGCGCTGCGGTTCAAAGCCGGCTCTGTGTTCCTCTCTCGGGGCTCCGAAAGGGTTTTGCGACGAAGAACGGCCATTGTGCGAGACGTTCGAAGAGAATTCCGCTCGGGGAGTTTCAGAGACGATCTAGTGGAAAATGGATGAGGTGAATGTCCGGTCGAAGCGCGATATTACTATTTTAAGGGTGATGCTATTTGCAGGGAATTTCGCATTCGGTCGCACGGCAAAGGAAATATTCGAGTTGCAAGAAATTCGGGAGGGTTTGCTATAGTTTGTGCTAGGACCGGCTTTTTCGCGTGAATTATATATTCCAGGACACGTTCTACGACGTTCGCCGTTGTAACGTCTACAGTTTCCGACGCGGCTGTTCAGCGATGCAGCGGCAAATGCAATTTGCCGAAACGGTCGTTTTGTAATATCACCCGAAATGAGCTACGTCGCGGAATGACATTAGCTGACCCAAGCCAGCCCAACCTAAACCTCATTACAATTTACCGCGGTCATTGTAGGGAGCAGCCTACCGTCGTATATACGTAGATGCAACAGATGTCTCGCTCAAAACCGAGCGTTTATCGTCGGCCGAGCTTGATCCGCTTAATCCCGCGGTATAAAAACGGGATAAGTTTACGGAGAGAAGCAACGCCAGTCGTGCATTATTTCCAGAATTCGTGGAGAAATGCTCGACTGCAGGCGGCTGAACATTAATACTGGAGACCGTCGTAATTCAAACATAACGTGCCAGCCGCGTTTCTTCGCGTTTACCATAAATGCGCAAACGTATTACGGGGGTGATCGCGGGTCGACGTCTCGAGTAAATTACTTAACCGTCGCCTTTCAACGATCCTTTTCGAGGAGCGGGCGACCGAAACGAGGTCAATCTTGATCCCCCATTCCCCGTAATTGCGAATTACGATCGCGTCGAAACGAGAGGAACCGCGTCCGTCACGTATCTGCGCGTGCCCGCCCGCAAATTCGTGACGCGAGACCGGTCACGTCGAAAGTTGTTCGACTACAGAGTACTCGAACGAATCTAATCAAGTTACAGGAAGCTGGTGGAGCTCTTGCGCGCGAACTCGTGACCAAAGAGAAACAAGTATTCGTGGGAGATGGTGGAGGATGGTTGATGCGAGCGCATGGGAATAAGCTGCGCGGGCGAATGTTAAACTAATTAATACGGGGCGGGGAAAAATGAAGCGCGCGCCCTCGATGAGCAAGCATCGCCGTTGAATTTCCACGGGGGGATAACAGAACGGCCGTGGGAGATAAAGGTCTCGGGGCGGGTTGCGGGCAGAAACAGAGCTGCATGCAAATCGATGGGAGTTCAGGCTTTAGAATCTAATTTCCCTTAGAGGTTGCCCGCCACAAGGTCTAATTTCCTCCGCGGCCTACGGGTTAACAATCGACGACGCGACGCCTCAGCCTGAATTCGTGTCACCGATACCGTGAAGGCGTCGCGGGAAAAGGGAGGTCGCGAAGGGCGAGTCGTCGGATTCCAAGTAGAGCAAGAAACGCGTCAAATCTATTACTGGAGGGATCCTCGCTCGGGGAGAGTTCGTTCAAAGTTTATGGCGCTTGCTGGCAAACGATGATCGCGTAAAAACTTTCCAAGGGACTTCCGGCCGCATTTTCATACGCGCCCGCCTCGTTTCTATTTAAAGTTACCGTCAACTCGGTTCCAGCCAATTATCGATGCTTCGGCCCTCGGGGTTGGGCAATTTCGAGCGCGATTCCAGAAACTTTCCAGGGAAACCTTCTTTTCCGCGGGGAGATTCTTAGAATTAATCTCGCCGGCTCGGCGCGGCGCGGTGGCGCGAAGGTATCCCTGGCGGATAATTTCCTGTCGGAGGTGCGAGTCGGGAATTATCCGAGTCCATTTGCATGTTAGTTCCGCGCTGCTTACGCCGTTCGTTTACTTTCCGCTGCGTTATCCTTGCGAGCGTGAAAATTATTTCAGACTCTCGAGCGATAACCTTATCTCCTCGCTTTTGTGGGGAGAAGCGAGCGCGAGAGCAGAGCTTAGAAGTTTGATCGCGCTTAAAACCCACGGGGGAAAAATGTTTCGTAATTTCAGGCCTGACAAGCTGGAAACGGCTTTGATTCGTGGCCGGCTTAAAAGAGACGGTCTAATTATCTTTGTGGTGTCGTGGAGAGTGATATATCAGCGTTAGAAACACGGACCCGCGTTAGCGCGAGCTTGTAGGGTGTGGCGATGACACGGTGGTAGCGATCCCTCGCGAAAATGTGAGATAACGTTCCTACTGCTAACAACGAGGGAGCACTCGACGATTTTCTGGTTGGTTGGGAAGCGTTTAAAAATTCAGTAGAACAACGGTGTCGTTAAAAGAGGTGATCGCACGAGAGAGAGAGAGAGAGAGAGAGAGAGAGAGAGAGAGAGAGAGAGAGAGAGAGAGAGAGAGAGAGAGAGAGAGAGAGAGAGAGAGAGAGAGAGAGAGAGAGAGAGAGAGAGAGAGAGAGACTGTACCGAAGCGGTTGTCTGGGGGGGACTTTGGTAAATGGTGCAATCTACCGCGCCATTTCCGACAGCTGACGGAACAGTTGCGCAGATAAGGCCAAAAAGGAAATGAGGAAGCATCGACGCTAGACACGAACGATGGTCGCGTGTCGAAAAACGCCCACGCGATAGACCGTGCGATCGAAAAATCAGTACGCGCGTTGTTTTCAAGGGGATGAATCCGTCAAAGAGAAGCGGAATTACCTCGAAATCGTGGATTGCCCTGGAAAGACAGCAAAGTTCGCTTTGTGCCGGGGTTTTCAAGATTACCGCGAGCCTCGCGCATCTCGAGCTTAATAACGATGAAATTCGTTACCGCCTTCGAGGCGATAAATAAAGAACGGATGCTGCCGAGGACGGGACCGAATCGTTGTTAAAATAACTACAAAGCATACTGTCGCGCACACCCCGCCCGTGAATCTCGTGGAAGCTGTAGCGCACCTGTAAACAAACTTCGCCTCGGTGGTGAACGCGACCGAGCTACGTTTACCGAGTTCCTCGTCTTACATTAATTTCGCCCCTCTGTACACACCGTCGACAATCTCGCCTTAGTGGCTCTGCCCAGATATTTTTAGATGATAAACGGGAAAACAGGTTCTCGCGAGTGAGCGAACGCTCGGGGAGAGCGTTTCTCCTTTTCGCGGAAAGAAGTTCGCGTTTCGAATCGAAGCGCGTTTCTTATTTCAGGAGACGGAAACTCCTTCGAGGCACGGGACACAATATCCCCGTCGTTGTAATATGATTTCGATTCGAGCAGGTAACAAGGGTATATCGCAGAGGAGTATCCATGCATACCTGCGTGGGAAGATTGCTCCGTTGCGGTGACTAATGCAGCGAAAACGCATTCTAGTCATTGTCGAGGGCAATAGCATTAATATCCTATCAAGCACGCGTGGTCACCCATCGCAATGGCAATTCATTGCCTATAATAATAATAATAATTCAGTTATAATAACCGGCTGTGGTTGCATCGATGTTAATAGTTTTGCCATAGAGAGAGAGTTTCGACTACGAATTCGCGATATCGTTCAAGTTACCGCAGGGGAGTTTGATCGGACCAAGTTCTCTGTTGTCGCCAATCATTAGCAAGGTTAATATTCTACAGCGTTTCTCCGCTTAGGAAGTTGATTTACGCGTCGTCCACCAAGTTTCGGGAAAGTTTTCCGCGCGAACTATTCGGTCGGAGATCTGTGTTCCTCGCGTCCATGCGGGTGTAGTCGGTATTTCTATCGTGAATCAGGTACCTGTGCGGTTCAAGGTCACTTGAATTCCTCGTTTCTTCTTCCCAGTTCTACGGAACCTTTGATAAAATTTTCCGTCGCTCGCGCACAAAGTATCGCGTTCGCGTTTAGGCCAAGAAAACGGCCCCGAAGAGAAACGCCACGGTCCCACGTAAGGGAAGCAGAGAAGAAACGCTTACCTGATCAGGGGCTTGCGAGAAGTAGAATGCGACGGCTCGGTTAACAGGTGAAAACCGAGCGAGTGTCGGAGCGCGGGAAAGCTTCGAGTGGGCAGAAAGCTTCGAATCCAGCGGGTAACTCGCGAGCCGGCCGATATTCTCTATTGGTCGATTCGCGGCGGGCTGTTGGCTCGGCTTCGGCCGCGGGGGTGGCCTCGATTGCAACGGTGGAACGCAGGTCGGAACGTGAGCTCGTCACCCTCGGCACGATGCGTAGCCTGGCGTGTCGTTCTGAGTCGCAGCCAGACGAACACAGCGTTGCGGACGAGCTAGCTCTGTCCGGTACTTGGGCACCGTGCCGGGTGCTATCCTCGATGCTTTCAGTCGGCGTCTGCGCTCTCGTAACCTTCCGACCTTCTCTTCCACCTGCACACTGCACACCCCCACCGAATGCCCGGCGTATTTTAGACTGCAGCCGCGCTAGCTGCTCCTCTCGCTTCCTCCATCGAACACCCGACACCCCTTCGCCCTCCCGACCTCTCTTACCCCTTCTCACCCTCTCCCCCTCCACTTGCTCACTATAGCGCTGCGTGTCGACTCACCTGACTCCCTACTAACGCGACAGCACCTGGTGGCTGCACCTGAGATAGGGTCAATGCTTTTGCTCGCGGCTACGACCAGTCGCCGCTTTGGAAGGCTATGAACGGAGTCGAAGAGGTTGTTGATACCTTCTTGGAGTTAAAGTTTAATTCGGGAAAGGTGAGAATTTCGACGGACTTTTAGGGTGACTTGGATAAAATGTTTTGTGAAGTTTCTTCGAGCCTTAAAAGGGGTTGAGACTGATCTACGCTCAGGGTTGATGTCGTCTTTATTAAACCTTGTGTCCACGGTCCACGAACTGTGTCCAAGTTCTCGCATACATTTTTGCTAACTATCTGTTTATCCTGTTACAACTGGTTGGAAATTAGCAACTGTTATGGAAAAAATGGAACGCGCAGCATTTTCCGTAATATGTTTTCGTCTGAATTGTCCGTTTTCACGATCCAATTTCTAGTTACTTTTTGTCGGAACTAAAACTTGGAGATAGTTCTTGGTTCGTGGACACAGTGCTTTAAAAAAAAAAATTGGTATTTTATCTATATACTTTGTTTTTCAACGTCGTTCATATTGCATCACGTTTGGTTTCATCTTCGCCAGAAAAATCCTTCAGAAACACACTCGGTGACGCACCTGAGGCACGGTCAGTGTTTGCATCTTCGAAGCTAAATAGATTGCCGATGCATCCTCGTAAACGTTGATTCCTATTGAAAGATGTAGGTCACACCTTGATGACTTAATTAATAGTCACCTGTTACCTCCAATAGCTGTGTATCATCTCGCAGAGAAAATAGCCGAGTCAGTGCCCTGGCTAGAATTCCGCCAGCATGTAACCGTAACGTATTAAAACATTCTCGTTTCCGACACCAGGAAATATTCAGAATAACTCAATACAGAAGATAAGGTTGTCACGGTTCTCCGTCATCCTTTATGCTTGCACCTGTATTACGGTCGATACTCGCGGCGGAATCTTTGATAAGAACCTATCGGCGAAGTTTCCATGAACCTCGATACAAGTACCCATTTGGATCACGTGCTGCCAAAGGTTTTCGGTGCCCCGGCGAAGATCCAACCGACAGGATTCTCTCGTAGCGCGAGGACCGAACAAATATTACCCTCGTTCGGACGCAAACGCGCGGTATCGTTTATTTCGACCGACAAGGAAGTCGCGTTGACTTCGCTTCAGTCTCCGGTGGAAATATTCCGAACACGGGTGCTATTGATCTGGCCCGCGTCGCTTTCCATAAATATTCCCCTCGTCGTGTCGGCACGCCTCTCTAAATAATGCATTCAGAAATCACCGATACGCGTTCCGCGGTTTTTCGTTTGAACGTTATCAGAGACGGGATATGATCTCGCGCTCGGAGCGGGGTCAACGGTAGCGTGGCTCGAATCAAATTCAGTCCGTGTTCCATGGGAGCCTATTTCGACGCAGCCACCCCATTTACGTAGACAAACTAATCAAACTTGACCGGGAGACGAGCGCGTGAAACGTGTCCATGTAAAGAGTCGATCTCGCCCGACGTCCCCACTAAATTTCTTCGAATTTAAGATACGACGATTCGGCTTCGACGTGTCATCCCAGGTAAATACCGACGTAGACACACCTGAGGCGGAAGGTCGACGCGACACCCAACTTGGATGAATTTAAACTTATTCCTCGGACTGCGTCCGCCAGATGCGACGAGTAGACGTATCGACCACGTCGCGCGACGCCGATGGTCATTCAATTTTACCATCCCGTCGAAAGTTTTCCAATTTTGCGTTCCCTCGCCCTCCCCCGTCCTGCCAGGGTCTCTACTTTGAGATAACGCGCGGAAATGCAACCCCTTGCGCGGTTCCTGCGAGTTATCGCCTCCAGTCTGCCCCGCGGAAGGATCGAGTTACACAGGACTCCCAAGGTTTTCCTGATCGACAAGCCGATGGTCGCTTCCGTGTTCACAGTCAACAGAGATCAGCCAGTGTAAATTTATACGGTAACGCGAGTGAGCAACTAGGGAAAACGCAGAGAGTCGTAGAAAACCGCTGAAAAGTTGCTCGCCGCGTTTCTAATACATTCAAAGAGATGAAACGGCCGAGGGCAACTTGTTTTCTTCCCGGCTCGGCTAATCCGAAGCGGAATCGACGCCGGCAAATATCGACGATCCACTTTGCGGAGAATGGCCGGATTTCCTTCGCGCTTTTGACCCGTTTCTTGCCCGTCGCCTCGCTACGGCCGATCGCGCACGTATCTTTTCTACTTCGGGACGAGAAAACGCTGAGAAGGCGCAACATACGTCGCCGCCGCGATCGACCGTTCGATACACCGGATCCCGGTCCGTCGATGCCGTCGAACACGCGTTGCTGAGATAATCGGCAGTTCAAATATTCGAGTGCAAAGATTCCGCCGAATCCGACGGATCGCGAATATTTGCGAACGCGAGGATACGCGTCGCGATAATTAATTGGACAACCGTTGCAAACAGAAGAGTCGTTAAATCGCGAAGGGTGACATGTTTTTTTTCTGTTTAATTTGAGTTAGTTTGATTATCAGTTTTTAACTCGTTCCTCGTTTTTTTATGACGTCACAGCCAGTTGCTGGTGACAATTAATTAAAACAGGATTTCAATTAATTTGTGCTCGCGATTGGTTTTAATGGTTATCGAGAAGCGAGGGTATTAATTGCAAAATTTACGATCGAATATCGGTGTCAATGGATCGCGGTGCTCTCTTTTCGGATTGCGCTAGGTGAAAGCGAAGCAAAAGCGACATTGTTCCCCGTCTCAAATATTTTCACACAGAAATAAAGCGGCAGCGGTTGCTTTCGTAATTAAAACACAGAATCTCTACATTTCATCTGGAGAAGCGCGACGCTTGAAACAGAAAACGTGACTGTGAACGTCAATCGTTAAAAATGTTGCCACCTACGCGTCGATGTTACGATGAAATAAAATGCTGAACGTGTTCGAAACGTAGCGAAATTTCCCGGAATTTCGCAAAGTTCCAGTAATGAAAGGGGATCTCGGATAAATTCCTTAGACGCGGGAATACAATTCGGTGTACAATTCGGAAATAATTCGTTTGGATCACGGCGCTCTTTCACCGGCAATGGATTTAATTCCATTCCCACGGTTTTTGCGCTCGCCGGCAAAGAACAGTTAGTTGAGTCACTTTATTTCCTGCGACCTATGACTTTAACTCTGGTCTTTTATCATTTCGTTGCAACATAACTGCAAGGGCCAAGATCAAGCGGAATTCAGAAATATTTGGAATTTCGATGCGCTGACCCTCGATACATGATTTTATTATAAAAATGAAAATATTTTAAAAGCTCCATTGCGTTTTCATTTTCGGCATTGGTAAATACTGTGAGAGCGCCACCATAACTCAGAAAGCTCTGTAATTGGGTCAGAACAGGGTTAGAATAAGACTGAATTTCAAGCTTCAAATTTCAAATTTTCAGAATTTCAAGCTAGAATTTTTTAAGTGTCAAAATGTTCAGATTTCAAGTCTCAAATTTTTAAATTTCAAATTGCCAAATTTCAAGGTTTTAAGTATCAACTTTTTACGCTTCAGGCTTCCAAATTTTTGGTTATAACGTTTTAAGCTCCAAATAACAAATGTTCAAGTTTCAAGCTTCCAAGTCTTAACTTCCAACTTAACTCTTTAATTTTTAAGCTTGATTATTTGTATCCAAAGAATACTATTTCAAACAATTATTTCTAATACATTCGAAACAAAATATAGTTTCAAAAAATATATGTATGTCTAATATATCCTACAAAAATTTCATTTCAATTAGTAATTCCACATACATATATATTAAACAAGTATTTTCAAATACCCTTCTATATAAAACTCTTAAATAATACCCTTAAATATAAATCATCTTATTTAATGATAGTATTTCACCGACTATTTTCAATACTTTCTATTTGAAGTTTACCCGGCACTGCATACTAGTGCAAACGAGTTTCAAAGTCCAATTATGTTCCTGTCATTAAATAATATGTTAGAATTTACAAATTCAACATCAAACGGTCGGAATAACTCGATATAACTGTTTCTATTTTTTCGCCACTAGATCGCATAGCGGCAATAAGTAAATACTAATCGTGACTAAGGAAAATAGAAAAAGAGAGTTTCGTCGTGTTCATGCAGGAATCAAGATCCATCATTGAATAAGATGCGTTACAATTTATTCGTCAGCAGGAAATAGAACTGAACACGTCGGCCGGTATGCCTTTTATTCAGCGACACGCCAGTGAAACCGAAACGCGACAAAAAGGAATTTCCAATCTCCTCTGATCCTTGGGGAGAATCAAGCCTGGAAGAGCAGCATCGGTATGCGATGGACTCGGCCAAGGGTTGTCACCCCGGCGAACTCCGTTCACCATGCGGACTACAAATTCTCGCGTTCTGCGCTCGACGTTGTTAAATATTCCCGAGCTAGATAACCGATATTCCATTAGGTTAAAAGTCTAATTTGTCCCAAAGAACTTCGTCAGTCACGATACAGCTCGCATCGCCCCCTCAATAATCTCGTTTCCCCTGTACCCTTTCGTTGCGGTTCAAAGAGTTTCGGCGGGAGGGAGGGGTAGCCGATACAAATTGAACGTAAAACGAATTTAATGCGACCGGAGGCTGTGTACCGAAGCAGCTGCGAGGAGGCCGTGGAACAACCTCTTTGATTTGTGCCTGCTAAATTTTCCATATAATAATTGGAACCGATGCAAATAATTAGAACCGATGCAAAATCGGGGCTCGTCATCGTAGTTGGGATGCTTGAAATACTTGCCAAAGTTTTTACTCGCGAACTCGTCAAACGCGAGGCTTTGTCGTCGAAAGTTAAAGGCGATGCCACACCGCGAAAGCCACGGAGAGGCTCCATTCGTTCCTTGTTCTGTTCTTTTGTGCCAGCTTTTTCGCCCCGCTACGTTTCAAAGACCCTTTTACTCCATACACTCAGACATTTACTGCAGTCATCTACTTCTAGTAGTACAAGACTCTCAATTGATATTGACTTCGGCATAATGTTATAACGTTTTATTACACTGAATGTAAGAGATGAGCAATTCTCCCAAGTTATCGCATATTTTTCTCTCCCGCAAAAGAAAACGAGGAATCTCCGAAATTCCCAGAAGGAGATTTGCATAAGAAGCGCAAACGATTCGGCTTTAAGTACGGTGCTCGGTTAGTAAAGGAAGGCGTTTCCAATCGAAGCGTCGGAAAGTCTGAGTCGCGGTTGAAACGCGTCCCAGAAGAACGTCAGGTCTGCGCACGGTGAGCCGCAAGTGCTTTGACCCGGCAGCTTACGCTTACAGCCCTAAGTCGGCTATTCTCCCCCGACTCCGCGAAATGACGTAGCGATCCCCGGATTTTCTCGCGGCCGGGGTGAACGTGACTGACGGACAAGCCACGCTTTCAAATAAATTCCGCCGCATTACGAAATCGGCTCCACACGCAAACGGGCGTTGTGTAATTGCAGGAGGGTCTTCCCTCGGCCCTCGATACATCCTCCTCCGATGGAATTGCACGATCACTCGTTTCGCGCGTGGATTCCTGTCGTGACAGTGCCTCCTCTCCAGTCGACGTATTTTTGAGACGCTCCGGAGAGATTCGCCGACCGGTTGCCTACGTAACCGATAATGCCGGAACAATTAGATTCTATTCGTGGAACGGCTAATTATATCCCCTCTCGGATTTTGTCCGGAGCGCTTTGACACGCTAATGAATTTTATCCGATTTTTCTCGTCGACGTGATTCGGAATTATACTTCACCGTAGTACCAGCAGTAAAACCCATCTGTATCAGAGGGTAGGAAGATTTTACTGCGTAGAACCGTCTCGACGCGATCAATGAACCTCCATTCCGATCAAGATACAGCCGGCGTACCATTAAAGCCACGAGGATTTACGTCTCATGGTAAATACACCATAGCGGTGTTCGAGTATTAATGTTAATGGTGTTTCCCCATTAATAACCGTACCCTCGCGAACATTAACGCTCTGATTACGATCCAGAAAGTACCACATAACGTCGCATAAACGCGGCGCAGATTGAAGGTGAACATCCCTCCCTTGCTGAGTTCACGATTCAATCGCAGAAGCTCGATTACCTCTCCGGAAAAAGGGTCTGTTGCAACGGCGCGGCAGCTGTAAATTGGCTGCCCACGTCGAAGATCAATTTCAACTTTTTTCGTCGAACGCCGATAAAAATTTTAGGGTCGCACCCACCCCGAAGCGCGCTCAAGCAGGGCACCCTTATCGACGCGTCGGATTCATTTTTCACTCTCTCTTTCTTCCCAGCCGCCTCGTCGATCACTCGGAAAGCCGAGCGCTGGTGTTCGGTGAAACGATTCGCGTACCTTAAACAAACTATACCTACTGCTGCCGTGCTTTATTGTCGCCTTTCGTGTTTCATTTACTTTTGTCGCGAACGAGCTCTCAAAGGCGGCCGCGAATATCGGATTTTCTCGAGAGTGGCTGAAAGTTGCAGGCGCGAAGATCCCGTCGACAAAACGATGCTCGCGAAAAGTAATTTCCGGGGAGGCGATTGTTGGCCGGACCCTTCTCCGCGCGCTTCTTCATTTTCCCCTCCGCCTCGTTACGGATTTCCGTCGACGACGAGTCGCAGAATCGGCGCCGTTTTCCGCGATGGCCCGGCTGGTCACGGAAATCACGGAACGTAATTGCATGTTTGAGCTGCGCTTAACCGCCGCGCCGACACAATAGAAACTCACGGGCCTCGTCGATCGTCGCGGCGGCCGAACACTGAAACCTGTTGCGACGAAGCGAAACCATTCGATCTCGTGTTCCTTCGCTTTTCCTCCTTTTCCCTCGTTTCGTCGCGGCTTCGGCGCTTTGTGCCTCGCGTGGAAACAGATTTATTCGGCGGCTTCGTTTCTTTTCCCGCCGCTCTAATTGCGATTCCGGCGTTATCCAACTGTTGCTCGATTCGTGGCCGGCTCTTGCCGTATTTTCCACGCCTGAGAATCCTGTAATTAGGAGCATTCGTCGCTGCACGGTTGACCGGGCGAATATCGAGCGCATCGATGCGTGGTGTTCGGCATTAATTACCGTTAAATAATTTTCTCACGTTCCCGCGAACTGATTAACGTTATTTAATCAGGTAGGTGGATATTATCGTTGGTTGATATAATTTTCTATGGGTTATATTGACCCGTAAACGAACTCCGATTCGCAAGTTTCTAGGTTTCAGTTTTATTTTATTTTCCGTCGCGGTCGCAAAGCCTCCGATTAATTTCGAAACGCGCTCCGAAAATCTCCCTGCGGCAGCGCCGGAAAATCCATGTAGGTCGGCGGGAAAATTTGCGCCGAGGGTCGGGGTAGACGCGTGGGAAAAACGAGAACAAGTGTCGCGTCGGGTTGATCGCGTTGTCGGCCGGGTAACTTGGTCGCAGGAAATTCAACGCGAGCGCACCGACGAAAATGCTATTGACTCTCTAACTTCCGGCTGCGCATCCAAGACGGAAACTGCTATTCTTCCCGGGGAGAGCACTGTTCCCTTATTAGAGTCGCCCCGCGGCTCGCACAAAAGCTTCCGAGGAAAACTTGCGCGCGAGCATCGACGAAACGTCGAACGACATTTTCTCGATTCCGCCTCCTTCCTTGTAATAATCTTAGGACCCTTCGTTCTCCTTTATTTTTACGGTAAACAGAGGTGGAAAATTGCGTCAGCGTCTTTGATCGAAGACTTTAGCGCGCTAATTTGTTAAGTACAGAAAAGAGCCTGCGAAAAGCTTAAAGTAGGTAATTGAATATTTATTGGAAACATTGTTAGTGACGCACGCCGAGCAAAGGAAATTTAAATTGCAGCACTTTTGTCGTGGTTCCTTTTAATCACCATTGTAGCCTCGCACGAAAGTCTCCCATCACAATTAGCCCAATAATAGGTGATCAGCGGAACGTTCCGCAAACGGCGTTGCATAAAGCTCGGACATCGATCTCGAAAGTTGCAATCAGTATTGTCAATTTGCGCATTCAGGGTGTAATAGAATTCGGAAAACATACTGACTTACAATTGCTCCCGATTGTTCACTTCGCGCGTAGAATTATCGATAGTGCGGCTCTCTTCGAATATCCACCCCTCCCCCCCCCCCCCGCGTTCGTTTCGTCAATCGCGCTTCATTACCCTTTCGGCGATGCCGTAATTATCAGAGCATGACTAAACAGAGCCAAAAGGTGCATCGATTGTAAATATTTCGTTAAACGCTCGAGTTTGTCGCTACTCTTGCGTCGTTGTGTCTCGTCGGTTTCCATTGCGTTGCCCAGAACCATTCTCTTTCAATTAAAATGCATGAATTCAGGGGATGAACGAAATTAATTCCGGACACGCGAGGTCGATGCTGCGAGAAATGTTATTTTTTCATTTCTGAACGTTTGAAATATTCCCATCACGATTAGTGAACAAACGAAACTCAAAACCCGTCGAATTACAACGCTGCGCGAACCGTTCACCGGAACTGCTCGCTAACCGCCTTGTACTTTTCGTTTTTCGCGACCGTTTTGGGACGGAATTCTCGCTCGCTCGTGTTACTCGCGAAATCCCGTTAATTTTCGCGGACAGAGAAACGAAAAAGTCTCGCGCGATTCGAGCGCAACGACGCGCTAATGGTCGTCTAACGCTGCGTTAAACGTTCTTCTATTCTTCGCCGCGTTCGCGACTCGGCGTTCGTCACCGGCGGAGTTCCGAAAAATAAAGAACTCGCGGTATGACCGTAAACACGTAAAAATGCTTGGCGCGGTGTTCGTTTTGCATCGCCCGAGGAGCAGGAATATTTCACGGCTAGTTCACCCCGCGATCACAGAGTTAGTTGAATTTTTGTCAGGCATCGCGACACCGGCGAATTCCGCGGAGAATTTCATGAATATTTTCGAAGTGACCGCGAGCAAAAGTTAGACCGCGTTCGCGCGACGTGACCGGTGCTTTTTTGCGGGATTACATCGACGCACCGTCATAATGCGTTAGAACGTCGTCGACGCGGCTTCGTCCTTTCTGGCTTGTATGTACATACTCGCACGCGCTGCATAAAACAGCGACGAGCAAGCTGGAAGCGACGCAATTTTAATTACAGCTTGCGTAGCCCATGGGTCGCGCTCTCGCTGCCAAGGCTAATAATAAAGGTCAGGAGAAAGAATATGCATGGGAGATTCGAAAAAGTTCTGCGCAACAGCATGCTGAAAGTTTCCCCTTAATTAAGGCGTACAAGTTCCCCGGTTTCAAGGGTTACTGCGCGTCGTCTTTAAGCCGACGCGGCGGCTGCTGACGCTAGAATTTTTCCCATAAAAGGTGAACTGTGGGCGAGCGGATTATATTCCAACAGAATTATTGATTTTCTTTTTTGCATCGACGCGACACACGTGTCCGACGACGAGGTAGTGGAAGTTTTCGTGGTTTTTCGGCAGTCGTTGCACGTAGATCCTACCAAAGATGTTAATTGACACTTGGCAGGCTTGTAACGCGCGCTCATTGAAACACCGCGGCGGAAATGGGTCGTCCTTAAGTCGAATCGAAACTTTGGTTGCGCAGAGTGGCAAATGAAGCGTGACAAAGCGATCCGCGGAAATTCACTGGAAAGATACTTGGCATCGAGCGAAGCTTCCACTTAATATCGTCAGTTAATGGAAGCTCTTTCTGTTATTCAGAGGCCCGGAGAGGAGGGAGTCGAATGACCCTCCCGTCATTTAAATAAAGAAACGGAGCGATTTAATAAAGCTGAAAACGATGGAGCCGACTTGGACGGCGAACGGCGATCGAGAACTAAACGAAAGAATATAAACTTCGTTTCTTTTGCTCCACGTAGGCCAAATGCGGACGCCTTCATGACGGAGATGTGCAACCAGTACGTAGCCCTAATTGTCTCGCGATTCTCGAATTGAATTCAAACGCGCTGATTTTCCGGAGTAAATGCTTCCCGTGTTTGGGCAGATTTCAGATTGAAAAGATCATAGGATTACAGGACAGCTTCGAAATTGTACGGACGATTCCTTATCAGTTCTTAAAAACAAGGCCATCTCTAAGCACATTTCGGAATGCTTTAAGCTCTCCAACTTTCACAATTCTACCAGAAAATTAGCAACGATCTCAGCTATTCAGACCTCGCATCGATCACTTCATAACGCGGCCGCTGACATCGTATGGGTCGATTACACAGCGCGTGCGATCGTAAACAAATTGTTTACCGTATCCCAAGTATCAGCTCGAGCACACATAGCTGTCGCATTAATTAAATTGAACTCCGGCGTGAAAATCCTGGGTTTTTCTCAACCGCGCGCGGGGACAGACTTTCGTCGAAATTTTCATGCTCGAAGCAGCTTAGAATCGAGAAAAGGCAGGCATTACGCTTAGATTTACGGAGACAATCACGGATTTGCGACGCCTACTCGGCATTCCCCTGAGACCTCGCGGCAAATTATCCTCGAGTGCCTCGTCGCGCCATTGTTCTCCGTGCCGCGGCTGGAAATATTGATAAACAAAAGCCTCGCTGTTAATTAATCGCGCGTGGTGTGGAAGTAACTGGTTAATTCGTTGGTAATCGTTGGTTAACTACTCCTGAACAAAGTTGTGGAGAACGCTAATGCGTATTCTATAAACAAACAGAAGGGGAACCCACGATGAGCTTCTCGTTGAAACAACGCTGCATTTTGAAGCAAGATTAAAAGAACAAACTGCGACGTACCATTTCACTCGACCTTTGCAATTTGCAACCTTTTCGAAATTGCATTCCTTTGTGCGGATGCATAACCGGGAAATATTTTTCCTTCGGAGAGAGCAGCTGTCCGCGTTAATCACTTCTGCCACTAACATTCTTAATCTTGCTGCATCTGCGTACGCATATTCCGAGACACTCGTCTATGCAAACGCATTCACAAACGTTCTGGCTGCGTTGGGTCTGCATACGTGTACAAATTTTAATCTCGTCAGGGGAAATTGAGCAAAATTAGTCCCGCGAACTTTCGAATATTTACCGCGATCTCTCGCGAGTTTTGCTCGGCTTCGTGCTTTTTCAATTGTTCGAGCGACATCCAGAAAATAGCCACGCGTCGAATCCCGCAAAGTGTTTATTCCCAACACGTTGTTTCGAAGTAACAGCTACTTCGCCGCTCTTGTCGGGAACACATTGGCCTACTTCGAACTTTATCTCACCCGCCGCGCGCCAGTCTCGGTCAGAACGTTTCGCCACTCCGTGTTTACAACGTTTCCACCGTACGTCGATGTTTCATTTGCTTCGTTAATTACTAGGAACGCGTTGCCGCGTTCGAAGTACTCCGCATTCATTATAAAAAGGAGCTCCGCATTTCGAGGAACTCTGCAAAACGAGATAGAAACCTGGATATTCCCCCGACGTTATCGTGGATCGGTTACGAATTAGTCTTTCGCGAAAAACCGCGAAACCGAGCCGCGCTTTCCTTCGCGTTAAGATCAAACTGGATTTAGCCTGGTCGCGGGTTAAGCACCGTACCTAACGCTCTAAGAAACTTTCGAGATCCACCAGTTAGGCGTGCTCGACCCTCGAGGAACTTCGCAGCCAACCTTTCGAACCGGGAACAACTTACGAAATCGTTCAGGCGTCACCCAGACGCTCTCAGCCGCCGTCGAGATCCTTTTCGCTCTCGAACCCGTGTACAAAAATATTCGTTCGCGCGATGCAAGTATTTCGAAAATAAAGTAACGATACCTCCGGTGGTAGACTGAAGGCTCGCTCGAATAGCGTGCCGACGAAATTATGGAAATCTACGTGTTCGAAAACAAGGAACCGTGAGCGTTCGTTAATTATCAACGGCTCAATAGCAAATACGTTGCATGAGTAAACGCGTCCTCGACCTATGAACCGTCAAAACGACGAGCGGTTCCTGCGCACCCCACGAGCTGCTAGCAGGGTGACAAGCGTATACGGTGTACCTCTGAATGAATAGATGTAGCGATATGCACGTCAGCCTATTAATGCAATGTACGTACGCGGTGTATACCTGTCACTTTCACAGGGCGCCCACGTGCGCGCGACAACACGCTGATAACGCTGAACTTTCGGTCGGACTGATACCGTCGCTGCGGAGTTTGGTCCTTCGTAACCCTTTATCGTCTCGAATCTTTTAACGATAACAAAATACGCCGAGGGAAGTGGCCGATCGTCCCGAATTGTATTCCCCCGGTATCTCCTCGATAAGGACGGCCCTCGTAGTTTCTCGAAGATACAATAAAGCGTATCGTCGGGGGAGAAAAGAATACTCGCCGAGCGTAATTTATCGGGGCAACGGGGCACCGATTAAACCCAGATTTTGCTCTAAGTACGTCGTAAAACTGATATATGTAGGCAGCCCGCGGAACGCGACCCGTTCTCAATATTCCTCGAGCAAGCTCCGCGAGATTTCCCAGGGAAAACGGATACCTCTCGATCATTTAACTCCCAGCAGTAAAATTTCGTAGCGTCGCGCGTTGAATTAAAGCCTGTCCCCGGTCCCAGCAATCGCTCATTTCGCAGCGACGCGTCTTGGATGCAACAGCCTCGGAGAATTTCATTAAGAATCGAGGACTTGATGCTTCGAAGGAAAAGACCGTTGCGTTGTCATTTAAATACGGATCCCGGGTTGGTGCTTTACCGTCGCTACACAATGTGCGCGGAGTATTTATATCGAACAACAATGGTCCGCGTTTGTGATTGCGGGAGGTGGAACGCGAAGCTCAAGAAAGATTCTGAGCTTTTCTCGTGCGTTTTGGGAGGAACACGCGTTCGATTGCACAGAGTTAATATTGTACAAAGAATCGAGATCCTTAAACATCTCCCGCTTTGTATTTTTTCCCGTTTTTCCAAAGAACGCTGCGAACGTCTGCGACAACGCACAATGGAAACGTCTCCGGCGTGGATGTAAGCGTCGATCACCCGTCGCGAGGCAACGCACGCCCGGAAGAATGGACCCTGAAAGCTTTTTTCAGTGTTCCGCCACCCACTGTTAGCGCGATGAATCAGGCGGAGTGGTGCCATGTCGATTCTCGCGGAGCTAGGGAAAACTTCCTCTTCCTCGGAGAAATCGGAATTACAAAGCGGCTCTCGAAACCTTGCGGCCTCGATCGAAGTGCCGTTAGTTAATATTCGGCGGGCGCGTCGCGCGAACGAGACTAACGAGGGCTAATTAACCGCGTTTGTTTTCATTCGGAGCGTTTCACGCGCACGGCGCACGGGGCGTTCCGGAACTATTAATCAAGGCTTATCAGAGATTTCAATGAGCGTCCGCCTTTGCGCATCCCGCGGAGCAATTAAATCCTGTTGATTAATTTCGAAACATCCTGCGCGTCCTTCGACAGGTTGAATAAACGAATCGCGACGGGTTCGTGAATCGCGAATTATCGAGGGTCAATGCGCAATTAATCGCCATGAACGTAATATCGATAACGTGGACGCGAAATTCCAGGAAGCAGAATAGCCCGGTGCGCGTTCGATCGATAAGATTTATCGGGTCGCCGCACAGCGCCGGCATAAATCCGCGACGACCGTCGCGAGCGACGAAAGACGACTCCGGCTTTCATCCTATGGGCATCGCTCCGCCGTTACAATCATCTTAAGGGATCATTTCGGATGAATAATTCACAGAGTGAATCGATAAACTGATTACTGTTCGATCGTGATTAATGCGGACGAGTTAAACGGAATAGGTGGGACGATTGCGTTCGAAGGATTTATTATACGCGACTATTCCGACGAGAGTGTTAATGGAACCAGGCTGGAAAGGCGTTTCGACTGGGTTTCACAACACCGGTGTCGCGACGCACAAAAGCTCTCTACAATAGTCACCCGATGCATAACACTTTGCTTGTTGTGGAAAGGTCGCACGGCAAATAGTCGTTTCAATGTTTCTTCTTTGTGACGGTGGAATATTACTGCCCGCAGCCATGCAACACCGCGTTTCGCTCCTCTGAATTTTTTAAAAGCTGGATCTGGAAATAATAAATGAAAGTAAACTATTTGAACAGCATTGCAGAAAAACATAATCGGTTCTAGGGTAGATGTCCCAATTTCTGTCACCTTAAGGTTATAGCGTGACTTCTTTTAATTATTTTACGTGTTGTGGAACCTAAAAATCGTCACATTATAAAACATAATATTGTTTAACATCTCATTCATTAAAAAAAAAAAATAGTTTTATACATTAAATATGAGGAATTAATTCAATGGTGGATCCAGAAGCCTTTTTAACCTTGATAAGTAATTAGAATAATTACGTGTTATATAATTCTAATTAAAGACTTTAGTTTATAAGAAAAATCAGGTATAAAAGATATTACAATAATGAGATTACGATACTACAAAAATTTTATTTCATAACACAAATTCTGTGCTACGTTTGCGAATTTTTGCGAATCGATCTATAACACTGTCTTCATTTACCTCTATATTGTGATGTATATTTAACAACGCACGGCCGGTGAGTCTATCTTCTGCCATAGTTGATTCAAATACGTAACAAGTTTTTCAGAATGATAGGTAATATTTTTTATATTTTATTACTCTTGGGGGGGGGGGGGCGATGGGGGCGATCGACACTGGATCCGCCACTGAATTAATTAGTAAGTAATTAAAATCTGAGAGCATTCCTGATGTCGCTATAACTGTCACCTTCGAAATTATCCTAATAACTGTGTCCGTCTTAATAATAATTAGTCTACTACTATTTATTGAAATTTTTGGAATCACTTTCTATTTACGTAGTCATGTTTTTGACGTTCAAACAGCACATTGATTCTTTAACGTCAATTGTTATATACTAGATACACACAAGTACGTTTATACGTTTTTCTTTGTTTTTATGTAAATCAGGGTCTCAATTTAATAGTATACGATTTTTTTTGTACGCCATTTTTTATACGTTACGTTTCCATCAAGTAAAATAACAAAAATGGCAATAATTGAGGCACTGACAATAATTGAGACATCTACCCTACGACAGAATTTCACTGCAATTTCGTGCGCTTTACCGTTGAAATATGCGGTGCAGCGCTGCAAAAGGCAGTGGGAAGTCAATAATAGTACCGGAGAAACGCTGATGTAGGGAATATTTTTCAAAATATTTCTCCCTTTTTTCCTTTGCAGTCTTCGGAGTTTCCGTGAGCTAATAGCTCGTAGCAGTTGCGGATGGTTTTTGTTGAACCGTTCGAAATGACGCAACTGCCGCGACCAGGTATTTCACTGTGAGGTTATTTGCAATTTCGTTACGCCGCTCTTGACATTCAATTTACCAGAATCGCACGATTTTCGGACGGGGGAACAATTTCATGGCTTCGTCGGTATGCGTGGATGGAGAGTGGACCGACGGATTAAATTTCAGATATCATCTTTCATTCGTACTGCGTTAAATGTTACACGCAGCGGGTTATGTAACGAAGCACGGGATGGGGGAATATGAAACGCGGCTCGGAGCTTAATCTTTGCTTGGTAATTGTAGGAGAAAATGAGAGTAAATGGCTCGAAATGGGTGCAACGAGGTATTCTTATGTTCCCTGGCAATGAGCGCGCTAGCTCGCGATACGAGATTTCGGTTAGAGGGAGGAAAATACGGTGTCAACAAATTTCCTTCCAACAGGGTGCACTAACATCGCGATAAATTACCCGGTTGCTCGTTAACCTCGCGCACAGTGATGTCGACACTATGCACGCGTTTTCTTCGAATAAATCTGAACTTTCGTGGTAGCTGGCTGCTTAGCTCGCCGTTCGCTTAAAGAAAATTCTCTCGTCCTCTCCTCGCCGCTCTGATTACCACAACAATACAAAACTTCTTGTTTGCCCAAGAACAGGCTAACTTAACCACGACATCAACGCTGCGGAACTCCCGATCGATCGATCCACTTCCTTTGCCAAAGGAACGCTCTTCCAATACTTTTCGCAATAGCGCCACGATCGATTCCGCGACGTGCAGTAGGTCGATGAATCTTTCCCATTGAGAAAGAAAAATATTTATTTTCTGATTTAATTGGTTCAGGAAAATTGAAACAAAGAAAGAATAAAAATGTATTATATTTATTATACAGAGTATTGAGTTGTATTTTACTGCAAACTATACAATGGTCTTGTGTGCGCAACGAGGGTTAATCAAAGAATCTATCACACGATCGACAAGGGGATAGTTTCTCGTCGTTAGATGCGCGAGTTTCAAGAGGCGCAATGATGAAAGGGAGCGGACAGCATTTAATCACGATTTCGCGTTGAACGTGTACCGGGATAGACGTGCTCGGTTCCACGGCGAAACCATCGAAAGATGGATGCTGCAATCGCGTGCCCCCAACTGGACGGCTCTAATCACCTCGTCGAAACAGAATCCGGCTGAATTACGAGGCCACGTAATCCGCGGACCAGAGACGAGCGTCGATCGAATCGCGGTATCCAGTGCCAAAACGTCGCCAACCGCGCATTAACCCCGTTGTTAATGAGACTCGCTGTTTTATTTCGAGCGCGAAGGTTCTTTTCCTCGCCCCCTCCGTCCTTCTTTGTTTCCACCCTTAGCCCACCTCTCGGATCGTTTAATTCACCGACCGAGGAATAATTGAGAGATAAGAAAGGAATGGAGAAAACGTGCCACCGCTTCGGACGAAAATGAATTGCGACTCGGCCCTCCCTAATGAATTACAGCGTCACTTTATATTTTTTCCTAATTAATGGAGGCCATCTATTAACCGTGGGTACGTCGCTAGATTGCTTTGCTCCTTGCCGTTCTTTTCTCTTTTCGGTCGCCGAGACGCTCGCCGATTTCCCTTCTTTATCGATTCGCCGTTTTTCCATCGGGTAATCTGTCCTCTAGGGTCGTCGCTGCGGCGTCGAATAGCTTCGATACAAAAGACGAGGATACGCGAGACCCATTCAAATTTACAAAGGCGTCCCGTCGTTCTGCGCACATTCTATTAAAAATATTTCTTCGTTCTCGGATCGCTCCGTATAAATAGTCTTGCTCGTACAAGCAGAATAATCGTACTCTAAGTAATAAAAGAACGAGGCCCCCGTTGAAGCGCATTAAACGCACCTCGTATTTTACAAGTATTATTTCACATAACTCTTTATAACCGCAATTTACGAGCTGCCGAGGGAGTAAATAAAGGATGACGAGGAAAGAGAGAAAAGCTGGTTGCAGTTTCTCGCGGCGCGCGCCTTTTAACGCGGCAAGTGTGCGTCGCGCGTAACGAAAACGAATCGCAGCCACCGGTGCAATAACGAATTCAAATCGATCCTCGGCTCTGCTCCGTGTCTCTCGACTGCTATCGACCGGAAGACCGAGCCCCGAGATTGCTCCGGCGAAATCCCTCTTTCCCGCGAAACAATCCACGACAACTTGTCGCGCGACGAAACAAATTCGCGAAATATTGGCCGGTCGAACTTCACAATTTATCCCAGCGGTAAACAAATTTATTTGCGAGAGCTAGTCGGACGCTGGTTGGCGAGCGCAACGCAAACGAAAATCGTTGCCCATACGGTTGCGTCAACGCGTATAAGCAAATAATTCTGCTCCCCGATTAAACAAATAATTTTTCGCGCGCAAACTGTGCGCGTTAATGGGATACGAATGGACGCGAGTTTCGAATGCAACGCGGATCTATTATTACTACGCACCGATGTAAGAGCGTCATGCATAGAAATTGGTATCGAATAGAAAAGTCCTCGATGGTTCCTCACGCGATTTCGTCCCTGGACGAGAAGGCAGGATTCACGCATGATTTCTGCGCGTCGTAGGCTAATTTTGGACAGTTCTTGCGAAGATCGGCCGCGATTACATCGTCCCTGGAAGTCGCGTCATCGGATCGGGGCGGGACGCTGATGACTTCCGCCAGCTGCATCGCCGTGGCGAGTCTGGATGCCTGAAAGCAGAAAGTTGGCGTCGTGGTCTCTCCGCATATCCGAGCAACGACCGTCACGGTGGAATCGAACAGAGCCATTAAATTGCTGCGCGAGGCTTTGGACAAAGGCGAGAGGGTCTATGACCAGGTCGCGGCGCAGACGTTGATGAGGGCAAAGGGCGGGGGCTGTCGTTCGCAGTCTTCGTCGAATCGCCCGAATTCCCCTTCCTTGAAATTTTCAAATACCGACTGGGAAAATATTTGTCCGGGGGAATAAGATTTAAAGGGGGACGCGCAGCCTCGGCTCCAGTCGAGTTTCGTCGGAGTTTCATCGTCGAGAATTTGAATAATTAATCATTCAACATAGCGCAAACCGGTAGTTAATTAAAAAGCACGGTCCCCGGATTTCCTTTCAAAACGCGTTAAACGACGAGCCTAGCTCCACTTTCTGTCCTCGTAAATCACGAATCCCACCTGGAAAGAGATAACCTCGTTTTATGTTATCAACTAACCTTGTTCCAGTTTAAACCAACTTTCCGTACGTCGCTTATTTTAACTGTTTCTCTTTTTTTCCCTCGAATTACGACTCCCACTGGCTCGACTGCATCGACACCGCGCACCGTTTACTCGAACCTTCCCGTTTGGAACGAACCGCGCCGAACTTTGATTCTTTATCGTTCTCCAGGCTAATACATACTAATTAAGTGCTCGATTCGAACGAATGCCGCGCAAGAAACGTTAACGCTTTGCAGGATTACGCGTCCCTCGATACTCACCGATGAAACGGGATCGCAAGTTCCGGGGATCGTCGCGCAGTCCTGTCAAACGATATTCGCGCGTAATACGATCTATAGAAGCGAACCGCTCGGCTCTGGTGTTCAGCCAATTTAACTACTTTTTGCGCAGTCGATCGTACTAGCCCACTCGCTCGACTTATTGCAAGATTAAATGCAGCCCGGGGAGGAAAGAGTTCGATTCCCAGTGCATCGCTTACCGGCTCCCTAATTTGCCCTATACATAACCGGCGCACAGCATTTCTGCCCCCGCGAAATGACGTTTACTTTGGAACTTCATCCCCATTCGATTACACCATTTTAGATATGCTTTTCTCGCTCATTTCTTTCGTAGAAATTCGGAGGCAAATTGAATATTCGTTGCCGATCACTGAATGTATTTGTTTAGGAACGTTAAATATTTAGAATTGAAATTTCTGCTGCTTTGAAATGCATAGCTTGTAGAGAAAAATTTTGTTAGATTTGTATTAAAAGCTTAAGTTAATACAACATTTATTAATGTGCCGTTGAAAAAGAAAAGAAGAAAAAATGCTCTCCGAAGGAAAAGCAGTATAACGGACATAACGTTCCGATTCTATAAGAGTTCGGTACAAAGTTGAAGCTTTGTAAAATAGGTGCTTCAGAATTCAATCGACTTCGATGCTTTATGAAAAAGCATCAAAGTTTTGTCCCGAGAGAGCGGCCATGAAGAGTCTCGAACATTTCTTGTTTTCTAACATCCAGCAATCTTCCCCTTGACAAGCTGAATATAAAAGTTTAAACAATATTTAACTCTATTTTACTTAACGCGCCTTCGGTTTCGATGTGAATTTGAAATCCCCTTTTTAACTGCGATAATTATAATAGACGTCAGGGCCATATTTTAAAACTTTAAAATGGCTGTGATTAAAATTTCTGAAAATTACCCCGCGGTCGTCTCTTTATCCAATCTGCGGAAACTGGATCTTTTATTTTAGACTAGCATCTCTTCGAACAAAGTGCATTAGGTTCATTTTCGGAGATCGCAGAAACTTCTTCCACAAAGTAATTTCGTTTAGACTTCACCGAAAATTCTGTCGTTTATATATGACGTTCTAGAACACCGCGAATCTATATTCGTAGGACACGTTTCGTTTATTCAAAAAAATACTACGCATTTCCGAATGATTGGATCCATTGTCCACGGCGGCCGATACAAAGAGAAACGCGAAACAAAGAGGGGCCGAGCGATCGAGTTCACAGTAAAACTTTAGCCAGTCGGTCTGGTCAAGAATTCTGTAAACATTTAACAAACCGGTTGGCGGTTTTCCAGTTTCCTCTCGAGCGCGACCCCTCGTCGCCCCCTGGTTCGATCGCTACCGCGGAAACCGTGATTTAAAGCTCGTTACCTTTCGCCTGTCTCGATGGGCGGAATACAGAATCCAGATAATATAGGACACCATTATTATGACCGGTATACACACGCCAGCGATGGTCGACGCGTCCTGCAGCAGGACGTGGTGCAAGCCGAGCAGCGTGATCGCGAGCACCGCTCCGCCGGCGACGTACCTTCCGGTCTGTCTTCGCTCATCCTGACAACAGAAGACAAAGATGCAGTCGTTGCCCGGGGCCAGCGATTTCTGCCGCTAACGTTCCACGAACGATCATTTCTCCCCGTGATTTATTCGCGTTCAATTTGTATTCGCGATTTCTGACCCGTGCGCGCGATCGTAATTCTTCGCTGTAAACAGGGCGATAAAAAAGTCGAAACAGGGCATAACGGTCCTATATTTCATTTGGGGTCGGAGCTACGCCCCCGTGAAGGGGACGGCGGCGTAAACGCAGCGGCGTAAAATCCGTTGCCATAAAAGTTCGCGTCCGAAAGAAGAATGCTCGTCACCGGGAAGGAGAAGGGATATATCGCGGCTAGGAGGAATGGATTTACGAACGGCGACAGGCGGACTCGTTTCGAGGAGGGACAAAGTTGCGATCGTGTTTTCCGGGCTGGGACGAACGCCAAGGTGGCGATGGAAACGAATGTGACTCGATGCGTCGCGATCAGTCTTTAATCGTATTTCTGACCGGGAAACGCTGAACTCTAAACTATCTGGAATGAGCAGTCAGAGAGGCTATACAGGGGTATCTTCGTCCTTTTCTAATACCCTGTTGCAAATATAACAAATGACTAACTGCGCGTAATTAAATGACCGCGCGACGCGTATAAGAAAGAGACAGAGATACCACGTTTTGTCCTCTCTGTCTGCACGGCTGCTTATACACGTACTGCTCATTCCAGGCAGCTTTTAGAGTTCAGTGCCGGGAACCACCTGAAACTAGGAAAAGAGTGGAAAATATAAAAGCGGGAGGAATAATTCATGGATAGCGAGTGGAGATAAGGATTCTGGTGGCGTCCTGCGACGTGGGGAACGAGATTTCGAGCCACCTGTGACGGCAGGGTTGGGATTGAAATGGCAAGAGGGGAAAAATTGGAGAAGTCCGAGGCGCGCGAAGAAAGAGGGAGCTGAATACGGAATCAATAAGAGGAGGTTCTTGTCGAAATCGCGACGAAGGAGTTTCCGGAGCAGGAGCGACCTGTTATTACGGGGGAAATGAAAGCAAAATAAGAGACCTCATCGGGAAAGGGAGCTGGTGAAGCGTGGATACGCTGATGAGAACATTCCGTGGGCTCCAAAGAATTTTTAACCTCGAATTGAACAAAGGACGCCGGAAGCAGAAAGGACGGAAACGGGGGACGTGTATTTACTCGTCCCGCGGATGGTGACACAGAGGCAACCCTCTTCCCCTGATTTGGTTAACCCGCCTACTCTCTCATCAGCCGCGACGGGATTGCGGGAGAACGAAAAAGAGAAGAATAAAAAAAAAAGAAAAAGGGGGAGAAAATATCCGCGTTCGGTGGAGCAGCATTAAATTTCGGATAGCGATCTCGGACCAAGTGACAGCTCCATTTCCATTCGCACGACGCCGATGCAATTTAACCCGTCGCAGGACTATTTTGCATTCCGCGTGGCTGTCGCGCGGCTACGCGAACGCGCACGTATGCGCATACGTACGAATACGACTGGAATCGGGATCGCGGTGGCGGATATCGCGAATACCGACGTTTTCCTATTATTATCATATTCAAATTGAACTGCTGGCCGGATGTAGATAGACCCCGCGCGCAGAAGTTGCCTGTTCCGTGATCTATTTTGTCCGTAAGCCGCGTAAGCAGAGACCCTGAGGCGCGCCTCGCGAACGCGCCGACGTTCCTACTGTATGCAGATTCCTCGCGGTCCTATGCTAATCCCTGTTGACGACTAAACGAATCCGTGATAACCCTTGCCTAATTTCTCTTGATTTCGTCGCGGAACGGAGCACGGTTTCCGACGAGACCAGAGTTCGCTAAATTTTAGGAATTCGATCGAAATTCCAACTATTTAGAAGTACCGTTTGCAGTACCAAATTAATCTCACCGTAGTCGTAGCAGTGTTGAGAGTGTCCCTCGAAGAGGATGCCTCCGACCTGAGCGGCATGGCCGTGGCAATGACGTGGAGTACCTTCGAATAATTCCACGCGATGGAAATATTCCACTGGCTTCACGAGTAACTCCTCTTCTCCGGCGAGCGTAGACCATGGAGATTCCGGCTGCGTCTCAATCCTCACAGCGTTTTCGGTTCACCGAGAAAAAAAATACCTCCTCGTGCTTATTTTATCGGACGGCGTATCATTGGTGTCATCGGCTGGCTTCTTTTCGGCGAGCACGTCCTTCGGGGAAGTTGTATGTCAGGAAAAAGCGCGATACCAAGGATTCCTTCGCGCAATTTACGGGCACAGTCGGCGTTAAATTAAACGTTCGCGTCTGCACGGAGGTCTAGTTTAATTAGAAGGAGGGCGAACGCACGAAGCACCTCGGCGAGGAATAGAAATCACCGGCGTGGACGTTTCGACGTCGTAAAAGCACCAATTCTTGTCCCGTCGTAGCGCGTCGGCTACAATTGTCGACGCGGAATTCCATGCTAGAATCGTCCTGCGCGAATTTCCAGCTGGACTTGCGAGAACGTCGTAACGTCAAAGGATCTAGCGTTCCTGAAAGGTCCTCTCGAAACTATCTACGACTCAAGCTCACGGTCGATCGACACGCCGCGCGGAGGCGTCGATCGATCTCGTCGACGAGAGATTGTCGCGCGTTCTGGACGCTCCGCGAGTACGCTTCGCGCGCGATCGAGGGAGGATGTATCGGCCGCGGTTTCAATTGCAGCGCCAGACGCGCTTTTACCACGCCGCCCGGCACAATATAAACCAGCCGAAGCCAGCTAGCATAATAAACGGATAACACCACCGACCAACACACCCACGCGCACGGCGCGGAACTTGCGACGCGGAACGGATCGAAGATCGAAGGGGCCGGCTTTGCCAAAATTAGACGATCCTTTGCTTTTGCAGTTCGCGGAACCGCTCGTTATTAGCGCCTCCGTAAAATGTCTCGGCGGGAGACGCGTGTAGGCGAACGAATATCTTGGTTCTTGATTCAGCGATTTCTTCGGTCGAACGATTCGATCTTCCGCGTTACGCGCCCCCGACACGCTCAACTGCGGAGGTCGACGCAGTGCGTCAAGAAAACGCAATCAAGCTCGCGATGGAATTAAATTACTTTTATTCTTGCGGTTCCTGGAAGAAGAAGAGCGTAGGAACGCTAACACGGCGGCAGTCCAATGGAAAATACGACGGAATTAGGTTTTATTTGCTCGAAGAATCTTCCAATTATCTTCCACGGATTTCCCGTAGAAACTTCGACTACGCGGATTTGGGCATCTTGTCGAGTTTCCCGATCGAAGGGGTAGGGAAATCGGAAAGTTGTTCCCGACGTGTTGCAATTACAATTAAATTGTTCTTGTAACTCGAATTTCTAGGAGACTTCGAGGCGGAATATTCGCAACAATGGCGACAGGATTCGTCCGAGGACGAGTATCCTCCAATTAAGATTTCCATCTTGCGCCGTCTTTAAAAATTTCAAACCCCCTGTATCAAATGCGCTTCGATGTTCATCAAAATCACATTATTATCCATATCTTATGGAAAATTTAACCCCGTCAATAATATGTGCTTAACGATCAACAAATTTAGTAACGAAATTGACATCTTTTTTGACTCTATAACAGCACTGAAGCGTACCGTTAGCGCTAGTTGTAAGCGGTAATTTACTCTTCGCAATTACTCTATTACTCTAGGCTCTTATATATTTCTGTCTGTGTATCTCTTCTATGCGTACATTATGTCGTCCCGCCTTATCACTGTTTTCTTTTATGTTTTTCTTTTTATTGTACTAAAGGGTGAATCCCGTTAATAAACATTATTATTATTATTATTATTCGAAAATACAAGAAGTCTCGTTACTCGAACTTTCCGAAGGGACAATTTTTTACCTATGTACTGACCCGATCTTCGTCGCGGCATATACGCGATACCTCGTTCCGCAGCGGAAAAAGGAGAAACCGGACAAATTGAAGATCTCCGTAGATCATAACGCGATCGTTTCGCGCACCCATCGACCTTCCGAGTGCCTCCCGTTACGACTGGCCGTTGATGCGGGTCCGGTTGAAACGTTCTAATGAAGAAATAAAAGCGGGCCATATGGAACGACCACAAAACGTTTCACGATCAAATAAAAGGCTCGGGAGTCGTTTCATCGAGCCGCGGTAATAAGACTGAGGGGGCTTTCGATCAGTTTCTTCCATCTCTGGCCGGGGACTTACGGCACCGTCGCCGCGCCCTCGACGATTACGCGATTATGTTTCCGTGTACCGTCCCCTCGTGTCCCCCCTGCATTCGAGTCGTTGGCTTTTCCTGCCGCGTGGAAAAACGGCGAACGCGCCCTTTACGAGCCGAGTCGACCCTTCGGGCGGCGCGTAAACCGTCGAATCTGTGCCAAGCATACAGATCGATCTTAAACGGAGACAATCCTGCTCGGAGATTCGACACACGTACGATCCCGCGTTTCAATCGCCCTGTGTAATCGTTTCGCGCCCGAATCGCCGCTAGGGTTGTCTGTTTATGCAGAACGGAACGCAAGTAGCCCCTCGATGACCTTAATAGAAAACCAGCACGGCTGACCAGCTAAGATCGTAAACTGGCACAGTGATTCGGGAACTTCGCCGCCGTGTCTTATGTTTGCCTCTTTTTCCACGAGCTTTCTTTTGGCTCCCAATTCTTCGGAACTCTATGACCTACTCTAAATCATTGTCAGCGTTCGGTCTCTCGCCAGCTGCGACGCTTTCGTGCGCGCGTGACGTAAAAGGAAGTGTGTCGTTTCGGCTGGGTAGTCGTCGAAGTACGCCGAGTTTGCTAAATGACTCGCACGACGAATTTTACAGATGTCCAAAATTATCGCGCAGTTTACTCGCTGTTGTTTCGCGAGTTAAGACCAGAGTGGATTCTTTATCGGGACGTGGACGCGTTTCTGATTCGCTCGGGGTGGCGGAAAAACGATGAAAAAGACTCCTCGCGCGACTTCCAAGTTTCATTCACGAGAATAGAATGAACCGCGATACACTTTCCCATTGGCTTCTTCAACAAGCAGCTTCGGAAAAAGCTGAGCTCGCTTTTTCTGCCTCGCTGAAGGCAGTTTAGCGGAGAAAACCGATTCTCGCACGCACGCGAAAAACGAGGCGGAACGGAGTGTCTGTCTTTTTCACTCTTCCATCGCCCGGAGACTCGCGTCGCGTGGGCAGTCTCGATCTCTTTTTGCCGGCTTGCATTTTTTTTTTTTGTTTCTTTCCTTTGGATGTCGTTGACTTCACGATCTTCCAAGAAACGCTGATGCCAGATGCGATACTACAACGTAGCGTGATAACCGACAGTGCATGGCGCGAACGCAGTATGCGTTACAAGAATATTGGATAGGGCGTCGATTTCTATTTATTTAGATCACGCGACCGCTCGGTCTCTAGTAGAATTTGCAAAGAATTCGCGTTGGATCCGACAAATGGTCTGACCTTTCGAAAACGTGATGAACTGTGTCAACTGCGATTCTAGGATTTTGATAATTGGTCTCTTGACAAAGGAAACACCGCTGCAATCACGGCCAGAGCTCGAGAAACTTTTAATTGGCCCTTCCTCGCGAACGTGATTTTCCTCGCGGGCGACACACATAATGTCGACACACACAATATGCAATACTTGTTTGTGAAAAAAATCTGACTTCGCGAAGCACCTGGATGCGCGGAAGCGAACATCAATATCATTCCCTTGGCAGGGAATCACTCGTGGGCGTCTCGTAATCGTAATCACCGTCCCCTTCGACTCGTTCGAGCTTCGAAAGCCAGATCTATTTACTTAAGCCGGAGGGGAAAATTCTGCGGAAAAGCGGTAAATGGAGACGTCACTGATATTTCAATGCCAACTTCATTTCTTACCTTTTGCAGAATTTCATATAGAGTGATCTCGACCCGTTGACATTATAGCTAAATCTCAACCTTTGAACACACGAAATTAGTATAAATCAATGAGACGTCGTTCATATAATTTGACTAAGTTACACCTAGATTCGTGGAAGCGATCTTTGATAAGTGATAAGCCAATAGAGAGCAATTGCGGTGAGAATATCAGACACGACAGTCCTTCAGGGACAGCGATTGCAATTAGTTAACGAACCTCTGCTCGTTGCGTTTCCTTTCTACTCGGAGTCCCCGAGGACACGCAAATACGCGATCGCCTATCGTGGACTCCTTGCCGCACGGAGTCTTCTTGGACGTCAGCGAGAATGTATGAATATTAAGTGGCTTTCTTGAGCTGGCGATAATTGATTCCCAGCGAGCGTTCTTCTTCGATATTGCGGAAACCGTGGGGAGCAAAGGAAAGGTTTCTCAGTCGTCGGTGCAGAAACGCGCCTCGATAAATTCTAATGCACCGCGGTTAATTGAAGAGCAACCTCGCCGTCGAGCGACAAGAATCCCATTAAATGCATAATAAATCTAATGACCTTTGACTCGATACGAAACGCGACAGCCTCGCCGCGGTTTCAAAATTATTTCCGCCACAGCTTTATTTGAGAATAATGATTCATTGGTCTTGTTTACCCCTCTGGCGGTGGCTCCGAGGGAATATGCGAGAAGAAACCGAGAGGAAGTCTGTTCCTCATCACTCCGCACTTCGTAAAACCAAAATTACGATGTAAGCCGGATGTTTCATTACACGAGAGACTGTCTGGAAATATTAATTTACTCTTTATGGTTACGTTGGCAGTTGTGTTTGCTGGAATAACACGCCTTGCAAAGTTTTCGGAGAATGCTTGCGTAGTAGTTCGGGCAGAGGAAGACAAACATTTCATTTTATAAGCAATAATAAAGGGAAGGACGTATTTTTAAATTTCTGCTTGTTCGTTTGTTTATAATTTGCTGTTAATCGATTGAGCGTCGGAGTTTTGAACGTGGAAGAATTGTAGGAGTTTGAACTTGAAGCGTGGGAGGCGCCACGTTATCGGTGAATGCAGAGTGTGATAATAATTTTAAGTATAAAATGTCATTTTTACAATTTTGGTACTGCATTTAACATTTTGAGGATTTTACTGTTCGTGGAAGAGAATCCGCAAAAATATTTTTAAAGATTTTTGATCATCGAGGTTACAGAGTTCTGTGTTACCTTATACTAGTAAAGAAGGAAACATTTGTAAAATTTCCATCTTATCAGAATAGAGTAGTTAGAAAATTTTTACCTACTCTTAGATATCAGTAAAATATTTTACATTTCATCTATCTTATTATCAATCTCACATTCTATGTTACTAAGGGTGAGAAATTTGTAACTTAGTTATTGTTCCCTATGAGAAGAAATAGGAAACTAATACTGAAAAGCTTTTATTCCAGACCAGTTCAATTACATTCATTCTTACATCACACAAAGACAAACATAAATTATGTTTAGTCTTATAACTAACTTGAAAGCTATTAGTCTTAATACTTATCAATCTTATATATATCCTACAACTATTACAATTGGCAGGCAATTAGCTCGGTTTTTACCGATTGCCAGGTCTCACCGCGTGGAGGTTGCTGCGAATGCAGACCCAGGTAGATGAAATCAATGCTCCGTCGATCTCCCTTTACAAAAATCTTAAACTCCAAGACTTAAACCAGCGAACTTCAAAGATGGATGGAATCAATGTTCCATCCATCTCCTCAGTTCAGGTCTTAAAATAGAGAACTGCCAAGTGATCATTATGAAAAAGGGGCAAAGGGTCATCGCTGTTCATTGGATTATCCAGTCTGGATGTCCCCGGTGTCCACCGCAAGGCCAACCCGGAAACTCCTTGAGATACTCAGAAGAGGTTCGCTACCGACGGCGCGGCGCGGCGGCCCGCCGTTGACTGAGCAATCCGGCGATCTCCGGAGCTATTTATACCAACAGATCGACGGTTGTCGATCAAATTCAAGCGGGGTTGATAAATTGAAGTGTAATTTGCAAAAATTCATATTTTCAGTACAAATAATCATCGCAAGAACAATTTTTGCTGTACACATTGTTAACAACTGTAGAGAGGCGGCAGCAGCCACGTATTGATTAACAAGCACTTTTTATCAAAAACGTTTATTGATCTCCGACCTAACCGACAACCAACTGATGTTCAAATCGTAACGTTTCCCAGTCAACCACCAACAACCCGAACATGCACCTGTGGTATCACCTACACAACAATATAGCGCATCACACTGATATATATACCCAGTGGCGCATCACTTCACGCAAATTATTAATAATTATCTTTGTTAATTAACGAAATATAATTTTTATTTAATTTAGAAGCCTAATAGAGTAACAGTACGAATTCTATAGCACGAACGATCTGTTTTAAATTTTGTCCAGTCCTGGCTATGCTCTGTTGATACTTCTACCTTAATTTTCTCTGGTTATTATGAATTTCATGCCTACTGATAGTACTTCAATATTCTTATTTCATCCTTAATCGCTAAAGTGGAACGTGTCTGAATCATCGGATAGCAAGTAGATACCGTCGATAAACCGATAAACTGACATGCTACTGCCATCCGCTGGCAAAACCGAGAACGCAACACACGGTATCCGTCGATAAAACTTATTGATATTCCTTTTTTTATCCTCTACTGCAACTCTCATCTTTGTAATTCTATTATTATCCGATTTTTCTTCTTTGTCGTACTAGTGAAGAAACAAGATTGCAATTTCATTACATAATTCCCATGAAAAAACTCCGTCTCTCAGAAACTTCCACTGATCCTTAATCTCATAGTTTATTATCCATCACAATCATTAGGTATCTCTTCTTTATTTTCTAACTTTATCGATCCAATAAAGAAGCCGCGCGACTCGAATCGAAGTCCACCAGCGAGACTCAAAGCAGCCCGAGCGTCATACTTCGTTGATCACGTTCCCTTCCCTTCTCGTCAAAGTCTCCTTGGAAAAACTTGGAAACTAAATTCCTCGATGTATAGGCAAAAAAGCGTCGGCCTCCTTCGTCTCTCCACTCCACGACTCGGAGTACGCTTGTTCGAAACTTCATTACCAATTCGAGGCAGAATTACTCGAGCCCTGTTTCACTTCTGACAGGAGGAAAGTTGAAATTAATAGAAAAGTTGGTGGAACCCATACTCGCCAGGGGGAATCGAATGAAAAAACCCATCTGTCGCTGTTAATTCGATTGTGAGGCAATCCGGCCCGAATTCCGCAAACAGAACGCGACGCGTGTTACACGGGATAGTCGTTCGGGCGGCGATCATCAATCTTCCCTTCCCGTCTTCGTTGCGTTCTCCCGTCGTGAAATATTATCGGAAGAGCAGAAACTCGACATCGAATTCGCGATGGCCGATAGCTGCTCTCTTTTTTCATACGAGCGCGCGGCACGGCTCGGCGCGTTCGCGCGGAAACAGCCGGCGCGGCACCGAGCGGGTAACGCGAGCCGTCGCCTCCGCTCCTCGTTCCGCGTTTCCGAGTGTACTCGAAACTGTCAACGCGCATCCATCCGGTGGCCGGTTAACTCGCTCGTACAGCTCATAAAAAATTACGAGATTCCCCGCCGCGAAAGAGCGTTCCACTCGTTCGGCCCCCGCGTCCCCGACGCCCCCTCGACCCACTTTTCAAGCGCGACTCGCGACCAAAATCGGGGGAGGCGGTTCCGCGTGTAGGAATGAACCGGGCCGTGTGGATCCTCTTTTGTTCGAGATTTCGGAGGTGTACGTGATCTCCGTGGGTTTCGAGAGATCTAGACTCTAGACGAAACCATCGACGCTTAAATGTATTCCTCCGACGCTCCCCTTTGTGACTTGTCTAACTCTCCACCCTCGCGACGAGGTTTCGTCACCGACACCGTTCAAACTGTTTAAATCTAAACGTCGTCCCCCCGATGCAAACGACTATGACTAGGATATCAGGAGAATTACAGCGTTGATAATTCTGCAAAATACGTGTACAAGATATACTGAAGGAGACTTAATCGAATCTCGGTCGATTCTTATCCACCCCCAAAGGCTTCGGAGCTCGGAAGGGTTGAAAGCTTCTCCCGTCAGAATATTCACGCGACGGAGGTTTATCAGCCCCGAAACTCGAAGAAGAAGCCCGGCAGGGGACACGGCGACATCACGCGATCTTAATTAACAATGTACTCCAATTTGCTGGTTAGAAAGGCGCCGCGGCGCGTCGAACGGTCCTCGTGAAGGGGCGCGAAATTTATGGAGCCGTCTGCGAGCAACTTCAAAAGCCAACTCTCCACGATATAAATCAGGGGGAGTGGGACCGGGGGGCGAGGAGGGCGAAAGGAGCGGAGGCAAAGGCGGAACGAAGATGTACGGCCGTGATTGTTTCGGCGTTCGCGGCGCGCGATGAATAGATCTGTCCCTGAATGAAGGTTAATCCTTATTCATAATCGGCCACGCAACACACTCGCACACGCACCGTCTTCGCTCTCCCGTCTTCCCCGTCCCATTCACCCATTAATTCTCTCTTTCTTTCGCTCCTCCGATACCTGAATGCAGCCGGAAGCCCTTTCACGCGTCCTGATTTCGCCGGCTGAATGAGAGCACGGCTCTTCAAGGCCTTCCCACCTTTTTGAACCTTCGACCGTCGAGTCGCCAGTTGAAACCAGCGGATGGCTCCTCGATCCTGGATCTGTCCAAAGACGGAATCTATGGAGAGACACGGGGATCGTGGAACGTCTAGGCAAATCTCGTCTATCTCTATTCGCTACACTATTTAATTGTAAGGGTAGAAATCGAATATCTCCGAGATTGGAGAATCCGTGGGACCCGTAAGTTCCCTCGGATTATTTCGAGGGGTGAACATTGATCGAATGCTCCTAATGCTTGTACCGTTGAATGGATGGCAGGGGTTCCATTATTCAGACAACTGTTATCCAAATGTATCACTGTTCGAACGTTTTGTCAGATGCCTGTTGCCTTCGATATTCGCGAAATATTCCCTTCGATTCTTCAAGCTTAGAATACAACAAGAGTAGAAAAATCAAGCTCCTGCTTTCGTCTTGTTTCCACAAATTTTTATGTTAAATTTAGATGTTGAACTTTGACCATTTTTCGCTAATCCTCAAGGAATCCAACAATTTTTGCCAGTGGTGTGTTTTAATAAGTCTGTCAATCCGCGAAGATATCAACGACGGACAGGTTTTCTCCGAATCTGGCGCAGCTGCAGCTTCTGTTACTCGGATCGAAGATTCCCTTCGCAGAAATGTAGAGCAGGGCAATCGCGAAGGCGTACCGAAACACGATTCATCGTGTACAGCACCGGTTACCGCTCGGTTTACGTTTCAAGAACATCCAGGATGAAGTTCGTTTCTCGGATCGCTGCACTCAGCAGCCGCGTAAACATCGGGCTGCAGCTGCAGCTTGTAATCCTTTCTTCGTAACCTCGTAACTGTACCGTACGATACACCTTGCCGTTTATGTGTTTCCCTTCGATTCGAAGAAGGATCGCGTTTTACGTAACTGGAACCACTTTTTAGAGAGACGCCGAAAAGCTTAGAGAAAAAATTGATTCTGATTTTCTGTGATCTTCTACTGTGACGTCGATTAATAAATAGCACGGTGGTTGATTAATCTCGTCAGGTTTTAAAATAACCGTGACGCGTCGAAGCACAATAATGTTTTGACGGCGCACAATCGCCCCTATTGTCTCGCGGAAAACGCGTTTGTCCGTCATTTAAATCTTCCTGGCTTTAATTAGCGACGGAGGCGATTTTCAGTCTGAAACGTCTGATTATGAATTCGATCGAACGACGCAGTTCGTACTGGCATTACTACATACACCGCGAAGACGATTCGCGATCTGCATTAGCACGAGCTGATTGAAGCTGGAGGCTGTGAAACCTCGGACGAACAAGAAAATATCTGTTCTTTGCGATTTCCATGCACCACATTGCGCGCCTGATTAAATGGGACACGATGAATACGCGTCGCTGATTCTCCGGCGAAATATCAAAGCCCGTTAAAAGATACCTATGCGGTTTTTGCGTTATTAATTTCGACGGTCCTTTACCCTGGGCGAACTTTGAAATCGCGTCCCGTTAATTAAGAAACTTTGCCCAACTGAAAATAATCAAGGTCTGTCGACCGACAACGAAACTCTGTTTATCCTTTTCAAATCGCGATACCAGCAGTATCAAATGCGATGCACGTGGTGTAAACAGATAATAAAAGCAGAGAGAAACGTCTGCGGATGGACGACTGACCGGCGTCGAGTCTTACTGCAGTCTACACTGTTTATCTTCTGTCAACTGCCGATAGGAAAGCTTGCACGGGGCTTCGAAGCCTCGGAGCGATGGCCTCGATACGCTTCGGTCGCTTTCGACGCGTGGAAACTCTCCGATCCCTTTGAATACTCTCGGAAATCGGCCCTTCAACTTTTTCAAGACCTTCGCTCTTTGAGGACAATTTTCAAGATTCCTGAGAGGCCCTAATAACCCTCGAGCGTTCGATGTTTGAGTCCCTCGGAGTTGCTGAACTTCAGACTCCGCTTAATTTATCTTAGAACTCATTCAGGGGTTCTTCGCGACCCCAAGTATATTTTTTCAGCGCTTTTTGTATCGATTACGTGCTCCATCGCCTCCGTCCCACGGTTATCAATCACCTATGCCTTAAAAGAAAATTGAAAACACAAAGAGCCGTGCTGTATTAATCCCAAGCAATGTTTAAAGCGAGGATCATTTGCTCGATGACTCAGCAGAAGGTGAAACAAGCGATCATCGATGATCGTCTGTTGAGAGTGAAGGGCCCAGTTGAGTATCGCGATGCTCGTCGGTCCCGACGCGTCGTCGCGTTGGCGTCGGGACCCGAAACAAGCATCGCTATCTCGTCTGACGCCCACTGTGGTTATTTCCTTTCTCCCACGTGTCAATTAGTATTCCCGAGAATTTACGTTCTTCCGATTTTTTACGAAATCCAGCGACACCGTCTGGTTTCGAAGAGACGCGCGATTATGGGCGCGGAGGACGCCCGCGTCGCGTCCGGACTTTCTCGTGCCTCCGAACCACTGGTTTAGAAAAATTATACACCGAGGCGGGTAATATTTGGACTCGCGATGCCCTTTCACTTCCTACGAACGATTAAAGCGCATTATTTATTTATTTATTTATTAATTCGCGGAAAGAGAATTCCCATTAGTGTACAAGTAAATTCAATCAGGTTGAATACATAGAGGATATAATACTGAAAAACAAATAAAGAAAATACAAAAGCAATATAAAAGTATAAAGCATAAACATATAAAACATAAAGCATAAAACATATAAAGCATAAAACATAAATAAAATATAATAGATATATATAAAGATGTAACAGAAGAAAAACCAAAACAGATTAAATTAGTTTGTAAATTTGTCTCTTGAAAGAGTTCAAGGAGCTACCAAATATATCTACGTCGTCAACAAATGCATTGGCAGTAACACACGAACGGTTAATAGTATCAAGATGCGAACACATTGAGGTATAGTTTAGCGGAATAAAAGTCTGCGAGTGTCTAAGAGATCTTACTGGCGCATATATGTTAACAAGTTTAAGAAGTTGAGGACATTTGATGTAACCATTAACTATTTTAAACAGTAGCACAAGCTTAGAAAGAGTTCTTCTTTCTAACGTTGCAAGTTTAAGCTTTTCCATGATTGCATCATAATTGTGGTCAGTGATAGGCATCTTCTGCCCTAACTTAAACGCAGCGAACCTGAGAAATTTGTGTTGTACCCTTTCAAGCTTTTGTTTCTGATTGGCGAAGTAAGGTGACCAAATGATAGAAGCGTATTCTAACGTAGGTCTTACTAACGAACAGTATAAGAGTCTAATAGAATTTGGATTTGAAAATTTCACTGTACACCGCTTTGGAAAGCCAAGGGTTTTCCCCCAATCACGCATCTTGGATACCTGTGATACTACTTTATTTCCTAATTTATAATCGTACTCAATCAGATAGCGTCTCCTTGAGGACCTCATAAGATGACAGTTTTCCAAGTTTAATAAGTTTAAACGACACCATTGCTCAAAATTATCTAAATCTTGTTACATTAAGGAACAGTCTGCATTACCGTTTATAACCTTAAAAATGTTTAGGTCATCGGCACATTATTCCCCCTCGGAAAGGTCGAGGATGCCGGTCGTTCGTCGAGCCACGTAACGCATAGATAATCGGGCGACAAAAGTGGCGACGTTTATTGTTGCTCGACAAACAGGCGGGTGTCGCGAAGGCAAACAGCGACCTGAGGGCGTTAGTCATCGAAGAAGAGAGGTGGAAGCCGTGGATTTCGGGGCTGGCAATAAACGAAACGCACCCTGCTGTTTCCTCGCGACCCCTGCGCGAGGAGGGCTCCCTTCAGCGTCGGATTTCCCATAGATCATTGCATAAGTCATGACTGTGAGAGCGTCGGTAATCCTTCGTTAAACAAAGGATACACTCTATTTACGGAGTTTCGACGAGCGATAAAAGATCGATAACAGAACGGACAATAATATCCTGGAGCTTGAAGGAAAACCGAAACAATCTTTCAAAGAGTGCTTCGAAGCTTAAAAGCGCATTCTTCGTCATCTGTTTGGGATTATTTGACCGCGTAAATTATTCGCGATCTCCAGCCTCCTCGAACGACTCGATATCTCTCGTCCCGAGATCCCGCGCTTTATCATTATTCTCTCAAGCTGTTCTCGTCCCCTCCGCGCGGCTGCAAAATATTCACGAGTCCGTCGAGGAGCAAAGAAATATAACCGGACGAATTTCTCATCGGGAACGCGAGCACGTTGCCATCTGTTTCTCGGCGTGTCGACGATCAGCGCTCGCTCGACCGAGGGGTAAACAGCCCCACGAGGTTTCCCCCGGTTGCGGCCGTGGCGAGGGAAAGCGCGTGTTCGCAACATTACGTTACAGAGTCTTTCCCGCATCCAGCGTGCCCCCGAAATTGGCCTCGGCCCGTCCGTCCCACGGAATTGCAACGGTAATCCCCGACCGCCGCCGCTTCGCCATTTACATAAAAATAATTAAACGGCTCGTTGTGCATCGCCTCTCGCCCCTCGTCGAATTCGCCGTGGAATCCGCTCGTAACGGCGACGGATTGCTCGCCGATCGAACCATGCAAATTCACTCCCGCTGTCTTTTATAAGATTGTAATGCATGGAAACGCCACGGTCTCGGAGCTTTCGGCGTTTCCTGTCTATGAATTTTAATGACCGCTGATTCCTCGAAGGCGGTTCTTATTGCGACGAGCTCGATCGAGGCGTCGCAAGAAGCGACTGTCCTTCCAACGCTGGTTTCCTTCCACTGGAAGGCTTCCAGTTCCTTTCGCGAGCGCCGCCGATTCAAAGTCAATCGATGATTCGAGAAATCGGGACCCAAAGGATTGTATCTGAATCGACACTCCCACCGATCGATCCCCGTCCTCGGTGGCCCAGCGCAGCGACTCGTTTTACGATCTTCATTAATAATTCATATTAGACGATGCATCTCTACCGCGGTTACGCACCCGGTGCGGCGCACAGTGCAGCAGAATTCGAAAATCCTGGCTAAAATTACCACGGCTACAGTATTTCATTAAAATCATTCATTTATGAATTTACTGTTTTGTATATTTCAATAAATAACTACAGAAAATTCTGAAAAATGTTTGTACATGTAACAGTTTTTAAAATAAAATTCTGTAGAACATGAACAAAACGTACAAATAAATTATTTGTTGGGTTGAGTAGAAAAATCGTAGCTTAACGTAGCTTTTTATTAATTGAAATATTCTCCATTTTGTTCCATGTTCTTTATTCATTTCTCCTGTAATATCAAAATTTTATCCTTGTAAAACCTCTCAGATTTCTAAACAAAAAACTGAATCAGCCGTACGAACTTTCCACTCAACCCAATATTTACATTAAAAACAATTAAAATATTTACAATTTCGAAAGTTGAAAGACTTCTCCAGCGTTGCTGTCATTAAAGTTTCTTTAATTGTTTTTCAACGTATTAATACTGCTATACTTTCTAGCTCGTCTAATAATAAAATATCTGATATAATAGCTTCGTTTACGTCTACACGGTTATTTATTATTTCTCTGCAACTATTAAGCTCCAATGCAAACTGACTAAAAATTCATTACAAACGTATACTTGAAGGTTCCTGTCCGGTTTCTCGAATTTTGAACCGCTGTGCTGGTGGATCGATCCGTTTTGGCTCTGAAAGGAGACTCGCCACAAAGGACCTCCATATTCGGCGTTTTATTCGGTCTCATTCGGCCCAGTCGTCATTACCTCCGAGTCCCTATTACGGGGACGTCCCGATTGGATCCCCCGAAACGATGTCATCGAGAGATGAAAGGGGGCGAAAAAAAATATCAAGGAGACTGCGAGGCTTCGCCCTTCGCCGCGAGTGAAGCGTGTGACTCTTTATCAAAAAACAAGTGAAGCGAAGGGTGGGTGAAGAAAGAGACACTGCGGAGGGTGCGCTTCGACTCGAGGCGGATTCTGAAGAGCCCAGGGAAGATCTCCGACTCCTGCGGAACGCGCAGCGGGGTTGCTGCGGCGGGTTTCGTGCGGCCCGCATAGACACGTGTTACGCGCGGAGGAGCGCGTGGAAGCATCCATCAAGGGCAGGATGGTGCACCGCGAGCATGGGACGCAGCTGCTGATCTCCGTTCTACCGTGTCGGGGTTCGTCTCGCTGGCTGGCCAGACTGCTGGTTTCGCCCTGGCTCTAGGAGGGTGGATGTTTGCCGGCGTGACGCGAGGCTTACCTCCAAGACGAGGGACAAAGGGGAGTCGAAGGAGCAGGACGGTATTCGAATGGATAACGCTGGATCGCGTTCAGGCGAACTCGATTGGGGTGCTCGTGCACCCGGAACCGGCCGGGATCGAACCCCCTCCGCCCCTGAAGAAGACATTTTTCTCGCCCTCCCCCTACGGAAGTTTTGATCGATATCTTTAATTTTTGCTCGCTGACTCGGCCTTTTTCTTTTTCCGCGCGACGCTTTATCAGCACCGACGAAGACGAAACGGCGCGGAACGGCGAGTATCGATTAGAGAGCGGAGAGTATTTGTCGCGAGAGGAAACGGCGATCGCCGTTTGTAGGTGCACTTTCATTTCTGTCTCGTCGCCGGCTGGAAATAGACGGATGCCTCGACGATTTCGCGCAGGAACAACGACTTCTACGTCCGCCCGAATTTTCTGAAGATCGAATAAAGACTCGGAACGCTGAATTATCACCTGGAGCTCGTGAATACGTCGCGGCGGAACAGTCGCGATTGCGGCAGCGATGCTCTTTACGACGTCATTAGAGCGCAACGAAAATAATCCTCGTCTCTGGGTGCATCGAAATATCGAATACTTGTCCGTCACGTAAATCAATGTTCCTCTACGTTCGCGTTTTACGGCTTGCACCGAACACACGGTGAGGACCGAATCCGCTTTTATGCGAATCGCGCGTTTGCCCGTTCGCTGTCGTGCTTTTTGTCGCGTGGTTAAATATTCACATTTTTGCGCTTCTTGCGACGAGGCGAAACACGTTCTCACTCGTCGAGAGAAGGCTGTTGTTAATATTAATAAAGGACGAAACAATTCTGCGCTCGACTGTCGCAGAGGTCGGCGTCGAGCTCGAAAAATCGCGCGACATTTCGAGAAACGTCGCGTCGCCTGGCAGGCGTCCCGTCGCGAATATTTCGGAAAATACCGAAACCCGCAGGTCGAATCAGATAATCCGGGCATCGTGCACCGACTAAGGGTGCATTGTGCGCCTCGTGCACCAGAGGGTTGGGGTATTAAGTGCGCGCCTGTGTATAGCTCATTCAACGACGCAATCGCGATCGCAGATAAGACCTCTGCACAATCGCGATGGGGAACCACCACGTCATTCGCTTTCCTCCAGCTCATTATACAAACGTGGACAGTTTATACGTCCGGAACTTACTCACGGTCCGTTCCGTCTTCGCGTTCGACGATCAACAGTCCCGACGATGATGGAGAGGACTCGTCGATGTGATTCATCGCGATATCTGCGATATATCTCGCGCGCTATGCACTCTCGACCGCTAAACGCCTGTAGATAAAGAGCCCCCGGGCGAAATTGCAAACCGTTCGAGGTATCTTCTTGACGTATTTAACGCCAAGACGATACCGCAGAATAATAAACGAGCCATTGAACGGGCAAACATTTTTGCTCCTCGCGCACTCGAACGGAGAACCGAAGAATAATATCGAGGCAGGAATTACTCGGTAGAGTAATTTAGAGACGCCGGGGATCGTTAAGACGGTGAAATACGGCCTGTCGAGGAGAGAATTAACGCAGATATGTAAATGGACGAGATAGACCTTGAAATAGGGGCAGCTTTGCGAAAAGAATTATGGATAGGTGATGCGCTCGATCTTCGCCGCTCAAGAAGCCTGAACTAATTTATTCAGGATGGATCTACCTGTTGAGAGTGTTCTCGCGACTCCGAGCGTCTTCATTACCGAGCAGTATACTCGAATCCTCGTTCGGAGACTCCGTCACGTCGCGTGCCCCCGAGCTCTCTCTCTCTCTCTCGCTCTCTCTCTCTCTCTCTCTCGCTATCGCGAGGCGATTGTTCATCAAGAATAATCCCGACTCGTTCGCAGCACGTGCGGCTTTCGGCATCAAAAACTCCACCCCCGAAATTCATTCAGCGCGTAGCTCGCTAATTTCTCAAACCAAATGGTGCTCGGACGGAGCCGTTGCTGTCCAAATGTTTTCGCCATTTTCACGCAGCTGTGGATGCCTCGCGCAGATACCGCCCAATAAAACATCCATTTCGAATCGTTCGATGATTCAGACGCCCCGACAAATGCCCCAAAATTGCTTTTGCCTTCGTCATTTTTCTTCCCCCGTCACGGACTCGTCGGCTCGCGAAGATTCCCCGATACGCGCGGCGCGATCCATCCGAGGGTGGCTTATCGATGCAACTCGTCCTACGATGAATCTAAAAGAGGCACGGCGCCGGTTTCACGCGCGCAATAACGCGCCGAATGACTGGCCAGTCTCGCAGGACAATCGTACAGGTTCCCGTCGGGTGTCGAAACGCAATTCATCATGTTGCGCGTCCCTGAAGACTCGCCGGGGGAACTGCGAAGGATAATGAACAAAGGGAAGAGGAAAACGACGAGCGGGAACGACGGGAAAAGGTGGAGAAACGGAGTAGGTTGGCTGGGAAGAGGATAAAAATATCGGAAGTTGAAGGGAAAGGAGGGTGAAGAGAAGGGCGAGGGCCCCAGGGCCTGTACCCCTGCACGCACTCGACGCATCAATCTTCTTCGCCAACAATGTTCGCGTAAATTACCCTCATCGATATCAAAGTGACGAGGGTGGCGTTGGTGTTGCCGGCGATGGAGGCGGGCGGAAGAGACCGGCCCTTATCTCGCGCCAGTCAGAAAATTGAGTTTACAAAGATCCCTTCGCGGCGTGCAAGCCGCTCCTCTACTTCGTCGAACGTCACTCGCACGGCTCGCGCCTGTCCCGCGCACAGTGTCCAGAGAAATTTACCTCCTTCGTTTCCCTCGGTAAGTGTACTCGAAAATTTCTCCAAAAGGTCCACCACGATCGGTTTGGAAATTACCTCGAGGAATGGCTCGGCCCTCGAGCCGTGAAAAACTGTGAAAAATATGCAAAGCACCGGAGACGCGAGCGAAGCAGGAAGCCGTGCATGCAGTATCTTGGAAGGACGTGTACGCGAGGGCAGTGTGCAATCGGCCCATAAATTGTCGGTGATACCGGCGCCGGTGGCAGCCTGCTTCCGATGTGTACACCGCTCGGCGCTGGAACACGGCCTTAAATTTCCTTCGGACGCCTTTAAACAACGCGAGAGAGAGAGAGAGAGAGAGAGAGAGAGAGAGAGAGAGAGAGAGAGAGAGAGAGAGAGAGAGAGAGAGAGCAGAAGCCGGACCGAAGATTAGCCCGCGAAACTTTCGACCGCCGACGATACTCGATTTAATGTAGCGTTAGAGCTCTTTCACACGACGATACGCGTATCGTGATACGCATATGCGATACGTATCTGCCAACAAGATACTTGTGCGATACTGTATCCAACTAATTTCGTAGCTCGCGTCGGTCGCCTCGAAACAGAAAAAGACGCAGAAAAAGTTGCCGGCGACCGACCGACCGCGGATACCGAAAATCTGTATATCGCGATACTGTATCTCGCGAGAATCGCCGTCTGAACGCTTCCATAACATTATGTGTACCATCGGTATCCTGCATACACGTATCACGACACGCGTATCGTCGTGTGAAAGAGCTCTTATGATCTTTACGACCGCCGTTTATAGACATTACGATTGAGTTTTCGCACCGAAATCGGTGCAGAACGTCTGGACGCCTCGACGTTAAACATCTTCCGATCGCCGACGAGTCAGCCTCTCGGAAGATTCACGCTTCCCCAATTATCTTCGCGTCGAGATCCTCCTTTTTTTGTTCGGATTGTCGGACGAAGGCAACGGACGCGAAGTAAACGCTCATTAATTGTCCCCCGGTTCGCGCGCGTGTACTTTTCCACTTTTAATTACGCCCCGTGATTCCCACTTGTGTCAGAGGGGCCTTGTCCAGCGGTAATGAAAATCTCGAGTTAACAGGATCATCAGAGACGAATTAAGCGAATATGCAGTAATCGGGAAGGCGAGCTCGGCCGTTCTTTAATTAACGAAGCTTATTTTAATCATCCCCCGATCGGCTGACGAGCCTCTCCACTCCGTAATAATCGCGCCCGCCTGGAAAAACGTCTGTCCGTCGTTCCGCTTCCGTCGCCGCGATAAACTTCGCCTTACGTCGACAACGTTGCACCGCGTAATCGTTCGCCCGGCGAAATTAATCGGCCCGTAAACGACGCCGCTTTTCGCGTGCAATTATCGATTGCGGCCACCGACGAGATATTATCTTTAATTTTCGCGAGGGCGAGCTCTCGCGCCGTATCGCCGCGATGATAAAGACAAGCGTAAATTGCTATTAGAAAAAGTCCTTGTCGGGCACCGAGTGACGGGAGCGAGGGCCGGCCACTTAACTGCACGCGACAGAATGCATAATATAGGTGACCCTCGATAAAGCGACACGACTGCGATCCACCGAGTCTTGGGAGCTTTCGGCGCTCGCGATTATCGCGACGCGACGGTCCGCTTCCGAGACCTGGGGAAGCGTGTTCATTTTCCTCCGACGTTGGCCCCTGTTTCGGATCGCTATGATCGACGACTCGTCCCTCCTCCCATGGGTCCTTGTATTTATGGGGCTCGAGATTAGCTCGCGAGACCTCGGCGTTAACCTTTTCGCCGCGCCGTCGGAGGAAGCGACTTTTACGGCACCGCGACGCAATCGAACGGCCTTATCGTCAACCCTGCCGCATGAACAGCTTCATTGCGTCACGCGTCTCTTATTTTCGTCGGACGATGCAACATTATTTTTCGGTGCAACGCCGCGGCCGTCGTTCTCCTCTCGCTGTAAACGCTTTTACAGGTTGTCTGAAGGTTGCGGGTGTAAATTTAACCGAGCGATAGGACACGCGAAAAGAAACAAACAAGTCGGCGTGTAATACTCGTCGGGACATAAAAGACTTCTTTTACGAGGGTGCAGTATTTCTCTTTGGAATCGGATTTTACTGCATAGCGGGTGCTCGATGCAACCGTCGGAGTGTCTTTTGGTCGAGCATCGTTACTGCAACGCTCTCCGACGGACAGACATTTCTAGTTGCACTCGAAACTTCCGCCGTGTCGCTGTGCCCTTTGCGCTACCGAATCCACCGTTTCCCTAAACTTTGCCCTGCTACCGTAAATCCCTCGAAAGACCCTCCACCGTTTTCTGTGCGACGCGGTTCGCTTCCGACAGCTCTAATTCCATCCGGAATCTATGACACCGATCCTCGATTCGGTTCGGAGCGATTCTAGTTCAAGGACTAAGCTCTGTTTCACTGTAAATCAATCGCACATTGGATGCAGTTCCATAACTTTCTCTTAATCGTAATTTTTAGTTCTACTCTACAAAGTTATATCTAATCGCTTTAATGCCTCTCTTAATTGCAATTATTATAGACATCAAAGCATCCAAATCTTCTCGCCAAGAGTGACAAAGACTCTCCGTTATCTTCCTCCATCAATTAGCTGAACAAAACTCGTCCCAATCTCGATTACCTTCCGCAATACATAAAGCGGCCAAAGTCGAGGGGGTTGCAGGAACGGAGTTGCATTATCGAACAGCCCCCGAAGCGCAGTATTTTCGAGATAGGATCGGGCACGAGCGATTCCCTTAATGAGTAACGGTCGATCGAGCAATGATTTCGCGGGATTTCGAAATCGTTGGAGCAGCGCGGATCAAATCGTCTGGCCGGTCAGCCCTTCGGCCGTAGACACACAGGGGGGTAGATAAAATCTGTATTACGTTGAGGGGGCACGCAAGTGCGCGCGTGTACGCGCGTGTAACGGACTCCCATTAACGTGTACGCGTTGCGTCGCGACGCGGAGGAGAGGCTCGCAGCCGCGGATCCGCGTGATTTACGCGCGCCGGGGCGCTGCTCCGAATTCCAAAGCTTCCTATTAACCGGCGTCGCGCGTTCACGACGAAATTTGAAAAACGATTTTATCGGCGAGACTCGATTGCGCGGCGCGCGGCCCAATATATTACAGCGGCGCCGGGGACAGCCGCGTAATTGCGGCATACATCCTCCTCCCTCTGTCGCGTCCGCCCTCTAATTTCGCTATAAGTTTCGCGTTAAGGCGGGAAAAAACGCGGTCGACCGTCGCACCCAGACGGCAAACAATTTTCCCGGTTTTTCCGTCGCGCGCACCCGCGCTACTAAGGACACTTTAATTGACGAAATTTCCCGCGGAGACACCGTGCTCGGGCATAAATTCCGAATTTTTGTCGCGGAGAAGAAGTTTAATTACCAACGTTCAAAACTTTTAAAGCGTTTCTGCTCGTCCGCGCGGAAATACGTCTTCGCCGGTGATTCTGGGGAAACGGAGGCGAGGGTAAAAAGAAGCCGCCTAGGCAGTTTTTTCCGCGACGAATGGGCCGTCGCACGAATCGATTTTTAAGCTGCCTAATAGGGGCATCGTGCTCCGACGATTTCAATTTTAAATCCATTTTCGATCCTGTATTCTGCGCGCGCGATCAACTTCTCCGTACTTAGGGAACTTCCTAGAAGAAGTCATTTTTATCCGAGTCTCTTCCACTCGAAGAAGCATCCTCCTGTTATAAATGATTCCACGAAATCATCTCCGAGAACTTTTTCTATCGCGCCTCGCGTTCGGAGTCGACTGCGATTCGTCGAGGTTCTTTTTTCGTCAGAACCGTGCGAATCGGGGGAATTCGCGATAATAGTAACACGAGGACGGTTCGCAGAAGGGGTCTGGTAGATCTGGTCTCGTCGAACGGGATCGCGCTCTACGCTGTTAATCTCGCGATCCATAACGCGCCTATAAATTACCCGAAGGAGGCTTGTTCTCCGCGCGAAAATCGCTCCGGCTGCGAGACTCCGCGCAGTCGATCCTCGACGGATGGTTTATGGACTCGATCCCAGCGTACTGTTACCATGATTCGCGGTCATTATCGTGGCCGACCTTCGCGCGATCGAAGCCTACGTATCGCAACGAGCCGAACCACTAGAAACGAGGTCTAGGAAGTGCGCCGAACACGCAGATGGTAATTCCGCGATACCGCGATCACCCACGTATGTATTTATTCTGCCGATAATAATGATCGCAAGGGCGGTGCTGTATATTTTCGGACAAATCCTCGCGTATCGTACCTTCCTGGAAAGCAGCGCTGTGCTTCCACCAGTCTGCGATCATTTCATAGTGTTTCCGCGAATGGGAGGCTCGCAAGGTCGGCCGAAAATCGACGTGTACTCGGCTTTATTTGTCTTTGGCCATGCCATGGCACTGTTAGTGCGTCACGAGAAATTTGAAAGCCTTGCAACTTCCTGTAACATTTCGTTCGTGAATTCATACGGTAAACAAAATTTTCTAAGCATAGCGCGTTTAAGAGGGTATTAAGAAGCTGCTAATAACAGAAACTATTTGCTCTTTTTATAATTCTTTTCCATACTGAAAAATATGGTTTTGAAGAAAGCGACTTTAACGTTTCGAATAGATACATTGTTTCTGATTTAACTGGTCTGTGACTGTCGTAATTTTGTAAATTTTTCAACAATTCGTTTTTTTTTATATATATATATATTTCTGAGGAATAAAACTCATAAACAATTAAAGCGAAAAATTCTATTTTTTATCCTGAATTACCTACAAATTCGGTGTTTAGAATTAAGTCTCTTAGATAATAAGTTTTACTCTTTTTATTGCTTCCTAATTCTAAGTTTATATTTACTACTAATTCTTACATTACCATTACTATTGACTTATTATTACTTTTGAATTATGACTCATAATTCGCGCTTAATGTCTCGGCCGTGCGCAGATCGATTGCGCAGATCGATCATTGCGTCGCGAAGTTGTCGCTCCCCACTCTCGCCGCGATATCGAGTACGTTACGCGGATCGCTAAAATCGTGGCAGTCGATTATTAGCCTTGACTCCCTTCGCTCGCCGACGAACATTTTCTTCGTCACTATTTACTGGAAATAAAATTACTGGGTTCGTGAAGACAAAAGTACCTTGAGTGCCTCGCTCCTTTCTAAATCCCTTCTTCCACTACATTCGGCAATGAAAAACTACTTTCTGTTCAAAAAAATTCTCGCCGGATGTTGCACAACTTTTTTCGCAAGAGTTACTAAACTCTCAAGCAGAATTTTCATAAACAAAATACTTTGTTAATTCAAGAGCCAGGGGATTTGCATTCAACGCGTAAAAAATCAGCTGCAGAGACACGGAGCCGACAAACTGTCGGAAAAGCAAAGGAGGGGAGCGCGTTTCCCACAGAAAGAGAGAGAGAGAGAGAGAGAGAGAGAGGGGGGGAGAGAGAGAGAGAGAGAGAGGTGCACGCAAGGTACCGTTGCATTTCCGGCAAGGAAGCCGGTAGCGGGAGCGAGCACGTGGTCGCGAATTCACCCCGCGGGGGGTGAGAAGGTCGTCGCGAAGAAGGAAGGAAGCCAGGTGGTTGAATAAGGGCGGGAGCAGCGAGAGGTGCGCGCGCCGCCGCGCGCCACGCTGATCGCCAAGCTCGAGCGGTGGCCGCGTGGTCGGCCGACTCAGCCTGCCTCAGTAACTCCGAAACCTTCGAACGAGTGAGTCACGTTCGATTTCGAGCCCGACCGACGAACACAGACGCGCCAAAACATCGCCGTTCCCTCGCGTCTTTCGATAATACCACGACTATTTCGTCGTTTCTGCTCTGTCGTCTCTCTTATCCTCTTCGTTCCTCGAAAATGATCGCGAATATCCGAAAAAACCTTCATCAGTGAATGACTGGTTGTTGTTTACATCCGAGTGACACTCGCTGTTTCCTTTTCACGGGCATCGATATACTTTCTCGAACTCTGTGCGACAAAGTTAATCCGGGAAAGACGTTCCAGCTTCGTCCTAGACTCTGCGCCGCGTTTCGGGAGTGTTTGTTTATGCAAAGCCTAGACTCGTGTTCGCCGATTTACTCCTTGTTCTCATCGCGAAGAAACTACCTTTATTCCAGTGAGTGAATCTCTGTGATGTTCTCAGTCTAATCGAGTGCCTCTCGTTTCATCGTATCGCTTCGAAAAACCATTCTCGCCATGCAGGCGTTCCGCTTGGCGACGATCTTGGCGACGCTCGCGGTCGTTGTCTTCTCCGAGCCGAGCGACTCGTCGCGAGACAGAGTGACGATCCTGAAATGCTGCAAACACAGGCAGCACCTGGTGAAGAACTCGGACGGCGATCCGAGCACGTCCACCGTTTGCAAAGACACAGAGAGCGAGTGGAAACCTCTCATCTACTCGCCGTTCCGTCAGAAGATACTGGATAACCTGCCGCGGGAGTGGGATATCGTTGAGGGGAAGAAACCGGAGTGCGGCGACAACTTCGTGTTGACCTACGTGCCCTACAGGAGAACGAACCCTGTGGTGTTGCTCGACGATGGACACGCGATGCTCAACGTCGACACCGACGACAAGTTCGAGCCCAGGGAATATTGCGCGGATTCGAACGCGTTACTCGTCTGCGTGAAGAAGAGGATGGAGGGAAATCATGCGGCCGCGACTATGAGGCCCAGGGTGCGACAGTGCTGTGGCGAGGACGCGTCTTTCCACGAGGAAATGTAAGTTAATTTAAGCCGAGCTAGACAATTTTTATTAAATGAATCTATCTGAAACTGACAGACAATTTTTCTCCTCCTAATTAAAGCGCCGATTGCCTGCACTATAATGCCAAGAATAAATTTTGTACACTTTGCTTGACAAAAGGCGATGTCGATAAACGGTAACTGATGCCGTTGCAGGGTTAAACTCTTTGACCCCAATGCTTCAGTGTAATAAACTACGATGCAGCTTAAGTACACTGCTAGTCAAGAGATATCGTGTTTGATATCGCTTGTCAATTCTTATCAAAATTATACTGTTTACTTTTTAACTAAAATCAACTATTCTCAAGCACCGACAATCACAAAGAGTAGAATACGCCTAATAATAAATTCTCGGATCCGGGACAAGACTATTTGCTTGACGGTCTCTGGGGTCTATTTTCAAAACGATTCGTAGCCATAATTTTCTCCATTGAGAGCCGGTTGTCGTTGAGTGGTTCAGGTATAGAAACGAGCGATCGAGGGCAAGGAAGTGCGAGTTCCAGTCGAACGCATTGTGTTTGCCGTGGAAGCGTGACGTTCGTGTAAACAGAGAACGCCGGGCTCCGTTTTAATCGTGTTCTCAATCGGCCTGGGCGTTCCACGGACTTTGTTGGCATTCTGTGTAACCAGCGCGAGTTTCCTAGATAAATTCCAGCGATACCGTGCTTTCTTTCGCCCGGAGTTGGAGTCTCGGTTCCTCCGCGCACGATTTCTTTATTCACGGTGCCCGGAGTGTTTACTCCGAAAACCTCGCCGCGGCGGGATTCGCTTCTGAAATTCCGAGCATCAGCCGGTTCCGTCCCGCACAAATTCTACGTGACTTGGCGGTTTTATTAATTTGCCGCGACTGGTAGCTCGGCCGTATTCGGCCTCGCGGTCGGCCGCTCGATATGGAATCATCGATTGCGACGATCTTACGACGGATTACGCAAGATTCGCGAGTTCGACTTTGCGGAAGAACCTAGCGAAAACCTGTCGCACTTTTTACCAAGGTCTTATCTTATCACGTATCCGATTTCTCGTTCTCTTCTTGCCTGTTGGAATTTTAACTAGTTACACGATTAAAAAAACAGAAAAATTATCATACGAATTTCATTATGCTTCGCGGAAACGGAATACGAAGTTAAAATTGCAATGCGAAAGTTTGGTATCGTGGAAGAGTTTTCGCAAAGGTTTCCACGGTAGACTAAATACGTGACCTCCGTGCATTTTACAGACACGCCTGCGCTCATCTGAAGGAAGCTGCAAGCGACACTCCGCTGCTACCGAATGCATCTTCCGCCGTCGAAATCGTGCCAGGCTTTCCAACGTGTCCGCGCTCCGACAACTTCACGATCCTCGGGGATGCGAAGGATGCGGTGTTGTTGCCGGACGGCGGCCTGGAAATAGACGGAGTCAAGTTGCCCACCGGTCAGTTCTGCGTCGAAAGGATCAAGGAGCTGAACCAGATAGCCAAAGTGTTCGCCTGCTCGGAGCATGCGTCGCAAAGGTAGGCCCGCTTCTGTTACAGCATCGTCATTATCTGTTTCATGTTTGGACGACGAAACCTCCAGGTCAGAGCTGCCTACGCGAGCGAGCGAATCGAGTAAATATTATTTGGTTCGTAGAGCAATCTACGCGAAACTAATCCGGCGCAAATAAAACGCGACGTTTGAAAGGACGGGCAGAGCGCTGCTTTAGGTATTAGTCGAGGATTTTCGCGAGCGTATTTAGCGAGTTTGGTTACTTTTTTTTCGCCGGTTTGTTGAAGTCGCAGCCTGTATATTCTCATTAGCGTGTCGCGTTCCTTAAACGAGCGCAACGCCACCCGTTCTACTCGACGAAGCGCGTTTCTTCGTCGGACGAAATTAAAGTAATGAACGGAACCCGGGATCCGACGTATCCGCAGAACTCTCGCGGACCCGGGAAAAATAAACGGTACCGCGAAGTCGTGAATAATGAATAAACAACGCGGCCGTCTGAAATAATAATCGCGCGTGTGCTTTCGACGCGATTTCGAGATTCGCCAATGCGAATCGAGGTCAACGACGGGGGAAGACTCTTTTAATTTATTTTCCATCGATTCGTTCGGGCTCGACCGTGCACACAGACCGAATCGACACACTTCGAGCGTCGTCGCCGGGAATCGAGTTTTTGTCCGGACGAAGTATCGGCCGCTTCGATCGCGATTCATCGATACGACTTAATTGGCCTGGTCGATGGTAATTCAACGGGTATACACTGTTTCGTATGACAACACCGTTAGAAAAAGTCGGCCCGCAACACTTTCACTCCTCTCTCGAAGAATTTCTAGGTCACATCCGCGCGTCATCCTTTCCAGCTGATTCACGTCTCTTTTTCCCTCCAGACGATCGGTTTAAACCTCCTGTATTCGACTCGCGTTTGTTTTTGGAATAACGTGTACCATTGTCCGCACGTAACTCGAGTCATTAGCGCGTTGAGATCTCGTCGGCAGGTAGAAGGAAACGGGAGGTGGTGAAGCAAGAAGGAAATATTTTTCTTTTATCTCGGTAGTAACGATAGTGTTACGGTATTGGTTTCGTTGCATTCTAAACAGAGACTGTAACTCGAGAAATACCAACGCGACTCCTCGAACGGCAGAGCAGAAATAACCGTGCACGGAAGGAAATCGTAGGAAATTAATTACACGCGTCGCAGAAATACGAAACGCGCTATGAAATCGGGTTTCTTCAATGATTCCGAACGTCGGCTCTCGACATTACGGATTCCGTTTGGCGACGTGTTCGGTCCGAGAGTCGAAATTCCAGAACGATGGGCGGTAATAGGATCCGCAGGTACAAGAGCCCCAAAAATTACGCAGAAAACGTATCGTGCGGGTTGCAGGGCACCGGCGTCGCGTGCAATTTGTAAAGCGACGCTCGAAACTCGATTAACGCAAACGTTTACGCGTGACTCGAGTAAAGCTTCGTCCGGCTTTTCCGTCACCTGAAGCTTCGCTCGGATTCGAAGATGGCCGTTTCCGTGTACACAAGCGGCCCCGATAACTCGTGGAAAAGTCCGGCTGATGACCGATCGACGGAAGAAAGTAAACACCCCGGTGTAGAAAGCGTCACGCGTCGTCCACTCGCCGTGGAAAATAGGCGGCACTTCGATTAGAAAATGTACATATTTTTCCTCCACTTTCCTGGCACGCAGGGACATCGTTTGTCCCGCCCATCGAAAGACGCGGAGCCGAAAGCATCTCGAAATCGGAGAAACGATTTCTCTACGAGAAACTTTCACTGGAACAACTTGTAGACTCGCGTTGAAATTCAGAGAACGATCTGTGACTACGCGTCCCGTAGAATATCGCTGGAAAACATTCGGTGAGATCTTATAGTAGAGATATTATTTTACCACTGATTCCCGCTATTGATTTAATTTAATTTATTCAATATATACGAGGTAGCCCCCCTTTTTACAGTGATTCACGATGATTTATGAGGTTGAACGCCGTGGTGATTAAATGTAGCGTAAATACGATGACGATGAAACAGTGTAAAGGACGAAAGAACACAAATATGAGAAGTTGTGATCAAGATGCTAAAGCGCGGATGACTTTACTTTTGAAGCAATTAGTCGAGGATGAGAATAGGTTTACTCGATTACATAGCATAGATACTGATATAATTTTGTAATTCAACCCTCAATAAAGCAATGTTGAATCCGTTCCCTGATTCGTATCTCGAAACTAGCGGTATGTTAAATCACTGGTTCGGTAGTGAAACCAGTTACGCAACTAGTAACACCAACTACAGCTGGAAGCAGTTGAATACGAAGCTGGTTCTGTTCGTCCGTATGCAAAGATCCCCTCGCCTCGCGTTACCTCGGGTCCAAACTCGTCTGCCCCCACTTGCAGCCTTCGTCGTCCAAATTCTAAATCAAAGTACGCGAAACGGTAGCGAAGATGGGGTTAACCTTGAGTGTACAAACGTTGCAGGCCAATAATGCAGGCAGCCGACATCAGGTTCACCTTGTACCCGGCGGGCTTCATCATTAGCGCGGTGTTCCTGGCAGCGACGTTGGCCGCCGGTTGGCTGCTGCCAGCCTCTCATCACGTTCTGCATTGGCGCTGCCAGACTCATCACGTCGCCTGCTTGATGCTCGGCGATCTCCTGATGGCCATCATTCAGCTCGCCGGAGATTCCCTGCACGGCGGAAGCTGCAAGGCGCTCGGTGAGTCATTGTGTTTTATCGCTCTTTTCTTTCCGAGCCGACCCCTTGTTCCGTCGACCGTGTCTCCCCCGTGGGAGTCTGCCGGTTTTTCAGAGAGATTAAATCAAACCGAACCGAGCGAGATGGTTCTTAAGCGCTCGAAGACACGATCAGACGATCGATGCACGCGTACACCTCGCGAAGTTTCGAGGATCTCTGTTTGATGAAATAGACTCGTCGATGAATGCCCCAAATTTAACGCTCGCTCTTCAGGAAGCCTTTGCCTAGCGATATTTCCAGCCGAGGGCGGACAGCCGATGCTTCGTATCTACGACTTTGTTATCGTTTGTCCGAAGCTCGGCAGAGCGGAAGATGAAATCGCGAGCGAGTCGAGCGAATAATTCGGGTCCGGCACAGGTACGCGACGCGTTTTGGCCGCTTCGAATTTTTGTTCCACCAGTGACCAATCGCGTCGATTATACGCGCCGCGCCGAAGTTATGCGACTAAATACACCGATGGAATTCGAACTCGCAAGCCGCCGCGCCGGAACGAAGCTTTATTTGCCGGCCCGCCCCCGAAACTCGGGGCTAATTATTCGGATAATCGTAGTAATCCCTCGGCAAAGCGTCGCTCCTCGCCGCGCGCCGGTTCCGATCGCGAGAATCGATTACCGCATACACCTGCGAGCCCAGCGATTCTCATTTGCATCTCGTCCCGTTTTCGCCATTATCGCTTTGTACCGTCCTTTTTTGCGACCAGAGACATCCGGACCAGATTTACCCTCGCTCCCGTTTTGCGGGGGCAATTATGTTGCATCCCGGGAAACCGGGCTATTTGCATGGAACGTATTTCTTTCCATTCGCCCACGCAATCCCTTTGGCTCGGGGAGCTCTCGGAGTCTGCACCGGACGTTCCGCATCCTCTCAAACGAGCAAATTTCCACGGAAATTTTTCTGTTTGACGAGGTCTAGCGATTGCGTTCCTTTCTCTCTCGATCCTCTCCCCTTTCTTGGGTTTATTTCGTGAATGAGACAGCGGCAGGTTTATAACTTCCGGCGAGGAGCGGTTCGAAGCGAGACCCGGTCCGTCCACGAATCACGGAGAAAGGAGAAAGTGGGACGGAACGCCGAGTGACCCACAATCGTACTCTCGGATTACTTGTTTTTTCTTGCCTGCTCCCCGCCGTTCGAGGAGCACGCGAAAAGTTTCCCAAAGCTTATCAGCCCGCCTCGTTTGGAGCCTTTTACGAGCAAACTTGGTCGTATCGTTATGGCCGGGAGATTGTACTTATTTGGGAGTTGAGATTATTGGCCCAAGAGTATATTAGCGGGGGATGGTATCCGCCTGGCTCGAGTAATAGATTAGGTTACTGGATATGGAGCGTTTCGCCACGATAACGGAGCTTACGGACGAGCTTAACAAACCTTAATAAGCGACGAAGTCGGCTTCATTTGTCGTTGCGTAATTATTCACCCCGAGATCTTAGGTACAACTTAAACCAGCTGTCCAAGTAATAAAAGATTTGGACGAGTTTAAAACCAAGAGGGAAGATCCACCGAATCGAATCATTTAGCCCGCGTGGAGGAAGTATTAAAATTCATGAGCGTTTTTAATTCGATTATCTCTGTCGTCTTTCGGTTACCGGCAACGGCAACAGAGTCCCCTCTTAAAAATTCAACTCGATTATGTTCGGTGAAATCCAGTTTCCCCGATGTTAACTTATTCCACGGCGGTCGATCGCGCGGCTGGAATAATTCGCGATCCCGGAAATTTACTCGGCTCCTTAAATCGGTCGCTCCGTTAGCGCGGCAGTTCGGCGGTTCTATTTCCCGGCAATCCGGCACATGTCAGCCAAATAAATGGACCTTTCCACCCGAGCCGCGGCTTCCTTGAAACTGAGGCCACCGACCGTCGATCGTGTTTGACTTCGTCGAAAGTTGAAATTTATTTCCCCTCAAGTTCCTCTCCTCCGGACGTTTCCGCTTCGGGTTTCCTCGCGATACGATTTTATGCAACGCGGACTTCGGCGAGCGAGTCTTCAAGGATACTCGCTTCGGAAAAATCGATTTTTTCCCGACGACTGAGAACGCATCCGGCTCCGATGCGGTTTCCTCGCGCGTCTTCGTGCCTCGCGACGAGTGTCCGGTTACGAGGCATGAACACGGCAGAATTTTGCGCTACCGTGGCACCGGGGATCGACGACGGCAGGAATTCCGTCGCGACGGTAACGGTAACGCTACTCCTTTTTATCGTGGGGAAACGCTGGTCGCTGATTGTTCGCAGAAACCGCGCGACTCGCCACGACGCGTATCGATGGCCTTGCCGCGCGACGAGACATCGGATAACGGGTTAAACGTTTAGCGCTGCAATTACGGGACTTTTTTAGCGTCTCCGGCGACAGAACTCTAGGCGATGTCGGTATGCGGTCAAACCGATTACCTGGACGGGTTGCGCGCCGGTTTTTCGCCGCGATCGTGCGACGCGAGTTACGAGCGAGTGGCGCAACGCGCAATAATTGCGACCGTGCGCGTTGCGTGCGCCTACGTGATGGAGCCAGCCTTTGAGTGTGTGAAATGGTAAAACGCAATCGTGTCGATCAGGTTTATTGCCAGGGGTGTACGAAGCATCGAGAACTCCGGATCCACGGAGCGATAGAATTTCACCGAGACAGACCTTTTTGTTTCCTTCGTCTCTTCGGTTTCGATCGATCTCTTCTCCCACAACTAGTCGACGTATTCCAAGATCGTCCCGCCGAAGTTCGCCTCAAGAATTCCTCGTTCGCGCCAAAAGAATGTCTCCGTTTCGTCACGCTTTAGTCGCTCTCTTTCTCCAGACTCGATTCACTTTTAATTACTCTCGTCCTTGCGAATGTCTCCGGCGCTAGCTCACGTCGGATGACCTCATAGAGACTCTTCTTCCGGCGCGCCGCGGAGGTGCGACCTTCGCCGACGATCGGCACGGTGTCGTAACCGCCTTTCTAATCGATCCTGCCTCGGTATTTCTGGAAAATAACCGAACCTCGCATTACTCGCGATCGACGCCCAAGGAGATTGCCGCGCCGCGTCATCGCTTGTTTCTCTTGAGAAATCGCCGTATATCGTACAAACCGATTCGTTTCAGCTTCTCCGACATGTCCTATGGGGAACCGTGTTTCCCGGAGAAAAGCACCACCATGACCCCGAGACTGTTTCACCGTGACTTTGGCTTTGACCGAGGCTCGGTCGAAGGTCCTTTTACGGGGAGAGCCGACGAGCGAGAGGGGAAATCGGGTGCACCGGTTTTTCCATTCCCGCGTCTCCATTAGTTCCGCGGCTCTTTACGGGCTTCGAAGGCTCGCTCTATAATTACGCGACACCGACGTAATAGCGTTCCGAGGCTGTTTTCGCGGTCCAGATTCCCCATTGCTTTTGGAAATCTCGACGGTAAAAAAGATTGCTTACGAGCCTGGCGACGGTCCAGCCGCGCGCGACGCGGAATCTTCATTTGGGAGAGAGTCTCCGGTCGTTTCCTCGGATCGAGCTACGGTCCGTCGAGCGCGTCTCAGAAGAAGATGTGCTACTAGGGCGTTTTTTCGGCCACTCGTCTGTCGGCGAAACGCGGATCCATAATCTTCGTTCGTCGTACGAGGAAAGAAAGCCACCCTCGCGGCGTCGCCAACGATACCCGAGGGTATTAATGACGATAAAAACTCGGACCCCCGGCGACAAAAAGTCACGAATCTTCGCCCTCGCCGTCCATATTTGTCCTCTCGTTCGCCCCGACCTCGCCACAATTTTTCACAGGGGATCGTCGGTATTTATGCATTCCAGATGACGAGTCCTCAAAACACTTCGCTCGCGTGCTTTTGTTTTCCTCCTTCTCGGAATTTTTATTGAAGCTACACTGCGTTCTCTGTTTTCTGGAACGCGTTTCCAGCCTGTGTCACCGAATCTCTCTTATCGATTCAATTATTAAGCACCAAAGAAATAAAGAAATCGTCAGAATCATTCTCTCTTGAAACTACGATTTCGATAAGTCCTCGTGGCGAGTGTAAGTCTATCAATTAACAATGAACTTCACTGTATGAACCCTTTCGTAATTGTTTTACAAATGAACCTTTTCAAGAATCAACGCCGAGACTTATCTGCGTAGCGATAAAAAAATGTTATTCAGTATCTCTGCGTCGGCGTTTATGCGAGTCCCCCGATCGCGTGTTTAGCTTAATTAAAAGATAAGATACCAAAGCTCGTTATCGTAGGTCACTTTCTTTCAGTGTCAAGCTCGTTCCCTTTGATTAATGACACGGCTAATTAGCCCGAAGCAGAAGCACGAGCCTCTTGTTCCTGTTTCGCTTACATAATTGAACCACTTAAAGCGATCTTCAAAGGATATTCATCCTCCCCGAGCGTGGAAACAGGAAAAGGAATTTCCTCGTAGAATAATTTTTAGACGCAGAGCTTCTCGCCGAATTTCCGTCAGAAACTTAGTAAACACGGATCCAGTTTTCTCAGCATACCGCCGGGAACACAATTTGATCAAAGGAGATACAGCAAAGCCTCTTGAATTTCAAAGATCTCGCCGCGATCCGCTGAAGTGGGAGTTACCTATCCATCTGGTCGATGAAAATTGCATTGTTCGCGGGAAGTCGAGGAGAGCTCGGCTTTCCCGACCGCTTGAGAAACTTTGCGCCAGCTTGAAAACCTTTCTTCGCGACAGGCTGAAAAGCTCGGCTTTTCGATTCGTCGGTTTTAATACGGTTTTTTACGACTCCGCGAGCGAATCGTCACGGCTTCGCGGTTTTATTATCTTCCGAGCGAGCAGAGTGCACGGTCCGGCGACCGCTGTCGCGCGAAACCGGAACTGCGGACAGCGCTAATCTGTAGAAAGTGGAAAATAAAGAACGCACGAGGATTTCTGGCGACAGGGAGATTACTCATTGCCGAGGAAAGTTGCGGACGCTTTACGATAATTTGTGCAGAAATTTCAATTGCTTTTAACTCCTTAAAGACCCTGACCATCATTTTTTTTCAACTTTCGAACACCAAAAATCCTCTCTCGACTTTCGCCATAAAAAAACGCAGACGGTAAAGCAGAAGCGCTTCGCCAAGTTCTTGCGAGTGGCAGTTTACAAATCTCGCTCGCATGGAACAACCAACCGCTCTTTTATCTCCTTTTTACGAATTCCACTTAACGATTGGTTCTAAAGACGAAATAGCAAAGCGCATCGTTTGGATACGGCGAAGTCGGAGATTCCGCAACTCGTAAAGCCCCGAGACTTCTGCGCGCGGATATTCGCGAAAGTTGTGCGCCGCCATTTCGCGCGAACCGCCGTGATAAAAGCTCGCGGGCGCGAAACACGGCAAAGGTTTGCCTGGCGGCACGGCAAATCGCGGCGTATCATTTTTACGTCGGCTGCTCGCGGGCGAGGGGTGATTAAAGAGCTCGACGGCGCTCGCAAGAACATGCCCGCGAGCAAAAAAAAAAAAAAACGCGAATCGTGTGTCACGGGTGGGCGGGGACCGGCGACGGTGCAATTGGAACCGCATGGGCGCATTAGCGTTTCGTACTGCTGTCTTTTCCTTTTACTTGCTTTCCGAAGGGACAATGGCGTCCCTCCCAAAAATCTCTCCCAGTTTCTGGTGAAACTGGAGCGTTGGGACAAAAGATTCGCGCGTTCGATTCCTAAAGTGGAGCATTAGTCGCAAGGTTGACGCGAATCTATCGCGGGCGAAGGAATTAAAAAGTTTCCGCGGAAATTGCCGGTGAACGGAGGAACAATCGGGTCGATGGTCGGAATGAAGGATGGAGGACGGGACAGGAGAAGTTCGCCACCGATAGACCGAGAATAATAGATCGTAAAACTTTGCCTAGACACGTTGAAGCGAGATACGAGGGACGCCGCGCGCTGCGCGCCGGTTTCATAAATTTCTGCCATTGTTCGGCCCCCGACCGCAGCGTTTCTATCGACCGACAATCTCGATTCGGAAGAATCCGGCCGTTTTCCGGAACCCCGGACTCGCGGAAATAGGTCTTGAATGTTTCCCGATCGGCGTTTTATCTAAGAAAACGCCCGCGATTGTCTGGCTGGGGATAGTCGCGCGGTGCCCCGAGGACTGCAAACGTCGGCGGCTGGGACGACGATTGGGAAATAATTGACCAATTTAAGGTTACGTGACTGGAACGTGTCTCGTTGCGAGAAATAGGGTGAAGAGGAGAGAATCGGAGCGGGGAAAGACCAGGGGGAGAGAGGTCTGGTGGTCCCATGGCGCCACAGACACTCTCTCTCTCTTTCTCTCCCTAATCTCCATCCTCTCCTCTTTTTTTCTCTCCGCTCTGCAATTCAAGCCTGCCTCGACGATCCTTGTCGACAACAAGATTACGTTTCTGTCGCACTGTAAATATGATCGATGTGTTTCGCGAGGGCCCTGAAAAGGGGTGCGAGCCGGAGACATTTGAATCGTGCCTCGCTGCTTGTCGGAGATTGGATTGAAGTCGCGGGTCGGTTGATTGAACGTATATCATCGAGTGTTCTTTGACGAAGAATCGAAGCACCGATGCGTGCGAATCGCTCGGAAAAGTGATTCGTCTCAATTATGTTCGAAACTTGTTTCAAAGTAACACTCGGTCCAAATATCGAAGTCGATTTTAGGTTCGTTTTCTATTACAGAACTGGTGCAGCACCAGTTCTGAAAAAGTGCCAGGGAGTTCTGACGAGTGCAGCAGTGCAGTGCAGTAATAAAGAACGCTAAAGCAAAGAGTAGATATAAAATATATAATATATGAAATATGAAATATGTAATGCTTTAAATAATTTATAAAGCGTGTATTTTGTATGTATTTTGCATGTATTTTAATACTTACAGTTTCAAAATAAATATTTACTTTTTACAATAAATACTTATTGCACTACAACCCTTTTAAATTAAAATTAGTTTGAAAAAAAATAAATTATGAATGCTTTAAAACAACAAAAAGAAATAAAATATCTCTTTGATTTAATATCTTTGGCTGTTTCCTATATCGATTGCACACAATATACTATACTCTATACCTATTTCTATTTCTTACTTAATAATTGTCTTAACAAATCATTTCTATCTGTTCTTAACCTATTTGCCTGATTTTAGGCTATCCATTCGGAATTAAATAATTAATAGCGACGATTTTGACTTGTACATATTACTTTTATATTATGCATTACATTATTGTACACAATAGTATTAATGTTAATAAAGTATTTTCAATCCAAGAAACCTTTTATTTTTCTTGTTAATTGTAATTATTATGCGATCATTTTAAATTTTCGCGGGTTTTTTAGATTTTTCAGTTCTTGCACTCCTTGCACTGACTCCGGAACTAGTGCAGCCAGTTGAGTGAACTGCTGCACTGCACTGGAATAAAGAACAGCGTTCTCTGCACTAGTTCTGTAATAGAAAACGCTTTCCTCTGCACTACTCTGCACTTTCTGCACCAGTTCAGCCAGTTCTGTAATAGAAAACGAACCTTTTGTTTCCGATTCTTTTAAATTTTAATAACGGAGTATTATAGCAAAAAGATTCAGTATGAAACGTCGTACCAACGATTGAATTAATTTAACACGCATTCGGACAGATCGTCCTCGGTACACGGTCCTGCGCGTTGTAAATATGATAGATGAAGCTCGTTCATTTGCTCGTAAGAACTGAAAAATATGTTAGGTCGGAACGCGCGTCGACCGATCCCGATGTGAAAAATTGGCCGGTTCCATCGGCATGGAAATTTCATCTGTGACGGGAGCCGGACCATAAATCTGGGTAAACAGCGTGCAGAGACGAAGAAACTTTTTTCCCCGGCTCGCAGAGAGAGCGAGCGAGCGGGCGGGCGGGCGGGCGCGCAGAGGCGAATGCACCGAGCGAAGCTTCGAACCGTCCACGTCGAAAGAACAAAATACGCTCCTCCTCTCTGTTCGCCTTGCATTCGTTTGCGTCGCTCGAAAGTTCGAGCTTTGTTCTTCGGAACATAAAAGCGAGCGAGGGAGCCCGTACCGCGTGCGAAATCCGCGATAAATAAACCGCCTTTCTATGCGAGCGATATAGCCACCGCGCCTAGGACAATTTACTTCTCTCGGCTGGAGGGTGCGAAGGTGTCCGCACTGGAAGGCATAGGCACAGGAAAAAAGGGTTGAATATCCTCGCGGAGACCGCGGTCTTTTTATTTCGCGATAAATTGCCGCCTTCCGTACGGCCGGGTTCTAGAATTTCTGGAGCCGCGTCCGTTTGTTCGGAACTCTGCCGCAACAAGCGTATAATCAAGTTACACGTATGAAGGTAATTAGAGTAGGCAAAATATTTTCTCTACAAATGCCTAACCCACGTCTCGCGGAGTACAGGGTAAATAACTGTGTTTTCCTTTCGCCGTGAATGTTTAGAGTACACCCTTTCGAGGGCGTGCTCTTCAGGGTGCGCGGTAATGTCCAGAATAACCGATTCTTCGTGCTCCTGCTCGAGTCACGCGCAAACACGGCAGAAATAAGCGAAAGAGCTCGTCTTCCGAATCAAAGGTTCTCAGGGAGTCTTGAAAAGTTGTTTCCACCCCCGAAACTGCTCTCTCTAATGTCGTTACTTTGTCACGGGACCGCCTCTCTTCGAGTTCCTCGAATTTTCGCGAGGATGGGCCACCCCCGGCGACGATAAACGCACTCGGGTTCTCGATGATTTAGCGTGACGCGTCAACGGGAGCATCGGGACTCGCGGGAGGCTCCTTCGCGGTACGTTAGCGCGGAATAAAAATAAATAACAGCGTGATTCCGCGGAAAGCCGAGGCAATCAGTTTCCTCGGGCTTTTTCAACCCCCGGGGGAAGGCGCGCCGCACCGCGCCGCGCGTCGACCGGGCGGAAAAGTAAGCACCGGCGGTTAGGAAAAAGAGGAGCGGCCGAGCCGCAACCCCCGACCCCTTGTAGCGGGAGAAATTATTTCTGCCGGTTGCAGCGGCTTCTAACCTCGTTACAGAATGAAAAGAAGCGTCTGCCTTCGCGCGAGCTCTGTTCGACGATCTCGCACCTTTTTCCACCCCCGCGCAGGGCGCACCGTTGCGTTCAACCCCCGGCGAATGACTCCGGAGGGACGAAACTCTCCGAGAAAATGCAGTTACACGCCCTATTCCACACGGTTTGGCCCCTGGATGCATGCGCGTCCCCCGCGTGCCGCGACACGCGTCGCTGCTCGATAACAATTATTTTATTCGCCGGCGTCCCGGGTAAAAAGGAAATTGGAATTTGGAAAATTTGTGTCGCGCCGTAAAGCGATTTCATTGCCGGGGGAAGCGAGCGTTCCAAAATTTCGGCGCCCTTTTACGATCGTCCGCCGCAGCGACTGGCAAAGTTGAGGCAAAAGGAGGAGGCGCAATGGTTTTCTCGTGTATTCCAAGTGCAGCGGCGAACAAGACGGAACAATCGGATGGCAACAAAAACGCTGAGTGCAAATTGAAAGCAAAAGGACGAGCAGCCACCGAAGGAGAATGGATGGCCTCCCGATTGGCCAGGTCGGTGTCCGATGCTCGGCGTCGCGACGCTTCTTCGATTCGTTGTTTTACCGCTGCCTTCTGGGGAACTCGCCGGCGAGACGTCCCCGTTCCTTCCGGAAAATGGACGCATTCCAACCGGCCAAACAACCACGTCGCGCATACGCGCCGCACCAATCTAGCATATTCGTAAGCTGGAAAGCCGGCAAAAAGACGATCGGGATCTTGGTTTTCCGCTCGGATTCGTCGGGCTTTACCGCTCCGACGACCTCCGTAAGACAAGAAAGCAATCCCCCATAAAATTGCTTGGCGTCTTCTGCCGTTTCGATCTTTCCGTTCCTCCGCTTTTTATAGTTTTGACTACTAGAAATCTACACTCACTAATGGTTCATCAAACTTTCTAGAAGATAGAAATTTTTGAACGATCCATCTAAACAAGCTTGTAATACCGCCTTCCGTTCCTCAACTAACATTTCACCTCCACTAGAAAAATTTCTTCACCTCAATTTCTCAAAACGCACACAAATTTTTAAAGTTAGGCGATTTGCATAGAAACAGTGTTGTCCTCCTATTTAGTATTCACCTCAGCTTCTCATGAGCCACATGTCCCAGCTCATATTTCTCAGAGTCTCTTCTCATTTTATCTAGACTCCATCCAGTCGACGGTAAGGTTGATTTCTAAAGAACGATAAGCTAAATGTCCTCCCGCCGCAGGAAGTAGCGCGAAAGTATCCACGGATCTCGCGGCTCAGAGGATCCCGGGCGAAGCTGCCACGGTCGGTTTTTCTTTGTCATCGTTCCCTCCTCCATTTTCCCCTTGCCGGGCCTACATTCATCCGCTCGTTGCTCCCGGCGCATCTTCTTTGTCTGCTCCCTGCCACCGCCTCGAATCTCAAATCTCTGTGTTTTTTGACGGACGTGAAAGCCCGGCGAATGGCGGAAAGCCGGATGCGACTCGTTCCGCGCAGAGATTTCCGCGTGTCTTGTCAATTTTTTAACATCCTTTTCAACGGCGAGCTTCTCTCGACTCTCTCGTATTCGCGTTTCCACGATTTTCCACCTTCGTGGCGTTGCACGATCGATAGGTTACATAAGTGAGACGAGTCTCATTTCTCAACGAGTTTATGTCGGAAGGTAATCGATTACTCCGTTATCCTCTCCCGTTTCGCGTTATCAGCGACTGTTTCGGCGTAGAATATCGTTGAGGGAACGGATGGCAGTGATCGTTTCTAAATCTTTTCGCCATCCTTCGCCTCTTTTCCGGGCGTAATTGGCCGAGGACAAGCGTAACGATGATTATGGGAATACGGCCAACAACGGCGCGCGCGCGTGTATATCCCTGGAGTCGCGATAATAACGATAGTAGTAATAAATTGTCGTTGGCCGCGACAGCGTCGACCATATTCATGATTATGACTATAATAAATTGGTGGACAACCGCTCGGAGGACCGATCGCTTATTATTATTAGAGCGAATATAGCACCAGCTTCACCGCCGATTACGCTCGGAGTCCGAAGTACCACCCTTAAGTGAATTAACGCGTTGCGGCGATAGTCACGCAACGATTATCATTTACTCGCGACGATTTTACGATCCGCGCTTTTTCCAAGCCTGACAGTAATTACGTATTTCTCGAGGTGGCCCGTTCGCGAGGCGGTCGATGACAGCACCGAGTGCCAGGAAACGGATTATCCGCTTTAAATAGTAACAAGTCTTCGTATCGGTGCTCGCAAAAAGCCGGCGTCAATGAAAGTGCTTGTCCCGGTGGAAATTGCGAAGAAGTTACACACCGAGGGGTTGGAACGCGGCGCGGCGCGATAGTGAAAAAGTTTCCCGTCGAATTTCATTCGTCGCAATAAAGCCGCGTTACTATTATTAAAATGAGTAGACGCTCTCGCAGTTGCGTAACCGTGTTTTCAGTAGCCACGGCGAAATATTAAATTCGCGCGGGCGCGGCCGCGCAATAATTCACGCCGCCGCACCGCGCCGCGTCGAGTCGCGTCGCCAGATCCTTTTCCTCGTTTTTCTGCCCGCCCCTTTTTTGGCAACGTTTTTAAGGTTCCGCGCGCGGCTAATAGGAAAAGATTGTGTCTCGCTAGGGGTGACCGTGCTCCGCGACCCCCGGCTCGTAGTTCTCGCGCTCGATTTATCATCGTGACGTGTGCTGGCTGCGCCTCTCCGCGTTGGGGTGGCTTTCTCTATCCTCTTATCCGTCCCCTCGCTCTGCCTCTCGTCCACCGGCCTCTCATCCCGTGAAATTAAGGCGAATCGCGGAGTTTCGTATTTCACCGTTTCCCTTCTCTCTCTTGCCCGGCCGCGATTAAGTTTCCTCGATGCCCGATAAATCCTTCGCAGCGAACTCGTTCGACGGGGGAAACCGGGCTCGAAGGGCTCCGAACGAAGCCTCGTCGTCGCCCCCTCGACTTACGCGAACCGTGTAACTTTATCTGAATGGAAATATCGAAATACCGAGGTGTCTGAAATTGCGAAAATTTCCCCGCGAAAAGTTCTCGGAGGTCGGATAAAATTAGGATGAAAATTCTGCTACTCTGAGTGGAAATGTCCGCCACTGCCAACCCCTAGCTCAGGTCCTTAAACCCCACCAATCCTTCTCAAAAACTGAAACTCCGGTCTTGAATCACAATGCACCCTCCATCCAAGATCCGGTGTAGCGACGCGCATCGAGTAGTTCGATAAACTGGTATCGCCCCCTTTCTCTCAGCGAAAATAACCGACGGGATCGACCGAAAGCGGGGACAAGATCGCCCTCTTCCCTATCCCTCAATTATCGGGGGTAACCGAGTGGCACGGCGAAATTCGAATTGGACGGAACTTAGCGTGTTTCGCGGTCGAGTACCGTTCCACCCCCGCCGCCGCACCGGTTCCCCTCGAGTGGGCGGGAAATTCGAAATAAAAGGAACACGAAGATATCCGTGGTCGAGCTGCCGCCGGACCTTTGGAAATTTATTCACCGCGACGAGGAGAGAAGTTAACGGCGAACCGGTCGTGGACGGTCGACGCGGCATTACCCTACGCGAAATAGCGTTCATCGTGATCCGACTGCGCTCCGTTTTAATACATATTCAGTTCGGGGTGAGAACTCGCCTTCGCGCGATTTCGAATCTCCTGCAGACGGATCCTTCGTGTCCCTTTTCCGGTTTCTCTCTGTCCACTCGAGGTTACTTTTCATGAAACATAAAGCTGTAATGCCGTGGTCCATTGGACTTTGATTTCATTCTGTTTTTCTCGGTGAATTTATTTAATACAACCCCGTAACAGTATTCCACTGAAACCTTTTCAAGTTTTCCCTTCGCGTTGCGCAACGAAGTCTGTCGCCAGCAGTACCTACAGTAAAAGTTCCGAAAGTTTGCTACAAAAAGTAGGGTGTTGTCAATCGGACGTAACTCGAAGGTCAAAGTGTTAAGGGCGGTTTAAAGGAACTCGCGCTCCTTCCTTCGGCATGTTTTATTACAGACTCTGCTTTCCGGTCGGATTCAAAGCGTGTAAAAGCCAGCAAGCTCCGGGCCCCTTTCAGCTTTAGTAGCAGCCTTGATTTCATTGTAGCGGCAACAAAGAGTGGAAAAGACGCGGCGAAAGTTTCTCGTCCGCCGAAAATCCTTCTGGCTGGCGCCTTTCTCCTAGACACGGGTGTCTCGTAAAAAGACGCCTTTATTCGACGCGTGGAAGTCGCGAGCGAGCGAACGGCCGAAGCGGTTTTGCCGCTGGAAAGCGCGTCGAGATTTTTCTTGGCATGAGATCCTGTTCGCGCTCGGTTCTCCTTTTTGCGCTGCTCGTCACTCGGATAACTCCGAGTTTTCTCTCCTTTCTTCCTCCCGCCGCGCTACATCTTCGCCCATGAATTCACCACCCTCTGTGCCCCACCCCCGACCGTTTCTGCCGGCTTTATTTACGTGTTTTCGGCCGGAGTACAAGTGTCCTCCGACTCGCCGTGGAAGTTCGCCGGCAGTTTGCCGCGAGAATCATTGCCCCCTCGGCCGATTCCTCGGCCGAGTCGTGATAGAAAATAATGGAATCGCGCTGGATTTTTCTACCCCTTCCTAAGCGCAGGAACGTCTGCGCCGGCTTAGCACGGATTCCCCTGTTTGGCGATTCAAGGCGCAGGATACATTCGAGAAATACACGGAGCCTTTTCACGTCGGGCACCTCTTTATTTGCAGTCCACTTAGAACCGACTCGGGAAACTTAACACCTCATCCCAATAATGGCCCCATGGGAGGAGCCTTCTTCGCTTCGCTCGTCGAGGATGGCGCAATCGTTCGTTCTTGGAAATTGAATTTCGACGAGTGTTTCGAAGGAGACTCAATATCCGCTGGAGGGGAACTCGAGCGGGGGTCCAGTGAAGCGCGGTAATTAAAATTGACGCCGGGACCAGGGAAACGGAGAGGGACACGCGTGAAATATGGGAAACGATGGGTCGAAATTTGAAGTCGGGACACGGGGCGCGAAGGTGGAAATCGCGACCGTCCGGGCCGAGGAAATTGAAAGCCATAAAACATAATGGTGAGCGACACTCGGAGGGATTTACGGGCATCGTCATTTCCCATGACCACCTCATTATTTCTCGGCCGTGTCATTTCACATTCGCGGGACTGGCTACGTGCCTGGCATGTCTCGGACGTTACCGGCGACACGAGATCGTCCTCGCCGACCAGAAACCAGAAGGACTCGCGCCAGGTGTTGCCGATCCAGCCCCGTGGACAGTACCATATGGTCGCGTCGTGGCTCAGTGCCGTAATCCCTCGTGAAGAAACCCTTTTCTCCAACCTGTCAACAGGGTTGATCGTTCTTTCGAGCTACTCATGGATCTTCAAAGAACTACGTACCTGGTTCTTCAAGAAGTTTGCAATTAAGTTTCCCCTAGAGCACTCGAGCGAGATTTATAACTCAATAAAGTATCGAATAGTCTCCGCATTCCGCGAGCAGAGCCCTCGTCAGTCTTCCCCGACTGTCTTCGCCCGGAGCCGGACGTAGTAGACTCTCAGAAGCTAGCCGAGCGAGCTCTTTATTTTTAACCCGCGTTCCAGCAGGGTTGGACTCCCGTCCAAGCTGCCATTGTTTCCTCGATCGATCGATCAATCGTCCCGACGCGTCTCGACTGGGCATGTCGGCGGAGAATCGCGTCGCGACGTGTATTTACGTCGTCCTCGCCCGCGTAATGGTCCCTTTGACCAAACGGAGCATCTGGGACGAGTGCTTTCGGGAAAGCCGACGTTTTTCACGTTACCCGCGACAAAGGATCCCGAGGAACGCCGCGCGCCAGGGAGAAAAATAAAAGCGCGACTTCGCTCGTGGAAGCCGGCGCTCGCGCGGGAGGTTAATCGCCGTGGCGAAACTACGCGGTTGTGTACGTTCCTCGATGCACTTATCGCCGATGGAACCCACCTACAGCCGGTCGCCGTATATGTTCGCTTCCACTCGCCACTTACGAGCTGACCGACATACAAAGAAGCCGCAGCGGTTCTCAAGCGGGTTCCGAGCGTCGCCGGCCAAGGAGGATCTGCCTGCGCGACCAAATGTCCCGTCGTCGTTGTCGCGTCACCTTTACGCTCCCCTCGCCCCGCAATCGAAGTCGTTGCACGCGAGCCTCGGAGACACGGACGCACAGTGGCTCTCGAAGGCGTGTCACGACTTTCGATGCCTCGTCGAGATTCTAATCGAGGGACTCGGGTCGATCTGCCATCGGCTTTGTTTCCCCCGTCGCCGCGAATCGCCGTTTTACGATGCTCTTTCGAGAGCAACAGGGTCGAGAGCACTCGCCGGCGAGACTTTTTTTTTATCGTTTGAAAAAAACGAAGCGCCGCCATCCCCGATCGCGTTACGGTTAGCCGATAAATTGACGCTTCTGGAGCACTTTCAAGCGTGTTCCGCGAATCGTTCTATAAAACGAGCGAAATTGCGTTTGCGCGCTATTTTCGTCGGCTGATAATGCCGCCGCGAGGTTTTATCGAATGCAAAGGGGCGGCCAGACACGGTCTGGTCGTGGGGTACATTTTATTATGATCGTTCGATTTTTTTTTTTTTATTTCTCTCTCGAAGCACGTGTTGATTGCAACGTGCATGCAAAAAATATTCCACTGCATTTTGGAGATGTGCAGGATGAAAGAGGACGAAGAAAATAAGAGGAAGTAATTGGAGACGTATGAAATATTTTAGGGGAAGGTCAGGGGGTTGATTTTTTAATAAATTCTAACGGGCGATAAAATCGTTGGTCCTTCTCGAATTCCTGCGCGTAATTCCGCGACGGAGCGGGTCGATGGGTGGCAGGATTGCGCGAATTCTTCACGTTGCTGAGTCCGATCGAACCGGCAGGAGATATTTTAATAATCCTGTTCCAATTAGACGTCTCGGCGACGGATCACTTCCTGCTGGATACCTTGTCGAACACGGCGTTTCCTTATTCGACGCAAACTCTTGAGACTAAAATTCTCGAGCAACAAGCCGCAGCGTCGTTTTATTAGCATCAGCTCTGAAATCTTCCAATCCTATGGAAATGACATTCTATACTCTAATAAACGGTCTTAGACTCTAATGTGGCCTAATTGCGGCGCCGTTCTCCGTCGCATCGCATATCGCGTGGTGTGACAATCGTCGTTAATCGCGGTTCGTCATCTGTCTCCTCTCATTAAGCAACGCGCATGCAGCGCACGAATACCGAGAAGAAGCCATCAAACCTCTCCGTTCCCCGCGCCGCATAGCGTCTCGCAAAAACCACTAAACTATGTGTTTCGCTGTCTACGAATTACATCCGACGGGCGAGTAATTCATTTGAGGCACCACAAGGAAGAAAGCGTAACCGCGAAGAGTCTGACATTGCTCAGTCAGGACGAACTCCAAAGGTTAGCGAAGCGAACGGAGAAGAAGGTAATCGCGGCTCTGTCGGCCGTTATCCAGCAACTCCGAAGCGATCTCGTGTTACCAGCACGCTCTCCGAACTAATAGCGCGAACTGGAACACGCGAGCACGAGCAAGCGAGCGCAGAGGCGTGCAGGCAAGAGGGAACTCCGGTTCTCGATAAGTAGAGCATGAAGCATAAGTAAGTAAGCGGTCCGCGCGGACGAAGAAAATGAAACGCTGCTCGCAACGGAGCCGTGCGCACGCGAAGACACAGGAATCGTGGACTACCCAATGTTTACCCTTGCTGCGACTTCCGCCGGAAACCCGCGCCGCACAGTCGTTTCATTGTCCCGCGAATACAGCGTTCGCTGCATCAACGACGCCTTGATCAGGCGAGTCCTTGGCCGCAGAGTTTCTGTCTGCGCTTCGGCCGAGGATCTCCGCGACGGGGAATTTATGGTCCCATTGTTTGGGTCGAAAGTGGACCAGCTGGTGGAAAAGGCTTCTCGGAGCGGAAGAGTTCTGCGTTCGAGTTGCTGTGTATTTAAATGCACAGTATTTCTAAGTGGATCACGAAAATGTTGAGACTCTGTTTTTATCGGAGAATCTGAAGTTGCGGCGAAGGCAGAGCCACGATCCTTTCCGAAAGGCACGCGCGACAGGTCGGCACTTGCTAACAGGGTCGTGACACGCTCTCCTACGTCCAATAAATCAGAGAGAACGGGCGATACTCGGTCAACACCGGGAGATTACGTCACGGTTGCATCGGGATGCGCATCGCCCGTGCCCGTTCGTGCCAGTTATCAGTCATTAAAGCTGAAATTGGAGCGCGAACACGTCGGATTCCAGCGCGGAACGGGCGCGCACGCCTCGCCTCGTGTCGGTCCCGTGGATTAAAAGCTCCGCGGAATCGATAATGCGCGGCGGTGGGCGTCCTTTGACGCGATTTAACGTTGGCCTGTATACCTTTTTATACGGGCATCGCATGAATAAAAAAAGGGACCCGGATGGTTACACGGCCGAGCGGGATTAAAGCCGGCAAAAAATCAAATGGCCGCGGCATCGCAAGCCGCGCGCATATTCTCGCTTTGACATCGGCTCGAACGGCTCCGAGGTTTGCCTCGTTCTAGTCCACTAACCCCGCGGTTTGTCGGATTAATCCGGCGCATTGAGTATCGGGTATCGAAGCGGAGCTTTGCACGGCTCTTTAGATCGTGCTGCATACAGAGACGCTGCGAAAATCTTCTCGTGACGGGGAACCGTTACGTCGCCTCGTTGCGCCGTCCGTTGACGGAATGCGGTCTCCTGGCTCTCTTTGCCTGGACGACACGTGGCGAGGATTACCGTCGTTAACGGTACAACCATTCGTTGCGGTGCACTCGTTACTGCAATGCAAACTGCGCTATTTCATCGTCAAACATTTATAACTGAATGAAATCTTCCTCAACGCCGAAAAAAAGTTCGAGGTTTCTAAACCTCGCAAAGCCGATTGAAAAGTCCGTCAATAGTCAGGTTGGCGACGGGGTCACGTGGAAGCGATTATAAACGAGGAGGATCGCGCGTCCACTTTGCATGCGAGCGTCGTCGAAAAGCGATGAGTGAATCAGAATCCCGAAGCCCGGTTTTTTGCCTGCCGGTTCATTGGCATTCAGCGGCGTTGTCACTCTCGGAAATTAATATCGTCGCCAGTGATCGAGGGTTCTCCATTACTTCCAGTTTCGCTAATGCTCCGAAAGACCCTCGAAAGGTGCTCGATCCGTCGTCTAATTGGTTCGCGCGCGTCATCCGCGAAATTTCCGGTCAATCCTGTCGACCGTGTCCGCGTTGCCCGCCGCCGAGACCCGAGAATATTAAAAGGAAATGGAATACGTCATTGGACGTTTCGAAACGCGTCTATACGTGACTTATCGCCAGGAATCACGGGCTAATTGCATCCTATGGCGTTTCTTGCCTATTATGGACGACGGTTTTTTGCGTGATAGCGCGTCTATTAGTATTCAGAGCGATTCGTCATTCGGGAAAATTAACCCTTCGGAGACGGATCTTCCTTGACGAGACAAGCAGAATACCGAAAAACTTTTTACCATCGGTGTTTCGCAAGTTTTGCGTCATATTTCTCAGAAAATCTCTCAGAAAATCGCAAACGTTTTTACCAGCAAACTATACCTCCAATTACGCCAAAACTGATACTATTAACCGTCTGTGCATCACTGCGAATGCATTTGACCATAACTTGGATATGTTTTATGGCTCAGTTTCGGCATTCAGAAAACAAATTTTTGACTTTTTTGGTTTTTCTCCCTCTACTTAATCTCGCCATATATTATTTGCAATTTATAGTTTATAGTTATTATTTTCTTTATATTTGTTGTTCGTCATCTATTGAACTGTAGTTAACTACTTGTATACTAATGGGAATTGCTTCCCGTATATATATAAATAAATAAATAAATAAATAAATATTTTATAAACACGCGTTGCGCACGAACAACTTTGATCCAAGCTTATCTATCAAATAGACGTCGAAACGTTCGTGCCCGAGGGGTTAACGATCCACCGCCGCGGATGGCAAACACGAAGACGAAGAAGTCACGGTTTCGAGGGTGGTGTGCGGCTCGGGCGCATTAAAATAATAAGCAACCGCATTAAAGTGATTACGGTGCGAAACGAAGCGACCGCAGGAGGCGGAAGCTGAAGTGTCTTCGTCGGTGGCAGCGAGTCGGTGGTCCATGAGGCCGCGTCGCTTTCCTCGCCATTGTTTTTCTTCCCGTTCTTTTAACAAGCTCAACGAGCCACCGCGACGTTTTCGCGAGCCGCAGAGAATGCAACCGCCTCCCGCACGTCCCGATGAACCAGCACAATCCGTCTCTCCGGAAAAATCTCTCTCCCTTCGCCTACCTGCAGTAGACCGAGTTTGTCGCTCGTCCTTTTCTCCTTTCCCCTGCCTCGCGGGCTCCGAACCTTGGCCGTCCTTTGTATTTCTCGGCTGAAGTTTAAGACGAATTCAAGACCCCGTCGCGGCGGTGCTCGTCGAGGAAAACTCAAGTCCGGAGGACAGTCGACGCTGGGAATCGGTAATTCGACTCGTGGGGAAAGCTTTTCTTCGAGTTGCATAGAGAATCAGTGACTAATCCAATCACCGTTTCCTCGATTTCTTCTCGAGGCGAATCCTCTCTTATGTTTTTGGTCAAAAATCTTGAGTGAGATTCGCAGGTAAAGTTTCCCGCAACGCGACGAATAAGGAAGGACGAGGAAGAAAAGTCGAGGGTCAAGGGTGCGCCTCGCCGCAAGACACACACATGTCGAACGCCTCCGGGAAACAGATGGTCCCCAGACTTTTGAGTACGGCAAAAAGGGCCTCCAGGAACGAGCGAATCGGAGAAGCTAGTCCTGACCACTGATTTGGCAGCTGTCGAACACGTTCGGTACTCGTCCAGCTGCCACGTTAATTTTCCTCTCTCCGCCCTTGCTCCGGGGCTGCAATTACGACCGCCTCTCGGTCCGGGACCAACTAATCGGTATACAATCTGGGAGGCAAATTTACAAGGACTTACCGAGAACTTTCGAGGGCCTGGCCCGAATAATTGGAATGCCGGATATCTGCTCTCCTCCTAATCATATTTCGTTTGTGTTTTGGTCGATCCACGAGGGGAATTATTCGCGTGTCGTGTTTGCGAAATCAAATGACAGGGAATTTTAATAAATTAGGGGTACGGTTTAACTCTGGTCCTCGATTCGATGGCAGGGCGAACGGGCGCACGTTCGACGAAGTACATACTTTGCCCCGATCGATCGGAGCGTAGTCAAATTTCCGCGGAACGACCACTCGATCGTGCACACTTCCGTGAACCCCCGAAAATCGCGCGAAAGTAGTCTGAGCCTCCCGACGCGGCGTGGTATTTCAGGATATTCAAAGGGCGCGTTTATCGTCGCGCAAGGATTCCGCGCGAGAACCCGAAGGAGAGTTTATTCGATATTCCGCTCGCGCAGGAGACCGTCCTCCCTCGCTTCCTCTCGAATCGACTGGCTTCAACCCCTTTACCTCCTGCCCGGCTCTCCTCTGTCCTCCGCTCGTCCTCCTCGCAACCTCGGCGGCCTGACTCGAATTTTTTATTAAATCCTCGTCACTCAATAATGGCGACTTCTCGTGTGTATCGAGATGAAATGCAATTTTCATCGGTCGTACGCTCGCCGCGAGACCGAAGCCCCTCGCGCCTACAGGGGTTTATTTATCCCTCCTTCCGCGCCGCTTCCAATTGGATACTCGTTGTTCGCCCGGCGCGCCGCGCCGCGTTCTCTTGGCCCTCTCCGAATCAGAAATAAAATTATCTCGCCTCCTTGCAGACCTCGCTTCTTTTCTCTGCACAGGTGCATCCTGCGTCGCTGCTCGCGCGAAACGACACTCTGACTCGCGAATTTTTTCGCACCGAGTACTCTATTACAATATGAATCGCGCGCGAGAAGAAACTTGGCAACGCGTGGAGGTCTTTGAGATCCAAGTGGCTTCGCCGTGTTCATTTTCATAAATTGCAGGAAGATCCGACCCCCAGGGTGAGCATCATTAGCGGAAATATTTTCACGCGGGATTATAATTTCCTAAATAATAGGCAGACGATCGGGGAACGTGGTAATTCCAGCGAGGCGACCGGTGGATGTACGGTCGCACGAATTCGACCGCGATCCTCCTGTGTACATGGCGCGCGGCTCTCACCTTGATTACTCACCTGGGGTTCGGAGCAGCAGGTATGCATACCCGCATGTTTGCTCGAATAATTGGGAGGCTATACGTGTGCCCCGGAATAACCCCGGTGCGGCGCGCGCTTCGCTCGAAATTCAATCTACCCTCGGCGACCGATCGACCTGATAAAGATCTCCGCGCGCTGCCTATTTGTAGCTCGGTGGTTGAAATCATTTCGCGATCGCGCCGATTCTGTTAGCGTTATCGTTCCTCGCGGCTCTGGTCAAATATTTCCTGGTGTCGCTGTTTGCCGACGGATCTCTCTGCGTTTCGATTTCGAAGTACGCTTCGAGAGACCAGAAATGGATATCGGCGAACCTCGTGTATTTTCAGAAAATAGTTTCCGCGATATTTGTAGATTCCATCGGAAACGCTGCGGGCATTAAACATTTCCTTAATCAATTTCCTGGAGTTGGAGTGCACTTTCGGCTGGAATCGTGGCGTGTACAGGGAACGAGCAAACTTCGGAATTACTGAGGATCGGAGCCGGCCGAAGCGCGCGCGGACGACAGGTCGTTTGCTAAACGACGAAATGATTAACGATCATCGCGTCGTAATTAATGATCGGACCGGCGTGTTCGCGATGGTAATTTCAATCGTTGTCATAATTAAATACGCGGCCGGACGAGCGCGTGGGGGAACTGCAATTTCACCGCGCGACTGATAACTGATTCGCGTCCGGTGCAAAGGCCTCGAGAAATACTTGGGATCGCGGGGGAGAAGGGACAGAGAGCGAGGGGAGGTGGGTTTCGATGAATTTCACAGAGGATTCGTTTCGCCCGCAAATATTATCCGCGGAAAAATGCAGGGACGCCCGTCGGAAAATCGACGAGGACGGGAGCCGCGAGCGCGAGGGCGAGCGGATTTCTCTCCTTTCGGGGAACTCGTAAAAGAGTTTTAAAACTCGACTCGGTTAAAATGGACGGCCTGGGATTGGTTTTCGCGGTAAAGCCCCCGAGTGCTTTGCGATCCGCGAGCGGTCTTAGGAGCGACGAGCAGAGCCTCCGGAGAGGACTCTCGTCGCCGTCTCTTTTCTCCGTATTACGATCGCTTATTTTCTTCCGTTCGCGCTCGAGAAATCCTCTCTCCGCTTTAACGCGGAACGAGCCTCGAGGAAATGGCTCAATTCCCCGCTGGTAAATTAATTTCCGTCGATGTCGAAAGGAGAGGTGGAGCAGAGGGAGGGAAAATGAACATTTCCTTGCGACGCACCTTCAGCCGCGGTGTCCGCGTCCGCGGCGGACGATCATTAAGACGCAATTTCGCGGCGAATTAATTGCAGTTACCTCGATCCGGGAAAAATCCCGGAGAGATGGGTCGCGTTATCGCTCGCCGTGTATTCAGAGGGGATATCGTCGGTGGCCGGCAATTTAGTCGCGCTAACACGCCGCGCGGAGAAGGGATTTCAGCGGCGAGCAACGCGGACACGCGTTTCGACTTTCCGTATGGATTGTGTAAACACGCGGACGAACCGTTCCCAATGTACACGCGCATTGTGCGTGCGTCGGAAGCGGCTTTTCAGCCGTTGCCAAAACCGAACAATGCCGAAAGAAACGGGGGGATCGCGCGTGTAACCGGCGTCGATGCCGCTGCACGCGCACACAGGGTGTCTGAGAAAAAATCGGCGCGGCGATCAGCGAGCTGCTGCGTTCGCGGTAAACGGAGAACCAGTCGGCCCGACGCGATCTTTTACCGGTCGCAGCACCCCGGTTTTTCGCTAAACCGCGGTTAAAGTCGATTACCGACGCGACCGATCTCCTTCTTCTCCACCTGCCTCGTCCTTCAATCGCGAATTACGCAAGAACGACGGGTTTATCCCGAGGAGAGATCGGCTCGTTTTTGAGCAGAGAATCGATTACGAGCAGGAAACGGGTCGTTCGTTGAACACCCTGTGTGCCCCGGACAAAAAGCGGGACCGGCGGGGGCAGGCGGACTCCGTATATGTACACGAGCCTATATACACTGCGACATCCGCCGCACGAACGACTGCGAACCGTGCAAAACCAAACGCCGCCGCTCTGCCGCATACCAAAGCGACTCCGCAAAAAGCGAGATGCGAAATCGATCGGGGGTCGGAATAAAAATATACCCGAGTTTTTGTTGCATCCGGGGAGTGGGGCCAGTTTTTTTTTACCGTCTCGCGAAAGGAAAGTATCGCCCCACTCGCGGTTCCTATTATTCTTACACGCTCCTCTCTCGGCTTTTGTTGCCGTTTCCTCGATTCTCCTCGAGGTGCATTCGTACCTGCATTCCGCTCGTTTCCAAGAATTCATTTAGTAGGTATCTCGTATAGTCCTCCTTCAAGGGAAACTTCGTAGTCGGATTCCTTTGGCAACCGACTACGTATCGAGGAAATATACTGCAGAATTTCTCCCGATTTTGAGTATTTCGACTAATTAAGTTCGTCGCTGAAGCGACAATTGACGGCGCGGAATTAATAATTCACGCAATACTTTTTGGTTGACGGTGCAGCGTAAGAAGTTCCACCGCTTCGGACGTAACATAGCAAATATCAATCACCTGGAACATTTTCAATTTATAATGGTGGGTCGTTAGCGATCGATCCAGTCGATGGTTGTTCGAGTTTTGACGAATGACAGGGTGGACGAATTTCGGGAGTACGCGAACCATGTCGGGCGCGTTGTCGCCGAGCCGTGTCACGCCTGTTCCGCGGAATAAAACAAATCAGTCAGGATTCCCAGGACACGATCGACGCCGCGCGATTCGGCGTCACGCTTGTTAATTATAGCGGCCAATTAGTCGTGGTTTCGTCAGACTCGGCGTCCATCGGAACAACGTTTCCCGGTTGCGCTCGCGTGCTAAGGTCAAAAGCCGACGATCGAATTCTTCGATGTGCGCGTTTTTTTTTTTTTACTCCGCAACGGAATTCGATGCAGTCGAAAGTGAAGTCAGATTTCTAATTAATCGTTCACGGCCGCCGAGTCAGACCGCGATCGATTCAGCGAGGTGATGAAATTGTGTTTCAACGGTTTTTTTATCCAGTGGATAGTCATTGATATTTGATGCCAATCGCTTTTACAGCTTCTATTAATTTGCGACCGATACGCTGCGCGGAGATTACTCTGCTCTATTGACACTGAAACCATATTTCAACGCGATAAAACGGTTCGTTAGAATTGAAAGTAGACGATGGATTGACAGTTTTCTTGGAATGCGACCGAATATCACGTAGATGATGCGTATGCATGATAATGGGCGCAGCCATAGGCGGAGCCCAGAACGATTTCGGATGCTCTCACGTCCATCAGAACGTGAAGGGAACAGGCCGAGCAATTGGCTCGCGTCGCGTTGTAACGGAGTTTCGGGCGTCGCGTCGCGTGTGTCAAGGCGCATCCGCATGTCGGTGGCATCCTTTGGCACGCGTAAATGCCCAGCGCGATGCACATGCAGCTACCCACACGGCACGTTCGCTCGACAGATAATCGATACTCGCTCGAGCATCGATGATCCCTGTCATTAGCTCGACTTCCGATCCCGAATACGCAGCAATTTACTCACGCTGCTTTCCTCCCTTCCGATCATACAGCCGGCTGGAAATTTGCAAAGTGTTGCGCAAAGTGCGTGCAATCGATTCGCGAGCATTTCCTAAATCGATTCAATAAACGTTAAGGATATCCTTTTTATAGAACAATTCGAAACTGATTGCACGTCGAACCGGAATGCTGGAATAACATTTTCAATTTTATCTCCCAGCAAATTCTTCAAAAGACTCGCGAAAATGAACAATATCGAAATCCGACTCCCCCGGGTTCGCGCTTTTCTAATTATCCTCGCGAAACAGAGAAAAAAAGAGAGGCGAGTGGGCAGAGGGGCGCAGAGGTCGTGGGGAAACATCTGCTAGGAAATCGAACGATTTCCGAAATTGAATCAAACCAAAGCGGAAATTGCGTAATCGCGCGAGTTCCCAAGGGTGGAAGCCCTGGCGGGACGTTTCTGCGGACGAATATACACTGGCTTCGACGAAAAGCTCCGCTGGGAGCGCCCGCCTCCCCGTTCGCTCCTCACTCTCTCCACCCTCCGCCACCTGACAGGGGTGGACCGACCGGCGAGAGCACGTTGGATTCGGTTTGCATTCGAAGCGTGTCCACGGGGCCAAACGCGACTCGAATTCGCGCCGGTATAACACACCCTACGGGGGCCGAAAGCGTCGTTCCGGAACGACGTGGCCCGTCGTCGTCGACGGCGACGTCCACCGCAGAGGGGACGTCGCGTCTCGTCGCGGTTATTAGAGATCGCCGCGCCAACTTTACGCCGAGGACCGGTCGCTGGAAAAGTGTCGCTGTTTGCTTAGGACTTCGCTGACATGCACACTTCCTGACCAGGTTCGTCCAATTTCGCACAAGCGAATTCCTCGACGACCATTTGCGGCCAAATCGCTGTCGTTGGCCTGTGGGATCGGAGAGAACGTGTAGGAGACACTTGACAGTAGGGGGGGACAAAATTGCCTGCTTTTGCCTTTCGCGAAATCGTCTGCAATGCGACGAAATGGCGCGATCTTGGCCTCGTATTTTTGCGCCCGTTGTATCGAGAGGCGTAGGTTCTTAGGGAAGAGTTTCGTCTGGTCTGAGATTGACGAGGTGTGATAAAATAATATTCAAATTGCATTTAATTTAATACACGGAGGAAATCCCCATTAGCCTCACAGTACAGTTGCAAGAATACGTATCAAAATGGAAGACAAATACAATATAAGTAGACACAGATAAAATTGCGTAGACAAGTAATGAAAAGAAAGTTTCAATGCGTAAGGCGAGCGATAAAGAATATTTAAGGCGAATTGATTGCGTTAGAAGGAAACTTTATTATACATCGATTTAAGCAATTAATATTCTTTCCTTTCTGATGGAGAGAGATATTGTTTCCGCAAACAGTATCCAGTACGTATTTTAACTAAGATACAGATCCAGTCAGGGTATTTTTTTATCGTACGTCATACCTATTGTTCAAAATGACCACACGGACACCATTTCCAGAATATATAAGCTAGACAACGATTTATGCAATAATGATTTATGCATTTTTTCAACCTCGATTAACTGCTTTGGAAGCAAAGTTCACAGTGTCTTATTCTCCCTAGCATGACTTCGCGTTCTTTCTACCTATACTTCTTCTTTGTTTTGTTCTATTTTCTTTCTTTACTTCTATTTAAAGTCACTTAATCGATCCAATACTTCTGTTTCACCACGGCGTTAACCTTACCACTTTATTGTTGTTTAATTTATAAAAAGGAAATACCCGTTTAGTGAATAAATTTAAAAAAGCGTAGAAGCGGTCTTCCAATCTACTACGAAACGTCTGGAATTGACGTCGCCTGTTTTAGATCGCTGACGCGCGTCTGTATTTGTGCGACAAGGTAAATGCCACTCGAAACAAAGCTCCCATTCGGCCTCATAAGCCCTCTGCGCTCGGACGTCAGCGTGCGCGTCCCCTCGATCGCTGGAAAAGGAAAGCGCGGGTTCGTAAATACCGTGCGGGGGTGACGGTTCCCTGGTTCCGTTTCGTGATTTTAACGAGTAGCCGGAGCGGAGGGAGGATGGATTTTTCACGAGTCCGTCGGTTTAATAACCCCGGCGTGCACCGCGTGCTTGGGCAACATTGGAAAGCGGCTTAACCCTGGAGGACCCTCGACTCGCTGCGATCGACCGGCGTTCGACGCGCTCGGTGCACACAGCGGCGCGTGGATCCCCAGGCGTACGGCTTCGCGAGCGCGTAGCCGCCAGCCTAAAGCCACTCGTATCTCCGGAAAGCCTGCGGAATTCCTAAGGCAGAGCCGAGCAGGCTGGCAGACGCCTCGCCGAGCTCCGCGCCGCGTTATTATATCTCGCGGGGGCCACGAAAATTCGAACTTTGCTCCGGCTGTTGGCCGGCCGCCAGAACGACAATCTTCCTGGCCCATCCTCGCCGTAAGTCGTTGTGCAATCGTGCGTGCTCTCCGCGATACATATTTCCCTCGCAGCCACACCGCCTCCTTCTTCCCTCTTCACTTTCCCTACCGTCGATCGCGGCGCCTCGTCGCTCCTCGAGCTTCTCGTCGCAGCGACGAGCGCGGCTCTTCGCTCCGCACTTGTTGCGGGCGCTCCGCGCAAAATCAAGAACCCCCTTAAAACCCCCGGGAAGCACGCCGCGCTCGTTTATTTCCGTTTTATAGCGGACGATCGCCTGCTTAATTTACGACGACGGTCGTTCGTCTCTCGGGTCGTCGTACTCTTTATCTCCCGGAATAAAAACGCGGCAGCGATTCGCGCAGAATTTTCGCCGACTCGAAACGACGCAATCACCGCGATCCTCTCTTTGTTCGAGCGACGACGAAGAGGGACGAGAGCTGCGGGGGAGAACGTCCTCGACGAAACGTGGAAACGGAAGCGATGTTTTCTCGCGCGAAAACAACGATACGCTTTTCCACGTTTCCACGCTCGACGATCGCGCGCTCGTCTCCGGCTCGCTCTCCCCGTATTTTTGGTGCGACCGCGCCTCGTCCATTATTCAGCGCGCGACGTTACGGCAATCCTGGAGACACGAGCCCTTCATATAAATTCCCTTGGAAGGGGGAGAAAAAGGAAAAGCGGGCCGAAGAAGCCGCTAATTGACGTCCCCGCGAGAGGCGACGTTGTTTCTCTTTGGCAACAACCGACGCGACGCGCACCGTCGGGCCCGTTCGTTAATTATCCCAACGCAAAAAGGACCACCCCCGTCGCCGTGGCTCCGCCGGGGAAAAAAAGAGGAGGCGTCGAAGTTCCCGACGAAGCGGGAAATTAATTAGGTTGGAGGCCGTTCTCCAGCCCGCTGGAGGAAGAAGCCGCTTATTCTCCAGGTAATTCGTCACGCGGACGTTTAGACCGAGGGTTAACGGGGGGGTTGCAGCAACCCCCGGGCTTAGCCGCTCGTCCACGAGGCGTTCGTCGCCCGGCAGCAATTTCAGCAACACTCGAGACAGCGTCGCGCGAGGATCCTCTCTTGTCTCTCTCCGTGAGAGCGGATCTCGAGTGCCGTACGCGCGCTCTTCTCTCCGTCGTTCGCTCGATTTGCGCCACCCTCGTCCACCCCCGTCGATTGGCCGGCGCTCGTTACCGTCTAAATATAACAGAATTTGATTCGTGGGTCGTTGATTGCCCCTCGAGGACCCCCGCGTCGATTAGCGGGCAGAAACGCCGAGGCCTCGGCGCCGCGCCGTTCGTGACGAGCCTCTTCGACGAAAAGTTGCCGCGATTTTCGGGGGGCTAATCGGAAGCAATCGAGGCTGGGAATTGCGGCGCAGAGTTGGGAGGAAGCGTCGAGGGTTCAAGGAGGACTCGCGCTGCCGGCAAACTCGTTTGCATATTGGCCGTCGGTGCATGCCGCGCGGGAACAATGGGAAAGTCGAAATTTATTAGCAGGGATATTCCCATTGTCTGGGTTAGTCAGCTTTAAACGAGGAATTTCAACTGGCTTCTTTTTTCCCCACTCGCTCGCGGATTTCGCTGATTCCTGCTGATCCCATGCGCTATCAGTCAACATTTACGCGAGCAGTTTCGCGCGGAGGGGGGAAGTCATTCTACGGCGCGATTAAGGGGTTACATAAGTTTTCAATTTTTTGAAAATCGTACTTTTTATCACTGAAATCATAGTGTGTAGAATGCGTGCAAATTAAGAAAAAAAAAAGATCATGCAGTACTCTTTAGAAATGGCTGACAAATTGTAAGTTCAAGTTACAAAAAACTTTATATTTCGCAGAGTTTTCGCGGTCCTTAACCCTTTGATCTATAACAACGTATGACACTCATGATACGAATTATGTCTCAATTATCGGAATAGACGTTGTTAAATTACTGCAAGTATAGAAAAAAAATAGTTGAAACAGTTTTCGAAACCTGCAAATCTCCCATGCAATTATCAGTTAGATGTTTGATGTTTTTATCTATTGTTTAAAATAATTCATACATACGTAGCCTGAAAAAAATTCTAGGGCAAGGAGTTAATTACTTACTAAAAATGTAAACGCTACCGCAAATAAACCCAGCTTCTGATAACCCTAATATTTCCAAAAAAAATTGCTGAATAAAAAGACTCAAGAAAACTTGGCGAATTCATCGCGTCTCTCATCACTGACGCTTTCCGGCTCTCAATGATTACGCTCGCTCATCCAGAAACGATGTATCGATCAATTTCAAGTGTTCTCCAGGGCCTTGTTGGAGGTAAAACGGATAAACGATGCCCAGTGGATGGGCCGTTTAGCGACGACCGTGTCGCGAATTCGCGTTGGGCGGTCCTCGACGCGTGTTTCGCGGAAACGGCGCGAAGGGATAGCCCGCGTGTATTTATACCCTCGCGACTGATTCACCGTGCGTTTCATTAGAGACACGAGTCCGGCCTCCGTCCCGCGAATCTGCTACATCCGAAACTGTCTCGAATATGGGCCACTCCGTGGTTCTCAACTCTGTCCGCGAATGACGAAGGCTTCCGTCCTCGGGACCGTCGATTCCTATTCGCGCGAGACAGTTCAAACAAACGACCCTTATGTAAATTAGGGTAAATGCGAGAACGATGCAAGTGGTGGTTTGTTTTCCTTGGGGCGGGGACCACGTGGATCCGGTATACGCTCGGTAATGCGTTCTTTCAGCGCTGCTCTTCGAGGCCCGCGTTCGTCGAAACGACGACAGCCGGAGGGTCGTCTTTTTGCGGAACGCGAATTCGCCGGATCCCGTCAATGGAGAGAACCGCGAGTTAAACTTTTTCCGGACCATCGTGTCGTCCCGGCGCGCTGTAAATATCCAGCGTGGCGTCGATAGCGCCCCGATTATAGTCGCGATGTCCCTCTGTTTCCCTCTTTTTTCCTTCTCTCTTTTTTCCTTCTCTCTTTTTTTTTTTTTTATTTTTTGTTGTATTTCGCAGTCCATAGGTTGCCGCGCGGAGTTCGCGCACAGACCCCGTTCGTATTTCACGCGGGATTTATACTGGCAATCCATTTCGGAATCTAATATTCGTCGCATCAGTTTTATCGTGGGCTTGATTAAATTGGTTTACAGACGCGCGGCACCGCGCACTCGTTGTTTGTCGACGCCGAGCCGCGGCGCGGTGCGGCGGTGGCCCGTTTGCACACGCGAGTTCCGGCTCGACGCAATGGAAACCGCTTCGAACGGGTCGCGGCGCGAGTCGACGATAATTATTAATATTGTAGCGGGTATCGTAGCCGGCGTGTCGGGGTTTTCGCGGATAACGAGCCTCGCCACCCTCGCGCGTTTCGTCTAAACTGTTTGAACGCCGTCGCAATTCCTAAATTCATTAATCCCCGCGTTTCCGTTCCATAAATTTTTACGTCGCTACGGATCCACGCTCTCCAGTCCCGCTCGTTTATTTATTCGCGTTAATCGTTTACACGACTCCTCCGCTCTCGGCGTATCGTCTCCTCCCGCCGCGAAATGATTTTCGACGCGCGCCACGCGGCCACCAATTAATTCCGCGCGCGGAATTATGGACGCAGAGTACGCATCAGACGGTCTCGAAATAACGCTCGCTCGCGTACGCCGCGGCGCGACGACCGGAGACCGTAAAATCGCGGGCACGACCGATAACTCGTAAAAACGCCGATCGTAATTCCATGGGGAACGCGCGCGACTTTTATTAATCCCGGCGAATTTATCCGTTTGCTTACGATTGTAATTCTCGGCAAGACGGTCGCCCGAGTATTTTTGCCCCGCGAAAAGTTTACTTTCGATCCTCGGGAAACGGCTACAGCTGCTCGTGGCGTGTCAACATTCCGTCGATATGAAATCGAATCTCTTGACACGCCTTCAACGTTCTGATAGTACTGAAATAATATATCTACCGTTTTCTTAATACTCCCGTCCAAGCACTTGAAAAATCCGCCCGAGGATTTCGCGGGATAAAGCAGCAGATGAAAAACTTGCTGCTCCTTTCAGCACGGCAAGTGTTCGTTCCCACCCACGCGGCTAATCGAGGGTAACGAATCGACGAATTAAGCTGCAACATTTCCGTCCGACGTATTCCACTTTTTACGGCGAGATTAGCGCTTTCACCGCGCCCTGGGAATTGAACTGGTCGCGGCGCGTCGCGAATTGGAGGCCCTCCAGCGTGTCGTTCTTTTCCAGCTTAATATTTCGGCTGACCGATCGGCCGTCCCCCGAGTCTGTCGCTAACTTTCATAATTCATCGCAGCGTTACAACCCTTTCGGGCTTAGCGAGCGGCGTGGTGGAGCGTAAACGGCGACGCAGGATTGGGCGCGACCGTCGAATCAAACTCTAATCCCATCTAAATCGGGACGGAGTAATAAATCCGGTATGATTTAATTACGACTCGTCGCGGTTACCCGTGCCGAAGTATTTAATTGAATCACGGATGTTAATGCCGGCGTATTAATCTCTGAAATCGCCTCCGGCTCGCCGACTTCGCGCCAGCCTTCTAATCAATTTCTTCTGCGACAAGTTCCCGCCGCCGAATTCTCCGAGAATTCGCTTCTTCGGCTGGTTCAGCCTTCCGCGGAGCGTATCGCGTGGAACTATTACAGAAATCAATTTCGCTGTTAATTCGAAGGTGCCGCCTCCGCGCCTCGATTACCCGGAGCGAAAACCTCGTTGAACTCTGTAACAAGGTGCCTCTGTTTTGTTAATAGACATCTCTCCGAACTTTAAACCATGGATTCCCGAATTTGCCTTCGAATAAAATCGAGTCCGACGAGGAGAAAGAATGAACTGATTAAGAATCCCCTCGGTTGGTGTCTCAAAGTTTTCACCCCCCCGGCGATCCAAATAACGCCTCCAACTGGCGCGCACCCCCGGCAGATTCGCAATGAAAACGTTCTTCCTTTGAACATTAAAAGACGCAACAAGATCAATAGCATTTACGCGCGACGCGAAAGGGCTGTATCCCTCCCCGGGGCAATTAGATGGGCGCGCGAACGAAGAAAAGGATAAACGGTCGGGTCAAGGCAGCGCAATCTAATTCCGACCCCATGCAAATCGAGGCCCCTTAACTAGCTGACGTTTCAACCCTTGACACTCGCCCCCGTGGCTAGGCGTGGGGTCGCGTAACGCGCACCGGCCGCTGGGCTGTTCCTTCGGCTCTCCGTGACTTAAATTAACCCTCGACCGTTTTCCAGTCCTTCCGCGCCCGACACTCGTTATTTCCTTGTTTCCCCTTGGCGCGTTCTGGGTCGTGGGGTCGATTCAACGACCGGCACGAAATTAGTTGTCGCGATAATGAAAAACATCGAGGCTGCGGCGCCACCCGGGAAACCCGATCTAGAACTTCGTTCTCGGCTCCTTCCGTCGGGGAAATCACGATAACGAGGGAAAACGAGCGTTCCGCGCTCGAACTGGGAAAGTTGAGGTCGCGACGGAAGTTTCGTTCGTTTCTTGAAATCGCCGGGCAAAACCGTGTCGCGTTAATCAGAGCCTGACGAATCCCGCGATGCTGTTTGCCCGGTAAGAGCAAACAGCGAACAGGAATTCAATCGAATCCCCATTAACCCGTGAACAAAGCGCTACAGTCCTCGTCGCAGAACGAAGGCCACTGGTTCCGCCTTTCGAAGGAAGGCGGAGTGAGATCGACGGCACTGAGAAGCGGCATTACCATATCAAAGAGGCCGCGATATCGCGGAGCTCTCGATTCTCAGCCTCTCCTTCCCGCGTCACTTTCCGCGTTCTCTCCCGCTTCCCTGTCCCCTCTTCGTCCTAATTCCTTTTGCAAGGACTCCCCTACGATCCCCCCCCCCGAGAGTTTTAGACGTCGGAAAATAGGAAAACAGAGACCGCGAGTCGAGGAAACTCGGCGTCCCGTTCGGAGGTCGCGCGGATTTCACCGATGAACCAGTCGACGAAAGAAGGGCGAAAGGGCGGTTGCGTGGAAACGATTTCAGTCACCCCCGCATGATTTAGCCCCCGGTTAGGGGGGCGAGAGACGCGTTCATGGATGAATGTCGTCGGAGTTATAATTGCAACGAGGCGTAATTAGTTTTGGAAATTTAATTATTTCCGGGCGGGAGGTGGAATAAATGCCCGCGGCAGCCGAGTTGCGCGCGAAAGCCTTTCGACGAAGAATTATCGGAGGACTTTGCCACCGCGGAGGCCGTTAATCCCGCTTCGAGCGAACCACCAATGGAAAATCGTCGGGATTTCGAAACGCTCGCGATCGCCGCTCGCTCCGGCTTTTCCTTCGTGCTCACGCTAATCCGTCGACACGCGTCACTCGCTCCTCTGTCTGCTAATCAACTCGCAGTGCCTTGGGATGTGGGTAATTTGCAGGCGCTGGCCACGTCACGGCGCGCTCGTGGGAAAGCCTTAAGCACCGACATCGATCTGTTTCACCTCTGGAGGACTCAGGATGGACAGTCCAATCACGATTTTAGTTTATTTTTCAATGACGAAAAGCTTTGGTAAAATATCAATGCAGATATGTGGCGCACATATTTTCTCTGAATGGGGATAAGAAATATTATCCACAGTACAATGGAAGGAACGGTGGACCTTGAAGAAGGGAAATTCTTCGCGTGAAAGAAATTTGAAATTATAGAAAAAGCAAAGCATAAATAAAATTGCTCCAGCATGATTCAGAGAACCCAATGCCATCGCGTAGCAGTCGATACCGCAACAAACGATACTCGAGATTAGGGTTCTTACTATTACTCGGATCTATGGGTATCCGAATTTGAGTACTTCACTCACAGCCAGTTTTAAAGACCGAGTTCGGGTTATGACAAGTATTTTGGGTACTCGGGTACTCGAATAGCAAGATCATTACTCATAACTGGTTTTCAAATCCGAGTTTAGGTTATTCTGAGTATTTCGAGTACTCGGATACCCGGATACATCCGGATAATAAGAGCTCTACTCGTGATCTCTAAAGCTTTAATCTCTTTCAAAGAATGAGTTCATCGTGTTTTTTTCGCCCGTGACTGTGTGCCTAGAATCGAGTAGACCGCACGTTTTACAACCCACTCGACCATACATTCAGTCGCGTAAATCTCCGTCGACACTTCGCAACAGAAGACGGACACCGTAACAGGAAAGCAAAAATCCCGTTCCCGATGCACTTTGCGCTCGCTAACGGTGCCTCTCGTCGCTAGACATCGGTATAACCTCGCGCGAGGAAAGCAAGAACGATGCTGACGCATGAGAAACTTTTCTAACCAAGCGACTCGTGGCGATTTGCATTCGGCCGGTCATGCGCCAGCGACCAGCTCAGGGAAATGTTTACAATCGTAGATTTTTCCCATCTCCGGCGGCTGAAGGCGTGCCGCGTGTAATTAGCGCTCGTTGCGCGTGTACTAGAAAAATGTGGGAACACGTCGCGAAGCGTGTTCAGGCCTCGATCGCGTCGCAAAGCGTGATCGCCGTTTCGCGATTCTGAAAGAAAAAAGCGGTGACTAATACTTGCTGGAACTGATAGAAATTTAAACGATTGCTTCTAAACTCGATCTCGACGAGTTATTGCGTATTACGTCGAATCAACGCGACTACAATAAGCGCCCCCAGTCGATGAACCTTCGACGAGTTCGTGACAATGCTCCATTTAACCTCGAATAATCGAATCCCCAAAACTCCCCACTGTTTGTCAAACCCTCCGCGATCCCTTATGAATGCCGTGGTTGCAACAAAGTAACGCGTGTTTTCGTGAGCGCAGCCATTAGGTAAACACGTGGATTGGGTTTTTAGGAATTCATGGGAGCGTTGACTGCCGGTTACGGTGGTCGAATGCGCAGCGCGTTCGACGCGCTGAAAAATTCAACGCCGCGGTACAATAGACAAACAGGCTGGCGGTTCTTCGCTCGCCAAGCGGACTTTGCTTCCGTGGGAGAAAAGACGCCGATGAAAAATGGAAGCACGCGGGGTCTTTTTGTCCGCGGCGCGCGATCGAGCTTTGTGCTTCGCCCCCGTGTCCGTCGGCGCGTGCACGCATCCACGGCGATTACATTTTCAGAAATTAATGGCCAGCCGCGGCTGAATCTCCGTGCGGATTCTAAGAACGCGTGCGGACGACGGCGGTGAAAAATTTATGGAGAGCCTCGCGGCCGCTTCCCAGCATCTTTTCAAACGGATCTCGACAAAAGCTGTCGCTTCCCTGAGCTTTGTCCGTTCCCCGCGCGATCGTCGCTCTCCCCTACTTTATGAATTTTTTAGGACTCATCGCGGAGCTTCGGAATCAATGGCGGCTTTTGTTTCCAAAGTCCTCCGCGGCTCGAAGTTGAGGTGTCTTTTGGTCTGCGACGGGCAGCCGGAAGTTAGGGAAATGCGCGGCGTCTTAGACGGCCTGCGGCGACGGACAATCGAAGGACCATCGATCCGTTTATTCCGCGACGCGGAAACTTGAACGAAACTAGATTCCCCGATTTTCTGGCTGCGCCCCGGATGGGGAAAGAGTCTCCCGGCGCGGCGTCGTTCGTGGGAAAAACGAAGGTCCCGGGAGGCAGGGAAAATGTTAGCAGTAAGCGCTTTAACCTCCGACAGAGCTGTTTGTAACGAACCCCATTTTTCTTGTTCTGTTTCAGCAATCATGGCTCACTTCTTCTTTCTGGCCGCGTTCTTCTGGCTGAACACGATGTGCTTCAACATCTGGTGGACCTTCAGGTGAGTCCTTTGTCCGATCGTTGATGGGGAATCCGCGGTCTTCCGTGCGAGTGCTCTCGAATCGAAGCGTACCGCGTTCACGGACGATTGATTCCAAGATTTATTTCATCGCGGTTGTCTGCTTTTTTCATAAACTACTACAATCGAATGTCTGCTCGCGTTCGCGCGTCACACGGACAGTGAAAACATCGCGTTTGTCGGAGGCAATTTTCCTCGCCGACGATTAAACGTTTCTTCCCTCCCCGGCGGAAAATTATTAAAATCTCCGACACCATTGCCGCGAAATTCCATCATTCGGAGCCCATAACGGGAACGCGAAGGTCCCGAACCGAGAAGCAAAACGCGAACGGTTTGTGTACTCCGTCAATTAACACCAGCGAACCCGGGTTATCGACCTGGCCGAGTTTCGCGCGTTCGCCTCGTCTTCGATCGGAAGACCACTCGCTACTTGGCAATTACGCAATTGCCCCGCAATTACGCGAACCCCGGCGCTCTGCTCTCCAACCAATTAATTCATCCCGCGCGAGCGAGTAAATCGCGCGCGAAGCTATCGCGAAAAACAGACCGGCGCGACGCGGCGAACCGCCGTCAGTTTTTTCCTCGCGAAATTAGCATGCACGACCGATGAACCGCGAGTGTACCGTTACCTTACGGCATCGAATCACTATTATTGCTCCTTTGATTAACGTGGCTGGTCATTAACGAGTAATTACCGGCGAGGCGGAGGGAACAGACTTCTATTTGTGGCTCGGGATGATTCGAGATACTGAGTTCTAGGAGTTGCAGGCGGAAGTTGATGTAGCGGAAATTGAAACTCGCGATTAAGGGCACCGCAAGAAGGTTCTAATTGAAATATGAGTGGCACGTACATATGTACGTCTCGGTAAAATTTCACCGAGTTTCCGACCGTTCGAAGCAGCGGTAGCAAAGGTCAACTCGGTTCGCCCCACAACCGTCCGCATTTTATTCGTCAAGCGTCCTCTCGGCTCTTATCCACGGCGATTCATCGGGAATCGAGAGATCGCATCCGGCGCGGAGGACGCGTCGCAACGGGCGTGAACGCGCTCGGGTTGTGATCCGATCGAGGAGAATCGGCGAACGATCGTTAGTGGCCGGATCACGTTTGAGAGGAAGGTTTCCGAAGGAGAAGGAGTAGGGCGGCGCGTTGAGAGATGGGATCAAGATCACTCGGTCGACTGGTTAATGCGATGCAACACGGTCGCCATAACGGGTCTCCCCTTCCTTCTCTGCCCTCCGTCGATTTCTTTCGCACGATCCTTCGACCGCCTCATTTCTCACCTTTTTCCGGCGAACCCCTCGCAACTCCTTTGCCCCGCGCCGTCGTCTCAGACGTCTTACTCCTGCGCGACGGCTTCCTCCGCGTTCGACATCGTCCTTTTTCCTCCGCCCCTCGCCTCCGCCACCCTCGGGATCGTTGTTCGATCCTTTATACCACGAACGCGTCGAGTATCCCCTTTCGCGCCCGGTTCGATCGAATCGTATCCAATTAAGCGTGTCCCGCGCTCGGATCTCGACGCGGACAATTATGCATGCTCGCAGCTTCGCTCGCCGATTACGCGCGACTCACGGTGCTTCGACAGAGGAAATGCGATTCACGCTTTTCCGTCGCGTCGGCTTCGAGACTTCGTTAGACCCTAGAAAAGCAATTTTTTCTTCGTCTCTAGGGTATGACCCCTTGCCTCCTAATGAGCTGCACTCGTAGAGAAAATCGCACCTAACCAGTCGAAGCTCCGAAATTTTCGTAACCATGTTTCCTCTCCGCAGCAGAGAATGAATCGCGATTAAAGAGGATGTTCCGCTCGATGGGTACGCAGCCAGGTGTCCAAATTTTTCATAGCCGCGGCTCGGCGAACTCTCCGCGTGCTTTTATCAGCCGATTCCGCGTCTCGCACACACGCGAAAACGTCAACGACAGGTGCGCGCGTTGTATCCACTTGTTGAGGTGTCACCGACACGTTGCATTCACTGTAGCTGCCTCGGCTCCGTGATTTTCCACCCGGAAAATTAGCCCGGTGTCATTTGCGGCTGTGTGCATCAACGTGCCACGGTTCGCCGTGCGTCAGACTCACGAGCAGGCCATCTCCTCGCGAAGCGGATTTTTCTCGCAACGAAGCGGAAGGAGGCTTGAACCGGTCGCGCAATCGTCGGTTAATAACTTATCAAATCTAATTAGCGGAGTTATGAGCGTATCGATAATTGCACGAGCGCTGTCCGGGTTGAGCAACCTATGGGACTGTGAGGTCGATTGCTCGCAGGAGAAATTGCGTCATAGTTTCCTTCCAATTCCACTGAAAACTTGTTCGGATTTTTTTGTTTCTAACTCGATTTCCGCAGCGTTTCTTCGCGCGAACATTGAACTTCTCGAGCATCCTCGTGAAATTTCCTAGACGGCGAATAGAGAGAGGTTCTCCAAAGCAGTTCCAGCGATTAGACGGTATCTCTTCCTAATGCATAAGCTGTTCAGTCGGCCCTAGTTGGCAAAATCTCCTCAAAGCAACTGGAGTCGCACTCGGAGCGAAACCCCAGACCGACTCGAATTCAATTCATCGACCCTGAAAAGTGGAACAGAGGCTTCCCTCGTCGCTCGCGGGTCGCGGCGGCAATTAGCGGTGGTCTCGTGGTATCGAAGCGTCAATGAGAACTCGATTCCATCACCGTTACCGGCTTAATTGCTCGACGGTGCTGCCGTCTCGAGCAGAGTTTCTCTCTTAACAGAGAGAAAGAGGCTGGCTCGTTGTTGCGCTCGAGCGCAAAGCTCCTCGAACTTGCTCGCCCTCCCGCTCTTTCACCGACACGCGCGAGTCTGTTTTCTGAGAAATTCTTCAATTACCTAACATCCAGCGACTTATCCAGCGACTTCCCACGGTCACTGCAGTCGTCGCGCGCGTCGCACACTCGCGCTAGCAACATGACCTCGTCGGTCGCAGTTCCTGGGCTGCTCGACTCTCCAGGCTCCGCCGTGCACTCGGCGTTCCTTCTCTAAACGAATTTGCATTCTGGAAGCTTGCTTCGTCGCGGTAAGTCTCGGAAGATTTCCCGGAGTCGGAGATACTTTCGAGTGTCCTTTTATGCGTGTTCACGAGCTTCCGAGAAGTCCGGGACGAGATCCGACTGGATTTCCGCGGTAAAAATTCGCCTCGCGCCCGTAGGAACTTTGCGGAATTGCTTGTTGAAATATTTCATGGGCCCACCCCCGTCGCAATGTTCCCGCGCGCTCGCGCAGACACGCCGCGAGAAACCGCGCCTCGGGACGCGGAAGATTCGAGGAAAAGTCATCCGGGAAATCCGGCTCCTCGTGCTCGCTGCTCGGACGTCGGTCGGACGTTCCTCGGACTCCCGGTCGATTCCAAGGGAGTCCGGCGTTCGCGGCGATCGGTCATTGTCAGCGAGGAAGAAGCTCTAATCTCGATGCTCAGCTGCAAAACAATGGTCAATCCACCGAGGAGAACAAAGGCGGAACGTGTCGTCCGAGTATCGCGCAGGTCGAACGCGCATTGTGGCTCGTGTACGTGTACGCGTACACGTGTACACGTCGATCGTTAAGGTCTCCTCTGTTCTCGAAGAGTGGCTCATTAACTTCGTTTATCTCGTCCCCGATAGGCTCATCGGTCTCTCGGCTTCTTTAGTCGTTCTCCTCGCGGATTAATCGTCGACGAAAGTATCATTACCGTCGGAATGCTACGGACAATCAAAATTTACGTCCTCCTGTCTTGCGCGTCGCCGACAAAACCTGGACAACGATCCAGCGCAGACCAGACATAAGTTGCGAGAATAGGTCCCACCTTATCGCCGCTCTCCCTCAACCTAATTTCTTGCCAGCGAATGGCGCGCGTCGCCAGATTGTCCAGATGAAATTTTACTGACGTCGGTGAACCGCGAACGCGCGAAAGATGCAGCGCGAAGCGCTAGTGGAAGGAAAATTAGGGTAGGTCGCGGCTGTGCCCGGTGTCGGACAGACGGACGAATGCATACAGGCAGAATCTGTAATCAACGGCGCCTCTGCCAAGAACCGTTTCATAACCAGGGTTCGCTAACGTCAGAAACATCGCCGCTTTAAACGAGCGATGCTCGCGAAGCGGCCAAAGAGGCCGAAAAGAAAAGAAAACGAACGAAACGCCGGAGACGCGATCAAGAATTCCGCTCAGCCCGTCGTCGCGCGCATCCAAACGAAGCTTGATTAAGGTCCCTTCTGTTCTCGAGCACAGTGGCTCATTAATTCCGTTATCTCTTTTTCCGCAGTCGGCGGATCTCTCGACCCCGCAAATCAAACCGATCGTTCTTTGTCCGCGTGGGCGAAAGCTTCGAAAAATTGTCGGCGTATCGTGATCATCGATAGAGAATCGGCTCGACGCGAACACCCGCGGTATAAATAGCTCGATTCTCATTCATCGAGGTACCGTCGCGTCGGTTGATGCCAACAGTAACGCGACCCACATCTCCGAAATCGAGCGCAACGTTTTCGAAATACGGGCATTTTCCTGATATCGGATCGACGGCGGGAAGATTGAGCTCCGTCGCAAAGAAAACCTCTCAACCTTTGAAGATCTCGGGAATGAAATCCGTTCCTTTCCGCCTTTCGGAACACCGGCCCTCGAATCGGCCGCCTCGGATGTCCAACTGGACGCGTTCCCGCTTTGACGTTCGGACTAATTAATTGAATTAACGGCTCCTTCGTCTTCGCCCTCCTCTTCGGCACGCGCGACGGAGAGACTTCTTTCGCGCGGCGCGGCTGAATACCGCGGATTACAGGGATCTTGAAGAGACTTCTAGTTCGATGGCTTTTCGAGGGGAACTCCGCCCGTCCCCGGGTAAATTAGTTTAACTCCGTGGAGTAGTCCCGGTGTCTCGATCCAGGGAAACTTCTTCGGGGGATACTCCAGACTGCGGACGACGTCGTAGCAACAAGATACCCCGCTGACCGTCGCGTTTGCGGTCGTTGCTGTCGGTTTACCGTGGCTCCGGCGTCCACCGCGTCGGCGAGCACGAGTGCCGACTTCCAGTACAAAGTTTCACCTGGCCGCTATTGGACGACAGACCGGTCCGTTTCCGGAGCTCTGTTGACACTTCCACCGGTCCGACAGAGTTCAAATATTGCTTCGAGCAGAGGCGCATCGAAACGTATTCATCCTGTATCGGGAAAAGGTATCGTTTTTCTCGACCGTTTCCCGGAGATTGCGGCGGAAGGGGAAGAAGAATTGAATTTTATTGCAGAGAATGAGGAGGAAATTGTAGCGCCAGAGCAAAGCCAGATTGGGGGTCGGGGTGGAGGTACTAGATGAGACTTCCAGCTCCGACTTTCTTTCAAAGTCTTTTCTCTCCTGACAATGACAAAGTACACAGCGGCGAGCTTCCACTCAACGAGTTACAGCCAGGATATAGGCAGGGGTAACGTTATCCTGCGCTTTTCCGTTTACCAAGTCGTCTAATCCCGAATTGATCCGTCACTCGATCCATAATAAATGATGTTTCCAACTCTGACTTTCTCCTCGCGTCTCCGCCGGACTTTGTTTACTCCGCAAACGCCTCCGCGCGATCGACCCTTCCCTTTCCGCCCACCAAAATTAAAAGTAGGCGAACGGAGGATCAACGCGGAATCAACGTGGATCGAGGTGAAAACGTTCAGACTCGAGTTATTGCTGCTTGCGAACGGTGAAACCGCGACAGGCGTTTCTTTAGGAAAAATTTGTTGTCGCAGGGTGAATCGCAGTGGTCGACGAATTATATTTAAGCGCGGTTGCCGATGCTCGATTCGTCGAAGATCGTAAATAAAGCGCGAACAATTTGCGAAACTAGGCGAGCCTCGTTAGAGCCGGTCAGCGCGCGGGCCGCTTCGTTCCGCGAATTGTCCGCCCACGATTCGCTCGTACCGCGAATCCTATCGCCTCATATAATTTGATTTGAATATTCGCGCCCCGTGCGGAGAACTTCCTCCGACAGAAAGAGAGAGTCAGGACCTTTGATTGGACGTCGATCTAAATATAATTTTATCGCTTAATGCCCCAGTCTCCGGCGGAGTAATTGCAGATTGCCCGACGCTGCGCGAGCAAATCGAAAGCGGGTCTGATTCGCGGAAAATCAAGACGGCGATCGGCGTGCCGAGGGCGTGACAGGACGTCCCTCGAACATCCTTGCTCGACTTCCATCGGTCGCCGGTGGATCCAGCAGGGTTAACGACTTGGCCCCCGTTCCTTCTTCTTTCCTTCCTTTCGCGAGGCTCCGCTCGTTACGCGTTAGATAATGCATGCAAATTGCATTAAGCCAACGTGACTACCGGTTCTGCGACGGCCTCTGCCAGCTGTCGCTAGTCAACGACCCATCCATGTAAAGATAGACGAATCGGCGCGCGTCCACCGGCGCAGTTTCCAGGTCGATCTAAATATTATGCGACTGTCAGCCCTCGAGCGTATTATGGACGTCCGCGGAGCCGACGGTGAATCATACGAGCCGGGAACGCTTAGAAACTCGAAGAAGGTCGTTTCTCCGCTTTGAGCCGACGCGACGCGACGGTCACGCGTCGCGGCGCTTTCGTCGAAATCTTGACGCCCTGAGGCTGCTGTCCCGCGTCGCAAGGTTTAATTATTCCAAAAGGCAGAGAGACCTCCGTCGTTGGTGGCTCGAGTCGTCGTTTTAACGCACCGGCAATTAGGGACGCTTCGAGCACCGGGCAAATAGATTGGCAAGTATTACCGGGGAAATTGCCGCTTTTCGTTATTACCGCGTAATCACGATAATTCGAAGTAATCGACGTTCCCCGGGACGCGGGCGATCTTGCCGCGATACGCTCGCGTTTTTCACTTTTCGACCGCCTGTATCGCGCATGACGCACGCGGGACTATTCCGAGGAGGTCCGTGTCGAAATATCGCGACCAAGTCACCGGGCGGCGAGGTGCGAGAATAAGAATAGATAACGAGAAGACGCGGCCACTGTCCGCGTTCTAGGAGTACCCCGAGCCTCGCAGCGAAATTTCTCTGCGAAATCTCTTCGATCTGATTTTATTTCGAGCCCCCCCGAGGGATCCATTCGTCTTGGTTATCTTCGTTTGCATTCCGACGCGCCCGGGGATCGTTTACCACTCGCCTGGGCACGATCAGCCTAGCTTACGCCACTGTCACGCACCGCTATTACCTGCTATTCGTGTGATCGGAATTGCTCGAGTGAATCACGCACGTTGCCCGGACGTCAGGAACCGGCTTCCTTTGCCTCGAACACATACCCTCCCCAGTCTGACATCGCTCCACCGATAGAATTTCAATTTCTGCGCGTTAATACACGACGATCGGGATCCTCGCCCCGTGCAACTTATTTGCATTTTATCGGCGACGCTCGCTCCTCGAGCTGTCGAACTCGACGGGTGACTTTATCCGATGGCGATTACAATATGAATACAGTGACACTGACCAAGGGAAGACAACCTTTCAGGTTTAGACGCGCTGGAAAACTAGAAATATGAGTTATCTTGTAGCAGTTTGTCCTCGATGGATATAGAAATAGGGCAAATTGTGCAGGGAAGGAATACTTAAAGAGGGAATTTATTTTTTGTTGTTCGAAAAAATCGATTTTTTGGAATTTTTTAAATAAACAAAACTATACACATGATGATTTCAAACATTGTATATAATTTTAACATACTTTTATTAATTACATAACACGATTTTTTTCGGTTGATTTTAGTTTATGCACATACTGTTATCGTTTGACCTACAATGAAACCAAAATAATTATTCAAACCCAAATGTTCGATTTTACTCCCGAATTTCCTCAAACTATTGCTAATTAAAAACAAATATACAACCTATCGCTTTGCTTGTAGGTCGAAGGATGACTCTATGTGTATAACATAAAACCACATTGGAATTTGTTATTTGATATAAACTAAAGGGCAGATATCATGTCAACCGCAATTTCGCGATGTGTTTAGTAAATTCCAACTGTATTTTCGAGCAAATTCAACCGAAAAAAAGGTGCTACTTAATAAAAGTATGTTGAAAATATATACAAAGTTTCAAATCATTATGGTTATAATATTGTTTATTTAAAAAAATTCCGAAAAATCGATAATTTCGACCAAGAAAAAAGAATTAGTACTCGCAAACTAACATTTAACCCTCCAATTGCCAAAATCGTAAAGGAGTTATTTTTACTATGCAGAGATCGTAAATTGCCGAATAAATTAAATTAGTTGGATCAGTTTCAGTCACACGAATTATCACATCGCATAAACTTCCTCAAGCGATGGACTCGTTGACGTAATCGACTTAGCCAACAATAACAACTGGTGTGGCTGAATATTATTCAACTAATTTAATTTATTCGGCAAGTTACAATTTCTGCATAGTACTTAAAGTAGTACTGCGTTAACAACGTTACTTCGCTGGACAGGACCGATCTTGCAGCAGTTTGTTCCCGGTGGATAGAAATAAGAAGGATCATCGGTCGAAAAGCGAGATCAGAAATTCCCAGGTCGAACAAGTCGGCCGACGATCGAAGACATTATTCTGTCAAGCCAAGATATCCCTCCCTCCCGGGGGGCGGGGAAGCGCAATCAGTGGCCCGAAGAAACTCCCCAGATCTCCAGACGGGGCTGTATCGTGAATGTCGTCGGTGTTAGCGCAGCCAGAGTAAATCATGAACGGTCGTTAGGATTTGGAGCATGGTTCCCCCGAGAGAGCAGACCGCGAGTTTCTTAGGGAGCGGTGCCAAGCAGTTGCGCCCGAGTTCGTGCACCCCTACGCCTCTCTCTCTCTCTCTCCGTCTTCTCCACCCCCGCGCGATACGTCTTTGTCCTCTTCGGATGACTACATAATGCAGCGATTCGTTCCTTCGGTCGTCGTGTTTCCAGCCGCCAAGATTTCTTGCAGAGCCGCGTCATTATTGTGCCTCTTTTTTTTTATTGCTTCCTGCGCCCGATGCACGCGCACATTAACTGCCGAAATACGTCTTCCCCGGGTCGGATTCGTCGTCGACCGCTTTACTACCGCGAACACAGAGTAACAGTGTGCTCGCGGTAAGACGTGGGAGTCGCTGGAGCGTGTTTATTGCTCGCCGAGCTTGTATACACGATCTTTGCGACGAAGTGTCGACTATCGCGAGGAGAGAAGCGAAGAGACGTCGCGGCGACGAAAGAGGAAAGAGAGGCTGCACTTCGTCGCGGAGCTTCGGTTTTCATTAACCCCCAATTTCCCTCTTTCAACCGTTTCGTTTGCATACGTCGACGCGCGACTAATTAACTTCCCGCGGCAACAGACTTTCGCCATTTCGAATAGAACCCGCGAACAGCCCCCAAATTTCTCCTCGTTATCCTTCTCGCGCCATTCACGTCGTTATTCCGGCAGAAAGCAGTCCGAGGTCAGTTCGGTCGCGCGTGGTTCTCGTTACACGCATGATTTGCACGCGCGAACGCGGAAGAGCCCCGGATCCGTGCTCCGGTCTTCTCGTTAGCCGCGTTTCCAGACGTTCGCGGAAACCGTTCCTCGAATCGCTTGATACCGATTCTACACGGAAACCGGTGTCGCGCAAGCTTAATCCTAATTCGGCGTTAGCCGATCCAAGACAGGTAAATCGAATAGAGAATGGAGTGGATTTCTGCCCGAATCCGAGCGTCGATAAGACCGTGGCGCGAGGGAGTTCCGAGGATGGGACGGAGATAAACGAGGAAATTAAGCCACGCGAGGAGAGCCGATGATACGGTCGCTCGAGGTCGTGGCAGGAATTACGGCTCTTCGTGCTTCTGTGACAGTGAACTCCCGAAGCGTGACATTGTCACGGATCGTATTGCACGATATGCTCATCTTCCGTAGCCGTGAATCGTGATTGCGCCGCGGTCGCTCGGTCAGGCTCCGCTGGGTTCAAACCCAAGCGATACGCTCCAAGATAGCCGCGTCGTTGACGATCCGTCGACCTTTTTTTACATCAGTTTAATGTCGCTGAAATGGCGGGAAACCAACGCCTAATGATCCCTAATTGCTTCAAACACTTTCTCCGAAAAATCTAAACTACAGTGGCTCCAAAAAGTATTGATACACCTATTTAGTTGTTTTTGTAATAACTTTATTTAGACGAATGAAATTTGGTAGTCAGTGTATCTGTCGTTACTTTACTAAATATAAAAGAAGTTTATTCTATTCGAAGACTCAATAACATGTTAGAAAGAAATTATAAAAGAAAATCAAAATTTTTATGGTCAAATAAATAATTGGTACAGTTCTAATCGCGATAAAAAACTTTCAGTTATGTCATAAAATAAATGTTTAATATTTTATATACAGTCCTTTTGTGACAATTATAGCTTGCAATCTTTTGGGCATGAATGTTACGAATGTTTTAGTCGTTTCTTCTAAAATTCTCTAAAATTCTTCGAAATTTTTTTTTTTTCTAATATGTGCCACAAATTTTTACTTGGATTAATATTCGGTGACTAATAGTGTTTGTAGTTATTTTGGCATATTATATAATAACCGTCGTTTTGTTCTTTCACGGAATGCTTCGGTTCATATCTTGTTGAAAATAAAGTCTCATTCTGCCTGTATTTTCTGCCTGTACACTTTGCGGTAAATTACCACGCAACACGTTGATATAACAGTCTGGATTGATTATCCCTTCGATAAAAGCAAGATTCCTTACCCCATTATACGCCATACACCACCACAACACTATATGTTCATCGCCGTGTTTAAACGTCGATCGCAAATTTTTTAGATCAAGCTCTGTATTGGCTTTTCTCCATACAAATCTTCGTTCGAAAATATGACTTGTTTCCAAAACTCTACTGGTTTTTTTATACGCGTTATTGCAAATTCTGAACGTTTCAGTCTGTCATAAAAAAAAATTGGGTGTGCCAATACTTTTTGGAGCAACTGTAGATACATAATAAGAGATTTAAGGCTTTCACTGCCTAGAGTCATACACTTTTCTGAGTCCAAGATTCTGTGAAAAATCGCCATTTCATTTACGGCAATGTAATTTTTCGCCGCGATCGCGATTGAAATCACTCGCGGAACGAAATTCACTCTATCAACCACCTACCGCGCGACGTACACCGATTTCTAGCTCGTACTTCTCGGTTGCTAGTAATTGCCAGCCGGAGTCTTCCTTCTCGAGAAACGGACGTTGATTGAGCGAGGCCTTCGAAGTTCTCTGGGAGAGTTCCTTTGAACCTTTCCACCTTGAGCGACAAGCATGTGTCGAGAGGAGAAGCGTCTCGAGAAGATAACTCGTCTGTGAAAAAGGCGAAATGGAAATCTATGTAATCCTAGATGCCATCTTCCGAACTTCTACGCGTTCCTCGACTCGCAAGAGTCACCTTATATCCTCGGCGTGCAAGAGGACCACCCGAAAATCCCGTCGACCTCGCCTGGAACCGAGAATCGGGTCACCCAGTACCTGACCCGTGTTCAGCCTCTTTTCGCTCGCTTCTTGTCCGACGCAAACTCGGTAACACGGTAACGCGACGTCACGAGGAAGCGGAAAGTGGAATGAAAGAAGGAGATGGAGGGGAGCGGCGTCTGTCGTGTCGACGACCTGCGGCTGCACCTGCATCACCTGCGGCCAGCCTCTCGTCGCCGACGATCGTCGCCGTTCGACCGTGCGGCGAACTTGATCTCAACCGTGAAAAAGTTGCCTGGCCATCTGCGCAAGGGAAGAAGAATTCCAACCGCGGCGAAGGTCCGCAGCCACCGAAGGACGCGCGCGTGCGAAATAAGAATACGCGGACTCGGTTCTTCTCGCTCGACAAGTCCGCCGCGTCTGCCAATTATTTATCCTACGTTAATCGATAAACCGAACCGTGGCGAAACGTTTAGTACGACGAAATCGCTCTCCCACTCCACGGTTACACATTCTGCTTCAAACTCCGCGATCGATGGCAATCCCCGCGTTAACCTAGTTGCTGAACCAGCTCCCACGATTTCGGCAACTCGCGTCTGGGTCGACGAAAGGCCCTCCACCAGCGGCCGCGATATTGCATCGTCGTTTCCTGTTGGGAGTAACGGTAACGCAAGTATACAATTCTCGCTCCTTGCGCGTGCAACCTGCGCCTCGACAAGTAGATGTTATCGGCGAGCAGAATCGCGCTGAAGCGGAGGCATGGTCGACCGATCGTAGTTCAGCGTTCATTGTTCCGGCTAGGAATTGCGCGTCGGGCTAAACGAATCGCGCTCGGGGGTCGTTCTACCGTTAGTCCCGCTCTCAAAACTTCCACGAAGCACCGGTAACTCGAGCATTGTTCTCCCGACGGCGGAGCTCCTCCTTTCGTTGAAAACATTCAAACAGGTTCCGTTGTGCCCTGGCCCCGGAGGTTAATTCGCCGGATCACGGCTTACGGAAACGGTAAAGGATAATCCCATTGTGCGCGCGCGCCGGACGAAAAATGAGTCTCGGAGTGCGCGAAGCGAATTACTCATCGAAGGCGAAGCTCGGGAAAATGTTTATCGAGGCTCGAATCCAGAAGGAAGCGCGGTTTATTTGTCGGACGCGTGTCCGAGAGAGAGTGCAATTTATTTGGCGCGATCCCGAAAGAAAACAGATTGATAAAATAGCCCCCGGAGGTCGGAGAAGAAAGCGTTCGCGCGGTTCGAAGACTCGAGGAACGGTGGCATCCGCTTCGAGAAATTACACGCCGGCTAATGGTCCGCCTATATAGTGGAGCAGGTCGTCGCGATCTCACGTTGCCAGCGGCTCCGTTTCCTCGCGGAAATGGGAATGGACAGCGCTTTTCATCCTCCGGTTCGCTCGATTTGTTTACACACTCCGTTAATTAACTTCGATAATTGACCGCGTGCTTCGCATGCGTTACCCGCTTGGACGTTTTCATTTTTTCCCTCCTTAACGATGCGCGCCAGGTTTTATCGGTCGTTTGAATTCTTCGAGCGGCGATTACTCGCTCGATTGCTCTTGCAAGTGGCTGGTTTTCGCATTCCCTAGTTTTTCATGCAATTTTAGAGCCTCTTAATCCTTGATTACTGATACAACAAAAATAGCGAAGTCGTTTTTGCGAAGATAAACTGAGAGAGTGTACGGTGTTTTGGTTTAGCATATTTGGCGCATGATTCAAGGTAGAACGCGGGTAACAAATTTGGCAAATGAGTCGCGCTTTAATGACACCAACCCGAACTTTCCCTCGTTCGGGAGTCGCTCTCATTTCGAGGGGAACAATTCCGAGCGGAATTTTCGCAAAGGACGTTCGACAGGGAAAATTCCGCGCGCGTAGGTGCACTTCGTATGCAAGTTTCGTCTCGAGGCCACCTCTTTATTTCGAAAATTCCACATTCCTCGGGTGGGAAATAATGGCTGGCTCGTTCCGACGATTCATCCGCGAGCAATCTTGCGCCCGTTGAGTCGCGCGTAGAGCCACCGGCCGGAGGAACGACGCGAAGAATGCCTCTTTCGCTTGCGGTCTGGCCAACATTTTAATAAACCCGCTCCTAGGGGCCGGCTGCCGCGCGCTCTTTGACCTCGGCGAGGAACACGCGCCGCGCCGAGGACAGAAGCCTTTTCAAAGGACTTGGCTTGGAGCCGGTGGCCCGTGAGAATCGATCAAAGGGCAAGATTGAACGTTAATTGGAGGTAGGAGACGCGAACGATCCAGACTGATTGCTGGTAATCGCTGACCCATTGTCGTTCTCTATTAAATTAGAGGAACTCGAGTGTACGATACACCGTGACCAGTGATTCTCCAAATAGAAAGGAAGCCCGGTAGACAGGAATTAGGAGAGGAATCCGTCGACGAGCTCGACAGACCGCGAGACAAAAGATCCGGAGCGGGATTCGAAGCCGGTAGCACTGATTAACCGACTCTTCTCCGCCCCCGCGGAATCACGGCCTCCGAGCACAGCGTCGGCTGGGGCGACAGCGACTCCCGTGCTCGCGTCTCCGTGAACTTGCCACCCCCGCCCCCGGCCTCGGCGAAATAATTGAATAATTCAGGCAGAAGCGTCGGTTTGCGGAACGTCAGGCCTAGGTTGCGGTTCTCGTCGCGTAACCGGCTGTTTCGGTGTCGCTTTTCGCGTCCGCCCGACACCGAAACCCCTCTTCCTGCCGCGCCGTGAACCAAAGGGACAAGTTTCCGCGGTAAAAGGACACCCGATACGTGGAAGCTCGTTTAAAAGGACACTTAATACCACGCAGATGGTCGGAGCAATTTGGCCACGGTTCTCTTCCCTCCGCGTTGCTCTCTCTCTCCACCCGCGAAGCGGTGGGTCTAATTTATTCGTCCGCGAGGTGAAAAAGTCTCGCCGAATCTGTCTTTCGGTATCCGGTATCGCAAGAATTGGTTCCATAGATGGATGACAGCGTCGCGAGACGCTTACGGACGTTAAATAATAGCTGAACGTCGGAGAAATAGATCGAACGAGAAGGAGGATACGTCAGACTGCCAATTAGAAAAGCGAGCGGTTGAACGGTCGTTACGCGGTTCCACAGGCTCGATAGCGACGGGGCGATAAAATTTGAATCGTCGCGGCGCGTCTGTGGTTATCGCATATTAATTGACGCGAGGGTGTAGCCGCGATCCCCCTTGGCGAATCGCTAGAGGAAAGACGATCGCTCGGCGAGGTTAGCAGTTGTTGGGGCTGGTGGCACTTATCAAAGAGGGTGGTCCTCTCGGAGGATGTGTCACTCGCGGCGTCTCCACTCAAATCGGATTTTCTTCGCTTAACGCCCTGTCAGTTCTCGCTTTGCAAGCGCGTTGCTCTCGCTTCAGGAATCACGTCGGCGTCCGTCAGGCCGGTTTATTGCATTTCCAGCGGGTTTCGTCTCGTTTTCACGGTTTGTTTCGCCCTTCATTTCCCGTCCGCCTCCCTCCGCGCCACGCTCTCGAGCCCCGACGAGCCTCGACGACGACGTTTCTTCAGCGTCTGCCTCGCTGAAGACGCCGTTCTTGCAGCTTCTGACACTTTTCGTCGGGTCCCGTCACTCCTGTATCCTTCTTCCATCTTCCCTCGTTCCTCTTTCCTTCCCTCGTCGTCTTCTCTGCCTCCGACGCGCGTCAACTTTGATACAAAGAATTCGTCTTTTTTGCCCCGTCGAACCTCGCCGCCTTCGCTTTCATATGTTCAGCCGACAATCGGATCAATCCGCACCGGAAGAAAATTCATAAGCGTGCAAATACGGTGCGTCGAGTCGCGGAATAAGAAGCTGCGCCGTAATTCGATAAGCAGAGCCGTCTTGCTCCTTTCCGCCCGGTGTTTACTTATTGAATTAGATTATCGAATTATGCAGATGTTTGAGCGGATCCGCATCTGGGTCAATCGGATTAATCCGACTTAGCCTCGACTTGGTTTGTAGGACAGGGAATCAATTATGGAAATCTCTATGTTTAGCTACTTAGCAAGTATCGAGGAAAAGGAGTCCGAACCGACGCGACGTTCTCTCCGTCGCGACGCCCACGCTCTCAACGACCAACTCGTCGCCCATTACTCTTGTTTTCGCTCTGCTCCGCCAGTTACATAATACGTCATCGTTTCGACCCATTAACCAAGGCAAAAGTTCTCGGATCGTGCTAGATCTACGCGCCCGGAGAAATATAGACGCGTCGGGGTCGTTAACACCGCAAAGACGTTGGATATTTTTATTTCGCCGCGGTATTCCCGCTTCTGCTTCTGTTTTCGTCGGAACGTCACGGCCGATACGACCCGGTTTTCGTTCCCTCGTGTCTCGCGAATCGAATCAGACTCGCGCGCCGCCGAGGAGCGGATCCGCGCCTTTCCGAGCTGCGCGACTCTGCGAACTTCCGCAGCGTCTGATCGTCGAGGCGTGACTCGATGCACGCGTGCACGGAAACGCATATGAAATTCCCGCGTGGTCGAGCTCAGACGGGCGAAAAAGGAAGTCGAGCGTCGAAGGAATGCGACGTCGGAATGCGCCGCTCCACCGACCTCCCTATATTTGCTTTACCGCCGCCTGTTGCTCTTAATTGAAACCCGTTTCTCGCATTTAACCCTCCACAGCTTTTTTTTTTCCTTTTTTTTGTTACAATTTTTGTTTTCCCTAGAAGAATTTGAGATACGGGAGTTTTTGAACCCCGCGTGAGTTACTGTAATTTTTTCAGGAAATTCGCATAGCGTATCCCGCGTCCGTCTTTTGCAGAGATCCGCCTTGGCTTCCTCTCGAGGCATTGATCCCAGTTCGGCGAAAAGTTGGAAAGTTCTTTAATAAATCCCGGCGTTAAGAGCGAGGACGTGAGTTTCGGTCGCAAGGAAGCCTGCAGACGGGCTCTCGTTTATTTCGAATCAAGGGGGTCCCGTCCCCGCGAGGTCCTTCCTCGGATATGAATGAAGCTCAAAGGCGTTGTTCGAGGACCTCGCTCTCGCGAGGGTCCCCAGTCCCCGGCCCTTTTCGGCGAGGCAAGGGCAAACATGCGGGATTATTAAACCGTCTACGCGCTGCCAGCGACGTTTCATCTTTGATTGGCCCCGACGTAATGGGAATACCCGGCCGAATCGAAGTTTACGAAGGGTGATACTCGACTTCCGTGAGTACACACGCCCAGCCACCGATCTTTACACTCGACTGCTTTGCCCGTCGATAATGCCCCCTGTGTTCGATACTAATGAGAGCTTTAATTATGTAATTCGGGAAATCGGGAGCGGCTCGAGCGGATGAAAGGGAATTCTCTGGGAAAAGCATTAAACCAAGCGCGTATGTACGTCGATCCGAGGAAGAAATTAGATTTCCCAGTGTCCATCGCGAGGACGGAAACTCCGGACCTCGCTGGTCCATCGAAAAACGCGCTCCGCCAAGTGGTAATTAACTCCGGCTATGATTAAAACGGCCGCAATTACGGAGGAGCACAATTCGACCGCGTAAACGCCGCGGTAAATTCGTTAGTGTTTGCCGTGGGTCCCGTTCCACCGACGAATTACACCGCCGGAATTCGTGATTGACCCAGTGAACGAGCAATAATCGATAACAGTAAACAGAGCGCGCATCCTCGCCGGAATCCTGAGCGAGCCTGCGACGAGAACCTCGACGCTGTCGGTTTTTATCGGGAGTCGCGTATGCAAATCGCGCGGCTCCCGTAACCCGATACACTCGCGTTTCCATTCAGCTCGCCGGTTTTGGAAGTCGTTCCACCGCGAAGAACAGCAACGGCGACGACGTTGTAACCTCCTCGGGGCTAGGCGAGGGAGAAGAGGACACTCGGAGCGAGGAGGAGGCGTAGAGCGCCGCGGGGATCGCTCGCTCGCTCGCCGCCGCGCCGCTGTTTCGCCAGGCAGATTTATGTAGCAAATATTTGCAAGGCAAGCCACCGCGCGCTGCGTGTCCCATTCCTAATGGATTGGACGGCCCTTCTTGCTCTCCGCGACGACTTCTCGTTTTTCGCGGCTCCGGCTTACCTATCGGTAGGCACTCCAATTCCCTTGAAAGCCGCGCCGAGCGTCGCTCTTTTCGACGGCTCCGTTGTTCCCTCGCGCGATCGTTCGCGACCTGACGAGTTCTTCGCGCGGTCAAGTTCGAAGGTCGTGAATCCAAGGTCGATTGACGAGGTGCCGCAATCTGCGGAACGATCTGCCTGATCGTCTATCAATCTGTTTTTCTTTGGGTTAGTTGCTGAGATGACTGAGAATCTCTTATGAATTTATGAATGCAGAAACACGTTTAATAGTGTATTGTCGATGGATGCCGAGTTGGCGAGGTTCATTGTCCTCTTGGCGTCGTCCAGGACCGATCCCACATTATTTCTATGCATACTCGTTACGTGTTATTGTTTTCCAGTATCGTAATGGTCGCTAATTGAGTAACAGTGCCCAGTGGCGTTCGCTTCGTTGTCGTCATTATTTCGCAATATCGCTAATTGGCTGTTTCGGTCGAACACCCGGTCCCGCGATGTGTGCTTTTTCATTTAATTAACGTCCTTGATATTCATGTTATTCGCGATACATATTTCCCACGCACTTAATACACCCCGAGCTTGTTTGAATTTGCAAACAGACGAATTTGTCAGGCGCAAGCGTTCCGAGCCTTTAAGCCGCGAATTCGTTACAAACGCTAAACGTTTCCCCCGGCGAGGTTGACATTCGAACAAGCGGAATTAATTCCCTCGACGGAGAAAAACCGTATATCGGCGAGTCGTCGTCGCGGAAAAACCGCGAATCCCTCGGGCGACGGCGGCGTCCCCAATGGAAGAGCTAACGAATCCTCGTGAAATCAATTAGCAGCGGCGTCAGTCAGCGAGGTATCCGTTGGCGAGCGAGGAGAATCGAGCGGGGCGCAATTAAGTTCGAAATTAATTTAGCCGAACATCGCCGCGGCTGATTCGCGAGCAATTAGTCGGCGTTTCGTAGGTGGCAGGCGGCGTGACGCGGCATCGTTTAGGCAGCTCGTGCTCGCTCCGCGCGGCGAGGAGCGTATCGTGCAGCCGAGGGTCTCTTGCTCGCCGGAAATTGAAGGTCGGCCCGTCGTCGTAGGGGCCAGACGGGTCGAGAAACTCTGCGGCGGAGGAGGTGGAAGCGCGAGGAGGGTCGAAAGAAACCGAGGGACTCGAGAGAGGAGCGATTTCCTTTTCCCCAACCGCGTTTCCCTCCTCGGGACTTTGCACGCACGCGATCGAACGGTCGAACGAGTTACTGTGCAAATTCGGCGGCGAGGAATCAAAGGCACGGGAAAACAGGGAAGGCGCGACGCGACGGGGGAGAAAACGAAAGGGAAAAGCGAAGAACAGAAAAATTAAAAGTCGATGAATGGATAAGGCGAAACTAAACGATGGAAGGAAAAGGGAACGCGGCTGAAGAAACCGGGGGATACGAGGGTGAATAAAGGCTGGAGCGAAGGAGGAAGGAGTAGGAGCAAAAAGAGAGAGGGGGGAGAGGGAGACTTGTGCCTGGCAGTGCGTCGAAAAAGAGGGTCGGGGATAAATGAGTTAAGTTGGAGCGACAGAAAGGGGCCAACCTCTGCCAGGCGCCGTGTCTGTCCAGATTGCAGCCGGGGTGGACGGAAGAGGAAGAGAGCGAAACGAATCACGGAACAATAATGCTTAGAGAGCGCCGGGCTGCGATTAAAGTATTTCCTTTTTACGCCGAGTCCGGGGGGATAAGTAAGGCGCGGCTTTTTTCTCCTCCGCTTGCCGGTAATTCGATTTCGAAAATGAAAAGACTCGACACCGAGGCTGAAGAGGCCGCGCGCGATATTTCATCGGGGCTTTCCTCCTCGATATCTCCGGGCGAAATCTTGTTTGCGAATCGTATCCTTTCGCGGAGCCCGTCTTTCCGCCCTCCTCCTCGTTCCATCTTCTCCTCCGGCTCCTTCGCGGCCCCAAGAAATTGAGTAATTCGAGGATCAAAGGACGCTTAAACCGAGACCAGACAACGTGACCGAAGACGTCTTAGAATAATTCTGCGAATCCACCGCGTCGCCGCTCCTCCTTCGGATGAAATGTCGAGAGCAACGGTCACCTGATCCTCCGCTCCGAAATATGTCGCGGCTCGATCCCTGAAAGCTTGTTCGCGAGGAAGGAGGTTGCGCGACAGCCCCGTCGCTTCCGAGTCGCCGGGAATCTGACTTTAAAATGAAGAGGTTCCCGCCCGCGGCGCGTGTACTCTCCTCGAGATCACATTTTTCGGCTCCTCTCAACCCTCCACGCGAATAACGTAATCCGGCGAACGGAGCAGACACTTCCTGACGCGTATTGTCTTACCGGAGAAAACCTGATCCCGCTCCCCCGCCGCGCCGTCTCCGTCGGCGCTGACGAAGTTTATTTTTCGCTTTCCGATCTGATTTCGAGATTCGAGGCGTTCGCCTCGCGGCTTTTCCCCGCCGCGGATTCCTCGCGCCCCTTCGAATTCGCATTCCTCGTCGCCGACTCGGCTGCCGCGCATTCCGCTTCGTCGACCGATTCATTAGACGAACGCGAAAAAAAAAAAAATTGGGTCGTCCTCCGACGGCAAATGGATCCGGTTCGTTTGTTTTCGTTGCTTAATGGCTGGTCGGCCCAAATCGAATCCCGTAATTATTTTTCTTCCCAATACAACGCCTCGGAGAGACCGCAGCGAGTCTGAAATGCAGTTAGGAACTAAGCCAAGTGCAATCTGGGTTTAGTATCGACTATGTTTAGTCGTGGCTGCCTTTGTCCAGCGACTAGATTCAACAGAGATGTGGAAGAGATAAAATTGGGGTTATTTAGTCTGGCGGGATTCAAGTTCGCGTGTAAAGTGATAGACTCAGAATTAATTTAGTCTACGATTCATTATTAGTATACATTTTTTAAGTAACTTTTTTTTTAATGTCTTTTTCGTAACGATGACAAAAATACAGTACCTCAGGTTTGTTCACACGTATTTAATTATTAATTTTTTTGAAGTTCGATCGTTTTCAGCTTCCACGTTTTGTTGTTACAATAGAATCTCGATTATCCCAACCACAATTATCACTATTTTTATTAATGTAAGATTCCAATTAATTAATTCAGTAGCTATACGAGTACAGTGGTACTCCAAGTAAAACTTGAACTGTGACTTAATAGTGTTTTATTAATTATTAGTATTTTATTATATAAATATGTGGACATGCAAATATCTTTTTTAGAGTTTATAAAAATTTAATATACTCTTCGTGAACAAATTTATGAATCACTGTACATGTTGCCTTAAACTAAACTTAGACTATGAATATTTATGATTAGATAACGGATTTTTATGCAAAATAAAATATTCAAAAACACATATAATGAATTGAAACCTGAATAACAATATGTCTTCTTTTTTAAACATTGTAAGTTAAATTATATTTTTGATATTTTATATATTTTGCCATTTGTCAATAACCTCGAACATTTTTAGAATGTCTAGAATTGTCATAAATGCATAAAATCCGCAGTCTATAATATAATTTATGCACTCAAAACTCATCTTACAATTGGAATATTTAAAAAATACCTAAGACACACTTTTCCGAAACTCTCAATTCTTCATCTCTACTAGTAGAAGCGCGAATTTGCATAAACATCCGCACTCTAACCGCCTCAGCGTGCCCCAGGCTCGCTGCGTCGAAGTCCAGGTGAAGCACGGCCCGAATCGAGCTCGTTGTCGGTTCCGGATTCGCTCTGTTTCCACCCCCGGGTGTGTAAAGCAACCAGCTCACCCTACAATTAAAGTTGTTTCATAGTAATCAAATCGATGATTAATATACACGGTGCTCGGTTGGCTTCGTCGCTCCCCTTTCGAACCAGGGCGAAAGTGTAACCCGGGTACACCGGTGGGTTCACCCTTCGCGCTTCCGCCCTTCGGACAGGTCGTGACTCATCAGGAGCGTAGGGATACGTTCGCACGTGCGCACGCACATTTTAATTCGAGTGCGAGCTCGCCCGAGTCGTATTATTATGCGTGCCAGACAACACCTACCAGGTACACAACAGGAAAAAATGCGTGCCGGATCGGGCTCTGGGAAAACGAGAGAACGTGCCGATGGCTCGGTCTCACGCGACGCGCGGCAGAACTTATGAAAAGTTGCCCTAACGAACTCGTCTGATGCGCTGTAATTGCATAGGCTGCGTTTATCCGCGACTTGTACAGGCTGATCCAGAAGTCGCGATAGCGTGAACGCAGAAGACGGCGAGGAGTGTTTCCTCAAAGTTTTCTATCGATGAGAATCCTTTACGAGTTGTTAATTATTATTGTACGGATTATAGCGGTGGATCAATTTCCGGGCGCATTCAGACATCGTAAACGGCGATCAATGATACGCGAGTCGATTCCGGGGGGACGTCCTTTCACGAGCAAGATTGCACGGAGCTCGGAATCCCGTGAAATCTCGCGTCTCGCGTAAATATTGATGCAAACCTGTAATACCCAAGCCATCTCAATATTGCGATCGATCGATTGCACAACGGCGCAAACATCGTTGTGCAAACACAGACTTTCCACGTGTGCACGGCCGCGCGCGCTCGTATTAAACCTATAATGGAAAGACGCGTAATTAATCCGGCGGCCGCGGTCACTCGTCGACTAGAATAAGTCGAAATCGACGCCCGTTGTATCGATACGCTTCGCAAACAAAACCGGCGATAACGAAGCGCGAACGTCACCGCCGGATATTTTTCCCTCGGCGTCCGGAGTCCGTTTAATCGCCGTGGAAAATCCGCGGCCGCGCGTTTTGCCGCGAGGAGTATACATCGACGGATAGATCGTTTCCGAGGAGAAAGGAATCCCTGCGAGAACCACTGGCGATAATCTCCGTTGCATCGAGTATCGATGAACGAGTGGGTGTCAGTCGCAACGGGTAGGGGAAAAGGTGTTGCGCGTCAAACACGCATGATCGATCACCGTCTAATCTGTTTCCGGAAGAGACGCGTCCCCCGGGCGATAACGAAATCCTTCTTCGGAGTGTTTTATGACTGCTCGACGATCGTTCAATCGCGCTGTCGATACTCGGGATGAATCGTTCGACCCAGCGAACGGATCGCGCCGCTTCAGGGGCGTATTTCGCGGCAGCCAGTCGATACCGAATCTGGAATTCTAAGCTAGTCTGGAATCCCGAAGCGGAAGCCCGAGGCGGGGGGCTCAATTGGCCGAGCAAACGTGCGGGAATCGCTCGACCGGGAAGCGCAGAATGCGATTCCAATCTCGATCCTTTCGTGTACACTGTGGAAATTTCCGTCAAGATTAAAATTATATTTACACGGCGAGACGCGAGCGCGGCGCAGCGCGCAACCGACGGATTTTGGAGTCACGCGCCACTTTTTCCGCCCTGTGTACACACGCGTTTCTCTCCTGACGAAACGTCGACGCTATCTCGCGGAGAGATCGGCCCTCTCTGGATCCGAATCTCGCGCAGGACTGCCAAAACGTCCGACCTGTCCCGTGGCCCCGGCATTAAGAACGCTGCAAATCCTGGAGGACCTCGAAGGGTCTATAAATCATGCGTTCCGGGGTTTCCGAGGGTCGGGCAATTAGGTCTGGCCCACGGGTTATCCGGCCGTCCCATCGCCTTTGTCCTTCCGGGTATCCTCGTGGATCTTTGAGATTTCGTGGCCTGGCGCTTTGTCCAGGATACTGAGCCGTTTTTTCGTCCGATGGAATCACTGAGACGAAACTAACTACGTTACAATTAGATAGCGGAGACGACTAAATAGATATGTAGTTAACTTGGGATTATTCAGAAGTGTATGATTTGGGAGCTCATTTCGCATCATCTTTAAACTTTTCTAATTATATTAACATCAATAGAGAATCTACCAAAATACTTGCATTCGCGAAGAGATGTGCAGCAAAGTTCAGAAATTAATACACTTGGGTACAAATCGGGACATATTATGGAATTTAATAACCATAATTAGACTACTGTTTTATAGGCATTTGTGACAATTCAAAATGCATAAAATTCTACGAGACTATTGACAGATGCTAAAATGTACAAAATATTAAAAATATACTTCAAGTTACAATGCTAAGAAAGTTGAACATATCGTTTCTCAAATTCCAATTCTTTATTTGTGCTTGTAAAATTTTATTTTACATAAAAATCCGCAATCGAATCATGATTATTCACCTATCATGGAGTCGCTTAGCTTGGAATCACTTGAAAGTCGAATGATACTATTCGGTTTTATTTTTTTAAGTTAATGAATGATTTGATTAACAACTAATGCTGATTCATTTTATAAAAAGGTGGATAATCTTACAGTTCTTACTGTTGAAGCTTTCGGGTGCAAGCCGTGTCCATGAGGAAATGTTTTCCCAATGGACACGACTTACACCCGAAAGCTTCAACAGTGAGAACTGTATGACGCCGGGCCGTGAAAGCCTCAAATCTGTGGATAATCTTGTATGATAGAGTATGTAAAGTTTCATATCACTAATACATTCTTCGACTGTATGTTTAATTTTTCAAGGCTGTTTGTAACTATCTATAAAGGCTGTTTAATTCTTTGTATAGTAATGGGACTGTATCCCGTCTAATAATAATAATAATAATTATGGACGCAATGCTCGCCAAAAACCGAAAGCGACGATCTCCCTCGATGGTCACGTCTCCAAACGATGGATCGAAGACTAGGAAAGCTATTCCGCGTTATCCGAGGACTGAAATTCGACCCAGACGAGGCGTAGAAAGCGTGGAAACGTGGCCGAGATCTCGGATAGCACTCCTGGGAGCCATCGTTCCCTCTCGCAGGAAACTGGACCTCTGCTCCACTTCCCTGCGATGGGAATCGGATCAACTGGCCACTCAAGGCCACCGTGGAACTGTCCCCGTCTCTGAAACCTGCAATCTCACTTTCCCTGTCGCGTCCACGTAGGAATTGCATCCGACGCAGCTCAAAAAAAAAAAAATCGCAAAGCCCTGAACACACAGCTACGTACCCTCTGGTCCAAGAGTTTACCCTCCACCTATAATCGTTCTCCAACGCTACGCGCGTCCACCGATAGGTTTGGCTTCGCCAGAGGCATCTTGAAAGAAGGTATACCGAGCGAGGGGAACGCGGAATCGTCAAAGCCGATTCCCCGGACGCGCGGAAACGCACCCGCACCGGGGAAAGCGGTGATTAACCGGCGGCCCTTTTGATGTGGGATAAACAAACACAGGCGGCTCGATCGCCGCAGCATATTGGCCCCGCAAGCCGCTAATAAACAGCCCAGGAGCTGCGCTTCCTTCCTTTTAAGCCGACCGGGACGATGACGCCGCGCGGATTAATTAAACGTTATGCGTGCGGGTCTCGCGATCAGGATCCTAGGCCGCCGCCATCGCCGTCGAGGACCGATCGATTCCTCCCTTCGTCGACATTAATCGAATTCCGTCGGTCTACCACGTCGCGGCACCAGGTGCCTCGCGCGCCCCTCGCAACGCCGCGGACGATTCGCCTAGGAGGATGGGTCGGGGCTCTGTGTCGTTAACCTTCAACCGGCACGCCGCGCCGGCTAGAAACCACCTACCGGGCAAATAACGCGAGCTGCGTTAATAAACCTGACCGCCTCCGAGGAATGCGGTAGGTAAGAGCCTCGGCGGAAAGTAAACGAACGGAAGGTCGCCGGGGTGAACCGCGGTCGCCGCCATGTTGCCCGATAGCGATCGACAGCGAAGCGTTGGTTCCGTCGTCTAGGTAATCGACTGCCTTCGCGAGGCTAATTAATTAATCATTTATACGCAGCCATCTTATTTTATTATTATTATTATTATTATTAAACGGGATAAAAGTTCCAATAATGTACAAAAATATTTTACCGAAAACGAAGGGAAAGAGTGTCTCTGAAAGATGAATCCGAGTTGAACGATCGCGCGCGGCTGCTCCGCGATTTTCACGCCTGCCGCGTCGCGAGCAGGAGAACAAGACGAGGAAAGTTCAAAGAAAAAGTTGTGTACAGAAAGGTTGGACGACTTTTGATATTTGAATTAGGAGGAGATTCGAGGGACTTAATTAGCGGAGTCATTCTGCAAACACAGGCTTTCGGTTTCCACTCGCGGTCGGCTGATCCCTGTGACCAACGTTTTTCCTTTGTGACGATTCATCGCACGGAAGGGTGTGCTGAATTTCTGACACGCTCTCACCCTGGCTTTTTCTCACCGAGTTGGAGTGAACTGCTTGATTAGTGGAACGTTAGAACTTTTTGACAGACCATGTGTCGATTCCTCCTTTCTCGAAATATTACTATCGTTATTATACATCTTGTTGTTTAATAGCATCTTTCGATGAGGGATAGGAAAGGGAGAATACAATTTTGTAGACATAATCTTAAGGATATTTGTAAAAAATAAAACATTTATCTACAGTTTCCTGTGTATGATTTAAAAAAAAACAGGAAAAAGAACGATCAAAAACATTCGACTTCCGGCCGCAGATCGTGAGAATCATTTTTCAATTTCGCAAAGACCGCGGAGATATACTTGAATAGAAGCAGGCCACGTTAAAAATGTATCTTGCAGGAATTAATAATGCCCCCGGTCGTCGATGGCCAAAATTATCGTCCAGGAAGCTTTCGGTCGGCAGTTCGTTAACCGTGTTCGCCTGGTGCGCCATTAATTAAAAATTATCCCGGATCGCAATTAGCTCGGACCGAACGGATCGATCGAGGAAATACAGTGAATTAATTAAAGCCGTTGGCGCACACGAGGCAGAGGGCGACCGATCACCGCGTACCAGCGTAAACGTATGTATATAATATATGTCTCCGCGGTTCGCTGGACAGATCTGAATTACCTTCGACTCGTTCCACTCGACACAGGATTAAAGTCAAAGCGGGGACTCTTCACAACGACGAACGAAGTCGACGTCTTCGCTGGACCAGCCGCTCAAGCCGGCTAATTATCCCTTCTTTCTCTCCTCCCGCGATCCCCCGTTCTTCTCTCCAACGACATCCGGCTTTTTATCGTGGATTTCCTCCACCTGCCTCAATGTACCGTAAAAACTCATGACTTACCGGCAGATTTTCCCGCTCGATGGAACGTTATATCGTCCGATGAGCCAGCGTCTTACCCGGAAGAGACGGGCGCGAGGCGGTCGACCGAGGAAAAATATATACGTCGCTGAAGCTGAGAGATTTAGGAGCTGTTTAGTTAGTTGCCGCGCTGGATCCACCACGGGGAGGGCTTTGAAAAATTCACGGTGGCTGGCAGACGATTTCTCTCCTGCGCCGTGGCTCCTAGTTCCCAAAAGTAAAAGCCGCGTTTCGAAGCAAGCCGAACTTCGGGGCCACTTTGTGAATATTCGAGTCCATCACGGAAATCGCAATCACCGCGACGCAACGTCACGGACCTCGAATCCGACATTTCTGACGCATGTCCCGAGGCCCAGAGAGAAGATCAGCGCGTGGACAGACTCGGCAAACGAAAGGGGCAGCAATGGGCCAAATCATAAATCCATTAGCGACCGATTGGCCCCGTCGATTGCCCGACGTGCCGCACTGATTTTGGCAAATTGCCGCTGACGGTCGTACTCGCAGGAAATGGCAAAATAGGCGATCGATTAATACATCCAGGCCTACTAATCGATCTGTAACTCGCGAACCTCGCCGCGATACCCAATCACCGTCGCCGCCCGGATTCCTTTGATCGTTGCCGCAATTTCCCGCCACCGAAGCTTTCGCAATCGACTTTCTAGGCCTTTGTTTCGTCGGGAACAGACTATGCGGTCTACTCTCCGCGAGACAATCTAAGAATAAATGAAGAACGCGATTCCCGGGACGTCCGACTCCCCGAAATAAGCTCGCGGCTTGGACAAAATGTCGCGGACTCCCTACTGTCTGGCCTGCCAAAAGAATTCTTCGCATTGTCGCCCACTTTATGCCCTCGCGGCACTCCACGCCCAGACGGAGGAATCCGGAGAGCCGGAGAACACCACCGATGCAAGTTTGATAGACACGAGAGAGATTGAACCACAAGTTTCGTTTGTATATATTAGAATTTTATTAGAACAACGTACTGAACTTTTACAAATTGTGGCGACTAGATTCTCGAAAAGAAGTAACTACCTGTGATCCGTATTTGCGAAAAGAAAAAATGGAAGCGTTTGCGTTATTATGCGGAATTCCAGAGACGAGTAGATTACACAACAAAGCAGCTAATTTAAGCATTAAACGCTCGGAAGATTCAGGCAACGATAGAAGGCATCACAAGTGCAGCTTCCTTTTTTGTGAAAAAGGACGCGGTGGGAGGGAAAGGATCCAGAAACGAGCGTAGGTGCTCGGTAAATGCATTAAACGGCGGCATCCTGATTACGCGCTGGACATGATGGGTGCAATTAAGCAATTGGCCGCGGTTTCCATTCCGCCGACACCCGGAAACGGTTGTGTGCGCGTCGCGACGAATTTGCCCGTCGAGACGACCGGTGACGAGCGATCCGTCAGCCAGCCGCGGTGTTAATTTTCCTCATTAATCGCGACCGACGCTTCCGCGAGTGTATCAATGTTGCCCGTCGATCGCTAGAAAATTGTCCACGGTAATGGACGCTGCTAACGAACCGCTCGCTCAATTTATGGGGAGGAGACCGTGAAACGTTCTGACGCGGCTCATCGAGTCAAAAAATTGGACACGAGTGTTCATCGTTTCTTTGGAGCACTCGTGCCCTGCGCGTCTCCTTGACGAGAGGGTTAAAAAATCTCCGGCAGTTAAATAGAATCCTGGCAAGCTTCCGGTAGAAAGAAAGAGGCGAATCAAGCTAAGGTGACACCTGTCCGATAACGGCGATTCGCGGCCGAGGAAGAGACAGCGAGTGGACGCGGAGGCGGATCGATAGAGCGCGAGGAATCGGTAGAGCCGTGCCGCCGGTCGCGACAGGATCGATTAAATGCGATTTCGCCGGAGCACCGGCTCGCTGCTCGCGTTATCGCTGCGTCGGGTGGATCGATCGAGGTCGCGATTTCGATACTTGGAAGAGTCCGACCGACGAGCAACCGAGCGAGACCGACGGTCCGAAGAGGCGACGCGACGACCGGGCAGTTGCGTGACAACGCCAACGGTGCCGGGCTAACTGTTCCTCGCGGATCTCGGTTTCCGGGATCCACTTCCGGCGGGACAGTTGGCGTCAAATTGCAGCGGCAAGTGGCGTCGCGAGATGGACATTAACTCGAAAATCCAGCGACAGACGTGTCCCCGGTCGACGTCCCCTTTGATGTTCACTCGGATAACTCTAATTACTGCTCCCGTCAAAAGACTCATTACGTGTTACGGGACTTATTACGGCATAATTATAATACCATGGTTCGCGCGACTCGAGCGTGGCTGCCTCCCCCTCTTCCACCTCGAATATTTCGGCCAAACTTCGCGGTCTTTACCCGGCCGTGCATAATCTGTCGAGGAATTCGCGCTCGATACCGGGACCCGCGACAAAAATTCGCGGCTTCCCCTCCCTTCGTCCAGGGCGACGTTAATTTCAAAATTCCACCCTTTGTCGCGCCCCGCGACCGTACTTCTTGTTCGTTGACCCGACGCGCGGCTGTCAACCGCTCTGAGGGTCAAAGGGAATCGGTGAACGCGCGAAAACTGCGTCGACGCTCAATATTGGACGCTATAGATGAAGTAGAGCACTCCGAATGATGCGGGATACTATGTCGAGAGCGGAAAAATTCGCCGGTGATTTCCGCGATGACAACGAGGAGGTGTGGATCTCGCGGAGGCGAAGAGATTTCCCAAAATAGATAGCAACGCGACGTACAGGTGATTCAGTCGCCAGTGGACTCAAAGGCAGCGTCGCCGCCTAAACATAGCGACAAAAAACCCGGTTTTTATACACTCGTCTGTCGATTAAGAGACGATTTATTGTGTTTTCTTAGGCGTTCCAATTGTGAGACTCTCGTTTTCAGTACACACGTACGCATACAGCCGTCTCTGCTAAGTAGTCATCCTCGCCGAGGCCTCAAGATCGATATCGATCTCTTGAAATCAGGGTTTTCGTGTTTATGTTTAGGCGGCGGCATCGCCTTTGAGTCCACTGGCGACAGAATCACCCTGTATACTGTTTAGTCTACTAGCGTTTTTATTTAGCGACTAGGATAGCGATTGACATCGATGGAAGCGCACCACGACTTCCCAGAAGAAGTGCGCACTCGTTGCCCCCGTTCGTTATTTCAAGTTTCGAGTTTGTCCGGACCGAGAGGACAGTCTCATTTGTCAGTCCGACGGAGTTGCAGACGGCAGCCACTCGGTGTATTAGGCTGAGGGAGGAGGAATTCGTCGACGGCTTGAATAGCTCAATTAGAACAGTCTACTGCGGCCAGCGGAAGACTCTGGACAGAATTGGGGTCCAGCGATTCGGCTGGACCGTTCCTTTTCCCTCTGACCGCCTTGAGCCAAGTAATCATCAGAAATGGACTGCCGTCACGCTTTATCGGTCCTTCCTTCTCCTTACCGATAATGCGGAAGGATCTCGTTCACCCTTACAGCGTGCGGTCCAAGTTCTAGTTTCACGTCTAGAATAGATTCGCGCGACGCGCTTCTGTGGAACAAAGCGTTCTCGAAGCTAGCGACAACAGCGACAGCACTCGCTTAGCGAAAACACTTAACCGAGGAATTGCGGTGGTTTGAGTACAATCTTCCGTGGCAAAGTTTAGAGAGACGTGTTCTAATATCGCAGAGCGAGCCTGTAACGAGAACAGATTCTGTATACGTTAGCCCAGGAAAATTAGACTAAAAAGTGGGCAATCTACGAAAAAAACTAAAAGTAGGTGGATCTTTTTACGAATCGCTTATTTCTTTGATGGGTATGAACTTTTGAAAAATTACCGTCGATCGGCTGCCGGCTTCCTCCTTTTGTTGGGTCAAATGTTAAAAAAAGTAGTTTTTCGCAAATAACTCAAAAATTGTTAATCTAATTGAAAAATGTTTTAGGTAAAAGTTTGAGAGGGTGGAATTCTACGTAAAAAATGTTGTATAATATTTTTTGAGAAACGCAACCGTTTTTGCAATAATGCGTCCTTAATGTTATCACCGTGGTATATACTACAACGTTATAATAGGAGCACGTTTATTGAACGTTATCGCAAAAAGGATTGAATTTATGAAAAAATATTATAGAACCTTTTTAACGTAGAATTCCACGATCTTAAATTTTTATTTAAAACACTTTTCAATTAGACTAACCATTTTTGAGTTATTTGCGAAAAACTACTTTTTTAACATTTGACCTAAAAAAGGGAGGGGAAGCCGACAGCCGATCGACATTAATCTTTCAGAAGTTCATACCCATCACAAAAATAAGCGATTCGTGAAAAGATCCACCTATTTTTAGTTTTTTTGCTGAAATTTATAATTTTCCTGGGCTACGTACTGGACATTCCCTTCGTTTTCATCGTGATTCGTGGATTTTCACGGTCCGATGGCGGACCTCTATTAAGAGATAACTCCGAGGAGAAAGGTTGACTCGATGGAATTGCGCTTTGGGTAGGTTACTTAGTTCCGTTGGCACGTGCCGTAACTTCCTGTCGCGGGCAGCCAGACCGGGAGCGAACCAATAGCTTGCCGTTGACAGATCGAGCCGGAGTTTCGGAGCAATTGGCCGGCATCGGAAATCGGGTATTTCTCGTGCAACGCCGGCCACTCTCTCCTTGAAAAGAGCCGATAACGCGTCGACGCGACACAAAAGGGGCCGGCAGGTGGCCGGGGGTCAGTCGCGAAATCGGAAAGGGGAGGCCGCTGACAAACCTGCCCGTTTGCCGGTGCGACACGGCGGCGTTCCTCGCGCGGGAAAACGCGCGAAAAAGGGGACGCCGCTAACAATGCGTAATGGGGGCTGCCTAACCCACCGACGTCACCGAACACCTGTAAGCGTAAACACCTGTACGCGGTGTTATTTTCGGCAATACCGTTACTCTTTTCACGAGCCGAATACCGCGACGCATGTCTCTCGCTCGTTCTTTTCCATCGTCGATCTCCAACGCAATTCAGATTGCTCCCAGATGTTTGTCCATAATCTCGCAGCTTGCACCGGGTTAGAAGCTCGAAGCTCGCAGCAGTTCAAAGGGACAGGGATAGCACACAAGTCCCCCGCAGCCACCCAAAGCGGAAACAGACTCGGCTGCATCGAAGGCTGAATAAACGCAGGGAATAGGGAAGTTGCGGCGACCGCCCACGCAACCCGACTTCGTCCGCGATTTATTCGCAACAAAGTGGCGGTCGCTGTCGAGGAACAGCCGCCAACATGGAATTATGCAAACGCTTCCGACGTACGAAATACGCGTAGACGAGGCCCATGCAACACCGCCCACGCGCGTGCACGCATCGGCCGACTCGAAATTGCTTCGATCCGCACGCGATCCTCGCGCCGGTTTCGCCAGAATCTTTCCCTCCGCCCCTGACGCGATCCCCTCTTTTCCAGCCGATCCTCTCGCTGAATCTGATACACCGCTGAGTCACGAACCAGTGGCGATGCACGTGATTGCTCTCGTTAACGTCTTCTTCGTTGCTCGAGGATCGATGGATCTCCGCGACTCTGTTTCGAAGCGTCTGAAACTCGCCGACGATCCGATAACGGCGCCTTGCCTTTTAGAAGAATATTATATGCACTCTGAAAGAAATTTCTATTAACCGCATTTTGTACTTTGTTACTCTTGAAAATTCAGTTGCAGGGTTTGAAAAAAAAGCAGGACGACGAATGCGTTAAAAAACAGAAGCGGTCGGACGATAAAAGGTGCGCAACCCGTGATGGGTACACTTGCTCCGCGTTTAAACTCCACGCGATCCAAATTACGCTGAAGTTTTAATTTCCACCACCGGGGACGTTTCCCCCCTGTTCATTCCACCATTTAAAATTCGCTTCTCCATTGTTTTTCAGTTTACACGAGCTCGGCAATGGCAACAGTATGTCGTTGCAGCGGTGTAAAGCGCACGTCGCATAAACTTCCGCAGCGCGTACGTATGTACATACATACGCTCGCGGCGCGGCGCGCGCATTTTTATTCGTCCCCGTCGAATCGGATCGAGGGAGATATATCGGCCGCTAAACAATCGGTCGGCGATCGACGCGCGTGCAGAACCGGTCGAACGACGTCGTCGATTAAAAGGGTGGAGCATGGGAGCGGCGAGGGGAGCGGAAAACGCGTGAAAACGGAGCGAAATTGCGGCAACGCGCGCGTTCCTTCTCTCGGTCGCGTTTCACTTTCTCGCGCTGGACTGCTCGCGAGCCTATTATATACCTTTGTTAATAACCAGCTCGCGGTGCTCTGGACCGTAACGCGATACGTTTACGAAACCGTGAGCTGTAACGTCCGGTCGACGAGCGTCGACGAACGAAACTCTGTCCCCCGGCGCGCCGCGGCGCTGCGCGTATTCGCGGAGTGTTACACGTTGCGCCGGTATCGTCCCCGGTAATTCCTGCCTCGAGTTCCATAAAACGATAATTACGTCGGCCGAAAGGCGTATCGGTTTCACCTTGGACGAATCGCGTCTAGAATTACGGCCACCTGCGCCGCGCTTCGCTCCCCTTTGACGGCGCTCTTCCTCCGCGAAAATCTTCTTCGAGTTTCTGTTCCAAGCGGGGAACAGTCTTCGGATAGAATTTAGGAGCGAGGAACTTCGGGAGGAGGCAGGATGCCATTAAACGAAGGGGATCGTTTGTCATCCGTCTACAGTCTACATGATTCAAGATAAAGCGCCAGTCAATGCGCCTCAGATTTTCGACTGTAATTAGTGCCGAGTCGAAACGCGCTCCATTGTAATTCCATTTGAACGAAACACTGTTCTTAAGTGTCTGCCTCGGGGGGAGATCCCGGGGTTCGGAGCCCGCGAACGCATTCATCAAAGAAAGATTCCTCGCTAGACGATTGCCAGGAGCCTGCGGATTCGCAGAACCAAAAAGAACCGGCCGGTGACGTCAGCGAGAGCCGAAGGAACGCAGAGAGAGGTGCGAGAAGGCCCCTTATGGCGAAGGGACCAGTCCTCGACGCGAGGAACGCGTTTTTATTCGATCGGGCGATCGTGATTCACGGTGCAAGCGCTCGACCCGTGATTAGATAAGGCGGTTGGGCGGACCAGGTGAGGGAGGAGCGGCGAGAGCGTTTATTCCGCGAATATTTATGACCGCGTTGCACGATCGCCGATAGACGTTGCGGAACTCGCTGATAAGCTCGATCGACGAGGCGGAAAAATGGCTGGCACTCGATCGCGGGGACAGAATCGCATTCGAGATTTTAGGGAACGAGAAGCTCGGCTCTTCTATTAAACAACCTTTAATTCTCGCATTTAGTGCGTGTTTAATTATCTGCTCGATCATCCCCCAAATGAAACCCGCGCTATCGTCGAGGTATCAAACAAATTAACGTCGGCCTAACCGAATTCCTCCCGGAAGGCCGGATTCCACCGGCGAGTTTTTGCGAAAGGATACTCGTGAAGGTACACCGGACGAAAGGGTTCGCGCTGGCCGCTCGGAGGGCGAATAGTTCGAATAATTGCGTGACGCTTGGCGCATTCGGCGAAGGAATCATCGTCGGTCGTATTTCTTGTCGCGGAACGATGCACATGGGGTCGTCGACACGGTGCAGAAAACATTGCACCGGCTGCAGTCGCAATTGGCAAGCTGCGCGAAGCCCGTAGGACAGCGTCGCTTGATTACGGCCTTCGCGTGGGTCGTGCTTCTTTCGCGAACCACCTCGGAATAATGCCCAAGAGACTGACGGCAATGACGGTTATGATTATGAGCATCTTCGTGTCTACCGATCCTGATTATTCCTTGTCGAATACTCCCCGACTTCCTGTCCACTTTGCTTCCTTAAAGAGACTCCTATTGTAAGTGCAGGAGGATTACTTCAAAGGATACTTATCTGTTCATTAAGAGTTTATAATTGAGAGGTTGGATGGAAAAAGGTAATTTCATGAAAATCGATTTCAAAGGTTTCATTACAGTATACTATTACCTAATGCATTATAGTTTATAGTATTACTTGATGCATTGCGTTACTTTTTATCGAATAATACTGCAATGAACATTTTGAAATCAATATTTATTTCTTTATTTAAATTTATTAATGGGTAAAAGAACCCTTTGCTATACAAAAATAAAAAGGAAATACATAGTATATAAGAGTGATATTCACACATTAACACTGCTGTTCTTCTCTTGAAAATCTGATTTATTACAATTTGAATTATTAACACATCATTACAAATGTGTCCAATAAAATTTTTATAGAATGTCAAGGAACAATGATTGTAAGTATTAACACTAACTTCATATTTTTCTTACAATTAGAGCGTCATATTTAATAACTATATAAAATGCAGAATGGGGTCAAATAGACCCGAGGAGAACACCAGGATTTAAACAAGTTCAAAACATATGTGACAGATCTTTTAAAGCTTTGAATAAATTTATTAAAAAAGTCAAGAGAATAGTAAAAAATATTTAAGGTAATACAAAGGCGTTTGATGTAACCATTTTCACCATAAAGTGTTCTGTGATGTTCTATGTAAAAACGAGTGCGATATCTAAGATCTTTATTGTGTAGTATGAACCTTAACGTTCTGAAAATAGCATTTTGAAATACATATGTACTTTTTCTCTCCAACGTTTCAACATTTATTGAAGTTTGAATTCTCAATCCGCGGCAATTCGCACTACACGAGACTCTTCCTTTTTACCGTGTTTATTACCAGACAATTTACCGAAGAAGAGGGGTCGAGCGGAAACGTATCGCGGCGGCGAACTTTTTCCGTTAGCGAATAATCGTTTAGCGATTAACGCTTGGAAAGTTGGCTGCGTGGGCGGCTTCGTGGTGGTTGGTGATGTCGTCCGCGGTGCGCGTCTGGCGTCGCGAGACGAGCGGCACGCAGACACCTTTTTCTCGGAGGAGCGAGGAGAGGAGGTCTGACCATCTGCCGCCAGAGCGTCGGAGGATACAGGAGACTAAAGAGAGAGAGAGAAATGCGGGTTACTGATTTGAATATCGGGAAGGGACCCGTGGGGACCGAGGGTTTAATTAAAACCGCTGTTTCGGCTCGAAGTGCCGCTACGTGTCGTGTCTAAATGAAAATCGAAATATCGCGAAGCACGGCCTTCTCTCTTTCCTCCCCGTCAGTCCGTGTTTTCCTCCCCCTCGTCTGCGAGACTCGCCACCCCCTTCGCTACCCTCGTCGAAATCGGTCGTCGGGCCGACTGATCGGCCCTGATGGAGCCAACCGAGTTATTCGTCATTCGTGAAATTGGAAAGCTCTCCGCGAACGGATATTGGATGAGGGGACGGGGAGACTGATTTCGGCTTCCGAAAGGAACAGCTCCCGCGGAACAGTTTATTCAGGGGTTATATTAGAGACGAACGTCTGCGGAGAGAGTGGGAGAAGAACTGTCGCGTTCGGCCAATTTGAATCCGCCCACTCGTCGATACCCGCTCGGCCTCGGCTACCGAATTTATTCCTCTCGAACTCCTTATAACGGTCACAATGAGAAAAAAATTTCAGTCTCCGTCGCGCGATTCCGCGAGTTTCCCTCGGCGCCGATGAAAAGTCGCGGTGCGTTTGAATGAATCAGTCGCAGCTCGATAGACTCAGAAACAGAAGCGACCTGCTTCGTCCGTCGAGCGAGTTTCGCGCTCCGTTTCGTAATTTATGGTCCGTGGTGAAAAGAGTTACACAACCGACTGCTTCGCGGCTATTTCGCGCGAGAATATTCATAGACGACTTAATTACATTCGAGCGAGCGACTCGGCGGGGATTGATTGGCGGTGAATCCGCGGAACGATCGTGGAACGATCGCTCGGAAATTTCTCGGGCGACGTTAATCGCGCGGGACACGACGAAGGCGGGTCCGAGGAGCTCGAAGACATCGGTCCGTCGTCGTTTATCGGTTCCGAGTGAACGTCTTCGGTTGCGTGACACTTCCCCGGGAAGTCCGCGTTCGCGTTTCTTCCTCGTTCCTTTACGATTACCGGTTTCGGTCCCCCCAGCGAAATGGATTCCTCCCCGCGTCGTTCTGAACTTTGCTTCAATCCGCCTTCGGAATTGTACGGCCGGCTGATTAGATTCCAGTCACGCGACGAAAAATACAAACAGCGGCGAAAATATCTAGAATTGCTTCTACGTAGCTTCTTCCTGTCCACGGTCGGGCAGAATGGCGCGCGGCCAGAATCTAATGAACCGGCTCTGCCGAAGTAGAACTCGGATTAAATTAGAGGAAAATGTGTGCAAGCGTCGGGGCGTATGCAGTTCGAAATATATTTTCGCGTTTCGACGCTCGAGAGAGTCGATGGCTCAGCGGATTCGGCTCGTCGACCGCGAGCGTGTTCACCGTGAAGAGTATTTTTCAACGCGAGCTTGTAAGCAAACAATAATCCTGCGAGCGGTTGCATCGCGCCGCCCACGCGATAGATTCATCATCCTAGGCGTTCGTTTCCAACTCACGTGTCCGCCACATGTTCATTCTCCTATTTCTTCCTTCCTGTTTCCTTTCTTCCGCGCCGGTTACGTGGCCAGGGCGCACCACCAACACGACCAAAACCAGACTGATGGGACCTCGTTCCTTCCTCGATAAATGATCGCGCGCTTCTTCAGCGATTTTCATCCGGGCCAACGAACAGAGCTGCTCTCTCTCTCTCTCTCACTTTCTCTCTCTCCCTCTCCCCGTTCTCTTCGACCGCCCCGAAAGAATCCTTGATAAACGATCGTGGCTATCCACCGTGCACTTTCCCCGGGCCGATTCGATCTGTCCGAGCACGGGTTTTGCCGCCCTTTGCAAGTAAATTAGTGCTTCGCTGCCGCTCATCGATCGCCGCCCTCGTTCCTTCGCTCTTCCCGACGCCGTCGCTCCATAAATTGCCGAGGAAATTATTTCATTTCGCTCGTTTCGCCGAATAAAGTTACGTGGGACGACCTCTCGGAGACGAGACACGCGATTACGAGGTCAGAGATTAAGAAATTATTTCCAGCCTCATCCTCGTAACCATCTTCTACGAAGCTCCATCTTTTCGAGGCTAAATTTCTAATTTCTCTCGAACCCGTCTCCCATAAATTCGAGTGGCAGAACCCTGAGAAATTCAAGGTTAACCCCGACCAGCGTCCAGCTCCTTCCCCGGGCTAATCCCGAGGTTATCGACGTTGCTTCCGAAGAAGGTACTCGACCCTAATTATAACGAGTCCGCAGCGCCCGCTTTCCTCTCGACTTTCTCCGGCTCTCGAGGCGCGCACGAGCAAATTGAAGAGGCACGTTCGCGAAGATCCGCGCCGCTTCTCTCGCGGCCTAATTGGATAGCCGGTCATCGGCGCGATCATTTTCGGTCAGCGCTCAAACACTGACCCCAGTTCGCGATATCTGCTTCCGAGAAGCTCGCGTTATCTGCCTGGAACGGAAATAGGCTGAGGCTTCCCGTTGTTCCTCGGTTTAAAAATAACCAAGGAGAGGCAAAGGCAGACGGCGAATCGGCCGATCGCGGCGAAACGCACCGCCATCGGGGGAGATTTCCTTTCCAAAGCCCGGGTCTGAGACCTAGATCTCGTTTCGTTCTCTTCTTGTTTCGTCTGTCTCGGATCCGAGGGAGAATCCTCCTTCGGATTCCACGTTCCTACGTCGAGAGCGATTCTCCAGGAAAGAAAATCTGTTTTCGCAAAACTCGATCGCACGAAGTGCGAAGACATCGCGCGTCCGCCATACAGAGATTCAAACCAATCACGTTGGGCAGGTTCAGCTTCTTAACGATCCGCCGGTGATCTTGCGAGTCTCCGCGATAGATTTACGAGGTTGTCGGTGTACGCCGCTTTCTGTAACTTTTTGCCATCCCTCGATCGCATTATTCGCCGCAATCGCGATACCTCTTCATCGAATTCGTCTCGAAAATCCGCTGCGTCGGGACGAAGGAACTCGCGAATGCAAGAACCCCGAATGACGTCGGATGATAAGAGGCAGCGCGTTCGACGTCGAGTGCATTCTTTCAGCCGCGAAGGATTAAAGCCAGAGAAACACGTGGCGCTCGATTAAAAATTTCCGGATTAATTCGTCCGCGCCAGACGCGGAGGACAGCGAGGCATTGAACAGAGTCCTCTGATCTCGGGATGGCCTCTCGCCAGAGACGCTGCAGCGAGCGCACAAAGGGCGTGCATCCGGTGCATTCGCGGGGACGTTGCAAGAAGAACGAAGCGTGCCGGCAAGAAACGCATTAACCGCGTGTCACTCGATAAACGAACCTCGGCTGATGATAACGGGGCGACGCACCCCGAGCGCTTGCGTTTCTGTCGCGCGAAGCGGAGGTAAAAAGCTCGCGTCTGGTGTCCCAACCCTTGAACCCCGACGCTTTCTATCTTTAGAATCCCGCGTCTGTCGCAGCCACTCGCAGCCGCTTCCCGGTTGCGAGCTTCTGCTGCGATTAACCGTCCGCGCGGGGTAAGCCGTCGAAAGCGACGAATGCAGATCCGCTCGAAGCGGTCCGCGGAGAACGACTTTAGGCAGATCGTATCAACCGGGTCCCGGAGACGAGCACGGTGGTCCCGATAAAAAGGAACCCTCCCGTCCCCTGTAATCGCGATGTCGCCAAGGGGGAGAGATCCTCGACGCGGCGAAATGAGATTAACGTCCAGCAAAGTCTCGCGGACGCGACTCTCAAGGCGGCAGTTCGGCTGCCATTAGCGAACCGTCTGGCAGGATGAAAGCTCCAGCTGCCTCGCGCTCCAAGTCGAATAACTGCTCGGCCCATTAGGCCTGAATCCGGCTTAAGCGACGACTTCGGCCGGGCGAGTTCCTCCCCGGACCGCGCGCGCAGAAAAGACGTCTCAGCCCGCTCTCGGCCCGTGGAATATTATTTATCGGAATTATCCCGTGGCGGGATCGAAGCCGCCGCGTCGCGGTCTCCTCGTTACGCATTCATGCGCCCTCCATTATCGCCCGGCGCGTCTGAAAGACGGCTCCGAGGGGTGGGAAAAAGGGAAGTCTCCTCTTCCCGCCGACGGAAGTTCGGTCACCCACGACTCTCGACAAAGGATCCATTCTCGCGGCGGTCCCGGACCCTTTTTTCCGTTCGTTGCGTCAAACTCCTCGTTAAGGTTTCCAATTTTTAGGCAGAAGTCGCCTCGGCGGGGAAGATCGAAGCCTTAACCCGTATCAAATGCAGTACTAAATACCGTAGAATAAACCGTTTACGATATTAGATACAAAGTCATGCAACAGCATCAAAGCAATTTTTCACAGCTTCCCGGTAATCCAAGAAAACAAATGTTCTGAACAAAAGACAAAGAATATTGAACAGGGATGGAAAACGGTTTTAATATCGGTATCGGTTCTTCAAACTGTTATGAGAACCGAAATGATGTTATAACGGTTATGGCATATCGGTATTAGCCCATATCGGTTTCGGTCTTTTAGAACCGATATCATATAATATCGTTTCTATATCGGTTCTATAACAGTTATTTTCCGGTTCTGTATCGCTTCCAAAACGGTTCCGAAATCGATACTCATATCACGTCATAGTAACTAAAATTATTATATATCACTGCAGATTATTTACACGAGAGAGTGCGTTCTTGCACTCACAATTATATCCTTTCGCTTCTTATTTCAATAAAACATTCAGAATAATCTGCAAAATAATTTAATGTTTTTAGCTACTAGAAACTGAATACGAGTATCGATTTCAGAACCGTTTTGGAACCGATACCAAGAACCGAAACCGAAGCCGATATAGACCAGAACCAATATATTCATAACTAGACTGCGGATTTTATGCATTTATAGCAATTGTCAATATTTTAAAAATCTTTGGGGTTGTTGACAGTCGCCTAAATATGCAGAATATCAAAAATATACTTCAATTTGCAATATTTAAAAAATAAGACATGGTATTATTCAAGTTTCAATTGATTATATGGGTTCCTAAACATTTTATTTTGCATAAAAGTCCGCAGTCTATTCATAACAGTTACAACATTCTTTCGGTTCTCATAACTGTTTCACTTAAAACCAATAGATAACAGTTTGAAACAGTTACTCCCAGAATCGTTTTAATTCCCGGCATTGGAACACCTATAAACTTGAAAAAGAAAAATTTTTCAACAGAAATTCAAGGTCACTTACATTTTTCAAACGTCAAAGTGTATTTTTCCTTTCGTAACGTTGCATCTGGAGTTAAAGCGACTCATTATATTATGCTCTCGAGCCTATAAATAACGCTAAAACAGTTTTTTCCGACTTTTCGGGGCGAAAGCCACGCCGTGCGACGTTACAAAGTGGAAGAAACGCGTACGTCTCTCGTTACTTTATTATTCCAGCGTCGTTCGAGGAAACGAAAGGAAGGAAGGAAGAGGAGGGAGGGACTCGTGCTCCGGTTGGAGTGGCCGGCAACGAGAACCGCAAAAAGGCTTAAAAAGCCGCGAAGCCCAGGATCCGCGGGCGCGCCCCGACCTCCCGGTGCCGGTTTTATCGCTCGTAAAGCTCGAGTTCTCGCGGCCGTCGCGGCTACCATAAACTCCGCCCTGTGGATGGCTTTCTCGTTCGCGCTCGTAACTCCTTTCGGAATCGTCCTCCTGCTCCCGCGTTTCAAACAATCCCGTAGCCCCGCGAAGGTGGCTAATGCGCGGAGTCCTGGCGTTGATGTCGGCCTTCCTCTGCCTGTCGAGTGCAGAGGAGGGCCAGCGGATCCCGAAGAACCTGATGAAAGCCGCGCTCGAGGGGGCCGAGGCTATAAAACTGGGAGGACAATTGCTACGTGCACTCGTTTGGATATTGAACTTAGGGGGAGCTCCATCGGCAGGACTTCTATAGGAGTCTATGGAGATGGATGGGCGAGGACAGTCGATCTGGGAATGACAAATCCTCCGGAGTGTAAATCTACCTTTAGGATAATTGGACGGGGCCTTCTTGCGCGCGAGGCGGGCTTTGCCATCGCTAGCTAGGTACTCGAGGACTTCCTCCGTGGCTGAACTAATTGAAGCAGACTTTGTAATTGATTGTTTTCCTTCTATGGCAATAGATTGGCGAAAACACTTGACCACTCGATCCGCGGTGGATTGGAATATTCTCTAGGTTCATTATAGTGTTGTAGGAATATTTTGACTGACACGGGAAAGGTCATGACCTGGACGAGCGATTTTTAAACGAAATCGGACTAAAAGTGTTACGACCGCTGAGTATAAATGAGTAAAATATTAGGTGTTCATGGTTGGCCGTAAAGAAGTTATGTATGTGGAAAATAGAAACAAGATTAAAAAATTCTATTTTTTTAATTTCCAATTTAGTATTTATATTAGAATGTTAAGTTCAAAAAATATAAAATATGATTTTATAAAAAAAACGTAAACAGTAAAAAACAGTCCCTTTCTGGGATTTTTAGGACCTTCCCTTGTGTCTATTAACTTGAGGAATAATATTTAAACCTCTGAGGACCACAATTGAAATATTGCGTGTGATGTTCGCTGTTTATTCAAACAGTCGATGTGAACAGACTTATATCTACACTTATATCTACAACCTGTGTTGTATGTTTCTTCTAATTTGCAGACTCATAACTAGACTGAGAATGTTTATGCAAATTCATATTTTCGGAAGCGTAGAAAAAGGAAAGTAACTTGAATAAAAAAATCTCTCACCTTCTAAATATTTAATTTAATTTAATTTTAATTTAATTTTAATTTTATTCACGGGAAGGAATTCCCATTAGTGTACAAGAAACAAAAATTTTCATACAGTTGCGTACATAGAGGTCACAATAGTTGGAAACAATAAAAGAGTACAGGAGTAGTATAAAAATGACAAAAGATAGCATATAAATAAAATATGAAATAAAATATATAAAGATACAAAAGATGTAAATAACAGATTAGATTAAGTTGTACAATTGCCTCTTGAAAGACCACAACGAGCTACCAAATATATCAAGGTCGCCAGCAAAAGCATTGGCAGTGACGCACGACCGGTTAATTGTGTCTAGATGCGAACACATTGAAGTATAATTTAACGGAAGAAAGGTCTGCGAGTGCCTTAGAGATCTTATTGGCGCATATATGTTAATAAGTTAAATATTATAAAATGTATTTTATTTTCGATATTTCATATGTATTTCCATTTATGCACATATTCATAGATTGTAACATATTTAAAATCGCCATGTACGCATAACGAAACCCTTCGCTTCATCCCTTTTCCAAAATCTTACTTTGAAAAAGGGTCTCAGTATGGCTGGCCACCCGGGTGGTCCCCAGAGGGTTAATCTGATTAACCTTAATCAACGCGTTAGTTAATCAGCGATAGTAATTATTAAATTGTGTGTCTAATGTAGATAGGCGTAGGCCGAAATTCTTCTTCGGTGATCTATGCTGAAATGATCGGATTCAATTTCCTGTTGAATTCCGTCCCTAGAGCGGAGATTTTTTACAGGGAGGCGAGCAAAGCCCTGACAGGCTTTCGCCTCGCGTCAGCGGGGACCGCCCAGTAAATATCCCTGCGGGAAATCGCGCAGACAGGAACGCGATTACAACGTCGATTAAGTTGTTCGCTGGTTGAACCGGAACGTCAATACGATAACGATTTTCCGCGGCGAAAACTTCGTGTTCGGGGCTTAACTGCCGGTGAAAATCGGCTTCCGGTCTATCAATGGCACGCGTGCACTTCGGTTTTGTGGGTGAACATGGCGGGCTAATGGCCATTTATCGACGTTATCGCCTCGGTAAATGGTGTCGAGGGGCCAGGGCTGCTCTCGTTGAATGCCGCTTCCGTACACAGTTCGACGTCAAAGAGCTTCCTCCGACGTCGCTCTTGCGGATTTGCGGTTCCGTTCGTCGTCCACCGGCCCAGAATTCGATTGACAGTTTTCCAAGTATCGATCCCCCTCTCGCATAGTTCCTCCCCGAGGGGGGAAACGGCCGCGACGTTGACGAAAATTTCCAGCATACGGGAGGCTGAGAAGCTTCCAATATTCTCCGGCGCGGAGTTTGCCGGCGATTACGTATTATTAATTTTCGATCGATGCAGTCGAAAATTGGAGCAGCTTGAGTAATCTCCGACCGCCGCCGCCGCGAATCTCGAAACTCTCCCGACCGATCGATTCCTAGTCGTAGGATTACCCTGATAAATTCGTCGAGTTATTAAGATGATAAATCGCCCTCGGGGTTCGGAAGATGAAGCGGAGTCGGGTCGGGATCTGGCACTTGTGACGTACGGACTTTTGGCAACGGGGCGGCCTTTGTTTCGGAATCGTCGACGTCTTCTCCCGTGAGAAATGTAGCGCGGGAAACGAAGTGCACGGACGCTCGGCTCGTGAAAAATTCCCGCAGTTTCGTAGATGTTTATCCGAGAGGTGCTCTGATCTGGGGATTCGAAGTTTCGAGCGCGATTATTCTGCCACGGCGTCCAATCCCCGGGAAAAATGTCCCCGCGGCCCTTCAACCGCATGCAAATGCTTCTTGAAAAACTACGCAATCCGCGGATTGATGCATCTTCTAAACGATCCATAAAACAACCTTCGATCAATTTCTATGCGAGCGTGGAAGTAAACGAAATTCCCAGAATCGTTAAAAAAATTAATAACCGCGAGGTATAACCCGGCATAAAAATACTGAAGAGATAGAAGGGAGCAGAAAGATCCTCGCCGAATTTCTTGCCAATTTCCTCCCGGTTCATTTTTATCGGCGCCGGATCTCGAAATAGACCATTCCTTTTCATCGTTTCGCGTCCGGAGATGCCCGGAAGAATGGGGCTCCATCAAAACGAGAAAACACTCGCTTCCTGTTCCGTCAGATTCTTATCCAGCGGAGCGTCGTTCGAAGGGAACAGAAACCAGACGGCCAATCCCACGGAAGAAGTCTGTTAGGACAATAATTTCTCGGTGGTGATCGAATTATACGCGAGCAAACTACCACCAGCCACCGTGGCGACTCCCGTTTCTGTCCTTCCGCCGGGAGCAACCCCCTTCTGACCCACTCCAACCCCTCTTCTCCCGACCTCGCGCCCTCTCTCTCCTTTGCTCCGCCGAGCTGTAAACTCCGACCGTCCCCGCAGTTTCTCTTGGCCGCCCCTGCCGGCACAGACTTCTCTACTGTTCCGCATTTGTGGCCCTTCATTTGCAGATAACCACTCGTGGAACCGCCAAACAATCAGCAGGACCCTCGAGTGCATCCCGCCATTCATTTCCTTCCTTCCTTCCTTCCTTCCTGGCTTTGCCTTCCTGGCTCTGCCTTCCTGGCCGCTCCTTTTGCGCGCGACAACGTTTAAACAGCCAACACCTAGAAAGGGGCCGCGGGGCGAAGGGAAACGCGAAACGTCGAAGGGCGGACGGATCGTCTCGAGGAGGTCTGGGAGAAGAAGGGCGTCTGGGTTGCTGGGTCTTCTACTCTTTTTCCTGGGATAAACAACGCCGTGCCTGCGTCAGATTTCCGGTGCATCGACAGAAACCTTTTTACAGGAAGCTTTTGTGGGAGAATTAATTTTAATTAATCCCCCTGTAAATTAATCAGAACGAACGCGGGATTCGTTCGTCAGCGAAGATTGCTAACGCTCGTACGCTCGTATTAGTTTTCCGGGCACGCATTCGCGCGGGGAACGCAGACGCGTCGTCGGTGGAAATTTGATTTACAATGACGTCGGTTTATTGAAAACTGCCGCGTACGCGGACGACGCAATAAGTATCGAAAACGCATTGTGAGATTAATTAAATTCGCCCGGTGTTTATATGCCGCGCGGGATTCGTTAATGAATTAATTGAAATATCTGGCCGCGGCAATCCGACAATTATCGAATACCCGTCCAATTTTCATTACCGGAAAAACTGCGTTCTATTAGCGTGGGTCGGTTGGAAAACGAGGAACGAGAAAACGTAGACGGAACGTGACCTATTTTTCCAATCACCCCCGACCGTTTCGATCCGCTGGAAATCGTTTTCGTCGAGGATCAGTTTCCCGGGCTCACGGGGCGAGAAGAGGCGCCGAATACGGTTCCCACCCTCGTCGAAGATAAAGGGGGATGACGTTTCGGTTTCTCGTTCCTCAAACAACCGACCGCGTACACCAGGAATGGTCTCCTCTTTTCGGCCTCGCCACCCCTTCTAAGCCGCTAAGTGGATCGATACCGTCACCCGTGGTGTTTTGAATATCAACCCTCGCCTCCGATGACGTTCCGTCATCGCCGATGGAGCGTGGCCCGGAAGAAGTCACCGGTCGTCGTTCGACGGAGGGTCTCGGGTTCTCGAAGAGGCCGCCGCGATCGCTCGACGCGACCCTCCTGTTTGTTTTCCTTCTGGTCCCTTCTGTTTTTCCTCCATTAGCGACTTCGCCACCCTCGTGGCCGTACGCCTCACCCCCGTCTGCCGTGTCGTCGTTCGGCTATCCGCGTCAACAGACACCTGACAACTTCTCACGACTATCGCCCGTCATACGTGCCCTTCTTGCGGCTTCTTCGGGAACCTACTACGTTTCTTTTTCTCACTCGTTCGACGTGAATTCTCTCCGCGCCACGGAAACACCGGAAGAGGGTTGTTTGTCCCGGAGTCAGAGACGAACTCCGGTTCCTGGAGAGCAGACGTTGATCTTTCTGCATCCTGCACCGCGGCTCCTGTATTATGCAACGGCATTCCTCGAACCAGTTACGTCAAGGACGCGCATTCCTCTCCGGTACATGCTTCGGGACGAGTACGAACGATAGGATCTAGGCGATCGATCATAGCGCAGCGAAAGGTGTTTTCGTTGCAGAGATCCCGACAGCAATTTGCATTTATTCTGTAGAGCAGTGGTGTCAAAGACGCGGCCCGCGGGCCGCAAGCGGCCCTCAAGACTTTAGAGTGCGGCCCGCGGCCCAAAACTTGAAATTAATTTTATGACCAAAAAAATACAATGCAACACAATGCTAAAGGAAAAATTTAATAAAATTGGCATTCCAGATTTTTATTCGTACTTGCCAGAACATTTTATTGAAATGCGTATGTTTGTTGCGAGAATCTTGGCAATGTTTGGTAGTACATATCTATGTGAACAATTATTTTCTGTCTTAAAGACTAATACAACTTCACACAGGGTGAGGTTAACAAATGAAAACTTAAAATCTATATTAAAAATATCTTTATCCCAAAAAATTACACCCGATATCGATAAAATAGTATCTGCGAAAAGATGCCAAGTGTCTAGTAAAAAAAATATTAAGTCTTTTAATTTCTAAAATTAATGTATTTTTTTAATTCTTGTAAATTTATTAAAGAAAAATAAATGTAAAGTTTAAACGAGTTATTTTCCATTATAAATAAAAGATTTTTTTTTCTTCCTGTCTGCGGCCCGCGGATTTTCTTAAAATGAATTTGGTGGCTCGTATTCATACATGAGTTTGACACCACTGCTGTAGAGTGTTTGTCATTTCGGTGGATCGAGGTGCGAGTTTTAGCGTTCCGTAGAATCGCAACAACTGTTCGCTCGTCGTAGGGTTTCTACCCAAGGTTCTTCCAGGGTCTGAAACATTCCTTCCCTGCACGGTTAATGAAAGTTTCCGCGGTGATCGAGTTCCCGACACGCCTCCTTCTTGTCGCTGGTTCGCGGCAATTGCGGCGCGGCCTGGAAGATCGAGGCGAAGGATCGCGAGTAGTTTTTCTCCGGGAAAAAGGAGCCGCTGCGCTGGTCGTTCGTGCGGCACGCGAGACGCACCGGCGCACGTGAACCGGCGATCGCCTTCCTTCGTTGTTCGTCTAACAAGAACGCGATAGCTGCACTTCCGAAACGCTCTGCCGGAGCTTGACGGACTTATCTTACTCCGAGCGCATTCCGCGCTTTCAATTTTCACGCCGAAGATTTGAATGTCGAGACTTTCGATTCGTTGTTCGAGCCGTTCTTTGACCGGCGCTCGTTGCAATCCGGTCCAGAAAGGAGCGGCTTTCGGCGGAATCAAAGCTTTTGAAGTGCGCCGTCGCGTCGCGGAGATGAGGACACCACGAGTTTCCAGCCCGCCAAGCGAAGACGTCGAAACGCGACGCGCAGGAAAAAGTTCTCCGTTACGCCGTTTCCCATTGTCTGTTCCCTTCGGGCGGAAACTCGCGAAGAATGCCGTGCGAGAGGGCCACGTGTGCCGCATGAATTATTTCTCCGCGCTTTTCCGCCGTCTCCGCGCAGACGGCGGAGAAACCCTTCCGCTCTAATTGCCGTAATCGCTTCGGCGACGTTACTCGGGAATATTGAAAATTCTGCGCGAGCCGGCCGCCTCTTGGCCCGCCACGAAGCACCCCGACGCGACGGAGCCGCAAGGGGTGAAAACCGACGCGCGAAGGGTCGAAGAGACGCGACAATGCGCGAGGCCCTCGGTCATTATCTTCCCACTCGTAATCGACGTCCGATCCCGGAAACGCGATATTGATCAGGCGGAAACCAATGCTAGACGCCGACGGCTGACGAGGAGCGAGCAAACCGCTCGAAGGGCCCCTGCAATTCCGCGGCAGACCGCCGCTCGACGCGCGGAATTTATATTCTCATCGTCGAACCCGAGCTGAAACGCCCAAGGAACCGGCAACCTGTAATTGTCACGATCCTCGTTTATCGCTGCTAATTAACGTCCCTCGGCTGCTCTTTCCTCCTTGCCTTTCTCAGTCTCTTCCGCTGATCCATTTCGTCTCTTGCCTCCTTCTAAAGGGAAGAACCGCAAAGTATCCTGGAAGAATATTCGAAATCCACCGTGCATCGTTCTAACTATTCCATCTCTCGTTGCTAAAGACTCCAGCGTTCGAGCTTCGAACTCGCACGACTAATTGTACCGTAGATAATCTGAACGCAACGCGGCTGCTAAGGAGAGCCGACCTAATCGGACGAGTTAATGCGTCGGCGATACGCGCAGCCGTACGTCCGCTGCTAATTGCAAGCAATACGGCCGATCTTTATTCGCAACCCGTCGCTTCCTTCCCCCTGTAGGGATGAACTGAGAGACACGGATAAATGGACAGTCGTAAGGATCGATGGGGGATAGCGAGATCGATCGTCCGCGGATAAACGGGCAAATAGAACTGCCGCGGATAGATAAATTGATAGGGAAGGAAGGGGTCGCAGTTCGGAAGCGAGGAATTCTCGCGGGCGGAACTTCCCTCGCACTTAACCGCGTCTCGGAAACTTTTCAATAAAGCGCGGCTCGCTTTCCATACGTTCCAGAGGGGAAGGCGAAAGTTTCGCACTATCGTTTCCACGCAACATTTGCAGGATTCCCCGCGTGACACCCCTTCGAACGTCGCGGATTATCATTCCTGATCTCCGCCTGCCAGAAGTTCGCGAAGCACGGCAGAAGGGGCGAGGAGGTGCGGGAAATAAAATTAATTCGTCCACGGAAGCGGATCTTAATTTTCTCCTTGTAATTTACTTGGAAGTGTCGCGGTTAAGGTCCGCACGCGCCGTCGCGCCGCGGGCAATTATCGCGACCTTCGAGGATGCAATTTTATGCGCCGTAATTTCGTAGCTGTCAAAGGTTATGGGTGGCGCATTAGCAAGTGCAGTCATAATGTTTTCTCCCTCGGACGTCGTATTTCTCGCCGCGCGCCGCGGACAAAGCCAATTACCGGGTAATTAGTTTTCGCGGAACGAAAGCGAAAGCGAGACCGATAGGGAAATATTCTGCAAGGAGTTTGCGAGGTGCTCCGGAGACTCGTAGACGCCGCAGACCTTTCATACATCGAAGTTCCAAAGTTTCGTCGGAGTTCCTGGACTTTTTCAACACCGTTTGAACCGTCAGAAATTCTACGAAAGAATCGCGAAACGTATAACGGGGAATAATAGCGGACGTCTAGGTGTAATTCAGCAGAAATTTTTAATGATACATCCGTTCTCGAAGCGGAGACATCCTCGCGGCATCGCAAAAAAGGACCGACAAAAGCTGCCGGCGCTGTTCCGCCGCGCGATTGAATAAAACGTTCGCGCGACACTTTGTTGCGAACCGGTTTTTTCGCGTTTACGCGAACCACCAACCAGATAAGTAATATCTTCCCTGTCCATCTTGCTCCACCCATAACGACCTCTCCTTCCCGTTCCGTATTCGCAACGAGCCACGCAGCGATACCGTCGGCTAGAACGTACCTCTAACTGGCACCGCCGCTAATTGCCGTCCGTATAATTACCATATCGAGGAGATAAATACAGGGCTCTTACCTTCTGCCTAGGAGAGACAGTCTGCGACGTCACGTTGGCCGCGTGCGCCTCGGAGATACAGAGAGGAGAGCGAGAGAGAGAGAGAGAGAGACGGCGGTCTCTAATTTGCGAATGTTTCTCCTTTTCGATCGAAGTGAAGTCGGCGGCTCGCGATACGAGATTTCGACGCGGGAAATCGTTGAAACTTCGAGGAAGACATTTGCCTTCAATGAAATGCTCGGGGACGTTCGAGCCGACGCGACGCGACGGTATTCCGAGGAAGACGTTTCCACGTACAAAGGGTTAATAGTTCTCCCTACCTCCGTGACCTCCGAGTCCGGAGTATGTAGGATATAAATACGTATGCAAATGCGGTGACAGGGCGCAATTAAAAGAAGCTATCGCGACGAGTCCTTTGTCAGGATTAAGCCGACTCGGTTCTCTATTTCCCTCGGTCGTGGTGTGCGCGCACCACGATAATAGAATACGCATGTATATTTCATCGAGAGGAGCCTCGCGAGCGGCCCTCGGCGAATAGGAATCCTTCCCCGGGAAGAATTCATTATTACAAAAATAACCTTTATCTCTTCCGTGCTCCGACAATGGGTTATACTTGCTCGGAGCTCGAAGGACCGTAATCCTCTTTGTCACGGAAGACGTCGTCGTTCGCAAATTGCCTGCATCGATGCATAACCGTCGTGCACCGCGATACGGTCGCCAGTCTCTCGGATACATTAAGGCAGACGGAGCATAAGGCAGAGAAATATTAAGCTATTCTTCAAGTTTCTACGTTCTTGTTAACTTTCTCCTCCTGCGACTGTAATCACGAATACCTTGACACTCAACAATACCTGAGTTTCGTTGCCGTCTGGAATCCACTGACAGCAATCTTTGCAGCAATATTATATCTACTCTCCAGAAAATTCTGCAAAGTATCTAAAATATAGGGTAAGTCTGAGGGAGTCCGACCACTTTTCGGATATTATCTTGTAGTTTTAGGCATATTGTATGTCCTAATATCAGAATACTATTAATATTTATAAAACTTAATGTTTATAAAATAAAATACTAATAATTAGTAGAGCGTTATTAACTCTTAACTCTCGACTAAATTACTAAACGTGTCTGAATCAGCCTTTATACCTAGTACAATAATTAATGAAACCTCTAGATAATTAAAAAATGAGAATAATTATGATTCGGATAATTAAGATTGTACTACATTATCAATAAACTCATTTGTCTTTCCAATATTACTAATACTATAAGTAGATCAAAAAGCTTTTAAATCTGCATAAAATTTTAATCATAATTTCTAATTTAGATACTGCTTTGCGATAATTCTCGCTGTCAGAATAACAACAACCTGAATAATTTCTTTTGTTTCTACTGAGTATAGAGTATAGAGTCCTGTCTTGTTCTGATATTAAAATATCGGCACTAGCCGGTTTCTCCTGGTGTTCGATCTCTCACGGATTTACTCTAAATTTATTTCTTTTATTTATTGATCTGTTATTTATTAAATTAATCCAAGTGCTAATTTATGAGCGCAAAGCTTTTGTACAATTAAAAATTCCCAAAACTCTCTCTTTAAAGGACACCGTCGGCCACGATTGCACCCCTCCGTGTACCTATTCCTGTTCCATAAAAAACAAGCAGACAACCACGAGCAAAAGAAGCATCGCCGCCCAGCGCGTAACAGCTTCCTAATTTTCCCCGCTGCAATATTTAATGCGTTTCCCCTGATCCCTGACGGCGCGGCGGGCCGCTCCATTTCCAGCGGGGAAACTGGTCGAGGGTGGAAAATTATCGTGGCGCCGTCCCGACGTCGAAGCGGGACACCGCGCCGCGGTCGCCCCTTCTTCTGCCGGGGCCGGGAAACTTTCTTCGCGCGGACCAGCGCCGACTAATCGCGCGCGTCGACCGCGGTGACGGCTAATTACCGCTCCCGGAAATGAGCGCCGCCGCCAGGAATTAATATCTCGTCCTCCGCGGGGAGACACCGCCGCGCCGGTTCGCGTTTGTCGTCGCGCGCGAAACTTCGCCGCGGGACCCTCGCCGCGTCGTGTAATTGACTCGGTGATTACGGGGAATAATCGCCGAGGGTAATTAGGGAAAGAACGCGATCCCGTCTCTCGTCGAGCACGCCCTTAACGTCGCGTTGACGCACTCGCTGCCTCGTTGAAACCGCTCCTGGAGTTGCGTTCACGACGGCCGCGGATCTACGACCGAGATTGCGCACCCCGTTAATGAGCCGGCACGATCGAGCCGCTCGATACTCGATCGGCGAACGAGATTGGGGACGAATATGGGAGGCTGTGCTCGTGGTTCGCCCGATAACGCTTTATCGGAGGCGGTGGAATATTAGTGGTTGTACAGGGTGTTTCATAATTGACGACCGAGTTGAGCTTAATCATGGTACAGTCTGGAGTTTGAAACTTGGAACTTTCTAAATCTAATAAGATGGAAACTTGTCTGATGTTGCACAATCTGTTTAGGAATATTTCGACGTCTTTAGTTGACAATGACCGCGGAGAAATCGCGAATTTCTCTTGCGAAGATGCTATTAGGAACGAATAGAATCGCGCGAGTCTAGCTGACGCCAGGAACAGAGCTCTTCGCCGCAAGTTTTATTCGAGTTTTCAGGTTTTGACAATAGACGCGTTGGCACGGCCGTCCGCCATATCCGCCATCAACGTCGTTGGAGATAGGGTGCAATTTACGAGGCAACAACCCTCCACGGCAGGCAGCGCGCCCCCTCTTCGCGCCGCTGTCGTTATAGCGACGTTAAACTAGCCAGACAATGACGCGGCTTTACGATTTTGGCAGTCATTGCGATCTCGGGGTCGAAATTTAATGAATTCGAAGTCTCGTTAATAATCCGCGCCGATAAATCCGCCGACGATCGCGAGTGACCCTATTATTCCTGGCTCCGTCGCGTCCTCTAACAATCGCGCTTCCCTTCGATGGCTCGTTTTGGCTGGCCCCCCTCTCCGCTTCCTGTGGCAATTAAACGTAACTCGATTCCCCCGTTACGTTTTATCGAAGCGCCGAAAAACAATCGGCGCCGAAAAAAAATCAAAGGGAGACGCGGGTTCGCGTTGCCGTTGGAATATTAACGGCGGAAAGGGAACGCGTTCAAAAACGGCGCGACGGTCGAGAGCGGCGAATGTTAATGAACCGGTTGACGGGTTTACAGCGATCAACCTGTGCGAGGATTCGCCTGTTCCGCGTGCCGTCGCTCTCGTCACGGTTAATTAGATCGTTACAGCGACCGCACAAATGACCGGCTCGTCGTTTCTCGATCTCTGATCTAGCCGCCGCGCCGCGCGTCCCGTTTCGTCGTCTTCTCAGCTTTCGTTCCGCCTGGACCGGTGCCAACCGGAGGGCCGCCTTATTACGTTTCATTTGGATTCGGTGCCCGACTTCGCGTCCGCGAGGGCGCAATTCTCGTTTGCGCGAACCTCGAGAACAGTTGGTCGGATATTTTTACTTCGATCGCTTTCGGGAACTCCGCAACGAAGGGAGCCGCCCAATTTGCAACTTTGAACGTTCCCTCCAGTGGCGCGTTTATTGTCCGTGTACGATTGCCCGGCGAGGAGCCCCTCTGCCGTGCAAAAATAGAGTAACACGCGGGGGTTGTCATTTGCAATCCCTCGAAGTTGAGGCACGACCGGCCCCTGCGAATTGCATAATAACACGGAGCGAGCACAGCGGCTGCGACCGGGAGGATGCTAATAGCCGCGAAACTTTCCGGGCAACTCGCGCGAAACTCGAAACGAGTGGGGGAGGGCCTTTCGAAAAAGTCTCTCCGCCTCCTCGGTGGCCAACGGTCCGAGGAATGCGGGGTATGCATTAATTGCGTCGGAGGTAATTGTTTCGCTTTGCCTCGGAGCCGAGTGTCGATTTCCTCCGTTCGCCCTCTTCGGGGGTTTGTTTGCGCTCGTCGAAACGCTTCCGCGCGGCACGTCAGACATTTCTAATTGCGTTCGGGGTTTCTCTTCCGCTGATTACGCAAAACGCGGGACTATCAATCTCGGAGGCGGCGCTGCGGTCCGCGGCGCCTTTCTTTCCGCCCGGTTTTAATGGAACGCTCCATACGAGAGGATCGCCCGAGTGTTTTATTGTTCGCATTTCAGTCGGCGCGGCGTTTAAGTGCACAGAACGATCTCGTGTTTCCGTGGCTTCCGTGCCCCTGCTGACCGCCCTTTTCCTCTTTTTCTTGCAGGGACCTGAGACCGGCGAGCTTGGAGAAAGGCCAAGAGACCCTCAGACTGCGAGTGTACGCCGCGTACGCGTGGGGCGGACCCTTCCTCGTCGCCGGCGTCGCCGCCCTGCTGGATCATCTTCCGTCTCACCCTCAGTACACCTTCCTCAGGCCTCGTTTCGGCGAGAAGCAGTGCTGGTTCTACGGTAAGTTCGACCCTCTACTCGCGACAACTGTCGTTCGGCACCGAATGCGTGCCTCCTTTCAACCCCTTCGCGGTATTCTTGCTTTGAGTCTGAAGAAGACCTTAATTAGGCCTCGGTGAATATGCCCGGAGGGTTGATACTGTCGCGAAACATTTTTTTTCGTGGATGCGGCGTTCATCCTTCGAGGGAAGATCTTCGGATCCCAAACCTCAAAGTTTCGCCTCGCGAAAAAATCAAGAATCGTGGGGTTGCTGCAATTCGAGGTATCGATAGCCAAAAACGCCTCCCGTAACGAGCAGCACTATCCTGTCGAAGGAAATGGTTTACGAGCCGAAACGATCGCTATGATGGTAATTCGGGAAGGGAAGGGCGAACAGGAAGAGACTGCGACGATAATTAATTCGCGGGGCGAATTAATTCGAACAGCGTCACACGCGACTTATCAGTGAATTAATTTCCTCTCCCCGTTTGTCGGGGACACGGATCTGGTATTCCGTTGTTAGAACGACCGTCGCGTCGGCCGGACTTGCTGACATTAGTAACGGATCGGTTCCACAGACGGTAATGGAGCCTATTACCGAAAGTAATACAACGCTGGTAGGAGGATGGTTAACACGTAATCCCCTGTGATCCGATTATTCCGCTAATTAATAGGACTGGTCAGTCGTGTGTTGGAGGCGCTGATTAAATCGATTTCGTTAATCGATCGATCGATGGAACGGTCGCGTATTAATTACCAATCAAGCACCCCGGGAGCGAGGCCTTTGTTCAACCCCTTCGCAAAAAGCTCGGAAGGCTTTCCAAGATTTTGTCCAATATTCCCCTGAATTTCGCTGCTCGACGGGAGCGCTAACAAGGAGATGGCAAGAACGGCAGAATCTCTAATAACTTATTTGCATGTGCATTCAGTACTTTAGGTTCATGAGAAAAAAATGCTAAAAGGATTTGAGTGCATGATAATTGGTAATGATTAAATTGGTGATCCAAAGATCTTGCGTTTTCCTTAAGACGAGCTTAACGTCGTAAATCCTGATGAAGGTGGTATGCTTACCAAACAACCTTTGAAAGGACCTCTCTTCCGATTTCAAGAATTGTTATTTTTACTTTTTCTACTTCATTCCTCCTTTCTCGTACGGATATATGTATTTGCGGTCCATCGAACGAACCAATATTCCGCAAAGAAAAAACTGGACCGAAGCTCAAAGTAAATGGTGAATATGCCGCAAAGAGGATTACGCGGTTCCCCAAAATATCTGGTTACGACGTGTACCAATGTTCGCCACCTCCTCTCTTCTCGAACCCGGGTACACGCGAGCATAATCAGCGCAGATAAGAAACAATGGCACACGCTATCAGCATCCGCGTAGGTGGCAGCCGCAGGACTGCTTCGCTAAGAGGATTACATCGCTACCGGAAAGATTGTATTTAAGTATGACGCAGGGTGGCCGAATAAGAAGATCGATGCCCCAAAGTACGCCTAATACCTCGAATCCCTAATAATAACCGGTGCAGTCGACCCCCTCTTGCCAAGCCCCTCGTACGCGTACCCCGAATGGCTATAATAAGGACCCGAACGGTAATGTCGCGTCTTTATTCGTGGTCGAGGCTACGGTTGCAGGCTATTTAACGAGCAACCCCCGTAATCCACATCCACTGCATCCCCGTAATCCGCCCGGCATACTATCCCCGTCCCTTCTCCAACTACCTCCTCTTCAACCCCCGCCGTCCAGGAACTTTCTCTCTCTCTCTCTCTCTCTCTCTGCTCGCGCGTAAATACTCGTTTCAAACACTGCCAACTACCGCGTCGCGTATTAATTTCCCGCGGTCGCGATATTTATCGACGCCCGACCGAGGAGCACACCCCCGGCGATTAATGTTTAGCTTTTATATCCTTTGACAAATACAAACGCTGTTGCAGAACGCGGCGCGTTCGTTTCGGTTCCTGGCAACCCGAGGGGTTCGCGCCACCAGCTTTCGCCTCGGGTTCGATTCGTTCGGGAAACATCCCGCCAACGTTTATCGATCGCCCGCCACGATTTTATTGGTTCGTTGCGTGTACCTGTTTCGCGGGAATCCGGGAACTCGATGCGCGGGGACAGTTGTCCATTGAAGCTCATCGAGCCCTTCTTAGGGCTCTCGTTGATGACGGTGGTGGGCGGCACTCGAAGTTCTTGGGTGATACAGCAGGATCATCTTCGAGACATGAGCGTAGAATTGTGACTGACTTAATGATTCCTTTTTCGAATATTAAATCGTAGTATTGTAGGAAAAAAAGAATCGCAGGATCGGATTGTCTGGACCGGGATTCGAACCCGGATCTTTCACTTTCCGGGCGAGTTGCTTTAACTGCTTTAAGCAATTAAGCTATCCAGACCGACCGACAACTCTGATTCTCCTAAACGTTATAATCGAAACGTAAACAGAAACTCAGGCGCCAATCGCCTACAGTATAGACTTTCCTTATGCATCAGAATTAGTGAAGTTTTGTGTCCTGGGGAAACCCTTGAGACGCAAATGTCCTTTCTACAGGGTGATTTTGTCGCTAGTAGACACAAAGCAATTGTCGCCGTCTAGACATCGCAACGGTGACCTTGTTATTGGAAAGGACCAAACCCTGGTCATCGACTTTGATGAAGTTACTGCTGTAAGCCTCTAGAAAGTAGAAATTCCTTTGGTCTATTACACTGAGAGAAGTAAAGTTGTAAATTGTACTACACTGTAGGACTAAAGTAATAGGATAGGTGCACTTGTGGTGAAAATTCCAACGCAGTCTAGTAAAAATCCCAACCAGTGTAATAAATATTCTTACAAAACGCCAAAGTTCCAGATGCTTGGGACGGGATTCGAACCTACGACCCTCGCATCAGTAAATTGTGCCTCCTAACCAACTCCGCCAAAGTACGCTTCTGTTATTCCTTCCTCGAATTTGCTTCTCGTTTGGAATATATCTGCGGCTGTAAGGCAAAACGACGTATGTCACATGTTCAAAAAATTGATTTTAGGCGATAACCGAGATCTAGAAAGTAGAATCCATATTTCTATCAGAGAAAAAAATGCATTAAAAGAATGTTTTTCATTCAAAATAAGGATAAAAGAAAATTCGAGTACATAAGACAGTATTGATGTTTAGAACTTTAAACGCGAATATCTCGAAAATGAAAATATGTTTTTTTACTCTGGTTAGGATTTTTACTACACTGTGTTCGAATTTTCACCACAACCGCACCTATCCAGCTACTTTAGCCCTACAGTGTAGTAAAATTTACTAACAATATTGCTCTTAGTGTATAGAGAATCACTTTGTATATGTATACATATAAATCCTTACAGATCTAGCCTAGGCAGGCAAGAATGTGCGAGTTGGCTAACATCGTGAATAGTAAAGTTAACTTTTTTCAAGGTTCAGTATCCTCATCCAAAATATTTAAAAACAAAAGCACTACAAAACTGTGCACAGATAAACTAATTGTAAATATATTCTTTTTTTCCTGTAAGTGCTACTTTTTTTTATTATTTTGTCTCTTTCATCTTCTCACTTATTGTACAAATGTTTTTTTCTTTTTGTATATACCTGATACCAAAAGGTTCGCATCCGTAAAATAAATAAATAAATAAACTGCGGGTGTGCCTATTGTTATTCGAAAGAGATGTTTTTATTTTTCATCACCTGCTTAATTCAAGAATAAAACATTTGTTAAATTTGATATCCTTCTCAATTGCTCTCACTACTTGTCGCAGAGGTTATCAATCACCACTACTTGAAGTATCTTTCGCACCCCATCCGACTACCCTCTGTTTAACGCTCGACGCTCCAGAATCACAAACCACTCGAAAATCTGCGATCTTTCTCCACTATCTCGATCTCCCAACCATTCTTCAATCCATCGCACCGTATTCCATGGCAGGATCACAGTACGCGTTACGATCGCCAAAGGGTTCTCGTTAACAGGACAATACTTTGTGCCTAGGTATCACGTAATGTCGTTTGGTAACGAGAGCCCCGGACCAGCTGCCCGACAGTCGAACGTGTCAATCGGTCGCGCCGAACTTTCTCCCCTTTTTTGCGCAAATAAAGCTAAGTCGGACAAAGGAGGGCGTGTAGCTGGGAAACGCGTAGGAAATAGAGTCGTAGCCGTGGCGCTAAATCAGGATAATGGTGCCCCATGGGAAGCCGCGTCGTGCTATCGCGAGTTGTTACGAACTGACACAATGCTTTTGCACCGAGGGCAGATGAGGGGTTCACAGGGACAAGCCAGACTGTTCTGTAACGGACGTTACCCCTTGCGTTTCGCCCTCCCTCCATCCGTTCCTCTCGACGCGTCCGTCTCTGATCTTCCTTTTGCCGCTTTATTTCCCGCCTCCCTTTTCTTCCACTCGCCCCGTTCCTCCGTTCATTTTTCCCCGCCGCTTCGTTGTCTCTTCTTAATTTTCATATTCCTTCCTCGACTCGCCTCGGCTTTCACAGTCCTCCCTCGCCGCGTTCGACTCACCCCCTCGAACGCTTCACGGCCACTTCGCGTCCCTCTCTCCGGCACTCGGGCACACCCCATAACAACGTAGCCCCGAGACGATGGGGTCGAGAGATAAACCTGGCGCCAGCCAGTCCATCCCCTAGAACCAGCCTAGACCCCGGCGTTCGGTGCCCTTCGCGAGGAACTGCGACCGCAGGTAGCGTCGGGGGTGCGGAGCGTCCGCGCTGAATGCATAAACAGCTCGGGAACGACTTCCTTCGGCGCGCGCCTTTGTTCCAACCCCGTCTTTAATTCGTAATTTCGAGACCCCCGGGTGAGACGGTGAGAAACGGCCTCGATGTATTGGAGAATTTTCTAAGCGGAGAGCGAAAAAGCGGGAAGCGGACTTCGTAGAGGAGGGAGAAGAGTTCGCGAACGCTGGAAGAAGAGGGTGAAAAAGCGACGCGGTGCGCCGAATAAACGGGGGCATAAGAAAACTCGTTTGCCAGCGCATCGAAACGATCCGTGCTCGAACCGGCAGACTGGTATTCAGATCCTCCCCTTTCGGCCCTCGGTGCGCTCTGGCATCCTGGCGTTCCGGCGGTGTTCTGGCGCGCCCCATAACAACCCTAGGCCGAAACGATGGGGTAGAGAGATAAATCTGGTGCCAGCCAGTCCCAACCCCGCCGTGCGAACCTGCCGGAACTCCTGCTCGTTCCCCTCTCTAAGCCTACTAACTACCGTGCGGCCCACTAAACTGCACACGTAAACTCGCGCAGGGCCGTGCGTTTAAGTAGCTCCGATACGAGATTCTCCCTCCACCTTTACCCCCTCCCCTCCCCCGCGATACGTGTTATTACCGCACCTGCACGACACGGTCTCGATCCGCCAAAAACTCCGCTCGCTGTTTGACAAACGCGCGGAATCGCGCGGCTCCGGGGGAGCTTCAGAAATATAGCGGGATCCGGAAGGGTTAATTGTAGGGTAATGTGTTGGAAATTGTGGATGGCGAGCGTTTAATCCTGGTGCCCGTACACGGAGATCCTTTATAAGGGCAGAGACTTTCCGGCGTCCTGGAAACATTGCGAGCTACAAAGATTTATAACTGGAAGTATAGAGATTCGACTCTTTCACGAACTCTAATATCTCTGGATTTATCCTCAAATTAAATCGTAGAGTTGCAACTAATTTTACGACTATTACCATCAAGGTTCCAATTTTTGATCATTTAAGAGATCATCACTTATCATGATTTTTAACGTGTAAATATAAAAACTATTCTAATCTTAAAATTTGTGTGACACAGTAGAGCCTCGAGTATCCGACTCAATATTTGCGACATAAAAATGTTAATAATTGATACATTATTATTAAATTATTGTTCAAGTTTTAGTCGAAGTCATACTCTGTTCTTAAACCTGCCGCATTGAATAATTAAAAGCAATTCTGATTCGGATAATCGATGTTCTACTGCATTTGAGTATGTAAATCTATATCTTATTTCTAATTTGACATCTAACAAAATACTAGAATAACGTCAATATAAATTATAATTTAAGTTTCAAAGACAAAAAAGCAAAGGGAGCAATTTCTGATCACTCAAATTTTTAAAATACAAAACAGTTAATAACTATTTAATAAGGGTTGGGGATCTATTTTCAGCATGATGATTTACTGTATGATAGTTACTTATACAAAACTGGTCATCATAATGTTCCAGTCAAAAGCATCTAGTCGTAAAAGGGACATTTTCGACTCGAACCAAAATGGTCCCGCGAATACGAAAAAGAGAAACAACAAGTAGAAACAGGAATTCCACCCCCTCCTCCGTGGACAATCTCTGTCGAAGGAAAAAACTGGGAGCAGCAGGGGCAAAAAGGGGGCCGGAGACACGGTTCGGGGGGCAGTTGCTCTGCAGGAGCGGAATATTCAACTAACGTTCGCATACATTAGAATGGTAAATCTCCGGACTATCCTCCGTATCTATGCAATCTCATGCCCCTGGAAGTTCGGCATACCCTGGAACAGCGTAGACCGAAACGATAGGATTAGAGAGATAACCTGTCCAACTCGACCGTGCGAAACCAGCGCAACGCCAACCCCTATCTCTGGACCCTCGAACACGCGAGTGTCTGCGCGCGTGTTTGTGTCGCCGGGTCCACCGACGCACACCCTCGTCGACGATATTTATTATCACTTCGGTACGCCCGAAAACTCTTATTGAAAGATACACCAATTGCGGTGCTTTGCTCGCCGAGTTCTCCACGGCTATTTCCATGAATTATTTAGACTAGTTTCTGGGAGGAACGTCCTTAGCGACACTTTTTCTGAAACTGTTTTATGTTCTACGTACCTTTTACATCTATTGGGTAATTTGTAGCGTTTCGAAATGCAACGTTTGTCGTCGAATGGACAGCGAAACGTTAAATACCGGAGGTCGTAAAGTGAGTAGAAATTAAACGAATCGATCTGGCGTGATATAATTAATCGGCGTGGGCAATCCCGGGCGACGATTAAACGAATTGGTCCGGTCCGTTTGACCCGTAATAACAGCGCGAATAACGAGGATGAAGAATCCTTTGAGCGCAATGACCGCGTAGCAGAAGAGAATCGATGGAAAATTCTCTCGGAGAATAATCGATCTCGGCCTATATTCGGATCGCCGCGGCGTTGCGAACGCGTTAACAATCGAAGCCGACGCGTTCCAAGGATACCGGATCTCCGCGGCCGATCGAACCCGAAAAGAGATCTCGAGCTCTCGAACGATGAAACCAATGGGATTCGGTCGGATGAACGCGAAACGCGATGCGTTGAGCGCGGCTCGTTACGCTTTTTAAGCGGAATTAATGAAATTGAAACGCGAGGAGGGCGAACGAAATAAGGAACACGAGAGCGGGGCTACAATATCCAGATGATCCGTATCGATTGCTCAAAGCGAACGGCTCGCAACCGAGACAGAACGGCGCGAAAGGAATTCACAACATCGATTCCGGGCGAAATCGATCGCAGCCCTCGATTGGGGCGCGTAGAGTTGATAATGAAATGCGGGAAAGGAATTAGCGAATGCTAAAGAGCCGCGCGAACGCTCGAAACCCTTGTCGGACCCACCCCCCGGATCTTGCCTTATTTATCGCGCACTCTCATTTTATTGGCCGCGCCAATGACTTGGAAACGGAAGGGAAGCAGCGAGGAATTCTCTTATTGTCTTTTTCGAAGTTCCGCCGTCGTAAACTCGATCCTCGATCGGTCTTCCGTCGACGACGCGACCCTCTTTCGAACGCGGTACCGTCCCTTCGGCGAGGGTGGAAATTTCTCCGCCGCGCCGCCATAAACGGACCGGCAACAGTTTCGCGGATTCGTTCTCGCTCGCCGAGCGCTGGAAAATTCGCTTAACGACCGGTTTTTCGGCGGGCAGACCTGCTGGTCGACGGGGAAAATTTGTTGGCATCGGACTCGGTGCCCGATACGCTGATACAGGCTCGCACAATCACTTTCGATTATCTGAAAAACCGTTGGTGATTAAAATGACGCCGGCGATAAATCTGGCTACGGTGGAAAAAGGGCCGCGGCAGCGAGCCGAGTCATGGGATGGGGAAGGACGGAGAGAAATGCAAATCGAGCCCGAACCGAGATCGCGCCGGTCGCCCTCCGATCCTCGGCCGGCTAATTATATTTGACAGCGATTTGTGCGCGCGAATTTAACGCGTTTTTCAGATTCCTGCTCGTTGATTTACGCGCTTTCGTGGCTCGTTCGCCCGCTCTTTCGTCGCGTCGCACCGCACCGCGCCGCGACGCCATGGACATTGTAATTGATAAAGCGAGGAAAGCTTGATGTCGCGCTTCCGAACCGTCGCTCGTAAATCGCCGCCCCGCTGCTCGATGATCCGGAAAAACATCGACAATTACAACGACGCCCGACGATAAATTCCCGCCGCCTTCGGGAAAGCAGCGATACCATTAGCGAAACGTTCTCCGCTGCCAACGTATCTACCGCGCTAACGAATCTCGTCTTGCCCCCCGGATTCCTGGACGTTAATGGGGCTCGTTCTCGCGCCGAATTTCCCGTGATTTTGTCCGCGATCGCCATTCGTTGTTCAGCGACTGAGACTTCTTGCGAGGAGGAACTTATAAAAGCTCGGAGAACCCGCGCCGCGTTAAACCAAAGAAACCAAGTCTCTCCTCGCGCCGCTTTATCTTCCAGACATCGACCAGCTCCCACTAACCGCTAATTACTACCATCGATAATCGGAGTCGTTGCGGCAACTCTATTAGCACTCGCAGCTGTCCCGATGATAGAAACGTTACTGTCGGCAACAGGACCATGACTGCAGGCGATGCTGTTACAATGGCGGCTCGGGCAATCAACATCGCGATAAAGTTAATGGAGCCACTGGCCCGAGCGCATCGAAGATTCCAGTGGAAACGCGGCCGGAGGCGTTTCGAGACGCATCGATCGCTCCTTAACGACCCGCTCGCCGATTAATCTATTAAATCGGCGCGGCGCGGCGGTTCAACGCGAAAAATTCGTCGGCCGTGCCCCCGCATACGACGCCGGAAATCGCCCCCTCGCTAAACGGATAATGCGGAATAAATTGCCAACGCGGGGTGGTAAATCAGGGACAGAACCGGCGACGAAGAGGGAGGAGCGGCAAAAGGATGGAAAATGACGCTTAGCGCGCGCAATTGATCTCGCCGAGCATTCTCGGCGCAGGATTAATCGGGTTTGACCGCGTCGCCGTAAAGCATCGAACGGCACGCGTCGACATAATTCACTTATGTTTGTTATGGGTTGCCATGGAGTGACATATAACCTAGCCGAAACAGCTATTGTTGGCGACCCGCCAAACCCCAGCAAATATAGACGCCAGTTTGCTCTCTGTACTTCTAAGATTCGCAACTCGTTCATTACCCCGCATCCCCGCGCAAGCACCGCTTCCTCCTTTTCCTCCCTCTGCGGACCGTTCTTGCGAAAGTTTCGCCGTTTTAACTGCTGTTTTTCCCAAGTAAACAGAATCCATTTGAAGGTGTTTCGCCTCCCTCCGCCTACTTCGGGAACCGTGCCGGAATGTTTTCTTATTAGAGAACGCGGCTCGGGGGATGAATTTAAACGCGACGACGAGAGCGGATCGCTTGTTTGTTGGGATCTTGCCGCGATCGCGAAAGATCGACGAGATCGTCTCACGAGGGAAATACTCCGAGTATTACACTTATTCTTTAACGAGCTTCTACAGAGTGATCAGTAGACAGCGGATCTTTATGCAAAATAAAATTTTTACAAGCACAAATAAAGAATTGGAATTTGAGAAACACTATGTTTAATATTCTAAACATTCTCACTTGAATAATATTGTTGATATGTTGTATATTTTTGGATATATTAACAGTCTTATAGATTTTTTGCAAGCTCAACATTGCCATAAATGCATAAAATCCGCTGTCTAGTGATCAGGGTTGAAATGGAGATTACATTGATACGGTTGGATTTTTGGGGGATACAGGATACACGTAACAGTTTATGAAATATTTGACATTAAAGTTTTCTTAGGACGTTGTCTGCAATATTGCGTGCAGATTTAACTGCTTGGTAATAATTAGACTGCGGATGTTTACGCAAATTCAGATTTTCAAAGACATAGAAAAGGAAAACCAGCTTAAATAAAAGTGTCTTCTACCTTCTAAGTAAAATGTATTTTATTTTTGATATTTCATGTATTTTTGCATCTATGCACATCATTATGCATTTTAGCATATTTAAAGTCTCCATAAATGCATACAAATCTGCAGTCTAATTATTACCAAGCATTGAAATCTGCACGCAATATTGCATACTTCACATGTCATTTCCTGCGCTCAAAAGTAGAAATACCTAACTGAACCCAGAAACTTACGCGTAGAAACAAAGTCACCACCGACGCTAAACAACCTGGTCTTCCGAGAAATATTATTTCCTTCGCGTCGAAGGAAACAAAACCCATTCGGAGTTGCTAGTCCCCAACATCGGCGCGATAACAGATACCCGCCTCTTTCCAGTCCCGCGAGCATTGGAGCGAGCCGAAGCAAGATCAGGTAATCTTGATAGAAAAAGTTCCGCGCGCAGCCAATCCCAGCGGTCGAAGGTGGGCAAGAAGTTGTTGACGACCACGGAATTTTCGAGAAGCACCCGGGACAAAGAGGATACATATCTCTAAATAGAAAGGGCAAAACCGCGAAGCAAGGTTCGACCGGCGAGTTGAATATTCCGCCGCGCGTTCTTCGAGCCGGTCGCGCATTATCCAAAGATCCGCGACGTTTCAAAAGTTTCCTGACAGTCTCCGGCGGAGTTTGACGTCGGGCCCCAGGTCCAATTTTTACGAAATTCGGAAGCGCCGCGCTTGCAACTGAATCGGAGGGGGGTGGAGGGTGATCGATGCGACGATACCACGGCCTCGTTCGAGGCACGAGGCACAGAAGCTGGAGTTGAATTACAAAGGAGCCTGGAGGACAATGGAGTCGTGAAATTGGGAAAAAGCGGCGGAAGGAGGAAGTTGCTCGACAAAAGAACCCGTGGGATGGGGGTGTTTGTCGCGAGGGAAGTCGAAGAGCGTGTAATTAATAAATTAATGTAATTAATGTAATCGATGGCGTGTGATTTTTAAGTGGTCTTCGAGTAGTACAACCAGGAAATAAATCAGACATTCCAATGACATTTTAATGGCACGATTACGGTTGCACCAGAGGTTAATTTTAGCTACCTTTGCTGCGGACTATCTGCGAGTCTGGTGAGTTCCATTCTGTATCAATAATTTCTCAAAGTTTCCCAATACGTCGCGGCGAAAAGGGGAGGCTCCGCTTTGCATTCGCTTAATATTCGCTCGAAGCCCTTATTGGCCCTCCACACGCTTTACATACAATACCTACTTTCAGATTAACAGCGTGAAAGCCTTCGGAAAATTATGTGGGCGGGAGGGATGAAAAGCGTGTCCCCCTGGAATTTAACTTTCCTTTCCCCGGGGAATAAATTTGAAAGAATGTATTAATCACGAGCGCTGGGCGACGAAATTAACTCCGTAATGGTATTCAGGCTCCCTTTTATGGCTCGTACGTTTCTGAGACGTCTTCCAAAAAAAAATTCAAGGGCCTTTTCACGACCCTTTAGCGAGGAGCTCGAGCCGAACGCGAGCGTTCCTCTTTAGTCGGGCAAAAAGCCCTCGAGCGACTCGCGTAGGAGAAAAATCGATTCATATCCGCGGAAAAAAGCGTCCATTTATTCGCGCCTGTCTCTGACAGTCTCCGGATCCTGGGGGTCGCCTTTCGGCGCGCATCAACCCGGCAACTGGGTCAGCTGCAGCCCCGATATCAACTCTGGAACGAGCGTGCTTCGGCATCCGTGGAACTCGTGACGTAAGGATTTTATTTATGAGTTTGTTTGCGAGCGCGACTCGCGACCCTCTCGCCGATAAGTGGCTATGGGGTGTCCTCGTGGAAGCGTGCTTCTGGCAGATTGCGCGTTACACGGGGGTTGGAGTGTCCAGGACCGGCTGAGAGGAGAGGGGATCGCAGCGATAAACGGGGTCCGGATCGTTCTTTATTTACCATAAAATCGCCGCTCGCCAATGGATTTCCATGGCGACTAAAATTTTATTACCGCCCCCCGTTCGCCGTTGGCGAAATGACAAACTGGTCAATTACCGGCCGCGTGTACATTAATCGAGTCATTTTTCGGGTCAAAAAATAGATGGCCGATGGATAACGAAAAAAAGGTTAGTTCTTTATGCGACGAGTAACACGTGGTCGGATGGTCGACCGCAACGGACAGTCGTATTTGGCGGAGCTCGAGAGGGTTGATAAAAGCGCGCAGATTCCGAGATAAAGCATCGTCGAATTTCGGACCGGGCGTTTTATCGTCGATACGCGGCGACCGGGAAAATCGAGCCACCAACGCTTCTTCGAATTCGAGCGCGACGATTCCGCGCGTGCGTCGAGTGAAATAAAAACGAAGAGGAAAAGAAAAATGGGAGCGTGTTTCGAACGAGGCCGAGGCGACTACACGATTCCCGTAAGAACCCCAATTACTTATCGATCCACGTAATTGTCCAGGTAGATTATTGCTATCAAGAAGAAAGTCCCTCGACCCTCCGGTTCGCTGATACACGTGCATGAAAACATTCTGTAAAAAGGGGGGAACGAACGCAAAACGCGGCTCGCCGACGTATCAATTTACTCGGAAACTAGTTATCCGCGCCTCGTCCCTCGCCCACACTTAGCAGATTGCCTCGTGTTTGAACGTATTCACGAAAACTGGCCCTCTCCGAACGAACCGTATTCATATTCATAGGTGCTTCGCGAATTTCGGGGATTTCGCGATCTTCCGTCGATCTCCAGACACACGTGCGCCTCTCTCTCTCTCTCTCTCTCTCTCGCTCTCTTTCCCTTTCCTCCGCTTCTCTTCCCCGTTCATCGATTCGATAAGTACACGCTGACGTGATTCTCTGTAATTTCGTGCGAGAACGCGGCGAGGATTCGCGTGCATGCGCGATCATTCCGTGACGCAACCTTCGACCCCTGCTTCCTCGCGCTTTCCCACCGTCGCGATTCCGAGAACCGAGATTCATAGGAAATCTTGAGAAGGTGTTGGAGTCGTTGTTTTACGCTTTTACTGCCGCAATCTTTATCGCCGTTGCGTGGAAATTTGAAATAATTATCTTATTAACTCCACGGCAGATTTTATTACGAGTTCTGCCGCGTGATCGACGCAACAGCGATTCGCGCATACGAGGATAATCTTTCATTATCCAGGATGGATCCAGGAAGCGCGGATCAAAGTGCAAAGACTTTTTTTCCCTCCGTTCGCAAATAGCGCATCACGCGAAAGATAGATCCGGAGCAATTTCCGATATCCTATAGAGGCGGTCGATTCCCCGGCGATGAGGTTTCCAAAATAGGTTCGTATAACGAGGGAGAGCGTGGCTCGTTAACGAGGCAATGGGAATTGCAGAGAATAATGACGAGCCGGTGTATCCGCGGCTACCGTGAGAAATATCCGAAAACGTGGACCGGCGGTAATAGGATCTTGAAAGGGGAAACAAATGGATCCAATTAACGACGTCGAACCACGGAATATTGAAAATATCGAACGAAGTAATTAAAATGCGCGTGTCCCTCTTTCTGGTTCTCATGCTCCGGCGCATTCGTACGTGCCGGAAGTTTGGGCGAGGCGCGTCGAATCATCCATAATAAACATCGCGTGTAACAACTGGCGTCGAGATGAATGGACTTGCGGATCGCCATTTAAAATTGCGTAGGCAAGGAAGACGCGTTTCCTTTGACCGCGTGCGTCCCCCGCGGCGTCTACCGCCATTAGGAAAACAAACTGTTGCTGTCAGCGCGTCGCTGTTCCACGATTTATACCGTCCCCTCTTGAATTATCGATCTATTTGCAGCTTTCACGAAAATTTTTGGCCCGGCTTTATTTCCGTCCGCCCGACCTTGGGCGTATCCTCCTCCTCCTCCTCCTCCCTCGCTCCGTCTCGCCGTCGACGAAAACGCTGACTTCTGCGTTCCAACAGGTACGTCTCGATATTAAAAACTGACCGCGCGCTCGAAATTGTCTCGGCGACTCGCTCGCGAAGCCTCGTAACTCGTTCTAGCCGCGGGAAGCTTCCGTTCAGCTCGCGATTCTGCGAATTGAGTGGCGAGGATCGGCACGCAACCGAGCGGAATGAAACGATTTATCTGTCGTATACACAGGGAGTTCCGGAGCTCCGTGAAATCGCGGAAACGATCGTCGTCAGCCGTCGCCAAATTTATTTGTCTGTCATCGATTATCGAGCCGCTTTGCCTGTCGTTATTCCCGACTACCGCCGGATTCCGCTCCCCGTCCTTGGATCCGTTTCCTATTCGCACGAGTCCCGACGAAATCTCTGCCTACGTCGATCCGGGGAATAGTACAATATCTTTCTCTCGGTTTTTTCTTTTCTTTTTTTTATTTTCGAAGGAATCTGTCCTTGGACGCGCCACCGCGTTCCTCCGAGTTTAATCATTTCGCGACTCCATGTTTCATCCTGTCGCTTATACGAGTTTACAAAATCGCTGCGCTGGTAATCCTCAAGTTACACCGAAACGTTGAGAAACGCTCGTCATCCCCGAGGAACAAAGAGGAGCCTCGAGCACCGACGGGAGATTGGCGTCCCTCCAACCCGTCATTGTTTCCCGAAATTTTTACCGGCGCGCGGCGCGTCGACCGCTTCGAAATGCACTTTGAAGTGCCCCTCGGCGGCTAGATCTTCGCCGAAGTTCAAAGCCTGTTTCCGGGTGCAGCGATAACAAGCAACCAGCGAGACATAATAAGCAAAGCGTGACAGGTCGGCCACGAGTCGTTCACCTAGCTTCGCCGCTATTCCGCGTAATAGTTTAATCGCTAATGGTCAGGCGGTCCACGGTGCGCCGCGCTGCGCTCCACTTCCGGTTCACGAGAGCCGGCAAAACACATCTGGGTTCCTCGGATCTCCAGACCGAACCCAGATCAGCCGCATGAATTAAACGTCGTAAAGATAAATCTGCTCGCCATTCAGCTGATCGGAGCGTTTATTATTGAATGCCGCCGAACGCGAACATATACAGATATTTAGAGCGTTTCCAGGTCCGACTTTTTTCCGAGCCGCTTCTGCGACGAAGAAGCTCCAGTTTCGTGCAGTTCCCTGTTCTTGAGGTATCATTTTATGATGGATGAAAACTAGAACTGATCTAATAACACAGAAGAGTATGACAGAACAATGTTGAGAATAAAAAACACGATTTTTTGGTTCCCCCACATGCGAATATTCCATTAAAGAATTTTTTTAAATTCTCTAACAAAACTGTAAACTTAATCAATCTGAAACATTGTCTATATTTTTCAAATACTTTTATTAAGTAACACAACTCTTTTCGGTTGAATTCACTCGAAAATACAGTTGTAATTAACCGTGGACTAAACGTATCGCGAAATTCCGGTTGACACGATATCTGCCCTTTAGTTCATATAAGATTAAAAATTCCGATGTGATTTTATTTTACACATTTATAGCTAGCATTCAACTTACAATGAAACTAAAATAATTATTTTTTTAAAAATGGTAACTGTTTAAATCCAAATGTTCGATTTTACTGCCGAAATTGCACAAACTTTTGCTAATTAAAAAAAATATGTCCAGCTATCGCCTTGCCTGTAGATCAAACCATAACTATAAGTGTAACAAATAAAACCACATTGGAATTTTTAATTTCTTTATCCCATTTCTTCCCAGATAGCCAAATCTGATGGAACAGATTGTTACAGAATCTGCAATTACAGCACCTGTCGTTATATCGGCAGCAGATTTAATGTAGGATCTGTAATGTACAGGACTAATTGCAAATTGGCAACAGAAATCCTGTTGACAGAACCTGTTAGCAGACTTGATGCCGGCCTGGCGGCAGATCGACAGCAGAATTCAAACAGATATTGCTGCCAATTTCGCAACAGGTTCTGTTAGCAGAATCTGCTCGGTTTCTGACGCCAATCTACTTCCCGGTCTAATAATACAGTTTGCAAAATGGCAGCCTAATGTACAAATCAGGGTTTATCCTATTGTCACAGAGAATTTTAAAGAAACATTAAAGAGAATGTTTCTAATTTTGATTTCAGGCGACATGGAGATCCTGGCGTACTTCTTCGGCCCGATCGGAGTGCTGCTCGCGGTAAACCTGCTGTTCTTCGCGGCGACGGCGCGCGAGCTGACCTGCGGCCTGTGGAAGGGCGAATTCGTGAAGAGCACCACGGAGAGGTGAGCGAATCGAACTCCGATCGAACTGTGAGAAAGTCCGACGAACTATCCAACGAAGTTTCAGCGTTTACGCGGCTGTTTCGCCGCGCCTCGCAGGCGTTGCACCGTGTCGGATACGCGCGTTTCATTTCGACGAGAGAAAAAAAAATATTTACCTGGCAACTTCCCGTGCATATTCGCGATCGCGTGTGTTCTGCATCGCGCGCCTCCGCCTTTGTTTCGGCTAAATATTTACAGGATTTTTTCCGCGAACGTTTAGCAATCGGCGTCGTTTTATAACGTCGAGAGGAGGAGCAGAGATCTCTCCGCGAGGAAAATTTCGCTCTCCAGCGATCCGCTCCGGACCCGAAACGCGCAAGACCTCGGTTACGCTAGGTTATTTTAAGTTCAAGAGTGGCACTCGTGGGCCAACGCCGAACCCACCGGAGATCTAGACCACGCTAAGCCCAAACGACGCCCGAAACTTTCCACCGTCGCGGAGCCGAAGTGTCTTTGGCTGTTTTAGATCAAAGATAACCCTCCCCCTCCCCCCCTCAATCTTTGACCCGGAGTCAAAATTACCTCGACTCGAGGCGTTCTTACCTGCCCTCTTTCTGTACACACTCTGCCTTCGGGTCTCGTCCACTTCAGACACCCGGCTACATCCTCGCGTCCTTAGATAAACCGAACTCGCTGGAAAGATATTTCAACGGATCCATTACGCCGCCGCGAGATAATCGGCCGGGAGCCTCGGTTTCCACGAAATCGCACGGAACTTCGGGCGAAACGATTACCGCGGCGGAGTCGGTAAACCTGGAAACCTTAAACCGCGCCAGTAGAGAAGTTGAAGAAGCTCGTTTATTTGGCGCTGCCCCCCTTTTCGCGGGGGAGGTAGTCGCGGCCGCGATATACAACGATTAACGGAGGAACGCGGAGCGAGCGCGTTCCGTGCCGAGCGCGATGCACGTCTTCGACTCGCTTTTATTGCACCCCGGCAAACGATGCTTTATTTCGGCGCGAAGGACAACGCTCGAGGCCGATAAATATCAAGGATAACTGGTTCCGTCGCCGGCTTCCAATGGGAAACACCGCCCCGCCGACTTGGAGACAATCGGGATCACCAAACTCTCTCCCAGCCTCGATGCTTCCATTTACATTAATGCCTCCGCTGCCGCGCGCTGTTTCTCTTTCATTCCACCTTTTATGTATCTTACAATGCCTCTGTTATTCTAGTAATTTGCAGGGATGCTTGCTTACAGCGCCGGTAATTGTGTAAATTAATGATGCTCGTAATCGTCGAAGTGGGACGAAAGAATTCATCGAAAGTGCTAGAGAGTGATTCAAAAGTAGTAGGTTAACTGTCCTGATTACGAAGGGTTAACCACATACTCGTGTATTAAAGACACTATACTTGCACAATACCTGAAATAATGTTTGCATACTCCGCTTCAATTCCTATTTAATTCGGAGGAATTAAAACTTCTCTACTTTTGTTGAAAACCCAGCGAGCGAATAACACCGATTATATTATAACAAATATATTTCGGGACTTGCACGGATTGCAACAAGAGACTCGTATTTGGACACGACTAAGTAAGTGCACTGTGGTACAGGATTGAGATAGTTACAGAGATAGAGTTACTGGTTACGCTTACGAATGAGATCTGAGTGAGTTAGCGAGTGAGTTTTGAATTAGAGCTTGCGCATTTTTGGAGAGCGCATATAAAATAGACTTCAATGAGGAGAGAGTGAACTTGGGGCCTTAAGGGTTCATGTCTAGTCAGGAGGCCGAAAAAATTGTGTTCTTTAGAAATTTTTTGTTCTAAAAGTATAACATTTACAGAAAAAACAATTCGTGTATTTGAAGGCGCATGTCTTTACGAACTTTATGTAATTTTTGTAACAAAAAATATTTACAAATAACAATAGTATAGTAATTTTACTAGAGATCCTCTTAATGCGCGATGACCACTCTTACTCAGACTGGGGTTATCTAAAATCAAAAAACGATAAGGATTTATTTTGTGTGTGAAATTATCTAGTCCTTGAGCGAAAGATTTCTTTTTGCGATACATAGTTTTTTTTTTATTAACAAAAAATGAGTGACATTTTCATCGAAAATCGTAACATTCACTTCAAACGCCCGCCATTTTGTTCCAAATGAATACTTCGAAAAACCCTTCGTTCAAGGACTAGATAATTTCATACACAAAACAAATCTTTTTCGTTTTTTGATTTTAGATGACCCCAGTCTGAGCAAGAGTGGTCACCGCGCATTAAGAGGATCTCTAGTAAAATTACTATACTATTGTTATTTTTATATATTTTTTGTTATAAAAATTACAAAAAGTTCGTAAAGACATGCGCCTTCAAATACACGAATTGTTTTTTCTGTAAATGTTATACTTTTAGAAAAAAAATTCCTAAAATACACGTTTTTTTCGGCCTCCTGACGTAAGATGTAAGTAACTAGGATGTTTTCGAAAACAGCGACGAGATAGAAGTTATCGGGCTAACGCTGTGATTCGTTAGAGCAGAATTGGGCATCCAACACTTCAGACTCTTTTATTTACTAAATTTCATATTTTAATTCTGAACCTGACATTGTTGACCCGATTTTTAAAACAATCTAAGTAAAAGTACTAAAAATCGCATTTGTACATAAGTAAAAATGAATAGTATAATTTTGTGGAATTAAGTACCTATATTTAAAAAAAAAGTATAATAAATTAGAGTATTCCATAACATCTTCACACTTCTGTTTTGAAAACTCTGTAATAGGTGTAATAAGTGTTTTCCTTTTTTTCTTCGGTATTTCATTAATTTCATTAATTCAGTAAAAGAACTATTCTTTGAAGATTCCGGAAGAATTGAACTCACTAGAGGACATGATTTTTAGGAATCGTCAATAATTATGATTTTTCCTGAACCACTAATCTGTCCGTAATCAAGTCAGTTACCCTATCTCGAAAATGATTAAATCAGTCCACGTCTGCAAATAGCTGAATAACCAAATACAGTCGATGCCCTTTGCACTCGACGCTTCTGCCCGTTCGATGCTTCCATCCCTCCGCCGTCATCCCCCGCATTCCAACGCGTCGCTCCTTTTCGCTCTCCTCGCGAGTTACATATCTTCATGGTCGGCGAGTTTCCGTGTCGATCGCGCGAAACGCTGTAACATTACCCCGAATCGATAGCGGCAGCATTATTTCCCTCCCCTCTCGCGACAGGGCGTCGCGACGAGTTGCCGTTTGACGAATCACATTTTTTGGAATATTTATGCCCGCGTGCACGGGGCGCGAGCCTTTTTATAGGGCGACGGAGAGAGGGAGGAGAGAGCTCAAAGAAGAATTTATTTTATCACAGCCGCGCCGACGGATATCAAGCATCGAATCGTTATTTTCCATTCGTACGCCGGATGGTCCCTTCGAACCACCTTTGCTCCCTCGTCCCGCGCGAAATTGATATTGACGATCTCAATTTGCGATTCTCTTTCGGCCCCGGCTGCCTTCTCCCTTTCTCGCTCTGCCTCTCTGTCCGTCTGCACGGGACAAGCCGAGCCATAATGGCGGATACAGATTCTCTCGCGTTTCGTTCGCCTCGTTCCTGTACCATACCCGGTCTTTTTTCCCTAGCCGTAATTTCGCCGAGCCCTTTCCATACGCCACGCGCGTTACGATAATGCGGATATTCGGCCATCGGCCCTTTCGCACGCACCGTCTGTGTGGTCAAAAAAAAAAAAATAATAACGGCAGCTGCATTGCAAAGGATACTTTCGATAATGTAAGGAGTGGTATTATCGCTGAGTCGGAGAGAGACAAACGCGGGGTTCAATGATTTTCCAAAAATAAAATAAGTCGTGGCACGTGACTGCAGAATTATGCTTTAAGGGGTCATACATATACGTTTCTTGGGGCTAAATCGTAGTCCAATGTTTAAGTGTTAGTTACTGACAAACTATTAAACCGATTGGACTAATTCTTTTTGTATTATAAAGGTACTTGTTTGTAGAATAGAAAACAGGTATGGCAGTTGTGAAATTATTATAAATATGGCGTGAAACTGTTTTTTTTTAACGGTGGGCATGATTCAGCTCGTACCAGTGATTTGAAACAAAAAGTGTTGATAATTTATTACTTGTTGGGATCGTAGTTATCGTGCTACGAAGGCTTTTTTCAATAAATTGAACCATTTTTAAATAACAACAAAAAATGTAGGATTTTTCAAGCGAAAATCAAGATACTCTAATTTAAATTGCTGTCACTGCCGTAATTTTTCTTTTTTTTTCAAAAAACCCCCTCGTAGCACGATAACTACGATCCCAAAAAGTAATAAAATATCAGCACTTTTTGTTTCAGATCACTGGTACGAGCTGAATCATGCCCACCGTTTAGAGCGGCAAAAAAAAACAGTTTCACGCCATTGCACACAGACGCCATATTTATAATAATTTCACAACTGCCATACCTGTTTTCTACTTCACAAACAAGTACCTTTATAATCCAAAAAGAATTAGTCCAATCGGTCTAATAGTTTGTCAGTAACTAACACTTAAACATTGACTATGATTTAGCCCCGAGAAACGTATGTGACCCCTTAAAGTCATCAACAGAAGCTTATAGAGCGAAGTTACCTACGCCCAACTCTGTCTATCTCACACAGTCCGTTGGAATACCAACTGTATCGCAGCAAGATCCAAGTCTATTGACGCAAGGATCCCAACGGCGACTGAGCCTTTCGCCGCGCGCATTACTTTGACAAATCGTTCGATTCTCATCCCCTCGGATATGAAACTACGAAGCACGCGAGCCCCGGGGTACCGGTGCATTTCTATTTCAGCGCCTGAAGGTGACTCCCGCCGTCAAAGAATAAAAAACGATCCCGAGAAACGTATGCGCGCGATCGCGCGGGGATTCGGAGCCGCGCGATGCAATAGAAAACGAGCGTAGCGCGAAAATAACCAGTCGCGCCGCGAAAATAGAAACTCTGCCGATCTCTGTCAAGGTTGATCCGCGAATCTATCTTCCGCTCTTTTCAGCTCCGCCTACGAAGCAACGGATCGAACCTTGACAGTGCACTTCCTTTCGAACGCGCATAGATCTTTAGAGTCCTCCAGCTGGCTCGCTCGATCCTCGGGGCGATCGAGAGTCCCGACGACTTAACAGTCCGGCTCCACGGCGAAAATAAACGCGCCGAGGATACAGGCTGTTCAAAGGAACCCTCCTCTGAATTATGCTCGGGCCAGAGGCGACAAGGTTGCTGGTCAAACGCGGGCGTGATAAAATACGCGCTATAACTGTCAGCTGGGTGATGCGGGTCCCGCGAGATGCAGCGGCTTTGCATCCTCTGTCCCTTGCTGCGTCCCGACTCCGGCTCGGTCTGCTCGGCCCTCGGATAGTGATGGGGTTTCAATCACTTCGAATCGCTTCAAATCCAAACATACCGCCAAGAACCCAATTTATGGTCAGAACCCAATTCCTGATCAGTAAACTGCGGACATGCAAAATGAAATGTTTAGCAATACATTTCATGAATTGAAACTGGAATAACTATACATCTTGTTTTCTAAATATTGTAATTTGAATTATATTTTCGGTATTTTGTATATTTTGTAATCTGTCAACGATCTCAAAGATTTTTAGAATATTCAGAATGGTCATAAATGCATAAAATCCGCAGTCTACTGATCAGCTTAGCACATAACTATCATACAATAAATTATCATGCTAAAAGTGAAGCCCAAACACTTACTAACTACGTAGCTATTAACTATTTCGGTATTTCAAAAGTAAAATTTGAAAACTGATATTAGAGATAATTTGAATGATCAGAAATTGCTCTCCTTGCTTTTTTTACTTTAGAACTTACATTATAATTTAATTATTGTTATTTTTGCACTTTTATAGATGTCAAATTAATGATAAAACACGGATTTACTCAAATAACACACAAATTTTGAGATTAGGTTAATGTTCACATTTACGCATTAGAAAAACCATGATAGTTGACGGTATGACGAAAAGCTCGAATCGTATTTGAAACAAAAAAATGTTATCTGTTAGCGAACATTATCCCATAAAACTTTTTTATTTGTTTCATCAAGATCTACAGTTTACAGCAAAAACGCAGTCAATTCGACGATTTCGCAATTTTGATGTTTAAAGTCATTTTTTTTTTTTTAAGATGACCAACCATAAACACCTAATATTTTACAAATTGTTTATACTTATCAGCGCCAACATTTTTAGTCCGATTGTGTTTAAAAATCGCTCGTCCAGGTCGTGACCTTCCCTTGTAAGCATAAAATTGAAATTTCTTTTTGTAACCGATCGTAAGGAAAAACGATTCGATCATTGGTAGATTTAAATTAAAAAGAGTCGATGAAAAATCGATCTTTTTTCTCCTAAAAAGATCGATACCAGAATTTGAGGTCGATCCAACAAAAGATAGCCATCGCTACCAGATGGTATTATTTTCAGACCGTGACCATCAAACTGTTACGAACGCGTTTACGTCCACGGTACTTCCTTACGTCATCGTGTCCACCTGTTTCCATTTCGTCGACACGCGAGTTTTCCTCTTCCCTTTCGTTGTTATTCGTTCTCCTCTTCGTGGGATGTCCACCGTGAAACGAATGTAACAAACGACGAGAGCGCGATCGGTTTCCGGATTTTTTTCAACACGTCTCTTTATTATTAATACCGTCGATATCGCCAGTCGCGCGAGCGGACGCTAACAATCCGCGCCCAGCCCTTCTGTCTCGTTACGTCAATTAACTCGTCGGTGGATCATTCCTCCTTTCAGAACGCGGCGAGTGGCGTTAATTTGAAGCATCGAATAAAAACGCGTCTCTGTTCGCTGCGAAATGGATCTCTCTTTCGCTCCCTCCGTCGTTTCTCAGTTCCCGGAGAGCAGCGCGGCGCGGCGCACAGTATTTAAAAACGACTGTCTGACTAGGAAAAAATCATAATTTCAATAATTTTGTTTTACTTATTTCGCAATTGTTTTACTTTCCTAAAATCCTAGGGAGCTTTGATTGTACAATTATTTACTTCTAAAGATTGTTTAAATCAAAGAGGATTAGATAGAGCGGAAGGTCGTGTAACTTCCTTTAGCAGTGCCATCTCAGAAGTCAAATATGAAAGAATTGGTAAAAATTATGAACCCTGTTTCCTTTCTTCAATTTTTGTGTGTGTTGGCATCAAACATAAACAACTGACGCTAACCCAAGCTACACCATTTTGAAGTATTGCTGTCATACGATTCCTCAAAGTCAGAGTTGGAGCAGTATTTACATTTTTTAGAAAAATGCCTTTGAAATGTTGTGTTTGTGGAAAAATAGGGAAACAGAACATCTGTAACTTGTTTAATATACCAAAAGAGCAACGAACTCCGAACTTGAAATTTCAGTTCCAGTGTCCTGTATGAAAATTTAGTCATAGAATTTTAATATAATTGGAACCGCGAATTGAGAGAATGTGGTGGGGGTAATTTTCGGGTTGCGGGGCAAGGGGATAGATAAATAGTTCGCTTTTGACTCGTTTGAGAGTGCTGCGAAACGAGATACACATTTATACATAGGGCTCTTATGGAACCTTCCGCTCTATCTAATCCTCTTTGGTTTAAATAACATAATCTGTACATAGAATTTTCTAACCTGTATTGTGATTAGAAATGTCATTTAGCACTCGAGATTTTTCCTTCTCGTAAAAGACGAAACGTGCAATACATTATTTTACGCAACACAGATTTTGTAGACGAAGGTGTATACTTATATTTTGTAATAGGAAGATTAAAAAAGAGTTTGATGGGACATCCGAACAAACGCACTCAATAATAGCTAATTTTGCTACGCATGTGCTTTAATTTTTTAAGTACAACTTTTTTGATTGGTACGGATTGGTCAAATTTTCAATTCTATCTTATAGTACAGGGTCAGCACTATAATTGCTGTAAAAATCAAGTGCTACTTTTTGCAACTTTTTGCATAATTTGATTTTGAATTTCGCGAATACTTCACAGACGGTTTACAAACAGCAGTGCTCAGCTGGAACATCAATTAATCAATCAAGAAAAGACTGTATGGAGGATTTGTTCCATATGCTCCTGATGCCTTCAGATCCACTAAGTAGTTTAAGGGTTAAAACTAAGAAAAGTACTGGACATCTTCCGTTGGAAGTATTAGAACTACTAAAAAATATGGATCAATAGTTAAGTTGTTAAATTAACTATTATATTTTTATATATGTATATTGTTTTTACCGTATTCTGTATTGGAATAAATAAAAGTAAAATATTTTTCCAATCGTAAAGAAATTAACCTTATAATTTTTTAAAAATAATTTAGTTCTTATTTTAAATATTTCGAATTTCGACAGAACATAAGGTTAAGAAGTCGAAATTATGAATAATCTAACTTATTTTCGATGATTTATACACTTTCATTTCAAAACATAATTTTTCCCGGTCAGACAGTCGGTTTTCAACACTGTGCGGCGCGGCGTTCCCCGTGTCTCGCGTTTCCTTCGACCCTTTGAATTCTCCGACCCGCTCGCTCGTTCCGAAACTCGCGTATCATCGCTAAGAGAATTTATCCCGTCCTCTTTCCGCGTCAGTTTCCGCTCTCGACCTCGCGTTCCCTAGCTCTAATATATTTTTCAGTCGGCCGTTGCGAATCAAACTTTCATCCGCGCAATAACCGTTTTCATCGCATGTCCCCGACTCGAAACTGGATCAATAATAAAACGCGTGCATCATTTACACCGTAGTAGCAATATTTCCATTAGTTTTCGTTTATATTGGCCCGCGCCGGTCTCTGTTTGATTTCTGTTTCGCTCGGACGGCGCGGCGTCGTTATCGCGCGCTATTCAGTGTTTAATGCGGGACCGGTGAACTGTGAGTAACGCGATCGCGCTGTTTTCACGCGAAACTCGTATTTTTCCTTTCAGGGTGTTTCGCCTGTTCGCTTTCTGTACACAAGCAATATTTAATTTGAAACGGCGAAACCCGGCGCGGAGGCCGCGTAGGAATTCATCGACGCTCCGTACGGCAACGGAATATTCGACCCCCGTTCGCACCGTCGTTATTGTTTCGCTGCAAGTTCCACCGGCGCGGGCGTTTCTGTTTCTTCCGCGCGGGCATTGTACACATCGTTAATCACACTCCAACTAAGGAAGCAACAAGTATTAAACAGCCTCCGCTGGAAATCCATCCCAGCGCCGGCGTTTCGTTGTTCCAGCCGGAGCTCGATCGTCTGCTTCCGACCAGACGCATAATAGTCCAGTCAAACTTTACACGAGCACCCGCTGATTTGACTTTCATAATCTAACCCTCTCCCATCTCGTCGCTACATTTGGAGAGCCGACGCGTTCCAAGTTGCCCGCGTAATCGCGATCCCATCGAATCGCCGAGCTTCCGCGCGAAAGTTGGAGGATCAGTGAATGGGGAAACGGGCGCGAGTGGTAAGACGCGAGTTGTTAACGGGGGAAACCGAAGATTAGAATGGAGCGAACGTGCCGGATGAAAGGAGCTTCTGAACTCCGAGCATCATCGCCTCTTTCCTCTGAATCATCGCGTGACGAGTTCGCAGTCGACGAAATAATTAATTGATAGAGCTGTACGGTAAAATGAAATGATAGGGTAGCGATCGTTGAAGGAAGTCCGAAGCTCCGACGATTCTTTTCCATAAATATAACTCGCAAGGAAAGGGGTTACTTCCCTGGGAAAAAGGACGCGAAAGCGAGGCAAGTTTCCATCGAGCAAAAGGGGAAACTTCTTTCCTCCGGCCTTTCGGCGCTATAATTTCGCGTCACGGCGGAGGAACGGGTTGCGAACGTTCTGCCAGGACGTATTAATAATGCTTTGACTTCGACCACAATGCGATGCATACATTACTCCGCGCTGCAACGTGTCACGGCGAACAAACGGATACGTTCGCCGGCTGATTTATGCGCGGCGTAATTGAACGTCACGCTAATTGAATCGAAATCGTTTTTGCCGCTGGAAATTCGTTGGAATGTTTCTCCGACGTTTAAGCGCACAACTCTGAACAACCGAGTCCTTCTTGATCTCGTTGATACTTTCAAACTTCAACCGCCTCGGAAGTGACAAAGAAATAATTTTTCGTTTCAGAGCCGCGCTCGGCCGAGTCTGCATGAAGCTGGTGGTCGTGATGGGCGTGACCTGGGTGGCTGACGTGGTTTCGTGGGCCGTCGGCGGTCCGCAGTACATCTGGTACTTCACAGACATGATAAACGCCTTCCAAGGTGTGCTGATCTTCGCAGTGGTCGGCTGCCAACCGCAAGTGCGCGCAGCTCTGAAGAGGCTCTGCAACCGTAACCCCAGAACCAACGCCGGCCGACAAGGGAACGGATTGAGCACGACCAGCCACGGGATGCCCAGCATGGGCGACAGCATCACCCAGAACCCCAGCACGAAGACCGCTCCCTTGGAAACGATCTGCTAAAACAGCCGCGTCCCTCGTGAGTTCGAGGGCACGGGACTTCCCGGTCGCCTAGGAAGTTTCGTTTCTGTCGCGGAACGAGTTTGCCGCCCGTCGATCTGCTCGTCAACGAGCGACGGAGAAGATCCGACGGACGGGACGCCAAGTTCCGTTCGCAGCGGGACTCGTCGAAGCGAAATGGTCGATTAGCTATCTCAGCGTGGAGTTCGCGAGCCGAACGCGAAAGTCTCGGCTCGGGGAGCCGTTTGCGAAGCGTAGAGACGCGTGGGCGTCGCGGTCGCGAGGTCGGAAAGCGCCGATTTCTCTTCGGGTCATTTTCAAAGAATCGGTTCAACATTTTTCGAGCAGTTTTCCAGAGACCTCGAGACCACTTCGCGCGGTGATCAAAATCGAGGAAGCCAAAGCTCTCCTCGGGACCAGAGGTCGTCGACTTTGAGGAACGCGCGAGCTCGTCCCCGAGGACCAGGCGCGCGACCGAGTCCTGTCACTTTGAATAGTTCATCGTCTCGGTCGGACACAACGGAGAGCAGCGAAAACAACGCGAAGCGACAAATATTCATAGAGACCCGTCCCAGCGCTCGCCCCGCGAGGGAGAGCCGCGTCGCACGACTCCATCAGGTTCGGGATCCGATCGTAATTCGTGCTTCGTGCCCGTCGAGTTGTCCGTCTCCGTTCCCCGGGACGCTGATAGCGCGCTATGTCGTGATAAAACGCGTGCAGATCCAGTCGAAGCACGAAGCCGTCGCGAGCGGCGCGCTGGTCGATCGATATTTATAAATCAGAAGTTAACGAGACGAAATGCGCGCTACCTTTGTTCACGAATTATTAATAAACGGCGTCGAGGTCGACCGTAGTTGAAGAGGTGAAGTTTCGAGATTTTATTGAATGACGATTCACAGATTCTTCAGATTTTATGCAGGGACTCGGTTCTTCCACGCCGCGGTTCGTTTGACTTTTGATTCCAAGAAACATCGATTTTAATTTGCGAGAAATTCGATACTTCGATTGCCTATTTACAAAAATATGCACAAAAGCGCTGGAAGAAAAGCACTAGAGAAACATTAATTTAAGCCTTCGGGAAACTTTACATTCCTCGGTCACAGAAATCTTTTAAAACGTTAAGTATTACTTGAACCGAATATTAGTCGAATGGATGAACATATGTATTTTATAATTAAAATCTAAAATGAACCGATATAAACTCGAAACTATGAGGAATTGAACGCAGGCATTTTTCTATTACAAAATATTGTAATCTCATTTTTTATACGATTTTAAGTGTCTCAAGTGGAATTTTCAATTTCACCGCAGAACTGAACGTATTAAACAATTTTTCACGGCAATCGAAGCCAATGAAATTATTCTCCCGACCGAAATGCAAGCACCACCCCTTCTTCGGTCCATTTACCGCGCAATCTGAAACTGCGGCGACCTTGACCCGCGGCCGTAGTCGACCACAAAGAAAGCAGCGATTAATTCCGAGCTTTCTTCACCTCCCCGGGTTCGTTATTCATCGGGCGTGCTCGAAAGCAGCGGCGATCGCCGTTCGATTTTCCTTAGCATAAATTTGCATCGACACCCGTCGTCGGCATCCGGGCGCCGGGAGTTTCGCACCTCAGCGATCGATCGGCCGCGCGATCCTCCCGATGCCAAGACGCGGCTTCTGCGTCGCGCCTCAAACGGTCGTCCTTTTCCTTTGGCGCGAGATCGAAAACGACTCGCGCCCGCGAAACGACGCGCTCTCTCGCAGAGGCGTTTCCACGGCGCGGCGATCGATGACCGTCGACGACTCGTTTTCCCCGGCGCGGGGAGCGAAAGAGATCCGAGCGGAAAGCACCGACGCACTGCCAAAGCCGATTTCTACGACGAGACTCGACGCGTCGCGCGTTTTCATTCGCAGCGTCGAGGATTCGCTACGCGACGGCGTGGCGCGTCGCCCGAAAGCACAACGAAGTACCGTTTTGTACGTCTCTCTGTTAGGATAGAAGAGTCCCCCTTTTTGTACTTTTAATATCTGAATGGACGCCGCGATCGACGAAATGTAAATCGACGGGTCGAGTTCGATCTTCGTCGAAACGGTTCGAGAACCGTCAACGTCGGTTTTCCCGTTTTTTACGTGAGTCACGCCCCCGCGAAGTCGCACGTAGGTAGGTCAGGGCATAATCGACGACAACTCGTGACAATACACACTAGGAATTCAATGCCTTCTGAAATGCCTTCCAAATGTGGTGTTCAACGTGCCGAATTGTATACAATGGAGAACCAGACGGAGGAGTCTCTCTCTCTCCGCGGTTCTCGACGCATGTGAAGCGGCGACGCGCGCGAGATTGTCATTTCTCCGCGCAACTTCCGCTCCCAACTTCCGATGACATTCGCTGACGGATTCGCTTGTCTCGCCCATGAATTAATTATCATGGAATTTTCTACCCTCAAACTTACTATTAGCCCGAAATACTACTCACACTGCCACTGTTGGGAATGCTGACGCTACCGACCAAACTTTGGGATCAGTTTTCTAATCGAAGTGATCTTTTTATCCCTGCCACGATCTTCGGGTCTTTTTGGACCAAGAGGTGTATTTTATTTTTCTAATTATTGTTTAGATTTTGAGGAAAATCTCAGAAAATGTATGTTAATATTGGATGAGCGAAAAATTTCGTACCCGATTTCTAGTTGAGTTTCAATAACTTTTGCACTCACCTAATAGGATTCACATTTCTTAAGGCTTCCGCACAGTGTCAATAATATTAATTAATCCTTGTTTGACAATATATTGTCAGTCCACTTTAATACATTTCCATCTCACATTTCAAATACATTTCTTTTTAATTTTCAATCCTAACAACAATTCTACTGTCAATATCCACCGCAGACGCTAAATAATAAGGAAGCAAACAATAAATAAATGTTAATACCGATAAATATTATCAAACAGTATTATTGACCATGTGCGGGCCTCTTCATGCCTCGACGTTATATTAAAAATTCATTGTCTACATTTATAATAACGTGACAATAATAAAAATTGCTCCAATTAGAATGTTTAAGAGGAACGTAGCAGGGTTAATCGTATTCAGCATTGCCATCCTTGCTCAATAAAAAGGAGCTTTGTTGTACTGAGGATTTTTTTTTTAAGGAAATTGAGATTTAAATCGGGCATCGAAGTGATCGGGAGTCGCGGATCGCACGCACCTTCTAAAAACCGTTTCACGTCTACGTAGCGTTAGTACCTCGCACTCGAATTCGCTATTACTTCGCGATAGACCTCACACACACGCGCGCGCGCACGGCGACAATAGTTGTGTCGACGCGCAAAGCGGCAATAGAGTAATCGTCGTTGTTTCTTCAGGTGCATCCAAGAGACTGAGCCGCCTACCCATCGCTCATGGTAGCCGAAACGGTTCGAATCCCTCACGAAGATGTTCCAAGCTGTTTCGAAAACACCGGCCTGTTTTCTCGGCAAACACCGTCGGTGTTATGCCACGGACGTCCAATTGCGCAACCGCGAACACGCCGAAGCCGGGAAACGACACACGGCGTTTCGGATCTTCGCGGGGGAGGACCGATCGTTTCACATTCGTTAGTTCCTTTTCTCTTTTGTAGCGTGAATGAGAGTCGAGCGCGAAGTCTTCGGAGAAATCAGTAAAATTTCATCCGGAGAGATGTTATCGATATTATTTAATTCGAAAAGAAAAAGACTTGGAAGTTTTTTATCTCTTTTACGAGGGAAGGACTGCAACTAGAAACACTGCTTTTTGTACTGTATCAGATACCAAAATGTAGAGTTCGTTAATAAAAATGATTTTGTAATCTTTAAAAATTGTAAGAATTGTTTATTCATTACTAAAAAGTCAATCGTAGAAAGAGGATAAAAAATAGACATTGAAAAATTCATCTGAATTGAACATAATAATTTATCAACCATTTCGGAGTAATGCAGATTATTTTTACAGTCTCTATAGGTGCTGTAAATTTTTAAATTGCAAATCAATATGCAAATAAATATATTTTCTATTTTCTATCACGTGAGGTAGAAGCGAGAGAGTTTGCCATGTGTTCGGAGGTATTTTTTCGTATTTAGAAGGTTTTACAGTATTTATATAGATTGCAAAAATTATTCTGCACCTTTCAGAGGTTGTAAAAATTGTCTGTTTATTGCTAAATAAATTACAAATGCAAGAATATTTCTAAAATTGCGATGCGAAGTGTATTATGCATACCAGTAACTTTGATTATGAGTTTCTGGTTGCTTAAGAATCGGTAGCAGAAACTTCGGAATGCCGAACAGAGGTAACTCAGTCTTTGATAGAAAGAGAGGGTCTTAAATTCACATGCGACAAGGATGGAGAATCGCTGTTTTCATCCTTGTCGCATTTCGAACCTCTCTCTCTTTTCCATAAAACTGCTTGCGAACGCCATCTAGCGGACGGCGCAAAATGAGCTGTTTTAGGCAGGAATCAAAACAACCCATTTTCAAACAATTTTGTAATTGGTTTTTCTAGCAATAAATAAACAATTTTTACCACTTCTGAGCATCGCGAAAATATCTTTGCAACATACACATACTGCAAACTTTCTAATTTTAAATAAATGCGCAAATCTGTACATTTTTAAATTTTGAACGCATCACAAATGCAGAGATGCGATAGAAAATAGAAAATATATTTACTACTTATTTATTTATGGTTCGAGCTCTTATATAAATTCTAAAAGTTATTCTGCAATGCTCAAAAGTTATAGAAATTATTTATTTATTGTTTAAAAAAGCAATTCAAATAGATCGAAACACTGAAGCCATCTGACGGTAAAAATTTGAATTACAAAAATATTTCTGCTTAGCAGTGCCATCTAGTGGACGGCGCAAAATGGGTTGTTTCAGAATACCTCCTCTGTAACCCTAATACCAGATGTAAAAGTAACAGGAGAGGCAGAAATTGAAGTTAGTGGCATGATTATCCTTGTCGCACGCGAATTTAACATCTCTTTCTAGCAAGACTGAAATATCTCTTTTCGACATTCCTGAATTCCTGGTAGTAATTCCGAGGCATAACTAAAGTGACACGTGTATAAAAATGTTATTCGGCCATAAATAAACAATTTTCGCAATTTCTGAGCATTGCATAACAATTTTTAATATCTCTGTCTTCCAATTATTAAAGAGGTACGAAAATATACAATATTTTTTACTTTCGAGCACAAAACAGTAAGTCGTTCCTCTTACAGAACTTCAACGTGCATCAATAAGTAAAATAGTAATAAATAAACAATTTTCACAAGTTCTATGCATTGCAAAATAATTTTTATTGACTCGCTCCACAATTTGATACGTGACTCAGTACAAAAGCGTGTTTCCAGTTGCGATTCTGTCCTCGTTAAAAAAAAATTGCACCTCGTTCGAGGTTCTAAGACATGAGAGATCACGAGGTTTCCATTTGCTACGAGTTTGAAGAAGTGAATCGTGAAAATTCCTCAACGATCGCTCGTTAAATTGCAGGGGAGAACAGTGAAAGATCCCTCCGGTCGAGGAATCCAGAAATGAAATCGATATTCGAAGGACGTTCGCGTTCGCTTCGCGTGCATGGTATGCGTGTCGGCTCGTCGAGAGCCGCGAACGATTGCGTGACAATGCAAGACCGTGCGAACGGCACCGTGTAATTAGTGTATTAACGAGCGGTAACTTTGTTACAAATCCCTCGCTGTGTGTAACCGCGAACGAACAATGCGCGACGAGCCGCGCTGACAGTCGCGGGACACCGCTTTTCCCATCCCGCTAAAACAATAAGTCTAACTCGTCACTTCGTCAGGAATCGTTAGGCCCGACGGAAGATTTGTTTTCTATTCCTGCACTGGCTGAAATGGTGCAGAAAGTGCAAAGTAGTGCAGAGTAAAGCGTTTTCTATTACAGAACTAGTGCCGAGAACGCTGTTCTTTATTACAGTACAGTGCAGCAGTTCACTGAACTGCTTGCACTGGGTTTGGAGCTAGTGCAAGCAGTACAAGAACGATAATAATTAATAAAAATAATAGAAACAAATAAGAATGTAAATAAAAGCGTTCTTAGGACAATAACTGCTGCACTGTTCTGTACTAGAATGTTCTTCATTACTGCACTGCACTGCTGCACTCGTCAGTTCTCCCTGGCATTTCTTCAGAACTGGTGCTGCACCAAAAGAAAAGAAATCTGGAGTTAACACTGCACTTTCTGAACTAGTGCAGAACCAACCACTTGCTATCTCCTTCCATTTTGAGAAATAGAAAAAGATAGCGATAGATAAATTCTGTACCAGTGCAGCCAGTGCAGGAATAAAAAACAGATCTTTGACAGAACGTCGCACACCTCTTTCGTTATAATTTCTAAACCCCTGGTAGATCTTTACCGGCTGCACAAGTGCAGAACGAACCAGTCGCTATCTCCTTCTGTTTCATAAAACGGAAAGAGATACACTGCACCGGTTCAGCCGGTGCAAGAATAAAAATCAAACCTTTTGTATATATAAAATTTCGTCATAGTTTGAACGTGTGCCACCTTATAGCAAGAGAATTTATAGACTCACTGGAGAATTAATGGATCTCCGGTGATCGAGAAAGTTGCGAGACTGTCCTCGCGGCCGCGCATCGATCGTCGCTCATCGCATCCTTGTAGATAACATTCTGTCATCATATTACGTGTAATTATAGTCGAAACGAAAGGAGATAACGCTGCTCTAACGTCACATAAGTTATTATGGTATCCGTCGGAGGCAACAAGCTTCGGAGCTCCGAGAAATTCCTCTGGGTCGAAGCTGTCCGCTGGACGGAGCCGTCGCTGTACATTAACCTAACATTTAACGTACTCGATGATAGTTGAAGTAGAGTAACGTACGAGCTAAGGGACACCCGTAGCCTTAAACTAATTTATTCGAAAGTAGTCGTCGGTTAGCGTATAAACGCGTTACGAGGTACGTAAAAAATAGCGAACGAACGCGCGATTGTATGTACACGCGTGTAGAGGACGTAAAGCGTGGTGTAGCTTGCCAGTATAGAGATAGAAAGTCGAGGAGGAAAGCGCAGAGGGGGACGGAGAAAATCCCGTGATCGGCAACGATTATCGAGGGAGCGCGTGCCTTCGCGTAATTTACGCGCGGAAAATCCGACGCTGAGACGAAGAGCGCGACGGGACGCGCTTGGTATGCCTGATCCGTGCCCAAGACGTCGAAGAATCGTCGAGCTTGAGACTGTATTAAGGTTCCGGGAAGAAGATAATGGAATTCCAATAGCATTTAGGGCGAAGGCGGTTTTCCTAGATTTTCCGCGCTGAAAGAGGCGATTCTTCGGAGTGCGAGACGCGAGGCGCTTGAAACTATTGAACTATTCAAGCGAGAAGGAACGATGTAAATTAAAGGAACGGTTTCAAGTGCCTCGGTCTATGTGGAAAGAGTGACAATAGTATTAACTGGTTGAGAGATTAAGCTGGAGCCACGGTGGGCTCAATTAACCGCGTAGAGGACAGCCGATTACTGTAGAGAATTTATTATTGCAACGACCCTGTACTACGGCCGATCGTACACCATTCCTGTACAATGTATCGTAACAGTATTTACTATCGCACTAATGGTAATAAACAATAACTGTTAGTACGTCGCCGTCTACTTTTATTCAATCAAAACCTGAAACCCTGACATTGCGCGATGAGATTATTGAGAAAAATCGCACCGATCGATCTACAACTGGGATGAACAGATTTATTAAGGTGAAGGGTCACATAGATTCACTGTAACTTATGGGAGGACCGCCAAAAAAAAACATGAATGTTGTTTATCATATATTTATTATTTTATTAATATAGGGTGGTCCACGCAACTTGTGCACCTCTATAACTTCCAAAATATGCGTTGCAGGAAAAAATTTTGTATACAAAAGTTGCATGGTTTAAAGAGGTACATTATGTAGTGCATTTAGTTTTTTTTATAGGTGGAGGTGTTTCGGAGATTTGAAGGTCAACTTGGTTTTTTTAAATTGAATACTATATTTTTTATATCAAAATATGGAAGAATATCGAATTCTGAGTAAAAAAGTATTGACCTTTATTAGCCCTAAATCTAATAGCTAACGAGTAATTTTACTTTATTTCTTCACTGTCCTGCGGAAATCTGTGATAAGGTTGAATCTCCAACTTGATATTACGTAAAGAAAATTTTCAAGAAATAAAGTGAAATTACTCCTTAGCTATTAGGTTTAGAGCTAATAAAGGTCAATACTTTTTTACTCAGAATTCGATATTCTTCCATATTTTGATATAAAAAATATAGTATTTTATTTAAAAAAACAAAGTTGACCCTCAAATCTCCGAAACGCCTCCACCTATAAAAAAAATAAATGCACAACATAATGTACCTCTTTAAACCATGCAACTTTTGTATACAAAATTTTTTCGTGCAACGCATATTTTGGAAGTTATACAGGTGCACAAGTTGCGTGGACCACCCGGTATATATCATATATTGCTACAAAAAAGTAGTGTGAACGGGCCGCCAGCGAATCAAAGGAAGATCGCGGTCTGTGCATCCCTTATCTACAGAAACGCGGAACCACCGAAAACTGATTTATAGTTCGAAGCAGTCCTCGTTCCAACAAGGTAGTCAAAATAGTCGACGTCTTCTCCTCGACAAAGGGACGTCGAAGGTTCGAGGACAGTGCACGCACCACCACCGAGTAAACTGATTAGTCCAGTAATCTCGTAACGACGTTTGCCCTAAGTATGCTTCATCAAATCGGTAGCGAGAAGTTTGAAGTTGGACGGACCCTTTCTAATTCAATCAGGCAACTTCCCTGTCATGGACTCTCCTCCTAACAGTTGTCGCCACGTCCGAAACGGAAACTTCGCCGGGTATTGTAAGTTAGGAACAATTATCCCCTGTCCTCTTATTAATGAATTTTACCGACCGCCCACTATCTAGGCTCCTCCTGACGCAAAGATCCGTCTGTGACAAATACTGCATTCCCGACGGCGTTGCGAAACGGAGAGTCAAACATCGACGTTCGATAAGTCTTGTCAAACATCAGATAAGCTTCTATTTGAAGATCGATGAACGGCTGCCCACGAGACATCCAAGAGACAACCTTTTTGTTTGCTCTGTTTGCAAGTCACATGTTTATTCAACCGACTGGCGTCTTAAGAATTCGAATAGACGTTCTGAGCTATTTCCGGTAGACAACAGGAAACGCGTGTACTACTAACCATTTATTTAATGAAAATAAATTGCGGCTACATGCTATTCACGTTGCAAGGATATTTCCTGATGTAATTAATTAGTCGGAGAATGGTGGTTGGTCTGACGCCTGAGATTCTAGTGGCTGCGGCAATCTGTGAAATGAGAAAAATATTTTAATTTATTAAAATAAACGGGAAAATTCTTTTTACAATAAGTTTATAAATACAATGAGTTACAATCAGAAACTTACAATATGAAAGTAATTCGTAATTAGAAAGCTTAAAGAGGCAATTAGATATTAACTCTTAGATCCCAAACCTTAGATAATTTCGAGGCAATGTAAGAATTATGAATTAGGGATTATTTAGAGCTCTGTGCATCGAGGTTCTAAACCTTTGTAACGTGTAAGACAAAAAAATATAGTAAATATTAATCGGTAAAGATCAGCGAAGCACTAGCTTATATTTTTAATTACCGTGTATGGCTGGAACTCCGAGAGTTTTTCCTTTTCTTCTATGGACAAATTCAACCGAGGCCTGATTTAATAGAACAAAGTCGATTATTAAGAATTAATTAACGTCGATGCAGAATAATTAAACTTACAAGTTATAGTCCATGTCTGCGGGTATGATCAACTGCTCGTTCTTGCGGATTTCATTGACCTCTTGCTGTTGTTCATTGATGGCATGGTCGTAAAGCGCCTCTATCTAGAAGATCAATTGAGTGGTCATAATAATCAACGGTGAATCTGTACTGATTTATCAATATTGCTCGTAATAAGTCGCAGCGTCTTTGCTTCTGCTGCATGCTAAACCGAATCAACAAACGTGGCACGATAACAGAAACGAACCTGCAATCGCCTTGCGAGCGACGAATCGTCGGCTAAGTGTCCAAAACAATCAGGCAGTGCCGAGGCTAACGATTTAACGGTCACGTTGTCATCTTCCAACAATAATATTTCAAAAGCAGACTTAACGTGAATATTTCTGGTTTCTGGAAGTTTCAGTAGCTTTCGCCACTGGAAATTCGATCGCATTTCACTCTTCAGCAACTGAATATTTTCTTCCAATCGCGACAGAATCTTCTCTGTCTTCGCCATTCGCTCTTCCGACACGCAACCGGTTTCGTAGCCTTTCCTGGTGAGTCTCTGATCAGCGTTGTCTGGCCGTAGACTCAACCGGAACTCCGCGCGACTCGTGAACATCCTGTAGGGCTCGTTGGTGCCTTGAGTGGTAAGGTCGTCGATGAGTACACCGATGTAGCCTTCCGTTCGACTTATGATTAGCGGTTTCTTCCGAAGAACCTGATAGACGAAAACACAGCAATTCTGATTCTGTGCGATCGAAACACGAATGCGTAGAGTTAACTAAATAATAGTTACCTTGGCCGCAGCATTAGCACCTGCTACTATTCCCTGCGCAGCTGCCTCTTCGTAGCCGGTGGTGCCATTTATTTGTCCAGCGAGGAACAGTCCTGGAATTTTCTTTGTCTCTAGCTTCACCGTCAATTCCCTAGGATCGATGTAATCATACTCGACTCCGTAGCCAGGCTTTACTGTATTAAAAACAATATGAATTATACACAAATGATTGAAAGCATTAGGATCGAACAAGAAAAGGACTCACGCATTTTAGCATTTTCTAATCCTGTGATATGTTTGATAAGTTCTTCTTGCTTCTCTGCGGGAAGCGTACAGGACAATCCAGATGGATAAATAATGGGCGAATCCAGTCCTTCTGGTTCCAACCAAATTTGGTGTTTAATCGCCGAAAATTTTAGAATCTTGCTCTCTATGCTTGGACAATAACGCGGTCCAGTTACTTCCTCTGTGACGTGACGATTACAGTGCAAGTTATCCCTTACAACCTTCGCGACGCCTTCCGTAGAATATGTTAGATACGTATTCAGTTGTTTTTCTACGGGCAGCCAGACAGTTTCGTTCATGAACGAAAAAGGCAATGGTTCTTCGTCCGGTGGTTGCACAGTACACTTAGAGAAGTCTATGGTAGATTTTTCTAGCCGTGGCGGAGTCCCTGAAGACGCAAAATACATTATCAAAATTATTCTATTGTTTAAATAAGGGATTGAAAATAAGCAATTACCTGTTTTCAATCTTCCCATCCTAAATCCAACTTTTTCTAAGGTATTGGCTAATCCAATACTAGGTTCGTCGCCGAGTCTACCTGCAGGTCTCTTTTCCAAACCAATATTAATCTGTCCCTTTAGAAAAGTACCCGTTGTTATGACAACTGTTTCGCTGAATATCTTCGTCCCATCCCCTATAAGATAACTTTTACTAGATTAAACGTTAGAGACGTGGAAGAAAGTTAGAAAATATTCAGGGCTACGGAGTCGGTAGAAAAACTTCACGACTCCGACTCTGACTCCAAATCAAAGTTTTTTTTTTTTTTTCGTCCGACTTCGAATCCGAATCCGACTCCGACTCCGACTCTCGAAATTGAAAAAAATATATCTTCAAAATAATTAAAAGTTGTAATAAAATTGAATAAATAGTTGAAATATTGCATTAAAGTCTAAGAATATGGAACAGATAACTCTCATATAATCATCACAACACGACTGTTACTTTCTCAATTTCAGGAAATAATTAAAAAATACATATCAATTTGAGAAATACTAAAGAAAAAGTTTCCTTTTTCGAAAATTAATATAATCTCTAATATTTCGTAGAGACACTTGTTGCTTTTAGGGCTGTGTTTTATCTTTTTGGCACTAAATGAATTATTTCTTCTATAAGAATTCTTGGATAGATATAAATTACCATGCTTCATTATTAAACTTCTGCTCAGTGTACCTGTGTTTATTAATATTAGCAATATATTTATGTATTCATAGACTTATTAATGATTTATTGCAAACAAAAGAGCCAGAGAGTCGGAGTCGATATATTTTTTTCTGACTCTGACTCCAACTCCGCAGCCCTGGAAAATATGCTAGCATACTAAGAATTATTCCGTGGCAAGTTGGGGAGTCTCCTTGTATGATTAGATCTTCCACAGAAGATTCGCATATTTCTAAACCCTGTGTATTGAAAATTTCTTCCTGAAGATGTTTCTTGTACAATTTACGGTCAATCTGTGCCCTGTATCCCCATACTGCTGGTCCTTTGCGCTTGTTCAACATTTTGTAATGAATGCCAGAAACATCGCAAATGCGGCAAGAAACTCCATCCAGCGCATCTACTTCCCTCATAAGATTGCCTTTGCCAATTCCACCGAAGGATGGATTGCACGACATTTCTCCTTCAATAAAAATAGAGCTGTAAATTTTTATAAAATCAATTCTGATACATAAAGCAAAGAATCCATACCTACTGTACTCTTTTTATGGGTAACCAACAACGTTTTGGCTCCCATTCTAGCAGCAGCTGCGCAAGCTTCTGTGCCTGCATGACCACCACCCACAACAACAACGTCAAACTTGTATTGGTCATTATTACACGATATATTCCTTATTAATTGAAGAAACCCTTGTTTGTAGTTTCCACCCAAAGTAGATAGTCTGATTCTTTTTAATCTCATTTTGTGGCAAAAAGATCCTGAGGTAAAAAAACATAATATAAATATACACAAACAATTCCTTAGTTTATTACAAAATATAAACAGTACATTTCAGGTTTACAAAGTAAATTTTTTGTATTCTTAAAAATATAATGTAGAAGAAAAATAAGTTTGCAAAACTTTATTTATGATACAAAGTAATCATTATTTTTCAACTTTTCAAATACAGAATTATATTTAACTGCATCTTTGATTTTGGACAATATCAGTTTGTCACATATATCTTCTTTATTTGCAAATCTCGTATTTGTATATTGCAATTTATTTATAAATTCAATGACAAAGTTAAAGCAATTCATTGTTGCAGCATTATAATTTTCAGACTTCCATTTAACATCTTTCAACATTGTTTCTAATGTTGTATCCCAATGATTTTCCCAAGACGATGGGATTATTTTTAGGACAATACAATCAGTCCACTTTGAATAATCGTTTACTATTAGACCCGCTACGTCGTACTCAAAAACAATAGCTTCTGAATTTGTTATACCTATGTGCAAATCATCGAGAACATTATAATCGTTTAGAAAACTGCCTCGAGATGGTCTAATAACTAAGGAAGATGGGTGATGCTTAGCATTATTGTAGGGGTATGGAATAGAAAACGGTTGTATGTTGTAATCACTGATACATGATTGACAAAGTGGACATACATGGGGGATACTTTTGCAGAAAACATTTTTTGAATTGCAATGATTGAAGCATACTATTTCTGGATTACGAGTCATAATCTATTTCTAAATAATGCCGATGCTTCGTAATAAATGTTGCTGCTGTTTATTATTATTTAAGGTTCTGCTGTTGATTAGGATAACCAAAAATGTTCGACAAACTGATTTAGTTTCTCATTGTTTACATTCAGATGAATAAATTCTATGACAGAAGCTATAAACAAAATAATTCCTTTTTAATTTAATATTAGGTTTTAATTAGTATTTACAAAATGTAGAATTGTGTAGAAAGGTACTTTACTTACACTGATTATGCTACAGGTTATTTGTAAGTCATTGTAAGTACTTATAAATATGTAATCAACTTCACTTTACATTTTTACATAAATAATCAGCTCAGTATTCCATTTGTTCAACAAATAGGCATTGTAAAACAGAGATCCGCCTCACTACCTGCTACTGCTACCTACTTACATATTTGTGATATCTTGATATCTACCAATCTACACATCCACGTGTGTGACACAAGATCACTGGATCACACAAGATTTTGACGAGTATAACTGAAAGATAGGATTTGTAAAGTGAATTAAAAAATGTGCAATTAGAATCTTATAGTTTAAAATTCGGATGAAAGAAGTCATTTTCTTTCAACTTAAATTCACGTCTTATTGGCAGACAAACCTGTGTAAAATAGTTTTAAGGTTATATTTATCTAAGTTTTACACGTAACGCAAAATAATTTGATATTTACATTACAAATCATGGGAAGATATTTTTTGAAATTTTCTTATGTGGGTACACAGTACAGGTATAATAAACAATCAGACGTGCGCATAACTATTACATATGTATTTATTTTTATTAATTTAATAACATTTTAACAGCGTTCAATGCTACTTGAAATGTTTGTTCAAAGACATTAAAAAACAAAATTATAAAACAGATATTTTCTCGTTTAATAATTTAGTAACTGATTTCTTAATGCTAATGCGCTGATCATATTTCAGGGGATTGCAAAAAAATATAGTATCGTTTAATTACGAAATACATGATCCAGATACTATTCAAGGGGCTGTGGAAAGCGCCCTTTCAACAATAATACCGAAATGTAAATATTGGCCAAAATTGACTCTTGCAAGCAGGTAAATTACTTTGCACGTAAGAAATATTTTACTATATTTTACTATATTATACATTTTTAAAACATATTTGTTTTGCTTGCAGAACAGATGTAGGTGTTCATGCATTATGTTCAACTGCTCATGTTGATTTACATAATAAATACGGTCTTCTGTACAACCCTACGGAAGTAATAAAAACAGCTAATTATTACTTCGGTAAATGCAATCATGATATCAGGTGACTTCAACTATAATAGCTTTTGATTATTTAGAAATTTCAAATGATCTAATTAGTTCTTTATTTAAAGGCTTTTAGATTGTATTCCGGTGACAGACGACTTTCATGTGAGATATAATGTAAAATCCAGAACTTATCTCTATAGAATTATAGTACCAAAAGACTTCAATGATCAAAGAATGCCTATACTTGAAAAATACAAATCTCATTTAGTCAGGTATAGTAGTAACTATGTTTGAAAGGAACTAAAGGGTCTGGCTGGATAAGCATAAGGAATCGGCCCCAGCAACGAATTTGGTTCTTTTATTTTACTAAATGTTGATCTTTAGCTAGAAAATGATTGTGTGTAATTTCAGACCTGCAACCCTTTTTTTAAGGGAGATATGGGGGTGACAACCCTAAACTATTTCATTTTTTTTCTCGAAAACTATTCAAGATATTTGAATAATTCAAATTGAAAAAAATAGGTACGCATTAGCTTCACATCATATATTTTTTTCAAAATTTTAGATCGATTATTGAAGATGAAAAGTTAATAATTTAATTTTTGGGGGCGTTTTTTGCAAACAATCCCTGGAGTGACACCTACAGAAAAAAAATAGGAATAATGCTATATTATATATCTATTGTGTGTGTGAGTTTGAAAATGGTCGGATTGGTGGAACATTCGATGTTTCGAGCATTCGGTGGAACAATCGACGTCCGTCGCTGCATGCTTCGTAGGATAACATGAGACAGACGTAGCGACGGATGTCGAATTCAATGCTCGTGTGCGCCCAGCCTAAAAGCGGTGCTCGTCGTTTCCAACGCGCAGCTCGTCGCCCGGCGCATTATATTGGTTTTTATTTTTTTTAACTATATTCCACCAATCCGACCCTTCCCAAACTCACACACACAATAGGTATATAATATAGCATTATTCCTATTTTTTTCTGTAGGTGTCACTCCAGGGGTTGTTTGCAAAAAACACCCCCAAAAAATAAATTATTTACTTTTCACCTTCAATAATCGATCTAAAATTTAAAAAAAAATATATGATGTGAAGCTAATGCGTACTTATTTTTTTCAATTTGCATCATTCAAATATCTCAAATAGTTTTCGAGAAAAAAAATGAAATAGTTTGGGTTTGTCACCCCCATATCTTCCTTAAAAAAAAGGGTTGAAGGTCTGAAATTACACACAATCATTTTCTAGATAAAAATCAACATTTAGTAAAAAAAAGAACCAAATTCGGTGCTGGGGCCGATTCCCTATGCTTATCCGGCCAGACTCTTTATTCTACCATAAATAGCATTGCTTATTATTTTGTTACTATAGATCAGAAGGGTTTGACATAGAAAAAGTAAAACGTGCCACTAAACTTTTCCATGGAATACAAGATTATACAACATTTAGTAACGACTCTCATACAGACAAACCAATTAAATATGTCAGAAGATTACATTTGTTAAAGGTAGAGAAAGGTCAGCCATTGATGCCACTAGATCCTCTATCTGATAGATTTGAATATTGGAATATTGTTTGTACTGCTAAGTCTTTCCTTTATAGACAGGTATGTAATTTGTAATAAATAATTATAGTATTGGTCTGATTCCGTCTGACTCAATTATTGTTTTTTGTAGATCAGACGTATGGTAGCTACTTTAGTTGGTGTAGGTACAGGAAAATTAACAGAAAGAGATGTAAATATTATGTTACAAGTACCTTCGCGTAAGTCGTGGCCAAATGGTATAACTGTAGCTCCTGCCTATGGTTTATACCTTATGAATATAGAGTACTGTCCAGAGGAAATGGCTAAATATATCATAAACGTAAAAGAATCTTCAGAATTTAATAGAATAGCTGTACCGATAGACGAGTGCGAAACCCAAGAAACATTGGAAAGTACAAACTTAACATTGTGAAATTAATTTTTTAGTATATATTTAATTTTATTCCGGAAAAAGTATTTTTTCTGTATTGACAATGAATCTAGAAAATCTAATAAAGAACAAAAAATTAGAATTAAGATCTTGTAAAACTGTGGTAACAGATACACTCGGTCAAAGATACGAAGAAGTTAATGGGGAAAAGACAGAATTAACAGCGGGAATACCATTTGTAATAGATGACAAACCTGATTTGCAGATCGCATGCCCAACGCCGGGATTGTTCCTAAGTTCGCAGGATCCTGTTGCAAATATAGAAATTCTACGAAAATACGAGATTCATAACATTTTAAGTATCGGCGTTGATGCGCCGATCAAATTTGACGGTATTACATATTTTTACTGCGATTTATTAGATCTACCTGAAGCTGACATCGCTGTACCTATAAAAAAGTGTATTAATATCATACACGAATGCATTCGTGAAAATATTCTTGTACATTGTAATGCTGGCGTGTCTCGATCGTCGACAATCGTTATTTCTTATTTGATGGCGACGGAGAAATTGTCGTACGACGATGCATACAATAAAGTAAAGAGAGTGAGAAATTGCATTAAACCAAACGAAGGATTTGCAAAACAGTTAAAAACATTACGAATCCCGGATATATCGTAACAAACGGGGAATAAAGAATAAGACTGCGTTAACAATAGATTAATTATGTATATATTGTTTACAATAGAATTCATGTATTATGCCATTATGTGTACAGAGAATATTATTTTATAATTACAATAATTCGTATTTATAATTCATTAGAAAAAGGTACATTCATGCACAGCGTCTATATCAAATTCTTAGCCAAAACTAAATTTATTAAGATTGCTAATTCTGGCGTTAACTTTTTTTTTTTTTATTTTGTATAAACCATGCATTGGAGATGACATGTAGGTCGTCGTACCAATAGTTTTATATAAAAATTGCTGTAAATCTAAAAAATATAAGTGAATTTCTGTATACATGATCTATTATTTTATTCTTTTTTTTTTGTGATAATAGTATGTTTTTGTACCCGCGGTACAATATCTATCATATATTGATCATTATATATATATGTATAATAATATAATTATTATCAATATTTATATATACGTGTATACATACATATATTTATATATATATAATTGTATTTATATATATAATTGTATTTATATATATAATCTAATATTCACATTCCTCCAACAATTGAAATGAGCTGTCTCGAAGAAAATAGACAAGGCACTTGAACCGAATATCTTTTTCTTAGCTAGTTGGCCTCATAAATAGTAGAATGCAAAGATTTGCACATCATACAGCAAACAGTAAAATAGAAATAGAATAAATAAAAAACAGCTGTTCAAAATATATTACGTACCGCTTTTTAAACTACAAAATACTCATGATCAGTTTTCCCTATCAACGACGCCAATTATCCTGTGTCTCGTCTTTGATGATCGACTGCACAAAAGCAGTAGAAAAATAACAAGGCCTTTCTTAAAGATCATGTTCCTCGACGCGTATCCATCGTTTCACCTTAAGTTTCCTTCTGCTTTCCTTAGACCCCATTATTCGAATAAAATATACGATGACCCTTCGGTTTGTTGGCAGATTTTCGTTCGCTTTACAACTCACTATAATTTTAGCACCCACAAAGCGACGATCTCTTCTTTATACTAGATACTTAAAAAGCAGGAAAATTATACCTAGGAACGTTTCCCTTAGAAAGACCTTAAAGTTTCACGTTTTCACGAAAATGTTTCGCACAAGACTCTAATATCATGATTGTGGTTCGAAATCGATTCCACTTAAGTCCAACGCAACAAAAAATGCAATTTATGTACAAAAAATATAAATAAATTAACAAGAAAACATCGTGTACCCAGTTAAACGATCCAGGAACGTTTAATCGGGCAATCTATACGGATGTAGAGACAATCTGAAAAAATATAGTACACGACGAAGAGAATTAATTCCTACGAAGCCACAGTCTTAAGTACAACATATCTGTACCTGAAAGGCATATCTCAGCAGAAATAAAAAGATTACACGAAATTAGATGCTCTTTGCGTATGCATCTTGCGTCTAACTGTATGTGTGTGTGTGGGTGTATGCGTGTATTATACGGTCCTACATGGCGACAAACTTAAAATATCATGCGTTACAGTTACAGATACATAGGATATTGGTATACGAACTGCAAATATAAACACCATCGTCAAACGTTATGTAGTAAACCAGTATCAGAGTCCAATAGAGTGGCCAGGTCGTATGCAGCAACATCAGTAATGGAACAGGGAACCACCTAGCACTAATTTGTGTGTATGTGTACCCTTTTGCAACTATTTTGTCAGAGGAAAGTTATCATACCTTGTTACCTTACACATTTCATCGATTTTTTAACTGAATTAAAATTATTTACTTTCTTTTTTTTTTTTGTTTTTGCTTAACGTTTAACACCCCAAGGACCGTCAGGATTAGTCACAGGGACGTGAGAATACCCAGCGAATTGTGGGAATTCTTCAACGCTGGCGGTGTTCGGGGCGCTTTGTTGTTGCTGTTCCCAAGGCCCTCCTTTCACGACGAAGCCTGAATTTCCTGCAGTCCTTTCGTCGTTTCGTTGAGGCGATCGCATACTTTCGCGATATTCATTCTCCAAAACATCTTGGATCTATAATTCAAAGGTATCGCGTGGTTAAACACAGTATCAAAGTATAAGAAAATTCTACATTTGAAGATACTTACATATTCTTCTGCCAAATTCAATAAACAATCTTTCGCGTCTGCTACATTCTCTTCCGTGCCCACGATCGTCACGATATTGGGATCGGGATCACTTTTCCTCGGGAATTTAATGTCGACTTTAAATTCGTCCATTATCTTACGAATATTTCTACCCTTCGAACCAATCAAACGAGAATGCACAGCAGCGTTTATGTTTATTTCTTCTTTCGTCAAACCGTTCTGAATTGTGAACGAAATCGTTTAGAAATTATAATTATGATTCAGAAACGTAGAATTTCAATTCGCGCGAGGAATACGTACCAATTCGTTGACAATCTTCATAATATCATCACGCGCGCTATAAGCGTTCTTCTCATAACCAGTGATTGTAATGATATGTTCTTCAGGATCACCTTTGCGTGGAAAATTGATTTGAACATCGTGATCGCTGCGTATCTTATTGATCACTGCACCCTTTCGTCCAATTATTTTCGGATGATATTCCGGATCAACTTCAATCTGAAAATAAGAGTAATTTTAGACGCGCTTCGATTTACAATATTACTCTAGCAGTTAGTAATTTTACCTTTAACTCAAAAGATTTCAGAGCTCTATCCTGTCGTTCTGCTTCTAAAGCTTTACATTTATCCAGAATAGCTTGTTTCGCATTTTCGACACACGAAGGTGTCCCGCAAATCTGAACAATAAAATATCATTCTTTACGTATAGTAATTTTTTAAATAATATGTATCTTGATGAATATGTACCTTGATATAATCAAGTTTTTCTTCCGCTGGAGATAGCGTGATATGAACATCATATGTATTCATTAATTCTCGCACATCACGACCCTTCTGTCCTATTATGGACCGATGAAGATCGAATGGTACCTCAACCTAAACATCGACGTTTTCTCAGTATCTAATCAAATTCTATATTATCCCAAATTAATTAAAAACTTACTTCTATCGTAATCGGTACAAGATTGAGCAGTGCTTGTTTAGCAGCTGCAACGTTCTTCGGTTGTCCCGTAATACGAATAATATCACAGGCTGGAACAGTTTCTGCAACTTCTCCGTTTTCGCCATTCATTTGTTCTGTTCCACGATGTTCGTCTAAAATACGTAGAAAACGTTCAGTAAATCGATCCATCTAAATTTTGTATCAATAAGAAGAAACTACATGTTACTAACCATATGTATCACGATCTGGGAATTTAATTTGTACGTCATAGTCAGACGTAATCATCTGCACCTTACGACCCTTTGCTCCCATTACTGTGCGGTGATGTTTCTGCGGTATTATGCACTCTTCTGTTACCATCGATTCCTAGAACATACAGGATTTATTGTCATTATTCATCATAAATAGAGACAATACAAACGAAAACACTTACGAGTTCCTGTACAATCTCTCGCATTCGTTGTTTTGCCGCTTCTATGCATTCATGCGAGCCTTTCAAAATCACACGATCGCTGTCAACGCCAGCTCTTGGAAATGAGATTTGCACGCCTCCGCATTCATCCGCGATACGATGCAATACTCCTCCCCGACGTGCTACGAAGTGTCTGTGATGTTTAGGATCGATACGAATTTCACCTTCGGTAATGTTATCCTAAAAACCAAGCACGATTTAAGAAAATAATTAGCACTTTGAAGAGGCTGAAGCAATTAAACAGAAGCCCTTACGATCTCTTTGATTGTAGCTTCTAACTCAGCCTTAGCTTTCTCAACTGCCTCTCGCTTTCCCATAATAGTAATTACTTCTTTATCTTGGTCATCTTCCGTTGGAAATACGATACGCGCTCCAGTCGATTCTCTTATCTAAGGAAAGAGAAGCGAGCAACGTGGCAACGTAATTATGTAATAAAAATAATATGGGATAAATATTTCGTGTACAAACCTTCTTAATATTGGCACCATTTTTTCCAATGAGGAATTTGTGATGTTGCACTTTGGCACGAACTTCCGCCGAATAACTGGACAATTGCTTTTCGTTTGTGAGTTCAAGCAACTGTTGCTTTGCCTTCTCAACATCCTCCTTTGGCCCCCTAATAGTCACCTGTACATGACATAATTACAACTGTTTTAATTTTTGTAATTGGAGATTGAGAAAATTATTTGCTCGTATCGCACAATTATTTACTTTATCGCTTCGACTTTCTGCAGTAGGGAACTTAATTGCAACACCGCCGCAATCTTCCATAATCGAATGAATCAATTTGCCACCAGTACCAATCAGAGAATTGTAAAACTTTGGTGGGATTACTATTTCATCCGTAATAATGTTGGCCTAGAATTGATGTTCAATAAGAAAACATAACCATCAACCTCTGTTTCATAGGTATAAAAACACTTACTAGTTCATTTTGTATTTTTTGAATCATTTCTTTAGCTCTTTCTACGTTTTCTTTCTTTCCCGTGATAGTTATGACATCACTTTTCTCGCCTTCAGCAGGCAAGTCGATCTTCGTTTGAGTCTCTTCTCTAATCTAAACGACCAGGAAAAACAATTATCCAATGCTCGTTCTGTAACGACTTTATCCAATTTTCTGACAAAACATCGAATACCAACCTTACGAATATTTACTCCGCCTTTCCCAATAACAAATTTATGGAACTGCTTAAAAATAGGTACTTCTAAGGCGTAATTATTTTCGTTTAGTTCTTTCACCAACTTCATTAGATACTTATGGCACTTATCTACGTCTTCCTTAGGCCCTCTAATTTTAACTATATCTCCTTTCTCGCCTACGAAGGAACCAATTGTTAGATAGTTTTAGACAATCTTGAAAACAATAGAAAAATGTTATTTTGCGTAATTTTCTTCGCGCCTAATAAGATTTCTACTTTAGAACATTTTGTATAATTTGAGAGAGTATCTGTATATAACAATGCAAAATGGGAGACACGACCTGTACTCTAAAAATGCACACCGAGCTCCTATTGGCTAAACGCCAACAAGGGCCGAGGTCTTTCAAATGTTTGTACCTGGCATAAATCCGAGTTCTAGTTATTGCATATATCACGCTACATACCTGGACCAGGAATAGTAATCTGTACTTGATTAAACTTATCTCTGATTTCTTTAATATTATCTCCTTTATTTCCAATAATACTAGGATAATAACGATGATCTATTATTACGTCTTTCTCTTTTTCGTTCTCTAATTTCTTCACCATTTCTACTAACTCCTATAATAAACAAATTCAAAATTTAAATAAAAATATTTTCACGAAGTAAAATAACGAAATAGACATTGTAACAACCAAGATACGGACCGTTTGTGCTTTCATTACACCAGCGAGGTTTCCTTCTATGCGAATAACATTACTACCGTCATTCTCGGAAATATTAATGACTACACCCGTTCCCTCCTTCACGCGATTAACTGAAAAATGAAATTACACGATGGAAAGAGAATATAGGAAATTTGAATAACCTAAACATGAAAATGAACTCACCATTGCATCCATTTTTACCAATAATATGTTTATAAAATCGAGGATCGACATTTAGTTCAGTAAAAGTGAGTTTAGATACAAGATCGTTAGCCATTAACTCTAATTCGTTTTGTGCTTTCTCTACTTCTTCCGGAGGACCCTCAATTTTTATTTTATCTTCCTTCCCAGTAAACTCAACATTCACTTTTGGCATTTCTTGTGTAATACGTTTAATATTGACACCTTTTCGTCCTATTATGTACTTATGAATCCAAACAGGTGCCTTTACCACGGCCGTGCGAACGCTATTCGCCTTTTCGTATACTTTATTCAGCGCTGTATTTTTCAACGAATGTGTTAACATATTAATTAGTTGTAACACAGTATATCACGATTTACGTATCGGTAATTACCTTGCCCAAGCTTCTCTTGAGGCCCTCGCAGAGTAATCGTTCCCGTAGGGGAATCCGAGGCAGGCATTTCTACGCTTACACCAGTTACTTGCAATATTTCTGCTATAGTATTACCACGAGGACCAATTACATATTTGTGTTGAGATTTGGGAACTTCGACGGAGACTGTAGTGCACCTTTTCTCCTAAATTAAAAGTTGAACCGTAATTTTTACGAATACAAGAAGAATCTCAACTTCTATCACAGAATACTGATACCATATCTCTGTAGATAGCTTCGATCTTCTGCTTCGCAGCCAAGACACCTTCCTTTTCACCAGCAATCGTAATTTCATCTTCTTGCACGGAAGCAGGTGGGATATTAATTCGAGCGCCCGTTTCTGCCATCATGGCATTGAGATTCTCGTTATGCGCACCATGTATAAAGGGGTGATATATTTTTGGCACAGATACTCTTTCAAACGCTTTCCTCGACTGTAACGTAAATCGATCTGAACGTTACTTTCTTTTTAAATGCAAAATAACTTAATTAAAAGACTCATTCACCTGTTCGTCCGAAATTACTCTAATTTCGTGCTCAGCCTTTTCTATTCCCTCTTTCGTTCCTGTGATTGTTATTATGTCTGACTGATCTTGCACAGGTGGAACATTTATCTTTGTTGCTGTTGTCTTTTCAAGATCTTTCAGACGTTGTCCCTGCTTTCCAAGAATCCAACGATGGTGGTCCTTAGGAATGCTGATTTGTTTACTTGCCTACAACAACGAACATAGTCTGTGAATAAGTTTGTAACTTATGATATCCTAATGAATTGTTTGTAGTTCAATTGTGGCATCTAACCTGAGTCTGAAAGGTTGTTAAGATTCGTCGTTTGGCTTCCAAAACTTGGTTTTGTTTGCCAGTTATGAGGAATGTAAGAGATTGATCCTTTGAAGATGCTATTTCAATGATCGTGTTTGTCTCTTTCATTATGGTTTTGCACGTGCGTATAGATTCACGTTCTCCAAATTTGTCGCTATGATCAAATTTGCGCTCTTCTCCAGGCACACGGAACATCTATCCCAAGTTATAAAATAAGTAAAAAGTCACAAATTAAACAGTTGATGCACCCATCTCGTGATTAATTTTATACCTGTGTGATAGTTATACGTCCAAGTTGTAAATTGTTATTTACGGAGAAAATATTAATTTTTCCTGAGCCTGAATTAGCTTCAGGAAGCACTGGGAATGTCTCATCGTAGGTAGGTGGCTCGTAGGCCGTTCCCTCTTCCATTACTGACTGCTGCTGCATGATGGGGTTGTCCTGATTCGTGCCAAGTCCTTACAGTAGCACTGTGACATATAATTTACAACAAGAATTCTTTGTTGAACAGAATTATACCTTTCCAAAGTTCAAATTATCGATCAATGGTATAAATTTTGATACATGAAATCTAGAAATTATAACAGACAGATGGATTTAAAAAGAGATTTAAAGAGAAACGTATCTAATTGCATAATGTCTAAGATGAAATATGAAATTTAAAATATATGTAGTTTCAATATCGTTTTGTAGAATAAATCGGAGTTATCGATACTCCGAAAAATAATAAAGCGTGAACGCGAAGGCGAAAGAGAAGGAATGCAAGGGAACGGGGAGACACGAAAAATTTTAATGGGAATCGATAGTCATGCTATATCTGTGGTGCAAAACTGCTCTCGATGGTATTTCGTTTTTACGTAAACGCTCGACGAACGTATTCGCGGTCCGATACGCGCGAGCCGAAGCGTCGACTGGCAATAAGAATTCGAAGGCAATTATCCTAAACGGGAAATAGCAAAACGGAATCGACTTAAATGCCAGCATGTCAATGACCAGCGCGGAGTGGTCGAACTAGTGACCACCATATGGAATGAAGTATTCACTTGACACGTCACAAGATCGCTAACCTCTTTCGAAAATGAACACCGTGCACGTTGCACGGTTCGAAAATAGTGTTTCTCGAATTTTTCCTGTGCTCGAAACACGCGACGCTCCAAATAGCAAACTCTAGCGCCGTTATGTTCAGAGACAAGCAGTCGGAGGGAAAGAGAGAGAGACCGAGTGCATGGGGCAGTCACGACATATATTCCAAAAGACGATACTCACTCTACCGTAATAAAGAAATCCGGCCAAGTAATAAACACGTATTACGAAGCCAGTTTAACAGTGATTTGCCTGAAACATCAGAAAATCCACTTGTATTAGACACACTGCTCGACACATAATCTAATTCAATTATTAACGGGCAAATAATTGTCCACTACACCCGCGAACGTACGTCTTTCCTTACCGGTAACGCAAAGAGAAATGAGATAAATACCCCTCGATTCGTGGAAAGTTACTATGTTATAGGGATATCAATGTGCATTCCCGTTGCAAACCTCACAGCGCAAACGACTCTAGCAAACTTGATCTGTAACAAATAAATTTTTTACCGTCCTCGTTTCTTTCTTCTTTCAAAAAATTTTCTCATCGACTACTGTAATTAATTATGTCTGTAACAGTAGATTGTTTGGCTAATATTTTATGAAAAAAAGATTATTATGGACAGCTCTGTTATGGATAATATTCTACATATTGTATTTATACGAGAATGGTTTAAATTGACTGTATATACATTGTGACACACACAACACACACATATGTATATATACTTCATTCACAGAAAAAAAAAGGAAAACAAACATATTCCACGCGTGATTCAAGTGATTCATTTATTTCTTTCAAGTCGAATATATATATAAAAGAAGCTACTAATAAAATGCGTATACAGAGGTTTTGATATTATCTTGTGGTGATGTACCTACAAATATATTTTTAGTGAAATTCAAAGTAGAAATGAAAACGTCCCGCCGTTGCATTTTGCTTGAAGTTGGTTCGTATTTAGGAAGGAGGAACCTTCCTATTCCTCCTCGGAGAATATCAATTGAGTTGCAATCAATGAACAAAATATCTTAGAAAACAGGTTTTCTAAAGTATATGTGACTTCTTGTTAGATGAAATTCATTGGGGTCCATGACAACTAAACTGAAAATTTGTTTGAGCAAAGCAGTTGAATCTGCTCTTTTTCCTTGCATGTTATCCATATATAAATACTTATAATGAGCGATTACACTTCACATTTCGTACACGAAAGATGATAGCGTCAAATCTTGCTCCCAACAGCTCCCAATGTGCATATCGATATTATTAAATAAATAAATAATACATTAAAGCCACGTTCACGCGACAGTGTACCTTTCTGTTCAATGAAATACAGAATAATTTTTCGATCGATGAAGAAAGACATTTAAAAAGTATAGGTATAAATGGGTATAAATATTTTGCCCGAAAGGTGCTCTTATTGATCAGATTTTATGTTTGATCTGCTTTATTACATAACAAGTTAGAACAGAGGTGACGAACAGGCGGCTCGCGAGCCAGTGTGGCAGTAAATGGCAGTAAAGAAGTTCGTCACCTGAGTTAGAACGAAGGTTAAATGTTCTTTCGAATATTGGGTTCGAAGTAGTAAAAAAAAAATATGCCTCAAAATACTAATCGTTCCGGGTCGTATATTGGCGCGATCGATGAAGGAACGAGTAGCGCTAGATTCTTAGTAAGTCAATCCATTCCTGCCGTATATGTTTCAATTGAAACATATAACAACAAAGCAAAATAACAAGCAACCAAAGCAAATACCTGTGTGGAACTTGAACCTCGATTTATCAATGGCTGTGTTGTTACAATGCCATGTTTACTTTATGATACGTTCTATCGTGTTGTAGAGTAAACGTCATTTGTTTCGCATGAATATTTTTCTTTTGTTTTAGGATAGCTTTGTTTTTTTTTATCTCGCGATCTTAAATTCCTGACCTTCCTTTGAATTTTATAGTTTGTACGTGAAGTTCAGTCGCAATTTCAAGTAAACTAATCTAAATAATTAATTTTTTAATAGGTAGAATATTAATTGATAAGAAGGAAGATACAAGAACCTGATGTTCGTTTGTGTTCTAGGTATTTGACGTGTTGCGTAGGAAAGTGGTAGCATCGCATCAAATTGAAATTAAGCAAAAATATCCTCAAGAAGGATGGGTGGAGCAAGATCCAAAGGAGATTTTACAGGCTGTTATGGAATGTATAAAAAAGACGGTAGAAAAATTAAAAGATATCGGTTTGAGCGCGTCGGATATCAAAGCTGTTGGTATCACCAACCAACGAGAAACTACCTTACTGTGGGATAAAATTACAGGAGAGCCATTGCACAATGCACTTGGTAAAATATTTTATTCAAATATAATAGTTGTTAGTGGTCTCTAATCTAATTTTCATTAATTTTACAGTGTGGCTTGATATGAGGACAACTACAACCTTGGAAAACATATTAGACAGTGTACCCAACAAGACCAGAAACAAAAATTATTTGAAACCACTTTGTGGACTTCCAATGTCGCCATATTTTAGTGCACTTAAAATACGTTGGCTTATGGAGAATATACCACGCGTGAAGCAAGCTGTAGACGCAGAGAGATGCGCATTTGGAACAGTCGACACGTGGCTTCTTTGGGTGAGTTCACTGATTTATTTTTATCAACATGTTTATTATACAATTATTCTATTTATAGTGTACTGTTTATTATATTTTTTCTGTGTAGAATCTTACTGGGGGAAAGTTGCACATAACAGATGTTTCAAACGCATCCCGTACTATGTTAATGAACATTGAAACACTGAAATGGGATCCTCTGTTATGTCGATTTTTTGGAATTCCTCAACACATCCTTCCTGAAATACGATCCAGCGCTGAAGTATATGCGCCTATCGCAGTTCCTGAAGTTCTTGCTGGTGTCCCTCTATCAGGGGTAATTCACTATAGGGTCATTCCACGCGAACTCGGACAGTTTTTGGAGTAACATCTCGGATTTTGTTGAATTTTGGATATGTTCTAGTTTTTGGGGGTATATAAACGTGTGCGAAAGGATTTTTGAAAATTTAAAAAATTGTTGATTTTACAGCTGTTTAAAGTTCACTGTTCACTTTCTTTCTATCAATTTTGACTCTTAAACTAGCAAACTGATAAAAATGTGCTTTTGGGTGCTTATAGTAAAGGCATAGGAGTATATAATAAAAATTGTTTCAGTTCAGAAAACAATTTTTTTAACCATTTATTTTACAATTATTTTAAACAAATGCAATTTTCACGCTGAGGGAGCGAATTGAAAAATTTGTACATAGTCCTATGCGTCCCCTTTACGGACCACTTTTCAAAAACACGGACACTTTAAAATTGGACATAGGAAAACTCATTGAATTGTACGCTGCGCGTCGAAATCCACTGATTCGACCTGCCGAACTTCAAAAAGCTGGAAAATCAACAATGTTTAAAATTTTCAAAAATCCTTTCGCACACGTTTATATACCCCCCAAAACTAGAACATATCCAAAATTCAACAAAATCCGAGATGTTACTCCAAAAAGTGTCCGAGTTCGCGTGAAATGACTCTATATTATTAACTTGTTGACTCTTAATCTTGCTAATAAATTGCTTCGTTTTATTTTATTTGTACAGTGCGTAGGTGATCAACAAGGAGCTCTTCTCGGTCAATTATGCTTAAAACCTGGACAAGCAAAGGCTACTTATGGAACTGGTTGTTTTTTGCTTTACAATACTGGAAACGTTGTACGCACCTTTTCTTTCTTGTCATCATATTTTTATTATTGTATGCACGGCAGTCTTCGCTTGATATTTGATATAATTTCAGAAAGTAGATTCCACTCAGGGCCTTATAACAACGATCGCGTTTAAGATTGGAAAATCACCTGCGATTTACGCGTTGGAAGGTTCTGTTGCCGTGGCTGGAGCAGCTTTGTCGTGGTTACGCGACAACATGCAACTTTTCGGCAGCTATGCAGAATCGCAAGAAATGGCGGAAGACATAAAATCCTGTGGGGATGTGTATTTTGTACCTGCATTCTCTGGTTTGTATGCACCATACTGGCAGCAGGATGCGCGAGGGTGAATAGACTTTGAGAAAAATTGTTATGATTGTCGCTTGAACGTTATAAATATTTACGATTATTATTTCAGGGTAATTTGCGGGATTAGCGAAGATACGCAGCAACATCATATTGTTCGAGCAGCGTTGGAAGCTGTTTGTTTTCAGACGAAAGATATTCTAGAAGCAATGGTAAAAGATTCTGGTACTAAGTTAACAACGTTGCAAGTTGATGGCGGTATGACCGTAAACGATTTACTTATGCAACTGCAAGCTGATCTCACGGGGATAGACGTTAGTACGTGCAGATTTATACTTGGAGTGCTTATTTATATTGTAAGAATACAATGATTTAAAAATCTAACGACTTTTGTATAGTGAGACCGAATATGGTGGAAACAACGGCATTAGGCGCAGCTATATTAGCTGGAGTTGGAGCCGGTATTATCGATATTTCTGATGTGGATGCATCGCAGGTTACGAAATTCTCACCTTCGATCGGAGAAGATGGTAACATTTTTTCAAATAAGATAATAGGGTCATTCCACGCGAACTCGGACACTTTTTGGAGTAACATCTCGGATTTTGTTGAATTTTGGATATGTTCCAGTTTTTGGGGATATATAAACGTGTGCGAAAGGATTTTTGAAAATTTTAAACATTGTTGATTTTACAGCTCTTTGAAGTTTACTGTTCACTTTTTTCTATCAATTTTAGCTCTTAAACTAGCAAACTGATAAAAATGTGCTTTTGGGTGCTTATAGTAAAGGCATAGGAGTATATAATAAAAGTTGTTTCAGTTTAGAAAATAATTTTTTTGACGATTTATTTTGCAATTGTTTTAAACAAATGCTATTTTCGAGGGGGCGAATTGAAAAATTTGAAAAAAATTAGTATATAGTCCTATTTCTCCCCTTTACGGACCACTTTTCAAAAATACGGACACTTTAAAATTAATCATAGAAAAATTAATTGAATTGTACGCTACGCGTCGAAATCCACTGATTCGACCAGCCAAGCGCTGCGCGACTCGGTTTGACTGTGCAAGGACCGCGCTAGGGACTCCGCCGCGCAGCGTACAATTCAATTAATTTTCCTATGGCTAATTTGTTAAGTGTCCATATTTTTTAAAAGTGGTCTGTAAAGGGGACAAATAGGACCATATACTAATTTTTTTCAAATTTTTCAATTCGCCCTCTTAGCGTGAAAATTGCATTTGTTTAAAACAATTGCAAAATAAATGGTTAAAAAACTTGTTTTCTGAACTGAAACTATTTTTATTATATACTCCTATACCTTTACTATAAGCATCCAAAAGCACATTTTTATTAGTTTGCTAGTTTAAGAGCTAAAATTTATAGAAAAAAAAGTGAACTTCAAAGAGCTGTGAAATCAACAATTTTTAAAATTTTCAATAATTCTTTCGCACACGTTTATATATCCCCAAAAACTAGAACATATCCAAAATTCAACAAAATCCGAGATGTTACTCCAAAAAGTGTCCGAGTTCGCGTGGAATGATCCAATAGTGTGTAAAGTATAACATAAACAATTAAAACTACATACGTATTTTTTAGAGCGAGAATTAAGGTACTCGAAATGGAAGATGGCCGTAGAAAGATCAATGAAATGGGACTGTGCTTCTAGCTTAATCAGTAACTAAAATAAAATATGAGTACGAATGGTAAACGGTGCTCATAAATAGCGTCTATCTTATATAGGTTTGTTACTGAATTGAAATACATATATATAGAATCGTTCGAATATTGAGCGCTAGTGCAAAGTTTTCAAACAATTTACGATAATGCATAAACGCAACAAGTGATTTAAAAAGGGCCCAACGTAATCTGCGTAAATGCATAAAATGATGCTCCGAAAATGTACTTCGTGTAAATGAGGTAAAAATAACACGTTGTATTGGCAAATTTGTTGATTATATATTGTTACAAATGTTTGTTATTTCTTATTAAGTTAGTTTTTAAATAAATATTTATTGCTGTGTGTAAACTCATTTTTCTAAAAATGAACACTTACTGAAAATAATTATTAACAAAAAACTAAAACAATAACATTATTTTCAATAAAGGAAGAAAGATAGGAAAGCACAGATTTAACATTATTACATTATTATATAAAAAGGCTTCACTTTTTGAACAGTTTTCGTGGAGCACCATATTGCCTTAATCCTGAGCCACGTGTTTTAAAAATTTTCTTCTTCGGTGATACATTACAATCCTATGTAGAACATTAAATAAACAGCATACAAAACTATAAGAAGAATAATTTAAGAAACTAATACCTCTTTCTTCTGCTCTTGTTGCTCCTGTAATCCTACATTTGGTTTTATTGCATTTTTATCTCGAGTGCGGAAAGGAGAATTTTTTGTGGAATCGGAAGCCTGTAAAATACATATGTATATCATTTTCATCTACAATCGCATATTGTTAAACAAACTTTTACCTTAGCCTGAGAATATGATTCGAATCTGAGCCGTTTTTCTAGTCTTGTCTGTGATAATATCTATAAATTAAATAATACGTGTAATTAAAGTAAATAGTTTTGTATACACAGAGATATTACAACTTACCTGTGGCAATTCATAAGCTTCCTTAGGATTAAAACTATATACATCTTGCTCTTCCTCTTTACTTTTATGCACGCGTTTTGGTGTGCCAATTTTTTGTTTATCAAGCAATTTTTGCTCCTTTGTCTCGCGAGTTTGACTTAATTTTTGTTGAGATCCTACTCCATATGCTTTATTCACTTCCATTAGACTGGGTTCTAGAAGTGATTGCGATTTTTCTTTCAAATTTTCTTGATTTTCTTTCGTATTATGTTGTCTGGTTTCTCTCTTTTTATTTTCTTCAGTCATTTTATTTAAAGTTTCATTTAATCTCACAAAAGCAGAATTTTGTAAAGCTGCCGTATTCATGTCAGATAACTTAGTGTTCAACTCTTCCTTTAAAGCTGTTGTATCTAATTTATATTTTTCTTCCAAAGATTTATATGAATTCTCTAGCTCCTGTTAAAAAAAGAGATTCAGTCGAGTTAAAATTTTGTTACAGTCATATAAGATTTTTTAGTTTTTATAGTTGTACCTGAATCTTTCTATTTTTCTCCAAAAGTATCTGTTCTTTCTCTGTTTCTGATATTTCAATTTTCTTATACAATTCTATCTCCGCGTTTTGGTTGATATTCCTCATATTGTATATAGAGTTTTCAAGATCCGAATTACGAGTTTGAGTCTCCTTCAGTTTAGCTTCGACGCTCGCAAAATCATTTTGCATAATTTTATACTTCTTTCCGATCAAATCGAGATCTTTAGCTAAACTGGATTCTATTTCCTGTCTCGCGTTCAAGTTGTCTCTAAGCCTATTAATCTATTGAAAAAATAATCGTCATTTTTTTTGTGTATTTCCAGACACACGAAAAACTGATTATATTCAATCAATTAACTACTTCTTCATTTTTAGAATCCAGTTGCGTCGATAGTTCCTTCTCCGTTCTTCTCCACTTATCATACTTCTCACCTAATTCTGCATTCTGACATAATAGAGCCTCTGTCTTACTCCTACGATAATACAAAGTCGACCCATTATTTCTTAATTATGTAAATATACAGGGTGTCTCACGTAACACTTTTTCACGATTTTTCGAGTACTTGCGATAATCTGACAAAAAAAATATTTTAAACAAAAGTTGATCAGTTTTCGATTGGCTATACATTGCAATAAAAGAAAGTTCGAAATTTTTTTTTATTATTATTATTATCAAGGCCACCTTCATTTTTTTAAATGGCACTTTGTATTTTTGACTTAACAGGATTATAGCCCGTATCAAGACGACGTTAATGACCTGGTGTACCATGACCTTCGGATGACCTTGAAGTGCTATTTTAAAAAAATGAAGGTGGCCTTGACAATAATAAAACAAAAAAAATTTCGAACCTTTTTTTATTGCAATGTATAGTCAATCGAAAACTGATCAATTTTTTTTTTAAAACATTTTTTTGTCAGATTATTATCGCAAGTACTTGAAAAATCGTGAAAAGTGTTACGTGGGACACCCTGTATAGTATACCTACTTCTGCGCAAGTATCTCTTCCTGTAATTTTGTCATTTCTTTCTCCTTCTCTTCAAGTACATTTATCAGGCTTTGTTTCTCCCCTGAAATGTTTTTTAATTGCAATTGCAATTCTTCGTTCACCGACGTGAGTTTCTGAAATAATCGTCATTCAAATGTAGCACGTTTGATAACAATAATGGATACAGATAAAGTATTATTTTCGCTCTCAAAAGAAAAGATAGCACACGTTGCACTAGTTAAAAGTGTGATTTGTGTACCAGATAAAATAAATTGCAAACCTCCGATAATTCTAATCTTTCTTTCCTATGAGTCTCGACCAAATGATTCTTCTCCAAAATTACTGTAGCCCTGATCTCTTCCAACTGTTTTTCCAGCTCATTTTCCACAACTTCCAGTTCTTGTATTCTTTCAACAGAAAATGCATAAATTATATATGGGGCAAGATATTTGACGAATAACGTTTGTAATTACCTTCTCTCTTGATTCACCACTTTGCATTCAGCCACAGCGACGATACTCTTTTGTTCTTCGTCTACGTAAAATCGTAAGAAAAAGTTGCATTGAAATTAGAGTTGTTAGCTTAAAATGTATTTTAATTAAAAATAAAAAATCATTCTACAATCGTTAATCCGCATTGACTAAATAGTCAAATTATGGTCAGTAGCAACTAACGATTACAGAAAATAATTCGTAATTGAATGAATAATTACACTTTAATCACAATAATAATCACAGTCGACGATATATTTAATTTTATTTTTTTTTCTCTTTTTTATATATTTTATTTCTGTTATTTTACTTTATTACTATTAGTGTATTCTCTCTATCTTTTTTCTTCTATCTATTTTCTTTGTTAGATTTTTGCTGATAGAGTGATCTATTGTTATTTTCTTTGATTGCGTAAATTTAAATTGAAATATAACCGTTCAGATTTCTATTTGTATATATGTTATAATCTATTGTACCAAAGGGTTGTCAACCCGTTTAATAAAGTATTATTATTATTATTATTCTTATTATTATTATTAATTACAGTTTGTAATTTGCAATCAGATTACGTTTCGCCCAACTCTGAAATGAAAGATTTTTCATGCAATATTACAGTACAAAATCAGTGCACCTTTCAATTTCGTATCACTTAATTCCTGTTGCAACTTTTTCACCACCGTCTGTTGCTTGAGAATCACGTCATTATACAACGTGGACAAATTATCCTTGTGCCGTTGAAATTCCTTCAAACTCTCCGATATCTCGTAATAATACTTCGTGATAGATTCCCAGTCGGTGTTCAGCCTAAAAAACGAATCGACAGCGTCGTTATTTATGACAAATCGAATACGCGATTTAAAAGAAAACGATACGTCGCTGTCTCAGAATCTCCTCCTTAGCGCGCGATTCGCTGTCGCGGGACGCGGAGACCGCAGATATGGTCTCCTCGGCAGCCTGCAACTTCTTCTGCAGCAACTGGACTTTTCGCTCCTCCGTCACGCACATCCGTTTCATTTCTTCCACCATCGGACTGTCCTGCGTTTCATTTTATTCGCGAATACAATATTTCGCGAGTCGTTTCGACGAAAATACGAAAATATTTTTCTTTTAAAGTCGCATTTTAATGCGACTTTAAACCTCAAATAAAAATTAAAAAAAATAAATAAAATACGAAAATATAAAATAACTATACCCCGCCTGGTTGTAATAAAGGCGTCGGTACTCCCATGTGCTTCGACCATTGCCCGATCAAAGCATTGACAAACTTGCCGCTCGCATGAGTCTTTTGAATTTTCTCTAGGCTCTCGTTTTGAGGCGTTTGAGCTTTCCGTTTGCTACTCTCCTGCTGCAATCTAATGTCCCTCCTAAAGGATCCTGTAGCAATCGGTGAGAATGAGTATTTGAAGTGAAGGTACTTTAACTCTGCTGTTCTCCTCTTAAAATTCTGATCTATTACAACTTGAATTATTAACATACCATTATTAATATGGTCAATGACATTTTTACAAAATATCAAGAAACAATAAACATTAATATTAAGACTAACTTCCATATACACTCCGCAAAAAAATTAAGGGATCACTTCTACAAGCCTGAAAAATAGGCCCTAGTTCGAATGTTCATAACATCTACAAGAATAGTCGTATTGACGCGATCCGAAAGGCGTTTGAAAGCGTGAAATCTCTACTTTCACATATTTCTTTTAGATTTTGATTGTGTTGTTTTTTTTGGCAGTGTTATAACGATATAAATGGCACGTTGAAAATTTTTAAAAATTTTGTTCAAGTTTCTAATGCTCCATGGAACACAAAAAATTGTTTAGACGTGTTACACTTATACCATTTGAAAGCGGCTACCTTTTGCTTTGAAACGAGTGCTTGGCGAATGTTGTACGATTTTTTTTCGCAAAGTTATTCAGCTATGATGCCAAAATGGTCCCCTTAACTTTAAATGCTTGCAGAATGTGATAAAATTATCGTAGAACGTAGCTGAAAAAAGCAATAGAAAGCTTAATCTTTCCTCTTTAAGATGTAGTGTTTACATTTACAATTAGATTAACATTTCGATAGCCTACGTCCTTACGAAAATAGCCCTGAAAATGGCACAAATTCCATTTTTCCTTTAACTCACTCTATCTCAGTAACTGCTGATTGAAACAGCATGGTCTTAAGCTCGTTTTAAAGTGGACGGTTTACCGATTCATTTGAGCCCAATGCGAACTCGCTACGATAATATTTTCACCGTGGCCATTATGTTTGAAGTTTTCGATTCACAAAAAATTTCGCACTAATTTTCACCAGCGGCGGACTTATCTTAACTCCACTACCACCGCCGGCATTGGCATTTTCGAAAGAACCTTAATCTAATTATAAATGTAAACACTACATCTTAAAGAGGAAAGATTAAGCTTTCTATTGCTTTTTTCAGCTATGTTCTACGATAATTTTGTCACTTTCTACAAACATTTAAAGTTTAGGGGACCATTTTGGCATCAGAGTTGAATAACTTTGCGAAAAAAAATCATACAACATTCGCCAAGCACTCGTTTGAAAGCAAAAGGTAGCCGCTTTCGAATGGTTTAAGTGCAACACGTCTAAACAATTTTTTGCGTTCCACGGAGCATTAGAAACTTGAAGAAAATTTTTAAAAATTTTCAACGTGCCATTTATATCGTTATAACACTGCTAAAAAACAACACAATCAAAATCTAAGAAAAATATGTGAAAGTAGAGATTTCACGCTTTCAAACGCCTTTCGTATCATGTCAATACGACTATTTTTGTAGAAGCTATGAACATTTGAACTAGGGCCTATTTTTTGGGTTTGTACAAGTGATCCCTTAATTTTTTTGCGAAGTGTATTTTTCTTAGAACTCATACAGTTATTTAACAAAATAAAATGCAAGATCGGGTCAAATAGACCCGAAGAGAACAGCAGGGTTAAAGTTCGTCATTTCTCTTTTTACGCACCGCTACTTTGAGGCGTTTTTTGAAGTTTATCCGGACTATGCTGAGGCGTCGAATGAACTTTGCGTTTGATTTCCTGGGAAAGCGTTTTCATCTCCCTTCTGGCGGATCCTGTGTTACAATAACGAGGTAATTTATGTTCGTTCAATCGCGTTTGCGAAATCGGAGCAGGATTTACCACTGTCGTGCAGAGTTCGATGCATTTTTTCCGGAGTCACGGCGTAGGAGATTAAACCGGATTTTACATTGTCTTCCTCGCGATGCATGTTTGTAATTATTCTAAGTATGTTTGTAATTATTCTAATTATAATGGTGGTGTGGTATGAATAAAGTGCTTGGAAAAGTTGAGAAAAGAACGTGAGAATTCTTGAATTTTGTTATTCGAAATACCGCCTTCCCAAGTCCTTTTTAAATTCGAGCGGAGTTATCTGCATTTTCTATACTTACGGAAACGTGTCTCAAGCGAAATAATAGCTTAAAATGGGTTTCGTTCGTTTCGTTGGCCGGTTGAAATGGATTTAAAGCGATTTGATTGTCGGTCGAAGCAGATTTGAGAATGCGTAAAACAATTTCGTACAATACTACGTGAGTAAGTGCAGTTTCCGTATCTTCGTTGTAACATGGATTGGAAAAAATAACTTACAATGTTTGGTAGTGATAACAATTATTTGTCTGCTGCTGCGTAATTTATAAATGGAAAGAAAGTTTTAAAATAGTGATGTGACAAGTATAAATACACGTGCCACCAACTTTGGTTATGCGCTTCTGATTGGAAAGAGGGGGTTTAAAAATGGCGTGCGTCAAGGATGGAAAATAGTGCCGCCAAGTTTGATTTCTGCCTGTCCGGTTACTTTTACACCTGATATCAGGCGCATCGAGGAGGTTTCCTAAAACAGCTCATTTTGCGTCGTACATTTTTGCGTTTGTCATTTGTTCTAAATTCATGTCATTGTTTATTTATTGCTAAAAAAAGGAATTATCACTTATCTTTAAAGGCTAGTTCAGACACGTTTAGTAATTTAGTCGAGTGGCAAGTATAACTGCATTGTTTTACTAAATTACTCGACTAAATTTTAGTGTTCATACATAGCAAATTACTAAAATACTTGCTACTCGACTAAATTAGTAAACGTATTGGAATTATAAAATATCTATGGAAAATAGAACAAGTGGCGCTATCTGACGGACGCACAAGATACTCCATCCTTGTCGCTATTGTATTTCATTTCCGATATTTATGCAAATTCATACTTTTATAGACATACAACAGCAACTGGATTCTAAATAAACGTATGTTCTATTTTCTAAACATTATAAAACTTAATTTATTTTTCATATTTTATATGCTTGGAGTCTTTGAATATTCTTATAACTTTTTACAATTTTAAAATTGCCATAAGTTTATGCAAAATAAAACTTTTTCAAGCACAAATAAAGAATTGGAACTTGAAAAACAATGTATTTAATACCCTATAAACATTCTAACTTGAATAATATTGTTGATATTTTCTATATCTTCACATAGATTAAAAGTCTCGTAAATTTTTTGCTTACTGAGCATTGTCATAAATGCATAAAAACCGCTGTTTTGCTATCACTACTATTTTATCTCTGATAACTAGACTGCGGCTATTTATGCGAAATAAAATTTTTACAAGCATCAATAAACAATTGGAGTTTCAATAACAGCATATTTAATTTTCTAAATATTCTAACATAAATTATATTTTTGATATTTTGCATATTTTTGAATATATAAACAATCTTGCAGATTTTTTGCATACCTGGTAGTGTTACAAATGCATAAAATCCGCAGTCTACTGATAACACATTTTGCTATTGCTGTTACTGTACCTTTTGTAACAAACACAGGATAGCAAATAGCAAGAACCACATAAAAACAAAATTTATTCCGCCACTCGCATAAAGTACACGAGTTTCTATTATCTCGGTATCTATATTCAGAATTCTCTGGCTATGAGCGTAAATTCGATCGACGAGTTGATCAATTTTAAGAAACGCAAATCCACGGAGAAGCGAATGTTCGGCGATCGCCGAAACGAATGTTCGCGGTCGCGCTAAATCGATGGCGCATGCGCCGCCGCGTTCTCCGGGGGTTCGTCACCTCGTCGCGCAGGTCACCATCCCTTCGCCCCTGTGACAGGGCAGTCCGCCGAGCGAGGACCGAGGACCAAGTCAGTACACAAGCCGAGCGGGCAGAGATGAGTCAGGGGCGCGTTGGCCAGCCGGACGGGAGACGGCAGGACGAGATGAAGGAGCACGAGACAACCGCAGCTTCCCAGCGGAAACCGACCAAGCTGAGGAATCTCATCTACAAGACGGAGGCCTTCGACGTTCTCCACGCCAGACAGACCGAGGTGCGTAGCGAATCCTCCGGGGGTTATCTCCTTCTCGCGATCCTGGTTTTTTTCGAGTCTCGGCGGCGCGATTCTTCGCCAGGCTTCGTCGCAAAAGGTTTCGCCGAGGAATTCCCGTGCATGATTACGGCGCAGCGATTCGAAGAGGATCCCGAGTGTGGGCGAATTTGTTGCGGAACGAGTCAATACTTGAGAAGTGTGCGTTTGGCCCACTAGTTGCGCGGATAGGGGTGTATGTGATCTGCTGGAGACGATCGGGGAATCGCGAAGGAGGATGCTGGAAAATGGCAAAAATCTGGGGAAGCTCTGGGAAAACTTGAAAACGTTGTTCCTTGAGCAATAAAAAATTCTGGAAGCTCTGTTATTTGTTCGGTAAATGGTGAAGGAGCTTCGAAAAAAGCGGACGAAGTGGAACGTTGCGCGTCTATCGGGATTTTGGGTATCGCTGACTTTAACTAATCGTAACTTTAAAACGAATACATGAAATAGGAAAACTCGAACGCTAGTTTATAGCGTTAAGTCCAATTTTATATCGGACATGGAAGGAAACTATGAGCAACGTTAATTAACAATCGTAGAACGCAACTTTTAGGTGCCGGGAGAGATGGAAGAGAGCTAAAGAAAATAGATGGTCTGGAATTTATGAATACTTCATATATTTTAGTTAAGAATATGTTTTAATTGGTACAGTAATTTTTACAGCAAGCAGTGCAATGTTTCTGTTATTTAATTTAAAAAAAAGAGTAAAAGGATGTATAATTATAAGTAGACAGCGGATCTTTATGCAAAATAAAATTTTTACAAGCACAAATAAGGACTTAGAACTTGAAAAACAATATATGCTATACCCCTAATTATTCGCACTGTGATCCAATCAACCGCGTATGTGCTAAAGCTAACTTAGTTGGCAATGATTTAGATATGTTCTGTGGCTCTCTATACTCCTTTAGATCGCAAGTTTATAAAATCATTTAATTTCTCTAAAAATTAAAGTTTATACTTTCAATTTTTAGTCCTTTATGTACGCTTTATATATCTTAATTTTATACTAATGGGAATCCTTTCCCATTATAAGTATAAATAAATAAATAAATAAATAAATAAGTATGTTTAATATTGTAAACATTCTAACTTCAATAATATTATTGATATTTTGTATATTTTTGCATATGTTAACAGTTTCATAGATTTTTTGCATACTTATCACTGCCATAAATGTATAAAATCCGCCGTCTAATTATAAGTAATGAAACCACTAAAGATTGAGATCGTCTGCACTTTTAGAACGTGATCCTTATATTCCATCGACAGTATCGATGCTATCTCTAAGTGCACCAGAGAGTTCGCAATCTTTTAACGAATAAAAAACTCAAAGCCTTAAACAAAGTTCCACTTATTTTTCTTATAGAGAACACTATGTTCCGGTCAAGTATGTCTCGGCAGCGTCATGCAGTTGCCGACACACGGAACAGAGCCTCGTCCCAAGGAAGAAATTCTTGTCCAAGCAAAAGATTTTCTCCAGCAATACTTTTCGTCGATCAGAAGGTAAGAAACCTCCATCCTAAAATCAACTAATACATTTGAATCGTGCGTATAAGCTCATTGCAAATTGTAACAAGAGCGACGATGTGAATAGGATAGTAAAAGAGAGAAAGATGTTTTGTTCTCATTTGTTTTCCTACTGTTTCGTCGCTCTTATCGTTTATCACAGCTCCAACATAAACCTACCCTTAGAAATGAGCGGAAATCTTTGAAAATTGGACGAATTCTTCTACGAAAACGCTATGTTCAAGTACATACATTTCAACAAATAAGTTTATGACAAAAGTTTAACATTTCTTTACTAGTTTTCATGACAAGAATAATATCTTGGTAATTGATCAACTTTTGACTAAGATAGTTATTAAAGTTCATCCTTAAATTGAAATTTGAATACCAGCGTCTCTTATTTTATTAATATTGTAACATAAATTATATTTTTGCATATAATTGTAAATGTATAAAATCCACAGTCTACTTATAAGTAAATTATGAACTCCACTTAGAGGTTTGAATAAGTTTAAATAAAAAAGAATTGTAATCGTTTCGCTTTTATTTAAATCCAGATTGAACAGCGACGCCCATCGTTCGCGCTGGGACGGAGTACAGAAAGAAGTTGTAGCGACAGGCACCTATCAATTAACCGAAACGGAATTGATTTTCGGAGCGAAATTAGCGTGGCGAAATGCCGCGAGATGTATCGGTCGTATTCAATGGTCTAAGTTGCAAGTATGTAAGGAAAAAGAAACCGATTCTTAAACATCTTTTATTCTCAAGCGCGTAAATACGAATTTATGGTTTTAAATATGTCGCAGGTATTCGATTGTCGTTACGTTACTACGACCAGTGGAATGTTTGAAGCTCTCTGCAATCACATTAAATACAGCACGAACAAAGGAAACATCAGGTAGTAAAACAACTCGAATACCTTTGAACACTATTTTTACTATTGTCACCTTATATTTATTGCGATTTTTAGATCCGCTATAACAATCTTCCCGCAACGCACGGACGGAAAACACGACTATAGAGTATGGAATCAGCAATTGATTGGCTACGCTGGTTACAAAAATCCGGATGGTACCATAGTCGGTGATCCAGCGAACGTAGAATTCACCGAGGTAGCTGCGAAGATATAGAATCTTGTTTCCTAATCAGAGATTCGAAGCTTTCATGGCCCGGCGTCATACAGTTCTCACTGTCGAAGCTTTCGGGTGTAAACCGTGTCCTGGAGGAAACATTTCAGCGTATCTTTCGATCCTCTGAGAAAGCCAGCTGCAATCAGAAGCGGATTTACATATAGGCTAACAAGGAGACCTTACAGTGTGTACTCCTTATATATGATACATCATATATAATGTATGATGACATTCTGTAGAATATTTTGCGCCAATGCGCATTTTTTATAAACAATTAAAATATGAAGTTTAAAAGGCTAAAAAAAATAAAAATGAAATAACTCAATAGAAAAAGCACCTGGCTGGTTTTTTTCAATTTTTTGTTTCGAGTAATTTTAATTCCTTCACTTTTATTCTATGTGTATTAGAGCTGTTTATAAATATGTATCTAATCGTATATTTTTGAAAAAGTATATCGCAAGTATAATACAAATAACTTTAATAAATATACCTGTAATTCTATATCTTTCATCCGATGTGCACATTGCAGGCAATTTGTATGTTTTTCCTGCTTTCACATTGCATATCACCCTAGTAATTACAAATCCTAACACAATAAATATGTTAATGATCTTAAAGTTATTTGTGTTATACTTGCGATATACTTTTTCAAAAATATACGATTAGATACATATTTATAAACAGCTCTAATACACATAGAATAAAAGTGAAGCAATTAAAATTACTCGAAACAAAAAGTTGAAAAAAAGCAGCCAGGTGCTTTTTCTATTGAGTTATTTCATTTTTATTTTTTTCTTTTAGCCTTTTAAACTTCATATTCTAATTGTTTATAAAAAATGCGCATTGGCGCAAAATATTCCACAGAATGTCATCATATATCCTCTAGAATCATTCACTAAAGTTTCATTAAAATCCAAGGAGTACACACTGTAGGATCGCCTTGTAAGTAACGCCGACGAATTCTCGGAGGCGGCAAATTTAGGTGATAGAAATTGAAGAAGATAGTAAAATGCTTTTGCCTATAACTTTCAATTTTCTCGTCGACAATAATTGCATAGATTTCTAAAACAAAATGTCTTGGATGAATATTAATTTGCTTAATACAGTATTCTGTGAATTCCAAATATACATCATTAATCGTAAAAGCAGTTTTACCCTGAAACTGTAATTGGCATATACGCTCTTCAATAAAAAATATATCCTCTTTTGATCAACCACAATACTGTATGCAAATATCTTAAATAACGCTGTGCTCACATTAATTCACACAATACTGCATATTAATAAAATAGAAAAAGGTGGCAGACACTTGTTAGCCTATGGACGTTAATTTTAATTGTTACAGTCGTATGTTTATTCACTCCAACAGGTCACATGTACATTCAGATCTTTTCCTACAATCATCGCATGCGCTTAAATCTTCACTACGTAATATTTTACCGTAATTTCTCGTCTGTCCATACATTTCTCATTCTACTTATATTTTACTTGTATTTCGTTGTTAATTTTTCTTTTAGCTCGTACTTTTTATATCTTTATTTTTCTTTGCGCTAACGGGTTCCTTTCCCGCAAGTAAATAAATAAATAAATTTTCACAATCCACCTCTGACCGCAACACTAGCGAAACCTTGGGCAAATATTTCCTCCGGGACACGGCTTACACCCGAAAGCTTCAACAGTGAGAACTGTAATCTTGTTTCCGTTAAATACGTGACGATATTCTTTTTGCAGCTGTGCATAAAACTAGGATGGAAAGGCGCGCGTACCCGTTTCGATATTTTGCCGTTGGTGCTATCAGCGAATGGTCACGATCCTGATTACTTCGATATCCCGAGCGAACTCGTGCTCGAAGTGCCTCTCAGCCATCCTACGTAAGTACCGTCAACAATAGGGTGGATCTTATTTTTGACCTTTGAATTTTTTTTGCGGCACCGCCTAGAATAGTTCCAATTAATAAAAAAAAATTTCGTATAAAGTTTGAACTCAATCGGATAAGGGGAAAACGTGCCCTTGGACCCTTGAGGGTTCAAATAATCATTTTAAAGCACACAAACTGGATTTTTTAACATTTTCGCTTTGTTTTTAATTGTATGACAAGATATGTTAAACGAAAGTTGTAGATCTAGAAAAGAAGCATGTTTTATGTTCTATGACTTTTTTCGTGCAAGAAACGATTTTCGAAAAAAATTGTAAAAAGTAAAAAAAATAACTTTATTTATTTCTTTTTAATTTTGAAAATACAAATGTACTTCGAACATTTTCTAGTTATAAAGATCTAAGAAGAATGTATATTTTTTGTTCAACTCTAAGAGCTTACTTTTTTTTAATTTATGAAATTTCTCAAATGATCGGAAAGCTATACACATTTCTGTAATGAAAATTGATAAATGATATGTTAAGTGATATAAAATGTTTTTGAAAATAAATAGTTTATTCGTATGTAATTATTTACAATTGTTGGTAAAATTTTCATCAAGATTAAACAAGAGCCACCCTAGTCAACAATAATCAACACGCATCGTTCCATCGCGAATCTACTTTCAGGTACGATTGGTTCGAGAAGCTGGAATTGAAATGGTTCGCTGTTCCGGCTGTGTCGGGGATGGTATTCGATTGCGGAGGATTGGAATTCACAGCCGCGCCATTCAATGGATGGTATATGAGCACCGAGATCGGAGCGAGAGATCTTTGCGACGTTCAGCGATATAATTTACTGGAGGTACAGATTGCAATATTTTCATTTTCCGTGCTGCTTCGTTTAAAGCGAAACGTTGTTCGCAGACAATAGCAACTCACATGGAACTAGATACCAGAACGTCCACTTCCTTGTGGAAGGACAAAGCCATGATAGAAGCCAATCTTGCTGTGCTATACAGTTTCCAAGTATTGTTTTCAATCGTCATTACTTATTTCTTCTAACTCGTCGAAATATGATAATAAATCGTGACCCTTTTTGCCAGATGAAGAATGTGACAATTATAGATCATCACACTGCCTCGGAGTCTTTCATGAAACATTATGATAACGAGATGCGACTGAGGAACGGTTGCCCAGCGGATTGGCTGTGGATTGTGCCGCCGATATCAGGATCGGCGACGCCCGTGTTCCATCAGGAAATGGCTCTTTATCACTTGAAACCATCTTACGACGCTCAGGTCTCGCAATCTTTTCTACTGAACACTTTCATTTATTTATTTATTTAACCAGGAAACTTACAACGTAATTTGCATTGACAAAGTAAATCCTATAGAGGTAACCATAAATTACCTGTTCGTGTAATTGTTTTTTTGACATTTATTATTTTTAAATAGCAATTAAGTTTCACTACTTGTTTTTAAGTTCATTTTTTTAAGTTTATTCAAGTTCCATTATTTATAAATTTATTTATTTATTTATTTATAAACGGACCAAAGCCCTATTACACAAATGTTTACAAAAAGAAAGAAATAAAAAAAGAAGACTTTATGTAACAATAAAGAAGGGACATGCACTGAAACACGTGGTACAAAAAGTATGGCATTATTCAATAATCCTACGTAATTGTCTTTTAAAAGTGTGTAGGAACCCACTAAAACAATCAATGCGGTTGAAGAGAGTGCTAGAGTCAGCAATAATCCGATTTATTGGATTAATTAATCCACATTTAGATTTGGATTTCTGTATATGTAATCCTGATCTAGATCTCAATACACGTTCAGGTACGTAGAAATTGATCTGCATAAGGAGAGAGGGACAATCAATATGGTTATTAATTAAATTATAAATAAAGCTATGGTCAGATATTCTTCTTCTATAAATGTATGAAATTGTAGTTCCAATTATTGTTACATTTACTATATGTATAGTAATACAATTTCATATGTATTTATAAATAATGGAATTTGAGTATCATGGAATTTAAAAACAAGTAGTGAAACTTAATTGCTATTTAAAAATAATAAATGTCAAAAGAAAAAGAAAAAAAATTACACTCACTGGGGATCGAACTAACGACCACGTGTCGAAATTCAATTATTTTTTTCTCGAAAACGCTTGAGAAGCGCATCGAGTGACAAAGACAGTTTATTATACACATCAAAGACTACATGCTCATTAAGCGTCGTTCAAATCGGTGACCCGAATGTCTGGCCCTCCCCTTGTAAGCGTTAAAGTTTTTAACTCGTTTGGCAAGTCGTTGAACACTTTTATTGCATATGCACTTCGCCGTTGCATATTTTTCTATAATTTCATTACGTATCTTTAGGATCCTGCTTGGAAAACGCACGTGTGGAGAAAAGGTCGAGATAAGAAGGCAACTTCCAAAAAGCCGAGAAGAAAGTTCCATTTCAAGCAAATAGCAAGGTAAACCGTCGCTCTGAAAGCTAGCAGTTAGATTTATTTGATAAATTTGAAACGCTTTCAGAGCTGTCAAGTTTACGTCTAAATTATTTGGGAGAGCTCTGTCCCGAAGGATAAAAGCCACAGTATTGTTCGCCACAGAAACTGGAACGTCGCAATTGTATGCTAAAAAGCTCGGTGAATTATTGGGACACGCTTTCCACTCTCAGGTATTTATGACTTTTTTTTTTAGATTTCAAAGGAGAAAAATTAAAATTATCTCGAAATTCTCAATTTTAGGTGCTTTCCATGGCAGACTACGATATCAGCAACATCGAACACGAAGCTTTACTGTTAGTCATCACATCCACTTTTGGGAATGGCGATCCTCCAGAAAATGGCGAGGTAAATTCTTTCTTAGAAATTTAACTCTTGCACTGTAAACGCTTTTTCAATTACCACAAACTTATAAAATCCTTTGAAAGTGTCCGAAAAAATTCACACAGCATCCTTAAACCTACTAAATTGAGATTAGAATAAAAGATTTAGGCAATAGCTTGTTTATCTATGTTATTATTGGAAATATGTATAAAAAGCGAAGAATCTCACGTGGAGCATCTCATTTTCAGGCCTTCGCTCAAAATTTGTACGCGATGAAAATGAACGAAACATACATTAACAGTGGCAATAAAATCAGGTAATTTTATAAAGTAATACTATTTTATCATTTACTAAATTATATAATTGTTGGCATTGCGATTTCAGTTTGGCGTCTTCGAAATCCTTTATCAAAGCGAACAGCCAAACGGAAGTCATCAATTCCAAGAAACTGGATAGATTAGACTCCCTTCGCGGATCAACCACAGATTCCCAACCGGAAGACACTTTTGGTCCCCTGAGTAACGTCAGGTACGCGTCGCATGAAATGAACTTGCGAGCGTAGAATTTCACGCAGAAATTCACGATGCTTCCTTCAGATTTGCAGTTTTCGCGTTGGGATCGTCGGCTTATCCAAATTTTTGTGCGTTCGGTCGTTACGTGGATAATTTGTTAGGCGAATTAGGCGGGGAGCGATTACTGCGACTCGCGCAGGGAGACGAAATGTGCGGGCAAGAGCAGGCTTTCCGGAAATGGGCGGCTGACACTTTCGCTGTTAGTATTTTAGCGCCGTAACTGATTTATTCAGCACGGACATTTGTGCATTAAATATGTTTACAAACATTGTTCTAGGTTGCATGCGAAACATTTTGTCTAGACGATGACGAGACTTTACTCGAGGTTGCTTTATCTTTAGGATCGGAGGCTTTGTCGGCAGCGACTGTGCGTTTCGTAGAAGCTGATCCTCAACCAATTGGCAAAGGTCGGTTCACTATTTCAGCACACTTAAACATCAGGATCTTCAATTCATTTTTCATTTTTATTTCAGCGTTAAGCAAATGCCACAACAGGAACGTAACTACTTGCAACATGTTTCGAAAGACAAATTTAAGCGGCGATCTATCGAGGTAATCGTATATCTTTCATTTTATTTAGACATCCTATAATTTCTTTCATTCTTTTTCCAGCGGAACTACATTACTTTTAGAGCTCGACGATATAGCAAGTATGGAAATACCTTACAAACCCGGTGATCATTTAGGAGTCTTTACATGCAACAGACCAGAGCTTGTAGAAGGAATCCTAAAACGAGTGCAAACTCCTTTCGATCCGGACGCGTCAATTGAATTGCAGGCGCAGAAACAATCTCATACGCCTAATGGTTTGCAATAATGATGATAACATTAGTAAATTATTAATAACGGGTCATTCCACGCGAACTCGGACAGTTTTTGGAGTAACATATCGGATTTTGTTGAATTTTGGATATGTTCTAGTTTTTGGGGATGAAAGGATTTTTGAAAATTTTAAAAACTGTTGATTTTACAGCTCTTTGAAGTTTACTGTTCACTTTTTTTTCTATAAAATTTTAGCTCTTAAACTAGCAAATTGATAAAAATGTGCTCTTGGATGCTTATAGTAAAGGCATAGGAGTATATAATAAAAATTGTTTCGGTTCAGAAAATAATTTTTTTGACCATTTATTTTGCAATTGTTTTAAACGAATGCAATTTTCACGCTGAGGGGACGAATTGAAAAATTTGAAAAAACATTAGTATATAGTCCTATTTGTCCCCTTTACGGACCACTTTTCAAAAACACGGACACTTAACAAATTAGCCATAGGAAAATTAATTGAATTGTACGCTGCGCGGCGGAGTCCCTAGCGCGGTCCTTGCACAGTCAAACCGAGTCGCGCAGCGCTTGGCTGGTCGAATCAGTGGATTTCGACGCGCAACGTACAATTCAATTAATTTTCCTATGGCCAATTTTAAAGTGTCCGTGTTTTTGAAAAGTGGTCCGTAAAGGGAACAAATAGGACTATATAAGGTGAATGTCCCAATTTCTGCTCATTTAAGCGTTCACTTGTTATGAAAAGGATATAAAAAATTTGTTTGCAGTAAAAATTTGCAAAGTAATTGATTAATACCTCGATAATGAATCAATAAATTCAAAAATATTTTAAAAAGATGTTATATGACGCTTAATTATTAATTTAAATATTAATCCCCAATATTAATCCCCAAAAACTAGAACATATCCAAAATTCAACAAAATCCGAGATGTTATTCCAAAAAGTTTCCGAGTTCGCGTGGAATGACCCTACCCGCCGTGACTTTTTCATTGTCTTCTACAGGTATCGTAAAAACGTGGGTGGCGCACGATAGATACTTACCTAATTCTTTAAGAATGTTATTAACCCGATTTTTGGACATCACGACGCCACCGTCGCCGAATCTCCTCAGATATTTCGCATCGATAGCTACCAACCCGAAAGAACAATCTCAACTGAATCTCCTGGCTTCTGTAAATGTTTCTCCCCTATTCAAACAAAAAGATAGTAAATCGCGGAAACGATGAGAGACCTCAAATTCATTTTCGATAGGATTCAGCGGCGTACGAGGACTGGAGACATTGGAAGTTTCCGAACTTGATGGAAGTATTGAATGAGTTCCCGTCTGTGAAACCTTTCGCCCCATTATTGCTGCTTCATTTGATTCCTTTGCAACCGAGATTTTATAGCATCTCGTCTTCCCCCGACGTGCACCAAGGGCAGATACACCTCACCGTTGCAGTTGTACAGTACAAAACCCAAGGTAGCATGGTTTCAAATATTTCTTGAAGATGATTCGATCGGAAATTATTTAAGAAAAATATGCCAGGTGGTTCTGGACCAGTTCATTATGGAGTTTGCTCCAATTATCTGCGAGATATATCAGATGGAGAACCGCTCTACGTGTTTGTACGTAGGTGAGTTGATCTGCGATAATTATACAGCGGATTTTTATCCAAAATAACATTTTTACAAACACAAATAAAGTATCGGAACTTGAAAAACATTATATGTCATGTTCTAAATTATACTTACATGGAGATGGCAAGAACTGCGAAATCTCAAATGACGTGGCTGCATGTGCATTTAATACTTTCTGTTTTTGAGAAATCAATGAAAAAGTGTCGTGAAAATAATGGATTACCTTATCATTTCTTCTTCTAGTAGCCCAGAAGCATTAGACTAAAAAGTGGGCAATCTGTAAAAAAATTAAAAATAGGTGGATCTTTTCACGAATCACTTATTTTTGTGATGGGTGTAAACTTCTGAAAAATCACCGTCGATCGGCTGCCGGCTTCCCCCCCCCCTTTTTGGGTCAAATGTTAAAAAAAGTAGTTTTTCGCAAATAACTGAAAAATGGTTAGTCTAATTGGAAAATATTTTACATAAAAGTTTGAGAGAGTGGAATTCTGCGTAAAAAAGGTTCTATAATATTTTTTGAGAAACGCAACCGTTTTTGCAATAATACGTCCTTAATGTTTCCACGATGGTATGTACATTATAATAGGAGCACGTTTATTGAACGTTATCGCATAAAGGATTGAATTTATGAAAAAAATATTATAGAACGTTTTTTACGTAGAATTCCATGCTCTTAAATTTTTATCTAAATTTGCGAAAAACTACTTTCTTTAACATATGACCCAAAAAAGGGGGGAAGTCGGCAGCCGATCGACGATGATTTTTCAGAAGTTCATACCCATCACAAAAATAAGCGATTCGTGAAAAGATTCACCTATTTTTAGTTTTTTTGCAGAAATTTCTAAAAACACTGGACTATAGTTACAAAATGTTCTCCACATCTCCTCCTTTCAGTTCCACTTCGTACGTAAAGTGGAAAGATAAATACTCCGTTGTTTCCACTTGGTAAACAAGAAATATTCCATTGAATTGTATTTATGATTATATCTATCAACACTTGACACTTTTTTTATTAATTTCTCAAAAACAAAAGACCATGCGCTCAAATTCTTTTGGCGTTCTTTTAAATGTACATGCAGCCAAAAGTCATCCTCATCTCCTTGTTAGATCTTTGCTAAAAGAGTGATCTATCACTATTTCCTTTTGTTTGTAAATATAACTGTCTAAACTATTATATTTGTATTTGTAATAATCTATTGCACCAAAGGGTTGTTTGACCCGTTAATAAAGTTTAAAAATTTTTATTATTATTAAACATTTTTACTTGAATTGTTAATTGGATATTGTTAATATTTTGTATATTTTGGCGTATGTTAACAATCACGAATTTTTTGCATACTTCGCATCGCCATAAATGCATAAAATCCGTTGTCCATTTAGTAAAAATAGTTCGGCTCATAACTCATACTAATTTATATTACATTATCTTTTTCTGCGTATTCAGTGCACCCAATTTTTATATGCCGATTGAGACGGAGGCGCCTATGATACTAGTTGGACCTGGTACTGGAATCGCTCCCTTCCGCGGTTTTTGGCACCATCGACTTGCACAAATGAAGCGTCGTCCAGGTACCATACATCTTATGTAACAATATACAATTTTACATATACAATTATCAATTTCTAGATCTCGAGTACGGGAAAGTCTGGCTATTCTTCGGCTGCCGTCAAAGAAATTTGGACCTGTACAGGCAAGAAAAAGAAGAAATGGTAAAAGCTGGAGTTTTGGACAAGGTTTTCCTGGCCCTTTCGCGAGAACCTGGATTGAAAAAGGTTTTTTAAGAGATCTCCCAGTTTATTTGTTTTATTTCTATTAACGTTTAATCAACTTTGCTTCGCAGACATACGTTCAAGATTTCATACAAGCCGAAGCTTCGAAAATTTACGATATGTTGGTATACGAACGAGGACACTTTTACGTTTGCGGTGATTGCACGATGGCTGAGGATGTTTATCAGACTTTGAAACAAATTATACAAACTCACGGCGATATGACGAATAAACAAGTCGAAGCCTATATGTTGTCGTTGCGCGTAAGTTGTATACAGGGTGTCCCAAACTCGACGCGGGAACCGGAAACGGGAGATTCCTGAGGTGATTCTAAACAACTTTTTCCTTTGCAATAATATTATCCGAAGCTTTGTTAACGAGTTATTAGCGAAAAACATCGGCCAATCAGAGAGCGAGTACAGCGGATTAATGATGGGGCGGACGATGGCGGGCCAATACTACTCAAAGCTGGGGCGCGCGCTGAAATTCATCCACTGTATTCGTGCTTCTATTGGTCGGTATTTTTTGTTAATAACTCATTAACAAAGCTTCGGAGGACATTTTTGCAAAGGAAAAAGTTGTTTAGAATCACCCCAGGAATCTCCCATTTCCGGCTCCCGCGTCGAGTTTGGGACACCTTGTATAAGCGTGTATTAAAATAAATTTGAATTGGGGTAATGGTCCCTATTAATGAGCCTGTACCTATTAGTGTGCCTCTACACTTAAATAAATTGTAAAGAAGAATATCTCTAAGAAATAAAAGAAAAACAAATAAAGTTTTTAAATAAAGTCAAAGTATTAAACTTAATGAAAAAAAATGTTTTTCTTTCATTTCTAAAGGGATTCCTTTTTTATAACTTATTTAAATGTAAGGGCACACTGATACGTTCAGGCTCACTAATGGGGACCAGTACTCAGTTCATATAATTAATTTTTTTTTAGGACGAGAATCGTTATCACGAAGATATATTTGGTATAACTTTGAGAACGGAAGAAGTTCATAATCGATCGAGGGAAACGGCTAGAAATAGAATGGCCGCAGAACCTTAGACTTTATTATGGTATTGTATGTAATCTTGGAAAGATTCGAATATTTGTAGATAATTTTCAATTACGCATATCATGAATTCAGTGCATTTTACGCACAACAATTGAATCGTGAAAATATTAAGGTAACGTTACTTGTTCTTCTTTAACATATCTCACGATCTACTATGACTTTATTATGAAGTATAATGCACGAAATTCCAACAGCATGTAAGAATATAAGGCAACGGGATCATATATTTTCTATGATCTGAAACATTTATTCTAATCGATAAATATTCAAAGAATTAGCATATCTTTGTTTTAGTACAAGGAAAGATCAAAATACATATCCAAAGAACGTTTTGCTCATTGGAAACTTATCAAATATTTCAAGAAATTAATATTAATCGTAATACTTCGTTATAAATATCCGAATGTATATACACAAAATAAAAAAAATCCCTTATCTCTATTACCAGGGTATTGAAATTTATTTACAATAAAAGACGTTATACATAATTGAAATATGTATATAATTTATTACATAAAAAATTTCATTGGATTCAGCATATGCTGTTTACCGAATCCTTTAAGTAGAATTATCCACCATTTTGATCAGATAAAGCATAAATGTACAAGTAACCACGTCAAACAAATAATATTCATGATTAACTAAGTATTCTTCTATTTCTTCTACATGACTATATTGTAGCACCAAGATCTGGTTTTTGTTTCTCAACAATCTTTGCTAACAGTTTCTTTATCTCTGCAACTGCCTTTCCAGGGTTCAAGCCCTGTACAAATAAAAACATTCGTTTAATATTAAAATTGTATCGTAGTACCACTTTCTTTTATGTACTTACCTTTGGACAAGTGCGAGTACAATTCATAATAGTGTGACAACGATATACGGAATACGGATCTCTCAGTTTCTCGAGACGTTCCGCAGCTTTGGTATCTCGTGAATCAATGATCCACCTGTAAGCCTGCATAAGTACAGCAGGTCCCAAGTATTTATCGCCGTTCCACCAATACGACGGACAAGAGGTACTGCAGCAAGCGCATAAGATGCATTCGTAGAGACCATCCTGCATTGTAAAACGTCATAAACTGTATTGAATAATGTCAATATTTTATTTTACAACTGCGTAAGTAAATGACGCAATTACCAATTTTTTTCGGTCTTCAACGCTTTGCAAGTACTGCGTTGTTCCTGTTCCTCTGCCTTCGCCGCGTTGCAACCACGGCTGTATGCTCTTGTACTGATTGTAGAAGTTATTCAAATCTGGGACTAAGTCTTTCACTATGTACATATGCGGTAAGGGATAAACTTTGCTACTTGAACCTAAATTAGAGTCAATTTTACTGAAACAATCGTACATATTATTTGGCTTGATTATTTGTCAATTATCCTACAATAAATATATTTATTAAAAGCGACAATTAAATACCTGATACACGCTAACGTGTTTGTGCCTCCGATATTCATAGCACAAGAACCACAAATGCCTTCGCGACACGAACGACGGAAAGTTAACGTTGGATCAATTTCATTTTTAATTTTGATCAATGCATCCAGAACCATAGGACCACAACTGGAAAAGACATTTTCGAATTGCAGAAATGCAATGGAGCATGAAAATTATTAATCATTCTGTTATTAAACCTACGAATTCAAATCCACTTTGTAATCTTGCATATAAGGCTTTTCATCGGGTTTGTCTGGATTCCAGCGATAGATTGAGAATGTTTTCAATCTGGCTTCAGCATTTTGACTCGCAGAGGTATGCAAACCTCTAACCTAAATTATAAAAACATAAATGTAGATCGATACGATTCTAAACAAGTATTGATATATCGTTTTCAAGATACATAGCGCTGCATTAAATAAAAAAATATTATACCGTTCAATATTAACAACTCAAATGAAAAGTAATACTTATATAATAATTTATTATTGGTTACTGTTATCCGACTTACGCTATTATGCGAACAAAACTGACAAACATTCTAAACAAAAGCAAACGAGGGCCTGCAGTATTTAATTTAATGTTGTTACAATAGTTTTCTACGCGCGTGAATAAACGTCAAAATGTACTAATAGGAAAAAAACAATCAATCTGACAGTAGTAAGGAAGTACGTTGAAGTTAGGTTTGCACAATAGACGCAATAATTTGGCAATAATGTAAAACAAAAGTGTATCGCGACGGAAGAGTTTCTCTGTTGTCAAATAATATTGTATATCGCAATTACTCACTTGTCGAAACACATTCCTACAGGTCTGCGGTGCAATGCCAGCCATTTTTTAAAAATGAACGAAATTCGCGAGACGTTTGCGGTGCCTGTGTTATGTAACTTTCGCACGTGAGGGTGTACCAACCTTACCGGGTGGTTTGCTAAGCAAAAATACGGCTGAACACGAAGGCTAATGTCAAATTTCGCCTCAACTTCGGTGGTCTGCTTTAACGCGATTGCGCATCAATTTTGCGATTTCCTTCTCCTTGAATACCATGTATGTACATATCTACAATTGAATATACCAGCAAGGAAACATATGCATCATGAAAAGTGTATTATTAGTCATTTCCCATATAGAAATAAGATATTTGTTTTATTCGGCAGAATGCATATATGCATCAGTACGTTGCACATTATTGCTTGACTATTATCTATAAAACTATTACAGTATTTTTAAATGACTTGCAACATGGGAGTGCTCGTATAGTTCATAGGAGCATAGTTTTCTCATTTATACGGTAGTTTATTTCCATGTCTTTCAACATGAATATCGCGAAGCATATTCTGAATTCAAGAAATGCTTTATAATCGGAAAACAATGAAGCGATAAAAGTAAATAACGTAAAACCCATGAATTTCTAGATAAAAATCTTCTGTAGTTTATATATGTGCCAATTTTAATAATATTGTGTAATAGTGAATTTGTGCAGATCTATACCATCATGTATAGGTAATATATCTTTAATATTATTAGCATTTTTCTTTATTTATTAACTGAAATTTCTAAACTACTTCTGTGAATAGGTTATGTTTCTAATCATTTTATGAGCTTTTGTGAATTGAAAATAAATCATTCTCGTTTTAGGGAGCAAAAAATATTACTGAAAGTCAAATACATATAGCTGCAAGAACTGTAATCAATAAAATAAAATGAGATAAATGATACGCATAACCTTTTGCTCGCACAAATTAACTTTTCTAACAGTTTAACATTTTCTAAATATTCTGACATTCTATTTCACTTAATTTTAACAATAATTATTACTATTTCGTATGTTTTTTTTTTTTAATATTTCATTATTATTTACTACAAATTGTAAAGTTTACTGTTTGACGTTTTATGCCTCTTTTATTACATGACCGAAAATAAACTGAGTAATTTATCTCCTTTCATGTACCTATACAATTTTAAGAATAAATTGTTCATTCTTTACTAATGTGTAAAAAAGAATTGAATATTATTATTATTAAAAAAATAATAATAAAAATGCATTAAAATTTGAATACTAGTTTGGAAACTTGCTAAAGATAAGGGCGCGTTTTTAAACGGTATCATATTTCGAATCCAGAATCAACGCTTTCCATTCGCGAATCCCCAATACAATATTTTTAATTAATTTTGAAGTAGAAAGAGTGAACGTTGTTTTCAGGCGGATTCTATTACTTGAGAATGTTATACTTCAAAATAAAAATAGCGTTAACAAAAAGTATACAGAAAGAATGTATGCGGCCCAAAGTTCGAAAATGAAAGAATACGAGGGTCGCAAGTTAGTAGGGTGAGTAAAATAAATTTCAAATTTAAATGTCCTCTGTCATAAGAGTATAAAAAGATTGTAGGAAGTATTTTTTTTACATTCAGATTTTCGATGGAACAAATATACGACGTCGTAGCTGATGTAAAGAATTACAAAGAATTTGTGCCATTTTGTAAAAGATCTCATGTTTTTTCCAAAAGCGACGACATTTTAAAAGCTAGTTTAATAATAGGATTTCCACCGATTACTGAAAGTTACACGTCTAAAGTAACAGTGATGAAACCACATTTAGTAAAGGCTGAATGTACGGATGGTAAATTATTTAATCATTTGAACACGTTATGGTTGTTTAGTCCAGGATTAAAGAATAATCCGCACACGTGCGTTATTGATTTTTCATTGTCTTTCGAATTCAAGTCGGTTATCCACTCACATTTATCGAATTTATTTTTTAATGAAATCGTAAGACAGATGGAAAATGCTTTCCTCGAAGAGGCTCGACGAAGATACGGTAGACCTTGTATAAAAACAGTACGATTAGAAAGATGACAAATATTATTCCTTTATCGAATTCAAAACTGTATAGAATAATTTGTAAATAAAAAAAAATCTTGAATGAAACGTTATGCTGTAAATTTTTTTCAAGTCTACGAAATTGAAAATAAATCATAGTGCCACGTAACTATATGTAAGTGAGCGATCTAAATAAAGATTCCATTATCATCGATAGATCTAAATTCTTCATGTCCGACGCATCAATGGGCGCGACTACTGGTGGCGCACAATTGAGTCATCGCCAATTTAATCCAAATCAAAATCAAACATGCAAACAAACGTGTTTGCCTCCTTTTTATTGTCTCGGAATCTACACGTTATCGTTCCTAAGTGACTGTCAGTGATTATCAGTGATTATCTTCTTAACTTCTCGAAATTAACGCTGTCAAAATCCTCGCATGATTTTATAGGTTCTCTCATTGTCAGTAAAATAACGTGGATCGAAAGACCGTAGAAAGATGACAGTTACAGTGTTAGCTAGACAAACGATTTTAATACCACGGGAGATCATATGTTTTAGTAGAAATATATCGCGCCTTTATCATCATCATCAGAAACTATGCCGTGCGAATAATTTTCTGTTAAGGAAATGCTTGTCACCGATCGCGGTTAATACGTGGTCTATACAGAGAACGTGTCACAGTAACAAAAGCACAGTAGACAATTTTCCCAGTATTTTAACGAAGGAGAAAGCAAAAGAGGTAGTATCGAAGCTTACCGCGGAAGAACGTAATCTTTTCTTGAGCGCCCTGGCAGAATCCAAATCGGACCAAGATAAAGCAGAATATCAACGTAATTACACTCTATCAATATCAAATATTTAGTGTTGCAGGTAATTTAAATCTGTCCTTATTTTCAAGGCCTATTGGGAGCTCATCGTTGGTGCAACGAACTTGGAAGGTCTAGTAAAATACCATCGTTAGGTGATGTGGATGCTACTGGAAAATATTGTCCTGTACCTGATAGTTGGCTTATAGACAAGAATGGTAGGAAGGTCAAAACATTATCCAGTCTTTTATTCCAATTAATTGGTATTAATTTATATTTTTTGGGTGAAATATAACAACTTTTTACATTATTAATTATTCAGAGATAATAAGGAAATTTTTTACTAAAATTAAATATTTTAATCAGCTTTTAGTAACCTAAGATAATATATGAATCTACTAATGGTTTCAAATTGAAAACTAAGTATTTTTAATATTATCACATGCGATTTAGTGTAATTTCCATTATTCTTTAACAGCATAAAATTTTTCCTTTCATCGCATTCTACAGGGACATCATGCTGTAAATCTAATGCATGTTAAACTACATTATTTCATTAAACTGTATGTTCTACTTCTCTCACTCGCTTCTCTTCTACTCTGACCGATCTTTATGGACATTTTGTAGAGATCACTACAGAACAATGCTTAGGTAATAAATTACATTACATATACATTTTTACTGGCTGTTTTTAAATACAGTGTCGCTAAAAAAAAACTTTAAAATCCCTCAAGGTATTTATTATTACAAAACTATAGTTACTTTTCCTAGGTAAATACTCCTGAGTTCTGTTATTATAAACATTTTGAACTTGTAAATAGAGACAAATCTTCCAGTTATTAGTTTGTTTAATTTCTTTAAGAAAATGAAATAAATTTTCAATATTTTATTTTACTTTAATGTTATTAATTGAGATTTTAGATAAATCATTCTAGACTTCCAGTACACAAATGCTATTTCATTTGATTTTAATGTATCTTACATAATTATATTTTTGCATGATTTCAAGAATGCTTTTTCCATATCACAAAATGTAGTATCACAACTATTTCATAAAGTATTTCTTACTCTCTTAGTATGTGTTACACTTAATAATGTTTAATATAAATATTTAAGTAAAGAAAAATGTACTTTTGTTTGAATAAAGTTTTATTTTGCAAACTCTTGTGTATTTGATTAATTAGTTAATTTATCCTGAAGAAATGTTTCTTTCACTTTTCATCAAATAAATCTTGCTTTGTTTTCACAAGCACATTTTATGTAAACATTTATGAGTAATTATTATTTAAAAATGAGTTTCAATTCTTTTTACCCTTCATAAAGAATTAAATGCATGTATGTTTACTACTTCATGTTTTGTAAGTAACAAGAGATTACTGTGGCATAATCAATCTTTCTCTTGTTAGTAATATTTTTTTTTTATTAAATATATATTTATATTCTGTTCTTTCCTATTACAGTTAAAAATGTTGCAGAACCAGCTATGAAAGTTTTAGTATCAGGTACGACATATGATATCTTTCTTTTACCTACAAGCAATGTTTCGTTATACTTAAAACATCCGTGCATCTAAGAAAATGCATAATTTGAAATTTGTTGCTAAATATTTTTACAGTTGCAATCGAGAACGCAATTCCGTTTATCGCCTTTGGTTTTTTTGACAACTCCATCATGATTCTTGCTGTACGTATCGTAGACTTTAGGCAATCTATTTTCCAATATGTAATTTACTCATTTCAGGGGGATACAATTGAATCAATGTTAAATAAAACTTTTTCAATATCGACTATGACAGCTGCAGCCTTAGGAAATACAGTGTCTGATATAATAGGAATTGGATTAGTCCCTTATGTAGAATTGTTTGTACGTAAATGTGGATTTCGAGCACCGAAACTCACTCCCAGAGAATTAAAGCTACCTAAAGTACAAGTAGCTGCGAGCATGGTATGATATACTTAGTGTCATTTTATTTAAAATACTAAATTGATTAATTATTTTAACTGAAAAACAATATTATAATTTAGGGTCGAGTTATTGGAATTACAATTGGTTGTCTTTGCGGAATGATATTTATTCCTGTTCTTTCGTATAGTCATAATGGTGGTTAAAGTTTTAAATATTAGACACTGCAAGTAAATGTCTAATAATAGAAATGAAAATCATTCGCTTACATTACGCAATATAAACGAAGCTTTTTATAATTTTAATTTATGACAATCATAGTATTTATGTAATATAATGTAATTTCTGTAATGTACATATAAAAATAACTGTAATGTAAAAGTGGTGCTAATAGTACTTGTAATAGATGTCATTGTTAGTATTTCGCATTCTTCATTATTTGCCCTTGCATTATTGAAAACTGACGATTCTCAAAGAACAGAAACAACACTTTATGTGTGCCACAGGTTATTTATTGAAAAACAAGTTACAAGTTAGTACAAAAAATATATATATATATTTTTTTCTTTTTCTTAGCAAAGATGTCACGTTTCGTTAAAATTCTTTTTTAGAATCCATCCACTTAATTCTTAGTATTGATGACCGAGAGTTATTTTAGTAACATAATTTACATAGTACCTCCAATCGTACAAGAGAAACTTCAAATCGATACCCAGGATTTGTTTCCAATTTGCCATTAGTATGAATTCATTGGAATCCTGCATTAATGTGGTAGTATCAAGTACAAATTTAGTACTTGTTATTAATCTGTCGGTATGCTTGCTTTCTTTGTCGATCGCGTACAACGTTTCCTTCGATTCCAAACCGGAGTATTCCGGCAACCAAGTCATGACCGAATTTAACCACCATTTCCAATGTTCATCTACATCTACAACTACGGTCTTGTTTGTTTCAACGTTTTCGCGGAACTCCTGAGTCTGATTACATCTCAATGAAGCGGGTATAAAATCGGTAATCGGAACATTTTCTTGCGGTACATCCACTATTGGATTGAAATCTACTTGCGTGGCATTGGTAGAATCTGTTGTCGTTTGCCTCGGACTAAGTACTGTTCCTGGTAGGTAACTTGCGACTAAAGCAGAACCCAAGAGAGTCACTATTCCAGCAGTATAAGTTGCCAAGCATATGGAAGATATATTCACCAAAGCATGTGCTACCGTTATTAGCTGCATCGAATTCATTAGACAAGCTAATTCTGTATACGAAAACCAGCCTCTCTTTTGTGCTTCTTTATAAGCTACATCTTTTTCTAGTTTCTGCAGTCTTCCCCAAAAATCTTGATTGCATACAAATACTGTCCAATCCTAATTTGCAAAAATTCAATGATCATTCGAAAATTTTCTAGGTAATTTCTTTTTAAACGGTATAGAATAATTCGACGTGCATTACGAAAACTAGCACGTTTCGATTCTCTTACGAAAAGCAGAACGTTCGTCTTCGTTATCACGAAAAGTAACACGTTTCGTTCTTCACCGCGAAAAAGTAGCTCATTTCGGTGGTTAGCTACGAAAAGTAACACGTTTCGTTCTTCACCGCGAAAAGTAGTATATTTGAGTGATTAGCTATGAAAAGTGAAACAATTAAATGTGTTAGTTTTCGCCGCTGAGGCCCAAACGTGCCATTCTTCGTGGCGAAGCAGTGAAATGTATTAGTTTTCGCGGCTGAAGCCCAAACGTGCTAGTATTCGTCAGAAACGATGAAATGTGCTTTTCTTTGCGGGAAACGAAAACGTGCTGCTTTTCGTAAGAGAATCGAAACGTACTATTTTTCGTAATGCACGTCGAAATATAAAAATAACTTACAATAGCTTTAAGGAAGTCTTTCTCTAGTTGATTCATATGCTCTACACTTAGATCACCTGATTGTGCCCATTCAGTATTAAAAACCTCATCCTCTTCCCCTTCGTCGTTCAAAAACTTACTAGCCACCATCTGTAAGATAACGTTGTATTTGAAACGCATGGCGATGACTGGTTCATAATAATCATAGAATCGACTTACCAGAGATACAAGGAAGAGTTCAGAGGGTGCCACTCGTTGAAGGTACTCCGGATTACAATCTTTCAGTCTTTCCAAATACAGCAGAGCCAAGACAAGGGAACAGGGTGAAACACACGCGTTTCTAGAGATTCTACTTGCTTCCTCTACGTCTAATCGTTCTAGGGTACGGCCGCTCTTCACATCGGTAAACAGTTCCGCTGCCAATTCTAAAAATACATTTTAATTATGTAATTAGATTAATTGATCGCATGAAAAGTACAAAATTATCTTTGTTTAACTATTAGAAAATAATGAAGTGCACGAAAGATGTACAGATAAAAGAGTGTTTCAGTCTGTTATACTAACCAGTAACAGGCAAACTGAGACAATCAGTCACTGGTAATTTCGAGTAATACAGTGATTTCGTTATCCGATTTAAGAATTCGTCGTGATCACCCATACTCTGCAATCAGATACGCAAATGAAAAATAGCGAAGCACATTCCTCTTACTAATATGGTAAACATCTGTCGTACCTTGAGTTTCGGCGAGGCTTTTCTTCTTTTCGAAATATTCGTCATTTTAAAACAGTGACAGGTTCGAAACACTCCGCGTACGTAATGTCAAATTTATACGGCAAAGAAAAAACGCAACGAATAATTTTCCTCGTAATGTAAACGCAGTATCTTCGAAGAATCGGTGTGTGAAATCTAATTTCAGGAATAACGTGACGATTTATGTTTGCTGTGCATAATGAATAGTGCTAAAGGTAGAATCTCACTCGTGCCACCACAAACAGAAATCAGCTGACTCTAAGCGCGTTAGAATATTTATTTATCAAACGAAATACTGTTGAGATTGTATTTGTACGAAAAAGAAAAGTCGTCTGAAATCGTTAGCGACGAAAAATTCTCATATTATGTCAATTACATCCATTCTGTGATTGTCTATATTCTTTGTTGTTGGCATAACTGCGAGGCAATGAACTCGTAATTGAATTACCAAAATCGAACGGCTAAAATGAGTGAAGAAAAAGGTTTAATTTAAATATATAGAAACGCGGAAAGAATTAATCTTTCTTTTCGAATTATAAGTGAATTTGTAGCTTCGCGTTTGGCGAAGGTGTTATTAGTCGATTGAGTAATTTATGATTCGAAATTTGTGCATTATTTTGTAGGTGTGGTGCAAGTATACACTTCTTCGTGAGGTTTCTCTTGTGGCTACTTTCATACACTAAACAGGTTATTTGACATATGTCAGATTTCTTATTACCGAATTAGTGACTAATTGGTGGAATCAAGAAAGGAATGAGCCGACCGCGAGGTCGTGTTTAGCAATAAGAAAACAAGTGAAAATGTGATAGTAGTGATGCGTTTAAAAGGGAAAAATAACACTAAATCCTTCCATAGCGTGTATAAGGTGCTGTCGCGTATATGTCGTGAGTATTCTGTATTTAATCCTTTAACAAAACCGTCCATTTGTCATTTCCAGCGCAACGTGATTGTTATCGTCCATAATCTCCGAAGCATCATTCATTGTATACAGTCCTATTCGAAAAATAAAACTATCCCACTATGTTGTGAATCAATAAAAAAAAACGAATTTTCGATGTTAACAACATTATTTTGTTCACACTCGTTAATTAATATCATGTATACAATGATAAGTGTAATTTTTTCATTAGGAACTGCGGATAAAGGGCAATTTGATGGTTTCATGGCAGATGCTGCGATGCCATCAATAAAAAATGGTCACAATTGTAACAATATGGGTTTCGCAACACAGCCTGCGAAACAAACATCGGACGTGTCCAATATCATTGCCCCGAAAGTACTAAGAAATTTGAATGCCCAAAGATTAAAAAATCAATTTAGCGATGTAGGCCTGGTAGCTGGCAGTTGTGTCATTAGGGCACACAGATCAGTTTTGGCAGCAGGAAGCGCGTATTTCAATGCCATGTTCACCGGTGGTCTTGTCGAAGAGCAACAAGAATTAATAGAAATTCATTCCGTGTCTCCTGATATCTTGTCCCTATTGGTGGATTTTATTTACACTGGAAATGTCGATATTACTCAAGACAATGTACAAGAATTATTTGCGGCCGCCGACATGCTAGAATTAGAGGAAATGGTGTTGGGTTGCATTACCTATTTAAAGCAGCAACTGCATTACTCAAATGCTCTTGGTATTTATAGGTAAGATCTGCAAAGTTGATAGATTCCTAAAATACACAAAAAACAAAAAAAATGTTGCTAATGCCTTAACATTTGTATTTCACAGACTTGCAGAGACACACAACAGATTAGACCTTCTGGAGACTGCCCTACGCTTTATACAAGTCAATTTTCCTCAAGTATCTCAGGAGGAAGAATTTTTGGATCTGCCGAAAGAACACCTTGTTCATTTTCTCAGTAGCGATTACATTCATATTGATAATGAGTTCCAGGTTTGTATTTTCGCTCAACAATTGTAAATATAAAATTTCAGGTTCGCAATGAATAAAATATGCATTTGTTAACAGGTCTTCCAAGCTGCATACAACTGGATCATGCACGACATTCCATCGAGAAGGTGTCATGTTTTCGAAATATTAAGTCATATCCGTTTACGGCTGTGTTCATTAGCAAAATTGGAAAGAGTTATTTTGGAATGTAAAAACAAGAGTCTCATGGTCGCGTTGAAATCGATACAAGAAGATTTAGTGTCGAATAAAGGATGTCTTGTGCCTCTTCATGCACAACCGAGACTTTGTGTTAAAAAGAACATTTTATTAATTGGTGGATCGAGGCGCGAACATTCAGCAGACAGTTGGGGCAGAGTTGCTGAAAGTACTTACGAAACTGTTGAGAAATACGATATATTCACGGGGTATAATTATATTTCCTTTTACCATTTGTCATTAAATACTATTCGGTCTGAATTCACGATTGTTTTCAGTCAATGGAGCGAAGTGGCGCCGATAAGTTTGGGACGGATTCTACCGGGTGTAGCATCGTTAGATGGTAAAGTGTATGTCGTTGGTGGAGAGTTGGATTCGTTGATCAGTGCCACCTGCGAATGCTACGATCCGCGTGACAATGTGTGGACGTCGCTCGCGTGCATGGAAAAGCACAGGTGTGACTTCGGACTTTGTGCCTTGGATAATAGCTTATATGCATTCGGTGGTTGGGTGGGCGAAGATATCGGAGGATCGATAGAAGTGTACGATCCGCTGACTAATTCTTGGGCACTGGATGGGCAGCTTCCAGAGCCTCGATTTAGTATGGGAGTGGTTGCTTATAAGGGTAAGCATTTGGAATCTAACTGAAATGCATGCGACCTAATATAGATGATGTTAAATTCGTAACGCTTGTTGCAGGATTAATATACGTGGTGGGCGGTTGTACGCATAACAGTAGACACCATCAAGATGTAATGAGCTATAATCCGGTAACGAAAGAATGGACTTACTTAGCTTCAATGCTCACGCCACGTTCGCAAATGGGAATTACCATTCTCGATGGATGTCTTTACGTCGTCGGCGGTACTAATAAACATCAGGAGGTTTTGTCATCCGTTGAACGATACTCATTCGAAAAGGTAATTCACTTTCTAGTGTTTGAAATCAGAGACGGGCATCATCTAGATAAAAAATTATTTAAATAACGATACGAATAAAAGATGATTTATCTTTATTCGTTATTCGAAGGTTCAAATAACCGATTTATCTTTATTCGATGAGCAACGAATAAATGAATTTATTCGACGAATAAAGATACTTTTTTTATTCGAAGACAGTTTTGTTCGTAGCGACGAATAAATGTTTCATCTGTATCTGTATCTTTATTCGAACGTTTATTCGAAGCTCGAATAATTTCTAAGGCCCAGATTTCAAAGGAAGCGAAGCCGCGTTCCTTTGGGCTAAAGACTACAATGTAAGCGTTTGGAAGAAACGTATCAAGCAGAACGCGCTTGAACTGGTAGACGATCAACGGCTGAAAATATTTACTCTATATTATGCTATTCTTAATCAGAATTTCTCATTAATAAATTATCAGATAAACTTATTGCGCAATTGGTTAATTGCAGTTACAAATTAAAGTATTTACTGTAATTTAAGTCATATACTTACTGACATTTCAAACATTTCTTTAGAGTTAATATATATTTTTTATTTACAAAAAGTGACATCAAGTTTTAATGAAATATACAATATATTTACGAAAATGTAAAACGTACAGGGTGTATAAAATGTAATAAACACCGCTGATAGGACAAAATTGTTAATAATAATAAAAATTGCGCAATAAGTTTATCTGATAATTTATTAATGAGAAATTCTGATTAAGAATAGCATAATATAGAGAAAATATTTTCAGCCATTGTCGTATATCGTCTACCAGTTCAAGCGCGTGCTGCTTGATACGTTTCATCCTAACGCTTACATTGTAGTCTTTAGCCCAAAGGAACGCAGCTTCGCTTCCTTTGAAGTCTGGGTCTTGGAAATTATTCGAGCTTCGAATAAACGTTCGAATAAAGATACAGATACAGATGAAACATTTATTCGTCGCTACGAATAAAACTCTCTTCGAATAAAAAAAGTATCTTTATTCGTCGAATAAATTAGTTTATTCGTTGCTCATCGAATAAAGATAATTTGTGTTATCTTTATTCGCCGAATCACGATTAAAATTTTTTATCTATTATTCGAACATTAGAATTTTTATTTAGATAAAATTTTGCCCATCTCTGGTTTGAAATAGATTTCGCTTGATCGTGTATTACGTTTCAGAACGAATGGCGCACCGTGGCGCCTATGAACAGAGGCAGATCGTATCCAGCGGTCGCAGCAGTTGACAGTCGACTTTACGTTATAGGAGGTATCCAATCTCAGGAAATCAATTTTTATCGTACGCAAATTACAATTTCTACTGTTGAATGTTACGATCCGCATTCGAACAAATGGTACGAGTGTGCCTCGTTGCCGACGAGTAGGGGCGAAGCAGCGGCGATCGTTGCACCATTTTGATTAACATTTCTCTTGGCAGTGAGAAATTCACACGATACGTTGAACATGTTTTATATAATTTTATCCGTATGCATTTCCTTTCGAATTCCAGAATGATATTTGAACGTCTGTGTGAAATTGTTTAGCCGTAATCGCGTAACATCAAACGGAAAACATACATTTTTTAACTATCTTCTTTTATGTCGTATATATGTATAAACACAATTTAACAGAGTATCCCAAAAGCATGGAACAAATCGAAATCCGCAAATTTCTCATATAAGAGAAAAGAGATTACTTTCAATATGAGAAATTTCCACGTTTCGACTTGTTTTATACTTTTGAGTCACCGCATATATACATATATTAGCTAGAGTGTATTTTTTTTATAGAATCGCAATTTTAAACTACTCGAATGTCGGTGGTAATTTTTCTTCTTTTTTTTTTTTTTTTTTTTTTCACTGAACATAAAATGCAACAGGATTTGAGAAAGAAAGAAAGAAATGTTCCGTTTACTCTCAATATAGAAATTGCGTATACTGATTTTGGGAAATTCGTTACATATGCATTTATTATTATGAAAATAGTAAACTACAACTTTGAAATACTTTGAAAGAAGTTTATTATCATAAAATATTTTATTAGCTGTAGAAATGACTGACAGCCTTTGCATTCTGTAGTAATTTACCAAAGTTATCGAAATGCAATATTCTATTATGAATTCGATCACACTACACAACGAGGGATACACGGAGAGCATTTTTCCATGTAGCTTGTACAAGAAACAAAATTTCTTAGCGGAAAAGACGAAAACGAAATATATATACACATATGTATTTCATTGAGAAATGTATATTATAGTTACGCGTGCTTGTGATATTTATCGATTTTTTTTTTTCATTTCTTTCGGATTAATCCTTTCGCAATAATTGCATATGTTTCAATACTTAGTTCTCATCGGTGTAAGGATAAACGAATACTTAATACTAAAATGATATTATCTGTTTAGCTATTTTTATTTTTTTATTTTTTAAACTCAGTAATATTTCGTGAATCATGAAATCATATTTTATGTAATCATATGCAGTATTTGTGAATCACTGCGATTACACTCTCACTAGATTTTATAGAAAAAGCTTTGCAGCAGTTCAATTTCAGCGTTTAAAAGTGTGTCTGGTGCTATATTGAAATTAAAATCGAAATATCCTTTTTATATACATACTGTAAAATTCGTAAACAAATCTCTTTTTAAAGTCCTACGATTAAGAATTTTAAAAGGATAGAAAAATATACACATAAGTAAAAAATATGTTTTAGAGAAGCTAACAAGAGTGTTACTTCTCGTAACATAAATTGCTCTTACAAATTCGTAAATAGTATAAAACAAGTACTTAGCTTGCAAATAATTTTTACAAAACATACATATATCAATGTGATTCTATAATCGATTGTTTTTTACGTTTCTCATTGTAATAACAAGCTCTATTGTATCAATTAACTAATCCATGTACTTCTTATACCAAAGTTTCCTTTTTTTAACGAATGATTTATATGATAAAATGATATACAATAATAATAGCCTATATGTATAGTGCTTTAATTTGTCTGCTTTCTTTTTATGTATATTTTCAATATCTTTGTTACAATCTTACTGTCGTTTATGCAAACGTAACACCATCTATGTAATTTCCGAAAAAAAATAATTAAAACGTATTATTTTAAAGCAAGGATTTGTAGAAAAATTGTTTAGATTTACAAAGAAATTTACGTGCAGTTTTCTAAATAAATAAAAAATTGATTTACCTAATACAATCTGTTATAAAGTTGCAAATAAATTACTGTCATGTTTATAAAATGGTACATGTACTTTTCATTGCTGTACGTAAATGTTAATGAAAGTGCTATTAGGTAACATCTGTACATAGTTAACTGAGCTGTTCTGATATCGAAAGCTTGATTTAAACATTTCTGCTTGATTTGTCAGAAGTAAATCTAAGGAATTGCACAGATTTCGCAACGGAAAAAGTTGTAACTGCAGGAAAGAAATAAATGGAAAGCAATAAAAAAAAAAAATTAAAAAAAGATGGTGAATGGAAATGAACCCCTGGGTAAGCAAGTTTTTTTGTAACCTGAAAGGGAACAATAAAATATTATCTACTATAAACGCATAATTGTAGATGTTTATATGTTCACGCGTATATGCTTTATATCAGTTTACGAAATAAAATCTACTTGGCGATAGACATTTTTATATCAAATTCAAAAGGATCAAAAATTAAATTTATACGATATGAAACATTTTATTTGTAGAAGGACTGACACATATTTGTTTCGAAACGAATTGTTCCTAATCCAATGAATTCAATTCAATTCTATCTCTCGTGAAGATTATATAAATGTATGTTACATTTCCTGTACGTACACCTAATTCTTACAAAACGTAATCCAATTCGTATCTAATGTACTGATTCTTTGGATCGTTCATGATTCGAGGATAACCAGCTACAAGAGCATCTTGTCCACCTATGTAAAGAGAATTATAGATTTTCCAATATACATCGCGTACTTTTCGTGCCGGATGGAATAATCCCTGTAATTATAAGAATATTATTAATAGAAAATCTTTCGATTTTTTTATATACAAGTCGCGCTGACGACACTAACACGAATATCGCATCAATATAATTTAATTACATACCTGTAAAGTGTATTGTAGTATTTTAATTGGTCCTAAAGCGACACGTAGACCATCGACAGCGTCCATAAATGCTTGCACCAAGTGCGGCGAAGTCTCAAAAACGTTGGGCCACACGTGATTTAATAAATGTATCAGTGCATCCTCGCATCCAAATCCGTAAACTCCCAGTGCCATGTGTTTTATGGCAGCACATGCCGTTTGTCTGTGTACTAGATCTCTATAATAATAACAACCATAAATTAATTCCAATTTATAATTTTCTTTAAAAGTAACAATTACATCTATCGTGAGCGTATTACCTGTCCATCAGGGCATCTTCTAACAAAGGACTAACAGCATAAATGTAATCCTTTCCCATTTCTCCGATGTACTCGAATAGAAAGGACAAAGACTTTAGTACTCCATTTTGCACATTTAATTCCGGTACTCTGTACTCGTTCATCAAAGCAGGCAATACCGTGAACGGACTGCAAGTTTCGGCAACGATAGCTATAGCTACCGTCGTGCACACACGATTCTGACGTTCTTGTACTTTTAAGTTATTCAAAAGCGTTGCCAATACGTCGTGAGGTCCTATCGCCTTCGCGATGTAACCGAAAGTGTTCACCGTGGCTCTTCTAATCGCTTTTTTGTGAGCTTTGAGCAATTCCAAAAGTTCGAAACATATTCTCATCCATTCTCTAGCAGACACGTATTCAGGTCCTCTGTCTGCGATTCTACCCACCAGGTCGATACAATTTTCTTGTACTTTTTCGTGTCTGTTCTTTAATATAGGAGTAAGTCGTGGTAACAAATCTTTGATGGGCGGTGTCATTTTTGTCATTCCTATTACGTTAACGATAGCCTTCAACGCGCCTAAGATGCTACCTAATACTTCGGGATATTCTTCGCCCAAATATTCATACAGAACGACGCCTAAATGGCCCATTAGTTTCTCCTCTTGACAAGTCTTCATAACAACAGCGATCCGCGAAATTAAATCAGCCGCTTGTTGTCTCACTTTCGCAGACTTGTTATTCAATCTCCACAATATCGTACCGCATATCTGCGGCAAGTATGCCTTCACCCTTTTCCCTAACGTGTTTACAATAGTACCAAAACCATTTAGCATCACGACATCCTCCGTTGTCTGTTCTTGGAAAGCGTACAGTATACCATCGATAAGTTGTTCTTCCAAGCGGGAGTCAACGTCCGCAGCTCCCAAGTTACCCATTATCTTTTCGATAGTTTCCATAACCATTTTTCTGTACTGTTCGTTCTCATCCTTCAGATCGTCTACCACGCGATTAATAATTTCCGAAGCGCCAACTTTGTTCGCGATTTCTACCGTTGTATCGACTAGTTGTCTGTAATTTCTACGATCGAGAGCCATTCGGTGGTTCCAAAAGTGTTTGAAGAAATGAGGAAGAATCTCATCCTTGATGTACTGTGCTTCCACACCATCCGTTCCGCAACATTGTTTCACCACCTTCAATACAATCTTCTTCATTTCTTCGTCGGGAGACTGGAATTCACGAATAAGGATCAGCATCACTTCACGAGTATAGTAATTAGCATATTCGGCGTCCATAAGCGGAATCAGATAACCAATCGCTTTCAAGAATGCGGCAAGACCTTTGCCTCTGTGCGTACGAATACCTTTCCAAAGCGGTTTCAGCACAGAGTCGAAGCTTTCGATACCGTACGGCGTTGCTGCTTCAGCCAAGGCAGCAATTGCCAAAGCAGTGATGGTACGAACTTTCTGTTGCTCGTCGACCAACCCGTGTTCTATAATTTCGACTAAACTTTTCAGGTGCGGTAATATAGCGCAACCCATAAGAATAGCGATCTGTTGAACAATTTTTATACCCGTGTGACGAGCTTGCCATGATTTTTTACTACGACACACAGCTTTGAGGAACGGAAGTAAAGAGGGAATTCCTAAAGCCGACGCGACCACGGCGAAAGCTCTTGCAGTCGTGTTACGAACGTATTCGTCGATATTATCGATATCCGGTCTCATCGTAGAGATCATTGTCGCCAAACCTGCCGCCTTCGCCAGGTTAGAAATAATTTCTCTGCCTTCGACACGAGCATAGTAGTCTTCGTCGATAAGCAAAGGTTCAATGACGACCAAAATTTTATGTACATACGGCCTGACCAAGTCGTCGAGTTTATACAGAATACGATCGATGACTTTCACGAGAAGATGACGCTCCTGATCCTCCAACGTGGGGGACATCAGAAGTGGGAGTATCTGATTGAACAACGGACCCGCGCCAAATTCTCTTGCCTTGTCAGTGATTTGCCTCAGAGCAGCTTTTCTCATTGGCGGCGTGCCATTTTTTATTTTCAAAAGCAACTTCATAATCTTCCGCTCCTTCTGCTCTTCCGGACTGAGCGTCTCCTCGTCAACGTCGACTAACAACTTATCAAAATATTGTGCGTCCTCGGGCTTCATGAATGGCAGATTTCCCTTCGGTTGGTTATCCACGAATTTCGCGGTTTTATCCTCGGTCTGAATGAAGAATCCCTGCGGCGTGCCAGCGATCGGCGTTGGAGTAGCAGTGAGCTTCCTCGCGGGAGTACGAATAGGAATGTAACCCGCGGGTGGTTGTAACACTTTGTATCCAGGTGGGAACAGGGCATCCAATTCGTCGTCGGAAAGTGGTCTATTTCGTTCGTCGATTTCTCGTTCCCATCTGTATGCCTGAAGTTGTTCCGGCGTCATCGACATCAAATGTCCCGGCGTTGGAGTAGCTAGTCCCATAGCTTTGGGTCCAGTCGGTGTCACTCCACTGGGTGTTAAGATCGACGTCTGATGTGGAGTTGCAAGCGGCGTTGCTGGGGTTTGCGGTGTCATGGATCCGGGAGTCTGATTCGACGGTGTCTCGTCCCATCGACTTCGACGTTTGCTGGCAGACGGTGTCGGGGTTTCTTGAATCAAATCTCCCGCGACGCGATCGGTCCTCGGAGTCTCGGCCCAACCGCTGCTATGCCCGGGTGTTTCTAGTTTTCACAAAGTACACGTCATTTTCGTAATCCGTAGTTTGTTATTAATGTTTCAATTATACTGCGTGTACAAATTCATTATCGGCCTTTTTTTTTATGCTGCTTATGCAATCGAATAGGAACAATTTGTAGAGTAGCTCTTAACGCTGCAACAAGTTCTGATTGGGTTTGGCATGGATTTTCGGTTAATAGCTGTTTTAATTCATTATCTTCCAATTTTTTGAAACCTGAAATTACTTTCTACATGTCCTATAAAATACAGCATGTTCCTCTAATGCTTCGCAAATAATTTGCTTAGCATCGCAGATATTGTTTTTTAATTCGGATGCGAAATCTAAACAGTGCCTAATGTTATCTATCGGATGTTATTTTGTTTGCTACATTCACGGAGAATTTTTTGAAGTTACAGTAGAACCTCGATTATCAAGCTCCCATTTATCCCTAATTTTTATTGTTTTTTAATTCGAATGCGAAATCTAAACAGTGCCTAATATTTTATCTATCGGATGTTATTTTGTTTGCTATATTCACGGAGAATTTTTTGAAGTTACAGTAGAACCTCGATTATCAAGCTCCCATTTATCCCTAATTTTTATTAGCCAATCAATAAATGCATTAATTATAAAAATACAGTAGGACTTCAGGATAATCGAGGTTCTACTGTACGTTCGTTCCACATTCTGCTTTCATAATCTATTATGTTTGCATTAAATAGTTTCCGTTTAAATCAGTGCTACAGTTAATGTGCATGATTAAATGTTAAGGTCGAGGATTAATTTGTACACCTAATGATATGAACTTACCGCGTTCAGTTTTCGGTGTTTCGTCCCAACGATTCCTGCGGCTCGAAACAGCTTTCTCGTGAGACGGAGTTTCCCTGCCAGGAGTAGCTGCACCCGGTGTCGCGTGTCCTGGAGTAGCGTCCCACATCCTTGTACTTACGCCTGGCGTTGCGCCAGGAGTTTCTCCACCTTTGCCATGGCCAGGCGTTTCGTCCCATCTGATTGCAGCTGGCGTTACCTGTAGACATTCGGCAAAACAATTAATTCGTTAGTTTGTATGTTGCGACAACGGTATCGAAGGTATTCATTTTTCTTACGTCTGCATTATCCCAAGATGTCGGAGTTGCAGTGGTACCACTTGGTTTTTTAGGCGTTGGAGCATCGTCCGTTTGATCCCAACGGCCTCTTTTCTTTGGAGCAGGTTTAGGCTCACCGTTTGCTTTCAAAGTTCCCTCTTTAGCTTTTTCTGCTAATTTTTTTCTCAACTGCAAGCACACGCAAAAATAGTTGCATTAATATTTTCATCCATAAGAGCAGAATAAGAAAAGACGAAGGAATGAATTTGAAAGTACCTCGGTTTCTTCTCCCTTCAGTAACTGTTCGCGCATAATCTCAGTGTACGTCCTAGAACCGATGTCTGGAGTTTTGCCACCTGTAATCAAGAATCAGAAGTCACGCAAAGCGCAACCATTAGACAATCGTTCGAAAAATGCTACAAACTTTCAGAAACTTCTGACATACCTAATCAATTTATTACGATATTTATTGTTAAAATGCCCTTGGAATATTTTTAGCATATTCTAAGTAAACTACTGAATTCGCTCTCACGTCCACGATGCATATATCGTCAAATTAAATAATAACAAGGTTGTTTTTACAGAGGTAGATGTAAGAACAAAATGTTGCATTAATCGTAAACAACGGGTTTGAGAGAGCTGCAACAGTAGACGGCATATAGCATACGTACGTGAAACTTTGGTGCCATAGGGAGCACTGTCCTGCTCATATCTTCCATATCGAAAAATACTTTAGCCATCTAAAAATCAACTCATTCTTGTTATTAATAATATTTGCACACCAACCACTCATACTATTTTTCAATATTTACGTTCTCGCGAAAAACGCTTGACACAATGAGAATTTAGTGATATTTAAACAGGTGTGTGGAATGTTGAATCAAAATATCGAAAAGAAAGTCGTTCGGAAAAAAAAAATAGCACGCGAAAATATATTAGATCGATACGCAAAGAAAATGATCTCATTGTATCATTTGCATGACGCGACTGTAATGCTGTGACAATTCAATCTCGCTTAACCTTCGACATAGTATCCTCGGTAAGCAGATGATTCCAAATGTGCAGACCGTCACTAAGATTGGAAAAAAATGTATACATTAGTATGTATTTGAAAGAATCGCATTCACTCTCTTCATTCAAGCCAGTTTTTTCTCTATTTCAAATTGCTTCCGCAATATGAGTACAAGGAAATCTTATGTCTAGAAATTGTAACAACTGAGGTAACATTCAAAGCAATTGCTTTGTGCAGTTCTAATGAGATCTATATTTTACGTATTTCGGTAACGAGCTTCGTTAAAACAAAAAATATATATTCAATTTCTCCCTCAGTTATCACAGCCAACAACACTACAGCAACTTATACGTTCTCATATATTTAAACATTCATGAGAGAAGTTAACACTGAGTTACAGAGATTCTTTAAAACAAAATTTTCCGACATTGAAAATACTTTGAATTTACTGTAGTATTGTTAGTATAACTTCTTAACTCAGTATATACATAGACTAATCTAAGTAACACACAATCTATACAAGAGAATGTATAGAAGTTTTGATTATACGAGAATATTGAAAGATGTGGATGATACAATGCATGATACATGAATTTCTATTGCAAGTAATGGATAGCAGAATTTATTTTCATTGAAGAGGTAAACAAAATCATTCAGGAGAAATTAGACAAGAACTAGGTTTGACTATGTTGGTGAAATATTTTGAAAACTTTGTTTCTTTTTGATAGAATTTGAAATCTGGCAGGTTAAAATTAGAACGATAATATAGATTACAGAGACAAGATGATGAAATGATATTGCCATTTGGCTAGAAAGGTTGAAATGTGATATTGCATTTCTCAATCACATGAATAATATAATGTGAAAAAGTCAACTCAATTTAGTTTTGATGCATAATATTAATCCTGTGATAAGTCATATCAAACAATACTTCCATAAGTGAAACAAAACTTTTGTTTCATTAAAATCAAGTTCACTTTTTGCCTGTGATATACTTTAATACGAATCCATTTCCTTATAAACTGTAGTGATAAAAGCATAATTGTGCATATATTTTGTTACAATATAATGAATACATAAACATAAAACTGTTGCAGAATTGTACTGTTTTCAACAAAAAAAAGCAGAACTGCTGCAATTCATTACATTGCTCCAAAATATAAACGAAAATAATCATATTGTAAACACACTTAACGTCTAATTACCTGTGTTGGTTTTATTAGCTTTAACTTATAGGAAAAAAAATACCAACCTTCTGCGAATGGATCAACACGTTCAGGAGATATAATCATTCTACGCCTCTTTTGCCTATATTCATCTTCCCTATCTGCTATGGTGGGTCGTCGTCTGTCCGCGAAAGGATCGTAATCCTTCTCGCTCTGAATATAAAAACAATCGAGTACTATTAACGTCAATACTATATCAATGTCAACAATGTTAACTGTAAAACATTCTTCTGTTTCTTACCTGTGCAACATCGTTGAGTAATGCTGCCGGCGCATTGTAACCAGGTCTTTTATTAGTGCTAAACGTAGTCGGCTCGTAATCTTCGTCCTTGGAAAATACGAGTCAATGTATTAAATATTATACTATAACATGAAAAACAGAAATGACTAGGGAATGATAATTACTTCAATTTCATCATTAGCTGCTATGGATGTAACGTAGCCTTCATATTTGTTGTTACTTCCATCGTATATATCTTGATCGTAAAATCCAGTTTTCCCTAATCCCACTTGATCCTTCTCTGCGGCCACATTCTGAATTTCTTTTTTCTTCGACTGTATCTCTCGTATTTGTGCTTCAATATCTACAAACGGGTAACAATGCGTTCGTTATAAACGATACTTCATTTTAGATTAGCGATGAGTTTAATTCACAACAAACCTTCGTGCGTTCTTGGAATAGAATCCATCGTTCAGCCTTGGTACCTGACACCAGGTTGCTCTTATAAATCTCGTCAATTAATCGTGCGCATCGAAAATAATAGCCTAATAGCCAAAAAAAATTTTTTACATTGGCTATGGTTGTAACAGGTTTCAAGATGGCATACTGCGTATTGTTTCTAAACCATAAAGCCCATAAAGTTAAGATTTATTATTGTCCATTTTCTATGCATAAAAACTTGCCTTAAGGCTAGGGACATTTAGTTACTAGTCGATTTAGTAAGAATACTCCACAGATGGTGCTTTATTACTGTGCTTGTGGAGATCGAAAATATACAGGGTGTCGTTGCGGCTCTGTTAACGAGTTATTATCGAAAATTTTATTTTATTTTATTTTATTATCGAAAATTTTCGTTGCGGCTCTGTTAACGAGTTATTATCGAAAAACACCGACCAATAGAAGCACGAATATAGTGTATGAATTTCAATGCGGGCTTCAGCTATGAGTAGTATTGGCCAGCCATCATCGTCCGCGCCATCATTAATCTGCTGTACTCGCTCCCCAATTGGTCGGTGTTTTTCGTTAATAACTCGTTAACAAAACTTCCAAGGACATTTTTGCAAAGGAAAAAGTTGTTTAGAATCACCCCAGGAATCTCCCTTTAACCAAAGAGTACATATAACAAGAGGCGACACTCGAAAAGAAAACCACTTTTAGAGAAAGACAAAATGACACAGCCAATTTAAATGTCCGTAGGGTGTTTTGATCGGTAATTTCATTCTTAGAAAGAGACGAAATGACAGCCAATTTAAAGGGACACTTGGAGTGTCGCCTCTTATTATACCTACTCTTTGCTTTAACGGCTCCCGCACGTAGTTTGGGACACCCTGTATGTATAATTTACTATCTACTTCATGAAACATGCATGTTGAAATTGTTATACATTAATTGCAATTAGCATGGGATTGTATAATAATCAAATTGAATCGTTTGTACATACGCTCGTACATTTTCTCACAAATTTAGAATGATATAACGTGTATACATGCTGTAACAAAAATGTTGCAGTTCCTGGAAAGGGATGATTCCTGAGGCAATTTTAAACAACCTTTTCTTTATTAGTGAAAATGTTAGGTGGGAAAATGATTAACGAAAAATACCGACCAATCGGGGTGCGATTCAAAAATCGGGCCCATAAAAAGCTAAAGGTAATGAGAATTTGAAAACTTCCATTCACTTAAATTAATGTCTAATACTTATTCGATAATGTATCGTAGCTAATCCAACAACTTTTCAAAACCAATAAGTCTCATGTTATTTAAAGTCCATATACAGGGTGTTTTGCAACAGGTGGGAGAAAATGTAAGGTGTGATTCTAGACGTCAAAATAAGAGGAAAATCAAGAGTATCAAAATGACGGTAGCAGCTTTGTTTTTCAGTTATTGGCATTTGAAAAAGTGGGTGAAAAGCGCCTGAAACATGGCAATCCGTATGGCATCCCTAATTCAAAACACGGGCCCTCTCACCCATTAAACTTACATTCATTCGGTCCTTCTTTGAAATAAGAAATATATCGATCCGCGAAAACAGCTGTGGTTTACGTTACACAAACATCTTCGTTTCATACGGATACCTCTACACACTCTAAATATTCCGTAGATTTTGACAAAGCCATAGGGATTGCCATGTTTCAGGCGGTTTTCGCCCACTTTTTCAAATGCTAATAATTAAAAAACAAAGCTGCTACCGCCATTTCGTTACTCTTGATTTTCCTCTTATTTTGACGTCTAGAATCACGCCTTACATTTTCTCCCACCTGATACAGAACACCCTGTATAGTTATAACACTACAACTTTGTTATCTTTCGAAAATGAAAGTGATATTTAATTATACGTTCTCGATTAGTGAGTTACAATTAAATACTGTTAGGGATATATATGCAATGTCTTTTTTTTTTCTTGATCGTTCTCCGAAAAATTCGAGTTCCGCTGATTTTATAACTCTTTAGATACGCGAGATTCTGGGAACGACAACCTTCCTGAAAGTTCGAACGTATACAGGGACATCCACGTATCTCGGAACCCGAACACATAAATACGAATGAGTTCGGGTTCCGAGATACGTGGATGACCCTGTAGAAACGAACCACGAAGATCATTAAGAATCGAGATGATTAATATTGATCTCCAACGCTTAGGATTATCATTTGTTTGCCTCTCATTCATAAATTGTCTTTCTGCCTGCATTCTTTCGAATCGTTGAACCACGTTCGATCGTGGGACCACGTACAATCAGAATTTCTAGGGTAAACACGTGATCTTTCGCATAACACCTGTAGCACTTAAAAGAACGAAGGTAACCGGATACGCCTTCGTGCTTCTTCACGTGACACGCGATATCATCGGAATTTTGATGCGTGAAGTTTCATCTAATCAGTAGCGGTTCAATAGGCGACCAATGATTTTTCGATTCGGTTCACTTTAAACAGAAAAAAGTACTTTGATTCTTTGCCGCTGGTGCGGTACAACATACATAATATATATTATCGATCGAGGTGCATGTATCGCAAACAATTTCAAAACACCTGACAGATTCTTTTTATCTATAGGCACACGTTTCGTAATTTTTTTTTTTTTTACATTGTTAATCGATAATTGTATTCGATTTCAGGCGAAGAAACGAGTTCGGGCGAACAAACAAAATCGCCGATGAGACGATAGCATCGAGTGGGTCACAACGAAGCTATTTAGTAAGTATTTGCATTCACGATCGAGACTCAATTTCTTTCGTGATTGATTCTGATTACGTACGCGATACGAATGCAGCGTTGCATAGTTAACTTATAATAGGTATACATTACGTCACTCGGATGCGGGGGACGAATTATTTATTAAAAATTATGTGTCCATCGCAAGCATTGTTGTGGGCTATTTGATATTCAGAACGATGGATTAATTGAACAATGATATTGCAATATGGTAGTATAGTTAATTATTAGTTTCTCAGAGTATTATTAGGATGTGATTATAAGGTTACAGTTATAGCATTGCATTGGTTATATGCATTATAGAATCCAACATCATTTATACGCACTCGCAATTCTGAGTTGTCCATGGGACATCTTTTCAGCAACGTATAGTACAATTGCTATAATTAATGCAAACAATCTTGCGACCAATTTGGTCATTTCTTTGACCATCTATGGCTTTCTTATGCTGTTAATTTATGCACAAAGTTTAAATAATTAAAATACTGCTTTTGCAATTACATAATTTGTTTCATAAATTAAAAAGTTAGATAGATATTTAATTTTTCTGTGGCTGTACATTACAAGGTGCATTAGTCCAAATGATTCGTGACGGTTACTAGAAAATCACAAGGCGTAGATATGTATGTAATATAAAGGGTGTAAACAATATACGTTTAAATATTTTCAGGGATGGTTGGGGGAGCTCAAATGGAACACAAAATGTCCCATGACGTAGTGTCCGGTCTGTCTCTATTTTGCAGTAATAATGCTTTAAAGCTAGCGATATGGTTTTGAGATGGATACTAACTCCGACACATCGACGAGGCAAACACATGGAACCAAGCAGCCGTTTAGGCTTCCCTTCCTCTGTGTGCGTAGCCGATGCTCACTCCTACAAACATTCCCAATTTTTAAAGCTTTATAACAGTTAAACTATAAGAGATACAACAAAATACATTAAGACTCTTTTACTCTATTGTTGCTTGCCAATGTGCTTGTAAAGTTTCAGAATCTTCAGACTATTAGTTTAGCGTATAGAGTAATAAACTTTAAGGTATTATTACTGCAAAACGAAGGCAGATCGGACATTATGTCATAGGACATTTTATGTTCCATTTGAGCTCCCCAACCACCCCTGAAAATATTTAAACGTATATTGTTTACACCCTGTATGTACATATATATTTTTTATACATAATAGTAAAAATGGGCATTTTTCCGTCTGGTGATTTTCTAATAACCGTCGCGAATCATTTGGACTAATTGTACAATATCCGAGATGGTGCTTAAATAACAAAGTTATAGATGTTTTTTTGCATAGTTATGCACACATGTCACATAGTACTGCAAACCTATCGAATACCGGGGGGGAATCGATATTCGGCGCGTAAACTTTCGACAGCAATGGGAGATTTTGCGTCGCGATTGATCATTAAAACGAGAGCGACATTCGCGAACGTTTCACGTCCACTGTAGAGAGAGAAAGAGAGCGAGGGAAGGCGAGAGAGAGAGTGAGGTATTAACGGTGAGTCGTTATCGACATAGTCTACTTCCGTGGGAGCGGCTTATCAGCGTATCCATTGGACGGGGTTAAAAATAGAAGGCACGTTTGTCGTAACGTATATACAGCAAACGACCTTAGTACACATACGTATATGTACCGCGATATTATCTGTCTCTCGAAGCTCGAGATCATCGACAGATATTGGTGGGCAAATATACAAGAGGTCGTGTACACCGCGATCGTTGCGCCGTGCCCCTCGCGCGTAATGAGCCAATTACGAGGTGTAGCATTACGAAAACGCGACGACGAGAGGAGGAAATTAATCGGGGCACGATCTGCGAAACGATACGGATCCAAAGTCAATAGGAATTAAAAGATATGCATCTTTTTTAGCCCGCGACACGGGCTAATAATAGATTTAGATAAAGCCGTCTCTCGAGGTTGTATCAATAACATCGATTAATATTGCATAATACGATATAACCTTTGTCATCGAGAATAGATTTCGAGGAATCGTTGCCCCTGTCGATACGCTCGATTCTTTTCTTGTATCCTCGTTTCTCTTTGCTCGGGGATCGAGATCAATACTCGCACTATACTTGCACTACGATCAAATAGAATAGTTAAAAATCAGATACACAGTTGACGGTTTATGAACGAGCTGCGTGATCGTTGTATCACGTTTCAAACACAACATCGGTTATTGATATTGGCGATTGGAATCAGACCTCAGACTTTCCCCATTAATCGGTTCCTGTTTATTAAAGTGTACCCGTTATCTGAGTACTTATAATAATGGATATACGAAGGATCGCAAACAACGCAAAAGAAACGAGCTTTTTTTCCGTTGCAACCGAGGGATTAATTGTCATTACAGGTACTAGAAATTTCTGATAACGCACAAACTCGCCCAGGTAATGTTCGATAGTAGCAGACAATCGCGAGATTAGCTTTCTGACTATCGAATGATGAATCGAGGTATGTGACGCTGGAGCGTTGCAAATGTTTCGCAATTCGTAGATTCGGTTGCGCGTATTAGAATCCGCGGTGCGAAACGCAGCCACCGTTGTATAACTGGGCCTCGATGCTGCTGGGAATATGGGCATTAACAAAGAGAAGGAAAACTGATAATAAGTTTCATTAAAAAATATGGGTGCAGGGCCGGCGGAACGCATTATGCAGGTAATGCAGAGCATAGCGCCGGGAGGGGCAGTTGCACCCCTCTGGTTTGGAAAAAAGAATAGACAAAATAGTATATATACAGGGTGTTTGGGATAGTATAGGCAAGCTTTGGAGGGGTGATAGATCACGTAAAAACAAACAAAAAACTTCTATATGATTTGGGTCCAAAACTCAACCATTTTTTAAAGAAACTATCATAAACATTTAAGCTATAAACCGCTATAATACAAAATAGGAACGTTTTTCGTAAGCAACTTCTTCGCTAAAATAAAGATTACGATCTTATTAATCCAATAAGTACAGTAACTGTGATATTGTTACCTCGTATCGTAAAAAAATAGTATTTTTCTAACCCCCTAAATTACCCTTTAAAATCGTGATAATTTAAGGGGTTAGAAAAATATTATTTTTTCGCGGTACAAGCTAACAATATCACAGTTACTGTACTTATTGGTTTAACAAGATCGTAATCTTTATTTTAGCAAAGAAATTGCTTACGAAAAACGTTCCTATTTTGAATTATAGCGGTTTATAGCTTAAATGTTTATGACAGTTTTTTTTAAAAAATGGTTGAGTTTTGGACCCAAGTCATATAGAAGTTTTTTGTTTGTTTTTACGTGATCTATCACCCCTCCAAAGCTTGCCTATACTATCCCAAACACCCTGTATACACGTTGTTTTGTTTGTTTGTAATGATCACAGGCCAGAGGCTTTATTGCGTAAATCAATGCAAATCATAATCGGTTTCATTGTGACGTTATTATACTTTTTATAATAAGCACGACAAAACAAGTTTATGTATATAATATACAGGGTGCAACAAAAATGTAGCAGTTCCTTCAAAGGGATGATTCCTGAGTTGATTTTGAACAACTTTTTCCTTAGCGAAAATGTTAGGTGTGCTTTTGTTAACGAGTAATCAACGAAAAACATTGATCAATAGGAGAGCGAGTACAGCGGATTAATGATGGTGCGGACGATGACGGACCAATACTACTCTCAGCTAGAGCGCGCGCTGAAATTCGTCCACTGTATTCGTGCTCTGATTGGTCGGAGGTTTTTTGTTGATATCTCGTCAATAAAGCTCCATATAACATTTTCACTAAGGAAAAAGTTGTTTGAAATTAACTCAGGAATCATCGCTTTTAAGGAACTGCAACATTTTTGTTACACCCTGTATATACCTAGATGCATCCTCTGAAAATAATCCTGCCGGCTCCCAAGTTAAGGGGGAGAACCCCATGTAAACGGTGAAAAAAAATAGAAAAAATTGTTTTTCCTAAATCACTAGTAAAATGCCCCAAGGAATATGTTTCTTGGAGCGAAGTATAACGCTAGTAGCATTACACGATTAAATGTTACCGCGTCTATTTATATAAGCGATCATTAATCTTCGTTAATCCGTTCGGAGTTCATTACAATAACTCGAAGAATAAATAACTTATTCGGGCAAAACAAGCAGATAACCGTTTTTCTTTTTTTACCACTTTTTTCGACCACCTCGAGATTATATGCACTTTCAACAAACACGTTTACGATAAAAAAAGAAACGATATCGCCTGCTATAACAATTGTTATCGCCGAAAGCCGCGTTCTAAAAACCTCTGATGCAAATAATCGCAGACACGATTTTTAGGTGCGCATACACAGAATCTATATCTAAACACGTTGAGTGGATAAACGGTATCGCGATTTTAATAACCGATAAATGAAACGCGAGAGTACAAGTGTCACGTTTTGATGGATCGCGAGATTTATTTTCTGCATTGTTATTTTTAGGGTACGTAATCCTACTTTGTCGTTAATCTGCTCGAGTACTTGGTACGTGTGCGCACTTTAATCCTTCGCGATAATTGCACGAAACGATACAAAACACCGCGAAATGTCCGTAGATGAAATGGAAAGTGATCCAGCGGAAATCAGCAAAGTTAACTATGTGTGTACATACATACGTACGTGGTACGCACTTGCGCGGCTGCGATCGTGCAGCTCGGAGGGAACACGATATTTTTCAAATCGATATAAAGTTCATTCGCTTGGTTCTCGTCAAATTAACGATTTTAGCTATCGCGGCGTTCGTTTTATTGTAGAATTCGTTTAAGGATGAACTTCAATAACAATCTTAGCCAAAAATTAATTAATTTCTAAGATATTAATGACTTCTTCTTGTAATGAAAACCAGTCAGAAATGTTGATCTTTTGTTATAAACTTGTTGTTTGGAAGTTGGAAGTTGGAATGTATTTGAAATGCAACTGTCAGCAACTTTACTCTTAACTTTGTAATATACATTTCTCAATATTGCGATTTCTCATACGAATTGAAAGTTAAATAATTAAAGAATTATCGAATGAAATTTTCTTTTATTTTGCGAGGGGTTTTACTATTGCATGGAGATTCATTATTCGAATGTTTCAAGGTTTTCGCTTATTTTTAATGTTACTGTAGTTCATCCTTAAATTAAAAGGTACATAATTTAAGGATGAACTTCAGTGACATTAAAAATAAGCGAAAACCTTGAAACATTCCAATAATGAATCTCCATGCAATAGTAAAACCCTCGAAAAATAAAAGAAAATTTCTTTCGATAATTCTTTAATTATTTAACTTTCAATTTAAGGATGAACTATATCAAAGTTTATTCGAATAAATCATGGAATAAAATAAATGCTAAACGGTCGATGTACTACATATGTAAATACTAGGATTCATGAACTGTAAGTGAAACACAGAGGTTGTCTCGAATAAAGAATACATCTTTATTCGAATGAAAATGGCTCGAATAACTTATTCCTTATTCACGAATAAATCTTGGAGATTTATTACATTTCGGCTAAGATTGTTACTGAAGTTCATCCTTAAAAACTACCGTATCAAGTTGGAGATTGATTCGTCATTTTTGATTCGTTATTCGAATAAAATTTGCCCAAATTTGCTTATTAATATCTTAGAAACTGATTAACTTTTCGCTAAGATTGTTACTGAAGTTTATCCTTAAAAACTACCGAATTAATTTTTCTTTTTTAAATTTTGCAGGGAGTCTACTATTGCATAAAGATTCATTCCTCCAATTTTCAAAAATTTCCGCTTACTTTTAATGTAACTGAAGTTCATTCTTAAACGATCCGTGTACAGTGTACAATGTAAATGCGAGAAAGACGGCAGCAGAATCTCAATGAAATCCGAGAAACCTGATGCTCGTTTTCGCATCGGCTCGCGACCGTTGGTCCGCACATATCAATCCAGCATCTCGCCACGTTTTATCATGCTAATTTCGACGCGGCACCTTCCCATCTCGCACAATGCTCACGCGCATCGTCTAAATCAGTTGTTTGCAGTAGAACGTGCGAACCGCGCGAACCATCTCCGCGTCCGATCATTAACAATAAATTATGCAGCCGTTGGAAATGCTGTTCCTTTGGAAGAGCGTCTACTTTTTCCTTCCGTCCTACGCTCTCGTATCGATTTCGATGAAATCCCATTTTTCACGTAACGTAAAATCAAATACCGGCATCCACTATGGCGAAGCGAATTGAAGAAACTGATTCGCATTGGTCGCTGCACTTCAGTCTATTTAGTGTGCGCGGCTCCATGAATCCAATTGTTTATCAAATTTTCTCTTCGCTTCGCCGCGCTTCGCCATAGTGTGCGCCAGTCTTGAATAAGCTTCTTCGTGTTAGGATCAAACACGTTAAAAAACCGCGGTTCCTAAAACAGAATAATAATTTATAAAATCCGCGAAGACTTTAGCTAACTCCACGCTACGATGCTCACTCTAAATCCGGGGTCCCATTAGAAAGAGGCGCGGCGCGCGCAGTTCTGAAAACTATCGGAGAAAGTCGATTTTTACGAGCAGACTCATCCTGAAGTACCAAGCGCCCTTTACTTCAGGACACGGTGTATTATACAGGTGTTGCAAGTTCCCTCAGAAATGTGTGTTGATTAGATGGAAGATCTTCTAGCGACCGCTAGAGTGCGTCTGATTGTGAGTAGAAACATCTGTGGGGAGCGCCGTATTGGTTCAGCGAGCTCAAGTGGCGAGAAGACCGAGCGCGAGTAAAGCCGAGAATCCACCAGAAAGCTAAGCTAAGCTATGCTATGCTATGTTTAAAAAAAATTAGTTTCAATACATTTTGATGGATCCGTTTCCACCAAGAGCTAAGCTAAGTTGATAAAAATGTATTGTTTAAACATAGCATAGCATAGCATAGCTTAGCTTAGCTTTCTGGTGGATTCCCGGCTTAAGGGTACAAATAACCACATAAAACGCTTGTTGCCAGCGCTGGCCTACCAGCGCTTGTTTTTGTCTTATCAGCGTAATGGTTGAACAAAGACAAAAACAAGCGTTTGTGAGACAGCGCTGACAACCAGCGTTTTACGTGTTTGCAGTGTTTGCACCCTAAAGCTCTGTGATCATCTGTGACGCACTTCATACGCGGAGTTCTGATCATGGCGCCCCTAGCGGCGGCCAGAGGAACTTCCATTTATTGATCACAAAAAATCAACCAGGCAGAGGTGCTTTGTCGGAACACTTCTATGATATACCGTACTTCAGGATGAGTTTACTCGTAAAAATGGACTTTTTCACCTGGTTTTCAGGACCATGCGCGCCTTTTTTTAGTGGAATTTCGGCTTAAGACTGACTAACTCCTGTTTTTAGAGGAGCTTTCCTATGTTTTCCTCGAGAGTTTAGTCATCAAACAGTCTGCGTTAATTGATGACAGTATGGCTCGCACTCTGGGTGTCCTTTGCCCCGTTCGAAACAATCTTTTTATTTTTATTCCTAGGTACTCCATTTGACGTATTCGCGAGAAGAGTTCCATCTCGTTCGCTCAGCATTGTCATCGGGTTGCTCGACACGCGCCGATGCGTCGTTGCAATGAAAATAGACCCGTGTGCCTGTTACAAGCCGACCTTCACCGCATATTTGCTTACAAGGTGCGTCTTTAAAAGCGTCGCAAACATTCAGCGATCTATTCCCCGAGCCGATTATGTCTCTCACCCGCGAGTCGCCGAATCCTTCGCCATTTCCTTTCTCCCTCTGTTCTCAATTATCTGCCGATGTTTCGCGTCGCGCTGATAAGAGGCCCGGCCCCGCGATAAGCTTCGACGAAACCGCGACGCGGTGTCCTCGTTCTCGGCGAAAAATAAGCTCGCGACGGGGCAAATGTCGTCCAAGAGGAGGGCAAGAAACCCTCGGCTATTCGGCGGATCCTCGCAGGAAACGATTCGACCGATGCCGCTCCAAAACGAGACAACAAAAGAGACACACTCGACGCGGTTCGAAAACATCTTTGGGATGCAGTCCACCATTGACAGTCGCGTGCAGACACGAATTAATGAGGCAGCATTGAAAACCGCGGCACGACAAAAGCTTGCATTTTAAGAGGCGAGCGCTATATTTAGCCGCGGTAATGTTTTGAAAAATATAAAGAGGCGCGGGTAGACGACGATCGCGGAGACGTGTGCGATAATAGTAAATTTCATGCAACTGCGGAACTCGTTTGCAAATTAATGCGACACGCGAGGATACGGTCCGGTCGTCTCCTTCTCGCAGGAAAACAATCGAGCAACTGGTACTTTTAAGCGCTGATGCAACGACGTAAGTGTTTTTATGTCGCGACGCGGCAGATGGCTTCCAATTTGTTTTCTTCTATTTCGTCTTGCGTTTCTCTGCTACGTGCCTAGAAAAGCTCGTTTTATATTATCCGATTTAGATACGGAACGGTTACGGAAAATTCAAATTAGTTGTCGTGTATTTATATATGTAGTGCGCATGGTTTGCGCATGAACGAAACAAATGATGATTTTCCGTAACAGTTTCGTGTCTGAACCGAATAATATAAATCGGGTTCTAGTGTAAGGGATCTTTTTTAAAAGCGTTTTTTTGGAATTTTTTATGAAGAACCGATAAAAGTTATTGTTATCTGTTTTTTCGTACATATGTATTAACATTTAAAGAGTGTTAAACAATTTTTTCGGTTTAAATTATCCGGCATGGTTAAAAAAACAAAAAGGTTCACTTACGGTGACCATGATTCCGCTAGTTCTATTCATCCAAAATAAAAAACTGAAATTGAATCTTAATTAAGGTACTTGTGACTATATCCGGTACCAGAGTGAAAGGAAAGTATTGAAAATTTAGATTTTTCCAATTTTGTGCATTTTTAAAGGGTTCTCAAAATTAAAAAAAATATATATTGTGACATGTGCTGAAAATATACAAACACGTTGGGTCTAATTGGTCAAATCGATTTTAAGATATCATGGTCACCAGTTGGAAAAACATTGATGACTCCAAACCGAACCATTTCAGATAATTAAAATTTTCTTTAAACCAAAAAAATTGTTTAATATTCTCTAAATGTTAATAAATATGTACGAAAAACCAGATAGCAATGAGTTTTATGGGTTCTTCATAAAAAATTCTAAGAAACCATAATACTGTATTTTACATGTTATAATTATACCGGATATTAAAGGTTACATCAATAGATTTGTAATTTATTTAGCTACAAGATTAGCTTCATCGTTTGAATGAATTAAAGCTCGATCATCTGCAATTCCTTCTTGTTATTTTAATGAACCGCTGTTTATTCATTGATATTCATTGCTATTTCCTACTTCATGCTTGAACATTTAATAAAACCGACACGTTCTCAGAAATCTGTTGTTCTCAAAGTATTTTACCTTGAAGGAACATGCAATTGCAAAAACAAATTTACCTCCAGATGTCAAATAACAAAACTAGCCTTAAACTTGAATGAAAGGATTAACAAAATAACATTTTCAGAGGCGTTGGCGTTTTATATTCTGTCACGCGCCCAGAAATGCAGGAGAATAGATCGATATTGACACCCTATCGATGAACGAGCCGAGTTCGTTCATCTGTTAGAGGTTGATGCATAGGAAATGCTGGATTGTGCGGTACACATCCATTTCCTTTATTTTGTTAGGGGGTGCGGCAAAAAAATCTTTCGTATTCCCAAGATCAATGCAACGGAATATGTAATTGCAATAATTTACCACACTCTGTATTTGGGCCAGGTGACAAACGATCGAATGGGTCGACATCATCTGAAATGCAGTTCTTTTTGCTTATCCTGCATTCTTATCATTATATTATTATTATGTCGTCTTTATTGTACCAAAAATGAATATACAAAAGCAGTGTGGTATAGTAGGCGAGGCACAGCAGACTATAGAGTAATATAAAGCAGAGCATACAAAGTATATAAACTAAAACTAAGTTGTAAGACTAAAACTAAAAGAATAGTGGAGGAGTATAGCACATTGCAATCCAATCCAATCCATGAGCTCTGATTGAAGTTAATGTAGATGTTAACATTTATGAGTGGAACATTAAAATAAAGATGGATGGGATATGATGAAGGACTATTCGCAGTTCGCAGTGATCTGCTTTAGGACATTATCCCAAACGATATTCTGCGCGGTCCCATTGAAATCATTGAAGCAGGTTTCACCGACAAGAATTCAGCGACTTCGAATTTTACCGACAACAGCATTAATCGACCACAGAACTAACCGACAACAGAATTAACCGATAACAGAATTAACTGACAATAAGATTAACCGACACGAGAATTAACAGATGAATTAACAGATAATAATGAGCGAGATACAGATTACGTAGACATAGACATGATATTATTCATAGAAAATGGGAAAAGTATTTATTGGGAAATTGTTTAATAATGAGGATACTGATTCTAAAGCGAAAATGAAATAAATAAAAACACATATTATTACATTTACACATGTACCTATGCATTATTAATATAAAAATTTTAGGATCAAACAGAATCTCGAAAATAAGACATATATATTATTTTATTATAATTTTGTAAAAATATTTAGACCTGGTACGTCCAGTCCAGTTGATTCTTACCTTTAGGCAAAAATGTGATGAGGAAAAATGATAATTTCCCACTGAAATATATAAAATACAATATATACAATATATTCTGTAGTGTATGTAGTATATTTATTTATTTATTTATTTATTTATTGAACCAGAGTACGTTGTATGTACATGCCACTGACATTGAATATATAGCACATATATTTAATACAGACATTCATCCTATATGTAGAGGTACACAAATGTACCTGTACATAGGTCTGGCATATAAACAAACTTAAAAACTATCTTAAAGCTAATTCGGCACTTACAATTTTAGCCCCTTCAAATAAAAACATAGATAAACACAATTCTGAAGTGTCAACATGGTTATACATTATAATAACAATGATAATAAATTATTTTATTTAACGATTTTGTCTAAATTTTCTCCAATTTTTTAATTTGGTTTTTATATTTTTTAGAATTAATTGTAGATTTTTAACATCGTTAGGCAATTCATTATAAGTCTTCAATGCTACTACCTTACTGCTTTTAAAGATTATACCTTTTTTTGTTTTTGGTAATATGTACATACATATTTTTTATATATAATTAGTATGTAAATTATATACAATTATATATAATTAGTATAGAAATGGGCACTTTTCCTTATGGTAATTTTCTAGTAATCGTCATTCATTGATTCTTGCCTCTAGGGCAAAAATGGGATGAGGAAAAGTGCCCATTCCCACTAATATACATGAAAAAAAAAAATATATGTACACATATACTACATAAATTACAGTATATACTGTATATATTGTATTTTATATATTTCAGTGGGAAATTATCATTTTTCCTCATCACATTTTTCCCTAGGTGCAAGAATCAATGTCACTGATTGTACCTGTATACATATACTTTTTGTTTTCGAGATTATGTTTGATGCTAACATTTTTATGTTAGTAATGCATAGTTCCCAATAAATAAGGTATCATGTCTAATGCCTTTGTATTAAATATTGCCATTTTCCTTTAACTCCTCAATTTTTTTAGTACTGCAGAAATCGTTCAACTTTCAGGTTTTTATAATCTGTGTATTACTGCCTACATAAAAAATGTGTAATGTGTATTTTGCTCTTGTTATTTGTTAATACTGTCGATGAATTCTTGTCGGCGAAAACAATGTCGTTGAAACCTGTATCGATGATTTCAACGCGACCCATTCTGCGCACTTTCCGTCGATCCAGGATCGCCAAGACCTCAAATCGTGTAACCCGTTCCGGTTCTGACGCAACTCTCGTCGTCATCGACGTTGGAATATCGCGTCCCGATATCAGACGGCTAATCGTGACCTAATCCGGCCGTAATTAGAGACAACCTGATGATGATTCTCGGTTCAGGGAAAAAGAAGGTCCTCCCGGTGACGACGACTCAGACAGTGGCAACTCAGCAAGTGCCGTAGTGATTCATTTCGCGAACGTATCGCAGGCACCGCGATGGTAACGGCAGAATACATCATACGAAATGTGAGATGCTCGTTAGTCTCGTTCCAGGTGGCTCGTTATCGCCCGGGGTAGCAGTGTGTCAAGTATCACATAAGTTAGCCTCAACGCGTGACAACCGTGTAACGTCTGCTACCGGGGGGAGAAAGAATTATGAAAAAAAACTCGGACATTCGGTGGCGAGAAAAGGGAGGAAATTCATTCAGTCAGTAGCGTAGCACAATGAATCGAACCTCTGATTCGCCTTCCACGATCCGCGAAATACGAAGAAACCTTGCGCAAATCGCTAATTGCTTCACTCCTGATTTCGGCGGAGTTTTCGAACGCCGTGGGGATTCTCTGTATCTAGATCGAGCTGGATCAAAACACATTGATTATAAATAACACTGTCGATCGCGGGATACGATAGGCGACCAGATTCTACGTTGATGAATGAAGCGGCGCGAAGCGCGGTATAGATAGTTCAAAGGTTACGCGATTCGCGCGGATGATCAAATGTCCCACGTTTCAACTGGAATTAAGAAGGACGCGAGCGTAAGCCGGTGACGAGATTATGGTAATACGACTCGTTTGGAGCGGCCGACGGCGCGGTGACATTTCGCTTTTAGCCAGTTTGGAAGTGTTAAACGGGGCGGAAGAAAGGGAAGCTTCGCACGGGGGTCTTGGCACGAGGGCCACTTTGGCAATAACCTTTGGCAGTGTATTAGCGGATCGCGAATTCCTCCGGCGACTCGTCCGTTTGTTTTTCGACCTCACAACAACTGTTCGACGCCGCGGCTGTAACCGTCGCTAAATTTCCGCGTTTCGGAATGGATTTCGAGCCGAATCCCATCGGTCGACTTGCTCCTATCGCAGCGCGGGTTTATTCATTGGGTCGTTAACTAACGTCTGATGAGATATCGCCGGCAATTTATCGACGTTGCAGCGAAACACGTTCGGTCCGAGCAACGTTTCCGGTACCGGTGAGTCGAGACGTTGGAAGACGCCTGAACCTTTTACGAATCGAACCGTCGCGTCGGAGACGCGATTCGACCCTCGAGGAATCGATTTGGATGAATATTAATTTGGGAAGCAATAGGAAAAGGAAGTCTCATTGCCGGACGATAAAAGTGGTCGCACATGCTCGCTCTATAGTCTACAGACTCGCTCGGTTGTGTAATCCTTGGCACATTGCACCGCCGCGTTCCGTATTTCCTGCACACGTTCCTGTCGCGCTCCAGAGACATTATTTCTCTCTGCCCTGCTCTTATCTGAGGAACATTAAACACCGCGGGTCGTTCTCGCAGAGTCCGCAACGGGGCTCCGGCTGATTTAACATCTCCGAACGCCTCGGATCGTCTCCGAACGTAGCGCCAAGGGGTTTAAATAGGCCCCGGACGTCCCTTAACGTTCCGCTAACCCCTTTAAGACGCGGATCGAAACGACCCGCGACTTCGAGAAATATTTATGGATTGACCTGATCGATTCCGGAACCGTTGCGTCACCGTTGCACGCGAGTTTTTCCACATCGAGCTGTCTCGTTCTCCTCCCGTATCGGAGGGAAGGATCGTCCCGCGTTTACGATCGAGCAACGTCTGCATTCTAGATCCGTTCGGAATTAGATTTATTGCCTCGCGATTCCCGTCTGTCCATAATTGCCAGATAATGGAACTGTTTGCGATAGGAGCTTAACGAGCCCACCCAGCCCCGTCCCAGCCCCGTTACAGTACGCATGAATTTTATTTCATCATCGACTGAGAAGTCGCTTTATCGTACAATACTTTGAAAACGTGACACAGTGTCTCACAATGTTTTTTTTTTTTATTGTTCTTCCAATGTTCGGCTGACTCATCGATTTTACTTCGTATTATTTGCGCGAATAATTTGACGCTTCCCAGAAACCGGCTCCTTCGCCGACACTCCGGTGGAGGAGCGTGTAATCAGCGTTTCATAGTACTCAATTATTCGTCGCGCCAGGTGACTCGGCCAATTGCTTTTCGCGTTACACGACTTTTCGATGGGAATCGCAGGCGTTGCATCACGCGTTATCGTCTCTCGTCTTCGACGACTGCACCGTATCAAATGTTGGAACGACATTCGCCCGAAATCGAGAAGAAATTTATTGTTAACGTTCGAGCGAAGGTAGCGTCGAATTTCTCCGTCGACAAAGGTTTTAGACCGTTGCGAAACCATCGTCGGTGCATCCGATGGTAATCGTCGTGCGAGAATAGAAAACGCAAAACAGCCTGTTTGCGTTTATGATTGATTGACTTTCTTAATTATGCGGCGCAGTAATTATGTTGCATAAAGTGTACACATTTGCTTTATCTCACTTGTGGGTACGTTTGTTTTGACGTTAGGGTTATCAGACATATCCAAACTAACGATCGCGAATAAATGAAGTGGGGAATCGTGGCCGGATTCTTTTCAGGATTAGTTTCAAAAAATATTAAGCCTTTTGGAGTATGAAAAAATACCCTCTCGAGTCTGTTTGTGTCGCATTTTATTTATAGATTCCGAGACAATCTGAATAATCCGTCGCTATACGAGTATTCGGTTGTTCCGCGGTATCGCGAAGATTTGATACTAACTAATTAAATGTTGCTATGTATCGAACGAGATAGCGGTGAACCAGAGCCGATAAAATGTAAAAAATTGCGCTATCTGCCTCTACAAATTTACAAACACACACGGAAGCAATGAGCTGCGAAATTGCGAGGTCGATTGAGTAGACACTTTTTAAGGACGCCACTGTGAAGCTCTGACAAATTATCATTTTGCATCTTCAATAAGTGTATTAATAAATACACAAAACTTGATTTACGTTGTATATTTCGTTCACTAAAAAAGGATTCTCGAGGGATTACAAATTTACCGAAAATCTTTGAAAATTGGAAGAATGAAATTGGAAGATGCAATAGTAAAATTAAGAATTAATTCGCAGAATTAAGAAAAAATTGAATCGGTACTTTTTAAATTATGTAACTTTTAATTTAACGCGTATTTTTATGGGAAAACGCATAATTGGAAAGTATAACTATAATAGTAACATTAAACATAAGCAAAAATCTTTGAAAATTGGAGGAATTAATTTTTATGTAATAGTAAAACGCAACGCAAAATTAAAAAGAAATTGATTCGGTAGTTTTTAAATAATTTAACTTTTAATTTAGGGCGTATTCTTATAGGATAATGGGTTATTGGAAAATAGAACTACAAAATTGAGGGTGAAATAGTAGGCCAAAGTTAATGAAATCTTGTAAATAACGAAACACTAAACCAAATTGTCACCACAATTTTGGACAATTGGTTCGATGGTTTTTTTCTGAGAATGAACTTTAGTAACATTGAAAACAAGCGAACATTGTTTAAAACTGGAGGAATATACAATAGTAAGAACAATGTTCGGGATATTTGAATATCTTTGGAAATTGGAGGAATAAATCTTTATGCAATAGTAAAACCTCATGCAAAATTCTAGAAAAATTGATTCAGTAGCTTTTAAACTATTCAACTTTCAGTTCTTATGAGAAAACACATTGAGAAATATATTATAAAATTAAGAGTGACGTTGTTGATACTTACACTTCAACTACATTCCAAGAAACAAATTTGTAACAAAAGATCAATATTTCCGACTGGTTTCCATCACAAGAAAGAAGCCTTATTAATACCTTGAAAATTCATCAACTAAGATTGTTACTGAAGTTCATCCTCAACTCGAATTTATTCGACAAAAGATAGGAAACAAATTCCGCCTTCAATTTTTCCATTTTCCACTTTCCCCAGACAGAACCGAGTTATCAACGCCTTAATTGGCCCCCAGGAAAGACGCTTCACCGAGTAAACACGGTACTCCAATTTAAATTCCAGACAGCAGAGTCTCGCAAACACTTTTCCACGTTCACCGCTCTCCCATTCACCGGCCACAATATGAAATTCCCGTGAACCCTATGAACCCTTCGACCGACCGAACCCTTATTTCGAAAGGGTGAAAGTCGAACGGGCACCGATTCGAAGAAACCCATCCATCGATTGTCGCTGACAGCGCATCAATAGGGGGTGGCTTCGGTGTTTTCCTTCGGGAATGGAAGCACGTGCAGGCGGAAAGCTGGCGCACGGAAACAGCTGATCGAGGTGGACAGAAGAGGATTCGGAGCGGCATTCGTCTGGCGAGGGAGCGAGCAAGAAAACGGGCCGCGCGGCGCGGTGCGTCGCGTCGCGTCGCGTCGTCCCGCGGCGGGAGAGGAGGCTCGATGGTGGGGTGTCGGCCGCGGCTTATCTGGCGACTTTATGTATATTACGATGGCCAAGGCAGGAACACGAGTAGTTGACTGCTGGCTAACTGGTCGGAGAAGTCGGCGAAGCCGAGTCTGACGCCGTCGGCCCGGCTTACCCAGAAGAAACGTGTTCGAGAGCGCGAGCGACGCCGAATTAAGAGCTCCGAACGACACACGTGCTTCGCGCGGACACAGAGACACCCGCACACGCGCCAATACACAGAGCGCGCGCGAGAGAGAGAGAGAGAGAAAGAGAGAGAAAGAGACTGTTGGCCTACCTAGACACCTTCGACGAGGGAACGATCACGAATATACCGTACGCTTGTGTATACCGTGTCAGGTGCGCGAAACCGTGGCCGTAGTGGGCGGCACGGAGTTTGGCAAGCTGATCGAGTCGGTATCGGTGCTTCCCAGTGATCACTTCGATCTAGGATGATCGTCCTCGCGTGGTCCTTGTTCGTCCTGGTCTCGCTGCTCGTCGCCACCAACCAGGCCTTCGTCAGCCTGCCACTGCCAGGTATTTTGCGACTATTTCTCAATCTGAATTTGCGTCGTCTGTGCCGTGCGTGGATCGCCGGTGTTTAGATCCCCGCGAGTGACGTTCCGTTTAAAGTCGATCTCGCGGAAGATGAAATCTTCGATCGGTTCTGCTATTTCGAATCCGGTTGGCGCCAAGATCCATCGCGGCACGGTACGCGTCTTCAACCTGTTTACCGTGTTTACCGGGGAAGAAAAGTGAAACTCGCGTGAAAAGAGTTTTATTCGTAGGAAATGTTGTGTCTTGAAATACGGTGTCGAATCGCGGCGAACGTTTCCGTACGATTTCAAACAAGCTGAAGACGTTTCTCTTTTGAGGAGTGACCCAGTTGACAGGTTAATACGATTGTTTAAACACTTGCGCGTTCGAATTCGGAAGAATAACCGTGAAAGCTACGTTCGACGCTTCTGTTTACTCTCCTCTGTTTCCTTTTCGAGTCTAGTGTCTCTTCAGTTCCCCTTAACTGGCACAAATTATGTGTGCTATTTACTGGGTGTTCCACGCAATTGGGCCAAGCAGATAGTAGGAGATAGACAGTACGAAACTTTATCTGATGCGTTTGTTTTTGCAAAAGTAGAGGCGTTTTAGACGTTTCAGGGTCGCCTCTATTTTTGTTTATTTATTTAGTCATTGACGGGATCCACCCTTTGTTACACAACATAATACAAAAAGTAAATGGTAAAAGAAGTTAATAAATTGGGCATGTTAATGTGTTGTCGAAGATTAATGAAAAAATAATTGAAATGAACAGCGTCAGCGTCAAAAAATCATTAACATAATTACAAATTCGGGTAGCAGGATCACTAAATTTAAGATTAGTTCTCAAAAAATTAACACGAAAGACAGGAGGATTTCGAAGAGGACGCGAGCTGACTATTTTCTAGAGTTTTTGACACACTATTCATAGAATTAAACAAAGTATGTCACAAGTTTTTATCTTTGAAATATTCACGGTTTACAGTTCTGATTACCAATACTGTAGGTCTGAGTTAAGGTAATAACCTCAACGTTATTGAAATGTGACTTGTGTTGTTTGTCTTATAGTCACAGGAATATTTCAACTCTTAAGTTTAATTTTTCTGAATAAAATTTCTTCCCTCCTTCCACGCTTTTAACATTATCGGTTGACTCAATTGCCTGGAACACCCTGTATAAAAATTGAAAGTTCAGAATAGCAGTGAATCGCACTAAAGTAAACGACTTTGCGCCGAGATTTCCAACGTCTACGACCAGCATTTGTCGTAACGGTGGATCAAGATCGATAGATGAACGGCGCGGCGCCAATGCGCGTTTTCGCCTGGCGCCGCGCGTTAATCACCGGATCCTCCGGTTGTCAGTGATCGCGTGCCACGCGGGTTTCCACTTCTCTAGCAGAAACTCCCAGCCACGTCGAAGCTCCTGGCAAGATTCCGTGACTTTCGCGCGGACCCCATGACACGATCGAGTGTAAACAGTGAACGGTTAGGAACTCGTTCGAAATTTCCCAATTGCGGCGGTCGACCCTGCGAACGGCAGATAGAGAAAGTATCGACTATCGTTTCGAATACACTTTCGTAAGAATAACTTCGTCGCCGACGTCCACTCGCCGCGATAATTCCAATCCCCATCAACCGCGAACTCGGCAATTCCACTGACCCGGAAAATTCGGAATTCGACGGAATCGACGCGCCATCGGATCGAGAGTATCGCATCCGTTTCCGCGCGCGTGGCACACTTTCGCGAAGCTCGGTGCTCTGCCGAATTCGGGATCATCGAGCAAACGACACCGAGTGGCCCAGAAAAGAGGACGCGTTCGGTTTCGTCGCCTTCGACGCTCCGAGTTCTCTCTTTCATGAAAGTCTTGTTAAAAATAGCGACGCGGCGCGCGCGACGCGAACGCGATTCATTCTGCAATCGCGCTTCTTGCCAGCCGCGGACAGTTTTCCGCGGCGCGACGCGAATTTGGCTCGAGTCGTTGGCCACGCGGGAAATTGCAAGAAATTCTCGATACGGGTTTCTCGCGGTGCTCTTTTTCGTCCGCAGTCGTTAGATTTTCTGCCAGGATTTAATTAGGCGAAATATAAAAAACGCGCTATCGGTCGCGCCCGTATCGGCGCGTTTTATCTCGCGAAGGATTACAAATCTACGTAACTAGCGATTAAGATTTCTTTTTTTTTTTTTCGTTCCTCCGTGTCAATAATAAATCCACGGCGCGATCGATTTTATCGGGCGAGCCTTGAGAGCTTTCGTTTCTTTGTCTTCTCGAGTCTTCGCAGGATTGGGAATTAATTAACATGCTCGCGAATCGTTGCGCGTCTCGCGATAGCCGTGACCTTTTTTCCCCTGCGAGGAAACGTTTATTTTATGCCGACCAGACGCACGCTAGACCGGTCCTATATTTTATTCTGAAAGCTTCCGCGTCCTTCAAAAAATTCATCCTGACATTTCGACGGTTCCTCGTTCGAAGACAAAAATCTGAGACTCGAACGTTTCGCAGTGTGACGTCAGCCAAGGATCGTAGGATTCGTTTAACATTCACAAAGAAACGGTACCTCCTGGGCAGGAGGAGGAGGCGTCCCGTTAAACCGAGCCTCGACCCTCTCGATCTATAGAAAACTTTTGTACTACGTCATCGAAACGTCAACGCGATTACGCGGCAACATTTTCGTGATCGAGCAACCGAGTTTTCACGATGATACGCCGCGACGCGATCGTTATCGGCTCTCGACGATGGAGGTCGACGTGCACGACAGAGGAAAATACTTAAACTGTCCGACGGCCAGTCGTGAATTAGTCACGGCGATTCGGTCTTATCGATCGATTAAGATCGCAGTGAGTGTCGCGACACATTCACAGATTGCGAGGATCGAGTTATTGCTCGAACTTCCGTCTCTCCTTTGATCGATGAACCTCCTTACACGCGCGCGCGCGCGCATGATTCAATTTTTCGAGGACCTTTGGAGTCCACTCCTCGATCCGAGACTCCGGAACGTATCGTATGGGCCACTCGATCATCGATCATGTTTGTTTTTCTGCCGGCGTCAGCGGCGAACGTAAAAAAACAGGTGGACTGTCCGCGAAGCCAGAGGTTAAGCCGCGCGTCGAATCTGAATTTCTAATATTGTCATAGAATCGCTGTAGACTGTAGACAGTTTGAAGTTGACAAATCGGCTATATCAGATAGCAGCTAGTTCGGGTCGGAAAGCCCGAGGCCGTTGGGAATCCCTGCCATTTAGGATGAAACGAAATTCCCCTGCAGGTGGAGATAAATTAGCGCACGTTCCCAAAAAAATCGGGTGAAGCGCGTTGACTCGCGAAATCCACGAGTCGTCGGGCATTTCCCAGAAACTGCATCGCATTTCGGGACTCGGGGAAATTTGTCCGCCGTGAAATTCGTGTCCCTCGCGTTATCGAGAGAGCGCCGCGAGGGTGGTTCGACCTTTTTTAACGATACACATTCGGCTGCGCCTGGAAAGAGGCAGAGAGAGAGAGAGAGAGAGAGAGAGAGAGAGAGAGAGAGAGCTGGATCGACAGCGGAGGAGCTCGAATGAATTTGATTTCCCGCGTTAATTACACCGCGCACAACCGATTCGGCTCGTGGCGAAGTTAAATACCCTGGCCTGGCTTCTCTTGCCCGATCGATTCGTTTACCTTAATTGTCGTCGGTTATCCGTTAACGAGCCTGTCGCTTTCTGTCAGCCCTACTGGCAGGCTGCCAATGGCCCTTTTCAAGCCAGTAGGCCTCGTCGATTGGATATTGTGGCGAACTGCTGCAGCTGCAGAAAACTGCTGCTCGCCTGTGCATGCCTAAGCCGCGACCGACTCAGCCGCGACTCGATATAGTTGCCCGGAGAATCGAAACAATAAATATCGACGGCGCGGCGAGCCGGGGAAACGTCGAGGAGCCTTTAACGCGGAGCTTCAAAACCTTTTCGAGAGTTCAGAGGCTAAGTCAAGGCCTCCGCGTTCTGCAGTCAAATCGCGGGATTTCCTTCGAGAGCTCGCCGCTCCGAATCTCAAGATTTCATGAGCTGCGTCACCGTCGCGTCGCACAGTGTTTAAAAACGACTGTCTGACTGGGAAAAAGTCATAATTTCGATAATTTTGTTTTACTTATTTCTCTATATAATTGTTTTAGATTCCTAAAATCCTAGGGAGCTTTGATTATACAATTATTTACTTCTAAAGATTGTTTAACTAACATAGTATGTACATAGAATTTTCAAACCTGTACTGCGATTAGAAATGTCATTTAGCACTCGAGCTTTTTCCTTCTCGTAAAAGACGAAACGTGCAATAAATTATTTTACGCAACACAGATTTTGTAGACGAAGGTGTATACTTATATTTTGTAACAGGAAGATTAAAAAAAAGTTCGATGGGACATCCGAACAAACGCACTCAATAATAGCTAATTTTGCTACACATGTGCTTTGATTTTTTAAGTACAACCTTTTTGATTGGTAAGGATTGGTCAAAATTTCAATTCTATCTTACAGTACAGGGTCAGCACTATAATTGCTGTAAAAATCAAGTGCTACTTTTTGCAACTTTTTGCATAATTTGATTTTGAATTTCGCGAATCCTTCACAGACGGTTTACAAACAGCAGTGCTCAGAAGAAACACCAATTAATCAATCAAGAAAAGACTGTATGGAGAATTTATTCCATATGCTCCTGATGCCTTCAGATCCACTAATAAGTAGTTTAAGGGTTAAAACTAAGAAAAGTACTGGACATCTTCCGTTGGAAGTATTAGAACTACTAAAAAATATGGATCAATAGTTAATTTGTTAAATTAACTATTATATTTTTATATATGTATATTATTTTTACCGTATTCTGTATTGGAATAAATAAAAGTAAAATATTTTTTCCAATCGTAAAGAAATTAACTTTAAAATTTTTTAAAAATAATTTAGTTTTTGTTTCAAATATTTCGAATTTAGACAGAACATAAGGTTAAGAAGTCGAAATTATCAATAATCTAACTTATTTTCGATGATTTATACACTTTCATTTCAAAACATAATTTTTCCCGGTCAGACAGTCGTTTTTGAACACTGTGCGTCGTTTCGCTTTGCAATCGCAGGTGTATCCTGCTTTTGTTTTGGCGAACCTCGCGAGCCTAGTTTCCTCGCAGGAATTTCCACGTGTTCGCGTGGGTTCGCCATTGTTCCAAAGTCGCCGCGCCGCCGCTCCGAATCGGGCGATAAAGTGAGACAGAAACCGGAAATCGGCGCCGGTCAAAGTAACAGCTGGCCAAACGAAAGATGCATTCGGCATTGAGGCGCTGGCTCGCGTCATCGCTGCGAAACCCGTTTAACCAACTCGTTAGCGTGATTCTGAGCGGCGCTTTGGCGCGGCCTGGAACTGCGATCTCGCACGCGAACCTCAAATCGAGCTTCGAGAGGGTTAAGCAGCTCGGCCGAAAGAGTTAAGGGCGTTGCAGGGCGCGGGAGCGCCGCCTTAATGAGCCACTTTGAGGCTCGCGATAACGAGCAACGATTTCTGGAAAGACCGCGAGCCTCGATTCTCGGCCAACGACGCCGTTAATGAACGCTTTCAGTCGCACAATCCGTTCGATTCGCTGTTATTCGATTCTATTCGCGGTTTCTGGGTTTACGTCTCGGCTTCTCTGTTTTTTCCGTCGCCTACGCGCTCGGAAGGGAACAACGGACACTTCTTTCGAGCGAAACCATCTCCGAGCGATTCGGAAAGCGAAAATCACCGGTTAGTAGTGTTTCTAGTTTCTGCGCGCAGTATCGCCGGGATTCGATTTGCCTCGGCAGCGATTGTTCAAGGGGATCCCACGCAATCTCCCGCCCCCGTTGTCGACCTTTAACTCACGAGATTTAATCGGTGCCCCAGTTCGGGACGGACCCGCGTTATCCTAATCCGTTTGCTGAATTTCTACTCGACCGGTTCCTCGACCTAAGGACTTTCCATGGCGGATGCACGAGAATATTAGCGCATATATTCGCCTTGTATCCCTATACATACATACATAGGAGAGACCGCGGAGCTTGAGGAACCGTTACACGCTCGTCCAGACTGCTAGATCGTCCCGGTTCTAGCAAAAATTGCCGCCTGAATACAAAGTTGTCCGTTCTCCCAGCGAACAACCGTTTCTTCTCGTACCTTGCAAATCCAAATGACTCGTGGAACGTTGACCCCTCGAAAAAAACGGTGACAAACGCGGTCGTTTAACTCGAGACTAACGCAGATTTAATGTACCGTCCAGGAACATCTACAGTTTTTCAGTTTTCACTTTTATTTTAAAAAGATCATAATACCTATACAGGTTAAAGTTTATACAGGGCATAACAAAACTGTTGCAGGCTCTTGACAGCGCTGATTCCTAAGGTGATTTTAAAGTTTAAAATATAAATATATAATATATAATATAAAGTTTAAAATATAAAATATAAATATATAATAATAAAGTTTAAAATTTAAACGAATTTTTCCTCGGAGGCTTTGTTAATCCCTTGTCTTACCATTTTTTTCCAGGCTGTAGATACAATGGGTGATCAAATAATAACGTTGACGATTTATTGTTGAATGAAGACCTAATACACTGAATTCTTGTTATCCTTTTAAGGAAGCTTTGATGTTTGAAGATTGAAAACATACATTGGGAAACAGTATGAGAAATATTTTTAAATAGGCACAAAACACATACTTTTCCATTATGGCTCTAATAATTTGATCATCCGCTGTATATAAATTATTTTAATTAGCAGATAGAAAGATCAAATATCTAACTATGAATTGTATAAAACAAGAAAAATGATGTACCGTCAGGACCCAATTCGTGATCATTTAAGAGTAACTATCATGGTTTTTCTATTGTGTAAATGTGAACGTGAACTCAATCTCAAATAAATGTCTGTGATATTTGAGTAAATCCATGCTTCATCTTTAAGTCAAAATATTCTCAAATTATCTCTAATACTCACTCAAATTATCTATAATATTAGCTTCCAAATTTTACTTTTGAAATTCAAAACAGCTAACAACTATTTAGTAAGTGTTTGGGATCAAGTTTTAGCATGACAATTTATTGTATCAGATCATTGGGTTCTGATCAGGAATTGAGTCCTTGACGGTAGTAGATTTAGAATTATCTAAGAACTTATTTAAATATGTTAACTTCATTCCAATATTTGAAAAATGGTTCGTATCACGCGTTATTATAAAGTAGGGGGTTAATTATGTAGATACTGACAAAAATCCCCGACCAATCAAAGCGCGAGAACAGTGGTCGAATTTCAGCGCGGGTTTCAGCTGTAAGTAGTATTGGCCAGCCATCAGTCATCGTTTGCGCCGGAATCAGTCCGCTGCACAGTGGGCCAGGAACCCGGTTTTTGTGGCCAAAACTCAAAATTTTGTCATAATTTTCTGAAAATTCATAATTAGAGGTTTGCGGGGCCGCTGATAACGAATCTGACATTAAAAATTAAAAATTTTTGACGGCAGGGTTATTATGGTGATCTAGAGGGCGGTATTTCGTGGCCGCAATTAAAAAATTCTTTAAATCGATGTTTTGCAACATTTTCACACCACTGTATCATTGAGATACTTAATGTCCTGTTTTAAATAAGTATAACATATAGGAAAAAAAAGAAATAGCAATAGAAATTGAATTTTTTATAAAGATTTAAAAATTTAAAAAGATTGTAATATTCCGTGTCTAAGTCAAAGTTATTCAGATGTCTAAATACAGGTAATGCGTTATCATTATCGTCGCTATCGTCATTATTTGTAATCATCGTCATTATCATCACTATTTTGATCAAAATCTTCGCTGTCATCTGTTAATTCGTCAACTAACTATAAAATAAAATAATAAACAGACAGGAACACTATAGAAAAATTTTATGCACTGCACTGTATGTTTCGCTCTGCTCGCTTCGGAAAAGACTGATCTAATGAAGCGAAATACGTAGTGAGAAAATCTATTCCAATCTTAAGTGTCTACGATACATAATACTAACAAGAGATAAGGTTCCCTTTAAGAAAACATCACAGACGCCACAGACGCTGAAACAGTTCAGGCGGGTTCAAGTCCCGAACGCAACGTCAAAATACCTCGGACGCCTTTATTAAAATTAAAACAGAGTTAAAATTAGCAAGAGGTAGCAGCTAAACTTTGCATACTTTTTTTAACAATTGTCTAAACTTTCATATAAAATAAGTCCAAAGTTTAGCACTTTTAAGCATTTTTTAAAACCCTTTTCAAAGCTTAAATTGTTATAAAGTTTCAATATTTGTTGATGGATTTAATAATGTTTAAGACGGCTTTTAAAACTTGAAGTGCATCTACTAACATATAAAAAACCAAAATTATAACCTGTTTTCTGATATCCTATAAATGGTATTTAAAACGTTTAATTGAACTTTGAATTTTATGATTTTGTCTTTAGAACGCCGTATCTCCTTATAGAATTATCTAAAATCAATAATATTTTGGATTTAGGCGCTTTGAAGAGTCACCAGTTTATAGAAAAAAAAATTTTTTAAATCTATTAACATTGAAAAATCGACTTTTGGCCAGAAAAACCGGGTTTCTGGCCCACTGTGCACTGTATTCGCTCTCTGTTTGTTCGGTATCTTACGTTAATACATAAAATCGGTTATTAAATTTCTACCTAACATTTATACTAAGCAAAAAGTTATTTAAAATCGCTTCCGGAATCGTCGCTTTCGAAGACCTACAACAATTTTGTTACATTTTGTAGAATACTTTCCATAAAAAGGAATTACGATAAGTCGTTTCGTTCGCTACGTAACAGATGTTAAACCAAGCAGTACGTTGTGTAAGTCGTCTCTGGAATAAACGAAACAAGATCGCGGCTCGCGCGGACACCTCGAAAATCCCGCGGATCGGCTTAAAAACGGAAACCGATGGAGGCCATCTCTTCGACCCAGCATCCGGGACGAAAGCTTTCCACCCGCGAACAATGGCCGTGCACTTAAAGCCCAGGTAACAATACTTCCGATAATAATACACGGCGATCGTGAAAGTTGGACGTTGGCCAAGTTCCTCTCAGGCCTGAAATCGGCCTCAAAACAAAAGAGCGGTCTCCGCGCGAAGGTCTTTGGTCTCGGAACAAAGATTCGAGATGATTGTATGCACATGTAGCGCATCGGACAGGACACCTCTCGAATATCACGCGAAGCACTCGGTATCTGTTAATGACCCGCGATATTAATAATGTTGCATTGACCTTCGCGCGTTCCTTAATTCAGGTGCAAGTCGAAATTCCTCTATTTATAGTCCGCGCACAGGACTTCTTGGAACATAAGTCGTAGTCTCGGTGTAGTCTTCGTTTGGCATCGGTCGAAAGGATTTTTATCGGTTCGCGATCGCTAGGTCGGGGCGCGATAAATCGCGACTTCCGAGTGGCGCGAAAGACGGAGCGTCATCCCGGACTTAGGCCGTTCGTCCACTGCCGCAACGTAACTGCAATTTCATGCGAGTCGTTTCTTAGGCAGTGAACAAACGGCCTTAGTCAATTCACACGATACGGTTTTTTGACAAACGTCCGAATCGGTAACAGTCGAAAACAGTTTTTACGGAGTTTTGGATTTTCGTCGCTACGTTTAGCTCCTAAACATCTACAGCACAATATCAATTTTAAAAAGGTTTAGTACCACGATACATAGAGCTCTGAATAATCCCTAATTCTTAATTCTTACATTGCCTCAAAATTGTCTAAACTTTGAGACCTAAAATTTATTATCTACTTTTCCTCTTTAAGCTTCTTAATTACGAATCACGAATTACTTTCATATTGGAAGTTTCTGATTGTAACTCATTGTATTTACAAACTTATTGTAAAAGGGTTTTTTCGAACATTTCAATAAATTAAATTAAATTTAGCTGAACGTAGCGACGAATACACAGAGCTTTGTAAATCCTGGTTTCGGCTGTTATTTATTCGGCAAAAACTTAGACCATATAAGAAAAAGACAAGGCTTCAGACAACTAGGTTGAGGCAAAGATAACGGGGACAATTTGGCCCTCGTGACGTCACAAGATAATTTAAGATGACGTGTAACGCTAACTTCAGATATAAACGCTAACTTCAGATATAAACACGCCATCTTAAATTATCTTGTGACGTCACGAGGGCCAAATTTTCCCCGTTATCTTTGCCTCGCTTTTTCTCGTGGATCTTTATACACAGTCCGTGTCTATTTCTTATATGGTCTAAGGGCAAAAATACCGAATCGGTGTAAAAATCGCATCGTGTGAATTGGCTGTTAAGCCTTGTGTCCACGGTCCAAGAACTGTGTCCGAGTTCTAGTTCCGACGAAAAGTAAGTAAAAATTGGATCGTGAAAGCAGACAATGCCGATGAAAATCTCAGACGAAAACATGTTACGGTAAATGTTGCGCGTTCCATTTTCTCTTAACAGTGGCTAATTTGTACAATCAACCAGTTGTAACAGGATAAACAGCTAGTGACCAAAACTGTGTCCGAGAACTTGGACACAGTTCTTGGACTGTGGACACAGGGCTTTACGGGGATTGAAATTCGCCGCGAGCGAAAGTGTTCCTGAGGAGGTTGAATGGGAGATTGACCACCTTTCGCGCGAGTGCAGTTTATAAATACCCCCGAATGGTTTGTCTCGATTTCTTGGAAGGGTATAAGGGTGTGTCGGTCTTCAGAAATCGACTGTAGGACGCATCATCGAACACGAATGTCGCCGATTACGTAACTGCAATGCGTGAGCGTGCTTTTTTTTTGTTTATCCGATGCAACGGCGCGGGCATCATTGTACGCGATTGTCTTAATCGTACGCTTGTTTACCTACTTAGCGGCCGCTATCGTTCGCGGTTTAATCGAGAGAGCCGTTCCCCGGCGGCGTTGGCCGACTGCCGAATGTTTCGTTACAAAATTGCTCGTGTTTACGTAAGAAAAGCCGGAACCGCGACAGGGAATTTCACGCCTCGGGCAAAATGGTTTCGTTTAAAAAAAGAACACGAAAGGGGGAAACAATAAAACGTCTGATCGTTGATCTCGATACTCGCGCGACGAAAACATATTTTTAATTGAACACCGATAAACCGAGTGCCGCGATAACAATCTCGAATCGCGATACAGCACTATCGTTTCAAGATTTCAGCTAGACAATTCGCTGCGAAACGATTTCACGCTTTGTCGAACGATTCGGTCTCGTTCGGGAGGATTTGACGTCGTTGCGGCTGAGCGATCCGAATTTCTACGGAAGTTGCAAAATTTCTTGGATGCGAGGAGAGAATCGCATCGATTCGCCGCTGACGGCTTGAAACTGCTTGTTAGCCGCTTCGTTGCGCGATTTATTAATTATTTATCCGCGAGAAGATCTCTTCTTTTTTTTCTTTAAGAACATTTCAGTATCTCTCGACGTTACAGTCAGCAACTTTTAATCACCCTCTACAAAATGAATGCGTTATGAAATGGAAGACTATCTCTTACATTTTCTAACACGATCGCGCCGATACCGGCGAGTACAAAGTATAAGGACAGTCCGTCCGCGGTTCCAGAGCTCAAAATCGAGGTTCCAAAGATCGGCGGTCGCAATAAATTCAGTTCCAAAACCGTTGCAAATCGATTCCAACTTGAAATTAGTTTCCAGTGTTTGTAACCCGTAGGAAATTCCGTCATCGTGGCTGCGATTCCGTTAATTCAACGCCACGATTGATAGAACCTGATCCCGGGCCCCGTAAATCTACTGTCAAGGATGGGAAAAATGCTAACGAGCGGAGCGGATCGCGTGTAAGATTCGAATAACAAGTAATTAACGGCGCTAGCTCTGCACGTGGCCGTTGTTTGCCACGCATCTCTTCTTCACCGATGAATTGAATCTTATCGGGCGTAGTAAAGAACGAAGCACCGGCGCGGCGATTAACAGCGCGCGCGCGGGAAATCGTTACAATGGAAAACAGTTCTGTGACGGCGATTGCGCAACTTTCGTTCAACGTAGACGAGCCAGAATCATCTGCGCCGTGGAAAACACTGTGTAATCGACACGGTGTTTAGGATTTTCACCACATACGCTTTTCAGGATGCGGTGGATCGCGTGGGAGGGAAACGAAGGAGCTGAAGTGGTATCAGATATCGAAGTTCGACCAGTTTTTCCGGGAAAACTCTTTGTTCGGAGACTCACGACCTGCTATTGCATCATCTTCGAATTTTAACAATGCTCGACGGAATAAAATATTTTCAATGTTTCTGAATCTTGAAATTCAAATTTTTCGACCTTAGAATTTTTGGGATTCTCTTTTTACGAAATTATTGAGCGAATCATTTCGAAATTTATGAGGTGTATTATTTCATATTTAAACAATAGAAGTTAATTTTTTCATTAAAAAATTGTCCGCAGAAACGGATGTAAATAAGTCTGTATCGCCAACGTATAAAATTTGCGAGAATCCTGGATCCTTCAATTCTTCTTTAAAACAAAAAAAATCAAGGATTTTCTTATTCCTCGTATAATTACGTTGTCGATGAACCTTCAACTTTTATAAAAAAAATGGAGTTAGACACTTTGTTGTGCATTAATGGTACGAAACTTTTTGATTAAAATCATTACTTTTGTTTTGAAGTCCCACCAATTTGTCAATTTTATATGTTCTTATAGTTTTTTAGGGTTTATCGACAATGTAAATTTATGAGAAATAACAAAATCCTTCGTTTTTTCGATTTAAAGAAGAATTAAAGATCTACAGACTGTTTCTAACGACGATTTTTTAATGAAACAATTAACTTGTATTGTTTAAATATGAAATAACACACCTTACCAATTTCAAAATGATTCGCTTAACAGCTTCGTAAACAGAAAATCCTTAAAATCAATTTATTTTTTTACCGCCCTAAACTATACTTTTGCGAAATGCTGTAAAATAATTATTTCTCGGGCTTTCAGGTCTCTGGAACTTATTCAAAGTGTTTCTAAATTCTTCGCTGATGTGAAACATGCACTTCTAAACTTATCAAAGTAACTTTGTCTGTCTCTACTTTTTTTATTCTTCTGTATTTTTATTTTTCTGTTATTTTAATCACTGCGTCATTGTAGATTGTATTTCATGACTGGGTTTTACCTCATAGATGGATAAATAAATATGAACCTAGTTTCTCCACGGGAGAGTGAGACTTGGCGAAACAAGGGATGTCCAGGAATGTCTTTCTCGCGAGCACGCCGGAACGCGAGTACTTTAAGCGTGTTTCCGTCGCGGAAAGTTGCGAACCCCGCGGCGAAAAGTTTATCGGGGCGTGCGCGTTTCTTAACCGCCTCGAAACAAACGAATTACAAAGTGGGTCGTGTTTCGGTGAGAAAAGCGATAGGAAAACAACATTGTTGCAGACCGTAACGTGAATAATTCAGAGGATACGTCGTCAGTTTCGTTGTTCCCACCAGGGTCCTTCGCATTGTCCCGTCCGCGCATTATTCCGCGGAACAATAATGAAGTTTGCATGGAAAATTTGCCAGCAGCCGGTTCGCCCGGGCGAATTTCGTGTCCCGGTCGCGTATTATCGGCTCGCGAGCATTAGCCTTCTCTCCCCGCGACGCAAATTGCTCGTTATCCTCTCCTCGATGCGACCGAGGAGAACGATCCTCAAGGAGGAGAGATCCTCGTTGAGAGACAAATTGAGCCAGCCACCAGACCGGCCTGCGCGCGGATACTCCGGACGTCTTTTTCATTTGCATTCTCGAGGGCGTATTGTGAGCAACGGTTCTAAATGGAACCGTTCAACGCTCCGGATGAATGTCTTGGTGAAGCGATTACGCGTGCACCGATAATGATTTCGAATAAGTAGAAGCGTGCGACGTAGATTTATACAGGGTGTAACAAAAATGTTGCATGTCCTCGAAAGGGGTGTGTTAAGAGATTTAGGTAATCGGATCACCGGAATTAATATCATTTTATGTTCGTCTATTCCATTTTAATAATAATACTGAGCCTCCACTTACTTACATCTCGTGATTACCACGATGAACAAAGATCTTTATTACGTCGCAAGACAGTAACAGAACACGTGTCTTTCATCGCCATGCTCATACATTCACTAGTTCCTCTTTTCACTGCATCCGCACTAGTCTGTGGCGCTGCACACACACACACTCGGTGTAGCATTCAAAATTACGCATATTTCAATAGGGTGATTCCTGTGGTCATCTTAAACAACCTTACGATTAGTGTAAATGTTAGTTAGGGCCTTGTTGACGACAGATCAATTGGGGAGTGAATGCAGCAGACTAATTTCAGGCGCGGACGATTAGTACTTACAGCCAGAGTCGCGTTTACTACCAAACAAAATAGGCACGTGCCTAGGGCTCGCAAACAGATGCTTATCATTAAGCACTGCATAAAGTAAATATTCACATTTTCTAACATAGAAATCATTTTAAGATTCTTTTTGACCTTACCAATGAGCAATGTTGAAGCAAAGGGTTCATGATTAGAACTGGAACTGGCAAAAAAAATATTTCCGCAGTGTGTATTTTTTGGAAACAAAAATTCAAAGTATCGACAATACTGTACATAGAAAAGGATACTTTAAATACTTTTTTTGTGGATATTATTAATAACTTTACAGACACCAAAATTAGGAAAGGAAAATAGTTAATTTGAACAATTTAATGTTGAAATTCGTCCACTGTACTCGCGCTTCGATTGGTCGGGAGTTTTTAATAATAATAATATAAATTTTATTAACGGGTAAAAGAACCCTTTGGTATACAAAAGTAACAGCAATGTACATAGTAAACAATCGTGGAAAAACATTAAAGTGAGTGCAGAGCATGTGTGACAGATCTCTTAAAACTATGAAAAGAGTTGTTAAAAAAAGTCAACAGAATGACAGAGCGTATTAGACGTTAAAGACAAACGGTTGATACAACTATTTTGACCATAACGTGTTCTATAATGTTCTATGAAAAAAAGAGTGCGACGTCTGAGATCTCTAGATGGTATATAGAATCTTAATTGCATAAGTAATTCCGGACAATCAATAAAATTATTAAGTACCCTATAGACAAACAAGACATGAAACACAGCAATTTGTTGGTAATCTTCTTAACAAAGCCTCCGAAGATATTTTTGCTAAGGAGAAAGTTGTTTAAAATCTCCTCAAATTACTACGATGAAGTACCTGCAACATTTTGGTTGCAACCTGTATATAAACATTGATTAGAGTTCCATCCGATTTCTGTTCACGTTCGTTTTACTTTTCTTCAAGATAAATGTTAGCGATGATGCTGTAGCTAATATTGTACAGATCGTTTTGACAATGTTTAAAGTTTCTAACAGTATTAATCTCTGCTTGGAATGTTTCTTTGTACGAGCCAGTTGGGTTTCTGTATCTATTTTCTTATTACTACTCAGTTGAGTCTCTTAATTAATGGTATACGACACATTTCTGTAGTTTTATTGAATGACCGGCGTTGATAGCCGCGGCGCGGCGGACATCGCGTTATCGCGGAAGATAGCTACGAGCGTGGATCAATTATCTAGATTGCGCGGCGTTTAGTTGTCACCATTTTTCCGCGTAGCATTGATCAGCCGAGAAAATATCCCGCGTCTTAGCGTTCCGTGTGCGCGAGCGGATCGCCTCGCTGGAGGGCAATAAAAATAGAAGTCCACTCGATTTTTCGCGACGGACAAAGGCGGGGCTTATGTAACTTTCATTTCACCAGCGTCGATACACACCCTTCCGCCCCCCTGGATTTTCCATATTCGGAGTTGTGTTCCTGTCCCCGAAAACCGTGAACGTTCGCTCCGCGAGAGGCATACGTGACCGAGTGAACGTCCGCGTTTTACGCGGAATCGTAGACCCACGGAGACTTTATATACTCGACGCAAAACACTTAACGATGATTTAACACGGGCTCGATGACGAACGAAGCGTCTTAATTACTGCTAGCCTTCTCGGAATCCTATTAACGGCGGCAGGCGAAGGAGAAATTGCGGAGGACTCGACGTCTCTCTCGGGAAAAGATCGACTTCCTTTTCGCTGATCGTTTTTTCGAGTTAATTCCATGTCCCTGTCCGTGATTCCCATTTAGGAAATTGTTTTTCCGTCGTAATAGCAGGCGATGGTCACGGGACTGTGACTAATTTTCGCTAAATTGGGTTGGAAGTCGAGTCAGTATAAAACGAGGTATTCAATGAGATTAAAAGGAAATCCTATACCGAACGATTATCGGTTTCCACTTCTGCGAATATCTGAATTAATTACGACTAAGCGCGGACTGCTTTTCCCTTTTTCCCCGCGGGGACCGGAATCACCGTCGATGAAGCTACCCGTGTCGCTTCGTTATTTATTCAAATTTTCTATCCATATTAAAATCTCGGGGTGGGAGAAGTGAGAACTAGAGACCAGGTATCGCTCTTTTTTTTCATTTGTCAGAGGAGAAAAGCCGCGAGCGAGTGGAAGCGAATCCCGATATCGACGGTAACGTGTATTGGCCGTTCTATAAATACGTCTAGAGACGGCGATTGAGTCGACAATGTTTAAATAAAAATCGTATCGTGCGCGTATACGTGGACGCGGTGAAGATGTCTCGCGATAAGCGTTATCGGTGGCGCTGGTCTGGCGGTATAGCGGGGCGCGACGAAAACGTGGACCTGGAAGAAATCGAAACTGCATCTGCCGAGACTGATCGCTAAGTTTCAGTCTGGTAGGTTCCTTTTAACTCTTTAACGCTCAGGCCTTTAAATTGTAATCTCAAACGTGTGTAACTAATATACAGTTGAGAACGAAAATTTCCGAACGATATCGATTTTCATATTTCATGCAAATTCATTAACTAATTATGTATATCGATAGAGAATTTAATGATATATTCCCAAATTTAGACAGGCAAAGATGACGATTTATTTGTAGAAATAATCCGAAATTGGAATTTCTTATTCGAATCCTATTTGTAAAAACTAATTTGAAATGAGTCAAGGAGATGGTAAGCTGTCATTGTCAATGCAACAAAACATTATTAAATTGTTTGAAATCTTTTGTCAGTTTATATTTCAGACATGTATGTAAAATTGAAACTATAAGAAAATAAACATATTTTCTAAATGAATGATTTCGGTAAATTCTTGTAGATTATTAAATTCTCTAGTGATGTACATAATTAAACTTTTCCATTGCTATTCAGATTAAATACATTAAACTGCATATGGAAAACTGAAATATGGAAATCCATATCGTTCGGAAATTTTTGTTCGCAACTGTATATATTGTATTTTGTTATTTTAAAGTTAACAGTGTCGTATGAGTTGGTCTATAAATTATTCGTAATTTTAACGCCTGTTGCATACATTCCGAAAATAGGAAAGTAAAAGTAAAAATAGTAGAACTTCGATGAACCAGCTTAATGCCAAAGCTTAATGTCAAAATTGAAGCTTCTACTTGTTCCAAATATTTTTATATTTGTCAAACTATTATTAAATTATTGTTTAAGTTTTACTCACAATTCTAGCTAATTCTGATTGTTAATAGAGCAAAGAATTAAAATCATGTGTAATAAAAATTGCAGATAGATGAAAGCAGAATTGGGGAAAATGTAATCTGATTACAGATCACAAATTGCAATTAACGTGTAATCGATCATTGAATTACGAGTTATTTTCTGTAATCGTTAGTTGTTACTGACCACAATTTGATTGTGCAGTCAATGTAGTCAATAAAGCTTAACGATTAGACAAAATAATGTGTAATTGAATTACTAATTACACTTTAATCAGAATGTTTTATTTGTAATCAGATTATATTTTGACCAACCCTGGTTCAAAGCCGGTTAATCGAGGTTCTACTGTACTTACAGTTAAAATTAATGTTGCATTAGTGTAACATTCAAAGTTAAAGAGTAAAATTAAAACTTTAATTGTCACGTCATTATAAATCTGGACAATGAAATTTTTATGGAATGTTAAAGAACATCAAAGGTAGATATTAACACTACCTACATACAAATTTAACTGAATCCTCGAACGTGGGATTTATAATTTATGGAAATCGTATGGAATGGATCGTTGGAAGTGACAGTGATTCTTGAAAGACAATATTTCCTGAGTGTATCTATCGGCTAAAAACACCACGTTTCAATCAGTGTGGCGATTCGTGCTCGCAATATTTGCAGATGACACGATAAAAAAAAAGCGTACTTGTCGTTGAATTGGGACGGAGGAGTCGCCGATGGAACATACATTAGAATGATAGACGTATTGTTCTCTATTGACGACAAACAGCACGAGAACCTCTTCCAGCGTGCCGATACCGGGCAATCGGTAATCGCCCGCTTCGATTCGAGTCCGCGATGCTTTATCAGCACATCGTTGATATTGAGTAATTTTCACATGTAGATGTATCAGATCTACCTTGAAAGAGATGCGTCCCAGTAATCCCCATGGGAAATGGTTCAGTAATGGAGAGCGATAGACGAGCGAAATTCGATTTTCCCCTAGATAGATGTACCAGACGCTCGTTAAATTTTAGTCGAGATCCTTTTCCTTACAAAAGATCGGCCGGTATTAGGGGAGTATGTATACTTCTCTTGATAAATATTTAAGAGGAGAGCGCAGAGATGGCGGATTATTTTTGTGCCGTTCTAAAAATCGAAGTTCAAGGATCGCTTGAAATATCTGGGTATTCGCCTACTTATAATAGCTTATCGGACGGAACATCGATGCGTACGAAAAACAAACGGGAAAATAGATTTAGAAACAGGAATTCATAGTATTTTTTCAAAATATGAAACAGCATTGAATATTATACTTAAGGATAAACTTCAGTGACATAAAAAATAAGCAGAAATCTTTGGAAATTGGCAAAATCTTGGAATAAATCTTTATGCAATAGTAAAACTCTTCGTAAAATTAAAAAAAAAATTGATTAATTAAATTTAACTTTTAATTCAACGAGTATTCTTATGAGAAAACGCAATGCTGAGAAATATATTAAAAAATTAAGAGTGAAATTGCTAACAGTTGCATTGAAAATACATTTCAAGAAATAAGCTTTTGACTAGACTGCGGATTTTATGCATTTATGGCAATGCTAAGTGTGCAAAACTTCTACAAGACTATTAATGTATTCCAAAATATACAAAATGTCAAAAATATTATTCAAGTTAGAACATTTAGAACATTGAACATACTGTGTTTTAAGTTCCTATTTTTTATTTATGTCCGTGAAAATTTTATTTTGCATAAAGATCCGCAGTCTACTTATGACAAACGATCAACATTTCTGACTGATTTTCGTCACAAGAAGAAGTCTCATTAATATCTTGAAAATTGATTAACTTTTGGATAACAAAAGATTGTCACTGAAGTTCATCCTTAATCCCATGATACGTCAACAGTAGCATCAAAGAAATAGCTCAGCGATTAACACACCGAACGTTAATCTTCCAATTATTGATCTCGATCATTTAACGCGGATATGTGTTAGTCTCATGATCTATGTGTCAGTATGTGTGTCTCTCGTTGCAGCTCACGGAGCGTCGAATTACGATGTCACCGGTGCTCAGCGACCGCTGGAGAGTAACGAGGTGATCCGTAAGATTAATAACAATCACCAACGTACGGACGATTCGATCATCGATGATCGCACTGACGAGGAGCAGACGGTCTACGTCTTCGAGATCGAGTCCGAGAAGGAGGAGAGTCTGCAGAGCAGGGGAAAGGATACGCCTTCTGGTAAGATGCCTTTTCAAATTAAATTGTAGCGATTCTCTGTGTAGCGGATTGCATTGAATTAACCATGGAACTTCTGCGTGCCTAAAAAGTCCTTTAACTGTTTTTTCACCGTGAAACGCTAACAAAGTGGACATTCCCAAATATCCCAGTTAAAGCGGAATTTCCTATAGTCCTATACGCGTCTGACGGTGAAGCCAAACGCAACGTCCAAACGCACATTAGGCTTAGGCTCAGTTCAGACGAGCGGTTTGCGGCTATTTGCCGCTGTTTCTTGCGTCAAATTTATTTTGCGGTTCACACGAGCGATTTGCCGCCGAACGATCGCAAACACACCGCCTAGCTCTTCGCTAGAATTTGCGGCTCGTGTGAACTGTTTCATACAAATCCGTGTTCTGCTAAAATGCAGCAGCAAATTGCCGCGGCAGCGAACCGCCGCAAACCGTTCGTCTGAACTGAGCCTTACGCTTTTTGATATACACGAGATCCGTTGCATTTGTTTTGTCTTTGTTTTTATCGATGTGCGCGTTTGATGCTGCGTCAGACGAGTATAGGGAATCCACGTTAACTCCGCTTCTATCCACCTGCCGTTCCCTCGACGCCGAGTTCCCATGTTTCGACTAAGAGCTCCGAAATACAGCGATTAGTCGAATCCCCAATTATTTGAAGCGTTATGCAATTCCGGCGGTAACCTTTGGTCGCGTCGGTCGTATGCATAAACCAATCCCAGCCTCATACATTATTCCTCGTTCCCGGTCGAGCCAGTCGACGCGGCATTAATAAACGAATAAAATCGTCGCTCGGTCCGAGACGAATCCTTCGAATCCGTGCCTCGATGAACGGAGAAAATACCTACGCGTCACGTATTAACGGCAATCGCGATCGTTCCGCTATCGGAATCGTTAATGTCAGGTAACCGACGGTCGATTCTCGAAGCGCCGATGCCTTAAACTTTTCCACACGATATTTCTGCGCCGTCGGGGAGAGTTGCGAGCTATCTGCCCCTTAGAGAGGGTTTCGATTTCGCGCGCTTTTCAACTCGCGTCTCCCCACGTTCCACCCACACCCTCGTCAATACCGCGATTTCTTCGGCGATCCTTGGCAAGAACAGTTGACTCTCGTTGAGCTCATTAATCGACACCCATACTCCAATCGCGCGTCTCGTGGATCGTTTGCATGGGAGTTGAAGCGTGGACGGTAATTGAGCTGAATCGATTCCAGCGTCGATTCCGCGCGAGTCGCGCCTGGAATTGTTGAGGTTTCGGTGGTCAGGGTCACCGAGGAACTCTCAAATCCTAAAGACAAATTCTAAGCCTACACCTAGCGAACGAGCGCAGACGACGTGGCCCCGATTTGCCGAATTTGATTCGTTTCTTTCAGATATGGAGGAAAGGCGATCGCAGTTGCTCTATGAGAGCGGCTCTCATAACGCGTGTAAACTCGCCTGAGATTATGGTTGACAAACTGAACTATTTGGCGCTATGAGAGCCGCTCTCGAAAGAAAAGTCGCAAGTTACTTGCTATACAGGGTGTAACAAAAATGTTGCACGTCCTTGAAAGGGGCGATTCCTGAGATGATTTTAAATAACTTTTTCCTTAGCGAAAATGTTAGGTGGGGCTTTGTTAACGAGTTATTAACGAAAAACACCGGCCAATAAAAGAGCGAGTGCTGCAGACGAACCTTGGCGCAGGCAATGGTAGACCAATGCTACGCGTGGTTGTAGCCCGCGCCGAAATTCGTATACTGTACTCGATCTCTGAATGGCCGGTGTTTTTCGTTAACAACTCGTTAACAAAGCTCCACCTAACATTTTCGCTAAGGAAATAGTTGTTTAAAATCACCTCAGGAATCGCCCCTTTCAAGGACGTGCAACATTTTTGTTATACCCTGTATAGTCTATCTGCACCTTGATACCGGTTCGCTTGTGTTTGTTCGCGCTCGTTCGCTAAACTCTGTTCCACGAGAGCATAAAGTCGTTTTGCGCAGCCTATCCCCACTGATCCAACGGTCCCAACTGGCTTTTCTACTACAGGGATCGGTGAAGAGCTCAAGTGCCAAAAAAAAGCATTTCTTAACCCTTTGACTACTATTGGCGCTTAAAGGTGCTTAATCTGGTTCGGTCCGCTGACATCAGATGTAAAATTTAAGAGAAATAAAATTTGATCGACCATGATTCCAATAAATCTCATTTACAGGCGTAAGTGAATACTAATGTAAACAATCACATTTCCTGTTACGGCTGGCACGACCAAAGTCAGCCGTAGTCAAAGGGTTAAAAATGGTGAAGCCCTTTTAAGAATCCTACACAGGGGGTCCGTGGGTAGGGATGCGCTCGAACAAGACAGAGCCAATACCTAAAGGCGCTTCTAAACATGTGCAACATCGTGCGTGAACGCGCAAGGACGCGCATAGTGAACATCCCATCTAGAAACGAGCAATCTCTACCTGCAGGCACTCAAAAAGAGTCTGTTTTTACGACTAGACGCAACATCACAGAACATTACGTCTGGTCGTAAAACCAGACCCTTTTAGAGTGCCTGCAGGTAGAGATTGCTCGTGTCTGCACGGGAGATTCGCTGTGCGCGTCCTTGCGCGTTCGCGCACTCGATGTTGCGCGCGTTTCCACGCGCCTTAACGAGCGTAGGCGTCGACTGCGAAAACTGGTCGACCGACGACTTTATTCCCTCGTGGAACAGACTTTTGGTGTAGACGCGCTTTATCGTAGCGTTGTTTTGCTAAGTTTGAGCATGGGATTGAAGATGTCGCGACTCTATAGACACACTGTCCCCCCTATTAACCTCCTTCATAGGTGGGTTCCTTTTTGTTTCAGTAGACGGGAGCGGGCAAAACCCCCTGGACCCGTGGTCGATAGTCTGGTACATCGGCTCGTTTGGCGGTCTGGTCGCGTTCTTCCTGATCGTCAGTTGCTCGGAGTGGTGTTGTCGCCGAGGCGGAAGGCCGTTGACGGTTCCGTACGCCCAGCGGGCGGAAGTGATGAACGGCGGACAGGTCGTGACCGAAACGCCGCCGCCGCCTTACCACCTGTTCGCCCCGCCGCCCTACGACTCCGTCAACTACGGGGAGATCGTCGACAAGACGTCCGGGGAGAAGCTGGACATCTACGTGATATCGGTACCAATTCACAGGCCCGTGGTGCAGGTGCCGGTCTAGGGGTTCCTCCGCGGCGTCCCCGGGGCACGGGGACTGGGACGAGAATCGATACGTCGAGCGACACCGACCGCGTCGACGTGCCGTCGAGGGAGGCCGATGCTGTCGCGTCTCTTTTGAACGATCCTTGCGAGCCTCCCGCAATCGAGGGAGGTCCGAGCAAGGCTGACGCACCTTTTTGACAACCGTCCGTCGATCCGTGACGAGAGGCGATCACGGATACGGAAGGACGAGCACCAAGACGCGACGCTTCGAGTCGTTCGGGGTCGACGTCTGGACGCCTGGACGCTTGGACGTTTGGATGGATGAAGGAGAACATGACGGCGATGTTCTCGATGACCGGCAAAGGTCTGCGATGGATCGAGGGATTAAAGAACATTCGAGGGCTCAAGAGACGTCCTAGGCTGCTTTTGAATCTCTGCAACGAGCGCCGAAAAGTGATATTAGAATGCAGTTGGAACGCTTCAAGTTGCAATAGAAATTCTACGAATCTGCAGCCCGGAAAACCAGGAAGCGTTTCCTCCGGGAGGAAGAAGATGCTCCGAAGACGAAGTGCTAGTTGCTAGAACAAACAGTGGGTAATTAATACGAATGACAATAAAGTCTCGTTGCACTCTGAACGATCGAAGTCAAGCGACGTTCTCTGCGATATTGTTGCTCGTGGAACGAGCTAAAATGGAGCGATTAAACGACTGCGAGAGTGCGAGCCTCGTGATGCGAATCTGTTGCACAGATAACGAACGAGAGGTTCTCTACACGGAGAGGAATAAAGATTAAAATTTTTCTACATTTCGTACTAAAGTAGCAGGATTGGTGAACGTGTGATGAATATTCGAACACAGTGTATTAAAAATCTCAACTGAGTGCAGTCAGTATTGTTAAAAATCGGACGGAATGCGAACACACGACCCTCGCATCAGTAAAGGTTGATTCAAACACGTTTAATAATTTAGCAAGCAAGTATTTTATTAGTTACTTGCTATGTATGAACACTAAAATTTAATCGAGTAATTTAGTAAAACAATGCAGTTAGTTATTTACCACTCGACTAAATTACTAAACCTGTCTGAACCAGTCTTAAGTTGCAGTCTAATCAACCTTGCTAATGTCTGCTTGTGATTCACATTCTTCGAATTTGCTTCTTACTTGGAATATCTGTATATTCGTATCTATTTATATTATTTATAACGTTCATATCAATTCGTCTTTCATAAGTTTCATCATTCCACTATGCAGGATAATAAAATTTATGGACAACAAATAAATGTAAATAAATACATGTATATATATTTCAAACGAGAAGCAGATCAAAAGAGCGAATAGCAGAAGCGCACTTCGACGGAGTTAGGATACGGCTTATGCCGGGTCCAGACGAGGATAATGTAAAGATGCAGCAAGAACCTGAAGATGCAGCAACATATAAGCGAACAACGCAGCCTCGATTTTCCGAACCTGATTCGTTTCTTTGACAAATAGAGGAATAGCGATCGCAGTTGCCTGACATTTGTTCGCGCTCGTTTGCTAGGTGCAGACACGTCTTAATGTAACATGCAACACAACAGGATTCACGCGTGTAGAACGTGATGTGCGCACGTGTCCGTTGCAGGCACTCGCCGTGCGCCCATACGCGTTCGTGTTCTGTTGCAGGTTGCGTTGCATATTATATTAGGCCGCGTCCCCACTGAATCGGCAAGTACCGAATCCAGTGTGGACTTGTGAATCTGCTTGGATCGCATGACTTGAAAAGCCGCTGCGTGACTATAAACGAACAGAAAATTGAGAAAAAATAGACCAATGAGAAAACGGAAATTGCTGTTTTTGAATTGTTCTCCTTTTTTTTGTAATTATTATAAATGTTGCTGCAACATTGTCACTTCATCGACATTGAACATACTGTCGTATTGACGCAGTAGATTCACTTTTATGCTGATGAAGTGCAGGCGTGCCAGAAATATTGGTGTAGCTGATTGGCACTAGCGAGAACGCGGCTTTACACTCGTCTGGACCTATCATTACAGATACGAAGACGGCGAGTTCGTATCCCCGTCCAGGCATCTGAAGTTTTAACGTTCTGTAAGAATATTACTACACTTGGTTGGGATTTTTACTACACTGTTTGAATTCTCATGTTCACCTCCTACTACTTTAGTACGAAATGTAGTAAAATTTCGAACTTTATTTCTCTCAGTGTACGTTACCGCGGAAACTTTGTAATCCCTTCAAGAATGGACATCGTCGGAACGAACTTCGGGCGAATTATTTATCCAGTCACTGCCTTGTCACCGAATTACGTACGTCGGGAACTCGATTACTATGAACTCGTGTTAGTTCGGTTAACCGTAGAGTCGAATCGTGAGCAGAAACTGCCATAACTTTCGCGCGCACTTTTAAAGAACTCCGACGAGCGCACAAGGGATTTCGATGGAATCGCGATTCGTTGTCTCCCCGCAATATTTTTATATTATCTCAAGGAGAATTAAGAATTGCGAGGAAAATTATCTAGTTCCGGAGAAATGCATCGCCGTTGATCGATACCTGTCTTCGACGCGCGCGATATCGTATGACCGTGCAATTGGTTCTACAACCTGAACGATTAAAAAAGCGTGGGACGCAAACGATCCGCAATATCGGCCCGCGCGCGATTGACCTCGATCGCGATCGTAAGCGTTGCGATTCCGGCGATTGCGAATGATCGTGCATAGATTGCAACTTGACTGGCGTGGAAAAAAAAAGAACTCTGCCGAAAAGGGTCGCGAAAACAGTCTCAGGAACGGCGCGACGGAGACGCCGCGAAATATCGCGTTGCATTTTTTCGCCGGGGACACGTTTCCGTGCGAGGCGGGAGAACGATAAGAGGTCTGTTTGAAATACGGGACCGCGATTCTTTAGATTAATTCTACGAGCGCACAGAATCGTATAAGCAATGGTTGTATGGTTCGCGAACGGAAAATAACTAACTGATAGGCGCAGGATGTGTTCGTGATCCGATCGAATCGAGGAGGATCCGTGGCGAGTCGGGAAAGTAGGTTTCTTGGGCCAGGACTCGATTTTTAGGAAAACGAAGAAAATTTATGCGAGACGAAAGAAGTTATTCTGATTACAGTTGCATTATAGAGCACCCGGTACATATGGTCGCGATCGAAAGAATACGTTGACGCTGGATTAGAATTTTTAACGAACTATAGGACGACAATTTCGTTGCGGAATATTGCGAATCGAAGGAGAATTAAGATGCGAAGCGTATAATATTTTTAAACGAATATTAGGTAATCACGAGAAGAAAACATATCCTTTAGAAATACTCGGGCACACGAATAATGTATCACGCGATCGTAAAAGCAAGATACTCGCGAAATCTAGTTTATGTAAAACGTTGTCGCATTGATCTCTGCTATATTTAATTTTAACGGACTAATTAACGTTCAGGTGAACGCGCGAGTGTGTGTGACGAATAAAAATTAGCAAGGTGAATGTTATTAGAGAAGTTGACCGTAAACTAAGTACAACGTCAATTATTATTATTGTTATCATTATTCGAATTATTATTATTGTTATTATTATACAGGGTGTAACAAAAATGTTGCACGTCCTTGAAAGGAGTGATTCCTGAGGTAGTTTTAAACAATTTTTTCCTCAGCGAAAATGTTAAGTGGGGCTTTATTAATGAGTTATTAACGAAAAACACCGACCAATCAGAGAGCGAGTACGGTGTACGAATTTCGGCGCGGGCTATAACTATGCGTAGCATTGGTCTGCCATCGCCCGCGCCAAGGTTCGTCTACTGTTCTCGCTTTCTCATTGGCTAATGTTTATCGTTAATAACTCGTTAACAAAGCTCCACCTAAAATTTTTGCTAAGAAAAAAGTTCTTTAAAATCACCTCAACAATCAGCCCTTTCAAGGACGTGCAACATTTTTGTTACACCCTGTACCATTATGGTCGCTATCGTCGCTAGTGATTTTATTATCATTGTATTCGTAATCGCATTCCCCGTAAACGATGGGAACACGTTACGATAAATTCGCTCTCATTAAGACTTGCAGTATCGCAACGCCGTCGCTATTTATTTTTTATACTTTTATACGTACCATTTATACGTGTTCGAATATCCCTACGTTACCAATAAAATTTCTTTTCACACTATGCTTTTGTATTTATTATTCTCCAACAGAAAAAAAAAATGGATCACTTTTTGAGATCTCAAGTTTTCTGAACCTTCCTCAACTACTAATTTTAATTATGTGCTCCTGATACTCTCAGAATTGGTACTACCAGAGAGGAAATGTACTACCTATTAGGATGAACTTAGGAATGGGGGAACGGAGAGAATATTTAATCATCGATTTTTTAATTTTTTAATAATTCTGTTTTACTTATGATTGAAATATGATTGAAATTATTCGTCACTTGTTAATCAAGATTGAAAACCTCTAATGGAATTATGTATTCAGTGTCATGACTTCATTATTATAGTCTAGTATAGTTAATTCAAAGTCACGGAATTAATCGGAACGCGAAAAATTGAAATTTCCAATCAATTATTGCCTGTGATGACAATTTAAACTACAGGTATTGTTAGCAACATTTTTGCAACTTGTCTAGGTCTAGGACAAAGGGGCTAATCCCTGGTATGGCAGGGCGGTGACTATACCGACAAAATTGGTCGAAAAAAAGTTTACGGGGCGCAAGTTTTTGTCCTTGTACGAGAAAATTTAGGACTGAGAAAGGATTCGTTCGAAAGGGGAAAGTTCAATGCAGGACGCGCTATTAGTGGTTTTACCAGATTTGATTGATATTTAGAGATATGAGCGCTACAAAGTAGAGAAAAAGTCGAGAATACGCAGCTGTGGAATTCAAGCATTTCTGCCCCACTGAACGAGTTTTTTGGGCGAAATCAGTATCTCCAGCTACAAAATAAGCTGCTTTTTGTCTCGATTTGATGAGAAATAAAGCCAAAAATTTGCGCCGTGTATAATCGTAACTTGTTCGAGGTTATTGATAGAACAGCGAAAATGTGTCCACAAGATGGCGTCTGATTGGGAGGCATAAAGGCAAGTGTTAGCTTGAAACATCGCTCGAAACGTTAAACAACTCCTTCTGTACCGTTGTTTCTACGCATTTCACATCTGCAGTAAACATATTCTTTCAAACGAGATTGAACGTGACGGAAACTTTGGTCGCAGATTCGAAGCGATTAGATGTCAGCGAAACCCTTTGAAAATAAGACGTAGACTTGGTCGACTCAAACCCATTACTACTGAAAGCGTTGTTTTTCATTCCTGTCAACTTTTGCATCGCGCCATCTCGTGAACATTAATGAACCATCAGTTACCGACTGCCGCATTCTTTGACATCACGTTTGAGGACCAACGTTGCAATCTACTTTGAGACTTCGCCGGTAATGTCGACCGTGACTCTAAAATGGTAATGAGGATCTGCTAGCACCCCGAAAATCAGGGACAAAAAAGTGCATGGGATGTTAGGTCTATCATTATCTGGTCGGTACTTTAACAATGCGTTCTACTCAACAGGAGAGAGGGATCATAAATAAATGACAACATATTCACTGTTTATTGCTACTGTCTATCCTTTTTAAATTGTAATTTGTGTAACTTCGATTCATATTTCTGCAATATGATACCCTGCACGATAAGATGATCAATATTATGCAAGCACCAGAAGATTAAATCAAACTTGTATAATTGATGAAATAATGTGTGCTGTACAAGGCACAATGATCGAATTTATCTTCAGCTGCAATCGTAGCTTGAATAATCACATTAGTCGAAACAAAATAGGCGAGCGATCTTGACCATGAGGCTGAAGCAAATAATGTGGAAGCGAATAGTTTGGTGGTGGAAAGTTTGGAAGCAATACTTGGCCAACTGTAGTATTCATGGAGTCAGATATCTGGTCGATGATCAATTTTCCTGGCCAGAGAGGTAATCAATTTTTAAGGAATTAGTTCGACAGAAGAAAACGCGACTAAACAGAAAAGACCGACTTCTACTATCTAATAATGGACACTCATTTTTTTCGAGCAATTTTTCGAGTTCTATCATAAACTCAATATTCCATAGATTATTTTGGCTGATTTTTTGTATTCTATCTTGGTATGGATGCGCAATTATGATCACAGACGTGATAAGAAATTACATTAAGTATCACGTCGCTGTAACCACGGAGACGATGTACGTTGATTGGAATACGCCGTTCCCTGCAATCGCTTTCTGCATTACTTCCACCAAAGCGATAAGAAACAAGTATTTCAAGAGGTGCGTGATACTTTCAACGATACACAACAATAAACTCTTAATACTCGTAACGTAACTAGAACGTAATAAGGAATATTTTCGAACCAAATCTAAAATGAAACATTCTTCAAGGAATCCCGGGATGTTCACGAACTTCACAAAAACAACCGGCGTCCAGGCAACCGCGGAAGAACTTTTATCTGCTTACGACGAGGTCAGGAAATGTTCTATTGCTCAACATTTCGCGCGTTCATTGTCATAAAAGAAGAATTATAAATAACTTTCTGTTTCATGCTTCTCACCCGATTCAAACAAATTTATCAACCAACGAGGTGGAAGCGCGTATCCTGACCCAAATGTTTGCCGCAGTTGAAAGCTCCATGTACAGAATTTTTAGCCGATTGCTCGTGGAACAACGTGAAGTTCAATTGTTGCACGGAGTTCCAGGAACTGAGGAAAACCGGCATCGGTTACTGCGTCGCGATGAATTCGTTTCACGTGAGCACCAACGGGGAACCGAACGTGAAACTATTCGTCAATCGGACTGTCAACTACGGCGATCTCGTTGTCGACATTTCTATAAACTCGGCAACGAAGCAGTATTTCCCCACACTGTTCACAGTCTGTATCCGGCTTCGTCATGATCTAGAAACAAAAAAAAATACTTCACGTTATCATCAAATTATAAGATAAATTTGGCAATGCTTCAGGTGCACGTTCTTAATAATTTGAAGCTGCCGATGTTGACGAATTTCGAGAAGAACGAGATACACATGAAAGCCGGCAGAACGACGAGCGTGGGTTTGACGATTGAGGACACGTTCAACGAGGATGGCATCAAAGACGTCAAAATCGCGCACAGAAGCTGCCGCTTCCCCCAGGAGATGCAGCCAAACAATCTATTCAATATTTACAGTAGCGACTCGTGTACCCTTGAAGTATGCCTACACTCAATTTCCTCGCACAAACAGTGATAATTCCCCTTTTAATTCCATCAATCGCTCGAACTATAATTCATGAGAGATTACATTGACGAATTACCTGATTCCGGCAGGTGATCATAGAGCGAATGATAAAATATTGCGGCTGCGTGCACTTTTACTACTTCGTACCACGTGGTGCGCGAGTCTGCAACGGAAGGGAGATGCTCTGCCTTATCGCCAACAAGTCCAACATTATAGCACAGGAAGTGGAGGACGAACAATGCCTTCCTGATTGCGAGGGAACTTTATTGACCATGTATGAAACCTGTGAAAGTTATTGTTTCAGAAAGCACGAGTCGAAGGAATTATATGCAGGGTGATTTTCTCGCTAGTAAACACAAAGCAATTGTCGCCGTCTAAACATTGCAGCAATAACTTTGTTATTGAAAGGGACCAAACCCTTGACCGTCGACTTCTTAACCTTTGAGTCGTATGTTATAGGGTCACGATGCTTTATTAAATTTATTTTTTGATAAGAGAGACAGCGGGACTTACTTTGTGCCTACCGTATAACAAGAGAATCGCCCTGTATAATATTAGCAAGTTACTATTGAATTATAGTATAAATATAGGATATCCCAATGAAAAGTTTATATTTCAAAAAATGGTAATTAAAATTCAATTTTTTATTTTACTTATTTATTAGTAAAAATAGTATGGTAAAACATGGGAAATTCCTGTTCTAAAAATTAAATCGTCGAGATGTCGCCCGTTGCGGATCCGACACTCTTCAAAGCGATCCCTGAAATTGATGAAGACTCGCCTAAGGGTAAGTTTCTTGGTGATGTTCGTCTTCAGTTTGGCAGTTGTTGACGGCGAATTATTGTACAGTATTTAGGAAGCTCCAATTTCTCTCAGGTGGTAAAAGATCTGAGCTTCTAAGAAGCCAATTGTTGTCGCTTCTCCTTGAGATCACCTTTCCACTGATACTCTTTGGCAAGTCTTCATCAATTTGAAGGGACGCATTGAAGAGTATTGGAGCCGCAATGGGTAACATCTTGTTGACGCAACTTTTAAGACATAAACTTCCCACATCTTGCTGTACTATTTTTACTAATAAGTAAATCAAACGTGAAACAGAATTTTAGTTATGACTTCCTGAAATATAAACTTTTAGTTGGGACACCCGAAATAGAAGAGCCGCGTCGTGTTTCAGAAACCGGTTCGAACCTTACGAGTTCGAATCTCCAAATGGATCTTACTCGCGGCTTCATTTCACGTTATTCTCCCATCCAACGATGAGATATCGCCGATACATAGTGACCGACCTCCTGGACGTGATAGGTATGTATGTATATACAGAGATTCAGCGTTCGACTTTTCTCGCGATCGTCAATTAAACGATGATTATCGTCAGTTGCAGTTGGAAGCGCGGCCGGCCTTTTCATGGGCGCTAGCATCCTAAGCATATTCGAGATACCGTACTGGTTATTTATTCGCCGCGACAAGATAACGTGAACACACGTGCCAAATCTGGGTATTAAAAACCGAGATTGATTTAATGCACCCATCTGTTTCTCCACTATTTCGTCGCACTCTAACCACAGACCAGCGGCTTCAAATAGATGTTCCACACCGGTGGCTCGTTCGCCGATGAAAGAAACGCCGATCAATTTCCACGCGTGCGCGTCTGGTTGCTTACGTTTTAATGCACTCTACTTTTCCACTGTTGCAACTTCGCGCTCGTATTTGTCGGTAAATAAGCCTGACGAAAAAACACGCAATTACTACAAATCCCAGACGTGATCTGAATGAAAAATCTCGAGCCTCTCGCTTATATAAAGAACATCTTACACCCGGCGATGTTTACTTCCTCGATCATGGCAAAGTCAGACGAACAAATCACACAGGTTCACTCTGACGCGAGTGTTTATCACAAATTGCTGTCTCTGTACGAGGTTCGGCTCATAGCGAAGCGCGCGCTGGGCGTCGAGGTTGAGGTGCTCGATTATTCGTTGTGTCCGTATTCCGACAGGAAGCTCGGATTCCTGGGATCCCATCAACGGCTCTACGTGGAAAGCAGGACCAAACACGGGAAGGAGACGTTGTCCTTCTTCGTCAAGGTAGTGCCTTACGACGTGCCGTCGCAAGCGGAGTACGTGATGGCCAAAGGCGTTTTCCTGAAAGAGAAAGTATTTTATCGCGACTTAGCTCCTCGACTCTATCAAGCCTACAAAGGCGAGCCATGGACTGCAACTTGTTACTTGATCAAAGAGAACATGTTGGTCTTCGAGGACCTGGGCGCCAAGGGTTTTTCGATGAGAGACAAACTGTTCACGAAGGAGCTCATCCTCTCCGGGTTAACGACTCTCGCCAGGCTACATGCTTCCTCCCTTCTGTCGGAGGTTCGCCTTGGAACGACCTTCAAGGAGCTGTATCCTTACGCCTTCGTGGAGAACGCCTTCTCCGAGACCGGCAAAACCCGGGAATGGTTCGACGCAGGCATCAACGCCAGCATCACCGTCGCGAAGCATCTCGGCCTCGACGGGAGTCGGATAAGAAACGCCTGCGAGGAAGTGTATCTGTCTCTGGAGCCATCGTCTACGAAAAGAAACGTGATTAGCCACGGGGATCTGTGGGGCAACAATCTCATGTTCAGCACCGACGTACCGGCCAAGTGTTTGCTAGTCGACTTCCAGTTGCTGAGGTACTTGCCGTTGGCTCATGACGTGGTGCAGTTTCTCTATCTCTGCGCCGATCGAAAGTTCCGCGAAACTTCGGAGGAAACTATGCTGAAGCACTACTACCGCGTGCTCTGCGAGACCTTGAAATCAAAGTCCAGCACGGTGGAAGTTCCGCCGTGGTCGGAGTTAATTGAAGGAGTGGAGGAGCAGCGTTTGGGCGCGGCGATCACTGCGGCTATGTATTACCAAACTGTGCTGTTGGACGCGGACCTCGGAGCGCAAATCCTCAATGATCCGGACAGTTACAGCGAGTACGTGTTTCAAAACAGGGACGAGATCGTGCTACAGAATGTGAAGAATGATCCGGAGTACGGTAGAAGAATAACAGAATCCGTCACCGAATTAGTTGAATTGAGCTTCCGGCTTGACGAGTTGCCTAAACCCACGTGATTGCTACACAGTATTCGACACTCCGGTTTTCTGCTGCGCACTGAACACTCGTGTAATTACTTACACGTTAACTGTTCAAGAATAACACCCTTCGTAACGTTTCAACTTATGTATAATTTTCGTGTATAAATGTAAATATTGTATTCGATGGACAACGTGTAATAAATAGTTCATATGAAACATATGTTATTCGTTCATTTCGCGGATTTCTTTTGCTAAATTGTTGAGTTACTGAACTTGAGAATCGTGTAAGTCGAAGAAGTTAAAAGCCTGGGGCGAAACACTTGATTGATTTGTAAAAATGAAACAACATCGTCTTACGCTATCCTCATTACAGTAAAACCTCGGTTATCCGACTTTATACAGCAGAACCTCGATGGTCCGACTTAATATTTCTTATATAAAAAGCTAATAATTAGTTGTAAGCGGTTCGAATATGATTTAAGTTTTACCTGAAACCTTGCTGTACTTTTATAACTAATGCATTTATTAATTGTAACTCTGGCTAATAAAAGTTGGGGATAAGTGAGAGTCGGACAATCGAGGTTCTACTGTAATATAAAATACTCATAATTAGTTGAAAAATATTAAAACATGATTCAAGTCTTACTCGAACTCCTACTTTACTCTTATATCTAATGCATTCAATAATTGGAACCCTGGTTAAAAAAAAAAAAAATTGGGGATAATTGGGAGAATTCGGATAATCGAGGTTCTACTGTATTAAGAATCGAATTTAGGAAAACGCCTATTTATTCTTTTAGTTGTCAATGTTCATGATTTCTTGATCCGGAAGTATTTTCGACAGGAAACGCCAATCATGATCGTGTACTTGAGCTTTCGACTCGTCTGAATCATCGTTTCCAACAACGGGAGAAGACTCGCGTTTCTCCGGTCGCAGATATTTCTCCTCGTCCTCGTCCTCCGAGTCCTCGTCGCGCTTGTCTTCCCTGTCGAAAGAATCGTTATCTCGAAACAAATCCGGAAAATACGAAGATAAGAGCGCGCGTTCAACGAAGGCAGTGGCATGCCACTTTTACGAGTCGCTAAATTACCTGTCGTACTTGTCATCCGACGATTGAACTTTCGACGTCGATGACATCAATAGAGAGGTGATGAAAGACGCGCAGAGCATCTTCATGGGCGGCAAAGTGTGGGCCGAGACGCTGAGAAGCTGGAACAAGTCGTTAACGTTAATTCACCGCGTGCTAAGTCCTAAAATCATTTTTAATTGTCGCTCGTGGCCCTTCGGAACGCGACAGAAATATTTCTACGACAACTTTTAGGCCGTCGAGCAACTTGCCGTCGAAAAGAGCAACAACATTTTTTCCCCATTTAAAAATAACAACTGAGTAAAGGAAGATACAGTCGGAAGAGTTACGCGGAATTTAAAACGCGTTGATTACTCGGACGCGCGACGCTCGCGAGGTCCCGATTAGTTAATTAGTTTTCAGGCTGACGCAGGCACACCCTCAAACGTAAAATTTCTGCAATTCCTGTAATCTTCTACTTCAGATCTAGGTTGACGCATTTCGTACGGCCTACACGAATCTCCTTCTCGGTACACACACTGGTTTTCGCCGGAAAGTTAAAAGAAACGTGCGTTAATTTCGAAGAAAATGATCAGAGAAAATTAACGAGAACTGTCTGGAACGTTTCGGTGCGATCTCAATTTTCATTGTAAGCTTGCGGTATTTATGAACTGAAAGAGACGAATGATTAATGATTGACTAACTCTCAGCGATACGGAAGAAGAGAAAAGCTGGAACGTCATTAATAAACGAAGGTTCATTTCATTTAGCGCCGACGAGGAAACGCAGCCAGCTTAAAACAATTAAACGAGATTAGGTTCCGAACGTTCCTCCGTAGCCGCGGAGAATGCCATTTTATTAATAGGTAACGAAACAATCAGGACAGTTCCCGCGGGAGATAAGATTTTGTTCCTGGCTCGCCAACAGGTTCGTCCTGACCTGGTTTCACTCGGAACGTTTGCGAACAATTCCGGTGGAAACCCACGGTTCTCCCTTTGTACCATGAATGAATAAAGGAACGCCGGCGGAAAGTTTGATTCTTCGTGCCCTCGCTTGAAACTTCGACCGGCGAAGTATCGAAAAGTTAATTAAAATTGGCAACGCTTCGGAATACATCCCGCTTCGTTTACTGGGGCAAAGGAAGACGATACCAGATCGAAGCGTCAGAACGTTTCCCAATACAATATTAATTCGAGAAAAATAAAAGGCAATCAGTCTATTCGTTATTTTTGACGATGAAAGCTTCGCAAGAAAATCCTGGCTTTCCCAACGAAACAAACAATCGAATCCGCGGTGATTTCAATGGAATTGACGCAATTCGCCGCGCAAAAACGAAAGCAGCGAGCTGACGGATATCCGTCCGCTGTGAGTAACGACGTACGCAATTAATTACGTTCTCCGACGTTTTATGTCCAAGTTGATGACGTCACCGGGGACACCTCAAACGACGAGAAAGATGCGCCGGCTTTCCGTGCGTTACGGGATATTTAGCAACGAGACGAAATCGATATTTCCTTGGTTATAGAAACAATTAGCTCCGCGATCATGGGAAACCAAGCGCACGCCTCTTTTCTTCAGCAACGGTGTCGTTAGCTGTCCGCGGCGGCCTCAAGGAGTGCCAGACGCTGATGATCCTTAATTCGCTTAGCCTCCAGACTAACGCAGCCTCCAAATGGGACGAGATTTAACTTTCAGAAAAGGCTGGCATTATCGTGTTGATTCCAGTGACCGCGGCGCTCGTAGAAGTTCAGTCGAGGTTGCACTTGTTGCACGTCCTCCACGATAACGACTCGCGGGGAAACCTGCTGGCTGTATCGATTTCGCATCGAGTGGATGCACGTGGAGGTTGAGTTTATTGTTCTCGAAAATACTCCATCACGATATCGCAATCGTTCTTTCTCTCTCTCTCTCTCTCTCTCTCTCTCTCTCTCTCTCTCTCTCTCTCTCTCTCTCTCTCTCTCTCTCTCTCCCTCTCTCTCTCTCTCTCTCTCGGGTATTCAGACGACCGGGCATTATATCTCTGAAGCGGCGTCTACCATATTTAACTCTGTGAATAATCATGACCACGTTATCACCTTGAGGAAAAATGAAATTTCCTTCTGTAAGAAAAAAAAAATAATTACTTTTGTTTGAGAACCTTTTTTGGACGACTCGTTCAATTTCTTCGGATAAACGATGATGATTCGTTTCTTAAAATTCAGCGCATTCTTTTTATGAATTATAGTAGGAAAAAAGAAAATGTTTGAATTCTTGGAGAAACGATTGCGATTGATCTTGAACAGTTTCCACGATGAGGAAAATAATTCCGCAAAACGACGCGTGCAGGTTCTCCATCCGAGACAATGCCCTAGGTCAGAGGGACAACTGGAACGCCGTGAGAGGGTGGGAGTGCGGAGTAGCAGCTCCTATATTAAATCATGGCGAGGCCACTTCCCAAAGTCAGTTCTCCGTCGAGCGTTCAAAGCACACGAGAAACTCTTCTGCCCCCCGAAGGAGCTCCGCTCGCAGCGGGAAATTACTTCACGCTATTTTCTGAACAAGTTCCAAGAAGAAGGACGAATTTCATAATCGGAATCTTCTGAAAACTCGCAGCAGTCGAACTTCATCGTTAAAATAATCCCCGCAAATCGCGGCTTTTTCTTTCTGTTACCGAAGTGTGCGAACAGCAGCCGAGTCCTCCTCGTCGTCGGTGTAAATCAATTTTGGGAATGAAGTTGACGGGTTGGAGTTTTGTGTCGTGTTTCCTGATGGTTATTCTGTTCCTGGCGACGACTGCGTCCGCGTATCCTGCCAGCAATCCGGAAATAGTGAGTACCCCTTCCTGTACGTTCCCTCGTTTCGTGAAAATCGCATCGCTGCGAATGAGACTGAGTTTCGGAGTTTCGTTTACTTTCCTCCTCGCGAGTTCCTTGAATCAGATTCGGCCACGTGTTAAGAGCATTGACTGCGCAACTGGTAGCTCCGAGGGCTTTGACTCGTCAACTGCCGTTCCTCGCCGCGAAATAAGTATGCGCGACGCTAGAAATAGGCGATAGACAGGTCTGGAAAGATGCGACCGTGAGTCGTGCGCTAACGCGATGTAAATTAGGCTACCTAGAAGACGCGAAACGTTTTGAGATCCTTCTATGCCGCTTCGCCTTCGATAAAAAAATGATAATTGAAACAAATCAGGTTCCCTAGACAATCGCGAAATGTTATCGTCGGGTCGCGCAAGTTTGCCTCCGATCAAATGGAGCAAGTAGATACCGAAAGACATGCCGCACGTGCTGAACGATAGCAATGGTCTCTGTCGTAAATGACACAATTCGGTCGTTGATATTCGAATTATCGCGGATCGAAATTCGACGCACCGAAGAGCCTCGAGTTCGCGAAATACCGTCGCGACTCGTTTGTCTACGTTACAGTAATACGGCGAGTTAGCGAATGTAAATAGGGTTCGTATTTTCCTTGTTCAGCACGTGGGACGATAACATTGCAAAGGCGAGTGGACGTTGATCGTAGACGATCCTTATTAAATCAATCCCCTTTCTCCACTTGTATCGGTATATCTAATCAAAGTGAACCGTGGGTGGTGCGCTGCAACACAGTAAACAGAATTCACGCTCGTCGCAATCGTTTTGCTAGAGACAATTCGGTTAAAAATACCTTCGAAACGATCGTCCGATTTGTTTGTGCTTTTAGCCAGCCAACGCGGATTGCTCCACGAATTTTTTAATAAACGTTGCCAATTATTTTTTTAAGATATATAACTTGCAGGCGATTGAAAACATGAGGCAGATACCGCAGTGGCATTGCCTGCGTTACAGAAAGTTCGACCTAGTGCGTCGCTGTCGGAACTATCGTCTGGGAAGGAAACACTGACAGTTACAAAAACACCGTAATCTTGGATCGACGACCGCCAAGTCCCTATATCTCAAGTTCCAACGACCAGCCGTTCTGAACGTTCTATTGCACATGTTCAAATTTATTTGAAACGCGACGCAGCCTGAAGAAACATGTTTGAGACATCATTCATCGTAGGATCCGAGTTCTGGGACGCGTCCCTCTCAAGACTGTACTTCTCTGACTCCGATGTTCGAAACTAGTTTCCCTCTTACGTAGACAGAAAAGTAGAAATAATAGGGGAACCATGTATTAGATTAGTAACTTAAGTATTCCTTCTTTTTTCTTTTTTTTACGACGAAAAATGAATAAAACTTGCCTGCGTTTTGCTAAGTTATTAATATCGTTTGTACTTCCGCGTTTTATAACGAATTATTTATACTATATTGTATAGAGTAACTGTACATACGCGCTTCGATCTCATTGTAGAATGAGAATATGTTCTAGAATAAAATTATTTTTTTTATCGCAAAATGTATTTTGACACAGGCGACTACTTCTGCTGATATGCTTCATCGTGTCTTGCCATAAAAAGAAAACAAAGTTGTGAAACGCATTTAAATCCACTTACTTCTTCCACCATTCCCTGTCCCAACACTCGAAGATGCTCGTGCATGAACGGAGCCACCGCCTCCTTGTCCGTCACAGTTTTAGCCGCTATCATACTGGCGAAGGCAGTCGCGGGCACCGAATTCGTGGACAAGACCTCGAGGGAAATCGTGACTTCGGACTCCGGCTCCAACGTTAACAATTCCTACGATCAAACAGTGTCGTACAATAAGCGTCAACGTTCTATTCTACTTTCCTTTTTCACGTACTTGATTCGAATCCAGAAAAAGAAGCTGCGACTTCCGTTGCCACTGTCTGTAAGAAGGATCCCGCTTCTCCTTCGGATGCGGCACAAACGCTGCACCCAAGATGGAACTGTTGTTCTCGATAACGTTTCGTCTAGAGTAGACATGCGACGATTTGTGAGGCGTAAATACGAACACTGAAACGAATCGGCGGATTAGCTTGCGTCGGAAAATGCGGCGCGGCTTCGAGGAAAAACGCGTGCGAGCTTACGCGAGTTGTCCGACGTGAAAACAGCCATGTGCGTGGATTTCGGATCCGCCGCGAGAGTCGCGACTTTCAAAGGCACGCTCCATATTAGAGTTAAAGATAAGATGTTCCAGACCGCGATGTGCTGCGTCGACGCGGCTACAACGAGGTGACAGGCGTCTTGTCTCCCGAATTCGATTCGCCTAATCAAACAAAGGTAACGTCGGTTTAGCGTCTTCGATATCGCTGTCGTCCTCGACGGTACTTACGTCACTGGATACTGATATTGACTATGCGTCAAGCTGCACTTAAATGTGCAGGTATCGGGCGTCCACATCGTTACACTGGAATCGAAACCGATACCGACTAACGAGCCGTCTACAGAGAATCCGGCGTCCGTTACAGTCAGGTTTCTGTAATCCCCGACGCTGTGACACTGCCAATGCTTCGTCTTTTCTGTAACGAATAGAATCGTGTAACAGAGCAGAATTTATGTGCAGGGACTCCGTGTAGATATTAGCAAAAACGGTGACTTTGCGTACTATGAAGAGACGACAATTCAACTAGGTGCCACAGTTTGAATTTCTTATCTCTGCCCGTTGTGATGGCTAATGCCCCGTCGTCGTCGAACGAAGTAGTCGGTTGAAAAGTCAAAGCGTTGACGCCTCCCTCGTGGGGAAGTTCGATCGACGTGTTCAACGCGAACCTATCAAATTCGTGCAGTTTTTATAATTATCGAAATCAAAGAACTCGCGTTTCACACTTACATTTGCTCTTTAGCGTCAAACATCCAGAACTTGAGCCTCACTTCTATGCACGACATTTTATCGTTCCGCTCTTCGACAGTTGCCATCCACGTGCCATCGTAATTTAAAGCTACTTTCGTCACTTCCGTGTTTACAATGATTACGCTGCGTTCTTGGGTCAGGAAATTCTGCGCCGTGATATTTATCTGAAAATTGATCGATGTTTAGATAGCGCATCTTAAAGCGTGCACCTCACGATAATGCAAATTTTTCACTGCTACTCACATTATACAACAAACTTTTCGTATGGGTGTTATAAAATTGGACGTGTCCGGTACGACTGTTTAAGACGAGACAGTTTGTACGTGGATCGACGATGAGACCAGCGGGAAACAAGTCCTGTGAAGAGAGCGCGACTCCCCACGTAAAATTTTGTATCACAGACGTTAATTTTTTCTGTGGATTCACAACTACGATACCTGCGATTGGCATTTAAAAATTATTAGTAAAAAAGCCCCTAATTGAAGTAAGCATACAAAGATTGCCAAAGAATTCGAATACCATTGTCTAGAGTAGATACAGCGACATATAAATTGTTCGGGGCAATAGTCAGGTGTTTGATGGGCGCTGGTAATCTGGGAAGAAAAGATTTCTGATGTGGATTTCCTAACACCCATTTTACTAGTACACATTCTCCTCCACCAGTGTACATGTGACCGCCTGTAATTTTAACAAGACTTCAAACATTCGTGCAAACGTTGCGATGTTACAATTAAAACAAAAATTACCTGATTTACTAAAGGCTATTTCTGTCACTGGCAAAGTGTGCCAATGATAAGTTGCCGTGTACGGTCTTGATTGGAACAAACTCCGCCAGACTATCACGCGACCTGTGGAATCCCCGGTGGCGACACATTCTTCTTCTGGGTGCCCAGCAATGCATGTTGGAATTCTACCTGTTTTCCCTGTTTTATGTCTACCATAAAATAATAACACGTAATCAATTACTTTACACTGAACTTCAGTTTCTCCTATACAAATGCACTTCGCAAAAAATTAAGAAATCACCTTCAAGATCTTGAAATTGAGGTCAAGCTCAAATAGTCATAACTCCATAAAAAGTCATTTAAAAGCGTGAAATTTCGTTCAACTTTCTAAAACTCCACGGTGCGCAACTAATTTTTTAAACACATTGCATTTATACCAGTCGAAAGCGTCTACCTTCTTGTGTAAAATAAATGTTTGTTAAATATTGTACGATTTTTTTTTGGCAAAGTTATTCAACTCTGAAGCAAAACCCAACCTTTGAAGTTACACGACATTTTTTTTAATGTTTAAAGTGTCCTTTATATTGCTATAATATTGCAAAGAAACAATGCAACTAAAATCTGAAGTATATAAAAGTAGAAATTCCATGCTTTCAAACAACTTTTTTATGATATCAATATGACCACTTTTGTTGGAGTTATGACTATTTGAAGCTGATCACATTTTCGGAGTTCGTAGAAATGATCTCTTAATGCTTTGGCGAAATATATTTTATAATGCATACATACAATTTATCAATAAGATTCCTTGAAGGATTTAATATGTGTAAATCTTCCTCATGAAGAACTGCTATTAAATTGTCTCCATGATTTCCAATTATGTCTACATAGTATTCGAAGCAATCAGTTCTGTAATAATGAGCAGCAATAAATGTTTTAAAATTAGTCAAAAATGATGAAAAATCTTTACACAAATTTGATATGGTAGAACCTCGATTAACCACCTCTCAATTATTTTTAATTTCTGTTATCCAGAGTCTCTGTTATTCAATGTATTCAATGCAATAGAAATAAAATTACAATAAGACTTCCAGCAATTGGTTAAATCGAGTTCCAACTGTATTACTGTTACAGTATTTCAGAATATTTCCCTTACGGTATACAGGTGGACTTCTGACAATCTCCATGTTCTAAATCAAATAAAACTATATAAATCTCTGTATTATCTTTGGAAATATAAGTAACAAGTACTTGTCGCAATTCATTTCCTTTATGAGTCTTGTAATTTACAATATGGAAGGTTCTTATTTTTGGTTCTTCTTGGAACTTGAATTTCTATAAACAAAACATAAATAAGAACACAGTTATTAAATAAACTTAAGATACCTTTTCTAAGCATGTAATGGTGCTAAAAAATACATTTAATATTCATACTAATTTTTTAGTAATAATGCCACTCTGACAGCTCCAAAAATTCAGCTCTCCGTTCTCTGTACAGGCAATAATATTATTTGGATTTTCTGGATGCACGATCAGTCCTGCTATCCTGTGACTCGCTGGTTCCAATTCTTTAACAAAATCTCCAGTTTGCGTACTATAAGCTCTTATTACTTGTTTCCGTACTATGTACAATGTTCTGTAATAATGAAAGACAAAAGAATGGTTATATTAACAATTGATCTGGAGTAGTGTTGACAAAGATATTGAATATTAAAATGTTATAATTCATATGAAACTTACTCTCCGTCGTGAGAGAAAACTGGCCGTTGATCAATTATACTACCACCGCCTTTTCTCGTTAAAACTAAATCATCTACGTCAATTACTTCGATATTCGCAGATTGCTGTCGTCCACGCAATTTCATCTGCATTTTGTCGCTTGACTGACGAGAAACTAACGCTTTCGATAAATATGTTTCTTATAACACACTATACAATAATAGCCCATAACCCATAACCAAACGATCAAAAGGTTCGTTCTTGAAATCTAAACACGTGAAATGAATGAAATGAACTTCGAATGGCAATTGTGCAACCACGTGAACCACACTATGCACTATACCTGATTACACCATGGACCGCATGGACCCATGGACCTAATGATGCAACTTCAGACAAGAAACGAAGTATTTACCTGTATTTACAAACATTTCACAAAAGAAAATATATATAAGCAGTGATATAAGTTATCATTGCATAAAAATTTGTTACTAATTCCATAAAAAAACATGGCAGACGACGATTTCGATGGAGACGAGTGAGTAAAATAATTATTTAACCTAGGATTTAACCTCAAACGCACAAAAATCCTTTTGATTGCATTGTTCAAAATATTCAAATATTTAAAACATCCATAACAAAAACTTTGTTTAACTACACAACAGTATACTGAATCTTTTTAAACAGTATGATAAATTTTTTGATAACAAAATCGTTTCGTTTTTATTGCAAAAGTCTCGGTAGCAATGTTTCGAATTTTATTTGCCGGTTAACATAACCTAAAATTACTATCATTTTCAGAGTCGCGGATGATTTTGACGACGTAGATGATGATGACAACATTGAATTAGAGCCTCAGGAAGAGGATGGAGAGAATATAGAATTATTGGCTGCTGGTGAAGCTTCTGGCGGAGTTCAGAGATCAAAAAGAATTACAACGAGATACATGACAAAGCAAGTAGCATTATTATTGGTATTTCAAATCGCTAGAATTAAAATATGAAACACTTGATTAAGACGTAGTTAAACTTCGATTTAATAGAATTTGAAAATTTTTAAATCGTTTCTGGGAATTTTAACAGCATTTGATGATCAAAACCTTTGATTTGAAAGAATTCAAAATTTTTTTTAACTATTTCCATGTTTTTTAATAGTATTTGACGATTGTTTAAACTGCGTTACAAATATTAATTTATACTTATTTTTTTCTCACAAATCTCATACAAATATTGCAAATCTGTTTGCAGATATGAAAGGGCGAGAGTTTTAGGGACAAGAGCGTTGCAAATAGCAATGTGCGCTCCCGTAATGGTAGAATTGGAAGGAGAAACAGATCCGCTGCAAATCGCTATGAAAGAATTGAAGCAGAGAAAAATTCCCATCGTCATAAGACGTTATTTGCCTGATAACAGCTACGAAGATTGGGGAATAGACGAGTTAATTATAATAGACCATTAAAAATTGTATAAAAAATGTATACCATTTGTATAAAGAAAAATATTTTTCTGTTTTTCATACTTTAAAATTGATTCGTTCTATTTTTAAAAAATCGTCTCTTTTTTGTGCTTAAAAAACAGCGAAATTATTTTCTGAATAATCAATGAAAAGATTTATATATTTTATAAAATTTTGTATTTACTATGAATTTTAATTATGCATTGTTTTATTTTCAAGGGAAAATATTTCTTCCTAAATTTCTTTCTTCAAATCATTTATTTCTATATATTCAAAAGCGCGCGCGGAAAATACAAAATCACAATTCCACCACCACAACACAATTATTTCCCCATTGTTGGCAATGGTTGGCAATTGTATGATCCCCACATTCCCACCGGTCTTTATCTTCATCAGTCTTTATTTTTGTAAATAATTGCTATCACGCGCGACAAATCAACATAATTACAACTTTATACAATAGAAAACAAAGTTCTATTTATTACATTGTATACAAGAACGTATCTTATTTCCATTCATTACTGAATAACAGTGAATCATTTGTATATATTTTCACGTGTACAGTGTTTGTTGAGACATAACCTAATGATTTGTTTTATGAATTAAACGTGTGAACGAATGACGTACCGAGTAATTTAGAAGAATGTTGTTTATACTGAAGAGGTACGCACTTCGAGTTGAATCGCACGTTTTTAAACGATTTTTATTCTATTCCACTGTATCTAATACTGAATGTAAACACAATGAACAAATCTTGGAACTCGATAAGCCGATACCAAAGGAACATCGTAAAAAGTTTTTGAAAGTTGCAATTTTAGGTCTACCGAACGTGGGAAAGAGTACTTTAATAAATCAGCTTGTAAACAGAGCAGTACGTATTTTTCCTGTATTGGTTCCTATTATTCTACAATTATAATACTTATGAAAACTTAAAAAATTTCTTTCTTTAATAAATAGGTATGTCCTACTTCTTCAAAAGTTCATACAACTTTAAACAAAGCAGAAGCAATATATACGGAAGACGATACACAAATAGTATTTATGGACACGCCAGGGCTAACGACAAATTATGAGATGAAAAAGTATAACTTGATGGAAACGTTTAGAACAGATCTTAAACTCTCAATTACTGAAGCTGACGTCATTGGAATAATGCAGGATATGACAAATATATATACTAGACATACAATTCACAAATTTATCCTGGATTATTTAAAAGAGAAGAGAGAAAATTCATCTTTGTTATTGATTTTTAATAAAGTTGATAAATTAAAGAAAAAAATGATTTTGTTAGATCTTGCGAGACAATATACAGACAACAAAGAATTACCAAAGTTTGATGATATTTTCATGATATCTGCACTCACTGGAGACGGCGTAGAAGATTTGAGGGTAAGATAGGAATTGAAAGTTGTTGTAAGGTGTTGTTCATCTAACATATTTGTCTATAAACATGTTTTAGAATTACTTAATCGATTCGGCTAAGGAAAAAGACTGGCAATATGAAAAAGACAAAGTCGTCGATCAACCAATGAGGAAACTAATAGAAGAGATGGTGAGAGCAGCTGCGATGGATTTTCTTCCACAGGAAGTGCCGTATTGCATAAAAATTCGATTAGATCATTTGGATATTGGTCCAGATGGAACTATAAAGATTGTTGTAAGGATAGATTGTAGTAAAGCGCGTTACGCGAAATATTTGTTAGGACATAAAGGAAAGAATCTTAAATTATTGGCTAGGACAGCAGAACAAAACTTGCAGCATGGTTTCAGAACTCGTGTGTTACTGTTAATATCTGTAGACAAACCTATACCGAAATCAAAATTCCCATTTTGATAAACAAAATCATAATGCAATATATTTATTATTTATTATTCCCTTTGTATGTCAGTCTATTTTTAATTGTACATGTTAAAATATGCGTTAGAAAAATCAGATCCTTTAAGATTTTCTTTTATCCATTCGTTAGCTCTAGCATTAAGATCCGGAGTGAACATATCCTTCCAATTACCAGTCTGTCCATTCCTGATAAATGTTCCATGCGTGATGATACCCAGTTCCTTCAATAGGGATGAATTCACCATCACGTTGTTTCGAAAATTTTTAATATGCAAATAATCAGCCAATTTCTCAATCTGTTCGTCCGTATACGTTTTTCCAAGAAATGCTGCAACTTTTTTAATAGCCTTCGGAAAGTCCTGTAAACGAGGCAATTAAATTACAGATAATACTGAAAACTATTCTTTCAACTCACGTGTTGCATTTCCTCGTAAAATATAAACAAAACGTTTGGGTGATCTTTGTGTGACCATGCTTCTTTCAAATGTTCCCAGTAAGGGTTCCATGGTGCTGCAATTGAATATTCAGACATTAACAATTTTATATAATTTTTGGTACTTGGTTTCTATCGTAAATCACTTACTCAGATTATTTTCGAAATAATCAAAAAATTTAGAAAAATCACCGGTGTATCCCTGTGTTTTAAAGGCTTTATTCAAATGATAGAAGGAAACGACGACGTCTTTTGGATTTCGCGCGACGTACACAATCTACCATAAATTATATATTGTACACAAATTGTTGCTGTGCTTATGATAATCGAACGAACGCGTTTTACCTTGCAACCGGAGTTCAGGATTCCGGGTAACATACTGAAGGGGAAATGCGATTTGACAAATCTTGGGGACGGCATTCTTTCCAAAACCTCGTATCCTGGTTCAGCCAGGGCTTTGCAGAACAATTGTTTTTCTTTATCGTGCTTATTTATTTCTATAAACTCTCGAGTCACTTCCGCATGTTGGAACATGCTGAACCTAAGAATAAATGATAAAGGGTCATTCCACGCGAACTCGGACACTTTTTGGAGTAACATCTCGGATTTTGTTGAATTTTGAATATATTCTAGTTTTTGGGGATATATAAACGTATGCGAAAGGATTTTTGAAAATTTAAAAATTGTTGATTTTACAGCTTTTTAAAGTTTACTGTTCACTTTTTTTCTATCAATTTTAGCTCTTAAACTAGCAAACTGATAAAAAAATGTGCTTTTGGGTGCTTATAGTAAAGATATAGAGGTATATAATAAAAATTGTTTCAGTTCAGAAAATAATTTTTTTTACGAATTTATTTTGCAATTGTTTTAAACAAATGCAATTTTCACGTTGAGGGGTCGAATTGAAAAATTTGAAAAAAAAATTAGTATATTAGTCCTGTTTGTCCCCTTTACGGACCACTTTTCAAAAACACGGACACTTTAAAAATGGCCATAGGAAAATTAATTGAATTGTACGCTGCGCGTCGAAATCCACTGATTCGACCAGCCGAACGCGGCGCGCGGGCGGCGGGCTCCCTAGCGCGGTCTTTGCACAATCAGACCGAGTCGTGCGGCGCCGGCGTTCGGCTGGTCGAATTGTTTAAAACAATTGCAAAATAAATGGTTAAAAAAATTATTTTCTGAACTGAAACAATTTTTATTATATACTCCTATGCCTTTACTATAAGCACCCAAAAGCACATTTTTATCAGTTTGCTAGTTTAAGAGCTAAAATTGATAGAAAAAAAGTGAACAGTAAACTTCAAAGAGCCGTAAAATCAACAATTTTAAAAATTTTCAAAAATCCCTTTGCATACGTTTATATATCCCCAAAAACTAGAACATATCCAAAATTCAACAAAATCCGATATGTTACTCCAAAAAGTGTCCGAGTTCGCGTAGAATGACCCTAAAATAAGTTCTAGTTTAATATCAATGCATTTAGACTTTTCTTTTTACATTTCTAAATAGTAAGGTGTAATTATCTATCATTTAAGTTTGCACGCGATGTCACGAACGGATACCTTGTAACATATAAGCTGTGTGATTTGCGATCGGTAACATACTTTTTTAATAGTTAGTATGCAGTCATTACGTAAGTATAAGGACCATTATTTTACAATCGTCGCAGTGGCGGATCCAGGGGGGGCGATAGGGGCGATCGCCCCCCCCAAGAGTAATAGAATATAAAAATATTTCCTCACATTCCGAAAAACTTATTACGTATATACTGAATGTGTTACATGATTTCTATTCGAGATTTTTCTGCTTAGCGTGCTCACTAGTGCGCTAGTGCATAGAAGTTTTTAAAATATTTTCAGAATATTGCCTGGTAAAAATTCGCCAACGTAGAGCAGAATTTGTATTATGAAGTATGGTAATCGCATTAATTGTAATATCTTTTATATCTGTTTTTCTGATCAAATAAAGTCTTTAATCACAATTATATAACACGTAATTATTCTAATTGCTTATCAAGGTTGAAAAGACGGTTAAAAAATAGACTTTTTTACTTTTATACTTTATACATTTCGCCTCCCCCCCCCAAGAAAGGCTCCTGGATCCACCACTGAATCGTCGTATTATAGAAACCTACGATGGAGGTTTTAAGGTCACGTAAGTGTGTTGGTCGCGTAAATTACATTGTGTATAGCTGTGTCTCGAAGTTCGAAAGTTTCAATAACTCATAAAATATTTACTGCGAACGATACTCACTCGAGAAACGGAAACCGTTCTGGCAGATACTCTTTCTTTGCTCTCTCGAAATTCAAATTATTTGACAACAACCAAACCAGTTCCTGAGTCCATGTTGTACCTTCGAAATAATTCTTTAATGAAGCTTTTTATTTTAAAAAAAGTCAGGATTTAAATAATTAATTACGCTTACCAGATCTTGGATAAGATAAGACCCAAGTGTCGTCGTGTCTTGCTTTGAAATTATAAAATCCTTTTCCCTCCTCCGTGTATTTATATGGGAAAAACCATTTCTTTGGTCCTACGCGCACCCATCCTGTCCTTTCACCTTTGAACACCTCCAACATCTCTTTGGTAGTCTTCTCATCCAAAAGTTCATATTCTGGTGGTTCCAAAGTCATTTTTCTACGCTTTCAATCTGAACGGATTCGAACAACTCGAATTGCTGAAAGCTGCGCGCGACGTATAACCGTTCGTTTCCTTCGATTGCGATTGACTGAAACAAAGTCGAACTCTGATATTGTTGTTCACACTTGTAAAGAACACAGTTGCGTGTGACGAGCTCTATTATTTGCCGTTACTATCATTACAGCTTCCGTCGATTAAAGCGCGGGGAAAATTTCTACTTATTTGTATCTCTTTTCAAATTGCATGCAAACCGCGAACTCGTCACTCTCACGCAACTGATAATCGATACATCGATTCGCGATAATATGAATTAATAAATGGCGGTACGAAAGCATTGAGTAACTTATTTACACCTCGAAAAGTTATTTCAGCTGGAATAATGAATCCTGTGGACAACCGAATACTCCACAAATTTCATCTCATCGTTAGGAATTTTTTTTTTTTTTACCCGATTTTGGACGCTTACCGAGAAATGGCGGCAGATGTAGGATTTTAGTTGTCGAATTTAGAAGTTCTCGCTCCAAGGTAGAACGTTCGACTGCCAATGGAACTTTTATCTGACTAATATATTTGAAGACTAACTCGAGAATTCAGGTCGACCACACTTTCACCGTACCCTCGGTGGTCCCACTTTTTTCTCTTTCTATCGATTTATTCATCGCTGGCGTACTTTACTCTTTTAGTCGAATTTCGTTGCATGTTCGAATTGATATTGAAAATGGACGAACTATGAAACGTTGTGAAAAATATAAAATATTTTCGGGGTTCAAAGTTCAAAGAAATGTATTAACAATGTCTACAAAATTATATGTAAAGTTATTTTTTAACGATGCCTGTATATATATTATGTATATATATACACACAGGGTGAGGCACTAATTATTGCCACCTAGAATAACTCCGTAAGTATGATAGTAGTCGAAAATTTCCCGAAACAAAAGTTGCATAGGACAACACGGACCATAGTACATACATGTTAATCTTCTGTTGCTAGGTGGATTCGCTTCAGAGATATGAAGGTCACCTTTGGTTTTTTAATGGAATGCTATATTTTGGTACTTGTTTTCTGATAGTGGCTATTGAGACGAATGCAATGAGGTGCAACATTAAGGTCTTTGAAGGTCAAAAAAGGTCTATTATGACAAAAAAACGAAATAAACTTACTTTTACAGAAGGTGTTCAAAGTGATTGCCATTGGCATCAATGTAATGCTGCAATCTTCTTATCATGAATTGAGTGGTATTTCTTATCACTTCGACACTTATCTACATTATATACATATATGTATATATAGCTATGATCATATTAATTCATAAAAGGTATGAAATTATTACGAATTATTCGATCGATCAATCTAGTAATATAAATATTAGTTAAATGCGCAGAATCGCCATTGTCACTTGAGCATTTTTTAAATTCGCGGGAACTGCAGATTTATTACTCTCGTGCCGTAATTCGATATATCGATTCGCAGGAATAGAAATTCGTAAACGGCGGGACGAGTGCGTCGAAGTGGTTTGAAAAGTTATTTCAATTCTAATACCGAAGTTTGTGATCAACCGAATCATTTGCAAATCTTTTCATCTTAGCAACTCATCATCGGAGAGTTTGTTTTTTATATCAATCTCAATAAATTAAAGAGTCAAGCAGTTTGCATGCTTCGATGAAGAATCAAATTCGTACAGTAACGTTCTCGAAAAAGATATCACTTTATTCTTCGTTGCCATTGGGTTGTAATGGCAAATATTTCATTTTGTCCAGTATTTGAATCGTTAAAATTTAAATATTGCAGAAACATTAATTCTTTCGTAAAGTAATAATTCCATGCAACTTACAACTAAAAATTACAGATAAATTAATATCGAATTTTTCGTGACCTAATTGCTTTGGATAGGAACTTATGGTTACAAATTCATCTAATGGTTATCAGTCTTATCTTCTTACTTGAAATCGAAGTAAGGGTAAGAGTATCTCGTTCTATATTGATATAATTCGCTTAATTAATTACGAAATTATAAACAAAAAATGGCAATTTCTTTGGTCATGGAATCGAAATTTCCATCATGGACGAATTCAGCGACGCTCTATACGAAAATCGAGATGCATAAATATAACACAGCTGTGACGAATTAAATTATCTTCCGCGCAAATCGATTTTCTCTTAGCTACCTAATTAATCTAATTGAACGTGAAAAAATATGACACATTCTTATTACAAAGATATCAGTGTCGTCTTAAACTCTAATTATCAATTCGAATGTTAATCTAGTAAAGCACAGGAATGATAAGTTGAAATTGAATAAACTATAATACTCGATTCGACTATCCTAAGGGTTTTGGATTCGTTGAGACTTAAGTACTTCTAACAATAATTCGTTAAAAAAATAGCATCCGCCATCAATCATTCACAATTTCAAAAATTCTGTTTCAATTTCACAATTTTACAGATCTTTGTACGCTATTGGTTTTGTACTTTTAGCTATTGTTCATTCACCCTCTTTGTGCTCTCACGCAAAATTTCCTAGAAGCTCTCCGGTCTCAAAACATTCTCAAGAACTGTTAGAGTTTCGCTTTCTGGAATCAATTTGTCATTGACTTTCGTGATTTGAGTCCCAGTAATATCCGCATTCGTTGTAAATTGCTCCATTTCCGAAAACACATCTTTAGGGATCCACGTTTGATCCACAGATTTAATGCAAGAAATATTTAAACCTAATTTACATAAATTCATCTCAGTCTTCTTCTTATCCTCCGTCACCTTTGTCGATGAATTTTCGTTCTGATCTTCGACGAGAGACCCGGAATTCGAAGAATCCTCATCTTTCGAGTCTTCAATTGCAACTTTGTTATCAGGTTTTTCTTTTTTAGTCAAAAAATCTTTCAAACTCGGGTTTGAGAGAAACAGTTTACACCGTTTAGTGTGAATTTTCATGTTATCTTGTCGATTAAAAGCTTTCTCACATGCAGGACAATAGAACCTGTATTATATAAAACATAACATTAGAATCATTATCATTTGTATTTAAAAAAAAAAAAATAAGTGCATCATGAAAATTACCTAATCTTGCTATGCACAGCCATGTGAGCAGCCAAATGTGATTGTTGACCGAAAGATTTCTCGCACACAGTACACTTATACTTTCTAATACCTTCATGTTTCAAAAGGTGTTCCTTCAAGATCTGACTGCTTTTATACACGTTTGGACATAAAGAGCACTTATACTTTGCAGCAGCATGAACCTTTAACAAAAAATAGTATTTTATTACAATCCGCACAAATGCAGTTTTCATGATAAAACATTTAACGAAATCTAATTACATTCTGATGATTATGCAAAGCCTTCCTCGATTTAGTGCGCTTGCCACAAACATTGCACACATAATCCTGCGCGTGAATATTTTTCTGATGCGTTTCCAATGCTTCCGGGTTAGATAAATAAGAGGAGCACAATTTACACATGACGACTTTATCCTTATTATGGATGATCATGTGCGCGCGTAATCTGCCTCTCGAGTAGAACTCCTTACCGCAAATTTTACAAGCAACGTCCTAAACAAATTTGAAGTGTAAATAAATAAAATGAAAATGTCTTATTTCTTATGATTATAAAGATTCGATTCGTCCTTACTTTCATTGGTTTATGAGTAGATGTATGGTAGCTTAACATTTGTCTGCTTGCACTGGCGAAGTCACAGATTTTACATTTGAACGGGCGAGCACCCGTATGAGTATTAATGTGCTCCTCCAACAGAGCGGCAGTGACGTATCTTTTTTCACAAACGTGACATACAAATGGCTTAATCTTTAAATGACTTTTTCTAATATGACAACGAACGTTGCTTACAGTTACTGTAGAAAAATCACATGCCTTGCATTGATACGGTTTCATCTGCAAGTGTCCCCAGATATGCACCTGCAATAATAATAATCGTAGTTATACCATTCTTCTCTTCATCGTTTCTTAATACAATTTTGTCTAACTCACCTGACACTTGTCCATCCTCAGGTAAAGAGTGCCACAGAGATTGCATCGTATATTTTTTTTATCAATCACCGTCATATTTTTTTGCACTTCTTCCGAGTTGACCATTGACATGTCAACCGTATAATAAGTTTCTATCGTTTGCTTCTGTTCGTCGCTAATCAACTCGGATATTTTTCCGAAAGATTTATCCTTGTTCTTGCTTCCAGTGAAACTGTCTTGACGAAGCCGTTCAGCTAACGACAAGTCAGAGATATCGGATTTTAAATCGTCCTTTGTACTTTCGTCCATGTCATCCAGTTCCTCTGTTGTAGCATCTAACTTATCAGAATCGTCATCTATTGTGTCTGGAATGATGACCTCATTGCTTAACGATGATTTAATAACGATCATACGATTTTGTTCTGCAAACACTTTTGACTGTGGATTTTCAAAGATTGCATCGATACCAACTAAAACGTCAGGCTTTTCTATATTTTCAGTTTGATTTGTTTCCTTTTCAAGAGAAGAACTTGATCGACTTTCATCACTTTTTTCAGTTTTTTGCAGAGATTCGATTTCCATTTTCTCTTGCTTCACAATCACTGATATTGCTTTGGATTTTACATGTTCTTCCTTTTCTTTCTCACAGTCATTATTATCAATTATTATTTCTATTGCATCGTTAAGTGTTGGACCATCGTTACATATTTTTTTATTATTTTCGTCATTGCTTTTAGGAAGCTCGTTCAATATTGCATCTACTTTTAATTGTTCTTTCGTTACTTGTTCAACTTGAGGCTTAGGCGAAATGACAACGTTGGATTTACTATCTGGGAAAATTGCACGCAAACATTGTCTCTTATACTGATTATTCTCAAGTGTATAATCATGTAGATTCGTTTGTATTTTCTTTTTCGTATCTAAAGGCAGCGCAGCTTCTTTCATTTTCCCCAGCTTATTTTTCCTACCTCGTTTACGTCGTACCTTAGTTTCTGTTATAACATTCTCCGCATTCTGAATTGAATTCATAGAATTCATAGGTGCTGACTTGGTACTACGAATCATAGTCTTCTTTAAAACATTTATTTTCTCGAACGTTAAACTTTTCCTGGAGCTCAAACTATCGCTGTCGTTTTCCTCGTTTTTCAGCCTTTCTTCACAGGCCACATTCGCGGTAGATTGTTTTTTCGAAACAGGGCTTTTATTTGGTTGAATACTATTTTCAGAGGATGGACTTTTCACAGTTAAACTATTCTTTGTACTTCTCGAATTCTCAGACGTTGCAGGTTTCCCTTTGCGTTTTGCTTCGTTTGGTGATGGAAGCATATTTTCTTTGTTGAATTCTGCATCGCTTTCTTGCTGACTTTCCTCCTCCACTGCACCTTTATGCTATTCAATGCAACAGAAAATATTGAATGTAGTAAAATTATTTATTCTATAAAAGATGATGTAAAATTGTGACTCTATACATTGAATAGTGAATTCTACTTTGAGACTATAAGTTCTGTAATTGAATTCAGACACGAGAGAATTGATAGCCAGACAAGGGTATACAATAATTATAGCTTACGTCTTCCACGAGCTCCTTTTGAGTAAAATGACAGCGATCGTAAAAGTCGCACAGGAATTCCAACGTGCCCAGGCATCGCACACAGATGTTTTGCGGCAATCCATCGTCCTCTTTTATCTAAAACAAGGAAAAACACGTTCGTTGCTCAGAAAATCCGATTATCTTATTTTTAATGATGATCTACTCCAGTCTAATTTGAAAAACGTTATTTCTCAATGCATTACTTACTAGAATCAAATGAACCTACATTTATTGTTGGCCAATGATTTGATCATGCAAATTGAAAGCGAAAGACAGACCAGAAAAATTAGAAATGAGAATGAAATAATCCGAGATCTCAAAAATATTGTACCTTTATTGAGAAATGTTGTGGAATTGTTAAACAAAATTTTCTTATTGTCGAGAAATCGTTATACGCTATTTATTTGCGGGGCATTACTTTAATGACATATTAACATCTATTCTTAGAAAGAAATAATTCTATTGACAAGTACATTATCTCCTAGATGGAAAAATAGTTTGGATTGACAAACGCCTTGTACAAAATAGGAGTTATTGCTTACTATCTAACTATCAGAGGAAAGTGTAAATATTAGAATATAGTAATATCTTTCGCGTAATGTTATTAACAGTTCTCGGTTAAACGATTATAACGTTAATCGTTCTCTTGCTTTGAGAAGAATTAATAATAATCACCATTTCAAGAAATTCTTTACGCTCAGATTTATAATCAAGTGGAACACCCTAGTTTATAAAAAAAAAAAGTACTATATACTATATATATATATATATAAAGATATACAGAAATAAGCATTGCATAATACTTTTTTCATTTACTATTCTTTATTTAGGATAGTAAAAGAAATACAGTTAATTCATACGATACTCATCTCTGTGTAAATTCAACCTCCACCCTCAAAAAGACAATTTTTGAGCGCAAAGAAATAAAACTGACATCCTTCTCAAGGAATATCAGTGTTATCACACATGACAAATACATTATAAAAGATTATTACTACTCTCTCTATAGACCAATATTTGCGCCGCATATGAATATATTGAGTCAATCAAGGCACTTCGTTATAGTTTTAACTTTCTCGCGCGTCACGCAATAAGTTTGTAGCGAAATCTCTGTTATTTCTAAGGAAATATCCGAGGAAAGCGCATGATCGTTCACTCTTTTACAAAATATAATTCAAAGATATATTCTCAATTTTCAACGAACAACTGCCTTCGCTGGATCTTCGTACATGTACATATAATAACCTTATATATAAGCTATAATCGAAAATAGAGTAAAATGTCTTGCACATGTACATTTTCAAACGTTTCGTAGTTCTTTTAAAAACAGCCATGTAAAAACACGTAGAAAATATTTTTATACCCTCTTTTAGTCGAGGTTCTTGAATCTGGAAGCCCTATTTCATTCTTTATTCGGATTTTTGATAAATCAAGATATCTTAGGAATCTAACTGTGCGATAAATATATAAAATGTTCCAAGTAGTAATGGACGTACTAATATTGTTTGGCTTCCGTACGATCGAAGATTTGAATCGTCCCTTTTTCCGATATACACGATACGAGTTATAAAAAAAATTTGTTGTCAAACGATTCAACGGGAAAAAGTGCAACGTTGCTCCTAATAGCAAATTACTCAGTCATGATCTGTGGCTCGTTTTTGTTACAGCTTTGGTAAAATCTAATTGGTAGTGTTTCACACGCAGAAAACTTATTCCGTAGTATATGTAAATGGAAAGAATACTTAAACGATCTCAGTGGTTTTCTTAAATGCACATCTACTGTACTATGTACAAAAAGAAAGAAGACTAACGCAACGAAAAGAGTAGCGTGAAACAAGCGATAAGGCAAACTGTCTCGATCTGTTAAATGTTAAATTGTTACCACCACTGATCCTGGTAATGTACATATTTCTCTCGAAATTAAAAGTAAAATTTCAATGAAAAACGAAACCCTCGTATATTTTAGGCCTAGCGAGAGTTCAATTAATATCACTTCATTTCTCAAAATTTTACTTTTAATTTTCACAGCAGCGTTTTCACAATTAGTCCCCTTTTACTTTTTTTTATCAAACGTTACTCTCTTTACATTATCTCTATCATTAAAAAGTCTCTTTTTCCGGAAGTTTCTAGCGTCCACTCCTAAATTAAGTTAGTCTTATAAAAAATATCAGAGCTGTATCAGCGGTGTTATTTCTCGTTGGACGCGATGGCGGTCACGTCCGCGCCAGAAGCGTTTTTCGGTTTATTAGTACCAGTCTTTTTATCCTCGAAATGTCTTTTTCTATGTACTTTCATGTTGTCGCGCCTATTGAACTTTCGTCCGCACTCCGGACACGCGTGCTTCTTCTCGCCGTGCACGTGTCTGTGTGCAGCCAGGTGACTAGCTTGCGCAAACCTCGCGCCGCATTTCTGACAAATGTGTTTCCTCAGCCCTTCGTGTTTCAACAGATGCTCGTTGAGGAATGCTTTCGACGCGTATCTGTTGTTACAGATGTTGCAGACGAAGGGCTTCGGGTTCGAGTGTTGCAACACGTGGGCCTTGTACTTGGACGCGACTTTGAAAGTTTTGGTGCACACCTCGCAAGTGTACGTGGTCGCGTGGCGCGTTTTAATGTGTTCGTTCAAAACCGCGAGGCTCGAATAGAGATTGTAGCAGAATCGACACCTGAAGTTGCGACGGTTCTTCAAATGCACGCTAGCTATATGACTCAGTAATCTCGTGCGATACGGAAATACCTTACCGCAATATTCGCAAGCCAAGTTCTGCGGCGGTAGATGCAACTTCATGTGGATTTGCAAAGATACTTTGTGATGATAACTCTGACCGCAGTCCGAACATGAGTAAGGCCTAACACCTTTGTGCACGTTGTCGTGTTCCATCAAGTAGAACTTCGACTTGAACCTCTTCGGACATTTCGGACACTGTATCGGTCTAGGATTGGTATGCGAGCATCGGATGTGTTTCATCACGTCCGATTTACATACGAATTTGGCATTACATAGGATACAAGTATACTGTTTTATTCCGAGGTGAGTTTTCACGTGAACCACACACTTGTCCTTGCGCTCGTAGAATTTACAACACAGTTTGCAAGCGTAACCGTTCTGATTATCCGTCACAACGTGCTCGACATTGTCGTCCACGCGAATCTCCTCGCCGTCGATCCTGAACAGGTCTTCCGGATTTTGAGTGGCCTGCCATTTCTGCTCGAAGTCCGCGGAATCCTTCGATTTCGGTGAGCTACCGTTCTTAATACTACTATTAATGATAGTGTTGATTATACTGTTCACCTCCACGCAACTCTGGTTTTGCAAAAGATCGACGATAGCTTTATCTACTAAACACGAGCCTTGGTCCGGAAATACTCGCGCTCGGACAGTGGAAACATCGTCGCTTTCCTTTTTACTTAATTCTACCGTGAAACTGATGTCCTCTGTGTCGTTGTTTTGATCCCTAGACTCCTTTACGGATACTTCTATGTTTGGCGAGTTTGACACAATAGTCAAAAGTTTGTTCAAAGCCGAGGTTGGAATTTGTATGGTGCGTGCATCTTGCCTTCCAGTCTGTTTCTCATTGTTCTCGCTGACATTGTTGCGTGGACTAACAGTTACCTCTGTGGCAGTATTGCCGTGACTTCTGAGCCTGTTTGCAATCGGTTTGTTGAGTGTCTTTTCATTGGAGGGAGTTTCTGTATTTTGCCTACGTCTAAGCCACCTTGTAGGTGTTGCAGTTGTTGTCGTTGTCGTCGTCGTCGTCGTCGTCGTTGTTGTTGTTGTTGTCTCGGTATTCTGTGCAATTTGTACATTTTCTACGGTCTCTTCGTTCGAGTTTTGGCTGTTACTCTGTTCCTTCTGAACTTCCTCGGCGTTTTTCGTTTGTTGCTGACTCCGCAAATTTCTTTGAGACTTTGTGGCTGCCGGTGTCTTGGAAATACGTTCTACTTCTTTAACAATCTCCTCGTCCGGAGAATTAAAATTTTTGTCAGTGTCATTGTTATTGTTTGTCGATGTGCTTGGTGCTGTTTCTTCAGTCTTTACATCAGCCTAGAGATAGATTAAAATAAAAATAGGAGTGGGTACCAGAAATTTGCTAATTCTATTAAAATATTGCAAAACATGGCATCCGGTATTTCTGATAAATGTGTCTTTAATAGTGCATAATTTATACTTAGTTAAAATTGTAATTTTATTTATTATGAGTCTATTAAATATTCATCGATCAGAATACCAGATAATATGCTTTTCGTTTAGTTTGAACTTCAGATATAAAATTGAAAATATTATAACTGAGCGGTAGAGTTGTGCAAATTGAATGCTGACTTACAATCTCTGTTAAAGGCGGTAGATTGTATCGATCGCGTAACACTTGTTGGGTGCGAAGACACTCCTCTTGGAAGTCGCAAACGAATTCGAGCTTGCCCAGACACTGAACACAGATCGCCTTGGGCAGAGGATCCCTCTCATCTATCTGCGATTCAAACAAAATACCTAAATACTAAATGCATGTGATTTTAAGGTCTTAATGGGAAATCCGATTCTATACAAATTTCAACTGGCTTGAACAAATCTTCCAAGTCTTCCATCACAACATAAATTCAAACCCGAGTAGCATACAATCAATATTTTTGCCCTACCGCTCTGTACATTAGTCAAATTATTATTCTAATCTGGTACCCACTTTAATATACCAACAGTTTTTGTATGCAAAGCAAATATAAAAAGTATAAGAAATTTACAACGATTTATTCTAGATTTTTCTAAATTTTTAGAAGCATCCGATAAGATTTTGAGGCCAGATATATGTTGTGTAGAGGCTGCTTACAAAATAGCATACTTTTACATGAATAAGAACAATTAATTGAAAGAAAAAGTATATTTAGTATAAAGTGTCGGAGCATGATATAGGGAAGGTATATTAATGCTTAATTAATACATATAATTCATAATTCATGAGTGCGCATGCAGCTACAACATTTTACAATGTATAATACAAATACAAACAAAGTTTGTGCATACTTTTTTTTCGAGGGGATACAAAATCAAGTGCAGATTGTTTAACACATTCACTGCTGCAAGGTTGACATCAATGATTACATTTAACTTGTAGTAGAATATACTTACAAACGAGATTAGTCTTAGAAATATTACAGTAGTGAATGTTCGTTGTTCTACCAGAGGATGTTCCCAATTTTACGAAACACGTTTAGGCGAATCCAAGGGTACGAAAACACGGGACAATCAACGTGTTAAAACAGATACACAACAAACAAATGTGTATCGAGCGATCGACGAGGCTCGAAAAGATATCGTCGAAATCGACAGGACAAAGTGCGAAACATCAAAGAAAGGAGAAATATCTTTTCTTCCCATGCTCTTCTCCCCCCCGGCCATTTTTCTAACCCCCTCCTCAACGATGCAAATGGGGCCCCCGGACCCACGGGCACACCTCTCGCCTTCTACTCACCAGAATGCTGATTCTCGTGTGGATCTTCAGTCCTAAATATCTTTTGGCACCTTCCTCGCCGAAAATGTCGATGTAAATGCTCTCGCATTGACCGCATAGTCGACAAATCTGCGGCTCTCCCTCCCCCAGCTCCATTTTTGTTTACGTCGAAGGCTGCCTCAATACGCTTTCGACTACTTGATCCCGAACACCGAAAAACTGATTTCGGTCGGTGCTGGCGGCGGAACGTTTTCCCCAAGATGATCCCCGAGCACCCGCTACCTATCCCCACGGCACCACGTCCCTCGGACTCCGCTCCTTTCCGGCGAAATAAACATAAAGGATAAACAAAAGAAAATTCTAACGTGTCAGCGTTACTACTTGCTCGCTGGCCTGGCACGGGGATGCAGCCGCGTTCGGGCCAGACCAGTGCAGATTCACTCCTCTCTCCCACCCAATTTTCCCCACCATAAACGTCTGAATTTCGACCAATCAACGACCTCGTTTTCGCATTACGAATGTCCTAGGATTCGCGATTGGCCAACTTCGTCGCGCTTCTCCTTGGAACGCCGCGGATAGGTGCGTCGACGGATCGAGGAAGCTAATGGAAATTTGAATTTTCTTATTCGCGCCCGCTGACTTTTTTCTTTTCTTGTAGAATTTTTTGATATTCTACTTATTTGTTTAAATTGCATAGCTTTTTTTGTAATTGATCTATGTTAATTGTCGAGCTCTGTCAAGTTGGTACGCGAGCCTATTTTGCAATTCATGAAATATACGTCAATTTGTAAGTACACTTTATATATTCAAAACTTCGATAGGTTTATTCGATCTTTATAACGCGCAGTACGCGAATTTGCCTTTACTTTATAAAATTTTCTTTTATCGAGAATTCGGATTGATGCATTTATGCTCTGCTTATCTTAATAATAAATACAATTAATATTATACCACAATACACAATATTATTATTTCTTACATTAATTATTTAATTAAACAAACAATGATACGGTCATATAAATATATTTATATGATCGTGTCATTTAGTCTGTCTAGGCTGGTCTAGGCCCTAGGCCAGTCTACGCAAACGCAAACGCAAACGCTTTACAGGGAAATTCCATATTCCATTCTCTTCAACTTCAATGTTATGGTTACCAATGTTTTGGGTTATGTGGTTATGTCACGAGGAATCTGATCGCTTTCAACGCGCATTTTTTTACGATTATTTTAAAACTAAACTGGAAAAAACTTGTGATCGTTTTGTATGTTAAAAATTTCCGTGATAAATAACTAAAAACGAAATCAACCGCATAATAAATATTTGAATGAACGTTTTATTTTGCATACATTATTGTCGATATCGCTTTTACGTTTAATCTGGAACAATTTAAAAAAAGAAGTACTTACTCGCGTTATTTTCTCATATTTTCTATCAAATATATAATGGCGAACACTGTAAGTATCAATTGCGTGTAATGTTTATTAATTACTTATCGGATAAAATTTTGGTTGAAGTTCTGAATAAAATAATCCGTCGTAAAAGATTTATAAGTATAAAGTAGCGTAAATATGCTATTCTAAACTAATTGAAAAAATTAATGGGATAATGAGTGGATTAAATGATTCTGTAATCCTTTGTGATGCGTTTTCAAAGTCATCTCGGAAGAAAGCCCCCTTGGGAAGCAAAAAACCACCGAAAACGATAAGAAAGACTTTCTATGACAGCCCTTTGAGACACATTCAACTAAGGTAATAGGAACTTTCATTTTGTTGTCAAAATATGTACAAGATCTTTTTTTATAATTACAGTAGTAAAAGATGGGAGCAATTAAAAGCGCAGAAAAAATCAATGCGCAATATTAAGAAAGCCATTAATAAAAAAGAAAGTCTTTTACCTTTAGCGAGAGAAGATAGTGTGATTATTTTAAGCGACAATGAATGCGAATCTAACAAAGAAGAGAACGAAAGTAGATGTCCTACCAAATCAAAATCTAGGAAAAGACCTTTACAGCAAGGAAACGAAGGAGAACCGGTTATACAGTTTAGCGTACGTAATTCGGATAAAACTCAAAAACAAAGAGAGATTGAATTAAACGCACAGCCAAAAAAGAGAAGAAAAATGGAAACTGATAAAGCATTAGACATATCTTGTCTTATAATATCAGATGCAGAAGATTCAGACGTTGCGACGGTTGAAATAGATGATGTAGATGATGAAAACATAGGTAAAGAGCTTTGTCTAGGAAACGCGAAACTATATTAACTGTATACTTTATTGTGACATCAATTTCTCTAGCACCACTGAATTCTCTCAGTCAAGGATCGGATGACATTGTTGTAGTATGGTCATCTACAAAAGGTTCACCATCTAAAAATCAGTCTGTAGAAAATTCCACAGATCCCACAGATCCTTCAAAGGGCACAAAATTACCAGAAGAGAAAAGCAAATGTCCAAATCCACAAGAAGATGACAATAGAGTTTTTATGATAGATTGTAATCCTACTATACGTAATCTGAGTTGCATGACCAACCAAGAACCGCAGCAAACTGAACAGTGCTCAAAGAATACTAAACAGAATTATGAAATATATGACTCCGATCTGCTTTTCAATAAACCTGGATTGGTATTACCTGAAGCTAAGGATATAAGCAATAGTATAGTAATGGACAAACCAAGATCAAGCGTTTTTACATTACGACAACAATTCAACCAACAGCTATCAAATTCACCTTCTATAACTGTAACAGCAACTGAAGCATTTACTACACAATCTGTAAACCAACCACCTAAGGGATTAAGAGAAATTGTTATTGACGGCAGTAACATTGCAATGGCGTATGATCTGAATTTTTTACTGTTTATAGTTACTAGTAATGTATACATACACATTCACATAATGTAATTTTATAACATTCTAGACACAAAAATGGTAAACTATTCTCCGAGGAGGGAATAATGTTAGTAATAGATTATTTTAGACAAAGAGGTCACACAGTGAAAGTGTTCGTGCCTCAATGTCGGAGATCGTTCTCTCGTCCTTTTCTCGAAAAGTGGTATAAAGATGGCATAGTAGTTTTTACACCAAGTCGTTACATTGGCGGTAGATGGATAACTTCGTACGATGATCGGTAAATAATAAATTGGATAATAGTTTTAATTTATTATTTGAAGTTAAATTTTTACGCGTATAATTTTTTTTTGTTCTTAGATTCATATTACAATATGCGACAATGTGCGGAGGTATTGTAATTTCATCTGATCAGTATAGAGATTTATATAAAGAGAAACCGGAATGGCGTGACACGATAGAAAAGCGATTATTAGCACCAACTTTTGTTGGAGATATTGTTATGTTTCCTGAAGATCCATTAGGCAGAAGGGGCCCGAAACTTGACGTATTTTTGAGACATTAGGTGGGAAAAGGTAGTATAATGAACGAATTATGTAAATAGTAGGTAAAGGCTTGTTTTATTACAAAATTTCTTCGTAAAGACACACATTCTCTATAAATGTATAAACATATGTTTATATACATTGTTCATCGCTTATTCGAGTATGCTAAACATTTTTGACCAAATGTGTTTTCGCGGAATTTCGTATAACATTTACTTTCTTAATAATTATTTAATATAACAAAAACAAAAAACAAATTTTTGATACCAAAGGCTTGAAGGCTTATAACAAATATTCGAGTAATTTAATCATTGACTAATCAATCAATTGAAGAAAAAAATGTTTTGTTCAATATCAGAGTATTTATAATATATGTTTGGTCTATTGGTTTTCTATTTATTTGCAAATATTTGAGGTATTTACATTATTGTATGTATATGCCTTAGCGATGAAAAAAAGTAAAAAAAAAAAAAAAAAATGATATAAAATTACATTTTTTTCCAAATTACTAAAATAATATTCGTTCGCACTTTGTTTACAAAAATAATTTAGTACGTAAATAATAAATTTCAATATAACCGTAATATTTTCTACATGCTTAAGATATGTAAAAATTAAACCATCATAAACGTGTACATAGAACTGCTGAAATATACAAAAAGATGTCTTTTAATATAATTTTTCGAGTTCGACAAATAATTTTTTCATTTTACGTAACATGCATCATACTTATACTATCAGATAAGTATGAAGCAACTTGTACCAACTGAAAAGTTGACGATTGTACAACAAAGAAATTTATATTTCTGATAAATACTTATACGAAATTGTTATTGTTATTACCAGTAAGTTAATTTTTCAGGATGCTGAGTCCCACGTGGGTCTCCAGCACCATTTGCGAGACTTACGAACACTGTCCATATTTTCTTGCGCCGTCTCTCGCGCTAATCGCTGCATCGGATTTCTCTCATTTCCATTATACCCTGAATTCGATAATACTGTTTCGTGTTGGAAAGCAGAAGTCACAGCTAGAAAAAGATTTTATGTAGTTTACCATTGCGCAAAAATCTGGACACAGCTTTTCATGCAGTGTAACGAAAAAAAATAATTACTCGCTTTGGCAAATAGTTTCTTCAAAACATATTCATCATCTTCAGTTGACTTTGGCTGATCTGGTTCAGATCGTCCAAGACGTCGTCCAATTAAATGCGAAACGCGTTCTCCTTCAAATATTGCTGAAGGCGTATCTTCCACCTCAGAACTTCCTTTCTTTCGTTTATGCTTACGATGTGGTTTATTTGGTTTTGATGTTACATTTTCAATTTCCTTGGATGAATTTGTTTCATCTAATTTATTACTATCCTCTGGAATTTCTACTTCCTTCAAATTATCATATGATAAATTGTGCATATTAGTTTTGAGGTTCATTTCCTTATCTTCGGTTATATCAACTGTGCTGGACGAATTATTTTGCATAGCACATTTGATATTTTCAGTGCTAACATCTTTTTCCTTATCAGTTTCCTCGCGTAAAAGATCTTTAGCTTCAGTCTCTTGCTTTACTACATTATCCTCCGATGGTGCATCGCATCTTAAATCCTCTTGCGAATTATTGTCATTATGACTGCGATCGCTACCAGATTTGAAAGAAATTGCACTTTGCGTTGTAGACATAGAATTGGAAGCATTCTGACTTATATTTTTACTAAGTGCAATAGCTAATTTTCGCATTTTTTCGATCTTGTGTGATGAAAATGTAGCTGGTCTTGGATTTAATCTAGATTCTCGAAATAGCTGATCAGACTCGCTCGAATGTCCATCGATAGATTCGTTAAAATTAAAAAGTTCGACTAAATCAGAGGTTCTAAATAATTTACGTTGACGCGGATCTTCCAAAACTTTGTTAGAAAGAAGTAATTTAAATATCTGTCTATGATATATCTAAAATGAAATATAATTATTTTGTAAAAATTAATATCCGTGCATTAATAATCTTTTAAAAGATAACAAATATACCTTTTCTTCTATGGTACCAGCAGTAATGAGCCTGTAAATAGTGACACTTTTATTTTGTCCAATTCTCCAAGCACGCTCTCGTGCTTGAGCATCAGTCGCTGGATTCCAATCTGGATCATAAATAACCACTCGATCTGCTCCAGTTAAATTCACTCCCAGTCCTCCGACGCGTGTAGTTAACAAAAATACAAAATATGAAGGATCCTGGAAAGAATAGAACCATTTACGTATTCTTGTAAAAGTAAAACTTCGATTATCCGACTTAATATTTCTAACATAAACTGTTAATAACCAATCATAAATTATTAAAGCATTGTTCAAGTTTTACTCAAAGTTCTCGTGTATTCTTGCAACTAATGCATTTAATAATTGGAATCCTACCTAATAAAACGTGTGAATAATTAAGAATCGGATAATCGAAGTTCTATTATGCGTAAATAAAATAAGAATTTTTTTCATAAATATGTTTACATTATTAAATAAGCAGATAGTTTTCTGTCGCTGCGTCATGGGAGTAGTTCCGTCCATTCTCAAATAAGAATATTCCTCGTTTTGCACCAAATATTCCAAAACATGCATCATCTATAATAAAATATTGTCATTCGTAGATTTTTAAACATTTGTTTGTAAACAATTTAAAAATGAACTTTCTATTTGTTCGCGTACCTGTCTTCCCTGAGTAAATAGCAGTACTCTGTGTCCCTGTTTCTTCCAAATTTTAAGAAGCGACCGAACTACCGTCATCTTTCCAGAACGTTTCCAGTATCCAAAGTTCTTCAATGATTCCTCCGTTATATCAATCTCTTCGTCAGACTCCTAAATACGAGTTGATTTAAATTCGGTAAAAACGAAAAGGTGTGGATGATAAAAATTGAGGATCTTACGGTTTGGTTTGTATATAAAAACAAATCGGGATGATTGCATATTTTTTTAAGCGACGACAACGCTACTAAGAAACGCGCTCTGTATCTTCCGCTTTCCATGTACCTTTTCTCATGTAAAACGAAGGAAACATCTTCCGATAACAAGTATTTTTTATACAGTTTTTTCTGTTCTTCTGTTAAGCTACAGAACAATACCTGTAATGTTAAGGATTTTGTTAACAGCTCAACAATTAGAGATTATATTTTTTCATACAAAATAAATGAAGTACACAAACCTGTTCATTTTTCTCTGGCAAGCTAACATGATGCTGAACATCGTTTTTCGTTCTCCTGAGCATATATGGGGTGATAGCATCTTTAAGCATCGTAGCCACTTGAAGCGCTGTTGCTTCCTGCAGAGGGGTAGCATTTACGTATCCTCCGCGAGTTATGGGACCAGCACAGTGCTCTAAAAATGCAGGCAAAGTGCCTAATTTACCCGGTAAAATGAAGTCGAAGAGAGACCATAGTTCTTTCAAGGAGTTTTGCATTGGGCTGCCGGTCAATAAAATACGGTGTGGCGTGGAAAATTCTTTTACTGTCTTACTGACCTGCGAAGAGGTCGAAATTATTTTTTTTTTTCTTTTTCTTTATTCTTTAACAATAAGTATGTAGTATGATAGATCACCTTTGCCTGTGGATTTCTTATTTTGTGACCTTCGTCGAGAATCACGTAATGCCATTGATTGGCTACAAGTAAATCTTTATGGTTGACTATGCCAGAATAAGAGGTAATTAGTATGCCACCGGTCTTCAAGGAATGTATTAAATATTCGAGGTCGCCTATGAAAATATTCCATAGATTACAAAAGTACAAAACTACCTTAAATGTTTAAACGCGATGTTTAACTGACCATTGTAAGTTCCAGATTGATGTAATACAACTACTCGTAAAACCGGCCACCATTCATGAAAGTGTTTCACCCATTGTTCCATTAACGTAGCTGGGCAAACAATGATTGTTGGGCCTAATCCTCTGAATCTGTCAATATTAATATATTATATATTTAAGTATACACGAAGGAAACAGCTATGAATAAATACAGCATCCATAAAAGCTGTTTCTGTGAAACAATTTTTCACCTTCCTCCGTCAGAGAGTAATTCACTGCAATCCAAACCAGCTAAAAAAGCAATGACTTGAACGGTTTTACCTAATCCCATTTCGTCTCCCAATAAACCTCCCAAATCGCGGCTGTGCAATTCCCAGAGCCATTGTACAGATATTCTTTGGTATCTGAAAAATATTAATATTTCAAGAATGAGTGCAATAAAGTACCTTAGATATTATATTAAAAACATACTTGTATAATTTTTTCCAAATACATTGAGGAACTTTAAATAGATTATCTATTTTATGGAATGATTCTTTCTTTTTATAGCCACTTTCTTCCACTCTCTGTCTATATATGTCTTCATCTCCATCATCCAAAACTGTAATAAACAAAGTCTATTAATAATTATGATAATGTAGTAATCTGTATTATTTAATTACTTTAATGCTAATTATTGCATACCTCTTTTTGTATAATTTGTGGATTTTGTAACAGACTTTTTCTTTTTAGACGACGAGCCTTCATCTTCTATAAAATTATCAATAGATAGAAGTATTAGGTTCAAAATGTTTCACTGATAAAAAAGTATTTACCTGAATCTATTTGATCATCGCTCGGAACATATTCACTCCCCGAATCATTTACTTTATCTGCAGATTCTGTATCTTTGGTCAGTTCAATTAATTCTCCAGTGTTACCGTTTGAAGCCAAAGCACTTCTGCAATCACTGCCCCTTTCAGCAGATCCGTTGGCTTGATATGGTTTTCTAATCTCTGTTGGATAAGCAGCATTATCATTGTCATTATGGTCCCGGGTATTTTTAGCTTCTAACGTTGATTTCCTTTTTTTATGTTTTGATTTTTCCACAATCTTACAGTCTTTTGAATTAATACTTGATAACTTTGATTTTTTTGGAGGAATTATTTGATCTTCGCTTTGAGACACTTTTTTCTGCTTTAATTCCTTCCTTTGTTTGGCAAGATCAGCTTGTTGTTGAAGATATTTTTCAAGATCAAGCAATTGGGATGGCTTTTTAGATGCGCTAAAAAAAAAAATCTTACATTTAGATAATAATTTATTCACTTATGCAATATGCAGAAACATTGTGTACCCTTTAGTTTCTGATGAACCAGACTGTTTTGCAATTGCTTGAAATGGTGTAATTTCTCCAGTTGAAACTTGTTTCTCTAATTCCGTTTTCTTTACACATTTTGCAGTAACATTTTCTTCTGTATTTAAACTTTCAGTCCTCTTAGACTGATTCACAATATTTGTGATTTCCTCTGATGCTTCGTGCAGAATACTTTTTTCGCTTTTCGCAAATAAAACCTACAATCATTTTTATTGATGGCAATAAAATAAAGGACAAGAAAAATAACGTAAAGAAACATGTTTTTTGAACATTGTTTACGTATTTTAATCAATTATCTTTTGTTATTTTTCGTACTTGAATCGGAATGAATCATGCATTTAAAAACAAATACATGTGTTAAAAACTATTTTATTGTTTACATTAATTCGACAATTAGAAATATGATGATCAAAATATAAAAATATATTCGATAGCTGCATGCTTAACCTTTTCAGAGAAATTCTCAGGAATTTCGTTGGCGTTTGATTTTTCATCAGCGGGTTCTTGATCATCTTGATCATCAATTTCCATAATTATGAAAATAATCAATTAATTTCACAATATTTCACAGTAAACGTACAGCACTCGAAAATCGAAAAGAGAAGGATAAAGGAAAGGGAAAGATAAAGATTGTATTTCTCAGGGATTTGGAAACATTGGTTTTACCAGGTTTTACTGACAAATTGTCTAACTTTATTAAATTACACACTGCCGTGCAACTTCACAACGTGACAACACGTAACATCACAGAATCCTGCAATAAATTGCATATCAAATTTTTCCTCGTATGTATATGTATGTATAACGTTTCAGAAAAATTCTGATGGTACATAGCACCAATAAGACTTGATCATTCAAATCGAAGTACGTAATAATACACAATAAAAGCAATTTACAGACAATATTTATCAAACATTCCTCGCATCACGTGTAAACTAAAATTCAATGGGAGAATATAATTGTCATCGACAATAGTTTTATTTATAAATCATGAGTTGTTTATGGGAAGATATATATATTATAATGGCGCTTGTAAAAACGGTTTCAGTATATAGTCGAACATTCGCAAAGTTCAAATAACAATGGAAAATATTGCAACAATTCGTAAAGCATAGCTATACACTGTGTCATCGAATACTATCGGAAATAAATAAATATTCAATCATATTCAATGCGAAGGGTACAACAATGGCAATTTTGCGAATATTCCACATTATATGTTTGGCTGTGTTTTCGGAGCAAAGAACACGCAGATGCTCGAAGTGAAAAATATGCCGTAAAATGTTTTTAACTTCGCATATCCGTGATATTTATTACGGTTCGTCCTAGAACATGAAATTCAACAATATTATTCGAGATATTTTGGTCCTTCTTGTTGGATATTTTAAAGCTGGTGGAGGTGGTGGCCGAGGTCCAATCGGCTTCAGCGGAAAGTCACGTGACCAGTCCGACCATCGTAATCCGCGCTTCTCATTGGCCGGTTGGTAGTGGTTGGCAGCGCTGAGGCATCCCTGTTCCCTGTGGCATTCGTCACGTAGATCCTGAAGAGTCCGGACGTGTTTAAAGTTGCTTCGGTCTATCTGCTCACTTGTTTATATTCGAACACCTCTAATTATCATTCAACGCTGCTAACGCGCCGGTACTTCTTCTTTTCAATATTTAATACACTTTTTCTTGTAGATTCGTTCAAGATCGGGAAAAATATTCAACTCGCAATTTTTGCTCTTATATCGGTATTAATCGGTCAAATTACGCGTTTCTCCTAATCGCATTGCTAGTTTTTAAAGTTTTCTCGCATTTTTTAGTATCTAGCACTTGGACTTTTTGTCAATTTCTAACTTTTTCGAGAATTCTCTTGTTGTTACAGATTCCGAAGCCAAGTTGAAAACGAGATGGCGCTTACCTACGCCATGATAGCTTGCTAAAATATTTGAATCGTTGCGCGGAGAATTCGTAAATTCCGAAAGCTTTTGAAGAAAATTGGTAACATTTTATATTTCTATATTAATTTTTCCCATTGAATTCGATTTGTATATCTATATTGTTTGACTGTATGGTATTTTATGATCGATCGGTGCTAAGATGAATCGAGGAAAAGTTAATGCAACTTTCTCTCGATTGAAATTTTCTAGCAGCTCAAAATGGCGTCATTAAAAATTGCTGGAAATTTCTAACGGTTGATATTTTATTACGTTTTGCGATGAATATGGATACTTGTTGGCATTATTTATGCCTAATTCAATTGTTATCGCGGTTTTCACGAGTTGAGGATGATTTTATTACGATTCTATTGAATAGTTGAATATTTAATATTAAAAATCTATATTTTACGATTCTTTAACGGTTTTTACGATGTCTTGCAATTACGTTTGTGCATCATTTTCGTTGAAAGTTTGAATTTACACGAACTATTACGTCGTTAACTGGAAACATGCTATTGAAAAATAATTGTTAAAGAAAGTTTGACTTGTTAAATAACTTTTTTAAACTTGAAAAAAGTTTAAATATATTTCGTGGTTAGCATTTTACGATTGCCGAATTTACAGTTTTCCATAATGAAATATTATATTTTGTTACGATTTTAGTAATGATATATGATATATTTTATGAATATTTAATATATATGTATTTACAATTTTATTCATGAGTTATATTTTATTATAATTTTAGCAATAACGGGTAATATTTTTATGAATATTGAATGTATTTACAATTTTAGTAACGAAAATTCTTGATATAGTATCATACGAATAATTATTGGAATTACAATTACTGAAAATATTTAAAAATATCAAGAATATAATTATCGATATTTAGAAATATTCTATTGTTGCAATTTTGATCTAGTAATAGATTCCTATGCTAGAAAGAAAATATTTTAGCTTCAAAAACAGTATTTCCTCGACAAACAGTCCACCTCCTCTTTCCCTTGCTAATTTTCTTTGCAGCTTTGTAGCCGCGCAAAAAGCGGTCGTAGAGTCATGTTCGCTCGTAAATAAATTCGTCCAATCTTCCGAAAAAAGTTTTCCAGAGCTCAGTGGCTCTGTCGGTAACGGTAAGTCGCAGCGGTGACTCTGATGCGCGAAAGTAGAGTCTCTTTATTCGCAAGCGATAAAGGCTAGAGTTCCGGAACTCTGATGCCGCGATAAAAGTAGAGTCAGTGTTTTCGACTGGTGGTACTTCTTTATTTTTGTCTTTTTTTATATTGCAAAGTGTCGAATATACATGTAGAGTCGCTTGAAGAGCTTCAGAGTTCGAGAGTTGGCGAGTTCAGGCGCCGGAACGCGAAGAAAAATGTAATTATCAAACTATTTGAAAATGTTTTTATCTCCAAGGAGAATGAATTTCGATCTTTGAAATCTAATTTTTATTCGTTTAATTCTAGGCCTAGCAAACGCCTACCTGGGTAAATCGTCGAGCTGCCTTCATCCCGTGAGCGTTTCAAGGTAACGCATGTTTACATTTCCTCCGGTCATCCAACCATGCCGTAGCACGCAAAGGTCCTAAGCGGCACGGGTGTTCGGTTGTATTTATGTTTTGACGAGCATAGTGACCGCGGGTGTGAGATTACACTTGCGTGTAGTAACATTTTTTTATGTGTATTTGTCAGCTCAGGATAGGGTCTTCTTGTGCATCGGGTTTTTTTTACAGTAAAATGAGTATTCCAATTTTTGCTGAAAAAATTTTAACGTAATTGTTTTTTACGATCCACGCTTGATATTTAAAATAATGTCGATGCAGTAGTTTACCGTAATATACATGGTATGAACGTAACACGTTTATTACATGAAGATAATTAAGTAGTGGGGAAATCGAATGCTCTTCGATTTCGATACCCTGAAAATTGAAAAAAGAAAATAATATTGGAAATAATGATTCTGTAATTCAGTGCTAAAATTAAGTTTCTTGGATTATGATGAAATGATAATGTTGAATATTGATAAAGAATTAATGCAGAGTTACGAATTATTTAAGTTTTTTAAGAAAATATTTAGATAATTCTTTTTTGTTGAAGTTCAATCGTTTGCATAGAAAATATGCAAAATATCGTAATTTAATGTATAAGAAGGCATTTCGCGAGTAGATTTCGCTGCCAAGTATTCCATTAGTATTGATTATAATTTTTCACTTTTTTTTTAGAATTTATACTTTGGTAACGAAATCACTCGAAGTTTACATTAACATCAAATATTGAAAGTAGAGTTTTTTTTATTGTAATATGAAGTAGAGTCTTCTTTTAAAGAGGAATATTAAAAGCAGAGTTATTTTGTGAACAAAGAATATTAAAAGTAGAGTCTTGCTGAAATGGAATTAAAATTCGAGTCACTATTGTTTTATCACAGAATTTTCATAAAGTCGAGTTACTTGAGAAAGATAAAACTTACTTGAATACTAAACAGCAATTTTTAGTTCAGGATTTTCAGCTACTAATCCCGTACTCATCGCCTTCAATCGCTCTGGTGCCCAGGTGCTACTTGAGCGAGGGAAAGCGACGAGGTACAATGACCTAACTAAAAATAAATAATTAATTAATCAAAATATTTCGGCGACTGGCACTGCGTTAGTGTATCGTGCACGACGTATTTTCCACTTTGTGTGTGTGGTTAGGTAGTGGGACTTGCGTCGGTTTTTTTCCTTATAGTATTTAGTATTTAGTTGTACATATTCCTTTGCTACTGATGATAATATTCTAAGTACTTAATGGAATATGCACATAAATAAAACAATAACGTATAAAGAATTTATATTATTAATAAATTACTATATGCAAGAAATATACAGTATTATGAATATAAATTACAAGCAAAAAATATACAATATTATTAACAAAAATACAAATAATTAAATTCTAGAAATATTTATATTTATTCTGAATGTGAATATCAATCACTATATTCAAGAAATCTATCTCATAAATCCGAATATAAATTACTATATTTTATAAATAAAAAAATCACTTTCCTCTAAATATACGCATCTCGTATCACGCAAAGATCTCTAGCCTCTGCCAATCGATTTCAGGAAAATGGTACGTACTTTAGAGTGTGGATGTTGTATGCGACACTCCGGTGACGGAGGCGTCCCGGGACGTCCTCCCTAGTTCAGGTCCTTGCGCCTGGGTGTCTGTGTGAGAACCGTGGAGCGTTGTGTGTTTGTGTGAATGCGTTTTTGCTCTAATCGTTTTAAATATAGAGTTAGGCAGGCAGGTAACATACTTTCTGGTGTGAATGTTAGTTATAAGTAGGTAGGGGCCGGGGCACGTCGTCATATTCTCTTCGATACCGGGTAGGCGCGTTCCCCTCGCGTGGCGGCCTGTTCCTGGATCCATTTGAAGAGTCGAGGGCGAAACCGCGGCGACGTGGAGCATGCGGTCGTCTCGGTCTTCGCCTCCTCGCTCTTGAAATCCGGCGACATTGCACTAGGGTCGCCGGACCGTGGTCGGAAGGATAAGCTCGAACGACTGTGCTTTGAGATTCTGCACGCGTGCACGATCAGAGGTTTCCCGGGTTTTTCCCGAGACTCGTGGAAATGGCTGGTCGTGTGCTCGGTCTCACCTGAGCACGGGAGAACTTTTGTTTGTTCTCGGTGGGTGCTCTGGGATTTCGAGTACTTAGATGTAAGTTTCAGTTTGGCGGACCGTCGAAGAAAGAAGCTGAAGAGGCCTTGCAAGAATGGGGAAGAACTAGTTATGGCTCGCCATTCGAGGATGGGGAGTCATTGTAGTTACTACTTTGTCACTATGCTCGGTTAGATTTTAGATTTAGTAGTTGTAGTTTTGCATGCTTCAGCCGTTTTTGGCTGGCCAACCGTGACGGATCCAACCATTTTTCTTGGTGTAAAAGTACGGAAATAAATTTTTTGAAACTACTTTTTAAGATTTGCAATTTGCTTGGAATTTGTATTTTAATATTTCTATAGAATACTATTAAACATATATAAATTATTAGCGATTCAAAAACTTAAATGATTAAATTCATATTTAAAAGTTATATTTATTTATTCATATATAAAAGTATAAAACATCAGAATTTCACACATTTCTATATTTTATTACTATTATTAATCATATAATATTTTCATATTTTGTTATTTTTTCTAGTTGCGTACTTTAATATTTTATTTCAAAATATTAATCTAGAATTTTGAAAAAATAAATTTTGGATCCGTCACTCTCAATCAACTCAGCAGAATTGAACAACAAGCCGCGATTTGCATTAGTGTTGCGAAATGATTGCGGTTTGAATTAGTGTTGCGAGTGAATCGCGTTTGCCCTGGGATATGTTTCTAGAACTTTTTCAAGTAGCGTTGCGATTGAAAATTGATCGCGTTAGCTAGTAGAGTTGTTTTTCTTTGCAATGAAAAGTTAAAATTTTAAATGTATTTAGATATAATAAAGTAGTATTGGGGATGAATGTTCATTGCATTTGCATAGATAAAAAATGTCAGCCCATGGGCTGCTGCACTAGTTAGTGTTGTGAAATGAAGAATAGGGGTGCATAGAATTTAGTGCTGCGTATAATTATTATGAAGCACCTCTCGCGAAATTTTTTTTTGTTGATTAGTGTTAGTGTTGCGAAATGAAAAAAAAACCACTCACGGATTTGTTTGAAATTAAAGAGTGGATAATGTTTGGTAGCCTTTCTGGCTATTGAACATGTTTATGGGAAATTCTTAGAGGGGTTTTTCCGATTTTACCTGTTTCCCTTTTTCCTTATGTTCGGACCTTTTTCTTCATATTTCCAATTTTCATCAACTGTTTGTCGATAGAAATACTGCTGAAATGTTTATTCATACAGTCCAGAAAAATATTAAAACAGTATATAATTTAAACCAAATTATGAGAAGTGTCTTCTATATTTAATAACATTTTGAAAAATGCTCCTTTATAATTGAAATTGTGATCATGGTTACGACGATTCCTTAGTTTAATAAAAAGTTCAAAATCTTTCTCTGAAAGGATGCATAAATGTAATTAAGATTAAATTGCATTGAAATGTATTTAATTCATTTTTTAATCATGATTATGTAATAATGAAATATATAGATTATATAGTTCTTTAAATATGTAAAGATAAACAAAAATTATAAAACTGATAAAAGTATAATAATTTTATATACAAGAAGTAAGCTGAATATTATTCATTACAAAAAATCAAGTAGGATTTTTAATTTTTTCTTTTTTTCATCTTAGTACTAATCATCATATATTTGCATATATATATTTTTTAATTATATTTATATTATATGTATACTGTGTATATTTTTATTTTACTATTGAAAAATATGATTATTAGGCTGTTGCTCAAAACTAATTTTTGATAGAAAAATTTACAAATTTTTTAAATTTGATTTTTGAGATTAAAAATATATAATAAATTAATTTGTGAAAGTTCAATTATTAAATAATTAGTGACATTCTTCTGATATCAGTACATTTTGAAAAAAATATAAAGTAGCTTTTTTATGTATTTTATACAATGTGTTCATACATATATTAGATAAAGAAATCATTTTTTTTATGCAATGTAATGTATATTTGAAAAAATGATTACCTATGAAAGAAAGAACACAAATTTTTTGGAATAATGTTTTCATATATTTTATTTTTCAACCTTTGAATGGTGTGGTAAATTCGTATGGATCCAATGTCAAATTTTGTACACAAATAAAAATAAAATTTAATAAACAGCTATTAAATCTTTTAATATTTATTACAACTGATCATAGTTTACTATAATTTTACAATTAGGAAAAAATTATTTTCAAATATGTAGTATTGCCACACCAATTAAGGGTTAAATATTTATATATGTATGTTGTGTTTGTTTTTTAATAAGTTTGTTACAAACTTGTTATATTTGTGAAAAGTATATGTAGGCTTATTATAAAGGTAACAGCGATGAAAAAAATATGGTAAAGGATAATATGATGGAGTAAAATGATATAAAGGCTCAAAAACAAAAAACAACAGGAATGAACTGAATCTAAACGAAATGAAATAACTATATGAAAATGTGAAATAATGAATAATGAAATTCAAAATGAGTCACCACATTTTTTTATTTTGGGAAATTGAATCTGGATTGAAACTACTTCTAATCTTCTTCTAGTTTTATCTGTTCACAGGTGAAATTTCTACAAAAAAGAGACTCTACAACGAAAGCTGTTATAGTACTTAATGTCCCAATGGTTAGACAGACAATTTTTATATTAGGCAGGGAATTTACATAGTAAGGCAGGCAGGCAGGCAATTTATAAACTAGGCTTGCCAATTATACATTAAGCCTGTGAATTATAACCTAGGCATAGCAAATTGTTAATTCGACCTAGCATATTGAAAACTAAGCCTGCAAATGGTAAACTAAGGCCGCAAATTGTAAACCAAGCCTGCAAGTTGTAAATAAGCTCTGCTAATTATAAATTAGGCGTGCAAATTGTAAATTAGGCTTGCAAGTTGTAAATTAAGCCTGCAAGTTATAAATTAGGCCTACAAATTATACATTAAGCCTGCAAATTATAAACTAGGCCTAGCAAATTGTTAATTAGGCCTGTAAATATAAAATTGGGCCTATGAATTCTAAACTTGTAAGTCTGCAAGTTGTAAACTAGGTCTGAAAATTATAAACTAGGCCTGCAAATTATAAACTAAATTAGGCCGATAATATATTAATTAGACAGAGAACGTTCAAATTAGGTAGTAATTTATAAATGTTGCTTGTAGAGTAACAATAAGCTTTAAGTAGGTAAAATTAGCTATGGGTTAATTTTAATTATAAGTAGTTAGAAAATAAGTTGCATGTTAATGAATAAGGTAGTTAAAATTAGAGATCAAGCTTTAAGTAAGTGGAAATAAAGTAGTTACGTATTTATAAGTGAGGTAGTTAGAATAAAAAATTAAACTTTAAGTAGGTGGAAAATAAGTTGCATACTAAGCAATATAATTAGCTATAAGTAAAATAGATAAATAACCTGATTGGTTAGTTTATCTATTTTACTCATAGCTAATTAGTGCTTAGTCAATAGGTAAACAATAAGTTAGTATAAAATTTTATATGGAATGTTTCTTGAGTCAAAGTCATATTCCATATAATTAAACTTAAGTTCATTCCGGTCCAATTTATAAAAAAAAAACTCTTTTGTTACCAACTTACAAAAAGTTCAATTATTGGAGTTTTTATAATTTCGTACCAAAAGTATGTATATTTAAGCAAAAAAAACTTGAATTTAATATACATGGAGGGTGGATGGGACCGCGGTTAGGGCGGGGTCTCCATTGCAGCAACCTCCTCGTGGTGGGACCTGGGCAATCGTTATTATTTGACTCCATAATTACTAATCGCGTCTGCCACATAATTATTAATTAGGCAGGAAATAATACGAGCCAATTGGCTGCATAGTTCAGGTATTTTTATTATAAGTAGATAGGCTATGTATAGATTCTGGATAATGCGGTAGAATAAATGAAAAACAATTACATTTTGTTTCTTTTATTTCTTAAAATTTCACCACAGGTGGCTAACATATGAGCCAGCTAATTAAATAAAAATTTTACATATTGTCGTTAAAAATTCATCCTAAAAGAAGCAAGATCCACAAAGAATTGACTCGAAGTCTCTTTAAAAAATTGCATTAAGATTCATCTAAGCATAAGTACAAGACTAAGTACGGTTAATTGGCATTAATTACTTCCAAATCCACCTAGGAGTGACGCTCTCGAAGTGAAAATTATCTGGATGACCTATATGCGAGATATTTGGAAAAGTTTCGGACCATTTGAAGGGTGTTCGTGATTGCGACGAAGATGGCCCTGAAACTGCTTCGAACGCTTCGAAACCATCTTCGTCGATAACCATAATTTTCGAATCGACGATACCGTAGGGTACGGGATCGTCTTCTAGATCTCCGCGATAAGTCAATTCCCATAGTGGATCCGCTTTAGTATTCAAATTACTGGCAGTACAGTCTTCCTGGCTGCATCCACGCATCATGTCTCGGAACGAATCGAACTTGGTGACGTTTCCTTGCAAACGCTCGAAACTCGTCCTCCACTCGTTCAGATCCTTCTTGGCAGGCTTCACGATTTCGCTGATGTTCTCAAAATTGGACGCACCCACGTAGCACACGTATCCGGCTTTCTTGAATTCTTCCGTGTAATTCATAGCGACGGTCACGGTTGGCAATTGCTCTACTAATAATATGCTACTAGTAGATCGTGGCTCGAACGCGATCCACTGCATTGCAGATGCACCGCCGTTCTGATGAGATAGTGTTTTGAACCACGTTTGACCGCTCGTTGCCAAACGATTCGCCGCCATTAATCTTACGGATAGCATCACCTGTAATAGTATAGTTAGCATAATTAGTAATGCTATTAAAATGGATTAAATTAAAGGTAGCGTGTAACTTCGAGTTGAATTCTCTCTGATTAAATCTTTTTCAAGATTAACCCTTTTACGGTCTTCGGCTTTTTTTTATCCAACTTTATCGTGGCTTTTGTTTTAGACAACATATGGAACAATTCAAATCACAGCTACTATAAAAGTTTGTTGGTGCTTAACATTTCATAAAAATTTCGGGTTGTACATACATATACATTAGTAATTATGTGGTAGTTATTAATATTCTAATGAATTTAGATTTTAACGAGAGACGTTGCAGGGTTAATTCGTTTCAAGTTGAACTTGTGTAGAGTTGAATTATCCCCAAATTAACTTTTCTTTCAGTTGAATTTTCCCTAAGTTTATTTCTCCACGAATTGAACTTTTCTCCGAGTCGAATTCATCCCGATTTGAACTTTTCCAGAGTTGAATTCACCCCGAGATGCATTCACCCAGAGTTGAACTGTTTTAAGAGTTGAATTTTCCCTAGAGTTGGAATTCTCTCTAGTGTTTGAATTCTCCCTAGTGTTTGAATTCTTCTAGAATTGAATTCTCTCTAGTGTTTGAATTCTCCTAGTGTTTGAATTCCCCTAGAATTGAATTCTCTCTAGTGTTTGAATTCTCCTAGAGTTGAATTCTCTCTAGTGTTTGAATTCTCCTAGAATTGAATTCTCTCTAGTGTTTGAATTCTCCTAGAGTTTGAATTTTCCTAGAGTTGAATTCTCTCTAGTGTTTGAATTCTCCTAGAGTTGAATTCTCTCTAGTATTTGAATTCTCCTAGAGTTGTATTCTTCTAAATAGAATTGAATTCTCTCTAGTGTTTGAATTCTCCTCGAGTTAAATTCTCTCTAGTGTTTCAATTCTCCTAGAGTTGAAGTCTCCTAGAGTTGAATTCTCTCTAGTGTTTGAATTCTCCTAGAATTGAATTCTCTCTAGTGTTTGAATTCTTCTAGAATTGAATTCTCTCTAGTGTTTGAATTCTCCTAGAATTGAATTCTCCTAGAGTTTGAATTTGCCTAGAGTTGAATTCTCTCGAGTGTTTGAATTCTCCTAGAGTTGAATTCTCTCTAGAGTTGAATTCTCTCTAGTATTTGAATTCTCCTAGAGTTGAATTCTTCTAGAATTGAATTCTCTCTAGTGTTTGAATTCTCCTAGAGTTGAATTCTCTCTAGTGTTTGAATTCTCCTAGAATTGAATTCTCTCTAGTGTTTGAATTCTCCTAGAGTTGAATTCTCTCTAGTGTTTGAATTCTCCTAGAATTGAATTGTCTCTAGTGTTTGAATTCTCCTAGAGTTTGAATTTTCCTAGAGTTTGAATTTTCCTAGAGTTGAATTCTCTCTAGTGTTTGAATTCTCCTAGAGTTGAATTCTCTCTAGAGTTGAATTCTTTCTAGTATTTGAATTCTCCTAGAGTTGAATTCTTCTAGAATTGAATTCTTCTAGAATTGAATTCTCTCTAGTGTTTGAATTCTCCTCGAGTTAAATTCTCTCTAGTGTTTGAATTCTCCTATAGTTGAAGTCTCCTAGAGTTGAATTCTCTCTAGCGTTTGAATTCTCCTAGAATTGAATTCTCTCTAGTGTTTGAATTCTTCTAGAATTGAATTCTCTCTAGTGTTTGAATTCTCCTAGAATTGAATTCTCTCTAGTGTTTGAATTCTCCTACAGTTGAATTCTCCTAAAGTTGAATTCTTCTAGAATTGAGTTCTCTCTAGTGTTTGAATTCTCCTAGAGTTAAATTCTCTCTAGTGTTTGAATTCTCCTAGAGTTAAATTCTCTCTAGTGTTTGAATTCTCCTAGAGTTGAATTCTCTCTAGTGTTTGAATTCTTCTAGACTTGAATTCTGCTCTAAATTACCTCTCCTTAAATTCGTAAAAAAATCGCAAAAAATCTTACGTGATCTTTCGGATGCAGGAAGCTCCACTCGCTCTGATTGGTCGCCAATAAACTAGTCCCGGTGATAACCAATTCACGATTTTCCCCGCGAATAAAATAAAACTCGTCTCTCGATGATAGTGCTCCGGGATAAGACGACATCACAATCGATCTTCCAGGGATCGTCGCGCCAATTTTCAGTGTAGGCAGTACGTGATATCGAAAAGTATACTTTTTCAAGAGTCTTAGCATTTGTGTGTAACTAAAAAAGAAAATAAAAAAACTCATCAATCAAAATATCAATTCATAATATTACAATATTTTTCTATTCTACTTTCATCAGGTAATAATTTACTGTTCCGTTGTACCCACGTTTTTCGAAGCCATCCTTGCCGCTAAGAAACGCAAAATTATCGTCAGTCGTGACCACAATTACCCGCTAAAATAATTAAAAAAATAAATTAGAAAGCCTGTACTCACTGTGCTGCTGTGTTGTGACCAATCGCGACTAACGGCTCCAAATGATCCCTCGGAAGCGATTTTAAGTAGACGAAGGAATTGATCGGAATGTCTGAGATGTTAAGAACTCGTTGGAAACCCGGTAAATCGGAAGCTAAAGCTAGCCAGAGGAAATCTTCAGATTCCAACGACACCGACTTGCGGCTTCGACGTACGGCGAATTTCCAACCCGCTTCCAAACCATCTAGTTGAGCGTAGAATAATCTTACCTGTTCGCAAATCAGAAAATATTAAACTAAGGAAATCAACATTTCTACTACAAATGAGAGCAATTATTTACCATGTGCCAAAAAGGATCTGTGGATTCCAAAAGTTCAGCGTGTTTGCGGATAACGGCAGCGTTCTCTCGAAGATACCGCGTTAACTTCCGACACTCTGCCGCCTTTTCCTCGCATTGCGGTCTTATCGTATTGTACCAATGATGATGAATCAATTGCCAAGTGAGGCTGCCCTCTAAAAGGCCAGCTGCGTAGGCTTGCACAGTGTCCGGGTATTTTGACGAAGTTTCTATTTCAATGTATGACCATCTGCAACGTCGATGCGTTAGCAGGAAAATCGTGTCAATTTGTTTCTTGATTAGGGTAATTGCCGGGGAAATGGCCAACTTAATTATTTTGTGTACTTGACGTTAGTAATTTGCTAGTTCGGTTGAAAGTGCTAATATTTACGAATAAAGAATTAGGTAAATAGTTACCTAAATAGTTTTTCTATCATAAATAAACAAACTGCGGATTGTATGCATGTATGCAAATACTAAGTATGCAAAAAATCTATGAGGCTGTTAACATGTGGCGAAGTATACAGAAAATTAAAAAATATATTTGAAGGTAGAATATGTAGAAAATTAAACATACTGTTTTTTAAGTTCCAATACATTATTTGTAGTTGTAGAAATTTTATTTTGCATAAAATTCCGCAATCTAATCATGGGTATCAAAATTTCTTGGGCTTCTTTAACTAATATGTATGTATAAATTGGAACAAGATTTTTATTGTTTATGATAAATTTGATGATTTTTTTTCTATTTACGAATTCAATACAAGTTTATTTAGATATTTAGAAACTAATGTTGGTGCTTAAATCCTTCTAGTTCCCATTGAAATGCTTTCCAAAAGAATTAAAGCCTTCTTCCCTGGAATTACCCTAGATAGAACGTTTTATCAGTGATTTGATATCTTGAACACCCACCCATGTTCGAAAATTCCAGTTTTATAGTAAGCTCGAGCTGCGTGCATGGGCACGACAGTCAGATCATTGCCTTGGCCCCAAAACTCAATGCGGTATCCTCCTTTGCGGTTCCATGTTACGGTTGCTGAGTAAGTGCCATCTTGTTCAACGCTGTCGACATAGGATTTACAATGATTAATTAGATATATGAGAACTCTATCTGATCGTCGTCGAAGAAACCGAATCACCCTTTAATTATTCGTAACGATTAGGTTTCTTTTCCCAAATAATAATCGAGGATCTTGCAGCAAGAGAGATGCAACTGCATTTTTGAAAATTATTACTATTTACTTAAACTGGACAGGAGAAGCCCTTTACATATAGTGAATAATTATAATAATTAAGACGTTATATTATAAAATCAAAAGTTCACTCTTAAACGACGAAACGCTACCTGAGAAAAAAAATAAAAAATTTCTTAGTTATGATGTATAATAGACGTAAAACAAACTCAACGTCGTTTATTCATATTCTAAAGCCATTATTAATACTTTTCAGTGATCTCGTTTTAATATTAAGTCAAAGCAGTAATTTTATAAACACTTTTTTCTGCTTGATTGCAAAGTAGATGAAAGTGGAGTTGCATCCCTCTTGTCATCCACGTCAGAGAAGTCAAACGCTATTTTTCCAATCGATCTATTAAAAGAAAATCGACGCTTATTTCATCGTCGGCGATCAAAGCGACCAGGAAACCAGCTAATATCTCGTTCCCAGAATCCCCCGAGCGATAAGTCGATTTAAAGAGATTCTGAAACCTAGAGGCAAACAGTTTAATCAGTCTCACGTAACAAGTGTCGACTCGCAAAGTGTCCAGCGCACGATCCACACGCGCGAACGATAATAAATGGCACAAACATCGATGACCGACACGTTTGCGGCTGAAACAAACTCCCGTCTATCTCTTCAGGGAAATCGTGTCTCGCTCTCGTGTGTCCATGCACACGGGTGTATCGTTGTAGCGTAAAGGATGTATCGTTGAACACGTAGAAGCGTGTCTGGCACCTTTCAGACTTTCAGCGCGTCGGTGCGTGCGCTGAGACACTCGAGCCGCGAACCTCGAACGTGAACTCGAGACATCGCGCGATACTTGATACGTGAACCGCGGACTCTCCTCCTTTGCCTCTCATCCGACTTGTCGCTGCTAAAACGCTGATGCTACCGAGGGTCGCAGGTAGATGCACGCGCTGCACGCGCGTTGCACACGTTGCACGCGCCTCGCGAGACGTTCTGCTGACGCGACTCGATTTTCGTGAGAATCGCTTCGTTGCACAATGTGTGCACATTGCATATGCATCGGGAAGATATTCAGTTCCTTTAAACTAAATCTATATCTAGTAATTACTAATTCAATTATACATTATTTTCTGTATCGTTACTCGTTGTTGACTACACATTCAAATTGTAGTTAGTAACAACTAACGATTACAGAATGACTATGACTCACATTTGAATGAATAATTACACTGTAATCATAATTTAGGATTTGTAATCAGATTACATTTTGCCTAACTTTGTCTCCAAGTAATGTACACAGAATCACGAAGGTATTTTTTGGTACTTTTTTAAAACTCAAGTCGAAGTTGATGAATATGTTTAACATAAAAAAATTGGATCAAATTGTTTGGAGTTTAGATTGTGAAAAATGTTGAAAAAGTTATTCTGCGCTTTGAAAGGTCTTACAATGTTAAACATAACTTATAAAAATCATGTTACATGTTTAGAAAAATACAGCGAGGATTGGAATAAATTTTAAGCATCCATTTTTACAAGAAATTAGAGAATTTAATCAAAATTATGGGTAGTATTAAAATCTATGTTCTACTATGAATACTATCAATGTACTAGTATTTTAAGATATAAGCAATAAATTTTAGACTTCAGTTCTTCAACTTTTGTCTATTATGCATCACACTTACGTTGATGGAAAAATAAATAAAGGATCCCATAGACCAATGCAAAAATTCACCGCGAAACATTCGCGTTTATCTGTGGGGTCCTCTGATAATATCAAAGTTTCCAAAGGTATAATTATCGTAATAATCAAAAACAAAGATCTAGGAATTCCGAAAATGTAGCAAAATTAGCCTTTTCTATTTCTAAAAAAAAATGTTTCCCGGTCCCCAAAAAAAAAAATCGTCCTCGAATTTCGAAGGTCTCCCAATAATATGTATTTCGGTAAATGCGACGTTCGAGTTGATCGACGTTATCTTAATTATTTGAAATGGAGAAGAAACAAAGTTCCTCCTAAATTAATATAATATCCGAAGCGTACCAAACGGAGCGATGAGTCATCGCGTACAGTCTCGTACTACGCATAGCCGAGGAATCACGAAGAACGAGTGAATGAACTTACTGTCCAAACTCGCCGAGAATGATGGCACCGATTCCCAGGAGGGCAACGGCGATGAGGATGTAGGTGGAGATGCGTGTCTGCAGCCAGGAGGCTCCTACTACCTTCAGCATGGCTCATCGGTGAGCGGTGCACCTCGGTTACAAAGAGAAAAAAAAAGGGAGGCTGAAAAGCACGAGTTTCGCGTTCTCAACCCATCGATTACAGAAGCCTGGTCTTCGGCTTCTTCGGGCGCTTTAAAAGCTGCCGATGTTACGCGCTTGTCCGGTGCTCACTGAAACAGATCGAAAACAATCAACTATTATGTACTCGAGCTTATCTCCGACGCGATTGAATCGTCGGATATTTAATCGATCGCCAGTTTCCCCTTGATCTAACATTTGAACGCGACGTAAGCAGAGTGCGTATTGAATAATCGGAGGTTGAGTCGTGCGAGAGACGATCGAAGGTTTCGTTCCACTTGCGTCGCAACCTTGTTCGCCGGTGGCGATCGATCCTCGCGAACCGATCGTCTGTGTCGAATCGCAATCAAGGCCGTCGATCAATGAAAAATCGAGGATCGAGATCGCGACGAAGCGGAGACGAAGCCTTCTCCGGGTTGGAGCTCGCGAGTCGGTTTCTAGACTATCTCGTAGACGGAACAGAGAGTCGAAGCGAAGGTTAAGGTCGAATTCTCGTCGGACACACGGTATTTGGCACTGGTGATTACACGCGCTAATCTGCGAATCCGAGACACGGCGCTGCTATTAATATCGAAAGTAATTCAGAAATTTTCTGTTGAGACGAAGCTTGGCTTCTTTCACTATTTGCTGTTGCAGGAAGTGGACACCGCGAGATCGTTTTATAAATAACACGGGGTGGTCCCACGAGTTGGCAATAAATTTTTGGAAGGGAGAGTGGAAAGTATTGCAGAATCTGGTAAACAATCGATAGATGCGAATAGGCATGTTGTTTCGACTGCTGATGGTGGATTCAAGACTCAAGATTAGAGTACGCGTTCATTTGAGAGTTTCTCTCAAGAGAACTCTCGCATTGTGTGTCCGTTTGATAGCAACTTGGAAAATGTGTACTGTCAAGGACCCAATTTCTGATCAGAATCAAATTCCTGATCAGCTTAATATATAAAATTATCATAAAATAAATTAGCATGCTAAAAATTAATCCCAAACACTTGCTAAATAGTTATTAATTGTTTCAAATTTCAATGTGAAACGAGTGATCAGAAACTGCTCCCTTTGCGTTTTTGCAATTTAATTATTGTTATTTTTGCACTTTTATACATGTCAAATTAAAGATTAAACATGCATTTACTCAAACATCACACTTTTTGGATTAGTTTAATGTTCACATTTAAACATAAGAAAAACCTTGATAGTTCCTCTTAAGTGATCAGTAATTGGGTCCTTGATGGGACTCTCCGATATTTATTATTAGACTGTGAATGTTTATGCAAATTTATATCTTCGAAGGCACAGCAAATAGAAACCACCGGAAGCTAACTTAAATAAAAGCGTTTTTTATCTTCCAAATATTGTAAAGTGTATTTTATTTTTGATATTTCATGTATTTTTGCATCTATCTCGCAGAAATATCCGCTGTCTAGTTATTATAAATATTCTATCCGATAGAAACTACAGAACTGTTTTCATTCGAGATTGGTCTCTGCCTATTCTCTACCATTTTGCTCTTATCAGTTTCTTCAAATCGCTAGCGAAGTGAAATCGTGAACATGTATGTCAAAAAGCATAAATGTTACTGAATACATTTTCTTAGTTTCATGAATGAATATGAACATACAGACTGTTCATTCTAAAAACTTAGAATCTAAATATTTCGGAAACAATGCAGTTCGAGAAAGAATGCCGAATTGTTGCACGTTTTCTAGTTTATTTTAAAGGCGAACCTTTTTCTTCACATACACGGAAAAAAAAGATTTGCTGTGACATCCAAAAATCCTGCTAGCCTAGCAAATCTCTAGCCGTAATATACGGACAGCTAATATGCTATGTTACAGAAACTAAGTTACAGAGCTGATTGTTGTAGCAAATGAAGTTTGATATTACAAGAAGTGCGATTTGTTAGTACAGCAAGAATGATTCAATACTGCAACCAATAGAAAATAGAGCGTAGTATATATGTAGCTAATTATTTTGCTATTACATTAAAGAAAATGTAGTATACGAACAGACCTAATTACAGCTAATTTATTAGTTGCTCCAACAATATAAATTAGATACATCCAATAATGCTTGTATGTATGGAATGCTTCTTGCGAGATCTTATAAACGCAGAAAGAAGGCGGGGGGGGCTAGGGCGATTCCTATATTCGTTTTAGACCTTTGGATCAACGAAAACTTACTTCATTTATCTCAGTACACTTATACTGATCAACCCGCGATTGAGCTCTGAAATATTATTTCGGAACTCGTCTTATATAGGAACAGGGCGATCAAACACTAGCGAGAAAGACGATTATTACGAGAACACTCTAGCGGAAGCCTTATGAAACTAGGTCTATACTCAGTACCTGCTAACGGCCCGTAACAAATACTTATGTCAGAAAATAAGTTTTTCCAATATTAACTATACCATTTTTTGGAATTTTTGGACGTTTGAGGCTTTTGCATTCTCTTTTTCATGCTGCATGGTGGCTTACAATGTTAACTAATTGTGACAATCAAAGGACGTTTCTAGAGAACACTGTTCGACAAATTTTGACTTTTCTTCGATTTTGTAAACTTGAATAAACATGTCTTATAGATTTCGACGTGCTGAATACGAATCTACAAACCGTTTTTTTTTTCAGAACGTACAGTTTTTGAAAAATCAATTTTGAAAAAAATGATAAATTCTCAACTTTGGAGTTTTTTTGTGCTTTTACCGTAATAGTTATTTAGTTGCTCTTGGCACAAAATGATTCTGTGGACTCTCTCGAATAAAATGATATAAATAGTTATTAGATTCTAAGCATCGAAATAAGTTTAAATAACAATTAAAGTAAAAAGGACACCCAAAACGCACCCATTTTTGCTGATATTCTTCACTTTATTTCAAAAAGTAAGGGTCTAGGAGAAAATTTGACTATACCACGCGATAGAGCAAACCTTTCTACTAAGGAAAGCATCAGGCGAATTTCCAAAATTATTTTTGTTTTCAATATAGAAATAAAATAGTTTGGCGAAACGCGCGGCGGCGACAGTGGTACTCAATGACGCCTCGCCGCGCGTTTCGCCAAACTATTTTATTTCTATATTGAAAACAAAAATAATTTTGGAAATTCGCCTGATGCTTTCCTTAGTAGAAAGGTTTGCTCTATCGCGTGGTAAGGTCAAATTTTCTCCTAGACCCTTACTTTTTGAAATAAAGTGAAGAATATCAGCAAAAATGGGTGCGTTTTGGGTGTCCTTTTTACTTTAATTGTTATTTAAACTTATTTCGATGCTTAGAATCTAATAACTATTTATATCATTTTATTCGAGAGAGTCCACAGAATCATTTTGTGCCAAGAGCAACTAAATAACTATTACGGTAAAAGCACAAAAAAACTCCAAAGTTGAGAATTTATCATTTTTTTCAAAATAGATTTTTCAAAAACTGTACGTTCTGAAAAAAAACGGTTTGTAGATTCGTATTCAGCACGTCGAAATCTATAAGACATGTTTATTCAAGTTTACAAAATCAGACCCGTGTTATACAGTGGAATTTATTGAAGAAAACGATTCCATGAATTAATTATAAAGAAACTGAGTTGTTGCCGTGACAGATCATTTCAGCTAGCAAAACTAGATTTGCTTTACCAATAAGTTCAAGATTGCTTTAACATACAATTTCTTTGCTGCAGTAGCAAAGTTACTTAGCTATGACATCAAAATTTTTCCAGCGAATTATAGATTTGCTGGAGCAGCTAAACCATTTTTTTCCGTGTAGAACCTTAAATTTTTCACCGCAATTATTTTCTAATTACAGTAAAATAAGAATCCGTAAAAACAATATAAAATTCTTTTTAGAAAAAGAAACTGGACTTTCCATCTCATTAGAAACAATCTTTTCACAATTTTTATTATCCTCACATTTGATGTTCTTTGTATATCAAAATCAAATTGAATGTTAATAGTTGCTCTCAGACGCAGTGTCCACTTGCGAGAAACGCTCTCGAGAGAAACCCAAGATAGTTTTACTCTCAAATGAACACGTACCTTTAGGATTTTTCGATCCGACAATGGAATTCGGGGAAACTATCGGAAACTCATGAATCATCGAGGAAGGTTAAGGTCGTCTCGTCGGCGACTTTGCATCGTTGATGTTTGGAATTAGAGATACGATTAGCACCCTTTAATTATCGTTCTCAGGAATTCGATTATCGCCGTCGGATTGCATAATCGCAAAATGCTTGTAACGATTGTTAAGTGGATTTTCTGTATCTACAATTTTAGTGTATGTAAGTGCATATTTTGCGCGACGCGCAGTAGAAATGATGAAAATAACGACTCGCGGATAGCCGAGTGTCTGCAAAAATAGCGAAAATACATGGAAACTTTAATGAAATCACTTTTAAAAGTTGAACCTCTTTTCCGGGACATGAATTTCTTCGAGGAAGTTTTCATCATTCGTCATCTTCTAAGCTGAAAACTGATGAGGCGAACTTGTTGACGGAAAAACAGAAGTTTCGCATTTTTCCGAGCTGCCCACGCTTTTTGTTTCGCGGTTCATAACGAAGACATGAGTCACAGACATAATAGATTCGCGAATCCATTTTTCTGCAACCGGAAACGACTAGGACTTTTTCCAAGCAATTGGGTGTGTCATCTGAGAAACTTGATCTGTTCTGAATGCATAAAGCGAGCATAATATTCCAGTCATATTCGCGTGTAATCGCGCGGAATTTTTCTTTTTTCTATCCTTCTTCATAGAACACGTCTTAATAATGCGCGATCATAAATTACGCGACACGCCGCGATGTTAACGAAGAATGATAATACGAGTTTGATTAGCAATTATAAGCATTTAGAGTGGTTATAGTAGCGTGATAAAAACTCTGTGACCATAAATCAAAGTGAGCGCTGTTCGTGGCATCGAGTGATCCGTTGAATCGTGGGATCTATCACACATTTCGCTAACGAAGAGAAAATTATCGGTTCATTTTATCAACTACATATATTCAAATCGATATAGATGGACGGGAAGTCATCGACTCCATTGACCCCTTTTATCATTCGCCAATCGAGCCTTCGAGAAGTCCCTCGAATAAATTAACTCTGTGGACTAATAAGTATGCGTGATTTATTATGCGAGGAATTTGTTAATTCTCATAGAAAGGGTAGTCAACTTTCAGTTTATTGTACAAAACGATTTTATTACATTACTGTTTATGGGTAATCATAAAATCTCAGATTTAATTAATCCGGCTTTCAAAGAACTTTAGAGGAGCTTTTTAAGTATGAAAAATTTTAATTCCATTTCAACTTCACGACTGGATAACGCCTCATTTATCGGAAAAGGGGCGTGAAAAGCCCGGCAAATGAGATGCAATCACGTGCTGCGGACATAGCAGCACGTGCTTCGTGCTCGAAAATACGAAGAAAAAATTGTCTATCGTAGGAGACCCTAATAAAACTACGCTAAGGTTGAACTGAGGATTCGAAGAATGCAGTGGAAAAAAAGCGAAAAGTAAAATTCGCCCGCATCGTTCCACACATTACTCAGCTTTTCCTCGTCACGCACCCACAAACCCACCTCCGATACACCGAAGCTGTACAGTTACACGCGTACATACCACGTAAACCACGCGCAAAGTCGAACCCCCTGCTCCGATAGACTATTCCCAGAAGCATGTTGCACCGATAACAGAAAGGAAGCTCCAATCCGATTCACCACGTGTCGCCGATCGACCGCTTATCGCCACCGGTTGAACCGGCGCTCAAACTCAACCACCGTCGGCGCGAACTCCTTGCGTTCGGCAATCGTCGACCTGAATTCAGAAACTGGCCCCGCGATCTGGATCTTTGCGATCTCGACCGGCGTGCGCGCGCGAGCGTCGAGCCACGCTGCTCGAAAATGCCACGGAAATCCCACCGCGATCGGAGGGCAAAGGCTGTTACTCACCGTGGCCTGTGGAGAGTTAGAATTGGAGCGCGTCGTAGACGGGAAGAAGACGATGATCGGTCATTCGTACGGAGATTACATTCCTTTGGCTGTGTGTGCTTTCGGCTGCCGCGCGGCTCGACGTTTCACAGTCCCTGGGTGCCACTCTGACAGAGCGAACAAGCGCGTGCAATCGCTGCTTCTCGACTGCCGCCGTCGCCACGGCCGCGGCCCCACGCAGATCCCCAGTATTCCCCAGGCCAGAGTTCTTTCCCTCTCCGAACCGCCTTGGAACTCGCGCGAGCGCGCGCGCACATCGGCGCCGACGGCCTTTATTCCGCGTCCGTCGCACTTCGCACCGGCTAGGCGACGAGGCGCGGCGACCCATGGCCGACGGATATGGCGCACAGGGCTTTAACCCTCGGCCCGTCTTTGGGCCTTTCTTTTTGCCCAATTGTAGTACTTTTTGTTTTCCCAATCCGGAGAAAATTTGAAGAATTTATTATTATTAGAGAAATGCATACTGATGTTGATCCTCGTGTACGATTATTTACAGTTTTAACTTTGCTACGCTCCTCTTCATCTGATTTATTAGAACTTTGATTTTCGTCACAGCATTAGAAATAGGAACAATGAAATTCTTATAGAATGTTAACCCTTAAGTGGTGTACTATCAGTATTCAGTATTTAACAGCATTATAACAGGATTACTGTGAGAGGTTTATATGTATAAAAAGGGATTATTATATTAATGGTTTACAATACTTATATCTTCCTTATTAATTTCTACAAAAAATAATTTAATGCAGGATTATATCCGGTTAAAAATTTATTTAATATAGAATTGCAATCCAAAAAGCTCGTAAAAAAAAAATTTTCATTCCTGACCCTTTTGAAATTTGGAAGAATGAATCTTTGTGCAACAGTAAAACCTCCCGCAAAATTAAAATAAAGTTGATTCAGTAGTTCGTAAATGATTTAATATTCAATTTAACATTTATTCTTATGGGGCAATGCATTATTGAGAAGTGAAACTACAAAATTAAGGGTGAAATAATAAGCGAAAGTTTACGAAATCTTGTGTACAGAAAGATCAAACATTAAACAAAGTTGTCACCAAAATTTCAGACAGTAGATTTCATGGTTTTTTTTAATGAACTCCAGTAACATTAAAAATGAGCGAAAATTGTTTAAAATTGGAGGAATGTACATTAGTAACAATAGTGTTTCTGGAGGAAATTGGAGTTGCATACGTTCTCAATACTAGATAAGTTTTGGGAATTTTTCTCTGGAGAAGAATGACAAATTTATTAATTTAATAATAAAGCCAAATCTGAAGCACTTCTTTCTTGGTGCAAAATTTTGTTATGAGCCATGCCATCGTTAAAATAACATTCACGGTTTACCTGACATTTTACTGCACTCTTTTATTGCTAATGCATCGAATATGTAATTGGAACTCATGATAATAAAAACAGAAAATAATAGAAAACTAGTTAATCGAGGTTCTACTGTGGTTGTATTTTATTTTTGGAATCTTGTGAAACATTTTTTTAGCACACTTTGTTCTATTTTAACTACGTTTATTTAATCTCTGCACTAAAAAAGAAGCATATTGTGGTCAACAAGATGTTTCTCTGAAGAAGTGAACAATACATAATAAAAATTTTATAACAATTTTATGAAATAATGTCGAATCGAACTATTGCCATTTAATACTGCTACGTTCCTATTAAAAATCCTAAATGAATTAATGTGTATTATTCTGTTATTAAGAATATAGATAATAACATTTTTAATAAAACTTTAGGGAATAAGAAATCTATATATTAATATTAAATTTCTCATATTTTTCCCAAAAATAAGAAAGGAAATAACCTCAAACACAGAGTTAATAACGAAAACCTATTTTTGTCTAAAACTTCGATCTGTAATATTAAAAATGAAAAATCTGTAAAAATGCCTCGAAGATTCTTGAAAAAAATGTAATTCCGTGTAGAACAACAGCGCGATGTTGTTAAAACAAAAATGTTCAAATTACTGAAGTTATCATTCTGATCAGTTTGAGTGTTCAAACATTATGTAATAGCAAATGATCAAGATTAAGACTTTTTGCGGTCAGATGACCGTTTTTAAACACTACGCGACGCTTCGCAATCTGTCGCTCTTTTATCTACATATTTACATTCTTCTCTCTCTCTCTCTCTCTCTCTCTCTCTCTCTCTCTCTCTCTTTCTGGGATATTCTTAGGCGATTTCTGAGACTTTGAGGAACACCGTGAACCCCGACAGACGGAAAATGGAGCTGACTCGCTGCGTGTCTGGGTTTGACGACGTAAAATGTAGATGAAAATGTGAGAGCGTGGGGAGATCAGGGAGCGGAATGAGGGACGACCGAAGGGTGAATCTAGAGAGGACGAACTGGTTCTGATGAGTAAGGGCGGAGGGAGATGTAGAACGAAGTAGACAGTAGTAGACCGTAGGGTAGAAGTTTCGAGGTTGAGAAGGGTGAGTTAATTCTAAAAAAAAAAAAAAAGTGGGCAACGCTTAATAAATTAATAAAAGCCTGCAGTAATTTTGTCGCTTGAGGTTGGAAAATCGATCGGTACTAAAAGAGAGCATCGCGAGCAACTGATATCTGGCGATGCAATTGATCAGAAAGACGCAGCTCGCCGCTAGACCTTAATGAGCTCTAATTGAATCTAATTGAAAATTTTAACCCCGTTCCGCGACTGCGACTGCACTCCACTCGATGAAATTGTAACGAGAGAAAAAGAATAGTCCAGAACTCGAGAACGAAGCTACCGCTACTAAACAAGTTAATTAATTTATAACTGCGCACGCGGATCACGCTGCTTCCGCTGACGCAAGAATCTTGCGTATCAGCGCGCGATCATTGTACAATTATTTCAAAGTCCTCGACAACTATTCCTCCGCGCTCGTAGGAGATCCGATGGTCGATTAAACGAGACGTGTCCCGATAAAGCAGTCCGGTAACTTTCTGTTGTTTGCCGAAGAAATTGGGCGAATCGCGGCGCGGCGACCGATCGAGAGCAAGTACTCCGAGAGGTTGTTAAGAATACTCGAGATGCTTTTTCGGGCTGCCGCACGCGCGCGAAGAGCGACAGCCTTTCGTTGTTTCTCGTTTCGAGGCTAGACTCGACCTTCGGCTTGCGAAATACTATCCGTGCTCTCTGTGCGCGCTGTTATCGGTCCGCGCAGCTCGCCCACTTGGACCTGAGTCTTATGTGGTCGTAAAAACATTGACGCGAAACAGTTAACACGATTAAAGCGCCAGAACAAAGGGATGTAACTATAGTGGCACTTCTGGCACTTCCCTCTCGATGGATTTAGGACTCTCCTGTTTATTCTCACAGGCGGTCATATAATCTGTTTATACAGGGTGTAACAAAAATGTTGCAGCTCCTTCAAAGGGGTAATTCCTTAGGTGATTTTGAACAATTTTTTCCTCAGCGAAAATGTTAGGTGGGGCTTTGTTAACGAGTTATTAACGAAAAACACCGACCAATCAGGGAGCGAGTACAGCGGAGTAATGATGACGCGAACGATGACGGACCAATACTAGTCACAGCTGGAGCCCGCGCTACAATTCACCTACTGTATTCGTGCTTTTATTGGTCGGTGTTTTTCGTTGATAACTCGTTAACAAAGCGCCACCTAACATTTTCGCTAAGGAAGAAATTGTTCAAAATCACCTCAGGAATTACCCCTTCGAAGGAACTGCAACATTTTTGTTACACCCTGTATACCTGTGATATACATGATTTTCGGCTACAGATGGGAGAAAATAAACGGGATGATTCTAAAGACTAAAATTAGACGAAAATTAAGGATATCAAAATTGTGCAGTTCTTAGTGTTGAAGCTTTCGGGTGTAAGCCGTGTTCTAGAGGAAATATTTTCCAGACATTTCGCTAGCATTGCAGATAGCATGGCTTCTTATCAGACGTGTCTTGTGCGGTCACCGATTCGATCCGTCTCGAATTCTCTTTTCTTTCTTTTTTCCTTCGACTTCGGTTGACTGTAGCTATTAACGGGAAGATCCCTTTGGTTTACATTGAATAATTAGTGACAATTATTGAATACAGTCTAACCATGTATCGAAGAAAGGTGTACATCAAAGTTAAGAGATTGGAGTAACTTATAAAATGCGTTGAGTGAAATGATAGATCAACGTGATTTATATGATACTAGCTTTAGCCTGCCCAATTTTGAAACTGTTGAAGCCGATGGAACTGAGCTTTTATATTAATACTGATTTGTTTTAACCAATTTAGCAAAAACTGTATAAAAAAAGGGATGTGGAAAGGAAACCTAAAACTACAACTTATAATTAAACTAAACAAACACTAACCTAAATCATAAATCAAACATTCAGCAAATACCGAATTAAAAAGCGAAAACAGAAATCAAGAATCAAGCACACATCGTCAAATAAGACAATAGCTTAATAAGTAAAATGTCATAGGAAACATTAATCAATTTTTCGGAACAAAACGCATCCCACGTCCTTCTCCAAGTTTCAGGCTATCTTCCTGCCAAATTTCATTGAAATCAGTTAAGTAGTTTAGTCGTGAAGACGTAACAAAGAGACAGATAAAGGCACTTTCGGATTTATAATAGTAGTATGCGTTGGCTTCATTCATATCGAAAGAAAATAATTCCGATCTTTCAGAATTTAGAATTTACTTCTGAAGCCTTTCCTTTTATTACATGTAATGTCACCTCGTTATCGATAAATATTATTCATAAGAGACATGCACTCGCAAACATCGCGCTCATCACCGATGATGTCAAAGTTCGGAATCGAGCCTTGTGCAACGTGGAAACCTTGCTGTTTCGCGAAACGCGATAACCAGATAAGACACACGATCGCGAATGAATCAGAGATCTCGCATTGGCGCCTAAGAAGCGCTCCCCTATCGTTGGACTGCGATGCAATTACGTAATGGGAGAAGCTGGACGCCAACGGCGATTAAAATTTTAAATTAAAGCCAATCCACCGTCTCGGCGCGGCGCGGCGGCTTCGAGAAACCTCCTTTTCCAGCAAACACCGCCGGATGAGTCCGGATGAAAGAGGAAATTCCCGCGGCAATTATCAGAGCAGAAATCGTGGCGCGATGAGAATCGGTTCCTTCGCTGTCGAAATGGTGCGCCGAAACTGTGGATATGTGTTTCGCAATGTTGCACAATCTCCTGTCAATGTGAAGAAAAACGAGTTATAGATACACATGCATAACACATGCACTGCTTTTCAAATGTATTATGCACTGTATTATAATCATTTTTGTGGTTCGTTTCGCAAATAAAATATGTAGAATCAATTGGCGCGATAATTGAGAACATTTTTCCCCCGGATTTAACTTATTTTTTTTTAATTCTGACGGGTTAGGATTTTTACATAAATGAGTAATTATAATGAGTGATTATAATATGAGTAATTATAATATTACTATATTAACAAGGGACATTATCCAATCCATACATGTCAATTTTGATGCACTTTTAGTATAATATAGAAACCGAAAAAATATTTTACAAGTATTTTTTTATCGACAATCATCCATGTTAAAGGGGTGAAAATCGCCGTCAAAGTTGGGGATGGAAAAACATATTTTATCGAATAGGATACTGGTCCCTATTAGTGAGCCTGAACCTATTAGAGTGTCCCTACATTTAAGTAAGTTATAAAAAAAAGGAATCCCTTTAGAAATGAAAGAAAAACATTTTTTTCATTAAGTTTAATACTTTGACTTTATTTAAAAAAATTTATTTCTTTTATTTCTTAGAGATATTCTTTTTTACAATTTATTTAAGTGTAGAGGCACACTAATAGGTACAGGCTCATTAATTGGGACCATTAACCTATCTCAAGAACTATTATATTAGAGCTAGACAGCTAGGCTGTCTGTGTGATTTTTATTATATAAACAGATTTACAAAAATGGTATTTGTTTAGAAAAATTAGGAATGTTCATATTTTGTTTCGATTAGAACTTTTAATTTTAGTTTATCCGTATTTTTTGTATAGATATACATATATAGTTTGCGTGTACAAATCATGATAAAAATAGCTCAACGTTTATTTTAAAAACCTTGTTTAATAAAATGTTTGACAAAATATATTTTTCATTCCCAAGTTTGAGGAAAAAATACGTGTCAAATATTTTATCGACTTTCTATACTAAAAGTGCCATCAAAATCGGTGTGTATGGATTGGGTAATGTCTCTTGTAAGTTTAGAAGTTTACTCTTTAACGACGAAATGCTACCTGAGAATAAATTGACGTAATTGATGCACGAATTAATTAGCTTAACTTGTGACTTGAAGTACGTAGTAGCAGTTCACCTAATTGCCATAAATTATACTTTTTCAAGTAACTTCCAAAGATTTTCTTCTGAAAATGTCAGTTTTTTTATGAAATTTTGAGACGAATCGGATATTCCTCACTTTTTGGTTTTTTATTTGCAGTAGAAAAAGTTTGAAGTTTCTATTCATTATGTATTACTGATATTAAATACAAAAATACTATACTAATTAAAACTTTACAGTGATCCATTTTGCGTCGGTTTAACCTAATGAGTTTTCCTTAAAAGTATAAAGGCAAGAGAAGTTGCTGTTAGGCTGCTTCGCAGGACTGTGTAATCGTAGGGTTCTGTGTGACCGGAAGTCAAGGCCTCAAAGTGCGACCGTCTACAGTTTACCTGGAGGCGGCGCGTTTGTGAAGTCCGTGAGAGTAACACGAGCACGGTGCTTCACACGACCGGCGCCGGCGGCCCTGACCACGGAAAAGATCGATGCATTCATTGATCTCGGGGAGCGAAGCTTACCCAACTCTTCCTTTCTTTCGGCGGGGTTCGAAACACAATGAACCGGCGTCTTCCACGAAGTTCCCCTCTGGGAAGTACAAGGTCAAAGTGACCGGGGCCAATAGTCTAGACGGGTTGAAGTGTTCGAGAACAATGACACGAAGTTGCTTCGCCTTTTACTTTTCCACGCGAAGAAGCTTTCTTCATTCTCCCCGTTTTTCGAAAAGAATTTCACTCTTCCTTCCACCCGAAATATGAAACGCAAAGAATGCCGCGAATTCGAATCGAACTCGCATTTCGAAACGCCTGGTCAGGCGCGCTATTCGCGTGGCTCGTTAAATATATAAAGGCTCCGCGAAAATTGTGCGCTCCGCAATAAAGTGCCGCGGAATGTCTTGATTATTGCGGTCGGGCCACGCAAGGCACGCGCCCCGAACGGAATGCAATATTGCTCTCTGGAATTCGATCATCAACATTTTCTCGAACCTTGCGCGTCCCTATTTTTCCTCGTTTCCTCCTGCGACGTGCGCGACGCTCCGTCGTTGCGTTTCATTGTCGAAGAAACTGGGATTAAGCTGGCTTCCCATTTGCAGCGCGGAGGTTCATGGGAAACTTGAAAGGGTCGAAGCGTATGACGATGACAGCATGAGAAAAATTTCACAAAAAACGCGCGCGCCAAGCCTGAACGAAAGTGGGAAGCCAGCTTTAGACTTTCGCGGAAAAACGGTCAACACCGGTTGATATCATGAATGACGAGCGTAGACGATGCTATCGGGAATCGGTCGCACAATCTCAAACCGCGATGCCCAAAGATATCATTGTTGAAGTTTTCGATAAGACAGGATAGTGCAAATTGAAACGGCATCGCGAATCTTGTCGGAGTAATCAAAGCGATCTCTCGATTATTGGAAGTTGATAGCTCGGTAATTTATTCTAGAGCGAATGATGGAAAACGCTGGAAACTCTAGATTCCTTGGGGAGATTCTTTGGATTAAATTGGGAAGTATAATAAATCATTAAGTGATCGATATCCAGATTAATTGCATTGGAAGCTTATTATTGAACTCGATTTCGCGCTTCACTCGATTCGCGCCGTTCGACGCGGAACGGCCGCGCATGTGCGCCGCAGACGCTCGGCGGCAAAGCGTCTCCATATGAACTCTTCGTCCTTCCTTATTATCCTGATCCTCGCAGTGGAAGTTTAAGACGAGAGGGTGAAAGGTCGCGATGCTGAACACAAGTCCGCAATATTTCCAAGTCTGAAAAATTAAATATTCAAATTGGGATCAATTTTAAAATTGTCGGGAATCCTAAAGGCGGAAATATAAATAATTTTCGGGCGATACAAGTGTTTCGTTCTCGATTTAAAATGCTTTCGAAAATTTTACCATTGATTTTGCTCACAATTTTCGACGGGGGATCGTGTATGTCTTGGCACAGTCATCGACAACGCGGAGAAGAAGCGTCGAATAAATTAGGCGTTCATACTATTCCTCTCGGCTCTGAGGCCACTTTCCACTGGAGGTAAATTTTACAAAATATTGTCAAGACCATGAGAAATTGTGTTCGTCGAAGTTGAAAACGCGTAAACATCTTTCAGGGTTGATTTCATGAGCGAGCAGATAATCGCGGAAGTTCACTACGTGGGCGCTGATAACACCTGGTTTGCCATCGGTTTCTCGAATTACGGAGAGTTGAAACTTGCCGATTATTGTGTTTTGTGGTTCGATTGGCACCGTCGAGTGCAATTACAGGTATCTATGATTAATTACATAGAAGCTTTCAAAGTAAAACCAGCTGCTTTGCGTATTTATTTATCGTAGGATGCGTGGACAGACGAAGATGGAAAGCTGAATTTAGATCCGCAACAGGACTGCGAAAATTTTGCTTGGAAAAGGCGAGGAAACGTAACGAAATTCACGTTTTCTAGGAAATTCGACACTTGCGATGCAAATGACTATATCATGGAGGTATATCGAATCACTGACAACTACTCGATTATGTTTCATCTACAACAGAAAAATATTTGAATGCTTATAGAGGGGAACTACTCATTTAGTATGGCTGAAAGGTCTCGGTCCACTGTCGTCCTTAGCTGGCCTACAGATTTCTGATGCCAAAGCTTCTGGCATGTCGCGAGCAGAATTAATTAGGCTGGTCCACAAGAAGCCGACGTTTCCATCGAACGCGTGGCAACTAGAAGTCCTGGCGGATCGAGTGAAGGTGCCGAACAAGGAAACCACTTACTGGTGTCGCGTGCAGAAATTGCCACCCGTTTTGTCTCAAAAGTGAGTGATAATTCACCTACTCTAATTGCCATATTGTGTCTCATCCGTCGTCGGATTTATAGGCACCACATTCTCCAGTTTGGTCCTGCTATCCAAACAGGAAATGAACACCTGGTGCACCATATGGAAGTCTTCCACTGCGCCGGACCTGTTGATCTAGAAATCCCGATGTACAATGGCCCCTGCGACGCATCTGATAGACCAGAAAAAACTCAGGTCAATATTTAAAGGGAATGACGCTTTTAATGATTTTTTTTTTCAATAATACATAAATGTAATAAAAAAATGTATTAATGATATTTATTGTGCATCTGTTGAAGATTCAGCAAGAAATGATACGTTTCGTTCTTCTTAACAAAATAGCGATACTAAAACCACTGGATGATGCATATTTTGAAATTGTCTCGGCAATCGACGTTGTGCAATTTTCCAATCTTGTGTGATCTCGAGGAAAAAAAAATATTCATGTTTTACATAACACAAACTTAAGAAGGATATTTCAAAGTAAACATTATCATGAAAATGGTAAATATTTGAATAAACATTCTGATGTCCAGCAAAAAATTTGGTTACAAAAATATGTCTGTAGCTAAAAGTATTTTCAAGTAATCGTAAAATCTGTAGGTATTTCTTTGAATTAACATAAAAGGAATATTCTCTCAAAATTTTAAATAAGTTGGACTATGCATAAGCATAATAGTTTTTGTGATCCACGCAACGTCGATTGGCGAGACAATTTCAAAGAACAGCAGCCCTAGTATTGCCAGTTTGTTAGCAAAAAAGAGGCGTACAATTTTTTCCGGATCTTAAATATATGCACAATGAATGCATTTCGGAAATTTTTGTATTGAATTCATTACTTAAACGAAAAAAATTTTTCAACACACCTATGATTTTCAAGTGGATATTCTAGGGTTACAATGTTTTTATTGATAATTACGTTTAAAAAAAATAATGAGACGAATAGTGAAAGTTATTTAACATACTTTTACTTTATTGACCTCATTATTTTTTTTAAACACATAATTATCGATGAAAATCGATAATATAAAGTTTGATTCTGTGTCTACGTCTCCAGATATGCAAGAAAGTCCTAGCAGCCTGGGCAATGGGTGCAGACGCCTTCGTTTATCCCGAGGAAGCTGGCCTTTCGATCGGAGGAAAAGATTACAACCCTTACGTCATGTTGGAGGTTCATTATAATAATCCAGAGCTTCAGGCTGGGTCCATAGATTCGTCAGGCATTCGTTTCATTTTAACGAAAAGCCTCCGCAAGTACGACGCCGGGGTGATCGAGTTGGGCTTAGAGTACACTGATAAAATGGCAATCCCACCGCGACAAGTAAAAAATTCATGAGTCTATGACTAATAGAAATCTAAGTTTGTAATTTCGATGAAGCGAATGTTGTAATGCAATTACTATTCCAGGAAGCTTTTACTCTGTCAGGACATTGCATACAGGAGTGCACAGGGGTCGGTCTCCCCCAACACGGCATCCATATTTTCGCGTCGCAGCTTCATACTCACCTGACAGGCACAAAAGTCATCACTCGACACGTGAGAGACGGGGAAGAATTACCGCCGTTGAATTACGACAATCATTACTCGACCCACTTCCAGGAGATTCGACTTTTGCCGAAACACGTCACTATTCTACCCGTAATCTTGTTTCTGTACTCTGCGTTTCGTAGACTTTGTATTTCTACTTTGTTGCCGATTAATTTTAGGGCGATTCCCTGATCACCACCTGCACTTACAACACCGTGAATAGAGGTAACGTTACGCTCGGTGGGTTCGCGATTTCCGACGAAATGTGCGTGAATTATGTTCACTACTATCCTAACGCACGGTTAGAGGTGAGGTTCGGATTGCGTTTCCTTGAGAAAAGATTCTTTTGTACAGGAAAAACATATTTCGTAGGTGTGTAAAAGCGCTATCAGCGACGACGCTTTGAGAACCTATTTCCGGTACATGAGGGAATGGGAAAATCAATCCACCAGCGTGGATAAAGGGATTTCGATGAATTACAAGAGCATCGAGTGGACCAAAGTCAGGGTAGAGGCTCTTCATGATCTCTACGAAGCAGCTCCATTAGGTTTCCTTCAATTTTTTAGCGCACGAGTATTAAAAAATGACAGAAAATTTTCCTAATGTTTTTTTTAATCGATTTATGAAATGTTTGACCAGGAATGCAGTGCAATGCCTCCGACGGATCTCGACTTCCTGGACTCTGGGACAATATAGGAGCCACGCCAGTGAGGCTACCTGCACCCCCTCCTGCTAGAAATTGTCCAGACTATACTTTAAAACAGGAAATGATGAATTTTGCTTAAGTCACCTGTTTCCTTGCACGATATACAAATTTATTTTCAGGAACTTGTATAAAATTTAAGTCTAGTGTAGATGCCCCAATTACTGGTGATTTCATTCAATTATTTTACGTGTTGTATAGCCTAAAAATCATTACAGTATGGAACATAATCATTGTTTAATACCATAATACTCTCACTCTTTTTTTCAACATTAATTTTTAAATACTAGGTACACATAAGTGCATCTATATCTTTGTTTTTATGTAAATTAGAATTTCAATTTAATAATACAATCTTTTTGCATGTCATTTTTATAAGTTACGTTTTTATTAAGTAAAATAACAAAAGTGGCAATAATGGACATGTACACTATATTCTGGGATTATGATTGAATGGAGCGTCGAAGAGGTATATGAAAATGTATAAAACTATTGTTCGTTTCAATCTATCTTCTCTTCTTTATTATCAATATTCTTCCAAGGTTGCCTGACAAGAATACAGTTCTCTAAAATAAAACAACAATTCTCTGATTACAATACATAAAATGTTTCAACTTAAAATGCTTTCTACAAGAAAAGAAAAAGTACCCTTCCGGGTTCTGTAAATACTTTTCATATAAAAGTTTTATAAATCTGCAGTATAATTATGCGTTTCATGGTTTTTTGGCAGTACATTGCTGAGATTAAGCTAGCTTGAGTTCAATTCTTTTTTTTGTAACATATATTTGCTTTATGGAAATTGGTTGTTGTAAACTACGAAATAATAAAAATAATAGCTATAATAATAATAATAATATAATTAATAATTCGTAATAATAATTACTGGTAATAGCGAAAACTTTATCTTTACACGTTTCATGAATGTACAAAAGAGGGACGCGATCTTACGCTAAATGCGATATAAAAATTAAAAATATCCAATATTTACGATATAATACACATGGGCGAGTTACACATACATACGCACACACGCTGAAACCACGCATACGATAGTTGCCTTTTCTTTTCGTCTTCTCTTTATTTTTTTTTTTCTCCACGTTTCAATACTTGTACACGACTCGATTTTTTATCGAACGATCAGAACAGACTCTGAAGTCTTTCGACTTCGATCGCGAAAAGGAATTGGCTCACAAACGTCCTAGCTTGTAATACGCGGGATTCTATCGTCGAGTATCAAATTTGTACTGCCAAATGTGCTTTGCTTCGCTTCAACCCTTTGAAGTACACGTTTCGAAAGAACAACGTATACGCGATGATCTTTCTTTTTGATATCTTACAGAGCAACCTTTTTCACGAGGTACGACGAATACAGAACTATTGAGTCGATTAATTGTCACGTCACATAATAAGAAAAATATATAGTTAAATAGTATTGTGTGTAGGTACGTAGTAGAATACAAATATTCGTGTTTAAGGAATTCGTCGGATTCTATTGTTTAAGGGGGAAATTTTTGTTTTCGTCGTCGAAAATACTGATTTTTTGGTATTTTAAAAAAAAAAAAACTGTAAACTTAATCAATTTCAAATATTGTCTATGTTTTTAATATACTTTTATAAAGTAACACAATTTTTTCAGTTGAATTCACTCGAAAATACAGTTACAATCACCTGCGGACTAAACGCATGCGAAATTGTGATTGATATATCTGCCCTTTACTTCAAACTCAAAAATTCCAATGTTTCTTTTATACATAGGTTGTTATCGTTTGTCTTACAATGAAACCAATAGAACTATTTTTCGAAAAACGGTAACTGGTAACTTCAAATCCAAATGTTCGACTTCACTCTCGAAATTGCCCAAACTTTTGCTAATTAAAGAAAAATATACAACCTATCGCTTTATCTGTAATTTATATGTTATTAAATAAAACCACATTGGCATTTTTGCTTTTAAATGAACTAATAAAGAGAATACATTTAGTTCAACCGCAATTTCGCGATGCGTTTAGTCAGTTAATTTCAACTGTATTTTCGTCTGAATTTAACCGAAAAAATTGTATAACTTAATAATAGTATATAAAAAAACTATATAATTATTAAAACTATACCAAAAAATCGATATTTTCGATCAAGAAAGAAGAAATTTCCCCTCAATGCTCCAAAGGGCCAATCGCAATTCTTTGTTAAATGTATGAGGGCGAATCTTTCGCTTTGGTACTTAGACAAAAACTTAAGTATCAGAATGTTCTTCAATTGGTTTTTGATATTCGGGAAAATTCGGGAGGACAGATGTATCTCAAAACATTGTTATAAAGCAGTGGTGTCAAACACGCGGCCCGCAAGACCTTAGGGTGCGGTCCACGGCCCAAAACTTGAAATTAATTTTATTACCAAAAAAATACAATGCAACACAATACTAAAGGAAAAATATAATGAAATTGGCATTCCAGATTTTTATTCGTACTTGCCAGAACATTTTATTGAAATGCGTATGTTTGTTGCGAGTATCTTGGCAATGTTTGGTAGTACATATCTATGTAAACAATTATTTTCTGTCTTAAAGACCAATAAAACTTCACACAGGGTGAAGTTAACAAATGAACACTTAAAATTTATGTTAAAAATATCTTTATCCCAAACAATTACACTCGATATCGATAAAATAGTATCTGCGAAAAGATGCCAAGTATCTAGTAAAAAAATATTAAGTCTTTTAATTTCTAAAATGAATGTATCTTTTAATGTATTATTTAATTCTTGTAAATTTATTAAAGAAAAATAAATGTAAAGTTTAAATGAGTTATTTTCCATTATAAATAAAAGACTTTTTTTCTTCCTGTCTGTAACCCGCGGATTTTCTTAAACTGAATTTGGTGGCCCGTATTCATACATGAGTTTGACACCACTGTTATAAAGAATAGAATTGGCGGCAATCGCGATTCTCTTAGAAAAAAGAAAAGCTGAATAATTGAGTAGCAAATGGAATACAACCAGCATACTTTAAGCTTCGATTCGCACATCTTGAGGAACGAGCTTCCTGAAATGTTCCGTAGGAATACTTTAGGAACGTGATTGATTCGAGTACGCGTGGACAATTCCCTTGGACATACGAAAGGATATCGTTGATCGTATAAAAAAATTTAGACTCTCTGCTAGGAACACGCTCCATTGGAAAAAATACTTACGTTCTAAAGCGTGGATGCATAGCAAACCGGACTTCTTCGCGTCTCTCTCGCGGAGAAAAATTTTCCATTAAGATCTTTATTTGTTTTTTCGCGTATGAGTGAACGCATACGAACGGATATCGCGGCTAAGACTTGGCGGGAATACAAGTATAAAATATATTTATATGTATATTGCGAAACTTTTGAAGCGAGAGCAGATCCAGCTCCAAGTCCATCTTGCTACGTTATATTCGTAGAGGATTTCGATCGATTCCGATTCCGTCAAAGCCTGTCTACCATTTCATGCGTCTAATTCAGCGTTGTATAAACGATACGTCACAAAACTATTAAAATCTATCGTAAAAAAATTATTAATTTTACATTGCGAGCGTCGGTAGCTGCGCGTTCCTTCGAGTCGCGGAAAAAACGCGAGGACGCGACCGACACCTAAGTGCCTCAACAAGAACCTCTCGACTAGAGTGATTGATTGTTCTGTTGCATATGCATCTGCAAGAAACAGTACAGAATACCGGCCTGCGCCATCACGTCCACGGTTCCTGCGGCCAAAGGGTCTCGACTCTTCGCGTCGGATCGAGAATTTGTGCCGGGCCGCAGAAGCGTCGGACCAAACACCGTCGCCAAATTGTGCAAGGACATCTTGTTCTGAGCTTCGTGCTTATTTACTCGTATTAGGTGAGCGAGCAGGAAGTCGATCACTGCCTTGTTCACGGCTGGCAGACTCTCGTACACTCTCCTTAAGGCAGCACCTTTCGATAGTTCACCGGTTTGAAAAGCCTCCAAAAATGCTGGATACAGAGCGTCCGTAAAGAGAGCCTCGGGCATTTCTCGGAGATACAATTTGAGCACTCCGGTTACCGAATGAACATCCACCTGTGCGCAGAGATAGGTGAATAGAGAACACGATTCCTAAGGGATCTTAGTGAATCTCTGCAAAAATTTCTTTGGGAATTGTTTTTTTAAGTGAACAAAATGTTCAACAGAAATAAAATTTTGTCTATTTATAAATACACTTATTAAAGGGGCAAAATATATTTTTTGTAATTTTTAATAGTTTATTTTAAGTATATACAAGAGTATAGTATACACAGAAGTGAACGTCTTGAAAAAGTATTGGCGCAGATGATTGCAAAAAAAACCATTTGATCAGTCTTAAAATTGTATACTTTATTAAGTAGATTTGTGACTCTTACAGAGACCACGGAAACCTTTTTTCATTAATAATTTCCTCCTTTTTACAATGCAGACAGATTAAAGATTAATCGAATTTCAAAATTCAAATCTCTGCCATTTGGTTAATATTTTAACAGTTAAACTAATTATACGTCGTTCTCTTGGAATCATCTACGCACTCAGTTTTTTCAAGGCGATCATTTTAGTTCGATGTTTATATTTGAAATAAACTATTACAAATTACAAAAACCATTTTTTTATACTTTTAATAAGTGTATTAATAAGTAGAAAAAAACTATTTATGTTGGACACATTATGTTCACTAAAAGAAAATCTCAAAGAATGACAATTTTTCGGAGTTTCGCACTCATTAAGATTAAATTCTAATGGAAATAGAATAATAGGTAATGGAATAATTACCTCTTTAAGTAATTGTTCCGCTTCGTACGAATTACTCTCAAACGATTTGCGCAATTTTGTTAGATCCGAAGCTGAACCAGAGACTCGATATAAACCCACTTCTCCAACTCCTCGCCTTTCGACTTCCCTCACACACGCTGTTATAATGAAAGGAACGTCGCGTTTCTCTCGTCTGAAAAATAATTGTGAATGTAATTGTTTAGTGTTATCTAACAAGGAAACATTCTAAGTAGAGGGTCGCGATATTAATAGATTTGAATACTATTAGAAACCTCAAACATTGTCAAAATGATCTGTAGAATATTAGCTGCTAGTGACTCATCAAGCACTAAAAATAGTCTAAACATATTTTATGTTAAATACTATGATACGATTTAAAAAATCTCAATCTGGAATTTGAAGGCTTTAGAAATTTTTGAAAAATTGAAATACAATGAAATTTGAGCAAATTTGATCGTTTAAACTTTAAAGTATAGAAAATCTTGAAGAAGAAATTTAAACATTAACTATACTTTAAATCCTTAATCTTGAATTTTCAACTGTTCAACTTGAAGTTTTTGTATCTCTAACCTGAAACCTACAAATCTTCAATTTGAACTCTGAAAAATCTCCAGATTTCGCAGCTTCGAACCTTCGAATTTCCAATTTTCTATCCCTGAACTTTTAATTAATTAACTCCGAAAAGTCCCTAAAACTTAAGATTTTTAATTCCAAACATTAAACCTTTAAACCTTCAATTTTAATTCTGAAAATCTCTAAGACTGTAACTTGGTATCATACAATTTGAAAATCTCAAACTGTGTATTGAAATCTTCGAATCTCCTACTTTCTAGCCTATAAAGATTTTATATTAGATACTATGATGAAGAATGATCTCGTTACATTGGGTGGCGTAGAGGTTTTGATCTGGTCGAATAGCTAGAATCCTTTTAGCCTATTTTCTTGTATTGCGCAAGCCATTAACATCTAATATTCTAAGATCATTTTGGCAGTGTTTAAGTTTTCTAATAGTATCCACATTTACTTGATATCGCAAACTTGGAATATTTTCTTAGAAAAGATATCAGAAATATAAAAGCGACGATTCGTACTTGCACACTTGTTGGATCTTGGCTCCGAATAAACCTTGAGGTTTGGCGGATGGAACCCGCCTTAACGTTACTTCACTCGGAACAAAACGTAGAGCTACGTCCAGAGTAGCCGGTCCTAAATTCAAGGATCTTTCTACTTGATCCGACTGAAGCCAAGATCGGCTCAATCTTTGGATACATTTGCCTCGCAATACCGAACGCGTTCCGCATTCTTCGTATAATAAAATTCTCACATTTTGACTTCCCTCCAATTCGACAACGAACGTTTCGCCTGCAATGAAAAAAATTAGCAATCATTTGAGATTTCTCTCTACGTGAAAGTCTGACTACGTATTGACAAGAAATGTTACCCCAGGTCGGTGCTTGACCCCTCGCAACTCGACTCCTCGCTCGCTTAAAATAATGTCCATAACTATCAACCTCCACGATAATATAAAGATCTCCCACTCTGTCCAAGCCAGGTGGGGTTAGGCCAAGCAAAGTCAAATGAAGATCGCCTAATAATAAACTTTCGTCGCGACCTGATCTCAACAAATAGCTTCCCATATCTGTTTGCAAATAGGTACGACAGGCCGTAACCCACGCCTGTAATTCGTACATGGACAACGGTAATGGCCCTGGGGGTTGTCCACCCTGAAAAGCAAAAGAAAATACTTTTCCATCTATCGTCGCTTCGGTGGTCCCTTAATTATATTCGTGTATCTATTTTTACTTGCATCCTTGTGCTCGATTTAAGAGAAAGATATTATTAAGTACTGTCACGTTATTTATTTATACGTAATCAGTGAATTACGCACCTTTGACTTATCTAGGTACATATGGGAACGCATTACCTGTTGCAATGCCTCCACCGCTTCAACCCATTGAGAACGTTCAAATTCACTGGACAAAAAGAACGTGTACGAATTTTGTACTCGATGCTGACTTTTATGCGCAACGCGTAATACTAAATTCGGAGACGCTAATACTAGTTGAGCTTCGAGCTCCGCAAGTTTCTTCCTATTTTTTTCTGAACCTCTACCGCCAAGTTTAATTCGTTTCTCATCGTTTCGTTCTTCCCACAAAATTTGATCGCGCACGGTACACGCCTGAGACCTAAACGAAGAAAATGCAAAGAGTAGAGACATTGTTTACATGTTAACGTATGTTTTCCTACGCACCTCAGCGCGACAACATTTGCCGGACTAGCTTCGCGCGGTTCCACACCATCTTCCGTCACCAAGGCTTCTGCCACTGGCACGTACCACTTCAATTCGAACGTAAACTTATCTCTACCGGAAGCCTTATACTTCGCACAGGCAATAACGTCGTTGAACAGAAAAAGATGTCTCAACTTTCTGTGACCGTCAGATAGTTCTACCACAAATGAATTTTTCACTAGTCTTCGTTGCGCTCTGTCATGACTCTGAAAAGTAGAACGATTTTTCATAGACGCCGCAAGGAATTGAAAACTGTTTTCGCGGCACTTTCACTAACCGGAAACATTGATTTCGTTTGGATGATATTGAACTCGTCCAGGAAGTTTCTTGTCATAGCAAGAGCTTCGGAAAGTGGTGCATGATCTGCATGATTCACTGACGTGTGTTTCAAAAGATCCTACAATCAATTTAGACATTATCAGCGTGAACTCCACGATAAGATAAAGTTTAAGTTAGTATATTTCCACATAGTTTTATCGACTTATGCAATTAATAGTAAACGTGTGTTTTACTATTTAAAGGATCTTTCCGATGTGACGCCCGGAAAAATGACCGATTTTTTTCCCAACAAAACGAATGTTGGTACTAAATTCAAATTTTTACTACTTCTTAATACGTCATTCGAGAAAATAAAATTGGTTTCATATATTTATAATGCTTTGATTCGATGAAATAGGTGAATTGCGGACACGATTGCATAAAAACTACTTGACCAATCGGTCTAAAATTTTTACACATTATTCTACACACGTATAACTATCGCTGGAACTGGAATCAGAATCTATTTCAGCGAAATAAAGCATTATAGACATATGAGCCCCTCATTTGACTAATGCTATAAGTCTAAAATGAAAGTTTATTAAAAAATAAATGGAATTAAGGATACTGAAGTCATTTATCAACACAACTTCTATATATTTACTTCTATATTAACAAAAAACACGACTCAGATTTAAATTTTAAGTAAAATGATTACGGAAAAATCTTGAATAGTATTCGGAATAGTCAAGTTTATTATTAATAATGTAAATTAGCTTACTACTGAAAGAAATATAGTTTCTCCTTTAAGTTATGTTATTATAATTACTAGACTGCGGATGTTTATGCAAATTCATATTTTCAAAGACATAGGAATCAAAAATCAACTGAAATAAAAGTGTCTTTTACCTTCTAAATATTGTAAAATGTATATTGTTTTCGATATAAGTATGATATATTTTTGTGTTTATGCACTTCTTTATGCATTTTAGCAAATTCAAAATTGCTATAAATGCATAAACATTCGCAGTCTAATAATTACTTTTCCTTCATTTTATTTGCTCACAAATAACCTAGATTCTGTTCTTAATTTTTGTACAGTATTACACAAAAGTCCAAAATACTAAGAAAAGAGACTTGATTCACTTGTCAACTAAGGGGTTCATATGAAATCAATTTTTTCATGTTCGTGAAAAATGTATTAACAAGTAGGAAAAACTTGAATTCAATAACAACGTTCGTTTTGTTGTAAAAAAATCACAAAGACATGGTAATTTTTCGAGCGTCACATTGGAAAAACCCCGTAAGGAACTCGAGTAAATACTCACATGTAGTACCAGCGCGTTTTTTTGTACCCGAGCTACTGGCTTATGCAAAAGATCTTCGAGAGACAATCCCGGTCCTTTAGGGAATCCTCTGAGTCTTATGTCTCTCGTGATTTCACCGAATTGAGTGGAATGGGCGGAACACCTTCGTACTGTATCAGTAGCTCGAGCATAATTGTGTAAAAAAGCTCCATATAATCCTATATTGCTGGCCATTACCTGCAATTAATCAGCGTTGCGTAAGAATATGAGTCAAACCGTTTCCTCCGTACTGAATTCTCACCTTGAACTGTTCGCCTATCGTAGTTTTGCTGTCCCACTTCTCCAACTTTTTCCTGAGGCCGTCCAAAAACGTTTGATGCAACGCATGCAATTCGGGTATCTTATAAAACATCGTGCCAAACTCATCCTCGGAGATAACCGGTTGAGAAGTGGTCAGTGTTGCTCTGATTGCTTTCATGTACTGAAACGAGACGGTTTGATTAGCAGTGGGAAAATTGGTACGCTTCGTTTTAGATCGAGAAACAAGAACTACATACTTGTAACATTACGTTTAGACATTCGACATATATAGTTTCACTTTCTACTACCGAGTTTACAATACATTTAATCATAGACGTTCTATCGTCCTCACGGTCTTTACTTTTCTCTTGGCGGCGCGGTGTAGTTGGCGTCGGCGATTCTAAACTCCCTTCGCTTAAGCTTAGCGGTTCGGCATCGCTACTACCGGTTTCATTGTCAGTGCTAAGAGCACGCAGTAAAATCGGTGGCGCGGTGCTTGCACCCTCCTCGTCCTCGCTATCCATTGCTGCTCTGTGTCTGGAAGCGATCAACCCGGTGTTAATTCGTCCGACGCGAGCACTCGAATTCACGCGATCAGCTTACTGTATAAAATAGTCGATGTTGACATAGTTGCTTTGATTTCCTGGCGAATCCGGGAGAGAAGGCGGCCTCCTCGGCGGCGCTCGGTTGCCATTATTGTTTCCAACAGGAGGAACGCGCGCATCGATATATACATATTCTCCTGTTTGATCTAGAGCCACGGAATCGTAGTATGGCTCCTCCTCCGATGCCTCTGCATCACCGTCTTCCGCGTCTTCATTGATCGCGTTTTCCAAATCTGTTCGTTAAGCGCAAACATAAACGAAATTGAATAGATAAGTAAGAATAACGCGAAACAAATACACCACCTTTTTCATCCTCCTCTTTTAGAGACTCCTCGTTCTTCTCTTTCTTAGAGCTTCCCGTCACTTCGATCACAGTGACATAATTGCTTGGCACGTCCGGGTCGCTGTTTCTTCTAAGTTCAGGCACTTTCTCAGGACTTTTTGGTATCTCGCTTTTAGGTCTTTTGTTCGTGTTGAGAGTAGAACTCAGCTCGGAAACACACTTATCCTGGAATTTACTTATGTCTTCGCGAGCAGGAAGAGGTGGAGCCGATGGTTCCGCGCGTTGAGCATTCAACGCGTTCGTGGAATTGGATAAATTGTTTTCTGTTTGACGGGAGAATTGGCTTTGAGATTCTGAGAGCTGCTGCTTTTCAGGACTGGATGCGCTGTTGGCGTTGTTTGCCAATTGCTTGTGACGTTCTACGTCGGCCAATAATCTTTCCAGGTATTCTACGTAGAATTCTTCTTTCTCGAGTTCTTCTCTCAAAGCTGTGACCTGCGAAATCAATTATCTATTTAGTCAGTCAGGAATTTACAACTTTGCACAAATACAGCGGTAAAAATAAATACGATATAAACACACATTTTAGTCCATGATAACAGAATACAGATAAGCAAATGATGATTCAGAAACATTGAGAAATATATGAAAAAATTCTGGTATCCAGAATTTGTATTCTGAGTGTGACTAATTTTAATTCTTATCAGAATACAAAATAGTATTAGCTTTTTTTTTAGTTTAGTATTAATTAAAGTGGATAAGGTTTGTGGATGGGGGATTCTCCTTGTATAGAAATCATCTTGTCAATTAATAAACTGGCTAATATGATGACTCATGAAATAAAATTCTCACTTCCTTGAATACCAGGAAAGTCAATGCACCGAAATGAAACTCTGTTTCAAATCTTTTGGAAAGATTTAACAGAAAAATAGATACAATATCATTCTTATATATCTTTAAGCTACCTTAAAATCACTTGGTACAAATGAATAATACTTCAGAAAATAATACTTCAAACGTCAAACAACTTTAATTCATAACCCAGCACATAAATCAATCAAAGCGACATAAAATACACACGACTGCACAAATTCCAACAAGTTAAAGTCTCCTTAGAACCAATTGAGATCGCTTAGGCAGATTCTTCATTGCGAGACAAATTTGGTTGACACCAACACCTGAATCATCGGTCGCAAAATTGATATGTCATGCGGTTGAATAAACTCCCCTCTTGGTGTGCGAACAGCACAATTACAGTCTCTAATTACAGGCTGTTACCTTCTGTTTATGCTTGACTAGGTTGGCCCTGACGTCCTCCTCCCAGGCGGCCGGCAAGGCGCTGTCCGGGAATCTTTGTACCCAGACACGCTGGAAATCCCCGAAAACGCTCATCACTCCGCTCCAGAGCGTCGTTCGGGATGACTCCTCGGGGACGGTTCGAATTTCGTGGAGGATATTCAGGCCGCTGTGTACATTGCACGGGCGCGGCGGTCGCGGCTCTCACCCGAATTCGCCCGATTACGATCTCGTTCCGAGGCAGAGAACTCACTGAGGCGTACGCGTCGCTGTAACGAGGCATAAGTCGTGCTTTTCGTCCGCGAACAGATCCTCTTTCCACCCTGAATTCCGCGGCGTGCACCCGTGGCCGAAACACGAAAACGGGACGAGCGTCATACGGCCGCTGTCATCTTGTCGACATCTCCTGCGTAGCTCACAACCGTCCGATCCCCATGCCCTCTCCTATCATTTTGACGCCTCCGCTATACTGCGTTCGCGGACACTGCCCTCCGAACCTCGAGTCTGGCAGCAGGTGCGCTTCACGGATGATACTCTTGCGCTTACGCAAAATAGAAATTCGTGTGGCTTGCGAAACGCCCCGACAAAACGCTGCCTCTTACTTTGGACAGATATATATTTACGCTCGGCGACGTCGCGAGTTCGGTTTATCTATGGGTTTCCTTTAGTTTCGTTCGGTTTCGTTCCATCCAAACATTAAATTTATAATTAATAGGGTGTAATATAGGTAATAGGTAATCTTCGGGTTCGATGATATAGTCGTTAGTCATCGTCGTCGTGGTCGAGGAAGTTGCGTTTACGCAATGGATCGGTGCTGAGTAATATACTAATACATAGTATTTGAAATTAAAAAATTCAAATAAGATTTTCTACTGAGATTATTTTGTGAACTATATGTATATGTGTCTTTGGATAATCTGAAATATTTATTTTTACAAGCATTATTGCAATCTGCCTGTATTTTAAAATAATTGTTTCTCAGCAGGAGCTTGAAATATAGTTATTTGAAATAAATATTATAAACAGATATTTTCAAATATTATTTTTGCACGTAAAACTGAAAAATAAAATCCTGAAATTTTAGTTTATTTAAATAAAAATACTTTAATTATATAGTATTTTAAATTTTTATTTTGAATATGCCTGAATAAAATGTATTATGCATTTCTAATAGTAATAAAGTTGCAAATGATTTATTTTATTTTTTAGATAATTTTTTTTACGTAATTCTTCTGCATAATGACGGCGCATTTTGAATGCTGAATGCGCGGGAAAAATTTCCTGCGTTTTCTGAATATTAAACATTCGTCTATCTTATAGATACAAAGAAATTCCTGAAATTCACGATAGGCGTATTGCATGAAGAATTTAAATTCTAAGTAAAAAAGTATTGACCTTTATTAGCCCTAAACCTAATAGCTAACGAGTAATTTCACTTTATTTCTTGAAAATTTTCTTCACGTAATATCAAGTTGAAGATTCAACCTTATCACAACTTTTGTATACAAAATTTTTTCGTGTAACGCATATTTTGGAATATAAGTTATAGAGGTGCACAAGTTGCGTGGACCACCTTATATATATATACTTATTGTGTGTTTCCAATAAAAATGATTTGACTAAAAATAATCATAATCATGTGCATATAAATAATAATGATTTTTATACAAAATGAAGCTTGAATACAGTGTTATTCTCTAAATATAATGTAACATTTACTATACAATTTGATATTTTGTATGTAAAATACACTTTGACATGTGTCAAAAGTCTTGTAAATTTTTGCATATTCAAAATATTTGTTATAAATCTATAAAAATCCGCAGTTTATAATAACAATAAGGAACAATAAAATTTATTCAGCAGTAAGCATATTCAAGCAAGAATACGATTACTACTACAAAGTGCAAACAATAATAATTATATATACAATTATTGCGTTTGCTAATTTCCATATTCAAGTCATCGTCAATTATATTCTCGCTTCAATTGTATCAATTATATTCTCCGATATTCGCATATATACATATAGACTATACCTACTAACTCCACGAAATTATTATAGCGCCATAGTGTGCGTACTTTAAAGTAAGATCTTACAGCGGGACGTTTGAAAGATTAATTGTATAAAATATATAATTAATTATATTCACCCGTTCATGAATCGACACGGGAAACTATCGCGCAACTATCCTACAATACGTCATCCAACAAGAAATTCAGTATGTTTAAACAAGAAAAAGTGATGAATCAAAAAACTTTTTCCTTTCCAAGATACTTTTGTAAGCGGCTGTACAGGTGTAGCTGTCAATCTTGTTGGCAGCACAATTTAGAGGTTATGTTTTGTCCAAAAAACTGACGAATTTTCGTCAATTTACTTATTTATCCGAAGAAATGTCGACTACAGATGAGAAACAAGAATGCTCGATACTTCAGGAGTTAACGAAACAAGTTAAATCGGATAGTAAAAGTGGAATATTGCCATGTTTAGTACGACTGAAGAACGAGCCCAAGAGCTATAAGCAATTCGCCAAAGATGGAGGTCTTGGTATCTTAGTCAATTTACTCTGTTATCATAATATAAAGATATTGAATATGACGCTGAGTATTCTAGCGAACGCGTGCATGACTGCAGACGCAAGACAAAAGGTACAAGCGTAGTTATCCTTCCATAAATTCTTTCTTGCCTTTTTTCTTTTTGCTTCTGTTTTAGCAAGTCAGTTCACAATGACTTTGTCAAACTACTTATAAAAATTGTTGATTCATGATAATACAACAATGTTTACACAGAGCAACTTTAAATACATTTTGTTATAGGTCAGAGGATCTAAGATAGCAAATCGTGTAGTTTCTATATTAAAACATATCAAGGTAGAGAACACGTTACACTGCCGTGCTTGTAGACTAATTGGAAACTTGTCAGAATGCGAATGGCACGCAAAATCATTGTGCGAAACTGGTGTGGTTCAAGCTTTAGTCAATGTTTTACAATTAGAGACGAATATGCAAACATATTTAATGGGTGTTAGAGCCATAAGGTAACAAACAATATTCCTTGTGCGTAGATCTTTATACCGATGAATCTTTGCCATTAATTTATATCCTTTATGTGTGCAGAAATATTTGGAGCATGCATGAAGGTAGCAGAGAAGAAATCTTAGAATCCGGAGTTATATTTAGAATCACAATTTTGTTGGTAATGGCAAGGGAGAAATTAGAAATGGACGCAAAATATTCAGAGTTGGTAGAAACGTGTTTGAAGGCAATGTGTGCTTTCTTGAGCACTCTTGATCCTCGAGTTGGGGAGCAAATGAGAGGGGAGAAGGATGTTCAAGGCTACAAATGCATTGTACAGTGTTGCGATACGAATAACAAATTGGCTATTAAATGCGTGTATAATCTCTGCCAAATAGCCGAATCTCGCCCTATTTTGGGAACTTTTGGTGCTATCGAGAGTCTCATCGCTCTCATCAAAGATCGCTCAGAATTATCTAAAGACACAATAGCCAGCCTGTGTCTGTTCTGCCGAGAAGCAGTCAATCGCGCTAGGATCAGAATGGGATCGGGTTTGGAATTAATGTTGTCCATGTTGAGAGATCCTGAACACGAGAAATATCATCCTATGTTGCTGCACGCTCTTGCGCAATTCGTTTACGACGATTTGAGCATCGCTATAATGGTGAAGAATGGTCTGCTGGATGTTTTAGTGACACGATTGAAAAAGATGGTAACCGAAACTATAGCCAGTGAAGAGATCATTGTCTCAAGAAAGAGGAGTAACGATTCTCCTCCGAATAAATACGGAGAGTTCAAGTATAATAAGGCTAATTTAGGAAGGTACGTTGACGAAACTGGTTTCCGGGATCCTAAATAATAGAGAAATATTACGTTTTTTTTTTTTTTTAGATTCAGTTCGGATTATTATCGTGACGATTGGAGCCCAGGCAGCGCCACCAGTGTTTCCTCTTCTCCGCCCAGCACTCCGCCGTTACCTTTCTACGATTCTATAGAAAACGACGAAAACGCGGAAGATAATTACAGTCCAGTCTGCAGCGATACAGAATTAATGGAAAACGATGACGGTAGGTTTAATTGTATACTTTGTAATAGTTTTATACACTTGTATATGTTATTATTATTTATTTAAATTAGACGAGCGAGTCCCTTTACATATAGTGAATAATTATAATTATTCGTTATAATTAGGACGTGGTATTATACATATTATACTAAATTGAGAAGATTACTCTTAAACTACGAAATGCTACCTGAGAAAAAATCGATATTGTTGATATATGTACTTGTTTCTTTAATTATGCCATTAATTGGATCAAGTGATCCATGCTTTCACTTATAGCTACGGGGTATAAAAGCTTGCCCTTTTCTAATGTTTCTTATTGGTGCATATAAATCAATAAGTTGGAGTAATGCAGAACAGTTAACTTTTGCATTAATAATTTTAAAAAGAAAATACGTCAGTTACTGCTCTGCACGCAGTTAAGGTTTTCATGTTAAGTTTTGCAAATATAGAACTAAAATTATGATTTGGAATAGGTCTATATTTACATATTCTGTGAATCTTAAAAATCTATCTTGAACTCTTTCTAATTAATTAAGATATTTTGTTGAGATGGGAGACCAAATTAACAATTTTATAGTTTGTATATTAACAAAATCTGCAGAGAAACGTTTTATAAACCGAAGAGTTTTCAATGCTGTCAATAACCAGTTGGGTTCATTTTCCATGAAGACCTCATAACGCGACATTTAGCAATCTTTATGCTACACTGTTTATGTTACACTAATTATAGAATCTATTAAGATCAGATTACAATTCAAGACAGTCTTTATAAATTGTAAAATCATCAGCATATAAAAGAAATTTATTGTATAAAAAAACATTATTTATATCGTCGATAAATATATTGAAAAGAAATGGCCCAAGGAATAATTTGAAATCTATGAGATAAATATATGTTTTCTTTTCTAAATTAAGAACCTCAAGAAGAAGTGGAGTCGGTAAAAAGTTGCAAATCGGTGACCGTAGAAGCGGAGGAGCCCCAGAACGCAGAGAAAGCAAGCAAATCCAACAGTTGCGAGTATGCAAATGTTTGGACATTGGTGCTGTTAAGTCGTCTAAGTCATTCGGACGACCCAATCGAAAAATTGGCAGATCCGACAACCATCGAAGCTCTGTCATCCTATATCAGACACGCGAAGAATCCGAAGGCGTCTAGAATTTTAACTCGTATTACAAGGTAAACGAAAGGAACCTACAAACAAAATCTGTTAACAATTAATTATATTATTTTCTATGCAGAAACGGAGCGTATTTAATACCGCTGTTGAAGCAAGGCTTTGCCTTCGAAGCTCAGACTTTGTACGGTTCGGAGCAATACACGAGGCAATTGTGCGCGTTGGCGGAAACCGGCGGCGCGATAGGCGAGCTGACATCCATCCTACTGCGCGGTGAGGAAATTCACAAACTGGTTATCGCAGTGTCCATACCATTCCTGATCAAATGTCGAAACGTCTTGAAATCTCTGCTACACCATTACGGAGGTCTGGCGTTAATATTTCGCGTTCTATCCGACCGAGAACACAGTCTCTATGAAAACGCGATTTGGTCGATTTGCCGGCTGGCGATCACATTGCAAATTCATCCCGACGTGGTAGACAAGTGTCAGATCGTGGACACGATCTCCGCCGATTTGCCAAGGATCTACGACATTAATCCGAAACCGGCTACGGTCACGTTTGAACTCGACGATGGCACAACCGTCGACGCTTGCAGACACACGCTTTGCCAGAAATCGGACGTCTTCTCCGCGATGCTCGAAGGAAACTTCCTAGAGTCGGGGAAGAAACGCGTCAAGCTACGAAACACGTCGAAGGAAGGTCTGAACACGTTGTTGTTGGCTGCTACTGGTTGCACGTTCGAAAATAGAACTATCGAGTCTCTGCTGGATGCTGTATTATTGGCCGATAAATTCCTCATGGGCGATTTGTCGGATTTATTGACGGAAAGTTCGATCTCTAAATTGAATTATCAGAATTACAGCAGAGCTTGGAAATGGGCTAGACTCAACTCTTGCCACGAACTGAAAACTTGCTGCGTGAAGAGTTTTCTCACGGCCACTATGAACAAGTCCGAAAGAGCTCAGGCGTTTCAAGATTTCTCCGCCAGCGGGAATTTCGAGGAATTCCTGGAAGAAGTGAAGGAAATCATTACCAGTGTTCTGTGCCAATATTAGCTGCACGCGAATTCGATGCAATTGTGATATTAAGGATAATAAGATTTAGAAACCTATTCGACGATCTATTCTGTCTTCAACACTCGATAAAGTGCTTTTATTCATTCTCTACGCCTGCTAATCGAAATTTCTTGTATAATATTTTAAACAACGGAATTGATGTATATTAATTATATACTTTTTAGGTGTTACTTGATCCATACTTATACACTAGATCAGTGAATGTTGTGTATATATTATATTGTTAAAGTATTTTAACTTAGTTTGTTCGTCTCAAACATGTACGACCAAAATATATATTAACTCCGATGAAACAGCGACGAGAAAGGTTCTTCGGTGAATCCTACGTGTCGCTTCTCCGCGTCAGTTTCAGCTGCATCGATTCCGACGGAACGGAAATCAAATGCAAGATCAGCTTCACTCGATCCTTATTTATGCACTCTATTCTGAACGACTTGACCAGCTGAAAAGTCACACGTGAGAGTTGCGTGAACTGCAGTTGAATCGTCCTTGAATCATGAATCTATTGTTTTGAATCAATACGTTTACGTACCTCTGCCAAGGCGAGCGATATTTGTGTCTCCGCCAATTTTCGGCCGATGCAACTTCTCGCTCCCAAAGCGAACGGCAAACTCGCGTGCGGGTTCAATACACCACGATAATTGCCGTTTTCCGTTCTAATCCATCTTTCCGGAAGGAACTCGTTCGGTTGCGAGAAATTCGCGCTGTCGCGACCGCTCGAATAAATGGACAACACGAGCAGTTCCTGTAACGAGGATGTTAAACAGCTTGATTCGTCGGTATCCTTTCTTAGTTTCTCTGCGATCGAATTCATTTTATTGAATTTTCATTTACCGCTTTCGACACAAAGTAATTACCGATCACGCTATCCTCTGGCAAGTAACGAGAAAGGAAAGGAGCGACTGGATACAGTCTGAGCGACTCTTTGATCACGCCTTTCAATAAAGGCTGACGAGGGACTTCTTTCTGCGGAAGGCCTTTCAGACGATGGAATAGTTCTTCTTGCCTTTCGGCGTGATTACTGAGTAGCAATAATATCCACTGTAAGGTTGTTGCTGTCTGATAACGTAACACAGAAATTCGTATGTATTGTCAATGAAATTAGAATTCTTTTTCGAACTTTGTATACAGGTAAACACACCGTGTCGCCAGCGGCTAAAATGAAATCGGTGACGATGGGAATCGCATATTCGTCGGAAATTCCTTCGTCCATCATCTTTCTAAGCAGACCGTCGCCTCCCAGCCGAGTCATTTCCGGCACCAATGTTCGGACGATTTCGAAAGCTGTGTCAGCGCAACTGACGAATTTCGTCCAAACCGGTAGCCGCAGATTCATCGCTAATTTCGCCGGCAGTATCGACAATGCGGCGGAGTATTCGAATATTCTGTGCAACGTTTCTGCCAATTTTCGAATGTCTCTAGATAGCTGCTGTTTGTGGTTGTTCCAGGAGGAACCCATCAACGTGGCCAACATTGCTGATTTGGAGGATAATTATTCTACATTTTTTGCTTTCAATATTTGAATATAAAAGCAGCTGCGTTTACCTTCGATGGACCATTGATAAAGTTGAATCTGCAGATCCGGTATCACCGCGTTACTTTCAATCTGCTTCCTCCATTTTTGCACAAGTTCTTCCGCTACTCCCTGACATGGATCCGCCATCAGATTAATCGAATCTGGTACCAACATTGTTTTGTTTAAAATTTTGCGAAATTGCATCCATTCTTCTCCATCCCTGTTGCAACAATTTATCATATTAAGAATTGTCTTTCTATGCAGTAGAATCTCCATTATCTAACACTTAATTATCTTCAATTTTCATTAGCTCAGGTTCAAATTATTGAATGTATTGGGTGTAAGACTAGAACGAAACTTCGAGTAGAATTCGAACTATACTTTAATAATTTTTAACTAATTATTAGTATTTTATATTAGAAATGTTCAGACGAATAATCGCGTATTAGGACGCGATTTCGCGCGAAACCACATCCACTATAGCCGCGATTTTAGTATTTTAGAGTGAATAAGAAGAATAATTGTCTGTCGCCTATTGAGTCATTGCTACTCTCAGTTTGTGTAACTCAAAATACAATAGAACCACGATCAACCGGCTCTTAATTAATTTCTATTTTTATTATCCTTCGTTTCAGCTATTTGCTGCACTAGAAATAAAACTACAGTAAAATTTCAAGCGAATCTTGAACTTTAATTTAATTCTGGTATATTAGAATTAAAAAATGTCTGCATCCAGGAAATGTTTCAGTTTTAATTCTAATCTAATTTCGACAGTTAATCGAGGTTCTACTGTATCGAATAAACATGTAAACCTACACTGAAAAATGTTAAGCGGAAAATTTGTGTCGTTTGTGCAATTTTTTGCGAGATGTTCTACATTCTACAGGGATAATATACAGGGTGCGCCAAAAGTATGGAAACGGTCAAATATTTCGAAAACGGACCATTTTTGAATAAATGTTTTAGAGCAATGTTTTTAGGTTCTAGAAATTCTATTGAATGGTCGTATCCGTTTAACTTTTAATGGAACGGTCAAGGTCACATCAAGGTCAACATGATTTTTTAAAATGGAATACCCCATTTTTTATCGGGCAGTGTTAAAGCTGACGGTGAGACCTTTCAAAACACTAGCTGGTGACCTTTTTCTGTTGAAAATTGCCAAGAATTGTCAAGAAACAGGCAGAAGTCAATTCGAACACTTAACGAGTTAAAGCACATTAATGCTAAATCTCAAATGCTCAATGCGTATTAATGCTAAAATCGCCTTTCCTAAGCCCATACGTGAGGACCATGATTGTGCAAAGTCCAATCGAGAAACTTCCTCAAGGTGCACTCTAAATAATACTAACAACAAGGCTGACAGCATCGAAGCATTTAAAACTCAGCACTCAGGCAATTCTCAAGAGAAATAGGTCATCAGCTAGTGTTTTGAAAAGGTCTCATCGTCAGCTTTAACACTGCATGATTAAAAATGGGGTGTTCCATTTAAAAAAATCAAGTTGACCTTGACGTGACCTTGACCGTTCCTCTGAAGGTCAAACGGATACGACCGTTCAATAGAATTTTTAAAACCCTAAAACATTTTTCTCAAAAATATTCCGTTTTCGAAATATTTGACCGTTTCCATACTTTTGGCGCACCCTGTACATGGCTGTAAGGTAAAACGACGTATGTCACGTTTTCAAAAAATTTGATTTTGTGCCATAACTGAAATCTAGAAAGTAGAATTCATATTTTTATCAGAGAAACAATGCATTAAAATTCGACTACATAAAACAGTATTGATGTTTAAAACTTTAAATGCGAATATCTCGAAAATGAAAACAGATAACGTGCGTTGTTTTATTTAACAACCGCAGATATAATGATGTTAGACAAAAATGGCTAAAAGTAATAGAACAAAATGAAGAATACTTTAATGAATAAAGCAACATTGAAGCAAAGAAAATTGTCTTTCAATCTAACCAAAGAAACGGCATAAACTTTCTGCTCAACCTAACACAAATCAAAGTATAATTCATATAACATATCAATACAGCTTCTCTTCCAAAATCCCCCAAAAAAATTGAAAGATACCGTACATAAAAAGCAATCCGCGCCGGCACTTCCGGATATCATTATAAAGCATCCAAGCTTCCGGTACGAAGTGTCTCGGCGCCGGACCTTCAAGCCGGAAGATTCGACGAAACTCGTCGGGCGAATTGACGAAGACTGCCGCAACAGGTCCGATGCGTTCCCTGTAAACAGGTCCGAGTTGCTTATGCCTCCTGTCCACGTATTCGTGTTGCCGTTTCGCGCCGCCGGACAACAGGAAGGAGAAAAGCGTTCCGAACACCGGAAGTCCGCGGGGTTCCGGCGCTTCCTGCAGAATATTTCCGGTCCCAGCGGTCGCCGCGGTGCCGTAGTTTCGATCGCGCGGTTTCTCGGCGATTTCGATCGTAGAGCGCGCCGCGGAGTCCGCGGACTTCGAGATGTCGGATAGATCTTCGATCCTCGGCGATCTAGACGCGCCTGCGTAGCCGCAACCCGGCGCGTTGCGAAAACTGCAGGATTTGGCGGCTTTCAAAGCGTTCCTCGCGACGTTCATCCTGGGACAGACGATTTTATCTGTTCTCGATAGGAGCGCGAACGATCGTATCGACACTGGTTAAAACCACTCGCGGAGGGTTGCTCGTTCTTCGCGATCGCGAGAACGGACGCGCGGTGTCGAATTCGAGACGATTTTCTTGCGGACGAATCGTTTTCGCGGCGAAGAGGAACGTGACTTCATTCGGATCGAAGCGATTCGATTCTTCGCGGAAATCTTTGGCTCCTTTTCCTCTGCGTCATTCTCGAAAACACTTTGAGGAATTTGATCCGCACTGCTGACGATCCAACGTGATTCGATTTTATTTCTCCTCGTATTTCTGTGTCGCGTTTCTCACGTTTATAGGACGAAGCAGGATCTCACGGTGTCGGAAGATCGCGCGCGATACACCATGGGAAAATAGGCGACGCGGATCGGAGATCGGAGCGAATTCGTATCGACGACTTCCGGCCGCGGGAGGAAGTGGAAGCGGTAACGAATGTGTATCGAATAATCGATGGAAATGAAAATGGGGAGGAAAATAGTGAAGTTGGAGGAGCGATCGGGATGGTTTACACGTGAGGAAGATCGGATACCGTTTACTATGCCGTTATCTAGAAGCCGTTTACCCCTCCGCCTGCAGGTTTCCACTTTCTTCCGCGAGAATTCCTTCGCTCCGTGATTCAGTGTCTTCTTATTCTCTACCGATTACAGTGGCGTCGCAATTAACATAATTACGAATCGGACGCAAACGAACGTCTCCTAATCTTGGCTATTTTCGTACCACATTCTTGTCTATCCTCGATATATTAATATAATAACGTAACTGGAACTCTTCGTGACTTCGTGGAAAGGTGAATATACTTAACTTATCTCTTGTAGAAACACTTCACTATATTTTTAAAACATTTCTTCTTACATATTTGTCATTCACTTTAATTTTACACCGTTTTTCAGCCGACACGATACCGTCGAGGAATTTTTATTATTACACCACAATGTTTGCGTTAAAACACAGCGACGGAGATAAGAAAAAATCTGAAATCGCGTCGTTGGAAGTTGGTTATTGTCAGCAATCGGACAGAGACATTTAGTCACGGTTCTGGTTGCGGTCACCGCGGGATATCATGGCGTCCGACCACTGCACACTGTTTAAGAGTTTCAGGATATTTAAATCTCCAGCTGAAACTTCTTACGGGGTGGGGACCACAGTCGATATTCTGGGAATGAAGAAGCTTCGACGTGAAATTTCCTCCGAACGCGACACTCTTGTCTACGACGAAACATTTTTTGTTGTTACATTGTCCAAAGTAACTTAATTTTTATAAGGAAACGTCTGCGACGCAAATTACGTTAATCGCGATCAATACCTATATACATACTATCTTCTCAGTATCTTCGTCTTCGTTTTATCATATTCAGGAAACTTTCTCGGTATGCAAATAGAATTGTACTTTGCATAGATAACGATATTTCACTTGCAAAGTTGAACGAAGCCAGAAGACTTTGAACAAGAAGATAGCGTTTATAAATAATGCAACCGATACTGCCATCTGAATAAATACATGTGTATATCTCGTTTTAATTTCCATGGTGAGTTCCCAATCTGTCTTAAGAGAGAAAGAGACTGCCGATAAAAAATTAAAAAGACTTTTATTCCAATTTATTCTTCGTCGTTCATCAAATTTTAGCCACGCAACGGCGATCAGTCCTCTCAATAAAATTCCTGCGACCCACAATTGACTACCCTCGAGCCTAATTGCAAAAGCGAGAGAAACAATGAGAGAGGAGGAGAAGGAGGCTCCAGATTCAATCATCGATGCGGCTGCGAGAGGTCAAAGAATCGGCCGAGGAGTCGCGAAACGGAGTGCGCGACGATTGAATACGAAACGACTTGTTTACCAAAGAACGCAAAGCACTTTTGTCTTGGCAGATCGTCGCGAAGAGGCGGCGATGTCTGGTCAACGACCGTGAAAAAATTCGCGTGTTCGTTGGGATACAACAGGAGGCGGGCTTTAAAATTGTCCATTCCGTGGTGCATTGTGCTTCTCGGAGGCGACAGAAAGAGATTCTGCGATAGTTTTGCTCGGTGTGTTCAGCAACGCGAGATACTGACGCGTGAATGCGAATGAACGAGAAACGCGTGGAAAAGTGTCGGAGCGAGCGTCTCGGCTGGTCGACGCGACGCGTCGATCTGCCGATCCGCGCGATTATGCTTTGAAATGAATAGTAAGTTTTCAGGACAGAGATCGTCGAGGCAATCGGAGATCGAGCTTAAACTACTTAAACTGCAATCTGGAGGGGATAAGCGAACTGCAACGATACAATGCGCTGAGGAAATTGATTTCTGCAATATTTATTTTTTTTTTTATTTACGATCGAGAGATAGATGGTAATATCCTCGACGTGATTAGATAAGACCGCTTTGTTCAATTAGTCTTTTTTCTTCTATGCTGAACCTTTGTAGCACACGTACGCGTGGTTTTTTCCGACACAGCGTCGAATTTCGCTTCGATTCCTGCGTGTGAAGTCTACGCGTAACGTTTTATAAGTACAAAGTGCGATCTCTATTAGCGAAATCATTTATTTCTTCAGTTTGCGTTTCCCAAGTAGAGGAGAAAGGAATTTGTATAATATCGTTTTGAAGGATTTTGTTTCTCATCGCGCGTGAAAGTAAATTCAATGTCCCAAACAATTTTCAGACAGTCTCTAATTTACAGTCGGTGAAATACTAACTGTGGAAATTATCAAGGAATTACATAAGTCAACTATATTCGTGGCACATCGTTTTATCCATGGTGGAATTATCGACAAATAAGCCGGAGACGTTTCAACACGCTCGCGTCAAATTTATTTCCGAGAATCTAACGACGATCTGTATTATACCACGAATTACGAAATAATCGTGGAGGTTATATCACGCAATGGATCGATTTGAATAGGAGAATAAAAAGAGAATTTCATCGCCGTTTACGCATTCAGCATTGATATTCATTTTGTGTTCCATTCGTCGACAGCGATTAGCATTTCCTAACCCGTCATCCTTATTGTGCATCGATCCGATCCGCGTGATTCGTTGCTCGAAAGAAAAAGGAATAAAGAATTTTTCGAGCGAAAGACAACACGCGCCACGCGTGTCGAATTCGAAGTTGAAGTGTTTTTCGTTTCTCGTTTCGGATTTCGGAATCCAACGCAGCGACACGCTCTCCGCGAGTGCGGCTCGTTTTCCTCTCCCCCTGTTGATATTCGGAAGCATTCGGAAGACCGTGTTATCGTACGTCGGCCCTGAAGATCGCGATAACCGGGAGTAGACGATTTCTAGGACAAACTCTGTCGCTAGATGCGGACGGTCAGTCACCAGTCACAGAGTCACAGCAAGTCACAGGGAGCACGAGACACAAGAGTCGTCGTGTGCATCAGTGCATCTCAATTTCCAACGAACTTTCGAGCATCGGTCTGCATCGGTCTCTCTCCACGCCACGATGGACACCGACGTCGAGTCCTGTTTAAAAGACTGGAACGACCTAGCGCAAGATTACAAGGAACTAGAAGTAAGATTATTTTACGTTCATTTCGGATATTAATCTTGTCGATGGTCGTCGGACCACTCTCTTCGAGGTTAGGTGTACTTTTTATTTACCAACGCATGAAACCGGTGTTTGGAAACTTTTTGACATAACGTATGTCTTCAACCCTTTCTACTCTTAACTTCCCAAATAACAATCAATCAGAATCTACGATTTATACCCGTCTTATGTTACCCGCGCTGAATACGGCATTTCAAAATACAATGCAATTGTGCAGACTGTTCAAAAGTGATCGCTCAATTGATTATTCATACCTTGACTAATGGGCTAATATACATTTGTATGCAGATTCGCATGGGAAAATGTTATTAGGTTAGTGAACACCAGTATCTGTTAACAGGCATTGAACAGGGAGTACCTTGCAAAATTAGAGGAAGTGACCGAGCTTCAAGCGAAATGTTTCAAAGGTATTTCTCATCAGAAGTACAGGATGGGTGTGATATCGAAATCCCTGAAACAGTAAGTAACCGATTCTAAAAAGTATCTGTTTCAATCTTCTTGGAATAATAGATACCATGGAATTATTTTTTAGACTACAAGCAAGCGACGCGAGAAAAAGCTTGGACAAAGAAATGACTAGGAGAAAAAAGCAGTTGCACGAAATAGAACAAAGTTTGCCAAAGCCAAATGGAACATACCTCCAAATTATTTTAGGCAGTGTTAATGTTTCCATATTGAATAAAAATGACAAGTAGGTATAAATCTACTGAAAAAACAAATTACATACTAAGAATTACGAATAACTATTTCTTTACTTTCAGGTTCAAGTACAAAGACGAGTACGAAAAGTTTAAGGTAGTCCTCTCTGTGATCGGTTTCATTTTATCTGTGTTAAACTTAGTCACTAATGTCAGGTAGGATCCTCGACTAATATTTAGAAACTCTATTTCTTAGATAAAATATTTTCTAACTGTATATATTTCAGAACTTTGGAGTTGAGCTTCATGTTCCTCTTAGTCTGGTATTACTGTACATTAACAATAAGAGAGAGCATATTGAAGGTGAACGGTTCGCGAATTAAAGGTTGGTGGAGATTTCACCATTTCCTTTCGACCGTAGTGTCTGGTGTTTTATTAGTGTGGCCTAACACTGGGCCATGGTATGCATTTAGGCAACAATTTATGTGGTTCAACGTGTATATTAGTAAGTAACTCTTTCAGAAGTAATTTTTCTCAGAGATTTTAAAGTCGCGAAATGCAATATTAACGTTTAATGTTTACAGGTGTAGTTCAGTATCTGCAATTCTGTTATCAACGCGGTGTTTTATACCGTCTGAAAGCATTAGGCGAGAGACACAACATGGACATCACTATCGAGGGTTTCCATTCGTGGATGTGGCGTGGATTATCGTTTCTATTACCATTTCTTTTCGTCGGATACATTTTCGAATTGTACAATGCATACGTATTGTACACGTTAACGTTCCATCCGGAAGCTACGTGGCACGTTCCAGTCCTTAGCGCCATGTTTCTAGTACTCTTCTTAGGTAATTCAGCGACGACTATCATGGTGATTCCTCAGAAACTGAGGGAACGCGTTAGAGATCATCTTCCTGGATTATTCGATTCGAAACCTGAACGTAAAAGAGAGGTGAACGGAGCTAAAGATGCGAAAGATCAAAAATGCGAGTGAAAGAACGCTAGGAAGGAATTAGAGAACGAAAACAAATAACGATGTAAGCTTGCAAACAATTGGTAAATGCGTGGAAAAAATGTACGAAACATGAAGTCGAAAGTAATTTGAAAAAAAACAAGTAGAATCTTAGATCTATTTTAGTTCTGAATCGAGAAATGCACAACATACTGATAAAATATCAGATCGAAGTATTTCTTTTACGTACCGACGTCTTTCTACATGAATCATTGAAGCACAAGACTATTCAAAATGTACGAATTGATTTTCGACAAGACTTTCTCAGTACTCGAATTGCGAGTGCCTAATATTCAACCTCACTTCGAAATTCTATTCTCTCGAATACAGTTCTAACTTAGGCATATCCGAAGACAATGTACATAAAATTCCAACGTCACACGACACGAAAGCCTGACCTTGAATCTTGGAAATATTTTTATGCGTTTTTCATGTTTCTGGAGGATTGCTTGATTTACCAGTCAGATAAACGGTTTTATAACATATTATTTTTTACCTGCATTCATATAAATTTGCATAGGGTTCGTATAAATTTGGGTTGTACCAAATTATATTGCAGTTTGATTTTATACGTGAAATGTTAGATCTCTAAATAGCTGTATGCAGCTTCCTAATTCCAGCGTGTGTGTATATACTATTACATTAATTTAATTAGAATAACACGTACTCATGCGCACATTTGTATGTTCAGTATTCACTCTGCTGACACTGTAGTAGTCATTTATGAATTGTTATGCATGACGCTCCAAAAATGTATGTAATATAAATATTTGTTTTTAATGTATTTATTAAATTATATGTGTAAATAAAGGTGGTAACATTCGCCTAACATCGATGAAAATAAATCTCAAGTAGTTGTGTATTTACAGATGCATCCACAGAATTCGATTGCACTAATGATATAAATGGAAATGAGGTAATTCTTGATACAAATATCAAGTAGAAGCGTAGAATGAAGTCTACATGGACGAGCCAATATTAGATTAATAAGAAAACCAATATTAAATTAAAGGAATACAAAGAAGTGCTCCGGTTTCTGTATACGAAGCACGCGTAACAAATTCGCAAAAATGAAACCACGGATAAAATTCTCTTATTTTGTCCTTAATAGTTAGGAAACTCAAAAATTTAGAAAACTGTGAAACTGTGTGCAATTAGAGTAATTCATCCCTATCGTAAAATCATTTTTTGTTTGTGTCATAATGCAATTTAAGGGTTGAAATTTGAAATCGATCTCAGAAGAAAATTATTATATTCCGTTTTCGTGACAATCAATATTTGACAAAATCCATGTTTTTTATTTACTTCATAAAAATATATAGATGTTTCGCTAAATTTTTTACGCAGTGTAGTAGATATAAAAAATAGCTGTAACTTTTTGTTAAAACTTTTTTTTTCTCTATCTCTGATAATTTTTAAATTATTGTATAAAAATGAGAAGTCTGTATTTTTTCAAGATATGATTTCAACTCTTAAAATCGCATTCTAACACGAGCAAACAATAGTTTTGCGATAGGGATGAATTACTCTAATTGTACACAGAGTTTCACAATTTTTTGAATTTTTGAGATCCCTAATTTCCCATGTGAAAAGTCATTCCACTTCCGCTTGTGTCATTTTGACCACACCCTGTGTGTTAATTACAAAAATTCTATGGATATCAATTAGCATATTTGGAATGTATGTATGTAAGGCTAATGGAGTGAAGTAATGCCGCGAAATATTTACTCCATATTTGTTACAAGCTCGTATTGTTCGAATTTTCCTAGATAACAATTTGAAACATTTGTTGCATAAGTACTATCACGAATTGCATTAGTCATTGTCATTAACGTATATACGTGTATGTTCAGATGCATAGATAAAATAGTACGTCGCATGTGTGCGTTTCTCCTATGGAACGGTTACACCACTGGAGAAACGTCAGTCGTCACACGCAGCGTCGTGCCTTCTTGATATCGACATTCGATAAGTACGTTGCAAAGGAGAACGAAATCGCTCCTTTCTGAAAAGTAAAATGCCTGTGAAAATAAACTGGCCGGTTGTAGCGGCTGTCATTACTCCAAACGTGGGCGGATGGATTGGCGGATTCATCACTAGACGGAATATAAAGCCCTGGTACGAGGTAATTAAACTCGAACGATTCTTAAACAATTTAAACACAATGTCGTAACGCGGAGTAGTGTTCTATCGTTTAGTTATTACCTAGAACACTTTGTAGTATTCATTGTGAAATGACATACGATGAATCTTCAAATATTTAGATTTGGAAATACAGGTGTAATGCGTAGTAGAAATACTAGTGTTCCATTGAAACCTTGAGTCACCTCAAACATTACATTCGTCAATATTATGAGCAGAATATCAACTTTAATAGTAAAATTTAGCTTGACCTGGTTTCACCAAATCGCGTTTAATTAATTAATTGAGAATTAATTTTAGACTTACAGCATTTACTAAAAAAAAAAAATTTCAATACCGGGAAGAGACTTAGAACCATAAAAATATTTAACATTGCTGATATATAATGATAAGATATCTGCCTCTGTTTGTTATGCTAGAAAAAAAATGGTTAGTACTCTGTAAAATGTCAAGTGCTTCCTGTATTTTCATAAAATGCTCCATTTCCATTTCACATTCCTGAAGTACCATTACTATTTTACTGAGAAAAATAACAACTAACTTTTTTGTTTATTCAATATTTAATAGACATTAAAAAGACCCGATTGGACGCCACCAAACTGGGTATTTGCTCCGGTATGGACAACTCTGTATTGTGGAATTGGATATTCCTCGTATTTAGTGTGGAGAGACGGTGGTGGTTTTAGGGAGGCGGCAGTACCACTTTCTATTTATGGAACTAATTTACTACTAAACTGGGCTTGGACACCGCTATTCTTCGGCTTACACAACCTGAAATGGGTACATAATTCGAAAGAACTAACGATCGCCAATCCGAGTCATAATTCTAATTACTTACTTCCACTGTGCTTTTAGGCTTTGTATGAGATCGTGGCGTTATGGGGAAGCACCGTGGCGATGGGTATCGCGTTTTACAACGTTAATCGGCTCGCTGGCTGCTTGGTCATTCCATACTTAGCATGGAATTCTCTCGCCACTGCGTTAAACTATGTAATTTATAGAGATAACGAAGCGAACGTTACAGCTGTTACAGACGGAAAGACGGAATAAGCTTTGCCACAAGACGCTTTTGTTACAAAAAGGGTTGATGTACGAACGTCAACCAAGTGAAACAATACTTAATAGTTTACTTGTTTTTTTTTACAATCATTGTATCATTATTATTTCATAAGAAACGTGCCTTGCATCGAACGCACAATGCTGTTAGTATACACCTTTTTATTGTTTGATATGAAATAAAGGTTAGTTAATCAACCATACGTACATTACAATATACATATGTATCATATATTTTATAATATATATATTATAAATACCATATAATATATATATTATACATATAGTCAAGTTTTATTATTCGTATCATTAATAAAATCATATAAAGAAACCTGTAAAGAATCACTTTCGGTAAAAGTTACGCTTAGGGGAGGCAGCTCCGATGACTTTGACCTTGATACACATTGCGAAGGACAGTTTCTTGAGTAGCCTCCAAGAGGTTTTAGCCGTCGCTCGTTTTTTATTAGAAAATTATCAACAAAACAACTTTCGATCAAAGTCATTACTATAGAATCACTGAAACTCAAAGTTGTAAATCATATTAATAAATTCGTATAAATGCATTTTGGAATTTCGTGAATCTGTTCGCTTCGAAATTACACGTCGAACATTGTACATATAATAAAAAGGATAAAAATCTCGATAAAAACTAATTATAAAATATGATAATATTTCTACTCTATTGACGAAAGTTATTTTGTTAATACTTTTTAAATAAATAGAGAACGACGGTCAGAAACTCCGGAAGATCACGTAGGATGGTGACCTTGATAATATATGTCAGGGTGAAGGTTTATCGAAGCTGCTTCCCCTGAACGCAACTTTCGCCTCACTTTCGTACTCTTTCATGGGGTAATCTACCCTATTCTGCTTAGATCTAACGAAACTTTGCTCTATGTTGCTTAGTATACCTTAGCTTTACGTTTCTCTCTATAGCGTCACCTTTGCGGCACGATCATAAAAGAATGATCAAACGAATTAACGTCTTTTATACAGAATAGGGCAGAATATCTTACACAAGAGAGGTATCGAATACGGTACGGGTTCGGGCGGGTCGCTGCATATTGCTGCCACGTTTCACAAGCGCTATGTAGGATCTGTCGCGTAAATGTAGCCTTGTTGTTGAAGTACGTACAAGCGTTTCTCAACGGCGTCTTTGTCTGAAACGAAAGAGCAAACATCACCTTTTTACCATCTCGATCGACCCAGAAAGATAGAATTTCGAAGCAGAGAAAAAAAAAAGGATGAAGACAATTTGTTAAAAAATAAATTACATTTAATAAGGAGGGCTCTATCTTGACTGTGACTGACATGCTGTGATAAAGAGTGCAGCAATATCTGTGCCGTGTGATACCGCTGGAAACATTCTGCAGGATTGCCAAACAATTCGTCGAGTGCTGCTGACTGACACTGTTAAAAAAAAAAAAGAACACGCACATAAGTATACGTATACGTCTATTCTATGTACGAATAACAACGAACACAGTAGAATGTTTTCTTACCATTTGTATGGCGTGATTGTAGAGGATCTTATCTGCCGTGGCTCCGGTCTGATGAAGAAGCCCAGCGCTGTTGAGCTGCTTGCATTCCGAGAGGCACGTTCTGAATTTTTCGTTCATCGTATTCACAGCTGCAACAGAATTTCGACACCGTTATACGTCAATGGATAATCGATTCCACTTACGATTCACTCGGGTCTAGAGTGTCTCTCTACCTTCTTTCACGCTGGCAGTCGGCTGCAGCCTGCCAGCCTTGAGTTGCTGAGTCGCAAGGCTTAGACCGGAACTGAGCCACTGAAGAGCTCGGACGAGCAGAATCACCTGCTCCGCTCTTCTCCTCGTCGCGGCGGTACTCGCCTGCTCGATCCCGCCTAGAGGCGCGCCCAACGGCCCCGCTCTCGTTCGCGCCACCTCGCATACACACTCGCACAATGCAACAACAAAGTTTAACTTGGCTAATATTTCGTTGTGTTCTCGTTCCAGAAGCGTTTCCTCCGGTAGCTCGGGCGCGATGAACGTCAACGGACGATCGTCCGTTGTTATAGTGTTTACATCTGGTAGAAGATTTTGGAAACTACCTGCTTCTATAAATTCAACACAGAGCGGGATGAGCCACTTGTTAACATCCTTCTGATTACAGCTAGAAAATGATGTACCGGATATCTCGGGAAGGGTGACGGCTCTTGTGCCGAACGGAATAACAGGCGAATGCCTGAGCGTGTTGTTATTGTCCTGAAACGCTTTCGACGTGGGCGAGCCCAGGACTGCCAGAGGCCCTGTTAACAACGGCGAGGACGCGCTATTGTTTCCCGTTGAACGCCGTAGCGGCGACGTGCCGCTAGACGTGTGCGAATGCCTCGCGACTGGACTCACTTGCCACGTGTTTGGCGGCGGAGGCGTTTCGCTTAATCTGAAAACAATCGTCCTCGAAGAAAGCTGCGCGGTGAATAAAAAGCATGAGCCCATTCCATGTCAAATCGCACAAATGAAAGAAAATTATGTTTGTACGATAGAACCTCGATTAACTGATTTAGTGTTATTTCACTTAATAGTATAACAAATCGTAGTTAAAGTTCTGCTCGGAGTCCCACTGAACTCTTATACCTAGTGCAACAATTAATTGAAACCTTAGATAATTCAAAATGAGGATAATTGTGATTTGGATAATCGAGATTCTACTGTAATAACGCTTATCACTATCGTAATCGTCAATTGTTATTCTCTATCCCCAAAAATTCTGATATTTCTTGATTCAAATAAAATATAAATCCTTTCATTTCTGTGTTATGGAAATCGTTTTTTTTTTTTTAATAGAGAAAACTTCAAAGTCAACGTATTAGTTATATGCGTAGTGGTATTTAACTAATTATAAGTAATCAAAATATTTTTTTTATAAAAGAAACTTCATAGAATTGAGTGATATTTTTTTTTTAAATCAATATGAGGGTGAGAACAGCGTCAAATTTGAAGTTAAAAATGTTCCTTTAAATATTATTATTTATAATAGGTGTAATTAATAACGGAAAACACCGATATTCATAGCGAACTGATGGTATATTTTGCTCGATTTTACGAAAATTTAACGGTTAATATCTCACAAACTATTGGGTACTTAAATTTCAGCCGTTTGGTTTTAATACTTACATATAGATGCATTACCATTTTCAATTACATGCAATTAATACTAGTTACAACATTTATCAATGAACGGCAGAAACTTATTCAAGTACCCAATATTTAACGTCTAAGATTAAAATTTTACACAGATTGTTTTCTCGATTATAAGAATAAATATAAGAATGTGTGGCAAATCTTGTGCGATTTGACGTGAAATGGTTCGCATGCGAATGGTACGTACCTTCTGCTTGGTGGTGTACCAATGACGAACTGAACACTGGGTGGACTGAGCGAGCCAATATCGGGAGCGTGACTCCTGTGCGAGTCCACGCTGCGTTTCATACTGATCGGCTGAGAACGTGGAACGACGCTGCTCCCGGACCTCGTGTTCGTGGAAGGAGACGACGGCTGTGCAATGCTGCGCTGAGATGGAACAGGAATTGGTTCTGAGATGGGCAGGAAACACGGCCTCGGCGGACTCACTGCTTCTCTGTTGGTTTGCTTGATGTACCTAAGCGGCGATTCACAGGAGAATGAAATCGAGAACAATCGCATTGAAATCCCTCGTGGGACGAAGCTAGACTCACTTGACTTGTTGCGTGTTGGGATTATTGTCTGTGTCGCTGCTGAGATCACTTGGCACGAGCACAAAGTCATCTTCAGGGCTGGAACACGGACTGGTCGTCTCTGGCTCGGATCGCGTGACGGCCGTAGCTCCTTCTTGGATCACCAACGTTCCTGGCGAAGCAGGAAGTTCGGCAGGAACTGGACTCGGGCTCTCGCGAGAGCCTTGAAGGAAAGCGTGACCAAAAAATTCGTCGAAAGGCATTCGATCTCTGGCGTTGCGTCGCAGAAGACCCATCAAGAGATCCGTTAACTCCGGCGAAGTTCCGGCTGGAATTCTATAACGAACACGAATAATATGCATTCGAAGGTTTTTCTCGGCGAGAATGTTTAACGACTCGCGCCATACTTGGGTCCGAGATTCGCGTTCTTTTCGTAGAACAGCTTTAAAGCTTGCGGGGTGTGGGCTTGGAACGGAGCTTTTCCAGTGAGACACTGGAAGACTATCGTTCCCAAAGACCATAGGTCTGCTTTCGCGTCGTATTGGAGCGACATTATAACTTCGGGCGCCATGTACATTGGCGAACCGCACAATGTTGCTGCCATTACGCCGTCTTGTAAAAACCTAGCAAAACCAAAGTCCGCTGAAACAAAAAAATTTCCTTTAAAAACTTTTATGCTTCGACGTGAAATACACAAGAGCGATTCACGATTAAAAAATGTTTTACTTTGTAAGGGTTTCTTCTCGGATTCTTACCAATTTTCAGTGTTATTTGGTGTGGTTGTGGACAAGCTTTGCCACAATTGTGACTGAGCAAAATATTTTGTGGCTTGAGATCTCTGTGAACTACGCCTTTGGCATGCAGTGCTTTCATTGCACCCGCTAATTGCTTTAAAAACACTCTGATAGTATCTTCGGAAAGAGTTCCCTTTGCTAAGGAACACAAGGAAATATAAAACAACAGAATCAGTACAGGTGACTTTTAGCTTCCAATATTCTGATAAGAAACATACCGCTTAAATAATCAGCTAAGTCTCCGCCATTACAATACTCCATAACCAGGAAGACATTATGGTTGGATTCCTAAATGATAAAGTTTAGCACGAATGTTATTATATAATTCATATAAATAAGGTAAAAATAAATGGTATCTGATAATAAATACCAACCTTGCAATCCAATAATGCAACAACATTTTCATGATGCAATTCTGTTAGTTCCTGAAATATATTCATACTTTACTACGAAGCAGAAATCACACCGTTGTTTGAACGAATGCACAATGCAATTACATCTTTGCAAACTAAATATATTGCAATATAGCATGAACTAAATATATTGGAATATAGTTTTGAAAAGACACAGCATTGTCCAAGTTCGAAACGAAAAGTAAACACAAAGGACAAAGCTGACTGTCTCTACGCGTACAACGATTCCAATTATTGCATCGACAAACCTTCAAAATCTTGATCTCCTTTCCAAGCAGATTCTGTGACTTGGCCAGACTCTTCTTAGTGATACTTTTGATTGCCACCACAAAATTTGGTTTCTATAAACGACAGAAGAAACAACATTGTTGTTATCCACGGGGATCCACGATCACGTTGCAAGATGAAAAGAAAAACAGTTAGACACTCACTTTACGATGTCTACCTCTGAAGACCACGGCGAATGCGCCGTGGCCTATCAGATCTTTCGTGTTGTACTCGTAGTCGCCGACAATTTCCATTCTTGATCGTGGTTATTCGGCGATCGAGACAATGTTTCACCGATCTTCTGCAGGCAAGGTCAATAGTTTACAAACATAGGACAACAAGCAAGGGAGATGCATCGCCTGCGGAAAGATCGATACGCTTGTTAAGAAAAGTCGCGGCTCGTCGTACAGTGTTCTCGCGTGCGATGTCGTTGCTCCTCTCCGACGGTGCCTCGAGTCCGGGTTCACGACGTTGGTCTACATTTTGTCCACCTTCACGGAATCACCGTCAATCGTCGAAACGTATCACCACCATCGATGACAACTGTACATTCAAAGACACAAAACACAACGGAGCACCCACCGTGTGTCGTACGATTCACCGTCGCAAAATGTCAGACTATCGCGCACAGAGGTCGTGTAACGTCGCCACGGACGTAATGACGATATCCGAGGCCCGTTTCCCAACATTTCCATCAATTTGCATACAAAGGCTCAAAAAATTTCGTATTGCTTTGTCCGCGCATTGTCAGTCACGCTCTTCTATAATTTTGCTTTCCGTGAATCGAAGAAACACCAAGCGTTGTTTATTTGTGGAAAGAAATTTTTTTAAAAGTTTCCTTTGGTATGCGCTGCGTGCTATGCCGATGCTAATAATAAACTAAATCGTGAGCCTAATTTATTCGAAAAGATTCGAATCGAGCTTTTTGCGTTGAGATGAAATTTGTTTCTGTGGAAATCGGTACGAATTATTTCAATGAGTTGTCAATATAAATAATAGATTTCTTTTACTGAACATACAACAGGAATTAAAAATATTTCCCGCTATTTTTAATTGAAAGATTATGTATTTGGAGAAAAAAATTGTCTATTGCTCAAATTTATAAGGTAGATATTTATAGCGAGTTATTTTTAAAATATTTTTCACGTTAGCAAGCTGAAAAAAATTGTCTCTCTTTTGAATTAAATATTTATTGAACCATGCTAATGTCTTAATTATAATCATAATTAAATTTGAACTTCCAACGTAAATATTATTATAAATGACAGTCATTTATATTAATATTGGAGCGTTTAAGAGAGTTACAATTTTGTGAGGTACAGCACTGAGGGAACTAAAATATCACTACAGTCAGCTGTAGAGCATATAGCGCGAATACGCGATGCATACGTATTTAGAACCAATGATATCTCCCCTACTAATTTAAATACCCAAAAAGAACAAATATAGAAAATATTTAATTTCAAAGTTCGTAGCATCATCGCAATTTCCAAGATAGGATCAAAAGCAGAATTGAAGTAATAAAGTGTGCCTTGCTCTGTCAGTAATCAACAATAAGCAACACATTTAACGCTTTCATGCATATCGTTTTCCAGTGGAGGGATATTTAATTAATAGTATTTCTCCGACTGATAATTTTGTGTATCTTTTGAACAGATGTGTTATGTTTGATTGTAATTTTCGTAGCTTATTATGGGCCACAGAAACTAAAAGAAAGAGCTTGCAAGCTCCTTACCATTTTCGTGTCACACCCAACGTTATCGATTCAGTTGTATGCACAATCACAAACGAGATAAAAAATAGACCTATCGTGCAATGTGTAAATTTCTAATCCAGACGCGACGTTATCGGTTTAGAATATAATAAGACAATATAGTGCTATTGAAATAGTAAGGAATTGCTAAATGGAGTATTAATTCATCCTTCCATCTCTATCTATTATATACATATATATATAGTTACATATATAGGTTCATTCATCTATATATATTTTAGAGTTCAAACTATAGTCTTTAAAATCTGAGTGAAGATTAATTATTTCCCTGTCAACCAAATCTGATCGAACAGATTTTGATAGCATTTGCTGTCAGACTGGCTACAGATTTGATGCAAGAATTGTCATATAAAAACGGAGCAGTCTTGCTGATAGCAAATTGGCAACAGAAGTCGAGCAGGCCCTGTTTACAAAATAGCAGCCTAATGCGGAAACAGATGACTATATCGATTTGCAGACAGATTCCGTTCATCTGCTGACAATCTGCTGCCAATCTGCACGCAGATGGCTTATATAGGGTTCGATTATTAGAGAGAAATCAACAGGAACTTTGATTCCACTTATTTCTCTTCGGGTCTCCATTCGCAGCAACCTCCACGCGGTGAGACCTGGGCAATCGGTAATTATATATATATACCGACATAATTACTGCATGATGATGAGCTAATTGGCTGAATAAGTTAGATATAAAATGAAATTAGAGTAAATCATATGCATCAGTAATTTCTGGTCGCAGGTAACGTTGCGATCTCATATATTTTCAGATTTTGAACGAAATCGGTAACGTTGGCTGTGACCCGAAAATGATAAGGGATTCCCAAGTTTCTCGATTGTGCGATATAAAATTGTATCGAACGATACGGTGCCTGCATCGTATCTGTGATGCGTGTGTCGTAAGTCGTAAGTGTTGGTATTCCTGGGTTTTAAATTGACAAGGGCAAAGATTCAAGCCATATTTCGACTGCTCCGTATTGACGTTTGTTTGAATGCAGATCGCTGCTGACATTTATTCAGAGTTTTTGTGGAAAACTTGTCGCGCGATGGAAGCTTCTGGATAAAAGTGAACCTCGCTTGAGTCTAAGTTAAGTGTCAGAGTATGTTGTGTTAACGAATACGAGAAATGCGCCGATGCGATGTATCGATTTAAAATGCACGGGCAATGGGCCTCGAGCTAGAACACTGTGCGCGAGTTTGCTGTTGATGCGCTTGCAAAAATACGACAGTTGGAGCGAGCCAAATTCCTCGGTGTCAAGGATGCAGTGAATAACGATGACACTCTGAGACGGATCAGACGGAGCATGCATTTCTGGATTAATAAACCGGCGAGCAGGTACTATGGTTTCACTGGCCGCCGATACCCCGCCACACCTCTGCCAAAGACGCGTTTTAGTAAGACAATTCGAAAGTGTTTTTAACTTTCTCCCCTCCTCCCTGAATATCTAGATTCCTTTAGCATACGAAACAACAATAATATTCTGGGTCAAAGATAGTAGAGTGATTATCAATCACTTGTGTTTAGGAATAGTTTTGTAGTCTTAGGAGTTGTGAAAGAGTTTAATAAATAATAAATATTGAAAGTGAAATTATTTTAACGTCTGTGTTTTGATGTTTTAGATCGATGTCGATATAATGCGGATTTGAGACAAATGGTTACTCCACTTCATCGGTTCCAACACCTGAACGCTGCAGGGAATGTGGCTGGTCCTAGTAACGTGAACAACTGCCGAGTGATAAGAACGATAAGAGCCAACAATGAAACGCAAAGTAATTTACCTGTTGGCTCTACTCAACGCACCCAGCTGAACAACAACAGCAAGTAATTAAAGAAAAAGGTCTACTAAGAGGATTCTGAGGAACATGTTCTTCTTATACACAGGGTGACTCACTTATACATGTCTATCAACAGAAAGTACTTATAAATGATTCACCCTTGACAATTGTGCCGATGCTCAGGACTATGAATGTTGAGAAAACATTGTTTTTAAAAAGGACGATTAAAACTTAACTTCTGTGTTATGCATTTTCAGTAATGCGACAACCACTGGGAATAATCAATTAGTCTTATCGAATACCACTTCGAATGGAACGAATAGAAGCCTTTTGGCCTTCTCTGAATTCATCGAAGCGGAACTAGCAAATTACAGATTACAGTGTGTTGGCTGTATATCGTTTGTACTTGTGATCCTTGTAATTACAGCATTTTACTTTGAAGAATCAGTAAGTTGCACATATTGTATTCCATTTAATTTATATTCTTTTTGTAAGTAATATTGAAAAAAAAAATCTTTTTTATAGGACCATAGTATCTTTCTAATCTTCGAGATTTGGATTGTGTTAGCATTCCTGCTCTCTTCCTGCATTCTGTGTCGCCGACGCCTACGTAACAATCGCGCGGATCATCGCGTTCAAGAGGAGCAGATCGCAACTGTTGCCACCACGAATACAACACTGTCCAATGAAAACATTAGACCTATTTCTGTAGTAAGTCAGAATCCACCACCACCTTATCATATTGCCATTCTAATTCCGCCGCCTAATACGTCTGACGAAGCTCCACCGCCATCATACGATAAAGTTATGCGATAAACATTACTGAATTAATATTAAGTAGCTTATAGGCCTCTATCACTATTTTTTCATGTATTACATTTTTTAAAGACGATTCATCAATATATTACACCATCGAGGTACATTATTATACATAAATATTGTCGAGCTTTTCGTTTACGAAAGGAAAAAGACGAAAAGAAAAAGAAGAAACAAACAAAGGGGAAGCATGAACAGCTTTTCTCGGATAGGTGAATCTTATATTTGTGATACGACGAAAGAAAGCATAGCAAGATCTTATTGTGCGCGTTATACAATGTCTAAGCCAAAAGGAGATCGCAGTATTCGCGATATTTTATGTTTAATGCAAAAGAATATGTACTTTAATTTTTTATATTTATATACATGCCTGTAATCTATTTTAATCGGACTAAAACAGATACAAAATAGTGTACTGGAAAATGAAAAATAAGTCTTCTTATTTTCCTTATGAAAAGCCTGTCTTGCAAATGGTTCATGTAAGGCAGAACGAAAAATGCAATGTTAATTTGCAGTAAGTACATAATCAATGTATTGAATCACTGAAGGAAGAAAGTATTTTTGCGCACTAAAAAAAAACATTAAATAAACATACAAATCTGACATTTGACATTTGAAGTCAGAAATTGTTTACTCTTTTCAAAATCTACAAATATGAATTGAACTAGAAATTTCATCGCGTGATAATTAAGAACAACGTAAAATTAATATTATATATATGTTTTTTAATATTTAATTATGCACATGTACATAATATGAATAAACGTGTACATACATACACACGCGCCCACGAAAACACACGTACATCTTTGCCAGGCTCAAAAATTTTCGGCTATAACATAAACTCGCCTAATAATACGCACGACTTTATATTTTTTTGATAACATTAAAGACGTATATGCGCATGTAAATTATAGCTTACATGGTAACATTTTTTTTGGTATTTAAAACAAATTTATATAATACATTTTTGTAAAGAATATTATACTTTAATATTTTTAACTAACAATGACTTTCAAGCTATATTTTTCTTTACCAAAATATAGTTTGAAATAAGGGAAGTAGTTATTAGCTTCCTTTTCTATTTGGTTACTCTTTTCGAATCGGAGTACGAAACTTATTAAAAATTTCTATATCACGCTATATCTGTATAGCATCATTAAGTACTGATTATGTGTAGATAATTATTTTATATACGTGTCGTGCTTGAATGTTATTTGACTGAAAAATTCACATATTTAAGAAATACGCTTTTTTGTTAACATGTAAACGAAATGAAGTAATTGCACCAATAAACAAATAAAATATGTATATGAAAATATGAAAGTATTTAATATTGTACCCAAATATGTATTAGATAGTATTACACTTTATGTATAGCCTTTCTCAATTATTCAGCATACGTATAAATAATTTATTTTAATAAAAATAATTATTCGTGCATCTAAATACGAGACAGTTATAAAAGATCCTTTTCTAACGCAATTAAATACTAGAATTAATCTGTAATACTTTACGCATAAATCATGTATGGAAAAATAATAATATGAACTGACAATAAACATGACGTAAATAAGAGAGGAACTTTACGTTGCAATTTATATTATTGGTGCATTTACAATAGGTAGATTTCTTTCCTCCATTTTGTACACGAAAATTGTATAATGGTACATTATAATTTTATTATAAACTGGTAAATAATTATTTTTTACTCTGCAAAAAGTGAATTTCGTAAAATTCACTATCTAATTTAGTAGAAATAGTGTAGAGTTATAAACGAGGCAGAGAAAAATGTTACTTTCAGCAATTGAAAATACTTAATAATTCGGAGCTTGAATCATTAAGTTGTCTAAAAAACTTAATTACTACTACACAGATATACAAAACTAGTATTTTACAAATGTTACTTACCACAAATTACGTGTTATAAAGAGAGTCCAAATTCTTAAGACAATACTTTCTCATTAAAAATAAAAGCTGTAGAAAGATAAATAACTATCTCCATATAAAATGAAATCATTAAACGATGTTTTTCGATTTAGTTTAATGATTTGTCACATTTACATCTGCGAAGGCACTTGCATAGTCGCAAATATTATTTACACATTAATCAATGACATGTCAGTATTACAATACTACATTGTTACATTGTTTTTTTGTTTCTAATAGTCAATGTTTGTAAAATCAGTTCTGTAGCTCTGTGTAATAGATTAGTAAGAAAGATTATGCTTGTAAAAATGCAATCCATTATTTAAACAAAGTATTTAATTTTCTTCGCGCTCGGTGCAAATTATACGCTTATGGATTACTGACGCTCACAAGTTTCTCTCGAATACCGTATTTTATGCCAAAGTATCATAGAAATTCTGACGCTAAAGCTAACGATAATACGCATCATACTTAAACTCTTTGGATTTCAAATAATTTTACATCCGTGTCGTACCAAATCGGCGGTTCAACGTTTCTTAAATATATAACACCCCACATGTACGTTCTAAACCAAGCAGTCGTACCTGCGTTAGCTTGATATCGCCTGATAAGAATAGGATGCGGTACAGGTAACAAGCCAACCAGCGTGCCGTGTTGTAAAAATTTCAAAATTTCACTTTCGTCCGTCAGACCCCTAAAAAGCATCCAAGTAAAAAAATCGTAAGAGTTCGAAATTTATGCGTACGAAGCTGGTCACAAAAAAATTCATCAAAAAAATGGTCACTCACTTATCGATGCAGATTTTTTCAACTTGGGGTACAAGAACTTGAAGTAATCGCATGATAGTTTGCAACGGGAGTTTACTTTTCCACTGGTAAACCCATTCGCTGGATGGAACCCACTGATTCACATTGTTGGATGAATTAGAATGCTCCGCGACTCGAATACCTCCCTTCTGTTGAATTGATAACACTGTGAATACATCTTTTACAGACGCGAAAGAGCTACAATTATTTTCTTACCGGTATGACAGAACTTTTACTAGAGCTCGTCGAATCCTCTGCGCCGTTAGCACTATTCTGATGAATAGGTTTTCCGACGTCGACGTTTACCGAAGGACTCAACGGATGCGCAGATTCTTTTTCCGTCATTTTTTCAATGCCTACAGTATCAATAACTTTTTTCGTTAAAATTTTTATAAAAGCGATCGCTGTTTTTTAAGGGGGGACAACATTTATTAACGGCAAACTACTTAATGCATCGCCTTGAAATTTTCAGAACATTGTACTAGATATTCAAATTACAGGAAATCAATTTTTTAAATTTATTCAAAATAGATTTATGAAGTTGGACAGTATCATTAAGTTAACGTTGCAAAAAACGATCCAATCAAACGATTTATCTGAATTAAAAAGAATCAAAAAGTTTTAGAAATTATATGCATACAGCTATCGCATGACACAGGATTTTTTCGATGGGTTGTTTCTTTTCGATTACCCATGTAAATTTCCCAATATTCAATGTTCCTTTTCTCAGGAACTATAAGAAATATCTTTAAAAACGTTTTTTTTGTTCGATTCCTCATTTTATTCTGTCTTTTAATACGGGGGATTTCCGAAATATTACTTCTTTGAAAAATTATTTAACTGTGAGTGCAATTTTTTTTTAATTTTCTGAAAACCAAACTCCAAAAATTTGTTACAAATATAATTTGTAAAATTTCTGAAAACTCTCTCGTTAAAGTATACAGAGAAATAAGAGGAATCGAACAAAACAAATTTGTGAAGATATCTCATAGTTCCTGAGAAAAGGAACGTTGAATATTGGGAATTTTATATGGGTGGCGATAGCTATATGCACATAGTTTCTACAATTGTTTTGTTTTTTAATTTCTGATTAATCGTTTGGTCAGAAATCTGTCAACCAATCAGCGAGGATTTTTTTGCAGCGCTAAGCTACTGATCTTGTCCAGTTTCGTAGCAATGTTCTAAATGAATTTAAAAAAATGTTTTTTTATAGTTTGAATGTTTAGTAAAATGTCCTGAAAATTTCAAGAAGATTCATTAAGTAGTTTTCTTGTAATAAATTCCCAAAGATGTCCTTACTTTTCGGACCATTACCCCGTTGTCCTCCCTTAATTCAGCAACGCCAATTTACCTGGCGTTTCTAACAGAGAAGCTTTCAAAGTTCCAGGTTCCGCGGGCTGCGCGGGATGAGATCCCTCCATCGGCTCTTCGTTAACATTTTCAGTGGACGTGCTAGCAGGGACGTGTCGACGTTGCCTCTTGCTCAGAGATTTCGCGATTGTATTGCAGTCGCTTGGTAAATTCGCCAACGCGTGGAACACTTGTCTTTTACGTATTATAGTGTAGACCAAGTTGCTGTTCCCGTCGAATTGATACTAATAATATATTTCTTTAGTTAGATCCAAGCAATACAGAATAATCCTACAGTAGATGCACAAGTTACCTGAATGATGTTATTGAAGATTTCAAGGAGGAAAAACACCAAATGATGATTGGTAGGTGCCGAAAACAAGAACCACGGTGTACTAAATGCTTCGAGTAAGTGCAGTAATTTGGTGCTAGCCACCATCGATAGGGTTTTTAGATACGGAGAGACGTTGACTAGAATCGTCAGCAGACAGTCAAACAGCGGCTGCAGTCTTTGATGACCAGTCGTGATTATTTTATAGAAAACGGTAACCAATAAGTCGGCGTGTGTACCTGCAAACGTTGCGCAATATTTTGTAAATATATTCGATAGATGCAAAGCAATAATACCATACCTGTAAAAACGGGAATGTCCATTGGTACCGTCGCTGTGTAGGGTTTATTTAATCTGACGCCAAAGTTGCGTTCGCCGCTCAAAAGAAGCAGGATAAATACGCCAATGTGCATTAGTCCAACGCGAGCTGTAAAATTATTAATATTACATGCATTGAACAATAATTTATTGGTATTCGAAGACATTTCTGAGAGCTTACACTGATCTGCGCGCGAGTCATTTAGGTGATACAATATAGGCACCAATACTTCGAGAACATCGGAAGTTTTCAACACATAGTATAAGAACTTTTTATTATAATCACACATCTTCCAAAAGAATACTAGCAATTCCTGGTGAAAGTGTACTTTTTTAGTCGAGTTTGGCAAATACGTTTGCATCAATGGATTGTTCAGTAATCTCGTGATACCCTTCAATACAAACTGAAAGTCTACAAAAAATATTTTTCATAAGTTTTTTTTTTTTTAGTTATTTATTTGAATATAAAGACGAACGTTACCTTCGTCCCGATGAATACGGCTCAGGTAATTAATAAATAAGTTGTCCCCTGTTGCTCCCTCCTCTAACAATGTTCCACCACTGGTATCATGATCCAGAGTTACTATAAGGATTTGTAATGCAACATCGACTAAAGGTTCCAAGGAATCGGTAAATAATAAATGATTATACGGCACTCCGAGCCCAACAGGATCGTATGCACACACTGTATTTAATAGAGACGTGAACATTGGTAAGGCATGCCTATTTTATAAAACAGAATTCGTTGTAAGCAATTTGATGATACAGGAAATTCGTAACGGAAACAATTATAATTTACCTATTTTCAGAACTAGTTAAATGTTGGATCCATCTGTTTGGAGTGACCGACAGATCCATTGGAGGATTGTACATGGTTTCGCTAAAGCATGTTAGCAACAGTTTCAACAATTCCGTTCTGTTTGAATCCAAGATTGGGTATCTAGGAGGTGAATGCGCGAATCCCACACCAGCTTCCCAAATGTATTCGCAACTATCTATTGACTGCAGCTCTTCTGCTTTATCCTAAACCGTTCAGGAGACAAAATTTGTCAATGTTTCACAGTTCGTGGACGATCCAAGCAAAGAAATATACTTACAGGACCAGACTTCCTACTTGCAGCTACTGTGAAGTCAGGGCAAAACAATAAATCCTGAAATAAAAATGCATGTAAGAAACAAAGGAACTTGGCTTTTGTTAATTTTAATAGAATTATGATCTTACGCAAAGTGCATTGAGAAGAGAGTGAGCCAATGGGGCACTTTCCTCGTCTTCTTTTCCAGGTAAACTGGACCAAAAGAATCCCTTCCAATCAGGATCTTCAAAAATATAAGGTAGCAGTCTAGTTAATAAACGGCAACAATTCAACACAGTTTGCTGTTCTCTTTGCGTTCTACAGCTGTTATCAACTGCCTTCACTAGCTTCTCCACTGCTTTATAACATAACGTAGCAAGATTCGATGGAGCTTCCTCCCTTAATATACGAATTTCAGGAGCAGGAATTAAGGTAAATATGTCTTGAACGTTAGTCACATTTTCTGACCAAAATTGATCCCAGAATGTGTCATCCGCAGCATCGATCACCTAAAATTAAAAAAGGTGTACTCTGTATTCTTTAACCTAAATTATCAGATTTCCAAAAGCATTTGTAAATTTATGACGCTCGGAATGAACAGAAAATTAATTTAGATGATATAGATATTTATGCTATTCGAATAGCAATAAAATATCCGTGGGAAGATAGTTAATCAGAAACGTCAAACGAATCATATGCTTGGAATCGCGGTAATAAACAATCGTTTTCCACCTGTGTTTTCGACGTTAGTTGAACGACCGCCTTTCGGAAGTTTAACTTCGTGTCAGCATTTCCCATGTTGTTCCGTCTTTTATCTCTCCACAGTTACAAGTTTCAGCGTTCAAATATGAAAACGATTTGTTTCCCTTTAAACGCGAACGGACACGGTCACCGCCATGTTTACACGATACAGCAGTGTTGCCAATAAGAGCTTAATTTTTCAATAATTTCATTAATGTTAATTTAACAACAATGCTAAGCCTCCTCAGTAATTTTGCATTACAATAGGATCATTTATTTTTAACATTACGAAACTGGAGATCGTTAATCTCTTCATCTAAAATCGATAACACAAAGAAATCTTGATCTTCACAAAGAAGTGCACGTTCAAAATTGAATTTTTCATATATTTATTTTTTAAAGTAGTATAAACTTTTGTTACACTATACAACTATTATCATAAATATAAAATGACATATGGAATGGAATCAAGTTATCCTAGATGTTAGAAGACAATAAAAAGAAAAGATTCTCAATTTATTTTCTATATTTTCCCTGAATCCACACTCTGTACATTTTAAGCTGCTTTCCTCTATTAACTTGGAGTCTTCTATCCACTAAATTTTGTTCCTCCGTGAAGCCACAACTTGTAAATAATGTTTTAATTTCTTCTGCAAATAAATATTTGTAGTTTAACATCCAGATTCACATAGATATGAAATATTTATATTTAAAAAAATTAAGTATTATACCTTGAGTAAAAAAATATACTCTCGTTCCATCGCCTCTCACATAAAAATTTTGTGCCAAGCAGCAACCTTTCTTGAATCTCAGTTGAGCTAAATCGTATCTTCCATAATCTCTAAACAAAACTAATCCACCAGGTTTTAAATATTTGTAAACCTGTTGTATAACATGCTTCATTCTGTAAATAAAAGAGAGTAGATAAATTTAATTCTACTTAATACTATATTTAATACAGGAGATTTTATACTTGTCAGGATGTATGGCTGATAGAACAAATATTAACACTATTATGTCCAAACTTTCAGATTCGAAAGGTGTTTCCCATTCTTTTTGCGTTGCGTCAAGAACAAATGCTTCACACCTGAAGAATGCAAAGATTATAGAATTTATGCAAGTATGCATTACTTAGTTGCATTATTTTTCTTCTACCTGGATGTGTCATAAGCTGGATTCTGTTTTAATATATCAATTGCTTTCGCAGAAAAATCACTGCAGTAGACAAACAAATTTTGATCCGTATTGTACAAAAGTATCGGAAACACTGTGTTCCCTACGCCGCAGCCAATTTCCAAGATTTTACTTCCATTATGACTAGGTAAATCAAGAATCTTTATATGAGTTTCATTCTTGTCTTCGGTCGCAGACCTCAGAGGCTGTTGAACGTTTTGTTTCACAACAGTCGGAGCCAACTCTGGAAATTCAGTAAACAGCCAGTGTCTGTCTTTGAAAAATCTGGAATTTCAGAAGAGAAAATTCTCTCACATAAACTGAAAACAAATCATTGATTGATACAATTCATCGACATACTTATTGTCATGTATTCCATAGAATTTATCCCAATATTTGTTAGCTTCATGTTCATATTCCAAGATTTTCTCGTCCGACAACGTCACCGTCGAATTCTCGTTGACTTTTTGTTGGGCCAGCGTTTGCTGTTCTTCGTCCCACGTGACATTGTCCCTTTAAATCACGATCATAAATGAATGACATTCGACAATTGACAAGCATTAGATCTTTCGTAATAATGATTTTCATAATCCTTTTTTTAATTGATTCGACCTTGCTGACACGTGCAAGGTGCTAATTCGATTAAAACGTATTCGAACTTGTAGGTTAAGGTTCTCTGACTACTTCCGTCGCAACGTTATCAACGATCACGTTAATGAAACAATAAATCTCTACCATGCATTGTGCTGGAACACATTGTCATTGTTAGCGAGGGTTCTGTTGCCGAATTGAGGCCTCTTATCGTTCGATTCATCTCGCTTTACTTCTGATACGGTTTCTTCCATCTTTGCATCGTCCGCTTCCTGATAAGTGCGATAAGCACGCATGGATACAACAAGATTGAACAAGATTCTGCGACAACCGGATATGCGAGGCTTTGCTCGAGGAATCGACAAAATCGATCGGGAATAATTAAAAATTATTAGGAAGACAGGAAAGATGATAGGAATTTTATATTACTTAAAAGAGGGTTTTTAATGAAATTACTGTTATGTATATTTCTGCTGAAGGTTTCGTGTTTCCAACGCGAGATTTTGAAATCATTGTCTCGGTTTTCTTTTCTTTCAATGGGGAGGGAATTCTATCAACTTCCCGTTAAGGAATGAAACTTGTCGCAGCTCGTACAGTAAGTACACAATAGGACTCTTATAGATCAACGACCTAGGAGGACAGATATAGGTTGAGGACGCGTGGTATGCGGAAACAGGATGGGTGTGACGCAGGGGTGCAGGTTGCGAGGGTGGAATGTTGCGTCATTGGATGATTGGTAGCACAGGAGCAAATAGCGTGCGATGACGTTCTTCCTAAATCGATATTGATTTTTCATCGAAAAAAAAATTTAATTTCCGTCGCATTAACCCCTCGCCAGCACATGATACGCCGTTTAGGCGAGCAGAGGGAGGATCGTAAAGCATCGTAATTGATGGAGGACGAATGCGAGAATGCGTGAAAATTATATTTCAAGCGAAAAAAATATTAAGGTAAATGCCTCAGTAGTGGACAGTGTTCGAGCAGTGGACATTTTATTTTTAGTTTATTATTGATAAACGGGACGAATTCCATTATAGTGTACAAAAACGAATATGACATGATTATGGGAAAACGAAGTTGCCAAGAGAAAGTAATGAATAATAACAAAAAAAAAACATAGAGAAAAGAAAGAAAAAAATTTTGAATTTGAAATGCTATAAAATAATATATTCAAAGACGTTGGAACTGTGTGAAAATTGGACATTTACTTGGTTAAAGATGATTAACACACGTTTAGTAATTATTCGAGTTCTAAAATATTTGAGTTTGTATAAAAATTCAGTCTATTGATTACCAATACTGTACTGTGATTTTTTATTGAAATCTCGTTTTTAGAGGAAAAATTTGTTTAATACACTTTCTCTTTGAAGATAATATAAATGTTGCTCAATTAAGCAAACTCAGTTTCTTGAGAATGTAACTTGCGTCGTTTTTCCTTACAGAAATAGCAATGAACTTTGTAAGAATTGGATTAACTTTTTATATTTTGATAAATCTAAGTGAAGAAAGTTTTAAAAAACTAGGTTTTTACGTTTATTAGATTCGCTTTAAAAAATAAGATTCAATAGAAAATGAGCAAAACCTACAGAAAACTTGTATAAGTTAAGTGTTTACAATATTTATAAATTAAAAAATTGGAAAATTTTATTTTTATCATCACTATCATTAAAAATTAGAAAGAAAAATTTGAAATCGGTATTTTCAGTATCATTATGTGACTTGAATGAAATAGTGTTTCAAGCATGTAGAACGTGAAATTTTGACAACTAATAAGTATTTTAATTTTTACAATCAATAGTGTAAAATAAAATAGTTAAACTTTGTGTTACTAGTAGTATTTAAAATATTTCCTCTGAAGTAGATTAAGGAAAAAGTTAATATTAGATGATGAGAATTTTAACATAGGCCTTGTTTATGTAATATTTGTTTCTTAGAATAAACAAAAAAATAAATTTGAAATATTATTCTCAGTATTTTCAATAGCTTAAAAATAGCTTAAATTTTAACAGTAATTTATTCTCCGTCCATATACATACAAGATGTTTTTGGCTATCTATGAACACTAAAATTTAAGGTTGATTCAGATACATTTAGTAATTTCATCGAGTAGTAAATAAGTATTTTAGTAATTTGCTATGTATAAACACTATAAAAATTAGTCGAGCAATTTAGTAAAACAATGCAGTTACTTGCCACTCGACTAAATTACTAAACGTGTCTGAACCAGCCTTTACTTTCAGTTACTTTCAAGCAGTTCCAACTTTCAATGCCTTTGTTGTTATTTAATATATATATATTTGTTGCATTTATCTTATACTATTTTTTTTCTCCTTTTTTTCGAGGAATCATCCCCCATCCAATTCTCCAAAAATTTCTATTACACTCTACATATAAAATTGAAGAAGCACTGTTTCCTATCTTGGTGGCGGTTGTCTCTTCTCGCAGTTTATAGTTATCTATCGATAAATATGCGTTGGTATGCGTTAGGAAAAAAGTATAGGAAAGTGAGAAATGTCCCGGCGCAGTTATCTTCGGACAGAATGTGACAGAACGAGATTTCCTCGAGGATCCTACACAGATATAGATTTTCCACGGCAACACGTTGCTAAGGGCTACAGGCTTCTTCTTCCGCCACTGCATGGTGCTTCATGGCTGGTCGTGGGTGGCTACCGTGATGTCCTAATCCCACTAAGTCCCTAGGGGTGAGATCGATACATCCATTTCTCTTTCCCTCATGTTTTCGAAAGGGTTAGTACTCTTCGATTTTAACTGGACTCGAAAAAAAAATAATTTTAAAAAAAGGCAGAGAAAAAAATATTTTTTAACCGGTCAATTTTTAATTTTTCGAATCATGTAAAATTATTCGAACCGAAGCGATTAAATAATAGTAAACAATTACAGTTACGAAATGCGAGGAATCTGACTTTTTTCAGAGGATTCCAGCCGACGCAGCCTCCGCGGTATTTCGAATCGAATACCGCGGTAAAATATCACGAGATCCTCTGTAGGATATTAAATGGGACGTTCATCTGAAAATTGCACGACTCTCAGCAGAAAGCGGAAGAGTTTGTGCGGACAAAGCGCGAGCGAGAAACATGCGCAGAGAAAGGCACGCGAATACAAAAGGACGAGCGAGGAGCGGCGCGGCGGAGACAAAGACTGGAGCTTAGAGACGGAAAAAGAAATTCCGAAAAAAAAGGAGAGACATAGGAAAGACCGCGGCGAATGCCTCTTATTTTAGGGAAGAATTGCTCCGCGGTGATTGCGGCGAAGCAAGGAAGGAGGCGCATTAAGGAAATTCGAAAAATCCATCGGTCGCGTCTTCGTCGGCTACTGCACCATCGATCGACCGCCGCGTCGGTCCGCAGTATATCGCCGTTTCCAGCGATTCTTCGCGATTCTATATCCCGCCTTCGCGCTCCGCAGTCTTGTCGCTCGCCCTGGGAGCAAGCAGTGCCTGTAATTGATAGAAAATCGTGGGGCAGGGCAATGCGGAGGACCGCGGCGCGGCGGTGGCGTCGTCGGCGTCGGGAGCGCGGAGGGAGAGAAAAGTCACTGGGGTAGAGGACGTAATTCCAGCTCCTCCCTTGTCCCTTCCTCCCCCCGGAAGAGCGGAACGCGCGCCGGCAGTTCCATAAATTTCACGGACGCGCGTTCAACTCAAAAGCGTCTATTGGCGTTGAGAAATTTGCAGGGACGAGAGGAAAGGGTGTCTCTCCTCTCCTCTCCGTGCGTGGAGATGCGACCGAGCCGCGTGTGTGCACGCGTGGAAAAGGGGTTGCAGAAAAGCTGGCGAGAGGAGGAGGGAAAGGGAGAAAGAGGGACGCGAAGAAAGAAGGCGACGGAAAAAGATAAAAAGGGGGGAGGAGGAGGTAGCTGCGCGACGAGAGTGAGAGAAAGAGAGAGAGAATGAGAGAGACGAAAGGGAGGGAATCGGGTGGCGTGAGGCGCGCGGAGGGGCGAGAGGGAGAGTAGGAAGGAGAGCAGAGAGAACTGTGCGCGCCGCAGCGCTGCGGGGTGGTTGCCCTCGTCTGCGCTTTGTGGGAAATGCCCGCTCAATAACGCGTAGGTCCTCGTCTGCCCCTTCTCACCCTCGGAGGCATCGCGGCAAGGGCCACTGCCCCAAAAGGCACGGCCGTACCCGTCGAACAACCCTTATCCCGCTCTTCCTCCTACCCAGAAGATACTCCTCGATCCTCCGCCTCCTTCTCTCTCGCTCTCTCCTCTCCCTGCCTCGCCCTGCCTCTCTCCTCTCGCGGCCGTTTCCCTGCGTGTCCGAAGGGGATCGAACCTTGTCCTCCTGCCTCGTGCCTCGTCTACGCGCTGTCTCCTCGCGCTGCAGACGAGGGTGAACGCGGATGGTGCCTGCATCGATTAATCTTGCGATCGGAGAGAGGACTTCGTGGGTGGAAACGCGACGAACCGCGAGCCGAAATCGCGCCACCCTTTTCAAATTAACGATACGCGATATTAGGAGATGATTAGTAGATAATTAGGAGATGATCTAATGGGAGATGACCGTTCTCCTCGCAGATGCGAAGCGACGTCCACCTGGTCAGAGGGACGTGGGGTTACAGCTATGTACCTTCGCAGAGCGTTGCACGTTTTTATAGGCGCGTTTAATTTTTTTTCGATTTCACGTGGATCAGGTTTGTTTTCTTTGTCAAGGGTTCCTTCAGGATGGAATTCACGAGAGCGTTTAATTTCATCTTTGCATTCCGGCTTTTGGGGGAAAGTGGTCGATATCTACCCAGTATTCGGAGGTGCCTCACCCTCGTTCCAGGCATGGTGGAACCCCCAAAGATCGTTCGGGCAATGACCCCGAGATTATATATTCCGCCGGTATAGGGTGGTACAGGGTTATTCCCCCCTGGATTTTGTCCGCGAAGCTGTACCTTTTAACGAATCGCATTGAAATCGTATCGTGTTCCAGGTACGCGGATTCATTAAATCTACGGAAAGCATTTTTAAACAAATAAATCTGTGGTTGGAGGGCAAAACGACGCAAATCGTACGGTAGAACCTCGATTGACCGGCATTTAATTATTAAATATTTCTATAATCCTGCGTTTTTTTATTTGTTCGATGTATCAATAATAAAACTACAATCGAATTTTCAATAAAATTCGAATCTTTCTTTAATAATGGCATACTAAAAATAGAAAAATTTTTTATCAACGAAACTCTTTAATTTTGACTCTGATATTTATACTGCGGACTTGTATGCAAAATAACATTTTTACAAGTACTATATTGAATTTCCTAAACATTTTAACTTAAATTATATTATTGATATTTTGTATATTTTAGCATGTAGTAACCAGTCTCGCAGATTTTTTGCATACCTAAAATTGTCATAAATGCATAAAATCCGCAGTCTACTGATATTGCATCGATTAACATTTTCTTAATTTTTTTAAACATTTAATTTCTGCAGCGCTGTTACAGTAAAACATATCTACTTGGTCAATATTTAAACTGAATACGATTACCAAAAATAAATCTATCTTCAAAACGAAAACTTCTCTAAAATAATGTTCAAATTTTTGCAACAGTGAGTGTTAATCAAAATTCCACTGAATTTTCACAAAATGTGATTCCCTAGTTTTTACAGTTATTTAAGACTGTAAACTGAGGTCATTTGCATCACGTTTTTCAGTAAATAAAAACCATTGCAAAATACGTAAAAAATTTTATACAGCATCCTTAAACCTTCTAAACTAAGATCACGATAAAAAATTCAAGTAACAATTTGTTTAACTACATTGTAACTACAAATATAAAAAATACACATGAGAGGCAGACTTTTCAAATTCTTTTCAGACTTGAAAGACCTCGGTTTACGGATTAAGAGTTGATTCAAGAAATTCCAATTAACCTAATATTTCTCCACTCGCGCATTTGCATACAAAAGCACCAACAGCAATCGGAAGGAACAATATCGACTCACCCCGTCGTCGATTCCCCCCGCGTTTCCCCGCGAATGCAAAATGGTTAGTTTGCTTTGTCCTCTCAACGTTCGATGAATCTTCCAAGAGATCTTCCCTTGTCTTTTCGCATAATAATCAGAGTCCGGTCAAAGCTAGCAAATTGGCATCGGTTATAGTTTTCGTGGTGGATGGCATTTATAAGCCACGCTCGCTACATTCACCACCTACCGGATCAATAAGTACGCTTCTTGTTTCGCGGGGACTATTTCCTTTTGCGCGATCTTCTTGTTTCGATAAATTCACCGCTCCCCCTGACAAAACCTCTTCGAGATCCAGAGTTATGTAAATTTTTAGCAAACGATGCATGGTGGAATGGCAAAATCGCCGCGTCTTTCCCGAAAATTATCGAACGGAATCTCGATGCGGATTCCTCTTGCAGATATTTATCTCGGGGTGGACGCGTAGCAGGGGTGAGAATTGAAAGGGCATTAAATCGGCACGCGTCAACGTTAACTGTGAATTATTTCGAGACAGTGCGGGTCTAGGACTCGTGTTTCACCAGCTTAGTCAAAATACGCTGTCCTAAACGTGTAATTAGGGAAACAGTGATTCTGTTGCTCAGTAAAATATTTGGTGTTCCGAAAAATTAAATATTGGGTTGAAACAGGAGTTCGTAGAATTTTTAAGACAATGATTTCATTCTTCAAGAATTTGGCATTTATCAAGTGCAATTAAACAAACTATGGAAATTTTTGTTTCAATTCAATATTATAACCTTTTAATTCTGTTTAATTTCTTTTTGAACGCGCGTCTTTTTAGTAATTTGCATACGGTTTTTCTCCACTTTGAACCAATTTTTTTTTCTGCTAGCGATAGTTTGTAGTCTTGAACATTAGGCTCCATCAGTCGCAATTGCAAACTGAAGGTAATTTTTTAATTTTTTCGATTCTATGTATACATAAAATATTGCTATGTAAAATCTCGACGAAACACCATTTTCAAAATTGGTGTGCGACATAATTCTTATAATTTTCATTAAAAAATTTAGAAAGATTCTTATCAATTCAACGATCTAAAGAAATATATTTGAGTTTTTCGATATATTAAAGTATTAAAGATTGACGTTGTTACAGACATTTTATACTTAATTATTAAGTCAAAAGAAATATTTTTGCTTCAGATGTGTTCACCATTTTTATAAAAATCCATATTTTTAAAAAGCTCCACGTATTTCTTCAGTAAACGTCGTATAGAAAATAAAAACCATATTCAATTTATCTTGCTCGATTCGGCGCTCCCAAAAACGAAGTTCGCGTGGATAGGTTCCAGCGACGCCATTTTGTTTGAAAAAAGGAAACCAAAAAATATTTTATATACTTCAATAACTGTACAATAATCTTCTTCCGACGGAATTTAATATTCTTCATCGTTGCTTCAAAAAAAATTCTTATAGGTAATTCTAACAGTATGGAAAACTAGGCAAATTTGAAATGGCAATAAAAAAAGAAGTAAACAGCCAATTACATGAAACTTTTTACTCTATTTAACTATGATCAGTATTAAAGAAAAACACTGTAATATTTAAACAATGTTTATATCTAAGCCTGTACAACGTCATTTTCCGGAACATCTGCTCAACTGATGTGCAGGATTGTTCGAATTCTTTGATCAATCACTTTGAAAATTTCCAGTTATCTTTCTAATTTCATTTAATAAGCATTGACGATCCGTTTTGTAAAATGTTGTTCAAATTAACACACTTTTTTGTCGAAATAGGACCTTTAAACTTTAAATCCCTGCCATTTTATTAATTTTTACAAGTATCAAAATTTCTGATCGTCAATACTTAGAAACTGAACATAATTAGTGAAATCCTTTCAGTTCTTGTTTTAAATAATAACCGTTTTGTCGGAATCCTGCACACCATTTGGACATTTAAAAAAGTGGTGTTCCGGTATAAACACTTTTTAAAATATTACAGTGTTTTTGTTTAATACTTATCGTATTTAAATGAAGACCAAAGTTTCATGTTAATCGGTTATTTATTCCTTTATTGTCACTTAAAGATTGCGTAAATAGTTTCCCGTATTATGTACAATCTCGGACACTGATTCTTGCACTTTCTAGTTCCAAACGGACTGAGGGGAATTGCCCTCTCCATGATACCGTTTGCAGTTGCGTGTGATCATTATTTTGACAACCGCTCAGCGGACAAATCAGAAGACAACTTTAGTCTAACTTTAACGTAAATGTAATCTTGTGTCGTATATTTACGTATAATTTTTTTCTTACGGGTCAAATTGCATTTATGAATATATGTATGTGTATTGTAAAACTATAGATAGATGTCCACACATACAACTCGTCAGTATTCCAAGGTAAAGTAACAAATGATATTTTCATATTTTCATTTTTGTATTATTTTTACAAAAGGAAAAAAAGTCACACAATAAATTTTTTTAGATATAACTATTTGCACAATCTGAAATATGTTGGAAATGCTACGATTTGCTCATCTGGAGGTGCAAAACTTAAGATTACGGGAAAGAAAATGAAATTAACTATATATTATGTATACAGGGTCATCCACGTATCTCGGAACTCGTACACATGATTATAAATGGGCTCGGGTTCCGAGATACGTGGATGACCCTATATTATTACAATGTATAACAATTATGTTTTATTGTAAACCTAAATATTTTGTACTAAAATTCAATATATTGAGATAATTCCATGATACTTTTTTTTTCTTCGTCTATCGAGAACTATCCAAGTGTTACTCATTTATTAATGAAGTTTTCCTATTTGATAGAGTTCTTTCAGCTGAACACTCATACCCCATTTTGGGTATAATTGTAATTTGACGTATAAAAAAAAAAATGATACGTCAATATACGACACAGGATTACATTTAGGTTGAAGCTAGACATATCAATTATGGTTATTGTCTTCCGATCTGTCTGCTGAGCGGTTGTCAAAATAATGATCACACGCAACTTCAAACGGTATCATGGAGAGGGCAATTCCCCTCAGTCCGTTTGGAACTAGAAAGTGCAAGAATCAGTGTCCGAGATTGTACTAAAGTTGTTCAATCCTTTAATCTCTCCAAAGTTATTCCGAACGAAGTGTCTATCGGATTAAACCGATAGATAAATATTTATCCTGGACCAAGTACAACTTATTTGTTTAAGGAGTCGCGTTTCGATGTATCGGTAAACAGGAAGAACATCGATAACCATAACATCGGGAATCGAAGGATCGACGCATTCCACGCGACAGCCGGTGATTGGAGGGATTTCGAATTTCGACGCGACTAGGAAAAAGGCTGGGAAAGCAGAGACAGCGTACACTCGAGTCGGAATAACTCCGATTCGGATTTTACAGCATGCGTGCAAATAGATGCGTAGATACCGACCGCTCGTATCTATTTATAACGGCGACGGATCGCGGGGCAATTGACCGCGTGGCCTTGACTTCCTGTTGACCCGAGTGCCCCTAGGGAATTTTGGCCTCCGTGGAATTTCTTGCCACGTCGATTCAGGAATCTTCTCTAACGAATTTTTCGATCATATTTCACCCATTCAAAGCGGGTCTACACGGTGTCGAGTCCCATATTACCCCGACGTTGTACCTACAGATGCCATACTTTCGAGACTGCGAGAGACAAAAAAAAAAAACGGGGGGAAAAAGTCCCCTTTATGAAATCTCTGAAGCACAGGTTGCAAGCACGATTCGCTAATTGTCCCTTTGACAAACGCCACTCCTAATTTTCGCGGAACGCGATCGATCGTGGGTGGCACGCCGCTTTTACGGCGACCATTTATAACCAGGCGAAAAATTGATATCGGGATTCGGGAGCGGAGAACGAGATTCGTCTTGCGCTCAGGAAAAATCGAAATCGAACGATTTTTTGAGAAGACGGTATCGCGTTCCTTAGGGTTAAAGAATTTTAGGGGAAAAGGATTTTCACGTGGTTTGTCCGCCCGAAATCAGCCGTATCGATTCTCCGCGAATAACTTTGTTTAACTTACTCGAGTCCGCGTGCTTTTTTTCTGCAATCGGTAGGAAACCTGTTCGTACGAGCAACGGAATGTCTGAGTGGCTGCCGTCCTCTCATCTCCGTGCAATTCCACGCGTAGTAGAACGAGTCGACCAGGTGAGATCGTTCATTCTTCCAGGGACATTTTTGTTTCAGCACCCGAGGAGGAGGCGCGGCCAGGGAAACCAGCAAAATCGAAAATGGAAATCGTGGTGGGGGAAAGGAGCGTAATAGGAGAGCGTAAAAAAAACCGCCAAGAGACGGTGGAGGCCTGAAACGAGTCTAATAAAACGTGAATCTCTCGGGCACTTACGGTTTCAACCTTCCAGCAGCGGACGCGTCGGAATCGTTGACCATGAACTACCTTAACAGCCTTTCTCGAACGCCCATGGGCGTCCCACGTCCCCCGAAATTTCGGCGAACTCGACGAAACGAACTCCAATTAATCGCAGTCTGATTTGACGTCGCGCCGATACCGTCGAGAGTCGGGGACATTGTTATCGAGGCGATCGAACAAGGCTAGAAAGAACGCGGATCGAAGGAGAGACGGAGAGAGAGAGAGAGACAGGCGGGGACAGAGAGAGAAAAAGAGAGATAACTCGTAGGAGGTTGTGGAGGATGTCGAGAAATGAAGGCCAACGGCCTTGACCTTGTCCGTGACTTCGTGGTGAATGAGAGGGAAAGAGAGGGACCGATGCAAGAAAAGACATCGGTCAAAACAAAGTGGCCTGCTTTCTTGTTTGGTCGCTCGGTCGGTGGCTACGTGGCCGCGGCAGGCAAATCCAGGTAAACGGCCCAGTCAATGTTAATGACTGAGTCGTCGGATCCCCGAGCAGCCTTCTTCGAAATCTTCTATGGCCCCCACCGAACAGGGGAGAAGAGGGAGCAGGATTTGCCAGGCAGGCGATATTGTGCGTTCGTCGAGAACAGTGCGACAAATGGCCCATCTACCTAGGCGGGCGGACAAAACTCTACATCTCGAGGAATTTATAACTAGACAGCGGATTTTATGCATTTATGGCAATGCTAAGTACGTAAAAACTCTACAAGATTGTTATCGCCTGCCAAAATATGCAAAATATCAACAATATTATTCAAGCTACAAAGGTTAGAACATATTGATAAATAAAAAATAATATGCGAACAATTTTTGTACATTTAATACTTATTGTTATACAATAAAGCACAAACTTTCCCGAAACACGTGTCCCTTATTTTGGTCTATAGTTCAATTTACAATATGTTGATTGATATTGTAACCAAAAAAATGTTTAAATATTAATATTATTTAAACGAATGACTTTCTCTTCCAATTCAGTATGTTTCTGATTTCGCCGTTTAAAAGCACGCAATTTGAAAAAACCGACCTCCTACACCTGCTAGTTTTAAAGATATTCCAAAAAAACGTATTTTCATCCCTCAACTTTGGTAGTTAGTAGAAGATGGCCGATAAGAAAAATTACATATTGTATATTTTTTTGAAAACTAAACTCTCGCATAAGTTTCATCAAAATCTTGGTGTGAGGGTTCAATATATTCCCTTAGTAATTAATAGATTCAAATAAAAATTTTAGTTCTTTCCACTTTGTCTTTATATAATGTCAGCATGAAAGAAAGTTGCACGAAAAAGAGATTAGACCACACTGAATTAGTAATAATTAGACTGCAGATTTTTATGCATTTATGATAATTTTAAATATGCAAAAACCTATATAAGCTCATCGTTGACAGATACCAAAATCCACAAAATATCAAAAATATAGACAAAGTTACAATGTTTATAAAATAAGAGATGTTGTTATTGAAATTTTTATTTTTCCTGAGTGTTTACAATAATTTTATTTTGAATAAACATCCAAAGTTTAGTAAAAATACAAGTTATAATACCTGTTCGAATAGAAATTTATTATTACCATTTATTTATTAACTATCATATAATCTGTACATTTCCAAAAATTGACGAAATCATGAATTCATCGAGTTGTAAATTTTGTCTACCTGGATAGGCCATTTGTCCCACGGCCCACGGTGCATCGTAACCGAAGGATGTCCTCATTGCCCGCCCATTCAGGCCCCAACCGTTTGGGTTTGGATAATCACCGAACTCATCGGCTTATGTACCGTACGCGTCATTAACGGGAAAACCGTGCGTCCTTTCGACGAGCCGAGAAAAACATAGTAGTAAATACTTCCGTGTCTACGAGTTTAGAACTCGCCAAGAAATATTTGTATTTGTTTGTCTAGACATTGTACAGTCGGCTGAAAACATTTCTATTGACTGATGTTAGTGTATTCGTAGATTTCTAGGAGTATGATTATTCGGTTGACTCGTACATTATTTTCACTGCATGAAGGATATTAAGACTATTAAAAAATTGTCCCATATTGCAACAGAAGAAATAAATTTCATTTTATAAAACAGAAGTTATTTCTGACTCAACTTAATATTAGACAAACTCTGTTATTTTTGGAATTCAGTGTGATTATGGCTTCGAAATACGGGGAGGAGAGGAAAAATTTTGTAGTGATTACTTGTCTTACATCATTGGTGAGATAAAAACGATTAGACTAATTCTTTTCTTGTCTCTTTGAGATTTCATAAAGTAGAAGCATGTGTCTGATTGTCTGTTTAAAGTGAATATTGTCGTTCCTGAATAGGGTAACGTATACAGTTGTTGACCCCCCCCCCTATACAATGATTGACCCTTTCAAGAAAAGTAAAGAATATACTATAATCAGTTTCTGATATAGTAAAATATTAATTGTATTCGAAACAAGAATATTTGGATCATTGAAATATATATTATTATGTAAGAAAAGGATTATACTATATTTTTTACTTTTCTTGAAAGGGTCAATCATTGTATAGGGAGGTCAATAACTGTATAATTTACCCTATAGTACAGTAGAACCTTGAGTAACCCGCTTAATGACAGTCAAAATTGAAGCTCCAACTTTGTGAACAATATTTTAAGTGTGTTAAACAGAAGCGAACCGTTAGCTTTGGTAGCCCTAGACTAACACTGTTTGGGGGCTTACTCAATTAACCCAAATTAATCAAAGTTTGGGTTAGTTGTGGCGACTTATTTCACCATTTTGTCGAAAAATTGTTTTTTCACCATTTTTTTAATAGAAAAAATTATAGGAACCAGTACCCTAGGTCTACATTAACGCGATTCGAATGGAGAGCTAGGCTAATTGTAAGGACAACGGAAAACTAGATAAATCCAGTGAAATCGAATTTTCCAATTCCTACGCCACTGAGCGAAGAGTGCACGATTGCAAATGGAGATGGCATCTTTGGGCGGCGAGTGCACGGCAATGTCCATTTCATGACTGAACGCAGCGAAAAAGACCTGGTCGGTAACAATGCGACGAGGAAGCCACGGATATGAAGATCGATTCGTCGAATCGGCGTCTAACGCGAATTGAATCGGTTTCGATCGCGGATTACGTTCGTCCAGCAGCCTCCGCGTTCCGTAAATGAGAAATGTCGATGACCGGCCGCCGGCCGCGAGAAAATTACCGAGATTCGTTGAAAAGTGACGCGAACGGGGAAAAAAAGAGCGTCGGGGGAAAATCTTTCGTCTCCTGACCTCGAGGGAGTAGGAGAAGTGAGTGAGGTCGTTCCACGATCGATAACGCGAGTCTCTCGCGAGAAGGTGCGAAAGAACCTCGTCGGGCACCAACGAAAGGGCCGAAAGAATCGATCTCGTCCTATGAAAAGAAAGACAGAGAGCGCGAGAGGGGACAGGAGGCCGGCCCAGGAGGATAAAGAGAGAGAGACCGGTTTTTCTTCTCCCGGAGCTCCGAAGAAGACCGAGACGACGGAGAGAGAGAGTGAGAGAGAGAGAGAGAGGGGGGGAGGGAGGAGAGACTGCGCTATCTCAGGTAAATTCGTATACACGTAAGAGGGCATACGGCGCGCACATTTATTGCCACATCGCGAAGGGTCGCATATACCGGGGGGTTGAGCGCACCACCCGCCACTGTCTGTCGTCCGTTTCATCTCTCGTCTCTCTTCTTTTTTCATTCTCCGTCCCTCGCTCTCCGCATCCTTTGCAGTCGCTCCTCGTCCGTTCCGGCGGCGCTGTCGTCCGCCGTCTCCGTCTCCGTCGCGCTCGCCGCCTCGTTCGCTCTCGCACGCCTGCCAACTGCGCCACGCCGAAAACCGAAACTCGCGTCGTCGAGCTTTGCGCGGCGATCGTCGGCGCCCCTCTCCGCGGTCTCAACGCGTCTTCGTCGGACCCTTTGCCAGGTCGTTGGTCGCGTCCTCGTCGCGCACCCGGGACACCGGTGCGCGCAGACAGGTGCGGCCCCGTCGTTGGTGGCGGCGTCGGTGGCGCCGCCGCGCGGCGACTCTGATCAGTTAGTTTCGGGCAAGATGGGCGAACCTCGCCGGGCAGTAGCTTAGACTCTACCTACAAGACAACACATACACTAAATGTTTCCTAACCACAAGTAACAATTAATTGTACATTTATTTTATTTAAGGGAACACAAACTCTATTTTTGTAACATGCTGTATTAGTAGTGCTCCGTGGAATTTGTACGATAGTAAAAAGAAGGTGCGAGGCCACGCGCGAGGTAGCAACGGACACGAAGAGGGACGACGAGACGACGACGACGACGACGACGGCGGCGACGGCGACGGAAAACCACGAACGGCTTGGAGAAGAGAATCGTGTCGTGCCGTGTCGAGGAAGGAACGAGGGGGAACGGGAAATACGAGTGATATCGGTGGCTGACGAAGAATAAAACAGGAACAATAAGGATTCCGGAGGAAGGTACGGTGATCCGAGGACAACGACGAAGAGGAACCCGACGAGGATAAGGACGATCGGTGCCGCGGTGGCTGTCGCCGAGGCCGAAGAGCACCGAAAAGCGACAGCGAAGTAGGTGATAATCCTCGGCGTAGTCTAGCCGCTCGCGGTGTGGTGCGTGTTTTAATAACCAGTTGCGACGTGGATAGAAGAAAAAGTGTGCACGACTGATACAACAGTAGTGGTGAGAAGTGTACGGGGACCGACACACCCTCTTGACACTCGACATCCGTCTCCGTGTATCGGCATCGGTTCGGCTCTCTACCCCCTTCTTTCCCGTCGTTCGCTTCTAGCCCATTCTCGATCCTTTCCTCCGCTACATTTACCTAAGTACACGCGTGTGTGCAAAGTGTGCATTCGGTCAACTGCAACCGAGAGACCCGCACACGTCCCTCTCTTTCTCCTCGACTCTTCCTCCCGAACCCCCCTCCTCGCTCTCCGTCTCTCTTTCGCCCCGGGTCCGTCGTGTCCCGCCGTCTTCTTCTCTTTCCTTCGCACTGAGCGCAAAGTGATTTATCGCCCCGGAGAGCTCGTCGCATCGAGTTTCGGTCGTCAGTGTTTAAAACCATACCGACCCGGCTATCGTCCCTTCGCGTCCGGCATATAACCATACCGTACCGTACTTCGTCCTAGCTCTACCCCCACCCCGAAATCCCTCCTCCCCCTCCGACCCTCCATCTCTCTCTCTCTCTCGTGTGTCCGTCTGCTGTGTACGAAGCGCGTCTCACCCACACGTACACGCATATCCATCCTCTTTCTCCCTCTCTTTCTTCCTCGCCTCTTTTTCTGCCCTCCGCTCCACCCCGGATTTTATCGGCCGATCGGTGTGCAAATTTCGTTTCGTGTGACCACCGTTGTGCTCTCTCTCTCTCTGTGTGTGGGTTTCTCTCATCTTCTTCTGCATTTCCGAACCCAGTGTCCGGGGAGAGAGATACGAAAAACACGGCCGACGCCGCTCTCTTGGCAACGCCAGGCGAAAAGCCAGCAGCAGCAACGACGTACGAATAGAGAAGAGAGAGAGAGAGAGAGGGAGGGAGGGAGAGTGTGAGCAAGCGGGAGTGAGACGGAGAGACGGAGTTTTGCTGGTGGTAATAGGACCGACGGGGGCACGGTATCGTTTCGTTCGGCCGCCACGAGCGATAACGCCGCAAACATGTCTGTGAGAATGGAAAACGTAGCCGCGCCGAGGAAGCTCAACTATAAAATGATGGTGAGTAGGATTGCGTTTTTCCTCTGTGCGACGTGCGATTCTCTCTTCGCCGTTTTCCGCCGCGGTCGATCGCGTCGTCGCGAAGCCGAGATCCGCGCCGGTCCTCCGCTCCTCGTTTCACGCGGTGCTGTTTCGTGTTCGCCTCGTGTCCGTTGCCGTCGTCGTCAACGTCGCCAGAGCGGCTGCGTGTCTGTCTGCTGCATGCATAGTTGGAAACTCTCTCCGTCGACCGCCGGGTGTATGTAGTGTGTACACGCCGTTGGAAAACGTAGACATTACCATGGGGGCGGCCGATGGCCACGAACCTTGCGGAACCGGCGTAGTTTGACAGTTTGCCGCGGGGCGTCTGCTGCCCCACCCAATCCTCTTTCTCTCCCCACCATAACCTCTTTTGTTGCCCGTCTTTTCGTCTATCCTTTCTTTTCCTCCTTCCTTCCTTCCTTCCTTCCTGTCTGTACTTATGTCTGTCTGATTGTCTTCCTTCCTCGTTTACGTCTTCTGTCGTGGTGTTCCCCTACAATAATTTAAAACGCGCGCTTATTTCGAGTTTTGTAGCAGCCGTTCGAACTCGAAATTTCTCAGTTGCCGTCGATCGGATTCGTGGTTCGCGCGTTTAAATGGAAGGTCCGTGGTGAATCTGCATTGTGAAAACATTACGCTAAGAATAATTCCAGTAATTCCTCGTTTGTTCGTCGAGATAATTATATTTAATCAAAACCATTTATCGGTACGTATCCATTATTATTTTTCGGTTGATCTTGGAGCAAAAATCGCGTAAAGATGATTTGGAATTTAATTGTGCTCGGTGAGTAAAAACTCGAGAACGTGCAGATCACATGGTCGTATCGATCGTAGATATCAATGTTCCTAGAAGTTTTCATATTTTCTTGATACCCAATTATTTGATGCTCGTTGAATACATTAGTGTTTTTCTTTTTTCTGAAAAATCAGTTCGGTTTGGAAAATTCTGACATCTTAATTGGAGGATAACAGGTTCTGGTTCTTCTTGATACGGTCCTGGCATTCTGCGCAGACTCTTGCCATCTCTTCCTGTTCTCTGCCTACTTTCAATTGCCACGCTTTTCGCAGAACAATTTCAGATTTTTCTCTCCATCCGATTCACGTTATTATTTATTTCCTCTCCGGTTTCTTGAAATTAAAGGCACCTGAGCTTGTGAATGTCGTCGTTTCAGCCGCGATGGATAACCGAAAGAAAATCCAGGCATAAATTATTCGAAAGTGTTGTAAACTAAAAAAAATGGGGGAAGAAGGGATTTTTGTGTCGAACGAGATTTTTTGTATTTAATGTGCTCTGTTATTCGCGGAGAAAGTTTCTACAGTTTTCTTTATTATCGTGTTTGCATGTTCAGAACGAAGTGTTTGACATTGGTTTGACGCGTCATCGTCGGAGTGTTTTCGTTGACATTTAACAAAGTCCCGACGCTTATTAATGCGATATTTAGCTGCTCGTGAAAGCGACGTGGAGCCTCTATCCGGAAGCATTCTTAATCTGCACATTGAAATTCGACCTAACACTCGTCAGTGTAGCCAACTTCATCGCGTGCTTTTACCAACGCAGTCTGACGTTTTCGTGCCATTTTTTGCAGCGTACGTACAGTAGAATCTCGATTATCCGAATCATAATTATCCCAGATTTTAATAATCTAGAATCTAGAGTCTCAATTACCAATAGGACTTAGAATACCAGTAGGACTTCAAATACGACTTAATAACGTTCTACTAATTATTTTCAGTTCATTTAATAAATATCAAGCTGGATAATCGAGGTTTTAATGTATCGCAATCGCGAATACACTTTCCGATCGCTATATTCCATCAACGCGTTTCTCAGAATAATATACAGTATTGTGCAAATTAATGTAAACACAAGCGTTAAGAGATTTGCACACAGCTGACGAATAAACTATTGTGGTTGATCAAAGGAAGATAAGTTTCTAATTAAAGAAGCTATGAACAAATTACAATTTCCATATAAAACTGCTTTTACGATTAATGAAGTATGTATTCTTCGAATAAAATAACCTGTGTTCACATTAATTCGAACGATACTGTAGAAGACATTTATTTAAATCATCTTTTGTTTCGCTTTCATTCTATCAAAGCTCTACAACTCGTGAAACATTAGTTGTGTTCTTTATTCCTACACCGGCTGAACTGGTGCAGAGTGAACCACTTGCTATCTCTTTCCGTTTTGTGAAATAGAAGAAGATAGCGATTGATTCGTTCTGCACTAATGCAGCCAGTGCAGGAACAAAAAACAGATTTATTATTTCGTCATTGATGCAGTCGGCGAATCAATTTTTTACGCTGCTTTGAAACTCTATTATTATTAATACAGGCACAGAAGAGGTTATCGCACGGTAAATGCATTCGAGTCGATTGACGCGCAAACAGCTGTTCTTCCCAGTGTTACCAATTCCAAGGTTAGATAGACTCGCGTATTTCTCTATCAAAATTTAGTTTAATCTGCGTCAACGTCCCGCCACTTATCAGTCGAATTATTACCGTCGAAAACTCGCAGCATTATTGATTTACCAAGAGTTAAAAACCTCTCAATTTAAAATACAATGCATATTGGTATAGCCATTTAATTAAGGGGGAAACCATGGTGACGGCTGAATATAAAGGCTTTTTCCGGGGATTTTTTTGGCAAAATCAATTCTGTTTTCTTTAATGGCTTCGAAAAGTACATTTCTTGAACTACTTTCTCTACAAATTCGATATAAAAATATTGTTTATTGTAGTCGTACTAATAACCAGCGTGAGAAACGTCCCAAATGTTTATGGACAAATAATGAAAAATGAAATGAAAAATCATGCGACTTTCTTAAATTATAAGACAATAGCTTCAGTTGCACATATGGATTCAAATAAAAATTTGTTACCACACAGTGGATCTTTAATGAGAAAATGCGGAAAAATCAATGAAAAAATTCGCATTGCTTTTCATATTATACAGGAACTAATTATCCAATCGAAAATTCCATAGGTGCAACTGAAGTTATTGTCTTATACTTTAGGAAAATATCATGACTTTTAATTTTAGAATTTGACAGAAAATTCAGAAAATTACACATTGTTGTCCATAAACTTTTGGGAAATCTCTCGCGGTGATTATTACAACTACAATAATGAATATTTTTATATCAAATTTGTACAGAAAGTAGTTAAAGAAATGTACTTTTCGAAACTATTAACGATTTAGAAAAAGAGAAAATTGATTTTACCAAAAAAAATCTCCGGAAAAAGCCTTTACATTGAGCCGGTCACCGTGTTTTCTCCCTTAAAGAAAATGCGAGCTCTGGATTCAAAGCGACCGCTTTTGTTTTTCACCGTACTTTGAACCCCGCAATCTGAAGTGTTTAATTAACAAATCAAATATTTTATCAAGCCCACGGAATTCTATCTGTAACGTGTTTACTCTCGACGATCCTCTCGAACGCTCGATGCATTTTCCTATTGTCTTTTTTACTTATCAACATTGTGTTGGCGCACATCTAGTTCACTGTTTTTCGACGAATCACCCTTAAGGATATCCGAGATAACGTTTCCCGAAGTCGCTATCTCCGTCGCAGAACGGAGGTTCGGTTTATCTCGTCCCCCGACGGATAGACTCGCAGGAATTATAATTAAACGGCCACCGCGAACTCACTACATAGCGTAAATAACGTCCGTTCCTCGATCGATCGTCTTCGCTCTGTCGTCCCGGAGTCGCTGAAAGTTGAAAGTCAACGTCCCCAACAAGTTCGAGCTTCTTTGCCGCGGCAGTTAATCAAGACGCTAAAGTTTACAAACTCCGGGCCTACGTTATTAACGAGCTTCGAGTAACTTATCGATAACCGGCGAAGCTGTCGTCTAGTACAAGCTAAGCATGAAATTTATAGAGTACGGTTCGCGTGCCTTTAGCTCGTCTGTTCAACGGTCCCTCAAGGCTGTCCACATGTGCTTTACACGCTCAATTCAGACCCTATCAGACATCGCGCGTCAAACAAGCGTAAAACATTTTGTTTGCTAATGCACACGCATTTGACCGGGGTTCCTAAATCAATTCTCCTGCACGCTGATACAATCTAAGCGACTGCTACAGCGATTTCGTTTCACGTTTTGGACTCGCTTTTAATTAACTTTGTTGTTATTAACCACTTCATTAAGCACGGAGATGAAAGGTCTGTTTTCTGTTTAGTGCAACCAGTGCAGAAGGAACCAATTGCTGTCTCCTACATATTTCACAAAACGGAAGCAGATAGCAAGTGGTTCACTCTGCACTGGTTGAAAACACACTTAAATGGATGATGTGAAGGTTCAACTTTCGGTCTACCTTGAACTTCAGTTTCTTTCGAGGTGTTCTTCAATTTGAGTCTATTAATTCGGTTTAACATTAATTGTTATATGAATTGATAAATGGGAATTAATCTTTTTCCGTATCCTTAGAAATATCATAAGATAGTAGAAGATTGTGTAAATCTTCAAATAAGTCCATCAATACTTGTTAAATAGTTATTGAATTTAGCTAATAGCTATGAACATTATTGCAAGTTTTCATGTATTAAAAATAGCTATGAATGCATAAATATTCAATCTAGTTAAGGTGAATGTCCTAATTTCTGCTCATTCAAGTATTCACTCGTTATGAAAAAGGTGTAAAAAATTAGTTTGCAACAAACATGTGCAAAGTAATTGATTAATGCCTCGATGATACATCAACTAATTCAAAATGTATTTTAAAAAGATGTTTGAAGACGTTTACGTGCATGATTCAAGGTAGTACTCTAAATTTTCGTATTTCTGCTCATAAAAAAATGACTCGAAAAATCTACATTTCGAGTAAACTATAGCAAACGTTTTTAGTATTAAATACGATTTATCTCTGCACCCACTACGTTCGGCCCGATTATCGAATTACAATGGAGTTGCTGTTCCTTAGCCTAAGCAGTAAAAACACGATCAGAACGAGATAAGTTCCCTGTTCTAAAATTCTTTTCGTTGCTTATGTTGCACTTTCTTTTTAACAAAACTGTGCATCCCTCGCATAAATGATGAAATAATCTATAATCATTCTTTTATAACTATAGTACAAACGTAACATCTGTAATAATAAGAAACAAACGAAAGGAGTAGAAATTAGGATATTTACCTTATTAGTTTATAATTGTGTAGAACCGCAGCGGCCTCAAAAATCGATTTAAGCGTTAATCTCCCGCGCTAGTTCCAAGTTTCCTTGCTCCTCGAACGCGCCGCCCGGTGGGTGCGCCTTAAGTCGCGCGAAAATTCGCTCTGGAAATCGCGTGCACGTGACCGTGCACGTTTTACGAGGCCTTTTGTGCCCTAGCATGTCCCGGGCGATCGTCGATCGTAAAATACTAATAATAGGCGGTGATCGTGCAGAGTCCAGAGCTCTAGCCGTCGTCTCGAGTTTCAGTACTGCTTTTCCAAGTGTAATTAAACGTTGAATCGAAAATATTATCCTCCGCGATCCTATCGCGTTTCTCAATACCGCCGTTTCTTTCCTTGATTTCTTCCGACCGTGGCGACGGGAGAGATCGTCTCAATACGCGCAGGTTCGCTGTTAACCGGATATAGCAGCCGCTTCGGTCGATTGACGCTAGGAATTCATAACGATAATTGGACCGATTTGTTTCAATCGCGATTACACGCGCGAATCTCGCGCTTCTTTCAACGGCGGTCATGTCGATCGTGTGTTTACAGCGATCGTCGCTCGACTGACGATCCTATTTGCCTTGTTTGCGGGGGTGCAGGGTGTATAAGAAATCGCACCGAGTCGACGAATTCGACTTCTACGGAGGTACAAATACCCGGTCGGTCGATTACAGCCACGCCAGACAAAGGGAGAAAAAAATTGCGATATATTACGGGGTTGGAAAAAGGGGAGGAGAGATCCGCAGTTCGTAGGCGGAGGAGGTGGAACGCGAGTACAGCGAGAGGGGAGAGAGAGAGAGAAAGAGAGAGACGGAGTGGAAAGGGCTAGGAGCAAAAGAGAGTAAGGGTCCCAGGTAGGGTGAAGAGTATAGACGCGGCAAGGATATCGATTATTTGCGGTTGCAGCGACTGCAAGGCTCTCCTCTTTCTCTCTCTCTTTCTCTCTCTTCGTTCGTCGGGCGGGGACCGACACCCGGAAATCTCGACGATACACCAGCGAACCGAGATTAATCTCATTTTTGCCTTCCGGTTTTGAAATACTCCTCAATCGAGTTACGTGAACGAGGGGCAGATCGATGGACCGAGGGGAGAGAGAGGCCACGGCCCGCAGACACAACAGACCGCCGCTCTCTGCTCAAAGATTCTTTTTTCGCTCTGGCTACTCTTTTATACGCCATTATGCACCCTGTCTGCGATTCTCTGTCGCGATTTATGGACCCTAGACAGTCGGGCTTTTCTGATTAGCGATTTTAAAGGCTTTTGGGTATTAAGATTATGCGTCGAGTTGTATTCTTCTTTTTTTTTTTAATAGGAAAATTCGTGGAGATTTTAATCCTCATACTTAGAACATTTTCCTGGGAAAGTAGAAAATATAACAGACAAATTTTTCTTAGTAAAATATTTGTGTATTTTAATTGTTCAAATATGTTTAATCTGAATAGAATTATATTATACTTTCTACTTTTTTAGAAATACGGTTAATCATTGGTAGACTGCGGATGTTTATGCATTTATGGCAATTTAAAAATTACTTTTACTCATCAAATTATAATATCAAAAATGAAATATATTTTATATTTAAAAAATTAAACATACATTTACATATTTAAGATTCAGTTGCTTTTGCATGTTTATAAGAATATGAATTTGGATAAATATCCGCAGTTTAATCGTTGTACGTACAGAAAATAATCACTACATACACCAAAAAATACAGTGGATGATCAAATTATTACGAACACTTGGAAATTATCGTTTGCTTGAAGTTTGTGCAGGAATGGAATTGATATTACGCTTATAAAATCGTATTTTTTTTTAAATCATAAAAAGTCCTAAGTTTTTAATATTTAATATATAATGAAGATTTTAAAAACTTCTATGCCTTGTTTGAACTTTGTTTAAAAATTATTATAATATGCTAGCTTTTACCTTTATTTATTTATTTATTTATTTTATAAACGGGTTAGAATAAAAACCCTTTGGTACAAAATTGTGCAAAATGCAGTAACTGTTTCAATGCATTTCAATAATTTTTCAATATTAATTTCTCTAGTCTTCTTAACAAAACTAAGAACGAAAAAATGAAGGCAAACACGTCAAACATTATTAACATACTGTTGCAGTTAAACAAATGCCGTGCACAATATTAAACTATAGATAATATGTATCTTACTGTACACTGATAATAAAAAATAATATCATTATTATACTATATAGCAAAATATGTATAGAACAGAAAGATAAGAACAGAAATAAGAGGAATAGAGTAACGCATACAGAGGTTGATCTCCATATACAATAATTGATCGTCTCAAGAAAAGCAGAAAATATAATAGAATCGTTTTCTTATATAGTAAAATACTAATTGTATTTGAACCAAGAATATTTGGATCATTGAAATATAAATGTACATATTATGCAAGAAAAGGATTATATTATATTTTTTAGTTTTCTTGAAATGGTCAATCATTGTACATATGTATGTGGTGTTCAATAACTGGATGCATTACTCTATTTTCTATCGTTAAAATCATAATTCCCATCTGTGCACAATAATTTGGTCACCCACTGTACATTATAATTTTTTCTGATCCGTCGAATAGAATAGCTACAGTTTTGATTGATTTATAAAATAGTATTGCATGCATTAAAAATGCTCACGGTACAGTGGCCAACCCCTGGCTGAAAATCGTTGCTCTATCCTAACATTTCAGCGGTGAGAACCGTACATTTCCAAGAACAATGAAACAATACACAAAAACAATGAAATTAGTTTGCAGCGAGAATCATTCTCATTCTCACTCCGCATCGATACAGGCGCATGCATTTTTCTCCGCGTTCAAAGGGCGTTGATTTACCGATAGCATTCCAAGTCGAAGAATCAAAGTTTCTTCATCGCAATGATAGATAAGATAATATCGCGAGTAGCCTTAGGGCACTCGCGACTCTGAAACCGCCTAACCCCGTTTTTCCGTCAAATTGTTTGATTACCTTCATCGGTTTTAATGCCACCGATATCGCTTACGACTGACATTTCGCGGACGATGTCAAGCATGTGCTGTGGTCAGCTGGAATTCCTCTTACTAGGCTTTTTAAGATTTATCGCGGAGTATAAGACTGAGAACTCTCCGTGCGCTGTAGTTTCCTCTCGCGATCTCGAGTCCTTTCCCGTGTCAACGGAAGTGGGAATAAAGGAGAGTAATGTTTTTTTTTAAGAAAGCGAACTGGCCGTGGTTCTGTCTCCATAACTGAGGTCGTGAACTCGTTCGATCCATGAAGGGTAGCCTTAGAAGTGGACGCCTCGCGGCTCGCGGCCCGTCCGTTCGTATTACTTCGGGAGCCTGTATCGAATTTATACCACGGGATTCTTCGACTGGCTTGTTGCCAGAGTTATGCAGTTATGATCGTGTCAACGTTTGATATTGCCCCGTGAAGCTTTGCCGGCGAACGACGGCCTCGTAAAACTAATAGGCGAGGCGAGGCTACTCTAACTTACAGCTTCTCCACAGCTTCGAATAGATCCACCCTTTGTCTTTCATAAAAAGATGAAGAAGGGATTCTTGTGTAATAGCTCTAAAAGTAACTGATATCTACGAATTTTTGTCTTTTAAACGGTTGTCAATATTTGGACTGCGGATGTTTATGCCAATTTATATTTTCAAAGGTATAGAAAACTAAAACCAACTGAAATAAAAGTGTCTTTTACCTTCTAAATATCATAAAATGTATTTTGTTTTCGATATTTCATGTATTTTTATGTTCACATAATCCTTTGTGCGTTTTAGCGCATTCAAAAATGCTATAAATGCATGAACATCCGCAGTCTATTAATATTGAATTAAATTTTTGTGGGATATGAAGACACATTTTTAAATTGCAGTTGATGTAGGTTTCTTTTAACTCCTTCGACGATGTGTAACATCTGTTACAGTCATCTTATTGCAAAAAAGGACAAATTTTTTTCCAAACCACAGTTTGGGGAAAAAACAAAAAATTTGGAAAAAATGCTTTATTTCCTCAGATAAACTAGCTTTAAAGCAAAGAAAAAAGTATTATAAGGTTCAGGACCTGAACAAAATGAGCTTTGTTTGAAATTAATTGGACTATTAGTTTTTGAATTATCGAAGACCCCAATTTGACAAAACTATTTTTAAATTCTTATTCTGCATTGAACCTATTGGAAAAGAAAGATAAATCTAAATTGCAAAAATGGCGAAGGAAAAATGATAAAAACGTGATTTTTCGTTAAAAAACGGAGCTATTCTATTTTTTTTTTTGTCAACTTAAGAGTTTTTATGAACTGATGAATAGGTTCAGTCGTAAAGTGAACATGTTTTCCATGTACTCAATTTTTTTTCAAATAGATTGAAGCCTCAAATGCGTTTAAAATTTGAATATGTTGAGTACAATAATAATAATTATTTATTTAAACTAGACTGGCGAAGCCCTTTACATATACTAAATAATTATAATAATTAAGGCGTGGTATCATATATATTATTATACTAAATGATAGTATTATACTATTATTATACTAAAGCTCTTAAACGACGAAATGCTACCTGAGAAAAAAATCGGTGCTCTATAATAATTGCTCTATAATAATGCTCTATAATAATTACTAATATTATCCAAAAGCACAAGTCACAATGATCATTCTTAACCTCGTAATAAATTCCCAAAGAAAGTTACACTTTTTACCAAATCTAACTTCCTAGTTTTCTTAACTCTCGTGGCATACTTCCCTCGGTTTCCGTTCCTCCGCTGAACCGATTTCTCGTTATCAACGCGCTGCTTGATAAACATTTATCTTCGGACAGCAGCCGATCGAGGCTCAATGCAACGCTTTCTCCTCCCCCATCCGTCGACTCGTCGACGCCTCTCGTTCGTCTCGAGAATCAGGGAATCGTGGAAGTCGCAGTTCCGTCTTCGTCGACAAAGATCACGCGTCCGCAAGCGTTTCGCTTAAAATCGCCATCGAGTCAAGGAAACGCGGAATTTGTCCCGGGATTGATAAACGAGGGGAACACGGGACCGGAGGAAAGGGAAAGTCGGAAACAACGGAGTGTACAAACGGATGAATCACTCGGAGAGTCTCGTCCGTCCGCTTCGTTCTTCTCTCGTCTCTCCTCTCGGTTCGTTTGTTGGCATACCGCTCGCGTTTAATGCCTCCGCGCTTGGGGACCGTTAGGGAAAAGTGGCCGCCACCGGCGCGGCGCGGCGGAAGGCACCACCCACACCAGGAGACGGTGTAATAATCCCTTTTGCCATTGTCTGTCTGCTTACGTGTCCGTCGTTCGAGTAGTCACGGGGAAAAATTCGCTCGACGGCGTGCGCGGCGCGGCGAACGGCGCGCGTCCGCCGAGTCAAGGTCATCGTCCAGTTCCTTCTCTTCCGTTCCACCGGTTCGTCTTCTCTTCCGTTTCGCGGGGGAATTTCGCCGACGTACTGTAATCGCGATCGTTCGACCTCGAGAGGACGAAGTCGATTACGTTTCCGAGGACTCGAGCTCGAGAGCAGCAACGGATACCTTTCTCGAAACTATGGTATTCGATTCACTAGTTGACCTTGACGCGGTTAGAACCCGGAACTCACCTTGATGTTCGCACCTGCACCATAAGCAGCTCGCTTGTCCGTGGCCCGTGGCTAGGAAATTAATTGAGCTCCCGGCCTAACGATTGTCGATGCAACCTGCGCCTTCAACCATCGAGGTTGACCCACGGTCGTTGCCTTTTGCTAATTCAGTGCACAATATTTCTTTTTATTTCTTTTTAAACGAACCCTCAAGTGACAGCTGTGGGATTCACTTGGATCATTACTAGACTACGGATGTTTATGGGTTTATGGCAATTTTAAATGTGCCAGAATATATTTCTGGCTGCAAGGAACGACGCAAGCCACATTTTATAAAAATTTCTGTTTATGTCTCAATTCCAAGCTAGAAAGCAGAATTTATATTATTATCAGAGAGAAAGTGTATTAAATGAAATGTTCGTTTGTAAACAGCGATTTAATAAAATTCAAGATGATAGCAGAGTATTGATGACCAGAACTTTAAACGCGAATATCTCGAAAATGAAAACATGTGACATGCGGTGTTTTTCTTTAAAACCACATATATAAGAATGAGTGCAGATGCAAAAATACATGACATATTGAAAATGCAATACATTTTATAATATTTAGAAGGTAAAATACATTTTTATTTGGGTTACTTTTCTGTTTCTATGTCCTTGAAAATATGAATTTGCATAAACATCCACAGTCTAATCATTACGAACAAGTTGCTGTTTTCATTTTCGTCTTTTTACAACAAAATTAAATTATTTAAATGTATTGCAGATTACTTATAGTCTTTTATTTATTATTGACTGTCAATTTTTATGCATTTAGGATAATTTTGAGTATGCAAAAACCTGTGAGGTCGATGATAAATGCCAGAATATACAAAATATCAAGAATATAATACGTGTTAAAATGTCTATAAAATAAGACACATTTATTATTTCATCTTTCATTCTTTATTTATGTCTATTAAAATTTTATTTTACATAAATATGCACAGTCTACTTACTATTAAAGAAAAAATAGACAAAAAATAGATTGGTAGTTGAAGAGTATTTAGTCCATAAAAATCTGATTTTGCATAAAAATTCGCAGTCTGATGATAATGAATTTTTTTCATTTTAATTATTTCTTTTTTTTTTATTTCATAATAAAAAAAAGTAGTTTAAACTATTTTTTGTGTCTCTACTTAAAATTAAATTGATTTAACATTCTTATACCTTCAACATTCATACGACTGCATTTTGCATCTCAAAACCTACGATACTTTAATCAATTTGATTTCGTTGCATCTAGCCGAAACTTCAAACCATGAATCGCAATTCTACGTACATGTTTCCAAACACAGAGACCTTGTCTGGAATCGTTCCGTCAAAGCAACAAAGTAAGCAAAATATGTAACTCGAAACGTGCGTCGACGTACGATCGTGTTTATAAACAAAGTTCGGCCGCGCATTCGGCGATGGTTAAAATCGGAATTCCGAGTCGGCGACGAATCGTGGCCTAAAATTGAAAACACCGAGAGTAAGCGTCTCCACTCGCGTGTTTCGAAGTCCTAATCGTCGAGTCGAATCTTTCTCGGCGCAACTGAAAAAGAGGGAACGAGGGGGAGTTGCAAACGGCGAAGCGGGGAGCAAGTTCAAGGAGAGAACGGTGGTAACGGGTCCACTCGGGTGAAAAGCAAGAATCGTGAAAGATGATTGGATTTCCGAGGGAGAGGGTCTCGCGTGAGCGCGCGATACGCCGCGACCGCAGAAAAGCCCCGGCACATATCTCTCGCGGACGATCTCATTGTTTCATGAGGTAAGGACACGGAAGCACGCGATCCTCTGCTAATAATACTCGCCGTCGGCCTAAACTCAGCTAAAGGGTGTCAGACTCGAGCCGGCCAGGCAGTCAGCCAGCCCTCTGTGTCTCTTCTCCTCTCCTCTCTTTTGTTACCGCCTTCTCGCATGTCGCTCGCGTTTCTCGATGACGCGATACAGAATACAGGCGAAATTCGATAAGATTTCATTCAATTTTTCTGCGTCTATGTTGAATATTGCGTCTTTCAATAACCTTCGAACGGCGTTTGTTTGAATCTACTGAAAGTGAGACTTGCAGTGGTTAGTGTTTTGGGTTGTTAGAAACTTTGCTGGTTGGGACTTTGAGTTAATAGAATTTTTGTGGTTAAAATCTTTAATAGTATAAGCGTTTTGCCGAAAGCCGGCATCAAAAAGGATCGCCGACAAACGGCCGCACAACTTTGTTGCCGATTCGGAGCGACCATTGCTCATCGGTCATCGGCATCACAAGCCCAAGCATCAAAGTAAGGAATGCCGATCGCGCGTGGTCGATCGAGCGCCGATTTTCGGCCACGTGGCTGTTGCTTGGGTGTAGGAGTGTGTCTGTGTGGAAGAACGAATGATGTAAAACTGTGAACGAAGAATGAATGCGAGCCCAGTCTGAACCGAACCACTAAGAACGACGTTACTAATTAAGTTCTATTTTACTCAGCCATTCTCTATTTATTTCCTACAGCAGTTAGAATTTTAGGTGCTTTAAATTTTGGGTGGTTTGAATTTTGAATTGTAGGTGATTAGAAATTTAGATAGTCAAAATTTTGAGTGGTTAGAATTTTAGACGATTAGAATTTCACGTGATTAGAGAATTTCGGATGGTTAGAATTGTTCAGGCGATCAGAATTTCAGGTGGTTAGAATTTTGGGTAATTAAGACTTTAGGTGGTTAGAATTTTTGATGATTAATACTTCGAAACAGATATGTGCATTAAAATAATATCGAATACTGAACTGCAAATATTTACTTAACTTTATTTTATTTGACTGCTACTGCAGTAAAATTTTATATATCAAATTTCAAATAGATTTCTTTTTTCGATTACTAGAAGATGACTTTAATTAGTAGCTACCAGTTACACGTTTGTAAATTCCTATAAATGAAACTTCATCATAGTAGATATTACCTAAGAGGTTACAAATTTGAGATTTTCTTGGTGCATTGGAAACCAAATATAGTATAATTTTAAAAAAACTTAGTTACTTTCAGGATTTTAGTTAACTGTTAGATTTGGTAGATTGCATTGTTAATGCCGTATCCATAAAGAACAAAAATTATTTAGCTTTCTATCGTCAATATTTTTCACCGCGCGGCGCATTGCTTCAAAATCGCTGCTCCAATGATTATGACTGAATCTGACTCCGTTTAACCAGAAGCTTTTACCGTGAAGTAATCCTGTAACGGACACTGCCTCGCAGTTCCAACTTTGCGATAAAAAAAAATAAAGGTGTTCCTACGCGTCCGCGGAACCGTCGATCTGAAACCGAATGCACCAGGAACTCCGAAAAAGCGTCCAGGGTCTGTTCTGGGGAGGATCGAGCCTTGGACTCTTGCCAGGAAGACGCATCGATCAATTTTTTGCCGTATGCAGAAAGGTTGCGCGTCTTCTCGGGATTCGGGTCAGCCTTCGGCCTCGTCGACGAGCGTCTCACGATTCGCGTCGTTTTTCAGGAATCCTCGAGACAAAGGATCCTCTCCGCGAGTCCCTTTCGCCGGTTCGCTTTCGCGGCGCGATCCTCGTTCGGATGGCCGCGGTCGGCCAGGAAAACGGTCAGAGTTACTCGGCGGTTCGTAGGTAGGGCGAGGTAGACGCACTCTTACCTGGCGGTGCGCGGTGCGAAAGGTCATCGATCGTGGCGGAGAGAGAAGAGAAGATGATCGGGCGACGCGCGTCCGTCGCGTCGCGGGGAAACGGCGAACCGCGAGTGGCGGGAAAGTTCGCAAAAGCTCTTCGACGTCGCGTGCTTCGGCGAGATTCGACCGTCGGGAGAGATCCATGTCCTGGGGACGCGGATGTGGGTCACGCTGACGATATTGATGACGCGCGATTAACTGCCGGCCATCTGCTTCGGAGGATGCCGAATAAAACCGGATTCCGTCGCGGTTTCTATGCTCCGATCATTTTCGCAGAGGAATTATTAAATATTGCACAGTTTTTTGGGCTTTCGTAACGTTTTTGTTTAATCCGCTTGCTGAAACTGTGAAACTCGGCGACAGGAAGTGGCTAATAGGATGCAAGGAGTCGAGAATTGAAAGCAGAGACTAGGGATTAGGCAGTTAGGCAATTAGGGGGCGGCGATGCAGTGCCATAGGGGCTTCAAAAAGCATGACCTATTACCCCTAACGCACGCCCCTGGGGTGTTCGGATCTGGCCAACAGGGACAGAAGGCTCACGGAACATGGGTCAGGAGAGGAGTCAAGCCTCCTTCAACCCCCGTGGGGCTGGGTGCTCCCGAGAGAAATGGATGTCCACCCCCGGTGGAGTCGCGGCTCGGAGGCGACCGAGGAATTGACGGCCTACAGGGGTGCACGTATTTATAGCTTCTGGGGGACAACAAGGTGAACGTGTAATTGAAGATTAATGGCGAGATGGAATTATTAAATATTAAGACTCTCCGTAGTGTCTTAAACAATTTCTAAGCACAGCACTGTTTACAGTGTGTTTCAAATCTCAACCGACAATATTTACGTCATTAGTTTGAGGGGGGAAAAAGAAAATATGTAAACTATGAGTTGTTTTGTCTTCGTTTTCGAGATGTGAAAGCAACTGTCGTATGATCCAAATGTATCAGATGCATTGAAACAGGGCCGCAGTTATGATAAAGCACCATTAAGCACAAGCTGGAGCCTCATTTTTTGTGGAGCCATATTTTAAAACTTTGCTTCACGTAAATAAAACGAGTTACGCGCTTATTATTAAATATTAGATTTATAATATGAATATTAGGAGACCTCGAACTACAGCTTTCGGATTTCCAACCTAAAATCTTCAATTTTAACTTTTCAAAATATTTGTTTAACAATTTCCAACTTTCTCTAAATCTTCAATTTTATGTTTTCAAATCTCCAACTTTTTTTACTCAAAAAATTAGAACATTCAAATAAGGCAACAGGCTCCAAAAGAAACCGCTCAAATCTGGAACACAGGAATTGTAAACAAGAACAATTTTTTAAAATAAAATATAAACATAATTTGGAAATAAAGCATTTCGTTTTGTTGATTTTGTGTTTTGTAATAAGTGAACTGTGGATTTTTATGCATTTATAACAATTTTAAGTTATGCACATATCTTTGAGGCTTTTGACAGATATGCTAAAATATACAAAACATCGAAACTATAATTCAAATTACGATATTAAAGAAATAAGAGCGACTATTATTCGAGATACGATTTCTCATTTAAATTTTTTAAAATTTGATTTCGCTAATTCGATAAAAATTCGCTGTCTAGTAAGTAAAAGTTTTAATGCAATTTTTACCAGTAACTATGGTAAAGTAACTTTCAAACTAGTTCCTTTAGTTAGTTCTAAACAACTAAAATAATTCATTAATAACTAGTTAGTTACTTTACATATAACTAATAACTACCGGTAGTTGAAAGTAACTAAATGCCATACCACTAATCCACATTGAATATGCATACGTTCCTCTTTGAGCGGAGCGATCGGTTGTTTACGGAATATTTTCGTGTGTGTTTTTCTTATTGGATCCGGCGATCCGCGGAACAGAAAGTCTATCTGATAAGGAGGCCCGCCGGTTATGAGTCGCTTAGTGAAAGTTACGAGGTCCGCTGTGGTTTTATTTGAAATGGCCACCGATTGGGGGCCCAGGCCTTCCTTCGGAAATCATTCCCGCACGATGCGTGCAGCGATCGATTAATTTTTACCGTCTTAATTAATTCGGTCACGGCTAATCGAATTCCGCGAACGATTCCCTCCACGCTCTTATGTAAATTCGACTTTCGTTTTTACCCGAGCGCCGAGCAGGAAACGTTGCTCGCGAGTCTATCGAGAAAATTCTCTAGAAAATTACACGCGGAGAGCGTGGCGATTCTTATCGCGTGGAATTCATAAATTCCGTCGGGTGGCGGGGGAAATAGTGACTCTGTGTTTCAGCCAGATAATTGGTTATCGAGGTAAATATTAGGTTGATCGAAAAGTGGGGCTAGGAAATGTGAAAAATTTCTCGCCGAGTTCCTTTTACTTCGTCGGAATAGATTTCTCGGCGGCCTGAATGAAAAAAAAATCAGCACTCAATCGGTAGCAAGATATATACAAGTTCACTGACTTGGCGATGACTAATGCGAAATTCATTACTCGACGGCTAACGTTTCCTTCCAGACGATTTAACGGCTCTCAGATAAGCGCGAAAACTATGCGATTACCGGCCTAGAACCGAATTATAAATTATGAAATTCTCTCGTGAATTAGATAGGGTGTCTCGTACGTCACGATGCAGATTTCAGATGTAAGGAGAAGGAAAATTTTTTTCTGCAAAGTTTGGAAAGAAGATGACTTTACAGTTCTCACTCTTGAAGCTTTCGGGTATAAAAACACTCAGTTTCAGTGTGTCTTTCGACTCCTGAAGAAACAAGCTGCAATGCTACAATAGATAGCGAAACGTTGCACAGTGGAACGAGTAAGCAAAATAACCGGACATGGTAACTGCTTATCAATGATTGAGACTTTAAATATGAAAATTCGCATATTAAAAGTTAATTGAAATCAATATTCAGCAAAGTTTGCTCTTTTCGTTGTAAAAGACCCAAATGTTTAGGTTAGATTTACTTTATTAGTAGCAGATACTAGTAACTAATTGTCTTTTACTTTTTAAAACCTTTGACAAAATCATAAGAATTATTGCAGCAGACTATATTGCAAACTTTTGCCTCATACACTCGTTTACATAATAAAAGTAAAGTGTATTCAAAATACTTTTTGTACAAAATCATTGATAATAACGTACTCAATAATATATAAAAGAGAAGTTATAAACTATTAGAATTTAGGCAATGATAACTTTTTCAACCGAAGCAATCAAAAGACGAAAACGTCAATGCTTCGTAATGATCAAATTTAATGTACATGTAATATACATTTCGTTGTGATCTCTTATGCTACGACTATTTACTGAACATTTACTCAAGCTATAGTATAGAATTTGGAATAAAAAAAATTTTGACTGATGTCCAAGAAAATAAGAATATTATCTTCAGGACACAACTTACACCCGAAAGCTTGTAGAGTGAGAACCGTATAACGCCGAGTCGCGAAAGCTTCAAATCTCCGAAGATAATTTGATTATTCATGGAGATGGAGAAATCATTCCTCGAAAATCCGTATCGCGCCGCATTACATATTCCCGTCTCGGCGTAGAAAAATCCCTACCAACGCGCGTGAACAGTGTTCAATGTACGAACAATTTTTTGGACGAATTCCGAGGGCAACGGGTTTCGTGGCACCGAAAATTCGCCTGCAACTTTATTTCGCGACTAACTTATTTATCTTTTGTTAATTCGATACAGCAGTTCGCCGCGAACGGAAATACACGGATACCGCGAAACCTATAATCATATCAATTACGGTTAAAGCGTGAACATTTCACGATACTTTTACCTCCTGCGCGACATACTAATCGTGTCTTTCATTTTCTGTTTCAGGTAAGTTCGCAGCGATTCAATTGGAACAGATCGAATCCACTTAACCGACTCGATTACGCTAGGTACGCCATTGTGTTCACTTAATTCTTCCTCTGACGTTGCTCTTCGTGCGAAAATTACTCCAAGCGTTTAAGAATATTACAGTTATCGCGGACGGTATCGAAACTTTCTAGACGCCCATATTTCGTGCAACAACGGCGGAGTATTGGATGTTGCCTCGGTCACGACACGTGCTTCATTAAGGAAAATATTTTCGATCGAGCGGTTCGAAAGTCCGCTGCACGCGAACAGTGCAACAATAGTGTTCGCGCTGTTTTCCTCTTTGGTCGTGTGTTTCGACGTCTCACAGTGGCGCATTTGTGTCGAAAATGTGGAGAAGTCTTTATGAAAGGATCTTCGCAGTAAAAAAGTATATAGGGTGGAGGCACTAGAAGTCGACCATCCTCTAGTAATCGATCACTTTTATCGTTCCATTTAAAGAAAAAAATATTTAAATGAAGAATTTATTAAATGACAATTTTAAATTGTATTTAAAATCTCTAACTTCAAAATACGACAAAGAAACGGTCTTCAAAAGTAAAGAAAATAAATGATTTGTAAACAAATTTTGATTCTGTATGTGCAGCTGCTATATTTTCAAATCCTAGAAGCCTAAAAACGAGATTTAAGTAGAGACAGCTAATGTAATTCGGTTTGATAAGTCTGTATGTTATTTAAAAAGTATGTATCAACATTCTTAATTATAGACTTAAAAAAATGTTTAAATGCGATAATTTAAGTTGAATGGTCGATTACTGATGCTACTGACACTTTATTTTTAACGTTAATTGCTTATTTCCTAGAACTTTTATGTCTAGCGATAAATTAAACACATTTAAACTACTTTAGTCTATTTTTTATAATAAAGTATTACAACATTAGGACATTTCAACATTAAAGCATTAGACATTGCAACAGAAAAACCTTCAAGTATTAAAACATTGAAATACAATATTAAATAGTTAGCGACTCGACTTTGGCTTTAATGAAACATTCGACTTTGAATTAAATTTTTAACTATGTACATGAAACTCTAATCCTAAACTGAAAATTGTTACAGTATATTTTTTATATTTTACAATATAGACTTTTAAGTGGTCGACTGCTAGTGCTTTTACCCTATCAATTCGTTTTTGAAACTTAAATTATCATTCGTACCACCGAGTATCAACTGGCTCAAAATTCGACTCTCGAGTCTCCCGAGAGCAACTCGCGAGTTTTACTCTCGGGTGTGCAGATACCTTAAAGAATACAATACAGTGACCAGCAGAATTCGCCGTACGGAAATTTCGAAGGAATAAAGAGGAACGCATGCGCATTTTGCTGGGCATACATTTCCGAAAATGGCCGCGGACTCGCTGATCGAGGACGGTTTTGACAGTGTGGAGCGAGTCGCAGAATACTAAGCGGCGATTTCACGCCGTACACCACCATTAATTACTCGCGGATCGTTGTACCAAGCAAGGTCGACCTCGAGGCGAGCGAGTGCACGGCACGACGACGCGTTCACCTTCCGATTGACCATACTCTCTGTGCACTCGGCTACCGGAACCGAATGCACGAGGGCAAGATACGGGAAGGTCGTGGAAATCTATCGTCGAGCGACGCGATCGGAATTCGCACGAACTACGCGTGCTTTTATCGACTCTTTTGTAAAAGCGCATCGGCGGCATCACAGTGGGGCATATTATTCGATCTCGAAAGTCAATAGAAATCAGCGTTGCCAGATTATTTTCTTTCTAAATCGGGATTCGGATTGACGAAGCCCAAGAAAAGCAGGATTTTGATAGAAAAATCGGGACATGCGAAAGCATAGAAATAAATAACAAGATATTTTTCAAATTCAAGCTTTGTAATAATAAACCCGTTGAAAAGTTACGTTTGATTATTATTCACAATTATAATTTTTACTTATATTTATCAGATAATTTTAACTGAGCAAGAAACATAAATAGTAACTCTAAATTTCTCACATTTTCCCCAAAATTGAAACAGTTAGTAAAGAAAATGAAATAGGTTGACGGGTCAGAAAAGATTAGAAGACTGTTGCAGGGGTAACTAACAATTGGTACACAGAGTAGAACGACAGTGTAGGTAGAACCTCGATTTTCCGATGTAACATTTGTAATGCAAGATGCTAATAATTAGTTGAAAATTATTAAAGCATAATTGAAAATTTACTCCAAGTTATAGCTAATGCATTTAATAATTGGAACCATGGTTAACCCTCATTTGTCTCTCTTTTTCCTGATTTAATTTATCCCTTGTTATGAAATTGACACAATGGTAAAAGCTCCTTAAATGACTAGATAAATAGATGAATTTTTTAATAAAAATATAAAAATCATAAAGTTTCTAGTAAGTGTCCTCACAAATGCCTGAATGACGGATGAGGGTTAATGAAGATTGGGAATAATTTGGAGTCGGATGATCGAGGTTCTGCTGTACCCATACAATTTTTTTACTGTGGCAATATTTTTTAAGATAAACCTTTTTTTTTTCTTTTTTCTTTTTTCGATATAAGTGCCCCACTCTGCGACGTGTCACGGTGTGTTGCGTGGCGTACGTATCTTCTCAAGGTGAAGAAACGGAATGTCCGGTATGCGCCGGCAAAGAGGAACTCTTTCGCAGAGGGATGAGCGAGCCTGACGACTGGTTCCCTCTTACCTGCTTCTCCCTCCCGCCATTCTTCGCCACTTTTCTCTTTCTCCGTCCCGTCCGAACCATTAAGGCCGCATGCGCGCACGCATGCGCTTCCACGAGCGTCCCTCGGCAATGGGACCGATCTAATTTATACTCTCAAACATTGACTAACGAGGAATTCCTCCTCTCATTTTCCGAATAATATACTCCACCCCCTAAATTTCTTAATATGCAAATTAGTCCATGCGTTTAGCATACAAGGGTAAATAGGACATTCTCCGATTTCCGATTCGGTATTTTCGAGTTCGGAATATTCGTCGCGTTTGTTCGCAAAAGTGGCCCCTTGTCGTTCTTGATCAACGCATTTAGGTTCGATGCATCGTATTTGCATGAGAAATTATGACTCTAACGTCGTGGACACACGCGACGATTTTCTTCCTATCGCTTGGACACATGCACGCCAGCGCCGCGTGAAACCAGTGGCGTATCTGGAGGGGAGGGAGACACTGATGATGCCAGATATCGAGCGCGTTTTTCAACATTTGTTTCCTCCTATCGCGAACCTTGGAACTATGTGCTCCGCATCATCGCTCCGTTGCAAATTTATTCGATTCTCTTCTCAACCCCAGCGACGGGGAACAATTCTGTTGTCCGAGAAATTCTCCTCTTTGCGTAGTAAAACTGTGGTTACCATCTTTTGTTGGAAGAAATGCAGTATTTTTGTGGAATCCTGAAAGAGTTTAGTATCTTGAAGGACATTTAAAAAAAACAAGAGGAAAGAAAGATTTTCTATCCAAAACTACATGTGAAAAGAAGCAAACGCTTTTTAAAACACGTTGTGCCCTTGTTTTTATCATTCGTTATCGTATGAAAAAAGGTACTTTTCACTTTGAGCGCTTGTAATTTACGAATGCACGACCGTAAAGAAATCTAAGTTGGTACATATTTACTTATTGCCGCTAAGCGATCTTCTAGTGGCGAGAAGTAGAAACAGTTATATCGGGTTATTCCGACCGTTTGGTGTTGAATTTATAAATTCTAACACATGTGATGACAGAAACAATGTTGCATATTTTTTGAAAACTTGTTTGAACCAGTATGCAGTGTTGGATAAATTTCAAATAGCAAGTACATTGTGAATAGTAATTGAAATACTATCATTTAAATAAGATAATATATCAAACGTGGAAGAATATTTGAAAATACTTATTTATCTATGTATGAATTGGAATTATTAATTGAAATAATATTTTTGTAGGATACATTAGAAATACTTATTTGAAACTATATTTCGTTCCGAATGTATTAGAAATAATTATCTGAAATAATATTCTTTGGATTCAAATAATTATCAAGCTTAAAAATTAAACATCTAAGACTTGGAAGCCTGAAATTTGAAAATTTTTTATTTAGAGTTTAAAACGTTGACGCTAAACACTTGGAAGTATGAAGTGTAAAATGTTGATACTGAATACTTGAAAGCTTGAAACTTGGAAATTTGGAATTTCAAAATATGAGACTTGAAACTTGGGCATTTCAACACTTGAAAAATGTAGGCTTGAAAGTTTTAATCTTTGTAGCTTGAAAACCTGGAAATTTGAAGCCGAAAACTTGGAAACTTAAAATATTTAAACTCTAATTTTTGAAGCTTGAAATTCCAAAATCTTGAAGACTTGAAAATTAGAAGCCTGAAATTGTGGAAATTTGAAACTTGAGATTTCGGAAATTTGAAAACTCGAAAATTTGAAGCTTTAAATCCCAAAAATTTGCAAATTTGAAGCTTAAAATTCTGAAACTTTTGTGTATTGGAAAGCTGAAAAGTTTTCCTTTAAAAGCCTCTAGTAAATTTTATGAGAATTTTTTTCGTTATATACAGTCCATTTCAATATGACCTAAGAAATTGCCTAATTACCATTTTTCAAGTGTCTACGTTTTTCTTTTCTTAATTGAAAATTGAAACATCTATCTGAATCTGTATCTGTAATTCCTGTGCCAAAGGCCGAATCGATCAGATTTTGTTTACCTTCTGAAATATGCAATACGGTCTGAAAAAATGACTTGTTTTACGGTATGTTTCTTCTTCAAAACAGTTTTTTTCGGTTTTCGTAGCGTTTTAACTTCTATTACATTATTTCCTTGGTTTCACTTTATTTTAAACGAAAGAAAAGATTTAAGAAATTCAGGAAAAACGTTTCGTTAATTTTGGCCAGCAGTGTATTTTATTTTACATAAGAATTCGCAGTCTACTAATATACATATTACAAATGACGAATCAGTTAATCCGAGGTCTTATTTGTAGTGGGAAATTTCGTCTCGCGAGGTTAATGGCTCGCGGCGCTGGCGTGACTCCATTCTGTAATTGAATCGAGCGCGAAGCGAAAAGTTAGGCGACCAAAAATGAATTTGGCGAAGTGCGGGGACCGAGGGGAAAAGCTTAAAAGCGTCGGTCGAATCGAGAAGCCGCTGCGCCACTGCGCGAGAGTAGCCGAAGTACCTGTATGTTCTATATCTGTTACCAGCGTGTGTGCATCGGCAGCATGTATCTTGGCCGTGAAGCAGTAAACGGGATTAAACCGAGTTACAGTTCTCTAACGCACGGTGAACTTTATCTGTTCGCTTCATCGGCTCCGCGGAGAATTTTAGCGCCGTAACGGTGCTCTCAGAAATTGTCGCGGCACGCTCCGGTATCGAATATCAGAAACACGTACGCTCCGCGTCAATTTATGAGTATCGACTGCTCTCCGTTGAAGGGACATGTTCAAGAACCGCGCCGACGAGTTCCTGAGTTGCCCCCGACAAGCTTACATCGAGTAATTCATTCGAATCTGAAATCTAAAATTTATTGCGGCGATAATTTCGCTCGTTCGAACGCATCGCGTAGAAAATCCTGCACTTTCGAATTGCACGTCTCTCTGAAAAAAAGGTGGATGTCACTCAGTCGTTGGGTATTCCTTGAAAGAATAAAGGAAAGAGAGGAAGGAGCGCGAAACGTCGGGGAGGTATCAATGAAAGTGTTAATTAATCTACGTAACCGCTCGAATTCCGTTGGAAAGGCGTCGAACGAACGGTTATTTTCGCGGCGCGAATGCTTCCGAGGGAAAACATCTCGTTGCTGGGCCGAGCCACGGTCCACGCTAATGGATCGCCGTTTTAGCAAAAAGAAGAAACGCTTCGGCGTATTGGCAACGCGAGTTTGCTCGCTAATAGAGCGTAACATTCATGTGAGATCGTACGAGCTCGCGTTGTTTGGTCTGTCGAGGTATGTGGGACATCCTGATCCTTCTCGACGCCGCCACTTCCTCGGGATACATTAATCCTTGCCATTTCTGTGCCGCGCAAGTGTAAAACTCGTAGCATCTGACCTTCCTTGTTGCTTCTTGAAATTCTCTGAATTTTTTATAACTCGACGGTTGACCTTTAAAGCTGAAGTAGCGCGACGAACTTCAAATTTCAACTCGGGGAAGCGTCTAAAGATTATGGACCTGAAAACACAGTTCAGGCAATTGAAGAAAATTGAAGACTTTGCAGCAAGAGGAAGAGGGATGCAACTCCATTTTTACCTACCATTTTTTCGAGTAAATAAAGAAGAAAGAATTTATAATTATAAAATTAATACTTCGATTTAATATTAAGGGGGGAACTTGCTATGATCGGCTGAAGTCCAGGTCCATTTGTTAGAATTTTTTTTCTAAGGAGACTATATGTACAATCTTTTTCAAACTTTAAGGCTATAATATTGCATGTTGGAAGAAGTAAAAAAAATATTTTTCGATGCAAAAATAATTCGGTAGTTTCAAATGCTGCAAATGTTTCGAGGCGGCCTCAGTATTCAAAGTCGTTTCGCGACGTGCAGTCTATGGTCTATTGTAGTGTTTTGAAACCTCAAAACTAGATATTTCTGTATTTGTAATAAGATTACGTTATGGATGAACCTAAATATTATTAAATTCAACTACATTTATTGCACAATTAACGCGAAGTTTTTTTACTGAAAATCACAACCATCATTTCAAAAATTCATCATTATCGTGATTTTGTATTTTTCAATGCGTATTGAGGTTCATTCATAGCGTAATCTTATTAAAAATACAGAACCATCTAATTTTTAGGTTTCAGAGCACTACAATGGACCCTAGACTGCACGCCGCGACACGACTTTCAATACTGAGGCCGCTTTGAAACATTTGCTCCATTTGGAACTACCCAATTATTTTTGTATTAAAAAATATTTTTTTACTTCTTCGAGCATGTAATATTATAGCCTTGACGTTTGAAAAAGATTGTATGTATAGTCTCCGCAGAAAAAATTCCGAGAAATGGACCTGGATTTCAGCTGACTATAGTAAGTTCCCCCCTTAAAAGAAGAACATTAAATAATATTCGTAATGGTTTTAGAATGTTGAAAAATGATGTGAAATTTCTTTTACGTATATTATAAGTCGTAATTATGAACTTGTCAAAAATGGAGTCGCATCCTTCTTGCTGCAAGATCCTCAATTTCAAATTCATTGTTATTCAAAATTGCGTTGGAATTATTTGGTAAATAAGAGAAGTAAGGAATTAATTTTTTCATTTACTCAAACAAGTGTCTCAATTAACCAACGATTCAAAATTTTTGGTAACGTAGCTTCGAAGGTAAAGAAACTCCTGGAACTGGTGAAGTCGTGTAAGTTATATTGGTTCATGGAAATGTGATATCGCGAGCAAACAACCAATTCCAAATAACGAGGCGTTAGGTATACTATGGATACATTGCAAACATGCGAGACACATTGATGCGACGGGGATTATCTTAGGAACCATCTCGCGTTACAGTTACATAGAATCGGGAGCTTGGATCGAATTCGAATCAATGGTGGGAGAAATTGCAATGCCGTTCAATTTTCCATTGTTCGGAACTTGTTCTGATCTGATTCGGACGAGAGAGGAATAAGGTGAAGCACACTATTTTAGAAAGCGATTACGAGCGACGACCGTCATAGTTTCACGTATGCTGGACGTCTCGATAAAGAGCCCCCGTCGTTATCGTTTATCAGTGACCTCCCGCGGTCACGCCTCTCCGATAACGAGAAAGAATCGCACCGATCCCCGTGCGTCTTTTCACCCTTTACTCCTATTCGGTTAGTGCACCGACCGACTCAATCTACGAGTGGTTGCTTTTATTAACCAAAGATATTCTCGTGATATCAGTTCGACCACGAACAAAGCTCAAAGTGGTCTACGAAGAAATCACGAACCGGAGAAACTCCGGATTTAGAAAATCGCTTTTCGAAGAAATTCTTTGTCATGCTCGCTCGTCCATTCGAGACTCAGAAATTAGTTTACACGGCGAAGTACCCTTTCAAAGTCCATGGCGAAGGGGGACCGCACTTCCTCCGAAGAGAATGGTCCGTGTATCAGAGGCGAGCGTCGAAGAAGGTCCGCGGCGACGGCTCTGAAAGGAGCGACTAAAGTGTACGAAGACGGGGGGGCGAGGGGTGAAGAGGTCACGAGCGTGGACCAATAAAGGATCGACGTGTCGCAGAGAGCTCGACGGAACGATAACGAGACGGAACGATTTGCCCGTAGATGCCGCCGGTTCAATTGAACGGCATGCAGACAACGTGGCCGTTGGTCACTGCGAAATAGAGAACGACGTGTGAAATGGGTATCGTGATGTACCGACCGGATGCCACTTCCTGCTTACCACGTCTGCGCATCGTTGTAACGTGTGCCCGTGGCTAGCGATGGGAATAAGACGATTCCGGGCCTCCATCGACTCGCCCTAGAACCGATCGACCTCAACATTTTCGCGAGGCTCCAAGATCATCGCCGATTTCTCGAGGCCTGAAGACAGACCTTCGAGCTCTGCTGCTTGAAGCGGAGAAACGTTAATGTATTTCTATGACTGTTATTACGGTGTTTGATAGCAGTCAGAGATCAAGAGGCTTTCAAGAGCTGCAAAGAAACGCGCTAAGGGGAAACGTTTGAGAGCTAACCGCTCTGCGGAGGAAACTCGCTAAAGGTGCGATCTCCTAAGCGCGTCCAGCCGTCGCGTCGCATACATCGGCCGCGTTCACTGGATGCAGCTGCCAGACGCAAGCAGCGATTCTCGGTAATTGTTTAATATGCTATCGTCATCTGAAGAAGACAGTTGAACACACAATATATTGAGAATTACTGTTTGCGTCTAGCGGCGACTGGACGCAGCGTCTGGACATACATAGGAGATCACACCTTAACTCAGCTGACATTGTGAGGCCCGTGACTCATTTATCGTTAGAATTATTCACATGCCACGCACGGTCGAGAGCAGATATGAGGGTGGATCAAATATAAACCGGACTTTTTTTTTTTTTAATTTACTGTCACAGTAAACAAAGTTTTGAACACATGTTATTTTTCTACATTATCTCCACTTTTATGCATACATTTTTTTCATCAGATTCGAAGTTTTTTAATCCCGTCACTGAAGAATGAACTTGTCCGTGTCAATTGCGCAACGTCTTCCCAATTCTTCCTTGAGTGGTCCAAACATGTGGTAAGGAAGACCGGGGCTGGTTGTATATAGGGACAGGTTGGCCAACTGTTATTATCTTTACACCCACCCATAATTTGCCGCGGAATACTTGATCGTTGAAACAAGACACTTCTACCGTGCCATTCATTTCTTTCCGACATTGCCATTACACGTCGTTTAAGAGTTGCACACGTTTATCAAAAAATTAACCGCGTAAGTAAATATGTTCTCTTAAAGATATTATATTAAATATTTTATTTATTTTATAGAGTAAATGTTATAGGATTATTTTAAAGTTTGTTCATTAGACGACTTATTGAAGCAGCAGTCTTTTTCATATATAATTGTTTGAAGATTATATAGAGCATTGAAGTCAAACTGATTATTCGGGGTTGGTTGACCAATTAGTCAATATCAATTTTAGGTTAATTAACTTAATTGGCAGAATAATGAGAATATACAAAAAATCATAAAGGTTTACATTGTTGCTAGAAAAACGATTATGTTTTCTTTAAATTTGATTATTCAATTATTTATTATTCAATAATTTAATTATTCAATAATTTATTATTGAAATATAAAAGAAAGATAATTGATATTTTATAATAAAACAATTCTCTTAAAATTGTATTATTTTATTACCACAAATAAATTCCTAATAACGCTTTCTTAATAGATTATATTTATTTTTTTAATAGATTGATGATCTCGGGGTTGGTTGACCAACCCGGAAGGTGTTAAAAAAATAGTAAAATACCTAGTTGCTATTACATTAGATTTACTTTAATCATTTATTCAGATAGGTAAAGATATGTCTTATCCAATATAATAATCGTTGTAGTGATATTTCACTTAGATAATTTATTAAAAATCAAATACTGAAAAATTAGCCAACCTAGGTCTGCCATATAACACAGGGGAAACCTGGGCTGTAGGGCGAGTGTTCCAGTGTTTCCCAATAAATTTTTTTAAAGCGAAACTGGCTCATTGGCAAAAGAAGCGAGACATGCTGCGAAATGATGTTGCTTCATGACAATGCTCGGCCACACACCGTTACGAAAAGTTTGTGAGGTTTAAAAATTTATGTGTGACCGGACATTGGTGTTACTGAGGGGTTAAACAACGCGAACACCGAACGTCATTTCTCCTCGGAGGGTTAATCATCACCGACCGCAGAATCTCTCGGGAGCAGAAATCTCCTGGTACCCTCTCCCGACAGGAAACTAATTTTTCTCCGTGCCCAATCTTCGAGATATCGCTCTCCGTTAATAAGGGAAGAAAGAGGTCGGTAAGTGGTACAGGAAGCGACAAGGTTCGAGTTTCATGATAAGTGATTTACAGTCGGTTGACTTTCAGTCGTATAGACCTGCCACTCTCTCCTTCTATTTTCCTTTTTCTCCCTCCTTTCCCCTCGTCTGCAGCTGGTTCCCCCGTTGCGCGAGAGAACAGTATCTCGCGTTTTCACAACTATGCCACAAATGCAAATGAAAGAGGGAGGGCTTTCTAAAAGGAATCGCGCGCCGGCGGTACGCGACGCTCGAAAGTCCTGGGAAATCGACCGGGCGTCCTGGGGATCCGCGACACGTTCGCGTTGACGGATTTATTTTTGGCATCGCTGCCTGGCAATCAAACCGCCCCTGCAGAAAATACCGTGAACCTTTTGATTATTCGACGGTGGAAAGGAAATCGTTCCGGCCTCCGACGTCGGTTCTCCTTCGTCTCATTCAGTTTCGACAAAGGAAACCCGTTTCTGTCGGATTCTGTGATTACGCGACCTCCCACGCAAGCTTCGCGGCTCTTTTTTTTTCCGCGAAGGTGATTAAAAGTCACGATTTTCCTTCTGGATACGTTTTATATTTAAAGTTCTGGGGGAATTGGTTGTCCGTCGAGGAGGAAAATTAGAAAGGCGTGTTCGTTCGGCACGAAATCATAAATAAAGAACTCTTTGGCGTTTCTGTCGGGAGAAGCGAATATGTTGATTCACGAGAAATTCAACATTTACGTCGAGCTGCCATACTCGCGGGCAAAGAGTATGCTACTGTGGCCCAGACCGTGACCTAAACCGAGTGCGGGGTCATATTTCTCGCAGCTTGCGCTTGCAGCTTGAACTTGAAGTTCCTCGCTGCGAGTCGAGGAAACGTCTCAGGTATTTCCCAGGAATGTCTTCTGGATTTCCCTGAATCGAAATGCGCTCGCCACGCGATAGAATTCTCTACGATCGCGTTATCTGTCGCATAGAAAATGGACTCGAAATGTACACGGTGAATCACGTTGGAGAAAAGCGACGGCAGAAATCGCCGCGAACAAACAAGATAGACGAAGATTCGCTGTTCCGGGGATCAACATGTTGACAACGAGGGAGAATCATTATCGGACCTCTCCGCGGCCAATCTTCACCTGGCGACCTTTACGCCTTGTTTGGAACAAACAAGGCAATAGTAAGTAATTTTCGCCAGGAGCTAACGCTCGGGACGAAGATTCCCCGCGGATTAGTCCGTTTCGAGCAGAACTTTCTACAAAGAGACGCGACTGTCCCGTTATCTTATCGGTGCAGTTGTAATCGTAATAACCTTTCGAATCTACGTCGCGAAGCTGCGTTTACGATTAGCTGGCCCGATATAAAAGACGTTTTCGTGCTTGCCTATTAATATTTGGCCGAGGTCAAGCATAGATAAAGAGACTAATACTTGGGCGCGCGTCGAATTCCTTGCGCGAACACGAATCGCCAAGATAACCGCGCAAGACGTGCGATTAAGCGCCGACTGTTTCCAGTGATAGCGTTTCAAGGATACTGCGCGCACATAATTTAAGCAACGAAAGAACGGGGCGAGGAGGGGAGGGATCTTTTTATTCCGAACGAGGAATAAAGCAGCCTAGCATTCGATCGAGCGCGAGCGTCTGGATCTCCAGTCTGCATTAAACGACCATCTGCGAAAATTATTAAGTGCTCGGACACCGCCATTTTGTTTCGAAACTCCACGAACTTCAACTACAATTGCGTCATCATGATTCACCATCCTGTTAGAACACTTGAGTTGGATTCTTTGGTTCTTAGAGAATAGAAATATTCACTGAAAAACGTACCGAATGTTCAAGCGAGGATTTTTCGAGCTCAGCAGTCGCACGGACCATCCGATTGCTAGCGTACATTGCAATTGAGGTTTGTTCGCGTCCATGTACGAACAAATTTATCTGGCAACGGTCCAACCGACCGTGCTCGTTGGTTGCACGAACTTGGTCCGCTAAGGACGCTAACTGACACGAATTTGTTGTGTAAATAACTCTAATTAGGGAGCCACGGAATAATCGGCGAGCGTTCGTTTTCAGGCTCAGCGAACTTCGAATTTCTCAACGGAATTCGCGCGAAGATCTTTGCCTCGGACGAAAATAAAACAGAAATGTGGGACGGAGTTCCGTTTCCGAGAAAACCGACTCCAAAAAACACAAAGAGCGTCTCCGGTACGTACGCGACGCGACACGCTGTTGAGAGCGCACGCGTCGCGCACGCTCAATCGCATCGAAACGACTCGCAACTCGCAAGAAGTTTCGTCCTCGAGCTTGGTGCATCGCGAATCGTTTCGCACAGTTCGTGTCTCTGTGGTCGGTTACTCATTGTCGGTCCCCCTTCGCGAACCGTCCGCGTCATCGACGTCTTCTCCGTCACGTTGGGAAACGTCGAGGTTCGCGTGACTCCGCATTCAATTAATGTTATTGCTTTCTGTTCACAAGAAAGACAAAGTACTTGCAAGAATCTGCAATTGCACACGCGTGTGCCAGTTCTGTAAACAATAGAAAATAGACATTGTAAAACTGAACCTTCGCTATTTTGCAGCGCAAATGCAATTCGTCCAACTGCGGGTACGAAAACAAAGTTGAAACTTATCTTGCACAGGCGATGTTCGTCTCAAACTTCGGTTGCAGTGCGAGATGCAGTTTGATCAATTGTCTTATCCCCACCCTTCATAGAGCGTCGCGTCAAAACAAACCGATTCGATTGTCTTGATTTCTAAAAATATTCTCCTTTGATACAAGTGGCGATAAACGTTCAAAATTAAACTTATAAAATGTTCAAGGATTTTAGGAATACTGAAAGACGAAATATGAATCTTTAGAACTCTTGAAAATCTTGATCTTTCAATTAGTGTTAAACACTTGCAATGTGAAGGCATTTTCTATGACTCAAAATTTAGAGTTTATCTCCAATATTTTAGGTTTGAAGAAAATTAATCGAAGACCTTTTACTGATTATATTATGGTTGCAATATAGGACACATTGTATAACAAAATTTGAAATTTTCTTTGAAACTTTTGGTCTCCGAATTTTATATCACGAAGTGAAAAAAAAAAAAAATGCAACTAATGCGAAACAGGGATGGCAATGATGCATCGATATTTTGAAAACATCGGTATGTTTTGTCGATTACCATCGATGATATATGTAGATCGATGACATTGAAACTATCGATGTGTCTTTCATGGTTCCTATGGTTGTTTGCTATGAAACTTGTTATAGATATTGTAAAGCCTTGTGTCCACGATCCGAGGACCCGGTTTGAGATCTTCAGTACAATGTAAAATAGATATTTTTAAATAGTTTACGAACGAACAAACAAACTAATGAAAATTTAGTTGAAATTCAATCCCGTTTTCGCGTTCACCAAAACAATATCGATTTCACAACCATCGATATTTTGCTACCGATGTATCTATGAATCTATGATCATTGACAGTAATAGGTCGATGACACCTATATCGATGTACATACTCATGGTGGAAATAGACAAGGTGTCCCATTGCGCATAATGGTGGTTGGATAGTAGAACAACCAATAGCGAACGCCTGAAAATGCATCTAGCGTATTTCAAAGGTAAAAGTCAATTTAATGTCGACTGTTCAAAAGTAATAGGATTTGATTCGTGTTATCAAGTTTAAATAGATCGCGTAAGCGCTTTTATCACGATTCTTGCAAGTTTAAAATAAATTTATTAGCTGAAACTTAGAGTTAATAAGCATCATGTCGGTGTATTGAAAAAACTTCATTAATGATATTTTGGGGTTTTATACTCATTGAACTGGTCTAAAAAATCCTGATAAAATGTTTTAAATTTTGAAATAAGAATATAACGAGCCCATATAACAGAATGCATCTCTTGAAGGTATCATTCGTATCATACGCGTGCAGGGTGCAAATGCAGCCATACAGAGTGGACACGAAGCGTGATCAGTTTAGATTATTCTGCTGTTAGTGGTTCGATCGGAAGTGTTTTTAGCTAAAAGAACATGGTTCAAAGAGTGCTTTAAGATGATTGTACCAAATTTTTTATCAACCCTTTTTTCCCCCCAGAGTAATCAAGGTCACCTTCAGTTTTTTTTATAGGTAAACCTACAATTTTTTTATACCCATTGTTAGGTTGCTTGCCGAATTTGTCTCAGTATCTCCTAAAACATGGATATAAAAAAAAATTGTAGGTTGACCTATACACAGCTGAAGGTGGCCTTGATAATTCTGAAAAAAAAGGGTTGACAAAAAATCTTTTTAAGGCTTTCCTTGAACCATATTATTTTAGCTAAAAACACTTCTGATCGAACCGCTAACAGCAGAATAATCTAAGCTGATCACGCTTCGTGGTCGATACTTGTATTGGATTTCTGCATTTTTGGGCGGAGGTGATTGACTGACGGATCTCCACTACTTCTGAACCACTGCGCAACTTCGGGAATAGGGCACCTTGTCTACTTCCACCATGGATGTATCTATGAATCCTTGACTATCGATAGTAATAGGTCGATGGCACCTATATCGATGTGCTCATGTATTTTTGTATTTTCTACCATTCTTAAGGGGAGAGCCTGATTTAGGGTTCCCCAAAATAAACTCATCTTTTGAAATTTTCTTTTTTCAAGGTGTGTTATTCCATGTTTAAGGAATAAAAGTTGATTTTTTCTGTTGAAAAATTGTCCGCAGGAACGAATGTACATGAATAAGTCGGTATCGCCGGCGTGTCACATTTGTAGGAATTCTCAAGCTTTTGATTCTTCTCTGAAACAAAAAGACCAAGGATTTTCTTATTTTTCATATGATTACATTGTTTATGAACCTCCAACTTTTATTAAGAAAAATGAAATTAAAAAATTTTTTGTGACCAGTTTTGTACTTTTGTTTTAGTTTTTAGGTCCATCGACTATGTGATTATATGAGAAATAAAAAAATACCTGTCTTTTTTGTTTTAGGAAAGAATTAAAGGCTCCAGAATTCCCGCAAATTTGAAACTTGAGCGATTAAGCCTTACTGAACTTGTTAGATTGTAACGAAAAAATTAACTTTTATTGTTAGAATATGAAAGAAAATGCCTTAAAAGTTTTGGAAAAATCCACTCAGCAGTTTCGTGAAAAAAAAAAAAAAAAAAAAATTCTCGAATATTGACTTACTTTTAACTTCCTAAACCAGGCTCCCCCCTTAAATTCGGAACGTTGTGTGATATTTGCCGTTTGTGTTTCAGGGTACGAACGGTCCAAGACCGGCCTACGTGGGTGCTAACAATGGAAACGCCGGTGGCGCCGGGGGCGGCGGCGGTGGCGGGGGTGGCGGCGGCGGTGGAGGCGCGACGGGTGGCGTCGGCGTGGGTCCTGCCAGTGGCGGCGGCGGCGGTGGAGGTGGTGGCGGCGGCGGAGGCGGGCACGGACTGAAGGGGAACACCGGCGGCGGTCCGCGAGGCGGGAACCCGGTGCAGTATCGTGCGAGCGGTGCCGCGACTTGGGGCGCAGCGCCGCCCTCTCACGCGGCTGCGGCTGCGGCGGCGGCGGCTGCTGCCTACCCGCCGTACACGCGGTACCCGAGCGCGGCGGCCGCGGCTGCGGCGGCAGGCCAGATGCCCGTCGGAGCACAGCAACTACCGCCTACGGCAAATCCTTACGCCACCGCCACCTACACACAGCACGCGTCGGTAAGTCCTCGGTTCTCTCCTTCTCTTTTCCCTTCCTCTTCCTCGTCGCCCGAGACCCCCCCCCCCCTTCCTCCGGAGGTTCGTTTATCGTTCAGGGGAATTCGCGTCGTTTCAATCGGTCGAGCGTCTCCTACGGGGATAAAGATTCCCATTGCCAGTCTCCTCCTCGCCGGTTACCTCGAACACACCGCGCTTCTCGCTTGCGTTTCTCTTCCTTCGACCACCTTCACCAGGTTTTCCTTTCGTCTCCGTGGGAGGATTAAGGATTTATTGATTTCTCGAAAGCACCCAGCCTCTCTTCTTTTCTACTCGCCGATCCGAGGCAACGGTGCATTTCGCAGAGCAGAGTGTTTCGCACCGTCTGACCTAGGAGTGGCGTTCGGCTGCTGCCGGCACCTGCGAAATGACTGTGCAGTGCAGACTGCCTGTACGTTGGTTTCATGTTGCTTAGAATGAACGCGGTAACCTATGGAGGGTACGCGGAGGCGTGTTCCTTTAAATGCCCTTTTGCTTTCTATACCGTTGCGTCTCGCGCGTGGAGGAGGCGCACAGAATGCTTGCGATTTTGCGGAAAGCACGCGAGCCGGTGCAGAGTCGAGCTCCGCGCAGCGAAAGGGTTAACCCGTTGTTCGGCAACCGGGTGGGGCCAACGCGGCATTAGTGTTCCTGGCACGATGCGCGATCTTTACGACATTCTTTCGGTCGATCCTTCCACGCCGAGTCTCCCTCCTGTGCGTTTACGATAGAGCATTGAAACTTTCTTGTCGTAGAACGATGCACGCGTTTTCGTCTGGTTTATGATCCTTGCTTTCCGCGTTCCTGGCATCCTGGGGGATTAGATTATGAACTTAGAGGGTGGGTAGTAAACTCAGGTGATAGCAGAACAAACTAGAAAAACTGTTGGGCGTTGTATTTCTCATTACTACTTGGAAAATGAAATTTTTTATTCAAGGCATTTAATAGAGAAATGTTCTACAGTATTTGTTTTAAATGTACTGTAGTATGGTGGACAACGGGTGCCTACAGCCTCCTCTCCAGCCAACACTAATAGTAGTTCGAGCAGTGCTACTGGCAGTCAAAGCGGGACAATGAGCACAAGTCTTAGCAATAATGCTATACAAGGACAGCAGGCAGAACAACTATCAAAAACAAATTTGTACATCCGTGGCCTCAACCAAAACACGACTGACAAGGACCTTGTTAACATGTGTTCTCAGTAAGTGGCTCGTGTAGTTCGAAAGGAAGTTTCAAATATTTTAAAGGAATCAATATGGTATTAACTTGTGATATTGTATAAGAGAGTGTTGAGATTTATTTCATGGCACGGGGAGTGTGTCATTTCTAATACACTGTGTTTTTGCAGATATGGAACTATTACATCTACAAAGGCAATTTTGGACAAAAACACGAATAAATGTAAAGGTACTACACTAGACTTTACATTGTTTTATATTTTGCTTCAAAGTATTAACTCTGCTACAGTCTTTGGGTGGTTTTCTAAACCCAATCATTTATTTTATTCCTTGCAACAAATGCTTCAGTTTTAAGAAAAATGTAAAGAAATTAATCCAACTATCAATATTCATTCTTGTTTAACATTTTATGAAAATTTCACTATACGTATTAATAATTATACGATGATTAACTGATGTTGTTGTAAATTTAGACTCCGAAGAGGAGCGTAGCAGATTTAATGTCTCTACACTTTAAGTCTCTGTATTTCAAATATTTTGTGTCAATAGTAATTATTTGTTTTGCATTTTACTAATTTGTGCTTCAACTGTGTGTTGCAGGTTATGGATTTGTAGACTTTGAGTCACCAGTGGCGGCAGAGGGTGCTGTGAAAGCACTGGTCGCCAAGGGCATCCAAGCGCAGATGGCGAAAGTGGGTATCTGGTTGCTCCGTAGACTGCCCAGTGTACGTTGGTTGTGCATGCAAGTACAGTAATACCAGAGTAACAGTAAACCTTTCTTCTCTTTCTTTCTCTCTTTCCTTTTTTTCTCTGTCTTTCCTCTCTACTTTTCCATTTTCTGTTTCTACCGTTCTTTTCTTTTTCTTATTTATTTCTTTATTCAATCTCTTATCCCATTCTGTATCCATCTGTGGTCCTCTTGTTTTCGCATACTTTCATGTACCCTTTACATTCCCGTTGATACATAACTATTACATGCTATTAATTTGAAAAAAGTTCTTATTTCAGTACTACTGTGACAGTTATATATTCACAGTAACTCGATATACCGTTATACTCATATAAAGTTGGATAAGAAAGTACTGAAATTTAAAATACACTGTGGATGCCATGGTTGTCTTTTCATTTTCATTTCTTCAACTATTCAATACTGTGATTTTCAAGATTTGTAATTGCAGTGGGGTTGGTTCATTTTCGTTTGAAGCAAATTCTCATGATTTCGATAATTTGCACATTTTTCAAATCGTAATGAAGGTGATTTTTTATCCAGAAGAGTGTTAAATGTGTTTATATAAATTACGAAAGAAAAAAGATAAAATGGCTGCTTGCTTCCATCAGTTTTAAGATAAATTTTTATATTTTTCATACAGAATATATATTTGGCTCAAATTTAAATTACTATATAGAGATCTTCTACAAAAGTCATCGAAGTACCTAATTCTACTATAAAAGACAAGCATTGCATCATTTTCATGGCATCATTGCTCTGCTCTTAGCCCCTCTAGACATGCTTAGAATTTATATCTTGACAGGAACTACATTTAGTAGTTTAAAACTGTTGGCGTCGTATAGGAAAAATATGTCTAGTATAGTGGTATCAGATTAAAGCAAGATCAAATTGAAAAGAAAATACTTCGAATAATTGAAACTGTTTAGATGTACGGACAAGTGAGAAAGGCAGTCTAATATTGAAACAAAAATACATAAAGGAGGATGGCAGAAAAGGGCTAAATTTATAACCCTTCAGGCACCTAATACTTTGGCAGAACATCATTCTATTGATCTCAAGGAGTTCTGAGAGTACAATTATTTATGGCAAATGTGATGGGAAAGTTGTGAAAAACATAAATGAAATTGGCGGTGCATCGGAAAACAAATTGGAACAATTTGAAGTCAGCGCGACTTCAAATGGTTACAACTTCGAAATGGATGCAGGGAATGTAAAAATTCAAACGCTAGTTTGTAAAGAGAAGTCGATATTTATATAGTATGTAAAAGCATATTGCTCAAATTATTAATAATAACAATAGAACGCGAAAAATTGAGGTAAAGTATTAGGATGCGAATATTGCATGAAATATGTTTCTAATTATACTGTAACTTGCTTGTAAAAACCAGATGAAGTGCATTGAACTCGAAGAATTATGGTTGCATTTCATCCTCCTCTTTTTCATGTAAGAAAAAATAATAAAATTTTCATGTAATCATTCTATGTCAGACGAAAGGAAAAGTATTACAAAATATCATAGTGCATCTTAGGCCAACAAACATCGCCAACAGAAACGCCTAACTCCATCTACTTTTTCACGACTTTCCCATCACATTTTCCATAAATAATTGTACATTCAGAACTTCTGCTAAAGGTTTAGGTGCCAAAAGAGTTATAAATTTAGCCCTTTTCTGCCATCCTCCTTTTTGGAACTCTTAAATGTATTCTTTTACTCTTTTTTAATCTAGTTTTAGTACTGCTACTAGAGGGGTGATATAATATTTTCATTGGTAAGAAAGGCCGTAAAAATAATGAACGTACAAACCTCGAGATAACATAATTTTTTAATGGAAATATCAGTGAAAATATAGTAGCAGGCAATTATGCGCAATTCAGTATTAAAAACCTTCGCTCAAGAAATCGATAATAATCCCTATTGAAACCTTCTCACTTGTCTGAAAATCTCTAGTATTCACCAGTTCTGTCTATCATTCTGTCTTACGTACCTATCAAACTATTGATGCTTGTTGCTGTACCTCGGCCACAAATTGCTGATACTGCTGTGTCAACACATTTATAATTCATGTCTGAAAATTGCATTGTTTCAGCACTAATTCAAGCCTTTAGCAAATGCCCAATGTGCTCAGATATCTGTGTTCATGTCCTACGTAAAAAAAAAACTCGATAGCTTATTGTCTCAGTAAAACAACTTCTAATATCCTTTAGTATACTTCATTAAAACGAATCGTTTCGAAATATAACATGCGATGTTAGTACTTGCAAAATTTCATTGTCGGTACTATATAATACGTTTGATTCTTCTTTTTAGTTGAATTCATCAAAAACTACACCTTTACATGCCACGTAGTACTGTGCACATCTTGCGAAAGATAACTTGAGTTTATTCGTTTCGCGAGTATTAGAGATTATTGGCTGTTGCCTATATTTATTGTCCACCCCAGAAAAACAAAAAATAACTAACTTGGAATGGTTCTTTTAATCTGGCCGCGGTAGAAGCACGGGGTGCCATCAGCAGCTGTGATGATGTCAGTCGCATGTGATATGATTACAACTAAATAATGTACCCGTCATTAACTATATATGCTCAGGGTACATGGTACTTACTTACCAGTTAGTGGTGCTATGTGAAGATCAGGTGTTATCTTACTTCCGGGGTGTTGGTTGGCTCTTGATTGACACACTTAGCTTAAATAATAAAGTTTAACCAGCACACCAAACCAATTTGGATGTGTATTTGGGAATTTTCTGAAAGTTCTAGCCTCGCAATAAGTTTTAATATTCCGGCTGTAGAAATAAAATATTAATCGAACCTAATCGTTATTTTTATAAACGTACTCGATCGTGTACGATTTTTAGAAATACAAGAAAAAAATCCCTTATACACATTCGCACTTGATCAAGATGTAAATCATTTTATCGAGATATACGAATTCGTTAAGATAAATATTATAGTTTTACATATAAGAGCATATACGTATATGATATTTGTTTCTAAATATATATACATATGTGTATACATATAATGCCATCAGCTTGGCTTATATCATAATATTTTCATTATTTATTTTTTTGTTTTAATGCATTCGCAAGATTGAAGTAAATTGTCGTAAAGTATAAGTATATTCAAGTAACTGTAGAGTTGATTGATTTTTTGAAAGAAATGGTGGATCTCAAAATATGCTTGAGGGTGCATAAACATTGAACTCGAGTTAGAGTTAAGTTTAATGTACATATACCTCTTCTTTTTTTTTCTTCTTTGCGTATGTAAAAAAAAAATCATGAGTACGAAAAGAAAACTTCAGCATGAACACATGTATATGTATGTGCATATATCTTACATACAATGTGTTTTCTGCAGTATCGTGACAATTGTAATTTGGCTCACTTTCATTTCTGTCTTATGATGTAACTGTATATATGTGAACATGCCTGTGCTTTTTATCATGCTTGTCTCCAACATCGTGTCATATGTGATTGGAAATATATTACTGCTTTGAATGGTTATTCTTAATATTGTCTAGTAAAAAGCAATTAGTTGGTCTGCATTACTTGTTATTTGTGACGTAAGCATATGTAACTGTAAAAACAAAATTTACAGAAGATTATAAGAAAAAGTAGATGTTTAACCAATCGCGAACACTCTTCAAAATTGCCAATGTTCGATGCGCTTCAAAAAGGCTGACTGAGCTCGATGGATATAGTTCGAATAAAATGATTGATACGGTTCAGTAATATTAGTATTAGGCAGTTAATGAATTCTGTCTTGAACGAGGAATGATTGCACAGGCGATATTCACTACTGCGAGAAGTATAACGCGATATTTTTGTACGTTGACGTTCATCACAAGCACCATAAAGCAAATTTAGAGAACCACCAGAATGTGGTAACGTAATGCCCTGAAGCATGATGACCTTTCATTATTAAAGATAACAATTACCTTGATTCTTCAAGTCGTTTTTCATCATTGTTGATTGGTATTTTCAAAGTTAGATGAAAATATTTGTCATAGTTTAATGGTCTTTTTAGTAGTATCTCGTAGATTTATGTACTTTTTTGAAGAAAAAGGAAATATCAATAAGTTATGTATAAGGGATTTTTTTCTCAATATTTTCGATATTTTGTAAATTTTAGTTTTCCAAATTTCTTGCATCATTGCATTAATATCAATTTTAAGTTCCAATTATATCATTTTAACATTCGAAACGGATTGCTACGAATTACATTCGGATCGATTATTAATATTTATTTGTTTTATGTAGATACAAAAAGTGTCACATTTACAGTATTTATCAAATTGTTTTGCAAAAAATCTTCTAAATATATTCTAGTGGTTTCGTCTGTGCATTCATTCAAAATTACAATCGTAGAAGAAGATACGATCGTATCTCGATCATGAATGTTAAAATGATAGTTACCAAAGTTTTTTGAGATTTTTATAAATACATATAATACACGTTGTGGAATCTATTACAATAAGTTGCATAGTATTTTTACTCTCTTCTCAGCAACAGGAGCAGGACCCCACAAATTTGTACATTGCAAACCTACCACTGAGCTTCAAAGAAAACGATGTTGAAGGTCTGCTTGCTCAATACGGGCAAGTTATCTCAACGCGTATATTACGTGATACTGCTGGACAGAGTAAAGGTGTTGGATTTGCAAGGTTGGCACTGTTTCAAATTTCTTATTAGCGCGGCGACAAATAATTGTACCGGGAAAATCGTGAATTTTCCAACGTGATGTTTTTGCTACAGAATGGAGTCGAAAGAAAAATGTGAACAGATAATCCAAATGTTCAACGGAAAGGCACTACAAGGAGCTAAAGATCCTCTACTGGTAAAATTCGCTGACGGTGGTAATAAGAAAAAATCATTATACAAAAGTACAATATGGAGAGAAACCGGAGAGGTGAGCGATTTCGTAAAAGCGAAGAAGTTTACGGCGCGATGAACATTTTTCATGGATTTTTTGCACTTACTTTTTCAGAACATGACTTTGAATTACGATACAAGCGGCGTTGGGCAAAATGGGGTTGCAACCACTCACATGCTACCCGCAGCAACTCTAACACAATATAGTCGTCACTATGGCCAAGCTTTACCTGGTTACAGTGTACCAGGAACCCCTTGGGTTACTCCTTATTTGGTGCAGACTGCCCCTCCACACATGCAACAGGTCGACGTGAGTTTTTATACACATTTTTTGTTGTTTTTCTTTTCCTTTTTAGTACTCTTCTGTATCATATAATTCAGTATTTTTTTTAACGTTATTATTATTTATAATTCGTGCAATTGTCACTTCATTTTGCTTTAATACTTCTACAGTGACTCACAGGGTTCGTTCACATGTATTCCAAATGTTAATTGACTGTAAAATCCTCAGTATTATACTTTTTATATAAGTTTACACAGGGTGGTCCACGCAACTTGTGCACCTCTATAACTTCCAAAATATGCGTTGCTCGAAAACATTTTGTATACAAAAGTTGCATGGTTTAAAGGGGTACATTATCTAGTGCATTTATTTTTTTTATAGGTGGAGGCGTTTTGGAGAGTTGAAGGTCAACTTTGTTTTTTAAAATAGAATACTACATTTTTTATATCAAAATATGGAAGAATATCGAATTCTGAGTAAAAAAGTATTGACCTTTATTAACCCCAAACCTAATAGCTAACGAGTAATTTCATTTTATTTTTTGAAAATTTTCTTCACGTAATATCAAGTTTGAATTGTAATATGAAGGTTGAATCTCCAACTTTTGTATACAAAATTTTTTTGTGCAACGCATATTTTGGAAGTTATAGAGATGCACAAGTTGCGTGGACCACCCTGTATTGTTTTAGTTTCCACGTTCAAGTATTTCTGAGTTTCCATAACTTTTAATGTGCAAACGCAAATATTTTGCTTAGAATTTAAACAAACTTAACATACTCTTTATGAACGAATCTGCGAGTCACTGTATATTAGGCCTGAAATTATCTTTATACTCGAATAAAAGCAATTCAGATTTTCGCATTGAACATAAATTTTGTGTTACAGATGATGCCATCAGCTGATCCTAGCAACCCACAGTACAGTATGATTCCTCAGCTTACCACACAAATGTCTACATTGCATCTTGGCACTGGTTCCGTAAGTAGTTTTATCGTTTGTTCTTCTTCTGATCGTAGTATTCTAGTGTTGTGTTTTTCAAACGACGTCTTTCGTTTTTCAGTACATAGCAGCAAGCCCGCATCCCTATCCTTACACTACTTACCCTCCTAGCATTATTCATACCATGCCATTGGGTGATTCTGAACAAACAAGTAACGCAGCATCTCCTGATGACTCCTACCAACAATACCAAGCTCAGCAGCCCAAGTAGGCTACGGTTTTTAGGTATAAAACAGTATTTTTCAACACATTCTTTTTTTTTTTTTCTCTTTATGAATTTCTATTGTTTGGACCGATCTGAGATCAGACAATGTGGTATTTCAGATACGAATACACCGAGGGTTACGTAAGTTAGGAGAGCCACACCTGTTGATACGAAGGATTATATTAATGAAGAATAGATGAGACTAAATACATTACATAAAGTCAGATAAGATTCTTCCTCATGATAATTGACTTGCCAGCCATCTTTTATACATTTTATCCACCAGATAAAATAGGTGAAAGTAGTTGATATTTTCCAACGATTAGAGAATGAATGTTGTCATAAGAAAGAAAAGGGGTTACGAGTGCTCGTGTCTACATCTACGTTGTTCGGCACCAGCACGGCTCCATACGCTGTGTACCGCCAACACATCATTACGACGACAGTGACAAAATAAAAGAAAAAAAATTGATATTCTGCGACGGACAGTTTAGTGTCAAGCTGATAGGCTTCCAGGATTAACTTTAGGTATTACATTTACTAAGGAGACGATAAGTCGAAGCTGAACGCTTGAGAGTGTGAATAAATATTTTAACAAAAAAAGAAAAAAAAAGAAAAAACTGTAAACTATAAAAGAAACGCTGCTCAGAAATATACAAAGGAGAAATCTTCCCATGAAATAATAATAATAATAATAATAATAATATAAACAGAGAAAAAGCACTTCCAAATGCTAGAGTTGATAATGAAAGAAAAAAAAAAACACATATTCAGATTCAGTTGATTGTAAAAATCAGTGGTACCAACCGGACTCGTGCCAGCTGGCTGGCCGGTGGCTGGGCTGCGAAAGAAGAGGCATCGATCAGTTTTTCTTTTTCACGAAGATGCTGAGGAAAAACTCTTCCTTAACAGCGCACACCACCCCATCCACAAAACTGCACTCTCATATTATTTCTTTTCGTTTTCTTCTGTTTCGTTCAGACATTCCAAGCCAGGCACATATATTGTATGTATGCATTGCCACGCGGAGATTTTTATCTACTTTTTACAAGTACAGTTCGCGTTCTCTTTTTTAAAAATCACGGACGACTATGTATTTTATGGACGAAAAGAAGCGAAGATTTAAAAAAAAAAAAGAAGCTGAAGAAGAAGAAAAAAAACGAAGCAAAGCTTTATTTCTTAAAAAAAATAAAAGAAGGGGAAAAAGAAGAAAATACTTCAGGATATATGTAATATTATTATTGTAACAAGAACGAAAAGGAACATAGTACTTTTTAGAGGATTTATATTTATGAGTACAGTTACTACGAATCGATATCAGTTTTAATTGTACAGTGAATACAGATATTTTTTTTAGAATTGTGCCTTTTTCAGACAAATCCGCTAGACAAGGGATATGCTGAAAAAAAATATTATAATATATTTTTACGTCGGGTATGTAAATGCGAAACTTGAGCCAAATTTTCATCTTCTAGTTAAGGGAATATAATTGTTTTTGCGTTTGTAGCCAGTTAAATGTCCACTGCGTTCGTTTTTTGGTTACGAATTTGAATAGATTTTGTATGTGTATAGTTGCCACTTGACGGGATTGGACGGGCCGGAAAATCATCGTATACACGGTCCGTTGCGTGGAGTCTAGGAAGAAAAAAAAAAAAAAAAAAGAAATCAAATGGCGGATCATTGTAAACCGAAGGTATTTCAACACCGCCCGAGAAGAAAGAGCGAGAGCGAGAGAGAATGAGAGACAGTAGGCTTGTTATGACGGGGATACGATAGATAGAGTGTAAATTAATTTATTATATCGAACGAACGAATAACGCGTTACTAATGGAACGAAGATATAAAATGGGACTGGAGGAGAACAATAGGCGGAGAGGATTCGAACGCGCGAAGAAATTAAGAAAAAAGTAATGAATACTAAAGAAAGACGACAAAGTCGATGCGATTTTCTACCTACTACGCGATAGTTTCGAGAAAAAAGAGAAGAGAGAAAAAAAGGGAACACCCTCTCCTGCGTTCCTCTAAGCCCGTTTCTTTTCTACATTCGGCACAGTTTTCACGTTGGTCTGACTTACATCGAGTCGAGGAGGAACGATTTAGCAGAAAGCTTTCTACCAAATATTGCGAGCTCCGGGCTCGAAGTGGCGGGCAGGTAGTTAGATAGAGATTAGAGGCGATCGTAGCTATTATTATAATATTACAATAATATGCTGTATTATTATAATTAACGATTACTATTATTGACGTCATCTAAAGTATGAAAGATTTTTACACTGTTGAGACTTGAAGTAAATAATATATTTAGTTTATTTTGGTACATCACGATTTGATGACAAGAGATAAAAGATGAAAAAAAGTGGTATGAGCTATTTTTTAAGAGACCGATTATTACTCGATTTGAGTCCATGCATTAAAGGAGATTTAAAAAAAAAGAGAGAGCGAGAGGAAGAACGAAAGAAAGAAAGGAAGAACGATAGAAAGAAAGAGGCGAAAGGGAGAACCTATTTGCGAGCGTGTAATTGTTGCACAAGCGATATTGTCACCACGACTGACAACAAAAATCACATGTGATTAAATAGTGAATTTTGAAGAATTTTACTAATAGACTTGTACTAAATAACTAATTAATTATTGTGACGACCAAACAAACGAGCAGCACCGAGTTGCTGACAGGAGCGGAAGAACGATGGTTCGGCCGACGAAAATAAAAAAAAAAGAAAATATGAAACGCCAGCTCCCGCAGATACGGAGCCGCACTGGAGAGCGGGCAGAGAGGAGAGAGAGAGAGAGAGAAAAAGGAAAATTTAGAGTGCAAGGGGACAACGAGCGAACGAGAACGAAGGAAGAGAACGGGGCGAATGAGAGTGCGAGTGAAAAGATTTAAAAAGAAATAACTGAAAGCGTGAGGAAAGGTTGAGAGCGAGAGAGAGAGTTAGAGAGGGAATGAGTATAAGAGAGCGAGCGCGGTAACTATTGTATAGAGAATACGTCGTGAAGAAGGAAAAAAAGGACACAGCGAGAGATGTTGTGTAGTTAGTGTTGACTATGAATAGGCTAGGCACACCATTTTGGATAGGAAGTAATCGATTTAAGCAATTAAGTTTAGGTAGATAGTTAGCTGATAGTTAGGATTACAAGCTGCCTCTTCGTGTTGAACGATACATGTAGGTGGAGGCACCGTTCAGCCTATGCACCTTGCACCCGTCAAGACTGACTGGCTATTCATATTAATAATAAATATATATTATTCTACAACATATTATTCTACTGTAATATAAATAGTAAGGACTGCTTGCTGCGCACCGCGGGTCGGGTGCTTGGGCTGGCCGGGCGTGGTTTAAAACCGAGAACACCCATCTTTTTGGAACTTCGTTTCCAAGCAATGCTGCTTTCCGTAAGCTTTCTCTAGAACTCTAGCGTGTAGCCTCTTTCTAGATTAGAATCACACTGTAGTCGTAGGTTGATTGTAGAGAGATGAGAATAAAATGAAAAAAACCGTAGGGTGTTTTTTAAGTAAACAAAATAACTAAACGAAAAAAAAAAATGGAACGTAACATTAGTCGAACGAATATCGGCTTAAGCGAGGAGTCCGCGCGGCTGGACTCGACTTTTTCACGACGATGTCGCGACGCATCGTCGGCTACTTCGACTTGTACAGTCCTTAGATTTCACCAGGAGTTTTAAGTCATTTGTTTTATTACATTGTTAAGTAACAGGTTTTTTTTCTAGCTGTAACGAGATACGTTTTCTTTCCGTCGCCCTCTTTTCCTTTTTCTTCCGCCTCTTCGTATTCCCCCGAATTCCTTTTCACTTCGCTCCCCTTTCATCTACCCATTTTCGTCGCGAGACGAATAAACGCGCGAACGTGCGACTCTCCCGAGACAAACGGAGACGAACATCGTCCACCGTTTGCTCGACGCGTTTTTCTTTTCGTTTCTTTTCGCACTACGATTTTGCGTTGTGGTTTGGGCGATCAATGAAAGCACGACGACGGGAGAGAAAGAGGAGAATCGACGCTGAAACGTCGACGTCGACGAGTTTAAACAGTTCGCACGCGTACCGAGGATCGATATAAGGAACGGAAGGAGAGAGAGAAAAAAAAAATTAAACCTAGGTACGGATTTACTTTAAGATGGCGAGGCATAGCACGTAATGAAATTTCTAGATTAAGGCAAGTGTGTCATAGCTAGTTAAGAAAAAAAAATAGGGACTCTTAGAAGTCGATAGGTGCTGTAATAAAGATGAAGAAGAAAAAAGAAAACAAAACAAAGTTTAACAACGGTCAGAATTAGATTTTTCATGAAACTCGAAATAAGGACAGGGCATACGCCACTAAAAGTGCCCTTAGTTTATTTTGGATCGTTTAAAAACGCTAGTCTTTGTGTGAGATAATGTGGGGGTTAGATAGGGTCTTCTAAGAAAACAAAAAAAATGGAAAAAATGACGAAAAAAACGATGCAAACGAAAAACAGACAAGAAAACGAGAGAGCGAGAACGCACGAGAGAACGTGGAACGAAATGTGAGAGCGAGATGAAGAAGTGCGAGACCGGAGCATATGTGGTGTGTTAGGTGTATGCATAATTTATGAAATGCGTACCTCGAAGAAAGGAAAAAGAAACCATCTGCCTATTACACACGACACACAGACTGCAGACACACTGTTACTGTAAACTGCACACCGCGGGTGCACGCTCTGAAAAACGTCGCCCTACATCTCTTTGTACACGGAGCGTGCACCGTGAAACAGTTTTAGAGTTACTTACAAGTATGGTTTGGTATATTTCAAAGTGAAAAGAAGCAAATTCTTAATTATTATCGTCCCTTATTTTTGATCAATAAACGATCTGTTTTGGGGATTTATTCGAATCATTTTCTTTTCCTTTCCTTTCTGAGTTTTTCACCGCTCTGACTTGCCTCTCTTGCATCCTTCTTCGAAGGCAGAGCGAATCCCCAAATGCATGACGGATGTTTTCTTTCTCTTACGTCTTTCTTCTATCATTTTCTTTTCCTTACATTTTTCTTTTTCCAAGGTAACAATATCTGCGAGGAAAGAACGAAATGTAAAGTCTGTAAAATAAAACTCTTACTCTCCGTACAAAAAAAGATCGTTCACTGTATATACATTGTACTTCACGCTATAAATATGCCTTCTGCCGAATCGAGAGTATCAACCATTGTAATAATGCCTTCTTCAAAGCGAAAATAATAGAGCCCTACTATGTTTTTTTCTTGGGGTATCCTTTAGAATCGAAAGAGAGCTTAACGAATTAAAATGGAATTAAGAAGCACACACGTACACGTTCTTCTTCGTACAGAGATCGGTTTATGGAATTATACTATTTACTAACGCGTAGCAGATTACAGCATGTGCAATAGACTGAGACGACGTTGTCCTTGTAAGTAATCTTTAAAAATCGTAAAGCCCCCCACATTATCCTAACGTATTGTGTAATTACATCCAGCGTCCGCCTCTAATTATAAAACCGACGGTAGAGAATTGTTTATTGCGTGATCACGGATTATTGATACGCCGTTGCTCGATTTTGGCAATTCGGAGTAGAAACGATAACGAAATCTTTATCTTAGAACTCTTAACAACACCTTACCACACTGACGTGCGATTTGTACTATTTTGAGTAAAACGCTTTTGATTTTTGCGCAATAAAGATGATTCGAAATTCTTACAAAAAACAAACGAAGAAATACGAGGTGCTGGCAATGTACGAACGATTAACTAGATCTCCTCTTTTGTCAATTAAGTGGTGGTTTTATAATGATGTAAAATACGAGGGTAAATTAAAAAAAAAAAAAAAAGAAAAACTGACGCATTGTGAAAAACTCATTGAAATAAAAGTGCAAATTTTTATTTGACGCCAAGCACTTTTTCTTGAGGTTATTGAAGCATTTTTACTAGAGGCATGAACTTTCTTCAGTTTGTGAATATGTTTATTTTCGTGAAAATAATTGCGATCACTTGTATGTACATCGTCTCCCGATTTGCATTCACGTTTACTTCGAACGTGTCATTGCAATTTATAAAATACGATCGTTTGTTTGTATTGTTTTACAGTGAGTTATATGATTTCGTGAACGATAGGTTTTACGAATGGCGATAGGTTGAATTCTATTTCTTTTCGAGCGATTACATTGTTTGATTTTTAGAGTATAATAAATATTAAAACCATAAAAAAAGCTTATTCTTATTGGTTCGCACTATGTGTAAAAGACTGTTATGTGTAAAAATGACGAGTTTTAACTTATCGTTAACGAACAGCATATTTCGACTTGAATATTCTCACGGTGTTGTCTGCACCCCCCGATACCATGAACTTTGGATTCGACCAGTTACAACATAATACTTTATCCTCGTGTCCAGAAAGATCAAATAGTGGCGCTTTAGGGCTGTGAAGGAACAAAAAGTATTTTTTCAAACGGTGTACATATGATAAAAATCTGAACAAAAAAAAAATCTCACCTCCTCGTGTCCCAAAGTTTCATATCGTTATCGTATGCTCCCGAAATAAAGAGATTTTCATCCACAGTCGACCACCGCACAGATTGCACCCATTGCGTGTGAGAAGAGAATAACGTTTTCACAAGTGTTCCCTCTAAACAGAATTACAGTCATGTAAAAAAAGTCGAAGTAAGTAACTCTGCAAAAAAAAATCTCGATCGAAACCTGTAGATCTTGGATCGTATAATCTGACATGCCTATCAGCGGACGCTGCTACAATGACGCGGGACAAGGGAGAATAATCAATATCGAAGAAACTTTTATTGCCAGCAAGTTCGTGTTTGATCCCTCCCAATTCGGAATCCCATATTTTCATCGTGTGGTCCCACGAGGACGTTATGATCTCCGTTTTGTCGGACCACACGATACCGCTAATAGCTTCTTTGTGGCCTTTCATCGTCCTTTTAGGTACCTGTACAACGCAATTACACACATTCACAGCGAATCGTTAGGGAACAAAGCAGACGTTCAGTCTACCTACTCTCGTTTTACCGTGCTCCGATTTCATTCTCTTCGAGGTGGATTCGCCGTCTTCGTTTTGGTCCTGGTTGGCTGAAAAAATCGAAACCTGCTAAATATTTTGTCTACAATCTGCGATATATTATTGTAACGACGTGCTGCAAGATACACACAAGTGGACCAGATTTTGAGCATCATGTCCCAAGCTCCAGTTGCCATCAATGTTTTGTCATGATTTACGCTGACGGATTCCAACCCACGCTCGTGTCCTCTGCATACGTGTATACAATCCACAGAATTTTCTAGGATATTCCAGTCCCAAATTATGGCTGTTTGATCTTGAGACGCACTGTACAAAGGATATGAGAATCACACAAAGTAGTATGTTTTATATTTTGTGTTTCAACTGGTACCTAACAAAGCTAGCAGTATCGATGCCCAAGGATATCCAAGCTACCGCTTTGATGGGCCCCGTGTGCCCAGGAATCACGAGATGATGTTTCCCTTTTGAAGTCCAGATGTGCAATGTGTTATCGTAGCAGCCAGTTAGTATCCTGTTGAGCACATCTTACTGTAAGGTAATAATCTATCAAACTAACACGATATAAAGATTTTTAAATAACAAAAAAATAACCATTTCTCGCAAACAGCAACAGCAGACACCCAGTCGTCGTGTATAAGACAATCCTGCGGCTCTGGCGGAGGATACTTTTCTACGTACTCTACGTCTATTACATCTTCGGTATTAACGTTTCTTTCCGCTATGTGATCAGATAATGAACTACGTAGAAATTGGGAGCATATTAAAAAGTCGAATTCTACGTCGTGTTTTACGCCAGTCGATTCTGAAATTAATACAAGCAAGTTTTTTAGCCGACACTGTTCCGTAAATATTTTTAATCCGTAAGAGAGCAAGGTTATACCTTTTAAAAGTTCATTTACAAGAGAGTTTAATTCACTGGCTACGATATTCGTGTGTACAGACAATGGATAATCCGCAACTGCGTACCTAAAATTTTAGAAGCTTGTTAATGTACACTTTACACATATGCGTGCAATAAAACCGATTAACCTCTCAACGCACACAGCAAAACAAAGCTATAAAGTGTACTTACTGTTCTTGTTTAGTAAAAAATTTTATCTGAATCTGAGAAGTATTCTTATTTTCGTTCTTATTAGCCATCGTGGCTTCTGTGTTATTTGCACAATTTCTCTTTTTTTATATAAACTATAAATCGCGCATACTACACGTGTATACACTACATATTAAACCACTTTATATCGAAGCCGAAATCGATTACTCGAAGTGTTGAGAATAGAATCAATTTCGAGTTCAACTATTCCTCTCGATAATCGTTTTTTATAAATTAAAAAAATTAAATTGCATACATCTGTGCAATCGAGATTGAATTTCTATTAATTTTCATTTGAGAAGCAACTAAAAAATGTAGGGAAACTTGTAAAATTCGTTGCTGACGCTCTTATATTTGCATGCATATACCAGTCTCTGCATATACGAAGATATTAATGGCAATGTTCAGAGCTGTAGATATAACCTGAAAGGCTGTAGGAAATACAAATATATATTAAATAATGTAATGAGAAGTTACCTAAAGAGATAGTTAAATAACAACCAGATTGATCCAATTAATTTCAGTCGTCATGTTTATCAGAATCTTCAGTTTCCGCGTATGGGTGTTGTTTTCGAGATAATAATAAGCTAATTAAAATAATTTCTAATTACTAGACCTAGAATGTTTTGTCGAATTTGTTCAATTGATTAAGAAATTAGGGATTTTTGAAAAGTCGGGATTGTAAAACGCAACTTGATGTGAAAGTCGGTCGTTAAAATTATGTCCAGTCTGATTCATTGTTGACTATTCTACTTCCGCCAGAAAGGAAGGGGAAATGAGCGAGGCTTACTACTTCGTTCAGTATCTCTGCAACAAGTGTTCCTAATCGATATTCCAATGAAATTACGAGGGACCATTCCTGTTATACAATGTGGAGGATATAAATACGACGATGCTAAACAACAAAATGCGCTTTACGCAACTCCTTCAACATTATTTCACAATTTTCCATAAAATCCTTAACATCTCTCAAGCCTTTAAAAATACTGGGATAATAAACTGATAATGAGTTCCGATAATAAACTGATAAAATAAATTAATCATTTCCTGTGCTAGATTACAATAGAACCTCGATTATCCGAATCATAATTATCCCAGAATTTTTATTATCTGAAGTATCAATCATTTAATACCCAGATAGCACCATACGTTCCGGGAACATCCGTTTTATGTTCAGTTTACGTCCAAACGTCCTACGTCCGTTTTGGACATTCCTAGGACATTCCTAAGACTTAAATTTCGGATGCTTCAGAAATGTCCGTTTTAAAAGTTCTGTGAATGTTCAGAGGACTTAAATTTCGGATGTTTCAGAAATGTCCGTTTTAAAAGTTCTGTGGATGTTCGGAGGTCTTAAATTTCGGATGTTTCAGAAATGTTTGTTTTAAAAGTTCTGTGGATGTTCGGAGGACTTAAATTTCGGATGTTTCAGAAATGTCCGTTTTAAAAGTTCTGTGGATGTTCAGAGGACTTAAATTTCGGATGTTTCAAGAACGTCCGTTTTAAAAGCTCTGCGGATGGTCCCGAAACTTAAATTTCGTTTATTCTAAGTACATCCTTCCCCAACAAATTAATGTGGACGGCTTATAGGTATCTGAAAGGGTACATACATGCATGTTAACAACGTTTAATGTCGTCATTATATTTATAAAACTCTTTAAACAGTTTCAAAAATCGTATATATTCGGATTCAGGGGATGTACATACACGCAGCCTTCGGTGCGTTCTCGCGATCACATCGCACGATATTGCTGTGCAGAGATATAATTTGAATGATGAATGCGCCAAATCGTGCATATTAGATAAATATCGAAATATATATTAGAGTAAATAACAGCACGTTCAAAACAATTTAAAATTTGTAATAATAAACTTGTAATATTTGTTATTAATATCCACGTGTTTCCACGCGTTTTTACGCGGGTAGATTCGCTTTTGTTTCGATGGTTGCGTGCAGTTAAAACAAAAGCGCATCGCCTTGCTTTTTTACGTATACTGCAGATCAGACCGCTACGAGAAACCACGTGTTGATTATTTCCACACTGAAGTTTTATTATTAAATAGTTATTAATTTTTATATATTATAGTTTTTTTCTTATTTATTAATATAGTATAAATATTTTTAGTTTTAAAATACAGTTCAGTATAGTTTAGTTTTAGTGTATATATATTATAAATTCTAGTGTGTATTGGATATCATATATATATATTTTTTAGAGGTAAGTACTTTTTCAGTTATATTTAAATTATATCTTTTACCTTATAAGAAACAATTGTCTCTTATTTCAGTATCTTATTAAAAAGACACATCTTGCCTTTGTGAAATCTTTTGTTGTATATATTTTAAGGTAAATACATTAAACTCAAGTAAATTTTTATAAAAATTTATTTCTTATTCTTTTAAAAATGACTGATAAACGTAGATTACAAAAATATTATATGCGTGCTAAGAGATCGTCACACATGTATGAATCGCAAAATAATTCTCATCAGGAAGCCTCAACATCATCTGATGCTAGGTTTTGCAACAGTAATGATGATTTTCTCCTTAATAATGTTGATGCGTCTAATATTAGTTCTTATTCTTCTTTGGATATCAGTGAAAATAATGTCGAGTGTTCAAACAGTTTAAGGGAAATTGAAACTGAAATTTCTTTGGAAAATGTCCTGATTTTAGAGAATGCGGAACAAAATAATTGTACTACTAATAATGTTACTGAAAGATTATCGGAACAAATAAATGATGATAATCCTTTAAATCTTTTACTGGCAAACTGGGCTGTAAAGCATAATGTTTCGCATCATGCAATTAATGATTTGCTTTGTATTTTAAAAAAAGAAATTTCAAATGATTTACCATCAGACGCCAGAACACTTTTAAAAACAAACAGAAAGATTAAAACTAAACCTGTTGAACCTGGACATTATTATCATTTTGGAATAAAAAATTGTGTTGTTAATCTTATGAAATTTGTAGATGTATCTTATGCTAAATTTAACTCGATTCAACTTAATATTAATATTGATGGTTTGCCATTATCTAAAAGTAGCACTAGTCAAGTTTATCCTATACTATGCAATATCGCAGGATCTCAAAACGTTGGTATGGTTGGCATATATCATGGATATGAGAAACCGAAAGATGCTAACTGTTTTTTAGATGACTTTGTAAAAGAGGCAATAGAAGTGATTAATAATGGAATTTCCATTAACGGACTACTATATAGTATACAGATAAAATCTGTTATATGTGACGCCCCCGCAAAGTCATTTATAAAATATGTTAAAGGGCATAATGGCTATAACTCCTGTACTAAATGTTTTATCGAAGGAGAATATATTAATAATAGAATATGTTTTCCTGATATCAAGAATCATTTGAGAACAGATGCAGAATTTAGATTGAAAGTGGATGAAAATCATCATACTGGCATTTCAATTTTGGAAAATGTGCCTGGCCTTGATATGATTGATTCCTTTCCTGTTGATTATATGCATTTAATTTGTCTAGGCGTGGTAAAGAAGTTGCTTCTTAGCCTTTGGTGTTGCGGGAAACCCTGCACAAAAATATCGTACCAAAAATCAACAAATATATCCCAGTCATTGATATACTTAGCAAAAAGTGTACCAAAAGAATTTAACAGAAAACCACGAAGCTTAAATGATTTGAAAAGGTGGAAAGCAACAGAATTTCGGCAGTTTTTATTATATACAGGTCCATTAGTATTATTAAACAATATAAATACAGACAGATACATTAACTTTCTTTGTTTACATGTAGCTTCAGTCATTTTATCGAATTCAAGGTATTTTGCTTACATCGAGTTTGCTTCAAAATTATTAGAATATTTCGTTACAACTTTTAAAATAATATATGGAACAGAGTACATGTCACATAATATTCATAACCTTTTGCACATAACACAAGACGTCAAAAACAACGGACCATTGGATAATTTCAGTTGTTTTCCATTTGAAAATTTTTTGCAAAATATTTTGAAATCCATTAGAAAAAGTGATAAACCACTACAGCAAATAATAAAGCGACAAATGGAGAAAATGAATGTAATTGAAACACAGAAGCTTCATGATATTAAATTTCCTGTTTTCAATAATGAACATTTCGAAGGTCCTATAATAGAAAATTTTGCCGTTTCTAAGCAGTACAAAAGTATTAGTTTTAGTAATTTCATTTTACAAACCTCTGATCCTAACAACTGTTGTTGTCTAAATGATGGCAGTATTATCCTGGTAAAAAATGTAGTTATGTCTGAAGATGAATACAAGGTGGTTGCCAAAAAATTTTTAATTTTAAAAGATTTTTATGAGACTCCATGTAAATCATCTGAATTAGGAATTTTCATGGTACAATCTTGTGATTTAGGTCCTCACCAAATTTTTAATGTAACCGAAATTGCCTATAAATGTGTGAAGTTAGAAATGGAAGATAAGATTATTATTTTGCCGTTGCTTCATTCTGTTTAGAATAACGATAAGTAAACTTACCTTTGGGAAAGCAAAATGACTGAACTATGTATCTGTATATACTGGCCGATATATAGCGCCCATGAGACTACATGAGACCATGACTGAATACCCGGTACTTGCAGCAATATGTTATTCCCGGAGATGACATTTCAAGAGATTTATCCCTTATTTTACCCATCAAACGTTTTACTTCTAATCTAACAAAAAATATCGAGCCTTTTTCAGTATTTATGAAAATGTCTCTTGCTGCTCTGTCTGTAACACTTGCTGCTTGATGCTGCTACAATGGCTACCTACTGCTACCTACAATGACCTTATTGGACCCGTGCAAGTTTGAAAAACAACGTACACATACATACACGTACTATACATATAATGCATATACCAGTTCACAGTACTGGGAGGGGAGATACCCGCGAAATTCAACTATTATGAGTTGATTTTGAGTTAAGAGAGCGTAGTCATTAAGATAAGAATATTAATTATTTGGGGTTTTAACTTTTTTATTTCAATACTGCAATTGTTCTGAAGATGTATAATTTGTTGCTTCATCAATACTTCGTAATATCCCCTTCTATCGTATATATGCAATAATAATTCGTATATATTAATTGATTGTGATGTTATTCGATCATTTTTTGGTATAGTAGTTTTATAGCTTATTATCATACACATCTTAGCATTCTTAGTACGCATATAATTCAATATTATTAGTTATTATATTGTTTCCATACCAATGCAACAAAAGGTTTATCTTTTTTCAAAATTTAAGTATAATGGCAAATAATCAGTCGTGGACAGTAGTGGAATTCACCGACGATGGAACAGTGGAAGCAGTGCCATCGTCGTGGATAGAACAGAATGGGTGCTATTGGCCACCTTTAGTTTCCAATAAATTGGCTCATGCCATCAAAAACTGTGAAGCACCAAAAGAGAATTGGTCCAGACACTGTATAAAAGTTTATAGAAATGCCACTTTTGGTAAGTAAACACACTATTATAATAACAATAAATATACAATTAAACTTATATATAATTACATATTAATATTTCTAGACGAGTATGCAAAAGCCAGGGAAAAGGCAAAATTAGCCGAGGAGACGTCAGACTTGCAATCTGAAATTGAGGCAAATAATAAGAGGAAAAGAAAGCAAAATAAACGCTTCTTAGATAATGATGATTCCAGCGATGAGCTGGAATTCATATCACTTCCTCCTCCTCCTAAAATACAAAGGAACGAAGAACTAGGTATATAAATAAAAATGTTATGCTATATGGAATAATCTACTACTTAAGGTAGAATTTCCTATATGCATCTGACGCTGCGGCAGAACGCAACGTCCAAACGCACACAATGCTTTTTAATGTACATATGATCTATTGCATTTGTTTTTTTCTTTGTTTTTACGCAGTGTGTGTTTAATGTTTCGTCCAGCCGCAGCGTCAGACACGTATAGGAAATCCCACCTTTATAAGGTCTGTTTTTTTGTTCCTGCACTGACCACACTAGTGCAGAATGAACCAATCGCTAATTGCTATCTTCTTCTATTTCACAAAACGGAAGAATATATAGGGTGTTCCAAACTAAGTGCGGGAGCCGGAAATGGGAGGTTCCTGGGGTAATTCTAAACAACATTTTCCTTTGCAAAAATGACCTCCGAAGCTTTGTTAACGAGTTATTAACGAAAAACACCGACCAATCAGGGAGCGACTACAGCAGATTAATGATGGCGCGGGCGATGGCTGGCCAAAACTACGCACAGCTGAAACCCGCGCTCAAATTCATACACTGTATTCGTGCTTCTATTGGTCGGGGTTTTTCGTTAATAAGCTTTTAATAAGGGTTTTGCGTTAACAAAGCTTCGGAGGACATTTTTGTAAAGGAAAATGTTGTTTAGAATAACCCCAGGAACCTCCCATTTCCGGCACCCGCACTTAGTTTGGGACACTCTGTATATTCTTCCGTTTTGTGAAATAGAAGAAGATAGCAATTAGCGACCTATAATTACTTAATTTTTCTCCTTCTCTATTGCTGCATCTCAATTAATCATTTCACACGAACTCGGACATTTTGCGGAGTACCACTTTGGGTTATTTGGTCAAAATTTATATATGTTATAGTCTTGAGTGATATATAAACGTATCTCGTAGAATTTCTCAAAATTTTCAAAATCGTTGATTTTACAGTTGTTTGAAATATATAGTAGTGTTCACATTTTTGCAACTAATTACAAATGTTGAATTAACGAAGTGACAAAAATGTGCTTTTGGATGCTTATAGTAGAGTCATATAGGAATACCTACAAACATTTTTTTCAGTTGAGAAAATAATTTTTTTAACCGCTTATTTTGCAATTGTTTTAAACAAATGTCATTTTCAAGAGAAAGGGGTACATTGAAAAATTCGAGAGAAATAGAGGATACAGCCCTATTTGTCCTCTTCACAGACTAACTTTCAAGCATACGGACACTTTAAAATTGGCCGTTTGAAAATTAATTGAATTGAACATTGCGCGTCGAAGTCCTTTGATTCGACCAGCCTAACGCGGCGTGGCGGGAACCTAAAGCCGGGGTCCCATTAGAGAAAGGCGCGGCGTCAAATTGCTCCGTCAAGACGCACTTGTTACTTCAGGATGATTCTGCTCGTCAAAATCGACTTTTTCAGATGTATTCCAGGACCGCGCGCGCCGCGCCTTTTTCTAATAGGCTTAACACAATCAGACCGCGTTACGCAGCGCTCGGCTGGTCGAATCAGTGGATTTCGACGCGCAATGTTTAATTCAATTAATTTTCAAACGGCAAATTGTAATGTGTCCGTATTTTTTAATGTTGATTAGTAAAGAGGACAAATAGGGCTATATCCTCCATTTCTCTCGAATTTTTCAATTTACTCCTTTCCCTTGAAAATGGCATTTGTTTAAAACAATTGCAAAATATGCGGTTAAAAAAATTATTTTCTCAACTGAAAAAAATTTTTGTAGATACTCCTATATGACTCTACTATAAGCACCCAAAAGCACATTTTTGTCACTTCGTTAATTCAACATTTGTAATTAGTTGCAAAAATATGAACACTATATTTCAAACAACTGTAAAATCAACAATTTTGAGAAATTCTTCAAGACACGTTTATATATCATTCAAGACTATATAACATACCCAAATTTCGACTAAATCCAAAGAGGTACTCCGAAAAGTGTCTGAGTTCGCATGCAATGACCCTAAATAACAAAAATGAATGTTATTTTCAGCTACATGTATGAATATAAGCCCTATTTTAGAACCCAATGTAATAACAGAAATACCGATAGTGGATCATCAGTTATTCATTGGTAAGTCAACAAATTTATAAGTCACGAAAATATTCAAATGCTAAAAGTTCTACTTTTAACTTCTATGTTCTGTATATGCTCTATCATATATTTGTTCGAAATATAAATAGGATAGAAGTTATTTATATCACAATGTATATATACGTATATGTATATATACTGTATATATATACATACGTATGTGTAAATCACTCATTTAAACACAGAAATATTCGTGAGTATGATATCTAACAAATCTACATTTTTAGAAAATTTGCAACCTAAAGCGACGACTTCTACACAAATGGAGACGGTAGAAAGTCAGCTGAAAAATATAATAGGGCAGCAGCACGTATTACGCTGTTTGTTAACGGACGTGCTATCTAGGGTAGAAAAAATAGAAATAAACAGCCTGGCCAAGAATCAGACAAGTGGAGACGACAAAGCATCCGTATTCCAGCAAGAAATTGTGTTCCCAATCAATTCGGCAGAGGAATTTGAAAAATTGGATGCATATTTAGAAGATGACAAAAATTCTAAAAATACAGTAATATATAGAAAAACATTCACGATAGAAGTAAAACTCTTAATTTAGAGATAAAAGTGACTAATTTTTTTTATTATAGATACTCGAACTAGCCAATATAGGAGGGGCCAATAATTATAATTTTATTAAACGGGTAATGGCAAACATATTGACCGATGAATTTGCCAAAGAATATAGTTGGTTCGGGAAAAAGGGAAAAAAAAAGTTTTATAACACTAAAATTGCTAAAGTGATAGTGGGTAATTATCACCATTATTTTCTTATTGTTGATATTTATTTATATACCATTGAATATATTATTCAACTTAAATTCAAATGTTTATAGATGCAGCTGAGCAATCTAATAAAGTTGCCAAAGACCGAAAAGAAACGGAAGTTTCTATCCAATCGTGGCTCAGGAGGGCTGCGGAACGGTGCAAACACACTGTGAAAAATCTATAATTAACAAATAATATTATTATATATTATAAATAAAATATATATAAATAATAAAATTTATTGTGAAGCTAATAAAAGCTACATTTTATTCCCTAATATCCAATCGCCCCACGTAAAGCTGTTAAAACGTTCACAATACGTACAGAAAACGTTTTGTTCAGTAATTTTAAACGTTCACAAAATGTACGGAAAATGTTACTTTCGGACACTCGGAAAATGTCTACAAAACGTACAGAAAATGTTACTTTAGAATGTTCGGAATATGTCCTGAGAATGTTGACATAGTACATCGTGAGGACGTTCCACTTTGTAACAAGGACCTTACTAGAACATTTAAATAACTTCATGAGAACGTATGGGGGACATATGGACCTTAACGGGACGTTCTCTGAATGTACGGAACGTCCAGAGCGGATATTCTGTGGACGTACATAAAACGTGTGTGTGCTATCTGGGTATAGTAGCTGTGAGAATAAAATAGTACTTTCAGTACAACTTGAACTATGATTTAACAATGGATCACTAAGTTTTAACATTTTGTATTACAAATACGGAGGCGGTTAATTGAGGTTCTACTGTAATAAATACAAAAATTCTACAAGATTATTAACACATACCAAAATATACAAAATATCAAAAATATAATTGAAGTTAAAATGTTTAGAAAATTAAACATACTGTTATTCAAGATACAATTTTTTATTTGTGCTTGTAAAGGTTTTATTTTGCATAAAAATCCGCAGTCTAGTAATAACATTCGAAATATCAGCTGTACAATATTGTTTTAATTTTGTGATTCACTATTTTTTTTGGTAGATTCAGAAATCAGAAAGCGATATGAGCAAAGTACAATACTGATCAAATCTGTTTCAAGGAGAAAATGTAGTTCGCGAACAACAGGTGCTCCAAACAGGCATAGGACAACGTCAAAGGAACGAGGAGGAAAACGCGCAGGCGTTTGTTGCCTTTCTAACGTTTGACGCAAATCGACATCACCTTACAAAGAAGAATCCTCGCAAAGCTTTGACAAAGCTTCTAGAGTCATTTCTATTAGACTATGCAATACCAGCCTGTCCATAGCGAATCGCCGAGAGCCCAATTTATGGCGTTCCTTTATGATTCTAGACGTTATCATCTCTCTCCCCTTTCCTTTCTAGCGATGGGATCGACCCCATGGTTTCCACGTTCACAAAAACATGCAGAGAGCCGTAGTTTTTTATGCTACACATGAAACTGTGTAAAAAGAAAATAAGATTAGAATATTTTATAATAGAGAAGCACTATACTTACGTTTCTCATAATTTCAACTTTAGATCGGTTAATTTTATTCCAATTTCCAATTACGAAACACGTACATCCATTCGATGAGAAATATTTGGAAGTCTAGGTAACTCTTTAGTCTAAATGAACAATTTACGATGTTTGAATTGCACCAATTATTATTAGACTGCAGATTTTTATGCATTCATAACCAGACAGCCGATTGTATGGATTTATGGCAATGTATGGAAAAAATCTAAGAGACTGTTATCATATGTCAAAGTAGGGTAAATATGCCAATAAATGGACGGTACCCAGTAGATGGACAGATTTTAGAGTAATCAATTATTATGAAAAAATTAGATGTTTAATTTATCTTATGGTTTCTTCATGTTATAGAAACATTGTCTGCTGTGTTAGAAACCTAACATTTTCAATAAAAGTGTTTTTTGTACGTGAACAAATATTTCATAGTACTCTCTATCTCTTAATGATAGCAGAATTTTTATCATTTTATGATTGAATAAATTAATTCTACTGTATACAACTGATTTGTTCTTAAAATTTATATATTTTTTCTTCAAAGCGTTTGAATTTTGTTTACAAAACAAATATTTCTAAGCGAAATATTTACTGGTTTGTTTACTCTGTACAAAATATCAACAATATTATTCAAATTAGAATGCTTAGAACATTAAACACACGGTTTTTCAAGTTCCAATTATATACAGGGTGTAACAAAAATGTTGCACGTCCTTGAAAGGGACGATTCCTGAGGTGATTTTAAACAACTTTTTTCTTAGCGGAAATGTTAGGTAAGGCTTTGTTTACGAGTTATTAACGAAAAACACCGACCAATCAGAGAGCGAGAACAGTAGACGAACTTTGGCGCGGGAGATGGGGGACCAATGCTACGCATAGCTGCAGCCCGCGCCGACATTCATACACTGTTCTCGCTCCCTGATTGGCTAATGTTTTTCGTTAACAACTCGTTAACAAAGCCTCGCCTATCATTTTCGCTAAGGAAAAAGTTGTTTAAAATCACCTTAGGAATCACCCTTATCATGGACGTGCAACATTTTTGTTACACCCTGTATTTGTGCTTGTAAAAATTTAATTTTGCATAATGATCCGCTGTCTGTTTACAAACATTCTAAATATAAACAAATCTACAATATATAAAAATATAAAAAATATCAAGACTGCAACACAATATACATATAATATTTAAGAAATAAAATACATTGTTATTCAAGCTTCATTTCTTCATTCGTGTTCGCAAAATCTTCAGTTCGCATGAAAAATCTATTACAATCGACTTGAAACTTGCGAGATAATTTCAGTTTACTATAAAAATTCTTCTCCTTTCTACGATCGCGTTCAATTAATTCCCGATTTCTCCGTCTGACCGTATCGGAATTTCTGTTTCAGGATCGTCGCGAGGAGATTCGCTCGTTTTCAAGGTCCCGGTATCACGAGGGTATTGGTCCCATCGCTATTCGCATCCTCCGTCGCCTGGCAGCCGGCATGTGCGCGGTGCAATCGATTCCGGAGCCAACGCATGCCCTCCGCTGGGTTCTCCGTCGGAGGGACGCTCAGTTCGTGGCACCGCTGCGACGGAACAGGACGCGCGCCGAGGAGGGAGATGGTCTAAGGGTCTCGTCCGCGTCCACCGACAACCAGCGATCGCAACCACCTTGTGCACCGGTTACATCGGGCGAAGCAATTCGAGGCCGAGTCGTCGCGTCGCATGCAGGATGTACTGAGAACGGGATCGGGAAGATCGAGACTTGTCACGCCCAGGTAAGCGGCGTCCGCCTCCCACGAAAGCGCTACGCAGCTCATCGACGAGGGGAAGAGGGAGGGACGCGACTACAACCTGATGCTTCGACTCTCCCGTAACAAACTTGATCCTCGGTGCTCGACGATCGGCCGATCCAAGTCGACGGCCGTTCAGGTTGCCAGAACCGAGCTCGTGGAAACGTAAGATCAGGCTTTTCCCCCTTTTTCCGTCGGTTGACGAGGCAGAGTTGAGCCGCCGCGAAGGGGAGAGGGTGGAAGAACAGGGATACCGAGTTTCTGATATCTGTTATCGCCCAGGAGGAGTTCAGTGGTAGATCGTGGTGACTGATTGACAGCGGCACGGAATGCTTTCTATTTTCAAGTGTGCTTATGGGATTATTTATGCTGATTGTTGTCGATCGGGGGGCAGCGCGTTCGGGTTGCACACGTGTGGAGAATTGCGCGAGGCCGAGGGTTTCTACTGTTACGCAAAAGCGTTCTGCACCGCGCCCTTTAAAGCGACGTATCCGCCATCCGGAGGGTTGATTCATTTACTGTACGAGTTATTCTTAGGACACCGGCCGGACTTATTATTATACCTTTTTCCAACCTTCTGCGACGCGATCCCATGGTACAGGGTTTGATTAATTGTTGCGACGTGCTGCTAACAATTTCTGAACCCGATTTCTGACGCTTCTCCTCGGCGAAATAGAGCTTTCGAGTATTAGAGCGACGTGGAAGCATATTTACAATATTAACTATGCTGTTCTTCTCTTAAAAATCTGATTTATTTAGCACATCGTTATACATGTGGACAATGAAATTTTCACAGATGTTAAGGAACAACAAACGTAGATATTATTACTGATTTCCGTTTTTAAACCCGAAGCAGTTATTTAAAAAATAAAATAGTATAGAGAATTGGGTCAAATAGTCTCGAAGAGCACAGCAGAGTTAGAAAACCCGCTGAACAGCAAAATATGTTGCCACGCAGGTAGCAGATGGCCCAGGAAAGAATCTCTTTATTCCAACCATCAACACACAATAATCGCGTTAAACGTTTCTTCGATTCTCAAATAAACTCGCAAAGTACTTGCTCTCTCTTTCATCCCTCCCCGCCTCGTTATTCCATAAAAAAAACGCGCTTTCACCGAGCTTCCATCGAGTATTTCCAAGGGCAGCAATAAAGTTTGCTTCGGTAAATAGAATCGGTTCAGCGGGGATAAGAAAATAAAAACGCCTCGATTGCAAAATATTTACGTAGTCCGGAGGAAACAATTTTACATTTAATGGATTTAACGCCCGTCCCCCTTCCCTTTCCCGGCTTCCGGGCCGAAAAAGGGAGCTGCGGTCGGTGCTTGGAAGTCTAATCGAATATCTTTCGGTGCGAAAGATGATTAATTAGAGACGCAATTGCAGGAACATCTATGGGCCGTAAACGGTGGAGGCGGGGAGGCTCGGAGCTGCTGGTGCTCTTCATTTTCCATTTTCACGTCATTCTGGGTGACGGTGATGTCGGTGAGTACGATTGTCCTCGGGACGAGGAGTTGAAGCCGGGAGGAATACTTTTTCCCAGGGAGAATCGCTCGATCCTCGAGTGTCCTCGGAGTTAGGTAAAACCATTTAGCGCGCTACTTTCCCCCCATGGACTTTCAATGAAACAATTTTATTGCTCCGCGCCGACAGCGTTTTACCATTCTGTTTCAATAATGTATTTCCTGGTGGGATCGTCGCGGAAAAGCTTTTAAAAATGTTCGTTGATTATTAAAGCGATAACGGAGTTAAACATTCGTAGAACACGAAAGCGAAGGAGTCAGAGGATTAAATTATTTTTTCTCGCTGGAGCGATCCTATGAATTTCTCGTGGCGTAGGATATTTTTCAGGAGAAAGATTGAAAATAATCATCGAGCGAGATTATATGTGTTTGACGGTGTGAGGAAGGCGCAATTATTTTCTACTATTCTTGCCGAGAGAGTTCGATATTAAAACGCGCAGCAGCTGCATACGTGCAAGTTGAAAGCGTGAAATTAAATTTCTCGCTGATTTCGTATCCCTTGGATCCATCGCGAGAGATTAAACGCGATCGATATTTCCGTGGGGATTCCGTTTCTTCAGTCTGCGAGTTTTTTTTATCGCGGCCCTGTGGAACCCTCGCGATAGAGATTTTACCATGAAAAGATTAAGCACTTTAAGGGCTTCTACTCGCGAGACTCGTTTTTATTATTTATTATAAAACGTCCGCGAAATAAATCGCTTTGGTTTTGAATTCCATCAAAAAGAATTCGCAAGCGTTTGTCAGTATGAAATGTACGCAGTTCGACTTTGCTCTCTTTTCTCAGCGAAAGAAAAAGAAAAATCGAAACGCGAGTATTTACGTTTGCACGGAAAGTTAGTTTCGAGACTTTCGAGATTACCTCGCGTGCTTCCGCCGTCTGTTTTGTATCGCCTCATTTGCCTCGCATTCATAAGCGCGTGCGAGGCGTAATTATCGATTAACGCAGCCATACTTAACTTTTTCTTTTCGCGGGTCGCAACATAATACAGGGTGTAACAAAAATGTTGTTGTTCTTTGAAAGGGGTAATTTGAAACAACTTTTTCCTTAGCGCAGATGTTAACTGATGCTTTATTAATAAATTATTAAAAAAAAAGCACCGAGTGAGTAATCAGAAAGCGAGTGGAGGAATTCTAGGACGGGCGACGGCGAACCAATGCTACGCAGAGTTGTAGCCCGTGCTGGAATTTGTCCGCTATATTCGTTCTCTAATTGTTCGGTGTTTTTTGTTAATAACTCGTTAACAAAGCCTCACCTAATATTTTCAAGTGTTGTAAACACTTATGATACACCCTGTATAATAGTGTAAAAAATGGAACTCGAAATCGAAATACATTGAAGCGTTCATTTAAAAGTTAATGTGATTTTTGATATTGAGAAGAATTGTTAATTTTAGACAAATTAGGTTTATAATTGCATATTTCATTTTAGAATAGCAAAGATACGTCGATACGAACAATATAAGCGGCAAGTGAGCATATTTTTCTACAGTCTTGTATTATTCAGGTGAATTTCCAAAATTCGACGTACTCCTTTTCCTCTCTCTTTTCTTTCAAAATAATTTCGTGATTCCTATCGTTTTTGAACTCCATACATTCATCAAGTAACTTTGTATAATCATATCCCAGTGTAGCTAATAATGTAATCATTGCTGCTTTTAAGTGCTAGGAATTTTGTACAAGTAATCGACAATTCTTAATTTTCCTAGAGTAATGTCAATATTAGGGATGGGATGAACTGCTACTTCCGAATCACGATGATTTTTCACAGTGATTCGTGACACATACTACATGATCTGTATATTTTGTATTAACGATATTAAAATAAAAATATGAGTAACATTGCATAAAGTAAAGGAATAATGAGGAACATAAAAAAGAACGAATAAATTAATGACTGTGAATTGCAGAAGTATGTTTAATTTAAAATTTCTTTAGGCTTAACTTTCTTTCTGTGGATTTCTAGAAACACAAATAGCAAAGTAATTCGTTTTCAGTCATATCATTGTAAAGTAAAACATATTGGTATTTGTAAAATTTTTTATATTCTATATAATTTTATACATAGAAAAAATTATTTGCACTTTTATGTGTAAGTTACTATGTGAATAAATTGTACGATTTTTACATTGAGAGGAAGAATTAATATTTTACTCTTTAAAATATTGGTATAAGATAAGGACAAGAAAATTAAATTATTTTATTTGTAAATTTACGTTAAATACGTAATGTAATTTAAAATTAACATTTTATGCAAGCTGTAAGTAGATTGTAAGTATTTCATAAGAAATAACTCAATCGCAAGATCAAGAATTGCGATCGCAGTGAGCAAATTCACTTAAGATACTCTTTCTGATTTAACTTCTGATTTAACTTCTTTCACGACCGCGATCGTGATTCTGCGATCACTGTGATAAATCACTGTTAGTTTCTAGGTGGGTAGAAACCTTCTACCCACTCTAACTGTTAGTGATTTTGCACGCCATCTCTAGTCAATACCATCTTTCTTAGCTTTTGTCACAGTTGGAAAATTATGCGGTATTTGGTTTTGTATTGTTTTTTTTTAAAAGTCCCTGTTAATAAGTATAACTATTTTGGGCCGCACAAAAAAGCTTGCTAGACCGCAGGTTGAGTATGGCTGAATTAACATGTTCGCGGAAGAAGCCAAAGAGTCAGGGTAAATTTGTCGTTCTCGAGTTGCCACCGAGTTCCCTTAGAGCGACGCGGTTAATCACAAACGCAGTTACTTGATAAATATTGGAAACTTGCACTCGATTGCGTTACTACAAAAAGACGCGAACACGTTCGAGTTATCTGATACTTAGCTCATTTGAATTGTTCAATTTGTTCTCTTATTGGCTGTAGAAAGGTGCGATCAAACGCGGAGAGGTACAGGGTGATCCAGAAACGCAGATAAATCGAGCAGATATTGGTAGGAAAAAATAAAAAAATAATTCTCACTTTGCAAACCAGAGAAACTCTTCGAAATATTTTGAAACAAAGAGAAAGCGAATTATATCTTGATTAAGACGGTTGAACTCGGCCAAACGTTTCTTTTGAATCGCTTTGTAAAAATTTGCATCGGTTCAACTCCGTCCACGTGGGAGGAGACACAGGAGACCGCCGACCTTGTTTACTTGGCAAGGAAAAAAAAGGAAAGGCGAACTGCGAACTCCGTATCGTAAATATTTAATAACAATAAAAGTTGGTATCGCTTTATTCGAGGAAATCCGTTCCCTAGGCAGGAGCAAAAGAATATTTCCCCCGCGATTTCGCTTCGAGAGGCAATCGCTTCGGCGATATCTCCTTTCCCATCAAGCGGATATGTTCATTGAAAATTCAAACTCGTCCATCGATTTCCTATCATCCACCTCAACAGTTCTCGTTGCATCTCAAGCGAGACGTTACACGGATTCTATAGCGTCACGATCGGGATCAAAGCGTCGGAGATCACGACGCGATTCCATTTAGTCAGAGTTTCGGTTCGAAATCGTCGCCCCTTTGTAAATAGGATATTGTTAATTACGCGACGGGATCCCCGGGCTCCGTTCGAGCGTGTTAAAGAGAGCCTCCCATTATCGCGGCGACCTTCGAAATTGGACGGTCGCTCGTAGGGCAAGGAGGCGACGGAAAAAAAAGAACGTGGGAACGCGCGTTCGATTTTCGCCCACGACTGCTCGACGATTATCGAGCCGTGCGTCCCACGCGACCACCGCCTTTGCAAACTCCACTCTTCTTGCCCTGGATCCGTTTCTACCTACCCCCTGGCCGTCTCTTCAGCCCTTATTTCTCTCCGACCCTTACTCCGTCTTAGGGGCCGTCTCCACTAGAGCGCCAAGCCAAGCAAAGCCTAGTAATGCCAACATTTCTACGTCAGAGAGGCCCATTTTCCCCTGAGTTTTACCAGCAGAGAGTACATACTAGATATGTAGTAGGGCTCGGCGCTTTAAAGGCTGGCTCAGACACGTTTAGTAATTTAGTCGAGTGGCAAGTAGTTACATTGTTTTACTATATTACTAAACTAATTTCTTGTTTTTAATTTATTGTGCCTATGGGTAACACTTTTTGGTATAGTAATGATTGGTAAGGTTAAACAATTATTTGAAATTAAGAATAAGATTGCATACGGTGCGGAAGTAAGGATTGATTACATGTAGCATATCTAGCTTGATTGTTAAACGTAAACAACGAATTACAGAAAAAGTCCAGTTGATGTGCAATTAAATTAGCGTTCACTCAAATTCGATTAACCCTCATCCGTTCCTTCTGTCAATTTGATACAATTTTCTCATGAAACGGTATAGTTATTCAGCCATTTGTGAGGAGATTTACTTGAAACTTTGTGTTCTTTATTTTTTTAGCATAAGAAAATTATTTATTTATCTTTTGTGTCAATTTCTCAAGGGACAAATAAAATTGAGAAAAATGAAGGACGCATGAGGGTTAATACAATTATTGGAAGCATAGTCTGTTCTATGTTGGGATGTTCGAAATAGGGGAGATTTCCTGAGAGTCCTGGATGGAGCATTGTTCAAAATTTTCAAAACTAAAGTAACATCGGCTAAGAATCTACGTTGTTCCAGTGTAAAAATTCCAAGAGATGTTACGATTGGATTATAGTTATGGCAATTTAACGGCATGGGCTTTTCGATTTTATACGAAACAAAACGTAGAAATCTATGTTGAATTTTCATTTATTCATTTATTTATTCATTTTTACGGGATGAACCCTTTGTTACATAAAAGAAAAAGTGGTCAATACAATATGAGTAGAAAAAGGTAAGATAGAAGAAGATGTAGAGGAGAATAGAAATGAGAAGAAAAGTAGAGAAAAGAAAAGAAATGAAGAACGCATTGAAACGCATTGAAATGTCCATAGCAAAAGGATAAAAAAACTAATACATTGTTTATAATTTACGCATCGCCAAACGCACAGAAGTCTTAAAGATAGTAAGAAAGTTACTGAAGAAGTCCACCGCATTGCAGAAGGAATTTGCAGTGATACATAGACGATTTATGCAATTATAATAACCATACAGAGTCCTGTGCTTTCGACAACAAAGAGTGAGCGACTTCTAAGTTGACGCGAAGGAGCGTAGAAATTAAACATATGCAAAAGATCAGGAGAGGTAATCACATGATTCACAACCTTGTATACAAATACGAGACTAGCTGAGGTGCCGTTGTTCGAGGGTCATTAACCCCAAACGCGAAAGTACGTGGTCATAATTGTGTGAGTAAAGCGACATAGGTGTATATGTGTGGGAAGAAGCTATTCTCAGAAATTTGTGCTGTACGCTCTCGATTAAAACTATATGGTTAATATAATAAGGACACCAGATGAGTGAACCATACTCCAGTATAGGACGAACTAAAGTACTGTAGAGCGCCAAGAGTGTAGAGATATTGGTGAAAAACTTAGACATACGAGAGATAAAACCAAGAACTTTGAAGGATGAACTAATCATCAAGTGGTAGTGCTCAAAAAAGGACAGACCACTGGAGAAAAGAATTCCTAGATCGCGGACGGTGCTGACGACATTATTCGAATTTTTTGATGAAGACATGCGTTTGGTGGTAGGGATTCCAGATAGGAGAGTTGTATTCGAGATAAGGAAGAACCAAAGCAGTATAGAGAATGCTGAATGTTCTGGAATCCTTGAAAATTTCTGAAATTCTTCTAATAAAGCCAATGGTTTTGGAAGCCGCCAACGTAATATGTTTGTAATGTTCACCGAATGAAAGATTAGGCGTGATTCCAAAATTTTTCGGAGTGGTGATCTCCTTGAGAATACTGCCTTCCATTGTGTAACGAAGTAGTGTATACAGGGTGTAACAAAAATGTTGCAGTTCCTTGAAAGGGATGATTCCTTAGGGGATTTTAAATAACTTTTTCCTTAGCGAAAATGTTAGGTCGAGCTTTGTTAACGAGTTATTAACGAAAAACACCGACCAATCACGGAGCGAGTACAGCGGATTAATGATGACGCGCACGATGGCGGGCCAATGCTACTCGCAGCTGAAGCCCGCGCTAAAATTCATCCACTGTATTCGTGCCTCTATTGGTCGATGTTTTTCGTTCATAACTCGTTAACAAAGCCACACCTAACATTTTCGCTAAGGAAAAAGTTATTTAAAATCACCTCAGGAATCACCCCTTTCAAGGAACTGCAACATTTTTGTTACACCCTGTATATCTCTAGTATATATATCTCTATATTCCTACTATTTTCTTCTTTTCCATGTACCACAAAGATTATCCCGTTAATAATAATAAAAGTAGAAAACTTTCGTTAATTACTTTCGCGAGATTCAGTTTGATGTTGGAGTGAATTTAATTTGAGGAGAAGCTGACGGCATTTCCGACGAACTCCAGAGGCGAGAGGATGCCTTGACGTTAAAAAATTGAATCGCCGTCGCTCGAACACAAAATCTGATGACAGCATAGTTCACGCGCTGACATTTTCAGAGATCTTGGGCGAAGGTCGAGGGAAATGAAACATCTTCGGATCGTCCTGGCATCTGGGAAATAATCGAGAAATTGTAGAAGGGAATCTATGAATAGAAGAAAATTAATTAACAGAATGTCGCTTTAATTAGAACAACCGAGTGCATCGTAACGAAGTACGTAAAAAGAAAATCTTTTCCCCCCGAAGAAGAAAACGGGACAGTCGGGATTTTCCCTAAGGAACGGTACGAAATTTATGAACCGAGCGTTTATTAACGTTACACGTGGAACACCTGCAGAACGACGCGGTTCGTCTCATTGTGCAATCTCGCAGCCCTTATCAAGGATTAACCGGCGCTTGCCTCCACAAAATGAAAGAGGCAAGTGCCCGGTATTTCTAATTAGTGGATGTATCGCGATTCTCGGTCGAGATACAGTCGAGGGAAATACGTTTACGAAAAGCGGGTCGCTGGATCGAGCATGACGCAGCCACGTTTGCGTCAAACTGTCGCGAACAAAAACGGATTAATTAAACTCGAACGTGTTCTATTCAGTTTTGCTAATTACATTTCTAGCGTGGGCGTGAGCGCATTGATTCGTTCCCTAACGGAGTCAGAGATCGGAATTCCGACAGCTTCGAGCATTGTTTTCTTTATTTGAAACTATGGTTGCTCAAGTATTTCTTTCCGACTGTTTCGTTTAACAATAAAAGTTGACGTGTATTTTAGGGTGCCTGTTCAGCAAAAGCCTCTGCAATCCCCAAACGGAAAGGTGCTACAATGGTAACGCAAATCCCTGTTTTTTTTTTCTTTTAAATAAAATACCAATACTGTTAACAATACTTCGAATTCATTCCTTCACTATTTTAGACCTGGCATTCGGAAGGTGTTTGCCGCTCCACGCTGACCTGAACGACAAGGATTATTATCAGTAAGCAATACACCGTTCTTTAAACGAGAAATGTTATTGCATCCGCGAAATAGATTCTTAGCTTCTTCGCGTTTCGTTGAAAAGTTTCGTGATGAAAACTGTCGACGGGGAAATGAATTCTAATTGACTCTCCATGCATTAAGACGGCTTGAACATTTACTTCTCATTCAATTTTCTTTCCTCCGCGATATTCTCTCTTTCTTCTTAAATTCTTCTTCAACGCAGGTTCAATTTCAACCTGGATGAACTGGAACTGTTGAAGCTGCAACTGGAGAATCTGCAGGTCGACGGATACAAATGGCCCCATCCCTACACGCAATGTATCATGAAAGCATCCTTATACAACCTACGATTCGGGTAAGCTCGATTTTCCCTGGCGCTCGCAAAGTTCGCAATGACTCGTGATCCCAGAGCGTGGCGCTTTCTTTCAGAGAAAATTACGACCTTCGAATGTGCCAGCGTCTGAAGCAGAACACGCGTTTGGAGGACGACGATGAAATCGATCGGAACAGAGTAAGTTGTCTGCGGCTTAGAAACGATTGTGACCGTGGTAACGCGCGAGATAAGGCTTAATGAAAGTACCGTGTCTTCGCGTCAGGGATTTCAATCGCTTCGAATCAATGACGAAGAATTTGAATCGTTTGGAAATTGATTAAGATTCCAATGTCCGTCGCTAGTCATAACGCATCGATCGAATCCCTTTTTCAAGGCGCCAGCTATTGCCATAGTGAAGTTCACGCCCAACAACGGGAACTCCGCGAGTCGGTTCGCCAACGAGTTGTACTATCCACCCGGAACACCTAGCCAGTATCTCCGCGGCAACGGCTACAACGACGAACTCCCGCGATCACCGTACAAGGAGCAATCCACGGAGACCAGTTCTCGATTCTATGGAACCAGATACCCCTCGAACTCTTACAACGAATACGACTCGTTAACCGGCGGCGACGCCTACGAGGACCGCGAAAGTAAGTTGCAAAACAAGCCCTTAACCCTCGACGGGGTCGACGAGAGGCTATACCGAACCAGACGACAACCGTACAACCTTAGAGATTACAGTGGCGATGCTATTGAGTCCATAAAGAATGCTCTAGACGTGGACGAGGAGTCAAAGAAATTCACCGATCCCAAAGATCCGGGCGCGTTAGATACGGTCCCCGTTGACGAGTTGGAGTTTCTAGTGAACGACAAGTCCACGGATCGTTTCTCTCGTCCGAAAGAAACGAGAGACGAGTTAGACGCCGAATACGAGAAAACCTTCTCTAGGAAGTACAAGCATCCCAGACAATTTTCCGAACTCGCGAATAAAGATGAGTTTCTATTAGGGAACGTGAAGCGTAACTCTAAGAGCGATGATTATGAAAACGACGACTATGAAGACGTCGACGGGGACGCGGAATTGCCGCAGAAGGACGCTCCGTCGTTGGAAAACGTTATTTACACCGAAGGAGGTCTGGTTCAAGCTGACAATGATCAGACCAGTGGAGATACGGACGGTACAGTTGCTAAATATTTGTTAGATCAGGCGCGCACTAGCGACGAAACAGTTTTATTGCCGATAAGGACAAAATGATTTTTTGTTGCATTGAAAACTGAAAGAAACAGAAAAGTCGCTGTTGCCAAGTGTACGCATCTTTATGAAGGGTGTTATAAAATTCGTGGGAAATCTCGGAGATATAGGTAGTAGACACGAAAATAAGAAAAGTTCTTATGCAATATACAGGGTGGTCCATCCATGCAACTTGTGCACCTCTATAACTTCCAAAATTTGTTGCATGAAAAAATTTTGTATACAAAACTTGCATGGTTTAAAGGGGTACATTATGTAGTGCATTTATTTTTTTTATAGGTGAAGGCTTTTAAATAGAATACTATATTTTTTATATCAAAATATGGAAAAATATCGAATTCTGAGTAAAAAAGTATTGACATTTATTAGCCCTAAACCTAATAGCTAATGAGTAATTTCACTTTATTTCTTGAAAATTTTTTTCACGTATCACAGATTTCCGCAGGACATATTACGCGAAGAAAATTTTCAAGAAATAAAGTGAATTTACTCGTTAGCTATTATAGGCTTAGGGCTAATAATGGTCAATAATTTTTTACTCAGAATTCGATATTCTTCCATATTTTGATGTAAAAAATATAGTATTCTATTTAAAAAAAACAAAGTTGACCTTCAAATCTCCGAAACGCCTCCACCTATAAAAAAAATAAATGCACTATATAATGTACCTCTTTAAACCATGCAATTTTTGTATAAAAAATTTTTTTGTGCAAAGCACATTTTGGTAGTTATAGAGGTGCACAAGTTGCGTGGACCACCCTGTATATTCGGAAACGCTTAGCTTATTAGTTACACGCTGTTTTATATTTAGTAAAGTGTTGACGTAACAAAGGCTCATCCTCTGTAAGATCAGTAACCGCTTATTGGGCCTCTACATCGTGGAAAACTATCAGTTATGTTACATTCGTCATAATTTCAATTTATAATTATAAAATATGTGCTTTTCCATTCGAAGAAACATTTCATCTTAATCAAACGTTTCCGAGCATGTCGCATAAGAACTTTTCTTATTATTTTCGTGTCTACTACCTACAGTGTTGACTCGAACAACGGCTGGGTTTCAGAACCGAGCGCAGCCCTTTTTCGAGTCGGGTTCGATCCTGGCCGCGTAACCCGACGTGGCCGCGGTGGAATGAGGAGATTCACACTAGAAAAGGAGTAGTGAGGATAGAGAAATCTCTTCTTCGGATCAAACTCAGGTGTCATTCTTCGAGGCAACACTATATGTATCTCGGAGATTTTCCACGAATTTTGTGACACCCTATATAGACCAATGCCCTTCTATAGGCGACAAAACTATTTTGTCGCTAATGCGCGCCGGGTCTTACAGTTTGCGATTGAATCTCGAGGAGAGATTTTGACGATTTTCACTTGCAGAAAACGCGTATGACTCTCTGTTCGACAACAACTTGAACGAACTTCTTTGGAGGCGGGAATTGGCTGGGTTTAAGAGGCGCGAACGATTGGACGTGAAGAAACCGGGACCTCCGTTCTCCACGAACAACTATGCGTTTAAGACTCAATCTTCATCCAGTAAATATTTGTGATCATTAGACTGTGGATTTCATGTATTTATGACAATACTAGGTACCGTCAAAGACCCAATTTCTGATCACCTAAGAGTAACTATTGTGGTTTTACTAACGTGTAAATGTATAAATAAGCTTAATCTCAAAGTTTGTGTGATACATATTTGAGTAAATCCATGATTTTTCTTTAATTTTATTTCTAACAAAGTGCAAAAATAAGAATAGATGAATTGTAATCTAAGCTCTAAAGTTAGAAAAGCAAAGGAAGCAATTTCTAATCACCCAAATTATGCTTAATATTAACTATCGAATTTCACTTTTAAAATTCAAAACAGTTAATAACTATTTAGTAAGTGTTCGGGTTCTATTTTTAACATGATAATTTACTGATCAGGAATTGGGTTCTGGTTAGAAATTGGGTCCTTGACGGTATGCAAAGAATGTAATAGACTATTAATACATATCCAAATATACGAACTATATTCATATTTCAGTTCATTATTTATATTTCTAAAAATTTGATTTCGCATGTAAATCTGCAGTCTGGCGATTATGTTTGATCCGTAGAGTCATTTCAGTAAGCAACTCGATTAACCTTCCACAAATCTCTCCACAGCTGGCGAGAGTGACAATCGCGTTGATTCAAAGGAAACCGAACAAGATGTAAATGTTAGTTACACAAAACATTAGAGCAATGTAATCTTGAATAATGTAATTCTATGAATCAAATTCTAGGATGAAATATTGGCGCCCTTAGTAAAAAAAGAAATCGGAACCGGACAGCCAGAGGAGATATCTTCGAATGATAACGTGGATCGAGATCACGTCTACGTGGAGTTTCAACAGCCTTTCCACAAGTGGTCCGAGGGCGAACAAGTCGTGAAAGAGGTACGATAAATAGCCATTCAAAATCTTTGTATTAAATTGTTGACTTTCTAAGTGAAACATTTTATGCTCCACCTATTATCCTTCAAGCCATCTTCTCTCCTGACTATCAAATATAAGGGCTGATTCACACACGTTTAGTAATTTAGTCGAGTGGCAAGTATTTCAGTAATTTACTATGTATGAACACTAAAATTTAGTCGAGTAATGTAGTAAAACAATGTAACAACTTGCCACTCGCCTAAATTACTAAACGAAAGTGAAATATCTTTGTTGTATAGTAGAGAGAATTTGGATTGGGATGGCAATGAACTCAAACACTTATATTCCTTAGAAATAATTGTATTCTTTCTTTTATTACATTACAAGTTATCATAAGCAATACTTAGTAATACTCAGTTTCAAGTCTTTTTAGTAACTACGATCCTATATCTTTCAATGTTCTTAAGTTTACTATAAAGCTGAAATCTTACATCGATTTTGGTACAAACTCGCAGCCAATTATCTCGGTCGTTATCGATTGCCCAGGTCTCGCCGCGTGAAAATATTTTTTACATATCTTTTGTCGATATTCTAAAGAAATAATTTTCAAGGACTATACAGATAACACAATAGAATATGCAGCTGATATTTGAAGAACGAGAAGATTAGAATCGCTGATCCTTACCGGAAGCTTCATTTTATATGCTGTATGTGTTACAAACATAATAAGTTCCATTATTTATACTGATTAAATGGAAGTGGATTGTTATAAAGTTTTCCATTGTTGTCTTTACGTTGAGTAGACTGAAGAGTAGTAAAATGAGAGAAATTTCAAAAGAAGCAAATAAAGAAAGTTGTAATATAACTCGATCCACCCTACTTAAACCCTCGTTGTCTCCAATGTAATCGTTAAACTCAACAGGTGGGAAAATTGTTAGGGCTGACAGAAGGAACATTGACGGACATCCGAGTAGGCAGAGCAGAAGTAACTTTCAAGGTTGGAAAAAATAAGGACTACAGGCCTATCGATGTGGTCAAGAAAATTGGTGCGTGATGAAATTGTAGTCGAGTCAGAAAACTTGATGGGCGTTGACAAACTTGATGCACGTTTTCCTTTTAGATGACATTCACAACGAGTTGCAGAATACCCTGGGTGTCGAGGTGGTCCGTGCAGGCATAGGTGACAAGGTTCATCTTAAAACCATATTTAAAGCATGACAAACTACAGACACAATCCTCTTGCAGTATACATTGCTCAATAGGGTGGGCCGAAAAAATTCAAACATTTTTTTTCAAGTCGTAATACCGCGCAAAAGTTGCGAATTGGGGAGACTAAAAAGGTGTAAAAAAAGAAATAAAATCGGTTTATATCTTCCGGTCGCGCATGTGTTCTAAATTTGGAAAAATTCACATTTTGACGATAATTTTTAACATTTAACATAAAAAAGTTCACACAAAAACTTAGTTTTTTCAATAAAAAAAATCTGTTTATAAATATTACTAATGGTCTAAAATAATTTGTTTTTAAACATTCAAACTTGTATTCAATAAAGATAACAGTAAAAAAAAAAGGTAAGTTGTTAGTATTTTTTTTTCCTTGAACTGTGATCTACCTTTATTTGTAAATTTTTTTCAAAATTTCATTAACTTTGGAGGCAATGCGCGACCGGAAGATGTTGATGGATTTAAATAATATTTAAACATTATTTTCTGTGGTTCTAATACATAAGAATTTGAGCTATTACATTCGGGAAGAGGCCAATTTAAAAATGTTAAAAATTATCGTAAAAATGTGAATTTTTCCAAATTTAGAGCACACGCGCGACCGGAAGATGTAAACCGATTTTATTTCTTTTTTTACCCCTTTTTAGTCTCCCCAATTCGCAACTTTTCCGCGGTATTACGACTTGAAAAAAAAAATTTTTTAATTTTTTCGGCCCACCCCATTGCTCAACGCAATTGAAATCGATTACTAATCCACGCAACCTTCTAATATTATTGCGCTATGCGTGCAAAATGCTTAAATTGATTCGTTAATGTGTTTTTCTGTTCAAAGATTAAACTACCGGCTGTCCTGGAAATTGCTAGGGAATCCGACATAAATGTGACAGTATTCTATACCTGCGGCATTCTAATTGCCTTTGTATTGCCAATGATATTGTTGGTGCTTGGCGTTAAATATGGTGTTAAATCAGGAGCAAAACTGGCAGGATTGAGTAATAGTGATCCAGAGGCGTCTAAGGATTACCAAGATTTGTGCAGAGCGAGGATGCAAGCGAAACAACCGGCAGAGAAACCGGAATCGCCGCGAGTGACCAGTTTGAGCCGCGAAAGCGATTCCAATAATTTGCCCTCGAATCGTTCGAGCACGTCGTCCTGGGGGGAGGAAGCAGGACTATCGAACATGGACATTCCAACTGGGCAAATGGTTCTTGTAAGTTAATATTACTTCGCGCCGTCCCTAACAGCGAGAAATATTTCTCTGCATTCCTCGAAGATTGTTACAATATTCCTATGTCCGCCTTTTTGTAACTTTCGGTAATATTGCAGGAATATTACACGGAATATTTCAGCAAGATTTCAGAAAGACAAAACGACGTATGTCACATTCTCAAAAAAGTTGATTTTATGCGACAACTGAGATCTACAAACTAGAATTCATATTTCTATTAGAGAAAAGAATGTTTTTAATTGAAAATAAGGATAAAAGAAAATTCGAGTACGTAAGACAGTATTGATGTTTAGAATTTGAAACGCGAATATCTCGAAAATAAAAACATGTGACATGCGGTGTTTTTTTTGGATATTACGGTAAGGTCGCCACAATATTTCTACTCAATTTAATATTCCTGTTCTGCAACATCGCAAAACTATTTCAATGTTCATGCAATATTCCTTGCCATTCGAGATGATCATTTTTTTTTCGCGAGGCACTTGTCGATTTATTTCATCGACTAATTTCTAGAGCTACATGGAAGACCACATGAAAAACAAGGACCGATTGGACCAAGAATGGACAGCATTGTGCGCGTACGAAGCGGATCCTTGCTCTACCGAGATCGCTGAGAGCGAAGAGAACGCAAAGTGCAATCGTCCTGACGCGGCAGTTCCTTACGATCATGCTAGGGTGATTCTAAACGATCTCGCTAACGCGAAGAATTCCGATTATATTAACGCCTCCACTATCGTAAGTATCTTCTAAATTAGCTGATCACTAGTTTCTCTGAAAGACATCGGACACGGACTACGATTCACTAAATAATTCATGCGTCGTTTTTACTTGTAAAATCATTAAAACGGAACGCGTAATAGAAATCGGTAAGTCACACGACGAGCATGTCAAACCCGTACTCGTATTCGCAAATATCCTGATAACAGTTTGACAAATGCAGCAATGCTGGTTCGATAACGCTTTCGGTAGACGTTCCTGCATCGTTCTTATACACTAATTGCAAAATCGGAGCATGTTAATCGAGATAGGGTAAGAGGAATTTATCTGATTTCGTTGCTAGGTCTTTAGTGACGTATTTATTTATAATTTTCCATTGTTATTAGCAGGCACTTAACAATACAATTCGACCGAGGGACGAAATTCGGGCACCTCACCCTTAAAACATGCTTATAATTATTAGCGAATTCAGCACGCAGAAATGAGCGTACCACTTACACAATTTGAAATGACGTTTGCATTGAACTGAACCCCGTACAAATTAGCAATTAGAATAACGCACCAAGGATATGCAGGGGGTTCGACAACAGGTGTCAGAGATTTTAAGAAGTGGTTCTTCATGCCAAAATAAAATGAGAAGCAAGAATAAAAAAATTGTGTTTGAGGATTCGTTGATGAGTTATTAATTGTTGCAAAACCGAACAAAAACCTGTCTGACGCGAGGGCCTTTTCTACTGTCGATTGCTAGTTAGGTCAGACACGCTGCTGTAAATGCAATAGCTACTCAAAGGAAACTTATTACTAGACTGCGGTTGTTTATGCATTTATGGCGATTTTAAATGTGCTAAAATGCATAAAGGTGTGCATAGATGCAAAAATACATCAAATATCGAAAATAAAATACATTTCATGATATTTAGGAGGTAGAATGCACTTTTGTTGGTTTTCTTTTTACATGTCTTTGAAAATATCAATTTGCATAAACATCCGCAGTTTACTTATTACTCTTAGTTCTATTAATGATGCCATGCAAAACTGCAATAATTTTCTTCAAAAATTTGGTTGAAGACCTCATATGAGTTTAGCTAGATTTTGAAGAAAATTATTGTAGTTTCGCATGGCATTATTGACTCAACTACGAGTAGTAAGTTTCCTTTGAGTAGCTACGGCACTGACAACAGCGCGTTTGACCTAGCGCACGTTGACAGTAGAAAACGCCCTCACGTCAGACAGGTTTTTGCACGGTTTTGCAACAATTAATAATTCTGCAACGAATCTTCAAACACAACTTTTTTTTTCATTCTTAATTTTCGTCTTATTCTGGCGTGTAGAATCACTCGTTAAAAATTCTGACACCTGTTGTCGAACACCTTGTATTATTCCACACAAATAGTTGTTGCAAAATAGCTTCGATCGCGCAAGACTCGATAGAAAGAAACTTTTGATTTCGCTAATATAGAAATATTAAAAGATCACAATAGACGAGTCGATGCGTTGGCAGATGCGCTTTCTATGTACCTTGCCGTGTGACTTGCTTCCTAAGAAATAAAACGGTACATCGCGAAGGCAATGCTTCACACTAATGTTTCGGTTGTCCGTAGACGGACCACGATCCCCGAAATCCGGCTTACATCGCCACCCAAGGACCGCTACCGCACACAACAGCAGACTTCTGGCAACTGGTTTGGGAACAAGGCAGCGTCGTAATCGTGATGCTAACTAGACTCACCGAAGAGGGTGTCGCGATGTGCCACCGTTATTGGCCCGAGGAAGGGTCAGAAACGTATCACATATACGAGGTGCACCTCGTTTCCGAGCATTTCTGGTGCGACGACTACTTGGTGCGCTCATTCTACTTGAAGAACCTGCGCACCGGCGAGACCCGAACCGTAACGCAATTCCATTTCTTATCTTGGCCCGAGAATGGCGTGCCGTACTCTACCAAGGCTCTCCTCGAATTCCGTCGGCAAGTATTCTTTAATTAATCGCCTCTGAAAGCAATTTTAAGGGACTCTACACACGCTGATAGATGTTGCGCGATCAGGTTGCTTGCGACAAGTTGCAAGAGACTGGATCGCATGCGATTTGTCTCGACGCACAGTGGGAAGAAAACCGATTTCACTGGCCAAAAGTCCATTTTTCGGATTTTCAAAAAAAAAATCAAAGAATTTACTTAAGTAACAGAGAATTGTTTATCGCGAACGAATATTAAAGGTTTCTTTTCTGCGAGCTCTTATTTTCAAGTTATACATAAAACTTTGAACTGGATGGGTAACGCAACTTAAATCAATTAAATAAAATTAAACAGGGAAGTCGTTTTTGTTTCCTTTCTTTTTAAATAATTAAACTCTGACAAGGAGAGGTCGCAGTCAGTGAGTCATCGATTTTGACAAAACTTTTTCTAATGAATCTAGAGCAAAAATAAGCCGACACGTGTCCGGCCGTTTTTGTCAATACTCATTATTTAAAAAGATATAATTTTTTTTTAAATTTAGTATTTAATTCTGTCTAGTTACTTAAATAACGAATTTTTTTTCTGTTTTGATTTTTTTTATGAATATATTTAAATAGTTTTACACGTCGTTTCTTGTTAAAATTTTTTGTAATTATTTTATTAAAAAATAAAAAAATGTATTTTTTTTCTCGTACAATTTTCTTCACGTAATATCAAGTCCTGCGGAAATCTGTAATAAGGTTGAATCTCCAACTTGATATTACGTGAAGAAAATTTTCAAGAAATAAAGTGAAATTACTCGTTAGCTATTAGGTTTAGGGCTAACAAAGGTCAATACTTTTTTACTCAGAATTCGATATTCTTCCATATTTTGATATAAAAAAATAGTATTCTATTTAAAAAAACAAAGTTGACCTTCAAATCTCCGAAACGCTTCCACCTATAAAAAAAATAAATATACTACATAATGTATCCCTTTAAACCACGCAACTTTTGTGTACAAAATTTTTTCGTGCAACGCATATTTTGGAAGTTATAGAGGTGCACAAGTTGCGTGGACCACCCTTATACTTGTATTTTATTACGTAAGAAAAGGAGTAGGTATACTCAATTTTTTACTTTCTTACAATGATTGACCATTGTATAGGGAGGTCAATAACTGTATACTTTACCCTATTACTTGTCAATTGTTTAGAGTTTAGAATTTTACGAAGTTGGCGTACCTTTATTCTGTATCGTGATAAATTCAAAAATGAGAAAGAACAAGAGGGAACAGGAAGACGGATTCCTGTTTCGAGACAAATTGCATGCGACTCCAATCTCTTGCAATTTGTCGCGAAACATGCGTCAGCGTGTATAGAGTCCCTAACATCATACAGTTTTTACTGTTGAAGCTTTTTGGAGTAAGTCGTGTTCTATAGGAAAAAATTTCCCCACGTTTCTAGCTTCTTCAGGGGTTGAATGATAACACTGAAAACTTTTGGAGCTGTGATAAACGATAAGATCGATGATCTCTATCTAGCAAGAAAACAAAAGAGAGAATATTTCTCTCTCTTTTACCATTCTATTCATAAATTCATATCGCCGCTCTTATCGTTTATCGCAGCTCCAACATGAACCTACCCTCACCCTCGAAAGCCTCAACGGTGAAACTTATACTGCCTCGTCGTGAAAACTGCGAATCTCTCAATTCTAAGATCGTTATTCCATTGCAGAAAAATCAACAAGTCGTACAAAGGCAGATCATGTCCCATAGTCGTTCACTGCAGGTAAACAGCTAGTTCGATCTTCGCTATCCTCTTCCAGAATATGTTTCTAACGCTTGCATGATGCGTCTTTGCAGCGATGGCGTTGGTCGCACCGGAACGTACTGTTTAATCGATATGGTCTTGAACCGCATGATAAAAGGAGCCAAAGAGATCGATATCGCGTCTACTCTAGAACACATAAGAGATCAAAGGCCTGACATAGTGGCGACGAAACAGCAGTTTAAGTTCGTTCTCATGGCCGTGGCGGAGGAAGTACGCGCGATCGTGAAGGCTCTACCCGTTCCGCCCGGAGAGAAGTCTTCTCATCCGGGAAACAATAACACCTCGACGAAGGAAGGCCAGTAAGATTCGGATCGATCTCAAAAATGCAGTCGCGGCGAGCAAAGGCAAAAAGTATTACGCAGTCTATCCAAAGAGAAAAAAAAAAGAACATGGCCAAATATTCTAGTCGATTGTAATCATATCTACGAGTCTAGAATCACTTTCAATCTTTTGGTTTGTCCATAAGTTTCTTCTTACTAAACAAAGCTTTATCTCGACTACGCTTCGATGAGGATTGAATTTTCGCGTCCGGACGGTTTTTGTTCTGAAATTCTGCTGATGCGTTCATCTTGCGTGGTGATACAAAATCACAAACGACACGTACAAATCACATTGTTGAGCAGTTCTCCTAAGGAGCGGTTGCAATCCGTATTTATTGCGCGTCTGATTTTACGACGGCCTACTTGATGAATCAGGTACAAGCACATGGATTCGAAAGACTGAGCTATGCAGCTGTTGGCATTCTAAATATTGGCTGATGATTGAATCATTTTTACTACGTATTCTTGTAAAATTGTCTTTTACAGTGATCTTTGTGATAATCGAATTTATCGAGTTCCGAAATGATTTTGTTGTAGGTACGAAACGCTTACCATACATTATGTAGCTCAGTCTTTACGTAGTTGCTTTCTTCCCTTTAATTACATTCCACAGAGACACTAATCGGAGTTGAAGTTACGTTGCTTTCTCTCGCGGACGACCTGATTGACGTGCTTTACGACAGCTTTAAAAAGAGTGTTAAAATATATTGCAAAGTAATTAACATAGTTCTATCTGCTCAGTCAATTCTATCAAGCGTGCATAACGTTAATGTTCACATTGATTAAAACTTGGAGTAAATTGTGTACCTTTTTAGATTTTTATATCCGCCTGCTTTTGATTACTCCAATTCCTTTCTTTTCATTTTTTCGTCAAACGAATGAATTAACATATGAAGCTGTAATTTTATTTACATTTCAGAAAGACAAGTATCAAAATTACAGTCTTAGACATTTGAAATCGGAATTTTTATACTACTGTTAAATATTATAAAGAGTATGGCTTTCGACGAACGATTATGACTGTTATTTCGGAAGAAAGATTTTATTCGGGATTAAATAGAAAAAAAATAATCGTACGTGTGAAACTACGGAAACTATTTATGAGTCTTTTTTTCTACGCGTACGGAAAAGAATGATCGAGCTGCACAATATTCATGGACGTTTATAATTAAGTATCGTCATTATCAAAAATTATAAGAATATTTTATCGATGTGAAATATGAATTATAGTAAATTTAATGTTCTAAATATCATGCGGAAGTGTCGACGCACACTCTCCGAATAAAATGTTTAGTCATTATATCGTGATATTGATATGTTAAGTGGTATGTAAAAAGAAAAGAAATATAGATATACGTCTTTGCACAAAGTGTCATATGTCGGTATTGAAAATTGTAAACGGAGATGCTGTACGTATTTGCGTTGAAATTGCAGCACTGTTGGTCCTGTAGATCCAGCCTCCCACAGGATGATCAGGCTGTATAAAATGTTCCTTTTTCATTGTGCAGTACGATTGCTGTCAATTAATGTTTTCTTCTTCGTGTTTCCGCATTTCTGCTCTTTTATCTATTACGGTAACATTTGAAAATGTCACGATAATTTCATTCCGTACAGGAGCTCGTTACTTTAATTAGAGAAAAAGTAATTATCGTGGTCAACGAAACAATATAAAATACTAGTATCTTAATTCCAATACTGCTTCCATTTTTTAAACTTCTATAACATCTAAATGCATACGAATTAAATATATGTTAATTCTTAATAAGTTATATATTATACTATTATTTCGGATTAGACTATATACTTGTGAACACAACGTGAAAGTTTGCTTGACCAAGAAGATAAGTTTCGTTAGCCCCTTTTTTTTTTTAGCACGAATTCATACTACAGATTCTATATTTTTATGCAAAGGAATGAGTCTATATAAGATGAAATAATATAGTTATATAAATCTATACTATGTTACTCAAAGTGTAATACTATATGTGTTATAATATAATAAATCACTCTATGTTCGGATCAATAAAACACAGCGCGTGTTCTCATTACTTCAAGTTTATTTTTCTTTTCTTCTAAATCTTACACATATGTATATATATTTATATATTTAGGAACATTTTTTGCATACTATACAGTAACAATCATAGAATTATAAAAAAATATAAATATTTTACCTAGGAAACATTTGTACACTTAGACTACTTATACATAAAATTGCATGTCTACATGTTCCAGGTACTTAAACTGTTAATTATCTTCTTGGAAAGTAGATGAGAATGTATCAGGAAATAGAGGATTCCAAAAGCCTGAAAAGTGTTAATATTTAGAGAATTGTATCACTTTAAATTACGGATACGATTAATTGTTATTAATATTACCAGTAGGTGTACATTGTACTTCATTGTACTTGGTTCTATGCCGAGAACATTGATTCTGCCTTGTTTTCATTTCATCCTCAGATAATCCAAGATTAGAATAATACTAAAAATGAAAACTATTAATACGAATTCATAATAATTGATGTACAATAATATCGTAGATCTGTGACATATAATAACATTGACTTACAGTGCAATGCCTTTGAGCAACATTAACAGAAAAGGATTAATTAATGCAATAATTTATTTACATTGTTATTATATTTTCATCAGAATTAAAACTATATATTACCTGTTTACATTCCCAACAGGCGACACCATTCATCTTTATCCTTTCCGATTTACATTTTGACGACGTGTGAATAGAAACATCCTTTTTCTCTGATAGCCTGCAATCAAGTGTACATCGAATTTTAAATGTACGTCTTAAAATTTATACACAAATAATAAAACTTACATATCAAAGCTGCTCATAAGACTCTTTTTTACAGGTGGAGATGGTGATAGTGATACGCTTTCACATACTTTTTTTAATTTTCCTGCATTAGCAGCAATGTTTTCTTTACATTGTTCTCCTAAGACGCAGTATGTTTCATCGTATGCTGAAGAACCGCGAATAGACGATTGATTATTTAATTCTACAAATTTCCTCTTTTGTCTTTGATTATTATTTTTCGTAATTTCGGCTTCTTTAGTTTCCTTTACCAGAGTAGATTTGCTCTCACATACTTCTTCTTTTAATTCTCCTGTATTAGCAGCAATATTTTTTTTAAATTGTTCTCCTAAGACACAGTATGTTTCATCGTATGCTGTAGAATCGCAAATAGATGATTGATTATTTAATTCTACAAGTGTCCTCTTTTGTCCTTGACTATCATTTTTCGTAATTTCTGCTTCTTCAGTTTCTTTTACCGGAATAGACAGCTCAGTACTAAAGTTGATATCATCAAAACAATCTTCGAAACTAACAAGTACAGGCGAGACAGGAGAATTGATACTAACACAGTCGTTTGGAGTGTTGCACAAAGAACTAAACGTCCTTGACTTTTTCACAGAGCATGATTCATCCTTCTGCGTAGGTGGTAAATATTGACTGGCATTAGGTTGATTAATTTTCGTCACAGAAGTTTTTGCATCGTTAATTTTACTTTGAAAAACTTTACTGAAAGCACCATCTTTCCCAAGAGACTTCATAGGACTTTTTTTCTTCAGTTTTAGACATTTTACTTTCAAATTTGATTTCATACGTTTAGTAGGACTACTTTCTATTATTTCTTCGTCCGTTGATTTTATACAACTTTTTGAATTCTCTGCTACATTTTTCTCGGGTGTAGATAAGGTATTAGATGTTAGCGAATCTGTTTTATTCTCCGACCCAAGAAACACAAGTTTCGACTGCCTCAACTTTTTACCACTTTGCAACAACGTAGTCTCAACATTATACAGTTTACTTACACCCAACTTTTTTGGTATTTTAGAAATAGGTGTGCATTCTATCTGATCATTATTTTCAATAATACAACAATCACTTTGAGCGGATTGTACAGACACTTCGCAGGCATTCGGTTGAGAATTTTTTTCCGAGATTGAAATGTTTTCTTTTAGTAATACGCAGGCACTAGTTTCTGCAGATTCGTCTAGAATGACAGCATCGACACTACGTTTTCTAGATTTACGTTTTTGTACAAGCACTGGACTTTTCAATAGTTCATCTTTTCTGGAAACAGTGTCATCAAACTCGTAGGAAAAATCTGAATTATATACACTGGAAATATTTTCAACCATGGATGAATATACTGTTTCAATTTGAGATCCTTGAGTCGAGTGTTCGTTAGACGGTTTTACACAGTGTTCACTTATTTTTGACAATACATTACTAAAATATGAAGAGTTTAATAATAGTTTAACATTTTATGTTGCTGATATCAATAATAAGAGAAACTTACATATTTGTACTCAGACATGTTTCTGATTCAAGCACTTGAAATGGTATTTTAACATCGTTATCTTCGCAATATTTTCGTAACATTAAATATTCATTCCATAATTCTGCAAATATAAAAGTTGCCAATGTTTTACTACAAATTTAAAACGTCGAAAAAAAGTTTATTAAAAGAAAAATCTTCGGATGTTCTATTTTCTTTTACGAATTACTCAGTATATTGCTATCATAGCATAAATTATGAAAATATTCGGGAAAATGTAAAACGGAGCAGTATAAACAATCAATCGTAAATGAGGAAGGAACCGCGATTCACGTTTTATCAATAAATTAACAAGAATGACATGTACTTACTTTTGTATTGATCGAATGCTTTTCCAAGCATTCTGGCGAAATCCTCGGTAGCGTTCCGTGCGACTTCATTTTCTATAGAACAATTAAATTGCAGAACATCTGACGTAGCCATTGGTAAAGTGGACGAGGTTAAGTGAATTATTTTTTCAAACGACTCAATATTATCTCGTCCTTGTTTCACTTGCCGTTAATTAATTCGTTGCGTTCTTTATTATCATCGCATCGCGAACATTGAAACGAACAAATTGAATAGAAGGAAAAGATTTATTTATGTACCACAATATATCGTACTGCTGATTGTTTCACCGAACGACTTGCGCAGGCGTTGCCCTACTATCCGTTCGAATCGCAGCTGATCGCAGCGCCATCCCCGCCATAACATCGTCCCACACATTGTTTGTATGTTTGTATTGTATACCATTTGTATAAGGGCAGCCGGTATACGAAGCACACGTCCTAACCTCACTTTCACAGTGCACGCGTTCTGTTGGAACCACTTCAATCTGAAACGTTCGTGAAAGTTTACAGTTAATTTTACCTCCTATCCTGTTTTTATTTTGTTGATATCTCGACAAATTTTTATTTCAATTTCTCTCAACGCATAGAATGCACCTTCTAGCTTACGTAATTTTGTAAGTACATAACCAAAAAGATTATTATTTTATAACGTTACGACGATAAATAATTCTCTCGATAAATACTGCGCGTTTCTCTTATTCCGACCTAAAAGAATGCTCCTACGTTCGTGTACTTTTGTTTCTTTATTATATCTCGTTAATGTGTTATGTACAATTACATCCTGTAATTATTTGCATAATAAATAAGCGTAAACATCTTATATAAAAAAATCTTATGCAATAACTAAACGTTTAGAATGCATCCAATGGTAGGATTCAAGTATCTTTTGTTTCTTACTTTCGTTTTTTGTTTTCTATCCATTTTCTCTTCATAATAAATTCATTCGTCGTAACAAAACATATTGCTTAACATAAAACTGTGTAACAATGAATGCTTTGAGAGGAAACACGTTTTGCTTAATCTTTTTCTCCAGCGTGTACATACATTTTACACTTGTTCTCGTGTATGTACATAAACGTAGCGATAAAAGTAAAATCTAACTTTTAAAGAAAGAACAAAAAGAAGGAAAACGTTAAGATTTTGAAGCTCTCTTATGTCGTACATTGCGTATGTGTGCACTATAAAGAGCATGTTCATATATTAAAGATACAAGTACTGTATTAAGTAACTGGTCGGATATTAATATATCAATTATATACAAGTATATTCTGAATGTGCACTTATAGTTATGAACAGAGAGTAGAGTCAATAAACAACTTGGATGCAGTTGTACTTCCATTGCCTACTTGATTTAAAAAATAGTAATTTAGACCTTTTCCAACTTTATACAAAACATAGCTTAAAACACTGTAAATAGTTATATACAAATCATTACGAGCTGAATGCCGACTGAGAGGAAGTCGAGGGCAGGAAAAGGTTCTGTGTCAGGCTGGATGCTGGTTTACCTGGGGGTCGGGTGATAGCAGGGGAAGGATTGTATGTTTCCAAACCGTAGCGCGACATGAGCGCCAATAATGTACTGCGAACACCAGCTGTAGCCAGTTGTGACCATCTTCCGGAGCTCATGGCATCGTCACCGGCATAAACTGCATGCGCGTCAAAATTTCCTGGTTGAGACGCGTTCATATCTGAAAAAGTAACGTTCGTCATGACAGTATGTATCGCGAACAGAAAATTTGAGCTAATACGAGAAAAATGAAACAAATGTAACTCACCTAAAGATGGTGGATTGAGTACGGGAAGATGAGACTCTAGTTGTCCACTTGGTCTTGAATTCGCAGCAAGTCGAAGTTCGGCATGCAATTCTCCTAGTAACTGTACTACTTTTGGGTCACTCTGTAATCGTGAATCGTTATTCAGAAGTAGAGAAGTTGCGTTCGGCGCACGGTTCACTAACATTTACCTCGTTATCCGATCGAAGCGATAAGAGATCATCAACGCGAATCGGTTTTCCCTGATTTAAGGCATTGGTAAGTGTACTTAATTTTCGCGCGAGGGTATCTTCCGCACACAGTTCTGTTAGATGAGTGCTAGCGTCTCCTTTGGATCGTGGTTTAACGGGCGGAGGACTAGCGTAATAGTACGACGAAGGAGAGACCATAAACGGCCCGCTTTGATTAAACAAATTATCTCCCCCATAATGGGATTCCACACCAAGTCGATTTGGATGGGAATTGTAACCTGCCTCCATTTTTAAACGTTTGGAAGACCTGAAATCAAGTCACAAGCACATTAGAAAGATTGCAAAAAGAAATTTGGATACAATAATGAGCTATAACTGTGTGTGGAAACATTTTGTTGAATGAAATTTATGAAATTCAGGACGTATAGTTTCACATTAAAAGCACAAGTAGTTAGTATATTTATTATAAATGTAAATATTATATTAATAGTTATATGTTATAATGAGAATCATTAGAATATTTTGAAATCTTGTGACGACTGACTTACGCTATGTTAAAGTGAACGTTTTTCAAAGTAATAAGGATAAATGAAAATCACTGAAAACCCATGCTATTTCAGTATAATCAACTCTATGTAATATTCAATAAAATTTCGTAATTAGATGAATTGTACATACATACTAATGATACAAATGGTAACAAACAAATACCCAGCAATAACACTTACTTAATATTTAACAGATGTCATGCAAAACATGATATATCTTATAAATGTGCATATATAGAAAAAGCAAGGCTAATAAACCATTAATTTATATGAATGTACATGCAATTTAATGGGCACAGCATTTCAGACTTTATTTATATTTTGTAAAGTTTATTTTTCACAATCCATTGTATACTTATTTATAACTCTATAAGAGAAATAATATAACAAAAACTTTGATAGAGGATCACAAACATATAGGTTGTAGTATGTTGAACTTGTTGCATTGTCAATCCTTTTACACAATATGATCAAGCATTTTATTTTAATCGCAAAGCCCAAGCATATGAACTTTATTATTATAATATGCAAAACCAAGTCTGATGTGAATTATTGAACTGGACACCCTGGGTATAAACATGTAATTGTACAGATTTGGAACATTCTTTACCTATTTATATTCTTATAAGTGCTAAAAAATTTGCCCTCTATCATTCAGCCACATTAACATTATTTCCTGAAACATAATGTTTTTCTGATTAGATAATTTGCCAATTTGCATACGCTTATAATTACTCTTGTTCTGTGTTTGAAGTGTTATGTTGTTTTCTACAAATTCCACAGTTTGATCTGTCATCAATCAAAGGTTAGCTACCTACATATCGTTTGTACATACGTAATAAATGGTTGTGTATAAAACTATTTTTTATAGTTGCCTCGTACAATTTATGGTCAGAACAAACATGAGATAAAAAAACATGATTGAATATTCAATGATTCTGATTTTCCATAGATTTAGTCGTATAAATGGGACAGTCTCAACGTACACGGTATATCTTAGCGTTTACTACGTGCATTGGAGTAAGGGACGATAAAATTCATGTAATTCACGATGGAGCATTTATTTAAAAATGAATTGCATGAATTTTTCAATCATCTTGTTATCATTTAACGTCGAACAATTTCAATATGAAGGAGAAAAGCCAAACACTCCTATCTTATCTCACCGCGTACATATGTGCGAGAGAAATGGAGTGTATTGTAACGTTAACATGCTATTTATTTTAACGCATTCTACATTAAAATAACAAATATATTAGGTATTCATTCGAAGTCATTGTGGAATAAGTAGAAAAGTAACATGTACTTTGCAGCCATTTTAGAAGAGTACAACATCGAGTACACTGGCGCTTAATTCATTCCCAAGGTCCCAGTGTTGTCAGATATGATTCATTTTTTTTTTTTTCTTTTTCAGAGGATTATGGTTACTTAATAGTTCATAAATTAATATTTAGACACATTGGCGGGGGCTAAACAAATCAAACGATAAAATATTTTAATAACATTGGAAATTCATTGTCCACAAAAGAATGTTAGGCAAGGTGCCCTTGGACATTTAGTAAATAGTTTTATATTACAGTAATTCAGTAATATTTTATATTACGACGATAATACATTAAGTTTCGTCTAAATTTCAATTTTCATTATAAGAATGGCATCTCAATACAAAATACATACATGCAAAAGAATATGGAAATATTTATAACAGAGATATCAAAAACTGCCATTCGTATATTGAAACGTACGACAACTATCTACACAATACAGAGTAACAAACTATAACACAGTTGCGGAATTGTGACCGATTAAAATATACCTAATTTATAAATGTGAATATTCAAATGAACCGAATCAACGTAAATAAAATGAATCACTGATGAGCATGGCCTTATGACGTTAATTTTTTTCGTAAATACATTCACATTTTTTTTTTAGTCTTGGCTTCTTGTATTCCACGTCTTCAATCTTCCGACAGCTTCTTCTGTGTATCCTTTCAACCTATTTACACTCCAAGACTTTAAAACATTATAAAGATCGCCTATTAGTTCACATCCTCAATTATTCCATACTATCGTTTCATACGCTTTATATATTTCAATCTAACAGTTTCATATAAACAATTAACAATATAAAATTTCAGTAATTCTAATCTATTTTTATTTACAATCGTACAACTTATCATTGTTTTTTTCTTTTCCTTCTTATTGTTTGATAGTTCATAAAAGAAGAATATTTCACAAATATATATATATACGTAATATGTATATCGTTGATACAATCGTGGATACTTATGATAATATGCAGATACATGTAAATCATGTAATATATGGGTTTCAGAATAAAGTAGTATGTATGTGCATCAATTTACATACACAGATATGTAGCAATATTATGCGTATGCAGTATCCATGAATTGACAAATATGTACACAGTTATCTATTTCTCGTGACGATATTATCAAGTGTGAAAACTGTGTCACAATTTTCAAGCTCGTATCATTATTACAAAGGCGATCAATGAAACTGTATCAAAATAAAGACTATTTGTTTTTCTTTCACACAAATATCTATAGTACCCGTTCAGCCAAATAGTATGTTGTTTAAGAAAAAGAAAGGGGACAATACTAATATAACATTGCGATGATTCTCATTGTACTTTCATTCAATTACTAATATATATATCACTTTAACATTCCAGGAAGCCACACGACAATCGAAACGTCATCGACGTATTCTGCCATCAATTTTACGAGTATTCGAAACGTTCAATGTAGCCGTAAATAATTAAGGGAACGACGTACATTCTCGTGCCTATAGTTCCATCGTTCCTGCACTATAGAGCCATCGTGTCGTGTTCACGACTGTGAATCAAACTAAAATTAACTTATTGTTTTTTTTTTCTTCTTTTTTTTTTTAAAATCCATTATCGAGAATCGCATGCAAAACGGACGATGAGAAATAAGATACTACACAGTTACACCTCTCATTCTTTAAATAATATTTTTTATAACATCGCACTTTTGCTAAGAGAAAAAGAAAAAATAAATGCCAAGCACAACTGCGGTACACAGCCATCTACGTGTGTAAGCGATTAGTATCTGGTCAGTACTGGATCGCGTCCCAGTTTGTGCGAATATGTCTCTCTACAGCTACTCACCCCCCGACATCTGACAGATCTTCAATAGCCTTATGAGGACCTCCTTTATTCGGAAGAGGAAGCAGAGGTATTTTCCCCGCGGAGCTCTCTTGCTGTTCTCGCAACTGACGTCTTCGTTTTTTACTCCAGAGCTCGTGACAGTCTTGCCAAGTAGGAAGTTGCGGTGCTGGCATCCTAGTTTGTTAAGTAACATTTAGATTTGACGAGAAATTAATAGTCGGGGACATTAAACTGTTGCAAGGAAGTTAGATCTTGTAGTTTTGACAGTTTCGCTCGATTATATTATAGATCATTTATTTTGCTATAGAAGGACTTAAGTATAGAGAAAAACATACTGTTCCGGTTGAACATTTTTCAGCCAAGCACTTTTAAGCGCGTCAGCAGCCGTTATTCGTTTTTCAGGATCTAGTTCCAACATTTTGTCCAGAAGATCCAAAGCTGGCGCTGGCATGAACGAAAAGTCTTCGCGTAAGCGTCTTCTATGCGATTTTTTTGGCTTAAGTGTATGCCACAACGGCAATTTTATCACCGAAGGCCAAACGGCGGGAGTCGGTGTACCACAGACTCTGGAAATCATCTCTAACTGCATCATTTCCACGTTCGCCTACATAAAAAAGATACCATTTGATTGTGTATCATTTGTTTCTGAAAAGAAAACCACGGTTCGTCATTCCTATTCTTACTTGAAACAGCGGCTTTTTAGAAAATAATTCTCCTAGAATACAACCGCAGCTCCACACATCTATCGCGGGCCCATAACGTTCCTCGCCAAGCAATAATTCAGGCGGCCTATACCACAAAGTGATCACTTTGTTCGTGTAAGGACGTTGCCTGTCCTCGGCGTTGTAGAGCCTCGCAAGTCCAAAGTCAGCCAGCTTGACTTCCCCTCTGCGACAATCGCACAATGAGACCGTAAAATTCGAGAGGAAGTTTTTTCACGTAGCATGATTTACGTACTTGTTGTTCATCAGTATGTTTGAACACTTGATGTCCCTATGTAAGAAATTTTTACCGTGGCAGTAATTTAATCCATCTAATAATTGCTTCATAATGCTTGCATTATTCATTTCGTTGAAGTCGACCATCCCGGACTCTAAAAGTCCCATCAAGTCGTGATCCATATATTCGAACACAAGGTAGAAAGAACCTTTGTCCTGAGAACAAACAAATATTACGTATAACGCTGTTCCGACGGTTTAGGGTTAATTCACACTATTCGTCAGCTTGCCGGCGTCAAAACTTTCTCCAATGGATTTCTTATTCACCATTTAAAACCTATGAAAAAAGGTTTTGACGGACGTCCTGCCGCCGTTTAGACGGTTAGTGTGAATCGCCCCTTACGCGGTTCAATGCAATACCTTCCGAAAATCTAAGGCATCCTGTTTGTCCGTGACTATTTCCCTCAGGTTCACAATGTTCTTGTGATTGAGCTGCCGCAGAATTTTGATTTCGCGCACCGCCGTGATAGGAAATCCTTCCTTCTCGTTTTCCAAACGAACTTTCTTCAACGCGACAAGCACGCCGGCTCGTTTATCTTGGGCCTTGTAAACTTGACCGTAAGTGCCCTCTCCTATCTGTGCTATAACCTCGAACACATCGACGCATCGTTCTCCCCAGTCTTTGCCACCCGAGGCCGACATCGGAGTGTGATTGTTCCTCGAACCTCTACGCTTCAGTATCTTCGGTCTCTTTAGTTTCGGTTTCGGCGGAATACGCTCGACTTTCGTGCGCGGCGGTGTCGCGTTCGGATCGTCTTCCCCGCTTAAATCTTCCGATCCAGGAACAACTGAAAAGTAACAGAAATTTCATTCGAAATCATTTACGATGCGCAACAACCGATTGCAAAATGAAACTGGAAACGTTACCTGGTGGCATCGGTAGATCTTTAATACTTCTCTTCTGCGGTGGTTTTGGCGTCGAAGCGGGGAACTTCAATTGCGCTTTGCTAGGTGGACTTGGCGATCGACTCGGCGGCGAGTCTATGCTTTCCAAGTCGTTTTGATTGATTCCTGGCGGTAGCGGTAATCTAGATAAACTCTTTGTCCTGAATGCTACGATAGGAGGTTTAGGAGGATCTACAGATTTAAGCGGAACTAGATTGTTGGAAGGGTTAAATTTGGACATGACCGTGTTCGGCGCTGGGACGGGGATTGGTATAGGCGGCGGTGGGACAGACAAATTAGGGAGAACAGGTACTGGTACAGGAATAGGCACTGGCATAGATACTTGTAAACCCGCGGCGTTCGCAGGCTCAGTGTGTGGCAATGGCGGCGGTTGTACGCTCGTGACAGTCGGAAAGTTTGGACTACTTGTCACAGTCACAGGACAATTCGTAGCGATCGTTGCTGTGGGTGAAGTATATACAATTGTCGGAGGAGGCTGATTCGCTCCAGGCATTGGCGCAGTGACAACCTGCGTCATCGGTAACGGAGGCGTCTTTCCTGCGAGTCCGTTATCGTCTGTCAACGGTACCGGAATATCCACTACGTCCAGGGACTTTATAATTTCGTTTGCCGGCTTCGATTGTTCCTTATGATTCACGTATTTATCTTTATTGTCAGTAGAAGCTTTGTTCTCCGAAGACGTGTTGCTGGCATCTTTATCATCGGTGCCTTCTATAATTTGAACTTCGTCTTGATTGACAGCCTTCTCTTTGGCCGCTTGCAGCTTCTTGTACGCTAGTTCCCTCATATTTCTATCTTTAACGAGCTCGGCAAACAAACTAGTTTCACTAATTTTCGCTTGCACCCTAAGATTTCTTGCTGTGATGCTCGACGGACTCCTCGCTCTGGATCTGTGAGGCGAAGGAGAAGGTATTCTCGAAGGCCGAGGACTTTTCGATTTGTGTTTCCTCGTTAACTTGTGAGACTTGCTCGGGGAACGAGATTTCTTTGGGGTACGACTTCGTCTGCGCGAACGCGACCTCGATCTCGACTGCATTTTCCGCCACCTTCCTGGACTTCGGGACCGTGATCGAGAAAGCGGTAAATGCATTCTGAAAAACGATCATTTGTTTCAGAAACGACCACAAAATAACGTAGCTTATCTGTAATAGTAGGCGAAAATCGCAGTTGAATCAGATAACAGTGACTCTACGTGAAAAAGTAAGAACAGACTTTGGTCTAACATTTCTTTTATCTGTGACTTCGTTTTTGAGAGAATTGATTTCGAAGAAAAAAAGTAATTTTCCCAGAACGATGTTTCGGAGAAAAAGAACATGTATATTAGTTTTTTCTTATTTTTTTCACGTACAATCCACACACCCTGCTCGATTGTACTAAGATTTGAAGATACTAAGAAGTAAACAATATATGTTTCAATATTTTAAAGGGTGGTAGGGGAGCTCAAATGAAATAAAAAATATCCTATAATACAATGTCCGATCTGTCTCCATTTTGCAGTACAGTAAAGCCTCGATTAACCGAATTGACATTTATAATATAAAATGATAATGATTAGTAGAACGTCATTAAATGATAGTTAAAGTTTTACTTGGAATCCCACTGCTCCATTTTTATACCTAGTGCGTTAATTAATTGAAATCCTATATAATTAAAAATAGGGATAATTATAATTCGGATAATGGAGGTTCTACTGCAATAATGCCTTAACTTCGGTACATCGACGAGGCAAATACATGGAAACGAGCAGCCTTTTAGGCTACCCTTCCTCTGTGTGCGTAGCCGATGCTCACTCCTACAAACATCCCCGATTTTTAAAACTTTATAATAATTAAAGAACAAAGGATACAACAAAATGTATTGAGACTGTTTTACTCTATTGTTGCTTGTTAATGTGTTTGTGAAGTTTTAGAATCTTCCGACTATTAGTTTAGCGTATAGGGTAATAAACTTGAAGGTATGATTAATGCAAAACGAAGACAGATCGAACACTAGGTCTGTTTTCTGTTCTAGTGTAGAACGAACCAATTGCTGTTTCCTTTTGTTTCATAAAACGGAAGGAGAAAGCGAGTGGTTCACTCTGCACTAGTGCAGCTAGTACAGGAACAGAAAACAGACCTGTCATAGGACATTTTGTGCTCCATTTAAGCCTCCCCAACTACTCCTGAAAATATTTAAACGTATATAATTTACACCCTGTACATAAATGTATAATACCTGCTCCCCGTAGGACTTCTAGTCGACCTCGACTTCCTCTTATCCCTCCTGTCTTTTTCGTGATGTCTGTGCCGTCGATCGGATTCGTCCCGTCTTCTCCGTTTACTCGAGGACGGAGAACTAACGGGATCTCTGCGCCGATGACTTACAGGACTTGGACTAAACTCTCTCCTTCTCGTGGATGGACTAGGACTGTGTCTGAGCCTGTGCATCATTGGACTCGGGCTGAAGTCTCTTCTTCGCGTTGGGCTGTGGTCCCTTCGTCTCGACGGTGGACTCGGACTGTGAGGTCGTCTACGACTTGAGCTAACAGCGGGTCCAGGACTAACGCTGTTACGCCGAGCGTGGATAATCGGACTGTGCTTCTGCCTTTCCGGCGTATGCTTTATCGTCGACAGATTCGCTTTGTTATTTTCCGGCGTCGCGGCTCGCGGCGGTAACAGCGGAGTATGCGGAGACTCCGGCGGCCTCGACGGAAGCGGCGGCGGCGGAGTTACGTTCCGAGATTGTCTCGTCATCTCGATCTCCACGTCGCTGAGGCATCTCTGCTCTTGCGGCGTCGCGGGTGATATCGGCGACGTGCTGTCCTTCAACGGCAAAGGCGGAGACTCTGACCAATTTCCAACTGGCTTATCGTGTTCGGGACTGACGATTATTTCGTCCGTGATGTGATGCGGGCTCATACTATGAGAATGTCTTTTCGACTTTCGTTTCTTCTTCTTCCCAGAACTAGACGAGGGACTGAGACTTCGTTTCTTCTTCTTCTCGCGTTTGTGTTTCTTCTCTTTCCTTCTTGCGTACCGTCTCGACTCTTCTTCGTACTCGGGAGTCCCGCCGTGCATCGTCGACGGTTGCTGTTCGTTCAGCGAGTAATGCCTGCCGGAATGCCTGTGCTGGACCGGAGGCGACGGTGAAAGACTGATGGGCGATGCTCCGAGAGCGCGTACCGGACTCCCGCCATAGTAACGTCTCTGTAAAACTGTCTCAGGTACTTCCCCGTCCGTGTAGCTATTACCTCTGCTATCTTCGGACTGAATCTCCCCTGCTTCGGGTTCAGATAAATCTTCGCTGCTCACGTCTGAGTATTCCACCAAAGGTTTCACGATAGAAGAGGCTACAGTTGGAACATTCTCTATAGATTTGTCTCTCGATCTCTTCTTCTTTTTCTTTCCTGAACTTTTGCCTTTTCCATGTCTTCTGTGCTTCTTATCTGGTCCTTCGAAACTGTGTCTATTTATATCGCTGCTTGTGCTGCCTCGTCTACGCGATCTAATAAATCTTCCATTACGTTCAGCTCGTTCAATATCACGATTGCTAGGCATGTCACCTACTAAAATATATAAAGATTATTACGTGAAAGTAAAAAGCAACATTTTATAACAATGAGCTTATGTAGTTACGAAAAGATTGATCTACGCATTTCCTTGTAACACTTTTTTTTATTATTAACAGAAAAGATACAAGTTCGGATACATAAAAATAATTATACGTATGTTACGTATTACAATATTTTGTGCATGAAAATAACACGGAAGTATTAAAAAGATGACAAAATCTGTTTTACTAAAATTTGAATGTCTATTCTTTAATTAAATGAATGAAACATGTATCATAGGCAATTGTGGTTTAAATCAACTCTATGATCAAATGCCATTTGAAATTTATAAACAAGCAAATAATTTGGATACTTACCTGAATATTAATCGGTATAAAAAGTTTTACAAGTATTACAATTATTTTTGTTCTCTTCAATACTTTGATACTGATCGTCATGGATATAACACACATACATAACAATACGCACATGTAAGAAGACACACGACACGCGCATGTATAGTTTAGTCGCGTAACAATATTTTCGAATAACCCGATTATTCGATAAATGTCAAAAAAAACGGCAAATATCGGTGGATCGCTATATTTTCTACGTGAAAACGAAGATTTATTCGCCGCGAGCCTATGACTCGTCGGTTTAAAGAATATTTTGTAGAAAAGAATTTCTCGGTCGACCTAGCGCAGCCGCCATTGTTAACGACTAGGTGGCAATGGTGGCAAGGGCAAGGGAGTTGCCCAGTTTTCGTAAAAAAAAGTTATTTACCGTTTTTTAAAGGATTCACGAGTCGTTACATATATCAGTACTCACGTGCAATATAAATCTTGCGATATCACGCCGAATGTTGGCTTCCTTCGCATCGGGCTGGTCCAACGCAAAGAGTATAAGTTTTATACTCTTTGGTCCAACGTAGCGATGAGTGTGAATGGTTACGTTTCGTTGCTCGGTAAACAGTTTATTTCGTAGGCCACACGTGAAATTCGACAAAAATTATTAGCTAACGTGATAATTAAATGTTCAGGCAATCATATTTTTATAATTTTACTAGCCGATGCATCATATCTCATGAATTTTCTTTGGATTGTATTTGGCTTTCTCATAAAGATAGCTCAGTAAGTAGAAGCCATTAACCATTAGCACGTCATTATTGTCTGACGTAACAAGCGACAAGTGCTGCGCTCTCGTGGTTAAACAACGAACAACAGAAATTGCAGAATAATCTGCAGATAGTATTATGCTCTATGCAATTGGTTGAATTCATTTTGCTCCATCCGCCTATTCGTCAATAGAAAATTATACCAATAACTGCATACTTGCTGATAAATACAAGTTATAAATAAAAAGAAAAACCTGAATAATATAATATATCATCAAGAATTAATAATTTCCGTATTACAAAATCAAATTTACATTAATGTTTGAAGTTGTATATTCATCATTTATACATTATCAGTATATCATGTAATAATATACCAAACATTGATCAGGAAAAACAAATATTAGTTATCTATGAAATTTCAGAAAAGAATTAGAGAACAAAGTAAAAACCGTAAAAACTAAATCTAGAAAAATATAAAGTTCTAATAACAATTTACAATTTACAAATGTAAATCTGCCCGAATCTGCCTAAACGTAGAGGGCGCAGTGAAACCAATGTTTTTCAATTTGAACTTGTGGTGAGTGATCTACAAAATATATTCTCTGTGGTCTTATACATTAATGTGCATAAACAGTGGTATTGAAATCCAAATAACGATTTAAAAAATTTAGAAACAGTTTTTAGTGTTTATTAATAAAATAAGAGAGAACAAAGTATGGGGGAACGTTATAATATTCATAGTCAATTGGAGCATTTACAATCAAAATATATCGGCACAGGTCACGCCGACACGACGAAGTTTGAGTGGCTTGTAAATCAGCATCGTGATTCTTGCAGTTCCTACATGGGACATTATGATTTGTTAAATTTTTTTGCTATCGCGGAGAACGAAGCAAAGGCTCGTGTTCGATTTAATCTTATGGAGAAAATGTTGCAACCTTGTGGACCGCCTCCAGAGAAACCAGAAGATTAGTTTCTTTTCAAATATTTTACATGTACATATGCCGCGGATAAAAGTGATTAAAAATATTATAAACTTTTATATTACTTAATTCTTATCGTTCTAAATATTGTGTGATTAAAAAATAAATTTGTTTAACGATTCGACTTAATCTCTATCAGTGTGTGTAGTTGCATCGATTAGTGAAGTTTTATTATAACCTTCACGCGAACTCAATCACGTGCTTATTGTACGTTTTATCTTGCGCAAAAGTATAATAATATTACGAGAAGGAAATTAAAGGAATATTTTACCAAAATGCCTATTCCATGTACAACAAATTGTGGCAAAGATGCTATACTTAAAGTAAGTTATTGATTAACCTTAATTTTGTATACAATTTTTTGGAATAATTAAAAATAATGAAAAACTTTTTTATTTATTTTCAGAGACCCAAAACTGGGCATGCATTGTGTAAAGAATGTTTCTTTGCAGCATTCGAAGTTGAAATTCACAATACTATTGTAAAGGGTAAATTATTTAAACCAGGAGATAAAGTTGCTATTGGAGCATCGGGAGGAAAAGATTCCACAGTACTTGCATACGTTTTAAAAACCTTAAATGAGCGATACAAATATGGAATCGATCTGTTTCTTTTATCCATCGATGAAGGAATCACTGGTACTATGAATAATTATATCATACTAATAAAAATTTTTTAAAATAACTTCGCTAAAACTTTGTATTATTATAGGATATAGGGACGACAGTTTGAAAACTGTGGAACAAAATAAAGAGGATTATGGACTACCATTAAAAATATTATCTTACAAAGAATTGTATGGATGGACTATGGATGAAATTGTAGCAGAAGTATAAAAATATGTGTTACCACTCTGTTCAAATTACTTATTTTGTATATTTAACATTCCTTTTATTGTAGATAGGTAGAAAAAGTAATTGTACTTTCTGCGGCGTTTTTCGAAGACAAGCATTAGACAGAGGAGCTGCTCTCTTGGGTGTAGATTGCATTGCAACGGGTCATAATGCCGATGATATAGCGGAAACGGTTCTTATGAACATCTTGCGCGGCGATATTGCAAGATTGCAGAGGTGTACTTCAGTTATTACTGTAAGATTTGATTTTCATAAAAAAGGAGATTGATGAAATTGATATGATACATGGCGTTGATACCGAATATTTCTGTGCTGATGCAGGCAGGAGCGGATTGCATAAAACGATGCAAACCCCTTAAGTATGCATACGAAAAAGAGATAGTCATGTATGCGTATTTCAAACGTTTGGTATATTTTTCGACCGAATGCGTATTCGCACCAAACGCGTATAGAGGAAATGCGCGGACGTTCCTTAAAGATTTAGAAAGAGTCAGACCTTCGTCTATATTAGACATAATTCACTCTGGTAAATGGGATTGTACAACGATCGCGCTGTTGAAATTATCAGTGTGCAATCAATGTATTTTTTTTTATAGGAGAAACTTTGCAAGTGAAGGATACTGTGAAGATGCCTGAAAGAAGAACGTGTTCTCGTTGCGGATTCGTTTCGAGTCAAGAAATATGTAAAGCATGCATCATGTTGGAAGGTTTAAATAGAGGATTACCGAGACTCGGGATTGGGAAGACTACGAAAGTTAAACGAATAATGGATTCCATTGCAGCTGCTTCAAACAAAGATGATAAAAATAAAACCGATGACAAGAAGAAAATTCAAAATATAGAATTTTAACTTTTCGTACAACTTTAAAATACTGCATAATTAAATAAAAATATATCTTGTATTCTCTAACTCTAGGGTTTTAAAATTTACATTAAAAATCTTACATCACGTATAAAATTGACACAGTCGCGCGACTAACATTTTCAATTAAAACAAATCGTAGATTCAACCCATTTGCAACATTTTATTTCTCAAAAATAAACGTTCGAAATGTCCGACTTTATAGCTTTTGAAATCATCACGCCATGGTTACTCGCAATTTAATTGAAACATTTTAAACAATATACGCAGCGGTTTTCTGCGAAATCGGTGTTCGACAAATTGGGCAATCGGTGGTAATGTCGTCTGCGCAATCTTCGCACAAGCAGACGTGTCCGCAAGGGAGGATGATTATTTCACGAGGATTCGTGCGGCAAACGACGCACAACTGATCCTCTCTAAGATCTGTATCTCTTACTCTTTGTCTCCTTTCTTTTCTAGACGCAGCAAGAGATAATCTCAATTCCTCCGCCAATCTTCGCTCTGTTCTATCTTTCCAATAACGTCGTAAAACTACTCCACCAATTAGTAATCCAACCGCGCCAAACATGAAACATAATAATCTGAAAAGTGTTGAAAACAAAATATGAAAAGACAATTGTACCTTTATACCTGCAATAACTACGCATCTCTCACCTATATGTTTTTTTGCGGTCATCTAGCTTTCGAAGTAACGAGCTAATTGACATGCTCGTTAAATAGAACGGAGTTCCATTTAGTGGTGGTTGCAGTGTGAGCATTTTGGATTTTGTTCTTGTTAATTCGCCTATGCCTGTTATGATTGCGCCGTCACGGAGGAATTCTTCTGTAGATTGCAAACCTCGTTGACGTACGCCTGAAATTAATCACAAATTAATTTCAACAACTCCGAATTTGTTGCTTGTTTCCTACCTGTGAAGAAACCCCATACATGATCCGCGAACGATGGTACGCTTGGCTCAAAAGTATTAGATACTACATCTAGGTCTAAAATATCTGCTGACAATGGCTCTAATATTTCAACAGAGTAAGACCCTTGTTGTAAAACAAATGGTACAGTGTTATATGCTTTGTGGACTGTGCGTTCTTGATCTGCCCTTTATTAGAAAAATAATAAGTACTAATGTTTAGGATTTGCAGGGTGATTCTGCTGCCAATGGACTCAAAGGCAATATCGCCGCCTAATCATAGTGACAAAAAGCCTGATTTTAAGAGGCCATGTGTGTACTGATAACGAGTCTCGCAATTGAAGTACCTAAGAAAACAAATTGCTTCTTCATTGGCAGATGAATGTATACAAACTGGGTTTTTTGTCGCTATGTTTAGGCAGCGGCACTGCCTTTGAGTCCACAGGCGGAAGAAGCATCCTGTACACTCTGTTAAATATAATAAAAGCAAATTGAACCTTACCAAAAGCCGGCAGTAGTTCTGGCTACAACATGTTCCTTAATTTTTAATTTCTGTATAACTCCAGTTATGTTTTTATCATTGATGCTAGTTAGTAGTTTTCCTAAAGGTTTTACAATGCCTCTAATGGCTATGTACTGTATTTTCTTGTCAGGATTCTTGTCGATAAGGTCTCCCAGTTGCTGGCCAACTTCATAAAATTCTGCATCCTACAGAGAAACTAAACGTTTTCAGGTATTTTTAAACATTGCGCAAATTTTGATAAATACATGACGCGTAACAGATTACATTGGAACAGGTTGATGTATAATTTAATACATATTTTTTATAATAAATATTTCCTTAACCTTGACTGCTGTAATTGCATTCTTACAATAAAAGAACTGTTTTAAACAGATGCCAAACATAACACTGTCAATTCCGAGGGCTATTATTTCGCCTAAATAATCCATGAGTAGGTTATATTTTTATCATATGAAAATATATTATTATCCATTTTTAGTATTCCTATTGACTCCTTCGCGGCGAATTCAGTTCCATTTTTATTGAATATTTTGTACTTAAAACGTTCGATTTTTAATAAAAGTTTAAACGAAAAGACTGTCCTTGCAACCGGTCACAAGATGTAATAAGATACTACAAATGCAATGTTGTTAAAATTATTACGAGTCATATGGCACGTTTCAAATTCAATTCGATTCGGTCGGTTGGTAAACCTGAAGTCGCGATTCAAACAAACTTCCGGTGTTTATTGCTAATTAAATATTTTAGTAATAAAACGTATAAATGCAAGAAAAGTTTATGTGTGAAAGCAGTGACTATTCCTATAAGACTCCCCATCCGCCCGTTTTCGAGGGTCATGAATCTGTGCCTCGAGAACGAGCGCCATCTGATCCATCCCAGTATAAAAGTATGAAACACTTTTGAACCGTAGCAATTGAACGTAGTTTGACGGTACAGAAAAGTGCCTGTTTTATCTGTCTATCTTTTACGTCCCACCCACCGTTTCCCACTTTGCGTCCGCGCAACCTGCACTTCTACCAACTTCCACCATACCCAACTGCTCCTATCCGTGTGCGCTGCCTGCTCCGGCTTCGTTCGGACGTCACTCGATGATTCTCGCCGTCACTCGCCGATTCTCTGTTCTCATCGAAATTTCGCGTTTCTGGATCCACTGGATCCTGAGCGAAAGTCGAAATCAGGAGACAGACAATCCAATCCAGCCGTTGCGGCGTAGCACGGCGCGACAGTTTTACTTTCTTTCCTTGTATTATTCTCTAATTTCACATTTTAACTTCTTAAAGAAATACGTGAATACATATGTAAATACCTAATAAAAATTATGTTAAATTAAAAAAATTAGGACAAAGATGTTTAGAGGTGACCACAGACCATGTATGTACGTTTCTATTACATTTAATAAACAAAAGCAGTGGTAACAATTGTTAGCATTCATATTTATCGAAAGTAACAAGAAGAATAATTTAGAATTTATTTCGTACGAAAAACTACGTATAAATATAAAAGTTGAGAAATATTTCATTAATTATATAACAACAATAATTGTTAACAATTTGCACTTAATAATGTCCGACAATGTTGCTAACGATGTGCGTATCAAGAATTGCTAGAGAAAGCATTAGTTTATTTACAATCTTAATTTTTTTACAAGCGTCAATTTTTGCATTCAGTTGTGGAAATTCGGTCTCCTCTTCGGCATTCTTCGACACCCCTCGGTACTTCTCGGCTACTGAAGGCTATATATATAGGTGGGAGCCGGTGTCAGTCTTGTCAGTCTCAGTCTGCCGTGGAGATGGTGAATCGGCGGGTGCGTATCATCGAAAGAGGGTTTCTTGGTGAAGGATTCTGGGGGGGGGGGTGTGTAGGGTACACAACCAGGAAAAATTGCACGTACAATAACGATTCTGTCTTATATGAATATATACAGCTGCTAATTGACAAAGAAACAAACATTTTTTTTTAAATGAATATTCCTTTTAGCTATGAAACTGCTTGAATATCAATTATGTATCAAATTGACATCAATGTATCGGGACACATTATATTAAATGTCTCATCGCTGTAATAATTTTCATTCCTACCACCGCTAGTGCTGCACTCTTATTTCATGCTTAGCCGCTAACGTTGGACGCGACACGGAAGTGGTAATGGGGCTCTGAGAGCCCCAAAGCCGTGGGACAAAAAAAACATTGGTTGTTACTTGTTACGTCTATTCTACAGGGTGTAACAAAAATGTTGCAGTTCCTTGAAAGGGGTGATTTCTTAGGTGATTTTAAATAACTTTTCCTTAGCGAAAATGTTAGGTGGGGCTTTGTTAACGAGTTATTAACGAAAAACACCGACCAATCACGGAGCGAGTACAGAGGATTAATGATGACGCGGACGATGGCGGGCCAATGCTACTCGCAGCTGGAGCTCGCGCTAAAATTCATCCACTGTATTCGTGCCTCTACTGGTCGATGTTTTTCGTTCATAACTTGTTAACAAAGCCACACCTAACATTTTCGCTAAGGAAAAAGTTATTTAAAATCACCTCAGGAATCACCCCATTCAAGGAACTGGAACATTTTTGTTACACCCTGTATATCTCGTCGGTGGTTGCGCTACAGATATGGTTGATAAAACAGGCACGACTGTCGATATCTCAGTTTTCTGTGGGTAGAAATCTACCTTTACTCAGGGGTCTCTGGGACCCCCAAATCCATGACCCTCGAAAATAGGCAGTTGGGGGGTCTTATAGGAATAGTCAATGGTGAAAGTTGAATGCGGCAAGAACTTTGATTATATGGTCCTGGTACTTTTGAAATTGGTATCAGGAACTTAGGAATACAGAACGGAGGTAAATCAGTTTTTTCTAGAAAGAGAGGGTCAAATAATATTTGCGTGCGACAAGAATAGGGAATTGTGTCATCAACTTTGATTTTTGCTTTTCTAATTACTTTTACCTGCTTTTACACAATTTGTGTGCACAGCTAGACGGCGCTGCTAAGCAGAAATATTTTTGCAGTTTATAATTTTACCAACAAATGGCTTGAATTACTTTTGTAGCAATAAATAAATAATTTTTGCAACTTATGAGCATTGCAAAATAATCTTTGGAATCTGTATAAAAGCTCGAATCACAAATAAATGAGTAAGTCAGTATATTTTCTATTTCCTATTGTTTCTCATCTGCATTTGTTAAGCCCCTATGTTAGATATTCAGATTATCATCTGGTCGGTGGCTCTAGCTATTTTCCGGTAAATTTATAAGCTGCAAAAATATTTCTCTATCTTTGTCGTACGCGAATTTACAATATTGTTGGAGTTCATAGTTTTACCGCTAGATGGCTATACAGGCGTTTCGATCTATTTGTCGCATACTTTGAATTGCCTTTTTAGTAATAAATAAACAATTTTTACGACTTCTAAGCATTGCAGATCAATCTTTTGGGTACACATAAATGTTACAAACCCTCAGGTAACAAATAAATATGCGTTTCTTGTTTCCGATGACATATTGGAGCCAGAGCAATTTTCAACATTTACATAAACTTCCAAAGTTATTAAATATTGTTTATTTAGTATCATTATCAATATGGGTGCACGTTAAATTTCTGTGACATATACAAAGCTCTGTCGATTGTCTAAAAGTAGTATTTATTTATAATTAAAAGAGTTACAGCACTTATGTGGACCCTATAGATTATTTACTAATTTGCAGAATTGTTTGTTGTAAGAACTGTTTATTTACTAAGAAAAGCAATTATAAAAATGAAGAAACTCTCTCCTTTTCTAGCAAAAACTAAGTTATATCTCTTCGGCATTCCTAAAAACTCTTGGAAATCAATTCTGTGATAACAAAGAGGACCATCACCAAAATTGGTGGCACGTAAAAGTTCTGTTATTCTAGGTAGAACCTAACAACACCCACGCTCTCTGTCTCACAACCTACAATTATGTAACTTTTCTTGCATTTATGACTTATTTAGCAATAAATATAAACAAAACGCAAGGATCGACGAGGATGGGATTCGAACCCACGCGTGCAGAGCACATTGGATTAGCAGTCCAACGCCTTAACCACTCGGCCACCTCGTCATGTACAAAATATGAATAATTTTTGTCACTTGCGGTCACTTTAATGTAAGATTATTTTTACGATCTATCTAATAATAAATAAATATATTTAATATTCTCTAACTTCTAATTCTTTCTATTAAAATTCTCCTTCCTATTTCATTGCGTTGCAAAAACTAAATCGGGTGGAAAGTAAAGTGGGTGGAATATACGTTCAATTCCGATTGGATTTCGAACAAATAACGAAACCTTGATTGGTATTATAACATCATTTTATTAGATTTAAATTGAAATCGGTTATAAATAATGGCGATGAGTTTGAATACTAGGACTAGGAGAAATGGTTTTCGCTGCTCTGCACTGTATACTCAATTTCATATTGCATAAAGTTGGTGAAAGGTAAACGCCATCATTTCAAACTTCCCCGTATCGTAGCACGCACACTGAATCTCGCAACCTCCCTCACAAATTCGATCTTTATTCCCTTTCACTTTCATCGATCCACGCACACTGCTGTCTTTCTCTCTTTCTCTCCTCCTTCTTATCCACAGAATCTTTCATTTCCTAAACACAATCGCGTTAACTTCTGTTCAACTGCGACGAAAACATACTCTGCTTATACCAGATTCAATTAATCCTCAAAGAAAACGCTTTCTTTACACAGCACATTGGCCATCATTAAACCGCGCGTTGCAGAAGGCGACGACATCTGTTGAGTTAGATTAGGATTGATGGATCGATCATTGATCTCCGCGCATCCGCAACGCGCGGCACACTCGCGAGTAGAAAAAATCTTTTCTCACTTCGTTTCTTCCGCTCTCAAACTTCCCTCGAATTGAATGAATCGCGCGAATCGATCAAAAATTACCCCGCGCTTTAATACGAACGCGATTCGCTAATTGAATTAGATCAACATTCGCTGGCTTGGAACAGATCCTCAGTATTAGATCGCAAGGTTTTTCCAATCGATCGCGCGGAATTGGCTACAAGAAATGAACAGGTCCCATGGACAGCGATTCGATACATCAACACCGCGACTCGATCGCGAACCGATCGGAAGATATCGGCGGCTAAATCGGTTCAAGTTGCCAGCAACTCGTTATTATCACTTATCATGGTACCGGAAGTCTGTCCACGGTTCGGTGTTTGATCCACTCTGTTCGATCGATCGCGAATCGATCTTTTACGATCAAGAGTCTCGGCTCCGAAGATTTTTAATCTCCGATTTCGTTCCAATTCAAACGATCCCCGTAATCAGGCCGATTCAACGATGTATCGAAATCGCGGTGCGTGGCTTCCGCTCGAATTGGAACGCGGTTTCAATTACACCTTGCGTCTTGTCATCTAGTTTAACCGAAGCGGATCTGTCGGAGAAACTTCTTTCCATTGATTCTTCTCACTTATTTCTTTGTCGTGGCGTTAAGCCACGTTTCCACGGGTTAAAGAAAATGAAACTCTACTTTTGATGGAGTTTAAAATCGTTGAACACAGCTTCAGGAGGTTTAAATATTTTTCGTTCTCTTGTTGCAAAATGTAAATAAAAACTGAAATAAAAATTTTGAAAGATTTGCATCGAGAGAATATTAATTTTCCTATGAAAGTACTTTATGAATTACTTAAATTATTCAAAGCAGTTGGCGGCTTGTCTACTGCCAGGCGTTTGAAGAATTAACTCTCAAACGTTTATAATTTTGTTATATTTGATTATATTAGTAAAATTCTAATAAATATACTGTTTTTAACAGTAGTTTTTTTGTTTTAATTCATTCGAGTGTGTTTTCTTAATGGTGTATTAAACACGTGGAAACGCGGCTTTATGCGCCCATCGAACAGGTTTCTCCGCGCGACTGACGATGCGCCAGAATGGAAACGAATACGACACAAAGGAAAACGCTAGAACCGCGTGTCGTATGCAAATTACGATTGCCTAGAATTTTCGCTACAATTGAAAGACAAATTTGATAAGTTCTTCCAGCGCAATCGGCGACGCTGTTCGTTCTTTCGCTTCCGAATCCACGTCGATACTCATTTGACTCCTGAACGCGAGTTCGAGGAAGAACAATGTTACAATAAATCTTTTCCGATCAACAGCTCCTCTATTCTTCCTTTTCGTTCGTGCCTCTTCTCATCAATTAACGATTACAATAAATTACGAAGCGAACATCTTGAGTATGCAACAGCGCGTCTAGTCCCTAATAAATGTTTATCGATGGTCGCGCGCAACTCGAACTTGCGGAAATCGAGATATCAAACATTTTCCATGAAAAATCGCGTACGGGTCAATTGCGTGTGTTAATTAAAAAAAACCTGTGCTCAGAAAATGCTTCTAAATTTGTGATAAAAAATATTCTGAACGTTTTCTTCGTTTTTAAAGTCGCAAACTCGAATTGCGCTCGACAGAATGGTAACATTTGCCTCGAGCAAAAGGCCCTTCGCGTCTCCGACTTTCCACGAGCGCGAGATTCCAACCGTCGATACTATCAAAGATCGACTGCGCGGCGAGTTTCCGCGCTCGGGGATCCATCGGCGACGCTTCGGAGTTTCCTTTTCCCCCCGCGAGCCTTCTTCCGAAGCCCCGACGTCGAATCGAACGCTCGATTTCGGCCTCGATCCGCCTCGACAGAGAGGCGGAGCCGAAAACGGCCGCGAAATCAAAACTCACTGGTCCTGTTGGGTAAATCGTGATTTATTTACAAATTAAATAAGCCGAGATACTTCGCCCCGTTCCGAGGCGTTCCGCGAACCGCGAACACAAAAAGGTTCCACGACGGAAGAAAATCGATATTGCAGGAGGTCCGGCGTCGAGAACGCGAGCGATCGACGATCGTTCACGGCGTTTCCTCTGGATCTCGCGCCGCTCGAAGCTCGAGCGCTGTGCGTGGCCGAGAAAATGTCTCGCGAACGACTCAGAATTGCGAGACTGGATCCTATTGCACTCTGGGCAATTAAATATGCATTTACATCTGGAGACGTTTTCCCAGCAACGCAACGATAGAGTATTGCTTCGCGCTACGAGCTCGCGGCGCGAGCTTACATCGCGCGCGACGCTAGTGAGACGGTAGGAAAGTAGAAACGGCGGAGACGCTCGCGATTTTCAGTCGAGGGAACACCGCGATCGTTTCGCTCGATCCCCCGATTCCGGACAGAACGAACACGCATTGGGATCGAGATCGATCATTCGATTCATGCTCGAACTCGCTGGATCACACCTCACCGAGCACACACGCACGTGTCGAAGTGGCGGGTGAAAGGGGGACAATGAGGGATGATAACAGCGATAACAGGATTTTCGGTGCTTCTTCTCGCGCCTCCGATTTAAGATCGATTGCTCTCTCTCTCTACTCTTTTCCCTATTTCGAAATTCCCTATTTCTCCAAGCGGACTCGCGAGAGCCTCGATCTCTCGCTCCGTCCAGGAGCATTCGCTACTACGTGTTCCCCGAATTTTCCTAATCAGTCTAAGTCGACCGGAGAATCTCGAAATCGCGCGCCGGGTCCGTCGCACACGCCGAAGTCTTCCTTCCGGGGGAAGGGAAAGCGAGTTCATGGAACGCGATCGTTTCGACGACGCCGTTCCCGTGTAAGGGATCCTTCCGTATATAGCCACGGTTCGTACAATGCCTCTAGAAAAATGGAAAACGCGCGGAAGGAACCGATATACGCTCCTCGGGGCGCGCGACGCGAACCGGCAAACGTTTCTCGCGATTCTTTCCGGCGTAGAACGGAGTCCGCTCGACTCGAACTACTCGAACATTGCATTAGAATTATTTAGCCTAGGGAGTTTCGTCCGGTAACGTTGGTACGCTTTGGAAGGGGAAGCCCAAAGGAAGCTGTGCTCTGAGCGGAAACTGTTGGCTCCTCGGAATCAAGATACCCCTTTCTCCTAATGATGGACAACGTTCGCCTTTTACAGTTACAAAATGGAGAATAGGTTACAATATAAATATAAATATGTCTACTAAGACGAGTAAAATGGTATGGTAACGATCGAGGAACTCGGGAAATCAATCCTTCCAAGACGATGTAGTATTTTTTAAATTGGAGTGTAGAAAATTTATTATTAGACCGTGAAAGAATGAAAATGAAAAAAAATGTAAAAGAATCACTAATCTCAATCCACAAAATATTCTGAAATTATAGAATTCTAAAAATAATTTAATGAAATCCAAGAAAGTTCAAGGTATTTCAAGAGTATTGAAGCCATTTTAAGAAAATTTAAGGAATTTTAAGAGAATTTAAGGAAAATTCGAGGAATTTCAACAAGAATTTAAAAAAGATTCAAGGAATTTCAAAAATTCAAAGAAAATTAATAAATTACAAGCAATTTCAAGAAATTCATAAGAAATTTGGTAAATTTTAAGGAAAACTACAGAAAACTAAGAGAATTCCAAGATTTTCAAGAAAATTGAAGGAAATATAAAGAAATTTCAGAAAATCACTTATCCACATCTATTCGGGTCGCAAAATATCTCGTCTAAAGCGTCATTTAGCCAGTACTGGGTCACGAGACATCTCGTCCAGGGATGCAAACGGGTTAATATAGTTTATCAAATTGTTAACAGAGGACAGAAATCTAAGCTTCACCTCCACAAATTTTCCCAAGAGATTTTTTTATATCATTTGTCATAAGTGCATACAAATCCACAATCTAATAATAACTGCTTCGCGTGTTTCTCATGTTAAACGATTTCTTTTCTATCAAATTTTCTTCGCACAATTAGTACAGTAATTCGATCCTAGATAAAATCAAAAATCATTTGCAAAAAAGTATCGTAAGATCATTGACAACAATGACGAATATTTCAATAATCGAGAGAATTAATATTATATTTTCTCCCTAATAAAACTCCCATTCCGCCCACAAAAATCGGAAAGAATTAATTTCAACACCCAATAATTCTTTCGAACGCAACGCGTAATGCAAAATCGTCTTCGAAGAATTAGTTTTCCGCGAGCCAAAAATTGTGGTACTTAACATTCGCTACTCTTTGGACGCGAAATCTTGTCCCTAACGGTTACTTCTAAATAACAAAAAAAAGGCAGTTGGCAATGCAGCGAGCAGAATTCCGAGCAGCCAACATCTTTCGTCCAGCGTGTACCAGCGGTCCGGACGAATCTCCGAATTTCGCGAGCACCCGGTGCCTCATTCGAACGCGACCTGTCGAAAGACCAAAAAAGAAACGGCGCGATCGTCCCGGATCCTCGGATCCTCTTCGGGCGAAGATCGATCTTGCAACGAGAAGAAATCGCCAAGAAAGCGGAGAAGCATCGGTGGGGGAAGCGGGGCTGGGATCGAGGATCGTGGAAGTACGACTGATACAAAGAACGGTGATTTCGTGGGGAAAGGGGGGTGGGTGATGTGCTTCGGAAGTTCGAAAGAACAACGAAAAGATGGAAAGCAGAGGATGACGGAGGATCCACGGATACCACGATCTATGAATCACTGATAGATCGGATCCCGTGGATCCTCCGAGGATCGAAACGACGAGGATGATTGCCGCGACGATGAACGATGAAGGTCGACAACGACGATGACGGCGACGATGCTGACGATATTAATAATAATACAATATAATAATTAATATAATATAATAATAATATTAATAATAATAATAATAAATCTTATAATTATACCAATGACGATTATTCAACGATCTTTTTTCTTTTTTTTCTCTCTCTCTAGGTAAAATCAAAGGTGCGATAACGGTAGATAACGATATAATTCTTATCTTTTTTTTTCTCTCCCATCTTTATCCTCCTAAACGGGGGTGGGGGATAGTAGTACACGCTACTGGGGGCAACAGGATATAATACTATCGGTTAATTAATATCGTATCTCGTATGCGATAGTAATAGGGTAGTTTCTTTTTTTCTTGTTAGTGCTTATTCATATCGCGTATATGTATATGTATATGTATGTATGTATAGTTGGTACGATTCGTATGTACAATGGGAGGGTTCCGCGGTCGGCGGAAGTTGGCGAACGGATGGGACGATGACGATGATCGAAGAAGATGCGTCCACCTCGAAGGGAAGAGAAAAGAAGCGAAAATCGCGCGCGGTGTGCTCACGTGTGCCACGCTCATATATATGTATATACAAATTATGTATATACACACACACACACATACACGCTTTCTCTCGGGCATATACACATATACATATACATACCACAGTTGTATATACATGCACGGTTAGATATACATTATCGTATAATATATATAACCATAATTAGAGTTATATATTAACTTCATCTGTTCTTCCTTCCCCGTCGTCTTTAGCACATTCTACGATTCGATTAATAGACGTAATTTCATTCGGTAGGTACTAATTGGGGATCCACGGCGGCATTGATTAGTGGAACACTTTTTGGCATTTTCTTCTCTCGTTAGCCCCGCGATACTCTCTTTCCTCGCGCTCCTTGCCCCGCCCTTTCGTTCTCTCGTTCTCTCGTTCTCATTCATTCTTCACACCCCTTTCATCCCCCAATCTTTCCCCACGTGTCGACTGCGCGTGTCGGTGTCCGCGTGTGTGTTGTGCGTTTCTCCTTACGTGTCGTTGCTCGATGGATTCCTCCCGATCTCCTTCTGCTTCGGTCACCCTCTTGGGGCGGAAGAGCGATGGGAATTCCTCCGGAAAGGGTGAAACGTTTATCTGGATCGAGGATCGTAATCGCCGTAATTAGGAAATAAAATTGTTAGAGGAAAATCTTGATGAGTTGAATTTCTTGTAATTGCAATTTTAGGAAGAGGAAACTGAAAAATGTGGGAGAACAGCACTGAATTTTACAGAGAAATGATTTTATCATCTCCTCAGCTCTATAAAATATACAGAACTTTGTTTCTGAGAAGATTCATAATAATTTTGTGTATTGACATGCGATTACGATTCTTGCTTCAGACGCACAACGGGAAAGTGAAGCAATCATGATCGATTCGGATAGATATATATGCATCTTTACGTATATATTACATTATCGTGTATTTTTTTTTAGTCGTTACGTTTCTCACAATTAAAGCGCTACCTTACACTGTATCTAATTTACATCCTTGCTTCTCGTTCGCTCGAAACGCGCTTCGGAAAATGCGTCGATTCATATTTTTTTCCGAAAAGAGAAGCGATCGAACGTTCCACGCTTCAGGGTAGAAATTCCCATCGCATCGGTTGTGTATAATCCATCGAAATCAGTCACTCGTCGTTCAGTCTATTAGCGAATACAGCAACGATTCGATGCAAAATCGGCAATTTAAACTTCCATATTTGTTAAAAACGTATGCATCGAATCATCAGTGCATTCCTTAAGCTCGTCGTTCATTCTCTCCTCCCTTTGCTCCGCCTCCTTAGCCTATTCCCCGCCCATTTGCTCCCCTCCCCCACGTAGCTACCCACTCGCCACCCTGTTAACGCACGCCCACGCGAGGACTCGCGTCTCTCGAATATCGACTTGGCACAAACAACAGAGTCTTCGTAAAAAAGGCACTATTCTCGTAAAGCGAAACAGTCGCGTGGTTTTTTTCTACGTCCCTTTACTTCATTTCCCCGACCCTCCTCTTTATCCCCGGACGTAAAAAGCTGGAAGAAAGAAATCCGTTGAATCTCAACTCCTTGAGCACGATTTTTCGAAAGTTCGTAACGGTTTCTCTTTCGAAAATGTGCTGAAGGAACGCGAGACGAACCGAGGTTCCCATCTTCAAACTCTCCGCCCACTGACTCTATTTATCCTACTTTTCTTCCGTGAAACCCGTTGGAGAAGAAACTAGAGTCTTCGCAAGATCAATTGGTCGTTTAAAATTAGTGGGAGGGGCTGATCCCCTCCAGTCTTGCGCCCCGCCCCTTGACTCCGCCCCATTTTTTAGTCACACCTCCTAACTCTACCAACATGATTATTTTCTTTAAGATAGGGTAGCTATTGTGAGTCAGAGTAGCGAAAAAGGATTTTGAGCGTTCACTTAATCTTGTTTCGACGTTAGTTCAACGAATCCAGGATCGAAGATCTCGAGATTCTCTCTACTGAAATCGCCCACCCAAAAGTTCCACCTCCCCGAATGTTCGAATCACGCCCGTGATCCCTCAGTCGATCTGTCAGCGGCTGCGAAGAAGAAGCCAGAGCTAGAAAAACGTGAAAAATATCGGTCGGGAGAGAGTTTTCATTTTCTTTTATCTTTTTTGGCTGTGTGTGTGTGTAGTCCCACCGCGAGCCCGGCGGCTCGATCCTCGCTCGATCCTTCCGGATCTAGACGCGAAGGTGACCCGTAGTGGCGTTCGCGTAAATCGCATCAACATGTATAAAAAACGTACGTCAGTCTTATTTCGTATTTTAGTGCAAAAAGCGTGTGTAGAGTTTCGAGGTGATCTCGGAGATTACAAGTTCCCGGCTGCGAAACGTGCGATCACCGTCTGGTCTACTGATCTATGATAGTTTAATCGTTCACTGATTGCACGAACTCGACGGATCGAGAAGCGATAAGGTCGCCTCCGGCATAGAAAATGTCTCTTTCGACTTGTAAATTTCAATTGTTCACGGTTTGTAATGTCCTGCAAGGTTTTTATTTGTAATATTCGAGAATATCTTGTAATTGATAAGAAGGATCTTTTTTATCCTTATCGATCGTCGGAGTTCGGTGTTTCCACGGCAAAAATGGTGATTTGTAAATGTATACAAATGTCGGAACGCTATGTATAGAGTGTATACAATACAATACGAGTATCAAAATTTGGAGAAGACATCTACGCGATTCGAAACGATCCAGGTTGATATCTAACGTCGTTCCCTCTCTTCGTCACAAACAGGGAGAGGCGCATCGAAGGCGAAAGAGAAACAGAAACGGGAAAAGTGTATCGACACCTTCGGCGCGATTCTAAGATATTCAATCCATTCTCGAAGGGAAAAATCATTGTCGTTCACCGTTGCCGCCTCAAGTGTTCCCAAAACTTCTACCTCGAAGTGGAAATTTTCGGAAAATCCTTGATATAAGTTCGATCAGATTATTCTAGCAGACTCTAGAATTCAATTTTTCTTCCCTCCCAATTACATTCATTCTAGATTCTGCGTTGAAACAAGGCAGGCTTTTCCATTTATACTAATTTCTTTCTTATTATAGTCACACAAAGCAGCAGCGCTTTGTGGAATAATTTTTATTCCGATGTCGGCACACCCCGACAAACCGGAGTCGCCAAGCATCGCTGCAATTTCCCCCTTCCTTTTCCTCGGCTATTTCAATTTCCCGGTCGTGTAATTTCATCGTCGTCGGGGGTAGAAAATGAAGAGTGCAATTATGTCGGCGCGCAGTTTCTCGCAGGAAAAACGACTGGCGATTTTCCCTGCGCGCAAGGCTGTCGGGAAACTCGCGGGCGGAAAAAAGAGGACGACCGCACGGGGAACGACTTTCGAACGCGATCCTCTCCATCTCTTCTTCCTAATCGGTGTGCGCTGCTCTCCTTTCTCTCTCCCACTCTCTCTTTCTCTCTGGCTTTCTCGCCCAAGCTCCGTCGATTTCTTTTGTGCATTCTTTCCTCCTCTGTCACTCTCTCCCTACCTTCCATTCACTGGTTCACTCTTCGCTTTTCCTTCCTCGTTCTCCCCTTCTCACTCTTACACCGATTGAATAAAAAAAAAACAAAGGTAGCGATACGAACGAATATTAATCGGTTACAGATAAATCGACACAGCCAAATCTTTGTCTCCGTGGACTTGACACGCGCTTGGATCCCGTATTTTTTAAAATTACGCGTTCTAATGTTTTGTCAGTAGTATGAATCAACGATAGCGCGGACATGTGTATATACAGGCATTTCTTTGGGGTGAAACTTGTGATATATAGAAATAGCAGACAAATAGCTGCTATAGTTATTTTTTTTCAGGATAGTTTGCCGATAGTTTTCTGTTTTGGAAATTTTTGTAAAGTGATTGGATTTGCATAAATTAATCGCTTTTGCTGTACACGAATAAAACAGTACTTCCAAGCGCGTAGAAGGCCTCGAAAGGGCTCACAGACAATCTACCGTGAAACATATTGTGCAACTAGGAATCGTACAAGGTGCGGAGAAGCTAAATGATCCGTGATCAACATTTCCGCACACCTCGAACTGTTTCGAACCGATCCCCCGTCCGCGCCCTCTACCCCATAATTTCTCATATCTCGTGGTGTTTGCCCCCAGGCACTCAGCGTCCAATCACTCTCTACATTCATAAATCGATATCCCTTAGAATTCTCCAACTGGGAAGCAACCTTCTCTAAAACCCATCCCCGCCCTCGCCCTACCGAACCCACTTGAACACTTGGTGGATATTGCATTGTGCGCCTACCGGACGATTCCCGTCGCGCGACCTTTGGGAAATCGAAAATCGCCTAATCGAAACCACTGTACCAGTATTTTTTCTGTAGGTTTCCCCTGGACAAACCGCTATAACTTTGGATCCACGGTTCTTCGAGGAAATAGTTTTGTAGGGCGCGATGAACAATCGTAGGATTCGACAAAGATATGCAAGGTTCCTGACGCGCGACGGTGTCCTCTAGTTTCTATATTCCGGAGGAAAATGGATCTATGGATTCTCGATAAATCGTCCGGTTCGTCGCACAGAATCGTAACGTTGCCCGTTGGCCGACTAAAAGCACGAAACAGCGTTCCTCTCGCGGTTGCTGCTGATCGCAAGTTCAATTTCTAGTTACTTTTACTTCGTGTTTCAGTTATTTTAGTACTCGACTAAATTTTAATGTTCATACGTAGCAAATTACTAAAATATTTGCTGCTCCACTAAATTACTAAACGTGTCTGAACCAGTCTAAAGAATTAGTAAATTAATATCTTTCGCGTGGATTTTAATATCAGTTTTAGCAGGTTCTTTGCATTGCTTTTTCTCTTCAAAGAATCTAAAATGACGGATGCGAGTACCTATCTTTCTAGTGCTCTAGTTTTGTCAAATCTTAATGAGAACTGGGGAGTTCTAGCGTCGGCTCGAGATTAAAGTTCGATCAGAAGCAACCATTCAACCGTCTAACAATAAATTTCCTATTAGAACGAACATTGGTTCTCCTCAGCGACTGTGTACGTGTGATTTTAGCAGAGGAAAGGATTAAACCTCGTTTCCCGAATTTCCTCCGAGTCACAAACGAATTGTTTAGTAATCAAGATAATAATTACAGAGAGTGTACATGTCCGTGTGTGTGTGTGTGTGTGTGTGTGTGTGTACGAAGAAAAAACGAAGAAAAGAAAAGAACGTCGCGTGCCTCCTCGTTCAGTCCGTATTTCACATGTACATGCGATAATTAATAATAAAAATAATAATTAAAAAATAATAATAATAATAATGATAATAATTATTAGAGTTATATATAATATTTGTATGTACACAAGATAGCCAATGAACTATTACACCACTCGTAAAAAGATTCGTTTGGATCCCCGTTCGTAACGTATCGATCTATAGAAAAAAAAAGAGAAACAGAAAAAAGTAAAACATCACATAGATACGTGTCCAGAGACCAACAAGTCCTAAACTCGTCGATTCGACGAAGTTCGGCCATGGAACGCCGACGGTTCAGTCGCGCTTGTCGAGCTTCTAATTTAGATACGCGCTCGGCCCGCGACTCCGGTCAACAATTAACCCCTATAAAACTCACCCCGTTGGCCACCACGCTCATCAACGATTCCGCGTTTCCCCTAATCTCTCGCACTCGTTCCCCCCCTTGTCAGACTTTCCTCTCCCCCCCTGTAACCTTTCTCCTTCCACGACGCAGGCTCGAATCGTCTCTCGATCTCCCGGCATCGGCAGACGCGGTCGTTACATCCCCGCGCGACAATCCCTCCGCGGTTCGTGCCACCCTCTCCTCTGTCTATCGTACATCGTCGATAATAAAAAGTACTATTTGTAACAGTAGTGTCGTAATGAAATAGCAGCAGCTCACCTTACCAGCTAGGGTCGAATATCCTTAATAAACGGTAGCAATGTCGTATCCATCCGCGGTAATAAAAAGGTAAAAAGAAAAACGTGTGGAGAGTAGTTCGCTAGTTTAACGATTAGATTAATTGGGCTGTGTCCTCCTAAGCCTAGGGTGTGATCTCCCCCTTCCCCGCGCGCAGTTTCGTTCGTTTCTTCGCGACAAACGGAAACCTTCCTCGTTTCAGTCGATTCCCCCAGAAAAAGAAAAAAACGCGCGCTTGTTTCAGCTTCCGTGCGTTCCGACTTCCCCTTAATTGGCGAACCCCTTTTTTTTCTTTCCCTCCTTTCGCCTCGTTCATTCCCCTATCACGCTATACCCTTCTTGCCGCAAGAAATTAAAACAAACGAGTTCAACAGTCGCCCCAATCGCCCTCGCACTCGCTCCATTTGCTCGCACTCACTCTCTCTCTCTCTCTCTCGCTCTCCGTCAGCGTGATACAAAGTCTCTAGTGTACAATCTTATATGCATAGTCCTCGCCGAGTCTCTCTACGGGCAGGTTTCGTCGCCAGACCATCGGGAACCCGGGCGGGGGCGGTCGCCACGATGGACACCCCCGATCCTTCGGACCCTTCGTTTTAATGGAAGCCAAACCCCCGGACTGATGAAGTATGCGGTACTGCGCGTACGACAAAAATATTCGCTAATTGCTCGGTAATTAAAATAGTTGGTGTTTTGGTTGCTGATCGGATGGACCTGGAGGGCGGAACTCTGCTACGCGTGGAATCAGGGGATCCTTCCGATCCTCGGTCGCGGAAGGATTCAGCTTCCGCGCGAAGGACCAGAGGATCGCTCTCTAATTACGATAGATCATTAAGGTTCGATCCAGCGATCGTCCCTCCAGCGCCATCTTCAACCCCCAGCCAAGTCGGTCCCAAGCGGAACCCTATCTCCTGGAAAAATAAACTTTCGGCGGCTCGGGTGTCCCTCTCCCTTTCCTCCCCTAATGTTCACAGTTCTGCGGGCTACGGAGCTGCGTCCGTTCCACGAAACGAAGGGTCAAGGGCCTCCCTAGTTCCCCGTTAGAGTGGCGAGAGGTCCTCTCGATGTCTGGTTGACGGCCAAATCGACGACCGAGCGGCAACACGGGTCCACAAACATGACACCGTCGCCGTCGCTTCACTTCGGCACGCGGTAGTAGCGCAGCACCAGGTAGCCCAGGATGCGGAATATCACCAGGAACACCAAGAGAACGGCGGTGTTCGCCCAGAGCGGAAGACCCGAACCCCTCGAGCCGCCCTGGCTCTCCAGGATCGCCGACACCGGGATCGTCGTCGAGTTCCCGCACTCCGGAAACTTGCTGGGACTCGAGCATCTGAAGGCCGAACAGAGGACAGCGTTGGTTAGAGTCAATTTTCGGAGTTGGGGGATCTTGTAACGGTGTCTGATAAGGAATCGGGCTTGATGGCTTATGGCTTAGGGTTCAGAGTGCCTATGGTGGATTTTGAAGTTTGAGGGGGTACAGCACTAGTGGAACTTCAAAAAATCGATTTTCTTTGTATTGCTAATTAGTTTGGTCCTTTGTGAACACTTTAAAAAAAGTTTCAAGTGAAAATTCGAATAATTACGGAAATTATAGCGCTGAACGTAACTGAGTGCATAGTCGAGTAACGAAGTAACGACCCCATCGTTCGGTACTAACATAAATATACCTCATTTTTATGGGTACAAGCCCCTTTTCTATGACTGTATTGAATGTATTAAATGCATTTCAGATAGAAATTACTTTATTTTGTTCCGGGAATCGCGTAAAGTATGGGAGGAAATTCGGCAATCCATATTCAAATTTTGAAGCCGTTTATCTCGAAACAACATTTTCCAACACCGCGTACATCATAACTTTTGAACGAATAAAGATTTTTACTTGAAATTTTAACTGGAAGTGTAGGATTCCTTCCTCTACAATGTGGAACTTCCGCATCGACATTGGATGATTGTGAAATTTTGTAAAAATTATTAAAGGCGATTTTTTTTCGTAAAAATGTGAATAAAAGATTGATTCGTGTGCAACTTTATCAATTTTTGTTTAAATTTATTTCCAAAGTTCCACATTGTAGCTTTTGGTATAGAAATTATTCACCCTAAAGTATTTTGCTTTCGTATGATTAGTTTACTTGAAACTACGTAGGCAGGCTGCAGGGGCCTGTTATCAAGGGTTATCTTTAAAGCTTCATAACTGTAACCCATAACTCATAAGTTTTAAACATTTTAACGATTTTTCTGTATTATAATTATTTTCAAATGTGTCCATAATGAGTTGTAAAAAGTACCGGCATAATCAATATTTAGTATGCGAGCAGTTCAATACAAAATAAATCACTGATTTTACTCGCCCGATAGTACTGTACCCCCTTATGTGCCTGTTTTGAGTTTCTTGGGCTTTTGGAGCGATTGTGCGACCTGTAGGTGTCAATTCCTTATTGGATTTTGAATACGGTGTCTTTTTTGGTATAGAGTGGGACGTAAATATTTTTATAAATTTTTGGTGCAATGTTTTAGCCCATAATAATTTTGGTTTTTAGATATTCGATTTTGAAGAGCGATCAATCTTGTAAGAAACTGAATGGAACTTGGTTATTGTGCATTTTTAAAATGAGTCATTTGATAATAATTATGTAATGAAGAATTATGAACATTATAATACATGTGTAATATAATGGATATTGTCAATTTTTTACTGATTTGGAAATCTAAAGAGCTGAAATTAGATATTTGAAGGTTTGCTAGTTGGATATTTAAAAAGTTAAGATTTAAGGTTTGGAGGTTTTAAGTAGGGAATTTAAAAATTTCGAGACTGAAAGATTTAGAGATTTATAGGATCGATATAGAAGATTCGAAGGTTTAAATTAGTTGATATGAACTTAAGTTGGAGAGTGAAAGAGTTGAAGTAGATATTCAAAAGGTTAAGGTGACATTTAAACACTAAAAATTGAAGATACGAAAATTTCAAGGTCTAACGATTCTAAATTTCAGATTTAAAAATGGTTAGAATTGAAATTGCAAATTTAAATATTTCAAAAGTTGTAGCTAGAGACTGAAATAGATGAAATTAGGGGTTTAAATATGTATTTTCAGAGAAACAACTTTCTGAGAAGTTAAAGATTTTTAATTGAAAATTTGAAGGTTTCAAGTCACAGATTTATAAACTTTTAAAGTAAAACTTTGAAATTTGAGGATTTGAAAATACAAATTTCAAGCTATGAAGTTGGAGATTTGCAGATTAAAAACTGCAGATGTGAAGAGTCGGAGCCAAAAATTTGAATAGTAAAAATGAAGATTTGAAGGTCTACAAATCTCTAGCTAAAGATTTGAAGATTTTAAGTTGCAGATGAAAAAATGTTTAGAGAGTCACAATTAAGAATTCAAGGATTAAAATTCACAAAAATTGATGATTTGAAAAGTTGTAATTGCAGAAGTATTACAAACCTAAGTAATCGTATTACTCATATCATTCTTCAAAATCGATTTCTCTTAAAACGAAGCCTCAGTCAAACAAACATTACCCCAAATTATTTGCTTAATTCTTCACATAAAATGAACCTTTACCCAACTGCACTGCGACTTCCGCTCCACCCTGCATATTAACATTTTTTTAGAATAATTTAGACGGTTCAATCTCGACTAATACGATGAACACGTCGCCGTGGATTATTGGGAGGTGTTTGATTGCGACCCTAAGGGAATTTCGCGCGGTCAAAGACAGCTATCGCGACTCGGGAAGGGGAGTTGAATGATGTATGAGGGGTGTTGCGGTTGATGTCTCTGTATTATTCAACCGCGACGTTCCTTGGTCGCAATTAGTGACGCTTGGCTGGAATTCTTGGGGAGGTTCTGGGGTTTTTAATACATTTACATAATCTATTTGGAGAACCGAGTTTCCGTTCAACAGAAACGATGTTTGAAGAATTCAATTGAACATTGTAAACTGACGCTGATTCAATCAACTATAATATTACAACTATTCTTAAACCGAATAAATAACTAAACTTGACTCAAAACAACTCAATTCAACTCAGTTCCGAAGTTCCTCCAAAACCAAAAATAAATAAAAAATAAAAAAAAACACACAGTAAAAGGGAAAATCTCAATCAGCCAGATCTCCATCGTTAGAATAAGGCCTCATTTATACTATCAACGAGCCGTGCACGAGCCGAGTAAAACGTATTGATATTGTTTTATTATTATTATCACATATTTCTGATTCTTCGCTAGTATGTGTAAAATTTGGTAGTATGTGCTTTATTTTGTTCGTCCCGTGCACGGCTCGTTGATAGCATAAATGGACCCTAACTCGAGTAGCACACGGAACCAAAGCCCAAGACCTTGAAAGTCACCCGGATATCACCGGGATCGGCGTTAATCTCCTCAAGTTCCGCGCGAAATCGGTGCGAGGCAGGCGAGGAGTCGCACGCGAGAAGATTGATACGCGGTGGTTGTTACTTACGTGATCGGTTCGCCGACGCCGAATTCCAGGATTTGCATGTTCTGATAGGCGTAGTGCACCATGCTCGCGTATCTGGCCCACGAGAGCCACGGCGGAACCGTCGTCGCCAAATACCCGCCCAACAACTGCGTGGCGAGCGTGTAAAGCGCGGACGCGGTTATGCTGACCTGGAGGTCTACACAGCAGGCGCCGACGAAGAAGCCCACGCTCTGAAATCAAACGGTACATTTCTCGGTTAAGCTGGGTCCTTTTTTCTTCCTATCTTGTCCTGTGGCGACAATATCCTGCGTTCAGGGGACGACGTTACTTCATAAAAAGTGGGCACAGAGTTTATATTCCTACAAACATGGAATGTTTAGGATCGGGTGTAATTAAAAAAATACAGAAGAGCAAATAATTAAAACTTGGAATGCCGCTTTTGAAACCTTTGATTGGTTAAAAAGACTAACAATAGCTATAATTGTCAATTTTCTTTGCTACATATGCCTATGAATCACTATTCTTAGAAATTAATTTGATAAAAGATGATTTAAGACATAGAATGATTGACTAATCTGATTTGGCATGCATATTACTACTTGAGCAATTTTCTAGGGTCGATGACTTTGATAAAATTATTTTTTAGAACAGTCAAAATGCTTGAACTACTTAGGTTTCAAATTTATCGCCAACTTTGGGAACATTTTGAAGTACCGTGTTAAAGTCACATTTCCACATGCTTAGCCAGAGGCATTTATAGCTCAAAACTAGACTTTTAATGGAGAATGCATTTACATCGCTGCGTTGTTGATGCAGCAGAGACACTGCAGCGCGAGTAGCTTGTGCAACGCCGTTATGACGCAATCGTCAGTGAATTTTTTTTCCGTAGAGTGAAACACAAACGTCGAGAATTTCGCGGTTTCCTTTTCTGTTCCTTCCTCCTCCCCAAACCCTCGGCTCCGTCCACCTACGGTCAATACTAAGTCATCGTAGCATGAAAGGCGGTCGCGATTTACTTTCGAAACCGCCTACTTATTGACGGAAATGAGTAACTCTGGCGTTTCACAATGCGACCGAGTCGCTGCTATACGAATAATTAGGACATTTTTCCTTGACTTTTAGCCTTTTCGGCGACGGTAATGGTAACTCTTCCATTTCCTATTTTGTAACTAATATTATTATCACCGGAAGCAGTATTCCTTTTTCTTAATAAACGCGTTAGTTTTGTGCAAAAAATTTTTCGCGCAACAAGTTGCAACGAAATTTGCAGATTTGTGGAGCAAGTAAAATACTGACGCCTATTTTTCATTTTTTAAGGGAAATCGTAACGCGACACTTCCGCCCGTTTCCAGTTTCCATCGAGCCGATTTCTCGATCCTCGTGGCACGAGTTTTCCAGCGCGTGGGCGTCGCTCATAAGCTGTCAGCCTATTATTATATCGTTTCGCAGCGCTGAAGTTTATCGTGCAATTAAATATTAATAACCGTGCACGTCAGATGCAAGCGGTTACCCTTTTGCTGGCAAAACCTAAGGCTGCGAACAATTGGAACCGGGACACTGGATTCGCGTGAAACTACAAGCGGGACGTGGAATCTTTACGACTTCCCTTTTGCATAGGAGGCGATAAAATGAAAGAAAACCTCTCGTCGCTTCTTGGGAAACGCGCTGCGAATACCTATTCTCGTACCTTCTTTGTTTCGGAAATGTCGGCGTGTCAGAATGTCTTTGAGTCTCGGGAAATATTAAACTTTCAGCCCGGTGAATAATAAAATACATTCGAAATAATTTGAGTGCGGGTCGACTAGATCAGAGTCGATTTTCTTTAATTTTTTTACTCGGTATATTAATTATAGCAACATAGTGCAAAACAGATACAAGAACAGAAGCTGCAATTAAGATTAACAGTGACAAATAGTGAGATTTTCTTTCCTACCATTATTTAATTTGAATAAATGTTTATTTTTTAATTCAATACTAGTTTATTTAAATGAAGCGTTTATATATTCACTATTTTATCTGAAATGTAATGCAATGCCGAAGGAAATTGTGATAACTTCTGGGGAAATATTTTCAGCTTACTTTGAGCACTATTCTGCTATTCCAGTGATTTTGGTGAAAGTCGACAATAAAAGTCGAAAGGAAAACGTTTTATAGCGTTGAGAAAGGCGGAGGAAAACGTACCTGAGCGACGATGGTGTTGAGTAAGAGAAACGCCAGCAGGGTGACGAAAACTGCTAGACTGTGGAGGCCCAGCATCGGGTAACTAATGATATGATAAACCGCGGGGAGTATAATCGTAAGCGGCAGCTCGCCGACCATCTTCGCCAAGTAGTAGGCCGAGAGCCGATACGACCCTGACAACCGCTCCTTGTTGATCACCTCGCGTTCTGGAGGATCTGAAACAAAAATTGTCCATGCGTTACTTTATATTACTCTATCACCAAAAGTTATATTAAAATATAAAAATAAAAATAAAAATTGTAGGGATCATAGAGTCGGCTGAGAGAAGCAAAGACCTCGATTAATGACTTCCCAAAATGATTCCCAACTTTCATTATTTAGAAATTCCAGTATCTCACAAATAATGGCTTCGTAGTGGTTCATAGAAACTAAGAAAAATTCTGCATCAGAAGAATAGCTCCGGTTTGACTTCAGTATCAAAGTTAACCGAGGTCCAACAGTACTGAAAATGCAATTTTGTCAGAGTCGACTTTTCCTTCTGAGTACTTCTTCTAGAGGAGCGCGATTCTCTTACAATTTTTTTTATAGGAAGGGGAGGATGTATAAAACCACTCCAGAAAGTTAGGAGAAGCAATTCTGTCACGTTTTCGAGAAATCAATTTTTAAAAACATGGTATAGTTTCTTTTAAATATTGCGTTGAATCAGACATAATGTCCAAGATTGATAAGATAAAATTTTCGTTCTTAGAATAGTTTAATCATTTATTATGTCAATTAGGTACGGTTAATGATTATCAGAAAACTATTTGAGTCTCAATCATATTTTACATTCAAATCAACTAACAATAAGTACAGCAGAACCTCGATTAACCAGCTCGATATTAGAATCATAATTGAAGAGTTTTGTTGATGCTGAATTTTTTAATTTTATTATTTAATTTTATATAATATAATAATTTTTTAATTTTATTTCATTTTAGTATTACTCAAAACTTTACTGTAGCATTGAATAATTGGAACGCAGGATAATAGAAATGTGGAATAATTAAAAGTCGGTTAATTGAGGTTCTACTGTATAGCAAATGTTATTGGGGAACAAATTTTATTTTAGAGAACGGAGTTATTTATAATTGAACTTAATGTTTGAAGAAAAAACTGTATTTATGTATTCCTGATAGAAAAACAAAAGTTTCCTTTTTTTGATCAACATTTATCACCAGAAATTTCCTAATTTTTAACTATTCATCTGTCAGAAACAAGGAAACATCGGTTCTTTTAAAGAGTTGCTTTTCCTTTGTACATAACAAAATTTTTTTAACAGTCAGCTAAAAAACACGATGACAAATAGCACTACACTACCTATTGCTATAATTTTTTTTCACTACCACGCATAATATTATTATTTCACAGCAGCTATTAAAAGAAGTCTGCGTCGCGTCGAGCAAACAAAATAACACGAAGATGAACGCGCGCAGCGAGAAAGTAGGGAAGCCAAGAAGGGGATGAAGAGGCAGAAAGGAAGGGAAGGAGGACAGAGAAGAATCAAAGACGACGCTAAAATCGGTTTTACAACTGGCAGTTCTTTTTCTCCCTCTAGTCGCTTTTAGCGTCTCGCCGTTTCGCTTTCTACGGTGGAAGACGATTGTAAAACGACGGGGCCGCGACTAGGCCGTGGCTATGCCTAAGTTATGTGCCTCCTAAAATAGTCGGTGGGAATAGCCTATTAACTTTTCCGTTTCATTCTTTACTGCCCTTTGTTCCCGGCGATTTGTCACCTTTGCCCGACCCGCGCCTCCGGGTTATCTATCGATGCCGTCCCTTCGTGCTCGACGACCCGTCCTTCCCCTTTATTGCGCTGCCTTCTTGGAAAACGCGTTCGGACCTCAATGAAGTCGCCCCCTCCCCCTGCCTCCACCCCTGGGGGAAGGGGCACGAGATCGGTTAATTTTCAAATTTTTTTATGACGATCGCTCGAACTTTCGCGTCGCTTCCTTCGGAGAAACTTTGCGATACTGATTATGCAAGAGGAAATTATGCATTGACGATTCGTCTTCATTTTTTTTTTCCGTGGAGAAGAAGGGAGAAGGTTTTAGGGTTTGGGACATTTGAGTGTCGCGCTTGAAGGTTTTCGGGGACGATTTGGATCTGGAAGTTTTGGACGTCGGAGTTTTGGAGCCGATTTTTTGGACGCGAAGCTAAAAGAAGGTAGATGAAGGCGAAAGGAAGGAGTTTTTGTATGTGAAGTTTGTTTCTCCAGAGCCGTTTGGCGGTTTGATTCCTCGTCAGAAATTTGTCGAGTGGGTTTTGCACGGTGCCACCGGTCGACAAAAGGGCCTCAATTATGACGGATCGCGCGCGCTCGCGCGAGCAAAGTGACAGCTCGCCAGTAGGTCACGGCGCGACCTACATACTGACGCGCGCCTCTTGATTGACCGTTCTTCTCCGGTCCTTTGCAAATCTTTGCAATAAAAAAAAACGGGCCTTTACTGAATGGCCGATTGAGCGCGTCACGTCGGTCGTCGCTCAATTAGCCAATCTACTCTCATCTGCTTCTACGTCGTCGTTGCGCAATGACGCGATTGGACTACCTGAGAACCTGAGAACTTTCCTGCTTCTGCCTCTTGTTAATACCATTCTTTTCCACCTCCCGATTAATTAGCAAATTAGTTTCTCTACTATTCAATTTCTGAGTTTTGAGAAAGTAGTAAGAAAATTTGGGGAAAAATTGAAATTACTCACTTTTTTGGTAAATTAGATTCAAAGTAGAATCACTCTGCTTTATAATTATCAATGACAACTGATCATTATGATAAGGAAAAATATTCGATTGACTGAAAATTTGGAGGGGATATTTCGAGAAATTACTAAGGGAGATCTGGAAAATGGAATTTTAGAATTTTTATGAGGATGTCCTTTCAAATTATCCAGAATACATGAGATCTATGAATTATGTTTCTTCGTTTAGCCATGAGATTAGCACAGTTCGTTATTTTAATAATGTAATAGTGTTTAATGGGACAAACATTGGACAACTCAGATTGGGAAGTCATTAGAATTAGAATTAAAAGCAGAGAGAATAATTTTATCTTTACTTTTTCTTCCTAAAGCAAACTACATATTCTCATTTCCATTACTAGTTCACAAAATATTTAAAAACACAGTAGAATCTTCATTAATCGACTTGATATTTATAATATAAATAAAATACTACCGAATAGTTAGTAAATCATTATTAAATCACAGAAACTCTAATTAGTAAGAATCAGGGATAATTTACTGCCTTAATTTATCCGAAAAATTCATGCGGTTTTTAACTCATATAACTCCTGCGATATCTCGCGTTGTGTAACGCTGATTTTTATCAATGCATGTTGCAAGTTTTCTCAAACTTCTTCATCAAAATGTAAGATGAAATGTCACCTATTAAATAACTCTTCGTTCTGAATATTTGAAGCAATTTTAGTCGCATTCCAAAGCGCAGGAAGCGCATCATCAAAAATCGCATGAACTCTTTGGCCAACCTAATATTTGAGACTGCAACGTTGCACTCGATCCACCGCATTATACCGAATGATTTTCGTGTCGGTCGAAGGATCGACGGACAGGGCACGGCTCTGCTTATTGCGAGTGTTTCAAGCTCCCCCATGGCAGTCAACGTGTTAAGTGGATCCAAGCCCATTCTTCGACACGCTGAGTGGTCAAGATTGAACGACAGAGAGTGTCTGAGGGATCGCGAAAGGGGATAGAGTGAGTACTTACAACTGGAGAGCGCGCCGAAGTGGGCGAACAGCATCCAATACGTGGTGCTGAAGAACATCCAGCCCTGGATGTCGTGGAGAGCCGCCTCGGTTCTGGGAAGCCTCAGCCAGAGCAGACCGACGAGCAGACTGAGGGCGATCGTTTGCAGCCAGTTGAGACGCGACAACATCCGTGGCCGGGCCTCTTGAAAGTTTCTTTCTGATAATACCTGGAATCAGACAAACGTCGGATTATAAGCAAATGAACCTTGGATCTTTTGGAGATCGAACAAGATCATTGATCGAAGTTCATTGCGAAGATCCACTGGTCTTTCCGATTGGTTTTACGCTTTCAAGTTGGTTCATCGTTAGCTTGGAGCGTTTGAAGGAAAGAAATGGAGCAAAAATAGGTCATTCGTTGCGATTCAAGTCATGTGAGGTCTTATCTTTATTGGGTGATTATTTTCGAATGAAACAGTAAAGTAAAATTTTATGCGCAGCTGGTAAAAAATTTAATTTAGAAATATTAACAGGTTCTCTGACATAGAAGCTGTTCAAATGTTCCTGAATTAAGTTTGCAGAGTGCATCGCAGCGAAGGAAGTTGCAGCGAGGGTCAATTAAGATTCCAGGGGACTCGTACGAATTAATAATCAGCCGCGAAAGTCCAATTGAAGATGCGGCGAATTCACGGCGAGACACGCGCGCGTCTAATTGCACCGCTCATACTCATAATGATACGAATGCTGCCCCCGTGGGGCGCGACAATGTCACAGTCGCAAGGTTGCTGTTCGCTACACCTCTTCGGTGCGGTTCAATTATATCAGCGGCCGTGAGGAAATAGAACGCAAAGTTTCACAATGCCGGTTCTGAAGGCCTCTTTAAATTACAACTATATACGCCGGCTATTTAACCACGAAGAGGAACTTCACGTCGTTAATTACTCAATCGCCGCGACGCATCGACTACCAATAACCCGCCTTTCAATTTTTTAATGCAAGAAAATCTCACGAATTTTTTCACCAAATTTTTTTATACATAAAAGATAACACGTAGGAGACTCTAAAAAATTTGCGAAGACTAAACCTTCCTTGTTTTCGAAAAACAAATGATCAATGATATGGAAATTTCTGGAAGCATTCTAGAAGAGTTCAGAGGTTACTTGATCGAGTTTTACTAAGTTATTTCTCGAAGAGGAGAGCTGGTCCTTGCGATTTTTTAGGCTGATTTAGCACACCTTCTGCATTAAAAAAAATTGCAGTGTTCCTGTTGTTAATAAAAAATTCTAAGATAAGGAACCACGAAATTCCCGAACAGTGAACTCTTATTTTTGGAAATACATGAAAGTTGATCCCCTTTTCGCAACAGTCAAAGTTTGCGAAATTTTCGTGGAGGTTTGGATTGCCGGACGAATCTCGTCGCTACCAAACCGCGAAACACTCTCCGCGTCGATCGAGCTAAAACGCGGCTAAACGAAGAAGAACAGTTCCGTCGGGTAAAAGTGATGCAAGTGGCGAGGCGCATTCGTACAAAGAGCAGGCATCACGAACAGGCATACCGGTTGCGGTAATTATCCGGATATGGCGAATCGTGTAAACGCGACCTAGTTCTCCTTTCTGCTCGGCGTCGATCCTCTTCCACGCCGCGATAGTCGCGCGAGCGAGCGCCCATCGCGCTTCTCGCGCTTTGATTCGGAGGACCTTGTTCTATGCATCCAGCCCTTCCTCCTTTTCGGAACGTTTCTGGGGCAGAGCTTGCGACCTGCCGAAGCTCGAAAAGCGAGCCGCTCGTCCCGCAAAGGGGATTTCGAACGGTTGGAGGAGTTTGAGTGCGTTTGAAGTGGTTCGCGCTGTTTGGAAACAGAGCTCCGGGGATTAGATATATAGACTTTGGGCTTTCGGTCAACATATGGAAACTTTTCAGACGCTATGGGGAAGTATGGAACGTGGAGAGTTCAGTGGATTGGGTCGTGGGATGTTTGACGCGGTTTATGATGTTTCCAAAATGAGGTTTAGAAAATCTGGTCTGTAAATTATAGAGAGATTTAATGTTCCGGTGTTTTGGGAGCATTGTAGGGAAATTTCGATCTTGGGGATATTTTTGGGACGAGCATTGGGGTGAGTTTGAAGCGGTTTGCGTTGTTTACTAATCGAGTTTTAATGAATCGGATACGGATAATTACGATGCATTTTATTTATCGATATTTTGAAGTATTATAGTGAAATTGGGATTATGGAAATTTTGTTAACTCGAGTTATGGTGAATTTGAAGTGGTTTGCACTGTTTGGGAACCGAGTGAAGTAAGAAAATTCTGAGCAAAACCGAGCATATTCAATGTATGGAAACTTAATGAGCATCTGCAGTAAAATTTGGGGCTTAAAGAATTGAATGACTCAAGTTTAATTATGTTTGAAAAGGTTTAAAATGTCCAGCAATCGATTTTCTGCGAACTGAGCACAGAAATTTTAATTATGTTCAATTCACGAATATTTATAGGACACTATAATAAAATATGGACTATGGAAACTTTGATGATTCGAGTTGAAATATGTTTAAAGCAGTTTACACTGTTCAGAAATAAAGTTTGTGGTACATAAACTGTAAATTCGCCCAATGTACGTTCTTTTCCACAATACTATGATAAAATACAAACCATAGAAACCATAGAAACCCTGACAACTCGCATTGTAGCGCATTCGAAATGATTTCACATGTCTAAAACCAATTTTTCTACCTCTAACAAGAAATATCACCGAAGTGTCGCGCTTTTCATACGGAAAAAGAACCATAAGTCCAGGTCTACAGAAGTAAAATTCAATTACTTGCTCGTTTCAAGTATCCACACATCCAACCTTGAGATATTGGAGGCTCTAGAGACCGAAGAGTCCACATTCTAACTCGTCGTAATTTTTCACGTTTAATCCGTTCAATTTTTAACGCGGCTGGATTAGCTCTCGCTTCCATTCGCGCGGCGGAGGGGAAATTGCTTAATCAAATTTTCAACCGGGCAGGGAAATTGGCTCGGCGCGTTACGGAAATTATGGGAACGGGTGACGGGCGGAGAACTCGAACGCGTAATACCTCAGACGGAACAAATGCCACCGGTCCGGCACCTTGAAAGCGATCTGGTATGCGTTACGTCTCGGATAAAACGTCGAGGACTCATACGAATTTAATGCCCGCATTAAACTTGAATCCCAGATGTCATTTCCATTTCCCTCGGCATTATCTCTCTCTCTCCCCGCGACATATCACTCATCTAAATTTTCATATTACTGTTTGCATGCTCTATTAATCGTGCGTGCAATCGAACTTTTCGATCTCTCCTTCGGCCTTTTCCACCGCCGCACGCCTCGCGCCCGTAAACAAATACAAAATACCGATGAATTCGTTCCGCCGGCCGTTTCCATAATACCGTCGCCGCCGATTGGACACCCTGTCATTGTCCATCACGAACGGAACTCTTCTCTGTCCTTTCGTCGTCCGCGGAATCCTCCGGCGTTCGCGGTTTGCGGTTTATTAATTTCGCCCGGTCGACTTGACCCTCGGTTGCCAAACTGACGTCACTTTTTCTCGAGAAATAACGGGACACCGAGTACCGACTCGTTTCGTCCCTCCGATCGCGCCGCCCGGCTTCCCCGTTACCAGAACCTCTTGAAAAGTGAGCCGAGCGATTGGCAGCGTTTGCGTGCCCGACCGGTCACGTATTTTTTTCGATTCGATCCGTGCTTGGAGAGTAGACAACGCCGGACAGGAACGCCAACAACTTCGCGATACTGGATCAACACGGCGCGCGTGTATCCCGCGGGCAAATATTTTCGAAGCGTTCATCATCTTAGGGCGAGGGATCGACCTAGAGTCAACATCTCCGTCGAGACCTTTCTGTCTTTCTTTGGGGGGGAAGTTCGTTGAAAAGTTATGGCAATTCATTCGCTGGCTTTCAGGATTATTAATTGGGGAGAGGAGTTTCTTTGCTGGTCGGGGAAGGATTCTGTATTATAGTTTCTTTTCTGTTATGTTAAGAAGCTTTTTGTTTCTTTTTTTTTGAGAGTTGGGTATTTTAGGGACGTGGAAAAAGAAACAAGGGACATTCATCCTGATTATTATGTACTGAGTCGACCATTAAGTGCTGTTTTTCATTTTTTTTTCAAGCGAACGTTCTTACTACGTTAAAAATAATAGAGTATTCGTAATTTATGCAACGCGTATATCTGTGGTTATAAGCCAAAACGTCGAATATCACAAGTTTTCATTTTCGAAATATTCACGTTTAAAGTTTTGATAATTAATACTGCACTATGATTTTGAATTTTATTAAACCTCGTTTTCGAAGGAAAAATTCATTTCATAGACTTTTTCTGTGATAATAATATAAATTCTGCTTTCTAGACTCGAGTTAAGGCACAAACTCAACTTTTTTGAAAAAGTATCGTTGTCCTTGCAGCCATAAATATAGCTTGAGGACGGAGATTCTAACCCGTGATTTAAGAAAAAGTTCCTTCTATCTGGTTGCATTGTTTCAGTGTTTATTTTGGAAATTCGAGGATGCAGAACGAGTATTTTCAATTATGTAGAATTACACAAATAATCAAATATTAAGTTGCAAGTCGCACAAAAAATTAGCGCGATGGAAATAAAAAGGAGTAAAAAATTGTAGACCAGGGTAACGAAATGGTACTCACTTTGAACTGCGACCAGAAGCTGGTGGGCCACTGCCAGGCGAAGTCGTCGTCCGCGGAACTGGCACTGCTGCTGGCGTGGCTTTGGGTGTCCAACCACAGTGTGCGACCTTCGTCTTCTTTCACTGTAAATTACCAAAAAATAAAAGGCTGAAACTCTTGAAATCCATCACTATTTTACATCCAACTCAAAAGCTGTTACTCAAAAACTACAAAAATCTTTAGGACTATCCTTGCTTTACTATACTCTATCAACCAAAATCTCTTAACTCTTATCCAAAATCATTTTCTCTCGATCAATCACATTAATTTATTCTCCTAATTCCTCCCACACCAAAAAGATCAAGAATCCCTTCTCCCAGAATCGAACGACTTCGATTCCTCCGTTCCAGAGACCCACAAACCCCGACACCCGATCTCCGAGTATCAGAAACGGCCGAGCCGGAACCGCAGTGACACTAATGCGGTCTCGGGGAGTCTGAAAGCGTGCAACGAAGGAGCGAACCGATTGCACCGGGTGCGTCATACCGTTGTCGCTGATGTGGTGCTCGTGATAATGGATGAGATGGTCGCACAGCGGATGTTGGCTGGGATTGTATTCCGGGCAAAGTTCCGGCGGGCATTCGGGCCCCTGTCGGACGTTCCTCGCGGCGGCCACGATGCGGTCCCGGACCTCCTCCGGCCCCTTTATTTGCTCCACTGAAACAATCCACCGTCCAATTTCAACACCGTGAAGTCTGCAACCGGCTGATAAGATCCCGTCAAACGGTTGGAATTTCGCGGAGGACGGTATCTCGTCAATTAGGGCCCCGGTTCGAGGTCTCTTGATTTGATAGCTCGTTAAGGTTTGGCGTTTCGCAGATTCGTCGGACAGCATCGGGGGAGATAAAAAGGGGAATTGCTGAGACGCAGGGGAATGCGACGGACGTTATTCGGGAAGGACGCGTGGCGCGACTGATTAATAAATTAACCGATTTGCATGCATGAATATTAGATAGCTCCCCCTTCCATGAATAATGCACTAGTCTTTCTTTCTTTCTCAGAAGGATAAGCGAAAATCATTTATCTTTCATTATCGGTCGACTGTATCTCTCCTAGGGAGTTTCGCAATGGTCCCTCGACTGTGTAATCATTTTTCAATCCCGATTTTTTTAGGATCGCGGTACTTATCTTAACGCTAAGAATCTTAGGGTGACTCGATCGTTTCAATAAAGTTATGCGGAAAATTACCAAAGCTGTATAAAATGTAGAATAATAGTAAGTTGTTTATTAAGTTCTGCGGATTTTGTTAATTTAGAATTTGCATTCAGCTATGGAAATTAAAAAATTCTTTTTGCCTTTTAATTGAAATAATTTTGGAAGTAAGTTTAGTCAATTTTAGATCGCGAGTGTAAAATTCGCTGGAATTGGCAACTGCGATTTAGTTAATTAAGGGGTCATATATGTCTCTCAGCATTGAATAGTCATGAATGTTTGCAAGTGATTGGAGAACAAACAGTAAAGAGGATTTACGTAATTCTGTTTCTATGATAAAAATACATATTTATAAAATAAAAAGCTGAAAGAAAGAACCAACAACGATAAAAAATATGACGGTTCAATCTAGTTGTGCAAAATTACATCTAGTTGTGCAAAAGGCTGTTGTTCACGATTTATTCAATTATCTTCTTTTTTTTGTTCACATATTCCAAATAATATTATTTATCGGCTTACAGAGGCTTTTCGAGATAAATTGAATCATTCTTGAATAACAGTAAACAATGAACGGTTAAAAAAAAAAAAAAAATCGCGAACCTTTCTACTCAAATTTTTGCTGTTATCGCAATTTTTATTTTTTAAAGAAAACTTCTCGTAAACCGAGAACCAAGAGATCAAATTCTTATTTCACATGACTCTGTTGGGCTAAATCATGCCCACCGTTTGGGGCAGCGTGAAAAAAATGCATTTTACGTAACTATACTTAGATGCCATATTTTTAATAATTTTTAATTTTTCATTCCTCTTTTATTTTCTATAAATTGTCAGCTTTAAATTACAAAAATAATTAAGTCAATTGATTTAATAGTTTGTTCGATGATACTTCACAAACATTGAACCACGTTTTAATACCGAAAAGCATATATGATATAAAAGCGCTTCCCCTGCGCTTGTGTTGTATCTTGGTTTCTCAAAACACTTACGTATAAAGTCAGCGGGGTTATAGTTTGGCAGCAGCGTGAGCCCTATAGTGGAGAAAAACCTGCCGATATTCGTGGTGGAGCCGTAGTAAGCCACCTGGCCTCGGCTCAATAAAAGAAGCTTGCTGAAGCTGTGGAACATCCTGGAGCTGGGCTGATGCACCGTTATCACGATGCTCTTGCCCTCCTGCTCCGCGTATTTCTTCAGCCGTGAAATGAGCGCCTGTGCCGAATGCGAGTCCAGCCCGCTGGTTGGTTCCTAAAAGACAACGGACGACTTAATCCCGTCGGAGGAAACCACCGCGACGAAAACAGCCCTCGAATCTACGCGGAGAAGAAGCTAACAAATCTAGGACAACATCTTGAACACTAATTTCCTACAAATTAATTATCAGTAATCGCGAAATTCATTCTGAGGCTTGAAATACTATACTTAATTTCATCTTCAATACGGGGATAAATTTCAATTTTCTTCTGCTTCAGTATTTCGTGTATTTACTTCTAGACAAAAATCTACAGAACTAGTTTCTTGAAAATTAATTATTAAACAACGAATTTTATGCATTTATGGCAATGCTAAATATGCAAAAAATCCAAGAAGACTTAACATATGCCAAAATATATAAACTATCAACAATATTATTCAAGTTAGAATGTTTAAAACATTAAACATATTGTTCTTCAAGATCCAATTCTTTGTTTGTGCTTGTACAAATTTTATTTTACGTAAAGATTCGCTGTTTATTAATTATCAAATGAAATAAATATAGTAGAACTTCGATTAACTGGCTTAATTTCAGAGTCACAATTGAAGTTTCCACTTGTTGAAAAATTTTTTTATAACTGTCAAACTGTTATTAAATTATCGAAGTTTTAGTATATTCGTTAGTACAGCAAATAATTAAATCGTGTATAATAGAAGTTAAAGATAATTGAAGGCCGGTTAATCGAGATTCTACTGTCTACGTTCAAAAAAATTTTCAAAGTCATAAGTAGACTGCGGATTTTATGCATTTCTGAGAATTCTAGGTATGTAAAAAATCTGCAATATTATTAGCATATGCAAAAATATGCAAAATGTCACAAATATAATCGAACTTAGAATGTTTAGAATATTGAACATACTGTTATTCAAGTTCCAGTTCTGCATTTGTGCTTGTAATGATTTTATTTTGCATAAAAATCCGCAGTCTAGTCATAAGAATAGAGTTTCTCAAATATCTTCTTTGAAAGAAATTCTAGTGATTTATTAGATCTAGCGACTTACGTCGAGCAGCATGAGCGACGGATTCGTGAGAAGCTCGCAGGCTATGCTCGTCCTCTTCTTCTCCCCGCCGGAAAGTCCCCGTTTCGTGTAATCCCCGATAACTGCGAGTAAAAGTCGAAATATAAATAACGGACCGAGCGAACGATCACCCGCATTCTTCGTTCTCGATTAGGAATAAATATTTATCGGCAAGCTTCGTCCGGAGAAGCGACTGACGGACGGAATGGTCAATCAAAATGGCGTCAGGGTACCGGGACAGTCGGAATGGTTTCTCGTTGCTGGAACTCGTAAATTGTTACGGGGGGTTCTCGTTCGCGTGCATAAACAAATTACGGCGGATTTACGCGGCGGCGAAGAAAGTGGGACGATTTTGTGTACTGGCCTCCGCGCGCTCGGATCTTTGATCCTCGAGGGAAATGGGAACGGGGAGTCGTAAATGATCGATGCCTTTGCTCGATTATTGCTGGCCCCGTTTTAGAAAACGCGAACAGACGCGAAAAATAAATCCTGAGGATTTTCTAGCATGTAGGACAATTGATAATTAATGAAGAGACACTAATAAAGGGAACAGAAGCTGATTCAGAAAAGAAACCGAAGAGTTTAAGGGATCGTGAAAATAAAAATCCTGTCGGTGTATAAACTCTGAATCATTTCACTGATTCGTGATTTCAATCACGAATTTAATTTAATTTTACCATTAATGGAATATTTAAAATAAACTTTGTTACTCAAAAATACGATTTTCATTCTTTTTAAAACTTAAGCTAATTAATATAATACTTTGAATCTTGATAAAATGCTTCCTCAGGGAATAAAACGATTGAATACTATTAGTGTGAGGTATTATTATCAATAATCGCAGTCAAATTATTTTGCAAGGTTCGTCATAAATACATGATTTGAATTAAAGGTACGAGTAAATTGAATTTCGAGGATTGAACGCGCGAAGGGAAAACCAGGAAAACGCGGCGCGACGGGAAAGCGATATGGAGAAGAGGGAGTCGGCGTTGGCACGATCCATCGATCCAGTCAGATCTATACTCACTGGTGTCTTGGCAGGCGGCGAGGTCGAGGACCTCGATGATATGATCCACGCACTGCATCTTCTGGGAGTGCGAGAACGTGTCCGGAAGCCTGAGCCTCGCCTGGTACTGAAACCAACGAAAAAGATCGACGATTTAGTCGACTGTAGGATCAACCGAGGGAGGATCGTCGTGTTTCTTAGAGTCTGGCCCCGTTTACGCATTAAACAGCAACGTAAGCAAAAGCCAGCGTCGACGCGCATTTCCGTTTCGTAACATGCAGCCCACTTTGCGTCTATTATTACCGTCTGACACGCGCCCATCGGGAATCCCTGCGATCGCGATTTTTGCATCGATCTCCCTAACAAGGAATTTCATGACGACGATGATCATTATTAAACGGCGAGCGAATTTTTTGAGGTTTCGTCAAAGTATAGCAGTGGGTGCGAAACTGGAAGGAATTTGGAGTTTTGTTGAGATTAAAGTTGAGATTAAACAGATGGAAAACGTTTTTGTAAGGAACGATTTTTTCTTTGGAGTGGCAACTGATCCCGCGGTCTTTCCAAGTCGCTGCACGCCAGTCAAAACGGAGACAAAGCCGACGAGAGGGAATTCCGAGAGGCCTCGCCAGAGGCGTGTTTTCCTTCGGCTCCGCGTCGCTCGTTCCACCGAATTATCGAATGCACGTGAACACGTTCCGCCGAGGAAAGTCCTCCGTGCACTACGTGCAGAATCGCAAACGGCCGATGGTGGCTCGTTTCTATCCGTCGCGTTCGACGACAAAGGTGTGGCTCTCGTTACAACGCGGCTCTCGAGCTTCCTCTTTCGCTCGAGCCGGGAGCAGTTCCTCTTACGATCTTACGCAATTCGTCTACCTTTCCCTTCCTGAGCTTTTTTCGGGGGGGAGGACAAGTTCAATGACACTTGGGAAACTCTCGTGGAACCCGTAAATGCAACTACAAACTCAAATGCTATTCTTCCCGAATTCTTTTTAGGATCATTTCAACCTTTAAATTCTGAAACTTCATAGAAATCATTTATTAACCCCTTGCGCTACGATTTTTCTTAGATTGTGGGATGTAAGTTACTCCAAACAGTAAATAAAATCGTAAAATTCTTGATCGCATAATTTCTGGTGATAATACAATTTGTCTTCGGCTTGCAAACACAACTATAACTTGTTCTTCTTTGTCGTTTTCAATAATTTGATCCATGGTCTTTGGGCATTTTTTTTATCCAATCATGTACTTTGTTTCAGTCAACAAATGCTTCAATTTTAAGAAAAATATAAAGAAATTACTGTTACTACTAATGTTTGCTGTTGCTGGATATTCTATTAAAATTTTTTTGTTTAAATTAATAATATGGTAGCAATTAATATTGTTGTAAGTTCAAATAATGCTTATTTCTTAGATTGTTCATTTTTATGCAAAATCAAATTTTCGCAATCACAAATAAACTATTCAAGCTTGAATAACAGTGTTGTCTTATTTTTTTTAAATACTGTAATTTGTATTATAATTAAACACATCGGTTAATAATTTATTAGATTTTTGCATGTTTAAAATTGTCATAAATGTACAAAATCTGCTGTCTAACTGTCTATTAAGAAGTCGAAGAATTAAGAATCCATCAACAGATCGACGCGAATTTTTTCGCAACAATTGCAAACGTTCCGTGGCAGAAAAATCGCATTAAACCTAAAACAAATTGAACTCTGCTTTTCCTTTTCTAAGAAATTAGCCCTACATTCATCTCCCTTTGCTGATTTCTTTCTCCACAGAAGTTCAAGCCCCTAAGATTGATTTTGCAAGGGATAATGACAAGGCACTCAGCAGACAAGCGAGTTAATTCGACGTCAAAGGGCTCCGATCGAGAGCATCGCGGAATTAAAGAGAAACATTTACCCACCGCAAAGTACAGAGTGGAACTTCGTTGAAACCACGAAGCGGGATTAGAAACACTCGAAGAGTTCGTTACAAATAAACACGGTGGTCGTCAGTGGCAATTCAGATGCGAAGGATCGATACAGAATTACAGGACATCGATCCCCGCCTGTGTGGCCCCTTGCAATTCTATTACGCCGTTGATTAATGACTCCATTTAATCGGTCGAAAGAATGCAGCTGTATCTGCCGATCGATGGTAGTCGACGCGGATGGTTAACTAAAATCGATGTAAAACAGGCAATCGAACCACGGCCATTGTTTCCGGCATTCCTAGGCGCCTCTTTGAAATTCTGCTACGGGAGGCCATTAAGTGGCGAGAGGAAGCTCGCGTTCGGATAACCAACCAGAAAGAATCAAAAGAATTTTTCTTTTTAGAACGAATTCTTCGTGGGGGATGAAAAGGAAAATTGTGTGGCTCCTTTAAGCGGGATTTTATAACGAAAAAGGTATTTATATGGGCAAATAATTACTGTGCCTTTGAATTTCCCTCGTAAAAAATTTTTTGAAGACTTTCCTATACATATACCATTAAGGACCCAATTCCTAATGATTTAAGAGTAACTATTATGATTTTTCTAACGTATAAATCTGAAAATTAACCTAATCTCAAAATATGTATAAATGCATGTTTGAATAAATCCATGCTTTATGTTTAACTGGACATCTAAAGGAGTGCAAAAATAACGATAACCAAATTATAATCTAAGTTTTAAAGTCAGAAAAGCGAAGAGAGCAATTTCTGGTCACCCAAATTATGTCTAATTTGATAACATTTATAGCAGTGCTAAGTATTAAAAAAATCTACGAGACTGTTCAGATATGCTAAAATATACAAAATATCAACAATATTATTAAAGTCGAAATGTTTAGACCATTAAACATACTGTTTTCCAAATTCCAATTCGTTATTTGTGCTTGCAAAAATTTTATTTTGCATAAAAATCCGCTGTCTAGTTATATCTATACTAAGCCGATCACGAAATGGGTTCTGATCAGAAATTCGATCCTTGATGGTAGTTCACTAAATTTCTATTTCCAAACTCTGTTTATAAATTCTGCTTATCGAAAAATCTTCTCGGAGAAGCGCTGTCGAATTTCCCAGGAAATCGGTTAATGTAAAGAATTTTCCTCGGGTTTTTCGAGGTTTTCGCGATGCCGCGCTTTGTGCACGCGGCTTAAGGGATCGACGTTGCGGTCGACACACCCTGCGCTGTCGCGACCAACGCGAACGGACGTGCCATTTTCTCGACGCCCGGAGTCCGTTACACAAGAGGATCCGTTATGCGGAGAGAGAAAGTGGCCGTCGATGATATTTCGCCGCGTGAATAGCGGTCATCTTTCGGCCAGGGGGAAACTGGGCTCCAGCACGAAGCCGAGGACCGTTGTCACGCCGTGTCAAACTTCCTTCCGGCTGATCGCGCCTTTGTCGTTCGAACATGTTGCTGCGAGGTCGTAGAACCGCGGAGTGGATACGTAATCTTGGCTCCCGGCGTCTGGGAAGCCGCGTTGGAACTTGGAACTCCTCCTTCCGGGGGTGAAATGATAAATGAACCGGGTTGTGACTCATTTTTCAGTGACGGAAGAAGTGTGCGAACTGGGACACCAAAAATCGAGAAAAAAGATATAGAAGAGGAAGAAGATTTCTGGAGAATTCAATCTCTTTTATCGCTTCTAATAAATCGTACAGGTTTTTTCGTAGTTTTGTTATCTTTGAAGAGGTGGAATAAAAGCAAAGAGTTGATGATTTTCAGAAGCCCAAACTCGAAAGTTCAGCTTGATAATTTTTGATAGCGCGATAAGGAGGATCAACTTTTCGGTGGAATGACGACGTGACGCTCGTCACGATCGACCCACGGTAATCGACGGAGAAAAGGGAAAGTATGACGGGAGACGAGTCGCCGAGGATTCGTGGAAACGACTTTTTTTTATGGGGACTTGATGTTTAAGAAAGTTCGAGAGAAGAAAACGGAGAGTGCTGATCCCGCGGAGCGACGAGAAATTGAAGAAGAGGAATGATGGTGACAGAAAATTACGAGCACGGGATCGTGAATGTCCAGCTCTTGACAGTTTACGATCCTCTAACACTTTCTTGTAGTAGCTGTGAAATAAATAAACTGTAGTTGCAACTAAGTAAACAGTAATAATATTCGCTATTTATATAATTTAATAAGCAGAGGAACTTAATTTACTGCAAACAAATTTACCGAGCTTTAAAAACAGCTCTATTTCACTCTAGTATTCATCAAGAGGATAGAAAAATATTCTCATGCTCTATAGTGAAAGATTAATGTAATTACAATGTAGCTACAGTAGAATTTCAATTATGCGACTAAATTATCTTCGATTTTTAAGGTCTAAAATTACAATTATTTAGTGACCTAGATAGAAGAGTATTAAAGTAGGACTTTTAATAAAACTTGAACTATGATTTAATAATGGTCTACGTATTATTAGAATTTTGTATTGCAAATATCAAGTGGATTAATTAAGGTTCTGCTGTACTTTATTTGAAAAAAATTCTTTTTGTACAGTTTTATGCGAGGAATTTCAGCCTCATGAATTTTTCCATAATGAAAATATTAAATTTATTTATTTAGAAATGTAGAACAATGATCTGCAGTTAAATATTGAGATTAAAAATAATTCAGATGGAGGTAAAAATATAGTGCAGTAGGTTTCATAATTAATTAACCTTTTGAATGCTTGTGAACGAACCTGTAAGTCGCTATATATACATTTTATGTAATGTCTTTTATAACTCATGACTCATGACTGACTTCTATCTGTCCGGTACTTTATTATTATTTTTTTAAGCGTTTAAGAATTATTAATAATTTTTTCTACCCTACAATACTTCCAGTAGAACAAAATATTCACTCATTTTTACCAATAGGTAGGTAAAAATAGGCAGGTTTTTATGCATATTCATATTTTCACAGTTACAGAAAAAGCAGTGAAATTTTAGTAAAACTGCATCTTATTTTCTACATATTATAAAACAGAAGGTTTACTATTTTATAAATTTTCGCATCTAACATACATCTTCATATGCTTCTGTATGCAATTTAAAATTGTCATGAATGCATAAACATCCAATATGAAAATTTATGGAATTTTCTATTTTCGGACAATTTAATATGAAGTAATTCAATAATATGAAAACAAAAGATAAAAAATATATGATGTTATATAAAAAAATTATAGATCACAGATTATTTCAATTCAATTATTTATATAATACCTTCCCCAATTTTCTTTCATTCCACAGGAGTAATATTCCACTGTTCCATCGCTCCTTTTTCCCGTCACTAAATTCGTTTCATCGCAACACTTTTCCACCCAAAATTTGTATCGAATCAAAGATGGGAAGATTGTATCGGCCCCGATAATAATCTGTCTGAATGGTTACACGCGAACTATGAAGCGTTTAAATTCTCGGAAACGCGAGACGACGGTTGGCTTTCGGCCCGCATTCCCGGCGATCCTCAGCGCGAGGTGTTCCCCTAATTTTCGCGTCGCGGACCGTCATAAATTTGTCACGGAAGCCGGGCGATAAACTTGGCACGGTTGCGCCAGCGATTTTCCCGGAAAACGAGGAAACAGTTCGATCAGCGAAACGCCACGCTTCCTATAATTGCTCGCGCGCGTCCGGCTCGAGTTTATTGTGTCTAGGCGCGCGTCTGACTATGTTCGTCCGATTCTACTTGCGCGCCCCGCTTGCGAATTTATCGCGTAGTCTTCCGGATTTTGAGCCTCGTTGATAAAGCTTTCTATAACTGCTACAGAAAAAGATGGAAACCCAAAAGATGGAAGATGGAAAAGGATGGATTTTTTCTCAAAATATCTTTCATGGTACATTAAATAAAAATTTTTTTAAATGTCTAGAATTAATCCCCTCCATCTTTCCTCATTTTTTAGTAAGTTAACGTAAATTATTTGAATCATGGTGAATACCCAATTTCTTTTTTTATCGAACAAATCGTTATTGAAAGTTTACCGTGTTCCTCGACAAATAATTATTTAAATTCGATAATATTCGTCGCGATAAATTCTGCAGATATTCTTGTGGAATCGTCGAACACTATTCGTCGGTGTTTCATCGAGTTCTACCAAATGAGAATCTCAAATTTATTTTATAGAATGATCGTAAAGGGAACGGCTACCATGAATCGAGGGGGTCTTCTGTTATAGATAAGCTGTTCGGATCCCGAGGAGTCGAACTATGCAAATGCGAAGGTTTTTACGACGTAAATGAGCCAATATTCAGCGTGGGACCGACTTTGTTCTGGTTTTTTCTATTTCGATGAAGTGGTCTTAGGAATTTATTGGTCCATAGCTTTATATGGGAAACAATCTACACATTTCTGCTATTGGGTTTTCAGTATCGGAACATTTTATGGGGGACTGATTTTATGAACCTTTTTATGGGAGAACTTCTGTTGTTGAAATCAAAGTATCTCTTAATTGGTCGACTAAATTCCTTTCGGAGAACATTGAAGACTTCACCAGTATTTAATTAATTATGCATCGGTCGCTAATTGGTAAGTATTATTAGAAATCGGAAGGCGAACTCACCTCGAGGGTCTGCCTTAACGTGAGATCCGGGAAGAAGACGTCCTGCTGCTGCACGTAGCAGATTCTTCGACGCCATCTTTTCGTCAGCCTCTCGCGATTCAGCCAGATTTCACCCCCGTCGACGCCCACGCGGCCATACAGACAGTTCAGCAACGTCGTTTTGCCGCAGCCTTCGCAAAAAAAGCGAAATATGTGATAAGCAAAAATTAGGGGACATTTATAATCTGGTAAAAAAATGATCATAAAAATTGCCCTTTTATGTGTCCATGAATTGCTCTCGGAAATTCTTTTATCGTAGAACTTTTACCCTCTCAAGATGAGAATAGACATTTTCATTAAAGGAACTAACCTCGGGGCATCTCATTACTAATTTATTAAAAATAACTCGGTTATTCTGTAAATAATTGCGTTTGCCTCAGAGCTTCGCTCGAAAAAGCAGAAATATTCTGAAGAAGGTCTACGAAAAGTATTTCAAAGCTGGGAGATGGTTCAAGTTAATGGTCAATACAATTATTAGGTTATCTCATAAATGATGTCGTTTCTAGTTTCAATTTTGGTTATAAAGTGCTGAAAATTTTTAAATGACAATCCCAAAAAATCATCTTGAGGATGGAAGTTGATTACAGAAATCAATATCTGTGAATTAGTGATTAAATATAAGTGCAAACAACTTTATTTCAAAATAAAATATTCTGCAAAGACATTATCTCTTAATGAGAAAACTTAATATATCTAATGGGTCGTCTGGAAAGTTTGCAGTGGAAGACTGTGAAATCATTCGATAAATTATTGGGTTGAGTGGAAAGTTAGTGTTGTTTGTATAATTTTTGGCCCTGAAGCTTGAGAAGTTCTACAAGAATAAAGTGATGATGTTAAACGAAAAATAGCTAAAAGTCATAGAACAAAATGAAGCTACAAAACAACAAAGCTACAATTTCATCATCAATAATGTTAAAGCTACATTGATGCAAAAAAAATTGTGTTTCAATTTAACTGAAGAAATGGCACGAACTTTTTGCTCAACTTAATATTTTTCGTTGTAGGTCAGTGAATGTCACAAATTATTCGCAGAAACAAAGTTTAAAAAATATTAATTTAGGAACTCTACGAAACCCATGAATATTTCATCATCAATTAATTCTATGGATTCAGAAATTTCGAATTCTTCTACAATTCTTCCCCCCAAGAGAAAATACTTAGGAAGCTTGAGTTAATTTTCGGGGATATCAGTGCACCATTGTCTCGATCCAAGGGCGGATCAAGGATCTCCGATTCGTAGAAAGGTGAAAGCTGTCTCCGTTGTCAAAGATTTGATACTCAATGTTCATTTCGAATCGAAGCAACTCCCCGCTCGGATCTTTTCGCGGAATCTAAAAGCGCCGGGGTCGTGACCTCCCACAGCCAGACTGGTAACCGATTCGCCAATTTGGTGCCAACTAGCGTGTCTCTAAGGCGCCAGGGCGTCAGCGTTCGCGACGAAACGCCAGCTGGAATAGTACATTTTATTCGTAGAGCGTTTCGCGGCGTCCAAGATACACAAGCGTCGCGGGTGTCGAGCCACTTTTACGACAAACCGTGACACAGCAAAAGCGCGGATGATTTGTACGCGGCGTGTCCGCGGAGGTGGGCGGGGGGTCGCGAAGCTTGTTAAACGAAATATCAAGGGGAACGAGCAGAATCGCGCGAGAAATATCGCCGACGGGGATCGCTTGTTACGTTGCTTGGTTAAAGATAGAAGGTGGTTTCTCTGATTCGTTATCGGGATTCGGATCGGGAACCCTTCGATTTTAACAGGCCTTCTTTAATCAAGACTTCGACTTTCTTTCTCTTATTCTTTTTTTAAAGATACAAGTAGGCGTGTTGATTATTTGATTAATTAGAGTTTTTTTAGAGCCTTTACACTCGAGTGACAAGTCCCTGTGCAACCAAATATCGATTTGGCGATTTACAACCGATTTGGCGACCAACGGTGTTGTGAAGCACGTCGATATAACATTGTATTTGATTGTTTTCAGGATATCGACGACAGTCACGCTACTGTAGGTCGCCGAATCAGTTGCAGATCGCCAAATAGATTTTTGGTCGCCCGGCGATTTGTCGCTCGTGTGTAAAGGATCTTAAATTCGAGAGACCGACGCAGCGTCGTGATAAAATTTTTGTTTCAGAAATAATTGATACAAACAGAAAACTAATTAGATTGCAAAGCAGTCAATGACTGAACTTCACCTTTTGCTGCTCTCTCTTTGTATCAATTATGTTTCCTTGTCAGTTATATTATCCATTAAAGGCTTTATATAATAACCATAGATTCGATTTTTCTGACGAGAGATGCGTGGAGGTCTTTTGCTTTACCTCGACTACTGCGATTACAAATTAATTTCTGCTACTGGGGTGAATTTAGGTGTCCCTTGAAGGGTAGAAATGGAGGTTTATAGTATATATGAAGGAGATTTGTATACCTGAAGGGCCCATGACGGCCAGTAGTTCGCCGGGCTTAACGACGCCCGAGACATCTTGCAGGAGGGCTCGTTTCTCCTTGACCACCTGCAACCCCCGGAAGATTAGCTGCACCGGGCGAGAATCCAGCGGATACACCAACTGCAACGCTGAGCTTTCCACTCTGGAACAGACAAAAGACGGGGACGATGACGCAAATCCTTTCCCATCGATCCTCTTCTTTAATATCCGACTGAATACTTTGATATTCTCAAGAGGAAATTAATACGACGGTTTTTTTTCTGACCATAATTATGAACAAAGGGAGCCTCGTTTTGGGAACAGACGAGGGGTGAGTTCTCAGGCAAGATTGGCTTCTAATTAGTGTAGGATTCCTTTTCTGTGAAGCTTTTGGAAAATGTAAAGGGGGTAGTATTAATGCTATGACAGTAATCAAAGTGTAGGGAATAATGTATCGGAAGATAATTAAACTGCGGATATTTATGTTTTATAGTTTCATTGACGTAGATGGAGAGTTGAAACTTAAAATATTTTAGTAAGAATTACGGGGTAGTAGGAACTGATGAGTTTTCTTATATAGTTTAAAATTGATTGTGAGGTTTTGAAGTGCTTTTTTCGAATATATAACTAAACAAACGAATAGAACATATAATTAAATTATTATATTGGATTGCAGATTTTTATGTAATTTTAACGATTTTAAATATGTAGAATATACAAAATATCAAAAATACAATACAAATTACAATAGTTAGAAAATAAGATACGTTGTTGTTCAAACTTTAATTCTTTATTCGTGATTGTAAAAATTTAATTATGCATAAAAATCTGCAGTCTATAAATTATTAATTGTAATAAACAGAGTTTTAAATCCAGTAGATTTCTTTTTGGTATCCAGTTAGTTAACAAGTATATGACTTCATAATAACAATGACGTTCCATCGGAGTTATTTTGCGGGATAATTAAGACAGGCAATGCACTGTTTCTCGAATCAGATCGCATCAAATAGGATCAAACTCTTCTTCACACACAATATCCTACTCAATACTATACAGACAAAAATGAATACCAAAAAATACGAAACCTAAATAATTGTCTCCGTGTTTTCACAATCATCTGCTGATTATATAAGTTCTTATATAACAAATACAATACAATTTGTTATTGAATTTTTGAAAAATCTTGTATCCCAGTCGAATGCACCGAATATTGGTATCGATTCGATCGCAGTGATCGACAAATAGCGTGGATGTCGCGATCACGCGAACCGCGGCCGATCGAGGCGAGATATTTCCCGTGAAACGACGACAAACGCGCAGGAACGCGATTAGATTGACCGCGTCACCTTTCACCGTTGCATCGCGGTCGCTGCGTTCGATTGCATCTCGCGCGCGACGAACGACAACAACAAACCGTCCTCTCCCGCGCGCGTACGTCCGCGGCGGCTCAAGATGTTTTGCGCGGCGATCAGGGACGGGAAAACGGTTTCTGCAAGGCCGTTCGAAAGCTGCCGACACGCGGCGAATAACCCGACCCGTCAATTAAGGCGATCGTGGAACATCTTCACTCGCGCGAGCCCATATAAAGCGGAATCAATCTCGCAACTTTCCAATGGGTTTCCAGGGAGAATAGGAAAGCCGGCAGCGCGCCTCGTAAGAGGGAAGTGAATCGATCATTGCGGACGACACCGAACTCGTTTGGAAAACCAACTCATTGACAAATCAATCGGTCTACTGACGACTTTGTTAATTTTCTGTGTCAACTATTGATTTATCTACCGTACTTTCTTGAGGCTTTCTCAAAAAGTGCAAACATATTGCCCATCGCTGCCACAATGATTCAAAATCTGAGAAATCTGGTTCAACTTCTTGAACGTGAAACGTTTTGTAATGAGTTTTTCGGATCGCGAAGAATAAGGAAAAAAAATTAAAAGGGTAGAATAAATTTCTAGAAATTAGAATTCTATAATGTAAAATTTCTCGGATTGAGAATTTTAAAGAAACAAAAATCTATAAATATAGAATTTTATAGACCTAACATTCTGTAAACGTAGAATTTTATAGATGCAGAATTATTATATTATAGAATTCGAAAGATATAGAATTCTACGAATACAGGAAAAATTGTGGCATCCATATAATTGAAAAATCACTTCAAAGCGCGGAATCTCTACTTTCACACACTTCTTTCAGATTTGAGTTGCATTATTTTCTGACAAATTATGGCAACGCAAAGAGTATTCAAATTTTTTTTTAAATTTTGGCCCAACTTTCTAATACTCTATGGTACACAAAAAAAATTATTTAGTCACGTTGCATCTATACCAGTCGAAAGTCGACAGTACGATTAAACATCTAATAGCTTTTTATTTACGTAAGTCCTTAAAAAAGACATTTTGAGTGCATAAAATGAACTATTCAATATTTTCCGAGTTTCCTGCTGTTTAGAAATTCCTTGTACTTCGATACTAATTGCCGGCGAAGCGAAACCTGGTGTTTAGAAAAACTTACAGTCATTGTCGATCGATTAAGTTATAAGGCTGGGTTTAATGAGAGTCTCGGCGCGCACCTTGCACTCGTATGGTAATTTCATTAATAACTGTGGTAACGGTGCAATAACGGCGCGATAATAATACGCGACTCCGCTTCTATGGATGCGAATGTTTCACCGCGCTAAGCAGATAATTGTGGTGCAAGAATTGCGGCGCGCCGGTCTGTTTGTCCATTTAGAGCGGTCAGCGGAGTGTAAAGCGTCATCCGAGCCGATCCCCCGCGTTGATTGCGACGGGATTTTCGTTATCTTTTAGAAAGTATGCTTTCTTCGATATCGTCGGAGCTCGAAATACCCCTGCATCGACGAATACCGCGCATAGTAGACGAGGCAGATAAACGAACGCGACGAAACGCGACGCTCCTGATACGATGGAAGCTGCGCGCAGGTAATCCGAGCGTTTCCTAGTAAATAACGACGGGCTACTATATTTTTTTACACCTGCCCTAGATGGAATTTCAGTCGAGAATAGTTCAGATAGAAGCCCCTTTAATCGTGCCTCGTTCTGTAAACACATCAATGACCCGAGAACTTAGCCTCCGAAGAAGTAACTGACCTCCGTTGTTATTTCAGAGGAAACAGAGTTGATAGGAGAGAAGAGAACAATTTGATGGGGGTGAAAAGCATATGGAGGAAGGTGCGAATACGTGATCAGAGGGCTTGGTTTATGGTGAATGAGGAATAAATAAAAACTGGTGATTTAATGCGTCTTTGTAATCGGCACGTAGCAGTTGCATTCCACGCGGTGCTACGTGCAATTCTAAATTCTGCATATTACACTATGACTGCAGTCACTTATTATATCACGAGACAAAGATCATTTAAGTCATTTCGAAGTCACGGAGTAGGACGCGTCGCCACGATTTTATATTGCGGTGTGTATGGTTTTCATGCGGGATATACCTTGTATTAGTTTGTATGACAGAAGGTAAAAATGGTAATTTCGGAGGCCTTCGAAAATCACGTAGCGCTACGTGCGGCCCAATTTTCAAATATCGCTGCGTTTGGTGCAGCATTGCGTTTGGAGAAGTGAATATCAGTTCATTTGAAGTGGTATGAAAGTCATGAGTTAATAGACTGTCACGGAATCACGTAGTGCAGTGTTTAAATAAAGTTTCAAGTTTGTAATACTGCGTTGCATTTGAATTTTTACTTGCGAAATTGTGTATTGGTTTATTGAATACGCCACAAAAATAATTGAGATGACTGACACACAATTACATTCTATACATTTTTAATTCTACTGCTTGGGACTAAAACATTACTCAAAGTAATAGATTTTAATTTAATTTTTCTAAGGCATCACAAACTTATGCAGTCATAGAATTAAAATACTACTGCCTTTTGCCTAAATTTTAATTACAGATTTTTATATACATTTACTTTAATATATCACGAAATAAAAATTCGATGGGAAATTAAAAAATCAAGTATTACTATACAGAAGTAAAATTTCAAATGTTATATTCTACTTAAACTACTACATCCATGGTACTATATGTGAACTTAATTATTATGTCACAAAGACGATAATTTAACAAGAGATTAGAATATTACGTATTCCTGCGTGTGATTCCAATTTTAACTACTACTTTCATCCAAATTCTACTCACAGTTCAATATGGATATAAAATTCGTTCAGCATTTCACAAAAAGTTCTAGAGAAAATTACAAAGTCTTGCATTATTTAAGTCACGTGTGATTGATACTATTCACCAGCTAATCTATTAAATCACAATAGTAATGTATCTACCAAATCACAATAGCAACGATTTAATAAACCCTCACAAAATCACGCATTGTTACGTGTGTTCCAAATTTCATGCTTCTCTCAACTCCATGCTATTATTCACCAGCTAATCTACTAAATCACAGTGACAATTTATCTATCAAATTACAATAACAACGATTTAATAAACCCTCACAAAACCACGCATTACCACGTGTGACTCAAATGAATACTGACTCAATTTAATACTTCTTCCTGATACTATCCATCAGTTAATCTGTCAGATCACGATAACAGTAACCGAACAAATGGTCACAAAATCGCGCACCACCATAATGTTACCCAACTTTCACTCAACATGTAAAACCAGTCTCACTTCTTTTCTCGCAGTCAGACCACCGCGTCCCAAACAATTCGTAAACGAAGGAACGTCATGCTCGAAAAGTCTGACCCCCCATACAGACCTCCACCTGTCCGAATTCCATCGGCCGACCCGGGACCACGTCGTCGCGGGTTCACCTCGGTCGTAACCGTGAAAATCCACGTCGACGAGCGGGTCGCCACGTGACAACGCGCGGCTACGTGACTGATCCTCCCCCGTCGTGAAATCGGAAAGGAACTGAATCCGAGGAACGGTCGGTCGATCGCCGTCGCGATACACAAAAAGCGGAGGTCGTTGGACAACGGAGTCAGATAATAAATTCCCAACATGGCAGTGTCACGTCATCGCGGGTTCGTTGAACCCGACGTTGCACGGACCGACGACGGGGGAGGAAAGACGGGCGAGAAGTCGGTCGGGAACTGAAGGATTCTGAGTGAAAGAGGGGGGAAAGGGGGAAAGGGGGAAAGAGTAGGGTGGTGCTCAAAATTTACTTCTAAAATTTTGAGACTATAAGGCAAAGCGTGTTTTCATTTTCGAAATGTTCGCATTTTAAGGTTTTGATCATCAATAATCTACTATGATCTCGAATTGGATTAAATCCTTGTTTCTAAAGGAAAACATCAATTTAATATACTTCCACTTTAATAATAATATAATTTATAATTTCTAGACTCGAGTGAAGGCATAGACTCAAATGTTATAAAAATGTAATTTGCGTAATTTCGCCTCACAGTTACGGAAATAATTCTACAGCATATTATTATTTTATTCTCCATGTTGAAAAATAGGTAAAGTTACAATTTTATTACGTTTTGAATTTTTTAGAAGTCGCTGCTTGCTTATTGATATTTTCAATATTTTTAATTATGAATCTATGAATGTTATTATAGTCGAAATTCTTAATGAAGAATGCGCAATAGAATAAACATGTAGCGTATGTTGCTAACACGTAGTCAAGTAATTTCAACTTAAAAGTTATTGGTTCACAAAATTATCTTATAATCATATTCATAAATAAATTTAAACAATTAGTAGCAACCTTCAAAAAGAATTTTAAAATACCATATTATTTATTTTCAAGGAACAAACATTGATAGAGTATCTAGCAAAAAATTGAAACAAATATTTCTGAAGTAAATAAACAGCATCCTAGGTGAGAAATTCGTTGTTTCACATTTCTCGCGCGTTTCTGTCCTTTTAAGAGAGAATCTTTGACCTCGCTCGAAAATTGCGATTGGTTATATGGATGTCCTTCCCTTCTGATCCTTGAAAGGGTTGAAATACAGAAAGGATTTGTGGCGGTTTCTTGTTTTGATGGGAGGGTTGAATATGGCGTGGTGAAAGTAGGGTAGCGTGATGGGGTGATTTCATCATCTCTGTCGTTTGTATTTGTAGAAAAGACACTTTGTGCGTCATCAGTTTAATTCGACTGACGCAAGTGAATCGTTTAGGCTCGCGGAATGGAAAAGCGGCTTGAGGTTTTTATTGCGTCGCGTGTGGTACGCTGTTTTTCCTGTCTCCGTGAAATGCGGCGGTGTGAGATTGTTTGCATCGCAATCTGCTTTTCACTGACCTCAAAAATTACTGCACAATACTATGTAAAATATTCTATTATCATTATTATAATTTTCCATTGCATGTAAAAATGATTATGCAATATCATATTACTAAAAAGTCGAATAAAATTATTGCGATGCATGCGACATAAAGAATGTCTCACAGATTATAATAAATTATTACACAATATCCATTAGTTATTACCACAATATCAGTATTGTGTCACTTTATAATTAATGTCCCTGAAAGACATTTTACTTAAGAAAAAATGCTATGTATAATTATATTTAATTATCAAAAGAAAATTTCTGTTCTCCGCAACCCAAAAATAATACATATTTTCTTAACATTATACTATTAACTTTTGTAGTTAAACAGCAACGAGTGATATTTGTATGTATAGTATATGCTCGAAGAGAAAATAAAACTAAACAGGAATTTTGTTTACTCTTTTAATAAGAAACCAATCCTTTGATTGCTTCCTAAGGGCTGTTGAATTCATCCGAATTTCCCCCGAACTTTATAATATTAGGTTTGTTTCCTGTGTCTGCATTTTCTGAACTAGTATAGAATCAACCACTTGCTATCTCCTTTCGTTTTGTGAAACAAAAGAAGATAGCGCAGCATCTAGTGCAGCAAGTGCAGGAACAGAAAACAGACCTATTATGTGGAGGGCGATAGTCTTACGTTTATTAAATCGTTGACCCAAGTTCGACGGTCGTTTCGGCGGTTCGTAGAATTCGGCCGATGCGTAAGCGTAGCCCGAGTTCTTTTTTTCTTCCCTCAATAATTTTCGTAACTCATTGGCTCAATGTCGGGTCGAGGTTCCGCGGGGTTAGGTCTCCTTGAAGGAAGTTCCAGAGTCCCGATACGAATTGACCCTGCTCGGAGTTCGTTGAACCCCATGCAAATAGAGGGGGCGAGGAATTTCGATGATGAATTCGGCCGTTCCCGTGGCGAACGCCCAAACGATGTACTATTGCTTCGAAACAATCGTCAGCAGTTTTACTTTTATTGGAATTTAATTAGACATCTGTGACGACTGAGATTTCTTAGCGTGAATCAACATAAAAAAACCGTGGAATGGTTTCTGGAAAACCGCTTGAGAGAAATCACGAACTAAAAAGGGGAATCCAAAAGCTTAATTTTTTTTTTATTGGGGAAATTACGACAATTTTTTCCTGAAATGTAGGAATTGCTAAAAAGGATTTGTAATTATAGAGATCCGTAATTTTGAAATTGGGGCTCCATGGATTTATTTTAAGGCGAAGGCCACTTGTTTACGAGAATTTCCGACAGTTTCGAGCTCCAATTTTCTTATTTGGAATAAAAAAAGAAAGGGCATTCCGGAGATTTCGCGCGGTCCAAAAAGCTCGAAACTGTTTGAACTCTGCACTGCGGCGACAAAAATATCGAGGCGAAACGTGAGGCGGCCCGGCATTCCGCTCGATCGTTCCTCAAAGCGATCATTCGCGACAGACCAAACATTCCATTAATCAGTAGAACAGGGACGGTTTTCGAAAGCCACGATCGCACGATTCCCAACGCGAGAAGCAAAACGAGTATCGACCTTCGGCGAGGAGTCAATCACCCCAATCAGAGAGCCGTGGCCCGCCCCGAAACTGCGCATCGCGGTGACAATTGAGTTACGATCGATACGGCCACGAAACTATGACTGTCACAATCTTCCTCGTAACTCCAGAAAGCAAATAAAAAAAAAAAAGGCAAATCAATCGGGAGAGAAAAATTCGAAAGTCCAGAACTCGATGCTGAGTGAACAATTCTGAAGAGTAGATCAGCGATTCACGGAGCGAGTTACGTCATCGTAACTGAGACTAATGATTAGACTGTGGATTTTTATGCACATTCGTATTTTTACTGACAAATTAAAAAGGAAAGGATTTATAATAGATTTCCTAATTTTTTACGTAATAAGCAATAAAATATGCACTTTATTTTGCATATTTTGTACATTTCATAATTTGTGAACTTCGTTGTAAATCTTTGTTTATCAGCATTTGTTATGAATGATTAAAAAATCGGAGCTGCTTGCGTACAAAATAGTTTTGTATAAAAATTTCGTTGTCAACATTTATAATTGTGCAAATTTCGGCAAAATGTAATCTAATCAAATCATAAATACAAGATACAAATCATAAATAGTGATTAAAGTGCAATTGTCCTTCAATTAGGAGTTACTTTCTGTAATTGTTAATTAATACTAACTACAATTTGATTGTATAGTCAATAACGATTAACGATTTCAGAAAATAATTTGTAATTAAATTAGTAATTATAGTTTAATCATGATTCGTACTCAAATTTAATTTTGTCTAACACTGTAATTGTGTGCTAATAATTTAATAAGTTCTAATGAGTCAAATTTTCAAGAGAAACGTAGCAAGATTAAAATTTCTAACAAATTTTCTAATTGAAGTCATTCTTACATTCTTACTCTAAAAATCGGTCTGCTATTCTGGCACCATATAATAAATCTTTTTATTTCTCAAAAAATATCAAATAAAAAATAAAATTTCTTGATCCTATTAAACGAAAACCTTCCTCTAATTCGCAACACGTTAAAAAGTTTGTTATGGTCCTACAGAAACGCAGTTTAAAGAATCTCATAAATGCTGCGGGTTTTCGACCGCGTATCTAAATCGATAAAAGTTTCGATGATCGACGATCTACAATTTGCAGCATACCAAACGCCAGAGAATTCTAAGCATCACCGCGAAGGCGTAGCATTATGTAAGATAAAAGAGGCTTCACAGCCTCCGCGGCTGATCTCATTATTCTCCCTCCAGAAGCCGCGAGTTCATATCGCGTCCTTATCAATTGAAGAAGTGGGGAGAAGGCGAACGTGGTCCACCGCCGAAATTCTGAACCACGATCGTCTATATTTACCCAGCTGGCCGTCTCTTATCAGGTGGACAAGCTGAAACGTCCAGGGCTTATGGCTCCCGCCCGTTTTCTCGGCCGGTTCCAGGGTTCAACGAACCTCGAGCACGAGTCATCTCGTATCGCAGAGGTTAATTGGGGTTGTAACTTTCTCCGATCTGATTTATATTACCCCGCGAAACATTGTCGTTCGGCGAGCTTTCATCGAGCCTCGCGCAACCGCGAATCCCTTCCTCTGGTTGGTCGAGACGGAGGGCACGTTCGCGAGGAACTTGATAGCCGTCTGGCAACTTTTTCGGAAGTTCTTAGGAGAACCCTTAAGATGAGGTCCGTTGAGAGGATATTACATTCGTTTGACTCTAGGATGGGGATTTGATTCCTCCTTGGGAATTGTATGAACGATGTTAGATCGAGCTTCGATTGTTCTTCAAGGTCGATTTCGGTGGCCTCCGAGGTCTATTTTTGATCGATGGGTGTCGAGGCAGGGAGAGACGATGATTTGTAGGCAAATGAGGGGAGATTGAGGAAGGGGGAATGTGTGGAGTGTAGAGTACTTAAAGGAATTTTTAGTGTTAATTGTTTGTAATTATATTATTTTTTTGAGAAGTTTAGATGTTTGGAATTCTTTGAGAATAGATTTATGAACAGAACGATGGAAGAAATATTTCTCGGACTGTGATTTTGATTTTATGAGGGATTTTTCAAGGGCTGGATGGAATCCCGATATTTTTCGTCTGACAATGAGTTTTTGTAACTTATAATTTTTTATTTATACTAGTTTCATTGTTTATTTTTTATATATTCAAAGGCTTCATTCAGTAAAGAATTCAATCATTAAAGCAACTGTTGTATTTTTAAAAAAGTATTATTCTTGTTAAGAATATTTTATTTCTTTTTCATATTTTATCATATGTATTTTTACAAGCTCAATTTAATAGCAATTAGAGTAAAAAAACGGAAAATTAAAATTCGAATAATTCAAAGTTTAAAAAAATAGAAAATTCGAAGCTCAAATGAATATAATTTGTTTCTTTTTCTTTTGATTCTACGAAATAGTCATTTAAACTGTCTTATATTAAATAAATATTAATTGCCTAAAATTTCAATTCCTTATTTTAGCATAATAACTATTACTCGAAACATCCAATGGTTTCTGTGAATCCAAAGCGACCGCGAGCCGAATCATATCAGTAACCCAGAATTAAAACCGACTGATTCAAAACCAAATTCGATCAATATTCCTAATGAATGCGAGGCATCAGCGAAAGGGGTTTCCCCTCGGCGAGTCGAATTCGCATACCGCGACGCGTCGAGATATCGATAACTCAATTTACCGTCAATTACGCGATTGCGATACGGTCAGCGGCGCTCGCGGTCGCGATAACCGTGCGCGTTCATTTATGCGCGTTGAAGCGTATTTGCATATCGCCGTCGTGAATTTACGATCCGCCGCGCCGAACTGCGCGACTCGAAGGATCGACGACGATCTCCTTTGGCGACTTTGCTCTCTCTCTCTTTCTCTCTCTCTCTCTCTCTCTCTCTCTCTCTCTCTCTCTCTCTCACCGTCTTGTACCGTTTCACACACCGGGATACCGCCGCCTTTCGCGACATAATTATTCGCGCGGAGGGAGATCGATCATTGGGAACGTTGCGTTCCGGCGCGCTTTGCGATACGCGCCCTGAGAGATCTGCATACATGTATCGCCGGGGATATTTATGAACTGCCACGAGGAATCGATCATCGAGCGCGAGCAGCTCGACGCGCAACATTGTTGCGCGCAAGTGCGCACCAGCTGTTAATAAACCGGCCGCGATACGATTGCTCGTTGAAAATGTTGCGACGACTGGGTGACCTCTGACACCTTCTAACTGTGCAGAACCGATACACTGTCGGCCAAAAGTTTCAGATCGGCCGAGTTCTCGATCCTTCTTAGAGTTACTATTTATTAGGTTCGGAATTTTTTTTAACGGTGAATGTAGATAGTTTTTACTTGATATGTATAAATTCCGGTTATAAAGTGCTGACAATTTTTAAACCAAGATCTCAAAAATTATCTGAAAAGTAGAAGTTAAAGAAAACGAAAATCAATGAAAATAATAATCTACAAATCAGTGATTACATACAACTGCAAACAATTTTACTTGAAAGAAAAAAATATTCTGTAAAGCCATTATTTATGAGATGACCTGATATTGTTATATGTACAGCGTGTTTCAAAATTATATGCCGTGCCCATTGTAGTATGATTCTGTATATTTGGAGACACGGTGGAGACTTGTTTGAAAAATTGCCGCAAAATTGACCCTGACTTATAATTTCAAGGTCAAAATTTTTTTTTTCATGAGTAAATATGGGAATTTCCCCATGGGAAAGGTAAAAATTGAGAATTTCAAGGTTAAATTTTTTTACTTATGGTTCCTTTGAGACTTTTATTTCTCTTATGACACAATAAAAAAAATTTTGATCTTGAGTTTGTAGTCAATTTTGCGGCAAGTGTTTCAAACAAATCTTCACCGATTCAAATGTGCAGAACCATGCTACATTGGTCGCAACATACATATAATTTTGAAACAACCTGTACTATTTATATATTTTTAATTCATCAAACAGGCTGGAGGAATTTGTATTTGTGGTTATTTATCAATTATGAATTTATCGCAACATTTCGATTTTTACTCTTGTTCAGATGTATGAACTTTTTTAAAATTATAACAGTCTAGTACAAGTTTAGTTAAAGACCAGTTAGCTGAAATCAAATCAAGTAAAAGTTTAGCGTAGTCTAAGTTGAATAAAAATTTTGCAATCAGTCTATTTTAAATTAACCCAAAGCGTATTTAGAGATTCTACTTAAAGTAAAAATTTAATTCAACTTAAATCGACTTAAACTTTAATCTAATTCAAGTCGAGTCAATGTCTACTCCAGCCTAAGTTGAGTCAAAGTTTGGTGAAAGTTAAGTCAAACTTTAGCTTCAAAAATCCTACAGATCAACGTTAAAATTCGCAGCGACAGCGAATATTTCTATGAAACATTCGCAGTACCATAATAAAAAACGAAATTTTTAGCTTTGATATGGACAAACATATTATGTGTCCTCGCATTTACGAATTTTCCGCCGCAAAACATTCAACGAAGTTACAAAAAATTCGCGTTGGCCTGCTGCGATCCTTAACTATGAGCTCAGAGACTCAACAGATTCTTACATCCTGCTCATTCAATTATAGCGCCCACTAAATTAGTCGGTGGTTCAAGGCCGCTCCCCCACCCCGCGACCACGCATGATTAATCCCGCCCCCAACAATAAATCATCTCGCCCCTCTATTTAGCAACCCATTTGTCCATCTCGCGAATCTAAAATTGCCCAGTAAACACCACTTCTTCGCTTTCGTCGTCGCGTACCTCGCACTTCGACACGAGCGAATCCTCGCGTCGATTTATCATCCGGTGGCGCTCGCCCCGAAAAATCCCGAGGCGACGGTCCCGCGCCTCTAAGAGGCACGAGATGCCCACGGCAAGCGATTTCGACGGTGTTCGACGGCGGAGCCGTAGGCAAACGGTGGCCAGGAGCCGGTATCGGACCCGCGGATCGAGCTATCGAGCACATTTCGATTTTTTCGCCTAGCTGGAAAGCGCGCGTCCGTGAGGACCGTGCGCGAAGCTATCTTCGCGGGTATCTTTTGCCTGGAAAGTGGGACGCCGTTTGCGTCCAGCTCTTTTCTCTCCCTGCCCTTCCTCTCTCCCTCTCTCCCCCGCCCCCTGCGCGTCTCTCCCTCTTTTATCGCGCTGCTATCGCGCACAGCTCGCAATAAGCGAACCGCCGCGCCGCGCCGGTAGAAAGTATGGCCGTTCGGTGGTTGTATCTTAGCTTTCACGATCAGATAACCGGGGGGGAACGCGGGCCGTTTTATCGCGGGCCGCTTTTGCACGGCCGCCACCCGCGACGACGACGCCAATTTCGGCCAGACGATCGCCTCGCGATTGTTACTACTGGCTGCGGTGCTGTTCTGATTTATCGCTCACGCGGGAAAGCTTGAATTTGAATGAGGAATAGGGTTTGAGACCGTTTTGTGCGATGTAGGCGGAGGTTTCAGTTAGATTCAAGTTTAGGTGGAGGGTTTTGGGGTTGAGTTGAATCCGGGGATAATTTAAATGGAGTTGAACATAGTTCCCATGGTTAAATTAAGTTAATTTAGCTTAGGTTTGAGTCAGAATTTGGTAAACTTGGTCTGTGCTGCATTTGGATTGAGCAAAGTTGAATGTAGATTTTCTCTGTGAATATAGAATTAGACTTAACTTAACCCTTGAGTGTTCCTCTCAAAAACCTTTGATGTAATAATTTTTATCATCAGCATATCATGACAAATATATACTAATTCTATGCAAGAAGACACATAAAGAATAATAATAATCCCTTCAGATTTTCTTCGAAATTGGAAAAACTACTAAAGAGAAGAAAAAGTATAATTGGGGCAAAAAGGATTCAAAGATTGTTTGAGAGTTTGAGTCAAAGCTTTGGTTAATTTTTCTTAAATTTTAACGATCATTTGTTGACTGATACACAGTTGGATAAACAAAAGATTTGAAGATCTTAGCCAGACAAAATTTGAGATCAGAGTGACTCAATTTAAGTCCAATACAAATCCAAATAAATCAAGCATTCAGATTCAATCACACTGAGTCAAATTCCCACTGAATCTAAATTAGTCCACATAAAATAAAAATCTCTCTAAACTAAATACGATCCAAATATTAAACTTTAAATCCGACTTCCGTCTAACTCATGAACCCTACCTTATTAAGACAAGAGACTAAGAATCTCTCAATGCTGAAAGCTCAGTCACTGCGTCCAAAGAAAGTACGTATCCAATTTTAATCGACGCGAAAAGAGAAAGTCCGCCGCCTCGCACGAAAAAATCTCAACATTGCATCTTCACGGTGTAACTTTTAATTAGCGTTCCGGATACGCGCTCGTGTCGAATAAATCAGAGAAGAAAATAACTTCTCGCTGCATCCGATTGGTTCTAAAAATAGCACATCCACTTGGTAAATTTCTGAGCCACGAATCAGCTCCGAATCTCAAATCTTTCTAAATTCTCTAATGTAATCCTTTTGAGCATCCTTTTGTTCCGCGAATTTTTAAGTTCGGAGCTAGAGCTTCGGTTGTAAGAGAGGGCAATTTTTTGCAGACTAAAGAATCGATTATCCAGAAAACTGGAAGTCGGAGCATGTCCAGAGCGGAGAAAAACCGGAGGAAGAAGGGGTATTGAACGACGGCTGATCGAACGCGGCGTGGCAGAAATCGAGCAGAATATCGAAATTACACGCGTGTGCACGCACGAGTCGGCGGGAACCGCGATAACCTCGTTTTGGGCGCAGCAAACGAAACGGGTTTCCTGCAGCCGGCTTTCGTCGCGCGCCGAGACTCACGGGAAGATAAAATCGCGTTTCGAGTCATTTCCACACGCAATCGTCCGCCGAACGGCTTCGAATTAGTTCGTAGCCGAGCCCCTATTTTTTCCTTTCACCGAGATTTTCACTCGCCTAAACGAAAACTCCGTTCCACGACTCCGCGCAAAATTTTCTTATTACTTTTTATTTGTTCCATTCGGAAGAATTTTCGATTGACACCACACATATTTTTAGTCTCTATTATATTATATTCTCCACGATACCCGAAGAGTTTCTCATTCTATTTGTATATGTATATTATTGTACGTCGAAGAATGCCAAAGCATTTCTCCGCAGTACTGAAATTTTCTCCGAAGACCAGTTTCCGCGAATTTCCAAGGAAACAAAAGGAATACCTTCAATGAGCTCCTTTCTCAAGAGAAGCTCGACGCGCGAGAAAAAAAACGCGGAGCAGAATAATGCGGTGAGGCAAAAAGAAACGAACACATTGTACTGGACCAAAAAAAAAAAAAAAAAAAAGAGGACGGAAAAAATAGCTCTTGGCGCGGACAAGAGAGAAACAGGGACGCGAAAACAAAGCGTCGTAATTTTTGGGCAACGACGCGCCAATACGCGAGTACACGTTGCGGTGCTCGTCGAGCCTCGGTTTCCCTCGCGATTCCGGTCGATCGCGATCGAGATTCGCGTGGATCTAGCGATGGCCTCGAATCTGAATCCGAATTTTCAAACCAGGTACATACAAGTTTCATAGTAATCGGAGTTTCAATTGGAATTAAATTGAATCATTGAGTAGGACTTAAATTGAACTGAAATCCCATTATTTAAACACTTCAGAACTTCTCGAATTTTGATTTTCAATGGAATTTTACTTTAGTTTTTTTTTTTTTTCAATCTGCATCTAGAATAAAATCGAAAGCAGTTATTAATCATTCTATCAGCATTTTAATATTTCTTTATTATTATGTATAATTTTATGAGGTCACAAAGTCGATGCTTTTGCTTTTCTGTTCTGATATTAAAAAATTTTGGTATAAAAATATTTTTATCTGTCTGTAAGATTCTACTTCATATAATGATTCACAGGTTTGTTCAGACGTATTCCAAATTTTAATTAACACTGAAATTCATAGTACAGTAGAACTTCAATTATCCGAATCACTGTTATGCTTACTTTTAATTATCTAGGGTTTTAATTAATCCTTGCATCAAATATGATAGTACAGTGTGGCTCTGAATAAGACACTGAATATCCAGTCGGTTAATCCAGATTCTACTATATATACTGTTTTTTATTCTGTATTTAGACACTTTGTTTGTAACAAAGAGTTTATCCCGTAAAGAAATAAATGAAGAATGATAATAACATTAATTCTTTTTTTCAATTTATGTCGTTTCCGGCTTCCACATTTAATTGTTTCAGCAATTTAGTTTCTATGACTTTTATTGTGTGAATGCTAATGTGTTTTTTAGATGCAGCTGAAACTAATTTAATATGCTCTTCGTGAACCAATTTGTGAGTCACCGTATTTGTAATATTTGTACAGTGTTGTATAGACGTTTATTATTTCTGTTATTGAAGGAAAAGGATAGTTTCTTTGGCAAAGAGGCAGTAACAGGCAGTCGGCTGTTCGATATGCGTTCGATCGATCGGAAACACGCGCTGCTCCGCGCCGAAGGGAATCGCGCGAGCCCATCGCTAGCCGCAGCGGTGCAATGCACCGAGGACGGCCGAGTGCAACGAGTGCGCGTTCGCGCGAGCGTGCACGCGTGTGTGAGCCGGTAGGTGCACCGGCGTGGAGGAGAGTAAACGCAATAACTGTATCTCTGGTCCAGGGGGTCACTGTTCCACGACTAAGAGAGCCCGCTCGACTGTTCTCGACTTCTTGCCGCCTCCTATACCCGGTGTCCTTTTCGTATCCCGCGCGCAGACTTCTCGCAAAATTCACTTTAACGCTTTTATTAGTTGCATAGACTCACCAATATTTATTTAAGACGAACGGGGGATTTAATTTTAGGTGAAGCTATTTTTTTTTATTAATTTTTAGATTCATTTTACAGTAGACACTCTAAAATTCTTTTTCTAAAAACGAAATCTTCTTCAAAGGCTTCTGTTCTGAGAATTATAATAATATTGTTTGGAATTATTAAAATATTTGTGACTCAGTTATAGGTGAAATGGAGTCGTAGTGGTTATGATGGGTATTGCATCTTTAAAATGGTTCCAAAATGGCAAAGAATTATGTAAGAAAAGAGAACAGAAACGAAAGGAAAAGAAATAGGGATGATTGAATTTTTGGAGTTCGAAATTTTAAGATTACTGAAAGTATGAGTCACGAGTTTGGTGCAGTTTGGAGAAGTTTAAGATGCTGGGAAGTGTTTTAGAATTTTGAAGATTGAAGAACTGAAAATTCATTTCAGTTTCTTCAAAGATACAATGCTGCTGATTCCTTGAGTCAAACTGATGTTATATTAGCAGGATTTAGAATAATGTTTTTCAATGTAAAAGTTTTAACTTCTGCTGAGTCAGGAAATCTGTGTATTTCGTGGGTTATGGGGTGGATCATGAGGTGGGTTATGAGAGGTCTGCTAACCACATGTATTATACTCTTTAACAATTTTTTGTTTTGCTTCTGATATTGATATTGATATTACGGTATCGTGTTTGTATTTATTCACTAAAAGCTCACATTTTTGTATTTATTTACAACTTGCTTTGATACTCTTAGAATTTCTGCTTCTGTTTATAAATTCATTAACTAAAAATAAATATATTTTGAGAGCAATTATTGCTACTTTTTATAATTGCGTTACGTTGTTATATAATACTACTTTACAGTTAATATAAATCATAATATTATGTAGTATAATATTTTCTGCAGTCCCTTATTTTTCCTTCATTAATAAAGAAGCAAATACTATAAAATTGAATGCTAAAAAAAATTCCAGGCTGTTTCTTTTTACACATTACAGTTTCACTTACATGTATTCAATTTTTTTCAAGTAACTTCACAATGTTCATTCAATATTTTAATCCTAACAATTAAAGAAGACAGTAAATAATTTTCTTACCCTATTACCATCGCTCCAAAAAATTCTCCAACCTTAAAACACTCACAGCTAAATAACTTCCCCCTTAAAAAGCGAATCATCGAAGGGAATCGTTCAAAACGCGTGCACTTTCATACTCGGAGAGCAGATCCTCGCCATTTCGGATCGATAATCGTTTGCCCCAGTTCGGCCACCCTTGCTTCTCGAAAAGTGAAAACAATCGGATGTCCAGATGCCCCCGGGCACGTCGTTTCCCTTTCACTTCTTACCACGACGTTCATGTTACCCCTAGGAAGCGAGCGAGCGCGCAGCACCCTTTCCCTTTCGTTTTCCCTGCCGTTTTCCGCAAGACTGAGCGGCCTCCAGGCAGAAAAGGGACTGAAAAGGGGCCAGGCGAAAACCTTCCGCCTTTTTATTTTTTTTTTTCCTTCCGCGGCCGACGCCCACGAAACGCAATTGGGTCGGGGAGCGCGATGCAAAACGAGGAAAATCGAATTTCTTGGTCGGGGAAGAGTATCCTATCAAGTTTGATGAAATTTTTTTTAAGCTTTTCTCTTCGGTCTAGTTACTTGTTTCCCTACTAGCAAGGTTATTGCAAAATGTTCATTTTTCTGGGTGTTCCGTTTATTGAAAACGGAATTTTTTAATTCTTTTCTCCGGTCTGTTGTTAAATTAAGGTAGAAATTAAAAAGCTTGAAATTGAGGAGAGTTTTATGTATTTATGGTTTCGTTACGAACTTCAAATTTTGTAGCAAAGTGTTTGGCAATAGTGTTGTTAAAGTGGAGAGTTGTTTGCAGAGTTCAGAAATAAGAAAAGAATTTGAATTAAAAATATGATTATCTATGAAATGTTAATTTTTAATACAGAGACTTGATGGGGTATCTCAAAAATTTTATTCGAGTTTCAGCGCCATGGGAAGTGTTGAACAGTGATTCAACGACCAGCAGGAAGCAAACTATAGGTTTCTATCCCGCAGGATAAAGATATCGCGCTTTACAAGCTCACCACTGTAATTTCGTTTCCAAGCCCCAAGGACGTCGTTTTTAAATAAAATATTTCCCTCGTCGCGATCTTACAGTCGCAAAAAAGACCGCAACGACCCACGATGACGCGACCTTGAGGCGATCAAACCTGAATATTCGCGTCGAAAAACCGGTGGATCGGTCGAGGCCAGCGAGAATCACCTGGATTCGACATTTGACGAGACACTACTTTCTTTCTCCTTTTCGTTTTACCAAACCAAAAATAGAGGAAGATGTCTCACTCCGGGCCGTTCGCCTGAAATCTGAGATTCACGGAACCATCGAAAACCCCCATGAAATTCCATGGATCGCCGTTTCAACGGAAGAAAAAAAAAAATAAAAGCTTCCGCGCACGAAAGTTTGAAACAGAAGGGGGAACGATCTCACCCAATTTCGCGCGAAATCGACGTGTTCGAGCGGAGCCGAGCCGATCCACTCGCGTGAATTCGCGCGAACTCTCCTTTCTCCCCGCTCGGGGTTCAACCCCGCCAAGGGGTAGTCTTTCCCTCTGTTCTTCTTCCTCTGTTTTTTTTCGCTTCCCCACGGTTTACCCGGAATAATGACCCAATAATACAGCTGACCGGGATTTGCGTTCACAGCCCGTGAACTGGACCCGCAAGCACGCGTTAACGAGTTCCCGCGAACAATGGGAAAATACGTTCGAATACCGCAGGAAGGGTGTGCAAATTCATGCAAGCCTTGCCGGGGATCGTTGCCCGTTTAAAAATCGAAGCGACAGAGTGGATCGAGATGAAAAATATTGCGAGCGTCGACGGAATTTCATGATCGCTGATTTGGGCCTGACGACTTCTGTTCCCCTTTCGCTATCAAATTTATTATACAGTAGAACTTCGATTAATAGAAGTATTATTAATAGATTGCGGATATTTACGCGTTTACAATAATTTTGAATCAGCAAAAATGCATAAAATGCACAAAGAAGTGCACAAATACAAAAGTACATAAAATATCGAAAACAAAATATGTAGTAGGTAAACGACACTTTTATTGAAATTGGATTTCTATTTCTATGCCTTTGAAAATATGAATTTGTATGAACATCCTCAGTCTAATTATTAATGATGGAATTAAAACTGAAATGTTTTCTTGACGCAACATTTTTTTATTTTTAGTATAGCATTATTAATTGGAAGCTTAAAGTTTATTGGAAAATTTGATGCGTCGAATAGTTGGAGTCCAGAATGATAAAAATACAGAAGACAAAAATAATTAGAAAATAGTTGCAGAAAATAATTAAGAGCCGATTAACCGAGGTTCTCAACGGCAATGTTATATTTCTTTCTAAGATTGTTACAATATTAATTAATTCACGCAGACGATATAGTATGTTTCGTTTAAGGAAAATGTATGTGGAATCATGTCCACGGTCACCAGAACGTGAATCGCACATGCGAGCACGTTGCAGGTTCGATCGCGCAGCGTATGGTAATATTCCATTGCGACAGTGGCACTACGTCACGTTGAAGGGGCAACCTGATTTGTCCATGGGTAATGCTTATCGCGGCGGTGTCTTTTAACCCACCGGGAAAATTCGATTTTTGCATAAACACGTGGGTTCGCGCGCGCGCACTGCGTGGGCGGGTAAAGTGGGCAGAGCAGTTACGGTGTTTAGCGATGCGTCATCCTTACCCACGTCAGATATTTAATCCCCTTTAGAACGGAACCAATTCGAACGGCTGATTCGTTCGCTGAACCTCCAACCGCGTTCCGAGAATGTTACTGTGAATGTGCGAAAATGTAATGTCCTTTATGTGGACAATTTTTGGAGACTTTGGGCGAATCGTGAAATCAGTCGCGAATTGGAAGAACCAGGTGATTCAGACATTTTTTTTACTTTTATGAAATACACAATTTTAAATAATATTAGATTAGAATTGTTGAAATGGTAAAAATTTATTCAATTATTTTTTATATGCAGTTTATAAGTAACAATAAACGTTTATAGTAGCACTAATTACTTCATATTTATCTTGAGATTGAAACATTTGTTGACTGAAATAAAATACACAATTGGGTCAAAAAGACCCGGAGACCGTAGCAGGGTTAACTAAACGTTTAATAAAAGTAGAGAAATAAATAAACAAAGGTGGTTTCAGTATTAATTATGCTACTCACTTTTAAATAAGTCATTAAAAAATATCATAGAATAATAGTAAGATTTTTTTAAATAAAAATTGTAAACTACATTGATACAACTTTAGATTATTACAAGTTTGTAATTTTCTGCACAAGCCGTGGTTCATTTAAAACTGGTAAAACTGGTGAATAATTTGCTGCAATGAGAAGTGCATTGTAATTGTATTATTTTATTTCAGCCTCTACACAGTTTCTAAAAATTGTGATAGTTTAAAAAATTCTGGAGAACAGTGTAAGCAGTGAATTTTTTGTTGCTGTTCAAATTAAAGTCTGGAATATTCTGAGCAAATGAGAATATTAAGTCATTGATGAATGCAGGACATGGATGTTTATGCAAATTCTGTGCAGACATAAATAGAAAATTGAAACATTAATGAAAGTACATCTTATCCTTTCTTATACTTTATTTTCGATATTTAATATAATTTCGCATTCATGCCCACCTCAGTAAACTATTACATGCCCACTTATATTTATCACGAATGCATACAGATCTACGACGCTAAAACAAATCACAAAATTGTTTGTTAAAGGTGAAATAAATTTTAAACTGCTGAATCCATCGTGTATTAAAATTGAATATCTCAGAGGAAAAAATGATTCCATAGAAAATTATGTCGCGTTAAGCGGACTGCGAGAGACACTTAATTCCCATTCGAAGAAGAAAAAAGAAACCCCGACCGGGTCGACGGCGATAGAAACATTTCACTTTTTTGCAATAACAACGTTGAACTGGTGAACGATAACGCGGCGTTATCTCGGCCTAAAGCGAACCACGTCAAACAAAGCAGTACGGCCAAGTATTCTTAGCCCCCGATAAAAAAAATAAAGGACTGCAGAAGAGAAAGAGGAAAGCTGGAAGTTACGAGTGTCGTTGCGAATAAATCGCGAGAATGAGACTCCTATTTTTGTGCTGGAGCCGCGGTGCTTTTTCTTCCCCCCTTCGCGATGATAGAACCGAGTTCTCTGTATCGTTGTCTATTGTTCCATTAAAAGATACGAAAGTAATCATTTCGGAACAGATTCTTCACTTTCTTTGTATTAAAAAAAAAAAGAAAAAACGATTGCATGAAGTCGTAATTCATACTCCAATTTTATGCAACAACTGATTACACCTAACAATCAAGAGGAGCTTCAAAGTATTGCGAAAGCAAATAACAATGTGTTTCAATTTTTATTATCACGGTGTTATTGTGAATGCTGTCGATTTTCAATATAATTAAAGAACAAGAGAGGAAAATTTTAGTATTTAATAATTTCTTTGGAATTTTCTTCAGATCAAAATGTAATTAAAAAGAGAAATAGGAAGCTTGAGTTGAAAATGAACCGAAAAACTGACTCAAATATTTCTCTTTTTACTTTTGTTTTACGTACTGCGAGTTGAATAAAAATAATAATAATAGAAATACTGAAAGACTTCGCATCCTGGATTTCAATACTCCTGAAACTATAAAGCCGCGCGCAATAATAATTTTCCCGCGGTTACAAATCGCAGTAACCCCAAGTGAAGTTACCCGAGTTGCTCCCGCGTCGTCGCGTCTCAATTTCGGGCGATCCGCAACGCGCGCGACCAGAAGCCGATGGAACACAATTGAAAGGCCCAAAGGGGACGAAGAGGGCGCGAAAGAGCAGCGGAAGAGATGAAATCTCGAGCTGGACGAGAGAGGGAAGACGCGATGATACCAGAGGGGAGCGAATGATCCTCTCGGGAGGGTCGTTGAAGAGGGAGAGAGAGAAAAGGAGCACGACGAGCCGTGAAGCGAGAGAGAGAGAGAGAGAGAGAGAGAGAGAGAGAGAGGAGATCGCGCGAGCAACGAGGGGTGAGGGAGAAAGAGGGAAAGAGAGAGAATTGCCAAGAATATCCGAGGGCCGATGACCCGTGACACAGTCGTATATATACTTGATATCATCACTCAACGTCCGACTTGCACGCACGCAAGTGTACACGCGCTCGCGGTGGTTGCACTGCGTTCGATGCACCACCGAATGCAACTCCCGCGAGCTTTCCAATTTTTTTTCGAGGGATGCGAGAATCGATCAGCTCTGAAGAATGCTGTGAGATTTTTCCGAGGATGAAAATTGCGATTTTCATGCGAGGTGTGCGAAGTCTACGTGGGAGGGAAAATTCTTATCTTGGGGAAAATTTTTGAGGGATGGAGGTATGAACTACCCCTTGAATATTGTGTTATCGATTTTTTCTAGGACTCTGGGTGGATTTTAAAATCGTTCTTCTTGTCCGAGAAGGGGAAGAAGTGACTCCTTTTGCTGAGGAATTCATGTTGGGTGGATGAAACCCCTGAGGGTTCTTCAAATTTATTTCTGAGATTCTGTAGGAATTGCTTGTAGTTTCATTATTACGGGAATGTTATTATAGATGATTGCAGAGAATGAAATTTTACTTTGATGTTCAGGAGCAACAATGAGAATAATGTTAATATCAATTTCTTTAGGTTAATTGTGGCGTTGAATTAAACTCGGAATTGAATAGTTGCTGAGGGAAATAAAATACATTATTTGGTCAGAGAAACTCTGAAGGATTACAATGTTACTAATTTACAGAAGCTATGTGATTTAGTTACATGAAATATTGAAAAGAATTTTCATCAGAAGAGAACTTTTGAAGGGGGGATGAAATAGTGTAAAATTTATTCTACTGAAAATTTTCTCTTTCTGTAGCTTTCCCATTCCAATAGATTGAGAGAATTTTAGTAGAGGGAAAGTATGAACTGAATTTTTGTTTAAACTTTGAGTAATTCCTATAATTATTCCCTTCGTTTGCGAAGATAACGTGTCTCATCCTATTAAGGAATTTATTTTTTGAGTATAAAACCCCTTCAGGATCCTCAATTTAATTCCTCAGATTCTGAACGGAAAAATTCCTGAAAAATTCATTATTAAATAATGCAGAAAATGAAGTTTTAATGTGATTTCAAAAAGTAGGAACTTAAATATTAACTTCGTTACATTTCTGTTGAAAATTCTAAATGAAGCAACTTTTATTGCTCTTACGTTATTGTCAAAGTCAATAACGAATTTTTAATATAATGGCAATGAACAAAAAGTCTGGATATTAGTACTAATTTTCTTATATTATACTCAAAGTTAAAATAGTTGTTACAGGAAATAAGATAACCTATTGAATAAAGACATTTTTCTCTTCTTTAGAAAAAATTGTACAGTGACATTAAACTAAAAATTAAACAGTTTGTGAGGGAAATGAGATACACAATTTTATCAGAAAAATCTTGAAAGTCATAGAAAAGTGAAATGTGTAACATTCTATCAAAATTTTGTGAGATGATCTATTTACATTTTACAGAAATACTAGAACCAATTCTTATCATTCGACTGCGGATGTTTCTGTACTTATAACAATTTCAAAATTACAAAAACGTAAAAGAATGTCCACAGATATAAAAATATATAAAATAACAAGAATAAATTACATATCATACTATTTAGAAGCACATACAACATACATTTATTTAAAATTCAGTTGTATGTCCATAAAAATATGAATCTACATAAACATCTGCAGTCTACTTATCGCAGAAAACCTTTTAAAGGGGATGAAACAATCTAATATTAATTCTACCGAAATCTCCGCTTTCTACATCCCTTTCCCTCCTAATAAATTTTCAAAAAATCATCCCTTTAAGAGTAAAACATAGCATCCCAACGAATAGAAAACAAATCTTTCTCCTGAACTTTAAAGGTAAAACTCACCCCCCTTCTTCAAGATTCTGCTCCAATCTTATTAAACCCTTGTCCCTCGACCGTCAAACGAATCTCGCGAAACGGCGTCATTTTAGTCTGCAAGAAATTCCTCCCCCGATTCTACGCTCTTCGACGCGGTATACAAAAATTGCATCGACCTCGAGGGAGAAGGGTGCGAGTGGTCCCTGGGCTCGTTTCCCGTGAATGCGGAGGATCGAGACGCAACAATGCGACGATAAAACCGTCTACGTCGTCGTGGGAGCATATTCGCCCCGACGACGGTATGACTTCGGCGTCTCAAGGTCGTCGCTCGTCCGTCGAACACGAAGAACGGGCTTTACGGCGGGAAAAGGGCAATTCAGCGTGATAGTCCGCGAGCCAATGACTCGCGTCGTAATCGTAATTACACCGTGAAATATTTTCGTCTAATTGCCGTTTCGGCGAATCGTCCCGCGCCTCTCCCATCCTCCTCTATTAACCTTATTCCTCGCGTTTTATGTGTTTTTTTCTGCTCGGGTGACTCACAGCTCTCGGTGAAGTTTGTCTCATGGTTGGAAATACGCGCGATTTTTTTTTTATGTTGATTTAACTGTGAATAGTGAAGGAGGTGGAGATGTGGGAAAGTGGAGATGAAACCTTTCGTATTTTTAGGAGTTATGCAAGTGGAAAGAAGTGTGTTAAATATTAAAGATATTAAAATGAGGGGAAAGGAAACTCCTTCGATGATCATTTATCTACTAATCTGTTTGTTAATGAGTAGATAATTCGATATTAATGTGTTTTGCATTGTTAATTCTTTTTTATTTGTGGTTTTAGAAAACAATTTTTTTTTAAGTCTGAGTACTCATAATTTTTTCCATCTTTTTTTAAGTCAATGTAAATTAAAAGTCATAAGTAGAGTTTGTCTGACTACGAATGGTAGAATGAACCGCAGTCGATGAATTACGATGTTGAAATAAAAATTAGAGTGGTCCTACCTGGGGGTTGATGTTAGGGGTAAAGGAATCGACGTGGTAGAATCGTGAAATGAATTGGCCTGTTGCACTTGGTCCAAGTTTCTTACCTGCAATCAGAAAATTAAACATGAAAATTAAATTCACTGCATCCAATTAAAAGTCATGCGCAATTTGAATTTTATAATCAGGGAAAAATATTTTTTCTTTCACTAATACTGAACACAGCATTCGAAGCGAACTTCCGACACGAAGAATTCCGTAAATGCGAATAAAATTCAGTACAATAAAAGCTAAAGATAGCTGCAATGCTACCGAGAAAATGTTCTTTCTCTTCTTCTTGTCTCCGAGACTTATCAAACTTCGAATGCTATGCGGAATTTCATATCTGAGTAAAGAAAGAGCGGAAAATTCTTCAGTGAACTTCCAAAGTAAATCGCGGAAATAAGTGCAATTCTGTTCACTCAGTTCGAAGTTTCAAGCTTCGCAGGTTTAAGTACTCTCAATAATTTATTAATTCCCATCTTCCTCAGTCCCGAAGTTCAGCTTATTTTTTTTAATGATTAAGGATCAATCTAATGATAAATGTATCTCCCTTCCACGGTTCATTAAAAGCCGAGGAATAGTGAAAAACAGAGCAGAAAAGAAAGTCATCAGGGGCAATCGTCGACGCGTCGAAGATTCATAACGCGAAATAACACGGAAAAACGCGACTGAAAGGCATTAGTTATCCTGTGCGACGAGCTGGCCATTAAAATCGTAACGCGTTCGCGTAGCTTCATCATCGTCATCGTGATAGATCGTGGCGAAGTATCGCCGTGTCCACGGTGAAAACTGGCCTATCATTTATAAGCTGCTCCGCGATACACGAGAAAAATGGTTGGAAACTACACGCGCCACAGAGACACCCCGGAAAACAATTTTATTTTTCGCCCCGGAGACTAATACATAAAAATTTGTGTGGCACCGTAAAACTACAACTTTTAAATATCAGTTACGTGAAAAAAAATATAGAAAAAAAATTTATAAACTGAGAAACTTGCTTTTGGAGGATCAAAAAACATTTATATAATTTTTATATATTCAATTTCTTGGTGAAAATTGTGACAATCATTTATTTAGAATAATGGAGACCATACCATATTTTTTTGATGACATCGAAAAAAAATTCAAGTGTTTCAATATTAGATGCCTTCAACAAATTGTTTAAACGTGTGAATGATTTAATTTTAGGGACTCGAAATATATTGATATAATTTTTATATATTCTAGTTCTTTGTGAAAATGGAGACAATTATTTATTCAGAATATTTTAAAGGATAAGGTATATCTTTAAAAGGTTGTATGAAAGCAAAAGAAAAATTTAAACTGTTCAATATTGTGTATTAAAAAAAAAAATTATTTAGAGGTGCGGGAACTTCAATTTTGAGATCTTGAGGAATATTTAAGATACTTGATTTCCTTGTGAATGTAGAAAGAATTATTGATATAGAATTTTGGAAGTGATGAAAATGTTTATAAAAAAGATTATTCAACAACGAAAGGAATGAGAGTTATTAAAATAGATTGTAAATAGTACTTTAACCTAATATTTTTTAGAAATGTGCGAAACTTAATTTTGAAGACTTGGAAAATATTTAAAACAGTCGAATTCTCTGTGAAAGTGGACAAAATTATTTATTTAGCATTTTCCAAAGTGTAACTTAAACAAATTGCTTAGAAATGCGGAAAAATTTAATTTTTGAGGACTCGAGAAATATTTAAGGCATTCGATTTCTCTGTAAAAGTTGAGAAAATGATTGATTTGGAATTTTGAAAAGATAAAAGTGTTTATAAAAAGGATTATTTAAAAGTGGAAGGAATTACAGATATTAATATAGATTGTAAATATTATTTTATAAGACTACTAAAGGTGTTGTATTTTGAAACGACCTGTAAGAGGCCTTGGAAGGAGGTCTCTGATTGCCTGTCGCGTTTTTCGTAGTTTTATTCTACTAGCTTTCGAGCGTCGTTACGATCTCGGACGAAAAATGCTCGATACTCGTTACTATGTTATCGAAGCCCATCGCTCTCTCGTTTTCCTCCGCTCGTAACACTTCCCTCGCCTTTCAAGGATCCTACTTCGTCCATTTATCTAACCAGCGTAGAGCGAATTCGAGGAGGACGGCCTTTGATCCTGTTCCATTAATAAAATTCGTCTAAATAATTGCAGAAACGAAAAGAGAAAAAATTCTGTGTGGCTTGAAAAATTCTTCCTTAACAAATTCTACTTTTGGAATTTCAAATTCCAATCTTAGGGCCCTCAAAATTTATATTAGAAGCGATTTAAGATTTCCCATTCAGATTATTCAATTTCCAAAATGAGAAACTGTCTTTTCCCCTTTTCCACTTTTTCTCAAAGACATTTCGATCAAATAAAAATTCGAAAGACAAGAATCCCAAGTACACAAACTCTCCGCGAGAGACGCAATATTCCGTCTCTTGCGGAGTTCTCAAGGGGCTCAATTTTTGATAAGAAAAGCGTCGTCGATATCGTCGCGGAGAGATTCGATTCTATCGGCGCGGGTCGTCGCACGGGAAGTCGATCGTAGGACAGTTTCACCGTCCAGGAAAAATTCTCCTCTCTCTCCTTGGTGGAAATCTCTCCTCGGTCCCCCTCCAATTTCCCCTTTCATCAGTCGGCGTTCCGCCTACTCCCACTCGTTTAATGGCCTTTTCGCGGGTGTACGTGCAGATCTCGCCGGGAAGAATGTAAATAAGCGTAGGAAGAGGAGTGGACGCGGAGTTGTGCCGCGTACACACGTGCCTCGTTAGAAGCAATAAAAATCGGGGAAAGGAAAATTGAAATTAAAGCGGCCAGCGGAGAGGAAGTCCGCGCTTTCGCGCGCGCGCTCGTTCCCTTCCCACTGAAACGATCCTTCTCCATTTCCTATATTCTGAAACACCGGATCTCTGCGACAAAGGTTTTGTCCACGAAAATTTCTGTTTTTCTATTTTCTTTGGAAACTTGTCGGAAGTCGAAACTTGCGACTCTTTGAGTTTCTGCTTTCTCAAAAGAATTGAAAAGAATTCCAGCGAAAAATCGAGTCTTTAATCCGTAGGATCGCTAAAAGAGGAGCCTTCAACGTTCTAAAATTTCTAAAGTTAGGGAAGTCGGTGGAAAATCGAACACCGAGTCGATTTCGCTCGCAACGAAGCTCGTCAGCAACCGTCTGGTTAGAGTAGCGGAGCCCAGGGAAACAAGCGCGGTTCGATAAACGCTCCAATAAAGAGGCACTCGGAGCAAACAGCGTCATAAATAAAAACCGACTGGCTGCAACGACCTCCTCCCTCTCTCTTCCTCTCGCGCGAGCGTGACGTCGAGATGCATTTCCCGGGTTGCAGCGGACAAAGGACACGCGACAAGGGGTTAAAAAAAGGAAGCAATCGAAATTGCCCTGATAATATTCGACGACCGCGTGGACGCGAGCAAACTGCGCGCATACAGAGAGAGAAAGAGAAAGAGAGAGAGAGAGAGCCGATCGGCGTGACATACTGTGCCCACCGTCCGTTGTTTTCCAACGTGCCGTTGACCTCGCGTCGCGCGTGCATCCGTTCACGTGTCTGCGTGCACACGCGTTGCATACAGTGCATATTGGCGCGGCGTGCTGCTGCAGTCGAGCGCCAATCGGTGGACGTATGTAAACAACGATGGACGCTTCCTCGATCGCGATCATCCCAAATGCTGGATCTTCGGGGAACTGATCGGAAAGTTAGAACGAACAATGATACGCGAATGATAACTGGATTTAGTGAGGGTGGATTAACCCTTAAGATGCATCCTTAGCTTCAAATTTTTTTTCATGGAGTGGAGGATCTGATTTGAGAATTAATTTGAATAGGAGATAGAAAAAGAAAATGAGGATGGCCATGAAACAGAGATGACTTCAACGCTGTGTGACTTCAATGCATAATGCAATATTTTAGACAGATTTGTGCAAAACGTAATCTGATTACAAGTCACAAATTCTGATTAAAGTGTAATTGTTCATTCAATCACGTGTAATTTTTTTTAATCATTAATTGTTACGGACTACAATTCGACTGTGTAGTCACTACAGATTAACGATTACAGAAAATAATGTGTAACTGAATTAGTATTTACTTCATTACATTTTAATCACGATTTCTGATTTGTAATTAGATTACATTTTGCCCAATTCTGATTTTAGGAAAATGAAGATTGATTAATTTTTTTTTCTTTCCAATTTGAACCCTTCAAGCGTTGTAATTTATTTCTGAAAATACAGTTTATAATTGCTTAATGAATTTTTTTGGTGTTAACGTTTAGGTTAAGTAGGATTGTGAATCCTTTTTCCTTTCGATTTTTCTTGAATTATGGATGTATACATAAGTTAATTTAAATGTTGTGATAAATAGAAATACAAACTAATAATATAGAAAAATTTCAAAAAATATCAAGAAGCCAGCAAAGACTATTTTAATTTTTTCCCGGCGTTTTAACATCTTCAATCTTAATCATGAATCCTAGAGTGGATAAAAAATTTATTTTCATCATCCATTGCAGTTTTTCTTGAGTTATGGATATATAAGTTAATTTAAGTATAGCAGCAGAGAGAATTATAAAATAACAAAAGAGAAGAATTTTTAAGGGTACTAAATTAAATATTAAATTAACTAGGAAAGAGTATTTTCATTTTTTTCGGTTACTTTAAGTCCTCGAACACTATATTTTTTTGCTAAAAAAAGTGATGCGCAATGACAAAAATTTGTAGCCACTACTGTAGTGTTCCATTTTTTTTGAGTTGTGAACGTAAAAATTAAGTTAAGGATTCCACAAGACAAACATATACAAAACTGACTAATAATTACGTAACTTTAGAAGGTAATGCAACATACCGAAACAACCATTGAAAGCTACTGCAATTGTTTTTTGTAGGATAAATCGTAGGTTATTTCACTAGCAATAGATACAGATTCGTCTCCTTTGAAACTGTTTATGTCTTTTCTATTTCACTTATACATATAATCCCGCTCCAAAAAATTGAAAACCAAAACCAGCATACCTATCCTTTTGAAATACAAAATCCTACCCTCAACTCGAGACAATGCAGAACACAGCGAGTGTAAAATATTCTTCGATGAATCGTACAATCGAGAATTCTGGTTTAATAGTCGTGCCGAGTTTTGAATGGGATTCCACAAGCGGAGAGAAGGCAAAAGTCGAGTTTCTCGGTAAGGAAAAATCGCCGCTCGATGGGCGTACCGTTTAATTAAGAAAACTCCTCCGGGGTGGGGAACGGGGGACGGAAATTCAATCTGGAGCGCGTATTTCAAGTCACGTCGCTCCACAAATCCGTGCATAAGTGTGTCTCCCGCGAGCAGTCGGTTCAATTAAAGCGAACGACGATAAACAAGTCCGCGCGAGCTCTACAATGTGAAAGGAAGCATCCGCGAAGTTTCTCCCCGGCCTTAATAACCAGGATAATTGGAAATTAAGGACGCCGGCTTATCGAGCGCCGCGCACTCGTGACGCCAGACTCGCGCGACTGATAAAACGGCTCCCCAATTAAGTAACCCGCCGATAAGCGACTCTCGGAGACGTCAAATTCATCGGGAAAGTCGCTCGGAAGACGCGGACGGAGTTTCCCGCGTTGCAGCCGCATCGTTTGGCGTTTTCGTAGGTCCGGAGATCGGATTTTTCTACGGTTTTTCAAGATCTTGTGATACTTTAACTTCCTCGCAGTTTCAGAGGTTGATTTCGTTGCATGTTTGAGGCGTTCCTCGCTTCTGGTTTTATGAGTCCTCGTTTTTAGAATTTATAGAGGGTGGCGGTGTCGGCGATACTAATTTGTCGAGCTCGAACCCTGCGACTCTTTTATAATTAATTTGCGGAATTTATGATGGCTGTTCGGACTTCCTCGTTTTTCACGAAGGATAATTGACGTTAATGCGCGCGAAATTGAGCGATTATTTTTTGCGAGAGCGCTGCGTATCGTCGCGCGCTCATGGAATTGCATAAATTAGAGGAAAATCACGTTTTTCGACGGACACCGAACGATGGAACGATGGAAATCAATTACTCGGTCGCTTCGGCTCTAGAACCGGTTCCCGTCCGCGAGCCTCGCTGAATGTTGAAACATGCCTCGTGGCGGAAGGTGAAACGAGGAAAACGAAGGAAAAAGCTCATGGACAATTAACGAGAAAACGAACGGCCGAGGAAAAAGGAAATCGAGGAGCTATTATCGAATACAAGTCGACTGAAACGTTGTTGCATCGAAAACGCTGCTGGATAAATCGCAACCAAAACAGTCTCGCAATAATTTTCAAAATAAGCGGAGTCGACGATCTGTAGCATTAAATTTACCAGAAACAACCGTCGGAGAAATATCTTTTCCATTAAAAATGATGATACAGAACGAAGCATTTAATCATCTGATAGAAAATTATGAAAATTGCAAGTCGGCTAGTTTTTGATCGATCTCAACTATTTCTTGGAAACTCAGGAAAGCTGTTATTGCAGAAAACGGCGGAACATCCTGAAGCCTCGATCGTCAGGATCGTCGAAGGGTCGTCGACCAGATGGAGAAAACATCCAAACGCGTGAAAGTTCGCCTCTCCTCGCGGATGCAAGCGGAGACGCAGTTTTCGAGCGGTGCAACGCGTTGCAGCGCTTTCTAACGTTTTCCTTTTACATCTCGCCGTTTACAGAGTCCTGCGGCCTCGTCGACCTTTGATCCACAGAACGGTGCAGCGTCAATTTTCCCAGATACCTTCGTTATCCTATCTTCGCATCCGTCGGAGCGGAATTTTCCTTATGACGGGAAAACAATTATCCTTCGGTTCCACTCGCGGACAGACGCATCGATGCCGCGGGATAAACACGCTCTAAAGTCGTCGGGGAAATTCTATGAATGCAAAAGCGATCGAGAGAAACCCGGGACACGGGTCTCTGTTTGTTTGATAACGATATCGTGTTTCCTGTGCTCGGCATTTTAATTGCATTGCAACATTGTGCACGCGTTTCAAGTTTACGGAGTAACGGGTGAAAACAAACGGAGGAACGCTGTCGAATGATGTTGTGGGCGATGAAAATGCTGTTTGACTATTACTCGGGTGGATATTTGGTCGATATTCTCGAATCTTGGGAGAATTTATGCGGGGAAACGAGGGGCAAAGTTTTTCTTGGTCTGCGACGAAGGGCGAATGGGGTTCCTTGATATTTTTTTTGGAGATTTGTGACTTAGAGATAAATGAAAAAGTTTCCCGATGATAGATTATAGATGTGACAGAATTCTACTTCTATTTATCACAGAAAATAGCAAATTAAATTAAAAAAAATAGATAAAGAGATAGGCATCAGAATTTTTCTTAATCCTTAAGCAGTATACTGGGGTCACGATGCTATATAAAATTATTTTATTATTTTTAACGTAAAATATTGGGGAAACCTTGTCGTAATTAATAAGGCAAAGTATTATGAATCATTCATATATTAAACTATTCTTATAAAAACCCTACATTAATCCTGCTATGCTACTATTAAATAATTAACACTGATAGTACACCACTTCAGAGTTAAATATTGGTGATTAAGTTTTGTAATTTCATCTACTAATTTCTGAAAATTCTAAATCATTAAAACTGAACGTAAGGACTGACGCACGAAAATCAGAAAGCTATTCTTAATCTCTCTCCATTTGATTTTATCCATTTTCTAACTTCAGAACAATTTTCTATGACGTTTAATCTTTAAAACAGTCCAAAATTGAACTCAAACCAAAATTCAATTCTGCCTAAAAGTTCACTCACCCTCTTAAAAGTTCCCTAAACCCTCGAAAAATTCTTAAAACATAAAACCAAAATTTCTGAACCCCCTAATCATTTTCACACTCCATCTCTCAACTCCCCAAAAATTTCCAAGACCTCAATTCTCTCAATTCTTTAAATTTCTTCTCCATTGTTTTTGTTCCAATGAATCTCCCCAGCTTCCCCAGCTTTGATCAGTCGTCCCTCGCTCACAATACACGGAAACCGCGCCACATCCTGGTGAAATGACGCAATTGCGAGCAATTAACGGAGGCTATTTAAAATGGCAAACGTCTTGGCTGAGTGATTCCCGGGGAAATTACACGCAACGGCAGAACGGAGAGACTCGGTGTCTCGCGGTTACTGTTAATTAGCGAGCAGTGAAGAGAGAGAGAGAAAGAGAGGAAGTCCTGCCCGTCATTCGCGAATCATTTTGAAAATAATACGCTGGCGGAGGGTTCGTTACTTCCAATTGACCGACTGGCCCAATTTCTACCGATTTCTCTCGCTCCCGGCCAAGGTACGCCGCAATGCAACGCGCCGCGCCGATGCAACTTGCACTTCGCGTGCGCGTTTTGCGCGCGCGGTTATCCATCGACCGGCTCGAATTCGGCTTGCAACTTGTTTGCACCTGTTGCTGCGCCCTTGCGTGCGCGATTTTGTTCACCGCGACGGAATGAAAAATGAGCCTTCCAGGGAAGGAGGAAGATTGGACTTCGGAATGATTGATACGAAAATTGAAGGCGAATCTGCGGCGAAATTTGAAAGTGGAGCGTTAAAGATCTCTGACTTCGTTGAACAGTGCACCGGAGAAATGTAATTCCTTCGACTTTCTTTGCAAACGTATAGAAATTCTTTCGAGTCGATGGTGTAATCGCAGTTCACTCACTCGATCGATAATTCCAGTCTTCAAACAGTACCAAAGAATACACGCACTCGCGTTTCTCACGAAGGAGAACCACCACGCTTTCACGGAGCGGAAACTCAACCTGAATTCCTCGAGCATATTTTCGCAAAACGAACGGATCATTTTCGTGTCCCGGAATCGAAAAATACCAGCACTTCGCGTGATCGATCCGCGGGATCACAGAACGGACTCGAGGAATTCCGAAAGCTTCGATCGAAACGGCGCCGCCAACATTTCGACTCGGAGAGAATCCGACTACTGACGAGCCGAAACCTTGATACCCCATTTTATATTCGTGAAATTTCCTTGTTTTCAGTGTTCACTGCGCTCGATGACGATTGCAGTTGATTAGTTCGTTGGACCCGTCAATGTAGTTAAACTTCTCCAAGACATTCGTCTTTGTTCCTTTGCCTCTTCTCTGGATCTTTCCTTCTTTTTCTTCGTCGTATCGTTCCACGCGTTTTTTTTTTGCGCAAGAAATTTCGTTCTGCATGCCTTGACATTTCGCACGCTACCGGTTTCGTCTTCTTAAAACCGCGTTTCCACGTGCGTCACGATGACGCAATTAACTAGCCGTTAATGCATTTGGATTTCTACCTTTTTGAATCTTTTTTCAAGAAACTTGTTATCCAACGAACGCTAAAAAATTGTAGAAGATTTCAAGGTACAAAATCTTAAAAAATCTGAACTCTAATCCTACCCAAAATAGAGGTACTTTACTTTAATTCACGACTTTAATTCATTAGTTTTCACGAAGGACGTGAAAACTTCCCAAGAGATTAAATCGGAGCAGAAAAAGAGTAAACTTGAGAGATACAATCAGCTCGCTGCAAGTTCCCCAGCTCGGCTTCTAAGCCCGCAATTAAGTCTTCAACGCGAAAGCGTCATCAGGTTGCAGGTTGCATCGCGATAAGCGAGGCCAGCCGCTAATAAAACGCAATCGAACTCCACGGTCGCGTACGATGAAGTCATTTCGCGTCAATCCGATAAAAAATCACGACAACCCTCCCCTCTCCCGCTCCCCGGGAACAATTAATCCACGTCAGTTCCCGGTACACCTTGCGCTGGGTCAACGACAGTCGCTCTCCTAGCTCGCGAAGGCTACCGGCCAGTTGCGATACTTCCTTCCAAATATCGATTCACGGCTCCCTTTCTCCTCCACCAGCGACCAAATGTTCGCAAAATTATATTCGATTCGAAGGTTACTTTGATTGCAAGACAATTATGTCTTTAGATTTATCACTGAGACGATGATTGGAAATTTCTGAATTTGTTTGTTTTATTTCTCAGTAGAATTTTCCAGTTCCTTCTTCAAAATTATTTATTGAGTAAGTTTCTTTTTTCTAATTCAGGGATTGGTTCATTATTTTGGAAATGAAGATAATTTTTGATTGCTAGACTTTGGAGTAAAATCATACTTTCAATTATTGTTTCCTTTTTATGAAAGTTTTTTCCTTTTGTTGCAGGATTTATAATTATTTTTCAAAAATAAAATACTCAGGGACTGGAATAATTATATTATTTTGAATACTCTTACTGTAACAGCGATAACAAAGAGATTTGTTTTAGTGTTAGACATCATCAGCAACAGTCATAAATAGACTACAGATTTTTATGCAAATAAAAATAACAATATGTCTTATTTTATAAATATTGTAGCTTATGAACTACTTTTCATATTTTGTATACTTTGGCATTTTTTAAGATCTTTCTAAATTTTTGCCTATTTAGAATTGTCAATAAATGCATAAAACTTCACAGTCCAGCTATAAATTAATGAATTCCTCAAATATTATTAATCGACTGCGAATATTTGCTACATTGGTGGGAAATATAATATAAATAATTATATAAAAATCTTTACAGCACGAAATATTAAAAATATTCGTATGTAAATATACACCATTCCCCAAATTTAAGCCGTATTTGTAGATATAAATGAAAATCTGTATAAACGTCCGGGCAAAGAATGAATCTTTCAACCGTATCACCGACGACTCACGATCTCCGAGGCCCAGTAAAAAAATCTCTCTATCCGCATCCGATCCAACAAAGCGTCGTCAAAGCCTTTCGAATCTCCTCGATCCTCTCGATCCTCGATCCGCCGTTCGCTCGATCCATCAGCATGACGAAACACCGAGGCTCAGGATCTTTCACCGACCGATCAAAACCGACCCAATTCCCCTTAATCATCCGTGAAGGGAGTTACGAGAGCCGGTAGAAGCGATTTTACGATTAGGAGGTCGGTTTTACGGCCGGTCGGAGCGGATTACGCGACACGACCCGCCTCGGAAGTCGCGCGGAGGAAAAGCGTGTTGCGGAAAGGCGACTCCGCTCCACTTTTCCGCTTCTTTTACTTCACCGCGAGGCGCGGCGAGCTCGGAAAAGGATTTCCGAATCGGATTCTTCGATGCGTGAACCAAGTGTTTCGAAAATACCGCCCCATCCCCTGCTTTGCTCCCTCCCCCTAGCGAATCGAGGAGGATGCAGTTAATTATCGGTAAGACGGGAAGTCGGCGCTTGGTCTGATTGCATTGTTCCGTGGAGTTCTAGCGAGGAGCCGGCGAGGATCGTGGGCTAGCCAGAGGGTGGTGAACCTTGCGCGGAGATTGATTTATGAGGCCTTTGTGTTTCCATTTAGATAGAAAAAGATAAGCCGCGATTCAGTGGACGGGGAGATCGCTCGGTTATTTCTGGGATCGATCAATCCGAAGACTGGAACCAGAAATCATTGTGTTGCAAATTTTAGTGTCTACTTTGAGACGAATACGAATTTCTCCTTTGTAAAACTTTTTCTACCCCTGCAATCAATCTTCAGGACTAAACCGCAAATGTTTATGCATTTATGGCAATTTAAAAATCGCGAGTACACTATAACCAGATTTAGAAATATTAAGTTGTACAATAAATTTGTACGGCTTTTATTCCCATAAAAATCATAAAAATTCGTAATCTATTGACGAGTCAAAATTCAGAAGACTATTTAGCTCGAACAAAGAATGTTTGGAAAAATAAAAATAAGAGTAATTAGACTGTAGATGTTTATACACTTATGGCGATTTTAAATGTGCCAAAATACATGAAATATCAAAAATAAAATATATTTAAAATGTAAAAGATACTTTTATTTAAGTTACTCTTCTGTTTCTATGCTCCTGAAAATATGAATTTACATAAACATTCACAGTCTAATAATAATAAATAAGCGCAGATTTTACATTTGTAAGAAACCGCACGAACTTATTGAATAAGCTAAATATAAAATATCAAAAGTAAATTACACTTTACAATATTCAGAAAGCGTAAAATTGATTTAAGATCTGTTCTTGTATGTTCATAAAAAATATGAGTTCGCATAAACATTCGCAGCCTATTCATCACAATTTACTATACATCAAATTCCCAGAAAACTGACAGCCTTTTCTGAAAATCTTCCTTGAACCAATAAACATTTCCACCCGATTTCTGCCTTCAATTTTCCACGAGATTCAGAGTGCCATAAAACAAAAAATCGAGGACACTCGCGTCTATTTCGCCTAATCCGATTAATCTCAAAGTGCGAATTTTTCCCGGTTTTCAAGATTCCACGATTTCAAGGAGCTCATCACGCAGGATCGAGCGATCAAGGCGATCATTTTTGCGACGGGATTTTATTTCCAGCCGGCGTAGGGTGTCTAGGAGACACGAGGCTTCATCCCGGGGACGCGATTAATCTCGACGTTGCTGCTAGCAGCAGGAAACCGCGCCTTCTTAATCGCTCGTGCCGAGCGGCCGTCGGGCTCGTCATATTAGCGCGAACCTGGTTTCGTCTTCTACCTGGCGATGTTCCTGGCGATCCGCGTGACTCGGGGAGAAGCCAATGATTAATGGGCCGCGATCTATCCGCGAGGAACCCGCGTTTTTTCAGATGCGGAGCAGCTGCTGGGGGGAGAAAGGCTCCTCGTTTTGGAAATCGCTACCTGACAGCGTGCTGCTTCGCTTGTCGATGTTAGATTAGTGTTCGCATGCTTGTTGAAACCTTTTTTTTATTTTAATCTTCTTTGCGCGACGCGTTGACTGCGAAAATCGCGTGAAAAATTTATTGGAATTTATACACCGTGGAAATTTAATATTAAGGCTACGGAGGAAAAGTGTATTTTTCGTATTCTGTGTGTAAAAATAACTTGAAAGTAATTTTTATTGCGTTTATAGATTTTTGCAGTAATTTACCATATAGTTTTAGTCAATTTATAGTTTGCAGTTAATTAAAATTTTGAAGCCTTTTTTTATGAAGTCAAAAATTTAAAGCAGTTTAAAAATTTCGTTTCATCAAAATCAAGCAACTTTTTTTGTTAATATTATAATCATTAATGGACTTTAGCTGTTACAGCAAAAGAATGTATGAATAGAATATAATATCGATTCTGCATTAATTATTTTGATGGTGAGTAATTTTGAGTTACCCAGTGAACCTAATTAAGTGATTATTATTGCTCTTAATTACAGTTTTTTATTTTATACATCTTGATGCTATTGTTAGTGAAAAGGAGGACTAATAAAAAGGTAAAGAAGGGGATTAGATTTTTCTCTGAAAACCTAAATTTGCTGCGTCGTTATAAAGTCTGAGTGAGCTGCTGAAGGGTTGAATATTTGGGGTTGAAGAGAATATGCAGATGAAGTTTCACAAGTGGGGCTCTAGAATTGAGCGGGAATCACGTGATTAAGAATTGAGTCTTTCCTGAAACTAGTATCGTTTTCCCTCAAGCTGCGTGATAAGTATTATGATAACGAAATGATCTCAGTGTTCGGTGTGTAGATAAAGATTTGCTAGATATTTCTAAAGATCAAATGGTGGTGATGTCTTGTTAAACAAAACTGTCTGCTGAAATGTAGAACTCAAACAGAGAATTTGCACTGTGGAGTGTAATTGCACTGATAAGACTGATTAACTCTTTCGCTTGTAAGTGAAAATATATTATACTACTCAGAAGATATAATTACTTATTCATTTTAATGGCTGGAAAGTTTACAGCGTTTTTGAATTTTCACTTTTCTAAGATTAAGTTTTTCTGGAAGGCAAAAGAATCATGAAATTGATAGAACATTTGTTTAATTTTCAGATTATCTATTTTATCGGTCGATTTCACGACTTTTCCAAGGGAAAACTTAGTGTTTCAAAAATACAAATACAGAAACGCTATAAATTTTCTGGATGATTTAATGTTCATATAGAAAAAGAAGATATGTATTTACTAGTGCGCTTATACTTTGGTTAGTTCTAAATGTTATTTATTATATTATCATTTGTTACTGGAAAATAATTCCACTTTTTCTTATGAAACCTGATTTATACATATAGTATTACAAAAATTCTAATTTTGAGATGATTCAAATCGAAAGAGCAGAATCTACTATCCATGTTTTCAATTTCGTAATTGCTGAAAGTTTATTTGCCGAATTTGATAAATTATTCCTCAGTATAATCCCAACATAAATCCAAATCCAATCCCAAAAAGTTAGGTTTTCAAAGCAATAAAAATTATAATTATTCAAACTATCTAATTCTATCATTCCTAGACTGCAGATTTTTATGCATTTATGAGAAACGTCAGTATGCAAAAATATAAAAGGATATTCATAGGTTCTAAAATATGCAAAGCATGAAAAAAGAGCACATTCTATATTATTAAAATGTTAAAGCACATTATTATTTAAGCTCCAGTTTTTTTGTATTTCTCTGTGCAAAAATATGAATTTGCATAAAAGTTCGCAGTCATCACACAATCAATTTTTCAATTATCCCCAAACCTCATAACCCTGCTACATTCTTCGAGTCTTTTTCGACCCAATTAAATATTTTATTTCTCATAAATAACTATTCTAATTTTAAGAGAAATATTACTGTTCTTTCATATTCTATAAAAACTTCATGCTAAATAAAATTCTAATAGATCGGATTGTTAAGAAAAATGTAGCAGGGTTAAGAAACTTGCAAACCAAAAAACACAAAGATACATCCACTTCATTTGATTCTGGTCATCTAAGAACTATCAAAAACTGCCACTAGTCCTTTCATCTCTATCAAAACTACTTTAAATCAAGTAACAACAAAAAATTGTATTACCCACTTTTACCATCGAAAACGAAGGGTAGATCTACCCCAACGTCACAAACAGAAAACAATCACTCGAAATCCTCTACCAACAATTTCCCCAGCCCCGTTCCTAGGTGACCAGACTCAAAGAACCACAGAACTCGATCACTCATCACCCGCGATCCATCATACGAAAACACACCGTCTGCAGGCGCCCATCGTCGCGACGCACAGTTCCGTGGAAAGCCAGCGAGACGCTTGTCGCCCAACGGGATTAACAAAAGCAACCGGCGGCCTTTTTCCTGACCATGTCGAGGAGACGCACGCAGAACAGAGCAAGAAGAAGAAGAAGAAGAAGAAGAAGAAGAAGAAGAAGAAGAAGAAGAAGCCAGTGGGAAATACCTCTCAACCAAAAGGAGGATCGTGTACGAGTTCTCGTCGAGGCAGCCGGTTACCATGGCTGACGGAAGTCCGTTCGGCTGGTTCTACTCCACCGGGTTCCCCGGCGCGATTAATTAGCGTCGGCGTCGACGTCGAACCGTGCGACGGGATCCGTGGCAGCACGCGGATGACCGAGATCGAGAGCGCGAATCGTCGGAGAGCGACGAGATCGAGGCACCGGCGTCGATTATACGAATCGATGTAAATAGTCCGGAGCGCGGCGAGGCTCTTGCCCACGCGATTGTCCGTGGACCCGGGGGAAAAAGACTGGTGGGCGAAGGCGCGCGGGGATCCCCGCTCGCTACGCTACTGCCGGGGCACCGGTGACCATCAACCGATCGATGCACCGCGCTGTGCATTCCTCGCGTTATGCATTTCCACCGCGAAATCGATTTTTCCGTCGGCGGATCGCGCCTCCCATCCCCCTCCTTCCAACGCGACGGAGCGACGCGTGCACCCACTACCACCGCCGCGCTCGACACACTTCTTTTTCCTCTCTCTCTCTCTCTCCCTCTTTCTCTCTCTCTCTCTCCTTCCTTCCGTACCGCCGAGCTGACATTGGTCGCGGAGGATTTTTTCCGAGGGGGTTCCGAGCCCATCGATGGGGGGAGAACGAGTCTGGGAGAGGGGCACAACTTTAGTGACTGACGTCGCGCTCCGTGTGGGTGAACCTTGTTTACGCGATTATGAGCTGTGGTCTTCGGGTGGCTGCCAAGCAGATTAGTAGAGAGTTTTTTTAGGCGAGGGGAAGAAAAGATAATTGCAAGGGAAATTTGAGAGGGTTGAAAGGGGATAGTCTGGTCCTTGGATATTTTGAGTCTGTCAAATCTCACCAATTGCCATGGGTGAAACTGTTTGAAGGGGGTTTGAGTCTGTTTTGTTGAATAATCTCGATTTTTATGGGACAGGGAAGCTTGAGAGATTAGGAAATTTTTTAGGAGGAGGCAGAAGTGCTATCAGAAAGCCATAAAATGATGTTAGAAAGCTGTGATAAAATCAGTAACAAAATTCAATTCCAAGCTGTGAGTCACTGTATTTGGTATTGCAGAAGGCCAAATACTACACAAAAATACATTTTTCATACTCAGAAGAATACAAAAATTCATCTCAGGTATCAAATCAATTCTTGATACATCTGTATTGAGTACTGAGATTTCAGTTAGGTTAAAAGGTTAAACAGAGGATCAAACACTCTATAAAAATATTTGTTATACCCAGAAAAATAAGAAAACTAAATTTTCCTATGCACTTAGTATTAACCTCCAGTAGTATTCAAATCCGGTGTAAAAGAATTTCACCTCCCAACTATTAGTTGTAGAAATGAATTCTTTCCGACGAACTTTTTCACATCGTTGCTATAGTGATTTGATTCTACATAAAATAACAAATGATCAGTCAGGAAAGTGGTATAAGGTCCTTAATAACATTCTAAAATATTTTTATAATTAAAATATTATGTTAATAAAGCATTTCTACATTTAATATATTACAAACTACATTAAAAAATTAAATTTCTGGGAATCTTCAACTAGTTTTATTTAATCCACTACTTCACTCAGCTATTATTTCAGTTTTAATTTTGATTAAAGAGGAACTCATTTAATTACACACTATGATTTTAGCGAAAATTATTGGCCACTGCTTCTAAATTCGGAAATGCAGGAGTCGATGTTAAGTAATCAATGCGAAGTAACTCGATTGATCTTAACTTGGATATAACCTAAAGTGAAGTTTGGATCAAAGTTGTGTTTACCTTGAAATCAGGTAAACTTCAGGATCAGTGAGTCTACTGATCTACAGAACTATAGATCTACAGGAGACTCGAAAGTGAAGCGGAAAAGGAGGTGAATCGTCTGATTAGGTGGTTCGGAAACTGGTGTACAAAGTGGAAAACATTCATTAAGTCAGGCAAAAAGCGAGATTCTCCGTTCGATTACGAGTCGAATAACGGAGAACCGCTCCAGCGATAAATCATCCGTCTGAATGGATGCACTAATGCGAAATTACCCGAAGATGGCTTCTAATCTAACGTTGAATCTTGTTCTTCTAATTATCCTACACGCATAAATTTCCCCTCGATTTGATGTGGAAGCAATTAGCTTGAATGAATAGTCGTGTAATTTGTTTCTTGTATTGTGGTGACGAGTTATCGTGAATTTTCTTCGGAGAACCGGAATTTCTATCACCTTTGTAAAATAGAAAAATTCTTGCAAATATAAAAAGACAATAGATATGGAAATTGTTAAGAGATTTAAAATGATTATTTTTAAGAGAGAAATAAATTAGAGTTTGAAAAAGAATTTTTGCACTGAGGAATTCATTTTTTGTTGAAGGAAATTGTTCAAATTCTAATTTCATGAATATTTATCATTCTTTGCACAATGGATGGTTACTTTAACCTTCAGAAAAAAATCCTTTTCTTATCCCTTCTTTTTATTGGTTTTAGAAATGTGTTTTTCATTAAAATATGATGCTATTACTTTTTATGCCCTGGTTTAAGTATTGAGATAGAATAACGGAAGATAAATGATGAAAAATATGGAGCTGAGTTATAAATAAGTTTGAGTATAGATAAGATATGCAATTATTATTACCGTTCCAAGAATTGTTTAATAGTAATATCTTAATTAGGCTTTGCTTATCGTTACTACGAAATTTTCAGAATTCTAGTATATTTTATATTAAATCTTAATTTACAAAATGGATATTATTTACGACTGGACCTAATCAATAATAATGTTCATAGATGTAGAAACGTAGGTGGATTGAAATGGCCTCAACTCTATTATGCGAGAGGTAAATGACATCAGATTTAAAGGAAAAACTTCTTGATCCCATTCCAAGAACGCAGTGCAAAAAAAACTTCAAGAAATCTTCAGAAAATATTTACACAATTTTCACGAAATCTTTACGAAATCTCCAGGAAATCTTATCTCCAAGTCCTGAAAAACAGTAAGAAACCACCAGAATTGAAAGAGAACTGCAGGTATATCGAAGTAGCTCTGTGAAGATTCACTCAAATCAAATTTGAAGGCTTTAGATTTAGATTCTAAACTAAATACTGATCCCATTCCGCGAAACGGACTCAATGCACCGCCTTTACATCTCCAAGAAGCCTTCAATACATCTCCAAGAGATCTTCACGAATCCTTCAACAAATCCTGAAACGAAGAGCAGCTCTCAAAACAGAGGAAAGTCATGCTTGAAAAAGATCGGTGCAGCGTCGAAAGGGCGGATTTGAAGTATCGTTCGTCGCGGCGCGCGGCGGCAGCAGGAGAATCCGTATGGTGAAAAGGCGGGCGCGTGGACGGTGGGGCAAGCAGGAAGAGGGGTTTGGGGGCAGGGGGAGGGCTGGGTCGCGCGAGAGAAAAGGGGAGAAGGAGAGCAGCGAGGAGAGAGAAAAAAAATCGTGGAACTGGTCACGCCCGGCTCGCCCAGGCCGGCTCGACGCGCGCGAGAGCGAACCGGGGGCCTCGACAATCGCGCGACGTTTTCAGGGCGAAAAACCGACCCGGAACCCGGGTCTGGCCTGCTGCAGGCAGCAGGCCACGCGGAAGTGAACGGCGCTCTCCGGCGAATTTTTCGGCCCAGAAAACGTTCCGGCGTGGGTGTCAGCCTGGATACCTCGTTCGATGCACTCGCTCGCTCTCTCGACGCGGCGCGGTGCGGAGACCCTCCGGAGGAGGCACGGTCACCTTCTCGCGGCGCGGCGCGGCGGGCAGCACGTGAGACAGGTAAGCGAGTCCGTTGCAGCTGCGGTGCAGCTGCACCGGGAACGCCGCTCTCTCCGTCTCTCTTTTTCTCGCCGCGGTGGACACCGGAGAGAACGAGGGACCGAGAGAGGCTTGTCTCTCTTTCGCTCGTTCCTTCTCGCTTTGGCGAGCGCCGACGCCGCCGCCACCGCCGCGAGAAAGCTCTCGCAACGGGACACAGAGGCGGGAGAGAGGAGAAGGGTTTCTTGGATATCGGGCAACGATACCGCGACCGCTAGAGATTCATAGGCAGATTTAGGTGGATATTGTTTCCGACGGATGTGGGACGTTGCCCTGCTGGGGCGTCCGGGTTCTCGGTCAGATTCCGTCGCGGCCTTTTTGCCGACATTCGGCGCGATCTTTGACGGAATTTCACCGTGATTCAACCTCCCGAGGCGCATTTAGTGTCGGAGAACAGTTGAAGCGAGAGCTGCGATTCGACATGTTTAACGTAGAGTAGGACATCCGGCGATACGACATCCGACTTAATTTACTTCGACGTTTATTAAACAGAGTTTCTAATCCGAATTTCTAATACGAATATATAATGCATATTATTCGAAATATCTTAGTGTATAACTTCATTATTTTGACTTATTAGAATCACTTTAGGAAACTGTTTTTATAGTTTAAAAAATAGCCACTCAAAAATGTTCTTTTATCAACGGTTGTTGCTAATGAAATTTTACTTTGGAGAAGAAAGATTCAGACAAGACTCGCTGTTTGTATTGGAAATGTTAGTGTACTTAGGTAATAGCGATTAGAGTCAGAGTAAAGTAGGACTACGAGGAAAACTTGAACTATAATTTAAGTATAAGAATTGTTCTATAATAAATGTTAAATCAGATTATCGGGGTTCTACTGTGAACTATTAATTAGGGCATATTGCACCTTTATTAAGCAAATAGTCAATTTAAGTAAATAGTTTCATCAATTTTTCTCCAATAATGTCAAAAAATCTCACCTTTTGCAGTGACGTTGAACATACTAACGAACTTTTCATAATTTAATAACTAGACTGCAGATTTTTATGAATTTATGCATTTATGACAACTCTAAATATGAAAAAATCTGCAATACTGTACAGATATCCAAAAATGTACAAAATATCAAAAATATGATACTATTATAGTATTTAAAAACTAACATATACTATTCTTCAAGTTTCTCGATTCATGTTAATTTTCACAAATGTTTGCAGTATAATACATTTCCAGACAGTAAATATTCATGCAAATTCATATTTTCGATAGTACAGAACAGAAAGTGCCACATTGCTTTGCAACCCGGACCACATCAAACCCTGGGATCGTTGAAAGTTCCCTCGACTCGAATTCCCCATCGCGAATCGCAATTTTTGCCGTCAGCAGTTACCGAAATCGTCAAGCACCTGCTCCAATAACCCAAAGAGTTTCCAATATTCAGCCGGCAGCAGCCAATCAGCAAACTTCTATTCATCATCAACCTGTAACGCGTCGCTTGGTCCCGCGGGTCTCGCCAAGAACTTCTCCAACTCCGAACTCTAACTATCGCTATCAGCCATCGAAGGTCCGTGGCTTCGACGCGGATCGATTTTAAGAGGCTTAATTAACGGGGCGAGTCGTTCCAACTGCTGGTAACTTTCTTCTCGGTGCCGCGGATACGAGAAGCTTTGCTCTTTGTGCAAGTTTTTCGCGGCGGAAATCGAAAAACCTGGTGAACTCGGTGAAAACTAGAGGAAAGCTACTTTATGGTCTGATTGTTGTGCAACCTCGAGCTGGATTTTCCTTGATCGCAGACTTAGAAACGACTGCTGTTCGTATTCGACTGATTTAGATTGCAAGTCTGTTTCATAATGTGGATTAATGATATATTCTTTCGCTTAAAGTGGCTGAGAAAAATAAATAATTTGGCGTTTAATGAAAAGTTGAATTGCTTTAGAACTTAGAAGAAAGGAGGAAATTTTCCGAATTTTCGAATGTAAATCCTACTTTCTAGAAAATTCTAATTCAGCTAGAATATGAATTCGAAATTCTTTGAGAACATGGTTCACATAATTTTATCTTCAAATCGCAAATATTGTGTATCGAGTATAATGATTGCGCGAGGGTGTAAATTGAACTTCTCGTAGCTTATGTCGAATTATTAATTTGATTCGCGTGTCGTATGAAGGACGACGCGCGATTTTTCCGCCTCGTTCGCCGGTACTGACGAGCAACGAGGAAAAACGGGCGACATCCGCGAAGCGAATAAACGATAAAGGAGCACTTTCTAGCTATCAGGCTTCATTAGCGATTAGCCGTTCGAACGAGCCGTTTCCATCTTCCGTTGAAAGTACACGGTGTTCTACTTGGGACGCGTCGGATCGGTGACACGCGATTTTCTCCGCGATATTACGCGGCCGCCTTAATTCGACTACTGAACCGTGTCCGTTCGTTTCCGCGCCGGCCACGGAAGAACTACGACACCAGAAAACGGAATGGAAAGGAACGGGGGGAAACAAAACGACTAAATGGACTGCAGTTGCATCCCGCTTAATTCTCTTTCCTTATAGAAAAGTCTAATTAGTCCTTGAAGATAGGATTCGTCGATATTTTTTAATTGGACTACCGCAATTCATTATTGGGAGATGAGCACCGCGGAATCTTTAACGCTTGAATAGTTCAGAGACGTGAAATGGCTTCAAACTTCCTCAAATTAACCTAAAATTTTGCAAAAAAGAAATATTAAATAGGATTTTAATTTTCCGAAATAATGCTTACAAAAAATTTTAAAACTTTTCTTTTCTCACTAACAAAGGTCAACAAAATTTCCATCCAATCGCCGACTACGAAATCGTCTACGGAGCTCAAAAAAAGGCTTACGATCAACTCGCGAGCAACCAACAAACTCCATAGCGAATCTTCTGATCGCAACCTCAAAACAAAATTGCATTGCGAATCGTCAGAACCGCGTCAGAAAGCGCGTCCAAATATCGTTTTGCATAAGTGGTTGCATCGGCTCGCGCATTAGCCTCAGGTGGAGGGGACAGGGCAAAAAACCGACGTCAGGACCGACGAAACAGGTTCCCCGGTTGCACATTTGCACCGCCACGAGCGGCACGAAGCACGTGAGCAGGAAAGTGGTAAAAGCCGCGGCGGAATGCGACGCGGGCCTTGAACGCGGTTGCATTGCTGCACCGAGACGCATTCTGCGTCGCTGTCATAACAGCTGCTGACGATTCCGTCGAGGTATCGCTGTAATGTGCGAATCGTTGCAAGGATTCGGAAGCGTTTCGTCGCGGAAGAGAAGGATCCTCGGTCGCGGGGCACGTGGGTGGCGACACGCCTTGGAACGGTATCCGTAGCCTTCGGAGAAGATGGAGGTGGGGAGGACAGTTTATGACAATGGGGCGGCGATTTTTAGGCGAGGGACTTCTGGGGAGATTGAACGTTCCGTGGGATTAAATTTAAGAGACGAAGAAGAGGAGAAGAAGAGTTAAAAGGTGACGAAGAGTTTGGATTTCTGAGGCGAAGAGGATTTTTGGGTGAAGAAGGTGGAAATGTGTGTGGGGAAGAAATTCTAAAATTGGAAAAAAGAAACTGGGAGTGGGGGAGGAAAGTGATGTAAAGATTTTGTAATGGAAATTTGAAGGTGTTTGGAAAAGGCACAAATTTAGTGGGAGAAAGTGGGGCAAAGTAAAGTACTGGTTTTTATACGCTATTACCAGCCCTGTGTTGTGATTATTATAGTAAGTAAACTGCAAATTTTTGTGCCGTTACAATTTTATACTTGCAAAAATCTACCAGACTGCTGAGAACTGACAAAATATAGGAAACATCAAAAATATAATTCAAGTTATAATGTTTAGAAAATAAAATAGACTTAATTCTTTATTTATGTTTTTGACAATTTGAGTTTCCATGCAAATCCACAGTTTACTAATAAATGCAATTTTTTTTTTTTATTATTTACAGTATATAAATTTCAGAATTGTGTGTAAATTTTTAAAATCGTCTAAACAATGTTATTTCTGTAGAAATTATGCTTCCAAAAGTGTAGGAAATTAACTCTATTCTAACATAGTAAGAAGTATTACATAGTGATTTCTATGTCTGATTAAATCCTAAGTGTTTCACTTTGTCCCGCTTTTCCTACTTTTATGATCGTGGAAATCTTGGGCTTTAGAGCGATTCGACCGGAGATCAAAACCTGCACGAATCTACGACGAGAAAACTGCTTCAAACATTTTCTTCATGTGTAATTGAAAAATATATCCACAGAGATCTCTCAGTGACATCCACAAAGATTCGCAAGTAAATCAGTGAAAGTATCGCAATGAATAAGCAAAGAATCTGCCCGATAAAAGAAGAAATATTCCCGTAACCAAGATAACAATCCACGTAGCGTAAATCCAACGTCCATAATCCCAAGTAAAATGATGTCTAAATCTTTCATTTCGATCCTAGTCCCGACTCTTTACTCTTTGTCCATCCACAAGCATCTTCAAAGTTGCTCCTAAAATAGTCGATCGAGTTTACTCCAGAAACGCGTGCCGCAATAAACCATCCACGAAGGATTCCTTGCTGTTCCTCTTTGTTCCCATGATTCATAGCTCGCGACGCCGAGTAGCAGACTTTGTGTTCGTCCATAAAACGGCTCTCCACGGCGCAGAGTTTAGAAACACGTCCAATAATAAATTATCAACGGCAATTAATCGTCAACCGGTGAGATCGCTTTATTGAAACGCGCTCGTTGTTTTGCGATCTCGCCGATCTTGCTCGTCGAGTTCCACCCTCCTCTTCCTCGTGGAAATCGCGCTCCTCCCTTTGCGTCACCGTTTCTTGGTTAGATAACACGGAGGAGATAAGGCGTAGCCGCGGGGCGCGTATCTCCGTCAGCTGTTGTCACGGTTTTCAGACAGAACTATCGCACACACGTTGTTATTACATAGTAATGTTACGGTGCGCGGTCTGCTATTACCCATGGTGCGCGCTGTATTTCCAATTAAAATGGGACGGTGGATATTGCGGTTTAATAGGATCAATTATCGTCTCGCTATTACTGCGTCGAGATGATAACCGAGAAAGTAGACTCTTGGGGACTGAAAGATGGTGGCAATTAAATTCCGAGGTCTTAGGGGATTTCTGAAATACGTTGTAATTGCTACAACGCAGGAAAGTTGAGTTTCAATTAGTTTCCATTAATCAGGAGACAAAATTTGAGGAATCTCACACTGTATAAGCTCTGCACTTGTGCCAAATTGTTTGCTCATAGCGATCAAAGACGAAATAGAAGCATTTGCTATACCAGGCTTCAAATCTCTTCAAACCTAATTTCAGTGGTCCCAAATTTTAAAATGATAAATTTTTTTACCCTTCTATGAAATTCGTAAATTCCCTACGCCCTAAATTTGCACATCTGCTCAGAGATGGACTCCCAAAAATGGTCGCCAATTCGAGTTTCGCTGGTTCCAAAAGCTTCAAAGGCTCCAAAAACCATTCCCAGGCTTGGTAGTGGATAAACAAAAATTGCCGGCGGTTCGGAGCGAATCCGTCGCGGTGTCTCGCGCCTCGGGGATCGTTATAAATATCGACGCGAACTAGGTTGCAGGTGGGAGTGTCGACGAGGTTGTTCCGAGCTCGGCCACGCACGATACAAAACGGCGGGATGCACGCGACTACTTTCCTGCGAGCGTGGAAACGAGAAACCCAGACCGGCCCCTATCCGGGATAGGAGAATTTATGCGCGGCCGAGGAGATACCGATCGTGAATCTCGCGGCCCGATCGCGGATCAACGGTAATTGCCGGTTCTAATATCGGGAACCCGCATCCTCTTGCCGTTCCCGGCGACTTTCTAATTTCACGGGGAAAACTGTCCGCGGCACGATCGAGGATCGAGGAATCGCCGTGGAATCGCGGCCTCGGATAGCGATGGGATCGATACTGTATCTTTCCTTGCCCATTCCGATCTGTGAATTGTGATACGGCTGAAATTTTATTGAGCCGATTAATCTTTGTACTGCGATTTTTAATTCTGGACCAAAGGATGGTAAAAAACCTTTCTTACCTTCATTATGAAATTTGACGATATTTTAGTCTTCACGTCTGATGGATTTTTTTTTAGTAAAGGAAATATTTGGAGCTTTTTTCTGTGTTTAAATTGAAAATTTAATACTTCTTTTCGTTTTTTGTATGAAAAATTGACGGGAATATTGAGTCCGCATTGTAAAGATTAATACTGGAGTCGAAACTGAAGCATCTAAATGGAAGTTAATTTTTTTTTCTATTTTTACTATTTTTATTATTTGTTGCAATATATGGGATAGACAATTATTTGATATACACAGTGGAAATTATTTATAAACCCTCCTAAGGTGAAAGAATATTTTACACCGTAGTTAAAATTTTATTGTACAAATTTTACAAATATATTTTAGATTTAGATTGGGAGTCGCGATTCCATTATAAAACAAGCAATACAATAAACGAAGTATCATAAAAGATTGAAAAAAGGAAAGCACTGGCTCAATAAAGTTAATAGTGTACCAGAAATTTTATTTTAGAAATCGAAGAAGATATATTTCATAATACTTGAAGCCCTATTACTACCACCAGCGCAGTCGGATAATTGAAACCTGGAATAATAAAAATCGGGGATAACTGAGAACCGGTTAATCGAGGTACTACTTTGTAGAATAATGTCAAACATGTAGGTAGAATATTACTTTGATATCGGAACAAGATCTCTGAATTGATTTAAGGGGAATTCAAAGCCTATTACTATAATTTTTTTTTAGTTTCTGTCGCAAATTACTATAAATGTCTAAATTTCTTGTTCCTTGATATTCCATTTCACTTTCTGCATTGGAACTGTAAGAATGAGAGATATGTAATGATGTATAAATTAAATACTGTGTGAATTGAATTTTATGTGAATTCGATGTGAATGATAAATCAGCTTTCAAAAGAAAAACGTAGCAGTTTAATAACAGAGAAGACTTCACTTAAAATCCTCTCAATATTCAAATCAAACAAACTTTCCAAAATCCTCTAAATGTCTACCTTCCCAATTTCCCCTTCTCTGCCCTCTTACCTTCCATCCTCTCCCTCCTCCCATAAAGTTAGTCGCGACGAAACAATTACCCGTGGAAACGACGAACGGTTCCAACTTTGCAACATATTCAACGTCACCTCCAGAGCACCGATGCACCGATACCGCAGCTTCGCAACCCTATTTCTGGAGCTCTTTCTGGCGGGGCGGGCCTGGGTAACAGTAACAGTAGTTGCGACCAAGTGCATCCACACCGAGATTACGGGTGTATTGACCCCGGCGGTGTCACCCCCTCGTCGCCCTTCCGCCACTTTCCTCCGGCCGCGCCGCGTCTCTCCTCCTCGCCTCCTCGCCTCTCCCGAGGTCGCCGACGACGCCGCGCCCGCCCTCTCTTCTTTTCAGACACCGACGCGCGCCCCGTCTCCCTCCTCCTCTTCCTCCTGCCATTAAATGCAGCGAGTGCAGCGAGTGCACCGCCGCCGGCCGATCGACGTCGCGACTGCTCCGTTCGAGGAGTTCCTTCTCTCTGGGGGTTGGATCGTCGACTGATGTGGATGCCAGGGGTTGGGAAGAGCCTTCGGTGGTTGAGATCCGCTGTAGATCTCAATTTTTAGGGGTTGTTTCGGTGCCGGAAAAATATTCTGTATTTTAAGGGGAGTAACAATTTGAATTGGTTCGGATTTTGGGAAGTTCGGAAGGCGAATGATCTTGGGGTTGTTTTAGGGTGAATTGGAAGGGTTGAAAAAGGTTCATTTTGCGATATTGGGTTTTCTTTTGTTGGTTCGAAAGTAAGGAATTTTTAAAATTTGTTACAGGAATTGTTAAGCATGTGAATATTTTCTTTTAGGGATGTAGAAGGGTGTATTGAAAAATTGTATGATTTTGGAGGAGCATTTTTTTTCAGAGTTTAGAACATAAATTATTAGGTGTGTAAGTAGAAATTTTTGTTAATGAATCTTTACTGGAAAACCTGAAGTTTTTCTAAGAGTATAGAATATTATATTGTTCATGTGCCAGACTTTAAAATTTTTGCCAGAGGAAGTAGAATAGTCTGTGTCATGTGCCAGACTTTAAAATTCTGATAAGAGAGTAGAATAGCCTGTGTCATGTGTCAGGCTTGAATATTCTTTTTCCAAAAAGTAGAATAGTCCATGTAGTGCATCAGACTTCAAAATTCTTCTCTTCTAAAGAAGAATATTCCAAATCATATGTGAGACATAAAATATTTTCTAATTTTTATTATTCATTCTATTTCCCTTTAAGTAATTTTTCATCGCTCCACTAATTTTTAAAAAAATATTGTGCTGTATTTTTCTTTCTACCAAGAATTCAGTCCACTCGACTACCATTTATCAACAAAGTTCAAAGTTCGATCATTTCAATAATTTATTTCTCAAAAACATAAAAGCACATGTCTTCGCAATTTTGTGTGAGGTAATATAAATCCTCCCCTAAATCTCAAAAAAATTTGGAAGATCCTACAGCATCCCTTCGTCCTTCTGTCTCTTCCGCAGTACATGTATCAATACTTCAGAACTCCTGAAGGATCCTTCTCACTCTAAAGTATATTGTTCTGTATTTATCAAGACCTTCAACCCTCGGAAGTCTTGAAAATTCATACGAAAGGGTCGAAGCATATCCTCGAATGTGCAGAAAGCTACTCAAGATCTGGTATTAAAGGGTTTCCTGAGGGACAAGCGCCAAGGGTCAAGGTATTTGCTCTCTCAGGTCCATGTGTTCTAAAGGGGGTCGGTATTTGTTGTGCTGATGGGATTGATTGTGAAACCTGCGAGAGGGGCGGAGCCCGGAGAAAGGGTTCCCTTGAAGAGGGTTTCGTTCTGGTTTCGTGAAGAAGGTCAGGGTGCTAGAGATTCTTCGACGCAAAGGGTTGCTGATGTTTATCAATCCCTACGGCAGCAGCATTCTGAAATTCGCGGGGCAGGAGATTCGCAAAATATGTCCTCGAAGAAGTGTCCTTTGAAGGGGGATGCATCCCTGGAACCTTTGCTTTCAACGCTTTTTCAAGAAGTCGGGACTTGTATATTCCTTTTTTGGGAAGGGTGACACTGATGGGGAGATTCAAAATTTATGAAATAGGAAGTTCTAAAAAATTTGTTAAGGTGCTTCCAAAAGGTTTGCAAGAAGTTAGAACTTTTCTAATTGCTTTACAAATGTTTGCACAAGGTCAGGACTTTTATATTCTTTCTTTAGAGGAACGACTTAAAAATTAGAAAGCAGGACTGTTACAGAAAATCTGCTTAGGGATTTTTCTTGATTTTAGACTTTTGAGGAAATTTCATTTCTTCCAATAGTAATGTTACAAAATTTACAAACAGAGGTGTGAAGGATCTATTATATCCTGGATTTTAATGATGAATCTTCAAAGTAGGAGGAAACTGTCGCAAAAATAACAAGAAGGGCTGCTTGAAGGAAATATCAAAGGATTCCTCAGACACTTTCATCTCTTTTGGTGTCGTGATTATAGGATCCTTTAGTAGAGCGTGTGGGAAAGAACCTTCTATTTTTTAATAAAATTCTTCAAGGTTATATGCGGAGTTGTAAAATCAATATCTAAGCTGAGCAAAATTATTCTTCATACAAATAATATTGTGATACAAACTTAGTAATGAATAGAACTAAAAAACGAGGTCATTTATTTTCACTGCAACCATTATAAATCCTTCTAAATTAGGAAAAAACAGTGCAATTATTTTCAGTATCTCTAATTTTCCAATAAACCTATAAATCTATAATTGTTAAAAAACCTTCATTGCGAATTCTCTAAAGGAATGTCAATGCAATTACCAAAAAATTAGAACCACACATCAATTTTCAAATTTCTTGAAAGCAACTTTCCTAAACTCCTTAAAAAGTAGTAAAATCAACCATAAATGCTCCAGACCACATAAACCCTTAAATCTGTAGCTTTGTACGCGTCCAAGTTGTACATAAAAAAAAATTTCGTCATGAAGCGTTAACTCTGAACTTTCAGAATTTCATCCCCCTTCCAAAAATGTCCACGACGTTTTTTTTTCAACGGGAAAGAGAAAAGAAATTTCCTCCGATCCGCGACAGGAATCCCGTGATCTCTGTCGCGTTGTCTGACGTCGAACACGTGTCAGCCGGTCGCATAGTGGCGCAACGTGCGTGTAGAAGGCGCGCGCGCGCTCCGCGGGCGTTGCACACAGGTGCAGCCCGGTGCATTTTTCTGCGGCGTGCAGCGTGATGCCGCATCACGTGTCTAGAATGTTACTTTCACTTCGTGCTGCGTGCGCCGGGGCTTAGGGGGGGTTCTGGTCGAGCCATCGTGTCTTTCCGAGCCGCGATCCGCTTTTGCAACCGAGCGCGTTATAAATCCGCGCCGCGAATCTCGAGATCGCGAGGTTCCCCTCGAGGAAGGGGAAACCGTTCCCGGTATGACATATTTGACCAAGCGCATTGCAAACACTTCATAACGTTCTCCCCATTACAATATTCCTACGCGAAAGATTTTTACAACACCAGGAAAACTGAAAAATTCACTGCTGAATCCCTTCGCCATAAATATAATTCCCCTCATCGCGATTTCAAAAATTCTATGGTCAGCTTCTCGCAGCCAAGTTCTTACGATTTCCTCCGCAGAAAATGCTCGCCACCGAGGAAGAGGAAAATCCCGCGGCGAATCTCTCAGTAGAAACGCTCTCAGGTCGAGAGCCGAGAGCCGAGTTCCCAGACAGGCTCGCTTTTATTATTCCCTTTTGGCCTAGGGAGGCGAGTGTGCGCCCTCGCGTTTAGAAAACTCGCGTATATAGCCTGGGCGCGGGCTTCGTACTCGCGCGAGCAGGAATATAAAGCGTTTTATGGGTCTGTCTGGCGTGCAACGCTCGTGCAAGGCCTTTAGTCCATGGTCCACGAAGCTCGCAGGACTCCCGGGGTCCTTGCGCCCATCTAGCCTCGATCGAGAACAAAACGCGCATAGACACCGCGCTCCCTCTACCCCCGCGGCACTTCTTCTGGTCCGCGTAGTCCATAAACACCAGGGGGAGGAAGCCGCTATAAATCAGACCGTTCGTTGAGGAACGAATCGGGGATCGCTGTTCGTTAGAAAATTACTGCGATCCCTCGAGTTCCAGTCGACGATCTCCGAGGAGCCAACCGGAAGCTGGCCAGAACGGTGGAGGTAGAATCGTGAAGATCCTTTAGACCAAAGACTAGCATCCGAGGGATGAAATGGGGGGGATTTTGTTGCGATGGACTGGAATAAAATACTTTTGGAAAAATGGATTTAAGGAAGTTTGGGTCATGAATCTGAAGGTGGAGATGAAGATTATTTTTTCTTACTGGGGTAAATCTTTGCAAGTTTTAAAGAATTTTTAGTTTTGGAATTTTTTAACTATGGTCCTTTGTTTGTAATAAAGGGGTAGTTTTTGGGCTTTCAAATTTTAATTTCTAGTAGTTTTGAGGATTGGAGGGAGAAAGAGACATTTTTGTTTAGGCTAAGATAGCAGAAAAAAGTAAGAACCTATCGAATTCTACTTGGTACCCTAAAAAAATAAAAATGATTGACTATAAGAATATGAACAATAATAATTCCTTCATTTTTAGGTGTGGGAAATCGGTATGTTGTACCTTTCATGCAATCCTCTATATTAAGTACAAAAGAATATTCTAAAAAAGAAAAAAAAATAAAACAGAAAAATGATAAATTAACAGCAGAATATTTAAAGAGAATTTAAGATCTAGAAAATCCTATATTTCTATTTAGTTCTTTACTGAAAACAATATAAAATAAAATTCTTGAGCTTAATAATTACTTGCAGCATAAAATAAATAATCTTTTGCTCTGCAATACAAGTAATTTTATTTAATTCACTGAAAATTTCTTCAAAATGTATAAGAATTTAAAAATAAAGAAAAACTATCTGTGAAAATAATCTCTTATTTGCTTCATAATATTTTTCTTTCTTCTAACAGTTTCCCTTGAAGATTTAGCCATAGTATTTTTTACAATCACATGAACTAATATTATTCATAATTATATAAACAGTTACCAAGTCTCCCATATATAAAAAGCACAATACTCAAAGCAGTACTAAAAACTCTATTTTAAACGAAAATCATCATTCTACCCCTACCAAAACATTTTCCTATCGAAAACACGCCAAACCCTAACAAAAGACACAAAAGAAACCATATCAGCTTCATAAAAAAAATTCCTCGGCATCTCCAACATTCTGAATAATTTTAGATAATATTGATCCCCTCGCATTATGATCCTTAATTTTAATTTTCAGGGTCGAAATCGGGTTCGGGATTTTTAGGACACCCAGTAAGGCGACAGACGGGGGAGAAAAAATTCCCCCTTTGGTGAAATTTCGTCCTGGCGATTCTTCGACTTGCAAGAGCGACACTCGGAAACGCTGCGACTGTAGACTCTATTCTCTCACCTCGGCGCGAGTCGACGGCCTCCGTCTTTTTCTCCTTCTGCGTCGTTCTCCTCTTCCTAGTCCAAGGTGGAGGAGGTTGTTGCACCCTCCTCGAGCATTGTGCATGCGTGCGCGAGGGTGCCTAGCCCCCTCATCCTGTGTACTCTGTATGCAACCCGTTTCACCTCTCTCGGGCTGGTGCAATGACACACAGCTTCGTGGAAAGAGGTTTCATAGCGGAAGAATTTAGGATTGTCGATGGCGCCGCGGGATACGAGATCCTGTCGGTCTCTCGAGGTCCGCGCGATCCATTTTCCGCGTGGAAAACTCAGAAAAGATTAAATGGACGATCAAATATTGCATTCTAAGTTGAGATTTCATAATCGTCTTCTTGCAGAAAGATCGTGATACGTAATTAATCGCGGGATTCCAAGTTGTCTAATTGGGTCCGCAATTCGATGACTGCGACTCATTTATTGCTGACGTAAAATTGACTCGCGTCGCTTTAATTCTCGGCGGCTTAATTGTTGTTACATTTATATTTCCACGGACTTTGTGGGACGTCGCGAATGAAAGACAATCTCCGAGGCGTCATCCGGTTCAATATTAGCGTAGGATCCGCGCGAAACTCTGTTTGCAAAGCAGTTTGGTGGATATAATCTGCTCTATGCATTCCCGAGGACTATTAGAACACTTAAAACCGCAAAAGCACAGGACAAACCGAGAGAAGAAGAGCAGATTTGCAATTAAATAAATCTGTTCGCAAGACTATCGTCCCTGTTTTATCTTCCGTTCCCTCGAAGCACTCAATTAAACGCGGAACGTCCGAGCGAAAGGGATCAACGGAACGAGGGAAATATTCATTAATTCCATTAGCGGAGGGGGCGACGATAATCGATAAGAGTCGTATGACTCACGGGCATAATAGACTCGGCGCGCGCGCGACTGTCGATGGTTATCAATGTTTAATTACGCCCGCGGCTTTTGTCATGTAGATTAGAAGGCGGTCGGATACGGTGTCGGATTCTGACGCGGCTAATTAAGAGGCCTGAACGATCCGATGACGGGTCACCGACACCGCCGATCATGATCGTCCCGCAGGCTTCTTCTACGACTGCTGCGGAATGCGACAATGGTCGAACGAAAGCGACGAAGCTCGACGAGAACTTCCTACGATCCACGGATATCATGCGCCTCGCATATTCATCGGCTTCTACGAGACCTTAATGTGAATCGTCCCCTGCCCATTCATCCACCTGGGGGACGTCGTCTTGGCACCGGACTCCACAATACTGCGCCGTTTTCCTGAAGAATCAGGAAATTCCGATATCGAGGATCGGATTAACGTTTCGAAGCAGATTTTTTGGCGTCCGACTTTCGATATTGCAAACTGGATTAAGATTTCTGGAGGAACTTTGTTCTGTTTTTATTGTGAATAATTTTCTTTTTTGGAAAATTTGTATTTAAAATTTTTATTTTGGGACTCAGGAGCAAATAATTCTTGTTTATAATACTAAAATATTGGAAATTTGTTAATTTATGTTACGGTTGAATCAGGAGTATTAAAAATGTTGAAATACAGTAATGTGACTATTTTAAAAATTGGAGGAATTTTTAAGTTAACTCATTTGAAGGTCCAACATTGCATTGATGCAACGTTTTTACTGTGTTAAGCAAATCGATATCGGTCCTTAATGAGTTAATTTTCTTTCTCCAAAATACTCTAAAATATTTTCAAGTCTAAATGTTCAGCAATATTCTAAATCTTATAACTCTCTAAATTTATTTTATACTAGTAAAATTTCTTCAAAACCAGGAGAAAATTTATATTTTCCCAATTAATTCAACTGACAAATGATTTGTAAATAAAATAAAAGTGACTTAAAACACTTCAAAAAATAAAAGTTGCTTTGAGAAATATTATCCACATATATTTCCCAAAAATTTCAAAACTACCTTAAAAGTAAAAATTGCGTTCCTCAAAAATAGTCATCAACCAAAATTTCCAAAAATCGTCAAAATCGAATCCATAAATTTTAATAATTCTAATATTCTACTTGTGTTTCCCAGAATTCTTCCACGGGTCTCAGCATGAATATACCATTCCCACCCCCCAGCTGCCATTCATCCCCCCTAGGGAATACCTAAAGTACGTCCATTAGAACAACAATGAGCATTCCAGGCACAGATTCCTCGATGCCGGGGAGCCCTGAACGCGGTGAAAATTCCATCAGCGCGAGGCGGAAGAAGTTTCCATCGGCGAACTTCGCGATTATGCTTCTCGCTGCGCGGGGGGAGACCGAGAGAGAGAAAAAACAAGGGAGGGGAATGGAGAGACGCGATCAAGGGGGGCCAACGACCTCGCATTGGGTCACGGCCTTGACCTCGTTACGGAGGAAACCTCTTCGGTACGACACGCTGTTAATCGCTGACTGGTCTAGACCATGTGTGGGGAACCGATGAGAGCTGCGAAGTCGGGATTTGATCTGTTTGTCGCATTAAAGTAATAATTCTCAAATTTGGGCATCGGGATTTGAATTGGGATCTTGATTTGCTGACTGACTTTGCCGAGGAAGTTCTTGCTCTGGGCAGAAGTCTGCATATGACTGTCTTATACTACTGGGGAATTCCTGTCGCCATTCTGTATTTTTTAGACGCTTTGCGATTTTCTGTTTGACTTCTGAATTTTTTTAGATGTAGAGGAGGGTGTGGGGAATATTCATAAAAAGCTGTAGAAAGATTCCCTTGTTCGTTTTTGCAGAATAAATGTTTGAACACGTGGTCATTTTAGATGAGGAAAATGGCTTCTGGGATGAGTTTAGTCTGTTTGAATTATAGGTTTGAAAATTTATTTTTCGAAAATGGAGGAGGAATTTTTTCAATTTTCTGGAGTTATTTGGTATAGCCTCTTCTATATGTAAAACAAATTTGGATACAAACTTTCTGAAAACTTCATAATATTTTCTCAAAGAAGAAATCACAAAATTATATAGACATATTTTTTTATTAAGAAACTAGACAACTGCGTAGGTAATAGTTTCATTTGAAATAAATTTTCAGAACTTTCTGTATGAATTAAAGATTAAAGTTCATATCTCTGCATATAATTAGCAGCACAAAGGAATCAGCCAGAAAAATTGAAGTCAAAGTATGTTTTGCTTCTTAGGTGCCTGTAGATTTCTTTAGATACTCAATAGCTCTCTCTAGCTCTCCCCAAGCATAACAATCCTTTCCTGTTTCTCCTTAGCTCTCTCTGACTCTCTCTAGCTCTCCGTAACTCTCCCTAAATCTCCCCAAATCTTACTGTTTCTACCCAAGTCCCCAAATCCTTCCCCAACTTTTTCTGGTTCTCCCAGTCTTTTCAGAAACTTTCCCCAAGTCCGTAGATCATTCCGATCATTTCTTATTCCATCCCCCGTCACTTTAACTCCCCCAGAAAAGATAGTCTTCGAGAAAAAAAGAACACGGTAATCTCTACCAATCACCTCTACCATAAAAATGTCCCCAAAGTGTTGGAACTGTCAAGTTACTTACTCGCAACAGATCGCGTCTCGTTCGCAGGCCTACTTTACGCTAGTCCAAGTGGTTCTTACCTGAAATCACAAGAAACAAAAACGGAATTAGAGCGGTGATCGATATATACACATATACCAGGTGTCAGTGTAAGTGTTCTATTAGAAACCAGTGGCTACAGTTACTTGGCACTTCATCGTGGGACCAAAAATAAGCTACGAAAATCGAGATTCGAGAGCCGTTCTTCAATTACCACCGAATCGCACAGAAACGAGGAAACTTTGTATCCTCCCGGTTTCGTTTTACAATAACAATATTCATAACTGTCTTTTAATCCACTTAACAAGTGTGCGGGATTTCAAAGTACGAATTTATTCACTTGGAACGCAGCAAGCTCAGACTTTCACGGTAACTGAGAAAGAGTTTTATTGGAGTAGATGAAATGATAATTGCAATGGGTGATTGAGTTATTAGAACCACAGTGTGAAGTATGTGTTTTTTGTTTATGTGTAAAAATGATCCTTGGCCTTCATTTAGAAAGATAATAAATTGTGAATGTATGCAGGTGGTTTCAATAATAATTTGATTACTCATTATTAGACAGCTTATTTTATGCATTTATGCCAATGCTAAGTATGTCAGAGTCTACGAGACTTTTGAACGAGTTGTTTAGAATATTAAACATACCGTTTTTCAAGTTCTAATTTTTTACATTGTGCTTGGAAAAATTTTATTTTGCATAAAGATCCGCTGTCTACTCATTATGTTGACCAATAATAAGTTCGTGCGGTTTCTTCTAAATATAAAATTTCAATTATTATTACTATTTTTACTGCTTTTTGTTATTTTTAGGTTCGGAAGCCTCTTCAAGTGGAAGCAAATAGTTTTTCGAATTGTAACTCATCATTACATTGTGGATTTTTATATTTTTTATGAGAATAAAGCTGCAGAAATTTATTGGACTGCCTAATATTTTTGATTGAATAATGAATGCATCTTTCTATATTTGGGATTCGAAAGGGAAAAATTTGAAATAGAAAGGTTAAAGGGGCTAAAATGAGGCGAGTTTAGAGTTAGATAGGAGTTTCACTTTTTGTACAATTGATATTTGGGGGAAATTCAGGGCTCAAGATGAAGGAGGATGGCACAATATAGGAAGACCTTAATTAATTATATTTTAATTATTCATCGTCCATCAAAACTAGGAATTTGAATATTTGGTGCAATTACAGTGAAAGTATAGAAGAATATCTGTAAAAACTGTGATTAATTGATCAACTGTTGAGCGCCAAAACTTCTCGTGTCAAAATGGGTTTTCAGTCTTAAAATTGACTCCAGGATGATTAATCAATATTTTACTATACAGTTAGCTAAAAATATCTTGAACTTTGAACATAGTGCATATTATTGAAACCTGTCTGTTAAGTCCTTGTGACCTAAATGATTTCTTTTGGATAATCAAAATGATATTTAGCATGTAAATATTTCTCAAATATCAAAAAATGGGAAAATTTAAAAACTGTGAAAAAATGTCTCATTTTCAGTGTAAAAAAAAACTTCTGAATGACTCCAATTGAGGTCATTAGGACTTTGAGGAGGATATAAAAGAAAATATCCAGAAAAAGAAGAAAACTCCACGATGCCATGTGAAATTTTCAGGATCGTTATAAATAACATTTGAATAAGCGCGAATAGAACTGTTTGAAGATTTACATAATCTCCTATTATCTCATGATGTTTCTAAGAATATACCAAATAAAATTCGTTTCTACTTATCAATTCAGTAGGAATTAATATTAAATAAAATTATTATATCCAAATTGAGGGACAACTTAGGGGTTAAATAAGTCAACGATTCCGAGTGGAGTCCTACAGTCGAAAACAGTTACAATTGCCTTACAATAACTAATCCTACTTATGTATCGCAAGCTTGCAATTTTGATAGGTATTATTTGGCTGACAGTAGAAAATTTCTGGCAAGCATTTCCCGAACTTCAGTTCAACTTATCGTGAGTTATTAGTAGCCGCGGATTGGAGCATCTCGGGGTCGAAGAACTAGGCTACCATGCAAAGATCGTGAGTTGCCGACGAATCACAAATTATCCGGACCACCTTTACCCGGACCAATTGTGATTATTGGCCGAGTCGATCGCATGCAGCAGTCCATCGCGATTGGCTCAGCCTAATTGGATACCTTGGTCCGAAGGTGGTTCAACGAATTCGATTTCTCCTCGCGTCGCAAGTAATAAAGAAGTGCTAGCAGCGGTCCCCGTAAATTCCTCCCCCAAACTGTTAGCCTCAGCCTCCCCCTAAAACATTCCCAGGGCGCCGTTCACCGAGTCGAGTCGCGTCAGGAACGCGGTCATAGGCTCGGACGCGCGATGAAAATTCCTCTTTACGACCGGTGATAAACCGGCTCCCCCCGCCGACTCGGGGGTGCGCGAGGGGGGAAAAGAGAAAGATCGGCCGGGCGATTCAGATAAACATCGGGCTCGCCTATTCCTCGCGCATAAATCGACGCCAGAACGGTCACGCGTTCGACACAAATTATCCCGTTGGCGGTGCACGTGATACGGTGCCGCGCGGCGCGGCGCAGTGGCCACGGTTCCCCCGCAGACGGAAACGCGGCGGTAATGCCCGATTTCCCAATCCGGCCGCCTCTAAGCCGAGCAGCCAAAGGCTATCGAGAGGCACAGCCGGTGACTCATTGCCGGTTATCACGAAACTGCCGCCGCGCCGCAGCGTTCGCGGCCAATCATCCGTCCGGGGTTCAACGCACTCTTTCCGCGGCGCGTTGTTTTCGCCCCGGGTAAACGGGAGGAGGAGAACGGGGCCCCGAGAGAGGTTTCTTTCGCCTCGATTCCTTGGGAAACGCTGGCCAGGCGTGTGGCCGATCGCCTTCTTGCTCGATAGTTTCTCTGGCGAACGATACTCGGACGTTTTTGCACTCTAGTTTCTCTTTTTTGCCGCGACAGGCGGAGAAAAAGGGTGTCACTGCCTCCTTCCGCCTCGCGTCTCTCATAACTAGTAGGATATTGCAATCGGGGTGATCTTTTGGGGATTGACAAAGGGTGAGAAGGGTAGAGATCCTCTGAAGAACCTGACCTTCGATAAGAAAATGACTTTTCTCATTCTTTGAGGATTCTTTTGGTGGAACATGGAAAAGCATCATCACTGACAACTATTTAGACAGGAATCTCTATAGGAGTGATTGTTTTGGGGTTGGCAAAGATAAAGAAGGGTGGGAGGATACTCTGAAGAATCTGATCTTCGATAAGAAAAGGACTTTTCTCATTCTTTGAGGATTCTTTTGGTGGAACATGGAAAAGCATCATCATCACTGACAACTATTTAGACAGGAATCTCTATAGGGGTGATTGTTTTGGGGTTGGCAAAGGTAAAGAAGGGTGGGAGGATATTCTCAAGAACCTGATCTTCGATAAGAAAAGGACTTTTCTCATTTTTTGAGGATTCTCTTGGTGGAACGTGGAAAACATCATCACTGGCAAATAAACTCCGTTTGACGAGAGAACGGATGCGTCTGTCGACTAGTTTTCATACGCCTACCGTCATATGTTATTGCCTTTATTCCATCGACCCCCAGCAGGGTCTTTAAAAGGGTCCCACTATTTTTAATGTAGGCGATCGGCGCCTGTGTTTGTGTTTACGTTTCGGTTATAACGATTAGGAGAATCAGAGTTGTCGGTCGGCCCTGGATAGCTTAATTGGTTAAAGCAATCGCTAGGCAAGCGGAAGATCCGCGGTTCGAATCCCGGTCCAGGCAATCCGATCTGCCGACTCTTTTTCTGCTACATTAAGGAATGTCCTGTCGACCCTTGGGCTCTTCACCAATCTTCGTGGAAAAATCTATTGAGACCGATAGAGCAGAGGGGGAAAAGCTGCGCGAAACGAGTGTTTAGTCTCTCGTGAAACGGAGTTGAGACAGAAATTTCTATGGGGGTAATTTCTTGGGGGTTGGCAGAGGATAAGAAGGGTGGAAGATCGTCTGATTGAACTGTTCTTCGATAAGAAAAGAATGTGGAGCTTGAAAAGATATCGTCACCGACAACTAGCGAGGAATCTCTATGGGGTGATTTTTTGGCTAATAGAAGAAGATGAAGAAGGAGAAGGGTGTGAAGGATTCTCTGAAGAAATTGCCCTTCGATAAGAAAAAGACATCATTCATTCCTTAAGGAAGGATCCTCTAATCGGTATTTGAAAAGACATTTTCTCCGGACTGATACAAATCGCGACGAGAGTTTCAGCAACCCTACGGTAACTCGAAGAAAATGAAAATTACCTCCCCAAGGATTAATACAACAGGATTTGTGATTCAAGGCTCAGGAATTCGAGACCCAAACATCGAAGCTCAATGTTTTGTGTCGCTCAGCCTTATTTCCAAATATCCGCGGGGCACAGACTGGAGGAACGTCACGAATCGAGGGGTTCTCCCTCCAGCTTCCCCTAGAAGGCGACGTCGACTCGTTTCCCTCTCGTTTTCACCGGCGTTCGAGCACGAAGGGCCGCGTTACCGTACGTGACACGAGAATCACGTTACGCCCGTATAACACGCGTAGCCGGCTGCTAACGATCACGGTTAAACGAGCTCGGCTACGTGACTAAATCACCCGCCACGTAGGTCCCGAGTCATGAGGCCTCTATCGCTCCTATAACCAGAGAACACAAGTCCCTTTTGCCGTGCCGCTCGCCGATACCGCGTCGAACGACTCTCGTTTGCGTCTTCTCGCCTTGGTTCGCGGATCTTGGATAGGGAATCTCATTTTGAGAGTGTCGTTGAGATCCTGGGGACGATTATCTTGGAGATACTTGATTGGGGTAGTTTTGGCTTGGATGATATCATTGGAAGTGGGAAATATAGTTTCTAATTTCTTGTTTTCATGGAATGTTTGGTGAACTTATTGGGAAAGTTATTTTAATCATTTTGGCGATTTTGATTTCAGAGATTTTTTATCAGAAATATCGTATCACGTTAGAAAGATTTTACTTGAAATTTGAAGAAGCTTATGATTTCTAATCGCATTTATAATCATTCAAAGATGGACAATCAAACAAAAATTTCATGACAAAATGAATAATAGTAGAGATACGGTGACACACTGCGACGGAAATTGATACTTGGATCACAGGATTAGCATTTGCGCGAGTCACAATCGTGAGCGATCGCTGAAATTTCGGTCGTACGAGTCACGATTACGTAAGTCTGGATCGAGCGAACTGCGGTCACGCGAGTTGCAGTCGGAATTTCGCGAGCACCATTCACGAGACTTTCAGCTGTTGCAGCGGTTCTAAAATGCAAACGCAGTAGCTTTGATTTTGAAGTTACATTCATAAAAACTGCTACACTGACTAAGTTTGAGTGTCTTCGGTCGAACCAAACGCTAAGAACTGAGAAATTTCGTTGCGAATTGCACACACAAAAAAGCAGTTTCTTCTAAACCAGTTTCTCTTATGTAATACTATTTTTGATGAGTTTTATAAAATTTCTTACAATCGGACTAACAAATAGTCAATCAAAGATTTAATGTCCCCGAAAAATGTGGAAGAATTGCAGCTGAAAAGTAATTCATTTCCCGATTCGTTTAGAGCGACTACCGTGATTCTACTTAGCAGTCGAAGCTCCAGTGCCCCGAGTTCATTTGAATTTCCCTCAGATTCCAGCGTCTGAAACGAGTCGAATAAAAAGCTGAAGCTGACCAAGTAACCGAAGATTGCGGGAATCACGATGCACAACCAGTTGCGACTGACCCGTACGAATACCAAGGACGAATCGCAGCACTGCCCCACATTTTAACCAACCGAAGCGCCCACCCGACCCGCCGGCGATATTCAAAGAACCAGCTTCAAGGAACACGCGAACTATACTTCGATCGCAACCTGGCGATCGCCTCGGCCCATGGAACAACTCCCAAAAAAATTACCGTCCTCTCCTGGAAATAGGAAAAAGAGTTTCTAATATTTTCCAATGATAATTATTTCGCACTTTAACATCCAAAACAGCTCTAAAGAATTGATCTATAGTGTACATAACTTTGAACTTTGAGAAACTTTAATTCTTTGGTTGCAGAAATTTATATATTAATAGATTTAATAGACTTCTCTGTTTAGTATTGTCTATGGGACAAATAAATGTAAACAACAAATAAAATGGTTCGAAGCGGCAGAGAAGTTCGAAGAAAGAGCGAACGAAGGCTTATCGTTGAATCATCGCCAGATCCAGAGAGGTTCCGGTCTCGTCGATTCAAAAATCCCCTTCGAGAGCTCTCCACGCTAATAGATACTATATTACAACCATAACGAGAGCGGGAATCGTGGCCTCGTGAGATCGTTTGAATTTTACGGCCGTCCCTATTCCTCACGGCTATCGTATTTATGGTGCACCGTAAGAGAAATACAGTTCAAAGCAGCCAGTGTGTCCGATCGGTCTGCCCATAAATAATTCCCATCGCTTGAATTCGCTCTGATTTATCGTTAATTCAGTCGCGTCTTCCTCTCGGCGCGGCGCTGCTTCCTTTCGCCCGACTGTCTGACCATGTTTCTCTATACTACTTCGAAAATCCTTCCCTCAAACTTATGAACCACTTCATCTAAAACTTCTTTGTATTCCTCGCGTTGGAAATTGAATCCCGCTGGGGATGATCAGGATATTACACTTAAGTTATTTCATTTTACTTCTATTGGCAAAAGAATGTTTTACTTTTAGAGATTATTTTTTGTACCCCTCCAAAAAGGTTTCTCCCAAATCCAAATTCTCGGAAATCCAATCACTTTCAGATCTCAAATTTCGCAGCGAATGGAATACAGTTAAATTCCATCGATCTTCCTCATAAAAAGAGTATCTATAGAAGGGAAATAAATCTGAGTAGCATTCGAAAATCGAAATACAGGCAAAAAATGAGATCTACATCCCTAAGAGAAATAACTATTTGCTTATCCAAATGCAAAATTGGAATCTCTCACAAGCGTCAGAGTTCCACGTCCACAGCAAATATTTTTGGAGCTTCCAACAAATTTTCCTCCGACTCCGAATCTTCCAAAGTCCACCACCCACCACCAGAAGTGAAATTTCGTGACGGCTGCAACGCGTCAGGTAAAATCCATCGATCTTCCTTATAAATAGAGTATCGCCCGAAAATCCTGAAGAAGGAGCAACGATCGAATCATCGAAGACGGGACGAAGAGAAGGGCGTTCGAAAATCGAGGCTCAGGGGCGGGCGGAAGTGATTTATCGGCGGTGGCCAGGCGAAAAAGAGCGAGATACCGGTAGGCACGAGCCTGTCCCGAGCGTATCAGCATCTAGGAGCCGGTGAATAGAGGCCAGAACGAACGAGAGCCCCGTGTATTTTCTGTCGGCGCGTGTAGCGAGCGCGTTTTTACGTATGTACACACAGGGAGAGAGAGAAAGAGAGACGGCGGCGGAGGTATGTGGCCAGGCCGACTGGCTGGCTCTCTCGCCAGCCACCAGATAGATAGATAGCACGCGGAGAGATTGTATCTGGGGAGTTCAGAGACCCCTCCGGGTCGGGCTTCTTGCGCCACCGCTTCATATAACACATTCGCGAAGTGATAAGCTGGCACGCGGTCGACGGCGGCGTCTCTCTCCTCGGCGATCGGCAAGCGCGCGCGCGCCCCTTCTATCACCGGCCAATAAGCTTGATCGACCGGCCAGCTACGCTCCCGTTGGACAATGTGTCCATTGTGGCTCGTCCAAAGCGATACCGGGACCTCCGCGACTCTTGGACCCCGGTGGAAACCGGCCGCTTCGACGCTAATCTTGCTTTATGGTTTCCTCTCCGGCTTTTTGCACGCGCCGATTGATTCAGCTGCGCGCTGAACACGCCAGGAATAAACAGATCGTAACAATCGGTAAATAGATGGTAGCGGCTCTAGACATCACCAAGGGAAGCCGATTTTTGCAAAATCTTTTACGTGGTCACGCGGTACAAAAATTCTGTCTTTCAAAACAACAACAAAAAAATATAAAAAAAAAATAAAAAAAATACAGTTCTCACTGTTGACGCTTTCGGGTGTAAGCCGCGTCGTGGAGGAAATATTTTCCGGAAGTTTCGCTAGCATTGCAGCTGGCTTCTTCATGGGATCAAAAGATTTACTAAAACAGTTTCAACGGTGAGAACTGCTTAATTAACCGGCTCTTAATTATTTTTTGTTTCTATTATTCAGGATCCCGATTATTGAATGTATCTACTAGCAATGAGAGTGCAGTAGAATTTAAAACAAAATTAGAGTTGCAATTTAGCGATGGTAGACAGGTTGAAAATAAACAAAATTCTGCACGAAGGAAATGTTGACATTCTAAGTCTGATATTAGGCCGGTTAATTGACTTCTTACTGAACTATGAAAAAGAGAGAATCCTAGGAAAATGGGAATCCGAAAATACTGAAAAAACTTCACGAAACTCATCAGCAATCGCGTTCCCATCATAACAGGGCGATGCTATTCACTTTCCGATACACCAAAGGCCCGCGAAAATTGCAGAAGCCCCTCGACGGACCTTCGAGATCGCGAAGCAATCGTCGGGAGGACATAGAAATCGCAATCTCTGGAGCCCGGAGAAAGTCACGTTCGTTCCATAAACCGAATCGCGGAGTGCAAAGGGGGTACTCAAACGGGGATTTAATAAAACAGTGTGCCCCCGTCGCGCGACGGAAAAGTCGTGACGGTTCCCCGGGTTGAAATTAAAACGAACGGCTCTTTCGTAGCCGGAGTTCGGTCGACCGGCACTCCTCTGCCGACGCGCTCGGTGTGTATCGGTATTTTTAGCGACGTTCCGGACTGAATTGGAAGCTGAGACAGCAGGGGAGGAAGCGTTTAAACGCACTCCATGGAGGAAATTGCGCGGCGACGGGGGAGAGGTGCCCCGGTCGCTGGCGAGGATTTATTCTTTACAGTTACTTGATAATGAAACGTAATGCCGCGACAGGGATCAAGGATGTCCGGAAAAGGAGAAAGGGGAAGATCCTTGGGATCGGGCTTTTGGGTCGATTTGGTTGGAGAAGATTGTTGGGAAATCGATTTTCAATGTGCGGTTAAATATTTGCGACGGGGAAGTGGCTTTTGTGATCTCTGTGTCCTAGATCTTTGTGCACTTTGTGTCCCGGTGGATTCCGGAACTCTGGTGCAGAGGAATGGCTGCTGAGAAGCCTTAGAACATCTGAGAATATCCGAAATTAATGTCTTAAGACTGTGATGAAGGTTCGAAGCATTTTAAGGTGGATTAGAATTTTGTAATTATTGACATTTTAGGGGTTGGAAAATGTGGACATTCTGAAGTTTAATTTTTTTTTATTTTTGAAGGAAGAATAGTAAGAGTCTTTAAAATTTTGCTTAATGTATAGGAAAGTACACATAATAACACCAAAAAATTTAAAAGGGTGACTCGCCTTTGCATATGCATTATCAGAATTTTTCTTATTTTTAATAATTTATTTTTCCAAAACGGAGAAGAGATGATTTTTGCAACTTCTTAAGGTTATGTGGATATTCTACGCTCGAAAAAAAATTGGTCCAATGAAATTCGGGAGAAATTCCGCAAATTCCAGTTGTTTGTATTTTGTGAAGTAAACTATAGAAAATATATCGTGTTGAGTATTCTAAGCAAACTTTCTCTCAAATATTACAAATAAAATTGAATCAATGCTTTTGAAATTAACTAATATTTTAATTACAGAAATACATATTTACTCCAGAGAATAAAAAGAAAATAAAAAAACAAAGAGCTTTCTTATTCTAATAAAAAAAAATATAGTAGGTAATTACAATTCCATGTGTAATAGTAAAATATTCTCCTATTTGTTTTAACCACAAAAATAGACACTCTCACTATATTTTGATACGAAATCAACACTGTTTTATTCTCTCAATGTACAGTAAGGTGCACATTTATTACAGGTTGATATTAGAAAATCCCAAAAAGTCTAAACTAATTAATACAAAGATTCTTCATCAAGAATATGTTCCCATAATGAAAAATCCGACATTCTGGATTCCCTAACATCTCCAAGCTTAAGTTACACGTACCAATTAACAATTATTACAGCCCTTTGTGTTGACTTTGAAAACTTTCAGATCCTAAGATAACTATGAGAGGAACTCCATGTAATTCGAAGGTAGAAATTTGCTTATCCTACGCAAACAGAGAACGGAACCCTTCCAGGTTCCTCGCTAAGAGTAGCCTATTTTCTTACGTTCCAATTTCCAATCAATCATGCCACGGAGTCATTTCAGATCGCTGCAAAACAACGGAGTCCTACTCCAGCGAAATCGATGAATAATTTAAAGGCAGCTCGGTTCGCAGGAACCTCGAACTTTAATATGAATTTCGATGAACTTTTCCCTGGACGGAAGTTCCGTTCCTCGAGACAGAAAAATGCCTCGGTGTATTTTGAATGAAAATAGAACGAGAAACGAGAGCAATTCGCGTCGCTCTCGCGAGGCGAAACTACTTCTTGCTCAAACTTGTACTGTTTGCTCGCGGGACTTTATCGTTTCGACTCGCATAGAGATCGCGTTATCAGCGACTAGATATACAGAGAGACTCGGTCCCAGAGTATATTTAGACGCGGTGGAATTTTTTTTCCGAATCGCTTTATCACCCGCCACTCTCTATTGCTTATTTAGAAGAGAACAGTCTTTATCCGTCCAGCAAGAAAAATTCAATTCCGCAGACGTCGATCGTTCCAGCGCGTCGTATCTGCTCGGACGGAACGTGCGCGGGAAAACAATTCCCTAGGATCCGAAGAAAAAGGAAGAGGGAGAAGAGAGAGGAGGGACATCGAGAAAAGTAGGGATCGCAGCTCGGAGGCAGTATCGAAGGATCGACCGTTGCTTTAATTATTTTCAGGAGACGCCGGAAGGGGAAAAACGGAGCTCGAGGCGTTTTTCTGCCGCGATGCTACGTAAATTCACACTAATCCGGGGGCTCGGCGCATGTGTGCCGGTCTACACGAGGTTTAATCATGGGGGATCAGCTAGATCAGCTGGTGGGAACACGGGAGCTTAAGGCGTACCCGACACGCTAATCCAATCGAGCGAAATGCAACGCGAGAGGGTAACTCGTAAACCGATGAAAGTTATTCAGGAGGGATAGGAAAATTGGACTTTCGGCAGCTCAGGGAGGAATGAAGCGCGCAGGATGCGCGGAAAAAGTGGGCAAGCTTGGAGGACTTTCCGTTCGACCCTTAAATGGGGTGCAAACGCTCTGTACATTTGAGAATTACTTTTTTCTTTGAATTGCACACGATACTATTGGTTGACTAAGAATTTTTATGCACTTATGACAATTTTAAATATACAAAAATCTGCGAGAAAAAATTCTTTTTCTATTTTGTTTTCGGATTGCAATGACTATTTTATTATTTGACTACGGATTTTTATGCGTTTGTGGCAATTCTAAACATACAAAAATCTACGAGGAAACAATCTACATATTTGAGAATTACTTCTTTTTTTATTGTAGAGTTTATTACCACCAGACTGTGGATTTTTGCGCATTTATGACGATTTTGAATGTGCAAAAATCTACGAGGTTATTGAGAGATATTCAGAACATAAGACACACTATTATTATTCTTTAAGCTTTAGTTGTTGTTTGTGTCTGTAGAAATTATTTATTACTTGCAGACGATATATTAGATGATGAAGTAGAAATCACGTTTTCATTTGTTTAAATATCTTATGTGTATAGAGTACTTAACACTTCATCATGCTACTTAAGGGTTAATTGAGAAATTGTGAAAATTGAGAGGCAGTACAGAAGTAATTTGAACCTTGAATGAAGGGTTGCTATGTTGGTTACTACAATTAAGTTTTGGTGAACTATTATTTTTGACACCCTTTTTGTATTTTCTCTAGCGCAGAAATTCAGAATAAATTATGAAAGACAAATAATAAAAAGTTGATCTACATAATCTATATAATACTGAAGATTAATCTTTATACATTTGCTGTGTCCTTCTCTAATCAAACCATGATTACCATTTCTTTCTTCCTTGTTTTAAATAATTACTCCAATTCTGAGAAATATTTAGGGAAAAATTAAAAAAAAATCATTGCTTTCACAGAATCAGTTCCACAGAATATCCGCGCCCAAGAATTTCGAAAACACACACTTCAGTCAAGCACAAAATTGCAATTAACTCCCTTCCTGAACAAAAAACCCGGTGTTCCGAAAATTGACTAAAACCCCGACCAAACACCGCCGCGACTCCCCAGCATATTAAACCCAGACGCGGCACAAAGGGGGCATCCACGTGACACGGTGCTCCAAAACCGAACGAAAAAAAGCAAGACACAAACGAGCCGAAAAACTGGCAGCTACAAGCAATCAAAGACACCGGGCGGCCGCTGCCAGACGGCGCGAAAGTTCGAAAACCTTTCACCCTCGTGTCGGAGCCGAGCGAAGGAAAAAAGAAGAAAACGGGGGGAGAGGGAAAAAAAGGAAAAACGAAAAGAAAAAAAACAGAAAAGGGGGAGGAGGAGGGGAACGAGCGAGCGAAATGTCACGGGGAGACACGTGGCTCGATTTAGCGCGGACAAGGACGCGGCGCGCGCGGTTGCCGGAAAGAAAAAGCGTATACCTCCGCGCAATTTAATCGGGAAGATCAGGTAGATCAGCTGGCGGAGGCAGAGGGAGTCTGGGGTGGATGTTAGGTTGGTCGGTCGCGGCGCGCGCGGATATCGACCCCGGGTTCACCGACCTTTCTCTCCGCCACCGGCGACCCCTCCACCTGAACCTTTCGCCATCCCTCGTCGCCGTCCAGTCCTCCCTCCATCCGGCCTCCCTCCACCTCCGACGCCGCCTGGCTGCCCTCTTCTTTCACTCTCTGCCACCCTGGCTTGGCAGCAGCTCTCAACCCTGCCAGATGTCCTCAACCCCGGCACCCTTCATCGATCCCCGCTCCGCGACGTTTCGCGTTAATCGAACCTTCGAAGACGCGGCCCGCGGATTTTTCGTGGACCGACGGGGGTGGACAGGGTGGTTAGATGGGAGAGAATTTATCGAGAGGTGGACGAGAAAATGGTGGGGATGGAGAAAGGGTTGAGGACTGCAGTTGCTTGGGAGATTCGTGAAAATTTCCTTTAAGGGGTCTTGCCATGTGAAGCTGGTTAAAAATTATTCAAATTTCGAAATTTTTAAAGTCAAACATCCGGAATTTTGTTAATATTTTATCAATCAAAATAATTATGGTTTCAACGATAACGACTAAAAACCATCTTGAATTTTTTATGTTAGATGTATTGTTCTCCTGGAATTACATACGCCAGCACTCATTGTTTATTCAAAGCGATCATTTTAGTCTTATATTTATATTTAAAGTAAGTTATTACAAATTACGAAAAAATTTTTTAGGCTGTTAATAAATGTATTTATAAGTATAAAAAACTGTATTTATAGACATTTCGTACACTAATAAAACAATTTTCAAATGACAATTTTCCACAGGTTCTCACTGGTAAGACTAAGACTTCTTAAATATTTCTAATTCGCTTACATTTCTACGCGAACTTTGAAATTCCCGGGTTAATCGTTGATCTATTCTCCATGAATTAAGATCATCAGAATTCCTGAAGGGGTTAATGAGTCCGTTCGAAGTATGAATTAGGAGATAGGAACTGCGCGAGTTGCCAATCGAGCGGAACAGAAAAGCGTTGTAAGTTGACCTGGGATTAATCGCATAATTTATACGTCGAATATCTGAGAGGTACTCGAACGCGACGAATAAATCTCGAGTATTATTGTACTGGAGTCTAGATTGTTAGAATAATTTAATATTCGAAGAGTGGATTATGAGAACAGTGTTTCATTCACCCGGAGAGACAGAAATGTTGGGGGCGTGGAAAAATTGTGGGAATATTGTGGTTCAATATTTCGGCTGTATCGCAGGGGAATGAACTGTCTCAGACAGACATGTATCAATGAAATCTCGCGGATCGATCGGGGACACCGAGCAGAAAGTTTCAAGTGGATCGCGAGAGGTTGCTGCGAACGTCCAGGGGAAACTTTACAGGGCAAACAGCTAATGTTTCCTTGCCCTGGATGCGCAGTTTGCAGCTTGTCAAAGTGCATCGCCGAGTTTCGAGACGAAAAAGATTAAAAGGATGGGTTTCGCGAGTGCTGCCTTGGTTGCGCGCTATATTTCGCAGAAAATTTATAGACGCGACATTTGAGGAAATATTTGCAGTATTTATTTGGAAAATCATTTAAAGAAGTCTATTTAAAAATAGCAGTATTTAAAAAAAAAGACAAAACAAATAAAAGAATTATGTACTTTGCAGTTTACACTAGATTTTTTATCTGGAGTAATACTACAATTAGTAAATGTAAGTTAGAATTGTATTGGACGTCTGTAATTAATTTGCATAGTTATTAATTACAGTTTTGGTAGCTAAGTGAAGGCTAATCGAAGTGATAAACTGCTCCGGAGTTTCCTAAGTTGTGTTTATCTTGACAAGTGGATTTTCCAGGAATTTAAATTTTAAGAGACTTTTACCCATATATATTTTCTACCCGGTTGCATAGTTGGGACACCAATCACTATGAATTTCATTTAAGTAATCGACGTAGCAACATTTGAGATATTGAAATATTGATACAACGTTCGTTTCTCAGAAATAGAAACCTCTCAACCATGTTGCCTAACTCAGATATTAATTCTGACTATAAATTATTTTATTGGGAAATTGAGGTCTTTCATTGGCAACAGCATAAAACATATGGAAAATTTAAATGTTAATATTTTGCGTATTAACTTGATAGAATATAGCATATAATGTTATGCAAAACACACAAGTTTTTGTCATATTCTGCAACATCATACAATAATATTTAACATTCGAAAAATTGACGGAAACCTTTTTAAGACACTATAAAAAATTATATTTAAATCACAAGTGAGTTTAAAATTTTATCATACCATCGTCAAACATTATTCAAAGTCAAACAAGAACAGGAAACTTTGTGAAATTCGTTATGTGATGATGCGAATATTATGGGATATGGTAGAAATATCAGAGTTTGTATGACTTCAAACAACATCACTCGATAGCAAATATTGTCAACTAATCTCAAATAACATTGTAAAAGTTCGTAGAAGTAATTGTAAAAACCATATAAAATAGTGAGACACCTTAAGATCAATATCTGACTTTGTAGACTATTACATGACTTCATACAAGACTAAAGAATAGCAAACATTATTAAATAGTCTCAAATAATGGCAGAAAATATCGCATAAATCGTAAAACATCATGTAAACTAATTATTTATTTAAAAAAAGGCACTGTACAATATGATAAAAGAACCCACGACTTCATACAACAGTATATAGCACCGAACAGCATCAAATACCAACAAACACCAGTCAAAACTATCTCTCAACCACCCTAAAACACTATACAAATTAATAAAACACCATAAGACCACTGTATATCACTTTACAAGAACTTTTAACTTCGTATAAGGCCAAACAAAGCCAAACAACGTAGAACATGGTGAAACCTCACCCCACAGAGCATCGCACTCAGCAAACACGAGCAGAGGAGATCTCAGTAGCCACTCAAAACGTTAAGGCAGAGTCGATCCACCGTAATTTTCATTGCAAACCGTTTCGTCACCAGTTAGAAGGCAATTGGCGAGCCTTGTGCGAGGAACGCGTTTCAGCTCGCGTGTTCAGCGCGCTAATAGCCGGCTATCCGACCCAGCAGCTTGTAAAATACGTAAAAGTGAAATTGTTACGCGAGACGTGTCTTTCATTTAACTGAGTTTGCATCCTTTAAGTTCGCGCCGTTGTAATAAAGTTTTACGAGCGTTCCGCGCATCCACTTGCCAAATGCGAGAACGCAGTTATAAACGTTGAACCGCCGCCGCCTGTTATTGTCCTCGCCCGGTTTTCCTCGGCCCCTTCGCGCGATCTTCCCGCGCAATATCCACGGAACCCTGCGGTCTGTCCGGGGCTTGCGAAAGGTCACGGAATTAGAAATCGAAAACCGAGGGACCAGCAAATTTTTCGATAGAGGCGAAGAGAAACTTGAACCACTATATGATATTCTTTAGAGGAAAAGTTAAGAAGCTTCTAAATCTTTTCGGGCTAAATTGAACACGAAGTTGACTCAAAGGGGGACATAAATCGCAAGAACTATTCGAGCAATTTCTCTGCAGGAAAATGGAAATCGGTGCTAATTGCCTTGGTACAGTTATCGGGGTTCGTTCAGGCAAGCGGCTCGCAAGAAACGGGAATCGAATGGAAAACACCGACGGGGGGAAAACGAACGATCGCCGACGGGGGGGCAGACGCCGATAGGTAATTAAAATACACCGCCGATAGCCGCGACGGGTAATATTATCGAGCGCATGTAAATTGAAACACGATATCTGCCGGCGATACTGTCTGCAGCGCATATGCATACTCATTACGGCTACATTAAGCTTGATTCAATTATCCGATACACCGGTTGCGCAACAAATCAGAGTGCCACAGGCACCGGGGCGAAAATTAAAGGTGGGCCTTCTTTGTTTCGTGCCCCCGGGGGGGGGGGGGGGGGCGATCGTCGTTCTCGAAAAATGCGCGCGCGCCCGGCGCGGCGCAAAGAGAGAAAAACGCCACTATTGCTGCAACTGAAAAACGAAGGCGTTGAAAACTGAATTATGCATGAGGAAACGTTGGGAGGAATACTGACAACGCTCTGTGGCTCATCCCTCGGAAATCTGGAGAACCGGGGATCGAGAGACGACCACCGGTATTGGAGAATTCCGCCGCGGGAAGTATTTCAATTTGATTTTTTCATATTTGAACAGCTTTCGTTAAAACTGTTTATTATTGATTTCGAGAATAATTATGGGAGATCTTTGAAGTAAATTCTTCTGGTGCTATCCTTCGCGGAGGAATCGGTTATTGTTATTTTTCACAAGGTTCGAGAGCTCAATATTAATAAACTCGAGGCGACTGGAAATCGAAAAGCTCGCTTGATATGAATTTCGCTTAATACAAGCTTCTGTTGCCGAGGGATGAAGTCCCTCGAGTCTGCAGTTACTCCAAATCAAACACCAGTTTCGCAGCAGTTTAGCAGAAGTCTGCGAACCACGTAGCAACCTATTCGAGGAGCTGAACCAGCCGCGAACATTTCTTGCGAGCAGTTCGCGCACGGGAGGGGAGCGTCGATTAAACCGTTCTCGCAACGGAACGAGGCAGGATGTGGCCCCACGGCAAAGGGGGACGCCGATTTCGCGAAATTCGCGGGCTCATTAGAGGTTAAGCCCGTTACGAAACGTCTCTCTCCGTTTCTCACGTTTGCCGCACGCTGCGGTGCAACGAACAATTACGTAACCGTCGCGCCGCCGGCTGGCGAACGCGAACCAGAGCGCACCGCGCCGCGTCAACCCCGTTCTCCTTTAAAACGCGCGCTCCTCTCGTATTTACATATATTTACATGCTAATATATAGGGTGCACCACTTAACGCCCGCCGCCTCGAATGACTCCTTTGTTGTTCGTTATATCAGGAAAGTAATTCAGGGAAAACTTGCGTTGCTGCGCGTCACCGCCGGTCAACTAACCAGCTGCATCTCATGAATCTCGTAATTCGAATGCAGCCACGGCTCTGTCCGGTTTCTTTGTGATTTCCTGTCCCCTCTTTGATCCTTCCAGGAAAAGCAAGGGTAGGAGAAGTCTAATTACGGGGAGTTTGATGGGAAATTTTACGGGGGAAAGTTATTATATTGTGTGGCATAGGTTATAGTGATGGAGGACTCGGATTCGGAAGATTGAAGTGGTAGTAGTTTTGCTAGGAATGGATTCTGGTTTGTTTGAATCTATTTTGAGGTTTTTTAAGGAAGTATTTTTAGAATCCGAGGCTAAATTATCGATTATTTTAAATTTTCTATAGAATTTTAATGAATTATTTTTTTAATTTTTAACCTTTGGGCTTTGAACTGAAGCAAAAATATAAAATCGACTGTTTTAATCGTTGTATTATTAATAATCACTTGATCGATAATTATTTCACTCGCACGATTTTATAAACAATGAATTTCAATAATAATATTTGCTTACTGACTCATTTAACAATTACTGTTGACTACAATTACTCATTGTTTTTTTCCTTTCTTTCTCATTCCCAGTAATATTAGATATTTCTTATGTAAATTTTGAAAATTTTTAAGATTTCCATAACCAGGTTTAAATACTTTGTTAGAATTAGAATTGGAGATAAGAAAAGTTGAATTTGGAGATTTGAAGATATGAAATTAAAAATTTAAAGACCCAAAGTTGGAAGTTTTAAGAGTTGAAATTATTGATTTGAGGGTTCAAAGTAAAAAATTTGAAGTTAAAATTAAAAGTTTGAAGATTTCATATCGGATACTTGGAGTTTTTTTTTCAATTCAAAAACTTAAAGATTTGAGTTTGAAGTGGGGAATTTGAAGATTGCAAATTAGAGATTTGAAGACTTCAAAATTTAATTTATAAAACTTTAAATTGCAGATTCAGATATTTTCGGAGGTTAAATTCCGAAATTCGAAAGTTTAAAGATTTAAATAGTTAAAAATTTGAAGTTAAAAACAGGAATCAATTCTTTCCCCACCCCCGCTGCTCCACTTTCCACGGCGCTTAACTTTACACGGAGGCTCAAGAATTGTCAGCGAGGAATGAAATCGCGTGCACCGGATGTCCGAGCACGTATCCACGCGAATTGTCGCGGGCTAAATCGATATCGAGCCTCGATACAGATCTGAACGTTGTTCGGTAGTCACGTCGAAGGCAAGATTGTTGGTGGCGGGGTTCTCGCGTGAGAACCGCCGCGCCGCGCCGTCCCAAAAGCGATCCGCGGCCTCTTCGCCGCCCCTCCGGTAATGATACGGCTGCAATCGTGCAACATTACCGGGCAAATACGGTAATTTACCGAAAGCAGCCTCCGCCGGATGACCACAACAATGTGGTTAGGTCGAGGGGAAAGGTAGAAAGGGGAGAAAAAGTCGGGCGAAACGGGCTCCGAAGGCGGACTGCAGTCAATCGCCTGGTCTTTGACGGGCGACGCTTAAACCGCACCCCGACTACCACTCCCACGGTCCCGATTGTTGGGTCCCGGACCCCGGACGGGCGACGCGTCGAAACCGTTCCCCGGGTGTTTAAAGGGCCGCGCGCCGGGGCCACGGAGCAGGATGGAAAGTGGCCGCCGATGAATGTCAATCTTCTGCCGGGTTTCTCTTCGTGTTACGTGGGTAATTGACGGATAGCGACACCCTTTTTGTCGGTGCCACGGAGAACGGTTCTTTTCTTCGCCCCGGTCCCAACGGGGGGAATTAAGTGGGGCCTCCGGAATTGCGTGACGAAGGGACCAATAGGGAAATGATCGGGTACCGTTTTTCTTTCGGTGTTTCGGCGTTGCGTCACTCCCTGCTTTCGGCAGTCGCTTCCTGATGGAAGCGCACTGTTTGGCAGCTTTTGGATCGATGTAGAAGTGGGGATTTATTTTGATTCCTTCAAAACATTCAAAAAATGTTCCTCAGCTTTAAGGCCGGCGCGCACTGCGGCGGAGCGCGGCGAAGCGAATTGAAGAAATTGATTCGTAGTGGTTGCTACACTTCAGCGTGCGCGGCTTCATAAGATCCAATTGTTTATCAAATTTGTCGCTTCACTGCGCTTCGCTCGCGCCGGCGTTTAGTCGTTTGTTTCTCGGAAACAGGAAAGAGGTCTCGTAATTTTGTGGGATTGTTCTGCGAATACTTGTCTGCTATTAAAAAGCTTGTGAAATCTTTTGCAACTGTGGGACCAAGATTCCCAAATTCACTGCGATCTCATAATTACCTAAAATCGAGCTTAACATTCAGTATACTGTCTACACCAACTCTGTCCTAAAGGGGTGGTTCCAGCCAATAGAACTGATCTCCCCAAACCTTAGCCTATGCGACATTTATCCACAGTACGTCGATTTGAACCAATACCAAGGGAAACCGCAGCCAATTTCACTTCCAACAACGCTGAACATTCGCAAATATTAGTTGCATCGTCCGAAGACCCTCGAAAAGATCAAACGACAAAACAAAAATATCTAAATATCTTTGAAGCCATTAGAAACGCCCTGATCTCCCATGGAATGTTTCCCTAATGCCTCCAGCTTCGTTATTTCTCAGCATTCGCGGGCTTAGACATCTTCGAAGTCAAAACCACCGAACCGCCTGAAAAGACGCGTGGAATCACCGGCTCCCACGCGATTTTCACCAATTCTCCAAACTGTTTTCGACTGTTTTCGCATTACTGAGAGGGATGAGAGTCCCATTGCCAAAAGGATGACTACGAACTCAGCATCAGCGACGTCGGAGAACGATTAGAGTACAGGAGAGGGCAGAGTCGGACAACGCTCGGCGGCATAGACGTCGGGACGCTATCCGGTCGATACAGGCAACCAGACTAGGAAGTAAACCCGGGCATCAACCTCTGCCTACCACCCATCACCCTTCTCCGCAACCTCGGCGGACGCCGGGAGAGGAAACCCCCCTCGATCTCTCGAATTCGCTCATCGTGCTTCGACCGGCCGGGTGCAACGACCCCGAACCAGCCAGAAATTTGGATCTGGAGCGCGCGATCGCCCCCGTCGCGTCGTCCTCCGACAACTTGTGCCATGCATGTTGCAATTATCGGTGGTGGGAAACGCGTCGCCCCATCGCCGATGGGGGCGCGATGTCTGGAACATCCTTGCGACGTTATCTGCGAAAATATTCTTCAAGATGGGACTTTGACGATTTTTCTTAAATAGCTAGTATTTCTTTTTTACTTGAGATGATGGGGAAGTTTTATGGGGGTCATGATTTAGTGTTGGGCTTGGAAAATTTTGAGGATGTGGATACAATTATTATGCAATTTGAAATAGAAGTGATTTGAAGTACGATAAAACCTAGAATTAGTTATAAACCTAGTATACATAGTTCAAGTTCTACTCTACGATAGTGAATCATTTTACAAGTTTTACACTATAAATTCCACTGTACTCTCGCATTTAGTGTATTAAATAATTAAAACTCTATATGATAAATAAACTGCGGATTTTTATATAGCGATGACAACTTGAAGAAATTTTAGAAAGCTAATGCCATATACAAAAATATGTATATTTTGTAAAATATCAAAAATATAATAGAAGTTGCAATATTTAGAAAATAAGACACGCTATTGAAACTTCAATTTTTTTATTCGTGTCTGCGAAAATTTGATACTCCATATAAATTCGCAATCTAATAATAAAAATTGAGAATAATTTTGATTCTGATAATCGAAGTTCTATCGTAAAAGTTGAGAATTTAAAACGATTGTTAAGAATCCTTTCTGAATTTTCACGGTTGTAGAAAAATTCGAGAATGTGGATAAAAATTAAAAAATCAAAAGTTGAAAATTTCAGAAGATTGTTAGGAATTATTTCCTAAATTTTCGTACTGATAAAAAAGCATAAAAATATTATGTAATCTGAAGTGAAAATAATCTGAAGAGGAAAAGTTAAGAACTGCAAAAGATTATTAAAAATACAAATTTGAATTAAAAATGTCCTGAATAAATTAAAATTTGTCTCCGCCTGTTACAAGGTATATTTTCTGGTGTTTCAGAAATGTTTCTAGCAATCGACGGCATTAATTCACCCAGTTTTCTAAATTCCTGCCTAAATATTAAAATATCGATCACCAGAAATATCTGATCGAAGAACCGAGGAAGATTGGCGTCATTAATCTCCCGTCAAATAAGAAATTCAAGCGATGGTATAGGTCTTGAATACAAATTGCAATTACTTTCTGAAATCTAGAAAGCAGACTGCTCTTCCGTCCTCGCATAATAAAACCGTAATGTCCGCCGGCAAAGCGAGCGGCGCGGGGCGATGCTCGTTAATCAAGCGACAACAATTTGGGACAAAATGTTGCATCCATTAAAAGCATCTTCTGAGTTACGATGCAACGATGCGAGATTACCGGGCCGTATTTATACTTCGGGGGGAAGGGAGCAGCCCAATAGCTACGAACCAACAGAATATTTATGATGTCGCTCGAATGTCCGGGCTCCTTTCCACTTTAAACAGCTTCCCTCTTGTCTTTAATAAAAATCTCGTGTCCGAAAAAAGGGGGTCGATCTCTTTGGATTTTTGGATTCCTTGCGATCGTAAAAATTCGTATGACATGGTAAAGAAAACGAGACGAGAAGTTTCGACGTAAGGAGTTCTGAAATGTTACAAATATTCGGCTAAAAGTGTAGCGAAATGTTTTTAGTTTTTCTTTGGAGGAGATTGGCAAGGAAAAGAGAGTCGATCGCGTCTCAAAGCGATGTAGGAAAGAAATTGCTCGCGTGGGTGTATTCGGCGGAATCGACGAGTTACTGACCTTAAGGAATGCATCGCGCCTTTTATTTATGCATAACCGAGTTCGCGCACGAGGTAAATTTTAATGCGATACCGCGACCCGATCGGCGATTCCGAAGAAAGGATCTGTGTCAAGATAATCGAAATGGAATGCCATCCAACTGATCCTCCGCCTCCTTTTTTTTTGCTTCCTTCATTCGCCTACGCTTTGGTCCTGATCAATCCGCCGATTGGATTCAACTAAAAAAGTTTTCGGTGTTATTGGTGTCATTAAACGGTTCGAAAAAAGTAATCGTCCTTCATCTTTAAAAATACTTGTCGCCTTTTTACTGACCAAACTCACAAAATCCGCAATTTCGAGCCTAGATATGATTCTTCAGAATTATTTTCTTTCCTTTTCCAGGAAAACAGTTTATTCCCCCCAGAAACAGACCACATAAATCCTTTTTCTAAACATTGAATCACAATTAATTTCTCCTCGTTTACCTGCGATTCCGGAATTTTCAACTACTCGTCGAATGCTATTAAACGAAGCCACCGCCGCATAATTATAAATGAAGAATCGATACCGGGAGCCAGGTAGTCGCCTCGATCTCGTCCTGGCGGAGACTTCGTTTGGAAGTCGCAGCCACGGGAACGATGAAAGCCAACGACCCCGACGATCGACCCGCCAATTATCTCTGTCACTGGCATATCCGCGACAAAGGTTGCCGTCCTGGCGGCGAGGGCTTCACAGCCTCCTGACATTTCCAGCTTTGGAAAGTCTGGGAATTCGCGGCGAATTCGACTCTCCGTGACACTCCGCCAGACGAAACAAATGTCATCCTCCGATCTCCTTCCCTCTACTCCTCGACGGGGATCTTTACATTAATTTCCCGACGAATGAGACAAGGAAGGGGGGGAGACGATCGATCACCGCGATAAGTAATTACGATTTAGAGAAAAGTCGCGGATGATTGAGCGACGCGGCGCGCGGGAAAATCCTCGACGCGATTCATCATTCGCCGCGGCGTTCGTTACGTAAGGTGGCAGAATTAAGTGTGATGTTAGTTTCTAAACGAGCTACCGGGGAGGTCGGCGCGTTGGACGTTGCGTTCACGACGATTTGCATGATGGGAATTTATGAAGTGTTTCCTGGAATCGGCGATTTTGAAATCGAAGGAATGGAAATTGGCGAATCATCGGGGAAACACGGCTTCTTTATTTTACGGGAAAATTTCCATTACGAAAGAGGTCTTGTTGTTGCAACCATCGTGGAATCGACTATGCTCCATTTTTATTACTTATGTTGCAGATATTCAGATTGTTAATCGAGTTTTCGCTGAATTAACGCCACGAGTTCCCATTTTTTAAAATTCTACTCACTCTATTTTACCTTACAAATCAAAGTACAGACAAGTCCTTCAAATTCAACCACTATAAAATTTCTCGAGCCTCTCCATTCCCCTAAATCTCAAACCTCAGTTATCCTTTATATTTTCATAAAAATAAAACTTCATCAACATGCAGCTTCATAACTTCCACACATTCCTCCTAAAAACGTTGAATATCATTTGTTTTCTCAAATTTCGACTCATCATCGACGTTTTCCACTTTCAAAGGACATTTTGAGGCGCTTTTGTGTAAAAAATGTGTAAAATATTTTTTACACATGGTTTTTTTTTATATATGAGCGATAATTTACTTTGTAGAGGTTAAAACAACCCTGAAATTGAAGTGAAAAAATCTATTTCATACTATATAGTGACTCACAAATTTGTTCACGAAGAGTATGTTATACCTATTTGTTTAAATTAAAAAAAGATGTTTGCCTTCACACAATAAAAGTTATGGAAAATGGAAACTGAAACAACAATTAAACGTGGGAATTGGAATAATATAATAGAAAAAATATATATAGTACAGTATTCCCTCGATATATCCTCGCCGAAACCACGCACTACAGACTACAGACTCCCTGTTTATCCCCACTGTTCAGTCCCTCTTTCTCTTTCGCGCGCTGTCTCTTGCTACGTTCGGAATGCTACAAACGCTTTGCGAAGAAGTGCGACCCAAACGATATACTCTCCCCTCCGGTCCCGAGGCGCGAGGATATATCGAGGAATACTGTACCGTGAATTTCACAGTGAATTAACATTTGAAATACATGTGAACGAACCTATTTCCTACTATATTTAAAAAATTATTGTTGCTAAAACAGTTTAAATACACGATCTACTTATTTCTTAACAACTCCTACGGTTTAATCCTACTGTTTAATTGCTTTTTTACACAATATAATACACAATATATTTTTTAAACAAATTAATGTGACGAAAAAGCAAGATTCAGTTTTCTCATACTAAGGACACTTGTCTTGATCCCAAAGAGAGATCAAGATCATCCTCGGATCTTCCTCTCACTCCAAGTTCCCCTCACCTGTCCAAACAATCGTTTCACCCGAGCTTAGAGGAGGCTTCCAGCTCCCCAGAAAGGAATTCAATACCGCAGCCCGAAGTCGAAGCCTTCCTCTGTCGATCGACGGAGACCGAGAAGGGAAGTTCGCGATTATTGCATCGATGATCGAACAGCGACACGGTGACGTACGGGTATCGGGAGATGCAAATGTGCAGGTTCTGCGGCCTGTCGCCGGCGTCCTACTTTTCTTCGCGGTCGGAATTTTATTCGCTCTCGGCCTTTTGCTAGCGGAGACACCCGTGCCTCGGAGACGGTATGTCGCGTCCCCTTGATACGGTAAACCGAGTGAACTTCGCCGACACTTGCGGTGGAACGCGACACTCGAACCGCGCCACCCCTGAGACGTTGGTGTGTCGATAATAATCGAAGCGCGGGGGCGTCGACATTGTGTCGAAGTTGCTGCAAGTTTCTTCGTCGCTGTCTTTAGAACTCCCTTTAAAAGCAAAACGAGCGTAAACCGAAGAAGATCAAGTAGGAATTTTCCTGATGCGTGACAAAGAATCGACGAGTGATCTCAATTTCGAAGGAACTTTGGAAAGTTATTCTCAGATCCAAGTTGAGAATCCTGTTTTTAGAGTTCCAAAGGGGTTGAATTTTCATCCAAGTGAACTTCGCCATGTAGGATAACTATTTTCCCTCCTCCTCACCAGTTAGAAATATGTGAATAAATTTTTAAGTTCTATAAAAGACTATCAATAGTAGATATAGTGATCGTCGATGAGCGTAATGAGTCGCTCGCAATCGACCGTGGACACGATCTCGAATATTATTGATTCAGTAATGATTTAGTAACTTTCTACGTTAATATTAAAAACGACAGAGTATTACGTGGCCGAATAATTCCCTCAGCGCGGCGGTTGGCAGCGGGTTAATCGGAACGCGCCGCGATATTGTATAAATTTAATTACCGTTTCTAATGAGACCGACATCGCCGCGCGGGATACTAGTTTCCTTAGAGCACGTTGTCCAATACGATTTCCCCGTGGATGATTTACCGATCCTGTTGCGTATCGATACACCATCGAGCTTCGTAATTGCCGGACAACGCGTGTTGCACTTGGATATCTGACAGTATAATGAGACGTCGCGACCATTATGGCAGTGCTGGGTTATTGATTTACCGGGGCGTTGGCGTTTTTAATTATGCCCCTGGACACGGTGTCGTTGCTTCTCATTATGGTGGGGCTGGGTGTACTGGTTTTAATTCCATTATTACCAGGATTCGATGTTCTTTAACTGTTTCAAATAAGTATTCTTTGACTTTATACATTCAGAAAATTTGGTCGATGTGTTTGCGTATTCAAGAACTCAAAGCTTCGTGACGTAATGTAATCTTGATTATTGGACCTAATGGGAGTTGAAAATGTGTGCGAGTATCAAAAAACGATTCACTAAATTTGTTTTTATTGCCGTCTACGGTCTACTGAATTTATGTAATTTCAATAACTGCATTTCAATGGAAGTTGAAACTGTGTGCAACTACAAGAAATATAATTAAATAAATAAATACACTGAAAAATCGTAAAACTTCTTAGCACTCAAAAGTAAATAAAAATTTCCCAAGGGAAAGCTTCAAGATCTAAATGGAAGCATTCAGTTTCCCATGAAAAGATTTCACCGAACGTTGTCGAATCACGATCGAGAACCGCAGCGATTTTCCTCCCTTTTTCCCCGGCTTTTCCTCGCCGTCGTTCGCGCGTAAAGTCGCCGGGAAGCCGATTCCGCGGACGTTATCGCAGAAAAGAGTGAGAGTGACATAAAGGGGCGCGAACGCGCGGCGGTGGTGTGGGTGTAGACGATTCTATCTAAGTGGCGAAGGGGGCAATGCACCGTGCATGCAACGGCGAACGGGGAGAGGGACTTGCATCACTTAGCTCGCCTCCTTAAGGCTCTCCCTCGTTCTTCTTCGGTATGCTGACGCCGTGCGCGCCGTCGCTAAATTGACGTCCGCACCTGCGGTGATCCGCGGATCGCACTCAACCACATCGATCTTTTCCCACACATTTCCCGGCTTGAACCCAACGGTTCAATCAATTACATTCAGAATCCTCTGTATCGCGAAACGATTAACATTCGAGATACTAAAATAATGCAGAAAGCTGAAGACAAATTCTTTATTTATTGATTCAGGGAGCTTTTTGACAATTGCAAATTTCTTTTGCTGGCAAATGGAAGCAATTTTCGATTCTTAGAGAAAGATGCAGATGATGGATTTTTTTAAGATACAATGATTTAGAAACTCGCAGACAGAATTTTACGCTACTGGAAAATTAGTGAGAAGCAAATATTGATTATTTATCAAAGAAGGATGAAGGTTATTGTAGATACATTTTTGCGATATCACAGAGATTCTACGATTGAATCCAAACAATTATACTTTGTTTCTACTGCACACCGATTTATATAGATTTATAGATCCTTAGAAATCAACGAAAAACTCACTCGAAAAATCAATTCTTTCCGATTTTTGGGTAAAATAAAGGTTCTATTAAGAAAAATATACAATAGCTCAAACATTCAAATATTCTTAGGTTATTTTCTCGCAAAACATTTTTGATTCTATCTAGGATCAAATTACTATATTAATAATATGAAGAAATTCGTCGGAAAAATCTCATTTCTACACTTAATAGATCCAAGTTTCTTTTTTGCCATTAGTCCTCTTACTCCTCGCTTCGATTTCCACTTCCTTCTTCACTTCTCATCAGACACCACAAAAAAAAAAGGGAACGAATCCCCTTTTCTTCCCCTTTTCCATTCCTTTCTCACTCAATTCATCACCCCAACAATCCTCAAAGTCTCTAAGCAGCCGCAAATCGATTCAACTATACCTCGTCCGAATCATTGGCCGTTCATCAACGAAAATGCGCGTAGCACGCGCATCGCCGACATTGGTCATCAACGAAAAGAGACAGCTGTTCGGTATAACTCTCATTTAGCGGGGAAGCGAACCGTCCTGGCCGAAATCAACGCCAGACAGCGGCGTAATTGGTAGCAACTTCCGCGTCAGTGGGACAGGTTATGTCCCGAGCAACGTGACTCGTTGCGGGACAACTTTTACGGCGATCTTTATGGGGCGGGTAGGGGGGGGGCTGAAACCGCTGCCAAGAGCTTCCGACGTCACGGGGGCAGATGGAGACTCCCTGATCGATAACCGGATATTAATATTTTGGCACGACGGTGGCGAGGGATGGCGGCGGAGGGAGATTGGGGTCAGGTGGAGGAGTCGCTGCGGAGACTTGAATTATGCAGATTTTGGGGTTGTCGCGGTGCAGACTAAAATCGTTTTTGATGGTGGAATTTGGTTGGCGGAACAATTCTCTTGATATGAATTCTTGGAATCATTTTGGAGGATTGAGCTTTCCTTAAAGCGTTACGATAAGCTTTTCGAGAGATCCGAATTTCATTTTCTGTGAGAAATAATGGAATGATATATCGAGAGATTAATTTTTTTTTAGAAACGTAGGGAAAGAACTCTTTTTTCGAGTGCTGAGAAATGAGGAAAGAGAATTCAAATTTTGGGAAATGTTCTTCGTTTCTTGAGAGATTCAACAAAGATTCCTCGAGAAATAGAATTTTCCATCTACCGAGCTTTAATCAAGAAAATCGATCAACATATTGCAATTAGAAGGGTACACAAGAATTTATTCTTCGCAGAGCCGACCTCCGCGTTCCAAATTTGCTTTCCAAGCTTTCATCAAGACGATATTCGATTTGGGAGAGTCAATATTGACGAACTTCGTTACCGCTCAAAAATAATTCAACGTCGAGCGAAATACTCGCTCGCTGTTTTCCCAACCATTTCCACGAGGTTCAACGAACAGCCACAAGATCAAGATAGGGAACAAGGAAAAATCTCGTCGCGGCTTTTGCTCGATCACCGTTCTCTCTGCGACTGCTCCGTGAAAGTCTTATCTGGGAGTGCTTCAATATTTGCCGCGGAGGAAAGTCGAACGTCTGATCAATGACGGAATAAGCCGCTCATTGTATTCCTCAATAAAACGTCGCGATTCGTGGCTTCTGCCACGATTGCGAAAAAATTTGCCGGTATCCGAAGAAGGATCTCAAAGATTCTGAGTGTCTCAATCGTTTCGAAATACATAGATCATTCCGTGAAACCTTCGCCGAAGAAATTACAATTTTTAGGTGATTATCGTTTGCTCCAAATTATGATATATGGAACTGCATAACTAATTTTTAAATTTTTACTGGGATGCTACAGTTTGTTGCATTTGATGGATTTAGGATTTTATTAGTTACTATTATTATTTTTCTTAATTTCGAAGGAAACATTTTCCTGCTTTAGAGAATTTTAGAGAATTTTGGTTGCTTCTGTAGAAATCTTACTTTAAACTATTTTCATGAGTTTGAACCAAGTTCCATGAAGAATTTTTTAATTTTCGGGAAACCAAAGTCTTGTCCACCCAAGGTTCTACTATATTTAAATAGTTACTGCATGGAATAATTGAACTCCCGAATAATAAAAATGGAGGAGAACTGAGAGTTATTTGCAGTTTTACTGTTCTATGATCCTGAAGGAAGATTTGTTCAGTCGAATCGTAAGAAACTGAGCAAGCAAGGGAGACCGAGGAAGATCGCAACAATTTTAGTGATCTCGACTGCAGAATCATGAGACCAGTTCGATTGCGACTGCTCAGTATAGTCTCGATACGTCGTTCCATAGGAGGAACGTCGAATAGACAGAACAGCAGTCGCTGCCAAGGAAGGAAGGTTATCGTGCTCGATCCCAAGGATCTCTTGGCGCGTTAACATCTGGGGAATTGCGACAATACTTTAGGAGGAGCTAACTTAAGAGATCAGATACTGCATGCTTGCAACATGATAGGTATATACATCATGAACTTCGCTTAGAATAGCCTGTGGTGGCAATAATGACTCGATGATTTGTAAGCAGATGCAGTTTGTCTAGAATAGTAAAGAATAGAAAATGAATTTGGACTTTGTATCTTGGTAGATGATAAGGAATTTGGATTTTAGGTCTTGGAAGATGATCTTTATCTTCTTCTACGTCGTCTCTATGAGTCTCATATTCAGCTACATCTGAAGATGGATATGGATGAAATTTTCCAGGTGTCCAGAAATTAGATACAGTAGTGAGGTATAGTAATCAAGTGTCTATTAATATCTATATGTCCAAAGGAGATTAGAGACAGTAATGCTAGAAGATGAGTAATCTGAATGTGTGAATGTTTAGTTATAATTGGGAATATGGGAATTTGGATTTTGGAATCCTGGAAAATAAACTTCATCTTCATTTAGATCAACAGATCAATGTGGAAGATGTTTTTCTGGTGTCTTTTTCGATATCATGATTCTATTTAAATCTCTTGATTAATATACTGTAGAAATTGTCTAAATGATGAATAGTCTAAATATACTATTATACTTTTAACCCGTTGAATAAAGCATTATTATTATTATTATTATTATTATTATACTGAAGTTTGTCTATTTGTAAGTAGAACAAGGGAACTCAGACTTCATCTCCTGATTTTTATTTCTATGAATTTCTAAACATCGACATAGGAGATACTTCCTAGATGTCGATCACTATTCTATCTAAACTTCTTAATTAGGATACCCTGAAGATGATATAGAAGAGATTAGATACAGTCCAGTTAGAAGATGAGTAGACTAAATGCACTGAAGTTTGTCTAGAATAAAGTAGAAGAGGAAACTAGGACTTCATTTTCTGGTCTTCTAAAGTTCGACATAGAAAATGCTTCCTAAGTGTCCATGATTCTTTTATCTAAAATTCTTGATTGAGATATCCTGAAGATTGCGTAGAATTGACACGAACACTGTACACATACATTAGAAGCAGTGTCCACATCCCGAACCTCACCTAAAACAACGCAATGCGCTTTCTCTTCCGAGCCTCAAGATTTAAATCTTGGTTAAAAGAGAATCTTAAGTACAAATCACTGCCTAGTGAACTATCAAAAACTACGTAATTCAATCCTCAGACTCAACAGTTTCAGACACCAAATACTTCAATAATTACCTGAACAACTTCCATCTAAAACTCCATCAAAGATCCTCCCCAAATAGGCTCAAAGATCTTTCAGTTTCAAGGGTAGTTACGACCTCTATACTATCATTCGATATGCACATTCAACACGTTCTATCAAAAGCCTCAAAATCGCTATGCTTCCTATTTAGAAACTACGGTGACTTTAAAAAACCTTTTATGTTACTGCACTTATACTACTCTATTACTAGGCCCATCTTAGATTACGCATCGGTCATATGGTCGCACACACTGTTAAACATATACACTACCGTTCATAAATATCCGTACACCTAGCAAATTCAAATAAATGGCAAATTAGTGCTAAAGTAATATAGGCATTCCTTAATAAAATGATTGTGAAGTGAACGGTTTGTTATTAGATATTTAAAAGATATTTAAGATATTTAAAAGATATTTAAGTGATATTCGCAAATATCCTAGTGTCCGGGTACTTTTGAACGGTAGTGTATGTCAACTTGAGAAAATTCACCATAGATGGCTTAGATCTGTTACTTATAGGATGGGAAAACCATTGTCCCGTCTCGACCACGACTGTAGCAATTTAACTGATCTCAATGTAACTGATTTCTATTCGATTTGATTTTCTATTCGAGATCATACATGGATATACTTGAAATTCTCATATTATCTCTCTTGTCAACTTTAATGCTTCTTCGCGCAATGTTAGACCACTTACGCCATTCAAACCAACGTTCTTTTCATCACGGTTCAATCATACGGACTCATTCTGCAGAATTTGCACCCTAGCTAACACCCACTATCAGGAATCTAATATCTTCTCAAACAGCTTCAGTACTTTTAGATCGGAATTAGATAGGTGCTCTTGTATATACTGGTAAGAATGCATGATTAGCTAGCATTATGTAGTATTATTATATGAAGAAACTATTAGGTTAATTTTTGTCCTGCGTATTAATCATAATCCTAACCACTATTGATCGTCATATTATTGTACCCTTACTTTGATTTTATGTACCTTACTGTATCAATGTAATGTCACCATCACTGGGATCTACCCGTATTAAATAAATAAATTTCCCTCCCAAAGAACATCCCTCAGTGTCCACACCCCTTCAATCCATCCCAAGAGACACCCCCACCTCCCCAAATGTCCATCGATGATGATTCAAGCCAGCATCGTTTGGTCCATCAGCATCAGTCGGATCTTGGAGGAAAATCCAGCGAGAGAAAATGGAAGAGAGGCGATCGAGGCTGTCGATGAGAGGCGTAGCGGTGTCGCGAGAGGAGAGCGCGAGAGTGTTGGTATCTTCGGCCGAACAGGAGTGGTTGGCCACCCCTGGCCTGGATACCGCGGCGTGTTGTTCACCTCCGTGTGAAAGTACTCGCGGCACGCACACGCGAGACACGCCGCTACGCAGGCTCGTGTGCATCGGTTCGCTAACACGCGTGCACAGTTCCTCTCTCAGGCTCTCCTAGATTTTCTCTTTCTCTCTCTCTCTTTCTCTCCTCCATTTCGTCCGCCGTCCCTCCGACTTGGCAAGCGGCGATCTCCCAGAGTGCGAGTCGATTCCCCTCCGCGCGTAGACACGCCGTCGACGTCGGGCCTCGTCAGAGTTTCGAGCTCGTCGGAGCCGCGGGCCAGGAAGCCGCGCGTTCTGGAGGATCCGGGAGGAGGCGTCTGGCTCTCTGACGATATTTTTGGACGTTCGACGGTTCGATGACGCGACGGTCGCCCCGAGTGGGCCACTGCCACTCGGTCGCTTTACTCGGAACCGCTCTTAGGCGATTTCGCGAAATGTTTGCGCGATCGGGGCACGTAGTTGACGACGGGACGAGGTAGATGTTGTGCTCGGCGATGGTTAACGAGCGATTCTGGAAACTGGGAGCTGGGATACGCGGAGTCGGCGACGCGACGGTGCGTGGATCCGTCGCGAACTGGTCTTGCGACTCAACTGGTAGCAATAAATTTCGTAATTAGTTAATTAGGTTTCGGAGCGACTGAGGATTTCTGATTGGAACTGTAAGATCCACCGCGCGGATTCTGCAAAGTTTGCTTCTCCGTTCTTACTACTCGTTTCTTCTCCACTTTCTCCATTTTCTCGGGAACTTTCGATTCCCTTCTACTTTCTACTTTTTTCTCTCCGCTCTTTGTGATGACATTGATTTTTTTAAATTGTTGACTCCTTTGAATTGCTGAGGGGTCTCCTTCTATAGATATTTAGTTCGATCTTTCTTCTTTTCTCGGGTTCAGTGTGATCGCTCTCTCTCTATTCGCTGCTCTTCTGCTTCTTTCCGCCGCTCAAGACTCTCACTTTCGTTTCTCTTCACTGGTCTACGCTCTCTCTACTCTATCACTTTCTTCGTCCACTCGTTCCGTCTCCCTCCAGGCTTGTCCTCTCTAAATCCTCCACCCCTTCGTGCAAGCACGAGAGACACGCAACATCGCGGCGACACGGAGCAACGGCCGCGGAGTGTGGGCAGTGGGGTACGTCATAACGTCGCGCGAGCACGCGAGCACGTGCAAAAATGCGCTCGCGCGAATATTGGTCTTCAGACATGAGGAAAATATTAAGCAAATGGAATGGGAAGACGAGAAACGCGTTTTGAACCCTTGCGTAACGCTCTTTGGAACTTTTTATTCCCAAACTTGAGACATATCGAATTTGGAAGGTACTATTAATTAGAGGGAATTGGAAATCTTGTTGAATTGTGATTTGTATTTTATTAGAAAAATTTTTTGCAAAGAGATCAGTTTAAACAGGAGAATTTTCAGAAATTTATGAAGCTGACATGGGCTAACATTATTTAGGGTTTTAGTAGATGAGAGCAGAAATTTCAGCAAGGTATTAAAGTAGGCCATAGAAATTTAGGGAGAACTTTACCAAAGCATACCTTCTAAATTACCATCATGAAAGTTTTTGAATATCTACTAATTGTAAGTCCATCAGAACTTAAATTTGACAATTTAAATTTCACTAAGGAAGCAGAAGATCGCGCATCAAAGAGTTTCAAGAGTTTCAAGAGTTTCAACCCTGTCAAAGGCAATTCTACCGAAGGATTCTCTCCACATCACCTTCATAAAAGCTTCAAGCCTGTGTCAGATCCATCGGAGCTTAAATTCAACACTTCAAACTTCACGAAGAAAGTAAAAAATCATAGATCAAAGAATTTGAAAGGAGAGTTCACTAAAAATAACTCCACGAAAAAATGACTACCAATCCTACAAAAAATCTCTTGATCCTCTTCTAAATTCACCGCTATTTATATTAAGTAACTGAAATTTCAGAAAATGAAAAATGGAAGCAAAGAATCTAAAGAAGACTCAAACCTACTAAGAATAACTATACTAAAGGATAGTCACTAAATTTCTTAAATCTTTATTAAATATAACAGAGCTTACAATTCAGCAATTCGAGCTTCATGAAGGAAGAAAAGAATCGTGGGTAAAAAAATCGAGAGAAGCTTCCTTACCGAAAACAAGTTTATCATAAAATCTGTTCTATAAATCTTCTATCATAGGTCCATAATTGAACAACTCAAACTTCGCGAATGAAGCAGAAAATCATAGCATTTCGCAGAATCTAAAAAGATTCAGTTCTATCGGAAACGACTCTATCAAAAAAACCGTCATGAAATCGCCTGCAAAAACTCTCTCGATCCTCCAAGGTCGATCAAAATTCTGCTCCTATCAAAAACCAAAAACACCCACAGTCAGAAGCTTCCCAAATTCAAACCCAACCCAAACCTAAATTCGAAGGCTTCCCACTGTCCCAAAATCCGACCTCAAAACCTCAAAAATCACTTTCACAAAATTTCTTCATCCTCCCCTAAATCCACCAAAACTCTGTCCCCCATCAGAGACCGAAATCGCCCCCAGTCAGCGGTTTCCCAAACTGAAACCTAAACCCAAACTCAAATTTAAAGCCTTCCCACTATCCCAAAATCCAAACTTCCACCCTCCCAATCTCCCTCGCTATTTCTCTCGCTCTCCCCGTGTCCTACCATCAATCACCGTAAACGTAACCCTCCCATCTAATCAAACTAATCGCAAAACAGCCCCAAGCAAACCAACGTCAAACCCCCAAAATCCCTAACCGCTTCCCCCGGCCTCCGTCCGCGGTTTTTCGTAGCCGTAGTCCCGCGGTGGAGAGCGGCGACACGGCCGAAAGGATCGCGCATAGGAGCGGACTGATGTACCGTTACGCGGCAGAATGGCGGTTGTTAGTGTGGCAGTGTGTTAGCCGGGCAGGATCACGTAGGTAGGTTGGTGGGTAGAGGCAGCGGGCCCCGGCGCCCGCTGCGGGTGTAGGTGTACGGCGCGCGCGACCAACGGCGACGAGGAAGAGGACCGCGCGCCAGGAAGATCTACTGCGATCTCTCCTCCTAGCTAGGTCCGCGGCGAGCAACAGCTGCTCGTAGGTAGTCGGAAACCTGTCCCTACAAATCTTTATAACTGCTACCGCCGCGCCGGCCTCCCTTTTCCCCGTCTCCTCCTTCTGCGCCGACGAGACCGCTGCGCCGCGCCATGTCCGCAATATATCAGAACGGACTTCGCTTCCTAGTCCTTCCGCGCGCGTTATGACGAACGGAGGATCCTCGATCCGCGTAGACCGCGGTTCTTGGGGCCGATCTTTGATGCGGGGACTTTGGGAATCGTTTCACGATTTGCGAGAAGCAATTTGGAAGGATCGATGGCGGATTTAGGATGTAAGGGCTTGATTTGGTATGGAAGGATTTGAAGTAGCTAAGGTTGTTTTGTGGAGGATTTTGAAAAAATAGGTGCTTTGAGAAATGTTTGAGGCTCTTAATGAGTGAGTCGATAAGTAAGTTTTTTAATAAATCTCTTCTTAGTATTGAGAAAGTATTTTTATTATTTGGGAATTTCTGAAGTAGTAGATGGACGTCACTAGTCAGACAATGTGTTGAACTTTGCCTATTTAATACACCTTCTTTTTGTAGTAGAATCTTTATTAACCTTGCTATGGTCTTCGGGTTTTCTTTACCAATTAGAGCGTTTATTTTAATATTTAACTTTGTTTTTTTTAAATATTATATTAAACATTCATTATGTTCTCTTTTAATAACATGATAATAATTAGACTGTGGATTTTTAGGTAAAATAAAATTTTTACAAGCACAAATCAACAATTGAAGTCTGGATAACACTATTGTTCGATAAACTTCTCCCTCGCGGTTGAAGGGTCAAAGCTCGGCGAATTTAAACTTATCAAAAAACCCGAAGCTATCGCGAAGCCGGCTGTCGAAGCTCGATCGATTTTGGGAAAGGCGTGGATCGGAGGAAAAGAAAAACACGTGCTTTCAAATCGACTAGCTGATCGAAGAAGGAAGCGACACGCGACACGATCGAGCCCCGCTTCGTCGCGGAACCCCCACTCCCGGCCCCACAGACGACCGAGATACTCGGTCCACCCAATCGCCTGCGACGACCGAGATCGAAAGCCGCGACGGTCGAGATATCGAAGCGCGCGCCCTTCGAACAGATTTATTGAACTGTACCTAGTGACGTTGAAATAAAGAAGTTCTTAAAGAATTAAGAAAAGAAATATTCGACAACTATGTTTAATTTTTTAATATTTTGCTGGAATTACTACTGCTAATGCTATAAATGCATGAAATCCGCAGTCCAATAATAATACAAGTTGTTCCATTCAGGATTTTCAGCAGAAATGTAGCAGGATTAACTATAAAAGGACTCGATGAAGATTTCCACGTGTATAAGTCTGAATTTTTTCAAACAATTCTTAATAACTCAAAAAAAGGGACTTAATTAACCAATATGAAGAAATATCTTAATTTGATTTTCAGAGATTTCCTCATCCCTAAAAGCTTCTGTAAAATCTCCCTTCCAAAAGTCATCTACTTCCTCTTACAAATTTCCACTCCTCCAAAAATATCAATCAATTCTATTGAGGTAGCAAATGAGTTCCTTCAACAAATTGCAAACATCTAAGGAACTTATTTGCGAAACTAATAAAAACATTGCATATATCTGTGGTTGCAAGGAAAAACAACGCAAGTCACATTTTCAAAAAAATTAAGTTTGTGCCATAACTCAAATCTAGAAAGCAGAATTTATATTATTATCACAGAAAAAGTTAATGAAATGAATTTTTCCTTCGAAAACGAGGTTTTAATAGAATTCAACACCACAGTACAGTATTAGTCATCAAAACTTTAAAGGCAAATATCTCGAGAATGAAAACATGTGACATGCGGCGTTTTGCCTCATAACCACAGATATTACACTTGTAGTTGAAACAAAAAATTCGTGGCAATGCAAAAAACTGAGCGCAAAAATTTCCCTCGCGGTTAAAAGAGTCCGAAAGCTAAGCCACCCCATTGCAGGTCAAAATCGGGCATCGAAGCGGCTAAATACAGTCGCGCAAATCGTATCGTCATCGATGGTACGCGTATCTAAATACCAGCTGACGCGGTAATAAATTTCGGGTGGAACAAGCCGAGCGGTCAGATATCGCGTCGCGCGAGGCGAAAAAGTAGGTCAGACGTGTCCAGCACAGAGGAATGTCAAAAATCAGCATTTGCAATTCGAGCGCGACCGTTACTTCTCTCTTGATTCATTAAATTACGTGTTGCCGTGCGTTTCTCGGCGAGCGGGGGTGTCGGAAATCGTCCTGCAACCTTGCGAAACTTCCGCATTTTTCGGACAGGAACTGGTGAACTGGATCGGCTGAGACGTCCACCTTTGCGAATTCTTCGTTTTTGGGTTTGTGTCACTGGCAACGACCCTGCGCTTCCTTCCTTAGACGAGAAGAATGTTTTTATTTTGTGGACCTTCTTTGCTGCGACGGATTCTTTGCTCTCATTTCGACAAAATAATATTGGGCCTGGGAGGAAAAAATTTACTATTACTTTATGGATTTCAGTTGTTAAAACTATTCTTGACTTTTTTTTAAGACTTTATCTCAACTGTTTGCTTTGCGAGCTATAGACCTCAACGCGATAAAATTGAGAGCTGCTTTTTGTCGAATTACGAACCACCTCAAAGACAATTTTTAACGATGGGTTTAACTTGAGAAGCAATTAAAATTCTCCAGAATTTTTCAATCTTTTTTTTCAGAATGGGTTACTATTCGCCTTCGCCAAAAATTCTGTGATCGATCCTTTAGCAAGGGTCTCCACTCTTCGTGAAGCGTCAGAATCTTTCGCAACGCGACATTAAAACCGATCCCAGTCACCGCTATTAACACTTATCTCATCGAATCGGCGCGAAACAATGACGAACAGGAAAATCGGCGAGAATCATCCTATCTCTTTCTCAGCACTGGAACGCGTAGAACGTATTTCCATCGATGACGACAGCCAGATCAACATCAGCTGCTTGAGAAGGGGGCAAGGAAAGATACACTTCCGCGGAGGAGAGGATCCATCTTCATCGATCCGCCTTTCATCTTGCTCTAACCACCGTCAACGATCTACCCTATCCAGACAGTTAGCCATAGATCCTCCCAACCTCCTGATAAATCGATTCAGAATCGTGTAATTAATTCTGCAATTATACGGTTCCTTATTAAAAATGATGATGTGTGAAAAAGTCGGAACAACCATCCTTTGAAGCCTTTGAAACAGAAAATTTTCTAATGAAGAAGTTTTTAGAAAGCGCGTTCCCAAAGTCTAAAATCCAGCTGTCAAGAAGGATCTACGCAAGAGGAATCGATCGATCCATGGATCTAGAAACAACGAAAGCCGTCCCACACTTGCTTATAGATCCTCCTAGCACCTGCTAAATCATGGTAAAAGCACAATTACGTAATTAATTTTGCAATTACAAATTTTTTAGCTAAGGAGATGATCTTGCAAATGGGATGAAAATTTTCTGGATCTTCTAAAAGTTGTTACAATTAAAATAAAAAATCTCGCAAGGAAGGATCCATCAGATCATGTGCTGCCGAAGTTCAGCTTCAATGTATCGGCCACGCAAGAAGACAGATTCCAGAGATCGATGGATCCACGGATCCAGAGATAACGGAAGGTGGACCGTCAGTTATTCGTGGCTCGCGGCGATCGCGGTGGATTCTCGCGGAGGCGTGATCGCGATCGCTCTCCGCGCCGTTGCATCTCTCACGCGAAATGTAGGACACTCGGGTCTAGGCTGAGTTATTCAGATTAATTGTCTTTTAACGTCGTTCATGGTGAAACGGTAGGCGACAGCGGGACAATGCCAGTCACGGTGTCAACGCTTCAACAACCGGACTGCTCTCGCCCCCTTCGCTTTCGCGACTCGTTTATTTTCATTCCGGGCTTGTCGGTGATGGGCTATTGAGGAAGCATCGACGGGAGCAAGGATAACGGGCGACCGAGCCAACGATGCCGCGAGAAAATGGCGATCGCGACCGACGTATTTATGGCACCCGCCGCCCCGGGCTTTTGACCCCGCGCCGCGGGCTTTTTCCTCGTCGCGGCGAGCACAATTGAAAAGGCGAGCGAACCGCGAGCGGATAAAAGGTGTTCTAAATACAGGACAAGCTCCAAAAGCAACGATTAGTTATTAATAGTGCGGCCGTCGAATGCTCTGGAAATTTTTATCACAGGATCCTGCAGACCGATGCGAACATTTCGCAGCGGAAAAATCACAGTCGATGTAATTTAATAAGTGCGCTACGAATTTTAATATTGCAATCTTTTCGTCGCGAAAAGTATTCACTTCACCTGCGAATTTTCGCGTTAATTTGTGAAATCTGTGAAATCCTCCAAAATTTTGGCGATGATTTTATGAACTTTTAGCTTTGCGACTTCGCGAAACTCGTAAAACAAAATTGACACCATAAACCAATGGTAATCATCCCCGTCATTACCGTTAGAACTCCTAATTACCATGACGGTTTGTTAGTAATTATTCTTCCAATTACGAGACACCGATCCAAGACCAAAGAATTAAGCCAACGTCGGAGCGACAATCAGGGCGGCGTTCAGATTGTTCAGACACGCTCGAAGGCGGTCCTGAAGGGTGAAAGTGCAGGAATCGGGTCGGAACGACGTCGAGGCTGTCCCAGAGAGTTCACGAAGCCGATTATTCCGAGGACAATGGCGTCTGTTCGCGTAATAAGAGCTTCGCAGTCTACGAGGGGAAGCGAGGGGAAGCTTCCGAAAATCCGTCACGCGCCGGCAACTGTGCTGAAAGTCATCCGGGTGGCAGCTAATTTTAGAGACTCGAGGATCGATTCGTTCGGTAATTTATTCCTTCCACGTAACCAGCAACGCGGGGAAACCATCTGCGCGCGAGCTATCGTAAACATTGACGCGTGATTCGCATGAGAGCGACACTCGATTCGTCGGGATTCAGTCGCTTTGGCGGTTTCAGGATTGACGAGCTGGGCTGATTTGGGGAACGAAGCGGAGAGTATTTAATTAGTGGTGGGAGGATGGAAGAGAGCGAATTTTTTTAGAATTTTTTTTGGAGTACTGGACAGCTGATCCTTTTAAAGATTTTTTGAGTCTTTAACTCTTAACTGATGATTTGGAACTTTAGAAAAAAAATAAGAATAAGCAGAATTTTGAAACAAATTAAAATCTAATTTGAGCATATACAGTTGCGGACAAAACTTTACGAACGATTTCGATTTTCATGTATATTATTTGGAGTTATAAAAAAATCTGATTTTTCTAATGCCGTGAATTCTTGAAGATCTTTGAATTCTCTATCGACATATATAATTAAATTTTTGCATGAGTCCAAATGAAATATTATATGAAATTACATGAAATACGAAAATCGATACCGTTCGAAAACCTTTATTGTTTGCAACTGTATATGCAAATTTACAGACAGCAGGCTTTATTAACTATCATAATTAGACTGCGGATCTTTATGCAAATTCCTATTTTTATACGGTCAAAAATAAACAAGAAAAGTTTGAATAATATTGCGTTTTATTTTTTAAATAAAGCAGAAGGTATTTTTTTTATTTTCTTATACTTTGTATGTTTCAGAATTTGTAATCAGTCTTGTAAATTTTTGGATATTGACATTCGTCATAAATGCACAAAAATTCGCAGTCTATTTGTAAGAAAGGAATTACTTAGTTTTTGATTGTAATAAATTTCAATCTACAAATTAAGGGTTAATCTATGTAAGCTATATTGAGACTATATTGGAGTAACATTTGAGCAAAACTTAAATAAATAATATTTGAAACACTATTTTAAACTATTCTCTTAAAAATAAAATAGATTATTTACTATTTCTAATTTGGAATAATATTTTACCCAGCTCTGAATGAAATTAAGTCTCATAAATTGTAATCTAATTCTTTAGATTAGATTTTAATTAAATTTAGCAGCATAATTAATTAAAAAATAAAAACCACAGATAGTAACTTCAATCCAACTTTTTGATTTTCTTCAGATCTTCATCTGATTTAAGTTTGAGTTCTATAAATTAAATCTAACCTAGACGAAAGCCTAAGTCAACCAAAAATGGTACCTAAATTTTGTTCTCCTTTAATTCTAATAAAATGCAACTCGAATCACATTTAAAAAGAATAAATATAGATCGCAAATCACATCCAAATCCGCATTGTCCTCGGATCAGCCTAAACTCAAGTTTCTCTCACCTTTCCTCTCACCTGGACCACGCAGGGAACATTCCCCTAGGTCTGGGTCATCATAGGACCATCTGAAACCTCTCCCCCATAACAGCCCCTCCCCTGCACCCGTGACACCCACACTGACCCAAAATCCTCGGGACCAGAACATAAAACTGGCATTCCAACCAACCGCTAACGCAGACATTACTGGCACCAGGAGGATATCAAAACAAATCCCGTTCGGGGGTAATCTGATACCTTCCGAGCTCAGGGGAAAGTCGCGCGGAACGTCACCGAAAATCCAAGCGATCGGAAAAAAAAAGAGTGGGAGCAATATACGGTGATTCGCCGAGCCCCGTGACGTTTTTATTCCCCGATCGTCTCTAGATCGGGGCGCATAAAACTGACCACGGTTGTAAAACGCTGCCAGCCGATCGGGATAGGAACGCGACGCAATAATGAGGGTCGTAAAAAAAGGGGGAGGAGGATGTTTCGTGCGGGATTCCACCGCGGCGGGTGGCGAAACCACCCCGCGAGCGACCCCTCGCCCACGATCCCCGCGCCGATAAACTCGAGATTTCAAAGGGGGGCCTCGGGCCACGGCGTTTCGAGGCGCGTGAAAGTCACCGGGGCGCAGCGGAGAGAAAAAGAAACGGTAACTCAGATAACATGGGGTATCGCGTGGGCGTCCGTGGTATCGAGCCGACCAGTCCGCTTGGCTAGTCCGGCCACGTTCCGTGGATCCGAGCCAAAAAGCTGGCCGAGGAGTTCTTGTTCCTGGCCGAGCGTCGCCTTCCAAGCGGACCTAAACAATGCCGGTATCAACAAAGTGGACAAGCCGGGCAGCCGGGCAGCCGGGCCACACGCCGCGCCAAAACGAGGAGAAATCGCGCGTTGCGCGTCCACCACGTCGCCATTGTCCTCTTCACGGTGTTAAGTAGAATTCGATAGCATTAATCCGGAGCATTTTTCGCTGAATCGGTCAACATTCGCGACGCGAAAGCTTAAATGAGTCCTCACAGAAGGATTTGAATTTCCTTTTTCCTTAAATTATTTTTATCAAAAACCTAACATCGCTACTCTGCCTATTCCAGAGCGCGTAGTCTTCTGATCTCCTCAAAACTTTCTCCGTAGGACGATTTATATCCCGTGCTGAAGCGGATTCGCCTCGGTTACTCCACCACGAGGCCGAAAATCCGTCGGTGCGACCCTGAAGAGCGTCAAGGATCATCAAAGCTCTCGATCCGCCGGAGCTGCGAAGAGCACAGAGGTCCTTGAAGCGAGAAAGAAGGGCCGAGCGATCCGTTGCAAGGCTCCGGGCCCATTATGCCCCGAACAATGTAACAAATAACCTCATCAGCCTATCTCAGACGCCATTGTGAGGCGTCGCTCCGCGTTTGCCGGAGAATGCATCCTCGCCACACTCCTTTCTACTTCTTTTTTTCCACCCGCTCTCCGCCTTAATTTCGTTTCGGAAACCCTGGCCCAGGAGACCGTGAAACTGCGGCTTTCTCGGTGGAGAAGCAAGGGTTCTCCTCTAGTAGTTAGATTCAAGAGTCCTTGCGCTCTCGGAGGAAAGGAGAAGCCTCTTTCGTGGGTCAGACAGGATTTTGCTTCCTGTGAGTTTCATTTGAAGGATCGGCATTAGGCTCGCGACAACGCGATGGCTTTGGGAAGTCGTGGAAAGGCTTGGGAAATTACCACTCTCCTTGGTTTTCCGCCACCAGCGCGCGACGGCGTTCTTTTGTCACGGTGAAGGGTTGTTGAGGCTTAACCTGGACTCGCCTTTCGGTACTTTCTGTGTTTCGAGGAGTATAATATGACTTGGAGGATTCTTGATGTCCTGGGATTCGGCGGAGATTGATTAGGGGTTTGGGTTAGAGTTGGTTTGGGGTTGGAACTTGGTGTTGCAGTTGTGAAAAAGGGTTTATTTTGTTTTTTGAAAAGTTTTTGTTCGGATGTTTTGTGGAACGGAATTCTGTGAATTTTTTAGGGTTATTCTACGTTGTTTAAGGGTAATTATTAGTAGACTGCAAATTTTTATGATTTGTGAAAATTTTAAATGCAGTGGAACCTTGAATTATTGACTCTATTTGTACCTAGCCTGTAAAAAAATACAAGTTTCTTTATGGTCACTTTTCAATGGCCACTTGTATGTAAATTGAAACTCAACTAGAAATCGGGTATGAACTTTCGCACTTACTTAATATTTTAAATCACATGAAGTTCACCATTAATCACCACAATACTGTTTTTTTTATTCCCATTATCTTGGGTTTCAGCAATTCGATGCACTGGTTAATAATAAAAAAAATTAACTCAGTTTTGACTCGGATAGACCTTAAGACCCCTTAAGACTTCCTCTCAAAAAACCCCTGATGTGTAATAATTTTTGTCAATATGTCATTGAAAATATAAGCAACTAATTGTTGAATTAATTGCAAAAAACCACAAAAATAAATACAAATAATTTCTTTAGACGTTCTTCAAAAATACATAAAGTATTAAAATTAAAGCAGGCTTTACAATATTTAAACTTTAAAACTTTTTTCTACCCATAAAGATAAGAATTTCCATAAACATTCACAGTTTAGTTATTATAATAGTATATTTTTTCGCCTTCATCCCTTATTATTTAGTTAATAATTAGTTATAATAAAATCAGAAAATAACAAATCAGGTCGAGTTAAAAATTCTTCTCCGAATGGTATTAAATTACTTCGAGTTTCTCCCAATCCAAGAAACTTCCAAAAACCCTAATAACCTTTTCAATCCTTTTTACAATCCTCCAGTATACATCTACCAAAAGTAATCATCCAGACTAGCACTGCTGGGCGTCCCAGTTTTAAAGATTTTAAATTTGAGAGATCAGTGTCCCATGTGGGATGTTAAAAAGCCCAGCACTCTCCCAAATAATTCTTCTAACGTTACCAACACTGATACCACCACTTCACTGTTAAATCAGTTTGAAAAAAAATATACTTTCTATTTACTCATATTTTTTCGCTTGTCCCAATTTTCTTATTAAAGATAATCCGGCAATTCTGATTCAGTCCAACCCATCAAAGAGCCCGATACCCAAGGCGTTGCGAAACCGTAGAACAGAGAGAAGATCGACGATGCGCGACTCACCGATCGTGGTCACGCGCGATCTCCGAAGTGGATCAGCGACAGGACGAGGTGCGGCACTGCCCCCGGGGGTTGTCCTTCGAGGCAGTGACAAGGGGGCCGGTGATCGCGACCCCGTGGAAAAGTGGAAGCTTCGGGGCCCGGTCCCCGACGGAGTCGCGCTCCGGGAGGGCGAAATTAACTGCATGCAAGTGCTCTAAACGAGCCATTACCATTTGCCCGGGACGTTTACATGGGAGGTGGTGATTACACCGAAGACCGGAGTCAACGACGTTGGGAGTCCCTCGGACGTCGGGGTCCACGTACGTGTTTTGTCCGGTGCGCCGCGCGCCGGCACGCACGCTCGCACACACCCAACGAGCACTCAATTATGCTCGACCAGTTGTTCGACGTGTGCATGCACGTTCATCCGTCTCCAGGGGTCCGGATGTTCCGCTCCCGTCTCTCTCTTCTCTGCATCACTCGCCTTCTCTCGCCGCTGCTCCTCCTGGTCGTCGCTCATTCACCGGCGTCTCCACCTATCCGCGCGAGCCCCGGTGACGAAGAATTAATTGCGCCGGAGTCCTTGGCGATCCTCACGGATGCGACGCGGGGCGATCCTCTTTGTTCGCGTGGACGTGCTTCCACGTATCTGCATGCGAGGTGCGTGTGTGGGTCCACCGGGGGAAGGAATGCGACGGTGCCCGACGAGAAGCGGCTTCGTCGACGCGGTGGTAACGTGGTAACGCCACCGAGGTGGCGGATATCGGCGCGTCCTTACCTTGAGGAAGGGAGATCCTTCCGAAGGTTCCATAGTTCCTTCGAGTCGTCTTGATCCCGAGGATTTGGGGATTTACAGACGGAGACAGCAATAAGTGGATAGTTAGTCGATAAACGAGATTTATTTATTCGGAACTGTAAGTGTTAATTTCAATTACTAATTAAGATATACTTAATGTGGTCTACTTAAAGGTAGTCACTTACATACGTATACGCACAAGAAAGTCGGCGACCTTTCAGACTCAGGAAAAATGACCTCAAAGCAATAACATTTGTTATCACATAGTCGTGCTTTGATTTGCAATTATCTTCGTTAAAAATCTGTGAAAGCATTATTACTCGCTGTCCAATTAGTTCTGTCTCCGACTGTATATGTATGCTAATAATTCTTCTATAGTATACTTTTTTGTAGCATTGAAGCAATTTAAATCTCCATACGCAGATTATTTTATTGATTCTGTAATAGGTATATTGTATTCATTCGAATTGTTTAGTTATTAGGTTCAGACAAAAATAAGTTTCCATGTTGATAACATGAAATTATCGATCCTGGAATAATCTAATTATACAGAGTGTACCAAGAACGAAGAAGAACAGAAGACTTTTTGTATTAAAAAAGTGAATCTTAAAAATGACATATTATTTTTTTTTTGCAAACACTCTTTAGACCGATAGAGATAAATAACAATGCGCAGAAGCTTAAGAGGAATGAGGTGATCAATATCCGTTCAGCTACGACATAGTCAAGTGCACGTGTACCTGGCGAATATTTAAAATGGATTTTCTCGAAAACAAAACTTCGTATAAAAAAATTCGTTCAAGCAAAATAACTCTCTTTTGAGTTGCATGGTAGAACATTAATTAACCGACTTAATATTTGTAAAATAAAAGTGAACCATTACTAAATCATAATCGAACTGTCATTCTCCAATTTTGATGAAACTTTGCACACTTGTAGAACTATAAAAAATAATCGACACGTATTTTTTTATAGCTGCAATCATGCACTCCAAAAGGTGGAAACAATTTTCCCTCCGCAAATTCCCTCCCTCCAAAAAAAAAAAGAATTTGGCTAGTGCAAAAAACGAGTCAGCAAGGAGTCCCGCGCCGCGTTTCCAGTGGAAACGGAACGGTCGTCGTCGTCGTCGGAGTCAGCCAAGTCGTGACCGGCTCGCGATTGCCTGTAATCGCGGCGCTTCACGTGTGCCACGTACGCTTCATTTCGGGGGTTGGCCCAGGACCCGGTGCGACGTTCGTGTGACGTGTACGGATTAGGAATCCCTGGTCGGAAGTAGGTCGACCAGGACGAGGAAACATTGTGCCGGTGCCAAGTCGTTCCACCGGCGAGGCGCGGCGCGACGCAGCGCGAGGCCCCGAACGGTTCTTCTATTATTTACCGTCTTCCCACCGCCTTACATCCGCCGCGCCGCGGCGAACGTTCCTTCCGGTTCATTCAAGAGCCGCATCCGTGAGCGACGGTGGCACAGTTGGCGAACGTGACGCCCCTTCTGGGCTTCTGGGTGGGGTCGTTGCGCCAAATACGCGATCAAATTATTATGTTTCGCGAGGGAGGCGGAGGACGAGAGCCGCGCTGAAACCAGGACGTGTTGCGAAACGTTTCGGGGGAGGCGAAGACCTCGCGATAATTGTAGGGGGATGAGGAATCGTGGTGTTGACGACGGCGGAGGTTTTAATTCGAGTTACGGGGGTGGATTTGATTTCGGGGTAAATGGATCTCTGAATTCGGGTTAGGGCTGGATAAATTGGAGCCTGGAGAGCGATAAACGCGTAATTAGAGCACTAAGTACGTTGGAATGAGCGCTGTTTAATGTTCTGAGTACTTTGGAACGGAAAACTTTGCGAGATTTCGGGAGAAATTGATGCAAGTTTCGGAAAACTTTTTTGGTTTCGTTAGTTTTTGGTTTTGCAGGGTAAAAATATTTTTTAGAAGTTTATTTGAGCTTTTAAGGGCTTGTCTGTTTTTTAAGTCACGATTGATATAGGAAAAATTATTAGCATGAAAATTGAATGCCTTTTTAATATTTAAAAGCCTTTATAAAACACACAGTCCACGATCCCTGTGTCAAAAGTCTTGTTTCAGATATTTATACAGTAAAAAGAGCTATCAAATTTTTATGCCACCAATTTTTTTTCGGTTTCCTAATGTTTTATTGAAAAATTATTTTACAATAAATAACGTGTTACACTCGTGATATGAATTATGTCTCAAATATTGGAATGGACGTTGTTCGATTATTAAAAGTGAAGGAAATGAAAGTTTGAAGGAACTTTCGATAATTGCAAATAAACTATATTACTTTTTGAACTTATGCAATTAATAGTTAGATATTTCCTGTTGTTCTGTGACTTGAAAAAATTGTAGACCAGGGGTCAAAGATATACAAAAATATACATGTAGGCTTATGAATAAGTTTAAAACCCTTCAAGAAATATTTTCATCCTGATGAACCAAAATGTTGCAGCAACAAAGTTGTCTTGCGCTCTCACTGAAGTCTCTGTAACCTCGCAAACTTTCAAAGAAACCAGAATCTTCGGTATACTGAAGTTTTCGAAGTTTCCAAAGTTATCGAAGTTCCAATTAGGTTGAAGTTTGTTTCCCCCGAAGTAAGGTACTGATTTAATAATAAGAAAGGACCTTAACTTTGGTCTAGATGTAAGTTATCTATGCCTGATTTATGTGAAGCTTCGATCAAGTCCAACGATGAAATCTGAAGCACAGGTGGATACTAGGTTGAACCGAAATGAATTATAAGCTCGATTTTAATCACACTACATCCGAATTAATTCCTCATAGAATCCAACTTAAGTTTAATCTACTAGCATCTACGAGCGGAATAATCCGCACATACTGATTGTCATTAAATATTAAACCGTGGAATATTCTGCGATTTTCTGTAAATTTCAATCTCTGCAATTTTTTTAATTAGTTGCGCATTTTGATCTTGATCTGCGATGCAAATGAGTTAATTAATCTACTACTATTTTGAAGTTCAGTATGACCTACTCAAATAAATTCACGGAAGATTTCAGCACCGAAATCCTTTTCATCAACCTTCGGAGCCCAAATAACCAGTCATCGGTCCAGACGCCGTCCTCAATATACTCGTTTCGGTAATTAGCAAGTAAAATCTAGTTACGATCGCGGTATTGACATTCCGGGCAATAAATTTCGCGTTTTTACGAGACGTCGATTTGGTGCCCCGCGTCCACCTCAAAAAACGCCATTCAACCGGAGAGATATCGACGGGGCCTTTTTACAGGCGAGACGCGGAGTGCCGGGACAGAGAAAAAACCCCGGTCCCGAAACAAGTCGCCACCACTTTATGCACCGAGATTGCATTTTGATGGGAGTCGATAAGGTGTCGCGCATATTTAACATTCAGCGTCCGTTGTAAAACCCCGTGGATTACGATCGCGACCTGAAAGCTCCGGATTCTACGAATCATCGTCAACCTCGACGATGAATTCGCGACTTTGGAACTCGATGAAAATCTTTGGGAACAAATGAGATGATAAGCGAAATTGGGAGGCGATAGCAAGACGCGATGGGCTAATAAAGTGGTTTCTTTTCTCCAGCGGAATTCTCCAACGGAAGTAGCCTTCAACTTTTTGTGAAAACTAGATTGAACTTCCCTGTGAAGATTTTCATTGGATCTTTTTGGGTATGAATTCCACATGGTAGATTTTTTAGTTTTGAAGTTTCTGTGTGAGGAAATGTTTAAAAGATGCTTCTTGAAAAATTAGGGAAAGTTGATTTTAGAAGAGTTTGAAATCTTGTGGGAAAAAATTTCTTTCAGAATTTCGGATCAAAGAAGGACATCAAAATCTGTTTTCTTTAAGGTGGCGTTTAATTTCTTTTCTTTTGAGAAATAAAAATCTCCTTTTCCTAAAGCCTTCTAAGGTTGAAGTCTTTGATATCTTTACAAATCCTAAAGCCGCAACCTCAATGAAGTGAAGTATAAATCAATGCTAATCAGCAAGAATTTAATAAATCAAATTCTAATTAAAGTAGACAGCTTCACGAAGGGCCCAAAACCTCAATGAGCAGCCCAACAATAGAAAGCTAAAATCCTTAGATCAATAATAGGGAACGAAATCGAGTTTCGCGAGGAAAGGATAAAAACCGTCGACAAACGTAACCGAGGACCCGCGAGAATTGCGACTAACGAATTCCCCGAAGTATCAATGACGCATAGATAATTTTACTCCGGACGGAGTAATAGGATCTAAACCGTGAAGACAGGGGATCGGAGGGAGGTTCGCCGAGCGACACGTTAAGTGCCATCAATAACAGTTCATTCGTCTTTGTCCTGATATAAAGTTGACCGCTCCTTTGACACGTTTGTTGAAGCAGTTACCGGCGGCTCACTAATTATCCGTATGCGTCCAATTGCAGCGCGCCCGTGTACCAGCGGCTATTTGCCACGAAAAGACGCGTCCGTTCATTGTTCGATAAGCGAGATTTGCATGAGCAAACGTCGCGCTCCGGTCGTCGTTACGAAATCGCGCGTACGCGATCGGAACGCGCGATGGAAATCGAACGGGGCGCAGAGATTTTTCACGTTCCTCGGAACTCGGAATCGATTTTCTTTTATCGCAATGGGAGATTCTTTCACTCGCGGGAGACGGGAAAGAATATTATGCTGCATCGTCGAGCAGAGGCTTCGAAAGTTTTCATCCCGGGTGTTTTTATTTCAATTAGCGGGGCTATTCGAAATTAGAAGCCTTTTGGAACACTCCCACCTCTTCGTTATGGGATGTTTGTGCACGAGTTCCTCTCGGGGCGGGGGAATGCTAAGTGATGGCATTTGCATTCGAAACTCGCGGGGGAATTGGATTCTTTTGAGTTTTGATGGTGAGAAAAGGCGTAGTTATGCGCTAAAGTTTGTGCAATTTCTGGAAATTAATTGCAGGGACTTTTCTCAGGAAAATTCTGAGGTAGGACAATTTTTTTACGTTTCTCTGGGTGCTAGAACAATTATTGAAAAAACTCTGAGGCGAAAAAAACTTGGCTTAAATTTTTATTTGGTCGAGAACTTCGTCGAGGTTCTTTGATTTATATTTCAGCACTTAAAATGGGCGAATCTTTAAAAATAAAAATTTCCTCAAGTTCCTGATATGTCTGAAGTTAAAAAGACACTCGAGTCTTTAATTCCCAAGCTTTTAAGCTGCAAAACCCCAAGCAACCATTTTGCCAAACTTCCATCGGGAAATCTGCTACAATGTCCTTCCTACCCTTCTATCCTTTTTCTACCCTTCTGCGTACCTTTTACAGTACCCAGAGTTTCGCCTAATTGCTCCCCAAGAAAGCCACGGAAAATCAGAATACCTCCCAAAAGGAGAAAAGCCTCTCCCCGAAGGATTTCCCTGAGCTCGCAACAAGATTTCCCTCGAGCAAGAAGAGGCGTCCGAGACGAGGAAGGTTCGTGGACGATTCTTTGCGCGAGTCCAGGGATGAGGAAAGAGCTTCTTTCCAACAATAGAAACGAAGTCCACATGGCCCAAGGGGGAGGCAGAGGCTTCGTTCGCGGGCGCGAGACGGCAACTCGCGGTGTTGCATCTTCGCCGCGGATATATATCCTGTCGGCTGGTCCGTGCAAATATTGGACGGACGCGGAATTTCGGGTATATTTTAAGAGATTCATCTGGCGGGCCAGCTACGTTCTGAGAAGCAATCTCGATCTTTACGATGCTTATTCTTGAGCGGCGCACACCTTGCGACTGCCCGAAAACAAGAGAACCCGGTGTCTACGCTCCGAAACACGCAGGATTCGATCTTTAACGAGGTCCAAAAAGCACCCGATTTTTATTAACGGGATAAACCCTTTGGTATATACAAAAGTTAACTAGATGTAGGGGAACAATAGTATATGAAAACAAGAACTAATAACGCGACATACACAAATTGAAAGGAAGATACAAAATAATACATAATTAATGCTTAAAATGAAATATAGATTAACCAATGACTATAAGATTTGTCTTAACAATTATATTAAGGTAAATACAGATTGGCCAAATATATCAATATCGACATTAAGATGATTGAGATTGGTATTCATATACTTGTGATTTACACAAATTTATAAAACTCCTCAATTTTTTATAGAATAGATATTAGATTTCTAAATTTTACTGTGGAATCGTATGTGCAGCAATGAGTTGAGGATTCGAGATGATAGAAAGGCGACTTATTTAATTAATACATTTACAGAAAAAAAATTATTTCATTGTAGGAATACCTATTCTCAATAAAGATTTCATGCTCTTGAATTTTTTATTGAATCAGTATAAAAAAATTGAACCTATTCTACTAAATCTTTTTAATCCTCTACGATGCTTTGAATATAACATGAAAGATGCTTTGCATATAACGTAATAAAAACTATTGTAACTATTTCCTTGACCTAATCAAGTTGAATTTAAATGATCCAATTTTAAGAAAAATGCAAGTAAAATTAGTATTACTATTAATACGTTTGTTGCTGCTTAATATTCCATTAAAATTTCGTTATATACATTAATAATCATATAATTATGTGGATATAAGGCAAAACGTCGCATGTCACATAATTTTTGTTTTCGAGATATTCGCGCTGAAAATTCTGGTCACCGACACTGTTAAAATATCATGAATTTTATTAAACACTTGTTTAAAAAACAAAATATTTGTTTAATACACTTCCTCTCTGATAATAACATTAACTCTGCCTTCTAGACTTGAGTTAAGCCATAATTTTCATTTTTTCAAAAATGTGACTAGCATCATTTTGCTTAGTAACCACAAAATTATATGATAATAATTAATATTCTCATAAACTGTGAACTTCAAAGAAAAACATAGCAGGAGTAATCTAACTCCATATAATTTCACCTAACGTATCCAATCATTTAATAAATTCAAACCTCCTAAAAATCGCTAATCGACGAAATTGCCAATAAAGTCCCATCGAGCCCCATCACATGAACACCGCGGAATACCATCCACATCCTCTTTATCTCAAATGCAAATAAACCGAAGATTACGCATCAATAGATAAGGCTTTGTGCTGAAACCAAGTCAATCAGGTCCATCTTTGCTATTATCTCCCACCGTTTTTCTGGATCTCTTATCGCGCAGATTCCGCGAAAAAAATCGCGAAGTAATCCCCAACCAAAGAATCCTCGGTTCTCCACTTTTTCCCCGTCAAGGTCAGAAATCGGCACGCTTCTCTCCCTCTCCGTTCTCTCCTCGAATCCGCGCGATCACGACGTCTCTGTTTCTTGTCCGGCTCGGAGAGCATCGACGACCTTTGCTTTCCTCCTCCCGTTTCTCCTTTCCCTTTGTTCCTTTCCACCTCCTTCATCCTCCCGACACCTCCTCCCCTTCCATCCCCACGCCGCAACCGTCGTGCAACGTCGTGTGCGTTTGAATGTCAATGACGAGCCAGCCGGCTCTCCGTGTGTTTATCCGAGAGCAACGGAGTTTCGGCAACCTTGGTAGGCGCTAAAATTCTCACTTTCGGTCTCGTTGAGGTCAGCACGTCTGCCCGACGAAATGCCGAATGCCGGCCACTGATTCACCGAATTTCGACAGCGACCCGCGATCTGGGGATCGCCAGTGACGGATTCTGACCATCGCGCACCCCTTTCGATCCGTAGATGCAAGGAACGCAAGGAATGTGAGGAAAGATTTGGGGAAGAGAAGGGAACTTGATTTGTTTTAAAGGAAATTTGGATGGGAGGAAAGTTTAAGAGGAAAGCAAGGATTTTTTTTTCTTTATGGGAATTTTGAGGAGAAATGGTTTAGGAAATTATTGTGATTTTTTTTAGAAATTTGGAGCTAGATATTTGAGAATTTTTTACAGCGACCACAATGTGAAAGTTATGAGAAGTTTTGAATTTTAGAGTAAAGGGAGAAGAGTTTCGAGTTTAATATAAAATTTGGCAAAGGGAGAAGGACTGAACCCTTTTCCTTTTTGAGAAAATTTTGAATAGAGGAGGAAAGAAATTTAAGAAGAAAATTATGCCCGCTTTGTAAGAATTTTGAGGAGCTATTGTTGTAAAAATTATAGCAACTTTCTGTTATAAGTTCGGAATTAGATGTTTTGCCTATAAGTTTTTTTTATAGCAACCACAATGTAAATGACATAATCAATTTTAACTCTAAAAATAAAGGGATGAAGTTTTTTAAGTCTAAGAACTGGTGAAGAACACAGAATTGGTGTTTCTTTTAAAAGAAAATTTGTATGAATGAAAAAAGAAAATTTAAGGAGAAAATTTGGCTCCTTTGGTGACGATTTTGAGAACATATTAAATTGTTGGAATCGTAAGAATCGTAATAGCAATTGATAATGTAACTTAACCGCTATTCTCGAAAAGTGCAATCTTAAAATCTAAACATTTACAGCTATATAATATTAAATCACATATACAGTGACATTCGTATTTATAATATAATTTTACTTTGTAATTAAAAATCTGTATGCATGTAAACCACATAACTCTAAATTGAGAGTTTCTTCTGGATCAATAAAAAAAACTTTACCCCCTAAGTTGTTCGTCAATTCAAGTCTAATAATATCATTGAATTCTTGATAATTTCACTAATTCTTACTGAATGAATAAATAGAAATGAACCTTAGCAACCTTAGAAAAATCATGAGATAGTAGAGGACTATATAAATTTTTAACTAATTCCATGAACACTTACGCTTATGAAGGGCTGCAGTGGTCTCAAAAATCCACTTAAGGCTTAAGTTCTTCAACTACGAGATAGTAAATTTAAAGTAAAAAAAAAGATATCTACTTATTAAATATTGGAATCCTTTCGTGAATCCACCCTCTACAGTACACAAAAATCTAACAAAATATTAGCGCAAATTAATCCTATTTTGCATTATTCAAAAAATAAAAAATACTCTTATCCAACTGATTATCCATTATCCATGAAGATTAAACATCCATGTAATGATCACTGTAATCACTCCATAAATAAAAAAATAAATATTTTCCCAAAAAAATCATCCCTTCCTTGGAAAATCAATCTCTGATATCGAATCACGTGACTCGTGAGGTTTCAAATATTCGCAGAAATATTTTTTTCAGGATGCACACGCGATATTCGTGTCCCAGTCCCCCGGATGACCAAACGTCCTTTCGCGGAGTGCAGAGACGACCCGGTCAAGGTGGTAGGCGGAATTCGCGAACAAGCTAGACAGTGTGTTTCGACGACGTCTAGTTCGTCGAAGACATTCCCGGTGTGTATTTTGGCGGGTTCGACCGACGGCACGCCGTTTACCCACCTATTCGGTGGAAAGGCTCGAACCTAGGAGATAAACGGCCGGTTTGGGATAGGTCAATCAAACGCCGGTGCCGGCAAAGAGTCTACGTGGGAGATTTTATCGTCGCGAACTTTGCGCCACGGTCGAAAATAAACCCGCCTGGTACGCACGAATTCACGGAGTCGTCGGTAAGCCAGAGCCGACCAACCGCGATATTTTCTGCTTTAACCGCACGGTTTCGGGATGATTGGATCGATAAATCTAGTCGCGATAGCGCGGGTAATTACGGGGCAAGGAAAAATTTCATTTTTGAAAGTTGCGACTGTAATCAACTCATTACAACAATTATTCACTTGGAACAAATTCAACGCTAAATCTACAAAGAATAATTTTAATGAACTTATACCAAAAATTAAAGAAAAAGAACAACATCAGAACAAAGCCGATATTTTTAACAATATCGGGTCCTCGATTTTTCAATGCAAAGTTCAAATTTTAAGACTATCTTTCCGTTTTTCCAGAGCAACAATTTTCTCCAAGGCCGAAGGAGTGCCGCCTACAGCTTAAATCAAAGGAAAACTTGTCGTTCGCAAGCGAAATCGAATCAAGGCACCCGATAACGATATCAGCGTCAAACAGGACCGCGGACGCAGGTGACTCAACGCAAAGGTTAAAGATAATCGCGTCGCGTTCGAGGGGAAATAATTTGCAGCGGCGCTGAGGCTCTATTTCTGCGCAGAGAAATCGACATCGAGGTTTCTCCCGTGGGCAATCGGCGTAAAGAGGCTATTTAAAGCTGAGAGTTACGAGGGTGGTATAATTCAAGATCATCCGCGGGGTAATTGCGAGTTTGTATTGGGCCGCTATCTTCGAAACGCGCCGGCATTCTCGGGATTCTTACTCGGCGAGGCTCTTTGAGAATGCGCCACGATTCGTGTTACGCGGAGGAAAGTCAGCAAACTTAACGTTAAATGGATATTGAAGGCGACGAGTGTCAGACGGGCCGTTTCGGAATTTTTTTTAAAGTCTGGAAAGAATGGAAGAGTCGACTTTTTTTATTGGAATGAGTGGGAATTGATTTTAAATTAAATGGATATTTAACATGATTTTCTGATTATGTTAAAATGAGTTGCAGCAAAATAATGAACATGGCAAAATAATAGAAATTTTATGGATTTTTAGAAGAAGAATTACATTATGCAGTTTGAATTTCTTTTGATTTAGTCTTGATTTAGTGATTTCATTATTAGACTATGAATGTTTATGCAAATTCATATTTTTACAGACACTCGTAAAAAACTGCAATTTAGATAAAAATATACAACATGTATTTTATGATAGATTTTGTGATATGCAGATTTTAAAATTTTAATATTTTATGTAGGTTTGTATTGACACATTTCCTTATCTATTTTGACATATTCAAACGTAGCATAAATACATATAAATATGCAGTTCATTATTATTTTATTGTTTATTATAATTATATTCTATATAAGAATCCTCAATTTTTTTAAAAATTGTTTAAAAAATGCACGGATGATTTTTCAGTATTTTCTTAATGCCCATAAAAAATTTGTAATGAGGGATTCAGGACCTTCGTTTAAACAATTGATCTTCTAAATTGACCAATCAATATTTTACATATAATTCTATCTAGATCTTAGAAATAATGCAAAAATGTAAGTAATGAAAAAAGAATTTCGCTCACTCCCTCGAAAAAATATTCACACACACATTCAAGGTAAAAGAAAAAAAAAAATAAAAAAAAAAATAAAAAAAATACTAAAAATCATCAAAAATATTAATATAGAAAATTATTTAACAAATAATACTACAATAGTACTCTTCAATCATCTCTAAGGCCCACTTTTCCCGAAAAATTCATTCTGTTCCCTGAACAAGGCCCAAACTGAAAAACCAAACCAAACCATAAGAGACCCAAACACAAATCACTCGATAACAGGGGATGAATCAACATTATAAGTCCCAATCCACCTTCCAAGGGTCCCAATCCCAGCCCAGCAGCTCCACTAAAGATGGATACCCAAAGAACCGCAGCCCGAAGCTCCGCAAGCGGGGAAATCGCATCGCGACCGGATATACGACGATAAAACCGAAAGTGGCATGACGTGGGTCCCATGCTCTCTCTCCTCGCCGGGCCCCTGATCTCTCCCTTCTCTCTATCTCTCTCGCGCGCGTTTATGCTCTCGCCAAGGTTGTGTTCCGTGTGACCATGCCCAAAGCCATGTCGTATATATGCAAAGCAAATGCAAGGTCGGCCACGCGTGTCTCTGTCGGTGTTCGTGTTTGTGTGTACGTGCGTACGGGCCCTTGTTGCACGCAGACACGCGGGGCCCGCGTGCATGCAACGCAGGCAATGACGTGGCCCGAAACGGTGGCTGCGTAAAAATCCAGGATGGAGAAAGAGAGAGAGAAACCTCTTTTTCTCTCGCACCACGGTGCAAACGGCGAAACTGGACCTTGAGGCCCCGTCAACGTGGCCCACCGCCGGTGGGCCTGATTTCGCGAGCCGTGGCCTCGCTCTTCTTCTTTAAGACGGGGAGAGCTGGCAATTGGAACGAACCGAAGAAAATCGTCAACGATGGCGGAGGCACAGTCGAGGAATTTGATCTTTGGGCTCGATTCGGGGACTGATCAGTCGCAGAAAGGTAAGTAATAAGTCTAGTTAAATGGCGAGTGCGAGTTTAATAGTTCTGAGTGTGAAAGGGTTTAATGAGTCTCGGAGTAATTGTGCAATCAGTCTTTGCTGTTCATTGGCACGGACATCGGCATACAAATGAGTCCCAAAACGACTCGTCTATATCGCGTGTATCGTTAACGTGAGGCAAGCCGAAGGAAACAATCGGAGCCCCGTTGCACCAGTCGCATCGGAATGAATAATTCAGCGGAGACTGCAATTTGCTCGAAAGGCAACCATCGAAAGGTTGAATCGCGGCCGGGGTCCATTTTGGCACGAGCCTCGACGGAAGCCATTATACGGGGGACTATTTTCCTAGCGCAGCGAAACTTCAAAGCCTCGCGATTCCAGCGTTCTGTTTAAACCATTAATCCAGCAACGGGCTGTCGAAACAGCCTCGCGATTCTCTGCGCCCGAGAATTGAATGTCAGAAAACACCGGGGCGAACCGGAGAGGATGAACCTGAAAAAAAAAGAACGGACGAACGAATCTCTCGTTTTTTTTCCTCCCGGTTCGATTCAACGTGAACCGGAGTTCGTCTGGAAATACGCCGGGCGGTAAATCAAAATTTATTTCGCAGCATCCAACGGAGCGGAGGCTCGCGAAACATCGCCAGAGGAGCTTTTTTATGCGAGCCTATGGCCACGATTGAGTTTTTTCGATGAACATCGCGGCACTCACTCGGCAACCGGAGGTGGATGGAACAGAAGAGGGGGGCGGCAGGGGCCAGAGGAGAAAGAGAGACGACTATGAACAGACGTTTCCGTACGGGTCCGCGTTCGCAAACGCAGAAAACGAGAAGCTCCCGAGGCACCTTGCGTTCCCTGCGAGTCAGCGGCTGTAAATGCTCGACCTTGAACGGTATTTATTGACCTGTTCTGCATACTAGATCCACAAATAGCTGATTCATTATAACGCCGCGATACCGCGTTTTCATTCTTTTACCGTTTACCGCTTGGACATAGGTCGGAATCGAACCGCCGCACCGCGGGCTAACAGCCGTCTATTTTGTAGTGGGGGATGTTGAGGTGTCGAAGGCTGATTGTTGGAAGATGTGCGAAAATTCTAGATTTTAAACGAAATTATCCAGTCTAATCTTTTATGATTAGATGAAAAAGTTTAATTCCGTGAAAAACTGTCGGTGAAGCTTCTTTTTTTATGAAGTTTCTATATTATTCAGTTTTTGGTCTAAGTAAACTTTAATAGCCTTTACCAATTTTGGATGATGCAGAAAGCTCTGTAGAATTTTTTATTTAATTTAATTTTTAAAAGAGAGACACTAAGGAACTATGAACACTTGGTACATAAATGAAAAACGAGACTTTTTTTTAATAATCTCAATGGAGAAAAACGAACAAAATTCTTCTATTATTCACGTTTCTTGAGTTAAGTAATTTCTGAGTACTACTGATGATTTCAGAAAGTTACAAGAGCTCTGCTGAATTTTTTATTTATTCCTCTTGATAAGACAAAAATTGTAAGGTATTAGGATTTGATAAACAAGATAGGAAATTTCAATAAAAATGTCGATGAATTTTTTTGAGTAGATGCAGTATAGAATAATAATCAAAACATCTATATGTATGTACAATCAATATTTTTCTGGAGCTAAACAGTCTGTGAGAGTTGTTGCTGAATTTAGAAGATTAAAGTAAGTCTGTGAAATTTTTTCTTTAACCTGATTTTCGAAGTTAATTTCCAAGGTAAGAACTGCAAAGATTTGATGAAAAAAAGAACTCGAAATAACCTCCCTGTGTACTAAGTATTGCTGGCTTTTTAAAAGCTCTCATGCATTGTCACTGGTTTTAGAAGTTTAAAATTACTGTAAAAAATTCATCACGGTATTCGAATTAGAATGTATCAAAATTTGATATCAGATGGATGAAATTTCGATAAAACACCCTATCAATAAACAATTTAAAAAAAACACAGTTACAGAAGAATGGAAAAAATTCTTCTTTCAATCATTTCCTCAAAATTCAGTAATCTCAATTTTCACTATCCCCGATTTAAAAAAATCAAAATTACTCGATTCTCAAAAAAAAAAAACTTCATTTAACTCCAATTCATAATCCAAAAATAATGAAAACTATCAAAATTTCACAGCAGTGTAGAAGAAACACCAAAAATACCTAAAATGATTTAAGTCAACAAGAACGCCTAGAATTTCCCTTTCGACCATGTTCTAGGAATCCCAGTAGTCTTCGCCCAACTATGCTTGGTCCGCGTGGCGGAGACGGAGGAGGAGAGCCTCCCGAGGAAAGAATTCCCTCGCATTATAAATTCGAATAACCCTTCCGTCACGGGATTTCATAGTTGCAGCGGTCCGGACAGGAGGCTCCGGCATCTCGTGCCGCTGACCTGGTCAGGTAAATAATTATCCTTTTTCCTGGAAGCGACTCCCACTACCAACCCGCTATGCAGTCTTTTCCATTCGACGGCAACGTTTAACAAACTGGTTTTTGACCTTAATCGATCAGTCCTTAGAGCTATTCCCCATATTCGGCGTATCGAGGCTACCAACGATAGAGTGTTTTTAGCTCTGCTACAGTCCGCACGGAATCAACGCGGCCTCTCAAGGACACTTTTCCCACCTTTCGTCATAATCATTACACTTTTACTCTCAAAACTTTATCTCCTTCCCCATTAGCACTACAGTGGAACCTCGATTATTCGACTTTTAATTATCCCCAATTTTTATTTACAGTTCCAATTGTTCAACACTCTAACGAAAATTGTGCAGCAGAATTTCGAGTAAATGTTGAACTATGATTTAATGATAACCTCCTACTTATTAGTAGACTGCGGATTTTTATGCAAAATTAAGTTTTCAAAATTATGAATAAACAATTCAGGCTTGAATACAAGTGTTGTCCTATTTTCCAAATATAAATAAATAATTTATGGGTTTTTACATAATTACAGTTGTCATAAATGCATAAAATCCGCTGTTTACTTATTAGTATTTTATATTCTAAATATTAAGATGATTAATCGAGGACCTACAGTAATTATTTATTCCTTAATAATTATTCCTTTCATTAGGAATTATTTTACATACTATCAGCACTAAATAGAAGTTGATATTTTTAAAGCCAGTGCATTTTGAGGCTTTTTTCCAGATCGATAAGTTTTTCTAATTCTAAGAACAGTTTGTAGACATTATTGGCAGTCTACACAATGAGACGCTAATAATAATGATTATTATACAAGGTTTTTGAGAGGAACATACACTTGTTAATTTCCAAAAATTTTTTAGAACTTCTGAGGCTTATAGCAGTCTAAGTACACTAAAATCCCATTAATATCTAATGCAAATGCATTCACTTAGCATACCTCCACCCGCAGAAGGACATTTCGTTAAATATAGAATTAGTTGCAGTAATATCAATTGGAAGAAAGTGGTTCAAATATCAGAAATTGAATACCTGAGCAACCAACGTATAATAAACTACCAGAATCCCCTAATAGAAATATAATTTCGTTCTAATAATATAAAAAAAGATCATTACATCATTCTCAATGTTCAAAATATCCGGACAAGACTCGCGATCTTCGATCAAAGGAACGAAGCGTAAAAACGAATAACAGTTACGCCGAATCGGCATAATTTAGTGGAGCCAATCGCCGGTTGGAGCCCGACACGGCGCTACAAATTGATTTTGCAAGATTTCTAGGTGTCGGTAAATGCTTCGACAAACGATTAGCGCGGGAGCGATAAAAGGACTGGTTCGATACTGCAATCGAGAGTCAAGGAACGCGAGATCCCGAGCCTCTCGGAAATTCCCGAAACCGTCCTCAATAAAAACGACCTTTGCATCGTTCTCAACTTACTTGTCAACCCGAACGAGCTTCGAAGACGGCGTAAAGACGTTAGCGTAATTCTCCAGCCTCTTACCTGCAACAGAAAGAAGAGTCATTCGTTAAAAATACCGCGATTATCCAAGAATCAAGGAGGAAAGAGAGGAGACGAAAAAGGAACAAGCTCAAAAAAGCCACGTGTGCATTGAACTCGCCTTTTTTGCGCCCGTGCGCAGACGTTTCCTATTTTTACGCTCGTTATGCAAAACCCCGGCGCGGCTCTGAAAAATCCCAGGGAAAAGAAGCGTCGTCGATTCAATTTCGTAACGCGGCGTCGCGTCGTGTAATGGCCCCGTTACAAAACGCGCGAACGCGTCACACGGCCGTATCAAAACCGCTCGACCGTCCAGCGTCGCCATCGATCGCCTACGTCTGTAATTAATCGCGCATCTCATTACGCCAGGCGAACAATTTACTCTCGGACGCGTTGCGTCGCCGTCTCCTCGATGCAAATTAGGAGGCGCCTTATCGCCGCGAAAGAAGAAATTCCAGGTAAAAACATCGCTTGGGAACGGTGCTTGGAATCTGTTGACGACACTTTCGTTGATCTAGCGTCTAGGGGGAGTTTCTAAGCAGTTAGCGGGAGATAAGATACGGCCAAAATTAGATATTCGTGAAAGTGATTGATTTACGGGTTTAGGGGTTTTAGGAGTTTCGGGAAAGTGGAGCGCCTGTGCGGGGGCGTTTGGAGTTTCGAACTCTGCTGAATAACTATATTTAGAACTGGCTATGTTTTTGATACTTTGTGTGTTTTACCATTTGTCAACAACCTTGACAATTTTAAAGCCCTGCGTTCGCAGTCAAAGAACTGTGTCCAAGTTCTAGTTGCGACAGAAAGTAATTAGAAATTGGATCGTGAAAACAGACAATTCCGATGAAAATCTCGAACGAAAACATGTTACGGAATATACTGCGCGTCCCATTTTCCCATGACAGTTGCTAATTTCTGCAACTAACCAGTTGTAGCAGGATAAACAGTTAGTTACCAAAACTATGTCCGAGAACTTGGACACAGTTCTTGGACCGTGGACACAGAGCGTTAGAATACTTAGAATTGTCATAAATGCATAAAATCTGCAGTCTAATTATCAATGATCTTACGCTATTCTTCTCGCAAAATATTTTCGATTTTATCTGGGATAAAATCACTCTATTGTCTCAATCGTCTTTGCCTCAATGCGAACCGTTTCTGCGACACTAACTTTATGGTGCGTAACATGTAATTTATAATGTACTGTAATTAATTTATTCATAGCAATCTATTTTCTTGCTTCTCTGTCACCACTTTCTCTTTTGTTTCATACCTATGCAACAAAGAGTCTCGACCCGTCGATATTCAATAAATATTATTATTATTATTATATTAATCATGTGAAGAAATTCATCGGAAAGAAAAATCAGAACAAAAACCTTAAATCTTCAACCTTTAAAACTAAGATTGCCAACTTTTTGGGGAGGAGCTTAAAAAAAAATATAGTTTGTTCGAACAGTATAATACTACAATTGATTAAAATATAGTACAATACTATACATATGTATAATTAGACTGTGGATGTTTATGCAAATTCACATTTTCAAAATAACAGAAAAAGAGAAGCAATTTAAATAAAAGTATCTTTTACTTTGAAATATTATAAAATCTATTTTATTTTCGATATTTCGTGTATTTTTGCATCTATACACATCTTTATATATTTTGGTATACATTTAAAATCGCCATAAATGCGTAAACATCCGCGGTCTACATATAATACCTATAGTACAAGTGGCAACCCTAATTCAAAATCCAATTTCCACAAGTATCTTCCACCCAAAGAATCCTCCGACTACATCGCAGACTCATCACACTCAGCGCTACTTTCCCGCCTCGAATTCCACATCTCGCAGAGAGCATCGTTACCTGTGTCCCGTATTTCCCACAATTTCGGCCCACACAGAGTTCGCCGAAAACCTCGTCAATCATCGCATTGACCTATCTTCCTCGAATATCAATCCCCCTTTCCTCCAAGAGAGACCGAGCGAATCGAAACCCAAGTGTGACTGACTGGGGGCCGTCGCCGAGGAATCCTCCGGGGCACGGCGATGATGAAGGCCGAAGGAGAGGGGAGCAGGTGCAGCGGTGGCGGCGGAATTACGCGTCGAAGGAGCACGAGGTCCTTTTACCCGGGTGGAAGAATAACGGGGAGACGTGTGGGTCCACGCACACAGGTCGGGCCCCGGTTCCCGTGCGTGCACGTGCACTCGTCACGGCACCGGACTACCTGGATGTACCTGGACCCCAGTGGTCCGCATTCCAAAAGTCAAGGACTCTCTCGGACTAATCCGAACCGTCCGAGGCGCCTCTCTTTTCTGCCACGTGCCTCTCTCGCTCCCCGCCATCCGGGAATCGCGATGATCGCCCTCGCTGAAAATCCTCGTAGATCATCGCTGATAACTGTGCCAGAAGATCCTTTGATCGACGGAAGTTTCATTGCGATTTGTGTATTTTCAAATTTCTGCCGCTGTTTGGACTGAGTTGGAGTTTCGTCGAATTGAAATAGTGTTTTAATTTCAACATTGTTGGATTATTCTTGAATTTTATTGTACAGAGTTTTATTTATTTAGAGTATTAATTATAAGAGTATAGTAGGACTTCGAGTAAAATTTGAACCGTGAAGCATATTATTAGGTTTTAATAAAAAGTTTGAGTCAGACAATTTTTCTTATTTCATTGTAGATTTTGCATTGAGAAACTCTGCATTGAGTTTTTATGATCTCTAATCATTTTTTCATGCAATATAATAATTATTATTATTCTATTCGTGTGAAACTTTTCAGGCTTCTAAGCGAAAAATTGTATGAATATATTTTTATTGAATCAAGTAGAAAATTTTTGCCATATGTATTATATTATTATAAATACATTGCGGATTTTTATGCAAGTTAGTAGTTTTACATTGATAAATAAAGAACAAACGTTTGAATGACAGTAACGTCTCATTTTTTAAATGATGCAGCATGTGTCATGTATTGTGCATATTTTGTAAATTTTCGAATCTAAAACCACTTTTCTAAATTTTTAAATATTGACATACATACTTTGTAGCTATAAATGCATGAAACTCCACAGACTAATTATAATTATAAAGTCGGGTAATTACATCTTCCTATCAAATATCAGAAACTAACTTAAAAGTTAAAAGCAACATTTCCAACCTGTCTCAACAATAAAACTGAGCAAACATCCGCCATTCTCAAACGATTCTAAATGAATTCCACGCCCGAGTCGAATTTTCTCCTGTTTAATCAATTTCCTGCTTAATTTCTTCTCCACCAAAGAAGTTCTCCACCATTAAGCGGAACTCTGAGAGATTCGAAGCGTACGATGGTCGTTTTTGCGCGGGTAGCTGAGTGAAACTCCGGATGCAACGGGGTTTCGCGGCGAAAAAACCGGCCACGCAGAAGACCGTTTTCTTCGATCGATTTACGTAACGGTGCAGGAGAGAGGGGAAAAAAGTGCCCTGTGGCCGGCAGATCGGATCGCCCGGCGAGCGTTCTGCATTGTCACGGAGACTGACTGGGACTGTCTGCGATCGGGTTCCCCGCGGCGCGGCTCGACGCGGCCTCGCGTCTGCGAAATCTTTCGGACGGAGGGCCTCTTTCTTTCGCGGCTCGAAGAGATCTGGGATTCCGAGGTGAATCGGCGTGCAACCGGCGATCGGGGGCCCTCTTCGTGGAATGCGATAATCGAAAGTGAATGAGGGATGCGCAGTTGCGATTCTTTATTGCAGAAAATGAGTCTTCAAATTTTCGGCAATTGAACTGTATAACATAAACAGACATTTTTTGGCTACTGAAAACTTTGTGTTCAGTTTCTGCGACTAAATAATCGTGCGTATAATAATAAAAACAATTTTAAGTAGACGACTGTGGTCTTAGGAAAATCTTCAAGTGGATTTTGTAAGTTGGGAATTTTCATGCTGAGATGTTGATGGATTTTTTTTTCCTAATGGGTTTTTGGATATTTCTTCATTATCGTGTGGAATTTATAGTGAATATTAGTAGTCAAAATTTACTCATTCAAGTTCTCTCATTGAGTTTGTAGCGGATTGCGAAATTCAGCGAGCTTGGACTTTAGCACCATCTATTTTGCGAATTATTATAACGAAATTTCTATATGTATAAGAAAATTGTATCGTGTATGTATCTACAATCTACGCGATAAAACTTTTACCTTTTTAATCAGTTGAGCCTACAATAGCTTCAAGAATTTCAAACAATGTATGCGCTAAAGTAATATTAATGCATTTTATGCCGACCTGCAGTATGTGCTCAATCAATGTGCCGTAATGCTTAATTTAATAACTAAATATTTTACTTTTCCTCTGCTAACTCTAAACTTCGAATCCATTATAGAACATGCTTCCAGCTCTTCTCTGAATTTGATTTGAAAAACAAATCTACTGGCTGCATTTAGGATTCCTAGTTCTAACACCAAGAGGAATGTAAATCTCCGAAAATTCGGACTTCCATGATTTATTCTATAATACATAGTATCCAGAATAACCGAGAGGACAAAAGCTGAATATCAGTCCTTTTTTCGCGACGAATTCGCGCGTGTCCTTGTGCGAATGCGCGCGTGCGCGTACGCTTTTAAATTCGAGCGACCTAGGCGAAGGTTGAAGCAAAACGATGCCTCCAGGCAGAACGGGATACGGTTCTCTCTTTCGTCTTTCGGCCAACTATGCCGCTGCTTTCGACTATGACACCGAAGGCCAGTGTAAAAAATATCGAGGACCCGTTACCTCGACAATCGACTAACTCGTACCCCTGTTCTCGCCTCTCGTTTTATTGCTATTCATATCGAAACGATCGAGTGATTAATTTTTCGCCGAACACCGGCGAGCGAACTCGATTATTATTTATTCCGTGTGCCACTGAACTTGTGAATTATTTTTTTATTGGGGGAAGACGTTTTCCGAATGTTAGCTACATTTTTTTAAATACGCGAGAAAATATGCATAATTATTTGAAAAAAAATTGGAAGGAGTACGTCTTCAATGTTTTCGAAAAATAAATTATTAAAAATGTGTGGAGAATTCTGCTAGATCAGTAGAAGCAACCTGAAGTCTGTCCAAATGAGTAGAATAACCCAGGTCATGTGCCAGACTTCGGAATTTTGTTTGTTGCAATGATACTTCAATTAACCTGCTTCCTATGTACAATATTTTAGGTTTCTAACCTTAGGTTTCTAATTTTTCATGTGTCAGCAGTGAGAGCAAAGTATAGTTTCGAGTAAAACTTTAACTGTGGTTTAATGATGAACTAGTAAAAATTAAAAAATGTTGCATGAACAAAGTGTTGCACTTTTGATTCTGATATTAGATCGATTAATGAAGGTTTTACTGGACTTCTGTTTATTTTTCTATTTAATTCCTTCTCGTATCAGTTTATATTAGAAAGATACACTTTCTTCTTACGTTTTAATGCTTTTTTTACTTTAAATTGACCAAAATTTGTATGTCTTTAATCATTTATTTCTCGAAAACGGAGACGAGAAGCTTTTTATAATTTTTTGGAATAGTTTTATATACCTTGTCCTATGTTTAAAAAAAAAATTGATACAAAAATACGGGAGTTAAGTGTCGGAAAAAAATTTCCTATTTGTAGGGGCGACTAATATTGTTACTAGGTGTGTTCTAAATCGTCAGCTTAGATTAAGACTAATCTGCAACCCCTGGATTCCATTTAATAATCTTAAATCAAGCTGCAGTGGGTCTTCAATTTGTTCGTTCGATAGTAAAGCGAAAACCAAAGCGTCTTCATGATAGAGAATTTTTTTTATTCCTACAAAATTATTATTACTAACTCATATGTCGAATATAGGTAAAAAATATAAATAAATACTACTATATTTATAAATGTATTTTTTTGTCAAATCTACTCTGTTGATGGCTTAAAAAACGCAACATTTGTCCTTAGTTGTCCTCAATTTTTATTAATCTGAATTCCAATTAATTAAAAGTATTAGGTATAAAAAAAGTACAGTGGAACTTAGAGTAAAACTTGCAGCACGCTCCAATCATTTGCAACTAATTATTAGCATTTTATATAACAAATATTAAGTCGGATAACCGAGGTTCTACTGTAAGATAATCATTCGAGAATCATTATTAAATCCCAACTCAAGCTTTACTCGTAATCCCTTTATATCATTATATCCCGAACATTAAATAATTGAAACCCTGGATAATAACAAAACGTGAAACTTGTGAATCGGATAATCGAGATTCACTGCATGCCAATTATTGCTGGTAGACAGGTATTCATTATAAAATAAATGACTAATTAAGGTTCTACTGTTCATTCCGCGTCTCAAATCTTCCCCAAAAAAAAATTTCAAAACACAAAGAAAATCCCAAATTTCCGACTAAAAATCGTTCCAGGAGAATCGTAAAAACGCCAAAAATCATCGCCAAGGCGACTCATGAAAGGAAATTGATTAGCAATCAGCCCTTGACCAGGTCCTTGACCACAAATGAGCAGATGGACCATTGCGCTCCACAATTCGTGCTCCATTTCGTTGCTCCAAGGGGTGCAGGGATTATAATCGGGCCGAGAGTCGCGGGGGCATTTTTGTCAGCCTCTAATCCAGTATCTCCGGTCGCGTAGAAAAATCAGCGCACGTTCAATGACCGAGTTCGAGCCATTAAAGAGCAACAGGTTTCGCTGCTCGCTCTCTAAGACACCGCGCCGCGCCGGGGGAATCAAGAGGGCCGCGAACCGCGTGACGTGTGCCTACACTCTACACGCCTCGACGCCGCGTATCTTTCTCTGTGTTCTTCGACGCCCGCGAACGCGAATAAAGGCGAGAATAAAGTCGAAAGGCATTCACCCTTGGTGAAAGTAGTTCTTCGATCGATGTCGCTGCTCGCGCGCGCACCCGCCTTCCTCTCAGTCTACCTTTTGCGTCTTTCCGCGACTCGGAAACGAGAGCTTGGCGAAGCTTATACGCAGCTTTCGCGATGCTCGCCGAACATTTAGGAACTCTTGGAAATGCCTTCGATGAAAATAGAGGACGTCAAATTGAGGGAGAATTGATTCGGGATGCGAGAAACACTTGGTTTACTCCCAATACACACGAGCGACAAATAGTCTCTGCGATTTCGTATACTATTCTATTTCTCACGAACACAAATAAATCGGATAACGTCACTGACATGAAATGATCGCAGCGATTTTTTGTCGCTCATGTGCACCGAGGCTTAAGGTTTGCATACTGCGATTTTTCGATATGGGATAGTTTGAGGATTCTGTTTTGAAATATTTTGATCTCCAAAGTGCGCAGTAACTCTGTGAAACTTTAGGCAGAGGAATTTACTCAGAGTTTATAGAGTCTTTTTGTTATTTGTCCAGTTTTATGTAACGGATGCAGTTTTAATAAAAACTACTCAGTTTTTTCATGAAAGATTTATGAGCGAGTTTAAAGATGTTTGAATCACTAGATTTGAGTGTATGGAGTGTTACAAAAATTCCGAGGCATTTTCGCAGGGTTGATAGTTGATTTTAGAGCAATGCAAATATTTTGTGAACACGTTCTTTGAATAATGCGACGTATTCAATCGGCAATTGCCCGTTTTCGCGCGATAGTACGTAAATGGTTATAAATGGCATGGAAGCGTGTATTAAACGCGAGGAAAAAATGAAATAGAAGCCATTTAGCATGACTTACATTCGTAGCGTGTCCATTAGACAAGAGAACAGGCTTCTAAAAGGCCAACGAGGTCACTGACCCGCCGCAAAAGTTCGTACACTAAACACGCTCGTTTCGTTTCGAATTCCATTTCTTCTTTCTCTGATACCCATTATCAGAGGTCTATAGATACTCTACAATCGATAGAAACTCCAGTCGAAGTGCCCTGTACTACCAGGAAAATGTTTAGAACACTCTTCGGAGACCCACTTCTAAACAACAATTAAACCTACCACCGTTTCGTAATAATTATAGAACGATCTAAGCTAAGGGAACTTGGACAAAACGATGGAAGTCTTAGAAATCGAGGGAAAGTTTTATAATACAATTATTAGAAAATTGAATACAGCTTTCAGAAAATTAAAATTCTCGAATGTCTCAAAAATAGAGACCGTCTTCGAGAAAACAACGGAGACTTAAAAAAATTATACTAATTCTTTGAAATCGAAAGCAGATGAAAAGCGGAACGAAACGAAGACACCGCGATCCCAGAAATTTCCGGAAAATATTTGAATAAATCTCCTCGCAGCCGTCAGTCTCTTATCAAACGCGGTTTCGAGTCGAGGCGGTCGATAACTTCGACGAAACTTCCGTGACAAAAGGAAGACTCCGTTCGCGGAACCCGGGCGACTCCCTTTCTCCCGAACGGAGTCAATCGCATGTTTATTCCGGTTCTGAAATTCAGATTGATTCAACCGGGTCCCGAGCAACAATGCAAACACATCGCCGACACGTCGACGACTATTGAACCAGCGAGCCGCGACGACACCGCCGCTGGTTACTGGCTCGAAACTCTAACGGGTGGGTCAGTGACCCGTCCGCGACCAAGTTGGAGCCGCGACGTTCATTACATTAGACGCCGGATACTTAGTGAAATTAGTATTAACACTCGAACGAGGCGGTGGCCGCTCTCACTCTCGGAGGCACGAGGATGCCGGACCGCTTTCCGGAAAGAAAGCTCTTCGCGTTGCGTCGCGAAAACCTGAAACCGAGTCGCGATATCTCCGTCGTTTCAACTGCAATTATTCTAGTGCCATAATTAACCCTTACGGTGTCTCCCTAAAAAAGTTAGTAATTAAAAAAAATTATACAGTATATCGCTTCTACAATTGTTCTCAATTGTTTGCAAATATTGAAGGAATATATCAAATTTTTTTTCATATGAAAATATTAGCAATATCAAAAGATATAATCATTTTTATGAATTGCCCAAATAATAGTTGTCATAGTATCAGCTAAAATGTTAATTAATTGTGAAACCCACAGTATTATATGTATATTTTTCTATCTATTTATGTCGTCATAGCTCTCACGTTTAATTGTTTCTGAATTGTTTGTAAACAAATTTGTAAGTCACTGGATTTATAGATTATAATTTTCCCAGCTGCATAGACTGGTGTATTAAAAAATACATCATTCCATTACAAACAGAATTTTTTTATGATCTTTTTTTAAAACTATTACCTACTCAAAAATGTATCAGATACGAAAACCCCACATTTCCAGGTTTACAAGAACGTAAAACCGTTTACATTTTAAGGGTTCTTCTCGTGATAAGATTATCAAAAAAATAAATCTCCTATAAAAGCGTTTCAGAGAATATCTTTCCGATCAATAACAAAATGAATTGAATTTTAATTACTGCCAGTAATTCTAAGTTCAAACTTTCAAACCTCAAGCACAGAGAATGAAAAGCCAATGCTTTCCATGGTCTGGTATCTTTGCAAGAAAGCGAGTAGAGTGTGGCGAGGGGCAATTTGCTCCCTTTTCCGTTTTCCAGTAAACATCGAGCACAGTGGGCGGCGCAGATGACGGTAATCGGTTCCACCGCCTCCCTCGGTCGTGATTTAATTGCGTTCAGAGCCGCGCAATTGATCCCGTCGCGGTGATTCCAGTCATCAGGCGGTGCCTTGAAGTGTCCGAGGGGGTCACTGACCTTCTACAGCAGGTTTTGTTAGAAGCGTTCGTATCGTTAGGTACACACATACAAGTTGGACAGGGATTACGCTAAGCTTCTGTTCTCCCTCTCTTCGAACGGACGCATAGCGGTCGATGCGTTCTTTCGATCTTGAGCTCTGCCCCCGGGGGCTAGACGAATCGATCCCGATCGACCGTTTACTTTCGATCCGACTCGAGCCGCTTCCCAGTCGACACAGGTTCTTACGTCATCGCTTGCAACAATGTGACGGTATTTTTAATTGTGCCGAGGAAACCACTGAAACGTCGATCAGCGAAATTTTTGTCAACTTGGAGTTCGCAGTATTTTTAACATTTGTTTTTTAGTTTGGATTTCAGCTTGAGGTGGGTTTAATTAAATTTAATCAGTGCTGGGATTTAGTTATCTTTAATCTGGGTCAGAGTTAAATTTACAGTGGCTGATCAAATTATTACGAAGAGATGAAAAAATTAGGTACAATATCATATTTTCAACACTGACAAAATATTCCTTTTTTTTATTGAAATATTTATATAGGCATTTAGACTGTATTTTGATGTTGCTGCAATAATAATTGAATGAGAAAGTAAAAACTCTTAGGAAAGTAAACATGAATATTTTTTCATTTGAACTGTTAGGAAAACTATAGGAAAAAGATTGAAAATATTTTCAACAAATTTTAAATAATTCGTAAAAATCCTGAGTTCCTCATTATACAGGGTCATCCACGTATCTCGGAACCCCAGGTCATTTGTACTCGTGCATATTATTAGCAGAAAATATAAAAGGTTCGATTCTAAGTGTATTTTCAATCAATACTTCTCAATCTAAATCTAAACCTTCTCAATCTAAATTTAATACTATTCTCAAAATATTTCTCAATCGTTTTTAATAAATCTTCAAGCACTCAATAATTTCCAGTATTCATAATAATTTGATTATCCTCTGTTTATAAATCCGGATTAAATCCGAATTAAATTTTCTTACAATCCGAGTGAAAGTCCAATGAAATTCAAGTTGAGTCAGGTCTGGGTTCCACTCAAGATCTCTCTCGACTCTCTTGCCTCAGTATTAAGTCAAAGTAAACGTAAATTCAGCTTAAACGAATCTTGATCTACTTTCAGTAAAGATTAGATCCATATCAAACTCTCCATCGAGGTATCAGAATTCCTTGACAACTTGCTATTACAAAATACCTTCTTCAATCTTCTCCAATATAAGAGTTCCAACTCCCAAACACCGAAATCCTACTGCTCCAATTTTTCTTTACAAAGTTATCAACTGTACAAATTAAATATAGATCTCCTAATATCCACAAGAAGCACTGCTCCGAATCCCATTAATTCCAAATCATAATCAAATTGATTCACACCATTTCGTAACGTACTCCATTCAGCGTTTCCCGCAATTCCCGGATCCTTCGTCAAACAAAGCACGTTCTAATTACTCGAAACAACTCATTAAGGAAAGTGCTGACGTGAATTCGCAGCCCGTTCGAATCTGAACCGAGACGAAATCGCTCTCCCGACCTCCGGAAAGGATCGCCGTTTATAGTTGCACCGAGTGTTGATCGATGTTGTTATTCGCGACGGCCGGTTTCCCTTGAAGATTAGCCGACCGCCACGGACACCGTCTAATGAACCTTCTGCTCGAATATTCCGGGGAAGGTGATTGACCTCCATAATAGACCAAGCCGACGCGGTTCTTCCGTCTAACAGTCACGACGAGGTTACTGTTACTTCGTCAAATTTCACCGAACATTGTGTCCACATTACGCAACGCCGCGGTAGGGAATATATTAGGTCGATGGACAAATCTTGTTAGACACTCCGGACGGAGTCGGTATGTTGCTATAGCGAAGCTACGTTGGTTCGTGAGTAACGATAATATGTTAATTGCCGCGTTAGAATTAAATAGAATTTTTGTCGGAGTTTGTAGAGGGACTTTAATATTTATCTTTCGTAATCTGTGTATCTTTGGGTCTGGCTAGGAAAATTATGTAACGTGGAACTTGTGATAATTATTCATTTGGTGTTAGAAAATTGTAAGAAATAGACATTCGTATATTTTTTCTAAAAAAAAATGTGAGGAAGATATTATATCTAAGAAGCAATAAGGATTAGAAGTTTTGATATTGAGATTTAAACAAAAAAGAAATGAAATTTTTTTTTGTTTGATTTCTTATATTTTATAGGTCTGTGGAACATATTCAAGGTATCAGTAAAGAAAAGTCTTGAAAATTTAGAAAATTTACTTAATTTGAACCTTGAAGCAAAATGCTGAAAATGTAATTAAGATTCTGATGTAACATTTATTGAGAAACTATTTTTAAACTTCAAGTGCGTCGCTATTATTTAGCAAAAAAGGTCTTTTTGCAATTTATAGAGTTCTGATTCTTAAAAATTTTGAACTGTTTAATGTAATTGTAGCAGTTTTCTTATTTTTATTATTATTTTATATTGAGAATTTTGGACTAAGGCATTTTACAGATTTGAAGAATTTTTTCTGAGGTCTTAAATTCAATAACCTCTCAGTCCCACTTTCAATCTCAAGAAAAAAAAAATAAAAATTATATTTTTATAGCCTAAGACATCTCTAATAGAATGCCTAAACTCCCACTAAATTATTTCTACCAGTTTTTCCGATTATGATTTCCAAATATTAGCTTTTATCCATTCGAATTTTAAAATATGTAGAATTTCCATTCAAAAATTACTCAAAAAATGTATCCCTTCAAATAAAGCTTCATCCAATTAAAAAATCATGAAGTATAAATAAATTTCTATAGTTCTAATAAAAAAAAATCCTCGATGAAATACTAAATTTTATAGTTATCGTTTAAATTGTGTTAATTTAGGAATTATTTTCTTACTCCTTCTCTTTGCTTTTGTTGCATCATTACTATTTTTGTTTTTCTATATGTACTACATCTCTCCTACATGTTTACCTTTAGTATACATAATCTTTATTTAACACAGTTGCGGCAAAGTTTTCATCGGCTTGAGTTACTATTGGGCGATTATAAAATTTTGCAAATACTTGTGAGTTCTTCGACCATGCTGCCGTCCTTTTAATTAAGTCCACCGAGATGCCTCCTTCAGCAGCTTTTGACGTGGACGCATGTCTTGTGCTGTGGGCAGTGAATATTTTGTCTACACCACATTCTTATAAACCAAAGGATGTATCCCGTTAATAAAGAAGTAAATAAATTATCTCTCCCAATATTTCTACTCGAATTCCACAATAAAACTTTTCCTCCAAAAATTACCAAAAAGATTCGTTCACCCCAAATGAATCCTAATGCAACCAAAAATCCTCTATCCTCCCTCCAAAAAATATATCCGATCTCTAGTACCAAGAATCGCGAAGCACCAAGCCGGAATCTCGCGTATCTCGCTCCAAAGCCCCGCGCACTGCGCAGAAACCATCCGCTATAAATTCCCAATGAAACGTGCCGCGCCGTGAATCGAGTTGTACAGCCGCGTTACGGTTGTGCTAGTAAACTAATTAACCACGTTAATGAGCCGTGATATAAGGAGGCGAACGTACATACGCGCGATATGCATCGCGTGGGTTCCCCGAGGGGGGCTGAACGCCTCCTTAGCGTGTACCATAGCTAATTGTAAGAGGGGGAGTGGACGGAAAAGCTCTCGCGGAAAGAAACACGGCGTCGATTTTTCCTGCTGCCGACCCACCGCACCGACCGTCGCGTCGGCCGCGATTACGTCTAACGGTATCAACAGATAACGCGTCGCGCGCTAATTGCACGAAAGCGTCCCTGATTGCCTGCGAGAGCTCGACGATAGTGGGGACCCGATTCTAAATACTCTCCGTCGAAAAATCAGCTGCCGTCCGATATTTCCTACCGGTTATTTCTCTAATGGCGACAGAAGTCATAAACGGGGGATGAGAAATGATGCACAAGTTGCGTTTAAACTATTTAGATTTATTAATATAGTGATGGATGTGAGAATTTTATTATTGGGTGCAAAAAGCATCGTTCGGAATCGATGGCAGTATCTATTGTTATGTTTATTATAAAAGCGATTTATTTATCATGAAAATCATCAGATTTATCATGATAAATAAAATTCCTAGAATATTGGCAAGCCTATTTCGCTAACTTATCCTAACTGCTATTCGATTCTGTTGTCCTCAAGATTTTTTACACTGGTACAACGTTGATTAATAGCTGATGTTATATTTCCTTATAAAATCGGAAATAATTATATCCACACAACTTGGAGATTCTAATTCTCTTTAATTTTAATGTCCCATCTAGAACTCTCAGAAAGTTTTCACTATTTCACATATCTTTGTACAGAACTAATTATGGTTCTAACAGTTGTGTTAGTCATATATACAAAAATGTCAATTTAATCCCGCATCAATTCGAGTTCTTTCGTGATTCCCTTTTCGCATTTAAAAACGTGTCAAAAACATAGTACATACATACATTCCGTTAAATAGGTACCGCAAATTGTTCAATAAAACACAAAATATTGGTTTAGTCATCCAAATGTACTTTATCACGTTCAAAATAGATCCTATTTGACGCAATATATTTATACTGACGAATAATCTATTCGTCCAAACACTTATTATAGGCTCTTTCCGGTATGGCCTTCAGCTCCTGCGAATTTTCCTTCATTGTCGCAATGGACTCAAAACAATATGCACATGTATACGTAGCTATACTTTCATTCTAATACCACGTATTAATATTTTTAAGAAAATTTGGGTATTGAGTGTTCCTGCGTCTGGTTTTGATACTCTATCAAATAATTCTATAAAATTGACTGCGGTTTTTTTATAAAATTAACTCAAACCACTTACAATGCAAAGCTAGGCTGCAATAATCAGTATTTTTCTCTCCCGCACAACTTATGTGTGTCAGATATTTAACAGTATCGATTGTTCATGTATATTGGTTCCGTTCGTACCAAGGATGTTACCCATATACCAAACAACTAAATAAAAAAGAATAAAAAAAACAAAAAAACCCTAAGAGGTTAAAGAAATCGCGAGCCGACTCGCGTCGGCGTCGCTCTCGCGCCGTGACTCGCCCCCTCCTCGATTCGTCGGCGTGCAAAACCGTGCGTAAAAATGGCAAATCGGCGACCCGAGGCAGTTCCCTCGCGAGACCTCGATTTCCCTCGCGGTCGACAACGCGGCTCCCGGCCGGAGCTCCGGGTCCGTGGCCCGGTGTCATTTTTGCAGGTGCATCGTTAGGCAGCCGCGGCGCGGCGTCGCGGCGAGAGAGTCGATTCCACGGGGAAAAATACGCGCTCGTATCTCGGCTCCTCCGATACGCCGATCCTGTGCTCTCGTGTATCGGGGAGCCCGTGCTATTGAGTCAGAGCCACCATACATTAACATATTTAATGCGAGAGAGGAGAGCGCGCGCGTACGCGAGCCGCGTCTACGCGCGCGAGCACGCGGCGCGCACACCGCGGCCCGATATATGCACACGCACACCACGAAAAGACGCATGCGCATACTACGCGCTCGTCGAGTCATTGACCGGCGTACGAAACACGCTCGCACACTCGCGAGCTCGAAGAAACGCGCGAGCAAACGAGCGAGCAAGCGAGCGAACGCGTTAGCACCTACAAACGAGTGCAGCGCGCGCGACGCGGTTGCACCATTGCACAACGACGCGACGGGATCGTGTGTTCGCGGGGATTGTGTTCCTCGCCTGGTTATTATTGTTGCGAGGGGGACGCGGGACGCGCAGAAAATGGGGTTGGCGAAATTTTAACGCCGGGTGAAGTTTCACCTTTCTCCGACATTTCGGGGATTTTTGGTGAAATTTTCTGTTGGAATTTTGAAAAAATTGCGTGAATGTGACAGCTGTACATGTTCGAATATTCGAAATATTCAAATAAGAATAACATGTGTTCGAGCAGTATTCAAATCTTTAATAACCTGTGAAAAAATATTTTATGTTTAGACTCATAGTTGGTACAATAATACGAAATTTGAAAACACTGAATATTCAAATATTCTAATACCCTTAATTATTAGAATAACCGAATATTTCTGATTACTCGAATAATATTCGAAAAGTTGTTTCATTCAGAGTTTTTAAGAGAGATATAACAGGATTAAAATTGATGTTAAGATCCTTTTAATGAATTACAATTTTACTAGTAGTTAAAAATTGAATAATAAAATTTTAATTAATATGAAGGAAAGAATCCAGAAACTTGAGACTTAATTTTATAGTAAACTATCGCTTCATAACAAATAACCTATTCTATAATTTCAGTCAATGTTGAAACTTATTAAAAAAAATTACTAATTTCTTGAGTCTAACTCTAATACTTGAAAAAAAAGGAAGAAAAAAAAAAAACAGTGAATATTAATGGAATGAGTTAATATGTTCTACAAAAAAAATTGAATGCAGTAGAATTAATCCTGAGAAAATTTTCTATCATACCAAATGTATCCTATTTTGTATAATAGAGCACTCTGTTCTGATAAATAATGTTGTTTTACGAGAAGTTCGAGTTCAGGCGTCAGGGGATCGATTACATCGTGTAACGTATAGAAGTATAGACATTCAGCGTTGTGGAAGCACCATGTGTCCCATTTGCGAAAACGTGGCCGATTAAGGAATTGCGCGGCGGGGTTAACCGCAACGACTCAGCTTTAATTGGTGGTGAACGTAACGCCTCTGTGCTGGTCTAACTATTATTTCAATATCTATCGTGTGGCGCAGTGTCCTACCAGATGCCCGGCTTACACCAGTCGGCAACGTGATTCCCGACCTAGCTCAACCTCCACCTACTTCCTCGAGTATCAAAAGAAAATAGTAAAAGCAAAATGTCGACTGAACGGATACCACGAAGAGGGTTCGTTCTACTGAAACTTCTACATATGTTAGGCACAGAATTTAGCCTGATCTTTGCAGAATTTGGATCTGGGAAAAATTAAGATTTCAATGGGGGGTAATTAAATAATACTGGAATTTTAGAGCTAGAATGGAAGTAATTAGAAAAACGTGTTACGATTCTTAAGTGCTTCTTAATACGAGGGTTATTGAGAAAAAAAAATATTTTTATAGAGTATCAACACGATAGATTTAAAAATTAAATACTTGATTAAACAAAAATAATATTTAAAATTATCATAAAACGTATAAAAATGTTTATAGATGCAAAAATACTTGATATATCGATTATAAAATATATTTTATGATATTCTTTTTCTATGCTCTTGAAAATGCGAATTTGCATAAACCAATGCAAATTCGATTCCAAATAAATCTTGTTTTAAAAAAAAAAAATTAAACTGCATAATACTATAGTTTCTGGGCATTGAAATGGGAGCACCCAAAATTTTCAATTTTTATTATAAAAATATTCTCAGTCGAATTGGAAACTGTATAGATTTTAATAATGAAATTAATTCACTGAAGTATGAAGCATACATTCAGTCGGACACAGAAATTTAGATATACCCTATAATATCGTGATGTATTAGAACATACAATATTATTCATAGTGGTAGAAATATTAAGTTACTTTTAGACTGAAGTCAGAAAATTATTAAAATTAAAATCAATTAATATAATTCATAGATGTATTAATAACTTTTTTACGAATACTCATTAATACTCAATACTTAATTTTTCGTGTATCTTATAACATTTCTCCCTCCTAATCTGATAATAGTTACCATTAAAACATTTCTGTTAGTAGTATCTACTTATAATTATATAAATTAATACTATTCACAAGTACATAAAAACATATTTGTCTTTCATAAATGAATAGAGTATCAAAAACTCAAACTATTAAAAAATTGAAATCATCCTCTATACATAGTTTCCATCGACTCCAAAAACTTTTACAATATTTCCTAATCAATCCAGCAGCTAATATTGCACCACTGAAAATCACAAAACTACAAGTCCTATTTCTCAAAATACCGACACACTCAAATATCCAATGCCCAAACATAAATTATATCGACTCCAAAAACAATGCTACAATATTTTCTAATCTATCTACCAATGTAATATTCTCCTAGGATCATTCAGTAGAAACAGCACCACTGAAAACCAAAAAACCACAAACCTCATTCTCCAAAATACCGAATCCCAAATATCCTGTGCTCAGCCTCCTCCTAATTTCCCTAAAAAAGATCCTACACCTTAAAATTCCTTCCCCCTCCCGAGATTCCACATCCAAAGCCCGCCGAAAAGCCAGGTTGGCCAGGTCCAGGTCCTGACCCCGCAACGGTACCGCGGGCAGGCCGCGTTCGGTCCGCGATCGTCTCGCAAGTGAAACCACCTCGAAGTTCGGCGGCCCCGGAGCGAAGTGACAATGCCTGTCACGATTTTCGAGGGACCCGCGGTCCCCGGCGCGGCGTTCGGGCGGGGGTCGAGTAAAAAGCCCCCGGGGGACCGGCGAGGGGCCCACACGAAACGGCCGCGAAACGGCGTAGTTGTTGACTCGCTGACTGACTAAACTAATGACATCGTTACTGACTGGCCTGGCCTTATGCTGCCCTCTCGCTCCCGCTCACTCTCTCCCTCCGTTTCGCCGTCTCTCTCCCATCCCCCTGCGCCCTTCCATCCCCTCCTGTCGCGGATCGTTCACCGCGGAGCGGTGCAGCGCGCACACAGAGCGAGAGACGCATACATATACAGAGAGGAATACGCGCGCGCCCACACCGATGCACTTTCACGCGCGCACATTCACGCAGCCGCGCATTGAGCACAGACCGCGATCACTGTCGAGTTCAACGATCCCTCGACTCGTCCCTCTCTCGCCGCCCCCCTCCACCTGCCCATGCAACACCCCCTCGACCCCCTTCAAGCTTTCCCCTACCGCGCCACGCCACGCCGCGATCGCGGCCGAGCTGCTCGCCGTCTCTCGCTAACTTTTCGTGCCTCTTTCGCCCTCCTCCGCCGAGAGCTTCTTCCTTCTCGCTCTTTTAGTCCAATGCACCGGGTGTTCTGGAAGTATTTGGAGGAATTTCGGAGCGGCAATTGAAGAAATTCGGATTTAGAGATGTGAAAGTTCATTTGGATCCTTCTTTGATGAAAGACAAATTTTTATACTGTCTTATGTACTTTGTTTAATCCTGCTACGTTCCTCTTGAACATTCTCAATGTAACTAATAAACAACTTTTATTTATTATGCTATTACAAAGTTAGATATCCAAATTTTTAAAACTAACCGTTCCGACGAAAATTATGTACTTTTTTTTTCTATATAACTTTTTTTGCTAACGGTCCACACTTTCGATTTTTAAACTTTAAGTAGACTTTTGAAGCCCTGCGGCTTTATACAGCTGTAAACTAATAACTAGACTGCGGATATTAAGTAGTTACGGCAATATTAAGTATACAGAAAATCTACAAGATTGTTAAACATACGCTAAATTATACAAAATACTGTAATTCAATGCAAACTATAATTTAAGTTAGAATGTTTAAAAAATTAAAGATATTGTTATTCACATTATAATTTTTTATTTTGCATAGAAATCCGCAGTCTACTGATAACACTTTAATAAGTGGGAATAGAATCATTTGAAAAATTATATAATCACCTATTATCTCATCATGTTTCCAAGGATACGGAATAAAATTAATTTTTACTTATCAATTCAGTAGGATTTAGTATTAAATGAAATTATTATATTATAGTATTTCTTTCAATTATTATTTATTATATACATTTGCAGGTTGCTACAAGTCATTGAATTTTTTATTCTCCAAATAAACCTTCAAAAATTTTCAACATAGAGAAGAAAATAATAAAATGCCATAGCAATATTTTGAAAATTGAACTTTAAACACCACCGTAGTGAGGGTGTAGTAAAAGAAGACCTTGTGAGGTGAACGCGTCGCGATGGAATTTCTGATTGGTTCTGAATGTTTTTTCCCTGGCGAATCGAATTGCCGAGGCGATGCAGCGATTGCACACCGTGGATCTTTCGCGATTTTTGCTCGCGTGGGAATTCTGATTCCGAGAACTGACCGCGCGGAACGATGATCTAAATATTTTGTGTCGATTCTGTGGGTTTCTTGACTTCTTTGTGTCACCTTTAAGCGACCCATTTGTCAACTTCAGGGAACGATGTTTCCCTCGATGGCTGTTGTTATGAACATGCGAAATCGCAACAGATAACGAGGCGTTATTCGAATCTAAAATATATTTTACGTGGTGAGGAGTAGAAGACCGTTTCTAAAATAAAGTATGCGACTGTAATTAATACCGATTTCAAATTGAGTCCCCTGTGTTATCGCTGTTTTCGCCAAGTATTTTTGAGCCGAAACGACCTGCTCTAGAAAGCGTTAGGTGAACGTTATTGGCCATTGCGTGGGTGTAGCCTCGAGGCTCGGACAATCATAGAGTCCGCGACCCGTTATGAACGCTCATAAGACGAGGTTTCGTTTGATAAGTGAAGAGACAAACAGCTGTAGTTCAAAAAGCTATCGGAATGAGAAACGCGACACTTTCAGAACTGCAAGCTGGCATCCTCGTCATCAATTAAAAACAGCTGTTTGACCCACACACCGTGCGACCGTCGTCCGAACACGCTTGAGCGCGTGTGAACCGTACAAATCCCGCGATTAGGTCAGATACGAGTGTCTGAAGAACAGTTGTATCTTACGAGAAACTATCAGACCTGTCAGACGATTTGCTTTGGAGATAGACTATGACACGTGAGCATCTTCTATGGTTAATTGGAAATTTTAGCTTTGATTTACAGTTTACGATAAACTTAGTTCTTGATGGTTGAAAGAGCGCAGTTCTCTTCTAAAATGGAATATTTCATTACTTGAATTTTATTCTACTTTCGCTTCGATAAAAATAATTTTCATCGATTCAAATAAAGAGAGAAAATAGATGAATTGACTGCTGATTTTTATGCAAAATAAAATTTCTATAAACACAAATTAAGAATTGAAGCTTGATTAACAGTGCCTCTTATTTTTTTAAGCATTGGAACTTAATCAACATTAATCAATAAAAATTTGCAATGGTTTAAAGCCCAGATGATTAACGAAGGAGTAAGATTTGAACCAAGCATCAAATTGGAGGTATGATTCCACATATCAATTGACTATCGCAATGATTAGGTGATCGAATCGAGTGTTTGATGCGAAAAATGTGTATTGTAGACCGACAGATAAGACCTAAATGTTTAAACAAGCGTATTTACTACGACTGAAAGATTTCTAGAATGCTTGAAGAGACTTTAAAACATCTGCGATAAGTGTTTATAATCACGAAGAGTGCAGAACAATCCAAAATATATGGATCAGAGTCAAATCTTTATAGAAAGTTTAACTTTTAACCTACTTTAATTTTTCTTAAACATTTGCATAAATATCTTTTGCTATTATCAAATAATTAAAAATCCAGTCTTCCCAAACATCTTCCATCTCCAAATTCTCCAAAAATTACAAAACCTGCAAACGACGCTTTTCCTTCCCAAAAATTGCATTCCACACTTCAAAATTGTATTCTCTCCCCATTTCTTATCACTACGAATGTCAAAATTGACACAAGGCGTTCAGAAACATGCTCCACACCTGTCTAGCTCTTCCCCCCCCCTAAACCTCCCCTACAAACTCCCGTTTTTCTCTCCTGACGCGCGTGTTTCTCCTTTCCTCATCATCGGAGCGAAGAGGGGGCCTCTTCCGTCTCTCCCCAACGCTCAACCCTTTCTCCTCAACCACCGTCACTTCTCTCCCCTAGCAACTCGCCCCTCTCCGCCCCTTCACTTAGCTACTCTCGTTCCTTTCCTTCCCCTTTCACCATCTTTCACGCAACGCCCGCTGCAATCGAAGTGCATTCTGCAACGTCTGACTTCGACACCTCCTTTTCTCCCTCTGCCACCCCTCCAACGCGAAATGGGATCTATCGAGGACCGATAATGGACCTTTTCGCTGACCTCTGTGTGCGCGACTTTGCTCCACTAAGAAGACTCTGGTACACTGACGAACAGCCTGACTCCGTGGAACTTCGGTTTAATTGGAATCGAAGACGAGTTCGATTGAAATCGGTTTTCCGGGCGTCTTATCGTATCGAAGTGCCCTAGAGAGCGTATTACCGGTTCCATTCCTCGGAGGGTTTGGTTTTTTTGAGGATCTGTATGGGGGGAAAGTGGGACACACCGAGTGCCTTCGTACTTTTTTCTCCTGTGGCTAGTTCCTCTCCTGGTTTCGCAGAGAGTAGAATCTACAAACTCCTATTAATTTTACCCCTTCGCTAGAAATTACGACGCTTCTTGTATTACTTTAGCCCATAAATATTGTCATTCTATGACAAAACAATGAAATGCTTTAGAGACTTAAATATCGTCATATTACAAAGCCGGAAAATTGTTATATAGGAAAAGTTTATACACTTATATGCCACAGTATAGAAACTATCAACAATATTAGTCAAGTTAGAATGTTTAGAACAGTAAACATACTGTTTTTCAAGTTCTAATTCTCTCATTGTGCTCGCAAAAATTTTATTTTGCATACAGATCCGCGGTCTAGGGATTAAACATTTTTCTCGCAAATAAAATTCAGTAGAAACTTCGATTAACCGGCTTAATGTTGGAATCAAAACTGAAGTGTTTCCTTGACGTGAAATTTTTTAATTTTTAGTATAGCATCATTGATGGAAAGTTCAAGTTATACTGGAAAAGCTACCGTACTTTTATCACTGATGGTTTGAATATTTGACGCTCAGAATAATACAAGCAGAAAATAATTCAGAGCCGGTTAATCAAGGCTTTACTGTAATCATAATGTTTAGTCCCAAAGCTCAACGATTATATAAAATAATTTTTTTTTTTCTATTTTCTATTTTCTTTTGCAGTGAATATCGTGAGACTGAAAAAAACGCCTAAAGTTCAATTTCAGAGAAATCCAAAAAATGTTCCCGTTCAAAGCATCAACAAATAACTACAGAGAGATGAATTTCCCAAAGAGTCCACCGTCCAGAAAAAATGGTCAGATTCGTTTGAAGTGATCCCGCCGAATGGAAGCGCACCTTCAAAAGCGAAGGCAACAACCCACGCGACCGATCACAGAGGTTTCGCCACGCAACAGAACTGCAACGTTCCCTGAATGCAACGTGCAGAAAGCGACGACGGGTGCAGCGTTACTAGGACAGCGGTAACTGCCTCTAGTTTACCGCTAACTCCCACGTCGGATCGAATCTGACGCGCGATCAGCTGCTATAAAGTTGCACCGGACGTGCCGGCCGGCGAAACTGCACCCGGTGCATCCCCGCGTGCACCGAGCTGCGGGAACTGCAGGCGTTCCGCCCACGCTGCTTGGCGCTGCCTTTCAATTGGAATCTCGAAAAGGATTTCAAATGTTTCAAAAAGGATTACGAAGCAGAGAAACTTGTAAATAAAAATAAAATTGAAAATTTAAAAATTTGAATCAGTTCAAAAGAGTATCAGAGAAAGAGTTTAAAATTGGACAAATATCTCCGATTCGATAGAGTTCAAAACTCAGAACTGTTTAGACTTTGAAAGATTTCCAAATTTGGCAAGACCAGAACTCATGGAAATCTAGAATCCAGGAGAAAGCAAATTTCAGTGATATTCAGAATTCAGTCGTGACCATAAATTTTTAAGGTCTTCAGAATTTTTGGAGATTAACAAATTTTTGAAACTTGATAGCGACAAGAGCTACTCGAAACGATTATGAATCCCATCGCAACCCACATGACTGATGGTGCCGACGAACACGGACGAGCAATCGTCGGCTAGATGCGTCCGTGTGCCGCGTAGCGTGCGGAGTACGCATTCTCGTCGAACTCTCACTTTCGACGGTGTTCGTGTCCGACCACACGCGCCAACACACACGCGCGCGCGCGGATCGAGCGCGCTTCGCGCGTTTATGACGTGCATACTACTGCATACATTCCGTCACATTAACGACTCCCGGTGGCTCCTCCGCCTGCCTTCAAATAATATATTTTATTGCCCCGTCAAGATGATTAGCGTGCACGGCGTCTATCGAACGTGGTTGGTGAAATGGAATGAGGACGTTTGGACAGATAAGTCTCTCGCAGCTCGCCCTTATCTCTGCTTGAAAATACAGGAGAGACGCGAGAGCCCGTTGCACTCCGGAGAAATCATACCTCGCGATACATTATTTTAACTGCCTTCGCGAGATTCGCAAGAAACTGATTCTAAAACGATAAGGAAAATCTCGGAAAAATCTCATGCAACCGTGGCACAAAATATTCATAAAATGAAAAGAAAAAATCGCTGAAAATCTACTCACTGAAGAACCTTTGAAATTCTGCTTACATGGAGATCCTACAGTGTGTACTCCTTGGATTTTAATGAAATTTTATTGAATGAGTCTGGAGGATATATGATGACATTCTGTAGAATATTTTGCGTCAATGCGCATTTTTTATAAATAATTAAAATATGAAGTTCAAAAGGACCTACGTTTAACAGCTCACTAGGAGAAGCACCTGACTCGTAAGTCGAAGGCTCCCGAGTTCGAAATACTGGTTTGTGTTACAGGTTACATTTATATGTATGTATGTATTTGCTTTATTGATCCCCTTAGGGTCACAATTTCTCCTATTTACGCTCCTTACCTTAACTTATTTCTTCCCTACAGCTGCCATTAGAGTTGTTTATAAATATATAACTAATCATATATTTTCGAAAAAGTATATCAACGTTTAAATTCAATATCTTATAATTTCCCTTAAATTAATTTTAATTCTTTGAATTACTCATAGGAACATTTATTTTTGTTTTTACATATATTTCTTATATACATGTAGATCATATTACATTATTTACAAAATAATGCAAATAATTTTATAATCATTAACATATTTATTGTATTAGGATTAGGATTTACATTGCATGTCACCCTATTAATTGTAACTTCACATTGTAATTGTTTAAAAAATTGCGCATTGGCGCAAAATATTCTACAGAATGTCATTATATATCTTCTAGATTCATTCACTAAAATTTGATTAAAATCCAAGGAGTACACACTGCAGGGTCTCCTTGTTAGTACAAATAAAAAGAATTGAAAGCTCTTGCTACGTACTCGAAGTAGAAATTCATTTTCGCTTTCTGCAAAAAATTCTGTACCAGGAATTTCAGATTACAAGGCAATAATTTTGGTAACGAAACCTAACACTTATCTACCCATCTTCAATTTCATTTTATGTATATAAATATTTCACATTCTTCCGTCAGGATTCGAGCCCAACAACCGCCGCCGCATCGGGAAGGATTTTTCAGAGGAGTTTCTTATCAGAAAGGCATGCGAGCGTTGCTGGATCGTGAGGAAGGGTAAACGAAAATCGCGACGAGGCGAAAGTGTGACGGAATTGAGGCAGGCGCGTCAATTGTCGCGCGTTATGAGAAAATAACGATCTTCGTACGTGACACGGCCCCGGAGGAACAGCCAGAATTGACCCCCGCGCTTAAAGGTCAGTGCGACGCGGTGGTAACGACTCGATAACCACCGTGATTGTACATATATTGCCCATCTTATCAAACGGCGCGCCGTGGGCATTAAATTCTATCACTTTCCCCCTTCGAACCCGGGGGGCTCTTTCGCCTCGTCGAGTGCAGCGACGATCGTACTCGAGGTCGATCTCTCTTCGTCGAGAATCGAGTCGAAGACATTGAAACAACATTCGCAAAGGCTGCTCTTTTCCTTGAGGAAAAGAAAAGATCTCTTAATAAAACTCAATTTTTAAACGAAGTTTTAGAGGGAAAGGTTTGAAGAATTTAAAGGTTGGTTTACCGGTAAAGAAACTCGTCACGCAGATCGCAGAAACAAAAATAGGAATTTGGATTTGGAATACTTTCAGATTTCTTTTTTTAGTATTGAATGCGAGCCTCTGGTAATAAAAATCGCCAAAAAATTGGGGTTTCAAGAATGGTACCGAATGATTGAGTCGAAAATAGCCGTCGACGAATTCAGACGAATGCACTGAATAAATGCAAATTAGCGTTCCACAACAACTTCCTTCCTACGAACGCCTCTGCAGTCCTGCGCGGATAAAATATTAGGCTGTTACGCAGGAAACGTCCGCCCTGCAGGTTCAAATAAAAATGAAGCTACCCGGTTCTTTGGTTTTTTAGAAATCGACTTCCCCCTCTCGATGACGAAATATCCTTCCTTATCCACCTTCTCCCTCGCCACACAAATTACGTCACCAGTGAATCAGAAAAATTTTCTTTTACCGACCAAGATATTAAAGAAAATTCATTTCCTCCACGTTCACGAGTTAATGGAAGAATTTTCGCTGAACTTTCCCAGTTCCACGATTTTTTCATCAACGATGGAAATGACTGAGAACTATTTCATCGAGTCTACATTTTTGCGAAGACAATGAGGCGAGTCGAAGCTTGACCTCCGGCTTATCGGCGAACGAATCTTTACACCCGCGTAAAGCAGAACCCCGATGTTAAATGGTCTGTGTTATCTCGACGCGCCCAAATTACTAAATAATTTCTTCGAGCAGGACATTTCACGCGTTACAACCCAATAAAATTGCAACACGGCATCGCAGACCAAGTTATTTCTATTTTTCGCGCACGTTTTCCGTCCCACATCACGGCAAGGCGTGGCCTTGCGTGCAGAATTTTAACCGGCGATAAGTCGAGCGGGCGCGCGCGATAACCGGAATGAAAATTCCTCTCGGATCGGGATCTACTTGTCGAATTTCTCCGTGCCCGAGTTATTCCGTGCCGCTCGATTACTCGAATAATTGGGATCTCTGTGGTCTTCGTTTCTGCCTCGGCATTCTGCCTTTTGATGCGTATATTAATAAACTTTGTGCTAATAAATATAAATGTGTGAATACCATTGATATTTCGGAAACATTTTCTGCTATTCTCCTTTGGTTTTTTCTTTTAGAAGGTCAAGAATTCGAATAAAGGCAGAATTCCAAAAAATTCAGAATTGAAGACGATTCCGAGTTCGGTGCAGTTAACTATTCGAGAGGAACCGGAATTCAGGAGAATCCAGAATTTGCAAAAGTTTAGAATTCGATGGAGATTAGAATTGGGATAGGTCCAGAGTTCGGGAAATACTAATAAGCTATGAAAGAATTCAGAATTTGTGAATTTGGGAAAATTACAAAAAACGGGGGAATGTAGATTTCAGAAGAGTTCTAAGCTGGGGAGAGTCCGGAATTCGGAAAAGTTCAGAATTCGGGAGAATTCAGTATTCTGGAAGTTCATAAATTTTTAAGAATCCAGAAACCGAAAGAGTCCAAAACGCTGGGGAATCGAGAATTCGAGAGAGTTCAAAATTTGGAACAGTCTAGAATTCGGGAGTATCCGAAATTCGATAGAGATCAGAATTCATGCAAGTCTAAAATTTGGTGGAGTCTAAAATACAGGAGAGTCTGAAATTTGGTGTAATCTAAAATTCAAACGAATACAGAATTCGAGAAAGTCCATATTTGAGGAATATCCAAAATTTAAAAAACTTCAGAGTTCAGAAAAGTCTTTGGATTTGCAGAAATATAAAATTCGGCGGAGTCCGCAATTTAGTATAACTCAAAAAATTCAAAAAAATCTAAAATGTAGAAAAATTCGAAGCCAAAATTCAGCAAAATATTTAGGGAAAATTTGTACCCGACAAAAATATTTAACTCGTGCCCAATTTTACTCTCGGAGCACTGCACCTCTTTCCGATTTCTCTTTTAGAAAGATCGACGATCATCCCTAAATCTCGCGATCCATAACCGTTCCGTAAATCAGTTGCTCCAGATTAAAAACACTCTAGATGAGCCGATGGATTTAGCTTAGAAGTAGTAGCCCCACGCGGATCGCGTCCAGCTTGATTTATCAAGGTGTTACTATAAATAATTGACTGCTCGTTGACGGCACTCGCCCCTTTTTTTAGCCGAACACTCGGTGCTATTGAACTTTTAAGAAGCCAGGAGAGGAGGATGTTCTGCGAGAAAGAAGTCTTGAAAATAATTCGTGCTTTTTTTTAGCGGAGTTGGAAAGTTCAGTGTCCAGCAATGGTGACACGATGGATAGAAATATACATATAACGTTGCGTTCGATAAGGGAATAAAAATTCTAAGCCTATCGACTGGATTAGCGATCGATGAAACCTCCGAGTTTCTCCGACGTAGTGGAAATCGGCAATGACAAAGACTGAAAACAAGGCAATGAAAAACGATTATCCTATCAATATTGCAGAAGGATAACTGGAAGTACAGCTAACTATCATTGAAACCGATAGCTATTCAACCTGATCGAAACCGACTCAATCATTATTTAACACAAATCGACCCAATAACCATTCGCCTAGAACTAATCCAACCAGTAACGAACATGACTCAAGTCTATCGCGATCCGAAATCCCCGCCGCTCAATTACGATAAAATCATCAAGGATTAGACGCGCTAACTATTCCGAGAATAATTTACTTGACCCGTTGCCCGGGTCCGTTTCTCCGCTACCAACGGGTTCAAAGCTCTGAAAGGCTGCGATCGAAAGCCCTCGAACTCCAATCAAACAATAGCCCCTCTCCTCTGAATCCAGATTAGTCGTTTCGCAGACGAATCCCCCGGAATAAGACTCGTATCGCTCCTCAGACAGCTCGAGGAATTATCAGCTTTATGGCCGAGCGATCGATCGGCGTTTCAACGTTCGACGCAAATAAATCGTAGCGCTCCGTCGGAATCTAATGAGCCAGCATCGCGGGCGAGATCGCGTCTCCGCCCTCGTAAACAAACGTTTTACGATGGCGGGCATCATCCCCGCAAACTTTTAATAGTCGACCGTTGGCGGCGTTGCAATAACCGTGTCAGCGGGAACGTTTATTGCCTCCAGCTGGGCCGCTTTTGGTGCCTGGTCCCGGGTGCCACATGCAGAGGGATTCGTCGGGGAACGTGGGGAACGCTTTTTCTCCGAGCTGGGAACGCAGCTGAGCTTTCCCGCGGAAAGATCGATACGTGCGAGTATTACTTTTCGATGCTCGGTATCTTTTCAGGAAAGGATAGAGTTCGGAATTGAGTAGAATTCAGCGTGAATCGGAGTTCGGAGTTTGGAGTTCAGGAGATCGAAATTTGCGAGAGTTTAAAATTCGGGGGAGTCCAGAGTTTGGAAGGGTTCGAAATTCGGGAAGCTTGGAGTTCAGTAAAGTTCAGGATTTGGGAGAGTCCATAATTCAGGACAATTCAAAATTCGGAGGACCCCAGAATTCGGAGTAGACGAAAATTCGAAGTACAAAAATTGGAACAGTCCATAATTCGGAGAAATCCAGGGGGAAATCCAGAATTCGGGGGAATCCAGAATTCATACGAGTACAAAAATTGGAACAGTCCATAATTCGGAGAAATCTAAAATTCGGGGGAATCCGGAATTCGGAGGAGTTCAGACTTCGGAAAGTCTATAGTTCGAAGAAGTTCCAAATTCTGAAAGCGTAGAGTTCCAAAAAGTCCAGAACTCGAAGGCGTTTAGAATTCGGAGCAGCCTAGAATTTGAAAACGTACAGACATTGGAAGAGTCCAGAATTCGGAGGAATCCAAAGTTCAGGCGATTCTAAAATTCAGTAGAATCCAGAGTTTAGAAGAAGCTATAATTTGATAGTGTTCAGTATCCAAATGAGCCCAGAGTCCAGAAGAGTACGGATTACTGCGGAGTTCGAAACAGAGTAATCCAAGATTCAGAAAACTCCCAATTTCTATCTAGAATTTAAACATCCAAGAGATTCTACAGAGTCTAGAATTTGCACAAATCCTAAGTTCTAACAAATCAAAAATTCAAAAAAATCCATACTTCAAACAAGACGCACATTTTCCAAAGTTTCTGAACCGTTTAGCCAGCAGAAATCCATATCGATTTAGCTCGCGATATAAACCCGCGGAGTTGAATGGGAAAGTTCGTTGTGTAACCGAGCCAGGTTTTCAGAATGATTTACGCTCGACTGAAATTTCTGTACGCGAACATTTTTGCCGCGGCCCCCGAAGGTGGTTATTGAGTTTCTGGACACTTGGGAAATAGATTGGGGGCGGGAATTAGGCGGACCTGTTTCGAAGCACGAGAAACTTTGTTGCGCCTGGGGAGAAAGCGAGGCTGCTTTTCAGACTAGGAAGTTTCTCGGTGCTTCGGCTTAATTCTAGCCCCAGCGTTGTACACTTTAATGTGGGAACGGTGACACCTTGCTTCGACTTTGCACCTTGTTAGGCATCGAATTTTCGTCGGCTCCGGTTGTCGAGAGACTTCGATACATCTACTACACTGCAAAGCGCGGAGGCGCGTCGTCAGGCTCCTCTTCGGACTTTGACGAAATCGGAGGCTGGATTATTTCGGCGGGAGAAAGGCGGCCGAGTAGAACGACGATCGAAGTCAACGGCTCGTCGCAAAAGTCCTCGGCGACTGTACCGAAAGCGTTTCCCTGGTTCCCCGCGTCGGCAACGTCGACGGATCTACAGTTCTTTCGTGCAGACGAGACACTTGGCTGCCGCTACGCTGTCTATATATCTATATAGAGGCTCTTACATGCCGGAGACCGCCTCACGCCCGTACAGAAATAGCCTTAGAGCCCGATGCCGAGACATGTTATGCGGTGTATCGGCTGCTCGAGAGGCCACGCTTGCTTTTCCCGCGATCCTGCATCCTCCTGCACACGATCGTCAAGCGGATACGTGCGCGAGGCAGATTTTCGCGATTACGGGGCAGGAAGGGGACCGGTTGCTTGCGGTTTGGGGGGATCCGGGAGGTCAGAAGAGCAGACGGAACTGGGTGAAGCTGAGCGATGTGTAGATACTCACATATGTAGGAGGTTCATAGAAATTAGAGGATGTCGAGAACCACGAATCTAGAATTCGGAAGGGGAATAAATTTTTGGGAATTAGGACGAAGAGAATTTTGATGTTTGGGGAGTTTGATAAAATTGGGAAGATTTAGACTATTGGAGAAAATTATGATCGTAAAATCCCAGAATTCAAGGAAATTTAAAGTCTAGAGAAGCTTCTAATTTGAGTGAATTCATAATTTGAAAAAATCTAGTGTGGAGAAAAATCTAAAATTCGACGGAGCCCAACATTCAGGAGAATTCAGAATTCGCAAATGTTCTGAATTCGGGAGCAGTTTGAATTTCAACGAGACCAAAGTTTGGAAACATCTAGACTATAATTAATTCAGAATTCGAGAGAATTCGGAGTTCGGAAAACCCAAAAGTCGGGAGAGTTTAGAATTTGGAAAAATCGACAATTTCGAAAAATTCGAAGCTCAAAAAAACAGTAAATTCAGACGAATACCGGTTTTGGAAAAGTCTAGAGGTAAGACGAGTTCAGAGTTCGGAAAAGTTGAAAGTTTGGAAGATTCAGTTCAAGAATCCAGTGTTTGAAAGAGTCCAGAGTTCTAAAGAGTCCAGAATTGGGAAGAGTTCAGAATTCAAGAAGTACGGCATTCGGAAGAGGCCGGAATTCGGGAGAGACCAGAATTCGGACGAGTCCAGAATTCGGAAGAGTCCAGAATTCGGGAGAGTCCAAAATTCAGGGAGTCCAGGGTTCGAAAGAGTCCAGAATTGGGAAGAGTATAGGAATTTGGGGAGTACGGCATTCGCAAGAGTCCAGAATTCGGGGAGTTCAGAGTTCGAAAGAGTCCAGAATTGGGAAGGGTTCAGAATTCATGGAGTACGGCATTCACAAGAGTCCAGAATTCGGGAATTCCAAATTCGTGGAGTAGAGAGTTCGGAAAAGTCCAGAGTTCGAAAAAGTATAGAATTCGGAAGAGTCCAGAATTCGGGGAATTCAGAATTCGGGAGAGTGCAGAATTTTGGGAGACTCCGAAATTCGAAAAACTTTTGAATTCGGGGAGTCTAGAGTTCGAAAGAGTCTAGAATTGGGAAGAGACCAAAATTAGGAAGAGTCCAGATTTCGCAAGCCTTTTACCCAAAATTCCCCCGAAAACTAGAAATTAAGGGATGGCCGAAAAAAAGGATCGCCTCGCAAAGAATTCAAGACCCAATTGGGTTTAACGTCATGGTGGTATCGACGAACAAATCGTGTCATTGTTTCAACGCGACAGCATTGTGCGCCGTATTGAAACGCACGCTGCGTGTATCGGACCGAGGAAACTGGGACGGCAACAACAGCGATAACAAAGAAGCCACTGCAACAGCCGCGTGCAACACCATATTTTATGCACGGCTATATGTATATTATATATAATATATGTACGTCCGCGATTGTTTACGACGTGGGGGGTGATAGGTGAACAGACCCGTATCGGACTCTGTCCACACTGTCGTAATTAACTATGACGAATGCGATGTGGAATACGCAACCCTGTCAACCACTTCTACTTCAACCACTGTAACCCTAAAATAGTACTACACATCCCATATCACCTGGCTGCGCTTAAACTCAACATTCCGAAAATCGAAAAATTATTCACAGATAAATTGAAGACCCACAGACCTCGAATTTTTGAAATTCAGAGAATTTGATAAAAAACAAGATATTCGAAACAAAAATTCGTTCATTACAGAGATTTTTTCTAAGCTTCTGAAGAATAGTTCTACATCAGTTTCCTAAGCTTCGAGGAACCACTACCAGTGCATCAGAGTTCCCTAATCCAAAATCCAATGCAGTTCTAACGTCAAGCGCACACAAGTGTAGGGTGCATCGTCCTCAAGGATCGTGAATCTCGTCCCGGTGCAAGGAGGCGGCAGATTTTAGGAGAGGAACTAGACGGTCACGCGGTATATGTCACGAACGAGGGAGAAAGTTTCCATTCCTCGTTTCGAGCCCCTCGGCCGCCGGTGAACGAAAGAAACGGACAAGGGGAGAAACGGAGAGGACCTCGAGAGATCGAGATAGAACGAGGGAAAGAGAGACGAGAGGCAGAAAGACAAAGACGGTGCGAGGCAGTCGGAGAAAGAGAGAGTACGGCGAGAGGGAGAGAGGAGAGACCGCAGCGGCGCCGGTCATTGGCCCGTTGACGCAGGTATATACACCAACGCCTAACGGAGTGTACACGTCCGTGTTATGTACTTGCATTCGCCGAGTCAAGGATGCGATTTGCATACGGTCATCGGATGTCTCTACGCTCGCGGCGCGGAGAGACCCGGCGCTGACGACGTCTGGTATTCGCTCTCTGTCGTTGGCCCGTTCATACGACACACGCACGCGGAATAAAGAGAGAGGAGAGGGGCCCCTCGCGTTCCTCGCCTCGCGAGACCCGACGGCTATGGCCCGGCTCTTTCCCGCCTTCCCACCCCCGCGCCGCCACGCGTAATCGTAATGAGTTGCGCCCCCCGTGGCCCATTATTCTTCCCGTCGCGTACACCCCCGCCCTCCACCGTCGCCCTCCCCGTCGCGGACCCCCCTCCGCGCTTTTCGTACCATCCTCCTCGCCGCTGTCGTTCCTTGTAGCTTTCGACGCCGGGTTTTCCTCATTGTGACCCGCGACCGTTCTACTCGAGGTCTTGGACCCGTCTGGGGCTCTTCAGGTGCAGGGGGATCGAATAAAAGAGTCGGAGAAACGAGGGGAAACAGGTGGGCAAGAGGGGATTGTCTAGAGTTTGCTTTTTTTTTATGGGGAGAGCTTTTAATGAAGAAATTTGTGAGAGTAGTGCGTGGATTCGGGAAACGCGACGTGTGGGGTTGTAGCGTGAAGTTTGCACGCGTAGCATGCAATCGAGCGGATCGTGTGGGACGAGGCGCGACAATTTTAGACGCGGCGAATTTAACGGCACCGTGTGATGATATCGTAAATCGTTGAGGGAGCACGCGTTCTCCGTCATAACTTCATTCGCGTTCTACTCTCGATACCGGGGAAACGAGCGCGGAAATAATTGCGGGAAATGTTGATACCGTGACGGTGAATCAACCAATGAAAATAAAAAATGAGATACCGTTTTATACACCGTGATGCTTATTCGCAGAAAAGTCTGGAGTTCAAAAAAGCTCGAAATTTCTATAAGTTAAGAATTCGAAGAAGTTCAAAATTCGAGAAAGTCCAACCTTTCGGAACTCAGAATTTGGAGAAGTTCAGAATTCGTGAGAGTCCAGAATTCTGGGGAATTCAAAATTCCTGCGGGTCTAGAATTTGGAGTTGTCCAGAATTTAGGAGAATGCTAAATTCGAAGAAGTCCAGAGTTCGTTGAATTATAGAATTTGGGAGAAGTTCAGAATATGTGAGAGTCCAAAAATCGGAGAAGTTTAGAATTAGTGAGAGTCCAGAATTCGAAGAGGTTTAAACTTCGCAAGAATCCTGAATTCCGGGGAGTCTAACATTCGAAAAAGTTTAAAATTCGCAAAAGTCTATTATTTGAGCGACTTCAAAATTCGCAAAAGTTTAAAAGACCGTCGAGCAGACAATTGGAAACGCATGAAATAACGGGTAGAATTAAAAATCTGGAAGAGTTTGACGATTAGAGTAAATTCTCTCGGATTTTCATAAATCCCTGCAGGAGGTCTTCCTCGTCATTAAAATGAGTTCGACGGACACGTACAAGCAATCGCGAATAGAAGAAGGCGAGGGCCAATTGTGGCCGCGATGGAGAGCAGCCGACTAAATTCGGCGGAGTTACACTTTCGAATTTGGCAGCTGCAAAACGTGACTTCCGTTTCTCGGCGCATTCGTCGCCGGCACACCGCGCGTCCTTGGCTTCGCTTGATCCTCCGCGAACTCGAAACGGAAGGCGTACGCACGCGGCGCACGCCGCTCGTGTAACAACCGGCGATAGATAACTATAATAAACTCGCCGTTGAGAGAGCGTGGCTCGCGTGAGGCAGGTCAGCGTCCGGCGCGCCGCGGAAATCCTTCGCGCGATCCTATGTCTTTCAAGGATGAAGGGATTTTGATCATTTTTGGAAAGTGGACTAGGAGAATTCATTCTGCAGACGGAGTAACGAGGTGCATAATTTACCATAGCATGATTTCCAAAATTTTATGTTCCTTAATTTATGTCGAAGCGTGACTGTGAAGTAAATTTAAAAATTGAATACATTTTCATGAGGTAATTAAGGGTGTGAGTAATAATTTTCGAGTGTGTTTTGAAAGCTCAGACTACTCGTGATTACTCATTAGGAGTGTGAAAACTCGAGAAAATAAAAATTTGATGTTACCTAATTACCCTTAAAAGAGCCGAAACTCGCAAAATCCGTGCAGTCCTCATAAATTTCGGAATTTTCAAGTCCCGCCAGCAATAACAGAAGCACTCCAAACTCTATCATCCCCAATCTCCTAGCTCATGCCCCCCCCCCCATCTCCGCTATCTCCCCAATTGGAAAACCGTGCTCCCCAGAAAGACAGAAAACCGTGGTAGAATCAGAGGAGTGAAACGAGCGCGACACAATTCGACGAGCGTATCATCCGCGAGGCATGCAAATGCCTCGATGAAGCCCATTCTGAAAATGAATCATTCCCGGTGGCCGAGGACGCCTGACCTGCCTCACGCGACTCGCTCTACTCTCCCGAAGACTCGTTTCTACGGAGAGAGAGAGAGGAAAGCGGGAGAGACAGCCCGTGCAGAGGAGGCATATATTCCCTTTTTAAATCGGAGGACGGTCTTCGTCCCGACGAGGGGAGGAATGCGAATGCCTCGTTTAAGACGAGTAGCGCGGACCCGAGGTCTACGCCCGCCTAAAAATCGCAAGGCACGGACAAACAATGCCAAAGAGTTGTCTTTTGTTCGAACCGTTTCTTATTCAGGGATGCCCCTTGTAGCCGTAGAACAAATTTATGGTTAATAACTCGTCCGGACGGACACTCGCTTTTCTGGAAAACGAGTGGCTGTTCAAGAAGTGAGCCGCACGATGAGAATTTCCGCGAATTTGACTTTGATTGTGATTCTGCAGACTTGGTTCAGGAGATCAAGGAAAACTGCCGAGTTTTTGAAAGTAGAGAGGAGAGGAAGTAGGCGAATTTTTTAAATTGAATAATAAATGGAATGGGTTAGAAGGGTAGCAGTCTATTTGTTTTGGAGCCTGTGTCAAGCAGGCTTCATGCAAATTTGAGTTCGCGAGAACTTGTGTACACGAGATATGGTGCTCAAGTGAATTTGATTTTATGTAACATTTGATTTACGTGACTTTAGGTCTATGCAAACTTTGGTCCACATGGAATTTTGATTTACGTAAAGATTTGGATCCACGTAGAACTTGGATCTATGTGGAACTTGGATCTACGTGGAACTGGGGTCCACATAGAAATTGGGTCCACGTGGAATTTGGACCCACGTAAAAATATTGATCAACGTAGAACTTGGATCCATGTAGAAGTTGGATCCACGTGGAACTTCGGTCTATGTAAACATATGGATCCACGGAAAACTTGGATCTGCGTTGAACTTGGGTCCACGTGGAACTTCGGTCTATGTAAACATATGGATCCACGGAAAACTTGGATCTGCGTTGAACTTGGGTCCACGTGGAACTTAGGTCTGCATAGAACTTGAGTCCACGTGGATTTGACTGTACGCTAATTTTGATCCATATGAAATATGCTTCAACGTAGACTTGGTTGCACGTGGAATTCGATTTCTCGCAAACTCTAAGGACCGTAAATTCACACAAACTTGATTCCACATGATCTTGACTCTATATAAAACCTCTACTCAAAGTCGAGTCCACGTGAGCTTAGCAAATGCATAAATTTCACTTCAAGCGACTTTGAGTACCTGCCAACTTAAATACGACCTGACATACTCGCAATTTCAAACACCGACGGCTCTAAATACAGAACAAAGCATCGTCCATTCTCCAAGTCATACTCCAGTGACGAGAATCCTGCTCAATTAAGATTAAATAATCCCTTACACGTGGACCACGGAGCATGTAATACGTTTTTCCCCGAAGAAAATCATTCTCTAACGCAACGAATTATCCCGAAGCAGGTCAGTGTCACTCTCACGGGAGAAATCAATCCTCGTACCCTTCACTCGCGGCGCGCTTGACAAAACTATTAAAATTCCGAGTAATCACGAGTGTCATCTGCACTGACCATCAGAGAAACGAAACCAAGGTGCGACCTTCCTCTTTCCACGGCCGATGCACGCCGCACGGACGAATTTTTCCATTCGATCTACGATCTACGCTCGCGGAGCTCCATATTTCTGCGGCGCCGAGACGAAGACGAACGATTGTACGCGAATAGATCGCGGCTCCGTCCTCGGGCTAGTTCAACGAACCGAAAACGCTGACCAGTGGAAAAGAATCAAAACGGGACCGTCGCAAGGGATATTTTATGCAGTTTGGTCAGTTAACCCGGCTTCGTTACTTCATATCTTGATGACGCGACGAAACTCCGCGTCTAACTTCGTCCGCCTCGATTTTCCCTCCTTCGCAATGAAATGCAAATTTCGCCCTCTAAAATAGTATCGGTTTCCACCGTTCGTCGTCGACTATCTGCATCGGTTATATTTAAAAGAGCGAGGGGACCGAGATTCCGTCGTGTCGTTAACTTCGAGGCTGTCTGCCTACTCACCGACGACCACTTCGCACGCGCGGATAGAAAACTTATCGTTTCGTATTTTAACTATTTTACAAGCGGCGAAGACCGTCGCTCGGTGTCCGAGCCTCCATTATTCTGGATTCCAAAGTCCGATCGCGAAAATCCCTGCGCTTCCCGCTGACTTGGCAACCGATTATCACGCAGGCGGCCAATTTTTGCACCGTGAAACGGTGGAATATTACCAACCGGGACAACGTTATCTTCTTAACTATCGCGCGAGTGCGAAAGGCCTTTTTGCCCCAATACGCAGCACCTATTTTTATCCAATTTCTGCGTCGGATGGAAAAAAATACCGTATCACGAAACGCAATCGCGAAGTTTAAAGAGGCTATTAATTAAATCTCGGCAGCGATATTTCGATTTACCTGGCGCGTTCGAATAAAGCGATCGAGAGTCGCAATTTTCACGGCGAACGCAGCGACAAACACCTGCCGCCGACCATAAATTATCGCAACCAACGACCGCGGCGTAAATCATCCCCTTAACCATAACAAGTCCGCGATGCATCTGCAATCCTGCCGGTCGCGTTTCTTTTCTCGCGAAAACCGACAAAGCGCGCGCGTTCAAAGAAAAAGAACGAAGCGACGCGCTGTCGAAGGGCGAAAGAATATTGGCGCGCGTTTCATCGTCGAGTATCGAGGAGAATTATCTTGATCCAAAACTGGATCTTCGATATAATAGTCCGCGCGGTAAGGCGGGGGCCTTGAAAATAACGCCGACTCTCTCGGGTTACATTGTACGAACGCGACCGGACTTCTGATTATGAGGCTCGGATATACGGCCGGTAAATAGAAACGGACTCGCGGTGGATGCAGGTTCAAGAACGGCCCTGATTGTATCGAATTTATATGCATTAACGCGGCAGCCATGAATGGAGCGCCGGGTAAACAAAGCGAATCGAGTCGAAGCGACTCTGAGACTCGTTTACCTGAACACGACGATTCTGAGAAGTGGAATACCAGTGTGTCCGCACTCTCAATTCGCCTGGAAGGTTGTTTAATTATGAAATAAAACATGAGAATGCTGTCTAAATTAATCACATCCTAAATCAGGGTCAAAGATCGAGAGAGGAACAGCGAGAATCGAGCTACGGGAAGTAGAATAGGTCAGGGATTACGAGTACATCTTTCGAATGTTCTGATGGGAGGCTCTGATTGTCCGGATGAGATTCCAGTTATTAAGACGTTTTTGATCGCGTAAAATTCTAGGTGTAAAAGACAGAACTTTCTAATGGATTCAGTGCTGCACTTCAATTAACTCGAAAGTGGAATAAGTCACTGATTGCTTGCTACCGCCTACTTTGAATACTTCCGATCGTGAGAGATTTTCTGCCCCTTCGGCGAAGAATAGAGCTTTCTACTGGAGCTCGGATCTAAAAGTGACCGTAGATCTCGTAAATCTCGCAAAAACAGAGACTCTGAAAAAAAAGTCACAGAATCTGCGAAGTCTGTGTCCGAACGATCACATTCTACTTTTTCACGGAAGAATATAGTGCTTTATAAATTGCTGCATACCAATTTACTAAAAATTAAGAATAGAAAATAAATTTTTTAAAGAAACAGCAACATGAAATTTAATAAACCGATCGCTGGGACCAAAACATCCAGTTCTAAAGTAGAATAGATCAATAATAGTTCCCTTCGTGTTGCTAGAAGCTTCAAGGCATACAGAGGAAGAACAGAACCGTCTAATATACTCGACACTCGCCATCTGCATTCAATAATCTTCCCCCTAAGTGCTTTCATATTCGAGATGCAGAGCGAAAAAAAGAAGCCTGATTGGTCTAATGCTGTGCCTCAATTAGCTAAAAAGTGGGATAGGTCAGCGATCGCCGGCTGCCTGCTTTCATTACTTCCTGGAAATTCCATTCATTAGACAGAAAACAGGACCTTCTAATAGGTCCACTCTACCGTATACCACTTAGATAAAAATTCAGATAGGTCAATAATCGCGCGCTGTCTGCTTTCATTACCCTCGATCCTAGGCATACTAAACTAGATAACTGCAAACTCACTTCGCAAAGATTAGGATACTGCTAGTTTCATTGCCGATAAAAAAAAGTAGATTGTAAACTGCGAGCTTCATACATTTTTTTACACACTGTTTTTTTGAATTATTACTGTAGCGTTTCTGGACGAAAAGTTTTCATTTCATGTGTACAATAATTTGTAATTAGGAGCTCATTGAGGAGGAAATAAAGAATAAAAACCTATTCCAGAAAAAAACTAGAACCAGATAATAATAATAATCACTTACCGTCAAGAACCCGATTCCTGATCATACAATCAATTATTATTATACTAAAAATTGATCCGAAACACTTACTAAATATGTATTAACTGTTTCGAATTTCAAAAGTAAAATTTTAAAGTTAATATTAGAGATAATTTAGGTGATCAGAAATTGCTCTCTTTGCTTTTTTGACTTTAGAACCTAGATTACAATTAAATTATTGTTATTTTTGCACTTTCATACGTGTTAAATTAAAGCTTAAACATGGATTTACTCAAATATCAAAAATTTTGAGATTAGGTTAATGTTCACATTAAAACATTAGAAAAACCATGATAGTTATTCTTAAGTGATCAGGAATTGGATCCTTGACGATACTTATACAAAAAAAAGAACAAAATTTGTAGCCTTTTTCTCTTAAAAAATCAAAATCCTCTGGTACAATACTTATACTCGGAAAACCGCTTCAAAGGACCAGATAAATGGAGAAAACCCGCAGCAAAACCATAATTCTCCACTCCCAGACATCGCGCCAAAACAGTTTAACACTCTCGACACAACGCTGCAACGTCCACGAACTTCTCTCCCCGTTGCAAAAGGCAGCAGCTCCAAACAAGACAATCGCTAAGCACGTCTATGTAAAATCCACCCTCGACTTCGCCCCGTCGACAGCCGGTCCGCCAACAATGCGTCTGCAGACTTCTGCAGAAACTGCCGACGCGAAACAATGTGCATCGCGACACCGGGGATCGATTTTCGATGGGGAGGTACAGGAAACCGTTTAGCAGATATTTTCGTCCGCCCCCGCCGACCGACTGTTATCCGCGCGTCTCCGCGGGACGCGAGTCGGACACCGTGATTGACAATTCGGAAATGGTTTGATCGACCGACGCGACGCGACGTCGAGGCCCTCTAATCTGGCGACTGTTGTCGACGGGGAACGACATTCCCGACAATTACGCTCGACCTGTGATTAGCACCGATTCGACGCGCGTTTAAAAGCGCAGGTGGTGGTTTTAAACCGCGACAATTACAAATCGAACAATCGTGCTCTACAATGGAAGTGGAACAATCGCCTTGAGAGGCTCCATTGACTGGCTGAGAAACAACGGTCGCGAAATTGCAGTCTTACTGGAATATTTGTAACCGGGAAATTGTAAGCCTGCGGATTATTATTCATAAATCATTCGATTATTTAGCGACTAAAGACTGTTTACGCTTGTAATGAGCAAGTAAAGGACGCAGAGAATGCTTGTCATATTTTTCTGTTTTCATTTTTCAACAGGCTGTTGCTGCAGGAAAATGTATTCAAATATAGTTTAAAATAAAGTACAGACGTCTGATTTCATAAAAAAAATTGTTGCCATGGATATTTTTAAAAAGATTAGAAATTAATTTGTGTTATCTTTAGTAATAAATATATGTAACACTATACACCGAGCAAGGATTGATGTCACACTATCTGGAATTAATTGCTACAAATTTAAATAGTAAATTTATGAAGTAAGTAGTTACATTTATTTATATAATAAACTTTAAAAACCCTACTTATTGTCCTCTTTTCATTTTCTTGCAACATGTATCTAGCATTAATTCCAGAGGAACCTCACCTCTGAATGTTTGCTTTTTATTATTTTACTGAGCTATTATCAAAATTTGTATTGCATATAAAGAAAACTACATGACATGAAAGCAGCAAATTACTGACAAATGTTTTGCGACACATACCCGAACCGTTAAACAATATAAATCGTTTATACATTTACTAAAAAGTTCATAAAGTGCAATAAAATCATTAAGACTGCGGGATTAATTTAAAATATGACTGTCGATATTAAGACATAAATAATATTATTTAAAAAATACAAAATACTCTACAAAACTTTACTTTGAGTGCACGAAAAATAGAATGTCATGTCTTAATGTCGCTCCACAGCGAATTGAGCGATGGTGTTGTAGGAGATCTATGAGTCATCATTAGTTAACAAATACTTTCTATCGTTTATGGTTCTTTGTAACAATATTTGTGGCTATCATCCCCGGTTTTCTCTACTTCTAATCTCGAATCTTCCTATTCTGATTACCGTTTGTGCAGATTATGGATATAAGATTGCAGATCGTGGAGTTTAACATGGAATTAACGAGCTTCATGACGGGAGATTCGTTTGTGGACACGGATCCAGCTTTTGTGGTGGAAAGGATAGAGCAGCTGCCACGGACTCAAAGAGGCAAGCTCGAAGAATCGAAAGCATCTTGAAACGACGGTAACTCGACACGACTGCGCGCACACGCGAGTCGTCATTCCGCAGTAAATTAGACGCGAAGCTGATAGGCTATTCAAGGACGGCGGCGCTGGCTGCCAAGGAGAATAACGCATTTTTCTAGGCTATTGATTGCGTCTACCGAATATAGGGTAATATTCAATCTACTTAATGGCACGGTTGCCTGCGTGCACCGTCCTCGATTTCATATCGCCGCGGCTGGAACACGCGGCCCTGCGCCGCCTTTTTTACGTTCCACTTTCGCGCCCGAGCAGAATGCTCCCGTTGTCCCTTCGCGCGGACCCCCTCCTCCCCCGCGTTCCCTCGCGAGAAAATGCCTTTTTTCTTCGCCCATTAACGCCTTCGCTCGATCAGCAGCAACTTTGTGCCGAGGTCGGCGATCCGTTGCCGTCGCGGCGAAACGAGTTTCTTTCAGATCCGCGAAACTCGGAAATTCGCGACACGGTATCTCAATTTTTCCACGATTGGGAATTGAATTCGCTGAGTTAAGGCTACTCGATTTTTGTGGATGGTCCGCGACACAGAGAGAACTTGCAGCAAAGAACCCCGGAGTAGCTCGGAATAATTCCCATCCCGAAGGATGACGATTCTGAGAAGCATAAGAAGAAAAGGAGATCGTGTTTTGAATGCGACGCGAGAGAAGTATCGCCGGGAGAAACCCAGTTATCGAGAGACTTTTATGGAGAGGTCGCGGCTGCTCCAGCGAAACGCAAGGTGGATTTCCATGTACGCGGGTCCCCGTCTCGCGTCTCGCCCGTGGAAAGCCTGCTTTTCCTCAAGTCCGGATCAACGAATAATTAATCCGCTTGTCCAGGAAGCTGAGCGAACCGCGAAAACTTCCCGGCGCGGCGCATTTTACGAACCGCGGTTTCCATCGATCGATCTCAGCCTCTGACTAATTCCGCGCCATGAATCACTTGTCGCTCGAGAAAGAACACGGCCAAAGTGCGTTGCACCGAAACGAATTGAACTTGAATCCGCCGATCGCCGGGGAATCGAGTACAGATAAGGATTCTGAACCGTAGCTGCTTCGCGCTGCGCTTTTCGCGTGCACGATTTTCACAGAATGCTAAAAGGAAAATACTGAGAAAATGAGATGAATAAACAACGAACCACTTTCGACGGATTATGGATAACAGATCTTCGAATAAGAGTTTTGCATGCGAAAAAAAATAGTTTCCTTCCAAATCAAAATTCTGATAATCGAGATTCGATGCTAGAAGTTCGAATGCAATGCCCAGATTCCCACTCCAGGAATAACTCGACGAATGCATTAGAACTGCACCGCATTAGCATGGAAGGTCGTCTTCCACCAGTCCAAGGTTCAGCCGGAGATCCAGATCTCCCGAGGAAATCGCGTCGTCGCGCAAGAAACCGTTGAAAGTTCAGGTATCTCCGTCGAGGCTAGAAAACGCTCGACGACGGCAACAAGACCGTGACACTCGTGTATTTTCTTCCTTCTCCGAGCCAGGGCGGGCAAAGGAGAACGCGCCAACGTCCACGAGTCCCTTCCACTGGGTCACGCACACCGGGAGAAACTGGAACAGTTTCATCTCCAAGCGGAAGACTCGATTTTTCTCCGGAGGAGAAACCACCGATTTTTCTTTCGATCGGCCTGTTTCTAGGCCACAGCGGCAGGCTATACTTAGCCGTGATACCGCGAAATTGGAATCGAAATAAACGCCGAGGATCTTTCAAGATTCTGTGATCTATGCGAGATCCAAGCGATTTTGGAATTCGATTGAGAAGGACGATCAGAATAAAATTTCGAGCGAAGGAGAGAAGCTGCGATGAATCCATTTCGGATTTCTACTGAGAATCGACTGTTGAAAAATAGAAGAAAGTGAAGAGAAGTTTTGAATTGTCTCGAAGCTAAGAACGGAGTTCTTAACACATAAGCCGGTGCTTTGATTGATGTATTTTTTATTCAGAAATTGTTTTAGTAAAAAGAACCATCATTGAACACCATAAAAAAAATTTGTTTGTACAGTTCAAATGTAGAATGAAACATTCCTAAAGTTTTGCAAAGATTCGATTCATCTTTGTTGAAGAAAAAATTCTCAGAGAACTTCGATTATTTTAGCCTTCTAAACGAGGCTCTTCCCTTAAACTAGCATTGCCATTCATATTTTCCATCGTCACTAATTTTCTATTTAACTACCTGGAGTAGTTCTTTACTCCGAAGTTTTATGAAAAACCATCCCCTAAAGATCAGGCACCGCAAATATTTGCACGCACTCAGCATCGCAAATTCGCCGCGCAAATTCCAAAAACTCGTGCGCATCATAGTCGGCGATTCATTATTTAATCTCTGCCTCTCCGCAATAAGTAATTCACCGCGCAGACGATGTAATAAAATCTTCGGCAAACCGAAAAGGAAAAAGCGAAACGAAAGGGGGCTCGTTCGCGAGCGATAAAGCGAAACGAAAGATCCGTCCCCAGGAAAGTCCGCGAATCCTCGACGTTCGCGAAATCGAAAAGACCCGGCCCTCCTCCGCGACCGGCGCGAGTTCGCGAATTGATTGGCTGGTAGCGCGGCTGATAACGCGCAGCCAGACGGAAAGTTATCGAAACGTTTGTTGCAGAAACAAAAGCAGGCAAACTGATTTACGAACCTCTTCCTCGAGGAATCGGCGAGATTCGCGACGCGCGCGGAGTATCCAACGATAAGGCCTCTTTCATCGTTTTGTTTACAGTTTACCCGCGGGGGGAAAAGGCGGGCAGGGAGGACCGAAGCGCGTCTATATCAGGAATGCGTGGTGCGTTGACACCGATAAAGAGCCCGACCGGTAATCTCGGCCGCCTCTCACATTTTCGATGCGTGAACGCGCCGAGACTCGCTTCGCTTTTCGCGTTCCAGAAATCCGCGCCGCGATGGATACACGGCGAAATTGCTCCGGTTTTATTGGCGGCGACGCCGTTCCCGGCCTCCGGGTTGTCGGCAGAAATGATTTCGAAGGACGCTTCGGCGATAATAAAACTCGATTTTATTCGGGGGTGAGGCGAGACGCTTGTCGCAGCGAAAAGCTGTCTCTTAGGAAAGCAACCTTTTCCTCAGGCCCTTTTTATAATAATTACTTTCGACGCAGAGTGCTTTAATTCACAACCTTTCTATTCCCATCGGAAGATTTATATGTGACGCGTCACGTCGCGGCTAGCAGCGAGCACCGCTAGAGGCGATCGATACCTCGAATTAGTTTTCAAACGACAGATCTTAGTCGTTAACACGTTTCTCTCCGTCGAAACGACGATTTAACGTTTCCGCGAACCGCGGTCCGATATCCGACGACACGGATTCCCGTCGTTCCAGATCGCGGAGCCCCCGGCGCGGCGTATTGGGTGCGAACTTCGAGGGGATCGTTAAACCGCGCTGAATGCGCCGCTTGTTCCGCGGCTGTTTAGAAGACCTCGATTTTGTCGGCCCGTTCGAGGAACCGGCGATGATAACGACAGTTGTAATAAGGCCGATGACGCGAGGAGAGCGGAGAAATTGGGGCGAAGGGGTGAGAAATCGGTATGGAGGGCTGTGAAAATCCCGTGGAATTGAAATGTACGTAAAAAAAATTGAGTTATGAATGGGGAGAATGGAGTAAGTTGGTACTTGTTAAAATAAATTGTGAGGAAAATGGAAATTTTAAAGGACTGGATATTTGGACTTTTAAAATCATGATCAAAAGGTTTTTATGGAATTGTGGTGGAGCTTGTATATAATTAATATCGAGTTAGGTAAATAATCTGGAATTGAATTTGAAGATTGAAAACTGAATACAGGAGAAAATAAGAAACATTAAAAAATTTAACACTTTTCAAAACCCAATAAGATTATGGTCGACTTATGATCCGGTTTACATGGAATTAATTTGCAGTTAGGTCTAGGTTAAGTCTGAATCAGTATCGCTAATTATGATGAATGAATTTCAAATTGGAACAAAATGTAAAATTAAATAATTTTTATTGGAAACAACTAAACCCGTTTAAGAACTTTGATGCATTTGCAATCCCGATAAAATTTTGATGTATTTGTACTAAAATTTGCATGAATAGTGGATTAGATCTCTCCGCTACGTCTAGTTTCTCCGTATCAGAATTGATGTGGAATTCGGTTCGAATAGAATTAAAAGCTTAAGATATCATGTACTGATCGAGTTATGAATCTATAATTTTTATGGAAAGGAAATAGGAGTACAACGATTGCAGAATAAAGCATCAGAATAAATCATTGAAATCGCGATAAAACTATGACAATAATTACGGTGAAATTTGCATATAGTACAGATAGTTAATTAACGTACAAATACTGTTCTATTTTCTTATTTCCAGATCATCAAATTTGATGAAGTGTGATTTTTTTAACGTGTTGACGACTGTTATGCACAAATATTAGATACATTTCAACTGTAATATTATCTAAACAAAATATTCTTGTAGCGGAAAAGTTGTTGTGTTTGAAGGAGTGAGACACTCTAGGAATTCTCTGCGAAAAATCAGTATTTTTATTCCGACGAGAACAAAGGATAGTTTTGCGACAGCGCGGATTACCGGTTCCACGAAAACGTGCTCACTTTCGCGGAACGAGTGGGGAGAGCAACCCAGTTATGTAATCAGTAATACATAATCACGAGATCGATCCGCGCAGCTGGGATTTCAAAGAGCGCGAATTACAAAGCAGGTCGTTGGTCCGTCGCGATTATAATCGTTTTCGCGTAGAAGTTTTGTAACGCTTTACTTACATCTAGATAAATTAATCTAAAACAAGCAAAGGAATGTATCACGTATCTTATATCTAATAAATAAATAGTACTTAAAACTAAACAATTCTATTCCACAAACTCAATATTTTACTAACAAACTCCAATAATCGCGCCAGTTTTACATTAATCAATAATCAAATTCGCTCTAAAATGGAACTCCAATATAAATATCCCGAAAATGTACGAATTCCAAACTGCATTAGAAATCTCTAAAAATTGTCGTCATGAAAACTGTCTTAAAATTTCCACAAAACCATTTTAAAATTCTTGCAAAAATTTCTTGCCACAACATTGCTACGAATTACCTACGAAACTCATATAAAATCGTCCCAAAGTTTCTAAACCTCCCCAAACTAATCCCAAGATCCCCAAAAAGTACAGATATCGCGAAATATTGCAAAAATGTGTATATACCGAACCCACTCCGAAACGTTCCGCAATCCTAAGGAGATAACGAGTACCATCCGTGGTCACGTAGTCGAAACTCGCGGGCAGCAACATATTTTTCAAGAAGTCGGCGTCTACCTCGAAGCGGGGAGTTTAATGAAGGCGCTCGTCATTGTTGACCCGTTGATGCAAAAGGCAGAACAAAGAGACGGAGACACGATCAAACAAACACGTGCGCAAACAACTATGCGCGACGCATTCGTTGAATCTCGGCGCGAATAAACAACCGCGGGTATAAATAATGCTGTCGAACAGAAAACCGGGCGATAAAAAAGTCGAGTGCAACGACCAACGCCGATAAATTCGGAGAGGAAGGTCGACCCAGGAAGGAAGAGGCGAAATCGTTCGAATTTTCCCGCCGATGGGAGGGAGATGGACGCGTCGCGACGCTCAATCTCGCAATAATTGCACCTGGTGTCCCCCTCCGCGAGGAGATTCCGCGACTCGTCGAGTCGACGGCGAGATACGCGTACATTTTTCTTCCGACGAAGCGAATGATAAGGAGACCAACGCGTCGGGGTTCTTTCGAAACGGAGTCGACTATCGGACGCGATAACGGATTTAACCCTTATCGGACGCGCTAGGCGCTTTGCGTACAAACTTTTCGCCGAGTTTCGTTCGCTGTTTATTTGGTAGGTGTCACCTAATCACGTGACAAGCGCAACTTATAAAACGTCGCTTAGAGGTGACATGCGACCGATAAGGGTGAACAGACTTTGTCAACAGCTAACAGTTCTTGTTTGTTCTTTGTTTCGTATGGCTGAACAAACGAATTCGATTAAAAAACAGAGGCTTCCCCCTCTAAACTTCCCACTTGGAGATACATACAAGATTTTCGTTCGATTTTGGACTCGGTATCGATTGCTCCCCCGAAAATGCTCGCGAAAAAAAAATTAGAAGCACCGGATCCGAGACAACTATAGGTTACAACTTGTGCGGATGACGATGCCGAAATTTTTTCTGGAATCATTTTGAGTATCAGATGGACATTATACTAGATTTACGGATGATTATCATATACTTTTTTCTGTAAACTGTAAAGTATCAACATAACAGATTTATAGAAAACCCATCATTCAAGAGATTTTTAAAAATTTTTGTCTTGTTTGTCATTCAAGAAAATAGTTGTTTTTATGGAAATTATCTCTTTAATTTGTAATTCAATAGATATAGGAAAATGTATCGAAAATTGATAAGTCAAGAATGCTTTATCTATAGTTTGATGCAGTATCAAATACATACTCCGATTAATTTCTCCTAGATAAAAATATTTCCGAACTAACAACCGCGAGAATGACTTTACGCGACCTTGAAATTAACTCTCTCAATTCTCAAAACCATAATTTCCCTCAATCCCCTTGACCAGCGTAACTTAATCTAAACAACAAAAAAACTGTATGCATATTGTTCGCGGTTAACCTATTAAGCGAGGAATTTTTGAGAAATCGCATTCGGAACGCGTGAATAAAAATAAAAGTAACAATTGAACAAATCGGAAACAAAATAAGTGTGAATATTAAATAAAATATTATATAAAAGCACGACAAACTTCTGAACTATTCAAAATTATCCTTTTCAACAATTTGATTATATAAAAAAGAATAATATATTTGACTTGTATTTTAAAGGATTTAAGTGTTCTTAATTTTTAAGTAAACACAATATCAAGACATTGTATTGTACGTTTTCACATTGTAGATTTTGACTGACATTGTTATAAAAACAGATGTCGTTGCAACCTTAAATTATAATCAAATTGTCTATATAAATATTTCTACAAAAAAGAAGCATATTTTTGTCACCATTTAAAATATTATACAGTAACACCAAGAACGTGAAATGTATAATTTTCTCACCTGTTCATAATTTGATCTCCCACTGTAATTAATAGACTGCGGATTTTTATGCAACATAAAATTTCTACAAATATAAAAACAGAATTGAAACTTGAATCACAGTATGTCTTATTTTCTAGAATTATATTTTTGATATGTTTTATATTCTAGCACGTATTAACAGTCTCAATGTTTTGTGTACTAAGTATAACCATAAATGCATAAAATCCACAGTCTAATAATTAATATTTTATATTACAAACAGTAAGACTATTAATAAAGATCCTACGCATATCAAAAACAAAAAAGATTGTCTACAAAAAACCTTTTATAACTTTGAATCTCCGGCGTTAAATCAGTTTATAAAGACATTTACCCATAACAGTTGCCCCAAACGACGAAAATTGATATCGCGCGTTCGAATCTATTAAAACGCAGCTCGCCAAAGCGATTAACCGACGATTAAATACTGCAACTCGCGCGAGGAACTCGGCCCGTCACTCTCGGATCCCGTGGCTCTCGCATCGAGTTAACACTCGTCAACCTCGCTTAACAGGTCGATCGCGATTCCCCCCTGCCGCGAGGAAGGGGGTCCGGCAGGTAAAAGGCGGATCACTCACCTGGGAGCATTGATGATCGGTCGGCCCATTGCCCGTTGCTGGCGCTTCTCGTTGCTAGGAAGGCGCAGGTAATCTTGGTCGCCAAAGAGGAACGGACCCTGTGAAATAATCATGTCTACCGTGTGGTTGCCGGTTATAGCTGCCCCGCCTCTCCTTATCTTTCTCGCACTGTCGAACACCACTGTGTGCTGAACAACGCGCGACCACCGTCAAACGACGACGACGATGCACCAACGTCGATGCAACGACGCGCTTTCTGTTGCCGACGCTCGTCAGCGACGCGGGGACATCTTCGCGCGCACAATCCGCGATTCGAGAACCGCGATTTCACACGAGACGCGCGCGCCGTCGCGAGCATTAAGCCGCGGATTTGCGATCGCCGCGAACGCGTGACTTTCGCACACAGTTCGAATACGATCGGAAATTCTATCGAAGACTTCTCGTTGTTCTCCTTCACAGTTCTCTTTGGTAACGCGGCGCGAGTTACAAGACGGATTGTCTCGCGTTTCGAGTGCGACAATGTTCGGTGGATTTAGAGGTGTCGCGTGGACATTTCGCGGCGCGGTTGTTGCCTCTGGTGGGGAGCTTCCGGTATCTGCAACAGGGAAATTTTTTTTCGTTAGCGATGATGGAGATTTTTGGGGTACAGCTTTGGGGAAATGAGGTTTGGTTCGGTTTTGGGAAAGCTGAGACTATCTAGAATCTGGAAGATGTTTTTTCATGTAGTCTGTGAGTAATTGGAACCGCAAGTCATCTTTTCGGGACAGTATGGTATGATTCGGTATAAAATATTCCGCGCTATGGAGATGTGTATGTAGAGCTGTTATACGTATTAGGAATCACCCTTTATAAAGCCCTGTGTCCACGAGCAAAGAACTGTGTCCAAGTTATTGGACACAGTTTTGGTAACTAACTGTTTATGCTATTACAACTGGTTGGTAGTAGAAATTAGCAACTGTTATGGGAAAATGGGACGCGCAGCATTTTGCGCAACATGTTTTCGTCCGAGATTTTCATCTGAATTGTTCGTTTTCACGATCCAATTTCTAATTACTTCTTGTCGGAACTAAAACTTTGACACAGTTCTTTGACTGTTCTTTTGACACAGGGCTTTATACACTCTACCTCATCGTATATCTCATGGTCATTGTAGCTGTATAAACCGAATATGTAATCTTACCAACTCTGTTCATAATAATGTTGACTTATTCAGTCAGTATCTTGCCTCCTTAAGAAGCTGCCTACGACGGATGTATTAATTAATTAATTATATACTTGTATTATGCGTTTCTATTTTTCTTTCGTATTTTGTACCAAAGGGTTTTTTGCTCGTAAATAAATAAATAAATAAATTACTATACAAGGTGGGGCAATAACTATTAGCACCTCAGATATCTCGGAAACTATAAGTTTCACAGAAATATTTGCTGAAATAAAATTGCACAGTACGAAGAGGGCCATCCGGTGGCGATAATAGTTTTTTTGCAGGTGGAGGTACTTCGGACATTTAAAGGTCACTTCCATTTTTTTAAATGGATCGGTATGTTTTTGCTTCCGTATCATGATAGAGGAGCTTAAAACGAGTTCAATGACCTATTACATAAGGTCATTGAAGGTCATAGAAAGTAGAGAAAGGCGATTCATTTACTACCAAGACCGTAAGTATTATCTGTAGAAACTACAATATTTATAATTCCTGTATTTCTATCTATAATAAATAATCCCAGTAATCCAATTTTTATGAGATCAAAATACCGTCATAATAATATTTATTCTACAACCGCGGCGAAGTCTGAGTTAATTAAATTATAAATAAAATTTCTATTATAATATTCTATAATATTGTCACCTTATGTCGAAGCAGAATTCCTACATTTCTCTCCAAAATAATTTATATAAGAAATTTTGTTTATGATACTTATAATTACCTCTTCATAATATCTGTTCCCTAACTATGTCAAAATCTCAATCAACAATAAAATGTCGACTACAATATTCTATAATATATCGTCACCTTATACATATCGAGACAAAATTTCTACATTTTCCCTACATTTTTCTGTACATTTCTTCCTAATCTCTTTAATCAAATTTTTGAAAGACTCACAGTTCCCTTTTAATTATTGATTCCAGAACCGCATAAAAATCTAAATTATCATAGCCAAAATTTTAACCATAATATTCTGAATATGTATAATTAATGAAAACAGCGCCTTATAACTAGGTGAAAGATCTAGGCGACAAGTGCCTCTATTTTGTGGAGGAACGCGTTTCCCTGTTCGCGACGGGGACGATTTTAATGCGAAGCCTACGGGCTGTAAGTTTAGTATTGCGAGCATATCTGATATTCGCGTAGAATGCCAGCCGGTTGCAGCGAGAATGCCTCGGATACATGGTCGACGCGTGTCTAGCCGCAGCATCGCGTTCATTCATGATCGTCTATTACTACTGACCGAAGGTAATCGTGTCTGGTTGGAGGTAATCCGTTACCACCAACGAGGCCAGTAAAAACAGAACGAGAAGCTTTCCTTGTGAAAATAGCGGCTCTCGCGCGCGCGCGCGAACGCGACGGTAAATCTGCGTCTAAACACGTGTGGTAACGAACGTGACACACGCAGAGTATTTTGCTTTTGACGCTCACCATATTCGTAACTTCCATAAGCGTCAATTTAAAAACAAAAAAACAGAAACCCAAACTCGAAATATACACTTTTTACTTACTATCACCGTATAGTAACACAATTATTTATACTAATTTCACAGTTTTTTTATGGTTTTACAAATTTCATGACTCTCTCGCGTCCGCCATATTGATTGCAACTCAAAAGCGCGCGCGAAGCCTACCCTTTAAAATTTTTTCAAAAACAACAAAAACGCCCTCTATCTTACTATACTTCGACACAAAAATATTATGGTATATGCCCGTCGAGAAAAATTACGCAGAGATGAAATCGTGTACAAAATTATTAGAATTGAGAAAATCAAATAATTTTTTTAGAAAAAGGCATGACTATATTTCTTGTCTGACTAAATTCCTGAGTGCGTATTCTTTTTTCAAGCCACGCGGTATATACAACTTCCTCGAGTCTTAATTTTCAAAAAAAAAAAAAAAAAAAAAAAAAAACCGAAAGTCGAAATTTATCTCGTTTACTTACGTTCGCATGTATCAGTATTGCATTCACAGTATTTCCATAAATTTTACAGATTTCACAAATTCCGTAATTCTCTCGCGTCGCCATTTTGACGATTACTCAAACCGCGCGCAAAGCTCATCGTTCAAAACACTTTTCAAAGCAACAGAAGCGCCCCCTATTTAACTATAGTTTTATACGAAAATATCTTACGCATTATGCTATTTGTTTCCGAAAAATAAAGCACAGACGAAATTGTGTACTAAATTACGATTTGAATAGAAAAATTAATCAAATAATTATATATATAATTAAATTTCAACCCAAACTACGTATATACTACTTCTTTCATAACAAGATTCCTGAAGTGATATGTTTCTTTCGAACTTCACATCATATTTTATTTCCTCAAGTCTCAATTTTTCTATAAATAGCAACCAAAAGTCGAAATCTACAATTTTTACTCAGATTTACCTTGAATCAGCACATTTTCTACAATATTTCCACCGTTTTTGATGACTTCAAAAATTTCGTAACTGTCGTTACCGCCATATTGCCAAGTACCCAAAAGCGAGCCGAGTAAAGTCTTCCGTTCAAAATGGTTTTGAAGACAACAAAACTATACAATCCTACTATACAGTGTTATCTGCGTATTTCGGAACCCACGCTTCTAAGCACAATCCTGATACGTGGATAATCCTGTACTGCTACATGAAAACGCTTTGCCTTTTATGATATTTCCCTAAAAAAATGACGCATAGCCAAACCGAGCCATTAAAAAATCGCGACCAGTTTCATCGCCCGCCGGAGAACCTGCAAGCAGTCATGTGTTCGCGAACGCGTGAATAAAAACGCGTCTAGATTTTTCTACAGTCGACAAAGAGCCGTCCGAAAAATTCGCAACGATTTCGCGAAGCAGAAATAATACATATATAGGTCACCTATTTCCGTCGAAACGCACTCGCAACGCGACGTCCGGCACACGCTGCTCCCGGGCTCCGATCGGCTTCCGAATTCCTCGCGTAACCGCCATTACGCGTTAGATCGCCGGTTATTTATCGACCAGATTTGTTACCCGTTTAACGTGCACTCTCTTCGGATCCGCGAAGACGAATATGGCGGACGACGAGGTGGGGACACAGCGAGTGCAACGGTCGTGTCGTTCGCGTTTGAAGCTGACGAAGTAAATCGAGCGGATATACGCGCCGCTCATGAGAACTCGTCCCATATTTACATCGCGCCAATTTTCACCCGCCAACTGTTAAGCATTAGTCACGGACGAGCGACGAGAACGCGATACGATGCACGGATCTCCAATCGCGACTTCCACACCGCGGACGTTTCTAATTATTCGATCCGACATCGTGATCGAAGGACGCCTTTTTCGATCCATAATCGCCGAAACATGGTTCGTCGACTGACTTCTCCTTCCATCTATTGACTTCACTTCCTTACTTCGTTTCTTTCTCATTGGACGATCTTTTTCAAGACTGTCAACCTTCGAACGTGAAAATTGTAGCAGCGCGACTAGTGTTGCGAGTTTACGAGACAAAGTTGAACCGAGCGCTGCGATCGAAATCAACTTCGTAGAGAAGGTGATGCCGGTTCGTCGCGAATGTTGGACCGTTCAGGGCACGTGGGTGCGCGAATTTCTGTAGGAAAACGGAACTTTGCACATTTTTCGTCACGGTGAAAGTTAAACGGGTTAAAAGTTGAAATTTACGTGATAGATAAACGGCCGTTGCCACGGCACTTTGAAACAGAATATCACATTCGGTGGTTAGTGGTTTTCCTTGTAAGTGCAGAGTTTTCAGTGGGAGAGGAGGAAACTTTGGGAACACATTTTTCACAAAACACATATTTGATCCAAGTACGTAAAATATTTATCACATGTAACATAAGTTTCCTTGCGATAAATGTAGTCTAGGTTATGGTACTTGTCTACGCGCGAAAATTTTAGAATCGATTTGTAAACTATGGATCAACGGTGCTTAATTATCCGAATTTCCGAATTCGTAAGGAATCCGTGAACGTCTTTAGGAATGCGAATTATCAATGACAATTGCGCGATAGTTGAGGACAATTATCTCATCGAGAGTACAGTAAGTTTCGTATCGCGGGTGCAACGATCTCGGCTGCTAAACAGTAGGATCAATGAACACGGCTTGATAGCCACGAACGAGATTACGACTTCGAGTTTCGATGATCGTCGCACGCTTGCATCTGGTATTTATAAATACGCTTCGAAGAATACCTTCGCGCCCCATTCGAACGTTTCTCAACGTCCTTAATGACATTTTTACTGTTTCGATAAACTGTCCGCATACCTAAACACTTGTCGTCATGTTGCGGATGAAATAAAGGTTCGGTCACACTGCACTTATACTCGATAATTAAAAGGCACATTTTTATGCAAATTCACATTTTTACAGGTATAGAAAAGGAAGTGAAAATTGAATAAAAAATGTGTCTTGTCTTCTAAATAAAACCTATAATAAATTTGATGTTTTATGTATGTTGCACATTTTTCCACACAGCACAAGATATCTCACGGATATCGTAGGGACGTCATTTTGGGATATCTCGATATCCGTGGGATATCCAGGGGATGTGAAAGTGTCCACCTTTGTGATATTCTACGGATATATAAAAAAATAATTTTAGCTTGGTTCCAAATTTACTTTATTTTTCTCGTGGTGTTTATTATCTGTCTATGTCGTATATTTATCATCGTTGTAAATTGTATACTGTATACATATCAAATCGTAGGCGAAGGTGGTGAAAAACGAAAACTCATAGGCCGGGGGATTCGAATAGATGAACCTTGAAAAACTTGCGACAAACTGACAAAGCTGAATCTTTACTAGCTCAGCTAAACTGTTCCGTTGTTTCGTGTTATATTATTTGCTCATATAAGTTGACCTGGAAATTCCGATACCATAGTAAAAATACATTACTTGATAGTATACAGTGGCGGATCCAGGTTGGAATCAAATAATCAAGGTTGAATCTCCAGCTTGATATTACGTGAAGAAAATTTTCAAGAAATAAAGTGAAATTACTCGTTAGCTATTAGGTTAACCTTCGAGGTTTCGAGGATTCGCGAAAATTCGTAAACGTGGAACAGAATTTGTATTATGAAATAAAATTAAAATGTTTTCCTGAAAATTTTATACCAATTAACGTAATCCATAAACTACAGCAGTGGTCGAAATTACTTGTTCGTTTCAGCAAGTATTTGAAGGCTACGTCATTACTTTCTTCTTCTTCTTTCGCCGAGCTCTGCCCTATGACACTTTGCAATGTTCTAAAAAATATCCTAATGAGATATCTTAGGATATCCGTATGCGATATCTCAGAGATATCCTGATGAGATATCTTAGGATATCGGATGGGATATCCTACGTTATCCTAGGATGTCCCTACGTTATTTTAGCTAGGATCGCCTTGGTCGGTCTGGGACATTTTGGGATATCCTCAGGATATCGTGTGCTCTGTGGGTTCTTATGCATTTTCGTACATAAAAGATACCTATAAATATATAAAACTCAGCAGTCTAATAATAATGTTATCGGTCAAAGTATTCAATTTTTTTTTTTTTTAACTAAACATATACAGTGTCCAGTTTCAATCCGAATATGAATACGAATTGATCTCAATTATCAATTTGAAGAAAAGCATGAAAATTTTGTTTAGGTAAACACTAAAATTAAAAAAAAAAATTCTATGAAATTCAGATACTGCGAACTAACAAATATTGCAATTTTCTCTCGAGCAATATGAAGAGAGGCATTCAAGTGCTAACAATAAAGTAAAATTCGTGTTTGTTCCACGCAGTGCGATTGTTCTTTCCGCGAATAGACTAATTGTCGTGTAATTAAGTGCGTAGAGGCGGAGAGAAAGAGAGAGAGGATAACAATGCACCGGGGGGGGGGGGGGGGAGAAACGAATTTGGCACGGACAAAGGAAATGTTACATAAACAATGCAAACGACCGTTTGACAGTGTGACTACAGGCGGTCGTGTGACTTAATTTTTCTACTTCCACGCCGACTAATTACCTCGCAATCGGACGCGTGAGCGCGGCAAAAACACGTACTTATCCTGATTTACTCGATTAGAATACACAAGTCAGCCGGTTGGATTTGTTCCAAAGCGAAGAGTTGTTCCTTTCAACGCTACAATCGTCGGGCCTCATCGGCGTTTTCGTGCTTCAGGAATCAAATATACGCCTAATCGAAATGACTCGACGACAGAACGTATACACAGGCTGTTTCATAAGACGCGGGACCCAATTCGACGGCAGTGAGAGCCGGGAAACAAGTTTACAGTACTCTTTTTTGTATAGGCTAGACGAGATATCAATTTCGTGGAATTATTCTCGGTTTTATTTCTTTGGATCCGTTGATACTGACAGGGAAATATTTCGAGTAGAGGGTCGCGATAGCAAGTAGATGTTGATAGTGTTAGAAACTCTAAACACTATCAAAATAATCTGTAGGATATTAGCTGCTAATGACTTGTGCAATATGAGAAAATAGGCTAAAAGGATTATAGCTACTCTGCGAGATCAGAACCTGTGCGCCACCCTGTTCTTTCATCAGACTGCAAATTTAAAAAAAAAAATAAAATTTTTTTAAACGCATATAAAGAACTTAAACTTAAATAACAGTGTTGTTTAAATATTCTAATTCTGCATTACATTTCTTGAAATTTATTATATTTTAGAATTGATTAACAGCTTTCTAAATTTTTGTATATTGAAATTGTCACATATTTAAAAAATCCGCAGTCTATTCATCAGAGTATTTAACATAGAATCTTCTTAGGCTAAAAAGGTAGATTTCAAGACACAGAGATTTAGAGATTTTCAGAGTTAAAATTGAAGATTTAAAAATTTTAAGTTTTAGAGACTTTTTAAAGTTAAAATTAAAACTTTAAGGATTTAAAGCCAGAAATTTGAAAGTTTAAAGCTAGAAAATTTGGTGATTTAAAGATTTTTCATAGTTAAAATAGAAGGTTTCAAGCTGGAGATTTGAAAATTTCAAGTTGAACAGTTGAAAAATTAAAGTTAAGGATTTAAAGTATATTTTTCGGCTATTGTTAGTGTTGTATGCGCCATTAGCAACTAATAATCTACAGATCATATTAACAATGTTTAAAGTTTCTAACAGTATTAAAATCTATTGGATATCGCAACTCTCTACTCGGAATATTTCCCTGCTAGACGATTTCTATGAGCATTGAATGAACATAATTTTCCGCGATTGAATAAAATTTTTTCGTGAAAAAAGAAGGCAAACAATTTTTTTCTGCAAAAATAACGCAATTATTAAATAATTTTATAAGTAATGTTTTTGCAGTAATTTTTTTGATTACGTATTTTCTATCCCGTGAATTCAGTCTCGCGAAGCGGCCTATTATAAGCCTCTGACGCGATGTTTACACAATCCTTATCCAAATTCCTTTCTATCAATCTGTCCCTATTTCAAATAGTTTATCCGAAATTCGAGAAGCGAACCATAGCAATAGAGAGAGCACGAAGATAAGGTGTTGTCGGCTCGTAGCAAAGTCTACTACTCGTTGATTAGATATGAAATTAGAAACTCGACGAGCGAAGTAACAAAATGGATCTTTTGAAACGGTGGCAACAAGAACCTGTCCCATCGCCTAAAACCAAGTTTATATCTAAACATTGTAGAAACGAAATTTCTCTCATCGCGTTTCGACATTCGCAAGCCTTTAAATAAAGGCCTTTTAATAAACGTCTCACGATCTCCAAGAACTGAAAAATCTGTTTTTCGGAAGACGGTTGCCGGCACCGCAACCAATTAATTATTATTATAATACGTACCTACGATAGGTAAGGTCAGCGTATTAGTGATAAGGTAATCGCAAGAACGGCGTGCGCCGTCCTTCGGTTCGCCCGTCCTCAGACAGTGAGTTTGTTTGAAAGAACATCTGGTGCTTCAATAACGACAACCGAAAGTCGCGTAAAATCCTCTGGCGAGCAAAAAACAATCCCTTTCCACGGTGAACGCCTTCGAGAATGCGTGGAAACGTTTGTTTACACACGAAGCCGCGGCCTCTGGACAGCATCAGCCGGCAGAATTTCTTGAAAATGACAATATACTCGGCGAACGGACTATCGTCCCGAGGACAAAACGGTGTATCTAACGTTTCCAACAAACGTCGACCGATACGTTGATCAATTTTTCACGAGAACAGGAAACCGGGAAGGAGTATCGCTCGCGGGAGAGTGGAGCAGAATGAGACCAGAAATCGGAAGAAGAACGTCAACGTTCGTCGGCAACGCTGCCAGCCATCGAATTGCAAATCGCAATCAAGATACTTTCCTAGAAGAAGCCGGTGACGTGCGAACAGCCTTCGGCCGAGAGAAAACACCGATCGCAGTGAATGACCCTACGCCCTTGGTCTCCCCGAAACCCGCTCCATTTGAAACCCAAATGCGAGGCGAGCTGTATTCGCCGACGCCGAAAGTGGAACGAATTATATTAAACGGCGTGCAAGCGAAAAATTGGGTCGGCTCGGTACCGCTGTGACACCGCGGGAATTCTTAAAGAGGCGCGTGCGTGTCGCCGATAACCGGCATTCCCGGCAATTTCGATAATCGCGTTCCGGAGGCGTCCGCCGCTTCGGATCGATTCGCCGGAAATTCAGCCTCCCACGGAAACGCCGCCGATCCTCGGAAACGAGAACACAAGAGGAGGAGAGGATCGAGAGGAAAGGAAAAAGAGGACGAGAAGAAGAAAACTACTCACCGAAAAGCCTTCGAGGAGTAAGAGAGGGAGTTCCTCAGAGAGTCGGTCGTGTCGCGGACGGTGATCGAGGCTCCTCGATCGCGGGAGAACCCGAAGGGAACTTCAGTGGGTCTCGAGTTCGACGGTGTCCGCAGCCGGTATCTTCGGCCCGGTCGTCCTCGGCGTCGTCCTCCCCGTAGCTCCTGTCACACATGCACTGTGCACCGGCCACGAACATGCGGCCATTGCGCGGCACGCAGTCAATGAACCCGCATTGCTTTTCACCCGGGGACTCTCCGCCCGTCTTTTTTTCCTCCCTTTCCTTTTCTCCTGAAAGCCCTGCGCGCACTATCGGGCCTCTATCCGCTGCGGATCTTCGGAGCCGCACACTCACGACATATATTCCGGTGGCGGTTTTGCACGAGGAACACCCGACCCTCCCGGTGTCACTAGCTCTCTCGCCTCACTCGCTCTCCCTCTTGCGAGAGCTTTCTTGCTCCTTCTCCGTCTCTCCCCTTGGCGCATATATGCGTGCGTGTGCTACGCGCGCGCGCTTCGCCTCGGGTGTGTGTGTGTGTGTGCGCGCGCGATACGCGGGTGCGCACGCGCGTTTCCGTCTCTCCGCACGTGTATATATGTATGTATACGTCGCGACGAGAACCTCTTCTCCGTCTCTCTTTTATTTTTCTCCCTCTCTCTTTCTTTCTCTTCCTACCTTCGTACGGTCGTTCAGTGACCCGCTCTCTCTGTTCTCTCCCGACACCGATGCACCCGGCTCTCGATTTTTCGCCGGCTTTCCTCTCTCTCTCTCGCTCTCTCTCTCGTGCGCGCGCTCGCGGTCGGAGGTGTCTCTCCCGGATTGAAGAAGGACGTCGCGCGCGCCTTGAGGGGGTGGATACGCCGGGGGTTGAGGGGGATGTCCCGGCGATGTATCACGCGTCGTTTCGCTCGCACGACTGACTCGTCAACCGGAGTCTTTCTCGTGTTTCCCCCCCGCAAGGTGTTTCGACCACAGCTTCACGACGCGACACTCGCGGCGGTCGGATGCAGACTGAATCGGACGCTACGTGCCTCGCTCGTGTATTGCCGGGAACGTCCCTCCTTGTCCACCACCACCGTCGCCACCCTCCCTCTTTTCCCGTTCGTTCTCTTTCCCTTCCCCCAGGTCGCTTCTGTCCGCGGTGGCTATCAGCTCGTGCCAGACCCCGGGCTCATTTTTACTGACGCCGCGCGAACGCCCGCTCCGAAGGGGGGAGGGGGCAATGCTCCCGAAGATCAGAGGGGGTCGATTTTGAGGTGACCGTCTCGCTTTTCCATACTTTTCCCTCCCGCGATCCTGCGTCGGCGGTAATTGTCGCTAGTTTTATCAGGGAATTAAATATCTTGATTAACTGATTCACTATGTTTGTAATATCGAATTCTAATCATTGGTAGATCATTATCGTTAGGTTCAAATTTTACTGGAAGTCCTACTGTGTTTATACAGTGGCCATAGAAATTGCATCACCTCAATAATATTAATCATTTCCTAAAGCAATTAGTGCATCATAAATCTGACACGATGTAATACAGCTATAATTAAATTAAATATCAATTTATGAAAAATTATTTAAAGACCATGTTAAAATGCTTTGACACAACTACAAAGTTCGCAATTTTATGTATTCAAAAAACTGAGTTTCTAAAAAATTTTCTGATGCATTAAATAATTGAGATTGCATTGAATAATTGAAATCAAAATTCAGGATAATTAAGAGTCGGATAATCAAAGTTCTACTGTACTTAAAGACGAGTACTGCAGTTACAAGGACTTTGAGTCGCCGATTCCATTACTATTTAGTCACTGTTTTTCTTGTAAATAGCAATATTAGAAAAAAAAAATTAAAGGGAGGGGCCTACATAATTTCTTTATATTTGTATTATTTTTTGAAAACTGAAGGTGACTGCAATTTTTGTAACGGAATCTCTATATCTTTTTTATTGTGTATGAAAGCATATTTCAAGACGAATTCATCAGTGTGCTCTACAATGACCTTCAAAGTTATACAAGGTCAGTAATAGAAGAAACATTTTAAATTTCAAAAAGAACAAAGAACTTCTAATAATTATCCTAAATCTAACTCTAATTGTAGTTTTGGAAAAATTCAATTTTCAGTCAATATTAAACTGGAGAAATTTTATATTTCACGTTGCTTTTAAATTTATTAAACTTCAATCAAAACCGGTTTAAAAATTAGTTGTAATCCTGAGAATTTTTTAAGTCAATTTTAAAGCTGAGAATCTTCAAATTTTGCGTCATCTTTAAGTTTGAAAAACTTTAGTTTTGAGTCAGCTTTAAATTAGGAAATCCTTAGTTTTCGAGCAATTTCAGAGTTGAAGGAATACTGAAATTGTCGCGTTTCAACTGAATCGGTGATACGAAAATCTTGCACTCTCCTTGTGATATGCATAAGTACCTTGTCTCTATTTCTGTGATCTACAGACTTTCTTTTGACGTATTTTTATCTCAAATGAACTCCGTATATGTGATCCTCAATTGCATAAAAATACCGCGCGGAACAATTACTTAGCGATAATCGAGGGACGGGTGGGTGTATCCACTTCAAAATAATGTCGTTTCTCGATAAAGTGTTAATAACACTGTTCAACAGGGGTCTGATTTTGTAAACTTGAATAAACATTTCTTATAGATTTCGACGTGCTGAATACGAATCTGCAAACCGTTTTTTTCAGAACGTACAGTTTTTCAAAAAATCAATTTTGAAAAAAATGACAAATTTTTAAATTTGGAATTTTTTTGTGCTTTTGTCGTAATAGTTATTTAGTTGCTCTTGGCACGAAATGATTCTGTGGTCTCTCTCGAATAAAATGATATAAATAGTTATGAGATTCTAAGCATCGAAATAGGTTTAAATAACAATTAAAGTGAAAAGGACACCCAAAACACACCCATTTTTGCTGATATTTTTCACTTTATTTCAAAAAGTAAGAGTCTAGGAGAAAATTTGACCACACCACGCGATAGAGCAAACCTTTCTACTAAGAAAAGCATCAGGCGAATTTCCAAAATTATTTTTGTTTTCAATATAGAAATAAAATAGTTTGGCGAAACGCGCGGCGGCGACAGTGGTACTCAATGACGGCGGCACGCGCGGAGAATGCCTCGCTTGCCGCCTCGTTGCGCCGTCATTGAGTACCACTGTCGCCGCCGCGCGTTTCGCCAAACTATTTTATTTCTATATTGAAAATAAAAATAATTTTGGAAATTCGTCTGATGCTTTCCTTAGTAGAAAGGTTTGCTCTATCGCGTGGTATGGTCAAATGTTCTCCTAGACCCTTACTTTTTGAAATAAAGTGAAAAATATCAGCAAAAATGGGTGCGTTTTGGGTGTCCTTTTCACTTTAATTGTTCTTTAAACCTATTTCGACGCTTAGAATCTAATAATTATTTATATCATTTTATTTGGGAGAGTCCATAGAATCATTTCGTGCCAAGAGCAACTAAATAACTATTACGGTAAAAGCACAAAAATATTCCAAAGTTGAAAATTTGTAATTTTTTTCAAAATTGATTTATTCAAAAACTGTGCGTTCTGGAAAAAAACGTTTGCAGATTCGTATTCAGCACGTCGAAATCTATAAGAAATGTTTATTCAAGTTTACAAAATCGAAAAAAAGTCAAAATTTGGCGAACAGTGTAATTAAGAATGAACCGAATTCTTGATACAGTCCGATTACCCAATGCTTTTACTCGCTCTTGAAGCGCGCGTCGTTTTAAGATCGTTCTACATTTTTTATGTAATTATCTCGAATTTTAAGAGCACAGATATTTGAGTTACGTCGAGAGTCGTGGTTAACCGTAGTGCAAACTCCGGTTAAAGTGATTTGTTTTTAGTAAAAAGTAGAGAACGTCTGGAATATCGATTATAGCGTTCCCGGTTGTCGGTTATTGACCTTTGATAATCCAGAATTTACATATTTAATATGTCGGAGCGTTGTGGCGTTCCGTCACAGACTTATGTCATAAAATTAGAAACCTACTATAAATAGCATACGTATTACGAACCAATAATTAGTCTATTTTTTAATTAGATTATTATTCTCAACTACAAACTTATCTTTTTGTTAAAAACTTTATTTCCTAATTATATTACAAATTTCACAATACTTTTATCTTCAATCTGACCTATTACGATTATACTGTAAGTAAAACTAGTTGCAAGATTATTGAAATGTGTTTGACGACTTATTTTATTAAAATAGTTAAGAAAGCTTGGTAAATCGAATTCACTGAAATTCATTAAAGCTACGTACATTTCAAGGAACCATCAAAGTAATCCTATCATATCAAAGTAAATAACTTTTATATGTTATCGTTCATGGTAACCTCACCCTCTTCGACATTAGGGTCAGAGAATCCCATTTCCTCGTCTTTTTGACAGACAAAGTCCATAATCGCTCTACAATTCGCAAATTTAACAAATATTAATATTTGCCAAACATAAAGGTTATTTAAAAAACGAACAAATTTTACCTTAGCAGATCACCTTCGTGGCTACTCCAAGACACTGTTCCCGGATGTGTTATTTTGTATTCTAACATGTGATTGAATTCTTCTTGTAGATCCTGTAATTAATCGAACACATATCGTTATATATTCCACATATTAATACTCTTTCAAAAAAAATCTTGCGTTTCTTACCCGAATGAGCTGAGCGGTTCGCAAATCGCACGTGAAGTTTTGCGAAGTCGTTAAAGTAATCTGATAATTCCCTTTTTCTTTTTCTGGAAAATCAATACTATTATTGTCCGCGGACTAATAATTTAGATTACGTAGAAAACTGCGAATCTCGTACTTATGGTCATATTTGGAGCAGCAAATAATAGTATCGGTCCAGTTACGCACGTAGTATCGTGCAAATATACTGCCGTCGATTTTTGTTTCGTGAAATATGTAATATATGGACTAGGATACTTGTTCATCTTGTCATTTACACTCGATGGGTGTATGCAAACTTTACCATCTTCTGGTGTCCACAATACTGGTCCAGCCTTTGTAGTTCGTCTAAAATATCGAGAATAAAATATAGCATAGAAAATATTCGATATTAGAGTGACAAAAAAATAGTAGATTACCTTATGACAGCCACGTTTGGATATAATCCGGCGCATACTATCGCTTTCACAAGCGCTAAATTGTTAGAATTTAAATTTGCGTTTCTATCACCAGGATTTGCGGTTTCTAAAAATTTCATTTGATGCAGATGCTCCGCGAATTGAGTTTTCATTTCCGAAAGAAGTTTGAGCGTATTCATAGAAAGGAAATACTGTCGACAGAAAAAGCTGGCACCTCCTCCTCTATACGAACTCTCGAATCTCTTTAATGCCTCGGACAATGTAACGTGATCGCTGAATTGGTTCATATTAAGTTCAAGTTTCATTCGCTTGGCTTGATCCTCTTTTCCTAAAGGACAGTAGAATGCGTCCTTGAAGGTAAGACTCGCTGCTATTGCGAAGACTGGTTCCACGCAAGAAAATAGCGATGCCCATATGATCATTTTTCCTGATGACAAAGATAAAGTTAAAAAATCATCGGTATTAAATGACTGTATTAAAATTAAAATTATTACCTGTGCGCGGATCGAGCGGCAATTTTGCTAAATGATATCCCAAAGGTGTCAAATGTTCCTCCTTATCTAATGCATTCAAAACTCGAAGTAGATCCAAAGATATATCTATTGCTTTCACATCTGGAGGATCCATAACACTGGCCAGAAATGATTTGGCTTTCCCTAACTGCAAAATCTTTATTTGCAGTATTACTTCTTCTAAACGACTCCGAAGCATTTCTGGCAACGGATACTGTTCGAATGTCATTTCCCTGGCTTTGGAATACAAATGATAGCAGATGCCTGGCTGTACTCTAAAACGAACGTTTGAACATCGAGAGAAATATTTTTCACTGATTAATCGATTATCTGAATATTTTATTTCATCTTACCTGCCTGCTCTACCTCTTCTTTGTTTGGAATTAGCTATTGCTACCCATTCAGGCAACAATGTTTGAATATTTTTAACTAAATCGTATCTAACATATTTAGTTCTACCGGAATCAATAACATATACTACATCTTCGATAGTTATGGAAGTTTCTGCGATCGAAGTTGACAGTATTATTTTTCGAATTCCTTTAGGTGGCGCAGTAAATATAAGCTTCTGATCGATCGTCGGCATTCGAGAATGAAGGGGATAAATAACAAATCGACCTACGTGCAAAATATTTATATATAAATACCGCAATATTACTTTGTTCATTAAGCTATATTAAATATTCTTACTTGACGGATATTTCTCACTGTTTGTCAGCATTGTGTGTAGCTTTATTATATCCATCATGCCAGGTATAAAAACTAGAATCGCTCCAGGTCCTTTTGTCGAACAAATGTGTCTAATTAATTCTTCTATGAGATCAAGAGACATATCTTCACTTTTAGGATTTTTCAACTGGTCAATCACGTGTTTTGAATACTTTTTCTGTATTACAATAAAAGCAATTAATTTGCAATTGAGATGGGAAGCATAAAAATGCAAAATACGATAATTACTTCAGCTGCAAGTTGTCGCGCATGGGGTTCGATAACATCGGAAAATTCGTCTTGCTTCTGTCGAGCTTCTTTGTACTTTTTAAAATGTTTCCTGTAATCTTGAGGTACCGATTGCGATGTTGGAAATGTAAAGCTGTAAATTGATTTAGTTGGTGATTTTTTTTTCTTTCAACACTTTCAAATAACGCCGGTATTATATCTTACTTCGTAATCGATAAAACGTCTTCTAAGTAAAACTCTTCCACAGGATAAGTAAATCCTGGGATATGAATTATTGGACAATCGTCGTAATATTTCGAAAATCTTTCAGAATTAAGTGTCGCGCTCATGAGAAGGACTTTTAAATCTGGCCTCTATAAATTGTTTCGCATCGATGAAACAAAAATTTTGAACTTATTATTGCACACGAACTTGCAATATATTTTTGTTTTTAACTTACTTTAGGAATAACTAGTTTCAACAAAGCGAGGATGAAATCGCTTTCCGTGGAACGTTCGTGAATTTCGTCTATTATAACATGAGAGTAGTCCTTCAATGCTGGATCCCCTTGCATAAATTGTAATAACATTCCAGTAGTACAATATAGTATACTTCCTCTGTCTCTGGGCAGTACTCTGTGGACAAAGAGAAGATGTATAATACTTCGTACAAAGAAATTATTAAAAAAATAGTAACATACTTTTCCAGTCGTATCTGATAACCAACAGATTTACCAAGCTTCTCAGCTCTTTCGGCAGCAACTCTTTCAGCAACAGAAATTGCTGATATTCTTCTGGGTTGAGTGCAAGCTATTTTAATAATACTACCATTACCTCTTTCTATTTCATCCTCTAGTATAAACTGAGCAATTTGTGTTGTTTTTCCGCAACCTAAAACACATTTGTGTAATAATTACATGGTTCATTCCAAATCAGTTCAATCTACAAACCTACCAGTTTCTCCGCTTATCACGACGACTTGATTTTCTCTAATTACTTTTAGAATTTCTTCTCTTTTCTCATATGATGGTAACTTTAATCGAAACTTCATCATTCTTTCATACTCTGACAAAGATTTCTGTGACTTATATTCTTCTAATAACTTCTCATCTAAATCACTGTTTCTTTCTAATCTTGACTCAACGAGCAGCGCTCTGTTGAGATTTTCATATATGTTACCGGAAACTATGTCCAAGAATTTTCTCTTGAATTGCGAATCATGAATATGTGTGTATTTGTCTTCTAAACTGCTTTTAGTGGTTTTTGCCTGCTTATCATTATTGTACAGCTTATTGTAGAATCCTTTGGAGGTCTTCAAAACCTGCTCGATACTTTCTTGAATATGCGTTGGCAGTTTAATGACTCTGAGGTGTTTCTTTGCATTAGAAGCCCTCGCCTTATCTCTATAATATAGACCGATCTCTTTGCCCCGTAACCAAGGAGGACGTCCTTGTCCTCTGCCTCGTGAGCGACCATGGTGTTCGAATCGTGGACTCTCTGGCTGGGAATTGTCGGCTCTACCTCCTTACATATGAATCACATTGTAAATTATTTTATTTCGTTAATGTCATAGTGAATAATCTAACCAAATAACCAAGTTCTCATGCAATTTACGATCAATAATCACGAATTTTAAAACGTGTGTGGGAAACCCTATTAAATGGATAGAATTGTGTAAACGTTTTACTTACCGAATTTATTTCGTCGCGAATATGTTCCCTGACCTGACAAACCTCCATAAGGATGAGACATTCTGCTGTTGCCGACTGTTGCCGACAGAATGGACAGAAGTCTCAGGAAATCGCGAACGATCGTGTCTTCGAAACTTTTCGGACGCTCAAATATTGATAAATTCGGCGCTCTGCGTCTAAAAGCACAGCGTGACAAATTTTCATCAAAGGCAACTTCGAGGCAGGTAATTGGCGCACACCGTGTCCAATCAGTATTTAGTTTTAAACATATGTATGTATGTACGATTTCTTTCGGCTTCGATATAATAATTAAAACCTCCGTTCTATCAGTCGAACTATATAAAAACAATACGCAAGCGTGTGTCGACACAATATTTAAATTTAGACGAGTATCGAAGCGATACGAAGTTAAAATTTCGTTAGAAACGAAGTAACGAAAATATCGATCATTTTTCGATTGCTCGTCCATGGTTCCAAATTTTATTTTTTCCACGCTAGTATTATTATAATATGTAGGCTTTATATAAAATGAAGTCTCTAACAGGCAGCCAAAATTTGTATTCGAATTGACATTTGTAGCGGTAGATATATTTATTTATGTATACAGAAAAGTTACTCCGATATTATTCAGATCTTCGAATATAGAGATAAAAGTTTCTGTCTCGTGACTCAACGTCCAGATGTCATTTATCTAGATTATCCTTGATTCCAAGTGATCTCTAGTAGTTACCTCGTTTATGGCAAGTGTATCTGATGATTTTTTCCATATTTTTTCACTGGTAACTACTACATATACTGCTATGTGCACCAAGTGCATTTGATTTCGATCAACGTCCACGGTAGTTTGTATATGCACGTGAACAATCCGGAATGGGTAGCACCGAGGTAACGAACATGGTGAAGAAATCTAACGAAAACGGTGATGTCAGTGACGTTTACGGTGGGAATTTAAAGATTCTGCCGTGTAACAATCAAGTGAAGGAGCTGCAGACTATATTGCGGGATAAGTAAGTAAATCAACCGCGTGTCAATCTTCAGTTTCCGTATGCGAGCCGTTTTTTCTTTTTTTTTTTTTAGAGTTTATAGACACCGGCACGATGCCGGCTCATCGTGTCGTTCGTTTTCCCTGAAATAGATTAATTCGACACGATACATCTCCGTTTACAGAAACACCACGAGGAGCGACTTCAAGTTCTACGCCGACCGTCTGGTGAGTCTATTTTCACATGCGGTGACGTTTTTCGACTTGTCATTCGTGTGCGAGATCGTCAAATTTTCGTTAGCTTCGGAATTTTACCTGCGAAGCTTTTATGCATCGCGGAGAAAAATATTTAACGGAATAATAAAAAATCATCTTCAGCATTTTTTTTTTCCATTCTCATATTTTGCGACGAGTTTGTCGTATTTATATTTCCATCAGAAATGTAAGTGCTCCGATTTGAGCAATATTTTCTTATTTTTTTTTCATCATGATCACGATTCAATATTATGTAATGTAATGCATTAAATTTTTAGATAAGATTAGTCATAGAGGAAAGCTTGAATCAGCTACCGTTTTCAAAATGCGTGGTCGTTACACCAACCGGAGCCAAATATCACGGTTTGAAGTACCAGAAAGGAAACTGTGGCGTTTCTATTGTGAGAAGCGGCGAAGCTATGGAACAGGTATAATGTAAATCTTGTAATTGCAGAAAGTCTTGAGTTTTTGGTATTATTAATTGCAGAACTTTTAGGGTTTAAGAGATTGCTGCCGTAGTATAAGGATTGGAAAGATACTAGTCGAAAGCGATGCAGACACGCATGAAGCCAGGGTGGTTTATGCAAAATTTCCTGATGATATATCGGAACGAAAAGTTTTGTTGATGTATCCAATAATGAGTAAGTGCAGGATTCTAACTTACGATAGAACAGCACTGGTTAATGGTTTTTCTATATTTTAAACGCAATGGACTACACCTAAGTGAAGAAAAAACCTATAAAACTATTTTTCCTTTAAAGTATGCATCCTTTACATAAGTATATTTGCTTTGAATTGAAGGTACTGGGAATACTGTGATAAAAGCAATAGCTGTTCTAAAAGAACACAATGTGCTCGAAGAAAATATTATTTTATCAAACTTATTTTGTACACCAATTGCTGCCAAAACTCTAGTCACTGCCTTCCCTCAGGTATATTCTCCACAAACAACATGCAAATTATGAACGATCTTTCATTCGATTTCCTTTTGCAGATGAAAATTTTGACATCGGAGATTCATAGCATAGCTCCAAATCATTTTGGGCAAAAATACTTTGGTACGGATTAACTAAATTTTATTAGAATACGATACAATAAGTTAGTATTTACCATAGCAGAGTAAATTGATAGAAAATCAGCTGCAGAAGGTAACATTTTGCATAAAAATATACATAACATTACATTTAACGAAAAGTATATACATGTATATATTTCGTTCATGGTATTGGCAAAGCTGGTTCTTTGAAATCTCGTTATCTTCGATAAAGAGGATATAGTTGGGATTGTCAATAATAGAAAGCATTTCACAAACTAGTTGCAGCCATATTGTGCTTTATAATTTCACTTTTTGCTATTTGCATTTTGAATTTATTATTAGTTTCATGAAATGTGTAGCTAAAAGATATCCTTGCATAATAGATGTCGAAGAACAATTACGTGCGTAATATTATTTTGAAAACTGCATGCCTTTCAATGCACAATAGGCACAGTGAATCAACATATTCTTGCATAATAATTAATTTATATTTTACCGTACACGCTCGTAAAAAATCATGATTCAGTTCAGAAATTTATACCTGAAAGGCTGGTGAAGACTTACCCGATTTACTTAACAAAAACTACAGGTACATAGTATAAAGGAAACGTCGAATACAAGACATATTCTGATAAAATTTTTCATGCAGCTTTGACAGTACTGTTATACTGTCACTTAAAAAAATATGACAGCATTTTGTTTCGTAGATACGTATTAAATATACGTTTTTGTAGTATTCTGTTTCAAACAGATATTTTACCATTTCTATGGGTAGTTTTCAGTTTATGGTTGTGCAGTCTTAATAATGGTTACTTATGTATACAATATAATATTTTTATGTAGATGATTTAGTACAAATGTATGTTAAGGATAGTGTGCTTAATGTTTATATTTAAGAAATACGCCTTCTGCAGACTGATTTTCTCGTAATGTAAGGCTGTAAGTAACGTTTTATTTTATTATTATTTAATCCTAAATTGATCGTGTTCCGATTGATTGATTTTTCTCAGCATAATATACCGATTAAAACTTTTTTTTATTTTTTACTCGATCTATTGTAAACTGTGAATTTCAAATACGATAAAACAATTGTTCCCATAAATGAAAAAGGTCATATATTAAGTGTAAAATATGACGATAGATATTACTGAAAGTATATATCACATATAATTAATTCACCAAGACTGTTATTTTAATAAAAAAAAAAATGATTACTAATTTTTGTTACCGTTGTCTCGATTTAAACATATATATGTGATATAAATCTCACGAATCGTGGAACTTTTGATCTGTTAAATTCAACTTCGCGAGATTATAAAAGTACTTAAGTACAGTTTTTTTCCTAATGTTATCAAGAATTCACAGTAATTTTCCATTTTCATGCTTTTTGTCGTAAATTGTAAACATAATGTAATTGGTTTGTAACATCAAGTACTGTACTGGAAATTGCAGAATAAGAAAGGTATAAATAATATTTTGATATCGTGAAGAAAAAACAACTTCGAAATATTGCAAAATATTTCATTGTCCCGGTGACAAAGCACAATTTTTATTAAATATTTCAAAATATGATTTGCAATACGGCACTCCTTTTACAGGTGCAAATAATAGCTTAAGGGAAATTGTTTTGTTGAAATTGTTATATACGTAAAAATATACGGCACACTGCGTCTCTAAAATTATATTTATCTCGCTAGATTCAAACATTTTATTTACATTATCGGTGTTTACACGCTGAAATTTATTTAGCAAATTTTGCAAGAAGTACTTTTACTGATAGTATTTATTACATTTAAAAAATGAGTTTTCTCGCGGTTAATGAAATACTGTTCATTAAAATTCAGTATTCTGGTATCTTGTATAGGGTCATCCACGTATCTCGGAACCCGTGCCCATTTATAATCATGAGTACGAGTTCCGAGATACGTGGATGACCCTGTATACCATAGTACTGTGCGTCGAGAAAATATCTATTTTGCTATATAAAGAGAATCGTAAAATTAATGTACAAAGAAACTATAAAGCTACATGCTTTAGTAAATGTCGTTTTGTATATCAATAATACATATGAAAGTAGCGGGCAATGCATTTTAAGTTTTCTTCTAGTTTTCCTTGGGATACTTTTGTGTAATAATTTTAATTACATTTGTTTGGGTGCATCGTCGTGAATAAGTACAAGACTTAGCATAATATTCAATATACATATAAAGTTAAAAGAGAGACATACATTGCAACAATGTATGTTATTACTAATGCAGATACTAATTTTTTCAATTTCATTTTTGATAAGGAATAATAGGTATGAAGTAATGCGTGACAAAATTGAGAATGCTTTTTCACGAATGTTACGTGTTACTAAAGTATATACTAATTTTGTTTGTATTAATCAGATCCTTTGTACAGCTATTGGATTGTATCTAGAATTGATTATGCAGCTTTTACATGTAGTATTTTTTTTATGGTGAATGAAGTTAAAAAGTTTCTGGTTATTACTATTATTAACTTTTTTTTTTATATCACAAAATATATTCTTAAAGAATTATTCATCTCGCAACTGTCTACGAAAAAGCTGCATTACATTATCTAGAATCAGTTTAGGAATTACACCTGAACCGTGTGCAGTATGTTGTGTTATCTAAGTGTATGCAAATATCTGTTATGACGAACACCTGTATATTTGACTTACCGTACGTTACCTCAAAGTAATTTTCAACATTTAATAACAGTTTTTGCATTCGTAATGAATGTGTACTAGTAAAAATATTGTATAATATGTATACATTGAAAAGTGTGAATAAATATGCACAGCAAATACTAATGACCTAACTAATAAATGATCTAGAATAAATAGAATTTTATAAAAATAATGTGACTTTTTTTATTTTTTTTCTTGTTATATAAAAAAGAAATGTAGCACATGTCATTATTTCCACCTTGAATTGATATCAAACTATGAACGTTTGCAAAATAATTTCTCATTATTTAAATATCATTTTTTTTTTCGTCTAATATACTATTAAATGTTTCAATATCATTTCAGTACTTCTTTGAGTAATTTAATATATGAGCTGAGTTAAATTGCTTCAATACTTTATACTTCATTGTGATTAATTATCATCAAAGACACGTTGAAAATTATTGTTTTCAGGCTGTTCTCGCTTGGTCGTAGGAGACACTGCAAACTTACAAGGAAAAGATAACGAAGAATGTATATAACACGTTACATGGATGTTAGAGTTTTAACTATTAATGAACGAATCGGAATTGACAATAAGTGCAAAAAAAAAGAGATTAGAAACGTATATTTAAGAATAATTAGACTACACATTTCAAGTTTCTCTAAATCTAGTTTATATCTTAACTGAAAAGAAAACCTGTACTCTGCATATATTTTCGAACATATTCCTCGTTGTGATATTCGAAAAAAATTTTAAGATAATAGATACTTTATTTTTATATTTATCAAGTATTCATACTAGTCATTTAATTATTGATGATACAAATAAGTAGCTACCTAAATTAAAAATAGGTTTAATTGTTAACATAATGTCGATTAAATTATTGTAAGAAAGTTGAAGTTAAGTTTCAAACTGCGGAAAGAATTAATTTATTTAACAATACAAAATAATTTAAAAAATACAGATTACAAGCTTTAATGTATTAGATATGTTACTTACCATAATATATAACAGACATTTCTGGAATGAATTGTTGATACCTATGTTTGTATAATCTAAACTATGTTTGTATAAGTTGGTTTGGAACTAAGTATCACCTTAAATCGAGGTAGAAATTCTTTCCAACTTCTGTTTGTTTTAACACTCAGCAAATACTCTTTTCCTTCTCTCTCATTGCGACAATTAGAAACGGAATAGTTGGAATACCCTTATATAGAGTCAGAAACCCCGTCCTTAGATCGAAACAATGCTGTATACTTTTTGTTACATTTCTGTACCATGTATTCTGTACTTTAATACTTCATAAACAATGTATCTAGAATTTTTGAGTTGCAAAATGGATTTATGTGCAGGATCGCTTAAACAAATTCTGAAACTTCTATTATGATATTTATTAGTAAATTTTTATATGCATGTAACAATGATCAGCATGATTCATATATATCACGTGTAATGAATATTGTTCTGATAAATATAGACTTCGAATATACCATGTTAAAATTTATTAACTGTAATGTTCGCGTCCAACACCTAGTGCTTACAGATATAATTGTTCTATGATAACAACGCGGCGGACATTCCGATTTAATTTGGCGAAGCTTTTATAAGTTTCTTTTCTAGTTCCTCTCTGCAATTATAAATATTTCATATTCAAAAGCTGCGATACGCTATTATTAAAATTAGTCAGGCTTATTATCTCGTGCACAATCATTGCATCATGAACGTTCTATATATTTCGTTCCTTCCTTTATTTTTATAACAGAACAGTTCATAACACCTGCGTAAAGCTTCGATTTGTTCGTGATTAATACCCGTCTATTATTTGATCAGCAAGCGGATAATACGTGTAAAGTAATAAAACTTTCAAGCCGTTTGGACAAGTAGTATAATATAACCGAATATCTGTAAATTAATTGATACACTAATTTTCCATAGAAACAATTGTATGTAGGCCTTTGGTAAGAGGGTTTCAAATTTTCGGTACTTTAAGTAGCAAACGCTTTTTCAATATGAGGAATATAAACGTGTTGTTCCTATAAATTATTCTATGATATTTTAGTTTTGATGCTCCAGGAAATATTTATATGAATCGGATTGGAAATAACAAAAAATGGGACTACGACGAATTAATACGTAATTTAGTCAAATATGTTATGTAAAACTAAGAAATCTGTCCTAAATTAATCCTAACTTGCTTAAGGATTTATTCGATAATAAAGAATTATTAGTGCGCTGATACTGATACAATTATAACTAATTTTGTATCGTCTTTTGTAATAATTTGCATTTTATGCAAAACTGAGTGTTGTACTGTCCAAACTTATCTGTATATGTATACAACAAGAAGCTATGTTAAAGTTTATAATAAAAGCCAAAGAAACAGAAACCGTAATTTCAAAACGAATCACTTGACACCCTACACTTTAAATCGTGGAAGCCATCTTCCAGTACTTATGCTCGATGCATTAGACCATAAATGATCGTACAAAGACTTCTAAATAGTAAACTCTTACAAAAAAAGACTTCCAACCGCAATTAGAAGACGTATACATTCCTATGAAGTCCGATATGAAATCGTAGATAATTTGAAAATAGAATAAATCTATCTAAATCCTCTGACACGTTTCTGTTAAGTAATAGGACAAGAAAGCGTTTCCACTATCGAAAACTTATTATCCTAGCGCGTCGTTAAAATCGTGATTAAAAATAACAAGTAGGAGAAAATATAAACAATGCAAAATGTCAACATAAGAAATTAAAAAAATTTTTTTATTAACTAGTGATATGAAGAAGGATGAAATTAACTCATATCTTCTAGCCAAACCTACTGAAACTTTGTTGGTGAAAAAACATATTCGATCGCGATATAAAATAGTTCTATAAAAGTATCGTTTATACTTGATTGATACTGTTCAATTCAATGTACTTTCCGCAATCGCAGAAACATTATCCTGGCAGTACCTTCACTCAGCCTTAGAAACTTGATAAATATAGTTTTTATAAAATACCCTTACTGGTGGAAAACCAAGGAGGTCGGAGAGATGTGAAACGATCCCATTATCATGTGGGCTTACTTCGCATCTACTCTTCCTTCTCTTGATCGTCCGACTTTTCTTCATTTTTCTCAGCGTTGTCCTCCGTATGTTCTGTGTTTTGTTCAGTCGCGATTTCCGTTTCACCATCGTGTTCCACAGGCTTCGACTCCTCCGATTGTACATCTTCATTTGGCAAAGTCGTCCTCTGTTCTGCGCTGTGGTGATAAACGAAAAAATCAATGGAATTATCAGACGCGACAACATTTATTTTTAGAGCTATAGACACGAACAAAGGGAACCGAACGTTTTTATTTACACGCGTGCACGGTTATAACTATTACTTAATTGAAATGAACGATTATACAATTATGCAATCGGTGTGTCTATAGAACTTACCTTTCTGCTTCCACTGCAGCTGCTTCTTTGTCTGCGGAAGGCTAAAATAAACGTGTAGTGGTTAATACGGACACAGTATAAAATTAGTGCCAAGGGCAGGAGAATGGTACATAGATAGTGCTAATGTGATCACGAACGAAAATTTAAAGACCAAAAAACATATAACAAAAAGATATTCAATTGATGATAGTATTTACTTCTCGACTCGTAGTGTTTCCATTTTCTTGGATCTCTTTACTCTTATTTGAATCGGTACCAGTTCCTGTTGCACCAGGAACTTGCACTTTCAGAAATTCTTCCAATTCATCTATTTCATTTGCCAAATCGAAATCTTCATAATCCTGCAAGGTGATTCATTGTAAGCATTTATAGATCCAGTATAAGAGTCTGTAAGTTTTAAAATTTGTACGACAAGCTCTGCATCAGAGTTGTTACAATAATTACCCCGCAATAGTCTTCTTCGTTAAATATTTGTGGAGGTAACGGATACTTGCTATCTCTCGCAATACTGTTGGACTGCATAAACTCTTTCTCCATTTCTTTTCCTGGTTCCGTTATATCAATGGTTTCGTATTGTACATTTTTACTATCTAATATCATCAAGACTCGTTGTTGCCTCTTCTTCACCTGTGAAAAGATAAAGAAATATAAATAATATAGCCCCAAATTCTTGCTGAACCTTCACCAAAAAGAAAGAGAAACATCATCGATCTTATCAGCATTTAATCAGCAATCGCCAGCGAATGATTCACCGAGATTCACGCGAATCGACAGAAAGACATCGAAACGAGGATTGCGAAATGCAAGAGAACCAAAATAACGAAGTTCTTATTCCGTCGATAATAAATATCGAGCCGTTTCAATTACCCAGGATCCCACGATCCTCTTTTCCCCGCGAACCTCCTGGGTTCCGTTCTGCGGACGTTTTCACCATTGCGAAAACGCATTTCACATCCGACTTCGCGCGGAACGTATTATTCAAGATCGGCGGTGTTTCGCATGCATTTCCGTGACGCGGAAATCGCGTCCCGATCGGAGAACGGGAAATGCATCCGATTGCATCCGATCCGATCGCTTCGACGGGATCGTCACGGTGCGGCGCGTCGCATCGAATAACAAGATCGGAGCTGCGAGTGACAGCGTTGAATCGTTTAATCGTCGCCGCGCAACCGTGTAGTTGTCCCCTGGATGTAACCCGATCCAACGTAGCCGTGAAATATCGTAAGAATTCAGGTGCCCGGTAAATCTGGCATTCTCCTCGAGTCACACACACAAACGCAGGGCACAGACGAATCGCACGCACACGTCGAGTCCGCGACACATGCATTCTTTCTTTCCGCTCCGTCTCTCTTGCTCTCGCTCCACCTCCACCACTCTCCTCGTCACCGTCGTTCTTTCTTTTTGGCTCTACGCTCCCCTCGTCACGAAATATCGCTAAACCGTTCCCCTTAGCCGCCTGGGCCGTTCCACACTCACTTCCTTGTTCCCGCTGATACCCGATATGTAGATTTTGACGACCATCGTTGGGCGAGAGCCGGGGCCGCCTTCGTACCAATTGACACGCTCGCACTCCTCGCTCCGGTCTGCACCACGATTTAGCGGGTCCCGCGGAGTGATAAGCGATCAAGCCGAATCACACTATAGGCTATTAAAGATCGCCAACGATGAGCGACACTGATTTAACGCGCACTGGGCCTCGGGCTGGTCTGGGATCCACTGGCTACGTCATTTCAGGCCGGTTTAACGAGTGTTCTCATGCGCGGTTGCACGCGAATCCTTGCCTCCACGCGGCCACGACGCACTGCGATCCTGAATCCTGACACACGACCGCGTGCACCTCTCCACTAAATCTAACGGTCCCCGATATCGAGGTCAACCTGAACGGCTGCCTGCGTCCGACGAGAAATTGGAAATTTTTCGATCGGCACGAACGCAAAACGGTCGCCGCACGGCGACTGCACTGCGTTCTTTTGCATCGACTGATTTTTTCTTCCAAATAAACTCCGTATTTCAGCAAGATTCTGATAACGAAGACAATCGGCCTCTCCCGCGGTCGGTGCAAGGATTTGATAATCGAGGGATCAAGCTCGGGTGCTGGGAAAGACGCACGAATGGAAATGTATTGGTTTATTTTTTGGAAGCCGCGATTTGAATTCGCGCGTTTCGTGAATGCGCCATTGCGTCGCCGCTTCCGGTCACTGGCGCCGCGCCGTGGAGATCGGACTTTAAATTCTATGTCTTTTTCCGGTTCTTTTGGAACGTACCTGAACGTACCTTATATTTGTGCAAAATGGTAAGAGTTATTATTGATGAATATTTCGTGAATCTTATTAAAATTACTGGTGAATTAATCGTGACGTGTTGAAGACGATTATGAAGGAATTGTTGATGCGTATATTGCGTGATATTATTCACTGGGAATTAGGATATACTCTGAAATTGTGACGTGGGGGTTATGTTTGCATTTCTACTAAACAATCGAGATTTCATCAAACTTTTTGTTCTAAACAACTATTTTTCGAGACAAAAAAAATCAATACCTCGTCTATGCTGAAGTATTATTAAAATAATTGATATATCATGGTAAATCCACCTGACTTAACCTCTATATGTGTCAAGTATTGTTACAATGATTTACTATTTCAACTCTTCAAAATAATCTGTTATCAAAGAAACAATATTTTTCAAATGATAAACTTTTGTAGTATTCAAGTGCAATTACCATTTAACGTTACTTCTATCGATAAAAAGTTTTCATGTTTACGGAATGTGTTTATTTTTGTGATCCTCAGGCGAAACGCACGAAGAAGGTTGGAATCACCGGTAAATATGGTACCAGATATGGTGCCTCCCTCAGGAAGATGGTGAAGAAGATGGAAATCACCCAGCACAGCAAATACACCTGCACATTCTGCGGAAAGGTATGAAATTTATCGGCTCTGAATAGTTGCTTAGTTTTTTTTAAAGCAGTCGTATGATAAGTACACGAATCAGCTTTCCTGAGAAGTATTCATACAATATTTTCTTTTTCCTACAGGACGCAATGAAGCGCAGCGTTGTTGGAATCTGGTCATGCAAAAGGTGCAAGAGGACAGTTGCCGGAGGTGCCTGGGTTTATTCCACAACAGCTGCTGCATCTGTCAGATCTGCAGTTAGGAGATTGCGTGAAGTTAAGGAACAATAAGTAAATATAATAAATATCTTATAATAATGTTTGTTTTACTTATTTGAACCCTGGATTCGTTATCCGTAATCACACACACAAAAGTACATAAAATAAGTAAGGAAAAGTTGGTAATACAAGACGAAAACAAGATGTAACTTTATCCAAGTTTAATAGGCTTCTGACAATTCTGTACATGATACATGAGAATCATAAACTGTTCTAAGCATTCGTCAGAGATTTATCTATTCTTTGAATTAGAAAGTATATTTAGAAACTGTTTTAGAGGCACATCAAAACCATAATTAATATTTATATTCACAATTTCTTTTCCGTTTCGCGGATATATGTGTATACTAACTTTTGTTAGGAATAAATACAAATTTTCTTTATAGTTGAATAATAGAGTGTATTTCTTTTTACACGAATTTTGTGAAACATGAATATATATATCATCTTGAAATTAATTAAACTAGTGTTTGAAAAGGTATTTAGGGTTTTAGAAGATAGATAAAAGAGTTGCTTCGATCGTTCAGCTTGGACATCATGCATGTATATTAATATAAATATAGAAGAACTTAATGGAACATAGATCGTTTTATTGTCTTTGAAGATGCATTAATTTCAAATTGTATGTTTCTATTATAAACAACGAAATGAAATTATTTTAGTGGACAATTTTTACGGTAAAAAACATGCCCACAAATTATTATTGACTTTATTATTCTCTATATTTGCAAACTCACGTTGAACCTGCGTTAAACTTAATTTTAAACGCCTAACAAAGTTATCTACAAATTCTGCTAATAGTATCCTTAACGAAACATACGTTCGAATAACATATTGCTTTTATAGAAATCAAGTCCTGTACAAAAATAAATACTATAGCTTTGCATGGATAATTAAAAATATAATTAAGCTGTAAAAGATAATCTGTTGCACCATCACCATTCCTTCAAGTAACAAAATTGAGTATATCTTTCGATATTAAAATTCTCCTAAATTGAAATTCTTTTTTTTTCCAAGTTGTATAATATATTTTAAATATTATAAATGTAGTTCAGTGTTTCTTTATGTAATATTGCAGAATCGAGTAAGTTTCTTTCTCAGTTGTAAATGTACACATAATTGCCAGTCAACATTTCGCATGAAAATCGTTTTCACTTTGTCGACCGTTTTCGTCGTTTTCGTTTCAGGGAGCGTGGAAAACTATTAACTCGAGTCTACGATAATGCAAGGGAAGGGCGCCAGAATCTGATAACAACATTTGATTCTTACATTACTTACAGGAAACTGTTTCCTCCTTTGAATCATACTCAACAATGTATATTGCACTCCAGTTCTTTCGGCACGCTTCTAATTCATAGAAGGTAAAAAGAGTCTGAATCGATTAAAAACCGCAACTATGCAAAGATGATAGGAATATTCATAAAAATATCTACCTTTCGTTTTTCCTTTTACGAAAATACGGAAGACGTTCTGTCTCGAATTCAAGAAAGTATAACATTACAGCGGATAACAGTCGATAATTTCTCATCACTCTTAGAACGATATTAGTCTGTAGTTGTAATCTCGTATTACTATGGCGAATCCAGGTAATAAGTACATATTCATTTATCCATCCGAACGAATCAAACGAAAGTAACAACTAAAATTACGCGAACGAGATGCAACAAGGAACTGTTAGAAATATCAGTATAAAAAAGATTCAGTGCTCTTCCCTAACCGCTAGAAAATTGTATAGTACAAGTCCTAAATCGTAATCAGTAGCGTCACAATGATTCTCCGCTAGCATTCGCGCCATTCATTCTGTCGCAATGTGTGATGAACGTTTACGCCGCGTTTCAGCGCACTAATGTATTCCTTCCAGTCACCCGGCATTGCACTCATCCCATATTATCAAATATGTTTGTCTCTTCCTTTGTATTAACAATTATTTATTTGTAACAGTGGTCTGATATGCTTTTCTCTCTACTGTTTTTACTAAAACGAGAAAAAAAGGGATGGGGAAAAACAGAACGTTCACGCACGTGTTTCTTCGTATCACTCACGTATACATCCACACACGTTTCGGAAATATTCCTTTCTCGTTCGACACTGTTGTGCATTTTTCGATCAAGGCATACCATGAGAAATGGCAGTAAATACACGATACCGCTGTGTAACAGTAAATAAATCCTATGTAACTAAAAGCATTAACTTTAAACACCTTCCACGTTTCATTCCGGTGGAAGTCAGTTTCTGTTGCACCATCAATTCCACTGATAAACTCGATGAATTTAATAAGCGATAGTGGACTTTCTCTTTCATGGAATATAATACTAGTTTCTTCTTCTTCGATCTTCTTCGCGAAGGTTCCACAACCTCCGACCGTTAGATATCTCAGTTCTTGATCGTAGTTTACTAAATATACGTCAACAAGTGTTACATACAGACGTATCGCTCAGGCTCAGCTGGTATTAGCTGGCCTGCCATTTGAATTTGCTACGCATTATCCACTTCTGGCCGATGTTTTGGGAACTGCACAACGCTAGGACTGGTTGCATCCCGTCGCTCGAACGAGGTTTGGACAAACAGTGTCCGGTATTGGTATGCTTTATCATCTTTGTCTGAAAGAAGATCAGTAGTTTAAATAGGATGTAAATAATATACGTTTAAATATTTTAAGGAGTAATAAGAGAACTTAAATGCAACAAAAAATATCTTATAATGCGCGTAGCCGACACTCATTCCTAGAAGCATCCTCGATTTTTAAAGCTTTATATCAGTCAAACTATAAGAGATGCAACAAAATGCATGAAGACTCTCAATATGTTTGTAAAGTTTCAGAATCTTCTGACTATTAGTTTAATGCGCAGAGTTGTTTTAACTTTCAGGCATTATTACCAAAAAATAGAGGCAGATCTGATAGTATTTACATTATATATAGGATATTTTTTGTTCCATTTGAGCCCTCTTATCATTCCTTAAAACATTTAAACGTATATTATTTACACCCTGCATAAACAGTATTTTTTATTCGGCGAATTGAATGTGTATTTTGATTTTGGTTTCGTACCTCTTCGTTATAAACCCATGCCTGGTTTCCCCCCATGCCGTGGCATCGCACTATCTTGACAGGACCTTGGGGACTAGCTGCGTCAAGGCACATATCGTCAGACATAATTTGTTGCCGTTTCGTATAAGCGAACACCTGAAACCAAAGAGAACCGACGAAAATTAAACACAGATGCTGTTTGATAACACAGTACAGCAAATTTTTTACTTTTTTTTTTTAATTCTGTCGAATCTAGTCTTCCGTGCGCTGATTACGAATCTGAAATTCGTTTTTCCATCACTCTCAGTTATGAGAAATTTGATTTAAAAAAATTACATATTAGTCAACTTTGAACTAATTTTGTGACGCAATTATAAAAGATATTTAAGTTTTGTTTATATACAATGATTCTGTAGCCTTTTCTGAACTTTTATTACATTGTGAATGATTATGTACATCTAAATAGTCATTAAAGGTAAAGTGGCAGCACCGATTTTGCACAAATTTTTTGGGATTCTTTTCAGTATATTTTACCTTCTATGTAGTCTGAAAAATTTTTCTTTTGAAATTTTTCGAAAACTGTTCTTTAAAAAAAATCTGCTCTATCGCGTAGCGTGGTTGAATTTTACGCTAGACCCTTACGTTTTAAGATTAACTGAAAGTAATAGTCTAGTAAATTTTTGCATACTTAGTATTGACATAAATGCATAAAATCCGCAGTCTAATAATGAATATCGGAACACAAATTGGCTGTTGTACAGTATAATTTGCTCACCTGATTGCCACCCAATCCGTGACAATAACTAATTCCAACGTTCTCCCCGGTTCTTCTACCCATAGTGTCCAAACATGTCTGCGTGTCAACGTTTTGTACATCACCCAAATAATAATAATCTAACGGCATCGGAGACTCTGGGTAAATATTCTCCAGATACCATCTAAAGCTTTTGCATTTGAGGCGTTCCCTCAGCTTGATTCGTTCCGAAACATCCCCAACGTCCACGTGTCGAGCTCCTGCGAGGTCAAAACGATCATCTGAGCACCGATCGATTAACATACGCAGATCGAATTCGTAAGATGCGAACAATGTGCTTGCGTATACAAATATTCTCCGAGGAGAGTGTGAGGTACATGTGCTAAAATAAAAGAATCGCCACGCGTGGTGTATTAATGCCGTGTGCTTGCCCTCGGGAATTATTATCATCCTCGATTGGACGGGCCGTAACAATACTCCTTTTCCACAGTACGACCCTTTTCGCTCAGGCTACCAACGAAAACATATTTTCGTCGCCTTCCTGTGTACCGTACAGCGTTAACGGGTATCTGATAGACGTGTAGCTGGGTACCCGGACAGCGTGGAGCTCGTGATGCAACCAATAAAAGCATGCCAACCCAGCGGACAGACGAGAAACATGCGGGACAGAGACACAAAGCGAAAAAGTGCACGCAAAGGACGCATCGAGAGGGAGTTCAGGCGACTATTGCACGATTTCGTTCTTTGTGTGTGTGTGTTCTTTTTTTTTTTCCACAAATGCTTGGTGTTAGTGCTACCTGGATTAATGTTGTAATAGAAGTACTTCCATTGGTCCAACCAGACCTCTGCGAGTCGCGCATTGTTGTGGTTCACGATCTTGCTGGTACCACCAGGGAACGTGTACGGTGTTGATTTACGGAATACATGACCGACGTGCGAGCACGTTGCGATTTCCAATGTCCCACCACACATCCATATCTAACCAACTCAGTTCTGTTAGTATGTTAGCGATTACAAATGGGAGGGTAGTTTGTAACACGTTTATAAAAAAGAAAAAGAAAAAAAGAGAATATGTATGTGTAATAGACTCGGGACCGTTTCAGAGTCAGCGTCTCTCCTCTGTGGCACCTATAATGTAGAATTTCATAAACGGATTAAACTAGACAAGCAAGCAAACTCATTCTGTTAGTTGGCTGGATGGATGAGTGGTTAAGACTATTTTTTGTTTGTTTTTTTTTTTTAAACTACGTCGAGACGCAAAGGAAGATAATTATGCTCCTGCGAGTCGAGCCGCGTGGCTCAATGCAACAGTAAACAGCCCCAGAGATCATTCAAATGCTGAATAAAGTACATTCGAGCACGAGGAAAAATAGTGTTAATATAGAATTCATGACAGATTCGGTTTGGTTAATGTTACGATGGTAAAAACATTCTGCTGTGAATTAATTTTAAGGTCGAGTATAAAGAGGATGAGTTACAGGAATGTTTTAATTTGTCAAACATGTTGCTCGTTAGAATGAAACTTGTAGCATATTTTTGTTCCACGTTTTCGAATATGTTTGCGGTTAGAAGTATAATGAGGCTACCGAGCGTACTGCGTTTGTGTTTGCAGTACAATGTGAACAGCTGTTGCGAAGGGCGCACGTGGGACCTCGTATGAAAAACGGTATGAATAGAATAACGAAACAGACATTACTGAAAAACCAAAGACATCGAGAAACAGATAAAAAAGTGTGCTATACTTTCACTGTGTCATTATCACAGCCTGTATCAGATACCCGTCAATTATACATGCGTAATCACCTCTTGAATAGTCTCTAACGCTACATGTGTTTCGTGTTGAACATATATCGATGCTACGTGAACACAAGCGTCGAGTCTTCAATCGATTTTTACCTTCTGAACATTCCATCTCGAGACCCCCGTTTTGCTTGTAATTAAACTACAATAATCGCACACTTTTTCTAAAGTAAAATTGAAGGATTATTAAAATTTCGTACCGCCGTCGAGTCGTTGGCCGGAAGCCGCGGTTTGTGTTACGATTAAAGAGTTAAACAAATGAAATTATACACGTTGTTGTCTAACCTGGGTTCATGGCATAGTAAAAATCTCTCCACTCATCCATCCAGACTTCGGCCACCCTAGCCGCATTGTGGAGTACTACTTTGCTGACACCACCAGGGAATGTATACGGACTCTTGTCCCGGAATACATGTCCAACGTGCGAACATGGACTGATTTCTAACGTTCCGCCGCATTGCCACACCTACAAGGCACTTATGACTTCACAAACGAAGACTGAAGTATCCGTAGCTAAACCCTCTAATCGGAATTACAATTTTAAATATCGGATCTCCGTTTTAGAAGTATCCAGTATCCCATTACGACCGCTTAACGGTAGAACTTCTGAGAAGCGTTCATTTTCTGAATAAAAGTAATTGAAATCAATTTCCGGAAGTAGGTCGGACAGAAAGGTTTGAAGTTCTAACGTTAATTGTAGCTGTCAAGTTAAAGTCTACGTTACAGAATAATAAATAAGGTTTTACACTAAAAAAAAAAAAGAAGGAACACAGACTGTAAAAAAGGAGATTGTTTGTAAAGGGTAACAGAAAAGTTGCGCGATCAGCTGGAAAAAAGCAAATAAAATAAAACTTCCCTTCGGAATCGCCTGTAAATCTCAAGCACCAACGTATGTGTTAAATAATATTAAAATCACAGTTGGTAATTGTTCAATGTAACAGTGTTTCTGCCATCGATACTCACTCGGAAACTCATCTCGAGATTTTCCCCGCCCCAAATGTCCATCCCCTCGTCGTAGGCTCCTAATTCATAAAAGTATTCCTTATCAATAGAAAACAGTCCACCAGCCATGGTTGGCGTTCTTAAGGGTGCTGTTCTGTCTCCTAATCTTCTGTCCATTTCCCTCTGTGCTACTCTATACCTTGTAAATCCAAAATACTTAGCATTAGCACTGAAAGTAGTAGAGTACCAAAGATAACCATGATCGTTTCTTACCATCTAAAGTTTAGTTTCCAGTTAAAACCACCCCAAGTCATATCACTGGCTGGGATGTACTGGAAAGTATCGTCGCTAATCACATCAATTATAGGACAAACTACAGTAGTTCTGTCCTCAACGATTCTGGAGAGCAAGGGCTCCAACCAACCCTCGGTACACTCGCAGTGTGCGTCCAAAAATGTTATCACTTGTCCCTTCACGTGCTTTGCTCCAAGCAGTCTAGCTCTGATTAGGCCTGATCGCTTATCGGTGCGATACACGTACGTGGGAACGGGCAACGTTTTTATGTAGTCCTCCAGGTCTTGCTTCAGGTGCTCTGAAAAATGGAAATGTCGATCAGCAATCAGCAGGGAATTGCAAAAAGGATTAAAACTCAGTCATCTTTAATAGCATTCACAGTAAAATCTTGATTATCCGAATTACAATTATCTCAATTTTTTATCTAGGGTTTTAATTATTATTAGACTGCGGATGTTTAGGCATTTATGGCAATTTTAAAATTACAAAAACCAGTAAGAATGCCTACAGATATAAAAATATATAAAATACACTTTATAATATTTAAAAGATAAAACATACATTTATTTAAGGTTCAGTTGCTGTTGTATGCCTATAAAAATATAAATTTGCATAAACATCCGCAGTCTAATTATTACGCTAGCAAAGGTAATTACCCAATCCCATACATGTCAATTTGGATGCACTTTTAGCATAATGTATGACTCGAAAAAATATGTGACATATTTTTTCTTATCGACTATCATCCATACTGAAGGGGTGAAAGTCACCCTCAAAGTCGTGTCAAATATTTTTTCGAGTGCTATACTATAGTGCATAAAAATCGGTGTGTATAGATTGGGTAATGTCCCTTGTAGGCGTAACAGTACAGTGGGACTCTGAGTAAAAGTTTAACTATGACTTAATAATTTTCTACTAATTATTTGCATTTTATCTAATAAATATTAAGTCGGATAATCAAGGTTCTACTAACTTTGGAGTTAGGATCTCGATTAACAGAGAAGTATAAAATGACAATTATTGGAATATTATAAAGTAATAATTCAGATTTTCTGAAAAATAAAAATCAAGGACAACTAAGTACATATGAGCAAGATATTCGAGTTTCTCCTATACCAAAATTCACCTTGTTCGCTCCTATCATCAACTAGGATGATTTCCTTCAGCAAAGTCCTGGGCGATCGGTTGATAACCGACCAGACAGTCCTGAGCAGCGTGCTCCAAGCTTCATTATGGAACACAATAACGATACTAGTATCCGGAAGATATTTTGCGTGCTTCTTCGACTTGCATCCCTCCAGCCGAATATCCTTCAAGGAGCGATTCAACGCGATCATGTCGCTCGCCATCAGGTTGAACTGATTCAGCTTGAACAGTTCCTGCTGTTTCGCCTCGTCCTCCGGCGAAATCTGCACCGGGACGCCCATTTCCCCAGGCATGCCTCTGTTCTCCCGCACCACCTTCGCTGGCCTCCAGAGATGCAACTCGGACTGTTTATACCGCCTCTTGTTATGCTGACCGTTGCTCTCCTGGATCTGCTCGTCTCTCAAAGCCCTCGCGTGGGGTATATTCTCCTCGGTTAGGGTCTGCTGCTGCTTGCTGCTCTCGGTGCAACCCCACCCGGACCCGCCGATGCAGTCCGAGTAGAGCATCAGCACCATCACGTCCACCAGGAACCATACCAGCGACGTGAGCAGTATCACTTGACACGTGTGAATGCGAATCTTGGAACGGAACATCTTGGCCCTGTCGCCTTGTGCCCCGAGCACATCACCCGGAATCTTACCACCACGGAGGCCGGAAGAGGGCTCGCTCGGAAACCGGAAGTCAGTCGGTACCGTGTCTGGGAGGAGTCCTGGGTCCCGCCGGGGGAATCACATGACTAGGTGTCTTGCGTTGTTCTGGTATCTGGAAAGAATATTATTATTAGACTGCGGAACTTTATGCAAATGCATATTTTAGGGAAGCGGATTAAAGTAACGAGACTTTCAAAAACATATTTTTTTATTTTGCATATTTTGCATATTGCATATAGCTTGCATATTCTGCCTATACGTTGCATATCCTACAGAAGCCGAGTGTCTTACCTAACTCTACCACCTCTGGTTCTTTTGTTATTTGTACAGATACAAAAATTGTCGTATTTTAGGCGCACATGAGTCTGTGTAGGTTGAGTTCACCCTACACAGGTAATACTTCTCGACATTTTGCGAAGAGTATAATGTTTTTTGTTTTATATGGAATGACTAAATGTTTGTTACTATTCAATAGTTGAGGTCAAAACAAACAACTGTGCACCACACTATGATTTTGAAATGACTTGCTACCGATAATTTTGCAAATGATTGAACCTACGCTTTCAATACATATCAGTTTTACGCAAAACTTTAATTTGTTGAGATCAAGGTCCGTTCAAGGTCATGTTATTAAACATATCTAAACGCGTTTTTTTTATCAATTACATGATTTATTATTATTAATTTCATATTATATACCAAATATGTTTTGCATCATCACAATTCGACAATATATTTAAGTGCCCTTATTTAAACGGATCACCCTGTATAATAATTTAACACAATTATATGAATTTTTAGTCTGTATACATGTAACGTATACATCAAATGTATACTCTGCATATTCACTGCATATTGTTACTGCATAAACTTCCGCAGTCTAATTATTATTAATATTATTTTTAACTCTTCGACGACGGAGATCGAGGCTAGGATCACTCGAGCGTCAAAATAATCATGAGCGTCAATCAGTTGTCACTGTTGAAAAGCTTTCGGGTTTACACAACCGTTTTGAAACCGATATAGAACCGAAACCAAAATCGATACGGGCCAAAACCGATATATCGATAACAGTTACGTTATTTCAGTTTTTATAACTGTTTCACTTAAAACTGATAGATAACAGTTATTTTCAAAACCGTTTCAATCCCCGCGTGAAAGCCTCTTTCTGATTAGCGTCAATCGTCTGTTGCTACGTCTGTCTCATGTTATACAGGGTGATTCTTTGGCTAGGAAATATAGGGTAAGTCCCGGTTTCTGGACGATCACAACGGTAAACCCGTCACTGAAAAGGCCCATTTTCCCTGACTTTTGTTAGCAGAAATTAGGTACACCCAGATGTAGAAAACAGGCATGTATAGCTCGACTTGGCTAAAGAAGTCTACGACGTCTAAAAAGTTTGGTTCTTTTCAGTGATAAGGTTATCGCTGCAAATGATTAAACGGCGACATGCGTTGTGTATAGTGAGAGAATTACCTTGTACGGCCCCGTCCAGCCTGGATATTCCGGCGAGCCGAACTGAACCAGTAATGCCCGCCACTTTCGTCTGCGAAAGGCTCATGATTATACCAAAAGTCGGGGAAAGTGGGCCTCATGCACATGAAAATGTTGGCATTAATAGTTCTGTTTAACGCTTGGCTCGCCGAAATGTTCAGGTCAAGACGAGGCCTGACCTTAGCACTTTTGCCTGCGAGAGGCCCTTTTCCCTTACGTAGGCCCTTAGTGATTACCACATCATTATGAATATGAAATCTTCACAGAATATCAAGGAACATACTTAGATATTAACACTAGTTTTCTCATATTTTTCGTAAAATTGGAACAGTTATTTAAACAAATAAACTGCATGATCAGTTTCAAAGAGATCCGACGGGGAGCAATTTATTTCTCATGAAATTTTCACTCCGTATGCATCTGCACTTCGATGTCGTCCAACTCACACACATATCCAAAGTTTCTCCAGCATCAAAATACCCAGCCATAAAATAGTAGAACCTCGATCGCATCAAAGTAACCGATTTCGAGTTCACAGTCCGGACGAAACTAACCAAGTTCGTCGAATCACGGTTGGCCAAACAGACCATCCGCCCGCTAAACATTCCGTTAAACATCTCCTGCAGGTGTTTCAATATTGAGCGTCTGAGGATACGTTTCCCCAGGAGCCGAACACATTTGCTCCCCTTTCGTTTACGTACCGAAGAATCGCCTTTGTCCAGGCGTATTCGCCCCGGGGGCGATGCCAGCCGGTGGAAGTCACGCGAACTTCCACTGTTTATTTATCACGCGGCTGCATAATACATAGGACCATTTTACCATTATCGATTCGTTTCTATTCTTTCCCTTTCGCTGCGCCATTTCCGCGACGGAACGCGCACTCCCGTATTTCGCCTCGCGATCGTCGCCTCCCCGCGAGGAGTGTGTATTCCGCTCCAGGAAGCTCCTCCTCGTTCCATTTTGCTCGCGCGTCGAATCGCGCCCGGGTAGAATCCGCCCCGGAGGACGACGAAGGACAATTTGACGAGCCGATCGGATTCTTTTTACGACGGTAATAAGAGACCGCGCTTGGAGAGAGTCGGAATCGAAATCGAACCTTTCCCCCTAGTCACGATTCCCCGGGCTTAATTTAGAATTTTCACGCCAGAGAATGGGATCCTCCTCTGACGTCAGTCGGATCCAGTTCCTCTGGAAATAATTGCTCGGTCCCGAGTGCTCTAACGTGAGAGAGGAGCGGCGGCGGAAGAAAGTTACCGGAAGCTGTTAGAAATTTCAGGCGAAGACTGTGCGTCTTACTCGATTCGAACTTCTCAGTCACCGTTTCTAAGAGGTGTCTCTCAGAGATTCAATTCAACGCGTCGCGTTTATTCTCCTCGGAATGGAACAAAGTTAGTCGCGCCTCTAGAACGCAGTGAAAACTGGGAGGAGAAACTCCAGAGGCGCGTAAAAGATCATTGGAATAATTAATCGGAAACTATGGAATTTTTTGGATTTCAATTTTTTATCGAAGTAGATTTTAGATTAGAGAAGTAGATTTGCCAGGATTTTGAGAAATTAGTTATTGTAAATGTAATGAAAATTTAATTCTTCCTAGAAAAAGATGTTTCTTCGTTCATGCTAAATTAATGTTTCATTCCTCTAAATTAATGTTTTTGCAACTTTCTTTTAAGGGGACATTAAAGAAAATTAAAGTTTCCTATGATTATTAAGATGCTGCTAATTTATGAAAAAAATAATTTGTTGTTACCAGCCTTTGAATTTGTGTTTTACAAGGAAAAGAACGCACTTTTCTTTTCGTTAGAATAATATTAGAATATTATTATACAATAATTTTGTCCACCAGCAAGTTTCAAGAGTAAACTATTCACATTTATAAAAATTTATGTTGTAAGTAATACTAGGCTAATAAAGTAGATTTTTCAATATGATGATATTTATATTGAAATTACGCAACTAACAGCAACAAAATATTGTTTCCGTTCTTAGTTTATCCATTTCTGAATAGAATAAGAATTTATTAAAAATATTTTATATAATAAACATCACATAATCCAACTCTCACATTTCTAGAGATTTTTATGTGTGAATTATTCAATATTAATAATCTTATATAAACTCCTAAAACAATATGAAACGTGATAAAATTTTATCTAACACATTAAGTCTGTTTTTCATATAACGAATAAAATAATAAGACACTGCGGCAGTATTGTAAAAGTTGATTTTTAAGTATTTTCTATCTTTCAAATCATTTTAGAGTTTTTCATTGAAAAAAAATGTTTACTCTTTGAAATAAAAATGAAAAAGAAGAAACCGCATTACTTATAGAATGATCTAAGGTAAATGCATCAATAAATGAACACATTACCAGTGAATCAACATTGTTCTCAAAAACAAATAAAATAAGTTATTAAATAACGCATGGTGTGAAAGTGGCTTAAATATGAAATAAAGAACTAAAAAAATTAATGTATTAAATTAATAATTAGGGTATATACCGTATTAAATGGAATAAGTGTTAAAACTCATAAAAGAAAAACTCTTTCTAATAATTTCTTTAACAAATTCCCAGTATGGAATCTAATCAATTCCACTCTTCAAACTTACAAAACTACAGCAAATATTCCTGAAACGGCACAAAATGCGAAAAACCAGTGTCTCCTAGAACTTTTCTTTCAACAAACAGCCAACGAAACATCCTGCAACTTAACAGCGGAATTAACGACAAGAACCGCGTCACAAAATTAGCCAAGACTATTATTTATACAGTCCCCTAAGCCGCTTATGGTCTGTCCCCGAGCGTCGGGGGTAGAAGGAAAGCGAAAAGTTCGGCGGAGGCGTTGTCGTTTAACAATGATTAAGCGACGGCGAAGTGTTCCGTGGAAACGCAGCGTAGGCATCCGCGGAAACAAACAACGGGCCCTCCTCGAGTTCTAACGAGACCGCGTTCCCCGTCTGGGAAAATGATACCCCACCGATGCTAATTAATTAGCGGCCGCTGAATAATTCACTTTCATCGCGATAGCGGTGCCGCCAGCCTCCGCCGAGTAATAGTACCCGATAATTGCATACCACTCGGCCGAGTTTATGGGGAAAGGAACGACGGCGCGGGCAGAGGGGAAATAACGGAAACGAGGAAGAGACATGCCGCTGCAGGGCTTTCCCCGATTTAATAAAACCACCGCGGGTTTCTGGCATCCCAGTCAGCCGTCCGACAGACACGCCGGGAACCGAGTTCCTCGATCGTGCGGAAGACAGAGCCTATGGGGATGCTTCAAGTTTGATGAACGCCGCTCGAGGTGCCGCGACCGAGTCTCCCAGGCAATAAACCGACGGGGAAACCCCGTGGAAGTTCCGCGCCATCCTGGAGGGGAATCTCAAACAAAGTAGACATGGGAATCGACTTTCGACTTGACTGTGGATGCTCGGAGGTCTGAGAGTGAAACGGTTTCGAGTGGGATGCAGATTTGACTCGATCCGAGGTGACGATTCACTTTAGAGACTTGCCAGCTTCTCGACTTCCTTCTAAATATTTTTTTTAAAACGAGAGCGAATTTCGAATTGCACCTACTTTTTATATGTGATTGATAGAACTATATCGATTCTCTTAAAAATATTTCTAAACCACGGAAACAGAATATTTCAACATGAAATATTGAATGTTTCAAATTAAAACAATAATACTACAAGATGTAAATAAAGCAACAATAAAAAACAATCCCATAAATTAATGTTGTTATTCGTGTCGCTCAAACGAAATTCGATATGCAATTTATTTCAATCAATAACACAGTTGACGTTTCATTCGCTGACCCTTTTTCCGTTTCGGGTTACCGGTTTATAAATGCCATTTCTATAAAAAGTTTTACATTCCGCATTGATATATAATGAAGCACCGGATGACATTAACAATCACGCGAATAAAACTCGTTCAACGCGATAGTCGAAGCGTAAAATTTCCACCCTTCGAGAAATTTGATTTGTCCGCAGACATCGTGCGTAACTTCATTTAAAGTTTCTAATTATAAAAGGATCGTGCCTAGCGCTGCAACCGAACTTCCTAATAACATTGACCTACCCCAAGGAAACGAACTGCCCCTAATCTTCAACTTTTGTAAAGTCGAGCCGCATCTGCAGCGCCGAAACTGCGGTCCTGGAAAAGTTCGCGGTTGATTCAAAATTTAGAGAAGTCGACGAGTCGTTGCCGGGGATCGTTAGTTACGACCTCGAAGACGCAGGTGTTGCGGGAGGCGCAACGGTGCCTAGATAGCGATGCAAATTAATTACAACACTGCCCCAGGACTTGCTAATTTTTTCTGCCGCGCCGGGAGACCTTAAATTTTCGTAATTCCACTATTTCGCAATCGTCGTTACACTGAGGAGCAACGATAGGAATTATGAAAGCCTCTGAAATCTCTTTCGTGAAATAATTATTAATAAGGATTACACGACATTGGTAAAATTTGCAATTCGTTGAAAAGTAACAGTATAAGCTGTTCCAAGAATACAGTTATAAAGTAAATTATATTAACTTAAAGTTTTATTCCATACATTTTTACAAACATTGGAAACATTTTCTTGGAACTAGAAAAAGGTAAAAAGGAACTTTTATAATAGACTGATGGATGATTCAACACATTGTTTTTAAGTCAATTAGTGCTTTTAACTTTTATTCTCAATGATCTGAGGATGCACGTTAATTAAAGTAATGTAGAAAATATATTACTCCGAAATAATAATTAATTGTTTTTTGTTTTAGTCAATTTTCTCTTATCCTCAATATAACAATTAAAAAAATAATTCTGACCTTCATATTTTAGTTTAAACTATTTGTTAAACAACAGATGATTCTTCAGAAATTTTATTAATTGAATACAGAATAACTATTAAACCTGAACTTTTCCAACATACTTAAAGTTTTAACGTACAAAGTTCACTTAACACAGAAAAAGATTACTTAAAAGTTCAAATTCAGTAGTTCCGTAAATAATTTTTATTTAGAACAGTTAATGGATTCATTCGATCTCCAATTTGAACGTGAACCTATTTTCGAAATCTCGTGGCACAGATAAGTGGAATCTTTAATCAACTTTAATGAACTGACAGCAGGAAATTTTCGAATGAAAATTAAATCGACTGAATTTTATCTTAATAAATTATTCCTGTGAGTTTAAAATAATTTTCAATAGACCTTTTAATGTCGCTTCTATAACAAGATGTAAATCGGTTAACGCGCCAAACTCCGAGACATCTACACTCAAGCCGGTTTCAGGAAACGTCTTATTTGCGATCCCCAGCGGCAGACGAGTGAAAACTATTTTCACGGAGAGCCGTCTGTTTTCCTCGCCACTCGAAATAGAAAACTCCGATCCCGTCGAGGGATTCAGGACTCATTAACATTTTCCTACTCGAACGATTCTCCGTGCCGCAATCGGACGTTGCATCAGGGGTTCGCGAATAGTTAACTATAAAATCGAAATCACGGGGCATCGAATATCTCGGGGAAGGCATCGGGTTTCGCAAGCGAACGCTGCCAGGTGAATAGAAACATAGGGCGGCTATTTACGGAGGCAAATTAGCGGAATAATAATGAAGCGAAATGTACTTGTGTAAACTAGATAGAAAGAAGATGAGGAACGTTGCTCAATGTTATTCCAACGATCCACGTGTTTCTCGATCGACTTGGACAGGTCCGAAACTGTCGGAAGTTCGATCGATCACGGAAGCTTTGGAAAAAGGATGAAAAGTAACAATTGCACGGTAGAAAAACTTGTGATTCAGAGTGGAAATTTTGTAAATAAGGGTCTTCGCCATTTCTCTGAAGGGCGATGTGTAAATAAGATTTCGTAATCCCTGTGCTCTCAGTTTCTCCTGTGTTTGCTTTTGATAAGATATTTTTCGATGAAATTATTCGTCGATAATCAAGTAAAGCAACTTCAACATTTATCCAAAAAGTCTACGATCCAAACATTGAAATAATGAATAAATTATTTAAGAAATTATTCATTGATGGAACAATTGAAATATTATTTAATTCAGTGTTTTCCAATATAGAACAATACAAAATATTTTACCAACAGGGTTTTTATTTCATTTCGAATAGCTAACTTTCTCATAAATTCATTAATAGATTGTGGATTTTTAGACATTTATGGCAATTTCAATGTACAAGGAAGCTGTTAATTGTAATGCAAAGTTAGAATATTTAAAAAATAAGACACACTGTTATTTAAGCTTCAATTCTTTGTATGCGTTTATAAAATTTTTATTTTCCATACAAATCCGCAGTCTATTCATAAACAATTATTCTAAAAACAGCGTCAAAGTTTTCAAAGTATTCGGGTAAAAAAATTGAGGAGCGTTAGAAAATTCTTAGAAGCTCCGTCAAATTCTATATCAACACGGTTAGAACGTCCTTGAGAAGTTATCAGAGAACGCGTGCCTCGGCAGTAAGCTGCATTCGCAAGAAATTGAGACCCTGAACGATAAGAAAAAATGCAGACGACTTCTAATTCTTTGGAGTTCCGGAACGCCACGCCAAACCTCACAGAAAATCCAGCCGCTTATCAGCAAAAACCCAGCTCGTTATCGCGATCTACTTCGCGATGACATGAGGTTTGATGGTTGTATGAGTCAGTGTCCGGAAAAGTAGAGCCTCCGAGAGTTTCGGTGGCTCTGATAAACGAACCGGCGAGGCGGGAAAGTGGACTCCACGGACGCTCGTAACGATAAGAAAACGTGCGAAGTTTAACGGTTACGTTGAAGAATAATTAGGGTCTATCTCGGCGCGGTGGAACGACGATAGGATGGAAGAATGGACACGGAACGAGATAACTTTGGAAAAACTCTCCGTCTTCCTTGTTTACCGGGCGTTTTCCCGACGCTCGTCACGCGAGGAAAGCAGATTCGAATCCCGGGAATAAGAACGACTCTCGACGGATCTTCTCCATGCTCTAATTACTTTGTTAGGATGCATCCCTCTATAGCGCAATTAATTAATTTTTCATCAGCCGAGGCGCGAAACAATGGCGAAAGTATAAAACCTGTGCGCGACGCGCGAAACTTTTTCGGGGCAAAAAGTTTGATGCTGATTAATGGGAAGGCGCCGAAAGTAATGGCACGGTAAATACGCACACTTGCGATTGCGAAACTGATGGGAAGCCGCGGTTTTGTTGCGAAAAATGTGGACAACCTGCCGGTACAGATGACTCCAAAAATTTAGAAACACTGGTTCTTCTATTATTTAAATTAATTGATATGAATACTCAAAAATAACAGAATTCTAGCTTTTGCAACCTTTGGTCGCAACTTCGATCTTTCAGATTTCTCAAAAACGCAGAGAAAAATCTAAAAATTAGGCAGCTTATCGCCTCTAATAAATCGTCGTTATATCTATAATCGCTCCATTATCTCTCAAACAAGTTTCACAACGCAGAGCCGCCTCCGCAATCCGAATTTATCAACGCAATCAGCATCCCCCTGTCCCCCTAGGAATGATAGATACGACTTACAGTTTAGCTCGCGACATAAGTTACCGAAATGGATCCGCGAGAAGGAGTTTCGCGCGTATTTCATCGCAGCGATAACTCTTTCTAGGAACACGTACGCGGAAAACTGTTCGGGCTGAGGCTGACACGTTATGGATTTTACAAAGCGTTCTGGTTTCGTGGGGGTTCGAAGCCCTTTTCCAACTTTACTTCGCGTCCCGAGACGCGACACATCCTTTCCTCCCTTTGTCGATTTCGAGGCAGCCGATGGAACTTGAAATTCTCGACGGGCCACTGCCGATGGGAAACTTCCTCCTGCGTGAAATCGCGCGTTCGGACTCGATAATCATTTCTACCTCGACTCCCTCCGCTGTGACGGCGATAGCAAGACGCTGGAGAAACACGAAACTTTCGTCGCGAATTATTTACTGACGCTCTTGTGCACCTGACTTCAATAGTTTGAGGATTTTTCTGTTTTTATTTGAGAAAGAAAGCTGCTCCATTTTTTTTTATCAATTAGGAAGTTCAGCTTCCTAAAGGATTAAAAGTTTAGTAAGATTAACGCTTGAGATTTGAATTTTTTGTGCTCATATCAGAGAAATATTTATTTCTTTACTTATTTATTTAGATATTGACGGAATTCACTCTTTGTTATACAACATCATACAAAAAGTGAATGGTATTGAAGCGTGTACAAGAATAAAACGGAAATAATTTAATAAATTGGGCATGTTGAAGTGTTGTCGAAGATTAATAATAAAATTATTGAAATGAACAGCGTCTCATCGAATAGGAGGAAGAAGTAAAAAGATCAATTCGGTTTGAGGCGTCATTAAGATAATTACAGATTCTGGTAACAGGATCACTAAATTTAAGATTAGTTCTGAAAAAATTAACTCGAGAGACAGGAGGATTTCGAAGAGGACGCGAGCTGACATTGAAATTTATGAGTTGAAGTAGTGAAGGACAGTCAATATAACTATTTTATAATTTTAAATATTCTCTGAAAGTTTCAGTATTGATTTCAATAAAATTGATGGAAATACAGACGGTAATAATAAATCGTCTGACTAGATGTAATTAGTTTTGGAAACTTTGATCGTGTTTTTTTCTTAAACAAATTTTTAAAGACGGTTAACAAGATATAACTTACAAACTTTTACACAGTAATTCTGCATCAATATTTTTCAAATTTTATGGGCATATTTTAGGTATAAAAATTGAATGACTAATCGAAAGATTCCTTTATTCAATGGATAGTTTCAATTTATTGGGCAAGAGCCATTTTTATTGCGAAAATATCAACTTTTACTTCGAATAGTCAACATTTTGAATTAATCTAATGTAATACTTTAACTAACGGAATACATATTAGAACTATCACAGATATTAGAACTACTCAGTACAGCTATCAGAACTATCAGCGATAAAATTATCAACGATGACAAAATGATTCATACGAGTATTCTTTAGACACGCATTGATACCAATCTATTGCGCTATAATAACGTGTGACACTTGTACAAATTATGTTCCAAATATCTAATAAATGTTGTCAGATTACTGAAAGTAAAGAAAACAAAAAGTTGAAAGCGCTTTCAATAATTACAAATCTACTCCATTATTTTTTAATCTTATTGCAATTAATAGTCAGATATTTTATCCTGTTTATCAATTTAAAATAATTCGTATACTATTTATAGTTTAAAAAACACTGCAGAACAAAGGATTTAAGAAACAATGAGTTTACTTGAAATCAACGTTGAGAAAAAAATGAAGAAACACGTAAATAAAAATTAATTTTTTAAATAAAATATTTGTAAAAAATCTACAATATTGACAGTCTTTTAAGAAAACCATAAGTTTTTTTAAGTTAAATATATGAAGTTAGTTATGAACCATAAGTGAAATAAATGAAAAGAATAAAAATAATTCCCATAGCAAATTGCAGATACAAAACGATCGACCGATGATGTCTGTAAACTCCGAAATTCTAAACCATTCCTTCAGGCATTTTCCGAATCCAACAGGCAGTGAAAAGCTCCCGTCGGGTTTGATAATTCGCGAGCCTCGGCAAAGCGCAAAATCGCCTTTGGTATCTTTCGAAAATTCCCAAGCAAATCCCGGGGATTTGCCATTCTTCGCGGACTAACGGTTCCGTGGAGAAGAAAGACGGCTCTCGGTATTTTCTTTCCTCCGAGCAATTGATTTTCCACCAATAGAACCCGGCCTGAATCGAGAACCGGAAAATTGAAACGCGCCTTTCCTCGCGCGGAAGATGCGGGTCGAACAAAGGGACCGACTTTTACGCGGGAAAACGAAGTCGGCTTTATTGAAATAAGCTTTCCGAGTTTCGTTTTTCGAGAAACGCGATCGCGCAGATAGCCGGTAGACCTCGAGCTAATTACTAGAACTCGTTTGCATGATTATATTTGCCATTTCCATAGTCGCGATAACGAATCGCGTTGTAAAATCGACGCGATTCGGCAAAACGCATTTCCACTGTGCAATTAGCTCGCGCGACAACTTCTCTCGCGTTCGTATTTTCATTGTTCGCTGAGAGAAATCGCCTAGATTAAAAATCGCGCCTACTCGCTGCACGCTGCTCTGTCCTTTCCTTTTTTTTTTCGCTCGTGGGCTAGATCGCGATCGCGAGTGATTTATTGGCAAGGGACGCGGAGATAAGAGCCGCAAATGTGGCAGAACTCGGGTAGAAGTGCTGTTCGCGCTGAGATCTTTGTTAGAATTGACAGTATTACTGCTTTTGTAATCTTTATGGTCGCTGGAACGACATTTCCTGCGGTTTACGTAGGATCTATACGCAGCTAATCGCAATTTGGTGGATCGTAGGACACGGAATGAGACAGAAAATGAAATTAACGATATTAACTTACTGGGGAAGTCATAAAGATAATGGGATAGTAAAATGTAATAATAATACTACGTATAAGTAGTTTAATTTGCGAATTTTGTATGCAAATTACTATTAGATTGGCAAATAAGTTGCTTTAATTTTCTAGAGTGGAATGAATGGCAAAAATCCAATGAACTCTAACATGAATAAAGAACTGAAACTTGGATAACAGTTAATCTCATTTTATAAACAATGCAGTGCTTAATTTTTAATATTCAAACAATTTTTTTATACAAATATTTTTCATGAGAGAAAAATAATATATTTCAAAAAGTAATAAACTGCAATTAAAATGAGCAAAGTTCTGCTAAAAAATCGAACAATGCCTCATTGAATTCAGCTGGAAATAAATCTAAAATAATTATTTCGTCATCCAACTAGCAAATTAAACAATTTTTTGCCGCTTTATTGAAACAAGTGTTTCTAAAGAATTGCTCAAATAATTTTATTTGATCGTTAAACCACGTCGGAAACACAGATTTTCGCGGAATTGTTTAAATAATCGACTGGAACAAAATCTAGCCCTTATCCCGCATATTTCGAAATTCGTAATGGCGGCGAGTACTTTCCAATTATCGTGGCGGGAGCTCGACAATGCCAACAATGAAGATCGCCGTGTATCGTACGAATACCGTTATTACGCACCGTTTTATACGGGTCACAAAACCGGCGTAAAGTTTTCCGGGTAATGGAGGATGGATTAACAATGGAAACACGCGCAGGAAGCGCGTCGGAATGATTGATACATTTTTTTTATCGCAAAAATGTTTCTCTATTTCGAGAACGAACAGTAACTCGACAATCAACCGTGATTTCGAGCACGTGTTGGAAAAGCGAGCCGAACTCTTTTCGTAATGACGTATATTGTCCCGCACAATTATTACTGCTCTCGTTTTAATTGCGAGAAAAAAATGCGGTGACTCGTTAGGCGGAAGCTTATACTTCCGGTGAATTTTGAATAGTCATTAACATTCTCGGCGACTTATCGTCGCGATGATTGGTAAGTCACGAAAGTAATTAGTTCATTTATCTCACAGATGGCGTGTGAAGATTCGAAGATGACCTTCGTGTTCTTCGAAAATAGAAAAGTCGATTTAAAAATATACATATGAATATGTATCTGCGAAGAGTGTAAGACGTAATATGCCACGCAAACATGTATCTATACACGATTCATATAACAATGCGTCATCTACTGAAGCATTTGTTAAAAATGAACGCAATTACGTTCGTCAAATTATTTAAGGTTAGTTCAAGGAACTGGAAGTCATCTGCGGTTAACCTATTTACTAGTATATATTTATCAGTTTTCGATGAGAGAATTGAAAGGCTTTCCGATATTTATTTCTCCGATAAGGAAAAGTTTAGAGTTTCGTGGGACTACATATATATTTTGCATAGAAAACAAATGCAACGAGGGACAAAAATGACGTATGGATTGTCGTGCAGCTGGTGCACCTAACTTATCGATCCATTTAGCGTGTCGAGTATTCGGCATCTTCGTGTTGCACCGTTCGTGCACGTAGAACGTTACAAATCGAATAACAAGAGGTCCACGCGGTTCATTGAAAGCCACGATTCGTGTTGGTGTCGAGTGTCGCGAACAATTCTCGTTAAAGCGTAGCCAGTCATTTTTAAAGGTTTCTCTTACCGTTCTCGATAGCGTGTCGTGCCGTTTCATAAAGTCCCCAGATATCCGCGTGAGCTGAGAAATGACGGAGAACGAGAAGAAAACATTGGACGTGTGACAGGTTAACTACGGTACTTGCAGATAATCGCACGCGTCTACGCAACTTACGATCTGCTATCTATTACGAAATATTTTTTTTTAAATCTTATCGAATTCGCCTCTGTTAGATAATGCTTATGCACTCCTTGATCGATTGCAAGTTGGAACAGTTTTTCGATGTTACTGTGTTTATAACTTGGAAAATTTGCGAATTGTTAAGCTCGGTTCAGACGAGCGGATTGCGGCGATTCACCGCTGCGTTTTAGCAGAACACGGATTTGTATAAAACAGTTCGCACGAGCCGCAAATTCTAACGACAACTAGGCGGCGTGTTTGCGATCGTTCGACGGCAAATCGCTCGTGTGAACTGCAAAATAAATTTGACGCAAGAAACAATGACAAATCGCCGCAAAACGCTCGTCTGAACTGAGCTTACGCGACAGAAGAAACAAAATTGGGATCATAACTTATTTGTAGAAACAAATGAATACTATTCAGCTAAATAGCGTAATATATCATTCGAATAATCGTCAAGCAAGTTCCTGAAATTTCACCGGGCAGAGAATGCCCATTACGCGGGCTATTTGAATGCCCTGAATGTAGCTACAGATATGGAGAGGTTGGGTCGCCTCTCCAAACTTTCTGCACTCGTGCAAGTTTGAACAGATAAGCATGATCTCCGACAGCCTTTTATTTCTCCAAAACTACGACTATTTTTCAGTAGATAATTCCGCAAAACAGTAAATACCGCATTCGGAATACTATTCTATCTCCATAAAAAGAAATCGCTTCAAAAAGTATTGAAGCTTCCCGTAACTTTAACTTCGGTAACAATTTTAGTTAATCAATTTCCAAGGTATTACTAAGGCTTCTTCTGTGATGAAAATCAGTCAAAAATATTAATCTTTTGCTATAAACGTGTTTGTTGAAATTTACATGAAATGCAACTTTTTACTATTTTTAGTAAAAAAAATTGTTTACTATTGCATAAAGATTGATTCTTTCAATTTTCAAACATTTTAATTTTTGATGTTACTGAAGTTCATTCTTAAACGATATCATACTAACATTAATAATTCTTTTTTTTCTCAATCCTCAATTCACGGTTTATTCCGCTCTTGAAAGTAATTTCGCTCGTCCCCCGTTTCGCCCCCTTTATCATTCGTCCCTTTTTAACAACGCGATAGTTAAGGGATGATAAGACAGGAGCATTATACGTTGTAACCGTTAACGCGATCGTTTAAAATTCCTTCGCGTGGAATTACGTGGGAAACGCAAACGTCGATGAGAGTAAAAAAGAGGGGCAAGCGAACTCGTGGCGGATCCGGACAAATTTCGAAAACGCAGCGGATATAGTGCATAAAATATGAAGCCAACATTATGTTTCACCGCTTCGTGTGCATAATTAACGCGTGTGGAAAGAGCGAACTAGTGGGACACGTTCGCAACGAATGCGATTTTTTTTTCTACCACTGTTAAGACAACACTTTATTTTGCGATCGAGTCGGCGCGACTAATTACCAACCGTTAATTATATTTCTCTTTGCGAACCGAGCAGAAAAAAACAATACTTTTGGCACTGATTATGCGGTTAACTTGGGTCATCTCTCACGGTCTACTTTCTAATCCATGACAACGAGATCGTTATCCTTCGGCGTGGCTCGTTCGAAGCAATCTCATTTTTCATTCCGTTAAATTAATAACTTCGAATAAAACGAATTCGCCAGCCTCGCGAGTTTTTAAACCGTATCGTATTTATGGCATGAATTTCCAGCGAGGCGCTCCTTTCGGCAAATATTTGTCGTGGATTGGCCAGCTTGTATCCAGCAAGGAAAAAAAAAATGGAGTGGGGAACGCATCGTGTCGTCCTATGCGCGTCCGTCCCAAAATTCGAAATACGTCGATAACCTTTTAGCGGAGCTAATTCAATTTCTGCTCTTAAATGCGCACGATAATTCGGCCTCATAATTGTGTAACTCGATTTACGGTCGTTCCGCGAGATTGTAATAATTATGAAACAAATTGATGCACGGTCGCCGGCCAAAAACGCGATGTTATTAAAGTCGACCTCGTGTCCATATCGAATTCATTTAACAGCCGCGCGGCGCGGCGCGTTTTACGTGCCAACGATATATTCTTGCATCTCCGAACTCTACGCGTTACAAACAATAGGCGGCGTTCTTCGAGCAACACGATACACGATTGTTTGTAACAATGGCGTAGCTGTGTTATTTAAGGAACGCTCACGAATCTATCGCTCGCAACGTTAACTCTAACTAAACATGCAAATCGCTTTATTATTAGCGCGTCAATTCGATTTTACGAAGACTAAACTGATCATTCGCCACAATGTTCCGCGCGTTCACGCGTTTCCTCTAATCAAATTCATAAGTATCCCTGATAACCAAATCAGATCGAACAGATTTTTACAGAATTTGCTATTAGACTGGCTACAGATTTGATGCAAGATTTGTTATATGTAAGTCCGTTAATAAACCTGACGACAGAAACTGAGCAGGTCCTGCCGACACTGATGGTAGGTCCTGCTAACATGATCTGCTCGGTTTCTAATGCCAATCTGCTTCCCGATTTATTAATACAAGTCCTGTTTGCAAAATAGCAGGCTAATGCGGAAATAGATGACTATGGATTTGCAGACAGGTTCCGTTACATCTGCTGACAATTTGCTGCCGATCTGCACGCTGACCTTTTATAGGGGATATTGTACATACAATTTCACGAATCTACCGTTAAGGAACTATATAGTTTCTGATTATTTTAGGGACCTTCCCGACGTAATATATTTTTTTAACCTGATAAAATCCTAAACCATAGAGTTTTTTTATTATTATTAAAAGATAAATTTTTGTTTTGTTATCAAGAAAAGATTTTAAAAAGTCGAAAATAAGTATAATTGAAATATTTACAAGCTATGGAATAATAAGGTGATTGGAAACTGCATAGTGTTTGATCATCTAAAATACGTAAGAACTAGTTTTTGATCAGGCGAGGAACTAATTTTCGATCATCTAAAATGCATTGGAACTAATTTCTCATCATGTATTCTACTGATTTTTGATCGGGTATTTTTTGTTAAACTGATCAAAAACTAGTTTCTTAACGGCAATTCAGATTTCACGTGTAATGTGTAATGCAGACAATGAAAGTCAAGTATAAAATTGTATAGTTTCTCGAGTCCTCGATAAAAAGAAATTGATTTCTGATATTATACATTTTTCGAGGTCTAAGGTTCTTTTTAACGTTACTTTCATTTCACGTATGATTGCGTAGAGCAGCAATTTCAAGTTCCGCGTTGCGGTTGAACTTAAAATTTAAAAAAAGAAAAGACCTACCTATGGAAGTTAATTTCTAGGCAAATAAAGTAATTTGCTACTCGTACTAATTTTACTAATTTACTTGTTGCTCGAACTAATCGAAAGCTACAATAGTAATGGTTTTTTCAAAGTATGCATAATTTTGATAACACTATTATTCAAAATTATCTCTTTTTTTTAAATATTTGCATTTCCGGATTGTATGTAGATTTCCGCGACTAACTGCAACTGCATAATTACTCCTGAAACCTCCGACAATATCCGGAATGTTTAGTAATTTAACGAACTCAATATTCATAGCATTAGCAACGTTATAGTCCGCGGTATGCAAAGTCATAGCAAGAGAAACGTGGTGTTAAGTCTGCTGCATGTAAGGGGACGATTAGATCTTGGTACACGTGTCCTTGCAGGTCGAGTAACGTGCCGTCTTTAACCGGTCAACTCGTCACTCTGGGAGAACTCCGCGGCGAACCTTTCACTCGTTTTATTAATCACCGTCAAGCTATGCTACGTTTGCTTATTCACCCAGTTCGCGTCGAAAAACCGGCTTCTCTTGATGAATAATTTACCCATCGCAACAAAGGTTACGATCGACAACCGCGGTCACGTTTCGATTCCACCGAAACGCGTTATATTTTTCCTTTCCGATCGCATCGGACGCTTGGAAACAACGCTTGAACGTTCGAGCTAAGGGCCCATGAGCCGGAGGACCTTGGGAATACGGCAGAAGAGCAGGTGTGCCGCATTCCTTCAAACGGAACACTGACGTAGCCGGCGGAATGAGAATCCGCTCGCTCCGAGCGCGGAGTGCAGATGAGAATCGATTCTGCACGAAAATCGGTCGGGTTAGTTACCTGGGCCCTGGAACTAGAATTTCGTTGGAGTATCTACGGACCGACGACCTTGCTATGCGTTAAGATGCCGAGGAAGTATTGCGCGATGCATACGGACCGCGGCACCGTTAAGTTGCACCGCGCCACATGGTCGAGCATCGTTCGCGTGTCACCAACTGAAATGTTTACCCAGTTTCGGACGAGAGTGGCGCTTTTTCGATCGTCGCTCGGGGGAGGGGGGGCAGTCTCCTGTCTACGTCCCTTTCCAGCACGCGGAATTCGGCGTCGTTCAGCGTCGTTCCACCGGGAAAAATCCAGCACGAAAATCGCGTGAAACCGCCGCGGCGTGGAATTCGTTTACTCACTCGCTACGTCACTGGCGGTGCATCCGAAGAAGCGTTTCGCTCGCCGCGAAATCGAATCCCTTTCGGAAAACCGAATCTCCTTTCGAGCGTACTGCCAAGACGGAAATCGCGAGCACCGAAATTCCGGACGAATTGAGTTCCCCGACTGTGGCGGCCGAGGCCAGACCGAAAAATATTCCGTGTGGCACTTTTATCGCGAGAGGTTCGGCTCCGTCGCACCACGTCGCACGCGAACCGCTCCCGTGAATGCGCGCGACTGCGAACCCGGAGCCTCGGTCGCCCGCGGATCCCCATTGATACACACCTCTCTTGTGACCTAGTAACGAGGACGCCTCCAGGTGAACATCCCGTGCGTCGCACATACGTGTACGTCCGACACTGCTGCGAAGCCAGCGGGCAGCGCCGAGGTTAGGGTGACGAGGTGGGGACACCTGTTCGACATCCGTCGCGACGCTTTTCCTACGCACTCTGACGGCGGTGCGTGACGACCGCGTGTCGATGCCGGGTTACGATTGTCCGATCCACAAGCGATTAAACGCCACGACGACGGACTCCACGGTTTTAGCGGACGCGAAATCACTGTCCTCGCGTACTCCATTCACGGTCGACTTCGCTCGCTCATTGATTCCGCAATCGCGGACGTCGCGACATCCGCGGATGTTACCGGAATTAGGTTGAGGGATTCTCGTCGTGATGGTAATAGAAAGATACAAAGGATATTCTTTGTCTTTGGATTAGGAGCTATTTTTTTGGGTTTTGTTTGTTTATTCAATAGCGAGATTAGCGAGCGTAATAGGGTCCGTAGTTTATGTAGAACGTACGATATACGAGGCATAGATACATAATGCAGTTTTCTGACAAATATTTCATATTTATACAATACGATAATATGTATCAGCAGTTCAAAAATTGAGATTAAGAGCTGCAAAAATTGGGAAGAGTTTTAAACGTAAATCATATACATATGATGAGTAGACTGCGGAAGTTTATGCCAATTCATATTTTTATAGACATGCAACAACTGAATCTTAAATAAATGTGTTTTCTAAATATTATATAATGTATTGTATTTCTGATATTTTATTGTGTTTTTGTATCTGTATCATAAATACATAAACTTCCACAGCTAATCATGAGTTTATAAAAAGAGGGATTTGTTTTATGAAGTTTGACAATTTTAAGGAACTCCTTAGGTTATTCATTGAAAATCGAATTTAATTGTAATGCGATTGGTGCAGAGAATTATTATTCAATATAATAATAGTATGAAAACAGTGATTCTCCATATTTGTCGCACTTCGGATCTTTCTCTCTCGTAAAATGTGGGATTCGGGAGCATAGACCGTCGTTCGACGTCTTACCACCAGGAGGCTTCTCTTCCTGGGTGTTTCTCTCAGGGCTGAATTTTGCGGGTCGTTTGAGTCCAATAAGCGGATCCCGGGGCCCGGAACAAAACGCAACTTCCTTTTCCCTTCACTCCACAAAAACTTGTCTCTAACAAAAAGACTGGCCACGAGCCCAGTTTCGGCAAAATTCTGTGAGAGAGAAAGAAACATAGACTATTTCACTTTTACCCATTGGTAAAACTGGATAGAATGAAATAGTCTATGTTTCTTTCTCTCTCACAGGATTTTGTCGAAATTGGGCTCGTGGCCAGTCTCTTATTTCAGACATGTGACTATATACATAACTAAAAATAACATTTTTCATGTTTTAATTCGTAACACATAGTATATGAGTTAAATCGTGGGTTGGCCAAAGCTCCTTTTCTACATTGAGTGAACCGTCAAATTTGACACACGTACGTAAGCACACATCTATTCAATATTTCACACAGTTTAGAGTAGTTCTCCAACTGAAAGTTATTCGTCAGTAGAGGTCGCCTAATTCAGTCCGCAAACTACGGATCGGTAAGGCAGTTTGACCTGAGACACAAAACCCCATTGAATGTTAGGTCTATTATTATCTAGTCGGTGATAGAACGAAACGATTAACCATTTGCCGGTAAAACTATGGACCGTAAAAAAGAAATTGTTTAGCGGTACCATCTAGCGGTGGGAGCAAATTGGTGACTCGGTTCTTTATCCTTATCGCTCGCGAGTTTTTAAGATCCTCTCTTTCTAAGACAGCCAATTTGCGCCCAACGCTAGATGGCATTCGCAAGCAACAAAATTTTTGTAGTTTATAATTTTATCGACAGATGGCTACAGCGTTTGATCTATTTGGCACACACTTTCAATTGCCCTTTTTAGCTATAAATAAACATTTTTTACAACTTTAGAACATTGCAGAATAATGTTTAGTATCAACATAAAAGCTCAAATCATAAATAAATAAGCAAATAAATATATTTTTTATTTTCTATCACGTCTCTGCATTTGTCATGCGTTCAGAAGTAGAAAACGCATGTAATTACGCATTTCTTCAAAATTAGAAAATTTACAGTACTTGTGTACCGCAAAGATTTTTTCGCAATGCTTGGAAGTTGTAAAAATTGTTTATTTTTTCAAAAGACTTCCCCTGTGTTTCTAATACCAGGCGTAAAAGTAACAGGAAAGACAGAAATCAAAGTTGCACGATTTTCTATGCTTGTCGCATGGCGATTTAAAAAATGTTCTTACATTTATGTTTTATAGTACTTCCATTTCTTTAACATTTTGTTTATGTAACTTAATATTTAAGAAACACATATTATTTTCTTTTTCCATTCCAAATAAAATGATCGACTATAACTACTTACAAGGAACATTACCCAATCAATACACGTCGATTTTGATGCGCTTTTAGTATAATATAAATCTCGGAAATATGTTTAACACGTATTTGTTTTTATCGGCAATCATTAATGTTGAAGGAGTGAAAAACATATTTTGTTGAATATCTCGAAAACTATCGGACATAGATAAAAAATTCAAATAGCAAACTTGTGTCTTTCCTTTTAGCAGCGGATTTGATCATATAAGTAGATTTTTAAAAAATGGACTTGTTTAATAAAAAATTTAAAATATTCACATTTTCGTAATTTTTTTTAGTATAAATCTATTTTCATCAATATTTATAAACATAAAATATATATCGAGATAAACAATACGTATAAAATGGAATTTCTAGTTTTATTGTTGCAATGTTTTTTTTAAAAGGGTAAAGTCGTGATAAAAGTCGCTTATAAAAGTAATTGAAATTAGTCGTTATATTTTATGTTTATAGATATTGATGAAAATAGATTAACGTTTTATAAAAAAAAAATTACAAAAATGTGAATATTAAAAATTTTTTTTTAAACAAGTCTATTTTTTAAAAATCTACTTGTATGGTCAAATCCGCTGCTCAAAGACACACAATAATTTTGCTGTTTGAATTTTTTATCTACGTCCAATAGTTTTCGAGATATTCAACAAAACGTGTTTTTCATCCCCAACTTTGAGTGTGATTTTCACCCGTTCAACATGGATGATTGCCAATAAAAAAAAACGTGTTAAATATTTTTTCGAGATCTATATTATACTAAAAGCGCATCAAAATCGGCGCGTAGCGATTGGGTAATGTCCCTTGTTAGTATATTTAAATCTGGTTACTAGTCTATATGCAAATTCGCCTCTGATTTCTCCGTTTTATTAACAACAAGGTGAATTAAGTGAAAGTAAAAGACGCGTACAATCGGATATACGTTTTATTGGTCCAGCTGTTCAACTACATAGAACTATTTATAAAACTTTACAAAATGCTCAACGTTCCGTAAATTGGATACCTTGCGTGTATTTACAAGGTGAAGAGAAGTTACGAGTTCCGACAAACGGTCGCTTTACAAGAAGCTGTCCCCCCTGTACATGTACATGTATGTTTATTATGTCTCATACTATATGTGTCATAGATTCCTCGAAATACATCTAACAGAGATTCACCCAGGGGAAAGTCGATGTTAGTGACTTTCCGTTTCCGAAGTCTATCGTGATTGTGCGAATAGTTGCCCGTAAAGCCTCTTTCCGACCTACACACGAGTTTTACACGTATATTCCATGCAGCCGTTCGTACAGTCAACACTCCTGATTCCTCGCGCGCGAGAATAGTTTCTAAACAGTCCCTAGCTCCTAACAATATTTTGCCACGGGAACTTTCGAAACGTTTGTTCGATCTTCCACGTGTTATAACTTCAGTTCACAGGCTTGCTCTCTGTTCTCCTTGTTGAACGTGCTTTCAATTACGCGTTACGGAGTAACCAAATGGAACGATAATAAAAGGGAAACGTTGGTGCTGAGTCGATACAAACTCTACTTATTTTCCACGATCGATAGAACGATCGAAATTTCTTTCAGAACAGTTTAAATACAGAGGTGCTTGGTACAATAATCATTTGTTATAGTCATTCACCCATTTTTTGATATATATCATTCACTGATATATATAATTATCCATTCAATCGCGAACAATTTCTCGCGCGGATTTCATAGACGCAACCAGAATCAAGCAGCTCTGTAATCATAAAAACGTCGAACTTTCCATTGTTTAGAGTTTAGAGGTTCAGAGAGGAATTGGTCGGTGCAGGTAGAAAAACACTATGATCGAGAATAAGAAGGAACTATCGTATACTTCTAAAACGGAATTTCAAAACTTACGTTTTCCAAGTGTTACTATTTTTTCTTCTTCTCTCGGTTTTAATCGATCGAAGACTCCAATTTCGAAACCCGAAGTTACTTAAGGATTGAATGAAATGTTCTAAATTTTACTACACATTTTGTATTAATGTAGCAGGATAGATGCATGTGTGGTGAAAATCCTAACACAGTGTAATAAATAAACAGCACAAATCAAGCACAAATCAAGAATTTGAACTTGAAAAGCAGTATTTTTAATGTTCTAAACATACTAACTTGAATGATGTTGATATTTTGTATATTTTGGCTGTTAACAGTCTCGTAGATTTTTTGCACACTTTATTAAATCCGTTGTCAAATAATAAATGGTCATTTCTTGTAATAATTTTCAGTTGACAAAGCATTTTCATTATAATATTAAAATTTTACTAATAGAAAATTGAACTTATGTTGATTACAAAATGGCCTAAAAAATTTCTCATTTAAATATATCCTGTTAACATATCTGGTGACTTACACTGATTGGAAGCGTAGTAAAATTTAGAATATTGTTCCTCCTATTGAATTTTTGGAAAATATGAACTTCCAAGGGTCCAGAATTCGAGTCTTTGAGCCTCTCAGTTTCACAATTACTCGAAATCGAAATATAGTAAATTTTCCAAAAAGTGTAGACAATGAACCTTATAACGAGCGAGTTGGTTCGTGGAGTTACTTGTTGCACACTCGGTGATACATTAAAACATTTTACGTACGATACAAACGTGTCGAAACATCGATGCAACGGTGTCCTATAAAAAGTTGGCAGTTGTACAAACAATTCACCGTAGAGAACAAACGTTGCTTCATAGCAATTCAAAGAATTCTTCACGACAAGAGTATTTCTATAATTCGTATGAGATCGATAAAAATGAACAAGCAACTCGAAAAGCGTCAGCGCGTCCAGCTTCGATCCTCTCCTCATAATTTAATCCACACTTGCAATACATTTTGTCTTACTTGACTTTTGGCAGAAAGTAACAAAGTAATTATTATAAATTGAAATACATCGTAAGCGTGTAGTTCAGCAAAGGTACAGATAGCGTCTCTTAAAAAACAGCTAACAAAGCGAATCCTGCGTGTCCTTGAACTCAGCGGAAGTCCTTGCGATATTTTTTATTCGCCCCTCGGCCCCCTTAAACACGAAATACCTTCTCGAAACGTCATTTCGGAGGCTGAGGCAGCCTCGGTTAGCTTCAACGCGCAATAAAGTCTATTAAGTAGAAACGATCCTTGCGACAATTAAATTTCGCGTAGTGATAGTCACGTAAACCTAGAACACTTAATATTCAGGTACTAATCGCGTTATCGTAAGATGACTTAATTCAAGTATCGAAGTCTCGAGACGATTCCATTACGCTATTTAGTCAGAAATCCTCGCTCCTCGACGCGACTTTCAAAGGATCTCGAATTTCCGGTGTGCTACGACCTAAATATTTCTTGCAGGGTGTGTAATTACTTCCGAAAGCTTTTGCAGTCTGAACAAAAATAATCGAGAATCTCTATAATTAAGACAGCTTGCGGAAAAATTGATTGTACGGAAGAATCGAATCGCGGGAAATTTGGATTCCGAGAATTCCGAAGGGAACGGAACGATGACCAAGCGTTTGGTTATCAAAGTGTGTTTGATTCTTTAACATACTATTATATGTTCGGTTCCTAAGTTGTACTTACTTTCGAGGTTTCTACTATATCTTAGACGTAAAGGAAGTCTAGCGATTCGTGCGACGATCTTGGAGACCAGCTCCATTTCTCTATAATACACTTTCTCTTTCTAAAAACTTAACTTCCCTCGTACTTGTCGATTATTTACTCGTCGTTCTTTCTTTTAAAGTCTAAATATTATTTTCTGAACACACACGAGAGGGAAATATCGATCCACTAAGAATGCTGCGTTTTCCTCGTTGTGAAATATTCAGGGAAACAAAATGTGAAAAAGGTGAAAGTTTTGGAGAGTCTCTTCAATAATTTGGGTTCGGATAAAATAGAGTTTTGATGGGAGCGTCTACGGAATTCGGTTTTTGGAAAAGATTGATAGTCTCGAAAAGGCGGTGTCGACGAGTATCGATGGATACTTCCCTCGCAACAATATGGTGACTAAGAAACCATTAACACGAATATATTTCCCTAACTTACGTCGATACTTTAATCGTAGATAGACGATATAAATTCCCATTTACACATACAATTGATACCGTCCGCTGTTCATCGTAGTCGAAGAACATAGAATCTTTTCATCGTACTTCAACAGTCTAATTTCGTTTCCCTATTTCCCATAATTTGATTTTACAAATTATTTTGATTTGATAGCTACTTTCTCTCGTAATTAGTGGTCGCGGCGTTTCCCTCCGCGCAGATCTTGGATCGAACAGCGAGCTCTGGAAATCGGAAACAGAACTGAAGTCCCACTGTAAAATATTCTGACTTTCACTGATCACTTAACCGGGGAAGACGAATTATTTCCTATCTTCAAGGTGCAATATTTCCTCTCCACGCGTTCGTAATTCAGTGCCAAAAGAATCTACAAGGACATCTTTTCAACCAATTTTCTAGTGCAGAATTTCCATATGACGAGTTGACTCGTCTTCCGCGGTTAACCCAAAACGAGACGGATAACCAGGCAAAAAATTGAAGCTTTCGGTTTCTGAAAAACGACTTCGACTCCTGTAAATAATTTTTGAACAGATACCCAGTGCATTCAGCTCCGAAATGGTACAATAAAGGCTCCGAAAAATTGTTTCACGGTCTCGTTGCTATCAATTACAGATTCCCAGGGTTCATCGCTCGACCTGCAACCCGCAACCGCGCGGACACAGTTCTTCCCGGCAGAAACGATCAGGTTCCGATAGCGCGCGTTGTGGTCACGGCAAACACGAGCGACCGCGCAAATTCGAAGTTTACCGGCGAGCAAATGCAATCAGAGGCACCCGTTCGATCGCTCGTAATCTTATACGTGACGCGACGCTGTTGACACCACGCATCCCTGACCCCGAGGTTTGCCAATCGGTCCACCTGCTGATCCCGTTGAATAGAATTTCCGATGACGCGAGGTTTTGATGTCGGCCGTCCGCGCTGGACGTCCTCCCGCTGCGTCACGATAATAACTCTTCCATTGTTCGTCGGTTATTCCCCTCCGCGCCGCGAAAGATCGTCTCGATTAACGAGCCTCGGCCATCGCATCGGCCGCGGCGCGGTGGGCAGTAATTGCGGAATCATGAAGCTCCGACGCGATTGTGGTTTAATATCCATTGCCCGGTGATTTTGATTCTGAGGTTTCGAACGCTTCGGCTTTTTCTTTCCCGCATTCTGAGGGGTTTGGAAATGAGCGACGGGAGCGATTGAAGGGGTTAATGGAACCTTTTTCGCCCGCGTTTGAGGGTTTTCTTCTTCCCAGTTATCGAGTATCCCTCTTCAGCGAAGCTATTTGTGGGTTTGGGTGCTCTCAGTGTTTTCTGGAATTGGATTCTGTTGACCAGAATCCTTGCGCATTTTTTCTGAATATTCCAAGTGCTCTCAGTCTCACTGAGACTTCGAAAGCGTGTCACCGATTCGTCCTCGATTTCTACTAATTTTCTCTTTCCTTCTTTTCTTCAGAAGGATATTATATTCCATCAACAACGCTTCAACAGTGCCTTTATCTCAGCCTCAATAAAAATCCTTTACAAGCTCAACAAGAACCTCCTTTTGAACGTCAACAAACAGTCCCTCCAACCCAATCCTCCTCCCAAAGACGACTAACAATTCAACAACCATCCAACAATCCAGCTAACATCTATCAACCGTCCATCAACCATCAAGGACCACTTCTTCTCGTTCCTCCACGTTTCAAGGCTGCGCCACCCTGCGTCAGCTTCAAATTTATCCCTCCAACAAATCCTCCAGGACCTTAAACGCTGGTGGTAATCTGCTCGATCACGGTGACGTCTCTATGGCGCCTCGGTCGACTCCTGTACGAGTCCTGATGACTCAGCCCTTCCGGGACGCTCTTGCTGGGCCTGAGGGGCCCATAGAATTGCGGTTGATAGTAATGTTCGGCAGTGTGGAGTCTCTCGAGTTCCCTTTCGCGTAGAGTCTCGTCGTCCAGGGGCACGTGGAGGGACTGAGACTTCGGCAGTCTGGGCCTCGGTGGCGGGGGACAGGCGCAAGGGGGTGGCACAACCCCGCTGGCGATATGGGAGCCCGTGAGGACGGGGGTCGCCGGCTGACGGCCCCATCCGACCAGGAACAGCAACGCAGCGCCGCACAAGGAACTTAGAGTGCACGCGTAGTAACCCACCCTTGGGTTTTTCGCGTTCATGTAACCTGGAACAAAGGGTAGAAGCTTTGCTTTCTCTTTTTTTTTTCTTTCTGGAATTCTTTTGGAACAGTTTGATGAGATAAATTTAAGGGGAAATTCTTTTTTCTTGATCGAGAATATCGATTCGTTAGTATTTTTTTTTAATAAACAAATTTGTAAATTGCATCAATTTCAAACATTGTCTATGTTTTTATCGTAGTTTTGTTAAATAACACATTTTTTCCGGTTGAATTCACTCGATAATACAGTTGGAATCAACCGCGGACTAAAAACGTATCGCGAAATTGGGTTTGATATAATATCTGCCCTTTAGTTTATGTAAAATCAAAAATTCCAATGTGCTTTTATTTTATACACATACTGTTATCGTTTAACCAACAATGAAACCAAAAAATTATTTCATTGAGAAATGTTTGATTTTACTCCCGAAATTGCCCGAATTCCTGTTAATTAAAAAGAATCAATACAATCTATCGCCTTGTCTGTAAACGATAATAATTTGTGTATAACATATATTCACATTGGAATTTTTGATTTTATATAAACTAAAGGGCAGATATCATATCAATCACAATTTCGTGGTGGATTTAGTTCACGATCGATTGCAACTGTGTTATTTAATGAAAGTACATTAAAAACATAAACAAAGTTTCAGATTGATTAAGTTCACCGTTTTATTTATTAAAAAAATATAAAAAAGTCGATATTTTCAATCAAGAAAAAAAAATTTCCTTCAATAACGTGGTAGGCGATTGTTGTTATTATTGAGTGCTTCTGTTTTATGGGGTGGACATTTTCATGCATGGATTTGGTGATGAATAGGGGTTTTGAGTCTTTGAAGATGCCTATTTATTGGACGACTGAATTGTGTTCAACGCGCTCTTCTATGTAAAATTCTGTTTTGATGATGTGTAGGAGAAAAAGAGTCGGTCGATCGGATTGCCTGGACCAGGATTCGAACCCGGATCTTCCGCTTGCCTGGTGACTGCTTTAACCAATTAAGCTATCCAGGGCCGACTGACAACTTTGATTCTCCTAATCGTTATAACTCAAACGTAAACACAACACAGGCGCCGATCGCCTACGGTTCAGGATTAAGTAGAATATTATAATTGCTTATAGAAATGGGTTTGATAAGAGGAGTTCAATGACGTGGTAGGTGATTATTAGATATATTTTTGATACGAGGACCAAGTGATTTACCAGTAAGAGGAACACCGAGAAGAATAGGCAGAGCCTCCGCGGCCTGCACGAGAGCCCAGGCCCTCGCGAAGTGTCTCGCCCTCAACCTTTCGAGTGCCAACATCTTCAGGGAGTAAAGGGCGCCGCCCAGAGAGGCTCCATAGAGGCCAGATGCCAACACCAGGCCGTGGTATCCCTGGACACTGCCTAACGCCACCTGCGCTATTGCTTTAAACAAAACGTGCGAATAAAATTAAACTTCCGCTCATATAACAACCAAAACACATACAGCAGATGATTAAAATATTAGCAGGGGCGTATTTAGAAAATTGGCGCCCCTAAACTAACAAGTGTTTGCTGCCCTATCCTTTCATTAACATATACAATGCAAATACAAAAATATAGATTGCATAACACACTTTAAGGCTTTATTCATACGAGACATCTTATTTTAGAACTGATATCTACATTATTATTATCGATGAAAGAATGAACAGGCAAAAACATTTTAATATCTTTTCAATTTCTTTTGCCCAAAATTCGTCGCCCTAGGCAGCGGTCTACTTAGCCTATACGTAAATCCGCCTCTGATGATTAGTGCTATCTGCATACATTATCCATTTCTACTGGAAGAAAGTTGTACTGGATTCTTATCACTTTTTATGAAGCTCTGATGTCCACGAGTTGAAGATATACAGGGTCATTCACTTATTTCGGAATCTGAGCTTATTTGTATTTAAACGGACGGGTTCTAAGATACGTGGATAACCCTGTACACTTAAAAATAATGCAAGAAACATTTTTAAACAATCCCAAAAGACATACGTTTTTATTGTGACTCTAATAATTTGTTCATCCACTGTATTTTTGTCTGAGTACTACTGATTTCCAAAAATGTATTTTACTGAAGAGAATCTACTTCTAAAGTAAGAAATTTGCGATCACGACACAAAATGACATAAGTAGACAGCGGATCTCTATGCGAGATAAAATTTTTGCGAATACAAATAAAGTTTTCCATATTTTGACATGTTAAAAGTCTCGCAGATTTTTTGTATACTTAGCATTGCCATAAATTCATAAAATCCACTGTCTAGTCTTCTAAGTTTGCGTCTCTTAAAGTTGAAAGCTCAAAGTTCACTGCGTTCCCCAGAGAATCAGACTTTGAGTTTATGTCTCAGAGCCAAATTCAAAGGAGAGCAATGGCATCACTATTCTATCGACCCTTCTATCTTCTCCACGCAAACCAAGAACTGAGGTCAATTAATTTCCACAGAAAAGAAGCTATCGCAAGAAGAAAAAGGAAGGGAAGACAGTAATTTCACGAAATAATAGAAACAGCGTCGTGCAAACACGTTCCACGAAGCCTCAACCCCCGAAGAAGCGCGTAACAAACTTCGCCCACCCTTCCGCTCCATTATCAGCGAAGCCCGAGACCCTTCAAGACTCCCCGGCTCCGTTTCGCCGAGAATCGCTTAAACATCGGAAAAAGAATCCCGCGAGGCGGACTGTAACGAGTCTCTCAAGATTCCAATTTCCACCCGCGCGTCGGAAAGAAGTCCGAGGCAAAAATTCGCGACGCCCGAACGGAGCGCAGTTTATTTCGTAATCCTCTTACGCCGCGAAGTCATTAGCGACGACCAGAAACGAAGCAACGGAACAAGCGCTCCCCATCGACTCCAGCAATCAGATTCTTCTCGCATCCCCCCTCGGCGCGAAGGGGTATGGCGCTTAGAATTAATAATCGACGCATCGAACGCTCATAATCGAAGCTACCTCGGCGCTCCGCGGCTCTTCACCGCGCAGCGATTTAATCCTGCGCCATTCCGGTGACCGAGATCAAGCCCGATCCGAATGTGGATCAGGTCAAGCGCCTCCCGGTTACCGTCCAGGGGTCGCCGCGCGGCACGATTGTTTCAGGGGCGACGCCGATTTTCTTGCGAATATGAAGGACTGAGCAAACGGGACGAGATAATGAGGCGGTTGAAGCAGAAACGAGACGTCGCTTGCGCCCGGGATCCGCGCAGCCCTCGCGGATCCAATTGGAGGCGACGTTGGTGACTTGAAAGCGAGACGACGACGATGACGATGACGGAACGTGGCCCCGGGATTTGCGAGGTGACGAGTGCGACGTTGAGTAACGAGCGCTGCGTGTTTCCTCCTTCAAGTGAGCACCACTCGTATTATTATTACTGCCCCAGTCGAGGTAGTTGCACGTTAATGTAATAGTTGGACGAGTTAATTGGATTCCTTGGAGCTTATTTTCCGTCTTTAGAGACTCCAAATTTTTTGTAATACGATAAAGTACTTCCTTCTAGCTGTGCTTGTCTTTGGAATCGACCTACGGTCTTTTCTTTTTGGTTTGTGGGAGTGTTGCTACTTTTTTTTTTTATTAAAGTAGGGAGGTAAATAGTAATTGTTTGTAGGAAAAATTAATGTGGGAAGTCTATCGTGTTATGTATATTTGCTGATAGCAGAAAGCCGTGAAAAGTAATAATTTTGTTAGGTAAATTCTCAGTATTTTAGCCTCGGTTTTTTTTCTTTTTGTTTCCACTTATAATTGCAGGGAGTGATTAAATTATTGTAAACAGATGAAAGAATTTCATATTTTATGCTTTAAGTATTCCCCTTTTGTCTGTTCTTAATATATACGTGTGTATTTAAATTGTGCTTTGTTAGAAACAGTAATTTATTTTTATTTTGTCAGTGTAAGATAAATATTTTCTACAGATTAGTATTTTGTGTTATCTTCATTCATCTGTAACCGTATATTAATACTTTAAGATTAGACTGTGGATGTTTGTGCAAATTCATATTTGTTTTAGATATCCAACAACGACAATGAATTTTAAATAAATTTATGTCTCATTTTCTAAATACTACAAAATGTATTTTATTTTCGATACTTTATATATTGTGGCGTTTCTGGATATTCTTATAGGTTTTTGTAATTTTTAAATTGCCATAAATGCATAAATATCCGCAATTTAGTCATCATTTTTATTTATATTTTTTTTCTCTTCCTATTTTCTATTTTTCTCTTTCATGAAAACTTTACTTTTTAATAAACATATTTCGATAACTGTTATGTTTCACTGATCAGCTACAGGCAAAAAAAAATCCTGTTAATTCCTTTAGGCGCAGAAAAAATCACGAAAAAAAAAAACGTTTTTCATATCACTGATACAAAGGCCACAAAACATTTAACGCTTCGAATACGGTGCAAGCTTTTTCAACACTACCCAGCAATTAATCCACTAATATTCATGCGTATTCCCAGCCTGGAACTAATCGACTCGATTCGATTCATCCGCGTTTACAATTTTATACAGGAAATTCTGTGCTCAATTCTGTCAAAAAAAAAAAGTATCAAAATCCTTCTTTCTATTCCATCTTCCGTATTTCCCATACAAGTCAGAAAAGCTTCTCTTTTCATCCCCCATCATCCCCATTTCAATCGCCCAGCCTAACCGCAGCACCGGATCATCTTCAACACTCCTTTTCCGCTAATCTCCGAAATTCAGCGAAGCTTCCACCAGATCAGCGCAATTCCCCCGTCACTAGGAATCCCATGCCGAGATGATTTAAAAATTCGAACAATGGCCGTCGGACCAGACCGGTCCCGGATCCGTCAGCCTCGACGGAAATAGAACGCGAGGAAACGCGCGTCGTCCTGTTAGCGAAGGAAATTGCAAATTCTTTTTCTTCTCCGAAGGTGGGGGGATAGTTTATCCACCGTGGGCGAACAGCGGTGCCGGCGGCGGACTCGATCCACCGCGACCGAGGGTGGAGGGTGGTGTAAGCCAGTTTTTCGACCGAGTGGTGGTTGCCGCTGTTCTCCTCCCCGTCGCTTTCTGTGTCTAGGTTGTCGGCCCTCCTCCGACGCGAAAAAAGGGTTTCCACGGTATTTCTCCGCCGTGTGTACCCTGCATATATCGCCGTGTCTCTCTGTCCCCCCCCCCTTCCGAAGCGAGGGGTGGAATGCACGGTTCTCCGCTGATTACGAGTTACGTTCGCCCTGACATTTTTGCCGGGTACGTTTCGCAACCACCGGGTTCTTGTCTCTGAATGTCGTATTTTTTAGCCGGGACGCGCGAGTCGCGCAATCGCCCCGGGAATTACTGGATCATTCTGCTTTTGGAAACGCTTGGCGAATTGGAACTCACTGAGCTTCCGGTTGCTGTCTGTTTCTGGGGCAGGTTTTTCATTTTTTTTTTATTTGTGCGGATGTTGTCATCATTTCTTCGGAAACGGGATTGAAAGTTATTTGAATTAAATACTTAAAGAATTATTATTTTAGAAAATTTTGGAGTAGAAGATATTTGGAAGTAATAGGGAGTTAGTGTATTAAGTAGTAAAGGCGATTTTTTTTCAAATATTTCTTAAAATGATTTTTTAACAATAATTCTGAATGCTACAATGAATTCCTACAATTGAGTTTTTTTGTGTTATTACATTTTTTCTTTGACATTTTTTCACTACAAGTAACTTTTCTTGTTTTATTTTATTTTTCGTTCGAATAAATATTGTTAATATAATTTGTCGAATAATTCTGTATCCTATAGTGAAATACTATTATAAATGATTTGACTCCCCTTATTATATTTTTTCTTTGAATAAATATTCCTTGAAATAATTATTCAAGCAATTCTTGAGACTATTGTAAAACATTATTATAAATGATTTTTCTTCTTGTATTTTACTTTTCATTGAAACAAATATTTCTTGAAACAATTCCTCAAATAATTTTGATACCATCATGACAATTTCATTACAAATGCAGACTTAGAAATGATTTAAAATTGCTTTCTTCTACCTTTATTCCAAATGAAATCTACCCAAGTCTATTAAAAATTGAGTTTACGAAGTATTTTCAAAATAAAAAATTCTACAATAATTCTACTTCAGTATATTACAATGCAGCTTATTTAAGAAATTTGTCAACATTCCTTCTGAGACAAATTTAATTACTCTCTTAATTCCAAGTATTCAACCCAATATAATATGATTCTTTTTAACGTTGCCAACCTCTTAAGGGACATAATTCCGCAGGTACTGCATGATAAAGTGTGTAACTTATGGGTGGATAACTTTCTCCCTTGGATGATAAAATAGTTACTCAACTTCTACCGCCTGCTCACATAATTTTTTAATATTCTATACAGCTGCATACTATTACACTGCTACCTCGTTGCCAATTACAATGTTCTACAATTGAATCTTGTTGAAAAATGAGTTACTCGGAAATTAGCTTTGCCAGGAGTTCCTTTTGACTCTCTTTCATTTTAAAGTTCTTTGAACATCCAATTACAGGTCACTGATTGAAATTGTTAGTACAGCAGAACTTTGATTAACCGGCTTAACATAAGAATCAAGATTGAAACATTTTCTGGATGTAGAAATTTTTTATTTCTAATTAATTTGGACAACATTAAATTAAAATTCAAGATTGACCTGAAACTTTACTGTATTTTTATTTATAATGCAGCAAATAGGTGAAACTGTTGTACTGTAATTTGCTGTGCTATTCAGGTTTATTTGACTCAATTTTGCGTTTTATCTTGTTAAATAACTGTTCTAATTTGCAAGAAAGATATAAGAAAATCGGTGTTACTATTTATGTGTGTTGTTCCTTGATATCCTATAAAAATTTCATTAATCAGATTCATAAGAATGTGTCAGTAATTCAAGTTGCAATAAATCAGATTTTTAAGATCAGAACAGCAGAAGTAATTTATCAGTTAAGAAACTGGATCTTTATGCATGAGATTCTCCATGAAAAAAAAATTTAAAATATCTAGAATATAATACTAACATTTTTCCTGCTACCAAATTATTCTACATGACTATGTAGACATGACATTATTGACCTCCGGTGTTCTAAAATTTTTCCGAATCCTCTTCCAATATTTCCCGGTCACGGAAGCAACATTCCCTCGCAGGTGGCACGTCAGGAACGCGTGAAATCCAAATTCCCTCCTCGGATACCTCGGCTAGCCGAAGCGATGTCCGCGGTCGCTGGCTATCGCATGCGTTGCGCTTCCGAAGGTTCGACGTCCGGACGTTTTTAACCGTGGCCCCCTCATTCAGACCGCGGTAGACGTCCCCTGCCCCTTCCAGGCGGGTTCTATCGCTCTTTTGAAGCGAGCTCTTCGAGTGTCGCCCCGCTATACACGCCTTTGCCCCTTCATTCAGACTCGCCATCTAACTCTCCTCCCGGCACAAAGTATTTTCCATTCTGTCTCCGGGAGTCACCAACCTCGGGACTACCCTCTCGATTTCTTCTCTCTGTCCTGTGCGCTCCGCTCGACCGCTCTTCGTCCCCTTGGTCACGGAGAAAACCGCTGCGACAGACGCTTGGGAATCGTTAATGGGGCTCGCTCTGGACGCTGGGACCGGGGGTGAGCGTACTTAAAACTGCAGGGACCGCTGGAAAATCGAAACCTTGAACCTGGACCGAGGACATTTTCTAGAGTCCTTTGTTCTCGATTTTTGCTATTTTTTGTAAAAAGCAGGAGTGTTATTTATTGCTTCATTTTGAGGTAATTTAATGTTCAGTTGTTTTTGGTGGAATTAGGAGAAATAGAGTTGCAGTGGATGGGGGTTCCATTTTTATAGATTCAACCCTCGTGGATTTTAATTGGATCTTTTTTTATTTAATTATTTATTTATTTAATTACCGTGGTTTTAAACGGTAATTTAGGGGGTTAGAAAAATATTATTTTTTTGCAATACAAGATAACAATATCATAGTTACTGTACTCATTGGATTAACAAAACCGCAATCCTTATCTTAACGAAGAAATTGCTTACGAAAAAAGTTCCTATCTTGGATTATAGCGATTGGAAGTTTAAATGTTTGACAGTTTTTTTTTTAATGGTTGAGTTTTTGACCCAAGTCATATAGAAGTCTTTTGTTTGTTTTTACGTGATCTATTACCCCTTCAAAGCTTAGTACTACTATTCCAAACACCCTGTATATTCTTAATAACATGATAATAATAAAAGTTGTTTCATTTAGAATTTTTGAAAGATGCAAAATGACTTTCAAATAACGTTGACAACTTAGAAAGAAACATCTTTTATCCACATAATCATAATCTACATAAAAAAACAAATAAAAAAGAGTTTTACAACAAAAAATTGTTGTAAAGAATTACAACAAAAAAAAAAAAAAAAAAATTCCTGAATTCCAAAAAATCAGAATTCCCGGAGAAAACGCACTATAATTTACACACTTTACTTAAACATCACAGTGCAAAAATCAAAGCACTTTAAATCCTCCCAACAAAAGCATCCCTAGCGCAACTAATCTTCCGCCCCCCAAAACACTTCTCCCTTCACCCAGAGCGCAGCAAAGCGATTTATAAAGCACCCTAAGCCTCCCACACATCAACGTTTCCACATCGTATACTGACCAACTCCTAGAAGTGCCACCTGGCAGAGATATTGCCTGGACACCAGGCACTGTGCAGACGGTCTGGCGGTAACAACTCCCCAAGCCGCGCAGCCCAGAGCCGCCGCCAACCCCAAACAGGTCTGAAGCAGCACCACGGCGCTCGCCTCCAAGCCGTCTTTGTGCCCTTGCAGAGCCTGAAACCGATGGTCCTCGTTAAGAGAGGTTCGCTGGAAACGCTCCCGAAACAGAGACCGCTTTTCATAATGGACACCGATGACTGGGAGCCGCGCGCATCCCTCGGACCAGTTTCCTTTAACTTCCGGTCAGTCCTCAAACAGCCTGCGCACGGACGTGAGGGGTCAGTCGGCGATTACGGACGCGTAAATCGGAGAACTCCTGGGGGAGAACTTTGCTACGGGAGGGGTATGAAGTTGGAACCGTCTGCGCTGAAGCCACCGCGTGCTTTGGGCAGTTCGGCGATTCTATTTCGTGATGGTGGAGTATGTGAAAGAGCTGGGAGTCGGAAAGGGCTTGCATTTGGGAAAGGAGGAGGTGGGGATTGCGGGAGATTATGGTCAGTCGGTTTTGGAAGTGAATGAGACATGGGAGTTGCGATTGGGGCGTGGATCAAATACTTGAGCGATAGACTCGAGGTTTGGGAGTCGATGAAGTTCCTGGAGGCAAAGTTTTCATTTTTGACACGGTTGAGTCTGCTGAGACATGATTTTTTCGAAGATACAGTGACTCACAGATTCGTCAACTGATTGTAAAATTCACGACGTTATATTTTTGTTTATTTTTTTATTTATGTATGGGTAACACCCTTTAGTACATAAAGGAATTCACATAAGACAACAATTTAATAGTGAATCAAATAATGCGCTGAAATAGAATAGGTCTTATACAACTCTTCTGACTTGTTCTTTGAATTTAGGTAGCGAATCGCAAAAGAAATCGAGTAAGTGCGCGATCAGATTGACATTATTGCAGATACGATTTATACAATTGTTAGAGCCATAGTTAGTTCTATGTATAGATAAATACAGTAATTGAGTCCTAGGTGGGGCGTTTAACTTAAAGGGAGGAAGAATCTCTGGGCAGTCCATATAGTTGTGTATAACTTTAAAGACAAATGTAACGTCGGATATAAATCTGCGTTGTTCTAATGTGAAAACACCTAAAGATATTAAAAGCGGATGATAATTGTGACAAGTTTTTCAATCTATTTAAGTAATTCCAGCATTTAATTATTTCTCAGTTTTAATAACTTTTATTGCTCAAAGATAAATACATTTTTTTAAATTTAAAAAAATGTGACATATTCTTTGTGAACAAACTTGTGAGTTACTGTATTAGTTTCCCTTCAAGCGGTTTTGTGGCTTCTAACAGATACTAAAAGTTCTAAGTAATGAAAATTCATTGCCTAAGTAAGGAAACTTGTGATGATGATTTAAAGTGACCCAAGTCTTCAAAGGTTGCGTTCCCCTGATTAATATTCATAGCGCTCCCCAAAGATCAGTGCACAGGCTTTGAGTTAGCATCTCGGATTCAAATCTAGCGATTCCCCAGGGTCCTCAAGGGCGGAAACCAGGGGCGGCAATAAAATCACCGCGCGGCTCTGTTATTCACCCGGTGCGGCGCGGAGCCTCTAATTCCGTTCGCGCTAAAGCGGCCAACGGAGAGTAATGCGGGGGTGGCGGCCCGTAACCGTGCAATTAGGGTACTCACGATGTAAAACGCGGGCGTGTAGAGGCCGAAACCGGCGGCCCCCGCGGCCAGCATCAGCATCCTGACGGGACGGCTGCCCAAGGGACTTAGGTCGACCCAGGGCTGCCGGGGCACCTTGTTCGGCGTCTTCTTCTCGTTCACCTTGCCGCGGTAGTTTTTCAGATGGAGCATCGCTCGTCGATGAGGGTGGTAGAGGGAGGCGCTCCTGTAAATCAAGCCGAGGAAGAAGGCCAGCGAGAGGGCGGCGGTCGTGGACTGCATCCCGCGTTCCCAGCCTAGCTTTCTGAGAAAATACCGGAAACGTTACGGTTACAAGAAGGGACTTCCTTTAATCGAGTTACGTTACTTCTTCTTTTTTTTTATATCAAACTGCCTCGCCCACCGCGCCGCCTCCGCGTCACGTCGATATAAACACCGGAGGAGCGAGATCTTTGGGGCAAGGAAAATGTTTTCTTTTTAAACGGCGAGGATCGCTGGGTAATAGCGGAATACTATTTGGCGTGATACTGTGATAGTAGCAGTATTATTGTGGACCAGTGAAGTAGTTTAGAGATTTCCTGAGGAGGTTGATTTTTATTTTGTTTTTCATAAGTTTTATTTGATCACAATTTCTTTTTTTCGAATGAACACGAAACATAAAATTCCAAAAACTTCTAGACACGAAATCTACATTAACCCTGCTATGCTCCTCGGGTCTATTTGACCCGATTCTGCATTTTATTTTGTTCACCAACTGTTCTAAATTTAAGAAAAATATGACGAGTTAATCTTAACAGCTACGTTTGTTGTTCCTTGGTATTCCATATAAAAATTCAATGTCTATATTTATAATAATTTGGTAATTCAAGTTGGAGAACAGCAGGGTTAAATTTTTATCTCCTCAATCTAATTACACATATTTTTGCCAGTTTAACTTTCCTAATCATTCTTAATAAATTCGATCTACCAGCAAATTTTCAAGTTGAAAGCAAAATTCGTTGAAGTCTGAGAGAGAGAGAGAGAGAGAGAGAGAGAGAGAGAGAGAGAGAATTTGGGAGTAGGATACTTGGACAAAGAAACGGGTAAAAAGGAAGCCTTTCCCCGGGACCGGGGAAACACTCGTTCTAACGAAATTACACTCTGCATGATGGACCCTCGAACAGGAGCAGTTTTACCCAACTGGGAATCCCTCAGTTTCGTCGGCGAGGGGTCAAAGCGACCGCAAAGTTCATAACGCGAGCGTGCCGCGAAGCGTCAACGGCGTTTCACCAACTAGAGAGACCCGCGGAATAGCCGGAAGCCCCTCGCACGGCCTCGTTTCAACCGGCTTTAAACTTTACACGGTGGAATCGTTTGCGATCCTGCGAAATGACGAGCCGGAGTCCTTTTTACCTCTCGCTTCGCGACCGTCTGCCGTCAACAATAACCGTCTTTGCTCGTCGCTTCAAACCGCGACCGCGGGGAGCTCTTTCAAGTCTCCGCCGCTATATAATTTTGTTGCACTTGCTGAGTCTATCTTTTACTTCCTCCGCGTCGAGGTTCATCTATTCTACTCGCGTGATTGACAAATATTGTGAAACGGAGAACTTGGGGTTAAAAGTTTTGAATTATTTTGAAACGTGGAGGAGAATTTTTAGTGGATAAAAAAGTCTTTAGAAGTTTTTAGAATTTTTTTGGCTGTTGGATCAATTTTCACTTTTTCTGCTTTTTTAAATACTGATTTATTTTAAGCTTGTTGTGCTCCTCGGGTCTATTTGACCCGATCTTGCATTTTATTTTGTTGAGTAACTGTTCTAATTAAAAAAAAAATATGAGGAAGTTAATTTTAATAGCTACGTTTGTTGTTCTTTGACATTTTGTAAAAATTTCATTGTCTACATTTATAATAATGTACTAGTAATTCAAGTTGTAATAAATCAGATTTTTAAGAGGAGAACAGCAGGGTTAATTATATTACTGACAGATATTGGAGCACAATAATCACAGTTCATAGATTTCTATAGATTTTTTGAATGTGGATGAAATTATTTTCTCGCCTGATTCTGTAGGATTTTGTTTCACTTGTTCACAATCATTGATTTCTTCTGTTTTTGCAACATATTCTAATTAAATAAATTACTTCTACTGATTTATTTTAATTACTACTGAATATTATAAAGCAGTGAACCAAGTTCATAGACTCCTATATCCGTTTAAAACGAAGTTGAAACTGTTTCCTTGTTTGGCTCCGTATAATCCTGTTTCACTTGTTGAATCAAACATTCACTGCCTCCAGTTGCCTACATATGTACTGATGCATTCTAATCACATGTCAGATACATAGTATGTGATAGCAAGCTCGGTTTTCAGATTGTCATAAGTCTTTGAAGTAAAACTAAAACCGTTCCCTCGTCGGACTATAATCTTAATTCCCGTTTTTAATCGAATATTAATTTCCTCCATGTTTCTAAATTTTAATCTACTCTAATTAAAATCCCAACGAACATCAACCTATAAACTTCGTTTTTGAAATACCATATGTCTTGGACTTAGTTATTCAGTATTGATTCTAGCTATTCGCCTTCGCGTAGACTTATTCTACTCATTTCTTTATACGCGCCCCGTTCGAGAAATGCTATGGAATACGTGAGAGGAAATATTTCTCCCAAGGAATTTCTTATTATATCGTCCCATTTAGATTCAAGTTGTGCCGCTTCGCGTGCCGGTGCAGCGACAAGCTTGTTCTACTTGTTGCGTTCGATACGCGAAACTATTCCGTCTACGAGGCCATTTCTTCCCCTGTCCAACTACACAAATCTCGTAGAACTCGATACGGAAGTGCATTGCTCGGCTTGATTGTCTACAAGCTCCTTACGAGTCGATAAGAGAATCCTCCGTTTCCGTTTTATTGACTCGAAACACCGTCGGACCTTACGGGGAACCTATACTACTCGTTACCTTCTCGTGTAACTTCCTTCTTCTACTTGATATCGATGCGCTTCTATTTCGCTTGTACGTCTGTACATAAATTTCTTCCATTCTTCTACTTTCAAGTAAGTTTTGTTCACTGACGCCAGTCGTGACGTTCGTTCCGTTACCCTGAACGAAGTTCAGCATCTCAGAATGTCTTGCTGCATTTAACATGAACCTCTCTTATCTGTCTCTACGTGTAGTCCAGTCTTATTTCTCTCTTCCCATACAGATTTCGCCTCTTTTGTTCCTCGCGTATAGGTTTTCATTCTCTCCTTCAACGAGGAATTATGGGCATATGCAATTTGGCTTCTCGGAGACTAGCAACAGCGTTGCCTTAGGCCTTGAATTTAAAAAATGTAAGACTTTAAACATGGGAGGAGTGTGTAACTTTGGACTTTAGAGACTTTAGGATTCTAGAAGTATAGATTTGGGGTTTTGGAATTGTAACGTCTTGGACCCTAGTATTTGGAATTTCCAGATATTGTAGGAATCTGGAATTAAGAACTATAGGACTCTGGACTTGGAAGATGTTGAATTTTGGACTATGGATCTTAGAATTCTAGAACTATAGACTTAAGTTTTGGAATTCTAACATCTTGGACTCTGGCATTTGGAATTCTACGACTATGGACCCTGGATTTTAAAACCGTAGGATCTTGGACTTGTAAGGTGTTGAATTTTGGACTCTGGGCTTTGGAAATCTAAAATCTTGGATCTTGGACTTCGGATGTCTAACACTAAATTCTAGACTTTATAACTCTAACACTCTGTGATTCTAATCTGAAAAATCTAGGACCCTGGAACTTGGACTTTGGAATTCTAAAACTCTGAATTTTGGTGTTTGGAATTCTAACACCTTGAGACCTTTAAATGTAGCACTCTGGACTCTGAGCTTTGAAATTCGAGGACCCTGGACCTTGGGCTTCGAAATTTTAGATTTCTGGATTCTAAACATTAGACTTCTGGGACTCTGAACCCTAAAATTAGGTCTTTAAAATTCTAGATTTCTAGGCTCTGGACTTTGAGATTCTAGGACTCTGGGCTTTGAAATTATATTTTCCTAGACTCTAGACTTTAGCATTATACGATTTTGGACCCTGCACTCTGGACTTTGAAATTATATTTTCCTAGACTCTAGATTTTAGCTTTCTACGTTTTTGGACCCTGGACTCTGGGCTTTGAAATTCTATATTTTTTGACTCAAGATTTTGGAATTATTATTAACGTCCTTATTGTATATAAAAAAGAAGAAAGAGGGTACAGAAAAAAAAGAAATATAACGAGTGTGCAACCTAACCCTGTGACTGAATTCTACAACTCTGGATCCTGGACCCTTAACTTAGAAATTCTAGGATCTTCACTGAACTGAACCGGACTGACAATTTTAGGACTCTGTATCTTGGACTTTGAACTTCAGAGCTCCAAAATTCTGGATCCAGGACTTCGAAATTCAGACACTGTGGGTCCCAAATTTTAAATTTATAAGAATTGGAGCTACTGACTTTGAAACACCAAGACCATAGATTCTGCTACATGGATGTCTATGACCCTTCGTTTTAAAATTACATAAGTCTGAATCTTGGAGTTTAGAATTCCAAACTCTAGAACTCCAAATTTCAGGACCTTCATATAGATTTCGCTTCTTTCGTCCCTTCCGTATAGATTTTCATTCTCTCCGGCCGCGAGAAATTATGGATATACGGCACTCGGTTCCCCGGAGATCCTTACAACAGCGTTGCCATTTGAAACGCGAGCGCGCCGTATATCCTCGAATACATTAAGCTCGCGTTACCAACAGGACTTACCCGAAGCCCAACTTCTGTCAGAAGCCGACAAACCACGATTCCCTGGCTGACTTTACACGTATCTGTTGTACTAGCTCAGAATGCGCAGTCTAATCGATGAATCAGAAACCGATCAACGCAGCACGAATCACTGCCCTTTGCTCTCCGATTCTAAGACGATTCAAACTTCACCAAACTTCCAAGTTCTGCAACGGATCATTATCGCCAACCATATTCAGAACCCTCAAAACTCAGCCAAAGTTTCTGTACCTGTCCTGTATCCGCGATTAAAGCTTTGACCATCGAACCGTGCGACGAGGAATCTCTAGCTGCAAGCTCCTGACAGTTTAAACTTCGCGCGACAAAGTCCGCGACTCCGCGTCCCGTCTTTGTCTTTTTCCTCCCATCAAAGAACGAGGACATGGACTTCCCCGGCGCGAACAATAACCGTCCCTGTTTCTCGCTTATTGCCAACTCGATGCTCTCGTCGCGACTTATCCCAGGCAACCCTTACGACGTCCCAACGTTTCGCGGAGAAACAGAACGCGTCAACCCATCCCGTGTCAACCCCCGGGTGTCATCCCTCGCGACACACCGATATATGTCCTTCGCCTGTGAAGCGAACGTATCGCGTTTCGCCTCGCGGTCCTCGCAGGCGTTACGGTATAATAAATAACAGGTGACGAGACGGTATTACGATCTCGCCGTGTAACGCGGTACAGTGTATCACCCCGACGAATACATGTCGCGTTAATACTCTGTTCACGCTACTGACGTTCCGTTTCGCATGAGGATCTTTTTCCGACTTGTTAATGGCCCCGATGTTTCCGGTTACGGAAACGCGATTAAATTCCTTGTCCTCCTATTATGGTATTAACCGACATCGCCCCCTTTTTCCCAATGGTTTTACGATGCTTTTAGCTCCGCGGCAACCAGGCGAATTTATAACGATGCTCTTATGGCCGTTTTCAGAAATTCCGGGGCCACTTTAGTTTCGGTTTTCGTCGATGCGCCGCGATGAAATTTAACGTCGGCTCGGCTTAAGGCTGAAGTAGGAGGTTTTAGCGGTGGAACCAGTGGAGTAGCCAAAATGTGGTCAGACGCGTGCGAAAATGCACACTTTCCCCTCCGTTATTTCACAGCTAATATTTTCTCACGCAGATTGTGTAAATTCTCATAAATATTTTTATGATTTTGGATACTGTTTTTGCACCTCTCCGTCTGAATTTTTCTAGTAATTTTTTTATGGAATTCAAGTTGAGAAGAAGCAATAAGTGTCCACATATTTATGAACGGCAGAGTAAGAGTAAATTCACTAAGTTCACTGAGGGTAAGTTAAGTAACATTAGGCGAAATACATGTGTCTTTTATTAAAACTTCAATTATTTATATCTGCTAATGTAAAAATAAATCGGCAATATTTCTATTAAATTTTCCGTCATTTTCTTTTAACTTCTGAACGACCACAAAACTGCATCCTATGAATTGACGAAGGCATACTAATTAAATTTACTAAATATTCTGATCTCGTTCCTTAAAAATGAACTTCAGTAACATTAAAAATAAGCGAAAATTTTTGAAAATTGGAGGGATGAATCTTTAAGCAATAGTAGAACTTGAAGTAAAATTGTAGAAAAATTCATTCTGTAGCTTTCAAATTATTTAGCTTCCAGTTCATCATGCATTTTTATAAGAAAACGCGACGCAACTGACAGTTGCATTTTAAGTACAGTTCAATAAACAAATTTATAACAAAAGATCAATATTTCTGACGGTTTTCGTCACAAGAAGAAGCCTTATTAATAGACTGCGGATATTTATACAAACTCATACTTTCAAGGATATAGAAAAACAAAGAAAAAGCCTTTTAAATATTATAAAACGTATTTGACTTTATAAATTTCTTGTATTTTTGCATCTATGCAGATATTTGTACGATTTAGCACATTTAAAATCCCCATAAGTGTATAAAGGTTCGCAGTCTACTTATTAGTATCATGGAAATTGATTAACTTTTGCTAAGATTGTTACTGAAGTCCATCCTTAATTCTCCATTTATTCTAATAAACCTTCCTCAAAACAAAAGAAAATTTACCCGAAAGAACTCCGAAAATAATTCCCACAAAATAGATGTATTCAACTTTAAATGCCTTCCTGCCATTCGAATCGCGATTCGCCCGGATCGCCGAATGATGGAACGTCGAGCGTCGTCGTTTGATTGATGGCGCCTCGTCGAAACGTCCGTATCATTTCGACGTTCAGTAACTTCTGTACGCGTTGCAGACGCGGGACACGTCGATTAATGTTTCCTCTCTGCCCTTTTTCTCTGTTCGTATTCAGTTAGAGGTCAGATTTATCGCGCGGCGCGGGAGAACCGCGACGAAAAATCGCGTGGGCGTGTTTCCTCGGCAACCGGCGGGACGATAGGGTGGATCGCGGGGGCATCGGGATCCACGTGTGCTCCAGGAAACTCCTATGCTCCCGCGAACTCCCCGTAACCTACATTTCCCTTTCCCGTGAAAAATCCCGGAGCGGCGAGGCTCGACCGGGAAATTCGCACGCCGAGCATTTTACCAGGAGCCATTCCATTCAAATCGCAAAAATTGCGTGGGCGTACTCCTTCGTCATTACCATCGCATTTTCAAAATCGCTGCAGGATAAAATCTTATGGACGGAGGACGATTTTAGTGCCCTTTCGCGTCGATGGATTTTATTTTGCGTGTTACGGATTCTAAAAATCCGCAACTACGCAGTTAGATTTTTGATCCGCTCTGTAATTTCTTTCGGCATTATTTCATTTCCTGTGAAATTATTATTTTATATTATTATCCTGTGAACTTTCGAACTTTCTTTCTTTGAGTCCGAACGAAATTCTTGTCGAATGATCTACAATTTGTAAAATGACATTTAAATATTAATTAATAGCCCTGCAGGCAAATTTGCCGCTTCCCTTTTGTGTAATTTAATTTCGCGGAACAAGCAAATAATCACATTACAGAGAATTTAAGGCAAGCGATCACGGAAGTAGAACGGATAAATGAATGCATGAGCAAATAGAGTAAATATACAAATAAATGGATGAGTATACTAAGCGCGCAAATAGTCAGACGAGTAGTAAAAACACGTAAACGACGAGAAATGCATGCGAATGTGAACGCAGAAAATATTAATGCGTTGCAGTATCCAGTGCTTCAGATAATCAAACGACGCGAGGTAGAAAATTAGAGGAAATGAAATTCAGTTGTTAGTAGCGAGTTTTAACACGCATGAGCGGAAGCAAGTATGCACCCCGAGTCTGTTTAGGAAGTTAGAGAGAATGAAATTGTATCGCCGGCGACGAACACTGTCTGACGCTAATTAAATTAATTAAATTAAACGTGAATTTCGTTTCGCGCTAGCGTTGCGTCCGCGTTATCGAAATATTCGCAAGTTTCTCTTAAAAAGAGGGGTAGGTTTTCTGCAATTGCACCAAAATGATTTTACTCGTACATTTCGCGCAGTCAGCATGCTGTTTCCTTTAAAATTGATATATGTTGCTGCCGGATTTCGCAGTAGGTCTTGATTATTTTCGCAGCAAGAAACGCAGCGACCGTATATCGCACCTGCAATGCAGTATATTCGCGGTGAACCGCGAATCACCTGTCCGGGGACCGTGGAAAGCATTAGTCGACTCTCGAATGGGGCTGCAATCATCTCTGACAATTAGGCTATCTTAACGATGCAACAAGTCATTCATTAAAGCACGTCCGAACATCCAATAGCGCATTCCAACGTCCGTCTGTCACAGTCGCCGCGGCGCACTCTCCAAAATTAACTATCCCTTTCTATTAATAGCAACTGGAATTTCACCTTCCGCAACAGAATGGAATTTTTAATGCCGCGAGAAGCTTCAGTCACTTCCATTCGCTCCGAGCTTTCAGGCAACTAACCACTTGAAAGTATCCACTCTTTCCTCTTTTTTTTTTTATATCAAATACTTTCGAGATAATTCCGCGAAAATGAACTGCATCTCAACTACCAGAAATTGGAACTCAACAGGAGGCAATCAGCGGAGAGCGTTCGCCGCGTTGAACAGGGATCTTTGCAGCGGCATCTCGCGAGATAAATTTATCTAACAGACCAGATTCAAACGCTCCCAGACTCCGTTTTCAGCCCTCGTTTTATCGCGACTACCTCGCTGTCCCCGGGATTTAATTATGTCCGCGGTTTCGATCGAATTTACAACGTGCATCCCATCCCACTCGTCTAATTAAAAGCACCCCGCAGGAACAGTTCCTTCGCTCGTCATCGGCCGCTTAATACCGACAGTTGGAAAGTGTGATCGATCCATTAACGCAATTAAGAGCAGCGAGGGAAAAGTAATTCGCGTTCGAGGACTTCCTCGGCCCTTGGGATTAAGGACAGTTTTTTGCTCGCGGTTGAGCCGACGGGCTGCCTTCCAATAAGCGCGGTCGATATAATACAACTGACACGGACGATTGTCTATCGGAAATAAAGCGGAATCGAGACTTTTGTGAATCGTTGGGAAATCCGAAGGACGGAACGCTTCAAAATATTATTAGGTACTTTGATTTATCGCTATGTCTTTGCTTTATGTTTTTGGAAGCGGAGAATTTGAATGGGGTAAAATACTGGAAACAGAGCGCAGAGTATCAATCTTTTGGATTTTTTTATTAGTTCTAAATAATGGGCTTTGGACTTTGGATCTTGGATTCTGGACTGTGAGGTTATAGGGTTCTGGACTTGGAAAATTTAGGACTCTAGACTTCGGGCTTTGGAATTTTCAGACCTTGGATTCTGGACTTTGGAGTTCTAGGACCTTGGGATCCTGGGTTTTATAATATTAGGATCCTGAAGTTGGAAGATCTAGGATTTCAGACTTAGGACTTTGAAGTTTGTAGACCCTAAATCTTACACTTTGGGACTCTAAAATTCTGAATTTGGAAGACCTAAATCTCTCTACTCTGGACTTTGAGATTTTAAGATTCCATACCTTGGATTAAAAATTTCTAGGACCCTGGATCCCGAACTTTAGGTCTCTAAGACCCTAAAATTTAAGATTCTGGAACCCAGAATCTTGGACTATGAAATTTTAGAATTTTGGATCCTGAATTTTCGGATTCTAAAATCCTGGGTCCTGAACTTTGATATTTTGAGACTCTGGAATCTTTAAATTCCAGGACTTTGTACCTTCAGGAATTCCAGGCCTCGAAATTCTGGAAGGAATCTAGAATCATCTAGGACTATATATGACATGTTTTGGATTCTGGATTATTGAACTTTAGGATCTTGGATCGTAGACATTGAAAGCCAGTGGCTTTAGGTCCTAAATTTTAAAGCTCTAAAATTCTAAACTTTGGACTGTGAAATCCCAAGACCCTGAACTGTTTATTTCCAAGTTTCTGAATTTTGGAATTCTAGAGTCCTATACCTTGGAATTTGAAACTCCTGGACCCTACCCCTCAAAATTTCTGTTTCGCTTATTAAATCCAGAGTTTCTTACTCAATAAAGCAAAAATGTAGTTTCTCAGAATCCTCCTCACATTTCTGTACCACCATAAATGTTACAAAAATCGATTTTTTACCAAATTTCTTATTAACATACCTTTCGATGCCAAATCAACTAACAAAAACTAGGCTACTCAATCAAAATCTTTCTTCTCTATGCATTTTAGCCTGAAACCAATTTCTATATTCTGTAAACAACCTTCCAACCGAATTTTCCCCAGAATAAAAATGATCGATCTTCTTTTGCAGTCCTTTTTGCAGACTCGCAAACCACTATTATTCAGCGCAGGCTCGAGGCGTAAAGTCAACGATCTCGTCTCCCGCGGAATTGGAAGTCGCGTCGCGCGGCCGTTTCGCGTAAAATTCCCTCGTCAAGCTAACGAATCGCAATCGGGAACGCCAAACAAACGGTTCCATCGACGGAGGACACGGATGGTTGCCGAGGGAATGGACATGCAATTATTTCGCGGGGGGAGGGAACTTTGTCCGGTCGTTTTCCCCGTTCGCTGTCTGCCCTGAAACTGGCGCGACGTGCTTGAGATAAAGCGCGCGACGGAAAAGGGTAGCCCCGGTGGAAAGCAGTTTTTTTTTTACCCCCTTCGCTCGCGGCGCGCGAGTTCAAGCCTCGAAGGGAGGAGAAGGGGGCGAAAACTTCATCCGCAATTCGCGTCGGGCGTCGTTTGTTTGTCGATACTTAACAGACACGCCGCTCCGATCTACTCCTTTGATGTCTGCTCGCGGGAATGGAGAATCGTTTTCCCGTTTTTCTCGTTCCGGGTACCGATCGGCTTTCATCGACGCGAAAAAGAATAAGCGGACGATATGGGAGCTTGAACGTCGCGCTGAAACTGGCTGTCGATTTGTTACACCGCCAGCTGGAAGTCGCGAGCTTTCATTCGAAGCGTTATTTGTCTCGAGGGCTGGCCGTGTAACGGGAGGCGGGTTAATGAGAGAATTTTTAATATTGAACGCGGAGGGAATTTGACGCTTTAGATATCAATTTCTTTCGGATTAATCTCGCGTCGGTTCACTCGTCCGCTTTTTTACTCGCTCGCGCTCGGAAACTTTCCATCGAACACGTCCTTTGCCAGCAATAATATGTCAATTTATTATATTACTTTATACGAAGTGGCAAAAAATTAACTATTGGATTAAAATAATTTCTGAAACACAAACACTCTTCATCTCCACTTCTTTTTAGAGCAATACTCAAAAGAAACTTTTTAAACAGCAACTACTCCTTTTTAATTAATTTCAAAATTTTTGTATTTACAGACTAAAATGGGATATCATGCATACCATGCATTTCTCAAAATATCATTTAATTTCTCAGATTTTTTATTACGCTGCTGTGATTAAATGCAAGTCACCAGGATCCCAATGCGAGACCCTCTTCCTTGTCCAACCATACACGTTAATGTTCTACTCCTACGTCGCGTCGGTCGGGCATACAAACTCGTTTCATTTGTCCGTCCGTTTCCGAATCTATGCTACTTGCTTGAATAACCACGATCCTATTCCACTGATCCGACCGCGGGTACGGTTTCACGTGTTCCTCTACGTAACTTCACGGTTTTTGTACAGGGGCATTCTACTCCCTCTGTTACACAGATCCGTTCTGCTCGTCTGACATATAGCGTCCTATTTCACTTACAAATTCTAACACTGCAAGAATTACTACCAAAAATCCTGCAAATCACTGACGATTATGTCCACCAATTACTGGATTTGTAGCACTACATTACTGCTATTCAGGGTGTAACAAAAATTTGTAGTCAAAATCGTAGCCAGAGCCCAAATTCTTGCACTGGCGGTAAATTCAGTGTACTTGCGGTTTGATTGGTCCAAGTTTTTTGACAGATCTTCACCAATCCAAAGCTTTATGGAATATAATTTATACATTTCTTTACACCCTGTACAATATTTTCTAATTTCCCACCACACAAACAATCTCTCACTCCAATTTTCCATTACTTCGATTACCTGCCATAACAGTCCCAAGACTGAGTTTCCCCCGGTTTCAGTAACAGAAGACACCAAACAACGTTCAATACAATCTCCCCATCAGTCCACTAATTACGCCCAAAGATCCCAGCGCCGCAAGTATCTCCTCCTCCGCGAAGGAGCACCACAATACCGATGAAATTCTCCCAGGACCGTCACAAATTGGCAATCAGACCAGGTGGAAGGAGGGGAGGGATGCGCGTCGATTTCCCGTTCCACGCAACAAGCATCGCCAACGAAAGGGAAGAATCTCGTCGGACGCGTCGAGACGACGGGGGCGCAGGAAGCGCAAGTAATAACTTACCCGACGGCCTCCCTGTACAAGACGCTGAAGAGCACTATTCCCACTCCCGCGCCGGCTTGCACTACCATCTCGACGAACTCCCGTCGTTTTCTGAAGTAATGGCCCAGCACCAGGCCAGCCGTTTCCCTCACGAGACCGGCCCCCGTACCCAGCACCACCCCGTAGCTGTAACATTCCGTCAATGTGAGCCGTTCGAGTTCGCAGCGCGTTCCGACTCCGGGAACGAAGACCGATCCCTCGGACCGGGGGATGAAACTGAACGAGACGGGGGTGGGACGTTTTCGACAGGTGCAAGCCCAGGGGGCGAAACTTTGAGCAACCGTCTGAGATTTATGCCGACGACTCGAATCATTTCCCCCCTGGAAATTTTGCAATGATTCTGGGGCTATTTGTTTTGAAGAATTTTTAGTGCTTTCTTTCAAGGGAAATTAAGGGGGGATTTTTTAGAAAGGGTGTTTTCTTTTTGTTTTAGAAATTGCTAACAGTTGCATTTCAACTTCAATTACTATATCTTAAAAAAAAACACTAAGTTTCTCATTCTCAAAATAATACAACTCCATGGACAATTAATGATTTAATTAATAATTTCAACATTCCCTTCACCTTCTCGCTCGTAGTTCGAGGAAAACAATTAGAAACACACGTTAGCAGCACTCCAAGAGAAAGTTATCATTGTGACTGGAAGGGTATCGCTTTGTCGTTTAGCGCCTCGCCGAAACCCTCGCGATTCCTTCCTGCCGTGAATTCGTTCCTTACCGGTAATTAAGGGGGGAGGTCTTTGTGTTTAGCATCCGTGGCAAACGCGAGACAAATTAACGGGTCGCGCAACGCGGCACGGTTTTTGCGAGCGACGCGACGCGTTAACGCCTGCGGCTCGGAATGCCGGGCTCACCAGTAATTTATTTCAAACGGAGTCCCCCGACAGGGGTGAAAAATGACGAGGCGAAACGACAAAGACGGGGAAAAATGGGTGACTCTTTGACTGGGTTCTTTTGCGATACAGTCGCGGCAATGTCGCGGGAAAATCGACCATCTGCTTTCGTTTCGGAATCGGAGATCGCGTGAATGCTGCTACAGGTGGCGAGAAGGAATGATTCGAGGGCTGGAAAATTACTGCGAGAAAATGGATCACTCAGTGGCGGTCTATTATAGCTAATTCTGATTAGCTTTGTTGTTAATTTTTATTAGCATTGGGAACTAATTTTTAGTGTGGAGTTCGGTATCTGAGAACGGATATTTCTAACAAATAGAAATTTTGGTTTGATAGGAATTGAGGGTTGCTGAGGATGCGATTTGAAAGTCAGGAGTCATAAGAGGATTGCTGAGTGTGCAATGCAAAGATGAGGATTCCGTGAGACTTGGATAAAAAATTATAGTTTGCTTTGGAACACTTGTACGTTCACGTCGACAATTTTTTTATAAAATTTCCTAAAAACATTATAACACATATGTACTTATTATAACTTAGAGTTTGTGATCCCAGAAATCTAGTAAATATATTTTTAAACATTCTTTACGACTTCCTTCCGCTTAATTTCTGCAAAAACGAAGTGATACAAGTCAACCGTTTCTACCTTTTCAATATTTTGGAATAAAAATCCTAGAACTCAAGAAAAATGTATTCAATTATGATCAAATTAAATAATGGTAGCATAATATCAATGGAATTTCTACCGAATACTATTCAACCCTCTAATCTCCAAATCGACGGAATCCTCATTATTGCAAGTTTCTCAAATTCTTTGCAAATCCTGCAACATATTGAAACCTATCGTGGGATTATCGTGGCCCCAGTTACGTGTTCCATATATTAAAATGGTGGCACCGGTGGTAAACGTTTAATCCGCGAAAGGGGAGGGAGTTGGTTGGTTAACGCGATTAAGGATCTTCTTACTCACCTGAGGAGCACCTGGTGCAGTTCAACGGCGAAAGAGGTGCAGAGGGAGGCCAGTGCCAGCACGAGACCGCCAATCACTGCCGTGAGCCTTGTACTTCCTCGACGACACGCGCCCACAACCAATGGAGCCGAACCACGGGAAACCGCAGCACTCAGCGCTCCGACCCAAGCTGGAACGTTAATTCGATGGTTACCTCGGCTTAAGGGGGTAAACACTTAAGAAGTTTAAGGGATGAAGCTCTCCCCCGCCGTTCCCCCACTCTCGCGTGTCGTTCGCGGAAACGCGCTGGCATTGCTTCCTTGAGTGTATCTTGAATTCCGAAGTACTTTCGTCGAGGCGCTTTTAAGACGCTTTTTTATGGTTGTTAAGGAAGACTGGGAGTGGAAGGATGTTCATGGCATTTTTGCGTAAAAAGATAAGTTCGAGATATCGCTATATTTTTCTTTCTAAAGCTGATTTTGGGTCTTTAGGACTTTAGGACTCTGGGCCTTAGAATTTGAAATTCTAGGAATCTGAACCTGGGACTTGGAAATTCTACGACTTTGGTCTTGGAATGTTCAGGACTTTGGACTGTGGTCTTTGCAACATTATAACACTGGACACTGCAGTTTAGGATACTAATACCTTGAATTCTTGAATTTGGAATTATAGAACTTTGGACTTTGGATCCTGAATTTGGAAACATTAGGATTTTGGACTTTAGAATCCTAGGATTATAGATCTCAGATTTGGAAACTCTGGAACTCTAGAATTCTGGACTCTGGACTATAGAATACTAGAACTTTCAAATTTTTGGACCTTAGACTTTTAAATCGTAGTACCTTGGACTTTGAATTTCGAGACTTTAGAACTTTGGACTCTTTAACATGGAAATTGTAGAATTCTGTTCTATGGATCTAGGACTTTAAAATACTAGAACTTTATAATTCAAGGACCCTGGACTCCGAACTTTGGAATTCTAGGGTCTTGGACTCAAGGCTTTTAAATTTTAATACTTTCGACTTTAAGTTTTGAAGCTTTAGAACTTTGGATTCTTAATTTGGAAACTGTAGAATTCTGTAGACTGTAGACCCTGGATTTTCAAATACTAGAAACTTGGAATTTTCAATTTGGAACTTGGATTTTGCAGTCTGGAATTTTATATATTTTATTCTTAAACTCTGGGCTTGAAAATTCTGGAAAACCAGAATTCCAAAATTCTAGAATTTTAGACGTTGAACATTGAAATTCTAAGATCTGAGATTCCTAACATTAAAATTCGAAGACTCTGAACCTGGATCATTGAACCCTGAATCCTTTAAACTGTGCTTTCAAATCTAGAACTTTGAATCTCAAAATTTCATTATTCTAAACTTAAAGAATTGAACTCCAAGTCTCAATATTCTGAACTTCAAAACATTAAACCAGAAAAGATTAAACCAGAGCATTAAACTAGAAAATCCGAGCTTTCAAGCCGGCATCAAAGAATATACCCACATCCCCGAGACATAAAAATATCAAAGCATTCCTGTGTCTCCATTTTAAATCACAGCAAGTCGCAGAAAAAAAAAATCTTTAATACAATGCTCCGAAAAAGAGCATTTTCTATACGCACAGAGAAAAATCCCAGGAGGAACAGTCGCAGTTTAATCCACAGGAAACCATGCATCAAGCCGCGCATCATCCAGCTCACTCCACGCGCTATCTGTTCCCATTCATCTTATTCTTCCTTTTCCTTCTTCTCCCGCCCTCCCAGAAAAGTTTCCCCGGAGCAGAAGCTTGCGCTCGCCGTTTCGCTGTCCCAGCGAGTGCCTCTCGCAATTTATTCTCTTATTGAAATTACGCGGAGCGACGCTCGGGATTACACGCGAGCGCGGAAATTCCGCGTGCCCTCGGTCGGAAAGGGAAAAATATATGGGATGCCTGGGAAATGAACGGAAAAGCGAAACGCCGGGGCCATTCACCGGCTGGGCGAAGGAATGTCCGTGCGTTACGCGAATTTTATATACAATTTCAGCGGAGCGGTTGGGTCGCCTTTTCTTCGTTCCCGTGGACCGCGGTCATTGAATTCTGAATCGTTGCTCCCAAGCCGGCCGGACTTATTTCACTTTCACGGTTAATTAGGGGTCCTGGCCGCGATTCAGCCGGGCCAATTCGAGTAATTAAACGCGAGCCGACCTTTTCGCGCTATGGTTTTCTAATTAGTTTCCACGATGAAAGGCTCGCCGCCTTCCACGCCGCCAACCTGGATCCTCCTACCTCGGAGGATTCGCTTTTTTCCCCTTTATTGTTCCTTTTATTGTTCCCCCTGATAGCCGTTCAGGAGGGTAATAAACACGGGGCGATATCCTCCTGGAAGGACCAACTATTCGGAATTTATTGTTCGAGGACGCGCCGTTCGCGAATGCAACGTTCCGCGGGAACAATGAGGGAGGATTCTCCGGAGATTTTTAGGTAGAATTTTAGAAGTAATTAACGAGCGGAATGGAGCGTCGCGCGGCAATGAACGTTAATTAAGGTGGCATTATTTGTATGGTTCTCGCTTTGGAAAATAGGGGGCAGCAATTAGAATTCGGGGGACGCCGGGGGTGATTGATGGCTGGACCGTCGGGATAGTTTAACCTCGCCGGTGAATGTTAATTGAAAGAAATGCTCAATTATGCCAACGAATAAGATAATTAATAGCTTCGGTCTCAGATTAAATAAAATTGCTCTGACAATTTAAACAAAATCCCTGATGAATTGTTGCGCACATAACAAACGAATCGTATATGTTTTCATTAGCCTCCATTCGACCGTGCTCGTCGGATATCATTGACCGCGCGGGTATCACGCTTACAAGCGCTTACAAGCGCAAGAGCAGAATAGGAGGGACACGCTTTTTGCATTATTCATCGACTGCGTCGAACGTGTTCTTCCCTTTATTCCCACGTCTTTCCCTGAAAGCCCTCTCGCCCCCCATTTTTCTTCCTGGTGGCAACGCGGAGCAGCGGGGCCACAGGAAACTTGGTCAATAATTTTCGCGGGTATTAAGCGGCCGGCGACCGCGACGTGTCTCATCGATTTCTAGTTAGCTCGTGAGATAGTGGCCCCGTCCTGATAACGCCGATAAGCACGGACCACGATGTAGTTGGAAAGTTAATGAGCCTCCCTTCTCTTCCCCTTACTCAGGTTTGTCCCCACATTCCTTCTTTGCTCCCTTATGGATCATCGAGAAATGTGTGGGACGCACCGCCTATAATTACTACTTTGATTTACGCTGGTGCCTTTGAGCCTAAAGCATTTTAAAGGGGTGAACTATTGGGGATGTGTGTAAAGAAAATTTTGGTGAAGGAATTGTGAATTGTAGAATTTTTTAATTTTTAACTACGAAATTTAACACGATATGAATGATAATAATTGAATTGGTAGAGTAGCATTTTGGACCCCGAATTTTAGACTCTGAGCCCTGGATCTCGGATTCTGAACTTTAAATTTCTGGATCTCAAGATCTGAAAAATCTCGGAAATTGGACTTTAGACTTTGGGGTTTTAAGATCATGAATCCTGGTCATAGAAAATCTAGAACTCTGGAATCTAGAACTGTAGGATCATGAATTTTGGACTTTGGACCTCTAAAACCACAGACGTGGCAAGCTTAGAACTTTGATTTTTGACCCTAGAATTTGGCAAATCTGGGACTCTGGACACTAAGCTTTAGTATTTCAGGCCTCTGGAACCTGAACTTTGAAATATTAGGATATTGGACTTAGAAATTTAGAATCTGAAGATCTTAGACTCTGAACTTTAAAATTCTGGCATCATGCTCTTGAAAAGTTTGGATTTTTGGACTCTAGACACGCGAACTCTGGAAACCTGAAGTTTGTGTGCTGGAATTTTAATATTGTGGATTCTAGACTTGGGAATTCTAGGACCCTGAATTGAGGACTTTGTTTGATTTTTAAATTCGAAGATTTTGGACCCTGAATTTTAGAAACAAAATCCTGGACTCTACACTCTAGAATTCTAGGAATTTGTATATAAAAATTTAAAACTGAATCCTGGACCTTTGGAAAAGAAAAGAACCCGAACTTCGAACTTTGGTATTTATAAGACCTTGGATTTTGGACTTTGAACTTTTAGAACCTCAAGATTTGAATTTCTACATTTTTGAACTTTAGAATTCTGTATTTAAAGATCTACGGATCTCAACCCTGGACTTTGAAATTCTAGTTACAGGATTCCAGAATTCTGAAGTTTAGATCCCAAAATCCTAACCCAATACTTTAAACTACGATCCTAATTATATTGTACAACCTTTAATCCTAAAATGTCAGTAATTGAAGTCACGAAAATCAAACCCCAAATCTGAAGCCATGCCGAACTTCGAATTGAAACATTTCTACCTCGCAGTTGAAAACACTAAGCCAGAAAAGAAGTTAAACAATTTCCAACGCATTGTGGCGAGAATCCCCCGTATCGAGGGCAAAAATGCCGCAAGAAAGTTTTGAAACGCGACTTCTCGAGACCTCGAGGTTTCTTTATCAGATTTGTATTGTTGAAAGTTGTCGCCGGCCTCGCGATAGAAGTTAGAGAATGGACGCGGGGGGGCGAGCAACGTCGGAAGTCACGTGTAAAAAGCGAGGAACGGGTGCGAGATTTACGCAGCCGTCCTCCACCAGGGGACGACGGGTGTGGGTGACGTGTACGCGCCTTCTGATTCACTTTCCAGAGACATTTCCGTGCAATGTGGAAATTCCTTTCTGCTCCTTTTGTTCGCTTTCAGTCTCGAACCCACAAGTGACTGGCGCAAACTGGCTGACTTTGACCCTTTGAAACAGCCTCGTTTCCCCCACGTTTCCTTTGTCCTTTTGGTTAAATTTAGAACTAGTCTGACTGGTAGTAACATTCTCTGACAATATCGGGGCGCGATTATTCGTTTCGTTAATTGCGAGAAATTAATTTTTACCCGCCCTGTTCCATTTTCTTTGTCGCACGCCTTCGCTTCCCTTTTTCGTCTACTTTTAGACGCAATTATCATTTGCTGTGATGATAGTTTCAGGAGTTCTCGTACATTTTCGCGATTTCATTGGTTTATCTTTTTGTCGACGCAAAGGGATGCCATTTGGGACAAATATTACTAAGGATAGTTTACTAAGTCTCTCAATTTTAAAATTGTTATCACAATAGGTTTCGACAACACTGTTCATCGTTTTAAGCGAAAGGGAACTTCGGATACGTGACCAATCCGTGTTTCTTCGCCGGCTGATTAAAATCTCGAGATTAAAGCTCCTGCGATCGAACGGGTCGAACTTCGATAAAAAACGTGGCATTCGATTCGGAAACTCCCCTACTTTTCAATCTGTTTTGCGACCCTTGCTCTACAAAAGCCTCATTTTAATTTTTCTGTCTAACATTTTGCAAACTGGAAATAAAGAAAAAGAATCCCTCTAACTGACTACACAAGAATCACACGAATTCCGCTTCAAAAAACACATAATAATGTTCTACAGAGAAATGGAAACAGCTCGAAACCTGATTCAACTTCCCAAATCATTAAAGAAATCCTTCCCCAATCTAGAAAATGTTAAAACCCTCTTAAAATATATCAAGAGCAACAAACTCCTCCATGACTCCATCTAAATAACATCATTCAACAATTCATGTCGATGTGACGTTAAACTTTTAAATAAAAAAGAGAATCCTAATTTTTCCTATTTCTCAAATTTCTCACCTGCTTTAACCACTCAATTTTGTTCATTTATCTAGCAAAATGTATCCTTAGGGTAAACGAATTTCTAGTAGTTTCTAATACTTCTGAACAATTCGATTCACGGATTATGGAACGCCGTTCGAGACACAAGATCTACGGAGCTTAGAATCGTGTTCATTAGCTCGCGGTAACTGACGGCGGAAAATCGGGATATCCTGATTAACGAAATCTTGAATTTATGCGGCCTATTGGGCGTAAGGCGAGTGAATCGTGAATTATTGGAAAGCTGTACACGTGCTTCATCGATTTCCGAGTTTGGCCCGTGAGATACGGTCGTTCGCTGACTATCCGAGAGAAAGCACGACTATCTCGCACCCGGTTCATCCCTTCCTTCCAGCCCAAGTTTATGCGGTTCCCAGTACCATTTCTCAACTTTCGTCGTTGCGGAGTTCCCTCTTCTGGCCTTGCTGGAGCTCGCGAATATTGATAATCAATCGTATCACGAGGATTTCCAAGCGTTAAACCCTCAAGAAATTTCCATTTTCTTCGAGTTTCAGGTGTTAACACGAATTCCTCGAGCAGTGGATTAAACTTGAACAATTTAACGAAGAGGAATAACAATAATATTTGTTGCGCAAAGACCACGAAACGTTGTTTCATTATTTCCATCTGTTATTCTTGGTCGGGAAAGGAATTCCCTCTTCGCCGACCACGACGATTATTTCCACCAGAGACTGTGCAATTATTGAAAACAAGTCGGGGGTAAAAAAAACCCACGAAAACGAAGGGAATCGGTTTCCAGCTCGCAAGAGTTAAACTGCGGGGGCGTCCCTTTAATTGACGCAAATATTTTCCATCGGTTCCGGTGGCTGTTTACCCAGTACTTCGGGGAGCCACGGGGTCACGGGGGCTGGTTCGATCGGTAAAACAAACGAACGATGAACGGGGATACGTGAAACAAGGAAAACTGAAAACGATACACGTTCGGAACGGACGGGATTAATTAATCGTGTAAAACGGAGTAATTAATACGGCTGTAGCGCGACATCGGTGAGTGTCACGCGAAGGGCGAGATGCAAATGACGTTTCGGAAGGATGTTCACTGCACCCATCGACTGTATCCGTGGGATAAAAACCGTTGTATTTGCCGCGCGTCGCGCCTACTTATGAAGACGGATGGAGGATGAAAGTGCTGCGTGGAAAGATTGAAATTTTATGGCTGCTGGAAACCGTCGTTCCCTTCCGGGAGATTGAGGATAACAGTAAATTGAAGAACTGTATTTTCGTGGCTCTGAACGTTAGATTCCTGCGAGTGGAAGGGATGATGGAATAATAACTAATGGGAAGGGAAGTAATTGGCAAAGAAATTGATGGGTTTTAAATATTATGGAAACTGGGGGAAGAAATGGTGAAGTATTTTAGTATTTTAACTTAGATTTACATGTCTCCGATATCGGTGAAATGTTTTGAAAAATTGTTTAAATGCAGGAGAAGGTATAAAAAACCGTCCCAAAAAGTTGTAAATAGAACATGGGTCATTTACGTTACAAGCGGGATTCAAGAACCCTTCAAATTTTTATTTCTATTGAAATCAATATCAAGCAACTGAAACTTAAAATTAATAGATCGCGTAGGAGTTTTGAATCCTTTGAAAGTCTGAAACAATAAAAAATTAGTCTTCGAATGAGTTTATTGGTAAATTGGGAAAAAATATGATTGCATTGTAACTTCTTCTAGCATTAACATTCTAACGTTGTTACCAAAAAAATTGTACAGTAATAGCAAGTAATTAGACAGTAACATATAAAGAATAGTCTTTTATATTATAAAATGAAAGTAGAATAAAAAATAAACACGAGTTACTATGACTGAGGAAACTAAATGCTCCAATCATCAGTAGAAACGTCCACTTTTTTAAAAATTCATCTTTCAAAAATGGGAGAGAGGTCGTCTTTACAATTTTCTGGGGTTGTATTGTACATTTCCCCTTGCATGTTCGAAAAATTTGATGACTCCGCAACATCTCTTCATTAGGGTAATTCTACTCGCAAAGAACATGCGCGTCTGACAACGCGCAAAGTTATACTACTTAAAAATCATCCGCCACACTTCCATAACTTGCCTCGTTACCATTATAATAAATTGACATCCGGGACATCCCGAGCTCAGCACAACTCCGGCAACAACCCTAACAACCTCCAAGTCAGATCGCTCCAACCCCAAGGAAACTTTCAATCGAGACGTCACCCCCGCGCGATATAACGAGCGATCCATCGCGCTGACGGCGCTGACGGCGTGGAAATCGACGCTGGGCATCGATTGCGACGACCGGGGGGTAGTTCGAAGGGGTAGTTTTCGGTGCGAAATGTGGAGCAACGGTCGTTGTCAGCCAGATTCCCTCGAGGGCGGGCGCCCGAAATAAAAGGCGGGGAAAAGAAGAAGGGCGGGCGCCGTTACCGGCGCGGCGACTCTTGTCTGAATGACGGCCGCTGACGTTTCGTTAGCAAACAATTCCGCGAGAAACGTTCGCTCTGTTCCGCGATAATCATTCTTCGCTCTCCTCCACGTTCCGTTCCTCCGCCTTCCGGCGTTCGTTCGAGTTTCGAGCCTCGCGCCGCGCCGGCGGAAACATCCGTAATATTCGGCCAGCATTGTCCGAAAAGTTGGATCGCGTTGAAGGGTCCCGCGAATAAGGGCCTCGGAAATTCCTGGCTCGAGTGAGAACCGGTCGCATGTCGATATTCCCTCGTGGTCCGGCGGGGGATCGAGCGGTTGGTCGAATGCCTCGGTTCCACCCTCGCCGCAGACACAGGGGGTGGAAACGTTGGTCCTGAAGGATCAGCGTTTGCAGTTCGGTGGATGGAGTTTGGGCCTCTTTGAGATCGAAAAGTTTGCTCTCTTTTTGAAGCAGGTACTTTTAATGGGGGTTGAATGCGATTGAAGATCATTGAAATGGATACTGATAACAGGGGATTTCAAGTGGGCGCTTGGGATGTGGTGAATGCTCTCTAGCTTTTCATACTTTTGTTCGTGAAGGTAACGTAAGTGTCAGGTGACCAAATTGTTATGTACAGATTGAAGAATTACCGATTTTATGATTTTGATGGTATTGTATCTTCAATAATGGTAAAATATTCCCCTTTTTTCTGTTCTTGATGTGTATGCGTGAATTTAAATTAAACATTTTGTTATAATACTGACATCATTTTCTTTTAGTACTGTACAGTAAAATGCATATTTTTAACAGAGTGATATTTAATAATGCCTTTGTGTATCCAAATTCTTTTTTATTTTTTGTGATCTTTTGTTATTGGATTGCAGATTTTATGCATTTATGGCAATATTAATTGTAAATGTGCAAAAAATCGACGAGGCTGCAAACATATGCCAAAATATACGAAATATTACAAATATAATTGAAGTTAGAATGTTTAGAAAATTGAACATACTGTTATTCAATTTCCAATTTTTTACTTGTGCTTGTACAAATTTTATTTTGCATAAAAATTCGTAGTCTAGTTATTAATATTATAAAGAGAGTTAGATAAATGAGAGATGTATAGAAATATTTATAGAAATCAGAAGAGTAGTATAATGAAATATAAATACATATATATATTTTTTATCAGATGTTAGATAATTTTTATAAGTTCCAAAATGATTAAATCTTGTTATATATTGTTATAATGTTGTTATATATTATTCAAAATATAGTATTACTTTCAGTAATAAAGAATATCTGTAATTTTAAGTGTAACATCAATTGACAAAAAATTTGGTACAATCATCTTAAAGCCGTCCATGAACCATGTTATTTTAGCTACAAAAAACTTCCGATCGAACCGCTAACAACAGAATAATCTAAGCTGATTACGCTTCGTAGTCCTCCCTGTATATCACTGAGAAATTTTTTAGTCTGAATTTATTTTAAGGGGATTCATTTTATAACAAACTGTAAGAGGTACAAAAAAAGATTCTTCCTTTCCTCGTATTTTAATATAATTACATTCAATTAAAGCGCTCCTCGGAATGAATAGAACCAGCAAAAAAATTGTGTAACATATCTACTTACATATTCATAATATTTTGAATTTCTGGGTCGGAGAATTTCCCTTCCAAGCGAAGCTTGGGTTAGGTCCAGGAAATTCATAAAATGGCTTCACCACAAGTGGTTAATAAATATTTTACATGGAAAGAGCTGACTATCAAGAAAAGCACGTGTCTTCGGCAACGCTTTCAGGATCGCGTCGGGGATCGGATTTCAATGTAATCTCGCCCGAACGAAACTATAGCCTCGGGCGATCGACAAAAGTTTCGCGAGCGAAGAACTCGGTGGGCAGTAAATCTTGTTCCAGGTCGGGGAAAAGCTTTCTCAAATATGTATGCACAGTGGATACAACGAAGCCACAGCGAACCGCAATCAAAACTTCGGGCTAATGGACGCCGGAGCGGAAAATAGCACCAGCTAGACTTTATCTCGCGTCCTTTAATAGCACCGCTATCGATATCCATTAATTTCCATCGAAATATTTCTCCATTCGCGGTTTTTGGAAGTTTAGCACTTGCGACTGAAATGGGCGATAATTTAAATTTCGTTCGCGTGCTGCATTCAATTTTTTTTCGAGAAAGGTATGGGAGTCCGTAATTGCTTTAGCGGAATATTTAACTTCTTTATTTCGGCTGCATACTTTTTGATACGCATGAATTTTGGACCATTTACGATATCGGTCGTGGAATTTATTTTAGAGTTGGTCTCGTTATGTAATTATATTCGGTGCAATCAATTAAATTTTAATTGCAAATATCGACAGTGATGTTAAATTCCATTCTTTCTCGTTACGCATTTAATAAAATGGAATTAATTAATTCCACGCACGCGAGGACGTGACAATCGAAAAATAAATTCACCCCTCTTAATTACTTGCATTTCGCTTCTACTTTCCACGCAGAATAGAATTAAAATTTGAAAGCATAATATACAACCAGAAAATTGTCCCCAAACTTTTCTCTGTACTATCAAAGATCAGCTTCGCGTATTGAAGACCTGGTAGCCTAATTTTTCGACGAAGAAAATTCATTTGTTGCGCCCGAAGAGTTCCGCAGAGTGCAGAGTGTGCTGAAGCGCGGTTCCGCGAATGGCTGATTAGCAGAATTCGAAAAGTTTCTATCGCGAACGCAATTATCGCCGTGGAACGCGAACCGAAATTTGCATGGTCGTCGCACAACTTTTAATTATCGTTTGCCAACAGTTTCGCCAACTTGCCCGTCGAAATTTTGCATTTTTATGTTCTGGCGAATCGTCACGGGCTAATCGCCGTCCCCCTCCTTTCCGAGAAATTGTTTCGCGTTGAAAATCGGCGAACTCGCCTCGAATATTTTAAAGTGAAATCACGTGGCCGAGCTTGCGAGCTTTCCGCGGCTCCGCGCGAGCGCGAATCCTCGCAGTTTAATATGCACCCACGAGAAACCCGTATCTTGTTAGAGCCGCGCCAACGTCTAGCCTATAAATTTCAAGTGTTTCTTCATTGAATTACTTCGCGGTGCCTCCCTTGCACTCCCTCGTTATTGCTCTACCACTTGCGCGCGGCGTTGCGCGCCGAAACGGCGTTGATTTAAAATTTAAGCCCTCACCCTCGACGTAATGCACACTTTTTTTTCGCCGACCCCATCATTTATCCCGTTCGCGAGAAAATTCGACGCAACAACCGAGCGAGTAAACGTTCTCGTTTGAACAGCAGTCTTCTGTTTCATTGTTAATTTACCCGCTCGCTTTGAGCTGCCTGACTAATTTCAAAGATTATTTACTAATTAGCAATCTTCTTTTTATATACGTAGTTTGTCAGGGTAATTTATTCTATTTTGGTTCGATTTGTTTCGCTTTTCTTTAATGATTGATACTTCTAATTAGTTAAAACTGTCCCGAGCCAGTATAATATCTACCGAATTTGCACTGATGATTTTAATCTTGCAGAAAATAATTTATTGCAGCAGATAATTTCATCTGAACCGGGAATACTTTTCGATATGAAAATTGCCACAGTGTTCAGATTAACTTTGCTTACCTACACATTGTTGACAAAGTGCGGAAATATTAAATTCAGCAAATTACAAGCATGCCTTGCTTTATAAATTTAAATGAACGAAATTGCAATTTAAATTTCACCCAGAGAATACTTCGGAGCAAGCATTTTACCTAGAATTCTGGAAAAAATTTACAAAGGCAAATGTGGCTGCTTTTAGTCAGGAGGAAACAATGTAAATCAGTAACAATGTCGGTCGTGTGTACAATTAATTACACCTGTTTAATTGCTGACTCGGGTTTCGTTCCCCGCTTTTCTCAGTAAATTTGAATTAACATTAAAATCGAATGCCATAAAACCGTATTAATCCGTACCCAGCTATTCCTCCGCGCTTAATTCACGCGGATAAACGGAATTTCATTGCATTTTTACCCGTGCAATTTACTCCGAGCGATGCAATAAAATTTTATTAATCCACCCCCCATGACTATATCGAATCGTCGCCACGGGTTCGAATTTGCCGAGAACCCCGCGATATCTTTCTTCCAATTTTTCCACCGAACCACCTTAAACCATTTCTGCTTTGGAAATCGCTTTATATTTTTCTTTCCTCCGTGAATTCCCACTATCGTCGAAATGGGAACGATTACCGAGAATCGCGGAGTTAACTCGGTATAGCGTTTCGCCCATTCGCCGAGATGAATTCCACCCACTCGTTTTTATTTTATTCTCAAATAACCCTTTCAGATAAGGCAACATGTCGCGAGCCTGGATTCCTTTAATCCACGAGCCAAGTCTTCGTAACCGACCCTCGAGCTCGAATCGAACTGGATCAACCTGGATCTCGCGGACTTACTGTTCACCCGTAAATGAAAGTTGACCCTGGTCTCTGCTTTACGACCGCCACGTACACAACCCTTCGTAAAGATAATGTACGTTTTCCGAAGTATCAAGAATGGTGGTTCTTACTTCCCATCCCTTTTTTTTTGCGATGAACTCGGATAAAGTCACTGAAAGTTCCCACGAAGGTAAACTCGGAAGAGTTACTGCTACTTTCAAGGCCCATTAAGATTTTCTAGGATCATTGCAGTTTTTGGGGAACTTTAGGGCTTCTGAAAACTGCTGAAATCACTATAATAGTCAACTCACTTATCCTTGAAATCAAGTATTTAATTCTTATAAAATCCTGATCAGCTCTATTCTCTTTATTCATTTTTTTTCATTTTATATCTAAATTTTATATATAAATTATAATCAATTAATAAATGAATAATAGAGTTTCTACTGTTTGCCTACATTTAATTTCAGACTACTTCTTCACTACATGTTGACCTATATTTAGAGTTATACTACTTCCTGAACCTCTGACAATTTATATGGTTATACTACTTGCAACTCTTGCTTTTCTTTCTTATTTCATTTAGATAAATACAGTCAACCCTAAGAACCTCCAAAGACAACGCTAACAGAAATAATACCTTTTCCTATTCGTTAAATAAATTAAGAACAAAAGACTCGACCTAACTTAAGCTTCAAACCAACTCGAAGAATCATCCCAGCCTCCAACCATAAAAATTTTTTCTCTCGCGCACAAAGCGAAAGCTCGAAACGAAAGTTAGCAAAGAAACTTTCTTAACAGTTACTAATTAAGCCCTCATCAATAGGAGCGGCAAAGTATCTTCTTTCATCCCGAAGCGAGCGTAAACTGCGAAAACAGGCGGAATATCCTGCGAAGCCAACATCGGACACGTCGAATCCCTTCAACTTTTCGACCTTTCCTGTAATTGCAATCGGATTACTGGGTCGACGTCTGACTGCTTCAGAGAATTATCTGCAGCTCGTCGCTAGATCGCGGGCCTCGTCTGGCTCGGGATAATTATCCGCTCTGCGCGCACTCCCTCTGGTTCCTCCCTTCCCCCGCGTCGCGGATCTATGGATTCTGTGCTCGGGACATCGGAGCTTAAACGGTCTTCTGTGAAACGCGAGGTCTTATCGGGACTGCATCGGCTTGGCTGCAGCGTTTCCAGGGATGGAGTGCCTTCTAACTTCCGGCCCCACGGTCGGCTCGCTGTAATTCGCGTCGCGGGACAGAATCACGTTTCCTCGAGGAGCTTTGTGTGTCCGTGAATTTGGCGCGTCGGCGGCGAGGGAAAGATTTCGGAGAGCTTTTGGGGCGACCTTCTGCCGGCGGTTTTAATGGGATTCTGGGAAGTTGGTTTCCAATTTTTGGGGATGAGCCTTTTTGGGTCATTTCGCTTCTTTTTTACAAGTTTGTATTCAGCTTCACTTGTTAGTTTGTTAAACTGAAATCTTGTAAGCTAGTTTTTGATTCTCTTTTTGTCCAAAAGAAGTTTATAAAAAAATGTATAGACTTAATTAGGAACATCTATTTTATTAAATGAAACGAATTTAATGCAATAAAGAAAGTTTAAAATTGTCAGAATGAAAAGCATGAAATAACTTATAATGAAAAAACTGTATGTAAAAATAAGCTTTTATTAAAATTAAAATACAATAAAAAAGAAAAAGTAATTTTGATACAAGCCTAAATGATTGTTTCAGAAAAATTCTCTTACCTGTATGACTTACAATAAAAATGTGGGTTATAAATATTAAATAATAAAAGATACGCAAGAGAAAAACTAATTTATCAAAATATGCGGAACATTATAAATATTTATATAAATAGGAAATTTTTTAATATTTATGCCTTCCGTTTTTATTTTTACTTAAGTAAAAGAATCTTTCTAAGACATTCATATAGGCCAGTATTAAAATAACCTTTCCTTTTTACTAGACTTTAATTTTAATAAAAGCTTGTTTCTGCTTTTGAGCTTTAAAACTTTTTGTCCAGGTGATTTTCTTTCAAGTTGCTTTGTTCTTCAAGTAAATTTCTCTTGAAACTACTTTGCTTTTGAAGTTGATTTCCCTTTAAGTTGCGTCACCTTTAAAGTTACTTCGCTTTTCAAGTCGGGTTCCTTTGAAATTACTTATTTTTTCAAGTTATTTTTCTCTCCAAGCCGATTCACCTTCAAGTTGCGTTACTCTTCAAGTTGATTTCTCTTAAAATTACTTTGTCCCTCAAGTCGGTTTCTCTTGAAATTCGTCTTTTATGTCGATTTCCCTTTAATTTGCTTTACCCTTAAAGTTACTTTGCTTCTCAAGTCGATTTCCTTTGAAATTACATAGCTCTTCAAGTAAATTTTCCTTCAAGTTATTTTTCTCTTCAAGTTGATTTCCCTTCAAGTTACTCTAATCTTCAAGTCGATTCCCTTGAAAGTACTTTGTTCTTCAAGTCGACTTCCCTTCAAGTTGCCTCGTCCTTAAGTCGATTTCCCATCAACTCTCTTTGCTTCCCAAGATCTGCTCTTTTATTATTGTTGCTAAAATCTCGTCCCGTTTTTCTAGAATAACTTAACCACTATTATCACCACAGATCCCATAATTCCCCAAGAGCTGCGCACATCACGTGTAATGACTAATTACTTCGTAATTGCAATTATAAATTCCTTGTGACTTCGGTCGCATTAAGAAGTCATTAACCTGCAAGACGAAGCGAAATTCTGCGCAGCTGAATACATAAACAGAGGAGCCATAAAATATTTGACAGCCTTGGTTCTTTTTCGGTGTGAAACCATCTCCACGGGCTCCAATATTTTGCATAATTTAGGCTACACGAAGAACCAGTGTATTGAATTATTGACCAAGATAGGAGATTAAAGAAGACGATCAAAGTCTACTTTTATCGGTCGGTTTCCTGTGGTAAAAGGGCAATAGTTCAAGCTTCAAAGAGGATTCGCCTCGATATAATTTGACACCGCGCGCTCGTATTCTGATAGGCAAAAACCGTCTAAACAGGATGCCACTTGTTGCTGACGGTATCGCACAAAATATCTAATGCATCAAAGTGTCATTCGGGGATTTTGCTTCGGGGTCCGTTCTCCTCGCTCCCCCCGGCTATTTGGTCAATTTTCGGCCGGCGAATGTTAATCGGTTTATGCATGACAGAGCGGAACAACGTTCGGAACGGTCGTAAGACACGTCGTGAATGAAATTTGCATGCTCAGTCTAATAGAGGGTTTCACGAGGGGGCGGAGAATGTATCTGCGCGCACCGCGATCGCATTATGCGCTTAGGCGGTCGAAGATCGATGGATAATTTATGCTGCATGCGAAATTTGATAAAAGCATATTCGGCGAGGCACTCCGGGCTCTGATACATTTTTCAACGCAAGAAATTACCAGAGATTACTACCAGGGATTGAACCAGAAAATATATTAATCCTCGGAGACTTGCTGGACCGCGAAATAAAAAATTCTTGAGGCTGTCTAGTAACTCGCGAGCCTCATAAAAATCCACTTCTGTAATTTCACCCGGAAAGGGAATCAAAATTCACTGATCGCCGGATAAAGCAGCGTGTCCCAGCAGCAGGTGAATAAATTGCGTTCATAAATTCGATGACCGCAGCACATGCGAGCGCGGTAATTCGTTCGGCCCGCTTCCGCTCGACTTCCGACGGTCGAATGCGATTTTAATCGAGTCTGCTCGCACGTTCGAGGCCTCGTATTCTTTCAGGGCTATTTAGAAGGCCCTTTAAACGGCCCTCGACGCAGAGAAAGTCAGTTTCAGATTTGCCCGAGGAAGACACGAAGGCGGGGAATGTTATTCGATCAAGTGAAAAAGGATATTTCCCAAGCGGCGTTTTCCAATCATCGCGAACGCGTTCGATGAACCACTTCGCGATTCTTCTGTTTGTGAAAGGTTCATTTTTATCGGCGGCTAAGTAAGGAAACAGCCGGAACGACCGATGTCGCCGGGAAACTTCACGGTAAAAGATCTCCTTAGGAAGCGATCTTTTCCGGAGTGGCAATTTTGCATTTTCTTTTTGATACAATTACGTTTGAACGGAGTGGAAAAGGTTATCGCTTTCATGGGACGAAAGATGAGATATCTATTTTCTTTCTAATATCACTGCGAACCGTGTCTTTTCCTTTAAGAACTGTGATTACTGGAGGAGCGTCGATGTTATCGCGTTCCTCGTGGAAAGCGAATCCCAGTTTCCCCGCGATTTCCATTTCTGAAAGGAAGAAAAATCCGTTCGCGAAGGGGAACTGTTCTAATAGTGTCCTTAGGTTATAAAACTCGGTGAACCTTTTGAATCTGGAATTGCATAAAACTGTAATCGTTCATCACCGTGCATGTCTCTCTCGTAGACAAGAACTCGATGACAGACCTTTCCAGTAGTTCCTATTCTCTTCGAGGGAACTGTTTTAATGAAAACAGCCTGCAGCACCGAGCGCAATACATTTTAATATCGAGAAGGACCATTTTATTCTCCGGGGCCCTTTCAACGTCGTTAACCCGAGAAAAAGCAGCCTCGCGATCACTATTTCAATCTTAATTTTAAATATTCTTTTATTCGATTTCAATCCCCAAATATTTCTCTCGCAACGATCTTATTTCTGTCTCCGGTGCAATCATTTCAGCAAGCGAGCAAAATGCAATTATCTTAATTAGAACCAAATCATAAAAGAAGCAGGGGAAAACAATTCAGAAGCAAGAGGGAACAGAGGAAATCGAGGACAAAGGAAGTATTAGCTCCGCGAGAACAGAGCTGGAAAAGACGTGGCGGTAAAAAGACGAGGCTGGCAGGTGGAGAAGTATCGACGAATGGGGACCAAAAAAGAGGAGACAACAAGATGGAAGGAAGCATCACAAGACGAGGACGTCGCGGAAACCGGTCGCAAAAAGGAAACCTTGGAAGTCGAGGAAGAATAGCAACGCGGTGCAACGAAATCGCGAAACGAATGGCAAAAAGAATTAGCGAACAGGATCGCAAGAAAACACAATCTATCCTTGTATCGATTTCTTCATTGGGTTATCCTCCTGCGACGACCTTCGAGGAACCTTCTTTTACCGTTACGCGATACGATTGTTGTCCCCATCGAAACTCTCCCCGCGGGGAGCAGCATTAATTCGCAAGATTCATTAGCACCGGTTAAGGAAGTCGCCGGGGCGGTTACTTAGCGAACCTCGACAACGTTGGTTTTAAGCGAAACAAAAGCTCGAAGTCCCACAATGACTCGTTTCCCCCCTGAACCAGTCGCCTGTACCAGGAAAAACTTCGTCCCTGCCCACACGAAACCGCGAAGCCATTGTTGCCCGCGGCCGCGATTCCTCCACTTTCTCGTTTCATTGTTTCAATTATCGTTACATCGCGCTGCCGTTTCGCCTTTCACGGAATCTTTGACCCAGATCCGCGTAACGAGCTCGCTGAAAGCTTCTTACTCGGACATCCTGATCACTATAGGGAGAGGGGGAACTTAGGATTTTCTGATAGGATATGGAAGGGGAAAGAACCTTGATACTTTTCTGAGATCTTCACACTTTTTTGGGATCCTGTTTCTTGCTGCTTCGTTATTGTAGTTACATTTTTTTTTATGTTGAACAGCGCTGAAAAGTTTTACGGAGGATTTTTTTAGGGTTTGGAGAAATAAATAATCATAATCATAATAATTAAACATAAATAATCAAATAATACTACGGAAGAACAATTTAAATAAGCTCAGTAGACAAAACGATTTCAAATACGACAAAGATACTCAGGCGCTGCTATAAACTCGACGTTTTAATAATAAATGAAACATCGAGACGAAACTCGGACACATCGACTAAAATTGTCTTTGATAAAATCAATGGGCATTCGATGTGCAACCAAAATCATATTAAATAATTTATTTTTTCTTTCTTCTTGGCGTGAAGATATTCTAACAAATTAATTTCTTGAAAACTGAAGAAGAACTTATAATTTTTTGAACTTGTTCTAAATACTCTCTCCTCTATGTGAAAAAAAATTTAGTTGAGAAATTGAAGAGACACTCTGTAATATTTTGTCGTACATTCGTTTGAAGTATTTTATCCCAGACTAAAATTTGAAGCTCAAGTTTTTTAAAGGATTCGCATATTTAACCTGAAGCGACGATGAAAACGCAGGCTTCTGGTTTCACGCGAGAGGGAAAACGATGAAAATTGAAAAACCCAAGGGAATCGCGCAATGTCAAGAGCAGCGAGTAACGTAGGCTAGGTGCTTCCGCCTTTTTACCCTTTAAAAGACAGCCGATGGCGCATCGCGGCTAATATATCGCGACAATAAAATTGTAATGGTGGTGGAGTGTGGGGCACGATATAGCTGACCTTGAATCTTTGACCTTCGAGCCTCGCGCGAGATTATTCTCGTGCTTAATTCATGCGTATCTGAGTTGCACAAGGTAGTCTTCAACACCTGGTAAACTCGGCACGCGCGAACTCCACGCAGATTGACAGGATTCAATGTTTTTAAAGCAGGACGTCCATTAGGTTATTCAGAAATCTCTGATTCTGATTATTATCGTTTCGTTGTGAAGAATAATTCTTTGTGAACTCTATAATTAATAGACTGAGGATCTTTATGCAAATTCAAATTTTCGCAGACACAAAAAACAACTAAAATTTGAATAAAAGTATGTCATATCTTCTAAACATTATAAAATGTGTTTTATTTTGATATTTCATCTATTTTTGCATCTATGCACAGTCTTACAGGTTTTTGTATAATGAAAATGACCATCTGCAATCTGGTAATTATTTACAATTAACGTAACTTCCTTCCAGATGACAAATACTATAGAAAACCAGTGAAACGCCAGAAAAGTTATACAGATTTTAATATTTCCTATTTTTAATAAATATTTAAACAAACAAGTCCCCCAAAAATCGATTTCCCTTCTTTAAAAGAATCTACACAGAAAATAAATATTCATTTCCCGAAGAATATCATTTGAAAGTCTGAATGAAAAATGCCCGTCACCGGGAAGCGAAATTCTAAATCCTCCCCAGAAATCCTCCCCCTCCAGGAAACCCGTGCGAAATCTTCAATACGAGACGGCACTTTTCCATCGAAACAAATGGACGCAGGGCATCGACGACCCAGCCCGGGTCAAATCCAGATTTAACCAGGGGCTCGGATTAGCGAAATGTCCAAGAATCCGTTTGTGACACACGATTTCAATATTTCACGGGGCCGCGCACCGTGGAAGGCGGATTTAAACTCGCCTGTAATTTTCGATTTACGAGGGGCCACGCTCCCGTCAAATATTTAACAGGCCGACGATTTACAAGGGGTGAACGAGAGACGGAACGTATAAATTCGTTATCCCTTTGCCGAAGTGGTTGACGAACGATCGGGGCGCGGTAGTGGCGCAGCGCGCGAAAGTGGACTAATATAGGAAAAGCTGGGAAGCTTTCTTGTCTGGGGAGGGAGTGAAAAAAAGAGGAGGCGGAACGAGGGGCAAAGCAGCGAAACTTTTCAAGTAATACAGAGGAAGGAGCGCAGGAAACAGCGGCACGTAATCGATAGACGACGTTAGACAGCGCTGTTAACCGCCTCGGAGCAACAATACCAAGTTTCCTTTGCGGAAGTTTTTTAATTTCTTATTACAGCGGAGGCATGGTTTTTCCACCCCTCGCCTTTTTTTTTTAATCAACGCCGTCAATCTCTTTTTCGAGTCTTCTCTGAATTTCTTCACGGCTCTCTGGACGTCGTCTAGAGTTCAGATCTGGGTTAGTGTTCTCGCCTCTTTGAGAGCTTGTTGAGATTTCTTTTGGAAGTATTTAGGTTCTTGGAGCTTTTCTGTTTTTCTCATTACTTAGGTCTCTCCTTTTTTTTAAATCTACGCTGTCAATTTTTGAGAGAATCTCCTTGCATTTCTTTATGGTTTCTTAGATCAGGACTCGCGTTTTTACCTCTTTCAGAGCTTTTTTAGATTTCTTTTAAGATTTTGAACTCTTAAAGCTTTCCTGTATTTTTTTATCTAGATCTCTCCTAAGATTCACATAAATTCCGCTTTTTTCTGAAACTCTTCTAAATTTCTCTTGGGTCCTTCTCAAGCTCTAGGAGTCCTAAATTTTTTTTTGGATCTAGGTTAGTCCTGCCATAAATCCATTTTAAAGCTTGTTCGAGTATTATAACTTTCCTACAATTCACCTTCTTGAATTTCAGTTTCTTCAGAGTCCACCTTGAAGCCATTTAAAAATTTCTTCTAAAACTTTTCTAGAATACTACTAGGGATGTAGTACACTAGATCACTCTTAAAAAAGCTTCTCAGTCCTTCCTAAATCTACCCTTAAGCTCCTAAAAAATTCTACTGAAATCTGTCTTCCAAATCCTGTTCCAAATAGCTTCTTAGCCCTTTCTAAGCTTATTCGATGCGCTTCAAAAATTTCTCCCAAATCTGTTTTCCAGATTACTCTTCAAAAAATAACCTCTTCGTTTTGTTCCTTCAAGAATTTTTTCGAATCCCTTCCAGATGTCATTCTTCAACTTCACTTATTTAACTTCTACATTTCCGTTCCAACCTTCTCCAGAATTCTCCCATATTTTTCTCCGATCTCAGATCACTGGTCTTCAATTTTTCTGAAGTCAATTACAACTCCCTTTTCCTCCGTCAAACTCGAGCGTCCCGCCGACGAATCTAACGGATCCGGTTGATCAGAGCCCTAATAGAGTTCCAGACATAATATCTTCCGAAAGAATGCATCAGCCCCTCCGGCTGCATTGTGATCCCCCCCGATGCTTGATACTTGTCGCGTCGGCTGGCAGGGCCAGTATATAACAGGCAGCCACGTAAGAAAGCTCTGAAGCTTTGGGGATTTCTTTTCAGTGCATGCAGGGAGCCACGCTACGCTATTGGATGCACGTGCAACCCGCATTCGCCGGGATTCTGAAACCAGACTCGGATAGACCCAGTTTCCCGGAGAGTTATCCGTTTCTTCGTTCGTCAAAATTAAACGTGGTCGCGGATGTGCGTCGGTTACATTCGCTGGATCTTCTCATGGAAAATCTCTGCACTTGCGAGATGTAAGTGGTTGTATATAGACTTCTAGAAATACTTCAGAAAAATTCAGACATTGATCTTTGGATCGAAACTGTTTAATAAACTACGGATTTTTGTACAAGATAAAATTTTTACAAACATAAATAAAGAATGGAAGCTTGAATAACGATATATTTTATTTTCTAAATATTGTAACTTGAATGATATTTTTTTATAGCTTTTACATTTTGGTATTTAGGTATTTATAATCTCGTAGATTTTTCGCATAATTAGTATTGTCATAAATGCATAAAATCTGCAATCTATTGATTCGATACGGATTTTAAACCTCATTTGGAGAGAATTGAAAAGTTTAAGGATTTTAGATGATTTTTTTTAAAGATCTTGTAAAAGGATTAATTCTTTAGAAAGCTTATTGGGTAATTTGAAGGCAAAATTTTGGGGAAATGGAAAATTTGATGGGTGGATTTTATATCAGGTATTTGCACTATTTTTTTAGTGGATCTACTGTTGGTGTAAAATGACACCAAAAATAGAATTTTCAAAAGGTAGGAAAATTGATGCAGTAGAGTGGTAGGATTTTGGTTATTCAACTCTGCATTATCCTTGATTTCTTCCATCCAGAATTTTGTAACATACTATACAGAGTGAAAAATAGAAATACTAAATATTTGAAGCCGCAGATTTGGTAGTTGCAACCGGAAAATTTGATTAATTATAATTGAAAATTTGAAGTCTTCAACTTGGAAATTTGAAGATTCCTAGTTGGAAATTTGAAGATTTCTAGTGGGAGATTTGAAAATTTGAAGTTGTAACTTTAGAGATTTTTAATGTAATCAAAATTAGAAATATGAAGATTTTGAATTGCAGATTTCAATATTTTTAGAATTAAAATTAGAAATTGAAAGGTTTGTAGTTGAAAATTTAAGGACATAATTGTAGTACACTTGTAAATTTAAAACTAAACCATTAGACATGTTTAATGTAGTGAAATATTAAATTGCAGATTTAGAGATTTTTAAAATGAAAATTGGAGATTTGAAAATGTAACTTTCACGATTGGAAGATTTAAAATAGCAGATCTGAAAACTTTTAGAGTTAAAATTTGAAATTTGAAGTTTTAAAGTTGGGGATATAAAAAGCTGAAGTTGGGGATTTGAAAAGTTGAAATTGAAGATATAATATTAGTATCTTCATAAAAATGACTAAAATCATTGCATAATACAGTGTCTACCATAATAATATATTATTACAATTTTCTCGGAATCGAAAAAAAATATTCCATTCCAAATTTTTTCCATACTTTTTCACACAGAATTGTCCTCTGTTCGGCTATACTATAATTTTCGTTCCGCTCTGCAGAGTCATAAAAGTGCAGTAAAAATCACGAGAAAAATTTTTATCTCTGAATAATAATAGTAATAATAGTAGTGACTAATAATATCTGATAACAATAATTAGTTAATTGTCAATGCTTCGTATTAAAAAAATTAAACCACTTGTCCCGAATCCCAAAGAGCTTTAAAGTTCAACATAAAATAAACCCTGTTCGCCATCACCTTTTCTGTTATTTTACCCTTCCTCAATTCTATTCGTCAATTACCAAATTATAAAACAAAGAAAATCCTAAAATCGTTCCTACCTCGATTGAAGTCGACATCCAAACCCAACCCATCACCTCAGATCAAGAAAAATCTCTCCTCTACCCTTGTATCTTCCTTCCTCCTTTCTCTTTTCGCTCTTAACATCCTCCTAACATCGTCGCAACAACTCCGCAAAAATCCATCAAACAACAAAGCGCGACACCCCCTAACACCAATTCCGCGTCGATCCAAGTTGTCCCCAGGAGGCGTCAAAGGAACCCCAAAGCCGAGAGATAACTCGTACGAGGCGACAAGGTTCCCCCATATCTGCCGCACCTTACGACCCAATATGCGACAGACTATGCGCTGCGAGCTGCATCCCTAATGAACATCCGCGAGGATCCAATATGCGGTTCACGCGATCGGGCAGATTTAATATCCACCGGGCGGGAACGTCATTAAAGACACGGCGACGGCGTCGGCGACGGCGGCGCGCGGCTGATATCAACGCAAAACTCGTTCGACGTTCGGCGACGCCTCTAATAAGCCGCGCGTCGCTTCCTTGATTTCCCCTGTTCGCAGCTTCGGCGTCGTCGTCGCAGCGACGGCGAGCCGTAGACGATCTTGTCCTGCGACGCGTCGTCGGACTTTGCTCGCCCCCTTCGCACCGCCCCCGTCGACGCGTTCAACGGGACGATAAACGATAACGACGTTACACGAGTCCTCGTCGACGGGGGGTGAAAGGGGGCCCGGTGCTTGCATAATGGAACGCGTTGGTTCTTCGCGGATGCAGGCCGCATGTTTCGCTGCACCCGGTAATCGCGTCGGGACGCTGCGTATCGATTCGCCGGTCGAATCCAGGCGGGGAGGATGCGGGGGCGGATTCGATTATCGACACGCACGTCGTACGATGCGAGGACAGCTTGCGAGAGTTCGACCCCGGAGTTAAACGGGCGAATCGACCCGGTTTGGACCGGTACCGATTTTCGAGTCGGCTCTTCATATTTTGGAGCGAAGAGCCTTCTCCGTTCGTAATTTATGGTTGACCCCGCGACATTTGCCCTCCGGGGTCAGAGGATTCGAAAATGAGCGCGCGAACCTGTCGATTCGGTGTCGATATAAGGGAGGCTATACGTCTTTGGAGATTCAAACTGGGATTTTATTTAATTGTGGAACGTAGATGTTTGAAATAATGGATTTAAAGAAAAATTATATGAAGCAGCTCCGTTTTCTGTCGCCACTGAATAAATCAACTTTCGAATTATGGTTTATTTTCGTTGACATTCTGGAATCAAGTATCGAGTAAATTTAAATAATGTGAACCTGCGTGCGTCGCTTGTTGCTGGCAAATCCGTTTTTCTGATGCAGTTTGAATTATGAAATAAATTATTATTTGAGATGTTATTTCTGGATTTATTCGAACACTGACTGAAATATAAAGTACACCGGTAGATAAATAAGGGAATAATGTAGCGAAAAATTAGTTTGTTGCTCGGATAAACTAACGTGTACGTAATTACAATATTCACATGCACCTTTCTCTCGAATGGGATTGTATATTGTTTAAGTTGTTATTTTGAACATTTAAATTACTGTTTATAGTATAGCAAATGACTGACTAAGAGAAAGAGTTAAATTAGTATAAATACATTTTTCAGAGGTAATGGAAGGAAAAGAGGAGCAGGTATTAAAGAATTTTATAATATAAGAAAAGTCATGAAGTCAAAAAAAAAAAAAAAAAAAAATAAAATAAAATAAAATTCAATATAGAATTCTTAATAAAAAATTTTGAAAAAGTTATTTAACAGGTGGTGATAGTTTTTGTATTAAATATTTCAGTGTAAAGATTTAAATAAAATTTAGAGTTTTAGGCTAGATTTATAATTTCATTTCCGTGAAATAATCTTCACCCGAATTTTAAGGGTTCATTCCATCAGTAGTGATGAGAAGTCATATTTCCACTAATCAGTTATCATAAAATAACTTTTATGTAAGGATTCTGAAGTATTTCATGAATTTTCTGATATGCTTCAACTCTCTTCAACGCGTTTAATGGTTATAGAGAGTTCACCCCTTCAGTAGGGGTGACTGACGTCAAAAATATTATTCATACAGCAAGTTGTGACGCAAATTAAATTTATCAAGCCTTATTTAACACAATGTCACTATATTTTTCATGAAATAAGAACATTTTTACATCTGTTTTTGAACATTGAGGAGTAGTTCCAGCACTTGAATGCAAAAACAGGCCAAAATAGAAAACTGTATGTCTATTTCTTATTGTTTAATGTTCTAAGATTCTAAAACCACTGTTTGTAAGAATGAAATTTATTGGAGTAAAAATGAAGTGAAGTAAGATTGAAATTTCTGAGAAAAATTCAACTAAACAGAGTCAAGACTATATTGCAATGTTCTGTGTAAGTTTAAGTATCTATTATTCATTGTTGCCATAATTAAAATTATGTTTGCTTAACTCTGCTACAACCTCCAAAATGTTTTTTGAACAACAGAGTATCTAATTTCTTGGAACAACTGTTTAATTTTGAATAACATGTAAAAATAAAAATAAAAATTGTATGTCGCACTTTTATTTAAGTTTTAGCTATTCTTTTGTGTCTAAAAAAATTGCATAAACATCCGCCGCGCTTCTAATAATAACATAATAATAATAAAAGTTGTTTCATTCAGAATCTTCTAAAGGGATGTAAAAGGGTTAAAAGGGAGTTAAAAATCCATAATTTGTGATTTTTCTATGTCTTAAACTTCACTCTCTATAGACTGATATTTTCATCGACGAGTGAAATAAAAATATGCAATAGAAAGATTGCACGCTAAATGTAAATTTTGCTTACAAAATACAAATTAATAATAACACTGTAATGTATAAATACTGTAATTTCTAACTGTAAAATCAGAATAAATCATAATGTTTAAATTGTCCATACAGATACTTATAAAATTCCAAAACCATGAAATATTCTACAGTTTAAAAACAAAGCGTGATATGAAAACTATAATGAATAAATGTGTAATTTACAAGTTACACGGCGTCACAGAGGTACAAGTATCGCATCGGTCCGTTAAAGTGGATTCCAAATATTATTCCTGCCCGATCGCGGCCGAGTCAATTTTTCCTCGACCACGATCGAAATCACTGTAAATCACAGGGAGCAGTTGAAAATCCCAGCGAGCTCGTTTCGCCGCGCATTAATCGTGACTCGTCGAAAATCTCGGTGGACCGGTGACAGCTGTTCGCGCTGTAAATTAAAGAACACCGTATCGCGCCAGTGTTCCGTTGCGTCTAGTCGATTGCTCGGCGAACCGAATTGCGAAAAATACGAACCATCTGCGAGCTTTCCACGTTTGCCGTTCAATTTTATCGGCGAGTATTCATGTCATCCGTTCGATGGAAACGGGGATGAACGATCTCACCGCGGCGCAGGAAAAATCTGGAGACCCTTGCCGACTCCTTCTCCAGCCTCGAAGTCGACGGGTCCAATGAAAACCCGTCGGTTTATCAAGAATTCAATCGACCGATCCGTGAAACGGAAGCAGCAGCGCGTCGCGGCGGATAAATAAAACATCGCGAAACGGCGGAAGGGCTGGGAGGATAGAAAGAGTTCCGCAGTTTAGGGGATTTGTCGCATCGATCTTAATTTTTGTCCCGAAGTCGCTTCGACTTTCACGGATGGCCCGGTAACAGGTTAGACGATAGAATTCGGGACGAAATGGATTCGATAGTTTCGACTCGATTCGGCCGACGAAGGCCTCGCTGGCGCGCCGTTCTCTGGAGCTTTCGTGGCCTGGAGGATTCAGGGAAATCCCATTTCCTGGACCGAGGTGGAAATTGAATGTCACGGCTCGCGGGGAATCCCTCGTGACGGACAGAGAACGAACAGCGAGCGAACCCCGTAAATAATAAATGCTCGCTCGGCGGCCGGACTGTGCAAACTCGAACGATCTTCTTCCTGTGCGCCGCACCGCTCTTTCGATCGTTAAGACAGAAATGTGGAAAACGCGATTTTCGCGGGCGACGTGGATATATGAATAGTCGATGATAAATGTTGTTGCTTGGAAAACGCGGGGAAGTTCGGAAGGACGAGCATTGTTCGCCCGCGTCCTCGATAATTAACTCTGAAGAAGTCTACGCGAAACTCTCAACAAAATTCTATCAACGCACAACTCAATTTTATTTCCATAGATGTAACGAAAGATTGGAGATCCAATACTCGATCCATTCCACGCGATGCAAAGCGATTGTAAAGCAATCTCAACGGTTTTGAAATTTTCAAAGAGCCTCACGGTTAAAAATTTGAAACGCGAACACGAAATTGCAAACGTCTTTCTTTGTACTTTGTTCCTTCCACAACATTTCAGTCAACGAGCGATTGAAACGACTTTCAACCCGACTATTTCCACCCCTCGAAAAACCAAAGGGGTCGCGTAAGCACGGAACAGCAGCTTTAAAACGCGTTCTCCGATTCCCCGAGATGGAAAACTCGCGAACCTTTGGATGTTTCACTTCGCGAAGATTGAGTAGAAAGTTCGACGAGCTCTTTCGACACGCGTCCCTCGACGCGCATAGATACCCGGAGACACCTTTCTTCGTGGAAAGTTTGGGGAATGCTTCGTCGACGGCGAAACAATCGGAAGGCGCCGGATGAGACGTGGAAGTGCACTTCGCGGCGGAACATTAGCGCGGTGACATTTCTCACCCGCTCGGCTGTATTTTAATCGACGACCTTTTTAATCGACAACGTCGCTAAGGTTCAGAGGTGCGAAGAGTTTAGTCTTCGTTCGATGGGAAGAGTTCAGTAGGAAGGGTGACGATGGCGCGTGATATTCACGGAGCTTGTCGTCGGTTAGGTGAACCTTGAGGAAGCGATTGATCGCGGTGTTTCGTTGCGGTTGATGTTGCTGGGACTTGAGTGAAGCTTTCTGAACTTGCAAACATTTTCAGATGTCTTAAGGCTATTCAAAGCTTTTGAAGACTTTTTAGATACTGCAAAGTTACAGCTATATAGGAATTGCAATGATTTTCAGAGAATCAAAAGGTATTTAGAATTAGCGAAAAGTTTTAGCTATTGGAAAATTATTAGGAGATAACCAAATTTTTAAGAGCTTCGAAACTAATTAGGAGTTGCAAAGAATTTTCGATATTGCAAAAATATTTAGAACTCGTCGCGAGTTTCAGATAGGAGAAGATCAAGAGATTGCGAAATCTTCACATATTTCCAAACTATTCAGGAGTTGTAAAGATTTTTAGACATTGAAAAGATATTTAAATGCATTGGAGCAACGACTTTCAGACACTATACAGATATTTGGAGATAGTAAGGATTTTCCGAAATTACAAAAATATTCAGAGACTACAGTAATAATCAGAGACCGTATAGTTTGTCAGATAATTCAAAGCTATTCAGAGTTTGCGAAAATCTTCTAATATTTCAATTATTCAGAGGCTGTAAACATTTTTCAGACATTGTAAAACTATTTAGAAACTGTATAGATTTTCATATATGTAGATACAAGTATTTAGAATTTACAATTTTTCAGATATTGCAAAATTATTTACAGATTGCAAGGATGTTTAGAGATTGAAAAAATGTTTAGATAACATTAAGATATTCAGAGACCGTCTAGTTCATCAAATTTAAAAAATACACAAAGGTTATAAAATTCTTTTAATACTGCTAAAAAGTTAAGAAACTATAAAGATTTTCAAGCATTTCGAAATTATTTATACGGTGCAAATAGTTATCAGATATTTCAAAGGTAATTAGAGGTTGCAAACACATGTCAGGAATTGCAAAAGTATTTAAAAATTGCAAAAATTTGCAGGTATTGGGAAATTATTCAAGAATTGTAAAGATCTTCAGACAGCTCAAAGCTTGTCAGACATTGGAGAGTTTATAAAAAATTGTAGTTTCTTATAGACTGACAAAAATATCTAGAATCAGCAGAAATACTCTAAATACAACAATTTAGAGGTTAAAAAATGTGAAAAATTTGTCCACACATTCAGAAATTAGAAATACTTGGAAATACTGTAAATGTTCGAAAGATTTGCAAAGACTTATTGAGCTGCGAGGCTCAACAAAAACTTGCGTTGACTTGCAGTTATTTACAGCAGCTTGCAGAGCTTCAAGCTTACAAGACTCAGCATCGTTCGTAAAAAAGCGTCCTCCGCTTGCAAGTACACCAAGAAATTTGTTTGTCCTGGTTGACAAGAAATACCGTTCAATGTTTTCGCGGGTTTGTCTCAAGGCAAACCAACGGGGTGTGCAAGAAATCGATACAACGACGTTGGTACTTCCTTTGGCTTGAAGCTCGGCTAGCTTCGAGATCAGAAAATTGTCACCTCGAGAGGAAGCGGCTTTCACTTTTCCACCGCGTGGGCGCCATGGTAATCAAGCTCGTTCTCCAAGCCCGCCTTTTGACCTTTCATCTCGCGCAGTGGAAATTAAGCGGCTCTTAACAGACCGCTGGTTAGGAAAATCACCGACAAAATCGCGCTTAATATCCTCTTGGGATCGCTTTCGAGCACTTTTCAAGTCTAAGACGGGGTTCAATCGAGCGACGCGGGTGGAAACTTTCAGATTACCCGACTCGTTACTTTTTACAACGGATAAATGTAACGTGATTAAACATTTCGCGTCCATAACCGAAGCGTGTCGCGATTTCCCCCGAAAGATTAAAAACTGTTATCCGCTTTTAAAAAAAAAAAATTCTATCTCTCTCTCCCCATAAATAATTCTGAATTATAAATTCTTTTTTCATCGGAACTCTATTGCAACTGCGTTGGGAATAAATAAAAAATCAAAGATACGGGATATCTCGCTGTGAATAGCGACGTATGTTGTTTAAACAGTCAAGCGAATAAAAATCGATAAAGATCGACGGGAACAAAATGTAGCGCGCGGTACTTGAAAAACGAGAACGAAAGGCAAATTTAATTTGGGGAACGGCGGCAAACAGAAGGTTCGTAAATTAAACAACCGGAAGTGCATATTTCACGAGGCCCAACGGAGTTATTTAAAATACGACGTCGTCGCGTCATACCTCGAAGATTGATCGTCCTCGACTCTCGACCGAGGCGTCGCAATAAATTACCTTCGGGAGTCGCGCGCGCGGCTTCAATATTGAAAATACCGCGCAATTTTTTTCGCTACACCCCATAAATTACGGAAGGCTGGTCCACAGGGGGAAATCGCGGTAAATGCACCCATCGATCGGGGAAACTCTTCGACTCGCCACCCCCGTATGATGTATACCAGATAACTAAGTGGAGTAGGTCAACGATAAGCTCTCCTCCGATATCTATCAGCTGTCAACCGAAGGAGAACGTCCCTATCAAACGTGTTCGCGGGTTCTCTCGGGGGCCATTATTTTTCCCCGCCGCCTTTAAACAAGCCCACCGACTTATCGAGGGCTTCCGTATTTCATGCATTATCGGGAGAGAAAGCCTCCTGTAGTCCTCGATCCGAGCCTCTTTTAACGTCTGACCTTAATACTCATGTTCTTCCTAACATCCGGATCGCGAAATCGTCTAATGGACGCCGCACAATGGGACAAAATGGCATTTTTTTTTATATCAGTCTACAGGTCGTAATTTTTTAGCAAATTCGATGATTTTTTTTTAAATTCTTCGCAATTAAATTCTTTATCTGTTTGTCCAGTCTGATTTTTGAATTTCTTTCCCATTTTTTTCAGAGTTTTTGCGCTTATTTGGTCGTTGATTTCGAAATCAAATATTTCAAAACTAAATTTCATTTTGCCTGGTTTGTATTTGAGCGGGACTTTTGACTGTACAAAATGCAGTGTGAATTTAGTAACTAGATTGAACTATAACTCCGCTCCTAATACATGTAAAAAAATATATATGTTACAAGAAAATTTCGCATTGTTTGACAAGCTCAATGACTGTGCACTTAAATTCTTTTTTACAAAGTAGAACTGTATTCTTCTTTTGAAATCTCCTACGTTCTTCTTGAAAGTCTGAATTTAGAAGAACAACAATTGTTACCATATAATTAGTAACTTATAAATAAGACACGTTTAAATTAAAAGTGTGTCAAGCAACGACAAACGTTGATTCTTCACATTTTTCTTAGAACTGAACCATTTGTTGACTAATATAAAATACATGATAGGGTCAGAAAGGACCTAAAGGCCGTAGCAGGATTAATGGAGCTCTGGATGCTTTTTTCCATTTATACACTCATTAATTATACTCGGCAACTACACTAATGTATTTTTGCAGAAAAGTCTTCTGCATGGTAACATAAGTTGCTAAACAATGCAAAATTTTCCTGTTCAATTTTCTTCATCTGCAAAAGGAACTTAATTATGGTCTGGTTCACCAGTCTCACTGTGTACAGTCAATTGCAAGAAATCTGGGAGTTGAAAGTGTTCGTAATTTAAAATTTACATGATTAAGTAGCAAAGGAGGTGTATTAATAACAGTGGAATCTACAGGTCACGCAATAGTTTTCTCATTTCCTATTAAATTTTTATCGCGTTCGCGAGAGTGTAAAGCGTCGTTAACAATTTTCTTCCGGATGCAGAAAGAAGAGGGTCGCACCGTGAAAGCGGACGCATCCATCATCCTTTCTCCCCTTTGAATTTGAATCGACTTGTTCACCTCTTTGTCGTTACTTCTTTGTGTTTAAGGCACTTTATCCGCGTTTGACGTGCGCGACGTGTCATCTTTAAAACATCGCGATAGAACGGAGGGGGTAGGTACACGTTTATACTGTCAGCCATTGACCTACCCTTTATCGCACGAAAGCTTCGGCTTTCATGCTAATAAAATAAAACATCCGAAAGGTTTAAAAAATTTGCGACCACTCGAAATTAGAAGCTCTCAATTTCCGACGGCTTCTTTAAATTCCAACTTGGTACAATTCGGAATTAGAATTTTATACACCCTTTTAAATTCCCCGGCTGCTAATAATTTTACACTCCGCGAATTTCTTCGCGAGTTTCTCCGGTCGCGAGACGCTCTTTAAATAAATTATTTTGTCAAAGCGCGGGCACGGAACAATGCGCCGGTCCGATCGAAGGGGAGCTCGCTCCCGGCCCAAAGGACGAGAAAAAGGATCTTTTCTCTAGAATATTTGAAACGCACGGACCGTGGCGCAAAGCTGTAGCCGGGGAGATTTATTCGCGTAGAATCGTGGCGCGCATTTCTCTCGCGACCGTTATTTAATAATAGGCGGCGGGGTAGAATTTAAAGTAATCTGTTTTTCTAACCGTATCCGTAGGGTAATCAAGCAAGCAGGCGTGACGCGAATTTCATTCCCCAGAGAGAGGGCGGGAACTCGCGGAGCCGTTGACAGAAGAATGCCTTCAAAAGGGGCGCGTTAAAGAATTCCAAACGAAGCTGAGGCAACAACGTTCCGTCGAATTCTTAAACAACGAATTCATCAGAATGCGGGACATATCGCTCGCGACGTTCGTGGGATTCGCATCCCAGGGGAGGTGGATCTCGTCGCGGCGGGAGGGAGGAGAACCGTGAGAAATGGGACGTACCTAAATCCATGAGGTGATCCTCGCCGAAGTGTCGCTCGGCGTGAACGTGAAGAAGCCCGAAAGCGAGCTGCATTCCTGTAGTGAGCAACAGGGCGAGGAAACCGGCTGCGCAGACCAACCACCCCCAGCCACCCTCCGGGTAGAAATGTGTTCGCATGCCGCCGACGTCTATGCCTGAAGGGAAAGATTACCCTCTTTACGATTTCGTCGTTAAATTGCAACCCCTCTTCGCTCTTGCCGACGCGACGCGGACAACAGCTTCCCGACAAATTGTTTTTCTTCTTCTTCCTGTCATTTCGCCATTCATCCCTCGCCTACGCCCTCGTAAAATCCGACGTGACGCGTTTCATCCCCCTCTAATCGCGGAGCTTTGATGCTGCACAGGGTGCTACAATGTTACGACAAACCGTATTGATACGATTTTTAAAGTAGAAATGACAGAAATTGGTCGGACGGACTATTGAAACTTTTGGGATGAATTTCTTTTTGGTTTTGGGGGTGACTTTTTTGGCTACTATTTTTATTTACACTAACTAAATGAGGGAATCAATAAATCTTTTATGGAAAATTGTTACTATTTGAATTGTTGCAATACTTTTGTTTTGTGAACATTTTCGAAGATTCGAACGACTCTATTGGTATTATAAATTTTTCTCGTGACTAAAATTTATTTCTGATTAAAAGTTAAAACCTTTTCTTTACAATGACGCTTTAAAATTTGATGTACGATTTTTTTTTAAATGTTTTATTAAACTCAGAATGAAGGGAGCTATTATATACTTTCAAATTTAATTATTTCATTTTCTACATGAATTTATTTTGTTTATGAATCGGGAAAGGCTGGAAAATTTGATTATTCAGAGTGGTAGCACCCTGTATGCAGTAATTGTAATTTAGCACGTTCACAATCCACGAAAAAGATACTCCTATTTATTCTGGTATAATTATGAACAATATTGTATGAAAAAACACGAAATAAAATATGCAAGGCGATAATATCAAACCCGTGCCTTACCATTTTTTTTTAGCTTGAGATATGAGTCAATTTAAAAGTAGATAAACATATGAAATAATTGACCATTAATTGTATAACTTCAGGAGACAATGCAGTATGTCTTTGACCATCGAACGACACTTAAACTTGTCTTTAAATATTTTGTTATTTTTAATAACGTAATATTATTTATTCTAATTTTTCAGATATATTTTATACCACTAGTATATCTCGATATTATAAGGCAGCAAAGAGCTAAGAAAATAAGTTATAAAAATAATGTTATAAATAATGTTATAAAAATATATTAGGTGTAGTAGAAATGAATTCTTTCAATGATCTTATGCCAATTTTCTAGCAAACAATTTTTTATCTTATCTAGGATCAAATTATTATACTAATTGTGTGAAGAAATTCGTCGGAAAGAACTCACTTCTATACCTAGTTTTTTACTTCTAGTTTAAATAACCCTGACCCAACCATAAATCATGAAACTGTGAACATGTTAATTAAAAACACATTAACAAATTTTCTAGCAACTCTCAGTAATGTAGTAATAAATTTAAGACTCGAAACATTTAGGAAAAAAAGAAAACACCCAAATCAATATCCATAATATTTATAAACCTCCCCATATTATAATTCGGATAATTGCTCCTATTCAAAGGATAAAAAAAAAATCAAACGTTGTGTCCCAAAAATCGAAAAGTAAAGACCTAAAAAGCGGCGCGAAATCTCTCCGAAGGCGTCTAATAAAAAGTGAAGCTATTTTTATACACGTTAGCGTCGTACCTGGTCGACGAAAAGCAGGCACACAACGATGAAGGCTCCTCAAGTCTCCGAGCACCCAATTATTGTTCCCGGCGATGCTCTCGTCAGGGTCCATGTACCGCATCCGAGTGTCTGAAAAAAAAGGTAAAGAGACGAAAATAAGGAGAACACGGGGTAGCATCAGCGAGAGGGCAAAGTTCGCGGATCTTACCGGACGTTGAATGCAAATCGGGGTGCCGCGTCGCGGGTATTAAGCCGTTCGAGGATTACGCGGCGGCTGTTTTTGCGTAATTCGACGATATATTTGCAGGGCCTTAATTACATCAGGACCGGGTGCTAACAGACGCGACCGATGAGTTTGCGCGGCGCGGCGCGGCGGCCTGTATTGCGCTTCGCTAAGCCAGGCGATGGAGATAAATACTGTTTAGCAAGGAATCAGTGTTATTAAAGGTGGAGATTGCAGTGGGGATTGGATGAATTTAGGGGTGCAGCGCGGGGAGGCTTTTCCTTGCGAATATTTGTTCTTGTAAAGTGTGAAAAGTATCCAGGGAAATTTTCTTTCGAGAACTGATGGCGATTGTTAGTTACGTCGTCGCTGACTTGTAAGTGATGGGATTCTATATTCTCATTGGAGAATTTTATTTCTACTAAAAATTAAATACAATTCTACAGAATTTCTACTGGAAGTTAATTAAAATTTTAATGGGCAGATTTTGCACCCCTTTTATAATTTTGTAGATTTATCTCGGGTTTATTATTCAGTAGATTTGCTTCTGAATGTCCGACGAAAGCTGAACTATTCTACTGTTTTCTATAATACACAGTTAAATCATAATTCTTTTATCTCTTATTACATAATCCTATGTAATTATTTTTACTTATTTGTAAATATAGAGGGATTGCAGATATTTCTACAAATAATATATAGACGAGTAAAAACATTTATACTGCTACTGGGATTTCGAGAGACCCACAAAAAGATCGCAGTTCGAGTCAACATTTTCTTTGCCAGTTCGGATGAAAGTCACAGGTACACAAAGCGAGAGAGAGAAAAAGAGAATAAAAGAAGGGCAGATGTGGAAGGGAACAACGATGGAGAGCAGAAAAGAGTGCGACACGCATTTTTAATTTCGAGCCGCCTCGCAGCCACTAAATATATTCCCTTTTTCTACGAGGTTAATTACGGCGAACAACGCGAAACGAAGGTAATTATTTCGACACAACTTCTGCTGGAATTTATTTTCGCTGGGGCAACGAACTTTTAATCGATTTAAGGAAGTATTTCAGATGTACCATTAACATTTTCATTGTGCTTTCAGTCTTCCTCCAACTGTCACATAAAAAATACTCCAGTAAAATCTCTATTTGAAATTTACAAAAACATATCCAACCCTTTAAAATTGCATTTCTTATGTTAAAAAACAATGTCTGCAAATTTATTATAACATCCTTTACTCAAAAAAGAATCTCGACAAAAATTCCTTTTACTTATCTACCACTTTCTTAATCTTCCGCCTTCCTAATTTTCCTTCACACAATTCTACAAAAAATTCCTAATTCCATCAACTCGGCTTTCCACCAACTTCCTCTGTTCCGAAGCCGCAGCTTTCTTAAAATAGGGACTTTAACCGCGCGCCTAGAAACTCGTTACCCAGTAAAGCAGCAGGCGAAAGCAGACAAGCAGAAAGGAATATTTCCGCGGCTGACTCTGATAGCGAAACGCTCGCGTTTCGGTCACGGATGCGAATCAGAGGGAAAAACGAAATATTCTTAATTACCCAGAGGTTAGCGAGGAGGGAGATAAGCGGGAAAGTCGGCCGAAAATGGACCGCGGTGTGAAAAATGGACGAGGAACAAGGGTGGTCCGCGTCGGGTGAGGCGGCTGGAAAAATTGCGAGCCTTCACGGCGAAATTGCCGCGAAGGAAATTATGAGGCTTTTCTGGGGAGCAGTGAGGCTCTGATGCCACCCATGAATCATTGCGCTGATGCAAAACTGACGGGTGGTTCGCAGGGGAACTTTTTTACGGAGGAATTAGAAAGGGTGGCGCGGTAATCTTTACCCCTCTGTTCCTTCAGGGGCGGTAAATTTGCTTGTACCATTGCTTGCTCTTTAACTACCATTCGCTGCGGTTCCTGGAATTATTTACTCCTTAAATCGAATTAATTATATGAAAGTCTGCTGTATATATCTTCCCATTTTAATTTGTATCACCAATATTTGATATTAATTATTGACATTTTAATGTGTGAATAATATTCTTAGCATAAATAAATGGTTTAAAAGCAATTGATATGCGTTTTCGTATTGAAATGTGTATTTTGCAACGTGACAATTAACTCTGCGTCGACTAATGCACGTTGTGGATTGAAATGTCGCGATGCTCGAGATAAAAATTAAATAAAGTTTCACGAATAATGAAAACGATAGAAGCGAGTGGAAACAAATATTTTTGATCAGACGAATCTGATTGAAAGACAAGTTTTATTCATGAACTGGTAATAATTAAATTGAAATCGGAATTTTGAGTTTCGAATTACTTGTCAGCAATATAATCAATGGTTTTAATTCTTAGTAAGATTGAAACGAAGCACAAAATAAAATAGATAATCTCTACATCATGTTTCCTGGTTCTAGGTTTTATTTCAAACCGAAACGGAGAAGAATCGTTCTGATAGAAAACTCGTGGAATGTGTGCTCGACGGGAGATTTGTCAAAAATCGAACGGCAACGAGATCAAGGGACAAACATGCGGGAGGCTTCGTAGATTCCTCGATGCCCGTAAAAAGAAGTTGCGACATTCGAGAAATTCCGCGGAAAACACGACGGATTTACTTCGCGGGGATCAGTCGTGACTGGAGCGGGGATCGCGATGGTTTTGTCGATCACGGAGCGATACCGAAACCGCGTTGCTTTCCGGGAAAATTGTTTTCTTGAAAGCCCCGCGGTTCCGCCGCGGCATGTCACAGTTTCCAGACCGCCCTCGCAAACTCAATTTCCGCGAGTGGAACTTACGTAAAATTCCCCATTACTGTTTCCGCGTTCGAACGTTTTGATTGCATGCGGATTTTGAAGACGATCCTGGTGGCAAAGTGAATTTTATCACGTTCTGAAACTATTTGCGGTTAATTATCCTTCAGAATAATTGGAACTGTTTAGTTCAAAATGAAGGCAGGAAGCTTAGGAAGAATTGATTTCATGGATGCTTTGGCTCTCTCAATTTTACTGAATGTAGGAGTTTTTGAATCAGCTAAATACTATGAATGATCAGATTATTGTGAGGACCTGAAAAACTAAACATTTCATACTTTTTTAATTTTTAAACTCGTTGAGCTAATTGTAAAAGAGGAATATTGGAATTATATTGACAAGTATCAGAACAATGTATATTTATTTTTTAACTATAAGCAATTCGAATATATTTTATAATAATGATAATATTTTATTTTCATAATTATTGTAATAATTTATTTTAAATATTATTATTACGAATATATTTTAATGTTTTTATTGTATCTGTGGCTGCAAGGAAAAACGACGTTAGTCACATTTTCAAAAAAATTGAGCTTATGCCTTGACTCAAGCCTAGAAAGAAAAAGTTATATTATTATCAGAGAAAAAGTGTATTAAACAAAAGTATGTCTTTAAAAACAAGGATTTAACAAAACTGAAATCATGCTACATCTTGAAAATGAAAATATGTAACATGCAGCATATTGTCTTATAATCACAGATATAATATTTATTAAAAATGTAACAACGTTTTTTGTGATAAAGACAATCTGAAAAAGTCTTCTTGATTTGTTTACACGTTTTCCAAGTGTTAATTGATTGTGAAATTCCCGATAAACTATTTTTTATATCAATTTACGTCGTCGCAAATTCCACGTTTAATTGTTTCGCACATTCCATAAATTTTATTGTGCAAAGGCAAATAGCTTTTGTAAAATTGAAACATATTTAAATGCGAACAAATCTGTAAATCCTTGTATATTCAATGCCGTTCTTGTTCAAATTAAAAAAAAACGCTGCTTTTGAAATGTTCATAATAATTCGATCATCTACTGTATTTTAGACAGTTGTGCTTAAAAGTTCAAGTCTTACATTTTCATGTGTCTGCGAGTACTTTAAGCTTTCGTAGATCTAAAAGTCTTTGTATAAACGTAGAAAGGTGTGAAATGATATCATTAATGGCGAATAGTGAGAAAATATAGGAGAGAAGAGAGAAAGGAACCGGATAAGTGATAAAAGTCAATTTCTAGCCAGACACGCGTTGCTCCCAATATAAGGTTCCTATACTTCCACTTAATTTCTATTAGACGCCTTATTCAGCAAATAACTTCAAGTATAATTTACTCAAACACATATAAATTCTAAAAATATAGAATCTCAAAAATATTTGCAAAAACTATAAAAATCGTCTCCAATTTAAACACTCTAAGATATAACAAAATAATCAACAAAATGAAACATCAATTTGACTAAAATCGATCCCCTTGGAACCTACAAAATTCCTATTCGTTGGTGTGTAAAACCAAAGCAGTTTCCATAAAGAAAACAGTAAAAGGTTGGTTTCGAAAGTGTAAGCAGCGGCTCGTCAAACGATTCCCGGAATTGTGTGCACGGTTCAGGGTGCACGGAAGTGTGCTCGACTCGATGAAAAATCAGTGTCAGATGTCGTCAACAGCTTCTCCACAGATTGAGGAGGGGGGAAGGAAGATTACAACCCGCTCACGCGATACACTGGAACAAATGCTATCCCCCTGGCGCCTTGTTTTCCAGGGCAACATAATCCGGCGCAGCCTGCCCTGGTAATATATCTCTTCCGCGCCATCCGATTTATCTGAATTTACTTCCGGTCGGAACGCTCGAGTTTCTTCGACGAGGGGGAACGCGGGGCTCCTGCGCTTTATGGCGCGATCGCTATCGTAAACGATTCGATGCAGTCTCTTGGCGAACGATAATGGAGAACGAGAACCTGCCGCGAGATGGATTTTCGGTTTTTTGCGATGACTGTGGAGGATACGGTGAGAGGATAATTATTGGACTGAAAAGCTTTCCTCCGTTTATTTTTTTATATCATAATAAAAAATATTCCCCGGGAAGATGGAATAATACAATTTTTTTTTATTTATTTGCAAGCAAACATTGAATTCGTTTGGAATTTGTTTCATAAAATGACTGGTTAGAATTTCGTATAAAAATTGCTTGAGTTTATTTGATATTTCAGTGTCTATTTTTATTCCAACGTACAGAATTGTTTCGATCATTTTTCTGTATCATTTTTCAGGTCCACTTAAGTAATAAAACTGAGTATAATGTATAATTGTAGCTTCGCCCTCAATCATGGGCAATTTTAACGTAACTCGGCACAATTTGTTTCACGGCGGTGAAATATTATCTCGTGGAAACAAGACCGGAAGCGATACTCTTTTATTCTTGAGTTGAATTTCTTTGCTGCAACCACTCCGCGTCTCCATCTCCATATCTCTCTCGTCTTTTCCTCCCCACTTGCTTTTTGCGAATCCTTATTGTCTGAAAGTTTCTGTCATTTTTAACCGGGCGTCTCCGTCTGTCTGGTAATTTTTTTAAACAATACAGAAGGAGGGGGGAAACGGGAGTTGCTTTCCTTTCAACGAAGCAAGCTCTGCTCCGAACCCCGTTTTCCCCTTTTCTTCGAGAGTCCACAAAGGCTGAACTCGATAAATTGGGCTGCGATGAAAGGACCGGCAGAAGCCGGAAGAACAAAAATCAATTCAACTCGAACGAGCGTATTGTCTTTCGAAGGGATCGCCATAATCGATAACAGCCAGTATGGAGTCGTGGCCCAAATTCGAGTGCCGGCTCTTTTCCTTAAAAACCGTAATGGAAGGCGCGTTTCAAGGAACAATGATCCTGGTCCGTTGAATGCGACGAAGACTTCGGGAAACGATCTCGAACGACCGAGCACAATGTAAAACGACGTTATGACAGATTTCCGGATATGGGAGTCGCTACACCCTCCAAATTTAACTGCGGAGGATTCATTCATTTCTTTGGCAAAGTGGTTAACTGGTTATCGATTATTTTGTTCCCCTTTTGTTTTATTCAAGAGGACGATACCGTAAATAATTCGAAGAGAATTGTGAATATTTATTGCTCTCAAAATGGATGAAATTTCTACTGCAATTACAGTGGATGAGCAAATTATTATGAACAATTCGAAATTATCATTTGGATTATAATGGAACTGAAAATATAGTTAAAATAAAACGTTTATAATTGGAAGCATTATTATGAATTTGATAATATGTTACAAGAATGTTAAAACTTATAGGAATTATATAAACTTTGTTAAGAAATATATGTCGGTATAATATTATACTTTAAATATTTTTTGCAAAGTTTTTTCCACTATTGCAAATGATTAGTAGTAGTAGGTATACAATGACATGTTATAAATAATCAATATATTAAAATTCTAATACAAATGGCACTATAAAATCCGAAATTTTTTCGTCTGTAAATAATTTGATCACCCATTGAATTTTCTCAAGAAATTAGTAGTTTCAGTTGAAATGCATTTCTTGTAATAAAAATTTGCATTCGATCGCAGCTGAGAAGACAGCAAGGAAGTTCCTCTCGTGATTATTTATAAAAACAATAGTAAAGGTTAATAAATCGAGAATAAATCGAGATAAAGGATTGAGCTTATCTGTCAAGACAGCGTAATTTAAAAGCTCCTCATTATAATGGAAAGGGGCGAGTGCTTTAATCGCGATTCTACTCGGACTCGCTGAAAAAGACTTCTTTATTCCTTTTAAACGACTACAGTATTAAATTTCCGGTCGCGGAATATTAAAAATATTCTCATATCTTTCTCGAAATACTAATTACACCTTCCGGTACGAATTCCTCGAGTAAACAAGTAATATTCCCGGGGCATCGATAAAATTTCACCGTCTGCCGACGGCATTTGCAACGAAAAGTCGGTCGCCGATGCGTTAAGCTGATCCGTGTTTGTTCCCTCGGCGCTTGCTTAAGCCGGCGCGGCGCGGCGCGCAGCCATATTACCATTAAATACGCGCATGAAGCGCGGAGATAGAATGCTCGTAATTTGACATGCCGTGTTCCATATTCCCAGCCTCTCTAAGCTCGTTCGTCGCTGAATGCCGAACAAAGTCGCGAAACTTCGCGGGAAGCGGATTAGGCCGATCTCTTAGCGCGCGCGCATTCGCAACACCGCGACGACGAAACCAAAGGTATCCAAGATTATGGGGAAGTTTACTGCCAAGGCAGGAGGACCGAAAGGGTGCGCACGGGTTATTGTTCTCGCGGCTCCGCGGAGAAACTTACGCAATCTCGCTGAAAGATGCTTCCCCTTCTTCTACCCCCTCTAGCAAATGGAATGAAACGCAAAACACACTGTCCGACAAGTTAAATTAAAGCGTCTTCGCCTCGCAACGCCTCCGCGGATGAATGATTGAAAAATTCCTGGGGACGAAATGCCGGCCGGCCGACGCGGTAAATCTAGGTCGTTCCTTATCTGGGAAATGGCGAACGCCGATGGAAATTCGCGGAGGCGATGGAATCGTTTGGGTGCCTTGGACACTATTTTTGAGGCGGAAAATATTAGACTGGGTTCCATGAAATGTGACGTGGTTCCATGTCATTTTAAATGCGTGCAATTTTTTAGGAATTTTTGAGGATTTACATACAGGGTGTAAATTCAGGGTACAGTAGAACCTCGATTATCCGACTTGATATTTCTTATATAAAAGACTACTAATTAGTTGAAAATTATTAAAATATGGTTCAAATTTTCCTTGAAGTTCTATAATACATTTAGTAATTAGTGGCCGAGCTAATAAAAATTGAGGTTAATTGAGAGTTGGATAATCGAGGTTCTACCGTAGTAGAAGACTTCAATTAGTTTTCACTTTGCCTTCACTGTGCTTCATTTGAGGTTTTCCATAAGCCCTCAAAGTATTGCTGTATGCAGAATACAGAGATTTACACCCTGTATAAAATAATTTTTCTCCCGATTTAAAGTACATTTTTCAGTAATTATTTATTGCAGTTTCTATCATTTCTCATTTACAGAAATCACAGGAGATGGAAATGACGATTTGATTGAATGCTATACTTTGAAAGTAGCAGCGTTTGTATATATTTCAAAGCGTGTGCAATTTTTGCTGCAAATTTCAATATAAAATAATTTTCCCTTTGATTCTATGCACTCTTTTCAGTGATGAATGGACTTCGAATTTTTATGCATTTACGACCATCCTAAATATCCAAAAATGTAGGAGACTCTTGACGGATGTTAAAATATACAAAATACTGAAAATATTTTACAAGTTACGATGTTTTAAAAATATAATACACTGTTATTCATGCTTTAATTTATTAATCATTCGCGGTCTATCGATGAGCTACTGAAGTTTTATTGTTCTTGGTTTATAGAAATTATGTGAAATAGAATTCATAACTTGTTTGAAAACTACTTTCAAAATTACTTCATGTTATAATTATTAATAGATCATTCTATAAGCAAAAGTGCTTTTTCTTTCACATTATGGTTGAAAGGAACATGAATTTTTTAGAAAGGAATTTGGAAACTTGATGTAAGACTTAAAACTTAAAGAATACTTAAAGAGGAAAATTCTCATACTAATTAAATGTACGTGTGCATTATGTTTCTTAGAAGTAAAATAACTTTCAAGTGTTCTGTAAATGATAAACTAAATAGAATGAAATGAAAAAAACTATACAAAAAAAATTAGGATGCATGAAGGTTTTAACCTGTTATCCAGAAAATTCCTATATCAATCAAAAACAGTCCTCCTCCACTTTTAAATCCTACAAACCCACCCTTAAATTTGTGTATACATGAATGTTTTATCATAAAGTTGTGTACAACTGATTTTCCCTAAAATTCATTATGTAATAATTGTTAGAGATGTAACAAAGTAATTACATTTTAATATACTTAAAATAATGAATGCATCATACGTTCACAATGTTATAATAAATAATTTGTGCCACAAAACCATTCCTGCCATCCCCCATCCCCAAGCATTAAATTTGAATGATTCAATACCAATTTCATTGACTCGATTAAACAATCTCCTCCCCCGCCATCGCGTAGAATGGCAAAATTCCACGGCAAGCCAACGCGCGGATTTCGACGTGTCGATCTTCCGCCAAACAGCCTTCAACAGGAATCGTGGGAGGAAACTTGTCCACAGCGGGGAAACCGAAGCCGGAAAGCAAATCTCCCGCTACTGGAAAATTCGTAGTTTCCGCGAATTCCACGAACTCCTGAAAGCAACATTCTCGCGGCGCTCCGACTGATATCGTTCGGCCCCGTGGACGCGGTCGACGGGGATTCGTCGAGTTCGGAAACGAGCACGGTGGACCGCGGGCAATTAACACTAATTGAAACGCGATCGTAACTCACCGCCGTGGTAGGAGTTCCCACGGTGAGGGGTGCAGACGCCGCCGTTCCTCGGCTCGGGACAGTGGCTCGGCGTGTAATACTGCATCGGATGGTGCACGTAATTGTTCGGTGTGCTGGGCACGTGCACCGGGTGGCAGTGCATGCATCTTCGCGGTGTCTCCGGCACGCCCTGAGGAAAGAGAAAGTGTCCTGTAATTCTACGGAGTGACGGTAGTCGCTGTTATGGTACGCGGGACACTGTCGCATAGTGTTTCGAGTAATTGGATGGAATAAAGAAATGGAGGACAGGATCTATGAATTTTTTGTGTTAGCATTTTTAGTACTACGATTTTCATAGGAAATAGGGGCTTTTTCTTGCGGAGGACCGATGATTATATTAGACTCAAAGAATTTTTACTGATTTTCTTGTTTTAGTATTAGGATTCAAGAACTTTTAGGCTCATTGCAGGTGGTTTTTATTAATTTTTAAAAGTCTGTTTCAATCCTAATATGTTCCTCTTATAAGTGTAAATTTATAGGAACATTAATTGTTACTACGTAATTATTGAGGAAGATAGCGAAATTTTGATCGAATGTTAAGCAATAACAAACGTTTACAGTAAGACTAATTGCTTTATATTTTTGTTAATACTGAAACATTTGTTGATGAAATAAAAACATGACTGAGTAAAAGAAGATCTGAAGATCGTAGCTGGATTAAATACATGGTTCATGGAATAAATATGCTTTTGATAGTTTTATAGGTACTTCCATTCGAGGTTAGGCTAAAATTAATTACAATGTTTAAAAAAAAAAAGGAAATTATGTATAGATTAGACCTTCATAGAAAAATATTTCTAGTTTCAACTCCCCAAAAAATGTTCGAAAAATGTAACAAAACTCTATATTTTTAAACAAATATTTCTCTAATAAAATACTTAAAAAAGAAATCGAATTTTCAAGAAGAAATTATGTACGGATTAAAACAGATAATAAAATAAATTATATGCATCATTCTGACCCTCACAAAAAAATGTATTAAATAAAAATTAATCAAGTACAAAATAAAATTAAAATAACCAATACCGGTAATAAATTTTCTATTGCATAAAAAATTAACAACACTTCAATATTTTTTTTCAATTCTACTACGTTCCTCTTAAAAATCTGACATGCAAATTTTAAGCAGTAATTAATAATATATTTGTATTTTTGTTAAAACTGAAGCTACCATTGAAAACACAAAAAAGAATAAAATACACAACTGTTTCAAAAAGTTCCAAAAATTATAACATAAACATTCAAAATAATAGAGCTTCTTATTTTTTAAATGCAAAAAATATTTTTCTAATAAAACAACTAACCAATAATATTGAATGACTCAAAAATAATTTTCTTTCCCCAAAAACAGCCTAAAAATATTGAAACTTCAGGTGTTTTAACGACTCCTAAGTAGAATTGTGGATGTTCCCGGAAAATCGAACGTCGTCGAATATCCGTCGACGGGGGTATGACTCGCGAGCGGAATGCCGATTAGGGGGGAACGAAATGGCGCGTCGTAATTCTCGTCAGGGTCCCGGGGATCAACGGTCCGACCCCGGAAACGGTGAACGAACATCGATCCACGGCGCTGTAATTAAATCCTACCGGCTGCCTGCCTGGACCCTTGCTCAAGATTGCCCTTCGATGATCCCCCGACGCCGTCGACGAAATTGTGCCAAGTGGCGGCACCGTCCCCTACCTCCGGGGGGCGAGAGGGTGATACGTCGAATTAGGAGTTAGTGGTGGAACGCGAGTGAATTGTAAAGTGATTCGTAATGTGCGGCGACGGTGTCCACGGCCGGGGATCTTCTCAAGGCGGTCTTTTATGAAAGTTCGGGAGGAGAGCTTTAACCTTTCACCAGCGAAAAGGAAGCTTGGAGACTCTGGAGCTTTCATTCGCTTTTATTCTTTTTGTTCTGTTTCGGTTCTTCTGACTGTAATTTAAGGGTTTTGTATAGGAAAGAGACTTCAAAAAATGGCTCTATAGATATAGATATCTTATTTTGGAAAAATTGTGATTATCGAAATTGAATGTTTATGAAGCAGTTTTGAAGGCACAAAGAATAAGTATATGTATAAAAATATTTTCTTTGGAACTTATGTAAGGCTAATACTGAATTTAACAGATCAAGTATTTGATTCTTTAAAGTGAAGAGAATTTTAAATATATTGCAATTTTAGATTTTCGCAGGCGTTTAAAAACAAAACAAAAAAAATTAGAAAGTGTAATTAACGTGTTAAAATTCGCGTAAAAATATTAAAATTACTGGTATTAACCTTGATACATTCTTCTTAACGTTTATAAACAACTTATGCAACAGTTTCTAGTGTTATCAAGTCATTCTAAATGCAAACCGCGGATTTTTAATACAATGTCAAGCAAGAAAAAATCTTGAACATTAATCTTAATCTTCTCATAGTTTCAGAAACTTAAAACATTTAAAGCAACAAATGAAATATGTACTCTGTTAAGTTTAAAAGGGCTCAAAAAACTGACAGAAGAATAAAAAAGCGCTCCCCTGTTCTCCTAATCCTACTTCCTTATCCTATAATCCTCAACCCCTAAAATCCTATTCTATTATTAATCATCCTAACGCAACCCAATCAGCGAATCCAAAAGTTCCAACGAGCTTCCATCAGTAAGACGCAGCACCACAATTTCCAACCCCCAGATTGCCCTCAGCCTCCAAACTGCACAGAAACGATGTCCACTAAGATTCTCGACGCAGACAATTCCCCCAATCGATATTCTCGCTAGAGCGGAAGCGAGAGAACTGCAAGCAACGAAGAGGCGCGAGTTTTTGCCGAGCATTAATCGAGCATCGCGTTTTCTAGAAGAATAATCTTCGCGGGGGTGGGAAACGATGGAGAGCCAACGGTGGTTTTTATTACCTGCATGGAGTGCTGGGATCGCAGCGATCTTATCGAGCCCGCGGGGTGCAGGGAGGGCACGCTGCCCCCGAAGCTCATCGCGGAGTTTCTGCATCCGCCCGGGGTGGACCAACCCCCGCGGACGCTGGCCGACGTCCACCCCATTCCGCTGCCGCAGTCGTCCACCAGCATTTTCACGGCAGACCGTGCATTTCACTGATCCTCTCCACCGGCCCGAAGCCTCGGTCGCGATTGCTCGCTCGTTTCCCGAGCTCACAGATTGCCCCCTTCGCGGTAATTGCCGTCGGGGCTTTCGTCGTTCAGCGGTGTTTCTTTAATCGCCATTTGCCGGGGCGATTCTGTATGCTCCGCGCTAATTCGATGGCATTTGGGAAGGAGCCTCCGACTCGCTCCGGAATCTGCCGCCTGGAACCAGAAACGTTTTGGTTGGTTAGATAGAGAGTTTATTCAATTATTCCGTTAGGGTGCTTTAATTGGTTTCGGTGGAATGGAATTTGGAGGGTTTGCAGAGTTTTTGGAGTGTGGAATTTTCGAGAGCGATCTAGAGTAATTCTGGTGGATCGCTCTGGAATATATCAGTACGTAATCACTTTTATTAGTAGAACATCATTATCAACATCTGGTTTTATAGTAATCATTTTTCTTACGGTTTTTATCATTTTCTTTGTTATTGGAGAAACTGTTGAAGATTTTTCCATCCTTTGAGGATCAGTGGTTTCGACTGAAACCACATTTCTTATTATTTTCATCACGCATAACTGTAAGTTTTATTAGAAAATAAAACAAAACTAGTATTTCTTCAATTTTGTATCCCGGTTCTCAAAGAGTTAACAATTTTTTTTTTTTTAGACATAGAAGAGAGTTTGTAGAACACTCTTAGAAAATTGGAAAGAATACTAAATAATCGAAAATATATTCTTGAATCGTATTTGAATATTAAACAACGTCTCACCACATTTTCAATGATTTATTTCTCAAAAACGAAAATGAGGAATTCTGCAAGACTTTGTAAGTTTATTCTATGTACCTTGCTCTATATAAAAAAAATTTGGTAAGAAAATGTTTGAGGTATTTTTGCGATATCTCCTCTTAAAAATCAGTCAAGAATTACATTAAAGAAAACAGTACCTAAATGTTACTTCATGTAATGACTTTTAATGTTCTTGTTATCAATTCACAAGTAGAATTTTTGAAAAATAATTTATTGCCAGTAGATTCAGTGGACCTTTCAGATGGTCTACTATTTTTGTCAAGTAGCCAAGAGCAAAGAGTAAAAAGAAAGTCAACCGACTTAATCTCCAAACAGATACTACCTACAGACTTTTCAAAGTACAAGCTTTTACATTTCCTTCCACCATCATGGTGGAAGTTTTTATTCGCTCAAAAGAGCGATAGTAAAAGATAAGGCAGTAATATAAGTAGTTTACAAGGCGGAGTGTAAATGGACCCTACATCCGTCTGACGAGCGATAAGCGTTAACGATCTTGAGTATCGCGCATGAAGGTGCAGGAAAGATAACGCTGAATAAGAGGAAGGATCGCGATGGATCAAGCCTCTGATTTCTCAGCAGACTCTCTCCCGAAACTTTCTGATAACTCCGAGTACCGTCGAGAATTTCTTACGTAAAGTAGAACATGTTCAAAACTTGAAACTTCGCGGGAGATTATTAGAAACGATCTTCAATTAGTTTTGTGGGTTCATTTTGATTTCTGATATCTTTGGTAGATTCAGTTAATTTGATACTTCAACAGCTGTCAATTTCTTTTCATTACACTGACATTGCAATTATATCGATGATGGCGATTATTATATTAGTGTGACGATGCTTATGCAAATTTACATTTTTAAAAACGTTGATAAAGAAGAAAAATTTTGATGAAATACTATGTTTTATTTTCTACGCTTTAAATAATGTAATCTATACCTTATGCCCAACTTTTAATGGACTATTCTACTTATGTGCACTACTAGAATATGTCCACTTATCTAAATGTCCACTAAATTCACATTTTCAAGAGGATAGGAAAAGAAAACCCACTTAAATAAAAGTGTCGTTTATATTTTAAGAATCAGAAAATGTTAAAAAATAATAGTTATCATTAATTAATTAAGAATAAAAGGGGTTAGATAGAGTTTAGATAGTTCAAATATTAGAATATTAAAGGAATAAGGGAATTAATTTGAAAAAGAAAACCCATTAAAATCGAAAACTTACAATACTCACAATATTTCATTAATTAATAACAATAGTTATTAACAATCTACAAAAAACGACGAGTGCGATTGTTATTAACAATACAGATAGCAAAAATTAATGAAAATAGGGTTGTAATAATTATTTTACCGAAAATCTGAAAATTTGTAATTTTGAAGCTCAAAATTCCTAAAATATGCAAATACTGAGGTTGAAATTCCTAATAGCTGCAAAGATTAGCTTAAAATTCTGGAAATTTGAAGACTTGAAAATTTGAAGCTTGAAATCCCAAAAATTTGAAAACAAATTTGAAGCTTGTATAATCTTAAAATTTGCAGATTTTAAGCTTGATATTCTTAAAACATGAAACTTTGAAGTTTAAAGGTTGAAATTCAGTCTTATTCTGACTTGTTCTAACCCAATTACATAGCTTTACGAGTTGCGGTGGCGCTCGCACTGTATTTACTAATAATCATTATTTCAAAATCTACCAGTGTTCCAAAATTCAATTAAATCGGCGATTTAAAAATCTTGCGATCTCCTTGTGAGCATGATTTTGTAGCAATGCTTTTGTTCAGCAGTGCAGTGTATTGAATTCGATCTCATCTCTACCCATCGCTACTCCGACCGCGGTTCCGTACCTCATGAAAATGTCACCAAACTCCAAACACTACGTATTTCGTATTATTTGTACCATGGAGTTAAAGGGGGAAAACCATTTTGGTGCTTTGAAGCTAACTTCATTAAAAATAATTCGATTTACATGATATTTGACACTATTTTAATCGAGAGATGATAAGAAACCGATTGGCGTTACTTCCGTAGTGATACGATGCGTATCAAAAGATATCGAAAATTTTATTGCTGCCATAAACCACTGTCGACTGGTTGTACCGAACCCTTGTCTCGAATGCTTGAATACACGGGGACCCCAGGTGTCCTGCCTCGGGTCGACGTCGAAAGCAACGTGCGTATTCTAGCATAAATGCGTCGAGGAAAATCCAACGCAAGCGTCAAGATTCTGCAACGTCCGTTGAAACTGACGCACGTACCTCGTGTGCGGATTCCTCTATACTCCAATGTATTTCAAAAATGCACGTGGTAGCGGCCGCAACGCTCGACGTAGACGCGCATCGCCTAACTCTCGTGGGCGCCCAGCGGAGGCCCTACGTCCGTCGAAATTGACGCGCGTAGCTACGCACGTATTTTGTGCGTTCGTGGGCGCCCGGCCTTAATTGGACGATTCTGTACATCGAGCGGCCGTAGCCGAGGGAAATGTCATACTGAAAGACACGCGAAGCTTACGCCGCGCTGTTTGCGCGGACGCGACGCCGCACCGTCCCGTTGCGTCGATTGTTAATTGAAATTCGATAGCGATTGTTTGCCGAAACGTGAAATCCATTGGTAGCGATGTTCGAGTAGCCAGAGAAAACGAGGGAAGGGGGAATGAAAAATCGAATTGCCATGATTAAGGCGCGTGTACCGTACTTATGGGTTCACCGGCTCGTAGAATTCGATTTTCGGGAATCGCGATTCCGCGGGAAACAAACGCGGGGTAACATCCGAGCGGTTTTTACGCCCGGGGATCTCGTTGCCGAGGGGATGATTTGCAATCGGATATGAGTCGTGTAGCCGTTGAAACGCGAAATTCGGTCGTTACTATTTTTCATGCGGGGCGTGTTGCGGCTATTATTCCCGGCACGTGGGAGCCGACAGGCAGAGTTTTCAAAACGCGGGACTTCGATGGCGTCGTTTGCAAAACACGGGAATCGGCTAATGCGATCTTCGATCTGCCCCCACGGGTCCATTGTTGGGATTCGCTGTACGTTTTCGTCGGGGTTGATAGGAGAATTTTCAATTGCAAGGGGCGAGGATTCGATGGGAGTTTCAGCTTTACGCGGATTCTCGATTTTAGAGTTTCCGACGATAAAGAGATGGTTCTGACGAGGATTTCGACGCGTAGATCTGAAGCTGCGGGGATTTCCGACGGGTAGGAGTTGAGGAAGATTCCGAAACCCCCAAACGTCAGTTTTTAGAATCTCCTGACGCTTAGATACTTGGTTACTGGAGATATCTGGGCCGTTGAACTCGTTTTCTAGGATTTCTGATGGTTTCGATTGCAGTTAGGAAGACGTACGAACTGGGGAACTCAATTTCCGGGATTTTTAATGTGGGGAATGTGATTTGTGGACTCTTGAAAGTTCGGGATTAGGTTTCCACGCGTGGAGTTTAAGGGTTTGGGACTGAGAAATATCTTGGGGCATCGATCACTAATTGTGAGGAAATTCAAAATTTAGTTCTGATGGAAATATTCGACCCAAATATTTCTTTTAGTGATTAATATCTGTGGTGAAGAGATAGAAATTGATACAGCAGAACCTTGATTAGTCGGCTGTCAATATTTTCTGTGTATATTATTCTAGTTGTTAATTATTTAGTGTACTTACAATAAGAATACAGTAAAATATCGAGTACAACTCATAATTTTTTTTTAATGATGGTGTATTAACAATAAAAAAAACTTTGTATTGAGAAAATGCTCCGGTTTCAACATTGATATTAAGACGGTTAATTGAGGTTTTACTATATTAACTGTAGTATTGTAATAATACAGACTGAAAATTATATCTTAAGCTAGTCGTAAAAAAAAGTACTGAAAATATAAATATTATATTGCAGTAACCATTAATAACAATATCCGCTGAATTGTTTAACCATAAGAACGTAATAACTATGAAATTATGTTGAAAAACCTTCCAAAAGGCTAATAATTGTAAACCGCTTTATAATTCGTAATTTAACAATAATAATTGTTAATAATTTATATGAGACGACTTGCATAATTGTTGTTAACAATATTCGTGACTTAAAGTGTCAATACAATAAATAGAGCCAGAGGTCGAGGACTTCCTCAGACATTTTCATCAAAATGATGAAATTTTTATGAAAATGATTTCGTCAAAATCGGAGAGTGACAGTTCCGTAGTGTTACTTGTAAGCAGTAGGAATTGACTTTTTGGGACATTTGAGCTTAAATAAATAGAATGTATAAACTATAGGACCTAATTACTGGGGATTTCGACACGCAGAACTTTAAAATTTAATATCATGAACTCTTGAAACTTATTTTTAAGAGTTGTTATCCGTGGAATTCAATTTTTATAATTTTTCACGTGTAGTACTCGATTAATAGTATTTTCAACACGTGAAACTTATATATTTGTGGTTTCTGATGCGTGGAACTTAATTACTAGACTCTCCAACACGTAAAACTCAATTTTCAGGATTTTCGACGCTTCAGCTTAATTATCGGGCTGCTTAAATTGTGGGACACAATTTGCTAGGAATTTCAACGCGTGGAATTTAAATATTTGAAATTTCTAACCCATGGAACCCAATTTCGAGGATTACATAAGTATGGAACTTTATTAATAGCATTTTCGACACTTGAAATTTAAATATTTAAAGCCTCTCAGATTATGGAATTTAAATGTTAAATTTCTAACACGAAGATCTCGGTTTTTAGGTTTTGTCAAATCTGGAACTCAATTTCTGGCAATTTTAACGCGTGAAATTTAGATATCTGAAAATTCCATGGAACTCGATTTCTTGAATTTTATATATTTGGAACTCGATTTTTCGAATTTTGTAAGTGTGAAACTCGATTCAAAACATCCTCAATGTGTAAAATTGAGATATCTTAGATTTCCAGCGCGTGGAACTCAAATACTAAAATCCCCAAAACATGAATCTCTATATCTAAAATTTTTAAGAATTCTAGAACTCAAATGACAGCATTTTCAACTGATAAATTTCAAATGCGTGAAACTCGAGTACCACGATTTCCAAAGCATGACACTTAACAATTAAAATTTCTAAGTAGTGCAACACAATCACTAACTACAATCCCATAGATATGTAACCCCATCACGAAACTAATCCTGGGCTCTTTCATTCCCAAGCCCCAAAAGAAAAATCTGACCGCAGAAATACTGAGAATTAACTCTCTCCCGAACAATATCTCGGCGAAATCATTTCTGGTCGCAGAAATTTACGATTTCCGGCGTTGATTCGACGGACCAGCCGTACCCCGAACCCGATATAGCTGTAACAGGGTCGCGACTGTGCGGCAAAGTTCCGCAATAAGGAGGAGGCGGAGTAGGAGGTTAGAAGCAAATGGAGGATTTGTATTCGCCGGCGGTGTTCAACATATATTTCAACTTTGCCGTCGTTCGCGAAAAGAAGGAGTTCCCGTGGCGGGTGCAAAAACAACGGGACCGTAAATCTGCTTCTAAAACCGTTTTTAATCGAAACGCGCCTGGGCAAAGGCGCGGGTGAAACGTGTCTCGCAACCGGAAGTCCCCGACGCACGGAGTCGTTGAAACTTTTACTGGCTGTTCCCAACGAACCGAGCGAACGCTGTTTATACATTTTTGAAGTCCCGAAGTTGATGATAATAAAAACTCCCGAGTTATTCCTTTGTTTTTGATAGCGTCCTTTGTGCATTAATATTTCAAAGAGAACCTTCGCGGTATTTTCATTAATACATGAGTCCCAAGACATTTAGGAGTTTTTCTTTTCGCGTCCACCATTCCTGGCAAGTTCCTCTGAATTTCTAAGTATTCTTCTAAAATTCTTCTCCTAAGATCAAAGTTCAGCGGTGGAGAGAGAAAGGGGGTGGTTTTGTTTCGAAGTCGGAATCAAATTTGCCGTTCTCCTTGATCCCGCTTTCCTATTCAGTTCTCGCGCCTTGCTTAAAGTTCCTTGGCAACCTCCATATTAAAAAACAAGAAAACAACCCCTTAGACCGCGCGTATCCTCTCGAAACCCTCGACTCGGACTCTCCACCCTCCGCGCAGGGGAATCCTTCCGAAGTTACCACTCTAATCACCCCGACAATCCGCGTCCTCCGGACTCACCCTAATAAAAACAACCCTTTTCTCCCGCGTCCACCTTTTGCATCCCTTCGAGAAAAGGAAAAGGGGGAGACCATCAGCCACCCCCACGACGAGAAAAAGGGAAATCACTGTGTACACTCGCCCAAGATCCTCCCCGTCTTAAAAAGCTTCGGTTCAAAGGGTCCGCGAGAGGGCCGCAGGCCTGCCAATCTCCCTCAGGAGCGAGGGTTGAACAAAACCACCCTCACGGCTCGCGCCGACCTGTGTGCGCGCCACCGTTCATTTTCCCCTTTGCCCCGGCTCGAAGTCGAGTATTAGGGTGGTCTGGGCGCAAGACACGAGTTGACACAGGCTACTTCCGATCGCGACTAGATAGAGACCGTCCTCCCTCCACCCGGGGGATGGATAATCCCGCTAGATTGAATCCAGCGAACTACCCCTTCAACGATCCTGAGGCCTGCGACTCCTGAGGCTAGCCGAGTCTGAATCCGTATGAACACATCTGCGCGGATCGTGCATCGACTGGGAATGTAACGAAGCGTCGTCGCCGTTTCCGCGCCCCTTGATCCTTGCTCGCCGATCCGAGGGTGGGTTCGGGGGACCTGCGAGTCGAACTGCGCCGACGGCACGTGCTTTGGGAGTCATTTCTGTTTCTCGTCTTTGCATTTTGGTTCTTTTAGGAAAAGGAGCGAGGATTGGTGTGACTCTTTTGCAAATTGAAGGGCGTGATGTGTGTTTCGTGTTGGGAAGCTGAGAAATGCGATGGCGGAAGCTGCTCACCCCTTTCTGTTTGGATTCTTCTTTGGGAATTTTTTGGGGGGATGGTTTTTTAATTTTTTGGTCTCTCATTGTGTGATTTTCTGGGGGAATTAGAGCTTTTAGAGGGTTTGATTATTTGGGGTTTTTTTATTATTACAATCATTGTTTAACCCTTTTGATTTTTATTAATCGCTGACATAGTTTATATTAGGTTCTTTTCAGTTTTTGCAATGTTTTATGAGTTCTTCAGTTCAACCTTTATGAAACGTTTCTGATTTAAACAAGAAATTGTTTCAACCATTTGGTATGATAATATTTTGATTTGACTCTTTCGCGACCAGCTTCCATTTTCAGGCTACTGCCAATATAGTGAACAGTTTTTTGGGAGCTTCTGTGATTTTAACTTTCACAAAAAACACGTTGTAGTCACGAAAAATAAGTAATTGGGTTAAATAAGAAATTGTTTTGACCTGGTTTTATTTATACACCACTAATTTTATAATTATTCTACTGTGTTACTTCGATTTTTAAATTTCTGGAGGTTCTCGAGCTTTCAGAATGTGTGATTATTTGAAGATGGTTTGTGGAGCTTGAAATATGGATTCTCTTCCCTCATTTTTAGTCTCAAAATTATTATTCTACCCCCTTTATTTTTTTCATAAAACTCAAATAAATAAATAGGAAAACACAAGTTACTTAATTTTGCATTTCCAAAAATTCAAACAAAAAAAGTCTAAAACCGGAAAAATTGCTATCATTGCTATCAGTAGTTCTATCAGTTTCTAGCTACCTATTTCACATTTAGTAACTATCCTTTTTTTAATTTTTAATTTCCTAAAGAATTTGAAGAAACTCAAACTATAAAAGCTTCTCTTTTCGTTTACTCGAATCCCTAAATATTGTAATACTATCTATTCGATTCTCTTTAACACCTTCTCAACCCCCACTTTCGTATTTAAATTACTTCTTCCGATCTTATTCCGAGGATTCTGAATTCTTCGGAGAAGACAATATTATTCGTATCGTAAAGTGGTAGCATGCATTATTTCAGGGACCCCGATCTCCTTTGGCAACAAAATAATATTCCTTTCCCGTATCGAGGGAGTCGCTGCATCCGTATCGATTTATCGATAAGCTATCCAACGGGTTGTGTGTGCCGCTGATCAAAGCCAGAATACCAGAAACGCGATATCAGCACAAGCTAGCGAAGTTTTAAGCGAGGCATTCGCCATTTTTGTCTTTGGTAGTTGGACTAAATCCGGAAATAAAGGAACCCCGATATCAATTTCTTGTAGAGTTCAAATTGAATTCGTCAGGATTAACCGATCGTTTCTTTTTTTCCGGGATTAAAGGGTTTTTCTGGGGCTTCGTACGGGGTTTGATAATTGTTAGGGATCGATGTTGAAATTGGTTTAGGGGCCAATACTTTCTCCGTTATCGGTATCACGATTTACTCAGAAAAATACGGACTTCCCACTTAAAAATCTCACTTTGGAAAATTCTCTGGTAATTGGTACATTCTACTTTTTTGTTGAAGGCAAAGTTTGAGGTGTCCCTCAAAATAATTAAACAATACTGAACACGCCAACGAAAAATAGAGGTCGCTTGAATTAAACGTCCCTCTCCCGTTGCAAATTCGTGGTCCAATAGAACCGGGCAAAGGTGTCAAGTTCACCCGACAGTTGGACCCGAAACTGTTATCCAGAGAAGTTTAAACGATCCAAGCCCGTAAATGTCGACTGCGAGTCACCGTGACACGTTCGTTAAATTAATGCACGCGACAGGTTTGAGCGAGGGTTTTGCGTCCGATTGTCTAACACTGATTCTCCTCGTTAACCGCGCTCTTTCTTTCCCCCGCCCCTCTATTCGTTAAATATTTGTCCACTTCATTATTGCGAAATTCGTGCTCGAATATTGTTCCACTTCGAAGCGGATCAATCCATTCCAAATTATTTTTCACCCTGACATTCATTCCCTAATAAAGCTCAGGGGTGAAATAGGAAGCGTCCAAAAATTTCACCGCGGAATGTAGAATGAAGGTATTTTCAACCCACCGCGAATAAAGCGGAGTAAATACAATTTTTAAATTCTGTAAGTCTTCATTACATTTGACTCCGACATTACGAAAAATGTGAAACACCATTTTAAACCATATTTTTATTCAAATCATATATATAGTGGGTGAAGAATGCTGAGGCTGAAATTAATTTCACAAGGTTCACAGAGGGTTGCGAAATACTTGAATTTAAATTTGAGCAATAATCATGCTTTACTCATTTTTTAATTTAATCATAAATTATTCTGAAGGAGTTCAGGTTATTAAAAACTGTGTGGATGCAAAATTTGCAGAATTAATTTGTTGAGATTACTCATACTACTGGTGGAAAATTTAGGGCCAATTTATATGCTAAGATAATTGAGAAATCAAAATTTTAGTAATTGTAAATTATTTAGTTATTGTAGGCATATTAATTGTTAACTCTTTGATAGTAAAATTATAATAAAATGAAATTACCAATACACATTTTTCTCTCAGATTATAAACAAAATAAAGTACAATGCCTACAGAGTTAAAAGTAACGCAGAAATCTGCAAAAAGTGGGCGAAATTTGCAATAGTAGACTTTCACCGATATTTATAATTATTATGATTAAAATAAAAATTTTTAATGTGTTATTTCATTATGATTAGACTATTGATGTTTAGGTATACATTTATGGCAACTTTAAAATTACTAAAGCCTACAAGAATGCCCAGAGATACAGAAATATGTATGTATATACTAAGATAGATTTTATAATATTTAGAAGATAAAATAAATATTCCTGTTGTATGTCTACAAAAATATGAATTTGCATAAACATCGGCAATCTACTTATGACTAGACAGCGGATGTTTATGCAAATTCATGTTTTTATAGACATATAACTGCAACAGAATCATAAATAAATGTATGTTTTCTTTTCTAAATATCGTAAAATGTTTCTTATTTTGATACTTTATGTATTTTTATATTCCTGAACATTCTTTAGGGTTTTCACGATTTTAAAATTGCCATAAGTCATAAACATTTGCAGACTGCTTATGATCAAATATAAATAAGTTTAAACTATGTCATATTTTATTCTTAGCCCCCAAATAAAACTCTAAAAGGGCAAAATCTACTAAAATAAATAATGTCAGAATAATCGTCGACTTCATCACTTAAAAATCAACCCCACTGCATCCCTATTAAAAATCAGACTTCTAACAATTGTAATTACTAGTAAATTATTATGGACATAGATCGCAGAAATTCCACAGAATATAAAAATCTAACAAACACTTGAATTTTCTTAAAAGCTAAAAAGAAAAAAATATCCAAAGAAATAAAGCATTCCTCTAGGCAACTCTGAATCCGGTTATCGGTTCGAATCTGTGCGAAGCGAACAGAGTCTCGCCCAATGCAAATCCGTTCGGAAATTCTAGTAAACGTCAGGGTGAACGTAGGCGTCGGACAATAAGCCGCGGAAGCAGAAGGAGCAACGCGTGGGCGTTCGACGCGTTACAACCGACGAGAACGCAACCCCCGCCGGTCATGGGGAGGAAGGAGGGTGGCTCGTCGACGGGGCGCGCGAGTTAACACCGAGTGGCAATGCACGCCGTAAGGGCCGCGCCGAGACATCGCTTTGAACGGTGGTTGTATTATTGATTTCATCCCGCAGAGAACTCACCCTTCCCGCGTGTACACAGGCCGCACGCTCCACGACCAGAGCCCGGCTTTCACGCTCTCTGTACCGAGGTTCCGTCGGCGAAAGCTCCGGGCGTTGTTGTTGCGCGCGACAGCCTTTCATCGCGACGTCCATTTTCACTGTGGCGAATGAGGGGGCGGAGAAAGGACGGGAAATTCGTCGATGGGACCAGTGATGGTGCGACCTAATCGATGCTGCGATACAATATGGAGAGAAGGGTTGGGGTTATTTTGTGGAATATGGTTGTGGGGACGGATGAGAGATGCTGCGGGGAGCTTTCGAGGAGGATTCATGGGAAGGATTCCTGGGGAAGCTGAGAAAGGGAGGATTGTGGGGTTGGTGAAGAGAAGGGTTGGGAAATGCAGCTTGCATTCATGAAAGGTGAGAAAATGGGACTGGGAAGAAGTTCGGATCGAGAGTATCTTTTGGTTCCTGAAGTGAGAATTAATACTTTGATTGCCATGTTATGATTATGTAGATGATGGATATTTACAATGTTATGAACAATATTAATTTATATCGATTGTGAATGATATTATTAGAATTTTTTATCGCAGTTTGTTAGAAAAAGGCAAGTACATTAAAATATACAGTAAAACCTCGAGTATTCGAAACACAGTTATCCCAATTTTTAATTATTTAGGAGTTTAATTAATTATTGCATTAAGTATAAAAGTGCAGTAGGACTCCAAATAGAACTTCAGCTTTGATTTAATACTGTTCTACTAATTATTATTATTTTACTTTATAAATATCAAGTCGGTTAATCGAGGTTCTACTGTATTCTGAAACGATTTATAAGCAATTTCATTCGGAAATTAAAATCGCTACAAACTCTTGTAATTTATCTTGGATTTTAGTGAAACATTTTTGGCAGTTAAAGTGTTAAAAGGGTTAATAATCGTGGATTAGTTTTTAGGTTTGATTAGGTGTATTAGTTTTCGGGTTTAAAAGGGAATTTTTTATTGTATTTTTGAAAGGATATTTTTAATTATTCAACACTCTATTGTTACAATACTAGTTTCTTAAACGTGAGATTTGACAACAGTTTATCGTCAGATTTCTCAATATTTTAAGCTGCATTCGATGACACATAATGAAGAACACGTTTCTATTATGTAGGTTGAAAATTGGATACGATTTGTGTAAAAACTGATTAAATATTAATTACTCATACAATTTACTTTAGTTTCCTATAATATTTTTCAATATTTCAGGAGTTTCTCAATCGTAGTTTTATAAAATCTCTTTGACTTAGACAAGAAATAGTTTTCATTTTTTGAGACACGGTATTATTTTTTTTAACCATTCTAATTATAATATTATTGTACTTCATAATTATAAGTACTATACTGTGGTACAAATCTTATCTCATCCTATCAAATTACTTCTTAGTATTTTTTCTTTCGATAATTTTTTATCTTCTGTTAAATTGTTTGTGTTTCAAAGAAATGGAAACTATTATTAACTTCTGCACAAAAGTTTTGCTTTATATTTGACAGTCTATGTAGATAATAATTTATTATAAATGTTTGTAAACAAACTCCAAATCATTAATTCACTATCTTATTATCAATGAAAGCAGTAGAAGAATATTTTATAAAAAATTACTTGCATCTGGTTAACCAATAATCTGACGTTTCTCTCTGATGCAATGTTTGACTTCTACTACTTACAACAGCATTATACTCTCAATAAAAATTAAAACCCTAATTCAAAAAATTATTCAGCATCCTTCCCCTCATATTCACTCAATCTAACATCATTCGAGTGTCATTTATTAATTTAAATCGCTGTAATAATGAAATAAATAAAAAAATGTATTCCCTCCAAATTTATTACCTACGAAAACCCCCATGTGAATTTCCTATCCAAACCAAAAAAAATCTTACAAATACCAAGTATCGAAAGTTAACGAACCCTAAAAGAATTCTGTCACCATTCAAATAACCTAAATCAGTTTTTCCAAAAGTAAAGAAGTGGATTATGGAATAGTGACTAAAATTCTCTGAAGGAGTCGCGCACATTCGACATCCGGGAAACTGATAAGATCTGCGCGTCTGTCTCGACGCCAAAGAGGGGGAATGGTAAGGTGCTCCCGACAGTTGGGGGTCGTTAAAAGGAGCTTATCAGGTTTACGCCGGCGTCCCAGATCGGCCAGGAAACGTTCGGTGTCGTAGCGCGACGACGTCTGCAGCCGAGGATAAAGAAAAGAAGCAAAGCGCGTTAACATGTACCGTGCTTTATCGGGCAAGACGGGAAAAATTGAACGTTTCTCGGCTCCGTGGCCCCCTTTTTCTTCCTTCCCTCCCTCTCCTCGACGCACAACAAATCGGACGGCCCCGTCGTGTTCTCGCTTGTCAGAAACAGTCGACCGACGTTCCCCGGGAGAACGAGGCCTCGGGCATTTTTGCAACCTCGATTTGTACCACCCCCGCCTTCTTTTCTCCCCCCGCCCACTGAGCTCCTTTGGAAACGCAGAGACGAATCAATTACGCCGCGCAGATTGCACGATACACCTTGACGGTATCGATCAGACAGGTAATAATATCTGCTTCTGCTCTGCCAATTATATATTCATACACGTAAGCGGTAAATGTTTCATCACAAGAACGCGAATCTATTTAAAATTCTTTGGGGGGAATTTTGTCCGCGAATTCCGGAGAAACGATCGTCGATTTGGGATTTAATGAGAGACAAGAGGCTCGTGGATCGGTTGAATGAATACAGGAGTAACTAACGAATTTCTCCGGTGGAAACAATTTTGAAGGCAACAAAGGAATAAAAGAGTCTCTTAAAATGGCCACGTTAAGTGGTTTCACTCCGTGTGTTTGCTTGCATACAAAAGAATTACCTCGCCAAGACTCTCGCTTCTCCTCGAGGCATCGCTGTCTGCGCGGAAATGACTCTCATATCGGCGCTTCCTCTCAACGTTCTCGTCGCGTGGACTTCTTCAGCATCCACGTCGTCGGTTACGCGGAGGGTGAAAATTTCAATCCGCGAAACGACATTACTCGCGTATCGTTCGTTGCGCGACGTTTGATTTGCCTGATAATCAAATGTTCGCGAATTGGGAGAGAAATTTTATCGATGCTATTTGTGGAATTTTTAGGAGAATTGGTAAACGCGGTGGTCGAATGAAATTTTTGCCAATTAATACTATTTGAAAATCGACAATTTTTATTCCGCTTTTACATCACATTGCGTTACACTTTGCGCTTGCAGCCAAGAGATAAAATAGTTTTCAAAAGGATTGGACTTTACTCTGAATTTAATTCTTCATTAATCCTTTTCTGATTTACAGAAGCAGAGAAAGAATAACGACTATTGTTTCCCGGTGAACAAACAGTTATTCAACTTTATTCCGATTACAACTCATTATTCTTCCCACTCTCTCGTTTACGTAAACATTTCTTCCCTGGTTTAATTATCCTCCGTCTCTGTCCTGCAATTCGCCGCACACATAATGCATCTTTATGCCTCTTAATCGCAACACGGAATCACGATCGGTCCTCCCCGATATTCGTCGGGAATATCGCGCCGTCGAAACAGCGTTGTTAATTAATGAGCAAGCGCCTGATTGCAACGTGTAACCGTATTAATTAAAATCGAGACAGATCCAACAATTTCGACGACGCATTCTCGCGCTCGACGGCGCGTTGCGATTACGAATCGTCGGGACAATCGATTCGTCATACCTTAGCCAGTATCAATGTATGAGTCCCTCTTTTATATTGTTAATTACTTTTTTTTATGAAGGTATATAACGCGCTCGTCGACACAGAGACATCGTTATCCGCGACATTCGCTTGTTTGCTCGCGATTATTATTTACTGCTTCCGTACACTTCGTTTCTAATTAAAACTCAGTTTTACGAGTTTCTAAACCCGCGCCGATGAACAAGCTGAATGACCGCTTCTTCTGCGAGGAAAATTGATCAAAGGAAAAGTCATTTCGATTCTATTTCGGGGAATGTAGTGAATTAAATGAATGGGACTCATCGCTTTGTCATGTAAAGTTAATAGAATTAATAGAGAAATGGAAAATATTTATGGGTGATTGTATAGAAATCGGAATTTTTGTCAATTTTCGCTTTCTAGTAGTTTTGAAAATGTTAAATTGTATTGTATGTAACTATGAAAATGAAGTCATAAAGAAGTAGGTATTACTTTATTTATGTTCAAAGATTTTATCTGTCTGAATTCTAATATTTTAAGCAATAATATATGTTGGATTACAGTGAGTATCCCCTAGCTAAACACTCAAGGAACTCCCACGAAATAAGAAATTGGAAGGAAGACGATCCCTGATGAAATTTCCCCGCGCTCGCAGCTGCAGGATCAAGGAAATGGAGGAAGTAAGGATAAATGGGAAACGACTGGTGTAAGCTGTAATCGAGAACAGTTTACGCCATCAAGATCATCTGACTTGGAAAATGAGAAACTCGTCGACGCGGATGTTTCTCTTGGATATTTTCAATGTAACAGTTCGAGCCGTTCTAAATTACTGCAGTCAACGTTTCTCCATTAACAGTCATAAAATATTCCACGACGATTTCAAAAACCCACGACGCGAAGTTAACAAAACAAATTATCGACAACATCGACAAAAGCTTTCAATTACCGACCACTAGAAATTTCGAAAGCTTCTGAAACTTAGTAAAACCTCCTTAACTCCTTCTCCTATAATCGACCAGATCGTAAAGCTCGTCAACTTATGCATCCTTTTCATCGTAGTTTCCTTCCCCCTTCGTGGACCCTCGTTATCAAAATTCGTCAGAGGACGGCGCTATCGTAAACGTTCCCGACCGGAAAAGGGTAATCGGTGATCGTGGAACGTCGAAAACCGGAGGCATCGATTTCTGGAGCGCGCGTAATTATCGTCGAGCGATAATGAACAGGCGTCCCGCGCGAACAATAGCGTCCTTCCACGCGCCGGCTTCTGTCTCGCCCGGATTCGGCTAATCTGTCTCGTTTGACGTTCAAGATACCGCGAGTTCATTGGCTAATTAACGATCTCCGGAAGGACGAGCGTGCGTCGTGGCTCGGTGCGCGTTTCAATGCGTATCGCTGCTCCAATTAGCCTCGGCTGGCCCGGTGTTTCGGCGAAGAGGAGGAGGTTAATTGGCTTCCGATGATCGATACGCGTTAAAAACGGACTGTGTCTCTTGGTAAATCGCGGCACCGAGGGAATTCGATCTTCGATTTCGACTCTCGAACCACTTGCTCCGTTCCTTCGACGGGGTTGTAATCTGATTACTTGTGGCAGTTGGTTCTTTGACTACGGCGCCCTGCTATTGGATTTTAATGGTATTGATACGCGCGCGACCCGTGCGGAAATTATGCAAGATTGCAAGCTGTTCCGAGTGTACTTCGTGCTGGAAATGCTGAACATTGTGTGCTTAAACATTTTTGGGTGGAAAGTTTGTTTGCCTTGTTTTCGACAACTTCGAATGGTCTTCGAAATTAAAATTAAATTTATTTGCTTCCTAATTAACTAGCTTTGTATTTATTTTAAATATTCACGGTTCTCTCTCAATTCTTTTCGCGTAACATAAATAATTAGTTTTTGATACTGGACGTTTGTATAAGGGTGATTCTACAGAAATGAGAATTACAGTGACTCACAGATTTGTTCACAAAGAATATGTTAAATATGTATACACAATAAAAGTTATGGAAACTGAGTAGCAATTAAACGTGGAAGTTTAAACGACATAAATTGATAGAAAAAATATAATATTGGAGATTTCACAGTCAATTAACGTTTGGAATATATATGAACGAATCTTTGAGTCACTGTATTTTGTAGTAATTTTGTGCTCAGAAGTTTTTATTTAATTTCTGAAGTTAGGCTTAATAGATAACAGAGGGTATACTAATATTTTAAGTAAGATAAACTTCATCGATATTTCTTCTTTTATTTTTTTGTACTTTATTTCTATCTTTCCTTTTCCTTTTTATTTAGTTAATTTAGCAGTGTCACTTTTTGTTCATTAGATAGGGAATTCTTTTTGTATCCTTCTTTTGCAATTTTTTGAAAAGTAATTAACTTTGACTTTTTGCTTCGGTGCAATTTTGTGTTATTTTGACTATACACTAAGCAAAATAAAAAACTGATTCAGGCAGAGGCTATTGGTTGTGAAATAGGCAATAGACAAGGCGTATTCAATGGTTCGCAAAATGGATCACTCTCCAAAATCGATTTCCTCGAAAACGAAGTTTTGAGAGAAAAATATTATACTCAATTTTTCTATTTTTTCACGTAGATTCATCCTCTGCTTAATTGTACTACGATTTCAAAATAGTCTGTACAGGGACACACTACTTGCTAAACACTTATTAAACGATTATACTATTTGTTGGTAACTTCAGCATTTATCTGCTTATACTACTTGCTGATATTCTGAGCTAATAAACATTTATATTACTTATAAACAATCTATTTTATTAAGCAATTCTACTGCAAATAATCATTAAGTTACATATATTTATAAACTACTTCCAGCTGTAAATTATATTTAAATTTCACTTTTCTCTCTCTGTTACAAAAAAAATGTGAGTCTGTATAAATATCCACACTTTAATAATCATAAACACACAATAACTCATAGACTAACTGTTGAACATCACTTTAAAACATTGTTTCAAATTCTCCAACCAAGCACAACATTTTTTCAACTTCCAAAGTCCCCAAACCAATAAAGAGGTCCAAATTCCCCAAATCCTAATCTCAACACCGCCAATTCGAAAGAGGAAGTAACCAGCTCAAAACACTCCCATCAAAGATCCCCAAAGAGTCTCAAGTCGACTCCCATTGAAGGCTCTTCATAAATTCTCCTATCGACTGGCCGCACGTTCGTCGCGCTCCTCAAAAAAGGGCGCGGAAGTCCAACAAACGACGCCTCGTCTTGGTTCTCGAACGGGAACGACGTCACGTCGCGCGTTCTGCCGACGTGCTATCGTTCTCTATGACGGCAGCCAGAAGTCCCGATGACTCCATGACGATCGGATCGTCGGTAAAAAGGCCAACGAACGACGGGACACTCGACAATTTCGCGCGGCGCGGCGGGTGCTCGAGCCCGAATCGAAACAACCAATTTCCGAGGAAGACGGCGCGGCCGTCGGCGACGTAATGGCTCGTCGAACTTCTCGTTATCCTGGAATCTCGCTCGGACCCGGGAAACGGACAAACACGATGGGAATGGAATAAGGGAAAGTCGGGAACAAGAAGACTTCCTCGGGAATGAGATTGTTTTCTTTGGGGACGTTGCATTTTTTTTTTTAAATTTGTAGAAATATTCTTGGGTTTGTTTATACACGAGGAAACTATTGCTTTAGAATTATGGTCTATTACTTTGGGGAGGAGCGAATAAATTTTGTAGGTTTATGGTTTTTACGAAAAAATTAAACGAAGCTGTAATTTTAAGGGGAATGGAGAATAGAAATTTAGTCTTCGAATTTAAGGGGGTGTTTTAGTTTTGAATTTGATTGATAAATTCAATAATGATTTAACCCTAGAGTTACTGACGCAAAACATGTGATTTTTTCTACAAAGTGGTGAATACACAAAAAAATAATATTTCTCTATTTTTATTAAACACTAATTTCAAGTAGATATAAAGTTTTTTAAGAATTACTTATACATAAAGAATAATCGTATGAGTAATTTTGATCCTAAAGCTGCTGAATAATTTTCTACATCGATTATTAGGTTCTTCATTAAATTTTATGGATTGATAATTTTTAGATCGCCTGGCAATTGGAGATAAAGAAAAGATGGATTTATTATTACACTTCTAACCATAAGAAAATTAAATTTTCATAAGAAAAATTATTTTACTTAAAAGAGGGTCTTGTATTTAAAAAAAAAATATCTTATTAGATTAATTGAAATTTTAAATTAAAGAAATCTGCAAAGCCTATGGAATGACCTAATATTTTACATTACGACTCGTAAAATTTACTTCCTTTACTGGACATTTCGTTTTCAGCGCTTTAATATTATTCTCAGCATAAAATAATAATAGTTCACTAATTATTCTTGTAAATTATAATATCTTAAGCTTCGACTTCCGCTTTGGGTACCGAACTAATACAAAATAAACTTTCGATATTCCAAACTAAACCCAATCCAAAATCTCTAATCTCTCTCACATTCCCAAATACCCAACTTTCAAAATTCCGAATTGGAAGCGCATCAACCTCAAATGTCCTGCATCCTCAGAAGCGCATATCCATTTCTTTTCCACTCACCGCGCGGAGAATTCGGCAATAAATCGACGAATGCGACAGTCAGCCCGCTCGATACGTCCGTCTGCTTCACGAGGCTCGGCGGGGGATTTATGAAAATTACCCCCGCAGGAGATTGAATTTTCTCCGGGTCGCAGTAAAGAACAAGTTTTTCCAGGACGCCTCGTAGTGTCCCATTAAAAAAGGAGCGTCCACGAGGTCGAGGGATATTGGATATTCGGCGAGTCCTTGAGGAGGACGCTTGAGAAATTTCTGGGCTTAATTCGACGCGTCGGGCACGCAAACCCTTTTCCCTGGAATCCAACGCGCGAAAGGAATAATAAAACCGAGACATTTGTAACACGCTGTCTTCGCAGGGAGCGCAATAAAAAGGGGAGAAGTGTATAAAAGACTTTAATCCAGCGGCTCTTAAATCCACCTCGAGCGGCCCGACGTTCCTCGTCTTTTTCGGTTTCTCAATCGGCAAATCGCGAGTCCTCGAGGGTGGAACACGCGTCGCAATCCTACGAAGCAGGAGATAACAATTGGTGGACGGAAAGTTGGCGGATAATTCACTTTCCTCGCTCGCCAGCGTGATAGAGATACGCGGGGTAATTGATGGCCGGGGAAATCGGACGAGGCGCATATTTTCGTGCCTTTCGTAATCGATCGTTATCGACGTATCCGCGGCGTTTTAACTTCATATTGCGCCACGGTTGACCGGTCGCCATTAATCATTGCTCGGGGTCGCGAAAGGTTAACCCGCGCCGCCCCGAGTTGTTATCGGGGGCCGAGTTTCAAAGTTGCAAATTGTAATCGAAACGCGAGACCGCTGCCGCGCGGAAATTCCGAACGGGATTCGGGGAAAGCAGGGCTACGATGTCGGAGGAATTCTCGGTTCGCCGCGCCGGTCGGGAGTTTGATACGGCACTGCAAACCAAAGGTATCGATATCTCGGCTGGTGGTTTTCGATATTCGTAACCATTATTGCTCGGTATCGGAGCTCCTAGATATTGACATCGAGGTGAATTAAAGGCGCCGGTTGATAAGAGGCTGACGTGTCCTATCGAGTCTCGTATTAGAAGTACATTTTTAATGGGGGTAAATATTGTTTCAGAAATTATCAGACTGCGATGCAGCGGTGGTATTTATACTCGGGTAAATTTCTCCGGGTAATGAATGCGACTCGATGTTTATGTTTACAATCGCGGATAAAAATGCAATGCCGGTGGAAGCTGGCGCGAGGATTCGCTGCAACAGATGCATTGATCACTTTTCATTTGTAATTTAACTCCGCCGGAGGGAAATGGGGAAGTTTGTGATGGCGCTCTTTTTTTTTTTACTAGGTTTGTGGTTTGAGTATTATGCAATGGGATTTTGGAGATTTGAAATTTTTTAGTGTTGGTTGTGGATTTTTGGAGAAAATATTTCGTTGGTTAAATCTTTTTGTATGCAAAGAGAAAATTTGTGAAGGGGAAATTTTATTAGGCGATTAAAATTGTGGATTACTATTAAATTATTAAATATTGTTTCTAGTGTTATACTTCATCCTTTAATAAAAGCAACTGCAATGACTGAGAAATTTTTGGGTGTTTCTACTTGCCAGTGGAAACAGAGCGTACGATGTCAGACAGTGAAGAACATATTTTTTAAATAATCATTCGTCTCTCATTTTTTTTTCTTAATGACTACTAGAATATATTGATTATATCTATGTATATTATTATTTTTATCGGCTATAGACACAATTGGCTATATCACAATTGGCATAGTTTGATAAAAAAAATAATTCTAGCTTCTTCCAACGACTTTCTGATGGTTTAAAAAAAGGAATTTTACTCTTAAGTCTAGTTGTGTCCGTGATACTATAATAAATTAATTTTGCATCTTTAGTATGAAATTACTACGACTGTATATGTATATTAAATTTTTTAACATAATGTTAATGGTACAAGAAGATCAGATAATAGATCTAATTTTGTTAATTTTCTTTTCTTTGTAAAATTAAGATTTCTTTGAAAAAAATTCTGAAAACTATTAGAAGGTTAATTATTCGGAATATTCGGTAAATTCACTACAATTATAGATCATTACAAGACGTATATCATTATCAGTATTTCGCTTCATCTTCCAATAAAGCTGCTGTATTGGCTGAAAAATTTTAATGTACCTCTACTTGTCAGTGAAAAATATGCGTATCAAATCAGACCGAGAAAATCACAGATCTCTCTACAAATATTAAGTATCTATCTTAATTACGATAACTCAGTTACAACTATATTAATATTTTTATTGACTGTAACGGAACTTAGTAGGTATAAATTCTAATAAACATAATTCTAACTCTTTAAAGAGCTTATAAATATGTCAGAAAAAGGAATTCACCCCTTTAGGAATATTCAAAAACCATGCAGCTACATAAAATTAATTTTTCATCTTCAATACAAAGGATACCTTATACAAATTAATAAGGGGAAGGATAATGAATTATTCATACCCTAAACCAGTGTTTCCCAAAGTGGACGATACCGCCCCCCGGTAAGCACTGGAACGATTCCGGAGGGCGATAGTAGCCTCAGGTACAATTAGGGGGTGTCGAATAAAAATAGGGGGCGGTGAAGGAATAAAGGAAGAAAAAAACGTAAAAAAAGTTTAAAAAACTTCATCTGTTGTTATATTATTTTCAAAATAAACATACAAAATGCAAATTGTAATCGATCAATAGTCAAGTCTGCCGCCAGGTCTTAGCATGCAAATGTTGTTAGAGAACGTGTTGCGTATTGCTGGGAATATTAACAAATTGATAGCAACGGATCAGGTTCATCCTTCTCATTAAAATTATGTTTAATGTTATTTCTGATTTTCAGTTTAATGGTGTGTTAAATATTTGAATAAATGATTTTGTTTAAAGCTTCAACGTATCTTATTTACAGTATTTTTACTTATCATGCTGTAGAGGATTTTCGGAGGGGGGAGGCGGTGAGTAATTCTGTATGTAAAAAAGGGGCGGTAGGCTAAATAAGTTTGGGAATCTCTGCCCTAAACGATTTGTATAATGAACTCACAGTAACCCTATTATAATATCGTTAAATAATTAATAATGGTACTGTACCAGTTAAGGGTTAAATACGCAATATTTAACTTTTCTCCCTCCATTAATTTTCTTCCTCAAATAATTCCAAAAAAACCGGCAACTTCCTACTCTTTTATACCCCGTAGCATCTTTCACGACACCAATTACACTGAACGTTAATTAAAAAACTAATCGACATTCCAAGCGACCAATACACTTCACCAAATATCAATCGCCTGAAACTATCACCGCGCACCAATCTCGCAAGCCGCTCATAAATATCGATAATAATATGGAACGAACTGACGCTAAAGGCAAATCGATAATCGTTAGCAGAGCATCCCTAGCGCAAGTGCCATGTAATGTTTCCGTGCTCGCGTCCCGCATCACGCCGATATGAAACGAACAATGAGCCACGGCACGATCGCGATAGTAAGCGTGCCGGTTTTCAGGCCTTGAAATATTTATGAACCCCGGAATACAAATCACGGAGCAGCGCGCTTTATCGCGGCCGGCGCGGCGGTGAATCTGTCGGTAATAGGAACGAAAGGACATCGAAATCGCGGATCCATTCCGGCATTGTTTCTTCGCGAACAACGAAAGTGTACCGGCGCGCGGAACAATCGCGGCGATTAATTCGATCGGCGAACCGCGGCAGTCGGGGGGAATTAATAAACCTCGATTGTCGGGACGGTCGTTGGTAAATTCGCCCCCAATTCGTGCCTTTTCCAGGCTTCCATTCGCCATTAATTCATCGCCGCGTTTCCCAGATTTCTGTCAGCGAAGCTCGCGGAGAATCCGCGTCCCCGAAGGCGGCTCGTTTAATCGCGGCCTCCGCGGTTCAACCAAACCGGAAATATCTCGACAACACGTCGCGAATTACGAGTCGCTCGCGGCCGTATCTCGGCGACGCGACGTGACTCATCCAGGATCACCGCGAACGAGTAAAAAACCGCGCGCGATCGTATTTCGCGTTTGCCGGGTTTCGCGCATCGACGTCACCGCGATATTCCGACCACTCGGTCACGCGTCCCCGTCGCTAATCGCGACGAAGGATGACGCGCCCTCGAGAGGAACAAGGAGCCGACACATTGCGGGGGCGGACGGACTGAAACCGTAACAGATGCCGTGCGTTTCAACTCCCGGGGAAACGCGAAACTCTCCTCTGCACGCGCGTATAAATCAAGGATGCACGACCTCGGGCTGCTTTATGCGTCTTGCTTTATTCAGCGGTCGCTGGGACGGGATAATATCGAGAGAGCTTTCGATCGGGACGATACTCCCGCGCCGTGGCGAATGCCGGGAAATAAGATAATCCGTTGGAGAACTGAGGCCCCGACTCAAAGGGAACAAATTTTCTGAAAGGAAAGTCTCTCCGATATTTTTCTTTCTGTGGGATTTACATTTTTCAGCGAACTATTAGGGATCTAGGAGGCGACGAAGTCGGGGGCTGATAATGGGTCTTCTTTACTACCGGATCATGGATTTTATGTACAGAGTGGACAGATTTTATACATATACAATCGTACAGATCTACCGAAAATCCTTTAATTTTCGATTTTATAGAAATTAACTGGTTGAACAGCAAACATGAAAAATTAATGGAAGCAAAAATTCTATTAAATATTAGAGTTTTACACTTTAGTGAATTTTAATTCGTATAGGAATTACAAAATACAAGCGGTGTAAAGATGATACGACTGGCTTTCAAAGAATTAAAGGATCATTATACAGAGTAGGGCGAAAATCGTAGTAAGAAAATAGTTTAATACAATGTTTTCTTCATTGGGAATGTTGTTTATAAGACAATGTATATTAAAGAGTGATTAAATTTGTGAGTGATTGAATACAACTTAAATGTTGTATATTTCTAATGTAAGTAATTTAATTTTGAAGTTAGTGTTTTGAATCTTTTATGGATTTGGAGATTTAAAGAGTTGAAAGTTAGAGAATTGAAGCTTTGAAATGGAATATTTGAATAGTCAAAATTGATGATTTAAAGACTTCAAGTTGAAAATTTGCTGACTGAGAGATTTTTGGAGTGAAAATTAAAGATTCAAGATTCAACATTCAAGATTAAAGATTTGAACTTGAGGAATAGGAGAATTAAAATTTAAAATTTAGAAACCATAGGATCAGACATTTAAAGATTCCAAGTTGGAAATTTGAAGAGTTAAAATTTTATATTTAAAGGTTGAAGTAGAAAATTAAAAAATTTTGAAGTTTGAAGATTTTAAGTTTTTCCATTGTAACTTTGATGATTTTTAAGTTAAAATTAAAAACATAAAGATATAAAGTTTTAGACTTTAAAATTTCAAATGGTAAATTAAAAGATTTCAAATTCGAGATATGAAAAGTTGAGAGTACAGATTTAAAACATTTGTAGAGTGAAAATTGGAGATTTGCGGACTGATTGATTCTTAAAGTGAAAATAGGATTGCAGATTTTAAATTGATTTTAAATATGAAATTTGAGGTTGAAAATTAAAAAAATTGAAGTCGGAGATTTTCTCTTCTTCAGTCTATATTTATGCCAAGCGCAAAGTGCGAAAATTGCGAATGTCGAGAAAATCAAAACAGAATGTCTTTTCCGTCTTAATTTATTTTCTGTCTTTTTATTTTCTTAATAGAGAAAATATCCACACATCAAATTACCTGAAATCCAATCGAAACCTCCTTCTTTACATAGAATCACCCTTCTCCCATCATTTCCAACCCGAACCAAAATAATTCCCAAACGCTAAATCAATATCAAGACTATCGGACAAGTAATGAATCCGCGATCAATTTGTTATTAAATCTTCCCCCTGGGAGCGATCTAAATGACGCGTCAGAAGATCCATAAGACCGATCATATTTTCATGAATATTAACCTACGGAATGACAGAAATGGAAAAGCGTAAGAAAGGTTAATCTCGCGAGCGTAAGACAGGTTAGTTAAAGAGGACAGCGTGACGGGGAAATCGTATGTTCTTCCCCTGACACAACCTGGTAGACGAAGGCGAAGAGCCATCGCTGCAGCTGCGAAGCAAATGGCGGAGGCACGTTATTATCCCGAAGGATTAATTTCGAGGCAGCCCGTGGCCCCTGCTCGACGATTCTCGCCTAATTGCCGCGATCCCAACCGACTGGATGCCGGGGGACCGACGGCATAAAGTCTCCATCGTGAATCGAAACGGTGTCGCGCGTTTCGTATCCGCCTTTCTCCGTTATTAATATTCCCCGAGACTGCGAGACCGGGTCTGAATTTTTCAGCCGGAGGCCGCGATTGTGACGGTAATTAATCAAATCGCTGGCGGAATCGAGAGCACCGGCGTGAAAAGAATCGCGCCTGAAATTCCCGTGCCTGGAAATATTATTTAGGAACGCGGGGAAAGTTGATGAAGAGAAACGAAACCACCTTTTTTTTTTTTTTTTATTTTAGTTCGAGGTCCGCTGTGTTCGTCGAATACTTACTTTGTTTGCGCAGTTGTTTCTGGGAAAGCGCTCAGCGTGTTTTTGTACTGCGCCGCGTGCTTCAAATATCCAAACACGTGATTTTTCGATGTTTATTGAACGTGCTCCTCGAGTTCTCGAATATGTAAATCGAAATTTGGGGAATTCTTTCCGGTCAGAATTGCACCAGTGAATGAAATTGATATTTAAACTGATTTCGCAAATTCTATTCCGTTGTTCGGATTATCAATAAAATACTGAAAGCACTTGGAGAATTTTCGACGCTCCAAGCTCCAATTTAGGTGAATATTATTCCAGCAAACTGATCTCTCAAATAATTGTCACCGTATTCTTCGCTCCAGTCTCGCAGTCGTCTTCGGGCGTTGCCTGTTGCTTCTTTATTTCCGCCAGCTGCATCTGTGCAACTTCCGCTCGCGGAACTTGTTCCTTATTTACTATTTACACCTGTACGAGTAACGCGCGACAGAAGTTTCCTTATTTACGCGGCTGATATTTATATTCTCGTTGCTTCGCCTCGAGTCATCCTCGGCAAAATCTACGATTCCGTGCCGCCATAAATTATGATTCCTCGAGACATCGGGACACGCAAAATCTCCCGGCATCCGCGGCGTTTCAAATTTTATTGGGAGGAGCGATGCTCGAAGCCGCTCGTAACGTATCGGTATCCGCGGCGCGACCGTGCACCGGAAATCATAAAGAACCGCATCCGAAAGACAACCGGGGCCGATGCACCGCGGCGCATCGCGCTTCTTCCTCCACTTTCCGCGTATTTCTCCAGGGCTTAGTCACTCGAAATTTCCGCAGCCGATCGTTTTGACCGTGTTTTTACGACTCGATGCAAATACTGGGGAGCAGCGCGATACGAAGATCCAGAGCGAGCAACAGAAATATCGATCATCGGTCGACTCGCTCGAGCACAACATGTTCCGTCAAATTTCCATTATTCCGCGTCGCGTATCGAACTTCCTCAAAGGGACATTATCGAAGTACACTGGCGAATTTCAATTTCAAACCGCCCCGATGCAGTACTCCGCTTTCAACTTTACATAATCGCGTTCAAACTTCCATTTCCATGTATACGTGCTTGTTAGGAATTAAAAGCCGCGTTCTGTGTCACTTCGCGACCTGTTTTCGTTACGCGAATTCACCTGTTCTATGGCTAAATTAGTATTTTAATGGAGCGGATTATTTGAACCGGATTTGAGACAATTTACTGTAGTTTATTCATTGTTAAAGAAGAAATATATGTTTTAAATTTGCTCGGACAGGAAGTTCTCTAAAACTCTCCTACTAACAAAAAAAAAAAGCACAGAACTGTGTCAAAAAGACACAAAGACCGCAGGATTGTTTAAAAAAAAAAAAATAGCTACTTATTTCGATCGCCGATAAAAATACATGGCACCTAATATGCTAATATTAGAACGTGAATCACCGGACGATTTTTGTCGGTCGAGGCGAGCGATGATAAATTCGACGATAAATCAAGGGAGGAATGTCCGAAAGGGTGCGGTAATCTTTGTCTCGCGCCACTCCCCGAGCGAATTAATTATGCCAGTGTCGCGATTCGCTCGGTCGGACAAAAATCCCTCAACGACGCCTCTCGTGATCGCGACGCGGAGAAGGGCTTTCCACTCGATAGAGCAAAGATTTAGGTGAACCGGAACGGCGCCTCTGAAACCGCCGCCGTTAAAGGTCTTTAAAAGCCCGCTCTCGTGCGGAAGCCCTACAGGGGGTGGAAAAAAGAGGAAGGAAGCAAGGAAAGGAGGGAGAAGAAAAAGCGTGGAACCAGGGGATGAGAGACAGAGGGGAAGAGCGGGTTGCTCCGTTCGTGGAAACGCGGGTGCCTGGCCGGATCCGTGAAACTGGGTTCGAAATTAAGATAAGTCGACCAGAAGTGATACCCGGTCCATTGGAAACGGACATCCCCCGTGGAACTTCATTTTCCCTGGGAAAAATAAGTCGTTCCGCCGAGCGCCGGAGCTCTCGGCTCGTATTAAATAAGTTTTCTCGAGCCGCGCCGATTCAATTCGCTGAAACGCGACCTACCGCGCGAATTCTCGCGCAATTTCTCTAGCAATTACAATGTTGACGAAGTTTTATTTATTCGCTGAGCTTCTGGACACCGTCGACGACGCGCGGTGTTTTAAAACGACTTTCTGAGCGCGAAAAACTTTGTTCTATTTATAGAAACGAAAGTGTAAGCTTCGACTGTTTTAAACTCTTAATTATACGTTTTCTATTTTAAGTGCTGTATAAATTTACAGACTGACAAATCTTTGAGGGAAATAAAAATTGTTTTATTTGGCGTCGTTTGCGAACTTTGAAGTGAAATTATGCCGAGAATTGCAATAAGTGGCTCTTGATTTTTACAAAAATCGAACCTAGTGAGTCAGAAACTGAAGATTTGAAGATTTTAGGTTGAAGACTTAAAAATTGGGATTGCGGTTTTAGAGAATTTTAGAGTTAAGCATTGCCTAATTAAAGATTCTTAGAGATTTAGGAAACTTCAGGAATTGTTGAGGTACGATTTTAAAAATACACAGAGCCTTTTTTATTCGAAATTTTTCTGGCCATTAAATTCGTTTATACCTCTTGTCGAACTCATGGAACATAAATATTAAATAAATGTTGAAGCCTCCTCCACCCAAAAACTTGAGTTACATTCACCGAGTAAGACTGACGCGCGCAGGTTTTGTCTCCGTTTACCCGAGGTTCGATGAAATCATCCTCGGAAGCAATCGAATTTCGGTATCGAAAAGGTTTAGCCAATTCCAGAATTAAAATCGCACACGTAATTAGCTCTCCGGCTTTGACGTCAATCGCGCACGAATCGTTCCTGTTCGAAACTCGTTCTAGAAATGGCTCCGATAAAAACGTGTAAATATCTGTTGATCAAACAGCCGATCGATCGGGAACAAGGCTAAGTATCGGCCGCGGTTCGCGTCGGCCCTACTCTGCAAACGCCGCGAAACGATTTCCGCGGCTCGATCCGCAATTATCGCATATTTACGCGCGCGAATTATGGCCCTCTCGGTAACAAGCTGCGTTAACTCTTTCGGGTTTATTGGGACGGACCTTGTTTGGCACTCTTTCCTGTTTGCTCTGGGGAGATTCCATTGGCGGGATTTGCGCGACCTGGGAATTCGCGAGGGGATCAAAATTCGAGGTTTCGGAATCGCTTTGCCGATTGGTGCAATGTATTGCAGAAAAAAACGTGCTGCGGAGTTATAAATACATATGTATATTACAGAATTGAAAGACGATAGAAACGATTTCCTATTAGGGAGATGTTTCTCATTATTCAGGAATTCAATACTTTTTGTTGAATAGGAGAGTCAAGGAATATCAGAAATTAGAGGATCTCAAAAGCGGTGGGAATAAATTTTTTCTGGGGACTTGAAATGTATTTTTCATTCTTGTTGTAGAAAGAAATACATTTTGCAATTTAAATAAAATTAGCACATCCCATAAACTAAATTTTTTCACTTGAATTTATTCACTTTCGATGGTTAAAGAATTTTCTTATACAGTAGAATCAATAATAGACAAAATTCCAATGAGAACAATGTTCATAGATAAAAACTTTTGTCTAGCAATAACAAAATTGTCTAAACTTTAATGAATTAAAAAAACATATACAATCTTGCCTTGCTGCATATTGGACAATACAAAACCTGCTCCTTAATATGCAGTTAAAATTTGAAGATAATTGGTCCAATACTTTTTTTAATCATGTTAACCGAGCTACGAAAAAAGTATTACAAAAAAAAAACACGTAACAATCTCAGACAAAAGTTAATTAATGTACAGGATATTAATAAGGCTTGTTCTTGTGGTGAAAACCAGTCAGAAATGTTGATCTTTTGTCATAAACTTGTTTCATTATTGCATAAAGATTAATTTCTCTAATTTTCAATGATTGTCGCTTATTTTTAATGTTATTAAGTTCATTTCTACAATTTAAAATGCAGCCATACTTGCCACGAGTGTCTCTGCTTTGACAGTCCATGACTTTGAAAATTTTATGAATTTTTTGCCCAACATCTCGCAAAAACATTCTTATAAAGTCAAATTACGACCCCAAAACAAAATTCTCCCCAACCATCAATCAATAATGGTCCAAAGACAAGGAAATTCTTCGTCAACAAGGAAATCCAAAGATGTTGTCGCAACAAATTTCGAAGTTCCCGGCATTCAATTCGCAACGAAACTCCGAACCGAGTTCCAGCACGCAGATCCCAACTGAATCCCCCCGGACTAGTTGGAAGCTAAGTGGGGCCAAGTCCCCGAGCTTCGGGAGAAGCTTTCAATAGTAATTATTAATTGTCCGCGAATTCTGACACAACATTGACGCCCGGTCGCTAAGCCAAAGCTCAGGGCGGCAGAACTTCGCCATTAATTTCGCTTTCTCGCTGGTCGTCGTAGATCGCCGAACTCGCGGCGAACAAGCGCGAACTATCAAAGCAATCATCGTCGAGCGAGTGCTGTCTGGTCGTTTAGCGCGCGACGAGCGTCGAGGGACAAGCGTTGCCGAACGTACAGCGTTTCTACGAGCATCTGTCTCCGTTGGTCCGACGAAGATGTAACAACGTCGGTTGGTAGCAAGATGCCCGGTTCGCCGTCGCGTTCGCATAATCAAGGGGACCGAGGAGGAGGCTAACAAGGGTGGAGGAGGGTGGACAACCGCGTGTGATCAGCATCTTGTTTGCGGGCGGCCGAGCGATCGAACGGTTTCGTAAACAAACGGAAATTCGCCGTCCTCACGACTATATAATCCGTTCGAAGGTATCGTGCCGTGTAACCGGCAGACCTGGTCGATCGATCCCGCTGCTTTGCCTTTTATCCAGGCGTTTAATAATCCCCCTACGTGGGTATGACCTTCTGGGTAATAAAAGGTTCACCACGTGTCGCGCGTTCTGGATCGCGGACGACTGGAGGTTCGCGTGGAAACGCGCCGAGACGGTGCCGAGGCTTCGTCTATTTTGCGTCGCCTTAAAACGAAATTGCTGATCTGTCATAGGTGCTCTTTTAAATCGGGAGGGATTGTTGAAGAAGAAGGCCGAGAAATCGCGCGGAATTGGGAGTTCGATGGACCGACGTCGAGGAAGTTAAACAGTTTTTATGATCACGCGTGATGGAATTTATGCAGCCAATGCTCCTCGGCGCGGGGAGTTTCATCTATCCTTAATGTCCTGCGATATTGCGGAGGGACGCGGACGGAAGTGACGCGCTATCTTAGGTGGAACTGGTGGCAGTGTTTGCTCAGACATCCGTGACCCGAATGCACGATTCCCTTCCGTGAATGGGACTTGTTTTAGGGTGGGGGCGGGAGGAGCGAGTTCGCTGTCGTATCAGGAACCTCGTGAATTTGGCGAAATTTGTTTGCGTTAAGGGATGGTGTTTGTACGCCCCTCGACCGAAAGATGGCGAGCACACCTCCTTGAATTTCCTGCCTTCGTCATTTCTGTATTATTCATTTGGCCGTTTTATGGCGCTTTAAGAAATGTTGCGAATAAATTAATTTGCAGTGTCAATCGTTTGGAGAGAATCGAATACTTCTGCAAGGAAAGATGTTTACATGGAAAAGAGAGTAAAAAAATATTTTGACGAAGAAGAACTGTTTTAGAGTGGTTCATTGGAAATTCTTTTCTGAATGTAATGAAATATTTTTGGACACAGTGGGTAATATTTGTGGTATGAAAAAAAATATTTTGAGATTAGTTGGGAGTCAGAAATTTGTGATAAATAAAAATGAAATGAAAATTGATGAAAATATAGTAAAAGATTATAAGAAAGTGTGATTAAATATTGTAGGAGGATCTGTAGAATATGGAACATATTTTTTATATTAATTTTCTAATATAGCATTTTCTCAATTATGTGCTATTGAGTTTCAGTAGTTTAGGTATTTCATAAGGTCCACTAGGTTGTTCCACAAGAATTTTTATAAGAAAACTAAGTCGATTCATGATTTCCATAATTTCTTTCTATGTTTTAAAAAATTATAGTAAAATACTAAATTTCTTTGACTTTTAATGAAATATTTTGCATCGTGGAAAAATTTATGAGGTGATTTAATAATTCCAGGATGTAATTTTTGTTTTTTAATTTTTCATAGTATTAATGCAGTGTTAACTTTACAGTTTTTTTATTTTAAGAAAAGCTGCTAACAAATTGAAATTTTCGACCGAGGAAAAAGAAATTCTTTGTCATACTATACGTTTATCATTAATACATCGAATAATTTAAATGCACTGCAGTAGATATTAGGAATAATTGCATGCAAAATTATGTCAACTAATAGATATCCATTGTATAATTTTGAATAATTTTGATTACCTGAATCACGAATATACCTGGTTTTAATCATCTAGGTATTGTTTTAATTAATTGGTGCAGGAAGTGGAAAAGTGTAATAAGATTCCTATTCAAATTTGAACTATTATTCAAGAATTACACTGGGGATTTCTATACACATTTCCATTTTTATAGACAAAAGTAAAAATTGGAGATTAGAATATCATTGTATCTTATTGTCTAAACAACGCAGCACGTACTTTATTTTTTACATTTTGCATCTCCTAGAATCAGTAAATGTTTTTCCACATTTTTGTATTTTGACATTTGCCATAAACGCATAAAAAGCTGCTAATTATTAACAGCATTTTATTCTCTAAATGTTAGGCCTTTTAATTAAGATTCTACTATATTATTCCAAACAGTAAAAATTTTATGGTACCTCTGCAAATAAATTCAAAAATAATTTCACCAAATTAATTTCATTCTCATTAAAAAGCGCCTCCAATTAATTTCCACCGCTACGATTTCCTTTTCTCTTGCACCTCCTCAATTTAAATTACAAAAATCCTTCGAATTTCAAAGAAACCTCAACTATTTTCTCTCCTCGTATTGCCTCCAAATTTTCTCTCAGAATTTTTCTCTACTCCTTAACTCACCGTTCGTTCCCCCAAAATAATCCCTTCTCCCTGCAAAATCCCATAGAGGCGAAGTCACCTGTCCACATTTGACCACCGCTCTCGACTAATTTCTGAATCCACACGGTCCGAAGGGTCTCAGCAATAATTAAACGGCCCAACAAAGGGGTTGGACTCCGGCAGCGGGCAGCGTTCTCCCGCGGCGTGCCGCTCGACGGACAAAGGACGGACTTCGGGGTTGGCTCATAATTCAATCTCCTTATTGTTCCACGCAAGTGTCAACCCTGGTCAGGTGTCGTCTTTCACCGCGGGGCCGCGCCCGTCCGGACAATGGACGCGATTTAACGTTAAAGACCGACGCCGTCTCGGCTTCCGGCTGGCGGATATCACGCGGCACGCCAACGGATTGCCTTTTGTGTCGACAAACAACCCCGAGGGACCTCCACCGAACTTCCTTCGGGAGCAATTAGTTTCCTGCGACTGGCACGCGGAAGAGCCTGCACGGTGTTTTTTTTCTGGTGCTCACCTTCATCGAGGAAAGCCCTGTTTTTGCTATAACCTCGTGCGCGAAGTTCTGTTTAATTAGCGGCCTGCTGGGCGCTCGAGATTGATACTTTCTTGCGTTGTTCGGTGAGGGTGTGGTCTGCCGCGTTTCTTCCCAGATTGGGTTGTTGGGTTTAGGTTGCTCCGACATTCAGTGCGGCAAAATTACACCCCGTGCTGACTAATATGGCTCGAGTAGCAAGATGAGGTAATTGCGTATTCTGGAAGGTGGTAACCCTTGCATCAGGGAGGATAATTTTGGTTCGTGGTCTAAATTTTGTGATGCTGGTATTGCAAAATTATTTTGTACTAGTTGTGAGGAAAGAAACACGGAATGGTAGAAAATGAATACTGGAAGCTTGAAGAAATCTTTCGGAACTTTGTGAAATTGTTAATAAAGAATTAGGGAAGCCCTTTGGCGAGTGGCATTCAAAGAAGTCGAATTGACTTCAAAAGAAAAATTATTATGGCTTAAATAATTTTTGGCTCGGAATATTCATGCAAATGCATAATTTTTTAGAAAACAGATGAAGCAATGGGACCGGAACAACAATTTTTTTGTGAATAAGAGATACTAACAATACGTTTTTTATTTTGCATTTTTTGCATAATGCATATGCTTTGCATAGTTATGCTTAAGAACATATGTAATATTACAAATCATATAAAACATATTTTGAATGGACTGAATTGTTCGTTGAGCATTAGCTGTGACAGTTTATATTTCGAGATCATAGTGTTTAGTACGATTTCCTCAGTAATATCGACAATTGTGTATAAATACATTAAAATGTTTTTGAATATATTTCTAAAAATGTGGAAAATACATATAGGTAATTATATGAATTATTTTAACATTGCTATGTTGCTTTTGAAAATCCAGAATTGTACAAATTTTATTATTATCATGTTTTAACGAATGTAGATAATGAAATGCTTATATTTGCATATAGTGTTAAAGAACAGGAAACTTAAATATTAACACTACATTTTTTACATTTTTCCTTAAAATGCAAATATTGTCAAAGGATATGAACTACTTCAATGGGTTAAAAAAGACATAAAGACAGTAGTAGGGTTAATCATTTAAAGAACATTCCTGGAGATTGTAATGAAAGACATAAAAAAAATTACTAATTTAGAAAAAAAATACGGTATTAACCGAATTAATAAAAATTTCAAATATTTTAAGCAACGCATTCGCAAAAGAACCGATAAATATTCTAGAATACTGCTGAAGTAAAATTAACCACACACCAATTGCATTTTGTGATGCGGAATGATCATTTTCACGTACAAATTAATTTTTAATGACAGACGTCGTCAATTAATACCGTTGAATTTAGAAAAAGTATTTGTAATTTATTATAATTCAAACTATAATAAATTGTAATAAGTGCAGAATTTATCGTGCATAAATCATATGCTTTTTGCATATTTATCGTGCATAAACATCCGAATACTACTTATAAGTTTTTAGAGGTAATAGTTAACCCTTGTATCAAGGAGAGTAACTTTAATTTACGATATAAACTTCATAAGACTCCAGAAACTTCATACAAGTAGTTTATAAAATGTACTTCATACTACTTCATAATTAAATAAATCCCGAATAATACAAAATAAATATTGGACTGGTTACTGAAACCCTCAAACTCCTCATGAAAGGGTTTAAAAATTATTAAAGAAGTCCTTTTGGAGTGAATGGTATTCAGAGAACTCGAATTGACTTGAAAAGAAAAATTGTTAGAGTTTGCTCCCCGTTTCAATACGTTTTTAAATAAAATAATATTACAAAGCATTCATCATAACGCAAAGAATTACCACGTTATTTCAAAAAATATGAAACAGAGTTTCCTACATAAGTTTTTACATCCTCCCTGAAAGAAAGTAGCCTGCATAATTTTCCTTTCGTTTTTAGAACCCCCAAAGGTTCCGTCATAATTCCTAGCTCTAAATGTTTTACATAATTCTCCTTTTATGAAATTTCTAGCGTAAAGCGGTAGACAATATTGCACCGAATTTTTTGTGCGAAAGAAAATGCGCATGCACGTGAATTTCATCCCCCTTTCAAAGACAACAGGATATCCTCAGTATCTTTCTTTTCACAACTTTTCCACTACGTCAGGGAACTTTGCTGCCGCGGCACAAAGAGCCGACTATCTTTTTCTTGGAATCTTCAGAGCTCGTAGTTTTTCGGTTATGCGCAATGTAGGATTTCTCTGCGCGACGCTGCGCGAATTTCTTTATCTTTCGTTGTCATCGGCAACGTTTTCGAAACGATTTTCGAAATTCTCGTTCCGCCCGCATAGATTCGCCGCGGTGCTTTACGACGCGGATTGTTGGGAAGAGAGGAGTCCGTCGATAAAATCTCGCGGGATGGATTTATATAAATGCGTTCTGTTATCAGTAATAACTATATTCGGTGGAGAAGATAGCAAAATTTACTGTCAGCCGCGGTGCATTCTGATAATGCGCGGGCGGCGGGCGCGGAAATATTGAAGCGAGGACAATCACGCGACTATATTTTCCGTGAGTTTCGTCAACAGATATAAGCGAGCATTGAAATTTCCGGGGTCGCGTGTTGCTCTTTGATCTATTATAGCCCCGTCACTTTGTTTCGTTCAATTAGTCCACACTATCACTGACCTGATTAAATTAAGCACACATTGGTGCGGCCGATTGGCCGCCGTGCGTGCGCAGTGAATTCGAACAGTCGTGCATAAATTTTATCGATCCCTCGAACAAGTTTGTTCTTTCTCCTTTTTCTCTGCCCTGGTGCCGCTGACACACGCGTCCGAATTGTATTTGAAATTCAACTGTTTTGGCAGCGACACGCGAAACATGCAGCCGCAACGCAATATTTTCCGCGGAAAAATAAAATAAAAATGAAAAACAATGGGGGTTCTCGGTGTTTTCCAATTTGAAAAACCCCATTCCCGATGAAAATTAATGTTTCCCGAATACTATCTTCCTCGGGTCTTTTCACGGTGGAAACTCGTTACTCGGCTAATTAAAGACCCAATTTTCATTTTTCATCGCTTCCTCGTAATCGCCATCCAGATACTTGCAAACGACAAACGACCCACTCGATAACTCGACGAATCGTTCCCCTCTTCTCGTACATCATTGGCTCATTTCATATTTGAACCGCGTAGATTTTATCTGACGATTAGGCATCGAAACACATCGAGGAGAACAATACCGCTCGACCGCAAGCAATTATTCAACTCGCGCGGTGCACGCCGTTTCGCTGGCAGAATTATTGCGACGCACAAACGAGAACCACACCGAGCCATTAATCCGCGACCGAGTTACACGCGAATCGCAAAAATCGAGTTATTAAGATCGTCATAATTAGATACGACGAGAATGCTCGACGGGAACCGAGAACCGAAACAGTTCCGCGACTCGAAACAACGGAGTCGATGCACTTAATTCACCGTAGACTAGTTTGCGCGAACAGTAGTTTTGTTAACAGGCCAGACAGTTTATACTAGTTAACAAACCAGCATAAAGTTGGGTTTGACCTAATCTAGCGAAGCCACTTTGGTGCGCGGTTTGTCTGGATCCGGGCTTTCGTGGCGAATATTCGAATGTAAGTAGAATTTCAGGGGACTCGGTGTGCTTCGTGCTAAAATACAGAAGGAAGAGCAGAAGGGAGATTTTTTCGATAACACCCTCGTTTTCGAAATATTCAAGTTTGAAGATGGCGCAGCACTATTGCAGAGGGATTCATGAAATTTCAACACAGTCGAGGACTGCTCTGCAGGATCTTCAGGCTCGAATATCTCGAAAACGAACGCTTGCGTCGGACTTTTCCTCCCGTTTCAATGCATTTTATCTAGTTCCTTTCATTCCGCGTCTTGGTGATGCGAATTTTGCACGCGATGACATTTTTTTATGTCACTGGAAGCTTCAAATATAAGGACAATGATATTTAATGTAATTTAGTAAGACATTTGCAAAAGCTTTTCTGTAATAATATAGACGTAAGAATTTTATGTTTATAAAGACAGTCTTTAAATTTAATTCTCCTGGAGTTTATAAAAAAAAAAATGTTAATACCATACCTTCTTCGCAATGTAATAATTAATATAACAGAATCGGGAGAAAGAAATTTTCAATATTTGCAAAAGCTTTTCTGCGATGATTTAGAAGAAAGATTTTTATGTTCTTAGGGACAGTTTTTTTAATTGAATTTTTCCTGAATTTGTAAAAGACAATTTTAATACTGTTCTTTTTTGGAGTATAATCGTTGATATTAGAAAAATGAGATTTTCAGTATTTGCAAATATTTATAAGCGGAGGATTTTATTATGAAGGATAATAGTATAGAAGCTTTAATACTCTTCCTTCGGTGCCTGGAACATGCTGCATCAGGGTTCACTCGATCAAGAGATCTCGGAAAATTCGTCTGGAAAACCTAACTCAATACTTTCCCGAGTGAACCGCGAACAAGAACGCCGCTATCGCGTTAAATTCCCGGTAACGTCATTTTTAACAAGATTTACTTCGCCCCATTGTGTTCGTTAAAGCGGGTTAAGGTGTAATTAACCTTGGCTACAGCGTTCTCTGTCCTTCCGTCTTTACTCGCCATAATCTGGAGAATAGTGTCGAATTATACAAGATTATACAATTACAACGGGTGCCTTAGTTTGATTACTGATGCCATGAAATTGATAAAAATGCATCTTTTATTAGTTCAAGAAAATTGGCTAGAAATTAGCAAGAAGCTATAGAGAATACTATAGAAATAAATATTAAAGTGTTCAAATTTCTTGAAAGGTAAATAAAAAATGACCCATAAGATGGTACTCTAGTGTACGGAATCTTTTGTTAAAGTGTTTTTTTTCGGAATTTTTTATGAAGAACTCATAAAAGTTATTGCTATCTGGTTTCTTCGTAAACAATTTTTTTGGTATATAAAAAAAAAAAAAAATGAAAATTACTCGAAATGGTCTGCTGTGAAGTCATCCACGTAAAGAAAAGGTCACTTACGGTGACCATGATTCCGCTGGTTCTATTCATCCAAAACAAAAATCTGAAATTGAATTTTAATTAAGGTACTTGTGAGTATAGTCGGTACCAGAATAAAAGAAAAGTATTGGAAATTTAAAAAATGGCGACGCTTTGAAAAAGAAGTTTTGATTTTGTTTAACTGTACATCTTTAAAGAGTTGTCAAAATTTAAAAAGTATATATTTTGGCACATGGTAGGGATTTTGGATGAAATGGAACATGGAATGTATTTTGGATCAGTGTTGAAACTGTACCCACAAATTGTATCCAAATGGTCAAGCCGATCTTGAGATATCATGGTCACCAATTCGAAAAACATTGATGACGGCAAAGCGGACCCTCTTCGGATAATTTTCATTTTCTTTATACAAAAAAAAATTTTAAACACCCCCTAACTGTTAATAAATATGTACGAAGAAACCTGATAGCAATAATTTTTATGGGTTCTTTATAAAAAATTCCGAAAAAATGCTTTAAATTTAAAATTTGTACACTATAATACCCCCTTAAGTGTCAGAAAAATTTTAATGGGATACATATATTTTATGCGTAAATTTAAGTAGAATTATAAAGAAAAAATACATCTAAAGGCGACCTGGATTTGAACTCTGACCGCGTACGTAGGTAGTTAGAACTTTCAACCTCCTCGCCACTCGACCAATATAACGATGCTTTTTTTAATAGAAGTTCAAGTAGACCACATAATCTTTCTAGCCTATTTTCTCATATTGTACAATTCTTTTGAAAAAAATATTCTACACTTCATTTTATGACTGCCTAAGAATCTTCTAAAAATAACCAAATCCATTGCATATGACAACCTCTTATTTAGATATTTTTGATAAGGTAAAACAAGACAATAATCTTCAAGAAAAAATAGCAGAAATGGTGTGAAACATTATTTAGTTCAGAAATTTTCGAAAAATGTAGACTTTCAAAGAAACATAATAATAAGATGGAAAAGAAAAACATAGATCTATAAAAATTGCAAAAGAAAATAAGAAACCAAAATATTAAAACGTAAACTGATAGAAAATCTATCCGCATACAGTAAAAAACCTAAAAGAACAGTCCACAAAAATACTTTCAAAAGAGACCAAAATGAACCACTTCACCATTAATAAATCTTAAGTAAATATCCAACTTTAAAGTGATCAAAGAAAAAGAAAACAAATACTGGCCGTAAAAAAGTAAGCCGTATAAATGAATAAATAAAAAGTAGACACTGTAAATATGCCAACGCCGTAATGGCGAGTAAATACAGTATAGACAGGCAGCAGAAGCGGCGCAGTTACCTTTCGAAACGTTCTCGAAGCTCGGCAACGTCTCCGCATTTATCAATCGATTACCGACGATAGCGGATTACGGGCCGATTATGAGATCGATCGCGGTGTCTATCGTTCTGGTAAGCGGATGAGCGCGCAGCAATCAGCATCCTCGGGATTTAAATGCATAATATAGCAGGCCGAGTGGACATCGAATGGAAATGCAGATGCACTGATAGAATTTATCAACTGCAGTCTTCTTTCTGTTTCCTCTGGATGCTCCCTGCGGAGAGCGCAGTGCTTTTGAGGATTGCGTTGACCCTTCCTGGCGGAAGGATTCGTATTTTGGCAGGCGAAATCCTTTCCCCCAGAAGGGTTGCAATCCTTGTTAACTCTTGGACAAAGGAACTCGAAAAACATAGCTGAATTTGCAAACTTTTGCAAATCAGAGATTGAAAAAATGTTATGTAAATAAAAACTTTCAAATTTGAATAGATGAAATATTAAAATTTATCATTCGACGAATAGAGATAACTCAAATCATCTTTATTCGATGAGAATTCATCCGATGAATAAAGATACTTTTTTTTTTAGTCGAAAAGCGTTTTATTCATAGCGTCGAATAATGTTTTCATCTGTATCTGTATTTTTATTTGAATGTTTATACGAAACTTGAATAATTTATCGAATAAACAGCTTTTGAGCGTGGATTGATCAAGTACTTAGACATATTTAATAATGTAATTAATTTGCAACTGATTATTTTTATATTATAAATGTGTGCCGCAGGACTTAAACCAAGGCGCTTCCTGAATTTTTATTTGACGATCAAAATCGTCTCTGATGCTGTAGATGTTTGTTGCTCGACGTCTCGAACAAATAAATAAACGCGCTAATAAGAATCATACAAAGCCTCCGAATGAAACTCAAATAAAGATATAAAAATATAGATAAAAGTTTCATTCGTCAACACGTATAAAATTCTATTCGAATAACAAAACTATCTCCATTCGTCGGATAATTTCTAATCGAATAAATTCATTTATTCGTTTCACACCGAATGAAGATAATTCAGATTATTCGAATCTTCGAATAACGATAAAGATAAAATATCCTCTACACGAATCCTTGTTCAAATAATTCTTTACCTAGATAATATCAATCTCTGTGATGGCATCAACACTTTTTTCTATTGTTGTTAATCTGAAAACGAAGTAACCTTTTAGTATTCCGCTTTGAATCGATGTATCGCGCTCCATGTAAAGAGATTTTCATACGAGTAAAATCGAGTTTCCCGATTAACAGATTAATCCTTCGAGCCCCAACTCTCTTGAACCCCGTTCTCCGCCACTCTCCAACCCCCTTCAACCCTGTCGAATCCCTTGCATCCCGTTCAACGGGTTGAACCCGCGAGCTTCGAGTGATCTAGACACCATCGAGGATGAAATTGAATTCTTTATTTTTACTTGTGACAAAGGGAGTGCGCTTCAGAATGAAAAAAAAAGGAAGGGGAGCGTACAAAAGGTTGCAAGGCTTTCAGAGGAATTCCAGCTGTGTTTTCAAGTAGAACAAAAGGTTCGCGGGAATCGGGTTCAGAAATTGCGTCGGAGAGAGTCGAGGGTATTTTTCTTCCTTCCGCGTTGGCCGCGGCTTCAAACGAGACGTTCCACTGGTGTGGATAAAGCATAACCGCGACGGGGGGCGTCCGCGCGAGAGCGTTCAACCTGAGGACGCCTCTTCAACAGGATATTTTGTTAACCCGACGTTCTGCGTGGAATAACATTTCCCCTTTCAAACCGTGGATTGTACTCTGAACGCAACCGCGAACACGTTTGCTTAAACCGTTCCGGACACTTTTTATCGCGCCTCTTCCGTGGTTTTTCGGAGGCCAGAGATTAAAGATTCAATTCAAAGGGACTCGAACTGCTTCGAGGAGCCCTTTGTGCTGATAATCAAAAGCACACATAGATGAAATTGTAGAGGTTCCTTTTAAGTTGAAGGAAGACACGAACAGCTTTCCGTTCGATGAAATTTCAGATTAAACTTCTTTTTGCTCGACTTCTCGCCTTTGTTCCGCGGCGCGGCGTCTTCTGTGAAATTTTAGACCGACGCCGGGACCACTTTTAATTAAGCTCACTTAATGAGCGAACGCGTTTCGTGCGCTGCTCGTAGAATTGGGTCGTTAAATAGTCGATCTATTATTATAATACACGAGAAGTGGGTAATCGGTACGGTAGGCAGTATTTTGGAGAGGAAATTGGACTGGAAATCGATTAATCCTCATAATTTTGATTAGAGGATATCATTAGAGGATTATCATTACCAAAAATCAATCATGCAACTAGTAAATAAATTAGACAATCAATCAGAAATTAACTGAGCAACTACTGAAGTCTGTGAATCAGTCAATTAAGAGATTAATTAGTACCAGTCTCTACTTAATTTTTGCTCCATCGATTTTATACTCCCCAACTCCTTAGTTTTCAAAGCTCAATAAACGTAAAATAGTCAATAATTCAAATTCTCCAATAATTACGACTCCAGTCATTCACGATCTATCGAACGACGACTTTCAGAAGACTCGAATCACCGCAACATTGAACATAAAAAGGGGTTGAGGATGGAGGAGGGACAAAGGCACTCCTATTCCAATCGTTAACCGTAAAACAGAGCATTGTTCGTGGCCCATGAACCGAGTTTTACTAGGCGCTGCTTCGGTCGTCGACTTTACGACGCAGTGAAAGAAAAGCGAATTCCACGGACGCGGGCGTCAGACGTATAACACGAGATATGTCGTTTCCGGCTGCCAATATCCTGAAAATTCGATAACCCTTGCCCATTTGCGCCCAGCCAATAGCCCCCGACACGGGCGTTTTACGCCAACCCTCCACGTCGTACTTGAAATCGATGAACCTTAACCGCAACTACGAGACCTAATCGTCTTTACGACGGTTGTACCGCATCTCGTTAACGAACGCTGAAACCAGTGTTCCCTGGTGAAATTAGTGAAATCAGAGTCCGGGCGATTGTCGACGAAAACAGGGACACGAAATTGCGTGTGTCGACAATTCAAATCCGACGGAAAAAGTAAAACAGGGAAGATTTAGACAGGACGTGTGCCGGAAAATATTTTTCCAATTGCAGAATACAAAATTATACGAGTGCCACAATTTTAAGATAGAAACTTTAGAATGCAGAATAAATTTTAATCCTACATTTAAAAAAAATTGCTATAGGTATTTTTTACATCCTATTAGGGAAATGGATGAAATTCTAAAATCTCCACGATTTCATAGTCAAGGAATTTTTATGCTTGACTTCTCCTCTTTGATACAATAAAAAATAATGTGAATACCATAATTTGGAAAACTATAAATTTTAGAATACGGAATAAACTATCATGTATGTATAAAAGATTGCACTTGGTATTTTTGAAGGGTTTTTAAAAGAATCCATGAAACTAGCTTTAAAATTTACGAACCGAAGAATTAATAAAATATTAGTAATATTTTTTAAACTTTATCTTTTTCTCTTTAATGCAATGAAGAATAATATGAATTCAGTAATTTCAAAATAAAAGTTTCAGAATTCAAAATACACAATTCAACATTTAATGAAATTAGTATGGATATTTTTCTCCTCCTCTTAGAAAAAATCCACGAACCTCCAAAATATTTTATGACAGAATAGAAAATAATAAGAGTAGCACAGTTTTAAAGCAGAAATTTTAGAATGTAAAATACACTATAAAATATTTATCACAAAAAATTGCTATAGATATTTTTCATTGCATTCATGTCTTTGATAGAATTAAAAAAAAATATGAGCATCAGAATATTAAAAAAAAAACATTACAATACACAATAAACAATCATATATTTAATAAAATGTATTGTAGGCATTTTTCATCCCCATTTAGAAAAGTCCACAAACCCCCAAAAGCTTCACGATTCCACAGCTAAAAAATCAGTCAAACCTTTCGCCATAAAGTTAACAATGCTTCTCCTTTAATTTAAACGAAAATTAAAGTATCATAACCAGGCTACAAATTTTTAAGCAGAATTCAATTTTTAGAAACACTAATAAAAAATTAAAAATAAATAAATCGCAGTGCACCTTATTTCGGAAATTATGGTACCTCTATTACACTTTTGATATTTTGTACATTTTGGCATCTGTCATAACTGCATGAAAATTTGCAATCTAATCCTGACACAAATTTTAGCAAAGATCAAACATTAAAAATGCAGTATAATAAATTATAGACCACAGATTACACAAACGGATACTGTGCCAGTCCATCTACCTGTCCCACTCGATGTTTCGCGCTATAAATTCTCATCCCCATCTCATCTCTCTCAAATTGAAACATCACGCCCTAAGACAGCCCCTGGGTGCTCGATACAAAGTGGATTTCCGGACTCGTCAGAACTTGTTTTCGCAACATTAAAGCTTGGGAAGCTATGTTGTCCGGACCAGTCAGACGAGTGGTTTATCTCGACTACCGGGGATCGTGGTGAAACTCCCTTGTAACCAATAGCGAGACCGTTCAACACGTGCAATGGGGGTTACAGCCCTTAGTCGAGGTCGATGGCGATCAAATACGTCACGGGACAAGGTGCCGCGCCGGTACAAAGCCTGGGGAATCCGTGATACCGTTCTTCGAGGGTCAAGTCAATTAACTGGAGTAATTGAATATCAGTTGGCTGTTCACGATCGTTTGCGTCGATTGATCCCCGTCACCGGCGATCGTCTTCGTTTCGTTACATCGTTCCATGAGAAGGAAGCTTTGCCTTCCTTTACGCTACAAAGAAGAACAGTTGTTCTTTGAAGAAAGATCGACGGCCCTCGAGTTACCAAAAACCTCCGTGGATCCACGAAGCAGAAAATAATTAGAAGATAAATTCTGGTAGCCTCGACGAACATCAAAGTCAATTAGTATTAATTACTGCGGTTCCGGAGGCGAATGAGAAAGAATCACCTTGTAATCTTCAACGAGGCGCGCATCAGTTTAATGGTAATTTATGGTGGTAACTAATTATGGTAATTTCCAAGCCGTGGAACATCCTCCTGGCGATATTTCAATGAGCTCGCGCTCGCCCCCCTTTCGAGGAACCCATCGTTTTTCCCTCGGGCTGAGAATCAAGGAGATTTCGGGCGCGGGGGTGACGGGGCGAATAGTCGTCGGTGACGGTGAATTTATTCCAAGACAGTCGGGGGGTGGATTCGCCGCCGCGTTTCGGTGGTTAAAATCCTCGCGAAAGTCGTTTTCATCGGATGGAAATTAGAGGTTCTACATATTCATTCGGGGGTGGTTATTTGGTATTCGCGGATGCGCGCCACTTTTCAATTCCTTCGCGCGTGATTCCTGTCTTTATGCTACGCGGTCGCTTTAACGCGCACAGCGTCGTTCAAAATTTGGGATTTCAGGCATTCAAACTATTTACATATTCAATTTAATATTCTGCCACTTGGAGACACTGTAGAACTATTTTAGATTTTACTGAAGTGGAGAAGTGGAAGTTCTTGATTAATCGACTTGGAATTTGAGTTTTAATTGGGGCACAATCTTGGTGGAGAATTTTTCTATTTTGGGTGGATTTATTATTATACTTTAGGTTAACTTTCAGTTTTGTGGAAATTAAAGAAAAATTGTATTTAATATATTTTTTTTTGCAAGGTTTCGGGACATTTTGCTGTGAACATTTGCTTTTTCCTAAAAATTATTGTTACTCAATTTCGGTATGCTGATTTAAAACTACATTAAAGTAAATTAAAAAAATGTTTCAGTTTTTTTCACAGACCGCGAATTTTGATACGGAATCAAATTTTTTTTCTGACATAAATACAGAATTGAAGCTTCAAAAACTGTGTGTCATATTTTCTGAATATTTTAACTTCAACATATTTTTGCATATCAGTATCTGTCAACAGGTTTGCAGATTTTTGCACATTTGAAATTCTTATAAATGCATAAAAATCAATACTGTAATTATATCTCTAATGTCCGTATAATCAACTGTATATGAATTACAGCATTCTATAGCTATTTATAGTGTGATTAAATATGTACATTTAAATTCCTAATTAATCACTTTTATGAAGCACATGTATCTCAGAAAAAATTCATAAAACTTTTAGAATTTCAAATTTTTCCTCCCCGAATATTTTATAGTCTAAATCGAAGAACCCTTTTTAACAAACAAAATGTTTATTGTCGCCAATAATTTCATCTCTGAATAACAAAAATCGGAGATAACCGAGAGCCAATGAAGGACTCACAGTCATAATCACGAAACGAGCAGAAAAATGATAATAAAAATATGTCTCCGTCAGAATAAAATGGTCTCCGTGATACACTATCATGCGAATCTAGTCACCGCCGCCCACATAACATAGTTCCGAGGAGGTTGAAAGCAAAAACGGAACATATCTTAAGAATCCCCATGGCATCCCGCCAACCGGCGTCGCGCGAACATTCTCGATCGCGCAAAAACTCGGCTCGGTAACCATTAAGTGGTTGCCGGAGTTCGTTTAAATCATGCCCGCCTCGATTATTGCTCTGAACGAGCGAACGTAATCATTCAAGTACGTGTACGCGACCTCTCGATTCGGAACGAGCCATCGGACATGCTGGAGTGGCTCGACGATAAATTATTTCGTTTCGAGGAACGAAAATCGCTCGTCCTATTCACTGTGGATCGACGGAGAGTTTTCCTCGCGGCGAAGTTTCCCCCCGACCGGAAACTCCCGTCGCACGCAATCGTTTCTAAACGGTCGTCGATCGACGCGAGGGAGAGGTCCTCGTCGTGTCTCCAGGTTACTCTTGACGCCCGTTCCGCGTCTCAAAGCCGTCGGGCTATTGCTCCTCGAGCAACTTCGGAACTCCCTCGAGACTTTTCCCGGTATTAGCATCGATGCCCTGGGTCGGGGGTCAATATTTGTCGAGATGCGGAGTTCGGGGGAACACGGAAAACCCCCGAAGATCGCTGGTCCTTCCGAATCTTCAGGCCGATCCGTGACCCTCTATTCTCCGAGGATTGCGACTTCCTCTTCGCGAACTTAACCCGGGTCTTGTGTATTAAACTTTTCTGGAGTTCGACCTGCCAAAAGGACACAGGGTGGCGGTGCCACCCTCCTTTTTGGGACTTCCAGGTATTGGCTTGAAATATTTGACGATTTGGTGGAGGGAAGATTCAGCCTTTTGGAGCACCGAAGTGAAGAATTTTTTGAACAGTAGATGTTTAACCCTCTACGAAAAATCTCGAGAACTGATGGGACATAATTTTATCAGTTGATTCGTCGAAAAGTTATTATTAGATTGCGGATGGTTATGCAAATTCAGATTTTAAAGAACATGGGAAAAAACCAATAGACTCTTTCACTAAAAGAGTCTTTTACTTTTTAACCCTGTTGTTCTCCTCTTAAAATTCTAATTTATTGCAACTTGAATTATTAACACATCCTTATAAATGTGGTCAATGCAATTTTTACAGAATATCAAGAAACAGTAAACGTAAATATTAAGCCCAATATCCTTATATTTTTCTTATAATTGGAACACTTATTTAATAAAATAAAATGTGAGGTTGGGTCAAATAGACCCGAAGAGAACAGTCGGGTTAAATAATTATAAGATGTACTTTATTTTCGATATTTCATGTATTTTCCATTTATGCACATCTGCAAATTTAAAATCGCCATAAATGCATAAACATCCGCAGTTTATTTATAATTTAGAGTCGCATTCACTTATTGAATCGTATGGCCATATTTTTAATTATCCTTTGAATCCTTTTCTCAATAAATTTCTAATCTTCCGAACTCAACTTACGACTTTTCAAATGATTTAAAAAAATCTCTGTGATATTAATTTTTTTCTAGAAAAGTTTAAAACAGTTAAAACGATTATAATAGTTTAATAGAGACCAAAATTTTTCTAAATGCTTTGGGAAGTTAAAATTGTCAGTAAAAAATAAACCTTAAGCCCAGTTTACCAAAAAAATTTTTCAAGATCTATAATAGTGACAATTAATAATTCAATTTTTAAGTAAAACTACCACCATTCATTTGTCACACAGTTTCCATGTCAAACTACGTTTCTGCTTTTAATTTAATTATTAACTCTGCTTCAGACCCTATCAAACAGAATCGCAGTTTTAACAAGTGTTAACCGGCAGTAATTTTATGTAACAGAATAGCAGAGAGGAAGTAAATATTTTTGTTTCATTAGACCGCAAGCTTTCCTTAGAATAGGGCACATGAAAATTTTAATATTTCAAGATTTAACGTTCAATTCGCTAGCCCCGGGCCCGGAACGCAGCGAAATTCGCAGAGAGCCTTCTTTAAAAATGCAAACAGGCTTTGCATAACAAAGTGTCTCGATTAGCGCGTGATAGAATATCCGGTGGACAACGCTGAACGACGGTTTAGCCAGCTCGGTTTCCGGTTAAACTAAATGGCGCGAGGAAAATGCTATTTCCGGCATTAATTGTTTTTCGTGGAATTTCCCAGCAAAAATTGTACAATCTTTTATAAATGAAATTAGATCAACCGGGGTCAATTAATTTTTCGTCTGCTACAAAAAGAAAAGAACTCTAAACATGAAAATTCATGTATCACATTTCTCAGAAATTTATAGTCACTCAAATTAAAATGAATTTATGCATTCATGACAATACTAAGTATGCAAAATATCTACGAGAATATGAATAAATGCCCAAATATACAAACTATCAGAAATATAATTAAAATTAGAATGTTTAGAAAAGTTAAACATACTGTTATTCAAGTTCCAATTCTTTATTTCTACAGGGTGTATAAAAATTACATGACATAATAACTATAGCAGAACTCTGTATCCTCAATGTAATGGAAAATAATGTAAAAAAGCTGGCGTAAAATGAAAATAAACCTTAAAATTCAGTGTCAAAGGATCAAATATCTTTCTTATTGTATCGTATTTTATTCATCACAAGGACTGGATCGCAGCCCAACTATTTCCTAAAATGTTGAACCTCTGAGAAGTAGTCAATGAAATAGTAATTCAAAGCGTTGAGTCTAAAGTTTACCTTATTTATTGACTGAAATAAACACATAGACAATTTAATTGGCTGGTTTCTTACATTCCTTTTCATCAAATCGAGGCTATAGAATTGTACCATAATGGTCGTGACACAATTTTTATTATACCCTGTACTTGTAAAACTTTTATTTTACATAAAAATCCACAGTCTAATTATTAAAGATTTCCCCAGCAGCCTGCAACGTTGCATCACATTTCGCCAAACATTTTTCTAAGAATCTCTCGCAAGAATAATTTTTCTGCTCCCGGAATAAGTCCAAGCTTCACCTCCAAAAAGTAGGTACCTCAGAATTCAAAAACCGTTCCTCGCAGTGGGCGCACAAAGAAAAACTGAAAATATTCGACGAACCCTCTTCGCCCAATTGCTCTCGAAGCAGCTCGAAATCGTATCAAGCCGTCCACTCAAAGAACTCCCGAATTCGAGACCGTCCATAACGAAATCCCGAGTCCCGGTGAAAAGAGGCGAGAAAGACAGGGCGCTTCGTCGACTGATGGAAATAACGTTTCGCTTTTTATTCCGCAGCGTGTTTCGCGCTCGCCCCCTATTCCGCCTTCTCTTCCCCTCGACCGCTCTGTATTCATTTATTGGAGCCAAGCCAAGCTATTACGTTATATACAGTGAATACAGTAAATTACTAGACCAGCTTTCCCTTGCCGGTGCGCTTTTCCACCAGGGTGAAGTGGATTAGTCTGGTTAGACCCTGTTGGATCCACCCCCTCCCCTTCGTTCACGGTTATTTTTCAGCCTGTCGTCGATTCGACGTTAATTAACGAAATATCGAGTGTCACATGTCGGGTGGTACTCCACCCCCTCGAATCATCTTGCGCCCTGTTCTTGGACAGCTATTGAATTCTCTGGACAGGAAGATAAAAGCTTTTCCGGGGCAGAGAATGCCTGCTTTTTGGTTGCGAGAGGTTTAGGGCTATGGGTTGATTAAAATTAACAGTGAAATTACTGACGATTAATCCGACATGGTCTAATTTTGCTGTGGGGATGATGCTAAAATTTTAGAGGGTAGTTAAGCAAATACTGACGTTTAGTTTAAGAGATTAGAATTTTTTGAGACGAGAATCTGAATATTTAGACTGAAAGGTAGAAGATTTTTAATTCGAATAGAACATTAAATTTTCAGGAAATCAAATGGGAGATTATAGATTGTAGAGATTACAAATTATACTACTAAATTAGTAGTATAATCCCCTCAGGTTTAGGGAATTAGATTCTTTTTTTGAGAAGAGGATTTGAATATCTAGATTAAAAGATAGAAGAGGTATAATAATTTTCCAGGAAATATAACGTAACTGAGAAAGGATAAATTATACTACTAAATTAAGGTTTACAGGACTAGAATTTTTTTAGATGAGAATTTGAATATTTATTCTGAAAGCTAGAAAAGAAGATCAACTTCCCAAGAAATAAAGTTGGACTGAGATATGTTAAATTATAGTGCTAAATTAAGAGTAGGAAATTGGACACTTCTTAGTAGAGTATCTGAATTTAGACTGAAAAGTAGAAGATTAATTTTTCAAGAAATAAAATACTGCTCAGAAATTACGGATTATACTACTAAATTGAGGTGTAGATGACTGGAGTTTTTTAGACGAAAATTTGAATATTTATTCTAGAAGCTGGAAGAGAAATATTAACTTTTCACGAAATAAAATAAGACTGAGAAATGTTAGATTATACTACTAAATTAAGGTTTTAGGAATTAAAAATTTTTTGAAAAGAGGATTTGAATATTTAGATTAAAAGGTGGAAGAAGAGTAATAATTTTCTGGGAAATAAAATTAGTCTAAAAAATAACATACTACTAAATTAACCCTTGAATACCATTCAAATGATTTCTTCAGATATATCTAATTACTTTTGTCATTTTCTCCTCGCAATAAGATTTGCATAATAATGATAATCGTTTCTACTTAAAAAAAGTCCTTGACAAAAAGTAAAACTCGTAAAAATATTCATATTTTAGTATTTAAAATTTTTCGATCCAACATATTAAAGATAAGTAATAATTTTTCAGAAAAATAAAATGGAAGTAAAAAACGTCCGATTAAACTATTAAATCAACCCTTGCTTACTGTTCAAAAATTGCTTCAGGTATGTCTAATAAATTTTTGCGTTATCCCTCGCGATAAATATTGCACAATAATAATAAACATTTTACTAAAAAAAATAAAATAGAAATAAAAGTTTTTGAAAAATGATAAAATTCGTAAAAATATTTGCAGTTTAGTATTTAAAATTTTCCACCTACCATCCTAAAACGTCGATTATTCGACTTAATAATTATAAAATAAAATGTTAAAAATTACTAGGAAAATATGAAAATATGATTTAAGTTAAATTTGAAGATAAATAATAATTTCCCCGAAAATAAAATAGGACTCAGAAATATCAGATCATACTACTAAAATTAATCTTTGTATAATATTCAGATAAATAATTCAACTAAATTTATCCAACATTTTACTGTTTTTCCGTATATTACATAACAATGAGAGCCATTGTTCTAAATTTTCCATCCAATATTAATAATTGTAAATAATCTTACTACATAATGTCCATTATCTGGTTCAATAGTTGTAATGTAAAATTCTAATAATTAGGGGAAAATCATTAAATCATGGTTCAAGTTTCACTCAAAATTCTACTGCATTTTCATAAATTGCAATTCCTTAAATAATTAAAACTCTGTCTAATTAAAATTAGGAACAATTAATTATCACAAAATCAACATCCCACTGTACTGTCCATTGCACCTAATTAATTATCCCTTCCATTAACACCAATATTTCTAAAATTATCTTTATCTGTCAGACACTCCACAACTACAAAAGTGTCGAAAGCGACAAAATAAACGCCGCGCTCCGTAAATCATCAAACCAAGAGCGCGAACTCTGCCCCGGGTCCAAAGTGCCGCTTACAACAGCAACTTTTTCGGCCAAGTAGTTTCGCTGTAATTTTCCCGAGGAAAACTACTCTTTCTAGTTTTCCCGTAATCCCTCGAATCCCTCATTTTTCCGTCTCCTTAGCCTGGGACGAGTCGGTCGACCGCAACTTTTAAGTCCTTTAATTATTCTACAGCCGGGTGCGATGTCTTACAGCCAGGTGTCTCCTTATAAATAATAAACCCGAGACGCCTCTCCCTCTCGAGTTTAAAGAGTTCGAGAGGAGAGGGAGGAATCTCTCGATTCGAGGCATCGTCCCTGACAGGGAACTGTCATCGATAACTCTCCTAGACCTCACGGCCCTCTCGCTCGTCTGATTAAGGTACTTCGAAAGTTGAGAAAACTCGGTCGAGCTTCAGATTGCCTGCCGTGGAATCCATCCTCGTCGAGAGGATCCGAGCTGAGAAAACGATCGTTGATGTCCGTTTCTGGCGGATAGTTGCGTTAAACCTTTTTCGCCCCAACTTTTCGACTCGTTAGACGGATCCAGACGGAATTTTTGCCACTTCCGGGAAATTGCTCCGACGATTAGACGAACCCCCCAGGAAAGGGGATGAACGTTCGTTGACGCTAATTGCTTCTTGGAGGCGGGGTTCCCTACGAGGAAAATGATTTCCGACAATTGGAGGCTTCAAAGTATTATGATACTTTTGAGGGGAGATTTTGATCGCCTTGGGGTGAGAAAATAGTGGAGAATCGAATTAAGAACCGAGTTACAACGTTGTAAATTTCCCTCAAAATTTTCTGCTGGGTTACAAAAAATGTAATGATAAATTATTTCTTTATATGATGAGAAAACAGTTCTCGTATATTTTAGATAATAGAAAAATCATTCCTTCTTTTTATTAAAAAAAATTAGTTTCCATTTATTTTAGATGATCAAAATTAATTCTCAGTTATCTCGTCTTTCCCCTTTTAAGCTTATAACTAATTAGGGTAATGGTCCCTATTAATGAGCCTGTATCTATTAGTGTGCCTTTACACTTAAATAAGTTGCAAAGAAGAATACCTCTAAGAAATAAAACAAAAGCATACTTAATGAAAAAAATGTTTTTCTTTTATTTCTAGAGGTATTCTATAAAAAAATTCTACACTTTGGAAGTTTATAAAGTTAGAGAACATTAGAATTAAAAATCACCTTTGCGAATTATTCTCAAATTTTCTGCTAATTTTATCTTTGTTGAAAATTTGGATACAAAAAATCTGATGAAAAATTAGTTTCTTATATGGTGAGAAAATGTTTTTCTTTGTACAAAATTAGCTCTCAGTTAACTTATTATTCAAATTTCCAACCTTTTCGAATTTTTGCTCGGAGTTTAAACATGAATTTATCCATTAATAGTAAAAAATTATACACTATGGAAGTCTACAAAGTTAGAAAATAATTACAAATCACTTTACATCGGTGCGAGTTGTCCTCAAAATTTTGTGCTAATTTTATGTCCATAAAAAAGCGGGTTAAAAAATTGATTAACCGTATTCACGATTCTCAACAATGTTCTCTAACAAGAAGATTGAAAAATGGTGATACATAGGAGAATGTCCGCGTTTGGTAAAGAGGTTCATCAATGATAAATTAATATCTAGTATCGCTTGTCAACGTGTCGGTGTTGCTCCGGTGTTCCAAAAGGCAGAACCGCCTGTGAGGTCAATTTTCCCCTAAAACGGAAGCTATCGGAGCGTTTCGAAGGGCACTAATCGAATCTTCCCTTTAGCGAATGCTACTTTCAAACGTAAAAGGCCGAAACATCGGTCTTCGCCGCGGAAAGGTTCAAAGCAGCGTCCACCCCCGAGGTCTGCTCTCTATTTATAGGGGGGATCGACTGGGACGCGACTGGACGGTGCATTGTTTAATCACAGTCGATTAAGCGGCAGAGGCCAGCCCCCGGCCCGGAGGCCAGTGTCCTTAATGAATCGATTTGGACACGGCCTGGGATCATCAATCCATCGAATTCACTCTCCGCGACTCGGTGGAACGCCTCGACGCGATGGATCGATCTCTCCAAGCTCCCGGCGTGCTAGCCACGCGCTTCGCCTCATAATTAACGCGAATGCACCTGCGAAATGGGGGGAAGAGGATGGAGAGGGGGAGACAGGAGAAATCCGATCACGTGATTCCTTTATGAGCAAACACCCTGTGTATTGACGGGGCCAATATGACCCACTGCGCTTGTAATTACGATATATATCGACACGTTCGGACCACGTGTCTTGCTGTTGCCCTCCGGATGATATTTCAAACGATGGAAAAATTCCATGAAAAAGATTGTCGAAGATCGATAGAATATTTGTACAATATTTGTTCGAGTAAACAGCGCCAACGAGCTGGTTAAATATTATTAATTTCTTGGTGGGAGATGTTTATGCAAATTTGCAGTTTTGTGGAGGTTGATAAAGTATTGAAACTTGTATAAAACGATGGCATGTATTTCGCGAATATTTTGAAATATGTTCAATTGTTGAACTTTTGGACAGCCTATCACAATTCTGCGTACTTATATTTGACATAAAAGATTAAATATCTGCAATGTATTTCATTCCTCTACTTTTCATTTTTTTTTTTTATTTTTGGCTGCTCGTTGGGGAAACAGTTGTAAAGAGTATAACAGATAGGAAATTCAGAAATATTTTAACCTTCTCAATATCGTGCTAATTGAAATTATGTGACTGTTTAAACTGATTTGAGAAGAATCTTAAATTAGTGCCCTGGGGTTAATTTTTTTTAAAGGACCCGCAAGAAAGTTTTCAACAAGATTAATATAGTGATATTCATACTTCTGAGTATGAAAGCAATTTGAAAATGAAAGTACTAATGGGAGAGCTGAGAAAATTATGATCTGGAAGAGTGTACTACATGAAAGGTGTTCTAGATTTTTCAACCCTTAAGGCAGGCCATATTTTTAATAAAAATTCAATACTGTACACCTTTTCACAGTTTCCTAAGTTTAGTTCATTTGCAGTTTACATCTACAATATCAATAGACATTTTTTTTACAGAGTGGTGAAACAAAGAAAATTCCAAAGCTAAATTATGTAAACAATACCAGAGTTTTTATGAAACAAGCTTCTCGCTGAAATAACAATGCATTGAAACTATACAAAAACATAAAAAGTTAATAGTTTATTTAAAATAATAGAACCGGTGAAAAGACCGGATGAAAAATTTTTCAGCGTTAATTCCATAACTTAGAAATGTTTAAAAAAACCCTTAAAATTAACAATCAACCTAATCTAATTTTTCAAACTCGAAAGACATAAATATCAAATTTAAAAAACTTGTCCCTAATAGTCCTAAACATAAATTACACATTCAAACAATAAATGGACAAACATAACGAAACAAAACTCATTCCATAACTCCCCCAACCTCCCCAATACTTGACCGTCAAGTCTAGATCTCGATCCCATTCCAAAGAACTCATCTCCTCTCCATCTCCTCAAGATTTACAGCATCTTCAAGTGCCCGACAATACCGCAGACAATATTCCCGAGTAAACTACCATCTGGAAGACACAAGCGCAACGTATTTCGCCTGAAGAACCAGAACCCAGAGTCATCACCTATTCAAGCACGCCACGATTCCCGAACACGAGCGCACATAACATGCGTGACAGGCCATAAAAGTGGCGCTCAAATAATTCGAGATCGAGGAGATCGCGGCGCGATCACGCGGGGATCGAAGAACCATATCAGGTACATAAATCCTGCTTAGATCGCTCGCCGGACGCGATAAAAGTCGTCCGCCAGCACCTGCAGCCCAATAATAACGTAATATCAAGCATTAAGATCGATGCGCGATGAAATTCTCCCTGTCATGCGCACATCGGCTCGCGCCGGCTAGGGAACCAAGGAAGAATTTTAGGACGAAGAAATTCGGTCGCCGTCTCCGCGACAGTACGTTTATCAGACTATGCACGGCCGGATGATCCTTGAAAACGCGTGAAATTTCGATAGCGTTTCCTCCAGCGGGAGTTGCGACGTGTTCGTGGATAAAACCGAGACACACATGTCGCTTTTTCTCTTGGGGGAAACGCGATACCGTGTCTTTTGTTAATAAGAGAGAGAGAGGGGAAAAAAGTACCATTATCTGTCTGCCTTTGTGTGCTGAATAACGATAATAATAATGATAATAATACGGTCCCGTATTATGCACTGGAGAGCAAATACTCTGATGGAGTGAGAAGCTTGTATTTTCGAAATTTGGGGTTTGCTGAGTCTAGGAGGATGGTACATGTTTGCTCAATTAACAAGGAATTAGGTATCAGTTAGTTAAATTTGCTATCAGTTAATTTGGAAGTCGGAAACATGTTGCTCAGAGGTTGTTTCCAGTGTTACGATAGAATTACATCAGAGATTTATTAAACGCAATTTATATAACGCAATTAATCCCAATTATTCTCCTAAATATTCCTAACTTGTAGTATCCCGCGTTTCAGGTACAGTATAACGTCGATTACTTAACTTGATGCTTATAATATGAAATTCTAACAATTAGTAGGTAAACATTAAATTATGGGTCAAATTTTATATAATAATTTAATTATTATAATAATTAAAATCCTGGGTAATGAACAAAAAATTGGAGAGAACTGAAATCGACAATTTAGTTACCGATTCAACTCCCTCATCTATTATTTGATAAACAATAAATTTGTTAAAAATAAAAGGATTCTCCATCAGAATGATGTTTCAATTTTAACTCTAATATTAATCCAGATTCTATTTTAATTGTTGTGCTAAAAACGAGTCTACTGTTTTATGAAAAGATATAATTGCAGGTTGGTTCAAAGTACAACATCGTTCTTAACGGATTAAAACATGTAAGACAGTATTATGCATTCTTTTCTCCCTTGTAGATTTTTATTTGTTACTAGTTTTCTTCCATATGACCTGCAGCATTTTTCACGGATGCTTTCAAAGGAGTGTATGTATTTTCTGAAACAATAAAGATGCCCTGACGGAGCTTGTTTCCGCGCGCATCAATATTCTGTAGTACACCTGTGTTCTGCTGTAAATTCTGCGGTAAACCAGAATGTATTGATGAACTTAAAAAGAAAATATCTCTCGAGTCATCCTCAATTTCTGCGGAAGATTTTAGAAAATGTACTTCTTCGTATAAAAATATGGGTGGAACATTTTGTAGATCATATCGATTTGCAATTTTGTAGACCACAAACATTACAATAGAACCTCGATAATCCGAATTTTAATTACTCTCACTATTTATTATCCAGATTTTATGTTACTTAATATACTGGGTAAAATTATACAGTAGGATTGCTCGTAAGACTTGAATAATAATTCAATAATAGTTCACTAATAATTAACATTTCATAAATAACGAAAACTAGCATAACAAATTTTTCAGCTTCTTAGAACACAATGTATTCATTTTTATACTACTTGAATCTTATAATCATTACACAGTGATACAAAATTGTATAGTTCCAGAGGATTTTTCTTCCGCTAATTTTTTATCTTCGTGTTTTAAAGAGTTTGTCGCCATAAAAACGAAAGTTAAAGGATTGAAAAAATTTCAATGACCTAATCAACGTGTGATTATCAATATCATAATGAAGGACCCTACAAAATTGTTACTTGCTTCCATTTTTAGATTCCTAAATCCAAAATCCTAAATTACATTTTGATTTACTTCGAATAAATTAGAAAAGAAGTGTTTCTAAAATTCATATTTTGCCTTAATATTAAAACGAAAACACTAAATAATATTGCTAATAGATTTAGAAAGTAAAACAACAATATAGGATTTCTTTTACGTATGTTGTCTAAAAAATTCTGAAAAATGGAGTTGCATTGCCTTTGTAAGATCCTCAATTACAGCCACGATTCTCACAGAATAGAGAATTGAAGAAATCGAGGGACTTTTCACAACAGAATCGCGTCGACTTTTTTCCACACAACATCATAGGGAAGCTTTCAAGCCCCTCAAAAGCGTCACATCGAAGTCAAGAAGCACACGAATGTAGAATTCATCGCCTCGTTCGCAACGTATCGATCATTCTTTCTAAGCAGTCGAAACGTTCAAGGGAGAGAAAAGCGCTCCACTGACCCGATTCAATCGCGGTCTTTTTTTCCTCCCTGTTCGGACAGGAAGTGTCCTCCGAGACAATGGGGCGATCCTCGTTCTAGAGAACCGCGGATCATTTAGATCGCGATTGCCCGGGATCGGGGTATCGATTAGCCGCGGCGATCGAGGGTCGATTTGCATAATCGAGTGTAGCGTCGATGAATATTCGAGAACGCGACCGAGTCGAGTGGACGGTTTTCAAATGCAGCGAGCATCCGAGACACCCTTTCCACCGCGGAGACAGTGGTTCGCGTGGGTTGTGCACAACGAACTCGATCGCGATCCGCTTCGATTGCTCACGGGATCGAGGGTCAAGCTGGGGACACGTCGGCGAGTTCCGCGACGGCGAAGAAGCTACACGCGTTAAGCAAAGTGGTTGCAGCTCGAGCAAGGCTCGGAGCGCTTTTAGGCCACCGCTTCTCACGGTCATTAAAACTTGCTAACGGGGGTCGAAGAAGTTGAATCGCGGCCATATGCACGGTTCAAAGCAGTCGAAAGCTCCAGGGGAGGAAGGACTTCGATGCCGAGCTTCTCCCAGTCTGGGATCGACCACGATGCGGGATTAAACGCTCGTTAGGGGAAATTATGTTTGAAGGTTTTTGGAACATGAAGACGATCGCCGGAGATTCTTTGAATCTTAATTATGATCGATTCTAGCGGTGATGAAGGCAGAACTTTTTTATTTATTTTCTGCGAGGCTTGATAGACTTCTTGGATTCCAATCTTTGGGATGGAATTTAAAAAAAAAACTGTTAAAAACTTCACTTAATCTTAAAACTGTTAAAAACTTACTGTGTCCCTCTTCCAATATTTATATTTCCTTATTTATTCTACAGAGTGTTTCGTTTAAGTGGAAACGATGGAATATCTTACGAGGTTTTACATGGGAGAGATATTAAGGTACAGTAAATTTTTTTAAATGGAACCCTTTATCTTTTTATTCATAATTTGATAAGGATTATTAAGGTGAATGCAATGATACACCACATGACACCGTTTCGTACAGCAGAGTGTCATAAAATTATATTAGAAAATATATTAGTGTCATGTGGATAAATTACGGACAAGAGATTTAAACAAGTCGAAAGAGAATTTTCAAAGAAAATACAAATGTGTATTCTTTACGATAGAAGACATATTGGAGTAAATAGTGGTTAGTAATACCTGATATCTATTATTTATGCTCAGCTTTTCATATTTGCTCTAATATTCGCATTGCTTCTATGTCGGAAACATTTGATCAAATACGGAAAAGTGAGTTTGCTACAAGTGAATAGCATAATGATATAAGTTTCAGATGATCAACAATACACGCTTCGTGTTTATCTGACTTCTTCAGATCTAATTTTACGATATTCTACTCCACGAAATAATATCATATAACCTACCATTGTATTCGTCTGAACAATCGTTATGAAATTATAAATAAAAAAATATAGGGTCCAATTAAGAAACTAACTTTACTTCAATATCTTTCTTATCATTGTATTTACAGAAAATCTATTCATACCATAATGTCCCACTTTATGTCAAATAACTTTGTAAGAACAGTTTTTTGATAATTTTAATACATCGTAAGATATTCTATCGTTTCCACTTAAACGAAACACCCTGTATATCAATGAGCATTTACTCGTAAGAAACTAATCAAAAAATAAAACTCGTTCCTTAACAGTAATCTCCAAAACTTTTGGACCATTTTCTGAGTAATTAAACGCACATATTTTCAAACAAACTAAGGTAATTTACACTCGCATCTCCATTCGTCCTGAAGTACTTAAAGTACTCTGTCAAGTCGCGCTTGATACTTCAGGATGAGTCTGCTCGTAAAAATCGACTTTTTCAGGTAATTGTCAGGGCCGTGCGCGCCGCGCTTTTCTCTAGTGGAACCCCGGTTTCAGATTCATTAAATCAGAATAACAATAAAAAAGCCTTTCCCCAGTACTCAATTAATATTACTTCCCCTCCGATAATTTTGCATCCTCACCCCCTGCAATAATAATCATCGGCGATAATCGCGATCGGAATGCGGTAGAAATAAGCAAAAAAATGAAGGAGCCACGCTATGGAACAGGTGGATCCGGTCTTTCGACCCTCCGCGGCGGAAAAAATCACCGGCGCGTCGCGGCGATCGAATCGAGTGTCCTAATTCGCCCCTTTCCCTGGCGTTTCGTGACGAGAGACGGACTCTGAAGAGCGACGCTGCCCCGTCCATCGGATGCAACGCTCTCATATTTCATCATTGATACCGTGAGAGCGACAAAAGCCCGGCCCCGTGATCTGTCACGGGCAAGAAGACCATTCAGAGTCCCAACCGAACGGCATTTCTATGCGAGGCTGCTCCCTTTTATATTCTCCCTCGCGGCTTTTGCTCCCTGCGCGCTCGTGCGCGATTTCCCGACGTATAGAGCCCGGGTCAGATAATGGGATTTTTTCATCCCTTATTCCGAAAGGACTCGCGTGTCATCCGACGGGTGAAAGAGGCTCGGGGTGCCTTCGCTGCGTCCGCGAGACGACTTTATGTGTATACTTCGATCGAGGATGTGTTATCATGGTTTTGGGTATTTTTTAGGTTTGATCAGGAGTTCCAAAGTGTTTTACCTCTTCAGCTTTTTGAGAAGCAATTTCAGTACAAGTTAATTTAGACTTTCTATAATGTTTTTCTTAGAAACTGGGATATTTTTAAATTTTTACCTAAAAAATCTAGGAGATTCTATAAAAGGCGGAAGATGTTAAAAATTAAGGAAAGTAATAACAAATCTTTTTTATGATATACAGTTACGGTTAAAAGTTTCAGGATAATATCGATTTTCGTATTTCATGCAATTGCATATATTTCATTTCAAGTCATACAAAAGTTTAATTATGTACATCGATAGAGAATTTAATGATATAAAAGAATTTGCTGAATTAGAGGAATTAGATTTTTTTTATAATTCCAAATGAAATACATGAAACCGCGTGAAATACGAAAATTAATATTGTTCGAAAACTTCTGCCCGCAACTGTATGTTGCATTTTAAATAACATGTTAGTATAAGAATACATAACTAATATAAATTCCATTTTAGAAAAGGAGTTATAAACAACAAACATGCCTAATTAGAAAAATTCTGGACACCAGGACGTTTTATAAAAAAAAATGAGACTATTCCGAAAAAAAAATGGGATGAATGGTTCCCCAAGTGTTCCACCCCAAGCTGATTACATTGTTATGGAAATACTGTATTTTTTAAAGTAGGGAAAATGGCGCCGCAAACTTGTTTCCTGTACTGTAGATTATGAAGACAAATGTGAAATGTCTCTTAAATTTTTAAACAAATTTCTTTTCGCGTCCCTTTTGTTGTCCAAAAATAAATAAATTATTAACCCTTCACAGGCAAACATGTACCTAATTAAAGTCTAATTTTTTACTGTTCGTAGGTTTTCAAAAAACTGAAAAAAATTCTGAAACACTTATCGAAGTCTCTACTATGTTGTACAATTGTTAATTTGTCAAGTTAAATGTTTAAAACTTTTACAAATAATAGGAAAGGTTGAAGAATTTTTTTAACTTCCTTCGATATACCAATAATTTCACTACTTCAATTTTTTTTTTTCCTATGAAATTCCTGTTTGTGAAATGCAAAAAATTCGAAATTTAATGTTCTCAGATTGGAGACTGAAGAATAAAAAAATCGAAGTTATAGACATAGACATTGTAATTGAAAAAGAAGTATAAATAATTTTATCTCAAATATTTGACTTTCCTAAAGCCAAAAACCTTAAAAAATTAGGTTCTAAATCAATTTGCCTACGGATTGCGAAAAATATGCCTGCACTCCGTTGCCAATTGAATACGCAAACTGTGAAACGACTGCAATCCAAGTCTAAATATTTTTCAAGCAGAATAAACACACGATTCCTGACGCTGCAAATTAGAAGGACTACCGAAGCAGTTCGCAGACTTCGCCGTGCAAAACTTTACGACTGTTTCAACTTGAAAATAACGAGATCAGCAATATTATCAAAAACAGTAATCCGCGTATTGCGAGCAGCGCGGTCATTTCGGTCGATTAGCCGAGTAACGAGAGATCACGGGCAAAACCGAGCAATGTAATTTGTAGTGAGAGCCCAGAGTACCCTAATAAGCGTAATTTGAATAGCGGAGCGATCAAAGGTGATTCCAATTCGCGAATTACAGCGGCGCGGCGGCCGGCGAAAGCCCCGTGGCGAGCGCAAGAGACCCGCGGGTGCTTGGTTTTAAAGTTCCCGTCGGAAGGTAACTCCGGGAATTAATCCGGTGAATCGAGGGAAGAAACGAGTGGGGATCGCGAGGGGGAAACGAAATTAAACGGAATTAATTTAGCAAATTATACCTTACTTTAATACGACGGAGGGGCAAGATGAATTGATTATTCCGCGGGTATTCGTCCCAAGAGAAGGCCAGGAACTCGCGCCGCGACGGATCCGCGAAATCGCATAAACCTAATTAACGCTCTCCCTTTGGCCCCGTTTGATTAGAAATGTTCCAAGTGATCCACCGAATTACAACGAACTTCGTTAGAACAACGCGGCAACCTCGTCGGTCGAATCGAAAACAGATTCGCAAATTCCTCAACAACCTGGATTCGAGAGTATCGGAATTTATCTGAGTAATAATTAACGTCGTTGGAAACAATTAATTAATTCATTAATTACGCAAAGGGGAGCATCGCATCGAGGGAATTCGGAAATTCGGCTAGATCTTCTTTCCCCAGCCAACGAGGAACCAGGTAGTCGTGGTCTGGTTACGTAATTTACATCGAAATTCCGGCCTTTAAATTTGAATTAAAAGGACACCGACTACATTGTAGTCTCCAACAATTTACAGTGTAGGGTGATTACACTTAGATGCAAGCCTCCGGTTATCAATTCCGCAAACTCCTCACTTGTTGAAACCCGGTCCAATTACTTTCCTACGACGAACTATTAAATCAAACCGAAAAGCCACCGCCCAATCAATCCACCCCTGCAACTTTCGCAATTATCCGGCGTTTAGCCACGGATCCGAGACACAAAGAACGCAAACGCGCCGCTCGGAGAAGGGAAAAAAATTCTAAAACCGCCGCAAAAACGAATCGCGGTGAGCGTTCAGCAATTTAAACAGTTGCCGTGGCTCCGGTCCCCCGAATCGCGTTGATTCGACGCCCAAATTGCTCCTCGTCGAGGAAAAACAGTTTACTCGGGCCGATGCTGCCGTGAGGTCAAAGAGGTCAGCGATATTGTCAACGCGCGTCCCGCGGTCCGTTTTATCTTCCCCCTCTTTTTTCCGTTTCTGAGTCAACGAGTCCGGGAATGCGCTTTTTCACAGACCGCCGCAATCCCCGGCGAGGAGAAAAGGCTTTGATATAATTTACAGGCTGGACAATTAAATTCTTTCCGATACATTAACGAGCGCGCCGCGCGGAAAGCTTCGCTCCTCCCTTCTCCGTCTTTTCCGAAGCTCGCAAGGCCGGAAATTTTCGCCGCCTCGCGAGCTTTAATTCGGCCGCGACGACCGCCTCGCCGCGAGAAAGTTCGTGAAATATTTATCCTCGACGGAATTCCCAATTGCGAAACGTTTTGTCCGGGGCTAGATCGATGTACAACTTCGAGGGGGAAGTCTGACACTCTGCGGTGTTGTCGAGTCACTGCAGCAGATTGCTTGCTGGGGGATTCAGCCGGGAGATTTGATGATAGAAAAAGTTGTGTGTGTTTATTCGAGCGCGGATCACCGGTGATCAAATTCTAATGATTAGATGGAAAAGTTAGATTATTTTCTTGGTGGCAGTGCAACTTCAATGACAGAACAAGCGTACTACATTTTTTTACTGTCAACGTAGAGATAGACACTTAAAACTGGATGGGAAAAAAGTTCTAATTTTTTTACTGGTACAGAAAAACCTCAATTAACCGACTCAATATTTGTAATATGAAGTGTTAAGAATTAGTGAACCATTATTAAATCATAGTCCAAGTTGCTTTTGAAAATCTATTTTACTCTTACATCTACTGCATTAATTAATCGATACTTTGGATAACAAAATTCTGGGATAATTGTAATTCGAATAATTAGATTTGTACCATATTACATTTCAATACTTGTAAAGTGTATTCTTCTTTTTTGTTCTTGAGATACAAATATAGAAATTTGGATAGAAAAATTGCTTTCTGTATTCTTTTTATGACACTGTTATTTCAATAATAGTAAAATTGACTCTCTTTTTTTACAGCATTACGATTGCGACAATAAAAAAATGATAATGTTTTCTTTTGTAATTAGCAAAAAAATAGACATTTAGAAAGAAAAATTACATGTTTCATTTTTATTTTTAGTGATACTTTGATAAAAAAATGTATACATCTAAAAAAAATGTTTTTCATTATGTTATGCTGCTGTAACTTGAGCAACAGGAAAATATAGCCCATATTTCTATTTTTAACAAACAGACAGCCAGTAAGATGACAAAAATTACGTTTTGAATTTTTTTGTGGTATATGGATTTCAATGACAGTATAAAACAGTCAATAATGGATAAAATATAGCCCATTTTTTGTTTCTGACAAATATAGACACCTACATGAAAAAAATTTTTTTATCATGTTACGACTTCCAGTAATAGGAAAATATAACCCATTTTTTATTTTGAACCTACAGAGACACTCAGACCTACAAATTACACTTACAATTTTTTTTGATACTATACTCCGAAAAATAGAAAAATATATTCTCCTTGTTTGCTCGTATCACATAGGTAAACATTTACACAGAAAAATATTTGTTTTATGTGTTTTGAAGGTAGTACAGCCTGAATAATAGGAAAATATGGTCTATGTTTTATTTTCAACAAAAATTCATTCTTTGTTTTTTTATGGTACTGTGACTTCGATAATAGTAAAGTATACTCTGTTTTTATATTTTTACCATACAGATAAAGAGATGTCATCGGTTATCGGTATCTGAATTTTTTATTATTGAAAAACAATTTTTTTATCAGTGAACACAGAGATATATATTTATTATTGGAAATACGTAAAACTGCAAAAACATATAAAACACCAAAAATAAAATATCTGATATAAGTAAAATATAAGACATAAGTTCGTTAAATTCTCCACTTTTCATCTGTAATTTTATAAATGCGAAATGTACTCAAATTGTTTAGCTGTAATATTGATCTTATAAATTTTACGTTCTTGTTGATTCCAATTTTTTGTTCTTGTCGTAGAAAAAATATTGAAAGTATCCTTTAAAAATTCTGATTCTGTACTATTACTATTATTATTACTAAAAATATATAAATTTACTTCTTACAATAAAAAAGCTCACATTTAAACGTTTTTTTTTTACAATATTTTCATTAATCCCGTGAATATGCAAAATTGTACAAAAATGTGTAAAAATGCCGATCCACATAAAAATTATTTTTGCGACAACAAACAGATAAAATAAATATGTATTCTCAAGTCTTAAGTCTTCATCTATTCTAAACAACAAAGAAGTAAATTTGCGTAACCATCCACTTCTTAATCACAAAAATTTGATCACAAATTACACAATATAAGTTTCCACCTCCTTTACTGAAAATCCTCCCCATTTTTCTCGTCCCTTTCTTCACCCCCAGCAAGAACAAGAAAGGGATCGTTGATACACGAACTAAAACCTCGGAACCACGTCTTCTATCGTCCATTTTACGGCTTCATTACCGATAACGAGCCGCGAGATTACACCGAGTGAAGCCCGTATTTGTACAAACCTCGTACACACATATATAATATCACGAAGAGCTCTATAGTAAAATTATCTGAGCTATCATACATTTTACGACTTCATTACTGATAACGAGTCGCGAGATTACAGCGAGTAAAAACTCGGTATTTGCACGAACTCCGCGTACAGGATTTATGAAGAATTGTATATTAGAATTATCTGAACTCCCCGGTGCGGTGCGGTGCGGTGGGCAAGAGAGGATTCACTAATTAAGGAACTTTTTACCCCGGCAGTCCTTTTGCATAACAGGGAGATGGTATTCCGAGGCGAACGTACTCCCGATAGCGGGAGTGTTCTCGCAATTCCAAGGAGAACGGGACACCCTCCTTCAGTGAATACACCCTCTTTTATCCGTAATGCAAACGATTCAGTCGCGAGTCGAACAAAGGACAATCACGAGGCAAGCTCCTGTGGAAACAGGTCGGATCGTTTGCACTCTAATCGAGGAGAAATAAAGAGAGCTCGTTCGCGTCATCTCCAACGCGCCAAATAATCGAGGAACAGTGGAAACGGAGTTCGAACATCTGCCGCTTATCTGGTATCGCGTCCCAAGTTCTTTTCTTATTAAACAAGAAACGCTGCGTTTAGTTGCCGCAGCGATGCGGTCCGTCTGATAACAAATTGTACATTACATTCGCGTCGGAGCTCTGCCACGATCGAAATATCCAGCAAGGTCTATCGACTGCGTCGTTTTTCTCTAAGCGGCGAGTAAATACTGAAAAAACGAGGCTCTTCTCCCGTACAATGAAAGTTTATCGAGCCTCGTAAAGTTTTCGCAAGCGGCTCCTATTTTTGCGCGCCATATTACGCGGTTTCCAGATTAAAGTATGAAGACATGATTGAAACGATATTTTTCTGGGATAGAAATTTTTCCGGCGCTACGGAGACGAAATTTGTTAAAGGAAATCACGCGCTAAATCAATTGTGGCTTGTTTCTAATTCTACTTCTAAATAATTCAACTCGAATCCACGACTAACGGTAAGCAGCAGTCTCAGGAGTTGCAATTTTTTCCAAGCCCCCGCGAAATATTCCATATTTAAGATCCCCAATGCAGCCCCTGAACGCGCAAAGCAGGTCGGAAATTCGCTTCGAAAGTGGAACAAATTTGGGGGATGGAATCCTCATGGGGGACGGAGCCGCGGAGTTTTCTCGCGCGATGCGGCGACACGGACAATGAAATCTCGCGGCAACGGGGGGAAAAGCCGCGGAGGATATTTTACCATTCATATCTTATAATAAGTAAAAATGCGGGGGTTGCGAAGAGAGAAATGGGGTTGGAAAGGGGATCGTTTAAATAAACGCGAGCTGGCTCGCGGCTGACCAACGTGACCATCCTAGGTTTAAAAATTCGTCGTCCAGAAATATCGCCAGTGTCCTGCTTCCACCCCACACAACACGCCCTTTTAAGTGGTGCACAGACTGAAACGCAATCGCTGCGAAATATTGTATTGCGACCGGGCGAATAACTGCACAGATATTTCAATCGCCGAAAAGTTAAAACTGTTATTGGAATAATAACAGTAATTATAACATAATATAACAATAATTATTGTTATATCATTATAGAGTAATTGCGTTAATTGGAAATACAGTAGAACCTCGATTATCCGAATCACTGTCATCTGCATTTTTTATTATCTAGAGTTTCAATTAATTCATGCATTAGGTAATATAATATCGTGGGACTGCGAATAAGACTTAAACTATGATTTAATAACATTCCACCAATTAATCGCATATTTCATAAATGTCAAGTTGATTAACTGACGTTCTATCATAATTGGAATCAGTGGAATATTGAAGCAATGGGAATTTAGTAGATTTAAAAATTTTGGTTTCTCTTTAGTTCAACAAGAACGTTTTTGTGAAACACCAAGTTTGTGCACTTTATTAGGTTTAGAAATAAATAATTTACTATATTTTCCTATTTATTTAAAACAAAGCAACCTTTTTTTCTATTTCCTTAAGCAGGTGAAATTTTTAGATTGTTAGAAAATTGGCAGAGGATCCTTGCAAATATTTGCTTTAACCCTTTGCTGATTATATGAAGTTACACATTTTTGGAATTATAGCAGCTTCATGTTTTTAATTTTTGTAATATTTAAAAAGCACCATTCATATTTTTTGTGAAATATTATAAAGAGACTTCCAATAGTATTATGCATTAAATCTAACAATAGCCAGATTATTGCTCAACATCAAGAGATTAATCAATGACTTTCTTTGGGATATATTAATAATACTTACACTGCAAATGTTAATATATTTGTGACAAATGTGTCTACGCAAAAATTAAAAAAAATGTATAAAATATTACAAGTGAAATAAATACTATATTTAAAAAATAATTTATGAAATGAATATATTAATAATTAAGTATATTGTACGCTAAATATTGTGAAATACTAATATTTACATGTAAATTAAAAATAATTTTCCTTCTAAAATTTTTTCACAGTTCCTCGCATTATAATTCCATTTACCCGCGCATCTTTTTCACAGCCAACAAATATTTGACCCACATATTTCATAAACAAATAAAACGAAAATTCAATTTCGCGCTGCAGGATATTAAACGAAAATACTTTATCCGTCAAAATTTCGCTATTTAATTAAAATATTGTTCCATTCGAATCCCGTGGTATTCTTTATTTAACTCTAATTCAACTCTAGGAAAAATTTTAATATTTACTTTTTCGATTTTCGGTATGCTGAATTTCAATTATTTTATATATTATAATAACGCAACATACACTGGTGGGAATTTAAATGAAAATTAAAGTATAAGTTACTCAATATTTTCCAGATATAAAAACATTCTGCTCCACAAGGATGCTTTGGTTTCAACCCTCTATTTAACCGCCTTAGTTATAATTAAGTAATCTTGATTGTAGTTCTTTGAGAATATTATATTTTATGTAGAATTTTGTTTCAAAACAATCTTACGAATTTTTCAGGCAATCTAATGTATCAAATAAGAAATATATACTATTTTCTCTAGTATAAATTTTTCTTAAAAAACAAGAAACTCGAAAAATTAGGCTATAGGGGATTATTAATAGAGATGAAGATTTTTTGACAGGAATTCAAGAAAAACCATAAATATTAGGTTGATTCATAAATAAATTACCTCTTTTAAAACGAATTTAATTTTAAATATACAAAGACCAAAATAATTGTGTGATAATGATTGTTAATATTAAATTGACACATACATGTATAATTAGATTATTCGTGAATCAATTATATGTTACCAGCACTGAAACTTATTTACGCCTCAATTCAATACCTGCTCTGAATAAACACCACTACTGCCAATAATAATATTATTACTAATTTCTGCTAATTATGGTCAAAATCATAGAGGTAAAAGGAACCATAAAAGGCAGATTAGAATAAAAATAGGTTTGAAGAACGGCGAGAATTAAAATGGTGTTTAAAATATTTGTCCTCCGAATGCAAGCCCCAGGACCGCCGGCAGTCTGTGCGGCACTTTAGAAGCAACGCGAGGGCGTTTTCCGATCGAATGCGTGCGTTATGTATTTGCGAGAGGCGATCGGTTTGATCGGGTCACGCACGAGTTGTCGGCGCACGACGCGCACGAGCGCTGAGAATACCGGAGAAACCCCCGCGAAAAGAATGGGATCGAAACGATAAAAAGGAGTCGGAGACGGGCGAGGGAGGAACGGAATGGAGTGCCTGTCGCGATATACCGTCGGCTGTCTTTTGATGTAATCGGGCACGAACAGCGGTACGAAAGATGGTGGAGAATCGATGGAGCTACATTGAAAAGCGGAAACTCGGTGTAATCGGGTAATCGGAATGCGCCGCATCGACTTTATCGCTCGTCGGACGAGGAATCGACAGCTTTATAGAGTTACCATCGATTATCGCCTGCAATTTTTATGTCTCCGCCGTTGTAGCCGTTAAAGCGCCGCGATACATGGTCGGGAAGCTTCGATTGTCGAAACTAAAAAAACGGATTGTCGGTTAACCGAACGTTCCACCTTCCTTCAATTTTTTAATCGTCCTCGCTGAACGACAATCGCTTCGCATGTAACGCGGTTTAATTCGTAATGATTGCGTCACGCTAATGGCGATCATTATGAATAACGCGCGGCGACCGACGGGGGGTAATTAAATTTCACGAACGGAAGGGAATTCGTTGAAGCCGCGGACACATAACGACGGAACAAACGACTCTGTGCCGTCCTTCCCGCGAAACAAATGTCGCCCGACAAAGAGGCGAAACAAGCATCGGGGCCCCGGCAATCGAAAACCACTGAATTACATCGATCATCGTGTAATACCACGGCGGTTAGGCGTAATTTTCGGATTACCCCCTTTTATTCGGATTACTCCAATTAATTTTCCGCCCGCCACTGAATGCTGGAGCGTCCCGCGCCGCTTTTAATACCGCCTCGCGACTGATGGGCATAAAAAAGTTGCGTCCTCAGAGATGCTGAATGCAACGGAGCAAAGTTTTTCCGCGTCGCTTTAAGGAGAGAGACAGTTCTCTGAAGGATTAACTGAATTAGTTAGAAAAACTACGGTAATGACGCTTAAGTAACTACGAGGGCTCGTATCGATTCTTCCGCGACCTCAGACTTCTCCGTTCCCATGTTAATAAAAGGCGGAGGTTGACTAATATAATATTCTGCGGCATGGATGAAAGCGAAGTTCTGAGGGACGAGAGTGTCTTTGAGGACCAAGGGAAAAGGCTGTCGTTTAAAAAAAAAAAAAGTCTCTTTGCATTGGAATTTTTCGTTTTCAGAATTTCCACTTTCAATCACTGGAAAAGTTTATTTTTGGGGATTCTAATTTGATCCGAACATAAAATCTGCGAATTCTAACCCTATCGAAATTTTTTTCGTGATAGAATCTTGATTATGTGAATCAGAATTATACCAAATTTTTACTTTCGTGGAATTTTTATTATTTATTCCCTCTGCATAGGGAATTTTTACTTTTGAAACGAATTCCGAGCTTCAATTAATCGAAAAAAAATGTTTGAGATCCCAAGTCAACACAAACTCAAAATCCTTAAATTTTAAATCTACCTAAATATTCTCTATAATTTCTTTGAAGACTAAGAAAAAGGATGTAGACCAGAAAAATATTTCTATGCACAAAAATTTTGTGATTAGGAAATTTTTTTCAGGGGCCGAACCCCACCTGAACTCCAAATTTCTACATTCTAAATCCATCCAAATATTCCTTACTTCCTTCGAGGACTTAGGAAAGGGCTACCAACTTAAAAGCTAAATGGCTGTTACATAAGAATTATTAGTCTTAAAGGGAATTCCTACCTTGGAATATATGCTAACTCGTCCTGAACTTGAATTTTCTAAATTCTAGGCCTATCTAAATATTTTCTACATTTCTTGGAGGACGAGGGAACGGTTATGTAGGCCTCGAAAAATTCCCCTTGCATAGAAAATTTCGATTACTAAAAAATTAACTTTTTAGGGATCTCAGCTTGACTAAGAATTCGAAATTTCTACATTTTAAATCCATCTAAATATTCTCTAGTTTCTTTGAGAACTGAGAAAATGTCAGTTTAAAAAACCCCTTTGAATAAGAATTTTCAATTTTGAAAGGAATTCCCAGCTTTAACTACAAGAAGATTAAATTTCTGTGATCCCAACACAATTTAAACTCGAAATTTTTCTAAATTCTAAGTGCATCTAAATATTCTCTAAAATTTCTTAAGCTACTAGGAAAATGGCAGTAGCTGCGAAAAAATTCCCTTTGCAAAGAATTATTCAATTTGAAAAATAATTCCCAAAAAATAAAAATTTGAAGATGCCAATTCACCCCAAACCTCAAATTTGTAAATCCCTAAGTCTGCCTAAATATTGTATGGCGTTTCCTCGTCCCGAAAAATTTCTCTTCGCATACAATTTTTCAATTTTAAAAATATTTCCCAGCTTCGATTCTCCGAAAATAAAAATGTCATGATCCCAATTCACCCCAAATTCGAAATCAGTAAATTCCAACTCCACCTAAATATTCTCCATCGTCTGTTTCACGTCCCCAACCTCCACTTCACTCCCTAAACAGCACCTGGAAGACTCCACGAATGTATACGAAGGAAAAACGAAAATTTCCCTCAAAAAAGGAAACAGTGTGGCAGCCAGGATGCAGCCGTTCCCCCGAAATTTAATGCGACATCCCAGAGAGCCGCGGCTGCAGGTCGTTATTGCCCCCCTCGTGTCCACGTAACGCAACAATTAGGGGATCTAATTTCCCCTGGCCGACATCCCCCGCGGCCCGCGGCCGCAATACCACGGCGAGTGGTGTGTCAAGGTGCACTAGACTGTGCCAACTTTCGAGCCCACGAGACGCCACCGTTGAAAGAAGAGGTACGGTTGCAGCAGAAAGGCAGAGAGAGAGAAAGAGGGAGAGTTGAAAGCGTGCAACGTAGCGGGGAAAAATAAGAAGGGGAGGAGAAGAGATCCCCGTCAACGAGTGCCGCTCCTCTCCACCCACGCGGCGAATCCACGCAACCTAGTTTTCCTGTGACACACACGCATCGCCCACGCGCGTATCACGGAGGCAGAGGGATTGTTTTATCGGGGTGATACGGGGAAAACATTATCCGAAAAAGTTTGCTCTCGATGGTACGCTACTAGAGTGTACTTTTTCCTCGTCCTGTCTGCGCTTTGTTCGAGTGCAGTTTCGACTCGAGACGGATCGAACAATGAACTTGGGACGAACTCCGAGGACAATAACGATAACGATGGCGAAGAGGATGGACGGCGGACAGCCGGAGGCGGGTTTGTAGCTTTCGAGCAGGGTTTGATTAACGGGAAGACTACTGACGACCCGTGTGCAATTTTCCTTGTTTTTGCGGACTTTCTTGATGATGATTAGTTTCTGGAAAAGTGCATGATTTTGACAAAAAATTTGAGTTTATGTCTTAACTCAAGACTAGAAAGATGAATTTATATTAGGAGAGATAGTGTACTAAACGAATGTTTTCCTTTAAATACTAAGAATTAATAAATTTAATTACAGTAGACTCTCTAGCAAAGATATTGCAACTACTGTTTTCATGTAACGCGATTCTTCGTAGAACGCGCCAAATAATAACACATAGAACATATTTATTTATACATATTTGATATTTGAACATATTTGATAAAACATAGAAAATAAAAGTTGGCATAGCAATAATTATTTCGAATATGTTACTTTAGATTATACGCGGTATATGAGAAAAATTCCCGCACAGATTATAACCACAGATATATGTATTGTGATTCACTGTTTTCCAAAAACACATCAGAGTTATTCAAACTTAACCTTCCTATTATCCTAAAAATAGGATCCCGTAAATAAACGATATTTTTTAGGGCCGCTGCACACGTCCGTTTTTCTGCCGTGCGGTTGCCGCAATTACGGTTAAAATACAGCAATTGCGTTTGCGGCACGTGTGCAGCGTCTAACTTCATTTCTAGGCATTCACTTTTCTATCCTGAACTTGTGTGTGAACAATAGTTTTATTTAGTCTGATGGCTCCAGTGTTCCATAATTAATTCAGTTGCAAAAGCGTGAACGTGCTTTCCGCTAGTTTCGCTTCCGCGGTGAATCGCGAGCTTCAATTTTAATAGCATTTAGTAGCAGTTTTACGCGAAACCACGGAAATAAAGTCACTCTCAAGTTAATTCCGATGATTCAGAACAAGATTTCCCTTTTATGCCGCGGAACGGAGCGATCGAAACTGACTTGCAAATGAGAATAAATTTTCGCCGCGGACGGAGCCAGTTTTGCTTGATTGACTAGTTAAACCGCAATTGAATTTCACATTATCCGAGATATAATCTCGTGCCTTCTTACACGTCGTCAGTCGCAAAAATTTCCCTATCTCATCGCAAAATAAAATAGCAAGACTTCCAGTTTCCAAAAAGCTCTTGATATTTCTCAACAATTCACGCGTCTGTTTGCTCCAATTTTTTTCCGACACCTCCCAAACCACTCGATCGTTTCACGGATTATGATCGGTCCGCCGGAAACACGCATTCCTCGTGATCGTGGAAATTTTATTATAACAAATCACCGGGAACAACGAACCGTGTCCGATCGATCGCGCGCGCTGGTATCCGCCACTCCGCCACGTTTCCTAAATACGCGTGAAGCGGGCGGTGAAAAAAGCGGAATGAAATCAACTGAAATCGGAAATTCGCCGTATCGTTTTGGTTCCCTCGGAAAATCGTGCGACGGCAGGGAGGGCGAGGTGAAATTGAAACGCCGGGAACCGCGTCGCGGACGCGGCTTAATTAAAAATACAGCCGCGAGTTTAATATCGTCGCGGGATTGCCCGGACGCCCCTCGATGGAAATTAAAAAGCCCCGGTGGAACCGGTTCCGGGGCAACGGGCAGGGCAAGGAAATGACGATAATTGTATCAGTTTCCCTCGTCCCAGGTTCGGGAAACGGAATAAGTAATAAACGCGGCTCGTATCGGCGATCGATGTTTTCGTTCGTCAACGACGCGTTTACACGTCGCGATGGTCTTTTCCCGGTGTTTTTCTTTCTCCGCCTCGAAATTATACGGTTCCCAGTTTCCACCTCTCCGACAGGGGAGGAATTTCAGAGGAAGATCGCGAGCGAGATGGAAATCGGAAACAAAGCCAATATTAAAGCCACCAGCACTTTTAGGTCTTCGCGTAGCATCGGAAGAACCGCTGCGGAACACCAAGGCGCAAATACACGTGTTTTTAATATCCATCGAGCCTTGTCAGCTCCCTTCTCCCTCGCCACCCCCCCAATTGTTTTTCTTTCCTGTTTTGCTTGTTCCTGCTCCGCGCGGATTTTTCAGTCTCGCCGTGAGCGAAATTTCAATGATAATCGGGGACGGCTGAGTTTGCCGGATACCAGCTTGATTTCGCGATTAAACATTCGGAATGTTTGTTCCGCGGAGACGGCGACAGGCTCTTCGCGTGAGAAAATCGAGTTTCGAAGATGTTTTAATTCGACGAAGTTTTCCTGCCGCGAACCGCGCGCTCGAGTTTTCGACGAGGGGAAATTAGTTTGGTAACATTTCAATTTTCATTAATGACTTCGTCGAATTTCGAACGGGAACAATTGACCGAGTAATTCCGGTGTACAGTTCGACGACTGAACCCGCGGCCTGCCCCAGCCACGTAATTAACTCCATTACCGGGAGAAATTTTGCTCGCTGAAATGTCAACACTTTAACTTCGCCCCGAACTTAAGTCCCTTCCAACAGAAGCAGCTCGAGAAGGTAAAGTTTGCGTTAAAACATCAATATTTTGAGGAAAAACGCGCTTCGAGGAGCTCCGGCTGCTCAAAGTAATTAAAGGATCGTCTCGCGAAATGACTTTATCAGTCGCTAAGGGTTTACAATGTTGCGAGACTTTTAGCGCGAGCATCGGACAAAGATTCTACGATGACGGTACAAAGTGTGATTTATTAACTCGTTGGAAGGTGGAATTACTTTAATACTTTGAATATTGGAAAAGCGTTGCGAAAAATACTGATGTTACTTCAGATTCAGATTGCAGGCAAAAAGGTGATGAAAAAAATATGCATTTCTGAATTGGAAAGCGTGCTGTGTTGTAGGTGTATGTTTTTTAGAACTTTTTGGATAAATGTTCGTGCGAACTTTTTAGAGAATTTTTGTAGGTTTCGTACTTTACATTCACGTGTTTTTGGAACACTGTTTAAGTATACTATGAACGCAGTTATGTCCTCAATTTGGAGGAATGACAGAAGCAAAAAGAATTGACAAGTAGTACTGTTACATTAGCTCCGAAAATACACGAAAATATAAATTACGCAGCGTGTTCGACAACAGGTAGAAAAAATTTTCGGGGTTGAAAGTTCGCGTGAAAAGCGTCTAAATTTCAGTAAACCGAGCAAACTCGGTCGCTTTTGCCGAGCGAATTGCTAATCCTCGAGTGCCTTTCACCCGAATTCTTAATCATTGGAGTATTTTCTATGCGCATATCGCTGCCTCTGCTATTTACCCCTTTTCCCTGGAATTACTCTCATTTTCTGTTGGCCTTACGCTTTGATGACACAAATAGGATTGGCACACGAGTTGACCTCGGAAGCCAGATTCTGATCAGTATCGACTGGATACTGATAACGAATTGCGAGATTATATAAAGATAGGAAAAGTTGCTAAAATTCAGAAATTAAGCGCACCGAGTGGCTCTCTATTTCTTTAGAGGGAAGCTTGAAAAGGCATTGCATTCTTTGCTCACTTAATGGTCGCAAAATATTCTTACAAATATTTAAAGTTAGATTCATGGAGTGCTTCAACTGAATACGAATTTATTGGTAATGGTACACTCGATTACTAATAATTAATACGAGAGCTAATAAGTTCAGTAACTCATCTAAAGAAAATGTTAAGTTCGAATAATAAAAATCATGGCATTTTGAAGACAATGTTGAAATACTTGTTCATTTTGTTCAACTACGTATGTGTTATGTTCTTTTATTACTTTTGACATTTTCTTCTATTACTTTGTATCACTTGCTTCTATTATCTTTCCATTTTCGAGATTGTTAGATGATTCGATTCTCGCAAGACTTGACATTTTTCAAATGCAATGTAATGAAACACTCTACCTACAAACTTTTGTTTCGACTCAATATTTGGCAATATCTATTTCTTTGAGTAATCATCCTGACAATGTCTCAGTTACTTTAACGAGAGGAATTATTTAAGTGCTCCGTTCATTTCTTAATGAAGCTTCGCTGTCTTATAGAATTCGTTCAGTTGAACACTGCTATATCCCACTTCGGGGGCAAACGGCTAATTGTTTACGAGATATTAATAATTAAAGTTAAAAAATAAAACTGAGAAGCCAGAATTTGAACTAGGAATTTCTGCATTTTACGAAAAATGAGTCTATACAAACATAAATAGTATTACGAATACTTAAATCATCTATCAATTAAATTTGCATATATGTACTTTTTTTTAAGAGTCAGATTTGCATCATACGTAAAATCGTTACAGAAAAATGTGAAATAACGACTGCAGCTTATTATTAATAATGTAAATTCGTTTACTATTGAAAGAAATGTAGTTTTTCTTTTAAAAAGTTACATTCTGTACTTCATTCTTATAAAGAATTACCCAAAAGTTCAATATTATCAATACATACTAATAAAAGGGACTTACTTTACTCTCATTTGTCTAACCATAAAGCTAACCATTTGTATTATTTACACATTAATGTGTTATACTGTTGAATGTGAAAAGTAAGAGCAATTTTTGTTATAAACAATTAACAGCCTACTAGCCTTAGCTTTGCCTGTAAGATGGCAAAGCTTCATTAATGAATGAACACTATATATTCCATGATCCACAGGTTTGTGTCGATTCCTAATATTATACCAATCCAGGCATCGTTTTATCCCGAAAACAATAAAACGGAATCAACCCTAAAATGTTCTCCCACCTGTTGTCGAACTTGCCCGCCTGCCCCTATCTATTTCGAGCGCAACGTGTCACCGGAAGACACCACTCAAGGAAAGACATACTGACCTTGTTGTTGTCCGAGGAACCGACGACCTTTCGCGAGGCAGCGAGGTTTGCGGGATCCTCTTAAGTAACGTGTTGCGAGCACTCGACACTCGAAGCGCGGAGAACCGGGTCAACGTCTGGTCGCGAGTTCATTTAGGAAAACACCCGGCGCGGCGTATCGACGGTCTGATCCTCTCGGTGGGCTCTCTCTCTCTCGTCCCTGTAAACGACAACGACGCGATTCCCTATTCAATCGAAATCAATTTGTTCGACTTGGCACGCGATCGCGGGTCTTCGCCGCGAGACCGACGCAATTCCCCCCCATTCTGTTTACTGGAGAACCGTCGATGCTGTACTCTCTTATCGGGTGTAGGGATTAGATGGGCTCGTGACCTTAGACATCGTCTTGGAAATTCGAGTCGGGACGCGCTTACATCGGGGGAAACTCGGAGGGAGTCGGAAAGTATCGGTTTTCGAGTGATCGACGCGGCTTCTGGGACTTCGGAAATCGCGGAGGAATGCGAATTGAGGGATGCGACTCGGGGAAAGGATTTGCTTCGGGGAAGCTTGCGATTTTGAAGTGATTGGAGGAAATTTGGTCGATTTTAAAAGGTTCTTGGAGATGGAGATTGCAGTCAGAGATTGCAGTCGGAGACTAGAATAGCGAATAAAGAGAGGATTACTTTGCACTTTCACTGTCGACTCTCAAGCGATTAACCCGTAACTGGATTTTTGGGCCCGCTGCAGCCCTAAAAAACCTTAAAGCAGGGACTTACACTGGTATTTTTCGGTTATTTTTTAGATATCTTCAAAATATCTCCAAAACATTTGAAAAATACCGGTATTTTTCGGTTATTTTTAAGATATCTTCAAATAAATTCCTGTCGTAAACTAATTACTATTTACTAATTGTAAGTATTGAAGATTTAAAGATTTATACAATCTGCTATCTCATGATGTTTCTAAGGATTCGAAATTATTTCTATTTAACGATTCGGTAAACATTATTATCAAATGAAATTATTAGACTCAAATTGAAGGACAATTTAAGAGTTAAATGAAGGTGAATTCAGAATTTTCGAGTTCTCGATATTTTAAGGATTGAACCTGTTACGTTTCTCTTAAAAATCCTGGATGAAATAGCTAGGATTATCATAATCATGTTATTAGGAATATGGATAATGAATTTTTATTGCAGCTTCAAGGGATAAAAAACTTTAAACATTACTATTAAACTTCTCAGATTCTATTTAAAAATAAAATGGTTGTTACAGGAAACAAAATATGTACTCTAGTGGATCAAAAAATACCTAAAGACTATATGAATTATTTTGTTACAGAATTTGTTAGAAGATAATTCACAGTAAAGGAATATTGTCAGTATGGTAGGAAATATTCAATTTCAAACCCACTAATACAAACTACTAATGAAAGCTTTTGTTGTCTGATTGTATATTGACAATTCTACTGAAGATTAAGTTTATCAGTAAAATTCTGGTTCTGCGTTATTAGAATTTTGATACAATTAAAATTTTTATACAATTGGCCAATTTAAGGAAGTTTGGGACCTCATTATGCAAAATTATAGTTCCTGAATCACTAGTCAAGGGGTGAACAAAATGAATTGCATGATGGAAAACTGCAAGAGTGGATTAGAGATCAAAACGTTGATTATGGATTCAATAGTGAATAGTCAATGCTAAGCCTTAAAATGATTAAAATCTACTAGTAAAAATTGCAGAAGTTTGGGACCTCCGCAGAAAAAAAATATGGTCTCCAAACAAAATGAATACATGCCATAAAAACTACAAAATCGATAAAACTTTAATTAGACGGACATCGAATAATGAATAGTCAATATCAAACCCTACAACTATTGAAATCTCTGCGATCTCTTTCCAGAATTACCTAGAAAGTCTCTAAGAATACCGTTCGACGTTAAAACAATCCCCAATATCTCCATTTCCACATTCCCCATTTCCATTTCTATTTAAATATGAACGAAAAGATATCGAAATAACAGTGCCTCATATTTCACAGCGCGGCTCCCTAATCTCGAGCTTGCAATTCCAAAAATCTCGAGCCCGATACCGAGCTCCGAAGCGAATACCAATCATATACACCGAGAGATTTTTCAATAGACAGATCGAATCAAAGCAAATAAAATTATCCGAGGAAAACAATCGCACCGCGGAAGAACCGCATCGCGTGAATCCCGGAGTCTTATTTTCGAACGAACCGGAGGGATTCAAGGAAGAAGACACAGAGAAGCGGGGGAGGTTCTAATCCGTGGAGGTTCTAAATCGCGCGTCCAAGCACCCTCGAAGAGGGAAAGAAAGGCCCCTTTAAAAAATTTGGACCGAACAATGCGAGTTTCGCACGTCACATTTTCTTCGCGCGCCTTTAAAGCCTCGGTTGCGGCCTTGACCCGGGGTTTCGCGTTAAGAACTCTCGGATTCCGGTCCGGCGCGGCGCTTCCGCCGATCTCCCACCTCGCGTCGATCATCCCCTTCGATCGTCCGAGCCATCGATTCGCGATTAATTCGCGTAGAAACGGCGATGCGGATTGCAACCTTTCAACGACTCAATCCTCACGGCGAAAACGAGGTTAAGGGTGAATAAGTTCGGTGTGCAAGGGACGAACCTCCCCCCGGAACCCACCCTCGAGAGATCGACACTCGAATTTGGTTTCCCTGCCATGAAACGGGAGATTTAAAGCCTCCCAAAAACGGGACGAGAGGAAAAAGCCGTCGCTTCCGCTCGAAGCGCGCGACGCTCAGAGCACAGGTGGTTGCGATTCTCCTCGAAGCTCGCGAGGATCGAGAATTCGGGGGTTAGATAGGGGTCCGTTCACCACTGACCGAGATCACTGACTGCTCACACGACGCGGATCCACGGGAGTGTGCGATGGATCGAGGCGATCGCTCGACGGGATCGCATCTTCGGCGCGAGCAGCTCGGACGGTGAGCAGCTCGATCGACTGGCCAGGGCGAAAGCCGTCGCGCGACTGAAACCGTTCTCTGCCCACAGCATCCCTGTTCCTTTCTACCCCCGTTTTCCACCACCCCGAGGCCCCCGGCTCGCCCGCCACCTAGGCACAAGCCTAGTCCTCCCTTTCAGCCTCCAGCGTGCTCGCGACTCCCCCTTGTTTTGCCCCGGCGCGGCGCGACGCAACGCGGCGGCCGCTGTCGCTCGCACTCCGCGTCTGGATTATGATGAACAGGGTTGAGTCGAGATTTGACATTTTACAACGCGGGGACACAAACGATACCACCCTCTCAATGGGGCGAATGTGGGTGAAGTTTTGAATTTGCTTGGATCATCCCCCCGTTTGCGATCGGGAACGACGACTTCTGGGGGTAGTTGAGTGGAGAATCGGTGCAGAAAAAGGAGGCGGGGGAGGGATGGAGAATTAGAAGGGTTGTTGAGAGGAACAGGTGATAAGAGAGATATTTATGGGAAATTACTCGCATAACTTCAACGATTTCAACTCACACTAAATCTCAAATTTCAGATCTTTCAATCTGCAAACCCTAAAATTTAGAATTTCACCTATAAAAATTTGTGCACTTACAATCTACAACTTTAAATTTTCAAATTTTCCACCTTGAATCTTTAAATCTCTAATTCACAAAAACTTCATACTTTTCAATCTTCAACTTTAATTCTTCAAGTGTTCAACTTTAGATTTTCTAATCTTTAATGTCATGTATTAAAATTTCTAAATTGATAAACTGTATAATAATTTTACTAATTTTTCAGCAATTTTTAATAAACCATTCTTATTAATTATTTAATTTATACTTTTTACATCACAAACTTCAACTTTTCCAATTTCTAACTTCAATTCCTCAAATTTCCAATGTTTTCTCTAAAAATCTTAAAATCTGCATTTTCAAATCTTCAAATCTTTAATTTGTACTTTAAAATTTCCTAAATCTGGATTTTGAAATCTTCAAATCCCTGATTTTCTCCTTAAAAATCTCAATGTCCAATTGAGTCTTCAAAAATTCCACTTTCAACTCTTTAAATATTGAATTTCAAACCTTCAAGCCTTTAACTTCAGTGATTTGTATCAAATTACTCGTATTACAAATACACAATAACTAACAATGAGTCGCATTCAGTTGCTTAAAAAATTCATCACTTTTTAAATCTAATGTTCTGAACAATAAAAAAATATACTAAATTATTTTTTTCCATATAGAACCATTTTGTGAAGCCATTCTACGATTTTCGGCTCGCACTGTATAAAAAAAAACTTGAGCAATTCTAACGTAACATTATTAAAAATAATCCATTTGATAGTTAATGTTAAATTTTCTCCAGGAGAATGTAAGAGACAGATAGTCTTTCACCAAAATCTGATAAGAATATTCCATTTTCAATTTCCTGGCTCCATCTCTGTGCCCATTTAAATACTTTTAATGATCTCAAACAATAATTCTTTACATATGCAAAGCATCTTAATATTCAACAAATTAAATATGAACCTACAAACCCCTTTTAAACATTTAAAAAAACAGAAACTTCAACATCGTAAAAATACAGTACCAACGAAGAGCATACAGTGCATTTTCCACCCCATAAATAACTCTTTATGTCCCATAATCTTTCCGAAAGGTGAATCTATCACGAAAATTGAAATCTGCGTGTCAGACATTCCCCATACGGCGCAAGTAACGGTTCGAAACGGCAACCGTTTGCTCCGAGCTTGCAAACACGGTTTCACAGACGAGAGGAAATCGTGATCTGAGAACGACTGAAATCTCGCGTCGTTTCGACGAAGCCGGAGAATTGTTCGCGAGCGATCGATCATGACAACAGTAGCTCCTCTCGTCGAACGATGGACACACGCCTTCGTTTTATCTCGATCGCGACGAAAGAATGGCTCCACTCCGATCGATCTTCCCCGCCGGAACAATGCCGACCATTTTCTGGCATCGCGATCCATTGTTCGATCTTCGAAGGTGGTATTCGACGTTTGCTCGAAACATTGTTCCCGAACGGGACACAGGGTAGATTAATCGTACCGCAAACATCGTGTCTTAATCGAACCGAAAGGAAGGAATAATCGAACGCGATGTTCTGAATTCGTGACACGCGGTGCGGGCGGCAATTAAATCCGTGTCGCTGAACGACCGTCGGGGAGGATTGACGATAATTAATTGTTCCTTTTCAGACAACTATATCCGGGATTCTTGCTGATTATTAGGTGGTGGGAATTAGGAAAATGAAGATATGAAATATGTAGACTTTTGATCAGTTCGATATTGAAATGGAGAATTTTAAGGTTGATGGTAAAACAATTGCGTATTTTCAGGGTTTATGTGGGTCATAGGCAGTGTTGGGAATTATTTAAATAAATTTTTATTTAAATGATTATTTAAAGTAAAACATTTATAAACTAAAGGTTCAAATGAAGAGACAAAATAATTATTTATTATTTGAATAAATCTAAATGAATGATTTAAAATAATAAAATTAATTGTTATTCACAAATTCAAGTTTTATTATCACTTATTATTAACCAAGTTGTTAAAATTGCAAATAATACTACATAATGAAAGCATTTCTGGATATAAGTTTGTATGAATGTTCCTTCTCTACTCGATTTCATTATTCACACATTGTATAAATTTTATCTTGAATGTTTTCTAAGTATGATGCAAAAAATATTAATATTACGAGTTTTTTATTGTACAGACTAATACAGATATGAAAAGGCAGGGAATTATTTATTATTTATGTTTTGTCTAAATTCAAATGAAAAATAATATTTCATTTCCAATTAACAAATAATAAATACAGTATTTTTAGTATTATTTAAAAAATTCTTACTTAAATAACTAATTTACTTTTTATTCAAAATTAAAATCATACTGTCATTTATTATTTAGCATTTGTTTATTTAAATAAAAATTTGTCCAACACTGGTCGTAGACTCTCACTAGGGTTTATACAAAAACAGAGTTTAGAGAAAACCGGTTTCAAATTCAAACAATAAAAAAATATTTATAGATTTATTTGAAGATTTCTTTTAGTTTATTTAACATTTATTGTGGAACTATAAAAGTATAACAAAGTGAAATGTACTTAAAAAACTAAAGTACCTAACTAAAGTTCTTATTATTTTTCAGATTCTGTACGGTGGATGATTAAATTATTATAAACACTGTAAAATTATCATGTTATTTTTTCAGGCTGCAAATAAAAATAGCTAATTCATAGAAATTAATTTGGCTATACCTAATGTAATTATATTATTAAAATTTTGCTCAAAGCTGATTAATGTCTCGATAAAAAACCGGTTTTCAAACATTGTTTTTAAAAACCGAGAAACCTCTTACCGAGAAATTTCTCACGGAATTCAGTTTTCAAGTTTTAGTGACAATTCAATTTTGAGTTTAAGTATTAAAAAGATTTACTATGCGTTGCCGAAAAGATGGCTAGCGGACAATTCAGAATTTCCTCAAAAGACATCTTCTCATCAACGCATGGTATTAGGTTAGTAAATAAGTTCGTTCGGTGTTTGTCATTTATTCTTCGTTATAAAACTAAGTAAACTCATTTGTAAACTAAATAAACATACTTTTAAATTGTTTGACAATCTCATCATATTTTTAAATTAATACAAATAAGTTCGTTTGATTATTTTAGTGTGAAATGAATGATAGCAACTGGACGAACTTATTTACCAATCCAATACTTTGAACTGATAAATAAACAGAAAATATTTTATCGTCTTTGAGTAATTAAAAACACACAGAAATTAAATTATTTCGTATAGTATTTCATTAACCCATCGTGAACAAACTTATTTTTCACAATTTATAAGTAAACCGAATCGAAATTAAATATTTCACGTTCAAAGAAATTTTTTCAAAAAATTAAACTAAAATTCTAAGAGATTTATATTTGAAAATATAAATTCGAATAGTAGTATCGATAGTAAATAAGCGACTAAGATTATCCGCGGGGAGTTAAAATTTTTAAAAAATTTATTTCTTAAAAAAAAAAAAAGAATAAAAGAATAGTTATTGCTAAAAAAAAGAACTGAACAAAACTTGCATAATTCTCGGCATTCCAGCGGGCAAATCAACGAGCTCTTCTCTCTTCTTCATCACTCTAAATACCGATACAACATTCCACAGTAATAAATAAAATAAATAAACTACTAGCGCGAAGAGAAATTTTTCGGCGAATAAATACTGACTCTACTCGCGCATATCGGAGCTTCACAAATATTAGGAATTATTTTTTATAGTACGGTGGAAAAACACTGACTCTAATATCACAAATAATTACAATACTAACTAACACTATCAATCGTGAACTTATTTGATGTTTAAGGGTAAAACAAGAGTTACTACGCAACAAGCACCGACTCTACGACCGCATTGCGCGCGGTCACATATTCCCTGAAACTTGTAAAGAAAGAAAATTGTGGAAGGAAAACTGCGAACGCAGGTGTTCGCTATTTCCCTTTCTTTTTTGAGTGTTTGCCGAGAAAATACTGCCTCCCTGGGAACTGCGCCTCTTGTTATTGAAAATACCGGCTAAAAGTCAAGGTTGAACTTTTAATGACGCAATATTGCAAATAATTACGATTACGAGAAATCCTCGCGTTTCTGAACTCAATGTAAGAAAATATGTTCTGATTTTTCAATAAATTTTCAATATTAAATTTATATAAATGATATTTAAAATGCAGTGTACAGATAAATAAGCAACAAAATTGAAAAATAAATAAATTTTGCATAATTTATACCAAAAAGTGGCTAATTACAAGTAAAATAAGGTAAAATATAAGTGTTCACGAATTTTCGTTGCGACGTAATAAACGCCATATTGACTAAACGAGTCAAAATAAAAATGTCATATCGAGACGAACATAGGAAATTTACGATCGTATCAATGAAACATTAAAATCACATCGATATAACATGTTTAAATAACGACAATTTTATAGGAAACCAATAAAAATAAGCAAACATAAATGTTACCATTCCTTCTTTTTGCAATAAATACAAATTTCTCTAGTTCCTATGAATATTCATTTGAATTGATTGCAAATAACTGTTATGGCGTCGCATTAGTGGCGCGCTTTCTTCATTTCAATGGCAACTCGATTTAACCCGAAACAAATTTCAAAAGAATCTAAATATATATTATATGTACATACATACCTATTAGCAACAAGTGGAAAACCGGAAAATTTTCAGGGAAACTGGTAAAACTTTTCTCAAGATATCAAATGAATTTCTCATTAAAATCGCATTACTATTAGAAAGACGTAGCAATGAAGAGTAGATGAGAGTACTATGCATAATTAAGACTGATTAAATGACAAGGAATAAGATATTTGCGACAAATTCTTCGACATCCCGAAAACGTCTTGCCTCTTCGAATTCTTCCGAACTAATGAGAGGGCCCTTCGTCTTAATTCGCCTAATTCACGGTGAGGTCACTAGTCACTAGTTGCCGTTTGTTCCATTTCACTACGAATTTCTATGACCTGTCAACCAAAGAGGATTAATCCTCTTTGTTGTCAACAACCTGTCAACCACCGGTAAGCACAACCTTCGTACGATCTTGAATATTTTCGCTTTATTTTCCTCTAAAAACAATATTCGTTTCACTTTCCAACTACAGTTTCTTCTACGAAAATTCGTGAACTCGCATATCCTTGTTGGGCCTCCAAAATACGGAAGTAAATATAACCTCTTGACGAAATTTTTGTCACGTGTTTGTATCAATTCCTGCACCGATGTTCTAAATAAATTCTTAAAAAATATAATCATTCTACAGTCCCACAATGTGTTGCCTTCATTTCTGTAAAAATCGTTGAAATTTTCCTGCGCTTTCCTGTATCGTAATTACAAACTCGCGGTAAAATGTAACAAAACCAAACCGATGAAGCTTTGCGCTACCAATTTAGACGCCGCTTTCTAATTTGCAAGTAAAATGCTCGCTTTCAATAATTCCAAAACGACTTGCACGTCATTAGAAAAGCAAATACCCGCGGCTTCGAGACAATCTGGAAAATTTCCAATTCCCAATATCGGCGAGGGAAAACGAAAAGGAAAAAGGGGAATTTAATACCAGAAGCCACGGGCTCGACGAAAAATAACGAAAACACTCAACTGGTAGCACGATTTTCCAGGCAACGCTGTGCGCACATACATCGTCGAAAAGTTACAATCTCGCCGAAGTACCGTCGATTTTAACTACGGTAGTCCGATGAATGCGGCAACGGGACGGCGCGGCGTAGAATCGGGGGAACCGAAAGGGGGAACAAAGAAAACTTTCGCACAAAGTGCGCCGGCGGAAAATACGTCGAAATCCGTAGGCATTGTGGGGAAACAGTTTCTCCTGGTTACCCCGAGATACAAAATCGATCCTGGGAAGTAGTTTTCAAGGGAATCGCGGCCCGTTAAAAACCTTATCGTGCCACTGGAATCTTCCTCCTTTCAAAGCTTCCTGCCAGTTGCTTTTACCGTTTCTTCCTCGCCATTAAGCGATGAATCCTTGCGAATCCTTAGTTTCGTTGCTTTGCCGAAGCCGTCGCGCAAAGCTCGTTCGAGCTTTGGGAACCGTTATCTGCGGATCGATGATCGGTTGCCGGGGATCGAAGTGATAGGCATTCAAGGCAACCCGGAGGGTGAAGGTAATCTCCACTCACTTTTAGATGGGTATTGTTCAGAGAAAGACGACCTCGTCGGTCTTTTTTATCTTTAGCCTGTGGCGTTGCAAATTGTTTTCCAAAGTATATTAAAAAAAAAAAAAAAAAAAAATTATAAAACGTTCCTTTTTAACTGTATTCATCGAAATGGAAATTTTACTATACTAACTGCAATATTTTTTCTGAAAAGCTTCTCCTTTAAATTTAAGAAAATAGCTAAAACTTTCGACTTCTAAGTCTACACTTTGTTTAAGTGAAATAAAAATTTTATCAAAATTAATTGCTCCATAATTTCCAACGAATCCTTCAAGCTGCAGATTCTCATTCCTCCGAAGGTTCCTGGGCTACCAAATTTTCCGGCATCGAAGGACCTCGGGAAGGGTCCAAGGTACTTGGCAAGGAAATAGCAAGCCACTGTCCAATCAGCAAAATCGATATCTCGACTGATAAATTCGCACTGCGACTACCCAAGGCCAGGGAATCCCAATGCAAAGAAAGCCAATCTGGCAAAGACTGCGACGAGCATTTCTCGGCCAAAAGACACTCTTTGCCACATAGTAGCCGATATCATTGCGTCACATTGCGGGAGAGAAAAGTGGCGAAATCGATATGCCCGTGTGCAGTACAGGGGGAAAATGAACCGAGAACTTTGATACCATGAGAGTTCTTTACCGAATCCCTAATGGGATTCAGTCTGGTTATTCCGCAAAGTTCGCTGGTCTAGATTGTTTTAACGACTTCTACTTCGCTACTTTAATGTTTAATGCACTTCGTTACGTTAATATTGCCCGAGTATCCTTTGGTTGATAGTTTTAAGTTTAAATGAAACTCGAGTTGGGATACGATTTTTCTTGGATTCTGAAGCTTTTCACTGATTTCACAGACTAGAAAAATTACAAAGAGAAGCTTTGCGATTTCAAATTGCTTTTAAATTCAATTACAATCATAAATTAGAGAAATGGGCTTTTCACGGTACAGCGAATGGCAAACTCTGGAATTGTCCTCGTTTCGTGTCTCCAATTGCTAGGACAAAACGGTTTTAAATATTTCAATAGTATCACCGCAGGTGCTTCCACAGGTGTGTTAGTCTAACTTTTCGGAGAATCGCTCGACCTGAATGCAGCGAATCGACAAAGAGAACAGAGAATGGTTCGGTACAGTGAAACGTGGTCGGCGGTGGAGCCATCAAATATTCATTTATTTCTGGTAACAACTATGTACACACATATGCATACATACATACATACATACATACATACACACACACACACACACGTAGGCGTATCTCAACATGCACGTAAATGCAGAAAGTGGTCCATATTTTGAATACGCTTGATTGAAACGACTGTCGAGAGGCTTTTGCGAGGGCGACACTCTTCGCCGCCAAATCCCAATGAAAAATTGAAAGCTTTGCTTGTGGTTTTAATTTCAAAATATTTGAGATTCTGGGTTGCTACCTATACAGTCAGCCCCCTTTTTTTTTATATCGCGAAGAATTGAAAATCGAATACTTTCCATTTGATGTAATTCCATGGTTAGGCCAACCGGTTGATATTTCAGTTTGTATACTCGGACTTTGAAGGTGCAGAATGCTTCTTTATCAAGAAATAACGATTATTAGATTCGCTTTTAAATTGTTCAAAATAGAGCTCTCCGGGTGGTGTACAAAGTTAAAATACGGTTTCTCTTGTAAAAATAATTTGCTTCGGTGAACCGTGTAGAGAACCGGACACTCAGTACGGATTGAGTAACTTTCTAGAGCCTAAAACTTTCACGCAAGACCCTAACTCCTATTTTTTTTACTTCGAGACTCGTAGGTACGCTACAGAGAGGAGTGCAGACTTCTGAAAACGAGTTGGTTTCGGAAACAAATGCCGCGTAGAAATATTTTTCTGCTCGTACAAATCAGATATGTTGCATGAGAATTGGTAAAAAGAGAATGAAAACATGGTGAAACTGAATTATAAAAGCTACTTCTACCGAGCTTTTTCTTTTCTATTTGTAAATGTTCGTATACGTTTTCTTTGAAGAGTTCAGCTTCCCCGTTTGGATCATGAATTACTTTAAGCCACGTGCGCGATACCAACATTGTGGGCGGAAATAGGAGTAAAAGTGTTCAAAAGGTTTCTCAAAAATTCGAAAGTGTGACACTTAATCTCGAACGAAATCTCGATCACCGGGATTTTCGTGTTTCCTTTGCCTCTAAGCTCGATATCAAAAAGCGGGGCATACTTTCTGTGGTGACAATTAATCGTCGAAATCGTACATTTGATAGGGCTTCCAACCTAATTTCTGAAGAGATCTGAAAGACAAATGAACACATTGTCACGTTCTAAATCGATTTGAGAAATGATTAAGGGAAGAAAATCAAGAAGAAAAGTAGAACATTACTTTTTGGCGGTTTGTATGAATCCTTCAGGACCACAAGTGAAAACACAGGCATCCGGGGAGCTTTCGACCATCAGCAGCTTTAGCGCTTTTTCGGACACTGTACCTCGTCTGCCCGTCCACGAACTTCCGGCTTGCGAAAGGATGTGCGTGACTTTCAACCTGCAATACATCAACAAATACATCCTCAAGAAAAATAAAAACCAAAACACTCACTTTTTGTCTGAGGTGACTCTGTTCAACTGTGCCACGTAGAACATGTTGTCCTCGTCCTTATTGAAATTAAGAAGGTTTATCATCTTCCTGGAAGAAGCCAAGGCATATATTAACCTTGAGACATACCGCAGAGGAAAAGGATTCCACTCAAAAAAGTAGTGTATTTAATTGCATGCCAAAAGCGTTGAATTCATTTACATTGAGGATGGAATGATTAAGTTGGATGGCAGAGATCACAGATGGAAACAAACATCAGAAGGAAGTGAAATACTAACACACTGCGCCTAGCCAAGGCTCTTTGAATGATTCCAAGCATCGCGGTCAGCCCTGTGCCGCCTGCCAGCATGTGAATGACAGAATAACGATCGAAGGACTCGACTATGAAGGCACCTAAAGCGTTGCTCAACATCAGGGTCTGGCCAGGCTTAAGGCCGGTTATGGACGGACTTAACGCCCCGTTTGGGTATTTCTTGATCATCAGACAAACGCAATCGGACTCGTAATTTGGCACCATGTCCGTGGGATGAAGGCACGGTGGAACTGGTGTGTATGATCGCGATATTTCCATCCCTAAAACCGAAAATTCGAGAAATCATCAAAGTGAGAATATCACAATTTAAGAGGTACAGCACTATTGGGCGAGTAAAATCAATGTATTGAAGTTCTCAGATACTAAATATTCATTAAGCCGGTACTTTTTACAACTCATTATAGACATATTTGGGGATAATTGCAAACAAAAAAATCGTTAAAATGTTTAAGACTGTTAAAGTTATGAAGTGTTAAAGATGACCCTTGATAACAGGCCGCTGCAGCCTGCGTACGTAGTTTTAGGTGAACTGATAATAAGAAAGCAAAATACTTTAGAGTGAATAATTTCTATACCAAAACCTACAATGTGGAACTTTCGTGACGAATTTAAACAAAAATTGCACACGAATCAATCTTTTATTCACAGTTTTACGAAACAAAATCGTCTTTAATATTTAAAAAATTGCATAATCATCCAATGTTGATGCGGAAATTCCACATTGTACTGGAAGGAGTCCTACACTTCCAGTTAAAATTTCAAGTGAAAATCTTCATTCATTCAAAAGTTATGATGTACGCGGTGTTGAAAAATGTTGTTTCGAGATAAACGGCTTCAAAGTTTGAAGTAGCTTTTTCTTTAATACATATATGGCTTGCCTAATTTCATCAGATACTTTACGGGATTCTCGGAACGAAAGTAAAATAAAGTAATACAGTCATAGAAAAGGGGCCTGCACCCATAGAAATCAGGTATATTTATGTAAATACCGAACGGTGAGGTTATTACTATGCACTCAGTTACATTCAGCGCTATAGTTTCCGTAATTATGCAAATTTTCACTTGAAACTTTTTTTAAAGTGTTCATAAAGGACCAGACCAATTAGCAATAAAAAGAAAATCTATGTTTTGAAGTTCCAATAGTGCTGCACTCCCTTAAACTAAAATTCCATAATAACATACCCATCACGTTCATTTTGGCCTCTACGTGCCTCCCAATGGGCACCAACTCCATGAAGTCCTTCGCCCTCAGGACCAGAAGATGGACTAACTTCGACAACAAAGTATTGGAGACTACTTCATACTCTTTATACGTCCGACTATTGTTATTCGGTTCCTTCCATATCGTATGGCTGCCCTGAGACTTCCATATCTCTTTCGCCTTCTTCGTGAACGTGAAATCGACCTACAGAACGCAACACTCTACTGAACACAGGCGTTAAGGTTGAAAGTACATCAGGAAGTAACGAACAGACGATTCTACCTCCATCGTTTCGAAGTTTCTCTTACACACTGGCGGCCATTCAACGGCGGCCGCTAATTCTAGCTCGTGAGTTATCGCATCCTTCTCGAAAAACAGCTTGAAGACCAGCTTCGACTCGCTTATTCTTCTCACCTGGTAGGACACGCTTGGGTAATCGCGCACCGTTTGGTAGAATAATGTGATAGTGTTGGACGTTTGCGTCCAGTCCATTTTCATGCTAGATATACCGGAGTCTGAGGCGTTATCTTGACTCGTGCTCGTCCTTTTTGCTGAAAAGTCAAAGTAACATGTAGATCTACTATTCTTATTTAATTTAAGGGGATACATAGATATTAGACTGCTGTGATAAACAGATCCTTTGAGTATGATTAAAAAAACCTACTAAAAAACTATTTGCACGGTTTACGATTCTTTAATATGGATATGACACATATTTTAAAACCAAGAAACATTCAAGCTTATGAAACTTAAGTAAACCTCGGAGTGTCATAATGGTTACTGTTTTTCGAGATGGTGAACACAGTAATTCAAGAAAGGATCAATATTTTTGGCTGAAATTTTAACTAAACCTACAAAACACTTTTTTCTACAGGGTGGAACTCGCGCATTAAGAACACGTAACTCTAACCAATTTTATTAATCATTATTTACAAAATTATTTCAGAAAAAATTCAAAGAAGTTGATTTTTATTGTATAACTTCGCGAATTTTTATTAAAATTTTTCCACAAAGTTTCATATTGTAGATTCTGAGTCTCAAGGATACTCATAATGATTTTATTTTTAGATGATTGATGTAGCATCCTCTTTGACACTCGATAATGTATTTAATTTTCATTATTTTTTATGTTCCTTGGTTTTAAAATGTGTGTCATATTCATATTAAAGAATCGTAAAATGTGCAAATATTTTGAGTTGGTAGTAGCTTTTTTAATCACATTCGAAAGGATCCGTTCGTCACAGCAGTCTAATACCTATGTACCCCCTTAAATACATCTAAGTACTTGATAGACAGAAATATGATTCTTTGAAGAAAGTCTACTCACTGCCACAGTGTTTTATCAGGTCGGCGGAATTGGAGACAGCGTTTTCCGTCGGCGACGAAGGAGTTCCGCACGCAACGCCACAGATCAGCCTTCCCACAACACATTTTTGAAGGATGCTCTGATAGTTGACCCAAGCGTGCACCTGCAATGAAAGATCTATGGGTACGTAAAAATAATCGTCGATTAACAGGTTGAGACCTTGCCTTGGATCACTTGGACTCACGTTTTCGAACAATTTTGTAGCATCCTTGCCAACGCCTCGCATCAACTCGTCGATTCCTCCTGGATGGAAGTCCTTGTACCTTGTCACATTGAAGACAATCCCTATAATTAAATAATTAAGTGAAAGTAACCATTTCAAAATAGTTTCATAGATTAGGATAGATTATTAGTCTTCTAAAAGTCTTACCATACGTACATATTTATTATTACTAAATTATTTAATACAGGGCAATATGTAAAGGTTGAGGAACCAGCTTAGGGAATCCTTGGACTTTTGGTCATCGCTTCTAAGATATAATCTTCAGATGTCATATCAAATCAAATCATATCATATCAAAATTGCTATGAAACTTGAACGTTGGTATCAATCATTGTTAACTTATCGGCGTAAGGATTTAATCTATTCCACACAATTTTAAAGCAAGTCTCTAAAGATCAACGAGGAGTTAGATTAAAATCAGGTTACTCGAAAATTCATTTCGCAAAAATCACGTACAGTATCGATATTATTTGCCGTGATTGCAAAATTGAAAGTACGTCAGCGGACTCGACAGTCAAAATTAAAATGGCCAACAGCCACGAGCGGTTTGCACGATGCATTTCCACACGACGAGGAAAGTACAGCTTAATCAAGCTAAAAGGAAGTATTGGTAGATCGCCAATATTGTCTTCGCATGACTGACGATCATTTTTCATCCAAAAATATAAGCACGATCCTCCATAATTGGCTGCATCGTTCAACAAAGACTGATTCTCGAGACAAGAACACAATAAAAGAAGAAAAAATCGTTAGCGATTCGGAATGACAAAGACTCGAGTGAAATTAAGCCGAAGACCGAGAATTTTACGAAGTTTAACTCGTCGTTGAACTAGATTCATTTCTCTTCATTTCCAGCTCGCCACGGTGAGACTTTACGCAATTCCCGCGACGACCTTCCCAAGCCCCATTTCCATGAAATAAGTCCACGTCGTACGACCGAAAAAAGAAGAACAAGTCAGCCCTCAGTGGTATCAATCGTCGATTTTAATTTCTCCCATTTAATTTCAATTAAGCGATTTCCTCGTAGCGTCGCTCGTGGGAGCGCGATCGACGTGTAATCTCGTCGGCGGCAATTAGGTTTTACGATCCGAGCTTTCATTGAATGCGAATTGGAACGGAACTAAGGGAATTTGAAATTTGACAGGTCACTGCAAAGTCTTATTCTCGTTTCCTTTTTATGCCTTTTATTTTTAGCGGATTTTGGCAGGGAACCAAAGACGCCGGGAATCGTCGTCTTTACAATGTTAAAAGTGTTTCGAATGTGATCGTACCTCGAATCGCGATCCAAGCGTCGTTCTCCTTGTTATGATTGGCCAACTCGGACAAAGTTACGACTTGTGGGACGGCACCGACGCCGGTCAAATCGACGCCTGAATTGGTCAGGCGGATCCAGTCCATAAGACTGTGACCGGGCGCTAGCGCGGTTTTATTTCGGGGATTGCCTGCAAATAATTAGAAAATGAAACTTTATTTCATGAGCATGTAGCCTTGTAAGTAATTTCGGTAGAGTTATTCGGGGTAAAAGTACGCAGCGGGTAAAAGTACGCACTTTTGCTGTTTAAAAAAAAATCGTTTGGCCTATCGTCAAATACTCGTTGCATTTTATGAGTCTATTAAATATACTACCGATAGCGCAAAAAAGTGTTCCTAGTATCATGGTACTTTCGGCTCAGTGAAGCAAAAACAGCAAAAGTGCGTACTTTTACCCCGAATGCCTCTACGTTTCGATTTATGATAGAAATGGAAAATAGTTGGAGGGCTTGAACGTACTTTCGCGGAGCATTGGGTGCTACCGCGGTTTAAGTACAGCATCCAAACACCTATATGCGTGTTCCGCGCGGAGCAAACGGGCTCGTCAATTAAGCTACAATTGCACAATATATCAGTTAGCTGAGTATTGGTAAAGATCTACAGTCTTTAAATACAGTTGATTTAAGTTTGCGGCGTCGTCGAAGCCCCATTTTCTCCCGACAATAAAAGCGAATTAAGTTCCTCGGAAATTCGACGCCCGTGGAAAACGTGCTAAGCGCAGCTGTTCGCGGAAACGGGGCGAAACTCTCAGGCAATTATCGTTAATTACTGACCGTCCTGAATCTGCAAACCGAGACTCTGCGGAGACCCGTCGCCGTCCATGACGGAAACCAAAGACGCGCCGCAGCATCGTGGCATTTTTTCATCGAAACGTCAGAGAGGGGAGACTTTTAACCATCTTCCTGCGTAAAACGGCAAACAGAGACGAAAAATCAACGTTTCATTCATTGAAATCTTCCGAGCCACTCCTTACAAAAGAGGATAATCAGAGAGTACTCCTCGAGAAGAGGCCAAGTGGCAGATGAGGAGAAAGAGCAAAACGCCTCCAAAGAGGCTTATCGTTATCTTCCATCGCAACAATACACAAAGTAATAAAAATAAAAAAACGATATCACGTGCCGATCGGGTGCTAATTGTGACGTTAACCTTCATCCGTCAAACAAGCTCAAACAGCAACGATTAGGTACTCCGTGAAAGGAAAACAAAAAGGTGCAAGATCCGCAAAAAAAGGCGCAAAAAACATTGAGTGCAAATGCTACGTGATTGAAAGAACGATCATGTGTGCAAACACCGGCAACGAGGAACGTTGAAACTCACCATTTGGATGAACGCGCGGCGACGAGGAGGGAGTTCAACGTCGGCGGGACGGTAAAGTTAAATAAACCGGAGGCCGCGTCGCGAAATGTCGATATGTTTCGACGTGTAGCATCGGGTACGACAAACGAGACCGAGAACGGGGAAAACGAATTCCACCCGCGTCGGAGGAGCGATGACACCGGACCACAGAGACCACCAGAATCGGCGGAAACACCGCGGAGAAACCCGCAAAACCCGCTACGCGAGCCTCCCACCTCCAAATGCGAAATTGGAGGACCGATCAATCCGCATCTAACCCCAAAACAACCGTCACCCGGGAGCGAAACGAGAGCCGCGCCAGCGAACGAACCCTTGGAGGGACTCTAACGACCGTAAACAAGGCTCCACTTCACAGAGCAACGGAGCAAAGCGAAACAATCTCGGACAGCTACGATCAACTCTCCCGGAACAAAGTTCGTCACCGACGACAACGTCCCAACGATTCGTTCTGCCCGCCAAACGGCGTCCCAGATTAGCAGCGGATTCTGAGGCTCGCTTCGATCGGTTTCACGCGGTGAGAATCTACGCGTTATCCAGCATTGGACAGTGTTGCGAGTCACACTTTCCTCGACGAGGCGCAAACGTGATCGAGATGCTCCCAGGACGTGGCGTTGGTCTTTCGTTCGGAGACTAGAAGGTACTGCACCGAAACACGCGGACCGATATAGCCCTCGGACAGGTAGATCAATATAGTAGCTACGGCGTGCCTAACACGCAGGATCTCCCGCCAGTGAGCGCGTGGCTCTTCGCCGAGACCAAACCACCAACGCCGAGTGTCTCTTCTAATACTGATTGTTCACTCGTGGATTATTAACCTGTCAAACTCGAGAGATCGATCGGAGCCATCCGTACTTCGCTACTAGCGATGGCCTCGAGGTGCTCGTGGTGCAATTTGAACTCGTCTTTAACGGGGGATTTCTGTTTTCTTGGTAAAAAATATCAATTTTTTGGTATTTTTTTAATAAACCAAACTGTAAACTTAATCAATCTCAAACATTGTCTATATTTTTAAAATACTTTTAAGTAACACAACTATTTTCCTTTATCTGCCTTTGGATATCTGCCTTTTAGTTCATATAAAATTAAAAATTATACACTTATAGTTATCGTTTGACCTACAAAGAAAGTAAAATAATTATTTTTCGAAAAATGGTAACTGTTCAAATCCAAATGTTCGATTTTACTCCCGAAATTGCTTAAACTTTTGCTAATTAAAAAAATTATATACAACCTATCGCCTTGCCTGTAGATCGAACAATAACTATAAGTGTATAAAATGAAACCACATTAGAATTTTTAATTTTACATGAATTAACGGGTAGATATCATATCAACCACAATGTTGCTAGTGAGGCGTTTAGTTCGTGGTTAATTCGAACTGTATTTTCGAGTGAATTCAACAAAAAAAAAAATGTGTTACTTAATAAAAGTATATTAGAAACATATATAAAGTTTCAGATTAATTAAGTTCACAGTTTTGTGTAGTACAAAAATACCAAAAAACAGATATTTTCCACCAAGAAAAAAGAAATTCCCCCTTAAGGGGAGAACCTAGTGTAGTTGACTGAAATTCAGATAATTTTTGAGAATTTTTTCTAAGGAAATTGTACATGCAATATTTTTCAAACTTCCAGGATATAATATTGCATACTAAACACGTAAAAAATTTTTTTTTATATAAAAACATGCGGCAGTTCCAACTGACGCAGATGTTTCGAAGCGGCCTTAGTATGAATGGTATGAAAGTTGTTTCACGATGTACAGTTTGAAGTCTGTTATAGTGTAATGAAACTTATAAACTAGATAGTTTTGCATTTGCAATAAAATTACTCTGGATGAATCTTGATAGGCATTAAAAAATACAAAATTACGATGATAGTGAGTTTTTTAAATGATAGTTATGAGCTTCATTAAAAAAAAAACTTCACGTTAATTTTGTAATAAATATACTTAAATGTAGTAATATTATTACTAATTTAAGTGCATCCATAGCGTAATCTTCTTACTAGACTGCGAATTTTTATGCAAAATAAAATTTTTACAAGCACAAATAACGAATTAGAACTTGAATAACAGTATGTTTAATCTCCTAAACATTCTAACTTGAATTATATTTTTGATAGTTTGTATATTTTTACATATGTTAATAGGCTCGTAGATTTTTTACATACTTAATATTGCCATAAATGCATAAAAATCCGCAATCTACTTATTACAAATACAAGAGTATCTGCTTTTTAGGTGTCAGAACGGGTCCGTTCCACTTGACAAACAATGATTTCTTCGACATTCGCTGGTGTATGTTTTCACTGACATTCTGTTTTCATTGACCCTGATGTCATCGATATCAGTATGTATTCATCGACATCAGTTTTCATTAATATTCTGCTTTTATCGATATCATTTTTCAACAACATACTGTTCAACTTCCGTTGAAACTGTTCCTACTGTATGACGAAGTAAACAATACCTCATTTCTCCAGTACAGAATTTTATTTTTACGCAGAGAATATTGGATTATATACGTATAAGTTTAAATGGCTATAACTGGAATCCAACGAGATAACCCAAGAAAAATGGCGCATTTTTATCAATATTACTTCATGAACAATTTCATATTTCTAGTTAGAGAAACATCCAAAACTATCGAATTAAAGCAGTTCAAACAATCAATGAAAATTGTAAGTACACTACTAGGGAAGCAAGAATTTTTCATTCATGCAATGTTGGGAACCCGGCGAGTGTATAACACCGATTATATTATAATAAATATATTTCGGGACTTGCACGGATTACAACATAAGACTTAAACTCGGACACGACTAAGTACACTGTAGTACAGGATTTGGAATGAATGAGTATAGAATCTAGCAATGGATGAGAATCGAGTGAGAGGACTAGCGCGTTTGTGAAGAACTATATATAACAGAGTTTAGTGGGGAGAAAGTGAACTTGGGCCCTTAGTGACTAACGAAGGGTATGAGTAACAAGATTAACTATGATGTTTACGAAAACAGCGACGAGATACGAATTATCGGGCTAACACTCTGATTCATTGTTAGCGGAGAGTTAGGCATCCAACAGCAATGAGCTCTAATAATTAATTATATCAAAACCAAAGACTTCATACTGTACACATACTTCGTCATGCAGTAGGTACAGTTTCAATGAAAGTTGAACAGAATGTTGTTGAAAAATAGTGTCAGTAAAATCAGAATGTCGATGAAAACTAACGTTGATGAATATCAATGTTAGTGACATCAACGGAATCATTGTGCGTCAAGTGGAACGGACAACGGACCCTTCAGAACAGTACAACAAACCCTAGACTGCACGCCGTGAAATGATTTTTATAGCGAGGCCGTTTCGAAACATCTGCGCTATGTGAAACTACCGAATTATTGTTATATAAAGAAATATTTTTTTACTTCATCAAACATGTAGTATTAAAGCCTGTAAGTTTGAAAATTATTGCGTGTATAGTTTCCTCAAAAAAAATTCTCAAAAATTACCTGGATTTCAGTCGATTACTCCGGGTTCCCCCTTTAAATGCTCACTTTGCTTTGGGAAATTCGCAGGCTGAAGATCAAGATTACGGTACAAGTAAAAGAGAAGTAACTAAACAATGTATGATAGAATCCAGCACACTTCAGTGTTTTTAAAGACCAATAGCGTTGAAGATTTGCAAACTTTCTTAGAACTTAGAATGCTTTGAAGTATCTCAATTTTCTCCAAGTTACAAAAGAATTTTTACAGTCTCCTATTCCTAAAAAATGTCTGACCTAAGAAACCCGTAAGATCTGCCTCATTTATTGGTAAAAAGCTAGCGGCAAAGTCGATTCTGAGGGCAACAGCATTCTATTTTGTTGGATTGCAGTAAAAGCTTTGGCAGAGAGCCAAATCCTGTGGCGAACTTCAAAGTTGAAATAAATGATAAAACAGAGTGAGTCTCTTAGCACGACGACTTCAAGTAATGCGTGAATTATTCAAATTTTGCAGGAAAGAATTTCCTGACCTCGAAGGGAAATCTCCCAGCAAGACGTCTCCTCGCTCCTCAGCCATTTCCATTCCGTGATCAGAGGAATCTTCAAATGGATCCGGGATTAGAAAAGTGGACGCCCACGAAGCCGGATATGAAATTGAGCAGGGGATTACCGGAACGACCTAAGTTCAATGGAGTCTACAGACGTGACGAATTAACAACTTCAGGATTATAAGGAAATTCGTTTGGAATGAGATTTCCAGCCATGATAGCCCTTAAGGGTTAACAAAAGCATCCCTATGAAACTCTGAAACTCAATATTTTCATTTCTACTTGGTTGAAACGTTTACGATGTTCTTCTTTTCACTTAGGCAGTCAAAATATCGCAGTTGGATGAGCGAAGTCATTCCTTCGCACGTATAAATGTTATCTTTCGCCTGAAGACAGTTTTGGAATCCTCCTCTTTGGATATTAATTCAATTTGATTTCTTCTGAAAGAGTTCATGAATAATTTACGCCATCGAGCTAAACTTTCAGAAAACTTGGATTGAAAGAAATGCAGTGAGGGATTCAACAAAAATTCATATCGGAGCCAAATATTAAAAAGTAACAAGTAAAGTCACAAATCAATGATTATGAAATCTAAGGTCATCAATAACTCCAAACTAAGTAATAAAGTTCGAAAACCACTTTGAGAGACTATCAGCTTCCTTTGTATAGCAGAACCAAGCACCACAATTAAAGCCTAACGACGCAAAAACCTCCATATCGCCGATTGTATAACACCGTGCCGCTTGCATTTTATTTATCGCGGCACCATAACCTCTGGCCATAATTGATCGACTATATCGGACGTCCATTGTAAACGCGATCAAAACTGTGAATGCTCGGAGAGTCAGCCTCGATGAGAGACGTTCGGACGCAATCAATATTTGGCTAAACTTTATCGAGCCTCGGAATTATAAATAGAAGGCTATCGAGCCAGCTACGGGCGAAGTATCGGGGAATGGCACTCTCGTGGATATGAATAAATCGGTAGCATTTTCCGTCGGTCTCGGGTCGTAAACGTTTCAGTAGATGTGCAATATTTGCTCAAAAGGTTTTCGGAGGCGTCTGGGTTTCACGGAAAAGCTCCTCAACCTGTTTGTTGTTCCACCACACGCGGGTGTTTGCGAAAAGACACGTGCGAAGAGGCGCGAAGGCACTGCGGTGAATTTAATTTCCTTTCTCTAGTCTCTTTTGAAGCGGAGAATTCCGCGGAATTGGCCATGGCACCTAGCAAAGAGAATTTAAAGTCGAAAGCAAATTGGTGCGATCTAATTTACGAGATCTATATTCTTTTTTTCATTTTTTCAAAGTGAATATTTTTTGTAGTGATAAAAGTGCTGAAATATGAGAGACAATTGAACCTTCGTGAAGTTTAAGGATTTCCATAAAAACGTAAGTACGTCCAAGCCCAGCAAAAACAAGACCAAACTCTTCTCAGATCTCGACAAAAATGCAAATCTACACGAACTTGATTCAGCACCGATCCTCACTATCGGGACAGGACAGGGGACAGAATGGTCACGCCGATTGGCCCTGCCCTACCCTATCCTGACCCAATAATGCAAATCGGGAAAGTTTTCTCGTTCCCCGGATCAGAACTTCGATTCCAGTCCCACGTCGAAATGGCTCTTCGAGAGGAAATCTTCACGGATTCGAACAAGACCGATTCTCACTATCGGGACAGGACAGGGGACATAATGTACTCGCCGATCGGCCCTGCCCTGCCCTATCCTGACCCAATAATGCGAACCGGGCATGAAGATGGTGAAAATGGTTGATGGTCCAGTCCGTGACGCGATTACTTACTGTTCCTTGGATTCGTGAAGATGATTGATGTTTTCGTACAGAGCAGTAGGATGATTAATAGAAACTTAATATTTTTGTATGGGACGGTCGACGAAGTCTGTATATTTTTCGGCGGGACGCACAGTGGTTCCGATCGAAGAATTAGCTGGTCAAAGCTATAAAGGGTGTAACAAAAATGTTGCAGTTAAGCAAAACTGTTGAAAGAGGTCATTCCTGAGGTGATTTTAAACAATTTTTTCCTTAACGAAAATGTTAGTTGGGGCTTTGTTAACGAGTTATTAACGAAAAACACCGACCAATAGAAGCACGAATACAGTGGATGAATTTCAGCGCGGGCTCCAGCTGTTAGTATTGGCCCGCCATCGTCCGCGCCATCATCAATCCGCTGTACTCGTTCCCCGAATGGTCGATGTTTTTTGTTAATAACTCGTTAACAAAGCCCCACCTAACATTTTCGCTAAGGAAAATGTTGCTTAAAATCACCTCAGGAATCACCTCTTTCAAGGAACTGCAACATTTTTGTTACACCCTGTATTAGCGTTATTTCGACTTAAAATCATAGTATAGTACATCGTTAAATTCGGCTTAATGTCAGCTATTATATTATGCAATCAAAAACATGTAGTAACAATTAAAAAATCAAGATGATCTTGATTTTTTGTGATAATTTTTTTTTTATATTTAAGCTTGTAGAATGTTGATTTATTTTTGTCTGAAACATTTTTCTACTAAATTATTGGAAATGCTTAAAAAGTCGTGGTGACATATGGTCCAAGTCAAGAAATTTAATTTAGCTGTTCAAACTTCGAAATAAGCAGAATAATCCACAATTTATGAACCAATAAGTTCATCGATCCGAGTAAGCTGATTTTTTGCCAAACGAACTGCTAAAATTCTTCGATCGTGATCACTCATACTGGTCCGGAGCGGGGATTTAACAGCTTTAATTTAATTAATAATACATTCAAAAGCAACAATTTATTAGTTTTTTTTTCAATTTATTCATTAACGTCATTATTTATAAGCAACTTTATATCATCATGAAAATACAGTTTTTTCGGAAAACCTCTTCGATTTTTAAGGAAAATTGTTGATACCACGACTAATATGAAATTTGATATTTCAACCAGGAGAATGCCAGAAATTCAACGGTGTTACTTTTATAATGCTATGACAAGTAAGGTCGATGGAAAAGTGAAAAATTAAATTACTTATTCTTCGCGCGACTTAACACCGCTGCGCGACGATGACGAGGGTTCAGATTACAACGGTCGCGCGAGCGATAAGTCATTTAACTTTTCACTTTCTCGTCGACCTTATTATTTAGAGTCGTAGCGTTCAAAAAAGTAATACCGTTGAATTTCTGGCATTCTTCTGATTAAAATGACACCAAATTTCAAATAAATCGTTCTATTTTTAGCAAAGTTAGGAATTTCATGTGATAATTTTTCCGGTAATTTCGTTAATTATAGCTCAATTAGATCGTGTTTGGACTTTTTTCTTTTTAAATTAATAAATATAATCATATATCTAAAAATGTTGACTGTTTCACCTATTTGCACGTATTTTAAGTTGTTCATGTCAAGATACAGGAAATTAAAAAACCTAATAATTTAATGGTATGCAGCTGGAAATGAATGGGAAGTAAAAAACATTGATCAAGCTATAGATAGAGCATAAAATCTTCATGGGTCTTCGCGGACATCATATACTTTTTTTTATTTTTGTCTCCCTTTTAGTACGTTTTTTTTTTCAACCGCGTGTATTGAACTATTTTGTATATTTAAAAAATTCTAAAACTAACATTCTGAAACTGAAAAGTCGATATTTTAATGCACTGTGTGTAAAAATACAAAAAAATAATATTCTGTATAAATATTAAGTAGTTGTTATGAAGCCCCAGAAACATGGTCTATCAAACGCTTAATTTTAAGATTATATTTTACGAACATACGACTGTTTATCTCTTCAAAAATACTCAATAACGATACCTTAAGGACACAAGTACTAGGCAATATCATTTTTGCTACCATTAACAAAATTTTTTTTAGTCATTTGAGCTACTAAATCGCCGCTCCGGGTCACTGTGGGACGTAATGAATCTTTCTGTTTAATGTTTTTGGAGAGAATAGTTAATGAAATCTCCTTGATGTTTTTCGGCAGAGTGACGAACGACTTGATGTCTCCGAATAGAAGACTTCCATTAATCGTGTTTTTGATTCCGGTTAATGAATTCTGCATGTGTTCAGACAGAGTGCTTAACGAGGCTTCATGTTTTTAGACAAGTACTAAAACCTTCATGGTTTTAAATTAGTAATCAACAAAAATGCCTCATGTTTGCAGATGGAATAGTTAATGCAATCACTCGCTATAAATTTTTGCAGCTTCAACCATCTTTCAATTAAATTATTCTCAAAAGCCTTATACTCTATAAGCTTAATGAGCCACGACGTTACACCGAATAACGACCACAAAACGACGAAATAAAACAGAGCCTCAATTCCTAAAAGCGTGCAAAAAGCAAAAAACGAATTCCAGAGAGACCAAAGTTGAAATCTCGAAAGCTGAACGTGTTTTCTCACCGGTAGCGGAACCGGAAGAAGAAGACCCTGCCTGACTGGTTGCCTTCACAGCTTGGAGTTGCTTCACTTTAGCGACTCCACTGGGTAGTAAAACCGTGTTCCTCGCCAGAAGGCTGGTTGCTGATGTGGCCTTCACATCCACCTTCTTCAGCTTCTCCTGGAGGTCGGCAGCATCGTCCTTCCCTCCTGCTGCCTCGCTCGATTTTGATCCTTCTTGATCGGAACTCTTCTTCATCTCGATCACGTCGCCCGGCGATTATTTTACGAGGCAAGTAACGATTCACAATGTTCCTGGATATTCGCACTACGTCATGGTGACGGTTCGGATCTGAGAAAATGGTGATTTCGATTATCGCGGATTTTGGAGGTTCGGGTGCTGATTTGTATTTGTATTTTGAGATGATGAGAAGTGGGTTCTGATTTTTTGGCAATGTTTTCTCCGGAGGAATAATGATGAGACGAAGTTTTACTTGTTTGAGAACTTTATTTGGAAGCTCGGAAGTGTGTACAAATCTAGGAATTTTTATGTAGAATTGTGATATTTTGTGTTATAGTGTTGTAATGTTTGTATTAATTGATTTTCTTAATAAGTTTTATGCTTTTAGAATACAAAAAGTGGGATTTTTTTATAACGAAAAGTATTGGACAATTCAACTGAAATTTTTACTGTTTATTATACTGGTATATTCTAATGTTCTTTATTTTTCATTTAAAAAGTTTCTTTGAACGCATTTCTTTCAAAACCACTTTTTTCCACTGGCGCAGCCAAAATAAAAAAAACTACTGGACCGATCTGAAAATTTTCCACAAATATCTGGCTCTTGTTGATACCAAAATCATATTTTTACTTTAATTATTAATTAATTTTTACATCCATAAATAATTATAAAAAAAAAACACTTTCAATATTTAATCTTTTAACGCGCGCCATCTTGTCAATTTTTTATTTATGATAATAAATCTGCTACGAACGAAAATTGTAGTTATGTTAATCACAAAAATTTTTGAATTTTTATTTCGGATGGATGTGTCACCAAGAATCATGTGCGCCAGTGACGCATTTACTTTTATACGCAGTAACCTTGACAGCCTGTTAAATTACGTAAATTATTGTTAAATGAAAAATAAAAAACATTAGAATACAGTCTGAAGCCAGTATAATACACAGTAAAAATTTCAGTTGAATTGACCAATACCTTTTATTATAAAAAAAATCTTGAAAATTCACCAATTTTTGGTGCGTTAGGGTAGAATGCCCCTTTAAGCTAATCACGAACTAATAAACGCAATGTGTATAATCTTGAAGTTATTATTACAAAATCTAGAAAGTGAAACGTATAAAAGTGCAAGAATAGTCGGATCACTTTCTCCTTGAGTTTCACAAATAGTCAGAAATTATTAGTTTTCAGGCTACTTTCATTTCGTCAATGTTTCTCTTCTAAAAAGTATTAAATATCTGATCTCTTTTTTTTTTATTTAACTCAAACTTTGAGTTTCATTGTCTATACACTTAATTTTTTAAAACCACGCGCCAACAAAATCAAATATTTGAAAGAATTTAAAACGGTTACGCCAATGGCGCCAGGTTCGAGTTTCCAGCTGTTTTCGTATTCACGGTTCCCGATTGGTATAACAGTGTGCAAAAATTCAAATTATGCGCATAAAAAATTTGACGATGTAAATAAGGAATAGCGAAGGACAGAGATACGTGACTCAACACGTATTATGTATACGCAATGCTGAATAAACTTGCATTGTTATTCTTGGCGCGATAGTAAATAAGCTTGCCAACTGTCACGAATGAAAACATGCGATGTCGGGAGGTGAAAGACTCGACCCGACCTACCGGAAAGAAAGACGCCGGAAGTAGAATGAAACGTCTGATTTCACGTCGACGAAACGTTCGCCACATGCATTGCAAAACTGATGTTGAGTAACAGACGGAAACCCGATATCACTCGGCGGAAATACGAAAGAAAATATCTGAATCTCCTCGCTAGAACGGAATAAATCTGTCTCGACCATCGTGAGTAATCAAATAACCAATCAGGAAATAAACTAGTGCGTAAATACGTTTCAGTTACATGAACCGATAATTGCGCGCGGATAAGGTCGTAAAACTTGATGAGAAACGTCATTCTGATCTAAAGTCTAAAGCAATGCCGTAGACAGGCTCAAGGTTACAATGACTGATAGCGAATAACATGACGCAACGGTGAAATAACATCTTTGTATAAAAAAAGTAGAACGGGGGAAAAGGATCAGTATTTATTTTCCATACTTTCGCAAATTGTTATAAATACTTTGAAAGTAACTGGACGATGTGGGGGCTAGGAAATCGAGTAAAACGCATGTAAGTACGAAGCTCGGTGTATCTGTGGTTACACAAAGAACGGAAGCTCGGTTCTGCGTGTAGAAACGTTACATTAACAAGACGACGACGACAGCAATGATAGGTTTGATAGGTGATGATAGGCCAGGCGTGGGAGGGATGCGAAACGAAGTGGAAAGCAGAATGGCTGTTTCACGACACCCCGGACGATCGTATAAATATCGTTCGAGCCGCGTTGTACCTCGTGACGTCGATAACGCGGATCGACGATCGATAAAGCGACGCGTGGGTGCGTGAATGAACGATGTCACCGAATAAAATCGCGGGCGCGAAGAAGCGGCACGATCGTGAGCTAACCTCAAAAAGGCGAACGACGAACGTGAGCCGCATTTCAGGTCGGACGAAACGTACTCTCACCGCACTTGTACCGCTACGTCGTTAACTGGGCTCGAGACGCGGCCGATAATCGAATCACCGAGGATTTAATGAGCGTTCTTTGTCGAGTGATAAGGAAGCAAGTGGCCGCGAAGTGACATTCACCCTATCCTACGCACACATACGGATTCGCGGGCGCACGCATCAACCGCCATGTCTATTTTCCCCTCTTATGCACCTTGAAAAGGTGCAGAGTCGCCATCTGGCGGACTTTTGGAACTTTGAATCCATCCATATTGTTGATCCGAAAATGAGAAAAATTATTGATAACCGGAGGCTAAATAAAAGGGTAAAAATTAATGATATACTGTGGAGAGAAGGTAGATTACGCGGGTGAAAGTTTTGGTTCTTTCTAAAGAAAGTTTTTTATTTTTAAGAGATTATGAGAGGCAATAAGTTTTTAGAATTTTCATTCTATGTATGGTGAATGGGAAACTCGGAATTTAAAGTGGGTTAGGAGATTAAAATTAGAAGTACTTTAAATATTCCTGAGAGTTGTCAGTGGTGTTTCATATGTATAGTATTGATTTATCCTACTAAATTGAGTAGTTAAATCGATTGTTTGCTAAATAGTTTTCAATAGCGATTAAAACAAACTGTTTAGATATTTTTCTGTTGAATATGCATATGCATATTGGAAATCTATCGCCCGCATACATGAACCAGTCAGCAGATAACAAACTGTCACTGCACTATGGAGGTAAACGTTGAATGAGGCACGCATTTATTCAAGCGGGAGATAATTATACAAAGAACTGGGAATTTCATTGGTAAATCGCAAAAGTTATTGGTAACAATAACAATGATTCAGCAGTGAATTAATTGTTCTTATTCAATTCAAATACTCATGTATTCATTGTAGTCAGTCATGAAATTTTACATATACTTTGGAGATGTAAATATTTCAGAAAATAGAATCTCTTGAATAATAGTATAAAAATTAAATTGTTAATAACTGTTAATAATAATAATAAAAATTTGTCTTCCCAACTCGTAAAAGCCTTTTCCCTGTCACGGGTTGCGTTTTCCCTTCTCCCCACCCTATAACTCTTATTCAGAATTTTTCTTTTCAGCAGTCAGGTGTCAGACGTATTTGAGTGCTCAGACTGTGAGGTTCGTCACAATAATAGGTGTCAATTATAATTAACAACTTTATTGCTCAGTAACATTTTTTTTAATATTATGCTGCCAAAACTGGTCAAACGACCAGCCATGAATTCGTCATAATCTATGTAGTTTTCAACGCAGTGTTTGTACAACATTTAAACTCGTCATAATCTCCACAACTCCAATTTAGTGCCTCACTTTCTCTGACTTCTGATAAAACACTATGGTGAATTGTCACCGCTGGTCATCGCGTTAACCTCAAAAACCATGAATCCGAAGTGCAGTGAGTCATAAGCAGCGTCGCGGAGTTCTAGTAAGTGAAGATAGGTAATGATTACACCGACGTTCATAATAGAGAAGGTTTTGGATAAGGGAAGGATTGATTGAAAGGTTTTATTGTGAATATTAACTTGCGAGTGCACCGTTCCCGTCGCTACCTGGCGGCCATCTTACGGTCCATCTCCGACCCGCCAAATATCTCTCCAGCGCATAAGAGGTCTAAACAGGTCTAAAGTCTCACCGTGGCGATTGCGCCGAAGAGTGCACAGTGCTTCTGCCGGCGAAGGTGCGAGCGGAATTGTCAGTACTGTCAGTTGACTGCCAGTGGCCGGCAAAAGTTATTGTCACCGGAGCGCGGGATCGCGCTCGTCGATGACTCGAATTACTTTTATATCATCGGTGAGGTATCATACAATACTGATCCGCTCACTGGTACACAACAGGTTTCCGCATCGTTGTCGTAAGTAGCACTCGGATCAAACTCCATAGCGCCCAACACCTGCTCTGATATTCCGCCGCGATCATTCGTGCTGAAAAGAATCTATGACGGCGAGATTTAAACTCTGATTTTTGAAGAAAAAAAAAACGGTTCACCGTTTTGAAGGATTCACCATAGTCGTATTTGTCATTATAATTGTAATAATACAGGATTTTCCAATCGAATTTCTTCGACACGTCGCGGCTTCTAATCGCTTGCTGATAATCTGCGATGTTTGCGCTCGTTTATCGACCGAACAGTAGTGCGAAAAGATAATTTTCTGATCGAGTGGAACGTGTCTGAGAATTCGAGAATTGTTCTGAACTATGTACGGTCGCAACTGATTTCGGCCTTTACGAACATTGTCAAACGCACATAGATGCTATGAACGCACATGGTTAGATTGTTGTCCCGTGTGGCTTGGTTGCAGCTTTGATGCGTAATTTCACGATTACATCATTGTGTGTCTGTTGTGTATCTGTTTCGATCACAGTGTATTGGTTCCGATAGGCCGTGGGTAAGCGGCTCGCATAGCCGTCGATAAAAATTCCGTGAATGCTAGTCGCGTGCATGTCGCGAATACTCGGTTATTCAGCGATCGTTAATAGTACCGGCGTCTCCCCTATAAAAGTACACGCTGGAATCGTTTACGGCACAAGGTCAACCAGTTAATTCGTCCAGCGAGAATGATTTATGCGGACGGGATAGACTGAATGATCCAGCTGATCCAAACGGCCGAGGTGAATCTCCCTTTTGGAGAATCGAAGTGCAGGTTAACCCTATTAATTCCACCATCCCTCAACTTCCCTTCGTCACTTTTAAAGCATGATTAAATACAAATTAAACAACACTGCGCTGAATTTTTCTTTTAATTGAGACCGCAAAGCAGTTGTCTACCACTACCTAGACAAAGCTGCAATCGGGGCTTCGCCTATTTTATTGGTCGATTCCTACGAATTCAATGAATTATTTACTTTCATAATAATTATAATCCCTCGTGCGGTGTGTATTAAATTAAGCGCTATTCTGAGTTGTATCGACACGAAACGGTGTCCGCTTTCAACGACCATTAAACGACATAATGTCAGAAACGTTTATACAATTTGCAACGAGTCTGTCGTTGCTGTTCCTCGTGATTAACTATCAGAATAGAATGTGCAATAACACGTCGAAGGTAAATCTTCGTAAAATTATTTCAACGCACCGGCTTTCTATCATGCAAAAGGCGTGTCTCCGACGCATTCTGTAGTGCGATGTTTTCGCGCTCGAAGGTCGGACTTCTAATTCGAATTATCTCATTAGTTTCTTCAGTGAAGTTTTACCGCATTCCGTTGTCGTCTTAGGTTTTGTGGCGTTTTTTTCCCTTCAGGTTTTACGAGTATCGGCGGTTTATACGCGTTCGTGAAATCAATCTCGTTCAAAAATAAACATCACCGATTACCGGCTTACGCAAGCGGATGGAAATACGGAATCCTCAGTGTTTTCCTGCAAGAAGAGTGCAAAATTTTGTTAGCCACTGTAATTTCCTTCCTAACTTTCTTCACCTAAACATTTATCCCTAATTAAATATTATACAATAATAAATTATTCAAACATTTAAATCAATAAACCATAAGCTTCATTCATTTTTTAATATAATTTATGTGTAGACTGCAATTTACCCTGACATTTGACTTTTGATCTTCAGATAGATGTCGTCCAAAGGCAAAAGTCGCAACAAAATGGTGTCCAGAGGGGTAATATTTAGTGTGATCCATCGGTTGATCGAATATGTTGCAAGAAGGATATATTTGTTCATTGCGATGCTGAAGGGTCCCGCTGAAAGTCAACCACCTATAAAAGATCTGACGCTTCTACACAGCGCTAGTACTTTAGCTTTAAAAATTCGAAATAAGCAGGTAAGTCTAATATCTTGCTCCTACGTCAAAACAGATATACGTTTCTAATAAACTATCCCTTCAAACTCTACAGGTGACTTCAGAAAATGTAATACAGTCGTACATAGATAGGATAAAGGAAGTTCAACCAGTATTAAACTGTATAGTGGAGGACCGCTTCGAGGAAGCCCTGAAGGAGGCAAAAGAATGTGACGAACTCTTGAACTGCCCTGATGCGCCAAGTCCTGAAACGCTAGAGCGGGAGAAACCTTTCTTTGGTGTGCCTTTCACGACGAAGGCGAGATTTATTAAAAAGTCAAATGCAATAGCTACGTGTCTCAGCGTGGTTTCAAATAAAAACTTTATCGTCTATTACAGGACTGCATTGGAATTACTAATATGAAACAAACAGCAGGTTTAACTCTCCGCAAAAACGTGATCGCCGAACGTGACGCAGAAGTGGTACGGTTGATGAGAGCCGCTGGAGCTATTCCTCTGGCAACGACAAATGTTTCAGAGTTGGCGATGTGGTGGGAGACTAGTAATTGTCTATACGGAACCACGAAAAATCCGTACAACACGAGGCACATTGTGGGAGGATCTTCCGGCGGCGAAGGCTGTTTGCAAGCTGCAGCCGGTTCGCCACTAGGAATAGGATCAGACATCGGTGGCTCGATTCGCATGCCGAGCTTTTTCAACGGTATTTTCGGGCACAAACCTTCCAAAGGCATCGTTTCGAACGACGGTCAGTATCCTAGTGCTCACAGCGAAGACCAAGATCGATTGCTAGCGATTGGTCCGATGTGTAGATACGCGCAGGATTTGTTACCCACTTTGAAAGTCCTTGTGGGTAAATCGAACGGAGATATATTGCGGTTGGACGAGAAAGTGGATATTTCGAAGGTTAAGGTACGATTAACGCGCTTAGATTGTAACTAATAATTAGACTGTGGATGTTTATGCAAAATCATATTTTCAAAAGCATAGAAAAAGAAAACCAACATAAATAAAAGTATCTTTTATCTTCTAAATATCATGAAGTGTATTTTATTTTCGATATTTCATGTAATTTTGCAACTATGCACACCTTTATGCATTTTAGCACATTTAAAATTGCCATAACCGCATAAACATCCGCAATCTACTAATAACGAATGATAAATGATTAATGTATATTTTAATTTAGTTGTATTATATGGAAGACGACGGCGGCCAGTTCTTAACGTCTCTGGTAGAGCCGGAAATAAAGCAATCTATGAGGAAGATAATTCAGTACCTCGATAGAGCGTACAAAATCAAGGCAACTAAACTTAACATTGGGAAGATGAAGAAGAGCATCGGTTTGTGGATGGCGAACATGAGTTGCAAGGGCGAGAAAGATTTCACCTACGAATTATCGAATAGGAACGGTCATATAGTTCTCTGGTGGGAGTTTGTGAAATGGTTGTTCTTTATGAGCAATCATACGCTGATTGCTCTTCTTACTGCCACGTTTGAGAGATTCACGGTGAAACACGGAAGCGAAAAGCACACCAGGCTGATCCAAGAAAGTAAAGATCTTTATTGGTATTTACAGGTACGCTTCACGAAACTTGCGAAGTTTTTTTTCACTGTAAAATCGTTTCTATGTGAACATTCTTATCACGATATTGAATATTGAAATTCTTTCTTCAAGATACCGATTAGATCTTACAATCAAATCGTGGATCTATACTCTTTACTATCGGATGCGATTTCTTTCTCAGTCTGGTCAGACTGCTATTCTATCTATCACGGTACAAACGTGTTTTCCTGTTTGTAGTATCAGAAACACACATTTTTCATCCTGCATGCTGAATCAAAGTTTACCTATTCAATAGTGCCAACACATTACTTCTGTGAATTTTTATTCTAGTCATGCCGATACCGTAAAATAACCAATTTGTTTAGAAGCATGAACCCAGACGCATCCAGATTTTCTTTCCCCGATCTGTAATCGCAGTCTTCTCATTGTTTTCGTATTTTAGGATATTTTGGATGGTGACGGTGTGTTCTTATATCCTACGCATCCAACTGCGGCGCCGTTGCACCACGAGCCGTTGATTAAGCCATTCAACTTCTCCTATACTGCGATTATTAACGTTCTGGGATTGCCTGCGACTGCTTGTCCCTTAGGATTGAATAAAGAAGGGCTTCCTATCGGTATACAGGTAAGTTTCGTCATAAAATCTTTCACGAATCCATCTGAAATTCTTTCTGATTATATAGGTTGTCGGTGGCCTACATCAAGATCGCTTAACGATTGCGATTGCCGAGGAATTGGAACGGGGCTTCGGAGGTTGGGTTCCTCCTCCGATCGTAGCTTGATTCCGTTTAAACTCAGGAAATTTCTATTTACTCTGCCGTCGTTGTTTTTCGACAAAAAAAAACATGTATACATCTGAATACAAGTTGTAACAAGAAATCATAACGTAAAGTACAAACTCATGTTCAGGAAATAGACGTCCTCTGCATTTCAGTATACTTCAGGAACTCGATCGCTGTCGGTTCAGTGATCCTCTACAAAATTATGTTTTATTGCGCGTAAGAGCATACGATTAATATAATCGCAGATTTATATTCACGAATTAGTACCGACGGATTTTTTTTATGTTTAACGAAAATCCGGACCATGGAACTAATAACATTTATATAGAGGAAAAACTATTGCATTGCATTCGATTACCTTTTTTTGTAACGTTTTTATATACCTCATCATAGATCTCTGTAGAGTTTTCTATTTTCATACGAATTGAGGGAGCGAGAGGGAGAGAGGAATGTATGCCTGTGTGAAAGAGCAAAGGGATTATATGGTAGCAGGGTGCTTTTAGTAATGTGATAAAGTATTAAAGATTCTATGTTTACAATGTGTATTGATGTTAAAATCGTATACATCCATATATGTTTTTTTGTACTAAATAATAAATTTTTACTCCGCTATTCTATCATAATTTCCTTTTCGCTGACATCTGATCTGCATGATGATGAAAAGTTCACTGTGCGAACTTCTTACGAGAAATCAATTTCCTTTTACTTTTCATTCAACATTATAACGTGCATTTTGTCAAATATAATTGACCAAATGCTCTCACAGCTTCTATCAATCTTGCTTTTCATAATACTATTTCGATACATGGAAAAACTCTGAGATCTGCAGGATGTTCTCACGTGTCGTAACTACAAATTGTAATACTTTCTTCGTTTTTAACTTAGAACAATCAGTATTCTACATGGTAAAATATACCTTTATTGAAAAATACAACTTTTAATGGGAAGGTTTTAAAAAAATATTTGTCTTTAAAGTACTTCGAATTTCAAGTACGTAATGTTTAAAGTACCGACACTTTCAGACATGTAATACCTGTTAAGAGATCCTTAATTTCATAGAGTCGATACTAATAAATAATTTAATACATATTTACAGGACTAATATAAATTGTTCGTAGTCGCGTTTCTTTCAAAAATACAGATAATAATAATACATGAAAAGTATGTATGATAATAGATAAATATATCTAATTTCCCTGCGCAGTATAAATATTTTTTTTGCAAGCTAGTAATCTCGCAGTCGTAGATTATTTTCATTAGGCGTGATAAAAAAAAAGAGGAACCTTAGAAATATTCGAGCTATATGCACGTTGCTTTCATTACAAATAGTAACTATAATCGTCGATATTTTGTTTCCTAATGTTCTATGATATAAATAGGCAGTGAATTTTCTTCTAACAATGAATTCAATTTTTTACGACAATCTATCAAAGTGAAAATGAAAAAATTTCAACGTTCCTAATAATATTCCTAAATGATGTATACGTTGAGACCAATGTAATGTAAAAACTTAATTCGTCTATAAAAAGAAAGACAAAAAGCCTCACTAATGTTTAAATATATTAGACATGACGTTACCATATCACAAGGTATCCCTTAAAATCTACGAAACTTAGTTGAACGATTAACGTTCTAGAAGTATCATAAAAGTGATCCTTTCCTTCCGCGTTAAAAATTCAGTCGTTACTCGCAATCAAAAACAACGTATAAAACACCCTAAGTACTCATCGAACTTATCCTAAACTATCAGCACAAAGAGATTGCTATTACGTTATGAGATTCGTTTCCTCAGAAGGAATTTCAATCTTACCTGATTCTATCAGCGCGTTCTCCGATCTATTATCTAACGAATTATCCTTACTGTCGTCGCTGTCCGGCCTCGAAACCTCGTACCCGTTCGAATTCACTTCGGACTGAAACCCCAACAAGTTGTCCTCCGCGTCCCTGAACCGTTCACCGTCGTCGAAGCAATCAGCATTCCCACTGCTCATCATTTTATCTCTACCGCGACAATAAAAATCGTCCTCATACTTTATCGTTCTACCGTCTCTTCTTTCCTCCCTCTCGTCCGCATTCACGTTGCTGCGATTAATTAAATTCAACTCCACATTTGTTCCTTCTGGTTTCTTCGCGGTTTGATTTTTCGCGGATCCTCCGAAGGGATTAAAGAATCGTCTGCCATTCTCTTTGTTCGCACCGTTGTTGCTAGACTCCACGGAGTCTGCTCCGTTTCTCTTGCTGTTCTCCACGTTCCTGGATTCAATGATTTTGTTAGAACGATCCGAGCTCTCTGTTTGCTCCTTCTCCTTCGAGGCTGCTAATTCAGCTTCCTTCATCGCCGAGTGAATCACTGGTTCGGCCCATAATCCGGGGTTGAAAGCAGGTCCTGTGCCGCCTAATTCCGCTGGCAGAATATCGGTAGGCAGATGCTCGTGCAGGGTGCTAAGGTTGTTGCCGTGGAGGTAGATCTGGAGTAAAAATCAACGGGTGATATACAATTTTTTTCATATAAGGGTGATACCAAATTTTTAAAGTCAATTTAGAGTCAAACAGAGGTACAGTACAATGATTTTAGGGAAACGTTTAGAAGCTAATCCTTTATTAGACTCAAAGATTTTCGTTTAGCTATTTTAATTCCGAGTGCAAATCTAATGGCATTCAAGGAGATAACAACGATTCCACAACGTTAATTCGCATTATCTCCCAGTCAATATTTAACATTCCATATCTCGGAACGCTCATGCAAAATCACAGTCTATTTGTATTATTGCGTTAAATAACGTATATTATGCGCAATGGTGATTGCAGTAATCGAAGCTTTTGTTTACAGTGAATTAATTGTCATTGTAATTAGTAGACTCCAGATGTTCATGCGAATGCATAGTTTTCTAGGAAACAGATAAACTAGATAAAGCAATGGGACCGGGACAACAATTCTTTTTGTGAATAGGAGATTATAACAAAATACGCATTTTATTTTTTATTATATAAAACATATTTTGAATGCACTGAGTTGTTCGTTGAGCATTAGATGTGACAGTTTATATTTCGAATTCAGAGAGTTTAGTACGATTTCCTCAGTAATATCGACAATTCTGTATAAATACATCGAAATGTTTTTGAATATATTTCTAAAAATGTCGAAAATGCATATAGGTAATTATATGAATTGTTTTACCATTGCTACGTTTTTGAAAATCCAGAATTGTAAAAATTTTATTATTATCATGTTTTAACGAATGTAGATAATGAAATTTGTATATTTGTATATAGTGTTAAGGAGAACAAGAAACTGAAATACTAACACTAAATTTTTTATATTTTTCCTCAAAATGCAAGAGTTGTCAAAGGAAATAAAATACTCAAATAAGTTGAAGAAAGACATAAAGAGAGTAGCAGGGTTAATTATTTAAAGAACATTCCTGGAGATCGTAATGAACAACGTAAAAAAATTACTCATTTCGAAAAAAATACGGTATTAACCGAATTAATAAAAATTTCAAATATTTTAAGCAACATGTTCGCAAAAGAACTGATAAATATTCTGGAATACTGCTGGAGTAAACTTAACTATACACCAATTGCCTTTTATGATGCGAAATGATAATTTCCACCTACAAATTAATTTTTACAGACAAACGTCGTCAATTAACACCGTTGACTTTAGAAAAAGTATTTGTAATATATTATAATTCAAACAATAATAAATTAGAATAAGTGCAAAGTGTATTGTTGACATCTATATAGCATATACATATTTTTCGCGCACATTTGCATAGCCATGCATAAACATCCGAAGTCTAGTAATTAGTATTTGCAGGCGCGTGTAGAACTTCTGCGTGAAATTATTTCCGTTTGTTCACTTAAGAAGGGGACTATTAAATCATAAACATTCAGCGTTTAATCTAGATAGAGTGGAATTGCACTGATAGCGCCAATGAGAATGAAAGGAAAATAGTTTCCTGCGGTGCGGAAGTAGTTTAAGTGCTCAATATTAATTTATGTTCGAGATAAAAAAACAGAAAGAATGCTTGTTGACAACAGAATTTTGCCAAGGAGAAGAGAAAATATTTGTTCGCTTGATTTAAGCGAAGTTATAAATTAGAATAAGGGACGAGCATCAACGAATAGATTTTTCTCACCTTATTTCGCGTCTTCTCGTCCAAAAAGGGTTTCACGAGGGCCAGCGTGGCCTGGACGTAGAGCGGCGCAGACAGGAAGTGTATAGCTTTGAATCTGGCCGGAAATCGTCCCCGAAGCGCGGCTATTAGGTTTCGCAGGGCCGCTGCGCCCAGGGCACCGCCCTGTCGTAAGGAGAATCCGCTCCAATCTACCACCGCCACGAAACCGGATTGCTAAACAGAAAAATCTAATTAAAACCTTTGTATTTTACGCACAAAGTAGTAAACTAAAATATTTTATATTGTACCTGATTTCTCGGATCCTGAATCAAAATTTCCAGGACCAAGAAAAGGGCCCTTTGTACTGATAACGCTGAGACCGCGATTGGGTCCCATTGTGAGGCCAAAATTACGAGCACGCATCTGCCTTTCCTGTGAATAACAAAGATGGACATTAAAAAAAATTTCCCCTTATTGATTTTGACAATTTTATTAATCCCTTACTCAATAATAACACGTTCCGAATTCTTGAATGAACGTTGTTGGATTATTAAAAGTGAAGAAAAAGAAAAGTTGAAGGAGTTTCCAATAATTACAAATCCACTACATTATTTTTTGATTTCACTTAATTAATAATTGCATATTTTAAGTTTTCATCTACTGTTTAAAATAATTCATGTATCAGTAACTTAAAAAAATTGTAAAGCAAGGGATTAATAATTAGACTGCGAATATTTATACAAATTCATATTTTTAAAAACCCGGGAAAAAACAACTTAAATAAAAGTGTCTTTCACTTTCTAAATATGCATATAAATAAAATGCATTTTATTTTCGATATTTCGTGTATTTTTATATCTATGTACTATGTATTAATAATAGTATCAGTAATAGATTTGAGATGTACAAAAATAATGTATTAAGTGTAAAAAAAAAACTTCTACAACAAAAGAATGAATCAGATTCTAGAATATTGGAAAACAGACAAAGAGGTAAACAGTAATTAGCTTGTTAAATAAAAAAAACCTTTAAAAATAGTCCAAAATATTTGAACCTTATTCTAAGAATCTGCGCGAATTTTATCCGGTACCTAATAGAATTTCTTCCATGCATATTGCACACTGAGAAGTGATAAAAAAATGGAGTTGCATCTCACCCGCTGCAAGGTGATCAATTATAGATATGTAATTAAAGAAAAATTTGAAATACTGTTACCTATCGCGGGCCGGAAGTACGCCAGGGATCCCCGCGCGCAATGCCCGTTGCAAAGCTGGATCTCTAGCCGTCAGATTGCCGAAGATATCTTGTCGATGCGCTACTTGCGCCTGATAAGCGGCTATCAAAGCAGCGGCTTGTTCCGTGCGGTACTTCCGGGCCAGCAGGAAGCGCGTAATGTATTCGTCCGTGCAATGCTTCAAGTCTAGAAGCACAAGCAGACGGTTCATTGTAATGCCTCGCGTGAAAAAAAACAAATGGCCGGCAGGAAGACGAACGCGGATACCGTGCCGGAAATTCGAGGATCGACGCGTTGAAAACGAATCGGACGGCGCGGCGGGGAGTTTTTTTTTTCGCTCCGAGCGCCTCATTTGCTTGCGGGGAAACGAACGTTTTACTATCGATAACGGGACTAGTTGAATGAGAAACAGTATATCTCATCGTTGGATCTTTGGACTTGAAAAAAGTCTGGTTGCACAGAATAGTCCGTCGCGAATATTTCTGCACTATAGAATTTCTTAGGGCAAGTTTTAGTAACAAAGTTTGGTCGAGGTTGCCGACAAAAAGTATTACAGTTACAGAATGAACCCTTTCTTACCTACATCCGGCATTTCTCGTAATATCGCCCTGACAGTCTTAATGGCCAGCTTCTTGTCACGTTTGTCGAACCTGGTTTCTTCTTCGTAAATGCTTCGTGCCAGAGCGGTGCTCGCGTGACTTCCTCTGGGGTCCCATAGGTACTCGCAATACTCGGACATTTTTCGAGTCCCTTTTCACCTTTTATCACAGATCTGGAACAATTAGCCTCGGTTGAAAGGGACGGTAATGATTTAAAATTAGAGCCGATCGCTCAAAACCTATTCATGACGATTGGTCACTATGTATCGGTAAATATTCACTGAAATCGAGTGAAAAATTGGGAATTTATGGTATTTGCTGAGTGTGGAGAATATCTAAAATCAAATATATCATCGACGCATTTCACATTAAGAAACTCTACATTTACTCTCTGTATTTACAGACGTCAGATACACGTATAGATGGCAAACGAAGGACGGTAAAAACAGACGCTCCCTCTAAAGTAAATTGATACCTTATGCAATCGCAGTTTATCTCTAAACGATCTTTTTTTCTACGAAAATTGTCGCTGTGACCGGCACCGGTCACCGGTCACATGCCACTCGCGTGGACGGAACGAAGTGTTCGATCTACATAATTATGTCATTACGTAAACACGCGGCGCCGGTGTTAAAGAATACGCGAAATCTGAAATGCAGATTTTGCGTATCGAAAAATTTCAAGTATAAATATTCCTCGGCTTCTTTGTGCCGCTTTATAAGTTATCGACCCGCGCATCGGGAAAGGCGAACAAAAGGTAATATCAATTAGTAAGACATCAAACAAGGTACTGTTGTACGTCGAATGACTCATTTCTGGGTGAAAGATTATCGAGACGTAACATCTCGCCGGGGATCCTCAGCCGGTTTAACCGCTTTGTCAAAAAGATTATTTTTGATGCAAATTTTATTAGAAAGATTCGTTCGTTTTGTGCCGAAGCTCGCCGTAAACGGAACAAATTAATTAAAAAGGTGGAGGACCGTTACCGCGCGTATAATTCAAGCGTAATTAAATCTAAGAATAAATATAAATGTCGCGGAACGGTAATTGCTCCTCCTCGTCTACAGAGCACGGGGATGCAATTAATTTTGTTTATATTAACATACATTTCCTGCGACGATTTTACCACTACTGAATACTTTGATCTTTTACATTATCGCTAACTTCGTTAATATGTGCTTCTATTAACCATTAAAATTACATTATGGGACGAATGACAATATTAACCACAAACGGTGAACGTCAAACGAGGCACAAACAATGTAACAAAATAAGCAATGTTATCGCACTTACAAGAAATACTTTGGACAAGCTTTGAACACTTGTATTTTTGTTGTAAATTGTATTTCTGTACACTTTTAATCACTGTCACTTATGATCACTGTCAGAGTTCAGCCCGTTCCACGGGACTTCAATGTAAAATAATCGCGAACCAAAATTCACTGGGCCATCGTTTCGTCTCACCAAACGTGCAGTTAAAACTCGCGATCGATCGAGACAAAGGATTCGTGCATCGAAAGCACCTAGTTGCTCGAACGGTCACGAGCGAACGGCACGCAATGAAGTCGCCTGTTGCGATTCGCTCGAAAGTGTTGGAGCATTGGGAAACAAAGGAGCAAGAGAGTCCGTCAAGGAGAGATGATCGTTTGGTTGGTGGAAGAAGGAAGCAGATCGCCTGCGGTGGAGCGACGGCTTTCGAACGCCTCGAATCCGTTCAAACGCGTAAAGAACCCGGCGATCCGCTTTTCGAACTGCTCAAAATTCGTTCCGCAACTCGCACTAGAAATTCAAAATTGGCGCCACAAATTTAAAAGACTGGAATTCCGTAACGATTCGTTCTTTTTAAATATTTGAAAATTCAAACACTTCAAACTCTTCACCGGTTTCCATATTTTTTTCCCGATTTCAAGCTCTCGAAGTTTTCAGCAACGATTCAAGTATCTTTACAAGTAAGTTTCGGGTTGCTCCAAAGCTCAAACCCGGCGAACCAAGCAAACCCGTCGCTACTAAATGGAACAAGAAAGAAACCGGTGCTTCGGAAAGAGACGGCGACGGTTCTTGGTGGACGTGAAAAGAGAGAGGAGGCAGGTAGACGAGAAGGAGACCAAGCAGCACCGAAGTCGGACAAGAGCGAGCGAGAGACTCGAGCGACCGGCTATAAATCGGAAAGAGTCGGAAGATCGAAGCAGACGGAAAGAAGACACGATGCGAGGGAGAGAAACGGAACGCCGCGCCGCATGAGCCGCGCCGGGGAGTTCTACGGAAAAGGGAACCGCGAGAGAGAGGGATAAAAAAGAGAGAGAGACGAAGCCGGTTGTCCGTACGGCTGACTCACCCGATCGTTCTTGTTTCGCTATCATGTAAACCCGTTCACCAAAAAATGCGAGCGTCCACTATATGGTAGAAAATATCGAAAGTGCTGTGGCAGGTGCGTGAAACTCGGTTACATCATTTCCACAGAATGTACAAATGAAATATTTGAAGTTAAATTGCCCTCAATAGATTAATCCGTTCGCCAGTTATTTTATTTGAAGTGCAGGAGATTTCTACGAACTTTCTATCTCAAACTTTGTGGGTCATCTTTGTGGACTTATTTTTATTCTAATAAAATTGTTATTTACAGTTACCGCAACCGTTTTTCAATTTCTAGATTATCTGCGAGTGTTTCGTATCCAACTGCGATATCAAACTAGAATCAATCGTTCCGAGACCAATCGCAGCTTAAAAGCCTCGCATGCAGCAAAACGGCACCGGAGCGATTAAATTCTCCTTGTCCCTTGAGCGGACACCTGTGGCCGAGGTTTCTCAGAAAAATTAATCGAGCAGATGCACAGCGTCCGGTTTTTTGTCGGCACCCAGGAAACGGCGAACTCGACGGGTTTTCCTTTGAATCGAGTTTCCGCAAATTGCCGTCGCCCCGTTGCCCAGCATTCACCATCTTCGATCTAACCGGATCGATCGCGCGACAAACAAATTGCACACAGAGAAACGGAAACGCGTTATTGCGTGTCTAAGTACCGACGCAGCGAACATAATTTGTCCAGTCACGTAATTACTTGAAACTCGTTCGACGCCGACCTTCGCGGACGTTTTTGTATCGGCGGATCGATCGAAGGTCCTTGACACCGCGAACCGAGAGACACGCGGAAAATCAACGAAACGATGACGCCGATAGTTTTGCAACGATCGGTCGATGTCGAGTCGACGGTGGCGTTTGTGGGTCGCCGAACGAAATATTTATGTCCATTTAACGATCGATTGCGTTTGAGAGCGCGCGTTTTCGCGCGAAATTGCCGCCAGTCCGTATGGTTCGATACGCCCCCTAGCCGGGGGCGTCGCGTCGATTGGAACGCCACTTACGTAGCCGATAAGGGAATAAGATCTCGTTTTATGGCGCGAAACCATTCAATTCTTCCATCGATCGATCCCGCCAAGGACGGGGGGACCAACGATATCATTAGTTTACGTTAAGCGCCGTAATCCGTTTGCTCGGTCGAACCGAACTGCGCGATACATTTTAACTAGCCGGCATTTGCAATTAAAAGCGAGGCGGATATTAATTTCCGTGGCGTGCGCCGTTCCTTTGCTATACACTCGTAACTACCGTAAATCCCGCGTCAGCGCGAATCACCGCTGCAATATTATATAAAATTTAGAAAGTTAAACTTAGGATCGCCAAGTTTTCGATGTTAGAGTTGCGGCATCGACAATTATTATTATTATTATTATTCAATCAAACGAGTTTGTAAACCTTTGGTACAATAAATGATATACATAGATAGTAGAGACAAGACGTGTTTAAAGGATAACGTAGAGTACAAAATATTATAACAAATTAGTCAGAGATTTCCTCATGGACACGGCTTACACCCGAAAGCTTCAATAGTGAGAACTGTATTATAACAAATTAGTAAAAAAGAAAAAAAAAGTTGTGGGCGAAGGAAAGAAAGAAAAACTATATAGAAAAAGAAGATTAAATAGATATAGTAGGCAAATCACTCAAGTGCCTTTCGAATTTTACTTAAAGGATCGGAGAAAATATCAAATTTATCACCATATAAGTTCAATAAGGTACAAATGCGATCAATACAATTATGTTGACCATATGAGGTTCGGTGAACTGTCTGAGATTTCTCGAAGGAACATTGATACGCATTTTCTTCAAAATAGCAGGACAATTTAACCAACTATTCAGAAGATTATATATAAAAATTATGTCAGACATTATTCTCCTATTTTCAAGAGTTGCCAATCCGAATTTGGATAACCAAGGTTGATAGTTATGAGAGAATTAAAAGCTATTAATCTTAAGAATTTATGCTGAGCATGTTCAATTCTTCTATTGTGGATCTTATAATAGGAAGATCAGATTGCAGAACCATATATATTCGAGATGAGGTCGCACTAATGTATTAAACAGTAATGTTATAGACTTAGTAAATAGGTGCAAGCAGAATCTATAAATAAATCCAAGTGTCCTATAAGCGGAGTTTATTATTTTATGATAATGCTCCGAAAAAGACAGGTTCAACGTGAATATTATTCCAAGGTCCTTCGTACCATTAACAATTATTAAGAAAGTATTACCTAAAGTGTACTGATGTTGAATATTTTCAATTTTGTGACTAAAAGAAATGACATGACACTTGAATTCAAAGCGCCGCAGTTTCGATATTTTTTTAACGACGGGATATCTTTACGTCTCGACCGCGCCGATTGCGAAAATTGGTATTTAATGAAATATCGTGCGCGGTTTTGAAACGGCGCGACACAGATAAGTTACCGATCTCCTCTTGTTTCTCTTTTTGCGGTGTGTTCGCCTTTGCACCAGAAGGGCGAAAACAGATCTCCGTTCGGACACCGCCGCCATGCATTACGCAACATAACGGTAGTAACCAGGAACGTGGCGAAGAAGAAGACGGAGAAGTTACCCTGATTTCTTTCGGCTTTCGGCCCCATAAATAGTCGCCACAGCCCATTTGTACTCGTCGAGCAATCGAATATCGCCATTAGTTTTCCTCGCGGCGACTACCTATATCGACGCGGTAGTTAAAACAAAATTATCTGCGTGCAAAATATCGATAAAATTATCTATTTCCTGGGAAACCATAATACTTCTCTATCGCACGGCGGAGCATTTTGGTTTTGCTCCTTTCAATGCGCTTAAAAAGGACACTGAACACAATTGAACCTATAATTAAAATACAGAATACAAATGACACCTGTTCAACCAAACAGAACTCAAAAAATATCAACGGTATTAAAATTGAATTTTACAGAATTCAAATATTTATTTCTCTCAAAGAATATCATCATTCATAATTTAATTTCAATAAATAGTACAGTTATAAACAATGATTTTTAGCTTTCAACGATTTTGAAGCGGATCATTTCAAAATTATACAGCCGCGTTCAAAACTCATTATATAAACAAATTACTGTTTAACTAACAATTAATGTTTAACTAACAATTCATACTATTTTTTATTACGGAGATACTTTCACAAAAATACTGTTCTCCGTCCTTTTACACAAATCTACAAACCTCAAGGTAAAAACCGTGCGAAAACAAAAGTCATGACTGCAAGCGTGATTCTTTGTTTCAAACTAGAATGACGCTACCACAGAAAAGGCGTTAGAAACGGTCAATTATTACGGTCCGCGTAACTCGGACTTGCCAATTAACTGGCGTTTTCATTAAAAAAAGGAAATTTCCACAGCGCATTTCGCAACGAGTCGTGGTCTCGCATAAGTTTCTGGAGCACGATACGGGCGGAACACGCGAGAAACATAAATATGGATTTCGCTGACACCTCCTGTCGGGCTTTCCCGATATCCATTCCGCCAGCTGGAATTCCTCCATAATGATCCGTTCAACAAGGGATTCGAATATCACGGAATTTGAGTGTTATTCAAGCGAGTGGAATAATTAAAGCGTAATAATGACGAGCCGTGACAACGGCAGAACGGCGAGCGTAATAAAAGTCGTTCGCGTTCTCCAGCGCGGGTATGGAATTACCTGTTTATGCTAAGCCAACAACGTAGTTTCGGTATCGAGTAGCCGTGACCACGACCACTCAGTCGCTGCGCCGGGCTTGGAGAGGGGTAAAAAAAAAAAAAAAAACACGTGTCGTCGATCATTCGTGGCCAACACACGCGGACGATTCCAAGCAACTGCGAAGCGGCGGCCGAAGAGGAAGTCGTACACCGCGCGGCAGGTGAATAAAGCGCTCGGCGCGAAACTGGCCTTTCGAAACTGACAATAAGTCGCACCAGTCATTCGATCGTGAGACCCCTGTGGATGATGATGTTACTAATGCGTACGTTCCTCCAACATCGATCAGAGGTCTGTTCTTCGTTGGAGAACTAGCAGCATTGGTTGTAAGTTGTAACGCATGGGAAAAGTGAAGAGGACGAGGAACAAGACGGAATGAGACAGAAAATTCACTCTGCATTAGTGCAGCGAATGCAGTGACAGGAAATAGATCTTAAGTATTAAATACTATTTTTTTGAACAAATCTTAGTTTGTGCCTTCATTACTATTTTGTCAAATAAATCTGATATTTTGAGGGTTTTTGGGTTTGGTGTTCTGAAATATCGACGTTCTGAAAGTACAGATTTAAAAGCGCCATCTGGGCTTATGAGCGCTGGATTTGAGATGCTTGTTGTGTTTCTACAGTTGGTAAAGGAGAAAAGATTTTTTAAATAAAAGAAACCAGGAATTATTTGGAACAATAATTTTTAGAATAATCGTGCTATTTCTTCGGTTCAATTTAAAGACAATTTTTTTTACTTCAATATAGTTTTGTTTCTTGAACATTGTTATTCTATCTCTGTAATACTTCTCTAGTTTCAGGGCCAAAAATTCTACAAACGGTACGAATTTTCTATTCAACTCAATATTTTGAGAAGATCCTAAATATTCATAATAATGTGTTAATAATTAAAGTTCCTCTGAATTAAAATGTTAGGAGAAACATAACGGAGCTGTAAAATGCACTAAAATGTGAATTATAGATCATTTCCGGATTGTAACCGTGTAAAAAATAATTTGCTATCAGAATATCTAATTATTATACGATGGGAATATGATAATAATATAATGAAAATAGCAGTTCCAAAGTTGACTGATTTTTCAATTTTTCTGAACAGTATGATTACAATTAGAAACGTAATAAATGACGAAGCAAATTTACTGTAAACTATCGATACTTTATTACATTTTATTAGAAATTTATCACATATTTACAATCACGTAGTTAATTAAAAATTTGCGTCCCAGTCGGAGAAATCAATCGGCGCCGGTTTGTAATCAGGTGGACATCTATCAAAGTTTCTCACATCAAGGTGATGCTTCACCTGCGAATAATAAATTTCCATAAAATTCTTAGAATCCTAACATTAAATATTCTAAATTGTATTGTTATTACCGTTGGTACAATAGGAGAAACCATTCTCTGACTCTGCAATTCTTCCCAATTAAAACTATGAAACCACCTGAAATTACCAAATACTATAATAAAGAGAACATTCTCCGAAAATCATCGAGTACCATACTTATGATTGCGAATATCAACGACGTCATTTCGCAGACAACCGATCCTCTTAGTAGGATCTGTTTCCAACAAGGCTCCAACGAATTGTCTCGCTGTATTCTTCACGACAGGTGGGAAAAGCGTCTCGCTGAATCCTTCAAGAATCCTCTCATACGTTTGCATATCGTTAGCGTCTAGAAATGGTGTGCGACCCACGAGAAGTTCAAAGGTGAGGATCCCTAGCGCCCAGTAATCCACAGCCCTTCACCATCCAGGAACCATAATTTATTTTGGTTAGACTCAGCAATTTAAGAAATACTAGTAAGGTAAAAGCACCAGTAGTTGACCAGTTAAGAAAAATATTTTACATAAATAATAATAGTGCTTGCTCGTTTGTTAAATAGTGAATGTCTACGTGTGAAAATGTTGTTTGAACTTGCTAGATTATGAAAAAAAGCTACTTTTTTTAAATAGCTATATTACCCAAATTCTATAAACATTTTTGAAAATTCAATAATTGCACCAGAAATTGACCATCCTTGAAAACGGAAAACTAGTAATTGACCATATTGTTCAGTTAGCAAAAACATTACCTTTACTAAATATAAAACTCTATAGAAATTCAATGAATGAAATGATTTAGTCACAAGTTAGAAACTTAAGCATTTCTTATCGTGAACTGTAGAGCTTTTCTTAACGACAGCGTTAAGAACAGAGATATAAAATTGATATTAATGAAATTACTTGTCCGTCGTTACGATAAACTAACGAATCCAACTAAACAAGATTTGGAGTTGCGTCGATGGATGGTATAGCATACATATCGTGCCTTTTCTGGAAGATTATTCCATTTAAGAACCTTACTTTTCACACTTCCTGAAAAAAGGTCAACTACTGACGCGTGGTCAATTACTGGTGCCTTTACTTAGGTCTCTATTTAGTAGGAAATTAAAATTAGAAAATGATAATGATACTAGAAAAAGGCGCTGACCTCCCAGTACTCCTTAATAAATAATAAAGAAAAACCAATTATAATAATAATATAAAAAATGGGACTCACTGGTTGTACCCTTTGCTTTGAATTATCTCTGGAGCCAAATACTCCGGCGTTCCCATGAAGGTCTTCGTTTTGTGCGTGAAGATTCTCTTGCTGGATCCAAAGTCGGTCTAAAAAATATTTAATCCCATGGAAAAAGAAACACGAAGAATATCTGTGGTTGTAAGGAAAAACGACGCAAGTCACATTAAAAAAATTGAGTTTATGCCTTAACTCAAATCTAGAAAGCAAAATTTATATTACTATCAGAGAGAGAGTGTATTAAACGAATGTTTTCTTTGAACACGAGGATTTAATAAAATTCAAGGTCATAGTGCAATATTAGAACATCTCGAAATTGACAACATGTGACACGCAGCGGCCACAGATTATTCCATAGCAAAGAGAAATTTACCAGTTTAACGTAGCCTGCGCTATCGATCACCACGTTCTCCGGTTTCAAGTCCCTGTAGATGATGCCTAATCTGTGGACATGGTGCAGACCTTCCACGATGCAGGCGACGATGAATCTGGTAGTCGAGTTATCGTATCGACCTTTTCTCTGCAAGGCTGTCCTCAAGTCTCCACCGAGACACGCTTCTAGGAGAAAGTAGAGGAACCTTTTATCTTTGAAGGTTCTGTGCAACCTGCAAGAAATCAGGGACGTACTTCTAATTACGGACTTAATTGGTTTGAGCCTTTATTGGAGCCAAGGCTTCGAAGATAAAAAGAGAACTGTTTTTATGGTAACCTGGTGACGAAGGGAGAGTTGCACAGCTTCAAATTGTTCTTCTCGTTGTAGATCATCTTTTGAAAGCCGAGCTCGGAAATCATGTGCTTCTTCACCTTTTTTCTAGCGAAGGGGACTTTAGGCATCGAGTTTACGAACACTAGTTCTACTCTACCGTATCCACCAGATCCTATGGTTCCTTCAGCAGTAAAATCCGACAATGTCAAGTTCTTGAAATCGTTCTCCCAAACGTCCAACTCGCTCAGCTTCTGGTACTCGTGCCAGTTTCTGTTTTTGATTGACTCTAATCCTCCCAGGTAACTCAAAAACGCCCTATCATGGAACAAACACAGTCCCCTTAATCAAACTTCGCGAAGGATCGATGAGGAGACTAAATAATAAATTCTAGATCAATTTACGATCTCTCGATGGTGTAGCACTCCGCTCCAGGCGGCATCGCGATGACGTTGGCGTTCCTTTGAGATCCACCCGCGTCATAAAGAGCCTTTTCACCGAAATAGTCACCCTTGTCAAGAATCATTAATTCTTCTTCTATCCCGTTCGATTTGTTCTTCGTTACCTTCACGTTGCCACCATTCAGAATATAGAAACGGTTACCTTGATCTCCTTCTTTTATTATGTACGCATTCGCGGAATAGAATTCCTGAAGAAATGGAGGAATTAGGTTTCCGATGAAGGATTCTCGGGGTTTTGAGTTATCTACTGCGTACCACTACTATCAAGTCGCATATTTTCACGAGGACCTCTTTTGGGAGGTCCTTGAAAATGGGGATCTTCTGGAGGAGTTCGAGGTTCCGCTGCATTGACTCTTCGCGGTCCTTCAGCATCAGGGTTTGGAACACGTGTCTGTCCAGCACCCAGAGCTTTGCGTTGGTGGTTGCTGGGGATCAGAAGGAAGTAGTAAAAGCTGTAAAAGCTCTGGCGAAAAGTGGGATCTTTGCGAAGGTATTAAAAGCTGAAGGAATCCAGTTAAAAACACTAAAACTAAAAGTCTTACTTCATCATTTTTCCTGTATGATTGTAAAGGTAGTAAAAATTGAAGAAATCTAACAAAAATTACTAAAAGCAAAAGTCCTACTTCTTCATTTTTCTTTACCACTGCAAAGGTAGTGAAAGCTGAAGAATTTTAACTAAAAATACTAAAAGCAAAACGACTATTTTTAAAATTTTCCAGTATCATAGCAAAGGTAGTAGCTGAAGAAATTCAACTAAAAATAATAAAAGCAAAAGTCCTACTTCTTCATTTTTCTTTACTATTGCAATGGTAGTGAAAGCTGAAAAAATTTAACTAAAAATACTAAAAGCAAAACTACTATTTTGCAAAAGCTAAAAATATCTAGCTTAAAAATACTAAAAGGAAAGCTCCTATTTCTTAATTTTTCCTGTATCATAGCAAAGGTAGGAAAAGTGGAAGGTATTCAACTAAAAATACTAAAAGTAAAACTACTATTTTGTAAATTTCTCCTGTACCATAGCATAGATAGTAAAAGCAGAAGATATCTAGCTCAAAAGTACTAAAAGGAAAACTGTTATTTCTTTATTTTCCCTGTATCATAGCAAAGCTACTAAACGTTGAAAGTATTACCCTAAGAATATTAAATGCAGAACTCTTATTTTCTTAATTTTCTCTATATCATAGCAAAGCTACCAAAATTTAAAGATGTTATCCTAAAAATACCAAAAGCAAAAACTGTTATGTCTTAAATCTGCTGTACCATTAATGGAGCATTGTCTCTTAGTATCATACAACAAAGCCAGCTCCCCAAAAGCGACTCCAGGCCCAAAATCCCCATGATAAGTATTCCCCACGTGGATATCGAAGGTTCCTTCCTCAGAGACATAAAGATGAGAGCCTATATCAACAAAATAGCGAATAATGGACGTATGACCATGCATGTCTGCATCTACTGCACTCACCGATATCCCCTTCGAGGATGATCCTGGTGTTGGCCTTCACGTTCTTCGGGTACATCGCCGACACCAGATTCTCAATCCTCGTCTCGTCCAGATCTCCCAGGAACTTGTTCTTGATAATCGCGTTCCTGATGAGCTTCCTCGTTCTGCAATTCGTCCAGAAAATGAATTCCTCCTATTCTTCGAGACACTCGGAGATTCGCTTACTTTTCGTCCTTCTTGAAAACGGTGATCGGAGTGTTGGAAGAGATGTTGAGTTCGCCGACGACTCCGCGTTTCCGCTGATGACGCAAATCGTTGTAATATTCATCGCTGTTTTGACGTTGGGTGCCGAAGAAGCGGATGTTGGCTCGAAATCCTTTTTTCAGGCACAGATAATGCATTTTGGGATCAATTGAAACATTCCAGCGTGATTCGCTATGCTTCGCAATGAAAATGACACTTCAATGATTCACGAGACAATGGGTGATGTTCGAGGTCGCAGATTAGTTTCCCGCATTTATCTCGCGGAAATCGTTGATGGACTGACATCTAATAGCATCGATAGACGCTATCGATCTTATCTTCAGCGAACCGCTGTCTCTATTTGTGAGTAACCGGATTTAATGAACGGGTTCGATAAAGGAGATAAGCGTCGAAGGTTTGCGTAGATTTAAATTTTTTTAAAGGATTATCGGTCGATTGTTGGTTGACGTTCTTTCGTCGGATAGGACGCGATGCAGAATTTCTTATTATCCCTGCGTTTCTTATCATCTAAAGCTTGGAGAAATCAGTCAAGTTCGGGAAGTATAAATTTATTAATTTGCAACATCAACAAATCATGGAGTATCCTCTCGGTTCTACAAACTTTGCCACATAGAAATTGTTAATAATTACAGTCTAACTATTACGTGCTAGGTCAGTTAGTGCCTATCATAGAATTTTAAATAATAAACTACTGATATCCAAGGAGATAACAATAAGTTTTGCTGTCAATAGATATAATAGTTTTATCTAACGATCAGCTTTGGAAGAATCTTTCTTCTGCACCGATGCAGGATCGTCACTTTTATCGGTCAGTGGACAAGGTCGCGCCATTTTCTATTGTTCCTTGACTTTTCGAGGTCAGAACTTCGAGTCCCAGCCAGAAAATTCGTCGGGAGGGATATTGCGATCCGGGGGATATCTTTCGAAATTCCTCGTATCCGTTTGACTTCTAACCTGCGAATAAAACATAATTAAAATAGAAATAAATTATAGAGACGAATGCAAGGAGGATTAAGTTTCTATTTGTTAATAAAATAGAGGGAGTTCTTCTATTATTGGTACCTAATAGACAGGCATCATGTATTGAATCTTTCGATGTTTACAGATCGCTAACACCGTGAAAAGCATGGTAAGTATAAAAAAAAAGATTTTCACGGTGCTGGCGATCTGTAATCATCAAGACTTTCAAATATACAGAGTGACAAAAAGCAATTGTCGTCATCTAAATATCGGCAACGTTGAGTTTTTGCGAGTTTTTACGTCTTTGCAAACAATATAAAGTTCGCAACCTTGTTACTGCAAAGGATCAAACACTTGATGGTTGATAGCCACATCTTAATGGCCCGCCAATGGTTTAGGCCTTTTGAGTGACGGGGTTACCGCTGATCTTTTAGAAAGCGAAACTTTCTTTGTGTCTACTAGCAAGTATAATTGCAGTCCGATTTTAGGTGCCGTCCTATAATAAAACTGCGTTTACATTATGCAACTTTTGGTCGGTCGACCGAGCTGATCAACCAAAATCGCCTGTGCGAACAGGATTTCAACCAAGTGGAAACACGTTGTGATTGTTCAACTCGAAGCAAGGCATTCGTCTAGTTTTAGTCGTTCAACTGTATTTTGTATATGTGTCTGGCGTTATAGCTGGGCACAGCGACAAACGCACACACAGAGTTGGGCAAACTGTAATCATTAATATGATTACTGACTAACGACTAATGATTAAATAAATATGTGAGTATGACTAATGACTAATGACTAAATTTTTATTAAACATGAATAATAAACATTGACTAGTGAGTAACTTTAATCGTAACTAATGACTAAATGAGTAATCAAAATTTAAATATGACTAATAACTAAAAATGATAAACTAAAAAAGCCACGGAATGATAACAAAAAATATATTTCAACACTGTATAATCTTTTGATATAAAATAGTAAATATCTAAACTCCGATTTTGATGATCCTGAAATATGTTGTCATATTTATAATATGTAGAAAAACACACTAGTAACTAATGATTAATCAAATGTAATAACTAATGATTATTCATAACTAATAACGAATGACTAATGATTAAATAGAGTTGTAAGTAATTTATGCTATATAGTCATGACTAACCAATGAAAAATGTTTAACTAATGATTATTAATTATGATTAATGATTAATCAGATAATTACTCAATTTTAATTATCAGTTGATTTATGCCCTACTCTGCGCACACATCGTAAAAAAAACAAAAACAAAACACAAACGCATTAGATTACACGCATATTGAAAAATGCATGTGTTTCGACGTTGCGTCTAGGTATAGTATCAGTTGTATAGCTATGTTTACATTATGCAACTTTTGGTCGATCGACTGAGTCAGTTGATAAACGCAGCTTTAGCCCCGATGCACACGAGCGAGAAAAAGTCGCTGCGATTCTGCATACTACTATGTTTTTCACAAACGCAAATAAATCGGGCAACGTCACTGACATGAAATTGCAATGACTTCATGTCGCTCGTGTGCATCAGGACTTAGGGAACTCCTCCTAGTTAATTGAAGTTTGCTTACGGTTGGAACGATGGGTGCTGGTAGAGTCAATCGCTGCAGAGCTTGCCAGTTGAACGAGGAGAACCATCTACAAAAAGAATCTTGTCAGAGAAAGCAATTTAAAAAAAAAAACTTTTCGAGCTTCTGCTTTTGAGTAACTCACTTATGGTCGCGAATATCCTGAATCCCGTTTCTCTGATACCCAAGACGCTCCGAGGCGCTGAGACGGAGGAGCTTCTTGATGAAACTGGCGGCGTGTTTGCTGACGATGCTCGGGATTCCAACCACCTCGATGCCTTTCAGAATCTTGTTATACGTGGTCATGTGGTCTGATCCTCGGAAAGGAGGTTTGCCCACCAGGAGCTCGTGTGTGAGGATCCCTAGGGCCCAATAATCCACCGCCCTGGAAGTGGATTAATATAGATTAATTGTTTATTAAGTTAAGGAAATATTTTCTTCGTTGCTCAAAGTTTCAGGAGTTCACATTTACAATATTAGGTTGGAACAAAAGTTCAAAACGGTTTTCAATAAATTGCATTTGAAAAATACTAGCAAGGGAGATTACTTTTAGTTTTAGTATAATATAGAAATCGAGAAAGTATTTGACGCGTATTTTTATTTATCGGCAATCATCCATGTTGAAGGGGTGAAAATCGCCCTCAAAGTTGGGAATATAAAATATATTTTATCGAATATCTTAAGAATTATTAGAGCTAGGCTAATGATTCAAATTGTAATTTGTACCTTTTTCAATAGCGATTTTGTATTATATAAGCAGATTTGCAAAAATTATATTTGTTTAAAAAGAATTAAGAATTTTTATATTTTCGCAAATTTTTTTTATTAACCATTAGCTAATTTCATCATTATTTGCACACGCAAACCATGTATCTAGACAAAAATATGTATAAATTGGAACTTTTGGTTTTAATTGGAACTTTTAGTTTCAATTTATGTGTATTTTTGGTCCAAATGCGAAAATATGAAAATTCTTAATTTTCATTAAACAAATACAATTTCTGGAAATCTGTTTGTCTAATCAAAATTGTCATTAAGAAATGCACAAAATACTTATTAATTTACCTGTAATAATTTTTGAGATATTCGATAAAATATGTTTTACATCCCCAACTTTGAGAGTGATTTTCACCTTTTCAACGTGGATGATTGCCGATAAATAAAAACACGTGTCAAATATTTTTTCGAGTTCAATATTATACTAAAAGCGCATCAAAATCGGTGTGTATGTATTGGGTAATGTCCCTTGTAAGTTTTAGGAGAGTGAATATAGGAAACTACTTCAAAGAAAGCGAAAAGTAGTAGAAAAAAACGAAATACATGTAATTGAGTGAGTGAGTTGTAGGTGAGTTTATGTGCAAATATTTCAATAATATTTTCAACTCAATACTTGCCTATCGTGTCCTTTATTAAGAATAATTTCCGGCGCCACGTATTCCGGAGTACCAGCGAAAGTCCAGGTTTTGGAGGGTCCAATCTTTTTGCTAAACCCGAAGTCGACCTACAAAATAAAGGGTTCGATCAAGTTACATCTAAAAAAAATTCCTTTAGTAAAATTCATTTGAATATTATTCTACTTACTAGTTTTAAATATCCACGCGTGTCCAACATAAGATTCTCCGGTTTCAAATCCCGGTAGACGATGTTGAGGGAATGCAGATGATCCAGAGCCTCCACCACGCATCCCACCATGAACTGAGCAGTGGTGTCATCAAAATACCGTCTTCTCTGAAGGGTGGTCCACACGTCGCCTCCTAGGCAAACCTCCATCAGAAAATAGACGTACTTGTTGTCCTTGAATGTCTGATAGAGTCTAAAATTAACAATGAGTTCTAGAGAAGCTTCTTAAACATTTTTCTAAAGAATGATTAAATTTTTAATACGGACTTGCATATGAAAGGCGAATCGCAGGCCTGCATAATGTGTTTTTCATTGAGGACGTGTTCTTGCTGCTGCTGCTCAACCATCACCTTCTTCTTCAGCTTCTTCAGCGCGAAGCTCTTATCAGGGTCCGACTTCAGGGTGACCAATTCAACGCGACCGAATCCTCCAACCCCCAAAGTGCCTCTGGTTTCTAGATCGGATAAGGTAATGTTCGAGTACTCGTTGGTCCACTTCTTCGGGGTCAAAGATCGTTTCTGTTTTTCGTACTCTGCGAGCCAATCCTTGTTGCGTATCTCGTCGAGGCCGCCCAGGTAATTCAAGAAGGATCTTCAATGCAACGTTTAATTAAGTAAATGAAATTATTATAGTCCTCGCTTTGGTATCGTGGATGAAGGAGATTTAATCGATGTAAACTCACGATCGATCCAAAGTGAGACACTCGACGCCAGGTGCTAAGGCAATAGCGTTCGCGTGTCGGCGATTTTCACCCTCGTCGTCGTAAAGGGCTTTTTCCCCGAAATATTGGCCCTTCCCTAGGACCACTAGTTCCTCTTCATCTCCGCCTTCTGTGACCTTCGTGATCCTCACGTTTCCACCGCTGATTATGTAGAATTTTTCACCCTTTTCTCCTTGCGTTACAATTTTGGCACCGGCAGGGAAGAATTCCTGAAAATTATGTACAGCTTGTTTATTTATTTATTGTAATGAAGCTGAAGTCTTTAATAGAAGTAAATTATCATATTAGGTAGTGGTCTTATGGTGTGATTGATGCTTTGAGGAGAAGAAATGAGTGTTTACCACGCGTATGAGGTCGGAAATCTTGGTCAGCAGGTGGTCCTTGGGTTCTGGGAGCTTCTGGAGAACGGAAACTCGTCGGAGGAACCGGATGTTCCCGTCTAGCCTCTCCTGGGCCGACCTCATCATCACGGTGAGGAATACTGACCTGTCGAGCACCCATACTTTCCCTCCTTTCTTCACTGAAATTTAAAAATTGAATATTAGGTCAGTGTTGTGAATTCATTAAGGCTCAACGTTGCGTTAACGCAACATTCTTACTATGTTAAATAAATTCAAAGTCAATTCAAATTAAAGAAGATGAAGTGTATAAAATCATTACGATAATAATTTTCTTGTAACATTTACCACTAATGGATCGAAGTCTCTTCGTGTTATAAAGCAAAGCGATCTCCCCAAAGGCGACTCCAGGGCCAAAACTTCTCTGGAATTTATCTCCCTGGTAGATATCAAACACTCCCTCCGCAGAAACATAAAGATGCGATCCTGAAGAATTTACAAGATTCAATAAATTAATATCCTCTTAACAACATCAATACACAATTACTAAATAGTTATTCAAACCTCACCTATGTCTCCTTCTCGAATAACCAAAGTGCTCGGCGGTATCTGCTTGGGGTACATCGCGGACACCAAAGCCTCCACCTGGTTCTCTTCAAGATTACCCAGAAATTCGTTCTCCAAAATGGCTCTCTTGATCTGCTTTCTACTTCTGTGAATCCCAAAGCAAACCACATCTCAGTAAACGAACCTTATAATAACTGTGATTGCTACTATATATCTTCCAAATAAATTACTTTGAGTCTTTCTCGTAAACAGGGGTTGGCGCAGAGGGTGGAGTGGGCGTCCTTCCAATAACACCACCCCTAGGATTGCTCGTGGGTTGAATAGACCCATTCGAATTCCTGCCATCGTCCTCGTTCTCTTGATGAGGGGGAAGATGATTGTGATTATGTTTCGGGGGAGGAGGTGCTTTGGCCTTTCCACTAGAATTTAGGGGTGGGCCTGTTCCGTTTGTCACCGTGACGCCTGGTAGAGGTCGTATCTGCAAGAATTTTGAAGCTTTCGTTATGGAAATCACAACAGTATAAAACTTTCAAGCTTTAATTAAGCAGCTGAATATTTAGTAACCTTAGTGTCAGCGATTGAGGAATGTTTTCTGCCTCATTTTTGTGTAGTGGTATCAGATAAAAAGAAAACGGGTTCAAAAGAAGCTCGTAGTTTTTACAAAAGAAAAGAAACGAGAAAGTGGAGATGAATTTCTATGAAAATAGAGATGAAAGTGGAGAAGACAGAATTCTTGTATATTAATAGAGAATTTACAAATTGTTGAACAGTTGAAAAGAGGTCCTCAAGAAGATGCTAAATTATTTTATTGAAGAAATACTTTCGGAGTATGATAATAATTGGAATTTTATAACAGCGGATTTTATGCATTTATCATATGCCAAAATATACAAAATATCAATAATATTATTCAAATTAGAATGTTTAGAATATTAAACATACTGTTTCTCAAGTTCCAATCCTGTATTTGTGTTTGTACAAATTTTATTTTGCACGAAGATCCGTAGTCTAATAATAATAATTATTTAACAGGTTAAATAGCCCTTTGGTACAATAGATTATACAAATATTAATAACAGTCTATACAGTTATATTTACAAACAAAAAAAAATAATGAGAATTCACCGAATAAATCAATATTGACAAGGTATCAACTGACCAAATTACGCAAACAATCAACAGAATTGTGATTGCCGAACAGAGATCGGTGAACCTTGAGGTTAAAAAGTCTATAAAATCTTATGTTTCGAACGGGAATATTGAAATTAAGTTTTTCAAGAATAGCAGGACAATTTACTTTGTTATTAATTATATTGTATAAGATCAAACGAAATATGATTTTTCTGTTTCCAAGCGTTAATAAATTGAGTCTTGCCAGCCAAGGTTTATAATTATGGCAGTAAGTATCGATTCTATTGTTCTTCAAACTTTATGTTGAACACCTTTTACTCTACTAAATGGACCTTAAAATATGAAGACCAGATGATCGAACCATACTCGAGGATAAGTCGAACAAGAGTGTTATATAATAAAAGAATAGAATTAACACATATGTAAGTACGGGGAAAATCGTTAAATAAATAAGTGTTTTATTGGCGCTATTGACTATTTTTTATGCAAAAATAATACATAATAATAAATAATAATAATAGACTTTGGAATCGATGAACAAACAATCACTCCTCCAATTTTCCAAATAATATTCTTCTAATTCTACTACTAGTCTTAGAATTAGTAGTCTATTAGCTACTCACCACACCATGAGTCAGATCAGGGTCCCCAGGCTGCTTATAGCTGCTCACAACCGGGCTCTTCGCGCTTCCATTCTGCAACGAAACAAAATCCCTGAAGCTCCCCAAACTCTGCAACCCTCAAACCATCCCAAAAGCTTTCTAACAATCGCTTACAATGCTGATACCGGAGATGCTGCCGGACTCATCGTTTCCTGGCAGAGGGGCGAGGTTGATGCTGCCCCTCTGACCCAGGATGTTCGGCCTCGGGAAACAGGAGAACCTCATCATACCTTCCTCGTCCAGCGCATGTCGACAGCAAACTCGTTTCGCCCCTGGAATCGCGATCGAACCTGAGCAACGCGTGCGAAATTTTGCACTGCGAATCCCCTGCTCCCTTGTTACTCCCGTAAAGAAACCATCCGCGGCGAGGAGAGAGCGTTTTCCTCTTATCGGATTCGCGCGCGATCGCGAGCCGAATTCCGGTGGATCGTCACGTTAGCCGAGATAACGACAGTTATCGCGCGCGGACCGATTACTTTGCCGCGTTCTTTGATTGCGAGCGGGAATCACGAGCGAGGATCGCGAGCGAGCGCAAATATTTGGCCGACGACGCGCGGTTTCGGCGAACGCGATTGTCTCGCGATTCCCCGTGATCCGCGCTCGTAATCGGGAAAGAACGATTAACCGGGTACCGTGGATCGTGTCCGAGGATCGTTTCACTTTTTGTTCGCACGGCGATCGAAAACACAGCGAACTGAAAGTCGGCGGCGAGCACGTGGCACCGCTTCGCCTCGGCTTCTGGTCACATGCTTATGCTAATGATCCTCGCTGCACGATATACCGACCGCTGACGTCACAATACATTAGCACGGTCTCATGATGAGGATATTCTAGGTTCGATCACTCGCTCGGACGCGGCGGAAAAAATTTGTTGAGCCTCGGGCGATCAATGATCTATGGAGCAGGTTGTTTCTTTATTCGTTGAGGAAAGTTGCAGAGAGCTTCAATTGATAGTGTAATTGAACTAAATTCTGGAGAACTTTCAACCTTTGGCGTGAAGAAAGGGAAAGTGAAGAAATTAGTATGATGCAGTTGCTATTATTGTTGATATTATTTTTATTTAGATTCTAAAAAGCTTGGAGTGCATTTTAAGGATTCTGATAATAAAGAAATTCAGAAAGAACAATTTTTTTTTTCTGTTGTAGGATTTTAATTAACCGACTCACTATTATTGTAAAAATTTTACTATAAATCCTAATGCATTCTCATGGCTAAATTGCGGATGCTTTGTGGATGATTTAGGGTGATTTTAAATGTGCTAAAACATGTAAAGTTATAGATGCGAAAATACATGAAATATCGAAAATAAAATATATTTTATGATATTTAGAAGATAAAAGACACTTTTATTTAAATTGCTTTTCTTTTTCTATGCCATTGAAAATAGGAATTTGCATAAACATCCGCAATTTACTCGTATCTAATGCACTAAATAATTGTTGTAATTCTGGATAATAAATATCAAAGCTAAATTAACTGTGGTAACACTCTAAGTATTAGAGTCTTTTATTTCCTTTAACAACAGTTTTATTCTTGGAAAAAATGTTACTTTGGTATTAATATTTTGGATTTGTATTCTTAGTACTATACAATGAAAAATTCATTAACTAGATTCTTGACAATACAACAGTAATAAAAGTTGCTCGATTCTGGATTTTCAAGAGGAACGTAGCAAAATTAAGAGTAAGATAATCAAAGTTTTACTGTCTCCTTCTCTGTTACAAACACGGATAGAGTAAAATTTATCACTGAATTATCTATCACTTGAAAATAAAAGTATCTATTTCAACAAAATTGCAACGCATACAACTTCTTCTCTTCTTGCATTCATCTCACAAAGCAGAACCTAATTTCTGTTCATTTTTCCTCCTCCTATTTTCCGAACATCTGCAAAACAAAAGTAAATACTCCAAACCATAGAGATATAAAAATGATATCTCTATGTTCCAAACACAGTTGATCGCGGATTTCCTTACATAATCAGTTCTCAGCTCTCGAAATAAAAACTAATATAAGAGAGTCCTCGAATCCAGGAAGTAGATCGATCTTATCGCGAAACGGTATCTGGCTGGCACTATTCAGCAAAAATGGATTTCGCACGAGCGCGAAAAGCGAGAAGAACGCTTCCAAGTAATTTGAGATCGAACATCGACACCGTCGAATTGCGAAAGAACGAGGAAAAACGGACTGAAGCGTCAACCTTTCGAATACCTGCCTTTCGAATTTATTATAATAATTTGTTCTTGACCCGGTGATAATTCGATTTGATCGTCGCCTCGATGTTCAAGTCGTCGAGGAAACGCGCGATCGAAGAATACTGGGAAAGATTCTGAAAATGCTTGGCGTAGGTCTCGGTGCCGGCGAACACCGTCGGTTTATGCGGCATTAAGACAGTGATAAGGGTGTTTGATTAACCATGCGAGGATCTGCCCAAATGTTATTTATAGCGTGTTTGTGGAGCGGTTGCAGCAACTTAGAGAGTTGCTCTTTTTAGAGATTCCCCTGAGAATCAACGGTGTTTTTTTTTCAATTTTTTCAATTGTTTATTACTTTCTACTGCTATACAGCCCCTAGTATTTCTTGTTTGAGAACTCTATTATCCTGTGTTTTGTAATATCACTTACAACTAGAAGAGATTAGAAACGACCTAGAATAAAGTGCTAGAGATTAGCAGTCGCTCAGGACACTGTTGTACAGATAAAATTAAATTCGAGGCACACTTTTTAGAGATAAATCGATCACTCTGTAAGATTGTAGATGGAGAAAACTTTAAACAATCAACCTAATAAACGCTTTCTATGAAAAGCAATAATTTCTCTCGAATTAGAATCTAAACAATCAATTAAAATACTTCTGCATCAATCGTAGACTTCATTATAATTGCAAATCCATTCTAGACGATAGAAAGAAACCTAAAAAGAGAATCCTTTGCATTCCCGGCCGTCATACTGGAATTTCTCCGCAAAGGAGCCAGAGATACTCCGGTTTCTCCAAATATCGTTGAAAACTAGGAGGAAAATAGCGAAAACCGCGAAAATCGTTCCCTCGTTTCGAGGAACGTTTCCCATCCGGAGGACAGCAATTAACTCGAACGAAGTAATTGAAGTCGTCGTATTTGTCTCCCGGTGCTCCTTTTCCAATTACTTCTGCTCTCTCTATCTCAATCTTCCGCCGGCGTCGTTTTTTTTACATAACTTGGAGGACGATTCCCCGCGGCCATGCGCGCGCGAACCAGCGTTTCGTCATTTTTGTGTTGCATCGCCGCTGGATAAGTGTCACTCACGTGACGAGGTGGAATCGGAGGCACGCGGATGGTCGTTCGCAATAAATTAGCGAAAGAAACGATCGTGAACTTCTCGGAGGCTATAATTAGCAGCGTTGCAACGACAGGCCGCCAGAGAATGGGATCGCGCGCGTTCGACGCATCGTTGCGCTCGTTTGAATTACAATCGCCTTTGTTTTTCTCTGAAAACGCTGTTTATCAGGATGTTTGTACTCGCCGATGACGAGATGCTTTTAAACGACTTCGGTTCCACGTGCTTCTTTTACTCGCCATTTTTGCCGGCTGACTGCATTTTCCTATTGCAGAGCGACAGTTTTCTTTTCTAAGTTTTTTTTCGTTAGCAAAGTCTATTTTTTTTTTTTATTTCGAAACTTGAGGTAAAACTGCATTTAAATATCAACTGATTAGTATTTTATTTTTGCGAACAAAAAAAATAGAAGAGGTGGGAAACAGGGGGTTGATATTTCATAATTAACTCGAAGAAGAATATCGATACACTTGTATAAATTATACTTGATATTGGCAGCAATTATTGCATCGCTTTTGCACTAATAACAAAGTGTAGAGTTTCAATATTTTATAACATTGATAATGTTCAACGAAAATTTGTTTAAACCAGTAGAAAATTAAAGCTTAAACCTTCTAGTTTTTAGATTTTATATTTTATTTTCTTTCAATTGCTGTTCAACAGGTTGAAAATTTCCTTTTACGGAGACTTGTTAATTTGTCAAAATTTGCAATTCGAGAACGGATGTACTTCACAAACAATGATATTAGCAAATTCAGTGTGCAGCGTAGATAAATATGATCTTTTGCTTTTAAAACAAGCCAAGCTGCACGCAAAGCGGATGTTTTTTTAACGAAGTTACAGATGTTTGCAGAAACGCCTGTCTTTTATGGTTGCATGTCAATAAACAAGAAATATTGGTATTAGTGCTTTGTATCTCCTTTGTGAGTTTTTATCACAGTATTGTGCCCTCCAGGTTTGCGATTAATTAAATTGTTAGTCATCTATGAAAAGAGTTCTGGAAACCACACAGCTTTTTTTTAATTAAACATTATTCCTGGGATTCTTTTTTCCAACAGCATTCTAAATTATTTTCCAACGATTTTCACGGAAGAAATACGAAGTACTATTACCAATAATTTACTGTTACTCCTTGCTTTTAATTGCGATTGTAAAATTATTTTAGGTAGAATTTTTCCTCTCCACTGTTTTATTTTCGTTGTTTTGAGAATAATTTTAACTTTTCCTGTAAATAATTATAACTTCGCTAAAAATCATCGGTTTTGGATGCTGTTTGACTTGTTTCAAAGGAAAAAAATTGTACTTTTCGACCGTATTCATATTGAATTACGAACAAATTTTAATGCTTCGACAATCTTTTCCATGAAGGAAACATTAACACCTGTCTCACCAATTTCAAAAAGTAGAAGATTCAAACTTTAATTTGCTTTTCACTTTTGTTAAGCAATTTTTAATGAATGTTATCAAAGTTTTGAAACATCAAAGATCGAAAATTTGTCAGTAGTGCACACTAATTATGACGCAATAATTTCTGCCCAATAACGCATAAACCGCGCGTCTGGCCGAACACTCATCAAAAATTTAAGGCCTCCATATTTCAGCTAATCGTCTGCAAATAGTCTGACGGCTGCTAAACGCCGCTGAAAAGCCAAGAATAACACAAATGCTTGAACAATTGATGCACACAGGCGGTATCAGCTTGAGCAGTTAGAGCGGACCGTTTACCGACGTCAACGAGACGTTGTCACAACTTCGAACGGGCTTTTTATCGTGTCGCGTTTAATCAACCGCACGGGCGAAGGTAATTAGCTCGGGCGTAATTTGCGGACGCACGTGGTCCGGATGATCTTGGACGTCAACGGGTACAATTTAATTAGCCAAACAGTGGCAACTTATTTTTCAACGAAGTCAATATTTTCGTCCGTGTTATCATGCTCGATTTTCCTCCGATCGGTACTCTGTTTATTCTGATCGTATTATCGCGATCGAAACCGAGAGAAACGGAGAGGAAAGATCGACTGGAGGATAAATCATCTCTTTATACATTAAATAAAAATTATAATAATTCACCGCCGTTGGAATTATATGAATTTGTTCAGGAAGAACTTCGAGAATAACTTTCCATTGCAGATGGAGATTATCTGAAGAGGCGATGCTTATTACGTTAATTACGAGAGCTTGAATTTTATCTCTGTTAGCGTTCTTCTATTCTCGGTGCAATTGGGTCGTGATAGATCGAATCGAGCGATTTTATCTGAGAAGCTTCGCTTCCGGTAATTGATTAGATCGATTAGATAAGCAATAACGAGGACTCGAGTATATCCTTCGTTCCGAATTGGAGTCCTTCCAATTCGAGTGCAGCTTTTCGTCTCACCTTTCAGATTGACAGCGTTTTAAGTTGATATTATCACCGATTGAATCTCAGAACCAGCGGCGAAGGACAGAAACGATGAGAAATCGATTCGGCTGACGACGGAGCGTCGAAGACGGATGCAGTTGCAATTTTCGGGGTCCACTAATGAGCTGCACTCCGCGAATTCACGTACGAAACTGATGCCCCAAGTTCGAAAAAGACGCAGCAATCTTATCTATCCGATAACAAAAAGGCGCAGTGTCAACAGACACAGGTACGTCTTATCTAATGAGTCCTATTCTACTTTCAGCGAAAACCTCGGCAGACCCAGTTTCCCGTTTTTCCCGTCTTTCCATCCTGCCAATCGCATTTGCATCGCCGGTTAATTGGCGAGTTCCGAAACACGGAATATCCTAGTTACGATGCAAAGCGGATTCTTTTCGCGCGATTATCGTCGCGCGCGCCAAGGCCATTCTGCATTGTGATACCAGCGGAGATATCTGTAGGAGGAAATCGACCTCGGACGATGGAAACCTTATTCCACTTCCTTCACCCATTAATTCTTCCAGCAATTTGCCAACATAAGAGAACGGGAACATTCGTTTATTATTTATTGACGGAACGGTCATGAATTAGAACGTGTCAGTGAGTCATCGTTTTCGATGCGATTTCGTATAGTCGATCGCTCCTACGTTGACACTCTTATTTTCCTATTTTCTTATCTTCGAAACGATGGCCTCTTATCGCTGTCGCTTTTATCGCCCGCCGAACGTTCCTTCATTTTTTTTACCAACCAACAATCCTGCTCCATCACGGTGAAGCAGCTTTTTCCTGCGGTGATCGCTCTTTTGCATATTTTTTATGAATTCCAAAGACTTCAATTACCCGAGGCCTGACATTTACGAAGCGATCATTTAATTAAGAAAATTTCGCTGCAGCGTGGAGGAATTCTTTCAAATCCTGGAATCGGAATTCCTTTGAAGGACCGCTTTCCCTGTTATCGTTAACTCGCGATTTCCTGTATTTTCACTAATCTGCGACACAAACAACGTTTCCCGGATTGCAATTAAAATTATAATTACCGACGATGAATCAGCAGCTGAGTAAAAAAAAACTCTCGCTCCGATTTCTGCGCGATCGAATGTTCCAATCTGAAGCGATTTCGCGATAAAAATTGGCAACCAAATTTCCATCTCCTAACAGATTTCTAATCAATTTATCTGTTAATTGTTTCCTACTACCCATCGCAAAAATCCACACCCCTAATTAGTCGAGCACTAAACTCCACCGGAAGTACTCACGTTCCTCAGCTTCCGGTCCTCCGGTTCACCAAAATGTCAGCTTCGGCACTCGTTCACAGGACTCTCACAAACTTTTCAGCACACGTTCCTCGCGTTCGAGAGTTCGCTTTCGAGACTCATTGTCCATTACCTAGCGCGACCGCTTGCTTATGGTAATTAGAAAGCCGATATCGGACGAAGGAACTCAGCGCGTCGCCGGCGCTTTCATCTTATACGCGCACTTGTTTCCTTGACGGCGAAGAGAGGGGCGATCGGAGGGGCTGTTACGTGTCATTCGCGACGAAATGCCGGAGAGATCGAGGAAATGATCGACGGCTGGGAATCGCGCATCCTCGCGAGGATCCAGGACGAGACGACCGCGAGCGACTGGAGCGATCGAGGATCCACGGGAATGGACTTTCGCTAATGCTCGGCGTGCTGTCGACTGGCCGGTCTCAATGCCACTGGCAGAAAAACACGCAGCGCGTTTTTCCGTCGATGCGATACCGCCGTGTCGTGGGGGTATTGCTGGTTATCACCGTTTGGCACCTTATCCACTGATCGAGCTCACTCCACGTGGACTGCGATCGATACTTGTTGCCCAAAACGCTTGGGAACGTGTATATTTCCATCAGATCGGGGCGATTAGGGACACGTTGCGATTGGTAGGGGCTAGTTCAGGAAGTGTTTTGTTTATAATACAGGGATTTTTCTTTATTTTGACTTGAAGGATTATCTTGAATGTTGGTTACCTTTGGGTTGGATCAACCCCTTCCTTTATTACTTTTTTTTTTTTTTAATTGTGGATCTATGAGTTGGGTTCGATAGTAAATAAAGACATGCAATAATTGATTATTCAATATTGCTGGTGAATACAGAGTTGCTCAAATTGAAACAAGAAGACATATTAAACAAGATCAGTAAAATCTCATTCAGCGATGACAGGAACAGGGTAAGAACCTTTACGTACAACTCCCTGTATAAAAACCTAAAAGACTTAGATCAAAGAGATAAAACTAAATATACTAATTTAAAAAAGAATTTTGGCCCAGCTGAGACAATAAAGAAATATTTTTTTTTTCTTAGTATAAATAACACGTGTATAAGATTAAACATAAATTTAATTTCTTTGATTTCTTTCAATCTTAGCTTTTCTGGTTTTAGGAAAACTGTAAAGAAATTATTATTAATTATCTTGATCTGTTTCTTGTTCCTTTATTTTGTATTAATACCAAAACTGTTTACATTCGCAATAAAATGCTGAGTATATATTAGGGATTTAAAGAGAAACGCACAAGAGTTAAATAACTTTAAGTTTATGCATTAAATATTGAAATATATATGGTTGAGTTTTATAATCGCCAATCTGAATCTTTGCTATGTTTTACGCCTACAAGAAACTTTTTCTGTTATTTGAAGAAAATTATATTACCCTTTCAGGGCAAGATAAATAAAGTCTAACTCTAAAGAAAGATTCTATCCCGATGAAATTAGAGTTTCACGACATTCAATCCTACAATTATTTACTTTTGAGTCTTCAAGTAATTTTGGTGGACTCCAGAAAATGGTAAACGATCTATAATTTTCTTACATCGATACTAAAATGGTACTAAAACATTTTACAATATCTAGTTAAACAAGCTAATTTTTTTAAAAATCATGAACACTAAATATTATCCTTTGGTAATCTCAAATTAAAATTTGGCTGCAGCCGTAATCTTCATCCGTCTGATAAATTAAAATCTAATGAATTCGAAGTTGCTACATTGACAAAGTGAATTAGTTTCTATTCTTCTTCAAAGATCTACGAGTTTTACTTTCGGCGAAAAAAGTTAATGAAACTTTTTTTGTCGCGTTGAATGGGAGCCAAAGTCAAAAATAAAGCGCGCAAAATTCTTAGACAAATGGAACAAACCTTCTCTAAAAATATATCTTTTGAACTCGCATCCAAAATTTGTTTTTTCAATCTAAAAACAGGATCGTCCATCAGAGATCAGCATCCACTTTTCTTACTTCCTCTTGCATCCTACTTTCGGAGGATATAAAAGAACATCGAATGGTTTATTTGAAAAATATTTAATAATAAACATTGACAATATACAGAGAAAATACGCCATAAGAAGTCGCTATGGGAGTAATAAGAACCTAACAACTGGTCCAGACTTACAAAATATCATCAAATCAGACAATGATAAAGGTGTTCCGTACGACACCCTAGTATGTGTGTTCCGTGTAAGTGTGTGTATGTGTGTGTACGTCTGTACGTGTGTTTGTATACTCCTATATCAGTATTTTGCAACTAAAGTTCGAGTTGATCGTATCCCTTGTTCTCTCTTACACACGTGTCCGCACCTTTCTCTCTCGTATCTCATTTAATTATCTTTAATATCGATTTATTCATTTTTCCACGCGCGCGTGTGTCATGTGTGAGTGTGTACGCCCCGCGGTTGCGTCTCCTGCTTGATTTCGGCGTCTCAAGTCGCTGTCACGCTCGTAGCTCTGCTCTCGATGAGAGGGACTCGCGACCGGAAGTCGAAGCTTCTGCCGCGAATCCCGCCGACTGCGAGGAAAGCGGAAAACAGGTGGCGTCAGTTTTCGTCTCTTAAACTATTTGCTCCGTTTTTTTTTTTTTTTTTATCATTTCATCCATGAATTCTTTTTGTTTTTCTCTTTTTGATCATCCAGCGAATCGCCTGTGAATTTCCTTCGATCCAAGATTTTTCCGGATCCTTTGAATTCCTTTTTGAGGATCGCCACGATTTCCTCTCGCACTCGCATCGAACTTCCGGTCACACGCACGCACGCACTACAACCTAGACTTACTTAATCATCGTAACGGCCTAATGTCATGGAACATCCCTCGCTCGCGCGTTCCTCGCCGCTCACTGTCGCGGTTTCCGCTCGCCTCGTGCGATAATTCGAAAAGAAAGACGGGGACCGAGGGGCGGTCGTCTGGCCCCTCCGGAGGTTTCAACGGCGAGTCGTAAGTCCCGCGCCACGGGGCGGAAGTGTGCGTTGTCGCGCGGGAAAACGAAACTCGACGCGCGAATCGCGGGGGAGCGCGCGTCCCCCCTCGGCCCCCTCGCCTAGTACGCTAGGATATGTTGCTCGTAAAATGTGTCGTTACGTAGTCAATGGTAGTTCGTCTAGATCCACGCTTCTCGCTTACAACTCGCTTTAAAAATCCTTCGTTCTCTCTTTCCAAACCTCCGCTTCACGGTACTGTTTTTGTTTTTAATTATAATTATATTACCATATCAATATATTTATATATGTATATACTATGTATAACGTTACGGTGCGTATCATCGTAGTTTTGGATTATTTTACACTAGAGCTGCTGGAGTCGAGCGTACGATAAAAACCAGGATGGCGGGTTTCAGATCGGTGGCTAGGAAACTTTGTTCTCTCGCGAGCCTCCTCCTCGGCTTCTTGTTCCGACGGGCGAAGAATCCTGAGGAGGACGAAGCGCGTCGAAGCGATTGCGAGAGGATTTTCCCCCATGGAAGTTTAAACATTTTTGTACACTCGTCCCGAAAGGACTTGGCGAGATCTACGTTGGCATGCGTTCTGGTAACGCAGGTACTCAATTACGCGAAGCTTTAAGATTATCCAGTGAATTTCTATGAAGTTGGAAGAAGGCTACCTGGTCTCTCTTCTCTAAGGCCGGAACAGACGCTACTCTAATTTATCTGCTCCTAGAGAGTCCTTTAGCTGCGCGCCAGAACGACACTAGTCGGCTTTCACCAGGCAGCACAGGATTTAAGTTTCAATTTGATATGAGATCCAAAAGACGGGATGATTTTCGGGGAATAATAAAATATATGGGAAAGTAGATCTTCCTTTGAAGGCGAGGGTATTGTAGGGTTTGAAAAAATTCAAACCCTGATATTTCGAAAATGAAGATAAAAACCAAACTCGTGTCAGTCTTCCTCGCAGCTAAAGACTTTTCTACTTTGTAAGACCTTTGTTCTGCACAGCAAGTATTGCTGTCGATTCTACTTATTTCTCTGCTTTTAGATAAATATACAAGGCGTCTGAGAATGAACTCGGCATTAGAAATCGACGAAACGAAGCGAATTCGTGCGAATGTTTTCCCCCCTTCTTTAGTCAAGAATATTGAAACATTCTGAAGTCAGAAATGACACTTTCCTCTCAAATTACAACCCTTTGTTACCAGTTTCTAAATGATGCTCTTCATTTTCTGAAGAATTTATCCTCATGCAGACACGTCGAAAATTTTTCACCCCAAAGTTCAAACATTCACACAAACTCCACACAAAATTTTCCCCACACCGAGTTCACCACTTCGCTCAAACGCCCTCGAAGAAGTCTGATAAATAAACTACCATTGAATATACTTTAACTTGAAACAACCGGTAAGATAGTGCGTCGTGCACCTCGAGGATCGTTTCCAATCGCTTCGACGAGACGAGATGTTCCCTCAGGATTCTTCGAAGAAGGCTTCTCCCCATCGCGAAACGTATCGAACAACCATAACAGAAGTAGAGTACAGAAACGGAGGAGCAGGGAGAGCCCGATGGCCACTTGTTATCTCAATAGGCCTGTCACTGAGGGTAGAAACGAAAAATTCCGCGGAGAATGATCGGAACAAGAAGGGGATTCGCGTGGGATAAAAGGAGGGGTAGTTGTGCACTCGTGACGAAGAATAAGACGCGAAGACGACGGGTCTCTCGCCTAGATTTGAGCTTGACTTACGCTAGCCGCTAGTAGTTAATAGCCTACCGATAAAGGTATTACGATTAAGTATAAATTGTAATTACAGTGTACAATGTACAGGGATGAACGCGATTGGCTCGCCAGGCGCGGACGTCCTTCGACGTCCCTTCGAGGGCGATCCTTTCGGGGGGTTAAAATGTCCGCGCCAGGAAGAGGAAAAGGGCTGCCGTTCCGGTGGAAACCGGTCAAAGGCTGACCGACTCGCCGCGTACTTCTCCGAGGCTCTTTTCCTCGTGCCAAAACGCGCGCACGATTTTCCATCGCGTCCTCTTGTCCGTCTCGCCTTCTAAAATCTACGCTCTCGATTTTTTTTTTTGTTGTCGCTCGAATCTCGTTACAAGGATCGCGAGTACGCTCTGTTCTGTATTTTGTTCGAGTGTTATGTATAGCCCCTAAGTGATCTTTTTGTGCTCGACGATGCGATCGGTAAACACGATCGACCCCCGCTATATTTAATATTCATTTTATTTACACGTGTACTGGCGTTCGCGCACGCGAAACGAAAAGAACGAGAATCTTGCTCGCCGTCTTATCAACTAGCCTAGACGCCTAATCCTAGCGATAGAGATTTCTCAAGATCTTCTGTTTTAAAAACGCGACGACGGGACTACCTGTCGCGCGGCTTTCTATGCATTACAAAAAACAAAAGTAGAAGGAAAAAAGGAAAGATTACGAAGAGTGGAGACAAAAACGAAAAAAGAAAACGTCAAAGAGAAAAGAAAAGAACATCTTTGTCATATTTGGCTATTTCACACGACTCTTTGTGTTGTGTATTCCCCTTATTTTTCTGTTTCACTTCACCGAGCTTTGTTTCGCTTCTTTGTTCTCCCTCATTTGCTCTTTCTCTCTCTCTCTCTCTCTCTCTCTCTCTCGCGCGCGAAAGTTCATTCACTCGTTGAGTTCACTCGCAACGCTCCTCACTTACACGCTTACACGTCGAGTCACGCGACACTCGGCTTATCTATCCTGTGTGTATGTGTATGTATATATATATATTTTATGCATATATATATTTTTTTATATTTATTTATTACGATAAATCTCCGCTTAACTAGAATTCAACAGGGATTATCACTCACTCGACTCAATGTGCGTACCATTTTCCCTTTTCGCGTGAACCCCGCGCGCGCGGAGTACTCCGTGTGCCTGTGTGTCTGTACGCGTGTGTCCCCCGTGTGTGTTTCACTTCCGAGACTTCTGTCCGCTATTTCAGTAACAATCTTCCGTCGATCTGGTAGCAGATCAAAGCGATTCGGTGACCGAGAACGGCGGATCGGAGTCCAGGAACTTAAATCGCGGTAGAGATGAAGATAAACACCCTCTGAAGCAAGACAAGGGATGATCTCGAGAAGAAAATTATAAATATCCGGGGGAGGGTGTGATTTAACAGTCGCAGAGGGTTCGGAAGTGTTGAGACTTGCGAGGAACTTGGTATCCTTAGAGAGACTATTAGAAAAACTGCTGCAGAGGTCGGAGGTCAGTCTCTGATGAAGGTCGCGACGTTCTCGATCGCTGAAGTCGATCGAATACATCTATGAGGGATTCTGTATTTACTCGAGACGAAGAAAAGTCGATTTGCAACCTTGGTGGGATACTTTGGTGGCAGAGGAATCGGAGAGATTTTTGGTGAGTGTTTTAATTGGTAATTCTATGATTTCGGATGATCTTAGGTCATGGCTTTTTTTTCTGTTCGAGGAGAACAGAGTTTTAGAGAAGGTTTTCTGAGTTGATCGAGACGTTGGAGAAAGAATACTGTTGAATGTTTGGTTATTGATCAAAGTAATCTCATTTTATCGAAGTCTTTAAGTTCTGCGAGCTTTTCTGAAGCGTTTAAATCCTTCTCGATTAAAATAAAAATAAGAGGATGCAATAGTATTGATTGTAGATGAAAAGGTTCAATGAATCTCTCGCTACCGTTAGCGTAATCTCGTTTTAGCGAAGTATTTACGTTCCCAGGAAAATTCCTGTAGACTTTCAATCCTTCTTAATTAAAATAAAAATAGGGTGATACAATGATATTGATTGTGGATGAAGTTACTCTCAGATTCCCCTACGAAAGCGTCCGAAAAAATAAGAGAGCGGAAGTGCCTCGTCCAACAAACTCCAACGCGTTCAATGACGCTTTATAAAACAATGTCTCAATCTCCGACGTTCTAATTTTCAATCTATCGATTTAGAAAAGTCTTTTGTTGGAGCGTCGTCGAGGTAATGAGTATTCATAGGAAGCTGTATCAGCCGCAACAGTCAAGTGTATAACCATTCGAGGTCCTGACTAGATCCCGTTCAACGAAATCCCGGTTGCTTCGGATCGAGGATCTGTCTAAAATCGTCTCCTATTATTCGCCTTATCAGTGATCTATTTCCGGAGTATCTAGAGTCGCGTCTCGTTCGCACACAGCGCGATCGAACGCACACACAGACCCACGCGCACACATATTTGGCATAGAAACCCTACCGATCGCACGCAATCGTCCCCGACGCTATTCTCCAGTTAGCTAGCTACCTAAAGGGTCTCGCGATTTTTCCTTTCATCCCCGCGGTTTCCACCCCTTCGAATCAGCGTGTCGATCGGTGCGCGTTGACGGAAGTCGCGTTTACCTCGTCGACACGACGGAAGAGTTCCTTTCCGGCAGCCATTTTTGCAAGAGCGTCGGAAATCGCGCACCGATTACAATGATTAAAACCACAGAAAAAAAAAAGAGTGTAATAAAAACAAAATAAACGCAAGAATGATTCTTGCATCAAATGACTTTCGTTCTTCGTACGTAGTACAATCAATCTGTTATGTACAAAATTCTTCGACCTCCGATTCTTTCACGAAAATTAATCTTTGTACAAATTCATCTTTGTTCGAAACGCATTTGTAAATCCCATTCGCGACTGAAGAAAATGAATAAAGGAAAGAAGAGGTTTGCCTGGAACGCGTTCTAAAATTCTGCAACGATCGATACGTGCAACGAGTACTGAATTGTATAATTACAATCGATTTTATGGATAGATCAATATCTATATATGTATATGTATATACATACGTATATATACACCGTACGCCGGCTATGGACTCGCCGTTTCACCCCAGTTTGTCGATCGCGAACAGTCGGAATGGCTGCCGGGTCCGAAACTCGCGACGAACACGTCCAACTCTGGACGAAAAACTCCAAGACGCCCTTCGACCTGCCTAATCTACTTCTACGTTCTCCCTAACTATTGCTGCATCGCCCGCCACATCTTCCCGCGTCTCTCTCTCTCTCTCTCTCTCTCTCGGATGTTTTCGCGACACGAAGGTTCGGCAGGCCTCGAGCGAACTCAATTCGACCCCTCCGCTTTGTCTACTAATTCGGTTCGCCGCTTTGCCGCGGCTCCTCTAATTATCGGCCAGGCGTGGCTCGAAAGTTCCGCGACGCTTCGGTGGTCCTTTGTCGCCTAATCGACTGTCTGCGACCCCATCGAGCCGCAGTCGCTGGGACTGAGACTCAAGGTCGGACGTCGATTCGATCGTTTTTGTTCTTCGCAGAGTCTTTCTTGAAGATCTTGTTCGTCAGAGCCTTTGTAAAGTTGCGAAGTTTCTTTCTAAGGTCGTTTGAGGTTCGCTCGAACTCGACGCGTCTTCTTGGTCGATCGGACAAACGTCCGCGGCGACCGGAGGTTTCCTGGTTGACGAGTGACTTCGTTCCGCGTCGACGAGAACCGACGCCGTTGCCGGCCGTCATCACGCGCAGAGGATCCAGGCATCGCTTCTTCGTGGGCTGATCGATGGCGGATGATGATGATTACGATGATTGTGTCGACTGCTGGTCATGTTCTGCTGAGTATAACGGTGTGCTTGGAAGTCTCGCGCTTCGCTCCCCCGCGAACCTTAGTACGGCGTGAACCTGTTGTAGCCGCTTCTATACACGGTCGCCTGCGAACATGGGGTTTTCCGCGCGATTAGCGCTTTTCTTCCGTTGTCGGATTGGGGATTTTCCTCGGGGCGGAAATGCTGGAGAGGATAAGGAGCGGTGGAAGGATTCTTGGTTGACTAGGGTCGGCTGCGTCTTCTGAATACTTGGTTTCAGTAAATTTTCTTGTAGCGATTTTGTAGGTAAGTTAGTTCGGCTTCAGGTAAGCATGGAAGGTTTAGGTAGGCTGGTTTTTTAGGTACAGGTTAGTTGAATTTGGATTTGGAGTCTTCCGCAGGCGAGGGAAAATCTCTTCAGGGTTCGTACAAACTTGAAACCTCGATTATCCGAATCATAATTGTTCCAGAATTTTGTTATTCAATGTTTCAATCATTTAATGCATTAGGAATTAGAATACAGTAGAATTTCGAGTAAAACTTGAACTGGGAGTTTGTTTCATACATATGAAATCGGGTAATCGAGGTTTTGTTGATCTAAAATGTGGGCCAAACTCCAGAGCAGGTTTCTTAATAGGCAAAAAATAGTTTTGGTACTGATTGAATTTTTTTTATGCAAAATTTTATTTTGCTGAGATCTCGAAAAAATTGCTGAAGAATTATGAAATAGGCTGAGTTTATCATAGTTCCAAGTTATTTAGCTGACCAAATGCTTCAGTAAATTTAGTTTCACAATATTTTATAATTTCTGGATAGTAAAAATTACAGCTGAGTTTTGAGAAATTTAATCGAATTTCATATTTAAAATTGAAATTGTAGTCCTAAAATTATACGAGTTTTTTTGAGATCTCGTTTAACACTTTAGTTGCCATGTCACCCAGATATCAATTAGAAGCTTTTATTGCATACTAGATTAAAAGGAATATAGTTCTGTAAAATAAATGTAAAAGCTGCACATTTTAAGGAAAATGTAATGAAATTACTTTGGCAGTCAAAGTATTAAAACACTTTATGTTCCATATTTAATAGAACAAATCTGCATGTGTTCTCTGTATGCAATTTCATTAAAAGGAAGTCATTATTGAAGAAGCTATTATCTCCCTGAATCCCACTTTGAATCAAGGCCCACATCATAAATTAGCTGAAATCTCAAATATTGTAATCCTAGAACTAGAAATAAAATATTTGTGGTCCAAATTTAATGGTTCTAAGTGCAGCCGCTGTGAGAAAAAAAAATTAAGGGAATTTAATACAAAAAATATCGAAGATAATACTCACCCCATAGCCAGCCACTGGTCCAATACCATGTCCAAGGTAAGGATCGGCGTATTCACGCCCATAACTGGAACATCAAATAAATGATTAAAAATTCGGGTCAACGGTTCCTCTTCCTCTGGAGTGGATCGAAGGATTCTGCTTTTTTCGAAAGGATAAAGAGACAAACGGAGATACAAACGCAGGATATTTTAGAGGTTTTCAATGGGACTATCGGAGCGTTCAACAGGACTGTCAGGTCTGATCTGGCTTTCCACGTATCTGCGGCTACGAAGGGCTCGACCACGACGACGCGTTCGTCTGGAAGGAACGGACTTCTTATGTACATCTTCCTTTCTTTCTATAGTATCCTCTCTGGCGGAAAGTTCGAGAAAATTTAAAAGAAAACTTCCTGCTGAATATGGGAAACTTTTGTGTAAGGAGAACATTTGGAGCGCGATTTCATTCCCTCTTCGCGGTCCACATTTCCCTTTATGGATAGGGCATTTCTTTAAATTGAGGCACGTTTACACATTTATAATGCAATATTCAATTATAACAGGATTTAATCCTTTTTGATTTCAATAATTTTTTTTGGAATAAAAGATATGTTTCTTGGTACACAAATATTTTTTATCAGAATATACGCAGATCTAAAAATTGTATAAAAGAACTGACCAGGTCTCAGTGCAAAATATCTTTCGAATTTTTTAACCAAGTACTTTTTAAATGTAAAGTAGAGTATGCAAAACAATTTCAAGAAGTGCTGCAAGGATCATCTTTCTATCGTTTATAAAGAATAAATTATTAAAACTATAGTACAACTTTATCTGAAATTCGAATTCTTTCAATAAAAAAAATTGTACACTCTTCTACAAAACTGGTGAAACATAAATAAAAAGTGTCTATATGATAAAACAGAAATGAAATGAAAATTGAAAACGAGTTACAGTTGTTGATCATAAGAAGAGTTCAATTCATCAAGATGAACATCGATATCTAACAATTTATTCCTGAAAAATGAAGAAGAGACGTTCCCCGCAATTTCCTGAGGTTGTTCCGTACTTTTTCCTCTTCATCCCAAAAAAATTTATCTGAAAAATTTGGGATACGCTTCGTCAGCCTCCAGAAGCCTCGAAGTAATCGTTCTACGCGAGTCATAAAATTTCATAAGCGACTTCATCGCGCCCCCGGAATAAATTTCCCATAAATGAAAGCATCGATCAGTTAACGAGCGTCGCGGCTCGTTCGATGGGAGGGGGAAAGGGGGATGATCGTGGACCGTCAAGGGGGGTCGAAAGGACGTGGTGAGAGGGCGGTTTGACCGGCAAACACCGGAGGCCCGGGGGATAAGGGCTACAGGGTGAGAGAGAGTCTGGTCCTCGGTTGAGAAGGGGTCGAACGCTTACCCCGCGACTGCGGCATATCCTGCGACCGGTTGTGCCGCAGCTGCAGCTGCGCCGTATGCGCGCGCAGCCACTGCCGTGTAGGTCGCTGCAGCTGCGTAGGTGGCCTGCTGCGCCGTCGAGAGGGGCGTCTTCAGCAATGGTGACGCTGCGGCCGCTGCTGCCGCGGCCTGAAACAAGAACCATGACCCGCCATGCAAGGCTCAAGCAAGCTCCAAGACAAGAGAGATCGGACATAGATAGGTGTCCTGGCGGAGAAAACGGCGCTAAACGCGGTCCTTTCGAACATCCGAAGAGGTATCCGAAGAGGTCCTTGCTCGCGTGGTCCAAACACTTTTTAGATTATTCATTTAGGAACAAAAAATGTTCAGGTTGCGATGGAGTTAAGAAGGAAAAAGAATCGGATTGGATGGAGAAGAATACTTTAGGAGAATTTTGATGCTAGGGGGTGTTTCTTGTACTTGAGAAGCGTGGTACATTGCTGGATAAAATTATGAGACACTCTGAACATTGTTGGAATGGGGACTTAATATTTTACTGACAGAAATGAAATGGAAAATTGATGGTAAGAATTATATTATTTGTTAGGTTTGCGACGGGTTTTATTTGGAAGTAAATAATTCTGTTTCGTATGCAATGGTTTTTAAAATACAGAAGTATAATATTAAGGGTCCATTCTACCTTTTTCTCAGTTGAAAGGGTGACTAATTTTCATGAATTTTTTGTTCAAGAAGTAGTAGGAAAATGTTTATATTCTTTTTTGTTAAAGCTCCATTAATTCATGATTTATAGAATTATATTTTCAATGGTTTTTAAATATTATTAAAATTATTGGAAATATATGAAGTTTTGTTTCTGTGATGAAAAATATGTTTGACGTTCTGAATGGTATTATATTTTATGAAAAAATCTGATAACTTATAATTTTCAGAATCTTTTTAGTATAATATTTAATATTGCCTTCAATATTCAGAAAAATAAAAAATTGATTTTTTCAATCATAGGAAATAGACTCTCAGATTTCTATTTTAATAATGTTTAGGGTGTTTTATAATTTTGTCCAGCAGTGATTATGAAATCAAACCTCATAATAAGTATCTTTGAATCTTGAAAATCTACTCGAAAGGATAACATTAGGATCATAATTTTGTGTCATAGATTTATTGACAATAGAAATTTTATTGATTAAATTAAATTTACTCAATTTTAGATCATTAAAGGTTTTTAGTTTTCTTATAAATATTAATTCAATTATGACATTCAGAATGATCCTAACATTTTACTGAATTCTTCTAATAATTTGAAGAGAACTATACAAAATTATAAGTATAATAAATTTTTAATATTGAATTGCAATTGGATTATGCATAAAAATTACAATAGTAGCCTTCAATGGGATCTAAGCTACAAGATAATTATGACGAGCATAAGACTTAAAATTGAAATGACAGTGGGCCAAATTTTCTAAAAAATGTAAAATACACTTTATATTTAATATTTTATACACTTTTGCATCTGTAAGCATTCAGTTCAAATTTAGCAAGTCAATATTCAAAATTCAAAGTACAACCCTTTCATATACTGAAGCCTATTAAATAATTTAATCAAAAGAACAATTGCACCCCATTATCAACCAAAAAAGAAACTAGCTTAATCTACGACTGACGAGACTCGCACTACTTCTGATTATCGTTGTGACCCATCCCTGACCCAGGCAAATCCTTTCAATTCTATATTAATTACGTAAATGAGAAAGTAATTCCAAACAGCTGAAGCTCAAACGATCCCGGGTCTTCCAAAGAACCCAAGCTGTCCGCTGACCCATGCATCCCTTCCCCAGTTTGACGTCACCTGCCCCAAATCGCGTCACCCCAACGTCGCCTCGTCAATCTGGACTGCGGGAGACTAGCTTAGGCTGCGACTGGGATTACCTGGTCGCAGGTGGACCAAAGCTGGTCTCGATTGAAACTAGGATTACAGTTGAGGTACAGTTAGGAATAGTCAGGTTTGGTCCGACTTACGAATGGACTCTTGGAATTTATGTCGCGCCGTTTGACGGAACTTCCGGGAAACTTGGAGAATGAAGGATGGTAATCTATTAGTGCCAGGAAGTGCTTGAACCGATTCGCGCCTGGAACCAGTTTGTAAGATTCGCATTGTTCGGCGGAATCTCCGTCGCGAGGACATTTTCGGGTGCGTTTTCAAAGCACGTCGATGAAACAGTTAGCAAAGCTCTAATTTTGTCCCTGGATTATTATTGAGTCTCTGAAACTGTTTCATCGATGCGCAACGGTGCAATCAGTGAAGTATCTCGAGCATTTTGCTAAACGTGGTTCTCGAAGCTACTTTCCGTCAGTGAAAGCATAAGATACAGTCTTATGTACAAGGGAACGACGTGATTCATCACTACGAAATCGATTTCCGGCGACGCGCGAACGACGGCGTTTACTTCGAGTACAAAGTATTTAGGGGGTTGAACAATCCCCTGGAATCTCCGAACTCTGCCTCCTCGAATCTCCCGCGAGAAGAATGAACCCTCAGGAAAGCTACGATGCGAGAGCTTTTGATCGAACCTCCGGAATAATTCAAGGCCGGGAATTTTCGAAACGACCTCAGGCTCGTTCCAGATGCAACGACGCTTTCCAAGCTTGCCAGCAATTTCCATGGGCATTAGCATTTCCCGCCCGCCGATCGAAGCCGGGTACCTCGACTTCGTCCACCCCGTCGGAGTGCACTTAAGTGCGCCGAAATTAAATCCCGCTCTTACTTTCGCGCCGTTTTATGAAACTGCTTCTGGTGCCACGGCGGTAATCCTGAAATTACATTACCTCGGCGCCGAAAGAAAACCTCTGCGAGTTTCATCCTCGAAGGAGAATCCTCCTATTTGTCGTAACGGAAGCCTCGAGGATTTTTGAAACGATCTGGGAAATTTTCCCGGTGAAAAAGTTCGATTCTTTTTTTGAGCCAAATCACCCTCAATTATCGACAATTATTTCTGTTCCTTGGAAAAATCGTTTATAAGGCGGTGGAATATTCCAAATTTGAGGTGTTTCGAAGGGAATGGAAGCGAATACAACGTTTTATCATCCCCTTTGATGATTAAAGATTGAAACACGAACTGAGCCCCGCAAAAATTTTTCCATATCGAAGAGCAAAGCTTCAACTCTGAGTTCAAGTCTAATTCAAATTTTTCGCTGAAAGAAAAGTCTCAGAGGGCGGTCCACTCAAAGGATGGCGAGAAGTTTGCAATAATAATTTCCGACGTGACTGCGAGTAACGACGACTGGCGAAGGAAAACACGGACGTCGGCGCCAGAAAGTTTCGGTTTCCAAGACAGTCGGAGGTGCGGCGGGGTCGGAGGGAATGAAATTCCGCGACGATTCTGGCCGTGGGAACTGCGCTGCGGGGGTAGGCGGAGGTTTCTGGGTCGCGGTTGATTCCCAAATGCGAGTCGCGTCTTCGTCCCACGATTTCGGCCGGATATTTCGTGCAAAAGGGAATGTGGGTCAAGTGACTCTCCCGCGAGCAGCTGGTCGGCTGTTTGCCCTTGCGGGGAAATTATTTAACGTTCCCCGAGATCTGGGGGTGGACTTATTGCCCCGTGGCTTAGAAGCTTTTTTAGGGAAGCCTCTCTCTTTTTTTTTCAACGCCAGGGAAATCAAAATTCCCGGGGCAATTTGAAGCTCTCCGTGGTCCAACTTTTTCTTCTACGCGAATGAGAACAATTTTTGAATTCAAAGAACATCAAGTGCTGATTTCGTGGAATATACCGTTAAGGAACTAGTTTTTGATCAGTTCGTGAAATAGATCGTGCTTTTAAGTTTATGTCAACAAGTAATTATTTAAAATAATTTATGAAGTAAAAATTGACTGTTCAAAAATATAGGTATGACATGTCAAAGCAGGCAGTATTGTGCGTTTTCGTGAAAATAGATATGAAAGCAAGCACACTTGCAGAAAGTCCTTATTGAACGCCATGTCTTACTGATCGGCGTAAGAGAGTACCGAGAGTACCGTCAATAATACAGTTGATCTGTTTATGCTGTTGCAACTATTGAAGGCTATTTTCATACGCTTTGCTTATTAAATAGTTTATTTACAATGTATAGCAAGAATTTTAATAACATATAATTTTAAAAATATATAATTGTTATTTAAAAATTAGTGATCAATTACTTAGTTCCAATGTTTTCTTGTGTAACTAGTTTTTTTGATCACCTAAATACTGAATAGGTTAAGACACAAAATTACAAAAAAAAAAATTCAATATACATTATTATATTAAAAATAAGTTTAGTTTTTATAACCACAAGCTTCGTTTGTTTATTTTTTTCTTTTTAATTAGTATTTGTATTTTGCAATGCATTTTAGATGATCAAAAATTAGTTCCTATGTATTTTAGATGATCAAAAACTAGTTCCCAATCACCTTATTATTCTATAGCCTATAAATAATTCAATTATACTTATTTTCAACTCTTTAAAATATTTTCTTGAAAACAAAACATAAATTTGTCTTTTAATAATACAAAACTCTATAGTTTAGGATTTTATTAGGTTAAAAAAAATATTACGTCGGGAAGGTCCCTAAAATGATCAAAAATTAGTTCGTTAACGATAGTAGAATATGATGTTTCAGAAATTAGGTGCGTATAAGTTGACGACTACGTAACTCGATACGACGAAATATCCTAAAGCGTCGAGGAACAACAGTAGCCCTTTAATGAGAGGGAAATATTACGTTACCGGAGAAACTCGGGGGTAACTGCTCAGCATCCCGAACACACGACCCGCCGCGGTCGAGGGGTTAATATTTATGCACTTCGCCAACAACGCAGCTCGGAAAATATTAAGTACCCCTTCGCGTTTCCATCTCGATTCATTATTTCGCGGCGGAAAGTTTTAGGGTTACCGCGGCGGAATTCAGTACCGAGTCCTTCTGCAACCCTTAGCACGGCGACAGGAAATAATTCCGAGCGACATAGGAAAACGTTTCATCCCCTTCCTTCGCCTTCTTCCCTTAAAGATTCCTTTCGAAGTGTCCTTTAAGAACGAACGACGCGAGGGAGGAAGCTTCGTAAAAATCGAACGAATCTATGAGAGTGTAGAGGCAATCGCAGTAATTAAATCCGTGTCCGCATCCCCGCCGAATTTCCGCAACCCTCGAAAGTCATCGCGCCGCGTCAATTAACTCGAGCGAAATTATTCTCGAAGCGAGCGGAACGACGGAAACCGCGATTTAGAACGCGTCCTTGTCCGCTCCCCGCGATCATTTCCCTTTTTCCACGGCGCTTCCGCAATTCCCCTGAAAGGGGGCGGGACCGCCGAGACCGCAACGCGGATTCCGCAGTTCACGCTGCCTCGCATCACGGGTCAGATGTTACGTTAACGATCCCCTTCCAACCCCCTCGATGCAACGCGGCAACCTCAAAAATGCCCCCTGCCACCGATAATTGCTCTCTCTCGCGCTTTTTTCCATCCCCTCTTTTGCGGGGTTGTTCTCGCGCGCGGAACGGAAACCGAAGGAATTCTTATCAAATGTTGCGTAACGCTGGGGAGGAGAACTAAACGGTTTGCAACTCTACTGTGAATTCGTAGAATAAACGTTCCTTCGTCTGATATCGCGGTTCTTCTTTTCTAGAACGCGGTCTGTGATTTAAACTACTGAGGGGTGGAATCGGTACTCGGAGGCAATTAATTTTGCATCGGGGAAGTTGATAGTTCTTTCTTTTTTAAGTGCTGGAATTTGCTGGGATTTCGGATTGTAGTTTGGAGCGTTTCGGAGGGCAATTTTAATTTGGATTTGTTTATGCAAAGGAGTGTGTTTTATAATTTTTTAAGGGATAGAATTTTTGGTGGTTACTTTCTGTCTATTACTGATGCATTAATTCTTCTTTCTTTTCTTATTGTATACTTGAGTGGTAAGGATAATAAACAATTTGCGATGACAAATTTGTGCAATATTCTTCGATTTACAGTAGAAGCTCGATTATTCAAATCACAATTATCCTAAATTTTTATTATTCACCGCTTCAATTATAAGACTTTGAGTAAAAGTTAGACTACAGTTTCATGACGATCTATGACTAATTACAGTAACTCCACAGGTTTCTTTAGATATATTCCAAATGTTAATTACTGGTAAAATTCACGGTATTCATTTCTCTTTTAATTTTTTAGTAATTTATACATATAAAGGCAAATATACATACATTTTGCAGTTTCAATAGATTGAATATAGTCCTCATGAAATTTCTAAGTCATTGTATATCATAAATATTACATTTTTTTCTTTTCGACAAACATTTTTCTACGTTTCAGAAAACCACTCCTTAATAAACCCCAATGAATTTCTCCAAAAAATTCTGATCTCCAGTAACAAAAACATACAGAAAAAGAGACAAATTTAGAAATCGAAGAACTGGCAGTAACAATTTGTATCCCCACCATGAAAAAATCTGTTACTACTAACTTTTTCAAAACTTCCCTTCCAAACTATCAAAACACCCCCGAAAAATGAAAAACCACGTTCGTTAAAACTCTTCAAGGAACTCAACAGAAATGGGCATCATAATGGCGAGACCGCGATGAAAAATACTAACAAAAATGTATTCCCGCGCGAAAAATAGCCGCGACCAATATAAATTGCGTTTAAAGGAAACCGTAGGGGGTGGAAGAGGGGGATGAAATGGTTGGGTAACGGCGCGGGGCTTCCAGGGAATACGCTCTGGGAATGAAGCTGTCGGACGGATCGAAATGACGGGGCCGGCTGATTTATGAATGGCCAGGATGTTCCGGCGAGGCTAGATCGGCCGATTGCTCGCGCGGGAGCTCGTAAATCCCCTCGGAGCAGGAGGATCCTCGTGGCTGGGACAAGACGCGTGCCTCGACGGCGGAAGCGGATCGAATCGGCCGCGGAAATTAGCCGCGAAAATTCCCCTGTCGGCCGCGATTCCACGCACGTGCGACGCGACCGGGAAATTTACAACGAACGGGGATTTTTCGGCCGCTGCCTTCTCTACCCCCAACCCCCTGACCAGAGATTGCTTCCGTCGTTCGTGCTGCATTTACATTTTGTTCCGGCTGTTCCTCCGGGGCGGATCGAGGAAACAGATGTTGATAGATCGCTGGGAGATTATCGAGTTTCTTGGCTGCAACCCCTTGCAGGATGATATCGGGGATAAATTGGGAGTTTCTGGGATTTAGAATTTGTCTTCTTTTGGGGGATGTTTGAGGATTGTTGGACATCTTTATTTTGTTTAACCCTTAAGCGGATTTTTTGGACTGCTGTATATTAACACAATTGTAAACTAATAACTAGACAGCGGATGTTTATGCATTTTTGGCTAATTTCAAAAACCTGTAAGAATGTGCATAACTGCAAATACATATAATCTATCAAAAGTAAAGTACACTTTTTAATGTTTAGAAGATATGAAGTATTTTTATTCAAGATTCAGTTCTTTTTCTGTGGCTGTAAAAATTTGAATTTGCATAAACACCTGTAGTCTACTAATAACTATTTAAAAAGTGTTAATGGAATTATTTGAAGATTTATATTATCTTATTTCTTACTATCTCACGATGTTTTTAAGAGTATTGAATAAAATTCATTTCTATTGATCAATTCAGTAAGAATTAATGTTACGTGATATCATTAGACTCAAATTGAGGGACAACTTAAGGGTTAAAAAGAAAGAAGGAAAATTATGTTGATTTTTGTTTGCAAGTAGGAATGGTATTGCGATCTGTGAAGGATATTGAGGATGTATCTTCTGTGCAAGGGGTTGATGAGGGTTGGTATCGATTTCAAGAACTCTTCGGTTCGTCCAGAACGCTATGATTGGTCTAGTGATCCTAAAAAGACATGCTTCCTATTTACACGCAACAACTCTTACGAAAATTGTATTCTACTTGGAGGGTGAGGCACACCGTTAAGAAACCATCGAAATTCCCAAATCCGATGACCACTTCGGACGAACTACTTATATGTACATCACACACGAAACTAGGGGACGTTTCTAAGGTAATCCCACTGGCGGTCGATGCTCGAAGCGATTCAAATTTACTATTCAGGCCTCATTTATACTATCAACGAGTCGGGCACGAGCCAAGTAAAACATATTAATATTGTTTTATCATTATTATCACATATTTCCGATTCTTCGCTAGTATGTGTAAAATTTTGTAGTATGCTCTGTATTTTGCGGCTCGTTGATAGTGTAAATTGACCCTTAATCAACTAATTATCTTCACAATGAACATCTGATTAAACTCCAAATAAACTTCAGACTCAGAGTAAAGCGACCAAATTTCTAAATCCAAGAATTCAATTTTGGGTAATCAAAAATACTTTCGAGCATCGAATTCGTGACAAAAGTGATTCGACGTAGCTAGGGTGAATGTCGAACCCTCGAGATCTCGAGTTCTAGCGGTGGTTAACCCCATCGAAAGCCGGAACCACCCCGAGAACTAAGGAAGTAAAAGCAAGTAAATCCTTGATTAACTCGGCGGGTGGTCTAATTCAGAGGGTTGAATTCTCAGGAGCTGGTGACTTAGGAGCAACTATGAACTACCTAAGGAACACTTTCTAAGATACTAGCCGAATCCCCGGAGTGCTCACCGATTTGAATACTCGCGTTCATCGACAGTGACAAAATCGATGAGTAATAAAGAAATTTTTCGCTCCGAATTTATCTCCGCCATAAATTTGTTATCGGTCCGAAAAAAAAGGAACAAAGGCGCGGGGTTGATTTTTTCACGCTGGCGTATTATTTACGTCGGCAAGTGCCAAAGGGAGGACCGTCGATAAATGGCAGCGCGATAAACGGCCGCGATTTACGATTCCGCGACTACTCACGAAATTGCAATAACGTCGACGTGAAATTTATTTGCATCCCACGGATAAACGCGCGCTTGATTCTTCCGCGTTCTTTTCTATCGGTTTACTACGAAAACGACTCGCAAGAAGAACACTCTCCAACGATACTGAGAAGATAGAGAAACCAAAGTAACTACGAAAGTATCATGCATTACACTGTCGCAAAAATACACACTGAAGGGGGAGGAACGAGACAAGCGTAAATACAGAAAAGAAGCAAAATCGCAACGGAGGATCGACGCGTGACGCGATCTCCGAGCGTCCAACTAAATTTTCACCGAAGACGAAAAGAGGAAGAAGAAAAGCGGTAGGTTCAAGTACAAAGAGAAGTACGGGTGAAGAGATGTTTCGATGGGTGAGCACTCCTGACCCAACGTCCAAACGGAAAACCAAAGGGATACGACAAACAGGGGGAGAAAAGAGAAAGAATGGGGGGGTGAGAGAAAAAAAAAAACAGACAAACAACGGGCGAAGTTCACGGATGGACCCTTAAAATTCCTACCTCCAGGGCGGGCGCTTTAGCCTGAAACACAAACGGCAAACCTGAAAAGAAGTTCGGCTGAGGCGACGAGGGGCTCGATGTTTCGCGTCGTGTCATCGAAAGATCGTCGTCGTTCACGCCCCGCAAATCGATTTCGTGTTACTCGACGCTGAGATCGCGACAGGGGTTCGAGAGCGATAGATGAAAGGGCGGAGAGAAGGAGAGAGACGGAGCGCGAGATATCAGGCGGCAAAATGCAACAAGATGCTGCACGATTCTCGTGACGCGGTTCAATGCAATGTTCTTTGAGAGTGAAGGACGATTTTCAAACACCGATTTATTATTATTTATAAAAAGAATTAAGTACTTCCTGATTGATTTGATTTAGGGAAAGTGTCTGTTTATAAATTTGTAAGATCTTAATGAGAAAGGATAATGCATTATTATTGCACTTGGCATTGCTTTAAGATTTCTGCAGAAAATGTATAAATTTATAGAATAATTTAATAACTATTTACCGCGTCGAAGTTGACGTTCTTTACTAAAATTTACTTTGTATTCAGCAATTTCATATGCACTATTCAAATAATTTCCCCGACGAGGAAACTCATTGTTCGGAACCAGCAAAATATGAAAATTCAGTTTGAAAAACGTCCCTTATTAGGACCAGTGCGAAATGACACTGTTTTCCGGAAAAGTTATTATTCCGACACGTTCAATCCTAATTAACGCATCAATTTCCCGCATCTCTCGCAGTTTCATTATTTCGAATCGTATAAATGCAATCGCGAACAAATGAAACACAGTCCAACAGCAGGATCTAATGATCTAATTAAGTTAATCGCGAGGCCCGAATGAAATTGACGCGAAAAGGTTTGAACGTGCGGCAGGAAACGCATAGAAAGAAGAACACCAATTCGTGATTATAGAAGAGCGGCGTTCGTTCGCGAGCCGACACACTTTTCCGCCGAAAATTCCGGTCGAAACGGCTGCGTGGATGAAAAAAACCGGAGGGTGAAACCGGCAAATTTTCCACGTATATTTCATTTTCGTGCTACCAAACAGGATTCTCTGGCGTCGTGTCGGCGGCGTTTTCAACGAGTCCGGTCCCGAAATTAATTTTCGTTTCGGCCTGTCAAAAACGATAGCCGTCATTACCCCGTTTCCTCTGCCTTTTATCCCGCGGTGTTTCGCTTCTCGCAAAAATTCGTAACGAGGTTTCTCGTCACCGACGAGGCAAAAGGCAGGGGGAAGAGGGTGGCGCGTCGGAGACAGAAAGAGCGAAGGAGAATATAGAGCGGTGGGAGGCAGGAAAAAAAAAGAGAAGAGAGACGGGGATGAAAAGGGGGCCAGAGGGACGACAGAAACGTGAAAACGAGATAGAAACGGCGTAATTGTTATCGGTTTCACTGCGTTTCACGAGTGTGTGCAAGCCTGGCAAAAACGTGTCAACTAACGTCAGCTGTTGCTTGAGGCCATTCCAGCTAAACGGGTCCGGAACAGTTGCAGACTTTAGTCAATATTTCTGTGCCTTCTTTTCTCTCTCTCTTTTATGTATATATTTATGTGTGTGTGTGTGTGTGTGTGTGTGTGTTTCTATCTTTTCTCTCTCTCTGTTTTTTTCGTTCGGCTTTTCAAACGCTGCACGCCCTGGTTCCCCTCTCTGTGCGAGCGCCGATCACCGACGCCCCCGATTGAACGGCAGCTTTCGGGGGACTAGAACGAACAATGGACTTTTTTGCGCGAGTATCTTCGGCGTGTTTCATTGAGAACCGTTTCTCGTTCCGCCATTGTTACAGGGGAGGAAAATAGGGGCATCCATCCTGTCGTTAAATGCGTTCGGCGAACGGTTAGCGAAGGGTTGGCGCGTGCAAATTCGGTTAAATTATATTCCGCGACTCCCTTTTAATCGGAACTTTCGCGATTATCGCAAACCCTCGCGGTAAATAATTGGCGGAACGAGTTTTTTTTTTAAGTGAACGGAAAAAAGATAGCAAAATTTTGATAGCGAGAATGTAGAATTATTCAGTGGCTCTCGATTTTCCTTCGCAGACGCGATTGGAGTCGTAGAGCTGTGATTAAGCGGGTTCGTTTACCAATTAATTCCCGATAATCTATCGGCAGCGTCTGAAAGGTGATCGATTAACCCCCGCTGACGTTTCAATCTGTTAGAGAGGCCTCGCTCGATTTAATTAAAAACTCATTCGTCGGCGCTCGGGAACGGAAACAGGGCACCGGCGGATAATTTCCGAGGGAAAATCAAGGAGGAAACGTGTCTCACCTGCAGCCTGTAGTTGGGGTCCTGCGTCGCTGCGTGCGCTGCTAGGAACGGGTCGTAATAAACGCTGCAAAATAAAAATCGACAACATAAATTACATGTTAATCCTTCAGCAATTTTTAATCCTGGAGCTTCTCAATTTTTTTCATTATTTCCTTTCCGATTTTCAGGGCACTGAAAGTCTCTAATCCAAAGAACGAACCGTCTAATTTCACCCCAGATTCAAATAAATATTCGACAACTAAATTAGGTACCAGTAAAAATGAAAATTGAAAGAGAAGCTGAGTTTTTTTCCTCATCAGAGGAAATTATAAGTGTTCCCCCGAAGATTTCGACGCTCGCACCGCGCGTGTCGCTCGATCTTCCGATCCGACTTCCGCAAAAATATGTTGACCCGACAGTTTCGGAAGTTCAATCGACTCGAAGAAGCTCGTTGCCCATTTTTCTCGCTGACTCCGCGCCTGTCGCCGAGCAAAAATCGAATCGAGCTTTGGAAGGGTGAGAAAGTTCAACCGGTAAACAAGCATCGCGTCGCCGAGGAGCTTCTAATGAATCTCGATTTTCGCCTGTTCGTTTCCTCGACGCGGAACTCGATTTCGGCTCGATGACTCGCGGCGGCAGCTTCGAGGAACTCGGTTTCGCCCGTTCCACCGAGATTCGATGTTTTCGTGACTCGACGTACTAAGGAGAATCGTAATACGATCACGAAAATGCTTTATCTGAATTTCCATCTCGACTACTTCATCAATATGGAAAGAAAACTACCGGTTCGAAATATTTCCAAATCCATTTTCCAATTTTTGATTCTCTTTCTTTTTTTCCGAATCGAAGTAAAAAAAGTCGATTCGTTTTACGAGCGCGGTTCCACAGTTTCTCGTCGATCATTGTCACCGCTCGTTAACTTTATTCATCAGCCGTTATCCGGGGTTTCCGGGGCAGTCAACAAAAATTCATAAATCACCGGTCGCGTGTCCGTGTCCTTCGCCTAAAAAACGCGGCGACGATGATCGCGGGGTGAACGAGCGGCGGGGGAAGACCGAACGCGAAATAAACGAAGGCGAAGCGTCGCGTGTCACCGAACCCGATGTATTTTTGTGAACCTTGCACCGCCAGTTTCATTCGTAAGTAATAAAAGCGACGGACGGAACACAGCATGGCGCGTCGATTGATCGCGAGGGCGGAGTGAAATATCGAGGGTCGCTCGATTACCTCGCAACCCTTCACTGCGTCGCGCGGAATTGTTTAATTAATGACGAGCTATTTCGCGGACACGGGAGCGCATTTTTGTTCGAGTCCGCGCGCGAGAGTTTATAAATCCTTCGGGTCTGATGTGAATATCGTGTCCATTTTGTTGTAACAGCGGCGGAAGCTTTTACGGTGACAAAAAAGATTAAAAAAAAAAAGAAAAAAAAAACTAGCCGCGTGGAAATATGCGGGGAAAATGCATTTGCAGGCGTCCGTGTTCCAGAAAATTACGCTAAATCTTTTAAAATGCTTTCGAAATTTTTCAAATGAGCGTGGAAAAAATTTCTAACCAGAGCAAGATCACAATATTCGCGAGTCACGAAGCTATCTGTAGTCTCGGAAGACTTATATCGATCTCAATCGCGTCGAAAACGTCACGCCACTCGATTATAACCCTCTCGACACGCTTCCCCTTAATTTCCATCCCTTCCTCCGTTATCCCACGATCGTAGCTCGCGTTCGCAAGAAGAAGGACACGGCGTCAATAGGAGAAAGCTCGTCCACGATTCAAAAGCGATCCCCGATCGCGGTAACTCTCTCTGGGGGTGAAAAAGCACGTGCAGTTCACGCATAAAGGTTAGGTCGTCGCATGCGGGTGCAGTGATTTCGACAGGCATGCTAACGAGAGCGAAACGCGTGCAGTTTTCAGCGGATAACTTGACGCGGGTGCTGGGTTTCGATGACGCTCGTTGATTCTGCGGAGATTCACCAGCAAATTGGCAGAATTTCCATCGCGTGTCGCGGAAACTGAACCACTACCGGCGAGACGCCTCCAAAAACGAAGTGTAATCAGTTTGGCAAAATAACTGATATCGACAGTTACTCGTCGTTGAGCGGTCGAAAAATTGGTACAAACTTTAAGTTTTCTTATTCACTGTGTCTAATTTTGTTTATATTAATTACATTCAACACTAAAACTATAGATAATAAACATTTTCATGACTGTAGGTTTATGCTTCCTTCTTTGGAATTATAAGACAATAGATTTTTAAACAAATATAATATTTCAGGTACAGAAAAATATTTATCTGTTTCCTTACGTTTATTTAATGTTCTACTGGTTGAAATTTAATATAATAGACTAAATTGATAGTTTTAGTGTTAATTTTTGTGATACTCAGTGATATTCTATTTTATTTGTTGCATGATTTCTTTAGCACCATTGGAAAAATTCTAGTGTATACAGGGTGTTTCGCAATTTGTGGGAAATCTCCGAGATACAGGTACTAGACACGAAAATAATAAGAAAAGTTCTTATGCAATATTCTCGGAAATGGTTAGTTTATTAGTTACACGCGGTTTTAGATTCCGTAAAATGCCGACGTAACATTGCTTCGGCCTTTGCGACATTGGCCTCGGTGACTCGCAACGTGTATTGGAATGAGATGTTTCTTCGAATAAAAAATCACATATTTTGTAATTAAAAATTGAAATGATGACGAATGTAACACAACTGATACTTTTCCACGATGCAGGGGCCCAAATCGCGATCGCTGACCTCACAGGGGATGAGCCTTTGTAATGTGCCTTTACGAAATATAAAACCGCGTGTAACTAATAAAATAACTATTTCCGAGAATATTGCATAAGAACTTTTCTTATCATTGTCGTGTCTAGTACCTGTATCTCGGAGATTTCCCACGAATTGCGAAACACCCTGTAGATATTGTTCTATATTCCATGAGATATTATGTACTCGTTTTTTTATCAGTGCATTAAATTTAGTATTCTCATAATAAGATTAAATAACATAAAAAAAAATTAAGAAACTAGTATCAATCGTTTTGTCTTACAAACATCTCATATTTTCTTAAATAAATCTTATTAAAAATTTGTTATTTAACAGAGCATTCAAACTGAGTTTCCATACACTGTCACTGAACTCTACAATTCAATTCGCCAACAAAGACAATATTTAAATGTCCAAAATTTCATATAAATTCCTTTTCTCCAGCGTCATCAAGTTACCCGCCGCGGAAATCAAAGACCTGACCTCGAAGAAGTTCGGTCCGAGTCGTCGAGGACGTCCCCCGTCCGAAATCTACTTACGCAGGTGCGAAGGGATGCAGGGCCGTGGCTGCAGCCGCGGCTGCGAGCGGCCCCGGGTTCCTAGCGAGGGCCAATGCAGCGGCACTTGTTGGAAACGCCGCCCGCGCAGCGCCGACTCTTCCCCGTTGGATGGCGACTCCTCTCAACGCTGCGGCTGCAACAACACACAAAAACGCACATGCCAATGCGGGCCTACCTTCGCGTTTTAGTTCACGGTTAGTGAACGTCCGGCCATGACCGCTTCGCCGGTCCCCTGGCTTCCGGTTCGCCGTCCCCAGCGACGGCGAGACGAGAGGCACGAAAGAATGCTGACGCTGAGATCGAATTTCAGGGTTTGTAGAAAATTGGGCCACTGTTTCGGAGCGCGGCGTGGGTGTTAATAATCGCCGAAGAAGAGCGGATACACCGATAAGTCGAGACCGTAGATAAGAATATTGTAGAAAATACCAATGATCAATGATTTGGGTTGAAAGAAACTGTCTTCGAAGCTTCGGAATAGCCATTTAGGACTACCCAGAAGACATATGAGTAAGAAGGAAGCAAACTCATCCGACAAGTCAGGGCAGAGGGGTTCCAAAAGATTATGGTACAATATTTTCTCGGGCTTCAGAAAGAGTTCCAGTGATAGAGCGGAGTACATCATGCAGAACTGGCAGAACCGTCAACAAGAGTCGAGAAATGAGGATAGTCAACCAACGACTTCTTTCAATTCTGAAACTTCGACTACGAATTATTATTTATCACCAGAATCCTACGAAGTTTATGGGGATAAGTTAGGATCTGCCAGGCAAGTAGGATCCCTTTTGAGACCAGGAATTCCATTCAGACCCAGAGAATCTTCGATTAAGGGCACCGTTAGGTTCACGGAGCCCGGAAGTTGGAGAGACGAGCGTTTGGAAAATATTCGATGTAAGGTTTGCTTGGATAAAATGAAAAAATGTTTCAAAAATCCTATTTGCACGGGTATTTTATACATCCTGTTTGGTATTGTCTTGCCTTGCCTCCTCATTTATGGGGGTCTGCTCTGTTTCCAAATGATCAGGGCTTGGAAGCAGGCTGATGACAAGATTCGGTGACGTCAGGATGTTTTGGTGGAAAAGGTAAATGAAGCTGAGGATGATCTAAGGATATTCTTAGAGGCAGGAACTCCTAGGACACAGGAAAGTTCCAAGGAAAAAGTAGAAAAGAAGTGTATACCTCGTGGAAATCACGCCAGAGGCGAAGTTTTCTAAACGAAACTGAAGAAATCGATCCTGAGATCGATGGACGAAATCTGTTGCTCAAACAGAGAAACTGAGGATGTCATTACAGACAAGCACAGGTAAAGTCTTTTGACACAGGAAAATTACGAGGAAAAAGTAAGGACGGTATGGAAACTTGGAGGTGAACCCTTCAACTCGGTCCAAAAGAAACTAAAATGATCAAACAGAAATGTGAGGAACTGATGATCTCAGAATGATCTGAGGATATCATTAGAGACAAGACTTTCTCGGATATAGGAAACTTCCCGAAAAAAGTATAAAAGACATGGAAATCATACAGGAGATGAAGTTTTTAATTCGCTGCAGAAGAGATTGAAGAGTCTAGTTTTGAAATCGACAGACGAAATCAGCTGATCGGCTCGATCAAATTGCCAGATCTTCCTGCAAGCACCGTTTTCGAAAAGAACAATTTTCCAATGCTTTTTACGCGAAGGACCATGGAACAGTAGGAGCAACAATTAGGAAGAAATCGGCACTTCGAGGCGGTTCCAGAGCCTTTGAAGACGCTGCTCGCGGAGCCCGGAAACGGGCACAGAGCATCCCGTCTGATCGATGCCCGTCCTTTGATCGGGACGAGCGGAGCAATAAAAAAAGCTGATAGTTTCTGCCTACCTTTTGTCCGCGCCGTCGCCTCGCTTCGCTCAGCAATTGAACGTCGTTCTACTTTGCGTTTCTCCGCACGCGGATCCACGCGTCGAGCGTCTGTCCCGAAGAGATCGAGTGCTTTCCATCGATCACCGTTCCTCTTTTGTACGTAGCTATTTCTCCGAGCGAAAGAGAACGCGGTGGCAAAGTGTTCTCAATCGCTGCGGCTAAGTTACTTTAATTCCCTTCGATATCTGATGGACAATAAAGTTCAATCTACCTTCGATCGAGCTTCTTCTCCGGATCTCTCGAGTCTCTTGCGGGAAACAGACGCGGCGATTAGTACGGAACAGAGGAGCGGAGGCTATAGCGCTGCTGGTTAGGCTACGAGACTTGGATACAACGAGCAACAATCAACAATCAACAGTCAACAAACAACAACAACGGGTTGGTTAACAGTCAACTACCGTGCAAGTATCGCACGAGTGTGATGTTAGGGACGGAAGTTGGCCGTGAACAAAGTGGCGGTTATTGGCCGACTGCGACATTCGGGGTGCGTCAAGAACAAGACTAGAGCGTGATGCAAGTACAGCAGGCGCATTCCAAAAAAGAGGATCGGGGGTGTGGGGGTGGTGATAGAGAGTCAAACAACTGGTGATCGAGCGCGGTCCGTTTCGTTCTGTGGTCGAAATTCAAACGTTTTGCCGAGGCGGAACGAGGTCAAGCGGCGCTCTTTCGTCCATCCGGTTTCGCGACGAGCGATTTTTCTGTTCGAAGGCTCGCATTACAGTTCCGTTCGGTCATCGATTAACGATAATTAATTGGCTGGAGTTCGCTGGGAGGAAAATTGTGGAATCCGCGGCGAATTTACTAATTGAACCGAAATTTTGCTAAAAACAGGAGAATTTCGACCACAAATCGAGGACCGCCGAACGCCCTAATTGGCGTGGTTCTCTAATTACGTGACAGGAGCCATCGACAATGCGTGTCCCAGAGAGAGAGAAGGGGATGGGGGTGAACGGTGAAAGACGTACAGAAAAAGGAACCGGCACTCAAGCCGGTTTTCCGGTGTGTTTCTCTTCCGATCGTGCAAAACCGAAGACCTCTTCGACGCTGCGTCTCACGAAAACCACTCGTCAACTGTGTCTGGGATCAGCGGAACGAGGTAGAAGGAATTTAAGGGTTCAAAGGGAGATCGAGAGATTGTCTCCGAATTCCAGGGGGCGGATCACACGGTTTTGTCAAAATTCTTAAACCGATCCACGGAGGCGAAAACCGGAGACGAAGCCCAGGAAAACCGGAGAGGATTCCCCAATTATCCCGGCAAGGGCTTCGCGGACGAGTCACGACGTAATTAAAAGGGATCCTTTTAATTAATTCGTTGTAATCGCGAATGGGGTAATCTGTCACGTTGCCGAAGCGATTACGTGGTCAGCCATCGGGCGATGATTGCTAATTGAGTCGACACTGAGAATGCTGACTAACCCGCGCCCCGGAAACACTTTTATCGCAGGGTGGAATCTTTCGAGAAAGTTGGAAACGGATCGGGGCGAGCGTAGATGCGTTTTATTCAAGGGAAATTGGCTTCGCTTTGGCTCCCCGTGGGAGGAGGCAATCTCTCGCTGTTAATCAGAGATCTTGGATCTCCGCTGTGGAGGGCAGGTGTCTCTTGGAGTTGCAAGAATCTAATTGAATAATTGAAGACGAGAAATTTGTCGGGTGAGTGACTCAGCGATGGAGTCAGGTTTGTCACTTAATCCTTTTTTGAAGACGAAGTTCAAGAATTTATTAGTGTTCTAATTTATTGGGCTTTTCCGTGAGTCCCTACACCCTTTTTTAGATTCCACAGAATTTCGTTTTTTGGATTTGTCTTATTTTATAGGGTAGTTCGTGATTCTTTACACCCTCTAGTTATTTTTTTCTTTTTTTTATTGCAGCAATTTTAATCTTCTTAAGGAGATTATTTTACAGTGCACTCTTAGTTAGATTCTACTTTAAATATTTAAGTATCGCTTAAATTCCCTTTTGTACGGTATTTATTATAAGTAAATTGCGAATTTTTATAATATACAATATGCGAAAATGTATCAGAATGTACATATATACGAAAATATATTTTATTCCTTCGTTCTATATCTTTAGTTTTAAGATGAGAATTTTTTGTTCAATTTCCCCTTCTTTCTCTTATAATACTACTAATAACACAGTCCAATTATAAGAGTCATATCGATCTTTGGTAATCTGACAGAGTTTAAAAATAAAGCAGTATCAGAATTTCAAACCAGCGAACTTTCTATATTTATGTATCACAAATGAATAATTCTGTCAAACCAAAATTCGCGTGCATATTAAATTTCATGTTCTCTATTATTCCCTAAAATCAAAAAGCAATTTTCCACGCAAAATTTACTGGGATTTCCCCTTTAACAGCACACTGACTGCAAATATTTCTGTCAATTTATATCTTCGCAAACACGAATAAAAAATTCTGACACGAATAAAAGAGTACCTCACTCTCTGAATATATCTAAATATTCTAAAAATTGCATTTCTGTATATACATATCAGTATCCCCCAAAAAATACACAAACTTACAAAGCCTGATAATAAAAATTCTCGTGAAAGTTAACAGAAATTCAAATATCTCTACAAATCAAGACTTCAAAGGTTCCACAGAACTCACGGAACTCTCCACCAATAATTTAAATATTTTCCCCGGAGGAATAAATTTCAGTGCTCCTCTAGATTCTCTCCATCAGCATACATCCAAGAGATATCCATTTCCCTGGACGCGGGTCGGTCCTCGAACCGGACGCGTCGCAGGTCACGTAAAGTGTCGGGAAGGGGTTGAAAGAGGAAGAAGGGGGGTTGGTTGGTAGGTGTCGTGCTAGTGGTTTCGTTCAATCTCGCGTCACTTTCCGGGCAGTGGATTATGAGAAGTCTCTGTACCTTCGTCTCGCCGCCGCCCTGGGTGCAAGGACGAGCGGTGCAGCCGCAGGGGATGGGGTCACCGCGGCTGCGGCGACCGCTGCAGCTGCAGCTGCCGATGGCGCCGCCGCCCCCAGCCAGCTCCACGGCATGGCCGGCAGCCTGTATCCTGTTTTTGCCAGAAACTGTTAGTTCGTTGCGTCGCCGAGCTGCTTGCGACAATTAAGATCGCGTAGGTGCAACCCCTACTCGTACACCGTGGATCTTCCTCCTTTTTATTATCTCTTTTGCGGCTTGGAATCTCGAGGAGATTAATTTTTCCTGATTTGAGATTCAGTAAGCTGATTAATTTTTTTCGTGACAAAAATACTTTACTGTCTTGAATATTAAAATTGAGTAGAATAGAAATTTGAAGATTGAGAATTTGAGGGGTGAGAATAATTGTACTGCGTTGGGGAAGGTTGAAAGGTTTTTCTGGTAGCGATCCACGGTGATGATTAGAGGTTGAAGATGGCAGTCCGTTGTGTAGGAATTGCTTTAACAACTGGAAAATTTGATTTGACAGAATTTGAGTAGAATTCATTGCTACTTCTCCATTTCTCTTTCTATAGTTTTATGTGTGAGATAAATGTTACTATCATCGATTAGATTAATGGTATTGGAATCGTATTAATTTTGGCATTCTTGGTGTCAGTTAGCGAGTATTTATAGAAAAGTTACCTTCATTTTATAAAATAATAGTCAGTCTTGTCGGTCCTTCACTTTTTCTAAGTAAAAGTCTTAATAATAGAACCTCGATTATCCGACTCCATTGTTCTTAATTTCCACGATCTAAAATAGCATTTATTTAAAGAATTAGAAATAAAACTAGTAAAATAAACATTCTACTTAAGTTTGAACAATGATTTACTAATGAGCTACTAACAATTACTATTTTACATGATAAATATCAAGTCGGTTGATCAAGGTTCTGCTCCAGTATCCTTTCATGTAGTATCTCTCACAAATTTAGGAACCTCTGCCCAAAAATTATCACGGTACTGAATGGTGAAATCGTCTTGTTCAGAGATCGCGAAATAATCGGAGATCGTCACTGTCGACCAAAGGATAGAAAGGAACCCGACACCGACGATCCATGCACGCGAATTACAGCGCTGCAACTAACACGAGAGACAACGTAACCGAATATCGAAACGGATTAACAGACCGTCGCGGAATCGCGTATTCAAATTTCATGTAAAACTCCACGGACAACTGAAGCAGTTCGCGCCCTGTATCCGTCCCTTCCAGTTCGTTAGGGACGATACTTCGATCCTCGGTGGACCCGGTTCGATTAACGTCATCGGTCGTTGTCGCGATTTCCATCACTCCCAACTCTATTCCTCCATGAACCCTTTAAAGCAAATAAATCCTAGAAAATGTTCCACTATCCCTTTGCTTTCCCGATTTTCCGTCTTCCATAGTAGCAAAGCGCGACACACATGGAAAAACAGCAGCAAAAATTCCATCAGCTTCGATACGTAAACTCGACGATTAGAATGAATCGAATCCCCACTTCCCCTCGTTTTCGGGCGAATTTTTTATCACCGATCGCGCGATTTTTCCCGGAAAATGAGCAGCCGCCGGCAATTATATGCAGGGAATTTGGTTTTCGTTTCCCAGGTGCGCGCGTCGCTTCCGCAAAGGGGTGTAACGCTCGCAGACGTTGCCACCCCCCTGTTTTTTCAATTAATATTCCGAGCAACGCTCTCGACTGCAACGAGCGGGTCGACGCATTGTTAATTGAGTCGATTCTTTCCGAGGTTCAGTTGCTCGCAACAATTCGTGTTCGCCGGGAGACGGGTTGCTAATTACGACTGCATTCGCTTATCGATTTATTGCCAATCGAGGGGAGCACCGAGTCTCTCCGCGGTTATTCTTATCCTGTCGCTGCACGAGATTTCCTTTCGTGACGATCGCGGCAAAGTACGCCGATTAACACTTCATTACGTGTGGCGTCAGCGAAATTGCCAAATATAATCTGCAAACATTCGTCTCTTAAAATGAATCTCTGCTTCCAATATATTCATCAGAATTGTACATATAAATATTCTCCCTTCCTGGGAGTTGTTAATATTTCGAATATTATTTGTCCACTCTTCGTGGCTTCCGATTTTCTAAACAGTTTTCGAAGAGACAGTGCAGATTACACGGGGTCGGAGGCTTCGTCTCTGCGGCGGATTTTCCTTCGCGCGTTTTTCATAAATCCAGAAGGGACGCGAGCTCGAAAGGACTTCCTCCGGCCGCGTCTCCACTCCGAAGTGTGTATTGTTATGAGTCATTAATAGGATTGAGTCGTTCGCCGGGGGTGGAGTCCAATTTAGGGGCGGCTTCGAGAGGAGGTAGCAACGCGATATCCGCGGCGATACATCTGCACTCGAGATTCCCTCGCGTTCGTCCAAGTTTCCTCGCGCCTCGATTGACACATGAAATATAAATCCGTCTCCACTCGATCGTTAACCCCTCGCCTCGAAAAAGAACTCGAGAGGCCTCTCATTAATTCATCCGTTAATTGCGCCTCGTCCAGATCTTCGTTTCGCTTCATTAAATTACAAGCCTTCGTTTCACGACGTTCGTCGCCAGTCTTAAACTCCCCCGGCTTTCCACTTTCTTCACCCCCGGGGTCGCCGCCGCCCCGGTTGCTCCCCTTTAAAGTGCAACGACATACCTCCTTTTTCCCCAGATTTCTCCGCGTTTCCACGCGAACGATAAAACAGACAAACGACGAAACGCCGCGCGAACGGCGAGTGAATGAAATTTCTATTCCGGTCTGGCGTACGTCGACTGTCATCCCATCCGATCGCGCTGCATAATTAACAGGCTCGAATCGAGTAATAATTAATTATGCAAATAGCTGGCGTGTTCAATTTGTTATTAGATTGATTTGGCAGCGGCGGGGGTCGATTAACAAGGGGAAACGGCAACGTGTTCCCAATACTATTCCCTCTGCTGGCGCACGGCCCGTGAATTACGAAGGAAAATTGTCCTGCGTGAAATCCACCCCATGAAAATGGGATCAATAGCTCTTAAATAATCGATAAATTCAACTGACGATGCGTTCGATTATTTATTCGTATGCACTGCATTTTTCTGCTTTTTGGAGACCCGGTTTCTTTCTTTGCAGCTTTTTTAGATTCACATTTCTGACTCCAACTTTGACTTAATTTCCACTTTTATTTCCGTTTTTTGTTGCGATTTCCAACTTAACCCAAGTGTAAAAAGTATAGAAAGCAGAACCTTCAAGAATTTTCGTTAATTTTTCATACGTTTTATGAATTGAAACTCTTCGTAAAGAATTTTCTGAGTCACTCTATAAATTTGGATATTCTTCATCCTTCTTCGTTTTACTCGGAATGCTCTTGAGTGAATTAGTGTGGGTGACATGACAGCTTGATACCCCGAGCTACTTATTTTTAGTCCATCACGGAAAGACGCTATGAATTTTCAAGTAGAATTCATAAATTTTACCACAGAAAAGAGCTGCTGAACTTCAAACTACTTAACGATGTCCAACTTTCCCATAAAGCGGAAATTGCTTTAAATTCCATACTTAAAAAACTCTTTAATAACCAACTGACTAAATAATTTACCCTCTTGAACCATTAATGTAATTAATTTTAAATAAAGCTACTTCCGACCCATACTTTATTCATTTCATAATCCTCTCGTTATTGGCATTAACCAAACCCCATTGAAAATTCAAAATCCAAATTAATTTTGCTCGCAATTTCGAAATTGAATCAGTCGTTCCCGCATTATGATAGTAACATTGTTCCTGACACCTTCGGGACAGGTTAAACAATTTATCCACTTATCGCCACCCCCAGGAAAATTCCACCACATCCAAAGTTCTCCGAATCATCCCCAAACTTCCTATGACCTTCCAAAATTCCTGTATCATCAAAATCATTGTTTCGGTTCTCCCAAAATCATCCCAAACTTCTCACTAAAGGTGTTCGCAGAGACCGACGTAACCTTGAACCGCGTGAAAAGCCGCGTTTCCGCCATGACAGATCCAAGTCAATGGGGGTCTGGCGCATCGGTTCGCTTCCGCGTCGAGAGTCATCGTCGGTCCAGGACGCTTGCGAGTAATTAATACGATTGAATTCTATTCGACGGGTGTGCACAGCTTTGAGGCTTTCGCGCGGATGCTGCAGAACGGCGACGGGGTGGGCGAGGGGGTTGCGAGCGACTCCATCGACGGGGTCGCGAGGGACGCGGAGGGGGTGGCTCTGCTGGCAGGGTTGCTGCGAGCGATCAATAAACGCCGCTGCCAGCATCCACCCCCTGGACCCGCGTCTCTCCCTTCCACCCCCGGCGCACACTTTCTTTTCAGCCGCCCTCCTTGTCGCGCTCGAGTTCCTTTCCTCCCTCCGCCGCCAACCCCGTCGTCTCGCCGTCTCCTTGTCCCTCGCACGGAGGGGGATGATCCCGCTTCCTCCGAGTTTTCGCTTTTTCCGCTGGGCGACCACTTGAGGCTTTCTCTTTGCGGGTTGAATTTCACCTTTCTTTTTCGGAAAATCACTTTCGCGACTTCTGGGGCCTTCTTCCTTTTTTTGGAGGGTGGGAAGGGGTGCGTTAGGATGTCGGAATATTGTAAGTCTTCTTGTTTCGGTTAGTTTTCAGCTTCGTTTCCGTCTCGGAAGGTCTACTTGCTTTGCGAGCACAGGTGTTGTTCAATATTCTATTCGTCATCCGCTCACGTATTTCCTATTTCGACGACACTCGGCTGCACCTCCGCGACCTACCCCCTCCTTCAACGACTCTTCCAGCGGTTCCTCCATTTCCAGCTCCAATATTTGGTCCATCTTCCATTCACATATTTCCGCCTACAGCTCTTCCATCTTCCGATTACTTTTCCTTTCTTCTCCCCCTGCGACTCTTCCCCGCCTTCTGCTCTAATATTTTCCATCAACCCCTTTCCACCCCCTTCCAATATAGCATTCCTCTTATTTCTGGGTCACACGCTCTTCGAACTCCATATTCTTCCATCCGTTTTCCTTTGCAGTTCGCGCCCTTTTGATCCCCCCATCACTAATATTTCCCGTCGAGCCCCTTGTCATCCTCCCCCGTTCTTATCAGCCAATACGATAGACGCAGACGCGTCGGAAAAACAATCTTCCCCCGTCCCTTTGAGAATCGTCGGTGAACCACGCGAAGGATTTCCCCGACGATCTCTTCAGCTCCCACGAAAGAAATGTTTCCTCGCGACGTATCGTTGGCTTTCGAAGCGCGATCGAATGAAAGGGGTGGACGAGACATCGGGAAAGCCTCTAGGGGGGTGAAAAAATATCGCGACAACGACGAACCGACTGCCAGAAACGGGCGGTGGATCGCGGGGGTGGCGGGACTCGGGGGAGGGTGGCAGACGGACGAGAATGGCGAGAGAAGTGGAGGTGGAGCGCACATCGACAGACGGTGAACCCTTGACGAGGGGGTGGCTCGAAAGTCAAATGCACTAGAACCACAGTCGCATGAACCACGAGTAAAGCAACACCGATTACGTACTTCCTCTTGGCAATTACGTCTATGTCACATCAACTTTCGCGGAGGGGGTTGGTAATCGTCCGAGCGTCCAGCAATTTCGGTCGGAACGGGGGGTTGGTCCGTGCCCAACTTCGAGGACCGTCACACAACCCTTGCTCCGCCAGAATTGGCCGCTCGGTCTACGGGGTGGCGGGGCAGAGTCGTTTTGCGAGCCCCGCGCGAAAGGTTCTCAGTCGTCTTTTCCTTTGAGTCGAGAGACACAGAGATAATTCATAAAGATTGAAGACGAAACTTGATTGAATATTCGGCGACACAATTTTGATAGAAAACTTTTAGGTGGGGTGGATTGATTTGTTTGTCTGAGAATTTCTATGTTTGGTATGGTTTTTAAATTGCAGATTTAGAATTACAGAATATTTTCTTAACCTTCTAACGTCTGCTGTAACACATGATACAAACCACATATTTGCTTTTAATTATATTATTTTGTAATCTTGAATTATTATTAATTATTGTATCGTGTTCATGGTGTGTCTGTGCATAACCTACAATCAGATATTCTCTTTTTGACCCTAATTATAGAAACCTTTTACCCCAATATATTTGTTTTTATAAATAAAAATATAATTCAGACGCTAAAAGGTTAATTTGAAGTACAGAAAGTTTTTCATATAATATAGCTGTAATTAAAGGTAGATAGAATGTTAATACTCTTGTATATACGCCTATCTTGTAATACGCCTGAAAGTTAATATTCTTCTAGAGTTTCCTTTTTGTATGAAAATATAATTATTATTGTAGTTTTTATAACATTTACTCAACCTTATCTTTAACTATAATAATATTGTACATTTTATTATGTGAAAAATGTTATCCTTACTGGTAGTAAGAATTTCTCAAAAAATGTAAGATCGCAGACAAAATTCTATTAACTATTTGGGTACAAAATTTTATTACAAACTTTCTTTGGGGTGGAGTAATTTTTTCCTTCCAGAATTTGTATGATTTAGATAGTTTAATACCTTAGAGAGGAGAAATGAAGAATTTATAAGGTTGACAAATATTTTTTAATTTTCAAGTCAGAAGGATGTTATAAAGTTTCATAGTATGAAAATTCGCGTTCCTCTACAATTTTTCTTTAATTTTCATTCTTAATACTTTAACTATGAATCCTCCTTCACATAAAATTTCTCAGTATCATTTAAATCTAGCACATAATTAAATGTCTATCAAAGCCAGAATATCAATCCACTCCTAATACCTTTAAGTTACTCTCAATTATTGGAACACATTTTCCCTCCCAAGAGGAAAATTCTCTAGACTTAAGAAGCTAATAGAGTTAACAAAGTTTAAGAAAGGATGGACGCTAATTAAAAGATGACTCCCAGAATGTCTTTCTAAGAACGGGGAAGTATAAGTACCTCGACGGTAACAGGTACATAAACGAAGTCGAACGAAGTTCTGAGGGAATTCAGAGATGCGAGTTTCCCCCAAAAATTCTTAACCAATTCGACTGAAGTTAGATAGGGAGCTCAGGAACCTTTCGCGTGGGTTTCGTTTCTCGCGCAGGATCCGCGTGAAATATCGAGAGTGTCGAGACAACAAGGGGTGGTTGGAAGTGGGGGGATCGTCGCTTCTTGAAGCAGCAACAAATACATTCGTTCACGATCAACGAGTACAATAATTCTCGCTACACAGACACGACTGAGACTTCGCAGTCCCCGGGAAAGGCTTCAACTTTCGCGGCAGCCGGTCAAAATCGATCCATAATCCATGCACTAAGAAACGACTCGTTCCATAAATAACAATAACAATAATAAGAATAAAAATATCATATAGTTTTATGGTACGAAAGCCATTCAAAAAAACAAGAAAGGTACTGGTTTACCGAGCAATGTGAGTTAAATCGTTGCGCGAAGAGGTAGATGCAGAGATTAGTACGAAGTTTTGGTGAGCTTTTCTACCATTTCCCGTCGAAGGCAAAACGTCGACAAAACGTGTTTGCAAAATGCTATTAACAAATCACGATGAAATCTGTACAAGTGTGCGTGTACCGAATTTTCTGAAAAAATGCCAAGAAGGTTTATGTTGAAATCGCGTCGGTTTCGATCCACTTTTAATTGTGTCTTTCGACCCACCCCCTCGAATCCACCGTATGGATCCGTATCTCTATTTCCATTCTCTATTCCAAACTGTCCATTTTAATCTGTCCATCTATTCTCCTTTTCAAGCGACCAAGGACCACCGTTTCAGTTCGCAATCCGTGCGCCTCACTTCGCCGTCTTTGTAAAGTGTATTCAACGTTCAAAACGAGTGTCGGCACCATTTTGTTCGCGCCACCCCTTCTAACGCGTGTCAGTTTGCACCTCGAAGACGGCGGTTACGGCTCCTTAAAAAAGAAAAAAAAAAGGATACGGGATGAGGAGAAAAAAAAAAAGAACGTGACGAAAGAAAAGAAGTAGAAGCCGTTTCCTTTCTGTCTGTTCCAAGGAGGAAAGGATTATCTGTCGAGCTTCCGAGTAAAAAAGAAAGCGCACCCTTTTTTCGAGGGCGACTACTAATTGCTGGCGGTGCTTGCACGCTCAGCGGTAACTAATTAAGGCTACGCACTGAGACTAATTAGTGAATGCCAGGCTAAACAACCAGTAAGAAAGGTGAACGTTACATGTATATACGGTATGGATATGTACTCGTGTTTTGCTTGAAAACGACGTCGACGATGGCCACGAGGCTCGCGGGTCTCGATTTTCGAATATCGAACTCGGGAAAATTGAGTTTTTGAATTTTATCAGTGATTAAGTTCGCGTTTAATCAGACACGGACAGCAATGTTAATTAAATACTGTGTATGAGATTGTAAATTCGATTTTAATATAACGAGGTTCGATAGGTTTAATTCGCTGTTATACTACTTAGAATAAAGCGAAAGCTTTCGAAGTGCATTGGAATTTGGAAACTTTGAGTTTCCCTTGCGTGGAACTTCGAAAACTTAGACTTCCTCGTAGAAGTTTCAAAAATATTATTCTACTGAAAAGTGGATCTAGAAAGTCTTGCGATTCGAAAGAATTATTCTTATACGTTTTGTTTGAATTACAGGGAAGGTAAATATTTGACTGATTCGAAAATCGATAGCGAGCGACGTGACCGACGCGATCGGCGGCCGAACGAGGCGATACGAGAATTAATTAGTTACCACTAAATCAAAGGCGGCACTTGTCGAGCATGCAGCAACCTTCGCCCGGCCAAAAAACTGATTCTCATGTCTCTCGCCAACTAACACACCGTGCCACGTTCCAATAACATTAATCAATGACAACAGTTCCAATAAGAAACGAAAAAAAATAAAAAGACAGAAGAGCAAGGGGGTAACAAAAAAAAAAAGATAGTGAGATAGAAGTAAAACGAACGGGGGGGAAAAAATAAAGGGTACAGATTTGAACAGGACAAAAGAGAGCGACAACAGTGACCGTGAATGATGATAATCGAACTGAATAACCGAAACAGACAAAGAGATACAGATAGAGAAAGAGAGAGGTAAAAGATCGATGACACAAAAAAGAGGTGAGATAATGTCGAATCGTGCCGCCGTGGCAGCCTCCCGGTGATAAAACAGAGCGAAAAAAGAAGAGAAAAGATCAACAACAGGGGCTCGAGAGGATATTACTGTTACGAGAAGAAGGGGTTGGGGGTGAGAACACAGCCAGGGACGCTAATTAAAAAGAAGATAACGTTACGTTTTTTCCAATGGAGGGAAAACAAAAAGGAGAATGAAAGGAAGCGTTACTGGTGGGCATGCTTCTTTCTTCCCTCATTATGCCTTCTCTCTCGCGGTCGCTTTTCGAAACGCGAGCAATTAGCCGGTACAACTCGCGTATCCACGGCTCGCCCTTTCTTTCTCGCCCTCTACCACCTCCTGCCCCTACCTTTGGCCCTCCGTTAACGAGGAACGCGCGGGAGGGGCTGCGACGGGGGCGGCGAGCGGCGCGAGAACGACGGGGGTGGCACCACGGTGTTCGGAGAAAAAAGACTGAGACCGAGGAAACGAAAGAATTAAGGGTGAAAACGAAAATAACGAGGAGAGAGAGAGAGAGAGAGAGAGAAACGAAGAAAGATAGAAAGACAGAAAGAGAAATAGAGACAGAAAAAAGAAAAAGGAAACGTACGTGTAAGATACACTAGGAAACGCAAGATCGTTTCCGGCAATCCACACTACTTCAGCTCTCGTACGTGTACGTAGGTGCAAAAATGTAAATATATAAGTAATCTGTACGACTGCCAGGACGGACGTACCATAACACGTGAAAATTATAATATAATAATTGTATACTGCGTGCGTATACAAGCGTCGATCTCGCGGCTATTTCAGAAGCCTTCGAGAAGAGAACACAATTTGCTTTGCTGTAAGTAGTTTGAGTTTTCGATGAGCGAAGATTACGCGAGTGTACGCACGCGTATATATCGTTACATATTCAATATAGATTATATGTATATGTATGTTTATATATATAATATTTATATATATATATATATGTATTCACAGGTGAATCTCATATGAAGGCAAGCCAAGGCCACGACATGAGACGTGCAAATTAAAAAAGGTAATAATTATTAAAAAAAAGAAGCAAGTAAAAAATTCTCTCCCAAAACCGCTTTCCAACCACAACCAAGCACAACCACAGGCAAGGTACGGGCCTTTGTCAACGAGACAGTCATCAACCAGTGAATATGTGGCGCATTACCGTGATTATTATATATATATAATATGTAATAGTAACAATTCGAAAAAAATATCTATACATTTTATGTATATATATAGATATATATATATGAATATATACATATATATATACGTATAAGTATACGTATGAGGTATTAAAGGGCATGATCGAGGGAGCGAAGATCAAAGGGAGGATTCGGATCCAGGGAGTGGGCGGAGGGTTAATTCGGAGCCGTGAACGGAAGAGAGGAAAAAAGTGAGAGGTTTTGGAAGCGCGTGACGACGGGGGTAGATTATCGGGGATCGATTAATGACAGGTGTGTGTGAGCGCCGGGCGACAAGCACCGTCGCCGGCTCTGATCGTTAATACAACTATTGTTTAGCCACAGTGGTCGGTATTAATTGTGGCGATCGGTTAAACGAATCGACGAGCAGCTCGACCTCGATTCGACGAAAAATGACGAACGGTGCTGGGTGAAATCGCCCTACGGAATATCGAACGATACCCCGCCGGTTAACCTCCCCCGCGAATCGGCTCGTAACTGGAATTGACGTCCGTCGATGGGCTGAAATCGTGTACCGAAGTCACCGAACCACTCCTCGCGTCAAATATTGACTCATACTACTTTGGAATCGCAAGCTATTCAATTGTGATTACGTTCCGGGCGATTAGTTCGAAATTCGCAAACTCCGACGGCGCTATTACTTTAACAAATCCACGGCTACGAAAGGAAAGTCAACGCGGAGTCGAATTAGAGTCAGAAATTCTGGAAAGCTTGAATTTTATATATGAATAAGTTCGAAGTATTCGATTATCGATCGATCGGGGGCAAACCCAGCACAGTAGCGTCAGATTAGGCGATCACAAGATTAACTTTCAAGATCCGCTAGCAGCCAGTTATTCATCGAACCAAGAGACAAAAAAAAAAAGAGGGATGGATACGTGTGAAACAAACGAGACAGTGCTTTTAGAGACTCGTATACGTGTACGTGGTGTTTGCGAGCAAGTGTGTATGTGCGCGCGGCGACATCCGGCCGGATTAATCGATTAATCGAGGGTCAGGAGTGAGACAGCCGTGAGGGGGGGGAGGATCGTTCGAGGGTGTAACGAGGCTGGAGAGGATTTGGGGGAGGAGAGGAGGTACTTTAAAAAGGCACAGAGAGCGGTGAGAGTTAATGGTAGTAATCGTTACGCTAAAAATTAATCAAATCATACGGAATTATTACGTACGAAGAAATACCTCATGCTTTTACCACCGGACAGAGGAAACCCTAGAATACTAAAAGCTAGCACAGGCGAGATTTCGTATTTTTGTTTTTGCATTCGACACTAAAACAATCCCCCGACCTTTCTCCATCCTTTTTCTCCATTTTCTCCGGTCTTTGCATGGGGGCCGATCGGTGAACCCGGGTCGTCGGAGAAAAGGTGGATCCGGTCGTCGATCGTCTCTCGCGCAGGAAGTCGTCGTCGCGGTTCGCCTAGACACCTTCCACTTCCGGTCCCTCGGCTCTACGTGGTTCGGTCTCATTCGTTTTACGGGTCTCTAACATACTTTCTCCGGTGTTTCGGCGTTCCTATTTCCGCTTCGAGTTTCTCTCGCGTCACAACATTTTTGTACTGCCTTTTGTTTCGTTTCATTTTGCTTTTGTTTAGAGAGCCGTACCTTCAGACCTCTCGGCTCTTCCACAGGCGAGTCTTCTTCCTCGCGTGTCTCTCTTCCGATATTCTTCCAGCGCAATAACGATCCCTCCTCTTCCCTCTTCTTCCTCGATCACCCCGCTTCGAGAACCCGCGTCGCGCGCACTTTCGACATTCTTGACCTTTTCTGGCGGATGCCGCGCGCGCGGCGCCTCCCTCGCGAGTGCTTTCGTGCTAGCGAGCTTTTGCCGCCGAAATAGAGCCGATCGAATTCGCTGTCCCCTTTTCGAGAAACTCTAGAGGCACCCTCGAACCTCGTTTTCTAATCCCAGATCTGAGGGTTTGATCGAAAGTGATTTAAGTTTAAAATTTTGGTGAATTTTTTATGTTGAATCTGTGACGAAGTTTAACGTTTCTAGAGTCTGGGACCATTTTTCTAGTGCCGAAATGTTGGAATGTTGCCAAGAATGGCGTCGGGCGGTGGTTTCTTTTGGCAGCACGAAGGCATTCGAAGGGAGGGAAGCGCCCCGCTCGCTCCTCGTCTTGCAGAGCTCTTCGTGGCACGACTATCGATATAGCAACGATCGTGAGGGGTACAACGATCGCGTATACAGCCAGCAGTGTATCACAAGAGCCGACAGAGAGCAGGAAAACGACACAGAGAAAACACGGTGAAAACACGGTAGAGTACACGGTTTTGCAACGGCCTTGAAAACACATTACGTGTGAAGAAGGTAGTACACGTGGCATGCAAACGGTGACAAGTCTTCTAAATACGTTATCGAGCGTGTCAATCAAGCTTTAAAGGGACCCCTCAACGTCGAGCAACCGGAGGACAATAAACGACTCGAGAATGTCAAATGTTTGGACACGCAACTCCTCCATATTTCTACTTTTCAAACAAAATCGTTGCTCGACGTCGAGTGCCCACATATCTACCGGGTTACAATCGTTTCCGGGCGTCTTTATTGTCACTGTTATTCACTGAAAGCTAAACGCCACTAATCAAGACCAAAAAAGCCTACTGCATGCATTCTCTCCCACGAAAAGTACTCGTCCGTGATCGTTGGACTTTCGTCTCCCCGAAGAATCGCGTGGCGGGTGTTAGAAATCGTTTTCACGCGACCCCCGCGGGGGCCTCGAGTTTCCTGCAGCGAAGGGAAATATTCTCGCTTGACACCTGTCGATCTGCGTGCAAAAAAGCGTGACGGAATCGCTCGGAGACGGACCAAAAAAAAAGAAGAAGAAAAAACAGAAAGGGTTGCGAGGGGCGAAAGAGTCGCGAAAATCGCCGCGACCTTATCTTCTGCGTCGCCCTGCTGGGCCGATCACGAAAGCGTCGTGGGCGACAGAGAGAAACCGAGGCGTGGAGAATTAAGATAACGGGAGAACGGTGCTTCAATGCCTGCGAGATTCGGAATTAAAAGGCGCGGGGGCGGCCCAGCCGACGACTTGTCTGAGAGAAGAAATTGGAGACTCGGCGATTCTTCGAACTTTTGCCCTCTTTTGCGTTTCGTGGGTCGGAATCGTGCGAAAATGAATCGTGAAAACAAAAAGGAGGTTCAAGTTGAAGACACTTGAATGAGGAACGATGCATGCCACGTTTGAAACGCGAGATGTGGAAATTAATTCCTCGTGGTTTTGATAAAGTAGAAAAGATTTTCTTTATTGCCCGAACAGACACACACAAGTGGATCACCGAGGATTTTTTTTCTAAAGAACAGTGACAATACCCTGTTGCTCGGGAATGTGGACTTTTGATTGAGATTTTGATTATACAGAGTTGAGGCAGAAGCAATGGGAACCTTTGATAATCATTGACTCTGAATAATGGGAAATTTTTCACTGGTGGCGGTAAGTTGTATTGAATTTTTAATAAAATAAATCGAAGCCATATATTTATTATTCTAGGCTTTCAAAAAATTCTAAAACACTTACTGATTATTGATTATATGTAATCCTCTGTAAAATGTTCAAAATCTTTTTTGATAAAAGCAAAATTGGAAGAGTACCTAAAAATTTAAATGGTGCCATCGACTAAAATTGTTTACACAGAGTTAATTATTTAAATAAAGTACTATTTTCTATGAGCACCCATTGTTCAATTAAAATTCCCATTATCTGTGCAACAATCTAACAGAAATTTTCAGAGTGAAGCTAAGTTCCGATACTGTAAATCCGAAAATAAAATTTCTGAATCCTCTAGAAGATTCTATAAATTTCTGACTGTCTTCGACGATCAAAATCTCAATCGCTCCCTCACAAAAAATCGATTCCTGCTTAAGAATCGATTAAAATTCGCTTCGACTTAAACACGTAAACAAAGAAACCTTGACAAACACGAAACGAGTTAAACTAATGAAAAACTCGATCGATTACGCAATGAATCATCGCGTTGGGAATGTCCGCATCTTCCAGGAGGAAATTATACCGTTTCTTTTCGAAGTCGTGTCGCTTTTTCTCTTTGTCTGCAGGCCTCTCTCCTCTGCGATACCATTTTATAGAATACATTCTTCTCGTAGCTTCTTCCTGCTTCTCCTCCTTCACTTCCATAAAGCGTGTTTCGTCACGCATCGATCTCTGTTGGACTTAACGGAGTCCGAGCCTCGGAAACGCAAAATGTCGCACCTTTTAAACGCGAGGTTGAATGTTCGACCAAAGTCGAGGGTCGATTCGAGTGAAAAAGTCTTCAATGGTCCACTTTGCCCTTCCGATACTGTTACGCGCGTTTCGAGAACTGAGAGTATATCGACCAGAATTGTTTACGCATGCGAGTAATACTGTTACTCTAGATTCTGGGCACCTTTTGATGCATCGACTCTGTGATCCTGCAAATCGAATACTGCAAATGCATACAAAAATCCGAGTACAAAAAACGAGAGAGATCTCCGAAGGATTTTCTCCGTGATGGAAGTTCGGTCCAAGTGCGATCACAGATTAAGTTACTGACCTATAATCAAGGAAAGAGACCATTGTCTTATGGTCGAGGTATAATCATCGCACAGTCTCCGCAATCACAGCGCAATCATTGCATAGTCAACGTCGCCGCGCGAATACTAAACGCCCTGGGATCGACACAATACTGACTGTTACAGGAACAAGAGAGCCCCGTGATCGTACTTTGACCGAATACCAATCGACTGCGAAGTCCTCGCAAATCCGCCAGTCACCGCGCGACCTCCATTTGCAGGATCACGAACAAATGGCACAGGAAATGGGATTCTCGACGTCACTACGCTACACTACGCCTAGTAGGTAACTTACAATCACTAGAAACAATACCCTGTATCAGTTCGTTAGCGAACGCGTTCGCGAATATAGAAATCGTATAAAAAAAAAAAAGAATGGAATGCACGCCTTTGTAAAAAAAATTCGATGGAATGTCGTTTATCGAACACACCTAAAGCTACGGTGAATACTTCGTTGCTAAAATACTTTTACCCTGTGACTCCGTTGACGGTTTTACAAGCTAAGTGTCGACGGATGCGCGCGAGGAAAGAGGCGAACATTTGATAAAATTGTAGGGAATCTTGAACTCGAAAGCGAAGCTTTTATGCTGCCGTATATAAAAAAAAGCTCCTCGTCGCAGTTTCCTTCGCGCGCAGCCGTCTCGCGATCAGCGATCGATTCGCTCTAAAAACTAGAGGTTCGCTCTGTCTCGTGCCGACCTACCACTGACCGATAGAAGCTACTCGCGCCACTGGAATTCGCTTCCAAAAATCATCCCCGAACGAAGGGAAAACCCTCCGGGTAAACTCCGCAATCCCTAAAATAAAACTGTAAGATCCCCGACGTGTGTTTCGAACTAAAAGGAACTTGTTTTCCCTCTTTGACGGTTTCACACACGGTTCGTTATCTCGTCGGGACGCAATTATCCCTGCGGGTGGCTTCAACGATCTGTCCGCCTGGGGAGGGGTTGCTCTACCGACCGCGAGGGAAGAGCGGAAGGGGATGCTGCGCGTGTGTGAAACGTGGGATTGGTGCGAGACCTCCCTCCCGGTGGGGAGGGGGACGATTAAAAGAAAAGAAACAAAAACAAGAGAGAACAGTATAGACAGTACCCGCGAGCTGTTCGAACGACGAGCAATTAGTTGTAGGTAAATAAAGTCTGTACACCCACCTTGCTTCAGCTGGATTCATCGAAAATCCTAAAAGAGAAGGGCTTTAGGGGGTGGGGGAGGGCAAGAGCGGTGACTTTCGTCGCGAGGACCGTCTAAGGGTCAGTGCTAGACCTGTCGCACGACGAGAAACGGAAATCGATCGTTTCTCCCTCCTTGAAACGCGCCGCGATCGAGCCAAATCGACCTCGATCCTCGATCTTGGTGTGAAAAATTCGCTCGACTTGACTCGGATATCACGGACGCGCTTCCGTTTGATTTTTTTTTTTCGAGGAAGACTCTTCGTCGAGAGAAATAAAAAAAGAAAAAATAAAAACATAGATGTATATAGAAGAGAGATTGAAGGGCTCGGGGGTTGGTTACCCCGAACCCGAGTCGCGGTACTCTCTATTGCTCGTGGCTGTCTATTTTGTTGGCTTGGTCGTGGTGTGTTGGCGGCTGTTGGGAAGAAACAAACGAAAATGTCAACTATTTGCTTTGATCGGCCAATCGCGCCGCTCGCGGACGCTGCGAGCGGGCCGACGCCGATCCGGCGATTGTCTCTCTCGTCACCAGTGTCGTCGCCGCGGCTCCGCCTTCAGGAGAACCCCTGGCAATTCTCGCGAATCTCGAAGTAGAGATTCAGCAGTGCCGATTCAGGCACGTCGTGGAAGCACCTACCCTCTGGCCATTGCACGCATACTGAAACAGAAAAACCGTAAACTCAGGTTAGCACAAGTTGGCGAACTTTCGTTTCGGGGCGGGAAATAAGTTTGGCGAATACAGCGCAGAAATATTTCAGAAGGAATTGGTTTTAGGTGTGCGCTTATAACTTGCTTTGATTTTCGTGTTGTTTTAGAGTATTGAGAAATAAGTGTGTTTCTCTTTTTATCTTGTTGCGTTTTCATATTTAGGGGATGGAATTACTGCTTGAATTTGGGAAGAATTTATAGAATAATAATTATTGTTTTAAGAATATAACACTGTGTTGAATGAAACTTAATATAAATTTAATTTGTGTTGTAATTTGCTATTTCATTTTGTTGACAACCACTTTTATTTACGTGTGAAATACTCGATTTGTCTAAAGTATTCTAAATTACTCGTAAGGTAATTTAATTTTAATATTCTAGGGATTTAAATTAGTCTATTTATGAAGTTCTAAACGTTAGAGTTATAGAATTTTATACTCTAAGAATTTTTATGCACATTTAGAGAAGTTTAGAAAGTTAAGAAATTTTTAATCTAAAGAAATTACTATAATAATATCTGTAATATATCTATAAAAATTCTACGTGCATAGAATTTTATATTTATAGAGTTCTATATCTATAAAAACTCTAGATTCGTTTCTACAAAATTCTACGTATATCTGTTGGAATTTTGTATTTATAGAAACACTACTATATTTATAGAAATTCTATACCCATCAAATGTTTAGTCCATTGTAATTATAATTATATGTATGTGTCCAGAATTATATATTCCTAAAAATGTTATATTGATAGAAAATGTACGATTATAGAATTCTCTATTCATAGAATTGAACGTAATGGTATAATGGTATAATTGTTTAAGTAACAAAATTCCTTGTATTTCTTTTAATTCTTACAAACATTGAATGATGATATCAAAATTAAAAAATATATGTTTCTTATTACTCAGTCCCTTAAAATATACGAAAATTAAAGTAATCGAAAGTGGACACTAAAAACCATTTCTTATGAGTTGCTTTTGATAAGAGAACTATCAATCAATTTTAACAATCAATTTAATAACTTAGGACCTCGCAGCCTGATGCAACTACAAATCTACCCTCCAAATGTTAATAGCTACAAATTCTGTAATATAATAAATCATTCTTCATCCATTTTACTTGTCAAAAATCGAATGAATCCATCAAAGGCAACGAGATCACTTCCCCCACTCACCAAACTCGCCTTTTTCAAATCTCCATCCCCCCAAAAATTTCACAGCATCCCGGATCGATAAAATTCGCAATCTCCCATTATTACATCGAACCGGCAGCGAAACAAATTACAGGCGCTTAAACCTCGTTCCCGTCGACACACTTTCGATATTCGATTACTCGACAGCATCCCGAGTTGCCGCTACATCAGCGGCCTCGATTAATAGGATAATTCTATGGCGCAGTAATTGCCGTTATCTCATCGTAATTGGCCGTCGATCGAACGAACCGAGAAGTAGACAGACAGCGACGATTGGAAACCGAAGGGATTCCCATCCGGGTGGGAAGATGTTGGCGAAGACGAACGTCGTGGAAAATCGCGAAGGTTTCGATTCTCTGGAGGAGAACAAGACGGAAGAGGAGCATTGCCCGCCCCCGTTGCGGCGGGATGCTGATGGATTGCCTTTTATTTCAGGAAGGGACTCTGAGGATGCGGACGGTCGACGGTGTTTTCCCACGGAAGGATCCTCCGCGGAGATCCTTCGCGGGAGAAAGATCGGCTGGCGCAATAAATTATCCGCGTGTCGATACCAACGCGAGACTGGAGATAGATCGGGAGGCAAGACGTTCGTCTTGTTGCGGAGGAATTTCCCTTTTTTTCCGTCGCTTTGTTTCACGGGTTTCCCTCGGTTTTCGCGGCTACGGCGTTGGAAGTCGATGGACTCGCCGCTTGGCTCGCTTAGATCGCTGATTCGCGCGAAGTTACTCGTTGGGCGAACATTTCTCTGCATTCGGCTAAATGAACCTCATTCATCGCGGAAATTGAATATTAGCAGCCGTGTGAAGCTGCAAAATGTTGGTTAATCAAAAAGGCAATTAACGGGCCTTCAATCGGTTTTTAAATATGCAATCATGGAAACAGTGGTAGCGTTTCTGCTAATATATTGTGAAACGCGCAGAATTCAGCGCAAAAATGACAGCAGAACAATAAAAAAAACAAAGCTATCCAATTTTTAATTTTGCCTAATCTTCTTTTCGAAGAATTTTCTGAGTTTTCAATTTTAGATTTTTTTTTGGCAATATTATAAAAGAGAGACTTTAAAATCTCGGCGCAATCGAATTGAAATTTATCGACCGTGGATTACCTGAACGGTTGAAAACGGGAAACGAATTTGTAAATTAATTTATAAATAGCAGCCAATCGGTGCGAATAAATGGGACCGAAATAAAGTTTAATCGAATCGATTTCTATGTTCTCTCGACATCGAGGGTCCGTCCCGAGCTGACGAACAGCTCGCAAATAAAAAGACAGTTTCGGAATAAATGTAAATTTCTGGGCGCGCGCGTCGGCCTCGGCTTTTTCATGAATACGGAAACGATCGGGATTTATCGTCGCCGCCGAAACGGAGGCTCGACCTTCCTCCCCAAAAGGGATAAATTACGCGAAACTTCGTATTTCGCCGGGTAATTTCAATCGGCATTCGTGATTCGGATCCCACGCTCGCGATAATGGAATTTCAAATAAAAACGGCCCCCGATCCGAACACATGCATCCTCTACCGCTGAGAAGCGACGGCTTTGCATGATCAATTTTCGAACCGTCCATACATTTGGATTCTCAGAAATTCGGATGGGATTTTGTTTTGCTACATTCTGATTGGCTTGTTGAAATAAATTGATGGAGAGAGGCAAACATGAGATCATTTTGTGTGAGAATATTTAGAAAATGGAAATTACTTTTTGAATGTTCCTTTTTTGGAAGCAATATTTTGTTTTAATAGCAGGCGGAAAAATAATGGTCAAGAAAATAGTGGAGTTTCAAAGTTAATATTATCTATGAAATTGAGTCAGAAAATTTTGATGAATTCTTTTAAATTTTATATTGGGATACTTTAGTTTTATCCAAGCGTTGTTAAAATTTATACTTTTTCCTGTTGACAGATCTTTTTACGTTTTCTTTTATAGGTATGCATAATGAAATGCTACGAAAGTTGATAATCGAAGAACTTTTTTTTGACTCCAGAATTAGTATTTCTTACGAAGATCGTGAGAAATAAATTCTTTTGCGTACACTGAATTTTTAGAGACATTATGGTACTTGAGAATGAAGTGTTGGTCGAGTTAACTCGAGTTTCCGCATATTTCTGCTAGTTTCGCCCGCTCGAGATAATTCAAGTATACTTGTTAACGAGTTAACAGAATGTCGATCTGCTAGTCAAACTATATAACTTACTTTCAAAATTCCTCTGCATTATTTATAACTTTTTGTCACTATCTCGGTTATTTCTAATTCTGTTGGAAAGAATAAAAGACTGTTTACTATTTCCTATAGAGAAATTCAACAGTGTTTTCAAATCAACTTAGGAAATATTAGACGAAATAAAAGTTCACTGCTCACCTGACTAAAAAATGGAATTTTATTAGGATATTAAAAATAGGTTTCTAAAGATGATGAAAGTCAGTTAAGTAAATAATGTAAAATGTGTGAATAATCAATGCATTTAATAATGCACTGAGTTGACTAAAAAAACATTTTCCTCTTTTTCCAAATTTATATTTAAAACAAATGAAATTCTTTCGAGGAGTACTAATGAAAATTCCTTCCCGAAGGTACAAAGTAACAAAGCAAAAATATGATAGAAAATGTATTATCTAAAACAATTTCCCCCAGAATTAAATTTCCCTAAATTTTCTCCTAAGATAAAAGGCTTTTCGGTGAGTTTAACAGCAATTCCTTATTTGTACGCGAAACAAATGCAATGTCACATGCAATACGCGTCAGCTCAATATTTCACGGCGTCGAATACAACCGTGGTGCTCCAATTCCGAGCCGCTCCACAATGCCACGAGCAAAATCAGCGGGCCTAATCAACGTTATCGGAGGGGCCGCAGCAGCCGGAGCTCAAAGCCCACGTCTAGGAGGAGGCAGGAAACGCGACATTAATGGACAGTGATTTACATGCACGTAATGGGTCGCGATTTCAGGATGGCCAGGTTTGACGGACGAACGTCGCCGTGGAGGATTGATCGCGGGATCGCGTGCCGCCCGGCTGTATCTCCGTAATGAAACGGAAGGTGGCGAATTATTCGTCCAACCTTAAACCTTCCTGGACGATTCGCGTTCGTCCTGGAGATCAGAAACGACGCTGTACTGGACACGCTATCTGCTCGGTGTCTGTGGAATCTCGTGCATATCTTTCTCTAATTTAAATCTCAATTCTGCGGACTGATAAGCAATGCGCGCCAAGTTTCGACGAGCTCTGAATGACGGTTAACGGTGGCACATATTCTAATCTTCTGGGGAAGAGGTTAGGGGAAGATTCTTTTGAAGATCAATTCTTGTTTATATCTCTTCCAAATCTTAGAAATAAGTCTTAGAAATTTTCTTATAAATCCGCATAAAAAGCTTCACAGAGTTCCTCATAGAAATTCTCATAGAAATATTCGTAGAGATCTTCATAACAATTTTTTTGGAGTGGTTTTTGGGGAGGGTAGATAATTTAGTTCAGAGGTGGAGTTGTAATTTAGGTTCTTGTGATGTAAGCTATCTTTAGCTCCCATTTGTCAGTGGAAGACCTTTCCGAATTGAAGTTCCTCGAAACGATTCGACGGAAGGTGGATGCACTCTGCAATTGAAGCTGCTGCGCTTTGATTTGACCTAATCTAGTCAAGAGCACCCACGGTTCGAGATATTTCCGGATTAGTTCCATTAGGCAAATGTGCATCTCGGTCTCAACTGCCTCCCATTTCATCGAGATGATGTATGTATTTTGTGCGCTTTGATTTTTAGTGCCTCTCGACCTTTAACTCATTTTTGTGGAACTCACTTTTAACCTTTGCTTTGAAGTTGATAGTTATATCGACAGTTATTATATTCCTTAACTGTGCACAAACTTTCGTAGATAGAAAGCACATAAATCATAATTTAGAATACTGTATTTTAGATGAAACTGCAGTTAAAAATACTTTCACAAATTTTTCGTGCTTTTAAAAGTTCCAATAAAACTTATTTACTGTTTCTTCTATTTTAGAATTTCGTTTTCATGAAAAATTTATTAAATTATGAGGGTTGAATTCTTCTAATTGTGAAATAAAATCTACAACTTTCTTCTCCATTTTCTTCTCGTGCACAAAAAAATATACTACCTCCATATTTTCTTCCCTTACATGTAAAATTCCCTTTAAAACTACTTTTACGAATTTCTCACACAGTTAATCTACTCACTAAAAGATATTTATTGTTCCCACCCTTCCACAATTTCCTTTTTGAGAATGAAAAACAGGTCTGTCTGCAAACTAATATTTTCTACCACTTCTAGGATATTCTCCGCGTGCCCAGCCTCCGAAAAAAATATCTACATATTTTCCGGCTCTCATCTTTTCTTGACCATAATTTCCCATTACACGGTAGCAAAAATCGCGAACAAAAGAACCAAAAGCAGAAATTTCCGCGTCCCGGACGATGGAACCGAACCGCAGCTTCTTTAAAATTACACGACCCAGCCGCGTGTAAACAGGATCCGATGGGGTAGCGGGACGATCCACGAGAGCCACAGGGGTTTGTTTCCACGAGGGATACTCGTACTCTCTGTTCCGCCGCTGTAAATCTCCCGCGAAGAGTGGAAAAAGCTGCCGCAAGAGTCACGCTGGATGTCGTTACACGCGACACGGGCGAAACATGCACCGCGGGAAAAGAAGAACCTCGGAGAAAATCTATTTCTCGAAATCGATGAGGCGGAAAAATCTATGGTCGAGCGAAACCAGAGAGCGGGAATTCCCTGAGTCAATCTTCCGAGGGTATTTTTCGCGAGCCCCGCGATTCGCTTCGGTTTCGCGCCGCCTTTGGGACAAGCTTCGGCCTCCATTTGCGAAATTGTTTCGCCGAGACACGGTTGCACCCTCCCCCCTTCTCTCTCTCTCTCTCTCTCTCTCTCTCTTTTCGCGATACCGAGAACCGTGATTTGCGAAATGTCGATGCTTTGGGAGGGGAGAACGCTACGAGTGTTCTTCGCGAGGGTGTTTGGTTAATTTGAAATAGTAATTAGCGACGGAGGCAGCTTCTGTTAATAGACGGCTCTGAAGAATTAATTGCGGGCTTTGGCTTCATTTCTTTGCGATTCGTTTGAGTGTTGAAACTAATTTAGTTGAGATGGAAATAGAGAATCATTTTTAATCTGTGAATATAGAGATGTTCAGGAAATTCGAATTGCGAAAATTTGGATACTATACTTTTCCTATTTTTTAATTTTTCATGACGTTTCCTGCTTTTAATTGATCGAAGTTTAAATATATCTCTGGGTTTTTATAACACTGTGACCTCTGGAGAAATTTTTAAGTCCCACTATCGCTTTCAAGCTACTAATTTAAAGATATCAAGAGCAATCTCCACCTCCAAGATTAGAATCGTCAGACTTCCGATAAAATCAGGACATTTTCAAGTGGGTCAGCTTTCTTGGGAAACTTTTTTTGAGACATTTTGAACGATTCGGTCCTCGTTTCTGGAACGGCATGAATTATTGAGGACGATTCGCGAACAGAACTGCTGGGCGCATCGCCGAACCCCGTTGTCAGTCAGAAATATTCACTTTGAAGACTTCGGTTTTCCGGTACGACAGCAGCAAAGGAACTGGGTGCCTCCTGCGGTCGGGACCCTCCGGGAACCGTTCCACAAAACGGTGGAAAAGCGTGACCCATCGCCCCGAGGAGAATTAAAAGCCATCGAGCGCCGTTGCGGAAGCGGTTCCCGCGATTCCGCGGAAGTCATTACGCCTATAATACTTAGAAGCTCGAAAGCGCAGCTCCAGTAAAATACAAGAAAATAGGAGATAGAATAGAGGGACTTCGGACCGACCGTCCCTTTGTGTCGATTCTTTGGTCCGAAAGAAACTTGGCTCCTCAAATCCTCAGGGTGAAACATTTTTATTATTCACGAGGCATTGCAACATTTTTATTATTATTCGTTTATAAATAATTTTAACAGCACAAACTTCTTGAGGAATTGAAATGTTTTTTAGATGGACTTTTTTACAGAATCTAGAGCGAGGAAAATTCATTTTTTATACCGAGATAATTTTTTAAAATTGTTACGTCGTTTTAAATGATTTTTAAACTTCAAGTAGAAGGCAAGGAAAATGTGGCGCAAGGTAATGGAAAAATCTGATTCTCTAATGGCACGAAAATATTTTCAAGTGGATTATGCTGCTAATCTAGTATCACGTGATAACGATCGAGCAAATTACAATCGCAACGAGATCAGAACCTGGTCAAATCGGTCCCGTGTCGTTCCATTTACAGCGAAGCGCGAACCTTCATTGCACGGGAGAATGAAAAATTTAATTAATTCAGGCATCGTCTAATTTCTCCGTAATAACAGATAACGCGGCTGCCACAATTTCATCGGCATTACTCCGGGTGCCGGGTCTCCGACCGGTAATTTCCATACGAACGAATTTTGTATTTTCCGGTCCCCCGACCTCCGCTCGGGAAATCCATAATCACGTTCCCGTTCGTGCAAAAGTTAACCCAACGGATTTTTCGGTGGCTACGTTACATCGTGGAAACGGCTTTCACGAATGGGGAGGAAAAAAGCTTCCATCGATCTCATTTCCCACGGAATTGTCGCGACCCGCGAAGGCGTTCGAGGAAAATGCTGATGCTTCTTGTCGACGGTGCATCGCGGCGTCGATGCGAACATGAAAAATGGACTAGCGAAACCATCGAAAGCGTTGGAATTTACAAGACTCGAGCTCCGGAGGGAGCTTTCGCCAGGGGTGGAAATTCGCAAAAGGCGGATCACGTATGATAACAAAAACTAATTGTCCCCGGCGCTGGGAAATGTCTCTTTGTAGTATTAATGGAGACCTTTCTGAAATTAAAATGGCAAGGAAATTAAATTATAGCCTGTTCAGGGCGCCAGAATATTTCTTTGTAAATTGGGGACAGTTGCTGCTGATTGCGTCCGAGATTTTAAAATAATGAAAGTTCAGAATTGTTAGTATTATTATTATTATTATTAATTTGGTAAAAGATTGGGCTGTTGGTTTAGATATTTCTTTGAAATTTATCAGAATAAGATATGTGTTAGAAAATTAGGTTAATAGCAGGTCTTTTAAATTATTCGGAAGAAAAAGATAAGGAATACATATTTTATACATTATAATAATTATTGAAAATATAAAATGGAGAAGGAGAATAAAGAATATATAGATTTTCCGTCAGAAACTCGACAAATTCTAATGAAAACAATGTGAAAAATTACATTCTTGATTTTCTGAACCTCTTTATGGATCAATGTAAGTTTCACGTTACAATTATCAATATTTCCATTAAGCAGAAAATTCCTACCAAGCAAAAATAGCATGATTGTGGTAATATTGTAGATCTTCAAAACTCAATGTAAAATTTTACAGTAAATCCAACTTCTTCCAGGAGATATTAGAAGATCCTCAAAGCCAAATTAAAAAATGACTTAGAAAAAAGCGAGAAAGAAAAGAACTACAAAAGAGTTTTTGTCAGAAACTCCATAGAATCCGATGAAAACAGTATGAAAAAAGCTTCGCGTTAGTTACCAATATTTCTATCAAACAAAAAAATGTCTACCAATGTAAAATCATCTTTATTGTGGATAGTTATTCCCTAAACTCCAAACAAAGTTACAAAAGAAATCCGATTTCATTCAAAAAATCTTCAGAACCAAATTAAAAAGTAATTATTAAAGGAACCAGGGAAATAAGAATCGCCTAGATTTTCTGTCAGAAGTTCGACAAAATCCGATGAGAACGACACCAAAGATTCTCCTTCGAATTTTTCTGCTCTGTACATTAATCATCACCCACACATTACCTCCTAAACCGAAAGCAAAATTAAAAAGTAAATCTGAAAAACTCCTGACGCGCTGAAAATTCTTGTCTGGTCCAACGTTCGCAATCGATCCGCCGATCGATGACTTCTAGAATCAGCAGAAAATCACGATCGAGCAGAAGCTTCGAGCGCAGCGAAGCGGTTCGTGCTCCCCGCCCGGTGAAATGGACCGAATAACGGGGGGCTGGTTCGTGAAATTTCCTCTCGGTTATGTGACGTTTCCCGTCGCGTCATGGGAAATGATGAAACATCCTCCCCGTTCCGCGTTTCGATCAGACCTTTACGGTGCGTTTTATCGCGACAGCGTGGTTCGACGGGCCGATTATTAATTGTTTCCCAGGGAGAATCGGCCGGGCGCGATTTTCGGCGAGGCAGGGGGTTTGGTCGGAAATTCGATCGATTTTATCGGAATTCGAGCGAGGCTGCGAGGGGCGCGTCGCAGTTCCCACGCACGGAAACCTGTGGGAATATCTACGGTGAGCGACTATTAGGAGGTGTTACCCTCGCGGCGCATACCAACGACGCATCGCATCGAACGCTCTAAATCGGCCTTAATCTCGCCGCACGTGGACCAGGCATGGCTTCGGGCCGCAGATAATTGCGCGATCGAAATGCTGGACCGAAGTTCGCCGACTGATGCGGTTGGCAAGGAATTGGGCTTGACTAGGTCGGAATTGATCGAGTTGCTAGTATCTGATTCCCGATTATGCGGCCTGGGGGTGGGTCTGACAGGCTGCCGCTGCTTCGAGGTTTGGTCACGTCGGCGTCCTGGGTGCATTGCTCTGGCCGCAGTCGGGGAAAATAGATATTCGCAATGAAAGGCAATAGTAAAGCAACAAACTAATTCTGCGTAGAATTCTCTATCAATTTTTCTTTTACTTAACCTTTCGCCGACCTTTTCCCCTTTTTCGCTTTCCCTGTTTCATTTTCTTTAATCCATTTACTTCACCGCGAAACTTCCACCATCCTTTTTTCCAGCTTTCCTCCGACCCGTTTTTCCGTCCATCCATTACAGTTTTTCCTCCCCCTCATCTCCCTCCGTGAGGTAACATCAAAAACACCTGCGCCGATTCGAATTTCGCGCAAGAACACGCATCCGATTGTCAAACCTGTCACGGCAGAACTACGACATCGCCGAAAATGGTGTTCGTACGACGCGAAAGCATTTATCGAAGCAAGAATCTCGTTCCTGAAACAAGGTCGCCCCGAGATCTGGAAAATCGACCGTCCACGCGTTCGCTCGAGACTCGGAGCTCGTTCGTTGGAACGACGGCGCGTCAATTAGCTGTCCGATTACGGGCTAACAAATTCGCCTATAATTAGAAAGATTTTCGTGGGTCGCGGTCGCGTTCGATCCAGGTTATTCGAACGGTTCGCGGGTTAGGAAACACTTGGCAGGGCTGGCAGTCATTGTTGCTCGAGTGACGGATTATTTATAACCGCGTTGGGATTGGCGCGAGGGGACCAAAGCAGAGATTAATCGATAGATGAATATCCTCGGGAGGGATCATCTTTTTTTTTGGGGACAATCGAGATTAGCAATTGCCACTTTCCGCTTGAAAGTTTTACTGTGACCGAATATCTCTAATGAATCTCCTTCGACCTAATTAATTGGCCTCCTTTTAAACTTAATATTGGAAATTCAGAGAAATTTGCAAGTGGACAGAAATTTTCAACAACTCGCTTTGTTCTGTTAGAGATTCCTAAAAATTGATCGGAGACCGCGTATTACTATTATCACGAAGGCAACTTTCCCGTCGCGAAATTCAGAGGCAGCGGATCTTGCGAACATGTTAGTTTTCGCCAAATGCGACTCTCCCCGACTCGCGACACGACTGCCTCGCAACTGGCCGAACCGGTAATCCGGATTAAGTCACGATTTGAATGGGGTCGCACAATGGAATCGTGATTAGATTTAGATTAAAGCCAATTGCTCGGACGATCGGATTAGAGCAGGACCGTGCGATCCCGTTGGATTTTCTGCAATGAATTGTGCTCGACGGGCTTCCTGCTATCTGTTGATACCGGAACTTCCGGCAGGAGGCAAGAACCAAGCGATGCCTGGACGCAGGAAACTCCTCTACACCATTTGACAGCGTTCTGATATCGAGTGGCCTTTGGTTTGAAGGGAATTGGATGAAATAGTGTCTTCTTGCGATATTAATTGAAACCGGCTTACACAATTCGAAGGAGGAAGATTTTTAAACGATACTGTGAAGACTCGGTGAAGTATTTTTATTTAAAAGTGAGGTTAAAGGTTTAACACTTAATTTTTCAGCTATGGAATTGATAATATTGAAGAGATTTCAATTTTTGACGTAGAAGAAAATTTTTTATGGAACCAAAAACAGAGTTTCTAGTAGTAGAAATTATACTCAAATGTCTGGGAAGATAATACTAAGTTTCGTAAGTCAAAAATCAAAAAGCAGTACAAAGATTGAAGTCTCAGTCTAGTTTCATCGAAGAATGGATTAGGGATTTCCTATTCAGTTAGTCGAAATTGAACCGACTAACGTGGTTTCCAGGATTCTAGATAATTGAAACGTGTCGAAGATATTTACTCTGACTGTAGAACTTCGATGGAACACGAACCGAATTGAGCCTGATTAGCTAAAGTGCTTGAACCACCTTTGCAAGTAGAAGATTCACACGATAGGGATCAGAAAAATTCAGTAGACTGTTCCGTCATGGATCAGACCGCCACAAATAAGGAAACCAATGTTTTCAAAGTTACAAACTTATCTCTCAATGTGCTGGTTGTATTAAATAAATATTTTAAATAATATAAAAATTGTTGAACCTACCGTTGGGAACCGTCGGTGGTTTTTTCGTCTGCACCCTCGCAGTCGCGTTGTTCACCTAAGAAACCAAAAGCATACAATTAAGTACCTTCAAACAATCGCCAAACTTACGAATTTAATTCCCTGCGTATCCGAGATTCGTACTGGCTTTAACAATTTTCCATCCTTCTTTCAAAAAAATTTATCTGTTCCAAAACAAAAGAAAAACGCGTAGCACAAATACGCGAAAAGCTCGAAGGCCAATGAACACGATGTTGAAAAAAAAAGAATAAAGAGAGAAAAATTCGATAAGCCCGGGGATGGAAAATTGCATTGACAAGTCGGAGGTTGTTCGCAAAACACGAACGGGCCGATGATGGAGCACGCTTTTTGCATGCGCGAAAAATGGGAGAATACTTGTTCGGACCGCAGCTATTCGTGTAAAAATCGAACAACGGCAATTTCGCGCGAGCCACGCACGAATCTCGTGATCGACGCGCGATCGAATTCGCGAATGCAATTTCCATCGCGGCGCCGTCGCCGATATCCCGTGCGCCGGGAAATCGCGACGCGACGCGAATCACGATCGCGCGTCGGTGTAAAATGGCCGCGTCCGAGCGTCGTTGCCTCTGTTTCTATCTTCTCCACGTTTTTAAATTTTTACTCGTTAAAATAACGGCTAATAATTAGCAACGAATTTCTAAATATCGAGGCTTCCGATCGACGCTCGAGCCGCGCGTTTCGCTTGAATTCAGATTATGTCTCTGGACGTCTTCGAGGGATCCGCGGTTCGAGAGACCGACGAATCGAAGACTGCGTCGAAAAGTGTGCATTCGTCCGACGGCAAATCGGACAATCGTCGAGGTCGCGTGCCAGATTCTGGAACCGGGATCCCCGTTCTGCTCTGAAATCTCATCCAAATTCAAGGAATGCTTAATACGTCGCTCGTCGAGGACGAGCTCGAAGGCGAAATCTCCGAGGGGATCGTTTGGATTCTTCCGAGATCTTGCCTGATAAGATTCTTGGCCCTGGAGACGATCGCGGCGGATTCAATAACCGAGCGAAAATTGTCTGACTATATCACAGAAATTGCATTCGATCGAAACGTAATAAATAGGAAAAAAAAAAAAAAAGGAACGATCTTCCTTGAGGGATTGTCTCTAGGGCCGAGAACATAAATCTTCGATCGACTGCTCCTCGATTATCTTGTCCTTCAATTTCTCTCGTCCACTTTTTATTAAACTTCTCCGACGTAATCTCCCTTAAACGACTCCCCAATTCCCAAGTCTTGAAAAATCTCTGCTCGCAATTTAGTCACGAAAAAAGAGCAATCGATCTCAATTCGCGCAGTTCAAAAACCCCGAGCGGAAGCGGAGCGTGCGACCAAACGGGGATCCTCTCTCGGACTCGAAATGTATCGAAGCGCAAAGCGTTGTGTCTCCAGAAACAAACCATTCAGAGAAAAAGACGCATTCACCGAACTCGTTGAACGCTCCGCTCTTCTCGAGGCGACTTAAAAAAGAAAAAGTAGAAAAAAAAAGTCAAGCGACTGTTTTACCGTCGATTTCCAATTATTTCAATTTCGCGCGAGTACTTTCGTCGCTGGCTGGCTGAAAAGGTAGATGATATCTCGACGAGTCGACGCTTCTCTTTATCGGCGTGGCTTTTCCCCTCACCCTGTGCCACTTTTCACCCCTCCCTTCCCTCGCGCAATCGGTTCTGTTTTCCCTCTGCTTTCAAACCAACTCACGGAGCTCGGAAACTGTCTCCTCGAGGCGGAGAAACGCGCTTGAGACGATCGACATACACCATTCTCGAGCTCTTAATTCGCTTTTGCTACCGTGTTTCTTGTAGCATCATACAAACATTTCGGCTTTTCCTTGTGGGATTACTTTTGAAAGCAGAGAATTCTTTCTATGGTTCGACTTTTGTGTCTAAGATTTACAGAAAGTGGATTCATTACTGTCTTTCATCTTTTCTAAAGTAATTTTGCTAAGTGAGTGTTTAGGACCCTTTTCTTGCAGAATAAACTTTTTGAGAATTAAGGAAGAACGTGGATTTTTTAAGATTAACTTGGAGTTTCTTTTTGTTGTTAGTATTGTTATTTTCACCCCTAAATATTCTCCATCCAAAGATCCGCACATATTTTATGCAAATAAAGTATCTGATGACTCAATATTCTTCGTAGACGTCCGCAATAAAAGGATTGACACGTAAGAAGGATTTATTCTGGATCTCCGGAGCGTTCAAATTACCCTCTTCACACTCTCGATCCGCATTCGCCTGTCTCATCTTCCGCAGCGAAAGCTGCGAGCCAATAGCGGCGATGGTCCGTCGCGCAATTTGCATTTTACGAGTCTGTTTCCAGCAACGCGGATTCGTCGTCGGCGCTGCGTCGTTCGCGTTATAGTTTCGGTCGGATTAAGCGAACATTGTTGCGCCGTAACTAGCCATCGTGTTCAATTCTCTGGGAGAAAATTAGACTTCCATGTTCCTCTTGAAAATTTAAGAAACCCATGATTGGGCCAAATTATAATAAAAAAAAAAAAAAATCGTGGCTTTTTCCAGGAATGAAATTCAAGTGGAATGTTTAGTTTTTAATTGCCTCTAGGATTACGCATTTTATTTGTATTCGTTTCCATGCAGAATTAAAAATTCTGAACTCCGTTATTTTTGCAAATAATATGCATCGTTCGCATTCACAGTTATCAAACGAACTCCGAATTTTCCCGCGAGCGAGGTTATAAAAATGGTAAACGAGTCGATGCATTCGAGGTAGGAATTCGCGTACGAAGCGGATCGAAGGATCCTCGCGGCGCGTCGTTAGCGGAGCCGCCCCCAATTTGCAAAACAATCGCGTCGCGAGCTTAAATTTGCATCGGAGCCAAGCATCGCCCGTGCAAATACTTCCGCAGTCACTCGAGACGTCGATTAAATTCCCCGGATTTAATCTCGCCAATTTGCGACAGCCGTCGTGCGCCATCGGTGTACAAACGGACCGACTGTCGCGAAATTCAAATGAGCTTCGATTTTGCGAGTTCCGCTCGCGAAATAATTCCGCACCCCTCGACTCTATTCCAATGGAAATTCGCCGCGTCGGAGAAACAAGAACTTCAACCGAGTCTGCGATCCTCCGGAGCGGATCGATCTTGTTCTCACCGAAGGATCGAGCGAAGGGCCAACTCGCGAAACAATTGCGAGAAATTTATACGAACGCGACGGAAACGCGGAAGACCGGTAAACAAACATTTCGATGTTGATCCGCGCGATTTCTATATCGGCGTTGTTTGTTGTTACGTTCGGGAAAGGCAACGTCGACCAATCGATTCTAACGGCGCGAGATGCATCGGTCCGCTACCTTTGTTTGCTCGCTTGTTTGTCGCAGGCAGATTCAATTCTCTCGCGTATCGAATTTTCCTCGCTGACAAGAAGATTCGTCGTGACTCCCGGCGCCGTTGTTTGCTTTCAATTTACTCGCGGAAATGCTGCAGTCGGAACGAAATGGTTCCTCAAGGCCACTGACCGCGGATACTATACCGTCACGTTTATCCGCCCCACTTCATCAACCCCTTTGGCTGAACTCCTATTGGTTGCTGACGCGACTTAAACGTGGAATTACAGCAGTTAATCTAAATATTTCTGTATTTAGATACTTTAAGCAATACAGTAGAATTCAGTCTACTATCTTTTTAAAGCCCCTAAAGTTGATTTTTCCATTTTCTTTAACTCCTTCAAGTCGATTCTATTATTTTCTTAAATTCCTTAAAAGTCGACTTGTTGTTTTCATGAACCCCTTAAAGTCCACTTCATTATTTTTTAATCATCCCTTAAAGTCGAACATTCATCTTCTTGAATTCTTTAAAGTTAGCTTTTCCATTTCCTTTATCTCCTGAAAATGGACTCTATTATTTTCTTAACTCCTTTACAACCAACTTCTTTATATTTTTGAACTCCTTAAAGTTGACCTTTCAGTCTTCTTTAACTCTTTGAACTCGGTTTTTCAGTTCTTTACCCAATTTTTAAACCTCTCAAAGTAGATTTTTTCATTATCTTGAACTCCTTAAAGTCGATTTCTTACTTTTTTCAATATCAAAATCAACTGTTTACATTTTTTTGAATTCCTTAAAGTTGAATTCTCGGTTTTCTGTTCCCCTCAAAGTCAACTGTTTCGTTTCTTGAACTCCTCAAAATTGACTTCTCTATTTTTCTTAACTCTTTTAAAGTCTACATTTCTCCCGTTCTCCGCATTCCTCATTTCTCTGAAGCCCTCAAAATCCATTTTTTTTTCTTTCTCTTTAACCCCTCAAAATCGACTTCCTCGTCTTCCGTAATCTCTGATTCGATTTCCATCAAGACCCCTGTACTTCTCCCCCCAAAAACCCATCCAAGTCGAATAAAATCTGCACTAGAAATCATCGATTAACTTCCCCTTTCCCATACGGCTCCTCCGAACCGTAAACACCGGTTCACAGAACCATGAACGTGTTAATGAACACGATAAGCCTTTCTTCAACAGCCTGTATCCATCAAATATATCTCTCCCAACAACCTTGCAGCCTCCCGAACCACTAATTTCATCCCCCACTCTGGATCAGCTCGCATCCCTTTGGCTACCCCTATAACGGGGCATTCGACGCAATCCGATGGTCATCCCTATCGCAAACATCCCACAGAAATCGACTATCCAAAACGCTGAACATCATTAGCAGCCGTATCAGCTTGGACAAATTCTGCAGCGGCGAGAATCTGCACAGTCCCCACAGGGCTGTCAGACACGCGTTTCTCTATCAGACGCAGTCAGACACCGTGGTCGCCGCAATATTATCACAATAATCGGTCAGCTGAACCTACGAACCAACAGCTTAACTCTATTTGCACGCGCAGACAGGTTCGACCGTAAATCCGTCGGCGAGCGTCGTTTACCGACGCGACGCCCGGAATGACGTTGACTGGGATCGAGGGAAATTACGTCGAGTGGCGCGGACCTAGAGGGATCGAGGAGGTCCCCGTGAGATTATTTCTCCGTCGTCATTGTGACGGCGAGCCTCGTCCCTTCTCGATTGAATCGTATTCGCGCGAATAAATGGCCGCGCGCGCGCGACCAATTGCTCGCCGACGCGATGATATCGATCCGATTAGGTCAGCCCCATTGTACCTGCGACTTCGAGCCACCGATTGGCGTCTGTGTCTGGCAGAGGCCGAGATTGCTTGGCCCCCGGATTTCGGTCGACCTCGTTGGGTCGATGCCGGGTCGAATCGACCCCGAAAACGAGTCATTCATCGATCGGCAGCTGAATGGCCGAGCTGATGATGCGATAAAAAGAGGCGGACCAGTTCGGCGAGATGAGTTCGGATCTTGGAAGGTTCCTTCGGAAATAGGTAACTCTTTTGAAGTTCCATTGTGGACTTTTCTGGGCTTGACTTTTCTAGTTGATGGCCTGTTAATTGGTAACGCGATACACTGTTACCTAGATTTTATATTTTGCTTAGAAATATTTAGTTTGTCCAATAAATAGACTTTTGGGAAAAGAATTTTAATATTCTGTGGTTAATATTTTTTATCTGGACTCAAGTATTCCAATAGTTTACGAGGAATCCTTTTAATTAGTAACTTGATAGATGATGCTGTTCTTTTGCCAGAAAAGTTTTTATACTCTAACGTGATTAATATTGGACCTGTATTTAAGTACTTCCTAGTATATATGTGCGTAAACGATTTACGGGAAAATATTGCAAAATGTCGCGCAAATTGTGTAACTAAATTTCATGGAAACATAAGCGGACGTATATTAAGACACTTCAGAGAATTTCAAGGAGTAGCTCTTTCCCGTTTTTATGAAATGAATAACTAAAAAATCTGAAAAATACGCAAAAAGTCTGTTTTCGTTTTGTATTCAACCCTTAATAAATATCGTGAGATCATGGTACTACATTAAATTAATTTTTTATCTTTAACATGAAATCTTGAAGATACCTTACAGAAATTAATAAAGGGAAGTTTCACAAATTATTAATATCTTAAACCATTTTTCTAATTAATTTACAGTAACCCCATTATAATAGTGCTGAACAATTAAAAATGATAGTACATCAGTTCAGAATTAATGCCCTTTGCTTTTAACATTTTTTAACATACTCGTCCCCTTTTTTCATACATTACTATCTTTCAAAAAAGGGTAGAGTTACTCCTCTCACGTTTCTCTGGTGGTTTTACATATTCTCTCCTACTTAAAAAAAAAATTCGTCAACCCTTCGTGACTCAGAATTCAGAATGTGAAAATGAAAAGACACAACTTCAATTTCCCTAAAATTCCCTATTAGCAATCATCAAATTAATTAAGCTTCGAAAACGTGATTTTAGTCTGTAATTACCGAACTGGAAACTATTAAAAAATTCAGTAAACACATTTCAATATTCTTCCATTGAATTGAACAAACAATTTCTCTCCTTGCAGATTCAACGAAATATTCTCCCATAAATTCTCCTTTAAAAAACTTCGTATCCACCTATAAAAAGCTTTTAATTGTCTGACCTTTGCCCAACACACAATGCAACAGAGCGCGAACGACCAGCTCCGAGGCGCTCCGCTCGCAGCACGGAGACCGGTTCGTGACGCGCAACCGACACGAACGATCCACGATTTCCGGGCAATCCGTGGTATCAGCGTGATCTGAATTGAATCGCAGGAAGTAGGTAAATCTAACTGGCCCGCTGGTAAATCGTGGCTCGTTAAGACCGGCCTGGAACGCGACCGTCCCGATCGATGTTTCGGCCCAAGCGCGAAATAACATCCTCCGAGGCGGTGGCGGCGGTCGATGGAAATTGCGGCAACTTCCGAGGAAATAATAAGCCCCCGATTCAGCGCTCCGGTATCTCCGGCAACTTTCAAGGTGCCGAGGCCCTCCTTTCGATCTCTCCTACTTTAATTGAATTGCTGTTTATTCATGCGCGCTCGAGGTATTCTTCAAGATTGAATCGACGCGTCGCGCCGCCAAGAAAGGAGGAAGGAAGAAGAAAACCGTTCGAAGGAGCCGATGAATGCCAAGGAAAGGTGGCGCCTACGCGTCTCGGGGATAAACTTCCCTAATGAACAAGAACCTTCCCTTGGAGAACCTGTTCGTGTAACACTGTTGTCGATGCGATCGCCGGTGCAACTTTTCTCGTTAGCGGCCTTATCGCCTTCGTCATAATACCGAGTCTCTGCTACCTCCGCTAATTAATATTAACCGTGGCTCGTGTATTTCTTCGAGGAACGAGCTGTCAGCGGCTCGCTTCCATCGAATCGATTGATCGCGAAGTCGTTTTTATTCCTTCCTCGGAGGAAACCCGAGGAAAATGGAGCGTATTGAAGGAAATCCCTCAAAGGGTCCCTCGAGTCGCAGAATGGGGCTTTCAGAAGGTTCGTCGAGAAGAAGGCGACTCATTTGTGGACGCCGTAGACGGGGTCCCGGGGAAATAAGGGCTGCTGTGTTTCAGTGAAACTCGGGACCCGATCCTGCAATTTCTTTGGTCTTTCTCAGTCTTATTTTTCCTGCCGTCTCCTTTACTTCTCTCTAGTTTCTGGAGAAAGAGATCGCTTAGACGTCAAAGTCGATTAGTCGATCGCTTCAGGAATCTCGCGCAGCTCCGCCTCCCTGGCCGGCCGCGAAATCTGCATAAATTTGACTTGCTAAGGCACGAAAACTCGCCCCGCCGCCACCTGTCGTTACGCCCGCGTGCGAGCTGCATGAGCTACGGTCAGCCGACATCGTGGACTTCCGTCTTCTGGGAATGCCGCGGTTCCGGTCGCCGCGGAGCTTTTTGTCGTTGCTCGTTAATCAGCTTCGACCTTCGACCGCCGCTGCCCTTTTCACCTGCTTCCCCGGGAAATCGATCCGAAAACACGCTAGAGCTGCGGACACCGCTGAACGATTTGAATTTCGATCTACCGAGATGATTGCCGGTTGCTAGAGGTACCTGGGGCTCTTGAATATCCGAGGTCTTTCTTAAACGACTTCTCGAACGCATTGCCGAGTCGCGACTCGCAATTCATCTTCCCCCAAAAACTTCGAGGGGCTATCAATCTTCCCCAAAGGCTTTAAACGCGGCGAACACTCGTTCAACGCTCCGCGCAGCTGTTTACATTCCCCCCCCCCCCCCCCCCACAGCATCGCTCAGCCATTTTTCCATTTTTCCGACGAAGATTAATTCGTTTCCACGAAGTTTTCCTGCTTTTGGATCGCATTGCAAGCGGTAACTCGAAATTCGCGGTGCAAGGGTTCTTCTTCACCGTTACGTGTCTTCTCGCTCGTTAATCTGCATTCTCCCATTGATCGACGTAATTCCAGGCTCCGCCATTTGTCACGACGTCGGTTCATGCGATCCGAAGTGTTTTTAGATCCACCGGACCGTCGCTCATCGTTTATTCATGCAGCTTGTTTAGATGGTTTTCTCTTTCCTCCACTTGTACCCGTTCCCGAGCGTCGTACTCCTTTTGGACCGGCTCCAATTTGTTTAAAACTTCGAGGGACTCTCCTCGGGGGGAGCGAAAAAAGTCAATCTTCGGGATTGTTTGAGTTGAAGCTTGACAAAGCCGGCCGGGTTTCGAGGAAGCCGCTGCTGGAATGCTTCGAATGGGAAACTTTTACAGCGGATAACATGTTCCAGGATCTTCTGTTCCTGGTCAACGACGCTTCCAGAGGAGATTCGGGTTCCAACGCCGAAAGATTCGTGGTAATCGAAGAGTATCCCACGTCGGCTTTTCGGCTTTCATCCGCCGTCGGTGCTTAAGCCAGTTTAAATTTCCCCCGGAGCCTTTAAGGCTTTAAAGGACGCAACCCCCTGGCTAGCGATGCTCCCGTTCGGCGAGCCATTATCTTAACGAAGGTCCTTTGTAGCCTCCGTCCGGAGCATTGTGTACACTCGTTACGAGGCTCGGAAGACCTCGCCGTTCCCGTCGACAAGCCGTTCAAGGAATAGAGTCCTCTTTCAGGACACCTATCGATTCCTGTCGATTCGATGGGGGATCAACGTAATTTCTGTGAGTCGAGTCCTCCTGGAGAACGGAAGAACGATCGTTCGCGGAATCTCCTGGCGCGATAAAGCTCCTCCTATCGTTCATTGATATTGAAAGGTAATTAAACCTTCGCTCGAGTGGAAATCCTTGGCGGGAGATAGGTAACCGCGGAACAAATGCGAAACGATGGGATAGCTGAGCAAATATGGAAAGATAATGTTTGACGAGGGGAAATATTTGAGGGGATATGTTTTAAGTGGAGTGTGTTGTTCAGGCTGAAGGGTGGGATGTGCAGAGAAATAAGTGATGTGTAGCGTCCGGGTGGCAGATGTCTTCATTCAGTAACATCTTGTTAGCATCACGTTTCTCTTCCACTTTTCCCTCGATAATAAACATTTACATAACTTCGTGTAATATTTCTGCAATATTTTTCAAATGAAATTCCATGTTTGGAATAGCTTGTATCAAATAAAGTTTCACAAGCTTGTTTATTTTTAGAGGAATTTTTTTAATTAAATTCCGCGTCGGAAACGTAGGTGGCAGATGTTTATCCTGGCGAAATTCATTCGTCTCACTTCTAATCGCATTCCGAGGCTCACGCTGCTTAAATGGCTTCACCACTTTTCTTCGGCTTAAGGAAACACGCAACGCCGTGAAACACGCTCGTTAATTTCTATTAACATGCCCCAACCAGAAATATGAGGCGACTAAATGGATGTGACACCGTAATTGGGTATTAAAAGTTGTTCACTTTCACCTGATGCGTTCTATGGGAATTCCAGGGGTGTGATAGGGTAATTCGGCTTGATGTATTGAGGTGCTTCGTATTTGTTTTGCTGGGAAATGCTTTCACTGTGTTCTATTGTCTGATGCAGCTCCAATTTTGGAGCTTCTCATAATTTGGCAATTTTCATTCAATTCTGGCTGTGGAATTTCCCATTGAGTTCGTGACTCTTTTTCATTAAATTTGGAAGTTTTCTGTATTCATTTTATAGGTGATTGATTTCCTAGTACATATTGGATATTTGTAAATTTCAATACTTTCTCATTCATGATTTTGGAAATGAATGAAGCTACAATCTTGGAGTTTCTCATAATTTGACAATTTTTATTTCATTTTAGTTGTAGAATTTCTCATTTATTGAATTTGGAGATTCTCTGTATTCATTTTTATTTGATTCTTTTCTCTGTGTCCTGCATTTTTAGATCTTCGTATATGTAATTCAGCCATTTTCGCTTAATTCAAGTTGTGGAATTTTCATTAAATTTGTAAGTTTTTTTTTTTTTTTTTTTTTTTTTTTTTTAAATTAAATTTGAGGGTTTTTTTTTATTTTATAGGGAAACCCTCATTTTGCGTCCTACAGCTAAGTGAATGTCGATTTCAACACTTTTTCATTCATGATTTTGTAAATGAATGAAGCTGCACGTCTAGAGCTTCTCATAATTTGATAATTTTAAAGATTCCCTTCAATTCATAAATCTTTTACTTCAAATTTGAGGAGGTGCTTTACATTTATCACATAGGTATACTTTTTCCTATATTTTAACACTGAATATGTGTTAATTGACACACTTTTTCATTCATAACTTTGCGAATAAATCGAGATCATCTCGTACAACAAATTACCTTCCATCTGAGAATGGTTTCTGCCGATAAAGAGAAGTATAAAAAAAAAATATCTAACCTATTATTCTATAAAATTATAGATTATTTAACATTGCAAAAGACGCATGCTACTTTGAAATACTCTCAATATCCATAAAATGGTTCTTTTCAAACATTGAATTGCGAGAGGATTCGTCGATGGCGAACAAGCATCTGTTGTGAAATTTGCCAGCTGTGAAAGTACTCGCTCGAATATCTTACGGATATACTTAATACTAGCAACGCGAAAAGCGAACGGGGACTGGCGGAAACGCGACGGGGATCGAACCGGAAACGCGGGGAAATCGAGGCGCGAATGCGGGGGAGCTGTAAAAGTTTCTATGGGTTAACGAGCAAAGCGTTCGTCTTCTTCAGATATCTTCATAAAAATTCTCTTTCCTATTCGAATCTGTGTTAATCGAACTCCAAATAAACTTAAACAGTTTAGTAAAAACCTTCAACTTTCCATAAAAAAATATATCTATGAAAAATTAATCATGGAAAACAAATGTCTTCTCACTGTTTATAAAAGACTGTCGAACAGTGCAGATAAATTCTACTTTAACCTCTTGACCTATAGTGTGAAAATATAGAAATATAAATTGAGTATTAATAAATATTAATGTAATGAATTTGCACGACTTCAGAGAGTATATAATAAATTTAATATTATTGGAAACTGCTTCAATTCCTTTTTTATTATTTCCAATCATTTAACACAACGTTCACTCCAAATATTTTGATACTTTGAATGCAACAGGGTTTTGTTAAATTAAACTCTCAGTTAGTCCAAAATGTTATTTCCAAGTATTAATTGACTGGAAAATATAAATTTTGTAGATTACTATGCTCCTTAGATTCGAAACAACGTAAGCAATAATTATATGAAAACACATTTTCTCTCGCAAAATACCAAAATAGTAAATCCGTGTGCAGTACGGTTGTTTTCCTCGAAGGGTTAAGTCATAATTCATCCCCTGAGTGAAACTTGTTATTGTCATCAAGCCAGGGGTTAAAAATGTCCAAAAAGCACTTAAATTTCGGGTGCTTGCGTATGAATAAAATTAAGTGTTTCTTTTTCAGTTCAAACAGCAATCTAGCAATCTGAAAGCAGTAGGGTAAAAAAGAGAAAACGAACGCGTTTGCTCGGTCGCGATTTGACTCGCGACTTAAACCGACCGGCAAAAGGGGGAGTAAAAGCGTCGGTGTAAAGTCGATCGTGCGATTCCCGTGTGGTAATCGGGGTGAGAGAGCGGGCAGTGCGAGGCGATGTATCTCGTGACGACCCCAAAAAACGGTCGTCGAAACGGTTCCTCGCTCGACGCCCGGTATTCCTTACCTTTTCGGACACTTCGGGGATCGTTTTTCGACTGGCCTCCTCAGTGTCCCTCGCTCGGGGCCCGTTTATTTCGCGATCTTTCTTTCTTTCTTTCTTTCTCTCTCATATCGTCTCTACTTGCTCTCTCGCTCGCTCTCTCAACGATTTTCTCGTTTTATCGGATCAATATGCTTTTCTTTTTATCTTTGCCGCGCGCGCGTCTCGAATCTGTCCCACTCTCGCGCAGAAGAACTCTATAGGGGACAATACAAGAGACTCGCGTCAGACACTTGTTTCTTTTCTTTGATCGTGTAATTTATCATTGAACAGTATATTTTTTTTTCATTATTCTTTTGATCACGTCATTTTTATTGCCACCAGCGATGGTTGGTCGTGTTCGCCGGCCAAGTTTTGCTCTCTTTCTTTTTCTGTGTCTATACACGTCTTTTTTGCTTCTTTCGTTTCGTACTCGTTTTTCCTTTTTTTTTTTCAGGTCAATTTTCTCGTTGCATCGAGCGCGTCCACCCCTTCAACTTCGTCGGTTGTCACGCGGCTCGCGCCACCCACGAGGACGCGTTCAGTCGATTCTACCGCGTGTCTAGAAGATCCATTTTTTATTTTTCTTTCACCTTTCAAGTAATAATTTTCCGCTCGATCGATGTAAGCGTCCGCGTCGGTGGCGCTGCTCGCGTTCGTGCGGAGGCGTCGCGACGCAGATCAGCAATGGCGAGATTCGCAAAATTATTGTCATTGTGAAAAAGTTCTACAGATTCGCGATTTTCCCGTGAAAGGCAATCGAGTAATCGGCGTTTGCAACTAAGTCCAATAATTGAAACGTACCGTCAAGATAAAATCAAATTAAAGGAAAGCGGAAGATTCACGGAGGAATTATTGGGCACTTCAGAGCATAAACATCTATTGTCCCAGTTTATCGACAGACTCGAAACTTTAAATGAACTTCGCAGCGAAACAATTAATCCTGTTATTCAATTAGATGAAGCTATTCATCGTTAGATATCGGCCGCGAGCCAGAGGACCGATACGAAGATCGGATACATTACTGTGGCCTCAGCATTTTCAATATTGTTATTTTCATAAACTCGCCATTGTCGTGATCTGCTGTCTCGCGATTAATTCTGTCGGAGCCATTCATCCATTTTAAATTGCAAATTTAACGCGGTTATTCCATTTTCGAGTAAATCTCGTTTCTGCTCAACGAATAATTTCAAAGGGTGTGCGCGCAATTACTCTCGACGCAACAGTTTCCGAATTTACGTTACATGATATTTTTAAGCTCTATTTCTCGAAATCGAATGTCCAAATTGTTTGTGAAGCCAGGATCGAATCGCTCAAGGTTCTCCAATCGTCGCTCGTCGATTGTCAATCGACTGATGCCACTCGAAATCTCGAGTTGTCCAAGCAAATCGACCCGGAACACAAGAGCCCGCATCCTGGCCATTATCTCTCAGCCAATCGAGTCAACACTGTCAAAGAGGGATCGTGGCTCCGTCAGAATTCGGGAACTCAATGCCTTGAGACTGCGAATCGCAAACTGTGGCGCGATTCGTCGTCGAGGCACGAGTCTCCTCCAGGCATTAATCGAAACCGTTTTGCGCTTAAAACTATCCGCGAACCTCGCGCTCGTAAGAGACAAAAACTTTGTAAAGAGAGAATTTCATCTTGACGTTCAATAAAATTGAAACAGTTCAAAGAATTTTGAAAGTAGAAACAGAAAAGAGTAAGACTTACGAGCGCGACGGATCGCGGTGGCTTAAATTAACAAATCGTAGATCGAGCAGGCGACCGCTGCCCTCAGAATGTTACCAAACGAAATTTTAATGATTTTAATAATGTTAGTCATTAAAGAGAGGAAGAGGGCAGGCGTCCGGTCGCCTGTTGATCAGGCGAGCGTCGCGCGCGATGTTTTCGCGTGCGCCTCTCGCGTGCTGCAAAAAGAGAATTATATCGTGTTTAAATGAATTAATGGCGATGTATACATATATATATCCTCGTATATATATATACATGTATATTTAAGTATAAGAATGTTCATGCACACCTCAATCTTTCTGCCCTCAACCACGGTGCCGTGTAGCCTCTCACGTGCCCGGTCCGCGTCAGCACTATTTGCGAATGTTACAAAACCGAATCCCTGCATGCAAGGACAGACAAAACAACATGCATTAAACTCAACTTACAGACTGCCAGCGCTCGGCAAACGATCGACTGGCCGGACCGACATTTCGTGCTTTTTTTTTCTGCGCTTGGCGCGCGTTAGAAAACGAAACGGGTGATGGAAGATTGAACAGATACGCGGAAAGTGTTACGCGACGCCATTTTTTAATACTCTATGCACTTGTTGTGGGGGTGCTTCGGGTGCATCCGGAAGGCGGACCTTCCCCGAGTGTTCTGATGTTGAATTTATGCGGATTAGGGGAAGTTTTCATTCACGATTCCACGTTCGAAGGGAACTCTCCTCCGGCGAGCTCTTTGCCAGACTCTTTCCAGTTACCGTCCCTTTGTTTCCCTTTTCGCCCTTCGCGCACCCATTCTCGCCCCTTATCGTTTCTTTCCGCGTTCCTCCGCTCGCGAATCCGTTCCCCCGCCGCGTTTATTCCTCCGGATGCACAATGACCGTCTGCGAGAGGCCGCGCTAATTAATTCTGGAGATTCTCTCGAGACGCGGACGAGGGGGACGAAAGTTCCGCGGCGTTCCTTTCGGCGTCGGGACGCGGCGCGACGTCTGCGATGAAATCCGAAGCGAGTAAAATCCTCGGGGCTCTTGATGGAAGAACGGTGTCGGTGGCGAAACAATAACGTGGACGAGATTCGTCGGGGGAAGAAGCTTTAAACGGTCGAAGAGGAACGTGGATTTCGCGGAAAACTCGAATTTACTTCCTCAATTTTTTTTTTGAAAGCATATCAAACTTCCCGGATCTAGAATTTGGTTCTACTAATTTTCGAAAGAGTTGAAGCTGTTAATAAATTTTTAATCACAGAAGTCGCAGTGGATTATTAATATTTTATGAAGCGGAGGAAGCGGTGTGCATCGAATGGCGATGAATCGATCGATCAAGGATGGTAGACATAAATCGCGTGAGATCAACAATTCAGCGCGATTTTTCGCGTGCGAAATGTCGGTTTGCCAGAGCGTTTGCGAGCGCGTCATACTGCTTACGGAGACGCACCAAACAACGTGCAACAAATAAGTAAATATAAAATCATGGTAAGAAATCATGGTCATGGTCACATTAATCATCTCATTATCATATCATATCATATCGTGTCATGTCATCATGGTCATCGTCATATCATTAATAAAGACTCTTGCTTGTACCGAGAGGTGCGTGTACGAGAAAAAGAAATTAAAAAGATGAGAGATTTGGTTAGAAACGGTGGAAGAAGGTCGGAACAAAAAGTGAAAGGTTGGGTAGGGATAGAATTCGGTGCTGTGTATTCGTGTACTCGTGTGTTGGCCACCTGTGCGTCTATGTGTACGTGTGATCCTATCGACGAAACCTGAAAGCGATGGACTTCTCGTAGAACAGAGACTGGACGAACTCAAAAATATCCTACCCTCTTTTAATCCTGTTAGAGGCTCGCCACCCCCTCGACGCAGCTTCCATTTTCCTAAATGACGCCATCGAAACCTTCCCGACGTTTCAGAGCGAGACAAATCCCCTCCGAAGCATCAGAATCCTTTCAGACCGGCCGAATATTCGCCCCTCCGAGACAGCGTGTTTCTTTTCCGGGAGAAAAGTAATCAGAGATCCTCGCGAGACCCGGAGAGGGGCTCGCGCGCGGATAATCGAGTTCCCCTCGTACCAACCCCCTGCCAAGGGCGGTTACGTATCGAGGGGGGCTGCTGTCGCCGCAGCTGAGAAATCGTATTAACGCGAAATCAAACACGAGCTTCTTCCGGAAGAACGAAAAGAGGAGAGTGCAAAGTTATCGCCAGCCTGACGTAATGCGCGACGAAAGTCGGCGTTCCCCCCCCCCCCCCCTCGGGGAACCGTCGTAACTCGTTTCGCCCAGGGGGGCATAATCGAATCGGCCTCCGGGGGAAATTCAATTACCTCGTCGAGAATCCCGGTCGAATAATTGAACTACGATTTTGCTGCGTTTCGTTAATTAATCGACGGAGATGGGAGTCGTCTGATTGAAGAAATGGGATTTCGGGGAGATGCTTGGAGGTATTTTTGGGGTGTCGATTATTTGGTCGGTTGGAGGCTCGACGAGGGGGAAAAAGTTTTGAAAGAGATTGAGCTGCTTTGCGTTGAACACTGAGAGTCTGAATTTTTCCTGTGAAGAGTTTTGGAAATTTCGGAAAGTGATAACAGTGTTAATTTTATTAGAAGTGAAAGAGCCTTGGAGTTGAATGCTTTGGAATTCAGATCTTTGAAGAATCGATTGCTGTGAGTGGGAAGATTTTTCTATTTTTGGTAGCTGATAGTCTGATGTTCCTAAAAATTTGAAAACTCCCGTTACCTCTACATTTTTTCAATTTCTCAAGGGAAGATATTTCCAAGCGCCGCGAGTTCGCGTAACGAGGAACACCTCATTCAATTTGAAAAGCTTCAAGATTCTCCGGCAAGATATTCTCGCAAGAAATAACAATGTATCACGCAACAACGAAAAGAATAGAAATCCGAAAGATCGTGCCGAGCAGTTTGCCGCGACTCGACACAATGGCAAGACGGAATCGTCGGCGGTGCGTAGCGGAGTCACCAGGGAAATCACGATAATGTCGATCAGCTGCGCCGACGATATGGCGAGTGCAGAACGCAAAGGAGGGAATCCAATAGTCGTTGAATCGATTTACATATCGAGCAGACGCATCGAGCGCGACGCGGAGCGTCGGGTCCTCGAGGAAATTTGAAAGGCCGCGATTTCGCGTTAACCGGCAATACCTCCGATCCCCGCGAACCTCCCCCAACCATCTTTTCACGACGCGATATTAGATCTCCACTCTAGTTTCTATCCGTCGACGCGGGGGAAAATTCGTTTTCCGGAACACTCGCAACAGGTAGGAACCGAACATTTGGCGGAAATGATTCACACGGCGGAAAAATTTCGGTGTTCGAGCGCGTAATCTCCACGGTAATTTCCATCGACAACAGACTAAAGAGGCGTTTCTCGAAGCTACGCCGAAGCTCTCGTGACGCGGAGATCGCGATCTCAGACCTTTTTAAAGACCTTATCGGCTTTCGGAAAATTGAGGTTGGCGTGCGCGGCGTGACGCTCGCGAATCGTGCCGACCCTCTTTCTCTTCTTTCAGGAAATTAATCCACCGCCGGAGTCTTACAAATCTTTCTGAAAACAGACCTCGCGTTAATTCTGCTCAACGAAATCGCAGTCACGCCCGCCTCGTTTCCCTCCCTTAATGCGCCGCGAGTCGTGAAACACCCCCGCAACTGCCAACGTTACGCGGATCACGTTCGCGCGGTTCGATCGGCAGCGTTCGTTTCGACGGGTGGAACTCGGGATTTTAAAACGATTTTCGAAACGAATCGCGTGAAGAATTATCTACACTCTCCGGGGGTTCGAAATGGAGCGATTATTGGAAATCTACTCAATGAAAGTGATATAAACATGAGGTAGTTTATCATAATATCCGAAAATTTCTGAATTACAATATTTTATCGCTCACGAATTTAGAAACACTTCATCGCACCCAGGATTTTAATCAAAGGTTTCGTCCAGAAACGTGTTATATAAATAACCAAAGAAGATATAATTAAATAAAGACCAAAAGTTAGTTAACTTCGCTCTGACAGCTATGAGTCACTGCAAGGAAATTGAAATTCTAGGCGACGAAGGAGTCAGAGTTAGCAAAAGTTTTGCCGAGAATTGGAAGGAAAGTCCAAACGAAGCGCGTTTGTGGACTCTTAATGAGCCGCTCGCGATTCTCCAAGTATCGCGAGCTCGTTTTCGCGATATCTCGCCGGATCGAGGTTCCGCGCGATACCGAGGCAAAAGTGCGCGAACCTCAACATTAATCAGAGCCTCTATCGGTGGGAGAACCACGGGAGAATTACTTGGAGAGCCTAGTATTTCAAGATCGTCGCGGAAACGATACTCGCCGCGAGCATAATTATTATCGCCATTTTCAAGCGGGCGATTCGCATCTCGCACGCACGTGACGAATGGGTGTAATCCGAAGTGCAATTTATTCGGAATTCTGCGAGATAATTCAAGTTTTAATCCCCGGCGGTTTTGTTTGGGAGGTTTGAAAAATAGGGATCACCGTTTGGGCAGTCACGACGAAGAGAAATTTTAGAAAAGGTGAATTATGAGCGAAAGAAATTATCTGGAAATCAGTGATTGAATAAAATGTAACGAGTAGATTTTGAGAAGTAGAATGTCTTTCGGTAGGAAAATTGACTGAGACCCGTTTTCGACCCTAGATCGAGTTTTCAGCTCGCGTAATCGAGTTTAATGGACGAGAGGAAGGTTTGCTTGTGGAGCAAACTCAGTCTACTCCCTTGGATAAAGTCTTTCCGTGTCGAGCGCGTTTTCTTCTTGTCTCTCGAGTAGATCGCGGCCTCGAAGACTGCTTAACCAGGCCGTAGATGCGAGAACAATGATATTCTACGTGCTTAGAGGTTTAATTATTGTTTGCGAGGGCGGTGTTCAACGCAAAGCCCAAGGGATTTCGCGCTGACGCTGTTGTTCCGTTATTCAACCCTTAAGCTGCGATGGATTTCTAATATAAAGTCATTCTTATCTATTTTCCCAGAGTTCTACATCTGTTATTGTGGGGAGAAATAATTGAAATATTGAATATTAAAAATTCTACAGTAGGGGTAACTGTCCTAATTACGGAGAGTGTCTCTATTCTGGAGGATTGAATATATGTATTCTCATGTATTAAAGTATTAAATGTATTTATACAATACCTGAAGTACTTTTTTTTATAATATCCTTCAATTTCTATTTTATTCGGAGGAATTAAAACTTTTAGTTCGGACTCTTTTATTTATGAAATTTCATATTTTAATTCTTAACCTGACATTTTAAGCGCAATTTTTTTAATAGTCTGACTAAGTATTAAAAAGTCGCATTTGTACGTAAATAAAAATAAATAGTGTATTTTTATGGAATACAGTACATAAGTACTTCTGATTTGAAGACTCTGTAATACTTTGTAAAACTCTGTTCTTTTCTTTTTTCTGTATTTCATTCATTTTTAATGATTCCGTAAAAGAACTATTATTTGAGCATTCCAGAAAAACTGAACTGAATTTTAAGAATCATTAATAGTTTGATATAATTTTTGAGTAGCAATAAGCCCGTGAAACTACCAATTTGTCCATAATTGGATCAGTTACCCTATTTCTTGCAACGAATAAGTGATTATTTCTCAATGGATCTCAGTAAATTTCTTCCTCAACTACTTTCATTTCTCAGTCCCCTCAATTATAATTATGAAATACGTCACACACACGTCATGCACAGCAAAAGGGTCGAATATAATTGATCATCAGAGAGAAACGCCGATCAAAACGAAGGTATCCAAGGGAGCAGAAGTGCCGTTGTTTTCGACACCTTCGATTAAGAGATTCTGAGAGGGTTTAACGCTGCTCGGCCTCCAGGAGCGTCTGAAGTGCCCTCAATTGGAATTAACGGTACGCTGATTAACTCTAAGTGGCTGGAAACCCGCTGCCTTCCTGAGAAAAGCGGGGATGAAGCGGAGCCAAACCCGAACGCGCTTCACGAGGTGGTAGGAATCTACGTTTCCAAGTTGAGTAGTCGTCTACCGAGGCAAGATCTGAACTCGCATCTCTCTCTAATTTAATACCAACTAGATTAACAATGAAATCAGCCCAAGAAAGTATTGGAAAAACCGCGGGGCAACTAAGAATTACATCACTTGCGTGGTTAAAGTCGTTTTTCGAAAGGCACAGGTGGTGAATCGATCGGAATCAACGGCGCGCAATGTAAATAAGACGTAGGTGCGGATACGATCTCTGGATGACTGATTGGCTCTCGGACTCTGATTAATGAGCGCACTCGAGGCGCAAAGAAAGCGGCAGGACGTCTGTTTGCTTCGCGATTCTCGTCGACGATTGGGACTATATGCAGAGTTCTGGGCTGTGATCGACAGTGAAACAAGTTCGAGCTTGTCGTGCCCGGATAATCGAACGTGTATCCCTCCTCGGATTGTGGATAATGGCGTGTTTTTGCGAGAAAGTGGGGGAGAGTGGATGAAAGCGGAGTCAGAAACTGGGAGCACAATGTCTACAAGTCTGAGAAGCAAAGTAGCCAAAAAAAACAGTCAAGTATAATACACAATTTCAACCCCTACGCGTTCGATGCTCAAGCACCGAGAAACAACGGTGATTGGGGAGGACGATCGTGCAGATAAACACTGTGTCTACGTGTGCGTACGTGTGTGCAACGTGTGGGAGGAGGGGAGGAGCGGAGGGTGGGCGAAGGAGTCGCGACAAGTGGAAACGGAGCGAGGGACTCGAAGAATACTTGAAGTTTGTGACCTGAAGCTGGCAAACAGCGATATAAAAGCGCACAAAACAATACGAGATTCCAAGATATTTGATATGTATACAGTATACATAGATAGACACGTGTGAAGAGAAGGTGAGTCAAGATACAAGGAGTATGTGCGTCCGTGTGTTATGTGATGGAAGTGGCACGGAGAGATGTCCTCTTTCTCCCTTTCAAGACCGGGCCTCACTCCCTGCGCGATTCTTTGCACCCTCTCGATCTTTCTCTCTCTAGCTCACTCACTCGCTCTCTCTTTCTCCCTTTTCTATCGTGAGACACACGCCGCTGAGTCATTAGTAAGTGCTCGACGAGCGATCTCCAAGGAGTTTCAAGGCTTCCCGAGGCGCGAGAGATTTTTGAAAGTTTCGAAATTTCGTACAGGACTCGACTATCAAGCTCCGGAAGACGCTTTCGCGGAATTCGATAAAAAATGAAGCTCCGAAAAGGCTTCACTCTCTGAAGTAACGCTTTGAAGTCTTCGGAATTCTCGTTCCGATTTCCGTCCACCTTGGCCACAAATTGGGGAAAGAACGGCGAAATCGGCGAGCCTTTCGCGCGAACGATTCTCCGACCGTCAGTCGACAAGATAAGACTATCAGACCGCGCGTCCAAGCTTTTGTGCGAGAACCACGAGGAAGGGGTGGGGTCAACGAAGGGGTGGTCAAAGGGATGGTTCTTTTGGGACCAGGGGAAGGTGTTTCCAAGGGAGTTCTCACAAAGAACAATGTTGTTGCAACGAGACGGGACGAACGACGCGTGAAATTGTACCTTGAATGTCGGACAAACGAGAGTTGGTGAGATCGAAAAGCAGCATTTCTCTATCCTAAGACACATACGTGATTAATTAAAAGAGGTAGTAAAGCATGGGCCTTGTCATTAATACCTTCGACTCGCCTAGACAAAAGCGTGCGACTACTATTTACATATAAGAATAATAATTATAAAAGTAAGAATAATAAGTAAACGATAGAACAGTCAGATATAAATACGTACGTACATGTACAGACGCGTGTACATTATGTGAGTCTTGTGTTGTTCTATGCGTGTTACGTGGCAATATACATATACGTATATTTATTATACATATATATATTGATATATATAGAATACTTAAGAAACTTCGGAAGATGCAATGGTAAATATAAATATGTACGGTATCATGCTGTTTCTTTTCTTGTGTTGGACTGCGACGCTACGAAATATTCGCTCGTTTTGATCTATTTTAGTTTTATCCTCTTTTCAGGACTCGAAATTTGTATTTTCGATAGGAGGAAGTTACAGAAAATAAATCTACCCCATGGAAAATTATTTTTTTTTAATGTGATGCAAGATAAAAAAAAAATTTAAGTATTGTTGAATTTTTTAAAAGAAATTACACTACAATTAATGATAATCAGTACTGGACTGCGGATGTTTATGCAAGATTCATATTTTTATAGATGACAAATTGAAACCTGTATTAAAATTTATTTTGCTATAGTAAATATTCTAACGTTCATTTCAGTTATTCTATTTTATGTTTCTATGAATATTAGGACGCAGCCTTTTTGCGTATTTACCTATACCTGACACAAATGCAAAACGTTCACAGTCCAATTATTACTTTTTTTCCCCTACAAAGTATCAATATGACTAACTTTAAAAACAAATTACTGGATTCAAGAAAATGATGTTAATTTACACAAAGTGTTTCACAAAAGTCGATCGATTGATAGCATAAGAATTGAAAATATTCTTTTATATTTCTTTTCTCTAAATAGGGAGACGCTTCAAAGATTTTAATATTGTTTTATTGTTAAACAAAATTTTATCGAAAAACTATTAGTTTAAAAAATATTTTTAATTATACACATATACATATAATTTTATATATATTTTGATCTAAAACCATACAGAAAAAATGTCCGAGTTCAAAGTCACACAATATTAAACACTCAGAGTTCATTTTTCACTACACTTTTAATTTTTTACACAAAAGTATCGTGATACTTGGGTGAAAAAATGAGCTTAAAAATATGTTAACTCTAATTTTTTTAACATTGTGTGTATTAAAACCTAGATTTAAACAATTCCCGTGTGTAATTCTAGGTCAAAATGTATACAAAACTAATAATTTAAGTTAAAATATCTTTTAAACGACTAATTTTTATACAAATATATCAATTCCCTTTTCCAGGAAATATAAAATTTTACTTGAAGATACAGAACTTATCTTTAAAGTTTCGGAGCGTCTCCACTCGTTAGAAAGACAAATGCAAGTGTCAATCTTCCAAAAACATCAAATTTTTGTTCTATTTACCATAATTTAGAGACCATCAATTATCCCAGTTTCATGAGACACTTTACAGATTCCCTCATTACAATTCAATATTAATTAAAAATATACCTAAACAATAATTGGAAATGTCACTTAGACCACCTTGAGATACTTCTAACATTAAAAATAATGAAAACTTAAATTAACACAAAAATCTAATCACTCCCTATTTTTCTAAAACTTCTTCCTTTCAATTTTCAGGAAAAATTCAATCTACGCCTAATTAAAAAAATTCTCACGTGTTTTCCCATCGACTTCCCCGACTCAAATATCAACTACTTCATCGAAATATGTCCAGTAGCACGTCCCCTAAACAATCTTAATAAGAACGTGATCCTAATTTAAAGAAAAATTGTGTATATTTCATGCGTCGCAATCCACTACACTGGCAGGTGGATTAGTAAAGACTGATATCGCGTGAACCAACAATATACGCGCGTGTACTCTTCGTGTCCGTTGTGCGTGTGTGCGTGACGGATAGGCGAAGGATGTCTCTGGAGAAGTCTCGAACGCGGGTCTGAGCTTGGATAGACGGACTCGACTCCCAAAAAACAGTCGAGTCGCCGATTCGCTAATCGTAATTACTACGCGGATCGTGTGCGGCCTTGAAACGCCTTAAGGCAGAGACTTGGACTCGTCGGAGTTAGAAGAGACAAGAAGACGGAGGTCGAGACGAAGAGAATAAAACAGAGGAACGTGAATAGGTAGAACGAGGTTCGGTTGAAGTAGCTTCGGAACAGAAGGGGGAGGAAAAAGGGTTGGTGACAAAGTTTCATCAAATCAAATGGGCAGCATCTCCCGAGGGTCTCCTCCGCGACCGGAAGTGGCGGCAGCCGGTCCACCGGGTGCACCGTGTGTCCGCCGCTGCGTCCATCTTGGAAAAACTGTTCTTCTGGTTATCGCGAGGGGAGGGAGACGTCGCGAGACCGTGGATCTCTCCCCAAAACAGGGGTGCAAGAACGGCGAGAGATCGTGGAAGGAGGTGAGACTCGAGGGGGAGGGCGGCAACTGTTCCAACAGACGCGTACAAAAAGGGGGGTTGTTTTCTGGAGGAACGGAGGGGGTGAACAGGGAGGATGGAGCTTGTTTTAGTCACTTTCGTACACAGTTCGTCAAAAGCAGCCGCGAACACAGTTACGCAGGGTGCACCGAGCTGCCTTATAACCAATGGGAGCTAAATAATGATAAAATGCGGAATGCTAGCTAGTAAAAATGCAATAGCTCGTCTAACAACTACGAGAACTAACACCATTGGTTATATATTATGGTATGTATGTACGTGTCACTGGCACATACTCAGCGTACGAAGAGCGCGCCGATCGGAGGCCCCGTGGAATTCGAACTCACCCCCAAATTAAAAAAAAAGAAAAAAAAACTATGATTAATCAGTGGATTCAAAAGAAAAGCAAAAGAAAAATGAATATCAACGCGATCGGCGCCCTCCTCCACGCTGGTCTCAAAGTATCTCTTCTCCAAAATGCTGCACTTCATTAGGGATGCCACATTCCATTTACATTGACGAAGCTTTCGAGAAAAGGTCTCTCTCGCAGACTCTCTCATCACTCTCTCTCTCGCACACCTTACTGTCTAAACGACGCGCCGTCCGCGCGAGAACGCGAGTCCCGCTTCCGTTTCCGCGCCGAAAATCCGCGTCGCGGTTTCTTCGCGGAAACGGAAACTGCTACGCGCGGTTCTCGCGAGGTTTGCGCGCGTGAAACATAATTGAGAATCCAGACGTGACGGGATCGATGGGATCGCAAGGATCCGTGTCTCAATAATATTTTCATTACTATTCGCGAATATTTCCATTTCGTTTCTCTTCTCGGCTGCATTTAATTAGTGTCCTCGCGACACTCGCGTGCAGATTCCGTGTCGATTTCGGATCCCGTCACGTCCTGGCGATCGCTTAAATGCTAAGAAGCGACGGCAACGTTCGCGTATTTTCCCCCTTTTCCCTCTGCCCTTCTTCAACTATTTTGCAATGCAAAAGGTGAGCTGCGCGGTGCCATTGTCGCTGCTAGATCTGCGACGCGTGACGAATGCCGAGCCGCGTTTAACACGGAGGCCGTTTTTCCGCGATTTATCGAGCTTTCCTGACAATGGGGGGGGGGGGGGGGGGGGGGGAACTTTCCATTCTACTGGGAAGCGAGCCGAGGGTCTCTTTAGAATCCTTTCAAAGGATTCTAAGGAATTATTCCGGCCATGGAGTAGGCGTACAATAAACTGTAAAGGGACATTAATTATGGGAGGATTCGGTGACTTAGGGCTGTGAATGACGCCCCATGGCCGTGAATCGGAAGATATTCTAGTTACTGAGTCTTGAAAAATTGAAAATTAGTCCCTTAGTACTCTGAAGAGTTTGGGTAGTTATGAGTATACTGTGGATTTTTACGCAGAATTAAATTTTTATGAAGATATAAGTAAGAAACTGAGGCTTAAATGACAGTGCATTTTATTTTCTAAGTATTGAAAGTATTGGATTATATTTTTGATACTCGGTATATTTTTTTCTGTATATTCTGTATATTATATCTGTTGCGGAATTTGTGCATATTTAGAGTGATTAGAAATGCATAAAAATCCGTGATTTAATTATAAAGAAATGTTCCGAGTAGGAAGTTGCCATATTAAGTGGATTTTGGTAGACTTGTCCAGTGGAAAATTTATGAAAAGACATTTTAAAGTGGTTTCTGAATTTTTTAGTCAAATCATTTTGGTTTCAGGAGGAGGTATATAAAATAATATCCGGATGTTAGAAAAATCACTTTTTCTCTGTTTTCAAGCTGTAAACTATTTAAAATAATGCGTTAGGCTATGAAATCAGTCTAATGTTTTTTCTCTCATATTTTTTTTACCATAAAGACGCTAATTTTTATATCTTATTATTTTTATCACAGTTTGCAGGCTTTCGTTTTTAAATAATAGATGTTTGGAATATTCGAAGACGTTACGCTACAATTTTGGATAATTTATTTCTCAAAAAAGGGAATGAATCCAACTCTTCAAAATTATTCTATATACATCCTTTTGCAGATCTCCTTTTGCAGATTAAAAAACATTCACGAAGTATATATTCTTTGATGAATAAACTAAAACAGAGTCATAAAGAAAAAAATACGTCTAAAGGCGACCTAGATTTGAACTCTGACCGCACAGATAGATAGTCGCAGCTTGAACTTACGACCTCCACGGCTCTCAGCCAATATAATGCTACCTTTAATCCTCCTACGTTCTTTGTGTATTTTTTACTCCATTGTGTATTTTATTTTTTTCAATAACTCTTTCCACTTTCAGGAAAATATGTAATAATTGATAACAATATGTGACTCTTACTTTTTGATTTTATATTAATACCTTGACGATGGCATTTACATTTCCCGATTGAGTGAAAATGTAAGTGAAACCTTTTATAAAACAATACTACGTATATATTTAAACAAATGACCATAACTAGTAACTATACAACTAATAGTACACAGAGAAAAATTTATTTTTTACGTGTCTCGACGTGATAGAGTAAAAATTTTAATAAGTATTTTCATTTAAAAAATTGTACTAATAATTACACTGAACATTTATAGGCATTTATGTTTATGCAAAATTCTAAAGCATACCAAATATAGAAAATATAGAAAAAATATAAACTTTCCTATTTGGAAAATAATTCCTCTCCTATATTTCTTATTTTGAAGTAAAATAGGCTGTTATCCAAGCTTCTATTTTTCAATTATATATATATATATTTGCATAAAAATTCAGTCTATTTAAGAACAATAATGATTATAAACCAAATTTCTAAAACGACCACAATAGAGTTAATAAATGTTGAAGTATCATAGAATATCTTCATCTGTTTAACTAATTTTCTAGCAAGCTATTAGTCTACACATAATATTCCCATTTTCCAAGTTTTCCACCGATACCAAAATCCACCTAACATGTCTCTCCGAACTCGGAACGCTTCCTCCTCACAATTTTCCCGGATTTCATCAAGTCCTCGAAAGAGCCAACTCCCCAGATGCTCTCCGAGCAGAGGCCGTGCCGCGTAGCCGCGAATATCACGGGTTCGCGGCAGTAATCAGCCGAGAAAGTAATTCCCAGCGAGCGCGTGGCATCGCCGTGTATCCATTTTATCCTCGGCGAAGCGACTTGTCGGAATTGGAGCGCGATCCCCTGGTCGCGAGCACTTTTTTCGCGATGAATAGCTGCTTGACGCGACTAATCACGAAGCGACATTGCGCGCCAGTCAGACGAACGTGGAGCGAGACGAAAGAAAAATCGCGGATCCGCGACGATCGTCAGGAACGATAACCGTCCTCGACGAGTTTAATTAATCCCCTTCCAGTCGTGACTCGGCTGCAATCTGGGATTGGCCGTGGCGACGACGGATGCGAGCGCGAAGCGGACTTCCTGTTACGATCGAAATAGACCACCGCCGGACTATTATTGGCTAACAGACTCTGCCTTCCCTCCTGGTTGTTGTCGCGCGCCTCGATTCTCGATTTTCACGGCAATCGAGGACTCATCTGCACGTTTGATTGGGTTACCAGCTGCTTTCAAATTGGAATTCGTTGTCCCCCGTGCCGGGGTCCAACGTCTGCAGGAGGTTTTAATTGACTCGATGAATGAACTCATCATTTCGTTGACGGTCCCCGGTGGGAAACAGACGCCGGGGAGCGAAGATCTCGCGGAGACTTCGGAAACCAGCCGCGATTAAGCGTTTCAACGAGCGGATTGTTAATTCGTCGACGGAAGCGACGCTCTCGAGGGCCGCCGTCGGGATCCGAACGCGGAAACTTCAGAATTGCTTCTGATTGCTCGCTAGTCACGATGTAACCCCCCGAGGAGAGACAACGGGTAAAACCGCTGAATATGCAAGCGACGAGAACCTCTGGAGAACGTCCTTTCGAACGCTTTTCTGTCCTCGGAATCTTCGGACTTTGAGTCCTTTGAATCGCGTTTCAAAAATCGCCATAAACTAAAAATCTATGAATCTACGAAAAAACTATGAATCCCTGATCTAATTACGATTTCTGTACCTTCGAGTGATGGAATCGCCGAGAAACAAAATTTTCGAAGACCTTTGTCTTCGCTTATGGCTTGAAGAAATTTTCCTGTGCAATTTCACATTGCGAAATTTTATCAGCAGCGAGATGGAAAGAGAGAAAATGATTGTCCAACGAGTTTAATAAAGCTATAAAGAGAGCTGCACTTTTGCTGCTAAATACAATCGACAGGAATACATACTTTGCTCGAACGTTTTCCCTTTTAATTGGTTGTTCGCGCAGACTGCGCCAGCCACGGGGAAGTTTGCCGAAGACAGGAAACTTCGCCGAGGAATATTGCGAGTTCGATGACCAATATCAGTTCCCGATACTTGCTTGCTCCTCTCGGCCCCGGAAGTCTGCTCGAGCTAAAGGACTTTCAACTTGGCGAAGATCGATTCGAGTGGAACACCTTTGTGCTGGGTCAGACGCGAGTCGAGTCAAGCCGGGGGGAATTTCCACTGTGAGATCTTTCGAAGTTGGTGTCGGGTTCCGTTTACTTAGGTACAAGGTGGAAACACTTGCTTCACGCGTTGACTCTCGTTTTTCACGCTTTTTAAACATATATTTCAGGCATTTCAAATATTCTGTTTTCTTTTGTTATTATATTGTAAATAAATTTAAGTTGCAGTGAATAGAAAATATTATAATTTTCTTCTCTGGTTTTATATTTCAGAGGCTCAAAGTCATAATCATGATCATGAGATAAATTTGCATAAATATTTTCAATTTAGTTGTAATATAAGATACAAAACTTATGATTGAAATAAGTTAGCATCAATGGCTAACTTTTTAGTTCCTCGGCGTTTGATAAAAATTTCCTTAACGATATGGAACTAATTAAACTTTTTACAAATAAGATTTCTAAGAGAAATTGTGAAATACTGCTATTATAATAATAATCTAAAAAAGTTAAATGTGATATAAAAAACAAACGTCAAAATTTATATCGTTGTTCCTTGATACTCTACGAAAATTTTTTTAACAATGTCATAATAATTGAAATGATTGAAAACACAGATTAATATTGTTTTAAATTTTAAAAATTATTATATTTAGAATATCTTTCACTGTTTTTTAACCCAATTGTATATTGTATATCTTTTAACCACTGCTTTAATTTTGACAAAAATGTTAAACAATTAATATTACTATCCCGGGTTTTAGTTCGTTGAGATGACATGAAAAATTTGTTATTCACGTTCAAAGTAACTGTAGTAATAACAATAATAACAAAAACTGCTCTATCTAAAACTTGAAATCCTATTTCCGTAATTCCTCCACATTCCAACAAAGTTTCTTCAGCTACAATTATACGCAGCTATTCAAAACGTACAAATCAGATTTGTAAGAAACTAATGTTCAAATATTCCAAACATGTTTACAAGAGCCAACGCATGAGTCTTCCAAAAAGCGTCCCAAGAATATCAAAATCTTCCTCAGTATAGAAATTTAATTCTGATGAAAAATCCAAAGGGAGAATTAGAAAGGATCTTCATCCAGGTAATTAGACAAGAAATCATACACCTTGCGGGCTCGTTAGGAGGATTCGTGGTCTCGATCATCGCTCGAGTGGACAACGGTCGAGCGTGCGTGACATCGTCAGCAGCCGATGGCATTGGGTTACCGGAGCTTGATGAAGTGCACTTGACTGTGCTTGACGCAAAGACGCTGAATATGCAAGCTCGGCGGACGCTGCCTGTCGGCACGATGTATTACTGCGGATCTTATCCAGACCTCTGTCATCCATATTGAAACCAATTTGCATTTCAAACTCTGCCGCCTCGTGGGACCCCCTACCCTCATCGACATTATGACTGTCCCTTTTCCTTTCCCTTGGTTACCAGCGATTTTTCTCGCGCGATTGAATAAACGAGGGTAACTGGACCCCGGTGTTTACGACGGGAGAGACTAACAGCTTCCTATCTCCGAGAGCTACGCCGAATCGGTCAAAATCCAGGGATCGGCAGGGAAAATTGAGATCGAAAATTTTCCCAAGCTTACGAACGAGGAATATGAAAGATCGAAGAAGCTAACAACCACGGAGAAATATCAGAGGTCGTCACATGAAAGGTTCCCACTCGAGCATCGAGTCCGGATTGCTTCCTTTCTTCGGATTTCTGCGATCCACCGAAGAACCGTATGAATCAAAGGTCGACCATTGTCCGCGATGAAAAATTTCGAATTTTAGATTCGAACCTCTCCTTTCATATCGCGCCCCTAGACGGGGGTGTATCTACCCCGTGAAAAATAGACACGAAGACGGAGCAATCCCCTTGCATTTCCATAATTCACGGCCACGGCATCGTCTCTTCTGTTTCACGACAATCCCACGGCCCCGCAACACCCACGGGAAGGCAGAGAAAAAGCGTGGAAGAAACGGGGATGTCGTAATTTTTGCCAAACTTTCGAGCCGCGTCGGTGGCTCGAACAATCGCGAACGAAGGTCGCTCGACAATGGCACCGAGGGATTTTTCTTCTCTATTGTACGGCACTGCGTGTATATCTCGACGTGAGTAAAAAAAGAGCGAACGTTGCCACCGCGCTGCAAAAGAACGTAAACGGAGATGGACGCAGCGCCCACGTCCCAGTTTTCACTTTTCTTCGCGGAGGTCGCATGATTTCTCGATCTCCTTGAAGATCGAGAGGGACGAAGGGACTTCGGGACGCTGCGCCCCCTCGAACAGACATGATTATGGGCCTCGCGATCTCCTCGCGGCCAGGACCGTCTTCGCGAGACAACTTTCCCAATAACCGAACTCGCCCCCGCGTGTCCGAAGGGGTGGAGATCGGGTCACGTCCGAGGGACAGAAGTCTCTATCGAGGTATCGAAGAAAGGGGAACGCGAAGGGAAAATTGCGAAAGTTGCGATCGTGGAGGACAAGTTGCTCGATCGAGAAAAGTTTCCGGGCGCCGAGATTGTCGTTTCATATTTTCCCGAACGGACACGGCGCGGGGGCGAAATTTCTACAATTACGGAGGGAAAGGGAGGACGGGGTCGGATTAACGTCGGAGCGAGGAAATTAAGGTGATTCCGAGGGCGCGAGGCGAATACGTCCTGGCGACGAGGATTTCGTTGGGCGCAGCTGCGTGGCTTAAGTCTAACTGTATTTTCAGGGGTGGGTTGACAGGGGTGGCTCGCAGCCTGAGGGCGACGTGAGCTTACCTTGCTTCCCCTTTCGTTAAATATGATTTCCACGTCGAGGATTGGCCCGAATTGCTGGAAAACAAAAAGGAAAGTTTTCGAGTACGTGTCACCACCTCCAGCCTAATCGCATTTCAAGCATCCTTCATCATTATTTATCAACATTCTATTTATTACGAAAACTAACTATTACTGTCTAAACTCAATGAATTACTCCAAGAAAAATAACTATAGGTACTATAATATCACTCAAATTGTTATTTCCATTGATCAGAAACGTTCGCAATATTTTTCTGCAACGATATACAAAGTAAAAGACCCTCAAGTCTATTCGTTGGACTTTCAATTTAATCAACTTTAGGACCAAATTGTCAAGAAATTTTTCGAACGTTTCTGAGCTTCAAAATTTATCTTTCACAATTATAAATAATAAGGGTAAATAATTTTTGATGTTACAAAATGTCTTTATAAAGAAATTGAAGAGTGTGGAAGGAAGATGAAAGGATCAACTTACCCCAAACATCGCCCTGAGATCAGGGTCCCGGAAGCGGAAAGGTATATTGCTGACGTGAAGACGTTTTGGCTGACCTTTCAGGTCGGTACCCTGTGTCGCGGTCGCAGGTGTCGTCGCACCTGAAGTGACAGGCACCAAGGTGCTGCCCTCGACGGCACCTTCGGGGTTGGTATCGTTGCCAGTGGGGGTGGGAGCAGGTTGCTGGCCACCACCGCTAGCAGCTGCAGCTGCTGCGGCCGCCACTGCTGCTTGGAACACCTCCGACTGTTGAAAATCAAAAATCAACAAATTAATTCAACCATTTCCACCGACAAAATTCATCGCGTCGAGATTGGTCGCTACAAAACACCCGCAATCAACAAAAACTTCAATCCTCTTGCCCTGCCACTATCTCAAAACTCAAGCACTCAGATTCATTAAAATATAAGAAATGATTAGTAGCAACGCTTGAGCTACGCAGAACATTACTGTACTCAATCAGTTGCGTTGCGAAGTAGATTACAGGAGTGATTAAAGCAGTTACGTCGCCTTGACCAGGAACAATGATGATGTATGGCATGGAAATTCTCTCTTTGTAGCCTTCTATGCTGGCACTAGGTCTCCCATTTAAAGAATCGGGAGGACTAAGCGACTAGAAAACCTTTTAAGCTTTAATTAATTGGTCCCGCGCAATCTTCTCATCATAATTTCATAAACGCCCGCTTACAAGCTGGGGCTACAAGTGCGCAGGAAATATCAAGGACGCGGTCGTTCGTCATTCTCTTCCCTGGGATCTGTGTAGGAACAGTAGTAGCGGCCGTAGGTGGTCAGCCACGCGGCCGACCTTATCTTGGCCGCGCTACTAACGAGGCTAAGTGAACATACGTTGACTGTAGCCAGACGCAGGTGCAGCCGCGATGGAATTTCTGGCCACGCTACTGAGCGCTGACGGAACTTTATCACGCCTGTCTCTCGCGCCTCGGTACACCGCAACAGTCGTGTAACGAAACTAAAGCGATTCGAACCGCGCTGCAGGTGCTATTAATAAACACTTAGTCGGCGGAGACGTTTGCACTTCTCTTGGGAAGAGTGGGATTAAGGGTCGATAAAGTGTGAGGGGTGATTTATTTAGATGGTTAATTTTGGAACGAGTTTTCGAATTTTTATTAGTTTAAAGGGACAGATTTTTTTGTTTGGATGTTCCCTCGTTTCTTCTCAATTTTTTCAAACTGTTTTCGTGCTGTTGATATCTTAGTTTAGGTCTGTCCTGTCTTCTGAAAATTATTGTAATGCAGGGTGAGACGATTCGACTCGTTTCTAAGTGTTTTCAGCAGTTCCAAGTCCTTTTTCTTTTTAACTTAGTTTGCTCCTGCAGAATTTTCTCAACATTTTTCAAACCTATTTTAATTACCCATTCTGAGTAGTTTTGACTTTCACCAAGGCTGTTCTAAACATCTTAAAACTCTTTACACACAACTCTAATGCTCTTCAATTTACTTAAATTTACTTCAATTATTTCTAATTAATTTCTTGTTCACTATAACTAACTCTGACTTGCATGAATCTGCTCTAACTTTCTGCAACTTTCTCAGAGGCAACACCAATATCCTTCTCAACTTATTCTAACTCATTCGACTGTTCCCAATCTATTCTAATTTATTCTAACTCACTCCATGCTTCGTTAATTCGCTCAAAATTCTCCCAAACTGTTCCAGTGCAAAGTCAATCGCTTCCAGCTTATTCGAACTTCCTGCAACCCTTTTCAAGTCATTCCAGTTAATTATAACTCACTCCAACTTGCTTCAACCGGCTCTAATTTGTTTCTAATAGTTTCAAAAGGATTCCAATCTTCTCCAACCAACTTTACATCTTGTTAACCTATTCCAACTTTCACCAATTTCATATAAATATCCTCAAACATTTTGAGAGACACCACCAAACTTTCTCAACTAATTTAAACTTCTTCCAACCCTTCCAAAATTATTCTAAACCATTTTATTTGACTCAAACTTCTGTTAATTCATCTCAACTTGTTTCGCAACTTATTCCACAATATTTTTCAGTATCACCAACCGTTTCAAACTTATTCAATCTTCCCTGAATTCCTTTCAATCCATTCCAACGTATTTGAACTCGCCCCAACTTGCTTTAATTCGCTCAGAAAACATTCCAAAGACATCCCCACAACATACTTAATCTTCCTTCAACCTTCCAAAATCCATTTCAACTAATTCTATGTCGCCAAAACTTGCTCTAACTTAATTCTGATTGTTTTGACTCATCCAAAAGCATTTCTGAGATAAGTTTCATCCTTCTCAATTTACCCAAACATATTTTAAGCTCACTTTGACCCCTTCCAACCCTCTTCAACTCTCTCCAACTTTTTCTAAACTGCACCAACCTCCCGCAGCCTCTAAATAAGCCAGACATCTCTAAGAGTGTGCCGATTCATTAAACTCAAGATAATTCGTGAAAGAACGCTGTCGTCGCCATTCACTAAGTCCGAAATAAATTCCCTTGTCCAAGACCGCGATGAAATTTAAATGCGCCACCGTCTAGAACGGATTTTAGCTTGACAGCTCGCGGGCGCGAAGCTCGGGAATTATTCATCGGCCATCCAGGCGATACCGGAAGGGATTAAGGGTCGAAGAAGGGCGTCGATACGCCTCCCAGACGCATTCTGCGTCGGCGACGGGCTTGTTTCGCGGGAGATTAAAACTTTTTCGTGCAGCTCGTGGAAGACAAAAGAGGCGAGAGCCCCGAGTGACAGCGCGGGGGAGAATTTAGCGTGGCGAAAAACGAAACTCTCTCTTTCTCTCCCCGACTACCGTCCTTTCTTTCAGCGTGCACCCTTGCGCGTCTGCTGTCTTCTCTAACAATTTTTCACTGGAAGTAATGGTGTCATTGAAATTTCTTTCCCTTCCCGGCTCAAAACGGAGGCCCTTCACAGGGGAAACACGCGTGGTTAAAATTTTCAGCGGGGGCGCGTTTCGCAGACGACCATTTTATCGTTGTTAAGCAACTTTTATCGGGACCAGAGAGGCGAGTTCTCTGTCCACATTTTTCTTTCCGGCGATGGAGTGGCAAAAAGTGAAGGGCTCGTACACGGAACGTTGCGGTCTTTGTAATTGCGCGGCGCTCTCGCCTCTTTCGTCAGAAACCAGGCCGTGTCGCGTTTAATCGAACGAAATTGCACTCTCGACGTTTTCTTTTTTTTTTTTTTTTTTATTGGCTCGCAATATCCGTCTACGGATGGACAGTCGCGCGATTGAGGAATGTCTGTTCCAATTAATAGGAATTATTTCAGTTCGATAAACGCTGTGTCATCGAATGCATTCCCGTGCGAATCATTTGTTTCGCCCTTTTCTACGTTTCGAAATAATTTGAAACAATAATCGTCTCAATGGTTGTTTCCATTTCCTTTGTCCGGAAATTTCTATGCTTCCATTCGTCTAGAAATCAAATTGGAATCCCTTTTCAGGCAATAGGAAGTGCGGAATTAAACGCGATGCTGTTTTTGCACTATCGCCGAAAGTTACTCTTGCATTTCGAAGTAAATAACTGCAGTTTGCTTCTACGCGAAAACAATTTCTGAAGTCTGTGTAGTTCGCCGAGCGACGCAAACTTCAAGAATCGAATTTCTGAAGGCTCGCAATCGCTTCAAAGCCAGCCGGCGAATGGCCGTCACTCCTGTTTATGTTTGCGTTAGTTTCAATTGCGTTATAAACGTCAATTTAGTTCGAAACCCGTCCAAACATTCCCTTCGACGCTTCGAATTATTGCTGAGATAAGGAGCAGAAGACAAACTTCGCCGAGACTTGCGGAAAACAGGCAGCAACCAGTTTCCTTCGACACCGAGTTGTCTCCAGTAATAAATAACAATTATAGAAAGAGAAGACATCTTCTCGTGACCGCAAGAAAAGTCTTTCAACGAGACGCAAACGGAATTCTAATGACGCAAATTAGCGTTCCCGCGATCTCAGGAAGATTAATCGACTCCTCCACCGAAGAATGGACCTCGACCATCGATCTTCCCTCGCGGATTCTCCAAAAGAACAATCTTAAAATGGATCTCGTTCTATCTGTGGATTGTATTGGAGACTGATTCGAAAATTATCGCGAACCTCCGGAGGGTAAAAACGTGTCGAACGGGGGAAACTAGGAGAGGAAATATTTTCACAGAAATTAAGTATCCCCGAAGAAATCCTCCAACAAGCTCCTCCTCTGACACGAATAATAGGGATTTCTCTCTGTCCTGGCAGGGATTTATCGTTCCCCTAAACTCCCAGTCGTTTGTTTCCTCTTCAATTCCCGCGAAGAACTGCCCGCAAAAACACTCCGGAAGATCTCGTAAGAGCCGGACGAAGAAAGATGATCATCTATCTTCGTGGGGAAACAAAAATGCATTTGGATCTACGAAATTCGTCGGATCGACGCGATAAAAATTCTGGAAAGCTCTCTATCATGGTTGCAAAATTACCTTTGGATACGTAGATCATTCTAAGTGAAAGGAAATTTAAGACAGACCATCTGTGAGTCCAGAATTAGAGAACTGAACATTTGAGCACAGGAAACTAAACGATTGCAGTTTGTAGGAGTTTAAACTTGCAGAATTTTACCACCTCAGAGGTCAGAACTAAAGGATTCCAGCTTCTGAGAGTCTAAAAAGTCTTAAACTAAAAACTTGAAGCATGTGAGAATTAAAAACTGAAGAAAATCGGCACACGTCTGAGACACATCTAGGGGCTTCCACCATCTGAGAGGCCAAAGCTAATCAATTAGAATCCTTGAAACTCCAAAATTAGAAGATTTCAAGTTCTGAGAGTACAAAAACTCATGGATTCTAGCCTCTGAGAGTCAAAAACTATAGTATTTCATTCTCTGAGAGTCCCAAACTGAACAATTACAACACTTTAAAGCTCACAACTAAAATATAACAAGTTCTAGGAATCTTAAATTAATGAATTACATGGCCTGAGAGTCCAAAACTAGAGGATTTTAGTCTCTGAGACTTCAAATCCAAGGAAATTCATCCTTTAAAAGTCTAGAACTAAAAAATTGAAATTTAAAAAAAAAATCGTCCAAAACCAGAAGATTCCAACCTCGCAGAGTTCAACACTAGAATATCCCATCTTTATACTATTCAAAACTAAAAAATTTAACCATCTACGAATCCAAAACCAAAGAATTTTCTCTTTTTAGAGTCCAAACTTAAATAACTCCGCCTTCTAAGAGTCTAAGTCTAGAACATCAGACTGTTTCAGAGTCCAAACCTAAAGGTCCCATTTTCTAAGTCTCCAAATCAGAAACAGACTCCTCCGAATCTCTAGAATTCGCCTGAACGACCCATAACCCTCCCAAGCAATTAATTCCCATTCGCTGGAAAAATCCCCTCTTATCAGTCCAATCGGAATCGCCGTTTCGATTCGAAAATTCGTTCGTCGTAAAGTTTCGATTGCAACCCCCGGTCGAGAGCAACGGAGCAATGGGGGAAAAAAATTCTGGGGTACACAGACCCGGAAATCCCTCGAAACACTCGAACTCCTCTCGAGACGCGAGCCTGTATTGGTTAACGAGCCACGGCCCAGGCAAAGAAGCCGCGGATGGAAATTTTCGAGACGGCTCCGCGAACTTTCCCGTAGCCGGAGCCAACGGAACGCACTCGAGCCTCGATGGAACTGGATTGTCTGAGGCTCGCCGTCGTCAAAGAACGTCGACGACGACCCTTCGACGACGTGCGTTCACAGAGGACGTCGCTCGAAAGGGAGAGGAGGCTTTTCATTCGTGCCTCCGTTCCCGGAGTAATTCAATTTGCCTGTTCGAGGACTTTCCATTCTCTTCGCGGGAGACGGAAACCGAATGGTCGATTCGCCCGACGGACTCGATAGGGGGTGGTCATTGTTCGCGGGGGTGATTATCGTCCGGGGCTCTTGTGCCGCTTCGTTTTTAGCGTTGTTAAGGTTTTGTTGCGACGGCGAGACCCGGGAAATTGTATGAAAATGGAGAAAGCATAAATAAAATGAGAATAATTGTACGAAGAACTCCACGAGGTGCGTGGAGAAGAAAATAGTCGAGATGATAAATGAGAGAAGTTAAAGAATAATTTGTTGCATCAGAACGTCTACTAAATTTTAATAATTTGTGTATTAATTCTCTGCCACTTTGTTCCTTTCTAAAAATTCAAAAATTCGAACTTTGGGGATGGAATTTTCCTATCTCAAATTTCTAAAGCAATTTCTAATCACAACTTTGAAAGCAATGATCCAAAAGCTCATCAAACTCCACACACCTCCACTGAATCTAAATTCCCCAAGTTCCTAAGAATTTTGGACGCAACGCTGTTCGAGGCAACCCTCCAGGAGGTTGCAGCCCCTTCCATCGTCAAACTAGATCCATAATAAATTTGTAGAAGCTTTTAAGATCAAAGTGGATTCCCAAAAGAATTCCTCCCTCCCCCCCGTTACAAACACAAGATATCTAAGGGTTCCTTTTCGAAGAGGGAAGACTTTGAACTTCCCCTTTCCTATGAAGATTGGGGAAGTTTGGAGTTTGCCAAGTCAAAGGTGACCCGTGTCTCAAGGGGGGTTAAAATTTCGTTCGTTCCTCGGGATTTCTACCAGGAATAAGGTTGATTACAGGGAATACAGAGAAAGAGAAAAACGCGAGAGGGGATAATTTACGCCTGCGAAGCCAGCAGAACGAACTGCGCCTAGCTTTACGAGCCGTTGACTAACCGGGGCCCAGTTAATTGACCAGACGAGGTACGAACAAAGCGGCCGCAATGTCCGGAACCGCGACATTGTTCGAAACTCTTCACGCTCGGCTCAACCGTGTCCGAAATGCTCCGTATAGTCTTCGGGGTTAATTAGATGCGATTGTCCGCCAAAGTGCGCCGTGAATCGTGCGGCGAGATTCCAGGCGAATTGGAATCGCGATAACTCATAATTGGACTGCGGATGTTTATGCAAATTTGCACTTTTATGTGCAGCTTGTGGATAAAAAATTCAAATTTGTCATTTTTTTCTGCAATTTAATATTTGAAAAAGAAGCTTCTTGGAGATTGGATAATGAGATTTTCAGCAGAGTAGAAGAAAATATACTATTTAATGCAGTTTTGCTTTTGCGTGTATAATTTGAAGCGGAATTTCTTTAAAATAAACGAGAAGAATTTTTGTTTGGCATTATATGGTTTTTACTTTTTAATATTTTTTATGTACTTCTGCATTTTTGCACGCATCTGTGCGCTTTTGCATATTTATACTTAAAATTAGTCATAAATGCATAAAAGTCCGCAATCTGCTCGTGCTATGTTGTGAAAGCTGTGTTTAAGAGATTTTTGCTCAAAGAGCTGGTGGCGGATGAAGCTATTCAATATTTAAAGGAGGATTAGGAATAAGGGCAAAGGAAAAAGGAGTAATTTCTGAACCTTTCCGCTTCACTCTCTCTAATCTTTTCCCTGTTCCTGTTTCCTCTTTTATACTTTTGCGGTATCTGTAAGAACTCAATACTAGAACGAAAACTTCTATAAAATATATATATAAAAAAATTCTACACTGCATTTAAAAAATCGCAAAAGATCACAGGAGTTTTTTCGAAGCGAAGCTAGAAGGGTTCGCCAAAAAAATTGTTGAAACTTCATCTCGTGGGAGTATTACGCGAACCGCGCCGACCAAACGTGGCGCGAAACATTACCAAACCGAGGCCATGGAATTCGTCGGTCGACTAAATTGAATTAACGAACAGAATTACTTTAATTAGAGCGGCTAATTAGGTCGCTTTATGAGTCCCCCAGCTAACGCGGCGTAGACCGACGACGAATTATCGTGGCTGTTATATCAGGCCGACGTAGTTCAAACAAATCCGAACTGTTTGCGCGCACGAAGTAGGATGTTTGGATTAGTTCGAACGTGCCGGAGAAAAAACCAGGAAGCGCAGGATGTTTGTTTTATCGGCGATGCAGTTTGGGAAGCGAACCAAGCGCGAAAAAAATTCTACTATGCATCTGGACAAACTGCATATAAATGATAGAAGACCAAAAATTATTCCGTTATAGGAACGCGAAATTTCCTTTTAGCCATTTTGTCAAAATAATTAGAACGGTAAAAAATTAAGTTTGCCTTAATTAGTTGCGGGAGAAATTAATGTCCACTTTCGATGCAAGCAATTTTCATACAACTATGGACTCCAATTATGGACTTCGATGTGTTTAAAGAACATATTCCATCAGCTAGGGAAAAAATTCGGAGACTTTAATCATCGCATACAATAGTAAATATCTTTATTTCCACTGGATCATTTAATTGATCACGCAGTAGGATAGAAGCACAAATTTTCACAATTACAATTGAAGCCGAATTAATTTCAACCGCGTGTAATAAATTCCTACCTCAAAGTTCTCACAGATCCCTACCCTCAATTTATCCTCAAAGACTTTATCAACGTCGAAATGAGCAAAATTTCCGCCAAGAGCGTAGAACACAGAACAAAACACGAAATTCCGCCATCACGATTCGCTACGTTTCCCCGACCTTACCCTGAATTCCCAACTACTCGAATCCACAAAAACTTTTCGCAACTCCATCCAACTCTCTCCGAATCGCGTCTGCCAGCTCGGATCTCCTCGCCCCTCTATTCGTTCTTTGCTACGTGTTCGGAATCATCGAGATTCGAACACGTGACGAGACAAAACTCGACCCAGTGAAGTCGCGTTGTTTCAACCGCGGGGACTTTCGTTAAGAGTTCCGCGAAGCGTGACGAGGAAGATTCGACGGGGCGCGGCGCGGCGATTTCGTCACGAATGGCAAGGACAGTCGTTCGATGCGGTTTCGGTACAACGATTCCGAGCGGCCAATTCGACGCGTGACCTCGGTTCCACGGGGTCGCGTTCCGTCGCCGCATCCGCCGGAAGACCGTCTCCGCGCATTCTCCCGGTCCCCTACTTGTGAAGTGTAGCGAGAATGTCAACGAGCGGTTTTATTGCTCGACACACAACTGTCCTTCGAAATGGGTTCACGAGTTCTTCTCGCCGTCTGTGTCTGACGGAGGGATACTACTTCCCGCTGGTATTTCTAAGTTATTGCTTTATCGGGAGATAGATATCAAGCGTATGAACATCAAGGTGTTTGTAATTTACGAGAATTCTGCTTGTATCCGAAGAAAAGTCGATTTGGAGGAATGAAGGAGTTCATAGAGCAACGCGAAGTTTTCGGAAACAAGGCGAATATTTTACATGACAACATTTTTCGCAAACATCCAGCTGTGATTAACCCTGTTACGGTCTGCGGGTCGTTTATTATACAATCCTATATTTTATGTCCATCAACAAATGGTTTTATTTGACCCTGCTATTTTATTTGCTTTGGAGTATTTTATTTCCTTTCACAATTATTTTATGTTTGGGAAGAATATGAGAAATTTAGTGTTAATATATAGGATTGTTTATTAACACTATAATTAGATTGTGGGTTTTAATGTAAAATAAAAATTTTACAAGCACAAATAAAGAATTGAAACTTGAACAACAGTGTGTCTTATTTTCTAAATATTCTATCGCATATTACATTTTAAATATCTCGCATACTTTGGTATCTGTCAACAGTCTCAGAGATTTTTGCATATTTGGAATTCTCATGAATGATTCCGCAGTTTAACATTCTTAAGAACATGATAATAATAAAAGTTGTTCAATTCTGTATCTTCAAGAGGAACGTAGCAGGATTAAAGAAAATGAAAACAATCTAATGCTACTATTAATGTTTGTTGTTACTAAACATTATATCAAAATTTCATTGTGTATATCAATAATTACGTGGCAGTAATTAATGTTTTCATAACAGTAAGAGGAACGTAGCTAAGTTAACAACGAAGCAAGAGTAATTCCCAAATCAGATTCACTCAAAAGATCTCTAGCAATTACAAACGTAGGTACTAAATATCAACCCTTTAACAACTGTTTACCGTTCATGTTAAAATTTAGAATAAAAAATGACACTTATTTCTGCATCGACCTAACAGCATTTTATCACGCGTAGAAAACCACCTTAAAGAATTCTTTCTCCGAGAGAATGAAGTAATTTCGACCAATCCCGAGGCAGGTAGATGTGGATCGAAGTAAATAAAAGTAGAGTATAAGGTGGAATGCAAAATAACTTACGATAGCCTGTTGATCCACGCCATTTGGAGGCGGGGGTGGGCTGAAGCTGGCCGCGGTTGGGGCACCAGGGGCGGTGGGATGTGGGGCGCCTGCTGGGGGTGGTACCTGGGGCCCGCTGGGTGGCGGCTGTTGAGGCGCTCCGCTGTTTTCTTCCTTTACCGGCACCGGTGGGGGTGGTTTCACTTCACCGGCTGCACCTGCCGCCCCAACGACACCCGCTACGCCGTTAACCGGCGGGGGGAAGACACCCCCACCGTAAGGCGCAGCCATGCCTGTCTGCACCATGTGCTGCAAAGAGAAACGACTTTGGTTAATCATCTTCGTAGTAAAGTAAAAGTTGTATCTTTATAGTAAAGTAGAAAAATATAGTATAATACTTCTTGAGAGGTAGAAAGTTCTTAGGTTTATTAATACTGTACAATTTTGACCTTCAACCCTCCTTTCTTAACTGTTGTCTTCCCTTTTGACGATATACATACACATCTTACAAGATATGGTTTAGTTGTCAAAATATTTGTCTTGTAGCATTAAAATCACCTACTTAAACTTTAAGTACCAAACTTTGGTAGTAAGCTTTAAGCACTTGGGGTGGAATTTAGTCGACGACCAAAGGGGACCATAAGCATAAAAAATCCAAAGCGGAATAGTATAACTAGTCAGACAAGCGCGATTTTAGCCCCAAACAGCTCCCATGAGTGAAAAAAGCTATTCCGCTTCTAAGAAACTAAAACAGATAAAAATACTAGACTAAAGCTTCTGTATACTTAGTATATAGACTACTAAAAATACTGCTGCGAATCCCTACTAAATTAAAGGTCCTCCTATCCCTAAAAAGCCGAAGACTAATGAATTGTTCCTGCCTGGATAAACTACAAAAATCGTCAGACTGACTGAAACAGGCTCAAGGAATAAATAAAAGAATCCTGTCGAGGTCGAAGCTAAACTCACACCAGCCAACACACATTAAACGTATGCAAACTGCATACTAAATTGATGAAGAACAGAGATATCCCACTCCCAAGGTGGTATTTTAGGTGCCCCGATACCGAAGGAACGGAAGCCGGCCGACTAGCTCCGTGGAAAGTGTGTTCGAAATCGATTTGACCTAGCCGCCGCGTGGGCGGGACTCCGCGACTAAATATTCCATCTCCCGGAGCAAACAAGGCAAACATCATTTTTGCATTTTAAATGTGACGCGCGGGAACGAGACGATGATTTGTGCCACGCGCGTAGTCCTCGGACCACTGCGATGCCTGGCATTAAAAGTGGAAGCCGCGGACAAGCCGCAAATCATTTTGCGTGTTGCACGCGCAACGATTAGCGACATGCTAGGGAGAACCCGTCATCTATCCCCCTTCGCTTCTATTTGCAGTTCCATGGAAAAACTCTGCGGCGGGGGTGGAGAAAGAGGAAGCGAACCGTAGGAAAACTGTTCCCGATCGGTCTCTGTTTTGTCCCCGTTCGCTAACGACATCTCTATGACTGCATAGTTCTGTAATCGCGGAATCGATACCGCTTGTACCTCTAATATCTGCTGTTTAGCGAAACGACTGATTGTTAATCGCTTTTGTAGTTTGGGATCGTTAAATGTTAATGGGGAAAGCTTTTCCATATAAATTACAGGTCTTACACAAAATAAAATTAGTAAATAGTGGTAAATGGTTACTTTTATAAATAAAAAGAGTATTGTACTAATATATTCATACGGTTTTATAAAAAAAATGTTAACATATTTCTCTTATTTCAACCTCTTGGCTAAGTATTAGGTGAAGAAATGAGTTCTTCCGACGAATTTCTTCACAGAATTAGAATAGTAATTTGATTTTAGATGGAATTAAAAATTGTTTGCAAGAAACATTGCGTAAGATATTTGATAATAATAACAAGTATTTCAATGCTTGAACAATTCTCTTTTTTCTTAATAAAATGTTTATTTTACTCAAATATCGGAAAGAATTCATTTCTACATCCAATATAAACACTTAATTGAAACCATTAAAATTTCGCCTAACCAAATATCTGAAAATTTCTGTATCTAAATCACTTCTCCAGAAAAAATCAAACTACTTAACGCTCAAAAAACTCCGTACACCCACGAGCCTACAACGAACCCTTCCACCGCGCATCCAGAGATTAGAAACGCAGATCTCCATTAAAGCTCGTTAACAATCGTCTCCGTTACCGCGCGTTCCGCGTCGCGCCTCCTCCCGATCCCTTAAGTAGATATTTCCTGCAATCATTTCCTCGCTCTTTCGAATCACGAGCGATTACGCAACCGCGCGAGCATCGCGCGCGATCGTCATGACGGGAGATGACAATCCCTTTCAGAGCGGGGAGATTGATGACGCCGCGGCAATCACGGAAAACGCGCGAACGACGGTTGCTGGAACATGGGAGCGGAATCGGCTACAGGTTCGCAAATGGAACCGATTTCTCTGCGACCGCAACGGGCGAACCGTGGCGAGCATAACTCCTGTGGGACAGGTTACAGATGGTCCGTCCGATCCGCTCGTCTTTCGAGATTGTTGCGAAACACCGAAGTCGCGAGGGAACGAACTTCGCGGCGTTCATTCGTCACCCCGTCCCCCGTTTTTCCAGAAGCTCGATTCTCCTCGAGGAGCTGACCGCGCGGCGATTTATTATTTACGGATCCGTGGATCGTGTGTGTAATAAAAGTTCCACCGGAAGATGTTGCGAGGGCTAGAAACAGGGGAAGAAGAGTCGAGTCACGTTCCGAGATCGAAGAAACCCTCTTTGCTTTTTCGGGAGTTTTGATACTGCGAAGGGAAGCGCAGTTGAGGAATCATGTTCCCACGATTCTGTGGATCCTCGCAGCTCCGAAATGGCGGCTCCCAGAGTTTTCCGTGACAGAAGACACCTTGAAGAGGGGTTCTAACGAGGTGAGCCGGGGAAAAGGGATGAAGACAATGGAAGGGATGCTAGGTGGAAAGCCGGGGAAAGAATGGAAACGGATCGAGAGGGGAGCGAAGGATCGAGTGACCCCGAAGAATCGTCGCAATTCCTGGGCGCCTTGTATCAGGGCACAGTAGATTAATCAACAAAGGAGCTGGCCAGAAGGGAATAGATACGATCCCGCGACCCAATTTCCTCCGACAGAGCCTGTCATTCGGTTAACCTACTTCTTGGTAACCCGTTTATTGTGCACTCGCAGGAATAATGGAGCCCGGAACCGGCGCGTCTCGCGCGAACCTAGCAATTTGGCCGCCGCGTGATTTTAATATCGCCCGGGTCCTTGGATTTAATTACCCCATTCGCGTCGTTGATAGAGGTGGAACTTTTTATCGGGAGCATCTTCTTTACGGTCGCTAATAGCAACTTTTTATCGCGGCTTCGCTCTTCCAGGATGAAATCCGTATGTAGAAGACTGGTTATCGAAGGCTATCGGTGGGGAAAATATAAATGGGAGTGCTTGGAGTCGTTCGTTTGCAAGCTCGGTGCTTTTTCTTGCGATGATTGTTAGGTTTCTAGGAATTCCTTCGTGTGGGACGAAGCTTGTCTGGGTTCTTAATGAGAGGGTTAACTGTTCTTCGTTGTGCAGTGGAAGGTTCTTATGGAAGGTTCACAAGGAACCATTCAGAGGCGGGTTCTTCTTTGAGGGTAGACTGTGGTCTTGCAGTTGGTTGAGCCTTTGGCCTTATGGTTGTTACGTGTCAGATGGAGGAACGGAGGAGGAAGGGTCTCTGGGAATTGATGCCGAGACTTAAGTGCTATTCGTGTTGCAATTGTCGAGTTTAGAGTCTAGATGCAGTCGATTTAGAAGAGAAACACAGAGAGAATATGTTTTCCTCAATTTTAAGGGTTGAGAAGTCAGCAGGATATTGTGTAATTTTGTGTGGTATTCAAGATATCTTAGAATTAAATCCCCAGAATCCAAAGTTGTTCGAAAATGAGAAATTTTAAGGGAATAAGAAATTCTCTAGATTACCAACTTTAGAATTTGGGTCTTTTTCGAAATTTCGTTGAAAGAAAATTCTGTTGAAAGATTTGGTTCCCTGAGAATCCACATCTAGAAAACTTTAGCCCCTGAGAATCCAAAGCTAGAGGATTCCAGCATCTGAGTCCCAAATTAGAAGATTGCAGCCTTTGAGAGTCCAAAACTAGAAGATTCCTAACTTTGAGAGTCCAAAACTATTGGATTTGAACCTTCGAGAGTCCAAAACTAGAAAATTCCTAACTTTGAGAGTCCAAAACTACTGCATTTGAACCTCTGAGAGTCCAAAACTAGAAGATTCCTAACTTTGAGAGTTCAAAACTGCTGGGATTTGAACCTTTTAGAGTTCAAAACCAGAGAATTCGAATCTCTAAGAGTCCAAAACTAGGCAATGCAAGCCTCTTAGAGTCCTAACCTACAAAGTTTAACTCTTCAAGAATCCAAAAAGCTATGAGTTTTGATCTTCTACGAATCCAAATCTAAAAACATTAATCCTCTTAAAGTCTAAACTTAAATAATTCCATCCTTCAAGAGTCCAAAATCAAAGATTTTCCAAGACTTTTCAAGAACCCAAACCTGAAGGATTAGTCCAAAACTAAGGAATTCCACAAATATGCATCTCAAAACAATCTTCTTCAACATCTTCAACCAGAGCACGGAACCTTATCAACAGAGACCCCGGTAGTGCAGGGAAACTCCTTACCGATGGAGTCTGTGCCCCGAGTTGAGATCAGGCAGTAGACGAAGCGAACGCAGGAGGGACTGGCAGACGAATCAACGTTTCGCCATGGGAAAAGCCGCCCTGCACCTATACACCGTTCCGGGGTATCGACGTATCGCTGACGTTCCAGTGACGCAACGGCAACACGACACTGAATCGTAATGACGTAACCGAGTCAGCGTGCATTGTTAGGTCTGCACAGAACAATGCAGAAGGTGCGCGTTTCCGCGTCGGAACGCCGCCGTAAACATGGTTTCCCTGCTGAATGAATGCTATGAATCGACCGTTGCCATATCGAAACCATCGCGAGAGGGCAGCAAGAAGCAGAATCTCGTTTCTGATTCGTCACTATTCGTAATAAGAACAAACTCGACAAGAAATTGCCTCGGTACACGACACTGTCGCTCGGAAAAAAAAGTCTCGATTAAATTGTATCGCGTGCGCGATTAAAACACACATCAGCCTGAAAAGAAAATACTTGTTCCCGAGGAAAACCCTTATTGTCTGGCGGCTCATCAGAAATTCGATCTCTCGAACCCATGGTTTATCGGTTACCGTCTAATTGCTGAAACGCCGTGTAAATTACGAATCACCCGTCCTATTAAGTGGCTCGTTAGGTCGGAATTTAGCGCCTGCTCGCGATGCTAATTTATTAATGCAGCTTACGAAGAGGGGGGGGAATCTATTCGTCGGGGACCTTCGGCTGTCAGAGCGAACTAACGACGCATGCAAATTCGTGGCGCGATTCGCGATCGATCTGAATCAAGTCTGATAGTCTGGATCTTCTCTCGGTTAGAGAGCGAAGCCGACGTTTCCGCCGATGATTTGAGTGATCGCGACGGTCCCACGGGTGTCTCGATGAGCAACTTTAGCTGCCGTTTGGATATTGTGTGCCTTCTTGAAATTTGATTAATGCTGAGTGCAATACAGGATTTCTGTCTCTAAGAGTCCAAAATTACTGGATTTCAACCTATGAGAATGCAAAACTAGAAGAATGCAACTTGAAGTGTCCAAAACTAAAGAACGTCAGCACTTGATAGTCTAGAACTAGAGTATTACATTCTTTCTGAGTCTAAAATAGAAAATTAGTTTCTCTAGGAGAACAAAACTACGGAATCGAACTTCCTAAGAGTCCAACAGTAAGAGGTTTGATCTTTTACGAGCCCAAAACTAAACAACAGTACCAGACTCCGGATCGAGATTAATCGATCCGATGTTTGACTTTAAAGTAAACTATTCGACTCGGAACTTCTATGCTTTTCATCGATCGCAGTTCAATTCTTCAATATTCAGCTACTTTTGTTCTAACACTAGAAAAGTTAATTCCCCAACCCCTAAATAACAAAATTCGGGGCCTATTGGCAATTCTTTAATCGAGATCCCACCGCACACGGTGATTAAACACGAAACAGAGACCAACGATCTCCAGAATTCGGCGCAACCGAAAAAGCCCGTGAAAAAGGAAGTGGAACAGATAGCAGCATCGGAAACTAATCACCGATGGCCATCGCAATGCCGAGAGGCTTCTCTCCCCATTGGAAGCCTAAAACGCGGCACCCTTTGCCCGCGCTCTCGATGTTTTGACGACAGCAAAGCGACCAGGCCGCCAAGAATAAACCTGGAATCAATAGAGGACGACCCCGGCGAGATAGAGGCAGGAGAGCGAAAGGGACAGACCGAGGGCGGAGACACGAAAGGGGACGGGGCAAGAGGACAGGGATAGGGATAGAACAAGCATCACAGAAGGATACCTAAGCCGCTTATTGTCTGAGCCGCTGAATATGCAGACGAAAATGAGCGCGCAATTATAAGCGCAATACTTCGAGAGAAAGCGTGTAGGAACCGTGGGACGTGGATTCCGACGTGTCCCCCGTGCGCAGTTTGTAGCGTTTCATACATTCCCGAGCTATAAGCAATCAGAGTCTGAATAAGACCGCGTCCTCCAATATCAAGATTTCGGGGTGGCGATTGTACCTCCGGAGGAGATTCGAGGATGTTTGGGTTTCCGAGTATCTGTACCACGAGGGATAAATAGATGTTGTGCGTCTGAGTCCTTCGAGGGTCTGCACTCGAAGGCTGATTGCGTCCTCGAGGACCCAAATTTTGGGGGTTCTATGTTTTCCTGTATGATGTCGCACCCTCCAGAAACAGGGAGGCAAGGGAGAGCTGTTCTAGGGGTGGGCTATCATCCTAAAGGTACACGCAAGCTTTCAAATAGGGTATTTTGGGGCTTGTATCAAGGATCGAAGTTGTTTGGACAAGTTTGATTTCTTTGATTTGATATTTTTGAAGGTTCGAACGATCAGGATTCAAGGAAACATAGAAAAACTAGAGGAAATAGGAGAACTAGGCCTATTTCAATCTAGAAATTAGCATATATAACGAGATTTCTAAATGGAGTTTAGGTTCTACAGTGTGTCCGGTTTAACTGGAAACGGTGGAATATCTCGATAGGGATTATGGTTCTGGGAAAATAGTTGAAACAAAATTTGTACAATATGGATGAGCACACCTCTTGGTATAACAATTTTTACTACAAGTGAAAAAATGAAAGAGATTTCAAGGTCAACTTATATTTTTTAAATGGAATACTATATTTTTTTATCCTTAATATTGTAACGCTAGTTGCAACGAAACCAACGATATGCAACAATAGGTATTTCCGTTTTATGGAAGGTTGTCAAATCATAAAGTCGTTGCAGGTCAGGTCAACGCATGTCCCATGCCTGCCGCTCGCGGTCCTGTCTGACCGCGCTGCTAACAAAAACCAGACTCCCAAATTTTTAACCAGATGCCCCACTCGAAATTGCTGTTTACGAGATTTCCACAATTTCTGGAAACTCACTCTGGTAAACACTTTCAGAAAGTGAAACACCAAACACTAGAAAACGTTGAAGCAGAATTTTTAAAACGACAAGAAAATTGTATTCTCAATGACGGACACGTTGAGGGGAAATTTACATAAAGGATTATCAAGTTCTAAATTAAAAGTATTGGTAAGTTTAAATAAAAGCCATAAATTTATAATATCCAAGGATTTTACGTATCCGTTAACAATATACTAATTTTCAGTTGGTAATAACTCGTTTACAAAGAAAACATTAGGCTAAAGATTTGGAAGTCTGGTTCCTGTTAGCAGCGCGGATAATTAGAACCGCGAGCGGCAGGCATGGGACATGCGTTGACCTGACCCGCAACGACTTTATGATTTGACGACCTTCCATAAAACGGAAATACCTATTGTTGCATATCGTTGGTTTCGTTGCAACTAGCGTTACAATTTTAAGGATAAAAAAATATAGTATTCCATTTAACAAATATAAGTTGACCTTGAAATCTCTCATTTTTTTACTTGTAGTAAGAATTGTTATAACAAGTAGTGTCCCCATCCATATCGTACAAATTTTGTTTCAACTATTTTTCCACAATTATAATCTCTATCGAGATATTCTACCGTTTCCAGTTAAACCGGACACACTGTATATATGTATATCAGACAGCATCTACATTCCGAGAGATCAGAATTCAGGGATTATCTAAATACCTCAATATCTAGGTCTCCCAGTTAATTAAATACCAAAGCACCGATGGTTCAATATAATTTTCCCCAAACTCTGAGGTATAAATTTAGAGTATCTAAACCTCCTCAACCTTTTAATCAATCCCAGATTTCAAAAAAATTCCCTACCAAGAGAACCGAAGATTCCCAGAAGATCAAGTTCCTTTCAATCAAAGAAGCTGCACCAATCATTTGATTGGGCAATTCAGAGGTAACGACACCTGGAAGACTTCGATTCGAATCCCTGGTCACGAATAGTCACGATTCTCTGCGCGCAATCGCCGACAATCCTTTTCAAGGATTCTCTTCGGCGAGCGACTTTTATTAGACAGAGAAATAAATGACAACCGGGCGCGGGTGAAGAGCTTAATGACTGCAACGAGCTGCAATTTCGTCGCATTACTCAATACTCAACACGGACGGTGCGCGAGAGTTGAATTCGCCTCGTTTCCCGCTCGAAGATTGTGAGAACGGAGCGGCACTCGGTCGCTTCGATCGAATCACCGTTATCATTCGATAATTCCACCGGTTTGATTCGATCGCAATCTCGACACTCGTTTTGAGGGGATTGAAGCCCGTTGTTCGAGCACATCGAGTCGGAGAAGATTTCTGTTCCATCGCGGCGGGGGCGAGGCTTGATTGAGGCTGAAACACGGTTTCGGCTTTGTTGAGTATCGTTTACTGGTTGCAATTCGGTTAATTTGTTTTCGTGGAGCGCGTTGCATAACTTTACCATTTGAGGGTTCAAAACTGGGAAAAATTAAAAGATTATACGCATTGAGAAGATAAAATAGAAGATTGCAGTCTTTGTCAGTAGACAAATGGAGAATTTCACCGGCTGCGAGACCAAAATTAAGGGATTTTAGTTTTCGGGAGTCCAATATTAGGAGATTTTAGCTTCTGAGAGTCCAAAATTGGAAGATCCCATCTTTGGAAAGTCACAAACTAAAAATTACATCCTTTAAGAGTCCAAAACTAGAAGATTGCTATTCCTGAGAGTCCAAAATTAGAGAGTCCAAAATTTATCTCCTCTTAAAGAATCAAAAACCAAAAGATTTCACGTTCAAAGTCCCAAATTAAAGAACTTTTTCTGGAAGTCCAAAACGGAAGTAAACCACCGTTTGGGATTCTAAAAAAATGTCTATCCCATCGCGACGGAGTCAAACTGCCGCGACGAAGCTTGATCAACGCTGAAACACGAATTCGGCTTTCCTGAATCGCAATTCAACCAATTTGTTTCCGTGGAACGCGTCGCGCAACTCGACCATTCTCATCCTTCTCCCCCTCGTCTCCTCACTCACTCTCTCTCTCTCTCTCTCTCTCTCTCTCTCTCTCTCTCTCTCTCTCTCTCCCTCGTCTCTCTTCCCTCGCGCGCCAAGTTAAATACTCTAATTCGTATTAATGGATGGCCCGCTGCCAGTGGAACATTTCTAAAGGGGCTCTTCCCAAGCCGTCGCGCCGCGTCGGCCCGAATGGACGCGTTCACAGAGTACGTTCACACCAATTGACCGGACCTCTGGCCGTCGACGGTTCCTGGCTATCCTGAGATCCCCGTCGACCAGATCCTCGACCCGACGGCCCTACCCGAGGCATCGGCTTTCCCTTCGGTTCTCTAGGGATCGCGGAAAATTGTATTTAACGCGGGTGCCACCGGTGATCGATACCTCGGGCAAAGGTGGCGAGGGGAGGTCAGACTCGTGGCACAAGCGGAATCAAGGAGACGTCGAGGATGGCGAGAGACGCCACAGGGATAACCCTGACGCGAGTGTTTGCCTCGGTCCTTGACAAATTTGAAACTACTGTGGATGAAGGGGATTAAATGCTTGGTGGTGTTGAGCGGATGCGACAGAGACAAATTCGAGCTAATTTCGCCGCGCTGGAGAAGTAATTAAGGCGCTGCTCCTGTTTGCTGGTTGGTTGGCAGAGGAATCTTGGAGATTGTGGGTCGGGCGGATGGTGAAGTGACCAGGATGTTGATCAAATATTGAGCTTGTGGAATATTATACTTTGGTTAGGTATTAATTGTGTATGACTTACTATTATAATTAACCTGACAACTTTTATGTAAAATCATATTTTTAGACAAATAAAAGAACAATTGTAGTTTAAATAAAAGTGTGTGTTATACTATAATTATTATGAAATGTATTTTAATTTTGTTATTTATTTGTCATTAACTTCTTATAAGAATATTTGAAAAGTTTGAAAATTCCCCAGTTGATAAAAATGAACTATCTTAAGTAAATTTTATTACTTTCAAGTTTTAGAAGGTTCAGAAGAATTTCAAAATGTTTATTCACCATTATTCTTTTTATGACGAATCCTGATCAAGTCTTCAGGTAGGAGTACAATAAAACCTCGATTAATAACAGCTCTAACAAAAACTTTTACTTAATTTCTATCCATCTACTTTTTCCTCAAGATTAAACGCAAGGCGTTAATTTTCCAACAATTTTCTGAAAAATTTGAGGATCTAGATCTTACATGGACTGGAAATGGGAATCCAAAATAGGGGGTTAAAGCAGTGGCATTGACAGTATTTTGAGCTTCTACAAAAAGAACAGAAAATGCACAGTAATTTCTGTATTCGCAACAAGTTTAAGTCATCCTTGCGGCGTTGGACACCGTCGCCATTGAATGTCCGAGGAACTCGAATCGTGGCGCGAACGACTGACTCGTCTACGCGTGGGCATCCAGTAGCGACGCGTGTGTGGCGACAAGTGAATTCAGCATGGGTCTCTCGTATTTCTCTTCTGGAACGTGACTTTATTTCTGGCCGAAGAAGTCTTGGCCCACGCGGTGCCGTGATCGTCATTCCAACGCGGTTGTTCCAAGATTTTTGGAGTAGTTACAGTGCCTTCTAAGAACCCCATCGAAAAACCCAACAAAAATGGTCATGGATTTCCCCGGAAGAATTTTTGTAAACCGCTCAGTTAGGGAAGAAATGTCAATATCTAAGGAAAAATATTACTCGACGCAGTGGTGATTTGTTTCATACGAGACGCCTTGATAGACATAGTGTCAACACGAAAATTTTTTCCGTGAAGTAACTCTAGGACAGGTTCTCTCGAAATAATTATTTGAAACGACACTGCATATCCGTCATTGAAGATGCGAGTATCTTGTATTTATGTGGCCACATATCCATCTCCGAGATCATCCCAACTGCGTTGATTTCCTTGCGGGAGCCACTCGCAGCCTTTGCGTCGGAAATAAACCGCATTTATCATTCTTACGTGTTCACGAATAAGTTTCTTCTCGCTAGAGAGAAGGCGAAGTCTCCTATTTGTAGTCTAGCCCTCCTGCAAGCCCTATCTAGGTTGCTTTATTTTCGCGGCGCAAGGATGTCGCTGCAAGAGGCTTCAAAATGCTATTATTAAGTTTATAATTTAATTTTGCAGAGTTAGAGACGAGGAATATCGACCTTTCTAAGAAGATAAAAGCAATGCGCTAAAATCCTAAAATATTTGCAGATCTAATAATTACTAACTATTTTTGCATCGTAAATAAAAATCACATTCGCGTCGTTTGAGAAAAAAAGAGCTCCCCATTCAAAGAGCTCAATTCGTGAAAATATATACCTATCTGCCACTTTTTCCGCCCTCGACACAACAATTTCATTAGCAGGAATTCAATACAAGAGCAGAAAGGCCGCGTCAGTTTCCATTATTTCGTGTAGTTGAACCTTCGAAATAGTTTGACCGTCGAGTTCTACGTTTTCATCCCGGTTACCGTATGAATATCAACGAAATATCTCCGCTGTCGAAGGAATAGCTCGCATAATGAACATACGAGCCTTTATCGAGGCTGTAACCAGCGGAGAAAAGGGCATTTTCCGGCTGTTCCTATTTTCCAAGCTAGAGCAGAGGCAATAACAATCTCACGGCGAGCGGCGATAATCCTGGAATACGAACTGGGAGAGCTGAAATTATTTTGGCTCGTTTAACGGATTAACGCTATCGCCCGCCGGAGGAGTTTTTCTTCTGCGCAGCTGCTTGCGAATTATTTACGAGCTCCTGGAGAATTCGGATTAAATAATCGCTTCCTATTATTATTCAAATGCAAGGGAACAAGCCGCCTCGCTGTTGCAGAAGACAGTCGGGCGAAAATCTTGAGAAGGTTGTGGAGGATTAAGAAATAAATTAATTTTATGCGTGGGAGTTGATTTACGGACGTTTTTCGGTCGGAGTGATTTCTATTTTCAGAAAATCGATGTCTAATGCGCTGATCAGAATTTTGTTTGACCTTCTTCTGAGTTGAACTAAATATTTAAATCCTCCGCGATGATATTAGATCATCCAATAAATCATGCAAATGTTATTTTCTTCTCGAGGATTTCGCAGGCAAAGAAGCTAACTTTTCCAATCCCCTTTTCCGCAAAAATATACACGGAGCAACTCGCCCGAAAGTACATGCAGTACTCGCAGGATGATCAGATAATACCCGAACTCAGCAACATGCTCGTAACACATGAAAACTGCGCAGACTCGTAGACAATGTATCAAACTCGGTCTATTCAAATACTAAGTCCCCGGAAACTAAAAGGAGAGGATCGATAAATTTCAGTTCGAAAATCCCGAGCGGAGTTTCCATTTCCCCGGCACTCGATGTCGCGACGGGAACCTTTATCCGTATCACTTGTTCGCGATACAATAAAAACGTCTCTGCTCCACCCCCGCCCCCATCCATTTACGCTTTCAATACCTTTCCTTCTGTCTCTCCGCTTTCACCCCGCGACCGTCGCTTCGATTCACATCCTTCGCCGTTACACGCGTTCGTAAAAACGCGCTCGTATCTCGGTATCGATTCCGCGAGGGCGAGTCGCGTCTCGCCGGCGAAATCGACGCGAAACGCGCGAGTTTCCTCGGATGGAAAACGGAAATGAGGTCCCTGTAACTCGGCGGACGAAACAGAAACGGTCGCGGGATCGGAGAGGGCAGGAAATTGAAAAATCCCCGAGTCCCGGGTGCCGAGGAGCGACGAAACCTAACGAAATCGTCCTGGACCGGTGCGACTCGGTTGCTGGATCGTCGATCATCGAGCTACAGTCGAGAGAGGACTACGCTCGGTCGAGTTCGATCCGCGCGCCGATGAATCAGACGGCGCGAACGGAGATAAGTTTCGAACGGCTCGACGTTTTATGGCCGTGGCGCTCGTTGACCTGGAGAAGCTTAATCTCTCGAGCTCCCAGTTTTCCTCCCGTGATAAATGCAACTCCGAGTTCGCGAAATTCGCGCAGAGGGACGATCATTTGCACGGATTACTCCGAAACAGGGGTGTCTTTTGGTTCCGGCGAGATTAGTGCACTCGCGAGCGACCGGACGATCGTTTATCGGAAGGGTATTTCGCCGAGCAATTTCGAGAGATCGATTCCCCCGGGAAAATATCAAGGTGGCGTAAAAGCTTTACGACCCGTAAAAGTGGTCTAAATCTAACGTTCTTGTAATTTATAGTCGCAAGCATTTTCATTGTTGCCTGAGAAAGGAAGCAATAAAGTGTTTAGGGAAAGTGGACTTTCGATTTTTAATCTACCAGAAAATTGCGAGAAACTATTTACTTTGGTAAGAAGCTACTGAAAGCGCAATCTCTTTAGACGGAATAAGCAATCAACGTGGAGCTTTGTCGCGGATAATCGAGCGATCGAAGGAGTGGATAGAAACAGGAGGCATCCAACACCTCCGCAAAGGACAAAACAGACTGAAGTTCGACCTGTCGATTCTTTATTCGATTCGATTTTCATCAGGTAAAAACGAATTCGATCAGCGACATCCGACATCCGATGAGCGAGCGCACCTTGCGCAACTTTTAATTACTTGTTTGCGTTCTTTCGGTCCAGCAACGGGGACTCCAAGTCGACCGTAATTTTCGACGAACCCACCCACCCTCTTTCCCGCGGTCCTTTGTTCCCCGCGATTCTTCTTTCGCCGCCTTCCACCCTCCGCCACGAAACGACAGGGTTAACGAGAAAACTTTCAGTCTTCGTCGAGCCGTTCCCTGTCACTGCGCTGCCGTAATAAACACCGTTCGCACTCCGGGGAGAACTTTCGACTCGTTATCGAGCCTCGATAGCTAGTTAGCCTCGCATTATTCTCGGCTCGCTGATAACGCGGCGTTTCTCCTCTTGATGTCACGAGACTGCGACGGGGAGACGATTAAGAGAATCTTGAAATGTGAATTTATTAATAGGAGGGTCGATGAGATTAATCGTTTTGGGAACGCGTTCATCCGACTGATAAGATTTTATTTTGGAGCTGGAGTTCTTTTAGTTTCTTGAGAGATAAAATTAGGAAGGAGACTTGGGGAAGCTTGGCAACGCACGAGGATTGTAGGAAATTTAAGATAATGCTGCAGTCGTTAGTATTAAATTAGTTTGTAGAACAGCAAGCAAAAATTTTGTATAATCTAGAATCTAGACAATCTAGACAGTAAAGAATCGATGTGGAATTTTTTTATTTTGGGTAGATTCTCATTAAATCATAACTCGGAGAATTTCAGTCTCAGAAAATTCAAAACTAGAGGTTGACGCACATTGAAAATCAAAAACTAAAGAATTGCAACCTTTGAGAGTTAAAAGTTGAAGATTTTAGACTCTGAGGGGTCAAAATTATGGGATTCCATTATATAGAAGTAAAAAATTAGAAAGTCTATCCCTTCAGAGTTCAAAACTGTATGAAATTAGTCTCTCAGAGTTCAAAAATAGAGGATTTCAGCCTCTGAAAGTCTAAAAGCACAGGATTCTAGTCTCTGAGAGTCTCAAATTAGAGTTAGGTTTGATTTCCTTGATGCAGAATTTTTTTTAATTACTACAGATCATAAACAAATCGCACTTCAAATATTAATCGAAATTCTACAACACATTTAAGGTCAGAAAATTAAATAGTACGAACCTAAAATAATAGAAATACAAACTAATTCAGAGTTAATCAAAATTCTACTGTACTTCTTTTTTCAATTAAAGTCTTTACTCTAGATTTACTAAATTATTGACAATTGAGGATTGGTTATAATTTATCCATAATTTGGCGTATTTAAGAGCCGAAAATAAGGAGAATTTAATACAATTTTAATCGGGCTATGCTTCTAAATTAAAATTTAGTTGAAGTTCTAATAATTTCGAAATGATTTTCCAAAAGAGAATTTCTGAGATCTTCAAATGATAGTAAAATAATTTTTATATTAACAATAAGTATCCTCGAAACAATTCTTCAGTGCCTATGACAACGAAATGACCTCAGAATCTCAGAATGACCTTAAAATGACCTTCAGAGAGACTTCAAACTCCTCCAAAAACTTCACAAAAAAAAACTTATCGTACTCAAAAACGAACACCGAAAGTTCAACTCACTTTCCACTGTTTCACAACTTTAGCAATTTCAGTATACAAATCATACCACTTCAAAAACAACCCTTAAAAAAACTTCCTGCACATGAAGTTCTTCAACACCGACCGAAACCCACAGAATTAACCATGTTTACCCAAAGGAATCAAACCCACCGCCCAGCCAGAATTTCCGCCCAGCATCACGATCACACAATTTCCGTAGAGATCCAGTCGCCCCGAGAATTATTGCAATTTTACGTGGACGAGTCCAGCTCCTCATAAATTCCCAGAAGCGGTTGCGAGAGTACGATCCAGGGTCATCCAGAGCGATGTCCGCGTGAGAGAGACATCCGACCGAAGCGAGCACCGAACAGCAAGCAACGCCGTCAGTGGTTGTTAATATCGTCGTAACGCGGAAAAAGCTCGATCGCGAGACGCGAGCAAACATCGAGAGGTTATTGGCTATCCAGAGGTCGAAGAGAGACTGGATCGTTCGTTAGCCGTTTTCATGGTAGTGGACGTTTCCGGTTCTGAAAATACGGGGAGACTGCGTCAGGTGATCTACGGCGCGACGCGTTGTGATTTAGCTTCGGGTTCCATTGACGGGGAACAAGAGCCGCAGGATGAGTCTTTGGACCAGATGCAGACGCTCATTTGCGTATGTAACTGGTAACGGGGTGATTATGTAAAGTTGTGTATTCAGTTGTAAACAGATCGCGGAGAATGTTGGCGAAGTGTTCTCGCGAGGAGTTTGCAAACTCTTTGCAACCACCGAGGGGAGGTTAGTTGCAACGAGTTTTAAGTGGTTTCACTGCTCGTGAAAGTGTCCGCAGTGCTCATGAATATGATTTCTGATCCACTCACGAATCGCTTGTGGATGTTGCAGCGGTTTCAGAATGAGAAAAGCATAAGGCGAAAGCAGGAATCGCGAAAATTGTGACACAGTGTTTTAGGTTTTCGAGGATCTCGGAGCGGAATGGGTCGTGAAAGGGGTTTCAAACGACTCGGATATCTGGACGAGAGCGTTCCCGTTGATCTCCATCGCTAAACGATGCATCGCGTGACGCACGACACCCGGTATATCGCAACCCCCGCGCATTCGCGCGAGCGGGGCGAGCGTTAATTCGAGGCGAGCATGCGATCGGAAAGCGAGAGACGCGTGTCGATGCGCGTGAAACGCGCGGAAGAAAGGATTCTTTCGGTTGAGGGGAATAATTGCACCCTCCCCGTGATTTTCTGATCCCTTTCCACCCTTTCAAGCGAAGGGTTCGCTTCGATTTTTAATTAAAATGCGCATGAAATTACGCTCGCTGATTTATGGGATTTAATATTTCAAGTAATCGTTCGAATTGACCGACGTTTTAAGAATAGAAGTAATTGCTTTTTGTATTCCTTCGTAGCGAATAATAAATTTATATAATAAAAAATAGTGAAAGATTAATTCGAGCGCAGAGAATTTTTCTTCAGAGGAAAAGTGGAGGTGCTTCTTCTAGAGGATGTTTGAGGGGTTGATAGGATATCGGTGGTTTAATTAAACCGCCTTTATTGTTTTTAATCGATTTCCGAGTTACTTTGGTTCTTTTGAGCTCGAGGAACCAGTCGATCCGTGTAAAAAGCGCGTTGACGGCGAAGCACACTCTCTCCTCGGGACGGAAAAAAAAAATGCTCGCCTGCGGGGACAATGCAACCCCCCATGGTATCCTGCGAACGCGTACGACCCTCTTACCATAACAAGAGCCTCGGCTAACGAGCGAGGGTTCCAGCTTTCACTACAGGAGAGCCGTTGCATTCCATTAAGAAAAGATTTGCGTAACCTCTGAAGCAGCTTCTCTATTTAAACCTTGGAACTCAGCCATAGACTACTTAATAAAAATTTAGAAAATTAGACTAATCAATTTCGATAAGAAGAACTCGGTTTTTTTTCAATATCGACGAGGGGGTTGAAAAAGGGGTTGACAACTTTTAGAATTCTGCAAAACACTAGAAGATTATAGAAATTTCACAATTTTAATATCTCTGAATTTTTACGTCTTCGAGTTTTCATATTTCTGGACTCCTATCACCGCAAATTTCGATCTTTTCCAATTTTTGCGTCGCGAAATTGTTATACCCTTAAATTTTTCTATCTTCAAATGCATATATTTTAAAAATTTCATCACCACAAATTTCAACCTTTTCAAATTTTTGTATTTCGAAATTCTATTACCCCTAAATTTTGACATCCCCAAGATATAATATCTTTGAAATTCTATTATCAAAATTTCGTTCTTCACGAATTTTCATATTTCGAAAGTTTTACACCTTTAAATTTCTATATTCCCAATTTTCAGGAAGAGATTGACAATTTTTAGAACTCCACAAAACACTGAAAAATTACACTCAAAGCTCTGAAATCAGCGCTACAAGTTTCGCAAATTATAAATGATGTCTAGAAAGTTGATGGCGCACTCAGAAATTTCGCCGAATTCTAAATAAAGCAATTCAAAATGGAAAGTTTCCCCCAAAACTTTGTTTTCTCGGATCAATACGGAGTTATAGCCGAACCCCTGGAAATCCTAAACCTTAAACCCACCAAAATAAGGTTTCGATGTAATAACCGGGATTCTAGGAACCCTCGCGCTCCGGTGCCGAAAAATCCACCCCCAAAGCAACCCATAGGATTCCATTTCCATACGCCAGGGTGGTTCAGCATCTCTCAAAGGCAAACGCGATTGAGAGTCACTGTAGAATACATTATAGTTTGCGTGTAAAAGCCCCGGCACCCCTGAAAATGGACCCTCTTCTAGTCCTCCCCTCGCGGCCACTCGGGTGCACTATTTCGTTGCACGGGGACATATGGATGAAACGTATGCCGACAACACGAAAACTCCGCAGCCTCTGATCGATCGGAAAACAGTGGAAGTTTCGTGCGAAAGAGAAACTGGAATTGATGAAACCCCGGCAATTGGCCAATCGCTTGGAACCGTAAGAGTATAATTTAAATTCCGCGGGACCGATCCTCTGATAACTTCCTTTGACTAAACAGAGCGGCGAATGTTGGTCAAGGCTGACTCGCGAGCGGAATGAGGATGGACGAATTATTTCGCGATAGGGGAGATTGATGGAGGAGTCTACTTCTCCTGGAAGTAAAGTCTTGAAAAGATTTTATCTTCTGTATAGTTAAATTTCTTCTTTGGCTTTATCAGTAGAAATTTATTTACTTTTAGCGGAACTTCCAGAGCTTTCATTATTTTACTCTATTCTTAATTTATTCAGCGTTTCTATTCCCAGAAAATTTCATCCACATAATAATCGAAGCTTTTTTATTAAAAGTCGAAAGCTTTCAACTATTCGACAAATTGTTCACATGTCGAATCAGAAAGTTTTCGGAGCGAAACATTTGTGCTCGCCACCTATAGCCGCCTGAGCGATCAAAATGGGTTCGCGTCGCCATAAACTTCGTTCCTAATTTATAATTCAAATGCAAGGCTTCGAGGGGTCGAAGTTGAGCGCTTCGACAACTGAGGATAGCTCCTCGGAGGCAGAGAAACACTCGAGCGAACGTTCACACCGCGGCCCATCGCGTCGTCCCTCACGAACGAGATATCGGCTGAATTTTCCCTCGTGAAACGATGACGTGGGTGGAATTTGCCACGGAGAGAGATCCCGTGCAGTAATCACGCGGCGGAGACTCTTTCTCACTTCCCTCCCACGCCTCGGAGTACCTTATCCGATTTGGAACTTTCGTCGAGAAGTTGCCGCGCGGCCCCTAAGAAAACCGACTCCGCCGCGTAATTCTTGCCCCGCGGCCAACAATCCCTTCGCGAAAATGGGAGAAAAAGAACGGTGGCGGGAGGGCAGAAATTTATACAAACGAGGGAAGTTTCTGGAAGCGCTCCGCGGAAATTCATAAATCTAGGAAATAAAAGAGTTTTCCCTCGATAAAAGAGGATTCCAGGGACGACAGCCTCCGACGGGCGGATCGTTATATTCATCCGCAACGACGGAATATTGGTTGTACCTGCAATTTTCCTCGCGAATAAGATTCTGAGACGCGGGAAAAATCGCTTACGAAAAGAATTTCCTTTCCCTGCGTCGATCCTGATCTAATTTCGTCGATGCGACTCGGTTCTCGGGGCTCTTAAAAAGGGCGCGAAAAATTCGACGCCGCGAGAGAGAGGGAGAGAGAGACGACGACGTGTTCTTTAACGACGGAATGTTTTGATGCAAGAGTTGATTTGTGGCGTGTACGGGCGAATCCCGCGAGGGGAGAAGTCCTCGAGGCTTCGAGTTTCTGTTTCTACGAGCTCCTTTTTCTACGGTGATGTGGTACGCAGTACTGCGCAGTTTATACGCATTAAAATTGCTTTTCCGTCTCAGTACTTTTTTATTTCTTCCAGTTTTCGAATGTTTGGAAAGTTTATTGCTGCGAATTTTGGTTTTCTCCCATTTCTGTATTTCTGTATTTTGGAGATCTGTCGCTGCAAATTCCAATCTTCTCGAAATTTGATTTCTCCAAATTTGTATAATCTTAAATTTCTATAATCTTTATTTTTCATACTTTAAAAAAGTTCTATCGCTACAAATTTTAAACTGCTCAAACTTCTATTTTTCCGAAATTTTTGTGCCCCCAAGGTTTCTATATCCCTAAATTTTATGTTTATTTAAAAAATTCCATCACCACAAATTTTGATTTTCCCAAGTTTCTATATCTTCAATTTCTAAAATCTCTAAATTTTTAGAACCCCTAGTTCAGCAAATTTTTGGAATTCTATTGCCATGAATTTCAGCCTTCTCACATTTTTATACTTTCATATTCTTTAATTTACACGGCTTCGAATTTTCATATTTAGAGAATTTTACAATTACAAAGAATTGAATTCTTCCTAAATTTCTATACTTTTGGAGTTTTTGTTGCCATTAATTTCGTCTTTCTCAAATTTTTGTACTTTTCCAAATTCTACATCCTTTGAATTCCAATATCTCTAAATTTCTGAACCTTGAAATTATTGAAATTCTATATGATTTTTTCACTAATTCCTACTCCAAATATCCCAGAAATTAATGTCTCAAAAACCCGCAAGAATCGACTCCAAACATTTTTCCACGCTAAAAAAACGGTAAAATATCGACAACCAACGCTCGCATAAGCCACGCCATTGAAAATGTAAATCTTATCTGAGGATTGCAGAGAACGAGATCGAGACTCCGTTTCTGCGATATCGAAACGCGAGGAGAGGCCACCGATGCCATTGCTGGCTTTCTTCGTCCAGATATCCTATCTCCATTCAAGGATAAAACAATGGAGGCTCCCACCAAAACACTATAATTGCGTTCGTAAAGCAAGAAAGTCTCAGCGCTTGAAAACCCCAGCTATTCTGCGATCCTCATTATATGTATTCATTTCAGCGGTGGAAACTATAATACTTTATGCAAATATTAGCAAGATGAATTCCTAAACTCCTTTAGCTATTTTTGGGTCAAAACATTTAAACATTCTTGTGCTCCAACTGTAGTTTCCATTTGGCCTACTATTTCAAAAAAAATCAGTGCCTAGGAAAGAGGAAATTTCTAACATTTTAACTTTTATTACTCAAGTATTTTCTGTTATTTTGAAATCCAAAACTTTTTTATTTTAGGGTCTCAAAATCCTAAAAATTTAGAAATCTAGGAGGCCGAATCCCTAGGAGTTCAAAATTCTGGAAATCCAGAAATCGAGGAGTTCAAATCCCTAAAAATGTAGAAATTGAGGAGTCGAAATCCCTGGGAGTTCAAAATTATAGAAGTCTATATCTCTAGAAAGTTAATACACTGGAAGTCCAGAATTTTACAAGTCCAAACCCTAAAGATTCAGAACTTCAGAAATCCAAAAGAAATCCAGCATCATAAAGGTTAAAAATTTGAGAAATCTTAAATTCTAGAAGCTCAAGACTCCAGAACTCCAAAGCTCCAGGAGTCCAAAACCCTAGGAATTGCGAAATCTAGAAGTCCAAATCCTTAGCAGTTCAAAATTCTAGAAGTCTATGTCCCTCGACTCCCCCATGTGGCAACTATGACCTTTCCGCGGCTCCCCCCTTTAGCATTTCGAGCACGCCACTTATCGATACCGTGTCCTACCGAGGAGAACGTGTTTCTGGAAGATAACGACGTTTACAAAATAATTCCAAGGTTCGGTGGACACTCGAAGCCTCTCCTGCTCGCGAGCGTGTACACGGAATTGTAGATTGCGCGTTATTGAAACTGAACCGCGTGCTCCGCTCTCGAGATTACCATATTGCGCGCTCGCGTTTCGAGTGTAATACAACTGCGCCCGGGCTTTTGTAATAATTGTTAAGCTGTGACCTACTCCGTGGGCCCGGGGATAAAAGCTCCGCCCGCTTTGATACGCGGTTCCTCGCGAAGAAACGAGGAGATTAAGGTGTTCCGCGGCCGCTTCGACAACTTTCTGCACGGAATTCAATAATTAGGAGACGCTCGACGAAAGACGAGTCCGCATTCCCCGGTGGAAAAGGAACCATTTCCCCGCCCGTTGAACCGTTTGATCCTTTTTTTAATATCCTCCGTGAATCGGAGAAATAATAAATTTCCGACGAGAGCTTCGGTATTCATCGCGCGAGACGCAATATTTGAGCAGGAGGAGTTGCCTTTTCGAAAGGGATGACCTACTATCCGTCGAGAGTCTCATACGCTTATCCACCGACCGAGGAAATGATGGAAAAGCTCCGTGAAGTATAATCACCGCCATATTCAATCACTGTGTAATTCTTTCGCCCGGGGGAAAAAAAAAACTTTCGAGAGGCTGACCTACTCTGCTAAGTAGCTTCCAACTTCGCCAATCTCCACTGCATATTCGCTTGTAATTACGAGATGTCGATGGAGGCATCTTACGTGGAATACATAATTAATCGAAAGAGAAGATGGAAATTGTCTGAGTAGTTAGAATTTGTTTGATTTGCACTTCCGTAATACATACTCCCAAAGCAAAAAGTCTCCACATCCTCAAGATCTTCGATAGATCCTATCGAATTTCTAATCGCGACGGGAAAAGCACATCCAAGAGGTCATCCTCTCGAAGAGGAGATCCCAAGGCAATTTCTTCGACCATCGCGAGAGAGAAGCATCCATGACCTTTCCGCGCGCGAGAGTCGTCCTTCGATTATTTCGGCGTCGGCGTCGTACGTTTTCTACGCGGACAATAAATGGAACGTGGTATTCGGGGCTGGTTTTCGCAGGTCCGTTAGTAGAGGATCAGCCGAAGAGGGAAAGAGAGAGAGGCAGACCGAGTGAGAGAGAGAATATCTGGCACGTTGCCATCCTCTCGCCACAAAGGCCCGCTCCTCGGCTACCGTTCAGGAGGGTTCTAGAGGCTGGTCCGCCTCGAAACGCTCCGCTTCCCAGCCTCCCAGACTCCGAGCCGACCAGCCGCATCGCGACCCTAACCTCCAAATCGCCCGGTCTGGATCCCCCCTAGCACCATAGTCCGAACAAAAACCTCCGGCCCAGCCTCGGGATGTTGCGTCAGCGACGGATTTTGGCCGTCCATGACGCTTGCGTGCTCTAATTCGTTACGCCAATGCGATTTTTGTTATTGATGCTTTTCGGGACGCGGGAATTTCCGGTTTTTCTCGGCGAAAGAGAAGGGAAAAGGGAATGGGAGAGGATTGAGGAGAAAGGGTGGGGAATCTTGAAATTGGACGAGCTGGGTTGAGGAGGATTGCTTGTGTTTCGATTTCTTTGAGAGTCGATTGAGGAGAAGTGAAGGAAGGCTAGAAAAGGAGAATTGAGGATTTTGCTGAATAGTTTCGATTAAGGGAAGATTAAGGTCTGGGGATGATGGTGGTCTTTAAATTGATCGGCTTTTTTTTCGGTTAGATTTTCCAGAGGGTGTGGTTTCCTTTTTTCTTGATTCAATCTACCAGGAATTAAATTGTGGAAGCAGTACTGATAGGCTGAGAATATTGTGGATCTAGTTATGTAGACATTACAACAAATCTCTTTATACATATTATTATATTATTTATGCTATTCAATATTAAATAAGTCACTCAACAATATTGTAAAAGTAATATTAAAAATTATGTGTTCAATAGAAATAGACAAAATGCATTCCATTTTAGATCACTGAATGATTGGTGGCTTTCTACATATCTGAGCCTAATTAAGATTTTTATGAGAGAAAGTTCTCGTGGTCCATTTCCCATTGTCCAATCAAATTGCTATTTTATAATATCGTATTGCTCACTGATCCAAATTATTCAATAAAAAAATCAGAAGCCATCTAGAATTCAATTTGAACAACCAATGGCATTATAGTACAAAATTCTGCAGTAGAACCTCGATTAATTGACTTAATATGTATAATTTAAAATGTTAATAATTGCTACACCATTATTAAATCATAATTCAAGCTTTACTAACATTTCTACCTAATACATTAAATAATTGAAACTCTGTCTACAAAAGCCTAAAATAACTGTAATTTTGGGATAATTTAAGTTCTACTATAGTTAAAATCCTCATTGTCTTCAATTCTTATGTCCTCCAGTTTGCATATTTTTGGAGTTTTATCGCCACCTTCGATTTCCTCATGTTTCTGTACCCTTAAATTTTTATATTCTGAAACTTTTATATTTTAAAAATTCTATAGTTACAAATTTTAATTTCCTCAAATTTCTGTATCTCAAAATTTACTCCTACATATATCTATTGCGTTAAATAATTTTAATACCGAATACCAAAAGCTTGGTATTGTTATTATGATATTCTGATAATCGAGGTTCTTGTTTACACAGTTCCTTCAAAATAAGTGTTATAGAAGCCACAAGTAGAACTTTCAAGTTTACGTTCTTCCGTGCAGCAACTGCATAAATCATAATTTCCCACCTTAACAAGACAACTCGCTGAACAACCACACAAAACACTAATTTGCGTTAAAACTAAAATTAAACCGCAACTTTAGCCAAAGTGGAAGCCACTGACACGTGCGATTTTCGGAAAGCTTACAATACATGAATATACATTATGATCGATAAATATACATCATGCGCTAGTAAGAAAAGATACTCATCAAAGGGCCATCGTCGGCTAATTATTGGGCCGAAATCGGTGGTCGGAGTGCGTGGAAACGGGAGCAGCGCTATGGAAAGCGCCCCGAAGCCCGCGGAATTCAATTAGCATCGCATTACGCGATTGCTCGGGCAATTTACGGGCTTGCATTCGGCCTCATCATTAGCCGGCCTCTTTCGCCAAAGGACGACAGATTTACGAGGCTCGTCGACTGCGCCCACTCCATTACCCCTCTCCGACGGAATCGGCTATAGTTCCCGTCGGGATCGGCTATAGCTCTCGTCGCAACAACGCAACGCGAAGGGAAAGTTCCGTTGCTGGACAAGCTTCAAAAGGCCATCGAGCTTCTGGGTTTCTCCGAGGCGACGAAAGCTTCGAAAGCTTCCAGTACCTCTTCGCCCCTTGATAACTGTTCCTAAAGGATGTTCAAGAGCTTGCGAGTCGATCGTTCAGACAAAGCTCAGACCTCCAGGTCTGAAGAGTTCTCTTTCGCAGCCGAGAGTCGTCCACGTTTCACGATGCAGGGATGTGATTTACTTTAGTTACCGATGAAAGTAGCTGATTTCGAAGCGCACGCAAAGTACTTTCATTTATCGAGGCACGGATCGTCCTCCAGGGGCTGCGGCGATAAAATAGTCCTAGAAGGTTGCGAGTGGAAGCAGTCGAAGAAGGCCGATGGCAGCCGAGTGTTCCGCTGGAACGGTTCGATCCGTGAAAAAAATTTGCATCCAGTCAACGATCCCTCGATCGGATCTCAAAGTCTATCGTTTCGCGTTAATAGACACGTAAAGGCGGAAACGAGGCGCGACTGAATCCGACGCATCGGCCAAAAATAATCAGCGTAATTAAACTCGTCGAGTGAAGCCCTGCGCGCATAAATCTCCCGGCAAGATCAGCCTTCTGCAGCATCTGAGATATTGTGCGGCTATAGTTTCGCGAATTCGTGCACGTCGTCTTTAAATCCTGTAATCCGGACGTTTGTTGCTCGCTACTCGTCCAGGAACTGTTTCGGGGTGCTGGCGTAATTCTGATGGAGATGGAAGCATAGAGCAAATGACGTATTTAATGGAATAGCTGTGCAGGTGCATGGAAGCTAAGCGAAGGGATTTGAGGATGATTGCTTCTGAATATTAGGGAGGTTATAATGCCTCGAAAGGGAGGATACAATGTTTTGAGTGAAGCAAAGAGTAAATTCACAGTGCAGAATTAGAAAAACATAGATGTCGTTGCGGAGGTTGAGAAGCGTAGAGTTGAGGCGTATGAAAGTGGGTTGAAGAGGGTTGATCAAACTCCATTTTCGGTGCTAGAGGCTGCTGAACTAGTCTCGAGGGGAATTCGAAGAAAAGCTGATATCGTGGTGCGATAGATCACGCTGTGCGAGATCAAAGAGAGTGAAGGATCGATGTATGAAGGCTGATCAAGCGGTAGATAGTGGATAGTGGTTATCTTGGAGATAGTGGTCCACGGGGTGTTAATCAAACTGATGTTTTGGGAGTTTTAAAGTTTAAAGGATTTATTAGCGAATGATTAATGCAGGCCAAATGGGGATTTAAAAAAGATCCATGAAGAGTTCAAGATGGATCTACGAAAAGGTAGAGATAGTAGACGGTTTGAAGGTCGACGTATCCCAAGTTGCATCCTCAAAGAAAATTTACATACGATTCAAGAAGGATCTAAAAAAGATCCAATAAGAAATAGAGATGGCAGACAGCAGGAAGTCTGGCAAATTACTGTTTTTCGCGCTATGAGAGGATCTAGAAAAAAAATTCATGTAGTCCAAGTTGGGATCGAAGAAAAGGTACAAAAATTATTCAAAGAGATTCAAGAAGGATCCAAAACAAATCCCAAATGTATTTCAAAAGAATTCAATAAAAGAACTGCTGTTATTGAGGTCCTAAGTGAAATATTGATGTCCTCCAAGTTGGAACCTAAAAAAAATCCACATAGGATCCCAGATAGATCCAAAGAGAATCGAAAACAGATCGAAGAAGGTTCTAGGACATTTTCCAAAAGAATCCATGAAGATTTGAAAACAGTGAAGGACGAAAGGTCAATTAAATTACTACTTTTTGGTGTCCCTGAAATATCCCAAGAAAATGATTAATAAAAACCAAGTTGAGACTTAAAAAAGGGGCCAAAACAAACCAAGGAAGATCGAAGACGAATCCCTGCGAGATCCACCACAAATCCAAGAGCACCTAAAGATAGTAGACAACAGACAGTCACTTAAATGACTGTTTTTGATGCCGCAAGGGAATCACAAGAAAAAGTTTGACGCAACTCGAGACCTAAAACAAGATCCAAAAACAATACAAGGCGAATCCAAGGAGACCTAAAGAGAGTGCAGCAAGTCAATCAAACTACTGTGTCTGCCGCAATCGAAGCAACTCTCAAGAAGAAAAAACTCTGAGAATCTCATACGCTGTAACTTCGAAAGAATAGTAAAAGAATCGGAAGCCAAGTTGCAAGCAGAAGGATCGCAAAAAGATTGACCTCAGAAGCACCAGTCCGCTACACAGGGGCCAATCAAACTCTCGAACCGTAACTCCCCAAAAGATAAAATCGCCGGCTCGCAAGAAACGCACTCCTCGATCCAGGCAGCCATCATTCCGAAGCGGAGGCCAAGAAAAGCTAATCTAATGGAACTCGGACAAGTGGAACGACCAATACCATGGGATATCACTCCCGGGGTCCTCGACGACGTCCCTTTCGAAGACCCCGCGCAAACGTTGACACTCTTGACTAGATAAAACACACCATCTGCCGAGGAATAGACGGACGGCTAAGCCCTCGGCGTCCTGGAAGAAGCAATATCCTAAGTACACAGAGTGCATCATAAAGGATTAATCGAATCTCCTGGAGGGCGACGATGGCCGGCAGGTCGTCCGGGTCGGACGTCAGAATTCTGTAGGATCGTAAACCGGCAAGTCTCGGCGAGGATTACAAATTTTACAATCTACACGCGGCATGCAACCCGTGCTCCATTCCTCGGCCACCTTTACGACGTGCGAAATAATACGATTCTATCGAGGCTAAGCAACGGCGCGGCGTGGTAACGAGCGTTTCGTGCGAGCGCCGGCGTAAAACGCGGGCGGAGGGGGCATAAAATCAGCGAGAGCTTAACCGCGCTTCCTGTCGTCGTTTACAAACTGTGTCGCGTTGCGTCGTTCGGCCCGCATCTAATTAATATCTGGACTGACTGCTTTTTATTGCAGCGCTCCGTAGAAAACCACAAAAATTCTGTAAAGAATCCATGAAAGCAGAAATTTTTGGCGGAAGGAATTCTGCGATATACAATTCACAATGGTGGAAATGAGAAAAGGTGGCAATTCGGAAGTCGAATATGTGGCGTGGAGGAAATAATTTTTTCCCGGAAAAGAAAGGGAAAAGCTATTTTTCCACGACTAGGAGACACGTCAGTCGATTCCCAGGACATCGATAGGCATCCCTTGTTGCTCTTATCGAGATCCATACCGGTGGAATGCAAATGGATCCGAACCCGGGGCGTTGAAATATTTATACTCGAAGCTGTTTTTCAGCGGAAGCCTTCGGTCGAGGTTGAACAACCCTGATTCATAAAACACTCGGACGAGTATGTCGTTGCCAGGGACACGTGCCGCTTACGAAATACGTCGGCCCCCGCCGCGGGAGCTCTCTCCGCATCGTACCTGGGGATTAAGGCGCGATCGGCGTTCACGAAAGCGACGACGCGCGACGTCGCGACGCGAAAACGAGGAAAGCGAACGCGCCTCAGCCGTCGACGAGAAGATGTACGCGTAGCCGAGGATTGATGCGCCGCTGAGTCGCGATGCGTGTCCTGACGTCACTTCCGGCCAATCAAAAACCATCAACGACCACGATCGCCGACCGTGCTACACCGCGCTCAAGCGACGTTCACACACGCCCACGACTGACCAATTTGCTCCGACTTCGTGTCTTTATGGAGTTTTCACTCGATATAGTCTCGCGATTCATTATCAGCGACAAGCTTTAAAGTTATTGGGTCGTAAAATACGTCTTTATCGGTTGGTAGCGTAATATTCTCTACTTAACTTCTTAACAACTTTAGACAATTAAGTATTATATGTATATGATTTTAAATGTTACGTTTTAACCATAATTTCAGTGAAAACATTTTGCAATAGGCAGCCTCTGAAGAATTTTCATAAATCTAAGAATGCTTCTAAGTTGGTTTTATCAGGAGTAAAACAAAATGAAAATGAATGTATTCACATAAAAAGGAGATTTCAACGAGTAGATTACAGTGAACTTTTCGTCAGATCCTACGTTTCAAAATACGAAATCGTAGAAAGACAGAGCGTGTGCGAGTTTACCAAGCGGTTTGTTGCGCAGAACCACTCCACTGCCAAAGCTTAAAAGCATTCCCCCTCCGCCTCCAGCTTCGAAGACATCTGCTCGCAACTGTGTCTACTCTACGCTGGAATCTGATCCTCAATTGAACGAAACTCGACAACGTCGGAGCAGAAAGAGCGTAGTCGACGCGAGGATCTAAGTAGATTATGGTCGGCGCTATACGTCAGAGAGGTGGCGATCACTGGATCACTGTTGGATCATGGATTACGGATCGAGAACGGGTGTTGCGCCCGGCTACCTGCGGTACTTTCTCTTTGGTCGGCAAAGTGAATGGGAGATGGCATCTCGCGAATGCGAACACGTGGGCTGGGATTTGTCTGTCGTGGAGGCTGGGAATGGAAAGTATTTCCTTCGATAATTGTAGTAAGAAAAGTACAATTATTAGAGATTTTTTGGTGGAGGATTTGAGTGCTTTAGGTTCGTAAAGAACAGCGTATTATTTCTGATGATGGAGGAGAATAGAGAAAAGGAAAAGGTCGGAGAAAATTTATCGATATAAAACAAAGTCCGTGGTACATCGATATAGGGGAAATCCACAGGATTTCCCAATGGTCAGGAGAGGAAAAAACCGAAGCTATTCCATAAGGGCGAGCCGAGCAAAAGGTACACGTACGCTCTCCGGTCCCCAGGGCGCCTCGTAGCATCAGCAAATTATGACTCCCAGGCTACTGAACCGGGCAGCTAGGTACATACAACGAGCCTGCTTCCGGCCGATCGATCGACTCCATTTCCCCCCCGACTGCTTATTAAATTGTTCTGTAATTAACTACGCAATCGATATAGTCCTTCCAGTTAATAACCGTTCTTTTTACTTGCGGAGGATCGGGCTAAGTGGGGACATTAAAAACTGGCAGTGTAATTAATGGGACTTTTTAGTGGAACGGCGGGGAGTCCGAGCACCGAGGCGCGGAAAATGCGAAAAGGCGATCTCAACCCGGGGAAGTTGAGCTGAGAAAAGCGACTCTGTTAACGAACTTTAATGAGATGCTGTTGATCGTGGAGATAAACTTGACCAAACTTCATTCAGTGTGCAGATTATCTAAGTAAAAAGTATGTTAATTTAAGCGGGAAGATCTTTGTGGACCTGTTTTATAGAGTAGATAAACTGTCGAAGTAGATTTAGAGTCCCAAGTGGATTTAGGATTCCATGTGAATAGAGTGCTCAAAACGATCCGAGAATCTGAATTAAATTCAAAATACAGAGTCAAAAGAGAACTGAGGATTTAAAGTAAATCTGGAATTACAAAAAGATTTAGAATCCTACGTGTCCTCTACAGAGTCCAAAGTAATTGTAGAGTTCAAAGTAGCTTTGGGGTCAAAAAGTGATCTATAATCCAAAGTGGATCCAAAGTAAAAAGTAAATTTAGAGTCCCAAAGTTGAACTAAGGATGCCAAATGGATCTACAACAGAATTCCAAGTGGATCTGGTGTTCTAAGTGGATCTAGAATCCAAAGTGAATCCGGAATCCAAAGTAAACTTAGGATCCAAGATAGATTTGAGATTACAGAGAGCTTCAGAGTCCCAAATGGATCCAAAGTCCAAAATGTTTATAGAATCCAAAGTGGATCTAGAATCCAAAGTAGATGCAAGGTCCAAAACTGGACTTAGAGTCTTAAATTAATCTAATACAGAATTCCAAGTAGATCTGGAGTCGCAAATAGACCCAAAATTCCAAGTAGATCCAGAATCCCAAGTGAACTAAAAATCTAAAGCGAATCCGGAGTCCAAAATGTTATTGTACCTAATTAAATCCATTACTGCCGTGTCCCAACCGCCTTCCTCATTTTTTCACAGAACAAAACAAGCTCGAATATCCAAAAAGCAGGAAAAATAATTCCGACTCATCCAATTTCCGTGAACGGCGACAAGAGGTTAACGCGACGATCGACTCGGTCGCTCGTACAAAGGAAAAAAGCGTCGCAGTGTGCACACGGACGCGCGTGGCGGGCTTCAAGCGACGGAGGTTAAGGGAGCTTACGACAGAATGTCGTTACACCCAATTAGCTTCATTAACGGCCTTGAGAAGCTGGCGCGAGCCTCCAGGGTGCCGAAGCGCCAGAAAAATCGGCGATCGTCTTCGGAGCGACTGAAAATTCACGCGCCGACGCTTTCGCGAGTTCGATTGGCTTTCATTAATTGCAATGGAGGAATTTGAAAACCTGCCGGAGCACGTTCTAATGATTCGCCTGTTAGGAGCGCGGCAACGAAGCTGCGGCGCGTTTTAATTGGGCTTTTCGTTAATGACGTCGGAAAAGAAGCGCTCGAGGGTCTCTCGAGCGATATTGCTTGGCCATACTTTTAATTAGTAATAAACGCCTGATGGTGATTGGGTGAATAGGTTCGCGTCTGAAGTGGTTCCTCTCTCGGGAAAATTTCTGTCGCAGTTCTAAATATTTCAAAGCAAAATATAGGTAAGCAATAGATTATAAGCATACTTCAAATGAAAATTTGTAAGGACAGTTAAGTGTGGCACGATTTTTGGAGCATGATTGAATTACTAAAGCAACAGAAAAGTTATCCCGAATGTTCATAGAGATGAGTTTGAGTATTTCGTTAATTACTTGTCAAATTCTGCGCCAAGGTAGTAAATTCTAAAATAGCAAATAACTGCCTCTACGAAGTTCAGCCTTGAATATTTTATACCCTAGGTACGGACTGCCTACAAATATTTTAAACTGCAATGGATAATCATTTCAAGCTTGATGAACCCATCGAAGCTAAGAGCAAAGAACTTGCGTACTTGAGTCAATTTCTTTCTGGTTTGTTTAAGAAATTAGGATCTAATTTTGCGCCTGCGAAGTTGAGCGAAGCGAAGCTAGAAAAAAGTCGATCCCAAGCGGAATATTCCACGACAGCGAAACTAGCTCCGAACGAGTTTCTGTCCAGGAGAGGCCCAGTATCGGAGACGATGATCTCGGTCGAACTACGCGTGGATTAAATCCATTTGTTTCTCGGAAGCCCAGCTCAGAGGCGAGGCAGCAAGGAAGAAGAAGCCGCACGAAAGAAACAAGAGACGCTCGAAGAATCCTCGAAGGACCCGCGGTTCACCCTAGTTTCTCCTCGCATTCGAGGTTCGACTCTTTCGACACACATGCAAATCGAAGTCACCGTTCATGAAGACGTTTCCTTTATTCGAAAAAGAAATGCCGGACGACATTCCCTCGGCAAAATAAAATACCAACCAAGTCTACAGAAAAGTTTGTTCCCAGGTTCCCCGAATTTTGAATTTTAAATTCCGTCGTTCTCGGTACTTTTTCTTGCTTCACGCGTTGCGGTTCTATTTTCCTTCCCTTTTATGGACCGTCGTGACTTCCAAGTTCGACGAGAATCGTGAGGGACGGCGAGGAAGTTCGGGAATTCGAAGGCACGCGAGGGAATTCGACGGGTCTGGATCACGGTGAGAAGTTACTTTCAGTATGGAATTCGAATTTCCTGTTCACTTCGCTTTTATGTCTGTCATTAGAGAGACTTGCATTGAACGTACGATTACGATGTTGTTGGAACATCACTGACGGGAGAATTTCTGGCCTTTGGATTTTGGAAATCCCTTTGCTTTGGGTGAAAGAAACTCATTTGCAAGAATGATTTTAACGAAATTAGAATTATCATCCTAGGAATAGCATTGAAGTAGCAAACTGGGCGTGAAATAATTCACTTGAAAGGGCTTTATAGTTCAGGATAAGGATAATTCTATTCTCTCTACAAGTTTCTACTATCCTCGTGTTAACTTCTATATGAATTTTGAATAATTCCAAAATTCCGAAGCTCCTTTTCAATCCAAAGCTACACCTAATTTCTTAAACTTCCGCGAATACTCCTTCAAACTTTCTGTTTACTAATGTCCCTTATCTCCGGTATCTGGAGTTCGCACAAAGATCCTCAGATCTAACGTCCCCAGAGATTCAAAAGAAAAAATCTCGTCCTATCCCAATCTCAAGGCACCGCGGTGTCCCCAGCTTTTTCTCCGGCGACTTTATTCGCAGCGACTCTGTCAGAAGTTTGAATAATTCATCCTTCGCGGCGAGGGTGCTTCCGATTGGCTGTCCCAAAGGCCGGGAAGCTCATCGCACATGCGTGCTAAGACAGCCGGTCTAATAAGGTACGCTTATGGCGTGCACGTGGCGTGACGGAACGAGCCTCGCGCGAGAGACAAAAAGGGCGTGTTGGTAGTCGGCGAGGAAATCCTCGTCGCGGTGAGTGTACAAATTGTTGGTTTAGAGCCCCGTCGGACGAGAACTATTCTTTACCTTCGAGGACTCAACAAAATCAAGCATTCGAGGCGCTCAGAAATCCTCCGACGCCACAACTCTGATCGATACGATTCCTCCGAACATAAAACCGAAATCCCACGGATCACAATATCACGCGCTGCGCCTTGAAAAACAACGGTAGAGACTTGTATTGCGATCCACGACGCGCCATGATTCAAGCTTCTGCTGAATTTCGGCGCGCGATATCATGCTCCGTGGGATTCCGGTCTAATACATCTAAATAGAAGACAAGGCTGTAAATGCGTAACCAACTTCCGAGTAAAGAATCCTCAAGCAAATATTCAGATAATTAGTTCCGACGAGATTTAAATATTATTCCTCGATCAGTAAGCGATTCAGGAATCGCGATAAACCGCGGTTCGTGCAACGTGGGTGGTTCAAAGGTCAAGAGGAAATATTTAACTTGGATGAAAGAACGATAGGAGCGAGAGCCTTTCCCAGATACCAGATAAGAGAAATTGAACAAAAAATAGCGAGGAACGGAGAAAAACTGAGCCCAATTAGTCTGCCCTGTTTATTCACAGCGTCCACGTCTATTCTATACGCTCTTTTTTATCTGCGCGGCAATAATTCAACTGAAAGCTGGCGATTTTTATCGCCTCGGAGAAGCGGTCGATCGATTGCGATATAAAAATGGGATATAAAAATCTGGGTAATGTTTCCGCTAGAAAACAATATCTCGTCGGGAGGAGACGGTCTGGCGGGAAAGTTCGAAATTGGTACACGTCCGTGCCAGATGTTACGTCGACGAGGGGGGTAAAAAACTGGCACGTCCCTTCGTGGGACAGTGGAGCGACGAGCCCAGCTGCTGGACCGAAAACTTACGCTATCGGCCACATGTTCCCACAATTATTTTCTCGGCGACAGGGAGGATTCGTTTGGACAGGCATAGGCCTTCGAGGAAAACTGAAACCTCCGATCCGGGAAAAACTGCTTTTCTTTTGTACTCTGTCTTTGGAACTGTCTCTGGACTCGGTTTACTCAAATCGAAAAGTTGTCTGTTCTTTAGGTTTAAATATGCATTAAATTTTTAAATAACCTGAAATAATACAAATATACACCATTGTTCAAAAGCTTTTAATCATTTTGTAAATGCGAAAAAACGAGGCTTTTTTCATTTGAGCATATCTCTAGGTTCCAATAATTGTGAGTAATTATTAGACTGGGAATTTTTATATAAATTTATATATTTTTTCAGATTAGATTGATTAGAAGCTTCAATGCACATTATGTTATATAATATGCCTAGTAATGCTGTTTCAAATAATTTAGTATGAACTTTATTTTTCACATTTCATATATTTTAGAATCTGCAAATATTCTTCAGGATTTTTGCATATTGATGTTTGTCTTATATGTATACATGAAAAAATTGGTAATTATATTTTCTCGTTACTTTTAGACCTCACATAGACAAAAGATAATTGAATCATGAATAAGCATCTTCTGTTCCACGTGCAATTTCATTTAAAAATACTCTTATGAATTTTTTAGAAATATATTCAAGAAACCACATTATTTTTCATTTCTCTAGTATAGAACTGTATTCAAAAGAATAATTTACTACTTCACGAACAATTCTAATTTCAATTTAGAGGAACAGTCCAAAGATCATTGAATTAGAACAATTCAGTATGGAAACCACTTTGTATAACAAACAAGGTAAGCAAGAATCTTCATTTATGCAAATAAGCTTCAGTAATTAGCAGACGGAGCATGATTATGCATCTATGAGAAATTGATGCGTGTAAAAACGTACAAGGACGTGTTTAGATGCAGAAATGTATAAAATATAGAAAATAGATTAAATATATATCAGTGTCTGTAAAAATTTCAAATTGCATACATCCACAATCTAGTAATTAATTACAGTAGAATTTCCAATAGCCGACCATAATATTTATAACATAACATGCTAAAGCTATTAGAAAATTATTGAATCATAATCAAAGTTTTATTCAAAGACTTGCCGCATTTTTATATCTACTGCATTAAATAATTAAAATCCTGAATAATAAAATTCTGGAATAACTATGATTCGGATAATCAAGTTGTAACAAAACTTAAAACTTGTTTTAAAAATTGTTGTCCGTTATAAAGTAATAATTGCACCAAAACCGAAATTTCCACAGTTCACGTCCCAAGTTATTATTAATATCAAAGTTCTCCGGTTCCCTGACAGAACTTCAAAAAGCTCTCAAGCTCCTCAAGAGGAACTAGAGTTAATTCCTCTAACAAACATTCCCCCTAGAGCCTCCCGCATCCCGCCCACTATTCCCCAGATTCCAGAACCAAGAAGTAATTATCCCTACCGCTTCTGGAAGCGGGAAGAAAACATGCATCCGGAATTGTGAAGCAGAGCGAGCTCGCCGAGATCGGCGCGGCGGAGGTACAAGTTTTCGTCGCGAAAAGTCGAGCAACGACGAAAGACAGGCCGAGTGAATAACCCGTCGCAACCGATAACCCTAATTATCGCGATCTTAATGACCCGCGACCGGCCGCGGTATCGTGCACACGTCCGTCGCCGCGTTCGTTCCGTCGCTCGTTGTGCCGTCGCCGCTGGAAAACTCAATTTGGCGCGGTTCCAACCGCTCCGAGGGGACGGGAGGGGACTTCTAGTCGCGTACACAGCTTCCACCGAACCGAGAATAGTCGGAGCTATTTCTGCCGTCCCTCCACCCTCTGTCTCGCCTCGCCCCGATGCCGCGAGGAAAGTCTTTCCGAGATGAAAGGACATTTTTCTTCGCGTGTTTACTCCAGAAGAGAAACAGAGAGGGAGACGGTCGTCGCCAGATATCGTTCGATATATCGCGGCGCGGAACGCGGACGTTATCGTCGGTGGCACCGGCAAAAACAGCCGCGAAAACAGCTCGGACCTGGTGCCGGCGCTGTAAACAACAGTCGCTATCGATAAATCGCGATTCAGGGGTGGGATAGAATTTTGGCTGCGCCGGAGGACACTTCCGGTTCCTGGAGGACGGCGTAGAAGAGTTGAGGATTTGTGGATTACAAGCTCTTGGTGAGAAGATGATCTTTTCGGTGGAATAGAGGAGGAAATGATACAGCGTGGAATTGCGGCTGACGAAATAAGAAAGGAGAGAGAGAGAGGGAATTGTGTTGATAATTGAGATGCAGAGTTGTCGAAAACTTGGACACACTGCGCAACAAATTTATGACGGGTCGATGATTCAAAATGATGCACAGAGTCTCGATTATGAAATTTGGAAGAGACGCAGAAACGACGCAAGGACGTCGGAATGAAGCGGTTCGAAGAGATTTACCGATTTAATGAATTGTGAAGGGATCTACTGAAATCCAGCTGAGATCTACCGAGATTTATCTACCGCGGTCTACTCGCTCGTATACTATGTTGCTTTCGTCATTGTTCTACATATGCGTCGCGGGTACTAGAAGCTAAGAGATTCCACGAAACGCTCAAGATAGCATCTCAGAGTGGTTAGTCAGCCCAGCGCGAGTGTTCCCCAACTTGGTAGATCTTCAATGAAATGCAACAGCTTTTCTAAGAATTGCATATTGCATTCAACAGCAAGATTAAAACTTTCTAAACACGGTAGTCCATAAAAAGAAATCAATACGTTCAAGAAAAATGTTCTATTTCTCTCTCCACCAGAAATAAAATAAAATACAAAAAGCTACAATATGTATACCAAAAAAAAAAATACAGCCACATCAAAGTTTGGCAATACTAATGTTTCAAAAATCGACTTCGCATCATATTCAAAGCTGTATAAAGACTCTATCTATTCCACGTACTTTCAGACTACACAATAAAGTTTCTAATTGCACTTGTCTGTTTCTATTGATCTTTAAATTGAGAGATTTTTTTCGTCACATCCTCTAAAATCACATCGGAACTAATTAACTCTAGGTAAACCAAAACCTGACGAATTCCCGCGAGAGAACGCGCCCCCAAAATAGATTTCCAGTTATACCCCGGGCGAAATAAACCGCAGACGAATGAACCTCCGCCGAATAAACCGAATAAAGAACCTCACGAAGTCGGTGGATGGTCGCAAATGATCGTTAACGAAAATTCACTGGCGGTTCGGTTAATGCCGCGCGAAGGGATTTCTCGAGGAAATCCTTAAACCTAATTTAACGCGTCCGGACCGGATTACCGTGGCGGATTAAGCCGCGGAATCGTCGGAGCTATGATCCGCTGATGGATCTCGTTTATCCATCGTTGAAGGCAGAATAACCGCTGCTCTGTATTATTTCAACCGCAGTTGACCGTCTCGAAATTCGAGCGAAAAATACAGAGGAAGCCGAAAAGCCACTCGCTTGAAAATTTGTCCGGCATTCAACGTGGAAGCGTCAAGCTGCATTAAATCCCGTATAAATACGCATCGACGTCGTCGACGCGCCGACCGACGCTGTTTTTTTTCTACGAATTTATGGCAATGTGCTTCCATTACAAGCGTCGCGGTATCGAGCGTGTACCGTGCAGCGGACTCGGATTAAAATAAAACCGAACGCGTCGTGAAATATGGCGACCGAGCACCGGTCATAAAGGGTTCGTGTACTCGCGAAACGACCCCCTTTTACCCCGTTCCGTCGCGGACCGAGGTTAACCCTCGCGCGTTCCTGTCGGAGACCCCGGTGTGTAATCGGTTTTATTATCGGTGCGTTGTTGAGGACGGAGATGGAGGACGATTGATATGTCGGGGAATGAGAAAGGTGGATGTTGGGAATGGTTTCTTTGGATTTCTTTAGAAATTGGGAAAGGTGGAAGAGGAGGTGGAAAACTCGATTTAGTAGAGGAAGAAGCGAAAGGAAAGCAAGAGGGTTAAAAATACCCCTTTTAGTGGTGGAACTACTTACTAGTGCTTGGCTTATTCTGCTCCGATTTATTCGCTCGATCTACGGTGGATTCTCTTGGGATTTCCACTCTGTTCCCTGAGTTATAATGATAGAACGATAGCAAATTGCTTTTGGAGTAGAAATTTTTTAAACCCTTGTTTTTCAATGAGAAGCCATGAATTAAGTTAAAAAAAAAAATTGAACGAGTAATTATTACTTCCTTTCAAACTTGTTAGCAAGGAAATAGTTGTACTTAATTTGCATTTCAATATTTTAGCACCGATGCACACGAGCGACAAAAAGTCGCTGCGATTCTGCAGCAAGGTCACTAACATGAAATCGCAATTATCGCAGATGTGCATCAGAGCTTATTCAGATTCACTCGGACATCCACAACGTGAGAAAAATCCTAAGACCAGTCTTAAATTTTCAAAAATGATTTCGGAGCTGTTCTTTATTTATAAAACTCTTTTATTACACTTATTACCCATCATGATACATCAACCTGTGAAATTCTCTTTGGAGAAGAATTTTACAACCCCCTTGCTTTGCGATGAAAAACCATAAATTAACCCCGTCTTCTATAATAACGTGTAACAATCGTGTTACGATCCATAAAAAATTTTGACTGCAAATCTACCATATTATTTTTTTTATCTTATGCAATTACTATTTAGTTAAATGTTTTACATTTTTATCTTCGTACTATCTAAAATAGTTCATACTACATCGTACACATATTTGTAGGCTGAAAAAAATTATAGGACGAGAAATCAAGTAAAAACAAAAAGAAATGGGCGATATTCGATAATTGTTATTATTTAAAATATCACGTAATTTACATTCCAATCCATTATTCGACTCAACTCACAATCTCGACCTAAGACAAATCCCAATCCCAGAGTCCTAAATTTCTCTTCAAAGATCTGGAATGTGCATTCTATTTATAAAACCTTCATATCGCTCTTATCAATCCAATACTATGACGCATATATTTGCAGAATTATTTCCTATCATTGACCTCTACCAGCAAATATTTGAGCTTTAAATATTTATGGAAAATCGATTAAATCTGTCAGGTTTCCCCGTATCTCAATATCCGTTCACAATTTATTTCTGGGAAATTATCCCCTTTCCAAATTTTCTAATAAAATTCCAGGACAGAGGAAGGGATCGAAAATACCAGAGAAGTTTTGGAGTCGAGCTACTCTCGTTGGCGAGCGGTTTTTCGTTCGATATCTGTTCGATCGCAACGGATAGCATCGTCATTTTGGCACGAAGCCACCGGCGCTCTTATCAGTGGGACGACTTAGCGGACCGTCGATTTTCAATTTCAAGTTCCTCCATGCGCGTCCGTGACCGCTGGGTCCGATAAGAGGGGAGGAGTGCGACTTTTAGGCGTTCGCGAAGCCACCGACGACGCAATGGTTTTATCAATGAACCTCTGAATCGGCCGAGCTCGGATAATCCCGGGGCCGTCTTGTGTGTACGAGAGAGGCGAGTATTTACGTCCGTGACAGTTATGAGAGCTCGGCGAGTAGGATATGCAACGGGTGTCCCGGGAAAATCTCGATCCTTTAACCGCCAATACGTTACCGGGATTTGGATTCCATTTTAACCCGATTCGTTTATCCATTTCCTCTCCAATTTTTTTTTTTTATTGAATTAATATTTTTCGAAACTCTGTTCCTTCCCGCATTTTATATTCGAAACAGTTCGCGGAATTTAATTTCGAGTTCGATTCGGATTTAATTCTTTTGTCTCTTTTTTTCCAGTAGCTTTCCGTATCCAACCGTAACATTTTTTTCCCCGTGAATTTCGCGCGCGGATGCTTTCGCGCTCGATATGAAATTTCCCTCTATCACATTTGCTTTGCCCCGTCGTCCATCTCGATGAATCCTGCGACCGGCTTCGACGCGCGATTCGCGCTTTCGGAGGATGAAGTTTAAACCGTCCCGCGCTTGAATTTCATCGCGCGAATTTCCATACGTGTCGGCCCCGCCCCACCGTTAATTATTTTCGCGTTAAAACCCGCTCTAGTTGCTTTATTTTTGCAGTTCTCGTTCGAATCACCGCATCCCCTTCCCTAACGGTCGATTTTATTTCCCTACACATGGATGTGTTGCGCCGGATCGACCTCGTAATTACTCGAAACCGCCGGGTAATTGCCGCAAATTATGGAGCCACGAATTGCACGAATTACACGGACGTACGGGGAAGAAAAAGAAAACGCGCAGCGAAACGAACGCCGCGTAAAAACGTTACGGATACGGATGCTTCGATAAGTGGAACCGTTGATTTTTTTTTATTTCGGAAACAAACATGAATCCGGTCTGAATTCGGTAAAATTAGGCACTCAATTAACACGATTAATTAATTGAACGCATCGACGAAACGAGGAAAATACCCCTGATAAATAAAGCGAGCTTGGAAATTATTCTTATTATGCCCGTGATTAGAAGTAAAAATTATAATTGCCACACGATGCAATAATACGACTGATTAGCATTTTTCTGTGAGCAGTTACTACGTTCACAAAGTATAATGCATACATTGCAAGGTATGATATCTGGTTATAGAGTCTATTACGGGAATGTTTACGCCATCAACTAGTGGCTGAAATTTATGGCACTATCGGTCATATACTGGGTGTACTGAAAGTTTGATACAATTTTAGATTGAAAAGCTTTTGCTACCTGTACAAATTTTTTAATAGTTTCTAGGAATTTAAAACTAACGTCGAACTGTGTATTCAATGATTAACCGTTTTCAAGAAAAATAGAAAATATATTGTAATACTTTTCTCACATGATAAACTATAATTTTATTCAGAATAAAAATATGTTGGCGACTGAAGTATAAGTAACAGACAAAATAAAGTTTAAAATTAAAATTAGTAAATATGAGTACTTAATAATCACTATCACATTAAAAATTTGATATCATGTTGATAATGTTAATTAATTTTGGAGTATTTTGAATATTAAAATACACAAATATTAATTCGTTGGGTTTTGTAAAATTCACTAACAGTAAAAATGACAATGAAAACAGTAAAATTGACTAACAGATTACAGTTTATTTAAATTGCTTTTAGCTGTTTATTAGTTACTTTCACGATTCTTTCTCAAGAAAATTTAGCATTCGGAATGTATTTTCATTTTAAACTCAAAAACAGAACGAATTTTCTAGACGACCAAATTTAAATATAAAAATATAAAACTTTCAAACGTTTTATTTTCTTTCACTCAACACTGTACATATATTTTATTATCTAAGAAAACAATTACATCATATTCTCTACTTTTCTTGAAACAGTCAATTATTTTACATATTTCCTGTCACTCTATTTTTTGACGAATCCCAAGATTCTCCTCACACTCTAAATACTCACAAAGATCTCCAACAAAATCGAAGCTCCGAAATAAAACAGAATCGCCGCCACTGAACTATCAAGAAATCACAGTTACTCCGCTCCAAGTCACTTTCGACTTTCAAATGCCTTCCAAGAAGCAATTTCCGAACTCCAGAGCCACCTAACAGAAAAGATCGATCCAAAATAGCGTAGCAACCCCCGAAAGTACCGATACAATCGACTCGTAACAGCTGAAAAGCAGAGGAATCCAAGGATGTTCGAAGAGAACGGCTGGAAGACACTTCGGCGAGTCGAGGAGCTCGAGGCTCATTGTTGGCCTCGGAACAGGGCCAACCGGGAGGCCGAGGGATCCCGATGGACCCCGCCTCGTGTTCTGCTCCCCCTCTGTCCCCCCAGCACGCTCGTTATTTCTCCTCTCGCGTGATGCCTCCGGTCCGGACTCCGGACTGGTTTCGCGCGGTTCCCATCGGCCCTCGGCCAGACGCGATTCCTGCTCTCGTCTGATTGGCCGTCTTCCCTTCCACGAAGGGTGGAAAATCGTGTCGGGTGTCTGAGAGGAGAAATGAACCTTTTCTTGAATGGAGGAAACGTTTCCAGCTCCTACCTTTTCTCGGAGCGTTACTGGGAACACCGACTGGAAAACGTTTCGAGATATCGCGATGGAAGAAAGGAGCCGATTGAACGACTGTTGCTGAAACTATACGTTTGAAATAAGCGAAAGAAAAATTGATAACGCGAAATTTCCTCCCGTGCGGTTCAATTTCTTGCCGGGGGTTAATGGTCGCGTGTTTCCTCGTGAAGGTAAAGGAAAACGGAGCCGAGCGGAGCGATTTTGCGCGGCAATTTCTCGCGATCATCCAATTCCCCCGAGATAATCGTCTGCGATCGCGATTCTCGCATGAAGGGAGCTTCTTCCGGTCCGAACGGGAGTATCGAGAAATCGCCGATTCGCGAAATTTGGATCCCTTGGGGCGGGAGCATTTAATTAGCTTAATTGGCGCCCAATCTGTCATGAAAATTGAGCCGTAAATGCGCTGTCTTGGTTAATTGGACAGTGATATCTCGATTTGTCGATGGAGGGGATTGTTTCCCCATCGCGATTTACGATTATATTGTACGGAGATGGATCCACGAAATCAAAATGGAAGCGTTTCGGTTTCAGCTCGGTTTCTTGCCGAGAGTTTCGCAGTCGAAGAATTTCGAGGGTCCGGGCGAGTCTCTATCCTCGGCCGTTCTCTCACAAAGAGAGAGAGAGAGAGAGAGAGGGAGCGAGGGCAAAGGGACGCCCTGATGAACGGGTTTCTCCGCGAGGAACCGCTTAATTCCAGGGTCACAGTAATACCTGAGCCCCGTTCAGGGAGCGCAGGTCAAATTTCGCGAGGAATGATTGCGACGAACACGAAACATCGTAAAGGCAACCTTGAATGACTTTACTGGTTTGCTTTTATACCTGAAGATATCAGAAACTTATTAGTAGCTTCAAGAGTGTCCATTCGAATGAATTAATTGTAGCTCCTCGTTTGGAATACAAGCAATTTTACAGTCTGTGAAGGCCAGAAAACGATTGATGCGACCTTAAATAACTAAATAAATAAAAAAAAAAAGAAACTTTAATTCAGAATATTATAGATTACGTAGTCAATTTTTTAAAAACCAATATTGAGAAATTATTGAAAAAGTTTTTTTTCATGTCTCACTTTTCTTTGATTCTTATTACTAGACTATATGCATGCATTTTTATGCAAAATTTATATTTTTATGTAACCAGTCATTGCCAACGATGAAGAACTAAATTTTATACCAAATAAAAGTAGGTTTTGTATTTTAGATGGTCTGATATCAACTTTATTTTTTATATTTTAGTGCCGTACAGTTTCTAAAATTTCTGCATGTCTTTACTTGTCACGACTAACATAAACATTTGCAATCTACTTTCAGCTTATTACCCGTTCAATATAATCATAAAAACGAGAGAAATGAAGGAATAGGAAAAGTTAAATTGCGTCAAATGGTCAGTCGTTTTCCTCAAAACTTCCATAATACTTACAGTAGCATTATATCGACTAATTTACCAGGTTCTCTCGTGTTTTACTCCCTTTTGCTCTCAGTTTCCAAATACACACTCCCACTCGTGATTCAGAAGCACAAACACGTGTCCCCATAAAGCTAAACAGACCTTCCGTCGCCACATAAAACGTCGCGTATTTACTTACGGTCCTTTTCCCAATCTCCTCCACCCTTGTAGACGCTTCGGAGCAACTTCACATTTCAACGGGGGCATGTTTAAGACTCTTTGGAAACTACTTGCGATTAGCTGACTCGACGAGAAAACTTCAGGAAATTTACTAGAAGTATCACATTATCAATTCTTCTAAATAAGAATATTATCAAGGCTCTCAATGAAGAAGAAGAATTTTTAGTTCAACTTAGATGACGAAATTTTATTTATACAGGGTGAACACAAGAACACTCCTTGATTTACATTATCTATCGGTTGGAAACCAAGCACTGCTATTATGCTTAACTTTTAATATTAAAGATCGAGAAGAGTAACTGATAACACTAATTTTCTTATATTCTTCCCTGAATAACGACACAGTCATTAAAAGGAAGTAAAATACATGATTTAAATAGAACAGAATTCTATGTTTAATTGCTCATGGAATAACTATAAAAAATTTTAGTACAAAAGTAAAAAAAAGAAAAAAAGGAGGGAGAGACAGTAGTATGTAGTTCTAAATAAAGGAACAGAACTATCAGCTAAAATCTACTCCCACATCTCACAGTACATACGTTCATAATCGACAAAACGGAGCGATCACAGAATCATCCCAACGACCAACGATCTACCCAATTCTAACACACTGCGATGATTTCTCCACAGCTTCCAGAGCAGAACAAGGAATCCTCAGACCGGAAGTATCATGCCATCATCGAGGTAATTCGGACGATACGCTTAGAAGAAAAACACCGCGAAGTGTGTCAACCGGCAAATTGGATAATGAACACCACGTGGGATCTCCGGCTGGCACCGGGACGTCACGGTAATGACAATGGATGATAACGATGACGGTGAACGAAAAGAACGCGGCCAGGAACGGGGCGTTATTGTTTCATTACCGCCACTTGAATGCGAACCGACCTTAATCGTCGAGCTTTAATCGCCGCGATCCCGAAAATGGAACGCGACCGCCGCGTCGTGGAAAACTGCGCGTTGAAGTCGCGAGGGTGGAAAACGCGGAGGGTGGGTCGGGAAAAACGGGGGAAACCCGATGGAAATTAAACACAAAGCGGATTAAGAACGTAAACCCCGCCCGTTACTCCCATAACTCTTCGATATTCTACGCGGAATACCGTGAATTTTAATCTTCGCGCCTCGATTACGACCTCCGGGGCGGATTTAACAGCGCGGCTGTTAATTTTCATGGAAATTTCACGAACCCCTCGTGGGTATTTGTCGTTTTTATTTTTTTAGTCGATGACCGTAGTTTAATGCTCGCGCAGCGATTGCTCATCATATTTTGCGCGTCAACTTTGATTGTTTTGAATACTGAAATATTTGGGTCGGTCGAAATGCTGTTAACGACGGCTGAAACGAATTTCAATATTAAACAATTTTGACTGTAGCTTGTTGTTACCAATATTGAAGCTGTTATTTTGATTAACAGCTACTCCATGTTCGGTTGCGAATTTATGCATTCTGCTTTGATAAAAATCGTTAGCCTTTGATACATTGACCTACAGTTACAATAAAAGATTCTCCGAATATTGCTATTTATTTTCACTAACACTCCCTTTTATTCCGACAAAGGCGACGTTCCTTCCTTTTTTCTCTAAGTGGAACAATTGCATCAAAAGTGGAAATAATTGATTTCGTGAAGAATCCTCCCCCATTCGCATCCGCCGCATTTTTCCCCTCAGCGCCGAGCAAATTCGTGTACCGAACAATCGCGTTGCAGCGCGCGAGATAATTACGAGGAGATAATTAAAATCGATCGTCGTTTCGTCCGCGGCCACTCGATACGCGTAACCCATCCTCAACGAGGTCAATTAAACTTACACGCTTCGGCTCGCGCAGCGTTAATAAACGATCAATAGCATTATGTTAGACGCCGATTGCTGCCTCGCGCGCAATGTTCTTTCGCTCTGATTTTATTTTCAATTAAACTGGAATCAAGCTTAACTGCGATCGCTTCAATTTGTTTAATACACGTATCGCCGGCCACGATGGCAATATTATTTCAGGAAAATAACTGCACTTTCTACCGAGGGAAAAACACAGCTCTACAATTGAGAATTCTACATTACTTCGCTTCTGAAATGATTGAAGTTTATATTATTATTCGTGTATAAAAAGAAACGGAAGTAGAAACTAGATTTTGACATAGAAGAGGCTTAATTGAACTCATTAAATTTAATGATCGTAAGAGGGATCAGAGTTGGAGAACCATTTCAAAATTAGTAACCCTAATAAAAGCTACTTAACCAATTCTCCCGAAAAGGAGGGGCAGAACAAACATGGTTCCCAGTAAACTTAAAAGGCAATCAACTTTCGTGCTTCATTAATGAATTCCCGTAGCGAATTTACAGAAGCTATTTGACACTTCAAAAAGAATATGAATATTCCCAAAACGCTTAACACCCATCACAAAAAAAAGGACCCATTCACAAACTTTCCCCGTCATTAAGTAATTTAGGAAGCATTTTCGCTCTTCAATAAAGGGGCTTGGAATCCCGACGTTCCCTAATATTTCTAAACAGCCGTGCCCAATTTTCCTATGGAGGGACGGAAAGGGCTTCCCCAAATATAGCACTCGACGAGTTTCCCGCGCCTTTCGAGGGCCGAATTTGCGTGCAATCAGCGAGCGTCTGTCGTCGACAGAAATTCCATTCGCGAGTAATTGACATTCCGAGTGAAGCGCGCGACACGGAGAAGCACACGGCTTTGTGCCTTCGCATCCCTCGGCGAGTGTTTCCCCGTTTGATGATATCGCGCCCAGAAAGTGCAAACGCGGCCGGGAGTGCGTCTTTGTGCCGCGCGGACGGCAATCTAATATTAATGCACATTGCATAATTAATAATCGCTTAGATATCCGTAGACGTCCCGCCGCGTATCTAGCAACCGGCGTGCAATTATCGCGATCCTTCAATTAAACAATCCTGCTGTCCAGCGTCAAAGAATACTTTTAATTAGCTCGATGCCTGGCCCGCCGTGAAATTATGATTAATCGCCGGGCGATTGAATTAACCGTTCATGGGGTCGATGAATACCTGGGAGTAAGAACCTTTTAGACGGAATAGACATCTCGGCGCTTCGAATTCAACGCCATGGAAGATTCATTAGGCTCTTGGGAATATTTAGAAAGCGGTAGTTCGAGCAGAAGTCTTCTGTATTGAACTCTTTGTAAGGTTTGGACAATCGTAGAGAAATATTGCGGATCTTCGGAAAGAAAATTTGTGTTGAAAGTTTTGCGAAGGAAACTTCTGGAATTTTTTAATTAGTTTTCCTAGTGATTCGTCGTTTAATTTTCAGAAAGTTGATTTTCGATTTTTGACGGAGTAAGTAAGAACAAGAACAGAAAACTATCTTTGGTTTTTAAATAAAATCGCGAATTAGTTAACGCAAAAAGGTACGAGAAAATCGTGGCAAAAATTCCGCGACTACGGGAATGAAATATTTGAGTTTGAACAGGAAAAGATTGCGGCGAGGATTTGAAGAGAATTCGAAATTCGCGAGCACGTGGAGGTCGATTTTCGTACGAGTGTCGACTCCTCGATTATTGGGAGGCGCGTGGAATACCGCAACGAACCGCGAATTTCAAATTCAGAGACAGGTGAATTATGACGAAGGCACTAAATTCGGGAATCGCTGAATGAACAATTTAAATTACAAACGATTATGCTATCTATTGCAACTTTATGCTGTTTCTTATAGTAGCTATTTTGTTTTGAACACTTTTTATGAATTACTCAGCCTCGTCGATGGACATTCAATTTTTATGAGAAAAAAGAAAATACGACGATAATGCGACGGCTTTGTTTGCAGCGTCGACCAAGACCCGCTTGCTGGAAAACTTTTAACTAGCTGAATCGGAAGAAACGTTGAACTTTCATGAGGGAACTTAGTATCTAGTGCTCGGAGCAGACTATCGATCTCGCGATCGTTGATATCGATATCGTGTCGAATTTACGTGGGCGACGAGACGTAGCTAACAAACAGATACGCGTTATCTGATAGCGATGTTACAGAGTTTCCGACAGGGATTTGAAAACTAAATAGAACGATTAGAATGTTTTCTCGAGCAAACAACCTCCGGAATCGTAATTTCTCTCCGAACATTCGATCCCATAATCCAGCTTTAGACGATAGTAGTATTTACAAAGCTATAAATTATAGTGACGCTATTCCACTGCATAAACAATATTAACAAAACCCTTAACAATAGAAACCTAAAACATATCCTTCCTTTACATTAAAATCACCACCTTCTACTCAGATTTCACTGCGAATTCTACAGACCTGTTAAAATTAAAACCTAAATTCCAACCTTCCTCAATATAAAACCTTACTAATTGCAAATTAATGTATCTCACAAGAGTCAGCATAACTCACGGCATAAAGGAGAAACCAACGTTACCAGAGCTGGACACTTACCTGAAACAGAAAGAGAAGCACAGAATTATAAATCAGTCGAAACGCGTGGGTGCTACAACTGTTCCCTTATCTCCGACTAATTGGAAGCCGCGAAAAAAAAATCGCTTGTAGCCGCAGAATCGCGCTCGCCGGACGATAAAGCGAACCCCGTACGCGACAAATGAAGATAACCCTCGGAAGGGCGAGCCTCGCAACGTATACTCAACCTTCCGCGACCCGAAAATCGTGACGATATCGCGACAGATAATTCGCGAACATAATAGGATAAACGCCGGTGCGCGCGCGTTCTTGAGCTCGTGGAATGGAAATGAGCTTCGTTCGGCGCACGCGAGCCTGCTTTTCCGCGCGATGGAAATCGATATCGACCCGTTTCCTCTCTCCTCGAGATACCGAAGCCCTTCACTATCCTCGCGGCGCTGCTTCGACGAGGATCACGCGATCCGGCAAATTACGTCGTCGATCGAGACCGAAACCTGCCCGGGCGAGAGACTCGATCGCACGAACGCGCCGATAAATCGCCCGGTAATTCCGTGATACCGCGATGATGGCATTAAGTGCGGCGTTCGGCTCGGAATTGGTCATTTTCTAATTCGATGAAACGAGTGCGCCGGAGGAATTGAGACCGATGCTTGCGCGATTGTTTTTTAATGGCCGATCGTTCGAGCAGGTGGCAGGTGGACAGCGAAATTGGGGATGATTGGGTAACGTGGTTTATCAAAGGACTTGAATTATTACCGAATTCTTGTGAATTATTTTGAACGATCCGAGAGACGAGATATTTCTGACAAAAATGTTCTTTAAAAATTAAAACCAGATTAATGTTTTTCATTTTCTACGCTTGCATTGTCCTCGTTTAAAACCCCAGAGCCTTTTCACCTCTTTTAACTCAATAGGGATAAATTCCCAGAAACTTCTAACTTTTAAATCAAACTTGAACTCGATAGGAGGTACAGGAGATTAACGCGGCTAACTGTGGAACAAAAAAGGGAACGAGATCCATTTCCCCAGGGTCCTGATAAAAACAAAAAAAGGAAAAAAGGAGTACGAAATACCCACTGGTCGAGGCTGGTTACGCTCGATGTAACCCCGTTGCAGAGGGCCGAGATTCTCGTTCGGTGACCACACGTGGGAACCGCGAATGGCCGCTTTATTCTCTCGTCCTCATGCAAAACGATTGATAGAGCGACGCACGCCTCCGCGTCGCCGGCAGCTGTGCGGCGCTCGTAAATTACGTTCGCGTTTTAATATCGGCGCGGCCATAAATCGTCCTAACGGCACACGAGTCCTGCACCGTCCTCGGGATCCTTTAAATTAAGGCTGCGCGTTCGTCGGAACCACGTGGACCGATAACACGAAACCGGGTCTCCGGATTTTTCCCCCGTTTTCGCGAGGTTAATGGAGAATTGCTTATTTGCACGAGGAAATTACGAGGTTTCGCTTGGACAACTGTAGGATAAGATAAAAGACTCTCGCGGTATTTACTGGGAAAATAGGTTGGACTTTTATGCGTGGGAGCGGACAGGAAATGGGTTTTATAAAGGTGGTAATTTAGTTCCAAGATTGAGAAGATTTAGCTTCTAAAAAAAGCATTAAGAGAGGGAAAAAGCTGTTACCTTAGATAATATTGATTCAGTAATTGTTTTCAGAATTTTTCATCATTTTCTATTTGTATTTATTCAACTCGTCGACTCTTCTCACCTTTTTTTTTTTTAGATTAAACTCCTTAAAGTCGACAACAGACTGTTTGCTTTCCTTATCATCAAGTGTTTGGCTATCGACAAATTTTTCTAATAGTCTCAATAAACCGATAGAATTTCTCATTCAAGTCTTCTACTCACTGGCTGCGTGTGAATAATTAGAGAAGTCAGAACGAGTAAACGTAAAATAAAATATCAATGTCCACGCATTCACAGAATTTTGTTCCCCGGAAAACCGAAAGCAATGAAAGAGCCATAAAACCAAATGAATAACACAGCCCCACAGAAATTAAACAAAACCTCCGAAAGCACTTGCATTTTTATTATTCCACCCCGACAGAATATTCCCCCGCAACAACCCACCAGCACAAAAAAACAAGAAATTACCACCACACATCCCCCAACAAAGTTCCTCAGTCCCTTTCACCCTTTGTCAGCGGTAAAGTTCAAACACCATAGTCGCATTCTCCCAATTATCTCGAAAAAGCGTCGCGTAAATTATTTCCCTTCATCACGGACTTTTCCCTCTAAATAATGAAACTGAAATAAATAAAGCACGACGGACCAAGCGGGGAGGGAAAAATCGACGCGAGGAAGTGGAAGATAGGCAGATAGCCTCGCGAATGACCCCGGTCATTATCTTCGACCGCATTTAGTGACGAATCGAGTCCTCCTCTCTTCGGTCTCCAAATCTTCCACCCTTTCTTCTGCCTTCCTGACATCTCTCTGTCTCCTCCCTCTACGCGAAGAAATATAATGAACGAGGCACATCGAGGCAGCGCGAGGGGAGAGGCGGATTTCGTATACGAGACTGAGAGATCGATACTTGCGGCTTCCTGCGGGGGTTTGCGGGGTGGGAAAACGCTTCTGGAAACGCGAAAACCTGGAACGCCCGACTTGGCCGGAGGATGCAGCCGATTCGGTCATCTCTTGCTTGGATTCCTGTTTTGGGGGTGGTTTTGGGATCGCTGGTTTCCGGATGGAATTCTTTTGGGATAGTTGGAATGTTCAAATTGTTTGGAAAAGCTTTTTAAATGATTTTTAAACGCCTTTTAGACCTTCTTTAGATGCTCTTTGGAAGCTTTTTTAACGATTTTTAAGCACTTTTTAGAGAACTTTTATACGCTTTAGCGAGTTTTGTAAATCATTAGAGGCTGGACGAATAATCTGTTAAAGTGGAAAAGTTTTCCGACCAGCTTTTGATTCTAATCTACAGTAATATTGCTTTTGGCAGATTTTAATTAAGATTGTTGATCAAAATTTCTGCGCTTTAGGAATATTAATTAGTTGGATTCAGAACTTTGAAAGGCTCAACTAGAAGCATCAAAATAGCTTCAGCATGAAGAGTGATTTTAATTTCAAATAATTTCCTCCTCGATCCATATTCCAATTTATATAAAATATTTTCTACCCTGTAGTAATTTCAACTTTTAAAGATCTTATCCAATCTTCTCATATCCAAAGTGTTAACTAATTTTCGAAGAAAAAAAATTTCAAATCATTTTTGTCTTTCTGCTTCCTTGCATCAATTGCGGCAATTCACTACTTTTCTATTTTTGGAACCGCTGCTTTCAAGCCTCGAACTTTTTTGTGGCTTTTGGAATTTCAACATTTTTTTTAGATCTTCGACGACGGTTTATAAACGTCCTTTAGACAGTTCTGCTTATTAGAAGCTCTTTAGACATCTTTTAAACTCTCTTTAAATTGTTCTTAGGTGATTTTTGGGATGTTTTAAATTTTTACAGGATGTGATAATTTTCTGATAAACTGGAAAAGTTTTTGGAGCAGTTTTTAATTCTAATATGTATATTAGATTTGGCAGATTGTAATTAAGATTATTGCTCGAAATATCTGTGCTTTGGGAATACTAATTATAGAAATTCAGTACTTTAGAAGGCTGAACCAGGTCCACTAAAATTATTTGAAAATAAAAAGCGATTTTAATTTCAATTAATTTTATTTCTAATCAATGCTCAATTTATGTTAAATATTTTCTACCTTCTGGTATTTTTACACTAGAACATCAATTAACAGACTTAATATTTTAATAAAAAACGCTAATAGTAAACTATTCTTAAATCGTAATTGAAGTTCTAATAGAAATTCTATTGTATTTTTATATTGAATGCATTAAATAGTTGTAATTCTAGAAAAGTCAAAATTGGAAATAATTCCCATTCCTATAATCGAGATTTTACTGTAACAACTATACTGCGGATTTTTATGAATTTATCACAATTTAAAATTTGCAAAAATCTAGGAAACTATTAACAGGTAAACAAAACATGCAGAACATAAAAAATATAGTAGAATTCACAATATGTACAAATAAACCATGCTGTTATTTCAGCTTCAATTCTTTATTTCTGCTATTATAGATTTCGTATCATTCTTAACACCCAGTGTTACTAAACCTCTTACTAACAAAAATCCTAGATCATCAAAAACTTCAAAAGAAAAATCCAGTTCAACCCAAGATTCACCTTTTTTCCCTCGCATGTATCGGAGCAATTAACTTGCGATTCTCTGGAATTTTCCCCGGACTCAAGGTCAAATTTTCCGCGAGTTTCACCCGAGGCAGACGTTCCACGTCGGGAGAATCGCGACGCCTATACAAACACAACGGCTGAACAAAGGACGGAGGAAAATTCTGGACGAACCGGAGCCACAGAAAAGCTGCGAGTGCTGCGACCAGGAATGGTGTCAAGTTCCCCGGCTGAACATCGAAAATACTCGCGACGAGTGCCACTTAGGGCTTCAAAGGGACAAAGCCATAAGCTAGGGCAAGAACTTGGAAACGCAGCCATCGGAGATACGGTTGATTCGACGGACTTCGGAGGGTAAACGCGGCTAGACGAGACGGTGCAGGCTGCGTGGGCGGGATAGGATGAGAGCCAATATGAATAACAGATTATGCCTCGAGACGATGTTCGAGACGTTAACGAAGGAGGCTGCCGAGTGGTTGAATCGCGGGTCTGTCTGTCGACTGATATATCGAACTTGCAACACTGAATCGCGAAAATATGATTGATTTTAAGTGTCCCAAACGACTGAGTTTGTTTTCGTGGATTTTGTAACATTATCGTTCGGAGAGATCTTTGTTGCACCCGTATGATTCGTTTTATTAAGTTAAAAGATGGAAATGGCATGAAATTGTTAGTTGCCAGAGAGAATGGACGGAATTCACGGGAAGCTTGGAATCGATCGGTTCGAGTGCACGCGGCGTGAAAAGGCGACGTGCAGAGAGTCCGAAAGCATTTGTTCGTGAAAAATTCAGAAAAGAAACTAACTGCGCAAACTACTGTGCCGCCTTTGTTCCCTTATCTGCGTTATCTCCGCTTTTCTGATCCTAACGCGGCGAGTCAGAGTACACAGATAAGTTCTGTACAGAGGAAGTTTTATTTGCATGACAGGAAAGCCGAAGGGGAGGGGGGCGAGGGTGGGATCTTTCAAAGGATCTTCTAGAAACTCGACGAATCACCCGCGACGCGGAGATAAAGCCACGTGCCGAAGAAAGCCTGATAAATCGAGAGCCGCGCTATTACCAATTACCAACGACAATCCCAGAAAATATACTACCCAAATCCGCTAAAATATATCTACGTAATACTCCACCACAGAGAGAAACTTCTACCAAATTCCCTCATTTAATTCGCCACCGGTTTCAAACCCAACCCAAAGTTACACACACAAAATTCGTCTCGACCCACGCCGAAGCCTCCAAAATATTTCCCTTTAATATTCCTTTAGCATAAACCGCGGAGCCACAGTTTCGCCACTTTCCAAAGAAGCTGGAGGTCGAGAAACATTCAGCAAAGACACTCGGCGAGTGCAAAGATCGCGAGAAGCGCGGCATGGAGCACGTCGATACGACGGAACCTTGAAGAGACCCAGCGACAGCGAAAACGCGGAGGCAAAGGGAAGCGCGCAGAGGGCAGGGTGGACGAGGGTTGGAGGGACGGAGGGTGCCCTCGGTGGATGAAGCTGCAGGCTGCGTGGGCGGAAGCGGGGGCGAGAGAAACGCGGCGGAGGGGTACGTCGAGGGAATCAGGGGCGGACGCGTGGGTGGTCCTGGGCCCCGGATGACTTAAAGAGAAGCTGCGACTACCCCCGGACCGATCGATATCTGCACCGCCGTCGACACGTCGCGGTGCTTTTACCCGTCTGGAATTTCTCCCGCAGGAAGACCGCGGACAGAATCATACGCCGGGGCTCCCGCGGGGACGTATGATTCGTCCGCGCGACAGAACGTCGCTCGTTTTATTACCTCCCCCTACCTCTCGACGTATAAGACGGAGATTAAGTTCGCCCCGACGGGCCAACAAAGAATTCGTTGTGGCCCGAGGATATATTGAGTCCGTCCCCGCGATCCTTCTTTCCGCGTCACGCCGGCAGCGGAATTCCGCGAAGTTTTTCCTTACCGGGAAATTGTTGCCGCCGGGGAGAATTAAGCGGCTGATAAAAACTGCGACTTCAATTTTATACCAAGCGGGAGGAAAATAAGAAGAAAGTTCTTGGTGATTGGATTTTCGCTTTGCAAACTGAATATTAAACCTTTTAATTAATTCAAATAGTAGATGAGAATCATTGATATGCGATACGTTTCTTTAGGAAGTTAGACGCTTTGAAAAAATCTGGAAAAATTTTTGCAGCATCTTTGAACCCTTTGAAATGAGAGTAAAATAAAGGAATTAGGTTCCTGATTGGATTCTTTGCAAACGGAATAACCCTTACTCCGTAAATGTTAAACAGTTAACGGAGATCACTGATATGCGATACATTTTGCAGCAAGAAAATGTTCGCAGATCTCAGGTAGCATTAAGGAGATAAAAAGTTCGTATTCCAGGCAAAGAAAAACAGAAAATCTAAAAAATAATAGCGTCTTAATTACTGATCCAATTAAAAAATTTCTTATCACAAATCTAAGAATCTTGCAACTCGCCAAAATGATCATCCTCCAAATTCCAAATTTCTGAACTCATTCTGAATCTTCCATATTCCAAATTCTCTCCCTCCGCAAATTTAATCTGTAAAATCGCGAATCTTGCCAAAAACAAATCTAACAAAACTCTGCGGTCGAAAAAGTTGTCGAGGGATAATAAATTTCTTGGCGAACGAGTAAAGAGAATTTGCAACAGGAACTACGAAGTAGACGAAGGAGGAACTTTTTCGCGAAAAGGTAGTTCATTGACCATAGCTCGACGAGCACAGCGATAAAGTTACACACAGGTTGAAGTGAAGTTAAACTGATGCGAACCAACACAGACAAACTTCTCTGTTTCTCTGTGCGTTTGTGTGGATGCGCGCTGTCTTCGCGATAGTAGTTGCGATTAAAGCGGTAGTTTTTCTATGCCTAGACTTTTACGCTCGTTCGCGAATTGTCTTAGGCAAAAGAGAAACACGTATGAAACGCATTATTTCTGGATGTCCCTTTGCGATGTATAAACTGCTTTCAAGATCTGGCGATCAAGTTTCACATCGGGAAATTAAAAAACTTAACGAACCCGGAAGAGTTTTGCACGAAGATCGCTCAATTTTCCTTAACTCGAGGTATTTGAAACACCGAAAGTATCGATCGGATTCCACTGAACGCTGCACGCGTTTTGCGCAATGACGTTTGGACGATGAAACGCGATTATCTCTATTCTGAGACCGGGCGCACGATAACGCGAAGGCTAATTAAAATTAATTAATCGTTGTAACGAAGATGACGATAATGTCGTTACGCAAATTGCCGTCGAGCTCGCGGACATGGAATTTCTTCGAAATTGTAAACTATCCGATTTTTAAAACGGCGAAACAAGCTCGATGGTGGAAATTCTTGAAATCGCGGCGAGCGTCACGCACGGGGCGCTTTATTAGCGGTCTAATTACTCCGCACGGCCGCCGGCGATGCTTCTGGGGAAGATTATCGAGCAATAAGCGTTTTATTACGAGAACGGTATCGATATTAGCCTTTTCAGTTTTAATAGAATCGCTTCTGGTACGGGGATAGCAAATAGTTATTGCTTACGGGAACAAAGTTACTTTTAGCGCGCTAATCTTACGCTATTCCTTTTATTCTTTTAATTATTGTGGTAATTGGTCTGTCCTGCTAATTTTTTGGATATAGTCAGTCGTTTTCTGTGACTATTATTTAGAGTGAACTGTTACATGTCTTTCTACTGGAGTAATAAGAAAGTGTGTTAAGATTCAAAAAAGAAAATCGCTACATTATTCTCCAAATAATATAAGAAAATTCTGCTCGATCAGAAATTGAAAACCAACCCCTCAGAATAATTCCTCTATTGCCAAAATAAAATATCTAAACTACTATCAAAAAGTACGAATTCGGCGAGGAACATACAATCGCAAAACCACATTTTCCCCTAAATTGCACGCCTCCTTATCGCGGTGCAACCCCCGCACCTACAATTGACTTCCAATTCCCATATTCCGCGGCGCATCCACACCCCGCATTATATCAGAAGCGCTATTTCCATCGCGATTCGCCATTATCCCCCCACGCGGAGGGCGTTTCACGGTCAATTTTCGCGATCGGCGAGCATCGAAACCGCAGATGTTCGCGAGTGTCGCTCGACCGCGATTCCCCGCGATCTAAAAACAGCCCCGACGCTGCTCAGACGTGAATCACCGGACTGATGACGAGGGGTTTATATATGCATAATGAGAGGCTGCGGGGTTGAAATTCGCGCCTCCTTGAAATTCCCGTCACCTGCGACCGTTTAATGAGGCCCTCGAAAATATTTACTTGCTCGACTCGCCGCAAAAATCTCCGCAATTTTCGCCCCCTCGATCCGACGACGCCCCCCCCTCAATTAACGTAAATAAGACCGCGGAGACAAATTCGCGACGCTTCGCGGACTCACTGAAATATCGCGCGCGGCGGGTCGGACGATAGGGAGCGACGCGTGGTAAAATAATTCATTAGGAAGGAGGACGCGCCGGGCGTGGTATTTTTTTAAAAATCCCAGCCGCGCCGCTGGCTCGCGAAATTCGCGCGAAAAGGGTCGCGCTTTTGTGCAGTCGATGCGAAATTTCGCTGGATCGCTGCCAACCGCTCTGCGGACCTCGTCGCAGCGGCTGGAGGAGCCCGGATTTTCCGAAGGCTGGGAAATTCGCGAACCCCACCTATGCGAGAGTTTTCGCGAAATTGCGTGACTTTGGTTCCTCGCTATTCACGCCGCGGAAGAAGCGAAACACTGGGGATTAATTTGTTATAAGGACATCTACTTTTTAGTTTGAAGGCTGGTGAAGGCTAAAGTTTGCAGAAGTTGCGCTAATTTTACAAAATTTCTGCAGTGTTTGTCGAAATTCCAATTGCAAATCAGAGTGAAATGGGGGCAAATGAGTGAAGTGGAGTTAATTCTTTCGAAAGAAATCGTAAAAATGGAAACTCAATTTCTTCGTTTTCGTTTGCGAATACTTTTGATGCTTTCCAATGCCCTGGCACAGGTTTAGGGATCGCGGGATTCTTTTAGCTATTGAAGTTAAACTTGCGAATGACTTTGAGATATTTGTGGCTCACGGAATTTGAGAATATGAAACCCATTCCCAATAAGTCGCGACGATTTTTTTTTTAAAATACCCCAAGTTTAATTCTTGCGTCTCATCAGCGTCCCCATACTGGTACCCGCAGGAGGTTTCCATGACGTTTGATAGATGTGGTATTTCATCAAAACTGGCAGATCAATCGCGCCCGTATCCTCCTGAGTTAAGCATAGTATCATTGGACAAATAAAAAAGTTACGGTGGACATTATTAAAAGTGAACGAACTATGCATTCCGTTATCCTGACCCACCATAAACATCAGAAGATTAATTTCTTAGCTCCACGCATTTATATTCATGTGGAAATAACATCCTTAATATTAATTTTTAATTTTCGGTGGAGTTATGAAGTTAATTAATTAAGCCTTGCCTTCGAAAGGGATGTAAGAAATTTTCGAGTGATATTGTGCTGTTTTTTGAAAATAGAAATATTTTTAATACAGGAAAAACTGTAGAAAAACAGAAAATTGTAGTTAATACGAATAATACTTGGAATTTCTTCTATTGGAATTCTTTTCTAAACATTTTTTTCGAGTGAGAAAATTCTTTAGTGAAACTCACAGAAATTTCAATGTAAGTAGTTCAGTGTAAGTAGTTAAGTAGTGACTAAATTCATAGAAGCACAGTAAAAATAATATGTATTTTGTAATTTTTTTAAAACAGGTCCTTGCATCATTTTCAGTGTGTATTTTTAATTCGCGGATATCAAAGCTTCACAGAAAGATGATAAAAAGATTTTTATGTCAAAGTCAAAATTTTATAGATATTATAACTTGTAGTATAATTTTGATATTTTTTATATTTTACCATCTATCAACAAGATCATAAATTTTCATCTTCACATAATAATAAATTATTAATGTACACTTGCAGGTGGCTCAAATAAATCAATCATCCTCTATAAACATGTACTCCATACAGTCCTGTAAAACAATTCTATTTAGACTCTCAGACGACCATAAATTAAATTTCTCAATCCCTTTATTTAAATTCTACAAAATTGTAAGAATTATTCACCGTCATTTTTCGCTCACCACTTTAATATCCTTTCCAAATTTCAATACCTTTTCTAATCCGAGTCCCGAAGACCAACCCCTAAAAAATCCTCAAATTTCCATTTCCAACCCTTTTCTAAGCTTCTCTAAGCTTCCCATAAGCGTCGCTTAATCCCTCCCTAGCATAAAAAATTCAGGCTCCTTCCTAAATAAATCCTCACCTCGTTCCCAAACAAGTTTCTTCCCAAAATCAGCTGACGTCTCAATAAACACCGCGCCACGGAAAATTGAAGCAAGCCGTTCGTTCGTTGACTCACGACGCGTCTTTCGCAACCGATGAGGAGGGAAAAGGAGAGAACAGAAGACCGCTAAACTGACGAGAGTTTAGCGCATCGATAAAAGCAGACGGCTACGTGGAAGTTGGCATCGGACTCGAGACGCGGTGTTATTCCCGTGTCGTTCAAAAACGCACAGTTGTCGCGTCTGTCGAGGCAGGGTCGAGGCTGTTCCTCGAGGTTCGGGGTTGCTGGCCTCCGTCGCGGTTAATAATATTCGCTGTCGATTATCGCCCAGCTGAGACGGGGGAAGGGAGCCAATCGATCGCGGCGGTTTCTCTCTCGTCCGGCGATTTATTGCGCGTTCGCGAGCGCGGGAATCCACTGTGGCGACCAGAACTCGGCGTGGAATGGAACCCGAAACTACCCCGTTTCAAGGGGAGCGAATTCGACGACCGTTTCATTGACTGCCGCCCCGCGATCTGTGCGAAGGGGAGCAGGAAAACCCCTGGAGGATATTCAAATGATGCGTGTCTGGAATGGTGATGGATTGAAAACTCTCTTTTCTGGAAAGATCAATTATTTTCGGGGCTGGAATGCAAAGAAAAGGGCGCCTGCAGGTCAGAACTTCGTGAGGAAAAAGGGTGACTTTCGGGATATGTAATTACAACTTCTCAGAAAAATTATCATTTAGTGCAGATTTTAATTAATGAAATATTGAATCTCCTTCAAATTTTTGGATATCTACTCTACGGACTTCATTTTTAAAAATTTTCTAATTCCTTTGGGTTCAACCAAAGTTTATAAAATTGAGGAACGTCAAAATTAAGAAAAGAAAGGCACGAAGTCGAGACACGAAAATTTTAAGGAATTTGCAGTCCTATAGAAATAATGAATTAAAAATGAATGATAAATTCGTGAACAAGGATTTGGTGTTCGCGGTAGCGTGTTTTCCCGCCCAAAAAATTGCGCCACCATGAAAGCAGCTATATTTGCCGGGGCAACGTTTAAGTAACGATTTACGAGTGCACGTGACAAGCTCAGCGACGCGGATTAATACCGAAAATGAAGAATCGCCGCTGGCACGTATCAAAGGCGACGCGGCGAGGCGCGGGTTTAAATGCGTCCCGCGTTTCCACGCGCATAAATATAGCCCACCTTGCGGCTGATTTCGTCGGTAAGACTCGATTTATTCGTTTCCGCGAGGGAAAACGAAGGTGAAACGTCCGTGGGAATAAATGAAAAATCGGAGGGGGATAGCAAATGGACCGCGTCGCCGCGAGTTCGTTAACTCAATCATACCTGCAGCCTACAGCGCGTTATATCGCTGAACCGTGATTAAGAATTCCGGATGGATGGTTCGAAGATGGATCTTTCCTTCCGGATTTTAACGATATACGCGCGGCTCGATGTAATACAAAAAAAAAAAAAAAAAAAGAAAATCTTGATATCCGTATTCCAAAACCGGGATGCGAAGCTCCTAATAGCTTTAAAACTCGCAAGAATTGTGGATAAAAAAAATTTAATCGCTTGCGCTGGAGGAGAAAAGGTCTAAATATCCGAAAGTGGATTAACTGAGAATATCATCGTTTTCCATATTAAATTATCCAGAATCATGATTAACGACATCTGCGACTGCGATCGTGAATGAGAAACTCGACAACGAAAGATGACAGTATTCATACATGAATAAAGTGCGCAGACAGATCTCGACGCCCATGGATTTCCTCTTGCAAATATAACCACGCGTTGACCCGTCCGAAATTAACCGACTACATAGTTACGTGTCAAATGTCAGAAAATATGACGCCAATGTACACTGTCGCATACAGTCTTGTTCCCCGTGAATAATGGAACTGGGTTGTCTTCGCGGCGAGACAATGGACTAATGCGTTGCGCCGTTTAATCATCAATCTTAATCCCAGCCAAGCATTATAAGTTAATTCCCTTATCGGGAAGCGCCAGTGGATCTTGTTCGATATTAAACTTTCCTGAATATGCTACTTGGCAGAACCTCTATGCATCCTCTGTCAACAGATTGCCAATACCAATGATACATGCATTTCGCTAATTACTGGATCATTATGCAATTGGAGTGCATCTCAGTCTCAATCGTTATTACCATAAGGATTGCTTTGGACATTATTTTTTGTTGAAGTCCTCTGCTTCTTTTTTAGATTGATTCAAGCTTTTTACTGATATAGAAACTAACAAATAATTTTTATTTTTTATAAATCCGACAGGAAATATTTTTGGTACCGTGAAATTTCTCACGACGATATCGCTTGGTTTAATATTTTTTAGAGGACAAAAAAGAAGACTAATCATAATTTCTTTACATGGAAAATATTCGTTAAATTAAAGGCTTTAAAACGTGCGTTGTGTACTTTGATTAATAAAATTATTTGTGCACTAAAAAAATTAGTAAACACTTCAGTTTCGTTACGGTCCTAAATAAATCCTTAATTGGTTTAATAATTTTCTCAAATTGGCCGCGTTTAAAAGTCGTTACAGATCGTTTTATATTATCGACTTCGTCGAGAAGTCTCCTAAATAGGTGGTGACTTCCGTAAACCAGAATCCCCTCCGCCCTCGGAATGCAGCGAGCACGAGAGACTATTTGAAAAGCGAGCCCCCTCAAACATTTGCACAGTCCGCAAACTCATATCCGCGGATCCTGCCTCGCGAAGAATAGACGAGCGGATGCACTCGCCCCTCTCCTTTCTAAGTCTCCTGATCAAACAATCCAGCGATCCCATAATTTGATTTCGTTCTTTCCCCGTAATATCATTTTCGAGCGTTTCCTTCATCGCGTCTGAAGCTCTCTTCTCTCTCTCTCCTCTCGAGTCCGCGACTCAAGAACAAAGAGGCCTCCGAAAGAACAATACGTTTCTTAGTGGAGAAGACAGACTTCGAACAATAATTCCTCCAAGTGGCGAGGTAAGTACATTCATAAGCGATAACTTACAACTAACAAGAGCGTTTCAACGGAGAAAAACAATGGTCGAACACGCGGGGAAGCCTTGACACGTATTCCGCTCGAGCGGATTAACGACGCTTAGAGCGCGGGGTTCGAGCTTAAAGTGATACTTCCTTTTTTGCACAGTCACCCTCTCCCTAGAGTCACCCCGCGACACGTGAAATATATCTTAATGTAGGAAACCTTGCGCATAATTAATCTTCTTTTCATTCCAGGAGACGCTAATTTTCCCTTTCGCAGGGAAATAATATTTTTCCCACCCCCGCAAAAAGAAAAACTCTCGCGAAAATTCTCTACAGTTAATTCTTAACACTTAACGAAACTCGTTAATCCAAGCTCAACTCACGGCAGTTCCCCGGCATTCCATTATCAGCTGTTTAAGGTTTCAATCGAGCCAACGTGTATCCGATTTCACGTGCCATGGAATCTAGATGCTCGCACTCGTCCCCGAGGGGTAAGCTCGCCCCTAAATTTAACCGACGGATAGAAAATCAAGTCGGTCGCGTTACTTTGTCCCCTCGGTGCCTTCTTAGGTAAATGAAACTGCGCCTCGGACGGGAGACCACAGTCTCTGTTCCGAGGCGCTGCGTCGATCGATCGCACGATGGAGCGGAACACACGGCAGCTGCACGCCGCCTCCGAGGGCTCCTCGATTCTCCGCGTACTTTATGGACCCTGTTGGGACCTCGTGTGCGCCGAAATTTAAAGCATTCCGCGAAACCTGGATACTTTTTCCCCGGGCACAAAGACTTTCTAATTTAGGAGAATCCCGCGATTGCGGAAGCAGTGTACTTATTCATCCTCCGACATAATTTAATTGAAGCCTGATTTCTTACTGTTCTGGGTTTTCCAGAAATTAAAAAAAAAACTTAAGGGATACTTATTCAAGTGTTTTCTACATTAAAGTTTCTTTGATGGAAGCAAAATTTGGAGCCCTGTGACTTAAATTATCCGCAGGAGGTTGATAAACTTTCTGAATTTTTCTTTTTATAGTCCAAATATTTTTACATCGCTGAAAGAATTTTAAACGTAGTTGAAAAACAAAAACATGGACTCGGAAATTCCGTGAAAAGTCTCAGAGCGGTTTAAGAGCAGAAACTGGCGTGAACACTGGCGGATTTCATGAACAACTTTGTCCACGCTCCACACCGATCACTTGGTTAATTGCGACGCTAGTTGCGCCCGGTGCATGCATCGAGTGCAGCGCGAGCCAGCTGTCGGCATCGTGAAACTGCCGAAAGGCTGTAAAAGTGAACGCACGATCTTTAAAACCCGTGTTAACACGCGACCGTACACGAAACCATTTCGCATGCTTCTGTGGGGCACGACCCCTGGACTCGGGGTTAAAAACCGGGAATAAAAACAGCTTATGCCCCATTGAATTCAACACACCCTCTGCCTACTAAAAATCGAGCAATTTTCCTGCTGGAAAAACGTGGAACTCCATACTGAAACTTCTGCCCCTTATAATTCAAACATGGAAACCAACCCCCTTCTACAGAAAAGGAAAATCGATAAAGTAATCAGCCAAAGTATGTAAAATATTGTACCTGCCAGGACTGAACTCTGAGTTTTTTTTTCAGAGAAGAGAACAATGTTTCCACGTAAATTAATCTGAAAAAGTATTTGCACAAAATGAAAAGGCAAATACAAACTTCGGGAGAACAATACAAATGAGATACGGTGGAAAGTAAAGAGGAATAGAACTATTGAGAAGAATTTGTGAAAGTTTGACAAAGCAAGGAAAGCTTTGGCAAAGCAGAAACAATCTAGCGTTTAATTGGCACCAACCGGAGGAAGAGTTTTGTTCGATCACCGGGAAACAAAGTCGATTTAATTGTAAAAGACATTTTCAATCGCGGCGCAGAAAGACCGAGGGAGTCGAACTCCCGGCCTCGGTTTATCGGAAAGCTTTCGCCAAACAACAAAACTATTTCCTGTGAGTTGAACTTCGAGTCTCAATTCGAGCGTGTAATCAGCAAGATTGCTCCGCGAAAAGCAACTTTCAATTCCCCCGGAACGCTAAACTCGTCGACTAAATCTTGAACTTGAATTTTCTATAAAGATCGCCTTTTTTTCTTAACTCGATCTCTCGAAAGGCTATTTATTTTATCGCCAAACAGGAAGCCTTTTGTCACGCGGCAACAATCGTGCATGGTAATCGATAACGCGACGCTGAAGATGCGGTTAACCGTCGGTACAGCGAAAAAATGCGTCGATTAAAGAACCGCAGGGTATCGATGGCAAGGTGACACTGCCAAGGGCAGAACGACAGAGCAAATAGATCTGAAGGAAAATTACAGCGATACTTCGCGAAACATCTCCGAGGATGAACGCTGAGAAATTGCGGGACAATTATAGGCGAAATAAAGCAACAGTAATGTCGGGGATGGAGGGAATTCCAGCAAGAAGACCGTTTAATTTTTCGTTTTCCGGACACCATTCGCTAAATCCTCTTTTTCCCTCTTTTTTTCTGCGGACGACCACGGCACAAGTTTAATTATGCGCAATAAAGGCAAGAATTTATGGGATCGCTTAATGAATTACCAGTCGAAATATCTACTTTACATTCGCGAGCTCGCGGCACTTCTACGTGATTTAATTCGTTCTACTTCGCGAAAAACTTGCCAGGATTTAATTATATTTCGAACTACCGGAGTGTTTTAATTTTCGAATGAAATACCGAGCTGTGGATTATTCTACTCGGAAATGTGAGTAAAAAAAAATAGAAATACAGTAGCTGAACTGTAGAACGGAGAATATTGAATCACCCTAAGGAATTCTGGTCTCAAAACAACTGGATTCGGTTAATTATAATATCTGATTTGCTAAATTACGCGAATTCAATACGAGTTGAAAGAAAAGACAACAATTTCAAATTCGACTCAACAAAGCTGTAACACAACGCAGCAAGATATTCCGCCTCCAGGGTCAGTCTGCAGTTACCTGCCCCTCGAAAAAAAGAGACTAAATTCCCTATTACAGGCAACTGCGATCCCTCCGAGCGAATTTCCATTGGTAACAACGGCAACGAGGGGTCAGGGTGACCCCTTCCCCCCGGGGGCTGGTTGCTTAAGGGCCAACCAATGGGGAGCGATCGATCGGTCGAGAGTTCGCTGGGAAATAAAATACCGACGGAAGCTGGGAATAGCCCTCCTCTGTCCTATATTTCAAAATACGCGTCGTAAAAGGAAAAGCCTGCTTCGGGGGGCACGACGGAATTCATGGTGGGAAAGAAGGGGAAAATTAGCGATCGACGTCGAGTCGAGCGATTCGAGATGACGGGGTCCACTTCGACTCGTTCCGAGCTCCATTGACCGACAACCTCCGCGGGAAATAATATTAAAAGAGGGGTTGTGGGTGGTGGCGTTCGCGAGTCGCTTGACCCAAAAAGCTCGACTTTTATCTCGACGAAAGGCCGGCGCGGAAAAGCCTGACCCCGGCCCGTTCTCCGTGATTTTTACGCTTCTATTAGTTTATTTGTCCCCTGACGGCAGCGATAATGACGGCGGATTAACGTCACTGCCGCCTATAATTTCCTTTGACGATTTTTTTCGTCCTCCCCGCGAAAGAGTTTTCCTTTTGTCTGCCGCGTCGGCTGCTCGCTTTTTCCCTCCTCCACCGCGCGGAAAGAAAATCTTTCCACGTCTAGAAATTAACCATTGACGGGATCTCCGAGCGAATCGAACGCGACTGTATCGCGGGATCCGAATGACACTGTTCGATTTTTAACAGGGCTCCTTTGTGCTTCTCGATGGATTACGGTATCGATAGGTTTTTTTGCCGGGATGAAGAGAGATTTTGGTATCGACATCGAGGATGGACTGTTTGATAATCCGGCTTTGTTTATTCAATCGCTCTTTCATTACGCGTGGAATCCTTTTTAGAAGAATCGGTGAAAAAAGAGACTTCCCACTTTTACATTTTGCTGCTCGGTGCCTTTTCATTTTCCTCCGGCATCAAAGACTGGAAAAGCGTGCGTAGCATTTTTTGGAAAACTGAGCACCGAATCCGTAGATGTGAAAATTAATTCGGAACGCGCACGAAAGGATACTTCAAAGACTAATAAAGTTACTGTAATCTCTCTTCATTAAATCAAAATATTTGTACAAGCTACCGGACAAAGAATTCTAAATCGCGAGCCAAGCGATACGATCAGCTCGTTAACGCCAATTACTCGGCCCCGATAGGCTGAGAAGTCATGAATTAAGTCGAACCGAATCGATCGTCAGCGTGAACGTGTTAACGATGCACGAAACTGCCGCAGAAACACATTTCCTCGGCAATTTGAATAAGCAGACTAGGCAGATACAAGGCGCGTATTCTGCGCAGAACAATCTGAGGACAATAAACCAGAGCAGCCCCCTGATCCCAGATTTAGAGGAGCTCAGTCCCTCGGAACAAAACGGATCGCTAAAGGACCGGGACCCAAAGAAAACGGTCCGCTTGTATTGTGCGCAAAATCTGATGCCTGAGGGGACCACCGCAGCGAAGAAAGGGGACCCAGAATTGGGACCCTCCTCGCGTCGGGAAAGCCCCGTTCCCTCGGCCTCGACAGCTACCTGCGTCCCATTGAATGCACGCACATGGGATACCTGCGCCGATTTGCGACGGCCGAACCAACTTCAAAAATAACACTATTTACGCACTTCGAAGCTTTTACTGTGGTTATTTGGGCGAGGCTGTCCACGGAATTTGTTGAAATATATGTGCAATTAATTATGGAAATCTGCATTTAGTTGATTTTCACGTTGTTGATATTAACAAAAGATGCAGTTATCTTAACAAGTCCTGTGCTAATTCATACTCTTATGGAGAGAAAGGAACAACTTAAACTTGAATGAAAACGTTTTCTTCTCAAAATATTCTGAAATGTATTTTGCTTTTTAATATTTTATGGGCTTCTGCATGGATGTAGAATCTAATAATAATATTAAGATGGTTGAAATTAACAAATTTTGAGAAATGAATTTGAGTACTTTCAAATTCTTCTAATAATTTTAAAGAAATATCTGTAATATAATATTTATGCACGTGAAATGCACTTTTTCATTTTTTAAAGTGTAAAACTTCATGCAGTGTATGTAGACATTTATGACAGTCAATGTAAATAAATAAATTGTAGAGAATGTCACAAGTTGAAGGTGAAAAACTTCGTCAATATATTCTATAAGTCTAAATAAGAAACACAATGTTATATAAACACAGTTTATACATTTCACTTTGAAAAGTTACAAATAAAAATATAGCATAAGAAAAGAATAATTAATAGGTACTTTTATGCAAATAGTATATATTTACGATCTAGCCATGAGGTATTAGTCGTTATTGAATGTCAATAATTATTACCATTACTCACTTATTAGTAATTGTAATAATAACTTCTCAGATGCAATTAATATTCCATTTTAAATGGAGCACAGTCCAGAACGTGAAATTTAAGAATTAATCAAATTCAGAAGATTTTTTTATATTAGAATGAATCAGTAATTTAATTGTTTTACCTCATTTAATGAATCATCAATTAATTTGTATAAGTTCATCATGTGAATTTATCCTTATTTTACAAACTTATTCCTTTAAAATTCCTCACAGCTAAAAATCAAGTTCATACAACATTTTTTTCTTGTTTGTACCCATAGAATATTCAATAAAATTGAACACCTTCAATTTGATACACTCTGTTCTAGAAATTTTTATTAAACCAAAGCAAAGCTTATTATTTCCCTCTAAATTCTACCACCAATTCTAAAACACCCAGTACATTATTTCTTATTTATCGAACCTATTTCATGATAGACACGTACTATTTATTATTAAACACGCCTATTCTCTATTCCTATTTATAACCGTCCATTTATTTACATCCAAGTATCGGAGTAGCATTATTAATACCCTACAATATTATAACTAATACATCATAATCAATTCCCTACTGAAATAATACATCACTCAACAGTAACAATATTTCATTGTAGCGCAGTTTTGAGTCTCTTTACTATAAAAATAAAAATATTCACAACGTGAGGCTCGATAAAAAAATGATTAATTGATATACGGTTACTTCCCAGCTGGACGTATTCCGCGATTTAGTATAAATATTGTCCCATAAATAATTCGCGATGGACAATGGAATGCAATAACTGAGGAAGCCAGCGGGCAACGGTAAACGGTGGCATCTGCGCCGCGTATTTACTTTCACTCCGTAGTGCCCCCTGTGTGTCCCTTGCCAAGCATCCTAACCTCACTTTCGCGAAAGCTGCTCTACGCGACATAAATGAACGGACCGAAATTCTCCGAAACACGTCTCGTAACCATTATCACCATTGCCAAGGCGATTCTCTTTCATATGCTTTGATATCTCTGCTCAAACGATCGACCAATCGTCTCGCGTCGCTCTGCCCCGTTCTCTCCCTCTCGTTTGGCAGCCTCCCGGCGGAGGCGAACATAACCTTACTCCGGAACGAGAATAATGCGAGTGTAACGAAGCAACGAGATCATTTCCCTCGTTTTAGGTTGAAAAGACGATTGCAGAAGGTCGCGAGGTTGGAAGTACAGGAAACGAGGGAATTTTTTTCGGGGGAAGCGAAACGGAGCAGACAAAAGACCGCGCGTACATCTGTCGCGTCGCGGAACGCGACGAGGAGGATCGATCGCGTAGCTCCGGTTCGCGTTCCTCGGCTCGCGAAATAAGTATGATTCAATCGCGTTCGCACAGGTTGAAAATAGAAAGTAAGCACGGAGAGGCTGGCGCTTCATATCGAACCGACGCCTTCGAGCGTTTCTAGCCGAGGAGAGGGTAGAGTGCGAGGGACGCCTCCCTCTCACTCTTTCTCTCTCCCTCGACTGTCTCCGCCGCCCGGTGAACGCACGGTGCACATGAAAAATGAATCAATTACTTACGGGGTAGTACATCCCTTGCGGAGGAAGAAAAAACGCCCCAGAGCCCCACAGTTTGAGGCCGTTTTGCTCCACCGTTGTGCGAGAAAACAAATCCAACACTCCGTACCTCCTCCCCTGATCACCCACCACTCCTCCTCCTCCTCGGCTCACCTCCTTTCCTCACACACTCTCTCTCTCTCTCTCTCCGTCCCTCCTCCGCTTCTCGGTTTCGTACACTGTGTAACCGGCGCTTTTCTCTTTTCGTCGCGGCTGAATTTCGCCTGGATCCTCGCGGAGGACCGGCGTTCCTTGTATCGCACGTCACACGCGCGCACCGCGGATCCCACGACACGAGTGTATTGGAACGGGAGGGAAAGAGAGACCCGTTGTTTCTCTTTTTCACGCGGTGTCTCACGCACACACGATGCAAGGGCGCGCGCGCGTCGACCCACACGCACTCGGAGAACGACGCACCGATTGAATCGAACTCTCGAGGACGAGCAGCAGTTTCAAAACCGCGTCCACGCGCGCACACGATCGAGCGGGACCCCGCGTTGCTCTCGTTAGACGCACGAACCGAACCGTTTTCCCCCTTCGTCTTTGTCCTCCCTCCTCTCTGTCTTTCTTCAGCTGTATCCTATCGCGCGCGTTCTCTCTCTTCAACAACGACTCGCGACTGCCACCGTGCGTGGTCCCTCTGCGACTGACGGTCCCGCTGCCAGCCGGCGCCATCGGCGCGCAGCGCCACTGCGCAACCAGCGCCGCGCATCGGCCATCATTCGCACTACGTGAATCAAACTCGACCGTGGCGCACACACGCGACCGCCGCACAGTGCTCAATTTTCTCAAAAAAACTTTTCGAAGCTTATATCTTTATTTTATTTCCATCAAGATCAGTATCCTTTGCCTTTTAGACTATTGAATTTTATTGTTGTATTGAAATTGCAGTACTCGAAAAGTGTAGACTTTATGGCAATGATATCAACATAGTTTTTAAATTAATTTTTGTAAAAACTGATGATCTCTCGATATTCAGCCAAACTTGTACTATTAGAATGTCTAATTTTATACAGCAAACTTTGTTGTAAAACATTGCTGCATTAATTATTCTGAAAATATTAATTGTTTCATGAAAAATTCTGTGTTCCTATGTTTTATGAATTTCAAAAATCAAATCTGGTATTACAATAGAATACGGATTTTTATATATTTATGGTAATTTTAAAATATAGAATCTATAAAAAATTCATTTATTCAAGCTTTAATTCCTTATTTGTAAAAATTTTATTTTGCATAAAGTCTAGTTCTTAAAAATAGTAAAAAACAAAATTATTTAAAAAAATTTGTAGTCCTGTAAAATCCATTTATAAAAAGTGTAGCTAACAAGTATTAAATAGCACTTTGAAAAAGCTATTCTACACTGAAAAAATTACTTATGACTAACGCTTATAAAAATACACTACTGTAGTATATAATAGCAGTTTTTCTTTTAATCGGACTTTAGTCCGTAAGTTTTGAAACCAATTTAACGCTTTCTCTTTAAATTGCTAGTAAATAAATTTTCTATCAATCTGTTCACCTCGATTCTTTTAATTTTGTTACTAATTTTTTACATATATATTTTTTTCTTGAATAATACAGTATTTTAAGAAGATCATGACTTGTGAGTTTATTTGGTCACATTTTCAAATAGAAAGATAGATTTACTAAATCTAAGATGATGAATTCAATGTACCCAAGCGAAATTTCAGAAAATGGATTCATTAGAAAGGAACTTAGTATGTTTCTTCCGGAGACTCTGATTATGAATATGAGATAATTAAAAAAATCATATCCAAAAAAACTCTAAAACTTTGACGTTTATTTCATTTCTAGGGATTTCTGCAAAACCATGCGCCGTGTGTCTCTCATCGACGCTGGCCAAATTTTATTTCGAACGATGAATAAAAGATAACGAAGGCGAGTTTCGGAATTTATGTCGGAGTTACGGGGGAATTCGTATTCCGCCGGCAGAATTTTATTTAGTGGATAACGCGTTGCAGTCGTTCCCGTGTTTTCAAATTTTTCTAGATCGGATGAAATTTTTGGTGAAGGTTTTGTTGAAGAAGACGCAAGTGTTACGAGCATGCGCTTCGGCGCGAAAGGTTTAATTGGAAATTATAAGAAACGTGCTTTTGGTTGTTGCGTAATGTTACGTCTTCTTGCGCAATTAATTTGGAAGGAACTGAGATTGTTTTGATTACGTGTTTTATAAGTGATATTTGCATTTCAAGTGAGATTATTTAGGGGGATGTAGACTGGAATTTATTTTTTGAAGTTGGGATTTATATTTATTCTGCTTATGCAGGGTTTTCGATTTAAAATGTTGAGTCTATGAGTCTTAAAAATAATGTCATTTTGCGAGAAATATTAAATACACTTCGTTTATTTTCTATTATTTGGGCGCTTTCAAGGTTATTTGAAGGTTAACTTTATTTTTTTAAATACAAATCTTTATTTTTTTTTCGTATTCTTTGTAATATTTCTTCTTTATTCTTTCTAATATTCCTGGAATAATTTTTGTTAAGCGTATTTTGTTTTTAAAATATTGTGAATTGTATCATATTTTGCATACTTTGCTATCTACTTTCTATCACCAATCTCCGAAATTTTTACATATTCAAAAATGTTATAAGTACATAAATATCCATAGTCTAATAATTACTACTTATTCACTGATCTTCTATGCTACATTCAGTTTATAATATTTATAAAACACAAAACTCCACAAAAGTCTAATCTTCTCAGTATTAAGAAAAATGCATTTCCTCATTAACAAAAATCACTTATGAACATCTTCTACTCACTTTCAATAATCTTACGATTAATTCCCTATCCAAAACACAATAAAATCTAAAAGACTCCTCAAATAACGATCAAATTTCCGCCTCATTTGTTGATCACAATGCCCACGCACGAGCTCGAAATTCATGGAAATATAAAGCGTCTCATTTACCACGAACCGTTCGTTACATTTGCCATCAACCGAAAGTCGATTCTACCCCCACGATATTTCGATGCAACGCGATATAAGATTAATGTCACCGATTTGCTCTGACCTGCGTCTCCACTCGCGCACGATTCAACTTCGCTCGCCTGGTCAGCCCGCAGTAGTCGCATCAAAAATTAGATATCGATTCGCGTGTAATTCCCGATTTATCGTCCCTCCACCGCAGCGTCTCGATGATATTTTTAATTTCATGCCCCGCATTTTTCCTCTCTCCTTATCGCGCGCAAACAGAAAACGTGCGTCCGCAATGATTAAAGAGCCTCCCGTGAATATTTTCCATTTTTACAGAGGCGCATGACTAACTCTTTGTGTCGCCGATTGCTGTTTGCCTTTCCTGTCGCGCTTGCGAAACGCCTGAAACTCCGCGCGCGGACTGCAGATGTTCCTCGAGCTATAACCTCGTCCCGCGCGCGCGAATAAATCAATCGCTTTCCGATTCTCCGCTCCGAGATCGCGAGGAGAACGGGGAACAAAAATATTTGCTGGAAATTTCGTTTTCCTACGCGATTTTCGTGCCGCGTCCGGGGAGGAGCTCGCTGCGGCACGAAATTGGAGCGAGCTGACCTAAACTTATATAGGGCGACGCCACGGTACCTAAATCTAGAGCGAAAACTGCGGGAAAAATATGGTGCGAGCGCGTGCGAACCAACCGTTAATTTCTGAATTATAATATTGGCAAATGGAGACTTGGAGTGCGCTGCTCTTTGACTCTTTGCTCGGAAAATGGCCTTTAAATCTGCTCGTTACTTTTTTCCTGGCTTTATATCATGGATGCGCCACAAAATTTGGAATCTAATTTCTCAGAACCGAGGCGCCGGAATTTCCATTGGCACGAGGAGAAGAAATTTCGAAAATTGAAAGCATAATTTTTCTGCGCAGAGAAACATTTCAATCTGTGCTTTAAATAAATTGGCGGAGAAGTTAACGCAAGTTTTCGTGACTGAATATCAGTATTTATATTTTTAAATAATTTTGTGGGAGGTATGGGTACACTGAGAAAAATAATGTTCTAAATTTTACTACATTTTATACTAAAGTAGCAGGATAAGTGCACGTATAATAAAAATCCTAACACAGTGTAATAAAAATTGCAACCCAGTGTAATAAAGGCATTCGAATTTTCAGCCTTTCCTAAGAATATTTGCTACACTGTGTTGGAATTTTTACTACACTGTGTTCGGATTTTCACCCCATGTCCTACGATCCTGCTACTTCAGTATAAAATGTAGTAAAATTTAGAAGTTTATTTTTCTCAGTGTAATTTTTCCAAGGTTCCAGGTGGAATAAGCATTGTCGGACTTTCGTTTTTGTATTCTTTTGTTGAAGTTTTCCATCGGGACAAGTCCAAAACCGCGCGTCGCAAAAATCAGGGGGTGATCGCGTCTAGTTTCGTTGCATTGTCGACGCGTATAATATCGAAGCTTCGTTATTGCACCCGCGGCGCGCCGTTATTACGCATATATTAGCGTGCAGCAGAGAGATACAAGGAAATGAAACCATTATCGAAGTGTACAGAACGGATTCCGATTCTGGGGAGAGCCGGTGCTGCGCGAGATTGCTCGCTACGTTCCCATCGCGAAATTATCGTTACGAGGGCAATCCCGTTCGAGGGGAAACTTTATTATTCCCCAGACCAAGGCATTTCGTCTTTATTCCGGCCATTACGATCGCCAGCAACAAGCGGCGCTATCAAATCTAAAGGATCCAACGAATGACAAACGATTTACACTTGAACGAATGTTAAACCTCCTGAACAAATTAATTTTCACAATTTTTCTCTAAACACGTTTCACAGAAATATCAAGAACAGAATCTAAAAGACATCTTACAACCCCCCGAAACAACAGAATAATTTTGCTCAAGCATATCGCGTCGCATAAACAAAGAGGCGCCTCATCTCGAGCCGCGGAATTAATTATTCAAATAACGAAGCCACTCCGCCGCTCGTTACTCGCGCGAAAATAATTTCAAGACGCATCGCGCGACGCGAATCACCCTTTTGTTCCTCTCTTAACCTTTGAATCTCAACGAAGACCGCGTTGTTTGCGCGTCGCGAGACAGAATCATCCGGGTAAAATACACCGACGGAACTTTCACGACTTCCAATCGTTTATTCTTCTGCTCGTTGCGCAACCCCTTCGACTGAGGCACGTGCTCGGGTGTCGCGATCGAGGAGCGAGTGATCGCGAGAGGATCGTGACCGGGATCGACGGACGAATTACGAGATGCAGTCGTTTCGTGCGGTTGCGAGCCGCACCGCGCCGCGCTGCGCCGTGCCGGCTGACGAGGGCGGAAAAGTTTCCGGGGAGCAAAGTATCGGAGACAACGAAATCCCGACAATTTATGTTCCTGGAATTCCGCCAGGATCCCGAAGGCTGGGTCTGTCGGTCGCAGGAAGGGGGAGGGACGAAAAATGGCGAATGAAAGACCGCGGAAGTCTGCGACGTGGGATGTTGCGGGGGTGGGAGATCCGGTGTGCTTGATTGGGAAAGCCTGATGGTCTCTTGCTGGGGTGTTCCGTGCGTGGGTGAATTCTTGGAGCCCTAATGAGCTTTTCTTTTTAGTCTCAAGACTCTGAGACTTCGTTTGGAGATAATTAGAAAAATGTTTGATTTAGGAAAAAATTTACTTGCTGGGTTGATGAGAATTCAAAGTGAAACACCATTTCTGAGTGGAATAATTAAATCCATCGATCCACGAAGCACGAAATTAATTGAAGAGCTACCCAACTAACTACGATACTCAATCAATAAAAAATACTTTAAAAGAACCTAATCAAAATATAACGCGAAGCCTCACAACTTCATCCTCTTTCCAACTTAGTTGGTTCAAAATTCTTACTAGTTTTTTCTCGACGACCAATTCCGCAGCAAAATCAGCAAAAACGGCGGTCCCTTTGATTGGTTCCGATATTTAATAATGTCGCGTCGAGGATCCCAAGTTCAAAGGGCAGTTGTGTAACCAAGTAAAAACCACCTTACAACCAGCGAGCGACTTTTTTGAGCACCGAAAAGAGGTGCTTTGACGTCGCTTCGAAACAAGATCAATCGACGACCGCGTCGTTAACAAGATTCCGAGGCGACGGGGAAACAGAAGGGAACGCTGGTTCCCGGAGCTGTTCGTCGCCTACGCGCGACTCGATAATGCGCGGCCTTGTGCTTCCCTGAGAACGCGGCGTCCCAACAGATGGAAGATGTTTCGAGCCGATTAAAGTCGCATCAGAGGGAAATCGACGGCCGCTTCCCGGGAATCCAGTCGTTTCGGTAACGATTCCGAAACGCGAACCACGCGTGTCGGCGAACCGCTGTATTTTGAGTGCGTCGCCGCGAATGTGATTTTACTAAACAAAGTAGAACGAACGTTTAGAAGGAACGTAAATACCGCGACTCGGGAAAGGAAGTGGCAGGGAGATGTAGGCAAATTCCCAGTCGCTGGTGCTCGGCTTTGTGCGCGACGGGGTGAACCGAAAATTCACCCGGGGGAGTCGACCGAGTCGTATCTCGCGTTCTTTGGCGAGAAAGAGAGTGTTAAACTGGAAGTTAATTCTTTGGGAGGTTGGAACGTGAAAAGACTGTAATTTGGGACAAAAGCGAGGGAAAATATTGAACGCTGGTCAAGAAAAAAATTTCAGTCGGAATATTCTGTTCGGGAAGTTTTTGCTACTTTGTGTAGAAAAGGAAACAGAAAAATGTGTAGCTATTTTTTAAGATGTGAGGAAGAGAAACTATATTCCAATTTTTTTTTTAATCTTCTACTTTTAAAAGAAAAAATTGTAAAAGACCGCTATGAATTTTAATGCACTTCAGTGGACTCAGTCCTTTAACCTTTTTTACGATATTCAAATTATTTTTACTCACAATTATGTATTGTATTTTTTTCAATAAATGCTTTGATGTTCAGAGAAATGTATAAAAATTAATATTGATAATAAGTTGATTTGTATTTGTTAGATAATATTTGTAACTGAAAATATTGGAAAAGCAAAAATATTAAAATATAGAATTTTCGTTTGGAGACCATGGTGGCAAAGGGAACGAAAATTGGATGCCAAATATTAAATTGCAACTTCAGGAATTAGGCCACTTGCAGTGTGTTAAATTCGGTGTGATATTTTACATTTTTTCCTTGTAAATAGGTGAATTTAAAGACAAATTTGAAATATGGTCTGTATTTTACAGGTCTTAAGGGATGATGTTTATATTTTCTTTTCTTTTTTCCTTAGAAAATAGCTGAGCTAGAATTTTCTTAAGCATGTTTTTCCAAAATGAGATTTTTAATACTGATGATGTCAAACGTCAGTGCCTGCCACAACTTTTGTCGGATTAGCTTCAAATTTTGACGAAACCTTTCTTTTTGCATAATCTAAGGAATTAAATAAGAATTTTTAAAAATATTTAATACTTTCTTGCAGCAGACATTTTTGGAATGAAGTTTTCCATGTAAAATTAAATTTTTTATTAGAAACGCACAATTTCTATAAAAATCAGCATGTTGAAAAAATAAAAAATATGTTGTGTTTTTGTTTAGCTCAATTCGTGAGACCGTAATCTACGGATTAAAAAATTTCCAGGTCTGCCATTTCGAAGAAAAAAGGAAAAAGAAAAATATGTAATCACTTTTTACGACTTGCACAATAAAACCCATATTCTATATTTTTCTTTAATTTATATAAGAAAAAAATGATAAAAGATTACTATGAATTGAACACATTTTGGGTAGTCTAACCTCGTATGGACCTATTCTACTTTGCTAACTGGAAAGAAGTCCAATCTTTACTAATTTTTTATTTAAGAATTATTGAATGAATATGAATATTTTTTCTTCTAAAAGATCTACTAATCTTTGCTTTATTATATATTTTATATATTTTTGATGCCTTTAAGGTTACCTCGGAAATATATGCATTAATGGTGCAAACATGTCGCCTTGATAAGAACATAAAACTCCCAAAAAAATCTTCTTAGGCTTCAAAATGGTTTAAAAAAGATATAAATACAATGATTATATATTTTATAAGAGTTTTCAAATAAAGTAGACTGAGATTCTTAATTCATCCATAATCAACAGCAATAATAAATTTTTAACACCTAAATAAAAAAATTAAATTTTTTAATTTATTTTTCAGTACTTTTTTAAGATTGAAACGAAATTTACATCTTAATGATTCCAATAAAAAATAAAAACAACAACGAAGGTAAGTCTACACAAAATATTCCATCACCATATCCCAACATTTCCCCGAAAATGTAATGGCGTAGATCTTCCCCAATGCTGGAATAATCACGAGCGAAACGATCCTTCCCTCCCACGAGCAGCATCCGCCCTCGGATTCTCTGTTTTAAGAGGGTTCGGTCGAGGGACACGCACCTACAATCAACCTGCGACGTTCGCTCGATCTGCAGGGGATATTATCCCTCTTTGAATCACCATAGAAACGAAGGGAGGAGCGCGCGCGAAAAGGGTTCAAAAGCCACGGGCGCTTAGAATAACGCATCTCGACGCGCTCTAGATGGAAATGGATCTCTCCGGTAGTACTTCGATAACAAACGAGGATCCCGACGTAACGATACAATTGCAGACGGCGGTAATAACAATCGGAGTCGGGTCGCGGGGAAAAGGGACGCGCGATTTCCATGCCGCGGAAGACGTTAAATCATCCCCGTAGTCGTCCCTCGGGGCACTTTCTTCCGAATTAAATCCTTTTATCCGGATTAGGTTCGGCGCATTTTTGCGAAGGGAACAGGTTACGTAAATTTCGGGGGACGTTGAGAAATCACTGGGAATATTTCAGCGAGACTTTGGTCAGCCGAAATGAAGGCAGGCGACTTCTGCTGAAGCAACCTGGAGGCTAATCCAAAAAAAAAAAAAAAAAACAGTGAAAAGGAGTTCAAATATTCTACTTTTGGGTTCTAGAATCGTGATCAAGTGTTTTAACCCTTAAGAATAAACTTCAGTCGCAATCTTATGGCTTCTTTTTGTGATGAAAACCATTAAAAAATGTTGATCTTTTGTCATAAACTTGTTTGTTGAAATCTGCTTGAAATGCAACTGCTACTAACTTTACTCTTAATTTTGTAATATATTTTTCAATACTTACTGCGTTCTCTTATAAGAAGACTTGTTAAGTGACAGTTAAATAATTTAAATGCTACCAAATCAATTTTTCTAAAATTTTGTGTGAGGTTTTACTATTACATAAAGAATTTAAATGGTAATGAAGTTCATACTTAAGTAGATTTTTGAGACCGCTACGGCCCTACACAACTGTAAATTAATAAGTATTGAAACAACAATATTTCAAACAAATGCTGTCAATCTATTCTATGTGGAAAAATTAGGAAAAAATTCTTATATGAAAGTCGACCAATAAGTCTTTATTACAGAATTAGAAGAATTTGAAAAATCACCTAATTTTCCTGCTCAAAGTGCCGATCACCCAACTTTCATCCGCCTGTGTGTAATGTTTACTATTATTAGAGTTGTTCAACAATTAATAAAAATTGCCAAGAAATTCGCCATGTTACTAAAACTCTTTGTCCACGGTCAAAGGCCAAGTTCTCGGACATAGTTTTGGTAACTAACTGTTTATCCTGTTACAACTGGTTGGTTGCAGGAATTAGCAACTGTTATGGGAAAATGTGACGCGCAGCATTTTCCGTAACATGTTTTCGTCCGAGATTTTCATCTGAATTGTCCATTTTCACGATCCAATTTCTGGTTACATTTTGTCGGAACTAGAACTTGGACCAAGGACACAAGGCTTTACATGTCCGACTTGTATTTGTGTACACGGACACAAATACGGACTTTGAGAAGGAAAATTAGTCGATTTTTCAATTTGTTATAATTTTGTAATAAAACCTAATTGCTCGACATTCATATGACATTTTTTCTCGTTTTTGTGCATAGAATACGCTGACAACGTTTGTTCGGAAAAACCTTAGACACTCTGTATAATCTCCTACTACCTCACGATGTTTCTAAGGATACGAAATAAAATTAATTTCTATTTACCAATTCACTAAACATTAATAATCAATCAAATTATTACACTCATATTGAGGGATAATTTAAGGGTTAAGAGTCATAAATGCAGAATGCATCCACTAATTCAACCAGATTAAATATGGAGAATGCATTCGGTTTGCCGGATGCTGCAAGCTCGCTAATTCTTTCCCTACCGCCTTTTAACACCCCCGTTTTTGAATCGCCTGTAAGTACACGATGCAGTAACGAGCAAGGGACGCCCCGATGCGTCGCACCATCTCGTGAAATTTCATATCGACTCGTCGGCCATCCTCTCTACGTCGGTGCAGCCTCCGCCGGTGCAGTTTCAAGTGCACTCGGGGTGGCCGCGTATTTTTAGAACCCTTTACGCGCGTTCGTACGTGCGTTGCAGCTGGAGCGCACATGCGCCCGCTGTTTGTGTCCGCTCGCGTACATCCTCGTGCCACTATATAAATGTTTTACGGTTGACCTCACCGTGGGCCACGGGAGCACGAAGAGGAACAGCCACCAGGCAGAATTCATCGAATCAGCCGGCGGAATATTGGTTCGATCAAAGCGATTCCTCTCCGCGTTCCCACGAAAAATCCGAATAAATGTTTTCGAAGTCGGACTCTTTGCCACTGTTGCATTTTCGCCTGTCGTTTATTGTGTTTTTTTTTTTAACGCTAGAGCTGGCAGTAATTAATACCTTTTCCTCGCAGAGAAACTCCAAATAATTTTCTACAGAATTGGCGTACATTTCTATTTCTTTTTTTTAGAGCATTCTACGATAACTCTGTTCTGTGTAACTCGATAACAAAGAGAAATCCGAGGAACCGGACTGAATTGAACTGAAAAAAACTATAGTAGAGATAATTTCTCATATTTCGAGAAAAATCGGGTAAGACTTTGATATCTCAAGCGTCGAGACTCGCGCAGTAAAATAAACAGGCGAAAATCGAAAGAAACTCGGCGATCGACGACAAAGTCTCTCTTCAAAGATTCGCCCGAGTTTGCCCCGTGAAAATTTCCCCGGAACGATATAGGGGACGGTAAAGTGTGGGTTGAAATACGGTTTCTGGATTTTATTTTTCTCCCATACGTCGCGGAGATCCTCCGGGAGGTCTGTCGCTCGATCTCCGGCGATATTTCCTCGTCAGAAGGGCGCAGAAGTTGGCAGGGTAGAAAGAAACGGTCTTCAGATGCGACGTCTCGGTTTATAGGTCGTCCTCGATTCTCCTGGATCCAGGTTTTATTTTTTTTTACGAGAGAATCGACGGGGCGAATCGAAGCGCCTCGAACGACTCTGCGCGCTGATCCGCCGAAGGAGCGAAGAGACAATTTTGATAAAACGGGTGGACTATCAGGGGTGGTGGATCGCGATTCCCTGGATTTTATCCGAGGCTGTCCCATCGTGACAGATGGGATTCAGCGGGATCGCCCCCGTTGGATCGTAAAATATTCGCGGAGAAAGGCGCAATGCTAATGAAGGCGATCGTTCAAGGACTTTCGTGATGATTCCGCGCGGAAACTGTCGCTCTTCGTTTGCACGGGGCTAGTTAAAAGGCAGCGAAGCCGGGCTTTGAATAAAACCGACTCAGCCTCTCGCAAGAAAAAGTATCGCTCACCTCGGCCTCCGCGTCGGTTCGTCCGCCCGCCGCGGAAAATTCGGCGAAATTGAAAATCGTCCCAAATTGTTGCGCAAACTTCTGGACGCGCGGATCGTGATGGATAGGAGCGATCGCTTAACCGGGGACTGAGAGTAACGAGAGGCGATAAGACGAAACGCATAGATTTATCAACGCGGAATATGCTGCGCCCTGATCAGCCTCGTTCGCCCTTGCTCGACGTTACACCCTGAAACCTCTGGAAACTGCCTACTCCCGACAAGGGTAAGCCCTGAAGAGGGGTTTCCATGACGACTACAAGAGAGAATTGTGCCGATAGCCGGGGCTAACCGAGGCCCTCTGGCGAAACGCTCACGCAACAAGACCCTAAGGTACAGCCTGACCGAATATATTCGCATTATGGAAATTAGGAGTTGTGGCCCATTCGAATGGCGAGCAAACTCCCTTTGGTGAAATATGGGATGCTAGTTTTTCAGACTTCTAGATCCTTGGTGACACAAATGAATACATAATGAAATTTTTTATTGGACGTGGAAATAGGGTTTCTGATTTATCTGATTATTCTGGTTTCTGATTAAAAGTAAGAAGGTAGTATTTTGCAGAAGGTAGAATTGGGATCTTTGATCTCGTGGAAGGCGGAATTAAGAATTTTAATTTTGCTGAAGGTTGAATCTTAGTGAAGGCAGAACTCAAAATTTTGATCTTGTTAAAGGCAGAAGTAGAATTTTTAACTTTACATTAGATCGAATTAGAATCTCAGTTTTACATTAATGCAGAAGGAACAATTAGGATTTTCAATTATATAGAATACAGAATTATGATCCTTAATTTTATAAAAGCCAAATTCAGGATTTTCAGTTGTAGGAATTAGTAGGAATTAATACAGATTAATGATTTTTAATTTAACAAACTGTGGAAATAGAATGTTCAATTTTATAGCACGTAGAATTTATATTTTTAACTGTGAGGATATCTTAAATTTTTTAGAATGTAGAGTTGCGATTTTTCATTTTCCAGAAAGTAGAATTATAATTTTTAATTTTGCTGAAGACATAAGCAGAATGTTTGATTTTGTTGAAGGCTGATATAGAGATTTTTATTTTACAGAAGGTCGAAGCAGGATTTCTACTTTTACAGAATACAAAATGGAAATTTTTAACTTTACAGGGTACAGAGTTAGATTTCTGAATTTTGTGGAAAGAAAAATTAGGATTTTCAAGTCTGTAAAATGCAGAATTATGATTTTTAGTTTTATAGAAGCCATATTCAAAATTTTCAATTGTAGGAATTAGATTAAAGATTCTTAATTCAACCCACTGTGAAATTATAATTTTTAATCTAACACAGTATACAATTAGATTATTTTAAATGTTAAGAAATGCTGGGTAAACTTTTCTTAAGAACGCCTAGATTTTTCATCAAAAGCAAAATATAACTTCACAACTATTTTAATACCAAGATCATATCACATCACCTATGTTATTCTTAAAAATAATTTCCTGTTATACTAAATTCTAGCACTAAACTATAAAAAAAAGAAACCACAAAATTGCATCCAAACTACACTAAACAAATTCTCTTACACTTCTACATTATCCCAAACAAAAACTACGCGCGAAAAATATTTTTTGAAACAACCACTACATTAATTAGGAACAGCGTTAATTCTTCCAGAATTTAAATTCAAAAGTTTCAGCGCCAGAATGTATACCCAAGTGGGAGCAATCGGCGAAAAGTCCGGCCCCCCACCTTACGACCGAAAATAATTGTAAACGGTTTCCCACCTCGCGGCGGGAAATTTCGCGGAGCGACTCCGAGTGCACTTAGGCAAATTCGTCGAAAATGCATCGCGCGCGGCTTAATGAGCCTCGGGTTTAATAGGAACGAGGTATTACGATCGTAAAAGGTCCGTCCGTTCGAGAGTCGCGACGCGTCTCCGGGTTCCACGTTGGGAGCCAATTTATCGCTTCAATTTGAACTCGCGGCGATGGCTGCCCGGGCAAAATTGTCAATAAACGCGGCAAATATTTTATCCGCCGGGGGCAGAGGCTCTGATAAAATCTCCCTCCTTATTAACCACTGTCCCTAATCTCGGATACTTCGACAGGGATTACGACGAGCGATGTTCGTTCGCGGAGAGCGACACTGCTCTAAGTTTCTCTAAATCGTGCTAAGGAAGAAAGGGAAGAAAAGACCTCCGGAGGCATTGAGTTACACGACTCCAGCGGTCCGAAGGATCCTGGAAAATTCAGCAGTCGCCAATTTATAAATGCGTCCTAATGCCTTCTTGGATATCGCTCGCTGGAGCGAGTATCGCGAACAAAAAATATAGTAGGACGAGGAACGACGCATAACAGGTCGACGACGTCGGATTAATGGACGCGGGAAACGAGGCGAAGAGGAACGAGGCGTTTCCAACGGAGGGACCAGACGGATTGTCTTTATTTGAGACGTGAATGAACGCCGAAGCACTGCATCGGCTCCCGTTAAGGTCAGGGCCTGGCGTTTCGCGCGGTTCGAAATAAAATCCCGGAGTAAAAAGAATCGCGCCGAATTCCTGGGAGTCTGCATCGCGGAGCGACCACGAAAATAAGAAACCCCGAGCTAAAATTATCTTCCACTAATTTCAGACGGCCCTCCCTTATTACTTCTGCGTGGATCTGCTCGGATCTCTCCAGTTGGTCCACTTTTCGAGGGACCGAGGAATTCCGGAGCCGCGAAGAGTTTGAAAATTTTAAGGGAACAGTTGGTCCGCTGGAAGATATTGGCGCGTACAAGATTTAAGAGTTCAGGAAATATTCATTGAAAACTCTTGGTGGAGAGATTTTTAAAAATTTTGATGGCTTAGGATTATTTAAATTTCTGGGAGATCGGTGTGATAGTTGGACTAGTTCTAGACATTGAAATTTAATGGAGGAAAGTGTTTTAAGAAATTGAAGTGATTTGATTCGTTTATTGCTTATCTACAATCTGCGTAATTTGAGAAGTTCTAATTAAATGAAGCCCTAGTTATATAAACATTCGAGCTAAATCTATCTGTATGATTTAAGAGTTCCTAGTTTCACTAAATTCTTATTATCTTTTTATGAAAGTGTCCAAAAATTGAAAATCTGTTTTAACCATTATTGCGGTATTTGTAAAAGGTCTTCAAAAACCGAATTTGAATCAAATTGAGTCAGACCATATTAACAATAAGAAAGTACAAAATTTGCAATTTTATTTTGGTTTAAATTGACCAAATTTTCAAACAAAGGTTAAACAATCACCAAACATGTGTAACTTTAATAATTTAATCATGCACTGTAGAGATTCTTAGTTAGAGTTTCTAACTTCGTAATGAATCTATTAAATAAACATTTTCTCTGGACCGCAAGTTTGTAGTGAAATATTCTGACGTTCTGGAAAGTTGGTAAGTTTTATTAATAATTTAGATTCTCGGGAAATTGTCATGGGAAACTGGAATATCTCACTAAAATTTAAACTCCTGAGTGGAAAGTCAATATCAAACATAAAGTATCACATATTCCAACATTTCCAAGAATAGAACGAGAAGAAAACTGTCTACACTACGTTACTTAAATAAAAAATTAAGGAAACACTAAATAAAATTAAATTTCCACCCACCATAAAATCCATAATTTAAATTGAAATACCCCAAAGTATTGAAACCGATTTTTTTCAAAATTTTCAAGAAAATTCCACTAAATAAATCTTTGCAACTTAATGTATAATACAGATAATAGTATGACGTGGTATATTGTAATAAATACAATATATTTAATTTAACATTGTCTACATTTTTCTGCATTTTGGAATAAGTTCGAACGTGGATCGAGGTTTTGGGAACAGAGGTTTCCCTCGGAGCAGAGTTTACCTTCGCGCAATTTCTCGGCATTTCGCGCGGCGTATCTGGTTCCAGTTTCACGTGGCACCGGGTTCGCGTCTGGTAGCCGTCACCTACAAATCGTGGAGCACCACGGTTTGTGTGTTTCTCTTTCGGCGAGCATACAACGGTAGCGGTCCAGAGAAACCGAGAGACCTTCGACGCTAGCATAAACACTGGTGGATGTGTTTAAACGCTCGCCTTGGTCGCGCGAGCGTCAAAGAGATCTTGGACCGCGGTTCCCAGGAACCACTCCAAACACTGTGCTCTCTTCCTTTTGTATTTGCGAAGGGCTGCGCGCGAGAGAGACAGACCGTAGAGTTAACTAGAATACCTTCTACCTCGATCCTAGGAAAAATAAGTAACCGGAAATTGCACGAACAATATTTCTATCGACTGTGAATCGTAGGAATTCTTAAAAAGTAATCTAAAAGAATCTTTCGCTGCGAAGAATCTAATTTTCTATCGGACTGAAAAGTTCGAGTTACTCTAGCTCTATCGAAATTTGAACATAAATCACCAGAAATATTGAAATGGAAGTTTTGAGTACCTACGACTGAAGTTTTTCGTGGGACTCAAAAAGTTGAATATGCATTCTTTGGGCTGCAAAGCGAGGAAAAAGGAAACGCGGGCAAAGTGGAGCAGGAAATCTATAATCTTCTCCCCTTTCCCTTATCGTGCATCGTGTTTTCCCCGGAATATTTCGCGACACGCGAGCTCGTACACACGAGAAAGACGGGATGGACGGCGTTTAAAATGGCGACCAGATGGAATTCTTTCGAGTGCTTTGATACGAGCGATTATTTCGAGACCGCGATCCTGCGGGACCCCTTGCAGTAGAGAAACATCCCCTTCGAATTGGGGGGGGATCGAATTACAGGGCCGTATCCTGGCACCGTTTCAATTTTCCAGCTAAATATAACCGCGATGTGTGTTTGGTGAATTGGTTGTTTCAGACTTGTATAGCGTTCCATCCTTTGAAACGTTGTGAAAACATCGTGGAATTTTCAACGAAAATAATTCATAGGATTTGAAAACCCGAGGGGAAAATGTTTGGATTTTGATTGAGATATTGCAATATGAAACGTAGTTTTGTATTCGAGTAGAGAAAAGAAGTTAAATCAGAAGCATTTCTACGTTATTTATGGTTAATTACTGGGAACGATACAGGTATCTAAAAAAGAAGAATTTTAAGATTGTTACATGCGAGTGAAAATACTCCAGAGGGCAATAAACTATTTTTAGTGGTCACTCTGTTACGAGCTGCTTCCATTTAATTATCTGATCGAACCTCTTATTATGCGATGGGCAAGTCGTTATATAAATGATTACATAAAAGTATTAACCTCAGTGGAAAGTCTATATTGATCGATAAAAATCCTCAATATGTTCGATCTATGACGCGAACGATGTCTTAGTTTACTTTATGCGAAGAGAAATCGATGCTATCATTTCCATCTAAACTATATTTGCAAGGATTATTTTCTTGAAAATATATTCTAAATACTGTAATGGAAATTAAGAACAAATATTTCTATTCTTTCAATATTGTAAATCATTGTATGATATGCAATTTGAGTTACTTGGAGATGATAGGAGAGAATCACTACTTATTTCCCGTTGATAAGGAAGTTACCCGCGGATTTTGCAGAGTTATCTAAAATTTCTGTGATTATATTTTATATTAAAGCTCTATTCATACGATACATCGTATTTTAAAACTGATATCTACGTTATTATTATCGACGAAAAAGTAAGCAGTTACAGGCAAAACCATTTTATTTATCCTATATGTATGTAAATCCGTCTCCGAGAATAGGACAGATAAAACTTATTGATATAATATTGTGAACTAAAGTCTAACAAAAGAATAAGCAGAAATTTCCAGCGTACCAGTTCCAAATATCTAAAGTATTTTCAAAGTTGAACCTAACATCTTATTTTTCCAATATGCTAGGTACTAGGTTTCAATATCTTATAAAAGTATTCTGAATAGCATATGAATTCCATTTATCTCTGATAGTTCACTAGTTCAAAATTTAGAGTTAAAGTTTTATGTTTTAAACTATTAAGTATTTTAATACAAATAAGTGGAAGTTAAAATATGTAGAAGAGTTCTTGAAGTAAAGTCTGCTTGTGAACAGAGGTCGCTAAAGTCCATCCTCAAATTTTAATGGTCGGTAATACAGTTCGACCTGAGAGAAAACCCCATAGGATACAAAGTCTATCGAATAAATCGTCGGTGCTATCACGTTCAACGTTAGCGACTAAGAGTGAACGATTATCGATAACAATTAAAATTTTATTGAAAAATATAGGTATAGATCAATGATAGGAAAAGCGTCAATTCTAAACTGCGAGCATATAGAAATTCTAACAAAGCTTTCCTAAAATTGCAGTTCTTTTTGTCAAACGAGAAAGTCAGAATTTCAGATTTCATGACACAAACGCCAATAACATAGTAGGATGACTATTCTATACTCTGTCTACGACTTTTTGACGCTCCTGCGCAAAGGTAAACCGATATTGGAAATGTGTCTTTGCTTTTCATACGATGCATTCGATGGCGACACGTATCCTTCCTTTCCACCTTGCGCCATCTGGTATCTAAAGCTACAGACTGATCGATTCTCGCTTGCGAGATTTGAATCGCAAACGAGAATTGAAAATGGAAGAATCACCGTTTGGAAGAATCTGAGATTAAATGGTCAAACTAATGGTTGTTCGACTTCTATATGAATAAAGTTTCTGAATATCAAAATTACAGCTTGGTTCATCCAACAATGATGGTAGACGAAATATATTTCGTGCGGATCAATTGATGTTCGAAAGAATTGCTTTTTTCTATCTTATTTTGTGCATCATACATACTTTTTTGTTTGAAGAAAAGATAATTCGAGATTCAGAAGTAGAATGAATAATTTCTTTGTTTTTGAATATAAAATAAATTTTACTGTATAAAAATTCAATGAAAATTAATTTTAATCTTTGCAGACTATATACTGATGTATTTTTTTGGAGTGAGTCTAGAAATATGACTTACAAAAGAAAATTTGATCTCATAAAGAAAAAAGATTCGACAGATTTTCAAGTAAAAAATATTTACCACTGATCCGCCGATTTAAATAAGATTAATTTAATTATTGTACAAAGTTAATGTAGGACAACAGACGGCCGATTGGATTACTTGGACCGGAGTTCGAACCCGGATCTTTCACTTTCCGGGCGACTGCTTGAACCAATTAACCGAAACATAAACACAAACATAGGCGCCGATCGCCTGCATTAACTGATACAACTATTAAATATTACAATAACAGATCAACTATCAAATTTTCAAAAAATCTCAAGAGAAACTATTTCATCATAGAAGTTAGAATCCAAAATTGTCAGAGATTCTCAAATAAAAAGTGTCAACCACTGATCCACCGATTGGGATAATATTAACTTAATTATATAATAAGTTAACTAATACAACCACTATGTATTACTTTTCGTATACTTTATGGATTATATTTTCTACGAATTGAGTTAAAAATCTTAAAGCGTCTCACGAAATACGATTTCATAATGCCAGATAGAATCCAAGGTCCTGAGAGATTCTCAAGTGGAAACTACGGTATCCGTCCGCCAGGCGCTGCCACAACAGTCGATCTCAAGAATTTGACATTTTCAACTAACATACCCAAATTTCGCAGTTCAACTGTTCCCACTCGTGGTTCAGCGATATCGTCATCCTAATATTTCGCAGACGGATGCTCCTGATCATTTCCTGTGCCGAAATTTCCTGAGAACATGGGACGAATTGTCGAGGTGCACGCATCGCGACTGACAATAACTCAAAATACTTCGAAAACTATTTGCGCGCGGTTTTCAATTTCGTTCGGTGGCGCCACCTTTCGACCAGTTTTCGCACTACACCATTGGGCATCGGTAAGTCAGGAAACTTACGCGCGAAAATTGGAACTGTACATCAGAGAACGATAATCTATTCGTTAAAAAAATGTTACGTATTTAAATGTCATAAATTATGAGACGTAAAAATTATTAACAGAAACTGGGACCAAATACGAAGCGTATTTAATCTTTGATGAGTATTAGTTGTGGAAATAATTACGCGTCTCCGAAAGTGGAAACAATTTGCCGCAGCTTTGCGAAGCTTTTTCATCGACGCGCTTTATCAAGAAAATATAATAACCAGGCGCGCTTGACGCATAGGAAAATTAAGCCGTCTGCAGTCGTACCGTAATAAAGTCCACTCGTCTCCCGGCGATTTCCAAGGCTTCTTATTAATTCAGCCGCGGCGGCGGAAAAGCAAATACTTCCGAATTATTCATAATCCCGATGCCTTCGGGAGCGGCATAATAGAGCTCCACGGGAATAAAAGGCTCTTACCCAGGGCCCCTGTTGATCCCTTTCAGGGGCGCTTCGCGAAAAACTTCCGACCCACCCCCCTCGAGCCCTTCGCGGCACCGACGGAGTCGCGCGAAACGCTCGAAAGTTATTTCGAGGATCGGGAACTGCAGCCATTACCGGCAAAACGCAGAAGTGTTCGCGATCCCCGGCGAGCATTGCTCTCGCCTCGCCTCGTCCAATGAATTCGAATCTCTTCGACATTAAAGACCGTGAAATTCGTATTCAAACGATCCCATTTTCTTCGTCCGGCTTCCCACTCGAGCCTCCCGTTATTTTCCATCGAGGGAAATCTCCTCGAAGGAGAAAAGTCAGAGCGAGGGGGAGAGAAAAACCCCGGAGTTCTTAGCCGGTCCTTCAATCGGAGTTCTGAATTTCTTTTTCGGCGACAGACGCGAAAACCGGCCGCATTATTACCTGCTTGCTGCGGCTGACGTTCTTCATCCCCCTTCGCGAGGACTAATTTTCTCAATTTAATTAATGAAAGCGCGAAGGTGACTCTATAGTGCAAATAACACAATACAACCAATTTTATCTTTTTTTTTGTGTTCCGACATTCATTGTATTTCTCTTATAGAATTTCGTGCGCTGATTACGAATCTGAAATCCGTTTCTTTTCTATCACCCTCAGTTTTTGAGAAATTTTATTTTTTAAAAGTTACACATTTTTCAGCTTTGAACTAATTTTGTGATGTAATTATAAAAGATATTTGAGTTTTGTTTATATAAACAATTCTGTAGAATCGCAGCGCCTGTTTCACTTCCTACTTCGAAAAGAATATTTGTTTTCCCACTTTTCCAGAATGTTTCGTTAAGAAGAAAGTCTGCTCTATCGCGTGATGTGGTTGGATTTTATGCTGGATCTTTACTTTTCAAAATATATGCACTCAAAAGGACCCTAAACAATAGGTGCCAAATCGATGTCACTTTACCTTTAATGACTGTTTAGATATACATAATCATTCACAATACATTAAAAATTGATATCAGTGTGTACAGGAAAGTCTACAGAATTATTACATATAAACAAAACTGAAATATCCTTTACAATTACGTCACAGAATTAGTTCAAAGTTGAAAAATGTGTAATTTAAAAAAAATAATATTTCTCAAAATCTGAGGGTGATAGAAAGAAACCGATTTCAGATTCGTAATTAGCGCATGAAATTCTATAAGAAAAATATAATGAATATAGCAACACAAATTGACTGTTGGACAGTGATAATTCGCGCTTTTTTTTAGATTGACAATGAGAGAAATAATGTGTTCTAAATTTTACTGTATTTTGTACTAAAGTAGCAGAGATAGACATGTGTGGTGTAAAAATTTGAACACAGTGTGGTAAATATTTTTAGAAAAGGTTACAAATTTTAGATTCCCGTACAGGATTCGAAACAGTGAATCAACTCCGTCAAATTGTTCTTCTGTTATGTTCCTTATTCTAATTTGCTTCTCAGTTGGAATATATTTACATTCACTTCCATCAATTTTATTATCTTCTATAGTCAAATAGTGAAACTTATGAAAGACAGGAAGAGTCGAGTCAGTAGAAGCAAGCAAATACACGTACAGTAGAACCTCGATTATCCGAATTACTATTATCCTTATTTTTAATTATCTAGTGTATCAATTAATTCATACACTAACGTAAGCATAAGAATACAGTGAGACTCTGAGAAGATTTGATGGTTTAATAAACTTCCACTAATTATTAGCATTTGCTTTCGTAAATATCCATTTCTTTAATTGATATTTGACTGTAATCGAAACAGAAGCATATACATATACAAGATTCAGATACTTGTTGCTTACTTATTTCTGTGTTCAAATGCAGAGCTTGTAGAGGACATCAATTTGTCTGTTCGCAACTATTTTTGGATATTTGCACATGTTCGTTCCGATTAACGAAATAGACGCATACACTTAAGGATAAGTTTATGTTGGAGCTGCGATAAACGATAAAAGCGACGAAACAGTAGGAAAACAACAGAGAAAACATTTCTCTCTCTTTTACATATTATCCTATTCACATCGTCGCTCTTATCTTTTATCGCAGCTCCAATATAAAACTACCCTGATCCGCTTCTAAATTTAACAATTGACCATCGTTCTCCAGCCAATAACTGGGCTTCCTTGCATCCATCACGTGCTTGACACACGAGTGTTTTGTCAATTTCTACTGATTGTATACTCGTTAAACATGAATATTTATATTCCAAATGAGAATCAAAGTAGAATAAGGAACATCAGAAATAGACTTTGGTGAAGTTCCATAGGACACAACTTACAAATAGCGATGGTCGCCGATTTGAATCCCATCCGATTCATATTTAGAATTTCCATCTAAAAATATTTACTACACTGTGTTCAGACTTTCACCACCGGTACTCCTCAATCCCTGCCACATTTGCTATAAAATGTACTTAAATTGAGAACAGTAATTTCTAAAATTTCAGTAATTTGAGACAATCTCCTTGTCAGTGTAAAATCTCCACCGTGAATTCTAATGGAATAATAATTCCGACGATTGATAATACTTGGGTTTAGGTTATTTTCAAGCCCAGCCTGACTGACTCCGGACCCCAGTTGAAAATTCTAATCGTCCGACTTCGATTTAGCTCCGGATTAAAAGCGGTCTCCCAATTAAAATTGATTTATCTGCGAATCGGAATTGCGCAAGACGCGGCCCAACCCTCGGATCGGGTTCCCCATTTACAAAATGATCGAATTTTGCCCGTGGAACGTAGACCGGTCGCGTTGGAACTCCTCCAATACCAGAAGCCGCAGATTAGATTGCTCTTCCCTGTTTCCAACTCGGTACACGCCCGCCGAGATTATTAATACATATTCGTTATTAATCCACGTCGACGCGCGGCGCTTGCCGGCCGATTTCCAAAGAGCACCTTTCCCCGGCATTTCCCACTGGCTTCTCTCCCTCGCCTCGCCGCCTTTTTCTCATCTCCCGGCCTCAGTCCGCTCCCCTCGGATATCCCTGATTCTAATTCAATCGCACGATTTTCCCGCCGGAAATCCCACCGTCGCCACACCCCCGCGATGTGGTATCGTCCCGCAGGAGCGCGGCGGGAACCTATTCCACGCGTGAGTTTTCAATTCCGTCCTCGGGGCTCTCCGGACTGTCGGCGGCTGATAAGATTTCGGCCGTTCGGAGGGTTGAAAGGGGAGAGGGCGAACGATCTGCGAAACTGCGAATGATTTTGCGATACGCTCGTCTCTTTCGGAATTTTTTAACCGCGATGACGGGGAAAAGAAGGAGGATGTTGAGTAAACTTTGGTTTTTTCTGAGGTTGAAATTCAGTGAGAAGCAGAAAAGCAGGATTCTAGAAGAGTTAATAAATGAATCTTGATTTTGGAGTTGAATAGCCTTTTTTTTATTAGAGGAGACAGAGAATTTATTGGAGAATATTTTCTAAGGAATTCTTTCAGTTGATAACCGAGATTTATCTGTGAGCTGCGGGGAAAAGTTTGAAGCCACTTCACGCACTATATTTGTTATCTTACCGTCTTATATTCGAGAAGATGTTTCGATATTATATAGGATAGTATTCCTCGAAGAATGTTATAATAGCGGAAATTCTTGATTCGCCGCTTATTTTCACGGGAAGTGTGCAACAAAAGCTTAAAGCAGGAAGCTTTGAGGATTTTTTATTCAAAATAAAAAGGCCCATGAAACAGGTCTTTATTATATTTGATGTTCACCAGTAATTTGATTACATCACAAATAATAGAATAAAGGTACTTATTTAGTAGGATTGGTTGATTTTAAAAGCTTATCACAGACGGAGGAATATTTTACTTTTAATTAAATTAATGTTAAAAGAATATTGGTATTTAAATAGTGAATTAAATAGTAAATGAAGTTAATGTAAAAAGAATAATAAATGTCAAAATGAGTTGCTTAAAAAAAAATAGTATGTAATGTATATGGAATACTGAGGAAATTTCTCATGAAAAATTAAAGGAACTTTAGTTTTCTTATCAAACATGAATATTTAATTTTAAAAAACATACAAATATCTGGCATTTTCTTTATCATAATTTTTTATGCAATCTACACAGTGAGTAAATAAATAATAATATTTATATCACAAAAGCAATTTCAACAGCAAAACAAACATATATTGAACGGTAAATAACGCAAAATTAATAGCATTCAAACTTATCTTTGCTAAAATATGTAACTATTTTTCTTATCATCACACTGTTTTAATCGCTCTAAAGAACAAATCTATAATTCTATATGACTAATTTTAGAATAAAGAAATATAATATTACTATCTTTCATTTGTAGCAAAATTATTCCTACAATCAACTGCGCAATTTATCACTTAATTATTCAGGTCTCATGGCATTCCATATTAAATACTATTCCATAATAAATAGATTTTCCCTATTCATCAACAATGTCGACACCGCCGCAACCAGTCCAAACCAAACTCGTTTTACGGGATCGTTAGCAGTTATAAAAACTTGGCGAACATTGTTGATGAACAGTCCAGCGATGAATACGCAGCTTTCTGCTCGTTAAAGCTTGTAGCGTAATATTAATTTCAAATAAAGCTACTTTCAATTAATCTCCCCACTCATATTCCAGTGACCCCATTAAGGATCATGAATATTTTTCGCACCTACCCGAACTATGATTTGCAAATTATAAATGACACTGAAGTCTCGTTGTTCAAGTCACCCAGTTTCCAACCTTTCCCGTTATTAAAGTTATCGACGAGGATCTCTACGACGGATCTCTCCCCGGAGAAAAGTGGAGAACTTCTTCCTCGACTGACGCAAGGATCGCGAACCTATCTGACAATTATCTTCTTACGAGAAGGACTCCTGGCAAACAAGACGTAATTATAAGCCGGGCGACTCGTAATTACGTAACGACGCGCACGCGAAACGCTCGCCGGCTCGTCGAATCGATGGCAGGAAAGACGAGCGACCGGGAAGCGTACAATGGCAAAGAGAAACAACCAGGGAACATCCAGGTAACATCCCGGGTTCGTTTGAATTTCGACGCACGTTCTCTAATCTCGAAGAAGAGGCTCCAGTTCTCTCGGCTCTCCGACTCGCGTCGCAGCTAATTCCCACTGGTTACTGTCCCGGCATTAATTACTCGAGAGCGCACCGCGCGGCGCGATTGTGTTGCACTTTGTATTCTTCGTTTCGGAGGGATAAAGAAACTGCGTGACTCTCTTCTGGGAAACGATTCCCATTTTCCCCGAATGCGAACGTGTATCGCAGACGAATAAGACGCATCTACTCAATTAATCTATGCTCCTGAATTATTCTCTTTGCAGCGTTCAAAGAGGAACACTTCGAAACGAATTAAAAATGTATTTTTACCAGCGTTTTTTTTCCCTATTCCGCCCACGCAGTTCAAATACTGGCGCAGCGTTGAAAAAAGAAGCTCATAAAGTGAACCTAATTCACCGCCACAGTTTTTCCCAGGTTTTATTCCGCGGATGTTCTCGGGGCGCAGTTTTCCAACGAACCCAGTCCTCCCGTGTTTCTGTCGGGTTTAAGGTCAGCGAAAGAACCCCATTTTTCCGTGGCACCGCGACGGACGTAAGAGGATTAAGCCAGTTTTCTTGCCGCTGGATTTGCCGCGGCGCACAGATGCTGCTGTCGGCCATTTTCGGCCCGTCGTTCTCCTTTCGCAGGCCGCGGGATTGTCGATGCAATTAATGGGGGCCTTTATCGACGCCGCTTGGACACCTGTCCTCACCCGTGATTCATCCTCCGTCTGAAACGGCCTCGATTCGCGGTTTTGAGAATCGATGAGACTCGGCGATTCACGGAAGTCGAATCCTTTGTCCGCGATCGTTCATTATGATTCTAGTTTCGCGAGATCGAAAGACCGTATTAGGCTCTTAATTGATCGGATTAAGGGAATCAGATTCCGGATTACTGATCAGAGGAACGCTGAAACTATAATAGTTCAGGAATCTATCGATCTCGTGTTTCAATTTTTGCACATTTCCACGTTGGCGGGATTTCAATGGATTTCATTATAAATCCATGGAGATAGAATTTCGCGAATGTCGATCCCTCAGCCAAAATTTGCGCGAGCTGAAGCGCTAGTGTGCCGCAGCTGCTAACTTTCCGTATTTCCCATGGTATACATTTACACGCGCCGTTATCACTGCACCCATCCGAAGCACCATTCCACTTATAATAATATGGAAACTTTCACCGTGAAATCAGACTAAAACGGCCCCCGGGGTCCGAAAAAAGGCTCCATCGAACGAGAATTATAGAGCGCCGACAGTTCCAAACAGAAGTTTCGCCGTGGTTAATTTGAAAGGCAACTTTGAACAATTCCTATTATTCGAAATTTGGTGGAGAGCGGAATTAAATGCCGCGGCTCTCCGCTCCCGATATAATTCTCGCCTCGGTGTCTCTTTCCGCGATTCTACCGATATCAAAGGCAACCCTTCTGTCACCGTCTTGGTCAAAAGGGATTAGATTAATATCGCGGCACTCGGATCGATATTCAACCCGAGCGATGGGAGTCCTTTGAGCTCGTTTCTGTATGAAGCGGGATTAAGCAGCGCGGGTGGGGATTAAAAATTATTCGAGGGGGGCGAGTCGCCGTGGAAGACGAAAACTTTCCTGATCCGGTCTACCGGGCGAATTTTCGCGGACCCGCGACTCTTAATTAAAACCGTGTAATCAGAGGGTTTACTTACAATGTGGGAGATGCGGTGTGGCGTCTTGACGTCGTAGATCCACCTGGAACACGAAAAAGTTGGGGTTAGTTAGTCAGATGCTTGGGAGATTATTCAATTTTAGTGGAGTTTCGTTTTATATTGGGTCGCAATGAAAGTTGCTGGCGTTTTATAATTCTTTAATTTAGACAGCTGACATAATTAAGCAAAGTTATAGGTACACTTTCGCTTAAAAGTTTGGAGCATTCTTAGGTTTTTTTGTAAGAGATCAATTATTTTGAGCCGATATTGATGTTTTTATTAGAATTGCAAGTATATCACCATGTCTTCTGCAAAAGAAATATCTATGTACGATATGCGTTCTTCATAAGAAAAGTAAAAGACTTTATGAATTAGTTCTGCAATTGAATTCTCGTAATCAGCTATTCAGTTGTTTTATCTTCGATAATAATTTAATAATAAACAACAATAGCTTTTCTTTCTTAAGGAAAAGTTTGCACCAGTATTCGTAAACATGAACAATTTTTCTGGAAAAATGAAAATATAACTATAACTCGTAGTTCCAAATGTAACCAATTCTTGTTTCAGCACTATACAATAACATTATTGCATATCCATATATCTAGAAAACGTGTTTTTTCTTTTAAAATCTTAATTTGCTCAAAATTTTTTAGTTGGAGTGTAAATGTATCTTTAGTAGGATATTTAGTTTGCAAAACAATTATAGTTTATATTTATATTGAATCATTAGTATGTTGATTATTATTTGCTATAATCATCTTCCACATTTCAAATCATTTTGAAATTCTGTGTTTAAAAAAAACTTTCAGCCTTTTGAATTAAAATAAGCAATAAACCGCATTACTTAAGGGATGATTTAATATATGTATGGATCTCAATTATTGCGAACAAATTCTACACACTTCTTGAGAGACATATACTTAAAATATTAAAATAATATTCATAGTAATTGAAAAAACTACTGAAAATACTGAATAGCATTCAATGGAAAAACTACGAAAAAGAATTCCGTGAAAGTAACAAAGAATTTTAATTACTTGATCAGCTTCTGAAAAAATATTAATTGTAATACAGCGTTGAAGAAAATTGCTAAAGAAAGAATAGCATACTGCTAATAAAATTCGTGAACGAAAATCTATAGTTACAGGTTACAGTGAATGAATATTGCGACAAAAGGGTTGAATGTTACTAAAAAGCCTGTCATTTCGACCAAAACCACCTTCAAAGTCACAAAACACTCTTTATGTTTCTCCCAAAACACTTAGCACCCATTTCTTCCCCAATTTTCTCAATCCAAAGGTCTCAGAAATGTCAAGTATCGTTACATATCTCCCAGAAAACGGAACTCTCAATTGGAAAACTTTGGGAAAATGGTGATCCAACGTTATCCCGCTGGCTGAACTTTGAACTTCACTCTGCATCAGCGCGGATAAAACTCCTATTTTTACTCATCTCACCTCATTCGCCAGTAATTTCTACCTCGTGCACGTAATTCTATTCCAACGAAACTATCCTGTTTTTGTTTCCCTCCTCGGCCCCCGCAGAAGGCCCACGGTATTCAAAGTTATCGAACCCAGTATCCTCGAGGAAATTTGTGTACGCGGAAGCCGAGAATCCCGCGAAGGCGGGTCGCATTCTCCGTCGTTTCGATTCCGGTCGCGTCATTCGAAATACGCGATTTCTGGCGGGAGCGACAGCATTTCCATCGAGCGTATCCAATAACCCGTTCAAAACTCGATACCCACGAAATTTCGACTGGCGCGGCGTCCGCCCGGAAGAACGCTCTCGATTTAAAATGGAAATCGAGATGGCTACGAAATTCGAGCGAACGGGGTCGATTGGAAGGAAAAATTCGGAAACAAAAAACTGGGCGCGAGGAGGGTGCGAGAAGGTCGTTTAAACGCGAATTAGCTGGGGAGCTGAGGCGGCACCCCGTTCGAGAGATCGATCACTGCCGAACGATATTTGAAAGGCTATCGGGGGCCGACGATTGGCTTTCGATTAACGCTATTTTGCAAATCCTCCCCGCGTTTCGGCTCGATGTAATATTAATTATTAGGCTGGGGATTTTTATGCAAATTCCGTTTTTGAGGGTGTTGATGGAGAATTGGAACTTGAGGAGGAGTAGGATTTTTATTATTATTATTTTATTTATTTATGGGCAAAAAAGCCTTTAGTACACAATACAAAAGAAAAACAAAGAGAAAAGTAGAAACGCGTAATATAAGTAAATACTTAATTAAATTAAATAATACGTCGTAGGCGGCTTCTTAAGGGATCAGTCGGGTTTATTTTTTCAAAAATTCGATTTTCTAAAAACATCGGAAAGATTGCAAGAAAATGATGCTTATGAAGAAGCTGAAGGAATAATGTATGCAGCAGGCATCTCTGATTGAGGGTACGACGCTTTTTTTTTACGATTTTACGATAAAAATTTTAAACGCGTTTTCCGACCTCGCCGACACGATTTACAAAAAACTATTGCACCGATTGGGCTCAAATTTTCAGAGATTATTCTAAACACGCATAGTTTCAGTCCGAAATAGGATTATAAATATTTATTTATATTTAACCATATTTTTAAACAATTTAAGTTGTAAAAAAGGGTCGAAAAATTCAAAAGTCCACTTCAAACCATAGTGACAACTCTACTTTTTACGAAACTACTCGATTTTTTGTTATTAAATGCTTCAAAGTCCAGATATCATGTCGGCCAAGAACAAGCAGGGCTCACATCAAGCGGTCAGATCACCAAGATAAATCACTAAAAAAATGAAATAAAAAATTTTTTCTATTACTTTAAAACCTCTATTTTTATGTGTGAAAAGATGGAAATGTAAAAATAAATTTTAATATTGACAAAAAATTCTTGAAAATATGTGGGACAAACCCGTATTGATGCCTTAAGGATTCAAGTGACTGATTCGATAAGTCAACATTATTATTAACAGAGGTGGCGAGGTTGCATATTCGATTTATACAGCTATAATAAATAATAACCATAAGATGTGCGATGAGGTAGAGTATATAACAAAGGGTGATTCCTTAGACTTCGAGTATTAACATATAAGAAAAAAAGCTTGAGAAAGAAGGACAGCGTATAACTCCTCTGAGTACCTTATACACAAATATAATATCTGAGATAATTCTTCTACTGCTCAACGTTTGCATATTTAAAGCATTAAGTACCACGTCATAATTTTATTTTATAAACGCTGTTGAATGTATAGGCTGCGAATTTTTATGTAAAATGACATTTTTACAAGCATAAATAAAGAATTGAAACTTAAATAACAGTATCTTTAATTTTCTAAATGTTAAAAGTTTTATAGATTTTTTTAATTATTAAACCATGAAACCATGACTTAATATAATCGGTTTTATCAACCTCCACTTCCATCAATGTTATAAATCGTCTATAAATAATCAAAGCTACTGGAATCTTCTTCCCGAATTCGAAAGAAGTTCAAAATCTTGTCGGAAAATTCCAAAGGGATTTCCAATGGCTTTTGTTCCTATCAGTAACGCAACTCAAAACCGTGAATCGAGCTTAATTAGAAAGAACCGCGGGAAAGACGCGTTCTAGACTTGAAATTGAAAAGTCTGAGGGTAAGTCGTTTCGGTGGTTCGAATTAAGCACATCGACACATAGAAGCTAATCCAATGACCATGCAGCAAGCCGGTGAACCGCTGTCGACTCGAATTTCCTCAGAAGCTACGGCTTTTCCGGCGCGCATCAAGAGGGACGGTCGTCGCGACGCGCGAAATTGCATCGTCCCTCGCACGAAAGCTCGTTAGTCCCGTCGAATTCATTTTCTGCCCACCCCTGCGAACTACTGCCGCCTCTTTTCGGCGAAATTCAAACGATGAACGCTGAACATGTGTTTCCACAAAATCCTTGAAACTTGGGCGCGTGGAATTTAATGATGGATGATTGTTTTCTTTATGTGTTGCTAAAAAAATGTGGGTGTTGGATTTGCATTGCGATTTGAAGTTAAGAATGGTAGAAGCTCAGAAATGATCGAGTGCAAAGGACTGCAAAGACAAACGGGAACCGCGAGTGTTTCAATAAGAGATAAGTGCGACTTTGAATATTTCATTGCGGGGGTGAGGCTGGTCCTCGGGAATTTTCATTTTCCCCGCGCTTTCCCTCCTGCGCCGCGCGCTCGACGTAATGGACGTCCGCAGGACAATGCGAGGATTTCATTCCCCAACGACCAGGGATCCCGCAAACTTTTGAATTAAATTTCTAAATTACTGCTGATCCGACCAGCCACTCGTTCTCGTTTAACTTCCCTCCTTTATTTTTCAGCGGCCCCGGGAAAGTCGGCGGGGCTTCGCCGGGAAATTCCTCCGCGAAAGTGGCGGAAATCTCGCGAGTCACTCGACCGACGTAATAAACTCTTTTTCAGCGATGCTTCAAACTTATAATTTTATAACGCCCGCAGAAAACGGAACTTTCTCTACGACTCGCCTGTTTCCGCTAGTTTGTTCCGTCGACGGAAGAATGATTCCAGGAAAATTCGAAAAGACTTCCCAAGATTTAAACAACTACAGAAAGAGCCAATTTTCAGGTTTGGAAAATGTTTTAGTTTTTTGCTCGAACGAATGATTTTGATTCTTCAATAACGAAAGTATGTCGATGAGATGGGGAAGCGTGGAACTTCAAAAATTCCTTAGATCCTTGTCTCAGTGGCACCTTATTGAAATATTCCGAGTTCCAATACTTCGATGACGAGATCTCAGTTATTTCTAGATTATCATTGAAGTATTACATTAATAAAATACTACGCCTAGGCATTTGGATAGTCGTGAATGTTTTAATAATTCCAAAACACAGTTAAACCCACAAATAATTTACAGAGGACTTTAAAATATAAATTTCTCGCCCACGATGAATGTAATCACCTTCTTCCTCCCCAAAGAATCGAGAAGATCGAAGCGACAAGAAAAGTCAAGTCGATGACTGCTCGCAGTGCTCGCCTATCGAGCGCAACTCGATGCCAGTTTTCCACGGAATCGGATTCGTCGAGTGTTGAGGTAATTCGAGTCGCGTCCAACAAGAACGTGGATTTTTACGGCGTGGCTTCCTAAAAAGGATGCGCGACGACTGCTTCTGCTCGGAATGGAACCGGGAGCCGGAGCGATTTATTATTCGCCGGTCGACCTCGATTCCGAACGCTTTTCACCCGGTCTTTTTACCCTCCTTTGCCTTTCCAGTTTCATACCGCTCGGGGCCGCTTCGTTTTTTTTCCTTCCCTCCTTCCTCTTCTTCCGCGAGAACGCGAGACGGTGAATTTTTCAGAGGAAACTTTCCGATTCGATTTGACGCGCTCTCGATCGACCCCGTTGATCTTGCTGCGACTGCATAATGGAATGACGGGGTAATTTGTTCGGACCTGATGGCTACGGTCGGTCATTATTTACTAGCGATTTCCTTGGAGCCTTGCTTCGGTAATGGGAATTAAATTTCGCGCTTTGATCAATGAGAAAAATTGTTTCTGTGTTTAAATCTCCGCGAATTGAATGAAAAGAAGCTGTGGGCTAAATGTTAAGATTAATTTCAACCAGTAGATTATTCACCTAATAGGGTAACCTAAATATTTATCATTATTGGTTATTAAATATAGAGGGTGATTCTCGTAACATCATTACTTCGAATAATTGATGAGTTATTTGCTGTATAACAAAATGTTTCAAATATAAAGTGAAGTTCCAAAAAATCAATTACAGCACAGTATGTTCTCCAGTAAATCAGGCAACTTTTGTTGGACACATTTTCTTATACATATAGAAAATAACTTACCAGTTATTCGATGTGATCATGTGAGACTCACCCTGTATTGTATAATTTATTGTTATACGACAAAGCTTCTCAAAAGAAAGTTAAACCACATATTTTAACCCTGCTACAGTCTTCAGGGTTTTTTTTATCCAATCATTGTACTTTCTTCTTTAAATTACTATTGCAATATTAAGAGAGATATTCGAAAGTTAGTATTAATATCTATGTTAATTGTTCTTTTAATTTAATTTTCCTCATTTATAATGATGTGTTAATAATTAAAATTCTAATAAATTGGACTTTTAAGAGGAATATAACAGAATTAAAATCCTTGTATTTGTTGTTTCACGCTGCATAATAATATAGAAAGAAAGAATAGGATTTTATATAAAAAAAATATTAATGATATTGAAATTTTATTAAAGAAATGACTTTAGAAAAAAATTTCACCTTCACATAGGATTCTTGAAATAGTTCTATTATGTTCTAAGAAGTTTTTCCATAGATTATTAAATAGGACAGATACTAAAGATTAGAATTTTTTTTAGTTTCTTGAATGCAATTTCTATAACATAATTTTCGATATTCTATAAAATTGTTTGTTAAAAAATAAGCTACGTATCTAAATGAAATGTATTCACAGCATCACATAAAAATATCTGCGTACTTAAAACAATAATACTCAGTACATGTAATATTATACATACATATAGTGCTGTGAATAATTGTATAAATGCAAGCATATTTTCATAATCCTCATAATAATGAAACAACAATTTCTACATTTCTGTATTTCAAACTCACAGTACAAATGATTATAATCTAAATTGTTAATATTTAATCAGTAAAAAAGTATTAAATCTTGGTACAAATTTTACTCAAAATCTCATTGCACTTTCGTGTTTAATACTCTAAATTCTAAATATTCGAAATCCTGCATAATAACAATTTGATACAATTAAGAATAGAATAATTGAAATCCTCATCTACAAAAATATTTTTGAGCACCTCATCCTACGTTTTCCATCATTTATTTCAAATTTTCCTCCTCTTAACATCTTCTTCTCCACCCTGGAACTTCGATACATCGATTCCCGTTCCTGGAAGTCCAGGAGATGCCAAACATTATCGAGACGCTTTTCCAGAAGATTCAATTAAACTCCCTTTGTCGGCGTCAAAGAGTCGAGGAACAACTTTACAGCGCGGAAATCGCAGGAAGCCGTCGAGCAAGCAGCGTGGAACAATTTCTCTGACGATGGGGGAGGAGGAGGGGTGAAACAAGAGAGGGTAACTGACCGTCGAGAGCCCCGGCGCGGAGAACTATAAAGCAATTACTTTTATCCCCCTCCCCACGGTTCGTAATCGATTGCTTACCTACCAATCGGCTACGTGACCCGTATCCTTCCGACGGATACGTTGCACGCCGCGCGCCGCACACCGCGCCGCGCCGCGGCGATCCTGTCTCACGTTCCCCTCGTATTTCTGCGCCGCTTACGATCCACCTTCCCGTCTTATCGAATCCACCGGGCGATAATAAAATCCGCGACTAATATCTGACACAGGGTCCCACGGAGCCGACTCCGATGCGCCGCGCACGTGATAACGAGCGCAGCGTGTTCGCGCACAGGAAATTCGGGAATTTATCTCTGACGAGGAGATTGTGATACAGGCTGGCCGTGCCAGATCCGCGCGACTGTTCGGTGTAATTGGATCGCCGGCTGAATGGGGAATGTTTGTTCGGAATGTTGATGCCGACGGGGCGACGGCGCCGGGGGTGGAAGAGTAACGAACTTTGTGGACCGGTCACGAAAAAACTATGACATTTTTGATACTCCTCCGCGCTCTTCTTCGGGCTACGGTTTCAGCGAGTTCGATATAATTCCTGGCTTAAAACAAGCTACTGCCGACTCGCATTGAAGCGTGCGTTGTGCAACATTTCTGGATTTAATGCAAATGCGTGGGACTGAAAGTTTAATGCGATACTCAAGGAAACAAAGGGAGATCAAGAGCTCCGCTTTTCCATTTCAAGATTTTCTATTATTCATGTGTTTATGCGGTGGGCTTTTGTAAGTCGTCTTTTTCACGATTCTGCTCCGTTTTATGCTCCAAGAAATCATACGTTTCCGAGAGGTTTAAAATTCGCAGATAACACCGCAATCGTTCTCGGGTATCTGACCGAAGCTAAATGGGAATATTCTTCTTCCGGGCGTGTGCACCGAGCCACGATGCAACCTGCTGCGTCTGTAATTACATCGGCGAACTGTGCGCGAATGGTCTTGTACGCGGTAATGGATACACGAACTACAATTGTCCCGAATAATGGGGTCGCGCATAAGCCTCTGTAAAACGGTTATACGTCGTGTGGATGGAGGATAAAAGTCGCCGGGCGAAGGGGATGAAAAATTCATTCGCGTCTTAATTCAGCGGTGCGAATAATTTGTCGCTTCTCGCGTCATGATGTCGACAAGCCATTAAGTGGCGTGAGTGGTTCGCTTTCTGGATGTATTAAGTCATTGTGTGAACACTGTCTTTCGCTATTTGTCAGTTCGGATTAGAAGATCAGACATATTTTTAGAAAACGCAATGATTATTCGAAGGCTGGAAGGTTCAATTTTCTGACAAGCAGAACAATTTTTGGGGACGATCATTATACAGTAGGTTATCCTTAATTTTTATTAGTTAGGGTTTCAAGTTATTGTATAGTTATTCCATGCATTAGCCAGGATTTTAATTATTTAATGCATTGATAAACAGTAGGACGTTGATTATTCGACGTTCAATCATCCTCAATTTTTATTATTCAGGGTATTAATTACTTAATGTATTAACTGTTGGAATGAGCGTAATAAAACTTTGAGTGAAATTTGAACCACGATCTAATTATATTCCAATAATTACTAGTATTCTAAATTGCAAATATTAACTCGTGAAATCGATGTTCTAATGTGTTTTTATAATATAAAATGAAGAATGTATAGATTTCTGGAAAAAGGTATTTAAATATTATTTAATAAATGAAACATTGGAGCATGGTTGTAGAAATTAATATCCTTATAAAACTCTAAATAATAATTTCTTTTTAAAGAAAATAATCTTGAGGATATCACTTATGCATATTCAAAGTGTTACAAATTTCCTAATAAATGAAGAATTTCTTTAAAAATTATCTACATATTGCATAATAATAATAATAAAAAATAATATTCAACTATACCTCTAAAATAATCATTTTTCTACAAACTAATTTTCAGAATCCTTAATTATACTAAAACCTACTTCAATATATTAAAAATATAGAAATCTACATCAAAATACCACATTCTTCATTTCCAAGAATCATAAAAAAAAGTTAAGTAATTTACTTTCTACCTAATTTCTCCTCTGCCCATCAATTTTTCAACCCCAGTACATTCACCATGTATTTAAGCCTGTCGCAACTGAATTAATTATCACCAACAGCAAATCAATTCCTAAAGCTCCTTAACTTCAATAATTAAATAATTTCCATTTTATCGAATCTCTCTATATTGACGAAACACTTTAAAAATCACACACAGAAGTATAAAAATATTAATATCACGGCGCAGCCTCCGAGCACGGAAGGGACCGCTTCATATGAAATATTTAGAATATTTGTTTCCAAACGCCGAGCTCTAATGGGCGAAAATCAATAAAACCTCTGTCCAATCTCTCCCAGTCCGTGAGTCAATATCGCTCTCAATTTACCTATCGATCCAAACACTGCAAATTTAATTTGATCCGATAAAAACTCGACTCGACAAACCAGCCTGTTATCCGAACACCAATCGTGTCAGTCTGCGTCTCGTCTGGTACATGTTCCGAGTCCATTGTTACGTCTCCGCCGGGCCCGGGAGCTTGTGTACGCGGTAATGGACACGCGTGCCGTGAATGTCCCAGTTAATGGTACCACGGATTATCCGTGTGGAATGGCCATTCCAGACGTGACGAGAGAACCGGTGCCGCCTCGAAAATACGAAAACGCAATCTACACTTTGACCGGTTTATCGCGCGCGGGGGATGCGCACAACGATGGCTTCGCGATTTTCTGCAAACTCCGGAGGCAACCCCTATGTAACCCCGTTGGTCTCTGATAACGAGTCACACTCGCGATATAAACTCTGCACTTAAATAGTGGAAGAAACGCTAAACATGACGGGAAGGAAAACGGTGAAGTAAAATCAGAGAATATAAAAGTTGAATCATTCTGAAATAAAAAAGAAAAAGCGATTGGCGATCCTCTTCCTTTACTTCGTAGATTTCCAATTCCATTTTCAACTCTTCTATAAATTTATAAGTGGAAAATCTTGCGCTTGCAGAAGTTCAAGTGTTTAACAATAATTTTCGTGTGTCCATAAAATAATTCATTGACACAATCCTTGTTAAACCTTTGAAGCTTTAAGCATTTAAATCTTTCTACGTGTTGAAGTCTGAACGCTTTCAGGACCTCCTCGCTTTTCAAAAATCCACATTACCGATCGATCCATCGATCATCGCGCCACCAGGAGCCAATATCGCGAGGATCGCGCCTTCCTCGAAGCTCCCACTTTACCCGCAGCTCGATCAGCGATCGCGGTCTCCTGATAATGGCACCCGATCGCCCGGAAGTGATAACTGAGTGCTCCCCCCTCGCGATCGTTCAAGGGGCTTCATTGTTACGGGCGTCTTCTCCTTCTCACTTCGATTCCTAACCGAAGATATCAAGATTACCGACCTCGGACGTAGAATCCCCTCGCCGACGGCCTAAAAATCGAACGAACGACTTTCCCTTTTAAAACGAAATCCTCGATCGGCCGCGAATCGCGCCTCGACGATGGCTTCGCGATGTTCGATCGCCGTTTGCCGTGTTTCCGCGCCGTTGCCCACCGATAGGCTCTCAACGCCGTGGCCAGGAATCATTATCGCGACTCTGCAGCCGGATTGAATCGCAAATAGCCGGCTGGTTGCCTCTAAACGGCTTCAAAACGCGCTTCAGCTTCATCGGCTGACGTTGAATGATCCCTTGCGAGTAATAGCGAGTCAAACGATCGAGGGGGGGGGGGATCGATGGATCTGGCAATGAGCGAAATCACCATGCGTTTTTGGGCGATTTTGCTATGCGACGGGTGCTTGCTGTGCTATCGTTTGTCCTGGTTGGTAAATTTGCTAATAGCGAAGGAAAGGAAAACCTTTTTGAACGATAAATAGATCACTGGAGTGTTGACGCTTATGTTTATATTATTTATTAATTTACGGTCTTTTAGACGTGGATGAAGAAGAATTCAAATTTTTAATAAAAGTGTGCCTTGCAGACTAAGTTTTTTAATATTGTATGTACGTATTTTGCTTTCAATATTGTGTATATTTCTGCATTAACATTTCTTTATTCTTTTTTTTTTTTAATTCAGACTTGTTATAGACGCATAAACATTCACAGTCTATAGATTAACTAATTAAAAATTATAGTCAATATGGTTAATAAATAATAATAGTAAATTGTCTAGACTAAAGGGGACTAAAACTAATATGAGAAGGGAGTTCTTAAATTTTTTAATTATTCTGTGTAGATGAATATTAATTTCGAAGTATCTTATTTCTGGGATCTAAAAAACTGTATTGTTTACACATTTTTTTTACAAATAAATAATAATATTTATAAAAGGTCATAAAATAGGCTTTAAAGCATGTAATTTCAAGAATATTTTCTATAAAAACAAATTATAATAAATTGCTTTATATATGTATTAATAAATATTAAACTAAGCAGTGTCTCCATGTAAGGAGTTCGCAGAATTAAACATATCTCCTCTGAAAGTCAAAGTAAAAGGTAAAAAGTCCCTTAAAGTACATAAAAAATATTAATCTTTACCCTGGCTAATTACAAACATTTCCATTATAATTTTCCAGAAAAATTTCACCACTTTTCCAACGATTAAAAAGAAACTAAGTGTATTTGTAAAACTACTAAAGGCAATAATTTAATTAATTTTAACAATTTCCTAATGAAATTTTTACAGAATATATTGAAAACTTGTTCATTCTAAGTACATATAACGAAACAATTTCGTCTCACAACGAAAAAAAAAAAAAAAATTATAAAAAATTATGGTCTGAAGCAGAAATCGCAGTATAAAGGTCAACTTTCTTATATCACGTGAAATAATCGACGGAACAGTTTCCTTTCGACCCCGTGCCCCCGGCAGGTATTTAAGAAGCCTCGGGTCGAAGGTTAACCCTCGAGATCGAGTGGAAAATCGACGGCACTTGCTGGCTAAGCGCGAACGATAAGAATCTTTCCCACACCCCCGCCGATGTATTCTAATTTTCCCTTTGATCGGCGCGCGCCGCGGGAAGCTCGAAGATGAACAGACGAGCAAATCCCCTAAATGAAGACGTTCAGCCGTTTCAATGACAAAGTGACCTATTTATCGGGAGGCCCTCGGAAGGAACGAAAGGATCCTTTGAGGGCGAAATTACAGTAAATCCTCCGTGCGCCGGTGCCGAGAGCCACGGCTCGTATTCTCTTAGCGAAATACGAGAGGGAATCTCACGCTTCCTCCGACCTCGTTCGACCGTCTCGCTTTTCAAGAAGCGACGGAGATCTTCGCGAAGAATCGAGCCGAAGTCCTCCCCCTCTCCTCATAACGGATTATTCATCCTTTTTCCACCCTCTTTCAGCCCCGGCAGTCGACTTCTCGAAACTCGGCGAGGAAACAGGACGACCGTGAAGCAGCCTATCTCGGCGAGCGTTTGCATAAAGCGAGGCGGAGTTAGTTATCGTCCCCGTTATTGCTTTAATTGCCGAATCGAGCGTGATATTTTCCCTCGGAAGTTTCTCTTACCGGTCCGCGAATCGGTGCTTTTTCGAGGAAACTTTTGATATCGGTCCTCCTCTTTCCGCGGAGGAGAGTTAATTTTAAATTTCACTTTAAAGAGCTCGTTTTCCAGTTCGGCTCGAGCGCAGATCGTTACTTCTGAATCCGGCTCGGTCGCAAATTGTGGTCTTCGGGTTCAATTTACCCGAAAATCGTTCAATTTAGATCCGAACCTGGAAAAGCGGTATCGCCAGATTCTCTCGGATATCTCTTCAAATTCGATCCGATTGATAATTGCAACTTCGAGATCCGAGTCGATTCAGACTCCTTCTCGCAGAGACCTCTTCCTTCTCCTCGCGAATTATTATCGGAGCTCAATCACTTATCGTCTCGCTTGAATTTTACATCTATTCATCCTTGAGCCTCGATCTCCGCGTTCAGATTCGACGCGCAATCAACAGAAAAATATTTGAAAAACACGAGGATCTTGAATGCCCAACGAGGAGGCGCGCGAGCTCTTGCAACTTCTCTTCCTGTTTCTAGTTTCAAACGGAATTTTTGTTCGCTCGCTCGGCTGAATTACTTGGATAATCGGATCTCGCATATATCCTCGAACAGGGCGACTCAGTTATTCACAGAGACCGGCGATCTATGCGTTGACGGGGGCTCGGATTTCCAGATGGAATTCCGGTCGCGCGAAATTTCGCGCTGATTGGCGTGCGCCAAAGGGAATAATAAACGAAGGGCGCGACTAATTTTGCATTACGAAGACGCGGATAGATGAAACGTAGGCGGTGGAAGCGAAAGCTGTTATCAGGGACACGACATCAATGGATTGCAACCTTTTTAATTCAACGACTGGAAAATAATTTGAGAATTTTTATTTCCAGGATTATTATTCATATTATCGCCCGCGACGGTCGGAATTTCAGCTACTTTGAGGTAAAATTTCGGGATGAAATTCGTTGTATTGCTTGGACTTGTAGGTAGAATTCCTAAAATAAAGTCTCAGGTTATAATACAATTTTTTAGAATAAAAATTGACGGTATTTACAAGCTATTCTTGACTGAGAAAATAGTAAGAGATATTTGGAAACGATAAGAGAGATATAAGTTTCAAGAAGACTATTTTGCATCTTTTTTTATTAGAATTCTTAATTTTCTTAGAAGCGAGGATTTATAGAAAAAAAACAAATAGAAATTTTTACTACATAGCCTCTGCTTTCATGTCAGTGACGTTGCCCGATTTGTTTATATTTGTGAAAAACATAGGACCGAGACCAGAAATGGGCAAAAAAAATATTTAAATAAAATCAGATGACAGATAACGTCACATTTATCCGCTATCCAAATATAGAATGGAAATAACCACGGAAAATAACGCGATTTATCTTTATTCGAGGCTCATGGACGAAAATAATTTATTCGAAACGAAGTTAGTTGAAATAAAAGATAATTTTTTCATTCTAGGCATGGATCTAGTTACCACTAATTAATTAAGAATAAAAGGGCTTAGATAGAGTTTAGATAGTTCAAATATTAGAATATTAAGGGAATAAGGGAGTTAATTGGAAAGAGAAGATCCATTTAAATCGAAAAACTTGCAATACTCATAATATTTCATTAATTAATAACAATAATTATTAACAATCTATAAAAAACGACGAGTGCGATTGTTATTAACAATACAGGTAGCAAAAATTAATGAAAATAGGGTTCTAATAATTATTTTATCGAAAATATAGTTTTCTGGAAAATTGAATTAAACTGATGGACTTTCAAGTAACCGTCAATGTCTAGGTATAAGTATGGCAGGGGGTCGTGAAATTCCTCAGTCTGCGACGATCCGCCGCCGGGAGCGGATCGCCTTCGCGGGCCTCGCTGGTCATTGCGAGTGCTTAGGGGACATCCGGAGGGCCTAGGTGGACCAAGCGGCCATGGATGGACACCGAGTGGACATCGCTGACCATGAGTGACCACTGGTCATCGGGGGAGTTTCTAATGGCGCTTACAGCGGATCGCTTCAGCTGGCCTTTGGGACCTTCCAGGACCATCGCGGCCTCATAATGGACATCCAGTGGACATCAAACTGTGAGATTTTTCACTTATTTAACTTACTAATCGAAATTCTACCATTGGTTTTCTTCAAATGCTTCGAATCACCCGTGCGATTCCTTTTACATTGACATCGAATGGTTCGAATCGCCCCTGCGATTCTTTGTGCATTGACATTGAATGGTTTGAATCCCCAATGCGATTCTTTCTCCATTGCCATCCAATGGTTCGAATCGCCCCTGCAATTGTTTCTGTATTGACATTGTATGGTTTGAATCGCCCCTGCGATTCCTTCTGCATTGATATAGAATGGTTCGAATCGCCCCTGCGATCCTTTTACATTGACATCGAATGGTTCGAATCGCCCCTGCGATTGTTTCTGTATTGACATTGTATGGTTTGAATCGCCCCTGCGATTCCTTCTGCATTGATATAGAATGGTTCGAATCGCCCCTGCGATCCTTTTACATTGACATCGAATGGTTCGAATCGCCCCTGCGATTCTTTGTGCATTGACATTGAATGGTTTGAATCGCCAATGCGATTCTCTCACCATTGCCATCCAATGGTTCGAATCGCCCCTGCGATTGTTTCTATATTGACATTGTATGGTTTGAATCGCCCCTGCGATTCCTTCTGCATTGATATAGAATGGTTCGAATCGCCCCTGCGATCCTTTTACATTGACATCGAATGGTTCGAATCGCCCCTGCGATTCTTTGTGCATTGACATTGAATGGTTTGAATCGCCAATGCGATTCTTTCTCCATTGCCATCCAATGGTTCGAATCGCCCCTGCGATTGTTTCTGTATTGACATTGTATGGTTTGAATCGCCCCAGCGATTCTTTCTCTCATTTCTCTCCTGATCCCCAGGGGGCTGCGGGGGTGCCCCACCCCGCAGTACGGGTCTGGCACACCCGGGGCCCCGAGCCCTCCACCCGTCGTGGGGTGGAGCCCTGCCCCCTTGTTGTAGCCCCTGACCCTAGCCCGTAGAACCCATAGTTAAGTAGGGTACTAATTAATAGAATGGTTCGAATCGCCCTGCGATTCTTCCTAGATTGACATCGCATGGTTCGAATCGCTCCTGCGATTCTTTCTGCATTGACATTGTATGGTTTGAATCTCTCCAGCGATTCTTTCTTCATCCCCAGGGGGCTGTGGGGTGCTCCCCCCCCCCCGCAGTACGGGTCTGGCGCACCCGGGGCCCCGAGCCCTCTACCCGTCGTGGGGTGGGGTCCTGCTCCTTGGTTAGGGTGCCCCATAGAACCCATAGTTAGGTAGGCTACTAATCAATTGAATTTTTCCCCCCAGCTTCTACGAAGAAGAAGAAATACGGAAAGAAGACATCGATCGAAGACGTCGTAACCACCGTGGGATTTAGTATAAGTTAGTTTAAGATATAGGATTTAAAATATAGGATTAGGATTGTAACAGTCAATGTAAAATTGCCAAGGTATCCCTTGCTACTTTTGTTTGCTCGTTTATTTGCTCCTCATCTCCGATGAGGAGATCACCTCTGCTTCTATTGATAGAAGCAAGTGATCGGCTGTGGAATCGGCACCAATGGGTCAGTCCATCCCTTGGGAGACCGGTCGAGGGAAAAGTGTCTCGGACGTAGGGGGGTGCGTGGTAACACGTATCTGCCTGCGGAAATCTCACGGGGGCAGCCCTGTAAGCCTCTGCGGTAAGTCGCTCAGAATCAGGTCCACGCTTGCGTGGCTCCTGTGATGGGTGCAGGGAGCGTGGTCTGTCGTCGTGAGGTGCCGATCACTTTCCTCTTTACTGCGATCTCGAGGTGGTAGGATCTGCACCATCGAATGTCGATTCTCAGTTGCGACACGGTAGAGTCCCTTTCGCCCTTTCTCATAATGATACCTTGGCAATTCTTCGAACTGAGAGGATGGATGGAACTTTGATTCCATTCATCTGCGAGGTTCGCTAAATTAAGGACCGAGCCGAAGGGATGGTGGGAACTTTGATTCCTTCCCTCTCTGAGGTTCTCTAGTTTTAAGATTTTTGTGAAGGGCGATCGATGGAACTTTGATTCCATCCATCTCTCTCTGGGTCTCCACTCGCAGCAACCTCCACGTGGTGAGACCTGGGCAATCGATAATGATCGAGCTAATTGGCTGCGAATTTTGTAATAATATAGATATAAGATCACGGTTATTAGACTTAGAGATTTAAGACTAAATGTCATTGAGCATATAGTGCAATAACTCATAATAAAAAAAGAAATGATATTCAAAGTGTTCGAATTTATCTTTATTCCAATTCCACATTTCCTTCATTATAAAATTTCTTCATTTTCAAGTTTATTCCGCTAAAAGATGAATAAACATGAAAACCTTATTCAGCGGCTGGAGTAAATTCACTTCGAATAAAAAAATTATCTTTCATTTTCGAATAATATCACGTCGAATAATAAAATTATTTGTCGTTTTCGGATAATTTCACTTAGAATGACAAAAAAGTCTTTTATTTCAACTAACTTCATTTCAAATAAATTATTTTCATTCGTGAGCCGTGAATAAAGATGAATTGCGTTATTCTTTGTTCGGATAACGGATAAAAGTGAAGTTAGATTTCATTAAGGCACAACTGGCTAACAGATTTACTTTCAGAAAACATTTCTTTTGAAAAACCGTCGTTCGAGTCATAATAGTTTATATTTATATTTATAGTTTTATAGTTATCCTTCGCGGGTGAATGGGATATCATTTTGTGACGTCTTTAGCCAGGTAGGGAAGGTTTACCGCCGCTCGAGCGGACGTACCGACCACCGTGCCGATTGCTGACTTTTCCCGCGCTCGGTCAGCTTTCCGGATGTTGTATTTTCCAACGAATCGGGAAAAAGGAAGGTTTGCACAAACAATACCTTAACAGGCATTTTCGCGCCTATTTTTCGCGAACGACAATCTTCGTTTCCCCCCAGGTAAGACTCAGGAAGCTTCGACGAAGCGAAGTTCAGAGCGGCGCGGCAGAAAGCACTGATCCGCAGATAGTTAAACACGAAACCATTTCTCGTACACTAATCTTTTAAAATATACTCAGTTAATGTTTTAATAAAATCAAACAGTTTATTCAAAGTCAACCTTCCTACTGTCCTAAAAAATAGTAGGATCCCGCGGAGTTACGATAATAAAGTAGGTTAGGAGTTAGGAGTTTCTTTCTCTGAGAACAGCTTGAACTAGTTTCTCATTTTGTTTCCCAGATTCGGGGAAATATAAAGAAATATTCTATTCTCCACTATTTTCAGAGAAATTCTTCAGAAATAATGTATCTCTATGATCACAGAAACTGTTTCATCTGATAAATTCGACATTAAGTCCACCATAGTTTAAACTCTAAACAGTTAAACTTAGAAAATGATAGAAAAATTTCAAGTCCAGTCTAGTGTCAGTTTGCTGCTCTATTCTGAGAGAAATTTAGAAAAAGATATCCTTTACTATTTTTAAAGGAAATCGCCAGGAAACCTACAATCGATGCCCAAACACATTTTTTTTTGCTTAAAAAATACTGCATTGTGTTTTCCATTGAAATCGAAAAGTTTAAACTGTAGTCGAGTCTTAATCTGCTTCCTAATTTCTTCCTACTTAAGTAAAAATTAAAAAATTTCCTGTTCTCCACCCTTTTCAGAAGAAATCTCCAAAAACGAACTGTATCTTCAAGCTCACAGACATTTATTTAACTCTTTGGAGCACCGTGGTATCATTTTTATACCATTTAAATGTTATAATTCTCTTCAAACTCCTCTTCTAATTTTTTATTTTTGTGCTTCAAAGAGTTAAGCGCTACAGTTTTTCACCACCTAATTATAAAATTCAAGTAGTATAAAAATAATACAATTAACATCAAAGTCTACCTTTTAGACAAAATCAAACAACCACTTTGCCTTTGCGAAAATCAGTGTCCGTAAAAGAGGAGAATTTTGCACAAAGAAGCCCCGCCGCAAAATAGCGACCCGTCGGCGCACATTTCGTTTCCACCAAAGCGAGATAAAATCGCGATACGAAAACGTAGTAGCATGGAAGCGTCACGACCGATCGGGTTTTCAACTTTCGCGGCGGGATGCAAATTCCCGTTGAACGGGGGAGGACTTTCCATCGCGATTTCGCCCTTCCAATTTCCTGTCTGCTCGCGTGCGGAACCGCTCGCGTGCCTTTTGTTCGTATCGCATCTGCCGTTTGAACCTCCATCGAGGCTGTCCCTCATTAACGAGCCTCGTTCGACCTTGCGCTAACGAAAACCAGCAATTTCGTAGGGGGTTGCTTATTCCGCCGCATCCCCTTTATCTATCTGTCGCATGGAGAAGCGTCGTTAGGCTCCGTCTGCACGAGAGTTTTTCCTTGGAAACTGTTGCAAACGGTTTCTGTGTTCTTTTGTCGATTGCAACTTTAATAGCGCTCTTTGGAATCTGACTGGCAACAGTTTCCTTTTCGTAATGCGAAACGTTGGGAGGATTTGTAGGAGGAAGTTCACAAAGCAGGCACTTAGCTTGTGCTTCGATTTTGATCACTGTAGTGGTCCTTAGTGGAGATTAGGGCAAAGGATTAGAGGCTCGGGAGAAGGAGAGGCGGAGTAGAGACCCTTCACCCTTCGCTTTAGCCCCTAATTTCTCATTCCTTCTCCTTGTATCTAATCCTTTCTAAGACTCTCGCTAATTTCTGTTCTGCATTTGAAGAAGTTCGGTGTGAAGACTGTGCTGACTTTGGAGCACAGATATTTGATACGTTGCGTCAGGGATGTTGAGTAGATTTAAATCATTTCAAATTTAATATTTATAGAAAGGAAATTCTTTTCCTTGCAAAGAAATTTTAAATTTTACGAATGAATACCTAAATTAATAAATATTCTAAACTCGGCAAGGCAAAAATCTGTATACTCCACAAATCTGTAGATTCTTTTTTGGAATTTGTCTCATGAAAAGAGAGTAATCAAATACAAATTCTGCAGAAAATAACGAATATCTGTATCTCACAAAATTTGCAAACATTTGTCTAAATTCGCCTCTCAAATAAATAAATTACTGGATATTCCAAACTCACCAACACATACAGTGACTCACAGATTTGTTCACATGTATTTCAAAAGTTAATTGACTGTAAAATTCGCAGTATTATACTTTTCTTTGAATTTATGTCGTTCAGCTTCCACGTTTAATTATTTCTCAGTTTCCATGATTTTTATCATGCAAAGATCTTTTTTAGATTTAAATAAATTTAACATGCTTTTCGTGAACAAATTCGTGAGTCATTGTAAATATATGTAGATCCTACAAATCTGCCAAGATTTCATTAAAGTTCGTCTCTCATTTAACCAAACAATTAACTAACTAAACTCCACTGCAACCGACGAAAATCTGCGTCCCAGAAATTCGCGAAGATCCGCCCAAACCATAGCGGAACAAGTACCGCGCTTGTTCCGCCGTCAATCGATTTCAACGCGATTCCAAAGGATCGCAATGCACTTTCAGGCGTTCTTAATCAACCGCTCGCGAGGCAACGTCTGTTTCCTTTCATTCTCGTCCGCCTCTGTCGTCCCGGTGGTTGGCGTGTTGCTTCGTTAACGTTCCCCAAGCAATCACAATGCCGCTGCCAGAAAGTTGGCCGCTCGCGAACTCGATAGCGAGTCGTCGCGGAATTTCCCGGATAACTGGGTTATCCTCGTCGACGTTATTTCGAATGTGGGTCGTCGACGGAATTTACGAGGGGACGCGCGTATCCTGCGTCGCTTTCCCTCTGGTATCGCGCAGGATACGAGCGAAAGACAGGAGACAGGGAAAGAGAAAGAGAGAGAGAGAGATGGTATCGTGGAGCGAATTCATTCGCGCGTCGTGTCTCGAATTAATAGGGACGATAACGTTTCGTCGACTGGGTTCATCGGTCGATAATTAACACCGACGCGTAGCCTGTTCCTCCATTTCGCGATTTCTGCACGCGTTTGGGGAACAAACTCGATAAAAATTGCGATCGTGACTGGAATTTACGTAATTGCACCCCTGGGGGTGAGAAACCCTGCAGTGAAGTGTGACCAGAAGTTTTAAAGCTTATCGATCTTCGGTCGCCGGTTTTTACTATATTCTGGGGGTTTGATAATTGCGATTTCGTATTTTAAACATTTTCTTTGCCTTTAATTATTCTTCCTTAATAATTAAGTGTCCCAGAGAACTTCGCAAAGTGTTCGAGGAAACTTTCCAGAAATCTGCATGGGGAGATCGCGAGTCCAGGAGCGTTAGAAAAAGGGAGCATTTTATTGCGATTACACGAGACATTACGCGACGTTGTACCGGCGAAACGAGGTTACTTCCGGGAAACTTTTTCCCGTAACGCCGTTGGGGAGAGCCGTTGCACCGTAATTAATCTGTAATGATAGCGAGGGATTATTAACGTCGAGGAAAATGGAGAACCGAAGCGAATTTCCTCCGATGTAATATCCCCCCCCGTCCTTCTCCGTTTTTTTTATCCCTCGCGAAGGGTGAAATTCTGAGGCCGATTAATGCGAGCAGCCAGGGAAAAATTTCATTTATCTCGGAAGCGGTCTATTCGAGAGATTCCGAGAAAAGGCGTCTTGATACTCTCCCCGGTTCTGAAAAGGTCAGGTTGAGCTGGGGAATCGGGGCGAAAATTCTTGCCCCCGTGGGGATCCACGGCGAAGGAGCAAGTCGAATGGAAATCACCCCCTCCGCTCGTCTTAATGGACCACCGTTTATGGATTATCGTTTCTGGGGGGCGGCGCCTCCTCAGGAATAATAAAAACGGGGCGATTGCCGAGGAAGAAAATTATTCTCTTCCTTCTTTACGTTCTAATAAAAGTCCGTTGAAGGAATTTAGTCTCGCGAAATGTTACGATTGTGTGCAATTAATTACTGTTAACCGACGTCAATAAGACTCGCAGGAATAAAACGTACGAGACCTAAATTAGAAATACTTTAAAACATTTAATTTCCAGCTTTCGAATAATTTTTGTAGGGTCATGTATCCAGAAGCGACCTCGTTAAACAACCTCGTGCATCCACGCGACGCGACGAACACAGCGACAGCTAATCTTTTATTTACCGTCTGTCGCGGCAACCATCCACCGTTTTCCCTGCGACGGGGTAAACTTCCCACGTCCATCAAATTATAATTCTGCGGCGGCGTCTTCAAAGTACATCCAGACAATGGTTAAACCGGCAACGAAAACGCGGGAGGTTTCCAAGCGCTGCAATTCCAGGGAAATAATTCTAAGGGCGTCAGGAAATATCGAGTATTCCTCTCGAACGAGAGACGAGGCTCTCAGAATCGACGTTCCGCTCGAATCGAAGCCGCGAATCTGATTCCCATTCTGCGGCGTCGAACGGAGAGCGTCTGATCGGTGGAGGCGGTGTAATTAGGCCGAATAAATGCATGAGTTGCGCCGCGGATCGAGGGACGAAAGTTCGCGAGCTTTCAGCGCGGGGAAGCGACGTCGAACAGCGTGGGTAAGACAAAGGTTGGAGGGGGTTGAAGAACGGAAGCAGAAAAAGAAACAGGGAATATACGATGTTTCTGGGTCAATGTAGCTCGCACGCAAACCCCGATGCGAGGGGATTTGCATCTGAATTTCAATATAGCCGCGGGATTTCAAATCCCTTTAATTAAATGCGTGTCGGCGTGACCCTTGATTCTCTATTTATCGTCCACTATCGACGTGGGTGATTGTTCAAGACCCAGAAAATAAGAAAGGAACTCCGCGGGAATATTTAACTACTGGCGACCGTTTTTCTGAGGCAAATATTTCTTTCAGAAAATGTATACTGTTAGGTCGGTGCCTTTGAAATGTCGCATTATGAAGCAAAACTTCGAATGCATGTAATTTATTCGAAATGCAGCATGTGCAACTTAAGGCTAAAGCAACTTCCATAGAATTTTATGAACGCTTATCATTGATTAATTCATTTTGTTATTCTAATATAAAAATCATAGATTGTAATATGTAATAAAACATTTTATTAATGCTGTTTCAAAATACAGTATCTTTCTTTTGCAACAATGCATTTCTTAAAAAATTGTGTACGCGTTTAAAGTTTAAATAAATAATAGACAGTCAGCATAAAATCGGGAAAATGAAAAGAATGTAACAAATTTTTATATTTCAAAACAGACTGTTTTTATAATAATTATTTTCTGGCCTATGAGGACATTTTATACAGAACTTGTTTATCCATTCATTTTCTTTGTTTATTTTACAATTAATTGAAGACGAAGCAACTGATTTATTTAATACTGAATAATTTTTGTATTGATTAATTTTCTTTAACGTTATTTAAGATACTGTGGACAGCTCTCTTTTCAACCTTTTTCTTGCTTCATTTTTTAATTAAATCCAATCAGCATTAAATATTATAAATCAACAAAAAACTGCTCCGAAATTCACATGAACTGTTGTAAACATTAAATTTATATTTTGAACAACTTTTTGGAGCACTTATATTAAATGTAAACTCTATTAAATCTAATTATAAAAATCTATATTATATTAAATCTAAACAAAGAAAATGTCATGTGAAAACCACGATTATTCATAATGTCAGATCAACCAGATATTAACATAAATATTCTAAATTTTATTGATATTCAGCATAAATATATATGTGCTCTATTGAGCTCTATTAGTGAGCCTGAACCTATCAGTGTGCCCTTACATTTAAATAAGTTATAAAAAAGGAATTCCTTTAGAAATGAAAGAAAAACATTTTTTTTCATTAAGTTTAATACTTTGACTTTATTTAAAAAAATGTTTTTCTTTTATTTCTTAGAGATATTCTTCTTTACAATTTATTTAAGTGTAGAGGCACACTAATAGGTACAGGCTCATTAATAGGGACCATTACTCTATAACAGCAGCTTCTTTCTTTTTTAATTTAACATGTAACAGTCAACGATTAAACCAAATTTATCGTGTGTTATCAGTTTACAATAAAAAAATGTTTAAAAAGTCGAAATTTCGTGTGTACCAACCTAAAGAAAGTAGCACTTCGAAGAAGTAATTTTGTAAAATTCTTGCAGAGCACCAAAAGAACCCCTCGCCGCCGTTTGACATCCGAGGACGATTACGATCGCGTTTCTCCACGTTCCCCAGCGATTTCCCGAATCCCGACACGTCCGACAAGGACCCGTCGAAAATAAAACCCGTGAAAGGTGGACGTTCGTTCGGAGGACAGTATTCTTCTCTCAGAACGCGGGGGTGGCGGCGTTCCCCAGGATCCGGTTTCGATTCCACGACGATTTCCGGATCCGTTCGGGTCAGCTCGGGCCGCGTTACGACGGGACAAAGGGGAAACGGGTCGTGGAAACACATTTATCGGAGGCAATAAAGGCTGTGCCGCGCGACAGAAAACGACGCTACGGGGCGCAATTGCTCGCCACCCTCGCGCTCCGTTTTTCACTCCCTCCGCCCACCCGTTCTCCGTCTGGCTACTTTATCCCCCCTGGCTACAGCCCCTTTTCATCGCGGTCGCGCTGGACAATAATGAGAGAAACGACCGAAAAGCTATTTCGTTCGCGCGAACGCCTCGTCCTCTTGTTCAACTCAGGGATCGAGGGGGATTCTTCGGAATTGATGGGTGGAGTTATCGAAACGTCGCGAATATACAGTGGTGGAACGATATTAAAGCTATGCAGGGTGTCGAGTGACTATGTTGCGGGATGCTTAAGATATTACTGAACTCAAAGTAATATGCGATTAGAATTCTTTTACTAATTGTAAATTACTCCATTCTAGAAAATGTGAATCCTGTTTTATGATTCTTTTGATGGCAAAGGCGCTTTTTAAAAGAGACACGAGAGAGCTGGATTTTGTAGCAAACATTGTAAATGTAATTATCAGGCTATTTCTCGAAATGTTTTTCATATTTAATAAACGAAATTTTGTTTCAGGTATATGGAAAGGAGTGGAAAAAAAACCTTAGAGTGCCTAGTGATATTTCTCCCCTGTTTTTGAAAGATAAATGTTTAAAAACGTGGAATGTTGACCAAGTAAATAGAATATGCATTGTTTATTTTCGATTTCATCTCTGGTTTCATTATAAAGACACCTATTTTTATTAGACTCTATTGAACAGCAGAGATTGAATTATAAAAAATATTGTAATTCCGTTTTTAATTATTTATTTCTAATAAATGAGGAAGAGTTGTTATTCCCAATATTTTGGTTGGCTTTATACATCTTTTTGCATGCGAAAAAAAATCCCATCGTAAATTTTAAAAGCCAGCCATAGATCGCTACGTCATCTTTTAATTCCTGCCGCAATAATGAACCCGAATCTATTAAAAAGTATTGAAAATGAAGTTTCCTCTTCGAATATTCCACAATTTGCCCAAAACGAAATTTGATCGAATCCGGGAAATAACAACGTTAAAACGTCGAATTAACAAAATAGAAATCCACTACGTATGTATTGTTCCGCGATAGCAGTCGATCGCAGAAGAGAAACACTCACGGAATTCGTTTGACAATTAATTGTAATAAAGTATCGCTAGTCGAGGGGTTGGAGGGAGTGGGCGAAAAGTGCAAGCTCGAAATTGCATCGCACTGCAGTCAACCGTGTTTCATGGTTCGTGGAAGAAGACCGTTTCACAGCGCTATCGATTACCTTGTAACGAACATACTCGTTTGCAGTTGGTACACGGATCAGATAGCACTGGAAACGTCTGGCTGGTAAGCTTTTATTCGCGACGATTAATACTTGGCAATTTCGAGTCGTCTGAATTGCAGTGGTTCTTGGTAATTAAAAGTAATCTGTGGGGAAGTGTCAATCTTCCACATGTTGCCTTCAGTATCATTGACTGCTTCTTTTAAGAGATAAGAGATTCGAAAACTATCATTTGTAGCAATTGCTATTTTCTTTAAAGCATTTCTAGCTACGACCGATAAATAGTTATCAAGTTTACTATTTAGTGTTTTGTAATGTTAAGTGACAGCAATAATTTCGCAAACACCTTTCTTTCTGATTTATTTCAAGTAGTTAAATATGGAATTGCATCCTTCCTGCTGTAAGGTCCTCATTGTTTAATATTTCTACCATTAAGTATTAGAAATTTTATATATTTTTTTAAGCATTACAATTTTCAGAGATCTATATGTATGTAGATTTGCATGACTCACTGTATATATGTTTTACTATTCATAAAAAATTTGTTTATTATACTGGGGACTGTAAATTTTGAGGCTGTAAGATTACTGGAAGAGTAAAATCATTGCTTAACGAATCAAATAAAATTCTATACGCCAATAGCCTATTTATTCAAATAATCGAGTGCTAATTCAAAATCCAGGAAGGCAGTCAAAGCATCAAAACGGAATCACGGCAGAAATGGAAGCACTTTTCCCACGGGGAATTCTTCCGAAAACCCGACACGAGCGTCGACGGAACTTCAACAATCCCCACGCGTAATGAGCCGAGAGATCTCTCGACAGGCATGGGCGCGTATCAAGCGGAGATCTGCCTATGCAAATGCAGCGTTGCAATTAGCACGAATTTAGGGAGCCGCCGGCACGGATGTTAATTAACGGTGGATTCGTCCATGGTGGTACCGCTGCCCGATGCCTCTCCATTGCGGTCAAGTGCTCCATTTTCTTGTCAGACTTCACCAGCGCCGGTGGGAACGAGTCCATCGAATCCTCGAACCTGTTGTTAGCGTGCTCTTCATCGCGGGAAATTTAACCGAATCGACCGGCGGAACCTCGCATCCCCCGACATTTCCATTCGTCCCCGATTTCCTCCTACCACAATTTCCCGCGCCGCGCCGTTCCAGCTGGAAGAGCCGTTTCGCAATTGGCGGCGCGGTCCTTCCGCCGAAGAGATCCGAAGATCGCGAAAGAAGGAAGCCTGCAGGACGATCGAAAAACCTTCGTCTCCGTCGCGACGGCAGCGTTTATGACTTGAGGAAGGACTCCCGCTGTCCATTTCCGGCTTCCATCGGCGAGAACGCAAATTGAACGAGATACGAAGAGCGGGGATAGCGAGTAGCTCTTCAAGTTCCCCCGTCTGGCGACTTTGGCGTAGGGAGAATTAAAAGCGGTCGAATTAAAATTACGGCAGCCGCGGCAAGTACCAGACGCTTTTTGATGTCCGTCGGAGAACACATTTTACGAGCGTGACGCGACGCGCTCGTAAGGACGAGGCTTGTGTCGAGGTCCTAACGAGCCAGGGAGGAAGCGCTGAATGCTCGGCCGCGGGCTGCCCCGCGCTTAACGACTTCGGTCATCGCGAAAGCGCGCGATAAAAAGTTCAGTGAAAGCGTACAAACGCCGTTCGAATGCGCCGTCTCACGCTAAATGCCTGGAAAATCATCCGCGGACCGCGACAAGGACGCACGAATCTTTTGAGATTGCGGAAGTTGACCTTTTGAAGCAGGGATTCGATGGTCTCATCGAAGGAGAATAATTAATTTTGTGCAGTAATACGGTGGAACTTCCATCCGGGTCTTAATTATGAGAATCTTAATTATTTAATGTACTTAAATCGCTATCTACTGCCATAACATTTAACTTTGGATGGCGAGACTAAACTTATTAACGCTCGAAAATAGGAGAATTATATTTGATTTGATTCTTTTGTACAATATTATAAATTAGTAAGATAAATTGTTCTACCATCCTGGGAAAATTTAATTGCAACATTCCCACTCGTAACTTAAGGTGTTATAGACTTTTTAACGTCAAAGTTTACCGATCTTTGTTTAATAATCACGATACTCTTGATCGTTTAAGTAATTTAGCCAATTCATACCTAGATAAAATTTATTCGTTTATCGAGTCATTCAATAAAATGCGTGACATACTTTGATTTTTTCTGAAAAAGTAATCTACTACCATTTCTTTTTACTTATTTGTAAATATAATTAAACAGACTGCTATTTGTAAATGAATTACTTTATTGTACCTACCAAAGGTTTGTCTGACCCGTTCAATAAAGCAATTATTGTTATGTATATAATAACTCGAACGATTTACTGTCGACTCGATAATTATTAGCATCTTATGTAATGAATGTTAGATCATATAATCGAATAAAAATAATTTCTTCTATAGAAAATAAATATCCTCCATTTTTCTAATTAAAAAAATCTTATATGAAAATTTTCGCCTCGCAGAGGGAGTAACAAAGATCCTTTTCAGCTCGGATTTCTGACACCCAATTTGCCTAAAAGTGTTTTTATAAATATTTTATCCGCGCGCCAAAGGGTCAACTGCAACGCTTTTTAGAAAGGTTTACGCGTTTCATTAGTTAAAAACGTTGACTCTGAAATTTCCCGGGTTCACAGGCTTCGAAAAATAACATTATTGCAGTTTTGCAAATTCAGTTTCATGCATGAAACCTGACCGAACGAAAACACCGTTTTTATTTTGCGAAGCTCGTATTACCTGAATTTTTATTTGTCATTTTGGAACGACGTCTACGAACTTCTACCTCATTTCATCCGATACTGTTTTGAAAGTATTTTCCTCGGCTCCGAAATATCTCTCCCTGTATGCAAGCCAGCCGGCTCCGTGTACCGAAAATGTTAGTTTCTGTTTTAATCCCCCTTTTCCCGGATGATCCCCCGTTCGCGAAAGGAGCTTCGTCGAACGTTTCCGCGGCCGAGAGACGGGAGAACAACGACGAAAAATCGATCTCTCGCGAAATCCGTGGGAATCCCGGTTGCGTCGGAGTAATTCGAAATTCGTCGCTGAAAGTAGACATCGCCGGGGCGGCAAGAATTTTCGAAGTACACCGCGCGACCGGCAAGGAATGCTTATTATAAAATTTTATTGGCCCTACCCGGAGTTCGCCGCTACCTCGTAACGCCGCGAAATCGCGTGGAAAGGGAACAACGCGCATTCCACCGATTCCCTTCCCTTCGTTCCGCGTCGCTCGCCAACGCCGCGCGAGTCGCGGAGGGGAAATGAAATTTCCAAAAAAATCTGCCTCGCTGAATTCGCCGTCGTCCGCGTTTCCCGGTCAATCGATCCTTTGCGCAGCCCCTGACTTCCGGAGTTTTGTTACCCAATAACCTAATACCTCCGCGGTTTAGTGCTCTTCTAGTTCAATCGATATCTCGCCACTCGAACTCGTCGCGGAGGCACGAGGGCTGCGTTTTGCAAGGTATCGATGCTGGGGGTGGATTTAAGCCTTGGACGCCTGTACAACCCTTGCAAATATTTGTTGCATAGCTCGGGGAAATCTATGCGGATGGTGCAGTAATACTTTAGAATAGAATTTGGCGGAATAGTAAATAACTATATAACGAACTAGTTATTTTTAAAAGAGTAACTAAATGGTTTCTGGAAAATTAACTAGATATTCGGAAAAATTCTGAAAAGGATTGTTTTCTCATTATCAGTTTATAAATTAATTTTTCTATCAAATAAAGGCCTATATAATTTCATTTTTATGAGTTTTTTCGATATTTTTATTTTTGCAATACGTATTTTTATTTTGTTTAAACGCCTTGAGGGAGTTTCGGAGCATTTATGAAATTATTATTCTGGGTATTTATCAATTTATCTTTTTGGTTTCTTCTGTTTCTTACTGTAGGTTAATAATTAGAATAAATAAATGCATGTATGTATATATGTATACATGCAGAGTATTTGGAATTAACTGTGATTATTAGACTGTAGATTTTTATGTATTTATGGTAATTTTAAATAACCAAAAAAATATAACAGAGGTTAAAACGTCAAGAAAATAAGACACATTGTTATTTAAGCAATAAATTTTATTTTGCATATAAAACCGTGATCTACTGCCTTTTAGATAGCTAAAGTATTTTATGAAGTCCACACAATATTTTATAAGAAACATTTTACTATAAGTGTTCTATCTTATAAGTAATTAATATAAATATATGTAGTAATAACAATAATAATAATTCTTAAAGCTAAAGTAAATACAACTTCTAAATCTTGAAAATCTATACTGATTATTTGTTACGTACTAAATAAAAATTCTAAATTAATCTCTTCCAATTATTTTCAAGTAACCAAAGGAACTAGTTATTTTAGCAACCAGTTACTCAAAACATAATTAATAACCACTGATACTCAAAAGGTGCGTCTTCACTGGCGTTCGCGAACTGTTCACGAACAATATAACAGTTGAATTTCGTTGAAATCATCTGTTCGCGTACGTGTTCGCATACGGGTTTTCAATAGTTCGTGTAACATCTGTGAAGGGATGACATAGTGTTTTTCTTAGTGTTTATAGAAAGTTTACGAATTGCTTGCAAACATTGTATGCGAAGTGTTCGCGAACTGTTCACCAGTGAGTACCCACCTGAAAATAACTAAATTCCCCATCAGTACTTTACGAAGTTCGATATCGAATTTGTTTTAGATTAAATTCGAAATTACATAATTTTGCAATGCATGGATTTCAAAAATTCTCTGCTTTTGCGACGAACGAAGTCACTCAGCAGTCTGCGAATTCTTCTTGTTCTTATTTAAAGAAGTACGAAGTCACATTTCGTACTCCTTAACACTTCCCCCCACCCTAAGAAATTAATGCTGCTCAAAATCCGCATAGAAGAAAAATAAAATGGGGACAAGAGAGAAGTCCACTTAGCTGCCAGCGATTAACATTAAGATTCCCCGCGACGAAAGTCGACTGCAGCGAAGAAATTCAAATTCCGCAGCAGTTTCGAAAGCCCCTGGATCGGCCATTGGACAGCGTCGCGTCTTCCCTCCTCGTCGAGGTTGGGAAAGGGGATCGAAGTTGTTAGCCATGCAAAGGGGGTGCCCGGTGATAAACGGTTTTACGTTCGACGTCGTAATGGTCGAGCGTGGACGAGTTTCTCCCCCGGATCGTCCTTCCTGACCTACATCCACGGAAAAGGGGGTGTGTACCCCGTACCCTCGCGCCTAGTCGCTTTCAGTCAGTTAAAGACGAGACGATACTCGATAAAACCAACCCCCATTCTGCGGTGTCCTCCGGCTGAATTCCCAGGGATGATCGACGGGTTTGCTTTTATAGCCACCTTTTTTTCCATTTTCAATGTTCGCTGGATATCAGGAGCAGAATATCCCGTAAAAAAAATTCACAAAGGACGGCTCTGCTGGTTGTGTCTCCCTTCTAAATGGACGAAATCAACCGCGACCTCTGGGGAAGTTGACAGTCGATATCTCGATGGTCGTAACCTGGAGCATCTATTAGAGACTTTATCGAGAACGCAAACGGGGCGCGGAGATCGACGGGGATCCAGCACGAAGGTCGATTTTTCCCTTGTTTCCATTCGGGTCAAAGGGCGTCCGCGTCTGTTCACCGTTTCCTGACCGGCTATCGGTTATTCATAGCCGCGCAAATATACGTGCCGGCGACGAACCGAAGCTACAGCGCGGCAGGCCAACCGGAAGATCCAATTTTTCTCACTTCCTCCGTTTGTGCGCCGGTCGTGTGTTTACATCGTTAAAAATTGCCGCGATCACGCGATCGACCGAAGACAACCGACTGCGTCTGCCCAATTCCGTCCCTCGCCGAATCGCCCGTTTTCCTTTTCCCGAAACGCGTCGAGTGGAACCCGATGGGCTAACCGTGCGGAAATGACCATTCCGTTCGGGGTTTGCTGATTTATGGAACTCGCTGGATCGAACAGGAAAACGCTTCGTTAATATTGATCCTGTGAGTTCATTCAAACTTTGCTCGCTCGTAGTCCAATTGGGTTACCCGTGATTAGTTGAACAAGGAAAATAGTCAATTATTTTATAACCGAGTGCATTTTTCGGAAGAATTGATTTATCGATGTTGCTTGACTCTTTTAGTACTTTACCATTTTTTTTATTATTGCCCTAGGTACCTTTAAATTCGATATTTTGATGTTTTGGCACTTCCGGGAATTTTTTTATGGACTCAAGAAAATTTCAGGAAACATTTCTTTTATTTTTTCAAAAAATAAATTACTAGAAATTGTGAAGTTGCAGTTGGTTACATGTCAACCGAGAAAACTGCAAAAAGTGTGCCTTCTAGAGTTACTTCTCTTAAAAAATTATTTTGCTTTAAGGATTGAGAACCCTTCGCATTGTTTTTTCACAAAAAAATTAATCATCTAGTATTAAATTTCCTCATTTTGTTCCTAATACTATTTAATTAATATTCTTCTCAATATTCCTTTAATAACAATGTGATAATTAATCTACCTTTTATTCATTCAATATTGAAAATTATATTTTATTCCAATTGGTTTTTCCATTCAAAACGAAATATCTGCATGATTAAGAAGGCACCATTGAAAAAACCTCAAAAGAATAATATTTTAATTTATCCAAATAAATACTATTTTACAAAAAAATCATGAAAATTTCTAATTAAACTTCTTCTCAATATCCTCTGAATCACAATAATTAATCTTACTACGGTTTTTACGCCTGTTATAACCCACTGTAATATTTTACTTCCTCTCCTAACTCTTTCAATTTTGGGAAAAATATGACATTTAATATTAATATTTAAGTTCCTTATTCCTTCACGTTATATTAAAAATTCATTATCTATATTCTTAAAAGAACACGATAAGAATAACAGTTGTTCTATTCCGGATTTGAAAAAGAAACGTAGTAGGATTAAGCCGCCACCTAAATTTATCTAAAATTATATCCAATTCCACTTAATTTTTCTCCACAAAAAATTTCTTCGTCATCATTAGACTGCGGATTTTGATACAAAATGAAATTTTCATAAACATAAATGAATAACTGCAATAAAAGTCAATCTCATTTTCTCAATAGTGCAACTTTTACTGCATTTTCGATGTTCTGTATATTTTGAAATATGCCATGAATGCAAAAAATTAACAATCTAATCACCATACTATACATCTGAGAATCCAAAAAAGAATGTCAGCGGCGTTGCACCAGAATTCCGAAGGCCGTCGTCGCAATGGGAGGCGATTAGCAGTCGCGACGGGCTGTGTCGAAACGAGCGTCATTAAATTCGATTTCCAAATCGCGAACAATCGTCCACGCCGGGGGAAATCACGGCGAAGAAAGCGCGACGAATGATCGCGTTGCATAAATCGCGAATAGGAGGTTGCGCGTCGTTGTTGTCTCCGCGGTTGTCGTAGATAGCGGAGATGACGAGTCGTTACGCGGACGATGGTGCATTATCTTTTCTCTCTTTCGGCGGAAGAAGCGTTGATTCCTCCTGGGAACGGGTGGACGCATCCTCAACCTTGGCATTTTTCTTGAGACGCGTCCACCGCCGACTCTCCTGGAAATTACTCGCCGCGAGTCCTTCCTGGAACTTTTTAGTTTCCAGATCGGTGGATACGGGGAACCCGTGGTTCTTTGCTCCATGGGACAAGTTAATTTTCTGGGGCAATTCGCCCGGTATTCCTTCGGACGTTCTCTCGCGGTTAAGGGTTGGGGTGTGCTCGGCGGTAGTTAAGGCGACGCTGTCTTCAGTTTACGGCGAGCCTTCTTTTTACGCTCAGGAAATTAGCAGTAGTCGTGGAACGTCCGACGTTCGTCTTTTACGATCTTCGGGATCGCTGAAAGCTTCCTTAAAAAGGTACAAAGATCTGTTGGAAATTAAAGTGCAAATTCTATCCCCTTTCTCGAAAATTCTCAGGCTTTATTTACTTTGTACAGTAGAATTGTCTCTGCATTAAATTTCCGCTGAAAAGGGATTGAACAATCTTCAACCCTCGAGTTTTAACGGAAATTCGTATGTCAGGCGAACTCAATCAAAAGCGTAAAGCAGTTTCTTAAATCAGAGTTAAGGGAGGAGTTGTTAGGGGGATGATTGCATCCTCGTGTAACCAGTTAACAGTCAATATCAGGCTATTCGCTATTATTCACAGACTCTGATATCGCGTGTCAGTCCACCCTCTCGATTCGACGTACCGCGTCAAGCGCAGGGCGCAAACGATCGTTTTGTTTCAAGCGTTACACCCCCGCCTCTTTTCATCTCGCAACGAGGGGCGATGTCTCGAGCCTCTGCCCCCAACCGCGTCGAACATGCGCGAGACATTTTTCTATCGCCGGGGACGCTGAAGGACCCCAGAGAACGAGGAGGAGGCAGGACAAAGGCGAAGATGCGGAGGACGAGGGCGAGGGCGAAGGGGTGGAACACTCTCGTCGTTTCTGGCCGAGGACAATGAATCGCGTCTCCTACGTGCTCGAACACGGTCTCCCTGGAAATAAAATGTCTTCGAAGACGCCATCCCTTCGCGCGGTCTTTCAACCGCCGCCGATTCCTGCGACGCTTAATTAAGGAGGCGTACGCAATTAAGGAAGGAAATCTCGACGGCGTGCGGCGCTGATTGGTCAGCATTCTTGGGGAAAGAAAAGTACGTGCGAACGGTCAGAGTCTTTTGCAGTCGGGTGTTAAAGATGGATGGCGATATCGTTTGGAGTCGGAGCCGCATTTATACTGCTGAAGATCCAGATTCGAAACTTTGAAGTTGAACATTTAAAGAGTTCAAAATGAAGATTAGAAAATTTCATGTCGCAAATGTCAAAATGCTTAGAATTAAAAAGTTAAAAAGTTGAACATGGAAAATCGAATAGAAAACACTATTTAACATGTAGAAGTAATTTTTAACGGTTTCTAATGTTAATATTGTTTATTTATTTATTTATTTATTTATTCAATATAAACGAGATAGCCAATTAGTACACAAGCTATCATGATCCACCGCAGGAATAGTTTATAATTAGTTTTAGAATATGGCTTCTAAATATATGTATAAATAGGCCTATTGCAGAAAAGATTTAATTCAGAACTATGCAAATTAGCTGTGGTGGAGACTTGGTTTATGGGATCCGAGGATGTACATACATATATCTGTACACATAATTATGAGGCAAAAACGTACGTTTAACCCTAAATGATTTAGTTGGCCAATAAAAATTGATCATTTCAAGGAGTTGCAGCTTATAAAACCATTTATTAATTATTATGAACTCAATACTTAGTAAAGTATGTATTAGAGCTGTATTTTTCGTAAAAATGAGGCCACAGCTTATGCTTAATGCGTCTTATGGTAAATGCGGCCCTGTTGAGAGGTAATATTGTCTTTTGAAGGATTAATTTTTATTCGCATGTGTATAAACTTCGCCTATTTATTAAAATAAAATGGCTCATTAAAAATGTTATAACATCGTGTCTTCCGCCTACAAGAACCCAATGCGCAAGTAAAAAAAACCCTCCCTTCAACTTCGAATCCTCTGCCAAAGAACTGCATCAATCGATCGAGCTCTCTGGTGCATCCACCATCCCGAACGCATCCTAACTTGACTTTCACATTTAAAAGCCAAGTCCTACGAACTCAAAGACTCGGAAAATTGCGTAACATCCGGCGGAACCTCTACAACGCACCAATCGGAACGTTCAAATAAATGAAACCCACTTTCCCCCCCCGGAGACCATCCCCCTGTTTGACGAAGGATATCAAAACGAGCAAACGCATTTTTACCCCGCGTATCTGAATCACCGGGAGGCTCGCGGGATCCGCGCTTTGTGCAAACTATGCAACCGTATCCGATAAATTGCTTCGGCGAGGAACGAAATTCTAAGCTTTCTGCATCTCGTGGCGGGGGAGGAAAGAGGAAGCCTCGGGTTCTGTTCCGGACGCAACGGGACCGTCTGGAAAAACATGCAAGGAGATGAAACCTAGGAGGAGTGCGGAAAGTCGGAGACGGAGAACTCTGAGAACTCGCGGTTTCTTCCCTACGGGAAGCTCCCAGTCGACCCGCCCCGCAAACGAGGAAGTTTATTCGAGGGAAATTGGAGGGTTTCGATAAATTACCGGACACTTTGCACCGAAAATACAGCGGGGGTGGGAGTGAAATGGGAGACGAAGTTTCGAGGCGATCCGTCTTTCTCGTGGCTGGTCGCGACGTTGGCAGTCGCCGTGAAAATTACACTTATCACGGGTGGGCGCGGAGGGGTGAGCGGGACTTCCGCGGACTCTTCGAGGCTCGCGGAAGAGGCTTCTATTAAGCAAACGGCAGAAAGGGGCGAGCAAGTTGGTCGTTCGCGAGAAAAGATAGAACTCCGAGTTCTCTCGCGTCCCGAGGCCATTTGTTCTCCGTGTTGACTAAATCCTCGGGATCCAATCCCGCCTCTCTCCACCCTCCGGGTTATTTTTCGAAACTGCAATCGAGCTCTCGCACCCCCCCCCCCCCCCCGTGTCCATTCCGAATCGAGAGGGATTAGAGGCGCGCGGAACGGACGAAGAAGCGGGAAATGGAAGTGTCAGAAGCCGGCCGTGATAATATCCGGGACACGTTAACTGACTTCTTTCTCCCTTGCATTAGAATTATTTGCGTGGTCGCGGGGAGAGGAATACGGGCTCCAAAGAGGGTGGAGAGACTCGAAGAATTGTCGAAAACGGGGCGCGGAGTGTTTTGTAGATTGGGAGGGTGGAAGATTAAGTGGTTAATGATTGGAGGGCAGAAGGTGGGTGTACCTTCGCCTGACCTGGATTTAATCTGCGCAAGGATGTAAGGAAGTCCATGTTGGAGGTTAAGTATGTTCGAGGTCACGGCGAGACGAGGTCATTCACCCCGGTGCAGTCTTTTACTTTCTTTCATTCTCTTTCCCCTTGTTCTATTCGTTTTGTTCGAGCCACGGGAACTTTCGAGCTTTCGCCGAAAATGGAAGCTCAAGAAAATTTATACTCCATTCTGTACATCGCCGGGACCGAGGATCGATGTGTCAGCAATGGCCGAGCGAACACCACCACCGAAGCCAGAGGAGATTAAAGTATCCCGAAGAGTCTATTCAAGTGTCGTCAACTTGGAGGCAGAATGATTGATGCGACCGCCCGAACCCGTTTTCCCGATAAAACTATAGCAATTAAGTGGCTAAACTCGATCGATAACAGGCCTCGAGACACCGGCGAGCCCTCGAAATTCATTCGTGCAGGGTCGCCCCACCCTTCCGAAGGTAACTGAGCCCGCGAAATACTCGCCCACGGCATGGTGTTTGAAAGGCTCCAATAATTCCGCCGTCGACGGGGCGGTTTGTGGGAGGAGGAGCGAGCGAGGGAGAGTAAAACGCGATCGAATGTAAACGACAGCGTCGAACTCGGTGGGATGGCGAAACGAACACCGATACGCCGCGACGGTGGAAAACGGAGAAAAAGCCACCCAGGGTTAGAGTTAATTATCTTTCTAGCGACGCTGTCTCCATCAATCCACGACGAGACGCTGAATGCCGCGAGCAAGATTGCATTTATTGGCAACCCGAGGGCTGATATCGGCGCGCCTCGTATTTCAAGGAAATGCCTCGGTCGCCGGCGGAACGCGATACAGAAATAATTAAGGCGAATTTTCGAATCGAGCTTGCTCATTTAAGAGAGAGGACAGGGCGACGCCCAGTGTGAGCAATGGACAAAAGTCAAAAATCTGAAGTTTAAAATTCGTAGTTTTATTTATCCTCAAATATTAATGAGGATTAAATTGGAGAACTAAATTTTTTGATTGTTTGACAAAATTTGTGTTTAAAATCTACTCCAATTTTCAGTGCATTTTTTTAAACATGTCATTTGTCGAATATTTATCCGATTAATATGATTTTTATAAGTTGTGTGTGTGTGTTTGGTATTATAAATAATTAGTAATTGCAGAATAAATTTTTTATAGTATTAACAATTTGTCTCAAATTTTTACCTTAAATGTTTATCAACTTTAACTTGAATTTTAAAAAAAGTACTAAAAAATACCTTCGTGATTCTTGGTACATTCATTGGGGCACACTAAACTTCATATTCACGTTAAATTTAGCTGCTCAAATTTGCCCGAAATGAAGAAAATAGTAAAAATCAGTATTAAGACGCTCGGTGTCTAGGCTTTTTCGCGAAGTCTGTAAGTCTACACTAGTGCGTTTTGCACAGAAACATCGCAAATTCAGAAACATACTGAATCTGAAGAGAAAGTCACTTGTTTAAACAGCATAGATTTTTTATTGGTACAGGACTAACATGGATTTTTTATTGGCGCAGAGCTAATATTGATATATTAAAAATAATATGCGAAAGATTTTTGTGTATTTAATAATTATTATTATACAATAAAGATTGATATTTTAACTAAGAAATTATTAAAGAAATTGTTTTTAATGATATTATTTAAACAAATGACTTTTTCTTCAAACTCAATATGTTTCTGAATTCGTCGTTTCAATTCATGAACCTATCAAAGTCTGACAAATTACTGGTATGGTTATTTTGGTAATTGTATGTAAATTATTTCTAAAAAATATTATATTTATTTTGAATTAACATTGAATAGAAGTAAAGAAAAATGTATTATTATTTTCCTTAACCATTTCCCCTTACTTTTTTTCAAAAATCTGACTTGTAAACCATTTATAGAAAAGTGTACATATTTTGTGTTAGTAACTTCAATATTAATACCCCACAAAAAAAATCTGATACTTCTCTTTAGAGTTCCTGCGCCTCCTAAAGATTCTGAATCTCCCCAAAAAATCAAATTGCCGCATTCACCTCGACAACACTCCTCTGCCATTAAATGGGATCGTCTAAAAATTTTTCAGCTCACGTGTATACCACCGTGGCTCCCAATCAGGGGCAGGTTTAACGAGGTTAATTCCCGCGCGGTGGATCGTCGGCGAGAAACGGGAGAACTCTTTCACGGAGGGGTAGAATGCGCGGAAGGAAGGGCGAAATGATCGCGGCGGTCGGGGCGAGAGTGAGGACGTTCGAAGGAAGAATCGTCCGTGGGGTTGTAGAGGGTGAGCGAAGGGGATGCCGAGGCACGGATAAAAGCTCGTTCCATTTACCTCGCTCTCTTCAGCCGAGCGTTTCGTCACGTAGAGTCTTCTATTCGGTGTACTCGATGCCCACAAACAATCCGAGAGCGGAAAGCAGAGGGCGAGGGGACGAAAGGGCGCGGCCGGAGAAGGAAAGAGAGCGGAGCGTGACCACGAAACGAACGAATCCCTTTAATCCGTTCCGTCAGAGGCAAATGAACAGTACGCCTGTGGACAAAGCTTTGCCTCTTTCCCTCTCCCCGCCGCCGTCCCCGCCCGCCATTCCTCCCTGTCGTTTTATCTACACTCTCCAGTCTGTCCCTCTTTCTCTTTTTTTTTCGCTGGCTGGTTTTTCTTCCCTAATTTCCATACACGAGCCTCGGCTCACCCTTTTTCCACGTTTTTCTCGCCACTCCGCGCCGATCCGCTGGCACGCGGATAGAGAGTCGACCTCTTTCGAGGGCGCAATAAATCGGGGGGTTGAGAGGAAGAGAGGGAGGCGCGAGAACACTGCGCGGAATGGTTAATTTGCTGTTAGATGAAGGGATTCGGGGTGAACGCGCGTGGACAAACGAGGGCGAAAGCGGGCTGAAACGAACTACCGAATGGGGGTGGAGTGCCCTGGATTTCCAGATGTCTGACTAGTCTTCGGCCGGTACTACTCGCAAATCTTCGCCGCTGGATTTAGAGCGATCACCGGTCTTTCCCCCCGGCGAGTATTTATGGGGTGCACCGTGAAATAGTAATGGAGGCTCTCTGGACTTTATGTGTATGCATGCCTTCCATGAATATGGATGGTAGAGGCGAGAAAAAGCTCTCTTCGACGAGCCAAAATTATGGACACTTCTTCCTCAGTTAAGGGTAGCTTATGATTGGAATCACTGTGCTTTAATTGACAGCAAATTTTATTACTTTTATTTATTTCTGTTTCAGGGGAACGATTTCCATTAGCGTACAAAAAGAGCATTGAAATATAAAATATACATCGAGGACATAATACCAAAAGTAAGGAAAACAGATTTACATAATTTTGTGGATTTGTAATTTGAAGGAATAAGTTGAGCCAAAAAATAAATAAATTACGCTTTAAAGAAATTAAAATGTACAATTCTGGTTAAATGGAAAATTCTGGTTACCTCTGGAATTAATATTGAAAATCAGTTTTGATGATTATAGTCCACAGAAAAATGAGTATTTTATTTAACTTTCATCTGAGGTTTTTAATAGAAATTATTTTTAAGCCGATCCCATGAATAATATATTAACGGTACAGGAAGCCAAAGTGATGAACTCCACTTCTTAAACTTTTACAAAATTTATTACTACAACACCGAATCAAGTGCGCTGATAGTAAATTCAAATAAAACTCAAAAAGGTCTAAAAAAGCTCAAATTGGTCATCTTGCCCCGAGATCGATTCACACCTGAAGATTATTTTCTTTCCTAGGAAAAGTAATGCTAGCACCAATTTTCTTACCACATTAAATTGAAAATATCTCACCCTTTGTTCTGAGTTAATCAAGCATGAACGATCAGTAATCAAATTTCAGTGTAGTGAATCTCAGTAACTGCATAGTTAACTCGAACGATAACTAGATGCGCACGTCGGAGGGCGCATGGTCCATCAGATTTAATGCAATGCTCGGAGATTCGGGTATCGCCGTGGACGCTCAACCCCGAAACCAGTTTACCCGTTGGCCGGCTCGAGGATATTACGTGACCGCGGCCCAAAAACTCCACAATGCAGCCGGCGGTTATGCGTGCACGTGCCTCCGCATGGGCGGCGGCAGTGCGGACGGCCCAGGAATCCTCGTGGACGCTAATCCGTGTACGCACGGACCATTAATATTGGCCGACCGATAAATGGATTGCCGTCGATGGCGACTATCTAGCGCCGAGTGCTGGGGCCAATAGCGTGGAAACGGTTTCCGCTTCCGGAGTCACCGTTCTGACGTGGGGCAACCGACCTCTGTTAACGTGTTTCCGCGGACAAACTTCCCAATCCTGGTGTTTTTGGTCAAGAAGGTGATTGAGGACCCCGAATTTGTTCCGTTCACTTCGAATGGAAATATTTGACCGTGAATTGATTGGCTAAGCATTGGGAAAGCGACAGAAACTCAGGCGAGACGATTAGAAATTTGGTTACGCAGTTAAGAATTGCAGATTGAGAGAATCTTTTTGATTGGAAAATTTAAATTCGAGCTTGCATTAATGCTTTGAACTTTGAATCCCCGAATTTGTATAAAAATTACTGAGAAATGCGATAGAAATTGCAATAAGAGGATCTGAAATTAGATTTATGCAGCTAGCAGCTGCAGATTGCAATTTTGTTTGTTTGACAAATTCATATTGGAGCTTGCATTAATTCTCTGAATTTTAGAGGTCAACACTTTGTGATCAATTATAGAGAAAAGCATAAAAAGTATTCCAAAAAGTATAAAGTAATCATAAAAGAACTCACAATCCAGTTAACCATACATCAAAAATAACTCTAAGTAAAAATTCCTTTACAAATAAAAACTTTAAAGAACCTTTGTATTTGAAACAATATACTATACTTAAAAAAAAATAATAATTGCAGCCTTTCCTTTGTTCGCAATAAAAATTATAGTTTCATACCCCAATGACAATAGCATCAAACTCCCTAAAAATTGCATTTAACGTCAGCGGAATAAAAAATTCAGTGCATCAGAACGTCAAATAGTGTTTCATGAATTTTAGTCCTCTCGACCGTCCCAAATATCGCACAACAGGGTTTATCACAATGGCGCCGCCATGGGCAACAAATCACACACTAAAGGGGTCTCCAGGGATGCGCATAAATAGCGATCTCTCATTAATTACGCGAGGATGCCGGGGAATCCGCTCAAACAGTCGGTCTATTAAGAGCCGCTAATTGAAAAATCTGCCGGTGTTTGTACGTTGGCCGGCGATTACCGGGAAGTCAAACAAAGAAATCGAAAATTCTGTTTGCCCGGCGAGATACATACGGGCTAATTGCGCGTCTCGATTCTGTCCTTCTCGTCCTGTGGACTTTCCTGCGGCGGAGGATCGCGCCAAGGATCTACGAACGAGAGGGATTGCGCTTAATTGAGGGAAACATTTACGCTCCGTTCTCTGGGATGCAACTTTTATACGCTGCGCTGTTTTTCCTAGCATACTAACCAACAGGGAATAAAACAGTGCGAGCTCTGTAAATGCGTTGAAGACAATAGTTACGAAAATGTGGGGCAAGTGACGACTAATTAATGGCGAATATGTTACCATAAAGTTCCATCTTTGAAAATCGCCTCCACCCTCAACGCGACGGCAACAATTCCAGACGAATTCTCAAAAGAGGAATCGCTATGTTAATTAGTAAAGCTACTTTTCTCCGCCTACTTTTATCGAAATTTTCGTGCTTCAAAGGAAAGCCGGTGCCCTTTGCCAGCGGCGAATTGAGTCAACGTTGGATTCTTGTTCCGGATAGAAACAAGTTATTGAAACGTATTAAAGCCGGCCTCGTTGAAAGAAACGGCCCTCGCAAATAGCAGTCTTTTCATGATTTCTCTTTCCTGCTAAAAGGGAGAGATTATCGAGAGACTCCTCAGCGAGGAAACTCGCCCCCGGATCCGGAGCCATCGAGTATCTTATTAGTTCGAAATTAAATATTACCAATTTTCAAAGATCTCCGGTCCTCGAAAGCTCAAAGCGTCTTCCTTTTCCCCGTAACAGAATCTTATCAGTTGGATATTGGCCCGCTTCTCGCGTACAGGATTCGACGCTTGTTATTAAAATACTTAATGAAAGTAACCGCCGCGCCTCGAAACTTTTCTCGTTAATTCGGCTTGCGAAAGTTTCCCGTTTAAGACAGTGCGGAATTTTTCGTGCCCACGGTCTTCCGGTCTGACCTCCTCGAAAAAGCATTACGCCTCCATTTCGAGGGCAATTTTAACCGGGAGAAGAGGATCGTGCCGCCCTGTTTTCTTATCGGTCCCTGCTGGGGTGAAATACTCTGAGTAGCAAAATAAGATCGGATTTATTTCCTCGGGAGAAGAAGCCCGACACGAACAATATTTGCTGAACGTGAGCCCGGCTCTTGTCCCATCGATCGTCGGTGACGTTGAAACGGAGAAAATTAACGAAGGCAGACGGAAAAAGGACGAGCAGAGGATCGAAGGGAGTCCCTTCGAAGAAAGCCTTTCCTTCGAACTTCCGAGTCACAGAATTCGCTGAATCTTCATCCGATCTTCTGACGCATCTACTTCAACATTTTTGCTAGCTTCCTTTTGCCTCCGAGAAAGTCGCTCCGAAGACACAGATAATTCAATGGACAAAAAATCTCAGATGTGTGAGGGAAACTTCGAATTTTCTTCGGAAGAAGACGTCGCGCCGCTGTTTGGTGTCCCAAAACGTCGAGGACGAGAAAAGAGAAGTCTCTGCCTGGGAACGCAAAGTTTTCACTCGATAAGGGATCCCAAAACTAACGTTTTATTTTACTTATAACTCCTTTTTCCTATCGCGAGGAAGATGTTTAAATCGAGAACGCAAAAAAGCGAGGAAATATTTTTTCGAAATTACATTTGTCAGATAAAACGGAGATTCGTTTTCAAAGTTCAATTAATTCCCATCGGAGATCTGATAATGTTGCATAAATTAAATTCGAGTGGAGAAACGGATGCCTCGAATATTGGAACAAAGTAATTACTGAGAAATAATACGATAAAGTTTGTAGGACTCTGAAAATCTCGCAGCTGTTTCAATTAAGAATTTGTTAGAACTATAATTTGCTTGAAATAAAAATACAGTGATTGCGAAATTTGGGAATAATAGCAGATTCCTCGGAAAACCGGATATCTCTTTCGGGTATATTAAATTTTAGCGTAGTTGTCGCGATGTTGTCTATCGAGAAAGTAGCTCTAAATATAAAAAAAAAACCCCGTGATAGAAAGCAACCAATCATTATGGAAAGATGGGGCACAGGGGTCTCCGTAATTTCTGGTACATTTGTCATCACCCTTGCGTACGATTTCTTTCGCTCGCCCGAGAATAGCTGCACCCGATAGACAGGGCTTTATTTAAAGAAAAGGACTTGCGAAATATCGATTTTTGCGATAATACAATTTCTAGAACAAAAAAAAACCGGCCTTTCTTTAAGGATTCAGTAAAACAAACACATTTTTCCAGAAACTGAAACTCATCAAACTAATTCAAAACATTTTGCCAGGTTTCCTCCTACTTCTATCGAAATTAATTTAGTTTTCTGATTTTTTGAAAAATAGAAAAAAAATCAGAAGAAATAGAAAAGGTTTTAAGCTTTATCCTCGACACAGAACTTAAGAATAACGTATAAATTCATTCGAGTAAGCTAGACAATATACATAGCTCTCTTTTTTTTACAACACATACATACATATACAATCACAATACACCGAAAGTAAATAAAAATGTTTAAGTACAATGACTGTAACAACTTCATAACTTTATAGTGGTCGCTAATGATACTACTCGATGCGATGATAAATAAATAAATTTAAAAAAAGATTTTATTTTTAAATTACTTGCCCATAGTACGCGATTACAAATTCCTATGTTTGGTATCTGAACAATTTTTTTTATTTTAGAAATTATTAAAAGCTTTCTGGATTTTTGTATATTGAAATTGTCATAAATGCATAAAAATCTGTAGTCTACTGATCAGAAAGTGGTCGCTGATGGTAGTTGCTCATTTTTGCTTTCCGGATCCTCAAAATTTTCAAGGAAATTCCTTCTGGCGCCGCACTTCCGATTTAATATCAATTTCAGTAAATCGCGAACGAAGGAACCGCAAGGATTCCACGTTCCGTCGAGGATCCGTTTCAGGATCCATCTCCTCGGCTGCACTCACGGCGAATAGCATCCCCGTTGCACCGTCGCCAATTATCAGACACGGAGCTCGCGAATCCCTAACGACGCCTCTGTCGACTGCTAATGCTGTCGTCCCGCGCGACTTACCCCTTCAACCCTCGCGAATCACGGCGCGGGGAATGGCGGTGCAGCCGAGTTGCATTGTTGCATCGACTAATTGGACACGGAAGAACGGAGAAAGGGACGGAATTGTGTCCACAAGCGTTCTGGCGAAACACAGCCGAAGAAAAACCTTGTACTCGATTCCGCCAGCCTCGGGGGTTGGCCACCCTTAGCGTCGTAGAAGAAGATATTTTCGTCCACCGAACGATGAGGCATTTTTTGGACCATGGAAGACGACGAATTTGAGAGTTTCTTGAGATAACAAAGTGAACTGAGTGCCCTTTGTTTCTTGTTAGCCGAGAATTAATTGCTATCATAATTATTTACCTTCTATACCAGTGTCCCTTGGTTCTGAAATTTTCCGAGAGAGATGCGAGAGTGAAAAGTTATTCAAACTTTGAAGACTCGTTTATTCAGGAATTCGCAAACACCGAGGCAGTTCTAGTTGCGATACAAAATGGAGAAGTTGGTTATCCGATTACCTCGATGCCCTGCGAATTCGCAAGGCAACGAGGCTGGTGATGAGCAATTAGGAGCAACTAACGACCGCGGTCCGCGATAAATACCAGCGGCAGAACTACTTGGAAGGACTAAAAATTTCCTCGCGTGTTTAATGAAAGCATCGAACGAATCGCGAAGGGACGAAGGCGCCCCGAGGCCAGCGCGATAAGAGCGTATCAATCAAAGGCGAGGACATCAATCGCGATTTCCTCGAAAGAGGCGGTCCGCGGTGGAAATTCCATCGCGAGATTTATGGGCCACGAAAATTGGAGGAAGTGACTGCGTGTCGGTGACGCAACGCGGCGATTTTTCAACCCTCGGCTTTCCGCCCGGTCATAAATGAGACTGAGGATGCTTTATGACTCTGCGAGATCTCCTCTGCGCGCGGCTCTCGTCCGTTTCGCGTCCCGTTTTTCCGACCGGGACTCGTCATCGATCGTCGCGATACAGTGGACACCGGGACTTTTTTCGAGTGTTTAAATATGGAAAGGAAATTGCTCGATTCGACGGGATGAATGGAAAAGCGGGATACGAATTGATTTCCACCGGAGAATTTGAATTCGCCGATTTCGATGGTTCGCAGATGGATGTCCTCGGCTCGACGTCACTCGACGCAACTTCTCGCGCGAGTTACGTCAATCCTGAATCACTATGATCATCTTCGCGGCGCAGTCGTCAATTTGCGGCCAATTCCAGCGATCGACGTCGCAGATTTCTAACGCAGAAGCGATTGCACAAGCCGAGGACGGCGAAGGCCCGCGGAACTCGGACGGCGACGATCGTTCGTTTAGTCGCTCTTTTATTGCCACGATCGGAGAGAGATAACGTCGAGAGTTGCGAATAATAAAACACGACGATAGGGGAATGGCTATAATCGACCTGCGCTGCCGATTCGCTGTAGATCGAAGTATGATTAATTGTTGACAGAGACCAATTGGACAGAAATTATAGCTAAGCATTCAGCGAATTAATGGAGATATGAATACGAATGAAGCGATACCGAAATGGAATTGGAATTCTCTGCGGTATAGAATAATTAATAGACAGATGCAGAGATATGAGCTAGGACGGGGGATAATTATCGCGTTCTTCTGTGTCCGAATATTTTAATATTTCAGCGCTTTAAATATGAAGTTGAATATTGAAATGTTTTTATATAGGGTGCGCAGAAAATAGCAGTACTTATGTTTGATTAAGTTTTATGGAAATTTGAAAGCGGTGAAAATTTTCAAAAAGGGTACTGTGGATAGACACTGGAAATGTAATAAAAATAATTTTGTATTCGATGTGAATATCTGAATATTTTTTTTTTTTTTTTTTTTTTTTTTTTATTTCGATTTGAATATTGAAATATTTTGTAAAGGCTGCATAGGAAATATTGGACATGATTTGTACGTTTGATCTGTAATGGCTAAATATCTTAGTATTTAACAATTTTTGATAACATTTACAGAAAGTGATCGACATGAAATTCCTACTTCGTCCACATTAATACCTCGAAAGGCTTGAGCAACTCTAAGAGAGATATTTTTTATAGTTATTGAATAATTGTATATGTAAATATTAATAATATTTTTATATTTCAACCATGGATTTGAATGCTGAACAATTATCCGTATTTGGATAAGATTGCAAAGATTAATTTCTATTTAATAATATTAAGTAATTTAAACAAAAATTCTACAAATAGGAACATTAATTAGGATAGGAAATAATTCTGTATTCAAAAATTAGAATATTTTAATTTTTTTAACCCTGTGCCTTGTCTGAATCTTCTTAATCCTTGAAGTATGTATTCTATTTTTGTTCATAAAGAGTCTTCTAATTTCTATAAATACCCAGTAACTCTTCTTACTTCTTCATATATTATATTAAAAGTTCGTTCTCTATATTCGATAAAATATTGATAATAAAAGTAATATTCATAACAACTTTTAAACAGATACATTGAAATTACATATATCTGTATATTTGAGTATTAAAATATTCTATACTGTATAAAATATAATGAACTGTAAATTCATAATTAATCAGATCTGTAAAATCCACTGGAAAGAGTTAAAAACTTGCAATAAAATATTCTATTCAAGCCATATAAGAAAATGATTGGCAAGATATTTGGCTCATTCTTGATCACATACTAAAAAACAATCAAAAAGTGTTAAGAAAGTTTTGTTCAAAAGAAACATTGTAATTAAAAGTACATTACTGCTTGATTATAGTTAGATTTCTCTACTCCTGTAATAATTACGTTCATCAGCACCACGTTCTCCATTCCCCTCACTCTAAATGCACCCTAATAATTCTTCCTTGCTCCACATTCCACGAGAAGTCTCTACTACCTGCCCGCAAACACACAAACGGGTTTCCGCAAACCCGACAAACGTAACCATAACCAGAGAACAGGTTCCGATTAAGCATAAAACAGTTCAATCGTTTCTACGTTCCAATTTCTCATAGAAAAATACTCGACCGTAGCTACGCTGTACTTTCTACTCAGTTTACGGAGGAAATTGCCTCCAGTGAATTGTTCCCGTTGAACGATAGAACCCCCGACTGCGCATATTTCTCGCGGAAAAGTCGTTCCGCGATTTCGTTGCTCGCCGGAACGAGAAGCAAACACGAAAGTTCTATCAGGAGAAAACCGACGTCGGCCGTTTCTCCTCTCCCGTGTGTGCGCGTTTCGCCGCGCGTCGATGCCGAAGCGGAATCGAACCGACGACCGGACCCCAACGGAGCTCCTTGAAACTTTCATGTCCCGGCGACGGCCGTGTCCCGGAACCGCCTTATTTTCGTGTCCCGACTCTATTTCGTGTTCTTCGACAACGCGGTGCCGTCTCTGGAAATAATTTCCTTCGAGAGTTTCCCGTCTTCCGCGCTCCTCGGCGAGGATCACCTCCGAGGCAAAGCTCTCTTCGGCGATTCGTATTTCCTAGCGACTCGATCGACGCGCCTCGCGACGAGGGTGAGTTTTTAATATTAGTCGGGGGGGGGGGGCGGTTAAACGCCGTTGAGATCTTGAGGACAGCCGACGCGACTCGAGCGCAATTTCCTGCGAGATTACGGAGCGTTCCCCGTGATTCGTTCTCTTACGTATCAAATTTTCCGCGGAACGGGCACAGCGGCCCTTAACGGCGCAACGAACGGTTATTGTTCCGGGATTAACGGATAATGGAGGATCGTAATATTTTCGTCGAGTGCAGTCAAGGGTGCAGCCTTTCAGCCGACCCCCGCCTTTCCTTCCTTCCTTCCTTCCTTCCTTCCTCGCCCGGCTCTGTCTGCCCCGCTAACGCGATTACTCGACCGTTCTCAAGGAAACTGCTGGAAAACAGGCCACGGCCCATTCCGTATCCTCTCTCATCCCCCAGACTGTGTCTTTTACTCTCTCGTCTCTCGCTGCGACTTGGACTCTTCAACTCCGGGGGAAAAGCTATGCAGTCGGGACTCGGAACACTAATATGAACATCGAGTAGCGAGATTGAGTTCCCCCTCGTTTCAGACGGGAACACAATTTTACTTTTCCGCTTTCGATTCATTTTTTAAAGCAAGTACACTCCGCGATGAGACTGTAAAACACTCTACGAAGCTATATACATTCATGTTGAAAGAAACAATTTTCGTCGTTTCAAGGTAGAATTTTTAGCGTTTTTAACTAGGGATGTCAGGAAATTATAACACGCCGATTTTTATGCGGTTTTTGGTATAATATAGTTACTGAAAAAATGATATAATATGTATTTTTTTTGTATCGAACCATAATCGAGATGTTGACATGGAAAAGCATGTAAGTCTCAAAAATCAAATTTTACAGGACAAGCGAAAAACTTTGTGAGCCTGTTAAAAAAGAATTTTATTTGTATAAAGAGGTAGCAAAATGTATAAAACTCGACTTACTGACTTTACTATGCCACTGTCTTATCCGCCAAAACACTAATCTTCGATTTTTCTGTGAGTTGCATGCTTTTCCATGTCAACGTCTCAATTCACTCTGAAAGGGTTAAAGTTAGGGTGGAAAACCTAACAGTTTCTTATGATATTTAAATTACGAGATTTCGCAAATAAAATATCTGTTTTCTTGTTTTTGAAATAAATTCGTGCTATTTATACAAAATGTAATATTACTTTGAGAGAAAATTTTATTTACGTTCTACTCGCTTTGATAGTTTAACAGACACTGTCTTATAATTTTGTCGCAACCGATAATATAATAAATGTACGTATTATTATTTTCATAAATATTGACAAAAATTCTACGTTAAAGAACATTCTTGAAATTTATTCTCACAACACGTAGTTATAATTTCACGTACCTTATAGTATTATTGACTGTACTTGTACGTATATTGAATTATTCATTTCTGCATCATTCATGCACACCACTTTTCAATCTGAAATTACAGTTTCCCCCGAATCGAAAACAGAAGCGAATCGATTAATACCTAGCAAGGGAAATCAGGAAGCGCAGCGTCCCATCGGGTCTCCCGATATTAGTGGCCACGTAAACAGGAATCACAATTTGCAATTAATATGACACCGTTTAACTACGCCATAATGGACAGGGAATTTATGAACAGAGCCGATAATCGAATAAAATTATTACGGTATTATTGTCCGTGTAAAATTAATTCCGCGTTATGGCCGCGGATCGGCGGAAATATGTCGTCCGGCGGATTTCCGAACGATTTTTAAGCCCCGGGTAACGAGCAACGATAACAAGTCAGATGCGAGGGTAGAATTATTCCAGTATCCCCGTTCGAGCTGTCTTGTAATTTGCAGCTGTTTGATTAAGTTAATGGCGAAGCTGCTGAGCACACGGTTTGCTGCTTTTCACCGATCCAATCACTTTTGCAGCCGACAAAAGCCGCTCGGCGGCTACGTCTCCGTCAGGGATGCGATTCGATTCGAACTTATCGGGGAATCGATCGGTAAACAAATTTTCGCGACAGTTCAGACATGAGGTCGGACGGGATCTTTGGAAAATTAATCGAGGCTTGAATTATTGAGTCGCGACGCGTCGGAAATATTCGAAACAGATTTGACTCGGTTCGAAATAATTTCACAACTGGGCGCTGGATTTGTTAATCATTCAGCGATATTTATTTCAAGAAAACTGTTCGACTGTGGCTTCGACACAGCGCGATACACGATGAATTTTACAGTGGTTCAAAAATTTTGACATGAAATTTTAAAGGAAAACCGACGTTTCGCCTGTATTAAAATTCAACGAACTCCAGTTTAATCGAATTGTATTCTTATCAAATTTCTATTATTTCGGTTTTCAGTTTGCAATGTTTGATTAAGAAAGAGAAAAAGGAAAACAGTGAAACTAATGCATAAAGTAGAATTTTGTCTTCCGGTTACTGATCTCAATTCCCCGCGAGCTTCCCCCGTAAAGCTCTCGGACTGTCACCCCCCAGACTCCCCTTTATTACATCTCCTTACCCTTTCCCCCTCAGGTAGCCACGATTTTTCACGTGTCAGGGGTTCAACAGCGATATTCGTATCTTTAAGAGACGCCTAGCCGCGACGATGCAGGGACGAGAAAAATGCCCTAATGTCGCCGGAAAAATGCCCTAACGTCGCCGGAAAACAACTCGCGCAGGAGGAATAGCCTGTAATATTTTGCCACTGGATCCAGGGTTATTTGCACGCTGCACTACCCCCTGGCAATCCCAAGGGGGAGGGGGGCGTAGTGTGTATCGATGCTGACGGGAAACTTAATACTCCGATCGATACTGGCCAAGTCAGCTTCAAACTTACTATCCACGCAGTCTTCGTCAAAGGGGTAGCCTGCGCTACGTCTCGTTCGCGTTGCGCCACTGTGTGCACGTGGAAATCCACTAGCATCCACAGGGTGTCCTGAAAAAGGGACACCCTGCATCCCCCAACAATGACTTTAACGTTGAAAGCCATTTTTTGGACTTTTCTGTCATTTTTCCTTTTGGTAAACTTTGCTCGATACCATTTGGGTTTAAAATTTTTTTTATTGCGCTGCTTTTTTATGCTGTTGCGTGATTTGAGAGGTAAAAATGCTTGTAGGGTAATTAATTTTATATAATACACGATGTATAAAATGATTGGATACTTGTTTAGGAAATTGGAATAAGTAGCTTTAAAAAAAGAAAGAACTGTATAATTCCTTAAATAACATTAAAATGTAAAAAATTTTTGTAATGAGGAAGAAACGAAATAAAATGTAAAAAGGTTTCGTTTGTTCACAAGGATAGTTCAGTAAGTGTCGGACGTCGATGTCAATGAAATTTTGTAAAATTATTGTTGATTCAAACTGAAAATCTTACAGTATTCAATTGGTACCCAGTCTCGACTGCGTCTCAACTCCCTCTTGCGTTCCTCTTGAAAATCCTAAATGGAACAATTCTTCTTATTATTGTGTTATTAAGAATACAGATAATGAATACCTAATATAACTTCAAGGAATAAGAAACTTAAATATTAATATTAACCTTCTCATATTTTTCCTAATATTAAAGTAGTTGCTAAAGGCAATAAAATTCCTTAATGGATCAAAGAAAACCCAAGGACCGTAGCCAGGGTTAAGGGAGAAACCACCCCTTTAATAGAAGTCGTTCTTTTCATTCCGATGTTTGTAGCTCACACAGTATAAGAGTTACAAAAAATGTTGCAAATAAAAGTTTCACTGTTCTTCATGAGCCATAAAATGGTTGCAAGCAAAGTATGAAACAACAAATACATTATTATTATTAATATTTCTTTAGCCTTTCTTATTTTCTATATCAATCGAGATACCATTTAGCGTTTAATATTTCCACAATTTTAAGAATTTATTTCACGCAAAAAGAGAATGTATGCTTCTTGCGACTCTCAGGGGCAGTTCCAGAAACCCTCCCCTGTATCATCAAAAAATTTATATTAAAAAATTCGAAAGGGCGTAAGAGTCCTTCGAATATTCCCCGATGGTTGTTCTTATTAATCTCTACTTCTGACTTCTCCCGATGTAATCAGTCAAAAGTGCCCAAAGGCAACCCCTTTTTCTGAGAGCTACCCTATATTCCGCTGGCTCCACCCAGCAAACATTAATAAACTCGAGCGTGCACTCGATATCATTCGATCCGATAAGCCGCAAAACGTAAAAATCAAGTGTCGCGTAATGAAAATTGGAATACGTTCCATCCGCGCGAGCTGCGATTTTAATATCCCTCGAACGAATAAATAATAACAAGAAACGCGATCGAGAACGGAGATCTGTTTAACCAATATCCCGGAATAAACGCGTCCCTCGAACAATCCCTCCGCCCGCGGAAAACCCCATCCCCCGACTCCTAATATCGCCGATCTCCCCTTTAAAGTCCGATCCGCAGTTTACTCGGAGCTCCGAGCAAATAGAAAGCCGCCGAGAGTTTCGCGATCGCTTCCCCGGCTACTTAAATAGTTCCAACCCTTTCTGAGGGTGGTGCGGCGGTCAGACTCGGAGGAGTCTCTAATTCGGTAGAGGCGGTGCCAATCAGGCGGAAGCAAGTTCCATCGAAACGAACGAAGAAAAAGGGGGAGGCGCGCCTTACCCGTCGGAGGTGGTTCGAGGGGTGAGTTCGGCTTTTCTCTACGGTCCGGACGTCTCTCGCGTTATTACCGCTTCAGCGACGACTTCCGCGAAAAGTAGAGGAGCTTATATCGCAGGAGAATGAGCGAGCTTTCGTTTATTTCAAGCTGGGCCTCTCGCGTTTCCGTTACCACCCTTCGCGCCGCTCGGAAGCGTCGCGCTGCTTCTTCCTCCTGTCCGTCGAACCTGAGAAACCCCAAGGGAAACTTGCCGGAAATGGAGGGCGTTTCCGTCGAATTTCCCTTATTTCATCGACGCGGATCGAAACCGCCGGTGAAATATTTGTCGCGGGAGCGACGATGGAAAGCTGGTCGATCGATGGAAACGCGACGATAAAGCGCGGGCCGTCGAATCGAGAATTTTCCGATTTAATTTAACGCACCGACGATACGCGAGAAATTATAATGGCAGCTTGCGGATCTCGTTTCGCGGGATAAACAAGCCAAGCTGCGCGTGATTACCGGCTACAGTAGGGACTCATTAATATGATAGCGCGTAATTGTCTGCAAAACTCGGGGAAAATTATGCGGCAACGCGTCGTGGATGGTCGCGCGGGCCGCGAGCCGCGGGGGAAACGGGAGGGACGAAAATTTGGCGCAAAAGGTCATGGAAAGTCGAGGGAAGGACGACGGAAACGTAAGCAGTGGCAATTAAAAGGCGGAAAAGTGGGAGAACCGATCTGGCTAATGAACTTCGATCGGGTTGAGTCCTTTGCGGATTATTGCCTCTTGTTCCTTAGCAAATCGCGTTCTCCCGTTTCGCGATCGCGTTAATTAACCCTTAATCCGTTGCATTATGCACCGAAATCCAAGTAGAATCGGAATGTCCATTCGGGGACAGCTGGCGGAACCCACGGATCGTCAAATTAATAAGTTGTACATGCACGTTCGGGCATCGATCCTGGCGCATGCACGCGCAGCCTGAGGCTGTGTGCATAATGCAGGCTGGATATGTACTCTGTGTCCCGTATACAATTTTATTGGATATTCGCGGGGAACGGTATGTCTGTTTAAGGGAAATTCGAGAAGGATGTAGGGATATTTCGTCCGTACGGAGTGCATACGATGAATGAAAAATAAAGTCGGCGGGATGCACTTTCGAGGTGCGCGTTATCGATCTTCCTCTTCCCGAAATATGTTGGTCAACAGGGGAGTTTGAAGACATGCGAAAGTTTACTTCGTTTGGAGGGCGCAATTTTAGTTTACACGGAGGAAATTGTTTCCTGAAGATTGAAAAATTTGAGTCTAAGAAAATTGCCTTTGAGCTTAGAGTTTTAGTTGGCAACGCAGATATTGGTACTTAAAGTTTTAAGGTACTTAGATACTTTATTCACTCTGTACTTATACTTTAGATACTTTATTAACTTACCAGATATTCAAATGCCTAGATACTCGGAGCTTTAGACACTAGAAATCCCGAAATTCTTTAGCTCCCTTCTCCCTAATGAAGTGTCTTTCCAAATATCCAAACATCTACTTTCTTACTCAAATACCCACGCACTAGTAATTTCTGGGTACTCTAACGTCCAAGTACTCAAATTTCCCAGCTTCTGATGCGTAATCTTTCTCCCGGAATCAATACTCAGCGTATTTCACACCTAAATTATCTCTCAAAGCCTCATAAGAAGTCCTCTCGAACGTTCTCCGTGCAAACGCAGTCGCACATAAATCGCGCCAGCGTGTTTGTCGGGCCTCGGCGTATTTGCTCAGCACAGAGGCTCGTTTGCCTCTGTACCATGCCAATTAGCAATTAGACGATTAATCACGCTGTCGCCGTTCGACTGGTAGCATTGTTCGGTGAGCGTCGGGCGCGGAAAACACGGGGAGCCGAGTGGAAAGCGAGTCGCATCGCATCCCTAAAAGGGCGATTATTTTTCCTGCAGTCGGTCGAAGGAAGCGGAAGGAAACAATCTACCTCTCTCGTACTCCGCGCGAACTTGTTAACGGCTCTTAAAAGTTGAATAGTTGGACGAGCGGATCGTTACGCTGCAACCTCCGATCCTCGATTTTTCTGCGCGAAATTTTACCTTTGAAAATGCAGTTCGCGAATGAATCTTGTCACTGTAACGTGGCGATAGAAAAAAGGGAAGAGAAGAAGAAGAACGTATTCTGCTCTCGAACAAACTGCTTCGATCGACGCTCTTCTACCTGCGTCACTGTCGTCGCGAAATACGATGTTTAATAAAATACTTCTACGTCGATCAGACACGCAAACACTTCCCCGGCGAAATTGAATTCTAACATTGCTACTCGTTATTATCTCCGGCCGGAAGGAAGTTTTATTTCTCTTAGAGTTGACAAATATAGAGCTCGAAAATTCTCTGAACGCGAAGGACCGCTATTCGACGAAAGATGAGAAAGTCTCGAACGAGTTCGCTCGTAAAGTTGTCGTCCGCGCGCTTCAAGACGAGCCCCGTCTCCTCGTCGCTCGACGGAGATGGTCGTTCCTCCCTTTCGACCGCAGATAACCGCGCTCGCATACGAAATTATTATGCAAACTGTTCGCCTCGAGAACAGGGACGCGCAGACCCTCCGTGCAATACACTTCGCGACAGAGTTGCACAATGGGGATCTGGCATAAAGTTTCCCTCTGAGCAAGCGACGTTGCGTGTAGACGTGTGCCAGACCAACGCGATTGTTCGCAAAAAGGCTCCGAGGCGGGGGCGGGCGTTCTTCCCTTGTATTGTTCATATACGTTAACAATATAGCTTCGTTAGAAATAATAGTAATCCGTGTAACGTGGGTGAGACGTCACTGGGGAGATCTTTATCACCGTTATCTTACTCCCAGCGCGGCACCGCGGCACCACAGTGAGGCATTTGACTCAAAAGACCGGACAAAACTATTTTAGTGTTATTTATGAGTTCAAGGTCGTAATATAATGGACTGTTCAATTTGTTAAACGTCAGCTACAGCATTATGAAATTAAAAATACTCTTTAACATTTAAAGAATTACGGTGGCCTTAATTTTATTTTTTTCGTTTCACTATACGGGCATAGCCTTAATTTTCTATTCCAGAGAATTTTTTAAAATTTTATATATTGAAATTTATAGATGTCTGAATACTATTTAACTTTATTTTTAAATATTTTTCGTTGTATCATCGGAAATTCTTGAAAAATTGGGCATTTGCATCTTAAAGGCAATGGAAAGAAATTTTGTGGAATTTTACTGGGTAAACTTTTGGAATTTTAGGAAGTCCCACCATGGAAAACACAACCGAATGCAAATAAACATTCTTATGGAGGAGGATTTGGAATGAGATATTGACTTCAAAAATAATTTGTAGATTGAGAAGAACTTGAAACGCGGAAATCTATAACAGGACTTATTTCTATACATCTATCATCATTGTCTTAAAATCTTTTGCTTTTTCTCGTTGCACCAATTTCTTCAATTCAATTTTAATTGCCTACAGCCCAATCCCAAACCACAAGTATACTCGCTTTATAGTCCCCGTTCCCAGCAATCATTTTCCCGTTTCCTCCTTTTCTGCTTTTACCTTCGCCGACGCAGAATCTCGCCCTCAATGCTCCATTTATTCCCACAAACGCGACTTCCGCGATGCGTGTATGCGTCCCAAACAACGAATCACAGACCCCTAACGAGGAAAAGACTGAATACCGTCCAAAAAATCCGCGAACATGCAGCGAGCAACGTTGCCCGGGCAAATTGCCGCTCTCCGAATTTCGCCGGCCGTCAATGGCCCACCGGACCGCGAGCAATTCAGGCGGGTTGAAGCGATTCAGCAGGAGGAGCAACAAATGTCCCTGCTTCCGGTATCGTTGGTCGAACTCGTCGAAACTCGAGGGGAGGGGTTAAAATTCCGACAACAGGCCAAAACCGCGTTTTCCACCCCCCATGAAAAGTTTGACTCCGCTGGAAGAAAGTTGCGCACCTCGATTCACTGCAACTTTCGGAATCTGCGAGTGGCACGCGTTCGGGAAGCTGCGAAATCCGCAATGCAGAATTCCCTATTCGCGAACAATAGCGCAGCCCCGTGGCGATAAAGCCGGTGCGTTGATAACGCCGTGGAACGTCTTAATTTCATGCATTGAGAACGGATCGATGCTCGCGCTCGCTCGCCGGCATAAAGCCCGTTACAGTTCGCTTCCGTGCTCGCTGGACGGGCTTTACGGCCCTCCGAAGCATCGTCGAGCTTACAACGGACACGTTCCAGTGACGTATGTATTCGCTGCGATGGAAACGCCGCGTTTAGCTAGTTTACGACGCGTCGCGATGTCTTTGAGTGAAGACTTGGCGCGTGGGAGGATGCGGAGAAGATGGCTTGAAATATTAGTGGTGTATTTTGGTACCAAGAAGTTCTCCTGGGGTTCCGGGAAGATGACTCTCCGAGTTATTATTGAGATAAGTTCAATGTACTAAGATGGAGTGGGGGTGGAGCTGAACGTGAAGTTGTGACTTGCGGCTCTCTTGACTTTGAAGTTTTGAGGGGTGATGGGAGGATTTTCAGGAAAATTCAAGAATATCAAGAATTTTTTTATGAAGTTGTGATCTAATGTTTTAGTAGATATTAAGTTGAATCATAAAAAAAATTCTGTTTTTAAAATAAAATATGTTTTCATATGAAATATGTGACAGTTAATTTTAATTAAAAATATATATAATACTCAGATAATTTTCTAATAATGTATGTTGTGCTTATTTCACTCTTTCAAGAGAAATAAAAAAAGAAAATCGTTTTCAAACCACTCTGACTTTTCAAGTCTTAAAGAATGATGTGAAGCTTTTGGTGGATTGTAGAATTTTTTTTTAATTTGTGAACTCGTATTCCAACCATTTAAGGACGTTAATATCACGTTCCGCCTTACTATTTGTGTATGTTTTTAGAGAAAATGTCTGTTAATATAATTATCGCTCACGCTATTTTGGATTCAAAGAGATTTAACACTATTTTTAGATTTAAATATTAGAATATTACTTGGAAATCATGTTTTTGGACTAAATGATGGCATAATTCAACAATTCCTTGTCGTTCTCAAAGAATTAATAGATATTTTGAAAGATAAATCTATGATCTAGAGTTATGCCTTAACATTTTGTTTTAATAATACAATAATTGTAGAATAAAAGTGGCTTAAAGCTTTTGCAGAATTCATGAATTTTTTTGGTACAAAATTGTGAGCTACCATTTTAAAGATATTTATTCAAAAAAGAGACAAAGTTATAATTCGTAGCTACTCTTTAAAATCTTGTTATAATACTATAATAATTATAAAATAAGAATATATTCTGATCAAACTCTCTAATTGCAAAGAAAATCAATTTCGAAAAATGTGGAATTATTTTTATGCTGCAACAATTGTAAATAGAATTACTAAAAAAACTACTGAAACTACTTAAAGTAGAACATCTGGCGGAGACAATAATTTTCGGTCTTCAACCTCACAACCCCAAAGAACATTCCAATGAGCACCTTGATCAAGAGACAGCTCACGGCCAAGAGGGTGTCTCAAAGCCACTTGGATCGCAATTCAAACCAGGTGGTTCGGGAGCGGCAGCAATCGGTTGATTAAACCGCGGAAGCACGATTGAATTGCGGCGTAGGAACGCGAGAACAGCGGGTGTAGAGAGTGGGACGAGGGATATTCGTCACGAGGTCGCCTTCTTTTCGTAGGCAACGGAGCGTGACAGTCGGACTGCTTAAACCGAAGCGGGTTGCCCCGATGTTACGCCCCCGCACGAACTCACCAGCGTAGCGCCTCGATATTCCCGGCGTCGCGAGGGGTTGCAGGTTAGGATGAAAAAGAGGATGTCAGGGGACCCAACGCGCGCAACCGGAAAGAGAAAGAAGGAGTCAGGGCGACGACGCAGAAGTGCCGTCAAGTGGAATGCAAGGTGACGCAGACACTTCTTGCTTTGGCTTGCCAGACCCACCCCCTCCCTTGTTTCCTACCCCCTCCTCGCACTTGCCCCTTTCGTCTCCTTTCATTGCCCGTCGTCTTTTTCTCTGCCACCCCCTCGCGGTACTGTTTCGTATTATTTTTGTTTGTAGCAGGGGGTTGTTTTTTGTTTCTTCCCTGGGGACGCGCTTTCGAGTCCTTTTCGGGGCTGCAACATCTTTTCCAGTATTGATACATCATTTATTATAGATTCTTGCTTTGTAGCATCACTCCCTTTTGTCTCTTCTTCCAGTAGCTTTCGTTATAGAATACTATTTTTATGTGGATACTATTTTTTGAATTCCTTTTTCAGAATAGTAAAATAATAGAGAAAAAGCTTTCTGTATTTTTGATCGCACTACACTGAAAAAGTCAAATTTCTACGATACCTATTTCTTACTCCAATATTTAACTTTCCCACTTCTTACTTCCATCCAGACGTTCTTTTCTACTCTTTCCCACCCCAAAGCTGAAACCTTCTGCACCCTCTTCTCCAACTTCCGCCGTCCTTTTCCGTCTCCTTTCCACGGACTTTCTGCTTGCACCCCTTGCTCCTTCCACAGAAAGAAACACACATGATCCCTTCACCCCGCGTCCCCTTCCCCCTCGATCTCCCCTTTCTTTCCTCCCTTTCACGCCTTTTTGCCATGGCCAGCACGCGCTGATCGCAGAATGAAAAGTACGACGTTACGTGGTCGACCATTCAAGCTCAATGCATTCTTTACCCGTCGTCGTCCTCGACTCACCTCCTTCTGCGTTTTTCCTCCACCCTCTCGCTACTCGCCGGTATGCACCTGTATTACCCTCCCCTACGAAAAGGCCCGACGATTGTACAATTCCGTATTCCACTCCCACGATTTCTTCCACTTTCCCCCGATAGCAAACCCCGTCACGTTGTCCCTAGTGCGCCGAGCAGACGTTACCCCGTGTTGTTCCGCGGAGAAGGGATGGTTTCGGGGACACTCGAGAACTGGATCACGAAGAACAAACGATCGCGCGAATGGAAACCCTTCCGGCGAGGACTTTGAGCGAAACGCAATATTCCGAGAGTTTTGAATAAGGTAGGTGGTATTTTCAGAGAAGCGGCGCGTTGCTTTTCTAAGGAAAAATGAAAACGAACAAAGGGAAGGAGCGGAACAATTTTTTTTTCCCTTCACTGGCGAGCTTTGAGGGAAATGCAATATTCTGAGAGCGTCGCGCGCAAAGTACGCGGTCGATCGAGGGAAGAATCGCATTACCGGTTTTCCCGAGGAAACGATGAAATGCGAGTCGAAATTGCGGCTCGTTTCCCAAAATGGATTCCGCGGATCGAGAAAAATCGCGCCACGCGTTTCGCTGATTTTCCTATCAACTATTTCCCATCTGACGCACGACGATCGAAAAACGAAATAATCTCAACAAAACCTGAAACTCTAAAATCAACAATTGCGGTTTTCAGAATTTATTAAAAATTCTACAACGTAAAGATTTGAGGTTTTCATACGGTATAACGAGATTTCAAGTTCAAACCTGGTGCTGCAGGTTTTGGCCAGCTTTTTGAAACTTTTCGCGACTGCACTACGTTAATCTCTTGCAGATGAAATCGTCAGATTAAGCGAAACATTTTAAGCGGAGAAATCGGAGGAAAGGGGAAACGCGAGTCGTTAAAAATTGTTTCACCCCCGTCGGAGTGAAAGAAGTATTTTCGCAGCTGTCCCCGACTCCGTTATTCGTCACCCTTCCCACCGACTTCGGATGCAATCATTCCTGCCGTCCCTCGCGTTTCTATATTTTCCCTCCTCTGTGCCGGTCGCAGACGACGCACACATATGCCGCGGCTTCTCGCCGGGAAGAAGCGACGGAGGGTATACATTTTCTTTCCAGGACCCGACCTGTCCTCCATTTTCCCTGGAACACGGTCCTTTTGACGTCGCCGAAAGACGACGCCGACTCGCGAGATTTCCTTCGCAATTGCATTTTAATAAATAATATATTCTCCGGTTCTCGTTTCTCTCCGGCGTGGCGCGACGGCAGGTAGACGAGCTTCGAATCGAATCTCTTTGAAACGAGAGTGTCGGCCCACGTCGCGCGCTTATAAATCAGAAATTGACTGTGTAAAATTAACCGACGACGAACACGCTGGGTATCAACTATTCTCACGTTTGTGATTGCGTTCCTTAAATTCTCGGTCGGAGTTACGGAAAAGCAATAGCCGCTTCGGAAGTGGCTGTCTTTGAGGCTGCCGTCGCAGAAAACGAAGATAAATATAACATTAAGAATTCATATTTGCGCGGGCCTGCGCGCCTAAGGGACGCAATAACCGAAAGCAGTTTACCGAGTAAATAATACTTCAAGTTTACGCGAGTTCCGGCACGAACTTTGAAATCTCGGCATATTTGCCGACTCTGATTATCTTCAACTTGTTAACGACAGGATTGACGCAACAACTGCGTGAAACCGTGAAATGCATTTCCGTATTCTTATTTAACGCGGCCTCCTCGCGGAACTTGGACGCCGCGCGCGCTGTTTACCCCGAATAAATAAACAGACTTTGTAAATCGGGATCGGAATTGGAATTAAATTATGGAGACTTTAATCCGTTGCTCTCTTTTCTTGGTTTGGAGCTTGTTGCGCGGTGCCAGTTAATTTATGATCGAGCGACAGCGGTAGTCCGAGGTATTAAGGTTTAAGAAAATTAGGTTTGATCGTCGACAGGACGAAAAAGGAAAATTCGCGCCGCCCGGACGAGAAGGCAATCCTTTAAGCAGGGAAAAGTCCGCCGTTTTCCATCGGCAATATTAACGTCACTCACCTGACAGCTGGAGGGAAAGTCGGACTGGACTCGGCTGGCGGAAATCTGAAACAACACAAGAGAATCCCGAATTATATTACACTGGGACGAAACTTTGCCATCTGGCCTTAATCACCGCTGTGAATAATGATTCAGTTACGCTCGGAACCGCGTGCAATTTCCCTCGGAAGCCCCGGGACCTGAAATTCCGTCGGAAAATCTCGGAGAGAACGCGCCGAGCAACAACTTCGCAGACGGATAAATTTAATTAAGTCGAAGCATGCTGAAAAACTGTCGACTGCGCTTCTCGCTCTTCCGGAAGATCCTTTCTAGGGCGACTTCATTAAGAGCATCCTTCGCTACAGAACTTTTCCGAAAATCGGTCTTTTTCTTTTTGAATTTTCTCTGGGAGCTGAATTTTTAACGCGCTTTTGTCGAAGGTTGCGAAGAAGTTCTTAATATTATGGAAGTTCTAGCGTTTGGAGAACTTGGAGGAAAAAAGTCGAGAGTCTATTCATATTTTTGATATTGGAATTTTCTTTTCTTTGGTCCAGTGTCTGATATAGACATGTTTATACTACTTAAGAGTTATTGCCTTTTTTAAAAACAAATTGAGGTTCCTAAAAAGGGTTGCATTAGAAAAATTTTGTGAAGAATGCTTTTTTTAGGAAGTGGTGTTCGGAGTCCCGCAATGTCCTCAATTTTTATTATTTTTGTTAACAGAAAATTGTGAATGTTACTGAAACATGACTAATTATGTATGCTAAGCGCCGATGTAAAAGTTTTATAGTTTCTACATAAAAAAAATGTCAAAAAAGAAGTAAAAAGACGGGTTTTCAGAATCTTCTAAAATCCTTTTAAGGATAAACTTCAGTAACAATCTTAGTGAAAAGTTAATAAATCTTCAAAATGATAATAAGGCTTCTTCTTGTGATTAAAATCAGTCAGAAATATTGATTTTTTCAAATCTTTTATCATCAATTTGTTTGTTGGAAAGTAGCTGACATGCAACTGTTAACAACTTCAGTCTTAATTTTGTAATATATTTCTTAATATTATTGGATTTTCTCATGCGAATTCAAAGTTAAATAATTTAAAAATTACCGAATGAATTTTTATAAAATTTTGCGTAGTGTTTTACTATTGCATATTAATTTTCAAAGATTTTCACTTACTGTTAATGTTAGTGCAGTTCAACCTTAAATTAAAAGTTAAATAATTTTAAAACTACCAAATCAATTTTCCTTAAAACAAAATGATTAATTCCTTAATATTTTCATTAAGAATCATTGATCCACGAATCTAGTCCAAATGAAAGCCAACTATAAAATACCATAAAAGCCACAGTCCCAAATAGAAAACTAATTTCTTCTTAGAAGAGAGGGACAAACAAGTAACTTGACTAGTTCCTGGTAGCGGGAGCAGTTCCCAATACTATAAATAATTATCGCAATGATCTCTATCCTCGAAGGAAGGGTTCCATTAAAGAAAGAGGGAACAGAGAGTCGCAGAGCGGCCGGAGCGAAGAGAAACGATCGTTCGCGGAGTCGCAGGCGAGGGGAACAGATTGTCGGACGTCGGTTAAGCCGGTTTCCATGACAGAGAACGCACATTAGTGGACTCCGGGTGTTAATGTTCCGCCAGGTGGAAACGGGAAGTGGAACTCGATGTATCGCCGACGGGGGGAAATGGTCCGCGCGTCGCTTTAAAACTAAACGCAGTTAAATCGAGTGTGTTATACGCCCGGAACAGCGTCGCGTGTAGCACAGACATTAACGCGACCGGTTGTAATGTATTCCAGGTTCCGGGGGTTCCTCGGCTCTGTCCCCCTTCGATATCTCCCCTGGCGAGATAGAATTTTACCTGCGTGCACACGTCGGGATTCTCCCTTCGCGTGCAGGTTGACACTGTACGACGGAGATGCGGCGATAAGGTATGACGATCTGGTAGCGATCTGCGCTCTGAACGCTTGAATTAATTCCATTTTTAATTTTAGTCTTCATATAATCACAAATATTAAAAGACGTTTTAGAGATACGCCGGTTTCAGAGAAAATGAATTCTCGTCGGTTCCTCTTGCCTTTTCGCGATTTTTTGAAGAGAGCAAATCCGCGCCGCGCTACCCGTTGCAAAAATTCGATCAATCCAGGGGGAGAGAAGGTAGCGTCGCGAAAATATGACCGACGAGGCGGAAGAGGGACGCCTAACCGAATCGAAGCGCGACCGAACGAATTGATATTTCGAAGTATGGAGGGAGGACAATGCTGGGCGGGCGGCTCTATGAAATTCGCGAAGCTCGTATCTCGAATGCGAAACAGTTGCGTGTTCCGCATGCATTTCCATTTCCGTTTGAATCCTAGCCGCGTGAGCGTGAATACGATCGTTCGTGTATCGACCGCGTCGTCAAAAATATGGTAATCGATGCTGCGGCGGGAAGGGATGCGTAACAATGTATACTAAAATTTTGCTATATCCAAAATAATCGCGAAACCGCGGGTTTATATTTCTTCGAAATTCTATGCCCTCGTGTTTCGAAGCACAGTCTGATCTAGCGTTTCGAGTTATCGCGATGTGTAAAGCGCTCTTCTAATTTGTCTGAAGATGGAGGCGAAGTCTGAAGAAAAGGCGCGAAGTCTGTTCGACAATCTACCACCTGTTAGGCTTAAAAGTGTCCGGCGTGTCGTTCGAGGAAGCGAGGACGGAAAAATGGCCAACTATAAACACTGTCGACGATATATATTCACAGGCACGACCGACGCCGTAAATAACGTCGACGGAACGAGTCGTAGGAATTTATCACGCCGATTTTTCGCTCGGGACGAAAATAGCTCGGTTTATTTCTGCGATAATAGGGGCGACGGGAACGAGCTGAATTTCTAGGATCCTCCGAAGTTCCCGAGGTCACCGACCTTGAAAACCCAATATCGACGGCTTTACCAAGGAATTTTTATTATGGAGAACAATTTTTCAACATACCAATGGTTTTCGCGATATTTTCAGAGGTTCTGAACGCGGAGGAAAAAATATTTGAGATCCCGTGGAAGGAGGTATTTCAATCTCAGATGTAATGTAAACACAGACGCAACATTAGTACGCCGTCCCGAAGTAACCGAAGGAATTTTTCAATTATTCTTTCCCCCCGGAGCGAGTGATCCCCACTGTTTCTCGAATCGATCGCGACGCATTCCGGAGTGTCGACGTTGGAACCGCCTTCGACGCTCTCGACTCCTCTGGAATTTTTATCGAATGGTCTTTCGAGGCGCCGCGAATTACTTCCCATCGCGGAATTCTCATCTCGATCTGTTCACCGCTGGGTCAGATCCCGATCCGCATAATTTCCATTCCTCCCTTTGTTTAATTATACCCGGCCATCGAGCTTCAGATCGCGTTCTACCGCACCGATAGGACTTCTTCTATTATTTCAGAAGCGTATTGAAGAAGCGAACGTTTTGTCTCGCCAGAGTTAGTTTGACCCGCGAATGGAAGCTGATACGTAGAGTAGGATAGAGCTAAAAGTACGTCGAGTTTAAAATTTCAAAGTTTCAAATTCAAAATCTATAGACAACTGATTGAATACATTATACTATTAAGTTGCCTTATAAATCAGTGCGGCTTTTATTCCCATGAAAATCATAAAACTTTATAAACTTTTGATGGGTCACTATTCGGAAAACTGTTTGGTTCGAATGAATATTATTTAAAAGCTAAAAGTAACAAAAAGCAGTAAGAATAATAATGATGAATGAGTGAAGATTTTACACTTATAAGAAACCGCATGAATTTGTTGGACAATTTAATATTTAGAGGGCGAAAGGAAGCAAAGGGCCACAGAATTTTTTTATCACTATTTACATTAAAAAGTGAAAAAAATTGCGTTGTTTCTGCTGTGCTATTGAAAGTAAACTATACTTTAATACTGATTCATATGAGCATGCAAAGATTGTATGTTTTTTTAATGTGTGCACGATGTTGTTCGATTCTGAATGATAATATTTTTTAAGCTTTTTATGAACAAATTGTACGCATCATTAGTGAAACTCGAATACTTTAATTTTTTCCCCTTTGTTTTTTGTTCTTGTCTCTTTCTCTTTCTTATTGTTTTTGTTAAATGTATCGCTTTCCTCATTAATAAAGAAATATTATAAATAAATATACAAACAAAACTATGGAGGTACCATTAAAGAAAAAAGTCCTTTATTGGGACTCATTACGATCTTCTTAATCGAATCAAAAATTGCAAATCGATCCACACCCCTAAAAAATAAAAAGCTTTTTCATTTGAAAGCATCAAACTTCCTCAATTTCTAAAATACTATACCTCAAAAAATCTCAAGAATACGCGCATTTGGACTCTTCACTGCACCCCTTAAGAACGCATTTAAAACCCAACTTGAAATCACTCCCCATCTCGAAAAGCATCCCCAGCTCCCGCGACCGTGGCAAACACCATTCTCCACGAATTAACACGCCATTTCCCGTCAAGCCGAGCAACTTCCATCAGCCGAGAATCGCGATCCACGGTCCTTTAACCGCCATTACGCCTGGAATTCAAAAAGACCTCGGCTCACGATCCCACGAGATTCCTCCGACCCTCCACCCTCCTCGAATCCAGCACCCTTCACCCTCGATCGCGGAGTCTACGCGCGCACGGCGACCGAGAAGACACCGTCACCGCGACGGTTTCCTGCCGACCGTGGTCCTCGAGGAATTTTTATTGAACTCACCCCTTTCTCCCCAAAGAGGAGGAGGGTGGGCGACGTTTTCTCAGCGTATGACAGCATCGATTTCGCATCACCAGCGAGACGCTCCGCTGCTCTCTCTCGATGAGAAGTTGGTTGAAGGGGGGATGGACCTGGCCCGGGTGCCTAGACAACTTAATTAAGGGACGTTTACCCTGCGACGATCCCAGTACTCGCCCTTTCGCCGACACTAATAAACGCGTGCTTTCTCGGGTCGATGCACCGGGAAACGGGCGCGTTAACTGGGTCACGCGACGTTTCGTCGTGCCACACGACTCGCCACGCCGTGAAATTAACCCCCGCGAACTTCTCGAAGCAACAGTCCCGCGTCATCGACCGGGAAAAATTGTGGTACGCCACCTCCAAATCGGGAGAATCTCGATGTGGGACGTCTGGGCTGTTGCTTGGGGCGTCGAGGGGGTGAGATTGCCATTTAATCGCGGGGATAGTGATTCGCGTCTGGGGAGTGGAGATCGACGTCGTCGGGACTTCGAAGGGTGATAAAATTTGGAAAAGTTTTTTGCGTGAATTGTTTTTGAATATTCAGAGCAGCGGTTGCAAACCCAGGAAAGAGAAATATTGGCGCAAGGTTTCTCTGTTTATTAAACCCATTGCAATGGTGTTTGTTTAATTCGCGTGTTCGCTGTAGCAGCTCGTTAACTTTCAAAAGGGGAAAACACGCGCTTTCTTTCCGCTGCATTTTACATTAATCGAATTTTGATTTTTGCGATACACCGCGCAAATTCGTTCCGCCGTTTTGATTAAATTCTCCGATCGAACGTGTGGGCGTTTCGAATTTTCGTGCCCGCCAATCCCGTCATTAAATTGCCTTCAGTATGTCCATCATGCAACAAACGAGCTGAACTTGATTGCAATTTGACACTGCGTTTAATTTGCAGCAAATGTAACCACGTTCTGACTGAATCGTTAGCAGCGATGGTCGTGTTCCCATTTAACTTTGTAGCCTCGCGTTTTCCCAAACTCACTAAAAGCAAAAAAAAAAAAAATAAATAAATAAAACATACACTACACGCTTTTGAATTCGAATTCGTGATCCCGAAGTTCCACGCAGCGGACCAGTTTTCCAATTTAAACATTTTACCATGCGGCGATTCCGAATTTTGAAAATTTTACACCCGGGAACGGTCCATGCTTCGAAAATTCTATGGTCTCAATTTTCACAGTCCCAACGTTTACGTTACCAAAATTTCCTGGGCGAAACGAACGATTCCCGGCTTCCGAGTTTCACAAAGCAGCGGGAAATTGCATCTCGCGAACGCGACTCGCGGCTCGATTAATTCGTTTCTGAGAAACCCGCGACGAGAGAAACAATTAGCGTGATGAATGGCTCGAGTTATGGAGAAGCTTGTCGCTAATAACTCAACCGGCGCGCTGAAAAATCCTCGACGTAATGAAACAATCTTGACTCGCGTCGAATACGCGACGAGAGCCGTGGAATCAATGAAAGCCTCCCATTAATTTGTCATCTCGACTCTTCCAGGTATCGCTCGCCTCTCGTCTCGTCGCGAGGTGCGCGACGCTTCGTTTTCCGCAGATTACAACCCCTACGACTCGGTTTTATCGCGATAACACCGTGGCTAATAAGATTACCGGTAGCTCTTACATCCTGCGCGACGCCTGGATCAACCCCTCCGTCCCATTCGCTAATAGCCCATTATCTCGGCCTCTAATCGCGATGCTCTTCTCCCCGAGCGCTTTTCAATTTTCCTCCTTGGCGGTCCCCCGCCCAAACGAATCGATTAATCGGAGGACTTCGAACACAAACCGGGAGAAAAAAAAGTTTGTCTGGCTGCTGTCCAACGCCTTCGAGCGCTACTTGAATCTCTACTATTTCCTTCTAGCAGCGCATCGGTTCAACGGCGAAGTTCCTTTGATGCTTATCGGGAATTCTTAATGCCACTTTGGGGGGAAAACGGAGGCTGCGATCGAGAAATTTGGCAGGTGGGGCTGCGGATTCGGAGACGATTCGGAGGGGAATCATTCGAACCACGGCAAACCGAAAAAATAGAGAACAGGAAGAGGCAAAGAATGCGGATGCTTATAATTTATTTCATTAATTTTGCTATTTCTGTTTGGGATTCTTAATAATCAGACCAATTGCTCATAGATTTTATAACTTATTAATAAACTGCGGAAGTTTATGTAAATACAGATTCTCAAGACCGTAGTAGGAGATAATCAACTTAAATAAAAGTGTGTTGTACCTTCTACAACCTACACCTTCCAAATCATTACAAATGCATAAACTTCCGCAGTCTATTTGACTATACTTATTAACGACTTGAACACGATCAATAATATTCTCAATATTATTGAGCGAATGCAGGCGATATTGATGGTAGGATTGCTGTTGAGACTGGAGATTAAAAATAAAGAGGAAGATACTAGAAAGATTAAATAGAAAAGTATTGAACTGGATTGACAATGATTCTGTCAAACTAGAATTGATTAATATTATTAATCGTGTGCGGATCCCTATTAGCTTCAATATAGTAAACTGTTTTTTAAGAGCTTCTTCGATTTTAAATTTTACAAAAAACATATTGCGGTCATGCAAGAGTTAAGACATTTTGACCTTTCCTATTTAAAACAGGTAAAAAGAAACAAAAATAATATTATTAATGAACATTGTGTTATCCAGCAGTGTAAATTATGACTCGCCGTTCATCTTATTTTTATTTCATTTTCATTTTATTTTATATATGTAATTTCATTTATCCTGCACTACACGTGTTCGTCTACAACAATATAAACATTGGGACTATTGCCGCAAATAAATAAATAAATAATCTTGTTTTGAAGCTCGGAATTGTCAGTGACTTTCGTTTCATGGAATTTGTCGCGCTGTGGTTAGGCAGAATTAAGATCGAACTCCGGGGTTGTTGAAGAAGATTCCCTCATCTTTCGACGCTGTTACGCGTTATAGGCTCGCGGAAAGACTTTATGGCTCGAACACGCGCTCCCTTTGTCAGTGGACAGCGATATCCACGCAGCTATTAATCGCCATCCGCTGACGGCGGATACGTAACGGTCGTTTTTATTGGCGTCGTAACTCCGACACGCCTTGATACGTACATCGTCCCGAGAGGAGGTGATTAAAGTTTATTCGCGGAACGCGCCTCGCGATAACGGCCTTCTCCCGTGTTTGCGCGCATCGCGACGGAGATGTCGACGAGTTTTCACGGGGCGGTGCTTTTGGAGACGCTGCGGATGGATGCTGCGTGGAAAGCACTCTAAGTGAAGTCTCTCTGTTTTCGGGGTTTCGAGGCTCTTTTGAGTCTATCGAGTTGGTTTACTTTTTAGACTGTTTTGGATTTGAGAAAAAAATGTTAGAAGTCACACTTTTAATAAATCCACAATCCTAATAGAACTCCACGAATTTTTGATGTCACAAATAAGGAAAGAAAGGTCTAAGCATTTCAATTAAAAAATGTACTCGGATCTACCAATTTACAAAAACTACATATAGACTATTCATTATGAAATAAGTCATTAAAAAATATTGTTAAATAGCAGCAGAAAGTAAAATACTCAACGAAAATGAAGCTATTTAAATTGATTTAATTTTAAGGAAATTCATTCAAGCGGTGATGGCATTTTGCATAGCATCACCCAAATTGAGGCCCGTGTCTGGCCATCAACGATCCTTTTCCCCTTTCCGCCTATAAAATATTTTTCTCCTTAAATATTCCTTTATCAAACTATTTAACTGGACTGATTAACTTAATATACTTAACTTAATTGATTCTACTTCGAATTCTCAATATTATACCACCCTTTCCGCTGTAAAATATTAATTTTCCACCCCTTGAGAAAGTAAGATATATTACGTAAGTCCATCGCATTTTGTGAGTCACAATATGAAAAAACTTATTTTTAGTATAATTATTATTAACTTCCCGATTTATAGGCAAGTTATTTTATATTGGGTTGAGTTAGAAATAAGCTCAAATATCAGTTAGATCAAATTATCTTTCTAGAAATAGTCTAATTATTTATTGCATCAATTAGGTAGCATTAGTCATTATCAGAAAATAATCTGTCTCTCATTATATTTTATGTGGACCACATTTTGTTGAGGAACAAATTTTATTTTACAAAGTGGAATTTATTTATTATTCAACCTTATACATTAAATTTCTGTATTATTGTACAAATTAAAAGCATCGCGACGTCTATTCTGTGTAAAATTTTTCCAAGTACTGACAATAATCTTTAAAAGATATTTTATAACTAATCCATAGCACAATTGAGCAAAATCAGAAAAATCAGTCCTCCGCAAAACGTTAAATTCCTCCTACTAAAAGGATAAATCTTCAACTAAAATTCCACTAGCAATCCGTCTCCAAAAAGATCCATTTCTCTAATTTTCTCCATCCCATAAAACACCACTTCTCTCAATTCCCGAAAACCCAGAAACCCTCTCCAAACTCTCAACTAAAATAAATAATGAACCATCGACTCTCCGGAACTTTCTAAACTCTGCCCGCGATCTCCCATCAATTTTCATCGCGGGAACAATTCGCCTCTGTCCACGGGTCGACGGAATAGTTTCTTCCAAAGGTACCGGGAACACTCAGAAGTTCCAGTTGTTGTTCCACCGCCAGTTAGTTCAATCGACGGTCGTTCAAGAAGGGAGCCGATCGAAAGGGCCTCGAAAATTAATTCCCCCCTCGTTATCCATAACGTATGCCAGGTTAGAAAGCTCGGTGGTCTGTTGTTCGAAACAACGTTGCGAACAGGGGCTCGCCTGTCGATTATTAGCGGGACAACAGAGTCACGATCGAATAATTACATCGTGGCTAAACGCTGCCGGCAGTTAGGAAATTCACCTGTGCAGTTCGTCGTTGCGACCGTCGCCCGTCCCTCGGTACAGAAACGCGGCGCGGAGGAAAACCGTGGACGAGCATCGCGATGAAATCGGTCGCGAATCGATGGAACCGACGCGAAATTACTGAACAAACGTTGCGCGGCAGTCGCATCGATGCTCGGCTAAATCGTTAATTCGCGACTCGCCGGGAACAATAATGCGCCGACGATGAAATATTCATACGAATATTCGTCGAGCTTATCGTTTATTCCGGCGGCCCGGTGGGATTTGTTTCGCGAAATGAAATGTTCCGTCGTCTCGCGGACCATTTTCCATTTTTTATTATCCCGTTTTATGGTCGCGCTGCAGACGATCGCGAATTGCTGCTGGCTAACGCGAAATTTGGGCGACGCGATCAAGGTAAATTCGTCTTAGAAAACTAATTAGAAATTTAATTTTTATGTCAATCGAAGCTGTATTTAAAGTAGCAGAGAATGTTCATCTTCTCTGTTATTAAAGATGCCAAAAGAAATGGCCAAGAAAAACATAGAAGAAAAATAAGAAGGGAAGCCATAAGAAGTAGTATAAAAAATGAAGAAAAACAGAGATTTTTCTTTGGTATTATTTTTTGTGGATGTAGAAATTTATTTTAAAGTACTGTGAAGGATTGAGAAAATGATTTGGAGTAAGGATCTGAGAGGATAAACAATTTTTTAAACAAATTTTGTGGAGTTACAAATAAAATAAAAAACCTGCGTTCACTTCTTCCACTTCTAAACATCTCCAACAAATTAAATAATATTCTCTAGTTCCTATTCTTTAAATTATTATTATTTCTACTTAAATCTTCAGTCATTCCATATTTTCCTTAATCAAATCATGAAATCCTGTTACAGACGTTGTATTGCTTACAATGCTAATTGTAAGCATGCAGTTATGCAGAGGACGTCTCGTCAAAAGGACAACAGAATAACGAATATGCAGAAACAGAGAAGCGATGTAATAATTCAGACGATTGTCAGAACAAAAACTTGACCCATTCGCCTTTCTTTCCGAACTCGTAAGCACACAGAAACACGGTTCGTATCACGCGTTATTAAAGTGAGTTTCTTTGGCGGTCGGCCAAGTCAACCAAAACCGAGATTATCGTCTCTCCAGCCAACGATTTCTTTTTGGGACCTTTCCGCGACGTCGTCGACCGCTCGGCAACTGATTTCACGCTGATTTTACGACCCGCCATCGTCATGAATTTTTGAGGTCTTCTTATCTCCCGCCTTTCCAGAGGTTTCACAGTCTCAGACTGACGGCGGAGGCATTACTCCTGCGGCGACGGTAATCACTTTTTTATGAATAATGTTTCGGAAGAAATATTCAAGCCACGGGGCAATCAAAATTTCAGTATCCATTATGGAAAATTCATACTAAAGTTCATTTTACAAGGTTTCCATATTTTAGGAATTTTTCCTTGCGAGTAGAGAAATAAAAATAGGTAGAATTGGTGAAATAATGTCTTTATGCGATTGCATATCAGTTTATTAATACTAATTCTACTGTTAAAAATCTGCTGGTAAAAAATTTTCAACCCTTTGAAAAGTCCTTGAAGTCTGATTAAAAATTCTGAATAGTCTGTTTTCACTAAAAATGAGTGAAGCTGTTGATTATCCTAAGATCGCTAATTAAACGGCACTCGATCACGCAAACCCCACGTACTATAACTTCTAAGCAACCCCTTCGTCTTCAACTTTGGGGCTCGAATCGCAGCAACGCGCTGTTCAAATATCGACTATCGATTAGAGGGAAAACCGCAGAAGACGTCTCGCGTTGCGCTCCGAAACGGAACACGGGTGCCTAGACTGCTCCTTGCGAGATCAAAGGTTGTCCAGTAATTAATCGCGGCAAAGGGTGAAAATTCAGTTTCGCGTCCACGGCAGAAAAATCCAAGAAGATTTAAGCTTGCGCATAATTAAACCGCGCGGAAATCCGATTCAGCGTCCTGTAAAAAGAATGCCGAGCGAAATCTCCGTTTTCATTGTAGCGGCGCCCACATCGAGATAACAACTTGAATTTGCCTGGCGGGCGATGCCTAACATTAGAACGCGTCTGTTTCCTACGAATCTCCGCTGATTGCAGACTCGGTCAGACGCGTTCCGCGGATTTTCGTGTGTACGCGCCGGACGAAACTCGACCGGGGAATTTGCGAATAAACGTGCATTGTTCAGCGGCGGATACCTGCGACGATTCTCACACGCATTGATTAGATTTTAGGGGGATTAATTTTATCTGCGCCGCTTCGTCTTTCTTTTTCGCGATCGTTTCGGTCGACGGATAAATTCGTGGATCACGGGGACGAATTTTTTAAGGAGTTACAGGGCTTTCGTTCTTTCGCGAGTTGATAAATCCCTACAGTTGTTCCCCTAATTCCCATCGGATTAACGATAACGCGCCACTCCAGTCAGTCGTTTTCCCTATTTAAGCCGCGTCGAACAAATTACTGAATGCACGTGGCATTAACACGGCAATTGGTTGCATTAGCCGGCTTGTTCGACCAGAGTCTCGAGGGCTTCTTAATGAATCGTCCCGTTACAAATGTCTGCTTGCCTCTGATTATTCCACTTTGAATTGTGTGTAACGCGTTTCGACCGAATTGGTTTTTTGACCCTAGCATTCGGAAATTGTTTTATAGTTACGAGAAAAATACTGATTGATATTCTTTATTGAGAATATTTCAGCATTTTTAGTATGTTCAATGCTACTTTTCTTTTGTTGTTAGACAAAGGTTACAGCGAGAAGTTAGAAATTTGAAGTAGTTTCCAAGATTTTTAATGAACTTATATGCTTTCGTTTCTTCAAATAAGTTCCTTTATTAATGCTCTACATATGTACATACATTTTTTAAATTCTCATTCATCAATAAAAATAAACTAGGATTATTTAAGATTTGTCTTTCTCAAGGGAAATAATTCATTCGCGCGAGAAACTAAAAGCGATTATTACATGCTGACGAATATGAAAAAACTCTTTAACATCAGTATTTTGTTTTGTAATAAAAATCACGTTGCCACATGACAATACAGGGAATGAACAGGTTAATCTTTTGCGTCACTCATTCGCGGGTCGCAATTTTATGAGCGGTAATCTCTTTAGTTTTTTCTTTTCCAGGTGCGTAATTTTAATTTAGAGAGATGTTCTTTTCGGAATTAGGGTGTGATGTAATTGATTTCACGAGTGTGCTAATATGGAAATTATGGTAGTTCTTACTTCATGCTTTAACACATTGCCAAAGTGGATTCCATGTGATTGCATTTAGAGTATAGAGATTTTATTATAATTTGACATTAATTAACTTTAATTCTGTTCTCTATTTATTTTTCAACAGTCTATTTTTAGTAATAATTTCATTAGAACTAATACTGGATTCAATTTGTTATTCTTATTGGTGAACATTTGAATTGGCATAACTTGCATTATTTTATGAACAATTTCAAATTTTAGTTCAGAGAAACATCCGGAGATCATCGAGCTAAAACAATTTGAAACATGATTGAAATCAGTTTGTATGATAAACGAGGAAAGCAAGTAATTCTTCATGTATATAAAACAAGTTATTGAATCTAGAGAAACTTCATCGTGCAAAAAGGCTGGTAGGCGATTCAAAATTTTTCTGTACTAATTTCACCCCAATTTCCGTTTATCTCAACTTTCTTTCGTTACCTTCTCCCTTTCTATCATGCTCGTTATTTAAAGAATTCGCAAAGTGTGTACCTCGTTCCCACGATAACCGCTAAAACAGCAACGCGCAGGAAACGCTGACATTTCCACGCAAGCGCGGCGAACAATTCTCCCCCAAATGAACTCCCGCCCGGCCCTCGAGAAACCCATCATCCCTGAAGTTACAAAATTCATCAATTTCTTCCCCATCGGCGCACCTGCACCGCGACTTCCGACCACCATTCCCCTGACTCAAGAGCATATTCGCGAGATATGAGCCCCGGCGCGCAATACACACCCACAGCCACGGAGAGGCTTCTACACCTGCGCCTGGTGTTCCCCTTTCCGTTCACCTATGCGCCCTCAGCCACCCCCAGGCCACAGCGCGTGTTTACACACGTAGCCGGAGGCGCACGCACACAGGGACGCGACGGCCGGAGTGGGCCACACACGCGAAGGGTTAGAAAGCTGGGGCACGACGGTAACATCCCGGAAGCCAGGATCGATATCCAGACACGCCATCACCACCCTGGATTGCCTCTCGCTCTCTCCCTCTCTTTCTCTCTCTCGGTCTCCCTTCCAACAACTCGCGAGTCCAACCCTCGGTCGGAGCTCTCCAAGGGGAGGCTCTCTTTGTCTGTTTACTTTTCCCTCTCGTCCCGCTTGGCTCCCGCGGAAGGTTAATGGACCCTCCGGGATGTCTTTGGCAACCGGAGAGCCAGATTTTTCCTTCCACCACCTCCGGGCGAATCGTCCTTGCCGCGCGGGGACGGCGAGCGCGCGCGCGAGCGCTCCAAAGGAGTCGGAGGCCGAGATCAAAGCGCCGCGCCGGCCGGATGTTTCGCGGAAAATCCGAGCACGATGATCATGTTTAAGTTGGGAGCCACGCTGCAAGCTGCAAGCCCGTGGGCTCTTCTGCCTCGCGCTGATTACTCGCGTTTTGCCGCCTCCACCTCCGCAGCATCGTCGGAGTTTTCGCGTGGAATACCGCGGAGGAACGTCGAACTCCAAACGCCGATCTTTTGATCAATTTGAACCGTTGCGCCGCGTCGACGCGAGATTTTCTCATTCGATAGGTAAAGCGGTTTCCTTGTCTGCGTCCGATTCTTGCACTTGCGCAATCCTTGTGCTGGGGGATTGTTTTTGAAGCTGAAAGTGAGCGGAAATTTAAAATGACGCCTTCCTCTTTTTAGCAAAACGTTTTATTCTATGCGAAAACCTCTTTAATTTTTTTCTCTTGCGAATGAACTCAATTTCTTGGCTTCCTCTTTACGCAAAAAGTTGCGGAGAATGTTATTTTCCGGTTCTGGGATTTAGATTTAACTGTCTTTCTTGTGTTCGCTGACTGTGACTATTTTATTATTTTTTTTTCCAGTGTTTAGTGCTTGAGTTGCGCTACTGAGGAAGCGGTAGAGTTAGATTACTGAAATTTAGTATAAAATGTTGTAGTTTATGGAGTTTTCTATGTTACTTTTTGTAATTATTAGACGATGGATTTTTGTACACTTATGACTAGATTACGGATGTTTATGCATTTATGGCGACTTCAAATGTGCTAAAATGCAACAGGATGTATAGGTGTAAAAAAGCATGAAATATCGAAAACAAAATACATTCTATAACATTTAGAATGTATGTAAAAGACATTTTTATTGAAGTTGGTTTCCTTTTTATATGCCATTGAAAATATAAATTTGCATAAACATCAGCAGTCTACTTATGACAATTTTAAATACATAAAAATCTAGGAAGATGTTGACAGATGCAGAATTTTACAAAATATTTTTTTTCCTCTTACAATAAGCCAGTTTAATTTTTCATACATAGTAGAACCAATACCAATACAATATGAATGTTAAACCCGAAGAATTTTCTTAATGTACAATTTTTGTATTGTTAGTACACCATAAGCGAATCAAAACTCCAGTTTTAATCGAAATTGTACTATATTCTGATTGCAAGTGTACTAAATAACGAGAAACCAAAATAGTAGAAACAGAAAATTATTAAGAGCCTGTTAATTATGGTTCTACTATATTTACAATATTTCACTGTATTTTACTGTATTCATACTGTATCATAATATAGAGAATCTATAATATTATAAACAAATTTGATGTTGATAAATTCAGCCAAAAACAAAATGTTACCAAAGTCAGTATATTAAATTCTTTAGTACAGTGATTATTTGCAACCCCTTCTACCATCTGTATGTCTTCTCTAATCCACTTGCGCATATTTCTTCCCGTCAAAAAATTTTCCAATTTTGAGATAACTATAAAAGAACAATTTTCACTGGCTCCATCCATAATAATACAATAAAACTAAAATCTTAAACAACCTTAAAAAAATCAAAACTCCGTGAGGAACATTCCAGAGTGAATTTAATCGCTTTCTAGTTGCACGGAGGGCGAGTAATAAATTTGACTTTACAATCAATTGAAGCTACAGCGCTGAAGTACGAGCAAATCCCCATCCGACTATTTTTTGAGCTCTGATTTTCTTGCAACCCTAGTAAAATCAATCCCCCGAGCCAAGATTGCGTTTTATCGCCCTCGGAATCCTGCCAAATCATCTCCCCCAATCGCACCCTCGTCCATAAAACGACCCGGCGAGCAAATTTTCTCGGTTAATCGAAAGAATCGCGATCCCGAAACCCTACGCAAGGCCGACGAAAGGGGACGGGTCCATTGTTCGCGGCTGTTGTCGGTTTCTCGCGCGAAAGCAAATGGAACGCCTCTCGCGATCGCCTTTGTTCTTCGGGATCCGATCGGACTGGTCCGAACAATGCCGTCGGCTAAATCGAATCCGGCAAGAAACCGTCTGGAGGTGCGCGCCTCCGAAAAGAGGGAACGCTATTACCCCGCCTTTTGTCGACCTCGATTTGCTTTCGACCGGACTTGTGCCACGGGATCTCCGCGTCGCGCTGATGCGAGGAAAATGAACGCTTTGGAAAGTCGCGACGGCGATCGACCAACTTCGTCGATCGCGAATTCCTCGAAAGAACTTGTCGATCGTTGATCAATAGCGCCGAACTTTCCTCTCTAATCTCGCGAGTTTCCTCAGAACGTGGAGGTCCCTCGATGCGGCGAACGTTGCCTCGGAAAATTGAGTTTTCTTGTTGGAGCGGTGATAAAAAGGGGCGGGAGGAGCAACGAGAATTGGACGTTTCAAAATATTGGCTTCCACTTGTCCGACCACCAAACGATCCTCCGCGCCACTTTCTACTGCGAACGTCTGCCGCGCGGCCGAGGGAATTGGGACAGCGGACCGTCCGCGAATTTCACTCGCACCGGGTGATAAATTCGCTTCTCTGCGATTAATCAGGTCAGCGGGACCGTCGAGGGGGACAATCTTTCAGTAGGGTCACAGAGACTGTGGTCATTTTAATGGGTTACGGATGAGGAAAGCGCGGATCACCCTCGCGATTTTTAATTTAATTACGCGAACCCGGGTCTGTGGATTTCTGGCGGTAACTGGGGAATGTATTATCTTGACACTCCATAGTTTTGAAAATTAATCGGATTGTCGTATAGATAATGACTCGCTAAATAATCACTAGACTGCAGAGTTTTGTGGAAAATAAAGTATTTCAAATGCATATAATGAACTGAAACTTGAATAACAATACGTCTTATTTTCTAAATATTGTAACTTAAATTCTATTTGTGATATTTTATATATTTTGCAATCTGTTAACAAACTTCAAGATTTTTGGAATATTTAAAATTTTCATAAATGCATCTAACCCGAAGTCTAATAATCAGCTTATGCAGAAAAAGATTCAATACTTATGGTTGTATTTTGTTAACAAAATAAGTACCATTGTCTGCAATCAACTATCTAAATATTTTTTTAAATATTTACTGAGCTTTGTTCCTAACTACTTACAGTAACTCACTTATAGATTCGTTCACGTGTATTGCAAAGATTAGTTGATTGTGAAATCCGTAGTATTATATTTTTTCATTCACTGTATGTTATTCCAATTTCCACATCTAATAGTTTTTCGGTTTCCATGACTTTAATGGTGCAAAGACAAATACCTTTTTTAGAATTTTAACAGATCCTAAATTTAAAAAATCTTCCTAAACAAAGCGAGCCACTGTATATTTTGCTCTTCTGTGTCGAATAAATAGTAACTTCAGAAATAATTTTATCATCACTGCGCTGAATATTGTTTTCTTTCGATCCAGAACGTGAAACTCCAGACAACATTGTCTATATAAGTACCTAATAAATTACTGAAACTATGTTTTCCAGAGACAAATATTTCCCCCGAAAATTCTAATCTTTATTCCCCTGGAAAGGAATTCGAAAGTAATTCCATTTCCACTTGCGTTACGAACAACAAAAGAGGTGAAAGTCTCCGAGAGACAGAGGGAAGGAATTTCAACAAACAAAAAAAGAGAAGAGAGACTGGAATACTGTTAATTTCAATTAGCCCGCAATGCTTTTAGCCATCTCAGCGTCGTGCGGGTTCGGGCGAGCAAAAAGGCGGTTCGCGGTTCGAATCCCCGCGCAAGCCTTTGCGCGTTTATGGCCCTCGCAGGGGAGCAACAAAAAATAATCACGAATTTCCGGGATACCGCCCGGTAACATACAAAACTCGACGCCCCACGCTCGGAACCGAAAGTTTTCCCCATTAGCATTCCGTTTTTGCGGACGGCCACTCGACGAGCAGCCACACAGAATGCTTGAGAACACGGACATATGAATAAAACTTTATCGTTTCCTTTTTTCTTTTTTTTTTTACTGATTAATTCGTCCGTGGGTATAATTAGAGTGACCGGACGTCGAAATCCCACGGTTGTATCGCTTCCACTTGAAGAGCAAAACCGGTATAGACTCATTCAAACAGCGATCGCTACGGAAATTTATTTATTTAGGTAATGCTGCGAGGAGTTGTGAAAACTGTACTTGGTAAAGTTTCGGTAGCTTTCAGATTTAATGGTAAATGATGTGTACAGATGATATTCGGAACTAATTAAATTCTGTGAGTTCAAACGTAAGTGAAAATTAGACTGCAGTGCACTTCAATTAATTGGTTTTCAATTATTTTATATTTCTGTAATACTGTTATTAATGATTCGAGAACAGAAGAATTTTAAATAAACCTTGAATTTTGATTTTATTCATTTTAACATTTTTCACTAAAGAAAACTCTTTTTCAGTCTTTACTGTAATATTAAGCTGGTTAATTATACTTTTATTAAAAGTCGAGCTATAGTAAAATACAATATTTTACAGGTTTGCAATGTTTGTAATTTAATACTTTGATTGCTAACACTTTATGGCTTATTTCTATGTAATAGCTATTTACAGCATTATGAATAATAATGATAATTTATATGATTATAAGTGATGTGAAATAAATATAGGACGGAATTAAAAATAATTTACTAAGGGAACTGAAATAGCTGTATCTTGAATGAAATTCTGTGTACATAATTACTTGGCAAGCCAATCAGTTAATTGCAAACTGTAGGAATGTACAGGGCAATCGAGAAATTAATTCAAAAAATATGCAGACTGCAGATGTTTATGTAGCTATGCAAATATAAACGTGTATAAATTTTTAAAGATCTGTGTAAATATAAAAATACACAAAACATCCGCAATTTGCATGTCCGCAAAAATACATATTTGGATGAAAAACATTATCCGCTCATACATTACAAAATATCTAAACTTCAAATATTCCTCTTTAAATAATCATGCGCTCAAAACATTTCCATGATTTTAAGAAAAACCGAGATACATTTCATGTTTTTCCTTTTCGAAATATTCGTATTTCATCAATACTGTAATATGATCATGAATTTCATGAAATGCAATCGATAAAATTTCAATATTTAAAACACTTTTTCTGTGATAATAAGTAAAATTTTCAGATCCGAGTGCAAACTAGCATGTTTTGAAAATGTGATTTGCATCGTTTCACCTCGCAGTCACAAATGCTTACAATTTGTGAAAGAGAGTCTAAAACATCCCCATGAAATGCAAGAATGGTAGAAATTAGATGTAGTTACGAGGCCAGTGAAGTAAAGCGCTCTTTGCCGCTCCCATACGGGCCGATATCAGTCACGGGCGAATTAGCAAGCGAATCTGCGACTGTTTCAGCGCGAGATTTCAGCCGAGACGGTGGTCGGCAAAGGGTCGAGCGGGCGAAACGGAAGACGAGGTCGGGGTTGGTTAAGGGAGCGTACAAAGCCATTTCTGTCGAGAGGGAATAGAGGCATGCTCTGTGCTCTCAGACATCGTCAAGCTGCATTATGCGCGGTGAACGCGATGCGTATAGACTGCCCAAGGCCGTAGCGACTCGTTGCACCATAGAAGGGGGCGCTGCTTTCGACTTCTATCTTCCCTTGGATCGGCCCCCGTCTCTCCTTTCCCCCCGTCGGTATTCTAAATTCGCTCGAGAGAAAAATTTACGAGAAGCTGCTGGCGGGTCGAGTTCAACGGCCCCCGTCAAAAGACGGTGTCCTTAAAGAAATTCCGTGAAAGTCCTCGCGAGGCGAAGGAGGGCACAAAGACCCGATCCCTGCGAGACGGAAAATAAGATCTGCTCCTTTCAATTCTACGGGATCTCGTTACTAATAATCCACCTGCCCGTGGAATCCTCTGTCTTCCCCCCTTTTCGACGTTTTTCGGGGCAAATTGGATCGAGCCGGACGAAAATAAATTCGTTAGGACCGCATTAATCTTCGACCGGGCGTCTGGTCAGTTTTTGCCAGCGACGTTCCTCCCGTTTCCGGGACATAAATTCGCTAAAAAGAGATTTACCGCAACGACCGCGCCGGAAATCGAAGATTTCTCGCGCGTCTTGCGCCCGGAATCGTTGCTTCAACGGAGAGAATCGCAGAATGCTGCTTTCGTCCGCGGGCCAACGAACTGTCAGCGATAAAGCGGATCGTGATATCGATGAAAGACGCTTCGCGATGGTCGACTCGGTGAGCGTGAACGATTTCGGTCGACCGAGCAACTGCAGGAGCTTATTTTGACAATTTTTGGACAAGAATATAACGAATTTTAACTTGACTTCAACAGTCACTAGGATTTTCACAAATTCATGGTAGAAATTTTGTATAGGAAAGACTAGCATAATTGGACATTGTTTTAAATTAAAAACAAAACTTAAAATAAACATCATCAATATCAAAAATAGTATCTATGATTTAATGATACTTACGATATTTATAAAAAAATATCGATTTGTCTTTATCCAAAGTTCTATTTCTATTCACCCCGTTTTACGATACCACAGAATTACAACCACAGAAAACATATTTGCGGATGCAAATTTAAACTATCCAAAATGTGCCATGGTCTCTCCCACTTTCAATGTCCTCACAAAATCGGAAGCTTTCAATGAAAACTCTTATTTCTTAATCCAATTTATCGAGAAAATTTATCTTCCGCTCTCCTCGCCGCAATTCCACGATCCCCCAAATTTAATCGGCAGATTACTAGACCCTCAACGAGCCATTAGGAGTCGATCAGTCATTTCCCTCACGTAGAGGTTTGTCGCTAAACGGTCGATTAGACGGCACCCTTTGGTCATCGAAGGAATTTCATTTCGAAGTCGAACGCGGGAAAATCTCGCCACCGGATCGGATCATTAGAACGCGACCCCTTCAGTCGTCGGAGACAAAGGTCATCGCGGGTCGGTCGAAATTCCGTCAATAGAGACAGGAGGAGAGAGAGAGAGAGAGAGAGAGAGAGAGAGAGAGAGAGAGAGAGAGAGAGAGAGAGAAGAGAGAGAGAGGTTGGAGCACTTCGAAGAACCGTGTCGCTATTAAGTCCAAGTGTCTCTCGAGTGGAAAGTTGCCGACAAGTTAGCGGAAACTGTATTATATCCGGTAAGTAGGTCTTCCCGAAGGTTCGAGAGACCGTTGGAATATTAATTCGCCCTCCCCGCCATCCTCGACAGGTGAATACGCGAGTTGTGCTGGATACGAGACAATTCCCCAGCGATATTACAGACAGATACTTGAGTTTCATTAAGAACCAACCCTCAGAAATTGATCTCGAGTTACCGAGGGACATCGGGGTGGAAATTCTATCCGCCTCGTCGCTGTTACCTCATTTACAGGTGACTGACGTTGTTATTTCTACAATTAGCAACGATATTAATTTACATTACTGTGAATTCAATTGCTCAGAATTCTCGACGGTGTGGATTAGGATGGAGGAAGCTCGACAGACTAAATGTAATTAGGGGAATGAGGCTATTGATGCAACGTTTGATGAAAATCCTATTACTGCACTTTAAGAGAGAACGGAGTGGCTGACGGTATTATTTCTGCCGTTAGGAATCGTGTTAATTTACATGACAGGAAACTCGATGCCACAGAAGTCTCTGGGGATTAGAATAGTGGAGGTTTGATAAACTGATCTTAATTAGGAGAACTGGTGTTGCAATCTTTGATGAAGATTCTATCATTAATGTCCTTCCATCAGAAATGAGGAGGCTGATGTTTTACTATAATTAGAAGCAAATATCAATTTACATTAACTTAAGTTAAATTATTTATAATCTTCAGTGATATAAATAAATTAGAATACAGGAAGCTTCATAATATGAGGATTGCTAATTTTTAAGTCACCTTCTCATGAAAAATGGATTTACTATCAAAATCCTAACTGAAAAAGAAGTTGGTTAGATACTAGTCTAATAAAAAAAATTGTAATCTCATGAGTTTAATAAAATTGTTAGAACCAAGAGATCTGCAGAACTTACTAAAGTACCTAATCATTAGAAAACGCTATTACTGAAACTTTTAATGAAAATCTTAGTATTATTGGACTCCCATAAGAAATTAAGTCATTGACAGCATTATTTCTCTAAAACAGTAATTAAATTCAACTATGAGATTAGAATGTAGGAAGCCTAATAAACTGAACATAATGAAGAGAAAATACTCTTGCTGGAACCTTTAATGAAGATTCTAACATTATTGTGTTTCCACAAGAGATGAAGTGACTGGCGGTGTTATTTCTACAACAGAGAACGCTAATAATTTACATTCCTGTAAATTCAATTATTCAGACTTCTCAGCGGTACAGATTAAAATAGGGAAAGCGGAAATAAACTTCTGACGCAACGTTTGATAAATTAAGAGTTTCGATTATTAATGAATTTAAAAGTTCATAGAGAATACTTAAGACTTTCATAAAAAATAGATTTTAACAAATATTGTATTAAGTAATGAAGGATTTGTATAATATATCAAACTCCATAAATATTTTCCTTTTTCTTTTAATATTTCTGTTTAAAAAATCAGAAAACTCTGTTGACCCGATAAACAGAACCATAAATGAAGCCAATATTTATATAAGTCACCTTGACTTATCTATCATTTTCACTTTTAACTCTTTTCATAAGATGATCCAATCGCATAATTTTGATTTACATCTTGCTTAGATACTTGGTTAGACTGAATTGAAAAATTGTTACTAATTATTCAATGTACACCCGTTACTAAATAAATAAAAAAAAAAACTTTCAGAAGAAATAAAAAGAAACAATAAATGTGTTAACTCTCCCAAATTAATTCACCCAATAAAACAGCCCTAAAAACAAATAATACACTGCAATACTAAATCAACCCTGACACTGTAGACTTACCAGTATAGATCAGTACTACACTGTACTACACTGTAGATCTTATCCAAATTGCGCAAATATTTCCCGAGAAGGCAGCTTTTCGAAAAATGGCCGACAAGGGACAGAAAGGCAACCAAAGGGTCCGTCTGTTCGACAACCGGATGAAAGATCGCCGGGCAAATAAGAAGCTTGGCAGGAGGGAAAAGCACGCCCGTCAAGTGTCCTTCCCGGGAGGAAAAAGCTAACGAATTAAGGCGATCTCAAGAGGCCCTTCTTCTTGCCAAGACGTTGCAAGCTCCGCCGAGTACGCGCGAAAGCTCGTAGCTTGCTTGCGAAGCCCGGACCCTCGATGGCGCGTCGAGGGAAAGGGCTCGCAAAGGCGGAACCGAAGTTTGTAATCATGGAACAGCGAAAAAGGAGGATTCCTAGGGGGAGGGAGGGGACCGAAGACCTTTCACCTGCTCCTATCTAGACGGGTAATCGCGAGTTTATCATCCACTTTGGATAACAAATTCTATCCGTTCCGCCTGAAAGCACGGCACTTCCCTCCTCCGCTACGTTCGCGGAAGCGTCGATCGATTTATCGAAGCAAGCAACGCGCGGAATCGAGACTTCTGTCCCTGCTCCGTTCGGAGGACAGAGGTTTCGAGGGCCGGGAAAGTTCCAGCCAGCGAGCGGATAAAAGCGAAACGATGTACACTCGTCGAGCGGCCGACGCGGCGCAAACTTTCGAGAAATTAATCGGAGCCCGGCGAAGTTGCTGCCCGAAACGGGTCGAAATTATGATTCCCATGGGACGCAGGAACCAGCGTTTAATTAACGAAACGTAATCCCGCGATCGAGCGAGCCGCTCATAATTTCCCTTCTAATTTCGATACGATCGAGCCGCGATTTCCAGAAGACACGGAACTCCCCTCCTCTTCGATCCCCGCGTTTTTCCATCTGTTTGAGCCGGCGGCCAGCCGCTGGGAAACCCCAATGATATTTCCCCGTTGCTGGGGATCACGATATTGCTCCTTCGATCTGTCCTCGAGAAACCAAAGGGAAACGCCGCTCTCCGATCACAGGGATGGAGGAAGGTATTGGCGGCCGGTAGAAAAATTACTCGCCTTTCCAATTACAGGACGCTTCGTCACTGGCAGCTCCGTCCCAAAGGGACAAGGGTCTTCGCAGGGATTCGTGAGGCGGAAATCCCGATGAACTTCACTGCGTCCGTCGTGTGGTATTGCTGGTGTCCCTTTATCGAGACCCGACCACTGATCTTTCTGGAACCTTTGCCAGGAGTGTAGAGAGTGGTCCAAAAAAGGAGTCGTGGAATTTAAGATAGTAGAGCGTTAATAGAATTCTCCAGTCTGTTAAAGTTAGTCTTTGATTGAGTCTTGGGTTCAGTTCCAAAGAAAAAACATTATTCTTAGATATTTGTTTTTATTATTTTTGTATCTTATTATCGTGGAGTGTCGTACAATTTTTTATAACATAGGGAAAATAATCCCAAAAAATTACAAAGCGAATCTTCTTTTTCATGTTTGAGAAATAAACTGTTAAAAATGTGAATACATTTTGTTAATGAATAAAATTCTTCTTTATCCCGCAATAGAAACTTACTTTTTATATTTCACTTAATTCCGTTCTTACTGTTTTTCATTATAAAGACACTGTTTTTTTTTTGTAGATTATTGCTTTTATAATGAATTTATAACAAATTTTTTTTGTAAGTTAAGTTGTATAGGTTAAATGCTTGTATAAAAGAATACACTCTTTTTTATATGACACTGTTTTTATAAAAAAATGTACAGCTTCTTTTTATAGGTATAGCAGTGTTTTATTTAGAAAAAAATTTTCTCTTTTTTCTAATATTATGTTTACAGAACAGAATATACAGGCTCTATAATAATACAATTTAATCATATTAGAAGACCTTGTCATACATTTTTTATAATTTATTTTTCTAAAACGAAACGGAGAAGGAACTTGCAATTACCAGGGGTTTTATCCTCTTTCCCCTAAGTCTAAAAAGAATTAGAGATCCACTGTCCCGTCGTGAAATTTGCTATTTACTAATTATTTATAAAGCGACGTTGCCAAGTGTCTCCCTTGTATTTCGTAACCAAATTTTTTTATAGATGTAGGGGGATACGCAAAATAACTCCAGGAGGTTTGAAAGATCATCACTCTTCCGTATTTGAGAAATAAATGATTAAATACACACTGCCAATTTTAATATTCTAATTCTGTTAGTAAAAAAATTATATAACCTTCTCTAAAAATAGTAACAAAACAAAAATAGTGTCTTTATAATACAAATAATTAAACAGAAAATATAAATAAGTCGGTGTCACAGGGCCAATACATTTTTTTTCAATCATCAACAGAAACGTTCATGTTTTTAACAATTTACTATTAAAAAAACGAACAAACCTGCTCCTTGCAATTCTATGGAGTTGTTTCATGCTTCATACACATTCCCCTAAATTTTCCAAAAACTTGGTTAAAAAATTCGAAGGAAATTTTGGAGCGTATCCTCATTAGACTACGAACTACGAATACGTTTCATTCCCTACAAAGTATCTATAAATATGCGAAAATTCACAATTGTGAACAATGTACAAAATACGAAAAAAAATATATTGCATATTTCCTAAAAAATTTAGAAAAGAACAATTTTATTTAGGTGTCAATTTTGCATTCTAGTTTGTAAAACCGAGAACTCGCATGAAACGTCTTCAGTATACTAATCCGTCGTGTAAATTGTTATTTCAGCCAGTTCGCAGAGTTATCCAAAGAATTCCATTTTCCGGGGCAGCTTTACCCCGCTTACGCGATCGAAACTCGCAGACGTCTGTCCGCGGGACTCGGGAAAAGTTCCATCGGGGCGACTGGATTCTTGCCAAGATGACGAGCAGCGTTGGTAACGCTATCGAGCCGACAGAGGCTTTATAGATTCCAATCTTCCCTGTATTCCGTTATATTAAAATGCAAAACACGGAACTTTATGGACAGGTTCGGACGCCGCGCCGTCGGGGTTAATAATAGAGAATCGCCCGCGCGTTTCAAAGCGACGTAATAATAATTGCCAGCGAGAGAGCCCGTGTTCTTTCCGTCGGGATACTCCGCGCTCCCCGGCTTTGTTCCCCTGTAGGAGTTTTCGTCAAAATTCCTGTTACGCGTCGATTCTCACCCCAGATGAAAAAGGAAAAAGAAGAAGGGTTTTATCTTTTGTTAATCGACTATGAAATTTCTTATGAATTTATCAACTTTGTGGAAATAAAGTTTTGAATCGAGTCTATCAAAAATTATTTGAAGCGAATTCAATTCTGATTTGAGTATTAAGATTTTCACACAGCAATGCGAATTTTCCGCAACGACAGCGAATGTTTCGCGGCGGGAAATTTAAATACGTGGCGTCTTGTGCGTTCATTTACACTAATGCAAACAATTTTGCGATTTATTTTAGTGTTGCGAACTTTGCATTGATGTGCGCAAACCTTTATTTGATAATTCATTACAGCATTATTAATTGCATTACTATATAACAATGTTAATGCGTTCTGCAACAGTGCAGACTTTTTCACCATTCCTTCCATCTTCAAGCGTAGACTTACACAAGTTGTGCGCTCTGACGCATGCTAATTTTGTATTTTATTGCGTACTAAAGGGTTTTGACCTTTAAAATTGCCAAGAAGTATCAAGAAACAGGCGGAAGACAATTCGAAGATTTAACCGAGTTAATGCATGTTAATGCTAAATTCAAATGCTCAATGCGTATTAATGCTAAAAGCCCATACGTGAGGACCATGATTGTGCGAAGTCCAATCAAGAAACTTCCTCACGGTGCACCATGGATAGTACTAACAATAAGGCTGATAGCATCGAAGCATTTAAAGCTCAGCACTCAGGCAATGCTCAACAGAAATAGGTCATCAGCAAGTGTTTTGAAAAGGTCTCAATGTCAGCATTAACACTGCATGATAAAAAATTGGGTATTCCATTTAAAAAAATCATGTTGACCTTAACGCGACCTTGACCCCTCCACCTTTTAAGGGAGGAATGGAATTTTTAAAACCTTAAAACATTGCTCTAAAACATTTTTCTTCAAAATGTTCCGTTTTCAAAATATTTTACCGTGTCCAGACTTTCGGTATACCCTGTATATGTACGTACAGGGTGGAAACAATATACGTTTAAATATTTTCGGGGATGGTTTGAGAGCTGAAATAGAACACAAAATGTCCGACGACATAGTGTCCGATCTGCCTTCGTTTTGCAGTAATAATACCTTAAAGTTTATTACCCTATACGCTAAATTAACAGTCCGAAGATTCTGAAACTTTACAAGCACATTGGTAAGGAATAATAGAGTAAAAGAGTCTTAATGCATTTTGTTGTATCTTTTATAGTTTAACTGTTGTAAAGCTTTAAAAATTGGGGATGTTTGTAGGAGTGAGCATCGGCTATGCACACAGAGGAAGGGAAGCCTAAACGGCTGCTTGGTTCCATGTGTTTGCCTCGTCGATGTGCCGGAGTTAGCATTCATCTCAAAACCATACCGCTAGCTTTAAAGCATTACTGCAAAATAGTGACAGATCGGACACTATGTCATAGGACACTTTGTGTTTCATTTGAACTCCCGAACCACCCCTGAAAATATTTAAACGTATATTGTTTACATCCTGTATACAAATAAATAAATAAATAATTCGATGGTTTGAATTTCCCAGCAATAAAAACAAATACCTAAATCAGAGCTTCGAAGTGCCTCGACGCATTGTCTCAAGCTTCCTCGCGTTCCAGCTCCGCGTACAATTATCTCCCCGTTTTCACCCTACGATCTACACCCTACGCCCCACACCCTCTTCAAAACTCACCGAAATCCTCGCAACCAAAACCCAAATCCCGTCCAGGAAGCGACCCTCGCTCCCAGAAGAACCGCAACCCGATCGCCTTCTCGACAAAGTCTCCGTTCCCCCTCGAATTACCGCGTCGACAATGCAACAAACTGCACACGCGAGAGAGACATCGGATTAATGCACCCCGCCTGGTCTCGAGTGTCCGCGCGCGTGCCGGCGCACGCACACAAGCCGAGGCTTCAATTGAATGCGCGTGTAGAAATGGCCAGCGATTTTCGTGTGCGGAGACAACGACGAGCCGTGCCTTTTCTTAACGAAGCCAATCTCGCGGTTCGTCCCGGGGTCAAACGGTAGACGAGAGAGAACGGGGTCTCGCGAGCAGTTCCAACAAGATGGCCGACCGACGGGATTGATCCTTCTGCGGGGATCGAAGCTGTCGGCGAAGCCGCGGGATATCGACGAGGCCTGCGGTCGCGGGACTTTTCGACCCGAGCCTCGGGGAACTCACGAAACCTTCGACGCGCCAGTTTCGTGAACGTCTTTGAGGGGCAGCTCCCGACTTCGGGATTATCTGTGCGGAGGGGGTGGTTTCGAAAATGGATTGCTTGGGGATGCTGCGAGATTATGGTAACTCCTTCGGAATTGAAATGGTGCGATTCTGTGTTTCTGCAGCGTGGAATTTTTCGGGTTTTAGGGTTGGATTCCTGAATAAGAATTTTAAAGTTTCTGTAGGAGTTTGAGAAGTGGTTTTAAGAAGGAACAGAAAACATTTAAGCTTTTTGTAGTTTAGATTTATAATTAGATAGAGACGGCTGTGATTTATTAGGCACGTGATTATATCAATTTTTGTAATGGTGTATGTTATAAATAAATTAAGAATGTTTGTGTAAATTCAAGATACAAATGTAAAATTAAAACTATAACTTTCAATGATTTAAAAAAGAAGTTTTATTTCTGGATTCTTTTTAATATACTACATATAGAGTAAATTCTCTTTTTAAATGCAAGATTTCCTTATTGGAAGAATAAGAAGAAATTGAAAATAATCAATGAATGAATATAATATTTTTTCGTCAATATAGTATTATTTTTTAGGAAACCGATTTTAACCCTTTAATTGCTAGTGACATAGAGATAAACAGTTTTTTAAACTGAAATTAACTAAAATGTTAAAAAACATTCTTTGTAGTTTTTAAAATCTTTTATAGCCCATCATAAAATATTTTATAATTGCAGTATGTAGTATATTTTATATTTAACATTTTATGTCCTAATCTTATAGAACAATTAATTTGAATTGAGTGTCAGTAGTTCAGGGATTAAAAAAAATAATAGAATTTATATTTCAAATTTCCTACTTTTTTAAAAATCTATATAATTCAAGTTAGAAATTTGAAAGTTTGAACACTTGAAGAGTAAAAATTGCAGATTTTAAAGATTTCAATTTGAATATTAGAGAATATTTCTAATTAAAATTAGAAATCTAAAGGTTTATAGTTAAAGATTTGAAAATATATATGAAATTGAAGATTTAAAGATTGAAAGTAGAGATTTATGAAGTTAAACAGTTTAAAAATTAAAATTCGAACTATGAAAGTTTGAAGATAGGACATTAAATTATTAATAATTTCCACTACTTAAAAATTATTCAATTTTGTGAACCCAATTCTATTACACAAAATACCAGTATTTATAAAATTTTCCAACACTTCTAAAGTTTCTTCCAATTCCTACACATTTTTGCACATTCCAACCTTTCAAAATTACAAAAAAAATTCCCAATACTCACAACCTCTCGAAATACCTAAAACAAACATTTCAGCAAAATCCAATCAAACGTCTAGTCAAACGAACGCCACGCCTGACCCCAAAATCCACGAAACTTGTTACCCGAACAGAATGCTCTTGTCATCGAGGAGCAAGATGCATTTTCGCGATAGCGCGAGCCGAAACTTGTTGTCAGAAGCGGTCGAAGCGTCGCGCCGCGCCGACGCGACGGCGAGCTCGAAACTTTCACGCTATCAAACCGGATCGTTGCATCATAAACATTCGGATCGACTGTACACAAACGCGTTACAGGTGTGCGACACACAGCGAAGAGATCGGAGCGAGGAGACAGAAGGAGCTGTGATTGGTGGGTCCCGAGGAAGTAGTTTCACAACTTTTTGATGGCGTTCCTTCCGAGCGTCGACTGCGCGGGTCTCCGAGGATTTTCCAGGCGATTTTCCCCGAGGCGTGAACCGCGAACTATCGATCGAGTAATGGCTCGGCGCACGATATTTTAATGTAAACGCCGTGTTCGAATGGGACGGAATATGGGACGATGAAAATTACGATTACAACCGAGGTGCGGGAAGCGTTGAAGTCGAGGTGGAACTCGCGCTGAGTTTCTCAAAAAACTAACGCCGACGACGTGTTCGCGAAAGGATTTTGGAAACTTCCAAATTTCCCGGAAGGCACCGCGGAACAGAGGGACTAGGAGAGTTCGCGGAGGCTTCGTTAGGAGACTCCCGGTGCTTGTAAATTTCTCCGTGACGTGAATTTCAAGGTATCCCGTCCACCCTAGGGCCGCTGTTCACGCCCTTTTGCCTCCGGCTTCCACCTTGACGACTTTATTGGTTGGAACTCGGTGAACGGCGCGCGCGTCGCGTCGATCGGCCCTCGTAATCGGCTGGACAGGATTGAATTACGGGAGCAGTCCAACGAAAACCGTCGTAACGAAGTTTGTTCCTTTTTTGCCGGTGCGGCGCAACGGCCGCGTCCATAAATCATATTCGGAAAGGAAGCTGGCTAATAACGAGCCGCTCGACGAGCAATACGACCGATCCGCCACCGCGCCAATTAGGAGTAAAGTACAAGCAACTTTAATAAATGGCGATCCCTCGACATCGACCGACGAATGGGGGATCGCGGGACGCGACGCGACGCGATTATTAACGATATCAGCTTGCGGGGCTACCGAGAATCAAACCTCGTTGATAGCTATTCCTTTTTCGTTTTATGCCAATTTTCTTGCAGGTTAATTAACCTGGAGCTCGGTATAGAATTTTCTTATTTTTAGCTTTATTAGGTATGACGTTTGTTTCAATTCTTCTTTTTATTTTTTGGAGAAGTTCCCTTAAAAATACTAAAAACTAATTACAGTCGAACGTCTATTATTCCAATCACAATTATCTCCGAATTTGATTGAGTCGTGCTGAAAATTCGTAACGCCTCCAAGTTTATATTTTTCAGATATCAAGTTTTTCCAAGGAAGAATCGTGAATGTAACGAGTAGATAGCGACGTGATTCGAACGAACTATGATTTGTTAGTCAATTTCATAATTTTGTTTTTTAAAGGGGTATTGAACTCTCAGACCGACCCAATGTTATCCAGAGTATCAATCGTTCAATGCTATAGTTGCAAGACTAGAGCAGGATTTCAGATACAACTTGATCTATTATTTAATAATGGTAAACTAATTTTTAACATTTTATATTGGAAACAAAAGTTAACTGAGATTTTGCTGTACTTACACGGATAAAAGACTGAATATTTCCATTCATAAATATACAGAATAATTCAGACAGGAATCTTTGAAGTCTACAGAATATGTCATTCAGTAATCTAATTTCACAATATCTATTTTCTATTTTCAAGCACGATCTATTATCTATCAATAATTTAGGAACATAATTTAGACCTTTCTGCGTTGATCCTACAAGATTCATAGAAAAATAACTATATATCTCAACAAATTGGTAGAGTGGATTAATTAGACCCACAGCACAAAAGTACGTGCTTTCTGATTATTGTCTTCCATATTTTCAATTCACAGACAGGCCTCATTTAATAATACACGCATTGGTTTTAATAATTTAATCACCCATTACAATCCCGAGAGATTCAAAAGAATATTTAAATTCTTCTACACAAAAAATTCTTAGAAAATTCATAAAAATGATTAAACCCACCTGAATTCTAATTAAGCTCCAACCCACACACAAAAAGCCAAAAACTAGAAGCAATTGAACTAAAAAAAAAAAAAAAGCGCCAGGTAACAAAGAGGAATAGCAAATAAATTACCGTCCTTCCAAACCAGTGGTTCGCGCAAAATGGCACGTATCATTCAAAATGGCTCTCCATTCCGCAAATTTTTGTCCCATCTCCCGGGCGCATCGTATTTTCCGCTTTGTCATCGCGCCGTACAATCGAGCTCATTGTTGAATCAGTAGCGCACGCAGCTGGGGGACGAAAAGCGACGATCGCTCCGAAATTTGGGCACGCCAAGCCGGGCGTCGCGTGTGCAAACGCGAGAAATGTTTGCGCGGCCCGGCAGAATTTAACAAAACTCTGACCAACAAAGCCATCGGGCGGCAATCCGCACTCTCCCCTCCGAAATATCTGTCGCCCATCGCTGGCGACCACTCCGGTGATGCACTTTTTTCCGCTTCCGTTTCATGCGTCGTCCGTGGAACACGCGCGTACCGCGCCGACGAACTGGGCGCCCCTCTCGTCGAAGAGAATGACAAAATCTGTTACGGTGCGCGGGGCACGCGAGAGGGGGCCGAGGGGGAAAAATATTTGCCCTCTGTCCAAACGGATTTTCATGAAAACCAGCGGCCTGGATGTGGAAAGCGGACGAGGACTATGCAAAATAGTGGGGGGTTTGGGTTTGAAAAAGATTTAGAGGGAAGATTTAGAGGTGACGTTTCATACATATCATATGTATTGGGAAAGGGTGGAAAAGCTGGGAGGGTGGAAAATGATTGGGAAATTTTATTAAAATTTTTAACTTTGCATGTTCTGAATATATTTTAATTAGGAAGATAGAAGTCTAAAGCCGGGGTCCCATTAGAGAAAGATGCGGCGCGCGCGCGGTCCTGAAAACCACCTGAAAAAGTCGATGTTTTTCGAGACTTGTCCTCAATACTCAAAGTGTTCTGTCAAGGCGCGCTTTTGAAAATCGATCAACACCTGATTCCCGAACAGTACTAAATACTGATTTTCACTAACAAAGAACGATATTCAACTAATGATGAGATCGCATGGATTTTTTTATTGTAGATCGAAAGTATACGTCACAAAGATTACGAAAATGTAAATTAAAGATGCTACCAAAAGCTGATCTGACCTTGAAAGATAAATTGAAGTGGAAGAAAAGAAAAAAGAAAAAGTGAGCGAAGTAGAATAAAACCATCTATTCCAAATTAATTATACATATTTATTACATGCAAATAAATTATAACCAACGGATGATGATAGATTATAAATTATACTACGAGTGGGTAATCATAACAGCAAGTTATTGTCCACTACATTAATGATAATTTTGTCGAACAGAAGATTTAAAAAAGTGATTGCAGCAATAATAGTTTCCATGATTACTGTAACGAGCGAACACTGTTCAAACAAGCCTCAATAGTGAAAGCTATGAGATGATTTCAAAAATAATGGCTTTTAGTGTCACGTGAAAACGTATATTTAAATACTGTCAGAGTCTCGACATTTTCATTAAAGCAAAGAGGGTTCCACGATAAAAATAATTTAGGAACAGCTGTTCCAGAGAAAGTGAAATTTCCCTCGTCCAGAATTTTTCCTCAAAGAAAAGGGGTTCGTCTAGAATTCCAGCTTCGCCCTCAGACATCTTTAAACCCCCCGTGCTCCGTCCGGAAGTCCACTTGGGGGCGTGTCACGCGACACCGACGCCCCGCACACGGGAATTCCCCACTAAATTGTGAAATATACGGCGCAATAAAAGTCCCCGCGCGACGCTCGCGGCTTTGGAACACACGACCCCAACCTGAAAGGAGCGTCGCGTTAACCGTAATATGTGCTACCCGCTTTGAAGTAAAAAGAAGCCATCAGTAGGACGGTCACGTTGAAAGGGGACACAGTGTATCGTCCGGAGAAAGAGGAACGAAGGGAGGTGGGAGGGGAAGAAAAAAATCGCGGCGCGTTTCTCGAGTGCAGCATGAATTTTACAACGGGGGAGGCCCGTGGGCCAAGAGCGTGTTAATGCACCGAGAGAGAGAGAGAGAGAGAGAGAGAGAGAGAGAGAGAGAGAGAGAGAGAGAGAGAGAGAGAGAGAGAGAGAGAGAGAGAGAGAGAAGGGAAAAGGGGTGGGCAACGAGAGCCTGTATTACCCGTGGCGTATTACCCACAATGCAGTTAGAATCTATACGCGGACCACGCTGACCACAATGGGTCAGTGACAGCGTCTACGCGCCACGGTGCCCCGGGAATAAGCAGGGAAACGAGCAATTACCGCCGGCCGCCGCGCGGCGCCGGACGGGGCCGCGAGAATTTATGGGCCGATCCCTTGAGCAACCCTTCGGACGTTATCCACCCCCTTCTAACATTACCTCGCAAAGTAAATGCACCGTTCAACCAACCCCCCGTTGTTTTCTTATGATAGATCAGCGACGGACGGCGCTCGTGCGCATCGACCGCTTCGATTATTTCTTTGCCGCGCCTTTTGTTGAGGAATCATTGTTCATATCTAGGGAAATGTTTTACGTTAAAGGGGCATCCTACCCTTTCGGTGTCAAATTCGATTTGTTTTTTCTTAATTCGGAAAAATATACCGTCCCAAATGTCCTCTTAAATTTTTGGAGTGGACTTCGATGTATTTTAGATATTTTAGATATTTGTAGCGTAAGCGACAACTCGACTTTTTCGACTATCGGCGCACCTCAGCCGCGGCCCACAGTGGGGCCGTCGCGTGCCAAACGCGGTAAAAAACATTTTTTGACTGAAATCACATATATTTTCATCTTTGTTTATTGTTTTTTTATACACATGGGTATTCTAGATATCAATACAATATTATGAGAAAATTAAGTGTATATTGATTTTTTAAACAATATTTTTACATTTTATTGCTTTTTTAATAATTAGCGATATTTCTACTTTTTGATACTTTAAGTTATAAATAAGTTAAATTTGTATATTCTATTTTCTACACTCGGGATAAAGAAAATCTTTATCCACAAGGTGCTCCAATTTTTTTTCGCTAAGCTTTACCAATATATACTATAAGTGAAACTCAAAAAAAAGAGATATTATATACACCTAGAACACCTAGCCTCTTGAATACTTTATTAAAAAGTTATAAAAAAATTTGGTGTGCATAAGCATCGTGTTTACAAGGTGTATAGTTCTCTATACTTTGAGAAGAACGTTTCTCACTTTAGAGATTTTGGGAATACCTGATTAAATGTAAGTGCCTTTTATAGAAACAGAAAAAATTGATACTTATAGCTTTAAACGTGTTTTTCTCAAAATTACCTTTTTTCGGATGACGGTCGCCATAAAAAAAGCTCTTTGACCAATTGATCTAAAATTTTAACATGTCATTCTAGATAGTGGCTATCCCGTTAACCATGAATATGTTAACTTTTTAAACATTTGTCCATTTTTTTATATCGATTGAATATAGAAAGTATATAATTTTCGGTATTTTTAATTTTAATCATCTGCCATTTGGAAAATTTTTGCCACAAATTTTCATTCCCCGTTCACCAAATATTTATACTCGTACAAATTGAAAATATCGTTTGCTTTTTTGTTTAAGATTATCCAGACGTCTGAAATCACAACCGCCAACAAGACGTAAAATTCTGAATACGCTAACTTTTCTGCCAAATGTTTAAATAAATTTTTTTTCTTGTATTTGAAGACTGGTAGAATATACTAAAAAAATTTTGAAAACGTTAAGTGTTTATTTTACAATATTACAAAAATCTTACAGCGAATATTGAACAAAGTTTCGACCGAAAAGGTAGAATGTCCCTTAAAACTGTTTTTCGTTTAAGAAACGTTAATGAATTATAATTGAAATTACTGCACTTGATATACAATCAAATTGTATTAACTTATTCAGAAGGTTCACTGCGTTATGAAATTTCTATTTTCCTTTCCAGAACTTTCAAATTCAGTCCACTTCTTTACAAAGTCAGAAAACCTCATAAAATTCTGCTTTTAATTTCAAAAATTGTTACGGATTCGGCTTCCCTAATTATTGTACAGTTTAATAAAATATCTAATGAGGATCTCATACTCTTTCTAAATTTTTCAAAATCCCAGAACCGTAAAAAAGTAGACCTCGCTTGCAATTGACTGTCCCTACGAATTCTGTAAATTATTTCTATCCATACAATATTTCTAAATTATGAAGCATCTATTTTCTTTTCTTTTTTTTATTTGTTGCCGGTCTCGCGATACGACAATTTATATATTTCTATACGTGTTATGTTTCCGCGGCTTTCGGACGTCGTAAATACGGAATCCAAAGTCGTTATCGTTTCGAATCGCGAAGAGATTGCCGCGATTATTTCGCGATCATTTTCCGCAGCGGTGCTCGACGATTTTCCGGTCCGGCGTTCTTTCCCAGTCGCACAGAAATAATTTGTCACTGATACGATCGGGCTGATACACACGGCGCGATACGGCAGAACGACTAATGGCCCGAATAATATGCCAAATTGCATGCAGGACCGTCGACGTGTCGCATCGGTACAGAGAAAACGGGACGGTTGCGGAGTTTCGCCCTTGCGGAGAAGTGGCAGCCGTTGCTGCATCGACGAATAGGGTGAAATGAAAAATTACCTTTCACCAGAAATCGTTTAACGAATTGATACTACGCATCGCTGGGGCGATTAGGCGATGAGGATCGTTTCGATTTTCTTTCGGAATGATTGCAAAGTTTTTACTCATCGCAAATTTTAATTATAATTGTTGAATGTTGAAGTGAAACAATTGAAGAAGAAGTCGGAGAAAATTGGAGAAAAAATGGTCACTTCACTATCACAAATATCAAAAACTCCTAGAAAGTATTCAGCACATATTTCTAAGATATATGTATGGCTAAGATGGGACACCCAATGTCAAAGTTGGATCACAATTATGTACCTTTACTACAATTACTGCAGATGCTGCCCATATAAAATAATTAATGGCGTCATCAAGTGTCTTCTAATTTTAGAATTGATTCGCATCCTAAGAGACATCTCAGAAATTAATTACTGTTCGCACTCGCGACGTATAAATCCAACTTTGGCAATGCCGATCCTATTAATAGAACATGCAGTGAAGCAAACACATTTGCCAACAAGTTAGATTTTTTTCATGTCTCTCTATACTCTTTGAAGCATGTTTTGTATTCTCTCTTGTATGACAAGATTTCGTCAGCTAGTATGTAAGTTCTTGAGATTACAACGTCCATTACCTACTGGAACATTTGCATAACCTTAGTTGTTAAATACTTATTGTATAAGTTTATAAGAATTTTTCTTTCCTGCTGTATACACTAATCACTAAATGATGCATACCCGTAAATATAAAAAATCGGAGAAAAGTTTAAAAGGAAGTAGTTAAGTATTCCGTATCGATTTGAAGCGGAGGTTCGTAAATCTACAAGTCCTGCACTCAAAATGGTATCGGTATCGATCTGTCCCCGTTAAGTACTCCCCGGGGATCGAGGTCTGACGACAACCGGCCCTAACTACTTTGTAATTCAACGCCATTCGAGGGCTCCGGATCGTTACTTGATCCCCTAAATGTTTTCCTTCGACCGAAGCCAGACCGTGAACGTCTGTATCCACTTCTCCGCTCGAATCCATTGCACGCTTCCAGTACCACGAGAATTCCCGTGGATTTATGTGAAAACCATTATCTCTTTTCCTGCCGGGCAACGTTAGTCTCTTTCCTCGGAAACATAAAACGTTAACGAAACAGCGATTCTGCTTGGAAAGGAGCGACTCTAAATGAAGACGTATAATCGCGACTCGGAATAACTTAATACTATCTCTCGCTGTGGAAAAATCTGTTGACACGTATCAAAAATTCTGTTTCTTCAAGGTCTTCAACTGCAAGCAAAACATTTAAGATTCTCATTTCTCAGAATACTTGGCAAATATTTTTTAAAATTCTACAAAAATTTAATATTTGCTTTTCACGTAGAATACGTCAAATTTAGAACCCATCGATAGCATTTCCACGAATTTTTCTATTTCGGACCCGAGTTTTAATTTCAGTACCAAAAACTGTGATTTATTTAAAGAATCGCCACCGATATTTTTAAACCGAAACGAAAATTCCGAAACTAAAGAAATGAATTGCAGGTGAATTCTACTTGAAAGTTCTCCTCCGAAAATGAAATGCATATTTCGTGCTTCGAATTCCGGCGTATACCAAACTTTTCCTCCGAATCGAGAACCCAGGCGATTGGACCGGGTCTCCGTATCGACGCAGATTACAAAGAACAACGCCCACGAAACGAAGCACGGCGGTTAGGTCGATAGTTTCGCCGCGTATCCCGACAGACCCGCGAATCGGTTTTACGTCGTTCGAACGTAAACAGCGAGAGGCGGCGAGAACCTGACGGCGACGTTAGCGACCCAGTGTAATTGCATATCGCGCTCAATTTGCTAATGGTTCGTTGGCTGGGTTCGCTTTTACGCAACGCCACGCTTACACCATTATTAACCCAGTTCGTTACCGGTCGATGATGGATTGCCCCGGCGTCGAGCCACCGATTCATCCTCGTCTCCCCCTCGCGAAGCGATCCCCGTCTCTGTCAATGATTTTTTCGATGCTTATCGGATGACACTTCGATCTCCATCGTTACAGAGCGAACAAAGACGCCGGAAATGACTTGGCTGCGGGAGGAACGGCGGAACCGGGTGCGGAGAATCGACTGGTTGGATCGCAGAAAACGTTTAATGCGCTGATGCGATCGGTGGAGGAAAAAATTGAGGAAGATTAATCGTGAGCGATTGTTCTCTCTTTCGTTTTCCTCTTTCTTTCCCTGTTCATCGAATTTCTGATTTCTTCGATTTTTAGATTTGGTAAGTCAAGAATTTAAAGATTTTGGTACAGAAAATCTCGATTTTAAAAGAAGGAATCTATTTTTTAACACGTTGAGTAAATCACAATGTTCGTTATCTCAATATTTTAATTTACTCTATTTTGTAAACAATGGAAAGTTGAAGCTATGAAGAACTTAACGCAGAGTTTAGTTTTCTGTCATAAAATACTGCGATTTTATTTTCCATACAGTTTTAAGTGTCCCGCTGAGAACCTTAAATTTTATAGTATGATTTACCATGACCATGCTAAATATCTCGAGCATTTTATCTGAAGAATGATAAATTATATTTCAAGAAACAAGACTTGTTTACGACTCAACTCAATTTTCAGTCCACCAACAACCCAACAAACTAAATAAGGTCGTTTTTATCGATCCCTCGCGTTCCATCCGATCATCGCGCAGCGTAGACAAAGATAAAACGATTCGATCTCGCGTGGATCTGACTCCCCCTTCGCTTCCGATACGCGAGACGCAAACGACTGAAGAAAACGCATTGGACACCGATGCCACGAGATTAATTCCGCTTCACGGTATCGCGTCATCCGTGATAGTCGATCCGACGATAGAACACGTCGCCACTCGGTCACGCGAGTTATGTGGCTGATGAATCGCGCGAGGACAACAACGCGATATTATTCCCGCGTCGAGGAACTCGTCGTTCGCGATTAATTCAGATTAATGTCCCGCGATGGGAAAGAGCGCGCGCGACAATGGGTGCTTGACCTTTCGTCGCGTTTTCGCCTCGGGTTTCAACGAAGAATGGGGGAGAAACGTCCCCCTCCTTTCAACGAATCCATGAGCCGGGAGACGAAGCAGAATTGCCTCGCAGTAACGGGCTTTGTTTTCCGTCCGTCACGGCAACATTTCTTTGCGTCGTTCTTAGTGGATTTTCACTTTCGCGAGGACCGCGTCGCGGAATATAATTAACTGCCGGAAGGTAACCGCTTCAGTTGTAGGTTGTAGGGTTTCCGCGGGGAGTAGGAGGTAATTGAATCGCGCAACTTTTGCCGCTCGTTATTCACGACCCTCGGATCCAGCTCGAAATTTATTAAATTGGTCTCTCCCTGACTGCCGCTTCTGCCTCGCTGACCGATACACGCCAAGCGCGGTAAAATTCCCCGACCTGCCCGATGAAATTGCCCTGGACGCGGCTGTTGCCTCGCCTGCTCGCGCTGTTGTACTCCGCTTGCACGATTAAATATCAGGAATTCAAACGAGTCCAACAAATGCCATCGGAACATCCGGTTGTACTTTATAAACTGACCCTTCGACATTTCGACGATCTCCCAATTTAAGCTCAGCTCCTCCAAAAACGGAATCTGAACAGTGAAAAAATACCGTCAGAAATTTAAGACTCCGCGCTAAATACGTCCGGATTGCAAATCGGATCTCAGTTTCGCAACTTCCATTCCCAATTTTCAACTCCTACATTCTCAACTTTTTCCTCTCTCCACGCAACGTAAAAGCAAAGTTTGTATCCCATCGCATAGAATGCTATGCTATACTAAGCAGCCGCTTCGTGCAACGATAAGATATCCCCAACATCACTTTTGCGGCGCGATAAGGACGCACCAACGTCCCAAGTGCTCGCGCGAGCGCCGCGGCAGGATCGTGGATATTCTCGTCGACCTTGGAAGCATGCAAACTCAGGCGAAACGGATGAAATCATCTGCACGCAATTCCGAGGCACCGCGTACTCAACCCGCGCACTTAATACTCAACTCGAGAGCTCGCTCGTCCCTCGATCTCTCATTAGAAATTTTTTTTTTTTGGAAGACGGTTTTCCGAAAGGGATTTATTTCGAGCGGATCGTGGATCGTCGTTATTCCGTGCAGTCAGATTTGTCGTACCGCGAGGCTACCGGTAGCCAATCGTTATCGTCGATGGCTACGATTGAGGCTTTCGACGAGGATCTCCGCCGCAATTTGATCCGTGGAACGTTTCCACCGTGAATCGATACTCTGGCTCTCCGGAGCGATAACCGCGGTGGGCGTGAATACGTCGGCAAATTGAGTTCCAATGAGAAACGAATTACTGCGGGATGTGTGCTCGATTCGATGGTCACGACTGCGGTTCAGTCCTAATTAACTTCCTAATTAAATTCTGATCTTGCGGTTAGCTTTGGGGGCGACTGAAGTAGTCTTGATGGAGCAAGGGAAATCTGTATTTATATATGGACTAGTTTTCCCAGCAAGATCTATCAAACTTCTGCTGGATTGAATAGTTGATTCGTATTGAACAACGATATAGCGGATTCGGATAGAGATTGCAATTTCTATTGGGTTCTGATGAACCTGTATTTTTATGTGCCAATAAAATATTATACTTTGAATAAGAGGTTTAATCCTTTGAATGAAAAATTGAATTTTAGAAATTTCATAAAAAAAGACAGCAGCCAATGAAATTACTAGTCCTTTTTTTACTATTTACAGATCGAAATTTTGAACAAAAATTCTTTAGTTTTGAAGATTCTAGTTTTATGGTATTTAATAAAAGAGTGATAATAATTGAAAGTGTTTGAATGAAGTTTCATCACAATACCAATTCCCTATTCCCTGTATTACAAAATAAAGATATTTGATTTTTTCTTATTCGTATTCTTATTCCTGTTGCGTTAAATAATTGAAATTCCGAGAAAAAAGTAAAAATTGAAGATAATTCTGATTCGAATAATGAAGATTCTCCTGTAATTGAAAAATTCTGCCAGCCTTCAACAGGAAATCAATGTATATCTATAATTAAACTTACAATAGAATCTCGATTATAATTATCCTCAATTTTTAATCGACTTTATTATCAACAAGGATTCCAATTATTAAATGCATCAGGTGAAAAAGTACAATAGGAATAAAACTTGAACCACGCTTCAATAATTTTCAACTGATTATATTAACATTTTATACTGGAAATATTATCGGATAGTTCTACTATACTTTGCGTTTAAATTTCCTATGTGTATATGTCAACCCATGGCATTATCCCACTACTTTCATAACTCTCGCTGCGATCAACAATTTATTGCTACCCATTTTCAGTAATAAAACACAATTACCACTTCCAAATTCAACAATATTTCCCAATCAGCTCAACAGACGAACGCAACAATCCTCGACTAATAAATTCCCGAACGTTCCGCACGCTCATCGGCCTATCAACGAAGAAAGCCCCCAAAAACACAGCGCGCTCGATAGCATCGACTCGATTATCCCCCGTCACAGATACGCATTACCCCCGTGGCCCAAATAAAATCCCGACCGGCACAATGCACGAATTAATCGACCCGGCGCGGCGGCAGTCCTTCGGAATTTGTAATTCCGAAAGCGGGGCGATACAGGGTTGATTGCCAGTTGCCCGGCCCCGTCTCATGAATATAATATCCATTTAATGGTCCTCGATACATGCATTTGAGCTCGGGTGATTCATCGTCCATCGAAGGTGTCTTCCAAGTGATCGAATGCCGCGAGTCACGTCGCGGAAGCCGCGAGAGCACGAGGCGACGAAGGAGCGGTGAAGGGGGTGGATGCAAATGCGAGGAATGCGGCGAACGCATCGATTTTTCTATCGAGGGAACCGCGGCAACGAGGCGGTCTTAAACATCTGGCGGTAAAATTTGTCGGCTCGTTGTAACCCGTCCATTTACGAGATTACGTCGCGGTGGAAGGGCGGAGCGAGTGAAACGTAACGCGACCTTAAAGTTTCCCGCGACGGGAAGGAAACTCGCCTCCCGTTTTCCACCGCCGTTGCGAAACCAGACCCCGAAAGTTTTATTACGCGGGAAATGGCGACGTGGTCGCGCAATATACGGCGACCGGCTGCGGTCGGTGTTTAAACAAATTCTTTCGTTTGTCGGGGTCGCGTTCAAAACCGCTGTTGCTTGCTGAAACTTGGTGGACTTTGAACGAGGGTTGCGGTACGGAAGAAATATGGCGGACTGAGGTATTATCGGTAATGGAACGTCGATAGTTGGAGTGTAGCTTGGAGGGTTTGGATAACTGTGGGAGGATCGATCTCTGATAAGATCTTAAGCTTCGATAGCACGATTGCAAGTGCTTGGAATGGATAATTGTATTAGAGGTAATTGCAATACCTATGATTCAGGCAACATTGTAGCATATATTGTAGAGACAGGATTCAAGATTATGCAAATGTTAGTGGAATTTGCTAATAATATTGCTGGGCAATTGGGACCGTTGGTTTCGAAATTTTATCTCGATTCGTGGTCTATTAATTTTACAACATTGTCTTCAAAAATTCTCAGACTTGATCATTTTGTTATTGCAGTAGAACCCGAATTAATCAACTTGATATTTATCAAATAAACTGTTATTAATTAGTAGAACGTTATTAACTCATAGTTTAAGTGTTACTTGTAGTCCCACTGCACTCTTATATCTAGTGCGTTCATTAATTAAAATCCTATATAATTAAAACTGGGGATAATTGAGATTCTACTGTGTCAACGCGTCATTTTGAGTATACATAATTTTAAAATACAGACAATTTTTAAACAAGCATTTTAAAAATCATCTGAAGAGTAGAAGTTGATCACAAAACACAGTAATCTGCAAATCAGTGATTAAATATAGCTGCAAATAATTTTACTTGAAAATAAAATGATAAGCTAATGGCTAGTAAAATTTGGTCAAAATCTCCAAGAATAAACTGACACAGGTAATAGCAACAATTTTCCCTAAAAATGCAACGAAAAAATTTCTAAATCCTTGAAACTAAAAAAGTCTTAAAGAAAAAGGTAAAACAGAAATGCACAGCAGACGCCGCGCCGCACTAAAGTTAATCCTGACACGAGGTCTTAAGAATATGATGTTTTCAGGCTCTTATAATATTTTGAAAAATGTTTTTTCGTCGTTTAAGGTATATATCAATGAATCAAGCATTGATCAGTGATCCAGCATCAGCCAGTGGGAGGCGAAAAATATCTGTGCTGAATCAGAGACGCGTGCGTCGGCGTATACAAAGAGGCCGAACGAAAACGAGCAGGCGGCGCACCGTTACACTCATTCATTTTGTGTAGGTGAATGAGCCGTCAGACGCAGACGTCTTACGAGCGAGGTGAATGGATGCAGCACGCGGATAGTCGTGCCGCAAAACGAAACGCACCTGGCTCTGAACGTGATCGGTCGGATCGCACCTGCGGCGATCGCGCTTGTAATACCGTGACTTCTCGATGCGATCGCTTCTTCTTTGCCCTGACACAGCATTCGATACCTCCATTCTCAATGCGATTATTATTGAAACCCTCGAAACGTAATTAAATCGATTCGATAAATATCTATTACTCGCGAAGTAAAATTATCATCTCAGTTACAGAAATTCATCGATGCATTGAATGGAAGCTTTGATCAAGATTTTCGAAAATATCCTCGATTAAGTTATTGATGAGGAAAGGCTGACACGTGCTCCTTACTGATTAGAATTTAATTGGGTGCATAAGAATAAACCCGTGTCTATAATAAATTCACTCATGACTTGCGAATATTACATCAGTTATCAGACAAATTTAGGAGAATAATTCTGTGAAATTATTTTAAGCAATTTTAATTGTTTATTCACTTATTTAGTCAAGAAATGTTATAATAATGTTTAAAATGATTTAAAATTTAAGACTCTTCAAAATTTGACAAGAAATGTTTCCATAAATGACAAAAGCTATGCTTTAAAAATAGTTTGAAGGTGGAAAGGAGGAAAGGATTGTTTGTAGTCAGACAAGCAGTCAGAATCTCAATCGGACTAAATTATGCAGAAATTCACTAACTCTCAATGTTCCGAAGTAGAATAAATTTAATTTCGCAAACTTTCATGAATCTACAGTATTTTTCACTAGGTTATTTAACATTCAACACTCTGAAAAATTTCTCCATGCAGAATTTTCCAAAATTAAATTTTTCTTTGATGTAGAATGTTAAAATTTTTAATATACCTACTATCTACCATAAAATCACAGTTTTCAAGTGTTACTCGAAACTCTATTGCACTCTCAATACAAATGGACTGAATAGTTAAGATCCAGGATAAAAGAAACAGAAAATAATGAAGAGACGATTTCTACTGTATAAGTTTGATAAGTAGACTGTGGATTTCATGCATTTATGGCAATTCTAGATATTCTAAAAATCTTCGAAGATATTGGCAAATGTCAAAATGCACAAAATATTAAATATATAATTCAAGTCACAATGTTTAAAAACAGAAGACATAGTGTTATTCCAATTGTAATTCATCATATCCATTTCTGAATATTTCATTTCATATAAAAATCCGCATTCTATTGATAAGTTACCACGTTTCTCCATAATTCTAATTATAGATATCCTATAATATCCAATCCAATAATAAACATCCTTTTCCCAGACCCATCTTCATCACCGCTCCAAATTCTACGCACCAAATCTTCGAAAACTGCGCGAGACGCCGCTCGCGACGACGCCCCTAAATCCTGGAGATCATCGGCGTCGACGAGCGTCTTCAGTGTCAGCGGCACACGTAGTAAAGTCACCGACGGTAGATTCTCCGTGTTCTCGGTGATTAGGCGACCGGAGGGGAACAGCGAGGTTTTGTGACGCTTATCACCGTGCCAGCACGTGTAGACACGCGTGTGCATGACGCTGATAAGGGGCCACGCGGACCTCCGGCGCTTCAGACGAGCGTCACACCCACGCTCGCTCGACTGTGAACGTAATCTCGCGTCTCTGAACGATCGTACCATGCGACGGATAACTGGGAAGTCTGACGGGATTCTCGAGTCTGAGGTGCATTCGCGCGTTAATCAATTTCAGTTATGCGGTAAATGTCGTTAATCAATTTTCTTGCGGTCGCTTTTAGCCTGGTAGAATTGGAATTTCCTGGAGGAATCGAGGGAGGAGCTTCGACGTTCGAGATTTTTCGAATACCGTGTCACTCAGGACGCCCGATAGCGAGGCCGCGTTCTGGTGCAACGCCAAAGTGCATCGAGAGCGATGGGCTGTCTACACGTCAAGTAACGCTATGCACTTTCAGGAACCGCAAATTACGTTATTACTGGGCGCACCGAGGACGCAGGCCGGTCAGAGAGTAATAACGACGCATTAATTTCCCTATACTCTACCGAAGGCCAGAAACAATTAGTGGAACAACTAGTTCTGAAATTCGTTCGAACGAAATTAAAGCGCAACACGGGGCAACAAATTGCTCCATATTTCCGACTGCACCACGACCACCCTATCATCGCGAAATTAATCTGTACAACGTAAACTTTCACAACCGCTCCAAGTGAAACAGAAATATTTCTCTCGACTCTAATATTTTTGACTCCCGACTTTCTTTCCGCCCGTTGCGCGGCAATCACGATCGATCTGCGCCCCCCGCGATTTCGGACAAAGCAAAACGACGGAATACCGACTATCGCGGAATTTCTTTTCAGCCCGAAGCCGCGTGCACGAAATACTCGCATCAATTATGGGTTGAGTTTCAGCCGGAACAAAAGCTCTTTTTTCGCGGAAGCGGCAACCTTGACACCGCGGAAAGCGGGGCGACGATGAAAGCGCGGAGAATCGTCGCCGAGTTCTCGCGTTTCGAGCGTTCCATTTGCCTTTGAAAATTTTCCCGGGTTCGTATGCATTTTTCATCGGAGCGCGCGTCTTCGTCGCGTGGGCGGAACGATCGATCGAGGCACGTGTAAAAAGAGTCGCAAAAAAAAAAGGCGCAACGTATCGGCAATCTTCGGTCGCGGCTCGGTGTTTCAGCGCTTTTATCTCTCCTCCTCTTCCCCCTTCCTTTTCTCTCTCGCCTCGCTGAGAATGATTTATTTTATCGCTTTGTCCCACATTTCTCGCGCGCTCTTTCGGCTGATGGCGAAACAGGTTGAACGTTCCCGATGCTCTTTTTACGCTCCCGCGATCCTTCGACGCCTTTTATTTGGATTTGAGGAGGCGAAAGGGGGATCCGGCGGAGCGTGGAGAAATTGTCAATAGAGCTTTTTGAGCACGAGATTGTGTACCGTTGTTGTTAGAGTGTCGTCGATCTTGAGGCCCTGCTTAAATTCCCCGGTTTAACGACTGCTTTCCTTATGATTGTTTCCTCGAGGGTTTACCTCCTAATAGCGCGCGCTGATCCATGGATGTCGACTCATTAAAGAGCACTAACTGCAGAAAAAGCACTCTAGCGAACTTTTATTTCAGAAGTTTCGTCCGCGACAGCCGACTTCCGCCCGCCACGCGGTGTAACGCTCCAATCTTGTAACCATCGATTCGATCCAGCTTCCGCTGGAACTTTCAATCGGGGTGGAATAATATTTACTGTCAACGAACTTCGCGTCGCCGTGCGTGGTCTATGCCCGCTTTTTATTGCAGCAAGAATAACGGAGAGAAAGGAATTGTTTTCCCCTCTGTTGATACAATAGTATTTTGATTGCGCGCGGCCGCGTTTTATTCAAACAATTTCCTCTCGTCGTAACCGGTTCTTTATTCGTTTAAATAAATTTTAACCAAGTTTTGTTACCGACAGTGTTCCATAGAAATGTTTGGTGGCAGAATAATGCGTCAGAAATTTTAAGAACGCTTTCAGGAAGCCGGAATAAAAAGGTTCCCACGGAAAAGGGGAGTCCTTAACGATCCCAGTCGATAAGCCGGAACGTTTTACAAGCAGCGTCGAGAACCGGAGCTCGGCTGCAACGAAATCCAACGCAATAACGGGAATTACATTTGGCTGACTGCGACGAGAGAGCCTCGAGACGCGACTTCATTTCGGTATTCCAAGACCGCCGATGGCAGCCAGACCTCGACACCGATAAGTACCCACGTGTTGATACACGACGCTCTTCGAATGATCTATAGGTTTTATAGGGCCGCCCGGACCGAAATCTGCGCGATATTACCCCCTTTTCAACCAGCATCCATTATCCTCCCTTTTATTGCCAGTGGAGCTTGTGAAATAAATGCTTCTGACTTGAGAAAATACTTCTTGAAGAAACTGTTACTTCTTTTAAGAGAACATAAATTATGGAACTCTTTTACTAACAGCTAATTTCGCAACAGAAAATAGAAATTTGGGTGGTGGTAGAATATAATTGATTTTACAGACTTATCACGTGTAGAAATTAATTCTTTCCAACTGTTGGATAGCTCAATCATTGAAATATTTGCTACTGTTATCCATGAACTTACGCCACTTTTCTGGCAAACAATTTTTGATTTTAATTAGGATCAAAGTACTATACTAATTGTGCGAAGAAATTCGTCGAAAAGAATTTATTTTTAGACCTAATATATTTTTTCTAGATTATGAAATTGTGGTGTCAATATCCTGCAACACTCTCAACGTTGAGACTAAAACATCTGATCAAGATACTATTTATTCCTTTTAACTGAAAATAAATGATAGAATTCTTTTACTGCGAGTGGATTTTGCAAAGGAAAATAGAAATTTGGATTATGGTAGAATCTAATAATTAATTTTACAGATCTACAGTTTTTATATATCATCAAGTTGTAGTCCAAATATCCTCTAATTCACCCAGTACCGAGATTAAAGCACCTCATCAAGACACTATTATTCTTTCTAAAAAAAAAAGAAGATACTTTAGAATTCATTTACTGGAGTTTAATTTCGCAAAGGAAAATAAAAATTGAATGCCAATAGAAGATAATTAATTTTGCATATCTAAAGTACGTATCAAAAATTAATCAACCTCGTAATATTAGAATCTTTTACCCTTCCAGTAAAAATTCATTAAACACTCTTATTCGACGTTTTAATGTAATTTTAAGTAAACTAGACATTGTTCCAAATAAAATAAACTGGCACCAAATGGAATTTTGGCAGAAAATTTGTGATAATTTAGGCTTGCCTTTTTGACTATAGAAAATTGTTAATTGCTCTTATTTGCAATAAAATAGAAAGCACTGATAATTAGATTCCAGATTTTTATGCAAAATCAAACTTTTACAAACATGAATAATGAAATGAAACTTGAATAACAGTATGTCTTATTTCTTTAAATATTACAAATTGTAATTTCTATTGTATGTACATAGTTTTGATGTTTTGTATGTTTAAGCATGTGGCAATAGTTTCGCTGATTTTTTTGTATCTAAACTAGCCATAAATGCATAAATCTGTGCAGTCTACTCTATAATATTAATAGTTCAAGACACAATTTATAATATTACTATTTTGAGTGAAGATTAGTGAAGACCATCTTACATTCATCACTAATTTAGAGATTACTGTTTTCTGTGATTAATTTTTACTTTCTAAATAACTTTTAAAATTCTCATTTACAACTTCCTCAAGATTTTAAAACCACAATTGACACGAGAAACGATATTACCCATAGAATAATCTAATACATTTTTTTAGACTGGATTTCGCAAATAAAGATAAAAAAATTCGCATGCCACTAGAATCCAATGAATTTTACAGATCCACGTTATTTCTACCCTGTCCAATTCCAATCTATTTAACCTACAACGCCCTCAGCATGTCTCTAAACAACCTCCCCAAGTCCGCAATAAATAACAAAGCACCTTCCCCCAAGAAAACCCAGTGAAAGCAGAAGCAAACTCGACTCGGTTCGAAACGAAGACAAATCGAGAAGTCCGAAGGAGCATTAACCGCGACCGAAGGAATCGAGCAGCGTCGTCGCGGAGTCATTGCTCGCGTGCAATTAAAGTTAATAATCGAAGTGACTGCGGTCCAAGAAAGGTCGGTGAAGAAGACAAGAAGAGAAAGGGGGAGAAAGACTGACAGTCCGGAGGGGGGAAAGCAGCTGTGTAAACGCGATCGTTAATGCCGAGCAAAGTTTCTTCCCTGTCCCCCGATGGAAGTCGAGTATCGCCGCAGTGTTACCGATCACCTGAGACTGGCATTTCCGCCGCGGACAAGTTCGAGGGAGTTTCGAAACTTGGCTGCTGTCATCGCCACCGAGTCATGTGTGCGCATGAGAAGGGGGCACGGAGAAGGGGACCCCATGTCCTGAATGTGTACTCGTTTCGCGCGTTCCCATTTTGTGGAACTGCTTTCCAACGCGAGAGACCGAGAGCTCGACGACGTGAGAGCAGATCGGGTCGAAAGGGAATCGAGGGAACTTCTGGGAGATAACTATTATACTACGCAGGGTTAGTTGAGATTTTAGACGTTAGTTCGGAGCTTTTTGTAGGTTGATTCAGAGTTACTGACATTTCTCCATTTGAGAGCTGAGATCAGGAGAAAACTTTTGTTTTGGGGAGACTGAAAAATGATTTGGAAGCAGAAGATGATTGCGAAATTTTAGTCTGAAATTTTTTACAAATAAAATACACTTCAAAGAAATTTTGTATCGAGTGATTTAACATTGTACAGTCGTTCTTTTGATTCTAGCTAATATTTATCTAGAGACACTCAGCACAAAATAAATATTGGCCAGTCAATAGTAAAGAAACGACCCTGTTTCGTGAATTAATCGAGAAGAACTGTACTCAGACCGAGTGAAATAAGAAGAGTGAGAACAAGATCGCTCGGAATCTCAAGCATTGTATCAAAGAAACGGAAAACGCAGTCAAAGGAAATCGTCTCGAGACGCGACAAGGGCAATCGATACGGAGAAAGCGACTGAAACGCAACCTTCAATTATTCCTCCAAGAGAGACGCGATTGAAAGAGCCAATCTTGAAGGCGACGCGAATTCTAAATTAATCGCGAATCGATATTGGGATCGCGATTCGTGCCTTGACAATGTCCCGCGTGCACAGCGACCAGCTGCATCGGATGCAGCAGGATGCAACAGCTTGCACGCTGGTTGGTTATGTCGCGTCTCCGCCTATATCCACGCATCGGGTAATCGATACCACTTGTGCTTGTTTCGTACTGGTCCGAACTTGGGCTCGACGTGTTTGACAGGATGAGCATATTCATTAATTTCTGTCCTGCTCAAACTCGACGTAAACAGAGGAAAGAAGAGGAGAATCTTCCTTTTACCAAACGATACCGAACGCCGATACAATGAAAGAACAAATAATAAACTGACTACTCAGAATTAAAGAAAATGGAAACCACGAACTGCACTTTATGCAATACAAACATCACAACAAATTCACTGTTGGAAAGCAGAAAATTCCAAATGTAGGAATGGAATTGAATTCAAGCCAGAGACAGTCTTAACATCACAGGACCACATAGAAGACATCCTAAACTACTTTAAATAAGCAACTTATACAGTACAATTTAAAAATAACGACATCACTGATTGCTGAATTGCGGACGTTTATGCAAATTCATGTTTTCAAGAACACAGAAAAAGTCTTTTACTTTCGAAATACTATAAAGTGTATTTTATTTTCGATACTAAATGTATTTCTGCATCTCTGCACATCCTTATAAATTTTGGCACATTAAAAATCACCGTAAATGCATAAACATCCGCAGTCTACTAATACCCCAGCAGTAGATGCAACGCTAAACCTAGGAGAATGAAAAAAGAGAATTTATTTATTTTACAACACTGACAGTACTAATTTATTTCTCAAATAAATGTTCCTTAACGTTAAGCGACAGTGTGACACGTTTATTGCGAGCGAAATTGCCAGTATTTGCATTGATAAAGAGAAAGTGTAACAAATAAAGTAATAGAGATGCACCTAACCCAGACGACGCCTTGGAAATTGATTCCAAAAGTGAAACAGGATCCAGAAAAATTCTTCTCACTCGCTTTCCCCGTGCCAGCAAGCAATTGAACCGCGAGTCCGACTATTTGGAGGCCCGATTGAAAATCAATTAATCAAACAGCCCCATCGAAATGACCCTCGCACGCGACAGCCATCTGGAACGCCGAGCTTACAGAGATGGACAGCTAATTGACCCGAATAATTCGATTGACAAGTCTTCAACCGAAAGATCCCCCCCACCCTCCAACGCGCCTCTTTTCCTCCGGGTGTCAAAGGAGGACCATTTTCCGTGCGCCGCTGTTCGACGCAAACTCGATTCCAAATAATCGAGTTCGGCGCGGGCAAAGTGCAGGCAAGTTTACGCAGTCGGATGATGCAACGCGCGGTATGCACGCGAGCGAACGGACGAAGGAAGAACGTGCTTTCTCGACGGGCCGACGACTTCGCGGCGCTTAAGCCAGCTTCCAATCCGACGCCGCGCCAGGGAGTTTCCGCCGAAAGAGATGGATTTACGCGGGATTCTTCCACGGCTATTTTCCCCGGCCCCCAGGTCGACCTCGCTCCCGCGACCCCCGCAGCCCCGATGAAATTCATTCGCGTCGCCCCAGAGGCGAAGCGAAGGCCGACGCGAAGAAATATCCTCCGAGGGATTTGGCGTTCCTCTTTGCCGACGCGACGTCGCGGCTCTCTTATTTCCCGGATACTTTGATTAACGCTTTATGCGCGGACATGGGTTCAACTATCTTTGTGCACGGGATCTAAGCGTGGAAAATTTGGGGAAAATTTTCAGATAAGAATATTAAATATAGGATATTTTGTTGCAGATGGTTTGGTTTTTGGCTGTGAAATTTTTTGAGACTAGAGCTGTGGGAGAACAATAATTATTAGATTGCGGATTTTATGCATTTTTGGCAATACTAGATATAAACAAAATTTACAAGATTATTAACATATGTCAGAATGTACAAAATATCACAAATATAATCGAAGTTAAAATAATTAGAATGTTAAACATACTGTTATTCAAGATCTAATTCTTTATTTGTGCTTGTAAAGATTTTATTTTGCATAAAAATCCGCAGTCTAATAATTATTATGAAAACTAATGTTGGGGATACGGGAGGTTTTGAGATAATATTGGGTACAGGACGTTTTCTTACTTATAATAGTGGTTTGCAGAATATTTAGAAGAGATGTTTAAAGATTGGGGGAATGATTGTTGGGGAATGATTCTCATGGGGGTTAACATTGAAGGCGAAAGAGATTATTACAGGAATTTTGATGACGTGGTTCTAATACTTTGTGGATTCAGTTTTGTCTGACTCTAGGTAAGATCTACTTATTAGCTTATAGTGAGGCAGTACTATTATATGTCTGTACTACTCAAAATCTACAATTCTGTGGATCTAAAATTCTATAGATCTATGAATCTACACTTCTATGGCTTCGTATTTGTATGAAGCTACACTTTTGTGACTCCACATTTTCTTTTACACTATGGGAAAAAAAAAAAAAAATAAAGAATCTCTTTTCGACTCAAAAATTGTCAATATTTGACTTACTATAATTTTGGTGAAAAAAATCATACAGTAGTCTACTTATGCTCATTTTAAAGCTTGAAGCTTCTACTTTTATCACACTTCGACAAATCGATATTCTTAAAAAAATGCATACATTACTCTGAGCCCATTTTTAAAAACCAATCCTTTACTTGATTCAACTTTCCCACAAATGTACTTTCTTATGCGTCTAATCTTCCTTCAATCAACCTCCCTACGTGTCTAATCTCCCGCGACCTTCTCTTCTCAATAATCCCATGCTTTCATAAACCAATTCTCCGAGCAAAAGCCTAACGACCAAGCCGAAGAACGCGGGAAGTCCTTATACGGAGATAAGAGTCACTGAGCGTTCAAGGATCGTCGATTTAGCCGAGACTGTCCCGCCGAAGCAAATAATAACAGTAATGCCGGTCACGCTCTGCTCGGCCGCCGTGAACCTTCAATCAAAGTAACCAGCATTCTTTTCTTTCCTTTTTTTTCTTTCGACGGAAATAGCCGCGGCTCGGAGAGCGTTGTTCGCTCCGTCAAAGCGAAGAATCGTTTTCCCGTCTCTCCTCTCTCTCTCTCTCTATCATCCTACTTACTCTCTGTCAGCCCGTAATCAGGACACGCCAGTGTCTTTGTCTCCCTCTCGAGACGAAATTACCCCAAATTACGCCACACCCACGCGGGCGTATCCTGCCCCGCGTCTTTGCCAGTCCCTGACGTACGTACGAATAACAACGTTAAAACTCGTCGTCTGCCTCGTCTCTATCTATGCAAATCGCGCCACGCTTTATCGTTCCCGTCGAACGTCCGCGAATCTCGGTCAAAGGGAGACAAATAACGAATGGAAAATCGTCGACGAGTCCCTCTGACGCGGGAGACGATCTCTTTGTGAAGCCTCTATCGCGCTGGGGATCTTCGATTCGCGGTTTTGAAACTGATAAGCTGTAACTGGTGACCCGACGATGCGATTTTCCCTTGGGGAAATTTCAGTCTAAAGCTACTGAAAGCTGGAGAAATTGTTTACAAGCGGGTGTTAGTGATATGGAAATTCAGAAAGTGAATGTAGAAGTTTTCGAGGATTGTGATGGATCATAGTTTCGTGGAAAGCAAATCGCAACGACTTATCCGTGATTTCCAATCGATCGAACACCCCTCAATAGCGATCCGAGTTTCAGCATACGACAAAGGTCGCAAATTCCGGCAGAATTAGCGTGGCGCAAGATTAGCTATCGCGATCGGAGGGTCCCGCAAGTGCATCCATACCTGTCCGAAGACGCCGCATTCCCTTCTCGACGATAAGCCAGGGCGGCATTGATAGATAAGCCGCGGCTATCGATACCCCGGCCAAGCCTTCGACATTAGCTCGCGGAGTATCCTTCAGAAATCCGGTCGAACGTGATCCCGGCGTGTCGACAAAAGAGGAGCGGTCGCGCGAGTCAGTCAACTTCTTGCGCGAGACGATCGAGTCGTCCGCGACGATCGGGCCTCGATCTCTCCCGCCACTGAGATCGAGAAAGACCTTCTGCGAATACCGGTTTTCTAGCAGTCTTCGAAATCGTCCTCTTTTTGCACCGTGGAAACAGAAATCCAGATTTTTTTCCCTCGTCGCTCAGAATCCTGCTACGCGTCGCGAAATTTCAGGGACGCGGTCGACTCCCCACTCCTTTATTTTTTGGTTTTTGGTGGATCGCGAAGAAGATTTTTATGATAATATTAATCCTTGGTATAGTTCGCATATTCGCTGACGAAGCACTGTTTCAGTGAATATTTATGAGCGTTTTTAAATTAATGTGGTATCTCTGCAGGAAAATCTACCTTGGGAATTATTGTATCATTCATTGGAGTAATTATTCTCTCTACAATGAAATGAGGAATTCTAAATACCTGATTGGGTTGTTATAAATGGTTTAAATATAGCGGGATGTGTTTGGATTTGTAGAGGATTAACTCGATCTAATTGCAAAAAGAATCCTCCGTTTCCATACGACTGGAACTACTAGATCCTGGCAACAAGTTATATTCTCTTAGTTAACCGGTTAATTTGTAGAGGGCAATATTCGCGTACAACGCAGGCTAATCGATACAGACAGCACGGCATTTGTATTTATTATTGCAACCAACGCATATACGTGGTATGAATTGTATGTTAAGATGATTGGCGATGTTTACGGTGCCGCTGGGAAACATTTCACCGAACGGTATCGATAAATCACGCCGCAGTGAATTCAACCTCGTCTATTGAACGTCGCCATTGTACGAAAAGGAATCATGTTTTGGAAACTCCGATTGTAACCGAGAAGCTTCAAAATACCCCAGAAGTTAAACATTTTTTGCTATCGACTTTAAAATTTGTCAATGAAAATTTGGCACGCAAAAATTCCGCATTATTGGAAATATTGTGAAGCAAACTTCGTGCGACTAAAAGTAAATACTTTAAATTTTCTATATCAAAATCCGGAAGAATTTTTTCCTTACTTTAATAAGAAACTTGAGAAAAATACAATATAATAGCTTTTATAGTAAACAAAGTTGTGATTCACTGTAATTACAGGGGAATAATAATTTCAAACTCCTTTTCAGTTTCAAATTTTAGTATTTCATGGATTGTATTTAATTTTCAGTGTTCTCTTCGCAGAATAGAAATACGCGAAGTAAATTTGATGACGACAGGAGTTAAAATTGGAGTACAGATCACGGAGTCTCGTTGAATCTTTAATCACCTGCCGATCACGCGTGAGAAAGTGAATTTCCAAGTGGCCAGGGCGGAGTAAAGAGAAGACAGACGCGCATTAATCTCCGGAACCCGCTTTCGATCACGTTCGAGACTCCAAAAAAAAATCCCCATTCCGTCGTTCGTGACAGAGAAATACGACGGCGGTCCCGACGTTCGTAAATATTACCGTCACGGGGCACGCCATTTAATTCGCGCGCCGCGCCGGCCGAAAGTAAACACGCGACCGACGCGAGGACCAATTTGTCGAACAAAGGAATACGCTGATTAACCCAGCCGTGTTCCGCGCCGTCTTGCCGGAGGAATTATCGGAGCCGATTGGCTTCGCGAGGCGCCGCAAGTTTCCAAGAATGTTGCGCAAGTGTCGCGCCGAGGGAAACCAAAAACGCGCCAAGCAACAAACTTCGATCATGCTACCAAGAGATTATTAACAAAAGGGATCGAAGCAACCGCCTAGTTATTAGGCAGCTCAAGATGAACAAGGACGGCGATTCGAAACGACCCGAAGCTTCCTCGGAGCGTCGTAGAAAATTGCAACCAAGGATACCGAAGGAAGTTCGCCACTGCAAATTGTTCTCCAAATCAGCGAGTCACCGCGAAGACAATAGAGCACCTTAGCGAAAGGCAGCGGTCCAAAGTGTTCCTCAAATCGATAAATCATCGAGTGAATAGCCTAGACAAGGATAATATAAATGGAGGTCAGAAGTACGCGCGGAATGGGAGTCCAAAGCGTTCTCCAAGACGATCAGTCATGATGGAAACGTTGGCCGCCGCGGTGACCAAAAAAGAACACGACCTTTCTTTGCCCACGTACTCGCGCGCCCGTGAAGTCGTGTTTGAATAAGAATCGACCTTCAGGGACGCGTTTCTCCGAAGCATTAGTCCCGGTGTTTGTCCCCGGGAAAGGTCACGAATCCGCAAACCCAACCATCGCGCTCGTTACCGTCAACCTCCCGATGTTTTGCCCACAACGCCAATCGAACGTTCGCCTGAAAGCTCTGCAACGACGTTCCCCAGATTTTCCTAAGGCGGCCCACACCCGAGACACCCAGAAAGTCGAAACTCGTCGGTCCACTTCTCGGGCCTGCATCGAGTTTCTCTCCGGAGAAACGATCCCGGATCGAATACGGTAAAAAAAGAAACTGTACTCACCGGCGTTGATCCCCTCTGACTCCCCCAGGCTCCTGGATCTGCTCCTTCGCTCCGAATTCACACAGTCACCCCGTTCGTTCACGTTTATTCACCACCAACTGGCACAGCGATTCACACTAAATCAACAGACAGACCAGCGTTATCGACGAGGATTGCAATAACCAACAATGGTAAACAGTAAACAACACCCGAGAGTCACTGGTGTATGGATTGCTTGTTGCGTGTGGATTTTTTTTTTTTTTTTTTATACAGGACAACACTGAAGGATTAACACACTGTTCGCGGATCGACGAGGGACACACGGTGCCCTCGGTGAGGGTACACGACGCGGCGGCCCGATCGTAGCGAGTGCGAAACTCTGTGTCCGACTGGCACAGTGGCTCGCGCGATTCTGCCGACGCCGCCGCTCGCCGACCTTAAAGGACGTTCGCGAGCGCCGCGGCGACGCGCGCACCGCCGATCCACGCGCCGCTCGGGCGAACATTCCCGCCTTCCCATGATTTTCCAACATTCTTCGCTGCTTTCTGCGACAGAGCACTCGCGATTTCAAAAACGGAAGTTCGATTTAGGAGTGAAACTGGCTACAGGCAAGCGATTGGGAAAGGAACAGTGTTTTTCTTTATCGGAAGAGGTTTAGGTAAGTTTAGTTTACAGTAGAATGGTGGAAAAGTCAGAAATTGGTGTTGAGAATTGATAGTTAAGAATTCGCAGCGTTTCTGAATTTCTATTTTCCAGAAATCAAGTGTTTCTGGTAAGAAAATCGTGAAATTGATTGATTGATAGATTGTTTAAATCACTTTTCACTATCGATCAATCGATTTCATAATGTTTACACAGAAACAGCTGAAGTTTAAAAAATATGAACTTAGGAATGCTACGAACTTGTTAGACAATGGAATGTTTTGCTTTGCGATTAGAAAAAATTTGAATGAGCTTAATTCGAAATAAGTAGACTGTGGATTTGTATGTATTTTTGACGTAAATTTAAACGTATGAAAATTTGCAACACTGCTCAGAAATTTTTGAGATGTAAAACATGAGTACAGTGCTTAGAAAATAAGTCACACTGTTACTCAAACTTTAATTTTTTATCTGTGGGTATAGAAATTCGAGTTTGTGTAAATATTCTCAGTCTAGAAATGCACAAAGGTATTGATATTGAAAATTATGATTTTTGATAACATAAAAAGTTACACAATTTTTGCATACATTGTCAAAGTAATAATAATAAGCGAAAGAATGTAATAAAGTTTATTTTGTGTAAGTAATTTACTGTATTTTTGATCATTCGATGCATAAAGAATATTCTTGGAATTGCGATACTGGAAATATGATATTACTTTCATCTATTATTCAATGACATTCTTTGTACAATATTCTTGGAATAATGATAAAAGTTTCTGAGTTATCGGAAAAGTTCCACTCTTCCTGCATGCATAATTATAATAACAACGAAAGTGATAATAACCATTTTCATATCTCTATTACAATTTTCAAAATATATAGAGAAATAGGAAAACACTTATCTACCTTTAAATAGTATTTTGGGCCCTCAAGAACAGAATTATGTGTAGTTAGTAAAATTTTAAAAATCAGAATTTTAGAATTACCTAAATTTCTTTGCAAGTGATGAATCTAAATGCATGAACCTGATGCATACATCTTCTATGAAATGCATCTGACATTTCTTTAAAAATGTTCAAAGTTTCGTTCAAAGGAATGTAGTAGAACGTGGATTACTTGGCTCTCAGTTATCTTCCATTTCCATAATTCAAGACTTCAATTATTTAATGATCTAGATACAGGAATACAGCAGAACTTCGAGTGAAACTTGTACTATGATTTAATAATACCATATTAATTATTTGCACTTTGTATTACAGTCGCATTTCGATTAATTGTCTTTCAATTATCTTCATCCCTTAGTTTCCAGGATCTCAATAATTTTATGCATTGGCAATAACTTTAAAGTTATAATGTTTAATAATGCCCTAACAAAAATTTTAAAAAATCGTCTGTCATGAGGGTGATTATTGTATTCCAATTCTGACATTATACTGATTAATCGCGAAAAGCCTGTGGAAAGAATAATTGTAACAATTGCTCTACTTTATATTGCAAAGTCACTTCACTTAAAATAATGAGTTGGTATAATGACATTCATTCTGAGTGTCTTCTAACTGCATTACATAATATTCTACCACATTAAAATTTGATTATGAATCCATAAGAATATTCTCCCCAAAAGTGTACATCAGTCCACTTTTCATAAATCCTCAAGTCGACCAGAAACAAAAACAAAAATTCTAAACCTAAAAAAACAAATACTCACTTCCACAAGCATCTCTGCAAAAATGTTAAACCAACAACGTTCTCCATGCTCAACGTACTTCCCTCTAACTATCACACAATATTAGCTAAAGAGATAGAATATAATACCACTCAGGCTTAAACAGCAGGATTCCCGGCCATTTCCTCGAAATTACCCTCAAAATGAGCTACGCCAAAGCTCGCCCTTTAATCGCTTAATATTCAACGCGACTGCACCTCGCGAGCAGCCTACTTCTCGCAACACCGTCCTCTATCCGGGTGAAATTTTCAGCGACAGCGAACGCGAGTGTCCACACGCGGCACTCGTGCCGCATTATATCAGTGCCCCTTTTCCTCCAAACCTCGGCGCATTCGTTTACGTATATTATCAGGCGAAATCAGATTACACCGGCCCATATTGTCTTCGACGACGGCCGTAATGAGAACTCGACGCGCATAATTGCGTTCCCGATGACGCGCGTCCGCGCGCTCGGGGTATAAATGAAATTAGCCAGTTCGGACGCGCGCACCTAAGGTCTATAATAAACAGGTTTCGGTGCATTGGGTGAAGGACCGTAACAGAATTTTAATCATCGTTAAGGAAATCGTGTTTGTCATATTAGAACGACTTAATTCCTGGCTCCGATGCGATGCTTTAATGGACCTGCGACTATTGGAACGAGCTGGGTTTGTCGAATTTCGATAATAGGATTGCGAAACTATACCGAAGCGCATTTACCGAGGGTAGCAATATTGTAGTTCGGGTTGCTTAATCATTTCGCATCGAGAAGAGTTGCCTGCGAACTATGCGTCCAGTCGTTTCTAGTCTCGGCGCTACAAAATGGAGCATTTGCTTGCATAACGACGATTTACTATAAGTTGCTACTCGATATTATGCGCTGTATATTTCTCATGCGACGTTTAAATACCACGGCGACAATCACCTGTACTTGGCATCGGGTTCAATAGAATTCTCTATTTAACTACAGTCTTCATATTCTGTACTTTTTATATTTCTTTTTTGTTATCGATATCGGCGTGCGAGAAAAGAAGAATTTTCGTGGCGATAGGAAATCGCGATAGCATTGTGAACTATAGCTATAAACAAATGTATCTAGCTGGAGGTATCGAAAAATACATCGCGATGCGCTACAACCAGAAAATAGAAATTGCATAGATGCATTCTGAAGATCCGATCACTTGAATGACGTTTTCTTTCACGAAAATTTTTGGAAATTCTGTGCAGAAAATTTACGAATAAAACAGCGATTCGCGATAGAAACGTAAATGAAGGAGAAATAATTGGTATCGAAATGATTTAAGTTCATGACAATGGAAGCAAAATATGAAACACCGAATAATCCGATGTTTCAATTACAAGCGTTGTAATTAAAAGGAAAAACAAGGCGGAGACATTGTCATCGAATCTGTAATCTCATTATATTTTGTATCAAGCATCGATCTTAATATCGAGATGTTTATTCGGATTACCCGAAAACGAATTTACCGACGAGCGTCGAAGAGAAAATTTCATCGTGAAACCGAGCGACGGGTTGCCCCCCTCGCCGCGAAAGTTGGATTATTCGTTTCCGATGCGTACGCAAACAAGTCGCGCGATTCATTTTCAATGCGAGGGCGCGTCGATCGGAAAAGTTTCCTGAACAAAGGCCGCCCAGCGGTAACGCGAAAAAAAAGGAGCCACGCTTCCACCGTCATTCGCCTTTTTCTCTTTTTAATCGCGGCCATTGTTCCCCCGACGACCCGTTTCCATTGCATATCAAACGCCGCTTTTTCCTGTCAAATTAATTCTGTTTGCAATTCAATGCGACGAAATCGCGTAATTATTACACCCGGTTTTGAATTCCAAAGAACCTCAATACTGTCACATTTCCTCCTCACCTACATTTTTGTCCATTAAAACCACGCGTTACAGTTACCCACAGTTTTGATACCGAAAAGAACGACGTTGTCTCAAAACGACGAGAACTCGAGCAAAGTCATGCCCCGTTGCGAAAAATGTTCCCACGACATTGCGTCGCTGTTCCCACATTTATTACCGCAATTATGATTGCTTCGTGCGATTCAAGACCGTGCCATTTGCAACTGCGGTGACGTTTGATTCCCCGCGAGTTCTTTACGCGGGTTGAAAAAGCACCGCGCGAAATAAAAGCTGCCGGTCGTGTCTTCTGGGCTTTATGTTTCCGCGGCTGCTTTGAAAACTCGTCTGACGACGACACTTTTCTCGGCCGCGAATACTTGCTCAATATTTTCTGCCTTTCGCCATTGTGCTTGGCCTCTAAGTATGGTTTTGACTCGAAAGGAGACCGCGGTCGCTGTTCCGAAAAGTGGATTTTTCATTTTTAGCCCCATCTTTTTTTTAAGAACACCTATAAAGGCAGAATTATTAGATTCTATGCACCAATTCACTGATATTGGATTAATTATTCTACTGAATGCCCCAATTATCTGAGATTGCATAAACATTTGTTTTATTTATTATCACACGAAAAAACTTCTCAGGATAAGTTGAACATCGAAAAAAATTCTTTCCACTGTTAAATATTCAGTTTCTGAAATAATTTAACTTTCTTAATAAATAAAATATATTTTCAAACGAACGAATATTGTTTCATTCATAATATTCTGTGACATACCGCAAACTAAAACAATTAAAACTATTTTGATACGGCATCCACCCATATAAAAAGGAAATTTCATCTCAATTTAATTCAAGGCATAGTTGAAATTGTATTAATGCAATTTCCCTCGCCGCAATATTCAAAATAAATTGAATGAGCAATTCCCTTGAATTTCCACAAATTTTGTACTCCTTAAACCAGCAAACAACCAGTGTAAGAAACTTTGTATCGAACTCCACAGGTAACAATATCTCTCGGCTATTTGAAAGGGTGTAGAAAATTACTGGAGAAATCAGCAACATCGAGGGATAGAAATAAGAGGAAGCTTCGAGCTTCGCCGTCGAATCAGAGATTCGACAGGAGCGACGCGGTGCTCTCAGTGAAAGTCTCTTCGGCGGTGCTTGAAAAAAGCTGCTATAACAGCGCGAGAAAGTTGAGCAACGAAGGCAAGTACAGCTGACACGATTTTCCGTCACGTAGTTTATAACTCTGTTGAAGTCCGCGCCGCGCGTCCTACTCCTTTCACATTCTACTGTAACAACCCGCCTCCCCCTTTCGCGATAGACTTTTGCTTCTTCTGGGAGTAGTATTAAATAGATCGCGAGCGATACGAGCCGCTGCACGCGTTCAATCAAATTACGGCGGAAACGCGAAGGAAATCCGGCTCGGAGGAAGGATAAGGAAGAAGAGCTTTGAAATTATGAGAACCCGTCTCCGAGCTCCATTTTCCCAAGAATTATGAAGCAAGTTGAAAATTCACGAAGACTATTCTCCCTTAATTGGAAAGAATGTAATTGAAAAACATGTGTAAGTTTAATTCGTTTTCATGAACCTGTGGTTGCCGGTTCCGCGAATCGGAGACCGCCGCGAATCGTACCCGCGACGTGGCCGGCCGCAGGCCGCGCGGGATGAATTACAATTCCGCGAGTGGTTCGCGGAATGATTTCGTAGATATCACTTTCTACGGTGTGCTCGGTGCACGGCAGTCGCGAAGTCTGTCGGCCGCCTCGTTCCATAATTCATCCGGTGAACGTCGGCCAATGATAAAGCGATATTGTGTTGCAAATTTATATGACGCTCACCAACCGCCGGTCGATGCGTTTCGGTAATGAGATTCGCTAACTGAGGAAACGCGCCCCAGGGAGTTCGATCCGCGGAACGTGACCGTAACTTCCATTGCTAAGTGATTTGTTGGTACGGTGCTACGCGCGCGAACTATTTACGTAACAGCTCGACAGTCGCTCGGCGATCCTTATTGTTAGTCTCTTCTCGGTCCATTCTAATGAAATAGCTTCGTGATACAGAACCAAAGTCGAGACGACGAAGAATTCGGAATGAAATTTTGGTAATCCTTCAGAATGGAATTATTCGTAGGTTTGGTTGCAGAAATTAATTGAATTCACTTTCGGAAAATACAGATCCCCAATAACTTTGGGGCGGCAACATCGTAAAGAGGAAAAAATAATACTAAAGAGGACCAGAATGTTCACCATTTTGTGTTTTTAATTTGCCTATTTGATTTTTCTATTCCGCCATGCCCTTCCTGTAAAGTGTATAAAGCTTACAAATTTTAAATAAAAAAAAAGATATGGAACTGAAAATCAACTTGACCTAAGGGCGCCGCATATCCTTGAGCCGGCCCTGGATCCATGTATCCAGCCATTTAACCCTGGATAATTTAAAAATCGTCTAATATACTCTTCGTACGATTTTCTATTTTTTAAGAAATCATTAATAATAACATCACTACTTCTGGTTGTAATAAATAAAAGAGATATAATAAATGCATATACATATTTTCGTTTCAAAGTCTGTGAGTCGAAAAATAAGTAACAGAGTAGTACTAATTTAAATTTAGTAGCGTAGGATTAAATACTGTGATTTTTGTATGATTTTGAGTACAAAAAATTCATAGATCTTAGATTTTTTTTCTCTGGAAAGTAAATAAATCAATAGTTTACAACAAAGTTCCTATAACACGGAAAGTCATGAAAGAGTTCGTTTAGAGAAATATAATGAAGTTGCTGGACCTTTATTTTGTTAAAATAAAATTTCCTTCATTAATTTGTCTATCAGAGTTATTTCATTATTTCCACCAATTGTTCGGCTGTTATGAATTTCATGATTCGTAGTTTGCAACTTAATTAAAACCATTATTTATTGAGAAATATAAAAGCTTGTTTGGATATGGACAAAGTGTATTGAAAAGCTGGACTATTATGTCACAAAATGATTTTTTTGTCTTTTTTAAACGTCAATTATAATGAATTCTCAAGCCAGAGTATGAATATACCTAATTCATGATTTTGAATGTACATAAAATATCGAAAACAAAATACATTTTATAATATTTGGAAGGTAAAAGATACTTTTATTTAAGTTAATTTTCTATGCTCTTGAAAATATTAATTTTGCATAAATATCCACAGTCTACTTATTATCTAATAATTTAATTTTGTGTTCACTATGCTTCTGTAATGGTAGAAACATTCCCATCCTTTGCAGTGGCTACGAATCATTAAATCTAAAAAAATTGCATAGTTGAACATTGATTAACGTAAGTAAGTTCTTCGTCTTCTGCTGTTTCAAATTTCTATTCGCTTCGCGAAGAAAATGAATGGCGTTCGGCGCGAATCCGGAAAAGATTCACGGGAAGGAAATGAGCCATCAAGCGTGGGCGTTAGCCCGCGGAATATTCGCGTGCTCCCGCGGGAAGGGACAAAAAACCGTGTGATTTAACACTTTTACGCGGTGCCGCGGCTACGAACAAATTGTGACCGTGGCGTCGCGCGACAGTGTAAAATTGCGCGTGACCCGGGACATAATTTATGCGAGATCTGGCCAAGCTCGCCCCGCGGTTCTACCGGTATTAAAATAATAAACAAACTGCAAAGAGTCCCCTGCAACGTCGCGTCGTATCGTCCCGAACCCGAAGAACGAACCGGGACTCGTTCTGTCGCCATTAACCGCCATTACTGTCGCGATTAAATAATTACCGACGTCGCGAGTAATTAACAAAGACGTGCCGCCGCAATATCCCCACTGGATAATTAATACGCGGGAGTTTTAGCAGATGGAATTCCGGGCGACAGTCGCGCGAAGCCCGTACAATTTCCACGAAGGCCGATAAACGCTTTGAAATTAATAAAATAATCATGCAACGATAAAATCCACTTAATCGCGGGACTTAATTAATCGTGGTGGTCGTGGTGGTCGTACGTTTCGCGTTTAACGCGCTATTCGACCGAACTATTATGCCGTTGGAGCGGCTGATTCCCTTTTGGTCAGCGGAATTTCGTTGCCGAGCTCTGCGGTGCTCGCTTTTGGAGGAATCAAAAGGCAGAGAGTTTAATGCAAAAAATTATTAAGAATCGCAGGATAATAAATTTTAGTTCAGATATTAATTAAAATCTTCAAGAATGTGACGAACTAACGATGCGATGCAGTAACAAATTTAATTGAACGCTATTAGGAATTTTCTTGAGCATAGTTTTTATTCTCTCAGAATTAGATCAAGCAATTCGCAAAGCCGGTTTGCGTCGCCATTCATCAGAATACCTAGATCAGTGGAAATGCCACTTCAGATCCCCGAATTTAATTCTGTTTATTAATCACCCCTTCCAGGTTCCAGCGCCAGTTCACCGACACCCGCGTACATTGATTGCCGAGCACTCGACCCGTGCGCAGGTCAGTTCACCTAAGTCCTCCTTTCCCTAATTGTACTTGTTGCACTTGGGGTCAGGTGCACACGGGCCTGGAGTTCGGCAGCGTGCCAAACCGTTTGACAAACGGCGCGCCGGCACGGCCACTTTCGACTTCCAAAACAGATATTTCCCATCGCGAGCGGGGGAGAAGGTATAACGCGGCTCTCGTGTTCGCGAGAAATGCACCTGGTTGCATCGTTCCGTGCCTCTGAATTGTGGGTAATCCTCGCGGGGATCACCGAGGGGAATTATTTACGAATGACGAGAAATTGGACGTCGGGCTGGTTGAATCTTTCAGGAGATTTCGAAGTTTGAGAATTTAGTGTTTCTTTCCGATTTCCTCTATTTACCGAGGACTTTTCTCCCATTTCGTTGTTTTCTCACTGGCTTTTCTTGAAGACAAGCGAAGGGAGATTTTCTCACTTTCACCGGGAACACTTCTTAATCTACTCTTCGCTTAAATCTTCTTGTCTTCTCGATCTTCGTTCTCTCTTGAAATTCTCAAGTTTCTTCGCAGCTTTTCACTAACAGAAATAATTCTTTATTCGTCTTCGTCGTAAAAGAGGAATATTTATTCCACCGATCGTTAAACAAGAAACGCTCCCAGACGGATCTCGATTACATTTTCATTAAAAATACCGCGATGCAGTTTTTCGTACCATCGCAGCTATATCCCGATCGTTCCTTGACATACCGTCCGACCGTAGAATACGAGGAACGACGTTTTAATACCGGTATATAAAAATTATCTATATCGTCCACGTAAAAATATGGACATTTCCTCTGAAACGACCTGATAAAGCACCGACAATTTCACTCGCGTGGATTACGATAGTAATTCATCCGCAAGGCCGTTCGAGGATTATAACGCATAGTGGAGTGACAAATATCGCGGCATTAGAGCACAGCTGCGATGACGTAATAAATAATTGTGGATTAAAGCGTGATGCAGATGGTGAAGAGTTAGGTCTAGGCTAACCCCCGCGGATCGCGAAATAACCAGCTCCTTGAAATGAAGGATGGACTCCGCGGATTATAAATATTCAAACGCTGAGATCGGAAAACGCGGAAGATTTACAGAGCTCTAAAATCTAAATTGTTACTTTAATCGTCATTTTTTCAATACAGAACACGATGAAATATTAGATAAGTCGTCCCACGAGTCTCTAAAAATGATTTTATTTGCAAAAAATGGAAGTACATAATTATATCTAATTACTGACATATTGAACACTACTTTGCAACTTCATTTGCTGACCTTCAAACAATTTTTTTAGTTTCTTTTCTGGGGAAATTCCAATTCTTTTCACTTAAATATACAGCGACTCCCAATTTTGTTCATAACGAGTATGCTAAACTTAAAATTTTAAGAAATGCATCTACCTTTACACAATAAAAGTTATGAAAAATGAGAAACAATTATATATGGAAACTGGAACGACATAATTTTCTATCACACCTCGGCGAGATACAATATCCTGCAGCGCTATATAGGTATAACAATATAGGAATTTCTGTTAACCGAAAAGGACCTTTGACACTATATTAAAGTCCCCGATGGTCCAGAAACCCCTGTGAATGGAATACTGGCAGCGAACGGGATCATAACTGGAGAAGACGCCTTTGAAACGGAAATACGTATCATTAGAGAGCGTCAAGCAGTTGGCGCGTTTAATTAGAGACCGCGTTAATGACCGAGCAGAATTCACAGTCTGTCGTCACAAATTACGATGCGTGCCGCGTTTATGTAAGGGCTAGTTTACGTTGTCCATTGGGCGTTATTATAACAGCTTCGGGCTCAATTACTACATTTTCCTGCGACGTGTCGCAATTTTTTCTCGCCATTTTCGTCATTAACAGCTCTTCCAAACCGAATTTGGATAAAAAATGCGAGCAAGAGGATTGTTTTTCTATAAAACGACAAAGTGAGTAATTCTATTGTGAGCGGCGGTCGAACGCGATGTTTTATGTAGATTCTGATGAAATCGCGCGGGAAAATATTTTCCCAACGTCAGGATGAAACGCGACACTGCGGAATCATAGCTGATGAATAATAAACCGTCCCATTAAACTCGTCGATTTTCCTGACGTTTGGTGCGACGATTAATAATTTAATATCGAGGAATTTTTATGTCTGGGGGCGGATGATTCTACAGTTTATTTCAGAAACTGTTGCCTTATTAAAAGCAGTATCGTATTACTATTAATTACTATTCTGTGCGGAAATGAGTTATTAGAAATTTTCTCTGCCTATACAAAAGATTTCCGAACATTGGTCCAGTTTTCTTATTTTGCGCCGCCCTCTAGAATTTCCAGAACCCCGAAACAGTTTTTATCGCGCAATACCTTCGCGTATTCCGAACGTACCTTGTCTTCGAGTTAACGCCGTGCTCGCCGATAAGCACGGATAACCCGCGTTATCATCCCCGTTAATAGCGCATCCAGGGACCCGAGTCACGTTCGCGAGGTATGCATCGAACTGCATCCCGAATGCAGCGACGTTCGCCGTCGACGAATCTCTCCGAGGATTTGTTTGGCCCGCGTGTCAAGATTCCCATTATTGTCGGCACTTATTTGCGCTGTCAATAACGTCCGTGGAAGCGAATAGGAGTCTTGCAACCGACAGAATATCAACGGAGAGGGTTGCAACTCCCTGAACGCGACCAGTAAATCAGTCGCGTTCGCCCGTCCCGATACACGGATTTCCTTTTTCGAAAACCGACGTGCCGCGTACTATTATTTTACTATTCATCATGCCGCGTCGCGATTGATTTACGACCGTTCGATATCGCGTCTCGCGATCAGCTTTTTTTTCAATGCGCGGGAAAGGAAGTGCGGGTCGAGCCTGCTACATCGAGCAGAAAAATGTTCCAACGTTTCGCGCCGCCTAGAAGTTCTCCAATGACCGGGAAACTGGGTATCGGTAATTAAATGACGTCCTGGATGATAGAAATCGAGAATAATCGAAGCTTTCAGCGTTTGCCAATTATAAAATGGTTTCTAAACTGAACCAGCGCGCGGTGAAATCGTCGCCGCGAGCGCCAAATGCGGAGGTACAAAAAATAATTTCCTCCGGTGCGGCGCGGTCAAACAGATCGACGCGTTCGCCGATCAAGCGATAATAACTTCAACATTAAATCAGCTCCCCGCGCGTCGCGGTACATCGGTACACATCGATGGGGTCGCGTATGCCCGCAATGACGCAATTACGACTCGCAATCGCGGAGAATCGCGTGCACGGTATGCGACGGCCAAACACCGAACGGATCGTTGAAAACGTAACGTTAATAACGCGCCTTCCCGCCGACCGAAGAGAAAAGCGAATTTATACCCCCGTCCGTGAATTTTTCCCGTGGAAACGTCTGTTGCGCGGAAACAAAGCCGGCGAAAAAATTCAACGACTCGAATAAGCGCCCTTCGTTTCCCCCCTCGCGGACCCCGAACAATTCCCTTAATCGTTGCAATTAGATCAGCCGTCCTGTGACTGCCATCCGGTGCTTAATTATCCCCTAATTGAATCAACTTCCACTGCTGTTTGCCACCGCTAACGAAGAGCAGATCGCCTTCGGCCGAGACAGTTTCTCGATGTCCGATTGTAGTAAACGAGTTTGTAACATTTCATTTAATAGAAAAAATTTTGGAAGATTGATTGTTGGGAGTTTTATCTAGATAAAGAAATGGAAAGTATGGAAAAAGAGTTTTCCTGGCGGATGAAAATTCTTTTCTGAGTTTTCATGGAAAAACGCTTAAGTGTTTCCGTGAATCGATCTCAGAAAATTGAATGGTTTTTTTCTATCCCCTCCGAAAAATGTGAATGAATTTCATGGAAGCGCAACTCACCACTCGAGTAATTACGGGGGATCTGAGTGAATCGCGGCGGAAATTATTTCACGGCTGAACGGAAAAACGGCGGAGAGAATGCGTTCGACGCGTTGCACTCGCGGGGACTTCAGTTTCGCGGGTTTTAAACGTCGAAAACCGCGGAATTCGCCGACAGGAAATTCACGGGGGCGGAATATTCGTTGCTTCCGCCCTTGTTTCCCAAGGATCTCGAAACCCGCCGCCGAAAAATACTCGTGGCGAAAGAGCTGACCGTTTTCCATCCCCTCAGGGAAGGGCGAAACAGAAGATTCGTATTAAACGTTCCGCGTATCGCGCAGCTCCGCCCGATAAATCAATGGAATTTCGCGCAGGACTCCGATTTAGTCGGGACCGTTGCATGCATCGTAGATCACGACCACCGGTTTGCCCTTCGTGTTTCAACAAACGAGCATGTAATTAAAAACCCACCGCAACGTTGGATTTTTTCCAAGCGCTTCGCTAAAAGTCAAACGAATTTTCTGCCAACCTCAACGTCGCTTCGCGGATAAAAAAAAAAACTTTCGATCAAATTTTCAACATCCCACTACAGCTACCCCCGCATTTTGGTCCAATTAGCGTGGACGCTCGCATGAAACTTTTAATCCGAATTCAAATCGGCGACGTTCCCCTACGTGAATTTATCCCTCCGCGTCCCGCGGAGCTATTTTACATTAATCATAGTGGGAAATGGTTCATTTCGCTATCGCTGAACTATTCACGACGAACCTTTGAATGACCCCGCGAATAATTGATACAGTTCATTCGAATTCTAATTGGGAAAGTAATTACGGAACGAAAATATGTACGAGATTTATGAAAAATGCACGGACTCGCGTCCGGTTGATACGGATCGCGGGGCTGAGAAATCGATAAAATCACCTCGCCCCTAGCCACGCAATTGAGGAGGAACGGATGGTGGCGCAGCCGGAAAATCGCGTCGCTTCCTTCGACTCGGGAATTTCTCGAACCGACGGAAAATTATTGGGAAAATCCATCGCGCGGGAGCCGAGGCAAACCGCCGCTAATCACCACCAAAATCTCGATTTAATGGGGGCGGGGCTACAGGTGGAATTACGGGGTTGGTGGTGCGCAACGACTACCCCGACAAAAACGCTCGTCCTGTGCATCTCGCGACGATAAATGCCGTCGCGCTTCGACGCATACACTGCGCTCCGCGTTTTACATAAAACAGCCCCCGTCCACGGATTTATCGATGAATTCGCGCGTGCATTCCTCCCCTCGACAAAGGGGTGCCTCCCTCGTCTTCGCCACCCATTCGCATCCGCATTTCCTGTGGCAAGTACAGGGTGGGCCAAACAACAAAAACTGACCGCCGTCACGAATATACAGGGTGTTCGTTGTATTATGGATCAGTCTTTTTTTCGTAAACAATAAGTGATACAAAAAAATGGACGAGGAAAAAGTTATACTATATTAATGATAATAATATTTCTTAAATATCAACGGGTCGAGACCGTTTATTAGATAGATGTAAAGCAAAAGAGAAAGTGGTGACAGAGAAGCAAGAAAATAAAAAAGACACATTGCTACGAGCTACAGTACCATATAAATTACAAATTACGCACTATAAAGTTAACTGAATGTTTGAAAGAAGAAAATGAGCTACCAAATTCCACAAGCAACACGATAACGTCTGTGATTTTTTTAAATTTTCAATGTTTTGAGAGAAACGAAGGTGACCTTCAGTTTTTTAAATAGAATGCTGTAAATTTTTTTATGTCATGTGAAAGAATGTGTCAAGACAACATACTAGTAAATATAATATTAGAAAATGTTCAATCTATTTCTTCCATTTCTGATCTTGTATGAATTTGAAATCCATTGTCCTACATACAGATGAATTCGTCTTGATACATACTTTCATGTGACATTAAAAAATACATATTGTTCCATTTAAAAAACTGAAAGTTACCTTTATTCTCTAAAAATATGACAAATGTTTAAAAACTGTCATACACTATCGTGTTATCAGTAAAATAATTTATTTATTTAGTAGTAGTAAACGGGAAAAATCCCTTTATAGAAAAAAGATTAATTACAGTAATGATAACACAAAAAAAATAGCAATCAGCGTAATAAAGTCGTCTGAGAGGGAAGACTCAGACTTACAATAATAAGCCAATGTACATAAGTAACGCCGTGAATCTATATTACTGCTTTTCCGGAATTGCTTAGGGTTTCATAGATCTTCTTTTTTAGAGTAAAATATTATTAACATCTTTATTGCATATAAAAAAGAATGAGGGTACAGATAAAAACAGAAAAATGTAACGGGTATGTAATAGGCGAGGTTTAGTCAAGTGACTGTTTTGCAACCAAACCCTAAATATAGTACAACTTTTTAATTTTCAATCTTTTTGGAATACTTACTGTTTATGAAAAATATGTTGGTCCATATTACCACGAACACCCTCTATTTTGGTGGTTGGAAACAAATAAAAAAGATTTGTTAATTTTGTTCGCAAAGGGAATAAAAAGTCTGAAAATTGCTAATAATTTTAGTTTCGTGTTTGGAATTAGGTTTAAATGATTCATTCTGTGAATTGAAATTGGTTGTAGGAAATGAAAGAGTCGTAAAAAATTTTGTTAGGGTAGTAGAATCCTTTTCCTCGCTTTTGGAAGAAAGAACGCAGTCATACATTTTGTAAAAGGACTTCGAACCCGCTTTGTATATTGTTTCGAGCGGATAAAGAGGATTTTCGTGGAATACGTGGATCAACAAAATAAACACGCATTCAACGACGCACTTCTTGGAGCTCTTCTTCGAGCGTCGTAGAGTTCTTTTCCCTGCATTCTCGGAAAATACCAGAGAATTTTCTCTACAAACGTCTAAAAACTAGTTCAATATCCAATTTCTCAACACAAAAAGTTTCTCTATAAAAACAATGATGTCCCAATAAAAATTTCGTACAATTTCTACGATTTCGAAATACTAATTACTGCATACCGTAAAGCCGTAAAGGAACCAATAAACCCTAAGGATCATAAATTATCCCTCATCCCCTAAAATCCTGCACCAAATGATGTCAAATTCCTTGTCAAACTCGCCTTGAGTCAACGCCAACAAATTCAACTCCAAACCAAAAAACCAAATCCTCCGAGCGAGTCAAAGGTCAACACCAAAGGGGATGAAACAAATCTTCATTGGAATCATCCCCCGGAACCCTCCCCCAGGCGAGGGCCTTAAAAAGTCAATTCCGCGGCGAGCAGGCGACCAGAAGAGAGATCGAAGGGTTCTCTCCCGTCCGATCCGATGCTTTTTTACGGGCAGAGAGCGAAAGCTCGCGGAAGGAAGCGGACCTAAGCGAGCGCCACCCCTCGATATTGATTCGGTTGCCGGCTGCTCAACATGGCGCCGGGGGTGGCGTTCACGATCGGGCTGATCCTCGTCGTCGGCCACCTGGAGCAAGGACCCGGGAGCCTCGCCAAGACCTTTACCTTCCCCGAGTATCCGTACAAGGAGACTACAAAGAATGTAAGTCGACCGTCTGCTAAGCGTCTTTTCGCACCAAAAAACTATTCACGTTTGGGTATAGGTTATGGTCAGCCGCCCCTGTTTTGGGGGTGGCGCTTTCTGCGGTACCGGGAAGCCGTTCGCCACGAGATCGTCCACGAGGTAATAGAACCGCGGTGACAGGTTGAAAAACAATTCCTTGAAGAATTTCTTTCGAATTGGTTGGAAGATTTAAAAAGAAATTTTGAAATCCTCGCAGAAATCGCGGTGTTCCACCGTGAGGAAGTTCGACTTTCTAGTGTTTTAGAATTAGAATAACAATTCCAGAGTTCCTCGAGATATTATTGTAGTGATAGTTTTGCAAGAATTCTTTGGAGTTTCTTTGAAATTCGTAGGCAAATCCGGGAAAAGGAAAATTCCAAATTCCTAGTGAACTATGAACGCCACGAGGTTCCACCCTGAAGAAGTTCGACTTTCTAGTGTTTTAGAATTAAAATAATTCTAGAGTTCCTCGAGATATTATTGTAGTGATAGATTTGCAAGAATTCTTTGGAGTTTCTTTGAAATTCGTAGGAAAATCCGGAATGTTCCAAATTCCTAGTAAACTATGAACGCCATGAGGTTCCACCGTGAGGAAGTTCGACTTTCTAGTGTTTTAGAATTAGAATAACAATTCTAAACCTCCTCGAGATCTTATTTCAGTGATAGATTTGCAAGAATTCTTTGGAGTTTCTTCGCAACTCGTAGAAAAATTCGTAATCTTCCCAATTCCTAGTGAACTATGAACGCTATGAGGTTCCACCTTGAGGAAGTTCAGCTTCCTAGTGAGAAAAATAAAAATTCTGATGCTCCTGAACTTGGAATAGATCTGGCACAAAGTGATATGTCAAAGTGTAATATTTATAAGATCGTGCGACGATTTGAGTTTGCGTCTCAATGTCGAACATCGGAAGATAGTTTCGCCGAAGGGGTCGCAATCGATTTGACATTAACCCGAGGCCATTCAAAGTGTTCGAGGGAGTGTTTCCACGTATCAGCTGGTGATACGCTCGTTCCAGCGGAACCCTACATCCCGCAGCGATCAGGGCAGCTGATGCCCTCCTCGAGCCAAGAAACGATAGGCCCACCTGCGGACTTTCCGCTCGCAGAGAAACCTGCTCGATCCAGTCACGAGCTTTTTCGTCACTTGTTGCACCGACTCGTACAAAAACACGTTCAATTTCCGCAGGGATCAGTATCAAGCCTTCGTACAGAGAAAGCGGAGCTATCGTCGGAGAAAACTAAACTCGTTCGCGGTACCAGTAATGGAACTCATGCCAACTTTAATTGGGGTTAATCGTCGGAGAGGCTCGAATCAATTGTTGTGCTCGATTTTATCCGATTATTGTGCTGGAGACGCGGCTCCCTAACGATCCAAGTTCTTTAGGTCCTTGAGAACTTTTGTAGCCGAGTTCTGTTCTAGGGGGGGTAAAGTTGATGTTGATAACGGATTTCGGAGTAACGAGAGTCTTTGTTTCCAGGAACTTCTATTCAGGCAATTCGAGCAGGCTTGCGAGGAGAGCGGTGCCTGCAAGTTGCTTCCGCCACAGAGGGACGGAATCTCGAAAACCAGATGCATCAGGGAATGCGTATCGCCGTCCTGTTACAAAGAAATCTACTTGTTCGACCAGGTACTTGCTTCGCCCGTGGATCGATTGCTCCCAATTTAGACGAGTTACGGTCAATTAAGAGTCTATCGGATAGTCAGTCGAGACTCTCAGCTCGGCGAGGAGAATGTTTCGGCTCCGCTTTGACTCTGAACGCGTCATATTCCCACCTCAAACTCTGAACAATGCGGATTGCTATCGCTAAGCTTTGTCAAAATTGTCTGAGAAAAATTGTTGTAAAATTGTTGTATTTCAGTTAGAGGAAGGAGAGATCGACGTGAGATTGAACTCGTTCAAGGGCTGTTTTATGCAGCGCAACAGCCGACCGCGAAAATAATGGAAACCAGCCCGCAGGAGGAAGCTGCAACGACGTCCACGTGGAGGATTTGAACGATTCGAAGCGACTGACAAGAATCCGAAGCGACGAGCGCGAGGAGTGCACGATTTTACGTCCAATTTCGAGGGGGAGCTTATCGTTAGACGACGACGAGCTATTAGCGCGAGGTGAACGACGAAGGTATTAGAGACAAAAGAAAACTATATATATATATATTGCAGGATCACAGAGGCGCACGCGGACGGATTCAATCCGTCCTGGATAATCCTTTTTCTACTTTTTGTACGCACGTATTTGCCATGTTATAATCGTGATGTTACGAGCAATGTTGCACGGGGAAAATATATACTGTTAAAACAAAGTGCCTGTAGAAATCCTGTGCTCCCATTTCAGGGTTAACTGCTCACCGAACCGCAACAACTATAATTAAACGGTTGCATGCAAAATCAGTTGAAGAAAAGACTCACCGCGTAGCGAAGATTGTAGAAGGCGCGATCCACTCTAGTATCCTTCACCATGTCGATATATTTGGAGATCAGGTCCAAGGTCTCCTCGAACGGTGTTCGGCAGATCGATCGAGCGTTCCATAGTCCCTCGTCGTTGCAGTATCTCCTTCGACAACGCAACCAGGTCGATAGGAACTCCAAAAGGTGACAGGAAACGTCACCTGTGATGCAGATCCAGGACGCTAGGTCGTTGTTGCTCAGCAGAGTGCAAAGATGATACATCAGGGGCTTGGCCTGGGTGTGACAGAATCTCAGCATGCTTTTTCGACATTGGCACACGATATCTCTTTGTGTTGGGTCACACTAGACGAAAAAATAGTGTCAGTGTTATTAAAATCGAGGTGATACGCTTGGTTACTTCTTCATTATGATGGGAGCATTTTTCTTCTTTATTTTACTTAACCTAAATCTAACAGAAGGCATTACTTCGTCCATATACACCGATTTTGATATGTTTTTTTTGGGGGGGACTATTTTTGAAACTAAAAATTGTAATTGAAATTAAAAGTTTCAATTTATCCATATTAAAAGCGCATCCTAATAGCGCATCAAAGTCAGCGTGTATGGATAGGGTAAAGTCCTTGTAAATTTAGGATACAACATCCCATAAAAAAATCAACAAACACGAAAACACTAACCTTCCCATAAATAACGTAAAGAACTTCGTACAGATTAACAACCCCATTAACTCCTTCCTTCGTAATCTTGCTCAATTTGATAATCGATCCACCAGGCTTCTGATTAAATATTTCCAGCACCAGTTGCATCGCATTGGTAATAAAATGAGCATAGTCACAAGCTTTTAATAAAAGATCAGCAAAACTCTGTGCGTCAATAATCAAAGGCTCGTCGCGCTAGAAACCAATCCAACATTTCAAACAAAATATTCTCCAAAGAAAACCTATGATTATCTAAAAAAAGAAAATCGCACCTCAACAGACAATTTCTCTTGGCAGTGAACGATAAACGCGAGAAGTTTCAGGCAAACCGCTGCAAGTTCTGGGGTTTCGTCTGAAAATCCTTGCGCCAGCAATTCTTCCAAGAAATTCGAGGTCTTGACGTACTTGTCGAAAACTGTAATACGATTTCAAGGAGGAAAAGATCCTCATGTTAGCCTGCGTCCTTCTCAGTCTGTCAATTTATGTCGAACGCGCGTGTCTTTTGAATATTTACTTGTGAAAGGCTTGGCTGTCGCGGACGTGACCAGCAAGACGTACGACTGCATCACAGCCAACGTCCTCAGCTTCAAGTTCGCTTCTCTTCGCAGTATAATGGTCTGCAGACTGACTGCGCAACGATACTTCGCGCTCAAGGACAAGGAATCCGGGATGAAGATGTTCGTCAACTCTAACACCGCTTTTACTTGCTCGTCTACGAGTAGATTTCTTGTTAAATCTTCGTCTGACCAGATTCGTTCACAATCTACTGTCTCTGCTTGAAGACTAAGTCTACTTGGTAGAGCTAACAATTATTGCCAATGACGAGTAGAATACAGAGTTCTCAAACCACTTAGCTGAGTCCATCTTTGGTGAAACGTACAGCATGATTAATGCGAAGATTCTATGAAACTTGGCACAGGTGTGCGCCTTATCAAAATACTTGGCAAGGACTGTTTGCTCTGGAAAATCATTGCCTAAAAGTGGCTCTATGTAGTCTACCTTTGTCTGGATGATAGGAGGAGAGGAGATTAGGCAACATGTGCCAAGCGATTTCGGCGATTTCCTTGGCGTTATCCATACGAATCATATCACGAATCCCTATCATCGCCAAATTGATTATGTTCTCCGAATACCCGGTTTGTATGACGAGCTATACGCAAAAGAAACTCTCAGCGCTGCTGCTTTCGCCTACTACCAATCGTATTAAAACTTTTCAAGTACCAGTAAATAATGACGAACAACTTTATCACAATCCAACGTCAACAGCGGTTTTATATCGCCGAAAGATTCTACCAACCAGAGGTCCAAAACTTTCTTTCTCAAATCCCTCGGGACATCGTTGCATTTTAAACAATAACGAAGCAGATCAATATGATGAGTGTAACATTCATTTAATCTTGAGTACTGCAACAATTCTGCTAGTGTCTGCGTCGCTTTGCTGTAACCCTGCTCCAGATTTGGCGAAGGATGCGATATGGAAGCGATTGCAAATAGGAACCATAAAATTTTCAGAGTTTGAGGCGATGCTTCAGACTTTCGGAGATTAATGATTCTTATGATTAGAGGTTTCAGAGCTATCATATCGTTCCTGAAGCGTTGAAAATAAGAATGTTAGTTTCTGATCAAAGTCAAAGGGTTGAAATAGAATTCAGATTCGTACTCTCTAGTTGCATGGTAGTGATAGTAGATTAACGTAATTAGGGCGATCGAACTGTTGCTTCCGCTGGCCATAACGTTATTCCACTGTTGAATATCTTTTGGCAAGTCGAAGAGACCGCGGTGCATCGAATTCTCGAAGCCGATTGCGCTGTAGGGCCACTGGCCAATTGGCAGTGATTTATCAGCGAGAGTGGATATGATTCGTGACAAAAGCATACAAGTACTGCGACGGAGGTTTTCTCTAAAATAGAAAGTGCCATCCATCACGCAGCCCCAGACGATTCTGGACTGGCTAATTTTCGAAATGAATGAACGTTAATTAATTTAGACAGCGCATCGCGGAAATCTTCCTGCATGAATAATCTCTAGGAGAATATTAGATTAACGTGACCTGGTAGTTTTTTGATACTATTTTTTTTCTATCAGGATGAAAAGTTCAAAAAAAAAGCTCATTAATAACGTTTCGAGATTTTATCCTCATTGAACAAATTCTAATAAAGTGTCTTGAATTATGAAATAAAAACAATAAATACAGCACAATGTATTTGTGGAAGATTTTGAATCTTAAATCTCTCGGAGGTATCTTTACACGAGCAGTGTGCTAGAGCAACCATATTGGATTTCTGCAATTTCGGTCAGAGCCAATTGGCTGACGGTTCCCCACTACAGTTTAACCACTGCGCATCTTTGGAAATGGCACACTTTGTCTGCTTCCACCATAGTACTATCTAACTATAATACCAAATTTCAATTTGATATCTCATTTGAAAATTCGTTTTCTTTACCGGATAGACACACTTTCAGCTTTATACAGCTTTGATTCATAGCTGTCACTGTTCCTTAAATTGCGGTAGATTTTGAGATCTACCAGAGCTACGAATTGTAATATGAAAATAGCGAAGCGATTAAATAATTCGTTAGTCAGGGAGTCAGAGGTCCAAGTTATCATGATGGTTCCATAAAGCTGGAAATTGCTGAAAACATAAGTGAACATTCGTCTGAATGTGACCCTAAAATGTTGAAAATGGATCAGGTTCGGAAGTCCATTGTTATTGCAAAATAAAGTAAAAACAGGTCCCTTCATTAAAGAAGGGATTCTTTCAATCAGGAAAATATTATACTTCATTTTGCAAAATTACAAGAAGAAATATTGAAGAGTGCGAAAATCTTTGAATATCCTTAGTACATCAAGGGTCATTATGTGCAGTTCTGTTAAAATTGAATTACTTTTGATATCTTTTTTCGATATTCAAAGAGGTTTTCGATACTGACGTTTTCGATATTCACTCTTCAATGTTTCTTTTTGTAATTTTGCAACATAAAGAATAATTTTTTTCTTCGAAAGCAGCCACTATACAGGGTGTTCCAGAAAAAGAGACCACCCAAATATCTCCTTCGTTTTTCATGATATGAAAAATGTTCGTGGCATAATTTTAATGGCTTCAATGAAGGAATGTCCTGAAACACGTACTTTTTTTGTCAGTTCATGTTTTCTGTGTTTTTTCTAAAGTATTTGGTATTTTTTATCTGGAAAACGCATTTTTTTTTTTTTTTTAATTAAAACTTGCAACGGACAAAAAAATACATTTGAGTATGTCTGAATCATGACCTTCAGATAACCCTAAAAACCAACCAATAATGTAATAAATCGGGAAGTTAATAAAATTGCTGCGATTGAAACTAAAAGAAGAAACAATAAAAAAAGCAACATAATCCGTACTTATTACTTATTCGTGTCAGGAAGTGTATCGCTGCTAACGGAGATCACTCTGAACATTTAGCAATCGCAGCAATTTTATCACATTATTGGTTTTCAACTTCATCTGAAGGTTATGATTCAAACATACTCAAATGTATTTTTTCATCCGCTACAAGATGCAATAAAAAAAAATATGCGTTTTGCAGATAAAAAATACCAAATACTTTAGAAAAACACAGAAAAATGACCTGACAAAAAAAATATATTTCAGTTCCTTCATTGAAGCAATACGAATTATCCCACAAACATTTTTCATATAATCAAAAACAAAGGAGATATTTAGGTGGCCTCTTTTAGCTGTACACTAAATTGAATTGTGAATCACTTTCGTTTGAAACTTTTGTTGATACAATCAATAGTAAACGAATTACTTAGGGAAAACTGGAAAAAGGGCCTGTTTTTTACTTTCAATTGCAATAAAAATTCACGTTCAGACGAATGTTTACTTATGTTTTCAGCAATTTGCAGCTTTATGGAACAAACATCAGAAAATGGTATGTCAAGTGCCTCTGATTCCCTGATTACTTGGAAAGCTTCAATTAATAGTTTCCCAACAGTCATTTCTTATCTTCATTTGAAATAAAATTTTGCCAAGTCCATAAATAAGTTTCCCAAGCAGCTACCTCATTTTACTGGCTCGTAAATTCGGCTTCCCCTCCAGGAAGGAGAGAGCCGCGGCAACGACGCTTATCAGTTTCGCGTGGAGGAGTAGTAAGAACCGTGCGACTTACGGAAAGCTCGCGGTTAAATGCAAGAAGCGCTTGAGATAGCCGTTGGCGGTCAAGTGGTTTGACAAGTTGTCGCGGCTGCATTCGCTCAGCTTGTAAAGGCTGTTCAGACAAGTCACGAGGTCCCTATGGAATTTATCCCTGTCCGTTCCGTTTAACTCCGCGCTCTGTCGAAATAGAAATAAAAGGGTCGCTTTGACGTTTGTAATTAAATACACGTCCCATCGGTGCGAGATCGAGACGAGGCCCGTTCGAGTAACGCGATAGCGATCTCGCGTTCCAGGACTTACTTTAAAGTAGGGTATCAGCGTGTTCATCGTCGCCCCGTAAATCGCCTTGGCTAAGGTTCTACCGCGCTGCGCGACATTATCGAAGATTCCTCGACTATCGCTACCCGAGACGCACAACCTGGAGGAAGCAAAATCCGACGTGGGAGTCAGCGACGGTGTAGGATTTCGCTTTTCGAGGATTTCGGATTATTCTGAGTCTTACCGGGTACCGGAAGCGCAAACCGCGCAGAGCGCAGCTGCTGCGAGGGGAATTGAGCTACTGTCGCCGCTGTATTCGACCATATCTTTCGTTAAGGTGATTGCTTTATGAGACATTTGGAATAGAATGTTTTCTAGCTCTGTTTCCGTGTTAATGTTCTCGAGGACGATGGTTAAGAGAGAAACAGAGCAGAAGTTTAGATTCTGATCCACGGGCGCTTCCAAAATTAATGATTTTAGGATGACGATGATTCGATTTGGTACACAGATTGAGTACAAATCTCTGTGAAATTCTATGCCTCTGAAAAATGGATTTCAAGATATTTGCAAAATTGAGAAAATTTCAAATTTTATATTTTAAATTTCAAATTTTATATTATAATGTTTTAACTGTAAAAATTTAACATTGAACCCTGAATATTGAGCTACAAACTGTAAACTCTCAATTTTGAATTTTGAAGATTGAAACTTTACACCTTGAATTTAAAACCCCGAAGTACAAATTTTCAATCCTGAACGTTAGACTTTGGATACTAAATTTTAAACCATGAATTATAAATTTCTAATTTTGATCCCGGAATTTTGAACACTGAACTTTGGCCCTTGAATTTTAAACCCTGAACTATACATTTTTAATTCTGAACTTTCAATTCTGAATTCAAAACCTTGAAATATAAGTGTTATACCTTTAACAATCAATATTAAAACCTTAAATCCTAAACCACGAACCTTAAATCTTATATCATAAATGTTTGGACTTTAAATATCACTTATAAAGTTTTAGAATTGAAACCTCGAACCCTGAGTACTCAATTTTAGGGAGTTTTTCAAAATTAATTAATAGAGGAAGAAGAAAATTTGACTAGGTACCGAGAATCTTGAATTTGAATTGGAATTTATATTTCAATCTTGAATCCTAAAACTATGAACCTTGAATTATGACTTTGAGCCATCAACCATAAATTTTGTATGTACATTGAATTTTAAATCCTGAACTGCAAATGTCTAATTTGAAACATTGAGCTTTGTACCTTGAACTTTAAACCTCGAATTTTAAATTTGTAATTCTGAACCCGGAGTTATGAATCCAGTACTTTAAGCTATCTACTAGTGTTATGCCTTGAACTGTGAATGTTGAAACCTTAAACTAAAATTTTAAACTTTATATATTAATTAAAAAATTCCTAAACCCTAAACTAAAATTAAAACCCAAATTTCAAACTCTTGAACCGCAGAAGAATTTTAAAAAGTGTTAAATTTACTCAACGCAATATCATTAATTACAATGAAGCAAATTACCTCTTCAGAATATTGTGAATAATCCAAATTAATTTCCATAATAAATTCGTTTCCTTGCATCGAGACTTCAGCACGCAAATCGTGACTTTTAAAAGAGAATCCAAGGCGTCCATGACTACGTGATACTCATAAAAGTTTTGATGAACACTTATCAAATTCAAAACGTCGAGGATACATCTATTACAGACACATGCATTTGGAAGCAAATCTAATAATTAGTAAAAATACTAATTATATCAGACTAATACATTTTTACTAATAATTACAATAATTATAGAACATACGAAAGAAGACGGTCAGTCGGCGTTTGCAGAATTTCAAACATGGCTGACAAAACATCGAATTTGATCAGTTTCGAAAGAACCGCGTTTGCGTCCGCAGCGCCACAGCTTTTGAACAGGTTTGATATTCGCTCCACACTCGATATCTGCAATGAACATAAACTTTTCTCGCGCAGATCTTCATCCCTTATACTAATTTCTATCCCAATCGCTATTTTGTGACCTCAGTCTCAAAATTCAATGATAATTTTCAAGTAAATACGAAATCATTTTGTTGTAATAATCTTCCGACGCGTATTCAAAACTCGCGAGAGATTTGTAGCGTTCGTAAAGACGCAAAGAGAAACACACGCGCGGAACTTTATATTAAGGAAGACTTCGATTGTCTCACTCAATTTGTTCACTTATGTATGTAGAAAATTTACTAAAATCGAAATATTTCCTCTATTAAAAACAGGAACGCGGAACAAACTGTTGCTTGCGACCATCAGGTGGCGCTAAATTCTGGGGCACCGGTTGTTGCATACGATGCGAGTCTGTGTCTGGACCATAGCCATTTATAGACGTAACATAAGTTAAAAGGGAAGTCAGAATCGTCGTAAGGGGATGAAGCCTTTAACTTTCGGGTGACTTCGTTCGATGTTCTTTTATCGTCTGAACAACACGAGCCGAATACATCCAAGCGAGACTAACCGAAAGTTAGACGCTTTTAACCCTATTCCTATCGACACGGCATCTACCTTTGCCTTTTCTCTACGTTCTGAAAGGTTTCCGCGCCTAAAATCCTACCTTATGCTCCATCTATAGACTTCTATGGTCTGGACCGCGACAGATTGAATATGTTCCGATAGAAATTTAGAAAGAAATAATGTATACCTGGGCACACTCGTCATTTGACATTAGTCTTTCTTTGATGCTCATCAAAATTACATCAATCTGTTGCACGCTGAATTTAAATAATGGCTCCATTCTGAAAATAATTGGACCTCACCTCACTCGCAACAAACCAACAGACTGTCGCCTTCCCTCTGTTCAAAACGCGTCACGTGACCGCTTGCCAAACTTACGCGCATGCGCAGACAGTATTCGCGGGAATAAACATCGAAAGAGCGGCGCGCCTTTTGAATTTGAAAGAAAGCTGAAATAAAATACATACAAACTATTACGATTGGAAGTGGAGGGAGACGATTCGAAAAGCGTAAATTCACGTCAATGGTTACTATATTTTATTTCAAACGTTGTTATAAATTATAATACAAATACAATAAGTATAATCGTAATATATTATAAATGTTAAACAATCCTGAGTAATTACTCTACATAAGAGATAATGAACCGTATTGTTATCGATTATTCCATTTTTTTTGTTTGCTTCCATCAACGTCGCCCTCGATGTCTGCGCGACATCGTCACTGGAACGAACCGCGACAATATATAATATAGAATACAATAATATAACATATAATATAAACAATCCATTCTTCATTATGGAAGGGGTTAATTCTAGGCTATTTATACTTTTTCCTTCGTAAATTGAAACGTCATAAACTATACAGTATTAACATCAAAAAAATGATCGCGATCCGACAAAAAAACATTTACACAATGAGAGAATGCGGTAATACACAGTGCAACGCGACAACGCAGTATATTCATATGTGCAGAATCTATACATAACAAGAGCGAAACAAGCGTAAAAATATTTTCTTTCGACCACGAAGGTTAACGAGACAGAGAGAACAATATGAGAGGAAAGGAGAAAGAAAGAGAAAGAAGAAAGGATGTCGCGTGTCTCGTTTCTCAACGCGCCAACCGAATTTACTTTACAAAACGAGAGAAGACAAGGTGAAAAGAGAAACAAAATAAAGAGAGAATAAAACCGCGATCAACGTGTCAACAAATGAAAAAAAGATAATCGGAGCCTTTCATTCTAAGGCGAGCCTTTCAGCCGATCGTCGGTTTTAATTAGCCCCCTCGCAAACTCACAAGATGGCGAACGGATCTTGTAATTGCACGAAATCCTTCTCGATAACGTAACACCGTAAAATCAACAAATTCAACGATTCTTCACGATTATTATTTCGCCTGTACGCTTTCACATCGATAAACACGTATGCGTTACATTGCATTAACTATCACGACACTGTATACATGACACATGGTACGATAGAACGTCGGTCATCCGACTTCCGGTTCCGTTTCACTCTTTATTCCATGGTGATGTATTCAGGGAATTAGCAACGTCTACCCTCAATCCTTTCCTTTTGATTTTCCTTACTTCTATCAGATTTTCCTACTTCTTTTGATTCTCTTTCTATAAACCTAGTTTTGGATTTTCCTTCCTACCCTGTGCAATTCCAATTATTTTGAGACTACTCCTTCCTTACGCAATTTTCCTCTTCATCGCCTCTTATCTACCTCTTCTTTTGATTTTCTTTCTCAGTACCTTCCCTACTCTATTCAACTTTTTTCTCATTTCCTTTCTTTTTCTGGGCTCTTGCCAGACCAGACAATCGACGTTCTACTATACTTTTCTTTCACTTGCTGCTTTTCCGCCGTTTTTCACCTCTGAAAACTTCCAGGACTCGAGTCTCCGTAGAAGACCAAGTCTAAAAACGATTGCAAATGGAGCATTTATTGTAAAATAAATAAAGCTATGGGTAATTAAAGCAAAGGGACTTTACAACAAAAAGTCACCTAGCGAACAGCACCAAATATCTTCACAAAATAGAAATAAATCCATCAGAAAGTAATTTGAATTATAAATCTATTGATGTCAGAATAACGAAACGCAATGGAAGACAGCAAATCTCCGAATTCAAGTTCCTGAAAGTCGAAACGAAGGTGTAAAAACGGCAGACAGTGAAATAATGCCCCAAAAAAGCTCATCGCTCGGGAGAGCCGCTCTCGGCGGACGACTACGATCGCACCTACGGAAAAAACTCGCGTATCAAAGTCTAAATGCATATCAAACGACGCCCCGTTCGGCAGCCTTGTAAACGTGCTTAGCAAAAAACATGTTGTTAGTGGTAAAAATTCCCGTCATACGTCCAAAAAGTTGATCCACGAGATCGATTGATGCAGACAATTTTCGCGATGATCGCGCGGGACGCGGGAGCCTCGTTTCGGTTATTGAATCATGTTTACCTGACATAAACATGCTCAATACAATTAGTCAACGTGACGACGAGCCCGATGTGTCCCGTACGACGCTTATTTTTAATTGACACGAAATTCCGCCCTGCTCCACTCTACCGTCGACGCTCTATTTCTCTATGGCAGTGACGAAACGCTTGTGGATCGGACGCGGTCGCTCGATCGCTCGATCTCGATTATAATGATAGACGAATCGACGCGCGATCAGCGATCGAGCGACCGGTTTAGCACCATACGAAGAAAGCGACCGCGCAAGTGAATTCTTTCATAGTGATTTCAGGTTTCAGAGCTCGAAACGTTTCTTCCTCTCGGCGACCATGCCCACCGCTGGCAGCGGAGGGTGGAGCGGGTGGTGGTAACTCGGCGTGGGAGTGGGAGGCAGGCTGTGACAACTTCTGCTGGACCACCTCACTGCTGGAGACCTCATCAGCTCTGCAAAAGAGATTCACCCTCAATTATCCAGATTTAAGTCAGTAGCTTCGATTCTTGCGCTGTACAGATTCTAAAGGATATTCCCAACAAGCTCAGAAGTTGAGGAAAGTTGACAGAGATTTCCAGAAACCCAGAGAAAATACAGAAAGATCCCCAGAAATAGAATGTACAACACGAACACTAGCCAACTGCAATGGGTGATCAAATCGTTAGAGTCTTGATCACCCGAAATGCGTCAATCTATGCATACCAAAATCAAACAAAATATACAGTAAGAGATATGCATAAATAAACGTCCGAGCAGAAGCTGGAAGGTTTACTTAGCCCACAGATTTGCCACGGAAAACGGAGATGAAAAGCGTCATGGATGAAGAACGGTTGTGGGATGACAATGGTCGAATTTTGTCAAAGTTTGTTGGCGATCGGCGAAGGTGAGAACACGGACCTGCAACGGAGAGAGCTGGGGGTTCCGGGGTGAGGCGGGACGTGCGAGAATTGTCGGCACGGAGGAATGCCTCCGGGTGTTGGTGCTTTTCGCTTTGCTTGTTGTCCTGCCACCGGGTACCAGCGCCGCCGACTCGCATCTCTGCTGTGCCACCTTTCGTATCAGAGAATGATCCATGTACGATTATCCGGTTAGCAGAGTATCCTTCCCTCCATAATCCATAAATCATTGATTCGCGTGGCCGCTTTGGGACAGAGCATGGTTCGTGCGGAAACATAGAAAGGTTTTCAACTTTAACAAAAAAAAAAAATGTTTAGAAATTTCCGGGAACCCTTTCTATTATTTCGACACTGCCATTCGTGTCCTTTGATTTCTATATGAATGCGCGATGAGTAGAGTACGAGCCACTTTTCAACGCACCTAGGACGTACCCCAATGAATAAGAAATGTGACTATCAAAATTCTGATCGCGTGATGCTCAGAGACGCGCAGAAACTTAGAGATTGTAGCTCGATATTGTAAAAATAGGTACTCGGTAAAAAGTCCTCAAAAAGTAGTTAGAATAGTATCTAAAAAAGTAGTACGGTATATTATATTGCGTTTGGTTTCCGTGCGCCGCCGACGTACTGTATTGGAATCTCGCGCATAGCAGATTAGATATCGTAGGTTAGACACTGAAGTACAGAATCACATTCATCACAAGGCAAGGTTACTTTGCGTTACTGCGTATCGTTAATGGTACAAGCCAGACAACCAAGTAGTTTATCACGCTCGGCGAACAAAAGCGATTAGCAAACGCACCAGTCTTAGCGGTCGATTATCGTCGCCGCGAACCGAGGAACACGCGCGAGCGACTTTACTGTTGCGCAACGGCGCGTGTCTCGCTACGCCGACGTTAACAATCATTATATTAATCGATGATCTCTAAGCGGTTAATCCTTGGACGAAAGCACCCAGTTAGTCTTATACATTGCCCCTTGTCTTTCCCAACGAACGAGGGATCAACGCGACAAAAGAGTGACGGAATCGCGCAGCTCGATTCGGCATGCTGGAGGAACGAATCCGAGCGAACGAGAACGATCCTCGCCACCGGAAGTACACCAAAGTACCATCTGACAAAGAAGCAACGGGGACAAATTCGGTACGATTCGATGCAAACGCCCCCCCCCCCCCCCCCCCCCCCCCGAACGTCCGCGGATGTCAGCGCACAGTGAACCGGATAGATAGAAGCAGAGGCGTTCCAAGAGGATCTCGAAACGCGGCACCACCACCACCGTAATCGGGGGTAGGCAGCGTTTCCGCGTGGTTCATCTTTCTTCTGTACCTTGATACTGATGGGGCAGTCCGCTCCGGGGCCTCAGGCTGTCCCACAGCGGCGAGGCCAGGCCGTTACGCTCTTGACTCTTTTGCCCTACGCTCACCTCTTTGCTATCGTGCGACAGAACGCCTTGACCAACCCCCTGCCTAACCAAGTTACTCGAATAGGGCAACGACACCGATTTGATGCGTTCGACCTTGTAAGAGAACGCGCCCGTCGGCCTGTCCGTCACAGACGCCGCCTTTTGCAACGTCGACGCCGTGCCTCTCGCCCGCTCGCCCGTCAATCTCTGCTCCTCGCTGCTGTTACCCGCTCGGACCGACAGCGTCGGCTCGTGATTACTCCGGACGCGTTGTGGCGAATACGGCGGCGAGTAGTTTAGCGACGTCGACGACGGTTTCGTGTCGCGAACGGCGTCCCCATGCTGTTAGTGAAATATCGAAAATACATATGCGTCAGTGCGGATGCCGGATCGGTGGATTAACGATCGTTAGATCGGTGCCCGATGGGACTGGTTCTCGATCCTACGCAATTACACGTTACGGTTTCATCGACACTGCTAGACTCAAGCTTTGGGTACACTCATTGTTTTCGGTAACACAACTGCTGACCTATTGAACTCGTTCAGTACTCAGTACAGAGTGTAAAAATTCAACGTCATGATCACCATAATGGGATTCTACACCTTTGAATCAGTGTTCAAAATTTAATTAAAACGGTGACCGTAAAGTTGACTTTGCCCTTGGAAATCAAGGTCAAAAGGCCAACATTCTTTTTCTTGCTTGCATCAGATTTTTCTAATTACAAAGTCCAATTTCCTTATAAAAAACGATGTCAAAATTTTTGATGATGATCCTGACGTAAGTTTTGTACATGCTGCGTACGCTTGGGATTTTCATTCATGTCTCAAAGGATTTACATCCCTAATCTGTGAGCACAGTCACTTTTCAGATCTCCTCGTCATCTGCAAAGGTTCAAATTTAACTACTTCTATACACATGCACCAACCAGAATACTCTGAAATCTATCACATACCTTGAAAAGCTTAAATACCTTGAAGAACTCACGAACGTGTATATCCAAACTCTCAAGCAACAGTCGTACCCATTCTAAAACCTCGATCATCAATAACAGTATCAAAGGAGATTCTTCATCCTTGCGTGTGACTGATTTAAAAAAGCTGCAAGTGCATCTATCCTATCCTCGCAATGATTAAACAGTATATACAAACACAGGAAGCTCGCAGAACAAGTAAGCTCAGCAGTACCTGAGTGTACCACCTAACAGGGTAGTTATGGCTTATTTACAAATTGCTTCAAGTGAGAGTGAGACTGTTTCGGTGAGAATGCGGCAAGCCGACGAAGGGGGAACACCATAGCGTGTAATTGCGACGGGTTAATAATTTAGTAATGTACATTTGTTAACCACATCTACATAATTGCGAGACTAGAGTCTGGGGCTACCTTCAATTGCTGCAGTCTGTGGAGGTCTTCTCTGGGTTCGGGGATCTCGGTGTCCCGGCCTCTGAGGATATGTATCGTTTCATTGATCGAGCCGTCGTTCGTCTCCAGCACTAAATGAGCTCGAAGTTGTTTGTTCCTCACGTCCAGCTGCATTATGTGTTGTTGCGCTTGAGCAAGTTGCTTGGTGAGGGAGCCCACTTTCTCCTCCAACGCCGCCGATTCCACGCACTTGGAGGAATACTTTGCGGACAGGGAGAGTATTTCTTGCTTGATCTCCTCCATCTCCTCTCTAGAAAATGAAAAATTGTTAATAATTAATATTGCAACACGGCGTAACTTCATTTTGAGGATAATGCGCTACTAACTCGTGTTCTTTATGAAGCACGCCAATGTCCTCGCGCGCCTGCATCTGCTTGATAAACTCCTGCTTGAATTTGGCAATTTCTTTTTGAACCTCGTGCTCGTGCGCCTTCCTCATTGCGTCCAGTGCCGCCAGGGTAGCCTGAGTTTCCTCCGAGAGCGCTTGCTCCTTCTCCACCCTCAGGTTCTCCAGCTCCTGTCGATGCTTCTCCTCCATCTCGGAGATGATACGCCTGTGAGAGTTCTCCATGGCGAGCAATCCCTTTTCGCACAGAGCGCGCAGCTGCTTGATCTCCTCTTTATACCTCTTCCTGGTCTCAGCATCGGTGTCCAGCTCCGCGCTCATGGATCTCTGATAAGCGGCTCTCAGCTCGTTCACGTGAGCAGAGTGCTCAGAATCCATCGCGTTCAGTCTGTGCTCCAGTTTCCTTGCTTTTTCGCGCAAGTTCGCTGCTTCTTGTTGATACTGCGACGTGAGAGACTGTCGTTGATTATCCAGCTCTCCTTTGATGTCCATCAGATCCCTTTCTTGATTACGCTTCAACGTTTCCAGTTCCTCGGTGTGCTCCGCGGTTATCCTCTGAATGGTCTCTTGCAGCTGCTCACACTGTTTACAGGAGAGGTTATTCATGTAATCGTTGAGCTTTCTGATCTGTTCACGCAGCTGAGAGCACTTGTCGCAGACGCTGGACCAGTCCGTGATGCTCGCCATCGACTTGGGCCAGGAGATAGTTTCTTTTTCATAGGTTTTATCCCGAATACGCTTGCCTAGTTCGACCAGATCCTCCTCCAGATAGAGCAAGCTCTGGTTCACGTTCTTCAGCTGCTCCTTGGAGCCCCGTTTCCCGGCTATCCTCTCCTCGCACTCCTTGCTGAACTGCTGATAAAGGTAACTATACTCCGCGTCGAGGATCGGATTGCTCTGGTACTGATAATCGTCTTCCAGCAGGCACGAAAGAACGTCGTCGTTTCGGATAAGACTAGATACGAAGGTCTCCCCGGGGAAGGTCGTCGTCTGTCTGGTGTTCCCCTGAAGAAGCGCGATTCTGGCATCGATTAAAGCTTTGTGCGCGATCACGTCCGCGTAGTCCAGCAGCTGCCTAGGCTCATACTTAGACTCCGGCGCAGTCTTGGCCTTCTTCATCAGGTGGAAACACTCTTCGTACGCCTCGGACAGCTCGCGGGTGGATATCTCGATCTCTCGTCGCAGCATCGCCTGTGCCGAATCGATCCAGGACTCCATAGTAACGTTCTCCGCGCTCTCAAAATTGAGACAGGCATCGGTGATGCTCGTGATACTCTGCTCGTACATCTGGCCGCACCGCATAATCACGTGGGACACTTCAGCCTGCACTAGCTCCTTGCTGACCGTCTCCTGGGCCAACGCCCACGCCTCGCGGATCCGCCTATCTTCTAGCATCTTCTTGCTCGAGCCACCCTGGTTTCCCAGGTCCTCCTGCTCCGACATGCTCAGCGTCTCCGCGGCCAGAGCCTCCGCGAGCTGCCTCAGCTTCGTTTCTTTGTACCTCCTGACGATCTCGTTCACTTCCCTCTGTTTCTGCATCAGGAAGTTCAGGCTCTCGGCACGCGCCGCGGATATTTCGCCGGACGTCTCCGTCGCCGTCACGCCGCCTACCAGTACTAACTTATTCGCTAACACTTTAGTAAGATACTGAATGTAACTGGTGTTTTGGTACGTCTTGGGCTTGGTTCCGTGAATCTTACGCGTTAAGCTTGATGCAAGCTGACTAGTTTCGACCAATTCGCCGAGAACGGCGCTCCTCTCGAACGTCCGGCCGATCGCGCACTTGATCTGCCTCAGGACGACGAACTCGAACGCCACCCTCTCCGCGGTCAGCTTCATCTTCTCCCCGTCGTCCAGCTGACCGTTCTGCGCGAGCGCTTGCCGCCTCGCCGCTAGCTCGCTCAGTTTATCCTTAAGTATAGCTTCTAGCCTAGATACCACTACGCCTACTGACTCGGTGACTTGAGCCCCAGCTTGGCTCCTCTTACACTCTAAGCACGAGTCCAGGATGTCGTTCACCTCGCGCAAACACTTCTCCGCCTTGTCCTCCGCCTGCGTCGAGCCCAGGCACTTCTCCAACCTCCTCTTCGACTTGGACACCACCCTCTCCAACTTCCTCAGCCTCGCGATGATCTCCAATGACACCTCGCTGGTGGAGGACGCGCTGACTTCGCTGCACTCGCTGGAATCCTTCTCCGCGTCGCTCGCCATGTTCTCAACCACGTTCGCGACTTTACTTTCCAGGGTACTCAACCTGATCAGAACCTTCATCGGCTCGGAACTCGTCGCGCTGTCCAGCGACTTCCTTCGCAACCTGGTACGGTCCAGGTTTTTGCTCTCCCTCCTCTTCTCTTTCTTTGGGTTAGGACTCGACTCCTTCGAGTTGATTCCTGTAGAGATGCTTTTGCCGCGTTCTATCGCGCAAATCTTATTCTCCAGGTCCACCAGCTTGTCCTCCATCTCTTGGGAAATCTGGAAGGACTCTCGACCCTTCAGTGATAGCGACCTCCTCTTGTCTCTGGTCTCTGCTTTCGTGAGTTTCTGTTTCAGTGTCCTCACTTGCTTCTCACTGGCAGCTAGTTTATTCGTTAGATCCTGGATTCTAGCTGCCATCAACTGGACCTGAGCCTGATTATTTTCGTTCACGCTAGCGGCATCTTGCTTGTGCGCGAAGATCTCGAGCTCCAAGGCATCCTGCATTGCATGAGCTTCGCGGAGCTCCTTTCGCATGGCGCGGATCTCTAGAATGGCTTTTTCGAAGCGGCTTCGCAGCTCATCGTACTCTTCCACGATTCTGTGAACAGGAAATGGGAGAAATTGAAGATTAAAGGCTGGGAATTAGGAATTGGTCGAAGTGAGAGTTTATAGAGGATTGAGCTTACCTTTCCTTGTCGAGGGCATTTAAATCCAGATCCAACTCGATGTTCGTGAGGTCGCTGAGGGAATCAAAACTCCTTCCACGCTCTCTGGAAGATGACAATCCTCCCTTCTCTTCCAGTTCTCTGACTTTAGTGTACAGACGTTCGTTTTCCTCAATCCCTGCAACAAAAGCGAACTTTTAACAATTGTTCAGCAAACAAAATTTCTCTACTGTCTTCCTTCAACGCACCTTGAGATAGTCTACCACTCAGGGAAGCAATTTCCGTCTGCAGATGCTCCACAGTCCTATGACTCGATGCCAGCTCCTTGCTCAACATCTCGCACCTCTCACTAGTCTCCCTAAGAATCGCCTCCGTCTCCAACAACTTGCACTCCAGCATCTCCTTATCCCTAGTATACATCTTCTTCATCTTCTCCAAGTCCTCCAGATCCTTATTCCTCTGTTGCTCCGTCCTCTGTATCGTGCTCAACAGCTCCTCCACCTGTTTCTCCCTGATTGAAGCCTCAGCCTTCTGCTGCCGCAACCTGGACAACTCCTTCTCAGCATTAGCAACTTCCACCCTCGCCGTGTTTAGCTGAGACTTCAGGGTTTCGATCTCGTTCTCCTGACGCTCGATAATGACTAGTAGCGTGCTCGGGTGGGACTGACTGTTCTGCTCCAGCTGATCCTGCAGGAGGGACACTTGATTTCCCAGTAATTCGGCTATCAAAGGACTTTCGTTGCTCTGCATGTGACCGTTCGACTGTTCCTCATCCTCGCCCAGCTCGCAGCAGGCCATCATGAGATCCTCGGACCTCACGCTGTCCAAGGTGCTTCTCCTCGAACTAGGTGGCGAGCTGCGGCTTCTTTTATACACCCTGGACCTGGAGCTCGACCTGGACCGAGCTTTCACCCTGGATAAGGCTGTTCTTGTCAACGGTGGCGATGGTGGCAGCTCGGACCATTCGTGGTTCGCGGAATCTGACCAACTGGAGCCTTTCAGTCCCCCGGACCAGTCCCCGTTTCGCACCAATGGCGGAGACACTGGGACCTCCGACCAGTCGCCGGATTCTCTTCTGCCTCCTTCTGATGCTGTCCTGTACTCTTCGTCGGAGGAAAATAAGACTGATCGAGGAGTGACGGAGGTGGAGGGAACCACTGAGTCCCTTTCGCGATCTGTGATAGACCTGGAAGCAAAATGGAAACTTTGGTGGAAAAGGCTTGACGAATTTTTTTGTAAATCTAGTTCTAATTAGAAGAGGTCTTACGAGGGAAACTTGCCAACTCTCCGTCAAATTATTCATCCAAACTTTTTTGACATGTAGATGAGGATGTGTGAAACAAATGCACAAAGTAACAAGGAGCGCCTCTTTCCCGTTTTTGAGAAATTATATTATAAATTATCACCCAAAAATGTGCAGAGTGTTTAAATATTAGATTTAAAGTAGAAAAATATTGTACAAAATTACATTACTCTATTAGATAGGTACTGTAATATAAAATCTTAATTTGTGAACGATAAGTGTATGTCTGATTGTAAGTGATGTTATTGTATATCATAATTAGATCATTGAACACAATGACTATATCACGTTTTATTCAATATAGTGATACTGATATTTTTTAAAGAAACCTATGTTAATTTTTCCCATGCTCCAATTCTTATTTTATTAGTAAGAAAAAAGTGTGTAAAAAAATGTGCACTCTCTCGTACAAACACTGACATACAAAATAAATTACTATTATAGGATTTGAACTCAAACGAAGGCAAAGGACAAGTTCCGTAGTCTAGCGCGTTACCGTCTCGATTACTGCCGCTTTCTATTAACAGATTAGTTTGATCTGCTGATGAATATCAGCAGAAATTTTCACAGCTTTAATAATTTATTTCTCAAAAACGAGGGAGAGGTGCACCTTGTTACTTTGTGAAGTTCTTTCATAATCTCCTCATCTACATCTCAAAAAAATTTGGATAAAAAATTCGACGGGTAGTTAGCAAGTTCCCATCGTTAGAAGATGCAACTTGGTTTCCTGTGAGTTTAACTTAAACTAAACTTACGCCGTCGGCGATTGCGGAGTGTTTTCCTGCTGTCCATCCTGGCAGACGGTCAGGGAGTCCGCGTTGCTCTCCGAATCAGGTAAATTCGCGGCCCTCCGGATCGCGGACATCCAGCTAGCTCGTATGCCAGCAGTTACTGCGGACAACACGGTGGACCCTCGCTCGTCCCAGGCCTGAAACAACAGCGGAACATCGTTGAATCGTCGATGCGCGGAGAATGTAATAAAATGGAAATGGTTATTGTCTATGTAGGACGATCAGCGGGACAGCCGGAGCGACACGAGATCAGTGACACGAATAAGCCAACTGCCGCGCGCGGTCTGTTCTACCGTGAAATTGACTTACCGACGTTCTGCCAGCCACGCCTAGGCTAAGCACACGGAAGTTAATTCCGGCAATGGGGACTGGCGGGCCCCTGGAGCAAAGATCCTCGAACTGTACCAACTATACTTACACTATCTCCGAGAGAGAGAGAGAGAGAGAGAGATGGTCTCTTTATTGAGTAGTCACGAGTTGGTACTCTTTTTCACTTAATTCTACGGATCTTGTTTACAGTCTCCCGTTCGGAGACACCCTGTATAAGTATTTTATTCTTCCTCAGACCGACACGATTTTCGCCATTTAATCGCGAGTCGACGATCGGCTCGTGGACAATATAAACGCTATAGCGCGGTTATCGCATTGTACTGGGTTCTGAGAAACAGTCCGGCGGAGAGAAAATTGCGGCTCCCGGGTGAGGCTAACCGGGATTTCCGTTCGCGTGGTATGTTAATTGTCGTAAATCACACTCACCACGGTCTGGAATCCATAATTTCTTGCGACCTGAAGGGGCGTGACGGCGGTAACGGTATTCAGATCTATGACGCCGTCCATGATACCCTTATCTTCCGCGCAGGGATCTCTGTAGTACATGAGGCCGCAGCCTCTCAACACGAACCAGTGCTTGTTCCATTCCTGGACAAACGTAACTCGCGTTACACGCGTATGCCATCGTTTATTGGACGACTGGTCGCAATAAGAAGCCACCACAACTTATCGTTTCAGGAGAAATCTTTGAGGAACTTTGATCGCCTCTTTTGGAGGGAAACGATTAAACAGGATTACAAAGAAAAACTCAAAGATTTGTAGAATTGCAATTGATTGCATAGGATGCAACTGAAGTAGATAAAAATATTTAGCAAAAACTACTTCTAAGAATCTATAGAATTTGGTCTTCATAGCAAAAGGAGGATGTTTCTCAACCCGGGAGTAAAATTTTATAAAGAAGGGGAACAAATGCAGAATCTTTCAGAATCTTTTAATGAACTTGATGGAAAGTTAAGTTACACAAGCAATTTAAGAAGATTATAGAACAAACCTTATTGAGTCCCTGTTTCATCAGCCAGCCTTTCTTGATGTTCAGCAAATCCTCCGCGGGTAGATCGACCCTCAACTCCGAAGTAGGGGAGTATCTGATACCAGAAATGTCCAAGCCACACCCGTCAGGATCTCCTCGAATCTGCGCAAAGAAAAACCATAAAAATTATCGTTGCTCAAAAAATTTCCAAGTATGATTGGAACAAAAGTTCGTAACGTTTTTCAAAGGTGCCATTTGAACGCATGAATTCGTTTTATGCGTGACTGAAACAAATTATATACTTATATATTCTGAAAGTACATCTTCTGAAGTTTCTGTCTGTATTATTGGTTTGCGACTTTTTAATTTTAAGTTTGTTTAAACGAAGAATTAAGATAGTAGAAAATTAAGTGCATTTTCGACATCTCATACTTTTTCATTTTTTTAGAAATTTGTTTATTATTTTTTCTTCATTTTTTACCTAATGTGGCAACTTCTGATTTCCACTTATTTCAATGCCTATAAAATTTCTTTAATGCAACAAATCTTAATTCACTGAAAGCTTGTAATGACGACGTGGGTTAAATTCACCGCTTAGAAAAATGTCAAGTTCTTGCAGAATGAAATCATGAAGCCATTCTAAAGATGGCAAAAAGTAATACAAGAAAATGACATGTATGGTAGTTGAATAAATCTGGGTACAAGTATTTCAATACTGTCTCAGAATTTCACAAACTCTAGGAACTTCTAGTCCAACCCAATGCAAAATATTAGATACTCACGAGTTTATCCTGATAGGCAGCATTGGCAGCATCCACTACGTCTCTGGTTGGCTCAGAAGTCCTGGGTTTGATCCTCCGAGCTCTAGGCTGGGTCAACGAGGCTGCGATATCTCGCAGTTTGCCCTCTCTTTCCCTTTCGTGCTCCAAAAGAATTCTTCTACAGGCTTCATCGTCTGAGGAAACCATTCAATGAATTACTATCAAAATTCAGGATCTCGGAATCTTATTTATCTCTCGTAATACTGATCCATTAGACTTGTCTTATCTCCCTTTTTCCCAAAATCTATTTAATTCAGTAAACCTTCTAATTCTCTAAACTTTTCTCCAACTTTTTCTGTTCTTTATACTCCACAAAGTAACATAAAGTATCATAAAATTTCCGTTACGCTTATAGTTTTGCCTCCGCTTTTCTTCTCGCCGAACGTGGACTGCATCCAATTAAAATTAGGCTCCGCGGAATGGCCGATCAACGGCTCGGCTAAGCAAGAAACTAATTCGATAATGATGCGTGAACAAATTGCGTCGGGTAACGGTGCAAAGCGCGCAGTTAACGCCAGCGATGCGAGCAGCAGGGACGGAGCAAGCCGATCGAGGGTTTTTAAAAAAGACTCGCTACGACCGGTTTCTGAATGGAATCGACGAAACGCTGAAAAATTTCCGGCATTCTGCGCGGTTTTTCTCTTGCAGGGCGATTAAAATGTCCGCCCGCTTCATTCGGCTCGCTCCTCACCCCGATTAGACAGCAAAAACCGCTGACAAGCTGATTCAAATCGATCGGAGTAACAAGAGGGCTGATAAGTTTCCTGTAATTTGCGCCTGGTTTTTACAGAACTTTTCTAGTGTAGCGTAATGATTTTAATTTTAACGAGTGGATTATTGGAAAAAGTTTGCTTGCGTGTGCGATGGAAAGGTTTTCTGAGTATCGAACGACAGTTTTAGATCGATAGCGATAATGCTGGTTGATCGAGGGACAGTGGAACCTGTTTGTTTTATCAATGAGAAGTCATTGTCGCCGTCGGAAATATAGTTTATTGATTGGATTCTATTTAAGAGAATAGAAAGGTAGCTAACTAAAGTGGAAAATTCTCCTAACGTTATTGGCTCCAAAATAAATAGACCTAAGCTCAAAATAGCTAAATTCACGAGGTTTTACACCCTCAGAATTACACTTTGCATCGCCCTTATATCGCATACTAATTCCCCAACCATTATTTATTCCCACCACCATCTTGCAGCCCCCATTTTCAAGAACTCTTTTCAACCGAACTCCACACATCGAACCAATTTTTTCTCCAGAACAATAATTCAGAACACAAGGGATTCCCGTAGTCAATGGCTGCCTCGCATCGCGCCGACATTGAATGATGACCCGCTGAAAGTCAATCCCCCATTGTTCCCGCGTCTCTAGAACGGTATCTTTTTTTTGGAGGGCGAAACGACGGGTCCGCGACGCGGGGGAAACTCGTTATTAGCATAGTAATAGCGCGGCGAAGTTAGATTTCGATGGGGGACCGATAAAAACGCGGATAAACGAGCGAGATAAGACCTCCTCCTCGTTCATTCGACCTGCAGGGTCTCGGTTATTAATTAGTCGGCAGTCAATTAACGCAACCGTCGCGTCGTCACGCCGCGCCGGGGGTTTCTACCGCGAACGGAAAAGAAGTTAATTGGTCGAGGCTCGCGATCGGACGAATATTTGATCACGTAGGTACCATTCGCGGCTTCAATGTTGCGTTCGGTTGTTTGCGTCGAGGATTCCTCTATGATTTTCTAACCACTGTAATTACGATGCGTGTCGTAGCGTGGCAGCGTCTTCCGTGTTCGGTCTCACCGCTTTTCTTTTGTGTTACGCCTTCGACTGCCTCTTCGCTCTGCGCTGCATGAAGAAAATCTGCAGCCGTTTCTGAGCCGGAGATTTTTCAGTTCTGATTATTACTGGATAGTTTACGTTCGCGTTACTCGATAAATTTTGGAGGAAATTTGACAATTCTACTGAAGCTGAAAGCTTCTTTTTATTCGAAGCAGGATTTATATTACACTTGTTTAGAATTTTTCTGACTACTGTGAACAGTGATTTACACTCAGAGCTTCCCCACACACAACTCAATAAAATTCTTTGTTTTCAGTTTCCATCGCAAAATATTGAAAGAAATCTAATCATATGTTAATTTCAACTTAAATCCTAAGATTAACAGATCCCTAAACAATTTCCACGCAGTTTATAAATATTATTCTTCGCGTGTTTTCCGATTTCCTTCGCTGCAAATGAAGGAATATCCAAGGAGAATCGGAAACGGATATCTTCCTAGCCGTGGCCAATCGGCGGTTTCGACCGCGAAGAATTCCGCCTCTCTTTTCTTAGCCCGTTGCGTAATTGCGTGCGTACAATCTCCGAGAAAATCTGCCGGCGTGATCGCTCCTCTCCTCCGGCTGATCCACAGATTTCATTTAGATTGCTGGTCGAACGAACGACTGGGAAACAGCGACGGGCCTCGCGAACTCCGATCGCCGAACGCTGATTGCCGAAAGATAGACAGACCGCTTCGTAAATAACATTCTCTCAGAGATTCTTCCAGGGCGACTAATACTGCGGAGGGAGGAAGAATCGTTTGGGCATCCGACATTGAATCTCTGGATCTCCGGGAAAATCTCTTTCCCTGATCGATCCTGAAAGATGCAGCGAAACCTCGATTATTGTAAAAAAAAAGGACACTGTATGCGCGCAAGTATCGAGGTTCGAAGCATCGCTAAAATAATCGAAAAACTTCCTGCTGATGCTGTATAAAAAAGGTAAATTGTCTGCAACTATCGAGGTTGTAGATACACAAATTCTAATGCAAGTAGATGAATTTATTTTGGGCCCAAAGCTAAGTTGGGACCAGATTCAACTATTGCTAATCGTAAACATCCTTTTTCTAGATCTTAATTCTTCAACCGCCAAATAGAAACTATTACAGCAACTAAATTTTCTAAGCCCATTTATTATCAAAAACTAATTAAGCATTGCTGCAACGAAATAAAAGAAAATTCTATCACAAAGTTCGCCAGCTTTTCCAGCAGGCATCCCACGCGAGTCCCAAGCGAAAGCCAGTAAACTCCAATTGCAAATCCAGGCGCGAGCGAGCGGAGGAAGCGTTGGTGAGCGCGAAGGCGAATCATATCGCGATTAAAGGCTCGTAGCTCACTGTAAACGACAAGCTGACTTATCGCCGATTGGAAAGCACGTACGAGATACGAGTGGTGGGAACGCGCGGCGCGGCGGGCAGAAAACCCCGTGGATTTAATTGGAATCCCCTATCACGGTGGAAGGATGGAGGCTGGGTACAAGCCGCCGATTAATTTCAACGATTCTCGCTTCGCGAGGAATGACAAACACACTCTGCTTAGAAATTACAGCGGCGCGCATATTTCCTCCCCCCTCGGGGGCTGATTAAATTACGTCACCGTTAATTGCGCTCGCCGACGAGTAATTATCTCCGAGGCGGGGAAGCTAATTCGAGGCGTAGCACAAGTTGTAACGAATAATTAACCGGCAATTTTCAGGGCGATCGAAATTGAAGAACCTCGCGCGGCTCCGTAACTTTGAGATACGCTGTGTTTCGAGTTAATGGCGCGATTTCTCTTGCGCAGGTTGAGGCAAGAAGTTGCTCGGCGCTTCGAACGGTTCCAGGACGAGAATTCTTTCCCTGGATTTTCACACGGATCGCTCGGTCGCGGCGCACTAACTGTTTTGTTTATCCTGTCAATTGTCGGAGGGAAAAATGGGTCAGGTACGATTTAACGCGGAGCGCAAATCATCGCCGAGAAGAATAGTCGCCGCTGACAGCGACCCAGTTTCCCCTTCAATTGAACGAGACACCATTGTTGGCGTAAAACTGAATCGCGTTGCCGGCTCTCTTTGCTACGAATTTCTCTGGACGCGATCTGGCGAGATTTAATCTACCTTTGATTCTGGTCTGTTTGCTGTGCCGTTTGATAGATTGATAGTTGGCGTAGAATTGAATTCTCATAATGTACTTTCGCGGTTTCTCTTTTCCGAGAATTATTTTTTTACGTTTTTACAACTCTTCTTTGGTAACTGTACTATACTATAATTTTCTGACACTATGAATTAACTATTTCTGTAGGGTAAATTTTTTTTTTCATATTCTCCTAATTTCTTTTTGATGATATGTCTTGGACAATCTTCCAAAGTCCCAAATTAGTCGTTTGGTACGAAACAATTCTTTTTGGAAGCTTTTCTTTTTAGAGAATTTTGTAATTTTCGAATCACTGCTCAGAAAATCTGAGTAACATATGCGAAAATCCCTCAGAATTTTTTCTATGAAAACAGTCTCCCTTTTGATCAAGAAATTATCTTCCTAAAGCAAAAATGGGTGATTAAAACCCTATATAATAAAGAATCTTTCAACGATTTCCGGAAGTTCTTCTATAAATAAACAGTCTTTAGGAAAAATTGTATATTATATGATCCTTTGTAATTATGTGTGCAATACAATATTACTTCTATTTACACGGTACTTCTCTGTTCTTAACATTTTTTATCGTTATACTTTATTTGAGTTTGTGTATTGTTTGTGGATTATTGCAACAAATTATTGTTCCTATTAGCATAGCGACAGTATAACAAATCTAAATAGATCTTTTCACGCGATCTTGTGGACTAATTAACATTATTGTTTCTTAACAGAGCTTAGAAAAGAAAATTTAAAAAAGCATAAATTTCTGTGCTAGAAATTATTTGAACCTAAACTCCTCAATACATCTTCAAATTCTAATACTTCAATTTTACAGATTTTATGAATTGAAGATAGAGATTTAAAAGTTGAAAATAAAGCATTTAAGGACCTCAAACTGAAGATTTAGAAATTGTTTGGATTTGAATATAGAGATTTGCAGATTTTATGTTAGAGGGTTGCAGATTGAGAGATTTTTAGAATTAACATGGGAGATTTAAGGATTTAAAATAGAAAATTCGAAAATTCGAAAAGTCGAAGTTGGATATTTGAAGATAGAGAACCGAAGATTTAAACATATACAGTTAAAGATTTAAGGATTTGAGGCAAGAAATAAGAAAATTTGAAGCATTAAAATTTGCAGATTTAAAAATTTCAGGTTGGAGATTAAAAAAGTTCAAATTTTAGAGATTTCTAGGGTGAAAATTAAAAATTTCAGGGTTTAAACTAGAGAAGTAATACAACCAATTTTATAAGAATTACTCAATAATAATGACATAAATTGTATCACATAGATCAATCTTAAAAATCGATTTCCTCGAAAGGACGCCTCCTATAAAAAAATCTTTTCCCAACTTTTTACTCATTTTTTCATACAGAATCATTCTCTATCCAATCGTATTACAACATCCGCCCAGCCTGTAATATCACAAAAGCTTCCCCAAGCCCTAACTAAAAAAAAAAAAAAACTCCACCCAATCGCCGCAATTCGCCAAAAAAACCTCCTGCAATCCATTTCAAACTACAATCAACGAAGGCCACCAACACAAGGACACCTTCCACGCATACATTCAAGTACCGACCTAGTTTCTCGGTGGGACAGGTTGTCCCAGAGCCCAGGCTGGCCCGTTCCCCGTGCTGATTCATCCTGCGCCTGGCCTTGTCTTCTGCCCTGAGCTTATCCCTGGTCGGAGGGGACGCGCTGCTGGCTGGTTGATCCTTGTAGTTCGCCCTGCCCTCGCTGGGCACAGCGGGAGGCTTCTCCGTCAGCGACGAGGTGGTGGTGGACACGGTGGTCGCCGTCGTGGAATACACAGTGCTCGCTACGCCGCCGTTCATCGATGCAGTCGAAGGGACAGGCGGCAAATAAGCGGAACCCCCGTTCTCCAAGGGGGTGCTGGTCCTGAGGGGCGACACGTTGCCGCCGTCGGCGTTCCCGTTGCTCATCGCGGTGCTGGTGGTCGTGGTGACGTTGCTGGTCACGAGGGACGGCGACGAGGAGAAGACGGAGGGGCAGAGGTCGGAGGGCACGCTGGTCTCGGGGATCCAGGCGCTGCTGCGGGGCTCCGAACGACAGCTGTTGAATCGGGGCCTCGGGGGGTTCGGCGTGTTGCCTGCGAAGGAATTATTAATTAGGCTTGTCGATTACTAGGCGACGGGGTCTCGGGAATGAGGGACCAGTCGAAGGCTTCGGAATTCGATGGCTGAAGCCCCCCGCTCTCATTTCCACCCGCTCCCTCGAAGCGGGTGCCACTTATGGAACGAGGCGGCGTAAACCACTTCGACGAGTCCTTGGCCAGCGATCGTTTCCGTAAATTACAGGGACCAAGGCGGGTTCTTAACGGCGCGATTACTTACTTCTGATCGTCGGAGTGACTTGGAGGATAGTCGTCTGCCCGCCGGGGAACGTCGCGTTCCGCTTGTGTCGGCCCTGCAACAGATTTCAGACATTTCAGCTTATTTTACTACATTTATTTGCTACTATTGTTGTTTTTGGTATAACCACTCGGTAAGAGAGAATTTAAAACGGAAAGAGATAGGGGAGATGTGCTATGAAGGGAACAGATTTTGAATGGGACAAATCGTATTACCTAAACGTTAAATAATTTGCACATGCAAATATTTTCCAGTAATGTCTCGTCATTTGACGCAAACTTCATTGCAGTTACACTTCTAAATGAATAGCAATCGCCAGTTGCAATTTTTAAAATGCAAAAGTACAATTTTCTTCGATTTTCTATGTCGTCTTATGAGACAAAGTTATACACGAAATGTAGAAGTGTTATATCATTAAAAAAGTATAGATATATTCAACTGTAACCAAAGTAATTAACAGGTATGCTTGATTGATTATTTCCTGTGTTTTAAGATCATTTTATATTATACTCAGTTATGGTCTTGAATGGGAAATACGTTTCATGACTATAACAGTGATACTTCAATTTCTGACACAAGTTTTATAAAAATTCTTACTTTGTAATCAATAAGCTGCTTAAGCATAAAAGTAAGCTACACTTCATCAAAATCGTGAAAAATATTGACGATTTATAGTATATACAAAGAATTGATTTAGTCATAGATTCTAATATTTGGAGTCTTTAGAAATAGAATTATACAAGATGGACCACGAAGCGTGATCAGCTTAGATTATTCTGCTGCTAGCGGTTCGATCGGAAGTTCTTTTTTAGCTAAAATAACATGGTTCAAGGAGAGCTTCAAGATGATTGTATTAAATTTTTTGTCAACCCTTTTTTCCAGAGTTATCAAAGTCACCTTCAGTTTTTTATAAGTAAACATACAATTTTTTACACCCATCTTTTAAGAGCTACTGAGACGAATTCGGCAAGCACCATAAAAAGTATTCGGCAAGTACCACAAAAAGCACTATAAAAAAAACTGAAGGCGACCTTGATAACTCTAGGGGGGAAAAAAGGGTTGACAAAAAATTTGGTACAATCATCTCAAAGCTCTCCTTGAACCCTATTATTTTAGACGAAAATTGTCTCTCTCATAGCACCTCTCTCCTAATATTGGGTCGGAACCCAAATTCGAAGCGTTTTTCAGTACATTACGTTGGACGAATGTCAAATTCTCGGAGAATGGAACCATGAAGCTACCTCAAAGCTGACAAATAAGAGAAGAAAATGGCACATGTGACAACAAATTTCAGAGATTTGTTTCAAAACTATGGAAAAGAATATCTCGTGGCTTCAGAGTTTCTAAGTTCTTATTAACATGCGACGGCCTCACGCGGAACGTAATGGTGTCTATAGGGGAACGAAGGGCGTCGTTCCATCGGAGAGAAAAAAATCCTAAGTGATTACTTTCTCGCGAGTTGCATCGACGGCGACGGAATGCCGTAGAATTCGCACGTGGGCGAAGCTACGAGGGCACGTAACGCGGCGACCGGGTCGCGGTAGGCGGCCGCAATAACGGCAGATAAGAGCGACGCTGATAATATTCCGCGAGGGCGCTCTTCGCTGCGTGCATAATTCATAAGACCCGCGGGACCAACGCCGACGATTCAATCGACCATGGCCGACCAGAACCCCCCGCTTAATACCTCCGTCTCCTCCGCGCGGAAAGACGCTTTGGCAGGCTACCAGCTCCAGATGATGGCAATCCTCGACCACCGTAATGACAAGCGATCTAGCAACGAGGGTGAAGGAGAAGTTTGAGTGGATTGCAGATTGAAGGGGACTCGAGGTTCTCGAGGTTGTGATTGGTTTGGAGGTAAGTACAGTTTTTGCTTGTTGCGCTTTCGTGATGTATTATCAGCAACGAGCTTATGCCGCGTATGATGTACGTGTCCAAGGTTAATTCATGCGAACCGGACTCGTTCTTGTGTCGCTCGACATGGGGAGGAAATGGGGGAACGATTCTGGGAAATCTGAGAGATTGCTGTGTGTTTATGGTGACAAAGTATTGAGGATCGAGAGAAGATTAATGTTAATCATCCGGGGGCAAACCTATATTCTTCGCGATTCGCAGATCAATTGAATCGAACACGCAAAAACAATCAAGAAGATTCTAGAATACTTTTAATGATCCTTGTTACAGTATACGATCATCTACTACAAATACAAATACATGCTATAAAATTCAGATCCACGAATACTCCACTTCATTTATCAAAACTAAGAACCATAAACTTTTCTCCAAATTTTCTGCTCCTAATACAACATGTCCACCACTTTTGTTAGGAACAGAGAACTTAAGATCAACGCGAAAAAGCAGGATCATTGTTTCCTAGTGAAGAGATCCACCACTTTCCAGTGAAAATTCTATCGGTTCTGTCTACCGCTCGCCTCGGTTTCGCAATTAGCGAGGAGGTCGCGCGATCGAACAGGTGTTCCAGCCGCGAGAAAACAGAGTCGATTCGCCTCACAATAACGCGGCGATCGGCCGGCTCGATCGCGGCTTTTACGGGCAGTTCGCAACGCGCGACACGCTCCAAGAAAAATAAAACGGGAGCCCCGTTTCCTGCGCCGCGTTCGCCGTTCACGAGCGTCGTATCTCCACACGGTGCATACGTGTTGGCGTACGTATGCGTCGCCTTGGCCTCGTAACGTAATCGTACGTTTACACCGGCAGGTCCACACCGCTTGCCGACGAGGTGTTTCCATTTGCCGATCGATCATTCCTTGCGTAACGGAATCGATACCGCCGGGCAACGATCGTCCGACGCGCGATCGGAACTCGATTCTTTCGGAACTCCTGGCCACCATTGCTGGCCCGAAGAAAACGATATCGAGTTGGTTCTATCGATTTCTAGATATCTCTGCTGTGTAACGAAAGATTGTGATATTGTATCGAACAGTAGCGAGCTTGGGGATTAAGTTGTTGAGTTATTTTTGGAGCAGAGTTTATGTAGAAGGTAGAAATACTTGATATGGTAAGATACTTACTATAGGGTACTGGTCCCTATTAGTGAGCCTGAACCTATCAGTGTGCCCTTACATTTAAATAAGTTATAAAAAATGAATCCCTTTAGAAATGAAAGAAAAATATTTTTTGTCATTGAGTTTAATACTTTGACTTTATTTAAAAAAATGTTTTTCTCTTATTTCTTAGAGATATTCTTTTTTACAATTTATTTAAGTGTAGAGGCACACTAATAGGTACAGGCTCATTAATAGGGACCATTACCCTAGAATGAGACGTTCTATACAATTCAGCAGATTTTAAGTATGTGAAAACGATTTTCAGCTTATTTTATCTTCAGCAGGTGATATTTTTATCATCTTTTAAGATTTTCAATAATACTGAAGTTTATTGAACCGAGCGATCTTCTGCTCCAAACAGCTTTCTCGTAAGTTTATACCAGGGATTAGTAATTATGGAGGGATCAATCGGTATGTATAGATCGTAGGCAAATCCTCGGTTTTTGTCAATCCTAGAACAAAGGATTTCTCTGCGAAGCGACGATCCTACATATGGAAAGACACTCGAAAGGATTGATTGAGAATAGGCGTAGGGTTCGTCGACCCGAGACTTTTATTCCTCTCCGCCTGTCGACGAGCAGAGCGTTCCTATTCCGTCGATCGATCATTTCTTACGCAACGCGTCGCTGTCAAAGGCTTCAAGAAACGTGGCAAATGACAGTCCCCCGACGACAGGCAACACGATTCCCGATCGCGTTCGCCGCGATCGAACACCTTTCGGCGTACTCTGGCAATCGCGAGCGCCGTAGATCATAGGCGAAGATAAACTCGTGCCTCTTTTATTGTTTCACCGTCGTGAATTCGTCGAAACGCTCGAAATATTCCCAGCAAATCCGCGCGAAATTCAATGGGATTTGAGAACAACCGCGATCGGTGCATAATAAAACCGTCGAACCGAAGAGGAAGGGAGGGTAACCCGTGACACGGATTCAATTAAAATTAATTGAAAACCACGAACGGCGAGTCCTTTGGCTGTCTGAATGGCTGTCAGGTCGAGTGAGTCGCACCGGACTCGAATTGAATCGTCCCGAGGGGATTAACAAACATCGGCGATCAATCGAGAGGCGCGAGGCGACGTTCGTCATCGGTCTGTTGCCTCCGTAATCGCCTCCTATTCCAGCCGGTGGGCGAAAAGGAAAAAGCGGCGGAGCACCGGCGGCGGGAGAGGAGAGACGAAGGAATGGAAGGAGGAAAGAGTCCTTTGAGGCGCGCTGAACGACCGGTGAATCGCAGAAAAGCAGTTTTGCCGTGGCAACTATCGTGCAACTGGCATTATTTCGAGCGGTAACGAGCGCGACGCAGCGACAGCTCGCGCTAATGATCGAGCATTATCGCACTTTTGCCGAGCTCGTTTTCTCCGTCCTTTGCCTCTCTCGCCTTCAAAGCTCTTCCTCCCTGTCCGCCGAGGGAATTAACTCCTCGCGCGAGACTCGCGCGACGTCCGCGTCGTTAACTCCACGAGCTAGGCATTTATAAAGCGTTGCTTAAAACGCTTATTAGCCGGTTGCTGTCCTACAGGATCGCTGTTTAACTTCCTTTTTACCGACGCTCCTGATGAACGGTGATACTCGGACTTCGCCGGGATCAAATGGCGGGTTTCGCTCCCCTTCGTTGATTGAGCGGAATATCTGATGACACGACGGTTAATGAGGTTGATGCTTCAAGTGAGGCAAATTGGAGGGAGCGAAGGTCAGATGGGGTGATGGCAAAAGCGTGAGCAAAAGGCGGAGGATAGATACGACGGGGAGAATTACAATAGTTTAGACAAAGTTTTTCACCTTTGAATTACTATATTTTTATTTATTACAATAATTTTTGAATTTTCTTTGAGAGAGAATTTGGAGTAGGAGGAAATACTCAGAAATTCAAATGCAAAAATAATTTCTTCAGCTTTGTTTCAATTTATTCTACTATACATTTATTTGCTACTATCATCATTTTTGTATAACTATTCCTTAAGAGAGAATTTAAAGCAGAAAAAGATAATATTGAATCCGAACGCAAATTCGCAGCGTTTATCAGTACATTGCATTGGAAGAATGTTAAGTTCTGGGAGAATGGTACGTATCAATGAAATGACAAAAAATAACAAAGTAGAAGCAAAAGATTTTCTTAAAGATACTTAGCAAAAAGTACAAAAAAAAATAGCACATGTGTTAAATAAATGTACCTAGGTGTGAATATTTCAACACAAATTTTTTCGAGCTTCTAAGTCGAATTAATGTGATAGGTAATGTTGAGTCAATTCTAGAAATTAATACTTGAAGTACAAAACATTGAACAGGTCAAAATCAAACAATTTTTGGTGGCAAAAACAAAATGGAATTAAAGTTATTACAAGACTATAGATTTTTGTGCATTTATAGCAATACTAAATATGCAAAAATCAACGAAACTGTTAATAGATGCCAAAATATATAAAATATCAAAAATAACTTCTGATTTTGCATAAAAATCCGCAGTCTACTTATTATAAGAGGACTACTCGTTATAAGAGGAGCAATAAGATATATTGAGATATAAATAGGAATAATCCTCTTAATAGGTCTCTCAAAAATCCACCAGCAAAATTTAAAAATCTTGAAGCAATTCCCAAATTCATCCAAATATCAACCAAACCTTAACCAATTCTGTTTAATTAATGCTTCAGATAATATAAACCACAAAGTTTAAAATCGGCAACAGAAATAACAATTTACCGAAGAAAAACCAGTATCAAAAATGAATTAAAAGAGCAAAGAATCTGATGACGAAAAACCTTGATTAAAGACAGAGTTAAGAGTCTGACGACGAAAAACCTGGCCTCCAATCTAGAAACTGAAACAACCTACTATAAAACGCGCACAAAAAACTGAACCGATATCCCAGCTCGATTACCTAATAATCTAAAAGTCCTCAGTCTCCTTTCGCCAAGCCACTCACTCAGAGACACCAAACCAGAATCTCCAATCAAGACATCCAGCGAGAGCTTAAACACTGCCCCGTGTTGCTGGTTGCTGGGCACCACGAAAGCCCTAATCAGCCGATCACCTCCGAAATATCCGGTCCAGAACCGAGTCAACAATTAGCCCCGTAGCCTGGGCAGTCGATCGAACGATCTAAACTCGCCGTTCACGATTGGGCGTCGACGAAAACGTTATGAACCGTTCGCGCGATTTCTCAAGGCGCGCTACGGATAAAGATCGCTCTAGGGATCGATAATTATACAGAACTTCCGCGAAAGAACCGAGAGGAACGGTAGCTGTCCACGGCGAGTGGACACGCGGAAAATCCAGACGCTAATCGAGCGCGCGGATCGTTTTTCGCGAACGCCCGCCGTTCGAACCGCGCCCCATTAAAGCGATTTCCGCCCCGGCGAGACAAGTCGTCGAGCGACTGGTATTACTGCACGCGTAACAAACGTGACGCGCAAGGATGCAGTAATGATTATGCGACCGCACCGTAATCAACGAATGACAGCGCGGGCGCCCCTCGCGTCCCTTCGCCACGATCACGGGTACTTCTTTCGCCGTGGGCCCCGAGGGCATGGAACGTGTAATTCGAACGCGGCGTAGCTTATTTGTAATTCGACAGAAATGAAACTCCGCGAAACGAGAGGAGAATGTCGAGCGGTTCCACGGCCCGGGAGTAATGCTCTTTATCACGCAACGCGGGGACACCTTTTTGCCCAGGGTTTTCGCCCAGCTCTTCGGGGCAATCAGGAGCAGGGACGGGCAGAGGCGATTTCTCCGAGGTCTGAGCGACACCGCCTGATGAACCTGGTGGAATGATCTTGTTAAACAATGGGGACTTGTGATGAGATGCTCTAATGATTGTGAGCTGTTTGCTGGGATGGGACGTTGGTGGAGATTGAGCTGAAGAGATGGAGGATGTTGGAGATATTGATTGTCGGAGATTTTCTGGGATTCTTCGAAACTTACTTGCAGTGGATATTGGATTGATTGACAAATGAATTTCATAGACTCTAGTTTCAGTTCTTATGAATTAATTGAGTGCTACTAGACTGAGGTTCCAGAATTTATGAGAATTAAACTTGGAATAGATTATTAGAGTTTGTCACACGCTGAATTCAAGTTTGAACTTTTTTTTCGCGCCCTCCGAATACTAGATTAAAATTTGAACATTGTTACTCGTTCTTCACATACTAGATTAATGTTAAAAAATTTCTCCACTGGCCACGAACACTAAATTAAAGTTTCAAAAATTTTACGCGTATCTTGACTATTAGATCGCAGATTAAAAATTTTTCTACGTGTTTCCCAAGTACTAGATTAAAGTTTGGGACTTTCTATGCATTTTTCAAATACTAAACTCAAATTTTAGAATTTTCACATGTTCCTTGGATGCTAGATAAAAATTCTACGCGGTTTCCAAACACTAAATTAAAGTTTGAGCACTTTTATCTAGCACTAGATCAATGTTGGAATATTTTTCTTTATGTTTCCCAAGTACTAGACAAAAATTGGAGGCTTACTACATGTTTCTCTAATGCTAGATTGAAATTTGAGAATATTTATATGTTCATCGAGTCCCAGATTAGAATTAAAAAATTTTATACATGGTTTCCGATCACTAAGGTTAAAGTTTAAACAACTGTACGTGTTCTTTGATCATTAGATCGAAGTTTGGAAAATTTTTTACGTGTTTTGAAAGTAGTAGAATGAAGTTCGAACCTTCTAAAATTTTTCCATACGTTCTCCAAGTATTAGATTGAAATTATATGCTTTCTACACTTTTGTTATGAGTGTTAGATTAAAATTTGAATATTTCTGCGCATTTGTTGAGTACTGTCTTAAGATTTAATCATTTTTACGTGTCCCTAAACTACTGAATCAAAGTTAGAAAATTTTTTACGCCTTCTCCAAATACTAAATTCGAATTGCAGGTTTTCTACGTGTTTCACAAATTCTAAGTTAAAGTAAACAAATTTTACATGTTCCAAGAGTTCCAGATTAAAATCTGAAAATTTCTTCGTGATTGTCGAACGCGACACTAAAGATGCAGAACATTTATGTGTTCATTGGATACTGAATCGACGTTTAAAAATATTTCCTCACATTCCTCAAGTATCAAATTAAATTTTGAGACATTCTACTTGCTCCTTAAATATTAACTTACCATTTTAAGGACACTTAGATTGACTATGAGGGTGAAAATTGCATAAACAATTTGAAACGAACCTTATTCCTCGAATAAACCTGCAGGACATCAGCCCACCACCTAGTCTCCTCGCGACAGGTGCCCTTGACGAAGGTGACACCCTCGGGCGAGGTGATAGCCAGACTGTAGGGATGTCCGGTGATGTCCTCGGCGGCGGCGACCTCCAACACGCGGGTCATGTCAATCCTCGCTTGGGGCACCGTCTCTGGCTGCAACAAAAACGCGATATCACCGGTTAATCACAGTTCCGACGGTCGTGATTTAATAATCTGCATGCGCTTGACAATTTAATTGGCCAATCGCTCGGTAGCTAGCAATTTCACCGACTAATGTAATAATTCTGCGGCCAATCTATGGCCCCGTAACGGCTCAGCGATTGAAGCTTTCAGAGCTTCATAACTGCTGTTTTCCCTGCACGAAATATTACATTGGCGGTATTATGGTTGATTTCCATTGATTCGCTTGCAGAAATTTTTTTTGGGGGGTGGGGATAGTGTAGTTAATACTTGATACATGTTTTATTCATTAAAATGCAGTTCACTCGGTATAATTCAGAGTGTTCAATGGCTTTTCAATCTTGAGGACAGAGATCATTTTCAATGATATATTTCTTCCTCCTGTTTGCGATAAATAGAGCTACCACGCGCTGAAGGTAAAAAATGAATTCCTTGCACTTAATTCACAGAAAATAATTTGCTCTTTGCATAACCAACTTTTCCAACGTAACGAATTCACAAAAACCTAGTTAACTGAACTCGTCGCTCCACTTTCTACCTCGCCTCCCATTTCTCTGAAACCAACAAATAAATATCGCAGGATCAACGATCCAAAGGAATATCGCCCCCCGTCGATCTAGGAAACGCTGACGCAGAGGAACGGCCTTTTTATCGGCCGTTTTCGAGGAGTTTCATGATCGCGGAACCGAAAGCCGAGGGAGCCGAGTGTCCATCGTAATTCCGCGCTTATTTGCTCGGCGTCCCGCGCGCGGTTTTATGGCAACGGGATAATTTAGTGCGTCGTATACGGGCGACAGCAAAAACCCGCGTTCGAACGCGACAAGGTGGCCGCGCGTTTCAGCTTGGCAAAGCGTTCCGGTGAAGCACTTTGTCGCCGATTTTCGGGTGTTCAGCTCGCGAGCAATATTCGTACCCTGGCTCGGCGAAAACGTGTGATTTTCGCGGTGCAATAAGCGACGATAGGCTCGCTGCGAACGGCGCTATCCGTGAGGGAAACTCGTAAAGGCGGTGCTGCCGATGGAATAGCGCCTTATTACTATGCCGGGCGACGGTTCTCGCCTCGTAAAACGAAATCGAGATGAACTGATTCCCGGGTCGCGGGATAAATTCTAGAGGCGCGAGTCGCTGGATTGCGAGCCGCGCGATAGATCCGCGAGGATCGAGGAGCACTTGAGATCCGTTTGAATGGATCCGTTGAGTCGGCGCGGATCGCGGCAGGTATTTTTGAAGAATGCGCGGAGCCGCGAGGCGGACAGAGGATAACAGTTGTTGGATGACTAGTCCGCTGTTGCCTCGGAATTAATAACCGACTCGATAGTCGCGGTGAATCAGTCTCTCGACTCGTTAGGAGCGATGATCTCGTGCGATTTAATAGATACCATTTCGGGCGCCGATTTGCTCGGATTTCTCCCGGTCGAAGGGAAGACCGAGAACGATTCGGAGAAACCGGTGGAAGACGTGGTCGAGCATCGCGGCGAATATCGCGGCGAAGCTAATTACAGTTGCCGGAGTCCGCGCACCCGAACTAACAAACGACACGATCCTCCGCTCGGGGCCCGAAGGTAACAATTTGACGGCTCGCAATTCCCCGGAGCGGCCGCCGCGATACTCCCGGGCCGCAATTTGTCAGGGCGAATCGCAACAAATGAATGCAAGGTGCGCCACGGATCTCGAGGGGGCAGAGCCGCTGGTAACCGTACTCTCCTTCTCTCTCTCCCGAAGAGAAGAAGAAACGCGCGAGGGACTCGAATAACGCGAGGGACGACAGTCGGAGGGGACCGATCGCCGAGAGATTTGGGAACGAAGGGGGCCGTTAAGGCCCCAGGGAGAGACATTGCGAGAGGGCTGCCTTAAATTATCCCCGTCCCGCTCGTTTATTCCCCGCGGCAGAAACGACCGCGCGTGCCGAAAAATTTGTTAAACGTAGATTTTTGCGCGGTGGAAGAGGTTCATTAGCCTGCCCGCGCAATAAAAGAGCCCCGATAACGGGAACGGCTCTCGTCAGCGAGACTCTCTCGTACCGCTTAATCAAGCGCCGCGTAAAATGAGAAGAGGTCGCGTCGCGGTTAACGCGGTCGTCATCGAGAAGAAAAAGGAGGATCGTGGAAAAAATCCCCGTTAAATCGAAGTCGAACTTCGTAGGTGGGGGTGAGATAGAGGCAACGGGGGGTTTTACGATTTGTAAAATGTAAATTTTCGCGTGCACGCGAGCAGAGGGGTGCGAGGAGAGATATGGCCGCGCAGAGACGCGCTGCGAAACGAACCTGCAGTCGCGAGAATAATGTCGACGGGCGAAGGCGAGAAAAATTGCTCGCTGGACGCGGCGCCCTTTGAATTATGCGAGCATGAGCGTTCGCCGTGCCAAAGCATTTTGCTGCGGCCAAAGTGCGCCTCGCAGGCTGAGCCAAATACCTTTCCGGGGTGAGCGATTATAAATCTGACGGCAGAGTGTGGGACCTATCGTTGGTTGTATCACTGACACGGAATTTTTTTATAAATTAATCTTAAACAATTACATAAACAGCCTTGAGATTCTTCTTCTATTTAAGTTCATGCGTCATCTTGAATTCTTAGGAAATTTTCACTGTTTCATTTATCTTTGCACAGAACTAATTATAGATCTAACAGTTGTATTAGCCATACTTTTAAAAATGTTAATATTATCGTGCATCAACTCAATTTTTTTGTGACCCTCTGTTCGCATCTAAAAAACGTGCCGGAAACATAGATAAACTCGTCTTTACTCTCGCACCATAAACTGTATCGATGGTTCATGTATACTAATCTTTTTTATACCAAAGTATGTTACCCGTCATAAATAAATAAAAAAAGGAGTAAATAAATTGATGGAGTGGCTTTCAAAATTTTTTTAGATATAGCAAAGTGTGCAGAAAATAATCGGTGAAAATTGGAAGGTGGAGCTTTAAACTGTTTCAGAAAAATAAATTACTGAAAATGGGAAAAATTTCTGCTGATGAAAGTTGACCAAACAAAGATCGGTAGAAATTGTGAAGTTTATAATCATTTTTTTCCCCCCAAAATGGATAAGTGGCAACTTTCTGAGGTTATTTCGCATAACCTCTCCTAAAACTTTTTCTTGTTAAAAAAATTTAGAAGTTACTTTGGAAAATATTCTGATAAATCACCACAATCCTCTTCCTATTTTAACTCCCTCTAGCCCGAGTTTTTTTGGACTTTCCGCTTAAAAAAATTTTGTATTGTATACTGCGTGCTGTTAGAAAAATTCTGCTACTATTTTACAAGCTTTATAAGGAAGTTACTAATGAAACATGGGGAAACTTCTTCCAAACGAACACAGTTCACGCCCAAAAACTCTCAGCATTGAGAATTCTACAATATAATGTAAAGTCCTAAAATCCTCAAATCTCTTGCTAATTTCTTTCCAAATCCGAAATTCCTACCTCTCTAATTATAATCCCACGTTAAACTCTCCGAACGTCGAAGTCCCAATTAAAATGGCCAAAGTAAAAGAAGAGAATAGATCGAACGAGCGCAGCATACCGTTACACCGTGTTCTCGCAGAGTATCATAAGGCCGAGAATTATCGTGGATCGCGTTTCGAGCAGGTTGCGGCGGAATCTACGATCGCGCGAGGACAATAAAATCCGCGATTTAGAAATGACTGCGGCCCGACCAACCGAAATTCCAGTTCGACGGCTGCGCCAACGTCTCGCTTTCTACTATCCGCGTTCTTGCCACGGCTGAATGGAGACCGTACAATTAAGTACACTTGACGTTCGTACACAGCGATCCATGAAACGTGTCCAACGCTCCCGGGCTCGGTTCACTTTGTTGCCCGGCGACTGCAATTTGTTATTTGTTTATACGCCGCGGCGGCGACCGTTCACGTGGGAGGCATTAAGGCGAGCCCACAACGCCGTACTACGACCGCACCACGCGTCACACGTGCTTCGCGGGTTGCGTAACCGATACTGGACGATTGAATCGAAGGATTTCCGACGTGGACGGGGCTAATCGCGATTGTTTGTTTAAGTCGCGTATGGATCGAACGCCTCCTGAGTCTTGCGAAAGTGGATTTCTATGCAGCTGACGCGGCGTGCTTTATTAGCTCTCGTGGAGAACTCTTGGAGAACTGTTCTTCGGATCCTTAGGATTCCAATGGATCAGCGCGGAAAATCGCAGCCGCAGCAAAAATATTCCTTGACGGAGAAAAATTCGCAGGACTACGATGCGTCGCGACATTTTTCGCGATGATGGGAAGAACGCGCCGAACAACCACCGCTGCTGCGAAAAATTCGCGTTGGTAGATCTCTGATCGTGGGATCCTTTCCCCGAGGAAGGTAGGTCATAAAAAAAATCTTATGGGACACTAATTAAGGGATTACCTAATAATTTCACGGTCTGTTGCCCACTGCGATAAAGATTCGACACTCGCCTTCACAACAGAGCCGCAAACGAGAAAAGAATCCCGTTGCCACAGGGTGGGAATGATCCAACCGCCCATCGATTCGGAATCCCCCCACCCATCGGGTCCAATTCGATCCGCTTTCGGCGCGGCAGGTCGCCCCTGAAAACAGGCTACCGAGTCCTTCGCGTCCGCCGCAAAACGTAAAGCATAACTCGTCCCTCCCCTCGGCAGGAGCGGCGCAAGGACAGAGGGTTAATTAAAACAGCGATTTATGCCCGATTTAAATCAGACTCGCCGCGTATCGCGTGGGCCTTACTTCCGTTCGGTCCTTGAGCCGGCTTCCGGCAGGAATCGAGGAGGGATAGAGAGAGAGAGAGAGAGAGAGAGAGAGAGAGAGAGAGAGAGAGAGAGAGAAAGGAGAGGAGAGGGTCGCGGCGCGCGGTCTCGAATAAAATCCGAGATATATCGGACGGAATGGTCAGCACGGCACGAGCCTCTATTAAACAGGCTCTCTCTCTCTCTCTCTCTCTCTCTTTCTTTCTCTCTTTGCTCCCATGTGCTCCACATAGTCGTCGGATTACGGCTGGTACACACGACTCAGGACGTGTCCGACGCAGCGATACATCATGGTCGGTGGTGCCCGAACGTTATGTATACGAAGACCGCCCTGCTCCGCGCGTTTTTGTCCACGCGACGTATTTATTAGCGGTGCTAGGCTCCCTTCGAGATGTCCTCGCGCGGATACACACCGCTTTTTGATTTATTTCGAACGGCCCCTTCGGAATGTCATTAACTCACTCGCCGTGATTACAGACCGGACCCCCCCTCTTGCTCTCTCCTCGTTACCCCGTGGAATCCTGGACTCTGTGTCTGCGGGGTCCTTGAGTTTATGGCTGTGGCTCGTCTGGTTTCAGGAAGAATGGTTCGCGTCTCAGTATTTGGGTTTTTTGATTGCGAGCAAGGTGGAATTGAATTTGGAAGTTGGATGTGAAAAGTGAGTCTTTTCGGTGTCATTCATGCCAATTGCAATATTTCGTTACCGTTGTAGGTGGTTGGCGAAAGAAGATTGTTAGGTCTGAATAATTGGATTCAACTCTTGGATTGCACTTAACTCTTTGGATACCATGCAAGACACAGTAGAACCTCGATTATCTGAGTTAATATACGTACCTAGTATAAAATGGTAATAATTAGATGAAAATTATTGAAGCGTGTTTCAAGTTTTACTCCAAGTCCTATTGTACTCTTATATGTAATAGATTCAATGATTAATACCCTGGACAACAAGAATTGAGGATAATTTGGATTCGGATAATTGAGGTTCTACTGTGAATACAGTTTCAAACTTCTAACAATTTTTATTTTAGTTGAATCTATCATTACAAAAGTTATGAGACACCAGTTTAACACTCTAAGTCCAGAGGTGTTTCAAATTTATCATCAAATAGTTCTTAGATTCACTTATTTGTAAACAATTTACTTCTAGGTTTTAATGGTACAAACAATAAATCTGCTTTCTGTTCCTGCAGTGGCTGCACTAATACGGAATAAACCGTTTGCTATCTCCTTCCGTTTTGTGAAACAGGAGGAGATAGCAATTGGTTCCGTTCTTCACTAGTGCAGCACCCAATGCAGGAACAGAAAACAGATTTAGTTTCTTCCCTGGTTTCATCTTCATAAAATCTGTATTTTATCAGTCGACAATTAATAAAGATTCGTCAGAATGAATAGTTATGAACGATGAATGTTAACCTAAAATGACACATGTAAACGACGCAACAAAACCAGAAACCGAAGCAAGACCTAGTTCCTCAAATTAGGTTGCTTCGCTATGAACAAAATATTTCTCTAAGGTGATGCTCCTTGAAAAAGTTTTGAAACATGCAACAACAACAGGCAACAAGAAGTTTCTCGTTTCTTGAGTCTAAACACAGAATCTCCTAAACATCACCGTAACATCCCTGTCAAATTTTCTTCACCAACTGTCCTCAAACCTTCCTCCATCCCTTCTAAAAATGTTGTATTCCTCATCAACCAAAAATTCCCAAATCCCCTCCACAAAAAAAAAACACCAAAAGAAACGTTTCCAGAGCAAGCAGAAAGCGTCAAGAAATGCGACAAGAAGCGCAAGAAGCGCAAAAAGCATCGGCAGGCACACGACCAAAATAAAAAGCCTCGGTAGGTCCAGGATCGCGAAGGGATCCTCTGGTAGGCGGCTTCTTCGTGACCCGGTTGCGGTGTCCAGAGTGTAGCAGAACAGAGATAAGATCCTCGCTGCTTATGTAAAACACGAGTTGTCGCGCCCTGTGGCGGTCTCTTCATCTTCCTCCGCATCGTTCTCTCCCTGTTCGCTCTCTTTCCATCCACCGTGGATCTTCGTCCCCGATCTTCCCTCTTCCGGAGGAATCCCCTCGCCCTCCCACAACTAGAGCGCCGCTTCCACTTCGCGACTTCGGCTTCTTCGGCAACCTTGGCGCAAGGTCGTCCGGAACGGGCGTCTCAAGGCGTCTTGGAGATCCACTTAGGGGGATCCCAAGGCTCTCAATCCAGGTCTAATTAATTGCGGCAATTAAAACGTAACGCCCCGGTTGAGTCGCCGGCGAATTTACGGAAATTAGCGACGCTTATCGGCTCGGTCCAGTCTTCGTCTCTGACTTGTGGAGTTGTGTGTCGAGATTGCGGAGCCGATAGCGGACCTCGTCGCGGTGTAATTTACGAGACGAACGGATGATCGAGAGCCGCGGTTGTCTAAAAAGTGCCTCGGCGAAGGCTTCTCCAGGTATGGGATAGCCTCAGCCGAGATATCGAACGCTGTTGGATTTTGGTCTCCTTTAAGTGTCGTTGACAAAGTTCGCGAAAACGTTCCCCATTTTCGCCACCACCCAGTACATTCGCGATTTCGCGGCGTCGTTTTCGCACGGTCGACCAGTTCCATCTGGAAAAGCAACGGGGGTCTGTTGGTCGTATCGTCGTCGCCGCTGAACGATCTGGTAACTTTTCATCGGTGGAAACAGGTCCCACCGGTGTCCGAGGGGGAAGCTCGCTCCGGCTCGCGTCACGAAAAACGATCGATAAAACCGGAACCCATCGCCGAGTCCGGGACGAGCCACCGACGCCCTTCCTCCTGCACACCGAGGCTACGGCGACAAATAGCCGCGCAGCGTCGATAATCGCGAGGGACTAAATTAGAAACGGGGCGAAATTGAAGCTCCGATCCTCGCCAAACCGCGTACGATCGAATTCCGATAGCCTCGATTTATCGTCGGCCCCCTTCGATTATGCTCGCGATCCTCCCGTCCGCCGCTGCGTTGGAAGCCTAGGATCTACTACCGCAGCCCTACGTACGCGTTGCCTTTAACTTATAATTGGATTAAGTTATGCCAAGCCCTAAGTTATAGCCGATCAAGTAATGCCCGGCGAGAGTTATGCAAGCTCCAGGTTGTAATTTCGTCTAAATCGCGCGTGGCTCGGCCCGCGCCGGTCCTAAGCTCTATCTATTGCGTCGATCTAAATTGCTGCTCGCTCGAGTTATGCTCCGGCTGAATCATTCGATCGGACTAATCCTGTGTCGTGGCTGATCTAGCCTCTGGTGGATACTGGTTCTGTGCTTCGTGCTGCACTTAGATCTGTGCTGTTGAAGGATCTTGATGAGATTCCGAGTTATGCTTGGGCGTAATCTAACGTAGACGGAAGTGTGGCGATACAGGGCGAAGTCTATTCAAGTGTTATAACTGGTTGTTTTGTTGAAGTAGACTTGATGAAGTTTATGTTTTTTGGGTTCAAATTGGATGAAGCTGAATTAATTAGTGATGACTGTAAGACAGTGTCTTGGGAGATTCAAATTGCATTAAGCTGAGGTTTTGTAGAACCCAGATTAATGAAGGTGCAGTTTGTACCTAGTCCAAGCATCTCGCAGTCTAAAAATCTCAAAGTCTACATGTTTAAATATTTCCAAACACTCTCTTCAAATCAAATTCTCTAAAAATCAAATTCCCCCCAAATCCCAATCTCTCAAAATCCTAACCTTTTCAAATTCAAATTTCTGTAAATTTAAGTCTCTCCGACTCAAAACTCTTCAGGTCCAAGTCTCTCCAAGTCCAAATTTTTCCAAATTCAAGTCTCCTGAAGTTAAAATCTCCCCAGGTTTAAACCTCTTCAAGTCTAAATCTCTACGAGTCCCAATCTCTGAAAATCCAAATATCCTCAAGTCTAAATCTCTGAAAATCCAAATCCCTTCAAGTCCAAGTGTCAACCACTAGAAAATCGGTGAATTCCCCTAACTTTACGCCAATCCCTACCGTCTTCAGTCCAATATTCAATACACGGATGATCGATGGGAGTCGATGGCTGCTCAATATTCTAACGCGCCACCAAATTTAATATTCCTCCGACGATTATTACGACCCGCGATGACTACCGATCCATCGATTTCTACGAAGGTGCTTTGTCGGCTAAGGGATAAGGGGGCTAGAAACTGATTAGAATACCATGGATTTCCTCGCGGCGCAAGCGGCTCCTCCCCTGCAACGTGACGGAATGCACGCGGAGCCGAGCCTAGCACCTTTTGCGCCCCGCGAGATGAGTTTACGCGCCGCGCGTCCACGCACCTTCCTTCGATGGAATTCCTATTGGTCTCTTCCTAACGAGACTTTGCCGCCTCGCAGCCGAACCGAATCGCTTCTCTCCACGCCTTTACGAACTTGGATAAAACCTCCAACGACTAGAATAAAAATCTATGAAAATTTTCGTGGAAAATTATGTGGAACTGTATGTTAATGGATCCACTGAAGGTCTCACAAGCTCTGAACTACTGTTACGTCGCGTTGTAAAGAAAAGAGTTGTAATTAATGGGACTCAATGTTTAGAAGCGGGACTCGATCCCTTCGCGGTGCTATTAAATTAATGACCTGGTGTCTTTATTAATTGACTTCGCCCCGGTTACAAATTGGCGGCCTGCTAGCCTGCAGAGCCGATGGCTACTTTCATTGCCATGCTGCTAACTAACAGAAGGGAGAATCTCAAGCGCCAGCTTAATAAAAGTATAGTAATCTGATCCGATTATCACAGGGATCGAAGTAAGCGCTGAATTTGACAATAAGAAGAACCGAATTTTGAAAAAGGAGTGAAAATCTGTCATCAATCGTGCAACTACCATGAAGAACTACTTATCTGCTTCTTCTGGCCTTTTTCAATCGTCGGATGACTGTACTAACAATCGTAGTAATCCTACCAACCGAGAAACCCTCCCAGAATTTTTGTCCTAGGACCCCTGCGTAGGTTCGTCGCTCGAAAGTCGATTAATCGTGGCCGACGATTCTATCAGGGCCGCCGTTAATGTTACGTTAAGAAGATTTATCGATGACGTAAATAATATGCAGACAGTCGTTGGAAGTGACGCGGGGGTTTGCTTATCTCGCAGCCAGGAAGATTAATGCGCGTGCCGACCGGCGCGTGTACCTCCGTTAATAAACATTACTCGCAATAATAATGCCAGCCGTTCGTCTCAGAAAGAATCGTACGACTGATAGAACGCGCGAGGCGAAATGTCCATGCGATGCACCGGCTATTCCAGCTCTCCTCGGGGTCCAAGGTCCCTAAGGGGACCCTGTCTCATCCAATGAAATCTCCGGGACTCAACCTTTGGTCCTGAGAGGGTGAAGGTGGACACTTCAGAGTAGTTATTTAACATCAATCAGCGGTTACGGGCAAAATGTTAGGATAAAGAGACTTCGGGGGACATGGTACCTGATAAAGGCTCAAATTATATCCTCCTGTTTGTGTCAAGTAGAATTCCTTGGTGAAACAGAATTTCTAAGTGATATTGCAAGGTTGGAGATTAAGTGCAACCTTTAAATGGCAAATCAGAACCTTTGGAAGAGTGCAAAATCGATACAAACCAGAGATAAAATATTAAAGTACTCTAAAGATGATGAGTTGCAGAGGTCTGAAAAACGATCAGAGTACCTCAAAATTTTTCCTCAAGCTTTTGCTGACTTCAGATTTTTCTCCCCAGTCCAAAATAAAAAGAAATCTAAATACCATAAGTTCTAATTGAGGTTCTAAACTTCTTCTCAAGTATAAATCACATCCTTTTGAAAAAAAAGATGTTTGAAAGAAAAAACTTCTCAATTCAGGACTTTAACTTAAGTTCCAAGATCTCCAGTATTTTTTTTTTCCTAAAATTTTGAGCTCCTCCCAAAACCAAATCCTCAAAACTCTCCATCAACTCATCGATATCTCGAACAGAAGTTCTCTCAACGTTACATAAGATCGAGAGCAGCATCTCGACGCTCGACAAAAGGAAAATGTCGACTCGATTGCGAAACTCGAGAAAACGATTGAAAGATCGCAAGAATCGCGTGTCACGAAACGAATCTCTCGATCATCGTCCTTGATCCTCGGCGTTTTTCTAGATTTTACGAACGATCGACAGTCCCTCCTCCCCGTCGCCGATCGACGAGGATCGCAGCGTGGAACATCGTTAACCTTTGAGACGATCCGGCAACGACGAGGAGGAGGAGAACGCTCGCGCGTGTTTGCAGCTAGCGCGGCGTACACGCGTGTTGTCGCTCGTTGCATTCCGCGAGGATGACTGCCGGAGAAGGTGTGCGTACGCGCGAGGAGTAACGGGATCGAGGGATCGATCGCGCCGCGGAGATCGAAGGTCCCCTGAGATTCGATTCGATCGTGGAATGGCGAAGGTCGCCGGGGAAAGGAATACCGTTCGTAAGTTATCGATCGATGCTCGAAGATCGATCGACAAGGAGGACGAGGAGGTTCCTCGGGTTTTGCAACGATTGAGAAGATCCTCTGAAGAACTTGGAAAAACTCACCTAAAAAATTTTCAATTCAGAGGAAATTGGAAGAAAAATCTGAAGAGGATTTTTTGGATAAAATCTTTTGAGATGATTCGAACTCTCACGAATGGAAAACCGGACGGATTTATGCGGCTGGAATTTTTTTATACGCTCGGTTACGAGGGATAAATAAGTGTGAGGTTAATTTACATATCGACAATTCCACTTTGGTTTGACGTAGATGAAATCGAGAGGAAATGACATTGCGAGTTTGAGAAATACTATTAATTTGTGTACGTGGTACTTTGTTGTGTTATTAAAAGAATTCTATACAGTCTCAGATCTAATTTTATTTTATGGTTCTATCCTCTGTTCTAAAGGCACGTTTTCGTGTGACAGTAAATCACGATTTTTAGCGTCAGGACTAGATTGCGGATTTTTATGCACTTATGGCAATTCTAAAAACACAAAAATCTACGAAGCCATTGACAGATGCTAAAGGATACAGAATATCAAAAATATACTTCTAATCACAATATTTAGAAAATAAAATATACTGTTATTCAAGTTCCAATTCTTTATATGTGTTTGTAATAATTTTATTTTGTATATAAGTCCGCGATCTAGCCATGACTTTAGTCATCACGAAAAGTAGAAGTCACGTTGTTATGACACTGAATTGAGTATTACAAATATTGAACATCACATTGTCATGGCATAAAAAGTCGTAACCTTCAATGTCACATAAAAACGTATCTTAAGCCCCATAAAAAAATTCTAATTTCTATATTAAATTGACCTTTTACTCCAGCCGCAATCTCCGAAGTCCAGAATTCTCTTAAAAAAAATTTCTCCCAACTTCTCTTTCATCCTCACCGATTTTTCCCGCCGAGTGTCACTCGCGGAACCAAAAAGAATCGCGAGGACTGTCGCCGGAGCCGGCGCCCCATTCACTGTCGTAATTAACGCGGAAGTTATTGAAATCCATTGTGCCTCGGCTGGCTTTGTCAGAGAGAACAGCTCTCTTCCAGGGATCCCCGGGTTCCTCCCCAGGTTAAGTGAGTTTCATTTAATCCCGTCATTAGCTGTTTGCCGCACGGCAACGGGGCGAGGCCTTCGCTTTCTTCCACCCGTCCCCCTTTTCCCTCCCTCGTAATCTCCCTCGTCCACCTTCCTCGTCGTCTATATCCTATCCTCTGGCCGACGCCGCGTACTACCGCCAGAACGTCTTAATGATAATCTCGAGACCGAGGAAGAATAAAGAGCACCGTGCATTACGCGAGCAAGAACCTACGGCCCTACCGGGTGGCTCGACTGGCCTCTCGTCCCTCCTCCGGCAATCAGTCATCGCGAACTTTGAAACAATTAGTCTTGGGAAATTGAACGGGGTCTGGGAGCATTGTTCCGACGCTGGAAGTCGGCTCGTCGGTTGGTCGAACGCGTAGCTGAGTCGGGGAAACCGGTGTGCTTTTGATAACCTTTGGTCGATGATAAAGACTGCGATTGTGGATGTGTGTCATGCGTGGATGGTCTAGTTTCTTGGAGAAATGAAGATGAAGGATTGTGGGCGTTGAGAGATTTGAAGCTGAGAATAGGATTTAAGAGTAGACCTGGGATAGTAAATCTTTTTTATGAGTATGCGGACTGAATCGGAAATAATGAGATATTTAGGGAATCTGTGTATAAGCACTTTTTAGCGATGGAACTCTTTTGCGACAGAACTGTCTCGTGACAGAATTCTTTTCTAACAGAACTCCCCTGTGATAAGATTCTTTTGCGATAAAACTTCTTTGTGATAGAACTCTTTTGTGATAGAACTCCTTTATGATAAAACTTTTTTTGTGATAGACATCTCTCTCGGTACAACTCTCTTGTTTTGTGACAAAACTCTCTCGTAACAAAACTCTCTTGTGATAGATCTCTCTTACGACCGAATTTTTTTATGATAAAACTATTTTATAGAACTTTCATGTGATAAACTTCTTTTGCGATAGAACTCTCTTGTGGTAGAACTCTCTCGCGACAGAATTCTTTTGTGACAGAACTCTTTCGCGACAAAATTCTCTTGCGATAGAATTCTACTGCTATAAAACTATCTTGCGACAAAACTTCATGTAATTGAGTTCGAAATGTTTCCAATAACATCTAAAAATCCTCTTTCCGTTCCTTTTCGCCTCCACATCGCATCACAAAGCAGTATAACAAGAGGCAAATGCATGATCCGTCGACAAATTCTCCATTTTCGCCAAACGGAGAACCAAATAACGTTGGAGTATCGAGGAATCTAAAGGATCTCCCTCGTGTTTATCAGGAGTAGCGTGCCACGGCGATCCATCGACCACTGTACGGGAGAGATCTCGTTCGTCCAGGTATGTATATTCATACACCGGCCGATGGAATGTCCGTGATGTCCAATATACGCGAAACCGACGAGGCGGCACGGCGCACGGTCGAAGCAGAGGCTGGCTCGACTCGCTCTCGCGGTACACGCGTACTACGTGGCTGCATGAATATGTTATGTAGGATAGCCAGGACGGTACACACGTAGCCGCGTTTCCTGGTCGCGCTCATGGGCGTGTCGCAATACCGACTAACGTGTACACACCGGCCAACACAACGATAACCGCCGCGTGACACTTCATTTTGAAGCTGTCCGTAGGCTAGTCGAACCACGGCCTCCGAAGAAATATGCCTGAGACGGTCTTCTTTTTTTTTCCCCTCGGACTCTGACTGCTGATGTAACCGGCTGCTCGATGGGGTAACGTGAAAGTTCAAGTTCTGTGCTCGTCGTCATTAAGATAATGAGTTACGGGCCTTTGAATAACGCTGTGGAGCATTGTGTGAAACCAAACCTCGGAGATAGACTACAAGGATTTTTGACAAACAGTAAAATAACTGGAAATGAGATTTTTAGATTTTTTGCAGAGTCCATTTCGGAAGCTAAGCAGTTACTTTGCAGGATGATTGAAGCAGAAATCCTAAAAAATTCTGTCAACTTTTGTCTGGACCATCAAAACTTGTGAAAAAATATATTATTCTTGAACCAGTTAAACTTCGAATATTTGGTTAAGATAACAAGATGAAGCGTTGAAGTATAAGAAAATAGAACTGTGAAACCTTTTTCACGTCTAATAAAATGGTACTTTGAAATTAAGTGTAATGTTCGCGTTTCCAGCGTTCGTCGTCTTCTTTATCCTGTTTACCGAGTTTTTTGTCTGGGAGGGTTGCGAAGGCAGCAAAGAAATTTTATCTCCTGGCACACCAATTTCGTCATTACTGTGTTACGTCTAAGGTAACCGGTAATAACGGCCGGCACTCGGGCTTCATTTGCCACAGCGAGTTTCGAGCGCCATTACGCTTTACGCAGCTCACCGTTACTCGTCTCTGATCCTCGGCAACCGTTCACATTGCTCGTTGATTGTTATACGTAACCAGCCAATAAAATATGACGACGAATCGTGAGTCGATGGAACAGTGAAACGACGAAGAAAGGATTAAAACATTGCCTTTGAAAATAAATAATTTCCTTCGTGTAGGGGAAACGTGCATGATTTCTAGATCTACGAGAAGGATCTATTCTTTGCTTGGATCAAGTACACGTTCAGAAGTTCAGGGATACATTGTTCCGAGAGCGACAAGGTTATGAATTTTCAAGGAGACTGGTCATTTTGCGATTACAACTTACGTAAATTGTGTTACGCAACTTCGGAGATAATATGTAATTAGCTGTGCATTATTTGTGGATGTTTTGTTCATCTATGATTACGTATTCTTCATGCGGAAATAGTAATGTACTGGAATTACGCGCCACTGGATTTGTCTGGCCGTCGCTATCCAAATACTAGCTCTCTATTGTTGTTCAACGTCGCGGTCTAAATCTACTTTGGTTTAGTTTGGTTTAGTGTCCGCAAGTAGAAAACGATTTTTGCACACAGACTATTTAGTTCAAAGCAATCTACTGTCATTTGTAAAACGCAGATCCTCAAATCATTGCATTTAAAAAATATCAGAAATTTTATATCATGTACTACATTTTTCTAAACAAAGTCTACAGCGTCGAAGATTTAACAAAAATTCTCAAAGGATTGCTGTACCATTCCAAAGAATTTCCAGCCATGGAACTTGAAATCTGCTTCACTCAAAGGAAAGTGGAGGATCACACAGAAAGAAGATTCAAGCCCAGAAATCGTGACCAATCAGACCCAACTGGTGTTTCCCGATTTCTGATTAATGTTCACAAATTGCAGACTTCGAAACACCTCAGACAAAAAAACAAGAAGGAAGTAAAGCAGAACCGAGATCACTTTCACCGACTGATCTTCACGATTCTGCTGCAAGGAAGAAGTAGCTTGTATTCTACTTCAGAGAATCCATCGATTGAACCTCGTCCGACATTTCCTTCGCCAATTAGCCCCAAGACATCGATATTCCGAAAGAAACGACGCGAAAGAACGTTCCAATTAAAATTTCAAATCGCGCCTATCAGGGTCAATATCATGCAGCTAATCAGGAGAACGCACTTTCTCATTCCTGGGGTCTTGCCTTTGTCGACGAGCTTTTCTCGATGGGCAAAATGGAACGGAAAACATCGTGCAAACGTGACGAACCTCGATTTAACCGCCAGAGGAAACCTGTTCACCTTAACGGAACGCTTTGCGGCAATTATCCTAAAATTGCTACTATTGTTACAGATCTTTAACTATTTCTAATTTGTCGAGAAAACAAAGGAAAACAGAGAATATTTATCAGTGCACAAAAAACTGTAAGCTGGAAGACGAAGTAGAGTTTACTTCGCATTAGAAATCACTGAACTCGGAACAAGTTGAAACTAGGAGAACCTAAGTTCCTGTTAAACGTGATCTGGAAAAGTCTGAACCTGTATTAGATCCGAACTAGCTGAGACTAGAAAACCAGGAAAAGGTAAACCTAGATCAGGATATCTTACGAACATCCAGATCTGGATCTACGGTCCCCCGTATATTAAAATAAAATTTCATTTAGATGTGGAATTTGAAATAAAAAGCAGATTAAATATACAGTGTACGAACTCGCGTTCGATAAGGCCAGAACCACCATCTAATCAGTTCCAATCATCATTAAGCAAATGAAAGACCAGAGGCGTGTATTTTCAGGGCACGTGGACAGGATTTTCAGGATCTATCGATGAAGAAAACGGTTCCCCCGCGCGTAGAACCGGCCCGCTTCTCCCGTTCGAGCCGAACGATTTCTATTACGTGCAAGCACCGCGATCATTACCCCCTCGGCACGGTAACGTTCGGTAATCAGGTGTATTTTAACGAGTAGCCGCAGCGGTTCGCGGCTTAGATGCCTGTGCATACGGTTCGCGTGACTGTGTTGCGCAGGTGTACGTGTAGTCCGCCGCTGAAATGCCATTTCTGTACAACACGGGATCGTTGCACCCGGCCACCAGCCAGGGAACTTCCTTCGACAGCCGAGAATCCCGCCATTTTTCATCCACCGTCTCCCCCTAATGTCTTCTTCATAACCTGGACGTTTAGATGCATCGCTCTTTAAAAGGTCCCTAATTGAGATGCGATGATCCTGGACCCAAGATACTTTGAAACCTCAGGTGGTCCTATTCTTGGGGTCCATGGTTGAGATTTTAGATTTATTGGATTTTAAAATGCATAGAAATTAGAATTAGATGCATAGATATTACAGTTTTTTTTTAGATTTATTTAGGTGTAGGTTAATTTTTAGTTTTTCTGTGTCTACAGTTGTGGATCAAATTATTACAACCATCTGCATACATTGATAATTTAGTGTTGAATGAAGGCAGTAATACACTGAATTCTTGTTATCTATTTAGGAAGTTTTAGACGTTGAAAAATATTGTATAGAACAATCTTAAAGAATTACGAAACTTATATAAAACATACTTTTATACTGTAGATTTTATAATTTGATCATCAAACTGTAAACTAAAGATTTCAAAAACAGAACTGAGATTTTACTGTTTACATTTACCTATACTGCAATATCTAATATAGTTTTATCGAAAAGCAACTTATGCTTTGTTCAGTGTTTTTAGAGTACAATTTAATCGAGAACTGAGTAGATTTATATTTAACCAAGTCTCTGATCTTCGTAGAAGCTAAAACTTTTTCGAATCCAATCCCTAACTACACCTCAATCCTTTTTAATTTTACTTACACTAATCCTAAACCAATTTTCAGCTACTTTTAGAACATAATTTCCTCAAAACTAATCTAATCCTAATCAATCCTTAGTCTACATCCCATAAAATTAATTTTTTTGTTGTGCAAAAAACATCTCAACTGCACTGCGGTTTGCACTAAACTCATCTAATTCTTCCAACGCGGTAACGAAGTTTCTTTAGGCATGAAAATTTCAGCGGCGTCTTCCCAGAAAAGGAAAAGAAGTATTCTTGCACGGTAAGTGGAGTGCAAAGATTTGCTTCGCCTAAGTGGATGGAACAATTATTGGCAATAACTCAGCACAATGCAGGAAACCGCAGCTCGTTATACTAATTAGAAGTATCGCATTAGCTGTTCGGCGAGGAGGAATGTATAAACGAAGATACGAGGTCATCGACACACCGGGCTCTCCGTTACAATGTAAATATCGTACGCAACGCACGCGAGGAACGTGCTCCTATTATACCTTTCTACTTTCCTACCTTCCTCTACTTGGAAACGATGATCAATATTAATGGGCGTCGCTGCATACGGGTCTTTTTTGCCACGATCTTCGCCATTCTTCTGTAATATACCAACAATCAGAAAATATAATCCGTTCTTCGGGGATTGGCGGGACCTTAGACCTTCGTTCTTGAACCATTGCACAATTGACCTAGATTCCTTCCATCTGCCATTAATCACCATCACGCGATTGTCGGAGCAGAATCTATACCTCCGTGCGAAATCAAAAACAAATTATTCTCTGTCAATAAAGCAACTTCTAAGGCACTAACTTCGCCTTCTTCATTTTTTTTCTCTACATGCAAAATTTCAGGCGACTAAATTTCTTTTTTCTTTTTTCCTCCACCTTTTTCTTTCGATTTCATCCTGCGTAAAGCATACTCAAAGGAGCGGAAGTCTCCAGGACCCCGAGACACCGTCTTCCATCTCACTGACTGCCGCGTTAATCACGCGTCGGCCGGCGCTAATTACATCCGCGACAGCGCGTTTCCGAGGATGAATCGCGATTACGTAAAGGCCGGTTCTCAGGTGACCGTCTTCGTCCGCGTTTCCTTCGCGAAAACGAGCGATGACGCAGTGGTTCCGTCAGGAGTTCAGTGTCTGCGAAACCCGAAGGGGCGGAGGAAAACCGGAGCCGGAAGAAACGAGCAGAAGTCCGGTTGCGGTGACCGCGCAAATCGCATTTCGCAAATCAGATTTTGCAGCCGCCGAGGCGCATTTCGCGCCGGGTCCGGGTGTCCGAGGGAATAATGCCCGACCCACGCCGACAGCCTGGACACGCGGAGCTCTAAACGCGTCGTCGCGCTCATAGAAACCGCCACCAGGCGAGATAGACGCGTCCAGATTTCGCTCCGCAGCACAATGCCACGTGCAGAATCGAGACTGCGACAGGTCTGATTCCTTGGAGACCGCGTGGTCGTGCTTCATTCAGGAATTCTGATTTGGTCCATCGATAAGGTCGGCCTTTGTGGTCGCTGTCGATGAATGGGGTGATCGATTGAAAACGGGGCTTTTTCTTTGGGCGGACGTGAGCGATGGCGAAATATTGTTGGTGGTAGACATTTTTAGAGAGCTGTTAAATTTGTAAATGAAGTAAGATTCTTTAGTTTAATTGATGGGAAGTTGAAGTAGAATTGTAATATCTATGTGATTCTGTCACTGAGATGTGGAATCCCGCTTTGAAAAAATTTTATTTTGAAGTCTCCGGATGGAAGGAAATCTGATTGCTTAGGTAGACGGTTTCTACCTTGTCTGTGCTTTTGTCGTGCAGTTTGTATTACAGAAACGTGGACGTTTCGCGGAGTTGAAGCAGGATTTACTGGTTCTATTCCTGTCGAGAAATATTTGTGACACTACAGTGTGTCGACGGGCTCGCCCGCAGATTCCTGTTCCCGAAGAAACCCAATCACCTCAAGGCTCTAATGCTTCCCGGTGAAGCATCGCAGGGTTTTCTTCCTTTTGGACGGAGAGATATATCGATTTCCGCGTCGCGGAAACCGCAGAATCCCCGAACAAGACTGGTTACTTTCGCCCCGAAACTTCGAAACTTGAGCCGCAAAGTGTCTCTCAAGACAGACGAGGAGGATGTAGTGGTTCCTCCTGTCGCTGGGAGGGTTCTTCGATCCCCTTTCTTGAGAGAATCCTACGTGTACTTTGCTTTCTTCAACTTTTAAAATTACTTAGATTGAAAGCAGAAGATAGAAGTAATAAAACCTCGCGTTTTTTGAAGAAAGTAGATTTACCAGACTCACTTAGAGCAGATGGAACCTAAAAACAAGGAGAATTCTAAATATACAGTAGACTAATAAAATTGCATCACTCCTTGACAACTCATTTTGTCGAATATCTAAACATATTGCAAACTTTGTGTTTAAAAGGCGTCGAAGTACAATCAACAAATTTTTTTTTATTTAAACTCGAAACTCATCTACGTTAGATCTACAGAAATTTCAAGCCAGCTCCAACTTCCACGGAATTTCGCTAATTACAGTTCATGTCGTGGCAATTACGCCCACGAAATCGATGACCGACTGCTTCTAATTTCTCCGTATATTGTCTAGGCGATCGTTCGGCTTTTGCCATTCGCGCCAATAAATTAGATTCCGCGAGCGTTCCGCGCGGTCGGACGACGGTACACGTGTCCCTCGAGCTCCGTCGAGCCGAGCGAAGCGAAGCAGAGTGGAGCAGAGTGGAGCGGAGTGTCGGCGCGGCTTGGCACGGCGTGGGACGAGGCGCATTGTTCGACTCGACGACGGCTCCGCCGGTATACGCCCGGAATAAAGAGTACCGGTTAGTTTTCATGGGTACTGCCACCATAAACGCCAAACGCTATTTGCGGATTATAATTTGTGCCCCGATAATGAAGGATAATAAAGCGCCGCGTGGGATAGATGCGACGTCGGTGTCTAGCCTCGGAAGAAAGCGACGCCTCTCTTCCTTCGTCCCTTTTTTCTACCCTTCTTTCTTCTTCCTCCTCGCGGAAATTACCAGAGAATTCAACGTCCGTTCGCGGGATCCTCGTCTGCTGGATACCCGCGTGTGCCGCGTGAGAGAACACACTGGCGTTGAGAAATGCGAGTCACGTCGAATTTAATAGAGTACATGCCAGCTTCGCAGACTGAGCTCGGCGTACAAGATGGTTGGAGGCTCGAACACGAGTCACAATTTTATAGATCCTGTGCTGTTTAGCGATCGCTTGTGATATGACTGGTGGCAGAGGTGGATTTAGAGGGTTGACGCCCCTATGCTAACGAGCGTTTGCCGCCCTTCCTTATTTTATTTGCATGTTAAGTAAATATTATTCATCCGAGACATTTTATTTTAGAACGGAAATCTATGCCATTATTGTCGACGAACAAATAAAATGTTAGAGGCAACAACATTTCACTATCTTTTTCAATCTTTATCGCTCAAAATTTGCCGCCCTAGGCTGTAGCCTACTTAGCCTATATCCTATACAGTAAATCCGACTAGTGAACAGTTTTTTTACATTGAATATTGTGAATATTTAAATTTTGGTGGACATTGTTTAATTGTTTCTTCCCAAAGATTCTTCTGCTCAAAAGAATATTTATATTTTCAGTGACGCATTCCATTGAAACTCATGGAATTTTTTTTTTCCAGGATAATTACAACCTTCTTTCAGTTGTATTTTTTTCGCAGATTCATCAAATTTGGGACCAATTTATCGTTTGCTAAATTTCGTAACATAGAAAGACAAAAGTTCGAGAGGAAGACGTCCAAAATTTGGAGGGAATTAGAAGAAGCGAGAGAACAGAGTTCGTTGTCCCAGGTTTTTTGCCAAAATTGGAAGGCCCATTCCAGAGGTACCTGCTCGTGTTTGCTAGGCACATAACGCACGATCGTTTGCGCAATCCTTCGTACAATATACCCACATGGACGGCTACACGTCGCGAGTTTTTACGCGCTCGCAAGGTTTTCGGTACCTTTCGACTCGCCTCGATGTAACGCGTCAGACTTTCACTCGCTCGTTGCAGCTTAAGCATGTAATCGTTTCCCTGTTGGCGACCCGATCGCTAATGCTTTCTTCCAGCCGCTCCAAACGCGCTGATCCTAGCAATCAAGAGGCCAACAATACTTTCCTCCTCTAACGACCTCCTCTAATTGCTTTAGAGAATTTTAGTTTCTTTCTGCTTCGAACGTTGTTATATCCTAGAAGCAAACACTGAATACATGATTCTTACAACTGCTGAGAACAACAAATCAAAGTTTAATAAGAGGCAGCAAAGTTTTCGACCTTGGTCCTCCAAAATTGGGATTAAAAATCGCAAAAAAATTTCCTCGGGTCGTGAATAATTTCTACGCGTCCATCAATTTTCCTCTGACCCATTTCTGGATCATCATCCATCTCCATCGCATCCCACCGAAATCTCCAAAATCGTAGGCGGAGATTAGTATCGCCAACAAATCTAACCCCACGATGCCCATGGAAAGCAGAAAACAATGAAATTACAGGGTGAGGACCGAGTAGAAGCCGCTGCGACATCCACGTACGTCTGTCTAATAACAGCCAACGGCGACGATTCGCCTCGACTTATCGATCGATCACCAGGGCCCATTGTAATTGCGCCATTAAGGCCCATGCGCAAAAGGGACACGCTGCGCGCGTGGTGCGCTTGCGAAACCCTCTCGGCGATATTATCTCTCGCGGCGACGATTACGCGCGAAATACGCGCGCACTTTCTAATTGCGGGAACGTCCGCGGAGTCGTCTGACGATAAGTGAAAACGACGTAAACCCGGAGGCCGTGGATCGATCGATCCGGGGAAACGATCACGGGATCGTGAGACTCGAAAACGCCGGTTTCCGATTAATTTCCTCCCTCGGGGGGGCCTGAAGCGGTCCCAGAGACGAGAAAGTAGCTCGATCCGGCCCGTAATCACTGTTATTACGAGACTTTGTTGAGGAGCCATCGCCGTGGCAGGTTGACCCTTCGATGCAATTACGCGACGAGAATGTAAATGACGAACCGAAGGGCGGTTTTTTGTCCTGCGAAGGGAGACGCTAGGAGGACTGATAGAGGGATCGATAGGGATCTACGGTGGCTGCTAGATCGAAACGATTCCACGTCGATAAGGAAATAGCAGGCTGGCACCTGTGGACGTTCGTTAATTGCAACCCGGTTGACGAGATCCGTTTCTGCGTTGCTTGGATAACAGTGATTTCTCTCGCGATTTGTCGCTGGATGTTTCGATCTCTCATGGGGGTTCGATTACAGTCATCCCCCGACGATGTTCAAGGGAAAAGTTCGAAGCGAATGGAGATTACCCAGGACTGAATAAGAGTATTCCTCCTGCGGCGAATAAGGAAAATGGCTTCCAATTGTCCTTGATCGAAGTTGCAAATTGAATCGTTCGCGAGGGAGTCGGAATCGCTCGATCGTCGCGATTGGAGGCGAGGGAATACGGAGAATAAAAGGGAGGGAAAAACGCGGGGGTGGAGACGAGAAAAGGAAGAAATGGACGAAGAGGAACCTGGAACGGGAAAGGCGTGACGACTGCACTTAGCATAACAATATTTACTAGTAGAAGAAACTTAAGAGACTTGAATATTCTATGCGGTGGCCTCGCCCAGGACTTGCACAACCACTCGCAGACACTGTGTAATTATGCGGGGATGGGACAGAGCCCCGTTCGCATGTTGGCGTTACGACGTTGGGACCGATCGACGGAACTGTGGGCTTCGAAGAAAGACTTTAGGAACGCTAATAAAAAAACTTATTCATTCCGTAATTAGAACTATAAAACAGTGTTTCTTTTTTGCTATTCCCAGGTTTTAAGTAGACAAAGCGAAGATAAAGAACTGTGATTCAAAGATTATGAAATACCCCAAATCTAAATTACAGTGTCAGCACTCTCAGCTCTTCCCATGTTCTTAGCAGCTCACGAAACCATCGCAACAGTTACAATTCTGAGCCTATTCAAGCCAATTCGTACTCCGATTCAGTTTCCTCGGCAGAAGGAAAGACGGACAGAATAAAAGAGTCATTTCAACACTCGATTCTCCATAACAAAAGGGGAACACAACACCTGCCGTCTCCTAACCTCCACAAGGATTCGCCGTAGTGTCAGCCACCGTCTAAGAATCTCAACCCAAATCTCGAGGGAATCTCAAGGGAACCCGACACTTTCGCCGCAGCGAACTCTTCCCAATCCCAACCGAGGATTGCGCAACGTGGAATTCGCGGAGAATTTGAATCGTTAGAGGCTCCCATCGCGTGTCGATCGCTCCGATGATTCACCTGGACACGAGCGGGAGCACCTGCAGCAAGAAGACTCCTCCGAGGGTCGTGACACCGGCGGTCCGCCATTTTCACCGTTACGCAATCGGAGATAGTTCGGTTACGACGCCGCGGCGGGGAATCTCTTCCTGACGGAGTCGCTTTCGGGCTTAGCGCGAGCAAATGTCGTGCGAATCCACTCGGTTCGCTTCCATCTTCTTACGCGTCGCATTGCGTCATCGTACCGGTTGGTTACATTGGTCACATCGATGGGAGAATCTGCGGAATCGATGCTGCGAGTTGCTTGAAAGTAACGATTGTTCGGAGTTTCGACATTCTGAGGATTGCGGTGAAGCTTTCAAGTCGATTCGTCGATTTGTCGATTCGCAATGACAGCTTGCGTATTTAGGAATTTTTATCGCGTTGCGTTAGTGTATATAAAACATGGGAGAAGTCAAAAACTGTATCTACGTCCTAGAATCTCAATAGCAAAATGGAGAAGTCGCTGCAATCATCTGCGATCATTGCAATTTCATGTTAGTGACATAGTCCGATTTATTTGTATTTGTGAAAAACAGTACATAGTATGCGAAATCGCAGTGATCTTTTGTAACTCGTGTGCATCGGGGCTTAAAGATCGAAATCTCCGTGAACATAAAAATCGCGAGATCAAAATCCTTGAGGACGTGTCTGAGCGCTCCTTGAATTTACCCCAAAGAGAAATCGTCCTTCTTAATAAATCCTTTCTTCAATCAGCCCCTAAATCCCTCAGAAAAACCGATACTGAAAAAGTATCTCATCAACGTTCAGCCGAAAAGTTCGCCAGCGATCCACGTGAAATTTTCGCTCGTGTCGAAGGGCAAAACACCGCCGTCCAAAGTTCCCCGCGGACATCATCGACGTCGCGTCGTCGAAAGAATTCGCGGAGTTCCGTCCCCGCGGCAAGAAACAAGAATTCCACGATCCGCCTTTCTCGGACGGGGACTTCCTGCTATGCCCGGACAGTTTCACCAGAAAGGCAATCATTGCCGGTGCGTTACGCGTGGAAATCGTTGTTCCCAGTTTCCACCGCGAGGCAGAACCAACGGCGAAAGGGTTTTTGCCCGTTGTTCCAGACGGCTCGGACGAGTCCCGGACGAGAGGAAACCGCGCGGCGATCGAACACTCCTCGGGCCTCCTCTTTCCTGGAACGACGAAGCAGAACCGAGGGGGGCGAACGGGGGCAGAGAGAGGGAGGGTTGGAGGACTTCTGGATAGGTTCGAAGATAAGTAGCGCGAACCGCGTTGCAGTAGGCAGACTACCAACAGCCCCCGGGGGCAAGAAACTAGCGGCAATAATAATTTACAGTACTCTTTCCGACCGGTGCGCGGCTCTTCCTCCTACCGCCTCGACGACGATCTTCTCGTCCTTTTCCCGCGCCTTTCTGCCCCCGAGTGGCAGTGGTTGTTGCCAGCAATTCCATATTAGGAGACCGGCTGCTCGGTCTACCGCGATGCGCCGGCTATTGAGACGTAGTTACCCTTACTTATCCTGTCGGTGCGACCCAACAATGATCCTCAGGAGGAGGATCAACCGCGGAGTGCCTGTACTTTCAATATGGTTTCGGAGGAGAGTTGCTTTGTTTCGCGTTTGAACTCGGAGATTGGAGCTCTTCGAGATCCGATTCCTCTTGGGGAAAATTAGGTTGCTTGAGATTCACCCTCTGTGGCTGACCTTCGTTTTCCTAAACCTTCGCGTTTCATTAATTTTCTTACTAGGGTAGATCGGAGCGAATCGGATCAAAATAACAATTCAGTCCGTATTTTTTTACATCAGGATAGAAACAGACACTCCGATTGTTCATATTGAAAACTGAGAAGTTTTTACTTGTGTTTATAGAAGTGGTAAAAAAGAACAGTATATTTGTGAATAATATGCGAAGTAGTATTAGTTGACCTCATTATCAATGAATTATACTTTCTCACGTAATTTCCAAAGATTTGGTTCTGAAAATATCAGTTTCTTAATCATTTTTTTGGGAAATCCGATTCGACCAGAAACTTTGGGATATTTCTCACTATTTGATCTTTTGATTTATAGAAAAAAAAAGAATTTTAAAGTTTTGCTTATGATTTCTTACTAACATTAAAGCCAAATAATTTGCTTAGTTTGATTAGCATTCATTTATCATTAAACAGAAAGTGTCCCGATTCGCTCCGGCCTACATAAACAATTTTTGCCAGCACGTCCAAACGTGGAGAAAGAAGAAAGAAGCCTATGTAACCCCGTTTCAATTGAAATTACACTTCACGACTATGCTTTACAGCCTTGAAGAACGAAATTTGAAACCGCAGGGTAAATTAATTATACTCTGAGCAAGGAGTTGATAAACCAATCATCTTTTGGAAAATATCACAAAAGTGTTTAAATGTCTCTTGATCCCTCCAAATCTTTTGATTCAAGTACCTCAAGAATCCCAGCAGCAAATCTTGAGAAATCTGACGTTTATGAGGCGTCTCAGTGATATCTCAACGTGCTCCAACTTGCACCCAATCAAAAATATATTAAACGCTCAGTGTTTTGCCGTCTCCGCCGGAAAATAAGATGATCGATCGAGGGGGCAGAGACCGCATTGAAAAGGGTGGAACGAAGGAAAGGCGGATCCCTGGGTCTTTAATACTCCTGCACACGATTCCGCGAGCGAGCCAGCAGTCTGAATGCCTGGCAAACGAGATATTAAGTGGCGGACAGTAAAATATCGCGACGCGACTGACGCACCAATTAGGCCACATTGAGGCGTATCGTAAAAGTTGACGGTGCCTCGAAGGAGCCAAAGAATCGGGGAACGATTCCACCGAGGTCAAAACGCGGGGCTCATGTTTTGTCGCGAGCGGAAATAACGCGAAACGCGGCGTAATAAAGTATTGAAAGCAACGACCGTCGTGATCGGGTTTTATAACGTTGTGGGCGTGGAAGATAAATCTCGATCGGAGGAAGTGTGGGCTCCTAGGCGAATGTCCATATTTTCGTAGCATTATGGAGAGGATATGGTGAAGTTAGAGCTACGAAAAGTGGGGTTTTAGCGCTGTTTAAGGGCGCAGCAATGTCTCTATTAACGCGGCGAGTAGGATGCGGTTCGCCATGACAAATTGGATTTTTATCAGGGATTAATTGCTCGTCTGACCAGTCAGCGTGATGTTTCTTTTGTTTATACGGCTCCGCATGTCCTTTTGACGTGGCAGAGAGTTGGGTACCTTTGGGATACTTCATTTTCTAGAGATCACTATAAAACGTTCGTATACGAAACCACCGTGCTCTAGAGTTTTAGAGAACGAGCCTTCCGGCATAATAAATATCCGGTCGTCCCGCGACTTCCCCCCTATGTAGCTTGCTGTGGTTGGAACCATGGCGCGTTAAAGCGTCGTTAAAGTGTCGTTAAAGTATCACTGTCGATTAATGCTGGCACGCGAATCGAATGCGCTCGATCTAGGACAGTGTTTCCCAATAGCTAACAATCGCTGCTTAGAAACCGATTTCTGGTATATCGATTGTGTTTCTGCTTTCCGTGATCGCGTATTTAAGTGTCCTTGCGATTGTAGGTGCGGTAGAAGTTGCAATACCTAATCGTGGATTGCATCGAGTTTGATTTCAATTCCATTAGATGACGGTGAACCTGACTGCAGTAGAGGATCTAGATTGATTCTAGCCTTGGCACTGGTTCTAGATGATAGGTCGGGGTCAATTGTTCTGGGTGGAACTCGGTGGAAGTAGTTCACTTGTAGTAGAATCAGACAGAGAGTAAAATGTATTAGAATTCGCAGTCTGAATCTACTGAATAAATGTTGGCTGGATCTACTTTGAAGTTAGAGTAAGTCTAGTTAATGTCTAAATGAGTTTAGGTCTAGTTCAGATGTAAATAGTCTGTATTTAGAATAGCCTACTGAAGAAAAATCTAACCTAGCCCTAATTCAAATCGAATGCGTCCAAATTTAAATTAGTCTATTTAGAAAAGTCTACCTCGGGTCTAGGTAAGACGCGTTACTGTCGAACTCAAAATAGTTTACTGCGGAAAAGTTTTGGACCTAGTTCAAGTTCAATACGTTCAATGTTAATTTAATTGATTCAGAAAAATCTATGCTAGACCTAGTTCAAGCCTCTGTACCTCAGCTAATCGAGTAGAAAATATCTAACCTAGACCTAATCTAACCTTTAGCGCATCCGAACCTCAATTAGTTGATCAAAACAAATTGAGCGTAGACCTAGTCCAACCCCTAATGCTTCCAAATCTCTACTAATTGCCTCGAAAAAATCTAATCTATATCTAGTTCAATTCCCAACACGTCCAAACCTCAACTAGTCCATTGCAAAATGTTCAACCTATATGTAATCCAATCCCTAACGCTTTCAAATCTCAACTAGTCGCCCAAAAAAAGTCTAATCTAGACCTAGTCTAACTTTAAACGCGTCTAAACATCAACTAATCGATCAAAAAATATGCATTCTAGATCTAGTTCCATCCTTAACGCTTTCAAATCTCAACTAGTCGTCCAAAAAACTCTAATCTACACCTGGTTCAACTTTCAACACACACGAACCTCAACTAGTCGACCAGAAAACGTTTAACCTAGACCTAGTTAAACTCCCAACACATCCAAATCTCACTTAATCTAACTCCTAACGCTTTCAAATATTAACTTGTCGCCTAGAAAAAGTCCAACCTACACCTAGTCCAATTTCCAACTTCCAGCATGTCCAAATCTCCCTTAACAGATCAGTAACGTCTATTCCGAACTTAATCCAACTCTCAATATGTCTAAGCTTCAACTACTCCACCCAAAAAGATCCATCGCTCCCGCAATAACAAATCAATCATAATTTTGCAATCACCAGCAACAATCCAGATCGATTCCTCATCTTCCCGACCTTCCAATCGTCAAAACGAAACAATCGTGAGTCTATTTCACAGACCACCCACAATCCAGTCGGAAACAAATGGAGAAGGGATCGGTTGGGAAGCACTGATCTAGGTAAAACGCACGAGCCATGGATAAGCGGAAAGCTCGGAGGGGAAAAAGGTAGAAAGAATGCGCGAGGCAGAGGGTGAAGCGATGTAACATTCTCGTGATTACTGATTACCAAAGCGATTTGCACCGTTCACCCGGCGGACGATTAATTTCTGTAATGGAGTCGTACCAGGGGTATCATTCTTCATAGTTACCGTTTCCCATTAGGTCGATTCTCGATATTGAATTCGCTTCGATAGCCGAAGCCACGGTGGAATTACGCTCGCGTGGTAGTTTCGCGTAATTCCCTCCACTACCACTCTGTAATTTGTTAATTAATGCTGCCTGCCTGTATTTTCTAAAGCTTCTCGTTTTTGGTCCTACGCCAGGCCTTTTAATGCGTTTCTTATTGAGTTGCGAGGGATTCAAACTCCGGCGGTAAGCTGGGTACTGCTATAATTGTGGTACAATGTAAGCTATGGCTAATGCGGTGCTCGGTCCAACGCTGTCTAATTTGGTCTAAGTTGATTACTAGTTAGTTTAATTACCCTCGGATCTATCGGAGCAGAGCTTTACTTCGGTATCGTTACACTCTGTAATTTGGGATCGACTAATCGCGATCTGGTGCAACCTAGACCTACTTCAACTTGGCTGTACGTTGACCTAAGTCCAAGTTTCGGTGCAATATTGGTCCACTTTTGTTCGAACTAATTTTATTTTAAGTTCTGTTGGACTGAAAATTAATCCTTAAATCCTTAATAAATTAGTCCTTACCTTAAAATAAGGTAATTTTTCTCTGACGAAGTTTAGTTGTGGTCCAAATTGATCGAGTTTGAACTTTGATGTAAGTCAAAATTCCATGCAGTCAGGATTCCTTACATTTTAGCATAAATCCCACGAAATTCAAATCCTCTAAATTCAAGTCCAAGGTCCAGAGATTCCAAATCTCTCGGAATTAAATCCCGTATTATTAAAATTTCCTAAAATTAAATTAAAGTCTTGTATAATCCAAAATCATTTAAATCCTGCTGACTGATCTAAATCTATAGATTGCATCAAATCCATTTGAACTTGAAACTAGATTTGCTTCGATTTGGATCAAATGCAGCGAAGGTGTAGTACAAGCTAAGTCCGTGTTCAATCATTCCAACCCAAGAAACGATGCGCGGTGTAAAAGCAATCAGGCTCACCGGTATCTCTGTACGTTCCAGATTTATACCAATGCTAATTCATATCGATCTTCGCTTTCATCCGGTAATAAGTAACTTTCAAGATCGAAGGGAGGAGCGGAACAACTCCGGTGGTTTCTTGCGGGCACAGGCTGCATAACCTGAAGCACTTTCCAACTATATGCACCCGATTACCAGGAACAAGACCGGCGTTTCTTGTTTCTACCGCAAGCCAACGAGCGTGTTCCGGTCTGACCGATGATGATGACGGGCCATCTCGCCAGGTATCTGCTCCTCCTCGATCTCGTCGTATGGGTGAGAAGAAAAGAAGCTGCGTGTACGCGTCAACCTATTCACCGCTTAAATTAATTCCCCTATGAGTGTCTTCTCTTCTTTACCAAAATTCTAAGTCATCCTCTCAGAAAACAAACGCAGCAAAAAAGGAAAAGACGAAATTTGTCAAATAACCCAAAGTTCCAAAGTGAGGAACATAAACAGAGATCTGTAAAAATAGAGTTTAGTAGTAGAAGGCAAAAGTCGACGAGATGGGTGGACAACTCTTTTGACTTTCAACACTTTTGTTTCTAATCTCCTGTACGACAATCCTGGCTACTATTATGGTTATCTTTTATAATCTACTATAAATGTTATCACGTAAGGCTAGGATCACACGAACGTCAAAATAACGTGCGTCAATCGTCCATCGCTAAGCCTGTCTCATCTTATATGTACTACGACGAAAATTGCGAACGGACACAGCAAGGGACATTTAATGGACCCTAGTCTAAAGCCCTCTTAAAATGGAACTCTCAATTCTCAATTTCTCAAGAATCTCAACCTCAACACTTTTCTAATCACTCTATCAATCGATCTAGAAACTGAAAGTCTCTTAAACTAAAAATCTCCGAAGTCCCTGAAGATTTCTGAATTTTTCAGAAGATCGAAGATCATTTCCGAAGTCTCGATCCGAAGTCCTCAATGATCTGTCGCCAAAGTGTTCCGACAAGCATCGGGATCGTCCGCCGACAGCTCGCGGCATCGGCATGATCTATCGACGAGCAGTCAACTACAAGACCCGGCTGTCCATCGAGCAGGACTCATAAAGACAAAGTGCTCCACCTCGCGGTGCGCTTTCACGCGCGCATGAGCGCAATCCCCGCGATAAATCCTGAAGGGGCCCGGCGTGGGCCCCATCCTCCCGGTCGGTGCCTTTTTCTCGGTGGCGTGTCTGCCGGCAATATTCCTCCCGAAGATCTGGCTGGAGGAACGAACCCGGCGACGCGACGGAGCGCCGCGATGCGGATAATCGCGGCCCTGGATCCCGCTAGAGGGAGGAACGCGGTAAAAACCGTCGGTGCCGGATCCTCGTCGTTAATTGTCCGACGCTGGTTTCCTCATTCTCACTGCCTCGCGATTAGTGTTTTCTTATTTTTCCTCTTCTTTCGAGGTGCACGCGTGCGTCTTGAGCGAATCGATTCGCGATGCAATGCAATTTACTGGCGACGACGACTAATCGTAAGCTACCCTTGACTTGATTCGATTGCAATTAGAAATCTTGTCTTTTTACGAGTTCAGAATATAGAAGATTCGATACAAATTTGAAGAGACATGTTTATAGAAGTACTTTTACGTGGAAAATATGTTGCATGACTTTCCGTTTATTTACAGAACTTCTGGAAACTACTTAACATAGGTTTTAAAATAGGAGGCATTAGAAGCACCCTTAGAATTATTCACGCACAAGTTATGCGGTTTTTTGCTTCTCTACTTTCAGTACTATTTAAGAAGTATTTACAAAGAGAGAAATATGCAGAATTTTTACAGCCACTGGGACAGAAGTCTTAAAATTCAAAAAGTCTCAGAATTCTGTCTGGCTATTGACATTCTTAGACCACTGGACACGGTTTAAAGAATCTATTAGGCACTAGAAACTCCCTTCAATTTTCCACCACTCATTTTATATGCTTTTCTCTAAATTTCCTGCTTTTCAAAAAATATTTACAAAAAGAAATAAGTTTAAAAATTTTAAGATTATAATTACAAGCTAGAAAAAAATACAAGAGACTCTAGAAACCCCTCAGAAATTCCTCAGCATTCATTTTTCATGGTTTTCCCCAAAGTTACTCTTTTTCAAAAAGAGTAGCTACATTTCGTAGTTACAATTTTAGTATCGACTAGCTAAAAAACCTTCTTCAATCGTACATTAATCAAATCTCTCGATTACTATGTTCTGGTGTATGCTAATTAACCAAGTGTACGAATTTATACTAAAGGGTACAAATTTATACTTGACCCGTTAAATAAATAAATTTCTCTTGGATTCTGTCTGACTACACAAATTCCCAAACCCCTTCTACAAACATGAAAGAAAAATAAAGTACATGAGGCTACATTAATATCAGTCTCTTCAAAAATCCCTACCAATAATTGTCCGCACTCTTCTCCAGATCCACAGTCTCTCAAGAATCATCTTCAAAGGGAAATCGTCTTTTCCCCAAAAACTTAAATTAATTTTGAAACCTGGGGAAAACGGGGGAACAACTTAAAGTCTCCTAAGAATGATCGCAGCTAGAGGAAGAATCCCTACGAAGCGTCCGAAGGAAGGAGAAGAACGAGAGGGACGTTGATCAACGGTGAAACAAAGCGAAGTGCCATTTTCAACCTTACCAGGTAAGGGGGTACGATAAGAAGGCGCATTGTACTCGGGTGGCTTTCTCTGGGAGATTCATTCGGATCGACGCACATCCTTCGCAATCCAGGATCCCCGATTACGACCCCGTGGAACAAGGGGACTCCGCTTGTTATTATAAATTCGCTCGGTTCGTTCCCCGCGAAAGCACGAATTCCGATTCCGGCACTCGGTGCTGCCGGCAGGATAAATGGTAATGGGGGGAGAAGGGGGTGCTCGGTCGGCTGAATGCCCGGGTACATCGGATAATGGTCTCCTTGATTCTTCCACGGACTTCACCGGTGCCCCGTCTCGTTTCCACGTTCTGCCCCCTCGTGGAAATGGGACGACGATCCGTGGAGTTCTCGCGCTTCTATCTAGTCGACCGCCCCTCGGACCCCCCCCTTTTTGCCCCCCTTTTCCTGGGTCTCCACCGCGAACGCTGGCCACACAAATTGAAGTTCGAGCCGGCACCCGTGTTTATACCGGCTTCGACTTCGATTCACGAGCCGGCCGAACGTGTAACTTTCCCGGGGGAATAGCTTCTTAGAATTCTGTACACGCGGGAAACAGGAGCAGGTAAGTCACTGCGAGTACGAACAATGGTAACCGACCTCTCGCGAGGACTGGACCCAGTATGTCTCTTTTTAAGGAGCGACGATGTTATGGGGTTCTTTGTGTGGCGCTGGAAGAAGTATTCCAGGTGCGGTGCTTCTCGTTTAGGTGAAGAACCTGGGATAATTTTAGAGAGACACCAGGTTACAGGAGGTTGGAAACTGAAGCGAGCTGCGCTGGTTTTGGTGGTTGGATGGTTTGGTTCCAATTGGAATTTAAGTCCTATACTCTTATTCAATCCCCTTGTTGTGTCCTAATCTGATCGCAAGGGAGTCTAGAAATTGAAGAAAATCTAAATGAAATCATTTCATCACTCATTTTATTTAGTTGAGTTAATTACTTTGTTCTCGAAATTTTATTACAGTAGAGCCTCAATTTTAAGTGTTTAAGACATTTAATTAATTATTTTCAATTCCTATTATACTGATTGTTAGTTTCAATTATTCTGGAATTTTGAGGAATAGAAATTTAAAATATGACTTAAGTACGCTAAGAATTAAAAATTCTTCGTCTGGGAAGAAAATTTTGGACAGGAAAATCTGCTTTATAAATTAAGTACACTTTCTTAAAAGGAAAAACTTCTCCATCCAGAAAGCGAAATCGATTTTAACTCTGCTATGAAGCTGATACTTTTACTAAATTCCTCTCTACTCGGAATTCGATTTCGAATACTACACCAATAAGAAACAAATTCTTTCCCTCAAATCTTCTCGATATTCTTAAATTAAAAATACCAAGCCCACCAAAAACTGCTCAGTACCAAAAAAATTATCAGGAAGACTTCACGCACGTGTCACCTCGAATCCCCTGTCCTTGAGATCAACCTTGAAGAAAGATCGAACCAGAAAGGGGCTCAAGGTCGACCTCGAGGGAGTCGAAGGGAGTCTGCCGGAAGCCGACGTGTTCCCCCGTCGTTGTAGATTCCGCGCGCCAAATAATTCCTCCCCTTATCATTCCCCCGCGTCGTCGGGAGCACCAAAGGACAGGACATCCTTGGCGCCGAGGCCTCCAGCCCCCATCGGCGTCGGGCGAAAGAAACGACCCCTCAGGCCGAACCGAGGCGGCTGGATATTTGCCATAAACGGCAACCGGAAGACGCGGGACAACCGCGGCCAGGCCGTTTCTTTTCTCCGCGTGTCGGTAGAGCTCGACAAGGTAGCAAAGGAGAGGAGAGCCGCGCGCTCGCGCGGTGCGTGCGCGAAGCATTGTCTCGACGAGACCGTAAATACTTCAACCCCGGTTCGCTTTCGCTCGTCGTTGTCCAGGAGGGCCTGTAACGCGTCCGGCAGAGAATTTTTCTTTAAGCACGCCGAAGAATTCTGACCACCCAGAAACCGGGGAACGACACCGATACGCTCCCTCCAAGTTCCGATAAAATATCGATTTCCAGCGTTGGAAGGCGCGGACCGCGGCCCTCGTTACTGTACGATTTACACGAGCCTCCGATCGCGGGGATCCTCTCGCACGCAGCCCCCAAGGGGAAGCCTTCTACCACCCCTGGAAGAAGAGAGATGCTACCCTTGGTTAACCTGAGGTTGGTAGCTTTGGGGAATGAGGCGAAATCGTGGAAGTTTTTCTTAGGGCGAGATTTATAGGGTAACTGTCGCTATTAGTGTACCTTTGTATTTAAATAAGTTTCAGGGAGAAACGAAAGAAAATTAGTAGATGAAGTATTTTTTTTGGTAAAGTTAGGCTACGAATATATATTTATAAAGCACACATTTTGTATTTAGAAATTGTTATAACACAATTAATTAATTTTTTTTTTAATTCGTATCATGATTTCGGCAGCTTTACCGAATTTTTTTTCAACAAAATATTAAGGAATGGTCACTCTTTGTAAGTAAATAAATGAACTATTAATAATATTTACGACAATTGAAACGTTAATTACAGAAGAAAAGGGTTTGATACTATGAAAAAGCAGTATTCAGGGTACTTTTAAAACCTTTTAACAGTTTTAATAGCGTTTCTACAAATAGGGTCGAATTTCATGAATTATCCATATGTACATACATCAATCGGCTGTTAAACTTAACCTCATTTAACCTCATTGTGGAAGCAAAAGTGCGGAGAATTTCAGAATGCTTGCAAATACTTTGATATTTCGGAAATAGAAAGTTTATAAAATACATACGATGCTTAAACTTAGATGTTAATCAATAATCATAGGCAAGCACACAAATTGGGGGCACAGAAATAAGAACAATAACTCTTTTTTCAATGATAATTTCATGAAAATATAATATTTTTATCTTATAAAAATTTCTTTACTAAAAAAAACAGGATCAAAGAATAAATATAAATTTTGAACAAATGAATTCAAGCACACTAATAGGGACAGTTACCCTCGTCGCTTCTTCTTTTTAAGCCCTTGCTTAAGTCGTCCCTTGGAATATAAATTACATTGTAAAGGGAGACTTAAGCAAATGCTTAAAAGAAGAAAGAATTATCAGAAGCTATTATTCATAGAATCGACCTAAACTCAAGTTCCACTACTTTTTCAGCAATCTGATTTTTTCTATTCCATTTGTAATATTAAAAATGCACGAAATCAGTACATTTTCTTTTTCTCCGCAGGCGAATTATAACTAGACTAAATATTTATACATTTTTGGCAATTTTAAATATGCTAATATGTATCAATATGTGCATAGATGCAAAACTACATTTTCTAGTATTCAGAAGGTAAAATCCACTTTTATTTAAGTTGATTTTCTTTTTGTGTGCCTTTGAAAATATAAATTCGCATAAACATCCGCAGTCTAGTTATAACGCCGCGATTCATCCAAAAATCTGCACAACTCTTCAGAATCTTCTCTCCTGCTAAAAAAAATCTACATCCTCCGCAAAGAAAATTACGAAGCCTTTGGGCCACGAAGCTTGCTTGTTTCGAAGTCCAGAAAGATCGGCCAGAAAAATGTTCGCAGAACCGCGGAGCGATAAATCGCGCGAATTAAGGGCGAATTGCCCGGAGCGAAAAAATCGCTGCGCCGCGTTGCTCTCCCCAGTCGGGCGGGCACAATCAAGGGAAAAGCTCCGCGGGGCCCGACCTTCTTCGCCTTCTTCGCGGAGTGGTATATGACCCTCTTAATGAAGTACGACAGATAGCCGAGCGACTGAGCGCGCACAGGGCCCGGTGAAGCATGGTGCGAGGCTCGTTGTACGGCGATTGTAAGGGACACCGCGCGATCAGGAACACCGTGGCCGACTCGCGCTATTCGATATAATGCGAGTAGACCATCGGCCGCGAAAAAATCCGCTGGAAGGACGGGATTTTTGCGCCGGGAGAGAAACCTGAAAACCGTCCTGGAAACGCGTCGCGAATCCGCGAGCGATAAATCATTCCGCCGTCCCTTTTTTCGACCTTCGGCTCGCATGTAGGCGAAGCGAAGCGAACGATTAACCCTTTGTATCGAGCAGATTTTTGCGGAGTACGGGATATTTTTAGCCGATCGATCGAAAGAACTCGAAGGAATGTCAGCGACGAAATCCCTCGATCGCGATCCGAGGAACGGTTCGCGACATTGCTGAAATGTAACCATCCGTTACGAGCTCCCCGCCCCGATAGAAAAATCCTCCCCGCGACAGTCGACCGTACCTCGCGCATAATTGGAGCTCCGATCGAGCTTTCAATTAACGCCAGTTCCCCCTTCGAGCGCATGTGTGCGCGCCCGATTAAAAGCGCCAACGGTAATCTAATTCGAGGCTCGATCAACAGGGACGACCTGCTGCTGGTACCCTGATCAACACCGAGGCCTCGGGACAACACGGGATTCTAATCTAATTAGATGCAATTAGAGGAGCGACGAACACCAAGCGGACGCTGATCGCCTTGTGCTACGGTCTAATTCGACCAGTTACCAGCTCGCCGAGGTAACGACTCTGTACTCGGGGCTGCCGCTGCTCACCTCGGACCTGTCGTTCGCAGCAGGTTTCGAGGGCAAGTCGGCAGATTGACTTCTGGGGCCCGTTAGCCGGCCCGAACAATAGGACAACTTAACGAAGTCGATTCTTCGAATGCGATCTCCCCCTTCGGCAACTAAGTGGCTCCTGAGAAACTTCCTGTACCCCGCTTGGATCTGGAGCTTGCCTGATGAAGGGATAATCTACTTTGCTCCAAGCGGCTGTCTGATTGCTGTCTCCTCCTATTGATGCATGGCGTAGACTTCTGCAACGATATACGTGGGATCTACGTAGGATCTTTCGTTAGGAAACCGCCGAGTTGGAAGTAGAATCCGAAAGCGGCGAGTGGTATTCCGCAAGAAATAAAATGAGAGACGGGCAACAGGTTTATGGTCTACGAAACGAGCTTGTCTCAAGAGGAACCAAAAACCGGGAGAATTTGCGAAACATATTGACGATCGAATAGGAAGAGACGGGACATAGTTTCTGAAATATAGTCCAGAAGACAAATTTGCATAGAGATTCCTCTTGTTCCATCCCTCGATCAGGTTGCACTTCGCTCAGAAATGCTGAGAGTCAACCGCCTTGAGGTTCCTTTCACCCAACCGCCTATTTTCTCCCGAAGCGTCATCGCCTCGATTGTGCGTCTGCGGAGACGGCAAAACGAAGCAAACAACGAGGGCCACAAAGAGTAACGCGACCACTCGATAAGCAATCCGCACGGAGAAGATAGTCGATCCCGTCGGGGATGGAAAAGGGAGTGAAAAGGGGTCGCGTGTTTTTGCACATGCCCCGAGCGTCAGGTTTTTCATCGTGTCGCACGAAAATAACCTCTTATCCCCCGACCCCGACCTGCTTTGATCCGCGTGCTCAAAGGACTCGGGTGCGCGGCGTCCTCCGCGGCCGCTGAAGAGCACCTCGCCAAATTAGCAGCCCTTTTGTGCTGTCACTCGCTCGCTGCCAGTCACTGAATTCAGTTTACCTGCCCTCCTCTCCGACGCCCCCCTCGATTCCCTTTCTGTCGCACGCATACACGCGAGCGAGAGAGCGATTCAATCGAAATCCGCCGTTTGTTCTTTCAGGAAGGGCTCCGAGGATGCCGACGAGGCCGAAAAAGAACGTGGTGAATGAACGTGAACGGATCGGGTAATTCGAACCGATATTCGCCCGGACGAAGGCGTCTCGCGGGGTTTTCTGCCCGCGTCCGACGTTCGCCGTGACGCGTTCTAATAACGCGTCCATTAAATTCGACTAAGGGGCGTGTCCTGATCCCGCGTCAGGATCGCGCGGAAGATCCTTTGTTCGCATCGGATCCCTCGTTTCGCGGCGGAAGGACTTCGCTTTGAAAGGCTGCTCTTCGACTTCGCGGACGCGGCTTCTGTGGGAGCTGAGGACGCTGGGAAGTTGATAGAAAATTCTGGAAGAGCTGGGAGATTAATGAGAGCTTCTGTAAGAAATGATGGATCGATGGATTGATCGACCAAAGGTCTCAATTTCAGGACTTAGCAGAACTTTGACAGAAATGTAGGTAAAAACATCCTCCGAGGTTAAAAAACGTCAGAGCTTAAGAAACCTTTCGAAATATTAAGAGATTTGAAAATAGATTCATTAAAGTCCTCCTGTATTCGTTTTCATGGGAACCAATTACTTCACTTCAAATCTTATTCTCCCTCGTACCGACTTCTTTCCTCCGCTTCTACATCCCCTAAAAGCTTCCTCATACATATTCTATGGATCCCACCATCCTTCAGGGGATGAGGACACCTTCTAAATTACGGAGGATCCCAATCAAACGCAATCCCAGACCGGCGCATCAAGCAGGACCAACCGCATCCTCTTAATCTCCATCTCGTTGGTTCTTTCACTCGTCAATCAACTCCTAAACCGCCCATACGAGAGCAAATAAACGGCGCAGGTGGATCATCGTGCCCAACGATCGCTTTCACTCTGGAATTCTCTCTGGGCGGAATCCAAAGATCTCTCATCGAGCAACCCGAGCCGCAGTTGGCTCTTCGGGACGCATCTGATGCCCGAGCGTCACCGGCGACGTCTCACGAACCCCGAGCCGGCCTAAAATTATCCCGAGGATTGCTCCTCCTTTATCTAGGATGATCTGGACCCGGTCGCGATGGCGAATTCGCGCGAAACATTGGACTGGAATCTCTCTTGGCTTCATCCTCGTCAATCTAGACAGCTGGTAAATTGAATTTTTGGACGAGCAGCGTGGGTCTGATTGGGCCGAATCATTTAGAGAGGGTTTGGACGACACAAAGGGAGAGACAGAGAGGAGAGAAACGGGAAGAACGAGATCTCTTGGATCGACTTGGAGCTGAGTCGGCTCGTCTTTCACGCTAGTCAAAAAAGAGTTCTGGAAGTAGAACTTCTTTAGGTGTGCGGAACGATATCTGAATTTGTGGCTTTTTAAATGAAAAAAAGACACTTGTACTTTTTTTTGTCGAAGAAAGCAATAGAGAAGTGAGGTTTGAATTTCTGAAAATTCCTCCTTGAAGTAGAAGAGTTCTAAGTTAAAGAAGAGAAGAGAAACGAATCGAAAATTCTTGGCACTAAATACAATAACTCACAAGTTTGTTTAGATGTATTCCAAATATTAATTAACTACGAAATCCCTAGTATTGCCTTTTTTCTATCGATTGATGTTATTCCACCTTCCAAATTTAATTGTTTTTCAGTTTCTACAACTTTTATTATGTAAATTTACATACTTTTTCAGAACTGAAACTTTAGCATACCTTTTGTGAATAAATGTGTGAGTCATTGTACAGTTCCTTCCTTCAAGGGGGTTTAATTAAACTAGAGGAACATAAATTTTCTCGAAAATAAAAGTGAGACTAAATTAACAAAAAAACGTTTCCACTATAATCTCCACACGCATCCTCCGTATAAAATATTCAAAGACCTAACCCAAACCTAGCGTCTAATCAAAATCCCAAAAAGCAGAAGCCTCGTAACCCCAGAGAAGAAAGGCAAATGCAAATTTCTGGCACTTGAAGCCTCCTCCTCGTTTCCATTCCTCGATACCGATACAAATGATTCTCTGCTCGACGAGTCACTTAAGTCGCCTCTCCAAACGGCCCGAAGATAACGCTAATTACGATTCGACGCAGACACCAGTGGCCATTAGTAAATTATCTCGAGTGTACCTGCGCTCAGTGGTGGATTGAAGAATCGTGATCCTAAGCTCCCGCCACGTCCGGTGCCAACACATATTAACCCCTCGACGCGCCAATTAAGCGAAACTCGTCGCAACCAAAAACTACTTCACCTTTGTCTGAGCTCAAACCCACGAGACGTCTTCGTACACCAAGGGGTTAATCCACGCGACATCCAGCGAACGCTCGACGATGAATCTCAGAGAAAACGATCGTCGACAAAGTTGTGAAAGCCCCCCGGTCCACGCTTTATGTCCCCCGAGGGCAGAGCGGAACAAAATCCCTCGTAAAAACCGGGCGAACGAGGTTCACGCCTGGAAGCTCCTCTCGCAAGCTCGTAACTCAGATTAAGCCACGGAGAGCCTCGCACGCGCCTCAATGCGACCACCTGTCGCATAACTCCCGATCTAAGCCCAAGTATCGTCGGATCTATGCCCCGATCGCAGGAAGTCCGAGCCGCCAGCAAATTTCGCGGAATCCCCCTGCGCGTCGCGAGCCGCCTTCTGATTTACAGCGAGCGAACGCGAGAAGGCTGGGGCACCTCGAGGACTTACGAGTCGACGTCCCGTTCACGGCAGTCCGTAGATCCCGCGGATGATAAATTCGAGAAGCCCAGGCACTTTTATCCACGACGTCCAGGATGTCCCTGGTTTTTCGATATTCCGCTGCGCCAGTAGACCTTGAGCCGCCCTTCGAGCTGCCATCGGCCTACAATGTTGTGAGGCACATTGCGGCGACAGAGTCGAGATTATTTACGACGATCCGACGTTACGCTAACTTGAGAGCTGTCACTGAGTGTCGACTGAGAGCTCCTGGAGTGGTAAAAGCATGAAAATTGAAGCGATCTAGGTCTAAGGTCGTCGGGAACTATCTTTGGAGATTTTGGGGAACTGAAGGACCTAGGTGAAGGATTCAATGATAATTAACCATTAAGCGAATTTGTTTAACACAGTAAAAATATTGCGTTCATGTAACGCTGGGCCTTAATGAGTTAATTACTGGACTGAGTGTGTAACTGATGGCTGAATTAAAGAAAATTAACGAAAATTGCACTGGGATGCTGAGAAAATGACTGCTGCTATGAGGTGAGAGATCTGAGGTGGCAACGAGACACAGTTATTATAAAATTATCAGGACATCTTTTAACAATTCTTTTTTTCCATACGTTAATTAATGGTCTGAGTTAAATTTCTGAGAGCTCTGATTGGTCTCTTAAATATCAACTATATCTAAGTTTTTCTTCTATTTCAAGTTACTTCTATTTAGATCTACCACTACACTAACAATGCTAATATTACTGTGGTAATGTTAACGCCGTCAACGTAAATTACAAGAACTATGCAACTCGAGACTTGAATTGTTAAATAATTTTTAGGATCCCAAGATGAAAATTCTCCTCGAGGTTAAACTGTTTTCAAAGCCGAAGCTCGCAGCAAGCGGCTTCTAGACACCTCGTACGCATAAAAGCTTAACAAAAAGCGTCCTCAAAGTCCGTGAACCTAGAAGATGGGAGCGATCAGGTGCGTTTAGAGGTCCAGAGCTCCGCATCCTCGCGTGTTTTCGCATTCAAATGCCCGGGCCCGGTGCAATTTAAAACTCGTTTGGGCGCCACGGCGGGGCCAAGGCGAACACTTCAGTGATTTCGTGCAGCATCTGGACCAGAAAAGAAGAAGAAGACGACGACGGGCCGAGGGAACAGAAAAGAGCAGGACCACCAGGCAAATAAAGCCCCAGCGAGGCTGAAGGCCGGTTTTCAAAAGGAAGATGAGCCACCGGGAGGAAGAAAGGGGAGCGAGTGTTAAGGACGCGGACCTCTTATTGTCCCAGGGAACGGTCTTCCCTTTTACCGACGAATCCTCCACTCTTTCGGTTGAGGGATAATTAAATGAACTGCTTTTTAACTAGAGGCGAGGAGATTTTTAATATCCTGCGATTTTATTACTATAAACACCAATTCCTATCTCTGATTATCCTTCGGAGGCTCTTAATTATCCCTTATTTTCATTATTCAAATTGAGTGATCGATGTCCTACTGCATTTAATGCGGTCCAGATGATAACTTTGAAATTACAGATCCTCCATCACCGTGAAAGCCTTTTATTTTATCTTCACCACGGTTTTCAAGATGTTGGCCATCTGTAACCATCAAGACAATCAAGATATATGACTCTTGTCCTATGAGGGTAAACGAATTATCAGGTCCTAATTGTAAAAGGATTAAGTTATACTTCCGAAATTGATCCATAAACTGACCCCATACCGAAAATGAGTTAATCTTCACGAATAACAGACACCAAAAGGAACGATTCCCAAATAAAGAATCAAATCTCCATCTTTTCATCCGATTTCCCAGTGAACCGCTTGAAACAGCGTCGTCCTCAGAACGTCTGAGAGAAGTTCAGCCATCTATAGGTCCGATACTCATCCCGGAATGTCCAAACGGAGCCCGTTCCAGCAGTGGCTCGGACAGTTGTCTGGAGCCACTGACTCAGAGAAATCCCCCTCGCGAGCCGGAGCGATGTTCTCGCGGGCGAGACAGGGCCTCGAAGGGCGGAGGGTCTCCTCCGCTCCCCGAAGGGTACAGATCGAAGGCCACGATACCTATACGTAAATATGTACGTCGCGGTCTGGTAGATACACCACCGCCTACCAGAGATACGTCCGTTTCGTAGCAAAGGTCGTACAGGGGAGATCGATTTGCATGTCACTGATAGGAATCCCGCTCGAGTAACGACGACGAGTAACGTGGCTTCTCTCTGCCCGGTGATCCGCCGAGCGAACAGGATCAGAGTGACGGAAGCGGCAGACAGTTCGAGACAAACGATCCGATATCTCTTCTGCACGCACACCGAAGGCCCTCCGCTGTGCACGGTTGCGACCGACGAGAAAGTCATCCATCGTAACACGATAATTATTATCATCGATGCGAGCCCGGCACCGGTGAACGCGTGTTCGTTGCGAGGGGAACAACGAGCGGAGGAATCGCGGAGGCAGAAGCGGAGGAAAACTGAGATTGGACTAAACTTTGTTCCGTTGGTGAATGAAATCGTCTGCGACCAGTTTTCGTACTCTTTCCACAAATGATGCCTACCTTCATTAGTTATTGACTCTGTTTCCCTAGATGCGCCTCTAAGAAGATCGTAGTTAAGAAACGGACTAAAGTAAAGACAGACCTATTTCTGAGATTTCAGCGTTTGGAGGATCTTTGGGTTCTAGGTTCTTAGCTTCAATTTAAGGATCTCTAATTTCAAGGCTATCATCTAAACTACATCAAATACAGGCATTTCAAGACTATCGGCTGTAAACCATAAATAAAAAATCACAGTGCTAGCAAAGCTGGTACCAAGTTCAAATTCAAGTCCCAAGAACCCTAAACATCTCCATGTTACTATATCTCCATCACACCTAATCCAAAGTAGTTTCCAAGGTCTTCCAAGTTTTCATTCACCTCTCCTCAAGCTCCCAAAGAACCAACAGCCATTCTAAGTCGCATCTTTCATCACTAGAAACCACCTTAAGCTTCCTTGAGGATTTGCGCGCATCCAACTCGCGGAATTCGCTATATCCGCGTGATTCTGCGTTCCAAGATCAAGCTAACGGAAAGCGCGTGGTCCTGGTACGATTCAATGATCCCGAGAGGTCATGTACACTCATTCATGCACGACCGGTCATCAATATGGCGGTGCATAACTGTCGCTAGAGCAGGGAGAGAGGGAGAGAAAGAATCCGAGGCCCGCTGGCCTATCATTACTGATAATTGCAGTTGGCTAACACCTCGTCCCACCCGAGGATCCCCCCTCGTCGGTGCTTCTTGCCCGGCTGGATCGAACCACAAATGGATTGGAGCAATACGACAACAGGATGTCTGCCGGAAAAGGAAGAACAAGAAGGCGCGGACCAGAGAGGTCGACCAGGCCCGCCAGTCCACAGGAAATTCGACAAAAGCCTCTCCGGGACCCAGAAGATGGTCGCGAAGGCATCCTGACGTTCTCCTCGGGACGCCGCTGAGGCATTTTTACGACTGCCTTCTAACGGTTCTATTTGCATATTTCTGGAGATCGAGACGGACGCTCGAAGGTTAACTCGTGGCAGGAAAATTTTTGGACAAAAAAGATTCTTCCTAAGAAGATCCGAATCTTCCCAAATTATAAAGAACGCTTCTCGTAACCAGACTGCATCAGATTCGGACGATTATCACCGCGCACCTGGCGAGAATCTGCAGGGTTTGAAATGCACGAAGGGACTTCGGTCGAAATCGGGAGTACCGACAAGTGGCGAGGCGAAGGGACCGTACATAGAAAAAGAAACCATAATTTATACGTCGCCGCGGCGTCACCATGGACAATAAATCCGCTGGCGGTTCAATCGCGGCTGTCGGGCACCGGACGAAAGATACCCGGGCCGCCTAGGGTGTCCATTATTCCCAGATAATTACATACTTCTCCCTCAGGAATTTTTGAAATGAGTTCCAGCCCCTCTCCCAGGCCCACGGAATCCTCAACCGGTCCTTTGGAACCCTGAACGCCGACGAGTTTTCCTGTCTTAAAAACCTTTTGCTCTTACAAAAATTCAAACACTCGGAAAATTAAATTCTTAACTACAACACTGTGCATTATTTTTCTTTACCAACACCTTCAAAGTTCCCCCATTTCTCATTAATAGAGAAAAAAGAAACTTAAAATTGAATAAAAGCACGTAATATCTTCAAAATAATATAAAACGTAATTTACTTTTGATATTTCATATATTTTTGTATCTGTGCATATTCTTACAGGTTTTTGCATAATGAAAATTGCCAAAAATGCATAAACATCCGCAGTTTACTCATTAATTACAATATTTATAAAGTCTGTTTTCTGTTCCTGCTCTGACTGCACTACTGCAGAGTGAACCACTTGCTATCTCCTTGTATTTCAGAAGACAGAAGGTGATAGCAAGTGGTTCACTCTGCAGTAGTGCAGTCAATGCAGGAACAGAAAACAGACCCATATTCTCAAGAAAAGGAGACCCTTTGCTCCGAACGAATTCCCAACGCGTCGACCTTCGCCAAGGCAACAGATTTCGCCGCAACCCGATTTCGTCTCCCCGAACAACGATCAATTTCCCCTCGGGGGAGGAAGAGGAGTCAACGCAGGCCCGCGGATCGCGTTCCATTGAACCGTAAAAGCGGAGCTTCCGTGTTCCGGTTAACTGTTCACCGCGAGGACCGCGCGCGCCGTCGCAGCAGGACGAACACGAAGAGGACGCCGAAGGGGAACGCCGACACGGGGGACGGGAAGAGGAGAGGCACGACCAACGATGCCCATTAAACATAGGGCCCCTTCTCGTCGTTGGTCCGGTCTAGTTTAAACCCGTCGCGTCGTCGGGCTTCGCCAGTCTCGCGTGAGTCTGATTGCGGGTTCGAACAGGTTGAACAGTTGGGTAATGGAGGCGCCCACGTCTCTCCGCTAGCGGTACCAGCTTCTGTTATCTCCGCCGGCTTTAAAAGCGACGTGATCGCTCGGTCAACCAGCCCCGCTTCCATTCCGGCTCGTTTCCGTCTGACCACTATTGTCTTCTCGGAAAACTGGCCGGTCGACCGTTCGATGCGCGAGTAATTGGACCCCGAGTCTTCGATTGGACTCATGGTTCACCGATTCGGGCTTTCGGGGATCGACGAGGCGATAGAGAAGTGGCGACGCGATCGTTATTAGTCTGGAGAATTTCGGTAATTGCGGCGGGAGTGTAATAAAAATTTTACACCAAAGAAATTTGTAGAACCTAAAGTCTGTAGAACAACTCTGAAGTCTGATACAACCTTGGCACAGGAGTGCGAAGTGAAGGAATTCGTGGATAGAAGCCTATAAAATTTTTATTAGTATTTTTTATTGCTGTCTTTTTGCAATGTCCACGTCCATTTCCTTTCACTTTTATTAGTTCTCCTATTCTTCCATTTTCAAGTTTCTTCCCACTTGTACATACAGTAGTGGCCAATAAAATTGTACTACTCCTTGACAACACATTTTTTTCATTCATGAATTGCAAATCTTTAGGTAATAACTAGACTGCGGATGTTTATGCAGATTCATATTTTAGTAGATATACAACAGCAACTATAAATAAAAGTACATTTTATTTTCTAAATATCATAAAATGTATTTTATTTTCGATATTTTATAAATTTTTGTGTCTCTGCATATTCTTAAATTCAATTTTATTTTAACCTGGTCTTTTAGTGATTTCTTGTAATGCGATCCATTAGAGTTGCATTATTTTCTGTCGGTTAGATCATACAGCAATTCCACAAATTATCGATCCTACCTATTATTCTTGAAGTTATGCAAATTACTACTGTAGTTAGTAGCAAGCATAACTCTGAATGGCATAAAAACTATTTAAGAAAAAAAATAGTAGCCTAATTTTGACGTACGGTACTGATCACCCCAACTCTCCATAGAATTAGCTGCTTGATTTTAAGTTTTCACGGCTCGACATCATACAGTTCTCACTATTGAGACTTTCGGGAGTAAACCATGTCCCATGGGAAGTATTAAATAACCATATCTGCGGAAAATATGAGACAACCATGCAAAGAGTCCTTCTTTATACCACTTCGTAATCTCCCGCAGCAAAGTATCTTTCTACGCATTCTGATACTGAAAGGATTCCCCAAGAACAGCAGAGGATTTCATCTCCCATTGAAGATAGAGAGTTGAAGAGACTTGAGGAGACTTTCTTATCTAGATCGACGGTGTCCGTTGTTTCAAGATTTCAAGGTTCGTCACAGAAGCAAAGAATTTCGCGGAGGCAGGCGTGTCCCTCGCGGAATGACGATTCCACGGCCGCCACACCTCTCCTAAGACCTGCTACCACCTTCGTGCCGGCAGCGAGCTGAACAAGGTCGCGCGACCACGTGCTCGATCGCCAGATACCGACGCATTTCCATGAGTTCAGCTCGCGTAGCCGCGATGAAGATAGCCCGGTATAAGGGTCGAGACTCGGCGAGCACCGTTCAGGCCTTAAAAGGGCAAGCTGAATGCCGATCAAGGAATTAGATGAGAGCGTGCACGCCACTTGGGGCTGCCAGGTGTAAATGCGACGGGATCGTTCGTTTCCACCGATACTGTCCCAAGGAACGATTCCCCTGTCCCTTCATTCGAGGAGGACGAGATAAGGGCCAATCGAGAAACCCTTCTACCCATAAGATTTCGATTTGGTCGTATTGGTCCCAGTGGCGCAGGGAATTTCAAGGAATTTCACTAGTTCCGATTTTCGGGGAACGGTACTTTTCAAGCGATATTGCGCGACGTGGTGTAAGAAGAAGACCTCCGCCGATTCTGGAACTAGATGCACAGCAGTGCAGGTGCAAACGCGAGCGCAGGTCGTTAATTTCCCCCGCGGTGGAGTCGTGTACGATGAGCCGATGACAAGATAGCCGTGCCTCTGGCCCGTGGGGTCGCGACCAGCCTTTCAATTAGGCTCTAATTTGATTGCGAGCCGCTCGTGAATGCTCCAACCTCGGTGCATCCCTGGGCTATCGGTTTTCAACGGAGATTCGCTGAGCCCGATGCCGTTCCAGGATAAGGGATCGACCTTACTCCGAGCTACTCGGTTGCCTTTGGAAACGGCGAGTTTTGAGGTCAACAATATTGAAAGAATCGATATCGCATTGCTAATTACTTTGGTGACTAATACGCATTGTGCATTACAATTAGAATGAAAGGGGTTCACTGGTGAAAAACAGGGAAAAATTTCAATAGTCCCTTTCAAAAATTCCATGTAAAGTAAGTTTTATTGACTATTTCACCATTATGAATATAAAGGGATGACCTTTTAATCAAATATTAAGGAACGAGAAATCTAGATCTAGTTCTCCGTTCCACGAGAGAATAAAGTCGTTTCGCACATCATATTCCCACTGTCCCAACGGTCCCAAGTGACTTTTCTCCTGGGATTTCTAAAGAATTCAGGTTCTAAGAAAAGATATTCCTTAAAAATGATGGGATCCTTTTAGGACTCCCTAATAGGTACAATAATTCTTTACGTTTCTTTCTTCTGTATTTCATTCATTTTTAATGAATCCATAAAGAAACTATGATTTGAGGATTCTGGAAGAGTTAAACTTACTGGGGGACATGATTTTTAAGAATCACAAATAATTTGTTATGGTTAGACTGTGGTTGTTCATGCAAAATAAAATGTTTAGAAATGAATACAATGAATGGAAACCTGAATAACAATATGTTTTATTTTTTAAATATTGTAACTTGAATACTTAGACTTGTCATAAATGCATAAAATCCGCAGTCTAGTTATGATTTTTTTTAGCAACAATAAGCTCGTGGAACGACTAATCTGTTCGTAATTGGGTCAATTACCCTAGATTCATTCCTCTCCGAAAAGAATTAATCAAAATGGTGGTCTCAAACGGCCAGTTAAGTTGACCCGCAGTATAATCTAAACTGAACTTCTCAAATGTATCATATTTTTAAACCATCCCATCCTCGCTGATTCCAATTTTCCCCTTCAATATCCCCGCCCTCGCGCAAATTCCCAAAAAAGTGCTGCCTCCACCGTCCCACCAAGAACAACTTTATCTTCACCCAACCGATCCCAGCGACTCCTAATCTGAATCTCAGAAAAGCAAGGGTATTTAAGCAGTGACCCCCTTGAAAGACAGAGTACACCTCGACGACACGAGAACCAATTCCCCCCCGCAGCAACGCCACTCGTGTATCAGGTCATATCGTCAACGAGTCCCGTCTATCCCCCGACATCTAACCAGCGACTTCCTCGTGAGATAAAGCGACCGTGTGTCCGATCCCCCCTCACCGTCCGCCCCCGGGGAGCGAGGCTTCCCTCTCGCGACTTCCTAGTGCTCGTCGTTATCTAGGCTCGCCGGTTGACACCGGGTACGAGCATTACGTAAGAGAGCGGATTAAACACCGATGCACGAGAGGCGTACCCGGTGCATGAGCGGGACGATGTGCGGACACCGGCGAGAGGAGGGCTGAATGCAAATCCCTGGCCGCGTATCGGTATTAATATCGAATATGGGAAGGAGGGGGATGCCGGGCCTACGGTGATACCATCGTCGACACGAGCAAACGGGAGTAAAAGGAGGAACGAGGGGATAATCAGACCACGGGCTGACGTACCCGCGGAACACGAGCAAACAGATCGACCTGATATCTCTGCTGATTGGAACTCCTCGATGACGAGGGGCGGAGAGGCATTCTTGGATTATTCCAACGGTCGACTAGGACGGGAATCGGCTGCCTCCGAGAGAGTACATAGATTATTTTGATATCTGCTAATTGGAAGCGATGACGACTGGTCGCGTCGCGGAATTACTGCGGATCATGACGATCGACTCGTGAGAAAGTTACTCCGAGGAAGGCGAGGGGAATTGCGCTGCACCAAGCGGATGCACTATACTTCGGGCCAACTCAATTGGCCGTTCAAGGCAATCATTTTTCGACGTGAGTACGTCTATAAATTTGCTCTTGTACTGGGAGCATAAGAGAAAATCCGATGATAACGAAATCAGGGGATACAGTTTCGTGGTGCAATTCAGAAACTGTTGTTTATATCGAAAATCAAAATATGCGACGTGATAGTTAAAGAATTAAAGAATTTATTTCATCTAGCTGCCATTTTTTTATTGTTTATTTCCTACCTTCCTTCGATACTAATGAATGAAAAGTATTCAACAGAAAAAGTGAAGCCAGAAGCGAACAGACAATGAGACAGTGAAATGGAAATATCGAATTTAGAAACATATGAATTGATAGAATGATCATTGGCTTTAAAAGTATTAAACATAATAAAATAATTCTTTTTAAAATGCTATTTTCTCTAACTTTGTATTCATATATCTGTATTCATTCTCTCTAATTATGACGTCACACGCCTGTTATCTTTGAACTGCGTATGACGTAGATGGTTTCAACCCCCACTCTTAAATTTCCGGCTTATGTGCCTTCCTGTATTTTTTATTCATTTTCTGATACCAATGACAATAAAACGATCTCTTGACGAACATTGTAGACGCAATGGACATTGGAATGACCCAATGGACATTCTGTGTCCGTGTCAATTATTACGTGTATTAAACGTCTATTAAAAAATTATAAAAAGAAAGTCTGAGTTTGACCGACCAATTGAATTAACCCAGAGTATAGGCTGCACTGTTGGCTGAGCTATTTGTAGAACACAGTTTTGAAATTTTTGGTGCATCAATGAAGAAAAAATGGCGATGCGAAGTCATGATCATCTGCAATCACTGCGATTTTATGGCAGTGACGGTAATTAAGCAAAAACTAGATTTCTAATTTATATTACTACTTCTTCACTTTATAGAGAAATCGTTTGTTCTGTTAAAAGTCCATCTGGTCATTTTATGATTGAATAAAATTAATTCTACTGTATATAATTAATTTTTCCTTAAAAATTATACATTTTTTGTGCAAAGCGTTCAAATTTTGTTTAAAAAACAAGTATTTCTAAACAAAACCTTAATACAAATGTCGGAATCATCCAAATCATCCATCTACTTTCTTGCTTACCCTAGCTATGCAGAATCGAAGCAACTTTATGGGTTGAAGGTTGGGTAGTTGGTTCAGAGTTAAAGATAAAAATTCAACTATTTTGGAGCAAAACATTTCAGAAGAACAAATATAGTACATAATTACATGAATCTACTTTGAGCTCTTTGGAAATGGAAAACGAAAATTTTTTGCTCAGTTACAGTGCATTCTGTGTGATCGATACAAGCAACAAGTTCGGAGAATATGTACAAAACCCATAATTTATTTTTCAAGTAAGCAAAATTCTCTACCAGAAAGCAAAGTTTCCACTTTGGCAAAAATTATAATTCTTCCTCGTTCTTCGAACAATGAAATTGTTCACTAATTCCACAAAGAATTTTCTGACCCACGCATGAGTCAAGAGTCTACGCATAGTTCTAAAAGATAATAGATAAATAAATGGATACCAAACAAAAGCGTAACCTCCCAGAAACTTCAATTTCGCAACGCCTCATCTCGAAGATGATGAGACTCTAATTGAAACCGGCGAGCTTCCTCCCGGAGGAGACAAATTTTTCCCGGCCATTATCCCGGGGAAATTGGCCAGGACGGTTTACGGTTACCCGCAATTAAAGCGTACGGTAATTGAGAACGGACACCGTTACGATATTAACGCGGCGCTCGCAGGCGAACGCGCAATGGAATAATCGAATCGTAGGTGGAACAAAGGCACCCTTAATAGCCTAGGCAACAGATTCCCCCGGTTATTATCGTACTATGATGCTATTACGCCACGGTTCATTAACATTTATCGACGTACGCAACCGTTGTCCCAGGCCCGACCGATGGCTATCGTTTAATTGGGGTCAGCTGATTAACTTCGCGTTCGAATCGTCGGGAAAAGAGGTCGTTCGATCTTATCGTCGTCGTCATCAACGTCATCGGCGTCCGGTAACGTTACCGGGCCGATGATACGTTTCCTATTAGTCCCCGTCTGAATAGCCACCATCCGAAGGCGAAAGAAGTTAATGGCGAGACGAAAATAATGGAGTCAATGGGTTTGTTGTTCGCTCGTTCGTATTACTGTCTGCCGATCGTCGGACGATACTTGACAGCCGCGATTTTTACGCGCTTCTATGGCTGCCGCGCAAATTAACTGCATTCTGCGCCGATGAAATGCAGCGGTAACAGGGGGGGATCCCATTAGGAAGCCTGATTGCGAAGAGGACTTGTGGGAAACCTTGTCTAAAATAAAAATCGATTTTTTCCTTCGCGGCAAATCGTTTCAGAAACATCTCCACGTCGTGAAGAGGTCTGAAACACTTTCATACTCTATTAAAAATCGTAATTAATTTAATTTATAGTCGCCTAAACCTTCGCGCAAGCAAGAAAACAGTCGTCAGCAGTGTCTGGACAGCATTTGCTAAAGTCCTTTAGCCCCGAGGATGCTAGAATCCTAGTATCCCGAAGACAAGTGCACTCGAAATGGTCTAAACCCGTCGCGCACTGGAGACGATCCCCCCGCGCATAATTTATGCCGGCGGCAAGCGGCTAATTCATTTAATTAGTCTCACACGTAAATCAAGCCGCTTGGTTCGCCCCGTAATCGGGGCCAGTCATCGAGTTCCCCTTCGGCGTCCGGGGGTATCGAAACGCCGTCATCTCTCCTTCCTTCGGCGGACGAAGGCGAGCTTTCGCGGGGCCTTTGCCCCGTTTCGCTAACGAACGCGGGCCCCGGGGACCCCGGCGAGCGCAGATCCCGATTTTCCAAAGCGGGCGACAGCCGTCCTTGATGGACGTCGCGAGAAACCGGCGATAATTGAAAGAACGCCCGACCCCGTCCGGCTAATCGTTCCAATTCCGACCGATTAATTCCGCCGACAGTTCTTCCTTTTCCCGTAAGAGGATTTGCATAATTGGCCAGCGGTGACCGTTTCGCTCGGGTATCGCGGCACCGGGGCCCCGCGACCGACGGGACACGAGGGCCCCTCGAGAAATGCCAATTCCAATTAACTATCGATTATTGGCCTGCCCGACGAATCGACCGATTAGCCTTGTCCCGTTTCGAGAACGCGTTGATAAATGCGCACGGCGACGGGACGCGACGTCTCCTTTTTGCCCTTTCTGCGAAGATGGAGGAGACGGTTTTGAGGAGACGGTGCCGGGGCGACCAGGAATCGCGCGCTCGAGAGTGGGATTAATTACAATGCCTAATTAAATATAGATGGGAGCAAGTATTACGCGGAGTGTAAAGTATTTCGCGGAGATTAGTTTCTTTGATTTTGTTGAGGATCTTTTGCTGAAACTAGATATGCATTCAGTTTATTGTAATGAGAATTTTAATTCTAGACGAAATACAAGAAAAACTTAAATTATTCTACTGGGAAAAAGTCTGTTGCAGATCTAATTTAAATTCAACGCATTCAAATTTCTGTTATTTCATGGCACAAAATTTATATTTGCATTCAATCATTCTTGTTGAAAAAAGTTTACTGTAGGTATCATTTAGGTAGGTATAATTTAAATTCCACGCATCTCAACGTCAATTATTTTACTAAAAAAAATTTGCTTTGGCCTGAATTCACATTTCACGCGTGTAAACTTCAATTCTTCTATTTAAAAAAGTCAACTCTAACTCTAATTTAAATTCTACGCACCCAAACTTTAATTAGTTTACTTGAAAAAATTTACTTTAGGCCTAATTTGATGCCTAATGCGTCCAACTCTCAAACAATCATCTCGAAAGAATCTACCCTGTGCCTAATTAAAATTCAACGCAAAAATCTTGCGACTTTTCCTCTTCACATGTATTCCAAACCTATAGTTACTTAATTTAATAAATTCCAGTAATAAAATACCTATTGAAAGAATAAAATATTTCTTGCCCAGCAATACCAAGATTCCAATTCTCCTTAAATGCAGCCCCTAAATTTTCCATCAAAAATCAAACTAAATGAAACGCAAGTTTCGAGTAAAACCTCCAGAAGACAATGGTAGCAGAGTATTCGATGCAGCCAGACAGTGGAACAGACTGACTTATTCCGACCCGTTAGCCCAATTTCTCATACGATCTCAAGGCCGACCAGGTTCGCCGGCAGCAAAAGGGGAGAGACACGCATATCCGTGACCACCGCTGGTTATTATCTTTTCGCATTTTTCGACCGAGATTATTCTCGAAACGAATGGCCCTCTTAAGGCCCGCGACCGGATCATTAATCTGGCGTTCGAAGATGGCCGAGTTGTCGGGCGCGACGCTGAAATCGACCGAAGGGGCCCTACGCCACGTATCACCGTCGCGATCGAACGCGTGTCTCGTTACTTTAATTTCGTCTTCGCGTGTTCGGAGCCAATAATAGAACCGCGGCGGCCGCGCCGCCCCTGTTTGGAAAAATCGCGACTCGTCCAGACCCATCCACCATGGAGAGATTAAAACCGTCCGCGGCTTATAGAACAGGATATTCCGCCGGGGCCCCGCCGATACAATGTACCGACGCCTCGCGGTGTGGGGTGGAGCAGCCGGACGTAATTCAAGAAATCTCTGCTACTTTCGAGGTTGATAAAGCTGGCCCGAGATTGCCTGCAACCGATAAGTATTCCGACCGGTTATTTTTCTGCCCGCCGAGTGGCTGCCTTCGAAACCTTTTTTGCCTTCTCTTCTGTTTTTTGCAATACGAACCAATGTAACAGGTTTTTGAAAGTTGCACGCGTTGAAAAATTCCAAGGAATTTTTTAGTTATCATCTTGAGTCCTACGAGAATTTACAATTTTCTATATGTATAAGCAGAAATTTTTGTCATGACTTTTGGATATTAAGAATACAGAAATTTTAATTATTGCTGAAGATAGAAGCTGAAAACCTTCAGCTATCAAAATTGTACTTCTCTGTCCTAACTGTAAAAATATCTGCCATCCCTACAAAAATGAACCCACAGCGAAAACAATTTCCTCCGCACTATCCATCGCGAAAACCGACTTCCTCACCGCGGAGAAGACATAAAAGACTGCAAGCACAGCTTTTACTGACCCATCAGTCCAGGTTTAAATCAATTCTGACGGTTTCCAACAATTTCACGGCCATCGACGTCAGTGGGCGATGGCCAGGCTGCAGAACAGGCGAGAGATCCGCACTTTCGCCGTTGACTCAGCCACCTAACTACAATAGACTTCAACCTTTGACACTCCTAGACTTCAGAGGAGCCTCCAAGGGAGCCTCGCAAGACAGATTTGATTCACTGCCGGCTATAACAACAGCAATTCTGGAGAGCAACAACTCAGCCATAGAATATTCTGAACGACTCGGAGCGTTTGACACTCTAACGATCGAATTCGCGACGCTATCGTCCGATTTAGCTTTAGCCACTTGATGAACATAATGAATAGAGCGCTTCTTACGCTAATGATACGCCATTAGAATCATTTATAACACTCGCGTGTCGTTTCACGGAAATAAATTAATTGTAAGCAGGAATTATATTGTTCTCTTTATCGTTGTGATTAGCGAGTGAAGTAAATTGGATTTTTATCAGAAGCGTCTTCGAATGCTTGAGTCAGTCAACTTGGCTTCGTATTTGCTTCGAAAAAAAGACGCGCGTGTGTTGCGAATGAAATTAATTCCCCTAACGATGCCGACAACGCAAAAGATTGCCTTCGAAGCGAGGTTGAAGTTGGTGCGTGTTCCAGCAGGACGATCGTTTTCGAAGGAGCCGAATGAAACCGTATCAGGACGTTAAACGGATTTGTCAGCGGCAAAGTGGATTCCGAGCGCGAATGCATGTCGTTCCCGCGGGACGACGAACCAAGAGGATTCGATTCGCAGCGTGCAGTCAGTCGGCATCGGGCCGGAAATTTGCATTAAATGGTTTTTGTATAAAACTCACGTGCTCGTCCACCGAGTAGGTTAGCTCCCCGTCGTCGTACAGAACGAACCATCTTCTCTGCCACCTCTGAAACACAAAAATAACGGAAACTATTAGTAAATACAACGCTAAATTTCCTATAACCAAAGTTAACAATCAGTTTTATCTCAGATCTCAATTTTTAACTCATAATTACGGAATTGATGGATCTTAAAACGTGAATCGAAAACTTGAAAAATACTGCTAAAGTTTCTTCGCCACAATCATGAAACTGTTTTGAGTGGAAAAATCATGAACAGTGTGAAGGGTGTCAAGGAATAAATGAATTTTAATAGGATCGAAGAGGACTTTCTTTGAGTTAGACTTAGAAAAGAGTTACGAGTCCAAAAGAAACGCAGAGAATTCACTTTCGACGACTCATGGCGGTTTTCATGGAAACGTTTGTTGCATCGAGCGAAAAAAATTCCGCCAAGCCCAAGGCTAAGCCGGCTGAAGGAATCTCTAAGGTCTACCGACGCGGCAGTTGGACAATTAACACGCTGGTGCCGTTAATTAGAGGCAAAGCTAGAGAAAAGAAGTAGCTGCTGCCCGCCAGACGCGATTTCTCTTTCGTTGTTCCACGCAGCGAGACGTTCTCGGGAATATCTTCAATTTCTCTGTCTTTTTCTTTCTTAAACAAAAATCCACTGCGATGGAACATCCATATTTCCAGCCTCGATAATTATTGGCAAGCCTTGTGTGTTACATTTAATTAGAAAGCTGTATTGATTGCATTTATGAAAGTTTTATTCCGCACTAGATCTCCAAGAAGTCAAAGCTATTTCTCAGAAAAGTGAGCACTAAAAGAATTGCATAATTGTGCGCGCTTTTGTCTCTGTTTGGGGTCCATCGAGGGTGTCCCAAACAACCCGTCGAACCGTGAATTTGACGGTCGAGAAGTCGAAAGAATCGCAAAGCTCGCGGGACCGGGAGCCGGCGCGGCGCAGCGGTCGGAAGCCTCGCGTCGCGATTGTATGCAAATTAGCGTATAAAGTTCGTGGCTGGACGCGCGGTCCCCGGGATGTCCCACGGGGCCGCGTTATGACGCAACAGGAACGAATCGCGGCTCCCATCGAAGCGAATCGCGACCCTGGAGAAAGTTCGGCGTATATTTTAAGCGGGAGAGAGTCGAGGAGGCGCTTTTTCGTTCGGGCACAATGCCCAGTTTGTCACTTTCCGCGGGGAAGATCGTTCCGACACGATTACTCGCCGCTGAATCGCGCGGAACGCTTCGTCTTCGCGATGTTCTACGGCTAACGTGACCCATATCCATGTATTCCTTGCTTTTAATTTAAATTTTGCAAACTTTTATAGCAAACGATTTTATATATAACAATTTTTGCGACGGGGAAATCTAAATTAGAGCAAATGGTTTTCAGTGGATTCAATGGATCTACTGAATTTCTGGTTGCGTCTGTAGATCTGCTCGATTTTCTACTGGATCTGCGAATCTACTGAATTTTCTACTGAGTCTGTAGAAGTACTGAATTTTCTACTGGGTGTCTGAATCTACTGAATTTTCTGTTGCGTCTGTAGATCTACTGGATCTTCTACTGGGTCTATAGATTTACTGAATTTTCTACTGAGTCTGTAGAAATACTGAATTTTCTACTGGGTGTCTGAATCTACTGAATCCTCTTTCAAGTCCATCATCTCTCGTGAGTCCGCCTTAAGTTTCATGGATAGTACATGCTTAGATCTTCAGATTTATGCACCGCATTGCAATTTCCCAAAATTAGTGAAGGCGCAGAAGAAAACTAAAATACTTGCACGCATTTTCTACGTCTATATCGCCCAGGAACCATTCACTCTGAACTCGCAAAATCCTCTCGCTCCTACACTTCTCCAGAGCGCACTATGCCTCCGCTGCAACCTTAAACGTTGCAGAATGCTTGCTGCAAGAGTCTCGATTTACGGAATAGCGGTTCACCGGATTGCACCTATTCATGAAGGTATTTGCACCTTCTATCTTTCTACCTACACCGCTTTTGCACCTTCGACTGGCTGAAAAGCAACACACCAACGATAACCCAGTTGATAACCACTTATTCTGTGACCCTAGCGGGTGACCCAAATTTTTCGCCGATTACGCACCGAGAAATGCACTCTAGTTGCTCCAGATCTCCCGCAAACAATGTTGCATCGATGCGCCGGGCTGATAATCGTAGAATTAATGGCAGAACCAACCATGAAGCGTCTAGGGAAATGTCACCCCTTTAGAAATAAAGCACTGCATCTGTAGAAAGCAACGTATCCTCGAAGCAACCTGGTCTAGCCGCAAAGTTTCGCGGCGTCTTAAATCCGTTCGAGTTGCCCCACGTTTCCTCTTCTCCGAGACAATCGCTCATTGATACCCGGAGCTTGATAACCGTCGGATGAATGAAGGGACCCGAGGGAAAGCTCGCGCGCCCCGGTCGACCGGTTTTCGCGGAGACCCCGTGGGCTCCACGGTTACGGTTCACCCAGGGGTCGATTCCCGTGGGTTGTCCACGCGGCTCCGGGTGACGAAGTCGTCGAATAGGCACCGCGCAGGTACCGTTGCAACACGGTCGGAGGACAACGAAGACGGGGCGCGGAAAAGGGAGGGCGAGATCGCAGCCTACACGAGGCGGCGGTATCTTCATCTGGTAATTATTCAGCGGGCCCCGCGGAACCCGGCACGTGCGTGGGAAGATCTCTCCGCGCCGCGGGAAGGAAGAGGAAGAAGACGAGAGGAGAAGCGGACGCGACGCCGCGCACCGCGCCGAGGCCCCACCGAACAATGCCGCGGGATTGAGACGGTGGAAGAGGAGAAAGCACGGAACCCGAACGGGGCCCCCGGTAATCTCTTCCTCGTGTAACGCTTGCCGCAACCTCCGTCGCTTCTCGCTTCAATAGACCCTTTCCTTTGCCGAGGATACGTGCGAAAATCCTGCACGCCCGACCCTGGGATCGCGTGAAACCAGACGTGTTCGCCGATGATGCCCTGTGAGAACCAGAACGAGAAACGCCGAGCGAACGGGGTACTGGGGCCTCTTCGGAGCCCTCTCTCGTCGGCCCCCGTCGTCCTGACCTACGACACCTTCCTGCCTTCGACGGTCGTTAAAGCCGCCCACGGGAACTCGTGCTGTTTGTTCGGGCCCCCGAACAAATGTTGCTTTGAGGTTTTCGGTTATTCGGCAGTTGCTTGTTTTAATGACGTTCTGGAACTTTACGCTTTGGAGACTCTAAAGTGTTACAAAGTTGACGAAAACCTCATGGGCGGTTTGATGAGAAGGTAAACGAGAGGGCAATTAAAAAGGGAACTTGACAGCGAGCAATGAACTTTGACGCGGATGTCTCAAATTTTATACAGAGTGTCTTACAAGGAGACTCTCGGATCTTCGGATTTTTAAAAAATTTGACACTTACCGTACGTAAAGATCGAACATCAATTTCAAAAGAACTCGAGAAAAACAAATTTGAATATTTCCAGGGTTTCTTATATACGTTGATTAAAATTAAAATTAAAGTTTTTCCTCTTTTTAATTTGTAGATATACATACAAACACTACACAAAAATAGAATTTTATTTGTTTAATAAATTGTAAGTGGCATAAAATAATATTAGTATAGCAAAAAATAACTGTGTTTTATACCATTAGCAATGTGTTAAGAAAATGAAATGTAATTTTTATGTATCCTTTATACATATGTATATATAAGAATTAAAAAGAGTTAAAATTTCAATTTAGTAGAAATATCTTCATTTAAGAATTATTATTTCAATTACGATTTCTCAGGCAACGTTCTAGAAAAACGTTACTAATCAATGTACATATATATAAAGAACAGTGGAAACATTCAAATTTGATTTCCTCAAGTTCTTTTGAAAAGTGCATCTTACTATTTTGAGAAATTGATAATCGAGTAGCGATCTTTACGTACGGTAAGTATCAAATTTTTTAAAACTCCGAAGACCTTGAGAATCTCCTTGTTAACTAAATAGATTCGCCTAAATATCTACCTCATTTATTATCATATGAAAATACTTGTCAGAGTAAAGCGTTTAAGAAAGTCTGTAAGAAACTCTAATTATCTGAGTCATCGACGTTCAACTGTAGTAAATAGTCTGCAAATAAGGAACATTGCAGAAGTCTATTACTCTAAGTCTATTACCCTCATCCTAAAGTTTCTAAATTATCCCTAAACTATTCCCTTGAACTACCTCAAAGTCTAAATATCACATGCACCGTAGAATAATAACAAAATAAGTTCCAAGAAGAGCAAGAATCAATTTGTCCATCCGACAGTAACGTTCCGTGTACACAGCAAAGGGTTTTCATTCGGTATGCAGCGGTATGGCCGAGGGGTTAATATCGCATGCGGCAGGGAAATAATGAGTTTCAGCGAACAAATTCAATCGTCAAACGCAGAAATCAGGGGGGGAGGACGAAGAACCTCGGAGCCAGGCAACTTCGGAACGCTGACCTACCGCACCTTCTTCCGGGTGTAGCGACGATCGTTTTGCATCGCCCACGGATCAAGGACTTCTGGTTTCATCGGCGCGCGAGTATCGCGTCGATCATCCGGGGACAGGGACGCTTCCTCGACGGGATGGTGGGCAAAAAGGTGAACATACCACTTTGTCACCGGTGACAAGGGGAATTTCGCGTCGCTGCGATCGAGCGCTCCTTGATCCGAGTCGACGGATCGCCAATTCGTATCAACTCTATCTAACCGATCATCGAATCGCATTGATACGTTTATTCCCCAGCCTTCAATTGTTATTCTTATAAAGAAACTGCTGACTATCTTCTGGGTGAAGACAAAGTTAACAAACAAATGGAAGAATGAGAAACTTCTGAATCTTTTGATCCCCAAATTTCACAATTTTCCTTCGCAATAAAAACGCAAAGAAAGTCTCTCCAATTAATTTTCTTCAGTGCAGATCGTCACAGCGCGTAACATAACTTAAAAACTAATCAATTTTCGACCTTAGTGCCTTAATACTTTTTTGAAGTTAACATAACAGTTCATCGTTTGGTGTATAAAAAGTATGATGTTACATTAAAGAAAAGTGATTTTAATATTTTATTGAATAAAAGATATTTATCAATATATTACTATAGCAATTTATTTTCAACAGAATATTGAGTAACTTTTATTAAAAACATTTTTTTGGCCAATTACTTATAACTACAATATTAATTATAACGGAACCAGTATCATTGTTCATAGTTCATAACTAATATACTGTGCGTTGTATACGTGTCAACAGTCAATGTAGCAGTTAGTAACAGATAAAAATTGTATAGAAGGGTAATACAAGAACTTCTTAACACAAAACAATCAAAATTACAGGACGTTTGGAACCGGTTTTTTTAACTTATTAAAGAAAAATCGAAAATTTACAAACTAAAATTATGTAAATCTTTGTTACAATTCTGCATTTTTAAGGTGTAACAAACACCGTTTAACAAATGATAACAGACAAAACTATACAATAAACAAATAAACTAATTTTTTACTATTATTAACTCCGTATTGATTTTTTTGCAATTTAATATTCACATTTATATTGCTTACTTGTCGACTGATAGTAGCATGCAGCAAGTAGATCAAAAACAAACAAAGATTATTTTGATTTTTGTCCACTGTATGCCGCACTGTGCAACTTCGCAAAGAAGACATAGCGCCACGTATCCTCCGCTACCGTTGAAATCCTCAGGTCGGCCCTCCGATCGTTACCCTCCGCGTTATCGGCGTCAATCGTTTCTCCCAAGATCCATCGATTACGGAAGCGGAGAAGCGTCGGTCCAGTCAACGTCCGCGGAGCCGAGCAACGGACGAATTTATTATACGCGGAGGACGCGTTGATGTGCGCTGGTGTCGAGCGCGAAGATGCACGTAATGTCGCGCGATAAGATCAGGATTTAAAGCGGAATGGATCGCGCGAACCCGCAGACGAGGTACGCGTACGCTCGCTCGATCCACCGGGATAAGGCTATTAACTGCGCGCTCTCCGTCGCTGTAAATTTGGAAAAAGACCTGTCCGGATCGCGGGGAACGGCGATTCCGAAGTCGACGTTTCCTCCGAGGCCGAGGAGGTTCGTGAATTCAAAGCACCGATTCCGTGGCCAATTCCGTGAGGTTAATAATCGTTATGGGAGGCAATAATTGTACCATGAGCGAGGGGGGACGAGGGTTTTCGAAGGCAACCATTCGAAGGTGTTCGTGACATTGTAACTTGGCACCGAATGTCCCGACTTCCTGGTCACCGATCAGGCTTGTATCTTCTTCGACTCCGTGTCCGTGTTTACCTCACGATTCTCACGTGGCGTGGTCATAGCGTGCTACCATGCATAGACCAGCCGCTATCACTCGAGTCCTCCGCGTGTTCCGCCGGAGAATGGGCGAGGTTGCTGAAGGGACCAATCTGACCTCAACGGTAACGTGACCCGACGATAGTCCTGGCGATTCCTCGATCAAACGACCACGATTCTCCGCCGTCTTGCTTCCCCGACCGTCCCGAGGGATGCCCGGACACACGGACCATTGGAATTCGAAATATACTTCATATTTTTCCCATGGAAACCCCATAACAGTGCCTGTTAAAATTTTTCGAATAGGTTTATAATTTTGGGGAGTTTGATGCCTCTTAAAACTCTGGTTGTAATTTTGGAGACTTGTCCACCTTTTGGAGATGTCCTTGTAAATATTCGTTTCTCTGTGTCTTTTTTGGGACGAAAAATTTAAAAAAGTGTGAACACTGAAAGCGAACACGCGCAGAATCGTGCGCAACCAATATCTCGTTCACGTTAAGTTGCGCGTCAACCCATAAGAATCGACCCTTTTTTTTACCCTTTATGAGTGTTCTACAACGCGCATTGCACGTGTCTATATCCAGCTATAGATCTACGTGAAGTTTTTTAAGTATAGGAGTTAGAAAACAATTGATCCATATAATAGCTAATACCTCGGATCATGTACAATCAGTGACATTGATTCTTGCCCCTAGGGAAAAATGTGATGAGGAAAAATGCTCATTTCCCACTGAAATACATATATGAAATACAATATATACAGTATATACTGTAGTGTATGTAGTATACATTTTTTATGTATACATTAGTGGGAATGAATACTTTTTCTCATCCCATTTTTTCCCTAGGGGCAAACATCAATGTCAGTGATTGTACAGTGTAACATCAGGGCAACACTGGAAATTCTTTCTGAGTTCCTTTTATCTTTCCTGCCGTCTTCTGTAGGACTCCATTTTTTACACTGAAATATCCATCTCCAAAAGGATCACTATGTTTCACTATGAAATACCTAAAGCCTCCATAGCTAAGGGATTCTGTCTGATCTACCCAGAACTAAAAAACTTCTCCACAAGAAGTCTTATCGATCGTTCCTCCGTATTCCCCATGGATACTCGGCTTTTCCCCGGGCACCAAGAAAATAAATTCCCCCGCCTTCCCTCCGCCGACCTTGATAAGCAGATCTGTTATCCCGAACGTTCCGATTTCACCGGTGCTTCCTGGTTATCGATTATCTTCAACCACTTAACCGTCCATAACGAGTCGCGGCGGCGAGGCCGACGTTTAGTCACGGTGTCTTATCAAGAATGTAGGCTACCGGCTTGGTTTTCCTGTTGCGCGAATATATCAATTTACCGTATGTATCACGGTCTTCGATCTAGCCTAAGGTAGCCGCCCTGGTGGAAACACCCATCGTCATCGTGCGCAGTTGGAAATCGATCGATCGGCAGACACCTACCGGCGTGTACCATCAGCCCCGTCGCGAGGGGGGACCGAGGGCCACCTCCCATTAATTAATCATTACCAGGTTCTCCCTTTCCCTCCTCTTTGGCGGGTTCCCGATGCCTTCTTCATTTCCTCGTGACTCCCGGTCCGCCTTGACGGGATAATCTACGATCGAATCGGTCGTTACGGCTTCACTTCGAACTTCCTGTTGGCTGATTATCTTCCGCGGACCGTATCCCCCGCGATCGGCGCCCGCTCCAGTCATGATACGCTTCCTATCGCGATCCGACGACGAACGATCAACCGGCTGAACAGAGGATCCACGGGGGGAGACGTTGTCTCGGGACGATCGACGATCGCGTGCGCCGTTTGTTGGCTGTCGATCCGCCAGCCGCGACGCTGAATTCGTAAATCGGCAAACTCCGAGGAGGCTCAAGGTTCGCTAACTTTCCAGAGATCCTTCTCGCTGAGAAACGCTTGTTATCGATATTTTCAGCGTCGCGATTCGATTCGTTGCAATAAACCACCGCATCGCGCAAGACAAATACGGACCGCGCAGGTGCGACAAGATCGTCGCGCGATCGATCCGAAAACCAGCGATCCGATCGACGGTGCACCCGGCGCGGGCTTTAATTAAAGACAGACAGGTGCATCGGAGAAAGTACAACGAGTGAAAGTCCCAGGCGCGATCTTGGTGACGACGATGCATAACAGAAGAGCGATCGCTTGTTTAAACGGTGTCCGGCTAATTGGCGCTGAATCCGAAACGCGCTGGCGTGACGATTCGAACTTCGATTTCCACAGGAACCTTCTTTCGGAAAAGAGAAATCGGAGGGACGATCGGGAGGAAAAATCGTAATCTGTGGGACGCGGCGCAGGATCGAGCGTTATCAGCCGAAGGAGAAATCCTCAACCTTGATGAAAGCGGCGCGCAGCTCCCGCGACTAACTGGTTACAAAATCTATCTGGCGTGTTCATCTACCCGCGGACAACGAGACGTTTTCACCTGCCGGGAAAATCGTCGGGACTCTCCAATTAAACCGTTTGTTAAACGAGACGCGACAAGGGGAATCGCCAATTAATGCCTGCCGATAAATCATCGCGCGCCCGATCGACCAACGCGTGAACCATGCAAATCCAATGCGTTGCTTAAAGGAACTTCCAGGACCGATGACAGTGAAACTCGGATTCGACCTGGGGAAAGGCAATGGGAGCAGCAAGAAATTGCAGATTTTAATAATCGAAGGAACTTGAAAAAATTCTGGGAAAAAAGTCGAAAGAAAATCAAAAGGTTTGAGAAGCTTGAGTTTGAGACTTAAAATATACGAGTAGAGTCATTCAACACAACCCAAAATTCGTCACAAAAAAAAATATTTAGATCGTTTTATAAAAATAAATCATTGTATAAGTAAAGTCAATTATGTCTTTGCTATCATATAAATCACAGTTTCACTTGTGCGTTCAATTCTTTGTAAGTAGTTCCCCAAATGTTTAACCCATATTGTAACTAGATAGAATAATTAAGAGTGACAGTAATTCGGCACACGACAATAAATTGAATCCGACCAATTTGAGGCTATTCAAGTGAACAGCACGGTAGAAGGTAATCTGAACAAATTCATGAATTCGAAGACAGGTTAAAGAACGAGCAACGTTCGTGAGAATGGAAAGAACCGGAATGGTCAAGCGAGGCGATTAGAAAAGGGCAAGCGGGCGGGTGAATTCGACCAGATCGGTATCAGTGATTAATGCGGGTCATTTAAATGCGGAGATAACGATCCCTGTTAAAAGACAAATCAGGAAACGCGGGTCGTCGATCATTGTTCGTTATCCGAGGCGGTTTCCAGGGCGCACCGAGTGATCGCCGGGTGGAATTTCCAGCCGGGTTTACAAACGAGCGTTGAAACGATATGGATCTGGTTATCCTGAAACGACGACCAAGCGTGTCGCGGGTCACCGCTTTCCTGGCGCTACGAATCCCTCGCGCCGCGCCGGGGCGAAATCACCTGAGGCGAGACGATGATCAACGTGTCGACGACTCGCGTTGATTTTTATCTTCACGCTCTGACGGCGGTGCGCCGCGCCGCGGCGATAATTCGGCCGGTTTACGATTATTTAACCGTCGGCCACACCTAGAGGAAAGGTCAAGTGTGCCGATCCTGAGCGCTGGTTTCACCTGCGCTCGATATCCTCTCTATGAGCGCCGAGTTACTCCGGGATCGTCGAAGAGTGACGACCGATCGACAAGTAGACATTTGCCAGAACCCCGCGGAGGGTGTTGAAAGGAAAAGACCCGAAGCGTCGAGAACTTTTCAACAGGAGCGAAGAATGTTTAACCCGCGTGGATTGATGCGAGTCAATTAGAGAGTAGGTTTATTTAGCAACGAGATCGGAGAATAATGTTTCTGAACTCGTTTCTATGCTTCCACGAGGAATGCGCGGCGCGCCGAGATTCTTAAATGTCCCGAATAAACGCGGCGTCGTCGGCCAAAACACGCCGAGACAGAAGTACTCCGATAACCTTTCACCCCGACTTCCTTTTCCAGCCGCTTCCGAGTTCTCTCTCTGCGGATGCAAATTCGAATTTCGCCGTCAAGGCAGCATTCCGCCCACGTGGGGCTAACCTTCCAGCCGGCTTGTAATTTATCTGCGCCAGATACGTCGGGTTTGCCAAGTCGGAACGAAGGTGATGGCGTTGGCTGAAAGAAGGCCTCGTAATTCCTTGCGTCGCCGTGAGCTCCGCGACTCCTGCACCGTTACGAATGACGCACGGTTCGCGGAATGAGAGTCCCAATTCGGTGGGATCCTTTGACCCTGAAGGATCCTTTAAAATTCTTAGCAATTTGGCAAGTGGAACTACAGGTGGTTTGAACTTGAGGCTCAGAGTTCATTTGATACTTTGAGAACTTGAAGTTTTGAGAACTCGGGAAATTTACTGGACGAAGTAGAATTTTAACTCGGAAAGCGATTTCGCGATGCAGTGACAGAGCAAAAAGCTGACACCTTCAGATTTCGAATATCTATCAAGGTCTCAGCTTTCCGTCGACCACAATAAAAGGAAAGGAGGCGCGACCGTCTCCAATCGCAATAATTGGTCAGTGGCGATCAAAGGAGGAAAAAAGAAACAGTCGAAACTGGGATTCGAGGATCTAGAAATCATCGAGCGCGGCGATCGCGGCGACAGCGGAATAGAAAGGCGGTAATTGGCCGGTGACTTTCTCGCGGTCGGAGAAGGGGCACGCGCACGAATCATAATTTGCAGTGACAAACCTTTGTCCTCGGCCGCGTCCAATAAATCCCGACACAATGGCGTAGCCCCGTTCGGTCGTGGCCCCCATTTACATTACTCCTCGCGCCGGGAGGACAATGCCGAGGCAGCCGGCGGAATAGAAACAAGACGAAGAGCGTCGAACGGATGGCAGAGAGAATCGGGAACGAGAGGACAACCGAGAGGAAGCTCAGTCGTCGTGGCTAACCGCTTCTGACGGAGGCGAGAGGAGACAAGGGCCTTCTAATCGTTTTTCCTTTGACAGCCGATTGGAAAGAATCCTGGAGAAACTCTGCTTTGACTTTCTGGGTGACCAAATAGAAGCCTTAGGTTTGAGAGACTGAAAGGAGATCTCCACCCTGAGGAAATTTAGCTTTTCGATCCTCTTTTGATTGGTTTGACAATAAATCGTGTTACAGCCTTCTGAATGATCTCAAAAATAATTAAGACTTTGATGAGAAATTGTTTAGCGAGCGCTGAAAACGGCACAGAGGAAGGGGAGCTTCTTTTTTTTATTGCAATCGCGAGATTGTAGCGAGTAGAAGCCGTCTTCTTGTGCAAAGAATTGCTAAACGTTGTCGCAGAAGAACAAATGACGCAGAACTCAACGTTACAAAATTTCTAAAGCTTCCGCGCTTCCATCTACTTTGTCTCCACCGCAACGGACACCAAACCCAAGGAACCCAGCGAACCCAACGCAGATCGATATCGTGGCCATGGGGTTTCGTAACGCCAACGTCCAGAAAACGGCATGTTCCGACGTTAATCCATACGTGTATCCACGTCACGAACACGGAACGCGGATAGCCAATAATTTTGCTGCGGCAAGGCCAGACGTACAGGAACCGAGGTCCGGCGACACATTTATCCTAGCCTCTATTACCGAACCCACACACACGCGTGCGGAACAGACGGACACAGAATCCCTCGCGGTCGTACACACAGGAAGAGTCGCACACAACGAAAGCCCCCCGACGGCGTAGAGGACGGTTCTTCCTGGTGCTAACTCGCGTAATCGTCTATGCAGATCGGGGAGGCTCTTCCTGGCGATCCGAGAAGGGGAATCGGTGCACCGCCACGCGATGCAATACCAATTACAGCGTTGGACACGTTCGCCATGACGTACGGCCGATGATATTTTATGGAGCACCGCGTGTACTGGTACGGTACCGTGGCCGCGCCGCGTCGGGGCTCGCGGAAGATTAGAAATCGAACTAATATATCACGGCCTGTTGCCAGGTCGGGCTCGATTCGGTTTTCACGGTTAGCCGCGATTTTAATTTCAAATGCGCCGCGCCGCCGCCACCGCCGCGACTCTCGACGCCGACCAGATAACCGTATTTAGCCCGCGAATTAATTACCGCGACGATTTAGTGCGATACGATGCCGCACGCGGGGGGATGCCCAGCGATTTATGGACTTATCCTTGCGAGAGAGTCGAACGAGTCAGGATCGGCATCGAGGCTTTTCGAAATCTGACGGTCCTTAGATGGCGACGTTGCTGGAGAAAAATTGTCCAGCAGTTTAGAGAATTTTAAGGACTTCGAGATTCAAAATATTCTTTGAATCCTTCGAAACCTTTGAAGACTTTGGACGAAGTATTATAGGTAGTTATTGATATTTTAATAATAAATATAGAGACTTCAGGATCTATAAGACTTGGACTTTAACTAGACAGAATTCAGCTTTGATCTAGGTTCACCATTTTCTGGATGAATCCTGAAAGAGGTAAAAAAAGTAGATAGCCATTTTCGGCTTGGAATCACTCATCAGATAGCTAGTGCGATTTATTTTGGTTCACTATTATAGTGTTTAAAAAAAAAAAAAATAATGGCTAATGTTTTAATTTAATCCAACTATTTGACTATTTTCTACATTTTCTCATAATGCTTCAATTATAAGAATCATTTCAGTTTGCCTTGTCAAATAAAACTTATATTGATTAACATTTTTTTTCTTTGCTTTTAGAAATTTAATCCACCCCTTAAATATCGCCCACTTCTTATGAAACACCTTGTATATGCAGAATAATATTTTCTATTCAATTATCCTGAGCGACTAGAAAATAAGTAGATCTTCACTATTTGCATTCATTATTATCCTGGCTCTTCATTATTATTCACTTCTATTATCTTGAAGTTTTAATTATTCGACGCACTGGCAATTGGAAACAACACTAAAAATTTAAAAAATTCATCCTTGAAAATGCCCAGTTTTGATTTCGATATGTGAAGTTTCCATTGCAGTATTCAATACAAAAAATTAAAACTGAATAGAAAGAGGTAATTTCCCTTATCTTTTAAATATTTACCCTCTTCAAATCCTGTCTCATCTAAAATCCTCATAATTAACGACTTCAAGAATCAGTGATAAGACATGGCAAAATAATTGCGAATCCCCAAAAGCACCTAAAAATCCCTAAAGTATGTTTTTCACTGACTTCAGTCTCCGATTTCATCGTGAGTGTCGCGAGTTGATACCAAAAAGTCGACAAGTGTGTTTCTGGCGTTGTCAGAGAGAATTTCAAGATATTCCCGGAATAAGACGTATATACAATACCGTTAATTGAACGAAACTCAGCTTCCAGGTAGCACGGCGCAAGCCTCTAACCGTTTATGCAGATTGCACGAACACGCTCGCTCGCCGGCGAGCACGGGCAACGATGTTTCGAGAGAACTGTAAACATTACGTCCTACTAGCCGTAAGACACGTTCCGCGCGGAGAGCCGAAGCGAAGAGGTATTATACAGCCTTAATAAAATGCCACCGGTCGGATTACCCGCCGGTAATATAACTCGGCTAACACTGCTCGAAACGGCATGTTGCGCAACCAAGTTGTTACGAAAACGGAGCGTACACCCGTGTCCCTGGCTGATCAAATCAAAAATATGTATTACTTCTCCCGCTGCATCTTACCGATCTCTGAAAAACGTTCAGGAAGTCCAGAATCCGTGAAGGGGAAACCCGAGCGAAGGACTAATTTCATTTGCGACGCGTCTAGGATGCTGAATCCTTCGAGAAATCAAGGACTCGATTCAATGGCAGTGCATGAATAAGTAGAAGTTTTCACTTTTTTTTAAGTAAATTGATTCGAGGAAGTGGAACATTTTGAGGAGGAAAATTAATTGAGAAGTGGAAAATTGTATGGTTTGAGATATTGAGGGAAATGGAATTTGCGAGAATTTTTGCATGGTGGAATTAGAAATGATGAAAATCTATTTTAATTATGAAATTGATAAGGTTTCAAGTTTTCTAGTGGATCATGCATCTAGATTCATAATTCATAAATGAAGGATGAATTTTAGTACCAATTTTTGTCAAAGTTAATCAGTGTCCAAGATATTAATAAGGTTTGATTTCTTTGATGAAAAACAAGTCAGAAATGGCAATGGTGTATTTTTGTCACTTAGCTGACAATCGGAAAAGAACCAAGTTTTCGTTGTAATTTTTTTCCATAAAAAAAAAAACAGTTTTGTTCAATATTTAATCTTTCCATACACAAGATTTCAAAATTTTTGCCCTATTATTTCGGTCTTAATGTCGTGGTTATAGTTCTCAAAATTGCGTTTTCCCATGAAAAATACATATTGAATTGAAAGTTAAACAATTTAAATACTACCGAATCAATATTTTCACAATTATGCGCAGATTTTCCTATCACTTCAAGATTCATGCTTCCAATTTTAAAAAATTTTAATTCACTTTCAATGTTACCGAAGTTCATGCTTAATAATTACACAACAATATTATTTAACCCTGGTTGAAATACAGTGTTTCAAGCGCTCCGTATTCCAATGCACGAGCCACTGAAACGTGGAAGAAACCGACCATCGCGAGGAATGGAACGGAAGCGAAAAAGTCAGCCGCGATTCTCCTCGGATTCTTTATAAGGGTGAACGCAGGGTCCGTTCTCGCAGTGCCGGTGAAAAGTGGCCCTTATCTGTGCCGCATAGAGCGGCTAGGAGGGGCGGGGAGTCGTTATCGCGCGAGATGTCCTGCCGGAGGACACGATCTAAGTAGCAAAGTGTGTAAGGCATGTCGAACTATCGATTGCCCGACGTATCGTCGACAACGGGAGGTTGATACGCGGGTCCCCGGCTATCGACGGTCCCAGAGAAAGCGGACTGCGAGGCGGATGATAAAACGACAACTGAAAATAGCGGAGGCCTGTCGCGACACTACCGTTAATTGAGGATAGAAGCTTTTCCCCGCTGGCCGATTACGAAAACGCGTTTTTCTACTTTCGACGGAAGAATCCTCTCTGCTCCGATAAATGCGCAAAAAATCGGTAAGATTAGAACTCGCGCGGAGGAAACGCCCGACGTGGTGTCGGGTCGGAGTATCGTTGCGCAACGGTGATTAGAATCCCGGCTCGGGGTCGTCGGGTCACGTGCGCGAGAAAAGCTGCGACCGGAGAACGTGACACCTGCGAGGCGGCTTTCAACGGAGACGAGGAACGCGGTCGTGTGCCTGGCAGTCCGCGATTTTAATCTTGTTGACTGATTGATTTACACGGTGCCGGTCGGATGACGAGCGCCGCCGAAGAAGACGCTTCGGGGGCGTTACGTAAAGAAAGGCGCGAGAGCCGCGGGGGTCAAAGGACGCTGCCGAAGATCCCGGACGCAGCAGAACGACACACGACCAGAGGAAGACCGCCTTCGTTCTCGATTACGCAACGAATTATTGCGCGCAGCCGCGCGGTCGACTAACGAGGCGACCTTTCCAGGCGAGCAGCGCCGAGGGAGATCCATCAAAATTGGATACTACTCAATAGTTTAGAACAGTGTTTCCCAACCTTTTCGGAGTAGCAAACTCTTTTATAATATTCAAGTAACCTGCGACTCCTTCCTCATCCACTTCCTAGTGTCATAAAAAGTATGCCAAATTTAATAAGGTAAAGATAAATTAAAAATAGACATTTCGGAGTATGATTAGTCTATTTTACCTCATTTTATCTGCGCTGCACAGTCATCACAAGACTTTAGACTTTCGGCGCGCCGTTGCAAAAGTAGAAACTTCAAAGACATATTAATATTATCCACATTCTACTGTGTTTTTGTTTATGAAAAATCAATATTAAAATCTTGATCGACTATAATCATGTAACCATATTAAACTGAACAAGCGCTAAAACTCGTCAAACAACAAACAAAATGTCTGTGACTCCGCAAAAGACACTTGATCCATTTGAGATCCCTTTGGTATTCCCAACCCCCAAGTTGGGAATCGCTGATTTAGAATATCTGCGGAGAAACTCGCGGCCCCGGACCGCCGCGCCGTTGCCTCACTTTCGCGATCCTCCTTTTCTTAATTATTATTGATGACTGGATAGAAGCATTTCGTGACGGAGTAAAAATGAAGAAAAGGCCCCGACCGTTCCCCGGATTCCCAAGGGGCGCACCGAGGGCTCCCGATTGTCCGACGACGCCGGGAACAAGGTGATTCTACCTGAACGAATTCTCCAGGAATTAGCGGGCGAATTCTTTGGCACGGTGCCGAAGCCGGGAGGGGGAGGGGGGCAGGAAGAACGAGGGGGGGCCTGGAATTCCCGGCGCGCTAAATAAGGTCGCGTTCCCCGCGTTCAGCCGCATGCACCCCGCGGCGCAAGGAACACGGACGACGACGGGGCTGCTTGGAAATTGCCTCGGAATTTTCCGTGGAGGGAATGGAATTTCGCGCGATTTTTACCGGAGGGACGAAATCCCACCCCTCCGGTGGTTTTAACGACCGCTGGAACTCGGCGTCGTTAAGACGGGCCCCTCGCGTTTTCAGCGGCGATCGGGGCAATTAAGCCCCCCGGGAGAGGAAAACGGGAACGATTAAGGGCCCCGTTCCCCGGCTGATTACCCGCGGAAGCCGAACTACAGTCCTACACTCTATATCAAATACCTGGGGTGCGGGGAAGAGAAATAAGTTGTGTTCGTAAGGGGAGAGGAAGAGATTTCTGAAGTTTTGTATTGCAATTATCATTTGAAAAGAGGTAAAAATTTGGATTCGCTCTGAAATTATGTTCTGATGGAGTAAAAAAATAAGAAGCACGTGTAGTTTTTATGTTGGTAGAAAAACGTTTGAAGGAGGCTAAATAACTTTTGAAAGTTTGGAAGTAAAGATGTCAGACATCGATTTCATTGTTTCACTTATTTCAACGCAATCTTTTCGGAGTAAATCATCGGAGAACTTGTCTCAGCCCTCCAAAGGATTTTTTCAATTCCTCCAAATATTTTACTACCGATGAAAAAAATACCTGTTCTTTATTTTTTACGTCACTGTAACATATTTCAAAATGAACCAAACCAGGAAAGGATACTTAAAGATACTTTCCTCTCAAAAGATTCGATTCAGAAATTTCAAACCAATTTCGCAGCAGAAAAGGGCAAACCCAAATCTTCTTTCAGAATCAAGAGAAATGTCCTCTAAAGTCGTCGATGTTTTCGCAAAATTACACGGTTAGCAAAAGAAAACGGCCCACAAAAAATGAAGAACAAAGAACAGAATCGAACGCCAAAAAGAATCTCAAAGGACCGAATCGGCCGCCAAAAAAAAATGTCCCGTCCGATCGAATAGCGTGTGTCGGCGACACAGAAATCGGCAAGCGAAGCGTGTCCATTAAAATTTGTACCGTGATTACAGGATCGGTAGACACGCGTCAGGAACGTAAAAAATAAGACGGAGCATCGGAGTCGCTCGAGGCTCGCGTTTCTCACCTGTCGGTGAAATACGAATTACGAAGTTGTCCAGGTGCACAGTTATGTTCGACCGGCCGGAACATCTTCACCGTGCGCGTCTTCGACACGCGGATCGCGAGGAAGGGCATCGGCGAACACAGGGCTCGAGGGGGGAACGGAGCCGCGGGGGCAGGAGAAACGGAAAGAAAAGTCTCGCGGTGGGGAAAAATTGGCCCCGAAGAAACTGGCTTATCGGACCGATTGGCAAAAACGACGAGTCACCGTCGGCTGACACGTAACCTCATTTAAATGCGTTACACGCCGCGAAATAACAGTCCTTTAAGCTCATGACGGACCGATTAATTGTCCGGGGGGCCCGGGGGAGGGGCCTCGACAGCGCTGCATCCGTTGCACGCGAATGCAAATCGAGCCGCGCTCGGCGCAGGTGGAAATTACGATTGCGATGCGGTTGAAAAGGAAGAGGAGACTTTGGAACAAAGTGGTCTGAATATGGAAGGAATTTTAAAAATTGCAGAGTGTTTGAGTTTTTAAATTCGCAGACTTTTGTAGAAACTGGAGGAGAATTAACCTTTAAGAGGATTGTTTTCGGTTCTGTGAAAAATTCTACTAAGTTTGGGTTCGGAAATTGACCTTGTGGCGATTTTTAGATTTCTTTTGGAACCATTCATGATTTCTATTTTTATGAATAGTGTTTTTAATGAGAGAACCTTGAAGTAACGAAGACAGAAATCGTGAATACGAAAAATGCAAGACATTGTTGAAAGAAAGACACACTTCCATACTCCTCTTAGAAGTAGCTTTTTAATTCGAGACAAAATTTAGTTACTAATAAATCGGTCAAACGTAAAGCAAAATTTTAGTTATCAGTTCTAGAAATATAAATTTTTTATTGGGACATCTTAAGATTATAAATGGTTATGTTAAATGCCTTCACCTCAGACCTTTCTTCCTGTTTGCTACACCTCTAATTATTCGCATTTGACCAATCAACCGTATATGTGATAAACTTAATACCGCTGGCAATGATTTAGATATGTTCTGTGGTCTGTGGCTCTATAACCTCCTTTAGGTCGCAAGTTTATAAAATCATATAATTTTTCCGGCGTCATCGATCAAATTAGTGTTGCTTTAAATTTTAAGTCATCTGTATATGCTTTATACATCTTTAAGTAAGTAAATCTGTAAATAAATAAATAAATAAATAAATAAATAAATAAATAAATCTTATATTAAAGTCGAAGTACCAAAGATGACATCGCAGATACAGAAGATACAAAATATCGTTGAAGAAAAGGCACAATCCTCTAACATCCTCTATCTTCATCCTGAAAATAGTATTTTTAATTCTTACAAAAATTTCGTTTAACAAATCTTACTCCGCGAAGAGTCCAATCACAAATATTAAATTCAAAGTAAGTCAGAAACCGCGAACACAGAAGATGCAAAACATCATCGAAGCAAAGTCTATCCTCTTCTAGCCTCCTCTAACCTCCTCCATTCAGCCTCCATTCTCCCGTCGACTTTCGCAGGTGCAAAAGCCACGAGCCACATCCAAGGCCACCCGAGGCGCGAAAGTTTTCGCAACGATCCCCGAGCTTTCGGCGAAGAAGGTTCGATCGGGTTCCAAAGAAGATCACTAATCGACTCAACGACTAATAATAGCGTCACTCGTTAATTTATCGAGGCGGGTAACGTGCCAGTGCGCCAGTCCTGACCGTGGAACCAGGTGTTTACCTGAGTCAAGGGGGCATTGAGGTGGACGCGTTCGAGGAGGCGGCAGCGCGCGAGTAGGTGGTCGTTATAATTGGGATTAATTAAGTGGAAAGCGCGAATGAAACGAACGGTCCGGCGTCGAATAGCGTTGCGTAACCGGCCTCGCGAAAGAGGATTCTCTCCGGCAAGGATGCGAAAGGATCAGGCTCCTCGTTCGAGCGCGGTGAATGGCGACAGTAATGCGACGACCCTTTTGTTTCGCTCTTTGCGCCTAACGATCCGGCTCTACGTGATAGGACTCGACGATTTTCTTCGGGGCCCCGATGTAGTTGTCGACGTCGAGCCGGAGAACAGCTTGTGAGATCCTCGGTAACGATGTTTCGGAGGAAACGCTACAGAAAATTCTGATTCGTTTGCGAATCCGAGAATTCTTCGTGGTTCTGAGGATCTGAGCTGCGACTTCGCTTTCGAATCCAGATTTATGATTGAGAGTTTGGAGTCCGTGTCAATGAAAGACTCGGAAATTGGATACTTTGTACATGGTATGTAATTTGTGTTCCTAGGTTCTAATTTCGTGTATGGAAGTTGAACTTCGACCTTCGAAACTTGAACTCCGAACATGGAAACGCAACTTCTCAGCTCAGTAATCTACGCTCTATACTCTAAGACTGAAATTCCTAATCGATCGAGACAATTTTCACGTTTCTGATTCCTGTGGTTCAGAAATCTCAAACTTCAGTCTTCATTTTTCACAATCAACGGTCTTCGAACTCAGAGTTTCCACGCTCCGAATCTGAAAATTAGTATTCTAGTACTCCGAACTTCAGCTTCAAATTTCCGAACTTTCACCAATGTCTAATCGCGCATCACTAATCGAACCAGACGAGTGGATACAAAGTAGATAGTAATGTTAGGTGCAAACCACCTGCTTTGCATTTTCCCAAGTTCGCACTTAACTTTATCGAGCCGCTCGCTCAGAAACGTTGGTTTCCAAGGGAACGCGAATCGGAGGGAAAACAAACGGCCGCGATGTTTTCGCCGACCAGCATCAGCTGACATTTCCTAATCCCGAGAGGAGCGAGGCTCGGTCTGCCGGGATCGAGAGACACCGTCGCACCTTTCACTCGCGCAGCGTCTTCTCCATAGACTCACAAAAGGTTACATTTACATGCGGCGACGCGGTTGTCGCCGGCACGTCATTGTCTTCGAGGTTACTGCCATCGGCACGTGCGAGGAGAATGTCGAGTGCTCTTATGAGGGTGCCATTGATTGGAAACGAGCACGTGCGGGGTTCGTCTGCCATGATACTCTCAAACGCAGAAATCCAACTCCCCCGTGCTTAAACCGCCCTTTTGAATATCATCCCTTAATGAAGACTGTCGTCTCTTAATTACTGTTCCTCTGTTGTCATCAAATATTAACGCATGGAAGATTGCGATAATTTCATCACTAAAATCTGTGGAATGTCTGTGGATTTCGTGTTTTAGGATTCTGGATTCTTTTTGGAGATGCAGGTATTGTATACATTTTTTTCAGGATTTTGGTATGACAATTTCAGACCTAAACATTTTTTTTAAATTTAGGTGTGAAAATCTGATCACTACAATTTTTTTCAAGGTTTAGGTGTAGAGTTCTAGCTTCTAGAATTTTTTCTAAAGATTTAGCTGAGAGAATCTAATCTCTAGAATTTTTTTTCATAGCTTCAGATGTGAAAATCTGAACTTTGCAAATTTTTTCTCAATTTAGGTACGGGAATCTGAATGCCACAATTTTTTTGAATACTATAAATATGAGAATCTATTTAATTCCTAGAAATTCCTGAAATCTGAATGTGGTGATTTAATGAGTTTTTTTTTAAATTTGTATATGAGTTCTTGGTTCTTGACCTCCAAAAAATTTGTTTAAGATTTGGATGGAAAATTCCAATCCCTGAAGTTTATTTAATATCTAGATGTGAGAATTTAAGTGTAAAATATTTTTTTCTGTTCAGAAGTAAAAATGTGATCGTCACAATTTTCGTAACACATAAATGTGAAAATCTGATTCCTAGCATTTGCCTAGAATTTCGATGCGGCGATAAATTTTTAGTAGATTTTTCAGCAACATTAAGTAGATGCTGATATGAATCTAGTTCCGCTGGCTTTCTTCAAATTTCTCTGATCACTATCTCATTACCGAGTGGCACTCGATATCATTATATCATAAAAGTGAATGGATTAATTTTCTACACCAAACGGTGCAACTCGCTCGGCTCTTTCCCCAAAAAAATCCATAATCTATCTTCAATAATAACAGCAATCGACCGAACCTGTCACGAACTAAACCCAGTGAAACCTCTCGTCGCATCGGTGGACCGACTCGAGCTGCCAAAGCTTTCCAGAAAGCAGATTCGCCCCCGGGGTGGTTGGTACACCGAGCCCGTAATTATCGCGTGGGTATTATTGCTCTTAATTAGCTTAATTGCCGAGGATCTGCTGCGGGACCGATCTAAGACCGAGCGGCACGCAGTTCGCCTCTGCTTTCGACAGGCCGACTTTCACGATCGCACCCTTTTGTCGGCTCCGGCCGGGTTCTCGCGGTTGCAATTAATTGGATAGCCAAAGAGGAACGATAAAAGGAAATGCCATTCCCTTTCCCGTCGGTCAACAAAGCTTTATCTAATGGGACGCGAGAGGCAGGACCGCGCGGGCCGAGTAATAATTAATCCTCCGCCCCCTCTTCGCTCTCCGCGTCGCGCAATTGTTATCGTCGGCGTTATTGTTTATCCCGTCGGCAATTCTCCGCTCGTCGATATCGCGAGAGGCTCGCGCGAAGCCGAAGGACGAGCGATAAGCGCGAACCGCCGCGCCTCCGTCGATTCGATTCGATTTCCATTTATCCTGATCGGTTCTCGCGCGGCCGCCGCGCTCGATGTCGAATTACGATCGATTACGATCGCCTCGCGCCCATTGCGTTCGCGTGCGCGCGCGCGAGCGTGCATTTCACGCGCCGCTGCTCGTAATCGGCCCTTTATTTATTGGTCGACAATTTATTAGACGATAAATAACCGCGAGATGAAATTCCTCGGCGCGCGGACCGCCGCTAGGAAGCCGCCCCCTTCCGCCGAGGGATCGTATAAATGATCGAAGCGTAACGCGGCCTAATAAAATCACGCGGGGCAACGATTAGGCGGAGGTGGAGGAAGATGAATGTTCGCCGAGGAGCCGATTGTTTGCTCGTCCCGTCGCTGAATTAATTAATATCGCGCGCGTTGGCGTCGACGAACGTTCACGGCTCATTCGTCATCCGGTTACGGTTCTGATGAAATTCGAGGACCGATAATTGAATCGTCGAGGAAATACCGTCGTCGGGAATTCCTTTCTTTTTGGAATTTCTCAATATCTGAGGAAAATCTACCGCAATTAAGGGTCATAAAAATTCCTCGCAGAAACCAGCTCCTCTGCAAAAGAAGCAATATCGATCGCATCGACTGAAATAAAAAAACTAATCCGATATGAAGACTTTTAAGGAACAAATACAAGTATCTATAAAAGAAGAATGGAATACACTGTGGACTGCAATGAAAAGAATTGTAGGTCCTTGAAATAGTACAGAAGCTCTACGAGTCAATGGCTAAACAAAATATGAACAGAAAACGAACACAATTGATTAGACTCAGAAATGCATATTTTAAACATTCAGGAGTACTTCTAAAAAATAACTGGACTATCGATCAACCACTTACTGTTCGAGTGCGAGAAATTGGCAATGGAAAGACAGAAACACTGTGTAAAGTGTAAAAGAAGCGACAGCACAAATATCGTAGGACCCATAGACATAGTAACTATAGACTGCGCGTCAGCATGCAGCCGTGGCCCGATGTTGAAGAGAGTTGAATGCTTTAGGAGGTACTTAGAAAGAATGAGACAGATAAAAGATAACAAGAGAATAGAAAAAGATAGTAAGTCCTCCCAAAGCATTTCTAACTCTTTCTAAAGTTGGACCATCCGCTTTCCCCGTGATTCTCAGTCTATTCTTATATGTCTATGGTAGGACCATGTAACAAATATGTCAAACTATTTAAAAAAGACGAATCTCTACCAAAAAATGTAATCTTCTGATCTAATGGAAAACTAAATCCGTCGATAATGAGTTAGTAATGATCTGCTAATAAATGTGACATAAAACCAATAATTAAAAAAATAATTGCCCGTGTCTTTCGCTATGAGAATTCTGAATCATTATAAAATTGATCTCTCTGTTCTACTCACAGTTCTTCTTCTCTAAATTTGGTCACACAAACACCATCACCCGAATACGTAATTTAAACAATGAACTATGTAACCATATCAACTTTTTTCCAGCTTAAATAACTTTAAGAGTCTATAGCTCAAATTTACTCAAATTTACTACACAGACCTACATTCTACACAGTTCTGTTTTACGTCCACTGTATTTATTCTTAATTTGCGAAAGGAATTTTCCTATCAAAGTGAATAAATTAAAATAAGGACTTTTATCAGTATCTGCAAAACCAGAAATTTGCATAGTAGCCAATCCATTCCAAATCGCTTATAACAAATGATCGTAACTCGCCCATCGAAATCAAAGCGTCGATTACGAGAAAATTAACAAAATTCCTGGCAGCTCGGACCGATCCCGAACCGGTTTCCATTGTCCGCGAGGCAGTCATCAATCTCCCCGGCACGTCATTCGCAATTACCCGTTACATTTAGTCGCGATTATCAATTTCAGCGGGCCCGATACATTTCTAGGGGACCTCGTTCCCGCGCGAAACGCTCGTGACGAACGGCGGAGGCCCCTCGGCCGGTCGCCACGCTAATTGCACCGATTGTCCGGCCTAATTGCGGTCATTTGGCCAAGTCGTCGGCGCCCGTGGCGCGACTCGAAGCCCGGCGACACGCACGCCGGTGAAAACGGTAATTGAATCGGCGAGGAACGACGGGGACAGCGGGAGACTTTCTCCGTGAAAAGCCTCGCGTCGCGTTCGTGGAAATCCTGCGCTTCTTATTTCTCGCGACGAAATCCATCGTTAAAAGTTGTGACACGCTCGCGGTATTCGCCGTGATCAGTCGTCAAGCGTATTACGATAATTGGAAGGAGGATCGACTTTCTCCCCACGCGTTTCGCGAGGCGTCGATAAGACGCGCGCGCGCGAGGGAAATAAGAAAAAGGGAAAACCTGGGCGGTGAAAGGCCGTGGATTCCCGCGATAATGATAGCGGCGGGAAAAACTGGATCGACCGGGAGGAATCCAGATTTTCCGCGGGGTGCAAAAAAAAACGGGAAAGCGGCGGCTGACTTTCTTGGAGCTCCGGGAGCCTATTTCTTACGCGAGCAAGAAGTTCTGTTGAATTCCTGCGGTGGAGTCGCGGAAAGGGTGGAGAGAAGATTGATGTGGATTTCCTTGATTTATGGACGGCAGCAGCTACTATGTTAAATTACGAGCAACCTTCTGGGACTAAACCGACACCGAAAGTACCATGAAAAATAACGGGAAAGACATTTCCGCTCTGAAATATCGCGCACCGAGAATTCCTCATAACTCAGAGGATCCATAAAAAGTCCCGGAAACTTGCCTGCGAAGAGGACAATATTTTTCTTTACGTAAATAAAAGTCACCAAGAAAAGAAGACAAATTCATCTCAACCCCATTCAATTAAAAACTATACTCTGTCCACCACAAAAGCCGACCGAAACTTGTTCGGTCCTCGATGCTCATCAAATCAAAGCCAAACACTTCTCCGCCCTCGATGCTTTTTTCTCTCACTCCAAAGGGAAAAAAAGAGTTCTCCGAGTTTTCAAAGGGCATAAAAAAGAATTCTCTTCGGGTTTCCAGAGGGTGGAAAAAAGGAGAGAGCCAAAAGAGGAGTGGCTGTATCGCAGAAGGACGAGGAAATGTCCCCGGCGCGGCAGCCTCGGCCGGGACGAGGCGAGCTCTCGAGGAAAGGACGAAAAGAAAGGGAAAAGAGAGGCGCGGGAAGGGAAAGGAAAGGGCAAGGCAAGGCAGGCAGCCAGGCCGGACAGTGGCCAGGAGCGAGCAACGTGGCCGCGCATGCAGGCGTTCGTCTCGGTTCGTCGACCTCCGGAGGAATGCAAGGCATAACCTACCGTAACACAACCACCAACATCACCACCGACGGCACCGACGCGCCTCCACTGCCGCAGCCAAGCGTCGAGCAGTCCACTGTGGAACCACCTGCGGGAACCAACCCCCCTAGATCCGTCGCCGACGTCCTTCTTCGTCCCCCGCGAATGACTCAGCTTCGCCGGCGCGACTTACGTGTCTCGCGGACTCAACAGCTGCTCTCAACATTTTCTGAACCGCGTGTCCCATAAATCCTAACATAGAAGCTTTTGCGAAAAGCTTCTTGAAGAATTTGGAAATCTTCTATATTCTGCGAAATGTGTGTTTGTTGAGCTCTGGAGAATCGACGAGGTGGATTTGAAAAATTCGTAATTCAGGAATACCTATGTAGCATAGGAATTACGAAGTTTGATGGATTTGGTACTAAATTTAGCTAATATATAGAAGGTAGATTAATATTATGAATGGCAATTCGCCCGTAATAAAAGCCAAATGCTGTATGATCAATATCTGACAAGGTTGATGTATCAGATCCTAAAATTGAAGTCTGTGGATTCGAGCTTCCAAGGAACCGAGGATTTAAAGAAACGAGAATTCAAGGAACCACGAATTCAAGAAACTGGGAGATCCATAGAACCGAGGATCCAAAAAAAACCGAGTATCTGAAGAACCAAAGATCCAAAGAACTGAGGATTCAAGGAAACTAAGATCCTAAAAATTGGGGATCTACGAAACTGAAAATCCAAGGGTCCAAGGATAGAAGGAATCGAAGATTGAAAAAAGCTGAGGATCCAAGTAATCGACAATATAGACAATTGATGACTCAAGAAACTGAGAATCCAAATGTCCAAGGATCCAAGGAATCGAGGATCCAAAAAATTAAAGTTCCAAGTTCCAAGCAATCAGGGATCCAAAGAACTAAGAATCCAAGTGTACAAGGATCCAAAAAATGGTGAGTTTACAAAACTGAAATCCAAAACACTGAGGATTTATGAGTCCAAGGGTCTAAAAAGCCAAATTCAAAACTTATTTCAAATAAAAAAAAAAAAAAAAGAGTCCAAAGATCCAAGTTGAAATCTAATGTTTCCTATCTTCTTTCCGAGGAACCTAATCAAAGTTCCCCAGAAGGAAACTTCCAGAGCCTCTCCAGAGCATCCTAACTCCCCGGAGAATGTCTAACGAGCGTCATTCGAAAAAGGTAATGACAGTGATACTTGTCCAGCGGTTTTTGCTCCGGAGAAGCAACCCACGAATTTTCTATGCCCCGATAGCGTCGACTCACGAAAGGAAAGGAAACGAGCAAGGGGAAAAACAAAAAAAGAATCCTGCCCGAGGGGCGGAAGGAGTTCGGAAGGAGGGTTATGAGAGAAGTTGGCAATTTTCTCGGCCCCGGTTTAACGATCGCGCGAGGATAATGATGGAAGTAGCAAAAGAAGGGAGGTTCGATTCTAACTGCGGTTTTCCGTGAAATTCTGGAACACCGCTGGTACGCGGCCCAGGTTAATCGGCCATTAATCGTTACGATCCCGTGGCGCCTGGCACGTATTTATCCTAACGGGAGAATCACTAATAGTGGTTGCGGTGAGCGAATCGCGGACTGCCCGTGGACAGGTACAGTTATACAGATAAGACCACCTCGAAGGATCGCCTCCTCCCGCCGCGTCGGCACGTTCGCGCGTCGTGGAATTTCCGTAATTCGATTGCTGGCCTTTTTGCAGCCGCCCTTCTTCCACGCTTCCGATGGAAATCTTGCGGGTTCATTTTACTTAACGATAGGGAAACTTAGGCTCGTACGCGATCATCAAATGTACTGAACGATCTTGCAAAGGGAATTTAATAATTCTCAGACACGAAGCAATTTGAAGTAATTAAGAGGACAGTCCAACTTGAAGGGTTCACCTTGAAAATAATTCGATACATCAGAAGCAAAGGAGGTCAAAGATTCATCATAAATTTTTCAGACTGAAATATCAAATTAATATTGAACTATAACATCGACGCATGAAACACTTTTTTTAAATATAAAATCCGAATCAAATACTCCATTTTCCTCAAATACTCCTTTTCATTCTAGTCCATCCCATCGAATAAACCTATTTTCGTCGATCTCTGCTTCTTTAAATCCTCCTTTCAGTTGTTCTTCTTTTTTCCTAAATCACTTAGAGTAATACGATCACTCTTTCCCTCTCCTGATTTATAGAGCGTCGAGTCCGCCAGCAACAAGGTTGTCGATCATCGGTCGAATAAGCCCAGATGGGAACAGGTGAAATGGAAGAGTCGGGATTCCAGCGGCACTTTCTTCGGTCGCTGAAGTTTCACTGAATGCATAATAAATCCAGCCCCGCGTTTTATGTAATGCGAGCGTGCCTGACGTGGAAGCTTAAAAAGCTTTTTCGGGGGCACGAGACGCTTCTCAGTTAAAAACGGAATTTCGAGCGATTCTGGTCGCGACAGTGGACTGCGGCGAGCGAGGTACAGTTAGAGAGATAAGAGCTATCTCGGAGGATCGAGATTACAACCTGCGGCTCCGTCGTTCAACAGGATCTACGGCGCATCCTGCGTGTCTCGGTTATGCCTTTCAACCTAATTCTGGATCCTGTTTACAAGCAAACCATGATAAACGGACCGGCGCGCGTATCGAGGGGAAGGGAATTTTGATGCTGAAAAGAGGATCTTTCATGTTGGATCGAAGATCTACATTGTGATTATTAGGTTTTCGAGTAGCTAGGATGATAAATACTACCAGAGTTGTTACAGAGGGAAAAATGGACACCGGGACTTAACAGGGAATAATAGCGGGGAAACATAGGAATAACGATACACATTTATGTTGGGATGCTAGCAGAAAACTCTCGGCAGCCATTTTTTCCTCCGTATAATAATATTACTGTTATAATTAGACTGTGGATGTTTATGCAAATTCATATTTATATAAATTCACTAGGGTTAGGTTGCAAAGCAGTCACTTGACTGAACCTCGCCTATTGCACACTCCTTACATTTCTCTTGTTTTCTATACCCTCTTTCTTCTTTTTTTTGTATATATATATATGCAATAAAGATGTTAATAATAATAATAAAAACAATAATATTTTTATAGTCATACTGCAGCAATTGCATTTTAAATAACGGTGTGTTTTAGTTTCTAAATATTATAACATGTATTATACTTTTAATATTTGATTGATTGTTTATATCTGTGGGGATCCTTATAGGTTTTCGTAATTTCAAAATTGCCATAAATGCATAAAGATCCGCAGTCTAGTTATAATATTACTGCTTCTTATCAGTGATCTACATTTGTGTTTGTGTTCGGATTTAAATAAGCTGACAATTTTGGAGTTCAAAAATATGAAAATCGGAAAAATAATAAGACGTTAAATGAGTAAAGTCGCCGTTATTTAAATATCCAGGTCCAAAGCTCTCGATCAAAGGGCCAAAGTCCCTCCTACGCACGAAATCGTTCCTCGAAGCACCGTTATCGTTTCCCCAGGTGTCGGTAGAAAGCGCAGGCGAATAAATCCCACCGGATCCCCGCCTCTAATCGCGGGCTGAAAGAACCGAAGGGGTTACAATACACCCTAATGACTGTACGCCGCGCCGCGGCCGAGTCCATCATCGGCTTCTTCGAACGCGTCTTTTCTCTTCTGGGTGTTCGGGTCCGCTGACCGGAAGTCTCTGGGGCAGCGCGGTTAAATATGCGCGTGTGGAGCGGCGTGCGGGGGTCTTTGAAGTTCGCGGCGTCGCGGAGAGGAGAAGAGAGAGAGAGAGAGAGAGAGAGAGAGAGAGAGAGAGAGATTCGCTTTCACCGTACGCCTCTCCTCTCGTCGCCGGGACCGTGCTCGTCGTTAGCGTCCTCATCATCGTCTCTTCTTCTCCCGTTCCAACCGGGGGCCGCCGCCGCCGCGCCGGTGAAACCGACACGACCTTTCGGAGCCACCTCCTGCTGACCTTTCCAAGGCGAACGCTCGCATACTTCTCCTTTCAGGAAGGAGGATTCGCGTGCCCGGCGAGCTCTCTCGCGCTGCCGAGCGGAGATAACGACAATTACCCGGGGTCTCGACGCGATAAAATTGCCCTCGCCACCGATCCCCGATACCGGCGCTTGTTAACATTCGTGATAAGACCGGTTACACCGTTGCGTAATCTCATTGTTGGTTCTCCTCCCCCGCCGGCCCGGACGGATTTTTACCGGCGCGGCGCGGGGATTTAAACGTCGAAGCGGATTACCGGACGCGGAGAGTTCGTTTAAATTGGTTCCCGATGCGGGGCCCCGATAGCGCGCGTGGGTGGCTCGAATCGCGCGACCGACGACGGCGATCGACGAATTTCCGTCGCCGGATGACGATGCTTCTTCGCGATTGATGCTTCTGCTTGATTCCTCGTGCTGTAACTGCATTGACGTGGGAGTCGGGTAGAATCTGCCGAGTCACTCGCGTAGAATTTCTGCGGGGCAAGAGGATGGTTCATGGGGTCTCTGAGGGTGGAGGTCATGGATCTTTAGGGAATTCGCGATCGCCAGGGAATTCTACAAAACCATCTACAATATCTCCGGTTTATTCGCACAAATCTGTTATTTCCCGATTTATTAAATAAATGAAAGAATATTTTATTATCAATGTTGTTCGACTTCATGGGGTAACTGAACCCTGCTATGTTTCTCTTAACAAGTTTCATTATTATCATACTATTCAGAAAATAGATAACACAATTGTAATACAACTTCAAAGAATAAGAAACTTAAATATTAGTATTAATATTCTCAAATTCTCTATTGTGTACATAATAATTTCCATTCTCAGCATGTCTTTGGGAATATAGAAAACTATTATAATTATACTATGAATCTTTATGTAAAAACAAATTTGTATGAATACAAACAAAGAATTGAAGCTCGAATAACACTATATTTTATTTTTTAAATATTGTAACTTCTACTTACATTTTGGTCTAATTACATTTCGAATTTTTGTCTACTGAAATAGTCATAGATGCATAAAGATCCTCAACCTAATTTTGATAACAGACGATTGTTGAATCAATGTCAACAAATAAGGAACATGAATATAACATAAACATTTTTTTTATATTTCCTTCGGAAGAGAAAAAACTATTAAAGAAACAAAGAAGATAACTGGGTTAAAAAAGCACCCAAAGACCGTCTGAGGGTTAATAAAAGAAGCAAATCAGAGTAAAAATGAGGTGACATAAAATTCCTAATAATCCTCACGGTTCTCCACCCATGAAATCCGAATCCAACGCTCGTAAAACGTCAAATGCAGGTTCCAGTGGACGCAACAGAAGAAGAAGAGCACCCCAGTACCATCGATCGACGTCTCCACGGGGCGATCCACGCTAATATCGCAATAAAATCGCGACGCGGCGGAAAGAATTCGCACAGACGCACGCGATTTCATTCGCGGCGCAGTTTTTTTTCCACAAAATCGCGTATCTCGCTCGCTCGGAATGTAATCCTGGATCGGGGCATGACTCAGCCTGTCATCCGAATCACCTTGAAGAGAACCGATTCGAGAAATGGCGGGATTTGCCGGATCCTTGGCATTCCAGGTTAACTTCGCCACGACGCTGATTTCATTTCGTCCGAAGACTCCTCATCGGGGAATTAATCGATGCATCGAGAACGCGACTCCTCGTCGAATGGAATTGAATTCTTGAATTCTGCAGTGGAAGTGATCTACTTGCAGACTGGAAGACGCAATGCGTGATTGAAATTCTGATTATCGTTAATCAATTAATCAAATCGTTAAAAACCGATTTTTATTTCCAGAAATAAATTTTATGAACCTGAAGGTTTGGTTGTGTATGAAGATTTCAGGTTAATTTTGGGACGATTTCATTCGATGGTTTCTATTTTTAGACGGAGGCAGAGGTCTCCGAGTTTCTCTTGTTTTGGAAATTTAAAAAAGATAAAGTAGGAATTTTTTAAGCTGAAAGGAAGTCGCAACCGAAAGACAAAATTTAGCGCAAAATCTCTAAAAATAAACTAACAATCCAAAGAATCGAGGATCCCAAAAATTGAGGATCCAGGAATCCACGGATTCAAAGAACCCAAGATCCGAGCAGCCAAGGAATTGACAATCCAAAGAACCGAGGATCCAAGGAACCAAAAATCCAAAAATTTGAGAACCTCAGGGTCCAAGGATCCAAGGAACCGGGGATCTAAGAAACCGAAAGATTCAGGAACCAGCGATCCAAAGAACCGAGAATTTAAAAAAACAGAAGATCCAAGAGTAAGTTCAAACCTTCGATAAAATAAAAATAAGAAAAGAAAAAAGAGGAGTCCAAGATTCTAAGTTCAAGTCCAAAATTTCCTAACGTCGTCCTAAAGAACATAATCAAAGTCCCACTGACGGCAACTATCATATTTTCTCGAAAGCATTTCTAAAAAAATTCCCCAATCCTGTACCATAAATCGTGGGCCTAAAGCGAACCGCAGCGGATAATCAAGCAATTAGACTCTGATCCAGCTTCCTGAATTCCGCGTACGCGCGAGAAGGAATCCCGGCGCGATCTCGAGAGGAATCGGTCCCCCGTCCATTGCGAACAAAGTAGCGCAATGATTCTCCGGAAGCACGAATTGGAGTGGACTGTTGGAACGATGTAATATTGTAAAGAGGCTACGGCTCGCGCGCGGCCGCTTTGAGAGCCAGCAGGAAGAGGAGGCAGCCAGCCGCGAGTGAGATCCTATCGGCTGATATTCAATGCGATATAACTCATTCTAGGTATGGACTATCTCGGCTACACCAACACACACGCCCCGTTCACGTAGATTGCTAAGGTTCTTCGTGTACGCGGCTGGTTATCCCAGTCTATAAAGCTCCCGCAACACGTACACAATTTAATTCGGAATCACGGAAAAGTTTCATACATCTTTTGGCGAGTGAAGCCGCGCCGCAGGTTCGATTTCGCTCGACTGATCCCCGAGGAAGTATTCCAGAAATGCTTCGACTCGCTTCGAGGAATCTCTCATCCTTGACGATATTCTAGATTGCGTGTTTCTTAGGCTCGGCCTTCAGTCTTGAGAAAGAGGAAAAAAATTGTGGAAAGTAAAGAGCACGATATTAGTTTGTATTCATTTTTTTAGTTCGTGTTTAATACGGAAAATTCGGGAGTATTAAGGTGGTTAAAATGGTGATTTGTAGGATTATTTTTTATTTGCAATTTGTTCTTAAAAGGTACTATATGTTCACCTTGAATTCATTGATGGTGAGTAGAAGCAAAGAAATTTATTATAGGTCGGATATTTATGCAAATTCATATTTGTAAATGCGCAGAAAAGGAAATGGAACCATTAAGTGTCGGAAAAAGTTCGTGTGACTTAACAGTACTGAAATTGAGGCTTTCAGAATAGAACAAAGAATAATTATAGAATATTCGAAAAGAGTTCGAAAAGTTAATAGTTATTATCCTGTTAAATAAAATAACCATTTAAAATGGTTCGGAATATTTGAATCTTCTTCTAAAAAAACCATAAGATATTTTCCGGTACCTAATATGCATGTAACTGAAGAAACTATGTCATGTAAAACTGTAGTGAATATCATTTTCTCAAAAAATTTAATACCGACTAGAAAAATTGCATCAAAATCCTTTACCAATCTTTTATGTATCCTCAAAAATTAGGTAAAAGTACGAAGTCCTACTTATTCTTGTATCCACATAAATCGAATTATTAAAACGACTTGCACAATTTAATGATTCCATAAAAAACCGTTCATTTGTAAATGAAAATCCGATTACACCGAATCTTCATAATATTTTTCTCTTTTTTATGGCAGTGCAGACATTTGCAAACTGTAGGCGTGTAAATGAGACACGTTGTAAATAAAACAACCTGGACAAGAAAAGCGATGGAGGTCAAGCATACCTTTCCATTGAAAAAAGGTTAATTGAACATCTTCATATAGCTAATTTAATATCGGAGGAAGTTCCCCTCGCGGCGATAAAAGAATACAACCGAACTTCATAAAGTCAGGTAACGGTTATCACCCGGGGATCGCCTCCTTTTAAGTACGTCGGTGGAACGTAATCCGTTAGTGGCCCAAATAAATGTCATTCGCGAGTTGCGCGCCGATATGAATTAATTAAAACTCGTTAAATGCCAACCGACCGGCGGAGGCGACCGAGGCGTCTCCTGCGCTACCGTTACTCGATCCGAATTAATTCCAGCGCGATGGCCGGTTCAATTAACACACGATATTTTAATTGCCAAGACATCCCTCCTCTAGTTAAACAAATCCAACCCTAACACGTAATACCAAAAAAACAATCCAGCTAAAATTAGAATCAATACCGATGTTCGCAGTCCTGTCGTTCTATTTTCGATAGAGACACGCGCGTTCACCGCGGCCACCTGTCCACTCGTCAACGACACTCTCGGTCCCCGGTCGACGGGGACGTCCGATCAGATAAGGCCCCGGTCGTCATTAGCAAGAGGCCCCGTTAGGGCGGTCGATGACGACAAATGTAACCGAACGGAACGCGCCGCGGCGAAAGAAACTGACCGGGTCCGAATCCGCTCCCCGCGGATCGATAAATCGCGAAGGTGCAGCAGCGCGCCGGCAATTCGATTGCGAAACCCTCGGCGCTGCGCGCCGCTACTTTGTTTTACAAGGAATGTCGTGAAATGGCGCTCGTGTGGCGGCTGAACGGACCCTGTTGCGTCACCGCGATCGATCGATTGAAACGTCGATTCGCGGGGATTTCGCGGAGAGCCGGTCTAATTTCCTCGGCCGCGGTTCGATCGAGCCTCGCGACTCAATCGAGCCGCGGGAACAGCCGGCAAGAACGGCGACATAATGGAAACATTAGTCTTCGGGTTCCACGGCTGCCTCCCTCCCCGTCGGATTCTCCCCCCTGCGCGCCACCCCGGAGGATTAATCATTAAAACCGCGGGCCCCTTTTTCCGCAGCCGCGAGATGGGCGAAGGCCTCGGAGCGCGCGCGACCGGGTCCCGTGCACCTGGCGTCGCCCCGAGGGCGACTCTGATGAAAGTGAATTTTAAAATCGAGGTCTCCGGCTCGTGCCGCGCAGGACGTCGACCTTAATTCCGCGCCTAACGACGCGATTGTGCGCCTACCTTCTGCCATTACAAATGGCAGAGCGTTCTCCGACGCGACGCGCCGACCAGCGCGGCTCAAATGTCCCTTTTTTCGCGTTCTCACGGCATTCCGGGGGCCCGCGGTTTCTCCACCGCCGCGGACCAGGCGCAAATTATGATCCAGGGGGGAACGACCGAGAGCTATAGGTTAGACAGTTATCTCGGTATCAATGTTATTCGATCTCGCACGCCGCGGTCCGGCGTCTCCTCTTCTACTCGCCGCAACGCGCGAGCTTTTCGTTCCTTCGAGATTTATCCAAGCAGAATTTTTTGAGAACGGGTGAAGGGGTGGGTCTTTTGACCTTTGGGAATCGTGGGGTGATGGATTATTTTGCGAGAGGTTTGAAGATTTATTTGTGCCGAGGGTGGAACTCTTCGTCTTTTTATTGGTAGAGTAGAAAATGTGGGTCAATATCGCAGTTTAAATGGAGGAAACATTTGCTTAACTCATTTGCATCCGGAAACGGAATGATCCACACACAGTGATTATCATTTATCAGCAATCGGGGAATATTTCTAGATTTTTCATGATTTTTAGTCTCTCCGGTTTCTCTAGTTTGCTACGAATTTTTAGAACTGTGCTGTAAATGGATTAACGCCGACATTTTTTATTTTCAGTAAGGTATATTATTAAAATAAAGTTCAATCTAACAGAGAAAGAACCTTATTAAAGAAAAAGGGGAGTATTAAGAAGAGAATTTATTTGTAAATTGATAACTAAAATCCCAGCATATCTTGGAATTATTTTGACGAATCTATCTTATACAAATGAATGAATAAATAAATAAAAAAGCATATATTTAAAGTGACTTAAAATATTTAAAATTAGGATTGTAGCATATTCTGAACTAATTTCAGCAGATCTACTGTGAATAAATAAGTGATGCATAAATTAAAGCTTAAAGAAATAAATGAAAAGAAACTTTATTTGAAACTAAACTCTGTATATTCTGATGGAATTTTAGTGAACCTATTTTAAACATTACAAATGAACAAATAATTGAAAAAATAAATAAAAAGCAACTTTGTTTAGATTTAAAATTGCAGTGCTATATTCTAAAGCAATTTCAGTAAACCTGTCTTTAGTAAATAAATGATCAACTAAATGGAAAAATAAATTAAAAGTGACTTTAGAGGTATTTAAACCTAAAATTACAGCACATCATGAAGCAGTTTCAGTGCATCTAAGAATGTTCATATCTTAAATAAGTAAACAAACAAATGAATGATAAATTATATTAAGAGCAACCTCAGATAATTAAAACTTGAATTGCAGAATATCCTGAACGAGTATCAGTAATTGCATCCGACCAAGCAAACAAATAAACTATTCTCAGAAGCAAAATAAGCTGAAGAAACATCCACGAAATAGCCTAATATCCCGATATTATGAGCTTTCAGAGTAATAACTTAATTTCTGAAACATTCCCAAACAAGTTTCCCCCGAGACTACAAAATTAATAAAACAGAGAATTCGAAGCATCCGATAATATTCATTAGCCAGCGCATCAACAATTCCCCGGTTCCATAATATCTCAGCGAATCCATCGTCGAAAACTCGGTTCCAAAATAACCAAACGAGGAAGATGAACGCATCAGCTCGCGGCTTCCGCATCTAAAACCGATTTTCCCGTTGAAGCCTTTAACATCGTAGAGTCCGCGTTTGTTCTATTTGGAGCACGAGCGAAGTCGAGCAGCGGCAGTTCCGGGCGCTGCTTTTCTGTGTCTCGCGTACAAGCTTTAAACCCCTGGCAGGTGGAAATCTAATTAGCATACCGTTCGCGATCCCCCATGGATATGGCTACTGTCCCACGAGCACGAAGGCACGGCTAGTCCCCCTTTCCGACGGAGGGAAGAAGACGGAGAAAGAATCGCGTGTCGCGATGCGCTCGAGGCTCGTCCACTTAGTCCCGTGACTTTTCTCCTCGTTCCTTTTCCCTTTTCTTTTTTTCTCCTCTGTGACGGCGCACAATAAAAGCAGCGCGTCGCGATAAGCGGCGCAGATTATTGCGCGGTTGATGCAATATCGACGATAAACCGGGACAGAAAAAGCGTAATCGCCTCCCCGTACGGCGGATGGAAAACGCAGGGGTTTCAATTATCGGGGCTACCATTTTCCAGCCGTAATATATTATACAAATGTTCGGGCGCGAGGAGCGCGCGGGGACTCTTCTCGCTGGTGCTCCCATCGTCGCGGCTTCATTAATCACATCACAGATGTAATTTCCATACCCGGTTCAAAGCGTGATTGATTGCGCGTCACGTCGGAAAAATCATCGCATTAGCCGCGGGTTCGCCGCCTCATTAAGCCGATCCCAGGACGAAAAATCGCCAACGCCGGCGAAAGAATTCGACTGGCACTTGATCGTTTCGCAATGGGAACGTCTCTTCTCCGTTGAGATGCGCCGGAGATTAACCCCTCGTGCCAACCGTACCGATCCCGCGAATTACCGGGCTTCACCGTCGCCGGGAAATATTGCCGCGTCGAAATTAATGACAGCCTCGCTCCATTGATCCATCTTTTAATTACTACTTGACCCGCTGATGGCCGCGTCTTCGCTCCGAGCCGCAATGGATCGGCTCCCCCACTTTTCGCGACGTAATTAATTCGCGAATATTATTCACCGTTTCTTGGGAATGTTCTCTCGCCGCGTTGGCGAAGTCTGAAACGGACTCGGGGAAACTTAATAGTCCTCGGTGTTCTCGTTACGAGCCTCCAGTCACGGGATCATAATTATGGACCGTATTGTTTCATAATAAAATGAGTGAACGAGTCCCCACAGGGGACAAGACATTACTCACCCGGGTATGACACAGCACGCAACGGGTTAATTAGTAATCAATTAATCTATACTCTCTCGCGGTGGACCCGTGACTTCTAAACACTTTTCTTTAAGTCTGGGGGATACTTTGAACTTGGACAATTTTTTTGAATTTACTAGTTTCGAATGCATGAAAATGTGAGAATCATTGCTTTCTGATAACTGTTTTAACATCTGCTACGTTCCTCTTACAAATCCGATTTATTAAAATAATTTTAATTATTAGCATATCATTATAAATATGGACAATGAAATGCGTATAAAATGTTAAGGAGCAATGAATGTAAATATTAATATCAAATTTATGGCATTATATTTCTAACGTTATTTAAAAAAGTAAAATGTCTGAATGGGTAAAAAAGACCTGAAGACCGTAGAAGTGTAATGAATTGTGTTAAAATTTTAAATACAATAGAACCCCGATTAACCAGCTTAATGCCACAGTCAAAATGGAAGTTTCCGCTTGTTCGAGAATTTTCTTATCTTTGTCAAATTATTATTAAATTATCGTTTAAGTGTTACTCGCAATTCTAGTATATTTTGATTGTTGATAGAGCAAATAATTAAAATTATGTATAATAAAAATTACAGATAATTGAAGGCCGGTTAATCGAGGCTCTACTGTATTATAGTTATTCTGTTTTGCGTAATAGATACTTACTGTTGTTTAAGTATTAAAAAACATATGGAAAGAAAGCGAATTTTCGTGTCACAAAAATATTCGTATACTTTACAAACTGAAGTTAAAAGTACTAACTAAACAGTTTTATTCTAAAAGTTTATTAATTGATTCTATTCTCCCAATTCTAATCTTTAACAACATGTTGTAAGGAGCTCAATACATTAAACTGATTATTTATAAATAATCAACACTGTGTTTTACTCTTTTCAATGAATTTATAAATTTTTTATAGCATACCAGTATCCAAATATTTCTGCAATTCACTGCAATAAAGTCAAATTGATTCATGAAATTTCTAAATTTATGAATAAACAGTCAATAAAGATTCATCAGAATGAATGGGACTAAAGTCCCACCGGGACTAAGAGGGTTAAACGAACAACCATTGCATCGATCTCTGGAAGTCCGCACTTATATCGAGTGAATCGGCATTGGAGAACTCTAAGTCGCCATCAAACACGCATCAGCGTGGCCCAAAAAAAGGAACCGCTTCCGCTTCGATACGGCACCGAGGCCCCGCGACTTCGGTCCCATCATTTTCCCGACGCGGCGCGTCGTCGAACCGCGGAAAAAACTCGATCGTCCGAGTGGACAAGCAAGACCGAAGTCTCCGACGGGAATGGCTTTCCAACGGTTTATCCTTACGGTTCGCGGCGGTCGAGTTCGTAAATCGACGGGCACCGAGGGATCGAGAGGCCCGGACTCTCTCGATCGTCCCGCGCGAACGACGACGGATCGTGCGATCGTTGCGCTCGAAACGGCGGCGGCTCTCGCGAAGGAGATCGAACCGCGGCGATAATTCGAGAAACGGACAATTACGAACCCGTGTTGCCGTGACCGTTGTTTCGCCCCGGCATTTCCATCGGCGCGTGTCCTTTTTGTTGTCTTCCACGGGGTCGGTGACGCGTAGCGAAAACGCCACTCGCTCCGATCTACTCGCGTCGGAGCTCTCCCCCCCCGCGCGGGGCGCGACGTCGAGGAACGCTTTCGCACGCTCTCCAACTTTTCTCTACCCCCATCGCGTGGCTCTTCTCCCTTTCTCCCGCGACTCAGAGGGGAAACTTTTTTGCCCGACGGCGATTGCGCGCCGAGCGAGTGGCATCGGCCATAATTCGGAGCTTGCCGAGGTCTGGCGAGGATTCGAAGAAAGTGGATGATTTCATTTGATGCGAACTTGCGAGAGATTCGATAGTAATAATAATCATTTCTTTATTTACGGGTATGCACCCTTTAGTGTATATGTATAACGATAGACAACAACGCAACAACTAGATAAAACAACGCAAGAACAGAAGAATCCTTATAAATTAACACTATAGCTATTTAACAAATTGTTACATAAATGTAGTATTCCAATAGGTGGTGGACGTTGTAATCTCAAGAAGTTTAGTAGTTTCTATATTAAAAAAATTTAATCTGTTGGCAAAAGTGTTCGCAATAGTGTCTTTTTACTGTGGAATTAGGGGTAAATGGATCTGTTTACTGGGATGGATGTACAGGCTAATGTGGAAATCGATAGAATAATTTTGGAGCCGATTTTTGCTGTCTTTAAGAGTCGAACAAGGTTTCACAAATGTAGATTTAGAAATGTTTTTTAAGGTGATGGAGGCACATATAATTTGTTCTCGTTACAAAATTCATTAGAACTACTTTCAGAAGGTAACAGAATTTCTATTATCTGACTCTCAATTTTTCCTGGTTTTTATTATCCCAGTAAAACTTCGAGTTAAACTTGATTTAATTTGATGCTATTAAGCCTCGAAGTATGATTTGAGCCATTAAAACTCTACTTAAAAATTTTTTAATTTTATTATCAGAACACCAGATAAAATGTACTAATAGTAGAATTTAATGAAACTGAAAAAGTGGAATTATATGTATAGTCGCTTTGATCTATGAACAACTCATTTAATACTAGTCTACTAATTCTAAGTATTTCATACTCCAGATACTAAGTCGGTTAATTAAAATTTCACTGTACATCATGAATTTTTGAACGTCTTCAACAATTTTTAAAACGTTGATTAGAATTATTCTTAGCCACTTTCTCTGACAATGAGTAACTTTTAGATATTTCTACAATATTCCATTACAATCAAAAAGTACAATCTAAAAAAACAGAATTATCGTATCATTTTACATCTTTAGCAATACACAGTAAAATATAAGAATAATAATAATATTAATAATAACGGAAAAAATAGTGAATCAAAATTTAGCCTCGTATTTCCTGGTCACCCAGTACATAACTCCAGGTAATCAGATTAATTCCTCCTAATTCGACACGAATAAAAAAGCCAGTCTTTCAAGACCAAACCTGTCTTCCAAGAGCACATCAAACTGAATTATCCACTTTCTTTCGATCCTATATAAGGTTCGCAGAAAAAAATTCTACGGATTAAAAAGTGACGCTTTTTATGGACTGAACGCTCTTTAATGAGCCGGGAGAAGTGAAAATTGTATCAGACACCGAAGACCACACACGAGTTCCAAGTTTTATATGGAATGCATCTATGTAGCTGTATTATTAGAGTAAATCTTCCCACATTTTTGCTTTGATTATCTGCAGAAATATTGGGAAATAGTTTAGCAGTTCATTCTCATGTATCAGTTTAGAATCTGACTGCTCCTCGAGTGCCGGGATTAGAAAGTTCTCTTCGGAGCCTACGTTTCTATTAACTTATCATTAGTGATTATCTGGAGCACTCGAAATGCTCGTTTTTCGCTCTATTTGCTTCTATTGCGTTCCTTCACTGTTGAAAGAAATTTAGTGTTCTTTGGAGTTAACTGAGATAATCGACCATTTGTCATTGCAACGAAAAAATGAATTGTAAGAAAGATGGCAAAAGTTTTGGGAAAAATTTGTTCATATTACAAACACGTTTGCTGCTGTGGAAGAAGATAAGTAGATTTTTAGTTTCTTGAAAATCGACCTTCTTTTGCTTATTTTCTTATGTTTATTTTATGCTCTATAGACTATATAAAATATTTTTTAGCTTCCGTGAATTTCCACAGATAGAAAAATAATAACTCATAAGTAAAATTACAAATAGTGTTTTCTATGCAGAAGAATTCAACTGAAAAATGCTTTACGAATTTTTTAGACTGTCCAATGCATTTAATAAAGAATACATATTTCCAATTTGTTATCGCTAAAGAATTTCGTTTGCGCGAAGAGAAAATGGAATTATAATACGTAAAGTTCTCTCCTAGCTCCATAATTTTTTGCTGAAAGCTTCTGACTGTAACAAACTCTTGATATCTAAAGTTCACTTTAAAAAACAGAAATGCAGCGATTGCATCGACAGTAGAAAAATGTTAAAGTACTTTAGAAAAATATAAAAGAATTCCAAATGAAAGAAAAAGATCTACAAGCAGAACCTATCGACAAAAAAAATTCTCAATCATACATTTTTACTTCTATTAATCAATCCTTGTCGCCTTTTGATACAATACTCAATACACGATGAACGATAAAAACGGGGATCCGAGAGACGAGAATTTTGAGAAAACGGACGAAAGCCGAGGAGCCAAGCGTCGGCGATGCAACAGAGAGATAATATCGCATGCGCCATTCACCACAGAGCTGATCCTCCTGCCCTGTTACCGAAGCTTTTCTTCTGGCGCTCTTCCGGGTCTTCTTGCCACTTCTCCCGGCTCGAATTACCGATCGAACTAGTCACCGAGTCTCCGGCCAGGACGGCATCGTGTCGCATTAACGAAGAGGTTTTTGCTGGTCACCGAGGGGAGAGAAATCTGACTTCGATTGTGCAACCGAATCTCTGCCTCTCGCGCGATTTGATGCCCGAGGGAACCCCGCGACGATCCGTTTCCTCGGACAGAAAACGCGATCGGGGAGAGAACAACGAAAACATCGGACGAAAGGTGAAAATACGACTGAATAGGTTTCGACGACGGACGTCTATTCGGTTACGCAATTTCCACCGCTTCCTCCTCGACGTTTCCTGTTTGAACGAAAGGTTACGGGTCGACGTGAACAAAGGATGCCATGGGAATCATCTCTCTTCGCGGAGAGACAAAATTATGGAGAGTCTCTCGCAATAATGTGGGGAAATGCGGGGGAGAGTCGTTATTTCACATCACATTTCCTACTCGATGCTATTTTATAAAGACAATCGTTGCCATTCTCTAGAGTAGATTCAACTCTAGGAATTTTCTTCGTCTTTCGAACTTTCAGCCGTACGAAAATCGGTAAACTTTCAGAGTACCTTCGAAAAGAAAATCAAATATCGATTCTGCAAAGGGACAAAGGAACCGCCGAAATGTTCGTTTCGAAGAATTCGAACGTCGCGTCCGAACAAAACGCCGCGAGAATCGATACCTCCGTCTCCTTCTTTTCACGATCGAATTACCGCAGATCAGATTCGATCTTCTTTCCTCGCGCTGGGTGTCGAGGCTCGCGTGTCGCGACATTTTATATGCGCGCGTTCGAAAAACAGAGCCGTGCTCAGTGTTCGCCTCGAAAGGTTGCGAATCTTGCGATTCGTCGATGAACTTTCCGCTTCCAGTGTTATCCGCGTTCCGCGAATCGTCGATTGATTTTCGTCGCTTTTTTACGGTCGGAGTTGCGTACGAATCGGCGATAAGGCGGCGAACTCGCCGGGTGAAAGGTGGACGAAGAGAGCGCGAGCCGAGAGAAGAGATAGGCGAGCTCTATTCATAGAACAATAGGCGGCATCGAGGTACCAGACGATGAAGTCACGACACACTCCGTGTTCCAACATTGTGGGCATTTTGCCGCGGCCGAATAACGCCGTTCGAACGCGAGAACGTTTCGCGAACTAAGGCGGTGTCCTGCATCGACGGTACAACCTTGGTGAAACGCTCGACCAAACATGACCATTCTAGACGAAATAGATACGCCGTGTCCTAGTGGGGATCGGGGATCATGATTCACAAGATCGGAGTTGGACTTCGGAGCAACGGAGATTGGAAGAAGCTTGGAGGAACTTGGAGAAGATCGACAATTCCATTTCCGAAGGATCCATCATCCAGGTTTTCATAAAAAACTTTATGGAATTATTTTTGTACCTTCCTGTATGGTAAAAAGGATAAATAGAATGTTTAGGAGAGTATAATCACTATAATCTGATGACATTTGTGCTCATCCCATGAGTTTCTACGTCTATTAAGAACTTCCGTTCCGCTCGAGTACTTTAATGGCAGAATAGTTTTCGTTTTCCTTCAACCTGGTTTACATTTGTCGTTCCCTTAGAAACGAGTTTCTATTGCATTCTACTATAATTGAGGAAACTTCAATTTGCTCCCTCCGCTAAAAATTAAAATTTTTCACCGTTCGAAAAAACATAAATTACTGAAAAGTAAAATATTCTGTAAAGAAATTATTTATGGAATGATCTAATATTTTCTTTAAATAATTTAAGTGCAATTGTTTGCAGTTAGATTAAATCACTGATATGGAGATTATTTTCTATGATCATTGATACATTAATACATTAAGAAATGACTTAATTCATTAAACTCAAATCTGTTTCTGTGTAAGAGATAATCTAATAGCAAAAATGCAAAGATCCAATTTCCGAAATACCTAAAAGTGAACTTTGAAGAACGATTTCAACCGTGCATAAAGAGAAAATATTCCAGTAGTCGCCGAATAAACGCGACGCAGCCCTATCAGATCGTATCGTCGAACGATAAACGGATCCCGGCGGAAACCTAATCCGAGCGAGTGCCTATAATGTTTAATGTATTAAAGAATCGATCGGGTGGATCGACGATTCGAGTAATCCCATTGTCCACGGGATGGTAGAGGAGCCACGGCACGAAGCCGTGCAGATGAATAAAGCCCTCATAATTGGCTCAGGGAACGCTCGACATTTTCACTTTCCAGAGATCGTTGCCCCGATAAGAACCACCCTCCGGTGTCATACAAATCTCTGCCACGACACCGGGTACAACGACACGACTGCCACGCGAGAGCCTCGTGCTCCATGTTAATTGCAAAATATGACGAAATTCTACTGTCACTCGAAACACTTGCGCAAAAATTATGGGAATCAATTTTCCTATAGGAAACTTTACTTCTGACATATAAAATTAGAGGGAAGGTTAATTAATTGAACCTGGTGCAAAGGATTTTTTTACGCATAATAATTTTATTCTCTTGGTATTTTTTCATTTGCAAGCAAATTATTATTCAGTTTGAAATTTTGGTTTGAAATACTTTCAATTTTTAGAACTTTCGACTGTGACTTAAATAAAATTATAATATTTGCTACATTCTTCTTGAATACTCAGAATGAAACAATTTTTAGTATTATCAAGTTATTAGGAATGAGGAAATAAATTTTTGATACATAGTATTAAGGAATAGGAAAATTACATATTAACACTAATTTTCTCACATATTTCCAAAAAAATAAAATAGGTGTGATGTTTTTAAAGTAAGTGAAATACTCTAATGGGTCAAATAATAATTGAAAATCATAGCAGGACAGTGGCGGATAAAAGAAAATTTTAAATTGACGTAATATTATTTTATCTTGCAGGATTCCTTAAATCTATACATCAAAGTTATTATATTATTTATGAAAATCTGTTTACACGAGTCTTTCGTGCTGTTCAAATATCAAATTTTCTTTTATCCGTCACTATAACTTGAACTTGAGACGATATCTTTTCTTCTGTGAGTTTCTACAAACCCTAATTAAGAATACTTACTATTCTAAGATCGAATATTGATTGCCTAAATTCATCAGCATTGTCCACACATTCAATAAATAAAATTCATGAAGAGTGGGAAGAGTCCTCGTTAACAAACTCGGTCCAAATGATTTGTCTCATTTTTTCTGAAAATCAGAACCTTCTTCTGTTCCACCCTTAAATCATAGAACTCTAAAATATCCTTAAATATCCCTAAATGACCACCAAATTATTTCTCCTCGTTTGTGCCACGAATTTAAGCTCATCGTGCGTACATATGAAGTCCGATGGATCGAGGTCGAGCATAAATTCGCTAAAACGATCGCCGCGAGAACTAATTAGGCCGTGACTATCTTTCCCAGGGGCGATTAATGTCGCATAAAATTATGGTAATCGCGTAGAATAACGCCGAGTGGGAGGAGGATTCTACGATCGCGAAAGTTCGACTCGATCGCGGCGTGAAAAGTTAATTGCGCGTGGAGGGGATATCACGTCGGCCCACGTGGCTGAAAAGTGGAGCAACGGGGTTGATAGTGTCGCGGGTTAAATAATGGCGTTAATCATGCTGATCACACTGCCCATCAATCCTCTTAGCGCGGTATTAAAAGAGGTTTTATCTCGTTTCATCCGGACGCGACGCATTTCAGATGCTCAGAGTGTTTCTCGATTATTCCTTTACAAATCGCAATGCACAGGCATCGAAAACCTCGATCGCTGCTAAATTTAGGCAATCCTTTTTTTTTTATATTTAAACTAGTAGATAGATTTCTCGTGGATCACGCAATCTTCGCGTTTCGAAGGAGAGAGTGATCGTCTCTGACCCCATTTTTCTATTCAGGATAATCAGGGATCAGTCGCGTGTCCCGTCGCAGTTGGCAGAAATCATTCCACTGGATCGCGTTCTTATTTCCTGAAAAGGTTTCTCTATTTTTTAACGAGCAGAATAAGGAACTCGTTACTCGCAATTTTAAACCCAGTTTTCCTAAGTCTGACATTTCGCAGTCGCGATCGCGGAATTCCGAGATGCAAACTACTTTCCCGCCGTAAACGCTAAATTCCATCGAGTCGGAGGGGTCCAAGTAAGGCGGCGCAGGGTCAGAAAGCGAAACAAAGGTCCACTGCACGCTCGTCGTGCTAAGCTAATTATCGATAAGGCAATCAATCTCTGGAACGCGCACCGCTCGGGTCAGTAATGCCAACCTCTCCCGGGCCACGGGAGAGAAAGCAGTTTTGATTGGGGCTACGTGCCGACTGTTCCGACGTTGGTCTCGCTGCGCTCTGGTCGCCTGACCATTGTCGAGGAAATTTACTTGCCCCAGAGTCACTTGAACGAGGCAATTTCACATATAAGTCAAAATTAAATGAAAGTTTTAAAATTACTTTTCGCTGGATTCTAGATTTTTTCTTTCAAAAATAATTTACCGGTAGAAATTTTTACTTTCCCCGAGTCGAATTCTTCCACAAAAATAACTGAAGATCTTCGAACTAAAATATCAAGATAAAAAATGTTCCACGCATTCGATTTCAGCCTTCATAAAAAATTATGTCGTCTCAAACGATTTAAATCCTTAATTCTCAGCCACCTTGTACAACTCCCTCTGCTTTCTAACTCGCCAGAGCATCGTCAATCGATCTAAATTAACATAGAAGGATCCCAAGAAGCCTCCCTCCATCGGCCATCATCCCCAAACAGTAAACACCGCGGTGAATCGATTAGATAACGCTCGACTCGGACGGCGCGGATCCTCATTTGCATGTGTCGCGCGTTCTCGAGCGACGAGACGGCTAAGAGCGTAAAAAATCCAAGGAGAGAGAGAAAAAAAAAAGGAGAGAAAGAAGGGGTTGAGGCGAATCAGGAGAGAAAGGAACGACGCGTGCAGGAAGGTCCGCCTTAAGGCTTTAAGAGGCTGCTCACAAAGGGACGATGGAAGGGAAAGAAAAAAGAAGAGGCAGCGACGTGCGTACGGGGCATAACTCGCGAATAATGCGCCGTTTTATACGGGCGTACGTGAGCGGGCAGTAAGCAAATGCATTTTGCCAGAAAGCGCCCGCAAGAGCTTAAGGCGGTATCCATTGAACGAAGTCCTGAGGGACACCCGAGAATTTTTCTTTCAAAAGCCACAAAGCGCTCGGAAAAGCTTTTTTTTAATTCTACAGCAAATTAGGGAAGGTTCTAAAATTTTGTAAAGGTAATTTTAACCCTGCGAGGATGATAATTGACAAAAATATATGGGATACACAGTAGGAGCCAAAGAAATTTAACCATTGATAAAAAATATTCATATTTTTTAACAACATATATAACCTTGTTATATTTGCACATACACTACCACATTTGGTGCACTGTACATATAATAAAAATTATAATATTTAATAGCATGGAGAACAATTTCTCCAATTTCAAAAAATTATTTTAAAAACTATGTTAAAACAATTTATTGTAACTAAAAAGTTTTCAATGTATCTACATATTCGATAAACTGTTATTTTAAACAGTGTGACAATTTTATTGACCACTACTGTATATCACTTTTCTCTTTGAATTTAAAATAGTGAAAGCTATAATCATATAAAAAACATGAGATTTCATAAAATACTAAAACAGCAAATCGGTAATAATGTATTTTTCGAAGGGTTAATTAAAGACAAATATATACAAGTTTTTATTGAACAGATTTCGATAAAAAAAAATAAAAATAGGTCCGGTGTAAATTATGTAAATTATTTGTAAAGCAGGCTAAATAATATTAGAAGCAACCTATTTTATGATACTATTATTTCACTAAATTGCAGTGCATCTGTTATCATTAGACTGCGGATTTCTATGCAAAAGAAAATTTTCACAAGCACAAATAAAGGATTGAGTCTTAAATGAAAGTGGGCCTCATTTTTTAAACATTATAGCATCAAATATATTTTTGATATTTTATGTATTTTAACATTTGTTAACAACATTGTGGATTTTGTACATTGAAAATTGTCATAAATGAATAAAAATCCGCAGTCTGTTTATCACTCACTTTCTAGATTCTATACTTTCCCTCAACCTGGAGATCAAACATCTAGATTCTAGATCCTCTAGAAAAGGAGTAAAATCGCCGGTCCAATTGTCACAATCTCCGGCGTAATCAACACTGCAATCTCCAATCGAATCTGCAATTCCCCCTGCCTCTAACCATCACCAAAAAAGCTTCCCTCCTTGGAAAATCACCAGAAAACATCCCAAACAGTATCGAGGATCCAGAAAGTAGTGGACAAGAGAATCCCTCGAGTCGGAAAAACTAGGAAATCGCCGCATGCGGCCCATTGTGGCTCGCCTTGATCTTAGAGCCCAGTGAAAGCATAACATTAGAGACGCGCTACTTATTTTTCCACCGGCGAACGGGGACACAGGGACGCAAAAGAAAAGGAGGATGAAGGAAAACGGTGGGCGAGGAAACGAGCGGAAAGGGACGCGACCCATTATAATGCAAATAAAACGTTATTCGAGGAATTTCGCGTTCGGCCTCGATTCTTTTTCCCTCCACGCTTCATTAGAGCGTGCCGATTTCCTCGCGAAATCCACCCCCTCCGCGGCTCGCAGCTGGGAAAATGTCCCGCGCGAATTCCCTCGCGCGATTCAGGCCTCGGACTGCGAGTCTCGTTCCGCGGGAACAAATTAAGACGGTGTAACGCGTTAATTGGGTAATTAGGGGGCATGGCGCAACGACGATGGTGAATTCGATCGGGACGACCGAGAACTTGTCCACCGGCTCGCTTCCGAGGCAATGAGAATCTTTAATTGACGTGGGACCATGGGAATTATGGGGATTAGTGGCAATGAATTCGCGTGGAGACAATGACGATGAGAACTTGGCGGTTTGTCGTAGAAAATTATGGTTTGCTTCAAATTGGTTCTCGATATTTAGAATACGTTGCTAAACTGTGGTCCAACTGTAGAATAATAAATTACTACTAGACTGCGGCTGTTTATGCATTTATGGCGATTTTAAACGTGCTATAATTTATAAAGATGTGGATAGATGCAAAAATTCATGAAATGTCAAAAATAAAGTACACTTTACGATATTTAGAAGGTAAAAGACAGTTTTCCTTAAGTTAATTTTATTTTTTTATACCTTTGAAAATATGAATTTGCATAAACATGCGCAGTCTAATTATTACTATATCAAAAGGTTATCCCTTTCTAATTCTAAGAAATTTCGTCCTCTGCGATTACTATGCAAACTCTGAAATTTAGGGCCCATTATATGGCGACCTAAACTAGGCTTATCAGACGCAGACCTTGCACAGCTGTTTCTACGACGAGCAAACTCCGTTAAAGAAAAATTTGGTTATGGTTATTGCTGCAGACGGAGCGCAGGGCAAAGACAGCCGACAAAAGGAATGCGTTCGTTTTTTCCTCACCTGATAAGACTGTTTTCTCGGCCACAAAGAGCCCGGCTAACAATGAGGCATACCAGTTACGCAATAAAACGCACATACGTGTGTATGCCGATTGCGCAATGGAATGACGCCGCGGTTGGTAACACAATGTTCCCTGAAAGAACACATACAGCTTGTTATGTGCTCGAAACGCGATTATTATTTGTGGATCAACGCGGCCCCGAAAAGAGAACGGACGAAAATCCGATTGACAAATATTGACACGTGTCGACGAATTCGAAGAGTCGATACCACGAAACCTGTCGACCTGCTGATTTAGCAGACATCGTTTTGACGATCCAACACGTCGTTTTGCTTTTAAGGAAGTGAAATCGATGCGTCGCGGTTATTGCGATTTGGTCGATGTCACAGAATATAGAACTAGAATTCCTTTTTAAATCTAATTGAGCGTTAGAAGTCGGTCGGGTTTGTTCTAGATCTCAGTTATCAGGTAATAAAATTTGCTAATTATTGTGATTTAAAATAAAAGCTAGCCTGTTTGCTGTTTGCAATAAACCTTGAAGCACGTTTTAAGGCGAGTGCACTTAAAGCGAGCGGTTTATAATAGATAATACTGATAATACGTTCTTATCTCAGCGAGGTAATATTTAGACTGACTCGAAAACTTGCTAAAAGTTCAGGCGCGCGAATAATTGCGATTATGCAACGAAAAGCGCTCGAAAAGACCGCGTTACGAGCGTTAAGTCCGTCTTATCAACGGAGTCGTTGCTCCTTATCGCCTCTGGCATGTCGACTACAAGCGTTGGGACGCTTCGTTTATTTCATCGCGCGTGCAGCCGAGGAATTCGCGCATCCGCTGCCATATACAACGCGATTTCAGCTCACGCGTTGCTTAATTCCTCCTACTGAATTCAATTTCTTATTAAATTACAGTTTAGATTCGTCGAATAAGATGCAGGATAATTAAATCACTCCGCTCGACTTATCTTTTGAATCAATTTGCATCGAATGGCAGCGTAATTAGATAAATGAGTGATTCACCGTGTTCGCGGTTCTTCAAAATTTCTATCGGTCTAAAAACGAGTTTCCCTAGCCATCGGCGAGCAAAACAGAGTGAAAATCCTGGATGTTCGCCACGATACGCATGAATTAACAAGGTCCACTTAATTAAGGAGTCGGTACTGGCGCAGCGACGCGGCTGGTTACGCACCGCTCGCGTCGCACGCTCTTTAAAGGCCTTTAAGGCCTTAAGGCGCCTTCTAATTATTCACTTTCTCCAACGTCTCGCGGTGAAACGGCCGAGATTTACGAGCTCGGAGTCGGGCTCGATGTAATTTTCGATGATAGTTCCGACAGCGGGGAATGACAATGCTCCTCAACGCCGTCGCCGATTTCATTCGTGCGGCCTCCGCGCGCCCGCTTCCGCCTCGCTCATCGCTTATTTTCCCTGATTATTGTTTGCCCGCGCGGATTTCGACGAAACGACCGGTGCTAGACCTTGAAACCTCACAGCCAACGAGGAAATTTACGCCGGCAGCAAACTCTGCTCCGGTTCGTGGTATTTTTGTCTTTTTGGATGACGTTTGCAACTTCGATTTTATAGATTCTGAACTCTAGAATATAAACTTTGGATCCTAGATTTTGGTTTCTAAATTCTGAATTCTGGACTTTGAATTTTGGATCTTGGGCTATGCACTTTGAACCTTGAATCCTAAATTTTGGAGATTTCTGAATTCTGGATTCTAAATTCTAGACTTTAGACTTTGAATTTTGAACTACGTTCTATAGTCTATGGTCTGCAAACTTTGGTCTCCAAATATTAGATTTTGAATTATGAATTCTGAATTCCAAATTCTGGACTTTGGACTGTGGATATTAAATCCTGAATTCTAATTCCTAAATTTTTCTACAATCTACACTCATCGCTAACTGAACGAACAATTAAAAATAAAAATAATACCGACTGATATTTGAAATGCTTCCTATATAATTACATTTTACAACTCTTTGCTTCTTCGTCCCAATAATAAATACTAAATCACTAAACTGCTAATCCTCCACCTGTAACATTTAATTTCTAATCCCAGAATACATCATCCCCAACAAAGCGTATCCAATTCCACGTCAGTCAACTCCAGTCCGCCATTAACAATCACTTTACGACATCCAACATCTGCTCCACTTGAAACGCGGAGTTCAGTAAAAAAAAAAAAAAAAAAAAAGACCACCCACGGCCACAACATCGTCATTTCCATGCCACTCTGCGCGCATTTTCTTCGCGTCGCGCATGACGGGCAAACCGAAAGAGGAATCCCCGTTCCTCGTGGAATCAAGAAAAGCTCGCGGAAGAGCGGAGTCGCAGCTGTCACAGAAAATCAAGGGAGAGTCCGTTGATCGAGGCCAAACACGGTCATCCATGAAACCGCTTTCTATCCGTGCGTTTCTCGCGGCGCGGACTCTGCGGCGCGGCGTCTCTAAACGACGCCACGAGATTCGATAATCGATCGTTCGTGGTGACCACTCGATGGAAAACAAATTACGAGCCGCCAGCCTAACGACGACAATACGCTCCGCGACTGGCCGCGGAGCGTATTCGAAGGCTCTCGAATCGGCGCGGCGCGGCGTTTAAAGAGACTCCAACGAGGAGATCCTCGAGACCGGAGAACATCCGTTAGCCAAGCCGATTTCACGATCCCGTCGGATGGAAACCACCGACGGGAGAAGATACGTCCGAGAAAAGAAAATTAATATCAGCCGAGCGAAGCGCGCGCGCGGCGAGCCTAGAAACGCTCACGATCGCAATAAATCACAAAATCACCCTTTTCAATGATCCCCGTCGCTCTTTTCTCCCGCGAAATCGCCGATCGGCCGACGATTCGCTTATCGATCCGCGACGGCTGAAAAATCCGATACCGAAGCGCGTCAAGAATCCGTACACGTCGCTCGCGGGAGAAAGTTTAGAAAGGAACCCGAGATATCCGTTCGCGGTCGTAAATATAAAACAACAGGGGGAAGAAAAAAACCGGACGATCGACTGTTTACACTTTACCGGTCACGTACCGCGAGGGGGAAGGAAGGTTACTGCAAAACCGGAGAACCCGGGGGATCGAGTTCTCCGACCCGGGGAACGATCCTCGCAGCCGGTGTCCAGGAGGACACCGGACCAACTCGACGGTCTCTGCCCTTCGCTTTCTCGATAATGAGAAAATTGCCCGGTTCGATCGATCTTGTAACACGATCTCGCCGATCATAGACTGTCGATAACGCGCCACGCAGCCCGAGGCAACGGAACGGAAGTGATCGATGGTCCAGACGCGGCGTTTCCGATCTTCGACCGAGATCCCATCCTCGACGCTTCCGCGGAACCATAGGCGATGGATCCAGGTGGATCTTAACGGTACGATCGTGGATCTCGGAGGATCGAAGAATTTTTTGGAAGTTTCTCTTACCTTGGTGCGATTCAGAGGGTTCGAGAAGTCCCAGCCGGGGGCGACGAACAGGTATCCGCATTTTGAAATCTTCCTGGTTGCCTGAAACCAAAGAGACGAAGGTTAGGCTAAATTTTAGGGAATAATGCAATTAGAAGAAATGGACTTTTTAAATTTTTTAGTTTTGGTAAATATAGGAACTCCACAAAAAATAAATACAACACCAAACTAAAATGATTCCTCCACCTCGCTTTCCATCTCCTCTTTTTTTCTCTCACGCGATATCAACTGAAATTAAAAACCGAACGTGCGGTCCACAGGTAGTAATTAGACCGGCGCAGGCGATTCCCTGTTAATCTCCCCATAATATCACAGTCAATTAAGTTCCCGCCGGATCGACAGGGGGAAAAGAAAGTTTCAATTTTTCAATCACGACGAGGCGACATTCCGCGCGGAACGCAGCGAGAGTATCAACCACGAAAAGCAATCTCCGAGACCCATCCCCGGCGTCGGCTAATCAAACTTTCCAACCGAGCTATGCACGATCCCCTTCAAACTCTATTATTATGTTTCGAGGAAGATTTAGGGGCTACTGACTGGCAGGAAAAGCTGAGAAGGGATCGAAGGGTGCAGTCGTCGGGAGAAAGGGAAATCGGTGAGGCGTCGGCCATTCAAGAGGAAAGGAAAGTCACGTGGACCTTCGAGGAATTTTAAATTGGTCATTCATCAAGAGCACTGGGTTGGACGACGCGATGTTTCCTGCCTCGGCTGTTTTATGCGTTTCCTCGTTTGGGTTATGGAACAAATGATGATTACTGATATTAAAAAATCATTTTTATGTGGAGACTCGCAGTCGAATTTATGGCTCAAGAAATTGTGTTTTATTCGGCTGATGTTAATGGAAATGTTAGATGTTGGCAACATTGGTAATCTTGAAGAGGAGAAAATTACTAATATTTCAGAATACAAACTATGCAGTGTAAAAGTGATTGATACTCATATCTACAAATAGCAATTTTAATCTGCTAATTTTTATTCAGCACTGTATATTAAAAATTCTCCTTTTATCTTCACAGCAACGTACCAAAAAAATTGCTACTCTTCAAAATTTCTCAGGGAGCTAATACAATATTCCCAAATTGCTTAAAATTACAAAAATCATTTAATCAAAATATCCACAAAGAAAAATTCAATTCGCAATGCCCTCTTCATTTCTTTAATTACGAAAAAAATTCAAAAACACTATTACTGATATTTCTGTTTCTTCTTCCTTAATATTACTTATACTAAACATTCGCTATCTGTGTTCGTAGCAACATGTCAATAAAAATTGCAACTCATCAAAATTTCTCAAAAAGTTAATTCAGTATCGATAAATCGGTCAAAACTTTGAATATCCTTCGATCAAAAAATTTCGTCAAAGGAAAATTCAACTTGCAATGCTTAGTCCATTCCAATTCTCCGTCCCCTCTCACAAAACACCTGAACAGGAGCAACAACGCGAGATTTCTCGCGGAACCAGCGCGTGTAACGATAGTTGACGGTAGCGCCTCATTAAGAAACAAAGAATTCCAAGCACCGACAGCCTCCGCGAAGCAATATCTCACACAGGTTCGTAAACGCATCAGGAAACGGCACGATGCATGAACACGGCGTGCACCGCGCCGCGTATTTTTACGCTCTTTCACCGGGAGCGAAACGCCATCGACGGATCGTTTTCCTTGGAAATATGTTAATGCGCCTCTCTCGCTACGCAGTATCCACGAAGCACGTCGGCGAACACCGTGAAAAACGGAAACGTCCGCGGAAACTGCGGTAGGTAGATTTATTCCGGGCGTGGACTTTCCAAATATTTAAAAGGAAACCCGATCGCGGGGAGGGAACAAAACGGTTCGCGAGAAGACATACGCCGCGTCACTTTCGCTCGTTACGAAAGCTGCGTCTGCCGGGCGAAGGGAACGAGCTACACGGGCGACGCAGTTTTTGCTCGTGGTGGTCGAGAGCTTAAACGCCTGAAATTACCCGCTCGATGAACGTGGGCTCGCGACACCGTTCGACAAGTCGAGAAATTTCACCTAGAACACTGGTTTCTCAAACTTTCCTCCTCCGTTGTCCTCCTTTGTTTGCCTCTGGAGACTTCCTTGTCTCCCTCTTTCTTCTTATCTACGCACTTTCTGACATTGAATAGTTCTTTTTCATTTTTTAACTGGTTTATTTAAGGAAAAGGTGGACCTTGGACACTGCCAAAGTTTAGGACCTAAACTTCATTCTAAGTAAAAGTGTAATTGTTTCGAGCATCGGATCTCCATTTTATTGCCTCTTTCACTCCGCCGCGCCGACTGCCGGTCATTTCCTCCAATTTGTATATTTCTGGCTTTGGTATCGCCATGGATTGTTAGGTATCTAGGAGACGCGTGAATAATTAACAGCAAGCGGAAACTGACCGAATGTTAATGAATGTTAATCTGCACAAATTAGTAAAAAATGAGTTCGTCTGTAGTTACACTTTTATTTGGAACAGAGTTTATACCAAAACAGGAACCAGAGCGTTGAAATTAGGAACGTCAGCGGTGGTCATAAATGGGGACAGATTATGATATTTTTAGAAATTGACTTGGATCCGAGATGACGATTCGAAGGCAATAGATTGAGAAGTATTGATTAGGGCGTAGGAATCAGGAAGGTTGACGGTGGTTGAATAAAAACAATTGTAAGATGTTTTTAGAAATTTGTATACATTTGGATTTGAGATAACAATTTGCGGGCTAAGTTGAGGTGAAGATTTGCTCTTTGGGAACCTTTTCCATGGTTCTTCAACAGTAGCACGCCTCCTAGTTTGAGAACCAATGACCCAGAATCACGACCCGGATTTTGGCGCAATTAATGTCGCATGCATCGCGCGAAATGCAACTAGAACGCTAAACGGAGCATCGCTCGCAGCCGTTCGAACGATTGTCGAGTGGATTTAATTCGATTGCGACCAAGTGTCGCGCGCTTGTTAGTTCAGCTGAGACGTTTGCTCCAGATAGAGCGAGAGGCGTCTTATGGTAATAGTTTGCGAGGCAGAAGACTATTAGATTAAATAAAGTTTCTCTAGATTGTTAGTAGAAACATCAGTGTCAATTAATACATACATCGTTTGCAGGACAGAGTTTACAACATTTTCTAAACTAATTAGAAAACGCGACCAGTATGCGAACCTTTAGAAATTCTGATTGTGAAAATGGTAAAAAGAGAACCACTAATCGAAGTGGTGGAAAAAGCAGTGATGATTTTTTGGAATAAGTGTTTTTCGAGGAACAATAAAGGATCGTAGGAACGTAGAAAGGCAAAAAGTGAATCGATATTTCCAGCGAATCTACTTGATTTAATGGAGAAGGATAATTCAAAGCTCTCGATTGCAGTTTTTGTCGGTTCGAATCGATTGCATCGAATCTACGCTCTGTTTAACCGCTTTCCGTCCGGACTCTGCTGATTTCCTGTCGCCCGACGCATGTTCACAATTGACTTCCGGCCCGTCGACCGTCGCGTCGCATACGCCACGATATTTCATTCGACAAAGGCTTGCTGGAAAACTACTGGGCAATTGAAACCCAGTATTTCGAAGAGGCGATTGCAGCGAAGAATGAAATATCCATCATTTGTTTAGATAGATGTCAAAATTTTAGACCTTGTGATGTATTTAAAAAAAAAAGTGGACCAGTATGATTCAGATTGTATGATAAGACTTTCTAGACCAGCAATTTTCAACTAGTGAATTAAATCAGTTAATGTTTATACCTATCCTTATCGTCAGATCGGCAACTTATAAAAAATGATTTATCTCTGTATTATTAAAAAAGAACATAGAAAAATACTAAAATCGTAGTTTAATATAAGAAGATTTGTAGGATATGATCTGTAGAACAAAATTGAAACCATGGGCTAAAATAATGATTTCTCTTACAAGGATTCATGGGAAAATCCAAGGAAACGTAAGTAAAGGTTTAATCTTCAATTCAAGGAACCAGAAAATGTTGCAAACTGGCACGCAGACCCAAAGATTCCCGGTGAAGTATAAATCCAGAGAATCGCACGGCGGTATCCTATTTATCACAGCGATCAGCAATAAATTGCAACATGTTCCTGCATCCCGTTCGAGAACGGAGAATAAGACAGCAGCCCGAGGAAGAGAAACGCGAGCGAACTTCATCGCTTCGAAATAAATTTGATTCGTCTACACAAAAACAAAATCCCTTAACGACAGGAAGAACTGATAAATAAAAAATTCCCAGTCGAATCTCCCCTGTAGTTAGCACAGTTTGCTTGGGTCGATCCATGGGTTCGTGCGACTTTATGGAATATGAAAACAATAGCTACTAATTTACAATATATTCTACATACTTATTTACCTTTTCCCAAAATAACAAAATCACAAAAGAGAATTCAAGCGTTCCTCAAAAGCCTCATAATGAGGCTTACGTTGCATCATTAACGTAACCTTCTCATACACTGTATGTACAAATGTTTCTATCAGCTTCAATAGCTTCAAAACCGCGATGAAATTCATAAATCGAAACATTTGAAAGATGCTTATGTTTGTTCACTTAACGTTATATAGTTTCTTTAATTGTTTTATAGTTGACACAGAAGAGAAAGATAAACAGTTTCGTGGTAAAGAAAAACAAAAGCTATCGAATAATCTGTAATACACTCGTGATAGAAAATTGTTACGAGATATATTCAATGTGAAACAAAAACCGCACGAACTCATGGACCAACCCAATAATTCAGCCTCGAACACACGACTGTTCTCTATCTCCCATCTCCCGCGAGCCACGACCGATACTAATTAATATCGCAATCCCCATCGAGGCCTCCATAAATCATCCCCGGACAGAGCACCGGAGGAGCCTTCTCCCCGTACCCGTGGTGCTAAACGCATCCATCGACTCCTAGCGGTCCGGCGATCGATCAACCGTCGATTCGCTAATCCGAGGCCGAAAGAATCAGCGCACCGACCCGCCGGGAGGTTGTTGCACAATCAAAGACACTTGTCTCGCGATTGGCAATAATTGGACAGAGCAGGTTGATCGAAGGGGGAGAGAGAGAGAGAGAGAGAGAGAGAGAGAGAGAGAGAGAGAGAGGTCTGCTTCCTCGCGGTCGTCCTTGACACGCTTCGATCGGAGTCCTTGCCAGTCCTTAAGCACTAAACGCGACCCAGATGCAGGCCCACTCGCCTCTAATCTCTCTAATAAGGTCGTGATACAAAAGGTGTAGGTGCCACCGCCTGTCGACGACGCGACGCCTCCCCGAAGGCGGACTGTGAACGCGGCATAACGAGCCGCGACACGTCCGCCGACTTTATTAAGGCAATTAAGCACCGGGGCTATGTTCGCCACCTCGTTAACCAATCAGAGCGTGGCGTGGGCGAATGCCGTCCAATGAAAGGGTTTCGAGAGGGGACTGGATCCTCGGGAAACATGATCTCGATCTACATAGAGTTTGGGAGAGCGGTTGATAGATAGTGAAATACCGTGGTTCACCCTTTGGAAGGGTTGCTGAAGGATTTGGCTGTGGGGAGATAATTGGGATAATTAGGGGGCGATTCACTTTGATGATTTTTTTTATGGTTGATGGGAAATTTGGAGATTAAATATTTGATTGAAGGTTTGGAGATACGGTAGAACTTCGAGTAACCAGTTTAATCTAAATTAATCTAAATTATTCATGATTTCCTTTATTTCATATACTAACAATGAGAATATTTTGGAATTTGGAATAGAACTTAATAATTTATCCATATGAAAAGATTCTTCATCAAGCGGGAACTTCAATTTTAATTGTGGTGTTAACAATAAGAGAATTAATTAAGATTCTAAAGTATTATTGAAAGGTGATAGAATGGAAAAGAGATTCTGAAGCTTGTCAAAAGTAGATAATAAATAATGATATCGACATTGTGAGTACAGTGAATGTGTCGATACTATTGTGAAAGAGATGAAATGTGTCTCTTATGTAAGATTCGTGGAAACGGCAGCTCGTGGAAGTACGAGTTTTTGTATAGCAGAGATAGTATTTGTTAGTCTATAATTTTTCTAAATTTTCCCAAGTAGAATTTTTCTTGGTTCATCATATTATATTCATATATTTGTAAAATTCTATAGCAATAAAAACCCTGTATATTAAAAAAAATTCAATGTCCATAGAATTCTACGTATTTAAAAAATTCTCCATCATTAAAATTCCACATCTATAGAATTCTGTATCAATAAAATTAAATATCTATAATATTCTGTGTCTGTCAAGTTTTAAATTTATGGAATTTAAGTATTTTACAAAAATCTGTACTTCTGAACGCCAATTTTGCAGACCTTATTTAAACAGCAGCTATCTCAATGAAGCATCTGATGTCCAACAGCTAACAGTTATCGAAAGTAATTACCTAAGATTCCACCTGAACACACTTCAATCCAAAATACAAATATCTACCAAATCAATTAACCCAGCGCACACACTAATCAAAATTCGCAGCCCACTAATCAAGCGCAAACCTCTACATAACCCATATCAGTACAAACCAAGTTACGCGTTCGATTGTGCAACCATAAAATAAACAAAACTGGAGCTCATAACGCGAAACTGCTTTATTTGACGATTCCCACAGCCAAGGGTATCAGTTTCCTCGGTCGATCGTGACCCGGCAAACCGCGCATCGTTCGCCCACAATACCGCTACGATTTCCACCTCCCCTCAGAGATTCTGCTTTTCCACGCCGCGCCGCGCTGGTTTGCGGTGCGATCGACGATTTGTCCAACGCGAGAGGATTTCTACGATCACTGCGCCTCGCGATCGTCAAAGCCTGTCGCCGTCCTGGCGAGTTCGTGTGCATCACACAGGAATCCCACGCGTCTCGTCGTCTGCGTATCCCACATCCGGTGTCCGCCGAGGCCCCGGTTTGAACCCCCGTCCACTGGAAACCTGTACCCGGCCAGCAGCGAGATGCTATCGCGCCGAGAAATCGATCGATGAAAGGATTAAAGACGCGAGAGAGACCCTTTTCGCCCCGACGGGAAATGTACAGCTTCTCGGCAATGTGTAATATTTCTGCGCCCGTCGCCAGTCGCTTGCTCAAGGACGTTTCTGGTCGCACCTTGTGCAGTGCCACTTCACGGTTGGAGCGATGGAAAAATTTTGACTCGCCTCGTTCACTTGAGATTAGAATTTTAACCCACCAGAGGTTCGCCCAAGTCTCTAAAAAAATAATTCGGGTTGCGAGAAAGTTGGACGAGAAATTCTCCAGGCGAAAAAGATTTGAAAAAGGGTCTTATAAAGACTTTCTTCTGGGAAAGAAGAGAGGATCGTCTCCCCCGGAAGATGTGCTCCACTTTATAGGAAGTAAAAGTGAATGGATAGTGGTAAAGTTTGATGGAAATTGGCTGCGAAGTAAAAGTGAGTAGCTGCCGGCGATAAAGCTTGATGGGAATCGGCCCCAAAGTCGATTATGATCAATGTTTGGTTCGTGATTTATCCACACCTCAATTCGGTTTCCTCGGGCCTCCAATCCAGGCTCCTCCTAGAGAGGTGCAATAAACCGATGCTCACTTTGAGTGGCTTTCTACTCAATTAGCCGCGCGACCGCTAACAACCGCGGAAAACCTCAACGATATTGCTTCACGGATCTTCAGAGGAAGAGAATGCCTATCAGAAATCCTCCTCAAACTCCGAACATCCAGAACTCTTTAGAAAACACCATGAAACCGATCGCTAACTCCGGAAAGTAGAATTGCGACAGACAGAGGCAATAATAACAGAAAAGAGGATCTCGATCCGCGCGAAAAAGGGAGCCGATTATTCAATTGCCAACAGTTCCCTTGCATTTTCCAGCGCGATACTCGTCTTTTTCCCACGTGTCGGGACACAAGTATCGCTTCGTTTCCACGCGAGCTGCAATTAACGAAGCGTTCGTAACGCGAGTCCTACAATTATGTGGTCGTTAAACCTCCATCTGGAGAAAAATGAGCTCCGTCTTTACTAAACAGGCCAGCGTGGAATTCTGTTAACGCTGGAGCGCGCCACCGTCCGTGGTAGGAAGTGACGGTAGAAAAAAAGAAAAGGGAAAAAGGAAAAACTTTTTCAGCTCCGACGTCGTTCGACGAAACGACTCTCGGTTGTTAATGACGTTCACCTGCGCGGGGAGCGTTCGGTTGCGCAAAAGATTGGCGACCACCTTGCGTGTCTCGCTCGCGGTGCTGCGATCGAGGAGCGTTGAGATCTCGAGAGAGCGGGATCCATCGATGATCGGTTCGACAGAGAGATGTTAAATATCAAACTTGCGGGGGATCGAGGGGTCGAGGTTTTGAAAGAGCTCGATTGCGGGACGCCGGAGACTGAGAGCGGCGGAATGCGAGAGCTCGGGGAGCTTTGAGGTCCTGGTTATCTGAAGAGGAGGTTGGAACTTGAGTTTGGGGTTTTGAGGATTTAGGTTTGAATGGGAAAATCCTTGTGGGATTAGGAATTTTGATTTTTGAGGATTTGAGTGTATCTAGAAGTTTTAATGTTGACACCTTGAATAATTCAGTTTACCTTCATTTACTATGAAGTAATACGTTTCTGAATGATTAAATAATCGAACACCTGCACATTTATTTTCTTAGAGTATTGGAATAACTGGAATGTTTTAGTTTGAACAAGTTTGAAGCTCTGAATAATTGAGAAAAATATTGAAAACTGAGTCTAGACTTTTCAGATTTTATTTCTGGACAATGAAAATCTTTTGTAATTAAATACTTTTGAACTATCAAATCCCTGAATGATTAAACAATCGAACAGCGAAATATTTAAATCTTTGAAATACTGAAATCTCTGTAATATTTATGTATATAAAATTTAAGTGTTTTTGAAGTTTTGTATTCTTAAGGAAAAGGATTAAGCTGAATCTGAATTTTTTATAATCTTTTTTATAATATTTAAACATTTTTAATTTGTGACTCGAAAATAGTTAAAGATTTACTCTAATCTCTAAACTATAAAATCCCAGAATTATTGAACAATTAAACACACGAATATTTTATCTCTAAAATACTGAAATTTTTTAAATACTTCAACTTCGGCAGTTTTAAAGTCCTGAATATTTGAGAAAAATATTAAAAATTAAGTTTGAATTTTTCAGAATTTATTTTTAGGTATAAGAAACTTGCTGTAAATAAATATTTTGATTCCTGAATTTTTTGGATATTTAGAAATCAAAATTCTATACTTTATAATAGTGGAAGAACCTCTCTAAATTATCAAATCCTTGAATAACTAAACAATAAAATTGAACTGGGTACTTAAATCTTTAGCATACTGAAATTTCTAGAATACTTTGACTTTAGACTTGTCTGAAATTCTGAATATTTTAGGAAAATACTAAAAACCGAGTTTCGATCTTTTAAAATTTATTTTTGAGCAAAGGAAACTTTCTATAATTAAACACTTTGATTTCTGGCTTTTAGATAAATGGAAATTTATACGTCATGCTCCAAAGTAGTTAAGAATCTACTCTAAAGTTTGAAATTCTACCTCAGAAATTGATAGTCCACTCTGAACTATGAAATTTCTGAATGATCGAATGATCAAATATTGAAACTCTTAGATCTATAGATCTCTAAATTTCCCACCCATCCATACCACTTAAAAGACCGGAACTAAAGGCGACCAGAAACCAAATTTCAAAAATAATCCCATTTCACGAAAGAAGATAACTTAATTCATAATCGATTACTAGTACAAAAAAAAAAATCAAAATCCCTATCAATGAATTCGGCTGCCCTTAAGTCAAAATGCTTAGAAATTTCATTTGAACACAGAAACCCTTCTGTAGTAAAATATTCTAATTTCTTGTATATCTCAATTTCGATCTCCGAAATAATTAAAAATTTACTCTAATTAAAAAAATCTCTAAATAATTGATCAACCAAATACCTGAACTCCTAAACCTCAGAATCCTTAAAATCCCCTTTCCACCTTCCTCCAAAAACAAGATCCAAAGGTCGCCAAACACCGAATCCCAAAAATAATCTGCTTTTTGCGCAAGAAGGGAACGAAACGCGTATCGACGAAAGTCGATCGATCCCACAAAAACCCGAATCACCGCTCGATCGAATCGCCCGTCCCACCAGCATCACAGTCATTATTCCTCGTTGTCCCCGTCGAAACAGAGAAATCAGGGAGTCAGTATCCCCGCAGAAGGTAAGCGTAGAATCGCACCGTATCATTATCATCGTAAAGCATTCGTACGATTTACCATCATCGATCATGCTACCTGGACGCAAGAAATCGAAGAGCCGCAGCATCAGCAGCATCGTACAGAGAGAAGAGAGAATCATTACGTTACGCAAGATTAACCCGCCTCCCTTGTCTCCCGATCTCTCCTCCCCGCACCTCCTCCCTCCTACGGCGTGTTACGTCGATTACTGGCTCGCATGTTTTGCAACAACAATACAGCTGTGCATACAAATGCATACAAATAACCCCGGCTGGTTAGCTTCGAAAGAATTACCCAAGAGAAGCGTTGGAGGTCGAAGACGTGGGATCGAAAGGCTGCTTTTCGAGGGAGAGAGAGAAAGAAAGAGAGAGAGAGAGAGAGAGAGAGAGAGAGAGAGAGAGAGAGAGAGAGAGAGAGAGAGAGAGAGGAGCGGCGACCAGATAGCCAACCGGAGCGAGAGAAAGAATGAATCGAAGGGGGAGAGAGGGGTCAAGAGACGCGTGCATGGGTACGGAATAATTACTCAGACTCCCGGTCGACCCATTGTTGCCACGCAAATCGCTAACGAGCTACTGGCGGAGGTGAGAATGCGCTGCGGCGACGAGAAGCGGAAAGGAGGAATAACGAGGAGGAAGGACGAAAAGGTTCGACGGAAAATATCGATCGAGAGGATCCAATTGATCGTCTCTATGCAAACGCCGCGCCGCCGTGCGCCGCGCCGTGGCCGCGTCGGTTATTGACATTTCACGGATTGCACGGACCTCTCTGCGTGCCGACGTCACGTGCTCTCTGTGCTAACTAGAAACGACTCCTTCGCCGAAGACGCACGCTCTTTTCCTTCCCCGCGTGTTTCTTTCTATTGAGTTAACCAAAGCGAACGTGGTACACGTTGCGCCGCTGGTTCCCTGAGGAGAATAGCTTGAATTCCGGGAAGACTAGCGCTGGAGCCAACCGAAGCGCCTAACACCAAAGTGGACTTTGCTCAGCTTGGAAACTCGAAGGTGAAGCGCTTCCTGGTTTCAGCGTTTCCTGCACTTTTGCCGCCAGGAACACCTTTTCGAGAGAAATTCACGTATGCACCGATAAATTTTAAGACTCCGAAGTACATATCACCATAGACTCCGACCTCTGTAGATTCTAAAATTCAAAGCTGGACTGTAGCTGCAGCGAGTTCACGATGAATGGCTGCGGAGCAAGGAAAATCGTCGAGAAAGGGGATCGGAAATCGTGTCAAGGACGACGGACGATCGGCGGTCGACGCATTGTTGACAGGTCGCGGGGCAGTCGGTTCCCTGACCTGACCCACGCCGCCGTCTGACTGACCTCGACCGGCTAGAGGCTCGCCGTGAGAGATCCCGAAAGCGGACGCGGGTTAAGGTGAATAAGGTGGAAAACGTGGGTGGGTATGAACGTAGGTGGATATAAGGTAGACCGATGTCGTGATGCGCACTTGTCGAGAATGACTGGCCGTGCCTCCCGCTCGTGGTTGCCCCAGGCGATCCACGTTGTTGTAATGCGCGACTTGTAGCTGTGCGCTTGTGATGTGTACGTTGTGATTCTACTTCTAGTTGTCTTGAGGGGTAGTCGGAGCCTAGAGTGACCGAATTGTTGTGCTGTGGCTATCGGTCGTGGCACGGATCTCACGGAGGTGGGACGGAGGGAGACTGCTTGGAGCGTGATTCTGTGGTGTAGGTATGGGGAATGGTTGGGTGGACGCGATGGGAAATGGGTGGTGGAATTTGTTTGGGATAGATTGATATGACTGAAGGATTTTTTAGTTTAGACTAATATGATTGGATGGAGTTGTTATTTGGATTTGTATGACTGGAGAACGCTTTGGTTTGGACCTACACTAATGAAAAATTCTATGACTTGGACTCCCATAAGTAATTAACGCCTTGGTTTTAATCTACTCTACTGTAAGACGCTTTAGTTTAAACTTACACAATTGGATAACGTTTTGATTTGGACCTAGACTTCTGGATCAATACGACTGAAGGACGCTTTGATTTGGACTTACACTACTGAAAAATGCTTTAACTTGGACTCACATGATGGATTAGCGCGTTGGTGTTGACCTACACTACTATAAGACTCTTTGATTTGAACGTAAACAACTGGATAACGCTTTGCTTTAAACCTACACTAGTGGATAACAGTTTGATTTGGACCTAGACATCTAGATAACTCTTTAGTTCGGACCAATACGACTGGATAACGCTTTGGTTTTGACCTACTCTACTGAAAAACGCTTTGATTCATACTTAGAGGACTGGATCACGCTTTAACTTGAGCTACTCGACTACAAGACGCTTTGATTTGGATTTGGACAACTGACTTAATACAAAATGACTAGAAAACGCTTTAAAGTAGATCGACACGATTGAAGTATATTCCAGTCTAGTCCAGCATGACTAGGAGAGTATAACCCAACACGGCCGAAGGACTAGAAACTCTTTAATCCGGATTATTTCGACTAAAAAACACTATGAACAGAACTAGTACGACTGGAAGACAATCTTAATCCAAACCAAAGTAACTATATGCTTCTTTAGTTTGAACCAATAGGATTGGAGGCAACTACAGACCAAAGCCACATGGTTGTAGGTATCTTCAGATCAAACTAGTACAAGTGAAGCTTCCTATAGTCTTAACCAGTATGGTTAGTCTCCCTCCAGATCAAAGTGACTGAAATATCTTCTAGTTTTAATCAGTACATCTACAAACTTTTTTATGTGGACTAATACAATTGGAAACATCTGCAGAGCCAACCAATATGACTAAAAGTATCTGTAGGCCAAATCATCACTTATTTAGGTACAATGTATTAGATACAAGATATCCTTAGGTCAAACTAGCACAACTACAATTTCTACTACCTGAACCCATAAAGTCAGTGTTCCTTCAAATCAAATTAATGCAATTAGAATCTTCCCTGATATAAACCAATGTGACTGAAAATATTTTTACTGTCAACAATTACAACTGGAACTTCTACAGTCTAAACCACTACAACTAATGCTCCGCCAAATCAAACTGAAATAACTATTGACTCTTCCACTCCAAACCCTTCTAAAACCCTTCAGGTCAAAATAAACGCAAGTGGAAGCTTCCATAGACCCCAACCAACTCGCTTGAAGCTTCTTCACTTCAAAGCAATAACTGCAAACTCCTCCAGTTCAAATCACCAAAATTAAACCTTGCCCGTTCCAAATCAAACTAATTTAATGTTCCTCAAACCCAACATCCCTGCACTCAAACCCAACATCCCATAAACTTATAAAAACTTCTCTACTCCGACACAGAACTCCATCATCAAACACCAAATCGGTCCTCAGCAGCAAGAGAAAAGGTGACTCCCAAGAAAATCGTAACTGCTTCTCGAAAGAGGGAGAGAGTATCGCGGGAGGGCAAGATCACCGTTGAAACGTGCCTAGACTACGCTTGCTCCCCGGACAAGCAACAAGAAAATCGGGAGCTCGATGACGCGCTCGCGCGCATAAGAGAGCACTTTGTTACTTGCTTTCGTCGTACGGGTCTCGAATGGCAATGTTCTCGCGGCAGAGGTCTCGAGCGCATCGGGTGAAAACGAATCCTCATTGACCGGCGAGCGCGGCGCTTTCTTTGACTCGCGGCCAACCCGACTTCGATTTCACGGTCGTCGGAATCTTAATAAAAATTTAATCGTGAAAACGCAACGAGACCGCGGCAACAGTCCGCGAACGCAGTCACCGACGGCGAGTAAGTACTTTCCACACGTGGGGATATCACTTTCGTCTGCCTGACTTCCTGCAAGCGGTTCACAGTCGCACGATAATGGCAACCGACTTTCAACCGCCTCTAACAGTCTCCCAATAAAACCGCGCCGATATCGCGCCGCCGCGCCGGTATCTGTGTTCCATCTGCGAAGGTGGCCTGCGCTGTCTATTTTTCGTGTTCCTTATTGTGTTCCGCGCTACCAACGCTTCGCTCTCTCCCTCTTTCTCTCGTTTGTTTCTCTCTATTTTCCTCCGGCTTGTCTTTATCTCCCTCGATAGCGTAACGAGCCCTAAAATGTCGCAATATAATTCCACGGTTATCCGGTGTGTGCGTGTAGCGCAGGGTCCGCGCCAGGCAATATGTTTCATTGTCATTAGCCTAAGGGTCGCCATAAGAGAGAAATGGAAATCGATACGGAAACAATCGAACCGGTAGCCGGCGTAGCGGCCCGGGGTACAGGCCTCCGCGTACGATATGCGTGAACCGAGCGGCGCGGATACCGTTAGAAGCGTTACATGCCCGTTCACCTTAACTCGACAGTTGAATTCGTTAGCCGGCCGGGATTGCGAGTAATGTGACGCCGGTGGATATTCCCCTTTAGACGACGACGAGAGGAAAGTACAACGCAGGAAGCCGCGCCGAGCGCCGATCGATCGACACACACCGGGGCGCTCTCGGTTTCCCTCTACATGGCGATCGTTAGGCGCGCGTTTGTTAGACCGTCATACAGGGAGCGACGCGATTTAATGTCTTCCGCGGTTCTTTCCGATAAAACCCGCGGAATTCTACGGAGAACCTGACGGAGGGGGGAATTCGATGTCGACTTTCACTGGGAATTTCTGAGAAAAAGCTTGACGGTGCAGTAAATTGCAAGAAGGGAGCTTTGGAACCGATGGGGATTAAGCTAAGGGAGCTCTGAGATTTTAGTGAGTGGATTTGGCGACTGAGGGAGGCGCAGAAAGGGTGGTAATAGGAGAAAGAGGAAATTGCGAAGGGAAGACTTTGTGGAGTCTTCTGAGGTACTTTATCAAAATTTTTTTGTGTGTGGAGGTTACACAGAAGGAAATTGCTTCGAAGATTTTGAAGCACTCTTTTTTGCTGATTTTAAGCAATAAATTGTTAAGAGTATGAGGATTTCTATCGCGGATACTCTAAGGGCTCTAGTTTTTTATGTTTCTATTTTTATAAGAGACTGTATAATTTTTTTAAGCTTGGGAAAAGTAAAATTCAATAGACAAGAAAGTATTTAATTTTTTAAAAACTAGAAAAAAATGCTTTTTTCAATTATGTAGGTTTGTTTAGTACACCTTCCTCTACATTTAAGAAAAACGGTACTAACCTTACAAATGTAGCATTCCACAATTTTACAAAGTAAACTACAGTAACTTCTCAGCCTGATTATTGTATTGTATTTAACTCTTATAACATTTTGATTTAAAAAAGGTATATTATAAGCTAATGTCTACACTTCTTGAAGGGTTGAAATGTTCTAGAAATACTTTGCAATGTTGCTTATAAGCACCATAGCTTCATTATCTTGATAATAAGCATTAAGTCATTTTTTGGCTCGAGTCACTTTTTGACTTATTGCACTAATTACGCGATTCTACGAAATTCTATAAATTCTAGAAAACATATGCTGATCACGTCCCAAAAAAATGACCATGTGTTCCCATTGCTACAACATCTGGAAAATACCAGGAAATACTTTTCCAAAATCCCAATATTCCATTACCCAAAGATCGAAAAATTACCAGAACAATGTCGAAACTTGGGTAAAAAATTCTAATTTGCCGGTACTCAATAAATAATTCCCTCTAACAAAGCAAGAAGGTCACGAACTCAGTTTCCAAGGAAACAGCGCCGAAGAAACTTCTTCTCCGTTGGAAACGCAGTTCATCACCGGCCGACCCCGAAGCTAATCACTCTCTCAATATTCATTTAGCACAATAGACAATGCCAGGCAGTTATCAGCGACGAGAACGGTTCCTAGACATGAATATAAGTAACGTTACAACCCGGACGACACTGTTGCATACCGATACGGCGAACACATCGGACACGCATCGTAAAGCAGCCTGCGACGCGGACAAAAGAATCCCCCTTCCCCCCTTTTCTTGGATGTACCGTTACTTCAAATTAATATATCGATCCCCGGCGCGATCGAGCGCATAAAGTCACGTTCGCGGCACGTGGGCGTCGAAAACGAGCACCGAAAGGAAAGTCCGCGTCGCCAGCCGCGCCACCGCCGAGACAGAAATAGTAATTAGGCAGGTCGAATTAGGTTAACCTTGAATGGAAACAGCGTGGCGCGCGGGATGCGTTTCGTTTCCAAAAATGGTCTCGAAAGTGGATCTGATCGCCTTTAAGGGCCCTCCTTTGCTCACCTGGCATGCAACAATGTCCCTTGCCACGCGCAACAATATACATCGAGGCTCCTTTATTTCGTGACACCGATGATACATACATGCTCGCTTATGCAAAGCAACCTTGGTTCAAACAGGGTAGCCAATCTGGATGTCCTAAAATAGCCTCGCTTCTTGCCAGAGGATCCCTCTGACCTTACCAACGAGTTAAGTCACTTAAATGCAATATTTTCTTGCTCACGGACTCGTCACTCTGCTTCGGTGATGAGCTCATGGGCGATTATTCAATTTTGTTGCCGATGGAACGAACAAGGAGATTCGTCCGCTCCGAATAATTTCACACATTGATAGAGATGACAACAAACCACTAAATAGCGATCGATTTTTCTTGAAGGTAATCAGCTTTCAATAATTAATCATTTGAGCTCTGAGTTGCGATACCAAGATTTTTAAATTAGGTATTCCAAAGACGATTCTACTAATCAGAGATCGACTTTCTTTTCAGCTAACGATTTTCAAGGATTCGTGCATTTGTACTAATTCGTAATACCAAGATCTGTGATCTAGAGATTTAAACATGCCTCCCAGAGGAAAATCCTCCCAGTCTCAACACTGAATTCTACCCACTCCAATTACAACTTTCCAAGAATCTTCACCGCTATCTCGAACTCAGATCCTTCGTCGCCTAACAAAGTCGACAATCAGCTAATCAACTATCCTAATTAGTTTCTCCAGATCTCAGTCCTCTGTTTAATCTGTTCACCGCAAGTAGCAGAATGGAAAAGGCGGTCGGTGGAAAGGGTAGACCAAGAATAGAATCGTTTAAGCTTTGATTCCATGGACAGTGATCGTCGACCGTTAACCGGTTAACAGTGTCGCGACGGGTCGTGACGGTTCAAGAGGTCAACGAATCGGGTCAAATTCAATTTTGCTGCCACGACCGGGCGAAGAGCACGTCTCCAACGCGGAGGGGACATCAATTTCGATCAATGGAACAAAGTCTGAATGAACCGGGTCCAGAAGCTCGCGTCCGAGTCTTTCGAATTTCAATTTCAGTATCGACCGTCAAGTTGAGCAACGTCAGCCTCTCATCGGGGGGCCTCTCTGGTCTCGTGTTTTCTCGACGCGTTCGGGCCTTTCACTCGAAAGACACGAACCTCGAAACGCGCAGCCTGCACGGATTCCTGTCTAATACGGTATCCCCGGTTTCGTCACTGAACCTTACCGCTCTTCTGGGAGTCTTGCTAGACTCGCCGATGGAACTCCGTGGCTCCGGGGAGGAATGGAGGAAGGGAATCGTCAAACCAATGATCGACGATCGGGAGAAACGACTGAGTTCTAGGAAACCCGAGAGCTTTTCAGCTTCAGGAACAGTGATGATGCTTTTCAGAAGTTCGGGGGAAGAAAATTTGTAGGAAATTTATACTGCGAGATTTTTTTGATGATTGTCAGATATACAATTTTGGGAGCGAAACTTGGAAGACGTTTAGGAGCTTTCATTTTTCATTTTAGGGGAGATTAGTGTTTTAAGAAGCTTAGTAATTTTAGGGCAAAATTTGTTAATGGATGGAGATTTAATTTGAAGAGGTACAAGATTTGGAATGGCAGAATTTTCTTTTGAGGCTCTCTTAACCTGCTACCAGCCTCCTAAAAAATTATATTGTAACAAATTTCATCAGCCTATCGATATCATGACAAGTGTACCTAAATTACGAAATTTATACAAATTTATAGAAATATTAATCATTTCGAAGAATGAGGATCGTAAAAATTAATACTGAATACTTCATATTCTTTTGTACTTAAAGTAGTTGTAGAAAAAGTAAAATACAAGATTGGGTCAAAAAGAAACCTGAAAGTCGTACGAAAATTAAGTGAATCTAAATATAGAAGTATTCTGAAACCCAAAGAAACACTCCAGAAAATTTAATATTTCGAGAAAAATCCCAAGAAGACTCATATTTTAAGGTAAAATAATAAATTTCTAATTAAGAATTACACTACAACAGAAAATTAAGAGATTACCAAATTTCGACTGAAAAATTGTCAATATTTAAATTATTGTAACTTTTTTTTTTAAAATCGTACAACAGTCTGCCTGGACTTATTTTAAAGCTTAAACCTTCTACTTTTACTTCCTTAAACCATAGTTTACCAAAGGTCATTTTTTTCTTATGGAACAGTTAAAATACTGAAAAACTAAAAATATTACTTGTACCTTTTACAGTTCTATAAAATCAAACAACTCTATGGAGTTCCAAAAATGTTTTCCATGATTCTCTTTATGACTATTTTATAGAGGACAGTCTCCTCTTTGAAATGAGCTCAAGAAATTGGATCTACGATTTTTTTTGGCTGTTTTGTCGCACTTCATCGTAAAAGTTACAATTTTACGCTTGAAAATTAGTTCAGGTAGATTGTTCTGCGTTTTTTTCCTTCTTGCGAAGTTATAATAATTTAAATATGAACAATTTGTCGGTAAAAATGTAGTAATTCCTTAATCTTTTTATGCTATTCACTGTAATGAAACTTTTTATAAACTTTTTATAAAATTTATTATGTCGGTTTTTGTAATTTAATATAAGCACATACAACATATCACGATTAACCGACGTATCTTTATTATCTTGTATCATATTAGGTTCGGGCATATTTAATAATAATATTAATGATAACGTTTACTAGTTTACATATTTTTGTATGTATAAACATTCTCGTACATTTCCGCACATTTAAAATTGCCATAACTTGATAACAACCTGCATTCCACTAATCACCCAGCCTATTAACTCCAACAAACTTTCTCCAACACCTAACCTCAAAAAATAAATCAATAAATAATCAAAAACTGCTAAATCCAAATCTCCATTACACTTGGAAAACTCGAGATCCCTTTGCAAAACAGAGCCGCTGAACGATACCGTCCTATTAGCGAGGATTTAATAGGCCTGCAGGCAGGTGGTTTCGAGGACTGTTTAAAGCTCGTTACGCGTTAAGGGGTATCACGTGCGCGGGTCGTAGGTCGCGCGACCTCCGAGGCCGAGCCTCTTTTACGAGGAGTACTGTTACTGACACAGTGGCACGCTTAAGCCCGACCTCAACCGACTCGCTATTCTCGAAACCACCTGTACAGTATAGTCGGCGGGCGGCTACCACGCCTTCGCCGACGAGCGATACGAAACCGGACGACCGGAGCCCGGTAATGACACCCGGGTAGGGGAAACCGGCGATTGCGGAACGATCGCGAGGAAAAGGAGCAGTTTTCGCGACCGCCCCGATGTCAACGCACCTAGGAAACTCTGCGACGAACGGAGTCTCCGCGACGAATCCTCTTCGTTGCGCAACTCGCCTCCACGATTGCGCCATCGAGGTGCGCATCAAGTCATTCCGAGGAGGACCCGACGAAACGGAGAATTGAGTAACCCCGCGGGTTTCTCAAGCTTGAATTAGACTCTCGAAGCGCCTAGGGGGGAACGACTATTATCCGCGAGGTATTCAGCAACTTTTCTCCGTCAAGTACTGTTTTCTTTTTGGACACTAATGACCGATTGTCTGACCGAGGATCGACTGACATATTGACACAATATCGGTGAAAGGTTCGCAATCGCGAAACAACATATTCGAAACGCCAATTTCTAGAAGCGGCTACCGCTCGAGTGAGATCGATGTTTGACCTCCAATCGGAGCGATTGTGGTGTGTCGATCGACATGTAATAATCTCTCGACAGACTTCCGTGCGAAGTTTTCCGATTTTTCCGACGGGGGGAGGGAAAAAAAAGCGCATCGACACGAAAAAGGATGGCACGACCTCAGTCGGCGGATCGCAAAACCGGTAGTTGGCAGCGATTTTTCAGACATTTAATGGGAACGGCTGTTGGCGAAATTGCCAGTTAACAACGCTCTATCCTAGTATCTGCCAAGATGATCTCTAAACGATGTTGATGTCGAGACGCGTATGTTGGCGTCGCGCCAGGGAACAACGAGACGCTGCCATATGGCGTTATGCTTAGATCTACCGATGATGAGAGGAAGAGAGAAAAGGTAAACGACGCTCCTTCCGGGGCACGGTTCATTGAAACCTTGCAGAATCTCGAGACCGGAGAGGCTAGTGTCGCCATACGAGAGGATCCAGAAGCTGCCGAGGCGATTGCAACAAACGAGACACGACAAAAGGGATCGATAATCACGCTCCGTGACGCTGAAATAGCAGCCTGCTGCACGGGTGATTCGCCAAACGAAGACTCGCGAATACCCTTCAATTTGCTACCAGTTTCGCACGATGGATACGATAATGCGTGGCATTGCGTCTGTGTATCGTACGCCGGACGTCGGCCATGTGAAATCAATTTCCGGTCGCCTGTCGTCTCCAGCTTTGGAAACACTTTCTGAACGGCTGAGAGATTGAGAAAACCTGCTGAGAGATTCGACTTTGGGAACGAGGCGGTAGATTTATCACCTTGTTGAGGACTGTAAAGGATTCTACCGAGCGGGTCACAAGTTACTCGAGAGTGTCCAACACTCCTAGATTTGAAGTATTTAGATTAGACATGAGGATGACAACCATTGATCATAATTATGAACCTATTATGAATTTTCTAAACATCAAATCTTTAGAAACTCGTAGAACTCTTACAGATTTGTTGTTTTTATTTAAGATCATCAATGGTTTCATTCGTTGTCCACAGCTCCTTGAGCAAATTAACTTTTATGTACCAACTGCGTCACTAAGACCTTGAATGTCCTTCCGCACACATGGATACATCACTAAATTCTCTAATACCGAACCTGTTAACCATATATGTGAAGATGTGAATGCTTCTAAGAGGTACTTGAAATTATTCGGTATCTCTGTATGTTCTTTTAAAAAGAAGATTCACCTAATTATCTCAATACCTTGAATTAAGGACTCTTTTCTTTTCTATAACGTCTTCCATTATAATATATTGCTGTTAGTCTATCGTGTTATTTTCGTTGACAAGTCTTTTGTTGTATATTCAATTATATATCATATCAATTCCCCTTTGCACTATCGTATACGTTCTCGGAATAACACTTTTGTTATCATTGTACACAAACATAAAAAGTTACTATATTATCTGAAAAAGTAATATCCAAAAATCTGAATACCTAGCATAGGAAGCAACAATCCTCCCGGAAGTGAATTTCCCTCGAGTCGTCATTCCACCGCCCAGAAAAGGCGTCCTCGCCATTGCGGAGCTCGTTAAGAGCAAAAATGTAGCGTTCGCTCGAAGACACGTAAACCGGGCGCGGAAAGCGTCGAGGCGGGAGACAGAAATTAGCAAAAAAACGGTCATTAGCGAGGAGCAGGCCCTAACAACGTTAAGCAACGTTCAACTTTAATTGCCTCTAACGCGGCACGTGCAGCGAAGGGTTTCGCAAGCTGCGCGGCGCGGCGGCGGCTTCTCGGAGACGACGGATATCGCCTGGGTCGGATATTGGCGGATATTCGCGAGTCCCGTGAAGCGGGCATTGTTCGAGTCGCGTGCGTCGATTAGGCGGATAAACGATCCGTTGTTACGGGAGTCACGACGCGCCCCGGTGACGTAAGGGCGCAAAGTTTATTGCACTCGGAGAGGCGAGCGTGGACGCACGCCTGCGCCCGTTGCAATTTGGCGCGACCCGAATGACGAAACTAAGTATAAACGGGCGGAGAGACGCCCACGTGCGGCCAGAAGGGAGGTTGACACGTCGGTTTTCCCCGATGCCCTGCTCCTCCCTCCCAGGGGATACATATTCTTGGACCGGGAGGAAAAGAAGTCCCGTGCCAATTCTCTGAGTGGCTACAGGCCGGCTAAAAAATAGCGACAACGTCCGATCCATCGGCTCGTGATTTATGGATCGACTATGAAATATTAGATCATCCCTCCGAGCGAACTCTTAATCGTAAATCTTGCGATGTTAAAAATTATTTATTGAGACTGTTCTGTCGGGATAATTAAGATTGATGTTCTCCGATTCACGGTTTCGAGAAAAAATACGGGAAGGTTTTGAGGGGCCGTAGAATAAGATTGCGGTTAAGGAAAATTCTAATGAAGAGGATGACGCTGCGTGATGAAGAAATTAGCTTCGGGGGGTCAGAGGTCGCGTGGAAGAATCGTTCGATTCGAAGGGAGATCGTCCGATGGAAGTGATTAATTTCTAGGTGGAGACGCTGAGAACGTCTCAAGGTCGGCCTCATCTTTTTAAGTAGAACGTTGTATTCGTCGACCGATGACAAATAACCTGCGACACGGGGTCATTCCGGGTCGTCATCTGGTAACGAAGCGGTGCCGAAGGCGCGGCTTGTATCGCGCTTTCTTTTTTGTAATTAGCGATCGAAGCTTCGATGCATCCTGACCGCGAACAGATTAACTTAAACCCCGCAACTCGACGCATTGCCGAGCAATTATTTTCTATTGTATTCATTCAGACTACGTGACCGATTTCATCAAAATTTAATTTAAATCGTTCCCAAAGCTCTACAAAAAGCAATTTCAATTATTTCCAACAATTGAATCACTCTACAGATTCTCACAAGAAGATGGCAAGAACTGCGAAATCTCGAATCACTAGCTGTATGTGCATTTAATACTTTAAGTTGATGAGAAAGGAGCCCCAAAAGAATTCAAGTAATCAAGGATTCAAGGCTCTCTGTTTACGAAGAATTAATAATAAAAATGTTATAAAAATAATGGATTACCATGTCATTTCTTCGTTTCTAATTACAGAATATTCTCTACATCTCTTCTTTCCAGTTCCACAAATCAGAGTTGGGCAAAATATAATCTGATTACAAATCACAAATTGTGTTTAAAGTGTAATTGTCTATTTAATTACGAGTTATTTTCTGTAATATTACTGATTGTTGTTACTGACTACAATTTAACTATACAGTCAATAAATATTAACGATTACAGAAAATGAAATGTAACTGAATTAGTAATTACAGGTTAATCACAATTTGTGATTTATAATCAGATTTCATTTTGCCCAACTCTGCCACACATGTATGTAAAGTGGTAAGACATTATTACACATGCAAAAAAAATATTCCATTGAATTGTAATTATGGTTATATCTACCAACGCTTAACACTTTTTATTCAATTTCTCGAAAACAAAAAGCCGTGCACGCAAATCCTTTTGAGATTCTTATTTCATCAACTTAAGATACTGAATGCACATGCAGCCAAGTCATTCGAAATTTTGCAGTTTTTACCATCACCTTATCAGAGTAATTTCAAACTTATAAATCGATCTCACAAAGTCTCATAAACCTGTCCCAAACAATGGCGATCGTTGATTCACCGGCAATCAATTCCAAGGTGGACAGAAAAACAGCGGAATTGGGTTCGCTCCAATTTAAAGCGGTTCGCGGCACGGCAGAAGAGAGAAGAGAGGCATCAGGCGTCGAAAACCGCACGCGAGCGGAAATTTAATAACGGGCAACGGTCGACGGCATTAATTAGAGATTTGTCACGTTGACGAGACGCGCCTGGCACCGCGTCTTGGAAAAATCGAACCTGCCCCGTCGCCGAACGCGACCCGTTACCGAGCTGGCAAACACGTGAAATTGAAAACGGAAACTCCTCTTGGCGAACACGCACGTGATTTAGCGATCATCGTCCTCTTCATCAACCTCCCTACCAACGTTTCTACTCTCCCGTTTTTCGCTTGCCTTGGCAGAAATCGATCATGTTCCATTCTGACTCACGACGCGGATCAAACTCGGACTTGATATGTTGGAGCTCGAACAGATGTTTCTGAGATTTATGAAGCTTCTTTTTACGATGAAAGTATGAATTACGTTCAGAATTATAAAAACTCATTAAAAATAAACATATCGATACCTTCATTCTAATTCTAAACTCCATCACGTATCTAACAAAAAATGAAATTGTGCAGGAAAGGAAAGAAACTGATTCTTTCAGTTTAGCTTTGCATTGTAAGTGGTTCAATTACTTGTATAAAAATCGCAAAATAATTTTCGAAATCTGAATTTCGTTGAAAATGGTGATACGTGGCATTAGAATGAAGGTATCGATATGCTATATTGGTACAATCAACTTTTAAAAAAAAGAGGGATTTCTCTTTTATGAAACTACACAGTAAAAAATTTTGAATACTTGATCGTCCAACTGCTAAAAAATTTTAATTATAAAATTTTGTAATGGCAGAAATGTCCAAGATCAAAATCTTCAAAATACGGTACACAAAACATTCAAATACCAAAGTACAATCTCTAAAACCTTTGAATCCCAAAATCTTGAAATTGAAAAACCTAAAGACACATATTTTTCACAAAAAAAAAATCCCCCTTACAAGAATCCTTCCTAATTTATGTCCCCTCGCCGGATACAAAACTTTCTACTCTCTACTAAAGGAAAAACTTGAAAACCGCCTGCTTAGAGATCTTTCTCAAAACTTTCACTCTCGATCGCCACCAAAACAGAGTCTGTGGAAACCATCGACCCATCATCCTGACACCATACATCGTCCATCAATAATGCAAAATCACCCTTGAGCTGATTTCTCAATCTCAAATCAAACTTAAACCAAAAACGCTTTGCATCGTAATGAAACTCTCAAAAACCTCTGAAACAACTGCAATTCTAGCTGCTTCAATGACGAAAAAGATGAATTTGTGAATAAAAAGTGGTAAAAAACCCATAAATGACTAAAAATATTGCTTCCTTTAAATCGTAATATTTGAGTTTCTTAAACTTTTTGTTTCATTAAAAGTAGATCTATTATTTTATTACAATAAAAAATTGACAAAGAACAAATAAATGGTCGCTGTAGAAAAACAGCATTAAGAAACACTACATAAAACTAAAATTTTATATAAATAATTCCTAGTGTTTAGGTTAACTACTGAAATAAATTGAAACCGAATTGATTAGTTTTGGAACTATGATGAAAAATCTAATGGTAAGTGGATCTATATTTCTGTTACACACTGTATCTATCTCCCTTTTCTTTTCTAATCTTTAATCTCAACGTCAACCCCACCTTCAATATCGACTGCACGCGCTCAATAACATTGTCAATAATGTCAGTACTTCAATACCAATAAATATTGACAGTATTATTGACCATGCACCTCTATACCGTTAAGGACCCATTTCTGATCAGGACCTAATTCCTAATCACAAGATAATTTCCAAACACTCACTAGATAGTTATTAACTGTTTTGTAATTATAAAAGCAAAATTCAATATAAAAATAGAAAGTCAATATAGAAATCGCTACCGTTGCTTTTTTAACTTTAGAATTTAGAGCTTTGATTATAATTTAATTATTATCATTTTTGCACTTTGGTAGATGTTAAATTAAGAATAAAACATGGAGTTACTCAAATATTAGATCAATTTTGAGATTAGGTTAATTTTTCCATTTACACGTTAGACAAACCATGATATTTGCTCTTAACTGATCAGAAACGGGGTGCTTGACGGTGACCACCGAAAAACTCGCGCTTTCAGCAGAAGCAGAGGTCCATATGGGTCAACGGCGAACCGAGGGATCGTCGACGTGACTTTGAACGCGTGGTAGTCGAAGCCGTGCTTCCCCGGGTTTTCCTCGTCCGGGGGATTGATTAAATTAGCGGTGGTCGGTTGCACGCGAGAGGCGCGGAGGCGCACCTGCAACGAGCGCGCGAAGAAGCCAGTCGGGCTAGGGACGAGGCGAGTGTCATTGCCCTGTGCTACGCCGTCTAGTATAGAAGGTACAGGAATAGCAGGCTTGGCCATCGGGTTGCCTTTAGACGCGTTCGCGCCGCTTCGTCGCCGCGTCGCGTCGCGTCGGTCGCGTCCGCGAACCCCGCGAAAAGCTCCGGCGACGCAACTTCTCTGTCGTCATCCGCGGGGCCGAACCAGCAAATCAACTGTGTGTCGCTTTATCGGAGGCACCGATCCCCCGCCTCGATCCGCGGCCCCGTGGGAAAAAACGGCCCCGCCTGAGAAATTCCTCTCCCTCGGCGATCTCGTTCCGCGATCTCCCCTATTTACGAGATTCCCCGATGCCCAAGCCGAACGCCGGAGATTAGACCCGACGATAAACCTTTACGATCTATTAAATCGCTCCGATAAGACGCGAATCCGGGCACCGAAATATATGCACCGCGGGGACCTAACGAGCCTGGGGACCCTAACTTAAGGGGCCGTCGCGAGAATCGCGCGATAACGATTGGAGACCGATGTGTGGCGATATTTAGGGTGGAAGCTTTGGTACTATGGTGACGTGACGATTTCAAGCTAGAAGCGATGATTACATATTTGCATCCTCAAAGATTGATTGCTATTTTTTATTTTGTTTGGAGAGTGGAAGCGTTGAGAAAAATTTTTTTAAGAGTTTCGCATGAAAATTCTTGACAATATTGTAGAGTGTAGGTTTTTTTTTATAAGTTTCTTTAAAGTTTGGAGTTTTGTGCGCCGAATTCGCTGTGAAGAATTTAAGGTTTCTGATACATATTATGGAATCTTCTACTCTAATCACTGGTTGCTGATCATTTCCATCCTCAAATCGTGCTATTTTTTATTTTATTTGAAAAGTAGAAGTTTTGACTAAAAATTTTATGAGGAGTTTTACGTGGAAATCCTTGAGAATAATTTGTGTAAGGTTTGAAGTCTTCTGCGCCGAATTTGCTGTGAACTATTTAAGGTTTTTGATCCACATTATTTTCAGTCCTCAAATCGTGCTACTTTTTATTTCATTTGTAAAGTAGAAGCTTCCAGGAAAACTTTCCAATATATTCCAAGTGAAAATCGTTAAGAACAGTGAAGATTTACAAAGTTTCTTCAAGATTTAGAACTTTTCTGCTCCGAATTCGCTGTGAAGAATTTGTAAGATTTCCGATCTACATATGCACTATAATTGAATCCTTCGCTAATTAGTTGAAAACAGTGAAAAATCATAGAAGATCAGTGAATCTGCTAATATAAATATAGTCCTCCTGTATTTCCAAAAGCTCTGAACTCTAAAGATTTTCGTGCCTAAATACTTCAAAAACTAAGTGAATATGTGGCTGCTGGAAGACTCGTTTAATGTCTGACCTATAAAACGGTCCATTTGGAGATGTTTATGCTCGCATCCGGCGATTTTCTTGAGGATTTTCCCTCGATTGGCAGTAAACGGTGGCACGAAGCCAAACCGAGGGGAACAAAGGACTTCGGAAACTTGTTGGTTTCCAGCGCGATGCACTGGATAGGTGCCATTATCAAGGGACCAGCTTTTAGCCGCGAGTTATGGCGTTCGCGCGACGTGCCATCGATCGTCGCGTCTTCGGGGAGATTAAAAGCGGGAGGTCGTACAATTACGACCCTTTTAAAGGAGATTAACGAAGCTGTACAGTCTCCCAAACGCCTACGCAGCGAGACTCGATCGATCGAAGAGACTTGACCCGACCGTTCCCCTCGTTCCACCAAACGGAATTCTATTTCGCTTGGGTGTTAACCCTTGACACGGTGTCTGATCGACTTCTGACTTCTGAACCGAAGCCCGATAAAAATTCAAATGGAGACTACATACAGCGACTCACAGGTTCGTTCACATGTATTCTAAATGTTGATTCACTACGAAATCCACAGTATTATATTTTTTCTATCAATTTATGTCGTTCCAGCTTCCATGTTTCATTGTTTCTAACTTTCCATAACTTTATTGCGAAAAGGTACATTTTTAAAAACCCTTTTCAGCATTTAAATAAATTTAACATACTCTTTGTGAACAAATTTGTGAGTCACTGCAAATAAAATCATTTTTATTTATATTCTCTGTTTCTTTATTTCCATTTATCATTATTTTTATGCTCCTCTAACTCTTTGTTAGATTTAATTGAAATAGAAATTCAAACTTAGAAATAAATACTCAAATTGCAAACGGAGATCATTTATAGGCGACTCAAAGAATTAAACCCTTCGAAAAAAATTCTCTAAAAATTTGTACTGCATCCTCAAACCTTCTAAACTGAGATTAAAATAAAAGATTCCAGATACATACATACTCAGATATACAAAATGAAGAAACACACATTTTTAAAATCTGTTCAGGCACAGGCAGGAATAACTACGATTTACAGAGCAAGGGTTAACATTATATATTTTAAGATGAAATTCTGGATAAAAAATAAGTAGAACAGTATGAATTAGTAGATTAGAATTTCCTCCACATTTTTTTTAATGTGACATGCAAGGGGACATTAAAATAGTTTCCTGAATCAGAACTTTCCTCTCGCGAGAAACGTTGACGTAACGGGGTTATTTTCTCCGTCTCGCAACCGACAGTCACGCGAAAGGGATTGCGTCGTCGCTCCCTTTTCGCCGGGCGAAAAAGAGTTTTGTGCAATCGAAAAACGAGAGTCACGAGTACGTTGTGCCCTCGGTAAAAACACGGAACCCTGGTTTGAACGTAACAGAGTCGTTGCAGAACGTTCCGTGAGGATTTCCAATCGAGTCGCGCGCTCTACGTGCCTTTAATCTCGGCATCAATCGCAATCAGTCGAGCCCACAAGGCGAAAGCAAAAGTAAAGCCCTTTCTCTGGATTCCCTTTCACGGTTCGGTCTCCTGCTTTTTTTCCTGACCCGCCTTTAACCCCTCTCACTGGTCACTATTCCCTAAACTTGTCACAAACAATTAACGCTTACTTAAAACCGTAGTAAACTGAGATCTTTCAAGTCTAATTGTAAGACAATTTGAAAAATCCTTCTCTACGTTTTGTATGTTTGTAATAATAACGTAGTCAAACAAATTTTTACATAAATTTTTGTTATAATCTCAGTTTGAAAGGTTTAAAGATGCTATATGAATTTTTCTTTAATGAATACTTTACATTCAATGTACTCAACTATTTCTTTAATGAATGAGATGCTGAATAATATTATGCTTCAAACAGTGAGGGTTTTCAAATTATACAACACGTAAAATGATTATAAATAAAGTTACGCTATAAGCTTAAGGTGGCAGTAATGGGAACATCTACCCTATTCACAATCTTTTCACCCTTTCAATATCCTAACCCGATACCACTAACTAAATAAGGGCAAGATACAAGATAATTCCTTCAGCCGAAATGCCCACCTAAATCGCAGTCCCAATCGTGTTGCACGTGTTTCCCAGCAACGATCTCGCGCTCAGCTCTAGCAGATCGCTGACCGCGATGCGTGATCACGTATTGGCCCGATAAAGACGCGATAAAAGCTCGCAACGACGATAAAACCAAGACCTCTCTCTCTCTCTCTCTCTCTCTCTCTCTCTCTCTCTCTCTCTCTCTCTTTTCCCCTCGTGACCCCGCCTTGTCGTGGCACCGTGTAAGCGCGGCTATTCGACCTGGCCGCGGTACAGTTTTAATAAGGCACCGCGACTCGAGTCCCCCGTGTATCCCCGGCTTTATCTTTATCCCCCCCCCTCGTTTGGTTCCTTCCTCGGGGATGTCACGGCGAGGCTGCACGCTGCCAGCAGGCTGGCTGCCACGCTAGGACGTTTACATCGGTATTAGAGGCGGATAAGATAGGCGCGGCAACAGAGAAACCTTCATTTGCGCTGCGCTGGCGTGCCGCGCGCGATTTTCTTGCGGCTCATTGTCACTCGATGCGACTGCCACTCGAGGCTTGTCCTTCGAGTCTGTTTGATCTTTCTTTGTTGCGATGATATGGGCGCGTTTGATATTTTCCAACAGGAGTGTGGAAATCTTTGCGAGAAGATGCTTCGCTGAAGAAGAGAGCGTCGCAATTGATGCTTAAGAGATTTCGGTATTCGGAGAGAACTCGTTTTCTTATAGGAAACAATTTAATTGTAGAGTTTATCGAGGTGTATATCTGTGGCTGCAGGGGAAAACGACGAAAGTCACGTTTCCAAAAAAATTGTGTTTGATGAAGAAGTTTTAATAAAATTCAAAACCATAATACAGTATTTGTTAATCAAAATTTGAATAACTTTAAAATGTGAATATCCCGGAAATGAAGACATGTGACATTTTGTCTTGTAGCCACAGATATTAGGGTGGAACGAAATATAAGGACATTGTGTTTTGCTGATCATGAGTTCTAATAATTAACTAAAGTTACTTTCTGCAGTGTTATTTCAGTCACTAACATTTGAGTTTGATCGACAAATTTTATGAGGTGTTGCAAGTTGCCTAAAAATTACTTTTACATATTATGCAGTTTTACAATTTCGGATGATTTTTTCAGAAATTTATTCTTTATTTTTTTATATTGTAATTTATTATATTTAGCAGTATATTTCTATTTCTATTTTCCCCTGTCGCATTCTTATATCGTTTTCTTTTTTACTCTTCTTTGCCCTTTGTCTTTTTTTTCTGATGATTACTTTCAGTGTGTATTATTTTATTTGTGTATAGAGTAAAATTGGGAATATCCCTCATTAATAAATAAATAAATAAATAAATAAATATTGTATTATTATGAATTCATTCTCTTCGATTTCCACGCATCTCTTCCATCACCTCTTGCATTCACATCCTCCAGAAGTAGCGTAGAAGAATTCTGAATCATCCCAAAGCATCCTGAACATCCTCAACATCCTCACCAAGCGTAAATCTATTGAACTCACTGATTTCGTCCATGAAAAGGATCGAGTTCACCCTAGGACCCCGAGGGCATCCGTCCGAACCGCGGCTCCCTCTCGCCACACCCCTTTCCACCCTCGACCCTTTTCCGTGCCATCAATACAGGAGGCAAAGGGGGTCGCGATATTACAGTGATCCGCGCTACCGAGCGCGGCGAGGGGATCTATCGATCGGCGCGATCTGCGGAGACCGCGGAAGACCGGCGATCCACAGGATCGGTATTCCGCGGATCCGCGGCCGGTGCAAAAGGAACAGGATGCCCGACGATGGGATAACCATAGGCCTTGGCAGCCGCGAACAGCCCGAGTGACATGCTTCTCGGGGTTTCAGATTGCGCCGCCATAGTGGTCGAGGGAGATTGTAATCAAGCGCGGGCTTCGAAGATCGAGCGATCTTCGGTAGGGGCGGAAGATGGAATTCCGTCGGAGCTCGGATGTTGAAAGTTCGGATCGGAGAATCGGACGTCATCGACGGGAACGAGGTCGATGATCGGGGAAAAAGGGAGATGAGATACGAGCTGCCTCGATTGGGATGATGGATTCTCTTCGCCATAGGAATGATTGGACCATGTGGGACCTTGAGCTCGCAGGGTGGGGGATGATAATGGGGTAAATGGAACTTGAGAGAAGCTGCGGTTTGTGTTTTGGCGGTGAGAGCAGGTTTTGGGGCAGTGAGTTGAATGGGAGCTAGAGAAACTTGGAAATAGTTTGATAAGAATTGAAATAGGAAAATGAAAATGGAATGGTTGGGTCTTTGGGATTTCTGTTATTTTTACTGTTTCTTTCGGATTTTTCGGTCTGTTATGTTCAGATCTATTTTTTTAAGCTTCTTATAAGTTTCTACAAAATTCAGAAAAGTTTAGGGATACTTCCCAAAGTCCCTTCTACATGATTCTATAGTTTTTGAAATATGTATGTATTTTTAGAGAAAGGAGCAAAACTACGCCCCTTCTTTTTTCTAAGGAATTCAAGAATTTAATAAGAGATCAGAGAAGTTCGCGAGAGGTATTCAATTTAACTAAAAACACAGATTCACAGATTTCCTTTAAAAAAAAAAGAATTATTAACCGTAGAAAAACACGAAAATCAATCAATAACCTGTCATCAATAAATAAAAATATTTATCTGCATTTATCTGCATTTCAAACGCTTATATATTCAAAGATTTCTTTGCCTTCATCTAAAACAAGAGTTTCTGATTCCACCACAAAGTCCGAAAAATGTCTTCAACAAAGTGAAAGACCCGTCTTCTGTGTCTGATCAATCCAGGTATAATCTCCTGCGATCGACCCACCCTTTTCGGTGCTACATCAGCACAAATACCATATAAATATTCTTTATCCATCCGATTTGTTTGACCAAGTTATCACGCGAGTCGACTCATCGCCACGAAGGATGTACCTCGTGTATCCCCTATTTATCAATATTTACGACTCAATGACGTTCACCGAACGCCCAGAGCGAGATATCGCACGCCTTTATCGAGGTTATAATTTTCTTCTGTCTCGGGAAGGAAGAATTCTTACGGTGTCAGTAATTAACGCCTAACTGTACACCGCGACTGCCTTTTTTTAATTACCTCAGACGATATCGCGAGAATAACCAGAGTGTATCGACGACGGAAACTGACGAAAAGAAAAGACGAAACAGAACATACATTTCCTCATTCTGACACTCAATAAACTCTCGAACTGAACAAGCTAACTAATCACTTATCGTCTAATCAGAGAAACACGAACGCAAACATTGGATTACTACAGTCGTGCTCCCTGTCATCCATTCTCTAGTCTTATCAATATTCAGCCTCCGCTTCTCGCGGTCGAGTGTCCTCAGATTGACTTGCAAACTGGATTTTTCTTTGTTCTACGAACAGCGAACAGCGACACTCGGCCTCGACGAGGGGCAGAGTCGCAGATTGATCGGCGGGATCGTAACGATCGACGTGGCTGATAAGGCTTCATTATTCTACGATACGAGACGAAAGCAGGTTTCGCCCGCGCGCGCGCGCAGATACAAGCCAAGAATTTCTCGTAACGTGACTCGTAAATAACGTCAATAACGGTAACGCAACATCGTAACCGATTCCTGTTTCCGCACAAAAACAGGCTGCCCATAGACCAGAACGAGAACGAAGCTCCGAATCGGAACGGGAGAGAACTCGATCGCGAATGCGAACAAATTGCCAACTTCTGCCAGCTGGTGAATCGAAGGAGAGTGTTGCTAGATCTCGGTTATGACTTGTTCTAAACTGTAGCTGAAGAAGAGCTCATACTATTTACAGTATTACTTCCTGTAACCAGTTTTGGATACTGGAACTAGAAAAGTTTTCATAAGGCTATGTTACCTTTTGGAGACATAAAAAAATGAAAACAGATTCTTTTTTTGGGTCTCAAATAATTTTATACTTTTAGTAATTTTGTAGTAAATTTCATGTAGGTGATGAGAATTTTCGTATTTTTTGTTCTACGTTAAAGAACTATGGATTTTTACTATTAACCATAGAAAAGGATTTTTTCAAAGTATGTGAAGATAAAGGAGCACTAGAAACGTAATTTTCTTGCAAAAAATGGTTATACTATTTTTTTATATACTGTAAGGCATGTAGAATTAAGTCTTTAAAATAGATTAGTCATTTATTTCATAGCTTCGCCACAAAAAATTCAGACTTGATCTTTTAAGCTTGTAATTTAGATATTATGAGTTATCATCATAGTGTAGAATTTTAATTCTAAATTAATTTTCTATCTCTATTATCCTGAATTCAAATGATTCGATGATCTAGTGATTAAAGCATAATAATATTTTATTATTAATGCTCTGATATTAAGTGTATTAATAAAGATTCTCCTACATCTAATTATAATAGCATCGGGACTGCACCCACTGAAATTTTAAGTTTGCATTGTATTCTCAAGCGTCTGAGGTTGAAATAAAAAAATTGAATAGTTTGGATTCTACCTAGAGATTACCTCATTTCGAAAATATTCTTTTGTCTTTCAGGGTTCGCCTTGATTCTCGATCAATCGTTCATAAATTATTACTTTCGTTTGCATTTTTAAACAAACCACTGTGAGATCATCCATAGATCATGAATAACGAATACAGTAAAAATTCTAATGAAACTATAAGGTATGCTAAATGATTCCAGAAAATTGCAAGGACCTCCCCTTCCCTATTCCCGAGAAATAAATTACAAAAATAATATATCCTAGAAGATCCTCAATTTCCTTGATCTTTGCATCACCAGCAAAAATATTTGTTCCTCAACAATTGGCAGAAATTCTCCCTCATGTTTTTCTAAAATTGTTCCACATTCCTTAACGCCTAAAAAAAACTCTTAAAAACGCGAGAAACATTTCCCAAAATCTCCGCTAAAGAATCCTTTATTATCACCAATAACTTTCACCATCTAAAATCTAAAATCTCCCAATCCGACCCCATAAAAGCATAAAAACTCCATCAAACCAACCAACAGCGAACCTTTTTCCGCGACTTCCTAACCTCGGGACATCCAAACGAAACCCCCCCGTCTTCAAATAAATTTCCAAGTCGCTCCCAGTCGCCTCCGTTCCGCCACGAAAGCGTCTCGCAAGGAACATCCCACAGCCCGACCCGCCAAATCCATTCGCTCCGCGCGGCGTGTTTCAGACGACCAGACAGTCTGCTCGAGGGTTCGCGAATCGTTCGATGTCGCGTCGCGGAGTTCACGCAGCCCTCGGAGACGCGGCATGGGTGCAAATCGTCGGTCGACACCCCACGCGAGGGGGCCGAATGAGATGAGAGAGAAGATTACACGGTACGAAGGCGGCGGGCAGGGGCATCCTGTCTATCAAGGACGCCTTCTATCTGGCTCCTCCTCACCTCCTGTGATCCACCTTCCTCGTCCTCGCCTCGGCCCTCTGCCCCTTCGCCGACACGTCGCGTCGCGGCGCAGCCGCCTGCTACCTCGTGTTACCCAAAGGTTATTTCTCCCGACACCGAGGCTCGCCCCTCTTCCTTCATTCCCGTCGATTCAGGAGCAGAGAGAAACGCGGCCTCTTGGGATCGCTGAAACACCTGACACGCTGGATTTTTTGGACCCTAGGGGATGCTGGGAGGATGGTTGAGGATCTCGGTGGAAGATTCTTCATTGCGAGGGGGATGAATTCGTTTGGACGATTCTCTTTTTATTTTGGTAACTTTTCTTGTTGGGTAGGGGAATTGGAAAGATTTGCAAGATTGGGAAGCCGTAAGATCACGGAAGTTAAGCTGTCTCGGTCGAGGTACCCAGGCGAAGAATGGTTGGACCGTTCTTGCCGGGTCTCGATGCTGCTGGTAACCCCCATGGGGGTTTTCAAAGAATGAGGAAGGATGATAAAGGACTGAAAGAAAAATTATAATGTCCATTGGACAAGAAGAAATGAAAAATAATAATTGACTTTAACGTTCGTTGGACAAAATAAAGGAGTATTGTTCCTTTGAAACGCCATCTCTGTGGTAAACAATGTAATATAATGTAACTTAAGAGAAAAAATATACTTAAAGATTGGGAAGACTTGGAATGTTTAGAATAGAATAGAATACAGTTTGGAATATTTTGAACATTTAGAGGACTTGGAAGATGTGGAAGATTTACATAATTTTTATGACTTAAAAGACTTAGAAAACTTTGAATATTTAGAATATTATGGAGACTTTTAAGATTTAAAATATTTGGAAGATTTATAACATTTATATGATTTAGAAGACTACAAAGCCTTGAAAAGCTTATATATTTAAAATATGTGAAATATTTGAGTATTTAAGAAATTTTTTAAATTGAGAAGATTTGAAAGATTTGAAAAGTGTGGAAGATTCGGTAGATTTGAAAGATTAAAAATTTCTAACACTTGGAATATTTAAAATATTTGGAAGATTGCGGAAGACTTCGAATACCACGAATATTTTGAATAATTTAAATATCAGGAAGATCCGACATATTTGGATGATTTATAAGATTTGCAAGACTTTAAATACTTGAAAATGTATAAGATTTGTAATATTTCGAATATTTGAAAGACTACGAATATTTAGAATAACTGAAACATTTAAAGCATTTGGCAGATTTACATTTGGAAAATCTAATAAAAAATTAGAGCAATATCTACTAGAATTAATTAGCACTGAAAGTAGTTAAATCTAATTATTTCTACAACACCCTAAATACTTCCACAAACTGAAATTCTTCATTCTATGTTCATTCTATATTCTTCAATTTATTGTCTTTCCCGCTTGAAAATTTCAAGAATAAATTATCTTCAAAGGCGCGTAGTATTTCTGTTGTTCAACTTCGCCAAAAAGAAGAGAATAAAGTTTATCCGCGGGGATATCGAATGCAGCAAAAATGAAATATAAACGAAGTACAAACAGCGTACTTCAAAGAGCCGAGAAACGCGATTGTGTTCGAGTAAAACGCAGTGACCGGCGGACACGTACACGGTGTGCCAGGCCTATCGATTACCGATCAGATCCTGTATCTATGCCAATATTGTATTACCGCAAGGGGGGGCGGCATCGCACGGGGATTAACTCATAAAGAACGGGCCTGCGTACGCGAGTTACGTAGGTGCGAAAGATCGTTGCGTCCGCTAATCTATTCAGGCGTTGTCACTCGAACCGACGCTCGTGAAACTTTCAGGAAAATTCTGCTGGCCTCCATCAACTGCCTCGGAACTCTTCGTCCCTCGAGGAAAATTCCTCCGGAACGTGTTTTACGACTCCGGGCGAACATAAATATCTTGCGGAGACAATTTTTCTTGCGACCAGAATTTTCTTCTTCGTCTCAGAAAATGATTAATTTCGCAAAAAATTTGTCGAAGCCGTAATCTTCCACTTCTGAAGCTAGAGTTAATAGTTTTCTCTGACGAATGCATTAGAAGTAACATCCTGACATGATTCACCTTACGTGAGGAACTATAAAAGAAGACTTTGTTTGAACGCGAGGTCTGATTAATTAGCGACCACAGCAAGAATAGAGGATTTCCACGAAGCGATTCCGTCCAATTGGCATCGACCCGCAAGAGGGAATCTTTTCGAGTAACTCCGTCGCTCGTGTTCGTTTTAAGGCCTTTCGACTGCCATCTTGCCCAGCGGAAAACGCGTATTTATAGAACGCCAGGATTCCGTATTCCGTCGACGCCGATTGTCGACGATACGCTCTCAAGTCACGACTCGAAAATTCTACCCCGAACATTCCGATCCCCCGGCGACGGGGACTGAATCATCCGATAAATACTTACTCGCGACGGCGGCGACGACTCTCCTCGCGGGAGGCATTATTGAGTGGTGACGGTTCTTCGGCGAAAAACGCGCCAAAAATGAAAGAACGGCCTCGCCGTTGAAATAGAAAGTGGATCAGTGATGCGGGGAACCTTGTACCGTGTCCAAAACGACGGCGCGGCGTCTGGACGCTCGCTTCGGGTAAAAATAGCCGGTACCTTGCTCTGGAGGCACTTCTGACTAACTGGGGGAACTCCGCTCCGTGTAAACTACAAATTTTATCAACAATCGACAAAACAATAAAACAATTACTGTGCCTCTTTCCTCTAAACACAATCAAGACAGAGCCAGAACCTCGATTTCTGTCCATTTTCCAAAAATCACGGAAAAACTAAGCCACGCGCGCTTTCAATTTTCTCAGCTCAACATCGTCAGTTTAATTAAACATTTCCTCGTTCTAGGAAAAATTCTGCTAGTCAAACATTTCCCTGCACTTTCACAATCCCGTAGCGGTGGCAACGCGCCGAAACGTAAATAAGCGTCGCGTTGATCTCGTTTCTGCCAGCACGGAACCCGCTTAACCGCTATTACTATTCCGACTGTCCCGTCCATAAAACCGGCGCGCTATCCTCCAGCCATCGTCGATACGAAAGCAACGAACAGGGCAAAAGAACGGAGATCCTGATGGCAGGCGAAAGGATGCTCGGCCGCGAAACTGCCCCTCGGCTCCTCGAATCGGCGATACCATTAGCGAGCGTGTCGTCCGCTCGCGAACCACCCCATTGTACGCTATTATCTCGTTTGCATGGTCGTAGCACGGCACTTTTCCCCGAGATATGGGCGTTAATGCCGCCTCCGAAGTCGTGGCTCGATGGGAAGCGAATGGGCTTCGAGGTGATGGCTGGACCGCGGGGTATCTCAATTAGAACTCTTCGGAGCGATTTGCGGGTCATTGAGAGGCGAGAAACGGGGAAACTTTGGAATGTATCGCTTGATTTAAGGAGATACGTACTCTTGCCGTTTGAGAAAAAAGGGACTTGTTGAAGGAATTAGAATAGAAGAATTGCTGGATGAATTCATTTGAGTTTTCTTTGTTAAAATAGGCAAATAATATAATAGGATGTTTCTAGTAAGTGTGAATAGGAAATAACACCGTTGAATTCGAAGATAGAGAAAAACCAAGTACATAGGTTTTTTGTGGATGCACCGATGCAGTTGCAAAGTGCAATTACACTCTTTTTTTAAATGGAATTTTCTTTACATAAATTGATTTTCCATGTCATCTTACGCATACAAGATATGGATCGTTAGAAATCCATTGGAAGTCATTGAAAACTATATTTTTCGAGATATTTTTTTTTCTTTTCAAGATTTAATGTTATTTGAAGTACACTCAGTTCAGTTGATTCTTGTCCCTAGGAAAAAATGGGATGAGAAAATATATACATAAAACTAATATATACATAAAAAATGTACATTTACATATACTTCATATACTACATTATATGTATACTGTATATTTCAGTAGGAAATAGGCATATTTCCTCATCACCAGACTGCGGATGTTTATGCATTTATGGCGATTTTAAATCTGCTAAAATGCATAAAGATAGACAGATGGAAAAATACATTATTAAACGAAATTTTTCTTTGAAAACAACGGTTCAATAAAATTCAAGTTATTGATGACCAGAACTTTAAACGCGAATATCTCTAAAATGAAAACACGTGACATGCGGTGTTTGCCTTATAACCACAGATATTGCTATCATGCTTACAGTTTATCACACTTACCCTGTTCACACACTGTTATATTTAGTAGTAAGTTAAGTAGTAATTTCCTTTCAATAATCTGTAATATATGCTCATTTTAATAACAAAAAAGCCAAATTAATGTATTTAGTAATTCTTTCTGAACAACTTCTCAAAAAATCTCATCCTTTCCTAGTGAGAAGGTTATATGCTCCTTTAACAAAGTAAAACAGCCCTCATGTAGAGTACTTTACAATTTACAATGGAAGAAACTCCAGCCTTTATTTTTTACTTCAGGTAAAACAGAATTCGGAAAAAAATTCGATGGACCAGAAGCGAAAAAAAAATTGCAATGAAAAAAGCGGAGAGCTTCGAAATAATTTGATACACCACTGTTATTTCGAACATTTCCGACGTGTTGCAGACCGGTGCACGCCTCCCCAAGAAAAAGCGGGTCTAATCGATCAGAACGGTAGTTGTTCGGAGCGTTAATCTCGGTGTCTCGCTTTACGACACCGCGGAATAATAACGGGCAACGTTCACGGTGCACAATTCCGTGGAATTGGCCTGGCGAATAAAGTCGCGGCAATTACGCGTGTTCCGCGTCGTTCGGTTTTCTCTCGCAGCGATTTGCTTGTCCGCGACGCACGGTATCCCCTGTTTGGTCAGTAGCCTAATTGCAGTTTACCGTAATTGCGACCAGAAGCGGTGCGGCATCGCGCTTCCTGCCGCTGCGCTGCGGCGATACCGCGGCGAGCGATAATTCAGAACCGATCACGAAATCGCGAACCGTTTTACAACACGTTGCATGCTGTCTGCGAGCTGTCTTCTTTCTATGGAGATTTCGCTCGAGGAGATTCTCACTTTTTATTGAGTCCGTAACACTGGATGATCGCTATCAAACTTATTATATTATTATTATTATTATTATTATTATCGCTAACACAGACATGTGTTGAGTTTTTGCGCCGAGATCCGCACAAATGTGTTTTTGTCGGTTTCGTAAAACTTAGGGGAGGAATTTCTATGAAGCAGTGGAGGAATCCTAGTTCTTCCTAGTTGTTTAGTCTCCAGGCGATAGTCAAGGAGAGCAATAAAACTCAGAAAGTAGCTAAGTTATGTGCTCGTTTCTACGCAACTCTAATTCGCGTTCGATTGCGCACCGTTCAATAAGGAAGCCGCGTGGGCGGGTTGCATCGTTGGCTGCACATCGTAAAGCCACTCGTAAATGCTTCGAACTACAGTTATCCTTCCCCAGAAGGAAGAAGGATAATATACAGTATTCTGTCTCGTTAATAGAATTCGATATAATCGTCAAGGAGATCGTGAGAAAAATTGAACAGTGACAGGTGAGAGTCGAATCTCATCGAATTCTGGAAACGAATGATAAGGAAAATGGGGTGGCAATTACGCTTAGAAAAGCCTTGCCGATGACAGTGCGAGATAGCGAGTGATTGATACCGACACTCTTCGAAGCACCGATCCAAGGTTTTGATCGCGGAACGTTTCAATCTCCTTTCGCCAAGCTCTTCTAGAAAACGCTGGAAAATTGGCGAGTTTGATAACTTTCTTGCTACGTAGATCCAACAAATATAGCACAGGAAATTTTCAAAACCCGTAGAAGACCAAACAAGTCTGCCTAATTAATCTACAAAACCAGAACAGGTTCCAAGCTCGCAGCTCTAAAATTTCGCGACGAATCTTGCGAAATGGCCAGCATTCAGCGGCGCGAGGAGAAGCGGCGAAAGGAAATCTAGATCAGCGAGATTCACGGCGCCCCGACACACACAATGGCGCGTTTTCCTCGGAAACGGCGTGGATATTGCGTTCCAGTCGCATGAAATCTTATCTGCGATCGAGAGCCGTTCGCGCAAGGCAAGTAAACACCGCGTCACCCGCTTCGCGCCGGATCGCCGAGCATATTCCGCGGCTTTAATAATTTTCAAAGAAATCGCTTCCACGCCTTTCTCTTGTCTCCGGCTCCGGGGAGCTGCGACCAAGTGGAGCAGGAAGTGCCTCCGTCGGGGCCTGAGAACCGTTTACCCAAGTGTTTCCTGCCCCCGGAGAGAGACACGGCAAATAATTTTCTGCGAACGCGAGGCACCGGCAAATCCGATTGCCTCTCAGCGATTCTTATCAGGTTCCGAAGAACGCGCCAATTTCACAATCCGAACGCCGCGCCGGCCAGCTGCGCCGCGAATTTCCACCGGACCCCTCTGCACCACCCCCTCGGGGCCAGGCAGGCGACGAGAAACTCGTCGGTCGACATTTTTGCGATCGCGGTTGAATAACAGGTGTTGAGACACTCGTTGCGTGGATGTTTATTTATTGCTTCTTAATCGCCTCGCTGATTATCGGATTTTCGTATCGCGGGACAGAAGTGTCTGCGAGTTAATTAGCTGCTTTGTGAGAGGCTTTGCTGTTCTGACAGAACTGAGTGAACTGGAGATTTCGTAGATTTTCTGAGTTATTATCGGAGGTTTTGGAGCTTGAGATTTTTTTAAAGAAATTTTGAATATCTGAGGCCTGATGAGGGGAAACCGAGGCAGGTTGTAACAAAAATGTTTTTGTAGTTATATCTCGAAAATGTTTTCCTCAATCGTGAAATCATTTGCGTAATTCACTACTTACGTGTTTAGTTAACACGTTCAGTACTCGCACATGATAAAATCTTGAACAATTAGACATTCAGCTTCATCTTAAATTAACGCAATCTTTCGTTACAATTTGCCCGGGATAAAAGTAACAGCAAGTGTAGTATGTAAAGTTGTAACCGTAGAGATATAAGAATAGAGCACGTGAGAGGGCCGAAAAAGCGATAAAGGCTTAGAAAGAAAACACTGCATGCAGGCCCTTTTTATCCTTGTCTAATCGCATATGCGCACAAGCTGAGATATGTATTTCTGATTGTGTTTCTTTGACGTAAAAAGTATTGGTTATTATCAGCGCCGGCGGAACGCATTAAATGCAAAGCATAAGAACGCCAATTGCCAAACACAGGAACACTTTGGTCGCGAAAAAGTGTTTTTTAATTTTTACTGAGTGCTATTCTGAAAAGATTGGTATTTTGTTTGTACGTTTCTTTTTCTCTTTTTCCCATGATGTTATAATAAGTCTAGTTAAATTCTAGGACGCTATATAAATTGTTGCATAAGAGCACCAGAAATCTTAGCGCCGGTCCTGGTTATTATGTATAACACAGAATAATTCAAAATAACAGAAAATGACTGAAATGTGTATCGTATGCCAGAAAAAACCTAATTGTTGTTTCAATAGTAGTTTTCATTTGTAAATATAAGTGTATTCTTAACTTCCATAATTTTTTCTTAAATAATTTTCACATACTAGTACATATGTAGACGTTAATAAACAAGAACAGAAGGGGCCTATATATGTATAACGTTCTCTTTCTAATCCTCTATCGCTGCCACCTATAAGCTAGTATACAGCTTGCGCGCTCTATTCTTATATTTCTATGGTTGTAAAGCACCGATTGTATTTATTTAAATAGAACAATAAACATCTCTCAAAAATATAAATAAAAACGGATATCATTATTAAATATTTTATTTGTGTATTTATATCTAGAGAATGTGACATGATATATTCAAAACTTGACTCCTTATTGTGTGCAACGCTGTGAAGTGCCTTGTTCATATTTGTAAAACCTCTTTCTATTTTTATCTTGTACATTCTCATAGTAAAACTGACTACAGTAATGTCTCTCACATCGTCCCTACACACTGTGGTCTGAAACGTTGTTTTATTTATCCGAAAGCCAACTTTTCAAGTTTTCTTTTCTACTTTTTTATTTTTGTATTTTCGGAAAACTATAAAGACAAGCGTCCACATTAAAAACACAGTATCTGTCTACTGAAACTATCTCAAATCGCTTTCTATAGCTGAAAGACAATCAGACAATATTTGCTTTATCGCCATTTAAATTCGCAGTTTTTATCGTAGTTTGTTACAATTTCAATGTGCTCGTCACCACAGAGGCGATCGGAAAAGGCGGGAAAAATTCCCTTCGCATCGATATTTCCTCCTGGAACAGTGTTCCTACGCGAGGCGAGGGCAGAAGACAAGCCGGGGGACTCGGGGACGAACAATCGCGCTCGCGTCCGCGTTACGCAACGTGCGTGTGCGTGCATGCGTGTGCGTCAAATCTCACGTGGGAACGTGGATCGTAGGCGAGGATCGAGCGTGCCTACCATGGCAAAAGGACGAGAAACGGGAGGGACGAGGCACCCGGGAGGGAACTCGTCTAAACCGATCATACGTGACTCGAGGAATTACACGAGGGCCCTGTACTAGAAACGCTTCGTTACGATTGCCACGGAATTCTCTTCAACCCGGGGACGCGGTCTCCTGGCTTCGTATCCAGTACGATAATCGACCGACGAGATAAACCCAATTACGATTAAACCCCTTCGACCAGTTTTTCCGCGCGAGGATCAAGCGGGACGATCGTTTCCTGTTTTCGCTGGGATCCATCCGGCATCCCTGCACGCGCTGCCGCTTCAGATTCCCGCGACAAACCAGTTTAACCCTTTGGAAATCCATTTTTCTTTTGGGACAAAACACGCAAAAATATGGAGGGAGAGGTGAGTATTTATCGTAGAGTGCTTTAGATTGTCTGAAATATTCGTGAAATATGGTTGTAAGAAATTTTATGCGTGTAGTGTGTGAATTCCTGATGTGTTTCTTTCAAACGTCTGAATTTTTAGGAAGATTTTTATTATTTTAGTATACAATGGATTCCAGATATTTGAGACACATGGGAACTGGTGTCTTTCGGTTCAATTAAACGACGGTCCCAATTATGCGAAGTACATATAACTATTTATACTATTTAGGTTCTGTTATTTAAGATAGCGATATAATAAGCAGAATTCACGGCATTATTAATGGTTGGATCACTATGAGAGAGACGAATCATTTATTGACTAAAATAAAGAGTTACTTTTAAATCATCGACAATCATTTCACCGACAATGTTTTCATCGATAATTACGTGTTCAAAAAAAATAATGAGGTCAATAAAGTAACAGTATATTATGGTAACTTTAAATATTCGCTTCATTATTTTTTTTAAACACGTAATTATCAATGAAAACGTCAGTGAAATGATTTCGGTGATTTAAACGTGTTGGTGATTAAACCTTGTCGATGAAATGATTTTCGATGATTTAAAGGTAACCCCATTTAGCTTAATTTGTACTTTTGACCGGTAATAAAAAATTGAAACAGAATCTAAGTTAACACCCAGCCTTGAATAATCGCCTAAAATCATTTCAAAACTCCAGTTTCTGGGATCTTCCCTTTTCCATCGGTCCTACGCATACTAAATTATTTTCTTGTGCGTGATAAGTATTTTCTCAGTTTTTTTGTCTCTTCGAAATCTTTTTTTTTAAGTTCGACGAAGCAAAGAAGTCCCCCAGAGGAAGAGAAGAGGAGCGAGACCGAAGGTTTCCCCGGGGCGTAATCCCTTCACGGTTCCTTTATCACGATGACGTGCCTCGGCCGGAGGAGCCGCGGCCACCGCGAGGGCCGCTCACTTTCTCCAATTTGTCATTGGCGTACGGCTCGCGATATTGCGATATTAATTAATCTTCCGCGGCGGCGCACGCGCACACGTTCGCCCTCCCCATTCACGCCACGGGATGCACCGCGAGGGCTGCAGCGTTGCACGTTCATCGATGCACTCGCGTTTCATCGTGAGATAAGATCCGGAGCAGGTGGAGAGTCCTCGCGGTTCAACACGCTCTCCTGGAGTCTCTCGCGACACTCCAGTTCTAATCAATTTTTGATCATAAAAATTGAAGCCGAACTGTGCCAAATATATTAAGAATGTAAATATTAAATATTAACATTTAAGTAAATATTAACACTAAATGGTACTTCAATAACTGAACAAATGACTAAACAGTAAATTAGCTAAATATTAATTTTTGGGAACGAATTTATTCAAGATGCAAGATTCATGCAAATATGAGGAAATTTCGAAATTTTTATTTTGGATACTCATATTTACAATATAAAAATCATACAGTGGAAGGAAAAAATACGATTTTTTATACACTTTCGCCATGATAAAAATATTGAAGACCTATTTTACTTTTAGTGAAGAAATGAAGAAGATTTTCTTGGAAATCTGCTTTGTATTTTTTACCCTCTTAATACGGAAATTACTAAAAAATTAGAATTCTCCAACTCGAAATAAAAATGAACTCCTTCCCAAATTATTTTAACAACCATCTTTTCTGTAATTATTCTTATACAAAAACGGCGGAGTCTTAAATCTTTCTTCAATGACTAAATTTAAAATAGAAAAATGACACAGTAGAAGATTTTTGGATAACTTTTAATACATTTTCACAGCGATAAGAAAGATTTTCAACCTCGTGAAAAATAAAATGAAATGTTCTCAAAAATGTAGCTTGCGTTATTCAGTTTTCAAATACAGAAAGCTACTAAAACAATTCAAATCCTCCGAACCAAAATTAAATAAAACCCCGTCGCACCCAATTTTACCAAGGGACAAAGAGTGCAACGCGCTGCACCTAAGCGTGCACCGCGCCATTCATAGCGATGCACGTGCACCAGAGAACGTCTCACCGACTTCGGCTCTCGGTGATAAGATCGAGGACAGGTGGAAAGCTTCTCGGTGCTCCCACGCGACTCCGTGTTTGACCAGGTTCCAGACAGCTCCGAACGTCGGACGTTCGACGTCGGAGGTCTCCCGAGGGGGGATCAGAATTAGGAATCGCGTGTACCCCGCCGCAGAGGGGGATTAAAAGGTCCGACGAAAGAGGAACGTGAGAATGATCGAGTGTTGGGGACGAAACTGGGTCGGATCCGAGGCGTCAGAAAAATATCGAACCTCCGCGGAGGAGGAAAGGGGAACCTGTTGCCGACGTTATCTTCTCGCATTCGCCTCGCGTAACGCCGGGGAAAAAATCTTTTTGCTCCGTTTCACGCAGGCGAAGAATGCAATCAGCGTTTTTATCACCCGGACTACGTGTCTCGGGGCGATACACCGCTGGCTCGAATTATTTTCGACCGTCGCGTCGGCGAGAATTCTTGTTGCATTTTATTGCTCTAAAATAAGGGAGCTCATTTTATTTTCGTGACTCGACTTTTCAGAAATTTTCAACGCTTAAATTAGGTTTCTGGGATTTTTCAAATATTATGAAACATGGGGATTAATTCCATCGTTTCTTCGTTATCTAAACTTATTGTTAGGTAAAACATTTTGTAACTCTAACTCCATAAAAATTTTTTAAATTACGCATTACGTCTTTGTACTACTTATTTGAGTAATTTAGCTTATTCTTCAAACTATTATAGCTGATGTTATTATAATCTAGACCATAAAAATATATAAAATAAGATTCTAATATTTCTGAAAACATTTATACAATTCCTAGTATCTACTCATGGCAACCTACTAGCAAACAATAATGAAAAAGAAAATATCAATAAATACAAAAAGTAATTTTAAAAAAAGAAACACAAGGGAAAATAAACACAAGTAGAAAGGGAAAATCAGTCAAATAAAGGAGTAAGTATTGTATTGTTTGAAAACAATCTGCAATATTTTTTTTTTTAATTACTATAAATATGTATGATTCTTTAAATTCTTATCAGAGTCTTGAATGAATCTCCTCCACGATATAAACTTCTTCGAACCACGTAATTACTCATTAGAACCAATTCTTGTTTAAAAATCCTCAAAAAGAAAAAATGAATTACTGTTTCATTTTTGTACTTCAATTTTTGCAAAATTTTAGACGCTCACAAACTGGATTTTTCAGACTTTCAAGATCGCACTAAATGAATATTAATTCCATACTTTCTCTGTTTCCTAAACCTGTATAATTAAACCTAAATAAAAATTTTCTAATTTTTAATGTCTTTGAGTTCCCCGCTTAAGAGATCAACCTGTGAAGTGAATTAATATGCTCCCGCGATTGTCACCGTGTTCGACTGGTCTGTTCTGGCTTTGTGACAGTGCCAGAGAAGTCATTCGAGGTGAACCCGATCCCAGAGCAGCTCATTGATGATTTCGGTCGGGTCCACCGACTCCGAAGCCCTCGGGCTCGCACAAAATCGAGTCTGTGTCCGTTTCTTGCGTGCGTTACGGTACCCGGGGAGCCGGATCGTCGTCTGATAGCAGCCGACGGGAGAGTCGACTTTTCGCCGGGACAGGATGAGTCATTACGGCGAGGTAGTAGCTCGCATCGAACCGCAAATCACGCGAAAAACCGTCTCGCGACCGGAGGGAGAACGTCTCGCGATCGGAGCACGTCGAACAGTGCCAAATCGTTTTTGCGGGGAAAAATTGCCTACGGTCTTGGACGATTGACCACTGGAAATGCCGACCGCGGCTTCGTCATTCGCTTCTCTGCATACTGCGAATCTCCCGCCTGACCGATCTTTAATCTCTTCGAAGATGAACGCACGCACGACTTTATCTATTTAATCAAAGTGTCATCGATAAAGATACGATTAAGTGAATAATCCCAGAATTCCCTTTTGTTTGCCGGCTCGTAATTTTAATCTACCTATGTAACTACATTTGTCTTCTAAGTTGAACCTGCATTTTTTCGTCGACTAAAGAGATTTGCGAGTGAAATAGCAACGAATGCGATAGGATTGTGTAAAGAAAATAATTGAAATGAAATTGAAGGTTCACGAGAGTTAGAAACCGGGATTCCGGATAAGAAATCTGCTTGACCGTCGGCGCGGAGGCTTCACAAACGATTAAAACGAGTCACTCTCTCTCCGCAGCGTCTCGGATCGAAGACTTTCCCCGACGATAGGTCACTCGGAGGATCATAAAAGCCCCAGCTGTATCTCTGTTTCCCGCGGACCTCAGATCTTATCCGACCTTGCCGTTGGTGCATAAGCGATTTATAAATAATGTATGGGCGTTTATTTATACACGCGCGTAGTCCTGCGCGAAGTGGGCCGTGGAAGGAGCGATCCGACAAAAAAAAAGGCGCACGCGATCGCTCGTGTTCCTTTTGGTCGGGGACGTGATTCATTCAGATGTTACGTCCACGTCCGCGAGCTCCCTTTAAACCGGTCAAACGATGAGAACGCGTCTGCGACCGGAAATTTCGCGGCAGAATCCGGAGAAAACGTGAACCGAAGAGAGCTTCTCGAAACACGCGGTTCGAACGATCTTCCTCGAAACACGCGGAATTTCCATTCCTTGAGTATGCAACTCTCGTTTTCTTCTTCTTCCTGCGAATTTACGTCTCGCAAAGACGTCAACTCCTGTGGCTTTGAATTTACAATAAGTTCAGAAGGATGAAAGCAAAGGACTAATTACGAAGTGCATAGAAACCTACGGTGCATCAGAAACGAAATCTAATGGTACAAGAGTCGGTCCGGCAGCAGAAATTTCCATTTCCAATTGTGCAATCGCGAGCTCGCCATACAATTTATAATAGATTTTAACTTAAGCAAGTTTCTAAGCGAAATGGTCATTACCATGCTGCTTGCTACTTTATTCCAGTACACATTTGTCCCAAGATTGCCGCGCAACGTGTACACAAGTACTAATACCTATACGCGTTTCATAATTCCAACAAAGCTCCGCGCGCAGAATCCACTCGAGTCTCCGAAATTAAAGCAAAAAACTGCCCCGGAGGAAAAGGCAAATGCATCGAGCTCTTACGACGCAACATAAACACCGGACGTTTACAACGCGCGGCGAAGGAACAGAGCAGCGCGGAGACTCGGTGCGAGAGAAGAGAGGGAGAGGTGAGATCGAGAGAACGAGATCCGACGCTACGTTGTGCCTGTTCGATTACAGATAATCACCCCGCGATCGAACTTCATCGACCTATAAATCGGGCACCGGGAGAATCGCGGTTATGGTAGCGGCCGCGGCTCCGCCTGATGAGTTATACAATCGCGGCGGGCATAAATGCGCGATTATTTCTCGTGCGCACGTGTTCCGCGGATCCGTGGCACCGCGATGGCGATCGTAAAGAACGCGTTAATCGCGAGATAACTCGAGGTGGAAGTGTTATCGACTGGGAGATTCGATTCGGAAGAGCCAATGGAAAAGCAGTCATCCACGGATGAACAATTTCTTAGGGAGAAACGAGAACGCCTCCCTCTTTTCCCAGAAAATTCCCTCCGTTTTCTCCTATAAACCTATGCAATTCATTGCAATTAATATTTGAATCTATTCCTTGTTACCTAAAAGAAGTAATAGAGTTCGGAATATTTGTCTGTAAAGATTTCTGCTTATAAATTAATCCATTGATAGGTGGTGTTACATAAACGCTGTATTAAAATTTGATTTTGTTTTGCTGGGATAAAACCATTTTTCTTACTGTATCTGTTTTATTTTTTAAGTCTTTATAAAGACGTAAGAAATTTTTGGTGCTGATAACAAATGAATTAACGAATTGCATTGTATTTACTGAGTTTCCTATTGATCATAAGTAGACTACGGATGTTTATGCATTTATGGCGATTTCAAATGTACTAAAGATGTGCACGAATGCAAAAATACATGAAATATTGTAAATAAAATACATTTCATGATATTTAGAAGGTAAAAGACACTTTTATGTAAGTTGGTTTTCTTTTTCTATGCCCCTGAAAATATGAATTTGCATAAACATCCGGAATCTAATTATAAGTTTGCCATTCTAGTCGGTCTAGATTATTGTAATCTGTATTTTGTCGTTTTTATTATTCTTTTTTATGAAACCGTGTGTAATAGATAAGACATTATTTATTTATTTATTTTAAAAAAAAGTTCCAAGGAAAGTTTTAGCACGAGGAAGTATCTAATGTTGCGTAAACATAACAATTGCCTAAAATGATGCCTAAAACGATAAAATATACATTTTCATAATTTCTACATTTTGTTTTAAGGCTCCAACGTTCTTAATCCAGCAAAATTAAATTCCAATATACATATTAATTCTCATATTTCAATTCAAAATAGATCATATACCTATTCACGAAGTTCCTATTTCCATGCTTTACCCTGCTGTTTTCTTCGGGTCTATTGAGCCCAATCCTGCATTTTATTTTGTTAAATAACTGTTTCAAGTTTAAAAAAAATATGAGGAATTTAGTGTCAATTTTCACGTTAATTGTTTCTTGACGTTCTGCGAAAATTTCACTAACCACATTTATAATGATGTGTTCATAATTCCATTTGTAATAAATAAAAATTTTAAGAGGAGAACAGCAGCAGGGTTAATGGATTAAGAAATCCTAAACACCACGGAGAACTTAGTTCCCCCAATCAACCTAATCAATCCCCAGGAACTTATATCCCCCAATGCCCTAATCACCATCTAATGGACCGCAAAGGAAAGCAAACAAACATCCACTTCTTCCCAATGGATTTGCAATGATCGCCGAACCAGAGGACGAAGAAAATCCACGACGCGACTTTCGGATCGCGACGATCACAAATTATCCGTCCGGTTCGAGGCGGACCGATCGCCAGGCAATATCTCATAGAGCAGCCGACCTGTGTTTAGCCTATCACGAAGTGGATGTCCTTGTCGTGACCGTGAGGCTAATTGCCGGTGGTCAGCGGCAGAACGAACGTCGGCGGAGGATAAATAGCGACGATGGCGGTGACGACGCGCGCGAGGCGAAATATCACGCTGATTCCGAAGCTTGGATGTCGTCGCGATCGGCCCTGCGAAGGAGAAGCGTCCAGCTGCTTTATTTTCCTCGCGGTTTCGCCATCCATCATCGCTGGTCCTCCCCGCACCGAAAGGACGTCTTCGGAGACGCCCGGTAAGCCTACTGGAAAAGATGGATGACTCCGAGGCGAGGCTTTTTTTAACTTCGTTTGTGCGCCGCGTGCGAATCGCTGGCATTTTTCTAAATCGACCGGAAAGAGACGCACACACAAGGGTTAAATGGCGTTTCCTGTCACTAGTTGGTGAAGGCTGATGGATATTTTGGGGGAGTGGTTCCCTTTGAGGTGATTCCTTTAGGTTTCTTTGGTTGTCCTAATTTTGGGCTCGAAATAAAATTTGTTGATGGATTCTGAGGATTTCTTGGAGTTTGAAGGTACAGTGGAACCTCGATTAACCGCTTAATATTGGAGTCAAAACTAAAGTATTTCCTTTGCACAGGATTCTATTATTTTTGTATAGCAACATTAATTAAAAGTTCGAGTTTTACTGGAAATTTCAGTGTGCTTCTATCACTGATGCAGTGAATAATTTGAGTCCAGAGTAATAAAAATAGGAAATAATTAAGAGCCGAAACTGCTTTACAAATTTTCTAAGGTATCGTGAAGTATCGTTTAAGACGAAAATATCGTTGAGATATTTATGATTACATTTTCAAAAGGTTTTAATTTCCTTTGTTATTATTTTTTTTTAGATATCAAGTAACTAGAAAACTTCTGAACTTTACCTACTTATGCAGTTTTCTAAGACATTGAATCTCTTCAGAAGAACTCCAAACAAACAAGATTCCAAACCTCACAGATTTTCAAAATAAACAAAGATCCTTTCCATGAAAATGATTGAAAGATCAAAGTGCCAAATGAGAGTTCCATCATGTTTAGAATCGAATGATCAAAAATCGGAGAAACGGCGAAGTCGGAACTCCCGGAGAAATCATAAGGAGGAGGTTTATCGAACGGAGCAAAAAGAAACCAGGTAGGTTGGCCGGCGTTCCCCTTCGAAGACGCGGTTACGTAGAAATCACGTTACCAGGAACGAGGGAAGTTCTCGTTAAGAGAAACTCCGTAAACGTAAAGTCGACTAGTACGGATCGCTCATTGATGGTAGGCCCATCTAGATCTTCCTGAGAACGACGCAACCGGCCACGCCATCCATTCAGACGTTTTATTTTTCCATTACGAACCAACTATTTCGACCGGCGTAAAAATCCACTCTGACGAGATAATGATCCCTCCCCGATCTACGCTCAAGATCTTCTCTATCTGCTTCCTTGCACTATTCCTAACCTGAAGATCGGAGATCATCAAAACCTGAATCCTAACTAAAACTATTTCAACTTCACTGAATTCTCATTGAAATGATTTTACACTACCTCCAAAATTAATTATCTCTATACTTTTGGAATTTTAAAGCGAGACTCTATTCCTTCTTCTATACTTTTCAATATCTACTCACTTATTTTTACTACACTTCCTTCAACATAAATTCATCGTTAAATAATGACACGCTCTCAAAAATTAATTACAACTTCTACATTCGTTAAACTTCAAAGAAAAATTCTATTTTTTCTTCTACACTTTTCAATATCTACTCACTTATTTTTACTACACTTCCTTCAACATAAATTCATTGTTAAATATTCACACGCCCTAAAAAATTAATGATGATTTTTACATTCGTTGACCTTCAAATCAAAATTCTATTTTTTTCTTCTACATCTTTCAACACTTACTTCGTTAATTTTTAATACTCTTCCCAGAACATATATTCATCGTTAAACCTCAAGAAAAAAAATTACTCAATAACAATATCTCCTACTTTAAATATCAGTTTCTCCGCAAGAAACTTCTTTCATTTCCCATTGAAATCGCCTCGACAATAAATAAAAAATCTCCAACTCGACTTTCCAAAGATTCAATATTAAATTTCCCGGAAAGATTGAATGTTCACGAAGGAGAAGATCGGCGCAGTCGCATCCGATTTCCTATCATCTCGTGCCCCGTTGAAGGCCCGAGGCGACCGATGCATCGTGTCTTCAATGAAGTCCTTATAAAGGTACGGAGCGTGCCGGTTCCACGGCCGCGGCGAGGAAAAACCTTCGACTCCGAAGGAAAGGAGAGGAGTTGGCCTCTCCTCTTCCCAGATTCGATTAATCGCCGCGGGCCTATCGATCCGGGATGAATGCACCGCAAGGGAGGCCACCGACGGTGCTCCATTCACCGGGAGCGCCGCGAAGCTTTCGTTTCAGCGTCGCGTCGCCCGAAGCCCGTCAGAAGGCTTCCTTCTGTCTCCTGCTCCCTGCGTACGCCTTGTATACCGTTACAACTGGATGTGCCCGGTCTTCGCGATTTTCTGCACTCAAGGTCTTTTTGTCGCGACGCGGTCGCCCCGGGATCGAGACTTCGTACGATCGAGATCCAGCTTCGCGATACCGTCAACCACCCTCCTTGCCGTTCCGTTTCTATTATAATGCGGTCTGTGAGAGAATCCTGGAAGCTGGGAAATTAGTGGAGAAGCATGAACACGATGACGGATTCAATGGAGATTAGGATATTTATTATAACGATAAGGAATGGTGAAGAAAACTTTAGAAGTCATCAACACCTTGTTTTATTATTGGAATCGGAAACAAATGATATTTTCTAGAATAAAATTTAGAGTCCAATAAAATCTGTCAGACTTAATTTTAATTTAAAATGTATCGCGGCTAATTGTAAAACAATTTTTCAATAATAGCCGCTAGCAACAAATAAGTACAATAAACAATTAAACTATTCTGGAACAGATAATTTTATTTTATCAACATTGAAAGAGTCACTGCATAATGTGTCGAGTTAGTAAAAAAAATCCTTTCATCCAATTTTTAAACATGATTTTTATAAGAAATAAAAATTTGCGAGGACAAAAATTCTCACACAAGGATTAAATAATGGGGAAGTAAATACTAGAGAAATATGGATAATCTGGAATTGCATGAATTTGTAGCAAATTTCATTATAAAAAATAAAAGAGACTCTTGGGTTAATTGTTAGCAGAGATTTTCGTAAGTGTCTCAGAATTTTTTAAGATTTTTAGAAAGTTAAAAATAGTGAAAAATCAGGCTTGAAGAAATGAAGTTCAATCGTGTGGAAATTTGAGAAGAAAATGAAAGTTCCTGTTTAGTGCTATAATTTGATGTGTATCTATCGCGTGTCATAGTTTTAATCGGGCCATTAGGCTGCCTATTTGCACGTGAAATTGAAGATTAGTATTCAGAGAGGGTAGAGTCTACTTAGGGTTTGGGAAGGGTCAGAAGACCCCTTCAATCGCTTTGTCGAGGGGATGTTTTCCCTGAGTAGACACTTTAGTGATTGAAGGCATACAAGTTCGTGCTAAATGCTACTAAATTTAGATTAAATTGACGAAAACTGAAAACGACAATCTGCTCATTCATTTTATGGAACACTCAGCTCTTAAAAATTCGTAGATACATGTAAAATGGAAGACAATTGAAAACGACATTCAATATTTAATTTTAGTTTGCAGTGTCATCTTCACGGGAATTTCTTAATCTCTCTAAATTTGCATAATTTCAACTAACAGACAAGTAAAATAATTATTCAATGAAACAACATTAATGGTCCAAAGAAGTACAATTTCAGTTTTCCGTGCCTAATTTCTCAATAATTCAAATTTGCATAATTTCAAACAGACAAGTAAAATAATTATTTTATAATACTGTAATAATCGCAAAAACGATAAAATCCAGAATAAACAATTCCCAAAAATCGCATTTCCTCCAAAATTTCTCTAATTCTAAATTCTCCACCTTTTATCTCACACGAAACTTCAAATTTGCACCTTCCTCCCGAAATTCCTACCTGTCTGAACCCAACTCCGCAACGAAGAGCAATAACAATCTCAAAATAGCCAGACAGTGGTGTCAGCAACCCCGCAAAGTCTTTCCCAAGTTCGCTCACAAAAACTTCCTTTTAAGTAAACTCCTGGACAGGTGGACCACGAGCGAAAACTCAAAAACGAGTTCATAATTTCGCAAAATCATCGCGATAGAGCGAGCGCGGAGCGTCGAGAGGCGAGAAAGAAATATCAAGATCGGCGAGGCGATACGTCATACGCGCACCACCGTGGATAACAGTACTTCTCGCTTATGGGCCGACGTCGTAAGCAAAGTAAATATATGCGGCTAACAATGGACAGATTACGGGGCCCGTGCTCCTCGGCGGAAGTACTGTCCGCTCGCGAGGAAACCTCCGAGTTCCGAAGACGGACAAAAGTTGTCCAGCCGGGGGTCGAGCCCAAAATTCTTGTCGCCGCGACCTTCTGCATACTGATGCCCTTTAAAGCGACGCGTTATCGTCCGAGGCACGGTGCGCGAGCCGTGTGAACGCTACCTTTAAGACCGGTGGAGACGTCCGAGCGTTGTGCCTCGGCGGAGCTCGCCATGTAGATAGCCATCGATTTCTTTATAAGGACGGCAAGTGCACAATTTCGCGTGTAACGATCTTATCAATCCCGAAATTAATGAAACGCGCGAATTTTAATGAAACCGTTTTTACCGAGCTCCGCTTCCGCGAAAGTCGCGAGAACGCGCGACCGTTAGCCGCGCGATCGAGGCTCCCGCGTCGTGTGTCGATCGACGAACGCTCGATCGCGAAGAACGTGCTAGATCGACGCAAGAAAGAGCGATCCACGGATCCGCTTGGAAACGCGCGTCGCCGTTTCTTTCCTGGGCGGAACACAACGCGAACAACAGGTATACCGACGTCGTTTTTGCGATCTCGCGTTGCACGACACGACCTTTCCGTGAATCGGGGACTCGCCCCCGCTCGATAACCATCTCCGTCGCCTGTCCGTAAGATCATCAATAATTTGTCGTGACTACGGAAAGAAAACGAGCCGAGGCTCCTTTTTAACGCGGAATTTATGCCCGCGCGGCACGCAGATCGCCGCGTTATCGACGTCGCGCCGCATAGAGCCGCGTGTCCGCAGATAATCATCGAATTATAAATTGTCTCGGGGCCCGAAGCGCCGGGCTCCGTGTACGGGTCTCGTGTCTTGTCTTGTCGAGGCTTTTCTGAGCGGTACGTTTAGATAGGCCGCGGCAATTCTTGCCAATAAACGGCGATGCATGGGCAACGAACGATTGCTCGTTCTTCTGGGACGCCTGGAGCCGATCTTTAACAGTGAAAGTCGATCCCGAGGTGGGAAACAGCTTTTTGCGAGGCGAACTATTGGACGAATGTGTTCTAAACAGAGGCTTCGCGGTAAAAAGCGCGGAGGAGATATTGCGAGGTCTTATCTGTACGAATTCTCTATTATTTAAAGGAGCCTATCGTAATGCCGTTGCAGAACGATCGTGGCAGCGCGCAAGAATGTCCTATTGTCTGGTATCATCGAGAGATTTCATCGAGGGGGAAGAAAGATCGAGGTGGAGGTGGAAAATGGTTACGGTGGTTAATGGTTGCGCAATGGGCCACGTTAATTACTAACGGTCGAATCGGGGAATTGCCTTCCGATCGTGAGCACCGTTAATTAATTGAATGCACGCGCAGGACAACTTATCACCTGTGGAACCACGACGAAACGATATTAGTCCGATTCCGTACGCGAGAAATTTGCATTCGAATGTCTGCTTCTGTTTCTAAACAGTGCAGAAATTTTTCGAATTCGATTTCTGCTGATTCGCAGTGTCTTTCTCTATACCGAAGATGCAAAGCGGAGTTCTGCTAAAAAATTATTAAGGACTCGAACGACCCAATGCACGGGGGTAAGGGTGGGATTCCATAGAGGCGACGCTTCAGCAACATTATCACACAAAGAACACCAAGTGGGAAAACGGGAAAACTAGTCGCATGCAATATTCATTTCGAAAGGTTGCAACATGTTGCCTGCCGTGGAATCCCACCTTCAGAAATTCGCCAAACGATTTGCAACAGACGTAGATAACACTGGTCTAGAAAATTTTGCTTTCTTTTTTATATAAGGTTGGATAGAGAATTTTAATAGTATTTTTTATGCTGAATTTGAGTACAATAGCGTCCAAAAATTTGGAGTCCCTTTGCAAATAGAAGCAAGAACTTCTTCAATTGACTATAGAGACTTCTATAATTTGTATAAATATGGAATGTTTTACGAATTTTTTAGACAATCCAAGATATTCTATGCGTGTAAACAATATTTATTATTTTTACAGCGAAACATGGTTAAATTACAAGAATAAGTATTCAAAGATTTAACCGAAAAAACAGCGCATATTTATCAGAATTATTTTTATGAACAATTTGCATTTTCATTTTGGAGAAGATTCTAGAGAATAGCGAAGAAAACATTTTAAACGATCCATGAAAATTGTATGTTGCTATTAGCAACTTAAATTCTCTCTACCCATTTACACTATAATCAATATTTTCAGTATAAATATAATTATCAAATAATACAAAGAATCATCACACAGAAAAATCTCTAAGAATCAATGTAAATGTATTCTTCGTGATAAAAATCATGATGACCAGCGCAATCGGATGCTTATCGCACCAGGCATCAGAGTGACGCAAGAAGCTGAATAATGCAGATAACAAAAATGAAAACCGAAGCCTACGATATCATCAAAGACTCAACAATGAAAATACCCTGCAAACTCCCAACGCTCTCGACTTCCCAAACTCTCTGCCCTTTGACCTTTCCGTCTGAAGCTCCTACGATCCCTCAAGGTCGTCGGTGCCCCCGCGTCAGTGCTCCTCCGGAGGAAGCAGAGATATTTCGAAATTGAGACGTACGCGAGGAAACAGGCAGCGAGGGATTCGTCAAGGGTTCGCGTGAGGCTCGTAATCGACGGCGAAAACACGAAGCTCGCGAAGAACGCAGCCGGGCGAAGAGGAAAGGGGGCGAAAGACGAGAGGGTACCGTAAGGCATCCCGAGGATCGTTTCGCCGGATCAAAATTTCAGGGGCTCCGTGGCCGTGCCCCCCTCCTCACCCTGCACGGTATCCCCCAGGGCCCAGGAAATTATTTCTCGAAAGCCACTTACCGAGGCGCTCACGAAGAAGTAATCGGACAGAAAATACGAAGCCGCGGGACCGATAATGGCCGACCGGGGCGCGGAGCTCCGGGGCCCGCGGGGGCTCCAGGCGTGCGCGCGCGGGGTAACGTTGCCTTTATCGATCGTTTCTCGTTCGATCCTTTTAACATCGCTTTCTCGGCTGCCGCGAGAGTCGCGCGAAACGAATGCGCGTTCCACGAGAGCGCCGATTACGTGAATCCAAGGGACCGAGGCCGGTCCCGGCGCGAAAATTGTAATTAAACGCGATCCCGGCGAGAAACTCCCCGTTACGCGGGCCCCCCGAAAGGCCCAGGGCGGTGTTTATCCTGTCCCGCGGTCCTTCCCCGTGATGAGACGTAATTGCGATCGAGAGGATATTTACGACTGCGTCAGCCAAGTTCGGGGCCCTTCGCGAGGCCCATCGCCGACGAATGAAACGAAATTCCTTTCCATTATACATCTCCGTGGAAAGCCCATTACTCCGCTCGCTTCGATAGAAACAAGTCTAAGTCGTTGTCAATTCGACTTTCCCTCCGATTCCGCGAACCCGCGCGTAGCGGCGGTTCTCATCAAATTATCGCGCCGTTCGCCGCGAATCAACTTTCATTCAATCAGCACCGTTCCAAACGAGAAATCATAATCTTTCAGGAAGGACTTTCTAGGTTTCCCTCGGCGAGGGAACGAAGCCCGAAGTCGCGTTTCCGGTCCGAGGCGCAGGCTTGATCCTCGATCGCAGCCGCGGGCGCCGGATAAATCGATCTGGAACACGCGTTTCGCGGCTGTTACGCAGCCGTTTACAACTTCCGCGAGAACGATAGCAGCGAGCGATCCGGGCGAGAGAGGGGAGCCGCGAGAAACATTGCGAAAGGTCAAATTCCTTCGATTCGAGGCTCTCCTCGTCAAATTACGAGCCGCGAGACGAAGAACCGTGCGACCGAGGGGCAAAGAAAGGTTGAATTGCGTATGCATTCGTTATTTGCGGTTATACAGAGGGGGACAGAGTCCGGACCGAGGAGGAGGAGGAGTGAGAGAAGGAGAGGAGCTGAGGGAAGGGCTAGCAAGAGAGAGAGAAAGAGAGAGAGAAGAGGAATAAACCGATACGGAGATACCGCGTCCAGGCGAAAGCCGACAAGCCGACAACTCTCGAAAGGGCCTGTTGTAGGGGTGCTGGGAGAGAAGACGGCTGGAATGCACCGAGAACAGGTCGCAAGGCTGCCGACATTCCGAAATTTGCGACGCTGTTCACCACGGGGAGGAACGTGTCCCATTGTGAGCCGGGATCGACCCGGACTCTCCCCGGAAGAAGTCCCAACGACCGCGTCTGGACGCGGAGATTCGCCGAATTCGCGACAAACGCAACGTGGCTTGCCATTCGATTCGCAAACAAGAAATTCTCTGTCCAGACTATTCCAGACGCCGTTGCGTGACGGCGAGATAAGAAACAGTTTCGTAAGATGAAGGAAGCACAGAATCCCAGCTTACGTAATTTCCTCTCTTTTCATACCGAAACGACTACATAATATTGGTCCCCGTTTTTCTGAGAATTCCTTTCAAATCAAACCTTGCAGCGTCCTCGAAAATAAGTCAAATCGAAGAGACTCGAGATCCAAGACGATGACCAGACGGTCAAGAGAAGATCGAGTTTAAAAGAAACAATGACGATATGGGTTTATCGAAAGTTTAAACGAAAGAATCGTTTCGTTATTAATAAACACGTAGGAGAATTCCTGCCTCCGCCATTCAAACAGTGTCGTACGCGACCGCAGCGTGAATCGATTTTTTGCATTTTTATTTTGCACCCCCGTCCGCCTTTTACGAGGCGATCCTGCTCATCGACGGGGCCGCTACGCGGGCCCAGTTGTAAATAAAAAGCACGAGGGACGAAAGGAAATCGCGCGATAAAGATTCCTTTTCTTTTTTTTTAGCGTCCCTAACTTATACCGCCTCGTATTTATGTCCCTGACGGACCCAAGGCTATTTTTAGGCCCGCTTATTTTTACGTTTCTATTGGAACGCTCCATCCATCTTGATGTTGTTTATTTTACACTAATGGCAACAGTTTTTTCGTCGGTGCACTAATAAACATTTTTTTAACTTCAGTATTCTATGATTTTGTTGATATTCGTTGAGATTTATTTGAACAAAATGCAAGATTGAACTAACAAGGGAACATTTCGAACCCGGAAATTCAAACAATTATACAACTTCGAGTATATGTAGAGCATGTGTAGATATGTATTACGCAATTTTTTTTTGCTGCCCAAATTCATTCAAAGATTTCTATTTTATAACTCGCGAACTATGAGAGATAGGAAAAAGCTTTTGAGACAAAAGCTACTTCTTTTAATTGTATCTACCAAATGGTAAAAAATTTATCGATTTTTTAAACAATTACAAAAAACAATATTAATCAATCTTTTAGCATTTGGTAGATATAATTGAAAGAAGTAACTTTTGTCGCAAAAGCTTTTTCTATCTCTCATAGTTCGCGAATTATAAAATAAAATAAAAAATAGCCAAATTTTCGAAGAGTGATTTCAACCCCTTAGGGCGGTATTCATAGTTAGTTCTTATTCTTAAGCATTTGCTTAAGTCCCCCCTCATAATATAAATACATTGTAGGGGGAAGACTTAAGCAAATGCTTAAGAATAAGAACTGACTATGAATACCGCCCTTAGAGTGAATTTCGACAGCAAAAGAAAATTACGCGATACATACCTACACATGCTCTGCGTATACCCGAAGTTGATTTCAGTTTTTTGAATTTCCGGGTTCAGGATGTCCTCTTGTATATTCAGCTTTTATCATAGTTTTACAGCTACTAAAGGCAAGGAATTCAATTTTATAAGCAAATTCGTTTTCCGAGTCATACATATTTTAGTAATCGGCAGAACAGGCCTTACCGATTTTTATGAAATTTAGATACGTTATAAAACTCGAAATTCTGAAAAACTTTTTCCTATACATATAACCATCTCTACCTTAGTTTTCGAGTTATACAAAAAAAAAAGTTTTAGTAATCATTCGGAATAGGAACGACCTCAGCGATCTGATGACCCTGAAATATGTTGTCAAGGTCATCATTCTGAACAACTTTTCCCTATACATGTTACCGCTGCTCAGCTATAATTTTCGCAAATTAATATAATATAATATTATTATAATAATATAATTATAAATCGCAAAAAAAATTTTAATATTTTTAAAAAGTGATAGGAATAGGTATGGGTTAAATTCCCCGAAACAATAGACAAATTTTTACCTGAAGTGGTGTAGGTACTTGAAACTAATACTTAAATTTATATGATACGCAATGAAACGGCAAGCAATTTGTATGGGAAAACGTATATTATGAAACCAAGTATCCTTTATTGCGTATCATATAAATTTAAGTATTAGTTTCAAATACCCACACCACATCAGAAATTCGTCAATTGTTTTGGGGGAGGGGCTGCTGTCCAGGTACACCCTGTATGTTTTGCATATATTTTGCACATTTCGACATATTATAACTGCATAAACACCCGCAGTCTAGTAATCACCTACTATGTAATTCATATATCTTTAGCCTGATAAAACGCCAGGACAAGGAGTTAAGAAGTACCATCCAACACATAATATTTACTTCACAAAGTTGATTCTGCCTCTTTTCAGTGTGCCTTCCTCTCCAAAACACTCTAAATATTGTCAACCTCGGAGCGCTCTAAACACACTCATCAGCGCGCAAGAATCGAAGGTCAAAAGAATGAAAAAACGGTGGAACTGGTGTACGACGTGGAAAACCGATTCATACCCCGTTCCGTACGTACTAATCGCGTTCACCGGTACGCTCTCGTCTTACATAACATCGTCCCTCACCGCCAGGACCTTCGTCCTTCTCCGGGTCCCGATCGCGGGACGGACGCGGCGAGGAATTCGAGAGGGCGAGCAAGAAAGAGAAAATGCTCGATCGGCGAGACGCACGGGGCCCCAGTGTACGCACGCGCGCGCGCGCGCTGGAGCGATCGGGACGGCGATAGATACGCGGCTGCGCAATAGAGAAGGACGGGAAGCGCGAGCTCGCGCGATAGATAAAGACAGAGGGACACGCACACGTAGACGTCGCGGCTCTCTCAAGCCGCGTTCGTCGTTGCGGAAGAGAGACGGAGATAGTCCATCAAGCAAAACTCACCCTGTTGCATTCCAGAGCCTCCGCGCTGTGCTCCTCCTTCTGCTTGAAGCAGCTGCTGCACTTGCTCTTGTTGAATATGTTCGGCGCGAACTTCCTGCACTCGGCACCGGTGCCACGGACGCCCGCCGTGCCGCCCGACATCGCGACACGTGTGAATTAACCGCGACGACCGGACAGCATCGTTCGGCTCTCCACTCCGTGCGTCGTTCCCCTTTTACTCTCTCTCTCTCTCTCTCTCTCTTTCTCTCGCGGGGGCCCGCGGAGCCGCGCCAAACGTTCCGTTCCGATCACCCGTTTCCTCCTTGACACACGCGCACCGAACAACACACACTTCTCGGACGTGGCCCCCACGGACGTTGATCCCGCGCGAACGACAGTTTTATATTCACGCGCGATTTCGTTCGTTCCACGCGCGCGGACGCCGCCGCGCCGCGCCGGTTATCCCGGCCGCCACTCCGTTCGTGCCCGTTACGTTTAACGGATCGAGTTAACAGGATTTCGTATTCTCGTTCCCGGAGACCGAGGGGGGAGATCCGCACGCGAGTAATCGTTTTCCCCCCCGCGTGTCAGCGAGGCGCGATCTGTCCGGTGCCCCGTTCGATTCGAGAATCGAAAGCAATCGCGATGATAGATCGCGTGCCGGAAGGAGAATCCGCTCTGCCTACTCGTGTTTCGCTGCCTTCGCGCACAGACGATGGAAAGACGTTCCCGTGGACTTGGCGGAAACGACTGCGCCGTGTTTACGTTTATGCGCTTATGTCACGCGGACGACATTGACGCGCAACACAACCACGAATCTCTTCCCCGGATGATTTGGGTCCGCTCCTCTGCCCTCCTTTCCCATTGACAATATTTCCCTCCCGTGACCGCTAGGCTCCAAGCACGTGTGTCAACCGCAGAATCGCACGTCGATCTATCCTTCGGAGACACTCCTGCACCTTCGATCCCGTCACAGAGCACCCCGTTCACCGATCTATCGATTGTTCGAGCGTCGAACGCACGTGCAACGCGCGGCGGCCGCTCGATCGGAGGACACTGACTCCCCGCGAGAATTCGCCCAGGGTCCGTCGAAGGAGGGAGGCCTGACGATGTAATTATTCGGCCTCGCGATGCGATATCGATAGCAGCACCACCGGAGCGAGCACCTACCGATAATCCTCGCGCAACACCGCTATTTCTTTGCCGACTGTCACTGCGACCACCCGGCCACCTGGCCCGGAACGCGGCACACGCGACGACCACGGCTACGAGCACGACGACCACGACACACGAGCACGCTTACGACACGTCGCGTTGTGCTCTCCATGACAGAACGCTCCCGCGGACGTCCATCTGCGATCTGGCACGGGTTTAACTCGGCCTCCGCGCCGTCCGCAGCGCTCACTCTCGCTCGATCGACCGCAGAACACCGCTTACGCCGCCCGGCGAACATAGTCCCCCACCTCGGAGCCAGAGCTACCTGCGAAACGCCAGCGCCGGCGTAGGGATCTCCATCGATGAACGCGCGTTTCTCTTTTACCTTTTCCCTTTTCGCGGCGTTAGATTGCCGGATATGATGCATCCGCGATGAATCCTGCGACGCGACCTGATTTGACTCGGCAAAACTATTAATTTTTAGGGGAAACCCTTTTCGCGTCTCCCGAAGAGAAAAAAAATACGAATTTGCGCAGGGCTGTCGTATCACGTTCGTCGCCCGGGTGCAAAAACCGCTGCCCTTATTTATTATTTCTGAGGCTGCAAGAAAAACGATACTAGTTATATTTTAAAACAATTGAGTTTATATCTTAATTCAGTCTAGTTGAAAGAGAATTTTGTATATTTATTTATTTTGTAGATATAGAATATTTTTTAACACGTTCCGCGTCACAAAAGAAATTTTAACATTCTGTTAAAAAATACTCTAAAGTGAGAAAAATAAGATATCTATTCATTTCTACACAATTTGAGCTTTCCTTTTTTTATCGTCTTATTTAAATTTCAGTTGCATAATATGGATTTCTACTTTATGAAAATTCTATTTTATGATGTTACAAATAATGTATATTTCTTATGATAATTATGATATTTGTTGATCGTGAAAATTCCAGAAAAGGAAATAGATGACAGAAAATTTACTGTAATCATTTTAAAGCTCTCTTTTAACCGTTCTATACTAGATAAACTAATTTACTTGTCTCAGGAGATTAATAATTATAAAATAATATTTTATTATGGGAGTTACTATATGAGTTAAAATTTTGGGCACCTTTAATACCCCCACTAGTAACGGCCCTGAGTATACATTGATATTATATCAATTATGTTAAAAAAAACTGTATTATCCCAAGAAAAATTATTAACATACGTATCTAACCATCCAAACTTCTAAATTTCTTTTAGAAAACCTATTAATTTCTCATTTCTCTCCTAAAATTCTCTTTAATATTACTTGAGAATCACAAATCCCAACCTCCGAATTTCATAATTTATTCGAACCTAAACACTTAAACTCTTCCACATAATACTTCCTTTTTATCATTTTAATCCAGAACAAATTCAAAATTAAAATCTTCAAGACAATTATCAGTAACAATATTATCCAAACATTGATCATATCCTATTTTCAATTCCCGAAACAAATAACAATGATCTTTCACAAATGAAATATTCCATCGCATTTAGGAAATGTAAATCCACTGCCTAAGGCCAAGGCGCGAAAATATTTGAACGTGAACCAAGTATTACGCCACTTCGATCGATATAACGACCATTGGCATCCAGATGCTGTATACTCTACCGATATCATACAGATTACAAACGATCGTCTTTTTAAACTACCGATAATTCCATACCGCCATATTTAATAGAAAAACATTTCCTCGTCCCAACTTATAAGAATACAGCAAAACTAGTTAAAATATTCACATACTTGAATAGTTATCTTAACTCTGCCTTTCCAACACTTGCTTCAACATCGCGGTCAGTTTTCCCATCCTAATGAAATTCTCTAAAGAAAGATAATGCGACAATTTTTGGAATACTTTTAAGCGGGAATAGCGTTTGAATAAAACTCGGAATACAAAGCACGATGTGAGTCATGCGAGCGTTTAAATAGAATCAGCTGATTTTCGCGTCCGGTTCGATGGTCGTGTTCCTCTTCCGGTTCATCCAGACCGACGTTCCAGTGTTTGGAAGACTGACTGTAAAGATGGTAGAGTTAGCTGGTGACAGGTTCGTAGGCCAAATTATTTTCGGCTTTTCGTACGAGAATCAATGCCTCTAACTGGGATCGATATGCGAGACGGAGTTTGTTAGAATGGCATAATATTTCTGTTGAAATGAAATTGATCTCGTAACCCTCGTTGGCACACGAAAGATTAATCTTTCATAATCTCTGTTACATGACCATGAATATTCGACTAACTCGCAAATTCCTATCTCGGGACGAGACTCAGAGTGCTCCTGTGCCGAGAACGAATCGTTTTTCTATGTTGCGTTTACCATTTTTCGCGAACTTCTCGCATGTCCTGTCAGTTTCACCACGATTTTCCGATTGTTGGAATGCAACTTTATTATCCGCCGGAATTCCGTTGCAAATCGGTAAATCGCCACTTAAATATTGTAACATTATGAATAGTATTATGGTGTCCATTACCAGCGTATTTGTATTCAAACAAATCTGACGCTGATTAGTTCCAATCAACATCTTACATAACATACAAAAGCATTTATCTGTGATTAAGATCATAAAGATTTCTTCACCATTATTTAAGTAATAGATACGAATATATACAATAAATTATAAATAATAAAATCAGTACACACGCAAACAGCTAATTAAAATAAGATTTGTTTATGACAAAAAATAACCAACAGATTAACAACATTTATGTATATAAATGAAATTACAAGTCTGAATTGTCTAATTTAAATAAGATGCACATTTGAAAATTAAATACTAATTTCTTACAGGTATGGTTCCACGAAGGTTGCCATTATCCGGGAGGTGTACGACAATGAGAACGCACACGAAACATTCGAGTATGAATTAGAAAGAGCGTTAGAATCTGAATGCAGCTTAATAGTCATTGAACCATCGAAATTAGGTGATGAAACCTCGAGATGGATAGCAGTTGGAAACTGCCTTCATAAGACCGCTGCATTATGCGGTCTTGCAGCAATAACCACAGGTTTGTATGACACAAATTTACTCTGCCTTAAACAGTAAAACGTAGCTATCTATTCAAAGTGTATCATTCCATTTCCTTTAGGTCTAATTTGGGGCGATAAACCCTACATCTGTGGTTCGCTAGGTTTTATATCTGTAGTATCCTGTGGACTGTATACCGTTTCGTGGCAGTTTGATCCCTGTTGCCAGTACCAAGTAGAGACTGACACAAGTAAGCTACCACACGTAGAACTGTTAGCTCTTTTAGGCCCGTCTGCGCCAACGTTTCTCGTAAGAAAAGATGATACACGAAGAAGAATCCTTCATACGACTATTACCTGGGTAGCGCTGGGCATCAGTGCCTGGAGAGTTTACCAGGCGTTTAAATGAAACAGCGTGGAACAAAAAGCGTACGAATCTAAGTTGTAAAAAGCAGTAAAGGTAGGCCGTACGATATATTGTATATGATCGTAATAAGGCCTAGCATAGGTATCTGTGAATTACAAAAAACGAAAAATACAGATATGTCTTCACATATATTAATGGGGATTGTTGAGCTACATGAAGGATCTATTCTTATTTCATATTTATATACTCCTTTTATGTTTTGACGCTACCTCGCAGGTGGATGCTGATTTTACAGTGAAAAAGAGGAATATGTAACAAGATAGACGAAAATCAGATTGTTCTGAGAACATTTTCGATACAAAGTACGATATTTGTTGAAGCTCCACATTGTTACTCTATGATCTCCATCTTGTTGATTGTCACACGTTAACTTTAATGCAAAAAAAAAAGACACGATCATAACCATGCAAACACTAATCTGAGACAGCCACTGGTAAAAGTGTTCTTAGAGATATACAAAATTACAACTAAATAATTACATCCCTGGAAAGTTGGATTTAGAATTATATATTTTTAGATTGTAAATAAAGTAGATAGAATACACTGCATATGATATACTAAAGAGAATGTTGCCTAGATTTTCTCACCTAAAAGTATAGCCCGTATTAAAAAAAAAAAAAAAAAAAAAAAAATATCTGGACCTCACATTTTTAGAAATGTATCGTTTTAATCTTCTTCTCATTATTTGGTAAACGCGTTAATTAATGTGTAATACGAAGAAATATTATCAATTACGTGACTCTTATCACGTAAACATACAGAAGGCCAAAAATAAAGATCACAAACATTCCTGTAAGTTAACAATCGTCGTAAACATGCAACTCAGTGTATCAAAACTTTCTGGAACAACTTACAGTCCATTAGTGTATGAATAAATTCTTTGCATCTACTTGTACATATATTACGAAAGTAATCGATCTATTATAGCATATTGCATTTCAAGCTTGTTTTAACGATCTCAGACAAAATATGGAAACTAAGCAACATTTTTTACAGTTACTTTGTAGCTATAAAACAGCCATAGCACAAAAGTTGCCACTTACATCACGAATAAAATTAATCTACTTTTAATTATCGTTAAGTAATGTACACGCTGTTTTTTTTTTTTTTTAACATACAAAAATATAAAAGTTTATTTAAGAAACTGTGTTTTGTAATGTTCATTCAATTTTGTTTCGTGTTTGAGAGGAACACTATGGTATAAAACAAAGATGGAAAGGGACAATGTTAACAATGCAGAATATTTTAAGTAGAATTTAAGTCTATTTTACATAAATTTTCTTCACAAATTAATGAAATTAATTCAGAATTAAACGTATAAAAGTTACTGTACGTTAATGATTTCTTTGAGTATTACAAACATATACTTTATTAAATGATAAATAAGTGTGTGTTTGTAGTACTTTTGTTTGCAATTAGACTAACGTCAATTTTTACCACAATAATACGAAAACTTATATAAAAATCTTAATAAGTACAAAAACCATAAGTGTTAACAATCCTGCCACAGAAAAAGTTGTACATTATGTATGACAGTAAATGTTTCAATTACTAGCCAAATATTTGTCTCGACATACCAGCGATTATATAAATGTAATATACAAAAAGATACCAACTTAAACATTGATGATAAGTAAAGCCATACTTTTGATGAACTGTGTGTTAAATAAATTCATTGTTTTGTGTCGTTTATAACTTGAAATAATTTTATTCTTCTGCATTTTCATGCGTTCACCTCGTATTTACAGAAAACTGTAATCAAACATAATCTTTCATTATCTTTTACAAGTAGTCTTATACTAACAAAATAATTCAACAATCGTTAAAAAATTATTACTATAACGATACACTATATTCCATGATTCTTCAAGTAATAAATGACACATCTACTTGAAAGTGCTTCAGTCTTAAAATTCCATTAAAACGTTTGTAGTATTAAAATGTATATAATGTAAACATACTCCACCATTGAGTGGCATATTAATAAAGTATAGTTTGGATATAATTTTATTCTACTCATTTTCTATAACTACTTCCTTTTTATTCACAATTAAAAGTTGCGTATTCTACTACATGGTAGCATTAATTTTATCATGATAACTTATTGCAATGTATTTACAATGTGTGAAAGGTAGTTAAAAATGTAGTAACAATGGAACAGTTTATAAAAATATAACATATAAAAAAACTAATTATTGTGAAGACTACATGGTAGAAAAGTATCAACAAAATTATGCTTCCTTTTTTAATTTTTTTGCTCTTCTACGCATCAACCAGAAATAAAGAGACGGACACAGTGTTCTCAAATATATGGCAATCTTCGGGTTGAAATCGGATATTATCACATCTTTTTCCTGACTTAATATTGACTTTAAGACACAATCTGCTACATACTCTGGGGAATATCCTTCTTCCGTACTTTTATCCATTACTGTAACAAAATATTTAACTTAAAAAACATGCACATAATGATAAACGTTTTCTTTCACTGACCTCCATAAACTTGACCAGTTCCTGTTAATGCATTGAGAGAAAGACACGTTCGTATGTAACCAGGACTGACCACAGTAATTTTTATATTCTGATCAGCCAATTCTGCTCTACAACTATCACACCATGCTTGTAATGCGTGCTTGGATGCGGCATATGCGGATCTAACATATTAATTTTTAAGTTTTAGAAATTACATTCGTATTAAAATTTTAATAAGATCAGAAATATCAAATGTACCAACCTATATGGAATGGAAATTTTACCCTGTACGCTACTTATGTACGCTACGTGACCACATTGTTGTTTTGCCATAAATGGAAGAACAGCTGCGAGATAAAAAATTTTTAGGTGAGAATTCAACTCTCCTTATTAAAATTTTTATAAATCTTTACCTTTCGTTAAAGCGATCTGCGCAAAATAATTTATGAGCATTACTTTTATGTCTACGTCTACATTAGTAGTAACAACTTCGCCTCTGTAGGAAATACCAGCATTGTTTATCAAAATATCGATTCTACCATGAATCTCGATAACTTTCTCCACTTCTGATTGTAGGGAATTAATATTTGTTAAATCCAATGGCAAAATTATAGGGGGATGAGTGGGTATTGTCTAGAAAATATAGTTATTGAAGAAGGGAAGACAAGTTTTATCGATAAAAGCAAACATACATGATAAGTATTGATGAGTGCATTTTTCACTCTTTCCAATTCTTCCTTCCTTCGCGAAATTAAAATAACTTTACAACCACAGTCGTAAAAAACGTGAGCTAATGCTTCTCCCAAACCGGAACTAGCTCCAGTTATCATAACAACCTAATTGCAAAATTCAGAATAAAGACAAGATGTTTATTTGTAAAATACTATTTTAATTAAACAAAATAGAGATAAAGTGCCATTTACTTTTCCGCTAAGACCAGCTTTTTTCCGTTTCTGTTGCATGATATCGAGTAAATGATAAATCAGCCAAGGAATAGTTATTGGAAATCCGAAAATTTTAAACAACCACCATATAATAGACCAGCCTTTCAATGTATTTTGTTTCATGTTTCCGAATGTCTGTATGGAATACGTTACACAAGAACCAGTGGTATTTAAATGATACCTACATAAATGTTTAAAGAGATGACTTTTTTTTCAGACATTACAATCCGCGAAACCTAACCTTTACACCGGCAGCATCATGGCAGCATGCATACCAATACATACTGGGCATACATACTGAAAACGATCATACAGCAATGACTTGCAACATTATTGACATACGCTCAATTTAACTCGCTTCTTTATCATCCGCTCGTAAAACAAATAAACGTACATTTTTATATGCGTTAGACTTTTATTTTGAATGGTTTACAAGTTTTTACGATCTCTGATAATGGCAGCTTCTGGAGAATAAATAAATTGCAGAAACGAGTAAATACGTTAGTTATCGAGTCAGTCTTTCGAACCAGTCGATGCTAGAAATTAAATATTTTATTTTCTTGGCATTTTAGAATGCTATTATTATTTGTGGATAAATAATTTATGCGTTGGTTCATCATTATATTCAAGCAATTCGTTTATTCTAATTATTTCAAGTACAGTGGAGATTAAATATGCCCGCCCATCGACTGATATGAAGATTTTTCTTATTCTAAAAGAAATAAATACTAAAGTGTAGTCAATATACAACATACAGCGCGTGGCAACTATAAATAAGTGTTGCAAGCTACTTTTTCAGAATTTAATAAAGCTATCGACTTCATTTTTTGTAATTAATTGTTTTAGGAGAATTGCTGGGGGAAAGCAGAAATAGGTAATAATTATTATTACCTATAATTTAAATTATCTGAATAATATCGAATAAAAGATACTTCATTTTTGCGATTTATCTTTATTGGAGACACCACGCGGATAAAACAATTTATTCAAAATTAATTTATCCAACGGTGACAGATAATTTTTTTTATTCAAAGTGAAGTTATTTAAGAATAAAATATAATTTTTTTTATTCGGAGTGAATTATCCGAGAATGACGAATTATTTTTTATATTCGACGTGAATTTATTTAGGGATGACGAATCATTTTTTTATTCGAAGTAAAATCGGAGAATGAAAAATAATTTTGTGAATTTATCCGAGTCGCTGAATGAGGTTTCATCTTTATTCGATTTTCATCCAAATAAAAATCGAATAAGCGCCAATTATCCTGCAGTTGCACGTGCTAATAACAATTGCAATTGTAGTCTATAACGGTTATTAACGATTACATTTTTTCCAACTCTGACAGCTTGAAACACTTTAATTGATGCATCCTGAATAAACTTGTAATGAAATTTCAAATTTTTCCCTTCTTCAGCAAAAAATAGGGTAAAGCATACAGATATATTGATGACCTCCCTATACAACATAATGTAACATTTTCTTGTACATATAATAAAATATTAATTGTATTCGAAACAAGAATATTTAGATCATTGAAAAATATACGGTGGTCTATCTAAAAGTATCCACCTATAATGCGCTTATATACAAAAAGCATTGCGATGGTGACCTTGAAAATTCGGAATAAATAACCTTGAAGCAAAAATATTTTATACTTCATATTCATCCTTTGATACCATTCGAACGTAACTAAACATTTCTTTTATGTAATCGCAGCTGAAGAAGATATTTAGGTGGTTACCTTTAAGTGGACCACCCTGTACATATATTTTATTATGTGAGACAAGAATTATACTATATTTTTTACTTTGCTTGAAGTGGTCAATCATCGCATATGGAAGTGAACAACTGTATGTGTTATCCTATTTAGAGAACGTCTCTTCCGCTCGAATTTTTGTTTTTTTTGTTTCCTCTAATTTTCCTTTAGTAAAGGTTAATTCAAACACGTTTAGTATTTTAGTCGAATGAGAAGTAACTGTATTGTTTTACTAAATTATTTGACTAAATTTTAGTGTTTATGCATAGCAGCAAATTACTAACATACTACTCGACTAAATTATTAAACGTGTCTGAGTCAGCCTTAACAATAAAAGGAAGATGCGTAGAAAAAAGGCCGCGGCAGTTCAAAAATGGCGGGAAGAGTGTCGCGTTCGCCGATAGGGCGGTTTGGCGGCGCTGTGTTCGACGGCGATCGTTGATTGGTCGAGGGTCGCGCGCCCCCGTCAGCTGTGCGCCACAGAGTCGCCAGTCGTCTGTCCGTAGACGCGGATTCGTGCAAATGGCGTCGCTGCCAGTATGAGCGAGCGTATGCTGTCTAATAACGCGTACGGGCCTCGTCCGGGCGCGGCGCCGCGCGGCCCAGCCTGACAGCGAGCGTGTGTGCGACGATAATCGAGTCGATATACCCGGGGGATAGTAGAAAATAAGGGGATCGTTGAAATCGACGTTCGAAGTCGCGACGGTGTGTACGTATCGACGAGTGGTGACACGCAGTGAGAAAGAGAGAGAGAGAGTGAGAGAGAGAGAAAGAGAGAAAGAAAGGGATTGAGAGAGGTGAGTGGCAGATAGAAAACGAATCGACAAAGGGAGAGAGGACTTTGTGATACGTCGCGAGAAGTGCCGTGGTTTGACGGGTGAACCGTAATCCGCGGAATGAAAATGAGGGAATCGTTGGTTTTGCGACGCACGTCCTGCACACGTTCTCGATCGTCCGATCGTCTTCCGGGAACGACAATCATTTTTTTTTGCAATACCCGTGCTGTTTCCACTTTGTGTGAATACGCGAGTTGGTCCTGGTCTTCGCGACGTTTAGGCGAAGACCAGCGAAGACGGCGCAGGCTAGGCTTCCGAGTCGATTTCGCGACGTGGTAGGAAAGGGAAGAAATGTGCGCCTCGCACGGCGATCGAGTTTGGATCGTCCTGACCGTGACAGGTGCCCATGCGTGTACCATTGCCAAATCCATCGCGATGCATCGTTATTATCGTACCGTGCATATTTTCACGGGGATCCAACCATCGGGAATTCGAATCGTCCTCGGCGCGATCACGAACGACGCCCGTCTTGTGCCTCTGCGATTCCGTGTGCGCATCCACAATTGAGAATAGAATTCTATTTATCGTTTACGATTAGGCGTTTCCTTATCGCGTTTCATGGAAATTTTTGTGATTCTGTTATTCTGACAGGCTGTTTAAATACGTCGTTGTTATCGCGTAATCGGGGCGGCCATGTTTTTCCCCCCGTCTCAACTAAAAAACGCGTTTCACGCGGGGACAACGCGCACGTGTGGGCGAAGCAGAATGTTTTTGTTTGCGCCGCGACGAGTTCCTAAATACGACCGACATCGGTTGCATAAGAGACCGAAGTGTGCCCATCTGAAAAGGGTTTCTGTCGTCTTATAAAAAAACCCGAGGCACGTTTTTACCTCCGACGCCTTTGCCAGCCCGAGATCTCGCGACAGATTAGAATAAGAAAGGACGACGCAACTGTTTATCTTTTTGTGTTCTACCTACTTTGTTTATCTACTTTGTGTTCGCGGAAAACCGTGTGATACTTGAAAGAAAAGAACCGAGCAGCGTGTCTAATCGAGAGGAATCCGCGCGTATTTTCGATTACGTCACAAGGTGATGTCTTATTTTCCTCGCTCGATCGCCTTATTTTCCGCTCGTCTAATTTATCGATAACAAGAGACTTTATCGATAAACTGCATTCGCGAAACATTTCCGTCAGAATGAAACCGGGGACCGGTGTTGCTGTTTAATCGAACATTCTGTTTTCTAAAAGTGTAACAAAGTTGCGAAAAATCACAAAGAAAAGAAAAAACCTGTCATAAACGAATTGGATAAGGCGGTTAACCTCGCCGATACCAACTGACTCCGGGGTGAAAGGGCATTACACTTTTGAGATAACAATGTCGTGCAATGTTAAGAACATTTGTGAAATTGAATCGTTGCAGAGGAAATCCGCTTTGATAAAAATACGCGTACACCATTCAAAATAGAAAACCCGGATAAACAATATCGCTAACCTCGTAACCGCTGAGACTTGCATTAAAACTTTTCATCAGTATTCGAGTTTCTACAATTCTACAAAATCGGTATTAAATATTAGCTACTATTTAATAATACGACCAGAATTAGGTGCGTTCTAACTCGAATAGATTATGGCGCGTGTTTCTGTTCCTACACAGTAAATTCCAACGAATCCCCAGAGAAATATCGTCAGCTGTGGTCGATAACTGAGGAAAAATCTCGTATCCCCGAAACCGGTTGTAATGGATTAGCCCGTAATTTACGATACCGACTGTGCTCGATGCCCATTAAAGCAGACTTCGATTTCCGTTATACGTTTTCGTAATGCGCACTCTTGTTAGAAACGTAGTATGTAACATGTGGCGCATATTAAAATCGGATCCGTGCCCTCGGCTTGTAGGTTGCCTTTCGAAGGTCCTTGAACAGGTTCGATTTTTATAAAACCGTTTAGCTCGTAGGCCACGTCTTTCATTTCCTCGTAACCTGTTCAAGCGAGCACGCACAATATTTTCCTAGCGTTTCCCGTGACGCCATTAGCCGCGTGAAAGGAAAGAATAGATCAGGTGAAATAAGTTCGTTTCGATTCGCGGTTGTTTTCCCATGTTTTTTTTCTTGAGGCGCATGAAAATACACGCGGTGGCGTTATAATAATTGAAACATATATCCTGCGAAAAATTATCACAATCTTGATCGTTTTCTATTATACAATTTTTTAATTGTTTCGAGTTTCTGAATTCCTAAGAACCTCTAATTAATTATGCAGTTATTTGGCTGCGAAAATTGTTTAAACCTAAAAGATAATCATACTTACAATAATAAGTCTAGAATCTAGGGCTATTTGAAAGCCTATTAGACTTGGCTAATTATTAATGTAATTTAAGTAACTTTTAAGTTAAATTTTAGAAGAGTTCTGATAGTTTATAACGGAATGAAGAGAATGAAGTGTTTAATAAGAAATATGTATACAAAAGAATATCAGAGCTGATTTCATATCAAAATATTGATCTCTGATAAATATGAGAAATATTTCCAGAGAGAAAAAAATAAACTAAACTACCTATTAATTCATTTTTGCTGATTGAACACGTCTACTTAAAAATTAATCAATTTGCTTTAGAATTAGAGTAGTATTACATGTTATTTAGAATTATGTACATATTATTGTAATTACAGAATTACAGTAGAACCTTGGTTATCCGACTTAATATTTCTAATATAAAATGTTTATAATTAGTTGCAAATTATTAAAATGTGGTTCAAATTTTATTCGAGGTCCTATTATACTCTTGTATCTAATACATTGGGGTACACAACATGATATAATATCAATACTTAATACTAATTTAACACGATAAAGACATTCATTTGTATATTGATTTATTTAAAATTAGTAAAATTAGTTTTCATAAAATTAGTTCTCATGATCTTTTACATGTTTCCTGTTAAACACTTCATTCTGCTCAGTTTGTTCTAGACTCCAGACTGTCAGAGAATAAAAATATCCTTCTGAAACGTAATATAAAAGTTACTTCAATTACATTAATAATTACATACACGTTCTTAGAGTATGTTTTATTTAATTTATTTCTGTCATTTCCTATTCTTTTTTTTCTCTTTTTTCTGGTTCATCTCTCACATTTCTCTTACTCTGTCTTTTCTTATATCTTTACATTATCCTGTATACATTTATTATGCAGCCCCTCCAAAATTTATAGATTTGCCCGTAAGAATAAATCTAATATAAGCCTTTGCTTCTGCTTTTATAAATTGAATACAGTTTTATCGCTATCTTCAAACCGTTTTCAAACACTGTAGCAACTCTTCTAGGTCGTCAGCGCCTCAATTAATTCCGTCATTGGTATCCAGACTCAGAAACTTTCTAATTATTCATGAGAAGAGTGTGCGAAGGCTGGAAGTATTAGAGGACCAATATGCCACGCGTAAATAATAAACACTTCCATGGCGCCGACGAGATTCGCTGAGACAATTATTCTGCGCGTTCGTTTAAAATTGATCGGCAAAATGCGCATCGCGGTTTAATTTTAGTTGCGCGCGTGTTGTGTCCCCGCGGTGGAAGTCACTGACCATCGAGAATTCTGGCGCGCGACTGTAGTTTCATGGAAACGGACCCGGCGAAACGGGCGATTTAACGATTCCCCGCCGCCGGCGGTCGTTCAACCGGCCCGCGCGACGGTTGTTTACATGTTATTAATTCACGCGTAGAAAGCGCTCCATGGAAAGCATCTTATTCTTTATCTGTGCGCGTCTCGATCGACTCGCGTAGAAAAAATCGCGTTCAACGACTCGTAATGCGAACGCGTGCGAATCGGAGCGATAGAACTGCGGCTGGGGTTAATGAAAAAGCGAGGCGGAAACAAAGTTCAGATTAACGGAGGGAGACTTCGATATTCCCAGGGAAATAACTTAATACGGTTTGTCTTCTAACGTTATCGTGGCCGTTCGATAAAGTCGACTTGTTGTGTCTGGGCGAAAAGGACTCGTTCAGACTTCGCAGCCTGCCGCGATTTCGCGAAACGGGGTCATCTAATACCGTGAAATTCCGCGTGCGCGACCTCGTGAGTCGGGCCCTCCGTCGCGGTGTAAACTCCAACAATGTTTTCTGCACGATCCGGCTATAAATAACGACATTTCTCATCAAATCTATGCATGCGTAATGCGCCCCGATCGTCGCGGAGCAAAACAATAGCGCAGACATTCGATTAATATTTAAACGGCTGGCTTAGGCGCTTTGGAAGTCCACTGTTATTGCATAGTATTGCTTTATGTTATCGTTAGAATGCTCTATACTTTGACTATTACTGACCATCTCGCTGCTATAGCAACTATGTTGTGGATTAAAACGGTGATCGCTTGGTGCGTTAACTGCTGGGTGACTACTACTAGGTTAACATAGGCGCTAATAGAGTATTATATTTTTATCTTTTGTATTGGTTAATTAGGGAGGATGTTTTTTTGTTATTTATTTATTTTTGGTGTTGAGGATGGTGTTGAAATTTATTGTTTAGGGTAGATGTACTGTTTTTGAATGTTTGAAGAATCTTTATAATATTTAATCATACAAAAATTAAGAAAAAATACATGCATACATAAACACGAAAAATATGTTAATGTAGTGTATGACAGCCAGATAAAAAATTGAAACACTGAAAGATTAAGAGTATTTTAAACGAATTATGTATTTTGTAATGCAACGTTCAATGTGCATTTTTATTTATTATAAAAAGTAAATGTAAAATTTAGATTGAGAAATTATTAGTAGATTACGAATTTTTATTCAAATTTTATACTTTTTCTGTAACTAAAGCATAAATTTGTGTAAAAATCCGCAAATATGTAAAATACCGAAAGTATAATAAATGTTCCATCACTAAAAAAAATAGAACACAACCTTATTCAAACTATAAGTGTTTATTCAAGACAGTAAAAGTACGAATTTGCATAAGTATCCACACTCTACTTACTACTTAATATAATAAGCTACTACTCAATTACTGACTTTATGAATTTCAAAGTACGAAAAATTATTTTACACGTTTCCAAATTATCAATCAACCAAAGAAACTTACCTAAATGAAAAAAAAATCGTTGAATGAAATGAACGATAAATACAAAAGCACTAAAAACAGTCGACGCATCTGTGTTATCTAAAACCAACAGAACTGCTCTCACTCAAAACACCAAAAAAGAATCTAACAGTGTTTAATTAGAAATCGTCACTAGATAAATTAGAATTAATTAGCCTAAATCATTGAAATAAGTAGATCAATATCCACAAATCTCCAGGTACATCTACCTTACCTCCAACCGATAAAGCTCGCGATCAAATGAATTGGCGCCAAGCGATCGAAGTACCCCACCGCTGTTTAGAAGATCCTCGAGAATGTTTATCGACCCGGACGATCGAGAACGTCGATCGTGTTTTTTCGTGGCCGGTAACCGACGTACAAGATCGGCGATCAGGTGTGTGAACCCGTTCCGACCGCGAATGTGCTCCGCAGAGTGACGCCGTCCGGAGGGATGCAGGCCGAACTGATGTACAGAAAACCGTTGACGATGACGCCGCCGTCGAGCCAGAGTTTCCTTCGTCCTGGCAGCGGGAAGAAGGAGACGGGAAGGGATGCCCGGGAGACGATACACTCGGGCCATTTCATGGTGTCGGACTTCGAGGCGGAGGCTCAGGACGACGAGGACGAGCTCGCGGTTCCGGTGCCCGACGAAGAGGCGGCGAAGCTGGCGATCATCTCGCCGGCGGGACTCTTCGCAGAGAAATTCGCCAGCCACTTCACCAACGAGAAGACTTCCCAGCAGCTCAGCATTGAGACGTCCTTGAACAAGCTGTTCCAGTGCATGTCCCTCGCCTACAGGTGAGTTTCTCTTTTCCCTCGGTCTTCTACAACCCCGTGTTACTCGCGGTTATTGCGTACCGATCTCCCAGCATCTAAGGATCGAGGAAACTTGGAGATTTCTGTTAAGAAAAATGGAAATTCAATTGTCAAAGTGTATTATACGCACTCACAATTCCAAGTTGTCCGCGGGACATTTTCTCAGCGATGCGTTGTAGAATCACGAGACATCTTAACAACACGTAGTCGAATTGCGAGACATCTTAACAATACGCAGTAGAATCGCGTAACATCTCAGCAACGTGTTGTAGAACTGCGAGACATTTTTTAGCAACGCGTCGTAGAACCGCGAGGGATTCGGAGGATCGATCGAGGACGCGCCAGCAACAAGTCGCCGTTTCGGACAAAGAGCGGACGAACTTTGACCCCGCGATACGGTCGCGCGGGGCGAGAAGGAATCTCTGTGTGCCGTCGCCTATTATTGTAACTCCGATTGATTTTGCAACAGTGAGAGATCGGCTCGCCGACGATATATTAGTGGGACAGCGCAGATTCCAGTCGTATTTTGAGCTCGGCAACCGGACAAATGCCGCGCCGGCATTCCGGCTGATAAGAGACAATTGAATTAATGAAGAAGAGGCCGTAGAACCAAACGACAACACCGCAATTAAGCCCGGCCTCGGCTTCACCGAAGCTTGCCTCGGCAATTTCCGTTTTCTCTTTACCGCAGCCTTTTTCCGTCGCCTCGGTACTAATTAAACGAGCAGTCGAAGAGGCGGAGATCTCCGCGATCGATCGATAGCGGTCAAAATGATCGAACCGGTGTTCAATCATCTCGGATCTGTTTGGATCGGAGCACGTCTTGAGATGTCGAGCCCAGACGGCTTATCTGTCCCGGACTTCGGGTTTTCTTTTATCGAGAAAAAACGTTTTTGCGGTGAAAACAATCAGTTTAGACACTCGCGCCGATATCGGGACCCTCGGCAATTGGTTCGCGTGTAATTTAATTAACCGCGACACTCCGAGTCGGTGTATTTTTAACATCGAATCGGTCAAACGCCGAATATCTCCGGGGACCGCCGCGCGCGCGTCGGTTATAAATAAGTATATTTGGGTGGGTTATTTATCGGGAGTTAAGTTTTTCTCTCTGGAGTCGCGGAGAGAGGGACACGGAACACGGGGGCGTGGATCGTGTACGCGCGTACGCTCCTCCGCGCACGTGAATTTAATTATAGAATCGTCGGTCTCCGTTTAAATTCCCGACGGTATTGAAATTCGTTTCCGAAGGAACCGTGTAATAGATGTAACTGGGTTATCGTATGATATTATGCCGGTTATCTCAGATCCCGTGTGCAGATAAACGTGCACATCGAGAAGCACCTTTGCTCGTAAAAAAGACACGTGTCCAAAATCTTCGGTTCTCCAAGGCTGATTAATCCGTTTCTACTGTTTCGGGCAGAACGAGTTAGTATATCCGGTATGCGAAAGAGGGTCAGGACTTGTCAGATGTTCGCGTATGCATTCGGAAAATGATTCCGTTACACCGTGTGACGGAGCAATTAACTCTGTTAGTGCTGTTCATGTTTACGACGCGTTCGAGCTGTGTTTTGTTCGAATTATTATATCCACTCTATAGTTGAATATAGTAAACTAAATCGTAGGCAAATAGAGTAGAACTTTCATTAACCAGCTTAATATTAGAGGCAGAATTGAAACTTCTACTTGATGGCGACTTTTCTTTGTATCTGTCAAACCATTATTAAATCATTGTTTAAGTTTTACTCCCAATTTTAGTGTACTCTCATTATTAGTACTTCAAATAATTGAAGTTATGGGTAATAAACTGGGTTTTATGGTTCTCCACTGTTTTTACGTGTGATTCACCCCAGAAAAAAATAAATAGAACATTTTCAAAATGCATATAAAAAATTTGTGTGGAACAATGACGCTCTCGATACTATTTTGATATAATAATTTCATCAACACCCAATTATTCTAATTTATTTAAATCAGCATAATTCAACGTTAAATATTTGAAGGAATTGTTAACTCCGTTTATGATCTTTATGCTTGTAACTCGTTCAAATTATTTATCACTATATTTACTCTATAATTCATTGTGGTTTACTGTACCATGTGTAAATAGATCATAGTTTACATAGATGGATATTATAATTTATGACAGTATTTAATTACTTTATATTTTTTGGAGTAATTATACTTCATTGAGGAGGAACAATAACTTGGCACTGAAAAATTCTATTCTTTGTGAAGTTCTTTTTAGACATCCATAATTTCTAGGAATTTTATTGATAGGGGATTTAAATGAACATGCATTGAACAATATTTGAGAATTTTTTCATTTCAAAATATGCATACTTAAGCAAAGTACAGAGTTCATTATAAAATACTGCACTTTTTGTGCTTTCGATTCAATGAAGAAAATAAAACATCGAACATTTTCTAAATCTAAATTAAACATTTTTGAAAAACAATGGAATTCTGAATACTGTTTTTAAATAGTTATTCAACTACATTTGAATTATATAATTACTGACGGTAGTACAAAACTGCATTGTTCAACAGAATTTATTTATTTATTTATTTAGTAAATGGGAGGGCCTCTTTTCTTCTTATAATATAATAATGCGTGTCATGATAGAAATATAATTGAGTAGTTGTAAATTGAAATTATAGACTAATGGAATCATTTCAGAGAACCTGCAATTGTTTGGATTTGAAATCTAAAACAGAGCCACCAAAGAAATTTATTTTCAAAGAATTTTGTCTTCCGCTAATTTTTTTTTTTTTTTTTTCTATCTTTCTGCTCCAAAAAGTTAAACCAAGTCCCAACAATTCTAACTTATTTGAACCTATATAACTCGGCGTTAACATGTGGATAACCTTTTCATCTAACAAAATATACATATTTAAATACAGTGAACTGTGTCATAATTAAAATTAGTGTACCTCTACATACTTTACTATACACCACACCTATCTGCATTCTTTCTCAACTATTTCTATTTATATAACTGTCCTATAGTTACAAATCGAGGTATAGTTGTGCAAAATGCAGCTCAAACAAAGCGCATCCCGATTACGATTTTATTCAGTCCGCAAGGGTGGCGCGCCGCAATTCGACGCGAACGTAGGAAAACAACGGCGTTGCACCGGGAACTATTATCGAGATTGGATAATAAATGAACTGATATCGTAATTCCGCCGATAACGTTCCGCTCTTGTTGTTCCGCCTTCGCAATGAAGGGGTTAATCAATTGATGATGATTTATGTCGGAACTGCAATTGGACGCGCGAAGTGAAAAGGCGTTATATTTTTATCTGTCGGGAGGAGAGAGATATTATTGTCCCGGTGACGCAACTGTGAACCGACTCTCCTGAACAACAGGCTCGTAAATTTTATTTACGATACGCGCCGCTGAATCGAGACGATATAAAAAAGACACCCGCGCTTCCTAGGGTTTTGCTAGACTCGCCGCGCGATAATTCGCTCTTATCGATTGGCTCTCGTGGATTAGTTCGCCAATCGTTTTACTGTAAAAACGATCGTCAGACGATCCGCGCGTTATTTAAATCGTGCGCGGGCAGATCGCTAATAAACTATAATATCTTATTGGCGAACTCGGCTGTAATTTGTTCGACGCGATCTCTGGAAACCTCTGAAAAATAACTATGGTCGTATCTATTTTTAGATATTTAAAATTAGAATGCTCCACCAAAATAAGAAGATCTGCATCACGAAAATTTTGGACTTGGAGAAAATTCCTCGCTTCCGAGAAAAAGTAGATTCTTCCAAAATTTGTTAACGCCCCGAGTAGTAATCTTTAATTTTTTAAATTGAAAAACTGGGCTGTGGATTTGCCTGTAGAACAAAGATAATAAAAAAAAGTATAAGTCATCGTTCAATGGAGGAAAATACATATTTATCTTACAAGACAGAGTGACTTTGTCGATTGTTACGTTCTCCTACCCACTGTGATGTCATTGTTGCCACTGCATCGAGTAATACATAGTAACTTCGAAGAATTTTACACTATCGTAACCTTCATTGATACGGTTCAGAACAGATTTCTTTGACGCTCAATGCCTTCCTCATCGCGAAGCACCATTGACTCACCAATTCTTCGTATAAAACATCCACGCCGATTCTCCACCTGAACAATAGATTAGCACCGTGAGTAAACTAATTCGTCCGCTCATGAAACGCGGCATTCACGTCGCGAGTGAACCTTAAGTCGTTTGATTCTTTGTTTAACTCGATAATAAACTATGGGTCGGTGTGTGCTGGCATTACGTCACATCTCGTAATCGTCTCGGTTATTTCGATTTGACGTTTCGATAACGGAGACGATAGGATTTTCGATCGAACTTTGGTTGAGGGCTCGAGCTACCTGATATCTTTATCGAATTAATCAATTTTTCTTTACGTCTAATTGTAAATCTAGAATCTAGACGAAGCTCATTGGCATAACTGAGCAGGGGCCAGGGTGGGCCTGGTTTCCTCGAAATGTGGATTGGGCCCCATAGAAATCATCAAACGTATTAAAAAAATATTTCTAATAGCACAACAAATGCTAAATGTTTTTGCAGAATTACATAAATTAAAGCTTATACAAGTTTTAATTTTACGCATCTCTTTTATGTCTTCATCTTTATGAATCTAAATTCCAAAATTATTTTTTGTATTACCTTTTAGTTTTAAAAATATTCAAGTATTTATATTTTTTGAAAATACATAAACAATATTTTTTCCCCTATTCACTGTTTGCTTAAGTATTTAAAGAATGAGCAATTTTAATTATTTTAAAGCGTGTCTCTAATTTTTTTTCCTAAAATGATTTAAGGCTTTTAGATTTAACCCTGCTACATTCCTCTTAAAAATCCAGAATTCAACAACTTCTATTATTCTTTTTGTATTATAGCTTTGAGAAATAAGAAATCTAAATAGTAACTCTAAATTTCTCACTTTCTTTTCAAAAGTAAAACAGTTGTTATAGGAGATAAAATACTCTAATCTAATGGGTCCCAAAAGACCCGAAGACCGTAGCAGGATTAAATTATTAGGTTTAAAAAAAGGGGAAAGAGTGCCTTGGACTCTCTAGATTCTAGATAAAAATTCTAGCTACGCCAATGACAGTGTTATGAGATTAAATCCGTTTCTCTCAATCTGCGACGGACACTTTGGCATAAAATGTAAACGATCTTCATTCCTTTTCCAGTGTTTCTTTTATGGATCCTAAGATCCTTGTATCAAGGTGAAGCTCCCTTCCGGTAAGATCGCGAAGCCTTCCGCAAACCGCGGTCTCGTGCGGACGCGATCTCCGCGTCTCACGGTTCGCCGTTCTCTCGTGTGACACGCGCAACTCGAAAAAGTGAATCGAGCTAAATTACCGTAAAGGCCCCCGGGCACGTGCATGTATATGTCACACGCAACGTGTCTTTTATCATGCAAGGCCACTGCGTCATCGGCACAGATACAATCGCAGTCGCGGTGTGTACGTGCAACTCGTTCGCATTTGTGTCGTCGAGACTGTTTTCCCTTCGACGAAACGCGTTTCTCTCCCGAACCTTGTCTCTGTCTATCCACGTCTGCCTCTCCAATTTCCGCAGCTTCATTTTCCTGCGTCGCGGTCGGCCGTTTTGCTTTCTGATTTATGGGCTTCCGACTCCGGGGCCGGGAAATCGTTCGACGCCTCGCTTGCTGGGGGAAAGTTGCGACTCGAGGATTTGTTTATTTTTACTGAGTGATTAGGATTGAAATGGCAGATAATTTCGATTATAGATGTCATGAATATTGTATAGCAAGGTAGAAGTGGATATTGAGAAGATAGAAAAAATAGGTGGAGATGAAATGAAAAGTAGAATTTTCTCTTTTGTGGTTTTGAGTTCAGGAGAATTCATGATGTTAATTTTGAAGCGTGCAACTTTCTATCTTTGTCATTATTATTATTAACTTCCCGATTTATAGGGAAGTTATTGTAATTACCCCGAAAATCGAAAATCGATTTTTTGGCAGATCTTCATGTTTCAAGGTTATTGGAGTCATTTTAGCCTATTTTGAACACATTGTTCGTGTGTTGCATTGAGTGAGTCCGTGGAAAAGTGAAGAAACATAAGATACAAGTCATAAATCCCGTTCGTCACTGCCACGACGTTTGTTTAAAAAAAAGAATATGATATGCCTGCACATTTCACACTGTTACCTACCATTTGGTGCGCGTGAAATATAACGCGAAGATCCAATTTATTAACCTACTGCCACTTGGATTTTATTTATATTTTACTGTAAAATTAATTATTAGTTTATATTAATCCTCTGTGGACCGATTTTTCCTTCGGTCGAGGAAACAAAGATTTATTGGAGAAAAATGGCAAATATTACATATCGAATGTAAATGAATAATTAAATTATAATGCCCAAATATTGTGATTTATAAATAGAAAATTCAAGTTGCTTATATGTATATACGAATTATTAAAGTAATTCATGAACAGACTGCGGAATTTTATTTATGAGAAAGTTAATAGATGGCAAATTTTACAAAATATTAAAAATATAATTCGTTATGATATTTATAAAACAAGATACATTTATTTAAATTTCAATTCTTTACTCTTGTTCATAAAAATTTGATTTTTCATCAAAATCCGAAATCTATTCATAAAATAGTCTGCCAATAAATAAAATGGAATATAAAAAATATAATAAATAAATATGTAACTTTGAAGTTAAATAAAGAGTTAATTTACAAATATTCAATTTTCTTATCATTTGAGATATAAACCTGAAACAAGGTCTGACCTTACTTAGAGTTACGAGTCTACAGCAAGTTGTGAGCCTATTTGGAGTCGTAAACCTGTAAAAAGTCTGAACATTTATATAAAATTATGAATCTATATCAAAACAGTTTGAAAATTCTGAGCCCATGATTATTTTTGCTATGATAACAGTTACAGTTTATACATTAATTAAAAAAAATTATTGTATACCTAGATATCAGTAGCAGTGAAATGTTTCTTTAACAGACGAAGCTTCTGCACCGCTGCCTAAAATTCGCGGCTCATCGCTAGCGTGTGTCGCCTCGCTCCTCAATAAGAAGAATAGATACAGAATAGACAGATAAGAATTTGATAAAGCGTTTAATCTAGTTCGAAGTGGATCGAGACTTGATTTAGTAGGTCAGAACTATTCTTTTCTGCTTCCATCTAAAGGTCTTCTCAGTCCTATTTCTACTTATCTTACAATTACCCATATTTTCAATTATTTCTATTGCTCCAATTCGGAAAATCAGCTTTTTTCCATTTTATTATAACTTCTACCACCATCCAACGTACCACACAAGTTTTCTCAAGAATTAATACTTAATATTTATCACTTGATTCAATTAATCGCATAATTAACGAATATAGTACGTATGTCAACAATATCGCTTTTTTCCTCAGGTAACATTTCGTCGTTTCAGAGTAAACTTCTCAATTTAGTATAATAAATATATAATATCACGTCTTAATATTATAATTTCAAAAAATTCAATATATGCAAAGGGCTTTGCCTGTCCAGTTCAAATAAATAATAATACTGATGATTTCTGTCTAGTTAGGAGGCCGAAAAAACGTGTTTTTTAGGAATTTTTTTTTCTAAAAGTATAACATTTACAGAAAAAAACAATTCGTGTATTTGAAGGCGCGGGTCTTTACGAACTTTTTGTAATTTTTGTAACAAAAAGTATATAAAAATAACAATAGTATAGTAATTTTACTAGAGATCCTCTTAAAAAACGCGGTGCGCGGTGACAACTCTTGCTCAGACTGGGGTCATCTAAAACGAAAAAGATTTACTTTGTGTATGAAATTATCTAGTCCTTGAACGAAAGGTTTTTCGAAATATTCATTTGGAATAAAATGGCGGGCGTTTGAAGTGAATGTTTTCGATGAAAATGTCACTCATTTTTTATTAATAAAAAAAAACTATATGTATCGCAAAAAGAAATCCTTTGTTCAAGGACTAGATAATTTCATACACAAAATAAATCTTTTTCGTTTTTTGATTTTAGATGACCCCAGTCTGAGCAAGAGTGGTCACCGCGTTTTTTAAGAGGAGTAAAATTACTATACTATTGTTATTTTTATATATTTTTTGTTACAAAAATTACAAAAAGTTCGTAAAGACATGCGTCTTCAAATACACGAATTGTTTTTTTCTGTAAATGTTATACTTTTAGGAAAAAAAATGTCTAAAAACACATTTTTTTCGGCCTCCTGAATAGACATGACCCCTTCAATGGGATCCGTTGAGTATCAGAAGATTCGTTCGCAGATCCGAGCATCCGGAAACTACTGTAAGAAACGTTTCGACATCTCGATCATAACGGGCGCAATCTCTCAGAAATATGTGATGGATCTCAAAGGGGGAAGAGAGGAGAGGTTTGACTAGTAAATTCTTTGACAAACGGACCAGGTTGATAATCGACGCGGCTGCTGCTTGTTCGGATAAATCGGGCTATTAAAGTGGCACGACGAACAAATAAGCGTCTTATCTGATAACGGAATCCGCGGCTCGTCGCGTATAATTGATCGAGAAAATATTCATCGCGCCGCGCGCGAAAACCCGGCGATGACTTTGCAGTTATCGTCGAAGTTTTCGACGGCTCGCTCGCGACGCTCCGTAAACGTATCTTATCGTCTAATCCCGTTTAATTGTTTTATTGAAAGGAGCATCAAAGGCTGTTATCTCGCAATAGATACCACTAGATTTGTTAAAATAGAGAGACACGACGTGTTTTTGCGACGGAATTAAGCTGTTTGCGAATGCATTTGATGAAACCGGTTGCACCATTCGCTAAATCGTTACGAGAATCGAGGAATTCGAAGCGCGGACGATTTTAATCCACTTTCTTCAAATCTCGATGATTGATTTTACGGAATTTCTCAAAGCATCGAGGAAGAAAAGAAAGAGGCTCAGTTGCTTCTCCAAATTTGAATTGCAGTGATTTGAAATGCAAACAAGTTATTTTAGCTTGAAAGATAACAATCGATGTAGAATTTAAGCCGGGAAAAATATATATGACGCTAATACTGACGTAGCCGTGCGCGCGGCAAATGCACCCTAGAAAAAGAAAACACGCGCACGGATGCGTCAGTATTAGAGCGTCATATATTTTTTGACTGTCTGGACATACAGCTAATTTCACAAGAATTTGATCGCTGTGAGTTTTGTTCGTTTTTATAGCTATATTTATTTGGAGAATTTTGGACCGCGAGTCGCGCGTTTCGTATTCTGTCTATATTAGTTCGGTTTCTTATCTAATCGTTCGATAAAAAAACAAGCGACAAAAAAAGGAATGAAAATACCAGTAGGGAAATAGGTTGCCCAGGGTCTAATGCCAAGGAGATAGCTAACGACGTTCCTCGTAACGTAAAGCCGTGGAAATCTTCCTACTTGTGTTGACTCCTGCTCCTGGTGTTGACTTTTCGACGATGACGTATCGGTTGATAACGAGGATTTTATTTTTCGTCAATCCGTGATCATGGAGAGTTACAATTTATTGTCAGTGACCTATTGACCCCGAAATAGTAGCGTAATCTTTTGAGTCCTTCCCGTTCAATAGGTCTACTAGATCTTAAAACTCTGTAAAATATAATCTTAGCTCAAGTTTCATCTATCAAACAAAAATGCGATCTCTTTTCGAGTGATTTTCTATTTTTATTTTTCTTTCCACTTTGTCGAAATAATCAAATCCTCTGCATTTTTCGGAATTCTTTGCAAATCTTTGCATAAAGTTTGATATCGCTGTCGACTTTCAGTTGCCATAGTAAAATTAAAATAGTCATTATACAACTGACAGTGAACCCTGGCTAGAAAAATAGGTAATAGATAAAGCGCGAATGTTATCTGTCACTAACATTAACACCGCGCGTATTAATTTTGCATAAAATTGCAAACGCGGAAATAAACGTGAGCCATTATCGATAAATCGTCCACTTTTTTACCAGAACTTCAACATTGCCATTTTCAGGGAACACCAGAATATTCTTTACTGCGAAATAAAAATTAATCAAGAGATTAATTACCGTTTTCTAAACGAGCAGTAAACACATGGAAAGTAGCGTTGCTTTGATTTTCTTCGTATTTTCTTCCGCGGATTTATATTTAGAACAGTTCGCCTCGCTCAGATAAACACGGCAAAGTGTTTGCTACAGTTGAATAAACACGGCTCCGAGAGCGATCCTCGCTGATGGATCCATACACTTTTCACGAATCTCCAGTTTCAATTACCAGGGAAATACATACTCGAAACGGTATTCGAGTTGATCGTTCGATTTTCGCTCGTTTCTAGCGAGGGAGATCGAGGTTAGACGAAGCTCCCCGATAACATTGAGATCCAATCAAAGGCTATCAGATAGTTCGAATCGCTTCGAGAATGTTGCTTACGATATCTACTTCTTCAGGAGAACTTTACGGAAGCTTATAGCCTTGGCAAATAAAACATAAAAATCCGAAGGCCTTAAAACTCCAGCGAGACGATTTCGAATACTTCCTTTGTAAAAGTCTGATAATTACCGCGTCTTCATCAATCTTTTTCCAAACTGCTTGTTATGAATTACGCTCGGTGATCAAGCGAAGGTTTTTACCTTGAAGGCTTCTACTTTGAAATAGACGAGGCTACAGGTAATACTGGTTTTCCTGTAGCATCTAAAAATAATTTTTTACGCTATTTTTAGCTACCGGCAATTTTTTCGGACTCTCAATATTACCATGATGTTTATTACATCCACTCTCATATTAATTATTTATGATGTTTATCTACTCATGGCAATTTTAAATATGCGAACACGTATGTATATGGGTTTATTTTAGATGCAAAATATAAAATTTTCACTTACTACTTTTTGTTATTTTTAGCTTTTATATGTTATTTATCAAAACCAATTCCAGATATTTACACTTTTTGTGCGAAAAACGCGCGAATTTATTCAAATTTTTATTCAGGTTTCATTTCATTTGCTGTGCCCTTGAAAATCTGAATTTGCATAGACATATCCGCTGTTTACCAATTATCGAAGCCATTCGCAGCTCCATCGCCATTGAATTTCCACCGGCAATTGCATTTCACTCTCGCAACGCGCCAGCAAATTTATCGCAGCGCTTTTAAGCTCAGTGGAATTATCTGTCAATCCCTTTACAACGAAATAAAAGCTCCGTCCGATTTCCCTGAAGCGCATTCGAAGCTTGATAACTCTGTTTGCAAGCGTTGCGCTTTGCGTTTGCCTCGTTTTATCGTCGAAACACGAGGAAGCGAGTATCGCTCTCGGTTTTTCTGGCTCGAAGGGCTGGGACTGAATTATTTATCACCACCTCCGATCAATTATTCAACGCAGTGGGTATGACGTATGGGCATTTGAATTTGTTCCAGACAGAAATTGACATCGCCCAAGTGGAATCGGTTCAAAGGCATCAGGCTGCGATGGAAGGACAAGATCCGGTTGAACAACGTGATCTGGAGGTGCTGGCACATGCAATGTAAGAAAATCGCGCGCGGAAAATGCGGCTCTCGCCGCGGGGAAAACGCTGCCGTTTGCTGAAAGACGATATGCCGCTCAAAATAACCGAGGGTGGGGGTCGACTATTCAAATCGTCGTCGGGTTTATCCCCCGGCTAAGCTGGGGCTCTCTGTGACCCTATTATCGGCGATCCGATAAGCAAAAAGTCATTCCGTCTCGGTAGACTATACAGAAGTATCTTTCGAAATCATATATTAAATCTGAGGTACAGAGTTAAATTCTCAGGTATCGTGACGTCAATACAAGCGTAACAAAAACACTGATGAATCTCCTATCAAAAGCGATCTAATCTACAGAAACTGTGATCCATTTCGGTAGATGATTCAACTGTGATTTCGTTGTAAAAATTGATTTATTGCATAGAAATCTAAAGCCGGGAATCCACCAGAAAGCTAAGCTAAGCTATGCTATGCTATGTTTAAAAAAAATTTGCTTTAATACATTTTTATGGATCCGTTTCCACCAAGAGCTAAGCTAAGTTAATGAAAATGTATTGTTTAAACATAGCATAGCATAGTATAGCTTAGCTTAGCTTTCTGGTGGACTCCCGACTTAAACACTGTTGATTAAATTCGATTTTTTCGCTGCTCAATTACGTCATGTAGATTACTAAGAAATAAGTCGATGGTTAAGTTAAGAATATTCGTAGTACGAATGAGTGTTGTGACAGCCGATCGAAGCCTGACGTCCCCGGATGTTTTGAGCGTCGCGTAAAACGCGGCTGTCGCCCGCAGCAACCGGAAATATTTCACGGAGCGTCTCGACGCACCGACTGACTAATTTTGCTGACCTTTAACAATCGTTTCGCACGATAACCCGGCGCGCCGCGCCGATAACGACGCGGTTACTTTTTGTTTTTCTGCCTCGCGACGGCGACTCTCCTCGGATGAGTTGTCATGGTCAATAGTTGCGGTTCGAGGGTCGCGCCGCCCGTCGATCGACTTTGCGGGAGGGGATGTCCGCATTTTTCCCCACGAAAAAAAAAAAATATGGTCAACGATCGATCACCCTCTTCTCTTGGTCTCCGCCTCGGTGGACGTCCTTCGTTTTCTTTCGTTATTGCAAAACCAGCCGATTGAATTGTTTAATACTTTGAACTCGGCCGCATTGCTCTCAATTAAGTCGGCTCGAGGGTCGTATTCATCGACGGAAAAAGAGGAAGTACTGTTAATTCCGAGAAGCCGATTATTGTAATTTAAGTTACGCGGACTTCTGTTTCTGTCGACGACGTGGGAAAAGAAAAGCGGAATGTTTGTTATTCCAATTATTCCCTTATTATTTGACCGTAGAGGGGATATTTTAGTGATCAGATAACCGGGGAGATATTTCGTGGGCGTTACTGAGATCAATACATTGTAGATAAAGAAAATCGAAACGATCAAATCCATTTCCAAACGTCAACGATCCATTATTTTCTACCGTTCAGTTTCCCAATCGCGGCTGCGATAAATTCGAGATTACGAAAAAGCTCCGATAAAAGCTGTTGTTTCGTAACGCAGGAAAATCTTTCGAAACTACGTCCAGTATTTTACTTCTGCGTCCTGTCCCATTTTCCACGAGTTTCCCACTACGAATTTCTGCGACGAGTCTCGCATGCTTTGCTTTTCTTCTGCGCATGGTTGTTTTATCGTAGTGCGAAATCCGGAGTGTTATCAATTATAATCCGGAAATTGTAATGTAAACCTGGAGACAAAAAAAAAAAGAGGACCGCAATTTTCTAAAGAAACAAGAAAATCATAGAATTAAGAATCCATTGGGATTTAATTGCTATCTTTTTTTAAATATTTCTTATTGGTAGACTGCAGAAGTTTATGCTGATTCATACTTTTACAGACGTACAACAGCAACTGAATCTTAAATAAATATGTTTTATTTTCTGAACATTACAAAATAATTGTTTCTGACTCGGTTTCATAAAAAAATAATGAATCTCTTTACAATTCATATCACAATTTAATTTTATATAAATTTCAGCTTTCATTTGGCACACTCATCTTATTTATTTCACTGATACGCTTTTACAAATTGCAGTAACTTATTTTTAGTATCAATCAAGAGATATTAGGTTGTTTAATAAGTTTCTGCGGTATCTTATAAATCTGAAACTTTCACTAATTACTGTTATCGTTGTTTTGTTGTTTAATAAGTTCTTTGCCTTTGGTATCAAAATGGGGTTACATGTGTTTAGTCTATACGTGTCCTTGGGTGAGCTTATACTTATTTAGGTATTATTATTTTTACTACTTGTTAGTTATTTTTAACTTCCAAATATTCCTCATTACAGCAGAACCTCGATTATTATGCTTATCTTTAATTATTCTGTATTTCAATTAATTTACGCCCATATAATAATAAAAATATAAATTTAATAAATTGGACATATAAACGCAGATATAATAATGCAGTGGAAATTCAAGTAATACTTAAACTATGATTTAATAACGTTCAATCAATGATTAGTATTTTACTTAATAAATACCAAGTCGATTAATCAAGGTTCTACTGTAAAATCAAATAATTCTCCGAATCACAATTATTCATTAAACTGCGGATTTTTATGAACAACCTAACATTATTTTGCAAAACCTAATGCTTCTAATAAAGTCCAGAGATTGATACCAAAATCCCAGAGTCACCGGATAAAAACCGGAGAGGTGGTAACCCCGTTTCCACGATCCACCGATTTTCTCCAATGTCCGAGACGGTTCCCCCAAACTTTCCTGAATTCCTAGGAGGCAATCGTCTCTACCTAGGCTCGATCGAAAAAAACAAAGGTGGTGCGATAATGTCAACCGTAATCTAAAGCCAAATTAAATTGATTCAAGATATCCTCGCAGCGCGCGCGAAAATAAGACGATATACGGAGGAGATACGCGAGCAGCGAGCGATGTCGGAGTTGTACAAAGATAAAGAAATATCTTGCACGTGACGGAGCAGTGACAAAGGCTCCCCGCCAGCGTCGGTCGCGGTTTCTCTCCACGCTTTCCTGTCCATCGTCGGTTAGGATTCAGTTTCGCGAACACCGCCATCCTGGCCTACGAAATCGTCGTGTCCGCCGTCGCGAAGTCGTCCGCTTCGCTCGATCCCTGACGCTCGCGATCTCGTCGTCACGTCGCGTCGATCCGCTCCGTTTCGAGCCGTTTCCGAGTTCGTTAGTGTAATCCGGGGAGAACGAGGTAAATCCGGTGTCCGACTAAATCGACTGGAATTCGAAACAACGTGAAAAATCGACGACGCTTGGCAAAAATCCGTCGCGATAACAAATACTTTCGCAAATGCGGTGCAGTTGATGGACGTTCCGTCGCGACGTTCGATCGAGATTTATTCGAAACGAGATCGTTCGATCCGCCTTGTGCAATCCGACGATCCACGGCGCAGCTTCGCGCCCCGTTCACTGACATTTGGCGGGCGTTATTTTTGATCGAGCGTGATCCACGCGCGCGTCGCCGGTTGATCTCGACTTGTCAGTCGTGAAAATCGCGACGAACGCGGGTCGCGAATAAAACGTCATCGATGCTCGACGCCTCTCCGCGACATTCTGCAACACGTAATATCCTACGGCCCGTTGCTTAACGCGCGACGTCTCCGGAGTGTTTTCAACGCGGGTTACGTAAAACCGCGAGAGGGACGAGGGCGAAGGCCGTGCAATTTTTCTCACGTGCATCGCGGAGCAGCTTCTCGTTCGTTGACATGAAAAGACGCTCAACGAATTGCTTCCATCCTAAAACACCTGCGCGAATGGTTCTCCGTTGTTCCGAACGTTTCGCAGTTGATTAATTCGATGAGGAATTAGCGACGATAACGAGCCTCGTGTTTGTCGCCGCTGAGTAATTCGCCAAAGTGGATTACAGACGCGTTGTTTCGAATTCCAAGGCCTTCGGTTTTCCTGGGAGGAAGGGAGTTTGGCGAGGGAAGGTTCCGTTGCCGAGGGTCGTTCAATTAACAGAATACTTCGGTTCAGAGTCTACGCTTGTCTTTTTACCGTTTCGCGATTTTACGCCGGCAGCAAAGGAACCTTTGTGTTCTTATCGCTGAACATTGCTCCTCGGTTTCTGTGATAACTTGTCTTTGTAAATTGAACGATAGACCGTTATATCTACGAAAATATTGGTCAGACACTCCGATAAGTATGGCAATTTACTGAATGACTCTCGTGCATGGCGCGAGGCAGCGCTGAAAAATGAATGGAAAGTAGTTTCTGCGTACGAGGCTCTGTTTTTTGAGGGAATTGATAAGGAAGTATCGAACTTTTCGGTTTAGAATCGCCGGTTATCTTTCATGTAATTGGAGTAAGAGAAAGTGAGATGGATGGCGGAAAGTAATGATTAAAAATGGACAGCAACAAAAGGGGATCAAAATTGATCAAAATTTAATGGAACATTATAGTAATGAGACGATTGTTTAGTGAAATATTTTATGGAACCGTTCGATAAGAAAAATTGATAATTTCTAAACAAAACGTCGGTCTTCTGCGGAGGGAAAGTGAAGTATTGAATCACTGCGTTATATTTATGCAGTTTGCTCCAAATTAGACGCAAGACGTTTCTAGTGGCAATTCTAATTTTAAAAACTTGATAAAAAAAAGACACGCATCCTAAATTTTTATTTCTTATTCTCGAATAATGTCATTTTATTCGTTTTGTGTATTCGAACATTATTCGGAGCAAAATTTAGTAGAAATTCTATTGGAAAGAAATTTATTTGGAAAATGCCTAACTTTATCTACAGCAGAATTGTTACATTTTTTTCAATAGAAAAATCTAGTCATTTACAAAATTTAAGTAAATATAAAGTATATTTTTTTTTTATCTTTAGATTATTAAACTTATATTAGTATTACTCTCACTGATTATTCTACTCCTAGACTTCAAAATAAAAACATGTACTTATATTTCTTATATCATCTCTTTTATTTATTAAAAGCGAAATATAAAAAGTTACGAGACGTATTAGTCATTACTTAAAAAATAGAAAAGATTATGATCAATGTTTAGTAATCCATATCAGTGAAGTAACAGTATCAATATTGGTAGCATTAGAAGAAATATTTAAATCGCTAATCTGCAGTAAATCTGTAAGAACTTTATAAAAAAATTCTGATTCCATCCCTCAAAAAAAGCCTCGTACAATTATTCTACTTTTTCAATTCGCGTTCACCAAACCGGCAAAACTTCCCCAGAGAATCAGCCAACGTCTCCATCGGTTTTTAATTCTTCTCTACCTCGATCTCTCTCGAAATAGTTGCACCCCACGAACAGCACCCAAAGATCACAGGAAGACGACCTCAGTGTGAATCCCAAGGCGCCGAACGTAGGGGCCCGCGCCGCCGAATCGCAGAAGAGGGTGAAACCCCCGTCGAAGAAAATCCTTCCCCGGTCACGGTCTCCGTCGTTTCCCTCGTGGCAAATATTTCCCGACTACGCCACAAAATGCGTCGTCGTAAAGTCGGCATCGGGACGATCGCGCCTCCGCTTCGCTACACCGATCGCATTCGAGATGGACTCAGGTTAAAGGGCAGCTAACTGGTCCCCCGCTTCGTCGCGAGATACTGCGCGTGTGTTTTTCGGTCCTCGAGAGAAAACGAGAGAGTCCATCGGCGGTTCGTATTTTGCATACAATTGTTACACACTGCTCATTTTTTTGAAGAGCTACTTTACGCAGCTCCGACAGTCGCCAGGTTTTCGGTTTGTTGAAAACTACATACTTGCTTCTATCCTTAGAACCGCATTGAAGTTTACTTTGTTTTTACTTATTAATTAATGGGAAACACCCTTCGATGTACATAGGATTAATTAAATACAATGAGTGATAAATAGACTGCGGATGTTTATGCATTTATGGCGATTTTAAATTTGCCAAAAAAACCTGAACAATTCTGGCTTATTTTCTAAACGTTGTAACTTGAATTATATTTTTGATGTCTTACATATTTTGTCACCTGTCAGCAGTCTTGTAGATGGTTGCATGTATGGAATTGTAAATTCATAAAAATCCGCAGCACTTAGAAATCATCATCCTGACTCGACGCGCATCCCTGTTTGTGTAATCATTATTGCGTGTGTCCTCTTTTAAGAAAAACTTCCCTTCGAACACGATAAAGCTGCGTTTACATTATGCAACTTTTGGTCGATCGATCGATTGATGGACGAAAATCGCCTGTGTAAACAGGATTTTAACTTTCAACCAAGTGGAAACGACTTCTGATCGTTCAACTCGAAGCAGACCATTCGTTTACTTTTGGTCGTTCAACTGTATTTTGTATATGTGTCTGGTGTTGTAGCTGGACACAGCGCAAACACACACATTGTAAACACAACAAAAATCAAACGCAGTAGATCACATGCATGTTGCAAAATGTATATCTTTGGACGTGTTGCGCGTAGGTATAGCATCAGCAACACATTAAATTTCTTTTCGGATATGCTCAAAACACTTTCATACATCTTCTTATTTTCCAAAACTAATTCTTTTAGTATAATCACTGATGCTCCAAGATCAGATCGTCTTTTTACCCACTATAACCCACCAACGATGTTTCTCTTTTCTTCATTTTTCGAATAAGGCCGTTCGTCCACTGCCGCAACGTAATTGCAATTTGAGTAAGAAACAACTCGCTTGCAATGGCGTTAATCACTCGGAAACTTTTGTCTGTTCAATAAAGCAACTGACGAAATTAATCGCATTATGTCTACAACAATGCATGCGAGTCGATTCTTGGTCAAATAGTTGCTTTGCAACAGTGAACGATCGACCCAAGTATTTTTCTCAACTCGTCTATCAAAGTGATTGCAATTGCTGACATTAAACGTGAAACCTCTCTACGCATCACATTTACCATCTTCAATAATACAACTGTGGGACGAAGAAGCTCTAGTTGATCGATAAAAATTTCGAACGACTAGTTCTAATGTAAACCTTTTACTTGAACCACTTTGGGTCAATCGACTCAGTCGATCAAAAGTTGTATAATGTAAACGCAGCTTAACCTGACTCACGATACAATGGAATTTCGTGTCGTTTCAGTTATACTGAAGCAGAACACGTTGGTGTGCCAGTTCGCATCCCCGTTGGATGTTGATACTCATAATAAACCCGAGGTACGTTCTCTTATCAAAACTATTCAAAACCATGGTGTTACCTTTATCCCGAAAATCTGGCTAAGCCTGGTAACTTCATTCGATTTCCATGAAAATCGAGACGGTTGATCTTTGAACAACGTAGGAGATAAAGACGTCGATTCTCTGCGTAACAAAAAATCTACGTAAGATTGTTGAATTAAAAAGCTCTTTCTAAATCTAACTATAATTAATGATAGACTTTGCAATCTAAATTTAAGAACAATTAGAAAATCTTCAGGCCTGTAAAACTTCACATTTCTATACGCGAAATTTTGTCAACTTTGATGGCCTGTATATCAGTAACCAGTTATTAAATGTTTTAATTTCAACCAGGATTTATTATACTGCTTTACATTGGATTGAGTCGAAAATTTGTGCCACTTGTACTATGTTTTGCCCTGAAACTTGATAAGTTTTGCAAGAATAAAATAATTTCGTTACACAAAAAATAGCTAAAAGCCATAGAACAAAATAAAGAATACTGCAATGAATAAAGCTACATTGAAGTAAAAAAATTGTCTTTCAATTTAACTGAAGGAACGGCACGAACTTTCTGCTCTACCTAAATCTTTGAGAATTGCATTTTGGTCAGCTTTTTGGAAAACGGTACCACTGTAGGACGGCCCTGGATCTCTCCCTGTACCGGTTGTCTCAAAATAAACGTTGCAACAGAGACCCGCACGGTTATCGTGTTGTCAGACAGATAAGGGATAAGACGCATCTCCTCGGCTCCGTTTCGTACGGGGAAACGGGCTCTTATTTCTCTGGCAAGGTCGTTCAAGATCAAATTCCACCTCCAAAACCAAGTCCTGCATTTTTATTTCACTTTAGAAATAAAACTCACTCCCAAAAAAGTGACAACTTCATCCGATTACTTCAGGATGATTCGAAATAAAAAATTTGCTCTAAACTCCATCCAAAATGTCAACCTGACCTCGAAAGAATCTCGATAATCCAGAAACCTTCTTCCCGAATTCGCATCGCGCGAATCTTTCTGTTCCTTCATCTCCCGCAACGTCCGTTCTTTTGAGACACCTCGTACATCGCCGATAAGATATCGCCTGCATGTAAAATGTATTTTCGCGATCGGCCGCGGGCCACGATTGCATATCAGGTGGCATTAACCCGGTCGGCGCGCAAAGTAGAAATTCGAGTGTCATCGGGGAAACAATAGATCCGACTCTCGATTGCGTAACGCCCTTCTTTATCGGTGGAAGATCCTATAAAATCGGTCGGAGAGATCCGAGGTTTCGCGGAACCTCGAACGGCGTTATTGTGTCGTTTCAAGACGCTTCGCTACGAGCGTAAATCAACGGCGTATCTCTTATCAGGCGGTGGTCTTAGAGGGCAAATACTGGAAGCGAAAACTTGCTGCGGTTACTGCGGAATACAAGAAATGGCGTATGTTCTACCGGAACAAGATCCTTGGATGGACGAACAAGGATGGCACCGAGATGGTATTTATCGCTGTGCCACTTGCGTGGACACAGTTTTGTTCGAATATGTTAGCGAATCCGAGGCTTGTAGAATTTGGCGACGATCACTGGTGTCTCTCATTTATGATAGATCACGGATTTTCAGATGGAATCGATGGACGTGTTAGATTGGAGCAGCGGACTGGGAAGCTCGGTGAACTACGGACCAGGTACAGGAAACACGCACGGAGGGACCAGTGGGACTCCAGGAGGAGAGAGTATGATGGTTGATGAGGATTACATGGAGCTTATGACTGATACGTTATTTTCAACAATCAGTTCGAATCAACCAATATACTTTCCCGATCCGAGAGAAATTGGTAACTCGCTCATATAAAAACTAAACTAGAGGGTAACGAGTAGTGATTTAGTGATGAGATCTGAAACACATTTCGAACCGCTTCGAATCTGGCACGAATGTAGCGACAAATTCGAATCCCCTCAAACATTATTCGAATCTCTTGGAAGTCTTTCAGAAGTCGATCGTCTTGGAAAATTGTAGAGTCTTGAAAGACTCGAGAATTTGGATACTTTTTGAAAGCTTCATGAGAATTCAATATCTTAGAAGCTTTTCGATTACTTTTGTTTAAGCAGACTGATTGACACAAACAAATTTAAGAAAATCCGGGAAGTTACATTCACGTAACAAAGTAATTGTTGCTTTCAGCGCGTGGAGCCAGCCTGGCGGACTTCATACAGCCCAGCTTGGGCCCGCTCCAACCCAACTTGGACGATTTTATGGACACTTTGGAACCGTTGCAAGGTAAACGACGAACACTAACTTCCTCACAACGTTCCTTCGAATCGGGTTGACGATAACACAATGATCTATCGCATTCTAGAATTTTTAAATTCGAAGTTACCTCCTGTCCCCGAGGAGGACGACATGTTTCGAAGTACCCCATTGAACGCGAACTATCCCGATCTCGACCTAATGACGCCCATGAATCAGATCAACGAGCTGGGCCCAGAGTCGGTGGTGAAGAACGAGCAGGCTTCGCAGCAGGCGGCGTTACCGCAGGACGACCAAGGAAACACTATACAGAATCTTCAATACACCGCGAAAATTTATACTCAACCTCAGCCGGAGCCGACGAACGCGTTCAGAAACAGCATGTGAGTGTCGCCACATCTGAAATCAAGTTCCGCTACCGAAAGATTCGTATCTAAATTACATTTTGAATTGATTAGGACTCTGAACGAGAATTACAATGCCATGCAACAAAGCTACGAACCCTCTCCGCCGAGTCAGCCCGTCAGGGAGAAGAGTAGGTCGAGCAGGATCTCCTCGAGGAGTCGAGTGATCCAGCAACCGCAGCAACAGCAACAGAACGCGTACCAGCGAACGACGCAGCAGCAGAACTCTGGATACCAGCAGGCCTCGCAGCAGCCGTTCGCCATGGAGATTCAAACTGTCCAGTTGACGCCGATTCAGAACCAGGTGCAGATGGCGGGATTGAACGATCAGTCGGTTCAGGGGAACCAGATCGCGTCCATCGCCGGGCACGTGCAGAACCTGGTGACGGTGCAGCAGAGTTTCGGACAGCAGACCAGCTCCTCGCTGCCGACGCAGCACAGGACCATACGACCTCTGCCCCCCGTCGCTCCGATATCGACGAAACCGTACAAGGTGGTTCAACCGCAGCAGTGCTACAAGTTCTCCGCGCTGCAGCATAACTTTAATGCGCAGCAATGTAAATTCAACGCGAACAATTTCAAGGTACGCGCGCGCGCGGATCGGTCGCGAAACGTGCGCCTCGCTCTCGTTTGAATAATGCATCTCGGCGGTGATTAGCAAACGAAATCGAATTATGGAAAATCTGTTTCGCAGACACACCCACCGCAACAGGTCGTGTCGGTCTCCGCGGAGCAACCGACGCAATCGTCGATACTGTTGCAGTGCAGGCCCTCGGGTCTGGATCTCACCACGCCGACCGTGCAGCCGGCGAAACTGCTGCCCGTCGCGTCCAACTCGGAGAAGGAGGAGATCTTCGCCGTGCCTAAGGTTAATATTCATGCGAGATTCTATCGCGTTCGCAGTATGGATTAATCTTGTTTTCCGTTGTTCTTGGGATTTTGCTGTTCACGCGTGAACGTTGTTTATTTTAGTATCAGATGAAAGCGAAGAATAGATCTCGAAGCAGCTCGTCGTTATCCGCACCGAGAATGCACCCGCCACCGTTAGTGTCTGCAGCGAGCGATCCTGCTCTAAATCTAAATAACAATGTTTTGCTCGCTCAGTTGCTCACGAATAGTATGTATTCTTTAAGAAACAATCTAATCTTTATACCCGTCGGGTTGGATCTTTAGAATTTCTCTCTCTCTCTCTCTCTCTCTCTCTCTCTCTCTCTCTCTCTCTCTCTCTCTCTCTCTCTCTCTCTCTCTCTCTCTCTCTCTCTCTCTCTCTCTCTCTCTCTCTGTCTCTCTCTCTCTCTCTCTCTCCCGTTTGCTCGTTTTACACCCGAGTAATTATGATCGTTTACGTTTATGAATACTATGAGAGTTTCATTATCGTTACATAGACACGTCTGGTGTGTACACAATGAATAGTCCGGCTGATAATGTAATGCCGACAGCGAACCAAACAACCACGACCACCACCGCCGCCAAGCACATCTTACCCATGCTCCCGCCCTCGGCTTCGCCCACCCAGGTGACGACCACCCATCACATCACCACGCCGGTCACTGTCCAAACGATGCAAACAACGACGGTTCAGGTGCAGTCGCAGCAACAGGTATGCATTTCACGTTTCGTCCTTGCCTTTCAGCGTAGAACCACGTCAAAATTTCTACCGGTTGAACTCTGACTCGAAACGACCTTCGCTGAGACGAATAAAGAGACACCTTGTATAACAGTTCCCTATGTTCCACGTCTAGCAGTATTACGTAACGACGACACCGACAACAATAAGACCGGGTTGCATAATCGATAATACATGAAGCTGTGTATGTTGCATATTATTAGGCAATGCAACAGTCCACTTGCGGCCAGCAGATGCTGTTGAACACAAACAGCCAGCCGCATCAGCCGCAAAACAGCCCCGGATCGCCGAAGGACAGCTCGAACAACGCGCACAGCCCTCAGGCGTTGAGCCTCAGCCCTTTGCACAGCCCGATGAGCATAGGAAGCCCGTTGTCTCCTAGTCGCGGTTACATTAAGGGCGAGTCGGAGCGAGGACAGTACAAAGAGCAGCGAAGGGTCGGGCACATACACGCGGAACAAAAGCGTAGATACAACATTAAGAACGGATTCGACATGCTGCACAGCTTGATACCGCAGCTCAGTCAGAACCCGAACACGAAACTGAGCAAGGCTGCTATGTTGCAGAAGGGGGCGGATTATATCAGACAGCTAAGGGCGGAGAGGAATCAATTGAAGGAGGAAATGGATAGTTTGAGACATCAAATTGAGTGCCTTAATACGTCGATTAGGTAATCGAAGATTCTCGAGCGAGAAGAAAAAGTATTTATTCGATCTTTCGCAGATTTTATGAATCCGATGTTCTGTTGCAGTAACTGTCAATCTATGCTTCCTGCAACGGGTGCTCCAATTTCTAGACACAGAACTAGCAAAATGAAGGAGATGTTCGACGAGTACGTGCGCACGCGTACGCAGGAGAATTGGAAATTTTGGATTGTATCCTTTTCAAACTCCACGCGCAAAGTTTTACATAAAATGTGTTCTGTTGTTTATATTCCTTGACGCACGGCTATTAGTTTAGTATATTGCTGGAGCCACTGATGATTTCATTCAATACTTCGGTGTCGACTGCGAGCATCGAGGATCTATACAGAAGTACAATTTTGTGGGTGGAGCAGCATTGCTCGCTCGTCGATCTCAGACCAGGTTTGAATCCTGATAATCTATTAACAAGACGACAAGACTTCGTCGACTATAACGTCCTCCTTTTTTCTCTGTTACAGCCGTTCTGAACTCTCTAAGGTATCTGTGTACTGCCACTGATATTCTGTCAAATCCCAGTCGTCTACCAGAAGAAGCGCTCGCAGCAGTAAATCGCACGGAACGGCGACGATCGACTCAATGACCAATTGCGTTTACGCAAATCACGTGATGGAAACGCGTGTTTGCGCATACGGTTTAAGTTTTAGTCGCGTACGAGTTGAGAAAGAAAACAGTTACCGTAGCTTAAGCCAGTTTTAGGGGGAACTTACGTGAGAGAATTCTTAAGACGGTCGTTCTTTTTATTTTTTGTTTCTCTTTTTGTCTACTGTAGACTCTTCGAGTTTTTCTTTCGCAATGACGAACACCACTGAAGATGGGAAAAACTTAAGTGCAATTTCTGTCGTGTTCCCTTGTCGAAATTGTGATGTATGAAATTCGTAAAATGAGAAGTGAGCGAAAAATTGTAAAACAAATCGAATGTCGTGGACAATGGTTAACTGTCGTATATTTATGTATAGACTGTTGCAAATTGGAGCACGCTGTAATTTTAACAAAACAACTTTCCTTTTTTTTACCGATATTATCGTGAGGTGATTCGTATTGAACATTGGAAATGCATCCGTATTTATTATATAATTGTGTACGTCGCGTGTTTCGCATTCATTATGTGTCGAGGAAACCGAATTGCGTCTTTATTGAATTATGATAACGAAACGTCGTGTTAAATTTTCCCTTAGTTCTTTTTTCATCGACTCATTAAACTCATCGGTAGTACGTGCCTACATGTTTAAGTAATGTTTAAACGAAAAAAAAGAGGAAAAAAGAAAAATATGTAGAGCAAACCATTCCATTATATTTTTACTTTGCTTGTTTTGGACTAAGTATGACTTTCTTGGCAATGACGAAAATGTTAATATCTTACGAAATGTATGTTGCATTATAAAAAAAATTCTTAAAATTTTTTTAAATTGTTCTATTTCTCATTAGCTAACGTTTCTTTTTACTTTTAAGACGAGGACATTTGTAAAAAAAATATATATATATATATATTGCGGATCCGAGTACGAATATATTACGTTGTCGGTATATTTTTATAATATTGAAAATATACGTAATTTTATTTTGAAGAAAAACCTTTCGAACTGAATATTCTATTACCAAAATTGACAAATAAACAAATAAATATTTATATCATCATTTTCTTACGCCGCATGTAAGCGTGTTTTTTAGAGTACCTAACAAGAATCGGTGCCATTGAAATTAATATCGTAATACGAGACTGGAGTCAAAAACTGTTGCCTCTTTGCTGTGAGAAATGCAGTTGAAATTTAACTGAATATGCGATATTTTTTAATCGAACGATCCTATACTTCGCGAAGGATATATTTATAACTTTTTACCGCTCGCATAGTAACATTGGGAAAATCGAAGAAAATTTGTATTTGCAGAATGTTCGACTGCATGCAAGATGAACAATGGGTTGCTCACAAATTACGAATATATTATATATTAATAATGTTATTAACTATGAAGTTTTTATTGCGAAATTTCATGTGATAATGTACAAATCATTTATAAAGATTCAAATATTAGAGCTTAAGCTATCGAAAGACTTCTGCATATTGTAACGCTATTAGAGCCTCTATATGATTGTACATAACAGAACATAAGCGGTGAACAATCGACGGACTTCTTAAGTTGTTTCCTTGTGATGATTATTAACAATACAAAGTGTACATTTAACGCGTAATTTGTTTCATTAACGTTTACGATATACAGATGTCTTTTACTCGAAGTTTATATTGTGTACGTATAAGCGATAAAATAATATGAACAAATCAACGAAGGGATGTTTTTTTTGTACAATATGTATCATACGATCATATAACCACTCATGTACTGTTATTCAAATGTTTACTTCCATAAAAAAAAAACAACTGAAATTCATTTATTTCTTGACCGCTTTTTAGCGCTGCCTAGCATCAGAAACTGTGTTCTCTATTCAACTATTTTCTATTGTTATTTAATAAAACTTAAGTCCTCTCTGTATGGAGCTGCATGAATGTATTTACAATATTCTGGTCAATATCAAACTATGATATCCGTTATCAAGATTTTATCACATTTGATTTTAATAAGTTACTAACAATAATTTAGAGTGAACATTAATCATAGAAAAATATAAATAGAAACAGTGAGTTTTTTTTTAAACTTTTTAAATTTAAGAAAGAATTTTTAAATAGTCTGTTAATTGAACTTTATCATTTATACTATCAATGTCCAAGCTGAACACTTATCACAGAACAAATACAAACAGATGTTATTGTTCTCAGGAAGCGTTAGAAAACTAGGTGGTTCTTTACACGTAACTGAATGTGTGCTCACGCATTTGTTTATCAGGCATCCTAAATCTCTCGCATTAATACCGTTGTTTAACATAAAATTACACGATTTACAAACTATTTGATTGTCTTCCTCTGTCAGATTAGTTGTCTGACAGATAGGACAAATGACGTCAACCTGGTCTGCGCACAATGCCAGCAGCTCAGTTTCGTCCTGTGACATCCTTTCGTATTCTTGCAGTATCCATTGCTCTGAAAGAAATATTCAATTAAGTATTACAAAATTGATATTTATCGAAATATTCAATTTTAGAAGTAGAATACGAACCTTCTTCATTGAGTATTTCGCTTTCAAGTTCAAGAGCCTCTTCTGCATCCAGTGGTTCGCTAACAATTTGCGAAAACGGATTCACAGCTGGATCTAAATCCGTAGCTGCGAGATTATTCAATTCCTTACGCACGATTTCGGTTAACGTGCCCTGCACGTCTCTTGAATTGATTTCCAAACCGAATCTGCTTCTATTAAACAACTGTCCACGGTTTTCACGTATTCTTCGTCGACATCTCTGAAACCAGATTTTATCAACGTTAAAAAGCCGCACGATTATTCGATTGCTTTTAAATTTGCAAAGTTTTTGGAGTATGGTTGACACAGAAGCTAACCTCTCTGAGAACTTCTTGCAGTTTTGGTGATCCATTCCTAAGTTTATTCGCTGTGTCGCGATTTTTTAGTTTCGCCCTCATTGTCGGACTTAACGCGATGTTCTCCATATCGTTTGTACATTCTATCATTTTCGGAATTTCGTTAAAATCGAAAATAAAGGAGATCTGAAATCAACAAACACTTGGCGGTAAATTAGTAAATTCCTACTGATTCCTACTCGACGTCAACCATGTCAATCCCCGCGCATGTGCGATTCTATTTCAATTCAAGTACCTTTCGCTTTTGTCAGAAGCGAAAGATATACATTCTGATTCTAACTTCTAACTATGCAAAAATCTATAAGGTATATGATAAATTATAATACATGCTAAAATGCTTTGTTTCTGTAAAAATTTAATGTTGCATAAAAATCCGCAGTCTAGTAATAATTAAATAATACTCTGCCGGATTTTTTAACGATGAAATATCGATTCATTCCAAAATTTATAAGTCCCTGTATGTATAATTATATCATAACAATTATTTAAGGTACTATCAAGGATTATTATGAGTATAAATTAAAACGTTTCAGTTTCTCGAATATTGCACCATAACTAAATAAAACAAATAACATTACGATGAAAGGTAAAAATGAAAGTAACTTTTAAACGACAATGATTTATCATTTATTGTAATACCCAATGAAGAAAGTGGAATACAGTTTTATTGGCCAGGCGTTCTATTGAGATCCTTTCCCGCTGAGGCTGATCAAGAAAATCATGAATCAACGGTGTATGAAATAATTGTTACATTAGAGCGAGGTCGCATAATATAAAACAATGACTCTTGATTAGTTATTACAACATGTCATTTAAGTTATGCTAACAAAAATATAACTCTTATTACCAGTGATAATAATCGTTCATCCATATAAGTAAAATATCTTTGCAGTCACTTACTGATTATGAATAAATATATATATGTATATATCTCTTAACATTTACGTTATCGCACACGCACATGTACGAAATCTTTCGCGGATTTTTTTACTCGTTTA